>OZ005653.1:140544996-146467496 GCA_963930645.1 Salticus scenicus | reverse complement strand
TGATATCGAGAAGGTTTTGTTGCAAAAATCGAATTGATGATTTCATTCACATTCTTACTGGATCTGGACTATATTTTAAGATCCTACAAGACGTCATATTTCTCAATCATCTAAAATCAAAATTTTCTGAAAATTCCGAGTCTTCTGAAGACACGGCTCGACCTTTATCTCTAAATAATATATCTGGAGCATTCATTCTGATTATCATAGGACATACATTGGCATTAATCGTTCTATTTGCTGAAATAATTTATTTCAAAATACGTTTTTCAAAAAGGATGCGATTGAAAGTTTCAAAGTCAAGTCAGTATTTCAAATGGAAGTTTTAAATTTCAATTTACTTTTCTTACCTACGATTATGATAATATATGCATACATTATTTGAGACAGACGTCTCATTTTTTTTTTTTTTACGAAATGTGATAATTTTTCGAGAAAGCTAATTTTAAAGCAACATATTTTGTAGTACACAAAAATAGTGCCATTCTACTGAATGGATAAAAGGGAAATACATATCCTTTGAAATGACGAATAAAATATTATACACTCTTGCACCTCTCTGAGATCTGTTTTTTATACACAACTCATATTTCTCATTTTCTACCTATGCTCTTATACTAAGCTTATTTAACCAGAAAACTGACTTAAAGACTAGAAATGAAATGCACTGTTATTAAAATTAACCCGAGATTACTCATCAAAATCTGGTGTTTCAAACTGCGTTTTTGTTTCTCTTATGTTATATAAATATTGCATGGTCGAAAATAGAAAGATACTATCATGGTTATGATATAACCAGCATGTGCAATTCGATTTCTTTTTCGCTCAAGTAATGCCGGGTTAATCTAATTAAAAAAAAAAAAAAAAAAAAAAAAAAAAACACTGGAATTTGTTTTACGAATTCGATACAATAATTTAAACATTTATTATCACTTTATAATTTCTGTAATTTCCATTTCGTTTAAAAGATGATTTTTTTTTTTCAGATAGTTTAAAGAATGCAAATAAACGTAAACGATCAAATGCGACGCAATGAAGGTGGTTGGCTAGTTAAGAGCGCGCTTCACTCACCGTTGCCAGAAACCGAAGCTAATGTTATTCTACGGAAAATTTTCTTTACTTATAACTCATTAAGTAATACATATTTTTTAGTTCTGTTTGCGCATTCAGAAAATTCTCAACTGTCAAACTGACATAACTTTAAAAAAAAAAAATTTTTTTTTTTCATTTTTTTATATTTTATTTTGAAGCTGCAAAATACGAATTTTCTATATGGGAAAATTTTCATTTTGATATTTCAAAATAAAATAGTTAAATAATAATAATAATAATAATAATAACTTTTTAAAAAAGGTGTGTCAGTTTAACAATTGGGAATTTTCTGAATGTGAAAACAGAATTTAAAAATATGTATTAGTCAATGTGTTTATAAGTAAAGAAAATTTCCCATAGAATAACGTTGGCTCGGGCTTCTAGCGGTGGTAAGTGAAGAAGGCCGTTAAAGGAAGAAATGCTACACATCATTTGGTGTTTTTACAATACTTCATATAGAAAACATTTTCCTAAAATAAACACACTTACACGCAAATTTGTGAAATAATAATAATAACACTTTTCAATACAGTTGAAAAGTGATTGTTTTCCGTTTGTTTGTCTGTCTATCTGTTTCTTCACGCTCTAACTCCTGTAAACATTCATAAAATTCTTTGAAACTTATACATTTTATTCAAATTCACAATGAGATGTTCCTCATTAAAAACTGGAGAAAATACCGCCACTGGTTTTTGAAAAACAAGGAAATTCGAAAGAATTTTTAAGCATTTGCAGTCTAGATGTATTTTTGTGAACGATATTTTAATGCATTTATTTTGAACAAACTATACTGAAATTGATATTTATTATTCATATGTACAAAAAATGTTTTATGTAGAATACAGTATTATTAGCATTAAGATATACAAGACACATGAAAATATTCAGATACACTGAGGGCTATAACTCGAAATTGCTTCAATTGTATTTTTGTTTTGATTAAGCGTTTTTAACATTTTCTAAAAATGTTTGAGAGTGATTATAATTTAAATTAGTCTATACATATTTTTCTATCTGTCTGTCTACCTTTTAGCGTCCGTAAATATTTTTAGAATTTTTTAAAAATGATATATGTTTTTAAGCTCACTATAGCATATTTCCTATTTAAAATGGTTAAATATCACAATGGTTTTGTTTACAGGGACGTCCAAAATAATACCAGTGCTTTACGGTCTATGAGAGACATTTTTAAGAATCACATTTAATTTACTTTGTTCTACACAAATCCTAATGAATTCGGCATTTATTATTCATATGATAATTTTATTTATTTATTTTTTCCTAATGGCGCGGCGCATATGCCACAAGCATTGGCCGAGAGGTCGCCGAAATGATGACCATTTGTGAAGGTGCACCCAATGGACGATCATCGCTACCCCTAACAGGGACAACACAACCATGCCTTATCCGGGATTCGAACCCCGGTCCAACCATGTAGAAGTGAAGGACGCTAACCACCACACCGTTTGGGCGACATATAGATAAAAATGGAAATATTCATGACAGAATCAAATTACATTATTCATATGCACAAAAGCACGTTTCCTATAGAATATGGTATTTTTAGCATTAAGATTTACAGATCTACACTAAAGCATTTGGACACATTAAAAGCTACAATTGAAAATTACTGGAATTACATTTAAGTGTGTGTTAAGGACTTCTTACACTTTTTAACAATCCTTAAGATTTATTATGCGTTCAGTTAATCTGTCTGTCTGTCTTTCTGTCATTCTGTCTATCAACTGTGTGACTATGTATTCAACGGGCACTGAAGGTTACACGATACAACGAGTTCATAGTGTTGGAAGGTGCTCATAACCAATGCGAAGCATATGATTTTTCGTTTCGTTTTGTTTTTGTAAGTAGAATTATAGGTTGACTAGAAATGAAAAATATTTCTATGCTCTGTTCAATGACAAATTTCTTAATATACCGGGTGATTCAAAATAGATGTTGCAGTGATTACTTCGCAAACTAAGAAAGATAGAAACATACTTCCAATTGCAAAATTGGTGCAAACTAAGAGTAGATTTCAGATATTGCATTTTTTTCGTACAAGGGGCTGTACACTTATTAAATACGAAATTAAATTTTTATACGGCTTCTCCTATCATATGACTTATAATTAGAAAAATATTCTGCTCAATCTAAGAAGAAATAAATAATAATAAAAAACAAAGTCATGTTTCTAAGTGAAAATTTTGCTGAGTTATTGCAATTTGAAAATTCTAGCATTTTTCGCCAAGTCTTAAGGGGTTGTATCAAAAGTGAGAAATTATAATTACTATAGCTTTTGTATAATAAGGCATAGATTGATCAGTGTTTGGGGGAAAAAAAATTTTTCATTCGGGGAAAGTTTATTCTATTTTAACCAGTAATATCTCTCTTTCTCCTAGTGAATACACACGAGAATACTCATTGATAATTTAACAAACAAAATTTATGAATAATTTATATACTAAAAGGGAATTTTCAAATTCATTTTTCTTTCTTTTCCATTATACATTCTCTTACCCATATACATAGCATACAGCAAGTATTGTTTTTGAGTCAAATTTCCGAAAATTAGCTTTTGTTACATTTGCACGTTTTCAGATCCTTTGAATTAAAAAATCATGTGTTTAGCGCGCGCGCGGTTGGTCTCTCTCTCTCTCTTTCTCTGTGTGTGTGTGTTATTAGCATATCTCAAGAACAAATAGTAGCAGGAAGTCCAGATTCGATATTCTAAAACCGTATCATATTGCGATGCTATACTAAGCTATTCGTTGCGATCAGCCGATCAGACAAAGAGCTGTCTACAGAGTCATCCAAAAGAATTCAAATAAATTACGTCTGTGAGCGAAATTTCTCATATGTACAGTGTGAAATCTATAGACTGCCCTAAACAAAATGAAAAGAACAGATTTTTTATACGCATAAAAGTACGTTTTGTGTATATTGTGGTATAACACTCACTCATTATTCATTTACAGGGTTACCTAGAGTATTTGGATATAGTGGAGCTATACTTGGGAACTGCTGGAAGTTTATTTCATTTTTTGTCACGTGCTTTACACATAACACTAATTTTACGTGCACAAAGTCATGTGTATATAGTTTAGAGACAATATACAGGGCTACCCAGAATTAAGGTAAACTTTTCTTTTTTTATATTAAATGTAATTGACGTAAGTGCTTCGCTTCTTTTTATTTTTATTTTTATTTTATTTTTTTTAAATGTTGAAGAACACTGCTGACACAGAACGGAAAATTAATTACTTATACCCGTACTGTAAATAAAGTATTTTTTGAAGATTGATTTTTTCTGTATAACATCACGGTTTTGAGGCCTCCTGAATACAAAAGTCAAACTTTTAGTGGTTGATCTGTATATATATAAATTTTCAGCATAATTTAACAAAAAATAACTGTAGGAAATTCAAATTTAGTACTTTGGATTTCATATCTAGTTGTCATTTGAAAAGTTTATCAATATTTGTAAGTTTCAAGGAAATTAATAGCAGGCTTGATTTTTGTTTTAATAAATGTAGGCCCTATAATTAACAGAAGGGCAGTAACCCTCCGACATAGAATTATACATCAATACCATATCATATTCTACGCAAAAAAATATTTTATAATATTAACAATGCATATGAATTTCGTTATGATTTTTGGAGCAGAAAGTTATTTAAATGTAATTTATAAAAATGTCTGTCCCAAAACGCAATGCATTGGCATTTTTTGTGCGTTTCTGAACATATACCAATTGTGGAGGACCTATTAATGCCGTTTTAAATAGGGAATATTCCGAAGTAAGCCTGAATAACATATATATATATTTTTTTTTTCTAAAAATATTTACGGACACTGGGAACGGGCAGACAGACAGATAGACAGATGGACAGCCAAACAAAAATATATGCAAATTGAAATCATATTCACAGTTAAAAATTGTTAGAAAGCGCTTAATGTAAACGAAAATACAATTCCAGCAAATGTCCAATAATAACCCTCAACGTAACTGAATAGTTTTATGTGTCCTGTAAATCTAATGCTAATCATACTGTACACTATAGAAAGCCATTTTATGTGCATATGAATAACATATTTCAATTTCATTAAGATTTATGCAAAGTAATTAAAATTTGGTGTATAGAAATATCGTTCATAGAACGCAATGCTTTGGAATACTTTCGGGTGTCCTGTATACAAACCAGTGATGATATTATTTACTCCATTTTCTATAAAAAATATCCGATAGTGAACTTGAATAAAATATTTCAATATTATTAATATATGCTTAAATTAAAGGTATTAAAATATGGTTTATAAAAATACCTCTCGTAGAACACAATGCTTTGGAATACTTTCGGGTGTCCCTGTACACAAGCTAGCAGAGGTATTCACTCCATTTTCAATATGGAACATCCGATAGTGATCTCAAATAAAATATATCAGTTTCAAGAAATTCCATGAATATTCACGGGAGTTAGAGTGCGGACAGACAGTAAGACCGAAGTCATTAACACTTTTCAAACTTGTTGGAATTGTTAAAGAGCCGAAGTCATTAAAATTTTTCAACGATGATAGAAAGTGGTAAAAAGAAATAAAGTGCGAAAATTTCACACGGTTTTGTAGGTGTTCTAATTTTCTTAATGTCTTAACGTATTTTAATTTGCAGGGATCCCTAAGAAATTTAACTATTAATTTTTTCAACAATACGGAATAATGTAAATTTATATTATGTTCTTAAAACTGTTGATTTCATGTGTTTGAATGATTTAAGTCGCTATTTTAAAATGAAGAATCTTTTTTTAATTTTTCTCATCTCATAGATAACCCCTTTGGCGTCGAAAAAAAGATGCCAAAATTGAAAATAAAGTGGTATAAGTCATCATTTTCAATTTGCAATAACTCAGGGAGATTTTGACTTAGAGAGATGATTTTTTTCTTCTTCTTAGAGTGAGGAGAATATTTTTCTATATATAAGTCATATGATAGAAGGGACCGTATAAAAATTAATTTTTTTTTTAATATGTATACAGCCCCTTGTAAAAAAAAAAAGTCATAGTTGAAATCTACTCTTAATTTGCACCAATTTTCTAATTGGAAGTATGTTTCTATCTTTCTTAGTTTGCGAGATAATAGCTGTAACATCTATTTTGAGTCACCCGGTATATTGAAACTGCCGCCAAAGTTTTTGTTAAATAGTGTTAATAAATTGCTTAAAGATTGAATATATAAAAGAATGCAACTAAATATGTCAATAAAGATTCGAAATTAAATTTTCGTGGAAAATATTTGTATGACTTTCTTTATAATATTCATGTAATTAAACCTTAAAAACTTTAATTTTTTAAGATAAATATAATAGCTGAAACAAAATATTACTACAGTACTAAAAATACAGAACTGAAAATGCAATGCAATTCAAGCTCAAATTAATTAATTGAAATGCAATGAAATGCAATTAAATGCATTTTGTGGTAAAGCCCCAAATTCAAAAAATATTTTGATTGCATTATAGCTGACGACTACGACTATTTAATAAAACCTCTTTTTCTGGGTAAAAAATTTCAGATTATTTAATCATCGAAAATTGCTACAGAAATTTATGAAATATTTCTTTTAAAAATTACTGGTAGCCAAAACTCGTAGAAGATAAAATTCAGTGATTGACATCTAGAATTTAAGTCGTGACTCCAGTAAAAATAGTTCCACGTCATCCTTATAAATTCTAGTTCCCTTTGATAGCGAGTTCTAAAAACCCCTATTAGAATTCTAGACCGTTTTCCTATATTATGGTAGAGAGTCAATCTCATTTAAAAACCTCTGTACATAAAGGTAAAACACAAAATAAAATAACACAAGAGATGAGGTTTAGTAACTATTACTTTGTTTTATAACTCAATTCTAGGAAATCAACGAGAATTTTTCGCAATACAAAGGATTCATAACATTCATAATATTCATAATATTGTTACCATCTAGGAAAGCGCAGACTAGAAATTCTCGACCATTTCTTTTAACCATGTTATTTGTTTACATTATACGCATAACTCGGAAATCTACATGTCTATTATAGTTTAGGGATTTAGAAAATGGCTGCTTATTCGTTCTAGATGAAAGCGGAATATATTTTTTCCCCTTCCTTTAGTATTATCTAAAAATAAATTTCTTTTTAAATGTACAGGCTAATGTTATTTAAAAAAAAAAAAAAAAAAAAAAATGGTGAATAAAATTACTGGCATATAAATTCAATAAAGTGGGAATTCTGGGTTATACATTTTTTAAAATAATTATAAATGTTAGACATAGTTGTTAGTTTAATATATATGTTAGTTTAATATATATATATATTTTCTAAATCAACACTAGATTGCCAAACATTTAAATCTTTTGTAGTTTATTTTTAGTTTATTTATAATTTGATAAATATACGAAATTATATTATTATAACTATGAACTATTTTGGCTGGATGTTACTCGCTTTATAATAGTAGGATTCAAAACAATTTAGTTTTATTCTATTCTAAAGTCAGTTAAAGAAAATACGTATTAAAATCTTTAAATAATAATAATAATAATAATCACCGCAACAATATGTGCTTTAATAAAAATTTAAAAAGAGCGAAGTGAGAAAAAGTTGTTGCTGTAGGAAAAAAAAAAAAAAAAAAAAAAAAAATCTGGAGCGTCACTTACACAACTTTCTCTTAATCTGTATTTCAATGCTATAAAGATAGATAGCATATTAACGTAAGATCAATAAGGTAAGATAATAAAGATCAGTCTACATTAAAAAAAAAAATATATATATGAATAGGTCTAGAAACAGTTTAAGCCAGCTGCAATACAAGACTGACATTTCGCTACAGATTTTCTTTTGGTATGCTCTCGTTACATGAATTTGATCAAACTGACTCTTTATTCACACGAACATTTCTTCATTTTGTGGACTTTTTTTTCAAAGTTCATCGTTAACGAACTTTATATCTCAAACTTTTTACAAAATATCTTACTGTCGCAATTGTAGAAGCGACCCCACTAAAAATAATCTTAAATTAATCGTAAAAAAAATCTACAGAACATCTTAAGTTATTTGGCCCACTTCTTAAGCCTACATATTCTGCAGATTTTCTTCATATTTTTGAAGAAAATATACAGAATATAATCTTATTTTTTTTTTTTTTTTTTTTTCAAAATATATAGGCTTATAAGTGGGCCAAATAACTTAAGATATTCTGCAGATTACATTTTTAAAAGTTATTTTTAAGAAATTTTTAATTAATTTTTTTTTTATTTAACATTCTATCCATTTATGTATTAGTTAAAAAACCCTTTCCAAAACGGTGCTTGAAAATTCAGAATAAAATATAATTTAGTTGTCATGAACTTTTTCTATTTTTGAAATTTTCTATTATGAAAAAAAAACAGACGAATAATTCAGATCTGTTTATACAATAAAAGATAAAATGTAAATTGTAAAGTTAGTTAAAAGTTGTCAGTTAATCAAAACGTTTAAAAGGCCGTTAATTAAGTTATACATTCAAAATTTAACTTATTTTATTTTATTTATATAATTTTAGGCTAGATTTAAAAGTTAAAAAAAAAAAAAAATCTTAGAAAATCTGATTTTATTTACACTCCTAACAAAAAGGGAAAGAATTTTTCAAAAACATTAATAGTTGTTAGCAAAAATTTATTATGTGACTACATTAAAAATGCTTAAACAACCAAACAACAACAAAAAAAAAAAAAAAAAAAAAAAAAAATAGCCTTGTAATAAAAATAAAATCATGAAATTTTTAAAAGTAATTAATAACAAGTATCACAAATAATTGACATTCATCATTCTAAAAGAGTTTTAATCCCTATTTTAATGCTACTTATCAGTCATTTTCTACAAAATTCAGACTATTTTGTACGTGTGTGTGTTTGTTTAAAAACTTATGGCAATGCATTTATTTATTTCGATCTTTATAAAAATCACCTTATTATGCGTATTTATACATGTAAGTGCACAAAAGAAACATGTAATTTACTTAAACTAAACACATTATTAAAGTGGTTTACTGTATATATTAAAAAAAAAAAAAAAAAAGCTATTTAAAAAGAAAATACTAATTAAACTCCAATTTATATCTATTTAATAATACTATCCATTATTTTCTTCAAAATGGAGCTAAAAAATATTTTAATATATAAATTTTTGAATGTGAGCTCATACCAGTTTTCGCGTTCGAGCGGCATCGTACCTCAAAATCTGAAAACTAATTTCTAAGAAATTTCCATTAGAAGCCCCTTAATTCTGCTTACTTATACCTCAGTGCACAAAAGGAACATTATATTCACTTAAAGTAAACACATTTACAAACTTTTTACTGTATTTTCAAACTGTATAGTTACAACAAAACTTACCAATAACTGTTAATGTTTGCGAAACACTAAAAGGAATTTTTTTTTCCACATTCATTTCACACACACACACACACACACAAAAAAAAAAAAAAAAAAATCATACTCAAAATGCAATTTATATCTACTTTACACTTTTATCTGTTATTTTCTTTAAAATGGAGAAAAAAAAAGTTTTAAAATGTATAAATCTTTTAGTTCATACCAGTTTTTGCGTTCGAGCGACGTTGTACCTCGAAATGTTAAACCTAATTTGCTGAAATTTTTCATAAAAAGCACCATATTTTGCTTATTTATATTTCAATGCACAAAAGAAACATGAAATTCACCTTAAATGAACATATTTTCAAACTTTTTACTGCACATTTATAATAAAAGATACGAATATTTGCTAATTTGGAGAAAAGCTAAAAGAAAATTTTTTTTCACATAAAAAAAAAATAAAAAATAAAATAAAATAAAAAATAAAATAAAATAAAATCATACTCAAAATGCAATTTATATCTACTTTATGCTTTTATCTATTACTTTCATTAAAATGGAACAAAAAAAAAAAAAAAAAAAAAAAAAAAAAAGTTTAAAAATATATAAATTCTTTAATAAGGGTTCACACCAGTTCACACCAGTTTTCGCATATAAGCGACATCGTACCTTGAAATGTGAAAACTGTTCTGAGCTCATATTCAAAAATTTATACATTTAAGAATTCTTCTTTTTTTTTCTTTCTCCATTTAAAAAAAATAATAGATAAAAGTATAAAGTAGATATAAAAAGCATTTTGAGTTTTTATTTTTATTTATTTATTTTATTTTATTTTATTGTGAAATAAATGTGAAAAAAATTTACCTCTTAACGTTTCACAAAAATTAGCAATTATTGGTAAATTTTATTGTAAATATACAGTAAAAAGTTTGAAATTGTGTTTACTTGAGGTGAATTTAATGTTCCTTTTGTGAATTGAAGTATAAGTATGCAGAATAAGGGACTTTTGATGTAAATTTTTAACAAATTAGTTTTCAGATTTCGAGCTACACTGTTGCTCGAACGCGAAAACTGATATGAGCTCGTATTGAGAAATATATATATATATATATATATATTATTTATTTATTTATTTATTTATTTCCCCATTTTAAAGAAAGTTAAAATAGTTAAAAGCAAAAAGTAGTTACAAATAGCATTTTGAGTATGATTTTTTTTTGTTTTTTTATGAAATAAATGTGAAAAAAAATTTCCTTTTAGCGTTTCGCAAAAATTAGCAATTATTGGTAAGTTTTATTTTAAATATGCAGTAAAAGGATTGAAAATGTTTTCATTTAAGATGAATTTCATGTTCCTTTTGTGCACTGAAACATAAATAAGCAAAAATATGATGCTTTTTGTAAAAATGTTTAACAAATTAGGTTTCACATTTCGAGGTACGATGCCGCTCGAACGCAAACACTGGTATGGGCTCATATTCAAAAATTTATACATTTAATTTTTTTTTTTTTTTTTTTTTTTTTGGCTCCATTTTAAAGAAAATAATAAATAAAAGTATAAAGTAAATATAAATTGCATTTTGAGTATGATTTTTTTTTCTTTGTGAAATAAATGTGAAAAAATTTTCTTTTTAACGTTTTGCAAAAATTAGCAATTATTGGTAATTTTTATTGTAAATATACAGTAAAAAGTTTAAAATGTGTTTACTTTAGGTAAATATAATGTTCCTTTTTTATACTGAAGTATAAGTATGCAGAATAAGGGGCTTTTGATGGAGAATTTTAAGAAATTGGATTTTGGATTTCGAGGTACAATGTCGCCCGAACGTGAAAACTGGTATGAACTCATATTCAAAAATTTATATATTTAAAATCTTTTTTTTTCTCTCTCTCCATTTTAAAGAAAGTAATAGGTAAAAGCATAAAGTAGTTATAGATTGCATTTTGAGTATGATTTTTTTTTTGTTTTTTTGTGAAATAAATGTGAAAAAAAATTTCCTTTTAGCATTTCGCAAAAATTAGCAATTATTGGTAAGTTTTATTGTAAATATTCAGTAAAAAGTTTAAAATGCGTTTACTTTAGGTGAATATAATGTTCCGTTTGGGCACTGAAGTATTAGTATGAAATTTTTAAGAAATTAGTTTTCGGATTTCGAGGTACAATGTCGCCCGAACGTGAAAACTGGTATGACCTCATATTCAAATATTTATAAATTTAAAAGCTTTTTTTTTTTTTTTTTTTTTTTTTTTTTGCTCCATTTTAAAGAAAGTAATAGACAAAAGCATAAAGTAGTTATATAGATTGTAATTTTTTTGTTTTTTGTTGAAATAAATTTGAAAAAAATTTCCTTTTAGCGTTTTGCAAAAATTAGCAATTATTGGTAAGTTTTATTGTAAATATACAGTAAAAGATTTGAAAATGTTTTCATTTCAGATCAATTAGTTCCCCATCATACTATAGGCATGGGGAACTTAGGTAATCGGGAAAATTTTCGACCTCGGTTTTTTTCACTTTTTTACACGTTTTCAGGCGTGAGGAATCCGAAAATGACAAAATTTGTATGGTGTCCGTCTGTAGGATGTCTGTTAGTTTGTTAGTCCGTTAGTTAGTCCGTTAGTTTGTTATTCTGTGTACACGATATCTCCCGAACAAATCATCGCAGAGAGATCGGACGGACAGGTTTTAAAGTATTAGTTGTGACACTGGAAAGAACCCTATTTAATCGCAACATTCTAATTAAAAAACTTCAGAAGTTATTCAAAATTTCCTATTTTCTTAACATGGGAGAATAGGGCAAAATTTCACCTAAACTTGCATGAAAAGAAATATTTTTATCGTAAAGATGTAAGAACAGCTTTTAAATATCAGTTTTGATGCCCAGATAAACACCATTAACTATAAACAAGCGACTTTGAAAATTTCCCAAGGCAGAAAAATTTGTGTTCGGTGTTAACCCTTTATCGGCCCCTTGTATCATATCACAGAACTTGGGTTTACTCGGAAATGGATAGAGCGATTTTCAAAAAAGTTTATAGCTAAGTGTTTTTTGGGGTGCTTGGATTGACTCTCACCTTCAGACAAAATTGCGTTCACTGTTAATCTTTTATTGGCCGATGGCAACACATGGCAGAAATTGGGTTTACTCGAAAATGGTTATAGGGATTTTGATGAAAGGTTGGAGTTAGGTGCTTTTGGAGATGCTTAAACGATTGAAGTTGTCCTCATCGTCAGAAAAATTCACGTTCACAGTTAAATCTTTAAAGGCCAATTGCAACGTATGGCATGGCAGAAATTGGATTTACACGGAAATGGAAAGTGATTTTGATGAAAGTTTGGAGTTAGTGCTTTTTGATGAGAAAAAATGATTGGATCTCATCTTGAGACAAATTCGCGTTCTCAGTTAACTCTTTATCAGCCAATTGCAACCCAACATAACAGAAATTGGGTTTACTCGGAAATGGATATGTTATTTTGATGAAAGTTTGGGATTAAATGTTTTCGGTAAGGTGTTAAAACGATTGGACTTACCCACAACTTCAAAAAAATTCGCGTTCTGGGTTAACCCTTTATCGGCCAATTGCAACATATGGCAGCAGAAATTGGGTTTGCTCGAAAAACGATGGGATTTTGATGAAAGTTTAGGGGTACATAAATGATTGGAAATATTTTCATCTTCAGATAACTTCGCGTTCGCTGTTAAACCTTTAAAGGCCAATTGCGATGTATGGCAGAAATACGGTTTACACGAAATTGGACATACCGATATTAATGAAAGTTTGGAGTTAGAGATCTTTTGGAACTAAGTGTGAAAACATATACGTGATGGGGAACTGCGCAGAGTCCACCTATGCTAACTAGTTTCGTGTTCCTTTTGTGCACTGAAATACAAAAAAAGCAGAATATGGTGCTTTTTATAAAAATTTTTAACAAATTAGGTTTCACATTTCGAGGTACGATGTCGCTCGAACGCAAAAACTGGTATCAGCTCATATTCAAAAATTTATACATTTAAAAACTTTTTTTTGTTGTTGTTCCATTTTAAAGAAAATAATAGATAAAAGTATAAAGTAAATATAAATTGCATTTTGAGTATGATTTTTTTCTTTTTTGCGAAACAAATGTGAAAAAAGTATTCCTTTTAATGTTTCGCAAAAATGAGCAATTATTGGTCAGTTTTATTGTAAACTAGTAGGCTTTGCCCGCTTCACCGGTACTAAATTTAAATGAAACTCTTTTCTATATAGCTTTATAAAAATAAAATAAAACAAAATACTGAAATTGCTTAAAAGTTCGCTTCAGGTCCCTGCTGCGTTCGGCAGCGATTTGGTCATCCGTTAAAACTCGGGCACCTTGGGCTTCTGGGTAGGTGCTTATTAGAGAACAGTTTCGAAATAGATAGTATCGAAAAAATTGAAGTATCCCTTTTATATTTGAATCCGATTTAGATATGAACAACACTATACGTGGTGCACATAATATTTGCTTTTACGTTATTTCCTATGTTTATTTTGTTTATCCGATCAACCATAAAATGACAGCAATTAATACAGCAAGTATTACGATATGCTACGACCGATTACGTCTATCGCATGAGACAATTAATTTTTGTGGTTATATATATAATTCATTGGTTTGTAAACCTGATCATAGTACAGCCTTGATATAGTTCTCTTTGACGACTTTTGAATTTTTGTCACCATTTTAGACTTAATCCCTTATAAGAATATGCTATGAGCTGATTTCTGCCGTTTTTTAGACAACTAATCTTTTTATGGCTATATATATTTCCCATTAAACATATTTTTATTCTTATTTATTTATTTAAATATTAATTTGAATTAATCAAATATTTCTGTTCGACTGCGTACAAGTGCAGTCACACACATAGGCTCATTTATTTGTATGATAAATTAGCATAGTGATTATTATATGAAAAAATAAATAAATAGTTAAACATTATCGTGCTACACAATTTTATTATGTAGCTCCATTGTCGGCTTTTGAATTTGTGTCGCCATATTAGCGATGGATTTTTTTTTTTTTTTTTTTTTGTATGAAAAGTGGAAGACTCTTTTGCTAATATTTTATCAGACACTTAGAATCCTTCCTATTCTGTTTATATTTTTAATGGTTACTAGGTTTAAAACAGTGCTTGCTGAAATAAATTTGCTACATTTAAAACTAGATTTTTTCTATAAACTTTCTATAAAAATAAATCATTTATATAACTACTATTTAGGTTTAATATTTTTTTTCTTCTTATATTTTTGATGTGCTACTTTGATTAAACTGGCTGTTCCTATATTAAACTTCTTGTCGAAAAACATTCAGTGTACTTCAACACCAAAATTTAAAAAATCGCCCAGGAGGATCTAGTAATGAAACTGATAAAATAAAATTATGGTTCGTAGAGTTTAAATAATCTATTTTAAAAAACTTTTAAAACCCAAATTCTTAATACATCGTATCACATAAATCTTTCCAAAGTTAGAACAAAATTGAATTTGAAAAAACAAAAAAGTAACTTCTTTGTTTATTAACCAAAATTGATGAAATTTGAACTACAATTTGGTCTTGTGTTGTACAGGCTGTATATTATGTGTTTGTGTTCGTGAGAGAAATTAAAAATTAATTTGAAAATTGCAATTTTTAATCCCACTTCAAAAATATATGATTTTTTTTTTTTTTTTTTTTTTTTTTTAATCTTTAAACGATTTCCATACAATCTTATGCTGTTGCCACCTAAAATTCATACTTTAGTTAATTTTGAAAAATCTAATCATCCGATCGATAAGCTGTTTAGTTCATCGGATTCACAAAAATCGCCCCTTTCATTGGTACCTTATTTGTAAGGATACGACTGATATTTCTAATTTATTTTCTAATTTTTCTAATTTATTTTCCTCGTTTTAATTAAATGTACTTTTTTTTTTTAATTCTGTCCAAAAAAAAAAAAAAAATGGTAACAATTAAATTATGGATAAAATTTAAACGGCTTATTTATCAGAAATTAGTAGGTTATTATTTTCACATTTCAATTAATTAAGAAAAAACTAATCAAAAATTCGAAAATCGGGCTTCGAGGTGCATCAGGAGAGATCATTACGAACCTCCATGCAAATTCATGTAGCTCTGCGATCAGCTGTTTTCGTAAAAAGCTCTGGATATTCACAGACAATGACACACAAACATCTTATTTTATTATATGTATAGATATACAGTAAAAAGTTTGAAAATGTGTTCATTTGAGATGAATTTCATGTTCCTTTTGTACATTGAAATATAAATAAGCAAAATAGGGTGATTTTTATAAAAATTTGATTAACAAGTCGATTAATTCAGGTGAGACGACCCACCTGTCTTAATCGACTTCTAAACATAAAACTGCCGTCCAGCCTTACAGGAAGTCGTGTGCAATTCCCCTCCTATAAAACTTACCGAGAAAATCAGTAATTAGATAAGTTTTCAGAAGTTTCCTGTTTAAAAAACATCTGTCTTATTCTAAAAACCCTAATTCATTTTTATTTTCTTAACAGTCACACGTTTTTATAGCAATAACACATAAAGCAAATCTCATTCAAAGAGGCTCAAAGCTCTTTCAACAGCACTGCAAGCGTTTGGCGAACTCAACTGCAACCCATCGCCTTGGCGTAAAGCGGCTCCTTAAATACTCCTGTAGAAAAGTGTGGAAAATTCGAGAAAGTGGTCAGCCAATCAAGTTACAGCTTCCATATTTGGTATATCGATAAAAAGAATTTTCTCGCCAAGGTCGCTAAAAAAGTCGCCAAGGAGGTAAAATATTGCCAGATTTTGTGCCAAATCCATTACCTGCCTTATTGGAGCTTTTTAATGTGTTTTTAAGGGAAAATTAAGCTATTTTAACGCGAAAAAGAGCTGTAGATGCAGAAAATTTATATTTTTTTAACTTACTAAGCCTCTTTGAAAGAATACAAAAATAAATTCAATTATTTATAATTTCGCAACAATACATAAATTTTTAGCAGTTCTAAGAAAATGAGGACAGAGTACTTAAAAATGGGGACATTTGTGGTCCTCATTAAAAAATTTCAAAACTGAGCAAGATGTATAAAAATGAGGACAGTCCTCAGAAAATGAGGACGTTTGGTCACTTATTAAGAGCTCTTTTCGCTGGTCTCTGAAAATGACATACCCCAAACAATAAAATACGTTTCTCTGCCTATATAAAACTTTTAACAGAATTGACCTTAGAATCTTATAGGGAGGAAGAGAATCTATAACTGGTAATTTTTCGGTCGAAAAAGAACATTCTTAATAATCTCAAAATTACTCAAACTAAAAGTGGTTGATGTATGAGCACTTTACCCCACATCCTGCAGTATAAAAAAATGTTTCATCTCAGTTTATATCAAATCACTGTTGGCGAAATTATTATAGCTGTTTTAAAGCAATAGCTTTTGTGAACTTAAGGAAAAAAAAAAAAAGGTATGACATGCAATAATATTAAAAGAGTATTTGCCAAACCTACAACAATATTTAAGTTATGAGCATGTATTCTTAACTTGAAATAACAACTATTTTTCGAAGTATTTTCTTAAGTAAATAACCATACCTACACAAATATATACACGATAGATAGCGTGTTCATGTGCAGTTTGTAGGCAAATAACAAATGAACAAGAATAAAAGTGGTAAGAAAAGATAAATAATTTAGCTGTATATTACGTATTAGCTGAATTTAATTCTCACTCGTTTCTCAGATTAAAATAGAGGTAAGCTGAACATTCATATTCTTAAAATTTTCTTACATTCGCTCCTCTTAAGTCTAATTCCTAACATTTTTAACGTACATTTATTAATTCAAACAATGACTAAAACTTATAATCTTAAATTTTATTGTTAATATAATTTTAATCTCACTATTTTAAATAATCTGGTGTGTCACTCACACGACTTTCTCTTACCCGGAAATTTAATACTATAAATACAGGTTTGAGATTAAGAGGTAAGATAACGAGTACTGTTATGTAAACCTATGTTAAACAATTCATATTAGGCTTCTGAAGAGTTTTATATGATAATTAGTTCTGTGTGAGGGGGGCTACCGCCACCCTCAACCCCCCGTTTCATTAATGCACCTACGTTTATATAGAATTTAATTCGGTTATTAAAAAATATTTCTCTTTTTAAAAAATAATTTATTAAAATTATTATTTAAAAAAATTATCTTTTATGATAAGGCAGACGATTTCCATATTAGAGAAGCAGTTTAACACCAAATATCAAAAAAAAGTCCATTTTATTCTCAATATTAAAAAAAAAAAAATTAAAATAAAAAAAGTACGATTTTTTTTCTAAGTTTTTTTTTCGTTAAAAGTAAAAAAAATCGATAACTTTGTTTTAAATTATCGCAGATCGATGGTTTAACCATTCGTTTTAAAGGTATTTTCGAGCTCTTTTGAAAGATACCCATCATGAAAATTTACTCCCCTCGAGGGGGGACTTCCCCCCCCCCAGGGGGGGGAGGCGAGGCTCCTACATACGAAATTGGGTTTGCTCGAAAAACGATGGGATTTTGATGAAAGTTTAGGGGTACATAAATGATTGGAAATATTTTCATCTTCAGATAACTTCGCGTTCGCTGTTAAACCTTTAAAGGCCAATTGCGATGTATGGCAGAAATACGGTTTACACGAAATTGGACATACCGATATTAATGAAAGTTTGGAGTTAGAGATCTTTTGGAACTAAGTGTGAAAACATATACGTGATGGGGAACTGCGCAGAGTCCACCTATGCTAACTAGTTTCGTGTTCCTTTTGTGCACTGAAATACAAAAAAAGCAGAATATGGTGCTTTTTATAAAAAATTTTAACAAATTAGGTTTCACATTTCGAGGTACGATGTCGCTCGAACGCAAAAACTGGTATCAGCTCATATTCAAAAATTTATACATTTAAAAACTTTTTTTTGTTGTTGTTCCATTTTAAAGAAAATAATAGATAAAAGTATAAAGTAAATATAAATTGCATTTTGAATATGATTTTTTTTTCTTTTTTGCGAAACAAATGTGAAAAAAGTATTCCTTTTAATGTTTCGCAAAAATGAGCAATTATTGGTCAGTTTTATTGTAAACTAGTAGGCTTTGCCCGCTTCACCGGTACTAAATTTAAATGAAACTCTTTTCTATATAGCTTTATAAAAATAAAATAAAACAAAATACTGAAATTGCTTAAAAGTTCGCTTCAAGGTCCCTGCTGCGTTCGGCAGCGATTTGGTCATCCGTTAAAACTCGGGCACCTTGGGCTTCTGGGTAGGTGCTTATTAGATAACAGTTTCGAAATATATAGTATCGAAAAAATTGAAGTATCCCTTTTATATTTGAATCCGATTTAGATATGAACAACACTATACGTGGTGCACATAATATTTGCTTTTACGTTATTTCCTATGTTTATTTTGTTTATCCGATCAACCATAAAATGACAGCAATTATTACAGCAAGTATTACGATATGCTACGACCGATTACGTCTATCGCATGAGACAATTAATTTTTGTGGTTATATATAATTCATTGGTTTGTAAACCTGATCATAGTACAGCCTTGATATAGTTCTCTTTGACGACTTTTGAATTTTTGTCACCATTTTAGACTTAATCCCTTATAAGAATATGCTATGAGCTCATTTCTGCCGTTTTTTAGACAACTAATCTTTTTGTGGCTATATATATTTCCCATTAAACATATTTTTATTCTTATTTATTTATTTAAATATTAATTTGAATTAATCAAATATTTCTGTTCGACTGCGTACAAGTGCAGTCACACACATAGGCTCATTTATTTGTATGATAAATTAGCATAGTGATTATTATATGAAAAAATAAATAAATAGTTAAACATTATCGTGCTACACAATTTTATTATGTAGCTCCATTGTCGGCTTTTGAATTTGTGTCGCCATATTAGCGATGGATTTTTTTTTTTTTTTTTTTTTTTTTTTTTTTTTTTTGTATGAAAAGTGGAAGACTCTTTTGCTAATTTTTATCAGACACTTAGAATCCTTCCTATTCTGTTTATATTTTCAATGGTTACTAGGTTTAAAACAGTGCTTGCTGAAATAAATTTGCTACCTTTAAAACTAGATTTTTTCTATAAACTTTCTATAAAAATAAATCATTTATATTGTTGCGTACTTGGGGGTTCGTGAGTTGTCTGAGAATGAAAGTCCAAACGTACAAAAATTCAGTAATTTATTCACAGAAAGTTCCAGAAAAATACAGGTCTATAAACCAAGTATCAGCTTCAATTCAAACAGTAAACACAGCTTAAACAACAGCTGTCAATAGCAAATCCACAGTACAAACTGTATACCAATAACACTTGAAGCAAGTCTCTCTCAAAGAGGCTTAAGAGCAATGCAAGCACTAGCGAAGCTGGCTGAGATCTGAACTGAACTGACTGCCTTGGCGGGAAAGCGCTTCCTTATATACTGTTCCATGGAGCCCAGATTTTTCGAGAAAACTCTAGAAAGTGGTCAACCAATCAACTTACAGCTTCCATATTTGGTATATCCCATATAAGGATTTTCTCGCCAAGGTCGCCAAAAAAAATCGCCAAGGTGGGAAAAAGTCGCCTAATTTGGCGCCAAATGCATTACCGGCATTACTGGGGCTTTTTAATGCGATTTTAAGGGAAAATAAGGCTATTTCAACGCTAAAACGACTAGAAATGCACAAAATTAGCATTTCATCAACTTACTAAGCCTCTTTGAAAGAATTTATACAAAAATAAACACAATTATTTACAATTTTGTAACACTATAACTACTATTTAGATTTAATATTTTTTTTCTTCTTATATTTTTGATGTGCTACTTTGATTAAACTGGCTGTTCCTATATTAAACTTCTTGTCGAAAAACATTCAGTGTACTTCAACACCAAAATTTAAAAAATCGCCCAGGAGGATCTAGTAATGAAACTGATAAAATAAAATTATGGTTCGTAGAGTTTAAATAATCTATTTTAAAAAACTTTTAAAACCCAAATTCTTAATACATCGTATCACATAAATCTTTCCAAAGTTAGAACAAAATTGAATTTGAAATAAAATCTTTTTGTAAAAAAATAGAACCGACTCCAAAAAGGAACTACTATTCAAACAACTAAAAATGAAAGAAAATTGGCAGAAAATGGAACTGTAGATTGCGCCTAAAAGTATAAAATAATTTCCTTCGCCAAACAACCTATAACACTACAATTAATCATAACTTTTGAAGTCGGCGCAAAATTAAATAAAATTTAACTAGTTTTTAAAGGTTTGTCTTTAGATCGGTAGCAACAAATGCTGTTGTCTCGAATGATCCATTTTCATGTTTCCTTTATTATTTTATCACTGTATACAATTGGACCATTAGTAGCATCTACATAGAACAGTGAACATTCTTCACAATGCGGTATTTATGTTTCTACGAAGTTAGATCATCCTTGATGGTTTTTGAATTTGGCGATAAAAACGTAAGGCAAAAATATACACGCAAGATGTATATTTTCATAATATATATTGTACGATGTGTTGTTTCATATTCTTGATTACTCTCTTGATATCTTATTAAAATAATCATGATATCCCAAAGAAACTAAATATGTTTGCCAGATAATTTTGCGATTTTTCGTTCACCAAGGACGTCAGATACCAGCATCTTCGCCAACTTTGCTGCTTACGAAATCTTATTTGTTTTCTTGAATCAAAGTAGTTTTCGGCTGCGTTTTGCAGGTAACAATGTGAGACGTGTATTTTGAATAGGATTTGATTTTTGTATTGAATAAAGTTATCAATTTTTATTTAATTTTGCGCCGACTTCAAAAGTTATGATTAATTGTAGTGTTATAGGTTGTTTGGCGAAGGAAATTATTTTATACTTTTAGGCGCAATCTACAGTTCCATTTTCTGCCAATTTTCTTTCATTTTTAGTTGTTTGAATAGTAGTTCCTTTTTGGAGTCGGTTCTATTTTTTTACAAAAAGATTTTATTTTTCTCTTTTCAGTGAAAACTTATTTATATAGCAGAGCATCAGAAGACGTTCTACGGAAGTTTCACAAATCACAACTTCCAAGAAAAGGGGAAAAAATGGTTTATATCACTGAAAAATACATTAAATGCACCCAATGTGAACAAAAAAGTTACATCTCCATCTAGAAATTTATCGACTCGAGAGACAGTTGTGCCAGTTTTATTCTAGTCAGGTTATTTTTAAGTTGATTTTTCTCAAATGCTGCATTTTTAAATTGTGTCTCTTTTCTTGCCTTTATCGGATATGACCAAAAAACTATCTATTGAACGAACATACGTTAAATTAAAAAGTCTTTAGAAATGTAAAGAAAGGATACGCTGTATTCGTAACCGAAAATTCTGTTAGGCATATATATTGAACTTTACAGTAAATACGTGTCACCCGCTGCGCTGGAAATTGCGCAGCGTTAAGTTTAAACAAAGAGCAAAATATGCATTGCAGCTGACGGACAGAAGTTTCAACATCGATACTTACACACTGCTTTTACCAGTGTAGCTGCTTACGTTCAGCAGTTACAGTGAGAACAGACTTTTGTGAGTATTCTGTAATTTGTTTATATCTTAATGAAATCCTAATGAAACTTATTTCAGGTCAAGATCATTACGACAACAAAAAAAGTATTAAAATTAAATCATCTCTTACGAAGTTATAAGCTAACAAATTTCAACAATAACAACGAGAAACATGGTTTGTATTGAGAACCTCTTCCTTTAGGAAGTCGGCTTAAAACGCCTATGCGTTAATCGATGTGATCGCTTACAATAACCATACTTTGAATTTTACATAGCATAAATGTCACCCGCTACGCTACAACATATGCAATGTTTTTCAAGTGTGCACAAAATAGGAAATTGTGAACAAACAAATACACGTTTTAAGCGTTCTGTTTTTAGCATTAATGTCTAAACTATCTTTGCGTACTGCATCGATGATGCTCTGGAATTTTATAATTCACTTTTTTCCCCTGTCTTGAAACGTTTCCGAAATAGGATCGCTAACTCCACTCTTTTCCACCAGGTGGCGCTTTAGACGGTTGAATCGCGTAGCACATGTCCACTTTACTGTACCTACATACCACTTTTATGACTATAACTGCAGCTGTTCAGCAGTTAAAAGAGTCAGGACTGACTTTTTTGGGCACCCTGTATTTTCTTTTGATCGTAAAGATCTTACAATGGGACCTATTTCAGACCACGACCTTTACAATAAAACAAAAAGTATCAAAATCGGATCATCCGTTCAGAAGTTATGAGGTAACAAACAAAAACAAAAACAAAAAAACATACGCTTTGAATTGAGAACCTCCTCCTTTTTGATGTCGGTTAATTAGAGCATTTCTTACGAAGTTATAAGCTTACAAACACCAACAACAACACATAGCAAGAATTAAGAACACCCTCCTTTCTGAAGTTGGTTGAAAACGACTTTGCGCTAATCGATGTGACTGCTTACAGTAACAGTACTTTGAACCACAGAGTATACGTGTCATCCGCTACGCTGTAAAGCGTGCAACGTAGTTCAAGTGTGCACAGTGTAGGAAATTGCGAACAATTACACGTTTTAAGCGTATTTTTAGCAATAATGTCTAAAAACTGTCTTTTCGTAGTGAATCGATGATACTCTACAACTTCGTAATTAACTTTTCTCCCATCTTGAACCGTTTTTGAGATAGGAGCGCTAATGCCGCTGTTTTTCACCAGATGGCGCTTTATTTTCTTTAGATTGTAAAGATGTTATAATGGGACCTACTTCAGACCAAGATCTCTACAACATAGCTAAAAGTATCAAGTAACCGTATTTTGAACTATATAGCGTATATCTCACCAGCTACGCTACAACGTGAGCAATGTAGCTTAAGTGTGTATACTGTACGAAATTGCGAACAAAAAAAAAAGGCACGTTTTTAGCCTTGTACTTTTAGCATCAATGTCAAAACTATCTTTCCGTACTAAATCGATGATGCTCTGCAATTTTATAATTCACTTTTTTCCCCTGTCTTGAACCTTTTCCGAGATAGAAACGCTAGCAGGAATGTCTAAACTATCTTTTTGTACTAAATCGATTATAATCTTCAACTTTCTAATTCACTTTTTTTCTCTAGAACCGTTTTCGAGATAGGAACAGTAACTCCACTATTTTCCACCAGGTGGCGCAGCAAGCGGTTTAACCTTGTACTGCAGGGCCACTTTACTATACTTACATACCATTTTTATCACAATAGCTGCAGCCGTTTAGCAGTTAAAAGAGTTGGGACTGATTTTTTGGGGCGCCCTGTATTTTCTTTAGATCGTAAAGATATTACAATGGGACCTATTGCAGACCAAGACCTTTTCAACAAAACAAAAAGTATCAAAATCGGAGCATCCGTTCAGAAGTTATGAGCTAACAAACATAAAAAAAACATACGGTTTGAATTGAGAACCTTCCTTCTTTTTTTGAAGTCGGTTAATAAAAAAACAAAAAAGTAACTTCTTTGTTTATTAACCAAAATTGATGAAATTTGAACTACGATTTGGTCTTGTGTTGTACAGGCTGTATATTATGTGTTTGTGTTCGTGAGAGAAATTAAAAATTAATTTGAAAATTGCAATTTTTAATCCCACTTCAAAAATATATGATTTTTTTTTTTTTTTTTTTTTTTTTTTTTTTTTTTTAATCTTTAAACGATTTCCATACAATCTTATGCTGTTGCCACCTAAAATTCATACTTTAGTTAATTTTGAAAAATCTAATCATCCGATCGATAAGCTGTTTAGTTCACCGGATTCACAAAAATCGCCCCTTTCATTGGTACCTTATTTGTAAGGATACGACTGATATTTCTAATTTATTTTCTAATTTTTCTAATTTATTTTCCTCGTTTTAATTAAATGTACTTTTTTTTTTAATTCTGTCCAAAAAAAAAAAAAAAAAAAAAAAAAAAAAAAAAAATGGTAACAATTAAATTATGGATAAAATTTAAACGGCTTATTTATCAGAAATTAGTAGGTTATTATTTTCACATTTCAATTAATTAAGAAAAAACTAATCAAAAATTCGAAAATCGGGCTTCGAGGTGCATCAGGAGAGATCATTACGAACCTCCATGCAAATTCATGTAGCTCTGCGATCAGCTGTTTTCGTAAAAAGCTCTGGATATTCACAGACAATGACACACAAACATCTTATTTTATTATATGTATAGATATACAGTAAAAAGTTTGAAAATGTGTTCATTTGAGATGAATTTCATGTTCCTTTTGTACATTGAAATATAAATAAGCAAAATAGGGTGATTTTTATAAAAATTTGATTAACAAGTCGATTAATTCAGGTGAGACGACCCACCTGTCTTAATCGACTTCTAAACATAAAACTGCCGTCCAGCCTTACAGGAAGTCGTGTGCAATTCCCCTCCTATAAAACTTACCGAGAAAATCAGTAATTAGATAAGTTTTCAGAAGTTTCCTGTTTAAAAAACATCTGTCTTATTCTAAAAACCCTAATTCATTTTTATTTTCTTAACAGTCACACGTTTTTATAGCAATAACACATAAAGCAAATCTCATTCAAAGAGGCTCAAAGCTCTTTCAACAGCACTGCAAGCGTTTGGCGAACTCAACTGCAACCCATCGCCTTGGCGTAAAGCGGCTCCTTAAATACTCCTGTAGAAAAGTGTGGAAAATTCGAGAAAGTGGTCAGCCAATCAAGTTACAGCTTCCATATTTCGTATATCGATAAAAAGAATTTTCTCGCCAAGGTCGCTAAAAAAGTCGCCAAGGAGGTAAAATATTGCCAGATTTTGTGCCAAATCCATTACCTGCCTTATTGGAGCTTTTTAATGTGTTTTTAAGGGAAAATTAAGCTATTTTAACGCGAAAAAGAGCTGTAGATGCAGAAAATTTATATTTTTTTAACTTACTAAGCCTCTTTGAAAGAATTTATACAAAAATAAATTCAATTATTTATAATTTCGCAACAATACATAAATTTTTAGCAGTTCTAAGAAAATGAGGACAGAGTACTTAAAAGTGGGGACATTTGTGGTCCTCATTAAAAATTTTCAAAACTGAGCAAGATGTATAAAAATGAGGACAGTCCTCAGAAAATGAGGACGTTTGGTCACTTATTAAGAGCTCTTTTCGCTGGTCTCTGAAAATGACATACCCCAAACAATAAAATACGTTTCTCTGCCTGTATAAAACTTTTAACAGAATTGACCTTAGAATCTTATAGGGAGGAAGAGAATCTATAACTGGTAATTTTTCGGTCGAAAAAGAACATCCTTAATAATCTCAAAATTACTCAAACTAAAAGTGGTTGATGTATGAGCACTTTACCCTACATCCTGCAGTATAAAAAAATGTTTCATCTCAGTTTATATCAAATCACTGTTGGCGAAATTATTATAGCTGTTTTAAAGCAATAGCTTTTGTGAACTTAAGGAAAAAAAAAAAAAAAAAAAAAAGGTATGACATGCAATAATATTAAAACAGTATTTGCCAAACCTACAACAATATTTAAGTTATGAGCATGTATTCTTAACTTGAAATAACAACTATTTTTCGAAGTATTTTCTTAAGTAAATAACCATACCTACACAAATATATACACGATAGATAGCGTGTTCATGTGCAGTTTGTAGGCAAATAACAAATGAACAAGAATAAAAGTGGTAAGAAAAGATAAATAATTTAGCTGTATATTACGTATTAGCTGAATTTAATTCTCACTCGTTTCTCAGATTAAAATAGAGGTAAGCTGAACATTCATATTCTTAAAATTTTCTTACATTCGCTCCTCTTAAGTCTAATTCCTAACATTTTTAAAGTACATTTATTAATTCAAACAATGACTAAAACTTATAATCTTAAATTTTATTGTTAATATAATTTTAATCTCACTATTTTAAATAATCTGGTGTGTCACTCACACGACTTTCTCTTACCCGGAAATTTAATACTATAAATACAGGTTGGAGATTAAGAGGTAAGATAACGAGTACTATTATGTAAACCTATGTTAAACAATTCATATTAGGCTTCTGAAGAGTTTTATATGATAATTAGTTCTGTGTGAGGGGGGCTACCGCCACCCTCAACCCCCCCGTTCCATTAATGCACCTACGTTTATATAGAATTTAATTCGGTTATTAAAAAATATTTCTCTTTTTAAAAAATAATTTATTAAAATTATTATTTAAAAAAATTATCTTTTATGATAAGGCAGACGATTTCCATATTAGAGAAGCAGTTTAACACCAAATATCCAAAAAAAGTCCATTTTATTCTCAATATTAAAAAAAAAAAATAATAAAATAAAAAAAGTACGATTTTTTTTCTAAGTTTTTTTTTCGTTAAAAGTAAAAAAAATCGATAACTTTGTTTTAAATTATCGCAGATCGATGGTTTAACCATTCGTTTTAAAGGTATTTTCGAGCTCTTTTGAAAGATACCCATCATGAAAATTTACTCCCCTCGAGGGGGGACTTCCCCCCCCAGGGGGGGGAGGCGAGGCTCCTACATACACAAAAAAAAAATTTCCCAGTTAACTGTCTCTATTACAAAAAATATATATTTGTTTCATTTGGTTTAGTGCAGTCTATAGACGTTAAACTCTATTTTCCTGCAATTTCCCCCATAGACGTAATGTATTAGAATTCTCTGATTGTCCCTGTACACGAACCATTTGCTTGATCTTAAAGAAAAGCTTACTGTAGCATCCCTATATGATACACATTTATAATACCAAGTTTGAACTTTCTGCCATAATTTGTTTTTGAGATATGCTCATAACAGACAGACACACAGACACACACACACACAGACACACAGACCATTTGCTAAAAACATGATTTTCGTATTCAGGGGACCTGAAAACGTGTAAATATAACAAAATCTCGCGTTCGAAAATTTGAGCCAAAAACAATACTTTCTTATGGGTAAGAGGAAGTAAAAAATTGCTACCGCTGATGTTTTTATTTATTTATTTTATTTATTTATTTATTTACTTATTTATTATTATTATTATTATTTCTATTTATCTTGTCTTTTTCTACTTTCTTAGCTTATACTATTTCACATAAAAACATGAAATTATGTATTTTTAAAAGAATTGTATGATAAACACAATGAAATAAACCGCTATTATCCAAAGCATTATTTTAGAATAGATTTAATGTTGAAGTAAAACAAAACATTTATAAATGTTTTATAGACTCAAAAACTAATCATGGTAACCTTATCAAATTTTGTTAAAACATACATCTGCTAATTGTGGTGTGCAGTATCTAACAATTTTTTTTTGATTTTGACATTTTTTCTATACTATTTATTTATTTATTTATTTTTTAAATTTGTATAATTTGTGAATTTTTTCCGTTTTGTCCCGGTAGTTTGCTTTGAGTTTGTAGTTTCAAGAAGATGCCACCAAAAATAAAATGCGTACAACTTTTATTTATTTCTTAAATATAAAACTAGGGGCTCTGCCCCCTGCTTGCTCCGCTCACCAACCCCCGATGGAAGTTTCGCCTTCCCCCGACTAGCTTCACTTATGAACCCCTGCGAGGCTCTGCCCGTCTTTTCACTGATTTCTCTTTCACTGAATAGGAATTCTAAATAATGCATAACACCAGATAAAATCAGAAAAATTTTATATAAATGTACATATTTAATGTCAAATTGAAATACACGATATACTGTACCATTCTTTTTTTAGTGCTAGAGGCCTATTTCAGTCGGTACAGCGTTGTCGAATTTTTATACGTCACTCTTAATAGTGCTAAGGGCCTATTTCAGTCGGTTTATTGAATGGGGATTTATTGAATGAAGATTTTGTAGATAATTTGATTACTCATAACGAAGGTTTCAAGTTTTTAAAAAATATAAAAAATTCTCCCAAGGTACAACTTTGACATGAGTCCCCCCAAGGCACAACTTTGACATGAGTCCCCCCAAGGCACAACCTTGACATGAGTCCCCCCAGGCACAACTTTGACATGAGTCCCCCCCAAGGTACAACTTTGACATGAGTCCCCCCAAGGCCCAACTTTGACATGAGTCCCCCCAGGCCCAACTTTGACATGAGTCCCCCAAGGCCCAACTTTGACATGAGTCCCCCCAAGGTACAACTTTGACATGAGTCCCCCCAAGGCACACCTTTGACATGAGTCCCCCCCAAGACACACCTCCCCCTCATTGGGAAAAAGAGAAAAAACGTTGTTTTGCGGCTATAAGACAGTTTGGACTTCCAACGTTATTTGTTACAGTATCTGCAGCTGAAACACATTGCTTTGATTTTATGAAAACTTTATCATGGAATTTAGATCGTCACGAATCAACTAAAGAAGAATTTGTGGATATTAACAAGTTTTGCAGTAGGCCTCTGGCACTAAATTAAAATCTGTCAATGTCAGATTTTCATGTTTTAAATAATGAAATAATGTCGTGTCTGTATAATTTTTTTTTTCTTTTTTTTTAGAATAAGAAAGAAATTTGTAAGGTACAACTTTAGTGTATGACACCCTCGGAGACTTTTAAATTTTTCTCACTATTTCGTGATAAATTTTTTTATGTACTTGCTTGTTAAATGAAAGGAAAAAAAAAAATCTAGTACCTATTTTATCTAAAGCCTATACATTTTACGTTTGAATTTTTCAGTTAATTTAGCGCAGTATATAATAGTCTTTCTATATGTTTTCAATGTATAGCTAGGTAATAATATTAAACATTCGTAAATATCTGAAAAGGAAAAATGTTTATTATTAATATTATTATTTTTATTGAAAAAAATCTCCTACAGCTTCAACTTGTAATTTTTTCCTACCTATTTTTCAAATAATGAAGGATGAAATGTACTCTATTATCTATAACAGAGTGGTTACAGACCAGCCTTTTTTCTCTGTTTTTTCCACAAGAATAAATATGTGATAATTTTAACTTAATAAATGGTGCAAATATACTATTAAAAATTTCGAATATATATACTGATGGAAGAATAAGGGGGAAAATGTGGTCTGTGACCATCCTGTATAAGAGTTTTAGTTGATTTTTTTTTTTCTTGTCATAATTAGAAATATGAAATATGTCATAGAAATGTCTAATCCGGTAATGCTAAAAAATTTATCAGTGCTTGTGTTTGGTGATTAAGAGTAAGGCAGATTGACTACTCTAGGGTCCTTAGGCCTGAGGGGGAGTGTCCTCCATGAGGGTTTTCCTAAGGGGTCCTAGCCCGTATTTACGAAAGTTTCTGATAAAACCATGAAAACTAGCTAGGCCGAGAAGTGTGGCCTGGAATCGAGCCCAGCACCTGACGTCTACCAGCTTTGAGCACAGGACCACTTGGCCGCTGGTGAGCCCAATTTATCATTGCGAAATTAAAAGATTTACAAATGAGTTCGAATTTGACTCGATACTTTTTATTCAAAATATATCCGAAGTATTTAAAAATATATTTTTAAATAAATAAATAAATAAAGATAAATACACTTTAAAGACAAAAAGACATACAGTCAATTATACAGACATGACATTAAAAGTTAAAAAATAAAAATAAAAAAATAAAAAAACAGACGAAAATTTTTTTTGTTACATTGGCATTTATTTTATTTTTATTTATTTATTTATATATTTTTTACACCATGTATCACATTTAAATTTTCCTGTGAAAAATAATGTTATGACAGAAAAACAATGTCATAAGAGAAACATTTTGATAAATGGCAAATAGAGTACCTTTATAAACCCAAATTTTTTAATTAATAACTTCATTAATTAAGATGATAGAAATTTTTAAGCAGCTGAAATGTATTCCTAGCATTGGTTACATTGGTCTCTCACTGTGGGTCCCAAAACGCGTGATTATAGGGATTTTTGTTCCCACACAGGAGAAAAAAAAATTGTCTACAGTCCTGCTGAAGCAGAAGACCGTAGTTTAATTTATTAATAAGGAGATACATCGAAAGTTGTACTTAAGGCTATTTTGTGGAAAGCTTAAAATGATAAAAATGTCTTCCTTGCAGTATTCGGCAAATACTGTTATCACTTGAGATGCGAAGGTCACAGCCCTCCGCGAGGAGATGCAGTCGCAGACAAAAAAATTTGACGCTGGCGACACAAGCTTTTTTTTTACTATATAGAAAACTAGGGGGCTCTACCCCTGCCCGCTCCACTCACCAACCCCCGAGGAACATTTCACCTTCCCCCGACTCGCTTAACTTATTAACCCCTGCAGCGCTCTGCCGCCTATTCGCTTGTTTGCCTTTCACCGAATAGGAAAATTAATACTGCATAAAACAAGACAAAAGCAAAACAATTTTATAGATATACCCATATTCAATGTCAAATAGAAATACGTAATATTTAATATTATTTTTTTAATGAAATATGCTAAAAATCAGTAATTGTTTTCAGAATAGAAAAAAATTCGTAATATCTAGACTATTTTGTGCTACAGCTTTAGTATATGAACACCTTTGCAACATTTAAATTTTTGTCACTATTTGGCGAAAAATGATTTGGTATAATGGCTTGTTAAATAAAAAAAAAAAGTAGTACCTATTTTTTCTAATACCTGTATTTTTTTTTTATTGATTTCTTTTAGTTAATTAATGGCAGTATATAATACTCTCTGTATATATTTATTGTACTGCTAGATAATAATTTTCACATTCGAAAATATCGAAAAAGAGAAAAAGTTTATTATTATTATTATTTTAATTTGGAAAAAGCTCCTGCAACTTCAATTATTAATTCTCATCGGTACTTTTCCCTTTTGTCGGTATCGCGTCAAAACCAGGGTTGCCAAATTTGGCCTTTTTTTTATTCAATAGTCACCAATAATTTTGAGAAGTGGCATTTTATATACATAATACACTATCAATCTTCGAAGTGATTAGTCAAACATTGCAAATAAAAATTATTGGTGACTGTTGAATAAAAAAAAGGCCAAATTTGGCAACCCTGGTCTCCAATAAAATTTGCATGGCGAGATTTGCGCCGGCGAAATGAAAAGTACCTTCTCCCTTATATACTTCTTAAATTAATGAAGAATAAAATCTACTCGATTCATTATAAGAATTTTAGGTGATGATTTTTTTTTTTTTTTTCTTGCCACAATTTGGAATATGAAATGTATCATAGAAATGTCTAATGTTAAAACATTATCAATGCTAAGTAAGAAGTTTCTTTAATTTATAATTGAACTAGCTGGCTTTGCCCGCATCGCTGTACACTATACTTAAATGAGTTGTCAAAATCACATATCATTATTAATAACCTAAGTTAAAGTTCCCGCTGTGTTCTTTACATGTTTTTCCCGCTCGCAACGTGAGGAGTCCGGGTTTCCACTGCCTTCGGAAAAATTACCTGCTTCTTACCTCTCCTTCCCCAGCGGGTATGACCGAAATTTTGAGAAATCCCACCAAAATACATAATGTGTACACTTAATCAACATCCACAAACCAAAATTTCAAATTCTAAGATAATTTAAGGCGAATTCAAGCAGGAAAACTTGTTTTTGCACGTGCTTATTGCCTCCCGACGCCAAAGGGTTTTGGGGGTATTTCGTAAAATCCAAATACAATAAATGTTGGATACATATAAACAATTTACGCGCCAAATTTCATGACCGCAGATTCCATAGATTTCCCAAGGCAAATTTAGCGCTAAAAGGGGGATCTCGAATTTGCAACTTCCTACGCCCCCCCCTCCCCCCCCCCAAAAAAAAAAAGAATATGTGTTTTGGGAAATATCCTAAAGAAGTCACATGGCTGTTTTTAATATCTTTCTAACATTTTTAGTAGATCTCTACTCAAAAATACGGAATTTCAGAGATTTCCCCCGAAAAATGATTTCCCCCCCTCTCTCCTTTAAAAATGAAGAATTCCAAAAACGTATACATAATGTTTTATTTATACTCAAGTCTAGTCTCCTCTTGTGAAATTTCTTAACCGTGAAGTAATTTGGGGCGAGTTATGCTTACAATAATTTTTTTCCTCCTGCCCACACAGAGGGAATTCGATAAATTCCGTTGCTTTAGGTTTTGGATACATATAAACAAATCAAGCACCAAACTTCGTGACCGCAGCTCACATAAATTTCCCAGGACAAATTTAGGGTCGTATTCACCAAACTTCATTGATCACGCTTGTTTACTTCGCTTTTGTTTACGCACGGATTAAGAATCAATTTTACTTTAGAGTATTTTTAAAAAGAATAATCACGCAGACGACAACTATTTACGCTACGATTTAAAATTTTGATTGTTATGGATAAGAGAATCTTAAAGCTATTAATTTTTTTTTTCTGCTGAAGTTAAGGTATTATTCTTTTCTGTGGCAGATGACAGCCTATTACCTAACATTCGTATTAGAGATTGAACGAAATCTTTATTTAATCGATAGCGATATCGAAACGCCACATTATCCAAAGAATCCAAATCATTAATGCACCGTCCTTTTTCTTCTTTCAAATGCTTCCAGTAGCTTTCAATACCATCTAGTGAGAATAGATAGTCAACGTCAGCCATGTTTGTTATTTGTTTACGAAGCTGAGCTGCGGAAAGCGCATGCGTTACGAAAAGATCCGAGAATTATTTCTGTTAATCCTCCGATATTCGAGGATCAAAAACGAAGAGATAAAGTAGCCGGTGAACTGCGAGTTTTCGTTGGAGAATACCGATTTTCCTATAATCGAGCGATTATTGCTGATCCGAGGTTTAATCCGAGTGTTAAGAAGTTGGTGAATATGGCCCTTAGTGCTTAAAAGTATCAAGTTCTAGACCTCACTTTTAGCTCTAAAACTGTCTTGGGCAATCTGTCTCGAATTTGCCTTTCGGAACACATACTCCTCTCCCCCTCGCCAAAAAAAAAAAAAAAAAAAAAAAAAAAAAATATTTTGGAAATATCCTAAGGGAGACGCATGGCTGTTTTCCATTTTTGGTAGATTTCTACTCAAACATCCAAAATTTGCAAAATTTCCCGCCAAAAACTGATTTCCTCCTCTTTTTCCTTAAAAATCAAAACTCTCTAAATCGCAGATAATGTTTTATTTGTACTCATGTGTAATCTCCCCATGTGCAATTTCTTCACTGTGAAGTTATTTGGAGCCGAGTTGTGCGTACAAAGATATTTTTGCCTTCTGTCTCCCCAAAGGGGAGGGGGGAACGGGGGTTGTTTTGATAAATCCTGTTACTTTAAGTGTTGGATACATATAAGCTATCCAAGCACCAAAATTGCTGAATGTAGCTCCCATAGATTTCCCAGGACAAATTTAGCGCTAAAAGGTGTGTCTCAATTTTGCCCCCTCGTAACCCCAAAATTTAAAGAGATGAATTTAAATCTAAATATTTTTGTATGCCAAAATAGGTGACGTGCCCTTAGCGACCGTTTATACTATACGGTATAATTTTTCTGTTGAGGATATACCTCAACTTTAGATTTTTAGCTTGATTTCTTTAGAAATCGACCTATTGCAATCACTTCGTTTACCTATATATCTATCTATCTATCAATCTATCTATCTATAATGAAATTTTTGTCATCACGATAACTCCCGAAATACTACTCCAAATTTGCAATAAATATCTTGGATGAGTTCGTTAACCAAGTTGCTCCGACTTTTTTTTTTCAAGTGGCAGCCACTTGAATATTTCAAAACCACATTGTAAAAAGCTTATTTAAAGCAAGATTTGCTTGAATTTTGATGTAAATACATACCACATAAGGGTCTCAATGAAATTTATTAATGAACGTTTTCCACCATTTTTAATGAAGTGGCAGATATCTGAAGTTAAGCTGGGCCACTTGAAATCAGGCTACCACTTGAAAATTTAAAACCACGATAACTTCCGAAATAATACTCCAAATCCAACCAAATTTGGACAGTGTCGTGTCTTATCTTATGAATATCTTAGATGAGTTTCTTAACCAAGTTGCTCCATCATTTTATTTTCAAGTGGAGACCACTTGAAAATTTCAAATTCAAATTGTAAAAATTATATTCCGAATTTATTTGAATTTTGATGCATACATAGACCATATAAGTGTCTCAATCAACTTTATAAATAAACTTTATCTGCCATTTTTAACAAAGTGCGGATGTTATAAACTAAGCGAGACAACTTGAAATTAGGCTACAACTTGAAAATTTATAATCATGATAACTTTTTTAATTCCAATTCAATTCAAACCGAAGATGAATAATTATATGATATCTTATCATATAATTATCTTGGATAAGTTCACTGGACAATTTAATCCAAAATCTTGTTTCCAAGTTGCAGCCACTTGAAATCACACTGCCACTTGAAAATATGCCACCACGATAACTTTTAAAGTACTAAACTGATTCAAATAAAAGTTGGATAGTGAACTTATGGTTCAAATATCTTGCACAAGTTCACTCGGTGACTTGATCGGCATTTTTATTTCCAAGTGGCGGCCACTTGAAAATTTGTCAGTATGGTAACTTTAGTAATACTGAATCAATACGCATCAAATTTGGGTAATGGATTTATCATACAAATATCTCAGATAAGTTCACTGGTCATGTCACTACGACATTTTTTCGAAGTGATGGCACTTGAAAATTTCTTCTGACGATAAAAACGATTTTTTGAAACTAGAACTAGACAATGAACTTATCGAACAAAAATATTGGTGATTTCACTGGGCAAGTTATTTCGCCATTTTGTTTCGAAGTTGCAGCCACTTAGACTGCCACTTGAATATTTGCCATAACAATAACTTTTGAAACACTGCACTGATTTGAACCACAGTTGGACAGTGAACATATACTTTAAATATCTTGGATGTGTTTGCTCGGCAACTTGCTCCACTCTATTGTTTCCAGGTGGCGGTCACTTGAAAATTTGTTATCACAGTAACTTTTGAAATACTTAATTAATTCAAACCAAAGTTGAAAACTGGATTTATCACTCAAACAACTATGATTTCGGTGAGCAAGTTTAATTTCAAGTTGCGTCCACTTGAACGCTGCCACTTGAGACTTTGTTATCGCAATAACTTTTGAAATACTGAGTTTATTCGAACCAAAGTTGGAAAGTGGACTTATTTTACAAATCTTGTTGCGTACATGCGTGTTCATAAGTTTTCCGAAAATGAAAGGCGAAAATTGCAAAAGTTCAGTAGTTTATTTACAGAAAATTCCAGAAGGATACAGGTCTATAAACATCAACTTCAGTTTCACCAATAAACACAGCTTAAACAACAGCTGTCAACAACAAATTCACAGTGCAAACTGTATCAAAGCATTAACATAAAGCAAGGCTCATTCAAAGAGGTGATAAATAATTCGCGGTTCAGTGGTATTCGAAATCTAAGAAAAAAAAAAGAACAAAAATTAAAATGCCGGATTGCTTTAAGCAAGAGAATGAAAAAGGGAGAACGATGCATTTTTATTTTCTTGAAATTTAATAGTCATAATGAAGTTAGAAATTCTATATACATTTTATACATTATTTACAGAAAAAAATACTTAAAGGACCATTTTTCCAAATCTAATAAACTCTCATAGTGAGAGATCAAAAAATTCAATCTTCGAACGCAGTCGAAGAATTAAAATCTAAAATCAAACTAAAGCTTCTATTGGCTGTTGCCAAATGTAAAACAAAAACATTTAAGTTCTTCTGTTTTCTTTCTGCGGCGACGCAGCGTCGTCTAAAGGGAATTATTTTTACCACACAACTCCCCGCCGTGAACTCTTACAGAGTTCACAAATCAAAAGTCTCACTAAATCAAACATAAATCTCAATCTGAACAAATTCTGATAATCTTAAATTATACAAAATTTTAAATATTCTATTAATACAAAAATCACATAATCAGTTTTTTTTTTTTTTTTTCAAAATATTAACAGTTCTCCAATATTAAATACAAATGTAAACAATATTTTACAAAAGTACTATAATTAAATCAATAAAGGATTAAATGAGAAAATCAAACTGAAATATCAATCTATACTATTAGATAAAGAGTAAAAATTTTATGTTTGTGGAGGGTATCGAATTCAAACCTTAAGAATAACTATATTCGATATCTATATACTAAATTTTAAATAAATTAGTATTCAACAAAATTGATTCTACAAATCTTCTTCTAATCTAAAATTTCGTAATAAAAACAAATAGAATCATTTATGTTTCATTTCAATAATAAAAGGTAAGAAAAACTTACCTTCTTTCATCTATATTGTTCGAGGGATGAAATATTCGCTCTTAATTCAATAAATAGTGGAGTCTTTCACTAATGGAATAGTCATTTTCTTTAAATAAACATATTTAATCTGGTAAATACACAATCACAAATTATTAAAGACATAATACTGATAAAATTACATAAATACTTAACGCGCGCTAACAATACACAATATTTACATTTTGAGAACTTAGAACATTTTTTTTTTTTTGCTATCGAACGCACAATTCCTCTCGTGCGCGCAGGCGCAGACGATCGGATAACAAAGAGTTGAAGTGGAAGTAGCGATTTTCGCAACACACTCCCACCTTTGAGTTTCAAAGATTTTTAGAGAAACTCAAACTTCAGTTTTGGCTTTAACAAACGTCCATATTTGGATCGTTTTCCAAATGCAACAGTCTCTATAGGAAGGTCCTTTACAGAACTTTTGTCAACTGGCTCAGTAGGTTCAGTCACTGGAACAGACTCAGTTGGAGGAGTCACTGGAACAGATTCAGTTGGAACAGTCACTGGAACAAAGTTCTTTTCAGGAGGTTGGATATTCGACTTAGAAATTCGTGATGAAAAAGGTAAATTTGCACAACTTTTAGGAGTTACTTCTAGAGGAATTAATGTAAGCACTGGACGGAAAAATTCACCACCTTTCATTTTCACTTTTACTAGTCGAACATGGTCATCTTTAGATGGACAGAGTTCAATAACTTTACCGAGAGGCCAGTCAATTTTCTTGATGTTTTCACTGGATACTATAACGATATCACCAATTTGGATGGGTCGTTGATTTTTAGGAAATTTCGAAGATTGCCTTAAATGCCCCAAATGTTCAATTCTAAATCTTTTTCGTAAATCTTCTTTTATTCGCTGTCTATAGGCATATCTTTTATTGAGAGATGATGAATCTAAGACATCAAGATCGGGAATGCCTGATTCTTTAATATCCCGTAAAAACATAGCAGGAGTAAGTGGAGTTAGATCATTAACATCTTCGGAGAGGTAAGTTAAAGGACGTTGGTTAACAATGTCTTCAGTATCACAAATAACAGTATTCATTTCTTCTAAATTCAACGAACTTCTTCCTAAGACTTTTCGAAGAATTCCCTTGATTATACCAATCAAACGTTCCCACCACCCACCCCACCACGGTGCAGATGGAGTGTTGAACTTCCAAATGATCTTCTGAGCTTCACTGTATTGAGAAATGGTATCCCAATTGATTTTCTTAAGTAAATTTTCCGCACCAACGAAATTTGAGCCATTATCACAGTAAATTATTGTGGGTCTTCCTCTTCGAGCTATGAATCTTCGGAGAGCCTGTAGAAAATTTTCAGTCGACATGGATGTAGCTATCTCTAAATGCAAGGCTCGGTAGACGGCACAAGTGAAGATGACTATCCAGACTTTTTAACCTCCTCGAAGAATTAGAGGACCGGCATAATCAATTCCTATGACCTCAAACACTGCTGCTTCCTTTATTCTGTCAACTGGGAGAGGTGCTTCTATGATGGGCTTTGGTCTAGCATCATATCTTTTGCAGCGTACACAATTTCTGATAACTTTTCTTACTGTCTTCCGATACTTTAAAATCCAAAAATCTTCTCTTAAATTATTCATGAGGATCTGAACACCAGCATGATTCAAATTTAAATGTCTGGTTCGGATGAGTTTTTCTACCACTGGATGATTGGATGGCAATATTATCGGATATCGGAAACTTTGTGTATCTTCTCTCATGATGATTCTAGTCTTCATTTTCATAAGTTCATTCGTATCCATAAAACAGTTAAGGGATTTCAGGCGTTTATCTTCAGGACCCGAGAATGATTCTTTTTGTACATTTTTCAACATAACAGTTTCAGCATCATTTATATCTTCTGAAGTTAAGAATCCAAAAATTCGATGTGAAGGTTCAACTTTACAATTATTAAAAAATCTGTAAATCCAAGCAGTGATTCTTAACAATTTATTGTATGACGAAATACGGTTATAAAACTTCTCATTTGAATCTTCATGATTTGTAGCACTAATTACTGTTTTCCTCTTCTCGGAGTACACTATATCGAAGTCAGGAAGGGCATTAGATCTCGACCATTCTTGTCTTGGCTTCCTCAACCATTGCACACCTTCCCACCACTTGGATTTAATCAATGTTTGAACACTGCAGCCGCGAGATGGTAAATCTGCTGCATTGAAAGACCCTGGTACGTGGTGCCAATTTTCAGGCTCTGTCAGAGATCTAATTTCTTTAACTCTGTTAAAAACGAAAGGCGCCCAGTTTTCACTTCCCTTTATCCAATATAGTGCATTTTCGGAGTCGGACCAGAAAAATTTTGAGATATTCTTTATTCGGAGATCATTCACCACATTCTCAGCTAATCTCGCTCCTATGCAGCAGGCAAGTAGTTCCAATCTTGAAATAGAAGTAGTTTTCATAGGAGCAACTCTGCTTCTAGCCTGTACAAGTTGACAAGACACTGAACTTCCAGTTTCACTTCTTAAGAATATGCAGGTAGCGTATGCACTCTTGCTTGCATCGCAGAAAATATGTAAACTTAAATCTTCTGGTGCCTCATGATTCAGAGTGAGGCATCTTGGGATTTCGACTTCTTTCAATTTAGGAACTTCTTTTTTCCACTGCTCAAACTTCTTGGTAATTTTTTCAAGCAATTCTGCATCCCATGATACTTTCAATTTCCAGCACTCTTGCAGGAGAATCTTCGGCCTCAGTGTAACCGGACATGTGAAGCCAAGGGGATCAAATATTCTATGTACCGCACTCAGTATTTTCCTTTTCGTTGCATGGGTACTATCTTCTAAAGTATCTCGTAAATTTACAGACAAGGTATCATTCTTTAAGTCCCATGACAATCCCAGGACTGGAATACATCTTTCTTCTGATGGACTGGGGAAATTGTGCTCCCACCCTCGAAGCTCAAATTTAGCATCACTGAGAATTAACTTGGATTCTTCGACAAATTTCACGAAATCTTCATAGTTTTCAACGCTGGTGATACAGTTGTCCACATAAAATGATTCTAACAACTTGGTAGCTGTTTCTTCAAAATGAGCAGAAACATTTTTCAGATGATATCGAAGAGTAGCACCAAGTAGGTATGGCGAACAAGAAAGTCCAAAGACAACTCTATGATGTTGAAAAACTTTAGGTTTCGTGGGATCGCCTTCCTCCCACCATAAGAATTTCAGAAATGGCCTATCACGTTTACTAAGTCCAATATGTAAGAAAGCTCTTCGGATATCAGCAATTACTCCTATTTTCTTTAATCGAAACTTATTCAAGATAGCTGGAATCAGTTCGACGGTGTTAGGTCCTTTCTCTAAACAATCACTGATTGAAGGTGAATTTTTCTCTTTGGCAGAACCATCAAAAACAGACCTAACTCTGGTAGTAGAATTTTCTTTTATTACGGCCCTGTGGGGCAAATAATGTTCACTTTCATCATTACCCAGAATTTTAACTTCTTCTATAACACCTTCTTGAATCCATTCTGTTAATACTGTTTCATAAGCTTCTAATGTCCCTTTTTTCTTGAGCAAATCTATACAACCTTTTAATCTTCGTTCTGCAATATTTTTACAAGTGGGTAAAGGAGGATGGCCTTGGATCCATGGGAGATTCACTTTATATCTCCCTTCAGCGTCACGTTTGATACTTCTATTAAAATGCTCTTCGGCTGCTATTTCAAGTTCCTGTCGGCTATTCTTCTCTCCTGGATCGAGAATCCCAAGCACATCAAGTCGCCATAAATCAGAAATTTTCGTGTCCTTTACATGTAATGACATAACGCTACTTGTACTATCTGAAACTTTCTGTCCGATTTTTCCCATTAGCGTCCACCCAATGCGGGTTTCTATTAAGACTAAACCAGATTTTAATGGTTTTATATTTCCAGTGTATAGTTTTCCAATGACATCAGCTCCAATTAAGCCATGGATTTCATTCGGGGAGAATTCGTACAATAAATCAACATGACAATTCGGGTCAGACAAATGAATTTTATGCTTAATTTCATTTAGAAATGAACCATAGGGAATTTTTGGTATTTCAGAACAAATTTTGTCTTGATTTAACACTTCAAGACTGCAACGATAATTATCATTATAGTCACTCAGACCGATTAAATATTTCTTATGGGGTATCACAGTTTCTACTCCACCAAATAAGCTATGCGTCAAATCTGCTTTACCTATGCATTCATATCCCATTTCATTTAATGCAAAAGTTGACAAATAGGACTTGCTGCTGCCAGAATCAAATAATATCCTGATGTATTTCATTTTATTTCCCTTTCTAAGACGAACAATTAAAGTTTGCAAAAGAACTTGTCGAGTACTGGTTTTATTTGCTAAAACAGTGTCTTTCTTATTTTCAGCATTTAAATTTTCAAATTGCTGAAATTTAATTCGATGTTCTTGATCGCTTTTCCCAGGGCACATTATCTTGAAATGAAATTTTCCGCAATCACAGGCCGGTATCTTCGCTTTGCAAAATCGGGATAAATGTTTCTTTGCAGCTAAACATTTAAAACAAGCACCTTTTTTCATCAATATTTGCTTTTTATCCTCATAGGATAAACTATCAGCATTTTTACATTCACTGCTTACATGTGATTTATTGCAAAAAATACACATTTCTTTTTTTACGTCAGAAGAATTATATAATTCAGCTGCGGTAGGAATAATTCTTTCACGTCGAACGGGTGGCGGATAAGTACTTTTATTCACATTTTCAAAATTAAATCCACTACGAGCAAGTTTCACCTTTTCTTCACTTTCAATTTCATGCCGCAAAAAGTTCATCAAACAATCTAATTTGTTACCCGATTTCAATTCGTCATCATTTTCTTGCTTTGCGTAGTTCAAGGTCGAACTCAAATTTCTTTCCCATATTTTTAAAATATCTACAGGTAAGCAAGATTCAATTAACGGGTACAAAATTGATGAATAATTTTCACTTGAAACACCTAGCATTTTCAATGACCGTAAATATGTTTCAATTTTATCATACAATTTAAAAAGTGGCATTTTTGGACCTTTACTTATAGCATTATTCATCATTAACGCAAGAACTTCTCGTATATAAACTTCAATTAACATATCTGTACGCCCAAAACGACTTTTAAGACATTCTATTACATTTTTGTAACTATCTTTTGTGGCGGGATACGATTCAACAATTTCCCGTGCCCTTGAGCCTTTTATTGTAGAGTGACCATATTTTTTTCCTTGAATTTGTGGACAAAGATGGCGGTGTCCTCGAATTTCGAGGACAAAAAGATAAAAAATTAATTAAATCACCTTAAATTGTAAAATTTTAGTAATTTTTATGTATAAAGCACCTTATTTCAGCTTATTTATTATACATATAATAAATTACTATGATAAAACATTAATAACTTTATAACCGGCGTCCCCAAATGTGTTGTAATTTTTTGGGGACAAAGGTAGTTTGTCCTCGAAATTCGTGCCTGTCCTCGAGATTCGAGGGCATATGGTCAGCCTATTTTATTGTGGCTTGTAACCACGGAGTAATAAGACAGGAGAAGAAGGTAACGCTAAAATTTTGTGATGTTGTTTTCTAATGTTTACAGATGGCGCCAGCGTGCAATCCTTCCTTCTCTCCAGCTTCCGCAATGTTATTCAATGGGGAAATGTCTCGTTTTAATTATTTTTTTAAAAATAATATCAAGCTGAAAAAATTTCGATTGAAAGCAAATTTCATTAAATAGAGTATTCTAACCAAACCCAGCGTGCAATCCTTCCTTCTCTCCAGCTTCCGCAATGTTATTCAATGGGGAAATGTCTCGTTTTAATTATTTTTTTAAAAATAATATCAAGCTGAAAAAATTTCGATTGAAAGCAAATTTCATTAAATAGAGTATTCTAACCAACATGTTTTTTTTAAGAGCCATTTTATACTAATTTTACTTTGAAAGAAAGCTTTTAAAAAATGACGATTCTTATGAACCGAAGCTAGCTAAAACAGACAATTGGGAGGAAGGAGAATGGATGAAATTTTGTAAAGAGAAAAAAATAAACTTACTTTAGGTGCAGAAAACACGAACTCGGATTTTATTTTTCTCCTAGGACTTTTTTTTTCTTTTCTTATCACTATCATAGCCTGTTTTACAACTAGGAACGAAGCATTTATTTGAAACATCTGAATTATGCAGTTTTAAGAACTTAAAAAGAAATTAAATTGCTTAAAATAAAAAATTTTAAATGTACTCCAGGAAAATTCTATTGAAAACAACAGTATATCCGCGCCGAGATAGGGAGGAATGACAAGTGGCGCCCTCAATATTTACCAAAAATTTAGATCACAGTTTCGTAGCTTTCTCCCATTGGACCTTCAACTCCTATTAATATTACTCCGTGCTTGTAACAAATACTGATATTTATCTTCATTTGGTATTTCTTCATCGTTGTGTATTTTTTTAAATTGTGCCCAGAATGGCAACCATTCTTTTATTTCACCCCCGAACAATTTAAATTCTATTTCAGGAAGTTTGAATTTTCGTTTCATTATATTTTCATCTGATTGAAAACTGTTTTCAATTTCAGAATTTTTCAAAAGTTTTTCAACTTTTGTTCTTAATTTAATAAATTTTTCTTCATAAGAACTAAAGCCTTCATACTCTTTATCATAATTATCTTGTGTACACTTATCATCTTTAACAAGAACATCTAATATTTCTTTTTCTTTTGGACATAACATTGCCCATTTTTCATTTAATTGAGCATATAAAACTTCAATTTCTTCTGTATTCTTATCTTCCTCTATTAAATTATTCTCTAATAAATTAGCGATACGTGTAAACGCACTTCTTAAAGGTGTTCTTTCTTTAGCTAATTTTTCCATTTTAATCCTAGGTAAACAGATCCCGGCAGGGATGCCAATAAATATCGAATTCAAACTTTAAGAATAACTATATTCGATATCTATATAGGGGAAAGTTTGGCAAAACGGGATACGTCGCCTAGGGACCCGGCTAGTACTGCTATCGAGCGGATGACGACAGAAACTTGTTCTCGGCCATCATTACAACATTCTCAGCTCGTCCCGTCTCGAGACCAGTAGTTGATGGAAAGTTGTAGTTCTTAGAACTTTTTTATTCTGTTTTCTTGGCACTTTCTACATTTACGTGTGTTGTTTTCTGCATTATTCTGCCTACATGTATGGGAATACAATTCCTGTGAATATTACATTTGATTAAGCATTTATTAACAAATATTCTCATGTGTAGTCTATCTAATTTTCCTTTCACATTTAGGCAGAAGACATGTTTATTTTGAAATGTGTCGGAGTTGGACAAAACGGGACATTTATGAGTTGGATAAAACGGGATACAGCTTTTTATGTACTTTTCTCAAGGGACATCGTAGGAGTAGACCAACCAACAAACCTCTCAGGAGACAGCCTACGGACAGACCAACCTGCAACATCCTCTGGAAAGAAAGGATTTGAACTCTCTTGTTATCGACCTAAGCTAATCTTTTCCATCTCTCCGAAGTTTGTTCTACCTGTACCTCAAGTAAAAGGACCTCGCCCAGAAAACAAGGCTGATAAGAGAAAAAAGAAACTGTAGTAATAACATCATCTCCATATAAGAGTGAGTTCGAAATGGAAGAAATAGAAATGATGATAAAACTACAAGAAAATTAAAGAAAAGCCTGCTAAGAAATCCTTCTAAAAATTCCAAAAAGAAGTTTATAAGAAAAGGAAATGGAAAAGAGGAAGAAAAAGAGCTACAAGGTACAGCCAAACCTGAAATTAGGCCTATAAAAGAATTCAAAAGAACGCCTAATACTGATGTTAAAAGTCAAAACATAGAAAAGTTTAATAAACCTTCAGCAAACAGCCAAGAATGCATGTCGTCATTGTCTGAAGATGAAACAGAGGGAGAAGAAACTTGTATATATTGTAATACACTGTACGTTGATTCTAAGGCTGGTGAAGGTTGGATACAATGTTCTGGATGCCAAGAATGGACTCACGAAACGTGTTCTAAAGCCTTTTATGCGACTTTTGTTCTGCTATAGGCCTAAGTGAAAGGTCTTCTTTCCCATTTTGTAAATAAAAACATAAAAAAAACTCTTATTTTAAGTCTGTGATTACCGAAGACATTGTTCTTTCAAGTGGAAATTTTGCTTCACAGTTTTCTGTCAGTTAATTATGCTTTTCAGTTAGTTTTACACAAAAAATTAAACATTGTAATCCCTATCCCGTTTTGTCCAACCCAGGTATGCTAAAACGGGATGTGTAAGAGTTAGTTAAATATTTTTTTTACTGTTTTACAATCTTTACAATTAGTTAAAAATATGTTTTTTGTGTGCTTCAATAAATGTTGTAGTTATAAAAAAAAAATTGTGCGGTTTTCTTCAACATATTTTCCGTAGTAATAAAAAACAAGAAAGGTATCCTGTTTTGTCCAACTTTCCCCTACTAAATTTTAAATAAATTAGTATTCAACAAAATTGATTCTACAAATCTTCTTCTAATCGAAAATTTCGTAATAACAACAAATAGAATCATTTATGTTTCATTTCAATAATAAAAGGTAAGAAAAACTTACCTTCCTTCATCTATATTGTTCGAGGGATGAAATATTCGCTCTTAATTCAATAAATAGTGGAGGCTTTCACTAATGGAATAGTCATTTTCTTTAAATAAACATATTTAATCTGGTAAATACACAATCACAAATTGTTAAAGACATAATACTGATAAAATTACATAAATACTTAACGCGCGCTAACAATACACAATATTTACATTTTGAGAACTTAGAACATTTTTTTTTTTTTTTTTTTTTTTTTTGCTATCGAACGCACAATTCCTCTCGTGCGCGCAGGCGCAGACGATCGGATTACAAAGAGTTGAAGTGGAAGTAGCGATTTTCGCAACAGAGGGTAATCTCTGAAACTACTGAACCGATTAAAAAAATTCTTTCACTGACCAAAAGCTACACTATCCCTGATTCTTATAGGCTATATTTAATTTTGATAAAATAAATTTTAGTTTAAAATCTGAGCATTTTAATTAAAATCCCCATGAAAGCCATAATAGAAATGGAAATAATGAAATATTAAAAAATTTAGCTGTTAAGAAAAGAAATATATTTGCACGTGAATTAAATTGAAATTCATAAAAGATTTGTGAAATGATAAACTTACACGTTAAATCTGACATCATTATAGCTTTAAAATTATTTATTTTTCTAATGATGTAATTTATTTAATACTAAGCATTAACGTTTAAACAGATGTGTAAACAAAATTGGATTAAAAATAATTATAAGATAAAAATTTTTTTATAAACCATGTTTTTTAATTTTCTGTTGAATCATATAAACGCTACTGAAGGCAGCCGGAACCCCAGCAATTGGATAAAAGTATTAAAAAAATTCCTTGCTATCGTCTTTTGAGCTATTATAAAAGTTTCAAATGGCTATCTAGCCGGGAAATTAGTTAAAAGTTGATTGCAAGCTTTGTATTGGAAACGCTGCCGAAGGCAGCAGGGTCCCGAAGCAATTGGATAAAAATATTTTTAAAAAGCATTTTCACCGTATTCTGAACTGTTCCGAAAGTTTCAAATGTCTAGCTACTCGGGAAGTTAGTTAAATGAATTTTCTGTTGAATCATACGAACGCTGCCGAAGGCAGTAGCGACCTGAAACACTTGACTAAAAGTATTAAAAAAAATATATTGCCACCGTGTTCTGAGCTATCCTGAAAGTTTCAAATATCTAGCTAGTCGGGAAGTTAGTGAAAAATCGATTGCAAGCTTTGTACTGGTAACGCTGCCGAAGGCAGCAGGAACCCGAAACAGTTGGCTAAAGGTATTAAAAAAAAAGCATTTTCACCGTGTTCTGAACTATTCTGAAAATTTTAAATGTCTAGCTAGTCGGGAAGTTAGTTAAATAAATGTTCTGTCGAATTATATAAGCGCTGCTGAAGGCAGCGAAACCTGAAATAGTTGACTAAAATTATTAGAAAAATGTATTGTCATCGTGTTGTGAGCTGTCCTAAAAGTTTCAAATGTCTAGCTAGTCGGAAAGTTAGTGAAAGATCGATTGCAAACTTTATACTGATAACGCTGCCGAAGGCAGCAGGAACTCGAAACAGTTGGCTATAGGTATTTAAAAATTGCATTTTCCCCGTGTTCTGAACTATTCTGAAAATTTTAAATGTCTAGCTAGTCGGGAAGTTGGTTAAATAAATGTTCTGTCGAATTATATAAGCGCTGCCGAAGGCAGCAGGACCTGAAATAGTTGACTAAAATTATTAGAAAAATGTATTGCCACCGTGTTGTGAGCTGTCCTAAAAGTTTCAAATGTCTAGCTAGTCGGAAAGTTAGTGAAAAATCGATTGCAAGCTCTGTACTGATAACGCTGCCGAAGGCAGCAGGAACCTGAAACAGTTGGCTAAAGGTTTTAAGAAAATGCATTTTCACCGTGTTCTGAACTATTCTGAAAGTTTCAAATATCTAGCTAGTCGGGAAGATGGTTAAATAAATTTTCTGTCGAATCATATAAGCGCTGCCGAAGGCAGCGGGACTTGAAATAGTTGACTAAAATTATTAGAAAAATGTATTGTCACCGTGTTGTGAGCTGTCTTGAAAATTTCAAATGTCTAGCTAGTCGGAAAGTTAGTGAAAAATCGATTGCAAGCTTTGTACTGATAACGCTGCCGAAGGCAGCCGGAACCCGAAACAGTTGGCTAAAGGTTTTAAGAAAATGCATTTTCACCGTGTTCTGAACTATTCTGAAAGTTTCAAATGTCTAGCTAGTCGGGAAGTTGGTTAAATAAATTTTCTGTCGAATCATATAAGCGCTGCCGAAGGCAGCGGGACTTGAAATAGTTGACTAAAATTATTAGAAAAATGTATTGTCACCGTGTTGTGAGCTGTCTTGAAAATTTTAAATGTCTAGCTAGTCGGAAAGTTAGTGAAAAATTGATTGCAAGCTTTGTACTGATAACGCTGCCGAAGGCAGCGGAAACCCGAAACAGTTGGCAAAAGGTTTTAAGAAAATGCATTTTCACCCTGTTCTGAACTATTCTGAAAGTTTCAAATGTCTAGCTAGTCGGGAAGTTGGTTAAATAAATTTTCTGTCGAATCATATAAGCGCTGCCGAAGGCAGCGGGACTTGAAATAGTTGACTAAAATTATTAGAAAAATGTATTGTCACCGTGTTGTGAGCTGTCCTAAAAATTTCAAATGTCTAGCTAGTCGGAAAGTTAGTGAAAAATCGATTGCTAGCTGTGTACTGATAACGCTGCCGAAGGCAGCGGGAACCCGAAACAGTTGGCAAAATGTTTTAAGAAAATGCATTTTCACCCTGTTCTGAACTATTCTGAAAGTTTCAAATGTCTAGCTAGTCGGGAAGTTAGTTAAATAAATTTTCTGTCGAATCATATAAGCGCTGCCGAAGGCAGCGGGACTTGAAATAGTTGACTAAAATTATTAGAAAAATGTATTGTCACCGTGTTGTGAGCTGTCCTGAAAATTTCAAATATCTAGCTAGTCGGGAAGTTAGTTAAAAATCGATTGCAAGATTTGTCCCTGACAAACCCACAAACACACAAGAATCGAAGTTAATAAAAATAAATTTTCTGTCGAATCATATAAACGCTGCCGAAGGCAGTGGGGACCTGAAACAGTTGACTAAAAGTATTAAAAAAATGTATTGTCACCGTGTTTTGAGCTATCCTGAAAGTTTCAAATGTCTAGCTAGTCGGAAAGTTAGGAAAAAATCGATTGCAATCTTTGTACTGATAACGCTGCCGAAGGCAGCGGGAACCCGAAACAGTTGGCTAAAGGTATTAAAAATATGCATTTTAACCTTCTTCTGAACTATTCTGAAAGTTTCAAATGTCTAGCTAGTCGGGAAGTTAGTTAAATAAATTTTCTGCCGAATCATATAAACGCTGCCGAAGGCAGCGGAACTTGAAGCAGTTGACTAAAATTATTAGAAAAATGTATTGTCACCGTGTTGTGAGCTGTCCTGAAAATTTCAAATATCTAGCTAGTCGGGAAGTTAGTTAAAAATCGATTGCAAGATTTGTCCCTGACAAACACACAAACACACAAGAATCGAAGTTAATAAAAACATGGTAACATGGTAAAATAAATAAATAACATACCTGAAGCTTTAAATGTTTTTTCAACATTAAATACTAAAAAGTATAATTTATAATAAAGTTTATACACCTTATTAAAATACGCAAGCGAAGTGATGACGTCACTGACCGTCAGTGGAGCCAAGAAAAAGATTTTCTATGTTAATTGTCAATGGATTTTTTTGTAAAAAATTATTAAAAATCAAGGAAAATTATTTCCCGATTTTAATCCCCAAATTTAGGTATAGATATGTATTAGTTATTTTGGGCATGTGTTAAATTGTTTTGCTGTCAAATTGACAAATTTTTTTAATTTTAAATTTCAAAACTGTCGAAAAAAAAAATGGCAAACTTCCATTTTCGAATGTAAACATAAGCATTTCATTTCAAAGGGTGATATTAGCACAATAAATATCCAACTAATAAACTGATTAAAATTAAAATGATAAATATTCTATTATAATTTGAAGTCAAATTTGTTTTCAAATGTCTAAATAAAGTATCTGATATAAGATACTAATATGTTGCAGCGGAATAGATTTGACATGTCAACCTTGGCGGGGAAAACATGATCTCCAAATTACTATCTAGCGAATATATTTAATTATTTTCAAAAATCATGGTTATTTTAACAGCCTATATAAAGGGAACAATCAATAATATGAAACAATATTATTACGAAAATATACATCTGGTATGTATATTTTTGTATTACGTTTTTGATCGTCAAACACAAAACAAGTAACTAGGACGCCAAGGAGTCCGAGTTTTTAACTTTAAAATTAAAATTTTATCAATTTGACAGCAAAGTAACTTAATTTAACGCATGCACACAATAACTAATACATACCTATAAGACCTAAATATGGGGATTAAAATCGGAAAAATTTTTCCTTGATTTTTAATATTTTTTTACAAAAATTCCAAAGGACGGTTAGCATAGGAAAACATTTTCTTGGCCCTACAAATGGTTAGTGACGTCACAATTTGCTTGCGAATAATCATGATTTTTGAAGGGAAATTAATACTGCGCGAGATAAGTAAGCGATCCTTTTTTCTCCAAAGACGAGATATCAAATCTGTTCCGAAAACTACATAATAGCTGTCAAGCAACCATAGAATAATAATAAAGGAAGAAGGAGCATGCCAATACTCTAATGCTTACAAACCCCTTCTAGTGAAATGCCAGCAAAAGCTACTTTTGCTCCTCTCAACTTTGAAGTAGGGCACCCATCCTCCGCGCATTTATCGCTGTTTGTTGTGGGTGCAGGCGCAGACTGATTGAGAGAGAGACGAGACGATTCAAAAATCTCGCCAACAAGTCGCCAACCAATCAGATGGAAGCACTGTTACAACCGTATACCCGGCATTCCTGGATTTTACAAACCGAAACCAAAACGCGTACGCTCCTTCTTCCTTTATTATTATTCTATGCAAGCAACTGAATATCTCTGGTGCAATGAAAATAATTTCTTTAATATTTCCCTCTCGAGCATTTCTAAAAGTTAATAATTCAAAAATAATTTTCCAGAAATGTAAGCATTTCTGTTTCCTTTTTCTATCTGTATATATATATAAATTACGTGTCACGATGTTTGTCCGGGGTAAACTCCTAAACTAAGGAACCGATTTTAATGAAATTTTGCACACTGTGTGCAGTTTGGTCCAACTTGAGAGATAGGATAGTTTTTATCTCAATTTATTGTCACAATATTGTTTTATTGCAATTATTTGTTAATTATAGACCTTTATTAAAGTTGCTCCAAAATATCTGTAAGTTCCATAAGTTTAATTGTTGCCAAAAAAAAAAAAAAAAAAAAAAAAAAAAAAAGTGCATTTTTTTTCGACATAAAAATAAATACATTTAATCAAACGTGAACGTTAAAAAATTATAAAAAGTTAAATTATGCATCTCACGAAAATTGACGTCATAATCAATTTAAATATTTTAGACAATTGATAAAGTGCTAATGTAGTTCTGTCATAGATATAGTAATATATATATATATATAGATCTATCATCTCCATGTTATACGCAAGCGAAGTGATGACGTCGCTGGCCGTTCATGAATGCAAGAAAAATAATTCCAATGTTAAAAGCCCATTGGATTTTTTGTAAAAAATTATTAAAAATCGAGGAAAATTATTTCCCGATTTTAATCCCCATATTTAGGTATCCGCGATTGTAATGAAATGCTCGCCCTCTGGTGGGCTAAGGTGAATATATCATACCACTGATAGCTTTCACGCTCAAACAACGATAGAACAACAAGATAGAACAATAAATTAATACACGTGGCTATTATATTTACTAACAACTGTAGTTGAGAAAGCTCCATCTATCGATCATTACAAACGCGGATAGATATGTATTAGTTATCATCTGCATGCGTTAAATCCGCGATTGTAATGAAATGCTCTCCCTCTGGTGGGCTAAGGTGAAATCATCATACCACTGGTAGCTTTCACGCTGAAACTATGATAGAACAACAAGAAAAAACAATAATAATACACGTGGCTATTATATTTACTAACAACTGCAGTGTTGAGAAAGCGCCATCTATCGATCATTACAAACGCGGATTAAGTTGTTTTTGTTGTAAAATTGATAAAATTTGAATTTTAAATTTCAAAACTCTAGAAAAAAAAAATGGCAAACTTCCATATTCGATTGAAAACATAAACATTTTATTTCAAAAGGTGATATTTACACAATAAATATCCAACTAATATACTATTTAAAAGGAAAATGGTAAATATTCTATCATAATTTGAAGTGAAATTTGTTTTCAAATGTCTAAATAAAGTATCTGATATAAGATACTAATATGTTGCAGCGGAATAGATTTGATATCGGTCATCCTTGGTAGAAAAAAAAAATCGCCAAATTATCTGGCGAATTTAATTCCTTTCAAAAATCATGGTTATTTTAACAACTTATATCAAGAGAGTAATGAATAATATGAAACAATCTTTCGTACAATGCATATTAATAAAATATACATCTGGCATGTATATTTTCGTATACATTTTTGATCGCCAAATACAAAAACGCCAAGGACAACAGAGTTTTGAAGTTTAAAATTAAAATTTTGTCAATTTGACAGCAAAATAACTCAATCTAAAACATGCACATGATAACTAATACATATATATACGCAAATATGGGGATTAAAATCGGGAAATAATTTTCCTGGATTTTTAATATTTTTTTACAAAAAATCAATGGGGAACATAGGAAATAATTTTAGGAATTTTATCATAGGAAATTTTAACATAGGAAATAATTTTTTTGCATCCACGGACGGTCAGTGGCGTCACACTTCGCTTGCGTATCGTACAAAGATTTTTGATGCCGAAAAAAAAGCTCTGGAATCAGCCTTTAAGAGGTATTGGAAAAAAAAAAAGTATGAATTTGAAATTGTATCTGGAGTTTTTCATTCACCTTTAGTAAATAAATTATTCATAAATATTATTTGCTAAAATATTCGTATGTACTCCCGTGTGTATTCACTCGGGGAAAGGCGGCCATATTTTGGCAAAAACGTCGTCTTTTCCCAAGAGAAAAGGAATCACTTTTTTCTCCCCAATGATCACTCTATATATACTACACTATATCTATGAGTTCTATACGCACGTGACGTGTGACTCACTGATCGTCTGTGCAGGAAAGAAAAAGATATCCTATGTTAATCGCCCATTGGATTTTTTGAAAAAAATTATTAAAAATCGAGAAAATTTATTTCCCGATTTCAATCCTTATATTTGGGTATAGATATGTATTAGTTATCGTGTGAGTTAGATTGAGTTATTTTGCTGTCAAATTGACAAAATTTTAATTTTAAAATTCAAAACTCTGTCGTCCTTGGCGTTTTTTTTTTTTTTTTTTTTTTTTTTGTATTTGGTGATCAAAAGCGTGACACGACAATATACATGCCAGATATATGTATTGTACGAAATGTAATATGTATTATTCATTGTACGTATGTATGACATGTAATATGTATTGTACGAAATATTGTTTCATATTATTCATTACTCTTTTAATATAAGTTGTTGAAATAACCATGATTTTTGAAAGGAATTTAATGTTCGCTAGATAATTTGGCGATATCCTTTTTTTTCGCCAAGGATGACAGAAATGAAATCTATCCCGCTACAACATCTTAGTATCTTATATCAGATATTTTATTAAGACATTTGAAAACAAATTTGACTTCAAAATATGATAGAACATTTATATTTATCATTTTCCTTTTAATTAGTATATTATTACTATATTAAGATTTAAAAGCATGGTATATAAAAAGTTTTTTTTTTTTATCTTATAATTATTCTTATCTTAATCCTCAATGTTTTCCATCTCTATTAACTTGAATTTACTATTAAAACTTTAACATACTCAAAACCTTCTCATCAGTTCGTTAAAATATACTAAACTTTTCCAAAATCTTTTTCTATTTAAAGTGATACATGTATTTACTTTAAATGTCTAATATTTAATAAGATGTCCTATTTTAAAGTTTTAAAATATTTATCAAATTTACTTATTTTTCTGGTTTAGCCATATTGTTTTCCTTTTTATAACTGTAGCTGTTGCCATCTTTAAAATATTTAAAATGATGAGGTCATTTTATAGTAAAATTATCCATTATGGCGTATATTAAATTTCACTCCTCCATAAAAATTTATTTTAAAATCGTCTGCTTCTTTTGTACTTTTATTTTAATAGAATTTTAATAAAAATAAAATTACATATTAGTCTTTTTAGCATTTTAATCTAAAATAGCTTTAGACATATTATATTTCACTCATCCATAAAAACTGATTTTTAAAATCGTCTGCTTCTTTTATGCTTTTATTTTAATAGAATTTTAATAAAATTTAATTTATATATTAGTCATTTTAGCATTTTTATCCTAAGTAGCAAAAGAAATAATATATATCACTTCTCCATTAAAATTTATAAGAGCCTACAATAAAATTAATTTGTGCTTAATATCAACTGTACGAAAATTTGTATCAATCGCTTTCAAATTTTGACCTTAGCTTCAAATCTCAATCCTGTGGGTTTTTAAATCGGCTACAACGTTTGCGTCTTTATTCGTAAATAGTAATTTGACTGTATTAATTAGCTTGCTGCAATATAATTCAACGTATAACTTAGCCACAGCAACGCGTGGCCGGGTCTGCTAGTTAATTATAATAATTTATTTAAAAGTATTTGTCGACATTATAAGTGCTAACGCTTAAACATAATTTTACTTTTTTCAGTTATATGACTATCACATAATTTAGCGCATTTGACGATTTACACACATGGTTAAACCAGTGAATATTTGTTGGCTGCGACCGCAATGAACATTGAACGTTTGAATCAGTGAATTTCACTGATGAACCAATGAATTAAAAATCTGATAGGCTAACTCTTTGAATCATGTTCCATTAAGGAATCAAGGAGACTTTACTCATTCAATTTTATGGGCTGCTTCACCAGTCACTATAATTAAATGATTTTTTTTTTAATTGAATGACTGAATAATTGAGAAGTTTAAATCTATTTGGCGACCATTTTTAGCAACAAACAGTTATGGCAAGTAGCGCAATATATACAGCGCATACAGCCATTAGTGAAATGCAAATAACATTTAATTATTTTAGGTTCATTATGTTGATTAGAAACATGCTTAATCTTTCTACACTGTCCCTAAGTGCTACAGGCTATAATAAATTTTTGTAAAATAAATTTTTAATTCAAATTTTCAATATTTTAATTTAAAAAAAAGCATAGATTTGATATCTGTTGGCCTTGGCGATTTTTGTATTTGGCGATCGAAAACGTAATATGAAAATCTGTATATTTTCGTTTGATGTATATGTTCGTGTTAAATATCAGATCTGTGTTTTTGTAGTATATATTGTACTAATATTGCTTCATATTATTGATTGCTCTCTTAATATGCATTATTAAAATAACCACCAATTTTGGAAGAAATTTATATTCGTGAGATAACATGGCAATCATAATTATTATTATTATAATTATTATTATTTTCGCCAAGGGTGATAGATATCACAACCTTTCCGAAAACTTTTTAATAACTATCAAATAATTGAATACTTAAAATAAAATAAATAAAAATAAATAAATAAAAAAAAAAAAAAAAAGCTGGCAAAATACTATCCGCGATTGTAATGAAATGCTCGCCCTCTGGTGGGCTACGATGAAATTACAATAAACATGGTTTAATTCGAATTCCATATAGCCGCCATTGCTAGCCGATGTTTAGTTTCACATATATTTATTGAATAAAAATGAATAAATACGGTAAAAAAGATAACACATACTTTTGTGTGCCACAGTGTAAATCCAAAGCATCAAGAAATCCAGAATTGAGCTTCCATTTATTTCCAAATGACGAATTTAAAATTTCAGTTGCTTCGGCTAATGGAAGTAAAGAATTAATCAGATGATTTGAAACTAATATTTGTTCAACTTCATTTAAAATCTACTTCCGAATCGAACTTTGAATAAACTGAAGTATTTTTTCCAAAAGCAATCAATTTTCCATAATGTAATGGCGGAGAAATTATAGTACGAATATTAAGTATGAATAACAAGAACACTATTGGAACACACGTGGCTAATGTTTACTAACAACTGCAGTGTTCACAAAGCGCCGTCTATCGATCATTACAAACGCGGATAGTAAAATCATTCTTTTCAATATTTCGCTCTCGCGTGTTTCTATAAATGAGTATTTCAAAATTAATTTCCCTGAAATGTACGAGCTCTACATTCTTTCGCTAATGATTATAATTTATTTCAAACTTCCCAATTATAATTTGTTCACCAGTTTATTAAACATATTTAAAAAATGTACTTTATAGTTAACGTTCAACATTCAACAGCAGAAAATTAAAGCCAGAGTTGCATTTTTTTTTTTTTTTTCACTAATTACTTTTAAATTCTGTTTAATATATATTATTTAAAGAAACTAATCGGAGCAGATTTGATAATGACCCTGCAGGCAAAAAAAAAAAGATCCCCATGTCAACTGGCAAACATATTTAATTCCTATCAAAATCATGGTTATTTTAATAACGTCCATTAAGATAGCAATGGATAACATGAAACAATATTTCGTACAATATGTATTATAAAAATATACATTTGGAATGTATATATTTTTGTATTACATTTTTAATCTCAAAATAAAATATCGCCAAATACGACAGATATCTAACATAAACCAAACAATCGCTAAAATACATATTTCTCGCCTCTTATTTTCAGTTATGTGACATTCACGTAATTTGACGCATTTGACCATTCACGCACATGGTTAAACCAGTGAACATTTGGTGGCTGCGACCGCAATTAACATTGAATGTTTGAACCAGCGAGTTCTACTGATTAACCTGTGAATTAAAAATGGCTGACAAGCTCACTTTTTGAAATACTGGTGTTGCATTGTGGAATCAATGAGACTTTACTTATTAAATTTTATTGCCGCTTCGTTCCGCTATTTCAATTATTTAACTGAATAATTGAAAGTTTAAATTTATTTAGCGAACATTATCAGCAATTAAAAATTATGGCAAGTAGCGCAATATACAGCGGCAGAGGAAATGCAAATGACATTTGATTATTCAAGTTTCATTATACTGATTAGAAACATGGTTCATTTCAAAGAAATTAAATATACATTTGCATTGGAAATCTGCTTTTGTATAGGACTTCCTTGGCGATATTTAAAATTTGGCACCGCGATAGCTAGAACGTATCACGCCAAGGTCTTTACGCTATTGCGATAACCTTTTAAATTCATCGCCAAAATCACAAAAAGTATTAATGATCGCTATGGAGAACCATTACTAAAACAGTAACCATATTGCTTTGCGGACGTTAAATTTAAGAAAATAAAAAACACATAAGCTATTATTTAATAAAAATTAATATTTTAAGAGCAATTAAATAAATAATAATAATAATAATAAAAGCTACTATGACATCAGTTTTATATTTAAAAAAATAATTATTAATTAAAAAGTAAATAAATCATGTCATAGGTTTCATTTTTCATTTTTATTCGCATGAGTAAAGAAATGTTTCCAGGCCTCATAGTCCTCCTATATTTCCTATTTTTCCTATATTTTTGCAATTTCGCAGATTTTCTCCTATATTTTTACACCAACTCCTATATTTCCTATATTTTTTTTTACTACTACTGTTAGATGATATCCAAACTGCAAAAATTTACGCTACAAATAATACTCTGAAGATTTATGAACTAATTTCTTTTTTCTGCTTTCGATGAAACAACTGATAATGGGAAAAAAGCAACTAGATATACTTATAAAATTTTGGGATGAAGAGCGTAACCAAATTGTTAGTAACTTCTTGCATGCTTCAGAACTGGGTCATGCTACAGCAGATATTTTGAAAAACAAGATATATTTGACACTTGTACTTTACCAGTTAATAAATTTTTATCTGTAAGCTCTGATGGACCACCTGTTAACTAAAAATGCCTTGAAGAAATTGACAGTGAACTAAATGATAGAGATTTTCTGCCTCTTATCATAGTTCTTGTAACTTGTATATTGTGCATAATTCCTTCAAGAATGCAATGACTCCAGTAGTTAGTACTGGGATATTGAAGATATTTTGGATACTGTGTTTAAATTTCTTCATAAATATTCGGCTTGCAAAGAAGATTTCCGAGGTGTCCAAATCGAAGTTGGAACTAAAAAAGAAGAAATTATGAGATTTGTAAATAATAGATGGCTGACACTGATACCAGTCATTACTTGAATTATCAACCAGTGAGAAGCATTAAATGAATATTTCCTGAAATTTATACCAGAAAGTAAGATCAAGAGCCAGTTGCAATCCCATTAATATCGATTCCTGAGAACTGTTTTTACTGATTCTACCACTTTGACACGTTTACATTTTTAAAAATCGGTAGGTTAAAGCTTAGAAATTTTTTTGAAAATTATGCAAATAGAAGAACTGTTGGTTCATATTCTTTATAATGAACTTTGTAAGCTAATAAAAAATCCTTTCATCAATTTCCAAATTTACGACAATACATTTTTTGCTTTCACGAGACATGTTATGGCCATATCACACAAGAGATTTTTGTGCTCAACTTTTTACTAAACCTAACATTATATCCAACACACTCAGCATGACCTTGTTCAAGGACAGCACATTTTCAGATGATCAACTTTTTCAAAGCCGTTTACAAAAAGCTGACTGTGTTGAGTGTGCTCATCAAAATTGATCAATAAGAGGAATAGACAGAATTTTTTCCAGGAATACCTTTAGAGAAGGGAATACATCACGCTATCAGTTCGGGGAAACCCTAGAACAGCTGATTGGTTTCTCGTTCGTTCAGCTTCCCCAATTTTGAACGACACGGAGTGAACATGTTTTGTTGAGTATATATGCTCCCGTGTGATATGACCATTTACTTACCAACATTACTAACTTTAAAAGCTTGACTTAGCCGGACTTTTAGAGGAATGGAGCAGTTTCATTCTGTTGTATATAATATTAATATAGAATAAGAGTGCCTTTCAAAATTGTCCCCCCCCCCCCAAAAAAAAAAAAAAAAAAAAAAAATCTTTGTTTTTTAATAATATTGACCAATTTGTTAACTTAAACCTCAAGTGACAGATTTGTCACTTAAGGTAATAGTCTCTGATTTGGAGGCCCTTATCAAAGTGAATGCGCAGAAATCCTTGATCCATGCACAGAAATCCATGCACTGAAATCCTTGATCTAAATCAGATTGCAGGTGAGCAAAATTCCAATTGATCTAATTTTTTCATATATGGGATTAAATGATGGCTATTTTTCTAACTACGTATTTCTCTAAAATGTGTTAATAGAATCGTGCATACGTTATTGTATTTTTGAAATTATAGGATGTTTATTAAAAATTGAAGTTATTAGGGCTGTAATTGGGGACACGCATTTTAGAATTTTATGGATAATGGTACTCAGTTTTGTTTGTGTATATGCGCTCTGAACTACAGGAGACGGGCTGTTCTTCCACTGGAGATCGTCTGCCTATTTTTATGTTTTATTGATTGGCAACATGGTTTTTTCTGATGATGAAAAGTTTTGTTTTTCTGTTGTAAAAAGAAGGAATGTGAATCCGTAAGGATATGAAAGAGCGTTCTGACGCTCGACAGCTAATATTAAATATTGTGATAGCTGCAGATATTAATGAAACAATTATGTATTATAAATGTAAATAGTGCGTCTAATTAAACGTTTGTGTCGTGAAACTTGAGCTGTGTTTATTTCGACTACTTTGTGATTACTTAGAATAAGCCGGCGAAAAAGAACAAGACCTGTCAGGTAAGAAATATTTTATCCTCTTTCTTATGAAATTTATAAAACCTGACGGGACATTTAATGGCGCCCGTTCACAGGGACGCCGGTAGAAAAATTTGTTCTAAGTAATAAATTCTAATTTGTTCTAATGAATAAAGTATAGAAATAGAATATAATTTATTCTAATTGAAATATGATCTCATTTTTATGAGAAGATAACATTAAAAATTTGAAATACTTTTTGTAAGTATTATTGAGAATAATTTTGAAAACATAAAATGTATGTTTATTTTTGAACTGCTCATTTGATATTTGGAACAATATGAAGAATTTGTTTATGTTGAAGAAAATGTTAATACATATTCTATGAATGCATATTTTGATTTTACATTGATTTTGCATATTTTGATTTAATAAAGAAGATTATTATTTTATATGAAAATTGTTATTTTGAATCAAAGTGTTTCGAAAATTGAATGTTTTTGTTCTCAAAACATTATTTAGAATTCTAAAATTTCTTCCCTGAATTACTTTCGATTTCGGAATATTTTTTGTTCTCGTTTTATGAAGCTTTGATTTGAAGTGTTTGTTTATTATTTTATCAGTCTTTATTTGAATTATGGAAGCCGCAACTAAATTACGCGGTTCTTATCGAGGTACCTTTACAAAATTTACTGAAAAGGTAAAAAACCTTTTAGAAACTGAAACTTGTGACATCGATTCTTGTGCTGGGTTCTTAGCACAGTTACAAGAAAAATATTCCAAAGTTGAAACGCTTGATAAAGAAATTCTTCAAATTTTACAAGGTGATGAAAAATGTACTCAGACCATGTTGGATAGCGAAATCGAAAGTGCTGATAATTATAGTAGTACTTATATTGATTTAAAAACAAAACTTGAACGTAGAATAAATTTACCTTCGGATTTAAATTCAAGTGTACTTGAAAACGAAAGTAATTCTAAAAGAAGTTTTAAGTTACCAAAAATTGAATTACAAAAGTTTGATGGTAATTTAAAGGACTGGTTATCATTTTGGGGATTATTTAAGAAAATTCATGAAGATCCAAATATTTCGGAGGTAGATAAATTTCAGTATCTACTTCAATCTACTCAAAAGGGGTCTAGAGCCAGAGAAGTCGTAGAATCTTTTCCCGTAACAGCTGAGAACTATTCACAAGCGGTTGATTGTTTACATACAAGATTTGGCAGGGAAGATGTACTAATTGAAGTTTATGTTAGGGAATTATTAAGCCTTGTGCTAAGTAATACTGTAAATCAGGAACATAAATTACCAATTGTGAAGCTTTATGATAAATTAGAAACACAGTTACGATCTTTAAAAATGCTTGGTGTAACAAGCGATAAATATGCCTCAATGTTATACCCGTTAGTTGAATCTTGTTTACCAATAGATCTTTTGCGTATTTGGGAAAGACACTTGAATTCTGTTTCTCTTAGTTCGGAAGATAAATCTTTTAATAAATTAGAAACTTTAATGCAGTTTTTACGTAATGAAATTCAAGGTAAAGAAAAAATTAATTTAGCGACAAGTGGATTTGGTTTTGAAAACAAACCCAAGAAATTTAACACAATGAAATCTAAAAATTTTCTAACACACAATAAAATTATTCCAACAGGTATGGAACTTTTAACCTCGTCCCAAAGTAAACAAAACCGAGAGCAAGAGTGCGTGTTCTGCGATAAGCCACATCTAAGTGCGGAATGTAGAAAAGTAGCAAACTTGACTTATGATCAAAGAAAACAAAATGTTATGAAACGGGGAGGCTGCTTTAAATGTTTAAAATTGAACCACATTTCTAGTTCGTGTAGAAGTAGATGTAACTGTGCGATTTGTGGGAAACCCCACCATACTCTTCTCTGTAAGAATGATCCGAAATCAGCTGCGCACGCACAAAGGGTTAAAAATGACAAGAATACTTCCGATCAAGATACAACATTATCAAATGTTTCATCAACTCCCAGTGTTTTGCTACAGACACTCGTGATTAATTTAAGAGGTGAAAACAGAATTTTAAAAATTCGGGCGATTATTGATTCCGCTTCCCAAAGGTCTTACATCTTAGAAAACACTGCAAAAAAGATTGGATACAAGCCAATAAGAAAAGAAAAACTGAAGCATTCCTTATTTGGTGGTTCGAACACGAATACTTTGACACACAATGTTTACAAAGCTTACCTTTCTGATGTCAGCGAAACTTATCGTTGCAATTTTGAAGTTTTGAGTCAGCCTACAATTTGTTTTACTATGCCACCGGTCACTCAAGAACTGTGTGAAGATGATTTATCAGGTACGGGGATATATTTAGAAGATTGCCTTAACCCCATAGAGCTCCTTATAGGTGCAGATGTAGCTGGCAAATTAATGACAGGAAAGCTGAAGAATCTGAAATCCGGCCTGACCGCTATTGAAACAAGGCTAGGTTGGACTGTTATGGGACGCACTAAGAAGTTTACTGAAGATACTGAAAACCTTGTAGTCACTTCGATGTTAGCTAGAGAAGTAAAAATTTCTGATCTGTGGGAACTAGATTTCCTAGGAATTAAGGATCCTGCAGAGAAACAGTCAAAGGAAGAACTTGAAGAAGCATCCAAAAATCATTTTGAGAAAACTCTAAGTAGCGATGATGACGGACGCTATGTTGTAAAATTACCATGGATAGAAGGACACCAAGAACTCCCAGATAACAAAACAATTGCTGAACGAAGGCTAAAATCAACTGTGAGGACTCTGAAGAATAAGGGTCTTATTGAAGATTATGAAGAAGTTTTTTGTCAGGGGCTTGGTGAAGAAATAATTGAAGAAGTAAATACTGATGAATTCGAGAAGATAGATTGCCATTATCTGCCTCGTAGAGCAGTTATAAAAGAGCATTCAACGACAACAATTCGTCCTGTTTTCGATGCTTCTGCAAAAGAAAAGAACAGTTACTCTTTGAACGATTGCCTAGCTAAAGGTCCAAACTACATGGAGTTGATTCCTAACATTTTGAATAAATTTCGTTTGAACAAGTATGGGGTAGTATCAGACATTCGCAAAGCATTTCTACAAATAAGAATAAATGAAGAAGATTGTGATTTTCTAAGATTTCTGTGGTGGGAGGGCGGTGATCCTAATAAAGTGAAGATTTACAGACATTGTCGAGTAGTATTTGGGGTAAACTGCAGCCCATTTCTTTTAGGAGCTACTCTAAATTTCCACCTAAGTAATGTTCCAGATTATTTGCAAGAGACTGCTTCTAAACTTAAAAACTCTATGTATGTCGACAACTGTGTTACAAGTTGCAGTTCCGAAGAAGAAGTAGTTAATTTTATGGCACAATCTAAAGAAATCATGTCAGCGGGATGTTTTGATCTTAGAGGATGGATAGGTAATGGTCTACCACCAAGTGTGTACGGAATTCCTGAAGAAGATTTTCAAGAGACTGTCTCAGTTTTGGGCTTAAATTGGAATATTTTGGAAGATACTCTATACTGTAGTTTAAAGTTTGATGAGTGCGAAAATGCAAATCTAAGTAAGCGATTTATCCTGTCCTTAGCAAGTAAGATTTTTGACCCCATTGGGTTTCTCTGTCCTGTCACTTTAATTGCAAGGATCATAATGCAAGAATGTTGGCGTAGGAAACTGCCCTGGGATGCCAAGCTACCAGATGACATCGAGAAAAAATTTCTGAAATGGGAAAATGCATTAAAATGCTTGGAAGGCATTAGAATCCCTAGAAGGATATTAGAAAATCATGCTTTAAATACAAATGTGTCATTCCATGTGTTTTGTGATGCATCAAGCCACGCTTATGCAACTTGTATATATATCAGAGAAGAAAATAATTTTCATGTGAGATGTCAATTGGTTCAAGCTCGTGCTCGAGTAGCACCCTTGAAATCAGTCTCCATTCCGAGACTAGAATTATTAGCATGTTGTTTAGGTGTTAGATTAATGAATTCTATAAAAGGAGACTTCTGTGACAGCCAAGTTCAAACTTCCTATTGGTCTGACTCCATGAACGCATTGTTCTGGATAAAAAATCAAGAACCATGGGGAGTATTTGTGCTGAATCGTACCAGAGAAATAAGATCTTTGAGTCATCCCAACGACTGGAGATACGTCCCGGGTAACTTAAATCCAGCTGACCTTCCATCAAGAGGTTGCAATGCTGATGCTTTACTCAAATCCCTTTGGTGGGAGGGTCCGGAATTTTTGAAGACACCAACGAGTCAATGGCCGAGACAAGAAATCTCACCCGAAATACAGATTGTCAATTCAGAAAAAAAAAGGTCGATCATTTCTGCTCTAAGTACTGAAACTACTGAGAAGTTTTATGAGAGATACTCGTCTTACGTGAAATTATTAAGAGTTACGGCATGAATATACAGATTCATCTCGAATCTTCGAAATCATTCTAAACGAAATTCTGGGGATCTTACAAATAAAGAACTTAAACATGCTGAATTAATCCTGTTAAAGATGGTTCAAAGGGAAGACTTTCCTAAAGGAATAGATGATCGTTTACGAAAACTTCATCCCACCGTTGACAAAGATGGCCTTCTAAGGGTAAAGTCTCTTATACTTAGAAGTAAAGATAATACAGACTTTCGTTTGCCTATCATTTTACCAGGAAATCATTACATCGTGCAGAAATTGATAGAATGGAAACATAACGAATTAAACCACGCAGAAGTACAAATATTAATGAACCATCTCCGAGAAAAATATTGGATTCTCAGGTGCAGAAAGTCCATACGGCAAGTTACCTTACGTTGTATAAGATGCAAACGCTTCACCGTAAATTCTGTTCAGCCTGAAATCACCGCCTTGCCGGAAGACAGGATCAGAGATGCTGCTATCTTTGAAATTACCGGAGTTGATTTAGCCGGACCTTTGTACTTCAAAAATGGTAAAAAATGTTGGATTGTGCTGTACACCTGCGCTGTTTACAGAGCGGTACATCTTGAATTATTAACATCATTATCCTCTGAAGCATTTTTGCAAACCCTGCGAAGATTTGTTGCGAGAAGGGGTCGACCTTCTGTAATATACAGCGATCGAGGCACAAATTTTTCAGGAGCTTCGAAGCTATTTACTGATCCTATACTTGCAAAAATACGGAAGGAAGCCCTAGTACAGAACATAATATGGAAGTTTATCCCCCCAGCTTCACCATGGTGGGGTGGCTGGTGGGAACGCTTAATAGGCTGTACAAAGCAAATTTTGAGAAGAGTATTAGGACGAGCAGCTCTAGATTTTGAAGAACTTTACACAATTATATGTGATATCGAATGTTTGATGAATTCCAGACCATTAACTACTATTTCTGAGGATCCCGATGATTTAATTCCATTGACTCCGAGCATGTTTTTGCAAGGAATTAAAGAAACTGGTCTTCCTGACCTAGATAACTTCGAAAATGTGAATTTAAAAGGAAGACTTCGATATTTGCTAAAATTGAAGAAAGATTTACGGAAAAGATTCAGAATTGAATATCTAGGACAATTAAAAAATTCAAAGGGTATCGCTAAGACTGACAAAAAAATTGCTGTAGGAGACATAGTTCTCGTCGGTCATGATAATCAAAAAAGAATCAACTGGCCATTAGCCAGAGTTGTGGAAACTTATCCTGGTAAAGACGGAATAGTTCGAGTGGCAAAAATCAAGACAGAAAATGGGTTTTTGATACGCCCAGTTCAAAGACTTTATCCGTTAGAGATCTCTTCTGATGAATCTAGTGATTTTCGTGCAAAGTATGCTGCAAATGGAACTTTGATACCTACTCGTTCTACACCGAAAAGATGCCCTGATCCCTCTGAACTGTCTAGAACTGTTTCAAAGAATGTCAAGAAATCTGTTGAGATACCTGACGAAAAACAACGATTTACCAGGAGGGGTAGATCCATTAGAACTCCAGATAGACTGAATTTATAATTGACTGATAGAACTTTTATTTACCTTTTTTTTTTCTCTCTGTTCCTTTTCATTTTTGCTTGATGTAATGTTTATTAATATGTCTTTTTTCTCTTTTTTAGTTTGATTTTGTACAAGATTGCCAGAATCAAAGGTGGGAGGATGACCCATTCTTGCCGTCAGGAGGCGGGCTGTTCTTCCACTGGAGATCGTCTGCCTATTTTTATGTTTTATTGATTGGCAACATGGTTTTTTCTGATGATGAAAAGTTTTGTTTTTCTGTTGTAAAAAGAAGGAATGTGAATCCGTAAGGATATGAAAGAGCGTTCTGACGCTCGACAGCTAATATTAAATATTGTGATAGCTGCAGATATTAATGAAACAATTATGTATTATAAATGTAAATAGTGCGTCTAATTAAACGTTTGTGTCGTGAAACTCGAGCTGTGTTTATTTCGACTACTTTGTGATTACTTAGAATAAGCCGGCGAAAAAGAACAAGACCTGTCAGGTAAGAAATATTTTATCCTCTTTTTTATGAAATTTATAAAACCTGACGGGACAATTTCATTCGAAATTCCTGTATATTTTTTCTTTTGAACTCCTATATTTTTTCTTTTAGACTACTATATTTTTATATTCCTTTGCTATGACCCCTGTGTTTCTTTTTATGTAAAAAATGAATGAATAAATAAATAAACATTAAGTAAAAATTGTCAACATTTAATTTTATTATCATCAGCTTGAAAATTTAATTTAAGTAAATAATATTCTTTTTTTTAAAAAAAAAAAAAAAAAGAGAAAAATTGCATGAAGCGTAATTTTTTAAAAGTTCTAATAGGAATAGCGGAAATATATGTTGTAAATAGGCACGTATTTCTTTTTATAGAAAAGAATTTCTAAACTAAACGTGCCATAGTTTGTACTGTACGTCAAACACAGACAGGCAGATTATTTCTTCTATTAATATAGATACCTTTTCGAAATTTGAAATTTAGCACTGATATAGCTCAAACGTTCTTCGCCAATGGCTTTACTTACGCAATAGAGATAGTCATCTTAGTACATCGAAAAAATGAATATATATATATAATATATATATATATATATATATATATATATATATATAACAATAAAAATAAGCATAAGAATTAATATATAAATAAATAAAATGTCGTCATGGAGGTCCTTTAGATATGCTGTATCTTATCTATTTACCTACACATTAATTTTTAATTCATATCTCTATATATTAAAAAAAAAGTAACTGTCGCTGGCGTCAATTTTTTTTGTCTGCGACAGCATCTTCTCGCGGAGGGTAAAGTGCTCTGCATCATGAGAGGTATCAGTGTATTCCGACTGCTTCAAGGAAGGCATTTCAGCTGCTTAGAAATTTCTATCATTTTAATTAACGAAGTTATAACTAAAAACGTCGGGTTTATAAAGGTACTCTATTTGCCACCGGAGTGAAAAGTTTCTCTTATGGCGTTTTTTTATGTGTTTCTGACGTCACTTTCCTCAGGAAAATTAAAATGAGATCAATGGTGTAAATAAGAAAAATTGAAAAATTGGCATCTTTGAGATGCTCGAGAGAAGAAAAAAATTATTTAGAATAGCAAAACATGAAAATAACCGATATTTAAAAAATATTGAGTAAAAATTTAATAAAAATGAAATGAAAATTAGTTTATATTTTTAATTTAGTTTATATTATTATTTTATATTATTAGTTAAGTTTATACTATTAGTTTAGTTTATATTATTAGTTTTTATTTTAACGTTAGGCGAAAAAGATTTAGTAATGAATATAATTATTACGTTAAACAACGATTGGTATAGAATTAGAGGTTAAGCCCAGAAATTGGTATAACTTCAGTATAACCCCACAGCTGAATTTGGCGATTTTTCTTTGGCGCCGTTTTGAACGATAACGATGTAGTTCTGGACTGTTTGCGATATAATATGGTAGCCTATATGTTGTTTATTTTGGCTTCATGATTTTATGTTTTATGATTTATGATTTCGATTATGATTTTATCATTTATCATTTTTAGATTTATGATTTAGCCATAATCGCCAACAAAAAAATCGCCAAATATCGATGTGGCGTTATACTGAAGTTGTTCCAAAGATACTTACGTATTAACGTCACCGAGGCTACAGATTAAGTGCCGTCAATCTACACCTAAAATTTTTGCGACAAATCATAAAATAAAACACTTTATTTAAAATCAAAACACTTTCAAAATTCAAAACACTTTATTTAAAACAAAGTAGTCAATCTGATTCGGTGGAAAATGGGCCGATATAGAGTTTAACATAGATTCAAAACTGTCTCTATATGAACCTGATGGTACAACTATAGTATTTCCCCTCAGCTGAATTTGGCGATTTTTCTTTGGCGCCGATTTGAACGATAACGATGTCGTTCAGGATTGTTTGCGATATAATATGGCAGCCTACATGCTATTTATTTTGGATTTATGATTTTATGATTTATGATTTATAATTTAGCTTACGATTTTATCATTTATGCTATATGATTTATGATTTTTAGATTTATGATTTAGCCATAATCGCCAACGAAAAATCGCCAAATCTAGCTGAGGGGAAATACTATAGTTGTTCCACTCTGATAAATAAGATTCCAAAAGATGTCTCGCTGTCCCCCTATGTCTCTTGTGTGCGAACAACAAGATTGCTCTTTATTGGCGAATTAGCGCAACTTCTGCTGCTTTGGCGTTAATACGTAAGTACCGAAAAAAATTATAAAATAGAGCAATAATAATAATAATAATAATAATAATAAAATTCGCAACCTATTTTTGTTTTTTAAGCATTGATGTAAAACTTTGCAGAAAATAGAATTTAATTTAATACAACAGGAGTTTTTTTTTTTTTTTGTCTATTTTTCCATGTAAAGGAATGAAGTAACTGCATTGCTAAAATATTTTAGTTACACATAATACAGGACCTCACTGGCAGATTTTAAATTTTTCATTTATTTTGACGATGACCTAAATTATCTATCTCAGTTATGCATGTCAAGATTTTTGCGAGAAAAGTCTAAGCTACTTCGGTGCCAAATTTAAAATTTCGCCAAGAGGTTAAACTGTAACATTGCTTTAGCACAATTTTTTTTTTTTTTTTTTTTTTCAGTTTTATTTTAAATATTGTTTTTTTAACTTAATTCAAGTGAGAAAAAAAGAAGAACATTTTTTATTTGGTCTAAATGTGCAAAATATCTGCAGGCAAAATATTATCCATATTATTAGAAAGAAAATGGCTAAAGTAGTTTTTCCTGTACCATTGATGTCTCTATAAATTAAATTATCCAATATCATTATATTTCATTCTCCACACGCATTTTCTATTTTCTAAATTCAATATTATATAATATATATGTAAAAAAAAATCAAGGTGTAATCAGTACATATACAGAAGATGTAGCCCAGTAGATATCGCCAACAATAATAATTATTCAGAAGATATCGCCAACAAGTATTCAGGAGCCATCATGAATATTTATTCAAACTAGTATCGCCCAGTGGTCGAAACTCGACCATTTTTTTTTTTTTGCAAAGCGAGGCAAAGCAAAGTTATTGCCTTGTCCTAAACGGAATGCAATTGCAACACAGCTACGGCAATTGTTTGCCGATATTAACTCTAACTAAATCAGCAGAGTTTTACTTAATATAATTATTTCTCTCTGTAGATGTTAGCCTTTCCTGAAATGAGAGAAAATCGCAACGTGAAAACGCCCCTTGTTGTGTGATACAGCCCAGAAGGTAATAGGTAGCATGTCAAACCAAGGCCCAACAGAGTATCAAATTCTGTTAAATTAATTCGATTGGTTCATAAAATACAGTGTTTGAACAAAAAAAAAAAAAAAAAAAAAAAGATATTTTTCAAAAATGGTCAAATTGAGTTCGGGAAATTTCAAAACGTGTAACTTTATGGAAAACCGAAAATCTAAAACTTTTCTGAATCTTATATTTTCTACTTATATATGCAGAGGAAAGAATAATAAATCCACTTTTTAAAAAAAAAAAAATAAGTAGTCAATTTCACTTACTTAAAATGCAAGGAAATCTCAAAACGTGTAAATTCATCGAAAACCGAAATCAAAAGTTTTTATGTATCTTCTACTTGCTTCTTCTACCCACAAAAGCTAGCTATAAAGACACTTTTTTAAAAAATAAGTAGGCAATTTCAGTTAACTGAAACGTAAAGAAAGCTCAAAACATGTAAATTCAGCAAAAAACGGAAATCGGAATTTTTCCCGTATCGTCTACTTATACATGCGGCAGTTAGTAACAAATCCATTTTTCTTTTATTTAGTATATTAGTTGAATATTTATTGTTTAAATATCATCCTTTTAAATGAAATGTTTATGTTTACATTCGAAACTGGAAGTTTGCCATTTTTTTTTTCTGGAGTTTTGTGATTTTAAATTAAAATTGTATCAGTTTTACAGAAAAAATAACTCAATCAAGCACATGTAGACAGTAACTTATATATAACTATACCCAAATATCGGAATTAAAATCGGCAGATAATTTCCGTTATTTTTTAATAATTTTTTACAAAAAATCCAATGGACGATTAACACAGAAAATCTTTTTCATGGCTCCATGGACAGACAGTGACGTCATCACTTCGCTTGCGTATAGTGATGCTACATTATACAAATTACTGTGTCTATGGTTTTATTTGAGCTTTATGAAATTGCCAGATTTAACAACTTTCTACTTTTAGGTATTTTTTATTGCAAAAAAATACGTGTATAAAAGGGAAAAATGGGGGAAAATCCATAAAAAATAAATGTATTTTTAAATACCTTCTTGACATCGTAAGAAAATAATATTTGTATTCGCACCTTCCGGCTAACCATACCTTTCGAATGATACCATTTTCAACCCTCTACTCCCATAATTAATATGTTAAAAAGGGACAACAAATTTTATGCTTGCCTATTAATATATAGATTGTCAACAAATATTCGAAAGCCATCCAATTTATGAATGGTGATGGTCTATCTCGAATACTCCAAACCGGCAATTCGTTATTAGAATATAATCAAGGATGAATTTTTCACTTATCAGTAGGTTTCGAAAAATGTGATTTTTTAGTGCTAGAGGCCTATTTCAGTCGGTACAGTTGTCGAATTTTTATAGGTCACTCTTAATAGTACTAAGGGCCTATTTCAGTCGGTTTATTGAATGGGGATTTATTGAATGAAGTCCCCCCAAGGTACCCCTATTTCAGTCGGTACAGCGTTGTCGAATTTTTATAGGTCACTCTTAATAGTGCTAAGGGCCTATTTCAGTCGGTTTATTGAATTGGGATTTATTGAATGAAGTCCCCCCAAGGCCCAACTTTGACATGAGTCCCCCCCAGGCCCAACTTTGACATGAGTCCCCCCCAAGGTACCCCTATTTCAGTCGGTGCAGCGTTGTCGAATTTTTATACGTCACTCTTAATAGTGCTAAAGGCCTATTTCAGTCGGTTTATTGAATGGGGATTTATTCAATGAAGTCCCCTCAAGGCACAATTTTGACATGAGTCCCCCCAGGCCCAACTTTGACATGAGTCCCCCCCCCCCAAGGTACCCCTATTTCAGTCGGTACAGCGTTGTCGAATTTTTATACGTCACTCTTAATAGTGCTAAGGGCCTATTTCAGTCGGTTTATTGAATGGGGATTTATTGAATGAAGTCCCCCCAAGGCACAACTTTGACATGAGTCCCCCCCCCCAAGGTACCCCTATTTCAGTCGGTACAGCGTTGTCGAATTTTTATACGTCACTCTTAATAGTGCTAAGGGCCTATTTCAGTCGGTTTATTGAATGGGGATTTATTCAATGAAGTTCTTCTCAAATATACTGCGTGGAGTCCACCTATGTCAACTAGTTTGTTTCATATCGCAGGGTTTTTTTTTTTTTCGTCAATACAATGTTGCAATTGCGACGTCAATTGTTTTTTTTTTTTTTTTTAGTGCTAGAGGCCTATTTTAGTCGGTACAGTTGTCGAATTTTTATAATACACTCTTAATAGTGCTAAGTTTATTGAGGTTTGCAGTCGGTTTATTGAATGGGGATTTATTGAATGAAGTCCCCCCCAAGGCCCAACTTTGACATGAGTCCCCCCCCAGGCCCAACTTTGACACGAGTCCCCCCCAAGGTACCCCTATTTCAATCGGTACAGCGTTGTCGAATTTTTATACGTCACTCTTAATAGTGCTAAGGGCCTATTTCAGTCGGTTTATTGAATGGGGATTTATTGAATGAAGTCCCCCCAAGGCACAACTTTGACATGAGTCCCCCCCAGGCCCAACTTTGACATGAGTCCCCCCAGTCCCAACTTTGACATGAGTCCCCCCAAGGCCCAACTTTGACATGAGTCCCCCCCAAGGCCCAACTTTGACATGAGTCCCCCCCCAAGGCACACCTTTGACATGAGTCCCCCCCAAGGCACACCTTCCCCTCATTGGGAAAAAGAGAAAAAACGTTGTTTTGTGGCTATAAGACAGTTTGGACTTCCAACGTTATTTGCTACAGTATCTGCAGCTGAAACACATTGGTTTGATTTAATGAAAATTTTATCATGGAATTTAGATCGTCACGAATTAACTAAAGAATAATTTGTCGATATTAACAAGTTTAGCAGTAGGCCTCTGGCACTAAATTAAAATCTGTCAATGTCAGATTTTCATGTTTTAAATAATGAAATAATGTCGTGTCTGTATAATTTTTTTTTTTTCCCGATTTAACTTAGTATGTAATATAGTTTAAGAAATGGTAAAATCAGATATTGACGGGCATCTTGGCAAATTCATGGCGACAATGCAAAACTGCTGTCTGAAAAAAAATGTCCTGTCGTACTACTACTAATGAAATGTTTAAAATAATTGCAATAATCACATAAGATATTTATTTTCAATGGATCCGACTAAATCATATTCTAGGAAAAATGCACTTTAAATGTTGCATCTTTACTGTTGTAAGCACCATTTTAAACCTTGCCGTACATTGGAAATAAATGCAGAGTGTTACATATTGCCCTAAATCAACTAAAAAAATTCAATAGTAAAAAATATGGGCATTAGAAAAAATAAGTTCATAATTTCTTTAATCAAGTAATAATACCCGAAAAATTCATCGTCAAACAGTGACAAAAATTTAACAAGTGGATCGTATACTAAAGCTGTAACGCTAAATCATTTAGATGTTAAGAATTTCTCTCTGTTCTAAACAGTTAGTGCTATCGTTGTTTATTTTGTGTGTCTAGCTGTCTAACATATGTTTTCTCTCAAAATAATGGCAAATTGTTATTAAACTGTCGAACGTTAAGACAGATTTTTCACATACTATAAACGATATAATATTAAATATTGTGTATTTCAATGTGATACCAAATATAGTGGATTTCTACAATATTGTTAAACTTTTCTCTTGTATTATGTATTATTAATATTCCAATTCAATGAAAGGCAAGGTTGAGAATAGTCGGGTAGAATCCAGCAGGGGTTAATGAGAGAAGCAAGTCGGGGTGAGGGAAAACCTTCCTTGGGGGTTGGTGAGCGGAGCGAGCAGGGGGCAAAGCCCCCTAGTAATTTAAATTTTTCTACCTTTCGAAATTCCTTTTTTTAGGAACTTTTCTTTAGAATACGCCTAAAAAAAGTCACAATTTTATAAACAGTTATTAATATTGCCTCACAAACACCTAAACTGATATATTTGTTGATTTTGTCAATATCAATCCATTTTTAGCTAAAATTTGTTCATCCGTGCGAAGCCGGACGGGTCAGCTAGTATTAAATATAAAGCAAACACATTATTATTTAAACAATTAACTCTTAGTTATCAAATATAAACAAACTTAAATATAGAGATAATAACACATGCACAGTTTAAATGTTTTCAATTATCAAATAAAATTCACTAAATTATTCAAAAAAGGATATCTAAACAATCCTGCTTTCGTTCACGGAAGTGTCAGATTTGACGGTGGGGAGGGGTGTGATGGTCTATGATGACATGTCGATTAATGGGCGAACCGATCACTCCATTATTCGAAATGCAGTTTTGACGAGTCGCCGATATAGGGATGAGAACTTCAGACCTATTGCTTCCGACAGTTTTAGTCGAAAATGTGGTGCTAGTACTCGAGCGAAGGTGTATGACATTCTTATTCCGGTGTCTCCGAGCCGTTAGCGTTAAATACCGATCTTCATTGGGCGTTGCTCCACATTTACAACCTTGTCCTGGTCTTTGGGCTGCATTTCTAGTCACCAAAAAACGGTTCCGGATCCTAGAAGTCACACTTTTCGTAAATCTAGCAGTTTCTGTTACTTCGGCTTATGTTTGACACCCCCCTCCCCAATCTCTAAACGACCAACAACTTCCCAAGCTTCTGAATCGATTAAATGACTTCGTTGATAATTCACACTCATCGAAACAGCGCACTTACTGAATGTCGATCATTCTTTTCCGCTTTGTCTTTCATTAAGTTGAAAGCCAAATTTCATTCGCTGCCGCTAAAGCGTTATTTTTTACGTTAAACTCAAAATTTGCATACGTCCGAAGTTCGAAAATGTGAGAAATTTGTACTTGTGACTCTTTTCTTCCATTTTCTGGAAAGAAAAAAAAAAAAAAACTTTTACGTTTATTTTATACGAGATTTAAAATATCCTTTAATTGTTTTGAGGAATGTAGCTGCCAAGTCTCTGATTTAAGCGAGAAACATCATAGTAGAAATTTTCTATAAAAATTTTTACTTTAATTAATCGTGGAAAATCAATATAAAATATTTCTGTCAAAAAATATTAGTGTGAAACTTGATTTAAAAATTAGAAATGTTGGCAAGTATTATCGTACGGTTGGCAGCCCTGGTTCGAAGTATCGTCCACCGACTATCGTGCAGGCGTCATACCTATGGCATATGGAATTCTGAATATTCTGGTTGCACGAATCGCAGTAGCGTCGTAGAAATTCGAGATTAGCCATGACTACTTCAGAATATTCGGAATTACATGCGCCATATATAAGAAGCCAGCAAAAAGCATTAACTTTGACTATGTTTCTTTCACTCACGTACATTTATTATTAAAACGAAATTTCACTTACGGAAACGTCTTTTCATTTCTGATGTTTCTGTATAGACCACTAGGTACGGAAAGCATTTTCGACCTTGTATTACTGTATGATTCTGAGACGTTCTGCACCTTACCCATTCTAAAAATTCTGAAAATACACTACAGAGAAAGAGAGAGAATGAAGAATAAATAAAAGTTAACTGTTCTCTAACGAGTAATAAAATAGAACGTTAAGGCTGTTGATCTGTAGATTTATTAGTATATTTTATGTATCGAAAATGAAATTGATTGATCTAACTGAAAATTTCGGACAGTTTTATGAACACAGAAAGTGAAAGATAATAGTTTGGAAAATTTTTATTTCAATAAATTTTGTATATGTGCTTCAAAAAAGAAAATTTATTTATTTTTATTTATTTATTTAATTATTTATTGTCTTTTTAGGAACAAAGAATGATTTTTCCGAAATTTTTGAGAGTAGCTGTAGTTCCAATACCAGATCTGGTACGTTTAAAGAAAACAGAAAATGGGAACTACCAAATTACTGGAGGTGCTGAAGGAGAACTAATAAAATTGTGTGCTCAAGCTCTAAATTTTTCGTATAAAGTATTACCTACTCCAGATAGAACATGGGGTAATTATGTAAATGGTACCTGGACAGGAGCCACTGGAATGGTTTACAGGAATGAGGCAGACATTGGGATAAGCAAATTTGGGGTTTCATATTTAAGAAGTCAATATATCCTGTACAGTTATCCATACACAATAGATCTGTTCACATTTGGCACAAAAAAACCAGGATTACGAACGCATACAGATGCTTTTATTCAACCTTTTAGTTTTAAACTCTGGCTGACAATCTTCATTACAATGATGACTGTGTCACTACTTTTTACATTTTTCCAGAAAATAAGTTTAACAGAATCAGTTCAAAAACTGTTTCAGATTTTGATTTCACATTCTACTAAAATTAAATACTATAATAGCCAGAGTCAATTGTTTCTGTGCGCTTGGATAATTGGATGTGTATTTTTGTCATACAGCTATGCAGCTGTTCTGTTATCCTTTCTTATGATACCTAGTCTCGAGAAAATACCCGAAAACATCGAAGAACTTGCCGATGCAGTACAAGCAGGAACATATGAAGCTATGACATACAGAGGCACAACGTATCTTTCAGGTTTTCAGAATAACGATAGAAGAGCTATTGAGGTCATTGCAAAACATATTCAAAAGAATAATAATTTTATAGAATTTGACAGACGGATCATATTAGAAAGAATGCAAAAAGGGAAAACAGCATTAATAAGTCCTAATAATGTTCTGAAATATTTACTGCAACGTGATTTCGTTATATCTCACGACTTTTTCAAAATTCATGCCTCGGCAATTATTATGTCTAAGTCATTTTGCTGCAAGAAACAAATCGATGATTTTGTTCATCGCATTTCAGCATCCGGCATATATAGAAAGCACAGAGAGGACGTCGTTTTCATTGCAGGTGTAAAATCAAGACATTTGCATAATGGCTTTGATACAGCAGAAACGAGAGAAAGAGCATTAACTCTTATGGATGTGTCAGGTGCGTTTGTTTTAATCACCATAGGGCATACCATATCATTAATCGTTGCATTGGCTGAAATTATGTGCTTTAATATATTTAGAAACAGAACAAATAAATTTGTTTCCTGGAGATAAAGTAAAACGAACGATTTGCAATACAGAATTAAATTTTTATTTATTTTTCGGAGGTTAGATACTCACTCTAAGAACCTGGAAGAGAAATATTTATTCTGCATTATTTTGTTCTAGTACATTTTCTAAAGAAGTTATAAATAAAAAGATAAATAAATAAATAAATAAGAAGAAAAGGTTGAGACATATATTTACCTGACGCTATTCTATATGAGGACTGTCATTTAGGAAGAATTTTTTTGTTCGGCCCCTGCGATAATAAGCTAAATCATGTTCGAAGCAGTTTGCTAAATTAGGGGCAAATTTATAATATTAATTAAAATGATAATGATAAGTTTAAACAACAATTATTTATCTATACTATTATATAAAGAGCAAAAAATTGTATGTTTGTGGAGGGTAATCTCTGAAACTACTGAACCGATTTAAAAACTTCTTTCACTGACCAGAAGCTACACTATCCCTGATTGTTATAGGCTATATTTAATTTTGATAAAATAAATTTTAGTTTAAAATCTGAGCATTTTATTAAAATCCCCATAAAAGCCATTATAGAAATGGAAATAATGAAATATTAAAAAAATTAGCTGCTGCCAACATAAAAAAAAACATTTACATGTTCTTTTTTTTTTTTTTTTTTTTTTTTTTTTTTTTTTTTTAATATCTTGACATGAAAAGAAAAGAAATATATTTGCACGTGAATTAAATTGAAATTCATATAAAGCTTTGTGAAATGTTAAACGTACACGTTAAATCTGACGTCGTAATGTGCAAGCGAAGTGATGACGTCACTGGCCGTTCGTGGATGCAAGAAAAAGATTTCCTATGTTAAACGCCCATTGGATTTTTTGTAAAAAATTATTAAAAATCAAGGAATATTATTTCCCGATTTCAATCTCCATATTTGGGTATAGATATTTATTAGTTATCATGTGCATACGTTAGATTAAGTTGTTTTTGCTGTAAAATTGATAAAATTGAATTTTAAATTTCAAAACTCTAGAAAAAAAAATGGCGAACTTCCATATTCGATTGAAAATATAAACATTTGATTTCAAAGGATGATATTTACGCAATAAATATCCAACTAATATACTAATTAAAAGAAAAATGATAAATATTCTATCATAATGTGAAGTCAAATTTCTTTTCAAATGTCTAAATAAAGTATCTGATACAAGATACTAATATGTTGCTGCGGAATAGATTTGATATCTGTCATCCTTGGCAGAAAACAAAATATTGCCAAATTATCGGGCGAACATAATTTAATTCCTTTCAAAAATCATGGTTATATTTTAACAACTTATATTAAGAGAGTAATGAATAATATGAAACAATATTTCGTACAATTACATATTACGAAAATATACATCTGACATACATATTTTCAAATTATGTTTTTGATCGCCAAATACAAAAACGCCAAGGACAACAGAGTTTTGAAATTTAAAATTAAAATTTTGTCAATTTGGCAGCAAAATAACTCAATCTAACACACATGCACATGATAACCTGATAACTAATACATATTTTTACCCAAATATGGGGATTAAAATCGGGAAATAATTTTCCTCGATTTTTAATAATTTTTTACAAAAAATCCAATGGGCGATTAACATAGGAAATCATTTTCTTGCATCCACGGAAGGAGGCTTATTCACAGACGGTCAGTGACGTCACACTTCGCTTGCGTATAGCTTTAAAAATATTTATTTTTCTGATTATGTAATTTAATACTTAGAATTAATATTTAAACAGATGTGTGTAAAAAAAATTGGATTAAAAAAAATAAATAATGAACTTACCTGAAGCATTAAATGTTTTTTAACATTAAATACTACTAGCTGGAACCCGTCGAATGCGACGGTCACTTTATTGACCGTAATGTTTCAAAAACCGTCGCATCAATATTTAAATGTATTTCAAGTTAAAACATCTAATATAATTTACGACATTTCACTTAAAAAAAAAGAAATTCGGAAAAATGCTTATAAATAGAAATACGACACCACTTTCTACAAAGTATTGTCATTGGTGACGTCAAACTGACTCCAAATAAATAGTTGCTATCTTTTATTTTCTATTTCGTTTAATACTATGACTACATGTTAGCTGACCCGCCCGGCGTTGTCCGAGCCTATGATAATAACTTTAAATAAACCTTAAATTTGCATGATTTTAAATCCTAAACTCGATTTTGTTTGAATTTCTATTTTTAAATAAAGCATCGCGAAAAAATAATCAGATGTAACAAAAAAATTACCTTGAACCAAACGAAACTCTGCCTTGTGACCACGGTGCCTGCGGCAGCGCATACGCTGGCCGCTAATAACATAAAAAAATTCCCAAAAATTAATCTGGAACCAAACGAACCCGACCGGCGTTGCCCGGGCCCATGATAATAACCTTAAATGAACCTTAAATTTGTATGATTTTATATCTTTAACTCGATTATGTTTGAATTTCTATTTTTTAATAAAAGCATAGCATCGCAAAAAATAAAAAAATAAAAAATCAGCTGTAACAAAAAAATTACCTCGAACCGAATGAAACTCTGCCTTGTGACCCCGGTGCCTGCGGCAGCGCATACACGGATCGATAACAACATGAAAAAATTCCCAAAAATTAACCTGGAACCAAACGAACCCGACCGGAGTTGCCCGGGCCCATGATAATTACCTTAAATGAACTTTAAATTTGTATGATTTAATATCTTTAACTCTATTTTGTTTGAATTTCTATTTTTAAATGAAAGCATCGCGAAACAAATAATAATCATATATAACAAAAAAAATTGCCTCAAACAGAACGGAACTCGGGCTCGTGACCCCGGTGCCTGTGGCAGCGTACATGCGGGTCGCTAATACCATGAAAAAATTCTTAAAAATTAATCTTGAACCGCACGAACCTCTGAATCGTGTTTCCGCCGCCTGTGGCTGCGGCACCGTATAGCAGGCATGCTACGCACGCGCTGCAAAATTCACTTTCCTCCACCAGGGAGCGCAGTATGTTGCATACGAACATCACCAATCATCTTGAATTTCCAAAACCTTTCAAATAAGGTGTTACATGGAGGTGTCAACTGCAAAATCCTTTAGTTGCACTTTCTCCCGCCAGGGGGCACAGTGTGTTCTGTACGAACATCACCAACGGTCAGGAAATACCAAGACCTTTAAAATAAGATATAACATGATAGGGTCTACTACAAAATCACCTAGTTCCATTTTTCACCACCAGGGGGCGCACTATATTGTATAGAAACATCCATAATCGAAATGAAATTTCAAGACCCATATCACTGATCGCCTTGGATTTCCAAGACCTTTTAAATAAGGTGTCACATGGTGGTGTCAACTGCAAAATGCTTTAGTTGCACTTTCCACCACCAGGGGCGCAGTGTGTTCTGTACGAACATCACCAACGATCAGGAAATACCAAGACCTTTAAAATAAGATGTAACATAATAGGGTCTACAGCAAAATCACCTAGTTCCATTTTTCACCACCAGGGGTCGCACTATATTGTATACAAACATCCATAATCAACATCGTTCGTATTGTATACGAACATCCCCAATCGACATGAAATTTCAAGACCTTTGAAATGAGGTGCTACATGTGTGGGTCTAGAACGGATTTACCTCTCAAACTAATTTCCCCCCTTCCCCCCCCCCCTCCAAATCTACTTTCCCCCTTTCCACCCCCCCTTTAAAATCGAAAATTCCAAATTCGCAGAAAGTGATTTTTTAGTATTCGACTCTAGTCCCCATATGTACACTTTCCACACCGTGAAGTAATTTGGAGCTTTAACCCGTTCCCCCCCGGGGGGGGAAACTGTTCGACTTTTTTTTTATTTTCTCTTTTCATTGCACAACTACAGACCAAGACCTTTTTTTAGACACCTCAACCAAATTTTTACACCAAGTAGTTCTCTCAATATAGTGGAGACAGACAAAAACATGTTTCAAATTAATATATAGATTTTTTCTTCAAATAATTGATTTACACCAAACGCAAGAAAATCTTGAAAAATTCTTGAAAAAATTGAATGTGAAGTTGATTGTGCACGCGTAACTTTCCTCAAACTCAACGAATTTAAGCAGTTAATAGCTCAAAAGAAAGAGCTTGATCCACTGAGTGTTCTTAGACTTGTGTCAACAGCCTACGTTAATTAGAACTCTAGTTATAGAGGTTTGAGTGAAGGAAAATCTTGAAAAAATCTTGAAAAATTTGAATGTAAAGTTGATTCTGCACGCATAACTTTCCTCAAACTCAACGAATTTAAGCAGTTAATAGCTCAAAAGAAGGAGCTTGATCCACTGAGTGTTCTTAGACTTGTGTCAACAGCCTACATTAATTAGAACTCTAGTTATGAAGGTTTGAGTGAAGGAAAATCTTGAAAAAATTGAATGTAAAGTTGATTGTGCACGCATAACTTTTCTCAGACTCAACGAATTTAAGCAGTTAATAGCTCAAAAGAAAGAACTTGATCCACTGAGTGTTCTGAGAGTGAAACGATCAAGATCCATTCATTAGAAGAGGAGCTATGAGAATTCGAATTGTTTGAGTGAATGTGTCCCATAAGAAATGTACAGGGAAGAATCACGTTTGAGTATAACTTGAGTAAGGTGGAAGTTGAGTAAATTTCAATGATTGATGACATATCTGTGCCTAAATACCTTTCATTTAAAAAAAAAAAAATGAAGGAAATCGGCCGGATAGAACGGCCAGACGGACTGACTTTAGTTTTCATAAATTTTTTTAATATATAAGATTACAAATCGTAAATCATAAAATCATAAATCCAAAATAAACAGCATGCAGGCTGCCATATTATATTGCAAACAGTCCAGAACGACATCGTTATCGTTCAAATCGGCGCCAAAGAAAAATCGCCAAATTCAGCTGTGGGAAGATATTATAGTTGTACCAGGAAATATATCATGCAAATGTCTAATTCTGTAGTGTAAAAAAAATTATCAATGCTAAATAAGATTTTTTGTTTATAATTGAGTTTGAATTTAAATGTAAATACTTTTGTATACCAAAATCTATCAAAGTATTTTAAAATACGTTTTCAAATAAAAATAATAAATGCACTTTAATGGTAAAGAGAAATGCAGTTAGTTATACATACACGACATTATTTCGTTATTCACAAAAAAAAGAACAAATAAATAAAATAAACATAAATATTGCCAGTAATAACATTAATTTTCTAAAAGTAGAAAAAAAAAGGGTGTTTGCGGAATTTATTTTATATTTTTACACCAGTGATAACATTTTTATTTCTCTGTGGAGAATGACGTCATTGTGGAAAATGATGTAATAAGAGAAATTATTTCTTTAATGGCAAATAGACTACCTTTATAAACACGAGGTTTTTATTTAATAACCTCGTTAATTAAAATGATACAGATTTCTAACTTCCTGAAATGCCTTCCTTGAAATATTCGGAACACATTGATACCTCCCATGATGCAGAGCCTTTTGCCCTCCGCAAGAAGATGCTGTCGCAGACAAAAAAAATTTGACGCCAGCTACAGAAACTTTTTTTTAATATATAGAGAAAACCTCAATACGTTGAAAAATAATGTATGTTGAAAGATAATTAATTCTAGAACTCGTGTAATTAAAAATTAAATTTTCTTCATATTAATTTTCTTAACCAAACGCAGGAAAATCTTGAAAAATTCTTGAAAAAATTGAATGTAAAGTTCATTCTGCACGCATAACTTTCCTCAAACTCAACGAATTTAAGCAGTTAATAGCTCAAAAGAAAGAACTTGATCCACTGAGTGTTCTTAGACTTGTGTCAACAGCCTACGTTAATTAGAACTCTAGTTATAGAGGTTTGAGTGAAGGAGAATCTTGAAAAATTCTTGAAAAAATTTAATGTAAAGTTCGTTCTGCACGCATAACTTTCCTCAAACTCGACGAATTTAAACAGTTAATAGCTCAAAAGAAAGAACGTGATCCACTGAGTGTTCTTAGACTTGTGTCAACAGCCTACGTTAATTAGAACTCTAGTTATAGAGGTTTGAGTGAAGGAAAATCTTGAAAAAATTGAATGTAAAGTTGATTGTGCAAGCATAACTTTCCTCAATCTCAACGAATTTAAGCAGTTAATAGCTCAAAAGAAAGAACTTGATCCACTGAGTGTTCTGAGAGTGAAACGATCAAGATCCATTCATTAGAAGAAGAGCTATGAGAATTCGAATTGTTTGAGTGAAAAGTGTCCCATAAGAAATGTACAGGGAAGAATCGAGTTTGAGTATAACTTGAGTAAGGTGGAAGTTGAGTAAATTTCAATGATTGATGACATATCTGTGCCTAAATACCTTTCATTTAAAAAAAAATGAAGGAAATCGGCCGGATAGAACGGCCAGACGGACTGCCTTTAGTTTTCATAAATTTTTTTAATATATAAGATGTGTGTGTGTGTCTGTATTTCCAGAGCTTTTTAGGAAAACGGCTGATGGCTGAGCTACAAAAATTTGCATGGAGGTTCGTAATGACCTCTCCTGATGCACCTCGAAGCCCGATTTTCGAAATTTTTATAAGTTTTCTTTTAATTAATTAAAATGTGAAAATAATAACCTTCTAATTTCTGATAAATTAGCCATTTAAATTTTATCCATAATTTAATTGTTGCCAATTTTTTTTCGACAGAATAAATAAATAAATAAATAAAAATCTACATTCATTTAAAATGAGGAAAGTAAATTAGAAGAATTAGAAAATAAATTAGAAATATCGGTAGTATCCTTACAAATAAGGTACCAAATTAAAAAGGTAATTTTTGTGAATCCGACGAATTTAAACAGCTTACCGATCGGACAATTAGATTTTTTAAAATTAACTAATGTATGAATTTTAGGTGGAAACAGCAGGAGATTGTAAGGAAACCGTTTGGAAAAAAAAATTATATTTGCTACTCATTAAGTCACATGTTTTTTGAGTGGGATTAAAAATTGCAGTTTTGAAATTTTTTAAAATTTTCTTTCACGAACACAAACATATAATATACAGCTTGTACAACACTAGACCAAATTGCAGTTCAAATTTCATCAATTTTAGTTAATAAACAAAAAAGTTACTTTTTTTTTTTTTTTCAAATTAAATTTTATTCTAACTTCGAAAATATTTATGTGATACGATACATTACGAATTTGGGTTTTAATAGTTTTTTAAATGGATTACTTAAACTCTATGAATAATATTTTATTTTATCAGTTTCATTAATAGATCCTCCTGGGCGATTTTTTTAAATTTTGTTGTTGAAGTACACCGAATGTTTTTCGACAAGAAGTTTAATATAGCAACAACCATTTTAATCTAAGTAGCGCATCAAAAATATAAATATAAAAAAAAAAGTATTACAAAAAGTATTACAAACAGAAAAAAAAATATATATATAAAACCTAAATAGTAGTCACATAAATGTTTTATTTTTATCGAAAGTTTATAGAAAAGATGCAGTTTTAAAGATAGCAAATTTATTTCAACAAGTACTATTTTAAGCCTAAAAACCATTAAAAATATAACAGAATATGAAGGATTCTTATATGTAAACGAAAAGGTGTCTGATAAAATTATTAGCAAAATAGTCTTCCCTTTCTCATACAAAAAAAAAAAAAATTCCATCGTTAATATGGCGACAAAAATTCAAAAGCCGCCAATGGAGCGTCATAATAAAGTTGTGTAGCAAGATAATGTTTATTTTTTTATTTTATATATATACTAATCACTATGCTAATATGTCATACAAATAAATAAGCCTCTGTGTGTGACTACACTTGTACGCTGTCGAACAGAAATATTTGATTAATTCAAATTAATATTTAAATAAAAATAAAAATATGTGTAATGGGAAATATATATTAAAAAAAACCATATAACCATAAAAAGATTGGTTGTCTAAAATATGGCAGAAATAGCACTCATAGCATATTGTTACAAGGGATTAAATCTAAAATGGTGATAAAAATTCAAAAGTCGCCAAAGAGAACTATATTAAGGCTGTACTATGAGGTTTACAAACCATGAATTATATATAACCACAAAAAAAAAAAAATAATAATAATAATAATAATAATAATAATAATTTTCTCCTGCGACAGACGTAGCCGGTCATAGAATATTATAATATTTGGCGTAAAATTGTTGTCATTTTTATGGTTGAGCGGATAAACAAAATCAACATATGAAATAACGTAAAAGCAAATATTATGTTGTCTAAACCCAGTTACATTTGAGTCCAGTCCGAGTTACATGTGAACAACACGTATAGTGTTGTTCACATGTAACTGGGATTCAAATATAAAAGGGAAACTCCAATTTTTTCGATACTATCTATTTCGAAACTGTTATCTAATAAGGACTTAATGGAAGCCTATTGGTAAACCATTGTCTCAGGTAATAGGGACAAGCGCCCGAGTTTTAGCGGATGACCAAATCGCTACCGAAGACAGCAGGGATCCGAAGCGTGCTTTTGAGCAATTTTAGTATTTTATTTTATCTTTTTAAAACTAGATAGAAAAGTGTTTCCTTTAAATTTAGTGACCAGCGAAGCGGGCAAAGCCTGCTAGTTATTAATATTAAACTAAAAATAACAAAAGCTGGACAAATGGTTTATAAATTGTGTGAGACAAGGAAATGTTAAATGATATGATCCACAGATGGCATTACCACTGGACTAGTTCTCACCTTATATATGAATCGTAAAATGCCCGGTGGACCTCAAACGTAAAAGCTCCGTGCATGAAATTATTATAAAGACTGTTAAAAGTGCAAAAATGATAATGTAACAGACAGCACATTTCAGTGTTTTTATTATAAACTAGAAGTCTTTGTCCGTTTCGCTGTTCACTATATTTAAAGGAAACTCTTTTCTATATTGTTTTTTAAACAAAAAAGAAAAAGAAAGTCTATTGAAATTGCTCAAAAGAACGCTTGGCTTGCTCAGTCCCAAAATTTCGGTGGTGTGTCTCGATTGCCTGTGACCATGGACTAACTATTAAAAAGAAATCTAAAACTGAAGTATGTTAGAAAAGGTTATGAAACAAAATGTGAAGAAATATGCTGGATTTTTCTTATTATTATTTAATTTTGATAATGGCATCATTTTGTCATATGTATAAGCAAATTTAATTGTCGAACCGTCAGTGGAGGCCTCCCTGTTGATACTCAAAAAGATTTTGGGTTCCGTCTGTGTGTCTGTCATTCTGTCGCGCGATAGCGGCCGCAATAATCACGCTATTGACTTGAAACTTGGTACACATGTCCGTAAGCCTAACGGAATCAGCCGTATAATTTTAGGTGAGTATTCCATTTGTAGTTCGTGTACAGGGACACGCCAAAATTTTTCTTATCATTACGGCCTATGGGCAGAATTTATATGCACCGCAATAGCGGTCGCAATAATCCTCCGATTGACTTGCAAATTGATTGCACGCTCTGTATAGAAATAGCTGTATAATTTTTTATGCCTATATTTTTTATGGACAGTGCACAGGGACACGTCAAAATTCTTATCATTTCGGCATATGGGGTGAATTTCGTTTAAACGCATTTTGACATCACTACTTTGCAACCAACCAAATGAAATTGGCGTACATTACTGAGATGCTTAAACTTATATTTTCTGCAGAAAATATGTGCTCTTAGGCTTCCTAATTGATGTACAGGGCCATACAAAAGTGTTCTGACAATGCAACGTAATCAGCCAAATTATGTCAAATTTCAAATAATTATTCATGAAAAACATAGAATAAGCTGAATAATTTTTATTGGTGTATACAATGTTTATAGTTCGTTTACAGAGACACATAAAATAATTTCGTGACGTTTGAGCCTATGAACAAATTTTTATTTAAGCTCACTTTAATGCGTTTATGCTGCATTCAACATAATGGAATTAACATACATTATAAAGATGCTTAAAAGCATGTTTACTCTAGAAAAAGGATACGTATAGACTAAATAATTTATTTACGGGACCCCACAAAAGAATTCCGATGACGTACGGTAATCATCCAAATGATGTCAAATTAGGTTGAAATATTAATCTTATATATATTATAAATGTGAATGTCCGTTTATTTGACTGAGTTTCACGCTAAAACTGCTCGATGGATTTCGATGAAATTTGTTATGGAGATAGCTTATACCCTAACTTAAAAAGTTGTCTACCTTTTATTCCGAAAAAAATTTTGTTTTTGCGATTTTTATGCATAAAATAGTAATTTTGTAAGCTAATAATAGCAAAAAATTAGCCATTTTAATTTATCCATAATTTAATTGTTGCCAAAAAAAAAAAAAAAAAAAAAAAAAAAAACGAATTTATTTATTTTTTTCAACAGGAAAATAAATACATTTATCTAAACGTGAACAAAAAAAAAAAAATAAATAAATAAATAAATAAAAAAATAATAATAATAATAAAAAAAAAAAAAATTATGCATCTCAAAAAATTGACGTCATTTTTAATTTAAAAATTCTTTTACAAAGTGCTAATATAGTTTACGATGCTAATGTGTGTTCTACTAAAATCAGTTTTATTTATAGTAGATCCTCCTGGGTGATTTTTTAAATTGTTGCGTTGAAGTACACCGAACATTTTTCGCCAAGAGGCTTAATTTAGCATTTTTTAATCTAGGTAGTTCAAGAAAAATATAAAAGTGGTTTAATTTAGCAACAGCAATTTTAATCTAGGTAGTTCAAGAAAAATGTAAAATTTATAAAATACTACAAAACGAAAAAAAAATAAACTGAAATAGTAGTCACATAAATGATCTATTTTTATCTGAGTAGATAATTTTATAGAAAAAAAAGTGAAGTTTTAAAAATAGAAAATTTATTTCATTAAGCACTATTTTAAACCTAAAAACCATTAATAAAATAAACAGAATATGAAGGGTTCTTATATGTTAACGAAAAGGTGTCCGATAAAACGATTTCTATTTTTATGCAAGAAATTATATTAAAAAAAAAAAAAAAATCGCTAATATGGCGACAAAAATTCAAAAGCCGCCAAGGGAGAGATTCAATAAAGTTGTGTAGCACGATAATGTTTAGTTATTTATTTATTTTTTTATATACCAATCACTACGCTAATTGAACATACAAGTAAATGAGTGACTGCACTTGCACGCTGTCGGGCAGAAATATTTGATTAATTCAAATTAATATTTAAATAACTAAACAAAGATATGTTTAATAGAAAGCATAGTCTTGGAGACAAACTTGGCGAGTGGGTTATTTGCTTTACTACTGTGGAACAAGTGACTATTTTTTAGACTGTCCCAGAACATTCATCGAATAATGACTTATACTGCACGAGTAACAGCTTCAACTGTTTCCAGAATATTCGAAGAATTAACACCAGCTATTGGACTATTTTCGAAAATATTTGTTTTAATAATAGTTTTGTTGTACAGAGAAGTTCAAAAAATGTTTGATATTGCCAAGGAGGTCCCATACTAAAGCTGTGACGAAAATAGTCGCCAATCGAAATATATTCAGTTACAAAGAAATCATTTAAATATAGCGTCCAGCGAAGCGGGCAGAGCCTGCTAGTGAGTTATAATTAATTAAGTAGGTGTATTATTTTTAGTGTATATAATTACTGTGGCTCTTTTTCTGGGATACATAAAAGAATTTCGTACTATTACGGTCTATAGTCAGTGTTTCTTAAAAGTGTGTTTTAACATGGTTACACCTCGTTAAATATAATGAAATTTTATTAAAATTTTAAAAGAATATTTTTCAGTGGAGAAGTGTGGGCATAGAATTGGTAATTGATTTACAGGGTTACACAAAATAATTCCGATGTGTTATGTAATCATTTTGCAGGAAATCTGTATAAGTATTTATGAATTACATGAAATTAATACAAGACAATCAGTTTTTAGGAATACATATATATAGAGATAGATAGTTATAGAAAGAGAGATACAGCAGTTGGTTGAAGGATGCATCAGCCCCCCTCAGAAACGTTTCATTTATGTAGCAAATTAATCGAAACAATATATATATAATATATAATAAGGAATAAATAAAAATGATCTGTTTAATAATGTGTGATGCAAAAGGACATTGAGGCTCCTGATCTGCAGATCCATTAGTATTTAATATTTTATTATTATTATTATTCGAGTGGAAATATATTTTATTATATGTCGAAAAAAATTAACTCGTAAACTTTTTTGGCGCCAATTAAATATTTAAATAGCTAATTTTGAAACAAAGCTATATAGAAGATATCTATATCATATAGAAGATATAATATAGATAATGTTTTGCTTCCTCCCCTTCCCCTTGGGGACTGAATATCTAAAATTCCAAAAATTGGTTTTCAGATGTTTGCTATATTTTAAAGCAAAAATCTTACGTGTGTCTGTTTTTTTTTTTTTTTTTTTTTTGATGAAGATATGAAGGGTTATGTGTAATCACATTTTGCCCTCTGTCCCCAATTGGGGGCAGAATTTCTAAAATTCCAGATATTCGTTTTTAGGTATTTATGTTAGCTATATTTTGAAATAAAAATTATTACAGACACCTATTTTTTTTCTTTGAGATATGAAGTATTTTTGTGAAATCCCGTTTTGAGCATGCGAAATCACATTTTGCTACCTACCCCCTATTGTGGACCGAATTTCCAAAATTCCAGAAATTGATTTTTAGGTAAGCTATATTTTAAAGCAAAAGTGTCACGGATATCTGTCTTTTACTTTGAGATATGAAGGTTTTCATGAAATCATGCTGTGCCCCCCCCCCTCGGGGGGCGAATTTTGTGAAATTGTTTCTTAGGGGTAGCTTACACTATATGTTCTGTAATCTGACCCAGTTTCGAGTTAGAGACTTCAGTAGATTTTGCTGTGCGTTGATGAGTCAGTGAATGAATGAACAAGTGAAAGTACTCTTTTATATATATAGATTTAATTAATGAATTATTTCTTTTATTATCTTAATTAAAATCTAAATAAAAGTTTGTACGTTCATAAAGTTTCTCTGTATTTTTTTTTTTTTTTTTTTTTTTTTTTGTGGGAGACGCAAGTATTGGATAACAACATCTAAATGCAATTTTCATTCAATGAGTAAATTTTATTTTTTCAGGCATATATTGTTTTCATTTAATTCATTTTACAATACTTTGGAGACCTATGTTTGATTTCAATGTTTTAGGGGGAGTTCCGCGATCAGTGCACACCCTGGAATGAGATAAGTGAAATATTTGGGTACATTTTGTTTTGAGGGCCATCATTTAGTGTATTGGCACGTTTCTTTCACGTCCTCCGCGATAAACTGCCAAATTACCTCCAAAATATTTTGCTACATTAGAGGTAACTCTAAAAAATAATTTAAATGATTATTTAAAATTTAAATAAATAAGTAATATAAATAATAAACATAAATAATGATCAAATCGGACAAATTTGTTGCTAATTAATTTATATATTTAATATTTTATTTATTATTAAGACGGGGGACTAATTCGTTCAATTTTCCTTTTCCTGTAAAACCTAACGATATTTTTGTTTAACAGCAGACATAAATGTTGTGCAGAATCAATATTTAACTAATTAAATTGTTTAATTTTAAAACTTTATAGTAATTTTATTTTAATTTTACTAGCAACATAATTATAAATCTAATAAAATTTTCTTCTATAACCGTTTCAACTATTAAAAATAAATAAATAAATAAAAGAAAGAAAGAAAGAAAGAAAAAAGGATAAAGCAGTGCAACTTATTTTTAAAATTAAAAAAAAAAAAAAAAAAAAAAATTATATGTATTGTACTTAAGAATTTAAATTCTTTTATTTTATCAGTTATTATCATTAAGAATATTTATTTTGAATAAGCATACATTGAAATAAAATATAGCTTAATCTTACTAATTAACACTATTTTAATATTAGAATCAAACCAATTTTTATTTCTAAGATAAATATTAGATTAATTATTAATCAGTAGTTCAATATAATTTGGTGTATTACAACTAATATGCTAAATAACATATATCTAACATTGCAATGCAAATGTATTCAAACAAAAACCACAAACGGCCAGAAAACCCCACAAAAGCCCGGAAAAACCCTCAAACCCCCAGAAAACCCCAAGTGGGTGGGTTTTTCTAGAAAAACCCGGGTTTTTGCCAACCCTAAAATTTTATCACTAATCTCACCAATCCGCTAAGTTTGTAGCCGATGCAAATTTTGGTCTTGGCATTGATTTTGGAACTTGACGATTGAATTTGGCCAAAATTTGTAGTTTGGAAGGAAGCTTTAACTTCTATAAGAACAAATTTGTATAATTTTCTGGAAAGATTCATTGGTTTATAGCGCAGAATTAAAATCTTCGAAAGCTCTATAAATGATTAACAAGACTATAAAAAAACAAGAATGATTGTAGATGATTGTAGAGTAAAACTTGCCTGTATCTTTACATACTATTTTTTATACTGTATTATAGTACAAGTGGAAACATATGGTAATTTTTTTATTTTCTATGAAGGGGAGCATTAATGTAACAATATAGCGTCAAATCAGGCATTCAAAGTGGCGAAAAGTGGTAGTTCAGGATTCTCAAAGTTTGGAAACTAACTTCAATGGGAATCGAGTTCTGGAATTTTTTTGTATTGGTTCGTTGGTTTCTAGTGCAGAACTGCCTAGAAAATTCTATAAACCATAGACAATACTCTTCATGAATTTAACTTCCATTCCTCAGACTTCGAAATTTTTGGTTATTCTGAAATTAGTGAAATTACTGCTCTGTCATTTTTTTAACATTGTTTATTTAATTTCAGTAGTAAGAATGACAGTTTCACTAGATTGTTTCGAGAATATTCATTGACTAATTAATTAATTTGTGGCACCAAAAATTGTTTTATTCAACCGTTTCTTAAATATTCATTAAATAAAATTCATTCGTCGATTAGTACCTGCTGTGTCTTTAAGAATTATTTTTTACGTGCAAAAATGCAGGCAGCTTTTGTAACAACATCATTACAGGCTCAATATTCATTAAGTAAAGTGCATAAATCGATTAGAACATGCTCGTGTCTTTAAGAATTAATTTCTACATGCAAAAATGCCGACAGTTTTTCTAACAATATCATTATGGGGTGAATATTCATTAAATAAAGTGCTTTCGTCAATTAGAACCTGCTCTCGTGTCTTTAAGAATTCTTTTTCACATGCAGAATTTTCAACAAATTTCATAACAATATCATTATGGGATTTATCTACGAGCTAAATATTCATAAAATAAAGTGCATTCAATGACTAAAACCTGTTTATGTACTTTCAATACGCAAAAATGTCGACAACTTTCATATCATTCGAGCTCTATCTGTGGACTGAATATTCAGTAAATAAAGTGCTTTCATGGACTAGAACCTGCTTATCTAAGAATTACTTTTTACATTCGAAAATGTTGACAACTTTCATAGCATTATCAGTACTATGTTTATCATTAGTTTTTTTTTTATCTTTTCTATGATGATAGGTCATATATAATGTCAAAACCTTTGTGTCTTTGGTCATTAAGAATATATAATTTTCATAAATATCTCCAAAACAGAAAGTCACAGAAAGACCAAAAACAAAGATGCACAACTAGATGTTATAAAAAACCTATATGTCAATTTGCAACGATCTGCACCCAACCATTTTAGATTTATGCAATATACACATGTACATACATACAGACATTATGAAAAATCATTTAAAGTAATAGATATCTCTAAAATGAGAGCTCCTATTAACGCCAAAGTTGCAGATGTACAACTAGACATCAGGACAGTCACAAATATAAATTTGCAAATTGCAACATTCTATGATCATTCATTTTTGAGCTATGCAAGATATTAAATACATTTTGCAATTCGGTATTACAATGTAAGGAAGTCAAAACAGAAATCATCCTACCTTTCCCATTTTAATCCTTTGAACAGTTAATCAATAACCTCTAAAAAAGAATGATATCAATACAAAAAACCCTTAACGGGTTAAAATTTTGTGATGCAGCTACTTTATGGCTATAAGATATTAAAATATAGGTCTTAAAAATAATGATAAATGAAATGATTCAATAAATTGATTTATCTTTTGTGTCACGCTATCCAAAACTGTCAGTAAAATTTATGTAATTGCTACTTTGGTGTCATAGTATCCAGACTAAGTGAAAATGTCTGCTTTGAGAAAAAAATTGTTCAAATTTCTCTTGCAGTTTTGGATAGCGTGACGCAAAAGATAAATCAATTTATTGAAATAAGCAATTTCAATTTATAATGTAAACTTCAGTTAAAGTGTGATTATTTGACATTGTATTTGAAAATTTAAAGCATTAGTTTCAACGTGTAAATATACTTTATAGGACAAAACAAAAAGTATTGTAATGGAATAAAAAAACAAATCTTTTAAAGTAACATCGAGGCGTTACTGGAATGTTGATGTCATTCCTTTTAAAACCCTTATTTTGAATTTGAGATGCGGATTTAAAAAAGCGTCAGTGAGTAATTTTTATAAAGCTGTTTATGTTGAAAACATTGTTTGCACTGTAAATATAAATACAAGAAAAAAGCAAATGACAAAATAAAAAAATCTATGTATATTTTAATTAATACTAAAGCGTCACTCAAAATATATCATTATTTTTAAGACCTATATTTCAATTTCTTATAGCCATAAAGTAGCTGCGTCACAAACTTTTAACCCGTTAAGGGTTTTTTGTATTGATACAATAAACATGTCGGTAATTTTCGACCTTCGCACTGTAGAACGTATTGAATTTTCCTAGTTGTTGGCTTGAATTAAAATTGGTTTTTTTGGAGGTAAGTAATTTAAATATTTTTTCGCGGTTCTCGCACTCGCGGATAATCGGCGCTCTACTGTATGATTTTATACACTACTGGCAGGCTTTTCCCGCTTCGCTGGGCACTATACTTAAATGAGATGTAAAAATCCCATATCATTATTAATAACCTAAGTTAAAGTCCCCGATATGTTCGGTAGAGGTTTTTCCTGCTCGCAACGTGTGGAATCCGGGCCCACACTGCCTTCGGCAGACACTTACACGCTTCTTATTTCCCCTTCCTCAGCGGGTAAGTTCGAAGTTTTGAGAAATTCCACTAAAGTACCTATTGCGTACACTTAATCAACATCCACACACCAAAATTCACCATTCTACGATAATTTAAAGCGAATTCAAACGGGAAAAACATGCTTTTACACGTGTTTATAGGCCTCCTACCCCAGGGAGGAGAGGGGGGCGGGGGTAAGTGGGAAATTCGATAAAATCCCGTTGCAATAAGTGTCGAATACATAAACAATTCACGCACCAAATTTCGTGATCGTTAATCCCATAGATTTTCCAAGACAAATTTATCGCGGAAAGGGGGGGGGGGGAGTTTCGAATTTGCTCCTTCGTAAGCCCCCCCAAATAATAATAATAATAATAATAAAGTGTTTTTGTAAATATCTTAAAGAAGACCCATGGCTGTTTTCAATACCTTTGTACCAATTTTTGTAGAGCTCTACTAAAAAGTCCGGAATTTCTGAAATTTCCTCCAAAAAAGATTTTTCCCCTCCCTCCTGTTAAAATCAAGAATTAAAAATCGTACATAATGTTTTATTTTTACTCAAGTCTTGTCTCCTCATGTGCAGTTTCTTCACAGTGAAGTAATTTGGGACAGAGTTATGCTTACAAACGTTTTCTTTTCCTTTTCTTTTGTTCCTGCCCCCCTAGGGGTAAAGGGGTGGGGAATTTCGATAAATCCCGTTACTTTAGGGGTCGGATGCTTTTAAACAATCCAAGCACCAAACTTTGTGACCGCAGCTCTCATAAATTTCCCAGGGCAAATTTAGCGCTAAAAGGGGTGCCTCGAATTTGCCTTTTGTAACACATACCCCCTCCCCCCCCCAAAAAAAAAATTAAATAAAAATGGTAGATCACAAAAAAATCAAAATCGTGTTTTAAAAATATTCTAAAGAAGACACGTGGCTGTTCTCAACGTCTTTGTTCCATTTTTGGAAGTGTTCTACTGAAAAAATCTAGAATTTGTAAAATTTCCCGCCAAAAATTGATTTTTCCCGTCCCTTTCCTTAAAAATCGAAATTTCCTAAATCGCAGATAATGTTTTATTTGTACTCTTGTGTAGTCTTCCCATGTGCAATTTCTTCACTGTGAAGTAATTTGGAGCCGAATTATACTTACAAATGTGCTTTTGCCTACGGAGGTAATTTCGATAAATCTCGTTACTTTAGGTGTCGGATACATACTCGTATAAACAATTCAAGCATACCGAAATTCGTGACCGCAGCTCCCATAGACAGGACAAATTTAGCGCTAAAAGGGGTACCTCGATTTTGCCCCCTCATAACCCCCCCCCCGCACACACACACACACACAAAAAAAAATCGCAATAAATAAATAAATTGTGTTTTTGGAGATGTCTTAAGGATGTCGCATAGTTTTGTTCCATTTTTGGTAGAGTTTTACTCAAAAATCCGGAATTTGCTAAATTTCCCGCCAAAAATCGATTTTCCCCCACCCTTCCCTTAAAAATCGAAAATTCCTAAATCGCAGATAAAGTTTTATTTGTACTCATGTCTAGTCTCCCCATTACTATATAAATCCATGATCCGTCCTATCTTAACCTACGGGTGTATGATATACGGATCTGCTTCGAAAACCAACTTGGATAAAATTCAAAAGTTTCAAAACAAGCTATTGCGCAGGTTTTTGAAAGCTACTCGCTACGTCCGCAATGATACTATTCATCGGGATCTCCGAATTAAGCCTATTTATGCTCAATTTCGTAAACTTGCATTGAAGTTTCACAGATCCATTCCTAATGTTGGAAATCCTCTGTTGGACTCTATTCACAGATACGACGCTAGAGTCGGTCGTGGTAAAAAACGGCCTTTGGCTATTTTAGTCAGAGGGGATGATTTTCTCCCCGTCTCTAAAAAGCGTAGGAGTATAACTTCCGGAGTCACCTAACTTAGTATTTCCATCCAAAATTCTATCTCCCCTAGATTGAACGAAATGTTCATATAGCTTTGGCTAACCCTAGTATCAGGCTTATCTACTGAACTTTGTCAGTCGCGAGATTTGAACCTTCTTTCTAGTGAAAATGTTACTTATTTTTTAATTATTTTTTATCAAAATTTCCTAATTGCTGTATATTTTTTTATTATTTGGCTTATTTTTTAATTTTTTATTAATTTTATTGTCTTTTAGTGTAGGGATCTGAGGTCTCCTCTCATTGGCCGATTTCCTGGCCTCTGATTGGCTTTCAGTTTCAGGACAAAATCCTCTGCGATTTTGCTCGTTTTACTTTCAGTGAGGATTGTGAGTGCTATGTGTGTCTCTGAGAGGTCCGCAGATCCAGCTCAGAACTTAGTTTCTGGCTGGATACTGAGACTTTCATAGGATTCATGCATGCACTTCACTTTAATCCTCCTGAATTTTAATTATGATAGGAAAAAAAAAATTGTATGGCCCCCCTTTTTTTTATTATTAATTACGGGACTCCGAGCGATTTCCTGTGCCCCTTGGGGCGCCCTGCTCAACTCTTAATTCCTTTTCGCCGTCCAGACCGTCTCGTCAACGCACGTAACAGTTTCACTGTTACACTTAGGTTTTTTCAAGGAGTTATTTATTTATTATTTATTTTATTATTTATTTATTATTTATTTTATTATTACTTTTTTTTTTTTTTTTTCCCCTTTAACTCCTGGTGCTTCACTCTGATTGGTCTCTGCTCACGCGGAGATTTATTCAGAGATCAAAATTCTAAATTCACCCATTTGGCTTTTAATTATTTTATGGAAAATTATTTTTATGTTTTTCGCATTTTTCGTTGGAGGTAAGCATTGGTTGCGACCAAATGCAGGTACTCCGAAGCACATCGTTGACTTGACTAGTCTCCCCATGTGCAATTTCTTTACTGTGAAGTAATTTGGAGCCGTCTTATGCTTACAAATGTGTTTTTGCCTTTCCCTTCGAAAAAGTTGATAGATATAATTTTAAGTTGGGTGAAGACCTAAATTTATGCCAAGCGCCGTTGAATTCCGTCCAGCCGTTCTCACGTGCTATCCGGACAAAAATAGCGTTACAGACATACAGACACGATGACAAACACACACAGACAAAATTTTCTGAAGACATTTTCGGGTTTCATGGTGTGTAAAACGTGAAGATATCGCAAAATTTTTTGATTCTGGCAAATTTACAGACAAAAGTCTGATTTCATTAATATAGATCCCTAACAGCACAGTTAGGCTTAACTTATCCACAGTACATCTTAAGGACGTTTCTGGGATGCCTTTTCATCCAGAAGACATCTTGAAGATATCCTGAGGAGGCGGTGTGCTGTCTGGGATACCAACTTGTTATCTTATCCTTTAATCTAAAATCTGTCTTTATACACTCCTTCTCATAATTATAAGGATATCCGTTTTTCTATATTAACTAAACACTGAACACTATTATTTAAACAAATATAATTTTTATTAATTTGAATTTCATTAATAGACGATATTTAAAAAGTTTTATCGTTTTTTTTATCTTAAAAAACTTTAAATACGGTGAAAAAAAGGATTTTTCAGGTGTTCACAATTATAAGGACAGCTCGAATCTTAGTATTTTTATTTTTTTTTTCAATTATTCTTTAAATTAATATTTTTGGGGTCTCTTTTTAGGGTAAAACAGTCAGACATTCTCTCTGGTATACATATATATTCTTTAATATTCAGTTTCAATGCCATTTCATACAGCATAGATGATATTCTGAATACATTTAAACTATTTAAAATTGCTTTCCACTCGCATGCACTTTTCTAATATGATAAGTTCAGGTTTTTTCAACTTTTAGGCCACGGGAAATGCAACAATACAGAAGTTTCTTTCTTCAAACTATTTCCTATTGCTCTAGAAGTAGAGCAAAAATGTAAGTCTTGTTGAAAAAAATATTATTACCCCCCTCCCCCCTCCCCCAAAATCTAACAAAAATCTGAGAATTCCAAGTATAAAATTTGCGGATATTCTCTTGATGTTCATAATAATAGAAAAAATTACTAAATTCATTTTGCCTTCAGTAGAAACAGCTCCCCAGAGCACCATAGATCCACCTTTAAAATGCCCGATTCATATCTGCCTTTAAAAAATCTACTTCTTTCGCTATCTTCAGATCGTGCCAGTAACTGTTAAAACCATTTGATTAATCAAGAATAAAATGTTTTTCATCCGAAAATGCAACATTTTACCATTCAATATTGTTTTTATTCAACTTTAACACAGACGTTCTTTCCCCCATTAAATGCTTATTGATTATTACAGGTTTTTTATTCATTTTAGCATATTATTCATTATTTTAAACATGCATAAATGTGGACACCAACTTTTCGTTAAAAATTACGAGCAAATTCAGCAGCAGTCATTATGAGTAAAACAGTAAGAGGAATTATGAGTCTTCGATCTCTGTAAAACAACTATGATTTTGCATCAGATCTCTCTCCTATCGAATCAGCAGTTCAACGTTTGATCACATTTCCTTCAGCAAATTTAGATCTTCGAATTTCATTAAAAATTCGGCGGATTGAAATTATCCTTCCACTTAAAAAACACATTTATCATACTTCACTACATGAACGTTCTTTTTTTTCGAGGAATTATCAGAAATGTCCGTCCAAGAAAAATTGAAGGCTTATATATGAATTAATCTAGTCCAGTAGTTAACGAATTCGCATGTCAACTGTAATTTATTCGCTAGTAAGTTAAATAAAACGAAAAAATCGTGATTGTCCCTATAATTATGAACATCTAAAAACGAGGAGAAAAAAATATTTTGCATTATTTTTTATTAATTTTGTTTCATATTAAAAAAATTATACCAGTTTTGGTTTTTAGAATACTAGATATAATAAGTCCACTTAGTATAATCTTGTTCACAATTATTTTTACATTAGTTATTTCAAAATATAAAGTGTCCTTATAAATATGAAAAGGGGTGTAGTATTGAAAGTTGTGGGAGTGATGCACGAGATTATTTTTATTTTAAATCTCTAATTTTCTGCCAAGTTTAACGATTTCAGAATTGTGATCTCATAATCACTACTTGCATGTTAAAAACTATATAATTTTTTTTAAATTTTTTTTAACTTTAATAATTATAATAATGTATATTAATAAAATCAGATTTTGTCTGTAAATTTGTCTATTTATTTCTATTTATTTTATTTTATTTTTATTTCATTTTATTTCATTCTTTACACCATTTAATATAACATTAACAGATAACATTTTAATTTCCCTGGGGAAAATGGCGTAATAACAGAAATTATTTGAAAGATGGCAAATAGAGTACCTTTAAAATGCCGACGTTTTTAAATAATAACTTCTTTAATTAAAATGACACAAATTTCTAATTATCTGAAATGTCTGCCTTGAAGTATTCGGCACACATTGATACCGCTCATGAGGCGGAGGACTGCAATCGCAGTTAAAACAGTTTGACGCCAGTGACAGTAACTTTTTTTAATATATAGAGATATTTCTTTGTGTGTTGTAATAATCGACGATTTTGATATTTTTTCGGAACACCTATAATCCGAAAAAATCAGTAATCTGGCAACTCCTATTTCCCGCCGATGCCAGATTATCGATGCTTCACTGTATTTTTTTTTTATGAGAAATATTCAATTTCAGAAACTTTAAGTGTGCGTTTTACGATACTTCAAATACCTGTTAAAAAAAAAAAAAAAAAAAAAAAAAAAAATCTTAAAGATCAACACCCCATTTCAGAAACGTTTATATCTGAATCTCAGGCACTTATTTTACAGGATATAGTATTCGAAAGAGGACACTAATGGGTTCTTCCCACCTGACGTCAGAGGTCACATGATAGAGGAAAAACAAATAGCAGACAAAGTCTTGTTTATCTATAGCGATTGCTGAAATAACATATTTTCTATTCTTATTTTTGATCAATCGTATTTAATCTGTGTTATTTTTTATAAATCATCATTTTTAATCCATTTTATATCATTATTCATCATCTTTTGTTTGCTGTATACATTTACAATCATCATTTAGTTTATGTTTGTTCAGGCCCGGACTGGCCAGGTCGGCTGGTCGGCGATTGCCGAGGGCCCCCGGAGCAAGGGGGCCCCAGAAAACCCCTCAAAATATAGTACTTTATAATTAGTTACATCAGAGTAATCTCACTATTTATTTTCCAATAATCTTAAGCAATTACAATCAATTTTGACTCATTATGTGTTGTGTAGTGCTCATAATTTCAGACAAGTTCGCGACCAAACATCGTAAATGCAAACAAGTATCGAAGCTTTGCGATTGTCTTTCGAAAACATTTTCTTTCTTCATTGTTTTCATCTAGAAATCGCACGCAAGTCAACTCGAGAATGTTTCATTCTTGGAGTACGCTGCTTCATGCTTCATTCAGTGGTGGAAATACAATTCTAGAGGCACAGGGTGAAAGTCTAACTGATACCCCCTAATTGGAGGCCCCCTTGTATGTCTTCACTTAATTTTTTAATCATAAAAATGCAGTTTTAAAAATGATTCGAAAGTCCAAACCAACGTGGGTACCAAGGGCATTAGAACCTTGCATAAAAGGTTCTTCTAGTTTTGTATTGTCGCTCGTCGGTCACTTTTTCTACATTAGAGCTTTTATATCGGAGCAATCGCTCTAATCTGATTTATTGCGGTGAGCGTGCTCCTTCAGTCTAACAAGCTTAAAGGAGAATTGCAACGAATGATTCAGGTAAAAATAACGGCGCAGTAACTTCAACAGATACATATACTTAAAACTTAAGTTTTTTCGGAGGCCCCCCTCAAGACCAGAGGCCCAAGGCGGCCCGCTCTCTCCGCACCGCCTTTGTTACTCCAATGACTTCTTTCTGCATGTTTACTTTCTCCAACCTTAAGCAGCCGATAAATTTTAAATGTGGTGTCTAGATTGCGATAGTTACGTCTCTTTGGAGCTGCAATTGTTGTTCTTACCTAATATAACTAACTTCTTTATCGCGACGCTCACTCGCTAAGTCTCGTAATGAGGTTGTACTTAAAACAGTGTCTGAGATATGTCAACATGAAACGTCTATATGAACGTGGCGCTTCGAAAAGAAAAGAAAAAAAGAAAAAAAATTTAGATGTTGAAAAAATTTCCAAATGTCTAAACATTTGGTTAACTAGTTCCACTTCTGAGTCGGATTTTGAGGGATAATAATGATACATTAAATACAAGTAACTCAAATTAGTTTATTAACTCATAAGTTCAAGCAAAACGATTATATTATATAATTTTATAAAATTAATTTTTAAAATTGGAGGTTCTTAATTCCAGACGAAAAATAGAGATTTTATATAAAAATAATACATAAGTACCTTCCACATATTCGGTTGGTTGGATTTAACGTCGCACTAGTACTACACTATGAGCAATTCGCAACGGTCTGGGACTTACCTAAAAATGGTCCAGAGACATACCCTTCTCACTATTTCGATCATTCATAGAGGGGATGAATCCCACGCTTTGGTGACCCCCAGAGCTACGATTTGGATGAGAAGAGCCTCATGCTAGGTAATTTCAGCCAAGCCCTTATTTCTGTTTTTTTGCCGTGCCTTTAAAATCATTATAATAGAAGTACAAATCAAGTGACTATCATCAACACTTCGCTTTTCATATCTCTGTCGGCCCTTCTAAATCAAAATTATTTTTTTGAATAAAAATGTTTTGAATAGTTGAATTATTTTGCTATTGCTTTAGAATATAATATAGGAAGTTAAGGTATTACACTAAGTTTTCATTTATCTACTGGAAAAAAACACCAGCAAAACAATTCTATTATTTGATTTTCTAAAATTATTAGTTCATCATCATACTACAGGTATGGGGAATTTGGGCAATCGTGTTAGTTCCCCATCATACTATAGGTATGGGGAACTTAAGTAATCGTGGAAAATTTCGACCTCTGTTTTTTGAGTTTTTTATACGTTTTCAGGTGTGAGGAATCCGAAAATGATAAAATTTGTATGGTGTCTGTCTGTAGGGTGTCCGTTAGTGTGTTAGTCCGTTAGTTTGTTAGCCTGTTTACACGATATCTCACGAACAAATGATCACAGAGAAGTCAGATCAGTTTTAAAATATTACTTTCGATACTGGCAAGAACCCTATTCATTTGCAACATTCGAATTAAAAAACTTCGTAAGTTATGAGAAATTTACGATTTTCTTAACATGGGAGAATAGGATAAAAATTCACTTAAACGTGCATTAAATGGAAACTTTTTATTGCAAAAATGTCAGATCAGTTTTAAAATATCAGTTTTGATGCCGGAATGAACATCAGCAACTATAAATATGCTATTTTGAAAATTTCAGAAGTTATTTGAAATTTACGAATTTCTTAACATGGCAGTATAGGGCCAAATTTCACATAAGCGTCAATTTTTAGAGATATTTTCATCGTAAAGATGTCAGACTACTTTTGGAATATTATTTAGGACACTGGCATGAATATTAATGACTATGAATTTTCCAAAATAAAAATTTCGTGAGTTATTGGAAATTTACGAATTTCTTAACATGGCAGAATAGAGCAAAATTTCACAACGTCAATCTTGAGGGATATTTTCATTGTAAAGATGTCAAACCACTTTCGAAATATTATTGGAGGATACTGGCATGAATATCATAGACTATGATTTTTCCAGGTTAAAAAATTCGTAAGTTATTTGGAATTTACGATTTACTTAACATGTCAGAATAAGGCAAAATTGAGCATAAACTTCCATTTTGAGGATCATAAATACATTAGACAACTTCAAAATCACATTTATGGTATTTGTTTGAACATGATTGAATACAAATATTTTAATACGAAAATTTCGTAAATTATTTTTAATTTACGAAGCGAAATTGTAATGTTTTCATATCAATATAAATTTTGAAGATTATTGCATTGGAAATAGTAGCATGAAAACTAAACAACGGAATTGACCCTGATAAAATAAATTAATAGATTAGAATGAGATAAATATATCGAAGTGAACGGTGGATAGCCTATTAGGCGGGGATTTCCTTCTGTCACTGTATCAAGCTTTGGTCAAATTCATTTCTTTTAACATAATTATAATATGTCTCGCACTAGAAATTTATGAAAACATAAATATGATGGGGAACTGAGCAGAGTCCACCTATGCCAACTAGTTTTTGAATATTAGAATTTCTTAATTTTGGGTGAAAATTAGACATTTTATTTAAGAACTAGATGAACAAAGCCACATGTTGCTGTGGTTTAAATAGGCTTTACCTGCTCTGCTTATCTGCTGATCATTATATTTAAATGACATAAAATTCCATATTAATTATCAATATTAAAATCACACAAACATAAACACACACAAAATTCATTGAAATCAATCAAAACTTCGATTTGGGTTCCTGCTGCCCTTAGAAGCGGCTTTCATGCCCAAAAAGTGTCCCTACAGCTTTTTCCCCTATAAAGTTACAGATTTTATACGGAAATAAAAACGAAGCTTATTTTTGTTTTATAAGTACAGATATAAAATTCTCTACGAAACAAAATTTAATTTAGTACGACAGGACTTCTTTCTTTAAATCTATTTTTCCATATAAAAGCATACAGCAACTCTTTCGTTCCTTAGCAGCGGTTACTATACTCGTTTCTTAAAATTTCTTCAGTACATCGTTATTATAAGACCCTGGCTACTTTGAAACTTTCATTGTCATTTTGGCGATATATTAGAAAGATTGTCGCTATTGCATAAGTAAAGATCTTGGATGGATGAATGGATGGATAGTTGGTTTTACGTCGCACTAGTGCTGCGCAGATGCGCAATTGGCGACGGTCTGGGACTCGCCCCTAGAGATGGTCCGGAGAAATGCCATCGCAATTTTGATCCTCTATAGAAGGGATGGCTCTCCCGCTTCGGTGACTTCCAGAGGTATAAATTTTTTATGGGAACATGCAGGACATTGCGGCCACGACAGATTTTACGGGCACCAGACACCATTAGTGTACACGACGGTCTTTGGCCGGCTCGAGTACTGAAACCGCAATCTTTCAATAACGAGGCCGGCGCTCGACCGGTCTACCGCGGCCCCCAGTAAAGATCTTGGCGAGAGTTACTTAGTTCATTATATCTGTACGAAGTATATTTTACAGTTTGTATCAACTAAATCACACTTAAAGAAAACACTTAAAAAAAAAAAAAAAAAAAAAAAAACGCTTGGTGTTTTATTAGCATTGTGTCTTATTTTAATAATTATTTAGGTATTACAGTAAGATTTAGATTATTATGGTTTCGACAGTGTGGTTTGGTTGTCTAAAACTAAAAGCAGAGCCCGCTTTACCATTAGGCGAACCTAAGCGGCCACTTAGGGCCGCCGAAAAAGCGAGGCCGCCAAAAATATTAGATTACTATGAACGAACATTTTTTTTTTTTTTTTTTTTTTTAAGGATGGAAGAAAAAAGCGAAACCATTTTTAAATTTTCTCTCTTTTTAAGGCATATGTGTATATTCATTTGTAGATTAAAAGTAACCTTTTTAAGGACTTTAACTTTGTGTAAAAATACCATAAAGTACTAAAATATTGACTTTTAATAAATATAGGCTTTGAATTACATTATGATGTTGAATGAAGACTAGATCTGAAAAAGTCGAAGCCCTTTTTTTTGACACCACTAAAGTCTTTGATATACAGTTTTACATGATGGCCTTAAACGCATCAACTTCAAATCCCAACTTGTTATATCATCCACAGTTAACTAAATATTAAAACTAAGAATAAGAAGATAGAACATAATATTCAATTTCTATATATCTAAATAAAAATACCTGAAAGTTTTTATAGATTTTCGAAAAAGCAGGTTTCATAGTAAGTCATAAGATAGTTCAGATTTCAGAAAATCTTAAGAATAAATTTAAAATACGTAAAATATATGAATTAAAACTAAAAACTAAATAATAGTAAATGTAAATTATGTATGGATAACCTTTTATCGAGTATCGTGTCTAAAAAATCCACTTAAAGCATTGATTTAGGCAGCCTTTTCTGCAAAATAAGGCAGCTTTTTTACAGAAAAAGTTAATGCTACTACGATTCGTATCATCATATTTAAATAAGAATATCTAAACCTAATTATGTTATGCTTTTATGAATGAAAAGGCTTCGTAATTGTATTTGAAAGTGGTTAGTTTGGAATCAATAATAGCCTACACAAAACTTCACATGATAAATCGATTCACCAGGAAATAAATTTATGAAATTTTTAATTTACATTTACAGTAACGAAAAGGTTGAAGCAATGGAAAGCATTTTAACACTTTCCAACAAAGTTTAAAAACATTTATGACTTCGATTTGTTTGTAAGGCCGTAGCCAAAGCCCCCCACCGAAATTTTGTAAATATGTGGAAAGTTTTTTGAATTATACATCATTTTTAACACTCAATATTATGTACTAAATCCTGAACCGTCTGCGAAATTCTTTTCTGGTTACGGCTTTGTTTGTCTGTGTGTTTGTCTGCGCTTTAACTCCATAAATGTTCATAGAATTCCTGGAAACTGATATTTGTTATTCAAGTTAACTATGGGATGTTCCCTATTAAAAATAGGATAAGTACTACCACCGGCCTGTGTACAGGGTCAACAGCCGAAAGAATTCACGGGTATTGCATTCTATGAGAGTATTTCTATAAACCACATTTTAATTCCTTTATTTTGCGAAAATCATAATGAAATTGACGTTTATATTATTCATATTCCCCAAAAACTGATTTTTATGGAACATAGTCTGATTAGCATTAAGATTTAGAAGGCCACACAAAAAATATTCAGATACATTGAGGACTAGAATTGGAAATTGCTGGAATTGTACTTCCGTTTATGTTCAGCATTTTTAATACTTTCCAACAATGTTTAAGAGTGATTATGAATTTAATTAGTCTATTAGTCTATTTGTCTGCTTTTTTGTCTTTCTGTCTATCCATTCTCTGCCATTATCTCTGTTCCCCATCCTTTTTTTTTCTCTTTTTTTTTAAATGTGGCCATGCAAAAATTTTATTTTTGATTCCATTATAATTGCTTTCATTCAAAGTTTCCGTCAAACAGCTTGTAGTGCGTCAATATATGTGATGTCATCTGTTATGTACAGAATACATTCATATGGGCAGAAATTTTAAGACGTTTTCTCAATCGAACGTTTAGCAATGGCCAGACAAAAAAGCTAATTTTTGGTTCAACTTGTTTATTTTTTCTTATTCATAAATATGCCCGGTTAAATTAAGTTTTTATAAAAAATGCGAATGTTATTTAAATTCATATTCACTTATATTATCAGCATAAGTTGAGTGTTAATATAGTAACTTATAATCAAAAGCTTTTTTCTAGTATAATTTCTTTTCTCTGGAGGAAAAGTGGGGATCAGAATCATAGAAAATTTATCTGCCGTCACATGGAATCTATAAGCTGCTCTGGCGTAATTTCTAATAGAGAGGGCCGCCAAAAATTCATTGCCTAGGGCCACCAAAATTGTAAAGCAGGCCCTGACTAAAAGCATTTCAGAATCTCATTTTTAAATAATGAACCACTCATAATTAATAAGTATATTTATTTTTCCAGCATGGAACTAGTTTAGGTATGGTATATAAAATACACATAATATTTAATGTGAAAATAAGTAAATTACATCAGAAAAAAAGCTTACTTTTTATTCAACTATTTCCCAAATGGAAAGAAAGCTAAATGTGCTGTTTAGACGTGTAAGCCTAATTTTCAAAAGTTACGTATTTTAATATCCTATTTCCTCTAAATTCCTCAGAAAGGGGCCCCTTTTCGATTTCTAGCCGAGGGCCCCCCAAAGGAGCCAGTCCAAGCCTGTGTTTGTTATTGATGTTAATGAAGAACATGTTGAATATTCTGATTTTTCGTACTTAAATCAGTGACAGTGCAATATCGTACTGCGTAAATCCATTTAGACCAGTAACTAAGTTAATTAACTTGTTGTAACACCTTTATGCAATTAAATTAAATGAAAACATTTTAAAATTTCAAATTATAATCCATAAACATTCCACAAGAAGCTATTATTTATTGCTAGATCAGTTGATGTTACAGTTACAATACAATATACAAAAATCGATTCTTAAGAATTATTAAATTTACAAATAGAATTATTCTACTGTTTACAAATTCACATTATTACTTTTATTTTATTTTATATTAAATATTAAAATTTTTATTCTTAAGAACAATATTTAATTGAATTCGATTCTCAGAATTCGATTATTCGGTTTCCTCTATCACGTGACTGAGCAGACGAAACTGGGAAGAGCCCATAAAGCATGTCAAATGGCAAAGATTCTAGTTCAACAGGGGAAATCATCGAATAAAATTAAGGATAAAGAAGCAAAGGATCTGTCCACAGCCACAGCATCTTGAAACTCAACTAGTATCTCAATGTATTGTAATTGAAAAACGTTTTTATGGATAGAAGCCGTATAGTGTATAGCTTGTTATGCAAAATGGGTTAAACAATTCGTTTTCCAAAGAGAAACAAGTTTCTGGCAAAATGTGCACAGAGAAAAAAGATCCATAAATGACATTTTAGAAACTAAATTGTGTCTCTAATAAATATAGTTCTATGTCATTCATATAAACTCTAGTTTCCTTTGCTAGCGAGTTCTAAAAAACCCTATTAGAATTCTAGATCGTTTTCCTATATTATCGTGGGGATCAAGCTTATTTAAAAATCTCTGGAAATAAATACGAACTCAGGAAGCGAGTTTTAGTAACTATAATCCTGGTTTACGACCCAATTCTAGGAAATCAAGCGACAATTTCTCGCAATACAAAGGATTCCTAATCTCCATAATATTCAGAGTATTTCTTCACCATCTAGAAAAAAAAGAAAAATAATTACAAGATAAAAAGAACTTTTATATACCATGTTTTTAAATTTTCTGTTGAATCATATAAACGCTACTGAAGACAGCGAGAACCCGGAGAAATTGGATAAAAGTATTCCTTGCTATCGCTAAAATTCCTTGCTATCGTGTTTTAAGCTATTATAAAAGTTTCAAATGGATATCTAGTTGGAATATATATAGCCGGGAAGTTAGTTAAAAGTTGATTGCAAGCTTTGTACTGGTAACGCTGCACGCAGCAGGATCCCGAAGCAATTGGTTAAAAATATTTTTGAAATGCATTTTCACCGTATTCTGAACTATTCTGAAAGTTTCAAATGTCTAGCTACTCGGGAAGTTAGTTAAATAAATTTTCTGTTGAATCATATAAACGCTTCCGAATACAATAGGGACCTGAAACAGTTGACTAAAAGTATTTAAAAAAGTATTGTCACCATGTTCTGAGCTATCCTGAAAGTTTCAAATGTCTAGCTAGTCGGGAAGTTAGTGAAAAATCGATTGCAAGCTTTGTACTGGTAACGCTGTCGAAGGCAGCAGGAACCCGAAGCAGTTGGTTAAAAATATTTAAAAATTGCATTTTCGCCGTGTTCTGAACTATTGTGAACGTTTCAAATGTCTAGCTAGTCGGGAAGTTAATTAAATACTTTTTCTGTTGAATCATATAAACGCTGCCGAAGGCAGTAGGGACCTGAAACAGTTGACTAAAAGTATTAAAAAATTGTATTGTCACTGTGATATGAGCTAGCCTGAAAGTTTCAAATGTCTAGCTAGTCGGAAAGTTAGTGATAAATCGATTGCAAGCTTTGTACTGATAACGCTGCCGAAGGCAGCAGGAACCCGAAACAGTTGGCTAAAGGTATTAAAAAAATGTATTTTCACCGTGTTCTGAACTATTCTGAAAGTTTCAAATGTCTAGCTAGTCGGGAAGTTAGTTAAATAAATTTTCTGTCAAATCATATAAGTTCTGCCGAAGGCAGCGGGACCTGAAATAGTTGACTAAAATTATTAAAAAAATGTATTGTCACCGTGTTGTGAGCTGTCCTGAAAATTTCAAATATCTAGCTAGTCGGGAAGTTGGTTAAAAATCGATTGCAAAATTTGTCCCTGACAAACAAACAAACAAACAAACAAACAAACATACAAACAAGAATCGAAGTTAATAAAAACATGGTAAAATAAAATAGACTAGGAATTCGCAATCATTTCGTCTATCCAGGGTATTTGCTTACCTTATACGCATGGTTTGTAAATCTATATTTCTTAGGGTTTCAGAAAATGACTATTTATTCATTCTAGATCGAGGCGGTATATTTTTAGTTCCCCATCATACTATAGGTATGGGGAACTTAGGTAATCGTGAAAATTTTCGACCTCGGTTTTTTGACTTTTCTACACGTTTTCAGGTGTGAGGAATACGAAAATGACAAAATTTCTATGGTGTCTGTCTGTAGGGTGTCTGTTAGTGTGTCAGTGTGTCAGTCCGTTAGTGTGTTAGTCCGTTAGTTTGTTAGCCTGTTAACACGATATCTCACGAACAAATGATCGCAGAGAGGTCAGATCAGTTTTAAAATATTACTTTCGACACTGGCAAGAACCCTATTCATTTGCAACATTCGAATTTAAAAACTTCGTAAGTTATCAGAAATTTACGATTTTCTTAACATGGGAGAATAGGACAAAAATTCACTTAAACGTGCATTTAATGGAAACGTTTTACTGTAAAAATGTCAGACCAGTTTTAAAATATCAGTTTTGATGCTGGAATGAACATCAGTAACTATAAATATGCTACTTTGGAAATTTCGCAAGTTATTGGAAATTTACGAATTTTTTAACATGGCAGTATAGAGCAAAATTTCACATAAACGTCAATTTTGAGAGATATTTTCATCGTAAAGATGTCAGACTACTTTTGAAATATTATTTAGGACACTGGCATGATTATTAATGACTATGAATTTTCCAATATAAAGATTTCGTAAGTTATTGGAAATTTACGAATTTCTTAACATGGCTGAATAGAGCAAAATTTCACATAAACGTCAATCTTGAGGGATATTTTCATCGTAAAGATGTCAAACCACTTTCGAAATATTATTTAGGATACTGGCATGAATATTATAGACTACGATTTTTCCAATTTAAAAATTTGGTAAGTTATTTGGAATTTACGATTTACTTAACATGTCAGAATAAGGCAAAATTGAGCATAAATTTCCATTTTGAGGATCGTAAATACATTAGACAACTTCGAAATTACATTTATGATATTTGTTTGAACACGATTGAATACAAATATTCTAATAGGAAAATTTCGCAAATCATTCGTAATTTACGATTTTATCAACATAGCGAAATTGTAAATTTTTCATATAAATATGAATTTTGAGGATTATTGCATTGTAAATAGTAGGATGAAAACTAAACAACGGAATTGACCCTGATAAAATAAATTACTAGATTAGAATAAGATATATATATCGAAGTGAACGGTGGACAGCCTATTAGGCGGGGATTTCATTCTGTCATAATATCAAGATTTGGTCAAATTCATTTCTTTTAACATGATTATAATATGTCTGGCACTAGAAATTTATGAGAACATAAATATGATGGGGAACTGAGCAGAGTCCACCTATGCCAACTAGTTTTTCTCGGTGTGGCTTCAATCCTTTAGGAAAAAGCATCCTGAGCTATTAATTCCAGATGCGTTCTCATTTTCAAGGGTAAAGCTTTTTACCGCTGAATGCGGCTCGAAAATCGTCCACTCAAAATTTATCATTCAGTCGGCAGCAAAATTATTGAAGCGTACCGTACCGGAGTAGGAAAATTCCGGACCAGACTAATTATGTAGCTTTTCTCACGATCAACCCCATGGGTAAGTTCCGGACCAAGCGTTGGTCCGGAATTTACCTATGCGTTTCCACTCTACTCTTGTAAACTGAAGGGTGTTTCACAAATAAAAATTAAATCGGTAACGATTGCCATAAGTGATTTAACAATTTATACTGCTTAGTATTGTGTTCATAATTATTGTTTCAAAAATTACTAATACATATTAGTGAGATTATCCAATTACGTTTGTACATTAAAATTAAAACTAAGTACTGTAGTTTTCCAAAAGAATTGAAAATACATTTTTAAAGAGTAAATCATCAAACAAATATTTAAAATGTACACATATTTTAGTTTAATATTAGTCTGAACATATTTAAAATTTTAAATAGTTTAAAAAAAAAAAAAAAAAAAAAATCAAATAATGGCAAACACTTTCATTAAAAGGTTAAGACAGATTAAATATATAAATAAATAAATAAATATATAGTCAAAAAAAAAAAAAAAAAAAAAAAAGCTTGAATTAAATTAAATATTATTACCTTCTCTTATTCATATGACAGTAGATGAACTTTTCTTTTCGCGTCAAATTTTCGAAATGGAGTTTTAGCTATAATTACACGTTTTGAGATACCATAAATCCAAAAATCAGGTTTTTGACGGTTGTTTTGTGTGTTTGTCTGTGTGTTTTTTGAGATTAAATAATGAAATAAATATACACATTAGTCTGAACATATTTAAAATTTTAAATATTAAAAAAAAAAAAAGAAAAAAAGAAAAAAAAAAGAAAGCAAACACTTACATTAAAAGGTTAGATAGATTAATTAAATAATATATAGTTTAAAAAAAGGGGGGGGGGGGCTTGAATTAAATTACTATTTCGCGAATCCCGTCTATCCGTTACCCGACTCCATTTCGAAAATCGCGTCAAATTTTCGAAATGGAGTTTTAGCTATAATTACACGTTTTGAGATACCATAAATCCAAAAATCAGGTTTTTGACGGTTGTTTTGTGTGTTTGTCTGTGTGTTTTTTTTGAGATTAAATAATGAAATAAATATACACATTAGTCTGAACATATTTAAAATTTTAAATAGTTAAATAAAAAAAAAAAAAAAAAAAAATCAAATGAAAGCAGACATTTTTATTAAAAGGTTAGATAGATTAAATAAATAAATAAATAAATAAATAAATAAATAAAAAAAAATGCTTGAATTAAATTACCCATTTATATGGGTCAGAGAAAGTAATAAATAAATAAATAAAATAATAAGTGCAAAACTTTGAAACAACGCCATACAATGCAAGAACTCTCAACAACTGTTTCGGTTGAAAGAAAGTAAGACTCTTCGTCAGGCGAACAAAGTAGTCCCATTCTGCAAACATAGCGATAACGCACAAACTAAACAAACTACTTTGTTCACGCCTGCTTTTTTCGCCTGACGAAGGGTCGTATATTCTTTCGATCTGAAACAATTGTTGTCAGGTCTTACATTATATGGTATTGTTTCAAAGTTTTGTACTTATTCCTTTTAAATTCCAGTTCTGTAGCGTTTTTTATAAATAAAATAAATCATCATTTTTATTCCGTTACCCGACTACCTTAGGTAATGGAAGTACTGTATTCGTTCCAAAAATTTGATATCGAGTTTTCACCGTATTTACATGTTTTAAGGTATACTGAGTCCAAAAAACTAGTTTTTGGCACTTGGTCAGTGTGTGTGTATATAAGGAACCTTCTAGCTATCATATCTAAGAAACTATTAAAGATAAAACTACGAAACTTCAGAATTGAGACAGGCTTAGTGTACAAATGACCTTTACAAATTTTTGTGAAAATTGGATAACTTGAAGTGGAACATCGGATTCGGAAACCGTAGGTAAGACCGTAGGCGTCCTGTATAAATAGTTCAAATTCAGGTTTCGAGAGTGCGTTTCTTTAAAAACGGCTGTAAGATTTTTTTTCTTCAAACTCGCCATATTAACTTCCTTTTAAATATCCTTTTGTATGTAATTATTGTTTTCCGGTCAATAATTGTGTATGCTAAGTTTTGGTAAAAGTTGGCATCTCAAAAACGGCTCTAACGATTTTCTTGAAAATTATTACAAAAATCCATTTTAGATATCCTTTGTCATATATTATTTTGTTATAACAGGAAAATTAAAAGTCATCCCGATTGAGTAGATGAGTTTTAGATCTCGGAAATTGGTGTTTTACAAAATAACAACCATTCCCCCCCCCCCCCCTTATTCTTTAACTCGCTATGTAAACTCTATTTTGTATGTCTTTATACGTGTATCCAGTTTCTCTAACCGGAAAAATTTTAGTGTCTATTTCGTTAGGTCTTTTTTACGCTTTCTAAACACATTATCTCCAAAAAATGCATATAATACGTGTAATAGTGAGAAATGGAACTCGTGTGGTTGTTTCACACCAGATTTTTTTTTTTTTTTTTTTTTTTTAATCGTTTTATAAATAAAAACTAAAAAAGAATTATTGAAATCGTACAAACCATTCAAGGCCCTCCACTGCCATCGATAGCGAAAAATATATTGCGCCCTATCTCCACCAACCCTATGTCTAATCAGAGTTTCTACAGTTTACGGCAGCATCTTACCAACCAGGCACTTTAACTTGAGTGTTTATTGTACTGTAGGTGGTTCTCTTAGGCTCCAATTTTCCCTGTTTACTGGTAGGATATATTTCACATTCTGCAGTGTATAAATGCATAAGTTTTAATTTGAGTATATATATAAGTCGACAGGTGGCGCTGCTACATTGAAATTATTCGGTTTATTTCAAGGCTGTATTTCAGCTTTTACTGCCTGTAACTGCACCAGTTTTAACTTAAGTGTACATAGACCGACAGGCAATGCTGTTATGTTGCAATTTGCCTTGATTGTGAGAAGGCTGTATCTCAGATTCTACAGTGTAAAACTGCACCAGTTTTACACTAGTGTATATCGGCTGACAAGTGGTGTTATCTGAATGCTTTAAAATTTTCTCATTTATTGGAACTGTGTGTGTTATCTTCCACTGTAAATAAGAGCACAACTTTTAATCTGTGTGTATTCACATGGATTATTTTTCTGTTATATTACTTATATTTTTTATATCTTGTTCGGCTATTTCTGTTTTAGAGTTGATTTTAGAATTAGAAGCATAAGAATACGGCAATGTTTAAATAAATTATAATTTAAGCATATCTCTCTTAAAAATATTTTGCAGTGTATATTTTAAATTCTTGTTTTATAACTGTATTCTTATTTCATAGTAAAATGTTAATAAATCAATTGAAATTTATGTGTTTTAATTGTTGATCGTATACATGTATTTATAAGAAATAATATGTCTTTAATGTATCATATATAAATAGCGTTACGCTTATATTTTATTGTATTTACACTTTATTATTACTGCTGCAATTGAGTTCTGTGAAATCTGAGTATCATCTACACACTGATGGATGAAAGGTCATTCATACGGTAGTTAAAAAGAAAGGAAAATAGATTATATTATAACCAAAACCCCTATTTCATGCATAAGTATGCATTAAACTGTACAATACTGTATCAAACTTATGCTACAAAACGTTTAAAAAGCGAAGATACTCTTTTAAACTTGTGACTGATCCCTCGAATTTTACTAATCAAAAAGAAAGTTCTTCCATCCTTTCTAAAAAGCATAGGTAAATTCCGGACCAAATGTTGGTCCGGAATTTAACCATGGAATTGCTCGACTCCCCCCTTTTGGTCCGGAACTTACCTACACCCAAGCGTACACCTACATTTTTCTTTTCTCTTCTTCTTCTTCTTCTTCTTTTTTTTTTTTTTTTTTTTTTTTTGTAGTTTGGTCGCTAATTTTTATTAACTACTTACTTTTTTTTTTAATAAGAGCATAAAACTAAGATCATGACTCGACAAATGTTTACTTAACAAAGCAGTATTAGGTGCACCTATTTTAAGAACGAATTATCGCTAGTGCTTCAATAATTTTGCTGGCAGCTGTATTAAGAGCCATTTTATCCTGAACTCTGAAAATGATATGCCCAAAAATAAAAGACTTTTTTCAGCCTAGAATTGTCCCCAGAACCTTACAGCGTGAAAATGCATCACAACTGGTAGTTTTTCGATAGAAAAAGAGCATTCGTAATAATCTCAAAATGACTTATGCTTCATCTCAGTTTATACAGAGTCCACACGGGCCCGCCTTTTCTCCCTGAATATCGCATCGTGAAGGATCAAAATTGTGATGGCATGTCTTCGGACCACCTCTAGGAGTGAGTCCCAGACCGTCGCCAATTGCCCATTGCGCAACAATAATGCGACGTCAAACCCATCCATCCCCTGAATATCGCACCAGTATTCTGAAACAATAGAATTCATCTTTAATTTAAAGATTTATTTTATAACGAAAATCTTTATACAAAATTGCTGATATAAGACTATACGAAAAGTGACTGTTGACGAAGTTATTACAGCTGTTTGAAAGCAATTGCTTGGGCCCTCCGTGACCGAGTTCTTATGTCACCACACTGCTAATCGCCTTCGAGCGTAGGAGAACGGGTTCGATTCCCGCGCTGGCCCTGAGTGTTTTTCCATCTCTTCGTATTGTAATTTTGTCATGTGCTACCTGTAATTATTTGACGAAGATTTACAAGAGAACTGCGAGTCAAGCATACAAATCTGATGTATATGTTATCAATAAACAAACCAACAAGCAATAGATTGGGCCCTCCGTGGCCGAGTGGTTATGTCACCACACTGCTAATCGCCTTCGAGCGTAGGAAAGCGGGTTCAATTCCCGCGCTGGCTCTGGGTGTTTTTCCATTTTCTTTGTTTTGTAATTCTGTCATGCGCTATCTGTAATTATCTGACGAAAATTTACAAGCGGACTACGAGTTAAGCATACAAATCTGATGTATATGTTATCAATAAACAAACAAACAAAGCAATAGCTTTTGTAAACTTACGGGGGAAAAAAGTTATGGCATGCAATAAATAAATATTTAAACAATATTTACTAAATCTACAACAATGTTTAAGTTATAAGTATGTATTCTTAATCTGAATTAACAACTGTTTTTCGAAATATTTTTCTTAAATAAATAACAGTAACATTTAAGCTACACAAATATATACACGATAGATAGCGTGTCCTTATACATTTATTATTAGGTAAATAATCAAAGAACACAAACAAGAATGGTAAATAAAGGTAAATAGTTTAGCTGTATATTCTGTATTACCTGGACTTAATTCTTACAGGTATCTCAGATTAAAAAAATAAGGTAAGTTGAACTTTCAAATTCTTAAAACTTTCTTACATTTACTTATAGTAAGTCTAAACTCTCCTACAATTTTTTAAATACATTTATTAATTCAAATAATAAATAAAATTTACTATCTTAAATTTTATTATTAATTTAATTGTAATCTATTTAAATAAATAAATAAATAAATAAATAAACAAAATAAATAATTAAACTACCGTTGCCGTTTATTTTCAATTTGTCGTATCTTTTCCGCTTTCTTATATTAGCTTATACCGTAAAAACTGTTTCACATAAAAATATAAAATTTGCAGTTTCGCGCAGAAATGTGTGATAAACATGATGAAATAAACCAAAACATTATTATAGAAGACTTTGAAAGTTGAGGTAGGGCAAAACATTTCATTTATAAGAAAGACATAAAACTACTTTTATATATTTTTAGACTTAAAAACTATTCACAGAAACCTTATCAGATTTTGCTACGATATATATCAGCTAATTGTGATGTGCAAAATGTAACTTTTTTTTTGACAATTTTTTATATTTAATTTTTATGTTTTATGTGGTTTTTGCATTTTTCCTGACATTTTTCTTTGAGTTGTAATTTCAAGAAGATGCCACCAAAAGTAAAATTCGTACAACTTTAATTTTATTTATATTTTTAACGTTAAAAAAAAAAAAAAAAAAAAAAAAAAATCTTACAGGATAATTAAAAAAAAATCGTAAAAAAAATTCCTGATAAAATTGTCGTCATAATACCTTTAAAATTTTGATTTTGACTTATCTTATATATTAAAAAAATTTATGAAAACTAAAGGCAGTCCGTCTGGCCGTTCTATCCGGCCGATTTCCTTCATTTTTTTTTTAAATGAAAGGTATTTAGGCACAGATATGTCATCAATCATTGAAATTTACTCAACTTCCACCTTACTCAAGTTATACTCAAACTCGATTCTTCCCTGTACATTTCTTATGGGACACTTTTCACTCAAACAATTCGAATTCTCATAGCTCTTCTTCTAATGAATGGATCTTGATCGTTTCACTCTCAGAACACTCAGTGGATCAAGTTCTTTCTTTTGAGCTATTAACTGCTTAAATTCGTTGAGATTGAGGAAAGTTATGCTTGCACAATCAACTTTACATTCAATTTTTTCAAGATTTTCCTTCACTCAAACCTCTATAACTAGAGTTCTAATTAACGTAGGCTGTTGACACAAGTCTAAGAACACTCAGTGGATCACGTTCTTTCTTTTGAGCTATTAACTGTTTAAATTCGTCGAGTTTGAGGAAAGTTATGCGTGCAGAACGAACTTTACATTAAATTTTTTCAAGAATTTTTCAAGATTCTCCTTCACTCAAACCTCTATAACTAGAGTTCTAATTAACGTAGGCTGTTGACACAAGTCTAAGAACACTCAGTGGATCAAGCTCTTTCTTTTGAGCTATTAACTGCTTAAATTCGTTGAGTTTGAGGAAAGTTATGCGTGCAGAATGAACTTTACATTCAATTTTTTCAAGAATTTTTCAAGATTTTCCTGCGTTTGGTTAAGAAAATTAATATGAAGAAAATTTAATTTTTAATTACACGAGTTCTAGAATTAATTATCTTTCAACATACATTATTTTTCAACGTATTGAGGTTTTCTCTATATATTAAAAAAAAGTTTCTGTAGCTGGCGTCAAATTTTTTTTGTCTGCGACAGCATCTTCTTGCGGAGGGCAAAAGGCTCTGCATCATGGGAGGTATCAATGTGTTCCGAATATTTCAAGGAAGGCATTTCAGGAAGTTAGAAATCTGTATCATTTTAATTAACGAGGTTATTAAATAAAAACCTCGTGTTTATAAAGGTAGTCTATTTGCCATTAAAGAAATAATTTCTCTTATTACATCATTTTCCACAATGACGTCATTCTCCACAGAGAAATAAAAATGTTATCACTGGTGTAAAAATATAAAATAAATTCCGCAAACACCCTTTTTTTTCTACTTTTAGAAAATTAATGTTATTACTGGCAATATTTATGTTTATTTTATTTATTTGTTCTTTTTTTTGTGAATAACGAAATAATGTCGTGTATGTATAACTAACTGCATTTCTCTTTACCATTAAAGTGCATTTATTATTTTTATTTGAAAACGTATTTTAAAATACTTTGATAGATTTTGGTATACAAAAGTATTTACATTTAAATTCAAACTCAATTATAAACAAAAAATCTTATTTAGCATTGATAATTTTTTTTACACTACAGAATTAGACATTTGCATGATATATTTCCTGGTACAACTATAATATCTTCCCACAGCTGAATTTGGCGATTTTTCTTTGGCGCCGATTTGAACGATAACGATGTCGTTCTGGACTGTTTGCAATATAATATGGCAGCCTGCATGCTGTTTATTTTGGATTTATGATTTTATGATTTACGATTTGTAATCTTATATATTAAAAAAATTTATGAAAACTAAAGTCAGTCCGTCTGGCCGTTCTATCCGGCCGATTTCCTTCATTTTTTTTTTTAAATGAAAGGTATTTAGGCACAGATATGTCATCAATCATTGAAATTTACTCAACTTCCACCTTACTCAAGTTATACTCAAACGCGATTCTTCCCTGTACATTTCTTATGGGACACATTCACTCAAACAATTCGAATTCTCATAGCTCCTCTTCTAATGAATGGATCTTGATCGTTTCACTCTCAGAACACTCAGTGGATCAAGTTCTTTCTTTTGAGCTATTAACTGCTAAAATTCGTTGAGTCTGAGAAAAGTTATGCGTGCACAATCAACTTTACATTCAATTTTTTCAAGATTTTCCTTCACTCAAACCTTCATAACTAGAGTTCTAATTAATGTAGGCTGTTGACACAAGTCTAAGAACACTCAGTGGATCAAGCTCCTTCTTTTGAGCTATTAACTGCTTAAATTCGTTGAGTTTGAGGAAAGTTATGCGTGCAGAATCAACTTTACATTCAAATTTTTCAAGATTTTTTCAAGATTTTCCTTCACTCAAACCTCTATAACTAGAGTTCTAATTAACGTAGGCTGTTGACACAAGTCTAAGAACACTCAGTGGATCAAGCTCTTTCTTTTGAGCTATTAACTGCTTAAATTCGTTGAGTTTGAGGAAAGTTACGCGTGCACAATCAACTTCACATTCAATTTTTTCAAGAATTTTTCAAGATTTTCTTGCGTTTGGTGTAAATCAATTATTTGAAGAAAAAATCTATATATTAATTTGAAACATGTTTTTGTCTGTCTCCACTATATTGAGAGAACTACTTGGTGTAAAAATTTGGTTGAGGTGTCTAAAAAAAGGTCTTGGTCTGTAGTTGTGCAATGAAAAGAGAAAATAAAAAAAAAGTCGAACAGTTTCCCCCCCCGGGGGGGAACGGGTTAAAGCTCCAAATTACTTCACGGTGTGGAAAGTGTACATATGGGGACTAGAGTCGAATACTAAAAAATCACTTTCTGCGAATTTGGAATTTTCGATTTTAAAGGGGGGGTGGAAAGGGGGAAAGTAGATTTGGAGGGGGGGGAAGGGGGGAAATTAGTTTGAGAGGTAAATCCGTTCTAGACCCACACATGTAGCACCTCATTTCAAAGGTCTTGAAATTTCATGTCGATTGGGGATGTTCGTATACAATACGAACGATGTTGATTATGGATGTTTGTATACAATATAGTGCGACCCCTGGTGGTGAAAAATGGAACTAGGTGATTTTGCTGTAGACCCTATTATGTTACATCTTATTTTAAAGGTCTTGGTATTTCCTGATCGTTGGTGATGTTCGTACAGAACACACTGCGCCCCTGGTGGTGGAAAGTGCAACTAAAGCATTTTGCAGTTGACACCACCATGTGACACCTTATTTAAAAGGTCTTGGAAATCCAAGGCGATCAGTGATATGGGTCTTGAAATTTCATTTCGATTATGGATGTTTCTATACAATATAGTGCGCCCCCTGGTGGTGAAAAATGGAACTAGGTGATTTTGTAGTAGACCCTATCATGTTATATCTTATTTTAAAGGTCTTGGTATTTCCTGACCGTTGGTGATGTTCGTACAGAACACACTGTGCCCCCTGGCGGGAGAAAGTGCAACTAAAGGATTTTGCAGTTGACACCTCCATGTAACACCTTATTTGAAAGGTTTTGGAAATTCAAGATGATTGGTGATGTTCGTATGCAACATACTGCGCTCCCTGGTGGAGGAAAGTGAATTTTGCAGCGCGTGCGTAGCATGCCTGCTATACGGTGCCGCAGCCACAGGCGGCGGAAACACGATTCAGAGGTTCGTGCGGTTCAAGATTAATTTTTAAGAATTTTTTCATGGTATTAGCGACCCGCATGTACGCTGCCACAGGCACCGGGGTCACGAGCCCGAGTTCCGTTCTGTTTGAGGCAATTTTTTTTGTTATATATGATTACTATTTGTTTCGCGATGCTTTCATTTAAAAATAGAAATTCAAACAAAATAGAGTTAAAGATATTAAATCATACAAATTTAAAGTTCATTTAAGGTAATTATCATGGGCCCGGGCAACTCCGGTCGGGTTCGTTTGGTTCCAGGTTAATTTTTGGGAATTTTTTCATGTTGTTATCGATCCGTGTATGCGCTGCCGCAGGCACCGGGGTCACAAGGCAGAGTTTCATTCGGTTCGAGGTAATTTTTTTGTTACAGCTGAATTTTTATTTTTTTATTTTTTGCGATGCTATGCTTTTATTAAAAAATAGAAATTCAAACATAATCGAGTTAAAGATATAAAATCATACAAATTTAAGGTTCATTTAAGGTTATTATCATGGGCCCGGGCAACGCAGGTCGGGTTCGTTTGGTTCCAGATTAATTTTTGGGAATTTTTTTATGTTATTAGCGGCCAGCGTATGCGCTGCCGCAGGCACCGTGGTCACAAGGCAGAGTTTCGTTTGGTTCAAGGTAATTTTTTTGTTACATCTGATTATTTTTTCGCGATGCTTTATTTAAAAATAGAAATTCAAACAAAATCGAGTTTAGGATTTAAAATCATGCAAATTTAAGGTTTATTTAAAGTTATTATCATAGGCTCGGACAACGCCGGGCGGGTCAGCTAACATGTAGTCATAGTATTAAACGAAATAGAAAATAAAAGATAGCAACTATTTATTTGGAGTCAGTTTGACGTCACCAATGACAATACTTTGTAGAAAGTGGTGTCGTATTTCTATTTATAAGCATTTTTCCGAATTTCTTTTTTTTTAAGTGAAATGTCGTAAATTATATTAGATGTTTTAACTTGAAATACATTTAAATATTGATGCGACGGTTTTTGAAACATTACGGTCAATAAAGTGACCGTCGCATTCGACGGGTTCCAGCTAGTAATGTTTTATTTTTCTTGATTTTATTGCCCGCAAACAAATGTGAATGCATACTCAGTTTATTTTAAATTAACCGCGTTTCTAATCGCTATAATCAAGTACAAATAATTAAATGTCATTTACATTTCATTAACTGCCGTACGAGGGGAGGCTAAATAGCTTCTGGCTTTACCCATTCGAATTGAAACACAAGAATAAATTTGGTGGCAAATGAAAACTATAAGTATTAATATACAGGGTTAGTCAAAATGAATAGGACAATAAGAAAACTATTTTTAGACGAATGTATGTTTATTGTAACCAAACTACAGCTACGTATGGACAGATAAACTATCAAAGTTTTTTCTCACCTTCACAGATGTTCGATATGGGCGCCCCTTGTGACACGGCAGACGTCCAGGCGATAGTCCAGTTCATCCCAGATCCGTTGCAGCACATCCGACGTGCCCTTGCATAAGCTTTTACCCTTGCATAAGCAGCCCGTCTCCTCAAATGGCTTTACCCACCTCGCAATGGAATGTCGATGAGGTGGTTCCTTGTCATACTTGGCTCGAAATTGTCGCTGACATTGTTTTAGCAAATGTCATCACATAAATCGCCTTCTCCTTGCCTGATTGCGCCATTTTGAAAACAGCGTCTCCTAGCGGCATTAACGTACATGTGTGTTGCCAAATAAAACTTTGATAGTTTATCTGTTCATACGTACCTGTAGTTTGGTTACAATAAACATACATTCGTCTAAAAATAGTTTTCTTATTGTCCTATTCATTTTGACTAACCCTGTATAACTTTACAAATATCAAGTCATTTTGATTTTTAAACATTTTTTATTTGTGCCAAATGTTTGAACAACGATCAGAAGAAGAAACGAGGGGAGACATTCAAAGGCCATTTTAGCCGATTATGAAACTTCACAGGACTTTCCGTGTAGGTTAGTGACAGAAGATAAAACATGGCTTCACATTTACGATCCTGAAACAAAGGAACAATCAAAAGAATGGTGCCACAGGGGTTCCTCGTGCCCGAAGATGTTCCGCACCCAGAAATCGCTAAAAAAAGTCATGACGTCCGTTTTCTAGAAAAAAAAAAAAAATGGGATTCTGCTGGTAAATTTCTTACCTCAGGTCTCCAGTATAACTGGAGACTATTATGCTAACATTCTAGAATAATTAAAAGAAGAAATTAAGAAGAAATGTCGGAGAAAGTTGACCAGAAGAATCCTGTTTTTGCATGGCAATGCAACTGCGCACAATTCCAACGTTGTTCGAGCTAAATTGAACACCCTGTGTTTCCAGTTGGTCAACCCTCCTTCCTATTCACCTGAACTAGCCCCTTCTGATTATTTTCATTTGAACACTTGAAGAGGGAACGTTTCAAAGATATTTCTAACGTCCACGTTGCTGCTGAAAGCTGGTTTCAGGAACAACCATAAGCATTTTATTTTGGTGGTCTAAAAATGTTATAAAATCTTTTTGTAAAAAAATAGAACCGACTCCAAAAAGGAACTACTATTCAAACAACTAAAAATGAAAGAAAATTGGCATAAAATGGAACTGTAGATTGCGCCTAAAAGTATAAAATAATTTCCTTCGCCAAACAACCTATAACACTACAATTAATCATAACTTTTGAAGTCGGCGCAAAATTAAGTAAAATTTAATTAGTTTTTAAAGGTTTGTCTTTAGATCGGTAGCAACAAATGCTATTGTCTCGAATGATCCATTTTCATGTTTCCTTTATTATTTTATCACTGTATACAATTGGTCCATTAGTAGCATCTACATAGAACAGTCAACATTCTTCACAATGCGGTATTTATGTTTCTACGAAGTTAGATCATCCTTGATGGCTTTTAAATTTGGCGATAAAAACGTAAGGCAAAAATATACACGCAAGATGTATATTTTCATAATATATATTGTACGATGTGTTGTTTCATATTCTTGATTACTCTCTTGATATACCTTATTAAAATAATCATGATATCCCAAAGAAATTAAATATATTTGCCAGATAATTTTGCGATTTTTCTTTCACCAATGACGTCAGATACCAGCAGCTTCGCCAACTTTTGCTGCTTACGAAATCTTATTTGTTTTCTTGAATCAAAGTAGTTTTCGGCTGCGTTTTGCAGGAAACAATGTGAGACGTGCATTTTGAATAGGATTTGATTTTTGTATTGAATAAAGGTATCAATTTTTATATAATTTTGCGCCGACTTCAAAAGTAATGATTAATTGTAGTGTTATAGGTTGTTTGGCGAAGGAAATTATTTTATACTTTTAGGCGCAATCTACAGTTCCATTTTATGCCAATTTTCTTTCATTTTTAGTTGTTTGAATAGTAGTTCCTTTTTGGAGTCGGTTCTATTTTTTTACAAAAAGATTTTATTTTTCTCTTTTCAGTGAAAACTTATTTATATAGCAGAGCATCAGAAGACGTTCGACGGAAGTTTCACAAATCACAACTTCCAAGAAAAGTGACATTACTCAAAAAATGGTTTATATTACTGAAAAATACATTAAATGCAACCAATGTGAACAAAAAAGTTGCCTAGAAAGTTATCCACTCTACAGACAGTTGTGCCAGTTTTATTCTAGTCAAGTTATTTTCAAGTTAATTTTTCTCAAATGCTGCATTTTTAAATTGTGTCACTTTTCTTGCTTTTATCGGATATGACCAAAAAACTATCTATTGAACGAACATACGTTAAATTAAAAAATCTTTAGAAATGTAAAGAAAGGATACGCTCTATTCGTAACCGAAAATTCTGTTAGGCATATATATTGAACTGTACAGTAAATACGTGTCACCCGCTGCGCTGCAAATTGCGCAGCGTAAACTTCAAACAAAGAGCAAAATATGCATCGCAGCTGACGGACAGAAGTTTCAACATCGATACTTACACACTGCTTTTACCAGTGTAGCTGTTTGCGTTCAGCAGTTAGAGTGAGAACAGACTTTTGAGAGCATCCTGTAATTTGTTTATATCTTAATGAAATCCAAATGAAACTTATTTCAGGCCAAGATCATTACGACAACAAAAAAAGTATTAAAATTAAATCATCTCTTACGAAGTTATAAGCTAACAAATTTCAACAAGAACAATGAGAAACATGGTTTGTATTGAGAACCTCTTCCTTTATGAAGTCGGCTTAAAACGCCTATGTGTTAATCGATGTGACCACTTACAATAACCATACTTTGAATTTTACATAACATAAATGTCACCCACTACGCAACAACATGTGCAATGTTTTTCAAGTGTGCACAAAATAGGAAATTGTGAACAAACAAATGCACATTTTAAGCGTTCTGTTTTTAGCATCAATGTCTAAACTATATTTGCGTACTACATCGATGATGCTCTGCAATGTTATAATTCACTTTTTTCCCCTGTCTTGACACGTTTCCGAGATAGGATCGCTAACTCCACTCTTTTCCACCAGGTGGCGCTTTAGGCGGTTGAATCGCGTAGTTCATGCCCACTTTACTGTACCTACATACCACTTTTATGAGTCTAGCTGAAGCTGTTCAGCAATTAAAAGAGTCGTGACTGACTTTTTTGAGCACCCTGTATTTTTTTTTATCGTAAAGATCTTACAATGGGACCTATTTCAGACCAAGACCTTTACAATAAAACAAAAAGTATCAAAATCGGATCATCCGTTCAGAAGTTATGAGCTAACAAACAAAAACAAAAACAAAAACAAAAAACATGCGCTTTGAATTGAGAACCTCCTCCTTTTTGAAGTCGGTTAATTAGAGCATTTCTTACGAAGTTATAAGCTTACAAACACCAACAACAACTCATTGCAAGAATTAAGAACACCCTCTTTTCTGAAGTTGGTTGAAAACGACTTTGCGCTAATCGAAGTGACCACTTACAGTAACAGTACTTTGAACCACAGAGTATACGTGTCATCCGCTACGCTGTAAAGCGTGCAACGTAGTTCAATGTGCACAATGTAGGAAATTGCGAACAAACAATTGCACGTTTTAAGCGTTCTATTTTTAGCAATAATGGCTAAAAACTGTCTTTTCTTTGTAAATCGATGATACTCTACAACTTCGTAATTAACTTTTCTCTCATCTTGAACCGTTTTTGAGATAGGAGCGCTAATGCAGCTGTTTTTCACCAGATGGCGCTTTATTGTCTTTAGATTGTAAAGATGTTATAATGGGACCTACTTCAGACCAAGATCTCTACAACAAAGCAAATAGTTTCAAGTAACCGTATTTTGAACTATATAGCGTATGTCTCACCAGCTACGCTACTACGTGAGCAATGTAGCTCAAGTGTGTATACTGTAGGAAATTGCGAACAAAAAAAGGCACGTTTTTAGCCTTGTACTTTTAGCATCAATGTCAAAACTATCTTTTCGTACTAAATCGACGATGCTCTGCAATTTTATAATTCATTTTTTTCCCCTGTCTTGAACCGTTTCCGAGATAGAAACGCTAGCGTGAATGTCTAAACTATCTTTTTGTACTAAATCGATGATAATCTTTAACTTTCTAATTCACTTTTTTTCTCTAGAACCGTTTTCGTGATAGGAACACTAACTCCACTATTTTCCACCAGGTGGCGCAGCAAGCGGTTTAACCTTGTACTGCAGGGCCACTTTACTATACTTACATACCATTTTTATCACTATAGCTGCAGCCGTTTAGCAGTTAAAAGAGTTGGGACTGATTTTTTTGGGCACCCTGTATTTTCTTTAGATCGTAAAGATATTACAATGGGACCTATTGCAGACCAAATCCTTTTCAACAAAACAAAAAGTATCAAAATCGGAGCATCCGTTCAGAAGTTATGAGCTAACAAACATAAAAAAAACATACGGTTTGAATTGAGAACCTTCCTTCTTTTTTTGAAGTCGGTTAAAAACAATGCTGTAAATGAGCATAAGTCTCCAGAGAGACTATGTTGAATAATGCAATAACTCTGACATAAGTTTAACTCTTTTCTTTCTAAGGAAAAACAGGAACATTTCAGCCTCCCTTCGTACAGTCGGTAACAAAAGTGTCCGGACACTAGCAAAAATTCCTATATAAAAAGAGTACGCTTAATACAGTTTTGCTAAATAAATCCCTGTCGAATCCTGTTCTTAGACTGACTAAGAACAGGGTTCGACAAGGATTTATTTATTAAAGCAGTATTAAGTGTACTTTTTTTATAGAGGAATTTTCGCTAGTGTTCGGACACTTTTGTTACCGACTGTATGTAGCGTGATTTGGCCATGGTTTTGAATTGATGAAAATACTCGTCAATCAAAATATATTTATTTAAGCGTTTGAATTTTTCTTTTTTTTTTCTTTTTTTTTTTTTTTTTTTTTCAAAATTTGTTTAAATATTGTAACCAGTGAAACGGGCAAAGCGTGTTGGGTAAGGTGCCGTGGAAGTTGGTCAGCAAAGTGAGCAGGCGGTAGAGCCCCTTAGTGTATTAAATTTATGGTATTTGAAGGAAAAATATAATTTGCTGTTTACACATTAAATCTTAAGAGGAAATAGCAATCTAAATCAAAAATTTTAGACTGAGTAGGATAGTTTTATATTTTCTATATACAGTCGGTAACAAAAGTGTCCGAGCACTAGCAAAAATTCCTATGTAAAAAAAGTACACTTAATACGGTTTTGTTAAATAAATCCTTGTCGAATCCTCTTCTTAATCAGTCTAAGAACATGATTCGATAAGGACAAGTCTGATCCTTGCGACAGAGCGCACCGAGCAAACACACAACTATCGTATTCATGCAAAAAAGATGCCTTTCTGTCAGTAGGATAGGTATTACATCGATGTCAGTAAATCGTAACGTTTCTATAAATATAAATGTCCGAAAAAAAAAAAAAAAAAAAAAAAAAATCGGGGGTCGCGGTAGCCCAGTCGGTAGAGCACCGGCCTCACAATTGGAAGATTGCGGTTTCGGTACTCGAGCCGGCCAAAGACCGTCGTGTACACAAATGGTGGCTGGTGCACGTAAAATCTGTCGTGGCCGCACAGTCCTCCATGTTCGTTCCCATCAAAAATTATACCTCTGGGGGATCACCGAAAAGGGAGAACCATCCCTTCCGTGGAGGATCAAATTTGCGATGGCATGTCTCCGGACCACCTCTAGGGGTGAGTCCCAGACCGGTCGCCAATTTCCCATCTGCGCAGCACTAGTGCGACGTAAAATCCAACCAACCGAAAAAAAAAAACCGCTACCTTTAGCGATACGCGAATGGGTTGTCGATATGGTACAGAAATCCGACACAGGAACGAACTTTGCCGATACATCTGATACATATTCGATACAAATATGAAATCTGATACTTCTGGTAAAAAAACTTTATAAAAATGTCACGAATTTGTTTTTGCTATTTTGGTATTTGATGGTTATCATTTTGAATATTATTTTCGATGTATATATGAAAGTTTCCCCATTCAGTTCAAACATTTATACTTTAGATTTTACTGAAATTATACTTATAGTGAACCATTTTACTGCTATATTTTCATTCCACGAGATTTTTCTTTTTCAAGTTCAACGTTTAAATAGCTTTGATATAAAAAGTATAAAACTATTTAAACTATCATTAATTTTTTGTTATTATTTATATACAAATTATTAGATTTATATACACTAAGGGACAAAAAAAAAAGGGAAAGAAAAAAAGCCGCACTGAAGAAAATATGATTTATACCTTTTGTGTTTGTAATAACTTAAAAACTAATGATTGAAACAGAAAAAAAAAAAAAAAAAAACTGTTACGTTTGTATAATACGGAAGTCATAACATGATACCTATGTACATTTTTTATTTAATAATTTGCTTTATTACATTCTACGAAGTATTTAATAAAAATCTACATAAAATGTTCTTTTTAAACATTATTTAATAAACCTATACTTTGCATTCTATTATGATTTATTATATGAAATAAACACATTATATTTTAATGTATGAAATAAAACTAATTATTTGTTAGATCTAAACAAATAATTAATAAAAATGTATATTCTGTATTCGATAATTCTACCTCTACATGGAATTACTGCTTTAATGCGCGATGGCATAATATTTTACAATTTTTTTTAACGTAGAACTCAGAAATTTCACTGTGCCAAATATCATAAATAATTTTTTCTAGTTCTTGCAAAGTTGTAGGTTACAAATTTCGAATCCCCACCCTCTTTTATAGACTAAACATTTTCGAGATTACGACTATTTTCAGGTCTAGTAAAGAAGAAATTCTACGATATACTTTGTGGGATTTAACTTTAAGTAAAAAAAGTTATGATAACTTACAAAATTATACAAGCTCATGGGAATGGATAAGTAATTTTAATAACTTGAATCAAATAAACGTACCACAGGCGCAATGTAACAATTTGCATTATCATCTTGAAATGCTGATTGGGAAAAGTCTGAAATACATCCAAAATAGTCGGTCAGGCATCAATTTTTTAATGATTGAGTTTTATTTCGGGTTAATTGATCCCTTGGTCATGAAAATTTGCTTGACTCATTGAAAAATTATGCACTTTCGAAACATAATGTACGGAAAATGTATCACTGTTTCAAAAATGCGATTTTCATTAATTCGGTCACATTTTCGTCATCAGATCTGCTTGTTTCCGTCAGCTCGAAATAAGTTAAATTTGACTCATCAGAGAGAACCACTTCAGCCCAATAATTGACTAATCATTTTTAAATTTTTTTTAAACCCTGTGAAGTCTTGCTTTCCTAATTATTTTCTTTAAGAATGGATTTTTTTTTTTTTTTCCAGATTTTCTGGTACTTAAGCTTCCTTTGTTTAATCGTTGTAGCACTGTATTTAAAGAAATTATGTTGCTAATCACTTTTTCTGAATCTCGTCTATGTTCTAAATGTAATACAAACTGATAAGCTCTGGCTTTTTAACTTCCGGTTATCCCGACTGGATGAGCAACGTGGTCGCCTAGAGACAAATTTCCAGTTTAAACAGCCAAAAAATTTTATATCTTGCTAAAAACCAGCTCACTAATATTTCGTTAACATTTAATCATTTGGACGTCCCGCGTATTAAAATATTTTTTGATTTTCACTCTAAAATTAAAAATTTTTGTAGTATAGCTAATTTCCTTATTCTTGCTATTTTTGAAATGCTTTCTAAAATTACAATTTTTCGGATAATTCCATATTGTTTTTAATACTTGCCTCAATCCTAAATTGCACGTGAAATACAACGTAATAAAACCTGTTCGAAATTTTACTTTTAAAACAGTAAAATTGGCTATTGCAGGGGAAAACTAGTATGCTGTGGCCACCACAAGACTTTCTTCTATATTTTCCTATACAAATTCACGCAGTAACAATTAAAAAAAAAAAAAAAAAAAAAAAAAAAAAAACGATTTTTTTTCAAAGTTTTTTTTCGTTAAAAAAAAAAAAAAATCGATAACTTTGTTTTAAATTATCACATATTTATAGTTCAACCATTCATTTTAAAGATATTGACGAGACCTTTCGAAAGATACCCATCTTGAAAATTTACCCCCCCCCCGGGGGTACTTTCCCCTGGGGGGGGGAAGCAATGACCGAGATTTTTTTCCTAATTAGCTACTACTATTATCAATAATTCATATTAATTTCACAATCACAGGTTAAGAATAACTCCCATTATGTACATTTATACGAAATTTTGTCCTATACTGCCATGTTAAAAATTTAGAAAAAATACGATCACAACACCACCTGTTGAGTGATTGATCCCCAAATCTAATCAGCCCCAGTTTATGTCAGGGGCCAACTAAATACCAACTCTGGTTAAATTTCGTTAAAAAAAAAAAAAAAAAAAAAAAATACGATTTTTTTTCTAAGTTACTTTTTGTTAAAAGTAAAAAAAAATCGATAACTTTGTTTTAAATTATCACAGATTTATAGTTCAACCATTCGTTTTAAAGGTATTGACGAGACCTTTCGAAAGATACCCATCTTGAAAATTTACTCCCCTCGAGGGGGGACTTCCCCCCCAGGGGGGTTCACGAGGCTCCTACGCATACAAAATTTTTTCCCCAGTTGACTACCTCTATTATAAATAATTCTTGTAAATTTCATAATGATTACTAAAAAATAATTCTCTTTATGCACATTTATACAAAATTTTGTCCTATATCACCATGTTAAAAATTTAGAAAAAGCGGGATGGCAACGCAACCTGTAAGACAATTTTTACCAAAAGTTGATAGGCACTAATTTATGTCAAGGTGAAACTACATACTAATTTGTATGAAATTCTGTGCAGTAGTTCCTGAGATACAGTTGCCACAAAATTTTGTCACACACACACACACAGACTGACAGACAGACAGACAGACAGACAGACAGACAGACATTTTCTAAAAAGGGTCAAATCGTGTTCTACAGCTCTCAAAACGTGTAAATCCATCAAAAACCCGAGGTCGAAAATTTTTACGAATCCAATACTTTCTCTATATTACATATAGAAGAAAGTAAAAATATGAAAAATATTCAAGTGCGGCTATTTAGTCCCTTTGTGTATATATATATATATATATACCGGGTGATTCAAAATAGATGTTACAGCGATTATCTCGTAAACTAAGAAAGATAGAAACAAACTTTCAATTACAAAATTGGTGCAAATTAAGAGTAGATTTCAGATATGTCATTTTTTGGTACGAGGGGCTGTATACATATTAAATACGAAATTTAATTTTTATACGGCCCCTCCTATCATATGACTTATATTTAGAAAAATATTCTCCTCGCTCTAACAATCAAAATTAAAAAAAAAATCTTCTCTCTAAGTAAAAATCTCGCTGAGTTATTGCAATTTGAAAATTCTAGCATTTTTCGCCAAATCTTAAGGAGTTGTATCAAAAGTGAGAAATTGTAATTACTATTGCTTTTGTAATAAGGCACACGTTGATCAGCGTTTGGGGGGGGGGGGGGGAAGAAATCATTCAGGATAAGACGGCTATTTTAACCTGTTATGTCTGTCTTTCCCCTAGTGAATACACAAGAGAATACTCATTGATAATTTAACATATAAAATTTATGAATAATTTATGTACTAAAAGGGAATTTTCAAATTCCTTTTTCTTTCTTTATACATTCTCTTACTCATATACACGGTGTAGAGAAAAAATTGTTTTTGAGTCAAATTTCCGAAAATTAGCTTTTGTTATATTTGCGCGTTTTCAGATCCTCTGAATTCAAAAATCATGTTTTTAGCTGTTGCTCTCTCTCTCTCTCTGTGTGTGTGTGTGTGTCTGTGTGTTATTAGAATATCTCAAGAACAAATAGTAGCAGAAAATCCAAATTCGATATTCTAAATCCGTATCATATTGCGGTGTTACACTAAAGTATTCGTTACGATCAGACAATTGTTTGTTTACAGAGTCATCCAAAAGAATTCAAATTCATTACGTCTGTGAGCGAAATTTCTCATATATACAGTGTGACATGTATAGACTGCCTTAAACAAAATGAAAAGAAAAAATTTTTTTATACGCATAAAAGCATGTTTTATGTAGATTTTGGTATAGCAACCATTCATCATTCATTTACAGGGTTACCCAGAGTACTTCGATATATTGGAGCTATACTTGGGAATTGCTGGAAGTGTATTTCATTTTGTGTTACTTGTTTTACATATAACACTAAATTTACGTACACAAAGTCATGTGTATATAGTTTATAGACAATATACAGGGCTACCCAAAATTAAGGTAATTTTTTTTTTATTATTATTATTATTAAATGTAATTGGTGTAAGTGTTTGCTGCATTTTTTTTTTTTTTTTCGAAGAACACTGCTGACACAGAACGCAAAATTAATTTCTCATACCCATACTGTAAACAAAGTAGCTTTTGGAGAGCGATTTTTTTTCTGTATAATATCACATTTTCAGTCCTCCTGAATACGAAAGGTAAATTTTTATTCGTTGATCTGTATATATATATGAATTATCAGCATAATTTAACAACAAATAATCTGGTGTGCCACTCACACGACTTTCTCTTACCCTGAAATGTAATTCCATAAATACTGGTTGGAAATTAAGAGGTAACATAAAGAGTACTGTTATGTAAACCTATGTTAAAATAATTCAAATTAGGCTTCGGAAGAGTTTTATACGATAATTAGTTCTGTGTGAGGGGGGGGGGGGGGATCTCCTGAAATTATTCGTTTCCTGAAATTATTCGACGCAGGCAATAATCAAACTTTTAAAAACTTGGCTTTGGTAATAAGGAAGCCTTAAAACGTGTAAATACACAAAACACAAGCGATGCATATTTAGCTTAAAAACATACATTATTTATCATATGTCTATGAGGAATTCATTTCGATTCCTGAGCAGCTTTCCTGGACATGGTAAAATATTATAGTAAAGCACTTTCACTAACAATAAAAAAGAATATTTTAGCTTAAATATTTGCAACCCTGTATATCTTTTAAAGAATCTGTACAAACCACAAAGTGCACCTAAATATAAACCTATAGTAATAATATCCGGCACAACCTAAAATGCACTTCCATCAATTTTCAGCTATTGTCACATTATAATCTAGTTATTTTGTGTAGCCCTGTAAATGAACAGTGAATGATTTCCCTTCCATATTCTACAGTCGGTAAGAAAAGTGTCCGAACACTAGCGAAAATTCTTATGTCAAAAAAGTACACTTCATACGGTTTTGTTAAATAAATCCTTGTCGAACCCTGTTCTTAGTCAGTGTAAGAACATGATTCGATAAGGATTTATTTAACAAAACCGTATGAAGTGTACCTTTTTGCATAGGAATTTTTGCTAGTGTTCGGACACTTTTGTTACCGACTGTACATGAGGCGTGTTTTTATGCATATAAATATATATATATTCATTTCATTTGGTTTAGTGCAGTCTATAGGTGTTAAACTCTACTTACCTGCAATTTTCCCCATAGACGTAATGTATTTGAATATTCTTGAGTGTCCCTGTACACGAACCATTTGCTTCATCTCAATGAAAAGCTTAGTGTAGCATCCCTATATGATACATATTTAAAATACCAAGTTTGGAATATCTGCTGCTATTTGTTCTTGAGATAAACTGATAACAGACAGACACACACACAGACCAACCGCTAAAAACACGATTTTCATATTCAGGGGACCTCAAAACGTCTAAATATAACAAAAACTCACTTTCGAAAGTTTGGCCCAAAAACAATACTTTCTCTACCTTATAGGTATGAGAAAGTAATAACTACAGGAAATGCGAATTTGGTACTTTGGATTCCATATCTAGTTGCCACTTGAAAAGTTGATGAAGGTTTGCAAGTTTCAAGGAAATTATAACAGACTTGATTTTTGTTTTGATAAGTATAGGCACTATAATTAAACGGGGGTTGAGAAGGGCGGTAACCCCCCTGACATAGAATTATACATCTGTACCATATCATATTCTATACAAAACATTATTTTAGAATATTAACAATAAATATGAATTTCCTTATGACTTTTACAGTATAAAGTTATTTAAATGTAATTTATAAGAATATCTGTCCCAAAACGCAATACATTGGCAGTTTTTGTGCGGTTCTGTACGTTTATACATAAACCAATTGTAGAGAATTAATTAATGCCATTTTAAATAGGGAATATCATATAGTAAACCTGAATAACATATATCATTTCTGAAAATATTTACAGACGCTGGGGGCGGGCAGACGGACAGATGGACAGTCAGACAAAAAAAAAAAAAAAAAAAAAAGAAATGCAAATTGAAATCTTATTCACAGTTACAAATTATTAGAAAATGTTTAATGTAAACGAAAATGCAATTCCAGCAAATGTCCAATAATAACTCTTAACGTAACTGAATATTTTTGTGTACCCTGTAAATCTAATGCTAATCGTACTGTACAGTATAGAAAGCATTCTTTTGTGCATATGTATAGCATATTTCAATTTCATTAAGATTTATGCAAAGTAATTAAATTTTGGTTTATAGAAATATCTTCACATAGACGCAATGCTTTGGAATAGTTTCGGGTGTCCCTGTATACAAACCAGGGATGGTGTTTACCCCATTTTCTATAGAAAATATCCGATAGAAAACTATAATAACGTACTTCAATTTTATTAATATATGCATAAATTAAAGGTGTTAAAATATGGTTTATAAAAATACCTCTCATAGAACACAATGCTTTGGAATACTTTCGGGTGTTCCTGTGCACAAGCTAGCAGATGTATTCACTCCATTTTCAATAAGGAACATCCGATAGTGACCTCAAATAACATATATCAGTTTCAGGAAATTCTATGAATATTTACGGGAGTTAGAGTGCAGACACACAGAAAGACGGATGGACAGACACACAAATCGAAGTCATTAACACTTTTCAATCTTGCTGGAATTCTTAAAGAGCCGAAGTCATTAAATTTATCAACCATGATGGAAAGTGGTAAAAGTAAAGCGCGAAAATTTCACACGGTTTTCTAGTCTTTTAGTTTTTTCCCTCACTTAACGTGTTTTAATTTGCAGGTGACCCCCTAAGAAATTTAACTATTAAATTTTTTAACAATACGAAATAATGTAAATTTGCATTAAATTCTTAAAACTGCTGATTTCACGTGTTTGAACGACTTTAGTTGCTATTTTAAAAGAAAGGATCTTTTTTTAATTTTTCTCATCTCATAGATAACCCCCTAAAGTGAGCCCGTTGGCGTCGAAAACTAGATGCCAAAATAGAAAAAAAAGTGGTGTAAGTCATCATTTTCAAATTGCAATAACTCAGCGAGATTTTGACTTAGAGAGATGATTTTTTTTTTTTTTTTTTTTTTTTTTTTGCTTGTTAGAGCGAGGAGAATATTTTTCTAAATACAAGTCGCATGATAGGAGGGGCCGTATAAAAATTAAATTTCGTATTTAATATGTATACAGCCCCTTTGTCAAAAAAAATGCCATATCTGAAATCTACTCTTAATTTGCTCTAATTTTGTAATTGGAAGTATGTTTCTATCTTTCTTAGTTTACGAGATAATTGCTGTAACATCTATTTTGAATCACCCGGTATATATATATATCTTATATATTAAAAAAATTTATGAAAACTAAAGTCAGTCCGTCTGGCCGTTCTATCCGGCCGATTTCCTTCATTTTTTTTTTTTAATGAAAGGTATTTAGACACAGATATGTCATCAATCATTGAAATTTACTCAACTCCCACCTTACTCAAGTTATAGTCAAACGCGATTCTTCCCTGTACATTTCTTATGGGACACATTCACTCAAGCAATTCGAATTCTCACAGCTCCTCTTCTAATGAATGGATCTTGATCGTTACACTCTCAGAACACTCACGGCCTTATTCACCAAATCAGTGTTAACCCATGGTTCACGTAACACTTGTGTTAGAGTTAACACTCTCTTAACCCTGGGTTAGAAAGTTTTCGTATTCACCATCCGTGGATTAGTTGACCCCAGAGTTATCTGTAAGAGTCTCGCTGATTGGTCAATAAAAACGCAATGCATTAAAAATGTAAACAAGAGTGTTTTCGCTGTAACTGTAACAGGCTTATTTAACACCAGAGTTAACCCACCAATTTAGGAGGATTAAAAAAAGGGGTTACCTCGAGTGTTAAATCGCTGATATTGCGTGATGAATACCGATTTTGAGATAACTTAGCATATTCCCGGGTTAACACCAGTGTTAAAATTTAGTGAATAAGGCTGTTTGTGGATCAAGCTCTTTCTTTTGAGCTATTAACTGCTTAAATTCGTTGAGTTTGAGGAAAGTTATGCGTGCACAATCAACTTTACATTCAATTTTTTCAAGAATTTTTCAAGATTTTCCTTCACTCAAACCTCTATAACTAGAGTTCTAATTAACGTAGGCTGTTGACACAAGTCTAAGAACACTCAGTGGGTCAAGCTCTTTCTTTTGAGCCATTAACTGCTTAAATTCGTTGAGTTTGAGGAAAGTTATGCGTGCACAATCAACTTTACATTCAATTTTTTCAAGAATTTTTCAAGATTTTTCTGCGTTTGGTGTAAATCAATTATTTGAAAAAAAAAAAATCTATATATTAATTTGAAACGTGATTTTTGTCTGTCTCCACTAAATTGAGAGAACGGCTAGGTGTAAAAATTTGGTTGAGGTGTCTAAAAAAAGGTCTTGGTCTGTAGATGTGTTAGGAAAATAAAAAAATAAAAAAAGTCGAATGGTCCCCCTCTCCCCTGGGGGGCAGGGGTTAAAAACACGTTTAGGAGCTTAACTCAGCTCCAAATTACTTCACGGTGAAGAAATTGTACATGGGGGGGGGACTAGACTCAAATACTAAAAAATCAATACCTGCGATTTTGGAATTTTCGATTTTAAAGGGGGGGGGGGAGGGGGAAAGTACATTTGGAGGAGGGGAAAGGGGGGAAATTATTTTGAGAGGGAAATCCGTTCTAGACCCACACATGTAGCACCTCATTTTAAAGGTCTTGAAATTTCATGTTGATTGGGGATGTTTGTATAGAATATAGGGCGCACCCTGGTGGTGAAAAATGGAACTAAGTGATTTTGTAGTAGGCCCTATCATGTTACACCTTATTTTAAAGGTCTCGGTATTTCCTGACCGTTGGTAATGTTCGTACAGAACACACTGTGCCCCCTGGTGGTGGAAAGTGCAACTAAAGGATTTTGCAGTTGACACCACCATGTGACACCTTATTTGAAAGGTCTTGAACATTCAAGGCGATTGGTGATAGAGGTCTTGAAATTTCATATTGATTGGGGATGTTTGTATACAATATAGTGCGCCCCCTGGTGGTAAAAAATGTAACTAGGTAATTTTGCAGTAGACCCTATCATGTTACATTTTATTTTAAAGCTTTTGGTATTTCCTGACCGTTGGTGATGTTCGTATAGAGCACGCTGTGCCCCCTGGCGGTGGAAAGTGCAACTAAACAATTTTTCAGTTGACACTACCATGTGACACCTTATTTGAAAGCTCTTGGAAATTGAAGGCGATTGGTGATGTTCGTATACAACATACTGCGCCCTTTGGTGGAGGAAAGTGGATTTTGCAGCGCATGTGTAGCATGCCTGCTATACGAAGTCGCAGCCACAGGCAGCGGACACACGAGTCAGAGGTTCGTTCGGTTCAGGTTAATTTTTGAGAATTTTTTTCATGTTATTAGCGGCCCGCATATACGCTGCCGCAGGCACCGGGATCACGAACCCGAGTTCCGTTCGGTTTGAGGTAATTTTTTTTTTTTTTTTTTTTTTTTTTTTTTTGTTACAGATGATTATTTTTTTCGCGATGCTTTCATTTAAAAATAGAAATTCAAACAAAACAGAGTTAAAGATATAAAATCATACAAATTTAAGGTTCACTTAAGGTTATTATCATGGACCCGGGCAACGCCGCGCCGGTCGGGTTCGTTCGGTTCCAGGTTAATTTTGGGGAATTTTTTTTATGTTATTAGCGGCCCGCGTATGCACTTCCGCAGGCACCGGGGTCACAAGGCAGAGTTTCGTTCGGTTCGAGGTAATTTTTTTGCTACAGCTGATTATTATTATTATTGTTATTATTATTATTATTATTATTAAGCGATGCTTTTATTTAAAAACAAAATCGAGTTAAACATATAAAATCCTACAATTTTAAGCTTCATTTAAGGTTATTATCATAGGCCCGGAAAACGCCGGGCGGGTTCGTTCAGTTCCAGGTTAATTTTTGGGAATTTTTTTATGTTATTAGCAGCCGGCGTATGCGCTGCCGCAGACACCGGGGTCACAAAGCAGAGTTTCGTTCGGTTCGAGGTATTTTTTTTTTTTTTTTTTTTTTTTTTTTTGTTACAGTTGATTATTTTTTTTTCGCGATGCTTTTATTTAAAAATAGAAATTCAAACAAAATCGAGTTTAAGATATAAAATCATAGAAATTTAAGGTTCAGTTAAGGTTATTATCATAGGCCCGAGCTAACATGTAGTCTTAGTATTAAACGAAATAGAAAATAAAAGATAGCAACTGTTTATTTGGAGTCAGTTTGACGTCACACTAACATTACTTTGTAGAAAGTGATGTCATATATAGTATTTCTATTTATAAGCATTTTTCCGATTTTAAGTGAAATGTCGTAAATTATATTAGATTTTTTTTTACTTGAAATACATTTAAATAATGATGCGACGATTTTTGAAACATTACAGTCAAAAAAGTGACCGTCGAATTCGACGGGTTCCAGCTAGTATATTATTATTATTATTATTTTATTTATTTAATTATTTTAACAATAAAAATAATAATAAAAATACTGGACGAAATGGCTTTGAACTTGAGACATGCAAAGGACATCTATAAACTCACTTATCGATTTAGTCAAGAGTGCGATTAGTGAACCAACTACAAATAGAAAAAAAGCAAAAATACTTTGAATCATCGCTATCATAAAAAGCTACAAATGACTTGTAACTTTAACGCGTTTTTCCACTTACTATTTACAATATTTCTATGCTTTCTTTTTTCCTTTTTTTTTTTTTTTTTTTTTTACAAAATTTCACGAAACTTCCAAAAACCTCACAAAACTATAAAGAAACCTTATTCTGAAACATAAAATTCATACATGCAATTTTTGTTGAGATAAAAGCATTTGTAATTAATATTTTCTTAGTGCTCATGCGCGAAAGGTAGAAATATTTTTATTGGATAGGTTGAAAGCTAGATATATTTGCCAATTTATGTCAAAAGTTCATTTGAATACAGTAAAAATTAAACAAATTATCGGCGAAAAAATGACCTAGGTTTTAGACATTTTCCAGAAATGAACTTTTATAAGGGGTTTTTTGCGTGTTATATATTTAATTTGGAGATCCAATCATTTTACCTATGTTGCAAAAGTTATTTTTTGGAAAAAAAACCTCTTATAAACTCACAAATCTTAGTAAATATATCAGTACAAAAAACCCTTAACGGGTTAAAAGTTTGCGACGCCGCTACTTTATGGCTATAAGAATTTGAAATATGAGTCTTAAAAATAATGATATCAAATTTTAAGTGACGCTTTGGCTTTGCAATTAGTTAAAATATACATAGATTTTCTTATTTGATCATTTACTTTTTACTTTTATTTATATTTATAATGCAAACGTAGTATCTTTAGCTTCAAGATCAGACAGATATATAAAATACAGTCACTGATGCTTTTACATTCACATTTCAAATTCAAAATAACAGTTTTAAAAGGAATGATATAAAAATTCCAGTGGCGCCTCGGTGTTATTTTAAAAGATTTGTTTTTAGATTCCATTAAAATTACTTTTTTTTTTTTTTTTTTTTTTTTTTGTGTGTGTGTGTCTAATAAAGTGTATTTACACATTGAAACTGTGCTTTTAATTTTCAAATATACTGTCAAATAATTATACTTTCACTAAGTTTGGATTATAAATTAAAATTATTTATTTCAATAAATTGATTTATCTTTTGCATCATGCTATCCAAAACATAGCATCACAGTATCCAACTAAGTGAAAATTTGAGCAAAGAGGTAGTGTGACGTAAAAAAAACATTTACACAAATTTTACTTGCAGTTTTGGATAGCGTGACGCAAAAGATAAATCTATTTATTGAAATAAATAATTTTAATTTATAATGCAAACTCGGTGAAAGTATAATTATTTGACAGTATATTTGAAAATTAAAAGCACAGTTTCAATGTGTAAATACACTTTATTAGACACACACACACACACACAAAAAAAAAAAAAAAAAAAGTAATTTTAATGGAATCTAAAAACAAATCTTTTAAAATAACACCGAGGCGCCACTGGAATTTTTATATCATTTCTTTTAAAACTGTTATTTTGAATTTGAAATGTGAATGAAAAAGCATCAGTGAGTGTATTTTATATATCTGTCTGTGTCTGATCTTGAAGCTAAAGCTATTACGTTTGCATTATAAATGTAAAGAAAAGTAAAAAGTAAATGGTCAAATAAGAAAATCTATGTATATTTTAACTAATTGTAAGGCGACACTTAAAATTTGATATCATTATTTTTAAGACTCATATTTCAAATTCTTATAGCCATAAAGTAGCGGCGTCACAAACTTTAAACCCGTTAAGGGTTTTTTGTACTGATATCATTACTTTTTAGGGGTTATTGATAAAAAAAATTAAAACAGGTCCTTCTGGCTCCTAGGAAGGGTAAACTTATTTATCTTTTATCATGAAGTTGCCACCAATTTTATTTTATTTTATTTTATTTTATTTTATTTTATTTTATTTTTTCAAAATGGCAGCTACAATTTATTAATGGACTTGGTGGAGGTGGATTTATTAATGAAGGCTATGTACATATGGAGTTTTAAGCAAATCGGTTCATAGAACCTTTCTAATGTAAATCTGAAATTTTCAGTGGGCTGGCACAGGGAAACAAGAGGGTAGATTAAGTTAGCAAATGAACATAACAAATACATTTCTGAGATAAATCTACACCACAAATTTAGTTTGAATTAATTCAGTATTTCAAACGTTATCATGCTAACAAATTTTCAAGTAGCCTGCCACTTGGAAACAAAATGGAGAAGCTTCGCACTAGAAAAAAATATTGAGTGGGATTCTCAAACTCTTAAAATAATAATAATAGTAATAATAATAATAAGTGGGAAATTTCAAATTTAAGTTAGAATTACGTAATTTACATTTTGCAAGTTTCTTTTTAGAGAATTACAAATGCAAATTAAACAATTAAAAAAAATCAAGTTAATGTTAAAAATGGAAATTTATTTATTTTCTTTTCCCTTTTGAGGCTAAGAATAAATACTGCTCCAATATTCACAATTTAAATTTTCTTCAAAAGTGCAGGTAAAAACCATTTCATAAAAATATTTGGGAGAAAAAAATAGACAAAATGTAAATTAAGCTCTAGATTTCTATAATTTTAAAAATAAGGTAAAACCATTTGGAGAAAAATTTTATGGAAAATACAATTTAAGCTAAAGTTAATACAAGTTAAGTAAATACAAGTTAAGTTTAAGTTTTATGGAAAATACAAGTTATATATATATTTCCTTTTAAAAATTAAAAATCTCTTTTTAAAATACAGTTAGAGTTTATTCATAAATTTACTTTTCAGACTTTAAAATGATACATATTTTAAATATTAACATAATCAAACTAATTTATTATTATTATTTAAAGCAATAATGGCTAAGGGAGGAAAGAGGGGATAAATACACTGTATATTAAAAAAACAACAACATGAAAATAGAATTAAAATTCATGTAAAATGTGTCAAATAGAAATTATTGAAAAACACGTCAAAATAAATAAATAACATCTTTACTCTGAAACCCATAATAATTTATTTAAAAAATAGAATTCTCTCTTTCTTTCTTTCTTTCTTTTTAATTAATTAATTTCTGCATGAAAAATTCTATTTCTTAAATATATTTACAATTACAATAAACAAAAAAATCCTCCTTGAAATTTAAATAACTATTTCTACCTGTTTATATATATATATATTTTTTTTTTTTTAAAGAAAAATAAATTAAATATAGGAATGCATATGGTTTTAATATAAGCTACTAGATGGCGCCATCTAGTAGCTTATATCAAAACCATGAAATTATTACCTTTATGATTAAAACCATTTTATATTTTCTTTTTTAAAAAAAATTGCTTATAAACAGGTAGAAATAGTTATTTAAAATTCAAGGAGGATTTTTTTGTTTATTGTAATTGTAAATATATTTATGAAATGGAATTTTTCATGCAGAAATTAATTAATTAAAAAAAAGAAAGAATTCTATTTTTAAATAAATTATTATGGGTTTCAAAGTAGATGTTATTTATTTATTTTGACGTGTTTTTCAATAATTGCTATTTGACACATTTTTCATAAATTTTAATTCTATTTACATGCTTTTCTTTTTTTTTTTTTTTTTTTTTTTTTTTTTTTTTTAATATACAGAGTATTTATCCCCTCTTTCATCCCCTAGCTATTATTGCTTTAAGTAATGATAAAAAAATTAGTTTGATTATGTTAATATTTAAAATATGTATCATTTGAACGTCTGAAAAGTAAATGTATGAATAAACTCTAACTGTATTTTAAAAAGAGATTTTTAATTTTTAAAAAGAAATATATATATATATATACTTGCGAAAGTGTATGTTTTATATTAAAAACAAAAGATGGAGCCAAAACTCTATTTGCTGTTTTTTCCCATTCCCGGTGCGGAAGGATACATGAATAGAAATCGCAAATCATTGAGCTACTATAAAATCGATGTTTATGAATGATTAAACATTTTTCGCTTTAAAAAACTGTAAATTCATCATTATTATGATAAAATGGAATATCTAAAATTATAAAATACTTCTTTATTTAAAATGTTATCTAAATACTTGTTTGACTAAATATGAAATTTTGAAATCAAAAATATCTTTTTCATAACAGAAGAGAAAATATATTTAAGTGAATTTGACTTAGTATATATACAATAAATATATAAAAAATATAATAAAGTATTTTTGCGTTAAAAAAAGAAAAAATTAAATAATTCATTGACTGCATTCACGTTGGTCAACCAACCAACGGGACCAACTCAAGCCTTGCAAGTAAGAACCGTATCACGACGTTTCCGCCGAAGAAAAGCATGCAATTGGCGGAGTAATATAGTTTCATTTTTAAAACAACTTTTATAAAAAACAAGAGTTCTCCTGGAAAAAACGAAGACGTTACTAGATTCAGAAAGATCCCTTTAACAACATATATTAGTTAAATTAAAATCGTTCGAGCCATTTTAGAGATATTTTTCATGATTTTAGACCATTACAAACTTACACCATACTTTTTCCCCATTTGGCTTTAAATTGGGATTTCAGATCTCAAAACATACTGCATGTAGAAATGTAAAATTTTCAGGATAGATTAAGACCGAAGACAAAAGATTATTTTGAAAAGATCAGAACATAATATGGCATATTTGCTGAGATATTAAGTGTCAGCGTTTACAAATCTCTTTGATGTCAAACTAGCCGTATATATGAGTTCGCAGCGTTCAGTTTGTCCTTCCGCTTGAGTCACTCGAAAAACTGCCGTTTTTCATGATAAAAATTTGTTGTAGTTATAATCCCATAAGAGTTTTTTTTTTTTTTTTTTTTTTTTTTTTTTTTTCACGAAAAGAAGTTTGCAATGTGGTTGATAATTCTATCTCCAAGTAAAATGCGTGTCATGTGATAAATCCTTCATGAAATTTTAACTTTTGAAAGCATCTAAAAACTAGCACGATTTTTTACCATAATTTGCTTAATTTTTGCTCTATTCAAATGAAATTATGACATAAGTTGCCCAATATATCTAGCTTTCAACCTGCGTCATAAAAAAAATTCTATCTTTCGCACACGCGTAGTAAAAATATATTTAACTCAAATGGTCATATCTTATGAAAAATTACACATTTGAGTTTTATGTTTCAGGATAATGTTTTTCGAATGTTTTGTCAGATTTTCTGGAAGTCTTCTAAAATTTTGTTGAAATCCATTCCTGTTATAAGCAAAAAATTTGCCAAAAAATTAATAATTTTTGGGAATATATATATATATATATATATATATATATACACATAAATATGTCGAAATAATCGGACGATTTGCACAAAAAAAAAAAAAAAAAAACATAGAAATATTGTACATAGTAAGTGCGTGTTAAAATTATGAATTATTTGTGAGGCGATAGCCCCCTTACACAGAACTATTTGTCAGATAAAGTTGTTCTGAAGCCTAGTTTGAATTGTTTTTAATGTAGATTTTTATAACAGTACTCGTTATCTTCAACCATAATGTCCAATCTGCCTTTATAGTACTGAATTTCAGGGTAACAGAAAGTCGTGTGAGTGCCACACCAGATTATTTTCTTAATAATTTGTCTATAATATTTAATAAATATTCATTATGCTAATAAATAATGCTTGCTTTACATTACTTAGATCTGTAACTGCAATTTAGATTAATAATAGTTAATTAAAGTAAGATTAATTAATAATTATATTGATAACTTAAAATAAACTTCATGACAGCTTAAATATTATATTTCACACTCTTTACGATGAGTTTGCTTTTATATTTTGCTTCATGAATTTATTTCTGATGAAACACTGATTATTCTAATTCCAGATTCTATCCTTTCTTATACTCCTTTTTTTTTTTTTTTTTTTTTTTTTGTGGAGGGGGGGGGGGAGGTTGTGTCACTTTTTGTGTATTTTGTGTAATATTGCTTGCCAAAAAAATGAAATTTTGCATTTTTCAGCGGAATGTTGGCGTGGTGACTCCTGAATTACCTCTACATTCTGAGAATTTTATTTTATTTTATTTGTTATTCAATTATTTATTTATATTTTATTTATTATTCATTTATGTGTGTCCTGTTCCATAAATAAAGTTTTTCTTTTTACTTTTTTCTATCTTTTATTTATTTATTTGTTTATTTATTTAATCATTTTGTTATGATCAATTCAAAAAGAATACTTTTCATTTTATAAACTTCTTCTTTTTATGTTTCTTTATGTTTTGTGTTTTCATTTTAATTAATTTAAAATGCGTATTATTTTTTTCAAATCTAAATTTAAAATAAATACTGTTTAAATAAGCTTTTGTGGACTTCTGTGGCAAATTGTTTATCTGTTTATTTTTCGTTCACATTCTTATTGGTACCATATATATATATATATAGAATAAAGAATAAATGAAAATTAACTCTTCAGTAACGAGTTATATAAATGGGGCGTTGAAGCTGTTGATCTGTAGATCCACAAATATATCATATGTATTAAAAATGAAATTGATCGATCTAACTGAAATTTTTGGACAATTTTAAGAAAGTAAAAGATAATAGTTTGAAAAAATTTTATTTCAATAAATTTTGTTATGCTCCTCAAATAATTTTTTTTAAAATATTTTTTTCTTTTTAGGAACGGAGAATGGTGTTTCCAAAATTTTTGAGAGTGGCTGTAGTTCCAATACCAGGTATGATAGATTTAAAGAAAACAGAAAATGAGACCTTCCAAGTTACTGGAGGTCCTGAAGGAGAACTGATTAAATTGTGTGCTCAAGCTCTAAAATTTTCTTATAAAGTGTTACCTTCTCCAGATAAAACATGGGGAAATTATGAAAATGGTACTTGGACAGGAGCCATTGGAATGGTTTACAGGGAAGAGGCAGACATTGGGATAAGCAAATTCGGGGTTTCATTTTTAAGAAGTCAGTATATCCAGTACAGTTATCCATACATAATAGAACTTTTCACATTTGGCACAAAAAAACCAGGATTACGAACACATACAGATGCTTTTATTCAACCTTTCAGTTCTACACTCTGGCTGGCAATCTTTATTACAATGATGACTGTGTCGCTATTTTTTGCATTTTTCCATAAAATAAGTTTACCTGAATCAATTCAAAAACTGCTTGGGATTTTAATTTCACAATCTACTAAAATTAAGTATGACAATATACAGACTGAATTTTTTTTGTGCACATGGATAATTGGATGTGTATTTTTGTCATACAGCTATGTAGCTGTTCTGTTATCTTTTCTGACGATACCTACTCTCGAGAAAATACCCGAAAACATGGAAGAACTTGCCGATGCAATACATACCGGAACGTATGAAGCCATAACATTTAGAGGTTCGATGATTCTTTCAAGTTTTATGGACAACGACAGGAAAGCTATTCAAGTCATTGCAACACATATTCAAAAGAACAATAATTTTGTAGACTTTGACAGACGGATCGTATTAGAAAGAATGAAAAGGGGGAAAGCAGCTTTAATAAGCCCTGATAATGGTTTAAAATTTCTTCTGCAACGTGATTTCGTTATATCACACGATTTTTTTAAAATTCACGCAACGGCAATTATCACGCGTAAGTCATTTTGCTGCAAGAAACAAATTGATGACTTTGTTCATCGTATTTCAGCATCCGGCATATATGGAAAGCACACAGAAGACGTCATATTCATTGCAGGTCTAAAATCAAGACATTTGCATGATGATATTAGTACAGCAGAAACAAGAGAAAGGGCATTATCTCTCATGGATGTGTCAGGTGCGTTTATTCTAATCACCATAGGGCATTCAATATCACTAATCGTTGCATTGGCTGAAATTGTGTACTTTAATATATTTGGAAATAGAACAAATAAGTTTATTTACTTGAGATAAAATAAAACGGAAGATTTGCAATACAGAAGTCATTAAATTTTTATTTATTTTTCAGGAGCTAGATACTCAATCTAAGGATCTAGATGAGAAATATATTATTTCAAAACTAATTTGTTCTAATCACTATATGGTATACAGTAGCTTTACTAGTTGAATCGGACGAATTGTATATACTTTAATCCATTTGGAAACAGAACATGTAAATTCGTTTCATTGGGATAAAATAAAATGGAAGATTTACAATACAGAATTAGTTAAAGTTTCATTACATACCTTGCAGAGGTTAAAAACTCACTGTAAAAATTCATCTAAGATGTGGAAGAAAAATATATTACTGCAGGCATTTAGTGGTATATCGTTCTAATTTAATTAATTAAAAAGTGAAAAACTGGTACATGAGGGCGACTCTCCCTATTGCTTCCTCCTTCAATGCGCAGACAAACAAAGGATCAATTAAAAACATTAAAAAAAAAAATGCAAAGATCGTAAGCTTGTATGTTATTTATTAATTAAATAATTTTTAGCACAGAGTTCTCTTAAATTTTAAATGGAAATTGCTTACATTAAATTGGAGTTTACGAAACTAAATTTTATTTTTTGCTTTTTAATGATTGACGTACTTAATTTAGTTTGCCTGAAATAAGTTAAATTAGGGGCCCGACGCGGCTCTACTTGCATTGAGAGTGTCAAGTGGTTTATCTTAGAAAACTTAGTACATCTACGAAAGAAGTTACAGTTAAAAAATAAATACACAAATAAATAAGAGGAAAGAATTGAGACACATATTGCCTTGACACTTTTCCGTTTGAAGACTATCATTTGGCGGGAAAATTTTTAGTCCGGCCCCAGTGATAAAGAGCAAATTAGGTTCAAAACAGTTTTCTAAATTAGAGGCAACCTTATAAGCCGCATAAGGAAGGATTTGGAAGACCAGGCTCAGGTTGCCCTTTCCCTTTTTAGCGGATTACTAAAAGATCTTAATCTCAAACTGTCCTCTTCAAAAACAAAAGCACTCACCCTTGCATTTCCAAAAGCTCTCAGCAGTAGGAGAAATCCCAAGATGCGGATTGATGGCGTCAGCGTAAATCATGTAGAACATCTGAAAATTCTAGGCATCACTTTTGACCGACGCCTCAACTGGCTACCCCACGTAAAAGATCTCAAAATTAAAGCCCAGAAAATCTACCATAATTCAATAAAAATGGTTGGAAAGAGGTGGGGTATCTCCACCTTCTTTCTCAAAACTTGGTACCTTACCATAATCGAGAAAATCCTTACCTACGGGGCATCCATTTGGGGCGGTCACCTCAGGTCGGACGCGATCTCCCTACTCAATTCAGCCCAACGTCCTTTTCTCCTTCAAATAGCAAGGGGCTATAAAACTATTTCAACTGACGCTATCACCGTCATCACAGGGATACCTCATGCCCATCTGCAGGTCTCCCAAATACACATCAAGTCTAAAATTCTCCAATTAAAAGATACAGAATTAAGCTCCATAATTTTCCCCAACACTCCAATACAACATCTTACCTGCAGTTGGTCCCTCCACCCTGGAAAGGATGTTGCTCCCCTAATAACCAATACGTCTAAGAATAGCTTCTCCCCATCAGCTCCAGTGGCGGTCTACACGGATGGATCTAAGACGGATGCTGGAGTGGGCACAGCTTTCTGCGTTATAGCCTCAGGCGTCGTAACCCATCAGTGGGCGGGCAAACTGGAAGACTATAATTCAGTATTCCAAGCTGAACTACTCGCAATTCAAAAAGGCCTCGACTGGATTGCCACAGCTACACACGCAGACATCAAAATATGCAGTGACAGTCTCTCAGGCTTGCTCGCCATTGCCCGCCTCAGGAGCAGACACCCCCAGGTGATTGCCATCAAAAATTCCCTAAGTGCTCTAAACTGTAACTGCTCCCTGGCTCACGTTTCAGCCCACAGGGGTGTGACCGGCAATGAAATAGCTGATTCGCTGGCAAAGGCCGCGACGGAGTCGGAAGAGATAGCCGTCTCCCTCCCTGCTCCCCCCTCCTTCGTCAAAAGAAAAATCAAAAGTTTATTTCAGCAAAAATGGCAAGACCTATGGTCAACCTCTGAAAAAGGAAGGCACACTTTTGATTTGATTCCAATTGCAAGCTCCAACACATGGACCCTGTCACCCCCAATCACCGCCTTCTTAAGTGGTCACGGTCCATTCCCATCCTACCTTAACAGGTTTCATTGCCGGCGCTCGCCTCTGTGTCCCTGTGGAGAGGAGGGAACACCGGCTCATTATTACTTCTCCTGCCCCCTCACAGTAAATTTCCATTTAAGGAATCCTAATCCAAGGCCAATAAATTGGCTGCCCAATATTTTATCCAGGAAACCTCTAATTCACAAACTTAATAAAATTTACTCCCTCTTAATAGACATCTCTAATCGAACCAATTAATACCTTTTCTTTTTAGTCTTGTTTTGTTTCTTTTTGTTTCTTTTGTTCCTTTTTCAACCCTTTCCTCCTTGTGGCGTCAGCAGCACAGCAAAGACCACCATGACAAGCAATTCAGCAAAAGCCTAGCCAACTGTGTAAAATCACATGATCCAGATTCCAGAAATGTTTAAGAGCCACACTTCAACTGCTGGTGTCAACCCATCAATGCTACCGACCAATCAGCATGCCACTTGTCGCGTGGGGCCGGCTGAGCCCGGCATACTGATGAAAATTATGTAAATATATTCTTATGTTACCCCTCATCGCCCCGTGTCGCGAGTAGGCGTCTAGCCTGGCGATGAACAATGTAAAAATTTATTTTTGCTTCAATAACGTCTGGCAGGGCTGGAACAGCCCCTTTGATCCTCCTGCGTGCAGGGGGTTCTCTTCGGGACAGCCCTACTTGGACTTCGGTCCTTGTACAGCTCAACACCGCTCTTCGAGCGGTGAGCCGGGGCTGCTCCCCTGTCAAATTGGCTTTAAGCCTTTAACAGCACTACAATGCAGTACACCAGCATGCCCTCTGTCGCGAGGAGCCGGCTGGGCTCGGCAAGCTGATCAACAAAAGACTATGTATATAAAAACTTGTCTCTCTCATCGCCCATTGTCGCGGGTAGGATCTAAGCCTGGCGATGAATTCTGTATTTTTTTTTTTTCAATAAACGTCTCGGGACAGCCCACGTGGACTTCGGTCCTAGCATAGCTCAACACCACTCTTCGAGCGGTGAGCCGGGGCTGCTCCCCTGTTCAATTAGAATGATAATAATGAGTTTAAATAATAATTATTTTAGTATTAATATTAAATAAATAATAATAAATGGATATAGGGTTCATAAATTGTGGGAGAGAATGAAATGTTAATTGATATGGTCCTCAGACAGGACAGCACTATCACTGAGCTGTATATAACCTTGTGAAGGAATCAAGCTAATAATTCCGCTTATCAAGCTAATAATTTTGAATACACAGAGCAGGAGTGGAATATATCCTAACCCTTGAATTAAGTCAAACTTTCGTTATGAGAAATCAGAAACGACAACGGACAGATACATAGAATATAGCTATAATTTAATTGTGTTCAAGGATAATTTCGACTAACTGAATAAATTACGTTAGAAATTAGACTATATATTAGGAGGAACATAAATGTTTGTTATTTTTTTACGAGATTAAATGATTATGAGATTTGGCTAGCAGATTAATTACCTTTTACAGTTTTTTTTTTTTTTTAATTGATTGCGAAAGAATTCGGCTGTACTAAAGATTAATACTGAATACACGAATAAATTATTACATAAAGAGTTAAACTAGATTCAAATTAAAAGGAATAGAAAATTTTAAAAATATATGATATTTCTACATCAGATATTTCTCCCTTTCGCCCAGAAAAATGTTACGAAGAGAGAAAATTTTCATATGTTCTTGCGGTTACATTAAAGAACTACAAAGAATATTACACGAGGCACACATCCCATACAAAACGTAAAATGAAAAATGAAGAAATAGTCATGACATAAACTAATTATAAAGGATCCACATCAAATTATGCATAATCTTTTGCATAATAAAAACAGCTGTAGTATATATTTTTTCAAAATATCTGGACATATATAATAGTCCATATCATATTTACCCATATTTGGTAAATTTAAATGACCTGTATATTTTTTTCATCTATTATAAAAATAAGCATATGCATTCATTTAACGTTGTGCCCCACAAAACAGGTTATATGTCAGCTTATCTGACCACAATGTGCTTAAACATGAGTTTTTTTTTTTTTTATTATTATTATTATATCATTTTGTTATATAACATTTATGCATACATTGGAAAACCATGATATAAAACCATATAATATATTGCTGCGTACTTGGGAGTTCGTAAGTTATCCGAGAATGAAAGGCGAAACTTGCAAAAATTTAATAGTTTATTTACAGGAAATTCCAAAAGAATACAGGTCTATAAACCAGGTATCAACTTCAATTCCACCAATAAACACAGCCTAAATAACAGCCGTCAACAGCAAATCCACAGTACAAACTGTACAGCAATAGCACATACAGCAATGCAACCTGTATTGTCAAAGAGGCTTAAAGCTCTTTCAATAACAATGCAACATTGGCGGAAGCTAATCTCAGACTGACGCCTTGGCGTAAAGCAGCTCCTTAAATACCCCTGTAGAAAAGTGTGGAAAATTAGAGAAACTGGTCAGCCAATCAAGTTACAGCTTCCACATTTGGTATATCGATAAAAACTATTTTCTCTCCAAAAGTCGCCAAAAAAGTCACCAATGGGGAAAAGTCGTCAAATTTGGCACCGAATCCATTACTTGCCTTTCTGAAGCTTTTTAATGCGTTTTTAAGGAAAAAATAGACTATTTTAACGCTAAAACAAGCTAGAAATGCAGAAAATTAACATTTAATAACTTACTAAGCCTCTTTGAAAGAATTTCTACAAAAATAAATAGAATTATTTACAGATTCGCAACAATATATAATAGTGATATATAAGTATTAGTAAATAATTGTGTTAATAATAATTAGGTATGGCTGTATTATGATAAGAATTGGCATAAAATCTTTACAAAGGTAATTATTGGTGCTTACATAGGTGAGAGAAAACCAATATTTGATAAAATATGATAATATTCATTTTATAAAGTGACAAATGCATGAGGAAAGAAGAATGTGCATGATAAATTGTGTAGTGTAATGTAAAAATTCTCTTTATTTTATTTATTTATTATTTATATATATATATATATATATATATATATATATATATAATGAAAATTTGTTTTCACATGTATATAAGTGAAGTATACTAATATGAATGTTTATGCTGAAATTATAATCAGAGAGAAAAATATAATCCTCTGTGCAAGAGTCTAGAGGGAATATTTTTTACAGTTTCATGATAAGGCAAATCAATCATGCAAACTGATTGATCAACAATTTACCAACAAAGCTTAAGTGAATTTTATGTTAAGTGTAAAAAAGGTGTAAACATGAAAAAATGTGTGTGAATGTGTGAAAAGGAAGCCTTATTGAAACATATAAATACCAAAAAGAACTATTGCACTAAAAAAGCTTTTAGCAAAATAAAAATTGACAACAAATATTATGGATAATTAAAACTGTGTGAATCTGTAATGATTATTAAAACTTTTGATTTCAAACAATGTCCAAATTTTAGCGCCAAAGATTTAAATATATATGATATATACTTTTACAGTTATGAAGGTTCTTTGACAAAAATCGGGTATACACGATTAAAAAGTAAAAATAATATGAAAATGTGTGTAGTGTGAACTGTAATTTGAAAACAAAATAAGGTTATATCATGTGAAAATGCTTGAAGTAAATATTTTTTACAGTTACTGGGCAAGGAAATCAATCATGTAAATATATGATTGACTAATAAATTACCTAAAGTAATTGTAAGGTAATTTTTTTTAATGGTGTGTATAATGTGTAAACAAGAAATATTTGTTTAAATGTGTTTATAAAAATGTGAAAAAAGTGAGAAACCTTGGCCAAAGCTAATCCATAACTGCTACAACATAAAACAATTTTACAGAGAAAACTTTCGGTCACAAAAATTAAATACAGATTTTTTTTTTTTTTTTTTTTTTTTTTTTTTTTTTAACTGGGGAAAAAAAAAAAAATATATATATATATATATATATGTGTGTGTGTGTGTGTGTGTGTGAAACCATGATCTGTGGTGATCATTATTGCAAATTACTGAAAGATGGATATTTTAACAAACTGTATATGTGTTATGTCAACAAATGTATGTGTACAAATTTCGGTTAATTGCTAATATACCATGAAGAACAAAAATAATGATTATATTCATAAATACCAAATCTATACATATACCATAAAAATATAAAATCTGCAAATACATAAACATTCAACTTGTGTAAGCATGTGGAAATATTGAGAAATATTTGTGTTAAACTGATGCGTTTATTAAAAATGTATAATAACGTGAGTAGTAATTAAAATAATTAGATTTAAAAATTAAATAAGAAGCATATGTAGTTTTTATATGTGTATAAAATAAATTTTGTGTTTATGAGACATAAAATTATTATTGGTTTTGATTATAACCATAATTTTTATAAAAATAAAACTTGTTGAAAGAAATTTCAAATGGAAAACCTGTGTGTATGCGCAATTAAATTAGAAGACCATAAATAATAAACGAAGTTGAAGAAAAATGCCATATAGAAATTATATTTGCTGAAAGTGCATTTAAACATTGCCAAAAAAAAAAAAAAAAAAAAAAGTATGGTGTGAAAGAGAATTATATATGCGTAGTAACTATGTAAATGGAAAAATGTCAATATATAATTTTCAGAAAAAGAAAAATGTGGCATTGTTACAATATAATTCTGTATATTATGTATACGTGTATTGTAAAACTTGTAAGTTGAAGTAAAAAGATCCTTTAAAAATACCAAAAATATAATAAGTATAAGCAAGTATTTAAAATGTGTGAAAGAAATATAAAATTAGCAAATAGTTATTGATGAAATTATAACATTAGTATTAAATAAAATTTGTTTATTTTATTTGTTTATTCATTTATATTTTAACAATTGCAATGTAATTCATGTGAATTAATGTTAAAGATGGATAAATTATCCTTATTATTATTATTGATTTATCTTTTATAAATCTATAACTATATTTTATAAAAACAGAATAATAAAACAGTCAGATTAAAATATTGCCGATCGTCTGACATATGAACGCATGACATGCCAAATATTTAAGTCAGAGAAAAATGTGTAAACTCCGAAGACAACATGCCTGAATAACTGGGTTGTGAGACCAATTATAACATGGCTTAGAGAGTGAGACGTGTAAAAATATGTAAATGAACTATTGAAAAAAAATTGCCATTTAACCGTACCCCAATTTAGTCAAATGACAATGAAGTTCTGACTCAAAAATAAGCTTTTATGCATATACATAACATAATACACATAATACACAACACATATACACATAATACATAATACACATACACATAATGCATCAAAATACATACAGAAAGAAACACATAATTTTGTTACTTATTTGTGATTTGTGATTTTTTTTTTTTTTTTTTTTTTTTTTTTTTTTTTACTAAAGTAATCGAAGTAATAATTTATTACACCTTACTTTATTTATTTATTTGTTAATTTATTCATTCACCACACATTCCTTTATTGTAATTTTACCTTGAAGTATGGAAGATGAAAAATTTTCAAAGAGTTCTATTATTTTATCGGCACAACTACTTTGCGAACATGTAATAAAAACATTTAAATGAAAAGTATTACATTCTATTTTACTAATAAAATTTAAAACAAAGTGTAAGTTTAATTATGTTCATATTTTAATCATAATTTACTTCAATATGAAAAGAAACATATGTAAATAGAAGTATAGTTTGTGTATTACTGTGTTACGAAATACTGTCATTTAAAATTGAACAGAATTATTGAAAATTATATATATATATATATTCTTTTATATGCTCATGATTATAAAAAAAACACATATCTGGATTTTTTTTTTTTTTTTTTTTTTTTTTTATCCACAGCATACATGACAGGTTTTAAAATAATGTGTCACGTGAAACTGAAATGTGTGTTTAAATTGATAAATATATATATATATATATATTATTAATTTTACTTCATACCAATAATTTTCAGTCAAAAATGAAAATATTTTAAAATTTAAAAATATGTGATTGGTTGCTCTAAAACAATGAATAATAAATCAATATTAAATATTTATTCACACAGAAGAAACATTGACAAAATCTAGCAAAAATACTTGCCACAAGAATTACCGAAATCTCTTTATCATCGATATTTTAACAACATTTTGAACAAAAATTTATTTATTTTCTTACGTCTTGCTGTTTATTATGACGCTTTTTTTTTTTTTTTTTTTTTAAACCAGAGGTATGTAAAAATAACAATATTCATAAGATTATAATATTTTAATATGGAAATTACTCTGGAAATATGCAAAATTATAAAAATATATATCTTTTTTTTTTTTTTTTTTTTTTTTAGGATTGAGGACTATAAGGAAAGGGCATGTTTACAAACAAACGCTCCGTCAATCAATCTTTGCCACTCTCGAGTGGCAAAAGATGAACCTCTATTGGTGGAAATACCATTGTTTTGCCACTTTACCCATAATTTGACTGCGAGTGACGTCACGTGCCCTTTTCTTATTAGTCTCAATCTAAGATTTTTGCGGTGTCATTTTTCCATAGTTGGACATTTATCGAAATCTAAAATTTATCGAAAATATAATTGAATAATTTGAAAACGATGTTATAATTAAAAAAAAAAAAACTAATAGTCCTCCGTCTTAAACTAAATTCTGGCAAGTGCGCTTGCAAAATGAAATAAAAACGAGTAAAAAAATTAATTTAAGGATTTAATCTTTATATAAAGCATGATCGCGTGCTGTCTTAAAAAGTAGATGTAAAATTTAAAGTTTATGTGATGCGTGTGGCATCGATAAAAATTGTTTTAAGAAATAGAATAGAATATAGAAACGATGTTGGTTGCATTTTATTATATTGTTTTAATTTTTGAATTTTATAGAAGTAATAGCTACCGTAGGAATAATTTCTTATGTTTAAACTGTAGGGAATTAATATGCGAGCACAAGCGATGCTATTTTATTTTATTTTTTATTTATTTATTTTTATAGTTTATGCTATAAAATATTTTTTTTTATTTCATTTTGCACGCGCGCTTTTTATTTCCTAACTCAAAATTATTAAAAAATAAACTAAAGTAATACTAATTAAGAAATTATGTCTGGGGCATAGAATAATAATAAAGGAAGAAGGAGCATATATGTTTTGGTTTCGGTTATTAAAATCCAGGAATGCCGGGTATAGGGTTGTAACAATGCTTCAATCTCATTGGTTGGCGACTTATTGGCGAGATTTTTGAATCGTCTCATCTCTCTGTCAGTGAGACAGCACCTACAACAATCAGCGATAAATGTGCCGAGTATGGGTGCCCTACTTTAAGGTTTTGAGTAGCAAAAATAGCTTTTGCTGGCAATTCACTAGAAGTGGTTTGTAAGCATTAGACTATTGACGTGCTCCTTCTTCCTTTATTATTATTCTATGGTCTGGGGTTAAACTTGATTGAATGTATATTTTAAATCATGTGTTTACAAATTTATAGATGACACAAATAATGACAAGTGACAGTCCCCTAAGGAAATAAAAATAAAATAAATAAAAATAACAATAATAATAATAAGCTTTAGTATAGGACTCCTCTGGCGAACGTTCCTAGCAAAGGTCTTTACTAGCGCAATTATGCTATCCGCATTTTAATTTATTAAAAACAATTTACAACAAAAAAGTTACTATATCAATGGCATCTTTAAATTACCAACTCCAATTCAAACTTGATTATCCTTTATACTTTCTTCTAATATTCAATAGAAGAAAGTATTGGATTCATAAAAAATTTCGACCTCGGGTTTTTGATGGATTTACACGTTTTGAAAGCTATAGAAAGAGATTTGACCATTTTTAGAAAATGTCTGTATGTCCGTCTGTCTGCCTGTGTGTGTGCGTGACAAAATTTTGTGGGAACTGTATCTCAGGAACTACTGCACAGAATTTCATACAAATTGGTATGTAATTGCACCTTGACATAAATTAGTGCCTATCAACTTTTGGTAAAAATTGTCTTACAGGTTGCGTTGCCATCCCGCTTTTTCTAAATTTTTAACATGGTGATATATGACAAAATTTTGTATAAATGGGCATAGAGAGAATTATTTTTTAGTAATCATTATGAAATTTACAAGAATTATTTATAATAAAGATAGTCGACTGGGAAAAAATTTTGTATGTGTAGGAGTCTCGCCACCCCCCTGGGGGGAAGTCCCCCCCCCCCCCCGAAGAGAGTAAATTTTCAAGATGGGTATCTTTCGAAAGGTCTCGTCAATAACTTTATAACGAATGGTTAAACTATAAATCTGTGATAATTTAAAACAAAGTTATCGATTTTTTTTACTTTTAACAAAAACAAACAGATTTTTTTTTTTTTTTTTTTTTTTACGAAATTTAACCAAGGTATTTAGTTGGCCCCTGACATAAACTGGTGCTGATTACATTTGGGGATCAATCGCTCAACAGGTGGCGCTGTGATCGTATTTTTTCTAAATTTTTAACATGGCTGTATAGGACAAAATTTCGTATAAATGTACATAATGAAAGTTTTTCTAAACCTGTGATTGTAAAATTAATATGAATTATTTATAATAGTAGTAGTTAATTAGGAAAAAATTTTTGTGCATCTGGGGGCATCGCTTCCCCTCCCTTTAGGGGGAAGTACCCCCGGGGGGGGTAAATTTTCCAAATGGGTATCTTTCGAAAGGTCTCGTCAATACCTTTAAAACGAATGGTTGAACTATAAATATGTGATAATTTAAAACAAAGTTATCGATTTTTTTTTACTTTTAACAAAAAAAAAAAAAAATCGTATATATATATATATATATATATATATATATATATATATTTATGTTGTTATTGAGTAAATTTGTATAGGAAAATATAGAAGAAAGTCTTGTGGTGGCCACAACACACTAGTTTTTTTTGTTTTGTTTTTTTTTGTTTTGTTAAACTATGAATTTTAATTTTAACAATGAATATTTAACTATCATTCGCGGAGTATTTTTCATTTAGCAAAAAAGATTTTTTATTTATTTATTTACACTGATAGAAAAAAAAAAAAATCCCAACACCAGGAAGGAGCTGTGCTAGATAAACGAAATTTGGTAGGCGTGTTTATACATCTGAAAGATGACGTCGATTCAAATTTCGAGCTACGTGCATAAGTGTGGCGCTAGTAGCAACACTATGAACATGCAAATGAGGTTTGCTTTAAATAAGCGCTGTAAGGTTCGTGATCGTTATTTACAGTTGAGATTTGACGTAGTGGGTTAATGTTAGTCAAGGATGCCTCTAAGAAGACGAAAAAGCCATTATCAACAGCTCACTGAGTTTGAACGAGGTCGTGTAGTAGTACTACGAGAAGGTGGGTTTTCTTTCCGCGATATTGCAGAAAGACTTGGCAGGAATGTATCCACTGAGCATGAGTGTTGGCAGCAGTGGTCAAGAGAAGGTACTGCCTCAAGAAGACCGGGTTGAGCTGCAGTTGGCAGAATCCAAGCTGCAGTTGGCACCACACAACGAACTGTTACAAATCGGTTACTTCAAGGACAGCTCCGTTCCAGACGCCCTGTAGCGTGCATTCCACTGACTCCAAACCACTGCCGTTTGCGACGTGAGTGGTTTCAAGCTAGAGCTCATTGGAGGACGGAGTGGAGATCTGTTGTGTGTTTCTGATGAAAGCCGGTTCTGCCTTGGTCGCAGTGATAGCCGTGTGTTGGTTAGAAGGAGGCCAGGTGAACGCCTGCTAGCGACCTGTCTGCGGCCTAGACACACAGGGCCTACTCCTGGAGTTATGGTTTGGGGAGCAATTTCGTATGACAGCAGGAGCACTCTCGTGGTTATCCCACGCACCCTGATTGCAAATTTGTACGTCAGTCTAGTGATACAACCTGTTGTGCTGCCATTCATGAACAGCATTCAAGGGGGTGTTTTCCAACAGGATAACGCTCGCCCTCATACCGCTGTTGTAACCCAACATGCTCTACAGAGTGTCAACATGTTGCCTTGGCCTGCTAGATCACCAGATCTTTCTCCAATCGAGCACGTATGGGGCATCATTGGACGACAACTCCAGCGTCATCCACAACCAGCATTAACCGTCCCTGCATTGACCGCCCAAGTGCAACAGGCATGGAACTCCATCCCACAAACTGATATCCGATACCTGTACGACACAATGCATGCACGTTTGCATGCTTGCATTCAAAATTCTGGCGGTTACACCGGTTACTAATGTACCAACATTTCACACTTGAAATGGCTCTTCTCGCCAATGGCTCTCTCTACCTGTGATCTTGAAACTTTAATCAATTAAATATGTTACCTAGACAAATGTATTGCTGAAATTTCATTACTGTACAATAATTTTTTCTTGGTGTTGGGATTTTTTTTTTTCCATCAGTGTATTTATGTTAAGTAAAAGATTTTTACATGGAAGTGTTGATTCAATATTACATATAAATTATGTTTTATAAATTCAAAAAGGCTTAGAGAAATAAATTCGTAGCAGTCCAGTGTAAATGTAAATGACGATTTTATTTTATACTAATTTGCTTTGCCCGCATCGCTGGTCTATATATTTAAATGAATATTTTTATAACAATAAGCCTCGATTATTTTATTCTTATCTATATATTAATAGGCAAGCATGAAATTTGTGGTGCACTTTTAACATATTAATTATGGGAGTAGACGGTTGAAAATGGTATCATTCGAAAAGTATGATTAGCCGCCTGTGCAGAATACAAAAATTATAATCTTACTATGCCAAGAAAGTATTTAAAAATACTTTTTATTTTGTATGCATGTTTCCATCTTATACACGTATTCTTTTATATTGAAAAATAAGTCCTTCCGGCTTATTCGGAAGGGTAGGTTGATTTCTTTTTTCTTATCAAGTATCCGTCATTGTGTTTCAAAATGGCGGTTACAAATTATTAATGGACTTGGTAGAAATACTGATGTAGGCTATGTACATATGGAGTTTTAAGCAAATCGGTTCATAAATACCTTTTTATGTGAATATTAAATTTTCAATTGGACGGCGCTTTGAAACAAAATGGTGGGTTAAGTTGACAAATATATCAAATGCATTTGTGAGATAAGTCTACTGTACACATATAGTTCGAATTAATTCAAAATCTTAAAAGTCATCGTGTTGAAAAATTAAGGGGCTGCCACACTTGGATCAAAATGACAGAGAAAGTTGCTCATCTAAGATATCGTTGCAAATTTGATTTTTTTTTTTTTTTTTTTTTTTTAGAAATTCTTTCAAAGAGTATTTGATAAAATGTTAGTTTTCTGCATTTCTAGTTTGTTTTAGCATTAAAATAGCATAATTTTTCCTTAAAAACGCATTAAAAAGATCCAATAAGGCAGGTAATGGATTTGGCGTCAAATTTGGCGACTTTTTCCCCATGGCGACTTTTTGGCGACTTTTGGCGAGAAAATACTTATCGATATACCAAAGATGGAGGCAATAACTAGATTAGGTCAAGAGTTACGTGAAATTTCTAGATTTTTGTTGTTTGAATAATAAATCCACTTTTCAACTTTGATTGGAATTGATTAAGTATTTCAAAAGTTACCGTGAAAACAAATTTTCAAGTGGCCGCCACTTTGAAACAATACAGTGGAACAAGTTTCCCAGCAAACACATCCAAGATATTTGAGGCATAGGTTCATTGTCCAACTGTGGTTCAAATCAGTGCCGTGCTTCAAAAGCTATCATTATGGGAAATTTTCAAGTGGCAGTATGAGTGGCTGCGACTTGAAAACAAAATGGCAAAACAACTTGCCCAGTGAAATCATCCAATATATTTGTATGATAAGTTCATTGTCCAATTCTAGTTTAAATTAAATAAGTATTTCAAAAATTATCGTCATAAGAAATTTTCAGGTGGCACCGCTTGGAAAAGCGTAGTAAGATGCCCAGCGAATTTATATGAGGTATTTGAATGATAAATCCACTATCCAAATTTGATTCGAATTGATTCAGTATTACTAAAGTTACCATAATGACAAATTTTCAAGTGGCCACCACTTGGAAATAAAATTGCGGATCAAGTCACAAAGTGAACTTAACCTAGATATTTGAATCATAAGTTCACTATCCAACTGTTATTTGAATCAGTTTAGTATTTTAAAAGTTATCATGATGGCATATTTTCAAGTGGCAGTGTGATTTCAAGTGGCTGCAACTTAGAAACAAGTTGTCGGGACAAGTTGCCCAGTAAACACATTCAAGATAATTATATGATAATATCACTGTCTAAATTTGGTTCGATTTGGAGTATTATTTCAAAAGTTATCATGATTTTAAATTTTCAAGTGGGAGCCTGATTTCAAGCGGCCCGCTTAGCATAAAATATCCGGTACTTTCCAAACAATGGCTGTTAAAATAAACTTGGTTGAGACCCTTATATGGTCTATGTATACATCAAAATTCAAACAAACTCGCAATACGCTTTTCACAATGTGAATATGAAATTTTCAAGTGGTCTCCACTTGAAAACAAAATGGTAAAGCAGCGTGATTGGCAAACTGATCCAAAATATTTATAAGTTCACTGTCCAAATTTGGTTCGTTTGGAGTATTATTTCAGAAGTTATTATGATTTTAAAGTTCCAAGTGGTAGCGTGATTTCAAGTGGCACCACTCAACTTAAGATATCCGCCACTTTATTAAAAATAGCGGATAAAGTTCATTGAGACACTTATGTAATATATGTATACTTTAAAATTCAAACAAATTCTGAAAACGCTTTTTACAATTTGTATTTGAAATTTTCAAGTGGTCTTCACTTGAAGTCAAAATGGCGAAACAACTTAGTTAAAAAACTCATCTAAGATATTTATAAGATAAGTTAAGACACTGTCCAAATTTGGTGCGATTTGGAGTATTATTTCGGAAATTATAGTGATTTTAAATTTTCAAGTGGTAGCCTGATTTCAAGTGGCCCCTCTTAACTTAAAATATCTGCCACTTTATTAAAAATGGCGGATAAAATTCATTCATAAACTTTATTGAGACCTTTATGTGACCTGTATTTACATGAAAATTCAAGCAAATCTTGTTTTAAATCTGCTTTTTACATTGTGGGTTTGAAATTTTCAAGTGGCTGCCACTTAAAAACAAAAAGTCGGAGCAACTTGGTTAACGAAATCATCCAAGATATTTATAAGATCAGTTCGCTGTCCAAATTTGGTTCGATTTGGAGTATTATTTCGGGAGTTATCGTGATGACAAAATTTTCATTATAGATAGATAGATAAATAGATAAACGAATTGATTGCAATAGGTCGATTTCTAAAGAAATCAACCTAATACCATAGAATAATAATAAAGGAAGAAGGAGCGTATGTGTTTTGGTTTCGGTTTGTAAAATCCAGGAATGCCGGGTATACGGTTGTAACAGTGCTTCCATCTGATTGGTTGGCGACATGTTGGCAAGATTTTTGAATCGTCTCGTCTCTCTGCCAATCAGTTTGCAAGGCAGCACCCACAACAAACAGCGATAAATGCCCTGAGGATGGGTGCCCTACTTCAAAGTCGAGAGGAGCAAAAGTAGCTTTCGCTGGCATTTCACTAGAAGAGGTTTGTAAGCATTAAAGTATTGGCATGCTCCTTCTTCCTTATTATTATTCTATGCCTAATACCTAAAGTAGAAAGTTGTTAAATCTGCCAATTTCTGAAAACTGAAATAAAACCATAGACACAGTAATTTGTATAATGTAGGATCACTAGACTCTCTGCTATAGATTTTTTTTTTTTTTTTGTAGGAAAAAACAGCCATTAGATGGCTGAAATTTGAGTGAATGAGCGGAAGATTGAAAGTTTATACTGTTAAAAATATACGCAAGTTAAAAAATGATTTGATCTATGAGAATGCTAATTTTTTTAAGACCTAATTTCGTATTTCTTTTATTTTTTTAAATATTTACCATTATTAACTGATATCATTGATTTGAAAATATAAGATTATATCAATAGTAAAAACATATCATTGCTATTATTACTATTATATTTAACCTCATTTTAGTTGAATATTGCCTGAAAAAGAAATGTGAAATTAAACAAAAGAAATAACTTGTGTCTTGCCACAAATAAAACAATTTTCACCAAAAAAGTAAGAAACCATAAGAATTGTGTAAGTAAAACACTTTGATAAAATTTAAAATAAGTTTAAAAATCAAATTAAAATACAGTAATTAATCTTGCTGTCGTATTCAAATATATATATGCATACTAGCAGAACCGGCCACGCGTTGCTGTTGCTAAGTTATATGTTGAAAAATATTGCAGTAAACTATTCAATACAGCCAAATTATTATTTACGAATAAAGATCAAAACATTGTGGCCGATGTAAAAACCCACCGGATTGAGAAGATAAGAGAACCTTAGATCAAAATTCGGAAGCGACTCATAGAAATTTTCGTAGAGCTGATATTCAGCACAAATTAATTTTTTTTAATAGGGTCTTATAAATTTTAATAGAGAAGTGAAATATATTGTTTCAAATGCTAAGATGGCAACAGCTGTAGTTATAAAAAGGATAACAATATGGCTAAGCCAGAAAAATAAGTAAATTTGAAAAATATTTTAAAACTTTAAAATAGGATATCTTATGAAATATTGGGCATTTAAAGTAAATACAGGTATCATTATAAATAGAAAAAGATTTTGGAAAAGATTTTGGAAAAGATTAATATATTTTAACGAAGTGATGAGAAGATTTTGAGTATGTTAAAATTTTAAAAGTAAATTCAAGTTAATCAAGAAAGGAAACATTGAGGATTAAGATAAGAATAATTATAAGATTAAAAAAAAAAGCTTTTTATTTACCATATTTTTAAATTTTCTGTTGAAGTGATGACGTCACTGACCGTCTGTGGAGCCAAGAAAAGGATTTCCTGTGTTATTTGCCCATTAGATTTTAGTAAAAAATTATTAAAAACACTGCTCTGAAAAAAAAAAGAGATTTAATACCATTCTTGCTGATTCTTATGCAAAATGACCTCCTGAATCCGAATATGACTCCCATTTTGCCCAGTCATCCACCGTTTTCTAGATACACCACCCCCACCCTCAATTTCTTTCACTGTTCGATAATTTTATGCCCATGAATTTGATTTGAAGAATGGAAAATAATTAATTTAACACCTAAAAAAAAAAAAAAAAATACAAAGTTTAAAAAATAGCATTAATAACGGATTAAAAAAATATAAGATATGTAATGCACAATTTCAGTGGCAAATCCCCCCCCCCCCTCTAAAAAAAAAAAAAAAAAACTTTGTCGCAAATGTCCATGTTTTAGAATTTTCCAATTCTGTAGCCCCTCAGAAGATATTTAACGGTTAAAATAACCCTCACCCTTCTAAAAATGAAAAAAAAAAAAAAAAAAAAAAAAATGATAAAAATAGGGGGTCATTCCTAAAAAACGATGGGTGATAGGGCAAAATTGGCGTCATATTCGGATTCAGGAGGTCATTTTACATAAAAATATTCTGAAATAGTGTCAGAGGTAATTTTCATGCCGAGCAGTGAAATCGAGGACGATTATTTTCCGATTTTAATTCCCATATTTGGGTATAGATATATATTAGTTTTCGTGTGCATGCGTTAGATTGAGTTATCTTGCTGTCAAATTGACAAAATTTTAATTTTAAATTTCAAAACTCTGTCTCCTTTGCGGTTTTTTTTTTTTTTTTTTTTTTTTTTTTGTATTTGGCAATCAAAAACGTAACACGAAATTATACATGCCAGATGTATATTTTCGTAATATGTATTGTACGAAATATTGTTTCATAGTATTTATTACTCTCGTAATATAAGTTGTTAAAATAACCATAATTTTTGAAATGAATTAAATATATTTGCCAGATAATTTGGTGATTTTTTTTTCCCCCGCCAACGATGACACATATGAAATCTATTCTGCTGCAACATAATGGCATTTTATATCAGATACTTTATTTAGACGTTTGAAAACAAATTTGATTTCAAATTATGATAGAATATTTATCATTTTCCTTTTAATTAGTATATTAGTTGGATATTTATTGTGTAAATATCATCCTTTGAAATGAAATGTTTATGTTTTCAATCGAATATGGGAGTTCGCTTTTTTTTTTTTTTTTTTTTTTTTTAGAGTTTATTTTCATTTAAAATTCAAATTTTATCAGTTTTACAGCAAAAACAACTTCGCTTGTGTATAGAACTGCATTTACATTTTATCAATTTGTATAAAATTTTTAAAGTGATTATGACGTCAAATTTTGTGAGATGCATAATTTAACTTTTTATAATTTTTTAACGTTCACGTTTGATTTAATGTATTTATTTTCATGTCGAAAGAAAATGAACTCGTAAATTTTTTTTGGTAACAATTAAACTTATGGAACTCAAGATAATTATAACCTTTTGTCATATAATAAATAAATAATTTGCAATAAAAAATATTGTGACTATAAATTGAGATAAAAACTATCCTAACTCTCAAGTTGGACCAAACTGCACACAGTGTGCAAAGTTTCATTAAAATCGGTTCCTCAGTTTAGGAGTTTATCGCGAAGAAACATCGAGACACGAAATTTTTATATGTATAAAGATATATGAAATCATTAATATGATTACTTAATACATTTGTTTTAATCGAATCCAACAGGAAAATGGATTGTTGCATAAATATATATACATATATATGTATATATATATGTGTGTGTGTGTGTGTGTGTGTATGGTAATTAAAAAAAATAAGAAAACAGGGCATTTAGAGTGGCCCCCTAAAGTCCCTTAACTTAATTTAGGTCCCTAAAAGTCCCTTATTTTGTAAAAATGTTCCCTAAGTCCCCCCCCTTTTTTTTTCTTTCTCTATCAAAAATCGTAAGATTTTTAAATATGCCGAAAAAATGTTATTCGAATGTGATGAAATTGCTTAACCACATACCTTACAATAGATATAGAATATTGAAATGAATAACTTTTGGCAGTCAGTAATCTCATGTGTAACAGGGATACTAAAATTCACGGATAACTCGGTGACTGGGCCATGTGGAAGAAGGGAAGGGACTAAGAGTAGAAAAATCAATGTGCCGACCCTGACTGTCTTCTTGCAGTTGCACACCATTACTACATTTGCAGTTGTATTGGATGCATTCGATCAGGAGTTGAATTATTTTCAGCAATGAACCCAGCTAGAAATTCAGCTATGATGACCAATAAAGGTATATCTGTAAATATTCAAGATAGTAGTGCGATGTTCACTTGGCTCAAAGATGGCACATTTTTAAATTATAAAATAATACTGTTAGAACCCATCTATTTTTCACACAACTTTTTTTTATATTCAATTTTACTGTATTGTACTATATACATATATATATATATATACATATTTTCCCCCCATATATAGAATTAAAAAAAAAAAAAAAAAAAATGCATCAGTACCGTAACATCACTACTTTGCAACAGCCTGCTAATAGTTTGGATCTAAATCTGGATGTAAACCTGATATTTTTAACGCAGTTAAGAGAGCAATTATCCACGCTTTGTACAATGAAATATTCCTTGGACATATCCAAAAATTTATTTTGTTAGTACCCAAATTGTTGTTCAGTCATCAAGGCCAGGGGTGGACTCACTAAGTATTTGTGGCATAGTGTTTTTACTTCAGATGCATTTTTTGTAAAATGTGACCATAATGCATAACATTTATACAAAAAAAAAAAGAAAAAAAAAAAAAAAGCGTAACATTTATACTTACAGAGTGTGAAAAAACAAGAGATTATCGCTTTTTTGCTAATACGTTTTATTGAACACTGCTATTCGAAAAGGTAAAAAAAAGAAACAACGAAAATGATTTATTAAATTGTTTGACACACAATACAATGTAAAAACTGGTATGCATTATGTTGTTTTACTAATGTATGATCATTATAGGAAATGATAGGCATATCATGTATATTTCTTTCACAGAGAAACTTAAAAAATTTCATATGTATTACATTCTGACTAATTTTCTTAAATTCATTAAATTATTTTCGAAGTGAAACAAATTTAATATATGTTTTAGAATTTTTCTATAGAATATCATTTCTCTAAAATTGCACATTATTATCTTTCACATAGATGCCCAAAACTTTCAAATATGTTATATTCATTTAATAAACATATGAATTTAGCATGAAAACACACTGACATGATTTTTACTTAAAAGAAAAAAAAAAAAAAAAAAAAGATGTGAATAGCTATGTAGATTATAAAAAAAGTCCCGGATTTATAGTTAGTATGACTTTGCTTAGGTTATTTATAAAAAGATTTTTAAAGTGGCAAGCTACACCAATGGGTGATAGGTTTCCTTCTGAAAGCTGCTTGACAGAAAATGTCAAACTCAGGTCACGCTCTTAGACCTTGCCTAGCTATTCGAAAGTTTCTGTTTTTTTTTTTTTTTTTTTTTCAAAACTTGCAGGAATACACATGCTAAAACCCCTGAAAAAGACTCCATGGAGGGCAAAGCACCCTAGGCCCCTTAAGTAAAAAATCTATTGTACCTCCTACACATAGAATGACAGATTTTGAGGACGATTAATTGATGGATAAAGTATGTATATATTCAAAATGTCGAACATAGCTTTAAATGTAAAATCTGAAACTTTTCATTTGGCATGATAAAGAGTGAGCTCATCTTAGAAATTATTGGAGGAATCTGAGCCCCATGGGCCGATGTAACTATATGCCTATGTCTTAAGGTATTCAGTAAAATCAAAAGAGTGTGAATTCTTTTGAACTGGCTATATATATTTTATTTGATTTTGCTTTACACGTGATTTTGTTTAACACTTGTTTTACACATGGTAGAGGATCATTTTTAAAAAAAGGGTGTGTGTGTGTGTGTTGTGTATGTATTATTAACATTTTTGCGTAAAATAAATAAGTCCTTTAAAGTCCTTTTTTTTTTTTCAATTTTGGTCCCTAAAGTCCCTAATTTTTTGTGGGAGGTGTGCTAAACGTCCTGAGAAAAAAAATGCCAAATGATTTTCAAGTTGCTGGGCAAAATTTATCTTTGTACATGGCAAAAAGATCCAGCTGTATATATTGCCATGCAAAGGTATATGCAACACAACAAAAACGTTGCCTTCCCGGGCGCTTGAGATTGCAAGAAGAAAAACAACTGGCAGTTAAAATTTTAAGTTGCTTGTAGTATAAAGACTGATGAATGTTATTATTTTCTTTCATTGGCAATAGATAGAAATGAAAATAAACATTCAAGCATTAAAAATGCAAATTTCAAAATTTAATTATTATCAAAACTGTGTTAAGATATGTATGTTTTTAAACCCATTATTTTGTTAGAATGTGTATATCGCAGGTGTACATATAGAAATACCTAAAAATAAAATTTTAATATATTTGATAGCAGAATACACAGACAAACTGTATAGCAAAAATAGAATAAAAATAAAAATGAATGTATATTTTTCATATCAAGAAATGAAAGCATATTTATCATATCAAGAAATATATTTATCATACCATCTTATATATATCATATAAAAACTACTGTAGTGAAAACAGAATATGAATAAAATGCATTTATATATATCAAACCAAGTAACAAAGAAGTGCCTAATAACTTCCCATAAAAAAAGCCTTTTTTTTTTTTTTTTTTTTTTTTTTTTAACAACTTAAATTCTAAAATTCCTTTCGAAAGATACCCATCTTGAAAATGTACCCCCCGGGGGGGGGTACTCCCGTCACTAGGGGGAGGGGGAAGCGATGCCCCCACATGCACAGATTTTTTTTCCTAGTTAACAACTACTATTATTAATAATTCATATTAATTTTACAATCACAAGTTAAAAATAACTCTCATTATGTACATTTATGTCCTACACTGCCATGTTAAAAATTTAGAAAAAATGCGATCACAGCGCCTCCTGTTGAACGATTGATCCCCAAATGTAATCAGCACCAGTTTATATCAGGGACCAACTAAATACCAAGTTTGGTTAAATTTCGTTTAAAAAAAATACGATTTTTTTTTCTAAGCTTTTTTTTGTTAAAAGTTAAAAAAAAAAAAAATCGATAACTTTGTTTTAAATTATCACAGATTTATAGTTCAACTATTCCTTTTAAAAGTATTGACGAGACCTTTCGAAAGATACCCATCTTGAAAATTTACCCCCCCCCCCCCAGGGGGGAAGCGATGCCCCCACATGCACAAAATTCTTTTCCTAGTTAACTACTACTATTATCAATAATTCATATTAATTTTACAATCACAAGTTTAAAATAACTCTCATTATGCACATTTATACGAAATTTTGTCCTATACTGCCATGTTAAAAGTTTTGAAAAAGTACTCTCACAGCGCCTACCTGTTAAACGATTGATCCCCAAATCTAATCAGCACCAGTTTATGTCAGGGTGTAACTAAATACCAAGTTTGGTATTCATTGGTTCATTGGTTTCATTCATTGGTTCGTGAGATACAGTGTCCACAAAAATCGTGATACACACAGACACTCGGACAGACATTTTCAAAAAACTATCAATTTGTGTTCAGGATATCTCAAAACGTGTAAGTCCATCAAAAACCGGAGTTCGAAAATTTTCACGAATCCAATACTTTCTCTATATTACATATAGAAGAAAGTAAAAAGAATTATTTAAACTTTTAAACATGAAATTAAAAGTAAAATATATATTCACAATTGTAATAATATTATGAATTTTTTTTTTCTTTTTTCGGACTGTACATTTAAAACTTTTGAACAATTAAAAAAATCTGATAAATTTAGGACAATTCTAGCTGAGTATCAAATGCAGATGTTCCACGCGATAACTATGCTTCATATTTATAATTCAAATTTTAGTAATACAAAAGCTTAAATAATTACAAGATAAAAAGAACTTTTTATATACCATGTTTTTAAATTTTCCATTTATGTGACAATTATTTCTGTTTTAATATTATTTCTGCGTTATTAGAAGGTTTTTAATTGAAATTGACTTGGTCATCGTGTCTTCGTGTCACGCTAGTAAACAAGGCGCCTTCATTTAAAAGTAAATATAAGCTATTTCGTTTGTCGTTCTGTGGCTCAGTTGGTAAGAGCGTCCCGTTAGTAGCACGTTGGTCATGAGTTCGGTCCCCGGAAGGTCCAGCGTGTTAATTTTTGCAGATAATTAGTGGAAAAGGTATCAATTGATACAAGAAAATTTTTCGTTGCTTACACTAAGAATTTTTTGAGGAGTTTTTTTAAGAAGCATTTTTATTTATTTATTTATTTATTTAGATATTGGAAAACAAAAACATTTTAGATATTAAAAAAGCACAAAATAAAAAGTTTTAAGTAAAAAATACATTAAAAAATATTTTTAGAAGCTTTATATGTATATTATGTATGACTATTATATGAAATTGGATTTGTCATCGGCTTTTTGTCACGTTAAAAAACCAAAACGCTTCCATTATATATTTATTAAAAAAAAAAAAAAAAAAAAAAAAAAAAATGTAAGCAACTCATTGTATCTTTTGATGAATCAGCTGGTTACAGCTTCATGTTGATAGTGCGAGAGTCGTGTCCGGTCCTCGCCGGGCTGAGGTGTTACTTTTTGCAAATAATTAATAGAAAAAGTGTCAATTGATAAAAGAAAATATTTCGTTGTGTACACAGTATCCTAATAATGTTTGAAGATTTCATTTAAATAGCTTTTTATCTAGTAACCAGAAAGCACAAAATAAAAATTTAAATAAATAAATAAATAAACTTTTTTTAGAAGCTTTTTATTGAAATTGTATTTTGTAATCACGTCTTCATTACACGCTAATAAATAAGGCACCTCAACTTTAAAATAAATATCAGCAGTCTTTATAGTCACTCGTTGGCTCAGTTGGTTAGAGCGTCAAGTTGCTAATACGATGGTAATGAGTTCCATCCCCGAAGGATTGATGTGCTATATTTTACAGATGAAATGTGTAATAGAAAATATGCCAATTGATAAAAGAAAATTTTTTTTTGTCTACACAGTATTCTAAGAATTTTTGAAGAGTTTCTTTAAAGAAGCCTTTTTTTAGATACTAAAAAACACAAAATATAAAGTTAAATATATATATTCTTTTAGAAGCTTTTTATTGAAATTGGATTTTTATCATCGTGTCTTTGTGTCATTCTGAAAAAGAAGGCGCGTCCACTTTAACGTAAATTTAAACAACCTTTTTCGTCGCTTGTTAGCGCATTTAGTTAGAGCGTCATGGTGATGACACGATGCTCGTGGGTTCGATCCCCGCAAGCCGATGTGTTACTTTTTTGCAGATAATTAATAGAAACTATGCCAATTGATAAAAGAAAATCATTCGTTGCCTACACAGTGTCCTAAGGAATTTTGATAGTTTTTTAAAGAAACTTCTTTTTGAGTTACTAAACGCACAAAATAAAAATAAATAATTAAATAAAAATATAAGTAAGTAAATAAATAAATAAATAAAAATAACACTGAAAGTTTTTTATTATTGTGAAACCCTAAAAAGCCTAAAATTAAGATTTATTCTTGCAGAGACATGCTATAAAATCATAAAATCATAAAAGTTTCAACAACAAGAAAATTTTAAAGAAATATATAGGTATTTCTCTTTTGCAAAACATGAAAATTTTTAAATATTCCAAATATTTTAAAAAGCATTCGAGAACAATATTTCTTTTGTATAAGGATTTGCTAGATTTTTCTAGAATGTTCTATGATTTTTCTTGACAGTTCTTAGACTTTTGGTCAGAGCGTCATGCTGATAACGCGATGGTCCCAGATTCGGTCCTCGAAAGACGATATAGTACTTTTTTTGCAGATAAATAATAGAAAGAAATGTCAATTGATAAACGAAAATCTTCCGTTGTCTACAAAATATCCTAAGAAATTTTAATTAGTTTTCTTAAGAAGCTTTTTCCTTTTTTGTAACTAAAAAGCACAAAATAAAATTTAAGTAAAAAATCATTTTTTAAAGTAAGAAGCTTTTTATTGTGAAGCCCTAAAAAGCATAAAATAAAATGTATTCTGGTAAAGACATGCTACAAAGAAATGAAAGTTTCAACAATAAGAAAATTTTAGAGAAAAATATAGGTACTTTCCTTTTGCAAGAGATGAAAATTTTTTAATGTTCAAAATATTTTAAAAAGCTTTCGAGACATTTGAGATTTCTGGCCTAATGAATGATTTTACAAAATTTAATGACTAAGAATATTGGTCTCGAAAGCTTTTTAAAATATTTTGAACATTAAAAAATTTTCATCTCTTGCAAAAGGAAAGTACCTATATTTTTCTCTAAAATTTTCTTATTGTTGAAACTTTCATTTCTTTGTAGCATGTCTTTACCAGAATACATTTTATTTTATGCTTTTTAGGGCTTCACAATAAAAAGCTTCTTACTTTAAAAAATGATTTTTTACTTAAATTTTATTTTATAATTTGTTTATATTTTTGATGTGCTACTTGGCTTAAAATGGCTATTGCTAAATTAATTTTCTGGGCGAAAAATGTTCAGTATACTTCAGCGCCAAAAGTTAAAAAATCGCTCATGAAGATTTATAAATAAAACTAATAAAATTAAAATAAATTTATGATTATAGAGTTTAGAGTAGTAAAGAAATGTCATATAGTCAAATGTGAGGTCATAAGATTTTTTTCTTTTTAAACTTGGCAGTAAAAATATAAAAAATTGTAGTTTTAAAAATAAAAAATCCTTTTAGAACAACATATATTAGCATTAGGAAATATATTAGCATTATTAGTTTTATATTTTCATATTTTAATTATTTAAAACAAAAAAAAATCTATTTGAAAGTTCGAAAATCAGGCTTCGAGGTATTGCATTTTCATCGTGTTCTTTGCTATTCTAAAAGTTTCAAATGTCTATAGCCAGAAATTAGTTAAAAATCGATTACAAGATTTGCATTGGACAACCAAACAAGAAAGCGAGTTAATGAAAAAAAGGTAAAATATATTCTATTTATTTTCTCTCTCATCCAGAAAATTTTAAAGTTTAATGCTGTGAGTATGAATGATTCAGAAAATTCTGAAATTAAAGTTACCACCAATGTAATTTCTAATAAAATATTTAAAAATGCAAATAATGTACGAATTTTTGAGCGGATAACCAAAATTTTTTCGCAGACCACTGGCTGGCTACCACTATCATAAAATATTGTGAAATATTCAAATCTTTAAAGAATTACGAATTTCTCAATTTCTCTAGACCTCGTAATTTTATTTTCTGGATTTATCCCGTTTTATCAATGTAAACTTAAATATTTATGCTATTTTTTTATTTTTATTTTTATTTATTTTTTTATTTTTTAGTGTGACAGGACTACTTTCTTCAATCTGCCATTTTGCGTCGTTACCTGTTTATAGTGTTCCACTTCCAAAATGCCTGTCAATATCCAACTTTACAACATAATCTCTTACTTTATTTAAAAATATTTTGGGAAATCCGTAAAAACATATACACTTTTTTTCCCCCCTCCCATCGGTGGGGATCGAACTCAAAACATTCGAGTTCGTAGTTATGTTCTCTGACCACGGAGCCAACAGATCTTGGGTGAATAATTCCTGATTATTTAGAGTAGTGTTTTCAGATATTTTTAGACTAAAACTGTGAAATTTATTTAAAATGTGTGTTATTTTCCGATTTATAAGGTGAGTATATTGATATTAATTATGTTTTTGAGAAATTAATGGATTGATATTAATTAATCTGTGCTGAATTTTGAGTAGAATTTAAATATCGAATAATTGGTTTATAGTTTTTTTTTAATATTATGTTTTGTTCTGTAGAAATTGAAACTGTAAATTATTAATAATAAATACGAAATTGTTATTAAGATTATTTTACTAATTAAAATATATTTAGCAAATGAGTATTAAGCAATTAGGGGAAGATACTATACAATTAATTCATTCAAATTTTATTACTTTATTTGGAATTAAAAATTAATGCATTATTTGAATATGTGCTTAAGAATTTTACTGCGTGCCTTTTTTTTTTTTCTTTTAAAGGGTGTTAAAATACAAGTGTAAGTAGTCCTGTCGTACAAAATTAAATTCTGTCATAGACAGAATTTCATCCAGAGTTTTTTTTTTTTTTTTTTTTCTTTTATGAAAAAAGTTTACAAATATGATTTCCCAATTAACTTGATGTTTGAACTATTAGGTCTGAGAAAGTAAATGCTGCGGTATAACTTTATATATATATATATATATATATATATATCAATTTTAGAATTACACGGTTAACGCATTTCACATTTCTCAGATTAAAAAAAAAAAAAAAAAAATTAGACAATGAAATCTGATTTTGCAAAACTCAAACAACCCCCTGCCCACCTTGTCCCATATAATGACCATTTTGATATATATGTGTATAATATATTCTGTTGTTTGCGTTCTTTAACAAAGAATTTACGTTTAATTTTGAAATTCTAAGTACAAATCTCACGCGATCTTTCGTGAATTTCAAATAAACGACTTTATTCTTGAAACTGCCTAACATGTTTCGTTTATGCGTTTAGAAAATTTACTTTTGTATTTAAGAGAAAGGCTGAATGGTGTAAAAAATATTTTTTTCTTAAAAAATCTTTAAGATTGCATAGATTTTTCACAAGAACAAGGGTAAATAACTTTTAAGTAAACAAAATATGTATTTCACGAGGTGGAACGCATTTCTGTAGATCATTCTTCATTACAATAAGAGTTTATATAGATACGTAATATTTTGTAAAGAATTTAATTTTAACGTAACATTATCGTAAAAAGCTTTTACTTGTTTTCTTATATAGATAAATTCTATTAACTCAGACGCTCAGACCTATGAGATTTTAGATTTAATAAATTCTCACTAATTTAGCATATAGAAAATGTCCACTAAAGGTGTTTTTTTTTTTTTTTTTTTTTTTCCACATATTTAATAAAAATGACAACAATAATAGGAAAGAACATTTATCATCTAACATGAGTTGGGGATGGAACGACTAACTACTGGCAAATTTAAAAATGTCAGTGCAAAGTGGCCTGAAAAAAAAAAAAAAAAAAAAAAAAAAATCACATTTTAGAAAATTTTAAAAAATCTTTACAAAACCTACGATTTACAACCTAATTTAGAGATTTTTGAATTGTGAATTCATAATTATTATTCGTAACTAATTTCAACTTTTGTCAATATAGGTTTAAAGAAGTTCCTCGCATTTTACGAGGAGGGTCGGTGTTTGCATTGAATAAGAGAGGTTTCGCAGGGAAAGTTTTCTCCGTGTTGTGGCAACTCCATGGACCACGCGGGCTTTGGACGAGAGTTGTCTGTTCAGACGTGCAGAGAAAAAAAGAACGCTGACGCTTTGGTTTTTCAGAAGGGATAAAACGATAAGCTTTTTGAGTGAAGGGCCAGGGCCAAGGCCGTAGGCAAGGGGGGTCCCGACGGGCCCGAGCCCCCCCCTCCCCCCCCCCCCAAATTAATGATGAAAGACTGATTTCGTGTAGTGTGTATCAGGCAAACAAGGCAGTCTTGAAAAAAAAAGTGTTTAAAAATAATTTAATAAAACCTATTAATTTAATTAAATTTCCCATTACGTTCTTTCTTTTCTATATTTAAGCTCTAGAGCGCCATAAAACCCATTCAACCATAATCTCCCTATATTTAATCACTTAATTTCATCCACCTTCTTGTCAAAGCTATAATGGACTGTCCTACGTCATGAATTCAATCTTTTTACTTTCTTCTGTATTCAATAGAAGAAAGTATTGGATTTGAAAAAAAAATTTGATTTCCAGTTTTCGATGGATTTACATGTTTTGAGAGACCCAGAACACGATTTGACCATTTTTAGAAAATGTCTGTGTGTGACAAATATTTTGTTCCAAATGTATCTCAGGAACTACTGCACTGCACAGAATTACATATACATTTATATGCAGCTGCACCATGACATAAATTAGTGCCTAACACCTTTTGGTGAAAATCGTTCAACAGGTGGCGTTGCCGTCTGAATTTTTCTCAGTTTTTAACTTGGCGGTATAGTACAAAATTTCTTATAAATGTCCACAGTAAGAATTATTTATCATAGTAATAATCAAGTAGGCAAAAAATATTGGACGCATAGGAGCAACGCTTCTCCCTGGGGGGGGAAGTCCCCCCCCCCCGTAGGGGGAGGTTTATTCGATATGGGTATCTTTTAAAAGAACTCGTCAGTATTTTTAAGACTAACAGTTGAACTATTAATGTATGATAATTTGAATCTAAGTTTTCCTTTTTATTTTTTCCCTCATTTTTGACAAAACGAAAAAGGGCAAAAAACATTTTTAAAGATATTGTTAGTGAAAATAAAATTGACTTTCTTTGGACATTAAGTGTTACATTTCTATTAGAAACAAATCATCTGAATTCATCATGGAAATTAATTTTAATAAATAAAAGTTTTAATGAAATGATTGGTATTGAGGGAATTTGTATAGGAAAATATTGACGAAAGATTTGTGTCCAAGGCCTGATTAAAGCAGGGGTATGTAAGACATGTGACCAGAATAGCAGGGGCCATATAATTCGCCCTGAAATTGCCATTTAGCCTTTTATGCCCTAAAAATGGTATCATATAGTGCAAATTCTGACATATTACTCCCATAAACAGGTATATATGTACCTGTGTTTATTGGTGCACAATGCGAGGAGGAGGCGGGCTCACGAAACTATGTGTGCCCCGGGTCTTGCATGAAGTTAATCAGGGTCTTTTTGTGTAGGGTCTGATTAACTTTGTGTGAAGCCCGGGGTAAACACACTTTTGTGGGCTCCACCCCCACCATTCGTACTATGCAGGAATCAGCAAAAGTACATATATATACCTGTATATGAAACTAAAATAACAAAATTTTGCATTTTATGATACCACTTTTGTCATTTTTAAAGGCAAAAAAGCATTTTCAGGGCCAGTTTTAGGGCTCTTTGCTACATAGGGCCCGGGGCACCACGTGCCCCTATGTTAATCAGGCCCTTGATTGCGTGTGTGTATGTTTTTTTCGTTGAGTAGGCGTATTATTATATCATATTCAATGACCTTGTATTAGAAATGTGATGGGCCCCTCCCGAAAAAAAATCCTGGCTACGGCCTTGGCCAGGGCCACTTGAAAAAGGGCCCTGGTCCCTCTTGTAGAAGATTTGAGTACGAGGATAATTATTTTACTAATGAAGATCAAATTAAGCGGTCTAACGAACAGATTTTAAAGATGATGGAGGCAAGTCAAAAATTAAAGTTGAACATTAAAGTGAAATAAAAAAAGGTCTTTTTCCTTGAGGAAAGTCATTGCATGGTTTAACTAAAATGACGGAAATATCTGAAGCTTATTTAGGTAAACCTGTTGTAAATTCTGTTGTTACTGTACCTGCTTATTTTAACTATTCTCATCGACAAGCCATGAAAGATGCATGAAAGGGTCTACTGCCGCATCTATAACTTACAGACTTGGTCTAGATTTAAACAAAAAAAAGGGAACTGGATAAAGAAACGTCCTCTCTCTCTCTCTTTTTTTTTTTTTTTTTTTTTATCTTAGTGGATTCAGCTGATCAAGAAGATTTTGATCGTTCAAGGCCCTTTATATGCCTGATACTGTTGGCATATGGATATGCTTTTGTGCTGATATCCCAGACTGTTCGCAAAACGTGCCAGAGAAAGGGACTCCGGAGATCAGGCTGTTCGGTCCTAATGTTGCTTAATATATCTCTTGGTAATAACAAGATTCCCCGAACTGAGTCCCCTAGCCTTAAGAAAATCGCCAACAGGTAACAAATATTTGTTAAATTCTGAATGAGGGTGCTCTGTTAAAAGACCAGTACATAATGTGTTTAGTCAAAATGAAATGCCGAAGCTCTTTCCTGGTAGAGAGAAATCACAGGGGAGTCTTTCTGAGGACAACCAGACCCCACGGACATTCCCACTACAAAGTACCAAAGGATGACTGGTAAATATTGTTTTTCTTTTGTTATCGTTGCCTGTTTTTTTTTTAGTAATGTGAGTTTGGTATGTAATAAACAGTATTTGAAATAGATATCTTTAATACTTGTCTAAGATTTTTCAATAATAAATATATGAATTTGTATTAAAAAAAAAAAAAAAAAAAAAGCAAATTGATTTGATTGTAGTAAAATGTGTATTTTTCTATGTCATAATTTGCTGTGAAATAAGACAGTTACGTGCAGTTTATTTAAAAAAGAAAAGACGAAAAAATGAACTGAATTCCTGTTTTATTGAGAATTATTTCTTGGACATTTAATGAAAAGAAATAAATAAAGATATGTTGTTGTTGTAGTCTGCTTTGAAATCATTGCTACTTGGAAAATTTTGTTTACTAAAAAATCAAATTTTTAAATATTTAATTTAGAGTAATTTTTTTTATAAGATGTTTGATTGATGGACAGTTTAGTTCTTAGTGGATCTGTGTTGATTAATTAGCAGTTTCGAATCATTAAATAATTGGTGAAACTGTTAAGGGAGAATAAAATATGTTAAATTAAGACTGCGGCAAATCCTTGAAAATTTAACTTAATCTATTGGCAATGTAACTTGAATTAAAATGATCCACTGAGACCAATTTTCTTTTTTTTTATTATTATCGTTTAGGAGGAAACTGTCAGTAGAATATGTATTTGCATTATGTATATATATTTTTACTGTTGTCGGCAATTTAGTAGTCTTTGGTGAGAATTTAGCTAGTTTAAAAGAGCTATAGAAATAGCAAATATGTTTAAGCTCAGTTTATAGGTAGATAGTTTTAGAAAAAGTTATTGTTGAAAAAGTTGAATTTCCCATTACTCACCACAGGCTACATTTTTTTATTTTGGGGGAGGAAATTGCCCTTACTTACTTTTTTTTATTTATCATGTTTGTTTGTTTTCTTATGAGAGTCTCTGTCCAGGAATAATGAATTAAGAAGAAGTTTAAAAATGGGTAAATAGTAGAAAGAGACTGCCCTAGACCATAATGTTTGCAAAGTATTTTACATATGCATAGAATAATCATAGCAAAGTAGCGCTGCACAGAGCTCCAGTGTGCAGTATAACACACAAAAGTTTTAATTTAAATTTGGAATCTGGGTATTGCAGGGTAACACATCGCGATTTGTAGGAAAATTACGGGTTTCAAAAAGAGTTTATTTAAATAAAATGATGGTGAGATAACATCAAATCTCATCGTAATAACTGGTATCCGTGAACAGCTCTGGAAATTGTGTTGCTGTTCTGTTGTGCACATATATAAATATTTCAATACAATTTTATATATATTTTGTTTATTCTAGGCATGAGTTTTTAATTAATGTTAGATGTGCAATTATTTTTTGTGATTTGATATGGCTGGGTAGCTGTTAAAAGCAATTTATTTTTTTTATTTTTTCAATTAGTGAAGGTTAGTAAACCTCTTCCAAAAATTTTAGAATACAAAATAATTTCTTTCTCTTAATGTTGACAGTATTTCAAAAAACAAAAAGTGTGCTTTTCCTATGACCAAAAAAAAAAAAAAAAACATTGGTTGATTATGAGAAAAATTTGATTTTAAAAGAGAAATTGTTTTATACTCTGACACTGTGAGGTTGTGTCACAATTTAAAAATTTTGCAAAAACTCTACTAGTTATAGGTGGAGGATAAACAATTTGTAAATATTTATTTGCTTGGGTGAAGTTGAGATGGTATGGGTATTCAGCTTAAAATCTATGTTGCTCGTAGAACTGAGATAGTTCTATTGCAGTTTATTTCCTCGTGTTGAGTTGATTTTTAGAGATTTTAGCTGTAATGTGTGCTAAAGTGAATTGCTTGAGTTTTGTTTACCAGTTTTGGCAGGTTAGCAATATGTAGAGGAAAATTTGAAGTTTTGTGTTTGGTATTTGTCTACCTGCTTTCATAAATAGAAATAGATTATTCCCAACATCTAGATATTTTCTGTTTATAAATATTATTAGTAAGATACAAATAGATGAAAGGAAAATAATTAAATAAAAAATGCTACCACCTGGCTATGTTTTGTGACCAACTCTCAATGTGGAAGGGTATAAATTTTGAAAATTATGTTGTAATGCATTTCAGCTAGGTTGAGCTTTGCATAGCATTACTGATGTGTTTTAAAGGAATTTCTAGTAAATTTCACTGTATTATTAACATGTAAAAGAAAAGTGTGATACTTTATTTTGGAATTATTGTGTTGGATAAATAATTTAGATTAAATGCAGTGAAACTTAGCTGTGTAAGAATTGTTTTGACGAGAGAGTTTAATGAATTATGCAGCTGTGAAAAGGCTTTAATTTTACAAGCCTTCAAAAATGCTGAATTTAAATTTAGAGTTAACTGTTTGAATGAAAAAATATTGAGTGTGTTGGGTGGATCAGTAAAATTAGTTTTGCCTAAGCAAAGTTAAAGAAATTTTTTGTTAGTATTTTGATCTCACAATTAAATGTTTACTGTTTGGTAATGAATATTTTCAAAATTTTAACTGGCAATGAAATAAAGCAGTTTTTTTTTTTTTTTTTACTTTTCTGAAATTATTTTCTAGTTTATGTTAGACCTTAAAAGTCAATTTTAGAAAAAAAAAATGATATTTTGAATGGGTTAATTTGAATTAGTGACATGGTGATATGAGAACTGGAGTTTGCCAGAAAACTCTGTTGCTCGCATATTTACAGAAATCTGTTGGGGTTCTCTCACTGAAATTTTAGAGATGAGTTTGGCTGTTGTGACGACAATTTTGGTTGCTGATGCTTTGCACAGTTCTCACTAACACTGGTGAATGTCTTGATATTGTGAAATGTGGATATGAAGTTGTTGTTTATATAGTGGAATTGTTAAAGAATTAGCATGATGAAATATTTTGGGAGGAAAAAGTTTGTTTTGTGAAAGTTTGGAGGTAAAATAGATTTTTGTTTAGGAAAAGTTGAAAAAGAAATTTTGGATCTTCAGATTTTTTTTTTTTTTTTTTTTAAGAGCTGCACCTGTTTTATGTCCTTTTGTAAGCCTGTTCAGATATCATTCAAATAAATAGTAACGGATGAAAATTTTTTTGTATGTTTGAATACAAAGGTTATGAAAGCTTAGAAAATTTTTTTTAAACATTAGGTGATTAATTTGAGTTTCAGAGAGGTAAAAATTATTAGATGTAGGTATTTATTTATGCAATTCTGTCGAATCTCTCAGTGCATATTATTTTCTGACATGAGTAGTAATGGAGGTAAATTCTGATAGTTCAGAGTAAATTGTGGACTAGATGTTAAAGCAAATAAAAATAGAAAAAAATATATATTTCCTGACTAGGAAATGTGCTGTGATAATGAACACTGCACAGTGTGAAAATTGAAAAAAAAAAAAAAATGTTTACCTTATATGTTATGCACTGGGGGAGTGGTAATTAAGACTCAATTTGTAGTTGTAGTGAGGTAGAGAAATAAAATAATAATGGTAATACAACCTAGCACATTCTGTGGGGGAAAAAAAAAATCTTTTTTTGTGTTTCTGCCAAGGATAATTTATGTTTGAATTGTGAAAAAATTTGAAGTTAAGTCACTTAGAAAATTTCAAATAGCATTTTTTTTTTTTTTTTTTTTTGAGTAAAATTCTTTTTCACTTTCTCACTCGCATTAGTGACCAGTACAGAATTTTGAGTTGCGTAAAGGTTAATGTGATGAAATTTGTAATACTAATAATGCAGAGGTTATTTATGAGTTCTCAAATTACAGTAAATATTGGGGTTGGAGTTTTACAAAAACTTCCTTTAGTTTAATTTGTAATTAATTTAATTGTTAGTCTAAATTTTAACTTAACTTCTACTTCCAAGTTGCGCGTTGTAAACAGATTTTGAGTTTTAAGAGGTTGGTCATGTTTTTTGTATTGGTGTATTAGGTTGATGTTTGACTTTATGCACTTTGCTCGGGGGCATGGGCCTGTCTCTTCTGTTTGATTTAAAAGGGTTTTAGCTAATTTTGCATTAGGTTAAGGGATGTTTTAACTTTGATTTTATGCGAGTGTGGGCGAAAGAGGGATTTACATGCTGTCATTAGAATCTTCAGGTAAATTTGGTGGACGTTTTTGATGTGTATTTAGGGATTTAATAATTTTCATATGGAGATTGTTAAAAATTTGGTAAATTGCTGTTGTTTTGTGTAGTGTATATGTTTTTGGGATTTTACAAATTGCGAGGGAAATTTTATGGTAATTTGTTTTCATGTGTTTTCGATCAGTCACTTTGCAACTTCTCAGTGCATGTATTCAGTTTCTGAGATGAATTAATTAATTTTTGAATTAAAAAAAAAAAAAAAAAAAAAAAAAACATAGCAAGGTATATGTAAATCTGTGCCATATGGCGGCGCACGGGTACTTGAGCTAGTAATCAAATATATATTAAGCACATAAAAATAGCAAAAAATGAAAAAAAAAAAAAATGTAAAATTTGAAACAAATTAAGTTTAGTGTATGGTTGGCGAATATCAAAGCTCTTGTTTGCTAGGAAAATCTCTGTAGAAGAATTGATATGTTTCAAATTGGTGATATAATATGTGCACTGGGAAGTTAAAAAAAAAAAATCTTTATGATTTGATTTTTTTTACAAAAAGTAAAAATGTATGAATACGAATGTGGCTGAAAAATGTTGTAATGTAATAGTGGATTTTATTCTAGAATTGTCCTTGTATTGATGCTATAATATTTGTTTCTATATAAATTTTTCTGTTTTATAGTGGCGAGTGTCAGTGGATGGCTGGTGGTCGCTTAGGTTTATCCCTGGTAGGACATGACAAATATTTGTTTTTGTTCTTTTTTTTTCGTATAGTGAACCCTTGTGCCATGCTGCTTGATGGAGGTCATCTATGTGTACCCTGGTTCAGCCTTAATTTTTTTTTTTTTTTTTCAGGCATCTACAATTTGTCTTGTTTTACAGATGTGTGCAACATGTAAATATTCTCGTTGGTGTAAAATTTCCCTAAGGTTGGTGAGTATGATATGAATTACTATGGTTATCAGATGACATTGGATTTAGTGAAATTAGTTTAAGTTTGCTGTTGTAAAACAGATTGTATGGTGTTAGGAGTTGGCAAATTTGTGAAATTGTGAAGCTTTGATGGTAGTTTTACAGACTGAGTTAGACTTATATATATTTGGAGCTAAGAGTTTCAAATTGTGCTGGATTCATCAGTTGTTGATTACTTATAGGAGAAATTTGACGGTTATAGTTTTTTCTTTTTATTTCTCAAAAAAATAGGGATTAATTTTAAATGGGTTTAAATGTAAGTTAGTGTGCTTAATATTTTTGTGGGATGTTTATGGTGCTGAATTGACGGACACAAATTCATGCAGGCGTATTCCAGGTCTTAGCATTTGCTACCTGTCCTCGTGGGGGTCGGTGTTGGATTTTTCTTGGATTAGGTACTTTTGCTGGGTATCTGGCATCCTTTAAAAAAATTGTGCCATTTTTTTTTCTCGAAAAACGGAGTGTGTTGTAAATGATTTCTTTTCCTTATTTTTTTTTTTTTTTTTTTTTTTAGTTTTTTGATAGTTAATTAAAATAGAAATGGATTAAATAATTAATACCTCAGTTTTTTTTTCTTTTATCAAAACGGAACTTAAAAATTAAATTTGGCTCTGGAGAAATAAATTGAAAAAGTATTGGGAAATAGAAATTCTGGTGTGCGAAAAAGAAAAAGCTGTGGTAAATACTCCTTCTTTCAAGACATATCATTTTCTATCACTATCTTTTATCAGGAATACGTGAAAAGAGGAAGAAGTACTTTGACCCTTTCGTCATTCAAGGTCAGTTTGTAGCAGGGGAAAAAAGAAGTTCCTCGCATTTTACGAGGAGGGTCGGTGTTTGTGTTGAATAAGAGAGGTTTCGCCGTGAAAGTTTTCTCGGTGTTGTGGCAACTGCATGGATCACGCTTGCTTTGGACGAGAGTTGTCTGTTCAGACGTGCAGAGAAAAAAAGAACGCTGACGCTTATGTTTTTCGGATGGGATAAAACAATAAGATTTTTGCGTGAATGGCCAAGGCCACTTGAAAAAGGGCCCTGGGGATCTAGAACGAGCTTATCGAAATGCACTCGTTATCGGAATTTCTCCGATGTGACGTCACATTCCGATAGCCTTTCTTATTTCGCTAGAACTAAGACTACTATATAACAGGCTGAATCATTCACCGCCATAAGTCCGTCATTGCTAAACTTTAGATTACTATATAATAGTCTTATTAGTCTCATATAATAATCTTATATGGTAGTTCGTCACTGCCAAACCTAAGACAATTATATAATAGTCTTATATAATGTCATATAATAGTCATATACAATAGTCTTAGTTTTAGCAATGACGGACTTGACGGACAAATGGAGGCGAATGATTCAGCCTGTTATATAGTAGTCTTAGCTAGAACGAACTCATCGAATTGCTTTCATTATCGGAATTGTCTGGCGGAATCGTTTTTCGAAATTTCGACTGGTCTTTTCCAAGTGGAATCGTCGTGAGATAAACAATTCACGGTTCCAATGGCGTCCATTTTGGCATTAGGTGTTATTCAAGAAAATGAAAAATCAAGTTTTAAATATATTTAAATCTTTAAAATTAATTAAGTTAAATGAAAATTGTAATATATGTATATATATTGGTAACTAAACTTCTTATTTAAAAAGTATGAAGAATAACATGTCTTAATATTTAAAGTTATTGAAAGTTAATTAAATATAATAAAAATTACAATAAATACCCATAAATATATATATATATATATATATATATATATATATATATTTGTAATTGAAATTCTTATTATTCATGTCTAATATTAATAGCATATCTATTAAGAATAACATTTAAAATTATTAAAGATTAATTGAGTTTAATGAAAACTGCAATTATATATATATATATATATATATATTAACTAAAAATCTTATTTAAAGTATGTCTATGAATGATGCAAGTCCCAGTACATAAAACATTAATAAAGCTTAAAGGAAATTATGATAAATATTTATTTTCCCTGGAACTAAAATTTTTCTTTTTACATTTTATTATAATTGAATTAAGTAAGTTTGAGACACAGCACGTCAATTCTACATTCAGTTGCAAAACTTCATTTGTAGCTATATAATAGAATCTAATAAGAATCGCTCATTTCTTAGAGAGGGAAAAGTAAGTGAATGTAATTTTTTTAATTTAATAATTGATTTTTACAATCTAAATCAGACATATAATGTAAATTCACTTACAAAATGAAAATTGATTTTAAGACGGTTTTACTTTTTCTTACTTTTTGACGGAAGATATTTTTTTACTATGCTTAAAGATTTAAAATTACACAGCATATTTTATTGTATATTGTAAATTCTAAAAGAAATTCTAGAAACAGTACATACAAACATGCAAACTAAAAAAAATACTATTAGATTTGCTTTAACACATGTAAATACAATCAATCAATTATACTAATATATGTACACAAAAATTTTAATTAAGGAAATTTAAACAAAAATGTTAATATTTGAGTATATATGTAATAAAGAAGCATTACCGTAACTATAAAGTTAACACAGATTGGACAAAAAAAAAAAAAAAAAAAAAAAAAAAAATTACCTGTATTACACCCAAAGCTCTTATATCCATAGTAATTCGTCGTTCACTAAATAATAAATGCTAGCAGCTAACACTTCAAGGCAGAAAATCATTTACATTTATTGCCTTAAAATGCTAGCAACTGGCAAAAGGTAAAGTTCGGTAGTAACATGGGTTTTATATATAGAAAATACATACGGTATTTACAAAAAATAAATGGGGATAAATACTCTTTTCTTATTAAATAAAACTAAAACACACATTCACAACCGCACAAGCAGAGGCAGCCATCTTTGTTTATCTAAAAAATCCAAATGAAATCTCGCGGCGAGGGTGAAATTATCCTTGTCTGTGATTGGTCAACTTAATCCGATTTCGAAAACAGCCCTTTCTCTCTGGGAGAAGTTTCGACTCACATTTCCGAGAAGTTGGTGCTAGGGTATAAAACGCATATCGGAATGATTTTAGTGAAATCTGCCGTTTCCGATAGTGAAAAGTTTCCGCGTCGAGTTCTTTCCCATGGGTTCGTTCTAGACTCCCTGGGGCTCTAGAACGAACCCATCGGAAAGAAATCGACGCGAAAACATTTCGCTAGCGGAATCTTCGGCTTCCAACCCAAATCATTCCGACATGCATTTTATACCCTAGAACCACCTTATCGGAAAGGTGAATAGAAATTTCTTCCAAAGCACCCAAACTGCTTTCGAAATCGGTTTAAGTTGACCAATCACAGACAAGGATGATTTCATTCTCCCCCGAGATTCCACTTGGACTTTTCAGATAAACAAAGATGGCTGCCTCTCCTTGCGAAAGTGTAAACGTGTGTTTCTATTTTATTTAATAAGAGAAGAGTATTTAGCTTCATTTTTTAAATAGATAACGTACGTATTTTCTATATAGTAAAACAGTGTTATTATCGAAATTCAATCTTTGCCAGTTACCTTTAAGGCCGTGAATGTAAATGACTTTCCGCCTTAAAAGTGTTAGTTGCTAGCATTTATTTCTTTACACAATTACGAACTAGGAATTATTTACTATGGATAAAAAAACGTTGGATGAATTACAGGTAATATGTTTTTACTCTGTCCATATAAACATTAACATCATCATTTTTTTTAATTTCCTTAATTATTATTTATTTTATTTTATATATTTATTTTTGTACATGTATTATTATAATTGATTTATTGTATTAACATGTCTTAAAGCAAACGTAATAGTATATATTTTTGTTTTCATTTTACTTTTCAAAGAATTTATCATGCTGTCAGTCCCCAGAGAAAAAAAAAATTCTGCAAATCCCCCCCCCCCCCCCTTCAAAAAAAGAAAGAAAGGATTTTAACATTTTGCATTTTTTAAAAGATTTAATATCAGAGTTTTTCGAATAATAATTTTTGGAGTATTTAACTGCAGAAAGCAAATAAAAAAACTGCAATTTGATGATAAAATTATTTCTTAATCTAAGGGGAAAATGAAATAGTTGACAGCTATGAAATATTAATGTTGTGTAAGTTGTTTCTAGTTTAAAATTTTTATGATTATAAAAAATGATGTGTTTACATTTGTATTTCTCGAAAGCAGTGAAATAATTTATCTCAATCGATATATTTGATTCTGAAAACTTTACTAATTCTTGTAATCATTATTTTATATAAAGTCTTTTGAACATGTTGGGAACACTTACTTTTCATTTAGTACTTTTGTGATGCAATTTTATATTAAAATATGGTGTATCATTCACTTATCTGTACGCAAATTTGGTGTTTTCGATTTATATTATTAATCTATTCTAAAGCTTTAGATAACTATAAATTTAAATGCATTGCATATTTTAAAAAATATATAAAAGCAATTGATATTAAAATATTGTTTATTTAAGAGATATTTTTTAAATCAATTATATAATTGAATACTTATCAGTTTCTTCTTTCTTTTTGTAATTTGCATGCTTGTATGTACTGTTTCTAGAATTTCTTTTAGAATTTACAATATACCATAAAATATACTGTATAATTTTAAACCCTTTAAGCATCGTAAAAAATTATCTCTCTTGAAAGTAAGAAAAAGTAAAATAGTCTTTTAAAATTAATTTTCATTTTGCAAGTGAGTTTACATAATATGTCTAATTTAGATTTTTAAAATAATAAATAATTATTAATATTATTCTTTTTTTAATTTGCTCACTTTTCCCTCACTAAGAAATAATATTCTTATTAGATTCTATTATACAGCTACTTACAAATGAACTTTTGCAAGTGAATATAGAATTGACGTGTTGTATCTCAAACTTACATAATCCAATTATAATAAAATGGAAAAAGGAAAAATTTAGTTCCAGGGAAATAAATCTTTATCATAATTTCCTATAAGCTTTATTAATGTTTCATATACTGGGACTTACATCGTTCATAGATATACTTTAAATAAGACTTTTAGTTTAATATATATATATATATAATTGCAGTTTTCCTTAAACTTAATTTTTAATAACATTAAATATTAAGGCTTGTTAGTCTTAATAGATATGTTATTAATATTATACATGATTAATATGAATTTTAATTACCGAAAAAATATATAGGTATTTATTGTAATTTTCATTAAATTTAATTAATTTTCAATAACTTTAAGTATTAAAAAATGTTATTCTTCATACTTTTTAAATAAAATTTTAGTTACCTATATATATATATATATAGCAATTTTCATTTAACTTAATTTTTAAGATTTAAATGTATTTAAAACTTGTTCTTTCATTTTCTTGAATAACACCTAATTCCAAGATAGACGCCATTGGAACTGTGAATTGTTTATCTCATGACGATTTCACTCGGAAAAGACCTGTCGAAATTTCAGAAAACGATTCCGCCGGACAATTCCGATAATGAAAGCAATTCGATGAGTTCGTTCTAGCGAAATAAGAAAGGCTATCGGAATGTGACGTCACATCGGAGAAATTCCGATAACGAGTGCATTTCGATAAGCTCGTTCTAGATCCCCTGGTCCCTGTTGTAGATGATTTGAGTGCGAAGATAATTATTTTACTAATGAAGATCAAATTAAGTGGTCTAACGAACTGATTTTAATGATGATAGAGGCAAGTCAAAAATTAAAGTTGAACATTAAAGTGAAAAAAAAAAAGCTCTTTTCCTTTAGGAAAGTCATTGCATGATTTAACTAAAATGACGGAAATATCTGAAGCTTATTTAGGTAAACCTGTTGTAAATGCTGTTGTTACTGTACCTGCTTATTTTAACTATTCTCATCGACAAGCCATGAAAGATGCCGGAACGGGTCTACTGCCGCAGCTATAACTTAAGGGCGTATCAGATTCAGCAACTTTAGAAACAACCAATTTTTGAGCCGACTTTAGCGCCGATTTTTCCTCCACGAAAGCACCGTAGAGGTTACAATAGTCGGGTGAAAAGTTGGATGAAAGAAGACTAACTTCTGACGCTTATCCCTTTTTTTGGCGCGAATAAAATACGCAATGATTAGCGTTAAAATTCTCTTTCATTTGTGTAAAATATCGCATTATTATTTCTATTTTGATCTTTTTTACAACTATTGTCATAACGACATACGAAAATAAAAACGATTAATTGAAAATTCTTATCATTTAACGGTAAAATAAACGTGCTTAACGATAATATTTCTTCTTCAAATCTCCACTTGAAGCGATTCCCGTGTTCCGCCATCTTGGAAATATGACGTATCAAAATAGCGCATCGTGATTGGACGAATCCGAGGAGAAATTGAGTATACGGACAATTTTATCAAGACAGCTCTGAAAAAGTTGGACAACTTCGGTCTGCGCTATCACACTGGGAGTAGAGACAATTTTTTCCGAAAAATCGGCGCTAATCAGTGGTTGGCTCTAAAATCGGCTGTAAAGTCGTCGAGTCTGATACGCCCTTTACAGACTTCGTCTAGATTTAAAAAAAAAAAAAAAAAAAAAAAAAAAAGGAACTGGGTAAAGAAACATCCTCCTTTTTTTTAATCTTAGTGGATTCAGCTGGTCAAGAAGATTTTGATCGTTCAAGGCCCTTTACATGTCTGATACTGTTGGCATATGGATATGCTTTCGCGGTGATATCCCAGACTGTTCGCAAAACGTGCCAGAGAAATAGATTCCTGAGGTCAGGCTGTTCGGTCCTAATATTGCTTAATATACCTGATGGTAATAAGCAGATTCCCCGAACTGAGTCCCCTAGCCTTAAGAAAATCTCCAAGAGGTAACAAAGACTTGTTAAATTCTGAATGTGGGTGCTCTGTTAAAAGACCAGTACATAATGTGTTTAGCCAAAATGAAATGCCGAAGCTCTTTCCTGGTAGAGAGAAATTACAGGGGAGTCTTTCTGAGGACAACCAGACCCCACGGACATTCCCACTACAAAGTACCAAAAAAATGACTGGTAAATATTCTTTTGCTATCGTTTCCTTATTTTTTGTTAGTAATGTGAGTTTGGTATGTAATAAACAGTGTTTGAACTAGATAACTTTAATACTGGTCTAAGAAGTTTCAGTAATAAATATATGAATTTGTAAAAAAAAAAAAAAAAAAGACAGAAAGAAAGAAAATTGATTTGATTGTACTAAAATGTGTATTTTTCTATGTCATAATTTGCTGTGAAATAAGACAGTTAAGTGCAGTTTATTTAAAAAAGAAAAGTCGAGGAAAAGATCTGAATTCCTGTTTTATTGAGAATTATTTCTTGGACATTTAATGAAAAGAAATAAAGATATGTTTTTCTTGTAATCTGCTTTGAAATCATTGCTACCTGGAAAATTTTGTTTACTAAAAAGTCAAATTTCTAAATATTTAATTTAGAGTAATTTTTTTTATAAGATGTTTGATTGATGGACACTTTAGGTCTTAGTGGATCTGTGTTGATTAATTAGCAGTTTCGAATCATTAAATAATTGGTGAAACTCTTAAGGGAGAATAAAATATGTTAAATTAAGACTGCAGCAAATCCTTGAAAATTTAACTTTATCTATTGGCAATGTAACTTTGAATTAAAATGATCCACTGGGACCAATTAAATTCTTTTTTTTTTTTTTTTTTTTTTTTTTTTTTATCTTTTGGGAGGAAACTGTCAGTAAAAATATGTATTTGCATTATGTATATATATTTTTATTGTTGTGGGCAATTTAGTAGTCTTTGGTGAGAATTTAGATTGTTTAAAAGAGCTATAGAAATAGCAAATATGTTTAAGCTCAGTTTATAGGTAGATAGTTTGAGAAAAAGTTATTGTTGAAAAAGTTGAATTTCCCATTACTCACCACAGGCTACATTTTTTTATTTTGCGGGGAGGAAATTTCCCTTACTTACTTTTTTTTATTTATCATGTTTGTTTGTTTTCTTGTGAGAGTCTCTGTCCAGGAATAATGAATTAGGAAAAAGTTTAAAAATGGGTAAATAGTAGAAAGAGACCGCGCTAGACCATAATGTTTGCAAAGTGTTTTACATATGCATAGAATAATCATAGCAAAGCAGCTGCACAGAGCTCCAGTGTGCTGTACAGCACAAAAAAGTTTTAATTTAAATTTGGAATCTGGGTATTGTAGGGTAACACAACGCGATATGTAGGAAAATTACGGGTTTTAGAAAGAGTTTATTTAAATAAAATTATTGTGAGATAACAAAACACACCGTCACAGTAGTTTCTAAACGTTAACTGGAAGGTTTCCATATCACGTAATGTGTTTTTTAAACGTAACTGGAAGATTTCCGTATCGCAAATTTTAAAATATGAAAGCAAAAGCTGCTTGAAAAATTCTATTTTAATTAATTTTTAAAATGTATCAAAATGTTTTTCATAAAACATACCCTATTACATCAATGTTTTAACTTAAAAAAAAAAAAAAAAAAAAAAAAACTACTCAGAAATTGGTATATTTCCTTGGAAGCTACATTGCCACGAAGAAACACACAAACGTACAAAGGCTACAAACTTATAACCTCCCCGCTCTTTATCGGGAGTTAAAAATACACTGCCTTTCCATAAATGTCCGGACACTTCCAATTTTGGGCGTTATGTCAAATATCTAGAAAAATATTTGGTAAATGATCCTGGAACTTCAGGTGTGTAAAGAACATGTTATACCTCATGTATTTTAGCAAAAAGTTTGTCCTAAAGACCTAAAATAAAAATAAATGAAAGAAAAACATAATGTAGTGTATAAAGTTTCCTGAAAATGTCATTGCGTCAGGTTGAATACACGGCATCAAAAAATGGACAAGATTTTACAGATTGTTGAAAAAGACCTTTATATACGAGCAATTCAAATACAAGTGAACACAGATTATTAACAGAAACTTCAGAATTATATGCTACCGTTACAACGCATTTCAAATATTAGTTTTTACAGTGTGGTCCTAAACAATCTGTTTTTTTTTTTTTTTTTTTTTTTTTTTTTTTCTTTAATTTGTTACAGGTCACCTTTTTTGCCTTTGAGACAAAACTTTGGCTGGGATATGTTAGATATAACATGCTATTAATTATCCAGAAACTTCTAGAAAATTCGTCAAGTATTTTTCTAGATATTTGAGAAAACTTCTAAATTCGAAAATGTAATGCCGTTTATGGCCCTGTAATGTTTTAGCGGAAATTATAGCTTGACAGACAAAAAGCTGAAACCATAACATATTTAAAATTTTTCGAAAGTATTAAACATATTAACTGTGTGAAGTTTAGGATTTTGTGAGATTATCGTCCATGAATAAATATTTAATGGCTTTTTTTTTTTTAATATTTACAACGCTGTTAAAAATTGTTTTATGCTTCAACTTTTTAATGGGTAGAGAAATTTGCAATGCACATACATATATGCTTTAAAAAATCACAAATTCGTTAAACTCCTTTTCTCAGTCTTTCGCACACATACATCATTCATTTTATGTTTGTACTACTGAAAAAAGCCACAGTGTGTATTCATTTGTTTTATAACAGATTATATCACATCCTGTTCCCTTTATTCTAAGAGTACTGATGTATGTTATTTAATTTAGCGGATTTTTTTTTTTTTTTTTTTTTTTTTAATATACAGCTACATTAAAAGAATTTTTCATTAAGTAATTTAATATTTTATTATTATCATTCCAAGTATAATTAATTGATTATGATACACATTTTTAGAGGATTTTTCCCCCTTTCGCGTGTGCTTTATTTCAGTGTCTGCAATGTTCTTTTAATAAAAAATTATTATTAAGGTCAAATGCTCTTTCGAAAGCCCTTTCCTTTTATTTTTTAAACAAGCTTTCTTTATTAACCCTTTGAAGGACAAGATAATTTTGCTCATTTAAAATAAAAAGCCGCCAGAATTTACGAACGATGTTAAAAGAGATGAAATAAATGAAGATTTTCTCTAAGTTATAAAAAAAAAAAAAAAAAAAAAAAATTGCGGGTGAAGTTTTTGTAATTTGCAATTAAAATTAGGTGGGATATAATATATCTCAATGCCCTTCAAAGGAGTTAAATACTCATATAATTTTTTTATTTATTGTCATACATATCAATTGGGCAAGACCTGGCAAACATCTGAAGAAGATAGGGAAAGCTCAACATCATTCCAGGACCCCTTCTTTCATTTGGAAGGTTTCTAATTTTTACACATATAGAAATATACTTAATACTACGAATTTAATTTCGAGAGGAATCGTAGCAAAATTTCAGGTTGAAGTTCCTTTTTAGCTTATAAAATTATAATAGACTACATATGGTAATGAATTAAGCCCAAGATAAAATAATAGTTTATTCTTTTCATTCCACTGATTGTGATCGTACTTGTTTTGCATTTAGATGTCTAAGCAGTTTCTACCAGCATATCCTACAGGTTGGATGTTGTTTTTATCCATGATAGTCCAGTCAAAATAGACACAAAATACGTGAAAGTTCGTAAAAATTCGCATAAAGCTGAAAATTGGTATAGACCTTAAATACTTCATTATAAATGAAATATCAAAATTCCCCATTGATCCCACTTGTGCTAAAAATTTTATACAAGGTCAAAAGTCAAAAATTGGTTATTCACAAATCACTTTTCTTTGGACGGCACTTTAAAGTATCATTAATTTAAAAAATATATAAAATAGAGTTTAGTAAAGACATGTCAATGGTATTTATAAGAATAAAACGTATGTATCTCATTTTAATCTTATCACATGGCACTAGACGTTACATATAGTTTTTGTTTATGAAATACACTGATGGAAAAAAAATCCCAACACCAGGAAGGAGCTGTGCTAGATAAACGAAATTTGGTATGCGTGTTTATACATCTGAAAGATGACGTCGATTCAAATTTCGAGCTACGCGCATAAGTGTGGCGCTAGTAGCAACACTATGAACATGCAAATGAGGTTTGCTTTAAATAAGCGCTGTAAGGTTCATGATCGTTATTTACAGTTGAGATTTGACGTAGTGAGTTAATGTTAGTCAAGGATGCCTCTAAGAAGACGAAGAAGCCATTATCAACAGTTCACTGAGTTTGAACGAGGTCGTGTAGTAGGGCTACGAGAAGGAGGGTTTTCTTTCCGCGATATTGCAGAAAGACTTGGCAGGAATGTATCCACTGCATGAGTGTTGGCAGCAGTGGTCAAGGGAAGGTACTGCCTCAAGACTGGGTTCCGGGCGGCCACGTGGCACTACTGAGTGGGAAGACCGCCGTGTTCGGCGTATGGCTGTGGCTAATCGTACTGCGTCTGCAGCTGAAATTCGAGCTGCAGTTGGCACTCGGTTACTTCAAGGACAGCTCCGTTCCAGACGCCCTGTAGCGTGCATTCCACTGACTCCAAACCACTGCCGTTTGCGACGTGAGTGGTTTCAAGCTAGAGCTCATTGGAGGACGGAGTGGAGATCTGTTGTGTTTTCTGATGAAAGCCGGTTCTGCCTTGGTCGCAGTGATAGCCGTGTGTTGGTTAGAAGGAGGCCAGGTGAACGCCTGCTAGCGACCTGTCTGCGGCCTAGACACACAGGGCCTACTCCTGGAGTTATGGTTTGGGGAGCAATTTCGTATGACAGCAGGAGCACTCTCGTGGTTATCCCACGCACCCTGATTGCAAATTTGTACGTCAGTCTAGTGATATAACCTGTTGTGCTGCCATTCATGAACAGCATTCAAGGGGGTGTTTTCCAACAGGATAACGCTCGCCCTCATACCGCTGTTGTAACCCAACATGCTCTACAGAGTGTCGACATGTTGCCTTGGCCTGCTAGATCACCAGATCTTTCTCCAATCGAGCACGTATGGGACATCATTGGACGACAACTCCAACGTCATCCTCAACCAGCATTAACCGTCCCTCCATTGACTGCCCAAGTGCAACAGGCATGGAACTCCATCCCACAAACTGATATCCGACACCTGTACGACACAATGCATGCACGTTTGCATGCTTGCATTCAAAATTCTGGCGGTTACACCGGTTACTAATGTACCAACATTTCACATTTGAAATGGCTCTACCTGTGATCTTGAAACTTTAATCAATTAAATATGTTACCTAGACAAATGTATTGCTGTAATTTCATTACTGTACAATAATTTTTTCTTGGTGTTGGGATTTTTTTTTCCATCAGTGTATCTTTATAGAGTGCTCTCATTGTTTTTTGCTTGGCATATTTTTCGATCTTCACATGTGTTATAATTAATTCCTATATTGCCTCAAGAATCTAAAATCAATCTTAGGAAAAATATAAGGAACTTTTAAAAAAAATGGTAAGGTCTAAATATCTTTTTTGATCTCTATGTGTCAATAGTACAATAGAGTATCGCTCACAGAATCCTCGTTAATTATTATGATGAGATTCTATGAGTCTTTTTTTTTCTTTTTGCATATTTCTTTAAAATATATTTGAAATACTTTTTTCCTATATTTCATAATGCGCTAAATAAAGGGTTAAACGGTAAGAGTTATCGCAAAAATAGTTCGTGCAAAATTTGTAAATTGTGCAATTCTGTGCAAAAGAGGCTTTTTTTTTCTTTCTCTCTATTTAAATGAAGCAAATTTTCTCATACAGTTTTCTACTTATATCTTTAAAACGGTGTTATGAATCATCCTTAAAAGTCAGTACGAACTGAAATTTCCAAAAATTTTTTACGTAATTCATATGATACTCCCCCTCATCACTCTTCCGAAGTAAAGATCCTGAAACAGTTGTCAAGTGATCCTTCAATTGTTATTACTCGTGCAGATAAAGGCCGTGTTACAGTTATTCCTGATAGGCATGATTATGAAAAGAAAGCTTTAACTTTATTAAATGATAATTCTACATATAAACAGCTAAATAAAGATAATACCCCTGCCATCCAGAGAAAATTGAACAGTTTAATTAGTAAATACGAAAAACTTGGATTATTTGACTCTTCTGCAGCTAAAACTTTGAGATGTTACTCTGGTTCTGCACCTATTTTCTATGGCTTACCAAAAATACATAAACCTGATTCTCCTCTTCGTCCAATAATAGATTATTCTAAATCCCCTCTGTATAATTTATCTCGTTTTCTGTCTGATTATCCTTTTACATTGAATTCCCAGTTTAGTATACTTTCTGCTTATAGCTTTCTTGATGATTTAAAACAAAATAATGTTCCCTCTGATAGTTTAATGATTTCACTTGATGTTGTTTCTCTGTTCACATCTATCCCTATCCCTTATGCTTGTGATATTATTCGAAAAATTTGCAATAACATTTCTTTCAACAATTATTTAGATACTGATACTTTAATTGAACTTATTTCTTTTTGTTTAACTTCCAACTGTTTTAGCTTTAATAATTCTTATTATCAGCAAATTAATGGCACTGCTATGGGCTCCCCCATTTCAGTTAGAATTGCTGAAATAGTCATGCAGTTTATTGAAATCAAATTAATTCTGATTTACACGAAAAAATTTATTTTTGGCGTAGATATGTGGACGATATATTTATAATCACTGATAATCAATATGTTTCTGATATTCTTAATTATGCTAATTCCGTTAATCCTTCAATTCAGTTTACCTTAGAACAAGAAAAAGATAATAAACTCCCTTTCTTAGATATTTTAATTGAGCGTTCGCCTTCTGATACTTATTCTAAATTTGTTACTTCTGTTTATAGGAAACCTACATTTTCAGGCCAATACTTAAATTTTAATTCAGCTAACCCTTCTTCACATAAATCTGCTGTTTTCCATACGTTACTTCACCGCGCAAAATTATATTGCAGTACCGATGAACTTTTCCAGTTGGAATTGAAAAGGATTTTTTCGGAGTTAAAGCGTAATAATTATCCCTCTCGCTGGCTTAAAAGAAAATTAAAAGAGTATGACTTTAATAAGGATAATCATGAAACTAATTCATCTAAATCACCTAAATCGTTCGTTACTATTCCTTACTATAAAAATATTTCTGAATCTATTGCCAAAGTTTTACGCACTGTTAATTTATCTGTTTCCTATAAACCACAATTTCTAATTCGTAATTTCCTTTCTAATTTTAAAACTGTTACCCCCCCCCCCCTTTTCCCGTACAGGTGGCATTTATAATATCCCTTGTAAATCTTGTAGTTCGGTTTATATTGGTCAAACTGGCCGTTCTCTTCATACTCGAATTAAGGAACATAAAACAAATTTCAAAAACCGTGATATACGTTCGAAAATAGTACAGCATGCCATAGAAACTGACCATTTACCTGATTTTAACAGTACTAAAATAATCATGTCTAATTGTTTAAATTATCACTCAAGAATTTTCCTGGAGGGCTGGTACACAAATCAACATTTTTCGTCACTTAATGAGGCATGCGCAGTTCCAGATGAATACGTTGTACTCACTTAATGAAAGTCTGTTGTTCATCTCAACATTTACATTTGATGTTTTTTACTGATGAGGAGCCTGTAAAAGGGTCGAAACGTATATTTGTGTTTTTAATATTTTAAAATGTATATTTTTAGTGTATATTATCTGTCTCAGTTTTTAATGTGATGAAAATTTTAGGCAGTGCGTATTAGTACATATATCCAAATTTTTAAACAGCGATATCTCACGAATGGTCATTCGTAAACGAAAAGGAAAAAAAAAAAAAAAAGCATTTAGACCTGTTTCGAAAAGAATCGCGTAACCTGCAAATTTTATATGAGTTATTTTTACAATAAAATTTAAGGTTTAAGAAATATTTTTGATAATCCGATTTTCAAAGTTAAAAACCTTTGACTTTAAATAAAAATTTTTAGCAGAGATGGGTGCGATAGGGACTTTTGACATTTTATTTATAATGATATATTTAAGATCTATACCAATTTTCAGCTTTATGAAAATTTTTCCGAAATTTCAAGTTTATTTGTGTAATTTGTCTGGATTATATGTTGTGTGATGACCATGTGGTGAGATTAAAGGTAGATGCATACGTTCTATTCTTATAAATACCTTTCATATATCTTTACTAAATTCTATTTTACACACTTTTTAAATTAATGCTACTTTAAAGTAATAAATATTTGAGAAAAACTTTTTTTTTCCCGACATTTGACTTTAAATAAAATTTTTAGCACATATGGAATCGATGGGGACCTTTGTCATTTTATTTATAATGATGTATTTAAGGTCTATGCCAATTTTCAGCTCTGTGCAAATTTTTCTTAAATATGTAGCGTCTAGGGCCATGTGGTGAGAATAAAGGAGATACATGCGTTCTACTCTTATAAATACCTTCAACATGTCTTTACAAAATTCTATTTTATACGATTTTTAATCTAATGGTACTTTAAAGTACCGTCAAGACAGATATTTGTGAAAAATCATTTTCTCGACCTTTGACCTTGCACAAAATTTTTAGCACAAGTGGGATCGATGGGGACTTTTGACATTTCAATTATAATGATGCATTTAAGGTCTGTACCGATTTTCAGCTGTATGCGAATTTTTCCGAAGTTGGATGTCTATTTTGACTCGACTATGATATAAAAATAGCATATGATAGGTTAACCGTTTATTTATTAAGAGTTCAGATTTTTATACTTAAATAAGAAAATTTGACTAAAATGGTGTTTATTTTCTCGTGCTTTAAGAAACGTTCTCAGAAAAAAAAAAAAAAAAATGCAAAATACTATGACTGGGAATTCAAGGCTCTGTTTATCTGTTACATTTGGGGTCTATCTTAAATTTTAAAGGGGAAGCCTTGTGCTTTCCGAGCCTTCTCGGTAATTAGTAGCTGCAAATGGATGCCTCTATTCATTTGTGGCAAACAGTTAGTGCTAAAAATTGATTCCATGTATTTAATGAAAAGCTTTATTTTTTTTTTTTTTTTTTAATATCTTCTTTCATACATTATTTCTACAAGCATATATCACTTTAAAGTGAAGTATTTCAATCAAAACTACCATCAAAGCAAATATATGTCCAGACATTATTAAAATAAATGCACCGTACAGATGAGTGAGACATAAAGGTCTTGCACTAACTTTATATGAATCTATATCATCAAAATCTTTTGAATTCAAATAATTGAATTTAAATAATGAATCACGTAATATTTTTTGATACAAACCAGAGGCAAACAACACGTGAACAAAACTATCGATTTGACTTTTACAACAAAATGATCTAGACATTACAATTCCAGAAGAATGAAACTTTAATGAATCTTTAGAAAAAAGAAAGTCCTCTGTCACGAGAAATTGAATTGCTACTTTTGGACCTATTAAAGCTGTTTTTTCTTTTCGAAGCGTTTTATCAATAATTTCTCGATTAGGATAAATTAAATGATTATTTTTATTAATATGCTGACCAATCATTTGTATATCCTTCCTTTGGCTGCTAAGTAATCGGGGTAATAACAATGTTCCTTTTAAAGTCACTGCTTTATACGTTCCAGCGTTTATAGCAGCAGCAAGTTCTTCAAATGTTTGTGGCACATTTTCCAATAGAGGCACAGTCAAAAATGAGAGCAAAACTGCAACGTAACTGAAAGATAAAAACAGAGAACCCCATAACCAAGCAGACAAAATGAATCTATTTTTAACATTGGTTTGAAGAGACTGTGATATAAGAATTCCACATACTTGTTGCATTGATACAATAAACTCTCCTTTCTGGAAGTATGAAAAAATTACTGACATAAGTAACACTGCAATGATTACAGTCAGCCACAATTTGTTGGAAAAAGGATGAAGAATGCCATCCGTTGACAATTTAATGGAGGGTTTCTGAGTTACAAATGTAAATTCTTCTATACTATACGGAAAACTGTAATCGACATATTTCCGTCTTTCGTATGATTCTCCAAATCTAGTAATTCCGATGTCTGCTTCATTTCTGTATATTATACCTATACCTCCATTCCATTTGCCATTCACTATTGTACCCCATCCATCTGTCGAGAGTACTAGCTTGTAAGAGAAATGAAGAGCTTGAACGCAGATTTTAATAAGTTCACCCTCTGGACCCCCGAGAATCTTGTAATCTCCATCTTCTGTTTCGTTTAATGTGACAAAATATGAGATTGGAACAACAGCTACACGCAGAAATTTTGGAAATTTCATCTTGATACTCTGAAAGAAAAGAAAAGGTACATTTATTTTTATTTTATTTCATTTTATTTATTTATTTATTTATTTATTTATTCTGAATGGTAATAATACAATAATGTAAAATAAAAGTTTCATAATTTTTTCGTTAAATGAGTATGCACTTCAAATTATAAAAGCATGAACGAGTTCCCTCTTTCAAACTAGTATATTGTGGCTATAATAAAACATTTTCTTATATCATTCTCTCCATCTCGTTATCGCCACTTACTGTTTAACATGAACAAAAGTTTAACCATTAGCTTTTCACAATAAAGATTTATCTAATTTTCATCAGTTGTTGCTGAGATGCATCCCCGTGAAGAATCACAAAAGGTGAGTAATAGCAGCACCATCTGCCGGCAGATATACGACAGAATAAAGCTTGGAAATATATGTGTAAAAATCGAACGCACGCTAAGCTTGCGCAGACCGACTAATTATGCATAATTTTGAGAGTTTGAGGTTTCTCTAACTCATTTTACATTTTAAATGTTGTGTTTCGCTAATTTTTTTTATTTGTGCATTTGTTATCCTTACGACTGGTGATATTTGCCTCTCAACCACTTTGCTGACTCCTGATATTTGCTCAACCACTTTGCTTCTGCCAACAAGCTGCTGACGCTGCTGTATGAAGACATTTTTCAGCATCAGGTTGTGCCGCTTATCTTGTACTTGCTTTGTCAGAGACACTACAATGTCGCAGTTTCCTGGATCGCCATGTTTGATTCCAATTCTATTGGGTGATTGCAAAAGTTCTACCCGTTTTCATTACCCATAAAGAAGAGCAAATAAACGCAAAATGAACAGTACCTATGATTGTGCATAGCCCCCATTGCTATCTATGACGTCTTGCTATCTTTCTGTTAAGAGATGAATTCCACGGCGGTAAAATTCCGGCCGTTTCGAGTCAAAAAAGTCTTGGATAGCAGTTTTCACAGCATCAAGATCATTAAAAATTTTCTGACAGAAGGAATTGTTCAACGCACGAAATCGGTGATAGTCAGTTTGTGTCAAGTCAGGAGAATAGGGAGGGTGGGGTAAAACCTCCCAACCAAAGCCCAGTAATTTTTGACGAGTGATGACAGCAGCATGTGGACTGGCGTTATCGTGATGAAGGATAACACCGCGACGATTGAGGAGACCTGGCGGCTTTGCTACCAAATTTGTATTCCGCCTGTCTAACTGTAGAGAGTAGAAGGCAGCATTGATGGTTTGGTTGAGTAGCAGGACCTCCCAGGGAATTATTCCCTGCACATCCCACCACACATTCAATAATACCTTCTTGGGATGAAGTTCAGCTTTCGAAGTCGATGCAGACGGATAAGAAGGACGACACACAGTCCTACGATACTTTATGTTACGGTACGTAACCCACTTCTCATCTCCTGTCACAATTCGTGTCAAGAATGGGCTTTTTTTGTACCGGGAAAGCAAGGAAACACAGACGGCGATTCGGTAATCCCGTTGGTTAGCTGTCAGGTTATGTGGAATCTACCGATTCAACTTTCTCGTAAAACCCAACTTAACCAGCCGTCTCTCGATTGTTGTCCGGTGTACATTGAAGGTATCCGCTAATTCTTGCACGGTTGGGTTCGGGTTGTTCCTTATAACTTGGTCAATATCGTTATCGTCGTCTTCATCGTGTGATGGCCGTCCATTCGACGGGTAGAACTTTCGCACTCACCCAATACTTATCAAAATATTTAAAGTCGTAAATAATATGATACAGCGTCTAGCCTTCTGTTATTAAAAAACAAATCATGCGTATTAAAATATTGTCTCTACGTTTACGATCCCCACCATCTCTTGTTTAAACTGTGTTGCGAGACTAAGAACGTATAGAACGTATTGAGAAGTAATCGAGATTCTCAATCTTTATACAGTATTTTTATCTATTTTAATTATTTAATTTCTCAATGTGAAAATTAAAAATAAATGTTTCTACTTTAGAGAAAACATTCTAAACCACAAATTTATTCTTGGCAAAAATTAATTAAATTGATATTAATCATTAAAATGCATATATAAAACAGATTTTTTAACATCTCCTTTTACTTTTCAGTGTAATTATAAGACTGATGATAATGATTATCAGTAGATTTCTGTTGAAATTTTTGAGTAAAAAGACCTCGGTACAAGAAGAAAAATACTGCAGTTATGAATTAGAAGTGTTAGCGATAGTAGAAGCCCTTAAAAAATTTAGGAACTATTTATTAGGTAGTAAATTCAAAATTTATACTGACTGTCAAGCGTTCACCAAAACTTTAGATAAACGTGAATTGACTCCTAAGGTAGTCAGGTGGTCTTTCCTGCTACAGGAATTCGATTATGAAGTAGAAAATCGCCCTGGTAAACGAATGCAGCACGTTGACGCACTTAGCTGACTCCCTGTAATGACTGTAACTACTGATACTCTCACTCATCGTATTGCTACTGCTCAAGAAAATGACGAGTTTATCAAAACCATGAAATCTCTTTTACAACAGAACCAAAATGACGAATATGTGTTAAAAAATAATATTTTATATAAAGTGTTAAATGATAGGGATGTACTAATTGTCCCAGAGACCATGCAAATTGAGGTCGTAAAGAAATGTCATGCCCTAGGACATTTTTCGGTTAATAAAACTGAAGAGTTAGTCAAACGCGACTATTACTTTTCTAATATGCAAAAAATGCGAAGATAACGTTGTAAAAAGTTGTGTAGAATGTATACTCGTAAATAAGAAACAGGGAAAAGTAGAAGGTTTTTTGAACCCTATCCCGAAAGGAGATATACCATTATCTACTTATCATATCGATTTTGTGGGTCCATTACCGACCACTAATAAAAACTATAATCACATTTTTACCGTTATAGACGGTTTTAGCAAATTTTCGTGGCTATATCCCGTGAAATCAACTTCTTCAGCAGACGCCATGCAAAAATTAAAACAACAAGCTGCTATTTTTGGTAACCCCGCAAGAATAATATCTGATCGTGGACCTGCGTTCACATCGAAGGACTTTACAGATTACTGTGAATCAGAGGGAATCGAACATGGCACCATCACAACTGGAATCCCAAGAGGAAACGGTCAAATTGAGAGACTTCATCGAACAATCATACCTGTATTATCCAAGTTATCTATAGATGACCCGAACAAGTGGTACAAGTTTGTTGAGGCTGTCCAGAGAACTATTAATTCCACCGTATCAAGAAGTACCAAAAGAACTCCGTTTGAATTACTCACTGTAGTAACAATGAGAAGGAAAGAAGAAAAGAGAGTACTGGAACTCCTCGAAGAGGAAAGGATAAATTCTAACATTTGCTCGATAACCTTAAAACCATTCGTGAAGAAGCAAGAAAAAACATTCTTAAGATTCAAGAAGAAAATCGCCGATGTTACAACAAGAAGAGAAAGAAAGCCCATGTATATAAAATTAATGATCTAGTTGCCATCCAGCGAACTCAGTTTGGAACTGGCATGAAACTTAGACCAAAATTCTTAGGTCCCTATAAGTTGTGCGTGTGAAGACCAAAGACAGATATGAAGTCGAGAAGATAGGTGATCACGAAGGACCTATTCACACTAGTACTTCTGCAGACAACATAAAATTGTGGGTTACTAACTAGTCAAAAATCCCAAAACTTTGAAAAAAAAAAAAAGGCTGATCTTTATGCTTTTAATGTACATAATTATTGTAATGTATGTTTCTCTTTTTCGTTTTTTTTTCTTTTAATTGTATTTTGCAGATATCCTTTATTATCCGAGGCTGATTCGACGGTGAGGACACCGTACATCAGGATAGCAGAGCGCTGTGGGAAGTTATGTGGAAAACTTTGTGGGACGCGTTCCTTGTACAGTCAACAGATGGCGCAGCCTCTGATGCTCATCTTTCGACGAGAGGACGAACGGAAGTCAGTTGAGATTTGTCTGTCATGGAAAGCTCTTGAAACCGTCAGCGCGAAGGCTGATATGGTCATTTTCTTCTGATTAGAGCTTGAAGTGCTCTTAATAGTTGGGTAGAGCCATGAAGGGCTCAATATTTCAATCTCACATATTTAAAATAGTGCACGTAGGTACTATTGTGAATTAAAAGAGCGAGTGAGTGCTCATATGTTACTTTGTGATAGTTATTCTGATGAAGTGAACTTCTTAGTTCTGTGTGTTAAGCCTCGAAACCAGCACTTGGTTAATGATACAAATTCTGCTATTATCATTTTATCTTTGTGTAAACTGTGTTGTGTATGTTACGTAATAAATGTTTAGTTATCTAAGTCGCATCTCATCATTGCCCCACCCCTAGACGCCCAGCCAAGATTCTACAAGAATGGCTATGCGCTAATCGATGTAACCACTCATAGTGACCGTACTTTGAATTTTACATAGCATACATGTCACCCGCTACGCTACAACGTGTGCAACGTAGTTCAACTGTGCACAGTGTAGGAAATTCCGAACAAACATATGCACGTTTTATGTGTTCTATTTTTAGCATTAAAGTCTACAAACTGTCTTTTCGTACTAAATCGATGGTGCTCTATAACTATCTATTTCCCTTTTTTCCTGTATCTTGAACCGTTTTTGAGATACGAACTCTAACTCCGCTGTTTTCCACCAGGTGGATCTGTAAGCGGTTGAATCTTGCAACGCATGGTTCCTTTATTGTACATACATATCACTTTTACTATAATAGCTGCAACCATTTAGCAGTAAAAGAGTTGTGACTGACTTTTTTAGGCACCCTGTATTTTCTTCAGATCGTAAAGATATTACATTGGGACCTATTTCAGACCAAGACCTTTACAACAAAACAAAAAGTATCAAAATCGGAGAATCCGTTAAAATGTTATGAGCTAAAAAAAAAAAAAAAAAAACACGGTTTGAATTGAGAACCGCCTCTTTTTTGAAGTTGGTTAAAAATAAATGATAAAATAGTTTTAAAGATATTGACGAGATCTTTCGAAAAGTACCCATATTAAAAATTTACTACCACCCAGATGAGAGGAGGGGGGAAGCGATATCCCTGCATATTTAAGAGTTTTTTCACAATATTACTTCTATCGTAAATATACATATTATTTTTAATTTCATGTTCAAAAAGTTTAAAATAATTCTTATTATGTACATTTATTCGAAATTTTGTCCTATACTATCAGACTAAAAATTGTGGGGAAAAAAAAAAAAAAAAAAATATCACAGCACAAATTCTTGAGCGATTATTTCCCAAATGTAATCAACATTGAACAAAATATCTGGTTCGTGAGATACAGCGTCCGCAAAACCTTTGATACACACACACAGAGAGAGAGACATACATTTTCGGAAAAGGGTCAAATATTGTTCAAGACATCTCAAAGCGTGTAAATCCATCGAAAACTGGAGGTTAAAATTTTGCACAAATCCGATACTTTCTTCTTATAGAAGAAAATATAAATGAAAAAAGAAGTCGATGAGGTTTTTAAATTACTAGTCATTAAAAACAAGAAAAATACTTAATAATCTAAAAAATAATAATTCATTCTATGAAACGCAGTTTGGGAACATTTTAATATAAGTTATTAGTTAATATTTAAATTCCAAATTATCTTTTGGATCGTGAGCCTATTGGAAAATTTTGCTACAATTTGGCTACTTTTTACTTTCTCTTACCCACAGGGTCGAGAAACTATTGTTTTAGGGTCAAATTTTCGAACGTGAGTTTTTGTTATATTTACATGTTCTGAGGTCCTCTGAATACGAAAATCATGTTTTTAGCGAATGGTATGTGTGTCTGTCTGTCTGTGTGTCTGTTATCAGCATATCTCAAGAACAAATAGTAGCAAAAATTCCAAACTCGGTATTCTAAATGTGTATCATATAGGGATGCTACAGTAGGCTTTTCGTTGAGATGAAGCAAATGGTTCGTGTACAGGGACACTCAAAAGTATTAAATACATTACACGTCTATGGGGAAAATTGCAGGTAAGTAGAGTTTAAGATATATAGATTGCACTAAACCAAATGAAACGAATATATATTTTTTTGTAATAGAGATAGTCAATTGGGAAAAAAAAAAATTGTGTATGTAGGAGCCCCGCCTCCCCCCCCCCCCCGGGGAAAGTCCCCCCTCGAGGGGAGTAAATTTTCATGATATGGGTATCTTTCAAAAGAGCTCACCAATACCTTTAAAACGAATGGTTGAACCATCGATCTGTGATAATTTAAAATAAAGTTATGGATTTTTTTCATTTTTAACATTTGTTTTTTTTTTTTTTTTTTTTTAATGCAATATTGAGCATAAATTTAACTTTTTTTTTTTTTCATATTTAGTGTTATTCTACTTCTCTAATATGGAAATCGTCTCCATTATCATAAAAGATAATTTTTTTGAATAATAATTTTAATAAATTATTTTGTAAAAACAGAATTATTTTTTAACAACCGAATTAAATTCTATATAAATGCAGGTGCATTAATAAAACGGGGGGGTGAGGGGGGTGGTAGCTCCCCTCACATAGAACTAATTATCATATAAAACTCTTCCTAATCCTAATTTGAATAATTTAACAGGTATACATAACAGTACTCGTTATCTTACCTCTTAATCCGCAACCTGTATTTATAGTATTAAATTTCAGGGTAAGAGAAAGTCGTGTGAGTGACACTCCAGATTATTATTTTTTATTTTATTTTATTTTATTTTATTTTTAACACGCTTTTATTAGCTTCACCTGTATGTATGTATGTATGTTTGTTTGTAACTTCTCTGGGAGCAAACAAAAAATTTATATTGTAAAAAAAAATACTTTCCCTGCGTGAACGATATGGCGTAGAGGTAAGGCGCCGCGCTACGAACCTAAAGGTCTAGCGTTCGATCCCCGTCAGGGGAGAATTTTTAAAAATGGTTTTTGTTAATCCTAAGTTATTTTAATTAAAGATTTAAATGTATGTAAATATTACGGTATGTCACTCACACGATTTTCTCTTACCCTGAATTTTAATACTAAGATAGATATTTTGTGCTTTTTAGTTCACATTTCTATAAAAGCGTGTTCTTTAATTTTTTAAAACTATAATATTATTATCTATTAATGAAAGTTGTAACTTAATTAGTTCTTTCTTAATTAATTTTTAACCAACTCTTTCAACAACTTTTCCACCTAGATGGCATGAGTTGTCCGTTGGATGTATGAATGTTTGTTACTCAATCACGTCACAACGGTTAAACGGATCTGGATAAAATTTGGTACCGAGATAGATAATAATCTGGAATAGGACATATGCTACTATTTGATTAGATTTTTTAAAATTAATTAAAATATGAAAATAAAAGCCATTTAAATTTTTTATTGTTGCCAAAAAAGTTTACGAGGTATTTTTATTTATTTAATTAATTAAGTTTATTCATTTTAAAAATTTCCCAAAATTTTAAACAAGTCTTAAATACATTGTTGCCAGATCTGGCGGATTTTTTATTCAACAATCACCAATAATTTTTAGTTGTAACGTTTGCCTAATCATTTTGAAGATTAATAGTCTATTATGTGTATCAAATATCACTTCTTAAAATTATTGGTGATTATTGGATAAAAAGCTCTCAGATCTGGACAGACTCAACTTTTGCAGGTACTATAATACTTTTAAAAGGAAATGAAACTCCTTAAAATGTTTGCAGGGATAATTATACTGTTGTTGATTTTGAAAAATGTTGGAATATATATATATATATATATATATATATATTATTTAAATTTGTTCTTATTGAAAATATAACATTACCTTTTTCCTGATGACATGCAATTATTTTGTCTGTGGGCTTTCCGGTGACTCTTTTGAATCTCTGACAGTCTAAACAAATTTAACGACTACTAAATCTATAGGTTCATTTTTAAATTTAACTCATGAATATGTATGTCAATTCATTGATACTCGCTTTAAAATTTACCTGTATTGTTATAATATTGTTATTTGATACAACAATTACCATGTTTTTATCTGTTTTATATTAGATAGGGAAAAAAAAAAAGTTATTTTCTGTTGTTAAAGTTTTTAAACGTAAATAATCCGGAACCGTTAAATCAATTGAACTCAATATAAGTATTTCATATTTTCCAAAATATGTTCCTAAAGAATTGTATTTGATTTCGAATGTTTAGTTTAAACTTTAGAAACCACACGCGATCTTTCGTGAATTTAAAATTTCGTTATCATAAAAACGCTATTTCTTTTAAAATTTCATTTTGAAAACTAAAATTATCGGTAAAAATTTTAACTATAAATTCAAACATACCTTTGAATGTATAATGAATGTTCAAAATGACGACAAAATTCTTGCAATGCACGAAAAAGGTTTTTTTTTTATTTTATTTTATGTCATAAGACGCAATTAACATAATCTTTCAAACAACTTCTAAACAATGTTTTACTTTACTTGCTCTATAATTTTTCTTTTCTTTCTTGTATATATTTTAAAATAAATTCCAAATATTGCAAAAGATTTTCGTAACATAAGCTTTTCTTTTTTTCTTCGAATTACGGTCAAAGCACCTGTTTTTTTGTTTTTTTTTTAAGCTTCTCACAAATAACGAAAAATTATTTTAATGGAACAGAGACAATAATATTGGTGTTATTGAGAAGGAATTCAGGAAAAAGTAAAGTTCAAAACGACAAAATAATGAAGAAATGTTAAGCTCATAAAGATAGAACTACAAATTAATAAGTATAGAGCATTTCCTCGTGACGTCTGGTGGTTGGCAAAAAAGCGCGCTCGACTTTCCCGCGCCCCGCCCACCATTGATTTACTATATTGGTGATCCGCCATCGCTATGCTTTTCCCAAGCCTTTTTGCCAACCACTCATAAAAGTTGAGATGTTTGTTTACAAACAAGGAACTGCCCTATAGAGTTACGTACAGCATTATAAATTTACAAGATTGTTTAAGGACAGTTAAAGTATTTTTGTCTCTATATATTTAAAAAAAAAAAGTAACTGTCGCTGGCGTCAATTTTTTTTTTTTGTCTGCGACAGCATCTCCACGCGCGGAGGGCAAAGTGCTCTGCATCATGAGAGGCATCAATGTGTTCCGTATGCTTCAAAGAAGGTATTTCAGGTAATTAGAAATCTGTATCATCTTAATTAACAAAGTTATTAACTGAAAACGTCGAGTTTATAAAAGTACTCTATTTGCCACCGTAGAAAAAGTTTCTCTTATGACGTTGTTCTTCTGTCATGACATCATTTTCCACGGGAAAATTAAAATGTCATCCATGGTGTAAAAAATAATAAAATCAATGTCAATGCTGCTATTAAGAAAAATATTTCTAAGTGCATCTTTTTCCAAAGAATCTCCTTTGTCTTTTTCATTTAAAAACATATTTTAAAATACTTCGGATGTATTTTGGCATACAAAAACATTTAGATTTAAATTCAAACTGAATTATAAATGAAAAAATCTTCTTATTTAGCATTGGTAATTTTTTAACATTACAGAATTAGACATTTCCATGATACATTTCATATTTCTAATTAGAGCAAGAAAAAAATTCGTCACCTAAAATTCTTGTAATGAATCGAGCAGATTTTATTCTTCGTGAATGTATGAGGTAGATAGGAGAGAAGGTACTTTTCATTCCGCCGGCTCAAATCTCATGGATTAAAAGTAAATTTGTAAAGTAGATTTTTTTTTTTTTTTTTTTTTTTTTTTCAAATTTAAAGTTTATTTATATACGTTATTAAGGATTTGACAAAATAAATGTTATATTTTTTATGGGGCAACACTTTTAAAAGCTAGCTTTAAGCAAAACTTCAGAAAATTTGATTCTTAAAAATAATAAATAAATAAAATAAAATAAGTAAACGGTCATGTCTCTTTAATTTTTTTCTTATTATTATTTGAAGTGTGGTATAACTATAGTATCTCCCCACAACTGGATTTGGCGATTTTTCTTTGGCGCCGTTTTGAACGATAATGATGTCGTTCTAGATTCTTTGCAATATAATATGGCAGCTTGCATGCTGTTTATTTTAGTTTTGTGATTTATGATTTAACTTATGATTTTATCTTTTATGATGTAGCCATAATCGCCAAAAATGTATCGCCAGATCCAGTTGTGGAGAGATACTATAGTTGTTTCCGAAGTGTTTTGAAACAATTATTCTTTCTTAGGTGCTTACTGGAGAGAAATTGTTAATTTAAGACATTCTCCAAACTGTATAGTACATTGCGTTCTCTACATCGAAATTACACCCAAGTTCTTTAAATATTTTTAATGGGTCATAAAATTTATCTATTTATTAAGGAGATAATTTCAAATTAAACTAAGTTTTCCAAAGTAAATAATTCCTTAATTAATAGACAAAGAATTTTGTTAATAATTTATTTTATTAAACATTTTGGTCTCTTATACAAAACTAATATTTTATTTAATTCAAGTTTAATTTCATTCAAAAAACACTTTAGGTAGCACTCAGACATGATTGAATAATAGAAAAAAAATGGAGATAAATACACAGTCAAATATTTTTTTTTTTTTTTTTTTTTTTTTTTTTTTTAGACGTGGTAGAATAATGGAAAGTAATTATTAATCTGTATGTAAATATTTGGATAAAAGAAGTTATATACTTTAATGAAAAATCATTTATGTATCTATATACATATCTAAATGTGTAATTTTAATTACAACAGTGCTTAATGATTGGCGTCGGTTCTTGGCAACTTTATCGCCTCGCCGGAAAATGGAAAAGTACCGGTTATATACTGTCATAAATTAACTAAAAAAATTCAACAGTAAAAAGTACGGGCATTATAAAAAACAGATTCTAATTTTTTGTAAAGGTTATTCTAATTTAATTCAAATTTTCTTTTTAGTGCGGAGGACTACTAGTCTCAATCTACGTTGTCGCCATAATGCCTCATAAAACGTTGTCGCCAGTTTTACGATGGTTGGACATACATCGAAATCAAAAATTTACCGAAAATATAATTGAATAATTTAAAAGCGATGTTATAATTTGAAAAAAAAAAAAAACTGATAGTCCTCCATACTAAACTAAATTCTGCTTTTGCCAAAATTTCATCCAAATCTTTTTTTTTTTTTTGAAAGAAAAGGAAAATTATTTTTATTTATTTATTTATTTATTTTTAACAAGCAATTCTACCAAAACATCCATCGCCAAATAGTGACGAAAACTTAATTGTCGCCAAGGGGTTCATATACTATATCTGTAACACAAAATGGTCTAGATATTACGAATTTCTTTCTTTTCTGAAAAAATACTACTGATTTTTAGCATATTATTTCATAAAAAAAATGGTATTAAATATTATGTATTTCAATTTGACATTAAATATGGGTATTTCCATTTTTTTTTTTCCTTGTTTTATGCAGTATTAATTTACCTATCCAGTGAAAGTTAAAGAAGCGAATAGACGGGCAAAGCGCCATGGGGGTTAATAAGTGAAGCGAGTAGTGTGGACGCGAAGCCTTCTTCGGCGGTTGGTGAGCGGAGCGAGCAGGGGGCGGAGCCCCCTAGTACTTTTAAGAAAAAAATCTCGTATTTGCAGATGAACTGCGCACCTAATCTGCCAAACGAAAGATGGTGATAGAAGAACCCATGTGGAGCATGAAACATTGTAGTAACCCTGTACCATTCCCAGTTGTTTTCGAATTATGACAGATAGAATATATTAATTCCTGTGTTTTTTTTTTTTTTTTTTTTTTTTGTTGTTTTTTTTTTTCCCATACTTTTTAATTCAATTCTTATTTCCTGATTCAGTTTCAAAAAACAATTTAATGAGAACCTTCATCAATTTTCTCTGTCAAAGTTTTATGGTCCTTTTTACTCCTGTAGACGTAAGTAATTTAAATTGGTTTTGTCTCTTAATTGGAACTAAAAATGAATCGTTAAAATTTCTGTGCCAGCTTTTATATTGTGATACAATCAGTTTTATTTTTGTGGTGTTTGTATTATCATGTATCTATTAAATGCTAAAATTTATAATGATAACTTAAATTTACACACACACACACACATATATACATATATATATATTGTAGGAACTTAACTACAAATAACTAATTTTCGACGGACCATCTTCGTTGTTTTAATATTTTTAATTTGTACGATCACATACATCAAGTATTTACACTATTTACAACGAAGAATAAGATTTATAATAGGTAGAACATAAAATAATAATTGTGGGCGTCAATAAATTTAAAGTTCTTTGCCCACGTCCATTGTACTTGGCTTCTCATAGCCTTCTGCCGGTGATCCGCGACGGGGTGGCGCGCATGCGTCAACATCCCGCCCGGCCTTGCTATGTTGTCATGCAAGAACTTACAATATTTTTTTTTTTGCAAAACTTCAAATTTACAATTTCACATAACATGAATAGATAAAATAATAACAAATAAATGAATGTAACATAATATCAATATTTCGCACAACACATAGAATTAGAAAAAAGATTAACTGATTATAATAAACAGAAATTTTCATAATTAACTAACAAATTTAGAGTAATATATATAATACAGTAAATTAATATAATAAATGTTCATATTCATTTTTACTCCTCGATAGGCAGCACACACAATCTGGAGATGGATCTTTTGTAAATCCCTTTGGTAGTTTTTATATCTACCAATCTAACTTTATTATCCTGACCAGGATATAGCTTTATTACACGCCCTAAAACCCACTTGCATGGTGGAAGATTTTCTTCCCTGACTAAAACCATGTCTCCGATTTTTAAATTTTCTTTATCAATTATCCATTTTCTGCGCTGTTGTAAGTTATTTAAGTAAGAAAGACTCCATCTTTTCCAGATTGCCTGAACTGACTTCGTAATATTTTGCCAAGCACTTAGGCGATTTTTCTCAATATTGATCAAAGAGGGTTCAACAACAGCCGTTATTGGCCTTCCAATAAGAAAATGGGCTGGAGTTAAAACCTCTAAATCTTCAATACTTGAAGTTAGCGGAGTCAGTGGTCTCGAGTTCAAGATCGCTTCCACTTGAGTAACAAGTGTAAGCATTTCTTCAAATGTAAATTTTGAATTACCCGCTATCCGTTTAAAATGGTATTTAAACGCTTTGATATTTGCTTCCCATAGACCACCCCAATTTGGACTCCTTGGAGGAATAAAAACCCATTCTATTTTTTCCTCTGCAAAAAAATTGAATAAGGATTCTTCCTTATCTCTTACCAGTTTATACAAGGCATTTAGTTCCCTGTTGGCGCCTACCATATTGGTCCCATTATCCGAAAATATTTTATGACACTTGCCCCTTCTCGAAATAAATCTTTTTAACGCAGCTATCAGAGCTTGTGAAGTTAAATCACTAATAAGTTCAAGATGTATAGCCTTTGTTACTAGACAAATGAAAATACAAACATAAATTTTGATTTCTGGACCTTTCCTTCCATATTTATTTTTGATTAAAAAGGGTCCAGACAAATCTACCCCAGTTGAATTAAATGTTTTATCTGGCGTTATTCTTTGTTTTGGCAAGTTTCCCATTTTTTGTTCACATACTTTCGGATTTGCTTTAAAACAGACTAAACATCTGTGCACAATTTTTTTACAAAGATTTCTCCCATGAATGGGCCAATATTTTTGCCTAACCTGAAACAGAAGATGTTGGGGACCAATATGAAAATATTTTTCATGATAATATTTTACAATTAATTCCGTTAATTTATTTTTTGAAGGAAGTACATAAGGATGCTTAATCGAATAAGATAACTGCGAATTTTGCAGTCTCCCCCCTACCCTTATTAAACCATTGTCATCCAAAAATGGGGATAAATTAAAAATTTTACTTTTATGCGATACATTACCGCCACTTTTCAAGGCAGATATTTCATTAGGAAATTCCTCCTCCTGCAGCTGTTTCAGTAGGAAGTCTTCTGCCTTTGTCAGTTCTTCAGGCATCAGCGGTCCTTTCTTCTTTTCTAAAGGATTTCTTAGATTGTGAAGAAACCTGAAAAGAAAACTACATATACGTAATATTTTTAAAAATTTATTACTACGATTAATCAGATAGTTCAAAATAATAAAGTCCTTTTTCAAATTTAGAGTCACTGCATTTTCAGATTTTAATTCAGGAGTGTAGTCTTCCTCATTTAGTTCTGAAAAGTCAATAAAAGATTGTTTGTTTTTCGGAAATTCAGGATCTTTCAGAAATTCAGCACCTGTCCACCATGTGGCGCTGGTTGTTAGGCTTTCAGCAGTCATCCCTCGGGACAACAGGTCAGCAGGATTTTCTTTACTTGCACAATGGAACCAAGAGTTAGGGTTTGTCAGGCTGGCAATTTCTTGAACACGGTTGGCGACAAACTGCTTCCATCGGGTTTTAGTACCCTTTATCCAGAAAAGCACTATCTGCGAATCAGTCCAGTGATATTCAACAGAAGGTCTTTTAAGGTTTACAGTATTTTTCACTTTGGTGATCAGACGAGCTGCGACCAGGGCACCCAATAATTCAAGGCGAGGTAGTGTAACACCGCTGAGGGGAGCTACACGGCTCTTGGAAGTCAAAAGTTTTACTGAAATACCATTTTTTGATTTTGTTCGTACATAAATGGCAGCGCCATATGCTTTTTTGCTAGCATCGCAAAAACTATGTAATTCAACTACATCTTCTGGGGAAGTGGCATCAAGGATGAATCTAGGGACTTCAAGCTCTTTTAACAAGGGTAATTCCGAACACCATTTCATCCACTCTTTTTCGATATTTGGTGATAATGATTCATCCCATTTGGTTTTAGTTGTCCAGATATCTTGAATGATAAGTTTTGCCCTGACAGTGAATGGAGAAATTAACCCTAAGGGGTCGAAAATTCTCCCTACGGCTTGAAGAATGGTACGTTTTGTAATTTTATTTATGGATATAAAGTTCAACAAACTCTTGATATCTACAATCAAATTATCTTTATTAGTATCCCAAGATAGTCCCAAGATCTTTGTCTGATTTATACCTAAGCTGATGGTAGATTCTACAGGGTATGTATCAAATTTTTCGCTTTTCCACTGCTCTGTTAATTCGGTATCGTTACTTATCCATTTTCTAAGGGACATTCCTGCGGCTTCCATAATATATTTTGCACTTCGTGATAATTCAAGTGCTTCGTTAAAATCATTACCTCCAGAAATTAAGTCGTCTACGTAAAAACATTTATCTAAAAGTCGAACAGTAGCGGGAAATTCTTCTCTATACTTCTCAATGTGATGTCTAATAGTAGCAGCGAGTAAGAATGGACTTGAACACACCCCAAAATTAACTCGATTGAAACGATAAATCTGTAATTTGGGTTTTTTATGTGCATGCGGTTCTTCATCACTCCAGAAAAAACGAACAGCGTCTTTATGTTCATCAGCGAGACAGATTTGTAGAAAGGCTTGTTTAATATCAGAACAAAATGCTATTTTGTTTAATCTAAAATTAATTAAAACATCCAAAAGATTCGGATTTAAATTTATCCCCTGCCATAGGCAATCATTCAGTGACAGCTGATTATTTTGATGACTCCCTGCATCAAATACGATTCTTGTTTTGGATGTTAAGCGACCTTCCTTTCTTACTGCCTGATGAGGCAAATAATAAATAGGTTTGTTTAAATTATTTTCTGCTGTACTGGGTTCAACTATTTCTATTATTTTTTGATTTACGTAATCACGAATAATCTCTCTATACTGTTCATATAATTCTCTATCATATTTAAAACGTCTCCATAAACTTAAAAATCGTTGTTTCGCTAACGTGTAATTATCGGAAAGTTCATTATAGGGTCTTCTAAAGGGCAAGTGTACAACGTAGCGTTTGTTTTTAAACTGAATCGTTTCATTAAAAATTTCTATAGCTTTATCACTTTCTTTTTGAATTGGATCGTCTCTTATTCCAATGCTTTCTAGATCGAAAAAGAGTTTAAGAGTGCTACTAAGGGAATCGTCTGACAAAACGAAACACTGTTTCGAATTATTCAGTTCTGTTTCTTCAACCTTTCCACACGCTAGCCATCCAAATTCGGTTTCCTTAAAAAACAAATCGTCATTTATTTTATAAGTATTATCCTTTAAAACTTTGAATAATATATCTGCACTGATTAACGCTTCTATTTCATTCGGTTCAAAAAATGTCTCGTCACTCAATTTCAAAAATTCTGGAATTTTTATGTCTGAAATGTTTAATTTATTGCATGGTGTAAGCCCAGTTATTTTATCTACAATCAAAAATTCTACTGGTTCACTAAAAGAACAATCTTCATTTGAAATAAAGGTATCTAATTTCCACTTAATATTTTGGGTCAATCCATTCAAACCTGAAACTGGAGTTTTTATTTTTTCTCTTTTAATTCCTAAACATTCACTCATCTTTTCAGTTAAAACGCACACATTTGAAGCGGAATCCAGAACGCATCTTATTTTTATTCTTTTTTTGTTTTCGCATTGAACATAAATATAAGCTGTCGAAAACAGAATACTTTTTCTATTTTCTTTTAAATATCTGCTATTATTACTCAAAACGGAAGCATTTAATTGCGCAACCCGTTTGTCTATATCTGGTAAGTTGGATGAACTTATTCCATCTGCGTCTGGAACCGGGGTTTTCGCGCCAGAAGAAAAACATATTAATCTGTTGTGCTTCATTCCGCAGGTGCATTTGAATTTTGATAAGCAATCATTTTTCTTATGGTTTTGCCTAAAACAAACCTCACAAAGCTTGTGAAGGCGTATTATACTTAATCTTTCGTTAATGTTTAATTTCAAAAATGCATCACATTTATAAATAGGGTGATAAGTATTTTTACAAACAACACAATTTTTGTTTTTATTTTCATGCATTAAAAGAGTTTTAGATTTGTCAATAGCCGGAAAGTTTTTGTTAGTATTTTTATTTCCGCTAGTCATATTCGTTCTATTAATAGATAATAAAACTGATTCTCGTTGTTCCAAAAATTTGATAAATTCTTCAAAGGTGGGAACATTTTTTGATTTATGGGATAACTCAAAATTCTTTCTAGATTCTCTGTCTAACTTTGCTACGAGAATATTTACAATGAAAACATCTGATAATTTATTTTGCTCATATTTCAGAACTTTCAAGGCACGCAGATTTTTCTGTATACAATCAATCATATTTCTTATCTCTTTGGGATTTTCTGTTTGAATTTTCTCAAAATTCAGAATATTTTGTACATGAATATCAACAATTAATCGCTCGTTATCATAGCGATTTTCTAATGCATTATATAATGATTCAAATGTATCAAAATTACTAACTAGATTTTTAGCGTCATATTTGAGACAAGATCTAAGATAATATAATTTCTGCGACTGATTAATATGAACATTATTGGTTATTAAATCATCAAATTGTTCTTTAAAAGAACTGAATTCCTCATATTTTCCTGAAAATTCAGGTAATACTAAAGGAGGAATTTGAGTTTTAATTTCAAAGTTATCTTGAGATGCATTTTCAGTCGCATTTATTTTTTTATGAGAATCAAATTTCTTATAAGAATTAATAAGAGTATTAATTCTTACCTCTAATTTTTCCAGACGTTCTTCACATGAGTCAAGGTCGTCATCTATGGTTGCTTGTTCAGCATCTTTCAAGTCTTGAATTTCGTAGTATTTTTGTCGTAATTCATCGATTTTTGTTTGTAGCAGTTCTATGTTCTTTAATTTCACTCTTAATTCCACTATATCTATATCGTAATTTTCGGCATTCGTGCCTTCTACATAGTTTTCAATTCTAGTTATCTTCCCTTTCAAGGAAGATTTCAATTTATTATTTTTATCCATTAGTCGCTGATTACAAGCTCCTTTCTCGACGGAGCCACTTTTTTGTAGGAACTTAACTACAAATAACTAATTTTCGACGGACCATCTTCGTTGTTTTAATATTTTTAATTTGTACGATCACATACATCAAGTATTTACACTATTTACAACGAAGAATAAGATTTATAATAGGTAGAACATAAAATAATAATTGTGGGCGTCAATAAATTTAAAGTTCTTTGCCCACGTCCATTGTACTTGGCTTCTCATAGCCTTCTGCCGGTGATCCGCGACGGGGTGGCGCGCATGCGTCAACATATATATATATGAATTTTTTCTCAAATAACCCAAGTTTTTAGTTTCTTTTATATTTAGATGCAAAGCATGCACATTTTTGAAAAATGCATAAAACACCCTTTAAGGTTACACCATTTACATCCCGATATCAAAAAATAACAGTAAGTTACAGAAGCTGAAACATTGTTAAAGTTAAAAATTGAATTGCAGGGTCGAGGCGGGATTCAGAAAACTATAGAAGCGCCAAAGCGAAGCACTTCCAAAAGCAGAGGAAGAATCAATTCAGTCTTTCGACGAGGCGACATTACTTGATTACTTTTTAAAAATCTTAAATAGGGGAAGCACTGCTTCCATCGCTTCCATGGACGCTTCGCCACTCTTGAATTGCCACTCCATTCTGTAACCGTCAATTCCTAAAACATCCTTGTATCTAAAAACGCTCAAATCTTCCAAAAACTCGAATAAGCCTACAACGAACCATATCGGTGTAATATTTTAGGGTTAATTAAGTCCTTTAATTCTGTGTTTCTGAGTAAACGTTCGATGAATTTCCTACAAATAAAATGGTAGATTGTATGAAAATTCATTACTGTCTGCGCTAAAACATCCTCTAATGTGTAGACGTCTTTCAAGATTTATTCCAATTAAACTAATAGTAAGTTAAATAAATTCGCAGAAACATTATAGATCTATCAGAAACTTTAAAAACTTGGGTTATTTGAGGATAAAGAAAAAAGAAATTGCATATATATATATACTGCATCTGGCCTCGGTCGTTTATAATCAAATCAAATGTCTAAGACTCGAAATCGAAAGTCGTATAAAACAAATCTAATTGTTATTTAATATTTCAGTTTCATTATTACCTAAATCTAAGAATTCTAAAATTATTTAAAGAATTGACTCTATAAATCCATAAATGATAACTACTCGTAGCTTTACGGACATAACATTTAATGTAAAACAAAAATATGATTAAAAGAAGAAAAAATAACATATCTAGCTCGAAAGAGCTCATTTCTAAATCCACTGGAAAGCTTTTCAGGGGGAACGGGGGGGGGGTCCTTTTGCGCACATGTGCTTGTTTCAACAGAGCACGTGTTGCGTAAGCCAAAATTGGGAAATCATAGTCTTTAATTCTCTCCATGCCGCCCACTGTTGGACGGTAATACAACGTGATCTAGTGGCATGAGAACTAATTTAGATATAGCTCTTCTGAAGATTCCGGTAGCTGTCTTAACGTCCACCAATCTGACGACTCCCCAGGGATAACCTTGGTAATACGTGCAAGTGGCCAGTACTGAGGCTTGTCCTGAATTTCCTTCAGCAAAACCATTTGTCCTGGTTGGAGATTCTGACTTTTAATATTCCATTTATTTCGTCTTTGCAACTCATTTAAGTACTCCTTGCTCCACCGGTTCCAAAAATGCATTTTCATCTTCTGTAATTGGGTCCACCTAGAGGAGAGGAGTAAAGTATCTAAAACAGCATTAGTATCAGGAATATTGAGAAGTTGTCCACCGACCAGAAAATGCCCTGGTGTTAGTGTCTGAAGGTTATTAGGATCTGTAAATAAAGGGGACAAGGGGCGAGAGTTCAACAAGGCTTCAATTTGAGTGATAATTGTATTTATTTCTCCAAAGTTTAGAATAGTCGATCACGTAACTTTTAAAAGTGTTTTCTTCACTTGTTTTATGCTTGATTCCCACAGCCCACCAAAATGTGGGGAAGCTAGAGGAATGAATTTCCACATGATTTCTTCTTTGGCGCAAAAATTGTGAATGTATTTGGAATTACAGAGCTTGTAAAAGGAATGTGACAGTGAGGAAGCCCCTTTGAAATTGGTAGCATTTTCGCTCCAAATAACTGAAGACTTAGACCTTCGGGCAACAAAGCGTCTTAAGGACACAAAAAACGTTTGTGCTGTTAAGTCTGACAAGACTTCTAAATGGATCGCCTTGGTCGAAAAGCAAACAAAAATGGCGATATATTTTTAATTTAATCTTTGCCCGAGGTAAGTTGGGCTTCGTTATGATTGGACCAGCTAGGTCAATTCCAGTGGAGGAAAAAGCTCTAGAGGGTGTTATTCGATCTTTGGGTAAGTCCCCCATGCAGGCGCGGTTTCAAGGGGGGGGGGGGGCGGGTCACGGGGGTCATGACCCCCCCCCCCAAACTGTCTTACTTTCAGGAAAAATTTTAGGGAAGCATCAAAGCTTCGGTACAGTTTGAGCGAAGTGCCGTAATTAGAGGAAGACAACTAATTTTCAATATTTCTATTTGATATACTCTCATCTAGTAATTAATAAGTTATTGTAAGAAGCGCATGCGCATGCATTATTTTGGATATTTGTTACATTTTGTTTAAAGTTTCATTTTTTGCAAAACTCTATTGTCTCCTTTATGAGTGGATTTGTTTTCCTTAGGCATGCCAGTCAGCAAATTCTAGTTCTGTCAAACGAGGGGAAGAAAATTGAATAATAGATAGTTTTTTTCAAAAGAAACAATGAATTACTCAAAATGATGAAAAAGAACGCATTAGGGCATCACCAGATTCTGTAGTCTCCTCGTCTGAAAATCAAGTGATGCTCATGGAGGAAAAGTCAAGTAACAACACTGAATCTGTTTCCAAGACTGCTTCGGATTTTGGGTCCGATATAGGACATTATATAGATAATACTGAAATAGATGATTTTACCAAAGCAAATCTATTAGAACATCATTGGATTCCTCCAGCAGACTACATATTCCGACATTGCGTAGTTACTAAAAGAGGAAAACAGATGAAGAAATATGCCCAAAGGTCACACTTGGAGAAGTTTCACTGGCTTGTGTTGTCTCATAAAGATCGAGGGTTATACTGTAAGTTTTGTGTTCTCTTCAGTCGAGGTTATAAAAAAAACACTCATTCTTTAAAACGTTTGGTTAAAGAACCGCTGAAGGCCTTTGATGATCTCTTAGGCAAAAATGAAGCACTCACATTTCATGAAAACAACCAGTATCAGAAAGCTGCTGTAGAGTCGGGGAAAAACTTTTTGAAAACGTACCATAAACCTGTTCTTGAAGTCATAAATCTGGTATCGAAGCATAGACAAATCCAAATAGAAGAAAATCGTCAACGTCTGCGACCTATCGTCAGCACAATCATTCTTTGTGGCCGTCAAAACTTTGCTTTGCGTGGTCATAGGGACTACGGCCCTCTTTGCACAGAAACAACAGAAAAAGAAAATACTGAGGATGAGAACGAAAGCATAGTGGCTACAAATGACGGCAATTTTAGAGCTCTGTTTAAAAAATCATATGGATACTGCTAAATCAAACGCAAAATACATTAGTAATATTACCCAAAATGAATTAATTAATGCCTGCCTGAAATACATAAATCCTAGAGAGAGTGAAAGAAGCTAAACTTTTTTCAGTCATTTTTGATGAAACCACCGATTTATCACATACATCACAATTAAGTCTATGTTTAAGATATATTTTTAATGGTTCTATAAGAGAAGATTTTGTCACATTTTGCGATGCATATACCAATATTCGCGAAGAAGATAAAATTAATAAAGAGTGCCGATTAACTGGAGCAGCAATAGCCCATATTGTTGCTGATCTTATGAAAAAATTCGATATGGATATGAAGTATTGTGTTGGAATAACTGTAGACAGCTGCTCAACGATGGCATCAGACGCCAAAGGAGCTGCAAAAGAGTTAATGAAGACAGCTGTATATGCAAAAAGATGTCCTTGTAGCAACCATGCATTAAATAATTCGTTAGCTAAGTCTTCGAAAGTTACATCATGCATGAATGCGACTGCAACAATGAAAAAAGTTATTTCCTTCGCTAATGCATCATCAAAAAGGCAGGTAGTTTTCAAGGAGGAATTGACAGAATATCTCCAGTGATTAAGTGAAACTCGTTGGGCAGAGTGACATGATGAACATCTTCAATTTCAAGGAGATTCTCTTGTTGAAATTTGCAATGCCTTACAGAAGATTGCTGAATGGAGCGACAGTAGCTCTGCATCAGAGTCTGCCTGTTTATATCAAGCTCTAAGTAGCTCTGATTTCATTGTTGCTGCAATGTGCCTCTGTGATGTTCTAGGTAATTAAAGAATTTTCGTATTTTTTTATGTAATTTATTTAATCTATATAGAATATCCACTTTTTATCTAATTGTCTATCATTTATTTTAGGTGTCACTGTTTCTCTAAGCAGATTCCTACAATCGCCGTCGATTGATTTACAAAAAGCCACAAAAAATCTTACGGATACATTAAATGTCTTAAACAACAAGAGACTCAATGCGACGACTGTTTTCAATCGAATTTTCTCAGAGATTCTTGAACTTGCTGCAAAATTAGATACAGAGATAAAGATTCCTAGAATAACGTCACGGCAAACGCAGCGAGCAAATATACCTGCAGAAACTCTTGAAGAATATTTTAGAAGGGTGGTTTACATCCCACTTCTAGAAAATATAATCTCTGGCATGAAAGACCGATTTTCGTCAGATGTAATGAGTCTTTTTAATTTAAACGTGTTTTTGCTTCGAAAATCTTACACAGATGATGACATCAAAATTGTACGTGAAGTTGCAGAAAATTATCAAGGACTTCTTAATAATGTTCCTGTTCCATCAGTCGTTTCAGAATATGAATTATGGATTGCGAAGTGGCAAAGAAAAGCCGAAGAAACACATGGAACAGATACTTCTCATTGTCTTCTTAATACAATAGAAGAATGTGACAAAGATATGTACCCATCAATTAACATTTTGCTTCGTATCCTTGCCACTTTACCAGTAAGCGTCGCTTCAAGTGAACGAAGCTTTTCAACTTTACGGCGGTTAAAAAACTGGCTTCGAGCATCCATGGAAGAAGAACGCCTCGTAGGACTCACCCTTTTAAATATTCATAGAGATATTGATGTTGATGTTGAAGCAGTAGTAGACAGATTTTCAAAATATTCAAAGAGAAGATTGAAATTTGTATTATAATGTCGAAAAAGCCTATTTAATAACTGATTCATGTAAATAGTATCTTATATTTGATTTATTTCTTATAATATGGATTTGCTGGTTTTCAGTCAGGAAAATTTACCTATAGAAAGTTCTGATCACAGTTTTACTTTTTCTTTTCTTTTCTTTCTTTCTTTCTTTCTTTTTTTTTTTTTTTTTTTTTTTTTTAATTCGTGACCCCCCCCCCCCCCCAAACTGAGAAGCTGAAACCGCGCCTGCCCCCATGAACTGTTGAATGGTATGTTTTTCAGTTCTGAAGCATAGTATTTCTGAACTTGGTTTTGGCCAGATGGGATCCAAATATCCCATACTTCTAATTAAGGCGAGAGTGGTTTGAGTTCCTGGGTGAAGATACTTTCTGTGAAAATGATCGATTAGTAATTCTGTGAAATGATGATATTTTGGCAATAGAATTTGATTTTTTTTTCTCATTTGATAAAGTTGAGAATTTTAGGCGACCACCCAATCTGAATATTCCCTCTTGGTCAATAAACAAATTAAGTTTTTTTACTCTACTTGAATTTGGAAGAGATTGATTTTTCTTTAAGCATTGAATCTCTATTGGAAAAGCAGAATTCTGTATAAGTTTTATTAATTTCATGGTTGCAAGTTGCAGTTTTAAACTTCAGTGTGGTTAAATAATCGGTTTTACGAGCTGTAAGGGGTGCTTTTAAAGAATTTTGAGAGAATTGTTTTTATAATTATGGTTTTTTTTTTTTTAGCTCTAATTGATCGGAAACTGATGAATTGTTCAAATGTTCTACTTGAATATCGAATTTTGGCCAAAGTTCTTCCTGCCGGCGTAACCACCGCGGTCCATTCCACTATAAATCTGTTGTTTTTAATTCGGTACTCATCCCTCTCCTAGCCAAATCAGCTGGATTATCCTGTCCAGGACAATGACACCAGTCTGCTGAATCGCTCAACTTTCTTATTTCTTTCACTCTATTTTTCACGAACATCTTAAATCTATCTGACTCCCCTTTTATCCAGTAATATGTAATGGATGAGTCAGTCCAATAATGGCAATGAACGGTAAGGGGTAAGTCTTTTACTATTTTATCAGTAAGTCTAGAAGCTGAAAGAGAGGCTAATAGCTCAAGTCTCGGAATTGTCAGAGTTTTCAACGGGGCGACTCTCGTTTTAGAAGCTGAGACAGGTGAGTACCCTATCGTTTTTTAAAGATGCTCTAAGGTAGATTACCATACCCTATCTTTGAAGCATCAGCAAATGCGTGTAATCGAATGGTCTCGGTATCTTCGGTATTAATATTTCCGAGCCAATATCTGGGGATTTTAATTTCATTAAGTCCTATTTCATCGAGCCAATTTTTCCATTTAATGTCTAAATCGGGAGGGAGATTTTTATCCCAATCAATTCCCTGACTCCATAGTTCCTGAATTATATGCTTAATTCTAATGATGTAAGGGCTCAGAAATCCAAGGGGGTTAAAAATATGACCAACAGTTTGCAGTAATGCTCTTTTAGTGCTAGGCCTATATTTCAAGAACTTCTCCAAGTTTTTTTAGTTAAACGTGGAAATGTCATTATGGCTATCCCATACCACGCCCAAAACCTTAGAATGCATTATACTTTCGTTATTAGACTAAAATTCACAATTTTCTTTTGTTTCATCTATGTCAAAGCCTAATGATACCCATTTTTCGCGCAACTCTGTGAATTTGTATTCCACTTTCTTAAGTGCATACTTGCCTTCTTAAAAATTCTATAACATTCCCTACTAAAATTTAATGCTCTTCCACCGTTTTGTAGCCCGTAAGTGTACCGTCTGCATAAAATAATTTATTGCAAATTTGAGGAAAAGTGTCTGCGTATTTCGACAGGTGATGCTTGATGGTGGCAGCCAGTGAAAAGGGGTTGGATTTTAATCCAAAAGGTAAGCTTCTAAATTGGAGAACCTTCAAATCATCACCTGTGTCTGGACTCGAAGGATTCTCCAACCACCAAAAATTTTGCAAATTTCGTATCGTCTTCCTCAATCGCAATTTGTAAAAAGGCTTGCCGAATATCAGCAGTCACTGCGATAGGATGGACTCAAAAGGAAACTAAATGACAGAAAAGGTCAGGAATCAAATTTAGTCCCGTATGTAAACAATCATTGAAAGATAATTCATTTTTTGCATGGGCGCTCGCATCAAAAACAAAGCGTAACTTAGTTGTTGAGATTTGACTTCGTATGACCGCTCTATGTGGAAGATAGAATCCGAATGTGTCGGGGGGTTTTCTGATCACTGGGGGCATACTCGATAATATTTTCCCTCAAATAATCTTCAATGACTGATTTATATTCTAGAAATAAAGCATGGTCCGTCCCTAAAATTCTTTTTCAATTTGAGAAAACGCTTTAGAGCAATTTCTTTGTTATTTTTCAAAGATTTGACATTTTGTTTCCAAGGAAATGTAACCTGATAGCGATTATTTTCAAATTTAACGCTGGACTTGAATTTTGAAAAGCTGTCATTATTGTCCTCAGTGATCGAATCGGCAGTTTCTATCCCCAAATTTCCTATTTCCCAAAATTTTCTGATCCCATCATTTATTTCTCTTTCTTCAACAATGATTTTCATGCTAAATAATTCATTGCAACTTCCTACGAATCCCTGTAAACACCACCCGAAAATTGTCTCTGTCGCTACAAGTCTGTCTTTTAATCTGCGAATTTTTCCAGTATCAATGTTATTGTAATTATCTACGCCTATTAATACAGATATTTCTTTGTTTGCGTGAGTATAGCAGTCCGCTAATTGTGAGCTTTATAATTTATCTATTTTACTTCGAATACATTTATCTGGAGTGGGTAAGCTTGCAGTTGAAAGTTTATCAGTCTCTAAAGCCTCAATCTCAATACCGGACTAGGCATTATTCCTGTTCTGTAATTTTACTTTGACAACATTATAAATTCTTTCTTCTTCTCTTTCAGAGCCAAAGGCATAAACAGATAATTTCTCGTGTCTAACGACCGCCAGTTTGAACTTTTTCGAAATATCACGTAATATGAAAGTTCGTATACTCCCATTATCTAATAAAATTATAATTGTATCTGTTTTATTATCCTTGTCATTAATCACCACAGAACATGTCTGTAATAGGATACTGTTATTGGATTTTCTTTCTTTGATGTCAACCGGAGTATTCCCGCAATGCAAGATTGAAACCATATTTTTATCTTCAATTTTTGTTGGGCGTAGATTCTAACTGATAATAAATTGATCTATTGTGTTTTCTGTGACAAATGTCACATTTTTCATTAGTTGGGCAATCTTTAATACGGTGTTTGCCTTGAAGACATAAAAAACAGCGTCCCTCCCTTTTTAAGATCTCGTTTTTCCTATCTATACTAATCGACATGCACATTTTAGGATCATGTTCATTACTCTTACAATAAAAACAGGACTTATTAGTAAATGTTATCAACTCATTTGCGGAAATATTGTTACTATGTTTAGCATTTTTATTTAATCTGTAATTACTTTTAAATGTATGTTCTGGTTTTTCATTGTATAACGTCGATCTCCTGTTTTCGATTCTATGTATCGTATGAGCTCTTTCTCGGCTTTCAATTTCGTTTTTGAGAAATTCTAAGACATCATTAATGGAACTATTTTCAGTTTTATTTTGAGTTCTAGTAAATTGTAATGTTAACTCTGGAAGGATCAATTTTAGCGGAATAGGACAAAGTAATCCACTATAACTGTCTGAAGTCACTTTCAGTGACTCCAAAATGGGAATTTAAAAGAGATGGCATGACACATTAAATAACCGGGGTTCATCCGCATGTTTAAAGGTTTTGTGTTTTTCAGATTGAATTTTTCCACTAAGACATTTATTTTGTTTTTCTGATTTATTAAGTAGTTTTCTTGTTTTGTTTTTTGTATATTTATGCCACAATAATAGCTTATTTCCCCGAGATTTTTAATTCATAGTTTTCACTAAGATTTGTATGGTTTCATCTATTTGTTTTCTAGATCCTGACATTAATATGTCGTCAACGTAGGCATATATGTGTATTGAACTTCTTATTTCATTATTACTTCCATTACCCTACTACCGTAGGTAATGGAAGTATTGTATTCGGTCTGAAAATTCGATATCGGGTTTTCACCTGATTTACACGTTTTAAGGTCCCCTGAGTCCAAAAAAGTGGTTTTTGGCAATTGGTCAGTGTGTATGTATGTGTGTGTGTGTGTATGTATGTATGTATGTATGTATGTGGAGAATCTTCTGGCTATTATAGCTCAGAAACTAATAAAGATAGAGCTACAAAACTTTAGAATTGAAATACGTCTGGTGTACAGATGAAATTTCCAAATTTTGGTGAAAATTGAAAAACCGGAAGTGGGACCGTAAGTCCGTATCTCAAAAACAACTCGAACGATTTTCTTCAAACTTGCTATATAAACACTCTATTAGATGTCCTTTCGAATGATATAGTTGGTTAGTTCAGGAAAATTGATAGGCGTCCTGTATAAATAGCTCAATTTCAGGCCTCGCAAAGGCGTTCCTTTAAAAACGGTTGTACAGATTTTTTTCAAACTCGCCATTTTAACTCACTTTTAAATACGCTTTTGTATGTAATTATTCTTTTCCTGTCAATAATTAAGTTTAACCGGAAGTGGGACCGTAAGTCCGTATCTCAAAAATGGCTCTAACGATTTTCTTCAAATTTGCTATATAAACACTCTATTAGATATCCTTTCGAATGATATAGTTGGTTAGTTCAGGAAATTTGATAGGCGTCCTGTATAAATAGCTCAATTTCAGGTCTCCCAAGGGCGTTCCTTTATAAACAGCTGTACGGATTTTTTTCAAACTCGCCATTTTAACTCACGTTTAAATATGCTTTTGTATGTAATTATTGTTTCCGATCAATAATTGACTTTTTGTAAATGTTGGCATCTCAGAAACGGCTCTAACGATTTTCTTGAAAATTTGGATTTGGTTGATTATTATTTTTCTAATTATTATTTTAAATAACTTATTTGACGGATAGAGCAATTTTGTTACTTATTTAAATCAAAAATGTATATAAAATGTTTATAATGTGTGTAGTACTGGGTAATGGAAGTCGTGTGGCTGTTGCATACCAGATTTTTTTTTTTTTTTTTTGAATAAGCATGGATCTGCTGTACTGTGATTAAAACCTAGTTCTTTGAGAGATTCACCAATTTTCAAGTGCCAAGATCGGGCAGCTTGTTTTAAACCATAGATGGCTTTTTCTAGCTTCCAGACTTTATTTTCATTTCCTGGGGAGATATAACCATCTGGTTGTTGCATATACACAATTTCTTTCGGATCTTCGTTTAAAAATGCAGTTTTTATGTCCACGTGATGAACCTGAGTTTTTCTGTAAACAGCACTAGCCAGGAAAGCTCTAATTGTGTTGTGTGAAACTACTGGAGCAAACGTTTCATGAAGATCTTCACCATATTTTTTGGCTGAACCCTTTAGCCACTAACATTGCTTTATATTTGGACGAAATAACTTTTCTTCCGGGTGGAGGCTCAACTAAAGTGAATGTTTTATTTTCCTTTAAAGAGTTCATTTCTTCTTGCATGGCATTTAGCCAATTTTGTTTTTCTAGTGAGTTTGAAATGTTGAGAAAATCGTTATAATATTTTGGTTCATTGGCCTCAATGTTTTCTGTTAAGTATGTCAACTTTTTTGGTGGCACTCCTTTATTGCATCTAGTTGATCCTCTTAAAGTGTCATTATTGCTGTTATATTCATTTGTGATCCTTTTGTCTGGGGAATTTATGTCAATTTTGACAATTTCGCGCCTTACATCCGATTCTGTGTTGGAGTGTTCATTAGTGTTGTTTTTTGAGAGTAATTCTATTTCATTATTTTCTCTTGAATTGCTTATTGTGTTTTTATTGAATTTAACCGCTCTTGCAAGTATTACGTAATCATTTTTCAGGTACATTCTATACACTTTGGCGCTGTTATCGTAGTCGACAATAATATTTTCTTGCGCTTTGCCATCAAATTTACCCTTTCTACTTTTGTGAATATAAGCATAGGCTTTACAGCCAAATGTTTTTAAGTGACTAAAATTTGGTTTGCTACTGTGCCATAACTCATATGGAGTATTTTTGTGGCCTTTGTCGGTAGTCTGTTTCGCAGGTAATTGGCAGTGTTCATAGCTTCTCCCCACATTTTTTTTTCCAAGTTAGCTTCCGGTAGAAGAACACGTGTCATCTCGACTAATGTACGGTTCTTTCTTTCCGTGACCCCATTTTTTGCTGGACAGTGTGGTACGCTGAGCTTATGGTGAATACCATTTTCTATAAGATATTCTTCTACGTTTATGTTTACATATTCCCCACCATTATCTGACCTTATGTTTTCGGGGGTTTGCCCAAATTTGTTTGGGGTGAAGTTAACATATTCTTATAGTTTCTCGATTGCTTCACTCTTTTTACTCAAAAAATAAATCATTGTACACTTAGAGTAATTATCAACGAAATTTAAAATGTAGGATTTCCCCCTGTTGTTGATACTTGCATTGGTCCGCAAACGTCGCTATGTACTAATTCTAGTATCTGTTTCCCCCTGTTTTCTGCAGATTTTGGATATAGGGTGTCGGTTAATTTTGCTTTGATGCATGTTTCGCATGTCGTTTCGTGTTTGCAGTTGATTTTTATTTCCTGAACCAACTGATTGGTATTTAATTTCTTAATTGAATTGAAATTTTTATGCCCTATACGTTTGTGCCAAAAAGTGATACAGTTAGGGTTTTTGCATTCTTCAATTATGTATGTGTAATATTTGTTTCTTGGCATGGGTAAGTTCAACTCATATAAGTTGTTGTTTTTTGTACCCTCTAAAATAGTTTCATTTTTCATAGATATATAACTTTTTAGTGAATGGGACTTTATAGCCATTTTGGGTAGCTTTCTATACGGATATAAGATTCGCTTTTAGTTCTGGGACGTATAATACCTTCCTTAGTGTTCTCTTTTTTGCTTATTTGGATCCATGTATTCTACTTTTATTTCTCCTGACGCAAGTGCAGTGAGAGTGTTACCGTTTGCTGCACGTACTTGTGATTTTTGTGATTCATCTAAATTATCGGAAAGGTCTATATTAATGCTTATGAGCGATGTTGAACCACTGTCTATTATCCATTTATTTGTCATTGCATTTTGGGTTGTGAAAGCCATTTGTTTTATTTGAGGAGCAAACATTCAAACCGTGTTTTCTCCTTCGAATGCAATTTTTCAGAAAACACAAAAAACTGATAAATTAAAAAATCACCATTCTTAGACCCTAATTATCATTTGTTTAGTTGTATTATTGGTTACTAAGAAGATCTGTAGGCCTACTTTACCTAATAAACTTAGAGTTAATTAGAAAAATGTATTTGAAATTTGGAGAAAGCATGTTTTGACCGAAACACAGAGGAGAAAACATGTTTTGAATGTTTCCAATGTGGAGAAAGCATGTTTTGACCGAAACACAGAGGAGAAAACATGTTTTGAATGTTTCCAATGTGGACAAAACATTTTTGGAATGAAAAAGTATGTAGCTCGAATATTCATGAAATAACATTCTTAATGTAATTAACAGAACAGATTTTGTTATGTAATTATAAAGTTAAATTAAATATTTACGCGTGAAACATCATCATGCAAATTGTAGGGAAGAACTAAAACTTTTAAGCCAATTTCAAATTTAAATTTTTAAACCTATATCTTCACTTAAGCAATTTCATGCTTCCTCTGTTTCTTCATATTCTACATGAAAGTTATTAGTAATGATATCTTTATACCATTTAAAAACAGGCTGATTTTTTCACTCTTCACCATACATCAATTGTAAAAGTTTGTCTATGTCATTCTGATGCCTTTAAGTTTGAGATAAATTCTCTTACCTTGTTTTTTTTTTTTTATTATTATTATTAATGCTTAAGTGGCTTTTTCTATCCCCTGCTCTCTTTTCCTCAATAGGTTCACCAGCATGTACCTTAGTAACAATATTGGCTAGCATTGTACGACCTATTTTAGTTATAGCCATGAAATTGTTTTTACACACAGGAATTCTCCTACCACTGCTACTAGTAATAAAATAAGAAGCAGAAAATGCATGCTATAAGCCTGATGATTGCGATTTTTTTTTTTTTTTTTTTTTTTTTTTTTTGGGGGGGGGGGGGGGGGTTGCGTTATTAGGTCTACGTCGAGTTACATTTTTTGTAACAACCAATGAAGCTATAATAGAATCTTGTCGCTGTTTGTCCGGAATTTCATTAAGTCTATCCCGAAACTTCTTAACGTCATTAGGTCTAACATCAGTGCATGAAAAATTATCAATAGAATGTTTGCATGGAGCATAAATGTTGTTATCTAAAGGTGCTGAATATCGTTTCTTTTTCGTTTCTTTTCTTTTTCGACCAATTCTCTGTTTTTTTCTAGTTCCATAATTAGAAGTACTCACTAATACACCATCTATTAATTCTTCCATTTGAAAAAAAAAAAATAATAATAATAAAGTACACTCCTCTAAAATGAAGAAAAGAAGATAGAACTAACGAAAAAACAGACATAAAAAGCTGGTACATGTACGAGTCACGGGACCAGAAAGAGCAGTACTGACTGGTTGGCTGGAGAAATCACAGTTTGACTGAAAACAGGCTCTGGAGGAAACACTGTTTGATTGAAACCCTAACTTTCTAAGAGCATTTATAATGTGATAAAAATTATTTTGGTTTAAAATAATAGTATAATTTCGTGCTATTTAATGTTGAGTTCAGAGAAAAATCACTAACTCATTTTTTTTTATTTTTGGAGAAAACACGGTTTGAATGTTTGCTCCTCATTTGTGATGTTATATGATTTATTTCTTTTGAATGACTTTCTTTTAGTTCCCCATCATACTATAGGTATGGGGAACTTAGGTAATCGTGAAAATGTTCGACCTCGGTTTTTTGACTTTTTTACACGTTTTCAGGTGTGAGGAATCCGAAAATGACAAAATTTGTATGGTGTCTGTCTGTAGGGTGTCTGTTAGTGTGTTAGTCCGTTAGTTTGTTAGTCTGTGTACACGATATCTCAAGAACAAATGATCGCAGAGAGATCAGATCAGTTTTAAAATATTACTTTCGATGCTGGCAAGAACCCTATTCATTTGCAACATTCGAATAAATAAACTTCGTAAGTTATGAGAAATTTACGATTTTCTTAACATGGGAGAATAGGACAAAATTTCACTTAAACGTGCATTAAATGGAAACTTTTTACATTAAAAATGTCGGACCAGTTTTAAAATATCAGTTTTGATGCCGGAATGAACATCAGTAACTATAAATATGCTACTTTGAAAATTTCGCAAGTTATTGGAAATTTACGAATTTCTTAACATGGCAGTATAGGGCAAAATTTCACATAAGCGTCAATTTTGAGAGATATTTTCATCGTAAGGATGTCAGACTACTTTTGAAATATTATTTAGGACACTGGCATGAATATTAATGACTATGAATTTTGTAATTTAAGAAATTCGTAACTTATTTGGAATTTACGATCCTCTTAAAATGGCAGAAGAATTCAAAATTGAGCATAAACGGCCATTTTCAGGATTATAAATATATCAGACAACTTCAAACTAACCTTTACGATACTTGTAGGAACATGACTGATTACAAATATTTTAATAGGAAAATTTCGTAAATTATTCGTAATTTACGATTTTATCAACATAGCGAAATTGTAAATTTTTCATATAAATATGAATTTTGAGGATTATTGCATTGGAAATAGTAACATGAAAACTAAACGACGGAATCGACCCTGATAAAATAAATTAATAGATTAGAATAAGATAAATATATCGAAGTGAACGGTGGATAGCCTATTAGGCGGGGATTTCATTCTGTCACTGTATCAAGCTTTGGTCAAATTCATTTCTTTTAACATGATTATAATATGTCTCGCACTAGAAATTTATGAGAACATAAATAGGATGGGGAACTGAGCAGAGTCCACCTATGCCAACTAATTTGTGTATGTGTGTGTGACGATTCATTGTTGTGTATTACTAACTGTGAAGAATTATTTGTTTTTGATTTGTTTCTAAAACATTTTCCTTTTGAATTATCAGCAGCCTTCAGGTGCTGACATTCCGTTTTATTATGATTATTTCTTTTGCAATACGAGCAGTATTTCTGCTCCTTTTTTGAAATTACTATTACGTGATTGCATTTTATCGAATTGGAATGCTTTTCGTGAGCTTGAGTTATTTTCGGAGGCTTCTCTTCAACGATTACATTCATCGATAATTTTGCTGCTTATGTAATGGAGTGTGAGTTCGTTTTACCGTCACACTGCAAGTACAACAATCAGTGTTTCATAACTTCGGGAAAGCTAACACAAAAGCTGTGCAGATATGTGTGTAAATTTAATTTCTTCATCAATAGCCTTCAATTTATCCATTTTTTCTAAAATTTTATTTATATGAGCTTGCATGTCAACCCCTTCTTCTATCTTACAAGTAAACCTTCTCTTCTTTGATACCGGTTTACCGGAAACCCATATATTTTCTGAAAGCTTATGTCATAAGTATAAAAACTGTGAAATCTTAGGGGCAGAGGAACAAGCGTTTAGGAGCTACAGGACCCACAAAGTATCAGTTAAGTGTGTACAGATGGACATATTCCCATAATGACGTCTCTATTTCTTGTATGTTCCCGTATGTTGCTGTGAAATACTAATGTATTGTAGTCTTCTTCTTACATTGTAGATGGATCCTAAAGTCGTTGTGGCTGCCTTGGTCTCGCAATTCGGAACGAGCAATCGGTCTCCGAACATCCAGGAATCGGAGATAATAAAACACATAACTACCCTTCTGGAAAATGATATGGAAATTGTGGAAGAGATCCAGACATTAGGATTTGCTGGAGGCAATGTAGAAGAATGGGACGAGGAAATGGACTTCGGAGATGACGGTGTCGATAAGGAACAGCAATGCTCATCGCAACAGTTGTCGTCCTCCACTTCTATCGTGACATATTTTGGCCAAGTATGCCTGATGACAGGAAGAAAATTCTGCTTTTAGGGGATTCGTGATGTTCTAACAAAGATCATGCATTGTTTGCTTTTGAAGTACCTGAAAGTAAAGTCCTACAAAGATAGCTGGTACCTAAGGATGTACAGGAAAGATCCAGCCTCTGGATATTCATTTTTTCAGGCACTACAAATCTTTTGTTCGATACATAACAGACACAATCATTATCGAGACAGAGAAGCACATCTGGCATCGCGATAGTTTTCTGGCTCTGCATTCATTTTCCCTATATAAGTTCAATGCTCCTCGTTTAAAGAACTTGATTAAGTATGCTTTTTGTAAGTGGACGATGAATCTGGAATGTGGATTACGCCAATGGATAACTGCTTCGATTCGTTGATGAATGATGAGTGTGCAAAGTGTGCGGCTATCGCTTTTGTAAAATGTGCCCATTGTGAACTGTCTTTCTGCCCGTTTCACTATTTATTTGATAAATTGCGCACCTATTTTCTCTTGTAATAGATTTTGTTTGAAGTCAATAACACAAGACACATTTTCAACATCCCAACGTATATTTTTTCATTTCAACGAGTTGTTTCTTCCTTTATTTTGAGATCTCCACCTTCTTATCATATTATTAGTTCATATAAATTCGTGAAACGAGCATTTTATCGACTTTTGGTGTCATGTTTCTAACACTTTACTGATACATTGTGGGTCCTATAGCTCCCAAACGCTTATCCCTCTGCCCCTAAGATTTTACAGTTTTTCTACTTGTGACATAAGCTTTCAGAAAATATATAGGTTTCTGGGAAACCGGTATCAAAGGAGAGAAGGTTTACTTGTTAGTACTGCAAAGTTTTCTCAAAAGATAAAGTTTACTAGACACATTTGTACGCATGTGGATATCTTTAAGTTCACTCCAGGTCTTCAGAGTGGTCTGACAATTTTTAACATGTATTATTTGTGAATCATTAATAAGTAAGTTGATAATGGCTTTTGCCTTATTATCCTGTTTACACCATGCATCGGTTGTGGGGTTTGATGGGGGCTTGTCAGTTATAACCTCCTATATTTCCTCTTTTATGAGATACATCGAAGTTTTAAGCTTCCAATTTATGTAATTTTCAGAATTTAATTTGCCAATTATTTGGCTATCCTATATAGATGACATTATTTTTTCTTCCTTTTAAATATACTAGACTCTTACGATTTACAAGAAATTAATACTAGAAGTTTCGATATCGATTTTGAGAAAGTTTATTTTTGTTTCGTTTCCCAATTAGTTTGGGTTTTTACTTTCAAGAGAGTTTATATTAGAAAAAATCAGTTTTCTAGACTTTCATTTAATAACGCTGCTCTGCATGAAAATTGCCCCCCAACACCATTTTGGCAAATTCTTATGTAAAATGACCTCCTGATTCCGAATATGACGCCCATTTTGCCTTATCACCCACCGTTTTCTGGGGACGGCCCCTATTTTTATCACTTTTCGCTGATTTTGTGGCTATAAATTCGATTTTTAGGGGGGAGGATTATTTTAACTGTTAAATATCTTCTAAGAGGCTACAGAGTCGGAAAATTCTAAAACATGAACATTTGCGGCGAGGAAAAAAATTAGGTGGGGGGGGGGCGGGTTTACCACTGAAATTATGTATTACATTTCTTATATTTTTTTTTATTTATTATTAATGTTATTAAATAAACATTACATTTTTTGTTTTTGTTTTTAGGTGTTAAATTAATTCTTTTTCATTCTCCAAATCAAATTCATGGTCATAAAATTACCGAACAGTGATAAAAATTGAGGCAGGGTGTGGTGTTTCAAGAAAAAGGTGGGTAACTGAGCAAAACAGAAGTCATATTCGAATTCAGGAGGTCATTTTACATAAAAATCAGCAAGAATGGTTTGAAAATGTAAAATAAAGAAGCCTTTTTGTTAAATTGATTTTAAAAAACAAGCAGAAGGTCTTTCAGTTTGCTGATTTTCGAATAGTAATCTGTATTCATATAACGAGGTTTCTATTGTGTAAGTGTGTGTGTGTTTATATATATATATATATATATTCAGGGTGTTTATAATTAAAGTTTAAGTTTCAAAACGCTATAAAAAAAAGAACCGCTGATCAAAATGACGTCAAATTTGAACGGAATATTATTGAAGAAGGGGGAAAGCGTATAGCATAAGGAAAAAAAAAGTAGTTCCAAATTTTAGCAACAGATGGCGCTGTAAGCATCAGAATTTAAAAGAGTTCGACTACAAATGACAAATGAATGTCAAAAACTACATAAAAAGCATCAATCAAATTGGTTTTTAAATTTCGTGAGACTGGCTCAAAACATGTTCAATATGCTGTCCACCGTTTTCTGGAACAAGTTGAAATCGAGAAACAGCATGTTCCACAACTCATCGAAGTGTCTACGGGGTCACGTTGAGAATGTGTTACGCAATATGTGCCTTCAGTTCAGCTAAGTTTTCAATCGAAGCACTGATCAGAAAATTTTTCAGATAGCCCCACAGCCAGAAGTCACACGGATTAAAATCAGGTGATCGGGACGACCAGGCTGTAGGGTCATGACAACTGATAATTCTAGCATTTCCGAAATGCCGCTTCAGCATCTGTTTCACTGGATTTCTAATGTGCGGAGGAGCGCTATCTTGCATAAAAGTGATCCCATCCACACATCCACGCTGTTGAAGAACTGAAATGACGTTGTTGCGTAAAACAGATAACAGGACCGAAAGCCACCATCTCCTTGAAAAAATATGGCCCTATGATAAATGATGCCGTAAACCTGCGCCAGACACAGTGACCTTTGCAGAATGAAGTGGTAGTGGTCGATTTGCCAGTGGGTTTTCTGTCGCCCATATTCGGCAATTCTGTGTATTGACGTATCCTGTCAGGCGAAAATGGGCTTCGTCTGATCAAAAAATTTTTCACGGTCATTCATTGTCCACTTCCATGCGAGCAAGAAATTCTAAAGCAAAAGTCTGTCTTGCTAGGCAGGTCAGCAAGAAGCAACTCCTGCACATGGCTAATTTTGTATGGATAGCAATGCAGGATGCTTCGTAGAATTTTATGCACCGTGCTCACAGGCCTGCCCAATGTTCGGGCAATTCCCCGTGCATTCGACTCCTCCTGCACTGCTGTGGCCACTTCTTCAACTAACGTCGAATCAATTTTTTTCCTCCCTCTTCCTCCAGATTGCACATAAAAAAAAAACCCTGTCTTTTCGAATTTCTGAATCATTTTCTCCAGACCTAAGGCAGTGATCGGACCAACGCCTTTTATTCATACCCTTGAGTGTCCGAAATTTCTGCAGAGCTACTGGTGCACAGTCATTGTTCTTGTAAAAAAACTTTAAAAGCAGAGCCACGGTCTTTCATTGAGACAGTCATGGCGAACTTCTCAGATGTGAAATGAGGAAAAAACGTGTACCCGACGCTTTTATAACAACTGCAATGAGTCGTACGCATTGACAGGTATTTTCAGTTTACATATTCTGACGCGTACATCGTCATCTGTTGCTAATATTTTGAACTATTAGGTTGATTTCTTTAGAAATCGACCTATTGCAATCACTTCGTTTACCTCTATCTATCTATCTATCTATCTATCTATCTATCTATGTATAATGAAAATTTTCTCATCACGATAACACCCGAAATAATACTCTAAATCGAACCAAATTTGGGCAGCGAACTGATCTTATAAATATCTTGGATGTGTTCGTTAACCAAGTTGCTCCGACATTTTGTTTTCAAGTGGCAGCCACTTGAAAATTCCAAACCCAAAATGTAAAAAGCAGATTTAAAGCAAGATTTGCTTGAATTTTGATGTAAATACAGGCTACATAAAGGTCTCAAGGAAGTTTATTAATGAAGTTTATCCGCCATTTTTAATAAAGTGGCAGATATTTTAAGTTAAGCGGGACCACTTGAAATCAGGCTACCACTTAAAAATTTAAAATCACGATAACTTCCGAAATAATACTCCAAATCGAACCAAATTTGGACAGTGTCTAAACTTATTTTATAAATATTCTAGATAAGTATGTTAAACAAGTTGCTCCGCCATTTTGTTTTCAAGTGGAGGCCACTTGAAAATTTAAAATTCAAATTATAAAAAGCGTATTTCGAATTTTTTTTTAATTTTGATGTATACATAGTTTATATAAGTTTCTCAAAGAACTTTATTAATAAACTTTATCCGCCATTTTTAATAAACTGGCAGAAATCTTAAGTTAAGCGAGATCACTTGAAAATTTAAATTTTGTAAAAAGCGTATTCCGAATTCGTTTGAATTTTGATGTAAATACCGACCACATAAGGATCTCAATGAAGTTTATTAATGAACTATATCCGCCATTTTTAATAAAGTGGCACATATCTTAAATTAAGCGGTGCCACTTGAAATCAGGCTACCACTTGAAAATTTAAATTCATAATAACTTCTGAAATAATACTCCAAATCGAACCAAATTTGGTCAGTACCTTAACTTATCTTATAAATATCTTAGACTAGCAAGCGACGCCCGCTTCGCTGGTCCCTATTTTTAAATGAATCACTATAATTACTGAATTCTCAAAATTTCATTAATTTTTATCACGTGAAAAAAAAAAAAAAAAAAAAAAAAAAAAAAGAGAAACAAAATTTGATTAGGAAAAATGTCGCACGGGGTTCTCACTGCCTTCGGAAAAAATTCCCAAAATGCTCCAACTCTTATTTCTATTATTTTCCCCCTTCGCCCCCCCCTCCCGTCTATCCTAATAATTTCACAAATTCGAAAATATCCGCAATCGATTTGTAAGTATCAAAAACCTCCATGCACCAGTTTTGAACGATCTATCTCTATTTTTATTTTCTTGCCCCTCCGCTCCCGCCCCCTTCCCGCCCCTCCTAATAATTTTAAAAATTCGAAAATATCCGCAATCGATTTGTAGGTATCAGAAACCTCTATGTACCTATTTTGAACGATCTAACTCTATTTTATTTTTTTTGCCCCTCCCCCCCCCTTCCCGGCCCTCCTTATAACTTTACGCTTTCGAAAATATCCCCATTCGACTTGCAGGCCTCTAAAACCTATCTGTACCAATTTTAAACGGCCTAACTGTATTTCTATTTGTTTTTGCCCACAGCCCCTCTTACCGCCTCAGCCCCCTTACCGCCCCTCCTAATAAGTTTACAAATTCGAAAATATCCGCAATAGATTTGTAAGTATCGAAAACCTCTATATACCAATTTTGAACGATCTAACTCTGTTTTAATTTTTTGCCCCCCCTCTCCCCTCCCCCCTTCCCGGCCCACCTAATGACTTGACACTTTCTTAAATATCCCCATTCGACTTGCAGGCCTCTAAAACCTATCTGTACCAATTTTGAACGGCCTAACTGTATTTCTATTTGTTTTTGCCCCATAGCCCACCCCTTACCGCCCCACCCCCTTCCCGCCCCTCCTAATAATTTTACAAATTCAAAAATATCCGCAATCGATTTGTAAGTATCGAAAACCTCTATGTACCAATTTTGAACGATCTGACGGAGTTAATTGTTCTGATATAATGTACAATTTCTCACCATTAATTTCCGCCAAAGAGAACAAAGTCGGCCATCTACACTCGAATGAATTCCATTGAACTCTAAGCTGTGCATTTGCCAATGAGAGATTCTGTAATAAGCTGTGAAAGCCTGAACAAGCTACTATATTCGTTCTTTACGATGGATATAATCCTATTACCATGACTACTGTGGTTAGAATAACAGTTTTCTCGGCTAGTTATCAGGAATGTTTATCGATTGGAACCTGCCGGTTTATTTACGAACCAGTAATTTCACACAAAAATGTCAATGTTTTTGTAAAAATATTTATATTTTAATGGGTGTATAAAAAAGTCATGTAGTGTCCACATCAGATTTTTTATTATCATTATTTATTTTACTTGAGCCTAGTAAATACCAGTATTCTGATAGTCATTACCATTTATAAAATACTAGCAGGCAACGCCCGCTTCGCTGGTCCCTATTTTTAAATGAATCACTCTAATTACTGAATTCTCAAAATTGCATTCATTTTTATCACGTGAAAAGAAAAGAGAAACAAAATCTGATTAGGAAAAATGTCGCACCGGGTTCTCACTGCCTTCGGAAAAAATTCCCAAAATGCTCTAACTCTTATTTCTATTATTTTCCCCCTTCGCCCCCCCTCCCGTCTATCCTAATAATTTTACAAATTCGAAAATATCCGCAATCGATTTGTAGGTGTCAAAAACCACTATGCACCAGTTTTGAACTATCTATCTCTATTTTTATTTTTTGGCCCCTCCGTTCCCCCCCTTCCCGCCCCTCCCAATAATTTAAAAAATTCGAAAATATCCGCAATCGATTTGTAGGTATCGAAAACATCTATGCACCAATTTTGAATAATCTAACTCTATATTACTTTTTTTGCCCCTCCGCCACCCCCCCACCTTCCCGGCCCTCCTAATAACTTTACACTTTCGAAAATATCCCCATTCGACTTGCAGGCCTCTAAAACCTATCTGTACCAATTTTGAACGGCCTAACTGCATTTCTATTTGTTTTTGCCCATAGCCCCTCCTTACCGCTTCACCCCCCTTACCGCCCCACCTAATAATTTTACAACTTCGAAAATATCCGCAATCGATTTGTATGTATCGAAAACCTCTATATACCAATTTTGAACGATCTAACTCTATTTTTATTTTTTTGCCCCCCCTCTCCCCCCCCCCACCTTCCCGGCCCTCCTAATAACTTTACACTTTCGAAAATATCCCCATTCGACTTGCAGGCCTCGAAAACCTATCTGTAAAAATTTTGAACGGCCTAACTGCATTTCTATTTGTTTTTGCCCCATAGCCCCCCCCTTACCGCCCCACCACCTTTCCCGCCCCTCCTAATAATTTTACAACTTCGAAAATATCCGCAATCGATTTGTAGGTATCAAAAACCTCTATATACCAATTTTGAACGATCTAACTCTATTTTTATTATTTTGCCCCCCCTCTCCTCCTCCCATCTTCCCGGCCCTCCTAATAACTTTACACTTTCGAAAATATCCCCATTCGACTTGCAGGCCTCGAAAACCTATCTGTACCAATTTTGAACGGCCTAACTGTATTTCTATTTGTTTTTGCCCATAGCCCCCCCTTACCGCTCCACCCCCCTTACCACCCCACCTAATAATTTTACAACTTCGAAAATATCCGCAATCGATTTGTACGTATCGAAAACCTCTATATACCAATTTTGAACGATCTAACTCTATTTTTATTTTTTTGCCACCCCCCCTCTCCCCCACCCCACCTTCCCGGCCCTCCTAATAACTTTACGCAATCGAAAATATCCTCATTTGACTTGCAGGCCTCTAAAACCTATCTGTATGAATTTTGAACACCCTAACTGTATTTCTATTTGTTTTTGCTTCATAGCCCCCCGCCCCCCCCCTGCTGCCCCACCTGGGGGCTGAATTTCTAAAATTCCAGAAATTGGTTTTTAGATATTTGCATTAGCTATATTTTAGAGCAAAAATTTCACGTATATCTATTTTTTTGTTTGAGATATGTAGGATTATGCGAAATCACGTTTTACGCATGTGAAATCACGTTTTGCCCCTCCGCCCCCCTTGGGGACTGAATTTGGAAAATTCCAGAAATTGGTTTTTAGACATTTGTATTAGCTATATTTTAATGCCAAAATTTTACGGATATCTGTTTTTTTGTTTGAGATATGAAGGATTTTGTGAAATCACGTTTTGCCCCCCCCCCCCCCTTGGGGGCGAATTTTGTAAAATCACTTCTTAGTGGATGCCTACGTCATAGAAAGAACACTGTCACGAAATTTCATGCTTCTAGGTCCAGGGGTTTGGTCTGGGCGATGATGAATCACCCCCCCCCCTCACTCAGGAAGTGTTCTTTTATATATATAGATTTGTCCTTTTAAATGTCACTCTATTGTTATATTTTCACATTTTTATTTGTATTATAACTGCATACTTATAGTTGTTTTATTTCTGTAAAATAAATAAATAAATAAACGACATTAGAATGCAAAACTTGCTTTGCATCAAATCGAAGCAATATTTATTTATTTATATTAATTCTAATGTAAATATTTAGAGCATGAAAAGTGTGATAATTTAACACGATGTCGTTTTTATAGTTGACTAAGTAACATTTCGTCAAGAAATGTTATTTGATTGAGAATGCTTAACTTAAATTCAGAAACTGCACGCGATATGTCGTGGAGTGAAATTTATGTTATATAAGGGTGAGCAAATTACAAAATTGCTTTATTCACAGCACATGGTAAGTTGAAATTATCTCTAGAAAATTTTGCCTTCAAACTGAAATTCTGATAATGATATAAGTATCCTTATAATGTGCTCTATATGCTGTGAAATGAAGTTATCTTGATTTAAAAAAAAAAAGCCTTTTTGTAACGCAATTGGGATTTATTAAAAATGTAAAAATAAAATAATTTATAAATAAATTTTTACCATAAATGTTAATCATGGCGTAAGCTAAACGTTTTTTTTTTTATCTGCATCCCTGTCAAAAAATGTATAATAACAAATATCGCATCCCGACTAGAAAATTGACGCAAGTAGAAAAAGGACTATTTTGAGTTTATGTCAATCAAAAATGTGTATGAAATGCCCCAACGTGCACGAAAAGCCTTACATCTCTATCTTGCAATTTATCCATCTGAGAGGCAGTTGTATCAGTTTTATTGCAGCCGAATCAATGCTTTGTCGTTATTTTTTACTTGATTTTTCTCAAATACTGTATTTTTCAATTGTGTCACATATCTCCTAAGGATGCGATGTAAAGACAAAATAATTAAATACAGACTTTCTTTATAAAAATAATAATAATGATAACAAATGGTGCTAATTATATGTCCTTAAGAGATTTGATGGATTAATTTAGTGCCAAAGACCTACATATTTTACTATTTTGTTGGGCGCTTGTTGGAAGATTAGTTCCAACGTTTTCCATTGAAATGTTTAAAACAGTTTGCGTTCTCTAATGTTTTATTCCCATATGAATAGCATATTAAAAGCAAAAACTAATTTTTCCCGAAATACCAAAAATACTCTATCGTATCCATTTTTATACACAATAACTTTAATATTCACTAATATATGTACGGATATCATAAAGTTTATAATTATTACTAAAATAATGATAAGATTAAAAAAAAAAAAAAAAAAAAAAAAAAAACTTTTTATATACCATGTTTTAAAATTTTCTGCTGAATCATAGCCATAGAACTAACTATATTAGCACTTTATCAATATGTATAAAATTTTTAAAGTGATAATGACGTCAATTTTTGTGAGATGCATAATTTAACTTTTTTGTAATTTTTTATGTTCACGTTTAATTAAATGTATTTATTTTTATGTCGAAAGAAAATGAACTCATAAATTTTTTTGGGAGCAATTAAATTATAACTAATATTTAAATGGCTAATTTTAAAGCTATTAGGAGGTTATTATTTTCATATTTTAATTAATTAAAAGAAAACTAATTAAGAATTCAAAAATCGGGCTTCGAAGTATTGCGTTGTCCTCGTGTTCTGAGCTATTCTAAAAGTTTCAAATATCTAGCTAGTCAGGAAGTTAATTAAAAATTGATTACAAGATTTGTACTGGACAAACAAACAAGAAAGCGAGTGAATAAAAACATGATACACAATAACAAAGATGTATGGATAAAATCCCTTCTGATTATTAATCAATCTTTTTGTACGTAATGTTTTAAATTACAACTATTAATTATGATTTCTTTACTTTCAGGAAACCGTCAAAATCTAGAAGTTTGGTGTCTGGATTTGAATATTTCAGAATACCTTACTGACGTTTGCAGACTGGTGAATCAGAAAATTAACAAGATTTATGCTGAAACAGGTAAATTAATGAATATATAATTTTATTTTAATTAATTTATGCTTTTAAAAATACAGAAAGAATCTCTCTAAAATTATAAGATATCACTAAAATTAAAAACCAACTCAAACAATTGAAATTGTCATATACAGGGTGCCCATATTTAACCCAAACCTTTGTTTTCGCAGTCCTAGATACATACTTCAAGTACAAAAATGGTCAAAATTAGATACAGAGGGAAAATATTAAAAGTTTGAAGCAGACAAATATGTTAGGGAAAAAATACAAAATCTAAATTTGAATATAGCCCTCCGGTCCGTACAGTCATATTTAAGAAAATCTTGTCCATACAAAAACATTTCAAACACAAAAAGTTCGATAGTTGTACCACCAATATTCATGGAGAAATTCGAGTTCAAAGTTTTAATGCATAGTGTGGGGACGTACACAAACTGATATGTTCGAATAAAAGTCTAGAAACTCCGAATTATCTTTAAAAAAAAGCAATTTCGCTGATGACATTGGTTTCAAAAGTTTCGTGAATTTAAATATCTATCAGATGAGGTATTACATGTGGACTTTCGGAGCCCTTATAAGTCTCACATGATACAAATTCAACTTCAAAAACTAACCAAACTTTTTCCCCTCCACAGAATCGTGTTAAACGGAAAAAATCTCTTTTAAAATAAATATTGCTTTTTCTTTAATACTGGAGAGCCTGGGCCCCGTTCTAACGACCCTTCGATTGTTAATGAAAATTCTATCATAAGCTTTTCCAGTGATCAAATTTTTAAAATTAAATATTAAGTTATTAAACTTAAATTTTGCAATTTCTACACCATCTTCTTTCTCCCAAAAAGCTTTCAAAAATTAACCAACGGAAAGAAAACCTACGTCGTTTAATCCTTAATAACACTATCTTTAATGGACCTTATGCACGAGTGGCAACAGCTGCGGGTATTTACCGATTTAAGCGGCTGGTATTGGCTAATAGAGAAGTAAGCAAAAGTTTCGAGCTCAGCGATTGGCGAAGAAACTTTTATATACCACCAGTGACGTCACATGAATAAAGTCCATTCTAAAATTTAAAACTTAACTTCACTCCTGCTGGGGAAAAAAAAAAAAAAAAAAAAAAAAAAAAACGCATAGAAAGATTTAAAATTATGGCAAAATCATTATCACTAAAGCTGAAAACGGAGATGGGATTGTTATTTCAGATAAGAAACATTATCGATAGTATTACCAAAATCAATGATGATCCATATCAATGAACGCGGTAGAGTTCCGCCCCGCCAAGATAAAACAAACATTAAGAAAAAAAAATGAAATTTACAAAGTAGGAAAATCAATGGTGAAACGCTACAAGTGTATATTATGTCGACATAGTATTTCGGACTTTTCGACTACCTGTATCTCAGCTCCCTGATCCCCAAGACTTTTTGCACAGACCTTGAGCATACCCTTAAGACAAACATAATTTTAAGGGGCCCGAATTAAGGGGCCTGAGTTATATAACATTGAAAACCCAAAATTTGCCGGTTATATTCATCATCTTCTTCTTTTTGTTATTGTTAAGCACGGAGTATAAAGACTTACGGAGTATTAACACGGAGTATTAATATTACTCCGTGTTGTTAAGACAGAGATTATTGACAGCGATTGAGCCTAGACTTCTGCAGCTAATGAGCTGAAAATTTGCATGAACATTCCTTCTGACCTGTACTAGTGCCTTTTGTAATCGAAAAAAAAATTTTTTTTAAATCGATTTTTAACTAACTTCTCGACAAGCTACACATTTGAAACTTTCTGTATAGCTCCGAACACGGTGACAATACATTTTTAATGCTATTAGTCAACTGTTTCAGGTTCCTACTGTCTTCGGCACCGTTTATATGATTCAACAGAAAATTTATTTAACTAACTTCCCCACTAGCTAGACATTTGAAACTTTCAGAATAGTTCAGAACACGGTGAAAATGCATTTTTTAAAATACTTTTAGCCAACTTGCGGTCGCGGATGTATTAACACTCTTTCATGGCCCATGCGATAAACTGCCAAATTAAATTTGAAACATTTAGCATTATTCAAGGTCGTAGCTAAGGGAAGAGTATTTGGTTATTTTAAAAACTCAGAAAAAATTTTGCAGATTTGTCCAACCTTTTTTTTGATTATATTTCATTTTAAACACTTAATATTACGTACTAAATATTGAACCTACTCTGAAATTTTTATCTGGCTACGACCTTGGCTGTATTAAAGGCAAAATTTTTACAATTGTGTATGAATTACACTATCGAAAAGCATCTGAAATACTTTATTCCTTAAACTGAATTACCGTTTGGTCTCATTGTGAGCGCCATTCGCCAAATGTGCCAAATGGCATGACAGTTTATTAATGAAAAAGTTCTCACATTCGGTTACTTACTAAATTATTCTTCCGATTCAACCTTTTTAAACATCATTAACTAATAAAATGTTCAGAAAGTCGAGTGAAGTCAATTCATATTTTTAAGTATGAAATTACAAGAAATGAAAATGACATAAGTCGCTTTAAGTAGAGTTTAAAGGAATAAATGTAATACAAATTCATTCGAATGTCAATATGAAACGCACGCATCATATAAATACATATTCATAAACATGTGTTCCCTAAGAATTACACACTCACATAATATATACGCATTAGACAATCATATTGTTGCGCACTCGGGGCTCGTGAATTTTCTGTGAATGAAAGACGAACCTTGCAGAGGTTTAAAAAATTATTTACAGTATATTTCGGAAGATTACAGGTCTGTTAAACCCAGTATCAACTTGAATTTCACCAGAAATCGCAGCTTAAATAACAGCTGACAACATAAAAATCACGGCACAAACGGTACCATAGTCATAACATACAGAAGTAGGCTGCAATTCAATGGTAGAGACTTAGTCAAGCAGAACTTTCTATTCCGTAAAGTCTTAGTGAGAAACTCACCTCAGTGGTCGGAACGGGATCCCTTTTATAGCCTGCCAATCCTGAATTTTACAGTAACTTCCGTGATAATCGAGTTACAGCTTGGACAATGGGTCTATCGATAATAAATGTTTTTTTCACCAAGGTTGTCAAAATAGTTTTCAAGGTGCGATAAAGTCGCCAAATTCATCGCCAAGTGCATTACGTGCCCTGATAAAGTGTGTTTTTAACGGAGAAGGATCTTTTTTAACGCGGAAACAAGCTAGAAATAAAAGAAATTGACATTTTATAATGTGACATAGCATGCATAACACGCACGATTTTTATTGATCTATTACACAAATATATTCATTATGCATACGTATTATATTTATATAAGCACATACATAACCTGCAGAAAGAAGTGATATCTCATAAAAAACAATACTATTGTAAAAGTCACCATGCCCAGCAAAAACTTTTACATTTCTTAAGCAGCCAAAAAAAAGGATTGATATCAAATTTCGCCTCCGCTATTGAATCCCGGGTACTCAATGCCTAGCTTAATGAAGATCTGCCAATAACACTACATATATCTTTCTAATAAATCCTAATCTCTTTCAACATTCTTTGTTACCTGTATTAGTTTTTTCGCTGCATTATAAAGTTATAATTTAAAGTATTTTTACGGCGGGGTGCGTCCCCTATGTAGAAGTTTTAATTAATAAAAAATTTAGTTATTAAAGATTAAAATATTATTACACACCCCACAGTAAAAATACTTTAAATTATAACTTTACAATGCAGCGAAAAAGCTAACACAGGTAACAAAGAATGTTGAAAGACATTAGGATTTATTAGAAAGATATATGTAGTGTTATTGGCAGATCTTCATTAAGCTAGGCATTGAGTACCCGGGATTCAATAGCGGAGGCGAAATTTGATATTGTAGCAGAGAGCGTTCGTTTCGTAAACAGCGTGCTCCTCTCTCTCCGCCCCTTCGGATGTGTTCACGCGCATCAGCTGCGCGCATCTAAGAACTCTCTCTTTCTTCGCCTGAGAGCAGTGTTTATGTACCGGCGCTTGCCGTGGATGCTTTCGTTATGTTGTTGTAAATAAAATTATATTTTTCTAAATGAGTCGTATTAACTTATTATGTTGGATGATTCTTCATTATTCAATTAACCTCACGCAACCTAGATGTTTAATCACCAAAAATGGTGACCGCGGATTTTATTTAAACTGTGAAATTTTTTATAGTTTCGATTTCAATTCGAGAACAATATGACGGACTCAGCTGCGGTAAAAATACCTGTCTACAATCCAGTCGGTCCTGCATTGTGGTTTGCAATGTGCGAATCCACTTTTGAACTTGCCACTCCAAAAGCTATAACGGATGTAAAAACTAAATTTAATCATTGTGTAGCTCATTTACCACCTGAAACAGCATCTCTTGTGAGAGATATTATTCTACAACCTCGATCAGATACTTCGTATGATGAACTTAAAACGGCGATACTGGAACGTTGCGGTGAAAGTCGCACTCAAGAAATTCGAAAATTACTAGCTGGAGAACAATTGGGTGACAGAAAGCCATCAGAGTTGCTACGCGATATGAAACGCCGTACTGAGAATCACAACATTACAGATTCATTATTATTAGAACTTTTTATGCAACAAATGCCCTCTAATGTTCAATCTATTTTAGCCTCTGTACAGCCACTCGACTCACAAAAAGCAGCTAGTATTGCCGATCGTATAATGGAAGTAACACCCCCTCAGGTAAGCGATGTCTCTTCTTTAAACTCCAGTGCTTCATCTGACACAAACAGTGTAGATATGCTATTTCAAGAAGTTCGGAAACTTCGTAAAGAAGTTTCTCAGCTGCGTCGAAGACGTAGTTTCTCGCGAAATCGAAACCAAACAGGAACTCGGAGTTCATCATCCCCCGATGTTTCTAATCAGAATATTTTTTGTTGGTATCACCGAAAATTTAAAGAGAATGCCCAAAAATGTGTTCCACCTTGCTCATACAAGGAAAACGAGGCCGGGAAAGCGTAGTGGCGACGTGCGCGATCCCTTCCGAATCCCGTCGCCTGTTTATCAGAGACCGCAGAACAAACTTGCAATTTTTGTGTGACACTGGTTCAGATGTATGTTTGATAGCTGCATCGAAACAAGAACTGCGTAATAAACATATAATGGTATTTACTGCGGCGAATGGAACACCCATTTTTGTTTATGGTCGTAAGACATTAAATCTCGATTTCGGACTACGCAGAACATTTAATTTTTCTTTTTATGTGTGTAATGTTAAAACAAATATCATTGGGTCTGATTTTTTACATTACTTTAACTTAACTCCTGATTTAAGAAGGAAAAAGCTAATTGATCTAAAAACGAATTTAAAAATTTCTTGTATGGTAAGTGCTGTTGATTTACATTCTGTTAAAACTATTACTGATGATACTGTTTATCATAAATTATTATCTAATTATCCTTCACTGTCAAAATTACCTGATCTTAATCGTAGCGTAAAACATAATACAGTTCATTTTATTGAAACTGTAGGTCCTCCTGTTTCATGTAAGCCTAGGAGACTAGCTCCTGATAGATTAAAAATTGCTAAATTAGAAATTCAAAACATGATAAATTTAGACCATATGAGACCATCTAAAAGTAATTATTCCTCCCCTCTCCATATGGTGCCCAAAAAAGGCACGAATGAATGGAGACCAGTCGGAGATTATCGTATGTTAAATTCTCAGACAGTGAAGGATAAATATCCTGTGCCAAATATTTGTGACTTCACCTCTGAATTAAATGGTTCTAAAATATTTTCGCATGTAGATTTGATTAAAGCTTATCATCAAATCCCAATTAACCCATCTGATGTTCATAAAACAGCCATAGCCACACCATTTGGCCTTTTTGAAAGCACTGTTATGCAGTTCGGCCTCTGTGGTGCTGCTGCAACATTTCAAAGATTCATAGATGAAGTCACTCGCGATCTTCCAGGGGTACTTTCATTTGTTGATGATATTTTGATTGCCTCTAAAAATGAAGATGAACATTTCTTACACTTCAAATCTCTTTTTTCTAGATTAAGTGATTATGGTCTATGTATAAATGTTTCCAAATGTCTTTTTGGGGTGCCATGTATAGAATTTCTCGGTTTTCAAGTATCAGAACAAGGTTTAAAACCATTACCTGATAGGGTTGAAGCTATTCAAAAATTTCCACAACCCACTTCTTTAACCCAATTAAGAAAATTTCTAGGTATTTTTAATTTTTATAGAAGATTTGGTCCTAGAGCTTCACACATTTTAGCTCCATTAAATAAATTACTAGAAGGTCAGACTAACAAAAAGAAATCTAAAAATTTATCTAAAAAGCCAGAACAACCTCTCAATTGGAATGAGGAATCTAATAAAGCCTTTTTAGATGCAAAAAAAGCAATAGCCGAAGCCACCCTTCTTAACCATCCAATCCCAGGTGCTACCTTAAGCCTTTTCACGGACACATCAGACGTAGCCGTAGGTAGTTCTCTGATGCAGTTACGTAATGAAAAATGGGAACCCATAGCCTTTTTGTCCATAAAACTCTCTAAAAGTCAAAAAAATTATTCCACTTATGACCGAGAACTTTTGGCCATATATTTATCTATCAAAAAATTCCGGCACATGCTAGAAGGAAGGAACTTCACAATCTACACAGACCAGAAGCCCCTAATATACGCCTTCAAGCAAAAGCCCGACAAATGCTCTCCCAGACAACTTCGCCATCTGGATTTCATAGGACAATTTTCTACAGACATACAGCATATCAGAGGATGCGACAACACTGTAGCAGATGCTTTATCACGGGTCGAGATTGATGCAATTGCACTCCCCTTACTTGGTTTTCAAAAATTATCACAAGAACAACTTAATGATCCAGAACTTCAAAACTTCCTATCCCAGTCTTCACAATCTCTTAAATTACAAAAGCATTATTTCCCATTAGAAAATGTTACTCTCTATTGCGATCTTAGCACAAGTACACCTCGTCCTTTCATTCCGAAATCTTATCGCACACTTATATTCAATCACATTCATAATCTTTCACACCCAGGTATTTCTGCAACATCTAAAATGATATCAAAAAGATTTGTTTGGCCTAATATGCACAAATTCATTAAAAATGCAGTAAAATCTTGCCAAAATTGTCAACGTGCAAAAATACATAGACACACTAAATCCCAAATAGGCACCTTTTCATAACCTGACTCTAGATTCGCTCACATACACATAGACTTCATTGGACCTCTCCCTGTATCGAATGGTTACCAATATTGCATGACCATAATTGATCGATTCACTAGATGGCCAGAAGTCATACCAACTACAGACATGACAGCTATGACTACCTGTAAAGCTCTCATTAACAATTGGATATCTCGGTTTGGATGTCCTGTAACAATAACGAGTGACCAAGGACGAAACTTTGAATCAAATATATTTAGAGAACTCACTAAAATTTTAGGAATAAAAAAAATGCATAGCACAAGTTATCATCCTATTTCAAATGGAATTATAGAAAGATTCCACCGTCATTTGAAAAGCGCTTTAATGGCCCACAACTCAATCAAATGGTCAGAAAATTTACCAGTTGTATTGCTCGGCATACGCTCAGCCATTAAGAGCGACATAAATGCTTCACCCGCAGAACTTGTATATGGCACAACATTAAGACTGCCTTCAGACATCCTAAACTCGACTAGTACACCTTCACAACCCACGGAAGATTATGTTTCACAACTTAAACTTACAATGAATACTTTAAGTCCTGTTCTACCTGTCCATCATGGCAAACATCCCATTTTTGTGCACCACTCGTTGCAAGATTGTAGCCACATTTATTTACGCACCGACAGTGTGAAACCACCACTGACACCTCCATACACCGGACCTCACTTGGTAATAGAACGTACTGACAAGACATTCGTCATAGAACTCAATGGTAAACGCACTACCTTTTCCATCGACAGAGTTAAACCCGCATTCCAACTTCCATCACAATCAGATCAGTCTGTACCATTAAAGGTTACGACTAGGGCTGGATTATTTATCAATATATCCCCAAGTATCGATATTTTTTTAATATCGCGATAACAGTATTTAAGTTCTTGTTCTATCGATATATCCCTCTAACGATATTTCCTAACATGCACAGCTAATTTCTCTAACACGCGCACAACTAATTTCTCTAACACGCACAGCGCGATCAAGTCATATGCGATAAACAGCGTCCAACGCCATATCTTCAAATTCTGCTTCCCCGCCTCACCGTACCCCGTACCACCCCGTAAACACTCAACAAACAGACCGCCGAATATCTTATACAAATGCACCTTCTCTTCCTTTCCTTCTATTCACTGACTAAACTCGAAAAAATAACCCAGTGATGCCAGATGGTCGAAAATTATTTCCCCAAACAGGTCTCAAAATTTCCCCAAATCAAGGGTTTTTTTCGAAAAAATCCCCAACAGGTTTTCCACTAAAAAGGGTAAAAAAAAACATTTTTTTTCAAAAGAGAATATCAAGCAGATTTTTCTGATTTGAGCTCAGATTTTTTCCCAAATGAACTCAATTTTTGAAAAAAATCCCCAAATAACAATAAAGCTATTGAAAGTCTCTAGTCGTAGGGATAAATCATTACGTTGCCAACATTGACAGAAAGTTGAGGAACTCCCCAGATTTGTCCCCAAACATTTTAGAATTCCCCAAAAAAGTCCCCACTAACATTTGGTCCCCAAAAAAGTCCCCACTAACATTTGGTCCCCAAAATTGTCCCCAGAAGCTTCAAAAATCCCCAAAATGGGGACAAAATTCCCAATCTGGCATCACTGAAATAACCCCAACCGGCTTCATTTGTGCGAACTGCACACTCTCAAATCGAAACCACTACTTAAAAAGTATGACCTTGAACGATAACATATAAAATGTTTCATTCCTCATTCATCAAGTTATCGCAGTAGTATATTATTTCCCATTCGATAATATCTCCAAACCAATAATATCGAAGTTGCTCATCGCTCGCAGGTGAAAAGTGAAAACACTCCAAACAGTATATCGCGTTTAGTTCATGGCAGTAGTATATTATTTTCCATTCGATAATATTCCCACACCAATAATATCGAAGCTGCTCTTCGCTCGCAGGTGAAAAGTGAAAACACTGGAAACAGTATATCGCGTTATCACAGTATATTGCGTTTAGTTCTTGTTATCGGTTCGTTGACATATTGCTCGGAATTGCATGGATTGTTCGAAATATCGTCAAGTGGTTTTTTTTTTTTTTTCTTTTTTAAGAAAAGAATTAACTGAAATTGATTACTTATTTTTTTAAAATTGGATTTATTATTCTATCTTCTGCACATATAAGAAGAAAATATAAGATTTGGATAAACGTTTTTCCGGTTTTCGATGAATTTACACGTTTTGAGATTTCCTTGCATTTTAATTAACTGAAATTGTCTACTCATTTTTAAAAAGTGGATTTATTACTAGTTTCTGCGTACATAAGAAGAAAGAAGATACGAAATAAATTTCGATTTCCGTTTTTTGATATATTTACACGTTTTGGGATTTCCTTGCATTTCATTTAAGTGAAACTGATTACTTATTTTTTTAAAAGTTGATTTATTATTATATCTTCTGCATATACAAGAAGAAAGTGTAAGATTTGGATAAATTTTGATTTCCAGTTTTCGATGAATTTACACGTTTTGAGATTTCCTTGCTTTTCAATTAACTGAAACTGACTACTTATTATTTAGAATGTGGATTTATTACTGGCTTCTACATGCATAAGAAGAAAGTAGAAGACACGGGGAAAATTTCGATTTCTGGTTTTCGATGAATTTACACGTTTTGAGATTTCCTTGCATTTCAATTAACTGAAATTGACTACTTATTCTTAAAAAAGTGGAGAAAGTATAAGATTCAGAAAAAAATTAGATTTCCAGTTTTCGATGATGTTACAAGTTTTGAGATTCCTTGAACTCTAATTGACCATTTTTAAGATTTCCTTTCTTTCTTTCTTTTCTTTTCTTTTTTTTTTTTTTTTTTTTAGTTCGAACGCTCTATTTCATGGACGACTCGTGCCTATCGGCCAACAGGGGTCGCTGCTGTGCTGCAATTTAATTCCGTTTATGAGAAGGCAGTTGCTTTGCTTTGCAAAAAGTGATTGGTCTTCAACCACTGGGCGGTACTAGTATATAAATATAATACAATTTCCAAATGTTATAAAAACATTACAAAATATGAATTCAATATATATATCTTAAAAAAAAAAAAAACATGATATGGTAAGTAGATAAAAAATAAAATAAAAATGGCAGGAAATTGACCTTTAGAATACCTATGAGTTATAGGGTCTCAAATTAATATTACTCTACAACCGAGAAAGTTTATTCGGTGGCAATTCTAAAGAAAGTTTATAAACAGTATTTCTACTGTGCATTTCTTATTCACTGAAATTAATTTAATTACAACCATATGGCTATCAATGACTGACAGGAATATTAGTAAATGAACTTTCTTTATACTCAGGAATGGGAATTAGGCGCAAAACTCATACTAATATTTATTTTTAAAATTTCCGTATATAAATGAATCATTGATATATATATATAGAGAGAGAGATAGATAGATAGTTAAGTTACGACTTCTGCGCAAAATTTTATTAATCATCTACATTCTAAGTACAACTTCATTTTTCTTAAGCTTATATTTTTATTATAATTATGTATCTTGATGATATACTTTGTGTAAATAAAACACATATCACCCATTAGCTCTCTTAAAATGTGATTTTGAAATAATTAAATCTTAAAATAGAAAGAATGGAGGACAAACTATTCAGAAATATACTTCAAAGTAATGGTATAAATTAAAAGAAACACAAAACATTGTGTTGTTATTTATGCATTTTCTTTCTTTTTTTTTTTTTTTTTTTTTTTTTCTTTTTAATAAAAAAGATTTGGAAGTAATATACCAGAAAATATAAATATACATATAGAAAACACTCCACACTTGTATACATTAAAATTGGTGTTCATTTGTCTTTAAAAAGTAGCAAATATCTATTTTCCTTCTCTTGAAATAAATATCGCAATATATCACCAATATCGATATTAACTTGATGATATATCGCGATATTTAATTTCTGATATCGTCCAGCTCTAGTTACGACGAATGAACTGCCGGTAAACGTTCAAAAAGAAACTATTACCAGGTCAGGTCGGCGTGTACATTTTCCTAAAAATCTTGTGAAAGAATATATCATTTAATTTCATTTATATTATATTACTGTATCATTCATTCTTATATAATACTTTATATACAGTATTTTACATTTGGTATTGCATTGTGTTTTTTTTTTTTTTTTTTTTTTTTTTTCAAGATCTGTAAATTTCTGTACTTATGTATCAAATTATGTTTTTATATTATACTCTGCATATTTATGTAACCAAATATTCCTATCGTGACTATGTCACTGGAGGGATACTCTGTAGCAGAGAGCGTTCGTTTCGTAAACAGCGCGCTCCTCTCTCTCCGCCCCTTCGGATGTGTGCACGCGCAGCGGCTGCGCGCATCTAAGAGCTCTCTCTTTCTTCGCCTGAGAGCAGTGTTTATGTACCGGCGCTTGCCGTGGATGCTTTCGTTATGTTGTTGTAAATAAAATTATATTTTTCTAAATGAGTCGTATTAACTTATGATGTTGGATGATTCTTCATTATTCAATTAACCTCACGCAACCTAGATGTTGAATCACCAAAATATCAATCCTTTTTTTTGGCTGCTTAAGAAAGGTAAGAGTTTTTGCTGGGTGGGGTGACTTTTACAATAGTATTGTTTTTTATGAGATATTCTTCTCTTCCATGACCCCTCCTCACAAGAATTAACTAAAATTAAATCTACTATAAAATCTTGTCCCTTGTTTTTGAATGCAATTAAATCTCATCTTATCCCTTCCATAGCTAACTGTACCAGGTTTTATGCCCCACCAAAATCCTTGAACCTAATACTCCCTTTGACCCAAATTATTTGCTACATTTGAATACTTTTGCACTAATTATTGATACTGGTGGTTTTATGACTTTGTTTGAACATTTTTCAGAGATTTCAGGGTGCGGTGCTATCAATCAACATTTACTTAGCAAGCATTTCTTCCTTCCTCCTTAAATCAGTTCCACATTAGTTGCTACATTTCAAGTAGGCGGAGTCATAAATAACTTCCGATGGAGATTAGTAGATCCACATCAATAAAATTATACTACTACAATGAATGTAATGCGGTATACTAGGTGTAATAAGTAATATTAACACTTTCGCGGCCGTTGACGTAGATTCCCGTCATTTGAAAATCTGTAACTCCGCCAGTGGGCGTTTCTTCAGCAATTTGTATGTCATTTATTTCTTAAAAATGTACACAATATTCATATTTGTACAACCAATATAGTATGCATATAAATACTTTGATTATAAAGAGTATAATTATCATGTATATCCATTTGTAATACGAATCTGAATATAGAAAATTTTGTTCTTGGGAGAATAACACCCACAGGCGGAACTTAATGTCAAAAAGACAAAAACATGAGGTCACGAAAGTGTTAACTCGAATGTGAAGTAATGTGAATAAAAAGTAATATGATTCAACTTAACCCGTTAGTAGTCGCTATAGACAGCGCCACCTATTACAGATTGCGCACTTTTTATGTAACTGTCACCAATAATTTTAAGAAGTGATGTGATCCACGTTTCTTCGATTTTATTCGCATTTTATGTATATCAAATGCCACTTCTAAAAATTTTTGGTGGCTATTGAATAAAAAAGTCTGTCAATAATGAAGGATGGGCGGCAAATCGACCAACTAGCGACTACTAACGGGTTAATGAAAAAGTGACGATAATTGTAATTATGAAAAATAATTTAGAGATTACCTTAAAGAAGGAAATGCATAATAAAGAGCGTAACGCTGTATTGCAATTTTTACTTCAACATTTGAAAAATGATAAACTGAGTCATGGTGCTATAAATGTTGCAGCGGTTACATTTAATGTTCATCGTAGTATAATATTTCGTTTGTGGAAGTAGGTGAAGACGTCAAAAATAAATCATGATGAAATTTTCAATGTAAGTTCAAAAAAAATTGGTAAATGCGGACGATTTTTTTTTTTTTTTTTTTCTCAACAATTGAACAACAAATCAAAAATGTCCCAATAAAACGAAGCAATCACTGCGTAGTTTATCATGTGCTGTTAATATTCCTAGGTCAACATTACACAGGATTGTCAAGGAGGAAAAAGTTTTAAATGGAAACCATTATGTTCAGGCGGAGTCAACTCGAATAAAATAACCCATCTCATTAAAGAAAAACTTCGTCGTCAAAATCTTCTTCCGCGAAACCTGACATGCAACCCCGAAGCTAAATTATGTGCAAGAAATTCCTTAAATATTACTAAAAATTGTTTCACTTGCGATTAAAATTATCACAACTTGGTATTTTCATTCTCATTTTTACTTTCCACAAATGTAGAAATTATTTTGGGACAAATTTTTCGAAGGAAATTTTTGAAACTAACTTCGGACTGAAGGCGGTAATGCTTGGTTAGTATATGTAATATAGTTGATTGATAGTATAGCACCCTGAAATGTCTGAAAAATGTTCAAAAATCATAAAATCATCCGCATCAATAATCAATATAAACATATTGAAATGTAGCAACTAATTTAAGACGGAAGGAGTATAATTTTACTGGTGTCGATCTACTAAACTGCATCGAAATTAATTTATGATTCCACCTACTTGAAATGTAGCAACTAATTTGGGACAACATTTTTGACCTAAGGGCCTTATTCACCAACTTCTTAACACTCGGATTAAACCATGGATCAGAAAATCCGAGAATTAAAGTACCCGGTGAACAGCGGATTTGGTTGATCCGTAGAACAGAGGTTCACTTTCTGTTTGGCGAACTTCCGTAGCGAGAAACTGCCTATCCTTGTAAACATAACTTAACAATTCTATTATGACGCAGTATGGAGAGATTTGATTGGTTCATTTACTTTATTGATTTGAGTGTATTTTACATTGCACTAGAGCTACATTATGGGAAATTAGGCGATATTTGATTGGTTCATTTGTTTTGAGTGTATTTTACGTTGCACTAGAGCTACATTATGGGAAATTAGGTGATATTTGATTGGTTCATTTGTTTTCAGCGTATTTTACGTTGCACTAGAGCTACATTATGGAAAATTAGGCGATATTTGATTGGTTCATTTGTTTCGAGCGCATTTTACGTTGCACTAGAGCTTCGTTATGGGAAATTAGGCGATATTTGATTGGTTCAGTTGTTTCGAGCGCATTTTACGTTGCACTAGAGCTACATTATGGGTAATTAGGCTATATTTAATTGGTTCATTTGTTTTGAGTATATTTTACGTTGCACTAGAGCTACATTATGGGAAATTTTGGTTTAACATGCACGATAGTGATTGCCGCGGAGCCGAGTTACGTGCGTTTTCAGATTCATGCACAGCGAGGTAGGGGTGTCCAGTGATGTTTTTTTTTGGTTTTAACATGCGCTACAGTGATTGCCGCGGAGCCAAGTTACGTGCGTTTTCAGATTTATAGCTTTATACAGCCATGTTTCTTTGTTGGTTCATATACCTTAGGGGTATGTCCCAATTCATCCTTCGTCGTTACAGTGGCCGGATCCGTGAACTTTTAAAACAGAGAAGCTTTGAATTGCTACAATTAACTAATTATGCATGTATTTTTTTTTTTTCATTTTTAATTAATAAGCACTAAAAATAAAAGTTGAATATTAAATAGTTTACTTTCTATGATTTTTTAAAAAATTATAATAATGCGAATAAAGTAAACGTTGTCTGTAGAAAATGGGGATATTTGGTTGCCGTATTCATTGCCCACAACGTAGCACTAGTTCGACGTAAAACTCACTCACTCAATCACTTGTTGGTCAAGTTTATGAAAACTAGGGAATTTTCCCCTCCGCTGAAATTTAAGTGTTAATGAAAAATTCGAAACGATATGTGTCTGGAGAAATGAAAGCGTATCATTTGATAACTTGAAAATATGTTTTTTATTTTATTTGTATATTCTCATAATTTTTATACCGATGTGTTTCGATTCATTTGAATGCGGTTTTAGAATCCTCGAATGTTAGGAATTAACTGAGCGCGAAGTGAAATATTTGAAATGTGATTTACGTATTATGGAGGCAACAGAAATTTCAAAATGGAAAAAAAAAAAAAATAAATAAATAAATAAATAAATAAATAAAATTCATGTTGCATATATTGTAAGTTTTCATGCTTTTTTAATTATTTTTTAAGTTATATTTTTATTCTGAATTTTCATTTATTTAATTACATTTATTGTGTTGTTGAAATTAATTTGCTCTTAAAACTTCGATGACAAAACGTGCATTTTGTTAAGTATTTGCTTATTTATTAAATATTGTAGTTTAAAAGTTAATTAACCATCGCCATTTTATGAAATTTCTTCGATAATTTTATTTAATTACGTTAAATAGTCGTCTGCATTAATATTTCTTTCATTTCGAACATAAACAAACGTTTTGTAAGGTTGCCATAAGATAAATTCATTTCCTTGGTTCGTTGGCGCACGGATAATATCGCCAAAATGTAAACAAACACCAGTGAACCTCTATTCTACAGATCTGCTGCGGACTTTTGTTGGAGAATACCAATTTTTGTATGATCGAGCGATTACCACTGATCCGAGGTTTAATCCGAGTGTTAACCCGGTAGCACTCGCTGGGGTGACTCAGTTACCCCAACAAAGACAATTCATTGGAATAGGTAGCCGGTTTCGAAAAATCGCCAACATGGCGCTTTTCTTATCGTGCCGAAAATTGCAACCCTCCACAGCATACGTAAGAGAGTGCGAGTTACGTCAAACAGAACGCTGAACACATGTGGTTAAGAATAGAAAGGGTTCATTAGTGTCGCTCTAGAACTGCATAGTGAGCTATTGGAAACAATATTGATTTTAAGCCTAGGGTTTAAAATACGTATGGAAACAATTTATTATATAATACACATACATGTTTTGATTATATATATATATGTATATATATAATTTAAACATTATATATAAAACTAAATGCACATAATATTATATGTAAATAATATAACACTTTAACCCATCCCTTAAAGTTAATCACAGACTATCGCTAATATCCCACTACGCAGTTCTAGTTAGACGTTAAACTCACTCAACCTCATTCTTGATGAAAAAAAAAAAAAAAAGAAAAGAAAAGAAAAACTCCTCCAAACGCCATTTTTTTGAAAATAACTTTTGGGGAAAAATGTTTAAAATCGATTATACACTAATCTCTATAAGTATATAGTGAGCGTCTTCAAATAACGAAAAAAAAAAATACTGAATATTTAAATTTAGTTATAATATATTACCTTAAGAGGTCATACCTTCCGTGGAGGATGAAAATTGTGATAGCATGTCTCCGGATTATCTTTAGGGGTACATCCAATTACCCATAGCGCAGTACTAGTGTGACGTTAAAAATCAATCAACTAACTATAGAGCGTCTCCAATTGCCCATTGCGTAGCATAACGCAACGTTAATCCCGCTCAGCGCGGCTCCCTTAATTTGTATTCATTAAAATATCATTAAATTAATTAGACCGGTAGCACTCGTATGGGATTATTGAGTCACCACAACTGCTAAAACTTTTTAGGGGCACATACAAATGAAACACTTCCAGTTGCAAAGCCGTTTGCAAGCGTTCCAAATCTATAACTGCAGTCGGCAGCAAAAGTATCCGAGCACTAGCAAAAATTCCTATGTGAAAAAAGCACACTTAACACTGTTTTATTAAATAAATCCTTGTCGAATCGTGTGCTTAGACTGACTAAGAACAGGATTCGACAAGGATTTATTTAACAAAACTGAATTAAGTGTACTTTTTTTACATAGGAATTTTCGCTAGTGCTCGGATACTTTTACTGCCGACTGTATTTGCAAAAAAATTGCAAAATTTACGTCATCGAAATTGCAAGCGTTCCGTTTGTATGTAACCCTTAATAGTCAATAAAACTATGTAATCTTTTTCCAGCATAATTCAGTAAGTTATTGCTAGAAATATTTGTGAGAACAGTTAATATTTCTTTAGAATATAACTAAAAATTTTATTCTATATTATTTTGTGAGTAAGAGAGAGAGCGGACGTGCGTTTTATGTCACACTAGTGCTACGCTAAGACAATTGGCTACAGTCTAGGACACACTACTTAAGGGTGTATATTTTTTTTATATTTACAGGGTGGGTAGGCAGACTGGGTTTAACGTCGCACTAGTGCTGCACTATTGGACAATTGGCGACGTACAAGGACTCACTCCTAAAGATGGTCCAGAGACATACCATCAGAATTTTTATCCTCTACGGAGTAGATGGCTCCCTTGCTTCGGTGACATCTTATATTTACCGATAAATGTATGTACATGGTTGAGATTATATAGGTTTTAGGTAGCACTAGTGCTACACTATTGACAAATGGCAACTGTCTAGGATAGGATACGACCCGAAACGTAGTCAGAAGACATCAGTGGCGGCTCGTGAGTGACGTTTTGGGAGGGCTGCAGGCTAATGATTGAAAACAGTATGTTAACAACAAAAACGTTTTCTTTTAATTGGCTCTTGAAATGTTAACATATTTACTTAGATTGTCGAAATAAGCGAATCAGCCAATTAGGTGAATAAAAGTTCCATTCTTTGTACTTTTTCTAGACGTTTCGATGAATTACCCCCAATACGAGCCGCCACTGGAAGACATATCAAAATTTTGGTCCTCCATGGAGGGGAATGGAGCCTTCATGGTGAAGATAGATTAAATCGGAGAATCATTTTGAATGATAATCATAACAGAACTTCATCAAAAATATTTTCCAATGCACCTACAATATTAAAAATTTATCAAAAGCCATAACTCCGATACAACTTGAAACTTTATTAAGACTTGTAATTCTATTCATAGCATTTTTCTCAAAGCACCAATTCCATTTACTTCCCCAGAACCATCCTTATGGGTGAGTCCCAGACTATTTGCCAATTGCCCAAAGCGCAACACTAATGTGACGTAAAACCCAACCAACAAACCGTTTAATATTCCATTTAATATCTTACTTTAAAAAGCAAAACTATTCGAGCTATGTAAACCTTCGTATACAAATTTCGTATGGCAGATCTTCATTTCAAATTACACTTTCATTATTGTTTGCACAAATATGAGGCTTTCGCTAAATCTGTTTGCTCCATGTATTGCTAACAATAATGTAATGATGATGTCAATGATGAGAAAACGCTGACACAAACTGAGCAGAAGGAACAAAATGAGAGTTTACTATTTTTGGCGAATTAGCACACTTATGACATCAGGCAGCTCCAACTGAATTCCAACAGTTCGAGGGTTAGCGCGCGCCTTCCACCGGGTTAAGAAGTTGGTGAATAAGGCCCTAAATTCAGCACCTAATTTGGGATGGAGGAAGTATCACTTTTCGCCCCACTGTCTCTAATATCAGTATTGCTTACTTTCGGTTAGCTAACTATCTCAGCATAATTTTTGCACCTTTTTTTTTCTGCCAGTATCTTTTACACTATCAATAATTCTATCAATTTTTCGGAAACATTCAAAATTGCCCTCACACTATGGTCTCTTTTGATTCAAACTTCCTTTTCATTAAAGTTCCAGTATGTGGCGCCTGTTTCTATCAATAAAAGAGTTTAGAAGAATTTCATTTCACTTTTTTTCGAAATACAAGAATTACTTTCCCGCACCCGTATTTGCCTATCACAAACTGATTTTTCTTCCAAAGAAAAATTTATCGTTAGTCAGAAGCAACGAGATATATAAAGTAGAGTGATAAATGGTAACCCTTGAGAAGGTCCAAGATGAGTCATGTGACATGCTCTCCTTGCACCTGCGTATTCGGTGGTTTCCTTGGTAACAGCTCATTTTCAGTAAATTTCTATGGCAACGGTTTCAATGTTTTTGTTTACTTTACGTAGTTTAATGTTCTTTTGTTCTAAACCATTTTGATTTTGATTTTACTTCTTTTTTATTTCGTGTAGTTGAACTTGAACCGACAAAATGCTTAAAAATAGTTGAAAAAATTATTATTTGCTGTTAAATTTAGCTCTTTAAAAGTTTAAATTTTCTTTTATAAACACTTTTAAACTTTGTTGGGAAACGATGAAAAAAAAGGTATTTTATTATTTATTAAAATGTGAAATATGTGTAAAATTATTTTAAAAACAATTTATTTCGGTCATAGGACTGTCATGTTACCTAATAATAATGATAATTTGTAAAACTGATATTTTAAATGCCAAAATAGCGATAAAGGGCCAAACACAGCAACCTATTCGAGCATGTCACGTGATTCATCTTGAACCACGGAAAGCTAATCCTTCATACATTGAATCAGCACTCTAATTTATATATCTCGTTGGTCAGAAGGTTTAGGCATGTGTTTCCCTCTACTAATTCTCGCTGGCATTTGCATGTATTGAAAATGAGCTTTTCAAGAAAATGTCTTTCTCTTTTTGACCTGTTACAAGTTGATGACACTTTCATGCTAATCGACACATCTCTTCACAATATTGGCTATGTTTCACAAATTATAAACTCTATAAACAGTAATAATTCGCTTATTAAATAGAGAATAATGGTTTTAGTCTTTTTTTTTTTTCGGGGGGGAGGGATAGCCTTGTTTCTCGCACTGAAAAAATCTTATGCGTCACGGCCTATCATAAAAATTTTGCTATCTCGTTACCTCCCAATACGCGTTTATGTAATTCACATCCCCAAAAAATGGCAGATTTTTATACTTTTGTTAACCCTTAATATCTGTTCCGATTTTGTTTTACTATGCTCTGAAATCATATTTATTATTTACAATTATAAATACCTAAAAGTCATTGTAATTGACAAAGATTATAAACCTTCCATAAAGCTATTCAAAAATTACGACTTCCTCGTACTCTGTCTTCGAAATCGGTCTTTTCTAATATCAGTATTATTTTACCTTACCTTTATTAATTAAGTTATGCCATTGCTAAAGTTCTCAAACAGTATGATTTTAAAAGAATTTTTGTACCATTCTTAATCCCCTACCCTCATACACTGCTGGTCATCCAAAGTGCAATACCAAGAAGGAATGCAAACATGAGAATGCTATTTATTGGACACATATATTATAGTACGAAGAACAATTGATTAAATTTTCAGGAAATATGGAGTAACATGTATATCCTGAGAAAACACTATATAAAGCAGTGATATCTGGGAGCGATAATTACACTTATCTTCCTAGGTATTGAATCGAACAGCAATTGGGTGACATATTCGGGCACAGCACTTCATGAAGCTTCAACACGATGCCACAGTTCATCGACCGTAGTTTCTGGTGAGTGGTGGCGTATCAGTCGCTTTTCAACGGTTAAACAGTGAAACAGTCAGTTTCACTGGTGCGAGATCAGGAGAACGCGCTAGCCAGGGCAACAGTTAAATACATTCTGTATCGGACAATTCGGACATGCATTGTCCTTCTTAAATGCTGCTCTAATGCATCGAATATAGGGCAGAGCGACATGCCTTAACTCTGCCGAAATGTAATGGCCGCTATTCAGAGAGTCGAAAATACGAAAAGAGGTGATCGAGACGTGTATCCAATGGAACCCATTATCAATAAATAAACTTCGTCAGTAATTAGACCTGCAAGATGTGTGAGAAATTTCGAAAACTCCGTAATTTATATCTGGGGGTGTTTATTCCGGAGGGATGTTTTTTCCAGGGGTCGTTTCTCCCAAGGGGCATTTTTTCCTGGGGATATATTGTGGGGGACATTTTTTCATGATACCCTGGAAAGAACTAAAAAATATTGTTTGTCTAGGTCTATAATTCGACGGTTCTCGCGCAAAGAAATGTCTTGTAGGATGCCATTTGTCTGCTGTATCCTTCGGAGAAAGCATAGGTAATAAATATTTTGCCATCATTACATGCTGTAAGTAGTTGTGATACTATCAATAGATTTAGCAGCAATATGCAATGTTTGAAAACTGCAAATGAGGGTTTTTTACAAACAGCCCTTTCATATTTAGGAACCCTAGAATTAAATAATCTATATCTCATAAAAAACAATACTATTGTAAAAGTCACCCCGCCCAGCAAAAACTCTTACCCTTCTTAAGCAGCCAAAAAAAAAAGGACTGATATCAAATTTCACCGCCGCTATTGAATCCCGGGTACTCAATGCCTAGCTTAATGAAGAACTGTCAATAACACTGTATGTATCTTTCTAATAAATCCTAATCTCTTTCAACATTCTTTGTTATGTTATCTGTGTTAGTTTTTTCGCTGCATTATAAAGTTATAATTTAAAGTATTTTTACGGCGGGGTGCGTAATAATATTTTAATCTTTAATAACTAATTTTTTTATTAATTAAAACTTCTACATATGGGACGCACCCCGCCATAAAAAGACTTTAAGTTATAACTTTATAATGCAGCGAAAAAACTAACACAGATAATAAAGAATGTTGAAAGAGATTAGGATTTATTAGAAAGATACATGCAGTGTTATTGGCAGATCTTCATTAAAATAGGCATTGAGTACTAGCGGCGGCGAAATTTGATATCAGTCCTCTTTTTGGCTGCTTAAGAAAGGTAAGAGTTTTTGCTGGGCGGGGTGACTTTTACAATAGTATTGTTTTTTATGAGATATCACTTCTTTTTGCAGGTTATGTATGTGCTTTTATAAATATAACACGTATGCATAATGAATATATTTGTGTAACAGATCAATAAAAATCGTACGTGTTATGCATAGATGTAAATATAGTGTTACAGATTTCTAAATAGTACTAGTTATTTTACCATGTTTTTATTAACTTCGATTCTTGTTTGTTTGTTTGTTTGTTTGTCCATTACAAATCTTCCAATCGATTTTTAACTAACTTCCCGACTAGCTAGATACTTGAAACTTTCAGGACAGCTCAGAACACGGTGACAATACATTTTTTAATACTTTTAGTCAACTGTTTTAGGTCCCGCTGCCTTCGGCAGCGTTTATATGATTCGACAGAAAATTTATTTAACTAACTTCCTGACTAGCTAGACATTTGAAACTTTCAGAATAGTTCAGAACACGGTGAAAATGCATTTTTTAAACACATTTAGTCAACTGTTTCAGGTCCTTACTGCCTTCGGCAGCGTTTATATGACTCAACAGAAAATTTATTTAACTAACTTCCTGAATAGCTAGACATTTGAAACGTTCACAATAGTTCAGAACACGGTGAAAATGCATTTTAAAAATATTTTTAACCAACTGCTTCGGCTTCTTGCTGCCTTCGACAGCGTTACTAGTACAAAGTTTGCAATCGATTTTTCACTGACTTCCCGACTAGCTAGACATTTGAAACTTTCAGGATAGCTCAGAACACGGTGACAATACATTTTTTTAATACTTTTAGTCAACTGTTTCAGGTCCCTACTGTATTCGGCAGCGTTTATATGATTCAGCAGAAAATTTATTTAACTAACATCCCGAATAGCTAGGCATTTGAAACTTTCAGAATAGTTCAGAATACGGTGAAAATTCATTTTTAAAATATTTTTAACCAATTGCTTCGGGACCCTGCTGCCTTCAGCAACATTACCAGTACAAAGCTTGCAATCAATTTTTAACTAACTTCCCGGCTAGATAGTCATTTGAAACTTTTATAATAGCTCAAAACACGATAGCAATAATTTTTTTAATACTTTTATCCAATTGCTCCAAGTTCCCACTGCCTTCTGTAGCGTTTATATGATTCAACAGAAAATTTAAAAACATGGTATATAAAAAGTTCTTTTTATCTTGTAATTATTTATGGGTGATTGCCAATCTAAAGGGTAGAAACCGAAGACTAATTTGAAAATATAAAAATTTTACCAAAAAAATTTTACATTCCTAAATTTTAAAATTCTTAAATTCCTTCTTGACAACTATGAATCTAATTTACTTGATGAGCTATCTCGTTAGCTATTTTTTGGTTGGTAATTAATTAATTTGAAAATTAATGTTTCAACGGAGCGGACATCACTGACCACGGAGTGGACTCTTATAAATATTCAAACCTGAAAGTTATGTTGCAGCTGTATCTTTTCATCCACATTGTTTTACTTGTGTTTTAGAAAATAATCAACAAATATTTTTACTTTAATTGTTTTGAAAGATGAAAATAACAGGAAAATAATTGTTAGTTCCGCATATTCTTTCTTTTTTATGTTATTGATCTGATATGTTGAAGATACTTGTATTTCCTTGCTATTTTTCCTGTTAAAACTTGGAAAATTACTTTAAGTTTCTTCTTTGATTTTGCGCCTTAAAAACTTTCTTTTATTGGCTCTTTTATAACCTCACCAAAAATAATACATTTTTCAATTTCTTTTGAATTTGCTTCTGTGATAATTTTTTTTCACTTTTCTCTTGGGCATTTCAGAATCAGTAGTATTATTTTTGTATTTTTAAAGCTTCCTAACCAATTTTTTGTTTTCTTCACGAAGCCTTTCACTGATCTTTTTCGACCTTTTTCTTCCACTTTCTAATATGCTAGATGATGATACAGATGGTCTTGTTGTCAGAGAGGGATTAATTTGTGATAGTGTGATGTTTATGGCTGCTGAACGAGGTGTCTCAGGAGGTGTATCATCTCTGAGATGTTCTGCAAAGATTATGCTGTTTCTTCAATCTCTCCCTTTGATTTCTGTTTTGGTTCTTCCATTTTTTCCTAACACTTCTTTTCATTCGTTCAAACGTTTCAACTACAGTATTCTTCCTTCTGTAATATATTTATCGTTCTTTAGCTTTTCCTTCTTCTTGTCTTGCTGGATCATTTCTTATGCTACTATTATACACAAAGATGTTTCACGCGACTTTCATTTCCTCCAATTTTTGCTCCAATTTTTGGAAGCTGTAAACCGAAAGAAGGTTACAATAATTGAATCAAAAATTGTTCGAAAAACTGGTTTACACGGTGTACAGTACATGTCAAGGCACACCTATTTATCGCTGTTTTAACGGGGACATGGGAGAGCGAAGAGAACAACGGTGAATGAATTCCCACCGGCGCTGTCTTTTCTCGGCACATAAGGAGCTTTCTTCTCACTGGTTTATCACAGTCTGACTAGCCAGAAAAAATTGTTCGTATTCCCAATTTCTATTACGCTGGGCATTGAAGTGATTTGAGTCAAATTAACAATTGTCTCAAAAGGTGTAGCGAAAACTTGTTGTGTGTAATAGGAGCATTACTCTTTCTCTTGCTCTCAGCATACTTTTTCTTTTTTGTTCTATACGTTTTTTTGTAGTTTGGCTAGAAAGTTTCTTTTTCTTGTTATTTTTCTTGTCTTTTTGATTTTCAACTGCACCTAATTTTCTTTTTGACTGAGTTTGAGCTAAGGTTTGTGCACATTTGTTTGTCCTGCATTGGGTTAGATGTGAATTTCCATATTTCTTGAACGGCATAATAAATTTCTGCAAAGAAAACAAATATATATTTTAAGTATTGTTTTTATAAAAAAGTTATTCAATTAATAAAAATACAAAACAATTTTAGTTTTGCTGTAAAACAAAAATATTTTTAACTTTTTTTCTTCTGAAACTAAATTTAATTATATTTTTGCAATTATTTTTCTAAAGTGTTATGTCACATTTCGTACATTTTACCTTTAAAACTTAAAAAAAAAAAAAAAAGAAAGAAAGAAAGAAAGAAAGACATATAGTATACATCATACCCTTTACATTACTCTGTAAACAACACTCATAAAACTGTTCTTAAATTTATATTATATGAATTCTGTTCTTACATTAAAACCATGAAGAGAAATGTTTAACACTTCAGTAAAAAATAGCAAATACTTGTTTTAAAGAAGTTGAGATGACATTTTTAGAAAATCACGAATAAAAATATTAAAGTTAGGGGGGGGAAATATATTTTCATTTGCACCTTAAGCAATCAGTAGGCTAACAAAAAAAAGGGGGGGGGATAAAATTTATTTATCAAATATATTTAAATTATTTTTCAAGTGTATCTATTTTTACGATTAATTTTGAAAGTATCCACTCCGTGATCAAATGATGTCTACGGAGTACACAGAATGTCTGATTTTGAATTTTAAGGAATAAAACAACAATGACAGGAACAATTTAACTTTAGTGTCGAATTAAGCCTTATAATCATTAATTGTAATAATAATTAGATAATAAACAATCCTTATAATTACCTGTATACTTCTGACCACGGAGTGGACTGATGAGAGAGGTATCACAGATGAAATCTATTTTAACAGAACGAAATAAAGCATTGAGTTTAGGGGAAAACAAAGATGGCTAACCCTCTTTCTTCTCAGTTACACACTGGTGACAGGCAGTGCCATCTACTGAACTTTATGGGAAATTAAATAGTTGTCCACGGGGTGGATGCATTTCATTAGGGACATTTGTTATAAATTAATTAAAAAAACAAGATTCATTTTATAACTCTAAAATTTAATAAATATATTTTTAAGGATAACTATGTCCTGTTTAAATCAAAATGTAATTAAAAAACATTAATACTAAGCTTGAAAATAATGCTGTATTCTGCAGACTTTCTTTGGGGACAGTCCACGGAGTGGATATTCCAGGTTTTATCGATAGAGTTCTAAGAAAAATAAATAACATTAAAAACTTTTATAATAATATTGAACTAGAGAAAATCGTAAGAAATAGCCTAGCTGTAAAATTTTTTCTGATTGAAAATATTTTATATTTTTGAGGGCTAAGGGACATGGTTTCTACCCCTTGTGTTGGCAATGACCCTTATGTGATTTCTTTCTAAGAGGTTTAGTCACATTATAAAATGTCATTTTTTTCGCATTTCTAGCTTGTTTCCGCGTTAAAAAAATCCTTCTCCGTTAAAAACACACTTTATCAGGGCACGTAATGGAATTGGCGATGAATTTGGCGACTTTATCGCACCTTGAAAACTATTTTGACGACCTTGGTGAAAAAACATTTATTATCGATAGACCCATTGTCCAAGCTGTAACTCGATTATTACGGAAGTTACTGTAAAATTCAGAGTTAATGGCAGGCTATAAAAGTGGTCCCGTTCCGACCACCGAGGTGAGTTTCTCGCTAAGACTTTACGGAATAGAAAGTTCTGCTTGACTAAGTCTCTACCATTGAATTGCAGCTGATTTCTGTATGTTATGACTATGGTATCGTTTGTGCCGTGATTTTTATATTGTCAGCTGTTATTTAAGCTGCGATTTCTGGTGAAACTCAAGTTGATACTGGGTTTAACAGACCTGTAATCTTCCGAAATATACTGTAAATAATTTTTTTAACCTCTGCAAGGTTCGTCTTTCATTCACAGAAAATTCACGAGCCCCGAGTGCGCTACAATATGTTTGTCTAATACGTATATATTATGTGAGTGTGTAATTCTTAGGGAACCCATGTTTATAAATATGTATTTATATGATGCGCTCGTTTCATATTGACATTCGAATGAATTTGTATTGCATTTATTCCTTTAAACTCTACTTAAAGCGACTTATGTCATTTTCATTTCTTGTAATTTCATACTTAAAAAATCTGAATTGACTTCACTCGACTTTCTGAACATTTATTAATTAATGATGTTTAAAAAGGTTGAATCGGAAGAATAATTTAGTAAGTAACCGAAGGTGAGAAATTTTTCATTAGAAAACTGTCATGCCATTTGGCATATTTGGTGATTGATGCTCACAATGAAAGGTAATTTACTGAACGGTAATTCATTCTAAGGAATAAATTATTTCAGATGCTTTTCGCTAGTGTAATTCATAAAAAGTTGTAAAATTTTTGCCTTTAATACAGCCAAGATCGTTGCCAGATAAAAATTTCAGAGTAGGTTCAATATTTAGTACGTAATATTAAGTGTTTAAAATGAAATATAATCAAAAAAATTTTCAACAAATCTGCAAAATTTTTCTGAGTTTTTAAAATAACCAAATACTCTTCCCTTATCTGCGACCTTGAATAATGCTAAATGTTTCAAATTTAATTTGGCAGTTTATCGCATGGGCCATGAAAGAGTGTTAATACTTCTGCGACCGCAAGTTGGCTAAAAGTATTTAAAAAAATGCATTTTCACCGTGTTCTGAACTATTCTGAAAGTTTCAAATGTCTAGCTAGTCGGGAAGTTAATTAAATAAATTTTCTGTCGAATCATATAAACCCTGTCGAAGACAGTAGGGACCTGAAACAGTTGACTAAAAGCATTAATTATTGTAACCGTGTTCGGAACTATACTGAAAGTTTCAAATGTGTAGCTTGTCGAGAAGTTAGTTAAAAATCGATTGCAAGATTTGTACTGGTAACGCTGCCGATGGGAGCAGTCAGCAGTAACCCGAAACAGTTGGCTAAAAGTATTTAAAAAGTGCATTTTCACTGTGTTCTGAACTATCCTGAAACTTTCAAAAGAATCTTTTCATATACCATGTTTTAAAATTTTCTGTTGAATCATAGCTACAGAGCTACATTAGCACTTTATCAATGTGTAGAAAATGTTAAAGTGACAATGACATCCATTTTTGTGAGATGCATAATTTAATTTTTTACAATTTTTTAACTCTCGCTTTCACAAATGGGGTCATTTTGACCCCATTTTGAAGTTGAAATTTAGTTAAGCCCGCCTCATTCAAAAAGTGCGCTAATTCGCCAGAGATAGCAAACGTAACCAGTGGAATGTTGTAACTTCTAAACGATACAAAAAGGCGCGGTGCTGGTGATTTTCGCCAAACGTGCCAAGGGGCACCTGAATGCAATTTTTCTGCCTTAACGCCTTGATCTTGGGGAAGCGAAGGTTTAATGTTCACGTTTAATTAAATGTATTTATTTTTATGTCAAAAGAAAATTAATTATTTTTTTTTTTTGGCAATTATTAAATTACAGTTAATATATATTTTCATATTTTAATTAATTAAAAGAAAACTTTGTAACGTAATATCTTTAACTAGTACGTCAAAATATCCCCGTCAAAAATGACGGAATGTAAAATCAATCACGGTAGTGAATCAACGAAGGCTTTAAAACCCGAATAAACTACTACGTCAGAAACGCCAAAAGAAAAATATTTGCGATACATACAGCTGTTTCGGTAGCCTTAAGTGTACCGACTTCAGTGCAAAAAGAATTCTGAATCTAGAATTGCTCGCATATATAGGAGAGGGACCGACTTTAGTTCAACCAATAGTATTACGGGAAAGGTGGAGTGTGTGGCCAATAGGAATTTAGGAATTTTAGCTGTGTAAACAGTAGAAAAATTAAGAAAATGTGGACTGAATGTAAAATTTCCAACAATCAGACAAATAGGGAACAGCGAAATCACAATTTACAACGTTTTTAAAATTTTTATAAATATGAAAAGCTTCAAAGAAATCGAGTTCATGAATGGATTTAGGTCTGCAAATTATTTTAGCTGAATTAAATTTAAAATTATGATTTTCCTCCCAGCAATGTTTAGAAATAGCCGATTTATTGGTTTCTTGTTTGCGGACGTAATTCATATGTTCTTTTAGACGAAATTTAAGACTGCGTTTAGTTTGGCCAATATATGATAAACCACACTCACAGGAAATACTATAAATGCCCCAAGAATTATGCATACGAAGCTTTCCTTGCTTCGCTGGTCACTATATTTAAAGGAAACTCTTTTCTATGTCTTTTTATAAAAAAAAAAAAAAAAAAAAAATCATGAAATTGCTCAAGAGCCTGCTTCTTGTTCCCGCTGCCTTCGGCAACGACCCACTCATGCGCAGACTCTCGGGTGTCTATCCCTTTTGCCTGTGACAGTAGCTTACCAGTGGGCTTCCATTTAGGTGCTTATCAGATGACACTTTCGAAACAGTATCGAAAAAATTGAAGAAGTAATTTTATATTTGAATCCCAGTTACATATGAACAACACTATACATGGTGTACATAATATTTTCTTGCACGTTATTTTCTATATTTATTTGATTTATTCGATCAACTATAAAATGACAACAATTTCACGCCAAATATAATATTACAATATGCTATGATCGGCTACACCTATCACATGAGACAATTTTTTGTGGTTATAATAGCAATTGAGTTAGTTAATAGTAGTTGGTATATAGAAAAGTAAATAATTTATTAATTAAATGTGTAAATCTGATCATAGTACAGCCTTAATATAGCTCCCCTTGTCGACTTTTGAATTTTTATCGCCATTTTAGACAAAAATACATAAGTTATGTGATTATTTTTTCTGTTTCTTTCTTTTTCCTTTCCTGTTTTGCAATATTTATAATTTTTTTTTTTTTTTTTTTTTGGTGCGTTACTTGGCTTAAAGTGGCTTTCACAAAAGTAGAGTCCTTGGCGAAAAATGTCTGATCTATTTCAGCATCAAAATTTCAAAATATTCCCCAAGATTATCAATCAATTAACTTTCATGCCAAGCGCGATTCATCCGTTCCAAAAACATACTATTTCAACAAAAAAAAAAAAAAGAAAAAAATCTAAAATTGATGTATATTAAAAAGAGTTATGGTTGTTTTTTTACTTCATTTTCATATTTTCATTTTTTCATATGCATGAGCAAATTTAATAATTGTTTATTTTTCGCGTGGAAGTATATTTCATTTTATGCTAAAATAATAATAATAATTAACTGGTAATTTTTTTGGCAACAATTATAAATTTAAATGTCCAATTTTGAAATTATTATCAGGTTATTATTTTAATATTTTAATTATTTAAAAAAATCTAATCAAAACTTCGTTACAAATAAGGTAGCAAATGAAAGGGACGATTTTTCTGAATTCTTCGGACTAAACTGCTTATCGATAGGACAATTAGATTTTTTAAAATTAACTAAAGTATGAAGATTAGGTCGCAACTTGCTATAGATGAGTACGAACCGGAATCGTTTCCTCTCTTGCAAATTATATAAATAGATGGTATATAACCCAACGAGATATATAAAGTAGAGTGATAAATGGTGACCCTTGAGAAGGTCCAAGATGAGTCATGTGACATGCTCGCCTTGCACCTGCGTATTCAGTAGTTCCCTTGGTAACAACTTATTTTCAGTAAATTTCTATGGCAACGGTTTGGAGATTGTTATTCGCAGCCAATGTTTTTGTTTACTTACGTAGTTTAATATTCTTTTGTTCTAAATCATTTTGATTTTGATTTTACTTCTCTTTTATTTCATGTAGTTGAACTTTAACCGACAAAATGCTTAAAAATAGTTGAAAAATTATTATTTGTTGTTAAATTTAGCTCTTTAGAAGTTTAAATTTTCTTTTATAAACACTTTTAAACTTCGTTGGGAAACGATGAAAGAAAGGTATTTTATTATTTATTAAAATGTGAAATATGTGTAAAATTATTTTAAAAACAATTTATTTCAGTCATAGGACTGTCATGTTACCTAATAATAATGATAATGTGTCGAACTGATATTTTAAATGCCAAAATAGCGATAAAGGGCCAAACACAGCAACCTATTCGAGCATGTCACGTGATTCATCTTGAGCCACGGAAAGCTAATCCTTCATCCATTGAATCAGCACTATTTATATATCTCGTTGATATAACCCCGTCATAAATGACGGAATATGGAATCAATCACGGTAGTGAATCAACGAAGTCTTTCCCTGCTTCACTGGTCACTATATTTAAAGGAAACTCTTTCCCATGTCTTTTTATAAACAAAGAAAAAAAAAATCATGAAATTGCTCAAGAGTTTCTTGTCCCACCCCCAGTGGCGCACCCAGAATTTCTGTCTGGAGGGGGCTGAAGAATAATTGGGTCCTGTATAATATGTTTATGGGCATATACGCACACATATACAGTCGACAGCAAAAGCGTCCGAGCATTAGCAATAATCTCTGTCTAAAAAAAGTACACTTAATACTGCTTTGTTAAATAAATCCTTGTCGAGTGATGTTTTTAGTCAGTCTAAGAACATGATTCGACAAAGATATATTTAACAAAACAGTTTTAAGTGTACTTTTTTTATATCGGAATTATTTTCTAGTGCTCGGATACTTTTGCTGCCGACTGTATATAAGTAAAGAATGAGAATCTGCTTTAAATATTTCTTTTGAAATAAATGAATGAATGAATGAAATTGAATTTAAGTTTAATAGCGCAATCGAGGAATTTATATCAGTATATAACATGCTAATTTACAGTAGTTCGGTCATTTGGGGTTGGTACTGAGCTTGAAAACATAAAGTTATAGGTTCATTTATGATTTTAAAAAAATGTTGTGTACAATATGACAAGCTAGTGAACATAAAATTCGCCCGAATTGAAATGCCCTGCCCTCTCCCCATATTTCCATTGAAAATAAAATTTGATCAAGTTTAATACTCTTTTGCGATGTTTTACATGCATATGCAGTAACACGTAAGTACAGTCGGCAGCAAAAGTATCTGAGCACTAGCCAATAATTCCAATATCAAATATGTACACTTAATACTGTTGTTAAATAAATCCTTGTCGAATCATGTTCTTAGACTGACTAAAAACATGACTTGACGAGGATTTATTTAGCAAAGCAGTAATGAGTGTACTTTTTTTAGACAGTATTATACTAGTGCTCGGATACTTTTGCTGTCGACTGTGATTAAGAAATTATAATAATTATAGCTAAATAAAAGCTACAGTTGTGATATGTAGGAATTATAACAGAATTTCAGTGTAAATTTTTACATGGCTATTTTTATTTAATTACATGGAATATGGGGCCGATGATTCTTCTAGGATCGATTCGGTTAACAGAAAAAAGTCGGACTTGTAGTGTACGTGGGTGTTAGTCAACACAGCAAGCAGGGGGCAGAACCTCATAGCCTAAAACATTAATTCTAATATATAATATATTACTTAGAATTTTAATTTATTCTGTTAGCAAATATTTCAAGCGTTGCCATTCTGAGTTCATTACAGGATATTGTATTCCAGTATAATATATATATTTATTATGAAATTTGAATTTTTATAACAGAAAAAAATTGCATTATTTAAAAATGGAGCTTAGATCTCAGTGACATCAGAGGCAAAAATGAAAACTGTTCATGTACTCTATTGTATGTTCTACATACCGTGATAAAAAAAAAAAAAAAAAAAAAAGTGACCCCACCCTCAGAAGCATCTGTAAAATATCTTAACATATTGTTATAGGAATATTTTCCTATTCTGAACAGTAAACTACGTCTTCTGGCATTCCTCTAAATCGTTATATTTTTAGAGAAATAATTTTACGTATTTGTGATTAAATCAATTAAATTTTATCTTCAGCAATTGATGCAAAATTTTACTAGCATGTATATGTGCTAGTGGCATATAAAGTATTTAACAAATACGCAAATTTCATTTTTAATTTAAAATATTGTTTTAGAGGAACGACTAAGAGCAGGGCTAATTTTTATTTTATATCAAACGAGAATTTTCATTTGCCAATGCGAATGTGTTAATTTTGCCCAAGGACAAAACAAACTTTCACAAAGATGCTATAAATACTCATGAATTAAAATATAAAATTGTATGAGCCTAAAATTGTATGAGTCTATTGTATGATTGTATTGAGGTATCCCAATTATCTGACAAATACATCCATGTTTACGTCCACATCAGATTGCTTCTTCTGCCTGACTTTTTAGATACTCCCTCGATTTCATGATAACAGTATATGCTTTAGGACCTTAGAAGCTCATTTCTAAAAACTGCAATGGAATGTCTAGAGTATCTTTCAACTAAAAAAACAAAACTAGTTCATTATTTTTGTGTTTGAATGTAAGGATATCAAAAATCTCTAATATTTAATGTTAAATTTATAAACTTTATTTTTACTCACAATATCTGTGTTTAAATAATATTTTTTTCATGCATATCTAAAAAATTTTACCATGTCAGCTGGTTCTGGAGGGGGCTTGAGCCCCCTAAGCCCCCTCCGTGGGTGCGCCACGGTGTCCCAGCTGCCTTCGGCGACGCGCTTTATAGAAAAATAAATAAATAAATATGTAAATCTGATCATAGTACAGCCTTAATTTAGCTCCCCTTGTCGACTTTTGAATTTTTATCACCATTTTAGACAAAAATACATAGTTTATGAGATTACATTTTCTGTTTCTTTCTTTCCTGTTTCTTTTTCCTTTTCCTTTCTTTCTTTTTTGTTTTTCAATATTTCATAATTTATTTATATTTTTTATGCGCTACTTGGCTTAAAGTGGCTTTCACAAAAGTAGAGACCTTGGCGAAAAATGTCCGATCTATTTCAGTATCAAAATTTCAAAATATTCCCCAGGATTATCAATGAATTAACTTTCATGCCAAGCGCGATTCATCCGTGCAAAAAACATACTATTTAACTAAAACAAATAATCTGATGTGTCACTCACACGACTTTCTCTTACCCTGAAATTTAATACTATAAATACAGGTTGGAGATTAAGAGGTAAGATAACGAGTATTGTTATGTCAACCTATGTTAAACAATTGAAATTAGGCTTCGGAAGAGTTTTATATGATAATTAGTTCTATGTGAGGGGGCTACTACCCCACTCAACCCCCTCGTTTCATTAATGCACCCACATTTATATAGAATTTAATCCGGTTATTATAAAATAATTGTGGTTTCAAAAAATAATTTATTAAAATTAATATTTAAACAAATTATCTTTTATGATAATGCAGACGATTTCCATATTAGAGAAGTAGTATGATACTAAATATATAAAAAAAAAAATAAAAAAAAAAGTTGAATTTATTCTCAATAGGGCAGTTTCTTGTTTGTAAACAAACATCTCAACTTTTATGAGTGGTTGGCAAAAAGGCTTGGGAAAAGCATAGCGATGGCGGATTACCAACGGAAAATCAATGGTGGGCGGGGCGCGGGAAAGTTGAGCGCGCTTTTTTGCCAACCACCAGACGTCACGAGGAAATGCTCTATATTACATTTAAAAAAATTATTATTATTATTATTATTATTATTATTATTATAATTATTATTTTATTTATTTATTTATTTATTTATTTATTTATTTATTATTTTTTTATTTATTTATTATTTATTTATTTATTTTTTTTTTTTTGGTTAAAAATGAAAAAAATCGCTAACTTTATTTTAAAGTATCGTAGATCGATGGTTCAACCATTCGTTTTAAAAGTATTGGCGAGCTCTTTTGAAAAATACCCATCAAGAAAATTTACTCCCCTCGAGGAGGGACTTCCCCCCCAGGGGAGAGGCGAGGCTCCTACATACACAAAATTTTTTTCCCAGTTGACTATTTCTATTACAAAAAATATATACTCGTTTCATTTGATTTAGTGCAGTCTATAGATTTTAAACTCTACTTACCTGCAATTTCCCCTATAGAAGTAATGTAATTGAATACTTTTGAGTGTCCCTGTACACGAACCATTTGCTTCATCTCAACGAAAAGCTTACTGTTGCATCCCTATATGATACACATTTAGAATACCGAGTTTGGAATTTCTGCTACTATTTGTTCTTGAGATATGCTGATAACAGACACACACACACACACAGACCATTCACTAAAAACATGATTTTCGTATTCAGGGGACCTCAGAACATGTAAATATAACAAAAACTCACGTTCCAAAATTTGACCTTAAAACAATACTTTCTCGGCCCTATGGGTAAGAGAAAGTAAAAAGAAAAAAATCTAAAATTGATGTATATTAAAAAGAGTTATGTTTTCTTTTTTTTTTTTTTTTTTTTTTTTTAAGGACTGAGGGCCTATTAGTCTCAATCTGGGATTTAGCTTTGTCGCTTTCGATAGTTGGACATTTGTCGAAATCATTTTTCGATAGTTGGACATTTATCGAAATCTAAAATTTATCGAAAATATAATTGAATAATTTGAAAGCGATGTTATAATTGGGAAGAAAAAAAACTAATAGTCCTCCGTCCTAAACTAAATTCTGCTTTTGCCAGAATTTCATAAAAATCATTTTTTTTATTATTATTATTCAAAGAAAAAGAAAAGAAAATTAATAATAATCAGTATCGTTACAAGCGATATCGAAAAAGTTTTTTTTTTTTTTTAATAATTTTGAATTAGGAAATATAAAGTGCGCGTGAAATAATATGAAATAAAAATAAGTAAAAAAATGAATTTAATGATTTAATGTTTTTGTTTTTCGGGGCTGCTCATGCATATAAAAAATGCGTATTAAAGCGAGTCGAAGAAGGAAGCGAAATAAGTATTGAGTTATATTACGATAAATACGATATATAATATGATACGATATATTAGACCTATCGTCCAGTGTTAGTAGGCATTTTCGTTGAAAGAAATAGTTTGTTCGTTCGGTGCAACTTGCACATTAGTCCCGTGAGGTACAACTTTCACATTAGTCCCTTGAGGTACAACTTTCACTTTAGTCCCGTCAGGTACAACTTGCACATTAGTCCCCTTTAAATATAGTGATTTTAATAATTTTGAATTAGGAAATAAAAAGTGCGCGTGAAATAATATGAAATAAAAATGAGTAAAAAAATGAATTTAATGATTTAATGTTTTTGTTTTTCGGGGGCTGCTCATGCATATAAAAATGCGTATTAAGACGAGTCGAAGAAGGAAGCGAAATAAGTATTGAGTTATATTACGATAAATACGATACATAATATGATACGATATTATTAGACATATCGTCCAGGGTTAGTAGGCATTTTCGTTGAAAGAAATAGTTTGTTCGTTCGGTGCAACTTGCACATTAGTCCCGTGAGGTACAACTTTCACATTAGTCCCTTTAGGTACAACTTTCACTTTAGTCCCGTCAGGTACAATTTGCACATTAGTCCCCTTTATTAATTTTTTTTTTTTTTTTCCTTTTTAATTTTAAAACGCAGGAAAAACAAGATATTCCCAGGGAGCTTAAAGAGCTTGCGACAAACTGAATTATATTTCATCCCTGCCCTAACAACACACTTGTCCACAACACATCCTAAAGATCTCCATAGAAGGTCCAGAGACGTCCTTCTCATCCATAAGACATCCTCGGGATTACATTTGGAGAATATGTGCTATAAGGGACAAAAGTTTAATTCAAGCTAGCTAAGACAAAGCATCCAAATTTATGCTGGTCCAGCTTACTTTAAGTTTGATTAGTCAAGCGAAACAGCAATCAATAAGTATTTAGCATTCACTATATTTGCTTCTTGGAATCAAAGATTACAAGTGGGGGGGGGGGGGGCAGAATAAATTTTATAATCAGAAAGATGAAAAAGTTGCTTTTCTATTTCTGAAACACAAATAGCACCCAGAATTGCCCATTTTTTCGTTTTTATTTATTTATTTATTTTTTACTTCATTTTCATATTTTCATTTTTCCATATGCATGAGCAAATTTAATATTTTTTTATTTTTTGAGTGAAAGCATATTTCATTTTATGCTAAAATAATAATCATAATAATAATAATTAACTGGTAATTTTTTTTGGCAACAATTATAAATTTAAATGTCCAATTTTGAAATTGTTATCAGGTTATTATTTTCATATTTTAATTAATTTTAAAAAATCTAATCAAAGCTTCGTTACAAATAAGGTAGCAGATGAAAGGGACGATTTTTCAGAATCCGTCGGACTAAACAGCGTATCGATCGGACAGTTAGATTTTTTAAAATTAACTAAAGAATGGAAATTAGGTCGCAACTTGCTATATAGATGAGTATACGAACCGGAATTGTTACCTCTCTTGCAAATTATATAAATAGACAGCTTGATGGTAAAAACCCGAAAAGGCTTGAGCTTCGGGCATGGTCTGGTGTCACTGTCACTGTATATAGAGTCCACACAAAAAATCAACAGTTTTTAGAGTATTTTTAAAAAGTGTAACATCTATGCAGTACCTTTTTAAAAAATTCATCAGTTTTTACTTTTAAAAAAATGTCCAACTTTCACCACCAAAGTAGTTAAATCTAGACCAATCAAAAATAGAAGTGGTCCCCCCGGATGTGTTCCCGACAAACTCTTTGCTTTATTTATATAGATTGACATATTCACATTTATTTATTTATTTGTTTGTTTATTTACTAGCTGTTACACGCGACTTCGTTCGCGTGGAAATTTTGATGCGTATGTGTAGGAACTGACGGTTTGATCATAATATGAAATGTGATGAAACCTTATCATTGTGGTGCTGTGCAAAACAGAGTCTGATATAATACACTTAAAAAAAATTGTAACTCATTGAAATATCTACGGGAAAAATATATAATTTATTTTTATTCTAATACCGATCTGCATACAACATTAAATGACTTATTATTTTCCATCAGCACATGCAAGTTTTGGGCATTTGAAACAGGCGAACAACCAACATATAATTGATCGTGTGAGAAGCATGGAGTGCCTAAATGAATGCCTGTCACTTTTAAGGTTTAGCTTTCGGATTTGTTGATTGTCTGTTGGTGTGCCCCTTTCAATAACTGGTAGTGTCGGTCTAAAATCGTTTGCGAGCAAAATGACAACGCCGCCCATAAACGTATGGTTGCCGCGGATGTCCTGCATGCTGCAGTTCAACGCCTCTAATGCATGCTTGTGCGACATTGTGCACTCGTCCCATACTATCAACTTGCACTGCTGCAAAAGGACTCCCCGTCCGCTGTTTTTGGTGGTGTTGCATGTTGGGGTATCTTCGCTTGGAAGATTAAGCGACAATTTGAAAACGGAATGTGTAGTCCGGCCACCGTTAAGCAAAGTTACAACAACGTCCGAGGAAGCTACAGCCAGAGCTATATTGCGGTCCTTGCGGAGTTGGGCAAGAAGAAGATTCAGCATAAATGTCTTACTCCTACCCCCTGGTGCGTCAAGAAAGAATAATCCCTCCTCCCCACTGTCGCAAAATCGTTTCATAGACTTGACGCTGCTCAGGAAGTAATCGTGGTACCATTTCATTGACCTGCGCTTCTAAAACTGCGGTTTCGTAGTTTAGCTTCTTTACAATATCGCTTGACAATTCCCCTCTTCGCTGCGGTGTGAGTAGGCTGAAATCAGCGAGACATTTTCCAGATATGGAAATCATTTTATTTTCAATCAATACCAAAGCTTCGTTAATGATTAGATCACTGTGAGTGTCATCCAGCCTATACGCAATGTCTTCTGATAAAGCGTCCTTGTATTTATCCCACAGTTGGAGCGGGTTTGATAGTCCGCAAGTGCTCACTAAAATCGCAAACAGGTCCCTAACTTTGGCTGCTGAGCGACAAAGGACGGCTTCCGCCATAGTTGCGCCCCAGTGGTTGCCATTTTCTAATAGCCCGTGAGCCTCACATGCTTCCCTGGACGTTACTCGCTCTTGACTGTTTACGATTTTAAGCATCTGGAAACTTGTCGGGCCCCGCACCTCATTGAGCAACATTCGCAAGCAAAAACATTCAAAGTTGCTGACGTGCACAGTATATATCCGACCCAATGCGTCTCCTGCCTTCACACTTGGCCAGTTTTTAACCGGCATTCTCTATTCAATCTCGAAAAGGAATATTTAATTTTTTTTTTACTTATTTATTTATTTCTAAATTACTCCCAGGATAAAATAAAAAAAAAAAAAAAAAAAAAAAAAAAAAAAGACCTTATAATAAAGTTCTTGCGCTAAAGTTCCCATGGAAATTTCTCTCAAGCAAGCAAGATGAATAACCGCAATACACCAGGAAAATAGATAAAGAAGGCCGTAAATAAAAACAATCTTCTTAACTGACAGCACTTTATTTTCAAATCAAACATCACAGCTATGGGTTAAAAATTATTCGATAGTTCAATTAACAAGATACATAACAATTATTGTCTTTGAGACATTCAGGTGGTGTAAAACAAATTTTCAGGTAGAGAGAGAGAGCTATTTGATTACGTGTTAATCAAGTCAGATTAGGAGCGGATTCTTGAAGTTGATTCTATTGCAACTCAGATCAGACTGTTGAATTACGCCAAGAATTTTGAAAAAGTGCCTAATTTATAGCCAAAGATATTCCTTTGTTTGTAGAATAATTTAATGTAAATATTTTGAACTTAGCACGACCGTTAAAAAACTAACGCCAATCCTCAATGCCAAACTTTATCGCCAGAAGGCCGTTATTTAAGGGAGACACTCAGACTAGGATTTATTGCACATCCCGTGATAAAAATATATAAATTACTCTTTAATGATATTAGAACGGAAATGTATTAATTTAGCTTCGAATAAATAAACATACGCAATTTAAAAGAATGAAAATGTAATTATGTATCCAACGGCTTATGACTGGAAATAATATTATTTTTATATTTTATTTATTAAATGATTTAGAAGAGCTTATAAATGTCATTTAAAAGGAATATGTTTTTTTTCTCAGACGATTTATTAATAGCATAAGGGATAAAGTATTATTAGAATTAAGATATTTATTATAGACAAAAGCGAATAAATAAAAGTAATTTAGAATTTCGTTATCTATTTTTATTAGCCATTTAATTTATTGAAAATATAATAATTACCCATTGTCTTTATATTAAGTTATAATTAAAACTCATATATGTGAAGGAACGACTTCACATATTTCTCCCCAGCGACGAGGGAAAAAAAAATGAATCGTCAAAATGGACGAAAATTATAAAAATATAGAACGCTCTCTCTCACCTTCACAACAGTGTAATACAATTCCAAAAATTTCTGCATACCATTGTGGAACATCTAAAGTAACTTTTTGTTAAACAACAATAAAAAAAATTGTGGCATATAACAATAAATTTGAGAAAAAAAAATCAATAATGATGAGTTATGGAACAATGAGACATATTCAATCATCGTGATGCTAAAGTGACATTCTGAAACAAATCACACAATCAATAAATTATATAAATATGATATATAAAATGTGTAAAATATTAAAAATAATCATTCATTACAGTGTATGTATGTTTGATAATAAGGAAAAGGAAATCAGTAACCAGAAATATGAAAATCAAATAATTTTTGTATTTTGTTAATTTTCAAAAATAATTTAATATTGCATTAATATGAAAAAGATTCAGAATTTTTTTTTTTTTTTTTTTTTTTTTTTTTTTTTTGAGTAAAAAAAAAGTATCCTACACGTGAAAAATTAAATTCTAACAAATTGAGCCAGAGAGTGTATAATGGAACAATAGCTATGACAGATATGATGGTTTTGTGATGCCTAACTGAACATAGCGTACTGAACAATATGTGTGAAGCAGAAGAGGCTTCATGTTGTGCAAAAATGACAACCAGCATTCTGCAAAGTGACATAATGAAATGTCCCTTGTATGTGTCAAAATGTGTAGAAAAAAAAAAATCTAGCCCTATGTCAGAATAAAAGCGCACATGTAAGAGTTCAAGAAAATTATTTTATTTTATTTTATTTTATTTTAACTCTTATTTATTTTATGCCTTCTAATTTTTTTTTTTTTTTTTTATATATATGTATAAATTAATGAACCAACTTTATTTCAATAGCTTGTGTTGGTAAAAAAAAATATTAAAATTTACTTGTATGAAATAATTTCCTTTTCCTGAACAAAATTTTTAATAGATGAATTAGCATTTGAATTTCTCACAAAAATATGATCTAAATAATAATATAATTTTTAATGCATAAACTCTGAGTAGACCTGAAATAGGTGATAAGAATATAACTCATAAAAATTGTCAAAAACAGCAAAAATATCTAAATACACTATTGTTTTATAATTACAATTGAACTATTATTTTATCGAGCCCAATTAATATTCAATATCTTTTTTTTTAAAAAATACTGTATGTTATACAGGTAATTCCATAATACTGCTCAGCACGAAATAGTCTTTAAAAAAAAAAAGAAGAGTGAACCAGCCACATACTTCTGCACAGACTACTTCTTACAACGCACAGATGATTTCACGGCCATATAAAATACATCTGTGGTGCAAACCTTCCAAAAAGGAATTATTTTAATTAAGAAATTTTAAATAATTAAATATTTAATTTAAGCTGAAAGAAAACTTTCTGCAAGGGTTTTACTCTTTAGACAAGAAAAAAAAAATTTTGATAAAAACAAAATTTTAAAACGTACAGACTATGTACGGAAATTTCACTTTTTATGTATTTCTTGAAAAACAAATAGGCTCAAAAAAACATGACAGAGTTTATTGCAAGTTGACAAAAATTTATTTACTTTTGAGTATGTGTGTATTATTATTGTAATTAGTCTTTTGTAAAAAAAAAATCGCGTGAAAATTTAATAAAAGAAAATGTAATTATCTCCACATGTGAACCAATTAAATAGCAACTAAATAGGTCAGATAAAATTTTGTGAGAGTGTGTATGTGTGTCAAACATTGGGTTGTGAGGCCAAGTTTGAGAATAACGTAGAAAAGCATGGAAAACCATACATGTGAAAGACAATGGAATACTATTGGATAAATTTGCATTATGACTGACAAACTGAGAAACCAGCCAATAATACAATAAATTTCTGACCCAAAAGAAAACATATACAGGAACACATGTAGAAACATAGGGAGAAAAAAAAATATATTCTTTTTGGTGTGTGTGTGTGTGAGAATTATTAATTATAAAGTGTTTGCAAACGTTAAAATAACTGATCATGTCATTCAAATGAGATAAAAAAAATAGTGTGAATTTGTTAAAAAAATGCATCTTGTGAAAGAGGTGATGTGTTCACGCATAGTATCAAACGAAACTTTGACAACCAATGAAAATATAATTAGGAAAAATATACAATCCAAATATTTCCAAAAGTCACATACATCCTCATGTTATTTATTTAAAATTTAGTAAGTAATCTTATATCAATATCTTTTTATTTATTATTATTTTCATTATTTTAATTATTTATTTTTGTCACCCGAAATATTTATCAAACATGTGTTAATGAATTATAAGTGTACTTGAAAGCCAATAAAACATAACCTTCCAAAATTGTTGTGAAAGTGTGAAATCCCCTACACAATTACAAGTGTTGAAACCAATATAATGGTCAAAATCCGTAGATTATAGAAGTCATTAATATACTGACAACCAGAGCAACACAATTGTGCTTAGAGGGTAAATGTGTATATGTGAAAATTAAAAATATATAATCCAACGGGTGATATGTTATAATATTTAAACAATATTGTAAAAAAATGAATATCAACTGAAATAATTTGAACTATTAAAAATTTAGTATATGTCTGTAAGTGTTCCAAGAAATATTAAAATTGAAAAAATTAAAAAAAAAAAAATGCCACAAAAAATAAATTCCCATATCCGCAGATGAAAGCGCTAAAATTGCGAATTTAACGTGCACAGAAAATTATAAACAAAAAGTAAAAGCAAAAAGTCATGACTAAAATAACAGTATTATCTACTGAACTGAGCATATATGAACTGAAATGAGCTGAGCTGAGCTGAGCTGAGGTGAGGCCTCAAAAATTAAAAAAAATGCGCATAAAGTAAATATATAAATAGCTTCAAAGGTTATAAAATGCTCAGTAAAATAATAATAAAAAGACTCGAGTACAAGAAGTGTAATCTCACTTCAAAAAGGTGAATAAAAAGAATTTCACCAAATCAGCTGATAAAAAGAACAGTAAAATAAATCTGTTCACACATGTGCCATAAAATGTTTTTCTCTTTTCTTCTTTTTTAAAAAAAAAATAACTGCAACTATTCAGCAGTGGGCCCAATTCGATGTTAAAGTAAGCTTACTATATATCTTGTTGTCATAATTATTTGCTATCAATAGTAATAAAATATTCCCATATATATATGATAGACATACTGACATAAACACCAATAAACAAACATGAAACAGTGAATAAATGCGATAAAAATATATCATATGTACAGTAAAAATAAAAAAAATTCTCAGCAATCAACGTATTTGAACTGAATGAGGAACAAAAAATCACTATTATTATTTGAACGTAAACAAACTCAGGCGAAAACGGCGAGATGTTTATCTCTGTTTGAGAGAAAAAAAAAATAAGCAGTCTTCCCCCTTTTTTTTTTTTTTTTTTTTTTTTTTTCTCAGACGATTTATTAATAGCATAAGGGATAAAGTATTATTAGAATTAAGATATTTATTATAGACAAAAGCGAATAAATAAAAGTAATTTAGAATTTCGTTATCTATTTTTATTAGCCATTTAATTTATTGAAAATATAATAATTACCCATTGTCTTTATATTAAGTTATAATTAAAACTCATATATGTGAAGGAACGACTTCACATATTTCTGTAATTATGTATCCAACGGCTTATGACTGGAAATAATATTATTTTTATATTTTATTTATTAAATGATTTAGAAGAGCTTATAAATGTCATTTAAAAGGAATATGTTTTTTTTCTCAGACGATTTATTAATAGCATAAGGGATAAAGTATTATTAGAATTAAGATATTTATTATAGACAAAAGCGAATAAATAAAAGTAATTTAGAATTTCGTTATCTATTTTTATTAGCCATTTAATTTATTGAAAATATAATAATTACCCATTGTCTTTATATTAAGTTATAATTAAAACTCATATATGTGAAGGAACGACTTCACAGACCTGCTCAAATAAAATTCAAAAACCAGACTTTGAAAATTTTTATTTTTCAGTCTGACATCCTTAAAATACAAAGGAAAATTCCATAGGAGAGGAAGAAACATGCCACACGACGCCGCAGTCCAATGACACAGTTAAGATCTAATTGGAAACTTTTCTTTAAAATCTACAGAATGAAATTTTCCCAACTAATAAATTAAATCAACACAATCCTTTAAAAATCATATGCAAAAGGTATTAAATTAATAGAAAATAAAAATTCTAAATCAATCCTTTATTTTTTAAAAATAAAAACTTTATTTATAACTGCTGAAATTTCTCATACACCTTTCAGTGTCTGAAGTAAATTAGAAAAAGCAGATAACATTTAAATTTTTAAACAGTTACTTTTCATATTGCTTATAATATTTTTATCAGTCTTAAAATATAACGCTTTTAGTGGATGACCCGCTAATATATTTAATTATTAAACTTTTTATAATACAACATAAAGTTATTTCCTAAAGATTCTAAAACTAGTACTTTTCTTCTTCTTTTAACACTTTGCAACCTGGTTGAAAAGTAATAAGAAAGCACCACAGAACTGGCGTTTCAGAGTAATAATTACAAAACTTTGAATAAACATCATAAAATGTAATAAACTCGCGACATTTGTTTCGAGTTGAAAGAATACACTACCCTTCGTCAGGCGAACAAAGTAGGCACGTGTGCTGCATTCAAAGCGACAACGCACTAACACTTTGCACTAAACGGCAACATTTTGACTGCAGCACTCGTGCCTACTTTGGTCGCCTGACAAAGGGTCTTGTAATCTTCAATTGTTTCGAGTTTATTGCATTTTATGGTGTTTATTCAAAGTTTTGTAATTATTAAGGTTGAAAAGTGTTAATGACTTCTGTTTGTCTGTCTGTCTATCCGTCTGTCTGACAGTCTGTCTGTCCGTCCGCCTGTCTGTCCGCGCTCTAACTCCCGTAAATATTTATGGAATTTCTTGAAACTGATATACATTATTCGTTTACTATCAGATGTTCCCCATTGAAAATGAAGTGAATATTTCTACTGGTTTTTGTGCAGGGACACCCGAAAGTATTCCAAAGCATTGTGTTCTATGAGAGGAATTTTTTTAAACAATGTTTTCATATCTTTACTTTAGACAATTCTTAATGAAATTGAAATTTGTTATTTAAATGCACTATCGGATGTTTTCTATAGAAAACGGAGTATATATCGCTTCTGATTTATATACAGGGATACCCGAAAGTATTCCAAAGCATTACGTTCTATGAGAGATTTCTAGAAACCAAATTTTAATAACTTTACTTTGCGCAAATTTTAATGAAATTAAACTTATGTTATTCGTATTTATAAAAGAATGCTTTTTAAAGAATATAGAATGATCAGCATTAAGATTTACTGGAGCACACAAAAATATTCAGTTATATTAAGGGATATAATTTGAAATTTGCTAGAATTGCATTTTGTTTAGCTAATGCGTTTTTAACACTTTCTAACAATTTTTAATTGTGAGTATGTTTTGAATTTGTGTATCCGTTTGACTGTCAGTCTGTCTGTGCTCTAACTCCCGTAAATATTTATAGAATTTCTTGAAACTGATATATGTTATTTAAGTTCACTATCGAATGTTCCCTATTGAAAATGGAGTAAATATCTCTACTGGTTTGAGTACAGGGGCGCCCAAAAGTATTCCAAAGCGCTGCGTTCTATGAGAAGTATTTCTTTAAACCATGTTTTCATATATTTACTTTAGACAAATCTTAATGAAATTGAAACATGCTTTTTAAATTCACTCTCGGATGTTTTCTATTTATTAAAATGGAGTGTTTACCACCATTGGTTTATGTACAGGGACACCCGAAAGTATTCCAAAGCATTACGTTCTATGAAAGATGTTTCTAGAAACCAAATTTTAATAACTTTACTCTGTACAAATCTTAATGAAATTAAAATATGTTATTCGTATTCACAGATGAATGCTTTCTAAAGAATATAGAATGATTAGCATTAAGATTTACAGGGGCAAACAAAAATATTCGGTTATATTAAGGGATATAATTGGAAATTTGCTAGAATTCCATTTTCGTTTACCTTATACGTTTTTAACACTTTCTAACAATTTTTAATTGTGAATATGTTTTCAATTTCTGTATCGTATGTCCGACTGTTCATCTCTGTATCTGTCGTTCTGCCCGCTTCCAGTGTCCCTAAATATTTTAGGAATTTTTAAAAAATGATATATGTTATTCAAATACACATTCTCTAGGCTATTGACTCTCCATGCACTTCTCGATCAAACGATGTTGATCACTGTGATATCAATTCTGGAACGGCTGTCGGTCCATTACAGTGGACAGGGCCTGATTACCGAAAAGGCTCAGGAAGCACTAGCTTCCCCTTTAAAATTTAAAAGGGGGCCCCAAAATGACTAAATTTAGAATCTTGAATTTTCAGTTTTGGATTTTCACACTGAGATTGAATTTTTTTCTGACAAAGTTCACTTAAAGTTAGATAAAATACACACTTTTTTCGAAAAATTCTGTTATTTAAATCACAAAATTCTGAATGTTCTTAATAAGCTATATGATTTTAATATTATGAGTAGAAATCTCCCAGACAAATAAATGCAAAAAAACTATAAGCACACACCGAGTTTTGGTCTATAGTATTTTTATATGACAATATATAGCAAGAACGAAATTTCTCAAAATGAAAAGGGCCCCCAAAATGCTACTGAGCTTCCCCTTGCTTAAAAGCTTAATTGGGCCCTGACAGTGGATCCAGCCCCACTTCGGAGTAGAAGGGAACGCTGACTTCCTGGCGAAGAAGGGGCTTCTGTTTTACAGATTATCAACCAGAATTTGGCCTACCATACAATCAAGACAATTGTCAAAAAGACCCTCAGATGCTCCTTCTTACAAGACGTTGCCGCAAGAAACGACCACAAGCCCTGGTACAGCCATATCCATAACATTCTTGAGTGGCCCAGGGATAAATCTGTCGCAAAGCTATGGTTTCTTTCTGGCCACGATTGTCTCCGAAACACCTCCATAGAATTAACTTGGCTCCCGACCCTTTTTGCCTCCTGTATGATGACCAGGAGGAAATGGACATGCTTCATCTTATTAGTGCTAGAGGCCTATTTCAGTCGGTACAGTTGTCGAATTTTTATAATACACTCTTAATAGTGCTAAGGGCCTATTTCAGTCGGTTTATTGAATGGGGATTTATTGAATGAAGTCCCCACAAGGCACAACTTTGACATGAGTCACCCCCCCAGGCCCAACTTTGACATGAGTCCCCCCAAGGTACCCCTATTTCAGTCGGTACAGCGTTGTCGAATTTTTATAATACACTCTTAATAGTGCTAAGGGCCTATTTCAGTCGGTTTAATGAATGGGGATTTATTGAATGAAGTCCCCCCAAGGACAACTTTGACATGAGTCCACCCCCCAGACCAACTTTGACATGAGTCCCCCCCCCCCAAGGCACACCTTTGACATGAGTCCCCGCCAAGGCACACCTCTCCCTCATTGGGAAAAAGAGAAAAAACGTTGTTTTGCGGCTATAAGACAGTTTGGACTTCCAACGTTATTTGTTACAATATCTGCAGCTGAAACACATTGGTTTGATTTAATGAAAACTTTATCATGGAATTTAGATCGTCACGAATTAACTAAAGAAGAATTTGTCGATATTAACAAGTTTAGCAGTAGGCCTCTGGCACTAAATAAAAATCTGTCAATGTCATATTTTCATGTTTTAAATAATGAAATAATGTCGTGTCTGTATAATTTTTTTTTTTTTATTATTGTTCTGCTGTGTCTCTCGTTTTCTTATGGGAGCGATATTGGATTGCCAGACATAAGTTGATGGATTAACTAATGTCATGTTTATATCTTGTATTTCTACTTTCATTTTGATATATGTTGTCTTGTAACTTGCCATTGGAAAAAAAATTCAAATACACTATATGATGTTTTCTTATTAAAATGACACAAATAGGTCATGTGCAACTGGTTTTGTGTACAGGAACACCCATAAAAATGCAAATGCATTGAGTTTTAGAACAGACATTTAAATAAATTGCATTTAAATAACTTTGTACTGCAAAATTCCCCAAAAAATTATATTTATTGTGAATATGCTAAAATAATATTTTGTTTAGAATAAGACAGGGCGCGAAATTTCCGCTCGCTAGCTCGCCATTGGCGAGTGGAAATTTTACTGTGGCGAGTAGAATTTCGGTCTAAATGTTATATAGAATTTTTACAGTATAAGATGCTACCAATATATATATATATATATATATCGATTTAAAAATGTAAAATCAGGCTAATCTTAGGTAAGGTGACCAGAAGTTCTCTTTTTATGCGGACAGTCTTCTTTTTCAACGCTCTGTCCTCTTAAACGTAAAAAATCTGGAGTGACTCCACTCGACTTTCCGAACATTGAGTAATTAACAGTTTTGTAGATAAAGTAAAGAAAGAGGAGTTGTTAAACAAACAAAAGAGAGAAAACCATAATAAAGCGTTTGAGTATTTTTCTATATATATAACACGATGTTTTATTTAACGCTACTGAACTTTGAGCCCATAGATCATAATGATAAAGAATTTTCGTTGTGTCCCTGTAAAAAACCTATAAATGCTAGATTCACCAAAATGCTTATAGTTAGAGCAACAGTGATTTATAATATTCATATAAATTTTCAGCTCAATTGAATAAGGCGTTCAGATGCTGTCGTCATTTTAACTAGTATGTTGTGGCCACCACATGACTTTCTTCTATATTTTCCTATACAAATTCACCCAGTAAAAATAATTTATTAAAATTATTATTTAAAAAAATTATCTTCCTTGACAATGCAGATGATTTCCATATTAGAGAAGTAGTATAACACTAAATATCCAAAAAAAGTCAATTTTATTGTCAATATTACATTTGAATATATATCTATATATATATATATAAATGAATGTTTATCTGTATATTATTTATAAAATCGTAATCGGCTTGACCGATTTCGATCATTCTTTTTTTGTTTTTTTCCTTATAGGTCAGGGATGGTTTAGGAAAAAAAATTGAAAAAATCTTTAAAATTAATTAAAATATGAAAACTTAAATTATATCAATACTAAGTTAAATCGAAAAAAAAAAAAAAAAAAAAAAAAACTCATTTTTCGATAAGTGAAAAATTCATCCTTGATTGTATTGTAAAAACGAATTGCCGGTTTGAAGTATTCGAGATAGACCATCACCATTCATAAATTGGATGGCTTTTGAATATTTGTTGACAATATTTTCTGAATAAGTGTTGATAATGGCTCCTGAATACTTGTTGGCGATATCTGCTGAATAATTATTCTTGTTGGCGATATCTACTGGATATATATTGATCATGACATCTTAATAGTTGATGGCGATATCTCCTGAACTTGTGTTGATTTGGGTCTGAATATTTGTTGGCTACATCTTCTGGATATGTACTGATTACACCTTGATTTTTTTTACATATATATTATGTAATATTAAATAAAATAAAATAAAATGAGCGTGGAGAATGAAATTTTAATGATACTGGATAATTTAGTTTAATTTATAAAGACATCAATGGTACCGGAAAAACTACTTCAGCCATTTTCTTTCTAATAATGAACAGAACGAAAAACGGACATTTTACCTAGAGATATTTTGTACATTTAGACCAAATAAAAAAATTTCTTCCTTTTTTCCCTCGTGAATTAAGTTGAAAAATATTTAAAATAAAATTGAAAAAAGTCGTTCTAAAACAATGGTACAGTTTAACCTCTTGGCGAAATTTTAAATTTGGCACCAAAGTAGCTTAGACGTTTCTCGCGAAAATCTTGACATGCATAATTGCTATAGATAATTTAAGTCATCGTCAAAATAAATAAAAAATTTAAAATCAGCCAATGAGGTCCTGTATTAGCTGTAACTACAATATTTTAGCAATGCAGTTACTACATTCCTTTATATGGGAAAAAAAATGTCCTGTTGTATTAAATTCTGTTTTCTGCAAAGTTTTATATCAATGCTTGAAGAACAAAAATAGGTTGCGGATTTTATTATTATTTTCATTATTATTGCGCTATTTTATAATTTATCTCTATAGGAAGGCATGGCTTGAGTTAAAATGGCTATTGTGGTTGCGTAAATGAATTCTTTGGCGAAAAACGTACGAGCTTCATTTCTAAATTTTAAAAATTGCTAAATTGGTCATAGTAAAAATCTATCCTATTAAATATGTTTTGAGTTAAAAAACTAAATCTTTATATAAACTAATATAAATTTTTATCTCATAAATTCCAATTAAAAAATGTCTGCGCTTAATCTCTAATTCTATACCAATAATTGTTTTACATAATCATAGTATTCATTACTAAATCTTTTTCGCCTAACGTTAAAATAAAGGAACAACTTCAGTATATCCCCACAACGATATTTGGCGATTATGGTTAAATCATAAATCATAAAATCATAATCTAAATCATAAAATCATAAATGATAAAATCATAATCTAAATTATAAAACATAAAATCATAAATCCAAAATAAACAACATATAGGCTGCCATATTATATCGCAAACAGTCCAGAACGACATCGTTATCGTTCAAAACGGCGCCAAAGAAAAATCGCCAAATTCAGCTGTGGGGATATACTGACGTTATACCATAACATAAACTAAAATAAAAATATAAACTAATTTTCGTTTCATATTTATTAAATTTTTAAATAATATTTTAAAAATATCGGTTATTTTCAAATGTTTTGATATTCTAAATATTTTTTTCTTCTCTCGAGCATCTCAAAGATGCCAGTTATTCAATTTTTCTTATTTACACCATAGGGCAGTTCCTTGTTTGTAAACAAACATCTCAACTTTTATGAGTGGTTGGCAAAAAGGCTTGGGAAAAGCATAGCGATGGCGATTACTTGATTACTACCAACGGAAAATCAATGGTGGGCGGGGCGCGGGAAAGTCGAGCGCGCTTTTTTGCCAACCACATGACGTCACGAGGAAATGCTCTATTGATCACAGTTTAGTTTTCCTGAGGAAAATGACGTCAGAGAAACAGAAAAAAACGTCATAAGAGAAACTTTTCCCTCCGGTGGCAAATAGAGTACCTTTAAAAACCCGCGTTTTTACTTAATAACTTTGTTAATTAAAATGATAGAAATTTCTAAGCGGCTGAAATGCCTTCCTTAAAGCAGTCGGAATACACTGATATATCTCATGACGCGGAGAACCCTGCCTTCCGCGAGAAGTTGCTGTCGCAGACAAAAAAAATTGACGCCAGCGACAGTTACTTTTTTTTAATATATAGAGATACTTTTAGCCAACTGTTTTGGGTTCCTGGTGTCTTCGTCAGCAAAACCTGTACAAATCTTGCAATAGGTTTTCAACTAACTTCCCAGCTAGCTAGCTAGCCATTTGAAACTTTTATATTAGCTCAATACACGGTAACAATGAATTTTTTCAATACTTTTAGCCAATGGGGAAGTTGCACACGGAAGGAAAAACAATTTCTTTTAATTGTAATCGATAAAATCAATCTTGGGAATCCGAAAAATCCAATTAAAATCGTAAAATTATTTCAAATTAACTTTTAATTAACGTTTTAAAATCGCTAAAAACCAAAACAAAACCACGTGATCCGAAAACGCTCCGTGAGGGGATTGACGTCACAGTACACGAAGTGTGAATGTTTACACTCTTTTACCGCTTGCTTTTCTTTTTGTTCGCTCTATTCTAATCTGTATTTTATAGTTTATTCTTAAAATTTTTACCTTTTGTAAGAAATAACTTAAACCTTCCATAACTATACTATATCTTATATATATATATTTCTATTTTTATTTGTATAATGTCGATTTTGGATTTGTAAAAGAGCAATCGGATAATGTTCCGAAAATAGATGCTCTTTCCATATTTTCATTTTTGAGAAGAAACCTCGATTTTATTAGCGCATAAATATAAGAGTAGCTAAAGCTAAACGATCTAGATTTGTTCTGTATTCATATTTTGAAAATTATAAACGTCTTCATAATAGAATTTTAGCATTGCTTTAATATATTAGTAGTATTTTTTTACATTTCTCTAATTTTTTAGATGCTTGTATGTGAGAATATTTCTTTTTTCATAATGTATGCTTAAAGATTTAATTATAATTAAAATATTCATTAAAATTTCATAGTACATAAAAATATATTTTACTGATTATTTATTTTATTATTATTATTTTTTTTTAACCAGAATTTTTTAATTATGTTATTTTATAAATTATATATGATTATTTTATAGAGCAGTCATTAATTATGTATTTAATATTTACTTCATGTTTTTGCAACGAAAAAAAAAATTGTTATTTTCAAATTGCATTATTTATTTATTATTTTTATTTTATTTTATTAAAAAAAATTTACTTTTTATAATTTTTTAAGTAATATATATATATATATATATATATATATATATATTTCAATTTTATCCATTTATTTTTCCATTTAATTTTCTTAAATTTATTTGAATTATATTGTTCTACGTTGTTTACATTAGCAACGGCTGTTACACAACTATTTATTTATTTAATTAATTCATTTCAAAAGGAAAATATAATTAAATGTTTTTATCGGTAAAATGTTAATATCGCATAAAGGATTAGTCGTATTAAAATTTAAATTTAATAAAAACTTATTTATTATTTATTTCATGCCTTTGAAAGGAAAATCTTTTGTTATTTATTTATTTATTGTACTAATCGAAATGAAATGGTAATATAGCAGAAAAAGTGATTGCAATAAAGCACATGGTGCCAAAATTAAAGTATATTTAATAGATGCTGAGATACAGCTATACTTAAAATCTTAGTTTTTGAATAATAGCAGCTTTCGCCTCCTGATATGTACACAAATTGAAGTGCCCACGAAAGACATTGCTGCGGGCAATAAGAACCCAGATCCAAAAAAGCAGGGTACACTGGAGGGAAAGAAGTTGCCGCAGGCTGCGAATAACCAAAGCGATGTTAAGAGCGATTTCAATGAATTTATTTTTTAATTATCTATTTATTTAGTTTTTGTTTATAGAATGATATAAAAGAAATAAAAGTTTTTTTTTTTTTTTTTTTTTAATTTATTAAATTTAGCGACCAGCGAAGACCGTCAGTTATAGTATATGCAAGGGTTGATCCAGGTTTGCTTTTGGGGCTCATTTTTGTGAAAAACAATTTTTTTTTTTTTTTTTTGTGAAAAACAAAATAATTTTGTGAAAATTTATTTCTTTTTGTGATAAAAAGAATTATCACACGAAACCTTTCACTTAAGAAGTTACTCTATCTAATGTTCATTATCAAGTTAACAGCATATTACAGAGCCAAGTATACACACTCATTAAAAATAATATTGTTAACGTGGAAAACTTTTACAAAATCATCATCTTTTTAAAAATAAATCTTGAGAAAGGCCTGTTGTTATGAATCTGAATTTTGTGAAGACACCCATTTTATGGATTTGTATTTTCTAAAGGGGCCCATTTTAGATATTTGGATTTTGTGAAGGGGAAGCAAATGGGTCCCAGTTTTTACCTGGATCGACCCCTGATATATTCTAAACATATTTGGATTTTACATTAAGGCTTCATTGATAAATGAATTTAATATATATATATATATATACCGGGTGATTCAAAATAGATATTACAGCGATTATCTCGTAAACTAAGAGAGATAGAAGCATACTTCCAATTACAAAATTAGAGCAAATTAAGAGTAGATTTCAAATATGGCATTTTTTTTTTGTACAAGGGGTTGTATACATATTAAATACGAAATTTAATTTTTATACGGCCCCTCCTATCATGTGACTTATATTTATAAAATTATTCTCCTCGCTCTAACAAGTAAAAAAAAAAAAAAAAAAAAAAAAAAATCATATCTCTAAGTCAAAATCTCGCTGAGTTATTGCAATTTGAAAATGATGACTTGCACCACTTTTTTTTCAATTTTGGCATCTATTTTTCGACGCCAACGGGCACACTTTAGGGGGTTATCTATGAGATGAGAAAAATTAAAAAAAGATCCTTTATTTTAAAATAGCAACTAAAATCATTCAAGCACGTGAAATCAACAGTTTTAAGAACTTAATGCAAATTTACATTATTTCGTATTGTTAAAAAATTTAATAGTTAAATTTCTTAGGGATCACCTGCAAATTAAAACACGTTAAGAGAGGAAAAAAAAGTCTAGCAAAACCGTGTGGAATTTTCGCGCTTTATTTTTATCACTTTCCATCATAGTTGAAAAATTTAATGACTTCGGCTCTTTAAGAATTCCAGCCAGGTTAAAAATTGTTAATGACTTCGATTTGTCTGTCTGTCCATTCGTCTTTCTGTGTGTCTGCGCTCTAACTCTCGTGAATATTCATAGAATTTCCTGAAACTGATATATGTTATTTGAGTTCACTATCGGATGTTCCTTATTAAAAATGGAGTGAATACCTCTGCTAGCTTGTGCACAGGGACACCCGAAAGTATTCCAAAGCATCATGTTCTATGAGAGGTATTTTTATAAACCATATTGTAATACCTTTAGTTTATGCATATATTAATAAAATTGAAATCCGTTATTAAAGTTTTCTATCGGATATTTTCTATAGAAAATGGAGTAAACACCATCACTTGTTTGTATACAGGGACACCCGAAAGTATTCCAAAGCATTGCGTTCTATGTGAAGATAATTCTATAAACCAAATTTTAATTACTTTGCATAAATCTTAATGAAATTGAAATATGTTATTCATATGCACAAAAGAATGCTTTCTATAGTGTGCAGTACGATTAGCATTAGATTTACAGGGCACACAAAAATATTCAGTTACGTTAAAGGTTATTATTGGACATTTGCTGGAATTGCATTTTCGTTTGCATTAAACATTTTTTTAACAATTTTTAACTGTGAATAGGATTTCAATTTGCATATTTTTTTGTCTGACTGTTCATCTGTCCGTCTGCCCGCCCCTAGCGTCTGTAAATATTTTCAGAAATTTTCAGAAATGATACGTGTTATTCAGGTTTACTATATGATATTCCCTATTTAAAATGGCATTAATTAATTCTCTACAATTGGTTTATGTACAGGAACGCACATAAAATGCCAATGTATTGCGTTTTGGGACAGACATTCTTATAAATTACATTTAAATAACTTTATACTGTAAAAATCATAAGGAAATTCATATTTATTGTTAATATTCTAAATGTTTTGTATAGAATATGATATCGTATAGATGTATAATTCTACGTCAGTACCGCCATTCTCAACCCCCGTTTAATTATAGTGCCTATACTTATCAAAACAAAAATCAAGTCTGTTATCAATTTCCCTGAAGCTTGCAAATCTTGATCAACTTTTCAAGTGGCAACTAGATATGGAATCCGAAGTACCAAATTCGCATTTCCTATAGTTATTACTTTCTCATACCCATAAGGTAGAGAAAATATTGTTTTGGGGTCAAATTTTCGAAAGTGAGTTTTTGTTATATTTACACGTTTTGAGGTTCCCTGAATATGAAAATCTTTTAACGGTTGATCTGTGTGTGTGTGTCTGTCTGTTATCAGCATATCTTAAAAACAAATAACAGCAGATATTCAAACTTGGTATTCTAAATATGTATCATATAGGGATGCTACACTAAGCTTTTCATTGAGATGAAACAAATGGTTCGTGTACAGGGACACTCAAGAATATTCAAATACATTACGTCTCCGGGGGAAATTGCAGGTTAATAGAGTTTAAAACCTATAGACATCACTAAACCAAATGAAATTAATATATATTTTTTTATATGCATAAAAACATGCCTCATGTAGAATATGGCAGGGAAATTATTCACTGTTCATTTACAGGGCTACACAAAATAACTAGATAATAATGCGACAATAGCTGAAAATTGATGGAAGTGCATTTTAGGTTGTGCCGTATATTATTACTATAGGTTTATATTTAGGTGCACTTTGTGGTTTGTACATATTCTTCAAAAGGTATACAAGGTTGCAAATATTTAAGCTGTAATATTCTTTTTTATTGTTAGTGAAAGTGCTTTACTATAATATTTTACCATGTCCAGGAAAACTGCTCAGGAATGGAAATGAATTCCTCATAGACATATGATAAATAATGTATGTTTTTAAGCTAAATATGCATCGCTTGTTTTTTTTTTTTTTTTTTTTTTTTTTTTTTTTTTTGTGCATTTACACGTTTTGAGGCTTCCTTATTACCAAAGTCAAGTTTTTAAAAGTTTGATTATTGCCTGCGTCGAATAATTTCAGGAAACGAATAATTTCATGAGATCACCCCTCACACAGAACTAACTATCATATAAATAGTCCAGTCAAAATAGGAAAAATAGAAGAAAAAAATCGTGTAGTTTTGAAATTTTGCATACTCATAGCCGAGGGGGTCCTGAACAACATACTAAAAGTCCCCGCCCGTGGGAGGTGAGCGGGGGGCAGGGGGGGCAATTAAGGGGGGCAATTTTCAGTTTTTATTAAATATCTTAAAAACTATCGCATTTAGAGAAAAAATGTCAATTACAAAATTAATCTACGTAAAATTTCCTACAAAAATGTATATTACATTTTGTTTGTACGATCATTAGTTTAGAAGATATAGGGAGATGAAATAACACATTTTCTTGAAAAATTCTTTTTTGCAATAGTAAAATCAACTAAAGTGTGCAATTAAAAGGGTTCTTGCCAAATATTTTCTAATGTAAAAAGCAAATATATACATAGGGAATATGCAAGGATAATACAGCATGTTTTGTAAGTTTTAAATAATTTTAAGGCTAGTAGGCGCAAGTGGCGGTTTGAGTAAAAATCTGGATAAGTCCAGACAAAATAGGAAAAATAGAAAAAAAAAATCGTGTAGTTTTGAAGTTTTGCACACTCATAGCCGAGAGGGTCCTGAACAACATACTAAAAGTCCCCGCCCATGGGGGGTGAGCGGGGGGCAGGGGGGGCATTTAAGGGGGGCAATTTTCAGTTTTTATTACTTATCTTAAAAAAACTATCGCATTTAGAGAAAAAATGTCAATTACAAAATTAATCTACGCAAAATTTCCTACAAAAATGTATGTTACATTTTGTGTGTACCATCATTAGTTTAGAAGATATAGGGAGATGAAATAACACATTTTCTTGAAAAATTCTTTTTTTGCAATAGTAAAATCAACTAAAGTGTGCAATTAAAAGGGTTCTTGTCAAATATTTTCTAATGTAAAAAACAAATATATACATAGGGAATATGCAAGGATAATACAGCATGTTTTGTAAGTTTTAAATAATTTTAAGGCTAGTAGGCGCAAGTGGCGGTTTGAGTAAAAATCTAGATAACGAAGACCCAAAACCGATCAACATTAAAAAAAAAAAATCGTGTAGCTTAGAAATTGAGCACAGTTATAAAGTTAAGTGCCCTGAATAACATACTAAAAGTCCCTAACCATGGGGGGGGCATTTAAAGGGGGCACATTTCAGTTTTTATTAAGTATCTTGAAAACTATCGCATTTAGAGAAAAAAAAGTGTCATAGATATAAGATTTTTTTTAATGTTGATCAGTTTTTTGTCTTCGTTATCTGGATTTTTACCAAAACACCACTTGCGCCTACTAACCTTAAAATTATTTAAAACGTACAAAATATGCTGTATTATACATAGGGAATATGGAAGGATAATACAGCATGTTTTGTAAGTTTTAAATAATTTTAAGGCTAGCAGGCGCAAGTGGCGATTTGAGTAAAAATCTAGATAACGAAGACCCAAAACCGATCAACATTAAAAAAAAAAAAAATCGTGTAGCTTAGAAATTGAGCACAGTTACAATGTTAAGTGCTCTGAATAACATACTAAAAGTCCCTAACCATGGGGGGGGCATTTAAAGGGGGCACATTTCAGTTTTTATTAAGTACATTTAGAGAAAAAAAAAAATCTCAATTGCAAAATTAATCTACGTGAAATTTCCTAAAAAAATTGTATATTCTATTTTGTTTGTATGATCAATAGTTTAGAAGATATAGGGGAACGAAATAACACATTTTCTTGAAAAATTCTTTTTTTTTTTTTTTTTTTTTTTTTTTTTCAATAGTAAAATCGACTAAATTGTGGAATTAAAAGGGTTCTGATAAAATATTTTCTAATGTACAAAACAAATATATGCATAGGGAATATGTAAGGATAATACAGCATGTTTTGTACGTTTTAAATAATTTTAGGGTTAGTAGGCGCAAGTGGTGTTTTGGTAAAAATCCAGATAACGAAGACCCAAAACTGATCAACATTAAAAAAAATCTTATATCTATGACACTTTTTTTTCTCTAAATGCGATAGTTTTCAAGATACTTAATAAAAACTGAAATGTGCCCCCTTTAAATGCCCCCCCCCCCATGGTTAGGGACTTTTAGTATGTTATTCAGGGCACTTAACTTTATAACTGTGCTCAATTTCTAAGCTACACGATTTTTTTTTAAATGTTGATCGGTTTTGGGTCTTCGTTATCTAGATTTTTACACAAACCGCCACTTGCGCCTACTAGCCTTAAAATTATTTAAAACTTACAAAACATGCTGTATTATCCTTGCATATTCCCTATGTATATATTTGTTTTTTACATAAGAAAATATTTGACAAGAACCCTTTTAATTGCACACTTTAGTTGATTTTACTATTGCAAAAAAAGAATTTTTCAAGAAAATGTGTTTTTTCATCTCCCTATATCTTCTAAACTAATGATCGTACACACAAAATGTAATATACATTTTTGTAGGAAATTTTGCGTAGATTAATTTTGTAATTGACATTTTTTCTCTAAATGCGATAGTTTTTAAGATATGTAATAAAAACTGAAAATTGCCCCCCTTAAATGCCCCCCCTGCCCCCCGCTCACCCCCCATGGGCGGGGACTTTTAGTATGTTGTTCAGGACCCTCTCGGCTATGAGTGTGCAAAACTTCAAAACTACACGATTTTTTTTTTCTATTTTTCCTATTTTGTCTGGACTTATCCAGATTTTTACTCAAACCGCCACTTGCGCCTACTAGCCTTAAAATTATTTAAAACTTACAAAACATGCTGTATTATCCTTGCATATTCCCTATGTATATATTTGTTTTTTACATTAGAAAATATTTGGCAAGAACCCTTTTAATTGCACACTTTAGTTGATTTTACTATTGCAAAAAAGAATTTTTCAAGAAAATGTGTTATTTCATCTCCCTATATCTTCTAAACTAATGATCGTACACACAAAATGTAATATACATTTTTGTAGGAAATTTTGCGTAGATTAATTTTGTAATTGACATTTTTTCTCTAAATGCGATAGTTTTTAAGATATGTAATAAAAACTGAAAATTGCCCCCCTTAAATGCCCCCCCTGCCCCCCGCTCACCCCCCATGGGCGGGGACTTTTAGTATGTTGTTCAGGACCCTCTCGGCTATGAGTGTGCAAAACTTCAAAACTACACGATTTTTTTTTTCTATTTTTCCTATTTTGTCTGGACTTATCCAGATTTTTACTCAAACCGCCACTTGCGCCTACTAGCCTTAAAATTATTTAAAACTTACAAAACATGCTGTATTATCCTTGCATATTCCCTATGTATATATTTGTTTTTTACATTAGAAAATATTTGGCAAGAACCCTTTTAATTGCACACTTTAGTTGATTTTACTATTGCAAAAAAGAATTTTTCAAGAAAATGTGTTATTTCATCTCCCTATATCTTCTAAACTAATGATCGTACAAACAAAATGTAATATACATTTTTGTAGGAAATTTTACGTAGATTAATTTTGTAATTGACATTTTTTCTCTAAATGCGATAGTTTTTAAGATATTTAATAAAAACTGAAAATTGCCCCCCTTAATTGCCCCCCCCTGCCCCCCGCTCACCTCCCACGGGCGGGGACTTTTAGTATGTTGTTCAGGACCCCCTCGGCTATGAGTATGCAAAATTTCAAAACTACACGATTTTTTTCCTCTATTCGTCAAATTTTGGCCTTCGTTGCCTGGACTAAAAACTCTTCCGAAGCCTAATTTGAATTATTTTAACATAGATTTACAGTACTCTTTATGTTACCTCTTAATCTCCAACCTGTATTTATGGTATTAAATTTCAGGGTAAGAGAAAGTCGTGTGAGTGGCACACCAGATTATTTTTTTGTTAAATTATGCTGATAATTCATATATATACAGATCAACCAATAAAAATTTACCTTTCGTGTTCAGGAAGCCTCAAAATGTGGTATTATACAGAAAAGAAAAAAAAAAAAATCGCTCTTGAAAAACTACTTTGTTTACAGTATGGGTATGAGAAATTAATTTTCCGTTCTGTGTCAGCAGTGTTCTTCGAAAAAAAAAAAAATGCAGCAAAACACTTACGCGAATTACATTTAATAATAATAATAATAAAAAAAAATGTTTACATTAATTTTGGGTAGCCCTGTATATTGTCTAAAAACTATATACAAATGACTTTGTGTACGTAAATTTAGTGTTATATGTAAAACAAGTAACATAAATTGAAATACACTTCCAGCAATTCCTAAGTATAGCTCCAATATATCAAAATACTCTGGGTAACCCTGTAAATGAATGACGAATGATTGCTATACCACAATCTACATAAAACATGCTTTTATGCGTATAAAAAATCTGTTCTTTTCATTTTGTTTAGTGCGGTATATACATGTCGCACTGTACATATGAGAAATTTCGCTCACAGACGTAATGTATTTGAAATCTCTTGGATGACCCTGTAAACAAACAATTGTCTGATCGCAACGGATACTTTAGTGTAGCACCGCAATATGATACGGATTTAGAATATCGAATATGGATTTTCTGCTACTATTTGTTCTTGAGATATTCTAATAACACAGAAACACACACACACACAGAAAGAGAGAGAGAGAGAACAATCGCTTAAAACATGATTTTTGAATTCAGAGGATCTGAAAACGTGCAAATATAACAAAAGCTAATTTTCGGAAATTTGACTCAAAAACAATTCTTTCTCTACACCGTGCATATGAATAAGAGAATGTATAAAAGAAAAGAAAGAAAAATGAATTTGAAAATTTCCTTTCAGTACATAAATTATTCATAAATTTTATTTGTTAAATTATCAATGAGTATTTTCTTGTGTATTCACAGAGACATTACAGGTTAAAATAGCCGTCTTTCCCTGAATGATTTTTCTTTTTTTTCCCCCCAAACGCTGATCAACGTGTGCCTTATTACAAAAGCTACAGTAATTACAATTTCTCACTTTTGATACAACCCCTTAAGATTTGGCGAAAAATGCTAGAATTTTGAAATTGCAATAACTCAGCGAGATTTTGACTTAGAGAGATGGATTTTTTTTTTTTTTTTTTTTTTTTTTTTATTGTTAGAGCGAGGAGAATATTTTTCTAAATATAAGTCATATGATAGGAGGGGCCGTATAAAAATTAAATTTCGTATTTAATATGTATACAGCCCCTTGTACAAAAAAATGCCATATCTGAAATCTACTCTTAATTTGCATTAATTTTGTAATTGGAAGTATGTTTCTATCTTTCTTAGTTTACGAGATAATCGCTGTAACATCTATTTTGAATCACCCGGTATATATATATATATATATATATACACTGGTGGACAATTGCTAAGGACGGATGACAATAGCTTAGTTATTGTCATCCGTCCTTAGCAATTGTCCACCAGTGTATATATTGCGTTTGATTGCTGAAATTTACTGCAAATTTTTAATTAATTATTTAATACCATTCATATTTATAACTAGATCATGTATAACTTATAAGGTATTATTACATTTAACATATATTTCATGTGTTTATTTTATTTTAAAGTACTTTATATCTTTCCTATTGCTAAATGTTGTAATTATTATTACTTTCTATTTCTATTAATCTTTTCTTTCTATTTTTAAATTTTTCCAAATAAAAAAGTAATTACATTATAAAAATAATTAAATGCGTTTCTATATATATATACATATATAAATAATATTAATATTTTTGTACGGAGACCTTCTTTTAATTTAATTTATTTATTTAGAATGATAAGTGCATGTAATTTTCCTTAAATACTTTTCAATTTCTCAAACTGCATCACTATAATGTTTTTAATTATTCACAATCTTCAGCTGCTATTTTAATAGAAATATTGTTAAGTTATAATATTGAAATGTATTAAAAAAGTTATATATATATATATATATATATATACAGATATACTGGCATCTCATAATTATAAAAGTAATCTAATTTAGGTTAATTTAGCATAAACTATTCTAGATTATTTAAGCAATGAAAATATGCATATTATTCAGTTAAATATTATTACTCAATCCCAATATTTTATTTCTGTACTCAGTCTATAATAATAATAAAATAATAATAATTCTATAAAACATAATAAAATGAAACAAAACAAGTATTTAAAAGATACATCTTTGGCATAGCATACTAAAAACATTCTTTAAAAAAATTCTATTGATCAACTATTATTTCGATTATAGTTTAATTTGGATTAATAACAGCAGGCGAGTACAAAAAAATATCATTGAAACTTGGTGTCATTTATAGAATGAAGTGATGTTTAATGAGTTCAAATAGTTTTAATATATATATATATATATTTTTTTTTAAGAAAGAATACAAAATTTCGCTGAATGCACGATTTTTCTTTACAATACAAGAGGGAGAAATTCATCCGGCAGTTCATTTCATGGATAGTGACGTCACGATAGGTTTTATCACGTGACGCAGCGTTTTCCCGCCAACATGAGAACTACGTCTTTTAAAGTTAATTTATTAAAGCATCCGGTTTTCAAATATGCATAAAAATGGTATCAAAATGTTTGTATTTTCATGCTCTATCATTTACAAGTCAAAATGAAAAATGTGCAATTTCTCCATTGTTCCAGGTTCCCGCTGCCTTCAGTAGCGTTTATATGATTCAACAGAAAATTTAAAAACATGGTATATAAAAAGTTCTTTTTATCTTGTAATTATTATTTTATTATATTAACCATAATTATTTGTTTATAATTTTATTTCGTTACTAACAATTCTCTCATTTTAAGTGATTTTTGCATAAAAATAATTTTCTGTAATTTTTAATATGCTATTATAATTTATAAATATGTTTTATTTTCGAAACATTTGTTGAAAAAGGGGGAAATGTAGGAATTTTCAATGTGTGTTTCCTCATATCATTTGCTAACCAGCGCACACTTGTCATGACGTCAGATGTGACGTATCTGTATTACGTAGAGCTCCTCCAATATTATAGGAGCCTTAGTATTACGTAATCAACAGAAGAGAGGTGCGCATCCTTCGCTCGTCAGAGAGTTTGTATCCAGTGTTGCCAGATTGGGGAAAATTTTCGCGATTTTGGGGAAAACTTTTGCCCGTGGGGAAATTTTGGGGAGAATGAAAGTGTGGGGAAAATGTTTGGGGAAAATTTTTATTTTGCGGGGAAATTTGGGGAGAAAATCACAAAGCTTCTTAAAAAGTACCGGTTTGGAAAAAAAAAAAACTTCCATTTTTTCATGAAATTTTAGGCTTTCAGATGTCCTGTGCACTATTTGACCATAATTAGAAGTTGTCTGTCTGCCTGTGTATCTGTTTGTGAGAGTGTTTGGTTGTTAGTAAATTTTTGTACTTATTTAACTTTACACGCCAAATGAAGAATTAATCCTAATTCCACAAAGCCTTATATATTTAGTTGGATCATGATGTAAAGTGGCGGTGCTGATTATATATGTGACATATAGTGTCTGTAGATGGTGCTGCTATACTGAGATAACCACAATTTTCAGGAAAATCTCACTTTCTTTAGTAAATTAGAGCATCATACTAGATATGTAAGATGAATATCATGAAACTTTTTACTGATTCAGTTTGAGCGCATATTGCATGAAAGAGGGCGATGCTATGCTGATATTTTCTCCGCATACAAAAATGGTATACCTTAACTTCGATAGTGTATAAATGCATTCAACTTGATATATTAGTTGTTATAAAAAGTACGTTGGATAAATTTTGGTACATATCAACCCACGGTGATTGCTGGTATATTAAAATTTCTTTCATTTGTGGGAAAGCTATAGCTATCAACTTCTATATTATTCATATTGTACTTTATTAATATTCTATTGTATACATACAGTAAGAATGTTATAGAAGATAGCTTTGTGATGGCCACAGCATAGTAGTTTTTTCTTTTCTACAAAGATGGAGAAAAGGTATTGGATTTGTGAAAATTTTTGACTTTCCGTTTGTGATTGATTTACATGTTTGATACGTCCTGAACGCGTTGTCTCTGTCTGTGTGTGCATATATGTACGTTAGCAAAACATATTGAAAGTTGTATCTTGCGAAACATTTTACCGAACCACAGGAAATATTATAAGGTATACATATAAGGGCCTGAGGATATGAATTTATGCCAATTTGATTCTGTCATATATAGCCCCGAGGGTGCTGCTACTATACTGATATTTTTATCATGTTTTTATTGACTCGCTATGTTGTTTGTTTGTTTGTTTCTTCAGTACAAATCTTGCAATATATTTTTAACTAACTTCCCGATTAGCTAGACATTTGAAACTTTTAGAATAACTCAGAACACGATGACAATGCATTTTTTTAAAAATACTTATAGCGAATTGTTTTGGATGCCTGCTGCCTTCGGTAGCGTTTATAAAATTCAATAGAAATTTTATTTAACTGACTTCTCGACTAGCTAGACATTTGAAACTTTTAGAATAGCTCAGAACATGATGACAATGCATGCTTTTAATACTTTTAGCCAATTATTTCGAGTCCCCGCTGCCTTCGGTATCATTTATATGATTCAACGATTATATAACTTCCCGACTAGCTAGACATTTAAAACTTTTAGAATAGCTCAAAACATGATAACAATGCATTTTTTTATTTTTCGAACTTCAGTTTTCGATGGATTTTCACGATTTAGGATGTCCCAAGCCCCATTTGACTCTTTTTAAAAAACGTCTGTCTGCGTATGAGTGTTTATTACAAAATTTGTGGACGCTGCATCTGACCAACCAACGAACGAAATTTAACCAAAGTTGTATTTAGTTGGACCCTGACATAAACTGGTGTTGCTTAGATTTGGGGATCAATCGCTGAACAGGGAACGCTGCGATCCCATTTTCTTCTAAATTTTTAACATGACAGTGCCGGGCAAAATTTCATATAAATGTACATAATGAGTTGTTTTTAACGTGTGATTGCAAAATTGATAGGAATTATTGATAATAGGAGTAGTAAACTAGAGAAAAAGTCTGTGCATATGGGAGCATCGCTTTCCCTCTGGGAAGAATATCCTCCGTGACGTGTAAATTTTCAATTTGTGTATTTTTCAAAAGATCGCGTCATCATTTTTAAAACGAATGGTTGAATCATAGATAGGTGATAATTTAAAACAAAGTTATCGAACGAAAAAAAAATAAAAATAAAAATCTGATATTGGCAAAAATTTCACTTTTTTTCATCACTTAGTGATATATTATTCTGTCAGATAAAAATCATCTGCGGAATAATCTGCGGAAAATAAATTATTTAATAATTTGTATTGCATGAATTTTGTGTAAAACTATGCAGAAGAAAGTCTTGTGGTAGCCACATCACACTAATTTTATACATGCTTTTTGTTGATAAAAAAGTAATTTATTCTCTTTTTTTTTTTTTTTTTTTTTTTTTTTTTTTTTTTAATTTGTGTTTGGGGAAAAATTTTGAAAAAAACGTCATTTTGGGGAAAAATAAAATCTCTTTTGGGGAAATTTTCAAATTCCTATCTGGCAACACTGTTTGTATCGGTCTGTACGAGAAAGCTGTTCTAAGCACACGGCATAGAAATGCCAGCAGTATGTTATTCTTCTTTTCTTTATTATTAAATGTTATTGTGAATGTTAAAAAGGACTCTGCTTACTCTGTGGTCCCATTTAAACCAACAATTGCTTTATATAAAGCTTCACTTCACTTCCATAAGTAATTGTTTAATGATTAAAGCGTGAGTACTATGGATTAATTCATATTTCTTTTAACTATTACTAAATATATATATATATATATATATATATATATTTTTTAATTTATGGATAAATTTGACATTTGACCTTTTTTTGTTTTTTTTCATTCAACAATTGTGTTATATCATGTTACTAGCACGCTTTGCCCGCATCGCTGGTCACTATTATTATAATAATAATAATGACCATCTTCTGTCAGGAACGATTCCGGTTTAGACCGCTTCAAAACAGAGACAAATTTCAAAACTGTAGTGGAAAGTAAAAAAAAAAATGGAAAATTTCCATATTCGATTGAAAACACAAACATTTAATTTCAAAGGATGATAATAACACAATAAATATCCAACTAATATACTGATTAAAAGGGAAATGATAAATATTCTATCATAATTTGAAGTCAAATTTGTTTTCAAATGTCTAAATAAAGTATCTGATATAAGATACTAATATGTTGTAGCGGAATAGATTTGATATCGGTAATCCTTGGTAGAAAAATAAAATATCGCCAAATTATTTGGCGAACATAATTTAATTCCTTTCAAAAATAATAGTTATTTTAACAACTTATTTTAAGACAGTAATGAATAATATGAAACAATATTTCGTAAAATGCATATTACGAAAATATACATCTGGCATGTATATTTTCGTATTACGTTTTTGATTACCAAATACAATAAGCGCCAAGAACGACAGAGTTTTGAAATTTAAAATTAAAATTTTGTCAATTTGACAGCAAAATAACTCAATCTAACACATGCACATGATAACTAATACATATGTGTACCCAAACATGGGGATTAAAATCGGGAAATAATTTTCTTCGATTTTTAATAATTTTTTACAAAAAATCCAATGGCCGATTGACATAGGAAATCATTTTCTTGCATCCACGGACGGTCAGTGACGTCACATTTCGCTTGCGTATAGGAACAATAATCGCATAAATTATATTTTGGTCTAAAACGGCAACAAAAATTTAAAAGTCGCCAAGGGCATTAAAGCTGTACCATGATCAAGTTTACCTACTAATTTATTTATTTTTCTATATACCAACTACTATTAAGTAAGCATGAAGTATATATAACCACAAAATAATAATTGTCTCATGCGATAGAAGTTGCCGATCATAGCATATTGTAATATTATATGTGGCTTGAAATTGCTGTCATTCTATGGTTCATTGATTAAATCAAATAAATATAGGAAATAACTTGAGAGCAAATATTATGTACATCACATATAATGTTGTTCATATGTAACTGGGATTCAGATATAAAAGAGCTACTTCAAATTTTTCGATACTGTCCGTATCGAAACTGTTATGTATGATAAGCAACCAAATGGAAGCCCACGGGTAAGCCATTGTCGCAGGCAATAGGGGCAGGCACCGGAGATTGCAAGGACGAACAAGGCGCTGCCTAAGGCAGCGGGAACCCAAAGCAAGCTTTTGACCGATTTCAGTTTTTTTTTTTTTTTTTTTTTTTTCATAAAGCATATATAAAAGAGTTTGCTAGCGAAGCGGGCAAAGCCGTCCAAAATTGTTTAAGAACTAAAATATTATTCAACAATTCGCCGGGAAATGAAAAAAGAAAAAAAAAATCATTTATTTGTAAGAAAAAAAAAAAAACAATTAAATATTTGAAACTCATAAATATTATATGAATTTCACCACATAGTTAAAATTTTAATTAACCAGTCACCAAATTATTATTAGAACCAGATTAATATTGTGCAATAGGGCAGTTCCTTATTTGTAAACAAACATCTCAACTTCTATGAGTGGTTGGCAAAAAGGCTTGGGAAAAGCATAGCGATGGCGATTACTTCATTACTACCAATGGAAAATCAATGGTGGGCGGGGCGCGGGAAAGTCGAGCGCGCTTTTTTGCCAACCACATGACGTCACGAGGAAATGCTCTATAGTGAACTAAAATCATACAAAGAAAGGTTTCGAAATAAAATTCATAATTGACGACCCAGTTTTTATACTTGCACAACGCAGTACTGTTTTAGTACAGAATCCCTATGGGCGAATTTTAAATTCTTATCGCCATGTTGGCGATAACTTTTTATTTATTTATTTTGGCATTTTATTTTGGCTTTCAATGAGTTACAAATTTTTTTGAGTGTACTTTATCAGACTCTGTTTTGCACAGCACCACAATGATAAGGTTTCATTTCCTTACATATTATGATCAAACCGTCAGTTCCCACACATACACATCAAAATTTCCACGTGAACAAAGTCGCGGGTAACAGCTAGTATATATATATATATTGTTAAAAATGAAAAAAAAAAAATCGATAACTTCATTTTAAATTTTCGCACATCTATGGTTCAACCATTCGTTTTAAAGGTACTGGCGAGCTCTTTTGAAAGATACCCATCATGAAAATTTACTCCCCTCGAGGGGGGAATTCCCCCCCCCCTAGGGATGGGGGAGAAGGCGAGGTTCCTAAACATACAAAAAAATTTTCCCAGTTGACTATCTCTATTATAAATAATACTGGTAAATTTCATAATGATTATTAAAAAATAATTCTCTTTATGCACATTTATACAAAATTTTGTACTATACCACCATGTTAAAAATTTAGAAAAAGCGGGATGGCAACGCAACCTGTAAGACAATTTTTACCAAAAGTTGATAGGCACTAATTTATATCACGGTGCAACTACATACCAATTTGTATGAAATTCTGTGAAGTAGTTCCTGAGATACAGTTGCCACAAAAGTTTGTCACACACATACACACAGACTGACAGACAAACAGACAGACATTTTCTAAAAATGATCAAATCGTGTTCTACAGCTCTCAAATCGTGTAAATCCATCAAAAACCCGAGGTCGAAAATTTTTACAAATTCAATACTTTCTTCTATTGAATATAGAAGAAAGTAAAAATTTGGTCCCACAGGCCATAATCATAAAGAATATTTCTTTGTGTCCCTGTAAAAAAACTGTAAGTGCTAAATTCACCAAAATCTATACAGTTCCTGTAACTCTGACCTATAACATGTGTACAAATTTTTTGTTCAGATTAAATAAGCATTTAGACGCTATCGCAGTTTTAAAAATTTAGCCCCATAGGCCATAATGGTAAAGAATTTTTCTTTGTGCCCCTGTAAAAAAACGGTAAGTGCCAGATTCTCCAAATTCTACACAAATGGATTAACTGTGACCTATAATATGTGTATAAATTTTTTGTTCAATTGAATAAGGCGTTTAGATGCTATCGCACTTTTAAGATTTTGGTCCCATAGACCATAATGATGAAGAATTTTTCTCTGTGTCCCTGTAAAAAAACTATAAGTGCTAGATTCACCAAAATCTATAGGGTTTGTACTATGGTGACTTACAATATACGCACCAACTTTCAGCTTATTCGAACAAAGCGTTTAGACGCTAGTGGGTTCACTCACAGACATACACACACACATACATACACACACACATACACACACATACATACATCATCGTAAAAATAATGAAAACGGACTCAGGGGACCTCAAAACGTATAGAAACATCAAAATCTCGAATTCGGATTTTTGACACGATTACAATACTTTCCTCACTATAGTGTTCGGAAAGTAAACATTACAGGACTAAAAAGTTCTCATTTTTTCCGTCCTCTTTCCTCTTTTTCAAATTAAAAGGATTTAGTACTTAATTTCAAAATTTCGCAAAACTGGGAAGCTCAATCAGCTGTTCGCTGTATCGAACGGTGAACACTAACTTTTTTCTGTGTTAGGTTCGCAAAAGAACAACTTTCTAATAAACTTGCCAAAGGATATTATGGTTTATGTCTATTCAGACACTTTGAATCACAAAGAAATAAAAGTATTCTCTAAATTTGTACGTTTCTTTGATCCAGAACACAGAATCACTATTGAAATTGTCATGAAATCATTAAGAAAGTAGTGCTGCGGTCGATACGAGGTGGGTTAACGCGTGTCCTCATTTTTGCATGAATAATATTCCTCATAGAAATAGGCCCACCAATGACAGAAAGGTTCTGTCCTCGAAGCTGGTATACGTGAGGCGCTGGGTTCGATACCCATTCGCGCGTTGGCTTAGCCGTTAGGAATTTTCCGTAGTTTTCTCCGAAACTAGCGTAAATATGGGATAGGACCTCTTAGAAAGACCCCACGAGGACTCTCCTACTCGGGTATAGAGCCCTAGTGCAGACAATTGGCCTTAATGATAATACTACCACCACCTCACAAAAATATGCAAAAGTTAGTTGAATTCATTTTATGTCCTCTTGACAAAAACGCTCCCACAAAGCGACTGTTTTCTTCAATGAACAAAATGTAGACACGTGAAAAAAAAAAAAAAAAAAAATCCTCTTTATATACCTACTTTAAAAACTTATTAACTACTAAGACTAATTTAGGTTATACTTGTGAGAACTTTTATGCAATGTCGATAAAGAATGACTGTTTGTTAAAACAAATCGTGTCATCTGCCGAATATTAATTTTATATTTTATTTGCCAATTTTATTTTATTTTTTATGATTATGATTTTAATTTTTAAAAAAAGTCTACCTAATTACGCTTTTCTTAACATGGGAGAATAGGACAAAATTCCACTTAAACGTGCATTAAATGGAAACTTTTTACATTAAAAATGTCGGACCAGTTTTAAAATATCAGTTTGGATGCCGGAAGGAACATCAGTAACTATAGATATTCTACTTTGAAAATTTCGAAAGTTATTGGAAATTTACGAATTTCTTAATATGGCAGTATAGGGCAAAATTTCACATAAACGTCAATTTTGAAAGATATTTTCATCGTAAAGATGTCAGACTACTTTTGAAATATTATTTAGGACACTGGCATGAATATTGATGACTATGAATTTTCCAATATAAAAATTTCGTAAGTTATTGGAAGTTTACGAATTTCTTAACATGGCAAAATAAAGCAAAATTTCACATAAACGTCAATATGAGGGATATTTTCATCGTAAAGATGTCAAACCACTTTCGAAATATTATTTAGGATACTGGCATGACTATCATAAGATTATGATTTTTTCAATTTAAAAAATTCGTAAGTTGTTTGGAATTTACGATTTACTTAACATGTCAGAATAATATAGAAATATTTATTCCACTTTTATATATGCTGTTAATAATTATGAAATAGTAATAAAATATACTTTCAGCATATCACAGTTTTAAAAAACTTTATTCCGACGTTTCGGTTAAAACACATCTTTAACCATCTTCAGGGGAAAATGATGTTTAAAAACTATAAACATAGACAATTTAAGCCATTCTATGATACAATAAATACAATTCTCAAAGAAATTAATAGGTGATTACATAAATTATAAAAATACACTATATACATTTTAAAACTGAGCTAAAAACACTTAAATAAATCATAATCATGACCATTACAAGAAGAATAAAACACTTAAATAAAACGAAGCCAAAGTATCACAGTGCGGGGTTGCCAGAACAAACAATAGCAGGGTTATCATAAATTATTTTAAGTTTAAAAAACGAAGCCAAATTGAGGGGGGGGGGGGTTATGGATAATGAATCATTACAAATTTCGGATTTCCTTTTAATAATTTCAAAAGATTCATAGAGTTGAATCTTTTGACTCTATGAATCTTTGAAATTATTAAAAGGAAATCCAAAATTTGTAATGATTCATTATCCATAACCCCCCCCCTCAATTTAACTTCATTTCTTAAACTTAAAATAATTTATGGTAACCCTGTTATTGTTTGTTCTGGCAACCCCGCACTGTGATACTTTGATTTCGTTTTATTTAAGTGTTTTATTCTTCTTGTAATGGTCATGATTATGATTTATTTAAGTGTTTTTAGCTCAGTTTTAAAATGTATATAGTGTATTTTTATAATTTATGTAATCACCTATTAATTTCTTTGAGAATTGTATTTATTGTATCATAGAATGGCTTAAATTGTCTATGTTTATAGTTTTTAAACACCATTTTTCCCTGAAGATGGTTAAAGATATGTTTTAACCGAAACGTCGGAATAAAGTTTTTACTTTCTTCTATATGTAATATAGAGAAAGTATTGGATTCGCGAAAATTTTCGAAGTCCACTTTTTGATGGATTTACATGTTTTGGGATGTGGAGAACACGAATTAATAGTTTTTAGAAAATGTCTGTCTGTCTGTCTGTCTGTCTGTCTGTCCGTCTGTCTGTCTGTCTGTCTGTATCATTTTTTTGTGGACGCTGTATCTCACGAACCAATGAATGAAATTTAACCAAACTTGGTATTTAGTTGCACCCTGACATAAACTGGTGCTGATTAGATTTTGGGATCAATCGCTCAATAGGTGGCGTTGTGATCGCATTTTATGCAAATTTTTAACATGGCAGCATAGGACAAAATTCCGTATAAATGGGCATAAAGAGAGTTATTTTACACTTGTGATTGTAAAATTAATATGAATTATTGATAATAGTAGTAGTTAGCTAGGAAAAAAATTTTGTGCATGTGGGGGCATCGGTTCCCCCCCCCTGGGGGGGAAGTACCCCCCCGGGGAAGTAAATTTTCAAGATGGGTATCTTTCGAAAGGTCTCGTTGATAATAGTAATAGTTAACAGGGAAAAAATTTTTGTGCATGTGGGGGCATCGGTTCCCCCCCCACCGGGGGGGGGGAAGTACCCACCCGGGGGGGGGCAAAGTTTCAAGATGGGTATCTTTCGAAAGGTCTCGTCAATACCTTTAAAACGAATGGTTGAACCATAAATCTGTGATAATTTAAAACAAAGTTATCGATTTTTTTTACTTTTAACAAAACAAAACTTAGAAAAAAAATCGCAATTTTTTTTTTTTTTTTTTTTTTTTTTTTTTAACGAAATTTAACCAAATTTGGTATTTAGTTTGTCCCCGACATTAACTGGTCCTGATTATGTTTTGGGATCAATAGCTCAACAGGTGGCGCTGTGATAGCATTTTATCTAAATTTTTAACATGGCAGCATAGGACAAAAATTCGTATAAATGTGCATAATAAGAGTTGTTTTAAACTTGTGATTGTAAAATTAATATGAATTATTGATAATAGTAGTATGTAACTAGGAAAAAAAAATTCTGCATGGGGGGGGCATCGCTTCCCCCCTGGGGGGAAGTACCCCCGGGGGGGATAAATTTTCAAGATGGGTATCTTTCGAAAGGTCTCGTCAATACCTTTAAAACGAATAGTTGAACTATAAATCTGTGATAATTTAAAACAAAGTTATCGATTTTTTTTACTTTTAACAAAAAAAAAAAAAAAAAAAAAATCGTACTTTTTTTTTTTTTTTTTTTTTTTTTTTTTTTTAAATATTGTTACTGATTGAATATGTATAGGTAAATATAGAAGAAAGTCTTGTGGTGGCCACAACATACTAGTTTAAAATTGTGATATGCTGAAAGTATATTTTATTACTATTTCATGTCAGAATAAGGCAAAACTGAGTATAAACTTCCATTTTGAGGATCATAAATACATTAGATAATTTCAAAATTACATTTATGATATTGGTTTGAACATGATTGAATACAAATATTCTAATAAGAAAATTTCGTAAATTATTCGTAATTTACGATTTTATCAACATAGCGAAATTGTAAATTTTTCATATAAATCTGAATTTTGAGGATTATTGCATTGGAAATAGTAGCATGAAAACTAAACAACGGGACTGACCCTGATAAAATTAATTAATACATTAGAATAAGATAAATATATCGAAGTGAACTGTGGATAGCCTATTAGGTGGGGATTTCATTCTGTCACTGTATCAAGCTTTGGTCAAATTCATTTCTTTTAACATGATTATAATATGTCTCGCACTAGAAATTTGTGAGAACATAAATATGATGGGGAACTGAACAGAGTCCACCTATGCCCACTAGTTTTTTTTTTTTTTTTTTTTTTTATGTAACTACATGAAAGTACTACAAAAAAAAAAAAAAAAAAAGTCTGTAGCAAAAATTAATAATTAATATATATATATATATATATATATATTGTTCAGTGCACAGATTAGAATACAGATAGGACAGTGAAGCTAAAACGCGAACCGGAAATATAGTAGCACCACTAGTGTCAACAGAGGGGAACTACATGTGTTAAGTCTACATGAATAGCATCTTTGATCGAAAATTGTTTTTCTATTTCGCGAGTAGTTAATAGAAGGTTATCATGGGAAGTTTTCTTTTTCTTCACTTTCTATTGTTTTTCAGTTCACAAAATTATCCTCAAAACATTCACAGCTATTATTCTAAGAAATAAAATTATTTTTTATAATGTTTAAAAATATGCTTTGGGAAACATATTCATATTCAAGTACAAATTAAAATTACAAACTGTAATTCTGAAATAGCAGTATGAAATCATTAAATATTTAACGTTGCTTGCTTTAAATAATACAAAATGCCTTAAAATGAAAAAAAAAAAAAAAAAAAATGTTTTTATTTTATGTATATTTTCAAAGTTTATTTTCTTAATATTTAGCACTTGCTTCTTAAAATAAATTGCTTTTCACAATCAAATTTGTAAACAATAATAAAGAAGTTGCCAATGAAAACGAATGTGCAGTTTTCTTCCTTTCACTTTTTCTACTACTTTTAAATTTACAAAATCATAACATTCACAGCTATTTTCTAAGAAATAAAACTAATTTTTATTATGTTTGAAAATAATTTTTTCCAAACACATTCGTGTTCTAGAGTACAAATTAATATAACAAACTGTAATGATGAAATAGCAGTATGGTATGAAATCTTAAATATTTAACATTGCTTGGTGTAAATAATACAAAATGCTTTAAAATGAAAAAAATATTTCTGGTTTATGTATATTTTCGAAATTTATTTGCTAATATTTAGTACTTGCTTTTTAAAATAAATTGCTTTCGTCAATCAAATTCGTAAACAATAACAAAGTCCAAACGTAAACATCAATAAATAGTTAGTCGGTTGGATGTTGGGTTTAACGTTGCACTAATATTACTATATGAACATAGATACAATAAAAATAAGACAAGCGATTGCGTAAGCTGGAGAGCTCGAGAAACTTACAGCCGTTGACAATAGGGTCGTTGCAGTCAAATTCCGGTTACCGAAGAATATACGGGAGTGTCCTATCTATATAATAATCTGTGGTTCAGTGACACTTATAAAAATTAAGGATTTTTCCACTCGTATCCATATATTATTAATTTAAATTAAGGTGTATTGATCCAAGTTTAGCATTTGAGATAAAATTGTTTCCACCAATTGTGTAAAGTAGCTTTTGAATCGGTTTTTCATTCAATTTTGTGTCCTCTAAAGTGACCTCTTTTTCAAAATTGAATGTCTTCTATTTTCTTATAAAATAAGACGGCGTAATTTCTCCTCTTTTCTTAATAAAAAATTCTGGTCACCTTATACGTAAAAAATAGAGCAAGTTAATCGCATTTTGTGACGAGTAACATTTTTTTTTTCAGCGAGTGTAATCTAAGTTGAAATTTCGGACCCTGGAATAAGATATAGTTAACCTTCAAATTTACAGGGTTACACTAAAATATTCAAATAGATTAAGGGCTGCAATTAAAATCTAAGGGCGGCATTTTCGTTTGCGTTAAGCATTTTTAACACTTTCCAACGATATTTAAGAGTGATTATGAATTCAGTTAGTCTATCTGTATGTCTTTCAGTTCTTCTCTCCGTCCTTGTGTGATAACGTAAGCAAAGAACATTTAAAGTTACACGATCAACAAGTGCGTACAGTTGGAAAGTTTTAATAATCAAATCGCACCACATAATTTTTCGTTTTTTGCTTGGAATAGATTTAATTGTTGTTTTCAAACAAATGGATTTTATTTAACATTTAAAATCTGATAATTGGTCCTCTAAAGTAATGAATTTTCCGACAAAAAAATTGATCACTAAATTGCAGGGAAAGTGGTGTACGTCGTCATTTTTAAAATTGAATAACTCGGATACCATTCCACTTAGAGCTTAGAAATATGAGGTTTCTTTCATATTCCTTCTTAGATAAAGGGCAACATTTTTCTGACTATAAGTGATCGGAAAGGAGGGAATAAATAAAAATTAAATTTAGTATTTTAATAATATATCTTCAACCCCTTGTACGAAATCTATTCTTGATTTCAACGAAATTTGTAATTGGAATAATGATTCTTTGATTGTTAGATTAAGAGAAAATCATTGTAACATCAGTTTTGAATCACCTGATACGTATATGAAACGTATTGGGGTGTATAACGGCGTTTTCATTTGGCTTTGGGGTTTCACTCGCGAAACTCAAGAAATGGGTTGGTATTCCGTGTTAGATGTCTTGGAAATGATGAGGAGTTCTTTGATGTTAACTATAGTCCTTTATTTACGAGATAGGTAGGAAAGTGCAGTCTGGATCGTTAGATAGGCAGCCTGAGTGGAGCAGAGATTTGCTCTTAGTCCCGGATAAGTTACGCGACAGCAGTGATGTCAGATTGGGAATTTTGTTCCCATTTTGGGGAATTTTGAGGCTTCTGGGGGCAATTTTGGGGAATTCTAAAATTTTTGGGGACAAATCTGGGCAATTCTTCAACTTTATGTCAGTGATGGCAACGTAATGATTTATCTCTACGACTAGGGACTTTCAATAGCTTTATTGTTATTTGGGGATTTTTTTTCAAAAATTGCCTTCATTTGGGGAAAAATCTGAGCATAAATCTGCTTTATTTTTTTTATTTTTTATTTTTAAGAAATTTTTATTTTTCCTTTTTAGTAAAAATCAAGTTGGAGATTTTTTCGAAAAAAATCCTTCATTTGAAGAAATTTCAAGACCTTTTTGGGGAAATAATTTTCGACCATCTGGCATCACTGCGCGACAGTGCCGATGATCGGCGGTTTGCTGTGATGACAGAGTCAGTCCCGAAAAACATGTGTCGTCAGCGTGGCCGATAGCTGCGGTGGAACCCGCAGTGCCATGACTTTATTTAACAACTGTTACATGACGAAAAACTGCCTTGATTGTTTGGGTTTTCGCTTTTTTATCGCCAGATCTCGAATCTAATTGGTTAATAAACTGTTGACTATCACTTTAGTTTAGGTTCCAGATATCCAGGATTAATTAATATGCAAGATCCAACCGCAGTCACTTGCAAAAAGCACTTAACTAAGCTAAATTTTTTCTTAAAGTTGAACAATATTTCGACTTTCACGTTATGATATCTCCTGCGGTGAAACAAAACTTAAAGGGGAAATTATGAAGTATTAGCTATTTCTAAATTTTAAAAATGGGTTTTTAATTATTTAAATTTACTTATTTTTTATCCTTTCATATATATATAGAGAAAAAATATATAAAATAAATGAAAATAATCTGTTCAATAATGAGTAATACGAATATGACGTTGAGGCTTATGATCTATAGATCCAGTAGTTCCTAAGTTTCATTCACAGAAAAGGAAATTTTTGAAGACATTTAAGAAAACATAAGGTGGCACGTAACTTTGGCTTATTTGAATTATTTTTGCACAAGATATGTAATTCAAATAAATATATATATATATCTTTTTTTTTCTTTTCAGGAACGAAGAATGATGTTTCCGAAATTTTTGAGGGTGGCTGTAGTTTCGGTTCCAACTTTAATACACTTAAACAAATCAGAAGATGGGAACTACCAAATTGTTGGAGGTCCTGAAGGAGAACTAATTAAATTGTGTGCTCATGCTTTAAAATTTTCTTATAAAGTGTTACCTACTCCAGATAAAACATGGGGAAATTGGATAAATGGTACTTGGACAGGAGCTATTGGAATGGTTTACAGGAACGAGGCAGACATTGCCATAAGCAAATTTGGTGTTTCATTTTTTAGAAGTCAATACATTCAGTACAGTTATCCATATATAATAGAACGTTTTACGTTTGGAACAAAAAAACCTGGATTGCGAACACATACAGATGCTATTATTCAACCTTTCAGTTCTACACTCTGGCTGGCAATCTTTATTACAATGATGATTGTGTCGCTACTTTTTACATTTTTCCAGAAAATAAGTTTAACTGAATCAGTTCGAAAACTATTTGAGATTTTGATTTCACATTCTACTAAAATTAAGTGTGATAATATAAAGGCTGAATTTTTTTTGTCCACGTGGATAATCGGTTCTGTATTTTTGTCATATAGCTATGTAGCAGTCCTTTTATCCTTTCTAACGATACCTACTCTCCGTAAAATACCAGAAAACATCGAAGAACTTGCCGAAGCAATAGAAACTGGAACATATAAAGCTATGACACATAGAGGCACAATGTATATTTCAAGTTTTCTGGATAACGACAGGAAAGCTATTCAAATCATTGCTAAACATATTCAAAAGAATGATAATTTTCTAGACGTCAACCCACAGATCATACTAGAGAGAATGCAAAGAGGAAATGTCGCATTTATATCTATTGATACTGATTTAAGACTACTTCTGCAACATAATTTCTTTATATCTAATGATCGTTTCAAAATTCATGCCATGGCAATTATTTTGTCCAAATCGTTTTGCTGCAAGAAACAAATTGATGATTTTGTTAATCGTATTTCAGCATCCGGCATACACAGAAAACACGAGGAGGACAATATATTCATTAAAGGTCTAAAATCAAGACATTTGTATGGTGACTTTAGTACAGCAGAAAAGAAAGAAAAAACGTTAACTCTTATGGATGTGTCAGGTGCATTTGTTCTAATTATTATAGGACACACAGTATCTTTGATTGTTGCAATGGCTGAAATTATATACTTTAATATATTTGGAAATAGAACAAATAAATTTGTTTCCTTGAGATAAAATAAAATGAAAGATTTGCAATACAGAAGTACAGTTAAGTTATATTGCATTTTTCAGTAGCTAAATACTAGAGGAGAAATATTGCAGAGGTTAATAGTTAGGGGTATATTGTTCGAATTTATCAATCAATCAAAAAGTGAAAAACTGATACATGATAGAGACTCTGTTCAGTTTCTCATCTTTTTTAATCTTACACTATATTCATATTAAGAAAGATCAACTTGGCTAACCAGCATGGTTCAGACTAAAAAAATTTCATTCATTAGGCTACCCTACTTCGATATGCTTACCTCATCCTAGTTTATTAAATAATTTCATTATGGTTAGTTTCCTATTTTAGTTTCTTAGAAAATACATACTATTTCCAAAACAATAATCCTTATTATTTATGTTTATAAGAATTTTGACCTATTCTCCCACATTAATGTGTCAGAGTAGGTCAAAATTCTCATAGATAAAAAAGAAAAAAAAAAAAAGAATTTTTAATAACTTACGAAGATTTTAAATTGGAATATTCATAGTCAACAATGCTCATGCCAGGGATTCATACATAATCTCGCCATGCAAAATATCGTTTCTGACGTAGTAGTTTATTCGGGTTTCAATCTCTGATGTTTTTAATGTTCTAGTCATCAGAAAATATTTTTAGAAATCTTAAGTTAGTAAATATGGTATGAAAGACATCCAGAACCACATATATGTTAAAATATATACATTTTATAACAATTATGTTTTTTTATGATTTTTAATTTGACACCCACTCAATGTTCCAGTAATTGACACTGCCAGTTTTTCATTTTATCAGTAATTGGCACCCTATGTTCCAGTGTTTGACACTGCTAGTTATTCATTTTACTAGTTATTAGCACCCTGTGATCCAGTGTTTGACATAAAATGTTAAAATTCTTATATGTAAAATACATGATTTTATTATTTTCTTATTTATTAATTATTTCGCGATAGATATCAATTACTGGAGCATGCCAATCACTGGAGCCCCTACCCTATTTCATGTTTCAATTATCATCCTCTAAAATAGTGTAAATCTAACGCTTATTGTTGTTATTGTAAGAAACAAGACCATAATGGCATAATTCATTACTACATACAAAATTACATAATTCTGAGAAAATTACTTCTGCGTCTCTCTCTGTACAAATAAATCAAGCCGCGACCGTGACTCATTTAATTGATGATAATCCAGCTGTCAGCGCTCAAAACTTTATGAGCAGTAATCAAAATAAATGCGTATTATTAAACGCAGCAGTTGGTGGGAAGTAGTGCAGTGAAAGTAATGATGCGCGGAACTGAACTCTTTGGGACGGCTCTGAGCAGATGGTTTACTAGTCGCTCACGAGATTCGGAAGAGGTGCGATGCGCCTTTGAACTGTAAAACAAGAACTAATTCAAAATCATAATCTTATTCGTATTAAGTCAATTTATCATACTTACATATCTTAAGTTAAGTCTTGAAGCCAATAAATTCTATTCTTCAAAGCTGGATTCAATTTTAGAATTATTTGTGTGAGCCTTTGTCGTTTTCTAATCCCGGGATGCTGGTAGAGGGTGAGTAGATCTAAACTTATTCTCATTGATTCTAATGCATGTTATATTGATTTCAAAATCGAGTTAAATTTGAATCTAAAGCATAATCGTATGGAAATCTTATTGTCAGATATTCTAGGTTTAATATAAATTCAATCGAAATTCTTATAAATAAAAATTAGTCGTATATTCTTCTTTTGGCTTCATAGCCATTAGTGGTCCGTCGAAAACGGAGCCTCAATTATCTATTAATTAGATAATTAATTGTAATTCGTTAAATTAAAAAAAAAAATTGAAAATTGAAAAATATTCTCTTGTTTAAGTAGTATAAAACTCTCTGTATAAGAGCTTTAAGTGAAGTTAAAATCAACTTGTTGAAATAAATCATTAATATGGAGTTAAATTGTTTTGAAATAAAGCGTAATAGTTTCGGTTTAGAATATAAAACGTAATTCAAAGTAGTTTTGGTTTCAGAAGTTTTGATGTATACTTATTAGTTTCGGTTTGAGAGAAAACGTAATTCAGAATACTTCGGGTTTCAAACTGTAATAGTTTCGGTTTAGAAGTTAAGAAACAAACATTCATATTAAATAATTGTTGAATAAAAAAGAGTATGAGAATGCAAAAATTGCATTTAATATTTTATTAGATTATTTATTTCAGTAAAAAAAAAAAAAAATCTATTCTATATGTGTTGTTTCTTTTCATTTGTTCTTATTTTTTTATTTCATATTTTACTTCCTGATCTGCAGAATAATAATTTAATTCAATCGATTAATTCATATTTAAATTTAATTATTTGTAATTAGTTTGCTCAAAAGATGGGTAGGAAAGATTGCACAAAAACAAATGAGGTAGAACATAGCGCGTTGTTCCCAAAATCTAATCTCCTTATATTATTAAAATCTGTGCGCATCTGTCTGTCTTTCTGTCTGTCTTTCTGTCTGTCTGTCTGTCTGTCTGTCTGTCTGTCTTTCTGTCTGTCTGTCTGTCTGTCTGTGAGAAATGCATTGTGACCGCTAAAGCTCCGGCGCTAATGGTCGCATCGCCTCGAAACCGGTGTCGACAGACGCAGAATTTCTTCATCTCGACATCGCGATAATGCGCTAAGCGATGCGACCCTAATTAGCGGAGATATTAATTAAAACGTCCACCCTTGTCTACCGAAAAATGACCCAGAATTCATGATTAAATGCTTAAAAAGCGACATTTTTACGGAAAAAGTGGAAAATAAATTAGAAATATCAGTCGTATCGTTACAAATAAGGTATCAAATGAAAGGTCCGATTTTTCTGAATCCGACGGTTTAAACAGCTTATCGATAGGGCAATTAGATTTTTTAAAATTAACTAAAGTATGAAAAAAAAGGTGGCAACAAATCACAAAAGTTTTATTAATTTCGCAATAGACGTATTTCGGTTACCATGGCGCCGAGCGAAAGAATAAATAGATTTTACTTCGTGCTTTACTGATTTTGTACTGGAAATAAAAATTGCAAATTTCAAAATGCTTCAATTTTATTCAAAATTATTTCAAACTTGCTACACACTTTTAACATCACAAGACGAAGTAGCAGTTAAAATTTCACCGGGTTTCCAAAATAAATAAAAAATGTACAATTTAATTGCAAATTAAATTTTATTCTCATACGCGTATTTCAAATTCTAACTATGATTAAATTATTTTTAATACATCTTTCGAAAGATATTTTAAAGTACTTTTATATTATCGAAAGTGGGATTCAAGATTTCGCTTCATTTACACGTTTTGAGGTCTCCTGAATCGGTTTTCTTTTGTATCTCAGCTACTAATTAAAATAATTTCATAAGTAATACATCATTTGATAGCTTTGTTGATTTGGAATCGAACAGTAGATTACAGAAATTTCTACCGCCAGATGGCGCTGTAATATTTTCAAATTTCAATAGTTCAATTTCTAATTATGATTAAATTATTTTTAATACATTATTCGAAAGATATTTTAAAGTTTTTTTATATTATCGAAAGTTTTCACCAGATTTACACGTTTTGAGGTAACCTGATTAGGTTTTCTTTTGCATCTCAGCTAATTCAGTTTGACCGTTCAAAATTGATATATGTAGGTTAATTAGGAAGGGCTGAAAGGGTGGGGAAGATATAGGCGTGCACCGCGCTCACGGGACAGCGCTGCCGAAGACAGTGGGGACCTGTTCCGACTTTTTAACCGATGAGAAATGATTTTTTTTTCAATTTCTTTTCTTAAGAAAAAAATTTGACTTGAGAAGGAATATGTGCGCGTAGCGCGCGTATACCTTCACACGTGCGCGCGCATGGGTCTGCGCTGCCGAAGGCAGTGGGGACACGGTGTGAGTTTTTACACGATCAGAAATGACTTTTTTAGGGGGCACGAAGGGTCAGGGAAGGAATACGCGCGCGCAGTGCGTGTATTCCTTAACTTAAACGCGCACGGGACTGCGCTGCCGTAGACAGTGAGGACCCAGTCCGACTTTGTACCTGATGAGAAATGATTTTTTAAATTTTCTTTTCTTAAGAATAAAAATTTGATTTGAGAAATCAAATTTTATTTGGACCCGGACCGACTTTTTACCCAATCAGAAATGATTTTTTTTTTTTTTTTCTTTTCTTAACACTAAAAGTTACTGTTAGTGATTCATTAATTTTAGTGATTCATTTGAAAATACTGACCCGCTAGCGGGCGAAGCTCGCTAGTGAAGTGTTAAAATTTGAAAATGTGATAAAGGAAATAGATTTTATAAAATCGAAAGTCAATGATTGTGATAGTGGCGATCAAGCCAGATTAAAGATCCTAAAGGATAAGGTAAATGCACTGGAGGTTAAACTCGAGGAAATAGTTACAAATTTTTCCGAAGAGGAAAACGATGAAAACTTTGAAGAAGTGTTAAAAAACCGGGACATTCTGTTAGAATTATCCGTTGTATTAGAAAGTAAATCACAATCAAATACTCCAAATGTAAATAATGATGCACGTACCAAACCAGGGACTTCTGTTAATCCACATATTAGTCTCCCTAAGCTTGAGATACCTTTTTTTTTACGGGGATAATGAATCGTGGTTGTCATTTAAAAATTTATTTAAATCATTTATTTTGGATAATGACAGCCTTAGTGAGGTTGAAAAGCTACAATACCTCCAATCGTGTGTAAGAGGTAGTGCATCAAAACTTATTCGTGGATTTGCTTTACAATCGGAAAATCTTAAACACTGTTGGGAAATCCTTACTCAGCGCTATGAGAATAAACGCCAATTAGCTATAACTGAAATAAATAAAAACTTTTCGGTAAAGGTAAACAAAGCGGACTATCCTAAATCGTTTTTCAACTTAATAGATTCTTGTAACGAAGCGGTGCGAAATTTATCGACCCTCGGATTGGAATCTAATCCTCTTAGCGATCTTATTCTTATAAATTTCATGATTTCAAAATTGGATTCATCCGTTAGGCATAGGTGGGAGCTCAGTCTAGAGAATACGCAAACTATTCCCGATTTGAACTCGTTTCATACATTCATTGAAAGGGAGGCGTCGAGTCAAACAAAGCTGGAAAATAAACCAGGGATGTTTAAGAAGCCAGTAGAAGGTAGTAGTGTAAAAAAAATCTTGTGTCAATAATACAATAATAGTCAAAGAAAATAAATGCGTCGCCTGTTCTCAAGTACATCAATTGTTTAAATGCCCCAAATTCAATAGAATTAATGTTCAGGAGCGATGGGACTTAGTTAAATCTAAATCATTATGTGAAAAATTGTTTGCGAACTAACCATCAAGTGCGACAATGTAGAATTAATATTAAATGTAAGGTATGTGCAGGTTCACATCACACTCTTCTGCACATTTATACACAGAATTCTGCAGATCAGGGAGGTGGCCTTGTTACTACGTCTGTGTCAAATAGTGCACAATCTAATGCAAATTTTAATCAACAAATAGTGTTATTATCTACTGCCCTTATAAAGGTTAGGTCACCTAACGGTAAAATTATTCAATCTCGGGCGTTAGTTGATAGTGCCTCACAAAATAGTCTCATAACAAAGGAATGCGTTGAGAAGCTAAATTTGCCTTTGTTTGGCACTTCTCATCGACTTGTAGGCATAAACGGTCTGTCCGCAGAAACTGTTTTAAATTTCACGGAATTTTCATTCTCGCCATATTTCGCTAACGAGTATAGAAATTTGAAGGCACTAGTAGTAAATAGGGTTACTGCCCCTCTGCCAAATATCCGGGTGAGGACGACGTCTTGGCCACACACAAAAAATCTTCAGTTAGCCGACATGAATTTCTCCAAGCCACAACCAATAGATGTGCTGTTAAGCGCAGACATTTTTTCATCATTAATATGTGGCAAACCAGTACATGGAAGGCCAGGAGAACCCTCTGCCATTCCCAGTTCACTCGGTTACTTACTGAGTGGTCCCCTCTCAAGGGATGGAATGGAGCCAGAATCTACTCATAGTCAAACTTTACATTGTTTAAAATTAAAAGCATTTTTCGACAATGATCCAATAATATCTTTCAAAGGTGGTAACGACGAAGCCGACCCGGCCGAAGTATTATTTCAATCTTCCACTAAGCGCAACCCCGAAGGGCGCTATGTAGTCAAATTACCCCTCCATGATGAGATAGATTTGGGTGAAAGTGCAAACTGTGCACTAAAAATGTTTAAAAAACTTGAAGCTCGATTTGTTCAGAACCCTAACCTAAAAAAAGAATATTGTCAGTTCATGTGCGAATATTCAGATCTAGGTCATATGACGCTACTACCAGCTGAAGAACTTAACCGTAAACCAAATTATTATATGCCTCATCATGGAGTTATAAATGAAAATAGTAGCACTACCAAACTACGGATAGTGTTCAATGTGTCGGCCTTGACAACAAATGGCCAATCACTTAACTCTAACATGCATAAAGGGCCAAAACTTCAAACGAGTATATTTAGCAATCTGATTAGATTTCGATTAAATAAAGAGATTCGTAATATTGAGAATATGTATCTCAATATTTCGTAATATTGAGAAAATGTTTCGTCAAATTCTAGTCGCAGAGCCTGATAGAAAATACCAAAGAATATTTTTGAGGGCCAATGTGTCAGATCCACTTCGTGTTTACCAGTTGAATACGGTTACTTATGGCACAGCCTGTGCACCATTTTTAGCCCTGCGTACCATACAACAATTACTGTTAGATGAGGAAACAAATTTTCCCGTAGCTATACAGGCTGCCCGTAATAACCTGTATATGGACGATCTCCTTGGAGGGGCTGAAACAATCGAGGCCGCTCAAGCCTTGGTCACAGACCTTCAAGCTTTATTTAATGCTGGGGGATTCAAGCTGCGAAAATGGGCTTCAAATTGTGTGGAAGCTCTAGTTCATGTCCCAGAAACTTTAAAATCAACAAATCAGGAATTATCCTTAAACCCTGATCAATCCCAACGTATTTTAGGATTAAACTGGAATTTAACATCGGATACACTGCAGGTTGGAGTTAACACCGAAGAAAGACAATTATTGTCCGTAATTGCACGTATCTTCAACCCTTCGGGTCTCTTATCCCCTGCCACTATTCTTTTAAAATTGCTACTACAAGATGTTTGGAAGCAAAAACTTGGTTGGGATGATCCTCTACCACCAGACATTCAAAACAGGTGGAATGAATTTTATGAAAAAATTGCCTCCTTTGAGGTCATGTCAGTACCTAGATTTTTAGATTTGAAATCCGAATCTATTTACCAGATAGAGGGATTTTGTGATGCTTCCACAAAGGCATATGCTGCCGTAATTTATATACGTCCAAGTCAGTACTCATCTTTAAAATTGATTGCAGCTAAAACCCGAGTAGCACCTTTAAAACCCATAACCTTGCCCAGATTGGAGCTGTGCGCAGCTGTATTGTTATCGGAACTTTTGTCAGTCGTTCAGAGCTCGCTAGATTATCAGGTTGGGGAAATTCTCCTATGGACAGACTCTACAATCGCCCGTAGTTGGATCTTAAATCCGCCCTTAAAAGGCTACACATATGTCCTACACAGAGTCAACAAAATCAAATCTCTCACAGACCCAACTACATGGCATCACTTACCAAGCAAACACAACCCAGCGGACTGTGCAACTCGTGGGCTGTTTCCAGACAAATTAAAAAACTTTGACGTGGTGGTCTGGACCTAGTTGGCAAAAGATCCAAGCCTCAGATCACGATTCAAAGATTTCAACCTCAGCCCAATGTACAGGTGTGAGAACTCCTGGACTAATAGAGTCAAACTCAAAGAATGACTCCGTGATAGAGGATTTGGTTTCAAAATTTTCTTCAAGTACAAAACGTTTTCGCGTAGTTGCATTTATTAAGCGATTCATAAATAATATTCGAAATACTACTAAGTTGAAGGGACCAGTCTCAGTAGAAGAAATTTCAGAGGCTAGAAAAACTGTTATTAAAGCCGTCCAACAAAGGTCCTTTGCTTCAGAAATTGCTCTTTTGCAGCGCGGCCAACCCGTTGCAAACAATAGTAAATTAAAATCTCTTAATGTGTTTATTGATTCAGAAAATCTATTGCGAGTGGGAGGTAGAATTGATAAAAACAAGACCCTACCATATGACACTAAGCATCCATTATTGATCCCTAAAAATCACCCTTTTACATCATCTCTAATAAGACATTTTCATTTGTATAGTCTTCATGGAGATGTCGACCTAGTGTTAAACTTAATTCGCCAGTCTTACTGAATTCCTGATGGTAGATCAACTGTTAAAAAACAGCTTCGAAAATATGTCACTTGTGCCAAAGTCCAACCAACCTCAATTCAGCAAATGATGGGTGACTTACCCAGTGCCAGAGACAACCCTTGTCGACCATTCCAACATGTCGGAATTGATTTTGCAGGCCCTATTCAAACGAAGTGTGACCATAAACGGAAAAGTACGAAATTTAAATCCTATATTTGTCTTTTCATTTGCATATGTACCAAGGCAATTCATCTCGAATTGGTCACTAGTTTATCCACCGAAAATTTCTTATATGCCCTACAAAGATTCATAGGGCGTCGCGGCTATCCTACTGACATCTACTCCGATAACGGTCGCAACTTTGTTGGTGCCCATGCCCATTTAAAAAGGCTAGTGACACTTTCAAAAGAAGACGCTATTCAAAATTATGTCACCAATAAAGAAATTCATTGGCATTTTATGCCTCCTTATGGGCCCAACTTTGGCGGCCTATGGGAATCTTCAGTTAAATTGGCTAAACGCCATTTAATTAAAACTTGTAAAGGCAGTTGTCTATCTTTTGAAGAACTCGACACTATTCTCACAACTATTGAAGCGTGTTTAAATTCACGCCCTTTAGTCCCACTTTCCACCGAGCCCAATAACTTTCTGGTACTTCCCCAGGACACTTCCTAATTGGAGCTCCGCTTCTTCAGCTTCCTGAACCATCTATTAATCATACTAATAAAATTTGTACAGGTTTTTCTTCCAGATGGACCCTCCTTTAACAGCTTAAGACGAATTTTTGGAGATCATGGCAACGATCCTACCTTACTTCTCTGCAGTCAAGAGCAAAGTGGCAAAAGGGTGTCACACATCTGCATCCTGGTCAGCTCGTCCTGGTCTTGGAGCCCTCTATTCAGCCAGCACAGTGGAACTTGGCTAGAATTCTGGACTTGCATCATGGTGATGATGGCATCGTCCGAATCGTCACTCTGAAAACGCCATCTGGAGTTATCAAAAGACCGGTGAATCGCATCGCTAGTCTGTCCAAAACATAGTATCATAGTATCCAGCTGAGTGAAAATTTGCGCAAAGAGGTAGTGTGACGTAAAGAAAATATTTACACAGATTTTACTTGCAGTTTTGGATAGCGTGACGCAAAAGATAAATCAATTTATTGAAATAAATAATTTTAATTTATAATGCAAACTCAGTGAAAGTATAATTATTTGACAGTATATTTGAAAATTAAAAGCACTGTTTCAATGTGTAAATATACTTTATTAGACAAAACAAAAGTAATTTTAATGGAATCTAAAAACAAATCTTTTAAAATAACACCGAGGCGCCGCTGGAATTTTTATATCATTCCCTTTAAAACTGTTATTTTGAATTTGAAATGTGAATGAAAAAGGATCTGTGAGTGTATTTTATTTATCTGTCTGATCTTGAAGGTAAAAATATTACGTTTGCATTATAAATATAAATAAAAGTAGAAAGTAAATGATCAAATAAGAAAATCTATGTATATTTTAACTAATTGCAAAGCGTTACTTAAAATTTGATATCATTATTTTTAAGACTCATATTTCAAATTCTTATAGCCATAAAGTAGCGGCGTCACAAACTTTTAACCCGTTAAGGGTTTTTTGTACTGATATCATTACTTTTTAGGGGTTATTCATCAAAAAATTAAAACAAGTCCTTCTGGCTCCTAGGAAGGGTAAACTGATTTATCTTTTATTATGAAGTTGCCACCATTTTTTTTTTTTTTTTTTTCAAAATTGTACAATTGTACAATTTTTCTATTCTACAATTTATTAATGGACTTGGTGGATTTCTTAATGAAGGCTCTTGTATAGATGGAGTTTTAAGCAAATCGGTTCATAGAACCTTTCTAATGTAAATTTAAAATTTTCAGTGGACTGGCACAAGGAAACAAGAGGGTAGATTAAGTTGGCAAATGAACATAACAAATACATTTCTGAGATAAATCCACACTACAGATTTAGTTTGAATTAATTCAGTATTTCAAACGTTATCATGCTGACAATTTTTCAAGTAGCCTGCCACTTGGAAACAAAATGGAGAAGCTTCGCACTAGAAAAAAATATTGAGTGGGGTTCTCAAACTCTTTAAAATAATAAGTGGGAAATTTCAAATTTAAGTTAGAATTACGTAATTTACATTTTGCAAGTTTCTTTTTAGAGAATTACAAATGCAAATTAAACAATTTAAAAAAAAATCAAGTTAATGTTAAAAATGGAAATTTATTTATTTTCTTTTCCCTTTTGAGGCTAAGCTCCAATATTCACAATTTAAATTTTCGTCAAAAGTGCAGGTAACAATTATTTCATAAAAATATTTGATGGAAAAAAATAGATAAAATATAAATTAAGCTCTACATTTCTATAATTTTAAAAGTAAGATAAAATCATTTGGAGAAAAAAATTATGGAAAATACAAGTTAGCTAAAGATAATACAAGTTAAGTAAAATACAAGTTAAGCTGAAGTAATTACAAGTTAAGCTTAAGTTTTATGAAAAATACAAGTTATTTCTTTTTAAAAATTAAAAATCTCTTTATGAAATACAGTTACAGTTTATTCATATATTTACTTTTCAGACTTTAAAATGATACATATTTTAAATATTAACAAATCAAACTAATATTTTTTATTATTATTTAAAGTAACAATGGCTAGGGGATGAAAGAGGAAATAAATACGCTGTATATATATATATATAAAATAAAATTCATGAAAAATGTGTCAAATAGAAATTATTGAAAGACACGTCAAAAAAATAAATGACATCTTTACTTTGAAACCCATAATAATTTATTTAAAAATATAATTCTCTCTTTCTTTCTTTCTTTTTTTTTTTTAATTAATTAATTTCTGCATGAAAAATTCCATTTCATAAATATATTTACAACTACAATAAGCAAAAAATTTTAAATAATTATTTCTACAAGTTTCTAAGCAATTAAAAGTTTTTTTTAAAGAAAAATAAATTAAATATAGGAATGTATATGGTTTTAATATAAGCTACGAGATGGCGCCACTAGATGGCCAAATTATTACCTTCATGATAAAACCGTATACATTCCAATATTTAAGCTATTTTTCTTTAAAAAAAAAAAAAGAAAAAAAAAAGAAAAACTTTTAATTGCTTAGAAATATGTAGAAATAATTATTTAAAATTAAAGGAGGGTTTTTTGTTTATTGTAGTTTTAAATATATTTATGAAATGGAATTTTTCATGCAGAAATTAATTAATAAAAAAAAAAAAAAGAAGGAAAGAAAGAATTATATTTTTAAATAAATTATTATGGGTTTCAAATAAAGATGTTATTTATTTATTTTGAAGTGTTTTTCAATAATTGCTATTTGACACATTTTTCATGAATTTTAATTATATTTTCATGTTTTTTTTTTTTTTTTTTTTTTTTTTTTTTTTTTTTTTTTTAATATACAGTGTATTTATCCGCTCTTTCATTCCCTAGCCATTATAGCTTTAAATAATAATAAAAAAATTAGTTTGATTATGCTAATATTTAAAATATGTATCATTTTAACGTCTGTAAAGTAAATATATGAATAAACTCTAACTGTATTTTAAAAAGAGATTTTTAATTTTTAAAAAGAAATATATATATATATATATATTTGCAAAAGTGTATGTTTTAATTTAAATTAAAACAAAAGATGGCGCCAAAACTCCATTTGCTGTTTTTTTCCATTCACTGTGCGGAAGGATACATGGATAGGAATCGCAAATCATTGAGGTAGTATAAAATCGATGTTTATAAATGATTAAAATTTTTTGCTTTAAAAAATTGTAAATTCATCATTATTATGATAAAATAGAATATCTAAAATTACAAAATACTTCCTTATTTAAAATGTTATCTAAATACTTTTTTGACTAAATATGAAATTTTGAAATCAAAATTATCTTTTTCATAGCAGAAGAGAAAATATATTTAAGTGAATTTGACTTAGTATATATACAATAAATATATAAAAAATGTAATAAAGTATTTTTGCGTTAAAAAAAAAAAAAGGAAAGTTCAAATAATTCATTGACTGCATTCACGTTGGTCAGCCAACCAACGTGCCTTGAAAGTAAGAACCGAATTACGACATTTTCGCCGAATAAAAGCATGCATTTTGGCGGAGTAATATAGTTCTATTTTTAAAGCAACTTTTACAAAAAACAAGAGTTTTCCTGAAAAAAACAAAAACGTTACTAGATTCAGAAAGATCCCATTAACAACATATATTAATTAAATTAAAATCGTTCGTGCGGTTTTAGAGATATTTTTTCATGAATTTAGTCCATTACATCCTTACACCACACATTTTCCCTTTTTGGCTTTAAATTGAGATTCAGATCTCAAAACATACTGCATGTAGAAATGTAAAATTTTCATAGATTAAGACCGATGATAAAAGACTATTTTGAAAAGATCAGAACAAAATATGGCATATTTGCTGAGATATTAAATGTCGGCTTTTACAAATCTCTTTGATGTCAAACTAGCCGTATATATGAGTTCGCAGCGTTCAGTTTGTCCTTCCGCTTGCGTCACTCGAAAAACTGCCGTTTTTCATGATGATGGAGAAAGTATTGCTTTTAAGTTAAATTTTCAAAATTGAGTTTTTGTCACATTTACACGTTTTAAAGTCTCCTGAATCCGAAAATCATGTTTTTAGCGGTTAGTCTGTGTGTGTGTCTGTGTGAAGAACAAGTACTAGCAGAAAGTCTAAAATCGGTATTCTCAATGTGTATCATATAGGGATGACACATTAAACTTTTCGTTGAGAGCAAGGAAATGGTTCGTGTACAATAACATCCTACAGAATTCCTATACATTACGTCAATGGAGTAATTTCTGATAAGCACAGTAAAGGTCTGTTCGGGCCAATTTTTTTTTTAATAATTTTGAATTAGGAAATAAAAAGTGCGCGTGAAAAATGAAAAAAAAAAAAAAAAGAAAGAAAAAGAAACAACATAATTAAGTTTGAATTTGAGTTGGTATTTAAGGATGCCATTGATATAGTAACTTAAAAAAAAAAAAAAAAAAAAAAAAAAAAAAAAACTATGTTTTAATCAATGCTTACTCATACACAGACGATTTTTTACATTCTAAAGTGGTTTAGCGAGTTCTAACTGTTGCCGGCATTTTCGTTGAAAGAAATAATTTGTTCCTTCGATGCAACTTGCACATTAGTCCCCTCAGGTATAACTTTCACATTAGTCCCGTCAGGTACAACTTGCACACTAATCCCGTCAGGTACAACTTTTATATATATATATATTCAACAGTATTACATATTACTGTTTTATATGTCTTTCATAACAAAACTTTTAAAAAAACTAGTATGTTGTGGCCACCACAAGACTTTCTTCTATATTTTCCTATACAAATTCACTCGATAACAATAAAAAAAAAAAAAATACGATTTTTTTCCAAGTTTTTTTTTTTTTTTTTTCGTTAAAAGTAAAAAAAAAAAAAATCGATAACTTTGTTTTAAATTATCACATATTTATAGTTCAACCATTCATTTTGTTGTAATATGAGTTCCATTAAAACGAAATTCTTGAATATATATATAGCTGACATTTATTGTAGACGATAAACAAGACGATTTACATTACACACATTCAAAATAAGTAGAATTAAACATATTTAAATGCAGATTATCTTTGTACTTTTAGTTATTTAACCACACAGGTAATAATGGCCACCAAGGCCGTTGCACACAGCTACATTCCTTTTTTAACTCTGGCGTGCCTCGTTGGGAGCAGTTGGAGAGCTCTCTTTCACGCGCATGCGCAATTAAAGGCGCATCTGTTTTATTTATTAAAATGAATCGTTCGCTACTCCAACACACACCCCCTGCGAGCGACGCATTTTAATCTACACAAAAATAAAATATATAAATACAAATATAACATAATACAGGATGAACACATAAAAATAAAAATATATAAAATTAAGAAATTAAAGAAATATTTTCTATTGAATATAATAGTTTTTCTTCGTTTACAGCTTTTGTCAAGAAATCTGATATTAGGGCTTCACTTGGAGTATAATATAGATCAATTATTTTGTCTCTGATCAAGTCCTTTACAAAATGTAATCTAAAATTTATGTGTCTGTACTTGTTGGATGATCTTGTACAATTAGCCCATTGTATGGCTGCTTGACTATCTGAACTCAGTGACACAGTATTATTTATAAAATTTTTAAAGTTTAGTTCCGATAATAAATTTATTATCCATGTTATGTCCTTAGAGATTTCTGAAATAGCAAACAACTCGGCTTCACAAGTTGATAAACTTACACTTTTTTGTTTATGACACTTCCATGATATTAATGAATTACCCAACAAAATTACACCACCAGAAAATGATTTTCCATTTTCTGCGTTCCCCCAACTTGCATCTGAACTTGCATTTAAATACCCAAATTGTGTACTATAGAATAATTTTTTATCTTTAGTTCCCTTTAAATATCTTAAAACCCTTTTTGCGAGTAAAAAATGCCTCTTTTCAGGCTTATGATTAAATTGTGACAAATAAGTAATTGCAAAAGCTATGTCTGGACGCGTTCTATTAGATAAATATAATAGTTCACCTATAATTTCCTGATACATGTTTACATCAATAATTTCATTTGTAAGTGGTAAGCTTTTATCTTCTCCTTTAACAATTGGGGGTTTTACTGTTTTACAATCATTTAGATTGTGTTTAGCTAGTAATGACTCAATGTATTGTGTCTGTGACAAATAGATACCATTATTATTTTGTAATATTTCTATACCTAGAAATTTCGATTTATTATTTTCATGTAACTCAAATATTACTCTAATTTTGGAGATTATATCTTCATACATTTCTTGATTATTACTGAAAATACAGAAATCGTCCACATAGATGCTCAAAATAAGAAATTTATCATTATCACTTTTAATGAATATGCAATTATCTGAAGCTGTTTGTACTAATCCCAATTTCTCTAATTCAGATTTTATTTTCAAATACCAGTTTCTCCCACTTTGTTTCAAGCCATAGATACTTTTCTTTAATTTACATACCTTTCCTGTACCTACAGACCCTTCAAAACCCTGCGGTGGTAACATGTATACATTTTCCTCTAAATTACTGTATAAATACGCGGTTTTAACATCAAAGAATTTTACAATTAAATTTAATTTAGCGGCAATTGCAATTAGCAAACGAAATGTTTCCATGCACAGAACAGGTGAGAAAGATTCCGAATAATCGACGTTTTTAATTTGATTATAACCCGCTGCACATAACCTTGCCTTAAAAATTATGTTACCTGAATCATTTTGTTTCTTAGTATAAACCCATTTGCTTTTTATTAATTTTGCGTCACTTGGCTTATCAACGATCTCCCACACATTATGTTTATTTAATGAATCCATTTCATTTTGCATCGCTATTTCCCAATTTTGAGAATTAATACCATTTTTCGCTTCTAAATAATTATTTGGGACACTTTCCGTAAAATTACTCACTATTTGTTTATTTTTTATTCTTTCACTTCTTCGTAATTTCAAATTACTTCCGGCTTCGACTCTGCAACTCTGCTCAATTTGCTTCCCCCCTTTGGCGCTCCCCTCTGCTGGCGCGCCAGAAGTAGAGGATTTCGATATGCTACTTTCTTCCGTTTTCTCATGAAAGAGTTCTAAATGCGGAATTTTGTTTTCTGTTGTTTGAGTTTCGATTTCATTTGGGGATGAATCATAGAATGATTGAATATCCCAGACATTATTATTTTTCTCAAAAAATGAACTGCCTTTTAATGATTCGTTGAATTTGACCGATCTTTCCTCAATTACTTTTTTACTTTCTAGATCATAAATTCTATACGCCCTACGTTCACGGCTATACCCTAGAAAAATTCCTCTCTTCCCTGGAATTTCAAATTTATTTCTCAATACTTTAGGGATATGAAAATATGCTACACAACCAAATTTTCTTAAGTAATTTAATTTAGGTTTTTTACCGGTCCAAATTTCTAGGGGTATTTTATTTTTTCCTTTACGCGGTGTTACATTAGAAACTCGTGTACTAAAGTTTATACCTTCTGCCCAAAAATATAATGGTAACTGACTTTCGTATAATATAGTCCTAGTTCTTTCTAGTAATACTCTGTTTCCACGTTCCGCTTTACCATTCGATTCGCTATTATAAGGAACCGTTTTTTCATGTGAAATACCAGAATTAATTAGATAATTATCCAATTTTTCATTTACAAACTCCAGGCCGTTATCTGACCTGAGCCTTTTGATTCTTTTGCCAGTTAAATTTTCATGCTTACTCTTAAAGTTACAGAATGTTTCATATACCTCACTTTTATTTTTCAAAAAATAAGTAAAGTACATACTAGAAAAATCATCCACTAAAATCATAAAATATTTAGCACCGCCTAAAGACACAGGATTAATAGGCCCACACAAATCTATATGAATCAATTCTAGAATTTCGGAACTTTGTTCCGTATTAACAGGTGGATGATGTTTTCTAGTTACCTTACTTATATCACAAATATCACAATTAAAATCATTTATGATATCTATGTTTATATAATCACTCATTTTAAGCATATAGTTAGGATTTAAATGGCACAATCTACTATGCCAGGTTTCATAATTAATATCATTCATCACAACATTACATTCTTTACTAGTAATTGGTTCTAAATTAATTTCAAGTTTGTTATTATTTCTATATGCTTTAGTAACCAACTTATTATTACTATCAAAAATTAGTACAGAATTTTTAGTAGATTTAATACTACATCCTTTTTCCATTAATGAAGTTACCGACAAAAGATTATATCTAAGATCAGGGACAAATAACACATTTTTGATAGTTAAATAAATAGGATTTTTACTTACGGTTTTTGCTTTGACGCTTCCGGTGCCATGGCACATAATTTTTGCATCCTTACCTGCCAAGAAGATTTCTTTATTTTCTGGTTTTAATTTATCAAACCAAATTTTATCTTTTACCATATGGTCGCTCGCCCCGGAATCTAAAACGAAAACATTATCACACAATGAATCAATAGTAGAAGCACTAAAAACAGAATTATTTTTTTCTTCTCTCTTATCAAAGCGAGAATTGTTTTTTCTGTTCTTCTGTCCCTGTTTATAACCATAAGTGTTAAATGTTCTTTGTGAATTGTTTTTATAAAAACAGTCCTTTGCAAGATGATTACTCCTTCTACAGATATAACAAAGTTTTTTGTTCTTGTCCTTTTTCACGAAGAACGCTTCGGGTTTATTTTGTTCATTATGCGGATTCAAGCTTGATTCTTCCTCTCTTAAAATTTCTAAAACTTCCTCCATAGATTTTTCCCTTTGTGTTTTCAACACATCTCTGATTTTGCTAAAGTTTCCCGATAGTCCTCTTACTGTGTGATAGACCAGCTCTCTTGTAGAAATTTCCAATCCTAACGATTGACATTTTACAGCTAGTCCTTTTGAACGTGCTATGTAATCGTTTACAGGTTCATTCTGTTTCTTCAGTAAGTTTTTCAGTTCATTTCCGGCGTCTATTCTTCTATCCTCTAATTGCCCAGTAAAAGTGTTCTTTATATTTTCCCATAAGATTTTGGCATTTTCTTCATTAGAAAATTGAAGAGCGTGTTCGTCGGATAGAGAAAGCTTCATATAGGCGAATGCATCGGAGTTTTTCAGATCCCATTCTTGAGATTCCGCTGCGCTCAGTCCTTCTGGTTTCACCGTTATAATAACAGAATCGAGTCTTTTAATTGATAGGGCTGCTTTTATTTTCATAGCCCATATGAAATAATTATTACCGTTTAACTCCGGTATATTTATTCTTTCCATTCTTTTCTTTTGGAGTAATTATTTCAGCAATTTTGATTTCAAGAATTTCCTAGACAACCACGCTCTGCTACCATTTGCTGTAATATGAGTTCCATTAAAACGAAATTCTTGAATATATATATAGCTGACATTTATTGTAGACGATTTACATTACACACATTCAAAATAAGTAGAATTAAACATATTTAAATGCAGATTATCTTTGTACTTTTAGTTATTTAACCACACAGGTAATAATGGCCACCAAGGCCGTTGCACACAGCTACATTCCTTTTTTAACTCTGGCGTGCCTCGCTGGGAGCAGTCGGTGAGCTCTCTTTCACGCGCATGCGCAATTAAAGGCGCATCTGTTTTATTTATTAAAATGAATCGTTCGCTACTCCAACACATTTTAAAGGTATCGACGAGACCTTTCGAAAGATACCCATCTTGAAAATTTACCCCCCCCCCTCTCGGGGGTACTTCCCCCCAGGGGGGGAAGCGATGCCCCCACATGCACAATTTTTTTTTTTTTACTAATTAACTACTACTATTATCAATAATTCATATTAATTTTACAATTACAGGTTAAGAATAACTCTCATTATGTACATTTATACGGAATTTTGTCCTATACTGCCATGTTAAAAATTTAGAAAAAATACGATCACAGCGTCACCTGTTGAGCGATAGATCCCCAAATCTAATCAGCACCAGTTTATGTCAGTGGCTAACTAAATACCAAGTTTGGTTAAATTTCGATTAAAAAAAAAAAAAAAAACGATTTTTTTTCTAAGTTTTTTTTCGCTAAAAGTAAAAAAAAATCGATAACTTTGTTTTAAATTATCACAGATTTATAGTTCAACCATTCGTTTTAAAGGCAGTGACGGAGTGACGAGACCTTTCGAAAGATACCCATCTTGAAAATTTACTCCCCTCGAAGGGGGACTTCCCCCCCAGGGGGGTGGCGAGGCTCCTACACATACAAAATTTTTCTCCCAGTTGACTATCTCTATTATAAATAATTCTTGTAAATTTCATAATTATTACTAAAAATAATTCTCTTTATGCACATTTATACAAAATTTTGTCCTATATCACCATGTTAAAATTTTAGAAAAAGCGGGATGGCAACGCAATCTGTAAGACAATTTTTACCAAAAGTTGATAGGCACTAATTTATGTCAAGGTGCAACTACATACCAACTTGTATGAAATTCTGTGCAGTAGTTCCTGAGATACGGTTGCCACAAAATTTTGTCACATGCACACACAGACAGACATTTTCTAAAAATGGTCAAATCGTGTTCTACAGCTCTCAAAACGTGTAAATCCGTCAAAAACCCGAGGTCGAAAACTTTTACGAATCCAATACTTTCTTCTATTGAATATAGAAGAAAGTAATAAATTGCAGTTTTAAAGGAATTAAGTTAGCAGTCATTATTAATATGAATTTATATATATAGTTACGTGATGTATATGTAATATCAGAACAAAAACCCTTAACGGGTTAAAAGTTTGTGACGCAGCATTTTATTTCGAAATGAATTGGAAATATGGGTCTTAAAATTAATGATATCAAATTTTGAGTGACTCTTTGCTATTAATTAAAATATATTACATAGATTTTCTTATTTCATCCTTTGTTTTTTTTCTTCTATTTGCGTCACAGTGTATACATAATATTTTCAACTTCAGTACGAAAAAATATATAGAATTTACTCCCTGATACTTTTTCATCTGCACCTCGTGAATTCAAAATATGAGTTTTAAAAGAAATGATATAATTTCTGTGACGTTTCACGTTTCAGTGTTACTTTAAAAGATTTATTTTTAGATTTCAGTACAATTACTTTTGTTTTGTTGAATAAAGTATATTTACACATTGAAATAATGCTTTTAATTTTCAAATATACTGTCAAATAATCACACTTTTACTGAATTTATATTATAAATTGAAATTATCTAGTTCAATAAATTGATTTGTCTATTGCATCACACTATCCAAAACTGTAAATAAAAATTATGTAAATATTTTCTTTGCATCACACAATCTCTTTGCACACATTTTCACTAGTACTATGATACAAAGTAACATTTACAAAATTTTTACTTACAGTTTTGGATAGCGTGACGCAATAGATAAATAAATTTATTGATAAGATAATTTCAATTTATAATATAAATTCAGTAAAAGTGTGATTATTTGACAGTATATTTAAAAATTAAAAGCATTATTTCAATGTGTAAATATACTTTAATCAACAAAACAAAAGTAATTGTAATGAAATCTAAAAATAAATCTTTTAAAGTAACACTGAGGCGTCACAGAAATTATATCATTTCTTTTAAAACTCATATTTTGAATTCACGAGGTGCAGATAAAAAAGTATCAGGGAATAAATTTTATATATTTTTTCGTGCTGAAGTTGAAAATATTATGTATACACTGTGATGTAAATAGAAGAAAAAAAACAAATGATGAAATAAGAAAATCTATTTAATATATTTCAATTAATAGCAAAGCGTCACTCAAAATTTGATATCATTAATTTTAAGACCCATATTTCCAATTCATTTCGAAATAAAATGCTGTGTCACAAACTTTTAACCCGTTAAGGGTTTTTGTTCTGATATCATTACTTTTTAGGGGTTAATGATCAACTGATCTAAAGATTAAAACAAGTCCTTCCAGCTCATAGGAAGGGTAGGTTGATTCTTTTTTTTTATATCACATAGCTGCCATTGAGAATTTCACAAAAAAACACTTTTTTTCTAATGTATCTGGTAGCTTCCAAAAATTGGTTTTACACAATATTAAGAAATCTTTTAGCTTTTTTTTTTTTTTTTTATAAATACAACATAGTATTATGAAGGATTAAAATTTAATTTTATTAATGAATTTTCAGCTTTTTGTGAAAAAAAAAGTAAACAAATTCTTCGCAGACTCAACTGTTTGAAAACTTTTGAATGTTGAGCAATTTTTTTCGTAAATATATATAAAAATATTCATAATAGACTTATTTGAGGTATAATTCATGATGGTTTAGCATCATTAAGATTAAGATGAAATATGCAATAACACAGGGGTTTTCAAAGGAATTTCAAAAAATAGCACTTTCTTTTCAATACCGATGCTGAGTAGCTTGCAAAAATTAATTTTTAGCCATTAGTGAGAAAACTTTTAGTTAAAAATAGATTTTGTTACTTATTTTTGAAATATGTAACTTACAAAAGTTTTAAAAAGGATTACAATTAAGTTTTATCCATGAAATTTCAGTTTTTTGTGAAAAAAAAAAGTAAAAAAATTCTTCACAGATTTAACGTTTTGAAAACTTTTGAACGTTGAGCAATTTTTTGTAAATATATAGTAAAAATATTTAAAGTAGACTTATCTGAGGTATAATTCATGATAGTTCAGCATCATTAAGATGAAATATGCAATAACACAGGTATTTTCATAGGAATTTCAAAAATAATACATTGTTTTCAACGCCGATATTGGGTAGCTTGCAAAAATTGATTTTTAGCCATTAGTGAGAAATCTTTTAGTTAAAAATAGATTTTGTTACTCATTTTTTAAATATATAACATATAAAAGTTTTAAAAAGGATTAAAATTAAGTTTTATTCATGAATTTTCAGTTTTTTAGATTTAACGTTTTGAAAACTTTGGAATGTTGAGCAATTTTTTTATAAATATATAGTAAAAATATTTATAAGAGACTTATTTGAGGTATAATTCATGATAGTTTAGCATCATTAAGAGGAAATAAGCAGGGGTTTTCAAAGGAATTTCAAAAAATAGAACTTTGTTTTCAATGCCGATACTGGGTAGCTTGCAAAAATTTATTTTGGCCATTAGAGAGACACCTTTTAGTTAAAAATAAATTTTGTTACTTATTTTTGACTTATGAAAGTTTTAAAAAGGATTAAAATTAAGTTTTATTCATGCAATTTCAGTTTTTTGTGGAAAAAAAAAAAAAAAAAAAGTAAAAAAATTCTTTGCAGATTTAACGTTTTGAAAACTTTTGAACGTTGAGCAATTTCTTGTAAACATATAGTAAAAATATTTATAATAGACTTATCTGAGGTATAATTCATGATAGTTTAGCATCATTAAGATGAAATATGCAATAACACAAGTATTTTCATAGGAATTTCAAAAATAATACATTGTTTTCAAAGCCGATGTTGGGTAGCTTGCAAAAATTGATTTTTAGCCATTAGTGAGAAATCTTTTAGTTAAAAATAGATTTTGTTACTCATTATTTGAAATATATAGCATATAAAATTTTTATAAAGGATTACAATTCAGTTTTATTCATGAATTTTCAGTTTTTTTGTGAACAAAAAGTAAACAGGAAACTTTACGATTTTTACATTTTGGAAAATTTTGAATGTTGAGCAAATTTCTTGTAAAAATATAATAAAATATTCATAATAGATTAATTTGAAGTATAATTCATGATTGTTTAGCATCATTAAGATCAAATATGGAATAATACAGGAATTTTTTGTAGGATTTTCAAAAAATAATACTTGGCGTTTTCAACACCAGTAACCAACTCCTTCCAAAATTTGATTTCAGCCATTAGTATGAAAACATTTAGTTAAAAAGAGATTTTATTACTAATTTTTTAAACAAATAACATATAACAGTATTATTAAGTATTAAAATACAGTTTTATTAATGAATTTTCATTTTTTTTTTTGGGGGGGAAAAAAAAAAAAAAAAAAAAAAAAAAAAAAAGCAAACAGATGTTTAACAATTTTTACATTTTGAAAAATTTTGAACGTTGAGCAGATTTTTTGGTAAATATACAGTAAAAATTAGAGATGGAATGAAGCCTTGGTAAGGCCAAAGCTTCGGCCGGCCTGGCTAATATATACTCAAAGTTTCGTGGAATATTCGTAATTTGCATTGGCAACTTTTTTCCTATATATTAATTTTATGTAAACCAACATACGTCTTTGTTTTGTGATTTGTTAATTAAAAATAAAAAGTTTTCACTGCAGTTATAATACATACAGTAATAACATTGTAAGTAATTAGTACAAAACTTTGAAAAAACACTTTTCTTATAATTGTATAATAACATGGCTCAAAATTAAGACTTTTGTTGATCCAGAAATATCGGCGTTGAAAACAAAGTATTATTTTTGAAATTCTTATGAAAATCACTATACCTATTATTGCATATTTCATCTTAATGCTGCTAAACAATCATGAATTATACGTGAAATGAATATTTTTAATAAATTTTTACAAGAAATTTACTCCCATTCAAAATTTTCTAAAACTTAAAAATTGTAAAATGTCTGCTTACTTTCTTTTCCCAAAAAATGAAAATTCTTCAATAAAACTGAATTTCAGTCCTTTATAAAATTTTATGCGTTATTTATTTTAAAAATGAGTAACAAAATCTATTTTTAACTGATAGGTTTCTCACTTATGGCTAAAAATGAATTTTTGCAAGCTATAGGATATTGGCGTTGAAAACAAAGTGCTGTTTTATGAAATTCCTTTGAAAATCCCAGTATTATTAAATATTTCATCTTAATGATGAACTATCATGAATTATACCTCAAATAAGTCTATTATAAATATTTTTACTTTTACTATATATTTATGAAAATAATGCTCAATATTCAAAAGTTTTCAAAACGTTAAATCTGCAAAGAATGTGTTTCCTTTTTTTTTTCACAAAAAAACTGAAATATTAAAAACTTACTTAGAACAAACAGTAGAAGAAAATTTTTAATTATCTGCTGGTCAACTGATTTTTAAAATAAGTCAAATACCATGTATTTCATCTTCAAGCAAAATGAGAACTACCATAAAATATCCATTTAAACTATTTATATATTTTCAGGTTCCATAAGCAAAAATTTGGTTCAAATTAATTCAGTATTTCATAAATTATCATGATGGCAAATTTTTGGTTGTATACAAACTAAGTAATAGCTATAAGGTTTTTTTTTTTTTTTTTTTTTTTTTTTGAAATTTTTCATAATTTGGAAAATTTTTCTGCAAACAGCATTTATGCATTTTTGTACTTGCTGGATTTTTTTATTTTAAGTATATATGTTGAAACTGACAAAGTAAGAATTTGTTTAATATGAGATATATATATATATATATATACAATATATATAATAAAGATGATCTATTAAGCATAGTAGAAGCCAAGCAACAGATACAAGATCACTGAAACACCAATGACCAATACGATAAAAAAAAAAAAAAAATCATCAGTGGATGAAATACACTAATGTAAAGAAACCAGATCTATTAATTAACAGCCTGCAAAACAAACGAATCAATAAAGTAAAACAACAAATCTTAACTTAAAACCATAAACTTATCAAAATTAATGAAAAAACAACCCAAGAAACACAAGATAGGAAGAAGGAGGCAGGCGGTAAAAGAGCATTTTGTAAATCAAAAAACTGACAAAATTGATTTTTTTAAATCTTGCCAAAAGTTAGGCGTAAAGTGATGATTGTGATTTTATGGATGTTACCGCTAAAGTGTGAACTAAAGCACTTATGGATGTTACTGCTAAAGTGCTAGGGGAAACTAGAGTAATCCGTTTCATTTCTCAAATTACCTAGGTAATCTGTGAATTACCAACTAGACACTCGTTAATCTGCACACGCACAGCACCACCGATTGGGACTTTGCTATGGTCAGAATTTCTAAAGATTAATAACACAGTGAGCAAACAGACTGTTTCAGATCTGAAATGGGAAGTGGGTACCTAGCGTGAATTTACTACACTTAAAATAGCTATTTGCATTGTAAGTCAAAAAGCTGTTATAGGTTTAGAAATGGCACCGCAGGCGCCACCAAGCGAAAGTTTCATACGGTCGTATTTTTCAAGACACGTGAAACAGCTGGTCGCTGAAGGCAGCTAGTGAGAGTTAAAATTAATCAGTGACACCAAACTAAAAGTGGAGGGAGAGGGGTAATGAGTAGGGAAAGGAAATGAGCGAAACAAATTTTTTTACTTTAACGATACAGAAGCCGCTAATGTGCAGATTACCTAGTTAACATGCATAAAATCTTGATTCCGCACTTTAAAGGATGACCCTAGTTTATACATACATAAGCAGGAAAAAACAGTTGTTTGTCAATGTAAAAAAAACTATGAGTCAAGGAATGTAAAATATAAATAAATAAAAATAAAATGTTAAAAAATTTCTGAAATCTTTAACAATGCAACACTGTAATCATTGTAGTGAGACGATAATTAAGAATATTTTTAATTATATTTAATATGAAAATTATTAAATGTGAAAATTTTAATATACAGGGATCAAACTACCAAACGAAACCTTCAAAACCCCCGAAGTGGCTAATCAGACAGTCGGTGCGATTAGTGTACAGGCTATTCAGACCATCTTTTCGAAGGAGAATAAGTTAGCACTAATAAGAGTAAAATTTAGAAATAATATAATGTGTCTCATCCCCGTGCATGAAAAATTATCTTTTTTACTTTTTTTTTATACTGAGGGAGTGGGGTAGAGATTAATTATTTTCACAGAAATTTTGTACTCTAAATGATGCTAAAATTCTTCATAAAAGGGCAATAATAAAGAGTTTGAAAGTTGAATAATAAAAATAAAAAATTTTACATGAAAACAGATCTTAGTAATTGAGTATTTTTAATCTTTGAAAAAATCTTTGCAATATATTTGTTTATGAATATGAATAAATCTGCATATTCAACTACATAGATGTCATTTGGTTTTTTATTTCTTTTCCTACCTTTAAAAGAAAAATTAAACCGTTCTAATATAATTCGATGCAAACCAAACCCAATTTTCTATACAAATATATGTATGATTTTTCTGAAAATGACTTTTGTACTTATTTTGTAATGTTTTCTAACAGCAATGTTGAAATAAACATGGATTGTAGATCAATTGCATTGCACACTTTGTTGAAAGTTTCAATTTGTAGTTGAAACCAGCAAAATCATTAGTACAGGGCGCAAAATTTCCGCTCGCTATTGGTGAGTGGAATTTTTACTGTGGCGAGTAAAAATTTGATCTAGTTACAGATAGAATTCTTACATGATAAGGTGACAGAAAACATTCTTTTTATAGATTTAAATAGGGCAAAATCTTGCCATCTTATAACCTCATATTTAACCTCTCCTTTTTCTCTTCTCTGAGTGTCGAGTCTGTGTGTGCGTTGCCCGACAATCATCCCGGTCTGAGAAAGGAAAAATGCATAAAAGTTTCAATCTCTAGGCAGTTTCGTTTCTCCCACTGTGATTTCTTTAAGGAGAGTGAGAATAGACAAGCAGAGAGCCTCTTTGCCCGTCGTCCACAATCTAAGAGAAAAAAAGTGCGAAAGTATGCCTATGCGATATTGGTGCATGAAAATGAGCCCGAGCCCTTTTAAAGATATTGCCTATGTTTATTTTGTTGAATAATGATCAAAAAACAGTTAACATTTTCCATTTTTTGCTGAAACGCCAAAAATTTACGTTTGTTATGATTTGTAAGCAACGATTTTATCGAAAAAGTAATTCCGAAATGGCTATTTCAAATGACAACAATGAACAAGTTATACACATCGACATTCCGTCTGATCATAAGAATAAAATAGATGAAAAAGACATTTCTGATGTAAAAAGTTAAATATATAAATAGGTAAATAAGGAAGCTTAATCTTGCATAACAAAAAGATTTTCACAGGATGTTGATTGACAATTTTTTTTTTCTCTTCTTTTTTTATTTAATGACTCTTCGCATTTATAGATATTTTAACCTTTTTTTTCAGATCTCAAATACAATGTATTATAATGATTTTTGATTATAGATGATTATGAGACATGATGATATATACGATACACTTTTAATATATACAATTTTAGGCATATTTGTAAAAGCATTTCAGATAGTTAGAAAAAATAAAAAACCCAAAATGCGCAAAACAGAAAAAAAAAGACAACCCTATTTTGTGGCAAATATACCTTTTTTGGGGTGAGTGTAATCGAAGTTGAAATTTCAGGCCCTGCATTAGTATATTACAGAGAAAATTCAAGATCAAACAAGCAAAATCATTATTATGACCAACACAACAAGGAAGTGGTCCGAATAGCCTCCACACTAATTGCACTGATGGTCCAAATAGCAATGGCCACAAAAACCCTGAAAACTAATACCTGCATGCAGATAGGGCACACTTATTAGTGATATATTACATGGCTACTTATTATAAGTGATATTTGAAGCGTTCTTAATACATTTTAAGGAAACAACTAAATTTTAATTAAACGTTAAAAATGAGGAATTTCTGCAAAAACAAAATAATTTAACATGAAATTCAGAGAAAGCAAAATTTTCAAAAACCCTGAATTCAGGGATAGCCCTTGAAAAGTTTCACCCCTGAATAAAGCAACACTAAATAGTTATTAAAATCTAGTCTTCCGTGAAAAAAATTTATGATTATTGTATTAAAATGCAATTTATATATATAAACAAAAAAAAAAAAAAAAAAAAAAAGTTGTTTGTCAATGTAAAGAAAACTATGTGACTTGAGGAATGTAAAATATAAATAAATAAAAATAAAATGTAATGCATAACTTATTAATATAGCCGTTAGTTTCTGTAAACTAATGTTATTTTATTTTATATTTTATCTTTTTCTCTCTCTCTCTTATGATATATATTAACAAACACTTATCTGAAAAAAATAAGGGTAGTGCAAAAAATATATTTTTTAACTTACAGTGTGACTCCCGAATATCGGATTTTATAATTGGTGATGGTGACTGAAATAATATTGTCTCAGTATGTGACAAAATATTTAATAAACACGTACGTCAAACAATAATTATTCAGTCTAGTTAATCATCAAAGAAACCGTTAAACCGTACATAATTAAAATTTAATCCACAATGCTTATCAATAAACTATTGTATTGATTTTGAAAAAAAAAAAAAAAAAAAAAAAAAAGCCACAAGCGGAGGGATATAGTGTGTAAACAAACCAAACGAGCTAGCCTAGTCTTTAGTGAGCGCCAAAAGTTTTGGATCTGGATAAATTACACATGCGCTCCAAAGACCATGGACCATATTATAAATTTGTGTGCATGAGTGATTTAAACTTTTTTGCTTTAAATTTTTTTTTTATTTTATTATGAATAACGATAAAATAGACTATCTATAATTAAAAAATACTTCTTTTATTTTAAATACAGTAAGACCCTGCTTAACGCGGGGGATACGTTCCATCAAAGTAGAGTGTAATGCGAAACAGCGCTAAATGAGGCTATCTTAACATGTAAATAATGGGGTTAGGGGAAGATGGATAGAAAATTGGTTAGGCATTAAATTTAATAATGTATTTTTTAATAAAAATAAAACCAAACATTTATTTCTTACAAAAATAAAAACAATATAAATGAATATATGTACTTATAAGAACAAATAAAATTCTAAGTCAGTCAGATCATTCAGTCTATTCTGTGTTTTCAATTTTCTGCCTTTTTGTCAAGAAGGCATCTACTGTAGTTTGCTTTTTCCTTTTGCATTATGTTAGAAGTTGTTGATAAGTGGATAAAGCATCTATAACACCCCGTCTTGCTTTTGAACTCCTGCCAAAATTTGGATCATTTTCAACAAATTGGTCCATAATTTCAGTTCAGTTATAGTGGTCAAACTCCTTTTTACAAACGCCATCGAAAGTTCTTTTTGCTCTTCTTCGAAATCACTACTACTACTATCAATATTTTTGTTTTCTTCTTGCTCAGTTAATTCCTTGAGCTCATCATTAGAAAGACTAGCTGCTGTTTCTTGAACTATTTCTTCGACGTCTTCCACATTTACCTCATCTAAACCGGTTTGTTTCGCTAATTCCACTATTTCATCCATATCGACAGAGTGTCTAATGTCTTCGCTCTTACTTAAACCTGGCCAAATCTTCTTCCATACTCCTTTCAAAGAGCTTTCTGTTACCTCATTCCAAGAAAGGTTTATGTTTTCTACAGCATTCATGATATTGTACTTTTTCTAAAATTCTCTTATTGATTGCTTCTCTTCTCCGTCTGTTTTTTCAAACATCTGCTTAAATGTTCGCCGCAAGTAATAAGCCTTAAAATTGGATATAATGCCTTGGTCCATTGGTTAGATTAAGGCAGTTGTATTAGGCGGCAAGAAAACCACTTCGACTGGAATGCATGTTGGTAAGTCTGATAAATTTGTTGGGTGGCTTGGAGCATTATCAATTAATAGTAGTGCTCTTTGTTCAAGTTTTTTAATTTCGCAATAATGTTTAACTTTATTAGACTCCCAAATTACAGGTAAAGTTGATTTAGATATGCCTTTCATCGCTCTTGGGTTTTTGGAGTGGTAAACTAGTAGTGGTTTTAATTTGAAATCTCCGCTTGCGTTACCACCCAGTAGAAGTGTTAAGCGATCTTTTGCAGCTTTAAATCCTGATGCTCATTTCTCTTCACGGAATAGAAATGTTCGTTTTGGCATTCTTTTCCAAAAACAGGCCTGTTTCATCAACATTAAAAACCAATTCTGGAGGATAGTTTCCTTGTTCAATTATTGTTTTTAATGTCGCTGGGAATTCAGCCGCCACTTTCGTATCACCACTTGCTGCTTCTCCTGTAATCTTTATGTTGTGAAGATTATTTCGATGTTTAAATTTATTAAACCATCCTCGACTAGCAACGAAAGTTTCACTTGTGTCACTTACCTCAGCCTGAATGTAATTAAAAATTCTTCTAGCTTTTTCCATTATGATAGATTGGTTTAATGGCATATTGCGTTCAATTTCGTCGTCAATCCATATAGACAGTCGTTTTTCCATTTCCTCTATAATGTTATTTCTAGAATGGGTAATTCTAGTTGCAGAGCTTGACGTAGTTGCAGTTGCCGATGACAGTATTTTTTCTTTATTCTTAAGAATTGTCCTTATTGTTGAAGTTGCCAAATTCAATGCAGCACTAATTTGAGATTGACGTTCACCAGAATCTAATCTTCTAATCACTTGCATTTTAGTTTCCAGTGAAATGCTTTATCTGGTTGCTTTCTTTTCTTGTTTTTTATTATCACCCAAGATAAAAAATAAAGATCATAATATTTGTCACTGTATTAATCGTTATAGTATTATATAAATTTATAAAAATGCGTCCGTATAAAAATAAAAATGTGTCCGTACAGCACCGCACTAAACAAGAAACACAACTATACTGTTTCGGATATGTTATTTGGAAACCTAGCGCTGCGCGCACAATTTCGGGGAATCCCCGTACTGCTGCGAGCAATTTCAGGGAATCCCCGGGTTGAAATAAAAGAGCGCTAAATGAAACAGCGTTAAGCGGGGTCTTACTGTATAATAAATATCTAAAACAAACAATGAAGTTTCTTTTTTGCATTTAATAAAAAAAAAAATCTAAATATTTTATTGACTGCATTCATATTAAACCAACCAACCCCAGCCTAAGAAAACCGAATGACACCTGTTCTGAATTCTGAAAATATGCAGAAGAAATGCATGTATGGCAGAATAAAAAATAGTTCGATTTTTAAGCTAAATTATTTAATAAACAAGAGTTTTTTGGGAAAAACGGGGCACGTCATGCTTCTCAGACAAAAGAAATTAATATCATATATCAATTTCATAAAATTTCTTCGAGCCGTTTTCGAGAAAAAAAAGTTACAGGATAACACCTTTTTCGTTTGAAGTCTTAAATTGCAACTCCAGATCTCAAAATATACACAATGTTGAAGTGTGAAACTTTCAGGATAGCATCAGGCAGAAGATAAAAGATTATTCTGAAAACATCAGATCAAAATATCTCCTATTTATTGAGATATTAAATGTTGGCTAATTCCTTTGATGTTAAATTAGCTGTATATATAGAGTGTCACTGCTAAGCTTTGTTTGAGCTTTGCTGCGTCACTCAAAAAACTGTTGTTTTTTATGATTATAAAATAAATTTGAACAAATGAATCGTTGCACAATTTATCTTATTTTGCATTAATCACTTTCGGTGACCAAGAAGTTTGCAGTGTCTGAAAATTCTGATTGTACCAAATATCCGCTCAGTTTAGACCTGCATTTTCAATTCAATGTTTTACTTTAAACAATTCTGATTGTAGTAAACATTACCAGGATGTTAGAGACCCTTGAGAATTTTCTCAACATGAGCAAACATTTAAAACCTATTTGATCACCATGCAACATGCACTTATTGGTCAACTTGTTACATGAAACACCAGTTCTTTATTACTTTATGTACTACCAAAATTAAAAAATATATATGATTGTATTAGTAAAATTATTTATTAAAACTAAAAAATAGAAGTAAAAGCTTAAAATGCTCTTGACAGAACAGTTCTGAGCATGGCAAAAACACCAGGATATTCGTGACCTTTAAATTTTTTTACCACATAAAACACACGGTCGCAAGAACCTGTAGTGCTTTTTCCACCTGGCAGACATTTACAGCCTGTTCACTGACAGAGCAGATAGCAGACACCTGTTTGCTGGTGCCTTCAACCTATCATATTGCATTAAGTACCAACTTAATCTTAAAGTAATTTATTATCTAATAAATTCCAAGTTTTTGCCAATGCTTTAATGAAAATATTTGAAAATGTATTTTGTTAAAATTTTTGTAATCCATGAATGAGTGAGTTGCATTTAAATGTTGTTGTTGTTCTGCGATGCATGGACGCTTACACAGTCAGACACATAAATGTAAAGACATATTTTTTATTGGTATAAATATCTATATACCTGCATTATCCAGTTTTTACCATTTTTAAGTGTTTTTAGATATTTTAAGGGGCGGCGAAATAAACATCTGCCCGGGCGTCACTTCAGCTAGGTATTTACTGGGTAAACCTATAGTGGAAATGTGACTTTTTAAATGTTTGATGTTCCAATTTTTTTTTTTTTTTTTTAATCGAAAAATTAAAAAAAAAAAAAAAAAAAAAAAACTTATAATTTGAATACTCACTGTAAACTACTTCAAATAAATAAAAAAAACTTAGATGGTTAGTTTTTGAGAATGGTTTCATTTTGGTAAGTTCTGTAGATCAGGGGCAAGGCTGTAGCCAAGGGGACTTCTGGGCTGGTTCACACCTCTACTCTCCAAATTTTTGAAGATTTGTCCAAAATTTTAAATTATACATAGTTTTTAAACACTTCAACATTATGTACTAAAGTTTAAACCCCCTCCATTTTATTTTTATTTTTTTTAGGGCTTGACCTTGAGCAGACAGTGGGCCTCCAACAAAAAGCGCAGTCGAGTCCTGATAATGCACGTTTATGCAATATTTTGTCGATTTCAATAATGCTAAGAAAATTGGAAATTTCGAATAACTTACGAAATTTTTAAATAAAATATTCATAGTTAATCATGTTTATTCCAGTATCATAAATGATATTTTAAAAATTATCCAACATCATTACGATTAAAATAATCATCACAATACATATTTATAAGAAATTTTGCTCTATTCTCCCATGTTAAGAAAATCATAAATTATAAATAACTTATGGGGTGATTTTGAATTCATAAAAAAATACCTGAAATTCTAGCAAGAAAAAGCTTTTATATGGGAAGAGTACAGGAAGGTACAATCCTCTCATTATGAAATATATTCATTTTAATTAGGTTTAACAGTCATATAAAATTGATATTTTAGTCTTTTTTTAATGAATATAACTATCAGGAAAACTGTAATTCCGGTATTAAAATGAAATAAATATCTGAAATCAGGTAAATTAACTGAACACAATCACTCCTAACTTACAAAGTTTTCAAATTAGAATATTGAAGATAATAGGGTTCTTGACAGTAACTTAAGAGAAATTTTCTATGATTATTCATTCTTGATATTTTGTCCACACAGACTAACATACAGCACGAATGAGGAACTAAAACTATTTCAATTGATTTTCCAAACATCCCACAGAAGTAGACTTTTTATTATGAAATTCTTTCCAAATTATCTAAATAAATGAAAAACACAAGATACAAGATTAGGGCAATACAGTGAATGGTCTACAATACTCCAAACAGTTTGAAAAATTTTATGCCAAATAGTCAAAGCAATCTGACATAGCTCTTATGGTAAACATTGCCCTTTCTGTTGACCAATTCGAGCTGTTATTGGTAGAGTTGTTGTTCGTTTTATTCATGTAGCATTGAACAGAATTTTTTTGAATTAATGATCTGAATTATAGACAAAAGATCATAATGAATATCTCTTTTTCATTCCTACCAAATGTATAATAAAATATTCTATGGTTATAAAATTTAATATACAATTTTCCTATGGTAGAAATTACAGTAAAATTTCATTACAATGAATTTCAGAGGAACGTGGAGTAAATTTGTCCTTTCAAAAATCCGTTAATTTGATATTCCAATATGGCAGCCATAAAAAAACCAAGTTTACCCAAATATTGAATAAAATTACATTATTAATAGACATGCACTACCTTTCCATAAATGACTGGATACATTCAATTTCAGATGTTTTGTCAAATATCTAGAAAAATTGTAAATGAATTATCCTAAAACTTTGGGCATGTAAAGAACATGTTATAATTCATATATTTTAACAAAAGTTTCACCTCAAAAGCAAAAAGGGAACCAGTAAAAAAATTAAATAACAAAACAAAATGTTTGGGATCACTCTGTAAAAAGTGATGTTTAAAATGTGTTCTGGCTGTAGCATGTTATCATGCAGCTTCTTCTAAATTTATTATATGAGACTAACACATACATTCATGGAAATATAAAGGTTTGTTTAAAAAAAATTGCAAAAAAAAAAAAAATTACATTTTTATGATAATAATATGCAGGGTATTAAACCTAATACAATGCCGTTTTTAAGAAACTTGCCCTACTACATTACACACAACATACTGCAATCAAAATATAAAAATATTAAACACGTAATGAAATCTGTGCATTTTTATTAAATAATTTTAACTGCGCATGAGTAACCTTTAGGGAAATTTTATTTGCATAATAATTTATTAGCCAAATGTATAAAGCTACTTATAGTAAGCAAATATCATGCAATTCAAAAAATTATCATTGTTAGAATGAACTGAATTTTATTTTCTCTAAAAATAAAAGTATAAAGAGTTTTACCAAATTTTTATTTAAATTCAATCAATAATGTTCGTTGATTGTAATTAAATATTGATCAAACCTCTATCATTTTCCCTTTTTTATGAGAGGAACTGAAATTTAGTTCATTCTAACAATGATATTTTTTTGAATTTTTACAACACATTTATTTGAGGTTTTCATATAAGTAACTCAATACATTTAGGCTAATAAATTATGTAAACGAAAATTGGTAAATGTTTGCACATGCACAGTTAAAAATTATTTGGTAAAATTACTCATATTTCATTAGGTATTTAATATTTTTATATTCAGATTGCAGTATGTTGTGTCTAATGTAATATGTTATGCTTTCTAAAAATGGCATTACATTGGGTATACCTTGCATGTTATAACCAAAATTTTTTTTTTCTTTCTTTTTTTTTTTTTTAAAGAAACATTCATATCTCCAAGAAAATATGTGCCCCTCGCATATAAATGAATATATAGATAATGAACAGAAGCTTCTTAATCTCATGCTACCACCAGAATGCATTTCAAGTATTACTTTCTACAGAGGATTCAAAACACTTTGTTTTTACTTTAATTTTTTACGTGTCCCCTTTTTGGTTTCAGGGCAAAACTTTAGCTGAAATGTGAGCTATAACATCTTTTTTACAATCTAAAACTTTTAGGATATTTCATCAAGAATTTTTCTAGATACTGTAAAAGCACTTATTTTCACGAGACTTTAATTTTTGCGATTTTCACGAGCCCATCGTAATCGCGAAAATTTAAGCCTTGCAAAATACTTTTTTTTTTTTTTTTTTCGCCTCAAATAATAATAAAAAAAAAACAGAAATTTTTCAATTACCAAAACTCACATGCATTAACGGTCCGATTACGAGAAAAATGAAGGGGTTAGGGTGATTACATTTTCGGTGCAAAAAGGGGTTCAGAAGTCCCTAGTTTGATAAACAACATGGGAAAAAAAGGATTAAGAAAAGAAAATTGTTTGGGGTGGAATGTGCGCTTTGAGCCAAAGCCAAAGTTGATGTATAAGCACCGTTGTAAGCATAAATTGTTTTTAGAGCGATGAGGGGACGAACTTTTCAGACAAAAGGAAATTTCTTAAAATGCCTTATGCAAAAGGGGTTCTATATTTAGGTACCTTTCAACATTAGGATTTTACAACTTTCGGTTCTGTTCATATAGAATTCGCGAAATTTTCAGCTCGCGAAATCACCGATATCTTCATTTTTGCGAAAATTACGGCTCGCGAAAATAAGTGCTTTTACAGTATTTGACAAAATAAAATGTCTGAAATCAAAAGTATCTGGTCTTTTAGGAAAAGCTAGTGTGTATTAAATTTCTGTTAATGTGGTAATATGTTAGTAAAGAATAAAGATACAGGTTATCACTGTAAACTTTCCATTTGTAATAAGACAATTATTAGGTTCATTAAAAATTATAAATGAATGTATTTGTAAAAGAATTGTAATTTTGTTTACATGCCTGACAAATAGAAAAAACACTGACATCTGCTGTTAAAATAACTTTTCATTTTTGTTTTTTATCTTTTATTTTTATATTTTTTTTAACAAAAAAAATAAAAATAAATAAATAAATAAAATAAATCAAGTTTCTCCCATTCCCCGCTAAAGCTGAAAATGCATATTTCAGAACAAAATCTTCAATGCATTATGTAAAAAAAATTATGGTGCATTGCTTTGCTATGATAAATATTATTTCAGAACTTTGGTGTTTGAAGAGTCTCTCTTTTGATCCTATAATACACTTTTAATTTTAGTATTTATCATCAACTTCAATTTCAATATTATTAATTTGTTCATTTTTCCTGCTTTTAATAATGTAGTTAGATCAGAACGTGCGCAATTAATTTGACATGTTGGCAAGAGACTGTTTATTAATGAGTTCCAATGAAAACTAAGCTTGATTCAAATCTATTGAAAAAGGGGTAAAACTTTTCAGTGGCTGCCCCTGAATTCAGAGTTTTTGAAAATTTTGTTGTCTCTGAATTTAATATTAAATTATTTTTACATTATTTAAAGAAATTTCTTATTATTTTTTATTTGTCATATAATGTATTAAGAACTGTTCAAATATCATTAATATGCATAAATAAATATTTTTGACATTAGCCATATATTTCATTAACACGTTGAGCGCCATGTCAGCCATTCTAGATATTTTGTCATATATCTCTAAGTACTGAAGGAATCATCTTGAAACTTTAGGAGTGTGCAGAACATGTTAAATGTTATACTTCAAACATTTCAGTGAAAGTTTTACCCCAAAAGTAAAAGCAATACCAATAAAAAATTTAAATGTTGAGCGCCCTATGGCTGACAGTGTCAAATATGATATAAAGCCACATCAACCATCGGTGGCGGATGTAAAACTAAAAATATTACATTTAATGATTGAAAATTTACTTAATTTTTATATATTACAGGAGGAATCATTATGGAATTTTAATGGATTTTAAGAATTTGTGTGGCACTCAACGTGTTAATAAGATTTATCGGCCATTCAGTCTTAATGCAAGTAGCAATTTTCAGGATTTTTGCATGTTGGGTAGCTTCAACTGTGTGAAAAATAAAAATTTGTAGAAAAGCACACAAAGTACCCTTTTCACCTCTTTAAGATTTCAATTTTGGAAGATCTTTTTCCTTAATTGGGGCCTAAAACGAGGTAAAGGGCAAAACTGAGAAAATGTATTAGTGGCCAGTGGCCAGCACTATCAGTTTCATTAGTAGCCACATTTTTTAAGTTAATGGCCCCTTTTTACATGATGAGACTATTTCTTTCATATTGCAAAGAGCTTTGTCACATCTTGTGTTATAACCACCACTAGTAAAATAAGAAGTACATATAATAAGAAAATTAACACATGAACAATGAAATTGTAATTTGTAAGTATGCCCTTTTTAAAAATCCTAAATTGCACATCCTGAATTAAAATCTATTTAGGACTGTAATGATAACAGTAAAAGTCTTTATCTTTTAGTTAATTCGGTTATATAATACTTTTTTAAAAGTTTATTTAAATGAAATAAGCTGTTATTCATAATTCATATCGATATTTTCTAGCAAATGAATTAGCCGATTCATCATCATCATTATCTTTCACATGGCCATGTGTAATTAAAGTTAGCAATTTTATTATTTTTCCTTATTTCTAAAGGCACACCTTTTTTAATGATTTTATTTCAACGGAGTTAAAGTATTTCCTCTTAAAAAGTGTAGTCATGGAAATTTAGCTGCTTAATTGAAAATGACCTGCTTAGCTGCCAAATTTGCAGCTTTAAAAATAAAGAGACTTCAACTTGAAAATGGGAAGGAAAAAGAAAAATTTTTACCTCAAAGAAAGCAAATACAAAAATTTTGTTTAAATACACATTTAAGCCAAATCAAATTTTGATGCACACATTTGCCAAATAGCTTAAAGGGGTTAAATATACACTATACACAATGGAGAAAATAATAATGGAAAAAGATTGTGCTTTGTAAGACTTTGTGGATGAACCAAATTCCGAATGTGGGAAAAACATCAAAATCAAACTCGAAATGTACAAAATTCAGCCTGATGCTGTTTGTGTGCCAATAGATCAAAGTTCGTAAACAAAACCAAATTCATGAAATCAATGAAGGCAGTGTTGAGAGAGCAAGCAAAAAAGATCCCCAATTTAAAAATTAATTCGTCTTTGCCGCTAGGATCCATCTGATCCAAAATAGAGAATGAGAGAGAGCAAACAAAAAATATCCCCACTTTTTTTACACTCTTTTAAAGATAGCATGTGATCATATTTTTACCTAAAAATCAAAACATTAAATTCCTTTAACCCTTTTTTTTTTTTACTTTTTGTTCAGCATGTGATCTTATACTTGGTGCATCCACACACAGAGTCCAAGGAAATCTCTTAATTTATATATATAGATTTGATCATTCACTGTTAGTTGAAAATGAAGCGGGAAGGGGGAGTGGACTAAAAAAAATTACATGAATGAGAGTTATTGAACAATTCTACCGCTTTATAGGTTCTAGAATCTAGTCAAGGAAGTTTAAAATGGATATTTACATTTATGTTATGGATGGAGAAAGATGGGAAATCACAAAACTTCTGTGGAACATGTGACTGCCAATCATTAGTGGAGGAGGGGGGGGGGGGGAGTGAAGATTACAAAAATTATATGTGAGAGATATTACCAGGGTTGCTACACAAATCAGGAGAAAAAATTCCCTGAGTTTTCCCTGTCTCTCTTCAAAGTAAAATAGATGATGTGCAATCATGCAGCATCAGAATCTAACATGTTTACAAGTCAATTGTACAGTCGGGGAAAAAAAAAAAACGCAGCACTCGATGTAACTCCGCTGCTAATCAATGCATAAAAATGTAATAGGTATCATTCGACGGGGAATTGAGAGTAGATTCAGAAAATGAACGAAAATTTTGAATTGGGGGTCGTCTACATATTAAAACGCCCACCAACTTTGATTTTTTCAATGGTAGTGCCCCATTTTTCTTTTATATTTAAATTTCTGGGATCGCGACAATGCAAAAAAGTATATTGGTTGTATATTTTGCTTATTTTTTCACAGAGTTATAAGCGTTCAAAGTTTGAAGGTGCTAATGTTAAATTCATATTTCAAACTTTTATTAATATCTTCACAAAAAATAACTTGATCGATATAATTCTTTTTTTACGAGATACAGTGAAGAAACCCAAACATAATCCTTCATTACTTTTGATTCTGAAAAATATTTTTAATTCAGAAAAATATTAATAAATTCATATTCATAAAAATTATGAATTATGACCTATATTAATTTTTCCATTAAATGAATCCTAATGCTGAAAAATATGGGTGTGCAAATTTGCAGCTCATTCCAGTTATTAGTTTTCGAGATATAAATAAATCTTTCTTTTGGAGTGGTTTAGGGGGCCGTCTCTTAAAAAATTTTGAATGAGATAACGAAGCAAATCTTAAAAAAATAACGGAGAAAATTGAACAAAATATTTTTATTTTTTATTTAAGGGTCAAATTATATAACAACAACGTCAAATACAAAGAAATGAAACAAAAATGTTGATTTTTAGACATTTGTGTTAGTATCAAGAATTCCTGTTTTCGAAAGCCCCGCCTTTTATCGTTCTTCAAAACAAAACAATGCAGAAACGAAAAGTGAATGTGACTTTGAGTATTCGTGTTAAACCCCTTATTTTACATTGACAAAAATATACACAAGTGGTATTTACTTCATCGATTACTGGTGATAAATTTAGAATCCTTTTAACGAACTCTAGAAGAAAAAAATTAACAAATAGGCGGGGTTTACTGTTTGAAATACTGTCAAAATAAATATTTCAAAACAAATTTTCTGTACCACAATTATATTACAGATGGATATACATTATAACTATATTCTTTCTAATTAATATATTTCTATCCTTAGTATATTTTATTGCAAAAATATGAACACTGGGTACATGCTTAAGAAATAAGTAACACACAAATTACGAAAGAAACGCCCACTGGCATTGTTACAGATTTTCAAATGATGTGAATCTACGTCAGCAGTCGCGAAAGCGTTAATTAAGAAATTATATTTTCATAGAAATTATAAAACAAATCGTACAGTTCCAAAGAGTTCAACTGACCCAAAACTGTTAAGTACTATTAAAATTGTTTAATATTTACTTTATGAAACCTTACAATAATTTATCCGAAAAGATTTAGTTTATGCGTTGTTGTATATATATATATAGCTATATTATTTCAGTTTGTATATTATGTTACACGTACGAAAGAAAATTTAAGCTTTATTAGTGATCAGTATAACCATGATAGATACTTTTTAATTGAAAAATATTGCACTTTTATAAAAAGTATTGTCTGACCAATCGTAAGTGTAATGTATTTAAATATACCTAAAATTATCTAAAAAAGTACTAAAGTATATACATATCCAAAAAACTAAATTCATGATAATTAAGATACTGCAAAGGTGTTAATATTTTTATTTCTTTTTATAACTCTTTTTTTCTTCAAATATTTCCGGTGTGAAACAGTATAATTTTGCCTAGTTTTTGTAGGATCTTAATTTTATTTTTCTATATTTAGAGATAGCCCCCTAACACATTTTTGATCATAACTCTATAAACACTAAAGATAAAGTATACAAACAGTATACTTTTCCGCACTGCCAGACTCTCAGAAATTCGAATATGAAGTCAAAATTGGGTGTTGCTATTGAAAAAATCAAAGTTGGCGCTCATTTTAATATGTTGATGACCCCTAATTCAAAATTCGACGACATTTTCAGAAAGTGCATTTCATTTCCTGTTGAATGGTGTCTATTAAATTTTTCTGCGTCAATTAATAACGAAATACCATCAAGTGCTGCGTTTTTTTTTTCCCCGACTGTACATATCTAGGGTATATTAGTTTTATTAACCTACTATAGCTGGAAAAAAAAAAACATAATTGACTTTTTTTTCTTCATTATAAAGCACTAAAATTTTAAAAAAAGATTTGATTATAAAAAGATTTCCCAATTTTTTCCAAACAAGTTGAAAATTCCCTGAAATTTTCCTGATTTTTGCAATAAATTTTGAAATTCCCTGGGATTTCCCTGTTTTTTAATAGTTTTTCAAATTCTACGAGTTTTCCAGGTACCGTAGCAACCCTGATAAAACAATTCTACTTCTTTCTAGATTCTAGAATCTAATAAAGTGAGTTTAAAAGGAATATTTATATTTATGCAGCAGATGGAGAAAGATTGGAAATCATAAAGCTTCTTTTAGCCGTGCAATCACTGATCGTTAGGGAAATGAAAAGGGGGTCCAAAAATTTATATGAGTGAGAGATATTATACAATTCTACTACTTTATAGGCTGTAGAATATAATAAAGAAAGTTTAAAATGAACAATGACATTTATTCCGTGAATAGAAAAATATTGGAAATCATAACGCTTCAATCACCAATCATCACTCAATTAAAAAAAAATTTTAATGATCATAAAATATGACGACTTTAATGGTGATTGATGCTTAATTTTTTAATCGCCATTTCTTTTTATTTAGTTGTCATGTAGCTGGTGGCGACTGTTAATTCTGCCCTTTAAAAAGAGGCATTTTTCTAATTTCCAACTTTCTATTTATTAAAATCCATTGCAGAGATACAGTGATAAGGCTGAAAATCTTCAACACCCCCCTTCAGGTTAAATTTTGAGAGATCCTCAACTTTTATTTAATTAGGACCTAAGAGAAGACATTTTGTTAAATTTCAAACTTCGTTTACAGAAACCCTGCAATGGTTTTCAGAACTTTTACAAAAAACCACAGCAGGTACACAGCAATAAGGCTAAAAAATTTCATCACCTCCTTTCATCCCTCATGGTTAAATTTATTAAATCCATTCTTAGTCAGTCCTTTCATCATAAAAGGAACCTACTGCCTAAATGTCATGTTTTTAGCTTCAGCAGAGCTGCCAACCTCATGACTAAAAATTTAGGAACAAGAGACTTAAAAAATCGGAGCAAACAAGAAAAAATCGGAGCAACTATTATGATACGGAAATTTTAAATAAGATTGCCATATATAATCTGCATTTACACAGTCTCAATATAGATTTCTTTAAATCAATGGGAGGGGTGTAAAAAAAAATTACATGATTGAGAAATAATTTTACTTCTTTGTAGGTTTTTAAGTCTAATAAAGCAAGTTTAAAATGAATAACTGACATTCACTTTGTGATGAGAGAAAGACTGGGTAACAAATGGCTTCCGCAAACTATATAATTGCTAATCGCTAGTTGGAAATAAGAGGGGGGGGGGGGGGAAATTATATGAGCGAGTAATATTGAATAATTATATTTCTTTATACATTTTAGAATATCACAAAGTAAGTTTAAAATGAATATTAACATTTATGTTGAGGATGGAAAAAGATCGGGGATCAGAAGGCTTTCGTGAAGCGATTGATTCCCAATAGTTAATGGGGTTTTTTTTTTTTAGTAACGAACAATATTCACGACTTTTTAAAAATGGAAGAAATCAATTCAATATCGGAAGGTGGAAGATTAACTTAAACACTGAAAAACTTCTGCCAAAAACGGAAAAGTTGGCAGCTATGAACAAAAGTGAAAATAACAAATAAAGAAATGTCAAGTTTGAAAAATTGGAATTTTCTGATAATTTTTGGATTAACGGAGCACACCAATAAAAATAGGAGTACTTGGCAGCTATGTTTCAGTAGTTTGGATTTGATGTTAAGAGATGAATCAATGAATGAATAAGTCAGTGGTATTTTGTCTTTATTTATTTAGGGTCTTAGAGGAGTATTTTCCTAAATTTCAAACTTCTGTAGGAAATCCCTGTAAATATACTGTGATAAGACCCAAAATCTTCGACATCCCTTTTAACCCATTGGAAACCACTGCAGATTTATGGTGAAAAAGTTCAAATACTTTGACATCCCTTTTCAAAAACTGTAAGGGTTAAACTTCCTTAAATCTGTTCTTAGTAAATCCTTACCTCATGAAAGGAACCAACTGTTCAAATGCTAGGTTAAAGAATTAGGGCTTAAGAGGAGATAAAAAGTAAAAAAAAAAAAAAAAAACTTTGATATCCCCTTAAGGGTTAAATTTCATTAAATCCATTCTTAGTAAACTCTTATCTCATGAAAGGAACCTACTGTTCAAATATCAGATTGGGTTAATGAATTAAAGCAGTGGTTCCAAACTGTGGGTCGTATCTCGTATGCCGATTTTTAGTGGGTCACGAAAACATTTTGAAAGTAATGTACACATTTTTCTTCAAATATGATACAGTAAAGCACCTTTTATACGTCTTTCAAGGGACTAACCTAAAAGGATGTATAAATGAAAAGACTAGTATAATCGAAATTTTAATAATAACACTTTGATTACTACAAATTTAATGACACTTAAGCAAAATTTATATGAAAATACTAATTAATAGCTCCTTAAGTTAGTAAATGAATATTATACTTTTTTTTAAGACAATAATTTAAAAAAAAAAGATTTATTATAAAAAGTGAGAAAAATCATACTTTTAATGCATGACTGGATACAAATTACATATATCATATATTGAGTATTATATTACATTTCCTAAGAACTAGATGAACACATTTTGAATATTAATTATACACATTGAGTATCTTTTATAATAAGCATACGATTTATGTCCATACAGATAATTATTTAAGAACATTAAAAATCTTTAATATTCGTCTGATTTGCTGCTTGTGTATGAGTATTAAAAATTGTACTGTCAATTCAATTGATTTTTTTATCAGTATTCTTCTATCTTTCCCATGTTTCTAACATTTAAGATGCTGTCTAGGAAAAATCCATTTTATTTAGAATGGAAAATAATGACAGGTTGAGAAATTATGCGAATTTCAGTAAAGTGGAAAAGACGTACAACCGATTTTAGCGGTGTATAAACTAAATATTTTTGCATTAAAATGAACAGGAATGAATCAGGACTTCACTAAAAGGACGTATAAGTGTAAAAGATCTATAAATGAGAGACGTATAAACGGTGCTTTACTGTACTAGATAGCATTAGAGTTATGAAAATGAAAGATAGCCCCAAATCAGTGTGTGCTATTTGCAACAAAGTAAATGCAAATGGAAATACACATTCCAGTAAATTATGTCGGCAAGCATATTGATTTAAAAAATAGGCCTTGAATATTCTAAAATAGATGTCAAAAAAAGAATTTTTCATTTTATTGAGATTGGCAAAAGTATATATGCTTTTTATCTCATTAATTATCAAAAAACAAAAACTTTTAAGTCACAAACAATTGGTGAAACTTTACTGCTGACAGTAATAAAGAATGCTGTTATGTTAATTTGAAAACAAATCAAAACTTTCAAATAATACAATTGATCGTAGAATCAATGAAAATTCGTAGTGGGCTGAAAATCCATTTCTCCAGACATACTCAGAGAAAATTTTTCTTGTTACAACTGAACGAAATTGGATGAAATGTGTTGAGATAAGTACATATGGTACCCGAGCTTTGATACCTTTTTAAAAAAATTACTGTATAAAATTTCTTTATTATTACAATAGAAGCAATATACTGTAATCAGAATAAAATAAAACAGTAAATAAAAGATTTTTTAAATAGAATGTTTTCATAGATGTGCCCTAAAAAGTGGAAATCAAGGAAAATTGTGGTCAGCTTGAAGAAAAAATAAATAAAATTTGAAAAACAATCAAAGATGCCCAGTTTCTTTTTGCTCAAGAATAAACTTTTCAACTTTAGAAAGCTTTTCATTTATTTTTCCTCCCCTTCAAGCTGGCCACAAATTTTCAAATTTTTCCTTATTTTCTACTTTTTAAGGGCACATCTATAAAAGCATTCTATTTTAAAAATCATTTATTTATTTATTTTTTACTCTTCTTTTGTTTTTAGCTTTTTAGTTATGTAGAAAACTAACTTTTTACCATAACTAAAAAGCTAAGGAAAATTCTAATGTTTGGTTAAGTGTGTGTGATTTCAGGTTCACGAATTCAAAAGTTGAACAAAATTTTCTAGAAGCTTCTAGGAAACATCTAGAAACTCCATAGAAACATCTGGAACCTTCATGAAAATGTCTAGAAACTTCATTGAACCATCATGGAACCACTTGGAAACTTTGTGGAAACATTTAGAAACTTCATGGAACATTCTACAAAAATTTGGCTAAAAGAAAGCTTTCAGAATTTTCTAGAAGGTTACAGAGTTTTATACATTTCCATGAAGTTTCTATACTGAATTCATATTAAAGAAAATTGATGATAGACAGACAAACCAATTTAATATAAAAACACTAATATTTCATAAAACAAAAATATTTTTAGTAAATAATTTTTAACTGGACTAACATAAAGTATATGTATATATATTTTATCATAATTTTATTTCTATGAATATGCATGCTAATTTCATAGAAATAAATATAGGCAAGCATCATTTATCATATGCTAGAGCTACAACAGAGTTCAAGCAATTTTTACAGGAAAATCCCAAACTTTTTTTTTTTTTTTTTTTTTTTTTTTTTGTTACTTCAAGTTCCTTTCTTGCTTTCAGGACACTTTTGTTGAAATGTATGAGATACGACAAATGTTTTACACCACTGCATTTTCAGGATAATTTGTCAAGTATTTTTCAATGCACTTGACAAAATGTCTAAAATCAAAAGTGTCTATCATTTATGGCAAGGTAATACATACATTGAGGAAGGGGATAAAATTTTGCCAAATTATAGGTTTGTAGTTGACCTGGAAAGTTCATAATTATGTCATAGTCTAAATTAACATTACTTGAATTTATTATTAAAGTTATACACTGTTGTTCAAAATTAAAGGAACAACCTGCTTTTTCATTTTCTTTTAAGCGCATAACTTTTAAGCAAATAAACATATGAACATGAAATTTGGATGGCATGTTTCTTATCGTATAATTAATAGAATTTTATAAAATATTAGCATATGTAATAATTTTTAAACTAATAATTATTCAATTTTTCTCAAGCTTTGGAAAAAGTGAAAAATTTCAACAATTTTAGAAAGGAAAACTAATGAAAAATGGTGTTAAGGATGCATTACAGATAGGTAAAGATGCACATGCCTTCAAATTTCAAACTAAATCCTGATTATTCTTTCTGTATTCACTTTTCTTTTACAATGGACTTTTTGTAAAATATAATTACTAATTTATAAACTGTGAGCATTGATGTACGTGCATCTTGACCTATCAGTAATGCATCCTAATGACCATTTTTCATTAAGTTTTTTTTTCTAAAATTGTTGAAAATTTTCATTTTTTCCAAAGTTTACTTTTGAGAAAAATTGAATAATTATTAGTTTAAAAATTATTACTTATGCTAAAGTTATACAAAATTCCATTAATGGTATGATAACAAACATGCCATCTAAATTTTATGTTTCTATGTTCATTTAAAAATTACGTGCAAAAGACGAAAATGAGAAAACAGGTTGTTGCTTTAATTTTGTACACCAGTGTATTAAAGTTATATAAAAAGTTTATATGAGTTATGTAAAAGAGCTCTATTCTTATGTAAAAAAATTCATAAGTCTAACACGTCACAGCTGCACGATTCTACTAGTCTTTAATAAAATAACAAACACATGCTACCTTTAATAAAGAGGTACAAATATGTTTGTGTGCACACATATATAAATAACCATTGAATAAAAGTATAGAGTGTATTTTTCTACTTAAAATAATCAGCACATAACAAAAATGAAAAAATATTTTATAACAAAATAATAGATACATTACATAGGATGAAAGAATGATTTTGCATTTATGTCTAGGAAATTTCAACTTTTACAACCGTTTTCATCAATTGTACAACTAATATTTGAAACAGGTTTTTGACAAACAAAGAAAACACTCTTATATTCATAAGACATCATTGAATGAGGATTCTGAGAATATGGTGTTGACAAATTCACTTCTTCTCTCTGTAAAATAACAGTATAATTAAATGTAAGATATAAAATGATGAATTTATCAAAAATTACATTAAAATTTTAATTTACAATGTAAAATTATTATATAAATCCCCAATTTAAAATGTAAAATATTTTAATACTATGTAAAGTTTAGTGTTTATTGAGTCTTATTAACAATTGACTAAATTTTGACAACATCAAACAAATATTTTAAATATTATGTATGCCAACTTTCAAGAAGAAAAAAAAGAAATTTTCTGGTCTAAAATACTGTCTTTAAATACATGTAAAACAATATCCAGAATGTATTAAACTATATGCAGATAGTCTTAAGTCATATCGAAATAATAAAATATATAAAAATTTTTGCATTTTTAAATCCAAATATGTCTTTAATCACAATTTTAATTACCGATATTTCAGAAAACACAAAAATACAGTAACAAACTTTTGTTAGATAATTGATTTATTTGCATTATTAGTATGTTTTGAAATGTAAATAATATATAGCAAATAAATACAGATAAAATTATAGAGGTGCCAAGTTTCAATAACAGCTATCAGTAATCACAGTTATACATTTATGAAACAAGAACCGCCTAATGCAATATTTTTTATGCACCAGCTCACATATAATAACGAATTGGAATTGTAGGGGGAAAAAACTTTTGGCTATCTCTCTCTCTCTCTTTTTTTTTTTTCGGGCAGGGGGGGGGGGATGTTACAATTTTTTTTTTTTTTACTATTATTTTTTTAATAGTTTTTTTTTTTTTTTTTTTTTTTTTTACTATTATTTTTTTAATAGTTTTTTTTTTTTTTTTTTTTTTTTTTTTTTTTCAGACAACTGTTTTTATGGCATTAAATACTAAAACACATTGCTCTTTTCTTTATGCATCTTGCACATTTTTTGTTTGGTGATACAGTATGTATTTTAAATTTATTAAGGAAAAACAAATAGATTCATCAAGTTCAGTAATAAAACCTAAAAATAATTGCATATGTGAGAAATATTGAACACTTCTATCACTTTTTTGGTTCTAGAAGTAGGCTTTGATCACTAGCTGGGAAGTGGGGGGAGGGGAGGTTAAAATATAAATAATTAGATGAATGAGAAGTGAAACAATTTTACTTCTTTATAGGTTCTAGAATCTAATAAAGCAAGTTTAAAATGAATATTGACATTTATGTTGCTGATGGAGGATTGAAAAAGATTGGCAAACTAAAGGCTTCTACAGAGCTTTTAATCGTCGATGGCTAGTTGGAGATAAGCAAAGAGGGGGGAGGGGAATTACATCAGCGAGAAATATTCTATAATTCTATTTCTTTATAGTTTCTAGAATCTAATAAAGCAAGTTTAAAATGAATATTGACATTTATGTTGTGGATGGAGAAAGATTGAGAATTGGAAGGCTTCCGTTGTGCGTTTTATCGTCGATCATTAGTTGGGATTCTTTTTTTTTTTTAACGATCGATATCCGGGATTTTCTAAAAGAGTATAATCCGTAATTTTTATATATTGTCCGTAATGCCGTAATTATTGCTGCAAATCCATAATAATTCGGGCAAATCGTAATACTTGGCACCACTAAAATTAATGAGAATTTATTTTTACATGTACTCATACTTTTTTTTTTAATTTATTTATTGTTTTTTTAATGAATACAATAACATGTGTGTAAAAAATTAAAAACAGTTCATAGCACATTCATTTATAAATAAATTTCATACTGATTGTTTTAAAAAATAATCCTTATGTACATTTATATGAAATTTTATTCTATGCAGTCATATTAAAATTTAAGAAAAAAAAAAAAAAGGACAACAGTGTCACCTGTTGAGTGATAGGCACCAAAAACTGATAGTCATTGATTTTTGTCAAGGTGCAACAAAATATAAAATTTCATGAAATTACGTGTATTAAATTCTTACAATAAAATTTTTGGCACAAACAAAGACAGATAGATATTCTATAAATGATCAGAATAAATGCTTATAAATCACTTTCAGAGCCTCTTAAAATGTGTAAAATTAATAAAAATTAAAAGTATAAAAATTTTATGAATCTAATACTTTCTTCTTGTGAATATAAAAGAAAGTAAAAATATCTGAACCTTTGAGATTTAAAAGACTTTTTTTTACTACTGGTCTTTTTTATGATGTCTTATTATCAGCTGGAATTATTCAAATGTTTCCTTTATTCATTTTACTTATTTCTTTATTTTTATTTATTCATTCATTTATTTTTCACAATTTCAATCTGGTTATTTTTTAATGGGTTCTTTAACATCCAAAATACAAATACAAAATCCAATAAGGATGAGTCTTTTTTATATTAAATAGATTTCTTTTTAAAAAAAATTATGCATACAAAATTTTAAAGTCTCATTCTTCATTTCAAGAGTAATTTTAAAATCCAAAAACTCAAAAAATATGCAGCAAGTGCAACTCCATAAAAATCCTGACTGGCAGTCCAGAAATATACATAAAAATTTTATTTTAAAATTCATGTTATTGATACTGTTTAAAAAGAGAAATATTTATTCTAAACATTACTCAAGCGTCTTATTTCCCACTAAAACACAAAAATATCTATTTTAGGTTCTTGAAAATAGTATTTTTGTCTAAGCACAGTCTTCTTCAAGTTTAGTCGCCATATTTGCCTCTCTGTCTCTTCCTCTCTTTTTCTCAGAAGGTAGCGCCATCTTATGTCTACCTGAGAGGGTACCATGTTGTTGCATGCATCATCGCTAGCTAAAATTTCAATTGCCTCACACTTAATGGCATAGAAAAAAATGTTGCAGTCTGTGAGTTTTTTAACATTATTAAAATTTGATTTTTATTCATAGAACAATGATGTATACAGTAACACAAAACTCTTCCAGAGAGATGTAAGATGGCACTACCTGCTGAGAGGAAAAGAAGAAAAGACACAAGCAAACCACAGTTCAGCGAGTAAACTTAAAAAAGACTGTGCAAGTATTCTTTTCAAGAACTATTAGGCCTTTTTACAAATTTTAATGATAAAACAAAAATTGTACTGAATAAAATTTAGTTCAAAAATAATAATTAAAGCAATTTTACTTAAAATCTTAACTGAAACAAACATAACAATTTACTTAAACTGTTTTACTTACAAGCATAGTAAATCCAAATGCGGAAATGATATCACGGATTTCTTCATAACTCGGTTCAATAGAATCCTCATTTGGAAGATCGGCATGATGATATAAAAGAGGTCCTAAATTTATCCAATATCCACCAGGTTTTAGAACATTCCAAGTAGTTTCAATATAATCTACAATGTTATTTGCTGTATCCAAAAAGAAGCATGTAGCAATACAGTCCCATTTTTCTAAACGTAATTAAAAATGTTATATTTCTCTTAACAACAAAAATAAAATAAATAAATGAATTGATATAGAGAAAGAAACTAAACACTATGCATATATAAAAACATTCTTTTCAGAAAAAAAAATGTAATTTTTGATTTTCTTATACATAGTACTACACATTCCTGTAAAAAATGCAAGTTAAAATATCATCCAGTGAAGTTTTAGAACTATGATTACTAGGGAAAAAAAAAAAAAATTATATAAAATAAATAATATGAATTCTAAATTCTAACCTAACATTAAAATAATTTCAGTTTCAACACACTTTCTGTTGAGAAAAAAGAAAAAAATACATATAGTGTCACCATAGAGTCATATAAATCACCATATTAAACACAACTTTCAATAAACATTTATATAATTTTATGTTGAATGCTAAAAATTCATACATTAAATTATTTTACTAAAATATTTAAATAGATTGTAATAATTATACATTAAAATAAATCTACATTTAAGTATAGCTAATAGTAAATACACCAACAAAATAATTTTACATTTAAATTGACTGTAGTAACTATATTTTCTATTAAAACAATAAAAAAAAAAAATAATAATAATAATAAAGAAAGCATGTATTAGTTTTATGCTGAAAGTTGATAGATCTTACATTGATCACTAGAATACTGGCCCAGTAGATTAAAATATTATACACTGAAATGTCTGCAACAAAATAAAAGATTATACTTCTAATAAGAAAATTTGCTTCTTAAATTTCAAATCTGAATCAAAAAAGATGATTTTCTTCACATTAAAAAATATGCAGACAATTTTATTCTCATTAAAATGAAAAAAGAAAAATACTAATTAGCATAAGGTTTTTTGGCCATTTCTTCATTATTTATTTCTTCTGATAGATTTTTACTATACTTTAATCTAGAGTTAGAAATTGGAATGTGAAAGTCAGGTGTCACAATGGCACCTAACTATTTTTTCTTACTTGCCAAAATGATCTACTCAGGAGTATTTTATTTTTTATTTTTATTTATTTACTTTTTTTAACTGTTTATTAGGATCATAACAGGATAAAGATTAAAAGTTTTATTTATTTATTTAAATAATAAATACAAATACAAAGTTAAAAAGTATTTATACTTAAAAAATAAATTAATTAATTAAAAATTAAAATATATTAAAAACACTTTAAACACACGTAAATTAAAATTTTATTTAAAAGATGTTAAAAAGAAAATTATCCAAAGCTTTTCGCTTTAATAGTAAAGCATCATCAGGGATTTTTATTATTCGTTTCCAGTGAGCAGTTTTAAATATGTTTTCTTTTCACAGTCAAGCCTTTTAATAACATGAGCAAAGGCAATTTGAAATCCGGTAGAGGTTGGATCAAGGAGCTAAGAAAAATAAGAGAAGCTGGAACTATTGAAATATCACACGAGGCTATTGTAGGAGAAAAACCATCATGAATTAGTAGAAATAAACTATTAACTATTTTATAATATTGTGCCAAATTATTGGCAAAATTGCAGCATCTTTGGAATTTATTGCATTTTTGCATTTAATTATATTAATAGCTTCGGAAATGTAAAGTTCTTGAATAGTAGATGGTGCTGTAATAATTTTGGCTTTATCCCATATAGGGTTTGCGTTGGCATAAATGAAGTCGACTAGAGTAGAACTATTTCCTTCTTTGATATTTCGTATATGTTCTTGTATTCTTTTATTTAAAGTCCTCTTAGTCTGTCCAATATAATAAAAAGTTCTTTATTGCTTTCGATGGGTATTTGATAGACTCCTCCAGTGGGTCCATTTAAGTCGCGGTCATGAAGGGTTAATTGTTTAATAGTTATAGGAGAACTGAATGGGATAAATAAATAAAATTTATGTTGTATATAATGTTTAAAGCTATAGAATTCTTTACAGAAAGGGAGACTATTAGTGTAACGAAATTTTAGAGTTGAATCTAGAGTGTGATTAATAGGTTTAATTAGCATGCGATTTTTTATTCTATTAACTAATCTTATAATACTAGATTTACTATATCCCGTAGCATTACCAATATGGATAATATTGTTGATTTGTTGTTTTTCATTAAATTTAATAGTATAATTTATAGCTCGGGTAATGTAGGAATTAAAAAAAGCATTTTTATAATTAGTAGGATGAGCTGAATCAGCCGGGATCGGTAAAGGGATAAATGTGTTTTTGGAAAAGACGTCAAACCATATAGTTGTATTATCTTCGTTACGATGTATCTTAAGGTCAAGAAATGGAAGCGTACGATTGATCTCACAAGGAGAGGTCACGACATGGAAAATTCAGATCGGGACAAAACTCCGCAGGATTGTAGTACACTATGAGGGTAACAACATATTAAAGCAGTAGGACCCACTATCCACAAAATTTCGAGAAAAAAGCATTTAAAGTTTCAGTAATCTTTAAATACAAGTTATTTCGCAAGCGAGCAAGCACCCCAGTGGTGTGATCCTAAAGCTCGAGTCTGCTAGCCAGACGACTTGGGTTCGAAGCTACCTCGAGACTACTATTTTTTTTTTCTTCTTTAACTTTTTATGTAATCTAAACTTTTGATTTATTTTTACTTTATTTTATAATTCAATTCAAAATTTGAAAATTTTAATAAAATATTATTTAATTTTTTTGAATATAAAATAAATATTTTTTTCTATTTTTAATATTTATAACTTAAAAATACAATAAATTTCTATAACTTAAAAAATAAATTTTAGTTTTATTTTAACTGTAAAATAAGGTAAAACTAAAGAAACTGTTTTTGATTATTTATCGAAATATATTTTATTTTATTTTAGGTATGCTTGAAACAATAGTACATTTTCTTTTTTAAATAAAAAATAATAATAACACAGAGAAATGATAATTTTAATTGGATATATAATTACTATCCAAATTAAATAATTACTTCTCAATCAATACAGTTTCTTGAAAAATTATAGTATAGGATTACGATGCTATTAAATTATTACAGGTAAAGAAATGTTATCTTTAAATGTAGATTTTAAATGTTAATGAACATTGTTTCTTTTTCGATAATGACTTCCTTTTTTTTTTATCCTTCCTCGCATGAAATAAAATTCCACTTGCCCTTTATTATTAACAAGCTAGAAGCGCTTACGTAATTTATACACATTCAAACAAAATCAGGAAGCTCAAACCAAGATTTAACTAACACCTGCTAACTATTTTACACTTTGTTTACAGCTTGCTTATTTTTTAATTATTTAAATATTCTGTTTTTCTTTATGTTTCTTATTTAGGGTTTTGTAAAACTAAACTTTATTTTTTAAGTTATAGAAATTTATTGTATTTTTAAGTTATAAATATTAAAAATAGAAAAAGTTATTTTATACTCAAGAAAATTAAATAATTTATTAAAATTTTCAAATTTTGAATTGAATTGTAAAATAAAGTATAAATAAATAAAAAGTTTAGATTACATAAAAAGTTAAAGAAGAAAAAAAAAAAAAAAAAAAAAGTTGTCTCGGGGTAGCCTTGAACCTAAGTCGTCTGGCTAGCAGACTCGCGCTTAAGATCACACCACTGGGGTGCTTGCTCGCTTGCGAAATAACTGGTACTTACTGAAACTTTAAATGCTTTTTTCTCGAAATTTTGTGGATAGTGGGTCCTACTGCTTTAATATGTTGTTACCCTCATAGTATACTACAATCCTGCGCAATTTCGTCCCGATTTGAATTTTCCATGTCGTGACCTCTCCTTGTCAGTTTCAAATGTAAATTTTATCGATGGAAATTGGTTGTTGAGAAAATCAACACATTGCTCATGTTATTAAAAGACTTAACTGTTGACTGGGAAAAGAAAACATTTAAAACTGCTCATTGGAAACGAATAATAAAAATCCCTGATGATGCTTTACTATTAAAGCGAAAAGCTTTGGATAATTTTTTTTTTTTTTTAACATCTTTTAAATAAAATTTAAATTTACGTGTGTTTAAAGTGTTTTTAATATATTTAGCAAATGACACGCGTTCAATTTAACTCTTTTTTTAGAGATTATTTATAAAAATTAAAAACTTACAAAACAGAACAAACAGTAGAAGAAAATTTTTAATTGTCTGCTAGTCAAATGATTCTTAAAATAAGTCAAATACCATGTAATTACATCTTCAAGCAAAATAAAAACTACCAAAAGATATCCATTTAAACTATTTATACTTTCAGGTTTCACTTGCAAAAATTTGGTTTAAATTAATTCACTGTTTCAGAATTCTTATTGTATACAAATTAAGTGATAGCAATAAGTAAAATAAAAAAAATAAAAAATGAATTTTTTTTTTTTTTTTTTATAAATTTGGAAAAATTTTCTGCAAACAACATTTATGTATTTTTGTACTCGCTGGGTTTTTTTTTTTTTTTTTTTTGCTTGGATATGTGTTGAAGCTAACAATGTAAGAATTTTTTTTTTCAAGTTGATAAAAAACGAGCATTTTGTAAATCAGTAAAAAAAAAAATTATTATGACAAAATTGAATTTTCATTTTGTCGTAATAAAATCTGGTCAAAAGGTAGGCATAAAAAATAATACTTAAGTGTGATTTTATGGTCACCAAATTTAATTTATAGGTGCAAAATATACCTAATGGATGCTAATTTCAAACTCTGCTTTAATCATGATAAGAGCAATGACCTGATCGCCCAGCATAGTCAGGACTGAAATGCTTCACCTACTAAGCAATCCTGTTAAGAAAATCTTAACTTACAAAGTAACTAGCTTTCAAAGGGACCTCATACTCATTTTATAATTTTTGAATTCTTCATAGTAAAAAGACCAAAAAACAAAGGTAAAAAATTTCCACAAATACCCAAATGTATAATATGATAGAGAGCTGGGGAAAAAAAGGGGGGGGGGGACATTGCAGTAGAAAGCCAATTACAAGGTTCATGTTCAAATACCTGACTTTCTACATTATTTTCAAGAAAATATTAGCAACACATTTCATAGTTAGACAGCACAGTACCCACTACATCTGAATTTAGCATAATTTAAGTTCTTGCCAGCTTAGAATTGTGATTAACCAAATATTAACATTCTATGTTCTTTTCAAATCAAACATACACAGGTGTGAAAGTGCAAGTTGAACAAAAAGGTTAAGCTGAGGCCATTGTTATACACTAATAACGATGGCTTCAACTCTATACGAAAACTCTATTATGTACACATTAATACAAAATAATCCCAAAATCAATCTGTGAAAAGCATAATATGTTATTAATTAAAATGTATACAGAAGGTAAAAGCAATTAAACTTAAAAGATTTATATAAAAATTTTACTTACTATATTTTCTTAAATTTTTCTCTTATCAACACAAATCTAATTTTCAAAACATAAGAAATTTAATTTATTTAAGAGTTCTTTTTTAGCAAAACTGTGCAAAACATTGTAATATTAATAGAAAATAACAGATTGTATTAACATAAATATACATACAATTTTAAGATAAAGTACCAGCTAAGAGTTATATCATTCATAAACAGAATTTTAATTTTTTTGAATTAACTGAAAAAGAAATATATATATATATATATATATATATATATATATATATATATATATGAAGAGCTAATTTAATTTCCTTTTATTTCACTGCTTTCTTTTTAACTAAGTTTTCCAATCTTCTCTTATATAACCCTTTCCGACCTAAGCTACACAATTGTGTAGGTTAGACATTACATATCTATATACATTTTTGTATCTACAGCAGTCATATGTAATAAAAACAGGAAATTAGAGATCATACTAATTTCCAGAAAGTGTAAAGTACCATTTTCAATTAACAAATGGTGGTTGTACTCCATATTTTTCTTTCAGCAGGCAAAAACAGAAGAATGTAATGTTTTAAGGTAAAAATGTTCCGGTCGGAAAGGGTTATAAGTCTTAGATTGTTTACTCATTTTTAAATTGAATTATCACTTTCTATTTTGTTGTCCATGTTCTTGGTGCCATTAAATGCTTTTTCTTTTGCATTTCTTGTTTTTTTTTTTTTTTTTTAAAAGCAAATTCCTTCTGAATCTGATATGAATATGAATTTTCATATTTATTATATCATAACTTTTTACAGATCGGGTAATGCAAACAATCATTTAAAAAAAAAAAAAAAAAAAAACTGATTAATACATTTAACAGAGAGAAGCTGCTTCACATTTTTATCTTTCAAAATTTTCGGTTTCCAGAAAGCACGATAAGAAGTTCATAAATAACTATTCTTGTTCACCATATTGCAAGTAGCAGAGTTGCCACTCAAAAAGGAGAATGAAATTCCCTGACTTTTTCAGGTTTTCCAGGTATATTCTAAAAAAATTCCAGTCTAACAATATATTGAGCATTGACTGTGTTTGGGGCAAAACAATTATGGTACCATTTGAAAACAGAAAAATTACATATGACAAAAGTTGCATATAGTGATAGCATTTGTCGCTTATAAGCGAGATAAGAAACTTCTTACATGAGCACAAAAGAAGGGTGGGGGTGTTTCAAAAAGATGGTGGAAGCTAAGAAAAAAATGGAAAAATGACCGTGCATTGGCAGATTTTTTTTTTTTTTTCTTTTGTCAATCACTGTATGAAATTCCCTGACTTTTCCAGATTCTGGCTAAAATATTTAAATTCCCTGACTTTTTCCTGATTTTTATAGTCAATTTTCAAATTCCCTGACTATTCCAGGTTTTCCAGGTAGCGTGGCAACCCTGGTGTAGATAAAAAGTTCCTTGGATTGAACAAAAACATACATATTTTTTTAATAAATGTAACACAGTAGTGCCAAAATTCAACACAAGTTAAGTAATAATTTTTTCATGAAACAGTTTTTCTACAATCTTTTCTTTTCTAGAAATTCCTACTGGAGTTAGTTTTTTCCTATTTAGATATTTGTGAATTTCTTTGATTCTGGTTCTTACTTCAAGACCTAACACTTTTTTACTGATATATGGCAGCCAAATTGGAAAAACAGACAGATTTATTTCAATGAGAGAGAAAAAGAAAACATAAAATTGAAAGGGCAAAAGATTGGAATTACTCTCAGATGACATCATAACATGATAACCATTTAAACTGGATCAGGTTTCCAATAGCAGTGAATTTAAGTCAGACAAATTTCATTAATGATATCTTTTAATTGAAGAGACCCTTTTAAGCTATTAAAGACATCATAAAATATTTTTCTACATACCCTTTAAATGGCTTAGAAATTTGAACAAAACTGATAATTCAGCATCCCACACATCACTTTTCTTAATGCAATCCCCTATTTTCACCTTTTTTTTCTACTTTGTTAGTATTCACTACCAATTTAATTATCCCAAATTTGTTCATCCACTCAAATTTAAAATTATTTTTTTCAATCACATTGAAGATATGAACTTCATATTCATCTTTTATTTCCACTGTGCTTTAATTTCTCAGACAAGCATTATCATAACAATTTACGAATGACAGCACATACAAATTGCTGAATGAGCACAAGAAAAATAAAAAAAGTATTAGAAGTTTTTTCAATAAACATTCATTCATTCATTGTTTATTTTATTCCAGTGATTCTAAAACCTGTGATAACAGTTAGCAAATGTCCATGACATGACCTAATTTTCTCCTCTCAGGAATCAAACCCGTAGTGCGATTGTCATTTGACGTCAGAGAAAATGCTCTGTGTTTGCCCTTGTGCAGATTTAATCCTTCAGATTTTAAGATACTTCACAGATAGAGGGGAAGCTGATTGTAGTGTATGAACTTACTGACTGTACCCGCTGCAAAAACTGTTTCGGTTTGGAACAGTTTGGAATAAGCAGTTCGAGGCTATGTGTGATCCGATATGGCTGTATTGATACTTTGTTCCTGTAAATAGCGTTCGTACTTGTAAATAGTATATATTCAAGATGTAATTAATATCCTAATTAAATAATATCCATCAAGATGTGTTTTAACTAAAAAAGCAACACCCACATGTAAACATAATTTATTGAAATGAGTGAGTGTAATATCTTGGCGACGAAGATGGTTCACTTTGGAAAACAAAAGTGCTTTGTTTTAAATCATAATGGATAGAGCATTTTGCTCGAAGACTGCAAAAGGTAAAACGTTGTTTATTTTTCTTGGATAATCAGAAGTAATTAAAATGGAGCAGCAGCAAATAATAGAATTATTGAAACAGAATAAAGAATTGATTGAAGCTTTGCAGAATAAAGAACATGTATCAAATCAGAAAATTTCAGTCTAGTTAAAAAAATTTAACGAAGAAAATGAAAATTTTGACAGTTTTTTTTTTAAAGATTTCAATCCTATTTAGATATTCAGCAGATTCCTGCTGATAAGAGAGCGAAAGTATCTATTTCATCTTTCAGTGCAAAGTTGTATCAATTATTGAAAAATTTGCTGGCTCCTGACATTCCTTCTGATCAGAGTTTAGATAAGTTAAAGATGTTTTAAAGAAACATTTGACCCCAAAGCCCTTGATTATTCCTTCCCGTCATTTTTTTAAAATAGAAAACAGAATGAAGGAGAAAGTATTAGTACTTATATTGCTGAGCTTAGAGCGCTTGCTATAAATTGTGACTATGATAATACTATGCTAAACGTTATGCTATGCGATGTATTTGTTAGCGGATTGAGAGATAAAACAATTTTAGATAGGTTATTCGAGGAGGATAACATCGATCTAGAAAAAATGTTACAACTAGTGCTAGCAATGGTAAAAGCATTTAAAGGGGCAAATGATATAATGGGGTGCACTGCTGGTACAAATGCAGTTCATATTAGTAAGAAAAATAAACAGTATAAGCAAATTAATAAACAGAAATTCCTTGAGAAACAAAATAAAACTGTATTTTGTTCTTGGTATACAGGAACAGATCATACTAAAGAAACATGTAAATTTATTTCAGCTAAATGCAATTTTTGTTCCAAAATTGGGCACATAAAAAAGGCATGTTTCACAGCAAAAAAAGCAAATGCTAAAATGGTAAAACAGAAGCAAGTAAATTTCGCGGATGTAGCTCAAAACCAAAACCAAGTTCAGTTGTTTAAGTTAGACGATTGTACATTGCGCGAAGAATCTATATGACCTCCTATAATTATAAATTTGAAAATTGAGAATAAAAATTGTTCCATGGAATTGAATACGGGGGGAACTGTAAGTGTCATGAGTTTGCGAAATTTTAGGAAAATTTCAAACAAACAAATTCAGCCTACTAGTATAATTTTCAAAACTTACTAAGGTGACTCTTTGATACCCATGGGGTAAGTCATAGTAAAAGTAGACTATAAAGATCAAACTGAGAATCTGAACTTATACATTATAAAGGAAAACTTAGACACCATTCTGGGCTGTGAATGGCTTTAGAAAATTCATATTAACTGGCATAACATTAAAAAGTTAAAAATTACAAATAAAATGAGTTTGGATAAACTTTTAGATGAATACAAAGAAATTTTCAATGATGAACTTGGGGAAATAAATAACTATGAAGTTAAACTTGAACTGAAACCTGGGGTTAAATCAGTATTTTGTAGATTTAGGGCAGTACCCTTCGTTCTGAAAGCAAGAGTAGAAAAGGAAATTGATAGGTTAGAAAAAGAAGGAATAATTCAAAAAGTGGAAAGCTCAGAATGGGCTACACCCTGTTGTGCCAGTGGTAAAATCAGATGGTAGCATACATTTGTGTGCAGATTTTTCTGTCAGTTTAAATCCAAATTTAGTAGTACCTCAACATCCCTTACCAAAATTAGAGGAAATATTTGCTAGTTTAAATGGTGGGAAAAGATTTTCCAAATTAGATTTCAAGCATGCTTATCTGCAAATGAAAGTAAGTGAGGAAAGTCAGAAATTACTTACAAATAATACACATAAGGGACTTTTTATTTGTAAACGTCTCATGTACGGATTAAACGGAGCGCCTGCAATTTGGCAGCGCTATGTTGATGGTTTATTCCAAGGCATGGACAGGGTCAAAGTATTTATGGACGATGCAAGGATAACAGGGGTGGACGACACATCACATCTTAAAGCTCTTAAAAATTTTTTTCAAAAATGTAAACAATATGGGCTGAAACTAAATTTAAATAAAAGTCAGTTTTTTCAGAATCAAATACATTTTTTGGGACATAAAATTGATGCAAATGGGCTTCATAAAACATATGAGAAAATTTCAGCTATCGTTCAGGCTCCTGTACCTAAAGATGTACAAGAGGTTAAAAGCTTTTTAGGGTTGGTAAACTTTTATGGAAAATTCTGCCCAAATTTGGTAACTATAGCAAATCCTTTAAATAATTTGACTAAAAAGGAAGTAAAATTTAAGTGGTCAAAGGTTTGTCAGGATGCTTTTCAGCAAACAAAATCGGAAATATGCTCACCTAGAGTTTTAGTTCATTATGATCCCAAATTGCCTCTTATTTTAGCAACAGATGCTTCACCAGTTGGGATTGGTTGTGTTCTAGTGCACAAATTACTGGATGGTACTGAAAGATAAATAGCTTTTGCATCAAAAACTTTGACTGGAACAGAACAGAAATATTCTCAAATTGATAAAGAAGCTCTTTCTATAGTGTGGGCAGTAAAAAAATTTTATCTGTATTTGACGGGCAGAAGATTTACCTTAATAACAGACCATAAACCGTTGGTTTCTATGTTCAGTTCGAAAAAAGGACTTCCTGTTCTTACAGCGACGAGATTCCTACATTATGCACTGATATTAAAAGCTTATGAATTTGACATTATGTACAGATCATGATAATGCTGATTGTTTGTCCCATTTACCCTTTAGGTCAGAAGATCTAATAATAAAAGATGATGTTGCTTTGTTCCAATTAAGTCAAATTGAAACCCTTCCAATCAAAGCCCGAGACCTGGCTAAAGAAACCCAAATTGACAAAGAGTTAGGACCTCTTTTCAGGAAATTGAAATTGAGTGAAAGTTTAGGAGGGAAAGAAGCAGAATATACCTTGCAAGATGGTTGCATTATGTATGGGCAAAGAGTATGTGTCCCAAGAAAATACCAAAAAAATGTGCTAGAGGAACTACATCAGGGTCATTGTGAAAATGAAAGCAATTGCCAGATCATTTGTGTATTGGAAAGGCATAGATAGTGATACTGAAGAGAAGGCAAAAAAATGTGCAAATTGAGCTAGACATAAAGCAGATCCGGCAAAGGCAAAAGTTCACCACTGGGAATACCCCAGAACGGCATGAGAAAGAATTCATGTTGATTTCGCTGGACCAATTTTTGAGCACATGTTTTTACTTGTCGTAAATGCCCGTTCCAAGTGGCCAGAGGTTTTCTCCAACAAAAACAAACAAAACAATTGAATGCCTCAGAGATTGTTTTGCTAGGTACGGATTGCCAGTTGTACTTAAGAGCTATAACGGACCACAATTTTCATCTCACGAATTTCAAATGTTTATGCAGAGTAATGGCATCAAACATAAAACTAGCACACCATTCAAGCCATCAAGCAATGGGCAGGCTGAGCGTTATGTGTTTACGTTTAAGCAGTACCTGAGAGCCATGCAAGAAAATTATGGCAGATTGAATCAAAAGTTAAATACATTCCTATTACAATATAGGAAAGCTCCTAATGTCACTACAGGCCATAGTCCAGCTATGCTATTTTTGAAGAGAGATGTTAGAACCCGGATTGATTTACTCCTGCCAGACTTAAAATCAAGAATATAAGAAAAGGTCAGAAAAAGTGTATATGAATTTTATGATAGGAAATTTGATATTGGTGACTGTGTTGCTGTCAGAGATTATTGACATGCAAATTCAAAGTGGAAGTTCGGATGAGTGGTTAACAAAGATGGTGCTCTCCATTTTACTGTTAACATAAATGGAACCTTAATGAAGCGACATATTGATCAGATGCGTCCAGTGGGCAATCATGTGCAAGAAAGTGCTCAGACTCCAAGTGTGTATCATAGATTTCAATCTGGGGATTAAAGTAAAATCCCAGATGATAATTCTATCTCTCAAATTCCGGATATAGAATCCAGTGCTCAAACTTCCCCAGTAGAGTTATCAGCTAGTTCTCCTGTGAGGGACTCAACACCAATGCCACAGAATCTGCCACCACTTCAACGCAGCCAGCGACTCTGGAATCCAGTCCAGTGCTCCGTCAGTGACAATCAGTCTGGGATCTTTACCTAGACGTTCTAGAAGAATCTGCAGACCTCCAAACAGACTTAACCTTTAATAAGGAGGGAGGAGATGTAGTGTATGAACTTACTGTCTGTACCCGCAGCAAAAACTGTTTCGGTTTGGAACTGTTCAGAATTGGCAGTTCGAGGTTATGTGTGAGCCGATATGGCTGTATTGATATTTTGTTCTTGTAAATAGCGTTCGTACTTGTAAATAGTATATATTCAAGATGTAATTAACAGAGTTGCCAACACAAACTTTTTCCCCCGCTTAAAGTACACATGAAAATCTGCTAAAAATTCAATTGCCCATAGTGTAGCACCAGTGCAGTGTAAAATCCAATCTGCTAAACCTTTATTTTATTCCATAAATCGTGTCAAAAATCCACTAAATTTAGCAGAAATTCCGCTAAATTGGCAATGCTGGTAATTAATATCCTAATTAAATAATATCCATCAAGATGTGTTTTAACTAAAAAAGCATCACCCACACGTAAACATAATTTATTGAAATGAGTGAGTGTGATACTGATCATTTCTTGTGTTTTTGCTCGGAAAACAAATGGATTTTGTTAAATTGAAATCACATACCCCTGCCACATACACACATTTTTCAGTCACGATATCTCATCAGATTTACATCGATCTCAGGAACTGTCTAAAATGCATGATGAAAAATGGAATTCTTTCATGCCTGTAAACAAAAACATGTAATTGGAAAGTAAGAATTTTTCCTTTTTCCAGAATTTTATTAAAAATTTTCAATTTCCATGAGATTTCCCTGAGATCTGAATCAGAAATCTTTAATTCCCTGAGTAAGCAGAAGTGAATTAAAAAAAGTAATTGCAAAATTTGACGTAGCAAGGAGGTTTTTCCTCTGAAGCCTGCTGCAGATGAAAGGGGACTCTGAAAATACTTTCCACAATGCATTACACTGACAATAAACTCATATTTACAATTAGAGCAAAATCGGTTCAGTAGAAGTTAATTAAAAATGAATTGTACAATAATTTGACACAAGCAGAGAGATTACTGCACATGAAACTTGCACCTGGTGAAACAGATATTTAAAAATGCTTACATATTAACTGATATCTAAAATTTCAGTAAAATCATTTTGTCAGAAGTGTATCAAAAGCAAATCTGAAAATTTGTCATATGCAGACAGATTTTTGCTCCTACAGCCTGCCCCATCTAAAACAGATCTCTGAAAATTCTTGCATATTTTATTGTCAGTAACTAATTTCTAAAATTTGAGTAAAATAGGTTCAGCAGAAGTACATTAAAAATGAATCACAAGATTTGAAACAGGGAGGTTTTTGCCCCTGATGAGATAAACATTTGAAAATGCTTACATATTTTATTGTCATCAATTAATATCTAAAATTTGAATAAAACCAGTTTGGTAAAAGTGCATCAAAAATTAATTGCAATATATTTGTCACAAGAACACTGACTTTTAGCCATTAGAACTTCCTGTGATGAAATAGATCCCTGAAAATGCTTGCTTATTGTAGTGTCACCGACTCATGACTACAATTTAAGTGAAATTAGTTTAGCAGAAATGTATTAACCCTCTGAGCGGCTGATATGTATTTTTCTGTACACTGAGCAGTAGTTTTTCCCTTAATACACTAACAATTAAAAAAACCATAATTATACATTCTTAGCTTGTTTTTAAAATATGAAAATCAGGTATAATAATCATGAGGTTCATCTTGACATCCGTAGCAACATTTTAAATTTCAAATTGAAATAACTATCGTTTTGGGACATTTTAAAAACCATGCAGTGAAAACAACATTAAAATTTTGCCCTTTTACAAGATGCTCAGTAAGTTAAAAATAAATCACAAGATTTGACACAGAGGGACAGATTTTTGCCTCCAAAACGAGCTCTTGGTCAGATATATTCCTAAAAGTACTGGTGTATTATGATGTCACTGACTATGGATTTGCCAGCAAAATTTGAGAAAAAACAAATTGATGGAAGAAATTAAAAATGAATCACAAGATTGTCACAGGCTGATAAATTGTATTTTTACCACCTAGAGCTTGTACCTGGCGAGATATATCCATGAAAATGCTTGTAAATTACATTTTCATCAACTATGAACTCGTGTGCAAATTTTAAGTGATGTCAGTTCAGTGAAAATGGGTTAAAAATTGACTAAGATTTTATCCAGACAGAACAATCAAATTAAATAAAAGCTATAAACTTTATTCACATGAAGATTTAAATTAATTATAATAAGAAATAACCTTCTACATACTTCATGATTTGAGCTGTAATGCATTTTCACCGGGGTACCCCGGCTTGTTCACCAGCACTATTGGTGTCAGAAGCTTTGCACTTGCAATTTTCCTTCGGTGTTCTTTTAAGCATGCCTCTCCACTGGTCATCAAGCCCAGCCGCATCGTTGCCATTACACAAATTATAAAAATAAACAATCTCAACAGCTTTGCGGTATGCAGCATAACTGTGATTGGGGTAATTCGCAATTTTAGTGGCGTTTTCAAATTGAATATTTATATTGTCTTCTTGATTCGCTTTCGTTAATGCGGTGGTGATTTTGTTTGTGGCTATGTCATGGATGCGTTCTTTAATCCTAATTTTTATTTTTATTTTACCAACATAACATTTATTATTTCCTTGGCTGTCAGTGTATGGTATTTTATATATTCCTGCATTTTCTAATGGACGGATGGGTCCTTTATCATTCCTTATGAGTTGGTATATATTGGGGTTGGGCTTAATGGGGATTTTAAGATTATTTTTAACGGCGATATTTTTAATTTAGCAAGCTGCGCCGCGGTCATAGGGAATCGAAGTTGTGAATTTTTGGGGGGCTTTTGATAATAATTTACTAAAAGAAAATTACTTCAAATTTAACAATAAAATTTATCAACAACTCAAAGGGGTCCCAATAGGATTCCCATATCTGGTTTTTTAGCAGAATTTAAATTATGCACAATAGAAAATGAAATTATGAAAAAGTTTAAAAATAAAATTCTGTTTTGGTTCAGATACGTGGATGATGTTTTTAAAATAATTGACAGTAATATTAACCCTGCCCATATTTTGAACACCTTAAATGAAATAGACACCAACATAAAATTCACCCTTGAAAATGAATGTAATAACCAAATTAATTACCTTGACATTACTGTAACCCGCAAAGAATTAATACTAAAGTTTACAGAAAACCTACCAGCAGCAACGAAATTATGCATTACAAAAGCAAAACCCCTATAAATACAAAATTAGTGCTATACAATTGTATATAAACAGAGCCATAACAATTTGTAATGAACCTAGGGATTTAAAAGAAGAATTAATTACTATTAAACAGTACACTAAAAAAGCCGGGTACCCTGAAAACTTAGTCGATAAAATGTATAGAAAAAGAATTTAAACTCTCAATAATATTCCTGATTATCAAAGCCCCCCCCCCCCAAAAAAAAAAAAAAAAAAAAATCACAACTTCGATTCCCTATGACCGCAGAGAAGCTTGCAAAATTAAAAATATTGCCATTAAAAATAATCTTAAAATCCCTATTAAACCCAATCCCAATATATGCCAACTCATAAGGAATGATAAAGGCCCTATCCATCCGATAGAAAATGCAGGAATATATAAAATACCATACACTGACAGCCAAGGAAATAATAAATGTTATATCGGTAAATCAAAAAGAAAAAGAAAAACTAGGATTAAAGAACACAGCCATGACATAGCCACAAACAAAATCACCACCGCATTAACGAAAGCGAATCAAGAAGACAATATAAATATTCAATTTGAAAACGTCACTAAAATCGAGAATTACCACAATCATAGTTATGCTGCATACCGCGAAGCTGTTGAGATCGTTTATTTTTATAATTCGTGTAATGGCAACGATGCGGCTGCACTTGATGGCCAGTGGAGAGGCATGCTTAAAAGAATACCGAAGGAAAACTGCAAGTGCAGAGCTTCTGACACCAATAGTGCTGGTGAACAAGCCGCGGTACCCCTGTGAAAACGCATTACAGCTCAAATCATGAAGTATGTAAAAGGTTATTTCTTATTATAATTAATTTAAATAAAAGCATTTACAAATAAACTAAATGAAATAAGTCATTTAAAAAATTAACATAATTTCATCAAAATTATTTACATTTTTGAAATTTTAAGCATTTACCTGGCTCATTATAGATTTCAACATAATTTCCTGCAACCATAGAGAATTCTAAATCTGTTGGCAAGTCACAAGGATTTACATCTGGAAATCTGACTACTTGAATTTGATCACAAGATTTTAAATTATTATAATACTGATGAACCCATGGATAGATCTGATACAAATCCTTCTCTTGGCATCTAAAATTCAGTCATTAATGATCAAAATCATAGCAGAGCAAATATATATGTCATCATACTTAAAACTTGTGCATCTCTCAGCAATTTTGTTAAATTTTGTATTATTATAGGAATACTACTTGTCTCTAGATATGCTAAAAATAATACAATCTCAATATAATGCAATCAACGGGAAGTTCAATACTGATCTAGTTATTGGAGGATTGTGGTATATTGGAAATTATCATTAGCAAACACAAAATATGTTTTCCTTTAAATGCATAGTCACTGATGTAAGATAATATTTCGATCAGTTGTAAAACTAACTTCATTATATTGAATCTCTCTTATACTCTCTATGCTAAAAATCCTTTATTTTGTTTTATTCTGATAATTTGAAAATTAAAATTTTAAAATATTTTGAGAAAGAATATATAATTGAAATACTACTTAAAACTTTAAAGATCAATTATTTTTTATTTTAGGAGCAAGATTAAAATTAACAGTTTTGAATATCAAACATAACAGAAAGCTTCTAATCCCTGAAGTTGTTGATCCAAATATAATTACTTAAAATTAATTTATCAAAGCATACGAAGTTACATAAATTTGTACAACTAGAAACTTAAAAAGAAACATATCAACAGTTAGCATATCAACAGTTCTGATCTGTATTTAAATTTGTAATACACCAACTTTATAAATCCAAAATAAAAATTTAAGTAAAAAAACATTTTTTAACAGTAGAAGCTTTATATTGTGGAGCCCTGAAAAGCATAAAATAAAAATTTATTCTAGCAAAGACATGCTATATAAACAAATGAAAGTTTCAACATTAAGAAAATTTTAGAGAAAAATATAGATATTTCACTTTTGCAAGAGATGAAAATTTTTAAGAATTCAAAATATTTGAAAAAGCCATTGACACCAATATTCTTAGTCATTAGTTTCTACATAAGTATTTGTTAAACCCTAAATTTCAAAGCTCTCAAAAGCTTTTTAAAATATTTTTAATATTTAAAAATTTTCATCTCTGGCAAAAGTGAAATATTTAAATTTTTCTCTAAAATTTTCTTAGTGTTGAAAGTTTCATTTATTTATAGCATGTCTTTTCAAGAATAAATTTTTATTTTATACTTTTCAGGGCTCCACAATAAAAAGCTTCTATAGTTAAAAAATGTTTTTTTTTTACTTAAATTTTTATTTTCTGCTTTTTAGTTACAAAAAACGCTTCTAAAAAACGAATCAAAAATTCTTAGGATACTGTGTAGACAATGAAAGATTTTCTTTTATCAATTAACACCTTTTCTATTAATTATCTGCAAAAATTTACACATTGACTCTTGTAGAATTGAACCCACGACATGCTCTAACCAAAAATCAAAGAACAACAAAGTCATAGATCATGCTATAAAATCACAATAAATACTTATACAAAAAGAATATTGTTCTCAAATTCTTTTTCAAAAAAATATGTTATCTCTTGCAAAGTGAAATATTTATTTTCTTTAAATATTTATATTATTGTATTTCAACAATTTTCGTATTGTTGAAACTTTTATTTATTTGTTTATAGCATGTCCTTGCAAGAATATTTTTTTAATACTTTTTAGAGCTACACAATAAAAACTACCAGATTTTTTTTTTTATTACATTTTTATTCCCGTGTGTTTTTGTAACTAAAAGAAGCTTCTTAAAAAATTAATCAAAAATTTTTAGGATAGTGTGTAGACAACGAAGGATCTTTATTTTATCATTTGACATCTTCCTTATTAATTATATACAATAAAATAGCACATCAGTCTTACAACCATCACGTTATCAACATGACGCTCTATCCAATTGAGCTAAAAAATGACGAAGAAAAGTGCTAACATTTACGTTAAAGTGGAGGCGTTTAGTTTTTAAGTGTGACACGAAACACGATGACAAAATCCAATTTCAATAAAAAGTTTCTAAACTTATATATATATGTATTTTTTACTTAAAACTTTTATTTCTTTGCTTTTTTAATATCTAAAATATTCTGTGTTTTTTAATATCAAAAAAAAAAAAAAGCTTCTTAAAAAAACTTTTCAAAAATTCTTAGGATAGTGTGTAGTCAACGAATAATTTTCTTTTATCAATAATTTCTTTTATGACACCTTTTCTACAAATTGTCTGCAAAAATTAACACACTGGACCTTCGGGGATTGAACTCTTGACCACTGCATTATTAATGTGATGCTCTAATCAACTACACCAAGGAGCAACAAACGGAATAGCTTAAATTTACTTTAAAATGGAAGGGCCTTGTTTATTAGCGTGACACGAAGACAAAGTGACAAAGTATTTTTAGTCACCTCTAACATGACACAAATACATCAAGATTTGCACTAGTTTTTTAGTGATAAAATACAAAATTTTATCTAATATATAAAATGATTTTCTTTAACCAAATAATGAACATATTGCTTTCAAGATGTCCAAATATATGAGGATGTATCAATAAGTAATGCACATATTGTAAAAGTAAATAATAATAATATTAATAATAAAATAATTAATGACAAATGTCAAACAGAAATGAATGCATTACTCATTTCTTACTTTTCCACATAATTTCCATACATGATGTGACATTTGTTCCAATGATGGACCAGTTTGAAAATCCCTGTCTCATAGAATTCTGTTGCCCGCAAGAAGAATTACCTTCGCCTGTTTCAATTTACCGTAAGAGCCAAAGTTCTTACCACTGAAGAATTTGAACTTCTTCATGGGTCTGATATTTGGGCCCATGAAGAAATATTCCTTGACAGTAACAAGTTTAACTCTTATGACAAACTCAAATGGGATACATATGAAGCAAAGTTTTGGTGCCTATTGTCTTATAAATAGCAATACATCAAATTAATTTTGCACAACAAATAGCTCTGCTATACAGACCTGAAAAAAATCTGTTCACCATGTGCCAAATAAAATAAAATGGCAACTTTAAAAAATTTAAAAAACTTTGCAATTTGTTTTCTTCTGTGACTTTCACAAACATGAATTTCATTAATCAATGAGATGAAAATTATGTATTTTAGCAGTTTGAAGTAAATTAATGAAACAGCAAAGAAATGATAAAATATTTTAGAAATCAGTAACAATATTTAGCATATATATTTTAAAAATTAGACACTAAAAAAGGGGGAATTTTTGATACTTTGCAGTGAAATAATCATTTATTTTAGGTATTAATCAACTTTGAGAAAAGAGTGTATTTTGCCAATTGCCTTATATGAGCTATAACTGGAATTCAATTTAACTATTTTTTAATGAGCAGTGGAATAATTCTGCACTTTGGTAGTCATCTACAGTAGTTTGTATTTTGCTTGTCAAACCATCACACATATATGCAATTTCATCAATTGTTATTGATTTGGGGGGGAAAAAAATTCAGGAGTATGTCTAGGAAAAAATCAGATGTGAAGGTGGATCCAGTTTGAAAACTGACAATCTTAAACAGGCCTTTTACAAAATTAATAAACTTAAAATTAACACACAAAAAAATCCTACAATTAAAGAAAAAAATTCCTCCAAAAATTTAAATGAGGAAATTATTTATTTTGCTATTTATTCAAAATATCTGTGAAGAAAAGATGAGTAGGCCAAAAGAATTTACAAGGCATTATGAAGACTACAGCATACTAATTTATACAGACATGAAAGTGGGCGAAAATAAAAAAAAGGTAAAATATTTTTAAAGTAACAGATGACAAGTTTTAAAGGCCATCTTAAGTAAGAACTGATTTGCTTTAATTTTCAGGAATGAAACTATGAATCCTTGATAACAATTTCAGTATACTTATCTTTTTAACATTACTACAATACATTTACAGCTTGTGCACAAGAAAATGAGCTTTATGTTGCTTTATAAATAAAATAAACTGTGTGAAAGAAATACAAATTAGTTTTTTTCTGATCAAAACTTGTTTTATTTAAAAGGTATTTAAAAAATTTAAAATACCTTTAAATAAAACAAGAAGCTTTTAAAATCAAATAGAAAACAACAAATTAATATTCAGATAAATATGGGAAAAGACAAGACTTGAAACATTCGATAATCATCAAGAAACTTCTCTTAAATCCCTTATAATATTTACATATGGGCATTAAAATAACATCAAATTGTACCATATGACACTCAAGATTTATCAATACATCACACAATATTTATGCATTAACCTTTGGTCAAAGATAAGTTATTTAAATATTCAATAACCACTTTTATTTTAGTTTCAAGGCAAAAGTAACTTGCAAGAAGGGGTAAGATTCCCTACCCTAATATACTTGCAACATTTTCTTTCCATTTTTGCATTCATTCACATATAAACCATAAATGTTTCCAAAAAAGTGAAAATCCACCTTTTGATGAAACTTTTTCATCCCTTTTTAAAAATCTTTAGTGAAGGAGAGACACATTCAAAGAACTTATCAAGCATACTGATCTCTATTTCATTTCATACATACAAGCAATCTGTTTAATATTTATGTGATACTGCACAGAGAAGCAATTCACTTAACATATACACATAGAAACAATGTATCTAATACCTAGATAAACAAACAAAAATATTGGGACCAATAATATTTTACAAACAACAGCACACTTTTAAACTCAAAGTGAATGAATATCATTTAAAAGAAACATCAAGGCTACTAAAACGAGTACCACATTTTTTTTACTTTTAATTTATGAAAATTAATAAATAAAATGAAGCTACATTAAATTGTATATGAAACAATATGATCTAGCTTATTTTCATTGACAAAATTACTAAAAAATAAATCCCTTTGAGACAATTAGACTATCTTAAATAGATTTATATTCCACTCTTTAAAAGGAACAAGTTTACCTTTTCAACAGTTTTTCATTTTGTAAAAAATGGTGAAAATTATAAACTTACTGCATATCAATTTTAAAGTTAAAGTACATTTTATTTAAAAAAAAAAAAAAAAAAAAAATTCCTTTTAAACTGCACATATAATCAAATAAATAAATTGAACTTCTTAAACTCTCAACTAATTTTTAAATAGTACTACATTTTTGCCCATTTTTTTTTTTTTTTTTTTTTTTCAAAAGATTTGTGACTATTACTATACAAGAAAGACCACACACAGATATTTAGATACACCTAATATTGCATTTAAAATAATTTTTTTACTGATATATATGTAATGTAAAATTACATAATCTGATATTACTTTATATAATGTAATTGCTAAAAGCAAAAAATAAAAACATGAAGACTAATTCCAAGCACAAGTTCTTCACACAAGTAATAAAGAACTTTTTAAATTTACCTCAAATAATAATAATGATAATTAAAAAAAAAAAAAAAAAAAAAAAACTGAGTATTTTTTAAACATGAAAATGAAGAAAACTTGAATATGGAGAAAAGTAAAAGCCATTTAAAACTTTTTGTTTGAGAATGAGTAGCTTGCGATAGAATCCCAAATTATATAATGAACAGCAATCCTTAGAATATAATTAACATATGAGTCAAAATAAGATATCAGTTTTTCACAAATTAAGCAGGCTTTCATTATCATCAGGACATTAGAAAAAATAGGAGAGGGGGGAGGCTTTTTCGCAACTGTGTTACAAAGGGTCTACATCAAAACATCGCCGGGAATAACGTCGCCCGGCAATTCATCGCTGTCAAAACATCGCTTGTCAAAACGTCGCCTAGTCAATAACATTGCGTCAACAATAACATAGGCGACAGAAAACAAAGCTGTTTTTTTTGTTGTTGTTGTTAATAGCAATTGAATAGACTAAACATTAGAAGGAAATTCTTTTTTTTTTTTTTGGTTTGTTTGTTCAACTACAATTTAAAGATTAAATATAAATGTCAGATTGATTTTTTATGTCATGACGACACTATGTTTAACATCTTTCTTTTTTATTACATGTTTCTGTAAATATAAAAAAAGTTTTAATTTCAGCTGCTATATATATATATATGTAAATATATATATTTAAAGAAAGTATAGGAATAATGAAAACTTTCGATCACAAGTTTTCAATGGATCTACACGTTTTGAGATATCTTGAATATTTTTAAAAAGTCACTTTTAGAAAATGTCTGTGTACTTCTAAAATTTTGTAGACGCTGTATCGATTGAAGTAATTGGTAAAATTTAACCAAACTTGATACTTGGTAGATCTTGACTTAAATTTAATTTTGATTAGATATTGGGGTGCCAACAGATGGCACTGCTATGCTGTAATTTTCCCTCTTTTAAGGAAAATCTATATCTCAGCTTCTATAGGGCTATAAATGCACTAAACTTGGCATGTGGAATGGATGTTATGTAAAATAATGCTGATTCGATTTAAATGCAAATGGGCTGATAGCTGGCGCTACTATGGTGCAATTTCATCTCATTTAGGGGATGGCAATATCTCAACGTCTATGATATATAGCTGGACTAAACTTAATATCATGTATATTATGTAAAATTATTTTGTTCACTTTGGGTGTGTAGGGGTCGGACAGGTACTGTTATGCTGCTATCATATTTTCTATTCACAGGCAGGCTATATTTCAGTTTCTATGTTATATAAAAGGACCAAACTTCCTATGTGAGCTACATATTATAAAAAATTACGCTAATTCGATTTGAATGCATATCGGTCCACAGATGGTACTGCTATCATTTTTTGCATATTTTCAGATAGCCATGTCACCATCTAGTAGTTAAAACTGCACCGACGTGCAATGCAAAGTATGAATTGTGAGAAGTTGCGCTGATTACATTTTAGTGCATATCAATCGGTGAGATACCCTGTTATAAACAATGACATAGAACATTTTTTTGTGATGACCACAACATAGGTTTTTTTATTACTTTCTTCATATTCAATCGAAAAAAGTTTTGATTTCGTAAACATTTTAGACTTCAATGGATCTACACGTTTTAAGAGGTCCAGAACACGATTAAATCTTTTTTAGAAAATCTTTGTCTGTCCGTCTGCCAGTACATGTGACAAACAATTTGTGGCAACTATATCTCAGAAACTACAGAGCAAAATTTAATGTAAATTTATATGCAGTTGCACCTTACATAAATTAATGCCTATCAACTTTTGGTGCAAATCGCTCAACAAATGGCGCTACTATACTGTGATTTTTTTCAATTTAGGGAAGGCTATATCTCAAGTTCTGTAGTGAGTAATCAAACAAACCTTGGTAAGATGGTCATTATAACACATTATACTGATTCAAATTGGCTGCATATCGACTAACAGGTAGCGCTGCTACACAAACTTATTATTATTTTTTTTAAGGAAAGGTTATTATTTAGATTTTGCTGTATATAAATGCACAAAACTTAGTATGTAAGAAATGGAATTACGAAACCCTTTATTAGTTCAATTTGGGTGCATATCACCCGACAGGTAACGCGTATGTGCTGCAATTTATCTCAAAAATAGGAAGGTTAAATCTCAACTTTTAAGACATATACATGCATCAAACTTAATGTATGAGATAACCATTATGAAAATGGATGCCAAAATTAATTTGGGTGTATATCAGTAGACAAGTGGCCCTGGTATTATTCACTTTCTTTAATTTTATGTATTTCGACATTTCAGCATATGTTGATTAAAATTGCATCAAATTCCATATGTTAAACCTTTATCGTGAGGTACTAGACACACAGACAGACTATTCGCTAAAAACATGACTTTCATATTCAGGGGACTTCAAAACATGTAAATATAACAAAAACTCGCATTCGAAAATTTGACCCTAAATCAATACTTTCTCTACCTTATAGGTAAGAGAAAGTAATAATAATAATAAATAAATAAATAAAAAGATGGCAAAGTATTCTTAAAAATTCATTGAATTATTGTAAAATGTGCAATTTTTAACTGAAAATATTTATTTTAATAGCATTTGCTAGAATCATAGAATTATCTGTAATTCAGAAAAAAAAAAAAAAAAAAACTATTATTTTAGATTGATGCATTAAAAAAAAAAATTAAATATAATTTCCTTAAGAGATCTAGATTCATAGATAATCTATTTTAATAGCCGCCAGTTTGACTGCAAGTCTGACTCTGCTGCTTAGAAAACCAGACATCCTATCTTAAATAACTTAACATTTGGCTACATTTTTGTCATTGATGATTTTAGCACAGCGATGTTTTTGCGGCGATGTTTTGTCGTCTATGTTTTGACGTGCGATGTTTTTTCCGCCGGTGTTATGACGCGATACCATTACAAATGCTATGTAACAGTAATACTTATTTACACCATCTTGTTGCTCACATCAACATATGCACATAGGAAGCATAGATTCAACTTCAGTGTAAATAATTACTTTTTATTTATCCTCGATGGAAACATTCTCCATCTTTGCTTAAGTAATAACCCGTAGTTATCACATTGGATACAATACAAGTTCATCATTGTATAATATTTCAAAACCTCCATCATATTTGGCCATTCTAATCCATACATTAGTATATTTTATTGAAATATTTGCATTTTATAGGATATAAATTCACACAGTTTTAAAACTTTACTTTCATTGTTGATATCATTGCCCCCAATGTCTTCATTAAATGCAATCTTCAAAATGAATTTCTAAAATTTTTTTTTTTTTTATGATTAATACATAATAGAAACCAATGAGCAACACATAATCATGATTCCACTCCATTTTTTTTTTTTTTTTTTTTTTTTTTTCCTTTTTTAATAGTGATTCATAATAAATGATAAAAAGATCAAGTTATAATATTTGTATTAATAATAAATTGTGAAGATTTATATCAATTGTAGCTATATTTAAAAGGAAAAATACTAACTTGTTCAGTACAAAATTTGATGTAAAGAGCATGAAAAGACTAAATTCATTGCCTTGACATGTATAGCCTCTTTTTGCTATCTCATAAGGTAATCTTCCAAGTCCAGCTCCAGGGACTAAAACTTTTACATTACTAGATGTGCTAAAATAAAAAATACATATAAATAATCCTCAAACATTTATTATGTTTTTTTTTTTTTTTTTTAAATTATGAACACATTTTTATTGCAAAAGAAAAATATAAAAATTATACTTAAATTTCATAGTAGAAATTCCATTATATACATAAAATAACAAAAAGAACAAGAAACACATCTACCCACTTCCCCCTTCCTTTTTTTTTTTTTTTCTTGACATATTTGACACAATAAGAAAATGTTTCCTTGCACATTTTTTATTTTTCAAACATGTACAATGTAAGGAAGGTATTGTAACCATGAAAAAAAGTAACTATGAGATTTTGATGTATCTATATGCTTTAAGGAGTCATGAATTAATTTTGTTGTTTTTATACTAATGCATGTATGTGAATGAACATGACAGTGCCATGTTCACTCACATGTTACATAACCTGTATGGATTTTGATTAGTGTAGAACTTATAATTCTTTCATAGGGAAAGAAAGAAATATTCCTTATAATTATGACCTATTGATTCAAATTATTTAAAGTACAGCATTGTCTAAAGGTCTCATATGATTGAGCTAAAAGATTTTAGGTATATTACAGATCACCATCACATAACTTGTACAGATTTTGATGAATGTGGGACTTCTTTTACAGTGATGAAAAGAATTCTTTATCATTACAACATCTGTCTAAAACTATTCAAAGTATGCTAGCTTCAAAACTCAACATCTGACTAAGATAAAATTGAACAGATCATCATTGCAACAACCAAATATCAATTTTTATGGGTGTAGGTTTTGGAGTTTTTTTTTTTTTCTTTTACAGAGATACAAAAGGTATAATTCTTATACATTGCAATCTACAAACTAAAATTATTTGAAGTTCATTTTGGAAATGTTAAATTGTTTGAAACAGAAAATAAAAAACTGATTTATTCATATGATTTTACTAATACATGATCATTATGAGAAATAATGTGTGTATTATTTATAGAGCTTTTATAGGGGAAGAATTTACACATTTCACATTCTACTCTGATTATCTTAAATGTTAATTAAATTACTTAAAAGAAACTAAAGCTGATATGTGCTTTCTAATTTGGGTCCAGCATAGTACAAGGTACAAACAGTGAGACTAGTGCTACTGCCCCTCAATTTTTGCCACCCGGGGCAAGTGCTCCCTCCCACCCCACACTAGATCCAGATCTGGAAAAAGGATTTATTTCTTATTCCAGTCCAAAAACCCATGATTGGATTACCCCTTTCATGATTTGCATCTGGATATGCCACTGTCTATGACTTTCTTATTCTCAGAAATTTTTCATAATTTTGAAAAGAATTTTCCAGGAATTTTTGAAATTTCATTCAGAATGAATTCAGTATATATGTAATTTTCAAGTTTTCACATACATATATGTGCATATTTCCTTGCTTTTGTTTTTTCATTAAAAATTTAACATTAGAAATAGTTAAACACAGCAAAAATTAACACTAAATAACAAAGGAAACTAGCAGACAGCTGTTTTAATAACATTTAGCATATCAATCTGCTATTTTGCATAGTTACCAATTTATAGTATTCCACTTCAAAAATGCCTGCTAATATCCAGTTTTATTATTTAATTCTCTAATACTCTATCTCTAATGCTCTAATATTCTCTCTCTAATTTTACTATTTAATTTTCTAATTTAAACCAACGCTGTCTTAAAATATTTTGTAAAATCTGTAAAAACATTTATAGATATATATTTTTTTTTTTTTTTTTTTTTTTTTTTTTTTTTCAACTTACCATCAGTGAGGATTGAACACACAATCTTCAAGTTCATAGTTCTGTTCTCTGACCACATAGCCAACGGGTCTTGGCTGAATGTCAATGGATTACATTAATTAATCTGTGATAAATTTTGAGTATAATTAAGTATCGAATAATCAGTTTATAATTTTTTTTTTTTTTTTTTTAATATTATGTTTTGTTCTGTAGAAATTGACACTGTTAATTATTAACAATAAATGCGAAATTGTTTTTAAGATTATTTTAAAAATTAAAATATTTAGTAAATAAGTATTAAGCAATTAGGGGAAGATACTATACAATCAATGCATTCAAATTCCAATAATTTATTTGGAATTAAAAATCAATATACTATTTGAATATGTATTTAGGAATTTTACTGTACGCCCTCTACTACTTTTTTTTTTAAGGGTGTTAAAACACAAATATCATTAGTCCTGTTGTACTAAAATTCCGGATGGACAGAATTTCATCCATAGTCTTGGTTTTTTTTTTTTTTTTAATCCTGATAATAACCTGTGACTCAGAGTTGAGGTCCCTGAACTGAATTCCCCATATTTTTGGGGATTTCATTTATAATTTTGTTAAGCTGTTTAGCCATTTAATTTTAAGTTTTTGCTTTTTCCAGTACTAACTGATAAACTATATCTTTTTCATAAACAAGTGATAAATTTGAGGAACGTATGTATTTGTATTTCTAAGCTGATTGACAAATTACATATGCTACTTTTGCAGCTATGTGCCAAAAAGCAGAATAGTTTTGCTTTTAATTGACAAACTTTATGTCAAATCGATCACCTCTGATTGACAAAAATTTAGGTTAAATTTTAAATTGTAATTAATTGTTAAAATAAGTAATTATTTTCCTGCTAATTGATAGAGTTTGTTTTCCAATTAGCAAAGCCCTATTAGAAAAGTTTAGAATTTTGCTATTCTTAGCACTATTTTTTCCCTGAAATACAAATGGTTAAAACATCTATACTTAATATATAAATAAATAATGAAATATTCTTCAAATAATGAAATGAAAAACACATAAAAATCTAACACTTAAGAAGGAGCAGAAATAATTTTAATTTCACAACAATAGCATTTTATATTAAAAAGAATATTTATGAAGAATAATTATGAAGAATATTAAACAATTATTTACACTTTATCTGGTGGAAAGTGGAGAACTATTTCATCTAAAATGGGTTTAAAGGATGCATCACGTTCATCTTTTCCTTCAAGACTCCATTCTCTATATAATTGTTTGAATATAGATTGAAGTTTATCCATATCATATGGGGATACAAGGGAACTAAAGACCTTCTAAAATAAATAAATGAGCACATTATTTTGTAGCCAAATTGCCCTATATGAGAAAATTGCAATACAATTACTTGAATATTTAAACTGAGTTTAATACATCAGAAATAGCAATAACATGATAAAAAAAATTGATAATTAAAAATGAGTAGCATTATTATTTCAATAAATAGAATATACCTTATACTAGAATATTATGCCTGCAGAAAACTTCTTGCAACCCCCCCCCCCCCCAGGCCTCTCTCTCTCTCTCTTTTTTTTTTTTTTCCTTTCTTTTCTGGCAAAGTTCAAAATTAAAAAAAAAAATTAAAAAATAAAAAAATACACAAATAATTCAATCAATTTTCTTAGCAATTTAAGTGAAAGAAGAAAAAAAGCATGTGTTTATTTTTATAACACCGATCCCACTAGATTTTTGGAATCCCTGGACTACAAGATGCACACAGTTCTACAACATTGCTTTTTTTTTTTTTTTTTTTTTTAAATAAAAGAAGGTTTTTTTTTTTTTTTAAAAAAAAGTTAATCTGAATATATAAATTTAAAATATTATGCTTTTTTTTTCTTTTTGGGGTAATTAAGTAAAATTTTCCAAGAAAACTGATAGAGACCTTTCGGTCAATCTTTTAAAACATGTTATTTAAGCAGAGAAAAGCAGTAGAAACAATTTTAAATTTAAATTTAGAGTTAAGTATGTTGAACTCAGTAAGCACAAAAAAAATTAACATTAATAAATAAATTTTATTTATAAAAAATAAGATATATAACAATTATGACAGTATATTAACTCATTTTAATTAACATTTAAAGTTTAGCGCAAATCCATCATTACTTTTTAAGTGCAGAAAAAAAGAACCTTTAGATGAAGTTAACACTTTTGATGAATCTTCAAATACAATAACTATTCATAAAAATTAACTCAAAAGTTCTTTTTAAATCCAAAGAAACAATCACAATATCTTCATTCAAAAAAAAGGAGAAAAAGGTTTTAGCTGGCAACACTGTAGATAATCACACAAACTGTAGAAGCACAATTAAATCATTAAAGAATCAGCATACATCGTCTCGCGGTCGCAAGTTGACCAGCGAGGAAAAGGAGAACTTCAGACTACATCTTGCGGTCACCATTTTGACCAGCGAGAAAGACGAACGATGGCTTGGAAAAAAACACAAGAGTTCATTTGAAGACCATCAACTGCACTAAATTTGGACTGGATTCGTTACTATTTAAACTGTTTTAAATTTAACTTATTTTAATTTAACTATTCAAAACTTAACATAATTAGCGCTAAGGCTATAAACAATTTCAACATCATTAAAAATAAAACTTAACAAATTCGTTTCGAAAACACCATAACATCTTTTAACTTTTTAAAGTTTTAACATCGCGAGATGAAAAACTTATTAATGAGATTAAGCTCATCCTAACCACCAAAAACAACATCCTGAAGCTGCTGCAAGAGACAGCTACTAGAGCTAATCAACTGAACTGAGCTCATACTGCCATACTGGAACTGCTGAGTTGTTCAAATCGTCGCGCTCTTTTATACTTCACAGAAGTTAATAAATTTGCATATTGACGACATCGATAATGCTACATATCAAACAAAGCCAATAAACAATTTAAAATAACTATTTCTAAAGTAATGGCAAGAGTAAAAATAGAAAAGTTATGTAAGCCGAAAATGGCAACGATAGAAAGGTTAACAAACGTTGATGTTTTGATACGCGAAATATTTGAGCAGTGAAATGAACTTCAATAGAAAAAAAGTAAAAGTTTAATAACTTCAAAAAAAAGGTAAGTTAAAAGCTTTCATAAAAATGAATATATATATATATATATATATATAAGAAATTAAATATTTTTTATATGTGAGGACATGACAGTTATCAAAAACTATCACTTGTTCCACAGTCATAAAGCAAATAACATCAAATACTTCACAGCATACATTTTTGCTAGCTCACGAACAAATTTCAGTCGCTTAGAGCAGGCCTGTCCAACCCAAAACACTTGGTGGGCCTCATTGGAAATCTATTTACAGTCCGCACCGTATGTACAGTCATAAAAAAGTTTCCTTCCCCTCCCTTCCCAACTAATTTCACCGTAAATTAGTGTAGAGATATGCGGCTGGTGCCGATCGATCAGTATAAGGCCTAGTTCAGAATGCTAGATTTTGCTTAAGTGTCTACATATTAAAACTGGCATCAACTTCATTTTTTTTCAAAGGTAACCCCCAATTTCGACAAGCTTTTTGAATTATTTGGATCAAATTAGCTTAAAAAATGATATAGTTTATATGCTTCTCTCAATATTTCACAGAGTTATAATTAGTTAAAATATGGAGATGCTAAAAAAAAAACATTTTTTGAATTATGAAAATTATTAATAATTTCATATTTCAAAAAATTATGAGTTATGGCCTTTTTTGCACGAACAGAATAAGCATCATCAAAAATATGGGTTTCAAAATTTACACTTCATTCCAATCATTATTTCTCGAACTATAATGATATTTCAATTTTTATTGTTTGTATGGGTTGTCACTTGTTATCATTTGTGTCATATAATACTTTGCTTGCACATGATTTTAAATGGTTATTCAAGTAAGTTTAGACGTACATTAGAAGACATTTCTTAATTAGCATTACTTTACTTTATTTTATATCCGAAATTGTTATACTTCTTTTCCAATTATTATCTGAATGGATATAATACTTTTCTCTGTGATATCTTAATTTAATGTTTTTAAATATAAAGATTTACCCCTGATCAATTTTTGCTTGTAACTGTATGAAGACTTTGATATAAGGAATATAAACTACATCTTTTTCCGAACCGCCTTGATCTCAGAAATTCGAATATGTAGTCAAAAATGAGTGCTACTATTCGGGAAAAACATAATAAATGTTTGTGCAAGTTTTAATATGTAAATGTCATCCTAAGCAAAATTTAGAAATTGAATTAAAAACTAGATGTTATTACCACTCGTTAGGCATCAGCTGCTTGTCTCTACGATAATTTATGGCGAAATTAGTCGGGGGAAGAAATTATTATTATTATTTTATGACTCTACATATGCATATATGTTTGTAAGTATATGATTTATCTATTTATATTCTTTTTCAGGGAAGGGCAGGTTGAAAATTCGGAGCAGACTACATTAATTTAAATTATTTTAATTCATAAATTAACAATAGAAATGTGAAAAATTTATGACTATATATTAAAACTGTAATAAAAGAAATGAATAATGGATCTAATAATATTTCATTACCACAATTCTTTAGCTAACATAATCTTTGAAATATATTTTCACTTCAAAAAGTCAGAATGCATTTATTAATTTTTGATTTGTTAACCAAAGTTGTCGACTTTAAATATCATTAGTCTTGTCGCAGGCTGCAAGAAACTACATAGTGGGCAGCACAATCTCCAAAATGCAATTGCTCAGAATATGTTTCTGAACAACTGTGAATCACAGTGACTACACACTTTCTCCCAGAAGTCAACTCACTCCTATTTATACCTTTTGACGATAGTTCTATTTCTATCCAGGATCCCATAGAAAGTTCTAGATCTGGGCTCCCATGTATAGTAGAGCTCCGAAACTTCGGAAACTCTAAGCTACTATTTTTAGTTGAATTCGTCTCTAAGGCAGACCTTCCTGAAAGTGAATGAACTGCCTCTTTATTTTCACTTTGCCTGTAAAACTACTTTCACTGCAACAGGACAAGTGACGCATGGAAAAGACTTAATCCATTATAACAATTTAAGCAGATGAAAGAATATGAAAAGTGAATAGATATGCTGAAATTTTTATTTTTAAGCAATGTCTTAGATTTTCTAACTGGGTATAGTTGAGCAATAATCATGGCCAGTTACCAATTTCTGTTTAAATTGGTTTAAAATTGTAAAAATTCAAGAACTGTCTTTTTTTTTTTTTTTTTTTTTTTTTTTTTGAAGCAGCTTGTCATGTAGTACATGGAAAACTGAAAAACAATTATTCTTGACCAGAAGGATCATCTGCCAAAAATGTCTGGCACTATAGAATGATAAATGAAATAATGAAGTGCTACCATTAAAATTTCACACTTTAGTTAATTTAAAAAAATTCTAATTGTCATATCGATAAGGAAGTTGTACCCATGGATTCAGAAAAATTGCCCCTTTCTTGTGGTACTGAATTTCAAAATATCAGACTGAAATTCCTAATTTTTTTGGCCATTTAATGCTCTTTAAAGGCTTTTCCAACTCAGAATTGACAAATGTTGGCATTTTAATTAATATCTCTGCAACTAATTAAAATTATAATTTTTTTAACAATCCCCTTGGGAAGGCTTTTGTGCACCCATATGTAAATTTTTATACTTTGTACTATGTTCAGTGAGGGCTATATGCATAAACGGCAAATTTTCCGTTAATTATAATAGATTGTATTCAACTTAGGTAAAAAATACAATTTATTATTTATGTTTTGTTTTCTTTAAATTGAGTCATTATCACCATTTACTTTTTTATTAATATTGAAATAAAACTTTTTGAGATAAACTATTTTTTCAATTTTTAAGTGTAGGTTCTGTTATATTAACTAAATGATAAATTTCATTAAAAGTAAAATGCAATGTATAGCAATTTTCATATATATGTAAAATTTATCTCTGTGTATCATCAGATCCCATACTGATCCCAAAATGAAAATTGGTGAGTTGTAAGAATAAAAATACACTTCATATGCATGGAAGGAGAACTGTAATACAGCAACATCACCTGTTGTCCTACATGCACCCAAATTAAATTTCTAATATAAGATTTTCTTTAAAATTAATTTTTCTGATTTTCTTAAATTAAAATAGTATAGTGCACATTATAAATAAGTAAATAAATTACAAATAAAAAATGCAGTTTTTTAAAAGAAGAATACAACATATTCAAGAATTTCACAAGGATATGAGAATAATCACCAGTTCCTAAATATAATTTAGTCAAATTAATCAAATATGAAAAAGTAGTTTAAAATATTTTTTTGAGATAGAAATAGCTAACTGCTTGGATTATCTTAAAATATAAATAAAAATGGATAATGTAGCCATATTTGAATCGCATTTTCTTCACAATAACTGAAATACCGTTAATAATAATATTTGAAGAAAAGTTGAAATTAATATTAATAATGCTTTAAAATTTACTTACTGTGTCATGGCTATGATCAGCATTTAAAAACAGATGAGAAACATCCTGAATGATGACTTTGACAATTTCATAGTTGTGCTCTATAGCAACTCTAACTTTATCTAAATGAGATCTGTAGCTTTTTAAAAGCTGGCGTTGATGCTCAGGAAGAGAATTAATATATCTTATTGATTTGAACAAACGTTTCAAATTATAAGATCTAAAAAAAAAAAAGAAAAGAAGAAATACATAAATTAAAAGTTTGAAATAAAATATAAAAAATTAGGCAGTTTAACACCTTTAGACCTAAATAAAATGGTGTGGAGATACATTTAATATATCAAGTACATCACGTTATAAGGCACAGAAAAAGTACCTTATGATTAATAAAAAAGGAAATGTTTTATTAACTAAACACAATACAAACTTGTAACTCCTGAAGGCATTAACAATGCGTTGAAAATGTTTTCTCTCAAGTTCCTCAACGGATTCTTCTTCTTGATTAGGCTTTTTATTTTTGCTATCTGTATCTCTATGTTCATCGAGTATCGCATACATAGAATTCGATTCTTTTATATCATTCATTATTTTAAGGATAAATATGCTTCCTCTAAGTATATAAAAGTTAAAATAAAATAAATAGCGTTGATTGGTTGGTTGGTTTATTAGTTGCTGACTGTATGTTAAAAGGAAAATATTTGGCCAAAGCATGGAGGAAATGCTAAGCTAAATAGATTTCTTCATGACATTTATGATGAACTTCTCTAAAAGAATCGTAATCGTAATCGTTCCGGAAAAAACATTGTTGAACCCACGTAGCTGACGTGTGTCAAGCTGGCCGGACCACATTTCGAAAAATGAAAAATAATAATATAAAAAATTAGTGCTAAATTAGTGCTAATTAGTGCTAGAACCTCCGAATTAGTGCTATATATATAAATAAGTTATTAAGAAATAAATGTGGTCCGGCTACCTTGACGTCAAGCTAGCCGGCCACGTATAGAAAAAATTGCTTTTTCTAAAAAACCTTTACATACAAAATTAGTGCTAGATTAGTGCTAATTACCCACCAAATTACAGAATTAGTGCTCAATATTTAAAAAAGTTATTAAGAATTAAATGTGGTCCGGCTACCTTGACGTCAAGCTAGCCGGCCACGCATAGAAAAAATTGCTTTTTCTAAAAAACGTTTACATACAAAATTAGTGCTAGATTAGTGCTAATTACCCACCAAATTACAGAATTAGTGCTCAATATTTAAAAAAGTTATTAAGAATTAAATGTGGTCCGGCTACCTTGACGTCAAGCTAGCCGGCCACGTATAGGAAAAATTGCTTTTTCTAAAAAACGTTTACATAGAAAATTAGTGCTAGATTAGTGCTAATCAGCCACCAAATTACAAAATTCGCGCTCAATATTTAAAAAAGTTATTAAGAATTAAATGTGGTCCGGCTACCGTGACGTCAAGCTAGCCGGCCACGTATAGAAAAAATTGCTTTTTCTAAAAAACGTTTACATAGAAAATTAGTGCTAGATTAGTGCTAATCAGCTACCAAATTACAGAATTTGTGCTCAATATTTAAAAAAGTTATTAAGAATTAAATGTGGTCCGGCTATCTTGACGTCAAGCTGGCCGGCCACACATAGAAAAAATTACTTTTATCAAAAAACGTTTACATAGAAAATTAGTGCTAGATTAGTGCTAATTAGGCACCAAATTACAGAATTCGTGGTCAATATTTAAAAAAGGTTATTAAGAATTTAATGTGGTCCGGTTATTTTGACGTCAAGCTGGTCGGCCACATATAGAAGAAAATACTTTTTCCAAAAAATGTTTACCTACATAATTAGTGCTAGATTAGTGCTGATTAGGCACCAAATTACAGCATTCGTGCTCAATATTTAAAAAAGTTATTAAGAATTTAATGTGGTCCGGCTAAATTGACATCAAGCTGTCCGGCTATATATAGAAAAAAGTACTTTTTTCAAAAAACGTTTACATAGAAAATTAGTGCTAGAGTAGTGCTGATTAGGCACCAAATAACAAAATTCGTGCTCAATATTTAAAAAAGGTTATTAAGAATTTAATGTGGTCCGGCTATTTTAACGTCAAGCTGGTCGGCCACATATAGAAAAAAATACTTTTTCCAAAAAATGTTTACCTACATAATTAGTGCTAGATTAGTGCTGATTAGGCACCAAGTTACACAATTCGGGCTCAATATTTTAAAAAGTTATTAAGAATTTAATGTGGTCCGGCTAACTTGACGTGAAGCTGGCAGGCTGCATATAGAAAAAAGTACTTTTTTCAAAAAATGTTTACTTAGAAAATGAGTGCTAGATTGGTGCTGATTAGGCACATAATTACAGAATTCGTGCTCATTAATTAAGAAAGTTATTAAGAATTATATGTGCTCCAGGTTACGTATCCCCATTGTGCTTGTGTGTGCCTGGCGAATTTTCGCAGCAAACGTCAAAATGTCTCTCCCGCGAACCAACCCTTGTTTGTACTACCTTTCCGAATCGCAGAGGCTTCCAACAATCTTCTTCTTGTTTTTTTTTTATTTTTTTTTTATTTTTTTTTTTTTTTTTTTTTTTTTTTTTTTATCTGCAGGAGAATGGATTGCTTAAAATGTGTGAATAGAGTCTAAGTATCGTTATTTTTAAATATTTAATGCGTAAATTTATTAGAAAACCTCCTCCCTCTGAATTTAATTTTTCAAGCTTAAAGAAGAATTAAAATTGTATATTATTCTAATTTTAAGTATTTTAAAATTGTTCTTGAAATATATTATTATTATTATTATTATTATTATTATTATTATTATTTACATTCTCTCACTCATAAATATGATAGAGAAGGTATTAATTTTGGGTCAAATTTTCGAAATTAAGTTTTTGTTATATTTTACACGTTTTGAGGTCCCCTGAATCAGAACTATTAAAAATCTGTCAATGGAGTATTAGTGTCGTTATTTTTAAATATTATATTTAATGTCTAAATTTATTAGGCATCCACACTTTAAATTTAATTTTCCAAGATTAATGAAGAAATAAAATTGTAATATTCTAATTTTAAGACATCGAAGTGTATTTAAATATATTATGTCTATCGGGAAATTTCGGCTAAGTACAGTGTAACATGTATAGACTGACTTAAAATTAAATGAATAATTTTGTTTATATGCATAAAAGAAAAGTATGTTTTGCGTAGAATGTGGTATTGAAATCATTCATTATTCGTTTACAGGGCTATCCAAAATATTTGGATATATTGAGAGTATACTTGGAAATTGCTGGAATTGTAATTCATTTTGTATTAGATTTTTAAAAGTAAGACTAAATTTAAGTACACAATATTGTTCATAGCGCATATTTTTTGTGAACAATATACAGGGTTACCAAAAATTGAATTCAATGTTTTTTTTCTATTGAATGTAATTGATGGAAGTGCTTTGTACATTTTACTATGTCGACGAGCACTGTAAAAGGCAAAATTAATTTTTTCATACCCATACTGTACACAAAATCCAAACTGTATTTTTAAAAGTTCTGTTTTTAACTCTTTTTTTTTGGGGGGGGGGGGGGAGGTTATAATATAACGTTTTGAGGTTCCTTGATTACGAAAGTTGAATTTTTAGCGGTTGGTACGTATGTATATCTCTTAACAGCATAATTTAAAAATAAATAACTGCAAGAAATTCAAATTTTGCCTTTAGAATTTCGTATTAGATTTCCACTTAAAAATTTGATCAAGGCTGGTAAGTTTCAATGCAAATAAATATCAGCCTTGATTTCTTTTAAATAATTGTGTGCACTGTAAGTGAACGGGGAGTTGAGGAGGCCGGTAATCCCCCTCACACAGAATTGCATGTCAAATAAATCTGTTTCTAAACCTATTTTAGATTGTTTTACAAGTACGTTTAACTTTATTATCTTACGCTATTGCTCTTAAGTTTTAATATGCAATCCTATTATTATAGTATTGAAATGCAGGATAAGAGAGAGTATCGTGCGAGTGACGCACCATATTATTGTTGTTGTTATTATTATTATTGTTTTACTTTTTTGCACTCATATATTGTAAAGAAAGTTTTGTTTTTGACTCAGATTTTCGAAATTGAGTTGTTGCTTTTTTTACACGTTTTGAAGTATCCGGAAACCAAAAATTAGGATTTTAGTGGTTGACCGTGTATGTCTGTGTACGTCTGTGTATTTGTTATCATCATAACTCAAGAACAAATATTAGCTATAAGTCCAGACTCGCAGAAAGAAATGAGTAATTCGTGTACAGTGACTACGAAAAGAATTCATATTAATTAAGTCTATGTGCGAAATTTCTGATAGGTACAGTTTAATATCTTTGGTTTGCAAAAACCAAAGGAATAGCTCTTGTATTTTTATATGCATGAAAGCATGTTTCGTATAGAATGTGGAATGCAAATCCTTCCTTAGATGTTAAACAGAACCCCACAAAAGAATTCAGATACATTTATACAAGGAAATTACTGGAAGTGCAATTCAAGTCGTGTTATGCGTTTTTCATCCTGTGCTAAATTTAAGTACACTATATTGTATTTTTATACATATAGTCAATATACAGTGCTACCCAAAATTAAGTAAAAGCATTATTTTTCATTATATTTCTATGAATAAAAATCAATGTTATAAATGCAATTAAAATTTAATTAACTTAAAATTATTCTCTTTCTCTAATTTACTTTCTCTTATCCACGAAAGACAGAGAAAGTATTGGTTTCGGAGCAAGTTTTCGAAATTGAATTTTTGCTACATTTACACGCTTTGAGGTTTCCTGAATCCAAAAATTATGTTTTTAGTGGTTAGTCTGTGTGTACCATAGTTATGTGACACTCGGGTAATCCTTAAAAAATATTTGACCTCGTTTTTTCACGAATTTAATGCACTGCGGCTACCTTGACGCCACGCTGCCCGGCCCCGACCGCATGTAGAATAAATTACTATTTCCAAAAAATGATTGTGTAAAAAATTAGTGCTAGCTTAGAGATTTTCAGGCAAAAAATTACAGAAGTCGTGTTCAATAATTAAAAAAGATATTAAGAATTTAATTCGCTGCGGTTATCTTGATGTCAAGCTGCCCGGCCCCGACCGCACATAGAAAAAAGGACTTTTTTCTGAAAACCGATTACATACAAAATTAGTGCTACATTAGTGCTGATCAGGCACCAAATTACAGTATTCATGCTCAATAATAAAAAAATATATCACGATTTTAATGCACTGCGGCTAACTTGACGCCAAGCTGCCCGGCCCCGACTGCATATAAACAAATTACTATTTCAAAAAAAAGTTAACATAGAAAATTAATGCTAGATTAGTGCTGATCAGGCACCAAATTATAAAATTCGTGCTCACTAATTAAAACAGTTATTAAGAATTAAATGTACTTCGGCTATCTTTTCCTCAAGATGACCGGCCGCGGGGACATCTAGAAAAAATGACATTTTCCTGAACACGATTACATACAAAATTAGTGCTACATTAGTGCTGAATAGGCACTAAATTACAGAATTCATGCTCAGTAATTAAAAAATATATCACAATTTTAATGTACTGCGGATATATTGACGTCAAACTGCCCGGCCCCGACCGCATATAGTAAATCTGACTTTTTCCTGACAACGATTACATACAAAATTAGTGATACATTAGTGCTGATCAGGCACCAAATTACAGAATTCAAGATGAATAATTAAAAAATATATCACGATTTTAATGCACTGCGGCTAACTTGACGCCAAGCTGCCCGGCCCCGACCGCATGTAGAATATATTACTATTTCCAAAAAATGATTGTGTAAAAAATTAGTGATAGATTAGAGCTTTTCAGGCAAAAAATTACAGAAGTCGTGTTCAATAATTAAAAAAGTTATTAAGAATTTAATTCGCTGCGGTTATCTTGACGGCAAGCTGCCCGGCCCCGACCGCACATAGAAAAAAGGACTTTTTCCTGAAAACGATTAAATACAAAATTAGTGCTACATTGGTGCTGATCAGGCACCAAATTACAGTATTCATGCTCAATAATAAAAAAAATATATCACGATTTTAATGCACTTCGGCTATCTTAACGTGAAGCTGCCCGGCACCGACCACATATGGAAAAAATGAATTTTTCCTGAAAACGATTACATACAAAATTAGTGCTACATTAGTGCTGATCAGGAACCAAATTACAGAATTTATGCTCAGTAATTAAAAAATGTATCACGATTTTAATGCACTGCGGCTATATTGACGTGAAGCTGCCCGGCGCCGACCACATATAGAAAAAATGAATTTTTCCTGAAAACGATTACATACAAAATTTGTGCTGCATTAGTGCTGATCAGGAACCAAATTACAGTTTCCATGCTCAATAATAAAAAAATGTATCACGATTTTAATGCACTGCAGCTATATTGACGTGAAGCTGCCCGGCGCCGACCGCATATAGAAAAAATGAATTTTCCTGAAAACGATTACATACAAAATTAGTGCTACATTAGTGCTGATGAGGCACCAAATTACAGAATTCATGCTCAATAATTAAAAAATATATCACGATTTTAATGCACTGCGGCTAACTTGACGCCAAGCTGCCCGGCCCCGACTGCATATAAAAAAATTACTATTTCAAAAAAAAGTTAACATAGAAAATTAGTGCTAGATTAGTGCTGATCAGGCACCAAATTATAAAATTCGTGCTCACTAATTAAAACAGTTATTAAGAATTAAATGTACTTCGGCTATCTTTTCCTCAAGATGGCCGGCCGCGGGGACATCTAGAAAAAATGACATTTTCCTGAAAACAATTACATACAAAATTAGTGCTACATTAGTGCTGAATAGGCACTAAATTACAGAATTCATGCTCAGTAATAAAAAAATATATCACAATTTTAATGTACTGCGGATATATTGACGTCAAACTGCCCGGCCCCGACCGCATATAGTAAATCTGATTTTTTCCTGACAACGATTACATACAAAATTAGTGCTACATTAGTGCTGATCAGGCACCAAATTACAGAATTCATGCTCAATAATTAAAAAATATATCACGATTTTAATGTACTGCGGTTATATTGACGTCAAACTGCCCGGCCCCGACCGCATATAGTAAAAATGACTTTTTCCTGACAACGATTACATACAAAATTAGTGCTACATTAGTGCTGATCATGCACCAAATTACAGAATTCAAGATGAATAATTTAAAAATATATCACGATTTTAGTGCACTGCGGCTATCTTGACGCCAAGCTGCCCGGCCCCGACCGCATGTAGAATAAATTACTACTTCCAAAAAATGATTGTGTAAAAATTAGTGATAGATTAGAGCTTTTCAGGCAAAAAATTACGGAAGTCGTGTTCAATAATTAAAAAAGTTATTAAGAATTTAATTCGCTGCGGTTAACTTGACGGCAAGCTGCCCGGCCCCGACCGCACATAGAAAAAAGAACTTTTTCCTGAAAACGATTAAATACAAAATTAGTGCTACATTAGTGCTGATCAGGCACCAAATTACAGAATTTATGCTCAGTAATTAAAAAATGTATCACGATTTTAATGCACTGCGGCTATATTGACGTGAAGCTCTCCGGCAACGACCGCATATAGAAAAAATGAATTTTTCCTGAAAACGATTACATACAAAATTTGTCCTACATTAGTGCTGATCAGGCACCAAATTACAGAATTTATGCTCAGTAATTAAAAAATGGTTCACGATTTTAATGCACTGCGGCTATATTGACGTGAAGCTGCCCGGCGCCGACCGCATATAGAAAAAATGAATTTTTCCTGAAAACGATTACATAAAAAAATTTGTGCTACATTAGTGCTGATCAGGAACCAAATTACAGAATTCATGCTCAGTAATTAAAAAATGTATCACGATTTTAATGCACTGCGGCTACCTTGACGTGAAGCTGCCCGGCGCCGACCACATATAGAAAAAAGGAATTTTTCCTGAAAACGATTACATACAAAATTAGTGCTACATTAGTGCTAATCAGGAACCAAATTACAGAATTTATGCTCAGTAATTAAAAAATGTATCACGATTTTATTGCACTGCGGGTATATTGACGTGAAGCTCTCCGGCAACGACCGCATATAGAAAAAATGAATTTTTCCTGAAAACGATTACATACAAAATTTGTCCTACATTAGTGCTGATCAGGAACCAAATTACAGAATCCATGCTCAATAATTAAAAAATGTATCACGATTTTAATGCACTGCGGCTATATTGACGTGAAGCTGCCCGGCGCCGACCGCATATAGAAAAAATGAATTTTTCCTGAAAACGATTACATACAAAATTAGTGCTACATTAGTGCTGATCAGGCACCTAATTACAGAATTCATGCTCAATAATTAAAAATTATATTACGATTTTAATGCACTGCGGCTAACTTGACGTCAAGCGGCCCGGCACTGACCATAAATAGAAAAAATGCCCCGACTGCATATAAAAAAATTACTATTTCAAAAAAACGTTAACATAGAAAAGTGCTAGATTAGTGCTGATCAGGCACCAAATTATAAAATTCGTGCTCACTAATTAAAACAGTTATTAAGAATTAAAAGTACTACGGCTATCTCTTCCTTAAGATGGCCGGCCGCGGCGACCTCTGGAAAAAATGACTTTTTCCTGAAAACGATTACATACAAAATTAGTGCTACATTAGTGCTTATCAGGCACTAAATTACAGATTTCATGCTCAGTAATTAAAAAAGGTATCACGATTTTATTGCACTCCGGCTATCTTGACGTCAAGCGGCCCGGCACTGACCATAAATAGAAAAAATGAATTTTTCCTGAAAACGATTACATACAAAAATTAGTGCTTCATTAGTGCTAATCAGGCACCAAATTACAGAATTCATGCTCAATAATTAAAAAATATATCACGATTTTAATACACTGCGGCTAACGTGACACCAAGCTGCCCGGCCCCGACCGCATGTAGAATTAATTACTATTTCCAAAAAATGATTGTGTAAAAAATTAGTGCTAGATTAGAGCTTTTCAGGCAAAAAATTACAGAAGTCGTGTTCAATAATTAAAAAAGTTATTAAGAATTTTATTCGCTGCGGTTATCTTGACGTCAAGCTGCCCGGCCCCGACCGCACATATAAAAAAAGACTTTCCTGAAAACGATTACATACAAAATTAGTGCTACATTAGTGCTGATCAGGCACTAAATTACAGAATTCATGCTCAATAATAAAAAAATATATCACGATTTTAATGCACTGCGGCTAACTTGACGCCAAGCTGCCCGGCCCCTACTGCATATAAAAAAAATTACTATTTCAAAAAAACGTTAACATAGAAAATTAGTGGCTAGATTAGTGCTGATCAGGCACCAAATTATAAAATTCGTACTCACTAATTAAAACAGTTATTAAGAATTAAAAGTACTACGGCTATCTCTTCCTTAAGATGGCCGGCCGCGGCGACCTCTGGAAAAAATGACTTTTTCCTGAAAACGATTACATACAAAATTAGTGCTACATTAGTGCTTATCAGGCACTAAATTACAGATTTCATGCTCAGTAATTAAAAAAGGTATCACGATTTTATTGCACTCCGGCTATCTTGACGTCAAGCGGCCCGGCACTGACCATAAATAGAAAAAATGAATTTTTCCTGAAAACGATTACATACAAAAATTAGTGCTTCATTAGTGCTAATCAGGCACCAAATTACAGAATTCATGCTCAATAATTAAAAAATATATCACGATTTTAATACACTGCGGCTAACGTGACACCAAGCTGCCCGGCCCCGACCGCATGTAGAATTAATTACTATTTCCAAAAAATGATTGTGTAAAAAATTAGTGCTAGATTAGAGCTTTTCAGGCAAAAAATTACAGAAGTCGTGTTCAATAATTAAAAAAGTTATTAAGAATTTTATTCGCTGCGGTTATCTTGACGTCAAGCTGCCCGGCCCCGACCGCACATATAAAAAAAGACTTTCCTGAAAACGATTACATACAAAATTAGTGCTACATTAGTGCTGATCAGGCACTAAATTACAGAATTCATGCTCAATAATAAAAAAATATATCACGATTTTAATGCACTGCGGCTAACTTGACGCCAAGCTGCCCGGCCCCTACTGCATATAAAAAAAATTACTATTTCAAAAAAACGTTAACATAGAAAATTAGTGGCTAGATTAGTGCTGATCAGGCACCAAATTATAAAATTCGTACTCACTAATTAAAACAGTTATTAAGAATTAAATATACTTCGGCTATCTTTTCCTCAAGATGGCCGGCCGCGGCGACATCTAGAAAAAATGACTTTTTCCTGAAAACGATTACATACAAAATTAGTGCTAAATTAGTGCTGATCAGGCACCAAATTACAGAATTCATGCTCAATAATTAAAAAATATATCACGATTTTAATGTACTGCGGATATATTGACGTCAAACTGCCCGGCCCCGACCGCATATAGTAAATCTGATTTTTTCCTGACAACGATTACATACAAAATTAGTGCTACATTAGTGCTGATCAGGCACCAAATTACAGAATTCATGCTCAATAATTAAAAAATATATCACGATTTTAATGTACTGCGGTTATATTGACGGCAAACTGCCCGGCCCCGACCGCATATAGTAAAAATGACTTTTTCCTGACAACGATTACATACAAAATTAGTGCTACATTAGTGCTGATCATGCACCAAATTACAGAATTCAAGATGAATAATTTAAAAATATATCACGATTTTAGTGCACTGCGGCTATCTTGACGCCAAGCTGCCCGGCCCCGACCGCATGTAGAATAAATTACTACTTCCAAAAAATGATTGTGTAAAAATTAGTGATAGATTAGAGCTTTTCAGGCAAAAAATTACGGAAGTCGTGTTCAATAATTAAAAAAGTTATTAAGAATTTAATTCGCTGCGGTTAACTTGACGGCAAGCTGCCCGGCCCCGACCGCACATAGAAAAAAGAACTTTTTCCTGAAAACGATTAAATACAAAATTAGTGCTACATTAGTGCTGATCAGGCACCAAATTACAGAATTTATGCTCAGTAATTAAAAAATGTATCACGATTTTAATGCACTGCGGCTATATTGAAGTGAAGCTGCCCGGCGCCGACCGCATATAGAAAAAATGAATTTTTCCTGAAAACGATTACATACAAAATTTGTCCTACATTAGTGCTGATCAGGCACCAAATTACAGAATTTATGCTCAGTAATTAAAAAATGTATCACGATTTTAATGCACTGCGGCTATATTGAAGTGAAGCTGCCCGGCGCCGACCGCATATAGAAAAAATGAATTTTTCCTGAAAACGATTACATACAAAATTTGTGCTACATTAGTGCTGATCAGGAACCAAATTACAGAATTCATGCTCAGTAATTAAAAAATGTATCACGATTTTAATGCACTGCGGCTATCTTGACGTGAAGCTGCCCGGCGCCGACCACATATAGAAAAAAGGAATTTTTCCTGAAAACGATTACATACAAAATTAGTGCTACATTAGTGCTAATCAGGAACCAAATTACAGAATTTATGCTCAGTAATTAAAAAATGTATCACGATTTTAATGCACTGCGGGTATATTGACGTGAAGCTCTCCGGCAACGACCGCATATAGAAAAAATGAATTTTTCCTGAAAACGATTACATACAAAATTTGTCCTACATTAGTGCTGATCAGGAACCAAATTACAGAATCCATGCTCAATAATTAAAAAATGTATCACGATTTTAATGCACTGCGGCTATATTGACGTGAAGCTGCCCGGCGCCGACCGCATATAGAAAAAATGAATTTTTCCTGAAAACGATTACATACAAAATTAGTGCTACATTAGTGCTGATCAGGCACCTAATTACAGAATTCATGCTCAATAATTAAAAATTATATCACGATTTTAATGCACTGCGGCTAACTTGACGTCAAGCGGCCCGGCACTGACCATAAATAGAAAAAATGCCCCGACTGCATATAAAAAAATTACTATTTCAAAAAAACGTTAACATAGAAAAGTGCTAGATTAGTGCTGATCAGGCACTAAATTATAAAATTCGTGCTCACTAATTAAAAATGTTATTAAGAATTAAAAGTACTACGGCTATCTCTTCCTTAAAATGGCCGGCCGCGGCGACCTCTGGAAAAAATGACTTTTTCCTGAAAACGATTACATACAAAATTAGTGCTACATTAGTGCTTATCAGGCACTAAATTACAGATTTCATGCTCAGTAATTAAAAAAGGTATCACGATTTTATTGCACTCCGGCTATCTTGACGTCAAGCGGCCCGGCACTGACCATAAATAGAAAAAATGAATTTTTCCTGAAAACGATTACATACAAAATTAGTGCTTCATTAGTGCTGATCAGGCACCAAATTACAGAATTCATGCTCAATAATTAAAAAATATATCACGATTTTAATACACTGCGGCTAACGTGACACCAAGCTGCCCGGCCCCGACCGCATGTAGAATAAATTACTATTTCCAAAAAATGATTGTGTAAAAAATTAGTGCTAGATTAGAGCTTTTCAGGCAAAAAATTACAGAAGTCGTGTTCAATAATTAAAAAAGTTATTAAGAATTTTATTCGCTGCGGTTATCTTGACGTCAAGCTGCCCGGCCCCGACCGCACATATAAAAAAAGACTTTCCTGAAAACGATTACATACAAAATTAGTGCTAAATTAGTGCTGATCAGGCACTAAATTACAGAATTCATGCTCAATAATAAAAAAAATATATCACGATTTTAATGCACTGCGGCTAACTTGACGCCAAGCTGCCCGGCCCCTACTGCATATAAAAAAAATTACTATTTCAAAAAAACGTTAACATAGAAAATTAGTGCTAGATTAGTGCTGATCAGGCACCAAATTATAAAATTCGTACTCACTAATTAAAACAGTTATTAAGAATTAAATATACTTCGGCTATCTTTTCCTCAAGATGGCCGGACGCGGCGACATCTAGAAAAAATGACTTTTTCCTGAAAACGATTACATACAAAATTAGTGCTAAATTAGTGCTGATCAGGCACCAAATTACAGAATTCATGCTCAATAATTAAAAAATATATCACGATTTTAATGTACTGCGGATATATTGACGTCAAACTGCCCGGCCCCGACCGCATATAGTAAAAATGACTTTTTCCTGACAACGATTACATACAAAATTAGTGCTACATTAGTGCTGATCAGGCACCAAATTACAGAGTTCATGCTCAATAATTAAAAAATATATCACGATTTTAATGCACTGCGGCTAACGACGTAAAGCTGCCCGGCCCCGACTGCATATAAAAAAATTACTATTTCCAAAAAACGTTAACATAGAAAATTAGTGCTAGATTACTGCTGATCAGGCACCAAATTATAAAATTCGTGCTCACTAATTAAAACAGTTATTAAGAATTTAATGTACTTCGGCTATCTCTTCCTGAAGTTGGCCAGCCGAGGCGGCATCTAGAAACAATGACTTTTTCCTGAAAACGATTACATACAAAATTAGTGCTACATTAGTGCTGATCAGGCACCAAATTATAGAATTCATGCTCAATAATAAAAAAAAATATATCACGATTTTAATGCACTGCGGCTAACTTCACGTCAAGCTGCCGGCCCCGACCGCACATAGAAAAAGGACTTTTTCCTGAAAACGATTAAATACAAAATTAGTGCTACATTAGTGCTGATCAGGCACCAAATTACAGAATTCATGCTCAATAATTAAAAAATACATCACGATTTTAATGCACTGCGGCTATTTTGACGTCAAGAAGGCCGGCCCGACCGCAAAAAAAAAAAAAAAAATACAATTTATAAAAAACGTTTACATAGAAAATTAGTGCTGTATTAGAGCTGATCAAGCACCAAATTACAGAATTCGTGCTCAATAATTAAAAAAAGTTATTAAGAATTTAATTCGCTGCGGATATCTTGACGTGAAACTGCCCGGCCCCGACCGCATATAGTAAAAATGAATTTTTCCTGAAATCGATTACATACAAAATTAGTGCTACATTAGTGCTTATCAGGCACCAAAATACAGAATTCATGCTCAATAATTAAAAAAATACATATGTAACTGGCACTATATATATTTTTTAAACTAAAGGATCAAAAAATCTGTAAATAATTTTCGTTTGAAAAAAATTGAATTTGTTTGCTTTGTCTATAACATGTTGTTTAGCGTATAACATGTTGTTAACATGTAAATCCGTGTTGTTTAGTGCTTTTGCCTCTAAGGCAGTTGCACGTGTTTGCACCTGATGAAGAAAGGCTACGTCCTTCCGAAACCGGTTGTGCTGATTTAAAATTTATGGTATGTGAAGAAGTTTTAATTTCTTGCTATTTAAAGTAAATGCCAGCAGTCCTTATAGTCGCTTGTTGGCTCAGTTGGTTAGAGCGTCAAGTGCTAATACGATGGTGGTGAGTTCTATCAATTAATGTATTTTGTTTTGTATCATATCAATTAAATAAGTGTAAAATATGAGAAAAAGAAAATCAATTGCATTTTTAAACTTTTGTTGTACGACATTTTCAAAGCAATGTCCATTAAAAAAAAAAAAGGAAAAAGAAAAAATATATATAAAATATTTATCAATTTGTGCTGTTTTTTTTCATTAACCATCATACTATAGTTATAGGAATATTTCATCCTCTTTTTTTTTTAAACATTCCTACACGTTTTGAGATGTTGAGATGTGAGAAATCTAAAAATCATAAAAGTGACGTAGTTAATCCATTTGTGTGTTAGTTAATCAGAATATGTACAAAACACCGCAAGAATATATATATATATATATTAATTAAAAACTTCTTATACATTAAGATATTAAAAACAAATAAATTTTTAATTTTAGATAAAGTTTTCAAAAAATTTAATTTTTATATTTGAATACATGTATATATGTATATATATATATATTTACGTATCTTTCAAAAGCATCTATTAACGCATACATACATACACACACACATATATAATGATAAATTATTATTTTAACACTTTAACTCATGATATATAGGATTGATTTTGTTCATATAAATTTAGTTTATAAATATCAGTAACTCTTATTATTACTTGTTTTTTAACCTAATAATAATAATACTTGTTTATCCCGCTTCACCTGTCTTAAGCCGTGGTGGTCTCTGCTTCTTCTCAGTTTTGTTTGAATTTCATTTGTTTGAATACTGTCTTTAATTCATATACTTTTCATCCTTTATAATCCGCGATTGTAATGATCGATAGATGGCGCTTTCTCAACACTGCAGTTGTTAGTAAACATTGCCACGTGTGTTCCATTAGTGTTCTTTATGTTATTCTACTTAATATTCGTACTATAATTTCTCCGCCATTACATTATGGAAAATTGATTGCTTTTGGAAAAAATACTTCAGTTTATTCAAAGTTCGATCGGAAGTAGATTTTTAACTGAAGTTGAACAAATATTAGTTTCAAATCATCGGATTCATTCTTTACTTCCATTAGCCGAAGCAACTGAAATTTTAAATTTGTCATTTGGAAATAAATGGAAGCTCAATTCTGGATTTCCTGATCCTTTGGAGTTAGATTGTAGCACACAACAGTATGTGTTATCTTTTTTACCGTATTTATTCATTTTTATTCAATAAATATATGTGAAACTAAATATCGGCAAGCAATGGCGGCTGTATGGAATTCCAATTAAACCATGTTTATTGTAATTGAACCTTAGCCCACCAGAGGGCGAGCATTTCATTACAATCGCGGATAAATATAAATACTCATGACATACTCACTCTAAAACATTTTTACAAGCCCTTGTTTTGGGGAAATTTGAGAACTGTTTCGGGAAATTCACTTTGGACCATCTGGCAACACTGTCTGGGAAAAAGTTGAAATTTCTATTCCGTGCTGGCAACACTGGCAGCTAAGTGAGTAGGGGAATGGCGAAAACCTGTTTATCAAGAATTTGATCAACTTGAGTGAGATATATTACGTAAATGGCTGGAATTACAAATCTTCGTCTTCAAGTGTGAGTGTTCACCGGATTAGGATAATGGCCATGCTTGTTTCTTTGTTTTATACTGTTTTTATTCCTCCGTTATTACGATCCATATCTAATTAAATTCGGTATGGGAAGGACTAAGTCTTTTTTAAATTTCGTTGCTGTCAGTTTATTATAAAATTGCAGATTCTAGTAAGTATTCCAAATTCACAAAATTTCCCAAGATGACTGAAGTAAAAATTCAAGAATCTCAATATATAACGCCATTTCAACGAATGATTTCTTCGTGCACTGGTGCATTTATTACTGCTTTATTTGGTAAGTCGTTTTTTACTGCAGTATATTTCACTTTAAAAAAATTCTAATAACTCAACGTACTGTCTTACTTAAATTGACAACAAAATTTAATTTCTAATCTTTCTGAGCCTAGCTTTATTGTTTCTATGTCGGAATTCTCATTATTAAGTCATTTGTGTTTCTTTTTTTTTTTTTGTACAAGACATACAGTATAAATTAAAATAACACATTACAATACAAAATTACGTAAATTATGAGCCGCATAATCTTGGCCTTTCTTCTTCACTGTTTAATGTTATTGATATGAAATTACATTTTAAATTATTTCCACTACATCATTTTCAATTGCATGCAAAAAATGACAAAATATACTAAATTTTCAATTATTTTGCAAAATGTTCATGTTAGTTACCATGTAGTGTTGTGTTTATTTGCAACACGAGTTGACGCATTTAATTATTGTTAAATGTATTTAAGATTTTAAGGATTGCATTGGAAGTGGTTGTTATTTCAACAGGCCACATTGTCAGTAATTATAATACTGTCACTTTTTTGAAAGTCCCGGCATAGTGAATAGGAACTTTATTTTACGATTTATTGAATCGTGAGGTCTTGAATGGCATTTTAATGCTAATAAGATCACTTTTATCAGATTTTTTTTTTTTTTCAGTAATTTCAGTGCTACACTGTTTTAATTTCATAATTTCTGTGATATATTATATTACTTTAACCCTCGCTTTCCCAAGATCAAGGTGTTACTGCAGAAAAATTGCTTTCAGGTGTCGCTTAGCACGTTTGGCGAAAATCACCAGCAATGTGCCTTTTTGTATCGTTTAGAACAAATTGTCGTGCATCTGTGCAACATTCCACTGGTTACGTTTCCCATCTCTGGCGAATCAGCACATTTTTTGAATGAGGCAGTCTTAACTAAATTTCAACTACAAAATGTTGTCAAAATGACTCCATCTTGGCAAAGCAAGGTTTAATACTAGCTTAATGACAGACAGCAGATTTTCTCTGATGAAGAAACATAATCTTTTATAGGCGGAAAAGGTCATTTCTCTTTACACTTTTCCTCCAAAATTTACACATGATCCTCCATCCTATATGATCGTGGAGTCTCCAATAAAGTTAAAAATGAAGTCGGCAAGTTTAATAGTAACATTTTATGAAACCTTATATGTATACATTTCATCAAGAAACAACTGAAATTATTGATAATTTTGTGATGGTAATAAGCCAAAGGCCAACATTGACTGTGCATGGCGCTACCTCAGGTGCATTTCACCAGCCCGCACACTTTTGAAATTGAAAAAATCAATTATGTCATTCGAAAGTACTCCGTTAGTACCGGTCAGTACCGCAAAAATTTTCGTTAGTACTGACACCAGTATCAAGTACTGAAGAGAACAAACATTCGGGCTGGTGAAATGGTAGCCCGCACACTTTTGAAAAATCAAATTTCAACGATGTCATTCGAAAGTACTCCGTTAGTACCGCAAAAATTTTCGTTAGTACCGACACCAGTACCAAGTACTGAAGAGAACAAAACTTCGGGCTGGTGAAATGGTAGCCCGCACACTTTTGAAAAATCAAATTTCAACGATGTCATTCGAAAGTACTCCGTTAGTACCGCAAAAATTTTCGTTAGTACCAACACCAGTACCAAGTACTGAAGAGAACAAAAATTCGGGCTGGTGAAATGGTAGCCCGCACACTTTTGAAAAATAAAATTTCAACGATGTCATTCGAAAGTACTCCGTTAGTACCACAAAAAATTTCGTTAGTACCGACACCAGTACCAAGTATTGTGTGGGGATACGGACAAAAGCCTCACCAAACAAAAGCCCCGCAACAAAACAAACACCAGACAGAAGCCCCGCCTACACAAGGCATAAGCCCCTAGGAAAAAAGCCCTATGTGTCAAAAAGGATATTTTGGATAAAATTAAAATTTCAAAATTAAACTCCTGATAAGACAAATTAAAATAAAATCTGTCACATTTTTGACTAGAAACTCGTTATGATTAATCATATTTTATTAAAGCTATTAATTGCTCATTGTTTTCCTACCTGTGCTGTCTTTACGGGTTATTACGAATTTAGTTATAAATTAATTCTTTTTGGTTATTGTGGATTTCGGTAACATTTAATCTTCTGTTATTTTAAATTTTACTATGTTAATATATATATATATATATGTTGTTGTTGTAGTGTTTTATGACCGATTGACTATGATAGTTTCCTAGGCCAATAATGGAATGCCCTCTGTGGGGATCTTTCTAAAGGGTCCTAGCCAAATTTACGCTAGTTTCAGAGAAAACCATGGAAAACTCTGAACGGATAGGTCGGTGAACGTGGACAGGAATCAAACTCGACACTTCTCATCTACCAGCTTCTATATATATATGTAAAAACGAAATTTGTCGTACATTTTTACATATTATGACTTATGACTTGACAGGGAGGGCAGCTCTCAGCAGGACCTAAGAACTAGGCACATCGACCAGAGGTCTATTGTACCCCGACCCAAATGCATCCTTAAGAGAAAAGTCTCGTAGCTGAAGCAAAGTTCAGCAAACACCTGACAGGAATATCCTGCAGCTCCCAAGGCTCAATGAGATGCCGACCAAGATGCTCAAACCTGTGTGCAGAAAAGGCCTCACAGTCGCATAAAATGTGCCGAGCAGTCTCCTCTTCCAGACAACAACCCCGACAAATGGGATCAGAACTGATTCCCATAATGTTCAGATGTCTCTTAAGGGTACAGTGACCAGTAAGAAGGCCGATAACCTTCCTCAAACCATTCCTGTTAAGCTTTAAAAGCTCTTTATGACGAAGACCAGGATAGTCACGATTAAGCTCTTTTGCTTGCCTTTGACCATCAGAATTACGCCATTGCCTATAGTGCTCCTTACCAAGGAGCTTGAAGATAGAAGCCCTGAAAGCAGTGGGAGAAATTCCCAGAACAGGCTCAGGGCCACAAAAGAGTGTGCTGGAACCAGACCTAGCCAACTCATCAGCCAGCTCATTACCAGGTATGCCCATATGACCAGGTACCCAGTGAAGACTAACCTTATTGTAGGAAGAAAGCTCACAAAGAACCTTGTAGCACTCCCAAACCAGAAGAGAAGTGAACTTACACCTCACCAATGAAAGGAGAGCCGCTTGACTGTCAGAACAGATATGAATGGTTAAGTTATGATAACCCCTATCTAAGCACACCTTACACTTTTACATATTAATTATAGGTGTAGAGGATTGAAAGTGGTATCATTCGAAAGGTATATTAAAAAAATACATATTCAAAGAAAGGATTTTAAATTAATAGACTTATTTTTTTCAACATGTATCTCTGAACTTATATATATGTTTTAATGGAATTTTTATTATAACGTAACTCTGATGAAGACTCAACGAGATGAGTCGAAAGCTGTGTATGAATACGTAACTAACTGGAATTCTTTACTAAAAGAATGTTTTTATAATTTTTTTTATACTTTATAAAACTTTTCTTTTTAGCACTTATATTGTGGAAAATTTGAATTGGTTGTATAAAAAATTATACATTGTTTAATATGCATACTATAATTGAAAATACAAAATATTTATCTTTTAAAAGGCACTATTGAATAAAAAACCTTCATTTCTATTTTTCTATAATTATGAAAATTGATACATATTTAATTTCATAGTAGCAAAAATTTTTGTATCTATCTGCAGCAAACAAAATTTGTCTGCAATCCAGGAATGCTAGTTCATATCTGGTCAAGAAAATAAATTACGAATATACAATAAATACCGTAAACTAGATCCATAATGTAAATAATATTTGTATTTTCAAGCCTGGCATATCTCTTTGAGATGTTAAATTAATCTGCTCAGATAAAAAAAAAAAAATGCAGTATTCGCTGCCATTTTACATTATTTTTCTACTACTTTTCTGTCAAGTTCTAGGGTCCTTTAAAGCTAGCAAGAAATGATATAATAGTCGTTCATGCTTTGGTCAGAGAGGATACTTGTCAAAGGGGAAAGACGAGAATGTTCAGCTGTGTTATTTATTACAAGTGTTTTAATTTTACCGTGCCGCTTTCTTTGTCGTTACCAGTTCACAACATCATAAGCAATCGTTTTTCGTTATCCGGGGCATAAAAACACGAAAATAAACAGAACAAAAAATAAAAAATTGTGACCATAGTTTTTAAATATCAGGCATTGTATACATATCATGCAAAATGTAGTTTAATATACATGAAAAAAAAATTTATTTTTGCCAAAATGTTTATCCAAAAACTTTAAACTTTCATCAGTTTTCAGGTTTAAAAAAAAAAAAAAAAAAAAAAGAGATACTCAATTATTTATCTATATTTTACCTTTTATTAACTCGCTTTCTTGTTTGTTTGTTTGTCCAGTGCAAATCTTGCAATCATTTTTTAACTATCTTCCCGACTACCTAGATATTTGAAACCTTCAAAATAGCTCAGAACACGATAATGCATTCTTTTAATACTTTTAGCCATCTTTAAGCAGAATTAAATTCGTTTTTAGTAAATTAAAAAAAATCCTCAAGGTGGTGCTTCGACCGAATTCAATGCTTGCACTTTTGCGGAACGACGTTTGACGATTTTGGAAACAGAATACATGCAAATTTAGTTTGTTTACAAAAATATTGCGCGAAAAATTAAAAAATGCATAAAAATTAAAGTTTATAAAGTCTATGGATAGTGGAAACGACTGAAAAGTGATTAAAATTAAATAAACGGAAAATTTATGGAATATAAAAAATTCATTTTATCTTGTAAATATTTATTTTTTCAGTCTTTTATTCCCAATAAAATTTGAATGAATTTATCCAGGTAAAATAATATAAATCACTTGTATATTCATTAAATAACATCTATATTAATAAAAATTATACTACCCATAAAAATATACCTATAAAATAGTTTATTCAATTTCCCCTTACTGTCCTGAAATTTTACATGACTTCAAATAATTTGTAGTAATTTTTCTTCAGAAATTTTTATCACTAGATAAGCATTATAAAATTGTTATTTAATTTTTAATACGATTTATCGTAATATAATTCAGTTTAAATTGTCATTATTTCTTGTTAAATAGTGTGCTTTTTTTTTTTTTTTTTTTTTTTTAATACCTTAAAGAGATATAAATATTTGGATACATTTTTATATACCTTATACCTTCTGCTCATTTCAAAATCATAAATTGATATATTATCATTATTATTCGGATATTAAATTTGTTCAGCTTCGTGCAATAAATGATTTCAATAAGGGTGAAAGAGAGCCAATAACATGCGGTTATATGGCAGATGCGTACAAGACATTTCCGTACAAGCTGAAATTAGTGACACTTGCGTACAAGTCCAGGTGTTCCAAATATTACAGATCAGATATGTTTTCGAAAAATCAAGTGGCACTTCCGTACAAAATTTGTTTCGCTGTATTTTTGATTTGTAACACAAAGGGGTTATATCCATATGTTAAATTTGAAGAGAAATACTCTTATATAAATACGTGAATTTTCTCTTATGCGTGTAGTCTTAGGACTGACAAAGTTATGAGTTTAACGCATATAAAATTTGCAAGCTATAATAACCATAGTTACTTTTTGAAATGACATTCAATTATTTATTCACTGAGTCAAGATCAATAAGATTCAGGGGTCGATCCAGGCAAAATTTGGGTCCCTTTTGCGGCCCCTTCACAAAATTCCACATAGTAAAAAGGGACCCTTCACAAAATTCAAATTCATAAAAAGGGACCCTTCACAAAATTCAAATTCATAAAAAGGGACCCTTCACAAAATTCAAATTTATAAAATGAGTCCCTTCACAAGATTTTGTTTTATAAAAAGGATCCTTTTATTAAATGTTTTCATATTTTCAGTATTAATTTTAATTAATGCCTTAATTTAGCCCAACGAAACTCTATTAACTTGATATTAAACATTACATAAAGTGATTGTAAAAACGGAAGATTTTACACAATATTCTACTTTTTCACAAAAATATTTTATATTTCACAAAAATAAATAAAAATTTCACAAAAAATTTTGTTTTTCACAAAAAAGGGGCCCAAAAATTAAAACCTGGATCGACCCCTGAGATCCTTATAAATGCTATTAAGGTCTTTAAAAATATTTTTATTTCTTAAATACTTTTTTATTTTAAGTATGAATTTTTTTTGTCTGCCAATAAAGAAAAAAAATAAGTTAAAAAAACGATCTCTTTTCTTTATCAATAACGAATTGAATCATATTCCAATTCCTGAGATTAATTGTCGTTCACCTATATGCATCTCCCCCCCCCCCTCAAATAACGCGAAAGAAATGTTGTACACAAGTGCCACTAGATTTTTTGAAAACACACCTGTAATGTTTAAATCACCTAAACATGTATGCAAGTGCCACTGTTTTCAGCTTGTACGCATCTGTCACACCTAACATTCTAGCTCTTCCCCATTTGAAAATCAAAATGACAAAAATTAATTCATATTATTTATTTATTTATTTTATACCAATAATGAGCAGAAAATTCATTTCAGTCTATAAACAAAAGATGAAAGTATTTAAACACTTGAACATTTTTGACATCTGATTTTTAATGGATTTACATGTTTAGATATATGAACGTGATATATAACTTTGTTGTGCGGGTGGTGTCAGCTTGAAGTTGGTAGCACAAAATTAAAATGGCTATAGTAATAGCTTAATTAAAAAGATATGCATTAATTAATATTTTGGTACTAACGAAAATTTTTCCAGTACTAACGGAGTACTTTCGAATGACATCGTTGAAATTTGATTTTTCAAAAGTGTGCGGGCTACCATTTCCCCATCCCGAATTATTGTACTCTTCAGTACTTGGTACTGGTGTCGGTACTAACGGAAATTTTTGCGGTACTAACGGAGTACTTTCGAATGACATCGTTGAAATTTGATTTTTCAAAAGTGTGCGGGCTACCATTTCACCAGCCCGAATTTTTTTTTCTTCAATACTTGGTACTGGTGTCGGTACTAACAAAAATTTTCGCGGTACTGACTGGTACTAACAGAGCACTTTCGAATGACATAATTGATTTTTTCAATTTCAAAAGTGTGCGGGCTACCGTTTCACCAGCCTGAATTTTTGTTCTCTTCAGTACTTGGTACTGGTGTCGGTACTAACGAAAATTTTTGCGGTACTAACGGAGTACTTTTGAATGACATCGTTGAAATTTGATTTTTCAAAAGTGTGCGGGCTACCATTTCACCAGCCCGAATTTTTTTTCTCTTCAGTACTTGGTACTGGTGTCGGTACTAACGAAAATTTTTGCGGTACTAACGGAGTACTTTCAAATGACATCGTTGAAATTTGATTTTTCAAAAGTGTGCGGGCTACCATTTCGCCAGCCCGAACTTTTGTTTTCTTCAGTACTTCGTACTGGTGTCGGTACCAGTGGCGTATTCTCTGGGTATGCTAGGCATGCGCCGCATACCCACTAAAAACAATCTAAACTTTGAACAGAATTTATTTAAAAATAAATTATTTCAATTATTTTTGTTAAATACTCTCTTCCATTTATACATTATCCGTCATTCAGTTTTGAAAAATTATAGTGAAAGGAAATTTCTTTTGTTAAATTATTCCTGGATAAATCCGAGTGCTTTTTTTTCTTTCTTACTATTGTCGTTAGTACCCTCCGGCTTTGTTTAGGCGTCATCTGCTGACCAATATCATCCTAGAGATACCGTCACCCTCTTCTCCTGCTGACCGGTTATTGCTTAGGTCATGCTGCCTTTGTAAAGCATGCCCTGATATAGGGATTTTTTGCTATTTGAGGGAATATTCAACGTCCCTCTAATTTTCTCTCGTACTAAGTACAAGGGGAGTTCCGCTGTGTAAACGATTCAAGGCATGCGACCCTTGGAGAGCATATTCTGGAGTTTTAGGTATTTTTACAGCGTTATTAGGGATTTTGTTACCTTCGGTAGAGATGTTCGCATAGAGAGTTGGTTTCTCCAACTGATTGATAAATTACTCCAACTGATTGATAAATTAAAACTTATACTTCATTTTACAATGATGTAATAAAAAAACTTAAAAAAAAAAAGTTGGTTTGAAAATGATGATTAAATTGCAAAATAAAATTTTGATAAATCTCCAAAAATTGTTTTATGTGCCAAAAAAAGTTTTTTTTTTTTTTTTTTTTTCCCCTAATGTCTTTTTTATGTATGCCTGTATGCGCTATGATGGTCACTGATCGCAGATCTATAAAAAATTGGCAGATGCGTAGCTTTGATCTTGCAGGTGTGCATAGATTTTTTTTTTTTCCCTTTTTTTTTTTTTTTTGCTTCTTTTCTTTTCTTAATTTTCGAATCTGAATTTCTTAAATTAAATATTTTGTTTGTTTATTTATTTATTTTGGAATGTTCCGTTAATTTTTCTGCTTTATTTTATTAAATTTTATCTAATTTGTGTGTTTTTCTTTTCATCTGCATTCCTTAGTAAAGATCACTATTCTATTTATTTTTTATTCCTTCACATTAAGCCATGCCATTAAATAGTTTTTATATAATAAAATTTTAATACTGCTTCTTCTTCTTCTTCTTTTTTTTCAACGTTAGTTTTGAACAAGAAACACTTTCAAAATTTGGTTATATCTTTTCCTGAGCGAAACTTTCTTTTTTCTTTCTTTCTTAAAAAAAAAATACACATAATTGTTGCGTTTTCAAAAATATTTGTTTATGTAAAGTCGCCATACCTCCTTTTGAAGAGTAACGCTTATTATTTATAATGCATTGTTTTTCTCGAAATCAAATGGTAATATAATAGAAAGAATAAAACTTATAAAGTATTTAACTTTATTAAAAATTGTAACAATTAACTTCTTGCATAAGAACTATCAGAGGTCAGATAAGCACCTACATTCAAGCGCTCCCTTAAGGCTCTGCTACTAGTAGTGGGGTCTTCAGTACAACATTGTGCGGTTGTGGAAGACACAGCAGAACGCAGCGAGAGCCTAAAGCCAAGTTTTCAGCGATTTTAATTGATTTTTTCTTTCCGGTTCCCACTATTCCTTTTGTCTTTCTTTTCTTTTAATTTTTTATTTCTAAAGTGATATAAAAAATTGTGATTAAATTTTTTTGAAAATTCATTTAAACACAGCTATTAGTGAAGCGGCCTTCAATAAGTTAATATAAGAGTCCTTTAGATGTATGATTTAAAGTTAAAGGGACAAAATTTGTATGTAAAATTTTATATAAGATTCCGAGAAATTGAAGCCCACCAGCGACTGAGCGGGTTTGCGCTCAAAGTTGGTAGATGGGAAGTGTCGGGATCGATCCAAGGTCGCACTCATCAACCGAACCGTTCAGAGATTTCCGTGGTTTTCTACGAAACTCGCGTAAAACTGGCTAGAACCTCTTACAAAGACTCCCACGGACGGCATTTCACCCATTGGCCTGGGATCCAAGTACAGTCAATCGGACTTGAATCCTACAATCAACCTACCAAGAAAATGGAAAAATCCGAGCTTAAATTTGATGAAATGATATCGCCTTGATGAGTAGTGTTCTTTCCATAGTTGACTTCAGAGCATGCCCAGATTCAAATGTCACGCTACGCCACTGGTCGGTACTAACGAAAATTTTTGCGGTACTAACCGGTACTAACGGAGTACTTTCGAATGACATCGTTGAAATTTGATTTTTCAAAAGTGTGCGGGCTACCGTTTCACCAGCCCGAATTTTTGTACTCTTCAGTACTTGGTACTGGTGTCGGTACTAATGAAAATTTTTGCGGTACTAACGGAGTACTTTCGAATGACATCGTTGAAATTTGATTTTTCAAAAGTGTGCGGGCTACCATTTCACCAGCCCGAATTTTTGTTCTCTTCAGTACATGGTACTGGTGTCGGTACTAACGAAAATTTTTGCGGTACTAACCGGTACTAACGGAGTACTTTCGAATGACATAATTGATTTTTTCAATTTCAAAAGTGTGCGTGCTGGTGAAATGCACCTCCCTACCTTTTGGAGGTTGGGCCTGGAAAATAAGATCATCACTTCAATAAAAAATGCCAACCACAAAGGCTGACCACTGAAAATGCTGGTCTAGTGTTCATTTTTTTTTTTTTTTTTTTTTAAAGGGCAGGGCGGATTTATCAGAAAGGGTACTTTTTTGTGAGTAAAAGCACACATATTGATAGATGAAAGGACTTTTCTTCATCACTCACTAAAGGGTTTATAAAATGTGCAGTCCACAAAATAAAATAAATACAAATAAAAAGAGAACACCCATCTATCACATCACCTAATTAACAGAAAAACACAGAAGATACCATCCTTCTTGGATTCATGCCTATTTTAGTTTAATTATTTATTAAAATTCAGGGCGTGAAATTTCCGCTCGCCATTGGCGAGTGGAATTTTTACTGTTGCGAGTAAAAATTTAGTCTATAGTTGAATTTTTATACAACACGGTGACAGAAAACACTCGTTTCATAGATTTGAATATGGCAAATTCTTGCCATACACTTGTGCTTTTTCTCTCAAAGCTGAACACAGAAATATGCAATAATTTTGCAGCCGATTTCTAAAATACGGGATTGTTTTCACTGTTGTCAATTGTTAGTCAAAACTTACATTTAATCACAAGTAATTCCCAAATTCTGCCATTATTTTGCCGCTAATCAATGAAATTTGTTATATTTTTCCCCCTAAAGTTGTTCCTGAAATTAACAATATTTTTGCGGCCGATTGCTGAAACCTGCTATTATTTTGCCCCCAATCGATGAAAATTGTGTTCTTTATAAAGCCGAATCTCCAAATACTCAAACATTTCACCACTAATCAATGAAATTTATGCTTTTTGTCAGAGTTGAATCCCGTCATACGCAATAATTTTGCAGCCTAATTCGGAAATAAAAAATCATTTCACTATTAACTGTCAAAAAGTTATGTTTAAATGCAACTAATTTACTTGATTAATTACTAAAATACGATATTATTTCAGCATTAATCGATCAGATTTGCACTCTTTTCAAAGGTGATTTCTGAAATTCACGATGTTTTGTGGCTGATTCTTGAAACAAGTAATCATATTGCAGCTACTTAATAATGTTACTTTATTCCTAATTGTTTGCTGAAATAGGCTTTATCTCTATATTAATTAATGAAATCCATGCTTTTTTTGCAAAGACTATAACTGATGTACGCAATAAATTTGCTGAAATACAGAATCATTTGACCAAATTTTTGAAATTTATGTAATTAATTGCTAATACTATAGGCTATTGTTATACCACTAATTTTTAAATTTTGTATTTTTATCAAAAAAATTAATACTAAAATATGTGATTATTTTACAAAATAATATTAATACCTAATAATAAAATTACCTTTTTTATGTAGGATTGCAGAAGTACACAAAACGAAAGCCTATTTAAATACGGGATCATTTCGCTGATAAAATTTACTTTTAATCGTTTAAATTATGTGCTGAAATAAGCCATCAATTCACTACAGAACAACATAATATTCTTGTGGCGGTCGAAATTCATCATTTTACGTCTTATTAACAAAGTTTACCTTTATCATGGTTAACGGCTCAAATAAGCAATTGTTTCTTTTTTTCACTAAATAAAGATAGGCAACTATTTTTGCTGCTATAATCAACAAAATTCATGCTATTTCAGAAAATTGATAGTATCACAAATTTTAAATACATACCCTGTGGCAGAATTTAGGCGACACAGCAACACTGTCGCAGAAAAGAAATTACTTGCAGAAAGATTTGCCCATAAAAATGAAAGCTATTTCTAAATTTCAGTAGAAAATAGAAACTTATGTCTTGTATTTATGTGAACACCTTCACAGGCACTGTTCAAAAGTTATTGTTATGATAAATTTTAAAGTGGCAGTCTAAGTGGCTGCAACTGGAAACAAAATGGTGAAGCCACTTGTCCAGCAAAATTATACAAGATATTTCTATGATAAGTTCATTGTCCAACTTTAGTTCAAATTAAATCAGTATTTCAAAAATTATCGTGATAAGAAATTTTCAAGTGGCCAACACTTGGAATAAAAATGCAGACTGAGATGCCCAGCGAATTTATCTCAGATATTTCAATGATAAATCCACTACCCAGATTTGATGCGGATTGATTCAGTATTACAAAAGTTATCATAATATCAAATTTTTCAAGTGGCAACTGGAAGCAAAATGGCGAAGTGACTTGTCCAGCAAAATTATAAAAGATATTTCTATGATAAGTTTGTTGTCCAACTTTAGTTCAAATTAAACCAGTATTTCAAAAATTATCGTGATAAGAAATTTTCAAGTGGCCAACACTTGGAATAAAAATGCAGACTGAGATGCCCAGCGAATTTATCTCAGCTATTTGAATGATAAATCCACTACCCAAATTTGATGTGGATTGATTCAGTATTACAAAAGTTATCATAATATCAAATTTTTCAAGTGGCCGCCACTTTGAAATAAAATTCTGGATCAAGTTATCAAGTGAACGTATCCAAGATTTTGAACCGTAAGTTCACTATCCAACTTTTGTTTAAATCAATTTAGCATTTTAAGTTATTTTGATGGCACATTTTCAAGTGGCAGCATATGTTGGAATAAGTTGCCCAGTGAACTAATCCAAGATTAAGATCACTGTCATCATTAATTATAAGATAAGATCACTGTCTAACTTTGGTTCAAATTGAATCAGAATTTAAAAAGTTATGTTATAAATTTTCAAGTAGTGTAGCCTAATTTCCAGTTGTCTCGCTTAGTTTATAACACCCACACTTGTTAAAAATGGCAGATAAAGTTCATTAATAAACTTAATTGTGACTCTTATATAGTCTATGTATACATCAAAATTTGAGCAAATCCGGTCTCAAATATGTTTTTTATAGTATGAATATGAAATTTTCAAGTGGCCTCCACTTGAAAACCAAATGGCAGAGTAATTTGTTAACAAACTCATCCAAAATATTTAAAAGATAAGTTCACTGACCAAATTTGGCTCGATTTGGAGTATTATTTTGGAAGTTATCGTGATTTTAAATTTTCAAGTGGTAGCCCTGATTTTAAGTGGCCCCACTTAAGATATCCACCACCTTGTTAAAAATAATAGATAAAGCTCATTAATAAACTTGAAACACTTAATAGTCTATGTATACATCAAAATTCAAAAAAATTTGGAATACGATTTTTACAATTTGAATCTGAAATTTTCAAGTGGTCTCCACTTGAAAACCAAATGTCGGAGTAACTTGGTTAAGAAACTCATATTCATAAGATAAGTTAAGACACTGTCCAAATTTGGTTTGATTTGGAGTATTATTTCGGAAGTTATACTATCGTGATTTTAAATTTTCAAGTGGTCCCACTCAACTAAAGATATCCACCACTTTGTTAAAAATAGCAGATAAATTTCATTAATAAACTTTATTGAGACACTTTATGGTATGTGTATTCATAAAAATTCAAACAAATTTGGAATACACTTTTTTACCATTTGAATTTGAAATTTTCAAGTGGTCGCCACTTGAAAAACAAGATATCGGAGCAACTTGGTTTTAAGAAACTCATCCAAGATATTCACAAGATAAGTTAAGACACTGTCCAAATTTTGTTTCATTTGGAGTATTTCGGAAGTTATCATGATTTTAAGTTTTCAGGTGGTAGCCTGATTTCAAGTGGCCCCACTTAAGATATCCGCTACTTTATTAAAAATGGCAGACAAAGTTAAGTTCATAATTAAACTTTATTGAGACCCTTATTTTATGTATATTTACATCAAAATTCAAACAAATCTGTCTTGTCTTTAAATACACTTTTCCCAGTGTGGGTTTGAAATTTTCAAGTGGCCGCCACTTAAAAACAAAAAAGTCAGAGCAACTTCATTAACAAACTCATCCAAGATATTAATAAGATCAGCTCGCTGTGCAAATTTGGTTCTATTTAGAGTATTTCGGGAGTTATCGTGATGACAAAATTTTCAGTATTTTATATATATATATATATATATATACAAAGGGCATTCCATAAAAACTGAGAGTTATTTTTTTACGTAGTGGCAACACCGCGAAACTAAAAAAATAGAAGTGCAGGCGATTTTTTTCAAACTGTTAACTGTACGTTTATACAAAATTCTAAACGAAGCAGACGATATTATTTTCCAATTTCCGTGCTTGTTTAAAGAACTGTTTTATTTGCCCTACAGAAATGGAGATGAGTGATTCAGAGTTAAAAAACAAAATGCGTTGTGCCATAAAATTTTGCTACCGTTTGGGCAAAACAGCTCTAGAAACAGTTAAGTTAATGAAAGAAGCTTACAAAGACAAATGTTTTTGTGAGTCTACGATTTTTAGATGGCATGGTGATTTCAAGAAAGGCCATTTGTCTGCAGAACTGGCTCCTAGGCCTGGGCGAGCAAAAAGTGTTGTGAATGATCGAAATGTTAACACTGTGTGGGTGTGGGTAATCCTTCAAGAAAATCGGCGAATGACATGTGAGGAGATAGCGGCATCAACAAACATTTCAAAAACGTCTATTTCGCATTCTACGCAACAATTTACAGCTTCGCTATGTTTGTTCCAGATGGGTCCCTCATCATATTACTAAAGAACAAATGAAAGCAAGAATTCACCAATGTTGTGAATGGAAACAGATGCATCAAAATGATCCAAATCTCCTAAACACTCGAATAACAGGTGATGAAACTTGGGTGCATCATTATGATCCCCTTACCAAGTCCGCAACAAGTGTATGGAAGCATACTGATTCTCCGCCTCCGAAAAAAATCCGACAAACCAAATCTGCTGGAAAGGTCATGATGATTATTTTCTTTGATCATAAAGGTGTAATCTATCAGCATGCTGTGCCTCCAAAAACTACTGTGAATGGTGAATATTATGTTTCAGTTTTGAAAATTTTCCGACAACACATATCGAGAAAGCGTCATGAACTGGTAGGGAATTGGACATTACATCACGATAATGCTCGCCTGCATGTCGCTACGTCTGTTCAGCAATATCTTAGTAAATGCAATATTAAAATCATGCCACATCCCCCTTACAGTTCAGATCTCGCACCATGCGATTTCTGGCTGTTTACGACATTGAAGGAGAAGCTCCGTGGCAGAAAATTTAATACAGATTCTGAAGTTATTTCAGCAGTGGAGGGTTCTTTGAAGCAGCTTCCAGAAAAGGGTTTCTCTACTTGTTTAGAAAAGTGGGTTGAATGATGGGGCCCGTTGCTGATTCCGTTAGCTGACGGAAGGTATTTTGAAAAAGAATGATGTATTTTTTGCTGTTAAATATATTTCTTGATTTTTTATGATTTTACTCTCAGCTTTTATGGAATGCCCTTTGTATATAGATAGATAGATAAACGAAGTGATTGCAATAGGTCAATTTCTAAAGAAATCAACCTAAAAGGTTGTGTATTTCAATTTGAAATGAATATGGGGTACAGAATTTAAAAATAATTATATCTATAATCTATATTTATTAAACTTACCATTTATCAATAATTTTTTATCTATTTATTATTGATTTTATAAATATTTGTGCCTGTTTACAGCTTTTAACTAATAAATTTAAAAGAAATCTGTACGAATAAATATTAAATAATTTATTAAATGTCCAGAAAGCATTTATATTTCTCCTCTCACGGTAATTAAGAGAATTTATGAAGCAATTCAAGGTTGTTTAACATTCAGTATTATTGCTTTTTCTTAAAAACTCGCAATCCCAGCAGTCATAAAAAAAACGTATGTATAGTTTTATATTTTTCTATAAAATATTTAAATACAAAATATTAGGTTATACAATTATTTAAACAAAATATATTAAACTTAATTTTCTAATAAACTTAAATTTCTGAATAATATAAACCTATAACTGTGTTTTTGTCTTCTTTAAAATGTACATGAAAATTAATGCTTCATAATAAATTTTTGAAACCTAAAGTTTTGTTTTTATATATTAATCAAAATGTTATGTTTCTCCAAAAACTTTAATCTGTTTATTTTTATTTTTTAACTTACAAATAATCTTATTACAAAACAATTAAATTTGTAAAGTATCACATAACTAAGTTTAACATATAGGTACTGTACTATTACTATATTAAGAATAGTTATAAATCAACTTTGTAGTAATATATGAAAATATCACAGCATATTTTCAATGAACATAATAATTCTTAATGAAATTTTAAAAGCCTAAAGTTTTGTTTTTGTATTAATCAAATGTTATAACAATGTGTTTTTCAAAGAACACCAATTTATTTACTTTTCAAAATATCTTTATAAACTATATATTTTGTTAAACTAAGTTTTTATATATCAATTAAATTATAAATATAGGTTTTTAACATTTTTGAAATGATGGTTTAAATGGTTACATGCCAATTTCCCGAAGTCAAAGGGGGGAATAAAGTAATCCATCATTCTATTGAAGGAATCTGTCTTAAAATGATTCTTTTATACATTGACCACTCCCTAAAGTCTATTTGACAGAAATGTAACCAAGATGAATTTTGGTGATAATTTTAAGTAGTATTCTACAAGCTGTCAATGTGACTAAAATAATTTTGCATGTTTTGTAGCATTAGTCAAAATTAGCTTTGAATGTTTTAATCATTGTACTATGTACTCCTATTTTGGAGTCTATGAAAATTGAATTGTAATCAACTTCGCTAAATAAAGCTTTGTTGATAGTGAATGGTAATCAACATTGAATGCACCGAAAAAGTGATAAATATGTATTTAAAAGAAAGACAAGAGAATTATTTTACAGGAAAAGCTAAAACAGATCTGGATTACAAAATTATAAGTTTCAATGAACAATCTTGTGTGACGAATGAAGTAAATATTGAAATAGAAATGCAGTAGAAAATTTCAAGAAAAGAGTGTGAAAACAAATTGCATAACTTGTTTCCAGAATTTTCCACAAAGATATTTCAAAATTATACAATAAATGTCATGACTTTGTTTCAGAAACTAAAACTTATGAATCAGTCAGATCTGTGTTATGTCACAAAAGGAGAAAAGTTTTGGGAACTGCTCAAAATCCTAGAACTTGTAATGAATTTCTTTTCTAATGAATGTTTCATAATGGATGTTTTTTTCCAAAATTCACAAAAATTTGGGCTAGGACTGCTTAGGAAGACCCTCCCCCCAAGGAGGGCATTCCACCTACAGGCCTGGATTGCGATGATGAATCAATCACACACTCACTCAGGACAAACGATTTTATATATATCCTTATGAATTTGTAAATAATCCACAGTTTTTTTAATGTAAATTCATTCAAAGAGACTTAGTCAGGTGATAAAATGTGTCATTTTTCTGCATTTCTAGCTCTTTTTCGCATTAAAATAGCTAATTTTTCCTTAAAAATGCTTATCTCATTGGCTGACCAGTTTCTGGAATTTTCTACATTTTTCTATGCAGCTATTTAAAGAGCTGCTTTACACCAAGTCAGCCAGTCTCAGTTTAGTTTCTCCAATGCTTTCAATGCTGTTGAAATAGCTCTGAGTGAGCCTCTTTGATACAGCCTTGCTGTGTGTTAATGCTGATACAATTTGTACTGTGAGATTGCTGTTCTCAACTGTTATTTGAGTTGTGTTTATTGGTGAAACTGAAGCTGATACTTGGCTTATAGACCTGTATTATTCTAGAATTATTTGTAAATAAAGTTTCCAGCATCTGCAATATTCGCTTTTCATTCTTGCATTCTTGGACAACTCACGAACCCCTAAGTACGCAACAATATAGGTATATTAGACAAAATAATCGAAACACTTTCGCTTATTTACATTTCATCGAATATCTTAAAAAATACTTAATGTGTTGTTTTTCAATTTTAGGAATAAGGAAAACATGTCTTTCCTCATATTTTTCAGCCAAGATTTTGTTTCGAAGGCCCTTAGGGGATGAACAACAAATCCAATAAAATAAAAAGTATTTGTGATAGATAACCCCAGGGGTGCAGAATATGTCCGATCGCCCGAACAAGGTTCGGGGGAAATTTTGAATATTTTTTTAAGAGAAAATAAAAATGTAAATCAAAAATAACAATTTGCTACTTTGAAGTACTTATCTAACAGCAATATTTTTGTTACACTGTATACTTATTCTCTTAAAGATTTATTACATAGAACAAATGACTTTGTATAGCAAAGTAGATTTTTGCATTATTGAGGGAAATTTATACTGTGTTTGGGGGAAATTTCCGAGGTTTGAACATTTTCTGCACCACTGGATAACCCTGTACCTAGAAAAGGGTTGATTGATCTGCAAATTTTAGATATGGTTATAGATGTTATATTTTATACATGTGTAGAGTTTAGTGAGGATATCTTGAATATTTAAAGAGATTAATATTGGATTAAAAAATGCAAAAAATTTTCGCAAGTTTTTACTTTATAACTCAAAAGGTTTTTCTTCAAATTTCATGAAACTTTCGGAAGACACGACAGCATATGCCTAAATCATTATACTATAGTTTAAAACAAATATATTCAATATTCAAGCATATATGAACAGTTGTAGTAAATAATTTATTACTATGCATGCACAGACAGTAGCAAAAAAGCTTTGACATTGTTTAATACTCAGCTGTATAGAGCACCTTATAAGAAAAAAAAAATCCAGTTGAATATCACAAAAATTCATTGAGATATCGGTGATTAAATGAGCTATTTTTCAACTGTTTTCCAAAAGGGTGTTTACGATAAGGGGTCATTCACAAATAAAAATAATATCAGAAAAAAATATGTTACACAAGGATACTTAATACAATATTTGCGAATCATTTTCTTTTTTTTAATAGGTATGTACTAGATACCTTTAAAAAAAAAAAAAAAAAAAAAAAAAAAAAAAAAAAGAATTATTTGAAAAGAAAAATTAAATTTTTTTCTGATACAAATTTTTATTTTTGAAGGACCCTTATTGTAAAAACCATTTTAGAAAACAGCTTATTTAATCACAGATATCTCTGACATTTTAGACTATTTATCGGAATTTTCTTTATAAGGTACTCTATACAGTTGAGTATTAAACTAGGTCAAAGTTTTTTTGCTACAGTCTGCACAGTAAAATATTATTTACTACAATCTATACAATATATTAATACAACAGTCCATATCTCTTTGAATATTATGTATATTTGTTTTGAACTACAATATAATGATTTAGGTATATGTTGTCATGCCTTCCTAAAGTTTCATAAAATTTGAATAAAGTAAAAACTTTTGAAAATTTTTTGCATTTTTTAATAAAATATTAATAACTCTTTAAATATTCGAGCTATCTTCACAAAACTCTACACACTTGTAATATAACATTTATAACCGTATCTAAAATTTGCAGATCAATCAACGCATTTCCAGATACAGGGTAATCACAAATAATTTTTATTTTATTGGATTTGTTGTTCATCCTCTAATGGCCTTCGTGACAAAAACTTTTGCTGAAAAATATGAGGAAAGACATGTTTTCCTGATTCCCAAAATTCAAGAACAACAGTAAGTATTTTTCAAAGTATTCGACAAAAAGTGAAAGTGTTTACATTATTTTGTCCAACACCTGTGTATAAAATAGAAGAAAGTATTAGTATCATAAAAAATTAACTACCGGTTTTTGGTGGATTTACATGTTTTAAGATATCCTGAACACGATTTGATCATTTATTGAAAATGTCAATCTGTGTGTGTTCACAAAACTGTTTGTGGCATGGCAGCTCTAACTCAAGATCTAATGCACAGAATTTCTTACAAATTTATATGTAATTGCACCTTGGCATATATTAGTGTCTCTCTACTTTTGGTGAAAATCAATCAAAACAAGTGGCGTTGCCATCACTTTTTCATAATTTTTAATTTGGCAGTATAATACAAAATTTTGTATAAATGTGTATAATTAGAATTATTTATGATAGTATTTGTCAACTAGGGAAAAAAATTGTATATGTAGGAGCATCTCTTCCTCACCTGGAAGGAGGATAAATTTTTAGTATGAATATGACTCATCAATACTTTTAAAACGAATGGCTGAGCCATAGATCTGACACAATTTAAAACAAAGTTAACATTTTTTTTTTTAAATTAATATTTTAAAAAAAAAAGTCATTAAAGGGGGTGAAAAAAAGCATTCCCTCAGATGACGTCTGTAAGATATAAAATTGACGTTCTTTCGGCATTGTGTTTCCTTCCGAGAAAAAAAATTCTCATGTCTTCATTCATCATGGACAAGTAATTTAATAAATAATTTGTACTGTGTAGATTTGTTAAATATATATATATATAATGGCTACAATTGCAGCATGTTTTTTTTTTTTTTTTCGACGATTTCTAAATGAGAAAAATGTTGCTCTTTGTTGAAACATTAAAATTTTGTGTCTTTTATGGCAGTTGTAGGCCCCTTTTTTTTTAATCCTATGCAATAAATTTTAATATAAGCAGTATACAATGTAATAATCTTTTGAATGGATAAAAAGTATTGCTGTTTAATTTAGAGCAATGCTGATTTCAGAGTTATCAGAACTTCTGAACCACTGTGAAAACTAGTTTTTAAATAAGAAAACAATTAAATTCAAGACTGTGTATATGTATCATACAGAAAAAGTATTGTGTAACATAATACTTATATTTAAAAAAAAAAAAAAAAAAGATTTTTGATAAAACTAAAGATTTAGGAAATTTTAAACTAAAAGTTTTCTTTTGTTAGTATTCTGATAGGAAAAATTTTGATCATTTGTAATCTAACTATTAGCAGGGGCGCGCCGACCCAGTGTGCAATGTGTGCGGCGCACACAGGCGCCAGGCAACTAAAGGCGCCTACCAAGAACTAATTACTAAAAAAAAAAAAAAAAAAAACTTTTATAATGTCAATGCTAGGCAATGTGAATGATGTTTCGTAACTAGGTGGTGGTGGTGAGGGGGGCGCCCCCCTCCACCACCGGATCCCTACAACCCCTTCCCACCATCTGGAAGGAGTTCACCCCCGCCCCTAAAAAAAAAATGCTATTTGGCAAAAAAAATTTGAGCTGATCGTCATTTTTAAGTCTCAGCATTACGTATTTAAGTAAAAAGCTCTTCTCAAAAATTTTCTGGCTACGGCCTTGTATCACACATTATGAATCAGTTTTATATTTTACTTTATTGTAGATTCATTGTCATAAGGGGGAGGGGGGCGCCAAAAACTCATGCAATGTAATATAAATGTGTCTGCCTGTAAGTCGAAAACTTGTATTATTTAGCTTCACTAAAATCGAAAGTGTTCGGCCTAAAAATTAAAACTGAATTCGGCAGACCCGGGGGAGTGGGGCTAAGGAACTCAAACCTCTGTCCCCAAAAAATAAATCACAAAAATTTAAATTAATGACAACTCTTGAAATTCATATCGAAGCGAATGAATAGCATTTTCAAAGAAATGATTTTAAGTAATTATCTAACATATTTAATAAATAACCGCAATAAAAGTATTTCCCTAAATATTTTAATATGTCATAAAAAACAAAAAAGAAACAAAACATATTTTCAGAAAAATGAACAGGGAGAAGATTTATCTTATTCCAAGATTGTACATTTATTTTAATACATCATTACAGGGGTGCAGAAAATGTTCAGACCTCGGAAATTTCCCCAGAACCACAGTATAAATTTCCCTCAATAATGCAAAAATCTACTTTGCTATACAAAGTCATTTGTTCTATGTAATAAATCTTTAAGAGAATAAGTATACAGTGTAACATAAAAATATCGCTGTTACTGTATAATTATAGGAACTTCAAAGCAGCAAATTTTTATTTTTTATTTACATTTTTATTTTCTCTTAAAAAATATTTAGAATTTCCCCAGTTAGTTTAAATTTCCCCCGAACCTCGTTCGGGCGTTCGGACATATTCTGCACCCCTGCATCGTTATTTAATGTACAGTAATCTTGGTTATCTTTGATAGATCTGTTCTTATGAAATCCCACTTTTCCTTAAATAAAAAAAAAGTATTTCCAACTTAGTCGAAAGAGTAGAATGATTTTGTTACCTTTTCAAGCAGGCGCCAGCGCTATTTTGAAACAAAGTAGCGGATCGAATTGATTTAATACACTTAATTTAGACCTTGATACGAGCTATGTATTTATCGAGTTTCAAGAATATCTGTTCATAAATACACGGTTCAAATTTTTGAAATGCCTGCCATTTTGAAACAAAGATGGCGGATCAGTCTAGCTAAAGAACTCGTCCGAGATATTTCTAACATAAGTCCACTGTTCATGTCTAATTATGGTTTGAATTATTTCAGTATTTCGAAAGCTTTCTTGATGCAAATTTTACATTATATATAGAGATAAATTAAATGATTATAATCGAAAATTTCTACATAAATGATCCCAGAACTAAAAGCATATCCTTTTCAATTTTTTTCCAAATGTGTTTCTTTCTTTCCTTTTTTTTTTTTTTTTTTATTAGTATTAGAAAAAGGCATTGTACATCCATTAGTTTAATTGTTTTGATTTCCTGATATAATAAGATATTACCACACTATATTTTGATTGTTATCCCTTTCTCTGTACTACATTAAAAAAAAAAAAAAAAGAAGAAGAAGAAAAAAGAAAGAAAGAAAAAGCGCATAGATGCAATGGAATATTTCATTTGTAGGTAATGTAAAAGTATTTACGTAACTATGCCTTCTGAATATATATATATATATATGATCGGGCCACAGCATGGAATAAATGTATCAAAACGTTGTAATATTAAAAGCATTCAACTTAAAATTATTAAATTAAGTATTTACTATTCTAAATTTTATAACTGGTATTATATTTAGCCAAAAATTTCGATATCGGGTTTTCACCTGTTTTAAGGTCTCTTGAGTGAATAAAAAAAAGTTGATTTTGGCAAATTGGCTTGGCAAATTGGCTGTTGTGTAAGTGCGTATGTACGTGTGTATGTGTGGAATATTTTGATTATCACTTCTTTAAATATAATAAAGATAGAACGATGAAACTTCAAAATAATGTATGTAAATGTCATGTATAAATAATGTCAGGTTTAATAATGTACGTATGGTTTTCCTTACTTTTGGTGAAAATTGGAAAAACAGAAGTGTTGCCGTAGAGGTCCCTATCTCAAAAAAGGCTTTAACGATTTTCTTCAAATTTGCTGAATAAACACCTGACAAACGTCTTTTATAAAGAAAAAAAAAAAAACTTTTAGGTCTCGGTAGTGTATTTCTTAAAAAAAAAAAAAAAAAAAAAAAAAAAAAAGCAGTTTTACGCGTTTTCTTCTAATTTGCCATATTAACATGCTTATAGATATCTCCTTTCGTATATAAATGTTAGGTTTGGGTGAGAAGACCAGTTTGCCATGTTTTGGTGAAAATCGGCAGTAAAACTAAAAGTCGGTTCTCAAAAACGTACCTAACGATTTTCCTCAAATTTGCTACACAAACTCATATTTATATATCCTTTAGTGTATGTTACTTGGTTACTACAGGAAAACTGACAGGTGTTCTGATTAGATAGGCCAGTTATAAATCTCAGAAATGAGTATTTCAAAAAACAGATCTGACGATTTTTTTTTTCTTTTTTAATTCGTTATGTAAATAATCTTTTGTATCCCTTCACAACGTCCACACTATTTCCCAAAAACAGCATATGTGTAGTAGTGGGTAATGGGAATCCTGTAGCTGTTGCGCACCTGATTATTATTATTATTTTTTTTTAACTCATGATTTTATCAAATTTTTCAAATATCTTAAATAGATATTGAAGTTTCTTTTTTCTTTCTTTTCTTTTCTTTACCAACTTTATCAAATTTTACTAAATTTCTTTTCTTTAACAAATTTACTACTGAAATTGAAATAACTCACTGATTATTCCGCATTGATGATTGTACGTTAAATGGTATTCTAACCCTTGTACAAAGTTTAGTTATTTCTTGCTTTTATATTTGATAATAATAATTAATATATATAATGACCCTGTCATTCACGATTCCGGTTTACACCGCTTCAAAACAGAGACTTTTGGCAGCCATTTTTTTTTTTCCCCGTTTGTTCAATTTAACTTACGAAAACATACATATCATTTTCATACATGTTTTGTATCGCACATATTGTTATTTATTTCCCTCTAAAACCTTGAAAAACTATTCAATTGTAATGTTTAAATGTTTAATTAAATATAACGGATCACTGGCTATTACAAACATGAACCTATAAATAGAATGGGTTCTTCCCAGCATCGTCTGCTCAATCACGTGATAGAGGAAAACGAATAAACGAATTCTGAGAATCGAATTCAATTAAATATTGTTCTTAAGAACAAAAATTTTAATATTTAATATAAAATAAAATAAAAGTAATATTGTGCATTTGTAAACAGTAGAATAATTATATTTGTAAATTTAATAATTTTTAAAAACACTTTATGTGTTTATTTATTTTTACTTATAAGAATCGATTTTTGTATATTGTAGTGTAACTGTAACATTAACTGATCTAGCAATAAATAATAGCTTGTTCTTGTGGAATGTTTACGGATTATAAAATGTTTTCATTTAATTGAATTGCATAAAGGTGTTACAACAAGTTAATTAACTTAGTTACTGGTCTAAATGGATGTACGTAGTACGATATTGCACTGTCACTGATTTAAGTACCAAAAATCAGAGTATTTAAACATGGTCTTCATGAACATCAATAACAGGTATAAACTAAATGATGATTGTAAATGTATACAGTAAACGAAAGATGATGAATAATGATATAAAATGGATTAAAAATGATGATGTATAAAAAATAACACAGATTAAATACGATCGATCAAAAATAAGAATAGAAAATATGTTATTTTAGCAATCGCTCTAGATAAACAAGATTTCGTCTGCTATTTGTTTTTCATCTATCATGTGACCCCTGACGTCAGGTGGGAAGAGCCCATTATGTAACTTCATGATTATAAACAACACAATGTCAAATAAAAACAAACATAAACTGTTGCCATTCAGAAAATACAAATTCCAAATGGACAACTCTTTAATTGCGAATGAACGACTCTTTGACTGTTTCATTAAAAGAAACGCTTAAAATATTTCTAAAACATATAGACAATATTCCTGTGACGTCACAGTAGGTAAAATCGCCGAACACGTGGCCGATATTTTGTAAACAAACTAGATTCAAGATGCTATTTTATTGTTACGCATAACATTTTCCTAAATATTTCTCCAGTGAAACTTAATAATCAGATATCTGTTCAAACAAGAACAAAAGAGAAATGTAAACAACTGAATCAAATGAAAAAGTTAAGACTATTCCATATCGTAAAACTGCAGAACATTTTATGTACACACACACACACACACACACATATATATATAATGGATAAAAGATTAATAAGAACATTTTATACAGACACGCATATATATAGACATCAAAGCTTAAATAATTAGAATTTCAATCACTTTAATAAAGTAATTTATTAAATGGAACATCCATTTAAATTTGTTAACATCGCCACAGTTCACATGGCAACTTTTAATATTACATATGTTGATTAATATTAAAGTATATTACTAAAACTGAATTAAAAACAAAACAAAGGTATCACTATATCACTCTTACTTCAATTTCATATAATCTGTAACTCTTATAAATAATATTGCAAGATAAAAATTTTCAAGCCACAATGCTTTTCTATGGTAGAGTTGAGGATTGTTTGCCTAACCAGCTGATATTCTTGTAGCCTGGAACCCAAAGTGGGAATATGGTCCATTAAAGCCTTAAAAATCTTAAAATATTTGTAAAAACATATTAAAGTCTTTAAATATTTTTATCAAGCTTCATTATTTGTTTACATTGTAAGGTATGATTGGCGTCGAGTTCAGTACGTAAATGTCGCCAGTTGATTTTAGTTTTGAAATTAGTGTAAAGTTATAGTTGGGATAGAATGTTTGGTTGGGCAAGTAAAGGTCACCAGTTGAAATGAGTATTGAAAGTAGGGTAGTCTAAGGTGATAATGTCGAGTCAAGATAAAATGTTCGGTTGAGAATGAGAAAGTCCCTAGCTGGATCCTGGATATTTTGGCGATGTTGTGGGTGAGATAGCTGGTTGGGAGTATAGAGTAGAGGTGAATTTGGGTTAGTATGGAGTGTCTGTAATTATTAGATAGTTAGTTAGAAAATACGCAAGCAAAGTGATGACGTCACTAGGCGTCAGTGGATGCAAGAAAAAGCTTTCCTATGTTAATCGCTCATTGGATTTTTTGTAAAAAATTATTAAAAATTGAGGAAAATTATTTCCCGATTTTAATTCCCATATTTCAGTATAGATATGTATTAGTTATTGTGTGCATGCGTTAGATTAAGTTGTTTTTGCTGTAAAATTGATAAAATCTAAATTTTAAATTTCAAAACTTTAGAAAAATAAAATAGCAAACTTCCATATTCGATTGAAAACATAAGCATTTCATTTCAAAGGATGATATTTACACAATAAATATCCAACTAATATACTAATTAAAAGGAAAATGATAAATATTCTATTATAATTTGAAGTCAAATTTGTTTTCAAATGTCTAAATAAAGTGTCTGATATAAGATACTCATATGTTGCAGCGGAATAGATTTAATATATGTCATCCTTGGCGGAAAAAATATATCGCCAAATTATTTGGCGAACATATTTTATTCGTTTCAAAAATCATGGTTATTTTAACAACTTATATTAAGAGAGCGATGAATTGTATGAAACAATATTTCGTACAATACATATTACGAAAATAAACATATGGCATGTATATTTTCGTAGTATATTTTTAATCGCCAAATACAAAAAACGCCAGATGACACAGTTTTGAAATTTAAAATTTTGTCAATTTGACAGCAAAATAACTCAATCTAACACAGGGATACGATAGCATATCTATACCCAAATACGGGTATTAAAATCGGGAAATAATTTTCCTCGATTTTTAATTATTTTTTACAAAAAATACAATGGACGATTAATATAGGGAATCTTTTTCTTGCATCCACGGACGGTCAGTAACGTGACACTTCGCTTACGTATTTGGAAACAGGATCTTCGATAGTCTTAAAAAAATGTATTTTGGTAAAATGAAGTGAATCGTTATTTACTTCCTCTTACCCATAGGGGTCGAGAAAGTATTGTTTTAGGGTCAAATTTTCGAACGTGAGTTTTTGTTATACTTGCATGTTCTGGGGTCCCCTGAATACGAAAATCACGTTTTTAGCGAATGGTCTCTGTGTCTGTCTGTCTGTGTGTCTGTTATCAGCATATCTCAAGAACAAATAGTAGCAGAAATTCCAAACTCGGTATTCTAAATGTGTATCATATAGGGATGCTACAGTAAGCTTTTCGTGAAGATGAAGCAAATGGTTCGTGTACAAGGACAGTCAAATACATTACGTCTATGGGGGAAATTGCAGGTAAGTAGAATTTAACATCTATAGACTGCACTAAACCAAATGAAACGAATACATATTTTTTGTAATAGTCAACTGGGAAAATTTTTTTTGTGTATGTAGGAGCCTCGCCTCCCCCCCTGGGGTAGATGTCCTCCCTCGAGTGGAGTAGATTTTCATGATGGGTATCTTTCAAAAGAGCTCACCAATACCTTTAAAACGAATGGTTGAACCATCGATCTACGATAATTTAAAATAAAGTTATTGATTTTTTTCATTTTTAACATTTTTTTTTTTACTTTAATATTGAGAATAAATTCAACTTTTTTTTGGATATTTAGTGTTATACTATTTCTCTAATATGGAAATCGTCTGTATTATCATACAAGATAACTTTTTTAAATAATAATTTTAATAAATTATTTTTTTTAAACTGAATTATTTTTTAATAACCGAATTAAATTCTATATAAATGTAGGTGCATTAATGAAACGGCGGGTTGAGGGGGGCCAGAACTAATTATCATATAAAACTCTTCCGAAGCCTAATTTGAATTGTTTAACATAGGTTTAGATAACAGTACTCTTTATCTTACCTCTTAATCTCCAACCTGTACTTATAGCATTAAATTTCAGTGTAAGAGAAAGTCGTGTGAGTGACACACTAGATTATTCTTATTATGAGGACTTTAAATCGAGCACTTAACGGAACACTGGGATGTGTTGTTGCTGTTGTGTTTTCGGGCCTATATTTTTTGTCAAACAGCAGTTTTTTTATTGTCATTCATATTTATTGATCGGGTAGAATTTTTTTAATTTCAGAACGAAAATTATAAAATATCGAAACACATTTGATTTATAAACAAAAACTGAAACTACATTTAAATGATCACGTGGCAATCTTCATGATCTAAACATTGTTTTCAAGATTTATCGTTCACATTCCGTCATTTTTGACGGGGTTATATACTAGTAATCAAATATTGTTCAATTCACATATTGAAAAACATTTAATTATTATCTGCCTGTTTATCCGTTTGATGAATTGTCTTTTAAATTTCATATGTAAACAATGGAAAATGTTACAAAATGACAAAATTAATTTGTATTATTAGGATTCATTATGGGTTAGTGAAATATCATATTCGTATCAGTTCTCATTCGTTAACAGCGTCCGTCACAGTAAAAAAAGAAAAAGAAAAAAAAACAGATACTTCAAAATCTATGAATATAAAAAAAAATTAAATTCAGTAATAATTAATGTAAAAACATTTCAGATTAAGGTTGGTTGGTTGGTTGTAGGATTTAAGGCCGATTGACTCCTGATGTGTCCTAGGCCTTCAGATTAAGGGAAATATACATAAGCTATCAAATTAAGTTAAGACATATTTCGCATAAAATATTTATATTTGTCAATTATTGTTTATTTACCGGGTAATATAAAAAATAATCTGGTGTGTCCCTCACACGACATTCTCTTACCCTGAAATTTAATACTATAAATAGAGGTTGCAGATTAATAGGTAAGATAACGAGTACTGTTATGTAAACCTATGTTAAACAATCCATAATAGGCTTCTGAAGAGTTTTATATGATAATTAGTTCTGTATGAGGGGGGCCACCGCCCCCCTCAACCCCCCGTTTCATTAATGCACCTACATTTATATTGAATTTAATTCGGTTATTAAAAAATAATTCTGTTTTTAAAAAATAATTTATTAAAATTATTATTCAAAAAAATTATCTTTTATGATAAGGCAGAGGATTTCTATATTAGAGAAGTAGAATAACACCAAGTATCCAAAAAAAGTCCATTTTATTTTCAATATTAAAAAAAAAGGACGATTTTTTCTTTCTAAGTTTTTTTTCGTTAAAAGTAAAAAAAAAAAATCGATAACTCTGTTTTAAATTATCGCAGATCGATAGTTCAACCATTCGTTTTAAAGGTATTGGCGAGCTCTTTTGAAAGATACCCATCATGAAAATTTACTCCCCTCGAAGGGGGACTTCTCCCCCTGGGAGGGAGGCGAGGCTCCTACATACACAAAAAAAAAATTTCTCAGTTAACAACCCCCGCGGTAGCCCAGTCGGTAGAGCGTCGGCCTCGTAATTGGAAGATTACGGGTTCGGTACTCGAACCGGCCAAAGACCGTCGTGTACACTAATGATGGCTGGTGCACCTAAAATCTGTCGTGGCCGCAATGTCCTCCATGTTCCCATCAAAAATTATACCTCTGGGGGGTCACCAAAGCGGGAGAGCCATCCCTTCCGTGGAGGATTAAAATTGTGATGGCATGTCTCCGGACCACCTCTAGGGGTGTGTCCCAGGCCGTCGCCAATTGCCCATCTGCGCAGCACTAGTGCGACGTAAAAACCCAACCATCCATCCAAATTTTGAGAGCTATCTTCCAGTAAAAGGGTGGGTGGGGGCGGATTTTAGTAGACACATTCTCTAACATAGGGCGCCGACTGACTCTCTGCACACAGGCACCTGACACTGTTGGCGCGCCCCTGACTATTAGGAATATTTTTTGACGATTTAATTCATTTTTATCATCATAGTGGTTGGGAAATGTTCCATTTACTCTAGCATCGTGTTATTTGAGCCCGTCAAATAATATTTACTTAATATTCTACTGATCACATCACACGCATCTAGATTCTGATTCTAGTCTAACTTCCGATTACGCTAGGATTCTGTTTTCATTTTCGCTTTTCATCTCTTTTACGTCATTGCTTATCAGTTTCCAAGGTAACAGTGGCGTATGAACACCTGCTGTTTATTTATTTAAAGAAGACGAAGTTGAAATACGTGAATGAAAACGAAAACAAAGTGTCTTTAGCCTCAGCCTCCAAACCTTTTTCTTTTCTTTTTTTTTATATTATAGTTCAAGTTACTTCCTGTTATAATTTTTTAAGCGCTGACAACTTATTTCTATAATTTTTAAACGACTTAAATTTTCAGTTGTTTAGTTTATAGATTTTGGAGTTTATTTGGCTTCTGCTTTTACTTCTAAACTGCGAAAATCATTAATGGACTTATATCATATTTTGAGCTGTTTGTGATCATAAAAATTTAATATTCCGAAATTAATATATATATATAATTATATATATATATATTTATTTATTTATTTAAATAAGATACATGATAGATGGGCGGCAAAGATATCGGCACATAGTCAGATGGGTCACCCCCATCCCCTTCCTCAAAAAAAAAAAAAAAAAGCAAAATGTGGATATATATATTTTTTTTTATAATGTAAAAAATAAACAATGTATTGAAATCGTATTATAAAAATTGTTTACATTCTACGATTAACGATCAAATCATAATTCATTGATAAAAGTACCGCGATTCTTTGCACTTCTGAATGAAGCAGGTGCATTTATATTTCCAGAAAATGAGCCTCTTTATTTAGATTATAGTACATAGGAAAAAGAAAAAACTAAGATTTTGTCTCTGTTCAGAATAAGTTTTGCACAACTAAGAAATATGAAACTCCCGATTTACCGCGGACGCTGTAAAACGGCGGAATCTAGAGAAAGTGTTTTCTCAACCAAAAAGAAAAAATCTGGTATGAAACAACCATACGACTTCCATTACCCATTATTACACGTATTATATGTGTTACCGCTAAATGCAGAAGTCAGTTAATCTGCAGATTAGCTAGGTAATCTGCACATTAACTAGGGTGATCGGAACAGCATTACTATCAGGCACCCATTGCTATTGCCTATGTACAGCTCACTGGATGAGTCGTTACTGTGAATCACATTGTGAATCGATACTCTGAATCATTACAAAACATCAAAAATACATTTTAATAAAATAAATTGTTTCACTCTGGTGCTTGTTTTGAAATTCACTGAAATAAATTTAGGTTATTTAAGATTAATAAAATAAAATAAACATTTAAAACGGTAATTAATATAAATTCGAGCTACTTCACCACACACAAAAAAAAAAAAAAAAAAAAATCGGAGGGCTTTCAAGTTTTAGCACATAAAATTCAGTGTTATGAATTATGTATAACTTCAAGATTTTCCACAAATTTTCAAAATTACAGCCTTACATGAATCTGAAAATGTATGAAAATCTCTATAGAAGCAATCACAAAAAATAAATGAATAAATAAAATCACTGGATGCAGCTTATTCGTCGTGCACGAATCTGAAAATGCATGAAAATCAGTACTACCGCGTTTTTTGAGATAAGATATTTTTAATTTGACTTACCCCTCGTTTTCAACCTTTTTGCGATTTATCCGCGATTTGCATTATCCGCGGAAGCCGTTACACTCAATATCGCGGATAATCGGGTGTGTTGGTGTTGGTGTTTGGGATTAAGGCCGATTGACTGCTGTAGGTCCTGGGCCTGAGGGGGAGTGCCTTCCGTGGAGGCCTTTCTAAAGGGTCCTAGCCCGTATTTACGCAAGTTTCGGAGAAAACCACGGAAAACTCCGAACGGCTAGGCCGACGAGCGCGACCTGGGATCGAACCCGGCACCTCACGTCTACCAGCTGTGAGCGCAGAACCGCTCGGCCGCCGGATAATCGGGAGTATACTGTAAAGGGAAAAAAGCTTCTTTCAGCTTGTTTTTTTTTTTTTTTTTTTTTTCCCATGCCTTTTTAGATATGAACTTTTAAGGTTTGAATGATATTTCTTTTTCCCTTTTATATTTAGTGAAAGTTGAATTTATCAAAATATATGTTCTTATAGTCAGTTGTCGCAATGTCTAATTAAAAAAAAAAATGTATATATATATATATATTTATGACTCATATTTATATATTTTTTTCTTTCAAGGGGAAAAAAAAGGTGTGTGTGTGGGGGGGTGTTTTTTATCTAACATGTTTTTGATCTGGGGGGAAAAAGCCAAGTTGCAGTTTTTAGGATTTTTGCATGTTAGGTATTTTCTCCCCTGTATATTTATTGATTTTATGCTTTTTTTTTTTTTTGTGTGTGTGTGTGTGTGTGTGTGTGTGCAGAAATTGAGATTTTTTTTTTTTTTTTTTTTTTTTAAAGAAGAAAGATTGCTTGTAATGGGGGGGGGGGGGATCTAGCATAACATTTAAGCTTTTTTTTTTGAAGTTCCTCAAAACTTCCTCATTTCTTTAAAAGTATTTTCCTTCGCTGCAGTTTTGATTAGATATTTTTTATTGGTATCAAGGAAATCTATGCTCATTTTTAGTATGGCAAAAATGGTATTTTTCTACTATAAAGTAAAATGTAATAAAACATTCCATTTTAAAAGGTAGCTTTGTTATGGTTGTATGGTTAATGAAATTGTAAATAGGGCTTGGTAAAAACATATTTATACCACTGTTAAGTAAAAGAAAAAGTAACTTTAGTTTAATAATACAATATTTATAAAACTTTTAGCTTGTATGCACTAGTAATATCACTAATTTTTTAACATTCAGACATCTTGAGAAGCATTTTTTTAAATGTATGGATTAAAATATTTATTTTAATTAAAATCAAATATTAATTACAGTATATTGTTTGCCTTATATTATCTGTTTTTATTTTTTAGTTACTCCATTAGATGTAGTCAAAATTCGTTTACAAGCTCAGCAAAAAGCTATGCTCAATAATAAATGCTTTCTGTATTGTAATGGATTTGTGGAACAAATCTGTTGTGGTTTGCATGGTGGTGGGAATACTGCCTTTCCAACATCTTCCTATTGGTATAGAACATCTGGACAGTTGACTGGAACAATGGTTAGTATTATTTTGATTTTTCTGGGAATGTTTTATTATTTTTTTTTTCATCTGTCCTTTCTTTTGTAATTTTTAACACAAGTTTGCATTGAGTATTCCAAATTAAAGAAAAGTTATGCACCATCAAATTTCTTTAATTAAGTTAGCTGTAATTTTATACATAAAACTCCATTTCTCCTGTTTTCCTTTCTTGCTTTCCTGACTCTAGAGTGCATAGTATTTAGACAATCTAAACAGGGTTCCAACGGATCAGGGAGAATCGGGAAAAGTCAGGGAATTTCAAATTGTGGGGGGGATCGCTGTTGTTGTTGATGATGATTAGCGCAGCCAAAATTGTCTGGATTTCTGGCTTCGTACTGTATTCAAGTAATTAAATTTTTAACTTTCCATTAAAAAAAAATATTTTTGCTTATTGAGTAATAGTTATAAAATTCTGCACAAAACAGAATATATTTTAGTGCAATAGAAATTTTATAAATCTATTCTTCCATATAAAGGCATGCAGTATCTGTTTCATGCATCGGTTACTATACCCATTTCTTAAAATTTCTTTGGTATAACTTTAACGTAGGAGCTCCTTGGCAGCTTTTAAAATTTTGTTGTCATTGTGGCAGTGAATTAAAATGGCTATCGCATTTGCGCAAATAAACATCTTGGCGAGAAACATCCAAGCTACTTGGGTGCCGAATTTCAAGTTTTGCCAAGAGGTTCTATACTGTAGCTGTTTAATTTCTTTAGCTCGATTTTTCTCAGTTTTATTTAAATTATTTTTTAAAAAGTTTTCATGTTTTTTTTTTTTTATGAAAAGAAATATATTTATTTTTGGCTTTTTTTAAAAAATAATTTTTAAGTGGAGTTTTTCTTTAATATCTTACTTTTTTTCATAATTATAAAAGAAAATAGTTTTATAAATCACAACCCAATTTTATTATTTAAAACTTTTATTAATTTTTACATTTGATGCATTTGTAGATAGAATTTTTTTCATGTAAAGTAAGAAAAATTAAGACTTTTTCATTTAATATTATTACAGTAGTTAACTACTGCAGTTGAATCATTGGTTGTTGTTGTGTGGGTTAAAGCCAAGTACCTAGATTCTACACAGATCATAGAACTTAAAACCTTGTAGACAATAACATATCTCATAGTTTAATCCAGCTTTTTAAAAATGGTACCCCATTTGTGAAAAAATCAAATAAGTTTGTGAAAATTAATAATGCTTTAGAACAATTAACCGAAATGCGCAAAGCATATTTTTTTTAATTTTAAATTACATTTAAAAAATAAAATGGAGCAGTTGTAAAATAAATATATATGTATGCAAGTTATTTCTTATGTGTAAGATAAGAAGGTGTTTACTTAGATATTTACCATTGTCTCCAGTAAATATTCAAACTGGGGGTATTTTTATGTGTTCAATGTAGCGAAGCTGATAAAATTTTTTTGTGTATTGCTATATTGCTGAGAATTGACTTTGTGAAGGTGCCTCTCAGCTGAAAGTTGATTTTGTGAAGGTACCTCATTTTTAATAAAAAAGCACCACAAAACTGGCGTTGTAAAAATTATTACTTACAAACTTTGAATAAACACCATAAAATGCAATAAACTCGCAACAATTGTTTCGGGTCGAAAAAACACACGACCGTTCATCAGGCGAATAAAGTAAGCACGAGTGCTGCAGTCAAAGCGGCAACGCACAAAATCTTTTAAAATGAAAAGAAAAACATTATAAAATAGAAAGTAAATATAGCTACTGGTGTGAGTAGAATTGTACAAGAAAACAAGAAAATAAATAAATCAGTGAGATTAAACATATCTAAGGATGTCAAAATTTAAACGAAGATCTAAGTTACATGAGTAATTTCCAAGCATCAGAGAAGAATGGAGTGGAAGAAATATCATTAACAAGATTTTTCGAATTTTTAAATATGTAAAATGCTTCATGAATATCCAAATGGGAGGAACAGACAGGAGATCAAATTATGTTAGTTTTGGAAAAATCAAAACGATGACCTTGAGACCAGCAGTGGGAAGCAATAGAAGATTTGGTAATCTCTTCATTACGAACATTCCGACAGTGTTCATTTATTCTGTATTTCAAATGCCTCCTAGTTTGACCAATATAACCTAAGTTGCAGGACGAACACGGAATTAAATAAATTCCAGAACGGTTTTCGGTGGGAATGGGATCCTTAAGAGAAGATAATTTTATTTTATTGACGGGTTTGTAAATAACTTTGAAACCAAACGGTGAAAGAATTTTAGAGATTTTAAAAGAGAGTGAAGAATAAAGAGGTAAAACAACTGGGATGAGACTGTGATCGTTTAATTTGGGAGCAGAACGTTTAGGATTCTTATATTTATATAGAGCTTTATCGATGATAGATGGGTTATAGCCACGAGAGAGAGCAAGAGATTTTAAATAATTAATTTCTTTCGAAAGATTAGACGGATCAGAACAAATGTGTAAGGCACGATAAACCTCATTGCCAAAAGTTGACTTTGTGAAAGTACCTCAATGCGGCACTAAATTTGCTCTGGATTAACCTCTGTATCTAATTTCTCTGAATCGAATTATCAGGCATTAAAACCAAATACTGCGAAATTTCAACGGCATATCTCAATTTAAAATACTGTAAAATATAATCTTTTCCCAATAAAAATGTAATTTTTTTGTTTATTCACATATTTTCATGAAAATTGAACAGTAGCATTATAATATGCTGTCTATGCCAAATATTAATTTAAATGTAACATGAATGAAAATTTGAAAAAGTTAGAAAATTGCAATCCCCCCCCCCACACACACACACTATAAAACATGTGATATCTTAATTGGTTACATTCATTTCCTTTTTCATTGCAGACAGTTGTCTTGCATGTGATTTCCAGATGTTTTGTTTCCGTTCCAGACACTGAAGGAGATCGTATGCTGATAGATTGTTTCTTTTTAAGCAATTAGCTGTAGATTCTCGGTCATTTTTTGATCGACATTTTAATTAATATCACCAGAACTAATAAAATTTTTAAATTCTGTTTTCAGGAGCCCCTCGGGAAGGCTCCTGAACACCTGTATGTCAAATTTTGTTCTTCCACGTTCAGTAGGGGGCTGAACGTATAGATGCACAGACAAACAGACATCTTCTTTTATTATTATAGATTTCCGTAACAGGCATTTTTACTCCTGGATACACAGAAAAGAAATATGCAGGCTATGAGTAATGCTGCAGACAAAAGACATCACAGAAACCTCAGTAATCTTTTTTCCGCTGGCCATGCATAGAAACAGTTTGACAACACACAGATCACACCCGGAAGTGACTTACGGAATTTTCAAATCGCATTTGTAGATGGGTATGCAAAGTCAGATTTCGCATGAGATAAAACATATTATTATAAACATTTGTTCCTCAACGAAAACAGCAAAATATCTATTAAATAACAATTTAGCAGATTGAAAAGTACAGAGCACATTTTCACTTGAAAAAAAGAAAGGGAATATTTTCACTTAAAACAAAAGGGCAGGGTGCAGCATCCTTTGAAAAATGCATAACATGAACACTATACCAGGTACCAAGTACATGACTGGAACATTAACTTTCTGTTGAAATAATTTAATCTAATCTGAAACTTAGGGGGCTTTTTTTCTAGAGATTGTTTGACTGGTGTGCTTTATTGCTTTAATATATTGTTACTTTGATAGCATAGTACAATTCTGTGCAAGTTCGTCCTGAGCTGAATTTTCCATGTCATGACTCTTATTGTTAGCAGGGTTAGAAATAAGCGGTCGTTAGTCGTATTTTACGACCAGATTTTTCATTTTGACGCCTAGAATTCCAATCATAGGCGCCATATTTGACGACTGGATTTTTTCCTTGTCATATCTATGATTTTCTCGATCCCATCAGACTGTAAACAAGTCTATTTCATCGTTTTCCTCAATCCTGCCACAGGACTCAAATATGATTGGCTGTTGAAATGAAGCTTACGGCAGGTTTCAATGGTAAACTCTGATTGGTTGTTAGAGAGCCGAGCTCACCATGTTTAGATTACTCGTGTATGTGGCGAGCAACCATTCAACGTACGGTTTGGAGCAAGCGGCAGTATTCTTATCTTGAGAATTTTAAACTCTTACTTCTCAACTCCACTCATTAGTTTAGTTCGCTGCACGGTTCGCTGTGAACATGTGCGAGTGTTTATTATTTTACGGGCCGTGACTACGCTGCCGGGTGGTTTGGTATTCCAGACATTTACGCTTACTGCGAGTTTTAGAATTTGTAAATGCTGCATCAATGTCGCGCAAAATATCCTCATATTTCATTACAAAAGATGCAGATACGAGCAATGCCTCAAAATCACCAATTGAGGAGGAAGAGAATGAAAAATTGACAGAATGTGCTAAAAAACGAAAGATATGCAATGCGCGAAAGCAAGTTCATCCAACAACATTTTCAAAGTGGATGAAGCAGTTTCCTTGGCTGGAAATGGATACAGAAAGTAATTTAATGGTCTGCAGAGTATGCAAAGAATTTGCGTCTGCGGAAGATACCAGTTTTGTTAAGGGATGCGAAGCTGCACGATTTGAAACGGTAAGTAATCTTCATTTATATTTCTTGTTCTTAAAATCGTTCGTATTAAAATATATTTATTTTATATTATATCCCACAAAAAATGTTAATGGCTTTAAAATAAATCTTAATTTAATACGGCTGTGCATAAAATTAAGACCGATTTCTGATTTTTTTTTTTTTTTTTTTTTGATTTGTTAGTTCTTGAGTCCACTGCAAATTTGTGTTAATACATCTGACAATGTTATTATAAAACATCACTTCAGGATCACTTCAGGTTTTAATCTTTTGGGCCCTTATTTGTTTATTAATTTTGTGAAAGAATATTTTTTAATTTGGCCTATTTTATAAATGTGAGTTTTGGGAAGAGCTCATTTTATGGATTTAAATTTTGTGAAAGGACCCTTTTTATAAAGCGGAAATTTGTGAAGGTGTAGCTAAAAGGCTTCAGTTGTTTGGATCAATTCCTTAAAAAAGATTTTTCTATTCATATATGTATAGGAAATAGGAGGCATGCACATTTCTTTCACATGCATATATTTGCAGGTGAGGAAACACAGTACTTCTGTAACTCATGATAGAGCCTGTCGAGAGAAAGCAGCAAAAGAAAATCCGAAGAATGCACCGCTTGCTGTTTCCTTCAAGCAGATGGATGAAAACCAGAAAAAAAATATGGAAAAGCTTTTCAACACTGCTTATTTGATAGCAATGGAAAATTATTCTTTTGATGACTTTCCATCATTGTGCACCCTCCAACGAAAAAACGGATTAAAAATTGGTGATACTTACATGAATTACAAAGCTGCCATTCAGTTTGTAAAATACATTGCTGACAGCTTTCGCTGTGATATAAGAAAAAACTTGAGCAATGTAGACTTTGTTAGCTTGATAGCAGATGGTTCAACAGACCGAGCAACATTGTCATCTGAAATTGTTTATTTATATTACCTACAAGGTAGTGAAGTAAAATGTACGTTTATAGGTCTTCGAGAAAATGAAAATGAAACTGCCTCTGGAATAAAATCTACAATTGTGTCGTTAATAGCAGAATATATACCAGACTGGAATAAAAAATTAGTTGCTGTTGGCTTTGATGGAGCAAGTGTTAATTTAGGACATATTTCAGGTGTAGCCACACAGTTGCAGGAAGAATCTCAGCAACTTTTGGCTGTGCACTGCTTAGCGCACAGGTTAGAATTGGCAGTTGCTGATGCATTAAAGAACATCAGATTTGTTGAAATAGTAGAGGATTTTGCGAAAGGAATTTTTTCCTATTATCATAATAGTGTGAAAAGAACACGAGAGCTTAACACTGTTAGTGAACTTTTGGATGAAAATATTTTGCGCCATGTAGGATTGCATGGTATTAGATGGCTCCAATCAAGAAATCGAGCATTCAAAGTTTTGATAAATAATTTTCCTGCAGTTGTTTTGCACATGGAAAATACAAGTTCTGCTGATGACGATAAAAAATTAGCTGGTAAATTGAAGGGTTACTTAAAACAAATGAAATCATTGAGATTTTTGAAGTTCATTTTCTTTTTTGAAGATGTCACAAATGCTTTGAAGCGTTTATCAGAACTATTTCAGCAGAAGTTTTTAACTGTAAATGATGTTCAAATTGGCTTAATATCCACCAAAAATAAAATCTCAGACATGATTCTTAATAGTGGGCCATCTCTTTTGAAATTAGAAAGTGAGCTCACTGCAAAAAATGAAAATGTTTATTTATATAAAGGTATCGAATTAAAAAATAGTGTTAATGACATGAGCTGTTTCACAGAAGACCGCAGGATTGTGTGCCAGAATATTATGGAAGCGCTGGAAAACAGATATAAAACTATTGAACTAAATAATGTATTGCAGCATTGGAATATTTTCGACAGCAGTCATGTATTTGAAAAAGACATAGACCAATTGACTGATTCTTTAGTAAAATTTACAGCTGCCCTACCTTTAAATCTGGAAATAGATCATGAAGCAATAAAGGAGGAATTTAAAGAATTTCTAGTGTGGGCAAAATCAAAAGCCACCCTATCCTGCCAAATAGCTTGGCAGAGATTTTTAAGCGAAACAGAATCCTCTGAGCTATATAAGAATATAAGAAAAATTCTCCAGTTTTTATTGATTCTACCACTCAGCACTTCCGAATGTGAGAGGGGGTTCAGTCAATTAAACTTAATAAAAACGGATTTAAGAAATCGTATTTCTGTGAATATAGTTGAGGATTTGTTAATGATCAAATTAAACGGCCCTAAATTGGAAGATTTCTGCCCAGAAAATGCCATTAAGTTGTGGTGGGATGATGTATCTTCTGGGCGAAGAATGAATTTGTGATTTTATATACATTTAATATTGTCAGTGTAAATATATTCCTTATATAAATATTTTTTATGTAATCTTGCATATATTATTTACAAGTTAATGCTTTATTATTATTATTATTTTTTAATATACATATTTAATTATGGATGGCGCCTAGATTTTTCATTTTGACGCCCAAAAAATTTAATCCAGGCGTCATCTTGACGCCTAGTTTCAAAATTCTTATTTCTAACACTGATTGTTAGATATGTCTAATGAATATTCAATGTAATTTCTATATTAACGCATTAAACATATTGATAAACAGTTCAAAACTGTACAAATTGCTGGTAAGAATAAGAATTGATATGTTTCTGTAGAAGAAAAAAAAAAAAAAAAACATATATATTAGTTTTAATTAAATAAAAGAAGGTTCTTCATTTGAATTTGTGGAAATTGCCGAATCTTCCACCTTTCCTAATATTTTTATTTTAGAATATGTAATATATAAATGTAACAGTGATTTTTAGATATTTGATTTTTTATAACTAAATATTGTACTAAATGTCAAAACTTTTTTTTTTTTTGAAAAAAAAAAAAAAAAAAAAAAAAAAAACTTCTGAAATTAATTTTGTGCAATATATCAATGAATAATTTTAACTGAAGTGGCTAAATCTGCATGTTTATTTTTTAGTTTTGTTTTTATATTTTCTATTGTTGGTGTGGTTCTTAAAATGCTAAGTTGATTGCAAAGTGTTTCTTTAGAAATCTAATATTCTTAAATAAAAAATATATGTGTATCAACTTTTTTAAAATATATATATGTATATTAATACATTAAAAAAAAAAAAAATCTAATTTTAAGAACCACAGTCAAAAATAGAAATTGCCTATTGTTCAATTTTTAGCACTTATTTTTTTCAGGATGCTTTTGTTAAAATAACTAAAGCTGAAGGTGTTACTTCTTTATGGAGTGGATTGCCCCCAACACTGTAAGCTATTGGGTTGAAAATAATTAGTTACATAGTTTGTTGTAGTTTTTTTTTTTTTTTTTCCTGTATTTTATTCTTTTTTTTTTCTTGTTTGTATTTGAAAAACTTTGTTTCTTGAATTTAATGTTTTTCATTGTGTTTGGGAAAATATGTAGTAAGATACATATTATTTAAGCTGTAATATTATATTCCACAAGTTTAATATGTATAAATATATATTATAGGAAAGATCAATATACATACAGTCGGTAACAAAAGTGTCCGAACACTAGCAAAAATTCCTATATAAAAAAAGTACACTTAATTTAGTTTTGCTAAATAAATCCTTGTTGAATCCTGTTCTTAGACTGACTAAGAACAGGATTCGACAAGGATTTATTTAACAAAACCGTATTAAGTGTACTTTTTTTATATAGGAATTTTTGCTAGTGTTCGGACATTTTTGTTACCGACTGTACATAATCTTTATAGCTTTAAAATCCAACATTTAAAAATGCTATTAAAATTTTCAATCAAATAAATTATGAAAGCTGGGCAAAAAAAGTAATCTAGTATTTTAATGATTTTTGATGTATGCAAGGCATTCACTATCAAAGTGGATAATTTTATAAAATGTTATTCAAAGATATTTGAGAATAAAGTTAATAGCATTGATACTAACATTCAAAAGATCATATTACAAATAAATTAAAGTTTCAGGAATTGTATAAGTCCAGATATATTGCCGTGATCTATGTTTGCTTCTAAATAAGTAGTATCTAAATTTTTAGCTGAAGCTAAGGAATATTTGGGACTGTTTGGGTAAGAGAAAAAACTAATTGTATAAATAAAAAAGATGTTTTTTGAGGTAATTTATGAATATTTATTAAAAAAGGTGTACTATTTTATAGTTAAAACTAGTACCAAACGTCTCGTAGTACTAATATATTTGTAGTACTTCTTTTTTTCCTTTTTTTGACAGCCGTATGGGCTGGCACCGACATGCCAAGTCTCTTGCATTTGGCAGGAGTCTCCTGATTTTCCACTCATTTCTCCTGCTTTTCTGATGTAATTTTTATCTATCCCTCTTAGCACAATTTAAGCTTAAAATTTGTGGGATTGGGTAAAAAAAATTTGAAAGAAAATTGAAATTTATCTTGCCCTGCAATTTATCAAGCTCAGTTTGAATGTGAATTACTATACAATGCTTTGAAACTAATTTTTGCTAAGAATAAATTTTTAACTTTCATTTTTGCATAATAAAAAATGATTTATTATTAAAAGGTTTTTTTTTTTTTTTTTTTTTTAAATACCATAACTATTGAAAACTTAAAGAATTCAAATTTCATTAGAATATAGCTGATATTTTCATTTCTTTATTACCTTTTCTTTTACAAAGATAATAAGGATACTTATTGTTTTATATTAGAACTTAAATTTTAAACAACTGTATGTCTGAGGTTTTTTTTTTTTTTTTTTTTTTTTTTTTTTATAGTTTTATTTCAAGAAACGTATATTATTCATTTAATTTTAATACTGATGCTTTGGAAATATCTTCTAAGCTTATAAAGCTTTACTTAAAATTAAATTTGCATTATTTTACTCATTTTTCTTACAAACTTTCTTGTTAAAAAAATGTCTCCTGATTCCTGTTAAAAAATCTCCTGCTTTTTTGTCATTAGAAGTTGGCATCTCTGGCTGGCAGCTAAGTAGTCTAGAGTTACACCGAATATTCATTTACTATTTGGTATTTGGAAGATGACATTAAATTTCTTGATAATCGGCAACCAAATACTGTAGTTTTTTAAATTGAATAAATATACTGAAATTGGTAAAAATATTTTTATCATGTAAAATTAAATTGATATGCAGTCAAACCTCGTCAACATGAACACACTTAACGTGAATTGTTTCCACGATCCCTGTCAAAATGGAGATTAGAGTTACTGATATCATGAATAAATTTTTTATTCCACTTGAGATTCATGTTAATGAGGTTCGACTGTACATTTTTTTTTCCCCAATTCATTAATTTTATGTTAAAGAATATTAAATAAGTAAAAAATATCAGTCTTAATAAAGTTTCTATCCTAGTCTATTAAAATTTCTATCTTAATTTCTAACCTAAGTTAAAATAGTCTGTATTAAAATGTAATGCATTTCAAAATAGTAATACATTTTCAAAATTTTCAAAATATTTTATTTCTATTTAACTATAAAATTTATCTTTTAATGATAAATGCTTATATTTCATGTTAATACTTTTTAATACTCATAGTATTCTTTTTTACATGCAATACATGTGTAAAATAAGTATAAAAAATATTTTACACTGAAGAAGTATTTGGCTGAATACCGTATATTCGATAAAAATTTTGACAGAATATTCGGTATTCGTTATTCAGCAAAAATCACTATTCAGTGCATCTCTAGAAAGTACCACTATTTGTATCACAAAATTTAAATTGAATTTTTGGAAAAATTTGTGTTATCATTTTTACATGCAATAATGAATTTTCTGAAAACATTTAAAAACAACAACAACAAAAAAAGTGCACTTTTGTGTTCTACAATAACCAAATTGCAGGTTTTTCTTTTGTTACAACCAGTCACAGTAAGACCTATTTATTTAATAAGTTGTCAACTTATCATAAAAATAATTAACTTTGGTTTGAATCTAGCAAAACTATAGTAAAGTGGAATGTATTGGCAAAAGTAGGGGGAAAATATTAAGATAATCATAGCCTATTTCAGCAATTAACTGTGATTAAACTGCAAGGATTCGCTCAGGTTAATATACTATTCTGTGACAAATGTATGGGCAATTTTGAAGAAAAGTAAAAAAAAAAAAAAAAATAACATAATTGAAAAGCTTCATTGTTCCGGTTGTCCACTAGAATTTATATTTTGCTGGTCTGTTGAATATTTTTGTGGTCCCAGACCAACAGACCACTGTTAATTTCGTGCCCTGTATATAGAGTTCTTTCTTTTTACAGTTTTCTGCAGTTAAATTGGGATTCCACCAAATTTGACTTAGGGATGATTCGAGGCTATTTATAATAGCAGAAATTTAATTATGACCTTCCTGTATATATGTAATATATGCAACAATTTATAAACTTAGTATATAAAATTCTCTATAAATTAGACAAATAACATTTTAGATAAAATTCCTTATGTAAAATTAGCACAAATAAAATTTTAATTATAGATTTATATTGTTGAAAGTAAGCCACTTTTAAAACTGAAAAGAAGATTATGTTCTTGGATTTTAAAATAAAAATAATAATTGTGAAAATAGCAGGGTTTTCAGACAGGGTCCTGTTTTTGTGAAATTTGAAAAATTCTACATGTAATTTTGAGAATCTAAATTTAATGTGAAAATAAAGTTCTTCCGAACTTTTCGCCTAGGGTCCTCTTTTTATGAAATTGTGGAAAATATAATTTTGCAAAATAAAATTACAACTAAGGTTTCATTTTAGACAACAACAGTTCCTTTTATGATAAACTCACACATATGCATAGAAACCTTTTATAAATTAGAAATTTAGTGTTTTGGGGGAATTATAGCAAAGCACATCCCATTATTCAGGCAGCTTGTTCGTTCTATGAAAGATTAGTTTTCGAAATAAAACAGATTTATCAAAGCTCTGTTTTTAAGGGTGGGAAATTTTATGAAGGGTCCTTTTGACATAAAATTCTGTAAAGGCTCCTTTAACGGACCCACGTTTTTTTCTGGTCAGACTGCTCCAGCCCATCCTACCCTGGAAAATAAAAAACATACTAAAATGTTATTTAATAATAATAATAATAATAATAATCTGTTTTGTAAAGTGTGTGCCAAAGCTATTTTTTTTTTTTTTTTTTACATTTCTAAGATCCAAAGATTAATCAAGCCTATCATGTTTGAAATTATCAAATATTAATTATAATGTTCTCATTTCGTATGTTTATCTCATGCATTTTAAGTTAAATTTTGAGTATATAGGAATTTATATATTTTCTAAAACTTATTCAATGATGATAATTTTGCATCTAAAAAAGATGTAAGAATTATCTTATTATAGGTTAAGTAATCTACTGAGCTGGAAGAATTAAATATAGCAATGAATCTAATTGTGTATATGTTACCGCTGAAGTGCAGAAATCAGTTAATCTGCAGATTAGCTAGGCAATCTGCACATTAACTAGGGTCATCCGTTAAAGGAGGAAAAGTGTTTCATTTCTCAAATTACCTAGGTAAGCTGCGAATTACCTAGGTAATCTGCACATTACCTACTATGCACTCGTTAAAGTGAAAATAAGATCTCTGGTGTTGTAATTTTACAGCACGCTGTGTTGTATTTGTTTTTATCATTCGAGAGGGGGGGGGGATTAGTTTTCTTTTCTTTCTTTCTTTCTTTACTTATTTTAATCTCTATGTGTTTTAGTTTTTATGTCTTTTAAAGTTATATTTGTTTTTATTTGTTTTTATTTATTTCATCTTTTTTATTCTGTCAATATAAGTTTGAAGATGTTATGCATTTTTAATATGAAATATAATATCTTTCAATAAATTCTATTTTATAAATGAATGTTAGAATTGTAATACAGTAACAGTTTCTTTTCAAAATAAAAATATTTAACCATTTAATTAATATATATATATATGCACATAAATTTCATATTAAGTATTTATTAAATAATGGCATAATATTTTTCAAAGTTAAAAATTAATATATCTTTTTTTTTTTTTTTTTTCCAGTAAGTAATAGTAATTTAAATCCAATTTTAAAATAAATTAGTTTTAAAAAGTTGTGGTTGGTTTAATAGTTTTATTTCAGGAGGAAATAATTACTGTATTGTTAATTTAATATTCATAATTCAAAATGAAGTTTTACGAGAGAGCTTTTAATTAAGATTAGATTTCATTAATAAAATGCAGAATTAAAAAAGAGAAGAAATAAAATCAAAATTAAAACAATTATAACTTACTTGTTACTTTAAATTTTGTGTTGGTCATAATAAGAAACCTAATCAGGACTTTGATCCTCCATGATTTGCGTTTATCAATTATCATAGTGGAGCGGAAGGGGTAAAAGTTTGTTTGTTTGAAGGTCATTTGCATATCTGTATCACATGACTTTTTGACGTCATAGTGAATGTAAAAAAACTAAGGCTCGAAACAAACATTTGAACTTTAACGATACAGAAGCTGCTAATGTGCAGATTACCTAGTTAAAATACAGAAAACTCTTGATTCCACACTTTAACGGGTCATTTTAGTTAATCTGCAGATTAGCTAGGTAATCTGCACATTAATGGATTTCGAGCTTTAACGGTAACATATATACACATACAGGTTACTACAAAAGGTCTGAAACACTTCATGAAACACACTGTTATTTGATCATGTTTAGTGTTCTTTTTTTTTTTTCTTTCCCATTTCAAGATGTGCAAAATTCTTCATATGCACATTATTTATTTTTTATTACAATTACTCAGCACTCAAATATTGAAAGGAGACTTGATGCTGGATTATTAAAACCAAAGAAAACTTCAACAAAGATAGTATGCTAAATGCTACCAAAACAGCTGTCTGCTTTCCAATTTTTTCTCTTTGGCATTAAAGATATTGAAGTATTCCTTTGTTTTAATACTCTGTACTTGGCTGAATAGTTAATGGCTAAGTACTCAATATAGTACTGGTATCAGGGGTCTGTCCAGAGGAAAATCTGGGTCCGTTGAAGGACCCTTCACAAAATTTCCCCCCTTAAAAACAGACTTTTGATAAATCTATTTCTTTTCCAGAACTAATCTTTCATGGAACGAACAGGCTGCCTGAATAAACGGATGTGCTTTGCTGTATTTCCCCAAAAAGCTGATATTCAATTTCTAATTTATAAAGATTTCTATGCATATGTGAGAGTTTAATTCTATAAAAATGAACTATCATTTTCTAAAATGAAACTAATTTTATTTTGAAAAATTAAATTTTTCACTATTTCACAAAAAAAGAACCCTAGTCAAAAAGTTTGGAAGACCTTTATTTTCATAATTTAGATTCACAAAATTACGTGTACAATTTTTCACAATTTCACAAAAACGGGACCCTGTCTGAAAAGTCTGGACAGGCCCCTGGGTATGTACTCCTAATTTTAGTTTGTTTTTAATAATTAATATAACTTTAAAAGTAATTTTATAAAAATTGAAATTAAAAAAAAAGGTGAATTTACTTCTGAATAAAAAAGATATTTTAAGTGATTTTAATTTATCATAATAAAAAGATAGTAATAGTAAGATTGCACTTATTATGCTTCACTTACATATAAAACATTTCCGTAGGTAATTAGTATGGAAATTTTTACATTATATATTTTCATTGTGCAATGTTTTAGCTAAGAAATATCACTTAGTGATACTTAAAAAGAAAAATAAAAACTTTTATTTGAAGAAATGTTATAAAAAAAATTAAAAAAAAATGTTTTATTAAAAAGAAAAATAAATAAATAAATAGCTCAAGAATAGTTTTCTAGTTATAATAGTATTTGATAGAAAAATAGCATGGATTACAACTTGATTTTAAAATTATAATGCAGAGATTGCAGTTACTACAAGAGGGTGAATTAATAATTTTTGTGTGCATTTTAAAGATCAATTTTTTATAATTAAATATTTTTCATTTCATGGTATTTTCTGAAAATTCATTTAAAAAAAAAATATTCCAGAGTGATGGCAGTGCCTGCAACAGTGGTCTACTTTACTATGTATGACCAGTTAAGAGATGCTATGATGAAAAAATACAGTTTAACTTATCAACCAATATGGATACCTGCTGTTGCTGGTGGATTAGCAAGAAGTAGGTTTACTCAAAGTTCTCCAGATTAAATATTTTTTTTAGTTATTTTTCTTAATTACCCCTGTTTTTTTTTTTTTTTTTTTACTTATTTGATAAAGATACAAGTAGTATATCAAATGAAGTTTCATACTTATTGAAATCAATTTAGGTTGTTGTATAATTGTTAGCTCAAATAAAAATTGTATATGTGATAGCACAGAAGTACAGTGGGGATAGCAGTATAACTATTAAGGGTATAAAAGAAGGTATGAAGAGTGCACTGCCTGCAGATTGCATATAACTAATTAAACAGTTTGCATTTAAAGTGAATGTAAAATCATGTAAAAAATGGACACATCCAGAATACAATAACATGCTATAGCATGGTTTTTAGTGGCAGAAGGGGGGGGGGGAGCATTATGCAGCTGTTTATCATTGAATGATGAGTGTTTATGGCAAACACCGCCTGGCATAAACAATCAGGAACAAATAAAGTAAAAGTTTTTGTGAACAGCGACATGAATTTTGGATCTGCCAAGACCAAGGTAAAAATCAATAAAATAAGTCTTTTCCATTTTTTTTTTTTTTTTTTTTCCCTCCTTTAAAAATAGTAGCTGTCTGCTAGTTTATTATTTCTTTCGGCGTTTAAGACGACATTTGTTATTCCTGTGTTAATTAAGCAAATTAAGTTAATTTACACAAAGGTCTCCAAAAAAAAAAGCCATTGCTGCTGATAATGAAATGATTAGAGGTAATTGAAAAGTTACAACTCGTGGTATCTGTTTCCCTGTGGCTATCACATTTTTGGACCACTTAATAAAAAATCTTTACAAGGGAAATGTTTTCATTTGGACGACAAAATGAAGGAAGCAGTGTAGGACTTCCTCTTAAAATAAACTTAATTATTTTGCTTAAAGGGCATTGTCTTGCTGGAAGTTGCTTTTTATTTGAGCAATTCTTATAATATTAAAAAATGAGGCAAAGTTAATATTTTAATTGTAGATAGACTCTTTCAATCACTGTATTAATTTAACAGAAAATAAGTTTGTGTTAGTTTATTTTATTTAGGGGGGGGGGGGATAGGTACTTATGGTAAAAATAATTAAAAAAAAAAAAAAAAAAAAAAAAAGTCTTGGAGAAGCAATTTTAAAAGAATAGTGGCAGGGGATAACAGACCCAAAGGGTCGAAGATGCGTGCAATTACGGACAATAATTGTCTTTTGGTTTTGACGTTTTCTTCTGTGTTGACGCCAACCTGCAGTGTATCCAATGTTAAATTCCAGTTTAGTCCTAAAATGCGTTGGGATTGATCGGGGTTTAAGGATAATTCCTGATTTGTTGATTTTAGAGGTTCTGGGACTTGAACTAGAGCTTCCACATAATTTGAAGCCCATTTTCGCAGCTTGAAGCCCCCAGCATTAAATAATGCCTGAAGGTCTGTGACCAAAGATTGAGCGGCTTCGATTGTTTCAGCCCCTCCAAGGAAATCGTCCATATACAGGTTGTTGCGGGCAGCCTGCACAGCTACGGGAAAATTGGGTTCTTCATCGTTTAATAGCTGTAATATGGTACACAGGGCTAAAAATGGAGCACAGGCTGTGCCATAAGTAACAGTGTTCAATTTATACACTCTGAGTGGATCTAAAACATTGGCCCTCCAAAATATTCTTTGAAAGTCTGTATCAGGCTCTGCGACTAGAATTTGTCGAAACATCTTTTCGATATCACTCGAGAGGGCGACTTTATTTAAATGAAATCTGATTAAGTTGCTGAAAATACTGGATTGGAGTTTGGGCCCTTTATGCAAGTTAGAGTTCAGGGATTTGCCATTTGTAGTTACGGCCGACGCATTGAACACTACCCGTAGTTTCGTAGTGCTACTATTTTCATTTATAACTCCATGATGGGGCATATAATAATTGGGTTGGCGATTAAGTTCTTCAGCCCTTAGTAAAGTCATATGACCTAAGTCAGAGTATTCACACATAAACTTACAGTATTCCCGTTTAAGATTAGGGTTCTGAATAAATCGATTTTCAAGCCGTTTAAACAATTTTAGTGCACAATTGGCACTTTCACCCAAATCTATCTCATCATGGAGGGGTAATTTGACAACATAGCGGCCTTCGGGGTTGCGCTTGGTGGAAGATTTATATAGTTCCTCTGCCGGATCGGCTTCGGTTTCACTCTTAGAAGATATTATTGGTTGATTGTCAAAAAAATCGTTTATATTCACACACTGTAACCAGGGTTCGTTGATTTAAATCAGTTTGATTAAAATCATGATTTAAATCTTGATTTAAATCAATTGATTTTAAAAAAAAATCATTGATTTAAATCAACTGATTTTTTTAAAAAGTCATTTATTAAAATTGAATCATTTTTCAAAACTTTTTATGATCTAAATTTTTTAAATCTTGTTAGAATGAGTTTCAAATACAAAATATGTTGCATTTACAACCTTCAATTAGCAAAACTATATATATAGGTATCTGTACATGTGTGTGTGTTGGCACATATAAACCAATTACTTTAAATGTTACACAATTACTTTTTATGCTTCAGAAATTAAAGAACTTGAAAGCTATTTTTATATATTAATAATATAACTAAAAAACATACTAATTCAGTATAGGATTTTACACTAAGACCATATATTATCATGAAAACTCTATGAACTTGTCTTTCTTTTTTAAACATTTTAACAATAAAGCATAATTAATTCAACTATTATGATAACATATAAAGCATGGAAGTTTTCACTTTTATTTATTTATGTATTTGTATTTTTAATGACATTTCAGCTTCATTTATTAATTTTTTAATGCCATTCAGCATAGGTATATATATATTGTGTCCATAAAAATATTTCTTTTCTAAATTTTTTCTCATTTAAAGTACTGCATATATTAGTTTTTATGAAATTACTATTTAATGATTTATTATCAACATATTTTATTATTTTATGAGTTTTTATGTTAATCATAAAATTGAGTGATTTCTATAATGAGAACTTTTATATGATAATAGTTTTTCTCAAAAATATTTCTATTTTTCACTAAAATTTGCTTGGTTTCCTCCGAAACTCGTGTAAATACGGGCTGGGACCCCTTAGAAAGACCCCCACGGAGGGCATTCCCCCTATAGGCCTAGGACACATAAGGAGTCAATCGGCCTTAATCCTCCAACCAACCACTAAAATTTGCCTCAAAAATAAAACCTGGATCGACCTATGCTTCAGTTTTTTCCTTTGATAACATTTTCTTTTGATTATTTATGTGCATTATTGGGATTATGCATATTTCAAATTTTTTTTTAGATAGTGTTAACTTTCATGCCATAATTAACTTGGTTTATAATAATACCATAGATAGATAATTACATATAGATCCATTAAATTAATAATACAGTATGTTATCCAGAATCAGAATGGTCAAAGAGATGTTTTATTCTTCCCTAACACTCAGAGAAGATTATTTGTAAATATGAAATAGTCTGCTTCATTTGTATTTTTAAATTTTAAATAAAAGGTATTTAGTTAAAATGAGAAGTTTCATCTTTTAGTAATAAAGTGATCATATGATTTTACAAAATGTTGAGCTGAAAAATCTATATCTATATATAAAATAGAGAACTTATAATAATATGCATTTAGAGTAAAAGTAAATGCTCATATAACATGACAGTTGTTTTTCATATACATTCTGTTTTCAAAACTAAAAGAGAAGGTACAAATTCACGTTAAATTTGCTTGTTAATTTGTATTTTGATTTGAGTATGCTATAATTCTTGTGGCCTTAAATGATAAATTTCATTATCTGTCAGTGTTAAAAGTTAAAACTGATGTATATGCTTATAAAAAGCATAGCTTCTGGCATGAAATTTACTTAAATTATGTTTTTAGACATTGTTTATGATATAGATTACTTTTACAGGTATAAAGTAATGAGTAACTATAAATTTGTAGTCTTTAAAAAAAAATCCGATTTAAATCAAAAAAATCTGATTTAAATAAAAAAAATCCGATTTTTTTGATTTTTTTTTCAAAAAATCAAAAAAATCACGAACCCTGACTGTAACGAGGAGCTATATGTTGATTCTGGTTTCATTCCATCCCTTGAGAGGGGGCCACTGAGTAAGTACCCAAGTGAACTGGGAATGGCAGATGGTTCTCCTGGCCTTCCCGATACCGGTGTGCCACAAATTAGTGACGCAAAAATATCTGCGCCTAATAATACTTCGATTGGTTGTTGCTTGAAGAAATTCATATCGGCTAACTGAAGATTTTTTGTATGTGGCCAAGATGTCGTTTGCACCCGGAAATTTGGCAGAGGGGTAGTAACCCTATTTACTACTAGCGCTTTCAGGTTCCTATACTCGTTAGCGAAATATGGCGAGAATGAGAATTCCGTAAAATTTAAAACAGTTTCTGCGGAAAGACCGTTTATGCCTATAAGTCGATGAGAAGTGCCAAACAAAGGCAAATTTAGCTTCTCAACGCACTCCTTTTTATAAGACTATTTTGTGAGGCACTATCAACTAACGCCCGACATTGAATAATTTTGCCGTTAGGTGACCTAACCTTTATAAGGGCAGTAGCCAATAACACCTTTTGGTTACTAAAATTTGCATTAGATTGGGAACTATTGGCCACCGACGTAGTAACAAGGCCGCCTCCCTGATCTGCAGAATTCTGTGTATAAATGTGCAGAAGAGTGTGATGTGAACCTGCACATACTTTACATTTAATATTAATTCTACATTGACGCACTTGATGATTAGTTCGCAAACAATTTTCACACAGTGATTTTGATTTAACTAAGTCCCATCGCTCCTGAACACTAATTCGATTGAATTTGGGACATTTAAACAATTGATGTACTTGAGAACAGGCGACGCATTTATTTTCTTTGACTATTATTGAATTATTGACACAAGATTTTTTTACACTACTACCTTCAACTGGCTTCTTAAACATCCCTGGTTTATTTTCAAGCTTTGTTTGACTCGACGCCTCCCTCTCAATGAATGTACTAAACGAATTTAAATCGGGAATAGTTTGCGTATTCTCTAGACTGAGCTCCCACCTATGCCTAACGGATGAATCCAATTTTGAAATCATGAAATTTATAAGAATAAGATCGCTAAGAGGATTAGATTCCAATCCGAGGGTCGATAAATTTCGCACCGCTTCGTTACAAGTATCTATTAAATTGAAAAACGATTTAGGATCATCCACTTTGTTTACTTTTACTGAAAAGATTTTACTTATTTGAGTTATAGCTAATTGACGTTTATTTTCGTAGCGCTGAGTAAGAATTTCCCAACAGTGTTTAAGATTTTCCGATTGTAACGAAAATCCACGAATAAGTTTTGATGCACTACCTCTTACACATGATTGGAGGTATTGTAGCTTTTCAACCTCACTAAGGCTGTCATTATCCAGAATAGATGATTTAAATAAATTTTTAAATGACAACCAAGATTCATTATCCCCGTAAAAATAAGGAATTTCAAGTTTAGGGAGACTAATATGCGAATTAACAGAAGTCCCGGGTTTGGTACGTGCATCATTATTTACATTTGGAGTATTTGATTGCGATTTACCCTCTAATAGAACGGATAATTCTAACAGAATGTCTCTATTCTTTAACACCTCTTTAGAGTTTTCATAGTTTTCCTCTTCAGAAAAATTTGTAACTATTTCCTCGAATTTAACCTCCAGTGCATTTACCTTATCTTTTAGATTTTTAATCTGGCTTGATCGCCTTTATCACAATCATTGACTTTCGATTTTATAAATTCTATTTCTTTAATTACATTTTCAAATTTTATCACTTCATTAGATTTTGGGAACAACGCACTCTGTTCGGCGTCATTCGCCCTTGTTCTTCCCTTTCTACCCATATTTTGAGCAAACTAATTACAATTAATTAAATTTAAATATGAATTAATCGATCGAATTAAATTATTCTGCAGACCAGGAAGTAAAATATGAAAAAAAAATAAGAACAAATGAAAAGAAACAACACATAATAGAATAGATTTTTTTTTTTTTTTTTTTTTTTACTGAAATAAATAAACTAATAAAATATTAAATGCACCCTTTTCATTCTCATACACTCATTTATTCAACAATTACTTAATATGAAAGTTTATTTCTGAAATTCCAAACCGAAACTTTCGGTTTGAAACCCAAACTATTTTGAATTACGTTTTCTCTAAACTAAAACTTTTACGTAAGCATGAAAGCGAAACTACTTTGAATTACGTTTTATATCAAAACAATTTAACCTTGTATTAATGACTTATTTCAACAAATTAATTTTAATTTACTTTAAAGTTCTTATACAGATAATTTAATCCTACGTAAACAAAAGAATTTTTTCAATTTACAATTTTTTTTTTTTTTTTTTTTAATTTAACGAGTTACGATTAATTATCTAATTAATAGGTAATTAAACCTCCCTGAATCGACGGACCACTATGGCTATGAAGCCAACATAGAATTTACGACTAAGATTCTTTTTATGAATTTCGATTTAGGATTAATTAAATTTAGCATCTCGGATTACGACAGTCTAACGAATTTAATTTAAATTCAAATTCTGCAACTTTTACTTTATTACAAATCAGAATAACATGCATATTAATTAAATGAGAATAAGTTTAATTCTACTTACCCCCTCTGCCAGTATTCCGAAGATTAACAACACACCACTAAATCACTAGACTATAATTCGACATTTGAAGAATCGTTTTATTTGACTTGAATAATTAATTACGAATTTTTATTCATATTTAAGAATGATTACTGGAACTATAATGAATACGATTAGAATGTTTTAATAGTTCTGATTTTAAAGTCTTGAGATACCTCGTACCTCGTCCGGATTCGAAAGGCGACTGAAAACAAAACTGCTCAGCGCCGTTCCTAATCAGTTCAGATGTGCGCACCTTCTCCATTCCCCTCCTCCCCGACAGTTAGTATTTTGAGTTAGCTCTAAATTAGGTGGATAATTGAAGGAAAAGCCATTTTGTGAGTTCTTGTTGAGATAAAATACAATAATATCATCGATGTAACGGTAAAATCGAACATCATCATTACAAATTTGCTTTTCATAATAATAAAGATAGAGATCTGCCAAAATACTGGAGCTACAACCTCCTTGTGGTATGCCTAATTGTTGCAAATAGATATCGTTGTTGTGGAAGATATAATTATTATGGATAACAAAGTTAAGAAGTGTTTTAAATTTTTCTGCTTTAAAATTGTGAGGAAGATTAATTTGACCTTTTATATTCTTGAAAAAGACTATAAATGATATTACTAAGATCTGATAACTCAATATTATTGAAAAGATCTTGAAAGTCAAAAGTCATAATATTGTCTATTGAATCGAGCGATTTGATGTATTGAATTAATTGAAAGCTATTTTTAAGACAGTGTAAATTATCAACTTTGCAAGTACATTTGTAAATTTGTTTTAGATTATCCAGTAGAGCTTTATTAGCATTGTTATATATGTGAAACAGTGAATATTTGCTTTGAATTTTCAGTTAGAAAAATGAATGTGAATGTATAATTGATAACATACAAAATATTAATCTTTAGTTATTTATTAAAATTTTATTTTAAAAAATGTTTTTCTGTTACAGCTCTTGCAGCTACATTGATAAGTCCACTAGAATTGATTAGAACGAAAATGCAATCTCAAAAGTTAAGCTACATTGGTAAGCTCATATTCTTTAATGCAAACTTTTTCATTTTTAGACTGGAATGCTATCAATACTTTTTAAAATTTGTTTCCTTTATTTAAGAATTCTTTTTGGGTAAGTATTTCTTATTTCGGTCAGTAATGAAATGAAAAGTTTAAACATTAATGAGAAAAACTGTTTTATACAAAAATATATTTCTCTATATTTAGAAATTTTTATTCATGAATTCATCAACCGTGAATATTTATTTAAATCAAATTGGAGTGCAAAGGTTGATATTTTTATTTATGCACTCCAATTTGATTTAAATAAATATTCATGGTTGATGAATTCATGAATAAAAATTTCTAAATTGAAATTTCGTGGTCTATGGAGTTGTGCTACGATTATTATTATTGTCTCACCTGATATATCTGCGTTTGCAGACTCGGTGACTTTGCCAACAAATATTATGCGAGAAGTGCCTAGCTGGTTGTCAGCCAGGGTAGCGCAGTGGTAGAGCATCCGTGTGTTAAGCGGAGGTGCCCGGGTTCAATTCCCGGCTCTGGTATTTTTCGCATAGTTGGTAATAAATAAAAATATCAACCTTTGCACTCCAATTTGATTTAAATACATATTTCTCTATTTATATTGATTGAAGTAGTGTTTAGCTTTGTTTGCTAAGCTGTCAGCAAAATTTTAGTTCTGTTATAAAATTCAAATTTTTAATATTTCTTTTATTTTGCTTATTAACTAGCATTTCAATTAACTTGGATTCATATAACAATGGCAATTTTGTAATTACTGCTGGTATATGTGAAAATGAAACACTTTATTTAAAAATGTTATAATGAAAATTGCCACAAAAATGAAAAGTGTATTTGTAAATTATACCCCCCCCCCACACACACACACACACAAAAAAAAAAAAAAAAAAACTCACAAAACTTTAAAATAGGCTGATTATGTTTTCATTGAAGTAGCATTTTGCTTCTTTCTTTAAAAAAGAAAAAAATCTTTTTAACTTTAAAGTTTTATTTACTTCAAGCATTGAATCCTGTCCAAATTATAACTGATCCATGACCCTGCACTTGTATTGAAAAATATGCAAGATCTTGCTTTAAATCATGCCATTATTTTCTTAAACCATCAGGTCTATTCACTTTATTATTTTCTTCTATGAATACTTTTTTTTTTTTTTTTTTTTTAAATGGATATTGTGAATTTTAGCTTTGCGTATATATGTTGTTTTTCAATATTATTAGGTTTGCTTTTGAATTTTACAAATTTAATGTTTTCCATCTGATTAAAGACATTTCAAACAGCTGTAGATATGATTTGAAGATTAAGTGTGGATTTTATTGCTGTAGAATGTGCATGTCCTAACACTTCTTTTCAGACTTAGTTTTGATGCTTCTACACCTCTATTCTTTGCATCATATCTGTGTGAATTGGAAAGAAAATTATGACAGATTTTGATCTGTTAATTTTGTCACCAATCTGTCTTTCACACATTCCATTTTGGCAAAATACCAAGAATTTTTCTAGACAGTACTTTTCTTTTGTTACTCATACTTCCAATTGTTCTCTTTCTTATGTTTTATGTAAAAGTTAATTTAATATGCGAAAAAAAAAAAAAAAAAAATTACATTTTGTAATGAAAAGGCAGAAAGAAAATGTATGTTGAACTTGCACTGCAGTTTTTTCCTGCATTGTTCTTTCTTGCTGAAATTACATTGTTATGAATTTGTAAATATTATTTTTATGTAATTTTATTCATAGAGGCTTGGTCAGTTTATGAAATGTTAATTTTCCACGTTTCTGCCTTGTTACAGCATCAGAATAGCTCATTTTCCATTAAAAAACTGTTAAAATGTTTCACTGGAGCAGAAATGACCTTGGCAGTAAATTTGGTGCCATATTGGTGATTTTTTTTTTTTTTTTGGTGAGAAACTCTTACCAATAAATTGATTATCGAATATTTTACAAAATACCCAGACAATTCTAGGAATACATGAGTCTATATTTAGGATCGCATTTCGGTCGTCTGTAATTCAGTTGAAGTGAAGTATTTATACTGTTAGGGCCTCGTGTCTGACTGGTCCTCTGTTATTAAATACATCATAAGCTGTGTGTTATGTTTATGTTGTCAACTATTATTTAAGCTTTGTTTTCTGGTGTATTTGAAGCTAATACTTGTTTGACAGATTTTTAATCTTCTGGAATATTCTGTAAAGAAATTTTAAACTTCTACAAGACCTGTCATTCATTCACAGAAAATACATGAACCCCAAATACCTAACAATATTGTTTGACTAATTAGAATCTGAACTAAAATGTTAAGAATTGTAACCCGAATAAATAATCAATATTTTCCCAGTGGCAGAAAGTTTTGTAGCTGTCTGCGACAGGCTTTTAAAATTTCATAATCTGTCTGCAAAATTTGTGTTAATCAGGGGTGAAAATAAGTGAATTGTCATTCGAAAGTTGCAGACAAATTTTTTTATCAATGCAGACAAAAACTGTCCGCAAGCTGTTTTTCTGTGTCCGCAACTATGTCGCCGTGTCGCGGTGTTTCTGCCACTGGGAATATTTTAAAACCAAACATTATTAGCATGCAAGAAATTAAATTTATTTCTACTCATCACTCTCCCGTATTTCCTCAATGCTTGAAGAAAAGTAAGCCACATCAATAAAAAAAAAATGATGAATCAAAGTTACTTATAAAGTTTAATTTAATCGACGAATTTGATGCAGAATATTGATGAACACAAACGAATATCATCTCGCAGAATATTAGAATTGTTTCACAAATTAACATCTACTAAGGTTTAAAGTGAGTTTTGAATTAGACTTTTACATTATCGTTGACCCTGTCAACGATAAAAACATTAACTGAAAATGACTCTGAAGAAAAATGAGGTGTAAATTGAAATTCAGTTTCATTTCATTCATCTCTGCTAAAACACAATTAATCCCTACTATACTGTTGTATGTGAAGTGCTCCATAAGGGCAAATTTAATCTCTTAGCACATTCTTTCGTAATTAATGAATTTTGACTTGCATTATCTATCAATGCTTTGCATTGCATAATTTTACCTTTACTTGATTTAACTTTAATTAATGCTGTCGATAATAAAACATTGCTCAAATAAAATTGAGTACTATTTGAAACCAAAACTTCTGGCGATACATGATTCGCCCTTTCACAATTTTGATTTCTAACGTAAACATGCAGTAATGTGTGGTGCTTCTCAGCACAATTTTTACAATTGATGTTTATCCAACAATTCTCCAGCCTATGATTTTGGCGTAAGCAATTTTGACATAATTTATTTAATTCAACAAATTTCCATCTTTCTTTAACCAGTTTTGAATTAAATGTCAGACATTTAAATAGAGCATGACAATCATTACAAAGAATACACATATTTTCCTTTTTCACAATTGTACTAAGTACGTTATTTGATTTCTTTGAATTAGTGAATTTTATTTCCAGTTTATATTTTATCTCCAACACCGTGCGCTTTCGCGCTCAACAAATTTCCTAAAAAGATCAAGATCAGGTAATTTATCACTATCTAACATTAGTTCCCATCTCTGTTTTAACAATTCATCTAATTTCCCCATCATGAATTTTATTATAATTGTCACTTAACGCATTCGAATCTAAACCCAAAGTTTTTAAATCTCTGATAGCTTCATGACAAGTATCTCATAACTCGAGTAAAGTTTTAGCATTATTTGTTTTTACAGTTTTCATAGAATATATTTTGTTAATTTGACTCAATGCTAATTGTCTTTTATTTTCATATTGAACTGAACTAAATTTTTCTCTTTTAGAGCGAATCCTCGAATTAATTTAGCTGCATTTCCGCATACTGACGAATGTAAATAATTGCAGCTCTTCAATTTTGGATAATTGATTATTATTTAGAATTGTCGAATTAAAAATCTCTAAAAGAAATCCAATTTTTGGTTTCACCGAAGAATTTTGGCAAATCAAATTTCGGTAATTTAATAAAGAGAGGATTTAACATTTTTCTCTTCTAACTCCACTAGTCAATCGAAAACAACTCCTCTATATCTCAAATACATATCCATGTAATCCTCATTCTCTTTAACGGATAAATTTTTAAATGTTTCTGCGATTTCAGAATCATACGCTTGAACTTTAGTTTTTAATAATTTAACTTTGGATTGCTCATTTTTACTACACACTTCTACTCTATCTCTAAAACTATCAACCTCTTTACATAAATTTTCAAATAACAAAACTTGCTTAGATAATTTCTGAGACATTTTCGAATATATAAGTTTAAATATACATAAATATAGGCCTTCGAATTACAGAACAAACATTCAAGAACAAAAAATAAATCATTTCAAGAATAAATGATTATGAATAAGAATAAAAATATCAAATACATATTAAATATATTTCTAAATATATTATTTTTCAACATCATGAATAGCTTTGTGTGAGACGGACCAAAATTATGTTTGACTAATTAGAATCTGAGCTAAAACGTTAAGAATTGTAACCCGAATAAATAATCAATATTCTAAAATCAAACTTTATTTAGCATGCAAGAAATTAAATTTATTTCCACTCACCACTCTCCCTTATTTCCTTGGTGCTTGAAGAAAAGTAAGCCACATCAATATATATAAAAAAAAAAGATGAACGAAGTTACTTATAAAGTTTAATCGACAAATTTCATGCAGAATATTGAACACAAAGGAATATCATCTCACAGATTATTAGAATCGTTTCACAAATTAACATCTACTAAGGTTTAATTAAAGTGAGTTTCGAATTAGACTTTTACATTTTTTCTTCCTGATTTAAAAGAATTATTACAGAATAAAGTTTAACATAGAATAATATTTATGATTATGAAATCATTTTGACTCAACTATGAATTACGAATATATCAGTTTTTACTTGACTGGAAGAATATGCCCAAAAACACAAAAATAATAAAAAAAAAAAGAAAAAAGTTCTTGTTCCCTCTCGTCACGTGACGTCTGCTTTCGCTCAAATAACACTACCTTCTCCGATTCAGATAACTCGACAAATATATTGTGTTTTTTTTTAAAGTAATCTTTTTTACAATTATTAAATTTTCAAACAACTCAAGTAGTTTGAAGTCTTGTAATATTTTAAGTTATGCAATATTTGAAATATGCTGGAGACAGTGTATTTTTATTTTGTCATAATGTAAAAAGTATTTTTTGCTGTAGTAAAATTATTTGCAATTTCTGTAAATATTATTTCAAATTTGACTACTTTCTAGAAATTGGTCAAGCAGTGAAAAATTTGGTAACAAATCAAGGATTGTCTTCTATGTGGAGAGGGTTGGGTCCAACTGTACTGCGTGATGTTCCTTTTTCCTGTAAGTGTGTTTTATCATTTATTTCATATGTTAATATATGTATATAATATAAATGTGTAGTATTTGAAAATGTTATTGTTGTTTTGTTTAGCATTTTACTGGGTTAGCTATGAAACTCTTAAGAAAAAGTCTGGTGAACAACAGCCTTCTTTTTGGTTCAGTTTTGCTGCTGGTGCTATCTCTGGAACTGTAAGTCATTTTGTTATTTTCTCTAGTAGTTTTATGTTATGCTTTTTTTTCAGTCCTATGATATTGCAAGTTCAGCTTTATAAGAATAAGATAAATTATAAAATTTAGAATAATCCAAATGTTACAAAAAATTAACTCATGAATCATTTAAAAGCAAGTCACAAGGTAAAACAAATGGTCTGTTTGGAATCATTCAGATTAAGCTAAATGATTAATTTTTAAAGATGAATCTTTTCAGAAAATTAATGTATTACTCATACTCAAAACAGTTTGAAATAGATATAATTTTATTACATCAAATATTTATCAAGCCATGTTTAATTTTCCAAGCCTATCCATTAATTAATTAAAAACTGAATATCCACATATTTCATATACAGCGTCACAACAATCTATCATGATTTTGCCTCACTGTGTATTCAACACTAGTTTGATGCCCTTGTGATTTATTTTGGTTAAATTTTGTTCATTGGTTTAAGATACAGCATCCACAAAATTTTTCATGCACACAGACATTTTCTAAAATTAGTCAAATTGTGTTCAGGACACCTCAAAACATGTAAATCTGTTGAAAACTAGAATTTGTAAATTTTCACAAATCCAATATTTTCTTCTTATATTTGTAGAAGAAAGTAAAAAGTTATGATTCAAATAACTATAAATTTGACTGTAAATATACAGCGGCTTTTTAAATTCTAAAGTGCTTATAATTTTTAACAAGTTCTTTGTTTGACCTTTGTATGTTATTTACTAGCCGCCTTTGGTGACCAGCTGATTTGTGATCCTTGAAAAATCAGACTTTACGAAACTCCCGCTCGGTGGAAATAAGCTTTTTCTTGTTTCAGGTCTTAGCTTATTGACATATAGTGAAAATAGCTTTATTGAAAAATTTAATCGCAGTAAATTCCCGCTTGGTAGCGCCTGCGGCGTGCTATTCCAGTTTCAATATCTGAAACAGCCTGTTTGCTCACCATGTTATGATCTTTCAAATTTCTGACTTTAGCAAAGTCCTGCTCGGTGGCGCCTTATCCCAGTTTCACAACTTACAAACACCTTCCTCGCTCATTAGAATTAAAAATATTACAGCGCATCTGGCGGTAGAAATTTCTGTAATCTACTGTTCAATTCCAAATCAACAAAGCTTTCAAATGATGCAATACTTATGAAATTATTTCAATTAGCATCTGAGATACAAAAGAAAACCTAAACAGGATATCTTAAAACTGATAATTAGAATTTAAAATAATGAAATTTTAAAATATTACAGCGCCATCTGGCGGTAGAATTTTCTGTAAAACCGATTCAGGAGACCTCAAAACATGTAGATCAGGTGAAATGTCGAATTCCACTTTCGATAATATAAAAGAACTTTAAAATATCTTTCAAATGATGTATTAAAAATAATTTAATCATAATTAGAATTTGAAATACGTGTATTAAAATAAAATTTAATTTGCAATTAAAATGTAAATTTTTTGTTTATTCTCCAAAATTGATGAAATTTGAACGGCAACTTCGTCTTGATGAAAACTCTGCACAGTAAGTCTTTTGTGCAACAAAGGAAAATTGAAGAATATTGAAATTTGCAATTTTTATTCCCAGTACAAAAAACATGTGATCTCATTCAGTAAAAGATCTTTTTTTATTTCGCCTGACTTTCCATATATTGTTTTCTCTGTGAATGGGAGTTGCCATGGTAACCCAACCCAAATACATGAAGTCGTACGATTCAAATGGATCCAGAACCAGGGATAAAATTTTTCAGCTTCATCTCTAAAAGATTTTGAGTTATAAAATGTTTTATGAAAAAATCGATGTTTCGTAAAATCTAAAAATATGGATTGCTAATCCGTATTTTGTTAAAATGTTTATATGGTTTGAAAGAGGATTAAATGAGCTTTCAAAATATACCGGTTGTTAAGAAATGGAACAGTTACTCGGTCATGCAGAGCAATTCAAAAAAGACAATCGAAATTTTGGACCCTTTTTAAAAAATATAAAAAATCCGTATTTTTCAAAAAAATTTGTACCGTAAGAATCTGTAATAAATGCTCTTTCTTGTAGTACAGGTGTATTTTCAATATCTGCAACCGCTAAGCTAGGATGGCTTTACAAAAACGCGCAAAATTTTCTCCCTGTGTTTTTTCTTTTGAGGAACGCGCTGAATTCTACTTGGAGGGTGGAAAATACAATCCGCTCACTTTTTAATTAGACATTGCTCGACATTTTAATTAATATCTCCGGAACTAATTAAGATTTTTAAATTCTTTTTTCACTATGCACTCGTGCAGGCTTCTGAGCCACCCATATGTCAAATTTTGTAGTTCTGCATTCAGTAGGGGCTGAACGTATAGATGCTCAGACAAAGATACAGACATCTTCCATTATTATTATAGATGTCAATTTGTCTTTGTCATGCATAAAATTATTTGTTTTTATTTAGTAATGTGAACTTTTTATTTTTATCTCTTTAAAGGTTGCTGCTCTACTTACTCTGCCATTTGACGTAATTAAAACACATCGTCAGATTGAACTGGGAGAAATGGAAGCTGTTACTCGTAAGTTGTTTCCATTTCATAAGTTTTTATATTTGTACTGTAGAAGCCTAGTATGAGAAATGAGATGGAATGAATCACTGTAGAATGAATGAATCACTATATGCTACCTAAATAGAATAAACCTAACTTATAACATTCTAGGTTGTCTTTGACATATATATATGTATAAAATTTATGTGGAAATAAGCTTTTTCAAATGCTTTTCTGGTAGTTTTTTAAATTAAGGCTAAATTATTGAGAAATTCATAAATAAATAAAATGGAGTGCCACTATCATAATGTTACACTAATTCAATGGGCTCTTCCGACTGTCATCTGCTCAATCACGTGATAGAGGAAATCGAATAATCGAATTCAAATAAATATTGCTCTTAAGAACAAAAGTGTTAATATTTAATCTATAATAATAAAATATAAAATAAAATAAAAGTAATATTGTGCATTTATAAACAATAGAATAATTGTATTTGTAAATTTAATAATTTTTAAAGAACACTTTGTGTGTTTATTTTCACCTTTTAAGAATCGATTTTTATATGTTTTTGTGTAACTGTTACATTAACTGATCTAGCAATAAATAGCTTGTTCTTGTGGAATGTTTATGGATTATAATTTGAAATTTTAAAACGTTTTCAGTTAAATTTAATCACATAAGAGTGTCACAACAAGTTAATTAACTTAGTTACTGGTCTAAATGGATTTACGCAGTAAGATTTAAGTACCAAAAATCAGAGTATTTAACACGTTCTTCATGAATATCAATAACAAATATAAACTAAATGATGATTGTAAATGTATACAGCAAACAAAAGATGATGAATAATGATATAAAATGGATTAAAAATGATGATGTATAAAAAAAAAATAACACAGATTAAATAAGATTGATCAAAAATAAGAACAGAAAATATGTTATTTCAGCAATCGCTCTAGATAAACAATACTTAGTCTGCTATTTGTTTTTCCTCTATCATGTGACCTCTGACGTCAGGTGGGAAGAGCCCATTAGCATCATTAAGATTCCCCAGGATTTTTGCATGTACCAAGACTGTGCAGTCTGATTTTTGAGTAAAAGGAGTCAGTCACTAAAAATATACCAGTTCTGACACCTGTTTGAAATGGAACAAAACAAATTGATTTATTTTAAATTTACAAAACTGAATTTCTTTAATTTAATTTATTGCATTAATAAATACCTAGTTATTTTAGAAATTATTGACATATTATTAAATAAATATAATGAAGAAGTATGGATATAATATTTGTTAGACCTTATTTATAGAATGATTAAATTGATTGAGTGCTGAAGCTGGAGGAGCGACAATGTAGGAAGCCAATATTTAACCACAAAATATTTTTATCCACCTTAATGTAATGATTGACTCAACACTTTCATCAAAGCAGCTATACATTTCAGAGGTTTTCTACTTTTCTTTTTATTCCTTCAAAGACAAATTCTAACCAAAATGATCCTGCATCTTTCAACTCAGTTAAAAGGGGGGGGGGGGGGAATGTAAGATTTATGAAGACTATTTTTCTTCTCTAAATGGTCCTAGCTGACAGGACTGTGATTGCCATGGCAATAGTATCATGAAATATTTTCTGCATTTTAAAGTAGTTGCCTATTCTTTACTAACCAAAGACTGATAGTTACTATTGGTGAGGTTTTCTTTTCTTGCAAATTGTCTTCTACCCTATATTTTGTTATAAGCTGATATCAGTTGTTTAAAATATATTTTTGAATTCATTATACATATGTATCATATTCCAGCCCCAGTTTAGAATATGTGCTTATTGCTTTCCTTATTCAACATTTTGGAAGAATTAGTTTATCACCTACACAAATTCATTTTGAGAACATGAGATTTTTGAGTTTGTTCCATTTTCTTAACTTTGAATCTAGAAAATATAAATAATCAGTCATCAAGATGCTAATTCAATAACCATTTTTCTATAATATGTAAGTATGAAGAAGTTGGAATTGGTCATTTTTCCTACCAATTCCACAGCCATGGTGACATCACTGATGAGGTTAGATTATCTACAATTGTAATAACTATAAACTCTCATAAAAATATTTTTGAAATGATAATCTAAATTGAAACAATGACTACATCTTATAGTGACACTAGGGTTATATTAGAAAACAAATTAATAAAATTAATATTCAGTTGAATCAAATTTTTCTTATTTTTTAAATGCACTCTCAAGTGTTTATTAAATATGATTCTTTTTCACATCAGGCAAAATCAAAATGGGTACGTGTTTATAAAACATAAGCAAATTGATACACAAAGCTGAACATACTTACTGTATACATAAATTCACAATTTTCTCTGTACATAATTTTCTTTTCATATTTACATTTGAGGTGTTAATTTTGTTTATAAATATGTAACATTATAATAATAATATCTGTATCCTGGAGGTAAAGGACACCATGTCACAATACGAATTTTTTTAGGGATGATGATATAATAAAATTAATGACATTCTCACAAATAAAGAAAATAGACATGGTTTTATGTTCTACTATTTTTTCTCCTTTGTAGTAACTGGCCATAATGCTTAATTCTTCTATATAAAGCAAAATATTCACATCAAGAACATGGTGCTAACTTTTTTCTCAAAATGGACATTGTGTCCTTTACTCCAGTTAACAGATATAAAGTGGAGTATCTTGGCACAATATTTTGTGGATTACATGCTGATTAACATTGAGAAAAAAAGATATTACTGCATTAATTTGGCAATCCTTTTGTTATTTGGTTTTAATATATAATTATACTTTGCAATTAAGTGAATGTTTTATCCTAATTAGGTTCACCAATGACATCAACATATTCTCTGCTGAAGACTTTGTATCAGTCAAATGGATACAGAGGTCTTTTTGCAGGTAAGGCAAAATTAATGAGTTAATAAAATGTTTAATTATCTAATGGTTGTATGAAAATTTTTGTGCTTATACTATACCAGAGTTTAAAGTTAGCTGTCTATCTACCATTTTGAAAGTATATTGCCATGTGTTTTAAAATTGAAAAATTTCATTTACAGTTTCTTAAATTGTCTTCTCTAGCATTTGTCTAGGAGATGCAGACTTGCCAACCAATTTTAATAAAAAAAGGGAAGATTTTTGTTGAAAAACCTGAAAATTTCATAAAAAAAAAAAAGGGAAGTTTTTTTTTTTTTTCTTTGACGTAATAAACAATACAGTTTTACAATTTTAATATTTAGAAGCAGTCTATAAAAATGTTTTACTATAGATTGATTATACTAAATATATAAAAGTTTTAAATAAAGTTATTCCTCTTCCAACATATAAATATCTACAAAACAGAATCTGTAAGAGATTTATTTAACAATAGACAAAAAACTTAGTTAAGTTATAGTATAACAAATTTTTTAAATAAATAGAATATGATTTTTGTGTATGTACACTAATCATACATATATTAAAAAAAAGAAAAAAAAAAAGTAGCAGTAGGCTAGTAGCTAATTATCAGTTTCAAACGTGCATAAAACCAACTGAGTATTAATTTTTTTTTAAATTTATTTGGAAAAAATTTTCCTACCTGAACAAATTATTCTTCATTTTTTCCCCATGTTTACACATTTGGTATAAATATGACAACAAATATTTAATTTAATTGAGGAAAAATAAACAGATTCATCAAATTCAGCAATCTAAAAATAATTACATACGTGAGAAATATTAAGCACTTCCATTGCTTTATTGTTTCTAGAATTGATCATTGATCACAATCCGGGGGAGGGGGGGGGATACAAAAATAATTACAGAGTAAAAAATATTAAACTCTTTCAACTCTAATTCTAGAATCTAATGAAAGAAGTTTAATATTATCATTTATGTTGCAGATGGATAAAGATTAGGAAACAAAAGATTTCTGCAGAACATTTGATTATTGCTGATCACTAGTTGGATATAAATGGGGGGCAAAAAATAATTACATCAGCAAGAAATATTTAACAATTCTATTTCTGTACATGTTCTAGAATCTCATAAAGCAAGTTTGAAATTAATATTGACATTTACGTTATGAATGGAGAAAGATTAGTAATCAGGAGTTTTCGTAGAACATTTGAGTTTTCTTTTTAAAACGAATGATATCCGCGACTTTTTAAAAAACGGAAGATTTCATCATCTGTCGAGAAGACACATTAAAAAAAAAACAGAAAAGTTGGCAAGTATGGAGATGTGTATTATTTATTTTTAGCAAATGTCATGTTTTATATATTGCAAATTTCTTTGCACAATTTTAGTACTTAAGAGATGTTGGAATGTGAGGTTGAATTTTTATACTAACTATGCGAAAAATGCCAGAGCCGGGAATTGACCCCCAGACACTTCGCTTATCGGTAGATGCTCTATCATTGAGTCACCTTGGCTGATTTACCCACACAACATTTTTTACATGGAACCTCTTGAAAAAGTCACTGTCTTTGCAGGTACAGATGTAGCAGGTGATCATATTAATTATGGCAACTCCAATAGACCAAGTAAATTACTTAGAAATGTTGGAGTGTGAGGTTGAATTTTTACAAACTAAGTGCAAAATACCAGAGCCAAAAATTGAACCTGGACACTTCTCTCATCAAGCAGATGCTCTACCACTGAGCTACTCTGGCTGATTTTTTTTTTTTTTTTTTTTTTTGCATACTTAATATAAAAATTCAACCTCACACTCCAACATCTCTAAAATAAATATTCATGGTTGATGAAGGACATTTCTAAGTAATTTACATGGTCTATCAGAGTGTCCACAATTAATGTGCCTACATGTTACATTTGCGATTGCAGACACGGTAACCTTGGCAATAAATATTAAGTGAAAAATGCTCTGTGAGTAATCAGCCATGGTGGCTTAGTGGTAGAGCATCTGCACAGTAAGCAGAGTATCCGTATTCGATTTCTAGTCCTGGCATTTTTCACTTAGTTGGTGTTAAAAATTCAACCTCATACATTCCAACATCTCTAAAATTTATATTCATGGTAGATGAATGACATTTCTAAGCAATTTCAGTAGTAAAAAAAAAAAATAATAATAGTTAATGAATAATTACTTTATTATGTATTATACGTTGTTTTAATAAGCTTTCTAATTTGTTTTGTTTGTAGGCGCTGTTCCTAGAATTGTGAAAGTTGCACCAGGTTGTGCTATCATGATAAGCTCTTATGAATATGGCAAGAAGTTTTTCTACAAATATAATGCTTCCAAATCTACTTCTAAGCTCTCACATTGTAATTATAGATAAATAGACCTCCAATTATTATAGAATTTGCTGTTTGTTTCATTTGACTAAAATTTATAGTTTTGACAGAATGAATAGTATATGTATACATTTTTCATTCTAGTTTAATGTTTCAAACTGTGCTTTTATTTTATTTATTTTATTTTTTTCCTTTTATTTTCTAAAATATAATTTTTTAGTTAAAAACATACTTGCCTTCAATCAGTATCTTCAAATTGTGATTATTTGTAAATATGTATTAAAAATTTGTGTTCCTGTTTTTGTCCAGACAAAATAAACTTTACACTTTTAGCCGCTTTGTTTTTATTTTCCTGCAAAAGTATCACACTAACATACCATATCAGATAAATTTGATAAAATTGTAAAAAAAAATTCCAAAATACTGTCTTCTCTTCTCCCTAAAATGATGTTTAAAAAAAAATAACAACAGAGTTCCTAGCGGCGACTAAAAAGCAACTATTTGTTACTAAAATCAACCTCAGGCTACTATGGCAACTATTTTGGGGTAAAAGTGGCTTAAAAGCTACTATTCTCAGGAAAATGGAGACTATTTTGAACAAAAAGTTGTTCCCTGCTACTTTTTCTGCACCTTCATTGCATTTTTACTTCCATTATACGACTGTCATAGGTAATGGGAATATATATTATATTTGGTCAAAAAATTTAATTTTGAGTTTTAATCTGATTTATATGTTTTTAAGGTTTCCTGTGCTTAAAAAGAAAAAAAAAAAATAGTTTTCAGCAATTGGTGTGTGTGTATTTAGGGGTAGGGGGATCTTCTTACTACCATATCTCTGAAACTAATAAATATAGAGTGATGAAATTTCAGAATTGAAGCGGGTCTGGTGTACAGATAATTTTTTCAACTTACAGTAAAAATTTGAAAATCAGAAGTGTGACATTCGAAACCAAAAGTGGGAGCGTAAGACTGTATATAGACACCCTGTTAGATGTTATATTAATTGGTTAGTTCAGAAAAACTGATAGGCTTTCTGTATAAGTATGTCAATTTGAGATTCTTTCAAAAGCGGCTGTATAATTTTTTTTCAAACTCGCCATATTAACTCCCTCTTAGATATTCTTTTGTATGTAATTGTTGTTTTCGTCAACAATTGAGTTTGCCACGTTTTGGTGTTGGTGAAAGTATCTAAAAAACAGCTCTAATGATTTTTTTGTAAATTAATATATGTAAATCCTTTTTTAGATATTCTTTTGCATCAAATTATTGTTAATTTTCTGTGGTTATTACAGGAAAATCAACAATCATCCTAATTAGGTAAATCAGTTTGAGATCTCAAAAATTGGTGTCTCAAATAAAGGCTCTACTGATCCCCCCCCCTTTAAATCTCTCTATATAAACTATTTTATATGGCTTTACACATGTATCAAATTTCTTTTACAAGAAAGGTGCCTAATTTCTTAGGTCAATTTTATATCTTCTGACCACATTATCTCAAAAAACTGCTTAAGTATTTAGATCTTTTTTTAATCCAAAACTATTATTTGGATCGGAGTGGCTACTATTTCATACATTAAAGGCAACTAAAGCAACTATTTTTGAGTGCCTTTCTTGCTGGGAACCCTGTAATAATGAAATGGAAGTGAGAGAAAAGCTTTTTGATCAAAGATATCTTAACTTCTCTGAGTTAATTTTTTAAGAAATTATTAATAATTATGTATGATAAATAACCCGTATGTATGTATTAAGTCATAAGTATCAAAAGCTATTTTTGATTTGAATAAATTTTTGCACTTGAAGTATGCTTCTACGATTTGCAACTTATGACATAATTTCTGTAACATCTACACTAGTGTCCAAAATAAAAATTACAACCTGTTTTTAGAATGCTTTTTTATTCACCTGGGTTGTCTGTCATTCTGTCAGTAATCTAGCCACATTTCTGGTATATTTTGACTCAAGGGTCATCCCTATGAATATATGTGACCAGTGTGTGACCCTTGGGTGATCAGTGAGTGACCCATAAGTAACTCAGAATATCAGAAAATTTTACAGTATTTGAAGGGTTTAAAAACTTTTAATATTTTCAAGATAAAATTAAAACTATACATTTCAACCGTTAAATTTTGAGTTGCTTTCATACCTACCAACAGTGAAGAATCAAAATAACGGAGATTTTATAAGCGGTATTTTCAGGCCTAGAAGACATTGATGTGTTTTCAACATATGACAGAATTTTAATAGTTTAATCCATGACTTAAATTATCAAAAAGTTATACGGGTAAGTTAAATTTATTTATTAAATAAAAATTAAGTAATTATTAATTAAAAATAGTAATATATATATAGATTCGTGAGAATTTTTCAGCAAAAGCAAAATCTTGCTTTAAAAAATAAAGGTTTGTTGAAGTTTTGAATAAAATTATAGGTATAACTTTAAAAATCTTCAGAATAATGGAGAAATGTTTGAGAATAATAGAGAGTAGAAGACAGTCTGAAAATAATGGAGTCTCCACTAAAATAAGGAAGAATTGGCAGGTATGTGTCTTATTGTTTAAAAAAAAAAAAAAAAAAAAAAAAAAAAGTTTTCCCAACATGAGTCATCTTCACTTTGAAGCCAGATTCACCTATATCCTGCAAGTTTATTCCAGAAAGTTCTACTTTCCGAGAGCTTATTTAAGCAGCTGACCTTTATGCCCTGCTTCATTTTGGTTTTTTAGTTTAAAAAAAAAATATATATATATATATTTAAGAATGCTTTTTTTATCGGCGTCCTAAAAAGTAGTAAATAAGACAAAATTTTCTCTACTCCAAACCAATTAAAAGATCAAAAGCATTCATTGATGACAAAGTATGTTATTATATAATAAGACTAGCAGGCTTTGCCCACTTCACTCGTCAATATATTGAAATTAGTAAAAATCTAAGTTTAAGTTCCTGCTATTTTCTGTAGCAGTATTCCCACATGCCACAGTCGATTCTGTAGCCCCAATGCAGCCTCTTACTCTCCCTCCCTCACAGTTAAAGTTGAAACTTTCGCAAAATCTTATCAAAGTGCATACTGCATACACTTAAGCAACACCCACACACCAAAATTCGCTATTCTTAGGTAATTTGGACGGATTTAAGCTTGAAAATGTTTCTTTCTTTTTTTTTTTTTTTTTTTAGCTTCGTCCTCCCCAAAGGCAGGGGAATAAATTAGCAAAATTACTTTATATTGTATGTTGCATACATACCTAACCGACACATCTCAAAAAATCAAGATCCTGAAATTTACAGCAGAGCTCTGTTTTAAAATGTGTTTTTTTTTTTTTTTTTTTTTTTTTTATCTCCCCCTGCTCTTAAAGGAGGGAAGAGGGAGGGAATTTCGCAAAATAATACTATGAGTTAGATATATATAATCAACGCATACATAAAAAATTTCCAACCTAAGATAATTTAGTGCAGAGTTACACATGGATACATGTTTTTGCCCCCCTCCCCACCCTCCAAAGGGCACCGCACTATTTCCACCGCACTTTAGAATGTAGAAAAAGAAAGGAAAAAAAGCTAAAAACTCCATAGAAATAGCATGGGACGAAAACCAAAAAAACTCACTATGTCAAGTGTGTTTAAAAAAAAAAAAAAAGGCTCGCACCGGAAGTAATAAAAGGACAAAATTGACTAGATAAAGACATCGAAGAGCAGGAACGGGCGGGCTGGGACATTAAATATATCGTCCAGGGTTAATATGACTCGCCTAATATAAGTTCCTAAAGCAGACTTGGATAACTTAACAATACCTAGCCTGTTGTCATTCATTAAAAGGAATAAGAAAAACAGTTACATGTTATTCCTATTTTTAGCTCTAATTTGTAAAAATCTCTGTTTTAGGGCAACACAAAATTTTCAAAATATGGCATAGTTTTCTGTAATTACAAATGTTTATGGTAAAATAGTTTAAATAAATTAATCTATAATTATTTACTTTAAAGTTTTAGCTTTATTTGTATTCTGAAAGTATTGTTTGTATAACTGAATACTAGTTAATACCCGTCAAAATTTGACGGATGATGTGCAACTAAAACCTTTTCATGACATAAAGTTTAAAACCCTCTGCTTTAATCAATTATCTTTTGGTTGGAGGGAGGAGGGATAAATTTCATGAGATTTCAATATACAAAATTTAAGCATACTCCACATAATAAAAATAAAATCCCAAAGTTTTCCTAATTTTACTCGAAATATGACGAAAGAATGTTAGGGGTGATTAAAAGAAAGGCAGAATTTATATAAATTATCAAAAGAATCAATATTTCTTAATGAGATAGTATCAATATTTGTCATAATGCTTATCAAAGCATCAAGCATGTAAATTAATCCCACAATAGAATCCCTCCCTGTCACACCAAATTGACTAATAATCTATAGAACTGCACTCGTTTTATGCTTACTGTGAAATTTATTCGTTGCTTTTCACGTAAAATGAATGAATACAAAGATTTACTATCGGATTATAATTATATTAACTTACTATCAACGATAACAGGTCACAGTTTTTTAATAAGACATACATTAAAGACAAAGATTCACTTGTAAAATATATCATTAATTCTAATTTGCCAAGACAATAAGTGCATTTTAAGTGTAAAATAATAGTTTTGATTCTGATTTTTCCTTCCCATATTTGTACGAGGGTGAATCAAATATAAACGAGACTTTTGGACCTGTGTGCGCAATAGTGATGGAAGAACGCTCCGCTGTTATTGGCTGTTAGGTTGGTTTGTCAGGAGTGGGGGAAGCACGTGACTCATCATCATAGACTCGCTCAGTGTCCATCGTTACGATGTCCGAGCAGGAGGTACCTCCCTCTATTGCGCAACGTATTGTTATCAAGTTTTTAGCTGCAGAAGGTGTAAAACCGGCCGAAATCTTGAGAAGATTGACTGCACAGTTCGGGGAAGAGACGCTGTCGCGAGCTAGAGTGTTTGCTTGGCATAAACAGTTCGTGGAGGGCCGTGAACGTGTTGAAAATGAGAGCCATGACCGCAGACCCCGCACCAGCATTACAGCGGGCAACATCGACAGTGTTCGTCAACTTGTTGAAGGTGATAGGCGTCTAACAACTTCGGATATTGCAATTAAGGTTGGAATAAGTTATGGGAGCACGTACTCTATACTAGTAGAGGAGCTAGGGTATCGCAAGGTGTGTGCCAGTTGGGTTCCTCGCCTTCTCACAGTTGACCAGAAACTGAATCGTTTTCAAGTGTGTGAGCGTCTTCTTGCACGATTTCGGGAAGGAGACCCATTTCTTTCTCACATTGTCACCTGTGATGAAACGTGGGTGCATCACTACACCCCTGAGTCGAAACAAGCGAGTATGGAGTGGAGGAAGAAAGGAGAAACCGGACCAGTGAAAGCCAAGTCACGATTATCGGCTGGCAAGGTTTTGGCTACCGTTTTTTTTTACCAGCGTGGCCTGCTGCACCTTGATTTTTTGCATGAGCGCAGAACAATTAATGCGGCATACTACTGCAAACTTTTGACTGAGGTCAGACTTGCATATCGCCGCAAAAGACGAGACCTTCCGATGAGAAAAGTGATTCTCCTCCATGACAATGCTCGCCCCCATACAGCAGCCCTGACCGTACAAAAATTGGAGCAACTGGGTTGGGAGATACTGGAACACCCTCCATACAGTCCAGACCTGTCTCCCTGCGACTTCCATGTCTTTGGTCCTCTCAAGGAAGCTTTGGGAGGGCAAAAATTCCACAGCGATAATGAAGTTGAAGCATATGTGCGCAATTGGCTACAAACACGACCTGACTCTTTTTACCTGGAAGGAATTAAAAAATTACCTATACGCTGGGAAAAATGTGTTTCTAAATCAGGAGATTATGTAGAAAAATAAACTATGATTGTTTGTGCGTTTAAAATCAAAATAAATATTTTAAAAAATAAGTCTCGTTTATATTTGATTCACCCTCGTAAAACCACTTGGATATAATCCAAAATATTAATTCATTGTATTTTAAAAATAAACTGCAAATCGGAATAAAAGTTAAAATTTGTTTTTACTGGAATGGTATTATAACACTTTAGTCTATCAAAATAATATATTTCAACAAAAGTATACTGTTAAAAATAAATAAGAATGAATTTAATACTTTAGCAAATTAATTTGCTCATTAAATTTTTAATTATAAATTATACTATATAAATTTTTACTCATATAAAATATCAATATTTTAATGTTATTCTTTTTACTGTAATATAGTATCGAAATGAAGTATCAGAGATTATAATAATTGAGTAAAAAATAAATAAATAAAACCTCCTTTCATTTTAAACATATATTTCCATTTTTTCTAAACAAAGTTTTCAACTGATATAAGTTAACTTTTAAAGAGCAATAAACTCTGACAGTTTGTTAATTTTAAGATTCTTCTTTTTTTTTTTTTTTTTTTTCTTTAAGAAATGGAAAATAATAATTTTAGGAATATGGTATAATATATTTACATGGCAACAGATGGTGCCACATCATGTGTAAGGAAAGTTTTTGGAGAAAATACAACAGTAACCGATAAGTATTTGCGAATTGCTTTGTTTTTAATATACTTCCTTAGAAAGTATGAATCAAGGAATTAATCGTGTGAATTATTTTTATGATTGAGCATTAATTAGGCGTCTGCCATAGACATATGAAATATTAATGTCGTCTGCTCAATCTCTATCATCGGTATTCGTATTGCACTGCATAAAGAGAAAGGAATATTACTGTTCCGAACTGGTTCAAAATTTTCTCGCGCATGCCCAGATTGTATGATTTTGGTCTTACAGAAAGTGTTTTGTGTTTTAATATTATAGACTTTTCAAAATCAATGACTTAGTGCATATTTTTCATGATTCGTGTAAACAGATTTCCAACATTTCATACAATTTGACCAATTTTTATTTCCAAAATCTTTGTCATTCTTTTAGGGGACCAAAGGTATGATAAAAACTAAAAAATGATCCATTTGTTTGAAAATAGCAATGAAATTCATTCAAATTTATGAAATTAACCAGTTAAGAACTTTATGTAAACCAATATAAATACTATATTATGAAAAAGTAGTTACTTAATCTTTTAGGTGTGTGTGTGCAGGGGATGAAATATTTTTAAGTAAATAAACCAATTATGCTATGATTTTAACACAGCAATGAATGATTGTTGAAAAAAACATCTAGCAATTTATCTTTAAACAAATCAAACTCCTGAAGACAGCAGAGTGCTTTAAAATGTTTAGAGCATGAACATAAAAAAAATATAGTCATCAAATTCATGAAAATTTTTGACAGCCAGTTTTCGATGGATCTACGTATTTTGACATGTATTTTTAGAAAATGTCTTTCAGAATAGTTGCCATATTATTGAAATTTTTGGATACTCTACTTGAGGATTAATGTGCTTAATTCTAAGAAATTCTGTATTTAGTTTGATCTTGGCCTAAGTTGAGGCTGATTAATTATATTGATTTATATATATTTACAGAAATTTTCAATGTAATTAAACGTGAGTTCTTAAAGAATATTTTTATGTAAAGCACATTTTAATTACATATACCTAAATTTATGAAATATGCATATTAAAATCTACTCAACTCAGGAGTGATCCGCGTTTGTAATGATCGATAGATGGCGCTCTCTGAACTGCAGTTGTTAGTAAATATAATACCCACGTGTATTTATTATTGTTCTTTCTCCGCCATTACATCATGGAAAATCGATTGCATAATATGATGATATGCAGTGGTGTGATAATTTTACCTTAGCCCACCAGAGGGCGAGCATTTCATTACAATCGCGGATTGTGTCTAGAATTTTTTTTCTGATTTCCTGATTTTTTTATTTCCCAATTGTTTTTCAGTGACCGAGGGAAAACTAATGTATAATGGAAGTTCAGGTATATCTTAGGCAATTACTAATATTTCTTTAGATCTTACAAACACTTTCTATGTACATAATAAAACATAAAAAACCTAACTTTACTTCGTTGGCCGTTTTTAGATCTTTCGGTACCGGGCACCCGGTCCTCTTCAGAAAACGTTAACTCTGTGATGGAAAACTTGGCTTCTGGTTACTTCTCTGTTGATTTCTCATCAGGTGGTTCCAGGCTCTATTTGGGACTACTGCGCCGCTATCATTGTACACTTCATCATTAGTTGAGATCTCTATCGATTCGCGATACATAGCATAATGGTAGTTATTGTAATCGGCCAATTTTGAAGTTTTATCGAAATCTATTTTAATATCGTTTTTATTGTATGTTTTAGCTAATGCAGTGTTAGATTTTCCGGTTTTAATGTCATGTTCGTGTTCTTTAACTGTTGTTTTAATTTTTCTTTTTGTGACGCCAATGTATGAACCGGGTTTATTGTTTTCATCCATGTATGGAATTTTGTAAATGCCTGCGGTTTCGAGAGGGGGGACGGGGTCTTTGTCACTACGAATTAATTGAAAAATATTTTTGTTCGGTTTGATAGGAATATTTATGCCATATTTATTAGCTGTGCTTTTAATTTAATTTGCGGCTCCGCGGTCATAAGGGATGGATGAGGTAAATTTAATGGGTGGTTTCTGGTAATTAGGTATGTGATCCAGGCTTTTAAGTGTATTTTTAATTAATTTGTTGACAATTTTATTTGGATATCCTGCTTTTCGTGTTAGACATTTGATAAAGTTAAGTTCTTTCTCGAGGTCTTCAGGTTCGTTGCATATTAAAATAGCGCGATTAATATATGATTGGATAGCGTTCGTTTTGTATCTAAAAGGTGTTTTACTTTTAAAATGAATAATTTCATTACTATTGGTGGGTTTTCTGTAAACAGTGGTTTTGAAATTATTTTTATTCCGGGTTATTGTAACATCAAGGAAATTTAATTGTGATTCTTTCTCTTGTTCATAGGTGAATTGGATATTTTTATCGTGGTTATTAATAGCGTTTAGGATTTTATCAACATCGGCTTTTTTCTCAACTATGGCAAAGACGTCGTCGACGTAACGGTACCAATAAATAATTTCATTTTTTAACTTTTCAATAATTTGTTTTTCCAGTTTTCTTAATTTAAATTCGGCTATGAAGCCTGATATAGGAGACCCCATGGGCACGCCTTTGGTCTGTTGGTAAATTTTTTCATTGAATGTAAAGTAGTTTTCCCTGAGCAAAAAATTAGTAGTAGCATTTAAAGTTCGGGCTATTTCAGGATCGGTATAATTTTCGTTAATGGTTTCCTTAACTATTTCGCAAGCTTCGTTTATATCTACGGAAGGATAGAGGTTTATGACATCAAAACTTAAAAGGTGATAATTTTCTCTATTTTCTATTTCTCTTAATTTTCCAATGAAATCCTCAGTTGATTCTAGGGAGTGGGATGAGGGGGGAATAATTTTCTGATAAATGTTAGCCATGTATTTTTCTAAAGTATAGGTTGGGGCTTCATTTTTATTTACTATAGGTCTGAGTTTAGGGGGGGTTTTATGATCTTTGTATCTGCCGACCCCCCCTCCCCCCCCCCCTAAAATATTAAACCATGCATCTAATACCCCGAGAATTTTCGGCAGATACAAAGATCATAAAACCCCCCCTAAACTCAGACCTATAGTAAATAAAAACGAAGCCCCAACCTATACTTTAGAAAAATACATGGCTAACATTTATCAGAAAATTATTCCCCCCTCATCCCACTCCCTAGAATCAACTGAGGATTTCATTGGAAAATTAAGAGAAATAGAAAATAGAGAAAACTATCACCTTTTAAGTTTTGATGTCGTAAACCTCTATCCTTCTATAGATATAAACGAAGCTTGCGAAATAGTTAAGGAAACCATTAACGAAAATTATACCGATCCTGAAATAGCCCGAACTTTAAATGCTACTACTAATTTTTTGCTCAGGGAAAACTACTTTACATTCAATGAAAAAATTTACCAACAGACCAAAGGCATGCCCATGGGGTCTCCTATATCAGGCTTCATAGCCGAATTTAAATTAAGAAAACTGGAAAATGAAATTATTTATTGGTACCGTTACGTCGACGACGTCTTTGCCATAGTTGAGAAAAAAGCCGATGTTGATAAAATCCTAAATGCTATTAATAACCACGATAAAAATATCCAATTCACCTATGAACAAGAGAAAGAATCACAATTAAATTTCCTTGATGTTACAATAACCCGGAATAAAAATAATTTCAAAACCACTGTTTACAGAAAACCCACCAATAGTAATGAAATTATTCATTTTAAAAGTAAAACACCTTTTAGATACAAAACGAACGCTATCCAATCATATATTAATCGCGCTATTTTAATATGCAACGAACCTGAAGACCTCGAGAAAGAACTTAACTTTATCAAATGTCTAACACGAAAAGCAGGATATCCAAATAAAATTGTCAACAAATTAATTAAAAATACACTTAAAAGCCTGGATCACATACCTAATTACCAGAAACCACCCATTAAATTTACCTCATCCATCCCTTATGACCGCGGAGCCGCAAATAAAATTAAAAGCACAGCTAATAAATATGGCATAAATATTCCTATCAAACCGAACAAAAATATTTTTCAATTAATTCGTAGTGACAAAGACCCCGTCCCCCCTCTCGAAACCGCAGGCATTTACAAAATTCCATACATAGATGAAAACAATAAACCCGGTTCATACATTGGCATCACAAAAAGAAAAATTAAAACAAGAGTTAAAGAACACGAACATGACATTAAAACCGGAAAATCTAACACTGCATTAGCTAAAACATACAATAAAAACGATATTAAAATAGATTTCGATAAAACTACAAAATTGGCCTATTAAAATAACTACCATTATGCTATGTATCGCGAATCGATAGAGATCTCAACTAATGACGAAGTGTGCAATGATAGCGGCGCAGTAGCCCCAAATAGAGCCTGTGGGTCTATTCTGGCCTGTTCGCTTCGTTATATTCCTTCGGAATTCAACGATCTTCGGAATATAACGATAATTTGGTATTCTGGGCTGTTGCGATCGAAATTTTAGCGATATTTATCTTCGTTATTTTTCGAGAGCTCTAAGGCTGTCGTTGAGTGGCTCTTGTATTCGTTACAATATGGCGCGCCCTTTTGGTATTATAAAGGTGCTTAATCATTCCTTTTTTTTTTTAAAGAAATAGTTATGATTTATGAAATAAGGAAACTTGGTTAAAGAAATGTTAGCAAAACTTAAAATACATAGAATGTAAACAAAAATTAATCAGTTTTTCCCACACATATCCAAATTTAAATAAAGTGAAAACGGAATAAAATACAAACTTTATTATTTTAAAAATATGAAAATTTCAACTGTATTTGAGAATCTAGTTATTTATTTATTATTATTATTATATATTTAAGTAATTGTTTTGAATGACTCTAAACGATTGCATACATAATTTAATTTTTTGATTTAATGTTTATTATTTAAATTTATGATTTAATTTAATATTTTGGGTATAGTAAATCTTCTAAACAATTTTAAAGCTTAATATTTTTTAAAAAGCAATGCATTATTCATCATATACATTTATGTAAAAAATTGAGTAATGTACTTTTCATATAAAATTACAAATAATTTTCTAGAAATTAATATACAGATTAAATCAAACTTCTATATATATATATATATTTATATTTTTTTTTTTTGGGGGGGAGGGGGGGTTAAAAAGTTAAAACATTATTTAAAAACAATTCACATTTAATTTAATAAAATCAAACAAATTTTATGATATTAATATAAAACACTCATTAAATATTTTTCATCATCTCAATAGACAATGACTTTATAAGTTTTAACTTTAAATATTTAAATAAAGATGTCTTTATAAATAGAGAAAAAAAAAATTATGTTTTATTTACTAAATTAGAAAAAATGAATAATATAAAAACCTTCTTCTTTTAAAATTATAAAAATTTCAGCTGTAGTTGTAAATCTTTTTCTTTTTTTTTTAATTATTTTGAATAATTCTAAACAATTGCATACTTCTATTTAATATTTTGGGCTTAGTAAATCTAAACAACTTAGCTTAATATATTTTAGAAAGCAATATATTATTCATATATTTATGTAAAAAATTAAGAAACGTACTTTTCATATAAATATACAAATAATTTTCTAGAAATTGGTATATACAGTGTAAATCAAACATTTATATACTTTATAATAATATACTTTTTTTTCTTTTTTTAAAAAGAAAAGATCTAATATCATTAAAATAAATTTCCGTTTAATTTAATAAAATCCAACAAATTTTATCACATTAGTTCAAATCAATATTTAAATATTTATATCATTTCAATAGGCAATGGCTATATAAATTTTAACTTCAATTATTTAAGTAAAAATAAATTTATAAATAAAGAAAAATATTTTTATGTTTTACTCACTGAATTAGCGTTACAGTCAGTGGCGTCGCCAGAAAATTTTTCAGGAGGGGGCAAACTTCAAATTGCAAAATTTCAGCACGCTTTTACAAATTCAGTTAGATTCAAATGACTGGTTGGTTGATTGAAGTGATTAAGTAAGCCAGTGTGTAAACATTTACTACAACAATTTTTTAGACATGCAGTTTTAGCTACATTTTACTTAAAGAAATTATACAACTTATTCTAAACCACCACTAATCCGGAAAACATACTGTCAAGGTGTCAAGTTAATTTAAAATCTGTTTGTAGGGAAAGGTTAGAGACTATAAATGCAGGTTGAGTCGGTTTGACTCTAATTGGCTCTATAGTCCGGTCAAATTAGACCAAAAAATAAGAGTGAAGATACATAAAGTTACAACAAGCTGATAATCTGTAAAATTGTTCAAAATATAATTATAAATAAAATTTTGAAATTCCCCACCATTCCGGTGTATGGAAAAATTTTTACTCAAGGTCAAAGGTAAAAAAAATGAGTTTTTCACGATTTTCAGCAAAACGGTATTTTTATCATAAAAATACCTCAGACAAAAATTGTAGATCAAAAAATTATCTACAAAAAATGTATCAGGTGAACAAAGTAGGCACGAGTGCTGCAGATAAAGCGGCAACACAGTGGTGTCTGTCACTGCTGTTGTCTGCAGCACTCGTGTCTGCTTTGTTCGCTTGACGAAGGGTCATGTTTTCTTTCGAGTCGAAGTTGCATGTTTTTTGCATATTTCGTTTTAATGCTAGCCCTCCGGTGCATTTTTATTATACATAATGTTGATTGTTAAAAATGGTGTATAAAACTCTAAAGTTTTCCACAAATCCTTAAAATTTCGGGCGGGGGGAGGGGTTTGAGCTCGTGAAGTTTGACTTGCTTCTATAGCAAAACTGACAGGACTGACATTCAGTAATATTAAATTAAAACGCGCTGACAAAGTTGTTCCTCTTTTAGCTATGATTAGTACCCTAAAAGTTCATGAAGAGAAAATGACTGTTGACCCTGTATTATTGTTCCACCGCATGAGTATTACTGCAGCATTTCAAGATGAAATAGAAACATATTTTGAATATGAATTAGCTCCCTACCCTTTAACGTTGTTTGATGAGATCGGAATGCGTAAAACACAGCAGTCTGCCATTTATGATTGTTTTGAAAAGGTAAATATTGATATTAACAACACTAATGCGACATACATCATTGACGGAGGATATTTACTACATTGCGTTGCGTGGGATAGCGAAGAAACATTCAACGTAATCTTAGATAAATACTTTCAGTATGTACGTCGACATTTTGGTTCCAGAGTTACTGTCGTATTTGATGGCTACAATGATTACACGAGAAATATCAAAGCTGCAGAAAAACGTCGTCGAACATTAGAAACATCTTCATCTTCTGATATTTTATTTGATGAATTCATGACAGTTCCAACCAGTCAATGATGTATGTCGCATTAGTGTTGTTAATATCAGTATTTACCTTTTCAAAACAATCGTAAATGGCAGACTTCTGTGTTTTACGCATTCCGATCTCATCAAACAACGTTAAAGGGTAGGCAGCTAATTCATATTCAAAATATTGTTACGAAATTGTAAATAATTGTGTTTATTTTTGTATAAATTCTTTCAAAGAGGCTTAGTAAGTTGATAAAGTGCTAATTTTGTGCATTTCTAGTCGTTTTAGCGTTGAAATAGCCTTATTTTCCCTTAAAAACGCATTAAAAAGCCCCTGTAATGCAGGTAATGGATTTGGCGCCAAATTTGGCGACTTTTTCCCACCTTGGCGATTTTTTTTGGCGACCTTGGCGAGAAAATCCTTATATGGGATATACCAAATATGGAAGCTGTAAGTTGATTGGTTGACCACTTTCTAGAGTTTTCTCGAGAAATCTGGGTTCCATGGAACAGCATATAAGGAGCGCTTCCTCGCCAAGGCAGTCAGTTCAGTTCAGATCTCAGCCAGCTTCGCTAGTGCTTGCATTGCTCTTAAGCCTCTTTGAGAGAGACTTGCTTCAAGTGTTATTGCTATACAGTTGGTACTGTGGATTTGCTATTGACAGCTGTTGTTTAAGCTGTGGTTACTGCTTGAATTGAAGCTGATAATATGTTTATTGACCTGTATTTTTCTGGAACTTCCTGTGAATAAATTACTGAATTTTTGTAAGTTTGGCCTTTCATTCCCGGACAACTCACGAACCCTCAAGTACGCAACAATATGTTTCTATTTCATCTTGAAATGCTGCAGTAATACTCATGCGTTGGAACAATAATACACGGTCAACAGTTATTTTCTCTTCATGAACTTTTAGGGTACTAGTCATAGCTAAAAGAACAACTTTGTCAGCGCGTTTTAATTTAATATTATTGAATGTCAGTCCTGTCATTTTTGCTATAGAAGCAAGTCCAACTTCACGAGCTCAAACCCCTCCCCCCGCCCGAAATTTTAAAGATTTGTGGAAAACTTTAGAGTTTTATACACCATTTTTAACAATCAACATTATGTATAATAAAATTGCACCAGAGGGCTAGCGTTAAAACGAAATATGCAAAAAAAACACGCAACTTCGACTCGAAAGAAAACATGACCCTTCGTCAAGCGAACAAAGCAGACACGAGTGCTGCAAACAACAGCAGTGACAGACACCACTGTGTTGCCGCTTTATCTGCAGCACTCGTGCCTACTTTGTTCACCTGATACATTTTTTTTAGATAATTTTATGATCTACAATTTTTGTCTGAGGTATTTTTATGATAAAACTTACCGTTTTGCTGAAAATCGCGAAAAACTCATTTTTTTTACCTTTGACCTTGAGTAAAATTTTTTCCATACACCGGAATGGTGGGGAATTTCAAAATTTTATTTATAATTATATTTTGAACAATTTTACTGATTATCAGCTTGTTGTAAATTTATGTATCACCGAATGTCTAGATTGACCGGACTACTATGACAAATTTTATTTGGTTATTTTAATTCTAATGACACAGCTTTAATAAAGCTTTAATTGTAATTTTTTTTTTAAATAATTACTTATTTATTAGAATTTTCCAGGAGGGGGCAAGTGCCCCCCCCTTGCCCCTATGTGCCGACGCCCATGGTTACAGTTTAATTAATTTTACTCAAATATATCAAAATATCAAATATTTCATTTGCACTTAAACAAAAAATATAGTTCAAACAAGGTGCATTGTACGTACTATATTTAAAAATTAATTTTTGGGAAAAATAATTAAAACATGAGTACATACCATGGAAATAAAATAAATCTATTAACTTGAATCTTTAGAAAGTGATACTTCCTCTTTATTTTGCCGAGTAAATAATTATATCGAGTGGCCGATTTCATTTTAACAGCCAGTCTAATATAAAAATTTACTTAGCTATTTTAAATTTCCTTCTCATCGAGACGATACAATTAAATTGAACTGGAAAACTGCTCTGCTACAACACATAAAAGAATCCACACAGTGTCTTTGCTTTTTATATTTTTCATTTTCACAACAAACAACCTATATTTAACAAAACATGGCGATCATCGTCTGCTCTCTCTTCTCTTACTCACTTGTAATCACAATAAAACAAACCACGTGCTTCGTCCTGATTGGATGAAAGAGTTAACCTCGAACGCAGTTTTCCCCCACCTCGTTTGATTATAACGTTCGTAAGGCAGAATTGCTCTACCACGGAATATCGTTATGAAAGAGATTTCGATCGAAAAAATAACGATCGCTTTGTCTTTTTAACGTACAGGCCAGAATAGACCCACTGGTGAGAAATCAACAGAGAAGTAACCAGAAGCCAAGTTTTCCATCACAGAGTTAACGTTTTCTGAAGAGGACCGGGTGCCCGGTACCGAAAGATCTAAAAACGGCCAACGAAGTAAAGTTAGGTTTTTTATGTTTTATTATGTAATTATTATAACTTCGTTTTTTCATCTTATTTAAACTTTATATGTATTTCAATAGTTAAAAATTGAATTGTGCACACTGGCTTTTTTTTTTCTCCTCTATGTAATTTTAGGATTTTTAAAGTAGGGTCACAATCAGCCCTGACTAGAGTCCTGCATTGGGTCAGGTAACCTGACTTTACCCGAAACTGACCCCTGTGGTTCAGGTTGGGTCAGCTACATTTTTTTTTCTCTTGCGGGTTGGGTTGACTAGATTTGTTTTACTGCGGGTCAGGTTCAGTTTTCAATGAATCAGGTCAACTTCAGAACATCTTTCAAAAAAATTTTATCTTAATAAAGCAGAAATTTGTTTGTTCTATATACCCATGGTGAATATATGCTTACCAAAAACAGATTGTGAATTTAAACTGATAATTAATATTTTTTCTCTTGCAGATGTTTTTAAAAGTTATAGGAATGTAGATTTAGATGAGTTTAGTGGACGTTTAGTTGTCGTCTGTAACATTGTGTTATTTTAATATTATTCTGTGTGTGATTAGCATTAAACAATAAAACTACAAATACTAAGGTGTACAAAACTGGGTTTTGTACACCTGAAGTTCACAACACACATAAAAAGTTAAAAATTATTATTAATCCATGTTTCAGATTTTTTAATTTTTAACTTAGTTATAACTTAGTAATTACATTTTTAATTCTTTTTAAAATGATTTACCAAACACACACACAGCAGTGTGACAAAATTTAATTTATTTTATAAATTATAAATGTTTTCCATGGTTTTTAGATGATTTATTAATTTTCATTTAGATTCGGGTAAAAGAAATCTGGTTTCAGGTCGGGTTCGGGTATAAAGAAATCGGGGTTGGGTACAGGTTGCCAAAAATTCTTTAGTGCGGGTTTGGGTCGGTTTTCGGGTCGAATAAAATTTATTTGAAATTTTATTTTTCCGACTGAGTGAAAATAATGCCTGGACCGGGACTCGAACCCCGGAGGCCCGGTCGGAGTCTGTCCCGGTCCAGGCATTATTTTCACTCAGTCGGAAAAATAAAATTTCAATAAAATATGATTTTCTTCCACAGTTGATTGTGTGATTTTATTAAAATTTATTTGTTGCATTTGGGTTGATTAAAAATTCACTTGTCGGGTTCGGGCCAGGTTGCAGGACTCTAGCCCTGACTTTCTTTTCTCCCTATAAAAATACAAAAAACGAGGTTTATATACATTCATATACCTGCTTTCAGTAGTTAGGAAGAAAAATGAACAAAGTAAAAAATAAATTAAATCTTTTATTATAACAACAGAAAAGTTCTATAAACATTAAATACAGATATTGTGATATGTCTAACAAATATAATTTATAACAATAATGAAAAATAGCATTTATTTTGTGATATTTAAAAATTTAATACATTTTGAGATGTTAAATAACTAAACATATACAGCATCAATAATTTTTTAGAGAAACTCCACAGAAAAAATAATTGCTAAATTTTAAATTAAAAGCACTCGCACCCAGTAGCAGTTATTATATTGTGAACTAAATTTCTACTAGTGAAGAATATCTATGAAGAAATCAAATTCAAACTATGGTTTGTACTTTTATAGGAGTTTTTCTGTTTATTTCCCAGTATAGCCTTTTTTACCTAATGACTTATTAAATCAAATGACATACTGTGTAAGCAGGGCCCGAAATTTCAACTCAGATTACACTCGCCTAAAAAAAGTTTTACTCGCCACAAAATAGGGTTGTCGTTTTTTTTTTTTTTTTCCCTCTTTTATGCATTTTGATTAAAAAAAATTTTTTTTTAACTGTTTGAAATGCTTTTACAAATATACCTAAAATTATATATATTAAAAGTGTGTTGTATATCATCATGACACATAGTCATGTATAATTAAAAATCATTATAATGTATTGTATTTGAGATTTGAAAAAGATTAAAATAGCTAATAACATAAATGCAAAGAGTCATTAAAGAAAAAAAAAAACTCTTTATCAAACAATATCCTTAAGTTTCCTTATTTACCTTTCATTTATTTTACTCTTTACATCTGAAATGTCTTTTTTGTCCATTTCATTTTTGTAATCAGACGGAATGTTGAAGTGTATAACTTGTTCATTGTTGTCATTTGAAATAGCCATTTCGGAATAACTTTTTCGATAAAACCGTTACTTGCAAATCGTTACAAGTGCAAATCCTTGGTGTTTCAGTAAAAAACTGGAAAAAATTGACAGACAGAAAACTCAAATAGATATATTAAATGTCATAATATTTGAACACCAATATCTCTGTTCTTGTGTGTGTACAATAAAGGCTTATGGGTTAATCTGATGCAAATTAACTCTCTGAAATTTATCAAATAAGATAATTCAGTAATTTCTTTTAATCTGTAATGAAAATAGTAAATAAAGCAATAAAATTTCACTTTCAGTTTGTAGATGACGAAAATATATTGGAATATTGAAATAAATCAGAAATAATAAGAATGGGAAACATGTAAATAAAAATACTACAAAGCACAAGGAGGTGATGAAAACAGGAAGATAAATCCTCTCAGTTTATTTTCTATCCCTTCTACTAAATAGCTTTCTATTAACCCTTTCCGGTAAAATGACGAGTCTAGCTCGTCATTGGTTTTTCATGTCATATCGCACAATGACGAGCTACACTCGTCATGCTTACTGTTGAATATGATAATTAATTTAGTTTAAAATTTCTAATGTACTGAATCTGGCAACACCTTTTTTACTTGTGGAAATATCACAGATCCCTATCACATATTGTTTACCGTTAGAATTTCTTGGTACAAGTCACGGCCGAATTGTTGTTAGTCTGTAAGATTTCATTCTTGTAAAAATTCTGTCAATATATATTTCTGTAAAGGAAAAACGTGTTGTATAGTAAATACCATAATGGATAAGAGTTTTGCAGACTATGAAGGTCAAGGTGATTGGAGCGATTATGAAGAATCAGAAGAATATATGAAAGGATATAAGAAAATATTTTTTTACATGTTTGACATTGCACTCTACAATTCATATGTTTTATATAACAAAATCGAAATTGGGAGCTTTCGACTGGACATAGCAGAACAAATCCTACAAAAAGTTACACTACCGGATTATAAAACCCGTGGATGTCCTTCATGTAGTGGCACTCCGGTTAGGTTGCAGGCTAAGAGATGGGGACATTTTCCAGAATACATTCCTTCAACTCAGAATAAAAGAAAACCTACTAAGAGGTGCAGTGTGTGTTACAAGAATAAGTGTGTTACAAGAATAATTTTCCATTTTCATATTCTGAAAATTCATAACTGTTGAAATTCTAAATCTTATTTTAGAGTTAAAAAGTACAAAAAATTAATTAAATGCATTTTTCACACTTTAAAAACTTCAAAATGAAATATTGAAAATTCAAAAAATTAAGTTTCCGAAAAACAAAACATGCCTATCATTTTACAGCTTAATTGAATGTAGAGTTTTAGATGCTATTGCACTTCAAAAAAATCAGAGTTTGTAATGATAAAGAATTTCAGGGGTCATAGCAAAGGAATAAAAAAATATAGGAGTCTAAAAGAAAAAATATAGGAGTTTAATAGAAAAAAATATAGGAGTTTAAAAGAAAAAATATATATAGGAATTTCGAACGAAATATAGGATACATAGTAGTTCGGAGCACATGTACACAAACAAAACTGAGTACAATTATCCATAAAATTCTAAAATGTGTGTCCCCAATTACAGCCCTAATAACTTCAATTTTTAATAAACATCCTATAATTTCAAAAATACAATAATGTATGCACGATTCTATTTACACATTTTAGAAAAATACATGGTTAGAAAAATAACCATCATTTAATCCCATATATGAAAAAATTAGATCAACTGGAATTTTGCTCACCTGCAGAATCTGATTTAGATCAAAGATTTCAGTGCATGGGCCTGCACATTCACTTTGAGAAGGGCTTCCAAATCAGAGACTATTACCTTACATGACAAGTCTGTCACTTAAGGTTTAAGTTGACAAATTAGTCAATATTAGTAAAAAACAAAGATTTTTTTTTTTTTGGGGGGGGGGGGGGTATAAACAAACCAAAGAGTTGATAAACTTATCAAACAATTTTGAAAGGTACTCTTATTCTACATTAATATTACATGCAAAAGAATGAAACTACTCCATTCCTCTAAAAGTTCAACTAATTTCAAGCTTTTAAAGTTAGTAATGTTGGTAAGTAAATGGGCATATCACACACAACATGTTCACTCAGCGTCGTTCAAAGTTGGGGAAGCTGAACGAATGAGAAACCGATCAGCTGTCCCTAGGGTTCCCCCGAACTGATAGCGTGATGTATTCCCTTCTCCAAAGGTATTCCAGGAAAAAATCATGTCTATTCCTCCTATTGGTCAATTTTGATGAGCACACTCAACAGTCAGCTTTTTGTGAACGGCTTCGAAAAAGTTGATCATCTGAAAATGTGCTGTCCTTGAACAAGGTCAGGCTGAATGTGTTGGATATAATGTTGTGTTTAGTAAAAAGTTGAGCGAAAATCTCTCGTGTGATATGGCCAAAACATGTCTTGTGAGAGCAAAAATGTATTGTCGTAAATTTGGAAATTGATGAAAGGATTTTTAATTAGCTTAAAATGGTTATTATAAAGAATATGAACCAATGGTTCTTCTACTTGCATAATTTTCAAAAAAATTTCTAAGCTTCCTACTGATTTTTAAAAATGTAAACATGTCAAAGTGGTAGAATCAGTAAGAACAGTTCTCAGGAATCGATATGAATGGGATTGCAACTGGCTCTTGATCTTACTTTCCGGTATAAATTTCAGGAAATATTCATTTAATGCTTCTCACTGGTTGATAATTCTAGAAATGACTGGTATCAGTGTCATCCACCTATTATTTACAAATCTCATAATTTCTTCTTTCTTAGTTCCAACTTCGATTAGGACACCTCGGAAATCTTCTTTGCAAGCTGAATATTTATGAAGAAATTTAAACACAGTATCCAAAAAATCTTCAATATCCCAGTGACTAACTACTTGAGTCATTGCATTCTTGAAGGATATGTGCTATGCACAATATGCAAGTTACAAGAACTATGATAAGAGGCAGAAAATCTCTATCATTTAGTTCCCTGTCAATTTCTTCAAGCCATTTTTGGTTAACAGGTGGTCCACCAGAGCTTACAGATAACAATTTATTAACAACTTATCAAGTACAAGTGTCAAATATATCATGTTTTTCAAAATATCTGCTGTAGCATGACCCAGTTCAAAAGCATGCAGGAAGTTACTAACAATTTGGTTACGTTCTTCATTCCAAAATTTTATATCTAGTTGCTTTTTTCCATTATCAGTTGTTTCATCGAAAGTAGAGAAAAGAAATTAGTTCATAAATCTTCAGAGTATTATTTGTAGAATAAATTTTCACAGTCTGGATATCATCTAACAGTAGACGTAAAAAAAATATAGGAAATATAGGAGTTGGTGTAAAAATATAGGAGAATATCTGCCAAAATGCAAAAATATAGGAAAAATAGGAAATATAGGAGGACTATGAGGCCTGGAATTTCTTATTGTGTCCTTGTGAAGGTTGGTTGGTTGGTTGGGTTTTACGTCACACTAGTGCTGCACAGATGGGCAATTGGCGACGGTCTGGGACACACACCTAGAGGTGATCCGGAGACATGCCACCACAATTTTGATCCTCCACGGAAGGGATGGCTCTCCCGCTTCGGTGACCCTCCAGTGGTATAATTTTTGTGTCCTTGTGAAAGAACTATCAATGCTGCATTCGTCAAGATCTAGAAAATTGTGTGATGGTGACCTATAACATACCTACTAATTTTTAGTTAATCAAATAATTTGTTTAAACTTCAAATAATTTGACTTTTTTTAAATGTAAAATAGAATCAAATAAACACAACCCTAAGCAAAACCAATAAAGATTAAAATAAATAAACACTGATTTTAAAAATGATAAACTGGTTGATTGTCACAGCCATATCTATGCAATAAAATGTGAAACTGTGGAAATCTTAGCTTATAAGCACGCACGTAATGACATAAAACCAAACAGAAACTTAGATGTTATATGGTGCTATATATTAACTTCTGAAAAGAAGAGAAACAGTCATCAGGAAAACAGCTCTGAGAAAAATGAATGCCAGATAAAACAAAGCAAGAACTTCAAAAAAATGTTTTTAAATTTATGTGTAAATTTGAGTCTATAGGCCATGATAAAGAATTTTTCTTTGTGTCCCTTTAAAAGAAGTAATCTGTACACTTATCAAAATCTATAGAGTTATGTGACAGTGACCTATAACCAGCTTTCAGCTCATTCAAACAAAGTGTTTGTACGTCACCATTAAAAATTGAAAAAATAAGCTCAAGATAACCCAAATCTGATAGTCAAATGTTTTCCATGATTACAATATTTTCCTTACATAATATGTATGTTCTGAAAGTAAAAATAAATTTGCTAATAAATAACTTTAGTAATGAATTTCCTTATAAAATTGCATGGAACTGATTGGCGATGGAGAAAGTGTAAGGAGTAGAGAGGAGCTTTAAGCTACATTAGTGCAAACAGAAGAAAATAGAATTTTATTTCTTTTTATGATTTTGCGGGAATAGAAGAGGTGACAAGCCGATCAAAATATTACCAAAAATAGTATCTTGTCTCAATTTTTGATTATTTAAAATAATCTTCAAAATAATTTCAACTACACTTATCAAACTCATTAAAAAGATTAATTAGGAATTTCTAGGAAAACTCTTGAAAAATGCTTGCATGCTGATTTATTGCAGGAGGTTAGAATATCATGTTAAAATAATTTTTAAATAATGATTTTTTTTTTTTTTTTTTTTTTTTTTTTTTTTTGTGCTTAATATCGAAAAAAAAAAAAAAAAAATGCATTCTCTTATTTACATTTGATTAAAATACCAACTAGATCTCCATGCAAAAATAGAAAGCAATAAATATAAGATTTCTTAATCTTTTTAATTTAATTTCTGAGAGGTTACTATAAAAATAATTATCTCATAGGTTCTCAACGGGGGTGCTGGAGGCTGCTTAGAAAACGATGAATGTACTTTGGGCAGTAGGGAGCGGCAGGCATATTTTGGGTAGTGGGGGGGCAATATGAGCATGTTTTAGTATTCAAACTGAATTTTTAAATTTTCACGTGCGTTATATTTTTTGCTTCTTAACCCCTTCCACTCCAGGGACGTACGTGCGTACGTCCTAGTGTTAATGGCCATTAATACCATGGACGTACGTGCATACGTCCAAAGAAAGTAAACGATACTATTTCAAAATTATAATCTGGTATTTCAGACATTTACACTACAGCTAGCCTGGAGCGGAAGGGGTTAAGGGGGGTGGCAGCTCTAAAACAATTGAGAATCGCTGATCTATCTGAAGTATACCCACTATCTTTTATATTACAATTCATTTAGCAACAATTCAACATTACGATTTCAACAACTATAAATAAAAACTTTCTCTCTGACTAGATATCACATCAGTGCAAAACTCAGCATCAAAAGATGTATAAAATATATATATGCTATTTAAGAAAATAGTTTTAAGAAAGTGATATCTTAAAATTTATGTTCATCATGCTCACCAACTCATAGAGTGAAATTAAAATAACAAACAATCCTTGCAGGAAATTACAATATTGCCTTGGCATGAAAGTAGCTTTCATTTTATATTCAACATTTAACCACATTTTTGGTCAATCATTTATCAGTCAGCACTTTCAGGAATTATAGTATCGCCCACAATTAAAGAGTGTATGATGCCTTCTCTTTTATTTCCACTACTAACTGCTTTGATGTATGCCTGATAGTTACCAAGAGCAAAATGAGTTTCTGTTCCATCTTCAACAAATTCTCCCTGTTGGAAGAACAGAGACATAAAAAATAATATATTCAGATTGAAACAATTTTCTTGTAAATTATTCATTCAAATTTTAATACACACTTTCTGAGAATTGTCAGTAGTTTAATACAATAACATGTTATATACTGATAAGTACGATAATCAAAAGAAGAAATTTTTCAAAAAGAAAAAACACAAAAGCAAATTGTTTTTAATTTACTAGTTAACCTTTGCCTGCCTAGCGCTTGATTTTCATTTAAAAATTTATTTCTCTATGCCTGTTTAGCTCTCATTGTAAGTTTAAATTACTTAACATCAGTTTACATGATATTTTTTATAATATAATCTTTCACATATTAGCATTTTCATGCATCAAAGCAGTGGCGTTGCCAGAAAAAATTTCAAGGGGGGGCACAACCTGAAAATATATATTTTTTAAAATAAAATTCTAATAGCATAGTTTAAAGTTAAAGAAAAAAAATGCTTATTAGTATTTTCCAGGGGGGGAGGGGGCAAGTGCCCCCCCTTGCCCCATTCCTGCTGACGCCCATGCATCAAAGTCCAAAAGGCTCCAAAAAATTAAAAAGGAATAATTCTGAACAAATTTTATAACCATGTGTTAATTTATTTCATTATTATTTTCTCATGATATATCAAAATGCTGCATAGCAACAGAAAATTTATTCTAAAAAAGAAAAAATACATCTGTTTTATTTCAACTTTGTTTTCTATGATTGTAGCATCTATATTCTGTATTTTTCTTAAATACATTTTTAAAATGAGATTAGTTCTACAAATGAACCAATGAATTTTTCATTTGAATCAATGAACAAATATCCTAAAAACAATAACATTGAGATGTATAGAATATATATTTCCTCATGTGCAGAATGCAGATAGGTGTTCAGATGTTTTCAAATAGTATCTTTTTTGTGTTAAAATAGAATCACTTTTGTCAGAAACTTAATGTTACCCTTTTTTTTTTTTATCAATAATGATGAATTTCTAGGTCTCAAGCAGAGTAGTAAAAACTGATTATTTTCTGTGAAATTAAGGCTATTTTTATTTTGAAAATAGATCTAAAATCATTTTTTTTTTTTTTTATTATATTCTATTGTATCTTAAGATATGTTAGAAAGAATTTCAATCATTCATATTAACACGTTAACTACCAAGCTACGAGATAACTTGTAGTTAACAATGAGTAGCTTGGCAGTCAGCTTTTTAATATTTCAGATTATAATAGCATTAAATACAGATTATACTAAGAGTAACTGTGAGTTTGTACAAAAAATATGAGAACTATGTAAGACACTTAATGTATATTTAAAAAAAAAGATCTAATAAAAGTTCTTTTTTTTTTTCTAACTGAATATGAAATTCTATTCTAAACCAAACTTAATTTTAGATGAGAGATTTTTTTTTAATGTTGCAGATTTTTTTTTTTTTTTCTTTTATTATTATTATTTAATGTGGTCTACCATAAAATGGTGACATCTTTTTTTGACATTTGAATGACATTGTTCCTTCATCTTAGTAAATTTTTCATACATTTTAATTTAGTGCCACAAGCCTCTTATATTCATAAAAATGTTTTGAAGGTTTTTTTTTTTTTTTTTTTTTTTTTTGAGCCAAGCAAAAATTTCAGACATTTCAGCAAATACGGTCAAGGATCTTTTATCCATGTAACTCATGGATAAAATTTTATTTTCTTTATCAGAATGCACTGTTGCAATTATTAAGCAAGTTTTTTTTTTTTTTTTTTCTACTTTTCTCTATTTTATTCAGTTGAAATGCATGCATGGAAACCATGGATAAAATTTTACTTTCTTTATTCCATTACACTGTTGTAGCTATGACATCATTGTCTAGCGTTAATCCTGAGAAATCAAGGCTTTATTATTAAGATAATATGAAATTATGTGTTACAATTCATTTGAAAAACATTAATATCATAAGTAATGTTTAAACTGCCATTAGTTTTTTAGCATTTTGCTAAAATATGTTAAGAATTTTGCTAAAAAGCTAAAACGATAATTTTATAAAATATTGTATAATAATCTAATTTTTATTCAAATATTTGCAGGCAAAAACTACAAAACAACTAAAATTAATCATCATTCATTTAGCAATTTGGATTTATTTTTTATTTTTAATGGTTGAATTTAAATGCAAAAGTGTTTAAAAGTATTTCAGAATTTGCTTCATACAAGGGTTCTCAGCACGAGCATTGCACAATTATCTATCCCTTTTTAATCTCCTTTTTATTTAGTACATATAACACAGCTGCCTCTTTTTCTATTGTTGAAATCAAAACAAAGTTTCACTAATTCATATTTCTTAGAGCACAAGTATAGATGCTTGGTAAAAATCATCAGTGAACAAAAGAAATAGAAAACAAAATTGGGGATGAATCAATAAAAGAAATTAACAGTATCTAAAGAACTAAATTAACTTTAAACATGCTAAAATAATGCTTATATATTTTAGCTAAAGTGCTAAAGAAAATTTTTTGCCAGGTTGAACCCTGATCATAAGATTAAATATACTTACTGCAGTTTCTACTTTTTCTCCATTTACCCACACATCAAGAGTATCTTTTTCTGAAAATATAAAATGGAAATAAAAGTAAAAGTACACATATTCTTGAATATACATGTGACAAGTGTCAGAAAGAGAAAAAAAAAAAAAAATGACATTAAATGTCGTGCATATACAATGACACCTGACTTGAAACATAAAAGCTCTCCAAAATTAAGAAAAGTTATATAGAACCAGACATACACACACACAAATAATATAATAATCTATTGTAGCACTCACATTATCTTTTCTCACCTTACTAGTAGTTACTGATGCCAAAAGCATTTTGCAACCTTTTAACTGCTTTCCTTTTGTTACAAATATTTAAACTTAAAAACTTCTTCACACACCATAGAGTAAAATGTTTTCTATTTCATTAAATTTACCATATTCATAAAAAGTAAATTTATTTGCAGATGATAATGAAAAAATGAATTTAACCTTTAATTGGCAAATGGTGAAAAGATGTTTTAGTTTGTCTGCATAGGTATTGCAATCTAGTGGCAACCAATCAAAATAAGACACCTGTTGACTTCTTTATAACGTTATATGATAGCAAATATGCCAAATAATAGTCATGGAGTTGTAGATCTCCCTTAAGAACCAATCAAAACGCAGGTTGCTGCAGTGTAACTATGCCAAATAAAGGGTTAAAAATGCTGCCTTATAAAAATATGAAACATTTTATTACTTCGTATTGGATTCGTAAAAATGTTCGACGGATTTACACAATTTGAGAGGTCAAGAACACAATTTTATCATTTTTAGACAATGTCTGTCTGTGTGTGTGTGACAAAAATTTTGTGGCACCTGTATCTCCAGTACTACTGATCAGAAATGCATATAAATTTATATGTAGACGAATCTTGACCTAAATTATTGCCTATCAACTTTCGGTGTTAACTGCTCAACAGGTGGCGCTGCTATACAGCGATTTCCATAATTTAAGGGGAGGCTATATCTCAGGTTCTATTGAGTATAATCAAACAAAACCTGATATGTAAGAAGGTCATTATGCTGATTCAATTTGAATGCTTATCAGTCAACAGGTGCTGCTATACAGCGATTTCTGAAATTTAAGGGAAGGCCATATCTCAGGAACTACTTCACAGAATTGCATATAAATTTATATGTAGATGCACCTTGATATAATTTAGTTCCTATCAACTTTTGGTGTCAACTGCTAAACAGGTGGCGCTGCTACACGGTAATTTCTGCAGTTTAAGGAAAGACTATATCTCAAGTTCTATTGCATATAATCAAACAAAACTTTATATTTGAGAAGGCCATTATGAGGCATTATGCGGATTCAAGTTGGATGCTTATAGGTCAATAGATGACACTGTTATACTGGAAATTTCCTCTCAACGTATGGGATATAACTGTACAAAACTTGATGTGTGAGATAGCAATTATGAAAATGCATTTTTTAAGATGTTATTTATAGACAATAAAACTGTCTTTCTTTGGGTATTTAGTGTTAGTTTTCTCTAAGATGAAAATCATTTGCATTCATCATGTTAGATAATTTTAATAAATTATTTGCACTTAGTGAATTTGTATAGGAAAATATAGAAGAAAGTCTTGTGGTGGCTACAACACACTAGTTTTATTATTAACTTACATATTTTGAAATTAATCAATTCTATTTTTTTAATCAGTAGCATACAGAAATACAATTATATTCAGATTATTATTCCAATTCTCTACCATGTACACATGGTAGAATATAGTCATCACACTGGAACAAACCTCATTTATTAAAATTAAATACTTAATTTAAATAAAAGTTTTCAATTTATGTTTTTTTTTTTTTTTTAAGTTTGGTTTTTATGTTAATAACATCTTTCTTTTTAATTATAAAACTATAGCAATTATACTTTATTTTACACAAAATCCCTTTTTATAATGAAACAAATTATAAAAGGACAGAAAACATAAAATAATCTTCAAACAGAATACAAATAATAATCTCTATTTATCTGTTTTTGCATGTTTTGTGTAATGTATTACCAAAGCGCCTTTTGCTCCCTAGAGTGATTCATCAGTTCAACAAACTACAAAATACAATACACAGTTGTGAAACCAACATTTAAAATATATCTTCCAGATAAGAGACATAATGAAAAGAAACTGTAAGACCTCCTGATAAAAGAGACAAGGGAAAAGTAATTATAATTCTTATTTTGAAATCTTGTTCAAAATATTATATTAGATGTTAAAGAGACATTAAAATAGTTCTAATTTTGTTGTGTTACATACTATATTCAGATTAGCAAAATTGATAAATATGCACATCTTGATACATTGTGAATGTGATAAATACACAAATGTATATACATCTATAATATTAAATGTTTACCAAACCCAAAAAGTGTATATCTAAAGACTTATAAAAAATGATTTTATAAAAAGAGTTTATACAAGTGAGCAAATGAAGATTAATTACCTAAAACCACTCTAGTGGGTTCATCGTCAATATCCACAGTCCAGGTTTTCAAAATTTTTGACTGATTCTCTTTAAATTTTTTGTATTGCTTACCATTTACAATTAAAGAATACTCAAATGATAAACCTTTAGCTGGATATATTACAACAGAACAATTATTATTTCCAATCTTAAAATTCTCGTGCCCAACCAATTTAAAAAGCCAGTCTCTTTTCACAATTTCCTGAAAAAGAATAAAAATGATATATTAAAAGAAAGGGGGAAAAAAACATAAAAATTTTGGAATTATACTGAAAAACAATGAATTTCATATTAATGCATCTGAGCAATTTTCCAAATAATTACCTGGTTAAATGTCTGCAATATTGAAGCTATATCTGATTCACATAACAATTGATAGTGTTAAACTATAAACAAGTAAATTATTATCCATGGTCAATAGAATGTATCCATTAAACTGTTTTTAATTTTTAAAATACACTCTATAACAAAAAAAGCGACACAGCAAGAAGAAGTTATCCGAATAGGACAAAAATTGGTAGATGTGATGTACATGTGGAGAAAAACAATTGATTGAAATTTCAGAAAATTTGAATGATTTAATCAAGAGAACTCACAAAGTGCACAAGTCAATATCGCATTGGTTCACTTCTGGCCCTTAGGTACGCAGTTATTCGGCTTGGTATTAATTGATAGAGTTGGCAGATGTGCTCCTGTGAAGTATCGTGGCAAACTCTGCCCAATTGGTGCATTAGATTGATAAAATCTCGAGTTGGTTGTAGGACCTTTTTCATGATGCTCCAAACACCCTCAGTAGAAGAGAGATCCGGGGATTGAGCTCAACCCCATTTCACTGAGCCACCTATTAAGGGTCTTTGAAGTCACTGAAGTACCAATTGCACGTAGGATCGATGATAATGATGAATTGAAGCTTTGAGTACCACTTTGATGATTGACTGGTTCCCACTCAGTAGTGGCACCAGAAATTCCCCGACAGGGGGCACTACATAAAGAGAGTTTATTATATGAAGTATTTATCAAAAATTGCAATACTGTTAATAATATTACTGTTAATATTTGTACCATTCCATTTGTTAGTACTCTCGTGGTTTTGGAGATCATCGTGTCACAGACAGACATTTTCTTAAAATATCGTGGCCAAAACGTGTTCTGGAACTCTTAAAACGTGTATATTCATGGAAAACTAGAAGCTGAAAATTTTTATGAATCCAATACTTTCTTCTATTGAATATAGAATGGAAAAACTGGAATGCTCCAAATTTGTAAAAGGAAAGAAAAATACTGCTAAAAGTAGAAAAACTGAAATTTTTGTATTTGTTCCCCCAAGAGATTTTAGGAGTATGCCCCGATGGGGGGTCACAGACTCCCCCGACGGAGGGGGGGGGCTTGGGCCCCCTAGCTGGTGTCAACCCTGTTCCCACTTTCTGTCCTCTCTTTAAGCCGACCGTTTCCTTTCTGACGCTGTGTTCGATCATGGTTCACCCATTCTTGTCAATATTATCTAATAGTGGTACCGCTTCAATCTAATTGTAAAAAAAAATCGCAGATTAGACCAATCGGCTTCTTTGAGCCCAACTACACACCACACTCAAATGCTGACATCTGCGCATGTTGTTCGCACAACTGTATGCGAGGCATAGTTACTGTCTTTCTGAGAAGATGGAATAAAATTCTCGAAGAATTTATGACCTGGAATTAAAATTTTTAATAGTCTGAAAGATGTGCAGTTGAGATGCGCTGCAGCGTCACATGCTCATTCGATGGCAGCCAAACTTTAAAATTTTGCATTTTCCCTCGAAACCTGTATGTATATCAAATTTTGTCCAGTTTGCATTACTCCTTCTTGGTGCGTCGCTTTTTTTGTTATAGAGCAGGGCCCGAAATTTCAACTCAGATTACACTCGCCAAAAAAAAAGTTCTACTCGACACAAAATAGAGTCGTCATTTTTTTTTTTTTTCTTTTTTGCGCATTTTGGGTTCTTTTTTCTTTTTTTCCCTAACTATTTGAAATGCTTTTACAAATATACTTAAAATTATATATATTAAAAATGTGTCGTTTATCATCCTCTCTCATAATCATCTATAATCAAAAATCATTATAAACATAGGCAGTATCTTTAAAAGGGCTCGGGCTCATTTTCATGCGCCAATATCGCATAGGCAAACTTTCACATTTCTCTTCTGCCGGATAGTGGGCGACGAGCAAAGAGGTTCTCTGCTCGTCTATTCTCCCTCTGCTTGGAGAAATCATAGTGGGAGAAACGAAACTGCCGAAGAGATTAAAAATTTTAAGCATGCACTAAGCATTTTTCCTTTCTAGCTAAATATTAGGTTATAAAATGGCAAGGTTTTACCATATTTAAATCTATAAAAAAATGTTTTCTGTCACCATATCGTATAAGAATTCTATCTATAACTAGACCAAATTTTTACTAGCCACAGTAAAAATTCCACTCGCCAATGGCGAGCTGGCGAGCGGAAATTTCGCGCCCTGTTATAGAGTATATTTGGTTATTTATTAGTCTATTTAATTTTCAAAATTAAAAAATTCATGTGTAATTAATCAAAACTAATAATTTCAAAAGACTTTTCAAAGCTTATTTTTAATAGCTTTAAAATTATTTTTCATTATTATGCTTTAGCAAAGATAATACACACCTTTTGATGATCTTGTTTTTAAAATTCTACTTTCAAGTACATTTTATTTTCTAAGCTTTTTTTTTTTTTATGGTTTGACAATATTTTAACAATAATCAGAATTTTAATATCAGGTCTAAAGCTAAAATAATTTATTATTCAAATGTGTATGTGTCATCTATTTTTAATAAGTTTTATAAAAGCTACTAAATAAATAATAGTCAGAATGAAAATAATCTTTTTTAATCAAAGCCAGGAAAAGAAAAGAAAAAAAAACATGACGGGCCAAAAAATTAAGACATGGATTGACCCCTGCTGGAATCAAATTTAATTAAATTTGGTTCAAGCCAAATGTAATTAAATTTAAATTAAATATTTCTTAGATGTTTATCTGTAGTATTGTAGCATAGCCTCCTAAACTAGATGCCTTCCGTATGGCTCAGAAACTTGGCAACAGTTCAAGCGGTAGACAGTGCCACCTGGTACAGATTGCACGACTTTTTTATTCAACAGCCACCAAAAATTTTTAAAGAGGGATTTGATATACATAAAAAGCGAATAGAATCAAAGAAATGTGGATTATATGTATCATATATCACTTCTTAAAATTATTGGTGACAGTTGAATAAAAAAGTCGCACAATCTGTACCAGATGGCGCTGTCTACTGCTTGAACTGTTGCCAAGTTTCCGAGCCACACAGAAGGCATATAGTTTAGGAGGCTATGATTGTAGCATAGACTGCAAGAATCTCACATACTTTTTTTTTCATTTTTCCAAAATCGATTAAAAATATATAGTAATAATAACAATAATACAAACTTTTTTTTAATCATTTCTTTTTAGAATTATATATGAGACTTCTTGGTCTCCCCACCCCACCCCATACATTCAACGGAATACAGATGAAAAATTTCTACTATTCTAAAATGTGCCTAATACTCATAAACACATTTTGAAATCTGTTCTAGAAGGAAAAACTTGCTCAGATGTGTAGCAATTGGGCTCTAGTTACCTATGCTCCTTACCCGCAATAGAAACCACTAAAAATTCAAAAACTATGAAAAAAATTGCAATAATTCCAAATATGAATACTGTGTGCCCATGTAAAAGATTTATCATTATTATTATTGTAAGTTTATTTGAGGTCTCGTTTAATTTTTAGAAATCTCGTATAGTTTAAGTCTCACTTTGTTTTTGAGGAAAGGTGAGAAATTTTTAGTTTGATTCAAACCCTGGACTATCATTAAACATAATTTATCAGTATAAATTATTCTTTTTTTAAAAAACTTTGTAAGCATGATTATGTATTTTATTGTATGAAATTTGCAAGAATAATATTACAAACAGGTATCACTGAAGGTAAACATCAGACTTAAACACTTTAAAGAATAGGGTCAGGTGGGGTAAAGTAAGTCAGCGGGTAAAATAGGTCAGTTTCAAAAAGACTCTTTAAAAAAACATCCAAACATTTTTTAAATTCTAATTTTGCTGGTTTTATATATTATTTATATTAGTCTTCATTTTGTATGCAAAATTAACTGTAACTGATACTTTCTAGTTACAGCCAGTAATTATTTGTGTGTTTTGTATTAGTAACTCGAGTGTGTTGCTAAGAAAAACTTTGGTTTAACTAATTCAAAAGCAAATTTTACAGTATTTTCTTATCATATTCCAAAAAGCACATTCTTAAGATGAATTTCCTAAACTTTTGTGAAAAAAGAAATATATATATATTAATATTTTGGAGTAAAAAAACACATGTGGGGTAAAATAGATCAGGTGTTGAATTATGTTAGGCTTAGCAAACATTAAGTAACTAATTACTTTTTTTTGTGTTTTATATAACTCCATATGTATTCTTTTAATGTATTAGTTTAAAATTAAGCTATATATTGTTCTGGAGCTATTTAATACACATAGATATAAAATAATTTAATGTTAAGAAAGAGAGAGAGAGAGAGAGAGAAAAGACTACATATTAAAAACTGAATCAAAACATTCAGTTTGTAGGTGTAATTCAAAAAGTTGTTTCATTCCAGCTTATTTAAGAAGGGTGCCAATTTTTCATACAAAGGGCAGGTAGGACACAACATTCTCCTGAAGCTGTCTGAGTGAAACTCTGCAGTTTAGTGTCAACTTCAAATGCAAGAGTGGATGAATCTAGATCGTCAATCACCAATTTGACAAATTAATTCTAGTGCGACTTCAACAGTCATGGAACAGGATAATATTTATATATTCTCCTTTTAAGTACATAAAATCTGCTATTATAAACACTTTATCACCCAATCAAACATTGTCTTCTAAAGAAGCTTTGAAAAATGCACACAGAAAAAGAACCCATACGCAACAGAAAACAGGAGTAATTTCATCAACCATTTTATTTTTCAATTGATTGTATGACAAAAAAATCAACAGAGATGCTAAAATCACAGAAGAAACATCAACTGTAAAAGAAACAAAAAAAACAAGTCTTTTTCAAGAAGAAAATTTGGACAGCATTAATACTAATCAATTCATAAAAGTTGGAAAATGTGTTAAAGTAGAATTTCCTGGGAAAAGATCAAAGAAAATATTTCATGGCATCATTCTTTCACACAATCATGAATATTCTGAAAATTTTGAAGGGATTAAAAAAAAGTTTAAATGGAAGCTCCTATTGGATTTTCCAGAGAAAGATATTTCTGATGTAGATGCATTGTACATTCCAAATGTTCTTCCCGAACTAATGATGGACCATAGAGACATTTTTTTTTCTCAAGAGAACACAAAATCAAGTTTTTATCAAAAAAAGGAATGTGTATTTGTAATTTTATTTGCATGAAGTAAATTGTATTAAAATTTAAAACAGTTTTTAAAGGATGACTTATTTTACCCCAACCCATGGGTTACAAACAGCATATTTTAAAATTCATTTTTCAGTACAAATTTTCTGTTTTTTCAGAGATATTTCTCTTAAAATGTCATGAGGAATATTCATTTGCATATTTTGTGCAATTTTTTAACAAATGGAACCAATACATTTTCTGCTGTTTAAGTGCAAACGTAAAAAATGCTGTTTTTGACGTATTTTACCCCACCTGACCCTATTATACAAAAAAATTATAGGCCATGAAAATTTTAGTTAATCTGCACATCTGTGAAAAGTGCATGATTTGATTGTAAGTAACATTAAACTTTCACAAGTTTAGGTGATCTATTAAATCTAAATGATTGTGTAGGTTTAAATTAATACAGAAATGGAGTAATATCTCTCAATTTGATGCAGGTGGAGTCAGTACTGAGTGTAAACAAAAAAAGAAGTATAATACAAATAAATGAAGACCTTACATACTTCTTAAATAGAGCCTTAGCACTTTCGGGAAGGGGCCCCTCCCATCATCAGAGGCTGCACGGTGGCGGCTTGCTTTGCTGTGTTGATGTTATTGACTTGATCTTTAGTAGTTCTGATGGTTCTACACCAGTTACGGTTAATTTCCTGTGCTGGGTCGTTGCCATTACAGGTAAGTGGGTTAAACAAAATTTCGATAGTTTCGCGATTTGCGGCGTATATTGCGTTGTTAAAATCTGGCAGTTTGCGAGTTTCGTTAAAATTTATTGTTATGGATTCGGTGGCGTTTATTTTGGTAAGTGCGGTGGTAGTTTTTCCAAATTTAATGTCTGCAGAATGCTCTTTAATACGGTTTTTTATTTTTCGTTTGGTCATGCCTATGTAGTAACCGGTATTATTATTTGTTTTGGTATAAGGGATACTGTAAATTCCGGAGGTTTCTAAAGGATTTATTTTGTCTTTTTCGTTTCTAATGGTTTGGTAAATATTTTTATTTGGTTTAATTGGAATTTTCATATTAATTTTGTTGGCTGCATTTTTAATTTTTTGGGAAACTCCGCGGTCATACATAATGGCTGGAGTGAAACTTTGTTTAGGATTTTGAAAGTTATTTATAGTATTAAGTTTTTTGATTCTTTTCCGGTATAGTTTGTCTATTAAATCTTCTTTGTAACCTGCTTTAGTAGCAATTTTTCTGATTACATTGAGTTCTTTGTTTAGTAGATTTTTATTTGAGCAAACGGTGATGGCGCGATTGATATAAGATTGGATAGTATTGATTTTATATTGATAGGGGGTTTTGCTATTATGATGAATAATTTCGGTACTACTATTTGGTTTACGGTATACTGTTGTTTCTAGGGAATGGTTATTGGTTTTAATTATACTAACGTCGAGGTAATTAAGAATATTGTTATTTTCAATTTCATGGGTGAACTGGATATTTTTATCGAGTTTGTTTAATCTTTCAAGTATTGTCGGGATATTATTTTGAGGGTTGATAATTGCAAATACGTCATCGACGTATCTGAACCAGCATAATATTTCATTTTTAAATTTTTCTAATATAGTGTCTTCTAAGATTCGTAATTTTAATTCCGCGACAGTACCCGATATGGGGGACCCCATTGGGACGCCTGTTTGTTGTTTATAAAATGTGTCGTTGAAACGGTAATAATTTTCTCTTAAAACTAAATTACTTGCAGCGATTAAAGTATTAACTATTTCGGGGTCTTTAAATTGATTTTTAATTTTTAGATTAATTATTTCGGAGATTTCATCTAAGTCTATTGAAGGATATAGGTTAATTACATAGAAACTTACGAGGGTTTGATTCTGGTTGATTTTGATATCGCGAATTTTATTGATGAAATCCTCTGTTGAATGCAGACTGTTTTCTGACGGGGGGAGAATCATATTATAAATTTTATCCATATATTTTTCTAAGAAATAGCCTAGGCCTTCACATTTACTTACGATAGGTCGCATTGTTGGAGGTATTTTGTGGTCTTTGTATCTACCGTATATTCTAGGGGTATTAGATGCGTGGTTGTTATAATGGGGGGGTTTATTGTCTGGCCATTTACCTTCTTTGATAAGTTTTTTAATTTTGTCGTTTAGTTTATTGTTGGGGTCATTTTTTAGTTTTTCTGAGCCTATTTCTTGAATAGTTTTTTCCATTTGATTAATATAGTCGGATTTGTTCATAATAACTAATTTTCTGGTTTTGTCTGTTAGCATGCAAGTTATATTTTCATTATTTTTTAGGTTTATTAGTGCAATCTTCAAAAAAAGAAGTGTTCAAATTTAGGAAGAAATTTGGAGTTTATGAAATTCAGGCTTTGATAATGGGGTCAGTCTAGGAGGGAAATTCAGTCTATTTTAGAATATTTCCTAAAATTTCATTTCAGAACAGCTTCTTCATAAAATTCAATATTAAATAAATGAACTTTTCACATAATTCATCAACAGAAAAATGAATGCTTCACAAAATTTAATTTTATAAAGCTTTCCTTTACGAATATACCCAACATGTGAATTTTAGCTGCAAGTCAAATCCAGAAAAATTCATCATTCTATCTTTTTTTATCCCCCTAACTTACTTATTTTATTATTCATATTGTTATTGTTTTCCCACAAATATAAGACCCTGGGTAAAGAAAACTGACAGATTCCTGGATAATGGCAGTAATTATTTAATAATCATTTTATAAAAGTTATTAAAGTAAATTCTGAAAAAACCTATTGTGTGAGATAGTGGATTTTCTCAAGTAAACCTAACAGGAAATTTTCAAGTTAAACTCACTTTAGCAAACCTTGTTTTTTTTTTTTTTTTTTACAATTTATTATGAATGCTTGTGAAGTTTTGATTGATTAAGCATTCTAATATCCTTAATTTTGTAGATAATTGATACATATATATATTATTATCACCTACAGAAATTCTTTAAATATTTATATTAAAAAAAAAATTAGTATTGGTAAAATTAATATTAGTAGCTTATTGGTATGATTTGCTTTGTTGATTAAATAGTAATTAAGTTTACTCACAATATCAATATCTAAATATAAATTGAGACAGTAAAATTTAATTATAAAAACTACAGAAGTTGCTATATTTAATGATTTAAAAGTATGTTACTTTTCCATCAACTCGTACAATCCTTTTTCCTGAGGTAGTTCCATGTTCAAATTCAATCTGGTGTAGTTTTCCATTCAACATCACTTCCCATACTCCAACAATTTGAGACATGATTCAGATTTTAAAAATAAATAAGCCTAATAAACATACAGAAATTAAAACTATTATTTTGACACAGATGTTTTACTATGGAATGAAATAATAATATATAATAATTTGTTAATCCTAGAGTACTAACCTTTACGTTTAGTACATTAATGACTATACGTAAAATTTATTTGCCCAATATAAAAAGTACATTTAAGGCATATTTTAAAAATTAAATCTTAAATAGGGTAGTTACACAAATTTGGGGAAAAATTCTCTCTGTTTTCCCGTAAGTATATGAGTCGTTATTAGATCAATGTGATTTATCTGAACCTATACTATATATAATATATATATATTACAATATCGATTTCTTTAGTCCCTGGAATAAAAATGGAATAGAACCGACATTCAAATATTAATACTGTATAGACTTGCTATAAATATATATATATATAGAAAGTAAAAAAAACTTCCGGAACAACTGGAAAATTAGTCCACAAATCATTTCTGGCAATTTTCTTTTGGCAATTACGACAAAATGTTGTGTTTGGAAATGGTTGCCGGATTCCATTCCATTTCCATAACATGTTGCCAAAGAATCCAGAAGGCATTATTATCTCTCCAAACAGCACCTAAAAAAATGCACCATAAATGTGGACCAATGTTCTCCCAGTTGTACCAAACTTATTTCTTATTAAAAAGCTGCTTAGACTTTAAAAAAAATGTACAATTCAAAATATATATATTATATATATAAAGGAAGTTCACCATTACTTTGATGTATGCAAGTTTAAATCAATACAGAAGAAATCAAGAAAATAAAATAAAAAAATCATTATTTTGTAAATGTGATTTATTCCTAAAATTTATTGAATTAAAAATTAAATTTTCTTCAAAAATATGCTTTTTTTTTTTCCTGTCTTGCACAGATTAAAGAATATTTCCCAACTGAAAAAGTTAAAAACTTCCTGTATTTTCCAGATTTTTAAGAAAAAATTTCAATTTCCCTGTATTATTCCTGATTTTTACAAGACTTTTGGAATTCCCTGTGTTTTCCAGTGGTTTAGCAACCCTGTTATATATAAACACACATGAAAATTTTATTCAGAAATTAGCATGCACAGTTTAGAAATTAATTGCATATTTCTTCATTGTATAAGTAAAATTTACTGATTTATTATTTTAGAATTAAAAATGGAAAATTTCACCAAGTGTGAACAAAAAGCTATCTTTTTACGACAATCCCACAGAGATGATCAAAGAAGAAGAAATACATGTAGTCTAGCTGCAAGTACTTTGCACCATACAAAGTCATCAAAAACACATACATTGTTTTCGTATCGCTGTCTTATTATTATTATTATTATTATTTTAATGAGTCATATAAAGAATGATTTATTATAAGACAAGCATATTTGGATTATGTTTAAAAAGTAAATTTAACAATGAAATTCATAATCTGCTCTACTTTTGTTTCAAGGAATGTAACTTTAAAATATTCTACTCAATTTTGGTATGTTTCAGACATATTTAGCTATGTTTATAAGGTAAGTTTAATGAAGTGGGAAACATGATCTATATAATGCAAAATATAATACAACCTTATGTCTTTACATTTGAGTTACAAAGATCTTCTACTGTATAAACAAAGTACATGTATATTTTAATAATTTTTTCAGTTTTATTTTTTCTGTTTCTAATAAAGGAAGCTTTACTATAAGGCAACCATTGCTGTTGCTGATGTACAGCTCACGGGATGAGTTGATACTGCAAGTCGCATAGCGAATCGATACTCTGAATCATTACGAAATATCAAAAGTACATTTTAAGAAAATAAATTATTGTTTTACTCTGGTGTTTGTTTTGAAATTCAATGAAATAAATTAAGCATATTTTAAAGATTAATAAAACAAAAATTTAAAACTGTAATAGAAATTTGAGCTGCTTATCACGAAAAAAAATTTCGGAGGGTTCTTAAGCTTTACCACCTAAAATTCAGTGTTATAAATGATGTATGACTCAAAGATTTTTCCTCAAATTTGCAAAATTACAACTTTGCATGAATCTGAAACTGCATGAAAATCTGTGCAGAAGCAATCGCAAAACAAACAAAAAATTAATAAAATAACATGAAAATCTGTACTATAATGGTCAGTATCCCGAAAAAAAAAAAAAAAATCACTGCGCATGAATCAGAAAATGCATGAAAATCTGTACAGCATCAATTACTAATTCCATTTATTTAAAAATAATAATAATAAAATACACTCAAAAATTTATTTTTTAAATCTGAAAAAGGCATAAAAAAATTCAGCCGAGCCATATTACCATAAATATGCACATGTGGCCAGAACAAAAACAAAGTTCTGATACAAAAAGGTTACAAGTAAAAAGTGTCGATATACTTAATCACATCACTGCGTCACGAATCACCAGTGGATACCCAATAGTAAAGCTTAGCCCTAACAAATTATATTTTGTTTTCTGGTAAAGTTTATGGATGCCTTGAATGTATGTAAAAAAAATCTCTTGATCCTTTAATTTAACACCAGCGGACAAACATTTTAGCAATATTTACTTCAACTACAATTCCATTAAAAATTAATGAAGATTAGTAAACCATTTCTTTGCTCATATGTTTTACAAAATTAGTTAATAAAATATTTTGTTATTCCATTCAAAGTGAAAAAGACGATACAGAAAGAAAATAATGATCTACATCAGCGTAATTCTAATTAAATTAATGTTTTTAACTAAATAACTGTATGAAAAGAAAAATACTACACATATTATAAAGAAACTACAGAAGAACTACAGGAAGTACCTACTAAAAATAATAGTACACTATGAAAAGAACAGTATACTATGAGGGCCAGGGCCACTATAAAAGAAAAATACCAAGAAAAATATCTTCAATTTTAAAAATAATTAATTTAAGTACCTAATTTTACAGAAAGGCAATAAATAACAAATTTGATTTGCTTCATATTAATAGAGCAGATCATTTAAGATGTCTTATCGTTATAAGTATTTTGAGTCATTATAAAATATGTTTTGAAGTAAATGTATCAATAAGTTGGAAAATAAATATTTCATATTCGTGCAATTACATAACAATTAATGCTTTAAAATAATCAGCTTACCCTGGATCACAAATCCTTATTTAATATGAGAAATTTCAGTTAAGGGCATGCATTATACTAATAAATCATCAACACAAAGGTGTGTGTGTACGTAATTTTATTTTACTCAATTCGTGAAAAATAAAATAGAGATACACACAGTAACAAGTAACTTATAATAATAAGTATTTGATTGAACATTTTTTCTTACCGAAATTTATATAGCCAACTTAGTTTAATAAAAAGGTAATCCCCAAACTATCTAATATACATGTATAATGATTTTGAAATAAATATGTATGATTAATTTTATAAAACTATGTATAAAGTTTAATAATACATTCTTACAAACTTTCACTTTCAATCGTGTACTTACGGAGTTTCACTGCATGTTTTGATATTCGTTGCTATGGTTACTACAACTGAAAATGTATCAAAAATAAATAAAAATGAAGTGACATGCATGAAAACTTTCTAAACTTGCGAAAATTAAAAATTGTGAGACTGATTTACAATTGCAAATTCTGGAATTGTAATTTCAATTTATGAAATAGTGGACGGGTTGATTGGATTGATGATTGATAAAGAAAAAGAAACAATATTCACTACAACCGCAACGGTTAAATCGAAACTTTATTGTTGCCACTAAGAAGGTCAGAATTGAAAACTTTATCATTATAGCCAAGGAGGAAAAATTAGTTGAAGGTGAGTGGGTTGGATAATCAGCCATTACCAGGTATAGGGTGACCAAATGTCCTCAAATCATGAGAACAGTCCTCGAATTTCGACCCATGTCCTAAACAATTTAAAAATCATTTGAGAACATCAAATGTTCTCGAATTTACAAATTTGTCCTCAAATTAAAAGTCCTTTTATTTTTTTAAGTATTAAAAAAAAAAAAAAAGATGTGGCAAAACTTTGTGGTTTTAAGGAAAATGAACATGGTGTCCAGAGCTTGTCTTGTACACTGTACACAGGATTAGGAACAGTGGGTAAGGCTTCCTCGGATTCATCAGAATACTAAAGGTCAGGAGGAACTGCACTAGGTGGATCAGCAGGCGTTGAAGATAAATGTTGGTCTTTTGGAAAGATATAAGCTGGTTTAAGTCTGTCAATGGAGACAGTGACTGGTTGGCCATTAATGCGAATAGGAAAGGTTTTATCCCCACGTTTTAACACAGCATAGGGTCCTGTATATGGGGTGTGTAAAGACGGCTTGACCGCATCCACACGCAGAAAGACATGAGAACAAGTCTCTAATTCTTTGTAAATAAAAATATTCCGTTTGATTAGATGTAGGTCTTTGGCCAAGCTTGTGGAAATGATTGGTCAGGTCTTTCAAAAAGGAAGTATCTGTACTAATGTGATCACTCGGACGAAGGTATTTATAAACAAGAAAGGAACGCGTAATGAAAACAGTTTCGATTTCGATTTGGATTAGGGGTTTCCCCGATGCTGACTCAAGGTAAAAATTTCTATCTAATTAATGGTTCGGAAGAATTAACTATGGAGCAGCTCGTTACTGAATTAATGGAGCAAAACAAAGCTCTTATGGAAAAACTAAGTTTAATGATGCCGAAAAGTGATAGTAAAACCTTTTCTCTTCAATTTGAAATATATAATGAAACTGAAGAACAGTTCGACACTTTTTTAGAAAGGTTCGAAAACTACTTAGACTTACAATCTGTATCGCTGGATAAGCATGGGTAAGTACATATTTCCAGTTTGTTCGGTAAAATGAACAGTTTGTTAAAATCTTGCTGTCTCCTGATAATCCTTCCGATAAAGATTATGATTTGTTAAAAAAAATACTTTGCGGAATCATTTAAATCCTAAGCCGCTTATTATACCGAGCAGGCAGGAGTTTTTAAATCGTAAGCAGCATGAAGGCGAAACCATTAGTGTTTATATGGCCGATTTAAGATCACTTGCTATACCATGTGCTTACGATCAGAACATGATTAATACAATGCTGCGGGATGTTTTTGTAAGTGGGCTAAGGGATAAGGCTATTTTGGATAGAATTTTTGAGCAAGATAATATTACTTTAGAGGATACTTTAAAAATGCCTTTGGCTATGGAGAAAGCGCTAAAAGGGGCAAATGAAATAGTTGGCAAGCCAGTTGACATTTAGGAATTTAGTGTCAAATATAAGGGTAAACCTAAATCGGTCATTTCGAAACAAAGAGTTGAAAAACAAAGCTTCTCAGCAAGGAATGCTAGAAGTAAAATATGTATGCGATGTACGGGGACTGATCATGATAGAAATTCTTGTAAATTTTAGACAAGTATTTGCAGATTTTGTAAAAAAATCGGTCATATTGAAAAGGCGTGCTATAACGCTTAAAAGGCTGAAAGTAAAAAAGCAAATAAAAGCAACTTGAAGTAGAAAACGAAGAAACAGCTAGAAACTCCATTCCTCTTTAGATCTTGAATTCATATGAGGTAAAAAATAGAGAACTGCCAATCAGGGCCCGACTTAGACTACCTGGAGCCCCGGGTCAAGCCTATTCTGAGGGGCCCCCTTGCAGTGGCATAAGAGCTGTTTAGGTTGCAGAATTTCTACATACGACTGTAGGGGGGCCCCTTCCAGAAGGGGGACCCAGGGCATTTGCCCCGTATGCCCTGTCGTTAGTCAGGGCCTGCTGCCAATAATGCTTAATGTAAAAATAGAGGGGCGACCGGTAGTTATGGAACTAGATACGAGGGATGCGGTCTCAGTAATGAGTTTAAAAGCATTCCGGCAAATTTCGAATAATAAAATTCAAAATACAAGTTTGGTATTTAAAACTTATAATGGTGAACAACTGATACCACTGGGGTTTGCAACAGTTAATGTTGAATATAAGGGTCAAAATAAGAACTTAAATATTTTTATTGTGAAAGAAAACCTGGATACGATATTTGGCCGGGAATGACTTTCAGAAATAAAATTAGATTGGGACTCAATTAAGGCCGTTTCTGTATCTCAAAAAGGTAGCTTAAAGGCATTGTTAGAACAATATAAAAAGGACGGTATAATCGAAAGGGTGGAAACATCATAATGGGCAGTAGTCAAGTACCAGTAGTGAAGCCGGATGGCTCAATACGACTGTGTGCCAACTATTCGGTAACAGTAAACCCAAATATTATTACGCATCAACACCCTTTGCCGACTATTAAAGAAATATTTTCTTGTTTGAGTGGGGCAAAGCATTTTTCAAAAATTGATTTCAAACATGCATATCTTCAGATGAAAGTAGACCCTGAAACTCAAATATTATTAACCATAAATACTCAGAAAGGGCTGTATAAGTGTAATAGATTAATGTTCGGGCTTAATGCGGCTCCGGCAATATGGCAACGCTACATAGACGGACTATTCCAGGGAATGGAAAGGTGTAAAGTCTTCATGGACGATGTGCGTATAACAGGTCCGGATGATAATACACATTTAAATACCTTAAAAAATTTCTTCCAAAAGTGTCAAACGCATGGACTGAAATTAAATTTGGAAAAAAGTAAATTTTTTCGGGATCAGATAAAATTTTTAGGGCATGTAATTGATGCCAAGGGGTTACACAAAACCAACGAAAAAGTATCCGCTATTGCTAAAGCTCCGAAACCTAGAAATGTTCTGGAAATTCACAGTTTTTTAGGATTAGTTAATTTTTACGGTAAGTTTTTGTCCAAATTTAGCGACAATAGCTAACCCCTTATGCAATTTGACAAAGAAAAATATAAAATGGGTATGGACAAAGGATTGTCAGGAGGCTTTCCAAAACATAAAAAATGAACTTTGTTCACTACGATTTTTGATACATTATGACCCAAAAATTACCCCTCACGTTAGCAACTGATGTATCGCCAGTGGGATTAGGAGCGGTACTTTCCCACAAACTTCCTGACGGTACTGAAAGGCAAATCGCATATGCATCCATCCAGAACTCTTTCTGAAACTGAAAAAAAGTATTCTCAAATCGACAAAGAAGCATTATCCATCATCTGGGAAATTAAAAAATTTTTCCTTTACTTGAAAGGCAGGAAATTTACTTTAATTACAGATCATAAACCTCTGGTAGCGATTTTTGGCTCGAAGAAGGGCATGCCAGTTTTGGCAGCTACCAGACTCCTGCACTATGCTTTAGCTTAACAGTCTTTTCAATTCGATATTATATATCATAAAACCGAAGAGCGTGGTAATGCCGATTTCCTTTCAAGATTACCGACTACTTCAGATCAGCTTCCTATTCAATATGATGTTACTCTATTTCAATTGCAACAATTAGAAACTCTTCCAATTACAGCTAGAGATTTAGCTAAAGAAACAGAAATTGACATCGAACTTACCTCTCTTAAGAATTTTACAAAGTGGTGGGGAGTTAAAAGGAAGAGAAAAATTTTTTCCTATAGACATAATGTATTTGAATGTTCTTGGATGTACCTGTACACGAACTATTTGCTTGATCTCGAAGATAAGTTTAGTGTAGCGTCTCTATATGATGCATGTTTAGAAGGTGTCGTCGATTTTCCGCCCGTAGCATTTCAGCCCTCAAGTGAAATCGTAGTTTTTCAGCCCACACAAGAGAATCCCACCCCGAATAATCACGTGATGTTCCGGTCTTAATCGAGCTCCTGGTGGACCACCCCTATTGACCATCAGGTGGACCAGTCCGCCACGTGATAAGAGCACGTGGGCACTTCTGATAGAAGTTATCGTTAGTATATGAAGTGAACGGTATTCTAGTGTAAGTTATGTCATATTGCAGTGTAGGCATGAATTCGGTAGTAGAAATAATTGAAACTAAAAGAAATAAACCTTGTGCTCTGCACAACTGTTACAGATATGTTGTTTAAAGGAAAAATAAAAATGGAACAACATGTTGGCGCTGCGTTCATTGTTTTAAATCGACTAAATGCAAAGGCCTACTTCTTATGAAGGGTCAAGACGTTTTAACCCTTTGCGGCGCAAGATAATTCGGATCATTTAAATTATACTGCCACCGGAATTCATGAACTAAATTAAACTAAAAGAAATTTTAAATTTTAAGGTTTAAAAAAACGGCCTTTTCTGCTATGTTATAAACGTAAATTTTTGCTAAAAAATTTCCGGGATGAATTTTTGCAGCTGGAGCTTAAATTTTGCGTCCTCGCAGCGAGGACAGCGCGCGTTAAGGGGTTAAAAATTGTTAATCACTCCTGCCAACCAGATATTGCTGCAAACGAGGTAAAGAAATGTGAAAACATTATGAAGAAGAGAGCTAGAAAAGAAGATACGCCCCTGACGGAAATTTATCAGAAAGAAATGAAAAATGTGATTGACAAAGGGTTCGACTGTTTAACAGAAATTCCGTTGTACAGTACAGCAAAACATGCGTTAAATGATATTAGAAATAAAGCACGAGGTTCAAGTAAAGATCCCATTTGCGCAGAAAACATTGTACTGACTGACGACATTATTTATTTAAATGAAAACAAAGAAACTTTCCTTTTGTTTGACAGTGGAGCAAAAGACAGAATAATAGCTTTCGCCACTGCAAAAGGCAAAGAAGCTCTGACGACCAATGAAACATTTTTTATGGACGGCACGTTTAAGAGTTGTAGTAAGCAGTTCACTCAGATTTATAGTATACACTTGGACATTGGCAGCAATACAAATGAAATTAATGTAATCACAGCTGTATATTCATTGCTTCCAAACAAGCAGATGGAGACATACGAGAGATTTTTCATGCTCCTAAAACAGCATATTCCCAATTGGCAACCATAAATTGTGCATATGGATTTTGAAGCGGCTGCATTTAAATCTCTAATGAAAGTGTTTCCTTCTGTTAGTGTAAAAGGATGCATTTATCACTTCAACCAAGGTCTTTGGAGAAAAGTGCAAGAATTGGGCTTAGTGAACGAATACACTGCAAACGAAGAAATTCGACTTCATATTAGAATGTGTGCGTCTCTAGCGTATTTACCTGTACAACATATTGACGACGCGTGGATTGCAATACAAGAAACTTCTCCTTCCAGTGAAAATCTACAAAAATTTTATGATTATTTTGTTGAACAATGGTTAGAAAACAACGTAATAACACCAAACATGTGGAACTGTAATGAAAGTCGCCATCGTACGAATAATGCCGTCGAAGGATGGAACTTTAGACTTAACGATATAGTAAAAAAAATCACATCCTAATTTCTATGCATTAATAAGAAATTTAAAAGACGAAGCAAAATATAATGATTTTTTGTTTGATAGACAGTATATATGTTTAGCAGGTAAAAAGAGAAAACGGAAATATATCAAATTGGATGAAAGAATAAGGAAAATTTTAGACGAGTACTACATATCCTTGGATATTAGAAAATGTTTAAAAGCACTAAGTTATGTCCATAAACTCGAATAATTGTAATATGTAAACTTTCAAACGTAAATGTTAAATTGTAAATTATTTTGTGTGTCATTTGTAATTTTTTTATTGTAATTTGTAATAAATAAAGCAAAAAAAAAAAAACTTTTAAACAAGCCAGCAACAATTGCTGCCAGTCCTAAGCCTGGATAAAGTGTGAAGGGAAGTTAACTTTTCAAAGTATAAATACAAGAAATAAATAAATAATCAAACATAAACTCCATTATTATTCGGGATAGGTTTTACTTTCGGGCTAAAAAACTACGATTTCATTTGAGGGCTGAAACGCTACGGGCTGAAAACCGACGGCTTCAGATTTTACTTCCGGGCTGAAAAACTACGATTTCACTTGAGGGCTGAAAACCGACGGCTTCATTTAGAATACCGAGTTTGGACTTTCTGCTACTATTTGTTCTCGAGATATGCTGAAAACAGACTCACAGACAGACAGACACACACACACACACACACAATGAGACACACACAGACCAACCGTTAAAAACATGTTTTTCTGATTCAGGAAATCTTAAAACGTGAAAGTAAAATCAAAAACTTAACTTCTAAAATTTCACCCCAAAACAATACTTTCTCTACCATATATATGGGTAAAAGAAACAAACAAAAAAAAAAAAAGCATTTTAGGAAAAAAATTGAAAAGCCTTAAAATTAGAATAGAATTTATTTCTTCATTAATCTTGCTAAATTCGATTTAAAGGGTGAAAGTTTTCTAATAAATTTAGGCATTAAATATATTATTTAAAAATTACGATACTAAGACTCCATTGACATATTTTTAATAATTTATTCTCTTGGGAAAAAAAAAAAAAAAAAAAAAGATTGTTTGAATCTTTCACGAATTGTGAATGAAGTAGAAAGAAGGGTTGCTTCGCGGGAGAGAGGTTTTGGCGTTCGCTACGAAAATTCACCAGGCTGAGCTGTACGCACGAACATAATGGAGATACGCTTCCCGTCTACCAGCTTTGAGGGCAGAAAAAGCAAGGGAGAAAAAGATAAAAAAAAAAAAAAAAAAAAAAAAAAAAATGTGGCGCGCTTGCTGTAGATGAATGATGTATGAATAGTTCCCCTAAGTTAGGGTGACCAGATGTCCTCATTTTCTGAGGACAGTCCTCATTTTTCATGTGTTGTCCTCAGGTGCTTTCAAAGGTTCTCATATCCTCATTTGTCCTTACTTTTCGACGTTTGTTCTCATTTTTCAGTAATTTCCTTCTTTACTTAAAATTTCAACATTAGAGATGCTTCTGACCTTATTAGTTTTCAATACTGATTCTAAAACTCAACACAACGTAAAAAAGTCACGATTCCTTGATTCATTCCATTCATTTTTAAATCATTGGGAGATTTTAGTCTTTGCAACATTATACTTTAAAATATAAAGATTAAAAAAAAAAAAAAAAAAAAAATGAATTTGCATAAAAGTAAAAATATAAAATAAATGAGGGGGGGGGGGATATTTAAAAATTTAACATGAAGCTGAAAGTTATTTTATTACTAACTAGCTGACCCGTCCTACTTCGCACGGATGAACAAATTTTAGTTAACGATGAATTGATATGCAAAAAATAAAAAATATATCAGTTTATATGTTATAGTCAGGCAATATTATCAACTGAAAAGTCAAAATATAATTTCACAATTATTTTTTTCAATCAGTTGTTAAATGTTGGTAATTTTTACTTTATGTTATTTATTTATTTATTTCATAAAAAGAAGCATGTCTTTACTCATGAATAAAAAATCTGATGTGAGCACCACATGACTTCCTTATACACTTTTAGATATATACATAATGTTAAAAAACATTGACACTGGACCCGAAACAGTTGGCTAAAAATATTTAAAAAAAAAAAAAAAAAAAAAAAAAAAATGAATTATCACCGTGTTCTGAGGTTTTCTGAAAGTTAGTTAAAAACCGATTGCAAGATTTGTACTGGTAACGCTGACGAAGGCAGCAGGGACCCGAAAAAATTGGCTAAAGGTATTAAAAAAAGGTATTTTCACCGTGTTCTGAACTATTCTGAAATTTCAAATGTCTAGCTAGTCGGGAAGTTAGTTAAATAAATTTTCTGTTGAACCATATAAACGCTGCCGAAGGCAGCAGGGACCTGAAACAGTTGGCTAAAAGTATTAAAACGATGCATATCCACCGTGTTCTGAACTATTCTGAAAGTTTCAAGTGTCTAGCTAGTCGGGAAGTTAGTTAAATAAATTTTCTGTTGAACCATTTAAACGCTGCCGCAGGCAGCAGTGACCCGAAACAATTGACTAAAAATATTTAAAAAATGCATTGTCACAGTGTTCTGAGCTTTTCCGGAAGTTTTAAATGTCTCGGGAAGTTAGTTAAAAATCGATTCCAAGATTTGCACTGGTAATGCTGCCGAAGGCCGCAGGGACCCTACACAGTTGGCTAAAAGTATTAAAAAAAAATTATTTTCACCGTGTTCTGATCTAGTCTGTAATTTTCAAATGTCTAGCTAGTCGGGGAAGTTAGTTAAATAAATTTTCTGTCGAATCATATAAGCGCTGCCGAAGGTAGCGGGACTTGAAATAGTTGACTAAAATTTTTAGAAAAATGTATTGTCACCGTGTTGTGAGCTGTCCTGAAAATTTCAAATATCTAACTGGTCGGGAAGTTAGTTAAAAATCGATTGCAAGATTTGTCTATACCGTTTTTTGATACATTATGGCCAAAACCTATGTATTTTTGTCATTATGAACCTAATTTTCCTAAATATCTCCAAAACGGAAAATCATACAAAGTCCAAAAAGGGAGGTGCACAACTAGATGTTATAACAAACCTATGTACCAATTCGCAACTTTCTACGTCCAACCGTTTTTGAGTTATGCGACATACACACACACATACAGACGTCACGAAAAATCGTGTAAAATCCCTTATATCTCTAAAACGAGAGCTCGTGTTAAGACGACACTTGCAGGTGTGTAACGAGACATCATGACAGTCACATGTATAAATTGGCAACATTCAGCGATCATTCGTTTTCGAGCAATTTGAAATACAAAATCCATTTCGCAAATCGGGATTACTATACTTCCTTATACTTTGTATAAGGAAGTAAAAATATTGAAAAATAAACCTATAACATGAATATGTGTTTGATAAAGTTGACGTCATAATTGCTTTAATTATTATTTATTTGTTCTTATAATATTAATTTCTATTAAACACAGAGCTTACGTGTTTTTAATTTTCTTATGTTTAACGTCCGGAAAGTAATCTGGTTATTGTTTTAGTAATGGTTCTCCATTAGTGATCGTTAATATTTTTTGTGATTTTGGCGGTGAATTAAAAAGGTTATCGCAAATACGTAAAGTCCTTCGAGTGAAACGTCCCAGCTATTGCGTTGCCAAATTTTAAATATCGCCAAAGAAGCCCTATACAAAAGTAGATTTCTAACGCGAATGCACATTTAATTTATTTTAAATGAACCGTGTTTCCAATCAACATAATGAAACTTACATAATCAAATGTCATTTGCAATTCCCTAGCGGCTGTATATTGCGCTACTTGCTTTCGGAAAAGATTTTATATCAATCATCCTAAACGGGAAAAAAAAAAAAAAATGATTGCCAAGTTATCTCGCAAATATATTTAATTTTTTTCATAACTGATGATTTTTAATAATGTATATTAAGAGAAAAATCAATAATATGAAACAATATTCGTATAATATATACTATTACAAAATCTGGTGTGAAACAACCACACGACTTCCATTACCCACTATTAAACATATTATATACATTTCTTGGAGATATTAAGTACATGCATTTTTTTTTTTTTTGATTTTCCAGTAAGAGAAACTTGATACACGTATAAAGACACCTACAACAAAGTTTACATAGTGAGTTAAAAAATAAGGGGAAAAAATAGACAGTTATTTTTTTAAACACGAATTACCGAGATCTAAAACTGAACTTCCTAATCAGGATGACCGTTAGTATTCCTGTAATATGCACTTAATACTTGAGAAAGGTTATCTAAATTGAATTAATGAAACAATTTTCAAGAAAATCGTTAGAGCCGTTTTTGAGATACCAACTTTTACCAAAATTTGGCATACTCAATTATTGACCGGAAAACAATAATTACATACAAAAGGATATTTAGTATTAAGTTAACATGGCGAGTTTGAAAAAATTTCGTACAGCCGTTTTTAAAGGAAGGCACTTATGAGATCTGAAATTGAGCTGTTTATAGAGGACGCCTATCCATTTTCCTGAACTAACCAATTATATCATTCGAAAGGACATCTAATAGATTGTTTATATAGCAACTTTGAAGAAAATCGTTAGGGCTGTTTATGAGGTACGGGCTTACGGTCCCATTTCCGGTTTTCGATGACCCAGTTCCGGTTTTTCAATTTTCACCAAAATTTGGAAAATTCATCTGTACATCAGACCTGAATCAATTGAGAAGATTTGTAGTTCTATCTTTATTAATTTTGGAGATATGACACCCGGAAAATTTCACACATTCGTACACACACACACACACACACTGACCAATTGCCAAAAACTACTTTTTTGGACTCAGGAGGCCTTAAAACATATAAAACAGGTGAAACTCTATAGGGCAGTTCCTTGTTTGTAAACAAACATCTCAACTTTTATGAGTGGTTGGCAAAAAGGCTTGGGAAAAGCATAGCGATGGCGATTACTTGATTACTACCAACGGAAAATCAATGGTGGGCGGGGCGCGGGAAAGTCGAGCGCGCTTTTTTGCCAACCACATGACGTCACGAGGAAATGCTCTATATCAAATTTTTGGACCGAATACAATACTTCAACTACCTACGGTAGTACGGTAATTGAAGTAAAAACATAGATCTCGTATTTAATACGAAAATATACAGATTTTCGTATTACGTTTTCGATCTCGAAATACAAAAATCGCCAAGGACGACCGATATCAAATCTATGCTTTGTTTTCAATTAAAATATTGAAAATTTGAATTAAAAATGTATTTTACCAAAATTTATTATAGCCTCTAGCACTTAGAGACAGTGTAACTTTTGATTAGTATAAAAAAAGAAAGAAATAGAAATCGGCTTTTTAGTTCTAGCGATCGTTCTCTACATATACATATAAACCTTTCCTCTTGATATATTAGTATAGAGCATAGATAGATTAAATAGGTTTCTAATCAACATAATGTAACTCAAATAATTAAATGCTATTTGCATTGCAGTAATGGTTGTATGCGCTATGTATATTGAGCTACTTGTCATAACTGTTAGTTGCTAAAAATCCGCGATTGTAATGAAATGCTCGCCCTCTGGTGGGCTAAGGTGAAATTATCACACCACTGCATATCCTCATATTATGCAATCGACTTTCCATGATGAAATGGCGGAGAAAGAATAATAATTACGCGTGGCTGTTATATTTACTAACAACTGCAGTGTTCAGAGAGCGCCATCTATCGATCATTACAAACGCGGATAGTCGTCAAATAAATTTAAACTTCTCAATTATTCTTTTAACAAATGCATAATGAAATGCAGACGATATTTTTTTAATTCACTTTTTATATTATTATTCGCGAGAAAATATATTTTATTATATGTCGAAAAATGAATTAACCCGTAAATTTTTTGGGCAACAATTATAAAATAAATAATTTAATAAAAGTTTAGAAGTAACGCTTAGATCATTACATTATATCATATCATATCAAATTATATTATTAGAAAAATAAATACTTTAAATTTATAATGACGTCAGATTTAACGTGTAAGTTTAACATTTTGCAAAGCTTTATATGAATTTCAATTTAATTCACGTGCAAATATATTTCTTTTCTTTTCATGTCAAGATATTTTAAAAACAAAATGTAAATGTTTCTTTTATGTTGGCAACAGCTAATTTTTTTAATATTTCATTATTTCCATTTCTATTATGGCTTTTATGGGGATTTTAATTAAAATGCTCAGATTTTAAACTAAAATTTATTTTATCAAAATTTAATAGAGCCTATAACAATCAGGGATAGTGTAGCTTTTGATCAGTGAAAGAATTTTTTAAATCGGTTCAGTAGTTTCAGAGATTACCCTCCACAAACATACAATTTTTTGCGCTTTATATAATGATATAGATATAGATTAGGTTTTATAACTAACTAAATTTAAATAACATTTTAAATGGTAAAGCATATTTTAGTAAGATTGAAGACTGTCCATGTCAGGGATAGGAGCTGAACGCAGATTACCTTGTTGACATTTCACGATTTTTTGCTCTCAATAGTGCTACTGGAAGGTACAACATAATAGTGCAGTTTGTAGAACATTAATGCTTTAGGCCGTCAGACTAGAGTTCAATTCTTATTCCTAGCCTAGCCGGTTTTTGATATTGTTCAAATTGTTTTTTCCTTTTAAAATGTTATTTATCGGATCACATCCATTTAAAATAGTTATGATTTCGTTTTCACTAAAACTTGGTCTATAAAACAATAACAATTGTATTAAAACAATTTATAAAAGTATAAACAGAAGCGGATATAAAATATACTACTGGCCATTAAAATTGCTACATAAAGAAGGAATAATAATAGCGGAATGAAAGTTGCTGGACACATACATTGTAGTAGGATGAACAATTGATTAAAATTTCAGGAAATTTGGAGTAATATGTACTGAGAAAACAGTACATAAAGCAGCGACCTCTGTGAGCAATAACAGTACATATCTGCCTAGGCATTGAATCGAACAGTGATTGGATGACATCTACGGGTAGAGCACTTCATGAAGTTTTAACACGGTGCCACAATTCCTCGATTGAAGTTACTGGTGAGTGGTGGGGGTCCAGTCGCTTTTCAACGATTAAACAGTCATTTTCATTGGTGCAAGATCAGGAGAACGCGCTGGCCAGAGCAACAGTCGAACACATTCTGTATCAAAGAAGGTCCGGACAATACAAACAACTTGCGGTCGTGCATTATCTTGCTTAAATTTTGCGCTACGGAGGCCTCGAATACAGGGCAGAGGGGCGGGCCTTAACTCATCAGAAATTTAATGGCCGCTATTCAGAGTGCCAGGAATACGAACATGAAGTAATCGAGACGTGTATCCAATGGGAACCCATAACATCATTGCGAATTATGGACAGTATGATGATGTCGGATCCCAGCTGGCAATGTGCATTATTCATAATGCCGTTAAATACGGATAAGGCAATCTTGATGCTGTAAACAGGATTGTGATTTGTCTGAAAAGTGACTTCGCGCCATTCCTGCGTCCAGGTTCATCGTTGATCACACATTAATGGCACCCATATCAGTGATGCAGTTTTGAAGGTAATCAGATTTTTGGTAGCCGCATACTGAGTCACCACCTGGATTGATGGTATGTGGTAACATTGGATACACGTCCCAGTCACCTCTTGTTTTCATTCCCGCCACTCTGAATACCAGCCATTACATTTCTGACGAGTTAAGGCCCATCGCTCTGCCCTATGTTCAAGGCCTCCGAAGCGCAACATTTAAGCAGGACAATGCACGACTGCAAGTTGTCCATATTGTCCGGACCTTCATTGATGCCGAATGTGTTCGACTGACCAGCGCGTTCTCCTGATCTCGCACCAATGAAAATGACTGTTTAATCGTTGAAAATCGACTGGCCCCCCTCCACTCACCAGTAACTTCGATCGATGAATTGTGGCATCGTGTTAAAACTTCATGAAGTGCTCTACCCGTACATGTCATCCAATCGCTGTTCGATTCACTGTCTAGGCAGATAAGTGCTGTTATTGCTCACAGAGGTCGCTGCTTTATGTACTGTTTTCTCAGTACATATCACTCCAAATTTCCTGAAATTTTAATCAATTGTTCTTCCTACTATAATGTAAGTGTCCAACAAATTTCATTCCGTTATTATTATTCCTTCTTGGTGTAGCAATTTTAATGGCCAGTAGTGTAGTTTAGTACTTTCATATCAACCCACATATCAGAAATTAATACTTTAATATTAACAGCATTATATTATACGAAGAGAAGTATAAATGTGTACAAGTTTATGATAAAGTTTATTGTAAATTTAACAGTGCTTATATAAATATTTTTTTATAATGTTTATCGTATAAGTTCACAAGTAGTATAAATTTATCATAGTGGCGATTAATGGCTGCAAATGGGGTTAATATAAGCTAATTTTGTGCTATATTTTATGAATTTTTATGTCCTCAGAAATGTCCTCATTCTTCTCATAGAAATGAGGACATTGCATAATTTGTCCTCATTTTGCATTAAAAAAATCTGGTCACCCTACCCTAAGTCATTAACAATTTTATTGCACAGCAAATGATGTGAACTGTTGTGAGAGTTCTCAACGGTTCTACCTACACTACTTACTATCTATTACACGCGTCTTATGTTTTTCGTTTCAGATTCTACAACTGTTTTCATAGCTAGGCTAATAAAGATTCACAATCGTACAAATTTTTTAGGACAAATTGTGTAGAGCTATAAATCTGTACGGTGCTAGGATGTATTATTTTATACTTTAAGTCCGTTTTAGAAACGTGGTATATTATTATTATTATTATTTTATTTTAAATAATTATTTATCTTTCAAGTAGGAAGTGAATCTATCAAGTTACTACTTATTTCGATTTTAAAGCTTTTTAAGAAAGATTTGTTTAAGTAAATTTTTAATAATTTTATAGAACATTAAAAAAAAAAAAAAAAAAAAAAATCAAAATAAAACACTTTTTGAAAAAATATTTTAAATTTAAATATACTATATGATGTTATTTAAAATAATAACGTTCCTTAAATGTTTGTACAAATCTAAATTTTCAAACATCGATATGTCGTTAAATCGTAACGAAAAGCTGTTTGTTGCAATTTTTTGTCGCGATGTAAAATTTGGGATACGGACAAAAGCCCCACCGGACAAAATCCCCACGGACAAAATCCCCCCGGACAAAAGCCCCACCGGACAAAATCTCCACCGAACAAAATCCCCACCGGACAAAAACCCCACCGGACAAAATCCCCACCGGACAAAAACCCCACCGGACAAAAGCTCCACCGGACAAAATCCCCACCAGTCAAAAACCCCACCGGACAAAAGCTCCACCGGACAAAATCCCCACCGGACAAAAACCCCACTTAGCCCGGACAAATGCCTTACGTATGATATTTTGGATAAAATTAACATTTCAAAATTAATTAAACTCGTTATAAAATAAATTATTCAATAAATCTGTTACTTTTCCCACTAGAAACTCGATGTGATAGTTCATAGTTTATTAAAGATATTAACTGTTAATTGTTTTCTTATCTGTACTAAATTCTTCACGGGTTATTATTAATTTAATTACAAATTAATTCTTTTTGGTTAACGTGGATTTCGGTGACATTTAATCTTCTGTTATTCTAAATTTTACTATGTTTTTGTGGTCTACAAATCAAATGAGGTTATTTTCGAAAGTGCAAAATTATTAGTTGGCTCGAAAAAAAAAGGGGGGGGGGGACAAAAAAAATTAAAATTAGCGTGAGATCGCTTAAAATTGGTACATGTAGATTTTTGGGGCCTATAAATAGGATGAGGATATTTTCGAAAGTCTAAAATTATTAGGAAGATCGGAAGGGGGGGGGGATGTGAAGGGGTAAGAAATAGAATTGGAGTTAGCTCGTTCAAAATAGGTACATAGAGGTTTTGGGGGTCTACAGATCGAATGAGAATATTTTTGAGAGTGTAAAATTATTAAGAGGAGCGGGAAGGGAGGGCGAAGGGGCAAAAAAGTAAAAATACCGTTAGACCGTTTAAAATTGGGGCATATAGGTTTTCAGAACCTACAAACAGGATGAGAATATTTTGGAAAGTCTAAAATTATTAGAAAGGGCGAATGGGGGGGGGAGGGACGAAGGGGCAAAAAAATAGAAATTGAGTTAGATCGTTAAAAATAGGAATATAACTGTTTTGGGGATCTACAAATCGAATGAGAATATTTTTATATTTTAATATTGGAATATTTTATAATAATGAAAATAGCGTTGTACGCGTAAAGACATGCTGACACACACACAGACAAAATTTGCTGAAATAATTTTCGGCTTTCATGGCGTGTGAAACGTGTATATTTATGCATGTATGAAAACGCATTCATAATACATATATACATATGTATATATAAGAGAAAGCATTAAACAGATTACTTTTTATGTCGAATATATATCGTGTAAACTGTACATGCACATCATATGATGTACTAAAAAAAATTCGTACAACACTGAAAAATAATATTAAGTAGTTTTCCCATTTATATACTTCACAATGAATCAGAAATACTTTGTGACACCCTGTTAGTCAATCAATTACGCTAATCATATCTTATTTCACAGATATTGCTATTGGTATTGGGAGTAAAGGCGAAAGATTGCACTAAGGTCCTAGACCTGAAGGGGAGTGCCTTCCGTGGGGTCTTTCTAAGGGGTCCTAGCGCGCCTTTATACAAGTTTTGGTGAAAACCAAGGAAAACACCGAACGGCTCGGTCGACGAGAGCGACCTGGGATCGAACTCGTAATCTTACGTCTACCAGTTTACAGGACAGAACCTCTCGAGTGCTAGCGGGCCCTTATTTTACAGGAAAAATTATTTTGTATACATCAAATATATGTATATTAATTTTGTTACATCGTATTTAGTATAAAGGTACCAAATTGTGCTTTAAATATGTACCGCGCATAGAATATACAAATTATTTTAATTAGTTCCTTTTTCGATAATTATTAGTAGGAAACATTTTTATATTAAAAAAATTTTTTAATTTTTTTTTCTATTAAATCCAAACAGTAATATTATATATAATACAATATTGAATTATCTTAAATAATTCAATAATTAAAAAAAAAAAATCTATTTTTAATAATTAAATTACGTATTATCAATTAAAATATTTTATTAAATGAATTTTAACCTTTAAAAAAAAAAAAAGAAAAGAAAAGAAAAAAGAAAAGAAAAGATATATATATATATATATATATATATATAAGCATTCTTTTTTCTTTTAAATCTTTTTTCTTAAAAATCTTTTACAATAAGATTCACAATTAAAATCTGAAACATTATTATTCAAGCAATCTTTTTTTTTTTTTTTTTAATTGAAATGTATATTTTTAATAATTAAATTAGTTTTTCAATTAGGTCTTTTAATTTAAATAATTTTAATTAGCTCCTTATTTCTATGATGAAGGATAGTAAAAAATCTTTTGATGTTTAAGAACATTTTGAAATAGTATTTTTATTTAAACGACCAAACAATAGTATTAAGCAATCTGAACTAATTGAATTATTAAAAGAAAAATAAATAAATAAATTAATTAATAATTAAATTAACTTTTAATTAAAATATATTGCTATAAATTATGTATATATATAATCATTTATAGTAAAAGAATCATTTTATATTAAAAAAAAAAAAATCTTCGTGGTGATTGTGGTGGCCGGTTGATAACTTGAGTACCCTACACCTGCGGGAAATGCTCTCCGGGGTGGGAATAGGGGGTGGGAGCCTTTGTCTATACTTGCGAAAGTTTCGAAGAAAACCACGGGAAACTCTCAACGGCTTGGTCGACGAACGCGACTTCGGATCGAACTTAACACTTCCATTCTACTAGCATCGATTACCGCTCGGATGTTTAAATAAACTTTTTAACTGAAAGTCTAGACAACAGTATTAAACAATCTCACTTAATTGAAAACTTAAAAATTTTATTTTTAATTAATAAATTAATTTTTTACTTAGAATATTTCATTAAATATTTTTATAACTAGGTTTTCCTTATAATCATTCATATATATATATATATATAAAAGAGTACTTCCACTCACTTACTCACTCACTGACTCATCAACGCACAGCAAAATCTACTGGAGCCACTGACTTGAAACTGGGTCAGGTTATAGAACATGTAGTGTAAGCACCCCCTAAGAAGCGATTTTGCGAAATTCGCCCCCCAAGGGGGGTGGGGAGGAAGACGTGATTTCACAGAAAACTTCATATCTCAAAGATAAAACCAGATATCTGTAAAATTTTCTATATATATAAAAGAGTACTTCCACTCACTTACTCACTCACTGACTCATCAACGCACAGCAAAATCTACTGGAGCCACTGACTTGAAACTGGGTCAGGTTATAGAACATGTAGTGTAAGCACCCCCTAAGAAGCGATTTTGCGAAATTCGCCCCCCAAGGGGGGTGGGGGGGAAGACGTGATTTCACAGAAACCTTCATATCTCAAAGATAAAACCAGATATCTGTAAAATTTTTGCATTAAAACATAGCTAACACAAATGCCTAAAAATCAATTTCCTGAATTTCGGAAATTCGGTCCACAAGAGGGGGGGGGGGGGCGTGGCAAAATGAGATTTCACATGCGCAAAAAGTGATTTCATAAAAAACCTTCATATATCAAATAGAAAAACAGATATACGTGAGATTTTTATTTCAAAATATAGCTAATATAAATACCTAAAAACCAATTTCTGGCATTTTAGAAATTCGCCCCCTAAGGGGAGGACAGGGGGCAAAACGTGATTTCACAAAAACCTTTATATCTAAAAGAAAAAAACAGATATCCGTAAAATTTTTGCTTTAAAATATAGCTAACACATATACCCCAAAACCAATTTTTGGAATTTTAGAAATTCAGCCCCCAAGGGGAGGAGAAGGAAGCAAAACGTTACCTATATTGTATCTTCTATATAATAATATAGATATTTCTTCTATAATAAAGTTTTAAAATAATTATTTTAATTTTTAATTGTTGCCAAAAAATTTACGGGTTGATTATTTTTCGACATATAATAAAATATATTTTCACGCGAATGGTAAAAGAAATATTAAGTAATAAATTAATTTGCTTAGGCTATGCATGACAAAATGACGTCATTATCAAAATTAAATAATAATAGTAATAATCCAACATATTTCTTCAAATTTTGTTTCATAATCTTTTTTAACATACCTCAATTTTAGATTTCTTTTTAATAGTGTTTTTATTTATTTCTTGACACGAATAATACGTTTGGCATGAAAGCTAATTCAGCATTATATTCAGATTTACTTATTCATAATACGCAAACGAAGTGTGACGTCACTGACCGTCCGTGCATGCAAGAAAATGATTTCCTATGTTAATCGCCCATTGGATTTTTTGTAAAAAATTATTAAAAATCGAGAAAAATTATTTCCCGATTTTAATCCCCATATTTGGGAATATATGTGTATTAGTTATCATGTGCATGTGTTAGTAATTTTGCTGTCAAATTGACAAAATTTTAATTTTAAATTTCAAAACTCTGTTGTCCTTGGCGTTTTTGAATTTGGCGATCAAAAACGTAATACGAAAATATACATGCCAGATGTATATTTTCGTAATATGTATTGTACGAAATTTTGTTTCATATTATTCATTACTCTCTTAATATAATTGTTAAAATAACCATGATTTTGAAAAGAATTAAATTATATTCGCCAGATAATTTGGCGATATTTCTTTTTTCTTTTTCTGCCAAGGAGGACGCATATCAAATCTATTCCGCTGTAACATATTAGTAACTTATATAAGATACTTTATTTAGACAGTTGAAAACAAATTAGACTTCAAATTATGATAGAATATTTATAATTTTCCTTTTAATTAGTATGTTAGTTGGATATTTGTTGTATTTATTGTATTGAATCTTTTTCTTGCATCCACGAACGGCCAGTGACGTCATCACTTCGCTTGCGTATACAGGGTAATTTTTAAAATTTTGATGCTGAAGTAGATACGACATTTTTCGCCAAGGAGTCTACTTTCGGGATAGCCACTTTAAGTCAAATAGCCCATAAACAAATAAATTATAAAATATTGAGGGGAGAAAAAAAGGCTAGAATGAAAGAAACAAAAACAATAACCTCATAAATTATGCATTTTTGTTTAAAATGGAGACAAAGATTCAAAAGTCACCAAGGGGAGCTATAATAAACCTGTACCACGATAAGAATAAATAAATATTTATTTATTTTTCTATATACGAAATGAAATACATATAGCCACAAAAAGTGAGTTGTCTCACAGCATATTGTAATATTATATTTGACGTGAAATTGCTGTCAGTTTATGGTCGAACGGAAAAATCGAATAAATAAAGGAAATAACGTAAAAGTAAATACTATGTACAGTATGCATAGTGTTGTTCATATGTAATTAATATTCAAATATAAAAGAGCTACTTCAATTTTTCCGTTACTGTCTGTTTCGAAATTGTTATCTGATAAGCACAAAAGTGGAAGCCCACTGTAAGGTTCCTATATATATATATATATATATATAGGGCGTTACAGGGTAGAGCCCCAATAATAAAGCTGGCCGTCGCATCAGATGCTATTTTTTTCCGTCCGAAGACGCCAGCTTTCCCACTTGGCGCATTTATCGCAGCTGTGTTGTTTATCTCGAAGGATCTGAGGAAATATAAGGCTTCTATATATACGAGCTGGCGCATCAGGCATTTTGTTGCCTTAGGGTTGCCACATGATACCAGTGCGTTTCTCTGATAAACAAACGACAAACTTTTTTTTAATCGTCTTACGTTACTTTAGAGTAACTTGTTTTATTATATTTCATAATTTTAGCTAAGTAAACTATGACAGGGAAGTTTGTTTAGCGATAAACTGCTATAATCATTCAAGAAGTGAATTTGGCGACATTTTGTAAAAGAAACAGAAACCGCCCTAACAACACATCTTACCCCAGTACTTCCATAGGATATCCTCTGAATAAAATGACATCCTGAGAATGTACTGTGAAAAAAATGTGTTTTTAGAAATATTATTGTTGCTTATTGCTCTTATCATTGACCGGATTAGCTTCAGATCAAGATTTCTTAAAATCATTAGGGAAGCGATAAGGACGCCAAGCGGGAATGCTGTCGTCTTCGGAGACAAAAAAATGGCGGTGATGTGCCGGCCTATTATTTTATTTAGGGGCTCTAGCCCACTGGTATGGCATTGTCGCATGCAATAGCGACACACACCCGAAACGAGCTTTTGAGCCATTTCCATGAATTTTATTTTTATTTTTTATGTATAAAGCGATATAGAAAAGAATTTCTTTAAGTATAGCGACCAGCCAAGCGGGTAAATTTGTCCGAAGAAATCCATAGGAGCTGAGGCCACAATTTTTAGTGTGTGGCTTTTTTACGTGTATCCAACATCCATTGCAACGGGATTTTGAGAATTTCCCCATTTTCCCCCTTAAGGAAGGGACAGCAATAAAGACGTTTCCAAGCATAACCTTGCTTAAAATTATCACAGTAAGATTAATTTTTATGTGTGGGTTGGTTTTGCGTTCTCAACACGCACTACCAAGTGATTTTATGAAATTTCCCTCTGCCTCCCTCCTTTAACGGCAGAGTGGGGAAAAAATACGATTTTAAGAGTAACTCTCTTCCAAAGTACCTCGGGAAAGCGATTTTTTGATATGTCGGTTGGTTACGCGTACTCAAAACACACACTACAAACGGGTTTTGCACCACCAGGGGTTTTCCCCTGAATTTCCACCCTACCGATCTTCGGAGATGGGGACAAAAAACATGTATCCATGTGTAACTCTGCACTAAATTATCGTGGGAAGGAGATTTTTGATGTGTGGGTCGGTTATATGTATATCTAACTCACAGTATAAAGATATTTTGTAAAGTTCCCTCCGTCGTCCCACCTTTATGTGCAGGGGGGGGGGGACACATTTAAAAAAATAATTCTGTTTCAAATAATCTCAGGATCTCGATTTTTTTTTTATGTCTGGTTAGGTATGTGTTTGCAAGATGCACTATAAAGGTATTTTGCGAAATTACCCCCCCCCCTCTTCTGGGACTGGCGGGGGCAAAAAACAAGCTTAAATATACTCCAGATTACCTTAGAATGATGAATTTTCATAAGTGGGTGTTGATTAAGTGTACGCAATATGCACTTTGATGGGAGGAAATTTTCCGAAACTTTCAACATTACCCGTAAGGGAGGGAGAGTAAAAATTAGGTAAGGTACTGCCGAAGGCATTGGGGCTCGAGAACTTTAACTTACATTTTACTTTAACTTACATTTTAGTAACGGGAACTTTAACTTACATTTTGACTGATTTCTTTCTTCCTTTTTTTTGAGATTTTTTTTTAATTATAAATGATATGAAGTATTGAGAACAGGGGCGCGCCAACAGTGTCAGGTGCCTGTGTGCAGAGAGTCAGTCGGCGCCCTATGTTAGAGAATGTGTCTACTAAAATCCGCCCCCACCCACCCTTTTACTGGAAGATAGCTCTCAAAATTTGGATGGATGGTTGGGTTTTTACGTCGCACTAGTGCTGCGCAGATGGGCAATTGGCGACGGCCTGGGACACACCCCTAGAGGTGGTCCGGAGACATGCCATCACAATTTTAATCCTCCACGGAAGGGATGGCTCTCCCGCTTTGGTGACCCCCCAGAGGTATAATTTTTGATGGGAACATGGAGGACATTGCGGCCACGACAGATTTTACGTGCACCAGCCATCATTAGTGTACACGACGGTCTTTGGCCGGTTCGAGTACCGAACCCGTAATCTTCCAATTACGAGGCCGACGCTCTACCGACTGGGCTACCGCGGGGGTTGTTAACTGAGAAATTTTTTTTTTGTGTATGTAGGAGCCTCGCCTCCCTCCCAGGGGGAGAAGTCCCCCTTCGAGGGGAGTAAATTTTCATGATGGGTATCTTTCAAAAGAGCTCGCCAATACCTTTAAAACGAATGGTTGAACTATCGATCTGCGATAATTTAAAACAGAGTTATCGATTTTTTTTTTTTTACTTTTAACGAAAAAAAACTTAGAAAGAAAAAATCGTCCTTTTTTTTTAATATTGAAAATAAAATGGACTTTTTTTGGATACTTGGTGTTATTCTACTTCTCTAATATAGAAATCCTCTGCCTTATCATAAAAGATAATTTTTTTGAATAATAATTTTAATAAATTATTTTTTAAAAACAGAATTATTTTTTAATAACCGAATTAAATTCAATATAAATGTAGGTGCATTAATGAAACGGGGGGTTGAGGGGGGCGGTGGCCCCCCTCATACAGAACTAATTATCATATAAAACTCTTCAGAAGCCTATTATGGATTGTTTAACATAGGTTTACATAACAGTACTCGTTATCTTACCTATTAATCTGCAACCTCTATTTATAGTATTAAATTTCAGGGTAAGAGAATGTCGTGTGAGGGACACACCAGATTATTTTTTATATTACCCGGTAAATAAACAATAATTGACAAATATAAATATTTTATGCGAAATATGTCTTAACTTAATTTGATAGCTTATGTATATTTCCCTTAATCTGAAGGCCTAGGACACATCAGGAGTCAATCGGCCTTAAATCCTACAACCAACCAACCAACCTTAATCTGAAATGTTTTTACATTAATTATTACTGAATTTAATTTTTTTTTATATTCATAGATTTTGAAGTATCTGTTTTTTTTTCTTTTTCTTTTTTTACTGTGACGGACGCTGTTAACGAATGAGAACTGATACGAATATGATATTTCACTAACCCATAATGAATCCTAATAATACAAATTAATTTTGTCATTTTGTAACATTTTCCATTGTTTACATATGAAATTTAAAAGACAATTCATCAAACGGATAAACAGGCAGATAATAATTAAATGTTTTTCAATATGTGAATTGAACAATATTTGATTACTAGTATATAACCCCGTCAAAAATGACGGAATGTGAACGATAAATCTTGAAAACAATGTTTAGATCATGAAGATTGCCACGTGATCATTTAAATGTAGTTTCAGTTTTTGTTTATAAATCAAATGTGTTTCGATATTTTATAATTTTCGTTCTGAAATTAAAAAAATTCTACCCGATCAATAAATATGAATGACAATAAAAAAACTGCTGTTTGACAAAAAATATAGGCCCGAAAACACAACAGCAACAACACATCCCAGTGTTCCGTTAAGTGCTCGATTTAAAGTCCTCATAATAAGAATAATCTAGTGTGTCACTCACACGACTTTCTCTTACACTGAAATTTAATGCTATAAGTACAGGTTGGAGATTAAGAGGTAAGATAAAGAGTACTGTTATCTAAACCTATGTTAAACAATTCAAATTAGGCTTCGGAAGAGTTTTATATGATAATTAGTTCTGGCCCCCCTCAACCCGCCGTTTCATTAATGCACCTACATTTATATAGAATTTAATTCGGTTATTAAAAAATAATTCAGTTTAAAAAAAATAATTTATTAAAATTATTATTTAAAAAAGTTATCTTGTATGATAATACAGACGATTTCCATATTAGAGAAATAGTATAACACTAAATATCCAAAAAAAAGTTGAATTTATTCTCAATATTAAAGTAAAAAAAAAAATGTTAAAAATGAAAAAAATCAATAACTTTATTTTAAATTATCGTAGATCGATGGTTCAACCATTCGTTTTAAAGGTATTGGTGAGCTCTTTTGAAAGATACCCATCATGAAAATCTACTCCACTCGAGGGAGGACATCTACCCCAGGGGGGGAGGCGAGGCTCCTACATACACAAAAAAAATTTTCCCAGTTGACTATTACAAAAAATATGTATTCGTTTCATTTGGTTTAGTGCAGTCTATAGATGTTAAATTCTACTTACCTGCAATTTCCCCCATAGACGTAATGTATTTGACTGTCCTTGTACACGAACCATTTGCTTCATCTTCACGAAAAGCTTACTGTAGCATCCCTATATGATACACATTTAGAATACCGAGTTTGGAATTTCTGCTACTATTTGTTCTTGAGATATGCTGATAACAGACACACAGACAGACAGACACAGAGACCATTCGCTAAAAACGTGATTTTCGTATTCAGGGGACCCCAGAACATGCAAGTATAACAAAAACTCACGTTCGAAAATTTGACCCTAAAACAATACTTTCTCGACCCCTATGGGTAAGAGGAAGTAAATAACGATTCACTTCATTTTACCAAAATACATTTTTTTAAGACTATCGAAGATCCTGTTTCCAAATACGTAAGCGAAGTGTCACGTTACTGACCGTCCGTGGATGCAAGAAAAAGATTCCCTATATTAATCGTCCATTGTATTTTTTGTAAAAAATAATTAAAAATCGAGGAAAATTATTTCCCGATTTTAATACCCGTATTTGGGTATAGATATGCTATCGTATCCCTGTGTTAGATTGAGTTATTTTGCTGTCAAATTGACAAATTTTTAAATTTCAAAACTGTGTCATCTTTGGCGTTTTTTGTATTTGGCGATTAAAAATATACTACGAAAATATACATGCCATATGTTTATTTTCGTAATATGTATTGTACGAAATATTGTTTCATACAATTCATCGCTCTCTTAATATAAGTTGTTAAAATAACCATGATTTTTGAAACGAATAAAATATGTTCGCCAAATAATTTGGCGATATATTTTTTCCGCCAAGGATGACATATATTAAATCTATTCCGCTGCAACATATGAGTATCTTATATCAGACACTTTATTTAGACATTTGAAAACAAATTTGACTTCAAATTATAATAGAATATTTATCATTTTCCTTTTAATTAGTATATTAGTTGGATATTTATTGTGTAAATATCATCCTTTGAAATGAAATGCTTATGTTTTCAATCGAATATGGAAGTTTGCTATTTTATTTTTCTAAAGTTTTGAAATTTAAAATTTAGATTTTATCAATTTTACAGCAAAAACAACTTAATCTAACGCATGCACACATTAACTAATACATATCTATACTGAAATATGGGAATTAAAATCGGGAAATAATTTTCCTCAATTTTTAATAATTTTTTACAAAAAATCCAATGAGCGATTAACATAGGAAAGCTTTTTCTTGCATCCACTGACGCCTAGTGACGTCATCACTTTGCTTGCGTATTTTCTAACTAACTATCTAATAATTACAGACACTCCATACTAACCCAAATTCACCTCTACTCTATACTCCCAACCAGCTATCTCACCCACAACATCGCCAAAATATCCAGGATCCAGCTAGGGACTTTCTCATTCTCAACCGAACATTTTATCTTGACTCGACATTATCACCTTAGACTACCCTACTTTCAATACTCATTTCAACTGGTGACCTTTACTTGCCCAACCAAACATTCTATCCCAACTATAACTTTACACTAATTTCAAAACTAAAATCAACTGGCGACATTTACGTACTGAACTCGACGCCAATCATACCTTACAATGTAAACAAATAATGAAGCTTGATAAAAATATTTAAAGACTTTAATATGTTTTTACAAATATTTTAAGATTTTTAAGGCTTTAATGGACCATATTCCCACTTTGGGTTCCAGGCTACAAGAATATCAGCTGGTTAGGCAAACAATCCTCAACTCTACCATAGAAAAGCATTGTGGCTTGAAAATTTTTATCTTGCAATATTATTTATAAGAGTTACAGATTATATGAAATTGAAGTAAGAGTGATATAGTGATACCTTTGTTTTGTTTTTAATTCAGTTTTAGTAATATACTTTAATATTAATCAACATATGTAATATTAAAAGTTGCCATGTGAACTGTGGCGATGTTAACAAATTTAAATGGATGTTCCATTTAATAAATTACTTTATTAAAGTGATTGAAATTCTAATTATTTAAGCTTTGATGTCTATATATATGCGTGTCTGTATAAAATGTTCTTATTAATCTTTTATCCATTATATATATATATGTGTGTGTGTGTGTGTGTGTACATAAAATGTTCTGCAGTTTTACGATATGGAATAGTCTTAACTTTTTCATTTGATTCAGTTGTTTACATTTCTCTTTTGTTCTTGTTTGAACAGATATCTGATTATTAAGTTTCACTGGAGAAATATTTAGGAAAATGTTATGCGTAACAATAAAATAGCATCTTGAATCTAGTTTGTTTACAAAATATCGGCCACGTGTTCGGCGATTTTACCTACTGTGACGTCACAGGAATATTGTCTATATGTTTTAGAAATATTTTAAGCGTTTCTTTTAATGAAACAGTCAAAGAGTCGTTCATTCGCAATTAAAGAGTTGTCCATTTGGAATTTGTATTTTCTGAATGGCAACAGTTTATGTTTGTTTTTATTTGACATTGTGTTGTTTATAATCATGAAGTTACATAATGGGCTCTTCCCACCTGACGTCAGGGGTCACATGATAGATGAAAAACAAATAGCAGACGAAATCTTGTTTATCTAGAGCGATTGCTAAAATAACATATTTTCTATTCTTATTTTTGATCGATCGTATTTAATCTGTGTTATTTTTTATACATCATCATTTTTAATCCATTTTATATCATTATTCATCATCTTTCGTTTACTGTATACATTTACAATCATCATTTAGTTTATACCTGTTATTGATGTTCATGAAGACCATGTTTAAATACTCTGATTTTTGGTACTTAAATCAGTGACAGTGCAATATCGTACTACGTACATCCATTTAGACCAGTAACTAAGTTAATTAACTTGTTGTAACACCTTTATGCAATTCAATTAAATGAAAACATTTTATAATCCGTAAACATTCCACAAGAACAAGCTATTATTTATTGCTAGATCAGTTAATGTTACAGTTACACTACAATATACAAAAATCGATTCTTATAAGTAAAAATAAATAAACACATAAAGTGTTTTTAAAAATTATTAAATTTACAAATATAATTATTCTACTGTTTACAAATGCACAATATTACTTTTATTTTATTTTATATTAAATATTAAAATTTTTGTTCTTAAGAACAATATTTAATTGAATTCGATTCTCAGAATTCGTTTATTCGTTTTCCTCTATCACGTGATTGAGCAGACGATGCTGGGAAGAACCCATTCTATTTATAGGTTCATGTTTGTAATAGCCAGTGATCCGTTATATTTAATTAAACATTTAAACATTACAATTGAATAGTTTTTCAAGGTTTTAGAGGGAAATAAATAACAATATGTGCGATACAAAACATGTATGAAAATGATATGTATGTTTTCGTAAGTTAAATTGAACAAACGGGGAAAAAAAAAATGGCTGCCAAAAGTCTCTGTTTTGAAGCGGTGTAAACCGGAATCGTGAATGACAGGGTCATTATATATATTAATTATTATTATCAAATATAAAAGCAAGAAATAACTAAACTTTGTACAAGGGTTAGAATACCATTTAACGTACAATCATCAATGCGGAATAATCAGTGAGTTATTTCAATTTCAGTAGTAAATTTGTTAAAGAAAAGAAATTTAGTAAAATTTGATAAAGTTGGTAAAGAAAAGAAAAGAAAGAAAAAAGAAACTTCAATATCTATTTAAGATATTTGAAAAATTTGATAAAATCATGAGTTAAAAAAAAAAATAATAATAATCAGGTGCGCAACAGCTACAGGATTCCCATTACCCACTACTACACATATGCTGTTTTTGGGAAATAGTGTGGACGTTGTGAAGGGATACAAAAGATTATTTACATAACGAATTAAAAAAGAAAAAAAAAATCGTCAGATCTGTTTTTTGAAATACTCATTTCTGAGATTTATAACTGGCCTATTTAATCAGAACACCTGTCAGTTTTCCTGTAGTAACCAAGTAACATACACTAAAGGATATATAAATATGAGTTTGTGTAGCAAATTTGAGGAAAATCGTTAGGTACGTTTTTGAGAACCGACTTTTGGTTTTACTGCCGATTTTCACCAAAACATGGCAAACTGGTCTTCTCACCCAAACCTAACATTTATATACGAAAGGAGATATCTATAAGCATGTTAATATGGCAAATTAGAAGAAAACGCGTAAAACTGCTTTTTTTTTTTTTTTAAGAAATACACTACCGAGACCTAAAAGTTTTTTTTTTTTTCTTTATAAAAGACGTTTGTCAGGTGTTTATTCAGCAAATTTGAAGAAAATCGTTAAAGCCTTTTTTGAGATAGGGACCTCTACGGCAACACTTCTGTTTTTCCAATTTTCACCAAAAGTAAGGAAAACCATACGTACATTATTAAACCTGACATTATTTATACATGACATTTACATACATTATTTTGAAGTTTCATCGTTCTATCTTTATTATATTTAAAGAAGTGATAATCAAAATATTCCACACATACACACGTACATACGCACTTACACAACAGCCAATTTGCCAAGCCAATTTGCCAAAATCAACTTTTTTTTATTCACTCAAGAGACCTTAAAACAGGTGAAAACCCGATATCGAAATTTTTGGCCAAATATAATACCAGTTATAAAATTTAGAATAGTAAATACTTAATTTAATAATTTTAAGTTGAATGCTTTTAATATTACAACGTTTTGATACATTTATTCCATGCTGTGGCCCGATCATATATATATATATATATTCAGAAGGCATAGTTACGTAAATACTTTTACATTACCTACAAATGAAATATTCCATTGCATCTATGCGCTTTTTCTTTCTTTCTTTTTTCTTCTTTTTCTTTTTTTTTTTTTTTTTTTAATGTAGTACAGAGAAAGGGATAACAATCAAAATATAGTGTGGTAATATCTTATTATATCAGGAAATCAAAACAATTAAACTAATGGATGTACAATGCCTTTTTCTAATACTAATAAAAAAAAAAAAAAAAAAAAAAAAAAAAAAAGGAAAGAAAGAAACACATTTGGAAAAAAATTGAAAAGGATATGCTTTTAGTTCTGGGATCATTTATGTAGAAATTTTCGATTATAATCATTTAATTTATCTCTATATATAATGTAAAATTTGCATCAAGAAAGCTTTCGAAATACTGAAATAATTCAAACCATAATTAGACATGAACAGTGGACTTATGTTAGAAATATCTCGGACGAGTTCTTTAGCTAGACTGATCCGCCATCTTTGTTTCAAAATGGCAGGCATTTCAAAAATTTGAACCGTGTATTTATGAACAGATATTCTTGAAACTCGATAAATACATAGCTCGTATCAAGGTCTAAATTAAGTGTATTAAATCAATTCGATCCGCTACTTTGTTTCAAAATAGCGCTGGCGCCTGCTTGAAAAGGTAACAAAATCATTCTACTCTTTCGACTAAGTTGGAAATACTTTTTTTTTATTTAAGGAAAAGTGGGATTTCATAAGAACAGATCTATCAAAGATAACCAAGATTACTGTACATTAAATAACGATGTATTAAAATAAATGTACAATCTTGGAATAAGATAAATCTTCTCCCTGTTCATTTTTCTGAAAATATGTTTTGTTTCTTTTTTGTTTTTTATGACATATTAAAATATTTAGGGAAATACTTTTATTGCGGTTATTTATTAAATATGTTAGATAATTACTTAAAATCATTTCTTTGAAAATGCTATTCATTCGCTTCGATATGAATTATCAAGAGTTGTCATTAATTTAAATTTTTGTGATTTATTTTTTGGGGACAGAGGTTTGAACTCCTTAGCCCCACTCCCCCGGGTCTGCCGAATTCAGTTTTAATTTTTAGGCCGAACACTTTCGATTTTAGTGAAGCTAAATAATACAAGTTTTCGACTTACAGGCAGACACATTTATATTACATTGCATGAGTTTTTGGCGCCCCCCTCCCCCTTATGACAATGAATCTACAATAAAGTAAAATATAAAACTGATTCATAATGTGTGATACAAGGCCGTAGCCAGAAAATTTTTGAGAAGCGCTTTTTACTTAAATACGTAATGCTGAGACTTAAAAATGACGATCAGCTCAAATTTTTTTTGCCAAATAGCATTTTTTTTTTTAGGGGCGGGGGTGAACTCCTTCCAGATGGTGGGAAGGGGTTGTAGGGATCCGGTGGTGGAGGGGGGCGCCCCCCTCACCACCACCACCTAGTTACGAAACATCATTCACATTGCCTAGCATTGACATTATAAAAGTTTTTTTTTTTTTTTTTTTTAGTAATTAGTTCTTGGTAGGAGCCTTTAGTTGCCTGGCGCCTGTGTGCGCCGCACACATTGCACACTGGGTCGGCGCGCCCCTGATTGAGAATTCATTTCGATATAATGACCAGCGAAGCGGCCAAAGCCTGCTAGTATATATATATAATCTTTTATTATTAAAAGTATTTTAAAACAGTTTTTTTTAAAATTAATATTAAAACCCAAAACAATAGTATTAAATAATCTCGACTAATTTATTATATGTATATATTATAGGTATATTAGTTAAATTAGTTTTCTAAAATTTTTAGTTAATTTTTTAAAACTTATTTTTATTTATTTATTTATTTTATTTTATTTTACTTTTTAATCATTCATAGAAAAAAAAAAAAATATATATATATATATATATTAATTTTTTTAAAAATAGGTTTTCCATTTAAAAGCTCAAATAGTTCTATTAAACAAATTAATTTAAACATTAGAAATTTTCACTTTTAATAAATAAAGATGTTTTTAATATATATTTTATATTTTAATTTTTTGTGTATAATCTTTCACATAATATTATATATATATATATATATATATACACACACACACACAAAGTATTTTGACAGAAATTAAAAGCATCCATATACATTCATCTACACATACAACGAGTAGTAATGATGGCTAAATTTTAGCAGAAACCCCTCCCTATCAGATATATGTAACTCTCGGTAAATATTACTTAAAACTCTAATGATAATTAAATAAATTTCATTAATATCTTAATATATATATATATATATTTTATCTTGCTATACTCATTGTGGTCCCCTTTAGCCTCCCCCCCCCCATGTATATTTGAGCTTTAGTGGGGGTTTTGTCCGGTGGGGATTTTGTCCGGTGGGGCTTTGTCCGTCCGGGACCCGTAAAATTTCTATCATCGGCCTCTCTTTGCCCAGAACATAATTTGACCATTTAAGAAAATGTTTGTGTGAGACAAAAATTTTGTGGCTGCTCTTGCTCAGGAACTAACTCATAAAATTTCATATAAATTTATATGTAGTTGCACCTTGAGTTAAATCGGTGCTTATCATCTTTTGGTGCAAATCGCTCAACAAGTAGCGTTGATATCCTTTTACAATTTTTTTTAAATGACAATGTAGGGAAATTTTCGTATAAGAGTATACAATGAAAATTATTTTTAACCAATCTTTGTGAAGTTAAAAAAAAAAAAGTAATAGTTATACAAGAAAAAGTTTTTGTATTCGCAGAAGCATTGCTTGCCCTCTCTCTCTCCCCGTCTCCCCTCCTCCCTAGTGTGTATGGGTACATTTTCAGTATGAGTGTTTTTTTTTAAAGGATTGTTTATGAACGTTTTTTTTCCCTTCAATCCTTTTGAAACGAGTGGTTGAAACACGTATTTGTGATAATTTAAAGCAAACTCCCCACTCATTAATTTTAATTAATAATTAGACAAGATGAATTTGTTAAAGAAATATAAGAAAGTTTTGTGATGACCTCCAATCTGCTAGTTTTATAATCGGCATGCTTGTCACCTTTTCTTAAATAAAATGCTTTGAAAAACAATTGATGAAAATTTTTAAGGTTGAGTGAGTGACATAGACATTAAAATAACAAGTAATAGTAATGTAATAAGAAATTATAATGTTCTTTTCCCTATCTATGTATGAGGCAGCTGTTAAAACCAGTCATAATCCCCTACGCATATAATATAAACGTATGATCATTTCGTGTTCACTTTATCCTTTTAAAATATCTGACTTCACGTACAAAAATTCTAGATTCCATTTCCCAGGCTGAAACAACATTTTTACACCTGCAAATTCGCCTTTTTTAAACGACTTTACTTTATCGGCGTTCTCTGTTACACAAAGAGAATTCCGAATAAAATTTTTCAGTCGGCATACAATCACACGTGCAAGATATCAACCGTTTTCACAGGGATACAAGAATAAACATAGGGTCCCACGAAGAAAAATGCGGAACGATTCTTCTCGCACGTGTGTGTCAATCATCGTGAAGTTGCTATGGTTACAATACGCCCTTACTTCCTTTTTCTCATCTTGGCATATTTTTTACCGATTATAAAATCTATTGAAATTTTCTTCATTTGAATCAATAACTTTTGTCGATCATGTAAATTATTATCAAAATAATTTATAAAAATTAATATATGAAATCGACATAAAATAATTACCAATATAGTTTTCTTTTTATAAAACAAACAAATTTGTTGAATTCATAGATATAATAATAAGGTATAGATTGATCATCGCAGGGAAAATGTGATACCTTACTTCTTCACTCGGGAAAAAGACGGTCATCAGAGGACAGCACTCACATCAAAAGCAGTTTTTATAGCATTGGAATACATACGGATGTTTCAGTAAATTAAATTTATGAATAATTTATACACTAAAGGTTAAGGAAAAACTCCAGACACAGTTCAAATTCTTTATATATAGACGTATTGTATTGTTGTATGCGTACATTTATAAGATTTTCATTACTTTTTCTTCTTTTTCAAGTTGTTCATTTTCTCCAAGTGATATGATATCATTTCTTTTTATGCAATATTTAAAAAGATGCTCACATATGTGTATAGATATATGTAACAGGGTGTCGACTGTCGAAAATTTTTTCCCGATTCTTCCACCAATATATTTACATAATAATTTTTTTACTTAATTAATCGTGCAAATTTACTACTAAAAGTTCCGAAAGAAAAATACTGGTGGAAGATTCAGGAAAAAAAAAAATTCGACTGTTGACACCCTGTATAACGACATTTAAAGAATTTCATCGTTTCTATATACAATATTTACTATTTCTGCCTAATAAAACTTTATTAGTATTTACATTGTTTTCAAAATTTATATTGTTTCAAAAAGCAGCGCCGACTTTGAAAAATTTCTGGGGGAGGGGGGGGGGTCTCGAACCAAGGACGTAGCCAGGATTATTTTTTGAGGGGGGGGGGCATCACATTTCTAATACAAGGTCATCAAATATGCTATAATAATGTACACACACCCAAGGAAAAGAACATGCACACACAAACAACGGCCTGATTAACACAGGGGCACGAGCTAGGGGCCCTGAGTAGCAAAGGGTCCCAAAACTGGTCCTGAAAATGCCATCATATCCTTTGCCATTTAGTTTATAAAATTAAGCAAATCGAATTTATAAAACAAAATTAAGAGTAGCAGGGAGGTCACTGGGATAATACGGCCATCGGCCACTTCAATTTGAAACCAATATTGTGATTATGGTTAAGTTAAAATTGGAGGGGAAAGGCAGAATCTCGAAATAATGCTATATCTTCTCTTTAAGTTTTAAAAACAATATTTGTTCTTACTTTTCATTTTTACTTAAAATGTTAAAATTTCATAAACTATCTTTAATTAAATTTTAATAGAATGGAGTAGAAGGCTGATATTTTACCAACTATGTGAAAAATACCAGAGCCGGAAATCGAACCCGGGCCATTCCGCTTAACGTGCGGATGCTCTAACCACTGAGCTACCCTGGCTGATAACCTGCTCGGCACTTCTCACATAATTTATGTTGGCAAGGTTACCGAGTCTGCATTAGAACAGCTATATCAAGTGACAAATTTGAACATGGCACAACTCCAATAGGCTATAAAATTTAATTAATTTATTAATTTATTTTTTAACAGCTGTTAAAAAAAAGTTCTAAATATATTTAATTAAAAGCGGAAGGTCTGGGTTCGATAACCGGCTCTGGTATTTTTCACATCGTTGGTATAAAAAATCAACCTTCCACTCCAAAATTTTCTGAAATGAACTTTCAGGGTTGATGAATAAATTTCTAAATTAAATTAAAATTTCGTGGTCTATTGAAGTTGTGCCATGACTATTAATGTCACTTGATACAGCTGTGTGTACAGACTCGGTGACTTTGCCAACGAATGTTATGTGAGAAATGCCTATCTGGTAATCAGCCAGGGTAGCTCAATGGTTTGAGCATCTGCACGTAAAGCGGAAGGCCCGAGTTCAATACCCGACTCTGGTATTTTTCACAGAGTTGGTATAAAAAATCAGCCTTACACTCCAAAAATTTCAGCAATGATCTTTAATTAATCAATTAATTATTTAAGGCAAGAGGACAAATGAAGTTAATATCACTACGTTCATATTTTTCGAACTAAACCGATTTATTAACCTTTTCTTACCTATAAGATATAGTATTGTTTTTGGGTCAAATTTTCTAAATTGAGTTGTTGTTATATTTACACGTTTTGAGGTCCCTTGAATCCAAAAATCATGTTTTTAGGAATGTTGGTGTGAAAGTTGCCTGAATAATTTTAAATAAACTTTTGAATTTAATAACAGATTTGAATTCTACAAAAATGTAGGTAAAGTAATGAAACAGGGGGTTTGAGGGGGTGGTAGCCCCCCTTAACCCCTGTGTGAGGGACCCGCCCCCCTCACACAGAATTACTTGTCAAATAAAGCTGTTCCGAAGCCTAATTTGAATTGTTTTAACATAGGTTTGCATAACAGTCCTCGCTATCTTACCCCTTAATCTCCAATCTACATTTATAGTATTAAATTTCAGGGTAGTCGTGTGAGTGACACACCAGATTATCAAGTTTTATTTTCCTAAAATAAAAAGTTTTATAAAAAAAAAAGGGGGGGGCAATATTGTATACCTTTTTTTTTATATAAATTCATGACTTACATTCAAAAAAGTTCATTTTTATTTAAAAATGCCAAGGGAAGAAAGAAGCAACCAAATAAATAAAATGCAAATATAAAATTAATAAAATAAAAAATGTAATAACAATATGGCAGTAACTTTTGTGAAAATAGTTATATTACTTTGCATCGATGTTTCTGAAAACTTTTGCTCCTCATGCACAAACAATAAGTGATTGAGATTCCCATAGCACAGCAAAGGAAATCATCTTCCTCTGAACTCCCCCTATTAATTATTGGTCAAATCTAAAACCTGTAGATGGCGCTGCGCGCCGATATTAATGTTTGTTTTCTTCTTTTCTCTTCAGTGTGTTCTTCGTGTTCGTCTTTGTTGTAATAAATGTATGTCTTAGTAATTGATATCCTATTTTTTTTCCGATTTGTGTCGTCAATTCACACCAATGAATTGGAATGAACCAACAGTGGCCTGCAGTCCCCACGACTCTGAACCGATAAGGTAAGATATTTACCTTATTTCAATTTAATATTCTGAAAATGACTATTAATGACTATTTGTGATCTAACATACGTCGCCAAAGTAGCGACATGGTTTTGAATGATAATTTTTATATAACGTCGTTAAAAGTTTAACGACATAAATTATGGCGCCCGAACAGGGACTGCCAGGCCCTTAAAATGTGAATTAGCGTTGTTCTTTATTTTATAGTCCAAATTTGTAAATTAAATCAATATGGACACCGAACTAGAAAAATTAAAAAGAAAACGATCTACCCTAAAGGGATTGTGTACTAAATTGATGAATACGATAAACATAAAGTTAAATGAACCCGACGAAGGGTTAAATGTTTTCGAATTTGAATCCCAGTTAGAAAAACTGCAAGTCAAGAATAACGAAATTATAGAAGTTGAAGATCAAATTGAGGCCAAAATTACGGATCTCAACGAGCTACAAACTGAAATAGAATCGAGACAAGAATATAGGGATTCAATTATTGATGTAAAAGCTCAAATTATGAATAAGATAGAGAAAATTAAAAATTTAAATGTCACTCCGATCTTATCACAGCCAAGAAATGAGCAAACACCCAATTTGCATTTAGAAAGAAGTAATGCAAGTTCCGTGAGATTGCCCAAGATATCAATTCCTGTTTATGAGGGTTCTCCGGAAAACTGGATCGAGTTCTGGAACCAGTATGAAGTAACAATACATGAAAACAAGGATATATCTAATGTTCAGAAATTCGTATATTTACGCAGCTTTTTAAAGGCCCAAGCTTTAACAGCTATTCAGGGTTTAGCACTCTCAGATCAAAATTACAATACTGCAATTGATTTATTAAAATCTAGATTTGGAAAAAAAGATATTATAATAAGATATAAAATTGACGCGTTATTAAATTTGAACCCTGTTAAATCTCCAAATCAAATTAAAGAATTACGCTTACTGCACGACGCCCTTGATGTTAATATTAAATCTCTCGAAAATTTAAGAGTTGATTTAAAATCCTACGGAAATTTGTTATTTCCAATTGTTACAAAATTAATACCTACCAGTATTATGATAGACTATAATAAAATGAAAACAGAATCCGAGGAATGGGATGTACAAGATTTGTTAAAACATTTAAAATTAGAAGTTCAGACTAGGGAAAAAACCTTTTTATTTTTAAAACGCGAAGTAGAAACTCACAATAGCGGGTATAAAAACTCAAATTCCAGATTTGATTCAAAATCCTCGGAAAATAATAATAATGCTTCCTACCGGAAATCTGGTTCGGGATATAAAAATTCTAACACAATGCAAAAGGCATCAGCCTTTAAATTAACTATTAGTAAATGTATATTTTGTGTTGATGCAGTAAATGAGCACGATAGTAAAATGTGCAAATTAAATTTAGAGGACAAAAAATTGTCTTTACGCAAACAGGGAATTTGTTATTTATGTTTCAAAAGAGGTAAACATACAGCTAAATTTTGTTTATCGGGTCTCAAATGTGACACATGTTCAGGAAAACACAATACATTAATTTGCTATAAGCAAAAATCGGAAATTCCAACGGCTCAAATGAAAGATAAAAATCACATCGAACATACCCAAACAAATACTTCTGAGAACAGTGCTTGCGAAAATGATAATTCTGTATTGTCCTATAAGTGTCCTGTACAAAATCCGCTTGAGAATAAATAAATATATTTACAAACTTGCTTCGCAAGAATAACAAATAATTCTAATTTCAACTCTCTAAAGTGTGCCATATTATTTGATAATGCGTCTCAACGAAACTTCATAAACATATCACTCGCGCGTGAATTAAAATTGCCGATGATTAGAAAAGAAACTCTAATCATATATCCGTTTTCTTGTGATCAACCCCAATCAAATGAATATTCAGTCGTAAATTTCGAATTGTCTCATTTAAAAAACCACAAACAGAAATGTTATGTAGAGGCATTGGTCATAAATCAAATATCTTTTACGAAGTTAAAGATACTGGATGACGCATCATGTCGGAAACTTTTGGTTTCGAGTCAGGGGGAAGGAAATAAATTTTCGCAATTGCATTCGAAGGCTCCAGACATTTTAATCGGCGGGGGGTTATTTTGGAAACTGCAAAAAAATAAAAAGAAAATTAATCGTTCGTTGTTTGCTGTAAATACATTATTGGGATGGACATTGCCAGGCAATAATAATTCAGGAAACAATCCAGACAACTTAATTACTGGCGCCTCTGTGTTAAAGATTGAATGTGGTAACTCTATTTGTTTACATGAAAACCATCCATGCATGAAAATAAATGAATCATCCGAATGTACGGGTAATGATTTGCAAAGCTTATGGTCGTTGGATCTTTTGGGAATAAATGATGATAAATTGATTTCTGCTTCCGATCAGGAAATGATAAATAAATTTGATAAGCAGTTAGAATATAAACAGGGTCATTATGTTACTCATTTATTATGGAATGACCATGGTATTGATAAATTTGAGAATAATTTTGAAAATGCTAGACGGCAATTCAATTATTTGAGAAAAAGATTAAAAGCGGATAAATGGATTTTTGAGCAATATAGGCAGATAATCACAGAACAAGAACAACGAGGGATAGTTGAAGAATGCGGTCGCTCTCAAAGGGAGTATTTCGCCCCACATCGTGCGATTATTAGAAAGGAAAAACAAACATCAAAGGTACGAATTGTTTTTAATTGTTCCAGTAGAGTTTCGGGGTGTAAATCTTTAAATGATTGTTTCGTAAAAGGGCCATGTCTTACACCACCAATTTTGGATGTAATTAATAGATTTCGAATGTTTAAGATTGCGTTTTGCGCAGATATTGAAAAAGCGTTTCTAATGATAGAAATCGCGGAACCTGATAGAAATTTTCAGAAGTTTTTATGGTTTGACGAGGACACTCAGAATTATAAAATAATGCGAATGACCAGAGCGACATTTGGTTGTACAACTTCTCCTTTCTTTTTAACGGCAACAATTAAGAAACACATTAAGGAATATAGGGAAATTTATCCGGATAAGTTATGAAATGTTAAATTCAGCTCTGTTTGTGGACGATTTGCTTTATGGCTCCGATACCGTAAACGGTGCCTATGAATTAACTTCTACTGCGGTAAATATTTTAGCAAAGGCTGGAATGAAATTAAGAAAGTTTAGTACGAATTCACAGAAATTAAAGAACATGTGGGATAAAAATGATTGTTTTTCGGAGGTAAACAATGATAGTGTAATAAATATTCTTGGATTGGTGTGGGATAAAGATAGTGATAAATTAGGACTAGCTTTGAAATCTATAGTTGAAAATTTGGATATATCGGTATGTACGAAAAGATATGTACTGCATACAGCTGCAAAATTTTTTGATCCTATTGGGATTATATCTCCCTTTTTAATTAGGATAAAGTGTTTTCTTCAAAGAATGTGGGAAAGAGGTATGGATTGGGATCACGAATTGCCGGATGATCTTAAGGGAATTTGGATAACGTGGTGTAACGAAATTAAGGATTTATTAGAAATTCGAATAAATAGATGCTATTTCACGTATGTTGATTTGAAAAATTCGTGTGTAGAACTACACATTTTTTCAGATGCTTCACCACTTGCATATGGTTGTGTTGCATATTTTAGGGTTATCAGTAATGATAAAAAAATGTTATGTAAGCATGATTATGTCGAAGGCTAGAGTTGCGCCGCTAAAGAAACTAACGTTACCAAGATTGGAGTTAATGGGAGCGGTGATAGCAGCTAGAGTAGCGAAATATATTTGTGATATATTTAAGGAAATTAACATCGAGAAATTTTATTGGACAGATTCTACTATCGTTTTACACTGGGTGAAGGGATCGGCGAAACAGTGGAAACCCTTTGTTAAAAATAGAGTAGTTGAAATTCAGGAATTGTCAGTACCCGAAAATTGGTCATATTGTAATACAAAGGATAATCCCGCAGATTTAGTTACTCGTGGTATTAGCGCAAATGCGTTAGTTAATAATGATTTTTGGTTTAAAGGTCCAAAATGGTTATCTGAGCTAAATGATAAAGGTAATGATATTGGGGAAAAGGTAGACACGCAATATATTACCGAAGAAAAAAGGAAAACACCTGAAAAAATAATTCAGTTTAAAATCTCTATAGAAACAGTTGAACCAATATTAGATCTTGAAAAATATAGTAATATTTTAAGAGTCCTCAGAATTACGGCATGGATAAAGAGATTTCTTAACAACGCGAATCCTAAAAACGAGAAAGTTAAGGGTCCATTATCGGCAGAAGAAATTGGTAGTGCGCAAACAATGTGGGTTAAATATACACAGAAAATTAGTTTTCCGAATGAATTAAACTGTTTGATAAATGGGGAACCTATTTTGAAAAATTCAAATTTAATTGAGTTCTCACCATTTTTGGATTCCGAGGGAATAATGCGTATCGGAGGAAGGCTTCAGAAATCAAATTTTTCTTTTAACGAAAAACAACCGATCCTGTTGCCTTCAAAGGGTAAATTAATTGATTTGTTAATAAAAAATGCGCATGAAAAAGTTTTTCATTTTGGCATTAATGATACATTAGTTCAATTACGGGAGGAATTTTGGGTAATCAAGGGCAGACAGGCAGTAAAAGGCGTATTAAGATGATGCAGAATTTGCATAAAATTTAATTCTAGAGCTGGAGCCCAGATAACAGCTCCGTTACCTGCAGATCGCATCAATGAACAAAAGCCCTTTGCAGTGATAGGCCTTGATTTTGCAGGCCCCTTATACATCCGAAATAATGATAGCAAATATTATATTTTGTTGTGCACATGCGCGATAACTAGAGCAGTGCACCTAGAAATGGTAGAGAACCTATCTACCGAAACATTCTTATTGGCCTTCAGAAGAATAGTAGCAAGGCGTGGTCTTTGCCGTACAGTATACTCCGATAACGCACGAACCTTTCATCGAGCTGATATAGAGTTAAAGCACATCTGGAAAATAATCAGTCATCCCGACGTTAAAGATTTCTATAGTAGTAATAAAATAATATGGAAATATATCATGGAAATGTCACCATGGTGGGGAGGCTTCTATGAAAGACTGGTGCGATCAGTAAAAACTGCATTAAGAAAGGTGGTTGGCAAAACCACTTTAACACACACACAACTACATACAGTTATATGTGAAATTGAAGCTTCAATAAATTCGCGACCCATAACATACATTTATGCAGACTCAGGAGAACCTTCTCCAATTACGCCAGCACACTTCTTGGTAGGTCAACGTCTAACTACCCTACCTATCGTGCATATGAAACCCCATGTACTTCCTGGAACTTCTGCAACATATGTGAAACGTTTCAATCAAAAGGAACGAATATTGAACCAGTTCTGGTCAAGATGGAAGAAGGAATACCTTCTTCAGCTGAAAAACGCCATGACAAGTCGACACTTCAGTATTCGAGAATATTCGCCAAACGATGTTGTGTTAATCCACGATGCTAAATTGCCCAGACACTTATGGAAATTAGGAGTAGTAACTCAAGTGTTTCCCGGTAGAGATGGAAAGGTACGATCTTGTGAGATAAAAACAGCTACAGGTACATTTAGACGTCCTTTCCAGTTGATTTATCCAGTTGAAATTTTGGAAAGAGACTAAAATAAACTTTAAAAACTTATATTTACAAACTATGACTTTTGGGTGAACTTTAAATTCTCTTTGATAATTTCAATTAGAAAATGAACATAAAGTTAATGTTCATCCGGGGGCCAATGTATTAATTATTGGTCAAATCTAAAACCTATAGATGGCGCTGCGCGCCGATATTAATGTTTGTTTTCTTCTTTTCTCTTCAGTGTGTTCTTCGTGTTCGTCTTTGTTGTAATAAATGTATGTCTTAGTAATTGATATCCTATTTTTTTTCCGATTTGTGTCGTCAATTCACACCAATGAATTGGAATGAACCAACAGTGAACAACAATGAACCTGCAGTCCCCACGACTCTGGACCGATAAGGTAAGATATTTACCTTATTTCAATTTAATATTCTGAAAATGACTATTAATGACTATTTGTGATCTAACATACGTCGCCAAAGTAGCGACATGGTTTTGAATGATAATTTTTATATAACGTCGTTAAAAGTTTAACGACACCCCCCCCCGCGCCCCATACAGAGACTTTCAGCCTTTCTTGTTTTTTTTTTTTTTTTTTTTTTTTTTTCTTAGCTGATTTATGTCCATTTTCAATTGCAACAACCTTACTTTACAGCTATGATTTTGGTAAAAAGTAAATGAGAAATAAAGGAGAGAATTTCTTGTTTAATAGGGAATCAGTATTCAAAATTTCTGGGGAAGGGGGGGGGGCTCGAGCCCTCGAGCCCCCACATAGTCGGCGCTACTGGTTTAAAAAAAATTTTAACTTCGTTACAAAATGCTAAAAATTTAAATATCTTAAAATCGAAACTTTATCATTAGTTTGACAAAAAGAAAAAAAAAAAAAAAAAAAAAAGAGAAAAAATATTAATGTGAAATCTTAAATATATAATCCTATACCATAACTATATTTTATTCAATAATTCTTTATATAAACAACGTTTAGGATTGCCACAAGGTGGCATTGCTTCTAGTATATTAGCTGATCTATACTTATATTATTATGAGCGTGACATTGAGTGTACTAATTTTAAATTACTACGATACATAGATGATATAATTATATTATATTTGGATAAACATCACACCAATCTAGACTTACCTGTTAATTATCCTGAAAATCTGTCTCTTAGTAGTACTGATTTGGAATCTAGTGTTATTAGTTTCTTAGATTTAAAAATTATTCTTAATAGTAATAGCCAATTAGAATTTGACTTATACGATAAAAAGAAAGATTTCCCCTTTAAAGTGATTTTTTTTTACTAATTTTAAAACATGTTTACATAAATCTGTTTTTGTCAATATTCTTCTTAATTTTAATCTACGGATCAAACATTCAGTGTCTGATAAACATCAAAAAGTACAATTTCGATTCTTTAAAAATTGAGCATTAATTAATGGATATCCCAAACACTTAATTAAATTTTTTTTTTAATTATTATTTTTTCTCCCTCTCAATTTTTATTTCAATTTTTATTCCAATATAAATTTAGGTCTAAAAAAATTAGGTATTTTTTTATGGTTAGTATGTATTCCCATTATCTTTCAATCTTCGTGTAGATGGCAGCACTATTCAATCATCTACATTGATTATCTGAATCCTAAAGAAAAAAAAATGTTCCATGCTTCCTGGACATTTTGTACAGACATTATATGTATTTAATTTCTTTTTCTTTTATTGTCTATTCATTTTATTATTTATTCATTTTATTTATTCATTTTATTTTATTTTATTTTATTTATTTAATTTTTCCATTATTTTCATAACATTACTGTAGATGGCAGCACTATTCATGTTACAATAATTATGAATAATAATCTGAATCCTTCTTTAAGTTAAAATTCTACCTGAATAACTCTGCGATTTCTTTATTTTACTCCATGTTCACCGCTATTTTGAACTGACTAACTGTGCTTTTAACTGATATCTACTTGTTAAATATTTATATGTGTCTCGTTTATTATAACTTTGAGTGGCATCTTTTACAATAATAATTTTTTAAGTAATTTTGAATTATCATTTGTAGTAATGAGTTTATTTTGATCTACGATTTTAAATGGTTTTGGATTATCATTTTTAGTGAATTGTTTTATTTTGATCTTCGTTTTTTCTGGTTTTACTATGGGTGTTTCGGGCCTGTGAACAAAGAAATTCTTAGCTTTTGATTTCTTTGTGACAGAAAAACATCCATTTTTAGCATACTTGCATTCTACCAGGCCCTTGAAAGCGTTAGAATGCAAATATTTCATTCCAATCTCATTCCAATTTCCAATAATTCATTTCGATTTTACTTTATTTCTTTTTTGGTTTGATTTGGGTTGTCTTCGCTTATGATCCGAATAATTGTTTTAATACTGAAATTAAATCATCTTTAAATTTCAAATTTTTGCACTGATAATATTGTATTACTATATATATATATATATATATATATATATATATATATATATATATAAATCCCTTAAATATAATGACAGTATTTAAATCCTAATAATAAAAAAGCAACTAATTATGAAAATTACAATTAAATAAATTAGTGAAATATACTAGATACACAAAGATATGTGAGGGATTTTCAAATCAATTGCCAATTTGATGTCCTAGTTTTTCAGGCTTATTTTGTGTTGATAAATTTATTATTTTGAGACTATAAACGCATAAAGCGATGTATCATTTTCTATTTAATTCAATGCATTAATTTTATTTTCTCTAAATTCTGAAATAATAGTCTTTTTCAATTGTTACTTTCCGAACACTATAGTGAGGAAAGTATTGTAATCATGTCAAAAATCCGAATTCGAGATTTTGATGTTTCTATACGTTTTGAGGTCCCCTGACTCCGTTTTCACTATTTTTACGATGATGTATGTATGTGTGTGTGTATGTGTGTATGTGTGTATGTTTGTGAACACGCTAGCGTCTAAAGGCTTTGTTCGATTAACCTGAAAGTTGGTACGTATATTGTAAGTCACCATAGTACGAACCCTATAGATTTTGGTGAATCTAGCACTTATAGTTTTTTTACAGGGACACAAAGAAAAATTCTTTATCATTATGGCCTATGGGACCAAAATCTTAAAAGTGCGATAGCATCTAAACGCCTTATTCAATTGAGCAAAAATTTTATACCCATATTATAGGTCACAGATACTCAATCTGTATAGATTTTGGAGAATCTAGCACTTATAGTTTTTTTACAGGGACACAAAGAAAAATTCTTTATCATTAAGGCCAATGGGGCCAAATTTTTAAAAGGGTGATAGCGTCTAAACGCCTTATTAATCTGAGCAAAAAAATTGTACACATGTTATAGGTCGCATTTGCACCAACTGTATAGATTTTGGTGAATCTAGCACTACAGTTTTTTTACAGGGACACAAAGAAAAATTCTTTATCATTATGGCCTATGAGACCAAATTTTTAAAAGTGCGATAGCATCTAAACGCCTTATTCAATTGAGCTGAAAATTTGTATGAATATTATAAATCACTGTTGCACTAACTATAAGCATTTTGGTGAATCTAGCATCTATAGATTTTTACAGGGACAAAACGAAAAATTCTTTATCATTATGATCTAAGGGCTCAAAGTTCAGTAGCGTTAAATAAAACCTCGTGTGATATATGGAGAAAAAAACACTCTATTATGGTTTTCTCTCTTTTGTTTGTTTAGCAATTCCTCTTTCTTTATTTTATCTACAAAACTGTTAGTTACTCAATGTTCGGAAAGTCGAGTGGAGTCACTCCAGATTTTTTTAGTTAGCAGGTGGTGGAAATTTACGCGTTCTGTAAAACAAACCCGCATAATCTGAATTTTTTCTTATGTTTTGAAAACAACTTCTTTTATATATAACTAGCAGGCTACGCCCGCTTCGCTGGTCACTATTTTTAAATGAATCAATATAATTAACGAATTCTCAAAATTGCATTAATTTTTTTCATGTGAAAAAAAGAGAAAAAAGAAAAATTCTGATCGGGGAAAATGTCGCACCGGGTCGCGTATCTCCCTTATGTTGGCGTGTACAGCCCAGCCTGGCGAATTTTCGTAGCGAGCTCCAAAACCTCTCTCCCGCGAAGCAACCCTTCTTTCTACTTCATTCACGATTCGTGAAAGATTCAAACAATCTTTTTTTTTTTTTCCTAAGAGAATAAACTAGTATTAACTAGTATGTTATGGCCATCACAAGACTTTCTTATATATTTTCCTATACAAATTCACTCAGCAACAATATTGAAAAAAAAAAAAAAAAAAATCCAAGTTTTTTTCCGTTAAAAGTAAAAAAAAAATCGATAACTTTGTTTTAAATTATCACATATTTATAGTTCAACCATTCGTTTTAAAGGTGTTGACGAGACCTTTCGAAAGATACCCATCTTTGAAATTTACCCCACCCCGTGGGGTACTTTCCCCCCAGGGAGGGAAGCGATGCCCCCAAATGCACAAAAATTTCTTCCTAATTAACTACTACTATTATTAATAATTCGTATTAATTTTACAATCACAGGTTAAGAATAACTCTCATTATGTACATTTATACGAAATTTTGTCATACTGCCATGTTAAAAATTTAGAAAAAATACGATCACAGCGCCTCCTGTTGTGCGATTTATCCCCAAATCTAATCAGCACCAGTTTATGGCAGGGGCCAACTAAATACAGAGTTTGGTTAAATTTTGTTAATTTTTTTTTCTTTAATTACGATTTTTTTGTTTTTTTTTTTTCGTAAAAAGTAAAAAAAAATCGATAACTTTGTTTTATATTATCACAGATTTATAGTTCAACCATTCGTTTTAAAGGTATTGACGAGACCTTTCGAAAGATACCCATCTTGAAAATTTACTCCCCTCGAGGGAGGACTTCCCCCCCCCCCCCAGGGGGGTTGACGAGGCTCCTACACATACAAAAAATTTTTCCCAGTTGACTATCTCTGTTATAAATAATTCTTGTAAATGTCATAATGATTACTAAAAAATAATTCTCTTTATGCCTATTTATACAAAATTTTGTCCTATATCACCATGTTAAAAATTTGGAAAAAGTGGGATGGCAACGCAACCTGTAAGACAATTTTTACCAAAAGTTGATAGGCACTAATTTATGTCAAGGTGCAACTACATACCAATTTGTATGAAATTCTGTGCAGTAGTTCCTGAGATACAGTTGCCACAAAATTTTGTCACACACACACACACAGAGACAGACAGACAGACAGACAATTTCTAAAAATGGTCAAATCGTGTTCTACAGCTCTCAAAACGTGTAAATCCATCAAAAACCCGAGGTCGAAAATTTTTACGAATCCAATACTTTCTTCTATTGAATATAGAAGAAAGTAAAAATGTGTCAATTTTTTTTTTTTTTTTTTTTTTTGTCGTGTCCATGACGTAGTCGAATTAGATTAAACCGTGGATCTTTATAACTGCATCTGCGATTTGTTGGATGTTGTCGTCATATAGGTCTATCAGTGACGGCAATACTCCAATTTCTCTCAAGTTCGCACTTATTGCCGGACACTCAAAGACATGGCAAGGTGTAAGCTGTGTATCTGGGCAATTGTTACAGTTTCTATACACCCTTCCACCCTCTTTATTACTTTCTTCTACATGTAATATAGAGAAAGTATTGGATTCGCGAAAATTTTCGAAGTCCACTTTTTGATGGATTTACATGTTTTGGGATGTGAAGAACACGAATCAATAGTTTTTAGAAAATGTCTGTCTGTCTGTATCATTTTTTTGTGGACGCTGTATCTCACGAACCAATGAATGAAATTTAACCAAACTTGGTATTTAGTTGCACCCTGACATAAACTGGTGCTGATTAGATTTTGGGATCAATCGCTCAATAGGTGGCGTTGTGATCGCATTTTATGCAAATTTTTAACATGGCAGCATAGGACAAAATTCCGTATAAATGGGCATAAAGAGAGTTATTTTACACTTGTGATTGTAAAATTAATATGAATTATTGATAATAGTAGTAGTTAGCTAGGAAAAAAATTTTGTGCATGGGGGGGCATCGGTTCCCCCCCGGGGGGGGAACCGATGCCCCCCCATGCACAAAATTTTTTTCCTAGCTAACTACTACTATTATCAATAATTCATATTAATTTTACAATCACAAGTGTAAAATAACTCTCTTTATGCCCATTTATACGGAATTTTGTCCTATGCTGCCATGTTAAAAATTTGCATAAAATGCGATCACAACGCCACCTATTGAGCGATTGATCCCAAAATCTAATCAGCACCAGTTTATGTCAGGGTGCAACTAAATACCAAGTTTGGTTAAATTTCATTCATTGGTTCGTGAGATACAGCGTCCACAAAAAAATGATACAGACAGACAGACATTTTCTAAAAACTATTGATTCGTGTTCTTCACATCCCAAAACATGTAAATCCATCAAAAAGTGGACTTCGAAAATTTTCGCGAATCCAATACTTTCTCTATATTACATGTAGAAGAAAGTAATAAAGAGGGTGGAAGGGTGTATAGAAACTGTAACAATTGCCCAGATACACAGCTTACACCTTGCCATGTCTTTGAGTGTCCGGCAATAAGTGCGAACTTGAGAGAAATTGGAGTATTGCCGTCACTGATAGACCTATATGACGACAACATCCAACAAATCGCAGATGCAGTTATAAAGATCCACGGTTTAATCTAATTCGACTACGTCATGGACACGACAAAAAAAAAAAAAAAAAAAAAAAATTGACACATTTTTACTTTCTTCTATATTCAATAGAAGAAAGTATTGGATTCGTAAAAATTTTCGACCTCGGGTTTTTGATGGATTTACACGTTTTGAGAGCTGTAGAACACGATTTGACCATTTTTAGAAATTGTCTGTCTGTCTGTCTGTCTCTGTGTGTGTGTGTGTGACAAAATTTTGTGGCAACTGTATCTCAGGAACTACTGCACAGAATTTCATACAAATTGGTATGTAGTTGCACCTTGACATAAATTAGTGCCTATCAACTTTTGGTAAAAATTGTCTTACAGGTTGCGTTGCCATCCCACTTTTTCCAAATTTTTAACATGGTGATATAGGACAAAATTTTGTATAAATAGGCATAAAGAGAATTATTTTTTAGTAATCATTATGACATTTACAAGAATTATTTATAACAGAGATAGTCAACTGGGAAAAATTTTTTGTATGTGTAGGAGCCTCGTCAACCCCCCTGGGGGGGGGGGGGAAGTCCTCCCTCGAGGGGAGTAAATTTTCAAGATGGGTATCTTTCGAAAGGTCTCGTCAATACCTTTAAAACGAATGGTTGAACGATAAATCTGTGATAATTTAAACCAAAGTTATCGATTTTTTTAACTTTTAACAAAAAAAAACTTAGAAAAATATCGCATTTTTTTTTTTTTTTTTTTTTTTTTTAACGAAATTTAACCAAACTTGGTATTTAGTTGGTCCCCGACATAAACTGGTGCTGATTATGTTTGGGGATCAATAGCTCAACAGGTGGCGCAGTGATAGCATTTTATCTATATTTTTAACATGGCAGCATAGGACAAAAATTCGTATAAATGTGCATAATTAGAGTTGTTTTAAACTTGTGATTGTAAAATTAATATGAATTATTGATAATAGTAGTATGTAACTAAGAAAAAAATTTTCTGCATGGGGGGGCATCGCTTCCCCCCCCAGGGGCGGGAAGTACCCCCCCGGGGGGATAAATTTTCAAGATGGGTATCTTTCGAAAGGTCTCGTCAATACCTTTAAAACGAATGGTTGAACTATAAATCTGTGATGATTTAAAACAAAGTTATCGATTTTTTTCACTTTTAACAAAAAAAAAAAAAAAAAAAAAAAAAAAAAAAAAAACTTAGAAAAAAAAAAAATCGTACTTTTTTTTTTTTTTTTTTTTTTTTTTTTTTTTTAAATATTGTTACTGATTGAATATGTATAGGTAAATATAGAAGAAAGTCTTGTGGTGGCCACAACATACTAGTTAATTTTCATGCCTCTGTGATGACCGGTTCTTAGCCTTATTATAGTTTTTGTTATTAATCGATCTGCATTTGTTTCACAAAGCTGGTGTTTCGTTTGAATTGTTTTTTCTCTAAGTTTAGATTTAGTTATTGCATTTGCATCTTGAAGAGAGACACTGTTGCTGTTATTGTTGAGATTTCTGGACTCCTTGGCTAGTTTATCAGCATTTTCGTTGCCTGCTATTTCAACGTGTGCAGGTATCCACTGAAGTGTACAGGTTTTATTTATAGCTTGAAGATCTTGAAGTCCTGAGATGATTTCATGGGTGATAGAAGAGTGCCCCTTTGAAATGGCCTGGAGGGCGGCCTTCGAGTCGCAGAAAACCACTAGGCCTTCTGCCTGCTTAGTAGTGGGAAGGGACTTATACATATTAAGTGCCTCCAGAATTGCACGTAGCTCGCAGGTGAAGTTAGAGGCTATATTTCCCGCACCAAATTTGCCCTGGTGAGGCTTATCATCTGGAGTAGTTAAAAACACACCTGAACCCCCACTGGTGATAGTTTTGTCAGAGGAACCATCTGTATATGCATGTACAAACTTCTCTTTTGGAAGGAAAGTTTTCAATTGCATAGAGTCCTTTTTTCCTAATGATATCATTCTGTCTATTTTTGTTGCATGGCTCTAAAAGGTCGGTATGAATGTTGGTGTTCAGTGGAAGCCTTTTGCGAGAGATAGGTTCTTGAACAATAACCCATTTGTTGTGTTCAATACTTGCTCTGATATCTCTATCATATTGCATGGGTGAAGATCGTTTTAGTCTTGACTTGGCATTCCACCCTTCAAAGGTAATGTGAGAAATGTATCCAGGAGCACGACTTCTCGCTTTGTTCGTGAACTTTATCATATTTACTTTTCTTCTATTTTGTAGACTTTTTAGTCCACACTCTCTGATTATCTTGACATTATTGGTGGATGATACTGCACCAGTCACTATCTTTGCAGCTCTCGCTTGTATGCTTTCTAACTTGTCTAGGGCAGTATCAGAAGCGTGAGCCCAAATCGAGGAAGCATACTCCATAATGGTTCTAATGAGTGAAGTAAATGTGGTCTTTAGAGTTTTGGGGGAAGCTCCCCAGTCAGTGCCGCAGAGACTCCTGATGATTTTCAGTTTTTTGAGAGATTTTTCTGAAACTGTCTTCACATGCTCTGTGAATCTCAATTCGGCGTCCAGAATTATTCCCAGATATTTAGGGTTAGATGTTTTCACAATACGTTTCCCTTCGATATTTAATTCCAGATCAAATAGATTTCTGTGCTTTCTGTCTGTTGTGAAGACGCTAAGTGTTGTTTTTTCAACATTAATCTTTAGCTTTAGATCTTGCGTCCATTTAAAAATGCCATCAAGGGACTTCTGAAGAGCCCTTTCTGAGCTGTTGATGTCTCTATCCGAGTGCCAAATCGCAATATCGTCGGCGTAACAGGCTACTTTAGTTCCATTTTGAAGGTTTTTCTCAGGAAGTCATTTATCCATATCAGAGCATGTCCTCCAATACCATAGTTATGTAATAGTGTTATGAGTTTCTGGCGCCACACTCTATCGAAGGCAGCAGACATGTCCAGAAAAACAGCAGTAGTCTTTTTTGGAAATCGTTCTTGAAAGCCATCAGTTACGGACTGGCAAAAGTAAAATAACTGATCCTCAGTTGAGTGTAATTTTCTGTAAGCTGTTTGATAAAAATTTATCACTTTTTTCTGTATGAGGAACTCAACCATTCTATGGTGTATTATGCGTTCCATCGCTTTGCAAAGAATGCTGGTGAGGGCAATTGGTCTAAAGTTTTTACTTTCCGTGGCTGACTTTTTTGGTTTATGTATAGGTACGATAATAGATGTTTTCCATATATTGGGCAGTCTTCCAGATCTCCATGATGTGTTGAAAATGTTCAGCAGGAACTTTTTTGCATTTTCCCCTAGGTGTTTTATCATTTCGCCGAATATAAGATCAATTCCTGGGGATTTGTTATCTATATCTTCTATATCATTATATAAAGCGCAAAAAATTGTTTGTTTGTGGAGGGTAATCTCCGAAACTACTGAACCGATTTAAAAACTTCTTTCACTGACCGAAAGCTACAGTATGCCATATTGTTATAGGCTATATTTAATTTTGATAAAATAAATTTTAGTTTAAAATCTGAGCATTTTAATTAAAATCCCCATAGAAGCCGTAATAGAAATGGAAATAATGAAATATTAAAATAATTAGCTGCTGCCAACATAAAAGAAACATTTACATATTCATTTCGTTTTTAAAATATCTTGACGTGAAAAGAAAAGAAATATATTTGCACGTGCATTAAATTGAAATTCATATAAAGCTTTTTTAATTGTTAAACTTACACGTTAAATCTGACGTCATTATAGAATTAAAAGTGTTTATTTTTCTAATAATTTAATTTGATATGATATGATATAATATAATGATCTAAGCATCAATGTTTAAACCACGGAGTCTTTATTACTCCGTGGTTTAAACTGATGTGTGTAAACCAAAACGAAATTGGAATTTAAAAATAAATAAATAAAATAAAATAAAATAAGAAATTCTGTTTTATAATATTATTTATTTTAATTTATAATTGTTGCCAAAAAGATTTACGAATTAATTTATTTTTAGACAATAAAATATATAATAAAATATATTTTCACGCGAACAATAATATAAAAAGTGAACTGGATTTTTTGTAAAAAAATAATAAAGATCGAGGAAAATTATTTCCCCATTTTATTCCCCATATTTGGATATAGATATGTATTAGTTATCATGTGCATCCGTTAGATTAAATTGTTTTTGTTGTAAAATTGATAAAATTGGAATTTTAAATTTCAAAACTCTAGAAAAAAAAATGGCAAATTTCCATATTCGATTGAAAACATAAACATTTCATTTCAAAGGATGATATTTACACAATAAACATCCAACTAATAAACTAATTAAAAGGGAAAGGATAAATATTCTATCATAATTTGAAGTCAAATTTGTTTTCAAATGTCTAAATAAAGTATCTTATATAATATACTAATATGTTGCAGCGGAATAGATTTGATATCCGTCATCCTTGGCAGAAAAAAAAAATATCGCCAAATTATCTGGCGAATATAATTTAATTCCTTTCAAAAATCATGGTTATTTTAAAAACTTACATTAAGAGTGTAACGAATAATATGAAACAATATTTCGTACAATACATATTACGAAAATATACATCTGGCATGTATATTTTCGTATTACGTTTTTGATCGCCAAATACAAAAAACGCCAAGGGTGACAGTTTTGAAATTTAAAATTAAAATTTTGTCAATTTGACAGCAAAATAACTCAATCTAACGCATGCATACAATAACTAATACATATCTATACCCAAATATGAGGATTAAAATCGGGAAATAATTCTTCTAGAATTTTAATAATAATAAAAAAAAAAAAAAAATCCAATGAGCGATTAACATGGAAAATCTTTTTCTTGCATCCACGGGCGGTCAGTGATGTCACACTTCGCTTGCGTATTGAGATGTTTAAATTTATTTGGCGACTATTTTTAGCAACTAACAGTTATGGCAAGTAGCTCAATATACATAGCGCATACAGCCATTACTGAAATGTAAATAGCATTTAATTATTTGAGTTACATTATGTTGATTGGAAACCTATTTAATATACCTATTCTCTATAGCTATCTGTATATATATATAAATTACGTGTCACGATGTTTGTCCGGGGTAAACTCCTAAACTAAGGAACCGATTTTAATGAAATTTTGCACACTGTGTGCAGTTTGGTCCAACTTGAGAGATAGGACTGTTTTTATCTTAATTTATTGTCACAATATTGTTTTATTGCAATTATTTGTTAATTATAGACCTTTATTAAGTTGCTCCAAAATATCTGTGAGTTCCATTAATTTAATTGTTGCCAAAATAAAAATAAATAAATAAATAAATACGAGTTCATTTTCTTTCGACATAAAAATAAATACATTTAATCAAACGTGAACGTTAAAAAAATATAAAAAGTTAAATTATGCATCTCACGAAAATTGACGTCATAATCAATTTAAAGATTTTATACACATTGATAAAGTGCTAATGTAGTTCTATCATAGATATAGTAATATATATAGATCTCTCATCCCCATGTTATCGTACAAAGATTTTTGATGCCGAAAAAAAAAATAAATAAAAGCTTTGGAAACAGCCATTAAGTGGTATTGAAAAAAAAAAAAAAAAAAAAAAAAGAAAAAAAAAGAAAGAGAGAAATATGAATTTGAAACTGTATCTGGAGTCTTCCATTCCCCTTTAGCAAATAAATTATTCATAAATTTTATTTGCTAAAATATTAGTATGTATTCCCGTGTGTATTCACTCGGGGAAAGACGGCCATATTTTGGTAAAAACGTCGTCTTTTCCCAAATGAAAAGGAATAACTTTTTTCTCCCCAATGATCACTCTATTCTATATATGCTATACTATATCTATGAGTTCTATACGCAAGCGAAGTGTGACTCACTGACCGTCTGTGCAGCCAAGAAAAAGATTTCCTATGTTAATTGCCCACTGGATTTTTTGTAAGAAATTATTAAAAATCGAGGAAATTTATTTCCCGATTTTAATCCTTATATTTGGGTATAGATATGTATTAGTTATCGCGGGTGTTAGATTGAATTATTTTGCTGTCAAATTGACAAAATTTTAATTTTAAATTTCAAAACTCTGTCGCCCTTGGCTTTTATTATTATTATTATTATTATTTGGCGATCAAAAGCGTAACACGAAAATATACATGCCAGATGTATACATTGTACGAAATGTAATATGTATTATTCATTGTACGTATGTATGACATGTAATATGTATTGTACGAAATATTGTTTCATATTATTCATTACTCTTTTAATATAAGTTGTTAAAATAACCATGATTTTTGAAAGGAATTAAATATTTTCGCCAGATAATTTGGCGATATTCTTTTTCTTTCGCCAAGAATGACAGAAATGAAATCTATTCCGCTGCAAAATATTAGTATCTTACATCAGATATTTTATTTAGACATTTGAAAACAAATTTGACTTCAAAATATGATAGAATATTTATCATTTTCCTTTTAATTAGTATATTATTAGTATATTAAAATTTAAAAGCATGGTATATAAAAAGTTTTTTTTTTTTTTATCTTATAATTATTCTTATCTTAATCCTCAATGTTTCCCATCTTTATTAACTTGAATTTACTATTAAAATTTTAACATACTCAAAAACTTCTCATCACTTCGTTAAAATACACTAAACTTTTCCAAAATCCTTTTCTATTTAAAATGATACATGTATTTACTTTAAATGTCCAATATTTCATAAGATTTCCAATTTTAAAGTTTTAAAATATTTTTCAAATTTACTTATTTTTCTGGTTTAGCCTTATTGTTTTCATTTTTATAACTACAGCTGTTGCCCTCTTTAAAATATTTAAAATGATGAGGTCATTTTATAGTAAAATTATCCATTATAGCATATATTATATTTCACTCCTCCATAAAAATTGATTTTAAATTCGTCTGTTTCTTTTATACTTTTATTTTAATAGAATTTTAATAGAATTTAATTTATATATTAGTCATTTTAGCAATTTTATCCAAAGTAGCATTAGAAATAATATATATCACTTCTCCATTAAAATTTATAGGACCCTACAATAAAATTAATTTGTGCTTAATATCAACACTACGAAAATTTTTATCAATCGCTTCCAAATTTTGACCTAAGTTTCAAATCTCAACCCTGTGGGTTTTTACATCGGCTACAACGTTTTCGTCTTTGTTCGTAAATAATAATTTGACTGTACTAAATAGTTTACAGCCGTATAATTCAACGTATAACTTAGTCACAGCAACGCGTGGCCAGGTCTGCTAGTACTAATATAAAAAGAAGAAAGGTTTATATGCATATGTAGAGAACGATCGCTAGAACTAAAAAGCCGATTGCTTTTTTTTTTTTTTTTCTTTCAATAATCAAAAGTTACACTGTCTCTCTCTAAGTGCTAGAAGCTATAATAAATTTTGGTAAAATAAATTTTTAATTAAAAGTTTCAATATTTTAATTGAAAACAAAGCATAGATTTGATATCTATCGTCATTGGCGAATTTTGTATTTGGCGATCGAAAACGTAATACGAAAATCTGTATATTATCGTAGTAAATACGAGATGTATGTGTTTACTTCAATTACCCTACTACCGTAGGTAGTGGAAGTATTGTATAGGTTTTGGCAATTGGTCAGTGTGTGTGTATATGTGCACGTGTGTGTGTAATCTTCTGGCTGTCATATCTCCAAAACTAATAAAAATAGAACTACTAAACTTCACAAGGGATTCAGGTCTGGTGTACAGATAAATTTTCCAAATTTTCGTGAAAATTGAAAAACCGGAATTGGGTCATCGAAAACCAGAAATGGGACCGTAAGCCCATATTCAAAAACACCTCTAATGATTTTCTTCAAAGTTGTTATATAAATAATATATTAGATGCCCTTTCGATTGAAAAGTTGCTTAGTTCAGGAAAATTGATAGGCGTCCTCTATAAACAGCTCAATTTCAGACTTCGCAAGTGCGTTCCTTTAAAAACGCCTGTACGGATTTTTTTTCAAACTCGCCATGTTAACTTCCTATTAAATATCCTTTTGTATGTAATTATTGTTTTTAGGTCAATAATTGAGTATGCTAAGTTTTGGTAAAAGTTGGTATCTCAAAAACGGCTCTAACTAAAATAAGCTAAATAAGCATTCTTGGCTCATAACGGCTCTAACTAAAATAAGCATTCTTGAAAAAATTTTCTTTAATCCAATTTAGATAACCTTTCTCAAGTATTACATGCTTATTACAGGAATATTAACGGTCATCCTGATTAGGTAGTTCAGTTTTAGATCTCGGAAATTCGTGTTTAAAAAAATAACTATCTATTGTTTTTCCCCTTATTTTTTAACTCGCTATGCAAACTCTGTTGTATGTGTCTTTATACGTGTATCAAGTTTCTCTTACTCGAAAATCTCAAAAAATGCAAGTAATATCTCCAAAAAATTGTATATATTACGTGTAATAGTGGGTAATGGAAGTCGTGTGGTTGTTTCACACCAGATTCTGTAATAGTATATATTGTACGAATATTGTTTCATATTATTGATTTCTCCTTTAATATACATTATAAAAATAATAATCAATTATGGAAAAAATTAAATATATTTGCGAAATGAACAAATAAATAATAATTAAAGCTATTATGACGTCAATTTTATCAAAAACATTTTCATGTCATAGGTTTATTTTTCAATATTTTTTATTCATGAGTAAATAAATGTTTCTTTTTATGAAATAAATAAATAAATAAATAAATAGCATTAAGTAAAAATTGCCAACATTTAACAACTAATTAAAAAAAAAATTGTAAAATTATATTTTGACTTTTCAGTTAATAATATTGCCTGACTATAACATATAAACTGATATATTTCTTGATTTTTTACATATCAATCATCTTTAACTAAAATTTGTTCATCAGTGCGAAGCCGGACGGGTCAGCTAGTTTTTAATAAAATCGACTGCTTCAAGAAGCTCTTCATCTGTGTCAATGGAGACTTAGTATCGTAATTTTTAAATAATATATTTAATGCCTAAATTTATTAGAAAACTTTCACCCTTTAAATTTAATTTAGCAAGATTAATGAAGAAATAAATTCTATTCTAATTTTAAGGCTTTTAGATTTTTTTCCTAAAATGCTTTTTTTTTTTTTTTTTTTTTTTTTGTATCTCTTACCCATATATATGGTAGAGAAAGTATTGTTTTGGGGTGAAATTTTAGAAGTTAAGTTTTTGATTTTACTTTCACGTTTTAAGATTTCCTGAATCAGAAAAACATGTTTTTAACGGTTGGTCTGTGTGTGTCTCATTGTGTGTGTGTGTCTGTCTGTGAGTCTGTTTTCAGCATATCTCGAGAACAAACAGTAGGAGAAAGTCCAAACTCGGTATTCTAAATATGCATCATATAGAGACGCTACACTAAACTTTTCGTCGAGATCAAGCAGATAATTTGTGTATAGGTACATCCAAGAACATTCAAATACATTATGTCTATAGGAAAATTTCTGGTGGTAAGTCGTAACATTTTATATATATATATATATATATATATATATATATATATATGCATAAAAGTGTGTTTTGTGTAGATTGTGGTATAGAAATCATTCATCATTCGTTTACAGGGCTACCCAAAATATTTGGATATATTGGGCCTATACTTGGGAATTGCTGGAATTGTAATTCAAATTGTATTGGATGTTTTTCACGTAAGACTAAATTTAAGTGCACAATATTGTCTATAGTGCATATTGTTTATTATAGACAATATACAGGTCTACCCAAAATTGATAATAATAAGAAGAAAACACCACAGTACTGACATGTTAAAGTAATAAGTAAAAATTTTTGAATAAACACCATAAAATGCAATAAACTTATTACAATTCGTACTTATTGCATTTCGTTGAACTCAGTAAACAATTGAGTTAAACGGTTTTTTTGCTATTGAATGTAATTGATGGAAGTGCTTTGCACATTTTACTATGTCGACGAATGCAGCAAAATTAATTTTTCACACCCACACTATAAACAATCTATTTTTTGAAGCTTTATTTTTACCCCTTATATATATATATATATATATATAATATTACGTTTTGAGGTGCTTTGATTGCGAAAGTCGAACTTTTAGCGGTTGATCTGTATGTATATCTGTTAGCAGCATAACTTAAAAATAAATAACTGCAAAAAGCTCAAATTTGGCATTTTGAAAAATAAAAAACACTGTAATAAATGCAATTAAAATTTAATTAATTTAAAATTATTCTCTTTTTCTAATTTACTTTATCTTATACATAAAAGGTCGAGAAAGTATTGTTTTCGGATCAAGTTTTCGAAAATGAATTTTTGCTTGATTTATACATTTTGAAGTTTTCTGAATCCAAAAAGTATGTTTTTAGTGATTGGCCTATGTGACTTCACTGTATGTACTATAGATATGGGGCACACAGGTAATTATAAAAATATTTGACCTCTTTTTTCTTTTCACGTTTTGAGGTGTTGCGAATTCCAAAAATCAGAATATTTATAAAGTGTTCTTAGGTTACTCAGTTTTTTAGCTAGTTATTTAGTCTATAGACACATATAGACAGAATGATTGTAATATGGGCGTATCAGTTTGTAATATCACTTATGTTATTGAGAAGGACAATATTGCTTTTGAACAATGTAAGTTGCAAACTTCGTATGTTATTCGAAATTTACTTTTTTTTTTTTTTTTTTTAATATATATATATATATATATATATGGCAGAATAGAGCAAAATTTCGTTTAAACGTCCATTATGATAAATATTTTCTCGTAAAGATATCAGACCGATATTTTAAAATATATTTTTAATACACTTCATTAAATATGAACATTTTAATGTGAAAACTTTAATAGTTAAAAATTTAAGTTTTCTTCATATGACCAATTAGGCCAATACTTCACTCGAACTTGCGATATGGGAATCATTGCGTTGGAAATTAATGTACGAAAACAATCCTAATAAAATTAGTCATTTAATTACAATAAGTTAAATGTATCGAATCAGAAAGAGGGTAGCCTTAGAGGTGCAGCATTTCAGTCTACGACCGTGTTGAGTGTTCTATCATACTCATTCCTTTTAATATAAACTAGTATCGCCCAGTGGTCGAATCGAAACTCGACCATTTTTTTTGCAAAGCGAGGCAAAGCAAAGTTATTGCTTTGTCCTAAACGGAATGCAATTGCAACACAGCTGCGGCAATTGTTTGCTGATATTCACTTAACTGAATCAGCAGAGTTTTACTTAATATAACTATTTCTCTATGTAGATGTTAGCCTTTCCTGAAATGAGAGAAAATCGCAACTTGAAAATGCCCCTTGTTGTGTGATACAGCCCAGAAGCTAATAGGTACCAACCATGTCAAATCAAGGCCCAACCAAGTATCAAATTCTGTTAAATTATTTCGATTGGTTCATAAAGTACAGTGTTTGAACAAAAAAAAAAAAAAAAAGATATTTTTCAATAATGGTCGAATTGAGTTCGGGAAATTTCAAAACGTGTAACTTTATCGAAAACCGAAAATCTAAAACTTTTCTGAATCTTATATTTTCTACTTATATATGCAGAGGAAAGAAAAATAAATCCACTTTTTAAAAAATAAAAATAAGTAGTCAATTTCACTTAATTAAAATGCAAGGAAATCTCAAAACGTGTAAATTCATCGAAAACCAGAAATCAAAAGTTTTTATGTATCTTCTACTTGCTTCTTCCACCCACAAAAGCTAGTAATAAAGACACTTTTTTAAAAAATAAGTAGCCAATTTCAGTTAACTGAAACGTAAAGAAAGCTCAAAACATGTAAATTCAGCAAAAAACGGAAATCGGAATTTTTTCCGTATTGTCTACTTATACTTGCAGCAGTTAGTAACAAATCCATTTTCCTTTTAATTAGTATATTAGTTGAATATTTATTGTTTAAATATCACCCTTTGAAATGAAATGTTTATGTTTACATTCGAAACTGGAAGTTTGCCTTTTTTTTTTTTTTTTTTTCTGGAGTTTTGTAATTTTAAATTAAATTTTATCAATTTTACAGAAAAAATAACTCAATCAAACACATGTAGACAGTAACTTATATATAACTATACCCAAATATCGGAATTAAAATCGGCAGATAATTTCCGTTATTTTTTAATAATTTTTTACAAAAAATCCAATGGACAATTAACGTAGAAAATCTTTTTGATGGCTCCATGGACAGACAGTGACGTCATCACTTCGCTTGCGTATAGTGATGCTACATTATACAAATTACTGTGTCTATGGTTTTATTTGAGCTTTATGAAATTGCCAGATTTAACAACTTTCTACTTTTAGGTATTTTTTAATGTAAAGGAATACGTGTATAAAAGGGAAAAATGGGGGAAAATGCATAAAAAATAAATGTATTTTTAAATACTTTCTTGACATCGTAAGAAAATAATATTTGTATTCGCACCTTCCGGTTAACCATACCTTTGGAATGATACCATTTTCAACCCTCTACTCCCATAATTAATATGTTAAAAAGGGACAACAAATTTTATGCTTGCCTATTAATATATAGATATATTTTGCTCTAAATAGAAATTAGTAACAATAAATATATGATGAGGAATTGAACAAAATACATCTATGCCGACTTATTTCTTTTAGAAAAGGGAAATAGATATCACTAGATAGATAGCACAATAGATAGCACATCAATATTACTTTGATTTTTATAACATATTAAGTTAGATTATTTATGATTACTGAGGAACAAATAGAATAGCATTAATAAAATGTTTTATTTTTTAACTTTGTATTGGGGGGGGGGGGGGGTTAAAGAATGAGAAATGGACATGTCTGAGGAGGAAATTATACGTAGAAAGTTTCATGAATTTCAATCCTAAAATTTAAAATAAAATACCGATCTTTATTAATGATTAAGTTGTTCTTTAAAAATACATAATAGTTAAATATAAAATGAAAATTCAAGCACTGCATGATAAGAGAAATATTTTATAAAGTCGTACATTTTAAAAATTACAATACAAAATGCTAATATAAATAGCTGAAATGTAATATGACGTACTACATATTTGGACTTAGGAATATTCTTCGTGCATTTTAGTAAGTATTAGTAATTTGTTCGGGCAATTTTTACAAACTTTTCGGCCTTATATTCATACATGAAATCGGATCTTAATGCTAATATATTGCCAATATTATTATCTACTTTTCTATTCGGAAAACTATTTCTTAATTTCAAGATATGGTTCGCTTTGCGATTTAAAGCTTACATTAATCATCAATAATAATAATTAAAAAAAAAAAAAAAAAAAAAAAAAAAAAAGCCGGATGTTTATTTACACAGACTAAGCGGCGTGCAGTTTATCTTTGCACTTCCAGATTTGGCAAAAATCGCACTGTCTGGCGAAAAATTGTGAATTTGTGCTGTACGCGCCAACATAATGGAGATACGCCACCGGGTCCCCACTGCCTTCGGCTGCGCACGCGCGAGCATTTATGCCCGACACTTTTAATTTTAATGAATCACCATAAAATTCTGATCGGGAAAAATAACACCGATTCCCCACTACCTTCGGCACGCAGGCCATTGTGCGCTGCGCGCGCACATTTATGTTCGACACTCTTAATGAATCACTATATTATCGTAAATGAAAAACATAAATATATTTAAAAAAAAAAAAAATCTTCTCTCATCGGTGGAATAATAGTTCCGGGCCTCCACTGATTGCAGCAGCGTATACACACGCGCACGGTACGCTTGTTCCTTCGCCCACTGTTTCTGTCCCTCCTAATTATTTTACACTTTCAAAAATATCCGCAATCGTTTTTTCGGGCTATTAAACTTAATAATACTAATTTCCAACTTTCTATCTGAATTTCTTTATTTTTGCCCCTGTGTCCGCCCCACGTAATAATTCTTCACTTTTGAAAATATCCGCAATCGATTTATCGGGCCTTAAAACCCAACAATACTAATTTTCAACACTCTAACACTTATTTCTATGCCCTTTCGTCCCTCCCCCTTCCCTTTAATCCCAATAAATTTACAAATTCGAAAATATCCACAATCGATTTGTAGATATCAAAAACCTCTATGTACCAATTTTGAACGATCTTGACAGAAAATTACAAACTCAAAAAGACTTCTTTATTCCAAAATGTGTTCCGTGAAAAAAAAAAACGAACATTATAATAAGAACAAAAGTGTATCTGTTTCCACCCTCCCAATTTTCCATTCCCTTTCTTGAAGGGGTGAAGATCTATTTTTAGAACTTTCACGTGACTTTTTACATCTACATGTTTTTCATCAGAATAGATTCCAGTTCAGTTAGTGTTTAATTTTGAATATGTAAAGTGAGATCATTTCTCGCTCCTTTCTTTTTATTTTACTTTTATTTTTATTTTCCATTAAATGTACGTTTTAAACCCAAAGAACATGTCAAGATTAATTTCTTCGTTATATTAATAATACAATTACTTTTCAGAGAAGATATTAACAATTGTAATATAGAATAAAAATATTTTAGAAGAAGCTACAAGCTAATGGGACAGCCGACTCCTGAGAACAGAAATGGTAAGCTCATAATTTTCATTACTTCTGTTTTTGAATAAATGATTGATTGTTTATCATTCTATTTAATAAAGCGCTCAGAATGCGCCACCGAGTGCGGAAATAAATATTAATATTAGATTATGAGACTGAAGGATTATTAAATAGATGAAGAAAAAAAAAAAACTAAACAATTTATTATTGTTACTATTGTTCTTAAATAAACATATTAAAGCTTACCTTTAAAATATAAGTATTTTATAAATTGTCTGGCTGTCCCGAAGATAAAGGGAAAAATATATAAAAGTAAATTAATATGAGAATAAAACACATATATTAAATTATATTACTATTTAACAAAATAAGTATTCAGTGTTTGAAATCATATTAAGAATATGAAATAAATGCATTCGTACCTTTTTTTTGAATTAAGAAAATTAAGAAAACCTGTTTTATGAAAAATTGAAGAATCAATAATATCATAAAAACAAAACAAAATAAATTCTTCTCAAAGATATAGTATTTACTATAAATGAAAAGAAATCAGAAAATGGCATCCTTTAAGGAAAGTCCAACAATTGAGAAACTAAATTCTGAAAATTATTCAGTTTGCAAGTTTAAAATGCAAATGTATCTCATGAAGGATGAATTATATGAGGTTATTACAGATGACCCGCCAAATCCTATAACAGATGTATGACGAAAAAAAGACAATAAAGCGCGAGCAATCATAAATTTGTTCATTGATGACGCTCAAATCATCCACATCAAACAATGCCAAACAGCTCTAGAAACATGGAATAAATTGCGTGATATCCACGAAAGAACGAACTTAAGTAGTAAATTATACTTATTGAGAAAATTATATAGCACGAAGCTAGAAGAAGGTGGCGATATGCAAATCCACATAAATAAAATGTTGGAAATCATAGATACATTGAAATCAATCGGGGAAGAAATTAAATTCGCGCACATTTCTGCACTGTTACTATGCTCCGTACCCAAAAGTTATGAAACCTTGATTATAGCCCTTGAAGCTCGCCCTGAAAATGAACTCACACCTAACTATGTTAGCAGCAAATTGCTAGATGAATTCAATCGTCGAAAAGACGTCTCCGAAAACAATACAAATTCTTCTAAAGCTTTTCATATAAATAAAAAACAACAGTATAATAGTAATTTCAAAAAGGAAAATAAATACTGCACGTACTGCAGGAAAACAAACCATAATAAATCGGAGTGCTGGCATCTGAAAAATAGAAATGCTGATAACACTAAAAACAAACAATTTAGAAATAAATTCAGAGCAACCAATTCCTCACAGTTAGTGACACACAATGATGAGTTGCCACACACACATACACAACAACAAAGCCATTCAAAACAAATGAAGCAAATAACATCACAAACAAAACAAATGGCTTTCACGACTCAAAACACAATGACGAACAACTTTATAATTGACAGTGGTTCCTCATCGCACATAAGCAACGATATAGACCTTTTTGTTAATTTAGATGAGTCACAAAAATCGCAAGTATGTGTAGCAAACGGTAACACCCTCACTTCACTTGGTTCAGGAGAAATAAAAATTGAATACCTAGATCCAAATAAACAAAAAAGGGAACTAACACTAAAGGATGTTTTATATGTTCCAGAATTAAAGGCAAACTTAATATCTGTACACAAAGCCACCCAAAATGGCTGTAAAGTCACATTCACTAAACAAAAGTGTTACATCTCTATGAAAAATGAAACAATTTTAGAGGGTACAAAAAATAACAACTTATATGAGTTAAATTTGCCCATGCCAATAAACAAATATAACACATACCTGACTGAAGAATGCCAAAATCCTAACTGTATTACTCTATGGCATAAACGCATGGGACATAAAAATTTCAACTCTATTAAAGAACTAAACAAAAATCAGTTAGTTCTGGGAATAAAAATCAATAACTGCAAACACGAGATAACATGCGAAACTTAAATCAAAACAAAACTGACTGACACCCCGTATCCAAAAATTGCAGAAAATAGGGGAAAACAAATACTAGAATTAGTACATAGCGATGTTTGCGGACCTATTCAGGTACCAACAATAGGTGGTAAATCATATTTCTTGACTTTTGTTGACGATTATTCTAGGTATACAATGATTTATTTTCTAAGTAAAAAGAGCGAAGTAATCGAGAAATTAAAAGAATACGTCAATTTTACCACAAACAAATTTGGAAAGAAACCAGAAACAATAAGGTCGGATACAGGCGGTGAGTACATGAGCAAAAATGTAGAAGAGTTTCTTAAAGAAAATGGTATTCACCATCAGCTCACCGTACCACATTGCCCAGCCCAAAATGGGGTTGCGGAAAGAAATAATCGTACACTAATCGAAATGACACGTACACTTTTATCAGAAGCTAACTTAGACAAAAAATTGTGGGGAGAAGCTTTAAACACTGCCAATTACCTACAAAACAGACTACCTACAAAAGCCACTACAAAAACTCCTTACGAATTATGGCATGGTAGCAAACCAAATTTAAATCACTTAAAAACTTTCGGCTGTAAAGCCTATGCTTACATTCATAAAAGTAAACGGGGTAAATTAGATGACAAAGCCCAAGAAGGCATTTTTGTCGGCTACGATAACAGCGCTAAGGCGTATAGAATCTACCTGAAAAATGACCACGTAATACTTGCAAGAACAGTTAAATTCATTGAAAATACTATAAACAATTCAGGAGAAAACAATGAAATAAAATTACTCTCAGAAAACAATACAAATGAACACTCCGACACAGAATCGCACATAGGGCGCGAAATTGTCAAAATTGACATAAGTTCACTAGATCAAAATATCACTAGTGAACACGACAACACAAACGACACCTTGAGACGGTCAAATAGACACAATAAAGGTGTACCTCCCGAAAGGCTTATTTACTTAACAGAAAATTTTGAGGCAAATGAACCTAAAGATTATAATGATTTTCTCAACATAACAAACCCACAAGAAAAACAGAACTGGTTAAACGCAATGCAGGAAGAAATGAATTCCTTAATCCAAAACAAAACATTCACTTTGGTAGAACCTCCACCAGGAAGAAAAGTAATTGGGTCCAAATGGACTTATAAGGTCAAATATGACTCTTCAGGCAAAATAGCCAAATATAAAGCAAGATTGGTAGCGAAGGGCTTCAGCCAAAAATATGGCGAAGACTTTCACGAAACTTTTGCCCCGGTGGTATCCCATAGCACAATTAGAGCTTTTTTAGCCAGTGCTGCTCACAGAAACAGACAGGTTCACCATATTGATATTAAAACTGCCTTCCTGCATGGAGACCTAGATGAAATAGTATACATGGAACAGCCTAAAGGCTATATTTCACCAGGAAACGAAAACAAAGTTTGGAAACTTGAAAAGGCCCTTTATGGTCTTAAGCAAGCCGCCAGATCATGGCATTTGAAAATTGGTGAAACTCTAAAAGAATTCGGTTTTACACAAAGCACAGCAGATGCCTGCTTGTTTAGGAAAAATGAAACAAACCCCATACATATAATTATTTACGTGGACGACCTTTTAATATCAGGGTCGGACCAACAAATAGAAGAAACTATCGAGAAACTCAGTGAAAAATACGAGCTCAAAAATCTCGGGCAAATAAGTTACTACCTCGGCATCAACATACAAAAATCTAAACAAGGAGAATACTTTATGAACCAAAGATCTAAAATTAAAGAACTAGTGGAAAAATTCAATCTTCAAAACGCTAAGCCCACAAATATACATATGAATCCCGGTTATCTGGATAATGCCTCCGACGATAATCTACTAAACAACAATACAAAATACAGACAAGCCATCGGATCCCTATTATATATAGCTACTATCTCTAGACCTGACATTGCAGCAGCTGTCAATATTCTGAGTAGACGCAATGAGAAGCCCAGGCAGCAAGATTGGGATGCTGTGAAAAAGATTATACGTTATTTGAAAACCACTGAAGAATTAAATTTGGTTATAAGTGGAAAGGAAAAACCTATCCTAACCTGCAACGCCGATGCCGATTGGGCCGGTGATAAATCTGATCGCAAATCGATGACAGGAAACCTATTCTTAGTAGGAAAGACACCAATCCAGTGGACATCGAAAAAGCAAACGTGTGTAGCTCTGTCTTCTGCAGAAGCAGAGTTCGTATCAGCCGCAAATGCTGGACAAGAGATATTACGGCTCACCGGGGTACTAGAGGACCTTGACTTACCACAGGAACTGCCCATAAGATTATTTGAGGATAATCAGTCAACCATCAAAATGATTGAATCGCCCAAACACACAGCACGCTCCAAGCACATCGATATTCGTTTTCACTGCGTGAAAAACCAGTGTGAAAATGGAACAATTTCTCTACAATATCTGCAGAACAAATTAATGACTGCAGACGTGTTGACAAAACCTACTCCTAAGCCAATCTTTCTGAAACATCGACACAATTTGGAACTAAGACACTATTCCTCGTTTGAGGAGGGGTGACAGAAAATTACAAACTCAAAAAGACTTCTTTATTCCAAAATGTGTTCCGTGAAAAAAAAAACGAACATTATAATAAGAACAAAAGTGTATCTGTTTCCACCCTCCCAATTTTCCATTCCCTTTCTTGAAGGGGTGAAGATCTATTTTTAGAACTTTCACGTGACTTTTTACATCTACATGTTTTTCATCAGAATAGATTCCAGTTCAGTTAGTGTTTAATTTTGAATATGTAAAGTGAGATCATTTCTCGCTCCTTTCTTTTTATTTTACTTTTATTTTTCTTTTCCATCAAATGTACGTTTTAAACCCAAAGAACATGTCAAGATTAATTTCTTAGTTATATTAATAATACAATTACTTTTCAGAGAAGATATTAACAATTGTAATATAGAATAAAAATATTTAGAAGAAGCTACAAGCTAATGGGACAGCCGACTCCTGAGAACAGAAATGGTAAGCTCATAATTTTCATTACTTCTGTTTTTGAATAAATGATTGATTGTTTATCATTCTATTTAATAAAGCGCTCAGAATGCGCCACCGAGTGCGGAAATAAATATTAATATTAGATCTAACTCTATTTTTATTTTTTTACCACTCCACTCCCCTTCCCGTTCCTCCTAATAACTTTACAAATTTGAAAATATCCGCAATTGATTTATCGGGCCTTAAAACCCAATAATTCTAATTTTCAACGCTCTAACACTTATGTCTATATTTTTGCCCCTTCGCCCCTCCCCCGTCCCTTCTATCCTACTAATTTTACAAATTCGAAAATATCCACAGTCGAAAGGAAATGCAAAACTTAAATATAGGGATAGATTATCAATGAATAAAATAAATTATCAATGAATAAAATGGAATAAACCCCCAAAAAACACTGAGGTCATCATCAGGGAGGTCCCTCAGTATAGGGGTGAAAGAGAAGTTTCTGAAAGGACAGTAGCAATTGGCAAATTACTATCCTTAACCCCCAACTTCTCACCAAACAGAAAACCACCATTAACTGAGAAGAAATCTGACATACATATAATTTAAAAATTCGAAAGAACAATTATAAAATTGCCAAAATTACAAAAGTAGTACAATTACAACAAATTAATATACATGAAATATGCAAGAAATTACAAAATACTGTTGCGTACTTGAGGGTTCGTGAGTTGTCCGGGAATGAAAGGCCAAACTTACAAAAATTCAGTAATTTATTCACAGAAAGTTCCAGAAAAATACAGGTCAATAACCCAATTATCAGCTTCAATTCAAGCAGTAACCACAGCTTAAACAACAGCTGTCAATAGCAAATCCACAGTACAAACTGTATAGCAATAACACTTGAAGCAAGTCTCTCTCAAAGAGGCTCAAGAGCAATGCAAGCACTAGCGAAGCTGGCTGAGATCTGAACTGAACTGACTGCCTTGGCGAGGAAGCGCTCCTTATATGCTGTTCCATGGAACCCAGATGTTTCGAGAAAACTCTAGAAAGTGGTCAACCAATCAACTTACAGCTTCCATATTTGGTATATCCCATATAAGGATTTTCTCGCCAAGGTCGCCAAAAAAATCGCCAAGGTGGGAAAAAGTCGCCAAATTTGGCGCCAAATCCATTACCTGCATTACTGGGGCTTTTTAATGCGTTTTTAAGGGAAAATAAGGCTATTTCAACGCTAAAACGACTAGAAATGCACAAAATTACCATTTTATCAACTTACTAAGCTTCTTTGAAAGAATTTATACAAAAATAAACACAATTATTTACAATTTCGTAACACTGCCCCCCCTCCCAAGGACTGCACGTCCCGGGCAGTGCAACCCTTGGTCAAGAGGCGAAACTAAACAAATTTACACAATCTAAAACACAAAAACTAAGTTGCATATAACGATAAAATAGAAATACAAATCAAGTGAGAAATATTTACAAAATTGACAAATATGTACAAATACAAATATTTACATTACGCATGCGCAAATTTTACCAGTATTTACATTTTACCATGTTTTTATTAACTTCGATTCTTGTGTGTTTGTGTGTTTGTCAGGGACAAATCTTGCAATCGATTTTTAACTAACTTCCCGACTAGCTAGATATTTGAAATTTTCAGGACAGCTCACAACACGGTGACAATACATTTTTCTAATAATTTTAGTCAACTGCTTCAGGTTCCGCTGCCTTCGGCAGCGTTTATATGATTCGGCAGAAAGTTTATTTAACTAACTTTCCGACTAGTTAGACATTTGAAACTTTCAGAATAGTTCAGAATAAGGTTAAAATGCATATTTTTAATACCTTTAGCCAACTGTTTCGGGTTCCCGCTGCCTTCGGCAGCGTTATCAGTACAAAGATTGCAATCGATTTTTTCCTAACTTTCCGACTAGCTAGACATTTGAAACTTTCAGGATAGCTCAAAACACGGTGAAAATACATTTTTTAAATACTTTTAGTCAGCGGTTTCAGGTCCCCACTGCTTTCGGCAGCGTTTATATGATTCAACAGAAAATTTATTTAACTAACTTCCCGACTAGCTAGACATTGGAAACTTTCAGAATAGTTCAGAACACGGTGAAAATGCATTTTTTAAATATTTTTAACAAACTACTCCGGGTTCCTGCTGCCTTCGGCAGCGTTACCAGTACAAAGCTTGTAATCGATTTTTCACTAACTTCTCGACTAGCTAGACATTTGAAACTTTCAGGACAGCTCAGAATACAGTGACAATACATTTTTCTTATACTTTTAGTCAACTGTTTCAGGTCCCTACTGCCTTCGGCAGCGTTTATATGATTCGAACGAAAACTTATTTAACAAACTTCCCGATTAGCTAGACATTTGAAACTTTCAGAATAGTTCAGAACACGGTGACAATGCATTTTTTAAATACTTTTAGCCAATTTTTTCGGGTTCCTGCTGCCTTCGGCAGCGTTATCAGTACAAAGATTGCAATCGATTTTTCCCTAACTTCTCGACTAGCTAGACATTTGAAACTTTCAGGATAGCTTAGAATACAGTAACAATACATTTTTTTTAATACTTTTAGTCAACTGTTTCAGGTCCCTACTGCCTTCAGCAGCGTTTATATGATTCAACAGAAAATTTATTTAACTAACTTCCTGACTAGCTAGACATTTGAAACTTTCAGATTAGTTCAGAATACGGTGAAAATGCATTTTTAAAATATTTTTAACCAAATGTTTCGGGTACATGCTACCTTCGGCAGCGTTACCAGTACAAAGCTTACAATCGATTTTTCACTAACTTCCCGACTAGCTAGACATTCGAACCTTTTTTAATAGCTCAAAACACGAGAGCAATGAATTTTTTTAAAAATTTATCCAATTTCTCCGGGTTCCCGCTGCCTTCGGTAACGTTTATATGATTGAACAGAAAATTTAAAAACATGGTATATAAAAATATCTTTTTATCTTGTAATTATTTAATTTTTAATATTACCGTTACTTGTGGTACTTGGCTAGCCTATTATAGTGCACCACCTTCGGTTTTGATGAAGGTGTTTTAGTGATCCGCACCACTACATCATTCAGCCTTTTTAAGACTGTGTATGGTCCGTCCCAGTTGCACTGTAACTTGGGAGAGAGTCCTTTGCGTCGAACAGGATTCCACAACCAGACCTTCTCTCCTTCCTGAAACTCATGTTGCGTAGCCTTTAGATCGTACCTTGTCTTCATTTTCTCCGATGCAATGTGAATTCGCTCCCGAGCAAAGTTGTGAACGTCCTCAAATCGTGCCTGGAGATCTTGGATGTACTCCTCGGGCGATGAAGGCGCATCGGGTGGACAACCAAACAGGAGATCACAAGGGAGACGAAGTTCACGTCCAAACAGCATCTGGGCTGGAGTATAGCCGGTGGTTTCATGGACAGCACTTCGATAAGCCAGCAGGAACAATGGCAACTTCAAGTCCCAATCTTGCTGGTTCCTTGATACTAGAAGGGAGAGGTTATTCAGGATGGTACGATTGAACTTCTCGACCATGCCGTCCGACTGGGGATGTAAGGGTGTTGTCCGGGTTTTGTCTATGCCGAGTAGTTCACTCAGTCCTTTGAAAACATCAGAGGTAAAGTTCCTACCTTGGTCGGTATGAAGTTGTAGGGGCGTGCCGTACCTTGACACCCATTGCTGCACTAGGACTTCTGCGACTGTGCATGCCTCTTGATTGGGAATGGGATATGCCTCAGGCCACTTGGTGAAATAGTCCATCACGACGAGAATGTATTTATTTCCACTGGAGGTCCGTGGCAAAGGACCCAAGATGTCGATTGCAATCCGTTCAAATGGTGCTCCCACGTTATACCGTTGCAGTCTTCCTCGACTTCGTTTCTGCGGGCCTTTACGTGCCGCACAAGCATCACAGGATTTACACCATTTCTCCACATCCTCCTTTGCCTTGCACCAGTAGAAGCGTTCCCGAACTCTCTGCAGAGTCTTCATTACCCCAAAATGGCCTCCGGTAGAGCTACTATGCAGTTGTTCTAAAACAGCTGGAATTTTTTATCTTGGTAATAAAATCTGCCATCTGAAGCTTTTCCCATCATCAGATTCCCACTTTCTGTATAATACGCCGTTTCTGATATGAAGAGAGTCCCAAAGTGCCCAATAACTTTTCGTAATGGGACTAAATCTGGAAATGTCCTGCCAGATAGGTCTGTTGCTGGTCGTCTTCTTCAGCTGTAATATTGGCTTTATGTCAGGATCTTCCAACTGGGATTTTCTAAGTTCTTCGTCACTCCATGGATCGGGATCTTGATCTGATGGTGTTGAGACAGGAACTTGGCAGGCAACCGGATTTATCGGCAGGTATTTCTGTACGGCTCTAGAGCAGTACTTGCAGCTTTCCGAGCAGGGCTTCCGTGACAAGGCATCTGCATTATCATGTAGAGTCCCTTTACGATGACGTATCTCGAAGTCATATTCCTGCAGGCGTTGTATCCACCTGGCAATCTGTCCTTCCGGGTTCTTGAACTGGAGCAACAACGTTAAAGATGCATGGTCAGTCCGGAGCAGGAATCTTCTGCCATAGAGGTAATGATGGAAATGTTCTATGGCTTTTACGATGGCGAGTAGCTCTTTCCTGGTGGTACAGTAATTTCGCTCCGGTTTAGACAGGCATTTACTCCAATAGGCAATGACATGTTCTTGACCATCAATTTCCTGCGACAGAACAGCACCGACACTCTCATGACTGGCATCTGTATCAAGTATGAACTGTCTGTCGGGCTGTGGATATGTCAAGATAGGCGATGATGTTAAGGCCTCTTTAAGTCGCTTGAACGCTTTTTCACATTCATCTGTGCACATGAACTTCTGTTTGGCTTCCGTCAGCTTGTGCAGTGGTCTGGCAATATTTGAGAAACCCTTGACAAACTTCCTGTAGTAAGTGCATAACCCCAGGAAACTTCGTAGTTGGTGTACATTTTCAGGGCGACTCCAGTTCTCGACTGCAGAGATCTTCTCAGGATCAGTTCTCACACCTTCGGCAGAGATGATATGACCGAGGTAGCTCACTTCACGACGGAACAAGTTACACTTGCCTGGATTCAATTTGAGGTTAGCCATTCTGAGTTTCTCCAGCACCTTTCGGATGTTTCGTAGATGGTCTTCAAAAGTGCGCCCCACAATGATAATATCATCCAAATACACCAGACAGGCTTCATAGGAAAGTCCTTTTAGCACTGTCTCCATCAGGCGTTCGAAGGTGGCAGGTGCATTACATAATCCGAATGGCATAACTTTAAATTGCCACAGTCCTTGTCCTGTGGTGAATGCAGTCTTCTCACGATCATCAGGATGTAATTCTACTTGCCAGTAACCGCTCTTCAGATCCAAAGTCGAGAACCATTTATTGCCAGCAAGTGTGTCTAATGTGTCGTCAATTCTGGGAAGAGGGTAACTGTCTTTCTTCGTGATGTCATTCAAACGACGATAATCCACACAAAATCTTGTTGAACCATCCTTTTTCCGCACCAGTACTATGGGAGAGGCCCAAGGACTCGTTGATGGCTCGATGACATCATTGTGCTGCATTTCACTTAGAAGTTCAGTGACCTCTTCCTGTTTAGCAAAGGGAAGTCTTCTTGGATGTTGTTTGATTGGAGGATGATTTCCTATATCAATTCTGTGCTGGGTGATGTTCGTTCTCCCGACGTCTTCAGGTGTTCGAGAAAAAAGGTCTTTGAATTCTTGGAGTAGCTTCTCCGCAGCACATCTCTGTTCCTTTCCTAACTCTGCATTCTTGAGTAATTCCGTTATTAATTGTTCAGAAGACTTGGATTCAGTTGATTGCGTGGGGCGGTTGATGCATGTTACAGGAGTGCAGGCTGCTAACACCTCATCCTTCTTCACTGTTCGGACCTTATCGCTGATGTTTGCGACTCTCACAGGAATAGTACTCTTTGAGAGATCAACTAGAGATGAAGCTACCAGAACTTTTCTTGGGCTATTGTCTGTATTCGGGTATTTAATCAGTCCATAGCGGAAGTATTGCTTTGTAGGTGGTGTTCCTGAAACTATTGTCTCTGTGTGTGGAGGGATGGAAATTTCAGACTTGGCTGTTATCTGGCAAATTGTCTGAATGTCTTGATTTTCAGTGTTGAACACAGCGATGTCTTCCGAACTCGAATGCAGTTCATTATTCTTGAAGTCCAATTGAAAGTTAAATTTTCTCAGGAAATCAATTCCAATGATTAAAGGATCTCTTATATCAGCCACATATGCCATATGATGGTAACTGGCATTCCCAAAAGTGATAGCCAAGTTCATTTTTCCATATATTTTGATTTCGTCTCCGGTCACAGTCTGGAGTTTAACGCAGGGCGGAGTCCAGATGATCTTCTCTTTTAGTTCTTGAGCCAAATCCGTTCTAATGATGGTCACGTTGGCTCCCGTGTCCAGAATCATCCGGCAGGTGGCGTTGTTGACTTGGCCATAGACGTGAAGTCCATTATCGCCGCCACTCATCGATGAAACATGAAATACTGTAAATTGGGGCTCTTTAATTTTAGGCAACCTCCGTCCCGCGAGATGGCATCCTCTTAGTTTCCCTGCAGCGATGGTGAAGCCGGGTGATTTCCTATAGTTGGTCGTACGGGGTAGTTCCTCTTCACATGACCATCCCTTCCACAGCCCCAGCACTTTATCTTCCGATCCTTTATTTCTATGTTATTTTCCAGGTTGCGCAATCTCTTTAAGATCTCTGCGAAACTTCTCTTCATTTCATTCTCATCAGCAGGCGTATCATTTAATGAGACTGCTCTTATGGTATGGCGGTCTTTACGGGAGGTTTGTTGGGCTGCCTCTATCCTAAGTGCATAGCCTAAAGCTGATTCTACGTCTCTGATGTTGGAGAGTCTCAGCGCTTTTTGAATTTCTGGATCCCGAACAGCATCGATAAAGTACTGAAGAGCTAAGTCGTTTCGAGTGTCAGCTTGGCAGTCTGAGAATGCTAGGTGTGACAATCTCTGATTGTCCGCTGCCAGCTCTTGCAAACTTTCGCCCGTTTTCTGGTAACGGGACTTTAGCTGGAGGCGACTATAGTCCTTAGAACACTTCTCTCCAAACCGTAGCTCCAGTGCTCTAGTCAAGGCCTCGAAGTCGTTCCTTTCTTCTTTAGAAACATTTCTCAGTATCTCGGCTGCATCTCCCCGTAATGCTGCTGCTAAGTGGACCGACTTGGCGGTAGAGTCCCAGCCGTTAGCTTCAGCTACGATGGAAAACTGCGTCTTATATACATGCCAGGAGGAACTGCCGTCGTAGGTAGATAGCTTAATAAATTCGTGATTCTGGCTTCTTCTCTCTTTCTTTTCAGTTTCCTGGGGCTTGGATTCTAACTTTTCTTCGAGATTCCGAATCTTGCTCTGCAGTTCATTCCCTATTACCTCTCCGCTCCACTCTTCTCTCATTTTTCTCTCAAGATCTTCCTCCATTCTCTTAAACTTGCTTTCTATCTCTGAAACCTTTCCTTTCAGCTCTTGATCAAAGTTTGCTTTAAATTTCTCCTCAAAATTCTCTTCTATCTTCATAAATCTCTCTTCAAAATTCTTTTCCACTTTCAAAACTTTCTCTTCAAAATTTTCTTCTATCTTTATAACTTTCTCTTCAAAATTTTCTTCTATCTTTATAACTTTCTCTTCTATTCCATCCATTCTGTTTTCCATAACCGTTAATTTACCCTCGATTGATTCTTTCACCGTTGAAAGCTCTCTCTTCATCTCATCTTGATTAGATTTAATTTCTTCCTGAACTTCACCCATAGTGTCTTTCAACTCTCTTTGCGATGTTTTCATTTTCTCTTGTGCTACCTTCATTTCTTCAGTCAAACCGTCTTTCAACTCTCTTTGCGATGTTTCCATTTTCTCTTGTGCTACCTTCATTTCTTTCATCTCTTGACTCAGGCTATCTTTCATCTCTCTTTGCGATGCTTCCATACTTTCTTTCATCTCTCTTTGCCCTTCTTTCATTTCATTCATCTGGGTAGCTAAGCTTTCTAGAAGTTTCTTCATCTGTTCCTCCATAGCTCTAGTTATAACCATTCACAGACAATCCCGCTTCTGACACCAGAAATGTTGCGTACTTGAGGGTTCGTGAGTTGTCCGGGAATGAAAGGCCAAACTTACAAAAAATCAGTAATTTATTCACAGAAAGTTCCAGAAAAATACAGGTCAATAACCCAATTATCAGCTTCAATTCAAGCAGTAACCACAGCTTAAACAACAGCTGTCAATAGCAAATCCACAGTACAAACTGTATAGCAATAACACTTGAAGCAAGTCTCTCTCAAAGAGGCTCAAGAGCAATGCAAGCACTAGCGAAGCTGGCTGAGATCTGAACTGAACTGACTGCCTTGGCGAGGAAGCGCTCCTTATATGCTGTTCCATGGAACCCAGATTTTTCGAGAAAACTCTAGAAAGTGGTCAACCAATCAACTTACAGCTTCCATATTTGGTATATCCCATATAAGGATTTTCTCGCCAAGGTCGCCAAAAAAATCGCCATGGTGGGGAAAAAGTCGCCAAATTTGGCGCCAAATCCATTACCTGCATTACTGGGGCTTTTTAATGCGTTTTTAAGGGAAAATAAGGCTATTTCAACGCTAAAACGACTAGAAATGCACAAAATTAGCATTTTATCAACTTACTAAGCCTCTTTGAAAGAATTTATACAAAAATAAACACAATTATTTACAATTTCGTAACAATACAATAAAATGAAATACAATAAAATGAAACCCTACACCTGATAAACTAACCCTCTTCGGCCGACGGGGCTACTCGTTGGTACTTAAATATCGCCCTTGATTTAGGATCTAGAACAAATCGAAAGAGGAAAGAAATGGAAACACTATGTTAAAAATTGAGACGGGTAACAGTTAACTTACAAAGTTTTTCTTAAATCTTCAAGAGCATATTTTAAATCATCATCATTATTGCAAATAGTGCGAATTCTTTTTAACTGTGCGAACATGATATTTTTCAAAACTTTTCTACTGATATTTGAAAACCAATTGGTAAGACTGTTTACTTTAAAATCAAAATCTTTCCTTTTATCGTATAAACCAATAAGCCATTTATCTTTATTTCGCTTTATGTTAAGATTCAGGAATGAAATTTTATCTGTAAGACGGTTTAAAACTAATTCTTTAGGATAATTTTTTTTTTTAGCAATATTTTCGAAATCATTACAGTTAAAAACAATCAAATCGTCAAAATACCTGAAGAAAGTAATTAGGTTCTAACAACCACGTGATTTTCTTCTTAGAAACCGTACTTTGCTGAAGGACAGCGTTACTTTTTCCTCTTTTTCCATGCCTTTGGAAGCGTGGTAGTCGAATTTTTTTTATGCTTTTACAAATACATTTACAACATTGTGTTACAATAAATTTTTAACACTATTCCGCAATGGTAAAATGGGTCAGTAAGGTCAACTGTCCCTCAGCATGACGTCATCTGTTAGAACTCTATATTTATAATTTTTTTTTTTTTTTTCAAAAAAATATATAAATAAATTAGCGAAAGTACTCGAGAAACTCGTTCCCGTGGAATACCCCTCTTTTATAAAAGGTAATCTTTTCCGTTAAATAAAACATTTTCGAAAATACAGAACAGTGTTTTTTGGGGTTTTATTTCATTTTATTCATTGATAATCAATTCCTATATATATAGGTATATATATATATATGTATGTATGTATAACGCTTTTTCCCATGTTAAGTTGTGAACACGATAACTGGAGTAATTCTTATTTAAATTTAACCAGCTCACGATATGTTGTCAGAACAGTAAAAACCTCGGTCGAGTTCGTAGATGGGGTATCTAGCTCAAAGGGGGTGGATATGGCGGGGGGGGGGGGTGGAAATTTTTATTTGCCCATAATTTCTTTAATATTGAAAATAGGGAAAAAGTTTAAATCTGGCGAATTACCGCCTTACCCTAAAGAACAATTTTTGTACTTAAACGTTTTCAATAGCTTCAATTGCTTAAAAGTTACAAGTCAAAAACTGATTTTTTCGTCAATTGTGATGAAGTTGACTTTTCCCCAAATTCTTATATACTTGCTCCCATCTGGAACGGTAAATTTGCGAATTTCATCGTTTGAAATTTCGTTTAAAAGCGATAGCAGCCACGAAACTGTTAAAAAAGACAAATAAAATAGAAGTAGCAGTCCGATTTTTTCAGAATCGGTACCATTAGATAGATGCAATTTTTCTGAATCCATGAATACAATTTGCTAATCGTTGCGATAATTAGAATTTTTTTTAAACTAACTAAACTAATATTTCTAATGGCAACAATTGATTTCTCAACGTATCAATCCGGACAAATGTGTAGGAAAATAGAGAATTTCCTCGTGACGTCTGGTGGTTGGCAAAAAAGCGCGCTCGACTTCCCCGCGCAATTTACTATATTGGTGATCCTCCATCGCTATGCTTTTCCCAAGCCTTTTTGCCAACCACTCATAAAAGTTGAGATGTTTGTTTACAAACAAGGAACTGCCCTATAAATTATACAAAATCCTTTGGTGTTAAAATTTTCGCGTGATGTAAATAAATAAATCTAAGTTACAAAATAACTTTTAATCCATTAATCTATTGTTGCCGCCAACAAAGCTTACTTGGCGAGATTTTGTAATGTTTAAAACCTATCGATGCTAAATTAGAAGATGAGTTTATAGGCGAGTTATAATGAGTTACATGAGTCATTTATAAATAAAATTAGATTTGATTCTATTTTTTTTTTTTTTTTTATGCCAAAATATATTCGAAATATTTAAAAATATTTTTTTTATTAAAAAAAAAAGTATGCAATTTACCTTAATACATTAATACTTTCACCTTAATGCAATAAAATTTTCAAAATCATAACTTCGAAAAGATTTATGTGATACGATAGGGTAGGTGCTCCAGTGATTGGCATGCTCCAGTAATTGACATCTATCCCGAAATCTATACTAATATATAAATGCGAAAGTTTGGATGGATGGATGGATGTTTGTTACTCAATCACGCCACAACGGCTAAACGGATCTGGATGAAATTTGGTACAGAGATACAGAATAGTCTGGAATAGAACATAGGCTACTATTTATACCGGAAATTTGATTAGATTTTTTAAAATTAATTAAAATATGAAAATAATAAACTGGTAATTGACTTAATATAAGCCATTTAAATTTTTAATTGTTGCCAAAAAAAGTTTACGAGATATTTTTATTTATTTTTTTATTGTTTTCAACATAAAATGAAATATGCTTTCACGCGAAAAATAAAGAATTACTAAATGCTAAATTGGTCGATGAGAAAATGACACTTTATAATTTTAAAATAAAATAGTAATATTACAAATCTAACATATTTATTCTGAATTTTATTTCATAAAATTTTTTTATATACCTCAACTTCAGATTTTTTATTTCTTTTTAGCACGGATGAAACACGCTTGGCATAAAAGCTAATTCAGCATTATATTAAAGGTATTTTCTTATTGATAATTCTGGATAATTTTTTTTAATTTGGATGCTGAAGTAGACGGACATTTTTAGCCAAGGAAGGTAGAAAGAAATACGCAAGCGAAGTGATGACGTCACTGGCCGTCCATGCGTTAAATTTAGTTATTTTTGTTGTAAAATTGACAAAATTTGAATTTTTAATTTCAAAACTCTTTGGGGAAAAAATGGCAAGCTTCCATATTCGATTGAAAACACAAACATTTAATTTCAAAGGACACAATAAATATCCAACTAATATACTAATTAAAAGGAAAATGATAAAAATTCTATCATAATTTGAAGTCAAATTTGTTTTCAAATGTCTAAATAAAGTATCTGATATAAGATACTAATATGTTTCAGCGGAATAGATTTGATATCGGTCATCCTTGGCAGAAAAAAAAAAAAAAAAAAAAAAAAAAAAATATCGCCAAATTATTTGGCGAACATAATTTAATTCCTTTCAAAAATCATGGTTATTTTAACAACTTATATTAAGAGAGCAATGAATAATATGAAACAATATTTCGTACAATGCATATTACGAAAATATACATCTGGCATGTATATTTTCGTATTACGTTTTTGATCACCAAATACAATAAGCGCCAAGAACGACAGAGTTTTGAAATTTAAAATTAAAATTTTGTCAATTTGACAGTAGAATAACTCAATCTAACACATGCACATGATAACTAGGTATAACTTCAGTATAACCCACAGCTGAATTTGGCGATTTTTCTTTGACACCGTTTTGAACGATAACGATGTCGTTCTGGACTTTTGCGATATAATATGGCAGCCTATATGTTGTTTATTTTGGATTTATGATTTTATGTTTTATGATTTAGATTATAATTTTATCATTTATCATTTATGATTTTTAGATTTATGATTTAGCCATAATCACCAACAAAAAAATCGCCAAATATCGTTGTGGGGTTATACTGAAGTTGTACCGATAACTAATACATATATACCCAAATATAGGGATTAAAATCGGGAAATAATTTTCTTCGATTTTTAATATTTTTTTACAAAAAATCCAATGGGCGATTAACATAGGAAATCATTTTCTTGCATCCACGGACGGTCAATGATGTCACACTTCGCTTGCATATAGGAACAATAATCGCATAAATTATATTTTGGTCTAAAACGGCAACAAAAATTCAAAAGTCGCTAAGGGCATTAAGGCTTTACCATGATCAAGTTTACATATTAATTAATTAATTTATTTTTCTATATACCAACTACTATTAACTAAGCATGAATATAACCACAAAATAATAATAATAATAATAATAATAATAATTGTCTCATGCGATAGAAGTAGCCGATCATAGCATATTGTAATATTATATGTGGTTTGAAATTGCTGTCATTCTATGGTTGATCGATTAAATCAAATAAATATAGGAAATAATTTGAGAGCAAATATTATGTACATCACGTATAATGTTGTTCATATGTAACTGGGATTCAGATATAGAAGAGCTACTTCAAAATTTTCGATACTGTCCGTATCGAAACTGTCATATATGATAAGCACCCAAATGGAAGCCCACGGGCAAGCCATTCTCGCAGGCAATAGGGACAGGCACCGGAGATTGCAAGGACGAACAAGTTGCTGCCGAAGGCAGCGGGAACCCAAAGCGAGCTTTTGACCGATTTCAGTTTTTTCCCCCATAAAGCTATATAGAAAAGAGTTTGCCAGCGAAGCGGGCAAAGCCGTTCAAAATTGTTTAAGAACAAAAATATTATTCGGCAATTAGCCGGGAGATGAAAAAAAAATAATAATAATTTCTTTGTAAAAAAAAAAAAAAAAAAAAAAAACTTAAAAATTTCAAACTTATAAATAATATATGAATTTCACCACATAATTAAAATTTTAATTCACCAGTCACCAAATTATTATTAGTCATTCTATGGTTAGAACCAGATTAATATTGTGCAATAGTGAACTAAAATCATACAAAGAAAGGTTTCGAAATAAAATTTATAATTGACGACCCAGTTTTTATACTTCCGCAACGCAGTACTGTTTTAGTACAGGATCCCTATGAACGAATTTTAAATTTTTATCGCCATGTTGGCGATAACTTTTTATTTATTTTGGCTTTCAATGAGTTACAAATTTTTTTGAGTATACTTTATCAGACTCTGTTTTGTACAGCACCGCAATGATAAGGTTTCATTACATTACATATTATGATCAAACCGTCAGTTCCCACACATACACATCAATGTTTCCACGTGAACGAAGTCACGGGTAACAGCTAGTAATTAATAAATAAGAAAAATAATATATTTTACATATAAGAATTTTAACATTTTATGTCAAACACTGGAGCGTAGGGTGCTAATAACTGGTAAAATGAGCAACTAGCAGTGTCAAACACTGGAACATAGGGTGCCAATTACTGATAAAATAAAAAATGGCAGTGTCAATTACTGGAACATTGAGTGAGCGTCAAATAAAATTCATAAAAAAAAAAAATAATTGTTATCAAATGTATATGTTTTAATATATACATGAACACATACATACATACTGAATGTCTTTCCTACCATACGTACTAACTTAAGATTTCTAAAAATATTTTCTGATGACTAGAACATTAAAAACATCAGAGATTGCTCTAAAAGTGTCAATCACTGGTGCACTTACCCTATATTAAGAATTTGGGTTTTAAAAGTTTTTTTTAAACAGCTTATTCTATAGCTTTAATTGCTTAAATTTATAATCTGATGCTTACGTAACGTGCAACCGACAATAAAAAATCTGGAGTGACTCCACTCGACTTTCCGAACATTGAGTAATTAACAGTTTTGTAGATAAAGTAAAGAAAGAGGAGTTGTTACACAAACAAAAGAGAGAAAACCATAATAGAGTGAGTATTTTTCTCCATATATTACACGATGTTTTATTTAACGCTACTGAACTTTGAGCCCATTGATCATAATGATAAAGAACTTTTCGCTGTGTCCCTGTAAAAACCTATAAATGCTAGATTCACCAAAATGCTTATAGTTAGTGCAACAGTGATTTATAATATTCATATAAATTTTCAGCTCAATTGAATAAGGCGTTTAAATGTTAACGCACTTTTAAAAATTTGGTCCCATAGGCCATAATGATAAAGAATTTTTCTTTGTGTCCCTGTAAAAAAAAACTGTAAGTGCTAAATTCACCAAAATCTATACAGTTCGTGCAACTGTGACCTATAACATGTGTACAAATTTTTTGCTCAGATTAATAAAGCGTTTAGACGCTATCGTACTTTTAAAAATTTGGCCCCATAGGCCTGGTGTCCTTGTAAAAAAAACCATAAGTGCTAGATTCACCAAAATCAATAGGGTTCGTACTATGATGACTTACAATATACGTACCAAGTTTCAGCTTATTCGAACAAAGCGTTTAGACGCTAGCATGTTCACTCACAGACATACACACACATACATACGTCATTGTAAAAATAGTGAAAACGGACTCAGGGGACCTCGAAACGTATAGAAACAAAATCTCAAATTCGAATTTTTGACATGATTACAATACTTTCCTCACTATAGTGTTCGAAAAGTAAAAAAGGTCACTGGAAATATAAAAAACATGGTAACCGCTTTAATTAATCATTTAAAAATATAAAGTTAAAATAATAAGTTAGTCTTAGTAAAAATATCGTTTGTGGTGAATAGTTTAGAACGCCGGTTTAGGCAAGAATTTAAAATTTACGATTGAAATTGGGAGTAATGCGTTACAGCTTCCTTTGACTTTTTATGCTGTGGAAAGATATTGGTCTGTGAAAAGATATGAGGTTTTCGCACGGGAAGAAAATAAAAGCTTCCATTCTCCATCGCCAAGCTGGCCAAATTTTGCCGTGAAATAGCTAATTTCATCGCCAAGTCAAAAATTTCGTAGTCAACTATCAAATTTGTCGTCAAATCCCAAATTTCATTGCTAAGTCGCAAGTTTTGTCACCAAAATCTCGCAAAATCATACAATTTATTATAATGAATTTTATAAAATTAATCATACAATCATAAATTCTTTAAATAAAATTTATAAACTTGATTAGCTTGGGTAGGGAGGGGGCTGTATCCCAATAGCCCTCTCCCGGATTCACTATTGCTTGGATTGTATATTTTTATGGTTTCTATTTTTTGAGTGATTATGAGTTTGGATTTTAAAAAAATTGAAACATTTACTGATCAATGAATCTAGCCTGAAATTTTAAGTAGAATGAAGTAGTAGTTGAAAATTAAATTTCTCGAAAACAGAATAAACGCAATTTGTAGGAACAAAGACATTGGCTAATTTAGAGCCCTCGATTTAGAGAGCCCTCGATTTACTTGTAAATCGAGGGCTCTAGGTTAAGTATGTGTTAATGCTTGTGTAATATTTCTTTACTTTTGTAACATTAACGTAAAGGAATCTACCTTTGCCTTTAAGCTTGCCGAAAAGGGATTTTTTTTTTTAATTAGAAGTTAAAACATTTATTTACGAGACAAATGTGATATCGAAAATCACATATTCTAAATTATGTATTACATTTCTGATAAATTTAATTCTTTCCCAATTCATTTTCTATCTGTATAAAAAGCGAGTTAATATATGCGGTTTCATTCTTTATTCCTTCTTACAAAAAGAGCAAGCCATACTATTCCTTTCATTTAAAAGAAATAATAATAATAAAAGCAAGAGATGATCTTTCAATCGCTTAATTCTGTGGAGAACAATTCGTTTCACCTCAATTAAATAAAACAGAATAAAATGTTTCCTGATGTCATTTTTGAACATTGAACAGATCTCACATCTGTTACTTATAAATAGAAATCGCGTATTCTTTTTAGACTAAGGTTTATGAATAAAAATTTAACGATAAAATTCTTGTGGTCAAGAGTTAAGGTTGGTTTGCCAGATTCTCACGAACTGATAACGGATTTTTTGGCTAAGAAATCAATCGCCAATATATTTTAAAAAGTTACACTAAATTAGCTGTAACTGAAAAAGTTGGGTGTTGTCTTGGCTTCATTTTTATGTGGTTTTGTGTAATGTATCCAGCCAACAATTTCATCACTTCTGCCTCTTCGCTGTTCCTGTAAAGACGTCTCTTGATTTACTTCTCTCCCCGTGTCCATTCCGTCCCTGTAGTGTTAATTCATATTCATCCTTCCATATATTATACATAAAAAACTTTATTCTGGATGTTTCGGGTGACTATTTGTACTGTCAATTTCTTCAAAGGAATTTATGTGTTATTGAAATTGCAAGACATATGAAGACTTGGAATTCTATTAAATGATTGCATTAAAGATTTCGCTTGCCTGTGTTATTTGTGGGACATAACGCTTCTTCTGATTATCTTCACGGCTCTTATGAAGAAAGAATTCACACTACCTACCAAATAAATATAACATATTATGTGGTGCTTCATACCAGGCGAAATCTTAGAAAATTTATGCAAGAATTTAAAAATGGACACGGGGAGGAAAAAAAAAACTGCAACATTATAAAATTTTCTTTTTCGGATGCACTTTTGAACTACCTTGAAATTTTTATGCCTGTGTTGCTTTTCACTATTACTTTATCTGCTGCAGTTGTTTCGCCTATAAGCACTAACTCTTCAGAGTAAAATCTTTTATATATTATTTATATATACATATATTCCCGGAACAATAATAGAAACAGTTTTAAGAACTTTATCTTCTGTTTGTTGGACTGCCTATGCTGGTGATGTCTGTAGTGTCGGTGTTCCTGTCAAGAGGTCCCTGTTCCTGTTTTCTGTCTGGCTTCGCTTGTGATCGTCCGATGTCTCTGCCGATTCCTTATTTGAGGCCCGTTATTCTGTGCAGTGGTGGAGCAGATTGTGGTTGCCGTCGTCCGTATGTGTTTGCTTCTCTGCCTGCTGTGGTGTTTAGTGTTTGTCTCACCTCATGCAATTTTCATGACAACATTTCTCCAGAATTCCTGTCATATGTGTGCTGCTGATTTAAAATCAATGCAAAGATTTTCTTTCGTGTTTCTAGTCGACATTCGATAATTATTTCAGCAGGTGATTAATTCTTCAAAAGAAATTTTTATTGAACGTCAGTCCGATACTGACTATTCCGTTCGTTTTTTTTTTTTTTAAATCAGGCTTGAAGAAGAACTATTATTGTGATATTCCAGCGACAAAAGTTTTCAATTCATAGTGTTTTGAATGTCCGCTTCCTCATATAATAAGCCGCTTCCTCAAATTACATTTTGTATGAATTTACAAATTTTTAAGTGTGACTACTATTGACGCAATACTAACAACAATAGCATTAAAATATCTATTTATAAAAAAAACTCAACATATTAAAATAAAATAAAATAAAATAATAATTCTACGTATTAATTAAAAAAAAAAAAAAAAAAAAAAAAAAGAAAAGACATATTTCTGTTCAAGTAAGTAAACTATTTCTTAATTTCTATACATGAAATAAATAGTTAAAATACATATATATATAACATTGTGAGTATTTAAATAATAACAATAACATTATAATACATTTCTGTATTTCGTTTCATTTATTTTCTTTTCATACTAAATTTGCTTGTTATAAGGTAACTTGCTCATATGATATATGGTTTCATAATTTACGTGATATAAATGTTGATATTTTTAATATTAAATTATGACATTGAAAAATTAATATTTATCATATTTTTTACAATAACATTCATTCGTTCTATTATTTAACAATTGAATTTATAAAATTATTTATTTATGCAATATATATATAATTTTGTTCATATTTTTGCAAATAATTAAATAATAATAATAATAATAATAGTAATAATAAATATTATTTACTCATTTCTTTAAATAGTTATTGCTCATACAACTTCCATTTGAGCAAACGTTTGTATATATATATGTTGCATACATTTTATATCATAAATCGACAGAAATTTTACATATTTTCATAAAGTTTTGTGGGTTATACATTTATAATTTATATTGATTTATTACATTTATTGCACAACATGTATTTTATAACAGCTAATTTCTGCCATGACTGATCTTACATATTAAGATCTTATATATATATATATTTAATATATTTCCAAAAAGAAATTATTCAAGTCAAAATACATTTTGTGCAATCTTTTTTATATTTTATTTTTGGTAGTGAAAGTTTTATAGATATTTATATGTGATACATAATCAATATATAGTATATATACATAATATTCAGTTTTCCATTTTGGTAATTAAATTATTTAGTAATAATGGCCACCAATATTATGATTCCAACTTTTGATGGGGATCCAAATTTTCTTAAATTCTTTTTTGATCAGTTAAGATCGTATACAGAGATTGGTGGTATGAAATCTAAAGAAATCATTTTGATTCTAAAAAGTAAATTGATCGGTCCTGCACAAAAATTCATGGTAGAAAATGAAATTTTATATAATGCGACTGATCTCGAATTTATCGAAAAAGAATTTACTAATTTCTTTTCTTTACCATCGTCAACATATAACATTAATTCATTTAATAACTTCACAATGATGAAATCGGAGTCGCCAAAACATTTTGCACACAGGTTAAATTGTGTCGCATCAAAAGCATTTCCTGATATTTATGACACGGAAGCATTGAATTCACTAAAATTCTCTAAATTTATTTCGTGTATACCACCAAACATTAGAATTAAGCTTCAAGAGGAAAGTATTAATAAATACAAAGAAGCTGTTGATAGGGCACAAAAACTCTTTGAAATTCATGTGACAGAGGATATGACAAAAAACACAGAAAACACAGACACAAACAGTAACATCATTTTGGAGAAAATCAATTTTTTGACTGAACAAGTTAACAACTTATCATGTACACAGGATAATAAAAAAGACTATCATGATAAGCAGAACCATCAATTGCAAAACAAGAGAAGAAAATATTCTCCAAAAATGCACAGATTTGCTGATAATCAAACACACTTTAAAAATAAAAGAACTTTCTTCCAAAATAGACAAAGTAGAAACAAATTCAATTCTAGAATTTGCCAAATTTGTGAGAAATATGGACACACTGCTAAATATTGCTTCAGATGGAAGAGACAAAATTTAAGAAAACAAGATTATCGACACTACTCACACCAACAAAATTCTGAAGCAAATTTTCGAGACAACACAAAGTTTAAAGAGGATAGGAATTTAAACTGATAGAGAGATTTATTCCTACTGGTGAGAATATTTCTCAATCTCTACAATCACCAGTATTTTCTACGCAAAATAATGATATACCAAAATTAACAAATCGTAGGCTAGTTAATTCTGTTGCTTCTCAAACAAATTCTATCATTACGATTTCAAACAATGTGGCTATTCAAACAGAAACAGAGCAAAGAAGTAAATATATTTGTAATGTATATCAAAATGCTTCTTCCTTACCACTTATTAATGCAGTGATGGCTCAGTCGAAAGTAAATTTTTTAATTGACACAGGCAGTTCGTTAAGTCTACTTTCACAAAAATTGTTTAATCAAATCAAAACATCTTTGAAATATAAAAGAAAAGGTTCTAATATTACAATTAAGACTGTCAATTCTGAGGTGCATCTTTTAAAATTGAACAAAAGATTTTTCACCATACATTTTATATTGTTGATATCCCTTCATCCTCGTCCTTCCAAGGAATTCTTGGAATTGATTTCATTAAACATAATAACATCCAAATTGATTTTGCTCATGACTTACTAAAAATAAATGATACATCAATTCCATTTTACTCTTGTAATGAGGAGGATGATGGTACTTGTAATCACAATCATACTGACCGTGCACATAAAAAAAATTGCATTCCTGCATATTTACATTCTAAATGTATTCTCAACCCATATGAAACAAAAGCAATTAAGGTATTCACCAAATTAAAACCTGATCCTACTGAATATATGTTTGAGGGAAATGAAGATAAACAGATAAATTTTTACGATTCTCTTATATCATTCAAGGACTTCCAAAAAAGTTACAATAGGAAAAATCATATAAAAGAAATTTATAATTTCCAGATTTATGTATCAAATAATTCTGAAAAGAGTGTTCATCTTAACAAAAACATGAATATAGGTAAAATTGCTTTGGTTCAACAAATCAAAAATTTTGATGTAAGTGAAATTATTTTGAATGATGGCAATCACACTGAATTTAAAAACAAAACTGAACACTCTGTCAATTTAATTCAACCATCTGAACAAATTTTAAACAAAAGAAAATCAGATTTAACTCATTCTCACTTCAAACTTGATCACTTATGTAAAGAAGAAAAAGAGCAGTTGCAAAAATTACTATTCGAAAATTTTGCTGTTTTTTCAAAATCTTTAGCAACCTTAGGACATACTGATAAAGTTATTCCAAATTTAAAGCTCACAAATGATTTTCCAATAAAAACTCTTCCTTTCCCAATACCTCAAGCTCTGCAAAACGAAGCTCTCAATCAAATTAGAGAACTTGCAGATGCTAATATCATTGAGCGTAGTTGCTCCGAATGGGCCTGTTCCATCCTTTTGGTAAAAAAGAAACCGGATGGTTCAGGAAAACAAAGATTCAGACTAGCTTTAGATCTAAGAATGCTAAACACGGTAATTCAGGGTTCTTCTTACCCTTTACCAAAAATTCAAACTATTATTTCAAATTTATCATCATATAAATATTTTACGTCATTAGATTTTCAACAAGCATATCATCAAATTGATTTACCGGAAAAATTTCAAGATTATGTTACTTTTACATCAATGTTTGGTTCATATAAATATAAACGTTTATGTTTTGGTCTTAAAACAGCTAGCTCTATTTTTCAATCACTTATGGATAGTCTTTTAGATGAAATTCAGGAAGATGGAATCTATTCCTATCAAGATGACTTAATTTTAGGGGCTAACTCATTTGAAGAAACAATGTTTAAATTAAGGAAAGTATTCGATGTTTTAAAAAAGTACAATTTAACTTTAACTCCTAACAAATGTTCATTTCACAAAACAGAAGTAGATTATTTAGGTTTTCACATTCAAAATCATACAATTTCTCCGGTGCAGGCTAATATTATTAAAATTAATTCATTTCCTGTACCCACTACTAAAAAACAGGTGAAAAGATTTTTAGGACTTGCTACTTATTATAAATCATTATTACCAACTTTTTCTCAAATCGTCCAGCCATTAATTGACTTAACCAAACCTAAAGTCACCTTTAAGTGGACACAGAAACATCAAGAAATTTTTGAAAAATTGCAACAATTATTTTTCAAACCTCCAATTGTTAGATTACCTGATTGGAACAAAAAATTTTTCGTAAACACAGACGCATCAAAAGTTGCAATTTCAGGTGTACTTATGCAAAAATTTGGCGATAGACTATTGCCCATTGCATATTTTTCAAAATCATTAAAACCCTCTGAACAAAAATATCCTTCATTGAAACTAGAATTAATGGCCATACATAGATCTGTACTTGCATTTAAGTACTATTTATATAATCAAAATTTTGTAATTCTTTCGGACAGTGCACCTTTAAAAAAATATAAGAAAACAACAAATCCTGCAGACATTACTACTAGATGGCTTATGGACCTTTCTGAATATTCTTATTCGTTTGAACATATTCCTGGTTCTAGCAATATTTTAGCTGATTATTTGTCCAGATGTAACTTAGATCAAAACCAAGAGAACCTTTCTACTAATCCGAAGATTGTTTTTGAAGAGAATCTTCCTGTCATACAAAATGATCCTGATAAGGTGAGTGCAAATGGTCATGAAAATTATGAAAAAGGTAAAAATAATTATCAATTAAACTTTCTTATTTCTGGCCAAAATGGCAATAAAGATCCCCTCCTGGAAATATCAAATAACACTTTTGTATTTGAACAGAAAAAAGATGATAAATTATCTCCTATCTATAATGAAATTTTAAGAAAAGGATCATCTAAAAAGTTTTCTAATTTTTTTATACATCCTGATACTAAAGTTCTAATGGTAAAAAAGTATGACACTTGCAATGACACATATACTTACTGTATTGTTGTGTCAGAAAAATTAAAAGCTAAGACATTAACTATTTCTCATTTATCACACTTCGGATTTACAAAAACTTACGAATTTTTATCATCTAGATTTTTTTGGAGAAGAATGTACAACGACACATTAAATTTTGTTGCATCTTGTACAAATTGTTTACAATCAAAACATCATCGTATACTTAATGCACCTTTACAGCCAACCTACACACCGAAATTTCCTGGACATACTATATCTACTGATTTGTTAGGTCCTTTCGAAAATGGTCAATCCATATTGACCGTAATTGACCATTTCTCAAGACATGCAGAACTTTATCCCTTAACGGATACATCTGCACAAAAAATTGTTAAATGTTTATTTTCTTACATATCCACACATGGTCGTCCATCTGTAATTCTTTCAGATCTTGGACCCCAATTCACGTCACATGTTTATAACAATTTTCAACGACACACTAGGTATCAAAATTTTACACTATTCCGTTGCTCATCCACAAAGCAACGTTATTTCTGAAAGAATAAACAAAAGAATAAAATATTCCATAAAAACACTTCTACAAGAAGGACACACATTTGCAAATGCTATCAATATTCATAAATCCTTGTATAATGGATCAAAACATTTGTCTACACAATTTTCACCAAATTTCCTACACTTTGGCAGAGAATTATCTTTAATTTTTGATACATATGATTCTCAATGCAACCAACCATTCCTTGATAGAAATGTTGATGTTTATAAACTAATGCATGACCTTGATAAAATTTATCATAAAGCTTACAATAATATTAAAATGTCTCAAGAAAGAAGCTACAACTATTATCAAAGAAAAACAAAGTTAAGAAACATTTTCGAAAAAGATATAGCATATTTAAAATCTACTGACAGATTTAGACTTAAATATTATGGTCCTTTTATTGTATTTAAAAAGCATTCACCAGTTGTATTTTCAATAAAAATAAACTACCCTGATGAGTCTGCATTTAAGGTACATGTGGATAGACTGTTGCTAGCTCCCCCCAGAAACACACATTTAGTTGATAACTGTGCTACAAATGATCAAAACACTTTTCAAAACATATCAACACCTACACACTCATATAATCTACGTCCAAGACAAAAATGCACACCAAATAATTTCAATGCTATTCCAAAATCTACACACTCATATAATTTGCGTCCAAGGAAAAATAAGGCAAATCCTTAAAAAAAAAAAAAAAAAAAAGTGGAACGAGTTACCATTGAAGGGGTACCACTGCAGGGGTAAACTTATTGTCATAAAAATCATATACTCATAAATGATTTTTACACTTTATTTATTTAATATTTATAATTTGAAATTTTATTTTACAATCAATATATCAGTTTCTCAAAAGATATTCTTAACAGCATTTATATTACATAGTTAAAAAAAAAAAAAAAAAAAAAAAAAAAAAAAGGAATATGTAAATATTTTGCTGCAATTCCCGGTGGCCAAGGAAACTTTGTTGTGCTTACTGCATCATTGCATGCCATTATTGGCGGGCCCACTTTTTGCATGTTTAAGGGTGCAATTGACATAACAGTATTACTCTAAAATGTTGCATATTCTTTTATTCAAATCGATATATTTGACATATTTTCTTAAAAAAAAAAAAAAAAAAAAAAAAAGAATTATGACAAACTTATAAAAATATACTCTTACGTTATATTAACATTTATTTAAGAACATAAGAATTACAATTTACACACATTTGCATCTTTGACACTTATCAAAAACTAAAATTACACATAGTTTAGTATTATAAAATAAATAAATAAGTTTATATATATATAAAAAAAAAAGCATAATATCTTATGCCATTTCATTGAACACATAATGTTATAATATATCATTTAAAATTTTGAATTTTCACATTTTTTAATAATTTGAACGTTTTGCAATGCTAGCAACATGTATTTCCATAAATGTGTCAATGTGTAAATATTACCGATCGTGACTTTTTTATGCTCTCAATTTTCTTGGAATCAAATCATTGAATCTACACCTTTTTTTTTTAATTTTTTTCTGAAATAATTATCCCGCCTTGAGAAGATGATTCGTTCAAAATTATTGCCCCAAGAATCATCAACTCAGTTGAGAGCATCCAGTTTTGGGAATACTAGTATGCTATTAAACTAGTAATTCTCTATTTATTCATTTGAAAATCTCCCGTCCCTGTTTTTGAGGTGCTCCCCCGATCGTACATTTTTCTTAATGGCGTGGTGGAGCTGTTTTTTTAGATGCCCTATTCATCTAGGACGAAGGCCCTAAGCCTGAGTCATATACTTGTGTTTCACACAAGAGTAAGGTGGGTTGTTCGTGTTACGGTGGATGCCTAACACAATTGAACAGCTTTCCTGGCTGGAATTGGCCAAAACACATTTTTTTGCTTATATTTTATGGTGTTATTCACACATCATATTTTTTTTTCATATGTTTATCTCTTGACAATATTTTTTCTGATGTTTATTACACATCATTTGGTGTATTGTATATTTAGTTTTTGATAATTTTGCTTCTTTATATTTCATTTTTGCATTTATATATATTATTTTCTATTGTAATATGAATACGATTTACACAAAGTACTTTTATGTTTGCAAACTATAGTTATATCAATCTAGCAGAAGAAATAATTAGAAAAATACATGATATCCAATATTACTGCTTTTTCATTGTGACTGTCAGTGATTCATATAGATATATCAACAAATCGTATATGCAGTGGACTATGAAGCATGTATTTAAGAAAAATAATATGTCTGGAAAATATTCTCATGGACATGAGTGAAAATGTGCACATATTAAAAAAAAAAAGAATTGTAATGGTAGCTACTCTATATATTTCATACAAAGTTGTACAACTGTTTACATATATATTTCTTTTGATATCTTATACATATATATAATTTTTCTGTTCTATATGTAGAATATATGTTGTATATGATAACCCTGGGCAACACCTCTTTCTTTTTCAGACGAAGGGGAGAAATATGTGATATCGAAAATCACATATTCTAAATTATGTATTACATTTCTGATAAATTTAATTCTTTCCCAATTCATTTTCTATCTGTATAAAAAGCGAGTTAATATATGCGGTTTCATTCTTTATTCCTTCTTACAAAAAGAGCAAGCCATACTATTCCTTTCATTTAAAAGAAATAATAATAATAAAAGCAAGAGATGATCTTTCAATCGCTTAATTCTGTGGAGAACAATTCGTTTCATCTCAATTAAATAAAACAGAATAAAATGTTTCCTGATGTCATTTTTGAACATTGAACAGATCTCACATCTGTTACTTATAAATAGAAATCGCGTATTCTTTTTAGACTAAGGTTTATGAATAAAAATTTAACGATAAAATTCTTGTGGTCAAGAGTTAAGGTTGGTTTGCCAGATTCTCACGAACTGATAACGGATTTTTTGGCTAAAAAATCAATCGCCAATATATTTTAAAAAGTTACACTAAATTAGCTGTAACTGAAAAAGTTGGGTGTTGTCTTGGCTTCATTTTTATGTGGTTTTGTGTAATGAATCCAGCCAACAATTTCATCACTTCTGCCTCTTCGCTGTTCCCGTAAAGACGTCTCTTGATTTACTTCTCTCCCCGTGTCCATTCCGTCCCTGTAGTGTTAATTCATATTCATCCTTCCATATATTATACATAAAAAACTTTATTCTGGATGTTTCGGGTGACTATTTGTACTGTCAATTTCTTCAAAGGAATTTATGTGTTATTGAAATTGCAAGGCATATGAAGACTTGGAATTCTATTAAATGATTGCATTAAAGATTTCGCTTGCCTGTGTTATTTGTGGGACATAACGCTTCTTCTGATTATCTTCACGGCTGTTATGAAGAAAGAATTCACACTACCTACCAAATAAATATAACAACAAAGTAGCACTCATGAGATAAATATCTGATCAAATAACAACAATTATTAAAATAAATAAATATTGATATCATTTTGACTTAAAGAAAGTGTATAGGATAAACTAAGCTAGGTTTATAAATTTAATTATTGATACAGGGAATTTACAGAATGTTTTTTAAGGGTAACGGTCATCAGAAAAACAGTGTGTAAAGACTTGTAAAGACTCTTTTGAAATTTTCTAAAATATAAATAAAGAAACTCATACATGATCACGAGCTTAGAAAACTATAAATTATAAGAAACTCATACGCGAGTGTGTTTTTGTGTTTCGTGTAGCTCGATTTTTCAAATTATGTGAAGCTGTAAACGAAATTTATTTGAAAACCACCCATGTGGAATGTAACTAATTTAAGGAAAGTTATCCTTCTTGCTTTAATAATTTTTTTTTGAACAATTAAATGGCACACAAATTTCGTCATTCAAAATATTCATCAACATTCGCGATCTTTCTATTCTGTTCACATTGCTGACACTGAGTTTCAATAGTAGCAGTTGTTACACTTTATTTATTTTTCATTTATTTAATTAATCCTTTGAAAGGATTTTTATTTTTTATTTTTTTATTTTTTTAATTCCTTGTATTTATTGGAAAAATGGTAATGTAGTAGAAAGGATTAAACCTACTAAAATTTAACTTAAATAAAAATTTATTTATTCTTTATTTATTTAATTTATATATATATATATATATATATTTAAATTATCAATACTTTCTAAAGTTGAAAAGCGTTAAGATGTTAAGACATCACTGAGAAAAAAAATATACCGCCTTTCTCTAGAATGAATAAGTGGCCATTTTCTGAATCCCTTAACTAGAAATATAGATTTCCGAGCTATGCACATAAATCACGCCAATAAACTGAATAGACGAGAAATTATCGCGAATTTCTGTACACATTTCTAGATAGTGAAACAATATTCTGAATACTCTAAATATTCTGAATCATTTATATTGCGAGAAATTCTCGCTTGATTTTCTAGAATTTGGTAATAAACCAAGATTATAGTTCCAGAAACCCGCCTCTTGCCGTCTCATTTATTTGCAGAGATTTTTAAATAACTTTGCCCTCGAGAATATAGGCAAACGCTCTAGAATTCTAATAGGGGCTTCTAGAACTCGCTTTCCAAGGGGACTAGAACTTATAAGGATGACATGGAACTATTTTTTCTAGAGCCACAATTTAGATTCTAGATGTCAGTTACAGAATTTTTTTCTCACTGATCGGTTTGTCTGTCTGTCCATTTGCCTGCGTTCCAACTTCCGTAAATATTCACGGAACTCCTTGAACCCGATAAATTGTTACAACAGATTAAGTCTTTTCCCTGCCTCAATTGTCCTGTTGTAGTGAAAATAGTTTTACAGGCAAAGTGAAAATAAAGCTGCAATTCATTCACTTTCAGTGAAATCATCCTTGGCGACAAATCATGCGACTTGGCGACCGAATTTGGCGAAAAATAGTGGTTTGGGGTTCCCGTAGTTTCGAAACTGTCCGACGAACAGGAACCTAAATCTCGAACTTTCCATCATGGGTTTCTCGATAGAAACTGCGTCAAGCCCCGTCACCAAAGGGTGTAAATAGCATAGATATAGCATAGACATATACTGATCATTGAGGGGAAAAAAGTGATTGCTTTTCACTCGGAGAAAAACGGCCATTTTACGTCTAATGACCGTCTTTCTCCGAGTGCTTACAGATGGATAATTTATAGGGGTGGGAATCGATTAAGAGTTTTAACTGGGTTAATCGTAGTTCATTAATCGATTAACCGGTCGATTAATCGGAATTTTAATCGGTTTTCATTTTTCTTCATATAATTTTATTTGAATGATGAATAAAACTCTCATATTGTGTATGTATATGTATATATATATATATATATATATTATTCATAAGTTTGACTGAGAAAAAAAAAAATTTTTTTTCAAGCATTTTTCTCTAATCAATTATATCTGTTTCATAACTGAAATTTAAATCAATTTTCAGAGTAATAATTGGTGACTTTAAGTGTTAATTTTTTATAAATATTTTCACTTATTTATTTTTATTTATTATTTTTTTTTTTATAAATTATTTTTTCAATTCATCTTGAAAGAAATATTAAGGGGTTACATCCAGTTGTATGCACGAAAAAACGTGTTTTTTTTTTAATTTTTTGTGAAGAGGCCTTTTATTAAAGAAATATATACAATACATATACATATAGCAAATTTAATGTATGTTAAGAATCCGTGATGAGTTTACAAAAATATTGGGTTCCGCTGTTCCTGTAGTAGATCTCCTAGAGGACTTCCACAAAAAGGTGTCTGGCGGTGAGCAAGATATCTCTGATCCAAATTATCTGAAATGAAAAAAACCAAAAGATTTATTTTTAGGATAGATGAATACAGGTAATGATCGTAGGAATAGTCAAAATTTTGATTTTTGACAAAATGGCAGCTTCCCCCCCAAAAAAATCGTTTTTTTCATGAAAATTTACACTTGAAAGTGGCTGAAAAAATCGAAATTATTATCAGAAACCTTATTCCTACGATCATTACCTGACAAAAATATCTAAGAAAATCGTGTCAAAATTTCAAGTCAATCGGTCCAGCCGTTTCGGAGAAATTTTGCTCACCGACTTTGAAAACACCGTTTCGAGATAAACGCGTTTAAAGTTTTGGGAACCATTTAAAGTAAGTTAAAAATTTTTTTTTCCTACTTACATCGAGTCATCTATTTCAGGACCATAAGAGGAACCCTCTGCTTCATCATTTGCTTCTAGTACAGCCAACTGTTGTTGTCTACGTGACATTCTCCCCTCGCGCGTGCTCCCTTGCGCTCGTGCGTCAGAGATCAAGATGCGCTTTGCGTCCTCTTTTTCTACATAGGCATGGGCATTAGGCCCAAGCGATAGTCCCATTGCGTTCATGAAGTATAGAAGAGATGTTTTTCCTTCATTGAACATGCCGGCAGCAAGATAAGTAGCAATTTCAACGATCTTAGAGCCACATGGGATTATTTTTGGAGTTATTTTCCATATCAGCTGATTATTACTTACTGTATACCTAAAATTTCTAAATATAGCTCTCAGATATAAGATAAACCTTTTATATTCTTATTCTAAGAAGCAAAACATTATGAAAAGCATGGACAAGGGCATAGGGATAATGAAAAACAGCTGCTACTCTGGTTTACGCTCCGCCTACTTTAAAACGCTCGGAGACGTCTTTACAAATATGCAAATTTCTCCGAAACTAATTGCCGGATCGATATGAAATTTTCAGACAATATTATCAAATATATGTACATTCAAAATATGTAAAAAAAAAAAAAAAAAATCGATTTTTTGAAAATTACAACTGGATGTAACCCCTTAAATGAATTTACACATATTTTAGTTTTATATTTGCAGGCCTTGTCCATCTCGCGTGTCACTATTTTTAAATGAATTCTCAAAATTCTATATCATTATCTTAAAAATCTCAAATTCTTATATTTTAGTACTTCTTTGTCACTTCGGACAAGAACACAGAATGTTATTTTCTGTTTCTACTGCAATGGTTACTATCAGCAATTCTGAACAGACAATAAACGCTTGAAGATATTGTGAAACTCTGTTGACATTTCCCGCATCAGAGGGATAGTGGAGATCTCAATTCATTCTTTTCTTTTTTTTTTTTTTAATTTTTATCATTTCTATTTTTTGAAAGCTTCTTGTTTCTAAGAGTACTATTACCCTAACCAACACTTTCTGTAAAAGGCTACAGACAGGTGGAGTTGCTCCAGCATGCACATGGAGCGGCATTTTGTTTAATAACTGTCCTTTCCCTTTTCTCTATCAACAAAAGTGCAACAACTTCTTTTGAGAGGTTTTATTTATTTATTTTTTATTTCTTATTTTTTTTTTTCATTATTTGATGGATGTTTCTTAGAATGTTTGTTAGCAAAATATGCGAAAAAAAAATATTTTGTAGGCAGAACAGTATTTTTACTTTAGTTCGTAGTTTGAAAATTTTAATCGGATTTTGAAAATTTTTAATCGAATTAATCGATACGATTAACTCGATTAAAAAAATTGATCGGGTCTAAGCATTGATCGATTAACCGAACCGATTAATCGATTAATCGGCACAGCCCTAATAATTTAGGAGTGGATCGAGACAGCACATTTCCGCCTTTGAAATAGACATCTAAATTTTTAATTGTTGCCTTTATTTTAATTTTTTCAACCATAAAATAAAATATGCTTTCATGTGGGAAAAAAAAAAAAAAAAAAAAAAAAAAAATATATATATATATATATATATATATATATATATATATTAAATTTGTTCATGCATGTACTTACGGATAATACGTAAGTATCGTAATTTCGTGCACTTTTGCGATTCATACACATCAAGGTAGGGGTATCCATTGATTCTTTTTTTTTTTTTTTTGGGGGGGGGGGGCGTCGGAGGAGTTATGTACGCGATACTGATTGCAGCGAAAACGAGTTACATGCGTTCTCAGATTCATGCACAGCGAGGCAGGGGTGTCCAGTGATGGTTTTTTTTTTTTTTTTTTTTTTTGTGTGTGTTCATGTGAGCGAAGCGAACATACGTGCGTGATACTGATTGCAGCGAAAACGAGTTACATTCGTTCTCAGATTCATGTTATCAGATTCATGCACAGCGAGGTAGGGGTTTCCAGTGATGTTTTTCTTTGGGTTTGCATGTGAGAGAAGCGTACATACGTGTGTGATACCGATTGCTGGGAAAACGAGTTACATGTGTTCTCAGATTCATGCACAGCGAGGTAGGGGTGTCCAGTGATTTTTTTTTTGGGGGGGGGGGGGTTATGTGCGTGAAGTGTACATACGTGCATGATACAACGCAATTTTACATGTTTTCCCATTACATCTTTCGTTTTCTATTTCATTACTTTTAGTGGAAGGATCTAAATTCATAACGGAGGGTTTCAGGTAGTAGGAGGCGTTCTTACAAAAGAAAATATCTAATAAGCATTTTAAAGCATTTGGATGCCAAAAGAAGATATTAATATTTTATTATTATTATTATTATTTATTTTTATTTTTTTTTTTCACGTGAAAACATATTTTATTTTATGGTTGAAAAAATTAAAGGCAACAATTAAAAATTTAGATGTCTATTTCAAAGGAGGAAATGTGCTGTCTCGATCCACTCCTGATAATTTAGCAAATAAAATTTATGAATAATTTATGTACCAAAGGTGAATGAAAAACTGCAGATACTCATCTTTTTATTTTTCTTTCTTTTTCTTTTTTTTTTCTTTTTATAAATAAAACAATAAAAAATAAACTTTAAATAAAACAATAAAAAATAAAACTTTAAATAAAAACTTTAAATAAAACTTTAAATAAAAAATAAAACTTTATTATTTTTTTTTTTTCAAGTTAATCTTTTTACCATGTTTTTATTAATTCCTTTTCTTGTTTGTGTGTTTGTTTGTCCGGTACAAATCTTGCAATCTATTTTTAACTAACTTCCCTACTAGCTAGACATTTGAAACTTTCACAGTAGCTCAGAACCCGGTGACAACACAATACTTCGAAGTCAGATTTTCGAATAGTTTTCTTTTAATTAATTAAAATATGGAAATAATAAGCTCCTAATACCAATAAAAACTAGCTGGCATAGATAGACTCTGCTCAGTTCCCCACCATATTTATGGTCTCATAAATTTCTAGTGCGAGACATATTATAATCATGTTAAAAAAAATGAATTTGACCAAAGCTTGATACAGTGACAGAAAGAAATCCCCGCCTAATAGGCTATCCATCGTTCACTTCGATATATTTATCTTATTCCAATCTATTAATTTATTTTATCAGGGTCAATTCCGTTGTTTATGTTACATGTTACTATTTCCAATGCAATAATCCTCAAAATTCATATTTATATGAAAAAATTACAATTTCGCTATGTTGATAAAATCGTAAATTACGAATAATTTACGAAATTTTCCTATTAGAATATTTGTATTCAATCATGTTCAAAAAAATATCATAAATGTAATTTTGAAGTTGTCTAATGTATTTATGATCCTCAAAATGGAAGTTTATGCTCAATTTTGCCTTATTCTGACATGTTAAGTAAATCGTAAATTCTAAATAACTTAAGAATTTTTTAAATTGGAAAAATCATAGTCTATGATATTCATGCCAGTAACCTAAATAATATTTCGAAAGTGGTTTGACATCTTTACGATGAAAATATCCCTCAAAATTGACGTTTATGTGAATTTTTGCTCTATTCTGCCATGTTAAGAAATTCGTAAATTTCCAATAACTTACGAAATTTTTATATTTGAAAATTCATAGTCATTAATATTCATGCCAGTATCCTAAATAATATTTCAAAAGTAGTCTGACATCTTTACGATGAAAATATTGCTAAAAATTGACGTTTATGTGAAATTTTGACCTATACTGCCATGTTAAGAAATTCGTAAATTTCCAATAACTTGCGAAATTTTCAAAGTAGCATATTTATAGTTACTGATGTTCATTCCGGTATCAAAACGGATATTTTAAAACTGGTCTGATATTTTTACAGTAAAAAGTTTCCATTTAATGCACGTTTAAGTGAATTTTTGTCCTATTCTCCCATGTTAAGAAAATCGTAAATTTCTAATAACTTACGAAGTTTTTAAAATCGAATGTTGCAAATGAATAGGGTTCTTGCCAGTGTCGAAAGTAATATTTTAAAACTGATCTGACCTCTCTGCGACAATTTGTTCTTGAGATATCGTGTACACAGACTAACAAACTAACGGACTAACACACTAACAGACACCCTACAGACAGACACCATACAAATTTTGTCATTTTCGGATTCCTCACACCTGAAAACGTGTAAAAAAGTCAAAAAACCGAGGTCAAAAATTTTCACGATTACCTAAGTTCCCCATACCTACAGTATGATGGGGAACTAATAGTCATTAAAATATTAGCTATAATTTAATTGTTGCCAAAAAAAAAAAAATAAATACCAGTTCATTTTCTTTCGACATAAAAATAAATACATTTAATTAAACGTGAGTGTTAAAAAATTGTAAAAAGTTAAATTATGAATCTGGCAAAAATTGACGTCATTATCACTTTAAAGATTTTCTACACATTGATAAAGTACTAATGTAGTTCATGATGCAAATATATGTTTTTCTGAAAGGATTAATATTTTATTTTTAAAACCAACTTTTTTTTTATTATTCAAATTTCCCGTAACTCTAACCAATCACATTAGAACGTCCATCTTTGGGATATTGATAATAGGATTTTCTCGCCAAAAGTCGCCAAAAAAAGACGACAAGGACAAAAAATCGCCAAATTTGGTGCCAAATCCATTACCTATTGGAGCTTTTTAATGCTTTTTAAAGGGAAAATTAAGCTATTGAAACACGAAAAAGAGCTGGAAATGCAGAAAATTGACATTTTATCAACTTACTAAGCCTCTTTGAAAGAATTTAAACAAAAATAAATACAATTAGTCACAATTTCCTAACAATACGCATTGATAAAGTGCTAATGTAGTTAGTTCTATAGTTATGATTCAACAGAAAATTTAAAAACATGGTATATAAAAAGTTTTTTATCTTATAATTATTTTACATATTAAAATTAGCGAGCTTTACCAGCACAGCTGCTAACTATATTTAAAATAATTTTAAAAATTCCATATTACTTACTAATATAAAATATTTAAAATATTAAAATTTAAGAAAAGTATTCCATTAAATATGAAGACGATAATTATTTCATAATAATAATAATAATAAAACAATTGATTATAAAAATTATACTTTTCATAAATTAGTCAAATATAACTTACTTCATTTCCTTTCATGTATTTATTAGTTCAATTGAAAGCCACGCAATACACCGGCACTCTGAAAATTCATCAACATTCTATTCTATTACAATTCCTGAGTTTCAATACCGACTAATGGCTGATATCAAAAAAAATTTTCGGCATCAAAAATCTTTGCTCGATAACATGCCTACATAAAACATAATTTACCAGTCTATGATAAATAGGAGTGAGTTGACTTTTGCGAGAGTGTGTGAAGTCACTGCGAGACAGTATTCTTAAGAGACCTATTGTGGGCGATTGCATTTGGAGATTGTACTCCAAACGACTGAACTGAGATAGAGAAAATTTCTGCTCTAGATAATTTAATGTTATTTGCTTTATTCCTGTGGAACAAGTGACTGTTTTTTTTTTTTTTTTTTTTTTTTTGACTGTTCCAGAACATTCGTCGGATAGCTACTTTTGCGGTATGAGTGACAGCTTCATTGGACTGCTACCAGAATATTTGATAAATTAACAGTACTATTGGACAGTTTTCGATAACATTCGTTGTAATCACAGTTTTGCTGTACTAATTCGAGTAGTTACCAAAACTAAATGCAAAACTGGTGTACAAACGATAAATAGACAATAAGACTTCTTCACACACCATAAATTTTAAGCCAGCACAGCTTGTTTCGAAAGGACATAGCCTTCCTTCATCAGGTGCAAAAAAACACGTGCTACTGCCTTGGAGGCAAAAGCAAGACTGAAAGCAGGGCCAAATCCAGAGGGGGAGGAGCAACACAAACAACCAATAGGAAGCATCATGCAGGACCAATCAGAGAGGAACACACATGCACACACAAAAACAAAAGGATTGAGGGAAGGAATAAACAATTAATTTAAATTTATTTTTTATTTATTTATTATATTTTATTTTTTAATTAATATTATACTAATAAGTAAATTTAATAAAATTAATTATTATTATTATTTTTATTTATTTATTTAGAATTATTTAATTATAACTATTATGTTATAAACATAATAGTTAGTCTCGGTTTCCCCTTCTTCAGCAATTTGTGCTCGTTTTTATGCTTTACCTAAAGTTCATAAAAATAATGTTCCCCTCAGACCTATTGTTTCGAATATTGGTACTGCTACTTATCCCCTCTCTAAATTTTTAACTTCTATTTTTTCTCCTTTATGCAGCGTTAATAGTCATACTATAAAAAATTCCTATGATTTTGTTAAGAAGTTAAATAATCTGAATCCTGTAAATTGCTCAATGTTATCTCTTGATGTGAAGTCTTTATTTACTAACGTCCCCACTGAAGGTGCGCTTAATTGTTTAGAAAAAAGGCTACGCGAATTTCATTATTCTGACATTGAAATCAAAGAGTTTGTTAATCTAACTAAACTCTGTATTTCCCAAACTACTTTTGAATTTAATAACAAATTTTATAAACAGTGTGATGGTTTAAGTATGGGTAATCCTTTATCTCCTATTCTTGCCGATATCTATATCCATTATTTTGAGGAAAAATTATTAAAGATGTTAAATTTAAAATGCTGGTTATGTTACGTAGATGACACTTTCATTCTTGTTGAAAATCCGTTTGATGTTTCTGCCATCTTCTATATTAATAAAATCAGAGTTTTGTCTGTAAATTTGTCGGAATCGAAAAATTTTGCGATATCTTCACGTTTCACACCCCATGAAAGCCGAAAATGACTTCAGAAAATTTTGCCTGTGTGTGTGTGTGTGTGTGTGTGTCTGTGTGTATGTCATCGTGTCCGAATGTCGCTTTTTTTGTCCGGGCATCACTCGAGAACGGCTGGACGGAATTCAACGACGCTTGGCAGGAATTTAGGTCTTCACCCAACTTAAAATTATATCTCTCAACTTTTCGGAAATTCCCCCCCGTTCCCCCCTAGGGGGTAAAAGACTAAAACACGTTTGTCCGGGCATCACTCGAGAATGGCTGGACGGAATTCAACGGCGCTTGGCAAAAACTTAGGTCTTCACCCAACTTGAAATTATATATATAAAAATTTTCAAAATTATAATTAGTGTTTAAATTGTGGGTAAAAAATGCCTGCGCATGCGCCATAAATATCTTTTCACTAAAATGCTTTGAATGAAAAAATGAAATATAAAAATAAATTTTTAAGTTAAAGACTTTTGTATTCGCGTGATTTTCACTACAAATTATGAAAAGATTGAAATGAAGTGTTGCCATCTAAGTTTCATACTTTAGTTAATTTTAAAAAATCTAATTGTCGTATCGAAAAACTGTTTACACCCCAGGATTCAGAAAAATCACCTCTTTCATTTGGTACTGAATTTGTAATGATAGGTCCGATATTTCTAATTTATTTTTCCCTTTATCCGTTTTCCCGTTGCCACTTAAATTTCATACTTTAGTTATTTTTTAAAAATCTAATTGTCGCATTGAAAACCTGTTTGAACCCCTGGATTCAGCAAAATCGCCCCTTTCATTCGGTATCAAATTTATAAATATAGGTCTGATATTTCTAATTTATTTTACCCTTTTTCCGTTTTCAACCCAGATTCGATATGGAACAGCTTTAGTATTGGATCCCTTTGGCAAAATTTGAAATTCGGCACCGAAGTAGCTCGGACGTTTCTCGCCAAGATCTTTAATTGCACAATTGAGATAGCCAATTCAGTTCATCGCAAAAATGGCTTAAAATATTTAAAGTCACCAAAGGGTTCCGATACTTAAGCTGTGCTTTTTGTATTTATTAGTGCTAGAGGCCTATTTCAGTCGGTACAGTTGTCGAATTTTTATAGGTCACTCTTAATTAGTGCTAGAGGCCTATTTCAGTCGGTTTATTTAATGGGGATTTATTGAATGAAGTCCCCCCAGGCACAACTTTGACATGAGTCCCCCCCTGGCCCAACTTTGACATGAGACCCCCCAGGCCCAACTTTGACATGACTCCCCCCAAGGTACCCCTATTTCAGTCGGTACAGCGTTGTCGAATTTTTATAATACCCTCTTAATAGTGCTAAGGGCCTATTTCAGTCGGTTTATTGAATGTGGATTTATTGAATGAAGTCCCCCCCAAGGCACAACCTTGACATGAGTCGCCCCCAAGGTACCCCTATTTCAGTCGGTACAGCGTTGTCGAATTTTTATAATACACTCTTAATAGTGCTAAGGGCCTATTTCAGTCGGTTTATTGAATGGGGATTTATTGAATGAAGTCCCCCCAAGGCACAACTTCGACATGAGTCCCCCCCAAGGTACCCCTATTTCAGTCGGTACAGCGTTGTCGAATTTTTATAATACACTCTTAATAGTGCTAAGGGCCTATTTCAGTCGGTTTATTGAATGGGAATTTATTGAATGAAGTCCCCCCAAGGCACAACTTTGACATGAGTCCCCCCCCAAGGTACCCCTATTTCAGTCGGTACAGCGTTGTCGAATTTTTATAATGCACTCTTAATAGTGCTAAGGGCCTATTTCAGTCGGTTTATTGAATGGGGATTTATTGAATGAAGTCCCCCCAAGGCACAACTTCGACATGAGTCCCCCCCAAGGTACCCCTATTTCAGTCGGTACAGCGTTGTCGAATTTTTATAATGCACTCTTAATAGTGCTAAGGGCCTATTTCAGTCGGTTTATTGAATGGGGATTTATTGAATGAAGTCCCCCCCAAGGCACAACTTTGACATGAGTCCCCCCCAGGCCCAACTTTGACATGAGTCCCCCCCAAGGTACAACTTTGACATGAGTCCCCCAAGGCCCAACTTTGACATGAGTCCCCCCCAGGCCCAACTTTGACATGAGTCCCCCCAAGGCCCAACTTTGACATGAGTCCCCCCCCAAGGTACAACTTTGACATGAGTCCCCCCCAAGGCACACCTTTGACATGAGTCCCCCCCCAGGCCCAACTTTGACATGAGTCCCCCCCAGGCCCAACTTTGACATGAGTCCCCCCAAGGCCCAACTTTGACATGAGTCCCCCCCAAGGTACAACTTTGACATGAGTCCCCCCCAAGGCACACCTTTGACATGAGTCCCCCCAAGGCATACCTCCCCCTCATTGGGAAAAAGAGAAAAAACGTTGTTTTGCGGCTATAAGACAGTTTGGACTGCCAACGTTATTTGTTACAATATCTGCAGCTGAAACACATTGGTTTGATTTAATGAAAACTTTATCATGGAATTTAGATCGTCACTAATTAACTAAAGAAGAATTTGTCGATATTAACAAGTTTAGCAGTGGGCCTCTGGCACTAAATTAAAATCTGTCAATGTCAAATTTTCATGTTTTAAATAATGAAATAATGTCGTGTCTGTATAATTTTTATTTTTTATTTATTTTTTTTATTTATAATACTGTCTATTAAAGACTTCTGTGGTCACGAAATTTGGTGCGTAAATTGTTTGTATGCATCCGGCACTTATTGTAACTGCATTTCACGAAATTCGAAATCCCCCCCCCCCTTCTCGGAGTCGGAGGGCAATAAACATGTGTAAAAACATGTTTTTCCGTTTGAATTCGCTTTGAATTATCTTAGAATGGCGAATTTTGGTGTGTGGATATTGATTAAGTGTACGCATTATGTACATTAGTGGGATTTTGCAAAACTTCGAACTCACCCGCTGAGGGTGGGGAAGTAAGAAGTGGGTAAGTTGTGCCGAAGACAGTGGGGACCCAGACTCCTAACATTGGGAGCGAGAAAACCTCTACCAATCACAGCGAGAACTTAGGTTATTAATAAAGATATGGCATTTTGACAAATCATTTAAGTTTAACGTCCAGCGAAGCGGGCAAAGCCTGCTAGTTCTTAATATTGGTAATGCTATTGATCCCCATATTCAGTTTACCTTCGAGTTAGAAAATTGTAATCAACTTCCCTTTATTGATGTTTTAGTTACTAGGTGCGATTCCTCTTTTAAAACCTCTGTGTACAGGAAACCTTTCTCTGTTTCTAACCCTCCCCACGCTCTCTCTAATCATCCGGCTAAACAAAAAATTGGCACCTTTTACACTTACGTGTATCGTGCCGTTAAAATTTGTTCTGATACTTCTTCTCTTAAAGAAGAACTCAATTATTTAAAGTCCGTTGCTATTAAAAGAGGTTTTAGACCTTCTATAATTGATAAAGCTATCAAAAAGTTCAGTAGGCCAACTTATAATTCTACTCTTTCCATTGATGATAAAATTAAACCTGATAATCTTGTTGTCTTGCCTTTTTATCCCCCCTTATGTTTTAAATTAGCCAAAGTTTTGAAACGTTTCAATTTTCACGTTATTTTTAAACCTGTCAATAAATTCCAATTCCCTTCAACTAAATCCCCTGTTCCCAAGATTCATAAGTGGGGTATCTATAATGTCCCTTGTTATAATTGTGATTTATCTTATATTGGTCAAACAAAAAGAAATCTTGAATGCCGTTTACGTGAACATTCTCGGTATGTTGTTAATCAAGAAATTTCTAAATCTTCTATTGCGAAGCACAGTTGGGAATTTGATCATAGTTTTCATTTTAAGAGTGCCAAAATTATCTTTCATGCCAAACGCGTTTCCGAACTGGATTTTTTGGAAAATATAGCTATCTACCTTAATCGTGATAAAATTGTCAATAAAAATCTGATTCCAGTTTGCTGTCTACAGCCTGGAAAAATTTGTTTAATTCAATTATATAATTTCCTTCATTATGTTTATAACATAATAGTTATAATTAAATAATTCTAATTAAATAAATAAAAATAATAATAATAATTAATTTTATTAAATTTACTTATTAGTATAATATTAATTATAAAATAAAATTAAATAAATAAATAAAAAATAAATTTGAATTAATTGTTTATTCCTTCCCTCCCTCCTTTTGTTTTTGTGTGTGCATGTGTGTTCCTCTCTGATTGGTCCTGCATGATGCTTCCTATTGGTTGTTTGTGTTGCTCCTCCCCCTCTGGATTTTGCCCTGCTTTCAGTCTTGCTTTTGCCTCCAAGGCAGTAGCACGGGTTTTTTTGCACCTGATGAAGGAAGGCTACGTCCTTTCGAAACCGGTTGTGCTGGCTTAAAATTTATGGTGTGTGAAGAAGTCTTATTGTCTATTTATCGAGTAGTTACGCTAATAAAGAGCATTCATGGACTAGAACCTGCATGCTTCTTTACGAACTACCTACTTACACAAGAAAGTCGACAAATTTTTCGTAACAACATGTTATCCAAGTTCTTCATGGAATGTTCCCTATTGAAAATAGGATCAATACGACCACTGGTTTGTTTACGTGAAACACCCGAAAGAATTTCAAAGCATTGCATTTTATGAGAGGTATTTCTAAAGCCCCTATTTAAATACATTTATTTTGCACAAACCATAATGAAATGTACATTTATTGTTCATGCATACACTCACGTAATTTTTTTTTTTTTTTTTTTTACAGAATAGAGTATAGTTAACATTAAGGTTTACAGATCCACACAAAAATATTTAAATACGTTAAAGGCTATAACTGGATATTTCTGAAATTGCATATTTGCTTTTATTAAGCTTTTTCAACAGCTTCTAATAATGTTTAAGAGTGATTATAATTTGAATTTGTCTTTCTGTCCGTCCGTCTGTTGGCTCTCTGTTTCCTGAAAATATTCATGGGACTCCTTGAAACTGATATATAGTATTATTCAAGTTCACTATGGGATGGTCCTTAATAAAAATGGGGTGAATACCATCACTGGTTTATGTACAGGGATCCCCGAAATAATTTCAAAGCATTGCGAAAAACCATATTTTGGTACCATAATTTTGCACATATCATAATGAAATTGACATACTAGTATATAACCCCGTCAAAAATGACGGAATGTAAAATCAATTAAGGTAGTGAATCAACGAATGCTTTGCCTGCTTCGCTGGACACTATATTTAAAGGGGACTAATGTGCAAGTTGCACCTGACGGGACTAATATGCAAGTTGTACCTGACGGGACTAATGTGCAAGTTGCACCGAACGAACAAACTATTTCTTTTAACAAAAATACCTACTAACCCAGGACGATAGGTCTAATGTAACTTATCATATTATATATCATATTTATCGTAATATAACTCAGTACTTATTTCGCTTCCTTCTTCGACTCGTTTTAATAAGTAATTTTTATATTCATGGGCAAATTTAATATTTTTTAATTTTTCGCGTGAAAACATTATTTCATCTTATATCTCCCTCCCCCTCAATATATATATATATATATATATATATATAACAATAACTGGTAAATTTTTTTGGCAACAATCATAAATTTAAATGTCCAATTTTGAAATTATTTTCATATTTTAATTAATTCTAAGATATCTAATCAAAACTTCATTACAAATAAGGTACCAAATGAAAGGTACCATATTTGTAACGAAGTAACCTTAGGTACCTTATTTGTAACCTTATTTATTTTAACTAATTTCATAAATATGACGTCACAATCAACTGTTTGTTTATATCAGATAAGTACATTATCATGATTGCAAGAAAATGATGTAATAACTATTAGCCCACAATTTTTATGATTGAATTTTATATTACATTTTAATTTTATCCTCCATGGGTATTTTAGAATTGCAATGGTAGTTATAAACTTTCGTTGAAATGTTTTTACATATTGAGATTAAGGGAAAAGAGCAAGCACAAAAAATGTTCAGTTTTGAAAGATCTTTCTAATGATGTAACATTTATGCAGATTAATAATAATAATAAATAAATAAAAATAAAAATACATAGCATTTCTAAGGGGAAAAAAAAAAAAAAGACAGAAAGAAATGGCTACCAAAAGTCTCTGTTTTGAAGCGGTCTACAAACATCTTTAAAATCGTAGTTCTTGAATAACAGCAACTCCGCCTGTCATCCTATAAATACTCAAATAAAAATGCCGAACGACGTTTTGCAGGCAGTGAGAATTTGGACCCTACACAATGCAGGTGCGAAAGCATTCTGCATTCTGCCTTAGGCAGCGGATATCTAAAGCGAGTTTCGGAGAGATTTCAATGGGATTTTTTAAATTTTTATTTATAAAATGATAGAAAAAAAAAATAGTGATTCAAATTTTTTGAAAATTCATTTAAATATAGTGATTAGGGAGCCGGCGAAATTCGCTAGCATATAATATTTTGAAAGACCGCTTAAAAGATCGCTTGAAAAACCACTTAAGTATTCAAAATAAATAAATAAAATAATAATAATAATAAATAAGTAAATAAAATTAAAATTAAAATTAATCAATTCAACTAAAAGTACTTAATTGATTGTTTTCCAGAATTCCCCACTTTTTATTTTCAATTTTAACTTTTCCCTACTTTTTACTTTCTCTTACCTATATACATGGTACAGAAAGTGTTATTTTTGGATCAAATTTTCGAAATTGAGTTTTTGTTATATTTACACATTTTAAGGTCCCCTGAATCCGAAATCATGTTTTTAGCGGTTGGTCTGCGTGTGTGTCTGTGTGACTGACTACCTGTCTGTGCCTGTCATCAGCATATCTCAAGCAGCAGACAGTTCAAACTTGGTATTCTAAATCTGTATCATATAGGAATGCTACACTAAACTTTTCGTTGAGATCAATCAAATGGTTCGCGTACAGACAGGGACACCCAAGAGAATTTAAGTACATTCGTCTAATGGGGAAAATTGCAGGTAAGTAGAATTTAACATCTATAGACTGCACTAAACCAAATGAAACGAATATGTATTTTTATATGCGTAAAAGCAGGTTTCATGTAAAATATAGTATTGGAAATCATCCACCGTTCGTTTACAGAGCTACACAAAATAACTAAAATATTGTAGGTCAATACTTGAAAATTGATGGAAGTGTATTTCAAGTTTTGCCGTCTGTTATTAATATAGGATTATATTTAAGTGAACCTTGTCGTGTATGCATAATTTTTAGAAGATATACAGAGCTGCCAATAATTAATCGAAAACATTCTTTTTTAGTGAATATATTTAGGGGAAGCATTTTACTATAATACTTTATCATGTCCAGGGAAACTGCTCAGAAATTGAAATTAATTCCTTATACCCATAAGGTAAATAAAGTTTTTTTAAAGCTAAATATTCATCATTTGTTTTTAGTATATTCATACTTTTGAGGTTTCATGAATACCGAAGTGATCTTTGTGTCTGTCTCTCATCAGAGTTACTTAACAACAAATAATTTCAGGCAATACAAATGTTGTATTTTGAAATTATTATAAATTTATTACTTGAAAAGTTTAATCAAGATTGATAAGTTTCAAGGAATGATGCAGGTGAAAGTTATCTAAATAATTTTAAACGGACTTTAAGTTTAATAATAGATTTGAATTCTTTATAAATGTAGATAATCAAACGGGGGCTTGAGAGCGGCGGTAGCCCCCCCCCCCCACACACACAAATACAGATATATTTATCATATGAAGATATTACGAAGCCTAATTTGAATTATAGGTTTATATGACAGTACTCGTATTTTACCCTTTAACCTCCGATCTGTATTTATAGTATAAAATTTCAGGGAAAGAGAAAGTCGCGGGAATGCCACATCCAGATTATTTTCTTATTTTCTTTTCGTGATATATATATATATATATATATATATATATATACATTATTATTATTATTATTTTTTTTTTTTTTAATGTACTGTTATTTTATTTATGATGAATAATTATGTTTGCGGCTCCAACAAGTAGAAGAATAAAAATGTACCAACCTACAGTCTAAAAATTTAAGAGTTAGAAAGTAAAATTTTTTATTCATTTATTATTGTTTTTTATCCTCTCTGCAAACGAAAGAAAGGAAACTAAATGTTCCAGCCCTAAAGTCAACATGGTATCGGGGCGTTTGCCTACCTTTGCAGGTGCTCAACACGCAGAGCTTGTTTCCCTCGTCGATTTTTATTCGTCTGCCGACTTCGACTAACAAAAAAAAGAAGCGTAGGAGAACATAGTTTGACCTTTAACTAAATCTGATTTTTGCGTATTTTGGTGTTATCTTTATAGGCGAGGTTTAACTAAGACTGTTTATTTTATTTTTATAACATTTTAGAAAAAAGTGTTTCGAGGGAGAGTCCCTTTTTTCTTTTCTTTTTTTTCTGCTTAACTTCTCAAACTCACGTGATGTCTGTGTTTAGAATAATAATATTCAAGATATTCTGGAAGACATTCGTTGAGTGTTATTACAACAAACGGAATTATCCTTCATATCTCTTTCTGGGGGAGAAAACAACTTAAATCATTATGCGTAGGTTCCTCCACGTCTGCTGATGAATTATTCACATTTGAAATTAAGTTGAATTCATTTCATTTTCTTTGTGATATATGATATTACTGAATGTTACCATGTACTGAAACTTTTTATGAGTTTCAAGAAATTTAGCAATAATCATCATTATTTTTATTTTATTTTAATTAATTAATTTGTTTATTTGATTGAAAATATACACGTACGCAATTAAAGAAATAAAATTATATCATCATCATCATTAATTTCAGCCTTTATCAATCCACTGCAGAATGCAGGCCTCTTCTACGTGATTCCAATCTGCCCTGCTTTCTGCAATTCTTTTCCATTCTGCTTCTCCAAACATGACAGTCTCATCTTTCCAACGATACCGCGGTCTCTTCCTCGGTTTTTTCTTATCTGTCTGTTTTGGTGGTCCATCTATTATCATTTCTTTTGGCTAGGTGACCAGCCCAGCTCTATTTTAAATTCTTTACTCTACAAATGACATCAGTAACATTAGTTTGCTTCCTAATTCATGTGTTTCACTTTTCTTTCTCTGCGGGTGAATCCTAACACGCATCTCTCCATGCTTTTGTGAGTTGGTTGAAGCATTTGTATAGCTATATATATATATATATATATATATATATAACTGATAGATCTTTTAACCGTAATTATTTAGCAATTAATAGATACATGTCAAATCCATATATACATATATATATATAATCGAATATACATCGAATATAGAAATGTTCCATTCTTATCCATTCCCTTCCCAATTTCAACGCATTTACCTTATACTAATTTATTATATTATATAACTTTTTTAATGTCAATTCTTTTTATTTTGTGACTGTCTGAGGCGGCCCTCGTGCCTCGTAATAGGCTGAGGCGACGAATCCATGCTATTATATATGCAAATATGAGCTGTGGCCGTCAGACAGCTTGTTAAAGCTCAAACCGTTTTGTCAAGTCTTCGTAATTCTAGTAGACACCTAAAGATGATGAGATTTTTCTGTCATGTAAAAAAAAATTATTCTTTTTTTTTTTTTTTTTTTTTTTTAAGTGTCCTTTTAGGTGCAACTCCCTCGCTCATTCTACCTGCATTGCCTGCACGAAGGAGTACATATTTTATCACTCAAACATTGACCTGCTTAAAATGAATAGAATCGTAAACATGGTCTGATGTAGCTGTCAGACGGAGTAGATATTAACAACATAACAACAATACAATAACAACAATACATATATAATAATATGGGAAATTGTTCCATAATTTATGAACGATGTACGATTTCCCTGCATGCGTGGGCGTAATATGTTTAACAAATAAAGAGAAGTGTCTGTGCGTGTGTACGCTCTGGAGCTCAGGCCACTGACCGCAGGGTTACAAAACTTGGCAAAGCAGAGCCTGACTAAGACAAGGGCATGCGACGAAATTGCCCAGGACCCCCTTGCTAACGTATCGGGTTTTTATCGGATTTTTCAAAAAAAAAAAAAAAAGAAAATGTGATTTTTCAGAAAATTCTACTTTCTTTTAAGTAATTATCGAGAACATTTAAAAGAAGTTTGAAAATCAAACATTTTATTTATTTTTCTTCTGTCTGTATGTTCATGTATTTTTTGGCTAAATTTAACTTTTAGGAGATATTGAAAACATTTTTGACATTTATAAGATTAAGCAGTAAATCAGTAAAGATAAATGTGTCAAAGCAAGTGAAGGTTAGCCTAGTTGATGAGGCATTTCAATGTGTGACTGGAAAATGGCCACCAGCAAAGTTCATTGCTCTAATCTAGGAATATAATATGTTCTATAGTAAATATTTATAAGAGCAAATATATGATGGAGAATTAAGCATATATTACCTATGCCAGCTATTTTCTAGTTGTCGCACTATTTTAGTAAGCATCTAAATGTAAATGTAATGCTAAATCTTCTGTTTGTAAAAATTTTAACTCAAAATAAAACTCATATTTTATGTAAACTGTTTTGTTAAAAAATAAGTAAAAAAAAAAAAAAACTGAGTTTCAGTTGCTTAGTATTTTGCTTTTTTTTTTTTTTTTTAATCGAAGAAAATCTTATGAAATTGAAAAAAACCAAAAGTGGACAAAATTGTGGGTTTTTTCAAATGGGTTTTTTAGAAAAAACCCATTTGAAAATTTGAGTTTTTTAGAAAAAAAAAAAAACCCATTGGGTCCAATCCAGCCAACCCTGGAAGGAAAACGCACACTCAGAAGCTCCCACTGCCTGCTTGATCTGAAGATCCGTACAAACAGTTTAAAAAAAAAAAAAAAAAAACGCTTTTTTTTTTTTTGCATAGTATTCGCTTTCAAGAACAAACTAGGTAAAATGCTGAATATTGTAGGTTATATGAAATCATCCCATAGTAAATTTATGTATACAAATTCCATTAATCTATGTTATTTCATTTAAAGGAGAATGTTGCGTAATCAGATGCACTATAACATTTGATAACCAGACAATCACTTTGGGGGCCCTGTTTTGTTTAATTTCGAGCTCTTTCAAAAATTTTAAAGGGAAGTATGTGCTTCTCGTGCCTATTTGGTAATCAGGACCTCGTAAGGGAAAGTGGGGGATGCTGAAGTAATATTGCCCCAAGGCGCCCATTTTGGCTAAGTCGGGCCCTGTCAGAAGGCCATGCAAAAATGCACCTCATTGTGAGTTTTTCGAATATGAATATTTTATTTTATTTTATGTTTTCGTTTTTATTCGTTGGTTTCACATTTTCATTTTCTTAAATTTTATTCTAATCGCGTATTTGAGTCGTCTGCGTTCCGTAGCAACGGTTACAATATTATTTATTTTTCGTTCTCGCATAATGAGTCCAACGATGAAATATAGATTATATCTAATTGCGATTTTATATGGAAGTACTGCTTCGAGTGTTTACACACACACACATATACATATATATCCTTACAATATGTCGTTGACCCATCAGCAGCTAATGGTTTGTGCGGTTGGCACTTGGTTAGTTGGAATAATTGTAGTTGACCCAACATCTTTTTTTTTTTTTTTTGGTTCCTCAGTTGGCATTTTATTTGTTGATGTAGCTATGATTGACTCATCATAATGAACAACGTTATGAGTCCAACAATTATTGATGCGCAAAATTTGCATATAACGGCTCATTTCTAACCACTGCGTAAATTTAATACACACACACACACACATATATATGCACATAATTTTGTCCCAAGCATTAAAATATCGTCGAGGATGTTCATTATTCGCAAGAAAGTATTAAACAAGAAAAAAAGAAACAAATAATAAATACCAAAATATACTGCCTAAGTAAAGTACTACATATGGGCCAACAATTTGCTGACGATTGGGCCATAAATCCAGCCAACGGCTATTACAATCGTTGGCCAACTAAAAAACCCACCGTTGTTTCAATGTTGGCGCATATAAATTTTGTTTATGGGAATACTGCAATGTTTCGATTGAGAAAATTTTTGCTACCTGGTGATGTCTTTTTTTTTTTTTTTTTTTTTTTTTTTTTTTTTAAGTTACATAAGTTTAAAATTTTCAAAAAAAAATAAATAAATAAATAAATAAAAAAAAAAAAAAAAAAAAAAAAAATATATATATATATATATATATATATATATATATATATATATATACAGTAGAACAATATGTCTAGAATATCTTCCCAAAGTTTCAAGTTAGGAGTAAAAGTCTAATAGAGATACAGCCTTTGGATATTCTCCTCATTATGTTCATTTTATTTCAATTTTTCAGTTTTTTTTAAACTTTTTATTCAAGCACGAGCTATATTTTTCTACTACCAGATTTTTTTTTTTTTTTTTTTTTTTTTCTTTAGAGAAAGCTATCCGCGTTTGTAATGATCGATAGATGGCGCTTTTCAGCTTTTGTTGTTAGTAAATATAATGGCCACGTGTATTTATTTTTGTTCTATTTGTATTACTACTTAATATTCGTGCTATAATTTCTCCGCCATTACATCATGGAAAATTGATTGCTTTTGGAAAAAAATATTTCGGTTTATTCAACGTTCGATCGGAAGTAGATTTTTAACTGAAGCTGAACAAATATTAGTTTCAAATCATCTCATTAATTTTTTACTTCCATTAGCCGAAGCAACTGAAATTTTAAATTTGTCATTTGGAAATAAATGGAAACTTAATTCTGGATTTTTTTATTTTTGGAGTTACACTGTGGCACACAACAGTAAGTGTTATCTTTTTTACAGGATTTATTCCTTTTTATTCAATAAATATATGTGAAACTAAACATCGGCAGGCAATGGCGTCCCGATGAATTTGAAAGCTATGCATGTTAATTGTAATTTCACCTTAGCCCACCAGAGGGCGAGCATTTCATTACAATCGCGGATCATAAGTTACCTTCATGAGTAAACGAAGTTCATCCTGCTGAATTTTCGAAATTTTTAAATAAAAGTTTCATAAAATATTGCTCTTTTATATGTTCAAAATTTTGAATAAAATAATTTATTTATATTATAGAAAGAGAGAGAGAGAGAGAATATGCCTTTTTTTAACCTTCGAAATTCGTGTAATCCTTGAGCAAAGCAATCGTTAGATTTTTTAAAAATTAAATAAAATGTTAAAGCAACATATCGGAAATTAAAGCAACACATCGGATAAAGCGTGCCGCAAGCACCATTAAAGGGAAGTTTTGTCATGGACATAATTCTCATGAATTGCGAAGCATTTGGTTGATGAAGGAGACTCTTAGAATATAACAGTCATCGAGGCTTAAAAAGCCGAATATGCGCACCAACTGTCGAAAGTTCACATCTCGAAAATTCATTAATTTTTTTTTTTAATTTTACACTGCAGAAATATTGATTTATGGATATGTTTCGCTATATATTAACAAATATGACAGCCAACGGTGTCAAATTTTTTTGTCTGCGACCGCATCTCTTCGCGAACGAGATATTCCCCAGCATCATGAGAGGTATCAGTGTTTACCGAGAATACTCAAAGGAAGACATTTCTCTTCATTAAAAATTTCTATCGCTTTAATTAACGATGTTATCAATTAAAAACCTCGCATTAATAAATGTACTCTAGTTACCAACTTGCAAATAGTTTTTCTTATTTTATTTTTATTTATTTTTTTTTTTTTTCTGTCTCTGACTTCACTTTCCCCAGGAAAATTAAAATGTGATCAATGGTGTAAAAAATAAAATTAAATAAATGTCAATGTTGCTATTAGTAACAATGAAATTTATCATCTGCAAATAAATAAAAAGCGTTATCTTAGATATTTTCAATGAAAAAATAAATTTAGAATTGTAATTTATCGTCTGTAGATAAGTATTCTCCCCTCCCCTTCTTTTAGAAAATTGAATGTAAAGAAAAAGAGGAAAATAAAATAAAAAAAAAATTGGAGGGGGGGAGAGGGGGAGAGAAAAAGAAATTAAAAAATCGGCATCCCCGAGATGCTCGAGAGAAGAAAACAATATTTAGAATAATGAAATCATTTAAAAAACAAAATGTGTAGTGGCTCTACTCGACTTTCCAAACATTAAGTAATTAATGGTTGCTTAAATAAATTAAAGTAAGAGAATTCGTTAAATAAACAAAACAGAAAATTATAATTAGGTGTTTGAGTATTTCCCACCATACAGAATGTTTTTTAATTTAACGCTGTTGTTCTCCAAATATTTTGAGCCCATAAATCATAATGGTAAAGAAATGTTCGTTGTGTCCCTGCAAAATTCTATAAATGCTAACTTCAACAAAATCTATACCATTCGTGCGACGATGACTTACAACATGTATATAAGTTTTCAACTCAATCGAATAAGACGTTTAAACGCTATCGCACTTTAAATACGTAGGTCAGCCAGAAAGTTAGTTGCACGTCTTCGTAAAAATTTTCTGTCAAAGGCTATTTTGATGAAACTGTCTGGCAACACTTTAGACATTTATCTGTATCGTGTGACGTAGCGGTTCATGAGGCAATTTTAGTTTTTCTGAGAGTCAGTCGTAAACACGTGTCGACAGCTGCAAGTGGTGTCCAAATTGGAAATGGGTGTAGTGGTTCGTTTTTTGTGGGCGAAAAGGTGAAACACTAAAACGATTGCGACAATCACTTAAAAATCGCCGCATGCAGCAAAACAAACGTGCGAACTTCTGAAAAAGTTTAGGTGGGAAGTGTGGGATCACACTCCTTATAGTCCAGATCTTGCATCGTGTGAGTTCCATGTTTTCGGTTCCATGAAAGAAAAACTTCCAAAGCGACGATACCATTCGGATGACGAGGTGAAAGCTGCAACCCAAGAATGGTTATCGGGAATTGGACGGAATTTCTTTGCAGAAGGCATCGAAAAACTTGTACCACGCCTCGACAAATCTTATATATATTATAAACTAGCAGGCAACGCCCGCTTCGCTGGTCCCTGTTTTTAAATGAATCACTATAATGAATTCTCAAAATTGCATTAATTTTTATCACGTGAAAAAAAAAAAAAAAAAAAAAAAGAGAAACAAAATCTGAGTAGGAAAAATGTCGCACCGGGTTCTCACTGCCTTCGGAAAAAATTCCCAAAATGCTCTAACCTTTATTTCTATTATTTTCCCACTTCGCCCCCCCCTCCTGTCTATCCTAATAATTTTAAAAATTAGAAAATATCCGCAATCGATTTGTAAGTATCGAAAACATCTATCTACAAATTTTAAACGATCTAACTCTATTTTTATTTTTTTGCCCCCCCCTCTCCCCTCCCCCTTTCCCGGCCCTCCTAATAACTTTACACTTTCGCAGATATCCCCATTCGACTTGCAGGCATCTAAAACCTATCTGTACCAATTTTGAACGGCCTAACTGTATTTCTATTTGTTTTTGCCCATAGCCCCCCCTTGCCGCCCCACCCGCCTTCCCGCCCCTCCTAATAATTTTACAAATTCTAAAATATCCGAAATCGATTTGTAAGTATCGAAAACCTCTATATACCAATTTTGAAAGATCTAACTCTATTTTTATTTTTTGCCCCCCCCTCCCCCCCCCTTCCTGCCCCTCCTAATAACTTTACACAATCGAAAATATCCTCATTCGACTTGCAGGCCTCTAGATCCTATCTGTATCAATTTTGAACGCCCTAACTGTATTTCTATTTGTTTTTGCCCCATAGCCCCCCCCCCCTGCTGCCCCACCTGGGGGCTGAATTTCTAAAATTCCAGAAATTAGTTTTTAGATATTTGCATTAGCTATATTTTAGAGCAAAAATTTCACGCATATCTATTTTTTTGTTTGAGATATATAGGATTATGCGAAATCACGTTTTACGCATGTGAAATCACGTTTTGCCCCCCCGCCCCCCTTGGGGACCCAATTTCTAAAATTCCAGAAATTGGTTTTTAGATATTTGCATTAGCTATATTTTAGGATAAAAATTTCACGCATATCTATTTTTTTGTTTGAGATATATAGGATTATGCGAAATCACGTTTTACGCATGTGAAATCACGTTTTGCCCCCCCGCCCCCCTTGGGGACCGAATTTTGAAAATTCCAGAAATTGGTTTTTTGACATTTGCATTAGCTATATTTTAGGACAAAAATTTCACGCATATCTATTTTTTTGTTTGAGATATGTAGGATTATGCGAAATCACGTGTTACGCATGTGAAATCACGTTTTGCCCCCCCGCCCCCCTTGGGGACCCAATTTCTAAAATTCGAGAAATTGGTTTTTAGATATTTGCATTAGCTATATTTTAGAGCAAAAATTTCACGCATATCTATTTTTTTGTTTGAGATATATAGGATTATGCGAAATCACGTTTTTACGCATGTGAAATCACGTTTTGCCCCCCCGCCCCCCTTGGGGACCGAATTTTGAAAATTCCAGAAATTGGTTTTTTGACATTTGTATCAGCTATATTTTAAAGGAAAAATTTTACGGATATCAGTTTTTTCGTTTGAGATATGAAGGATTTTGTGAAATCACGTTTTGCCCCCCTCCCCCCCCTTGGGGGGCGAATTTTGTAAAATCGCTTCTTAGTGGATGCCTACGTCATAGAAAGAACCTTGTCACAAAATTTCATGCTTCTAGGTCCAGGGGTTTGGTCTGGGCGTTGATAGATCACCCCCTCACTCACTCACTCAGGAAGTCTTCTTTTATATATATAGATGTGAATGTCCGTTTATTTGACTGAGTTTCACGCTAAAACTGCTCGATGGATTTCGATAAAATTTGTTATGGAGATAGCTTATACCCTAACTTAAAAAGTTGGCTACCTTTTATTCCGAAAAAAAACTTTTTTTTTGTTATTTTTATGCATAAAATAGTAATTTTGTAAGCTAATAATAGCAAAAAATTAGCCATTTAAATTTTAACCATAATTTAATTGTTGCCAAAATTAAATTTAATTATCCATAATTTAATTGTTGTCGAGTTTATTTTTTTTCCTAACAGGAAAATAAATACATTTATCTAAACTTGAACAATGGACAATATTCCTGTGACGTCACAGTGGGTAAAATCGCCGAACACGTGGCCGATATTTTGTAAACAAATTAGATTCAAGATGCCATTTTATTGTTACGCATAACATTTTCCTAAATATTTCTCCAGTGAAACTTAATAATCAGATATCTGTTCAAACAAGAACAAAAGAGAAATGTAAACAACTCAATCGAATGATAAAGTTAAGACTATTCCATATCGTAAAATTGCAGAACATTTTATGTATATACACATATATATATAATGAATAAAAGATTAATAAGAACATTTTATACACACACACATATATATAGACATCAAAGCTTAAATAATTAGAATTTCAATCACTTTAATAAAGGAATTTATTAAATGGAACATCCATTTAAATTTGTTAACATCGCCACAGTTCACATGGCAACTTTTAATAATACATATGTTGATTAATATTAAAGTATATTACTAAAACTTGATTAAAAACAAAACAAAGGTATCACTATATTACTCTTACTTCAATTTCATATAATATGTAACTCTTATAAATAACATTGCAAGATAAAAATTTGTAGGCCACAATGCTTTGCTATGGTAGAGTTGAGAACTGTTTGCCAAAAACAGCTGATTTTTTATAGTCTCGAACCCAAAGGAGGAATATGGTCCATAAAAAATAAAAAATAAATAAATAAATTATGCATCTCAAAAAATTGACGTCATTTTTAATTTAAAATTTCTTTTACAAAGTGCTAATATAGTTTACGATGCTAATGTGTGTTGTACTAAAATCAGTTTTATTTATAGTAGATCCTCCTGGGTGATTTTTTAAATTGTTGCGTTGAAGTACACCGAACATTTTTCGCCAAGAGGCTTAATTTAGCATTTTTTAATCTAGGTAGTTCAAGAAAAATATAAAAGAGGTTTAATTTAGCAACAGCAATTTTAATCTAGGTAGTTCAAGAAAAATGTAAAATTTATAAAATACTACAAAACGAAAAAAAAAAAAAAAAAAAAAAAAAAACTGAAATAGTAGTCACATAAATGATCTATTTTTATCTGAGTAGATAATTTTATAGAAAAAAAAGTGCAGTTTTAAAAATAGAAAATTTATTTCATTAAGCACTATTTTAAACCTAAAAACCATTAATAAAATAAACAGAATATGAAGGGTTCTTATATGTTAACGAAAAGGTGTCCGATAAAACGCTTTCTATTTTTATGCAAGAAATTATACAAAAAAAAAAAAAAAAAATCGCTAATATGGCTACAAAAATTCAAAAGCCGCCAAGGGAGAGATTCAATAAAGTTGTGTAGCACGATAATGTTTATTTATTTATTTATTTTTTTATATACCAATCACTACGCTAATTGAACATACAAATAAATGAGCTGCTGTGGGTGACTGCATTTGCACGCTGTCGGGCAGAAATATTTGATTAATTCAAATTAATATTTAAATAACTAAATAAAGATATGTTTAATAGAATAGAAAGCATAGTCTTGGTGAAAAATGATAGTTTAGGGTTCCCGATGTTTCGAAGCTCTCCGACACACGGGATCGTAGACCTTGAGCTTACCAAGGGATTATCGATGGAGTCATCTCCAAGCCCCATCGCCAAAAGAAATAAGTAGGTGTGAGTTGATTTTTGCGAAAGAGTATGTAGTCACTGCGATCCAGAGTTATTCAGAGACCTATTCTGAGTCATTGCACTTTAGGGATTGAGCTCTAATCAACTGGACATTTTTCGTGAGTGAGTGAAAATTTTTGCTCTGGTGTAGTTGATGTTATTTGCTTTACTTCTGTGGAACAAGTGACTATTTTTTAGACTGTCCCAGATCATTCATCGAATAATGACTTATACTGTACGAGTAACAGCTTCAACTGTTTCCAGAATATTCGAAGAATTAACACCAGCTATTGGACTATTTTCGAAAATATTTGTTTTAATAGTATTTTATTTATTTTTTTTGTACAGATTCGAGAAGTTCAAAAAAGGTTTGATATTGCCAAGGAGGTCCCATACTAAAGCTGTGACGAAAATAGTCGCCAATCGAAATATATTCAGTTACAAAGAAATCATTTAAATATAGTGTCCAGCGAAGCGGGCAAAGCCTGCTAGTGGTTAAATAACGGAGGTAATTATGGTGAAAAGTAGATTTTGAACGGAACTTTAAGATACAAATAAAGTTATTGTAAAATTTCTATCCTGTTTCGTTTCGTTTTCTTAAGCAGTGCAACTAACTTTTTGACTGACCCTCGTAATTTGAGCTCATAGGCCATAATGATAAAGAATTTTTCTTTGTGCCGCTGTAAAAACGTATAAGTGCTATATTGGCCAAAATCTATACAGTTCGTGCGTCGATGACCAATAACATGTGTATAAATTTTCAGTTTATTCGTATGACGCGTTTACACGCTATCGCACTTTAAACAATTTCAGCCCATAGGGCCATAATGATAATAATGTTTTTGTGCCCCTGTTAAAACTAGTATGTTGTGGCCACCACAAGACTTTCTTCTATATTTTCCTATACATATTCAATCAGTAACAATATTAAAAAAAAAAAAAAAAAAAAATACGATTTTTTTTTTTTTTTTTTTTTTTGTAAAAATTAATACATATTCAATCACTAACAATATTTAAAAAAAAAAAAAAAAAAGAAAATGCGAATTTTTTTTTTTTTTTGGTTAAAAGTAAAAAAAATCGATAACTTTGTTCTAAATTATCATAGATTTATAGTCTAACCATTCGTTTTAAAGGTATTGACGAGATCTTTCGAATGATACCCATCTTCAAAATTTACCTCCCACGGAGGGGGGGGGAGGGGTACTTCTCCCCAGGGGGCGAAGCGATGCCCCCCATGCACAAAATTTTTTTCCTAGTTACGTACTACTATTATCAATAATTCATATTAATTTTACAATCACAAGTGTAAAATAACTCTTATTATGCACATTTATACGAATTTTTGTCCTATTCTGCCATGTTAAAAATTTAGATAAAATGCTATCACAGCGCCTCCTGTTGAGCTATTGATCCCCAAATATAATCAGCACCAGTTTATGTCGGGGACCAACTAAATACCAAGTTTGGTAAAATTTCGTTTAAAAAAAAAAAAAAAATACGATTTTTTTTCTGTCTTTTTTTTGTTAAAAGTAAAAAAATCGATAACTTTGTTTTAAATTATCACAGATTTATGGTTCAACCATTCGTTTTAAAGGTATTGACGAGATCTTTCGAATGATACCCATCTTCAAAATTTAACCCCCCCGGGGGGGTACTTCCCCCCAGGGGGGGAACCAATGCCCCCCCCCATGGACAATTTTTTTCCCTAGTTAACTACTACTATTATCAATAATTCATATTAATTTTACAATCACAAGTTTAAAATAACTCTCATTATGCCCATTTATACGGAATTTTGTCCTTTTCTGCCATGTTAAAAATTTGCATAAAATGCGATCACAGCGCCACCTGTTGAGCTATTGATCCCCAAATCTAATGGGCACCAGTTCATCTCAGGGTGCAACTAAATACCAAGTTTGATTAAATTTCATTCATTGGTTCGTGAGATACAGCGTCCACAATAAAATGATACAGACAGACAGACACACAGACAGACGCACAGACAGACATTTTTTAAAAACTATCAATTCGTGTTCAGGACATCCCAAAACGTGTAGATCCGTCAAAAAACGGAGGTCGAAAATTTTCGCGAATCCAATACTTTCTCTATATTACATATAGAAGAAAGTAAAAAATAAAAATAAAATTAAAATTAAAGCTAGATTCACTAATCTTGTAACGGTGATTTTTAACATGTATCTAAATTTTCAGCTTCATTGATAAAGGCATAGACGCTGTAGCGCTTTAAAGATTTTGAGCCTATAATGATAAAAAGAAAAAAAAAAAAAATCAGAAATATTTTAAATGACCTTTAAATTTTATGTTTTATTTTATATACTGTATTATATAGTGTAAAATACACTGTAAAATACACTGCTCGACATTGAAAATGCAACACCAAGAAGGAATGATAATAACAGAATGAAATTTGTTGGACACATACATTATAGTAGGAAGAACAATTGATTAGAATTTCAGGAAATTTGAACTAATATGTACTGAGAAAACAGTACATAAAGCAGCGACCTCTGTGAGCAATAACAGCACATATCTGCCTAGGCATTGAATCGAACAGCGATTGGATGACATGTACGGGTAGAGCACTTCATGAAGTTTTAACATGATGCCACAATTCATCGATCGAAGTTACTGGTGAGTGGTGGGGGGGGGCAGTCGTTTTTCAACGATTAAACAGTCATTTTCATTGGTGCGAGATCAGGAGAACGCGCTGGCCAGAGCAACAGTCGAACACATTCGGCATCAATGAAGGTCCAGACAATATGGACAACTTGCGGTCGTGCATTGTCCTGCTTAAATGTTGCGCTTCGGAGGCCTTGAACATAAGACAGAGCTATGGGCCTTAACTCGTCAGAAATGTAATGGCTGGTATTCAGATTGGCGGGAATGAAAACAAGAGGTGACCGGGACGCGTATCCAATGGTACAACATACCATCAATCCAGGTAGTGACTCAGTATGCGGCTACCAAAATTCTGATTACCCTCAAAACTGCATCACTGATATGGGCGCCATTAATGTGTGATCAACGATGAACCTGGGCGCAGGAATGGCGTGAAGTCACTTTTCAGACAAATCACAATCCTGTTTACAGCATCAAGATTGCCTTATCCGTATTTAACGGCATTATGAATAATGCACATTGCCAGCTGGGATTCGACATCATCAAACTGTCCATCATTTGCAATGATGTTATGGGTTCCCATTGGATACACGTCTCGATTACTTCATGTTCGAATTCCTGGCACTCTGAACAGCGGCCATTACATTTCTGATGAGTTAAGGTCCGCCCCTCTGCCCTGTATTCGAGGCCTCCGTAGCGCAAAATTTAAGCAAGATAATGCACGACCGCAAGTTGTTTGTATAGTCCGGACCTTCTTTAATATAGAATGTGTTCGACTGTTGCTCTGGCCAGCAAGTTCTCCTGATCTCGCACCAATGAAAACGACTGTTTAATCATTGAAAAGCGACTGCCCCCCCCCCCCCACCACCACTCACCAGTAACTTCGATCGATGAATTGCGGCATCGTGGTGAAGCTTCATGCTCTACCCGTACATGTCATCCAATCGCTGTTCGATTTAATGCTTAGGCAGATATGTGCTGTTATTGCTCACAGAGATCGCTGCTTTATGTACTGTTTTCTCAGTACTCCAAATTTCCTGAAATTTTAATCAATTGTTCTTCCTACTATAATGCATGTGTCCAACAAATTTCATTCCGTTATTATTATTCCTTCTTGGTGTTGCATTTTCAATGTCGAGCACTGTATAAGAGGAATTAATAATGATAAATATAATATTACAATAATTATCATTTTTTATTATTAACCCTCGCTTTCCCAAGATCAAGGCGGTACTGCAGAAAAATTGCTTTCAGGTGCCGCTTGGCACGTTTGGCGAAAATCACCAGTACCGCGCCTTTTTATATCATTTAGAACAAATCGTCGTGCAACATTCCACTGGCTACGTTTTGCTATCTCTGGCGAATTAGCAGATTTTTTGAATGAGGTGGTCTTAACTAAATTTCAACTACAAAATGGGTCAAAATGACCTCATCTTGGGAAAGCGAAGGTTAAAGACTTTTTTTTAGCTTACATACTCTGTCATAAGACTTCTGTCGAATCCGGGTTAAAAACGGAAAAAAGGGAAAATAAATTAGAAATATCAGTCCTATCGTTACAAATTCGGTACCAAATGAAAGGGGTAATTTTTCTGAATCCAGGGGTGCAAACACTTTTTCGACACGACAATTAGATTTTTTAAAATTAACTAAAGTATGAAATTTAGGTGAAAACACTTCATTTGAAACTTTTCATACTTTTTAGTGCGAATCAAGCTAATAGAAAAAGTCTTTAATTAATTTTTATATATATATATATTTCAAGACTTTAGTAAGGATCTCTCCTGAATATAGATTGGTGCAAGGCAGCCACAGTAGGAAATGGAACTTCTGGGTTTTCAGCTACTAGGATTTATCCTTATAACCCACAAGAAAAACCAGATCATGCGTATGCTATCTCTGTTGGTTCCAGCCATAATATAGTTGGAGCTGCAGTTGCTTTCACCAACAGAGTTAGAGGCATTCGACTGTCACCAGCAGTTGCTTCCATCAGCACAGAAAAGCCATTGCCTCCACAAGCCTTACACATGCACATCACATGCAAGAAATGGTAGCACGAAGATTGCGATGGTGATCATTTGTACTAAATTAAATGTTGTGCAGGCTAACATTCAAACTTATACCCTTATTAGTTTTAGCAAAGTAAATTAAAAAAATATATATATTTTAGTTTATAAATTTGTTTGTTTCTCCATAGTTATTCTTAATTCAAAGATATTTTTCTAATATTTGTATTATTATTTTTCTTACTTTTGTGGCGTTGAATCTTACCTCATAACTGGTGGTATCTTCTCCGTACATATGGGGAAAGATGCCACAATTACACTAGTTTTTTAAAATTGGAATTTTCAATTGTGTACACACACAGACTGGTAAAGGAATGGGCTCTTCCCACCTGACTTCAGAGGTCACATGACAGAGGAAAAACAAATAGCAGACGAAGTTTTGTTTATCTATAGCGATTGCTGAAATAACGTATTTTCTATTCTTATTTTTGATCAATCGTATTTAATCTGTGTTATTTTTTTTTATACATCATCATTTTTAATCCATTTCATATCATTAACATTATTCATCATCTTTTGTTTACTGTATACATTAACAATCATCATTTAGTTAATATTCGTTATTGATGTTCATGAAGAACATGTTAAATACTCTGATTTTTGGTACTTAAATCAGTGACAGTGCAAAATCGTACTGCGTAAATCCATTTAGACCAGTAACTAAGTTAATTAACTTGTTGTAACACCTTTATGCAATTAAATTAAATGAAAACATTTAAAATTTCAAATTATAATCCATAAACATTCCACAAGAACAAGCTATTATTTATTGCTAGATCAGTTAATGTAACAGTTACACGAGAACATACGAAAATCGAATCTTACAGTTGAAAATAAATAAACACATAAACTGTTTTAAAAAAAAATATTAAATTTACAAATACAACTATTCTACTGTTTACAAATGCACAATATTACTTTTGTTTTATTTTATGTTAAATATTAACATTTTTGTTCTTAAGAACAATATTTAATTGAATTCGATTCTCAGAATTCTATTATTCGTTTTCCTCTATCACGTGATTGAGCAGACGAAACTGGGAAGAGTCCATTAATAATCATAAATAATTAATTTTAAAATTGAAGAGCATGGTGTATTTTTTTCATTATCATATAATTTCAGTTTTTGGCTGTACTAAGCAAAACATTCTTATGTATGGCGTCTTTCCCCAATTTACCTTATATGCTAGATTCACCAAAATCAATAGGGTTCTTGCTACGGTGACCTATAGCGTACTTATTAATTTTCAGCTCATTCGAACAAAGCCTTTAAACGCTATCGTGTTCACACACACACACATACATGCATCACCGCAAAAATAATAAAAATGAATTCAAGAGACCTCAAAACGTATAGATACATTGAAATCTCAAAGTCGAATTTTTATCATAATTACAATACTTTCCTTACATATGTATGTTCGGAAAGTAATAACCGATATTTTAAAGATATTATATTAAGCAAAAATCTAATCCAGATGAAATGAAAATTAGTTTTATTAATTTTATTTTAACGTCAGACGAAAAAGATTTAGTAATGAATATCATGATTATATTACCCTTTGTATCCCACCGGGACTTTAAAGTCCCATCAAAAAAAAAAAAAAATCCTCAATATAGGCTAAATTTCATTGCAACTTCAAAGTCCCTATAGTTTAAGCTTTCCCTATTGTTAAGCTATACTTTAAGCTAAATTTAATATCAGATGTTTCTCATGCAGCAAAGAAATATAATAAAAAAGTTTCAAACTATTTTTCTAAAAACAAGGTAATTTGGGATATAAAGGGTTGAGTAAATTAACTGTTTGAAATATTTTTTATTTTATTTTTTAATGTTTATAATTTGTATCAGCATATATAGTTACGCTTATCAGTGCCTGACTCTGTCACGCTATAGGCTTAAGAGATTTCCTTGGATTCTGCCTGTGTGTGAACTAAGTTGCCACCTAACTTTCATACTTTAGTTAATTAAAAAAAAATAATAATAATAATTGTCCGATCTATAAGCTGTTTAATCCAACGGATTTAGAAAAATCGCCCCTTTCATTTGGTACCTTATTTGTAACGAATTTTTGATTAGATATTTTTAAATTAGTTAAAATATGAAAATCACAGCTTTAAAATAGACATTTAATTTTTTAATTGTTGCCCTTTTTTTTTTTTTTTTTTTTTTAATTCCAGCATATGAAAGGAAATTTCACGTGAAAAAAAAAAAATAAATAAATAAAATAAATAAATAAATAAATAAATAAATAATAAAAAATAAATAAATAAAATATTAAATTTGCTCATGCATACGAAAAAATGACGTGTATAAAATAATAATAATAATTTTAAATTTTTAAGGTAATGAAGAGATAAAGTGCGAAAATTTCGTACGGGGTTGCTAGCAAATGAATTATTTGAAGTGCGAAATAAATAAAATGAAATGATCATTTTTCAAAGGGAAGTTTTTTTTCTTAGTCGCCCTACAACTAAATAGTTTTAAATAATTACAATATGTATTTCTTCCAAAATTTTGATATTTTTATTTATTGAAAAGTTATGATTTTTAATGGCATCATTGGTTATATTAAACATAAATAAACACCTCTCAGTTGCTTTGTTAGCTATATTAATTCGTAATCTGCTATTACTCCTATTTTTAAAAAATATTTATATACACTAAGCGAAAAAAAAAAAAAAAAGCCGCACTTGGATATTTTCCTTTTCACCTTCTACAACCGCCACTTTTATTGTTTAAAAAGCAAATTTTCGAACAGATTTTATTATGTTGTCTTCCACATACACTTTAGCATTGATTCCAGTGTTAAAAACAAAATGCAATTGAGCATTTCCTCGTGACGTCTGATGGTTGGCAAAAAAGCGCGCTCGACTTTCCCGCGCAATTTACTATATTGGTGATCCGCCATCGCTATGCTTTTCCCAAGCCTTTTTGCCAACCACTCATAAAAGTTGAGATGTTTGTTTACAAACAAGGAACTGCCCTATTGTCATGAAAATTGTAATAGAGCATTTCCTCGTGACGTCTGGTGGTTGGCAAAAAAGCGCGCTCGACTTTCCCGCGCCCCGCCCACCATTGATTTTCCGTTGGTAATTTTCCATCGCTATGCTTTTCCCAAGCCTTTTTGCCAACCACTCATAAAAGTTGAGATGTTTGTTTACAAACAAGGAACTGCCCTATTTTAGAAATTATTTCAAAAATGGTAAGAATAAGGCAGTTAACGATGCCACAAAAAGTATTTATTTTTGAACGAAAATCAAAAAATATTTTAATACGTGAGATGACAAAATAATTAAATGTTAACGAAATATTTGTAAAAGGGTTTTTAGCAAGATATAAAATTTTTTGGCCGTTTAAACTGGAAATTTGATTTTAGACGGCCATGTTGCTCATCCAAGCGAGATGACCGTAAGTTAAAAATCCATTGCTTATAAAGTCGGTTTGTATTGCATTTAGAACATAAAAGGGATTCAGAAAAAGTGTTTAGCAGCATAATTTCTGTAACTAGAGTACAGGAACTATTAAACAAAGCAGGCTTACATGACAGAAAATTTGAAAAAATTCCATTCTTAGTGAAGAGAAATAGGAAAGCAAGACCTCAGTAGGCTAAAAAAAATTAAAAAATGGTTAGTTAATTATTGGGCTGAACTGATTCTCTTTGATGAGTCAAGTTTAACTTATTTGAGCTAAAGAAAACAAGCAGATCTGACAACGAAAATATGACCGACTTAATGAAAATCGCACTTATAAAACAGTGACACATTCTCCGTACATTATGGTACGAAGGTGCATAACTTTTCAAACAGTCGGGCAAATTTTTATGCTCAATGGATCTATTGCTGTACCAGATCTTCTGATCTAAAACTTAATTATTCTTCTTACAGACCCGATACAGCATATTTTTCATCTTAACTTTTCTTACAGTTACTACTTAAATTTTCTAATAAAAATATAATTCTTCTAAATAATATTCACTTCTTCTTCATCATCATCACGGGATCTTAGGGAGTACCTGCAGTGATCGAGACCACAAATAATAAAATAGGGATGGGTCTCACCTGAAAGATTCTATCACAAAGGTCCGGATGTGGAAGGTGGCAGCTATTATCCATTAAAGAAACTTTATGAAACTAGCACTGCTTGGATGAGAAAACGAAATTTAATGCTTTGTTAGCATACACGTAAAACGAAAACATAAACAAAAATTATCTACAGTATTTACAATTAAATATTAAATTGTTTCTTAACATTAAAGTTCTTATATTCTAATTAATTCTGATAAATGTTCATTCTCTGGAAATTTTAATAGTTCTTTTCTAGGACCGGGGCGTCCGAAAAACGAAAGCGATCTTCACATAGCCCCTTCTCTATTCAAGGGCCTGTTCTGTTCTGGTTCTGATTCTAAAAAGCACCTTTTTCGGAAACTTCTCATTTCAAATCGAAAGAGTGTTGCAATCAGAAAAAGAGGCACGCACCAGTCTGTCTGGAAAGTCATTTTGTTCTGAAAGCAGAAGAATGAACGGGAATTTCCGACATCCTCCCACCTTGAGTTGCGACTAATCGGAGGAACTCAACAATCCAAGTTGAAGTCGTTGAGGGGGTTTCACCAAACGGCCAGTTCGGGAGACCACCGGGGGACTGGAAGTGGGATCATCGGTTGTGGACTTCTTGTTACTGGTTCTGGAACTGGTAGGTTCTGGAGGGTCTTTCACAGGTTCCTTTTCTCTGGGGTTGAGTATCAGTTTCTGTGAGAGGTTCTTGCTTTCGGAAGTCGAAGGACTTAAATTTTCTTGAACAGATTTATGTAAAGTGGGGTGATTCTTAAGTTTGGTATTGTCAATTTCTAAAGGAAACAATCTTTGTAATGGACGCAGAAAAAGTCCATTTTCGGTCTTCACCTTAGCTAGGCGTATGACATTATCCTTGCCTGGGTAAATTTCGATCACTCTTGCCAGAGGCCAGTGAACACGTTTCTTACTGAAATCTTCTAATAGTACAACATCGCCGACTTTCAATTGGTTGAATCTTTTGGTCTTAGATGCATGTTGGCGTAATTGTCCTAAATATTCAGCTCTGAATCTGTTTCTTAAATTTTCTCTTATTATTTGCCTATATCTGGCTCTGCGGTTAAGATCTTTAGAATCTAAAGTATCGAGGTCAGGTACTCCTGATGTTGGTAGTTCTCTTAGGAAAATCATTGGGGTTAAAGGTAAGGGATCTGTGTTATCTTCGGAAACATAGGTTATTGGCCGTGAATTAATAACTTGTTCACAGTCACACAGTATGGTGTAAAGTTCTTCGTAATTCAAAGATGCACGACCTAAGTTTCTTTTCAGGATTCCTTTAACCATTCCAACAAGCCTCTCCCACCAACCTCCCCACCCAACACCACCTGTAATAATGCCTCCGAGCTGAGCTCTACGTCATGGAAGATCGGCCGATTTCATCCAATCCCCACGATCCAACATGTATCATAGGAAGTGTTGATTGGATAAAATCGGCCGATCTTCCATGACGTAGATCTCAGCTCGAAGGCATTATTATAGGAGGTGTTGCCCCACCACGGTGCTGCAGGAGGGTTGAATTTTCATCTGATCTTCTGGGTGGAAGCTACCTTGCAGATGGTTTCCCAATCTACACTCGAGAGAGCATTGCTGGTTCCAAGGAAGTTCTTCCCGTTGTTTGAATAGATGATGTAGGGTCTGCCTCGCCTTGCTATGAACCTTCTCAGAGACTGGATAAAACTTTCTGTAGACAGAGACGTAATGGCTTCAAGATGTATGGCTCGGTAGACAGCACAAGTAAATAAAGCTATCTACGCTTTTGATCCATGAGAAAGATGAAGAGGACCGGATAGATCCACGCCTACCACTTCAAAGATGGCTGCTTCTCGTACTCTGTCCTCGGGGGGTACTCCAGGTTCAACATCTATTTTGGAAGTCTGAAGTTTTCTGCAAATCACGCATTTTCTTATTGAATTTCGAATGCATTTTCTAGACTTCATTATCCAAAAATTTTCTCTTATTAGTGTCATTAGAGTGCTGACTCCAGCGTGCTGATTTTCTAAATGCTTCTCGAATATCAATCTTTGGACGACGGGATGCTTGTAAGGTAAGATCACAGGATATCTGAAGTTTCCACTGTCGTTTCTTTGAATTATATTGGTCCTTACTCTTAAGAGACCAGCTTTATCTTCGACAGGCCTTAAATTTCTCAATTTTGGATCTGTTTTCCCTGAAAAAGATTCTTGTTGTACTAATCGTCGAAGTACATTTTCTGCTTTTGAAAATTCTTCAACTGAAATATCCAATTCGGATATTTTCTCAGCAGTCTTCGAATTATGATAAAATCTATATATCCAGGCAATGGTTCTAACTGTTTTCTTGTAAGAGGAAAAATACTGATAAAATCGATTGAAATTATCTTCTTTTTTATCTAAAAGATTTAGGATTGTCTTCCTTTTTTCGCTGTTTATGAGTTCTTCGTTTGGGTCTTCTTCTATTTGAGGCCATTCATTTTCATGTAAATAAAGCCAACTCGGACCCTCCCACCATCTCGATTTCTGTAGTTGTTCAAAGGAACATCCTCTGGACGAGAGGTCCGCAGGATTCAAATTTCCGGGTACATGTCTCCAATTGCAAACTTCGGTCAGATTTCGGATTTCTAATACTCTGTTTTGTACAAATGTACCCCATTCTTGTTTTCTTCTTACCCAACCTAAAGCAGTGGTTGAATCTGACCAAAATATGGTATTTACATGTAAATTTAAATCGTTTTGCACATTTTTGGCCAACCTAGCGCCAATAAGACAAGATAACAGTTCAAGGCAGGGTATGGTCAATTCTTAATAGGTGCAACTCGACTTTTAGCATTGATTAACTGGATCTTGATTCCTTCTGAGGTCTCTACTCTTATGAATACGCAAGTGGCATATGCTCGCTTGCTTGCGTCAGAAAAAACATGTAATGATGTTTTCTTTTCTTTCTCTGGGCAAATATTAAGCCACCGAGGTATTTTAATTTGGGATAAAAAATTTACTCCTTTCAGCCAATTAGAAGTCTGTTGTTTTAAAGTTTCAGAAAGCTCTTCGTCCCACTTTACCTTCTGAATCCACGTTTCTTGAAGGATTAGTCTGGGAACTAAACTGACAGGTGCTGTGAATCCCACAGGATCAAAAATTCTTTGGGTAACTGATAAAAGTTTTCTTTTTGTAAGGGGTTCACTTATCTTTAGGGGTTCTTCAATTTTACAAACTAAACCGTCATTTTTCAAATCCCAGAGTAATTCTAACACGGGAGCAAACCTCGGTTCATCTTCAGTTTTGTCGATCATAGCCTGGGGCCAATTCGATCGCCAACATCTCAAATTGAAATGAGCCGAAGCCAAAATTCCTTGAGATTCTGATATGAATTTTTCTGTTTCTTGAATTGAATTCAGGCTGAGGAGGGAATTATCTAAATAGAAGGAATCTCTTAAGAGCCTAGCTGTCTCTCGCCATTGTTCGGGAACATTTTCTAAAAGGTAATTTAATGTTGCCATAAACAAAAAAACCTTGAAGTTAGGCCGAAAACCACGCGACAATGTCTAATTAAAAAACATAAATTTTTAATTTATTTTCGCTATTAAACCAAAAAAATCTCAAAAAATCGCGATCTTTCTCTGTTATTTTAATTTGCAGGAAGGCTTTCTCTATATCGGACGAAATTCCTATCTTGTATCTACGAAATTTATTCAAAATGCTAGGTATAATTTCTACAAGATTAGGTCCTTTTGTTAAACAATCATTAAGGGAGGGACTGTTTCTAGTGTGTGCTGAGGCATTAAATACTGGACGGATTTTAGTGGTTTCACTAGATTCTTTAACCACAGGTCTGTGAGCTAAATAGTGTACCTTGTCCCTTTTCTGGTCCAATAACTCTTCTATAATCTGACTGTTTTCCCAGAAATCAAAAATTTCCCCATATTCCTTTTTACTATCAGATTTGATTAATTTATTTTCCGTCTTGTACAGGCACTTTTCTGCCAACGAGTAATTATCTGATAAAATCGAATGGTCAACTGTCCATGGTAAATTGACTTCATATCGACCGCTTTTATCTCGTTTAACAGTTTCTAGAAAATAATTCTTGGTTTCTTGTTCTAAATCCTGTTTCGATTTGTTTTCTTCATTAGTAATTCCTAGAGTGTCAAGGCGCCATAAATCTGATAAACTGGCGTTTGACACGTGTAATGACAACGATAGACCCGCCAAAGAATTGTCCTGCTCACTCTTGTGACCCTCTGCCTTGCCCAAAATGGTCCAACCCAATTTAGTTCTAAATGTAGTTAATCCCAATTTTGGAAAATATTTTATGTCATCTGTGAACAGTTTAGCGGACATATCAGCTCCCAAAAGTATATGTACTTCGTCTGGATTTTTCTGGTATAAACAGGATTTATTATTTCTAGGGACATCTGATAAATATACACCTTCCTTTTCTAAGAGTTTTACCAAGTTGTCATCGCGACATAAATTCACGCCTGTGCATATTTTTTCTTGATCTAGTGCTTGTATTTTACACTTAAACGTATTATCTAAACTCCCGATCGTAAATTCATAACGATTATGTTCAGCTGACATTTCCATGCCCCCAAAAAGACCATGTCTGATTGTTTCTTTATTCATTCTTTTTAATTTTAACTTATCAGCTGTAAACTTACTGATGTAACTATTATGAGATCCGGAGTCAATAATTAACCGAATATATGATGATTTACTATCATCTCTGTTAGAAATTGCTACTATTAACATCTGCAAATAAACATTCGCTTGTAAATTATGATTCGATAACGCCAATTTAGATTGATCATTTCTTTCGTAATTACTTATTTCCTGTTTCAAATCTTTATTTCCATTACACATTATGTCTGAATGTCTACGATTACATAACTTGCATAAAGTTTTTGATACACAGTGTCTAGCTAAATGCGAAGGTTGAAGACATAATTAACACAGTCCTTTCTTACGCAATAGATTAACTCTTTCATCAAATGGTAAATTACGAGTTTTGACACATTTGTTACTTAAATGTGATTCTGAGCAAAAATTACACCTATCACTTTTATCCTCATTTAATAAATCACAAGCAGTATTCAATTTCCGGTTCTGAGTATCAAATTATTAACGCGGGGGGGGACATCTCTACGATTTTGATTATCTAATATTTGAGCTCGGGGGAGAAATGACTGGCGCTAGCGCCGTTGTCATCTTGTCTGGTAGTTATTAAGCATTCTCGCGATACGAGTTGTTTATTTAAGAAAGATAATATATCTTTTACGCCATAGTTAACACCATGAAATTCCATATTAAATTGTAATGCTAAATCTTTAGGTAATATTTTTAGTAATATCGGTGACAATAAACTGCCGTAGCTATCTAAAGAAACATCTAATGATTCTAAACTTCTAATGTTAGTTTGGATTTCATCGTAAATTTTCCTGAGCGATTTAATATCGCTTGAATGTTTTAGTGGGGCAATATTTAGTAGTTTATTCAAATGTACATTCATTAAGAGGTCTGCTTTTCCATATCGTTCTTTTAAAATATCTACTACTTTTATGTAATTACTCGCAGTAACAGAGAATCCTTCTATACATTTTAAGGGATCAGGTGCTAAAAATGATTTCAAATAATTAAATTTATCATCCATAGGATCTAAATTTTCATTGTTATGAATAGCCGTTTCGAATGACGACCAAAAAGTCAGCCATTCCGCTGCATTCCCGTTAAATTTAGCGGGATCTAGCTGTGGTAGTTTGATGTGAATTGCTTCTTTTGAAGTAGGTCTTTTTTAAATTTCTGTTGATGAAACACTTGTTTCACTTTTCTTTAGTTCTTTTAATTTTCTGTTGGCTCGAAATCGCCAAGTAATTATTTTTTCTCGGTATTCATTTGCCGTTTCTAATTCGGCTTCTAATTGATTTTCTTGAGTTAATGTTTTTATCTCTACATCTTTGCTCTTTAGATCTATAGTTGTTTCATTCAATAATTCAATTGTTTCTTCTAAATCTACTGCATCTGGATCTATATCGTCGCATAAAGTTTGTAATTTATTTATAAATTTGTTAATACTGTCTCTTATGACAGCTCTCTCTTTTTTTGCGATGACTAAATTGGCCATGCTAGATTAAAATTTTTATAATATTATCTATTTTTTTTTTTTTTTTTTTAAATAATGGATATCTATATAGCTGCCCACATCCCGTGTCTTGGATGCCAGAAAATATTGCTGTACCAGATTTTCTGATCTAAAACTTAATTATTCTTCTTACAGACCCGATACAGCATATTTTTCCTCTTAACTTTTCTTACAGTTACTACTTAAATTTTCTAATAAAAATATAATTCTTCTAAATAATATTCACTTCTTAAATAATAAAATATGGATGGGTCTCACCTGAAAGATTCTATCACAAAGGTCCGGATGTGGAAGGTGGCAGCTATTATCCATTAAAGAAACTTTATGAAACTAGCACTGCTTAGATGAGAAAACGAAATTTAATGCTTTGTTAGCATACACGTAAAACGAAAACATAAACAAAAATTATCTACAGTATTTACAATTAAATATTAAATTGTTTCTTAACATTAAAGTTCTTATATTCTAATTAATTCTGATAAATGTTCATTCTCTGGAAATTTTAATAGTTCTTTTCTAGGACCGGGGCGTCCGAAAAACGAAAGCGATCTTCACGTAGCCCCTTCTCTATTCAAGGGCCTGTTCTGTTCTGGTTCTGATTCTAAAAAGCACCTTTTTCGGAAACTTCTCATTTCAAATCGAAAGAGTGTTGCAATCAGAAAAAGAGGCACGCGCCAGTTTGTCTGGAAAGTCATTTTGTTCTGAAAGCAGAAGAATGAACGGGAATTCCCGACAGGATCAATTAACTCGAAATAAAACACAATCTTTATAAAAGTGGTGCCTGGCCGACTATTTTGGAGGTATCTTGGACCTTTCCGCAAACAACATTTCAAGTTGATAATGCATCTAACATCTAACTACACGACATCTGTGGTAAGTTTATTCACTTCAAATTGTCAAAATTTCCTATCCATTTCCATGAGAACCTATAATTCTGTAAATAATCATAACTTTTTTCACTTTAAGTTAAATCCCACAAAGAATATAGCAGAATTTCATCTTTACCAGACATGGAAATAGTCCTAATCGCGATCCGTTCGAAAATGTTTCGTCTATAAAAAGGCGGGGGAGATGGGAGAGGATTCGAAATTTACAGCCTATAATTCTGCCAGAACTAGAAAAAATTATTTGTGATATTTGGCACATTGAAATTTCTGAGATTTATATTAAAACACCGTATAAAACTATGCCATTGAACATTAAAGCAGTAATTCCATATAAAGGTAGAATTAACCCAATGCAGAATACATATTTTTAATAAAAAATTGCTTAGATCTAACAAATAAATAGTTTTATTTCATATATTAAAATATAACTTGTTTATTTCATATAATAAATCCCAATAGAATACAAAGTGTATGGTTATTGCATTATGTTCAAAAAGAAAGTTTTATGCAGATTTTTAAAAAGAGTGTAATAAAGCGAATTATTATATCGAAAATGTACATAGGTATCATTTCATCCCTTTGGTATTATGCAAACAAGACAGTTTTATTTGTTTCAACCCTTAATTTTTAAGTTATTACGAGTAAAAAGGTATAAGTCATTTTTTCTGCAGTGCGGCCTTTTTTTTTTTTTTTTTTTTTTTTTTGTCGCTTAGTGTATATTACATTTGAAATAAATTTATTACTAAATATATTATAACATAAGATTTATTGTTTCATGGTCGGAGAAAATTGGGAATGAAGGGGTTAAACAACTATAGCTATAGAGTTTTAAGTTAAGCCTAGAAATTTTTAAAATGAAATTTAAAGGACAGCAACTTGGATTAATTTGTATAAAGATTTAGTTTTTTACTCCAAACATATTTAAATGATTGGCTAAATGGAAACATCTTTAGTGTGACCAATTTAGCGATTTTTAAAATTTAGAGATAAAGTAGCTCGGACGTTTTTCGCCAAGGTATTCACCTCCGCAACCGCGATAGTCATAACCCTAGAATAAAACTGACACAACTGCCTCTCGAGTGTATTAATTTCGAGATAGCAATGTAACTTTTTTGTACACATTGGGGCACTTCATATATTTTTAAGTGACATAAACTCGAACTTGTAATATTTTGAGTTGTGTCCCTTTTCTTGCGGGTTCTCGGTTATCCGGGAGCGGATTATGTGCGCTGTGGATTATTTGCTAGCGCGAGAAAAAGTTGGAAACAAGAAAGTGCAGGATCGATAAAAAATGATTAAAAAAAAAGAGTAATGTTAAAAAAAAAGTAAATGTAAAAAACTATGTTTCCGTTTTATTTTTTGTACAGTACAGTACGGTACTGTTTAATTTAGTGCATAAATTAGCTCATAGAATGTAACCTTGGCTTCATCGTAAGTTCGCTTCATTCTTCATTGTTTTTACATCCTTTAGTACATAAAATATAAATATCTTTATTGAACTGAGAATATTTTCACTATTTTCATTATTAGTTCCCCATCATACTATAGGTATGGGGAACTTGGGTAATCGTTAAAATTTTCGACCTCGGTTTTTTTACTTTTTTACACGTTTTTAGGTGTAAGGAATCCGAAAATGACAAAATTTGTATGGTGTCTGTCTGTAGGGTGTCTGTTAGTGTGTTAGTCCGTTAGTTTGTTAGACTGTGTACACGATATCTCAAGAACAAATTGTCGCAGAGAGGTCAGATCAGTTTTAAAATATTACTTTCGATACTGGCAAGAACTCTATTCATTTGCAACATTCGAATTTAAAAACTTCGTAAGTTATTAGAAATTTACGATTTTCTTAACATGGGAGAATAGGACAAAAATTCACTTAAACGTGCATTAAATGGAAACTTTTTACTGTAAAAATGTCAGACCAGTTTTAAAATATCAGTTTTGATGCCGGAATGAACATCAGTAACTATAAATATGCTACTTTGAAAATTTCGCAAGTTATTGGAAATTTACGAATTTCTTAACATGGCAGTATAGGGCAAAATTTCACATAAACGTCAATTTTGAGAGATATTTTCATCGTAAAGATGTCAGACTACTTTTGAAATATTATTTAGGACAGTGGCATGAATATTAATGACTATGAATTTTCCAATATAAAAATTTCGTAAGTTATTGGAAATTTACGAATTTCTTAACATAGCAGAATAGAGCAAAATTTCACATAAACGTCAATCTTGAGGGATATTTTCATCGTAAAGATGTCAAATCACTTTCGAAATATTATTTAGGATACTGGCATGGATATCATAGACTATGATTTTTCCAATTTAAAAAATTCGTAAGTTATTTGGAATTTACGATTTACTTAACATGTCAGAATAAGGCAAAATTGAGCATAAACTTGCATTTTGAGGATCCTAAATACATTAGACAACTTCAAAATTACATTTATGATATTTGTTTGAACATGATTGAATATAAATATTCTAATAGGAAAATTTCGTAAATTATTCGTAATTTACGATTTTATCAACATAGCGAAATTGTAAATTTTTCATATATAAATATGAATTTTGAGGATTATGGCATTGGAAATAGTAGCATGAAAACTAAACAACGGAATTGACCCTGATAAAATAAATTAATAGATTAGAATAAGATAAATATATCGAAGTGAACGGTGGATAGCCTATTAGGCAGGGATTTCGTTCTGTCTCTGTATCAAGCTTTGGTCAAATTCATTTTTTTTAACATGATTATAATATATCTCGCACTAGAAATTTATGAGAACATAAATATGGTGGGGAACTGAGCAGAGTCCACCTATGCCAACTGGTTTTTATATATAATACCAGGAAATTTTTGTGCTAGAATACTTTTTTATCTCATTTGTTATTTATTTTCAGCTTTTTTGCGTTTTGATTTATCCGCGGAGCCGTGTCACTCAATTCCGCGGATAATCGAGAGTTCTATGTACTTTAAAATAGAAGCAGTTTATAAGAGTTTAGTAGGAATAGTTTTCCTAATTTTACTCTTATTTAAATCAATAAAGTTTAACAAACTTTTTCTTCTTAATCTTTTTTTTTTTTATCAAAACTTATCTCGATTTTTATATAAATTCAGAAATGATTTAGCATTAATATTATTCTAAAAGGTTCTTATGTTTGTGCAATAATAAATATATTTGTTTATATTATGTAAAAATAATTAGTATATACAAATTAATATAAAAATGAATAAATTTATTATAATAAATATATAAATTATATAAATAAAATATTATTTAAATTGAAAAAAATTATTAAGTTTTTTGAATGTGTATTTAAAACTAGTTTCTGATCTATTTTTAAAATTTTTAATATGACTGCAATTATTCTATTATAAATTTTAACTGCTTAATTAGAGCCCTCATTATACATTTCTGGGTATGTGGAGGAGGAGGGGGGAAACGAAAATTGAACTGTGCTATGCCGTGGCCACAAAAATATCTTAGTCAACCCTCCAAAGAACTATTACGTGTTAACTTGATATTCTTTGACTTCAGATACTTGCATGCACCATGCGGCGATATGGCGAATCCCTCGGAGGACGTAGACTAAATCCGTAGATTTGGTTCCAGTGATGCCAGATTGGAGATTTCGTCCCCATTTTGGGGATTTTGGAGGCTTCTGGGGATAATTGTGGGGACTAAATGTTTATGGGGACTTTTTGGGGGAATTCTAAAATTTTTGGGGGCAAATCTGGGGAGTCCAAACTTTCTGTCAATGTTGGCAACGTAATGATTTATCCCCTAGACTTTCAATAGCTTTATTGTTATTTGGGGATTTTTTTCAAAAATTGCCTTCATTTGGGAAAAAATCTGAGCTTAAATCATGGAAAAATCTGCTTTATATATTTTTTTTCTTTTTTTGAAAAAATTTTTATTTTTCCTTTTTAGTAGAAATCAAGTTGGGGATTTTTTCGAAAAAACCCCCATGATTTGGGGAAATTTGAAGACCTGTTTGGGGAAATAATTTTCGACCATCTGGCATTACTGTTTGGTTCTGCCAGGTAGGTAGGGACCATCTAGATGTTTCCGAGTCTCTAAAGTAATACATGCATCATTTTCAATATAAAACATGCTGCAATAAACATGTATCAGATTAATTCAGCACAATTAAAATATACATCAAATAATTACCACCCATAGAATGTAATTTATCAAAATTTTTATGCATTCGTCCAAAATGTTACGCCTACGACATTTAACATAAAAACATGCTACAATAAACCCATAGTAATGTATTAAAATTTGTTGAAATCTAAGCATCATTCCGAATGTGTGAGCGTGAATAGATAGAAAGAAATAAACTGAAAACATTAACTATTTTCAACTGCATTGGAAAAATATTAATTAATTGGGGTTGAGTGGATTTTAACGCCAATTGGCGAGAGTCTTAAATTCCCCTCTAGAAACATGAACGGCCCGGGAAGATCTGGTCCTCATACCTCATCAAGATTTTGATCCCCCGCATTGGCAACCGCCAGAGGTATTAATTTTACGGAACATGGAGGATATTGTAGCCACGACGGATTTCACGTGCACCAGGCATAATATGCACGATGATTTTCTCTTGGCTCCTGTTTCGAACCTGTTACTCTCCGAGTATTAGCTCAACGCTCTGCCATCTAAGCTATCATTGCGCGAATGACAGCCATATTTGATAAAATACCATTGAATCTCTACAAGCTGAAACAGAGGCAAATCTGTAACACTTTTAGCCATTGAAAACAACTAAACATTAGATATTTTTTCTTAGTTAATGGTTAAGTAACCAACAATAAATTATTATACTATGTTTATGTTTCGACTAGTGATAACATGCAGAAGGCGCCTTTGAGAAATTTAGTATCGTCTACATATTTTGAGCTGTTTTCAAAACGTTGTACTTGTAAGATTTATTGACTATATTTCCTTTAGCTCTTATTCAATAGTAACTTAAATTTATATTTTTAAAGATATATTTAGAAATGCGAAAGTGTTCAGTGTTAACAGAACCGTGAAATTTCATGGGTAGAAGAAAACAGCGCAGGGTAAATAAGTGGCTTCGTTTTATCAAGGGGCAATTTATGAGATTTTCATGCTGAAGTTGACAGCTTAGGAAGCGCAATTAGTAAAAATTTGAAGTCAAAATTAGTAGAATTTTGTAAGTTACAATGAATCAAAAGGTCGTATACCTCGAATAAAATCATGTAGTATAGTCATTAAATGCATATATTTCTTTAAAACGCTTTTTTTTTTGACTTTCCGAATATATTATGTAAAGAAAGTATTGTAAACATGATTTGCAAAATGGATTTTGCATCTCTCATAGGCCAAAAATGAATGGTCGTAGAATGGTGCAAATTTATATTTGTGACTGACATGACGTCTAGTTCTACTCCTTCAACTTTGGTCTTCACACTAGCTCCCCTTTTAGAGACACCTACGATTTTACATGATTTTTCGTGATCTGTGTATGTGTGAGCGTGAGTGAACACGATAGCGTTTAAACGCTTTGTTCGACTGAGCTGAAAATTGATATTTATAATATAGGTCACTAAAGCACGAACTGTATAGATTTTGGTGAATTTAACACTTATAGATTTTTTATAGGGACACAGCGAAATATTTTTTATCGTTATGGCCGATGGATTCAAATTATTTAAAGTGCGATAGCAACTAAACGCCTTATTTAAATGAACTAAAAAATTATATACATTTTATGAATCTCTATTGCACGAAATGTATAGATTTTGGTGAATCTAGCACTTATAGTTTTTTTTTTTTTTTACAGGGACACAACAAAATATTCTTTATCGTTATGGCCTATGGGTTAAAATTATTTAAAGTGCAATAACGTCTAAATGCCTTATCCGATTGAGCTGAAAATTTCTGTGCACATTATAGATCACCTTCGCACGAGCTGTATAGATTTTGGTGAATACAGCATGTATAGATTTTTACAGGGACATAACGAAAAATCCTTTATAAATTATGAACTATGGGCTCAAATTATTTGTAGTGTAATAGCGTTAAATGTCTTATTCGATTGAATTAATTGATATGAGACTTTTCTTAATTTAATTTATTTAAAAAAATCGTTAATTACTTAATGTTCAAAAAGTCGAGTAGAGACACTTCCGATTTTTACTTTCCGAACACTATAGTAAGGAAAGTATTGTAATAATGTCAAAAATCCGAATTGGAGATTTTGATGTTTCTATACGTTTCGAGGTCCCCTGAGTCCGTTTCCACTATTTTTGAGATGATGTATGTATGTGTGTGTGTATGTATGTGTGTATGTCTGTGAGTGAACACGCTAGCGTCTAAACGCTTTGTTCGAATAAGCTGAAAGTTGGTACGTATATTGTAAGTCACCATAGTACGAACCCTATAGATTTTGGTGAATCTAGCACTTATAGCTTTTTTACAGGGACACAAAGAAAAATTCTTTATCATTATGGCCTATGGGAGCAAAATCTTAAAAGTGCGATAGCGTCTAAACGCCTTATTCAATTGAGCAAAAACTTTATACACATATTATAGGCCACAGATACTCAATCTGTATAGATTTTGGTGAATCTAGCACTTATAGTTTTTTTACAGGGACACAAAGAAAAATTCTTTATCATTATGGCCTATGGGGCCAAATTCTTAAAAGTGTGATAGCGTCTAAACGCCTTATTAATCTGAGCAAAAAAATTGTACACATGTTTTAGGTCACATTTGCACCAACTGTATAGATTTTGGTGAATCTAGCACTTACAGTTTTTTTACAGGGACACAAAGAAAAATTCTTTATCATTATGGCCTATGAGACCAAATTTTTTAAAGTGCGATAGCATCTAAACGCCTTATTCAATTGAGCTGAAAATTTGTATGAATATTATAAATCACTGTTGCACTAACTATAAGCATTTTGGTGAATCTAGCATTTATAGATTTTTACAGAGACACAACGAAAAATTCTTTATCATTATGATCTAAGGGCTCAAAGTTCAGTAGCGTTAAATAAAACCTCGTGTGATATATGGAGAAAAATACTCAAACACTCTATTATGGTTTTCTCTCTTTTGTTTGTTTAGCAACTCCTCTTTCTTTATTTTATCTACAAAACTGTTAGTTACTCAATGTTCGGAAAGTCGAGTGGAGTCACTCCAGATTTTTTTCAGTTAGAAGTCATCTACGATTGGCATATATCCCGTTTATGACGTAACATTGAGATTAAAGTACTAGGAAAAAATATTGTTATTCTTTATAAATAAATAAATAGAACTCTTTCCTTCTTCTTTAAATTGTTTTTTTGAAAAACAAATTGTTTTAAATAGTCGTGTTTCATTCCAAAATTTATTTATTTCCAGAGGTTAATCCAGAACAAATTTAGTGCCGTATTGAGGCACGTTTACAAAGTCAATTCTCAGCAATATAACCGCACACTAAAATTTTCTATAAACTTTGCTACATCGAACACATAATAAATACCCTTAATTTGAATATTTACTGAAGACAATGTTAAATATCTAAATAAACATGTGTTACCTAACATATATATTTATTTTACAACTATTCCATTTTAAATGTATTTTTAAATTGAATATAAACTACTTTGTGCATTTCAGTTAATTGTTCGGAAGCATTATATTAACTTTCACAAACTCACTTGATATTTTTCGCAAATTATTTTACAAATTCACAAATGGTGTACCATTAAAAAAAAAAAAAAAAAAAAAAAAAACCTGGATTAAACCCTGATTTCTTCATTCTAATCTACATTATTCTCAATACAAATATCTACAGATTCTAAAATTATCGAAATTTTTAAATTGTTATTTATATATATATATATATATATATATATATATATATATATATATATTGAAAAACATTAATATAATCAGTGCAAAAAAGTTTTTATGAAATTTAAAGATGACTCAACTTCAGTATCAAAACAATTCCTCGGATCACAAGCTGAGACTACCCATATCAAATCAAAGAATAATTAAAGAAAAATCGAAATAAATATTGGAAATTGGAATTAGAAAAAAAGCATTATTTGCATTCTAACGTTTTCAAGGGCCTGGTAGAATGCAAATATGCTAAAATATGGATGTTTTTCTGTAACAAAGAAAGCAAAAGCTAAGAATTTCTTTGTTCGCAGGCCCGAAACACCCATAGACAATCCATTAAAGAAGAAGATAAAAATAATACTATAACCTAATATGACAAACCATAACCATATAAAATTAAGATTAAAATAAAAATACAAAGATACAAAAATTCATCTTACTGAATAAAATATTTGATATGAACACAACTCAAAAAAGAAATATACATAGTCAAAACAGAAAAACGAAAAACGAAGATCATAATAAAACGATAATCATAATAAAACCTTTACCTAAATATGAAAAACCATAACCATTTAAATGTAAGATTAAAAAAAATAAAAAACCCATAAAATTGTAGAAGAATAAGATTACTTTAACCTTTCAAAAATGAAATTGAAGCAATAAACGTCGCACATGTAAAAATGTAACAATCAGTTAGCAGTTAGATTCACAGTTAATTAGTTCAAAATAGCATGGACCATAGAGTAATTTTTAGGATTCACATTGGAATTCATGTAGGGAAAGGATTCAAATCCTGAAATAAACAGATGATGATTCCTAATATTGAATCATGAATAGTGCTGCCATCTGGAGTAATAAGATGAAAATAATGGAAAAATACAATCAAATAAATTTAGGATTCAAATAATCAATGTATTTGATTGAAAACCAAAAAATAATACCTAAAATTTAGACGTACATTTAAATTTGAATAAAATGTATGCGGAGAAAAAAAAAAAAAAAATAAATAAATAAATAAAATAAATAAATAAATAAATAATTAAAAGAATTTTTTTATTAAGTGTTTGGGATAGCCATTAATTAATGCTAAATTTTTAAAGAATCGAAATTGTAATTTTTGATGTTTGTCAGACACTAAATATTTGATCCTTAGATTAAAATTAAGAAGAATATTGACAAATACAGATTTATGTAAGCATGTTTTAATGTTAGTAAAAATTTACCTTAAAGGGGAAATCTTTCTTTTTATCGTACAAGTCAAATTCTAATTGGCCATTACTATTAAGAATAATTTTTAAATCTAAGAAATTAATGACACTAGAATCCAAATCAGTACTACTTAGAGACAGATTTTCAGGATATTTGACAAGTAAGTCTAGTTTGGTGTGATTTTTATCCAAATGTAATATAATTATATCATCAATGTATCGTAGTAATTTAAAGTTAGTACACTCAATGTCACGCTCATAATAATATAAGTATAGATCAGCTAATATGCTAGAAGCAATTCCACCTTGTGGCAATCCTAAACGTTGTTTATATAAATAATTATTGAATAAAATATAGTTATGGAAAAGGATAAACCTAGTCAGAGTTTTAAAGGCTGAAGGAGTTATGCTAACATTTAGATTTAAATACTGCAAATTTTCTACAAAGAGTTTATTTATAATATCAAACATATCTTTAATATCAATATTATTAAAAAGATCATTGAAATCAAAAGTTTTTATACCAGTAATATCAGTAAGATTTTTAATTTTATTTTTGAGTTGAAAACTATTTTTTAGAAAAAAATTACACTTGTTAGAAACAATATAACTATGTAATTTTTTAAGGATATTCAATAACATAATATTAGCATTAGAAGTATAGGCATTGCAGGCAACAGAAACAGTACGAAATTTAATAGGATCTTTATGAAATTTTGGAATTACAACTAAATAAGGATAATTGTAGATATTACATTTAGTTTTTATCAACTTATAATAATTAAATATATGCCTATTTTTAATATCGATACTGTCATTAATCTTAAGAAAAATATTACTAGTATCCATAGTATCAAAAAGAAGTTGTTTATAATACTTTTTGCAAATAATTGCATAGTTATTAGCCGCCTTGTCAACATAAGTAATAATAAATTTAGACTGTAAGTCTAAAATTGCTGATTGAATTTCTTTGAAATTATAGTACTTGATATTAGAAAGATGGTGCATATTATAAACTAAATCAAGTTTAAATTTCTCCAATAACTTAAATTTCCACTCATTAAAAAATTCCACTGGTTTATTATAATCAATAGCAATTTTGTATATAAAGAGATCCAAGTCTAAATTAAATTGAGTAATGATATCAATAAATTTGAATTTTGAGGGCATCCGAAATTTAGTACCATACTTCATCAAAGATCTAAGAGTAAGATTTTCCACAATATTGATATCTCCAGTAATAATATGACCATGAGATGTATTGAAAAAAGATTTATATTTGGAATCAGAACAATAGCATGGAGGATGATCATTAGAAGTAAGAAATTTAGCAAATTTATTGTAGTTAAATATTTTTCTACCTAAAGTAATATTGTATTTAAAAGTTTTTTGAATGATGAAGTTTTTGATGGGAAAAGGATTGGATGGATCATTAAGTAAATTGTGAATATGAAGTTTATTAAAAACCAGATGAGAAAAATTTATCACCAAGAGAGAGTTATTTATTTTTTGACCAGACTTTAAATCAAGTTTAATATTAAAACACTCAGCCCTATAGTGTAAAATATCAAAGAATACATCACTGAAGTGTGAATCAAAAGAATGAGAATGGAATACTTTAAAATATTTAAGAAGATACTTCTTTTTTATTCCAAAAATAAAATTACGTATAACTTTCCAATTATAAGACTGAAGAAAAATACTTTCTAAGGATTTGAGATTTTGTAAAATATATGAAATGTCCAGATGTTGGGAAGACGACCTAGAAGATCCCCTAGAAGTTCTAGTAGTCTTTTTATATAAAGAGTGATTTAGAGTTTTATAAATATTACTGTAAAATTCAATATTTGAAACCTTGGAATAAACAGAATGTTGTTTATTATAAACATTAGAATTTAAACCAAAAGGATAGATAGTATTCAGTGATTTAATATATTGTGATTCAAGTAAGAGACGTTCATTCAAATTCTTCTTAAAATTAAGAATTTTCACAGTAATATTATTAAAGTCATGTTGATGGAAGTGCATATATTCAAAATTAGTGGTAAATTGACGTGATTTTTTAATATCAGAGCGATGTAAGTTAATCCGCTTGTGTAATGGATTACTAGTTTGTCCAATATATACCATATTGCATAAATTGCACTTGAGAGAGTAAATATATATATATATATATATTTCAAGATTTCCATAGGTTGCATACTGATTCTAAATTAACAATCTTTAGAAAACACTTTTATATCTGTATATTAGAAATACAACTTCTGAAAAAACTTTATTGCTTTTTATGAGAAACTGTGATTTTTAAATTTGGTTTGTATCGATATTTTTACTGTAGTTTCTGTTTACAAAATATAATACGTGAAAAATTCCGCTATATTAATATGAGTAGTCTATAATAATTCATTTCATATTATTAAATAAAATGTTTTACATTTAAAATTGAAAGCCTCTTAGCAATATGGACAAAATAGGTTTAATCTATTGTACAAACCAATTGAAAGCGGCTACAGCTTATAGGTAGGCAATCTCTCTTAAAAAAGAAACAAAAAAAAAAAAAAAAAAAAAAAAAAAACTTTGATTTTACAAACATTTAAAAAATGAACGTAATTCATAGCTTGTCATTTCTGGTTTGGTTGTATTTTAGGTTAGAAGTATATAAAAATATACAAAACAAACAAACCGGAAAAAAAATCAATTGATATGCATAAATGCTGTCTTTTTTTGCAAGTGGGTTAGTGATAAGATCACCGAGTTTTAATATTTGTTATTTTTGAAATTTCTCTCAAATTCAATGATAAATTCTTTCGTCTTATCTTTCGAAGTTCTGTGCTGAGTGTTTTTCTGATTCAGATAACATATAACAAATTCACAATATCTAATCTATAAGATGTTCCTTCACCTGCGTTTAGAGATCAAAACATCAAGAATGAAAGCGGAAATATTCGCAGATAAATTTTTATGTTGATGTGAAATGAAACTGATAACTTGCGGATGAAGCATCTAATGTTTGAGACCGTTATCAGGTGTTAAATGTATGCGAGATAGTGTGATGTTTTCTTTTCTCGTAATCAAGAAATATTTGCAGATATTTATATATATATATATATATATATATATATTTAATTTTCAGTGTAAAATGCAATTTAAGAACATAATGCAGGAAAATCATAAATTCATGTTATCCTCTATGCCCTAATTTGACCGGCAGTCTAACCCCATGTTATTCTACGGAGAAATTTGTCTTAAAAATTACTTATTACCAAATATATATATATATATATTAAATTCCATTTACACATTTATAAAATTCTCAACCGTTACAATTTTTCACGTTTTTCAATAATAATGTTTTTCTTTTAATTTTTAATTATTCGTTTTAAAGCTGTAAAGGGCGGAAAAATTAACTAAAAGCACTTTTTGCCCTTTAAAATAAAATTAAAATATAGGTATATAAATCAATTTTCGGAAAACGAGAAACAGTTTAACAATTGTGAATTTTTTAAATGTGAAAACGGAATTTCAAGAAATGCATTAGGTATGTGATTAAGCTATACAACAAATTTCTCCATAGAATAACATGGGGTCCTCTCTTTCTCTCTTCTTCTTCTTCTTTTTTTTTTTTTTTAAATAATATATGGTGGGAAAAAGTTTGGGAATCTCTAATATTCCCCATGAGTTTCTAAGTATGTATATGCTATACACGATTTAAAATAATAGTATGTAGCTTTAGTCTGCATTTGCATTGTTAAATAATCCATAGAGGTTACTTTTTAATCCTGCTCGCTATTTTTATGTATTTATTTATTATATACTAGCAGGCAACGCCCGCTTCGCTGGTCCCTATTTTTAAATGAATCACTATAATGAATTCTCAAAATTGCATTAATTTTTATCACATGAAAAAAAAGAGAAACAAAATCTGAGTAGGAAAAATGTCGCACCGGGTTCTCACTGCCTTCGGAAAAAATTCCCAAAATGCTCTAACTCTTATTTCTATTATTTTCCCACTTCGCCCCCCCCCCTCTTGTCTATCCTAATAATTTTACAAATTTGAAAATATCCGCAATCGATTTGTAAGTATCAAAAACCTCTATGCACCAGTTTTGAACGATATATCTCTATTTTTATTTTTTTACCGCTCTACTCCCCCCCCCTCCCAATAATTTTAAAAATTCGAAAATATCCGCAATCGATTTGTAGGTATGGGAAACCTCTATGTACCAATTTTGAATGATCTAACTCTATTTTCTTTTTTTTTGCCCCTCTGCCAATCTTCCCGGCCCTCCTAATAACTTTACACTTTCGAAAAAATCCCCATTCGACTTGCAGGCCTCTAAAATCTATCTGTACCGATTTTGAACGGCCTAACTGTATTTCTATTTGTTTTTGACCATAGCCCTCCCTTCCCGCCCCACCTAATAATTTTAAAAATTCGAAAGTATCCGCAATCGATTTGTAAGTATCGAAAACATCTATATACCAATTTTGAACGATCTAACTCTATTTTTATTTTTTTGCCCCCCCTCTCCCCTCCCCCTTTACCGGCCCTCCTAATAACTTTACACTTTCGAAAATATCCCCATTCGACTTGCAGGCATCTAAAACCTAACTGTACCAATTTTGAACGGCCTAACTGTATTTCTATTTGTTTTTGCCCCATAGCCCCCCTTCCCGCCCCTCCTAATAATTTTACAAATTCGAAAATATCCGAAATCGATTTGAAGGTATCGAAAACCTCTATATACCAATTTTGAACGATCTAACTCTCTTTTTATTTTTTGCCCCCCCTCTCCCCCCCCCCCCTGCTGCCCCACCTGGGGGCTGAATTTCTAAAATTCCAGAAATTGGTTTTTAGATATTTGCATCAGCTATATTTTAGAGCAAAAACTTCACGCATATCTATTTTTTTGTTTGAGATATATAGGATTATGCGAAATCACGTTTTTACGCATGTGAAATCAGGTTTTGCCCCCCCGCCCCCCTTGGGGACCGAATTTTGAAAATTCCAGAAATTAGTTTTTTGACATTTGTATTAGCTATATTTTAAAGCAAAAATTTTACGGATATCTGTTTTTTTGTTTGAGATATGAAGGATTTTGTGAAATCACGTTTTGCCCCCCCTCCCCACCCTTGGGGGGCGAATTTTGTAAAATCGCTTCTTAGTGGATGCCTACGTCATATCCGAAATCGATCTGTAGGTATCGAAAACCTCTATATACCAATTTTGAGCGATCTAACTCTCTTTTTATTTTTTGCCCCCCTCCCCCCCCCCTGCTGCCCCACCTGGGGGCTGAATTTCTAAAATTCCAGAAATTGGTTTTTAGATATTTGCATCAGCTATATTTTAGAGCAAAAACTTCACGCATATCTATTTTTTTGTTTGAGATATATAGGATTATGCAAAATCACGTTTTTACGCATGTGAAATCACGTTTTGCCCCCCCGCCCCCCTTGGGGACCGAATTTTGAAAATTCCAGAAATTGGTTTTTTGACATTTGTATTAGCTATATTTTAAAGCAAAAATTTTACGGATATCTGTTTTTTTGTTTGAGATATGAAGGATTTTGTGAAATCACGTTTTGCCCCCCCTCCCCCCCTTGGGGGGCGAATTTTGTAAAATCGCTTCTTAGTGGATGCCTACGTCATAGAAAGAACATTGTCACAAAATTTCATGCTTCTAGGTCCAGGGGTTTGGTCTGGGCGTTGATAGATCACCCCCTCACTCACTAACTCACTCAGGAAGTGTTCTTTTATATATATAGACTAGCAGGCACAGCCCGCTTCGCTGGTCCCTATTTTTAAATGAATCACTATAATGAATTCTCAAAATTGCATTAATTTTTATCACGTTAAAAAAAAGAGAAACAAAATCTGATTAGGAAAAATGTCGCACCGGGTTCTCACTGCCTTCGGAAAAAATTCCCAACATGCTCTAACCCTTATTTCTATTATTTTCCCACTTCGCCCCCCCCCCCCTCCTGTCTATCCTAATAATTTTACAAATTTGAAAATATCCGCAATTGATTTGTAAGTATCAAAAACCTCTATGCACCAGTTTTTAACGATATATCTCTATTTTTATTTTTTTGCCGCTCTACTCCCCCGCCTTCCCAATAATTTTAAAAATTCGAAAATATCCGCAATCGATTTGTAGGTATTGGAAACATCTATGTACCAATTTTGAATGATCTAACTCTATTTTCTTTTTTTTTGCCCCTCTGCCCCCCCTTCCCGGCCCTCCTAATAACTTTACACATTCGAAAATATCCCCATTCGACTTGCAGGCATCTAAAACCTATCTGTACCAATTTTGAACGGCCTAACTGTATTTCTATTTGTTTTTGACCATAGACCCCCCCTTCCCGCCCCACCTAATAATTTTAAAAATTCGAAAATATCCGCAATCGATTTGTAAGTATCGAAAACATCTATTACCAATTTTGAACGATCAAACTCTATTTTTATTTCCCCTCCCCCTTTCCCGGCCCTCCTAATAACTTTACACTTTCGAAAATATCCCCATTCGACTTGCAGGCATCTAAAACTTATCTGTAGCAATTTTGAACGGCCTAACTGTATTTCTATTTGTTTTTGCCCATAGCCCCCCCCTTGCCGCCCCACCCCTCCTAATAATTTTACAAATTCGAAAATATCCGAAATCGATTTGTAGGTATCGAAAACCTCTATATATCAATTTTGAACGATCTAACTCTATTTTTATTTTTTGCCCCCTCTCCCCTCCCTCCTTCCTGCCCCTCCTAATAACTTTACACAATCGAAAATATCCTCATTCGACTTGCAGGCCTCTAAAACCTATCTGTATCAATTTTGAACGCCCTAACTGTATTTCTATTTGTTTTTGCCCCTTAGCCCCCTCCCCCCCCCCTTGCTGCCCCACCTGGGGGCTGAATTTCTAAAATTCCAGAAATTGGTTTTTAGATATTTGCATTAGCTATATTTTAGAGCAAAAATTTCACGCATATCTATTTTTTTGTTTGAGATATATAGGATTATGCGAAATCACGTTTTACGCATGTGAAATCACGTTTTGCCCCCCCGTCCCCCTTGGGGACCGAATTTTGAAAATTCCAGAAATTGCTTTTTTGACATTTGTATTAGCTATATTTTAAAGCAAAAATTTTACGGATATCTGTTTTTTTGTTTGAGATATGAAGGATTTTGTGAAATCACGTTTTGCCCCCCCCTCCCCCCCCTTGGGGGGTGAATTTTGTAAAATCGCTTCTTAGTGGATGCCTACGTCATAGAAAGAACATTGTCACAAAATTTCATGCTTCTAGGTCCAGGGGTTTGGTCTGGGCGTTGATAGATCACCCCCTCACTCACTCACTCAGGAAGTGTTCTTTTATATATATATATTATATATTATTATTATTATTATTATTATTATTACTACTACATTTGAGACAGACACTTCAAATATTACTTTAACGGCCATGTTTCTTTAAAACGTGCATTGATGATACAATAATTTTTAAATCCACGGGAGAAAAAAAAAAAAACCTCTCTTTTTTTATTAGGACTGAGGACTATTAGTCTCAATCTACGGATTTTTACGATACCAGTTTTACAATACTTGGACATTTGTAGAAATCGAAAATTTATAGAAAATATAATTGAAGCGATATTATAAAAAAAAAAAAAAAAAAAAAAAAAAAAAAAACTAATAGTCCGCCGTACTAAACTAAATTCTGCTTTTGCCAGAATTTTATCAAAATCTTTCTTTCTTTCTTTCTTTCTTTCTTTTTTTTTTTTTTTTTTTTTTGAAAGAAAAAGAAAAGAAAGGAAAATTAATTATAATCAGTTTCGAAACCGACAGTATCGATTTTTTTTTTTTTTTTTAATTAGGAAATAAAAAGCGCGCGTTTAAAATGAAATAAAAAATAAAACAAGATAATTAAGTTTGAGTTTGAGTTGGTAATTTTTCTTTTCTTTCTTTTCTATTTTTCAATATTTTATATATATATATATATATTTTTTTATGTGTGTGTGTAAAACTGCCATGGTGCTTACTTATTGCTGAAACATGAGTGAAGTGACTTTAACACGTAGAAGTGCAAAAATTGACACATGGGTGCTCAGAAGCCTTTCGGAGGGGATAGTCAAAATAAATAAATAAATAAATAAAAATAAATAAATAAAATAAAAATTAAGCATTTCATTTAGTTGTGGAGATACTAATTAAAACGTCAACGCATGTCAATTAAAAAACGAGTTCACTCTGAGCTTTAAAAGCGTTAAATGAACAAATAAATTAGAAATATCGGACTGATCATTGCAAATTTGGTACTAAATGAAAGGGACTAACTGAAATTCATTAGATATTTTATAGTATATGCGGAAAGCAAGCTTTTTTTTTTTTTTTTTTTTTTTTTTTAATTAAAACCAGAGTACTATTTTCTTTTCAGATAGGAAATATTTGCCTTCCCTTGAATTTTGCATAAGATGAATTCATAGTCTCTTATACATTCTAAGCATTTACAAATACTTAATGAGGAAAAATCTGAGTCAAGAATATTTCTCGGGTACAAAATTAAATTATCTTTTTATGAGAGATTTTTTTTTATTTTTTATATTAGGCTCTTCAGAATTCTTATATAAAAGATATCTCTGTGAGTGCAATAGGTCTTCTTTGGAGTTATCAAAAATAAAAATAATTTTTTGCATCATCTGAGGACAAATTTTGTTTGAATTGTAATGAAATGATATTTCTTCAATCAAAAACTATTATATTGGGGTCATTACGAAAGTTCCTTCTGCATCATTCTATATAATAACACTATTTATTCAGGACCTGAATATAGCCAAGATACTCGGGGCCCATGCTCTGGGCACGAAATTTTTAAGGGGCATAGAATTTTACTGATAGTTAAAAATATCTGGTTTGAATCTCAAATTTCCCCTCTAACTCAGCTGTGTATTTCATTTATATGAATAAAATTTTAATATATAATTCATCGTTTGGCTGACTGGTGTAATTTTATTTCTCTTTTGGGACAAAAGCAAAAATATAATTAGTTTTTTGGTCAAATATAGTTTATTGAAATTTTATTTTTCCGACTGAGAGAAAATAATGACTGGATCGGGAGTCGAACCCCGGATCTTTGACTTATAAGGTCAAGGTTCTACCAATTGAGCTATCCAGGCCGACAACCGATCAGCATTACTCACTCAGACAACCATTAGGCAGAAACATCTCTGGTCTATCATATAGACAGCTCAACAGAAATAAGCCGCAGGAAATGGAAAACACCATTAAATAATGGGAGAAAGAAATACAATTTTTATTATGTTTCTGCCTAATGGTTGTCTGAGTGAGTAATGCTGATCGGTTGTCGGCCTGAATAGCTCAATTGGTAGAGCCTTGACCTTGTAAGTCAAAGGTCCGGGGTTCGACTCCCGGTCCAGGCATTATTTTCACTCAGTCGGAAAAATAAAATTTCAATAAATATGATTTTATTCCACAGTTGATTGTGTGATTTTAATAAAAATTGTCAAATATAGTTTTTTCAGTAAACTGTCTACCTGTTGAAAAATGTGTCAGAACAGAAACTGATTTATTTATATATTTATTTACTTATATGTGTGTATGTGTCATGTCAATAAACCGACTAAAGTATTATTCTCCAAATATGTACCAGTATGAGGGGTGTATATGTACCAGTTTTTAACAATTTTACCTTTCTTAGAGATAATGAAAATTTGAAAGCTCCTTCGGCGCACAAGTATTTTTTTATCAGGTTCTGCACTTATCAGGGAAAATGCACAAAAGTTTAATAACCTACCTTTTCACAATAAAAATTTTACTTATGCAGTTTGGTTTAACCAATAGACGATGAGATTGCAGAAGGGGGGGGGGGGTCACGCCACCTGTCATCCGATATACACCCAAATTAAGTCTGCATTATTTTTCATTATGGAAATCCCAGACATCAAATTTGGTGATTTTATACACGATAGGAGCTGAGATATAGCTTTAGATGGAGAAAGTTGCAAAATAGCAGTGCCGATTGTTATCCTATATGCACATATGCATCCAAATTGAATCAGCATAATTTTTTAAAACGGTCCTCTCACATATTAATTTTTGTGCTATTATGCACCAAAGAAGTTCAATTGTAGCCTTTTTTTAAATAGTAAAAAATTACAGCATAGTAGCGCTATTTGTCGGGTACATCCACCAAAAGTTTTTATAAACACCAATTTATAATAAATTGCAACTAAATATATGTATTTTTTTGTGAAATTGTATTAGTTCTTGATCTAAAACTACCACAAAATGTTTGTTGCTCATAGACAAACAGACAGACACACATCGTTCAAAAAAATTTTAAGAATGCGTTCAGGACTTTTTAAAACTTTAAAACCGTGAATAACTGGGAGTCAAAATTTTTTGCAAATCCAGTACTTTCTTCCATTGAAAAAAGTAAAGAAAAGAAAAATAGCATTTTATAATATATCTATAAGTTTTTAATATTTCCTAAAACTTCCAGAACTGTGTTATGTTTAATTTTTAATGTGGATTCTAGAATGATTAAAAACATGATATATCGCTGCAATCCGTGTTCAATTGTTTAAATATGCTACCAATTTTAAAAAGCTACTTTTTAATACCATTCCTTAATTTTAATTTATAATTTGTTTTTTTGAGACAGAAATTTAAAACTAGCATGTTGTGGCCACCACAAGACTTTCTACTCTATAATTTTACGCAAATTCATGCAGTACAAATTATTTATTAAATCATTAGTTACGAAAATTATTTCCCATGATAAATGCAGACGATTTTTATCTGACAGAATTATAACACAAAATGCCGAAAGAAAGTCAATTTTGTACCAGCATCAAAAGAAATGAGTTTTTTTTTTTTATGTTAAAAAGTGAAAAAAATCGATAACTTTGTGTTAAATTATCACAGATCTGTTGTTCAACCATTCGTTTTAAAGGTATTGACAAGATCTTTCGAAAGCCAAAATTTACACGGGGAAGCGATACTCCCACATGCACAATTTTTTCCCCCTAGTTTACTACGGCTAGTATCAATAATTATATTAATTTTACAATCACACGCTAAAAATAACTCTCACTACGTACATTTACGCGAAATTTTATCCTATACTGACATGTTGAAATTTTAGAAAATATGTGATCACTACGCCACCTGTTGAGCGATTGATTCCCAAATCTAATCAGCTCCAGTCTATGTTAGGGTCCAACTAAGTATCAAGTTTGGTTAAATTTCGTTCATTGGTTCGTGAGATACAGCGTCCACAAAATTTGTGATATATACACACAGACGCACAGGCAGACATTTTCTAAAAACAGTCAAATCGTGTTCAGGACATCTCAAAGCATGTAAATTCATCGAAAACTAGATTTAGAAAATTTTCATAAATCCAATGCTTTCTCTCTCTACACATATATAGAAGAAAGTATAAAAATAGAAAATGTAATTTCTGAATCAGTTGATTGAATTCTGCATAAAGAATCTAGACACAGACAAAAATTTTAGACAAGTAGGCTTGATGAACTAATTTCATTAACATTTTTACAAAGAATTCATAATATTCATAATAATTTCACTATTTAGAAAAGTATAGACTAGAAATTCTCAACCATTCCGTCTATTCAGTTTAATTGTTTACTTTATACGCATAACTCGAAAATCTAAATTTTTAGTTTAAGGTTTCAGAAAATGACTGGATGAAGATCCTTCTAGATGAAGACGGCATATATTTTTTTCACAGTATAGTTTTCTTTTTTAGTGCTAATAATTAAGTTTGAATTAGAAAATATCTTTATATATTTTTACTTTCTCTTACCCATGGGGTCGAGAAAGTATTGTTTTTGGGTCAAATTTTCGAACGCGAGATTTTGTTATATTTACACGTTTTGAGGTCCCCTGAATACGAAAATCATGTTTATAGCAAATGGTCTGTGTGTATGTGTGTGTGTGTGTGTCTGTGTGTGTGTTTGTCTGTTATCAGCATATCTCAAAAACAAATTATGGCAGAAAGTTCAAACTTGGTATTCTAAATGTGCATCATATAGGGATGCTACAGTAAGCTTTTCGTTAAGATCAAGCAAATGATTCGTGTACAGGGACAATCAAGAGAATTCTAATACATTACGTCTATGGGGGAAATTTCAGGTAAGTAGAGTTTAACGACTATAGACTGCACTAAACCAAATGAAACGAATATATATTTTTTGTAATAGAGGTAGTTAACTTTGAAAAAAATATTTGTGTATGTAGGAGCCTCGTCAAGTCCCCCGTCGAGGGGAGTAAATTTTCATGATGGGTGTCTTTCAAAAGAGCTCGCCAATACCTTTAAAACGAATGGTTGAACCATCGATATGCAACAATTTAAACAAAGTTATCGATATTTTTTTTTTTTTTTTTACTTTTAACGAAGAAAACTTAGAAAAAAAAAAATCGTTTTTTTTTTTTTTTTTTTTTTTTTTTTTATATTGAGAATAAAATGGATTTTTTTTGGATATTTGGTATTATACTACTTCTCTAATATGGAAATCGTCTGCATTATCATAAAAGAATTTTTTTAAATAATTTTAATTAATTATTTTTTAAAAACAGAATTTTTTTTTAATAACCGAATTAAATTCTATATAAATGTAGGTGCATTAATGAATCGGGGGGGGGGGGTTGAGGGGGGCGGTAGCCCCCTCACACAGAACTAATTATCATATAAAACTCTTCAGAAGCCTAATATAAATTGTTTAACACAGGTTTACATAACAGTACTCGTTATCTTACCTTTTAATCTGCAACCTGTATTTATAGTATTAAATTTCAGGGTAAGAGAAAGTCGTGTGAGTGACACACCAGATTATTTTTATTGTTTAGTTACAAAATAAATAAAAAAATCTATAAATTTTTTAATTATCTTGTTTCTTACATAAATTGAAAATTTATCATAGTAAATTTCACATTTCGGTTTTCGTGAAAAAAGATAGTGAGATATGAATAATCAGGTGTTTAAAAAACAAGTTTGCTCTACATTTTGTTTATCGACTTTATTTAAAAAAAAAAAATATGATAAAGAAAACTGAATAACACATACGCAATAAGTTTGAAATGTAAATTTCAAGATCCAATGGGAATTATAAAACATATAATAATGTAAACATCCACCTGTTTATCAATCTTAATCTTTTGTAAACAAATGATAAAAATTTTATATTGTTTGCAATAAGGTAAGCAGTGAATTTGTTTCATGAATATGGTCCAATAAAGACAAGGCAATAAATCATGGGAAATTCTATTAAATTTCTACTTCAATGATTTTTTAATTAAAAAAAAAAAAAAAAAAAAAAAAAGAGAGAGAGAGAGAGAGAGAAATATTGAATATTAACAATAATTACAACTATTCTATAAACCGTATTATCTTCTTAAATTCTTATTAGTAACACAAAAGTATTCAGACACAAAAGTATTTGGGTATAATTGGGCTATGGTAGGAAATAGCCAGAAGGGCATTTGTAGTTGTATTATGGATCACTTTGATGTGACAATTTTTTAAAAAACAGTATGTGGTGTGTTCGCAATTTATAATCAATATATAGAGTTACCCACAATAAGTCAAATAAGTTTCAAAGTATGATATCGGGTAAAACTTTTTGAAAATTTTGAGGGTTTTTTTTTTTTTTTTTTTTTTTTTTTTTTAATACTATAACTAGTTTGTCACGCCCGCCTTGCGCTCTATTGTTACACATACACATACACATATTTCTAAGTTTATTTTTCCTTGACAATTCAAATGACTAAACACTGGTTTAGAGACATATTTTTTTTAAATGGCATCGACAGTTACATCATAATTTTTACATGATCAGAGTCCGAGCGGCTCCAAGAAATTAAAAATGACATCATAATTTTTTAATTCAAGTTTTATAATCATTATTTATTTATGGTATTAATTTTTTCGTGATATGGTTGAATTCTACAGATTAAATTTAATATTATTATTTTCCCTTCACGCATAAAAATTCCGCATAGCAACGTAAAGAGTTTATTCTAACAACAGAAATTGTTTTATTCAAACTTTATTTTATAGATGAATAAGTTCTGGGAAATTATCAGGTTATTCAAGTTTTGATTTCTGCGAGGGTAACATCTTTATTTATGCTCTATAGTGAATTTTTTTTTAAAAAATACGATATCTCTGTAAATGAACCAATGAATTTTCTATGTTTAATTTATTATTTGAATCAATGTTTGAATCAATAATATTAATGAAAAGCATTCATCGACTAGAACCATCTTACATCTTTTAGAATTACTTTCTACATGCAAAAATGCCGACATATTTCATAACAATATCATAACGGGCTCTATCTACAGGCTGAATATGCATTAAATAAAGTACATTTGTTGACTAGAACCTGCTTATATGGTATAAATAACTTTCTACAGAAGAACTTTCTACTTTAAGAATAACTTTCTACAGGGACAAAATATTGTTATTTTATTATTATTATTATTATCATTATTATTTTTTCTAATTTAAATCTCAATACATTGTTGTAACTGTGATATAATTTTTCCCGATAAATTATCCCTTTTTCATTATTATTATTATTTTTTTTTTTTTGGTATTCATGCATGGAAACCATGAATAAAATTTTACTTTCTTTATTCTAACACGTTGTTGCAGCTATGACATTAGTTTTCAGCATTATCCACGGGAAGTTGGTTGGTTGTAAGGTTAAGGCCGATTGACTATGCTAAGGTCTTAGGCCTATAGGTGGAGTGTGATCCGTGGGGGGGGGTCTTCCTAAGGGTCCTATGCCGTATTTACGCAAGTTTCGGAGAAAACCACGGAAATCTCCGAACGACTAGGACGAAAAGCGCGACCTGGGATCGAACCCAGCCCTTCCCACCAGCTTTCATCGCAGAACCGCTCGGCCGCTGGTGCATTATCCAGGAGAAACTTGGACTTTATTATTAAGAAGATAATAGTCTTAAATTTTTATTAATCCTGCTAGAATGTTTAAATGGGGGGAGGGCGGGTTAAGGGGTGGTACCCCCTCTACAGAAATGCATATCAAATAAAACTTATATTAAAAATATTTTAAACCGTTTTAAATATATACTAGAAATTTTCAAAAATAGTACCTCATATCCTATTTCACGTTAAATCGTAAGATTATAGCTATAGAAATGTAGGATAAAAGAAAATAGTGTTAGTTCTACACAAGATAATTTTATAGCTTTCTAGCTTCTGCATAGTAGCTTAACTGATCACAACTGACATAAATTAATTTAGAAATAACTCTACAGAATTTCGGAGACAATCGCAAAGAAAAAGTTGTTGTTATTCAAATAGCAATGCATGATACATGATGTATATTATCTGACCTGATCTTTTGGCATTAATTTATCATCATTTGTTGAGTGGAAACCTGTCTTCTAGACGGACATCTGAAATATCTCAAAGCAGAAGGGCGTATTTTTAGCGGCTGCATAGTGTTGTGTTCTTGACTGGCATTTACATATAATGCAATGAATTATTAATTTCAAAGTCAAATTTGTACACATTGATTATATCTGTGTTTTGGAATCGAATAACTTTTATCACAGATTCGTCTGAAATGGATTATCGAACAGAGATAGTATGTTAATAAAAAGAAAAAGCTAAAAAGTTTCGAAAATGTTCCTTTAATCAAGGTTAATGTCATATGCAATAATAATCATGGTAAATAGTATAACTGATGGTTATATTAATCAGAGGTTTCAAAATGCTTGTTGAATAAATCATAGTCTTGTTATTGTCACAGACATATTTTTCTGAATTTGTAATTTTGCATTGTCTCCAGTTTTATAGACAGACCATAACAAATATATACCGGGTGATTCAAAATAGATGTTACAGCGATTATCTCGTAAACTAAGAAAGATAGAAACATACTTCCAATTACAAAATTAGAGCAAATTAAGAGTAGATTTCAAATATGGCATTTTTTTTGTACAAGGGGCTGTATACATATTAAATACGAAATTTAATTTTTATACGGCCCCTCCTATCATCTGACTTATATTTAGAAAATTATTCTCCTCGCTCTAACAAGCAAAAAAAAAAAAAAAAAAAAAAAAAAATCATCTCTATAAGTCAAAATCTCGCTGAGTTATTGCAATTTGAAAATGATGACTTACACCACTTTTTTTTCAATTTTGGCATCTATTTTTCGACGACTACGGACCTTAGAGGAAACCCCTCTAAGCTACGGACTATCTTTAGGGGGTTATCTATGAGATGAGAAAAATTAAAAAAAGATCCTTTATTTTAATTAGCAACTAAAACAATTCAAACGTGTAAAATCAACAGTTTTATAAAATTAATGGAAGTTTACATTATTTCGTATTGTTAAAAAATTTAATACTTAAAATTTCTTAGGGGTCACCTGCAAATTAAAACACGTTAAGAGAGGAAAAAAAATTAAAAGTCTAGCAAAACCGTGTGGAATTTTCGCGCTTTATTTTTACCACTTTCCATCATAGTTGAAAAATTTAATGACTTCGGCTCTTTAACAATTCAAGCCAGGTTGAAAAATGTTAACGACTTCGATTTGTCTGTCTGTCCATTCGTCTTTCTGTGTGTCCACGATCTAACTACCGTTAGAGCTACCATTAGAGCTCTAACTCCCGTGAATATTCATAGAATTTCTTGAAACTGATATATGTCATTTGAGTTCATTATCGGATGTTCCTTATTAAAAATGGAGTGAATACCTCTGCTAGCTTGTGCACAGGGACACCCGAAAGTATTCCAAAGCATTGTGTTCTATGAGAGGTATTTTTATAAACCATATTTTAATACCTTTAATTTATGCATATAATAATAAAATTTAAATACGTTATTAAAGTTTTCTATCGGATATTTTCTATGGAAAATGGAGTAAACACGATCACTTGTTTGTATACAGGGACATCCGAAAGTATTCCAAAGCATTGCGTTCTATGTTAAGATATTTCTATAAACCAAATTTTAATTACTTTGCTTAAATCTTAATGAAATAGGTTATTCATATGCACAAAAGAATGCTTTCTATAGTGTACAGTACGATTAGCATTAGATTTACAGGGCACACAAAAATATTCAGTTACGTTAAGGGTTATTATTGGACATTTGCTGGAATTGCATTTCCGTTTACATTAAATATTTTTTAACAATTTTTAACTGTGAATATGATTTCAATTTGCGTATTTTTTGTGTGACTGTCTATCTGTCCGTCTGCCCGCCCCCAGCGTCTGTAAATATTTTTAGAAATTTTCAGAAATGATATATGTTATTCAGGTTTACTATATGATATTCCCTATTTAAAATGGCATTAATTAATTCTCTACAATTGGTTTACGTACAGGAACGCACATAAAATGCCAATGTATTGCGTTTTGGGACAGACATTCTTATAAATTACATTTAAATAACTATATACTGTAAAAATCATAAGGAAATTCATATTTATTGTTAATATTCTAAATGTTTTGTATAGAATATGATATCGTATAGATGTATAATTCTATGTCAGGGGGGTTACCGCCATTCTCAACCACCGTTTAATTATAGTGCCTATACTTATCAAAACAAAAATCAAGTCTGTTATCAATTTCCTTGAAGCTTGCAAATCTTGATCAACTTTTCAAGTGGCAACTAGATATGGAATTCGAAGTACCAAATTCTCATTTCCTGTAGGTTATTACTTTCTCATACCCATAAGGTAGAGAAAGTATTGGTTTTGGGCCAAATTTTCGAAAGTGAGTTTTTGTTATATTTACACGTTTTGTGGTCCCCTGAACATGAAAATCGTGCTTTTAGCGGTTGGTCTGCGTGTGTGTCTGTCTGTTATCAGCATATCTTAAGTACAAATAACAGCAGATATTCAAACTTGGTATTCTAAATATGTATCATATAGGGATGCTACACAAAGCTTTTCATTGAGATGAAACAAATGGTTCGTGTACAGGGACACTCAAGAATATTCAAATACATTACGTCTATGGGGGAAATTGCAGGTAAATAGAGTTTAACACCTATAGACTGCACTAAACGAAATGAAATTAATATATATTTTTTATATGCATAAAAACATGCCTCATGTAGAATATGGCAGGGAAATCATTCACTGTTCATTTACAGGGCTACACAAAATAACTAGTTTATAATGCGACAATAGCTGAAAATTGTGGAAGTGCATTTATATTTAGGTGCACTTTGTGGTTTGTACTTATTCTTCAAAAGATATACAGGGTTGTAAATATTTAAGCTATAATATTCTTTTTTATTGTTAGTGAAAGTGCTTTACTATAATATTTTACCATGTCCAGGAAAACTGCTCAGGAATGGAAATGAATTCCTCATAGACATATGATAAATAATGTATGTTTTTAAGCTAAATATGCATCGCTTGTTTTTTTGTGCATTTACACGTTTTGAGGCTTCCTTATTACCAAAGTCAAGTTTTTAAAAGTTTGATTATTGCTTGCGTCGAATAATTTCAGGAAACGAATAATTTCATGTGAATCACCCCTCACACAGAACTAACTATCATATAAAATCTTCCGAAACCTAATTTGAATTATTTTAACATAGGTTTACAGTACTCTTTATGTTACCTCTTAACCTCCAACCTGCATTTATGGTATTAAATTTCAGGGTAAGAGAAAGTCATGTGAGTGGCATACCAGATTATTTTTGTTAAATTATGCTGATAATTCATATATATATACAGATCAACCAATAAAAATTTACCTTTCGTATTCAGGAGGCCTCAAAATGTGGTATTATACAGAAAAAAAATCGCTCTTCAAAAATTACTTTGTTTACAGTATGGGTATGATAAATTAATTTTCCGTTCTGTGTCAGCAGTGTTCTTCGAAAAAAAAAAAAAAAAAAAAAAAAAAAATGCAGCAAAGCACTTGTGCCAATTACATTTAATAATAATAATAATAATAATAATAATAATAAATGTTTAACTTAATTTTGGGTAGCCCTGTATATTGTCTATAAACTATATACAAATGACTTTGTGTACGTAAATTTAGTGTTATATGTAAAACAAGTAACATAAATTGAAATACACTTCCAGCAATTCCCAAGTATTGCTCCAATATATCAAAATACTCTGGGTAACCCTGTAAATGAATGATGAATGATTGCTATACCACAATCTACATAAAACATGCTTTTATGCGTATAAAAAATCTGTTCTCTTCATTTTGTTTAGTGCGGTATATACATGTCGCACTGTACATATGAGAAATTTCGCTCACAGACGTAATGTATTTGAAATCTCTTGGATGACCCTGTAAACAAACAATTATTTGATCGCAACGAATACTTTAGTGTAGCACCGAAATATGATACGGATTTAGAATATCGAATTTGGATTTTCTGCTACTATTTGTTCTTGAGATATTCTAATAACAGAGAAACACACACACACACACAGAGAGAGAGACCAACCGCTTAAAACATGATTTTTGAATTCAGAGGAACTGAAAACGTGCAAATATAACAAAAGCTAATTTTCAGAAATTTGACTCAAAAACAATTCTTTCTCTACACCGTGTATATGAGTAAGAGAATGTATAAAAGTAAAGAAAGAAAAATGAATTTGAAAATTCTCTTTTAGTACATAAATTATTCATAAATTTTATTTTTTAAATTATCAATGAGTATTCTCTTGTGTATTCACAGAGACATTACAGGTTAAAATAGCCGTCTTTCCCTGAATGATTTTCCTTTTTTTCCCCCCCAAACGCTGATCAACGTGTGCCTTATTACAAAAGCTATAGTAATTACAATTTCTCACTTTTGATACAACCCCTTAAGATTTGGCGAAAAATGCTAGAATTTTGAAATTGCAATAACTCAGCGAGATTTTGACTTAGGGAGATGATTTTTTTTTTTATTTTGATTGTTAGAGCGAGGAGAATATTTTTCTAAATATAAGCCATATGATAGGAGGGGCCGTATAAAAATTAAATTTCGTATTTAATATGTATACAGCCCCTTGTACAAAAAAAATGCCATATCTGAAATCTACTCTTAATTTGCATTAATTTTGTAATAGGAAGTATGTTTCTATCTTTCTTAGTTTACGAGATAATCGCTGTAACATCTATTTTGAATCACCCGGTATATATTTTTTTTCTTTCTTCTATATTCCATAAAAGAAAATATTGGTTTAGTAAAATTTTTTGATTTCTAGTTTTCGGTAGATTTATACGTTTTGAAATATCTAGAATACTATATGACCATCTTAAGGAAATGTCCGTCTGTCTGTGTGTGTGTGACAAACTTTTTGTGTCAACGCTAGCTAAAGGACTAATGCTCAGAATTTCATACAAAGCATCAGGGTCCATAAGAGGGTTTTTCGGCCCTGAGAAATTTCAAGTTCCTATTTCATTATAAATGGTTAGACCACTATAAATAACAAATAATAGGAATTAGTTCCAAAAGTTCAGTATAACTGATATGAAATATGATATAAAATATTTTTGTAAGAAAATAAAACCGACTGCAAAAAGCAATTATTATTCAAACAAATAAAAACGAAATGAAATCGAAAACTGCGCCTAAAAGTATGAAATAAATTCTTTCGTCAAACAACATAAACACTACAATTAATCATAACTTTTGAAGTCGAATTATTCGAATCGAAGAAAAATTAAAAAATGATTAGTTAATTATTAGGCTGAACTGGTTCTCCTTGATGAGTCAAGCTTAACTTATTTCGAACTAAAGAAAACAAACAGATCTGACAACGAAAATATGACCGACTTAATGTAAATCGCACTTTTAAAATACTGACACATTCTCCGTACATTATGGTACGGAGGTGCATAACTTTTCAAACAGTCGGGAAAATTTTTATGCTCAAGGGATCAATTAACTCGAAATAAAACACAGTCTTTTTAAAAGTGGTGCCTGACCGACTATTTTGGAGGTATCTTGGACATTTCCACAAACAGCATTTCAAGATGATAATGCACCTTACTGCACGGCGTCTGTGGTAAATTTATTCACTTCAAATTGTCAAAATTTCCTATCCATTCGCATGAGAACCTATAATTCTGTAAGTAATCATACCTTTTTTCACTTTAAGTTAAATCTCACAAAAGATACAGTAGAATTTCTTCTTTACCAGACATGGAAATACTAGTCCTAATCGCGATCCGCTCGAAAATGTTTCGTCTATGAAAAGACGGGGGAGAGGGGAGATGATTCGAAATTTGCAGCCTACAACTCTGCCAGAACTAGAAAAATTATTTGTGACATTTCGCACATTGAAATTTCTGAGATTTATATTAAAACACTGTATAGTATAATACTATGCCATTACGCATTAAAGCAGTAATTCCATATAAAGGTGGAATTAACCCAATGCAGAATACATATTTTTATTAAAAAATTGCTTAGATCTCACAAATAAATAGCTTTATTTCATATATTAAAATATAACTTGTTTATTTCATATAATAAATCATAATAGAATGCAAAATGTATGGTTATTGCATTATGTTTTAAAAGAAAGTTTTAAAAGAAAGTTTTATGTAGATTTTTATAAATTACTTCGTAGAGTGTAATAAAACGAATTATTACATAGAAAATGTACATAGGTATCATTTCATCCCTTTGGCATTATGCAAACATGACAGTTTTATTTGTTTCAACGATTAATTTTAAAGTTATTACAAATAAAAAAGGTGTAAGTCATTTTTTCTGCAGTGCGGCCTTTTTTTTTTTTTTTGGTCACTTAGTGTATATTTATTTTTGGTTCATTAATCATAGAATATTTCAATATATTACAGTTTTAATAAATTTTTAAAAGTCAAATCTAGGTGATAAAGTTTGTTTACTTTCAAAAATTTCCATTTCTTTAATTAACTTTAAGCCTTTCCCATTTACTTTAATTTATTAGAAATTGTCGCCATTATTTTAGAAACGTTAACATTATTTTCAGTGATTTTAAAAATGTTAATTACAAATATTTTCAAATAAATTTATTAGTTATAACTAATGACGTCATATCCTTCAGCATTCATAATAAATACTTGCAAAATTAATTTTACTTTCATTTATTTATTTATTTATTTTTTCAATGTAAATAAATACTAGTAATTATTATAACACATAATATACTATGTCATTCTATATTGAAGTTATACTATATCTTCAGCATGATTTTTCTCAACTTTAATTATAAATATATATATGTGTGTGTACTTCACTTTTTTCCATCATTTTTTCTTTCAAATTTAAGATTTAATGTTATAAATGATGACAATGCAAAATCGCTGTTTGAAAGAAATAGTCCTCTCGTACTGATAACATTATCTAAAATTTTTTTTTAAATCCAATTTCAAAATATTTTAAAACTTGATTTTATATAACTTTACACAATAACTATTATATGAAATTATTTAAATTTATCTGTACTTTTGTACAATTTTTTGTACCACTCTTAATCATTAGGTAGTATACAATTACTTATTGTAGAAGCAAAATATGCATTATATTTTTGATAAAAATACATTTCCATAATCTTTAAATAGGTATTCTTAAATATCTTAAAGGACAGAAGGACTTAAAGGACATGGCTTTTTGAGTATCAAGACTTTTTCTTTTTTCTTCGTGTTCTTTTCTTTCTTTTTACAAAGAGAAAAATAAAAGCGTAATAAAAATTGAATTATGACTTTTTTCTTTTATTATTATTATTATTATTATTATTATTTTTAAGGAATAATTCCTTGGAATCCTCACCGAATAAATACTAAGAAAAAGGGAAAAAAAAAATCTTACTTTTTTATTACATTATGTTGTAAAAAAGTAAAGTAATGAAATGGAAAGAGGAAAAATATTCTAACTATGGGTTATTTTTCTCAATAACAGTGGGAAAAAAATTATTTTTGTATTAAAAATGTTTTGTAACGTATTCCAGGGACATATCGATATAAATATGCGATCATAAACATAATTCTCTGAGAAATTTCTTTTTGTATACGCAGCTGTATGGTAAGAACCGTCAAGATCGTAAGTATCAAACGTTTTGAATAGATTCTCAATCGGGTTTGACTAATGTTGCCAGCAGTTGAATGAAAGATCGAAAAGGAAAGGAATATTCTAAAGGATTTTTTCTTCAAAATATTCTATAGCTTTTGTTAGTACGAGGGGGTGTTTGAAGAGAAAGCACTGTGTGGGGATATGTATTGTGATATCCCGTAAAGATTTTTTTCCTGTATTGACCGAAGTTTTTCCCTTTTTGTATTGTGATCGAATTGTAGAATGGAAATCAAAGGCAGACGATATTTTACGCAAGTTTTGGCTTGCAGATGCTGATATAGAGTATCCATAAAGAATTATAAAGGCACGGTTTGTTTATAATGAAGGATAATTAAGTTTTTTATTGCTATTACACCCATATTTTAATTTTATTTGAAAAATGTTTATGATTTCGGTTTGTCTGTCTGGCCGTCTGGCCGCGCTGTAACTCCCATATATATTCATGGAATTTCTTGAAACTGATATATGTTGTTCAGTTTTACAGTGGGATGTTCTCTATTAAAAATGAGGTAAATTCCACTACTAGTTTGTCTACAGGGACATCCAAAACAATTTGAAAGCATTGCGTCCTATGAGAAGTATTTCTAAAAATCGTATTTTAACACTTTTATTTCGCACAAATCATAATGAAATTGACGTTAACAATACATACGCACAAAAAAAAAAAAAAAAAAAAAAAAAAAAAATGCTTCCTATAAAATACAGTATGATTAGCATTAATATTTACAGGGTCACTCAAAAATATTCATTTACAATAATAGCTTGGCTATAACTGGAAATTGTTAGAACTGGGTTTTCTTTTACATTAATAGTTTTTAACACTTTCTAACGACGACGTTTAAGAGTGATATGAATTCGTCTGTCTTTCTGTCCGTCTGTACGCGTTCTAAATTCCATAAATATTCACAAAATTCCGTGAAACTCATATTTTATGCAAGTTTATTATAGGATTTAAAATGCGGTAAATACAACCACTGGTTTATGAACGAGGACACACACACACACACACACACAAAAAAAAAAAAAAAAAAAAAAAAATCTAAAGCATTGTGTTCTATGGGAGTTATTTCTATGAATCACATTTTGATACTTTTAATTTGTACAAGACGAAAGACGGGTTTTGAAGAAGAAGAAAAAAAAACTTTGTTTGTTTTGTAAACATTATAAATTATAAACCTTACCAGGATTGTTTCAGGTCGAAAAGACAGCATGGAACCGCCTTTGTCAGACGAACAATGTAGGCTCAAGTGCAACAGGCAAAGCGCAGCACAGTCTTCGAGTTCAGTGGTGAAACTGAATTAAATAAAACTGAAATTCAATATAAATACTGAAGTGGCAAGAATTACAAATAAGAAAGAAAAGAGAAAGAAAAAAAAAAAAAAAAAGAAAGAAAGAAAATTATAAATAAATTGAAAGGACTATTCGAAAAAATTTACAAAAATAAGAAGGGAAAATTATAAAAAAATAAAATAAGAACTAAAAAGATACAACCAAGGGAAAATTATGTCTTATTTGAATAACTTATCCAAGCATCAGACATGAAAAGTCACAAAGAAATATCATTAGAAAGATTTTTCGAGTTTTTAACAATGTAAACTTAATTTCCAAATGGGGAAAATAATTAGAAGAAATTATGTAAGTTTGGTCAAAACAAATAACTACGAAGATCAGCAGTGGGAAGCAACAGATGATTTAGAGGTTTTTCTATTCCCAGGTTACCCATTTACTTATTTATATTTTTATTTATTCATTACTTTTTTTAAAACCTATTTATAAAATAATAAAACATAACATTTTTAATCATTGCTTTTTTTTTTCTAAATTTATTTGAAGTAACAAGTAAAATAAAATAAATTCTCCACTATTAGTATCAACAAAATTTTTCTTTCTCAAAACGGATTTGAATTTTTCCGCTAATTATTTTACATCTTCCAGCTTTTAAAAACAGTGAAACAACAATTTATTTTTGCTATGCATTAAATTTCTGGTCGATATAAAAATACGACATGTCTGTTAAATTTTTTACTTTCCATTTTGAAAACCACCACGTCCTTTTCATGTAAATAAAGAACAGTGACCTATAGTTCACATTTGTATCTTCCTTCAATTTTTGTTGCGTATAAAAATCTCAAAATAAGTTTGTAATGCTGTCGACATTTCACCTAAATAAGTTTTGTTTTTATGAAATCTACACAAATACGAATCTATTTTTTTTTTTTTTTTTTTTTAAATTTATACGCACACAATAATACCCTTTTTCAGACAACATTTCCTCGTACACTGTAAAAAAAAAAGGGGGTACTTTTTACAGCAAAATGTGCTGGCAATTTTTGTGCCAGCACATTCTGCTGTTAAATAAGGCAATTTACCGCGGAAACATCTGTAAAGAGAAACTCTTTTACAGTTGTTTGTGCTGCAAATTACCTCTTTCTAACAGCAGAATGTGCTGGCACCAATATTGCCAGCACATTTTGCTGTAAAAAGTACCCCCCCCCCTTTTTTTATAGTGTAACTTGGGGTTCACCAGTTGCTGAAAACGTGTGCTCTTCAAGCTGATAGACGGGAAATGCTGGGTTCGAGCTCAGGTCGGCCTAGCCCATCGGAGTTTTCCATGGCGTTCTAACTCTTGTGAATAAGGATTAAGACTTCCTATGAAAGGTGGCCCTAGGTCTAAAGGGGTACTAGGGTATTAGGGAGGGTACATCAGTCTGGTAGGGCATCTCACCCAGACCTAGCTCCCCCGTGCAGATAATTCGCCTTAATTCACAACCACTATCACTACTCCTTTAGTTTACTTTTAACAAGATCAAAAGTTTTAAAGCATTAAAGTAATAATAATATAATAAAATAGAAATATGTTTGATAAATTCTAACTTAATGTCAAACTCATAATTTGTTTCGATTGATTTTCCAAAAATCAAAAAAAAAAAAAAAAAAAAAAAAATCTTGGTCTATACTGTTAAAAATTTCTGTAAATTTAATGTAAATATTTACCCAGAGTCTCTGTAAATTTACAGTAATTCTTAACTAAAAGTGAATAATCGAGATTCTCAATCTTTATTCTGTATTTTCACCTAATTTTATTATTTCATTTTTTAATTAAAATTAAAAATGACTGTTTCTACTCTAGAAAAAGCTTTCCAAGTCCGAAATATATTCTCACCAATAATTAATTAAATTAATATTAGTTATTAAATTGAATGTATAAAATAAGTTTTTTAACATCTCCGTTTATTTTTCTCCGTAATTTTACGTAAGACTTAAGATAATAGATTACACAGAGTTTACTGTTGAAATCTATAACAGTGTACCGCAAATGGAAATATTGTTTTAAAAGAACAACTCATTAATCAAGTCGTTTCTGTAGTAAAAGTTTAAAAATCCGAATTCTTGTGTTACTTTCAGTTAGCATGCAACACGAATTTTATTTCAATCTAATGTATGTTATTATTTATATATCGATAGAATAATTATTTAAAAAGTTTATATTTCGTAAAAAAAGACACATTTTTGTTGCTTTGTAACGTTTTATTTATTTTGATTGAAACTGATTAAAAACTATGCATCGACATTTTAGTTTTTAAATTGTTAAAATTTTTCTTTTCTCTCTCTCTCTCTCTCTCACACACACACGCACATATATATGTTCAACCCACAAAAAATGAAAGGATTTAAAAAATGACACATTTTTGTTACTTTGTAACGTTTTATATATTTTGATTGAAACTGATTAAAAACTATGCATCGACATTTTAGTTTTTAAATTGTTAAAATTTTTCTTTTCTCTCTCTCTCTCTCTCTCTCACACACACACACGCACATATATATGTTCAACCCACAAAAAAATGAAAGGAAAAATCCTTGCCTTCACTTTCTCTGCGATTTTGGCAAAGACATAATTTTACAAATTTGATATAATAAGTTTAGCACAGTATGAGAAACATATATCAAAATTTGAAATGTACTTCAGCTTCAAGCAATTTCCAGTTACATGCCTGATATACTCGAATTCTATTGTGTGACCCTGTAAACGAATGGTATATATTTTCATGTATATCATATATTCTTTATTAAACATATTCATATAATATATTCAACAATTTATTTTATTTTTTATTCAATATTTGTGTCCTGTTCTATAAATTCAGCTTTTCTCATTCATATATATATACAGGGTGATCAGTTTAAAAGAGTACCCGTGGGTATTTTTTATAACCTTTAAATCTGACGGATGTGGCAACTATTCTGATATTGAAGTATGATTGTTTGAACCTTGTTTAAGTTTGTGAGACAATTTCTAACACTGTTGTATTGTTACAACTTTATTTGTGAGGTAAAACAGAAATGGAAACGCACAATTTTTTAAAATCCTGTAATAATTTTATTTTTGAAAAACGTAATTTAATTCAATTGTTTTACATTATTATTCCTCACAGAAAATGTTGAAAATGTTCACCACCATTTTGAATGCAAGCATGAACACGTCGAACCCGGTTTTTGACACACTTCACAGCATTGTTGGTGTTATAGACGAGATTTCTTCAGTTATGATTTGTTTTAACCCTTTGCGGCGCAAGACAATTTGAAACATTTAAATTATACTGTCACCGGAATTCATGAACTAAATTAAACTAAAAGAAATTTTAAAATTTTAAGGTTTAAAAAATCGGCGTTTTCTGATATGTTATAAACGTGAATTTTTGCTGAAAAATTTCCGGGATGAATATTTGCAGTTGGATCTTAAATTTTGCGTCCTCGCAGCGAGGACAGCGCGCGTTAAGGGGTTAATCCATCGATGTCTGTAGGACTTCTCTGGAAAAGCCTATGAAATGATAATGTAAAAAAATTTAATTAAATTTTGTTTTTCATAAATGAAATTATTACAACATTAAAAAAATCGTGCGTCTCCATTTCTGTTTTACCTCACAAATGAAGTTGTAACAGTCCAACAGTGTTGGAAATTGTCTCTCACACAATTATAGTTCAGTGTTAGAATAAGTTGCCACATCCGTCATATTTAAGGGTAATAAGAAAAACCAATGGGTACTCTTTTAAATTGATCACCCTGTATATTATATATATACATATATATATATATATATCGGTTAGTTTATTTTGTTATTGCCAGTTCGAATAGATTTCATTACAATCATTAAAAAGCTCTTTCTTGTTATGTGTTTCTATATGTTTTGTATTCTCATCGGAATTATTTTAAAGTAATTATTTTTTTTTCCTTAAAAAAAAAAAAAAAAAAAAAAAAAATGGTCAAATTATTTAAATAATTTATTTAAGTTAACTAGTTACCAAATTTGGTTTTTGTGGGTTGTTATTCCTCTGTTTATTTTGCGTTCTCATTCTTATTGCTGTCATAATATATATATGTACATATACACACAAATTTAATTATGTTTAATGCAGTTTAAAGAAGTTAAAATGTACCAAAAATAAATTTCGCCCATAGGCGTAGTGTATTTGAATTCTTTAGGATTTCCCTATAAACAAATATTTTTTCTGATCTCAATAAAAAGATTCAAGTACTACCTCCATATGATATAGATTTTTAACCTTCCTGATAATTTTTGTTTTTTAGTTATGCTAAAGAAGACACAACAGAGCCACCACTACCGCTAAATACTTTATTTTCGGATTCAAGGGATCTCAAAACGTGTAATTATAGTAAAATCTACATTTCGAAAAATTGATGCAGAATCAATACTTTTTCCTTTATATATATGAGTAAAACAAAAATATAAAAAAGTAAAAATTCTGTCAAAGGCAGAATTTAGTTTAGTACGGAGGGCTATTAATTTGAATCTGTAAAATTATCATTATTATTTATTATTATTATTATTATTTATTTTTATTTATTTATTTTTTTTCTGTAAAACTGGGCCAAGTACTTTTTAAAATGACTGGAATGGAATGAATTAAAATGAAGTGTTTCCACCTAAATTTCATATTTGAGTTAATTTAAAAAAAATCTAATTGTCGTGTCGAAAAACTGTTTGCACCCCTGGATTAAAAAAAAAAAAAAAAAAAAAAAAAAAAAGAAAATCGCCCATTTCATTTGGTACCGAATTTGTATCGATAGGACTGATGTTTCTAATTTATTTTGGTGTTACACAAAACTGGTCTGCAAAAACTGGCAACTACGTTTTTACACAGACTAAAACTAATAATCCTCCTAGTCCTAATAAAATAATAATCTATGAAATTTGAGCCTACACAAATTTCAAATTGAAAGAAATAAACCGTAATATTTATTTTTGCTGTGATTTTTGCATTTCCAACTATAAGCACAACGCATCCTGCACTGCTATTATAATGCTTCTAAAAAATCAAACTTCAAAAAGAACAGAAATTTCTCACGAGGCCAGTCTATATGAGAAATAATCCAGAACCAGATGCTTTGCTTTTAGCTAATCTGCATATAATCAAAGATATATGTTACATAAATTTGACTTTTGCTTTGCATTTTCAAAGAGATATTTTGTAGTATGTTGATCGATGAATTCATAATCTGCAAGTAAATTTCTGTGATTTATTTTCAGCAGCTGAATATTCAATGTGCAAGTTTTTCATGACAGCATGATGGCTTAACTTGATCGTTAATGTCAGGGAGGAGTTTTTATGATACGTATTTCAACATGAGAAATATAGAAGGCATGCATCAGCTGACCCCAATTTTCTAATAAGTATTTTCTCGCCATGTACATTACAAGGCACAGTCAATTGACTCAGTCTGTTCTCATTTAATTTGTTTCACTCTTGACATCACGTAGCACTTACACATATACACATAATAAAATCAGTAAAATACCAAAATTTAGCTCATGCAAGGGCAGCATTTCAGTATTTTATTCGATGGTGCGAGATTTTTAAATATGATCACCTATAATATGGGGTAAATAAAATGGTGTTTAATAAGAGAGAGAGAGGGTGTAATCGCAAAATTGTACTGATGTGGAACAAAATAATCTTTCAATTTTTAAATTAATATTTCACTAAGTTTTACTATACGTAATTTTTTAAATACGAATATCTGTATTTATTTACTTTTTATTGAAGTTTTAAATGCTGTAGGTTCATAAAGTCCGGAAAAAGAGAAAATTTTCTTTCTATTTTTCTCGCTCTTACAATAATATAACAATCAAGCGGTATAACTTGTTAATAGCTGAAACAGCAAAGTATGAAAGCCTTTCTTATTCCATTGTAAGGCAAAAATAATTTTTTAGTCTTTTGAAACATGGAAAAGACTTTTCACAAATAGCTAAACCAATTGCCACCAAAAAAAAAAAAAAAAAAAAAAAGCGTCTAATGACGCATTTTTATAAATTGCACTCTTTAAATTAATCCAGGTGACTTTTAAAACTGGAATGTTCTATATTAGTTCCCCACCATATTATAAGTACTATGAGAAACTTCGTGAAAATTTTCGAACTTGTTTTTTTTTTTTTTTTTTTTTTTTTTTGACGTTTTCAAGCATTTTGAGTTTGGAAGAATTCGAAAATCACAAAATTGACGTGGTATTCATCCGTTGGTTAGTCATTTAGATAGTTAATATGTATGTTAGTTTGCTAGTCTTTATGCACGATATTTCAAGAACAAATAATTACGAAGTGGTTTCAGCAGTTTTAAAATATAGCTTATGACACAGGCAAGAACCAAGAACCCTATTTGTTTTTAGTATTGTTACGAAAATTTTTTTGACATTCTTCTGTGAAAAAATAGTTCGTAAAGAATCAGGCGGTTATAGTACATGAATGCACTTTATTCTACGTAACTTCTCGAATCGGTACAAAAAAACTGTTATTATAAGAATATTTTTGAAAACAGTCCAATAGTACTCTTTATTCTTCGAATATTCTGTAAACAGACCAATGAAGCTGTCACTCGTACCGCAAAAGTCACTATTCAACGAATATTCTGGAACAGAGCAAAAAAAAAAAAAAAACAGTCACTTGTTCTACAGAAGTAAAGCAAATGAATGACATCAAATACTCTAGAGCATAATTCTTCGATAGGTTACGAACTAAGCTCCAAATCGCAGTGACGTCACACTCTCTCGCTCTCGCAGAAGTCAACTTACTCCTATTTATACCATTTATACCCTTTGGCGAAGGGGCTTGACGCAGTTTCTATCGAGAATGTTATGGAAAGTTCGAAATCTGCACTCCTGTGCGTCGAACTGCTTCGAAACTTTGAGAACCCTAAACTGCAATTTTTTGCCAAATTTGATCGCCAAGTCGCCAAATTTATCATCAAATCGCCAAGTTTGTTGCCAAGGCTTACTTCACTGAAAGTGAATGAACTGACTCGTTATTTTCACTTTGCCTGTAAAACTACTTTCAGTGCAACAGAGTAATGGAGGCAGGGAAAAGATAGTCCGTTGTGTAACAATATTCTAATTTGAAAACTTCGTAAATTATTGGACATTTTAGACTTTCTAAACTTGGAGGAATAAGGAAAACTTTCGCACAAACGAGCATTATGAGGATTATTTTCTTCGCAAAGATACTGGACCAGTTTTAGAATATAATTTATGATACTGGCAGGAACATCATTGACTATGAACATTCTTCTTTAAACAATTCATAAAATAATTTAAAATTTGCATTTTATTTTATTTTATTTTTATTATTATTATTATCATCATTATTATTTTTTTAACATAGGGGATTTAAATAGATGGGACACATTTAAAATTTACATTTTTCAATTCCTACTATTAGTTCACACTCTCCCTATATCTTGTACAAATCTTGCAATTGATTTTTAACTGCTTCCCGACTAGCTAGAAATCTGAAACTAGAGGTCTGCACGGGCCGAAATTTTCAGGCCCGGGCCCGGCCCAGCCCGGTATGAAATCGAAAAATTCGGCCCAGGCCCGGCCCGGCCCGGCCCGTTTCTTTTTTACTAGTGTACGGCCCGGCCCGGCCCGGATAAAAAGTGATAAATCAGGCCCGGCCCGGCCCGGCCCAATTCAAAAATATGTAAAATTATCCAAAAAAAAAAAAAAAAAAAAACCCCATGCCTTTCTACGAAAAAGATTTTTAGTATGTGTTTTGCAGAGGTTTTATATAGCTAAACAATAGAATGTTCTTTAAGAAAACTGCTGAATGTTTACAAGATATTTATATATAAACGTTATTTCATTATTACAGACGTACAAGAGGAACAAAGACAGTCAGAAAGTCAAATCGAAAATATTAGCATTCCTCAAACAATATAGGAAGATATTTAAAATGGTTAATAGTACTAAAAATATACTTTCAACCACTTCCTGTTATATACCGTAATGTATCCAAATCTTTCACGTGATCCGGTAAACAAAACTTTAATGCTAATCCAAACATATTCAAGAGAAAAGGTGCTTTTGCACATGCTAAAATTGATGCTACTTTTATCGTTTTATCCAGTGCCCCGGAGAAAAGAAAAAGAAGCCTTAGAGGAAAAGTTACAGCGGAAGGATTTTTATAGCCTTCATACCACCTAAACATTACAGACCATAGAAAACAAAGCCTTATATACAGTAACGTATCTAATTTCTTTTGTTTGTTACATGTACGCAAACTGGTAGTAACATGCATATTACTTTGAATTAGAAACCATCTAATATTACTTTAAATAAAATATATTAATTTCGAGACATGTTTAAAATATTTACGGAAAATCAGATCGCGAACAGTCAAGCTGATAGACAATTGTAGTTACAGACACTTTTTAACAAAATAAAATTTTATGTGACATACCAGACTGCAAAATTATGTAAAATAAATGACTGAAAAAGTATTTTATCATTTTCCTTTTTCATTGATTGACGAGGAATTTAGAAAAAGATTCGGGCCGAGCAAGGCTCGGGCTTAAAATTTCCTTCAGGCCCGGCCCGGCCCGGGTACACACAAAAAATATTGAGCCCGAGCCCGGCCCGAGAGCAAATTGAAAAATTCGGCACGAACCGTGCAGACCTCTATTTGAAACTTTCAGGATTGCTCAGAACACGGTGACAACACAATACTTCGAAGTCTGATTTTCAAATTTTTTATTAGTTTTCTTATAATTAATTAAAATATGAAAATAATAACATCCTAATAGCGTTAATATAGCCATTAAAATATTAGCCATAATTTAATTGTTGCAAAAAAAAAAAAAAAAAAAAAAAAAAAGATTACGAGTTCGTAAATAAATACATATAATTAAACGTGAATATTAAAAAACTATAAAAAGTTAAATTATGCATTTCACAAAAATTGACATCGTTGTCACTTAAAAATTTTTTGCACATGACATCTAAGATTCATCAGAAAGTTTAAAACATGGTATATAATTTTTTTTTTTTTTTTAAATCTTATAATTATTACTTTCTTCTATCTTCAATAGAAGAAAGTATTGGATTCGTAAAAAATTTCGATTTCGGGTTTTTGATGGATTTACACGTTTTGAGAGCTGTAGAACACGATTTGACCATTTTTAGAAAATGTCTGTCTGTCTGTCTGTCTGTCTGTCTGTGTGTGTGTGACAAGATTTTGTGGCAACTGTACCTCAGGAACTACTGGACAGAATTTCATACAAATTGGTATGTAGTTGCACCTTGACATAAATTAGTGCCTATCAACTTTTGGTAAAAATCGTCTTACAGGTTGCGTTGCCATCCCGCTTTTTCTAAATTTTTAACATGGTGATATAGGGCAAAAATTTTCAAGATGGGTATCTTTCGAAAAGTCTCGTCAGTACCTTTAAAACGAATAGTTGAACTATAAATCCGTGATAATTTAAAACAAAGTTATCGATTTTTTTTTTTTACTTTTTACGAAAAAAAACTTAAAAAAAAAATCTTAATTTTTTTTTTACTTTCTTCTATCTTCAATAGAAGAAAGTATTGGATTCGTAAAAATTTTCGATTTCGGGTTTTTGATGGATTTACACGTTTTGAGAGCTGTAGAACACGATTTGACCATTTTTAGAAGACGTCTGCCTGTCTATCTGTCTGTGTGTGTGTGTGTGTGTGTGTGACAAAATTTTGTGGCAACTGTACCTCAGGAACTACTGGACAGAATTTCATACAAATTGGTATGTAGTTGCACCTTGACATAAATTAGTGCCTATCAACTTTTGGTAAAAATTGTCTTACAGGTTGCGTTGCCATCCCGCTTTTTCTAAATTTTTAACATGGTGATATAGGGCAAAAATTTTCAAGATGGGTATCTTTCGAAAGGTCTCGTCAGTACCTTTAAAACGAATGGTTGAACTATAAATCTGTGATAATTTAAAACAAAGTTATCGATTTTTTTTACTTTTTACGAAAAAGAACTTTTTTTTTTTTTAAAACGAAATTATCAAAACTTGGTATTTAGTTGGCTCCTGACATAAACTGGTGCTTATTAGATTTGGGGATCAATCGCACAACAGGAGGCGCTGTGATCGTATTTCTTCTAAATTTTTAACATGGTAGTATAGGACAAAATTTCGTATAAATGTACATAATGAGAGTTATTATTAACCTGTGATTGTGAAATTAATATGAATTATTGCTAATAGCAGTAGTTAATTAGGAAAAAAAAATTGTGCATGTGGGGGCATCGCTTCACTCCCTGGGTGGAAGCACCCTCTGGGGTGGGGTAAATTTCCAAGATGGGTATCTTTCGAAAGGTCTCGTCAATACCTTTAAAACGAATGGTTGAACTATAAATATGTGGTAATTTAAAACAAAGTTATCGATTTTTTTTACTGTTAACGAGAAAAAAAAAAAAAAAAAAAAAAAAAAAAAAACTTGGATATTTTTTTTTTTTTTTTTTTTTTTTTTTTAATATTGTTACTGAGTGAATTTGTATAGGGAATTTGTATAGAGTGAATTTGTATAGAAGAAAGTCTCGTGGTGGCCACAACATACTAGTTTTTCTTTCATTTTGCACACGCACTTTTTATTTCCTAATTCAAAATTATATATAAAAAAACTTTTTTGACAGTGTTTGTAAGTAGGAATTGACTTTAAAAAAATTTTCTTTTATATTACTTGTTTTTGTTTTTTTCCCTTAAACATGGTAGAATAAGACAACAATTTGCATACACTTGTATTATGAGGATTATTTTCATCATAAAAATATTGAACAAGTTTTAAAATATTATTTATGACACTGCATGAAATCATTAAGGACATTCTATTTAAAAACTTCATGAGTTATTCGAAATTTGGAATTTTCTTAACATGACAGAATAAATCAATATTTCCCATAAACTTGCATTATGAGGATTGTTGGATTGAAAATACTATGGAGTTGCATGAAAACTGAAATATTAAACTCACCCTAATAAAATTAAACAGTAAATTAAAATGAGCATGAGGTAAATGTATTAAAGTGAAGCGAGGGTAGCTTAGCAGCTGGGGGTATTTTATTCTGCGACCTAGCCGAATGATCGGTACACTTCATTTCTTTTAACATGAATATAATATGAGTTAAAGTAGAAATTTACGAGAATAAATATATGATGGAAAACTGAGCAAGGCCCACCTGTGCCAATTAGGGTGCCAACTAGTTTTTAATTTTTCATGACTGAAAAAAGCAATCTCCATTTACATAACAATTCCTCTTTCTGGAAGTCAAATTTTGCATATGAGTGATACATTTTCAGTTATGACAAAAATCAGTCATGAAAGAGAAAATTTCAAAATGAAAATAATTCACATAGAATTACATGCTTTTTTTAATACGAAATATTTAGTTGTTTACGCCGTTATTCATAATTCTTAATAATGTTCTTGGTTTTTGATCATCATAACGTCGAAATTATTTACATACATATATATACAAACACATATTTACCATATATGCATAAAATTTCAGATATCAGTTTTAAGAACACATCAATGCAATCTAATTTTCATATAAATATAATGCATTTATGATTACTAGCCTTTGCCCACTTACCGATATTTAGAAATGTATGTATTTCCAAATTTACGATTCCTTGCTTTCATACCAATTTATATCATTTAACACCGGTTTACACGAGATATTTTTAAGATAATGGGATTATCTTTTATATGAAAAACCCCTTATGAATTCACAAATCTTAGTAAATAAATAAAAATGTGTAGATCCAATTATTTCAACCACGCTCCAAAAGTTTTTTTTTTGTAAAAATCCCTTATAAGCTCATAACTCTAACATATTTTTGTTTATTAACTAAGATTTGTGAGATCATATAGGGGTTTTCACAAAAAAGAACTTTTGCAAAGTGGTTGAAATAATTGGATTTTCAAATTAAATACGCGGCATAGGAAAAACACCTTATGAAATTTCAACTTTGAAAAATACCTAAAATCTAGCTCGTTCTTTTGCCGACAATTTGCTTATTTTTAGCTATATTCAAATGAACTTTTGACAAAAGTTGCCGAATATATCTAGCTTTCAATCTATGTAATAAAAAATTTTCTATCTTTCGCTCATTGTGCAGTAAAAAAATATTTTCTATAAATGCTCATATCTCAGCGAACATTACACGTGGGGATTTTTATTCCAATATAATATTTTGACATTTTTTTTCTGCAAATTTCGTAAAATTTTATCAAAATCCGTTCTAGTTACAAGCAAAAAAACTTATAAAAAAATTAATAATTTTTGAGAAAAAAAAAATTATATCTGCCTGAAAAATTATACAATTTTTACAAAAAACATATAAATATTGTACATAGTATATGCAACAATGCGTTAAAGTTACAAGTCTTTTGTAGCTTTTTATAATAAAGAGTGATCCAAAAGCCTGCTGTCGCTGTCAGTTTAATGAACTGTACCCACCATTTATATAAAAAAATGCAGATGAATAAGCGAAAGTACTAAAATGCCTGATGTACTTATGAATTCTGTCAATATGTAAAGTATGAAAACATTTTTTTGGTTCATTTAATATTTATTAAGCCATAAAATAACAAAAACGGCATGTTTACATTTGGATAAAATATTTTTCTTTCCATTTCGAATTGCTTTTTAATACGACAGGCTGTATAATATTTCTTTCAGACAGCGATTTTTACGTCGTCATTGTTACCAGTTTTTATCTATCACATTGAATAAATGTACACACACTTTTTTTTTTTTTTTTTTTTTTAATTTATGAAGCTGAAAATTTGTTATTGTATCGGTCCGGATTTTTAGTCCGAATTATTACCTTTTATTAAAAATTGGTACACTTATTAATCAGGACAAAATCTATCTAACGCCGTAATTTTTTTTTTTTTGTTTTTTAAATTCAGTCGGAAAATTAGTTCAAAATATATTTAAAAATAAATAAATAAAAACACCATTTTAACTTTAAAATTATTATAAAGAAAAAGCAAAACGATACCAAAAATAAATAAACAAATAAGTAAATATACAGTAAGACCCCGCTTAACGCTGTTTCATTTAGCACTGTTTCGGTTTAGCGCTCTTTTATTTCCCCTGTGGATTCCCCGAAATTGCTCGCAGCAGTACGGGGATTCCCTGAAATTGTGCGCTCGCTGTTTCGCATTACGCTCTACTTTGATGGAACGCATCCCCCGCGTTAAGCGGGGTCTTACTGTATTTCTTTTTACGACAGAAAAAAAAAAAAAGAATGTGCAAATATTTGAAAAAAAGAATTAAAATAAAATTGAGAAAAATGGTGCTAAAGAAAAGGAACAGTTTTAGTATAGAACTCCTTGAAGCAATTTAAAATTTCGCACCGAAGTAGCTCGGATAGTTTGTGCCATGATCTTCACTTACGTAATTGCAGTAACCATTTTAATTGATCGCCGAAATCATACACAAATATTTAAAAACCGCCAAAGTCCTCCTATGCTAAAGCTATACTAAAGAAATTTAAAGAAATGAACATAGTAACCAATGCTAGTGAATGAAACACAGTCACTGCATGCTTTTATGTAGAAGAAAAGATTAAAACAAGTCCTGTCGTACTAAATTAAATTCTGTTTTGTTTAGAATTTTCTATCTATTATTAAGGAAACAAAAATAGGCTTAGGTTTTTTTTTCTCTTTAAAACTATTATAAAATTTATTTTATTCTTCTCAATACATTCTTACAGTTATGACATTTTTTATTTGTTTGTTTGTTAAATTATCCTTTTTTTAAATTATTTTATTCATACCAAACCATGAATAAGATTTTCTTTTCTTTATCTCAATATATTGTTGTAATTATGATTTCAAAGTTTCAAGCTGAGTTGCTTATACTAGAATTGTGTTCACCTTAAAATTAAGGTTATTCTTATTCTTATTATGAAGATAAAGGATCACATTCGTGATAATTTCTTTGCTTTCAATTTTCCCTTTGTTGTAAAGTATTAATCATTTCTAGAGTTACATTTTTTCGCAATTGCTATATTTGTTTGATAAAATTTCAGTTAAAAATTATTAGACACTTTATTTACACACTATGATGTATTTAATTGGGTTTTGATTCTCCATTCGTCTTCCATGGATTAAATATCCTAACGACACGCAAACTTGTTTTTTCTTTACTTTATTTTGGAGCACTGAGCCGTCTGTATTTTTGCTGCATATTTGTTTCATGTTAGGTTAAATAATATAATTTATTTTTTATTTTTATTTTATTTTTTTATTTTTATTTATATTTTTTTTTTTTTGGGGGGGGGGGTCTTTTAAAAGGAGATTAAAAATGTTTTTCAGGTAGAAATATATATAGTAAAATAAAGTATATTTGAATATAAATACGTATGTATATGTTCATTTAATTTCATAAACGATATAATGAATATTATAGAAGTTGATTGCAAACTCCCTCTCTCTATTGTATTTTATTATTATTGGATTGGGTGCGGCTTTAAATAAATAAGTTCAGACATTATAACATATTAAATTTAGGTTGACAAAATATTATTTCATTTGACTTAAATTCGTGTTTTTATGTTAATTCCGAGTAAAATATTCAAGGTTGTATATATAGATGACTACAAATAATATTTGTCTCATACTCAGTTCCTTTAACACATTTGAAGATCCTTCTTCTAATTCAAATGCACTAACGAGTAAACACATAATACTTTTTAAACAACTTCTTAGATTTTATCATTACGCAGATGTAATATTATATTAAATGAATTAGTTACTACCATTGCCTGAAAGTGGTTAACAACCACAAGATAACGTGTGTTTCTCTTTTATCTTCACAATTCTTTTTAAAATGTAATATCTGATTTCAAATTAAACGGTCGTTTGGTTTTGTTTTTAAAACTCATTAATATTATTTTACATCATATTCGAATATCTTATTTCACATTATAGAATGATCACATGTTCAACTTTATGTGTTATCGATGTACTATGAGTCAATCAAAAATTAAATGCGTATTGAATAATTAATGTAAGAAATTTATATCCTAAACATTGGTTGTTAATCATTTTCTATAAATTAAGGGAAAAAAAAAAAAAAAAAAACTTTAAAATATCGATGTAAAAGTTTTAGGTATGAATATTGATGTTATACTCAACGAAAAGTGCATTTTTATTAACAAAACTGAAAATAAATAAATAAATAAACAAACAAATAAATAATAGTAATAAACAGTTATGTTGGTTGGTTAGGTTTAACGTCGCACTAGTACTGTGCAATAGGTACTTGGAGACGGTATAGGACACACCTCAAAGGTAGCTCCGGAGACATGCCACACAAGTTTGATCCACCACGGAGGGGGGTGACTCCCAGAGGTATAATTTGGATGGGACCATGGAGGACATTGCGGCCACGACGGATTTTACGTGCACCGGCCACCATTAGTTTACACGACGGTCTTTAGCTGGCTCGAGTATCGAACCCATAATCTTAATAATAAACGGGAAAACGGAATATCAGGAGTTTTTACTTCCATTAACCTACTTCCGTAAGTAATGGGAGTATTGCATTCCGTCAAAAAATTCGATATCGAATTTTCAACTGATTTACAGGTTTTAAGGTCTCCGGAGTCCAAAAAAGTGGTCTTTGGCAGTTAGTCAGTGTGTGTGTGTGTTTGTGCGCGCGCGCGTGTGTATATGCGTGTGGAATCTTCGACTATCATATCTCCGAAACTAGTAAAGATAGAACGACGAAACTTCAGAATTGAGTTGGTCTGGTGTACAGATGTTTTTTTAAACTCTTGGCGAAAAACTGGAAAACCGGAAGTAGGACTGTAAGTCCGTATCCCAAAAACGGCTCAAACGATTTTCTTCAAAGTTATTTATTTATTTATTTTGTATGAGTGTGTAAGTGTATGCTATAAAGTTGTTTATATCACATTTTAAAACTGCTATTTCAAGTAATTTTAGAAATGAAATTTGTTGATAGCATATTTTAAAACTGCCCACATAAATAAGTTTACTCATAAAAGTGGTTTTCTTCAGAATTGTTAATTTACATTAGAAAATAAATAATAGTAATAAGAAGAATGATTATAAACTTATTCATATCACGCTTTAAAATTATACTCTTAAAAAAAATTTCATTTGTAAAAGTAATTTACATCCTAATTTTTAATTTACCTTTTTTATTGGGGGGAGGGGGGAGGAGCGCAAGGGATGATGAATTGATGGAAATTATTCCAGATAGTTATTATAAAACGTAGGAAGTAGGAAGTCATACAATACTTTTTAAAAGACTATCATTCTACAGTTCCTCAAACATTATTTAAAACCTTACAGAAAATTTGAAACTTTAAATTTATTTTTCTTAGGTTCTAAATTTCAGGAATAATTTGCTGTAGGTGAATTTGTTTTCATCTGTTGCTTTAAAAAATTAATATGAATGCTAATCAGTGTATTTGTCACAAAACTGGGTATTCATTTTGAATTCAATAAATTATTACTTTTATTCAAAACTCTCAAATTTAATGGCAGGGCAACATTTCATGAAAATTTTAAATTTTATACTTTTTTTGTTTGTAACTGATTTTGTAATTGAGATATAAAAATTAAATACACATATGTGCTCAATTTCATACAAAAAGCGCAAAGTTAAAAAAAAAAAAAAAAAAAAAAAAAAAAAAAGGAGATTTAAAATAATTTAGAAATTGTTGGGAGTGTTTTGAAATATGGGTATTATTTCGTATTAATAATGTTACGAAAAACTTGCCGACTTTGCTGTGTGATAAAGTAGTTCGTAAAGAAACAGGCTGGTTCTAGTCGATGAATGCCCTTTATTCCACGTAACTTCACGAATTTGTACAACAAAACTGTTATTATGACGAATATTTTCGAAAACAGTCGAATAGTCCTGTTAATTCTTCGAATATTCTCTAAACAGGACAGTAAAAAAAAAAAAAAACAATCACTTGTTCCACAGGAGTAAAGCAAATAACATCAAATACTCCAGAACAGAAACATTTGCTAGCTCACAAAGTTCAGTCGTTTAGAGTATAATCTCCAAAATGTAGTTGCTCCAGAAGAGGTCTCTGAATTGCAGTGAATTCTTACTCTCTCGCTGAAGTTAATTCATTCCTATTTATACCCTTTTCTGTTTTCACATTCAAAAAATTCTCAACTGTTAAATTAGTTCCCTCCAAAATTGGTTTAAAAAAAAAAAAAAAAAAAAAAAAAAAAAGGAGATTATTGAAATTCATTTAAAATCGAGATTATTGATTGATGATTTATTAAAATGGTTGGAAATTTATTTAAAATTTCACTGTTAAGCTATAATGTGCGAAAAATGTAATAATAAAACAAGAAGTGATTTAATGGTTTATAATATTTTATTTATTTATATTTTATTTTATATTTTAATATGGAAAAGGAATAATAACAATAATAATAATAATGTTATAATTCTGATAAAAAAATTCTTCTATAATACCATGGAGTTTGGCAACGGTAGGCGATGATTTTCAACCTCTGTTATAAATTAGAAATGTTTAAAAAATATATAGTAAAAATTTAGATAAAAATTACAAAACATTTAAAAATTTATTTATTCATGATTAAATTCGCAAAAATAATAAGGGGTAAAATCCTATATATTTAATGCATTAATAATAATAATAACAAATTAAAAACAAATGTTTTCATTGTGTTCAATGTTATCTTTTTAGCGCAATGGATTTTATTAAAAAGGTTTCAAAGTTCAATATTTCATTCTAATATATACCTTAATTATACAAAGTAAAAAATAAAAGAATTCAAGCAAAGTAAAATTTAAAAATAGTGGCTAAGACAAAATTTAAGATTAAGCGTATAAAAATAAAAGTTAGCCTTTTTCTTTATAATATATATTTAAAATATAGAACAGTTATAAAAGAAAAAATTACAGTAAAAGTATAGTAAAATTAAAATTATTTTAATGTTGGAAAAATTGGCTAATATTACAATTTCTATATATATATAATAATAAATGTTAGCTTATAGTACATATTTTAAGTATAAAAAGTTAATAATAATAATAATAATAAAGGAAAATTTAAATTAATTTCATTTTAATGTTGGAAAAAGGAACTATGATTAAAATTTTTTCTTTAAAAAAAAAAGAGGTTAGTTTTTGTACTTATATAGTCGTTTAACTATATATGTACAAAACATCTATTTATTTTAAACTTTTATTTTATTTTATTTTATTTATAAAATAAAAATAAATTAATAAAATAAAACTTAAATATTTTCATTTTAATGTTAGAAAAGTAGCTACGATCACAATTTAAAATGTCTTAAAAAAAAATAATAATAATAATAAAAATAATAAATAAATAAATAAAAATAAATGAATAAATAATAATAATAAAACTTAGCTTTTGTATCTATATATATATATATAGAGAGAGAAAATTTAAAAAATAAAAAATCATTAAACTGAAGCAAAATTTAAATTAATTTAATTTTAATGTTGGAAAAAGTCGCTAAGATTAAAATTCCTAAAAAAAAAAAAAAAAAAAGTTAGCTTTTGTTATTTTGATACACATTTTAAGTATTTATAAAGTATTATGAACAATAATTAAAATAAATTTTTAATTTATTTTATTTTAATGTTTGAAAAAGTGGTTAAAAAAATAAAAAAGAAAGAAAGAAAAGAAATCTTTGCTATTTTAATATCAATTTTGTGTATAAAAGTTAAAATAGAAAAAATAAAGAACTAAAATAAAGTAAAATTTAAATTAATTTAATCTTAATGTTAGAAAATGTCACTGAGATTTAAATTTAAAAGATTAAAAATTCTTTAAAAAATAAATAAATAAATAAATAAAATAAAAAAAATAAAGTTACTTTTTGTCATTTTAATACGTATTTTAAATATAAATAGGTGTAAAGTAAAAACAAGAATTACAATAAATTTTAATAAATTTCATTTTAATGTTTGAAAATCGAGTAAAATTAAAATTTCTAAAAAAAAAAAAAAAACTGGTGTTATTTTAATATATATTTTGCGTATAAAAAATTTAAAAAAGAAAAAAAATTGTCTAAAAAAAGTAAAATTTAAATTAATTTCTTTTTAATGTTAGAAAAAGTTTCTAAGATTTAAACATAAAAGATCAAAATTTCTAAAAAAAAAAAAAAAAAAAAGTTAGGTTTTGTCCTCTTAATATATATTTTAAGTATATATATATATAATAAAATAAAATAATAAAATAAAATAAATTTAATACAAAAAAATTAATCAGTTTCATTTTAATGTTAGAAAAAGTGATTAAGATAAAAAAATTCTATTAAAAAAAAAAAAAAAGAAAAAAAAAAAAAAAATCTTTAAATTAACTTAATTTTAATATTAGAAAAAGTGGCTACAATTAAATCAAAAAGATTAAAATTTCTAAAAAAAAAAAAGAAGATAAAAAGTTAGCTTCGCCATTTTAATATATATTTTATGCATAAAAAATTAAAAGAAAAAGAAAGTAAAATATTAATTATTATTAATTTTATAATTAATTAATTAATTTTTTCTTTCTTTTTTATGTTAGAAAAAGTGACTCAGATAAATATATATATAGCTTCTATCAAACTAAATAAGTCTGCAAATATTTTTTCTTAAATGAAATATGTTAATTATATGATGTACATCATAATGAATTTTAAATTATAATGGCCATTACTTTGCATTTTGCATGCATAATACATACATATATATGAGTTAATTTTTAGCATAATGTTAAATTTTGATATTGTTTCAATAAAAAAAATAATGATCGACGTTGATTTTTTAATTATAAAATTTCTTAATACTTTTTATTCTAAATATTTAAAAAAAAAAAAAAAAAAAAAAAAAACTAACTCCTACACAAAACTATATTTATAGTTTATTTTTTTATTTCGTGATTACTGAATAAGATTTGTTTCTAAAAAAAAAAAAGTTAATTTTTTTTTAAATCATCTTTTTAAATTCACTTTTTATTTTGCAAAAAAATAATAATTAAAATATTTTTTTCAAATTGTTGAGAGATTTTATTTTTTAAATTCTTTTTCATTACTATGGCAAAAGTTTAGTTATTTTCAAAAAAATTCATGATAAATTTCCCTTTAATAGGGACAATTTATCTACATATAGGGAATTGCTAGAACAGGGAATTGAACATATAGATGCATGCTCCAATTCAGCTCACGTGAAATGTATCCACCAATCCGAGCGTGTCTTTTCTTATTGGGATGTATCTGCGCATCTTGTAATGGACCATGGCAGCAGAAGTCAGTAGGAGTTGTTGGTGTTTGCGTATAACTGATGAGCTGTGTATACGAAAGGTAAACATATGCAATTAGAAAACATGTTATGGATAATGGATACTGGTTAAATACCTTAAATCAGCGGCCAGTTTCATCACAGTTGCTGTCAAGATGTATAATTCATCATTTATGGAGAGAAAAAGACTCCAGTATTTTCTGTCTTAAACTCGAAACTGAATTCAGAAGGCTTAACCTGCCATTCGAGTTCGTGGCAACGTAATGGCGCCCTTCTTGCTTATATTTTCAACAGTATTAGTACTGATTTCTGTACATATTATGGTTTTAGACTGTTCGCGTGCATTGTGTACAGGTCCACAATGTTCACGAACTAAGTGTCCGTCTAGTTGTTCATGTTTAGGTGAATTAGTGGACTGCAACAGACGAGGATTAATTGACATACCCAGTGATCTTCCTATTTGGGTGCAAATTTTGTAAGTATTTACTTAAATAACCTTTTTCTTATCTGTAATAGAAGGTTAAATGTATGCTCTATATCTTTACCATTCTTTGCATGCATCAGTTACCGCAATACCGAAATGTGCATGTTTGTTTCTCAATGTTTACATTTTCTGTATGGCCCTTTTAGGCTTAAGATTCTGTCTGAAATCGACCTTTTAGAGGGCATAATGTGGATCAATAATACTGCCTCAGAAAAGAAAGAGGATTTATATATTTTGTTAGTTTTGTTTTATCGTCTATCTATGGATTTAATTTAGAGATGTATAATTCCTCAATTTGAGTTTTAATATAAATATTACTTAATATTTTGTTTGTTGACAATTCACTTTTCCCATTATCTTTAGTGGTTATTCGGTTTGTTGAGTTAATAATTATTTTTTATTTTGTAATGAAATAACTTTTTTTGAAGATTTAATTACCAGTTTTTATTTTAAATTATTTAATAAATCAAATAAATTAATTTAAATCTTCACTTTTCCCAAGCTTTGGGCTACATCGCTAATAGACCTTTTTGAATTTCTTTCATTACATTTCTTTTAATTTGGCATACCAGCCTTTTAAAATATTGTGCTATGATTATAATTATGTTTACAGTTCAAATATATCATTTATAAAAGAAGGATAGATGTCATTTATCATTCAGGAGTCTATCTAGGTTTTAATATTAAGGGCCTATTTTTGTGAAAAGTATATTGTGTAAAACTTCATTTGAACAATTACTCTATTTTGTTTAGTATCAAGCTAATAGTGTGACAGGTAAATTGTGAAAGCCCCCCTTTTTTTATGATTTTAATTTTGTGAAAGGACAGCAAAGTTCTTGTTAATTCAAAATAATTTTCATAGATAATTCAGTAGTATGGTCCATTTTAAAGTAATGTTTTAATTTTTTCTCGCTATTAAAATAGTATTGTCATTTTAGTTCTTCGGTTCATTTGTAAAAAGAAAAAAAAAAAAAAAATCAAAAGATCTTTCTTCCATATTTTTTAATAAATAAAAAAAAGAATAAAAGAAATTTTAGAATTTCATCATGTGTACACAGTTTTCTGTGTGAATGTAAAATGAAATTTAATATCGCTATATATATATTTCTTTTTTACATTTTCTTATATAACTTAAATATTTGTGTTTGATTTTTACCGATTTATTCAAACCTTAAGTTTTATTTAATATTTAGAAAAGCAAATAAGTAGTATGATTAAAAGAATACTCATTCATATATTTTAGAATATTTGTATGTTGATGTTCAATATTCATCTCATTTTTTGCTTAAATAAATTTTTTAGTTTATTGAAATGCTATGACTTAAAAAAAAAAAAAAGATGATGATAGAAATATAATTACTTAAACATGATGTGCATATCTTTTACATTCATTATTGCATTTCGGTTAACCTTTTGTAGCTTCCAATACATTTTTCCTATGAAATATGAAGTGCAGTTTATCATTTTGCTGTCCACTTAATTATTACTATTTTTTCCTGTTTTGAATAGTGTTTAAAATATTGACAGGAAGAAAAGCTGAGCTGAAATATTGGAATACACTAAAAACAAATTTAACATATTAAGCTATATTCTCTTCTTTTATTATTATTCTTTTCTCCTTAAGGTTAAAATAGCATCCAATGTATACAGTATGTAATTGTTTTTTTAAGGTGCAATTAAATTAATTATATATTTAATCTCATTATTCAAAAACAATTCTTAGGGTTCGTTTTCTTTTTTCCCTTCATTATCTGAAATTTATTTGTAAAGAAATTTACTAAATTAGTCCAAAAATTTATATATAAACTGGATAGTGTAGTTAAAAAATAAATAAATAAACTTCAAAACATGTAAAATTTACTTTTTAGATGGTATTTTCTGATCAGAGATAATCTCTGATTATAAAACATCAAAACTGTATATATAGTACATATTTTTGCATATATATAAATAAAATAATCATGTAAGTAATAATTATTTAAATGGAATTTTAAAGCCTAATATTTGTTTTATTGCCTCATTTATCAAAACAAATTGTGTCAGAAGCAATTTTCACATGTAACAGAAAAAATGAACTAGAAGGCAAACAAAACAAAAATATATACAAAAGAAATAAATCATGAGCATTGACATATGATAAACAGCATTAAAAGAACTTGACATCAATTAAACAAAAATACTAAATGTTTATTTATAACAATAAAAATAAATTATAACATTGCTTACATATGCATATTTAATATTATTATGCATATTTAATAGTTGGAGTTCATTTAGTCTTTTTTTTTTTTTTTTTTACCTAGTTTAGAAGTTTTTATTGCAAAGTTAATGCAATTTTTTTTTTTCTGGGATTTATACTCTGTTATGAGTATTAAAATCACCCTTTCACAAGAATTTGTCTTTTATTTCTGTTGTCTGATGTCAATTATGAAAAGGAAAAAATAATTTTTTTTTTTTTTTTTTAGAAATGCTTCACTACATAGTTTGAAAGAATTTAAGAATTAGTACTTTATATTGTAATATCAAAATACAGGGTTGCGACAGGCTACTAAAAGGCAACTATTTGCGACTATTTTCAGCCTGAGGAGACTATGGCAACTATTTTGGCCTAAAAAGCTTGAAAAAGCAACTATTTTTAGAAAAAGGCAACTATTGGGAGACTATTTTTCACCTTTTGCAAAATTCTTGCTCTAGAAATCTCAAAAAAATCTTTCAGAAAGAAATATTTTCTATTCATTTTCTAAACAATCCCATCTTAACCTTTTTATTTTATTTTATTACCACTTTAAAGTATGGCATATCCCTGATGTTGACCTTGTAGCAAGGGAAATATCCAATGAAAATGTAGAAATTGCACCAGATGTGACATATGATACCTATTAGGCTGACCAATTTGCTTACTGCAGTTGACTCCGGTGACCTGTTATGTCCTTCCTCATAGTAAGCAAAAGTAACAAAATTATAAAAGAAAGCTCTTTTAGTAAATCAGAAAAGGAAGAAGAAGACAAAGCAAATATAAGCTCTTAAGAGTGGACAATACTTAATCTTTTCGACAACCAAAACCCATATTATTTCATGGGAAAATTTGTTTCCACAATAACTCATTGGCGAAAGTATTTTTTAAAATTCAGTTTTCACATTCAGGAAATTCACAGTCGTTAAATTAGCACTCATTTAAAAAAAAAATTGATTTGAAATCAAGCACAGTTCTGCCTTGTTGCTTGCTTCTTTTCCAGAATAATAGGTAAAGAATCAGCACTGTTATTTCCTGTAGTTTTATAGCACCAAATGAAAGAAATGAAATTTTTAATTACTGCACTTCATGTTAAAATAATAATAATAATTTTGGGAGTTTATTTTTCTGAGGAAAGTAGGATTAAAATTCCCTCCTTCCAAATTCAATAAAAAAGTCCATCGTAACAAACTACATATAAAGTGATGATTATTACATGTAATTTCTATGCAACTTAATTTGAGAATCTGATTTTAACATAATAATGAGAAATCAATCTTAAATGAGGCCATTTTAACGAGAATTCATTATATAATTTTTTCTATTTTTATGAATTGCTTAGAAAATCTAATATTTGAATACATTTGTATTATTTAAAACTATTTTATTTTGAAGATTCTTTTTTTTTTTTTTTTAATGGTATACTTAAACTGAATAGTAAGAAAATGCATATGGTTTTTATTCTTTAATATTCAATAGCAAGTGATATTTAAGCTAGTATTTTAGTCGCTAGGCTACTATTTAGGCAACTATTTTAATGCTTCTAGGCTACTAAAGCAACTATTTTTGTTCCATTTCTTTTGTGGCAACCCTGAAAATATTAATATTTAAAAGCATAAGGCTTTGTTTCTTTCATCTAACAAGCAACATGATATAGCAAGTTTTTCCCTAAAAAACTCAAAACTGTTAATTTTTAAAACAATATACTAATTAAACAATACTTTTATTAATAACAATTTAATTTTTATTTATGAATTAATTTATAAGCATAAATAAGGGTTTTTGACATGATTATTAAAACCATTCCATAACCATGTTTAAACCAGTGTTAGTCAACTCGGTCCCTACCGCCCACTAGTGAGTGTTTCAACTTTTATTGTGGCTGTAAGTAAGGGTTTTGTCTGAATACTGAGGCACTTTTTATTATTATTATTTATTGACTTTTCAGAAACATAGAAATGGGGAAATGCTTTATTATTATGTACTTGCTATAACTCAGTTTTACAAATTTTATAAAGTAAAGTTACTTCCCTACTTTACAGGGTTGGCAGGTTTTTGACACGTGACAGTTTTTGACAGTTTAAACCATGGTTAAAACCGTCATGTCGAAAACCTATACATAATTTAATTGTCATATAAAAACTTAGTTTAACAAAATATAGTTTATAAAGATTTTTTGAAAAGTAAATAGATTGATGTTCTTTGAAAAACACATTGTTACAACGTTTTGATTAATATAAAAAACGAAACTTTAGGCTTTTAAAATTTTATTATGAATTATTTCTATGTTCATTCAAAATATGCTGTGATACTTTTATATATTATTACGAAATTTATTTATAACTATGCTTAATATAGTATATGTTAAACTTAGTTATGTGATACTTTAAAAATATAGCTGTTTTTAATAAGATACTATTTATAAGTATGTCTTAAAAGGTAAACACATTAATGTTTTTGGAGAAACATTATAACATTTTGATTAATATAAGAACAAAACTTTAGGCTTCTAAAACTTCATAATTTATAAATCATTGATAGAATTTATGAATCATTTTGATTGATAAATCATTTTCTTTGCAATACAACATTGTATATTTAAATTTTTTTAGTATTGAGATTTTAGTATTATGTAATTTAACCAGTAAAATATAAATACATAGCCCAATATTTTGTATATAAATATTTTATAGAAAAATCTTTTTTTTTTTTTTTCAAATGACTGCTGATATTGCAAGTTTTAAAGAAAAAACAATAGTTCTGAATATTAAACAAGCTTGAATTGCATCTGAAGTTCTTATAATTATCATGAGACAAGAGAAATATGAATGCTTTCTGGACATGTATAAATTGTAATAAATTTAATATTTACTCGGACAGATTTAAAAAAAAAAAAAATATATTAGTCTAAGCTAAAAGGCCCAACAGCGGCCAAGCGGTTCTACGCTCAAAGCTGGTAAATGTGAGGTGCCAGGTTCAATCTCAGGACACACTCGTCGGCCTTGCCGTTCAGAGTTTTTCGCGGTTTTCTCCGAAACTTGTATAAATACGGGCTAGGACCCTTTAGAAAGACACCCACAGAGGGCACTCCCTCTTAGGCCTAGGACCCTAGGGCAGTCAATCAGCCTTACTCCCAAAACACCAATAGTCCAAGCTATAAACAGGTACAAACATTTATACAATCAATAATAATAGATAGATAAATTATTAATGAATGATAAGTGTAATAAATATAGATTATAAATATAATTATTTTCAAATTCATATTAATTTACTGCCTACATATATTATGTTTTACTTAAAGAAAAAATCCAGTATTCCTGTGTGTTCATGGCTTATTCATAAGTAACTTTGGAATTTTTGAATTTCATAAATATTAATATAAATAAACATAAGCATACAAATATGTCTATGCTATGCATACTTTGTATATATTTCTTAGGTTATAAACCAGTATATTTACCTACATTTTTATAAATTATCTACAAATTGTTATAAGATTTTTTTAATTTATAAGCAGCATAATATTTAGATATTCACTTGTATATGGCTACTAAATCCTATTTCTAACCAGATTCTAGCTCATTTATAGATTTTCATTTTGAAAATACAGGTTTTTGATGGTAAGAGGTTTCTGATGGTTTAAACCCTTGTGATGTCAAAAACCGAACCCTGCTACTTTATAAATTGCTGTTTTTGTGGAACTGGTGGGCTTTTAGAAAATTTTACTTCTAATAAACAGATATGGGTGGTGGGTATAGAAGTTTGACTATCCTTAGTTTAAACCTTAAAAAATTATTATATGTCGAAAACCTACCAACTCTGGATAAAATATAGTGCCTGCTAAAATTGAATATTTTGTATTTTTTTCCTTTCACAAAAGCTGATAGAAATTACACAAAAATGGGTCACATAAATTAAGACCTGGATTAACACCCCCCCCCCCCTCCCCTCCATGTCCCAAGCTTTATGCTTAAAAGTTATCTAAGCAAGAAAACTTTCATGTGCAAATTGTCTTATACCTTCCCTTAAATAATCTTTACATTATTTTATTTGAATTTACATGACTTGTAATAGAGTAAACCTCCATTTTTTTTTTTTTTTTTTTTTTTTTTTGTTGTTGTTGTTGTTGTTGTTAAAGTAAATAAATTTCCCTCTCCTCTAAATAATTAATTAGTATTACTGATAAATAAATAGTTGAAATTATATGATATGATATAATCACAGTAAGACTTGAAAAAATTTAAGAGCTTTTTTTTTCCCCCAAACACTGTTAAGTCAGATAAATATAAATTCAAATTTAAAACAATAGTGAAAGAATCCTTTAATGTCCAAAAAAATAAATTAATTAAACTGGGTTATAAAAATGTAAGGTGAAAGATATATTATTTAAGATGGCAATAATAATATTATGTAAATTTTTGTAATTTTCTTATTGAAAATAATGACTTGAAAATTAATTTTTTAGAAAGTTATTGAAGCATGTGTGTGTGGGAGAATTAATTTTAAGTTATTTAAATTTTAAAACTGTAAAAGGTTTTGTTTTATGAATTTAAAAAGTAGTGGATTTTTTGTTTTGTTAATGTTTAATTTAAAATTAAAAGATTATGCATTGAAAGTTTAAGCATTTTGAATGATACAAATAATATTTTATTCTAAATTAGTTTTTCAAAATATTGTTAGGTAATGTATTTCCATGGTTAAATATATGATGTTTAACTTATTGCTGTTATCAAAAAAGAAAAATTAGTATTATTTTCGTATTTCGTGGTACCAGACCTATTGTCAACTATTTTGCAAAATTTGCCTCAAGGTATTTCTTTTTTTTTTCCTTTTTTTTTTTATTTAAGTGTAAACAGTTAGATGATTATTTTTTATTTGAGATTTTTATCATATGCTGATGATTTTTCATATCTGAATCTGGCACCCATAACTGAAACTACTTTTAGTTAAACCATGATAACTTTAAGCTTTGAATAATTTCTTAGTTTTTCTTGATTATTTCAAGAATTTTTTCCCCTTATAAAAGTATTGCAGAATCCAATTGTATTTGTTAGACATTAACCCTGCTGTTCTGTTCTGGTCTATTTGACCAAAAACGTTTTTCAATTCTTTATAACAAAATGACAGTTTACAAATATTTTCTAGCAATTTTGTGACTTTGTTACTGTGGGACATATATTAATTTCCTGAAAATATTTTTATTTTATTTATATAGTTGTATATATTTTTAAATGGTGCAAATGTAATGTATAGTAAATGGGAACAGAACAGCAGGGTTAAAAGATTTATATGTTCTATTAAATGTTTTACAGTGGAGCACCTTTTATACGTTTTTCGACTTAGTCCCAAATCATTCCATTGAATTCTAATGTTAAAATATTTTGTTTATACGACACAAGTAAATTCTTAATTTCACTTATACATTATTTTTCCCCTTGTAGAATCCCAAGTTTAAATTTCATTCCAGGATTTTAAAAAAAAAAAAAAAAAAAAGATGTATGCTCTCTGTTTTATTCGTATCTTTTTAGACTTTTTTTTTTTTTTTTTTTTTTTTTTTAGAACTGTGGTAACAAAGTGCAGCTATAGAACAAAGTGCGACCTGCATCAATAGCTTGGGGGGAAGGAGGTGTGTTAGAGAAATTTTCAGAAATAAGCAGTTGGGGACTGGGTTGAATGGTAGGTATACAAGTAGCCAGTGACCGCTTGTAGACCTCCACCCTCTCCTCTAATTGATTCCAGGGATGGGGTATGAAAGGGAAAGAAAAAAAACCCACAACTTTATAGGCATTTTGTAAAATTCAAGATTTGTTACTCTCTTCCATTGGGCGTCTTAAATTTCTTATATTTGACAATTTTAAATTTAATTAAAAACATATCTTAGTCGAATAAATGTAAAGGAAATCATGAAAATTGATTCGACTTTTATTATTAACTAGCCGCCTTCGGCGACCAGCTGGTTCGCGATCCCTGAAAAATCCGACTTTACGAAATTCCCGCTCGGTGGCACCTGCGGCGCCTTTTTCTCGTTTCAGGTCTAATAACAGCTTATTGATATATCGTGAAAATCTGAAAATAGCTTATTGAAATCGCAGTAAATTCCCGTGCGGTAGCGCCTTCGGCGCCCTCTTCCCTTTTCAATATCTGAAACAGCCTGTTCGCTAACCATGTTATAATCTTTCAAATTTCTGACTTTAGCTAAGTCCCGCTCTCCCCGTCTTAGAACTTACAACACCTTCCTCGCTCATTAGAATTTGAAACATTCAAATTTTAAAATATAGCAGCGCCATCTGGCGGTAGAAATTTCTGTAATATATTGTTCAATTCCAAATCAACAAAGCTTTCAAATGATGTATTACTTATGAAAATATTTTAATTAGTAGCTGAGATACAAAAGAAAACCTAAACAGGAAACCTTAAAATGTGTAAATCGGGTAAAATCTCGAATAATATTTTCGATAATATAAAAGAACTTTAAAATATCTTTCGAATGATGTATTAAAAATAATATAATCATAATTAGAATTTGAAATTTTAAAATATTTCAGCGCCATCTGGCGGTAGAAATTTCTGTAATCTACTGTTCAATTCCAAATCAACAAAGCTTTCAAATGATGTATTACTTATGAAATTATTTTAATTAGAAGCTGAGATATAAAAGAAAACCAAATACCTTGCCTTAAAATCTTAATATGCCAACCAATTTCAAATGCTGTAACTCTTTTTTTTTTTTTTTAATTTTTGCCCTTTTTCCCTCTCTCTCAAGCCCTCCCTAATAATCGTACTCTTTCAAAAATATTCACAATCGAATTATCGGGCAAATACTGCAAAATATAAGACAATCTTTTTCCAATAAATATGTCATTTTTTTAATTATTCATATATTTTCATGAAAATTGAACAGTAGCTTTATAATATGCTGTCTAGGCCGAATATTAATTCAAATGTAACGTGAATGAAAATTTGAAAAAAATTTAAAATTGCAATTTTTCCCCCCAGTATAAAACACATGATATCTTAATTGATTACAACCATTTCCGTTTTTATCACAGACAGTTGTCTCGTATGTGTTTTGTTTCCGATCGAGACCGCTTAGAAAATCGTCTGCCCGTTGCCAACTAAATTTCATAGTTTAGTTAATTTTAAAAAATCTAATTGTTGTATCGATAAGCCGCTTGCACTCTTAGATTTGGAAAAAATTCCCCTTTCATTTGGTACCAAATTCGTAATGATTGGACTAATATTTCTAATTTATTTTCTATTTTTTCTGCTTTTAACTCCGTTAAAATATCTACTTTTATGTAATCTTGGTGAATTCTGAGTCATTGAGATCGCTTTTTGATTAAGACATAGGTCTACATTTTAATTAATATCTCCGCAACTAATTAAAATTTTTAAATTCTGTTTTGACTATCCCCTCGGGCAGGCTTCTGAGCACCTGTATGTCAAATTTTGTAGTTCTGCGTTCAGTAGGGGCTGAACGTATAGATGCTCAGACAGACAGACAGAGAGACAGACATCTTCTTTTATTATTATAGATATGACACTTTATTGTGTATTAATGTTAAAACGAATTTTCAGTTTTACGTTTTTTAGGAAAGGTCCCTTGAAAAACGTATAAACGGTGCTTCACTGTATTTTACATTTAGTAATTATTTTTCTATATATGTTTGACAAATTTGAATATTTATTTTTTAGGGATCTTCAAAACAATAAAATAGGTTCCATTGATGATTCAGCTTTTATTGGATTAGATAATTTAACAGAATTGTAAGTGTCATATCTTTACAATTATTACTCATTTTGTGTGCCTGTGTAATTTTATTTAGGGTTTATCTCTCCCGCTTATTTATGCTTTTCTCCTATTTATAGACCTGAAAATTAGAATTTCCAGTTAGTCATCACTTTTTCAAAATTTATAATAATAGCAAGTAGCTTAATCAGGCTCTTAGATCAGTAGTCGTATTTTCATCAATTTTTCCTTGATTATATTAAAATGTATGTATAAAGAATAATGTATGAAAGCAAAGACATGTATAAAAGCTAACTTAGTAATACTTTTCACAATACATGATAGAAGTAAATTGAAGCTACACAATTTAGTAATCTTTACAATTATACATACAGTAGACCACTAATTGGCTGAGCTGATTCCAAGCATTTTGCAGATTACATATTTTAATTAAAAAATATTAAACAAAATGGATGCAGATATATTTTATTAATTGTGTACAAAATAAACAAAAATTGACTTGATATTACAAATTTTTTCAGTATAATCATTGGTGTTTCATATATACTATATATATATATATATATATACACACATACTATATTATATACTAGCAGGCTTTGCCGGTCACTATATTTAAATGAATTTTAAAAAAAATCCATATTTTTTATACTATATACCGTTTTACAAGTGAAATGTAAGCTAAAAAGAAAATATTGAAATTGCTTGAAAACTTCGCTTCGGGCCCTCACTGACTTCGACAGAGACTTCTTCACTGCAACATCTTGGTACTGTATAATTTAATTTATAGAAATGTCAATAATGCAGGAAAAGCTGCATTAGTCATTTTCTTTTTGATAATAAGCAGAACGGAAAACACATAATATTTTACATTGAGATATTTTGTATAATTACACCAATTTAAAAAAATACTTTTCCTTTCTTTCCCACTCGCCTAACAAAAATATTTAAAATAAAATTGCGCAAACACGTTGAAACAGCTTGGACATCTTGGTGGAATTTGAAATTTGGCACTTAAGTAGCTAGGACGTTTCTCACCAAAATGTTTTCTTATGCATTTGTGATACCCATATGAACTCATAAAATAAAATTGAGAAAAATTGGACAAAAACATTGAAACAGCTTGGACCTCTTTTTGAAATTTGGCACTCAAGTAGCTCGGATGTTTCTCACCAAAATGTTTACTTATGCATTTGCGATACCCATATCAACTCATCGCCGAAATGACAACAAAATTATAAATAATTATAAGATTTAAAATATATATATATTATACCGTGTTTTTAAATTTTCTGTTGAATATTATAGCTATAGAACTACATTAGCCCTTTATCAGTGTGTAGGAAATTTTAAAGCGATAATGACGTCAATTTTTGTGAGGTGCATAATTTAATTTTTTTACAATTTTCAATGTTCACGTTTATTTAAAAAATGTATTTATTTTTATGTTGAAAAAAATGAACTCGTGTATATATATATATATATTGGCAACTATTAAATTATAACTAATATTTATTTTCATATTTTAATTAATTAAAAGAAAACTTTGCAATGTAATATCTTTAACAACTTGATGTATGTAGTGTCCACACAAAAAATGAACAATGTTTAGAGCTCTTTTAAAAAATATAATATCTATGCAATACGAGGGTTGCTATTTATATTTCTGGCCTAATAATGAAAAAACAAATATGTAGGATCGAAATTGGTTTTATTGTTTTTCAAAATATTCTCCATGATGATCAATACACTTTTGCATGCATTTGAACCAATTTTCAAAGCACTTTTTCCAGTCCGATTGAGGTAACTCCAAAACATGCGTTTTGAATGCATCAACCGCTTCTTCGGGGGTCGAAAATCGTTGTCCACGTAATTTATTTTTGATGTGTGGGAATAAGAAGAAGTCAATGGGTGCCAAATCAGGGCTGTACGGCGGATGACCCATCAGTTCGATATTTCGCTCAGTCAGAAATGCATTTGTTTGAGTCGATGTGTGAGAGCTTGCATTGTCATGAAGAATGATTCGCCTGTTCTTCTGCTTTTTTCGAATTTCTCCGATGACTTCTGGCAAACAAATGGTCGTGTACCATTCAGAATTGACCGTCCTGCGTTGCTCTAACGCCACTGTTGCCACATGACCGTTAATGCCGAAGAAACAGGCAATCATTTGTTTCGATGTGCTTCTTCCTCGAACAACTTTTGTTGGTTTTGCCTCGCCTTGGAAGACCCATACAGTTGATTGCTGTTTTGTTTCCGGCTCATATGCATAGAGCCATGATTCGTCACCTGTGTAGATGTTATACACAGCCTTTGATGTACCTTGAACGTATTTTTCCAACATTTCCTTGCACCAATCGACACGAGCCTTTTTTTGAGCGTTTGTCAGATTATGCGGGATCCAACGCAAACAAATTTTTTTTATGCTCAAATGTTCATGCAATATTTTATTGATGCTAGTCATACTAATGTCCAAAGATGCCTCAATCTCACGGTATGTCATATGACGATCTTGCTTTATCAGTTCACGCACAGCATCGATCTTTTCTGGCACAACAACGGATTTTGGACGACCTGCACGGGATTCGTCCTGGATCGAACATCGACCACGATTAAATTCGTTATACTAATTTTTTACAGTGCTGTAGGATGGCGCTTTATCGCTGTATAAAGAATTAAGTTCATCGAAGCACTCTTGTCTTGACAATCCACGTCGAAAGTTATGAAAAATAATCGCACGAAAATTTTCACGATTCAATTCCATTTTTTGAAAGAGAAGAACTTTTCAATTTACTTTCAACAACACAAATAAAGCTATAATGGTAAATCGTCTGCTGAATTTACGTTTAAAAATATCAAACTTTCGATTAAAATCATCTGCGGTCGCCTAGCAACACTTACTGTTGCCAAGGCCAGAAATATAAATAGCAACCCTCGTATCTTTTTTAAAAAATCATCAGTTTTTACAAAAAAATGTCCAACATTCATCACCAAAGTAGTTAAATCTAGACCAATCAAAAATAGGAGTGGTCCACCCGGAAGTGTTCAAAACAAACTCTTTGCTTTATTTATAAGATTATATACTACATTAGATAGATTTCTAAAAAAAAAAAAAAAAAAAATCAAGAAAATCAAGCCCTTTTACGTGGCACATTTTCAAAAAGTGTGATTTTATGATCATAACTAACAAACCCGCACAAAAATTTCACATTTTATTTACCATTTAGATTTGGAACTCATAAATCTTATTCAAATTTTTTCACCCAATTTCAGTTCATTTACATAGCTATGCAAAAAAAAAAATATATTTTTAGAGATCTGATACCATTTTTGCTGATTCTTACGTAAAATGACCTCCTGAATCCGAATGAGACTCCCATTTTGCCCAGTCACCCACTGTTTTCTGTACAATGACTAATAAAAGAAAAATTTAAATATATCATGTAAAAATTTACTTAAAAAATTGCTATTTTGGTTTGAAAATTTTTCAGAAATATATACCATGGAAAATTTTCCATCCCACATCACTAATGGCAACTTTTAAATTTTTATCGCAATGTTGGTGATGCATTTTTATTTATTTTGGCTTAAAAAAAAAAAAAAACTAGTGCTTATTTTGATTATACCTTTTATTATTGGTTTTTTGTCAATTTATGATGATAGTTCATGTTCTGTTTATATTTTTAAAGTATTGCTGATTTAAAATGATGGTTGCTAAGGTTGTAAAGATGCAACTTTTAAAATATGTTTTTCTGTAAAATGATGTATTAAGACACATTAAGTTATAATTTAATATATTCTTTAATAATAATTCCAATCTGGTTTTTTCAAATAGAAAATACCATTTCTGCTTTCTTAAAGACTAAACCATCAGCAAAATTAATCTTTTTTGTTTTATTACTGTTTTTAAACGTATTTCTTTCAAATTGATCTTTTTCTCCCAGACTAAGGTCCTGCCCAGTCTCAGAGTGAATGACCAATTAAATAATTAAAAGGCACATCGCTTTGCATTTTTAATCATGTGACATATCGTCACATAGAAGGAAAAATCCCATATTCTCTTTTCAATTTCCTAATATAAAAATGCATAGTACATCCCTAGATGAAGAGCTTTTTCTTATCGTTGCTAAGCAAACTATGTCTTCTCATATAAAATTCATGACGTGATATTTAAAATGTTGTACTGGCCTCTCCTATGATGGAAAGCCCGGCAATATAATTAAAATAAATATGACCAGCTACATTGCATCTCTTAATTATTGAGTCTATTTTAATACGAAGCATGACTGTTTAATAACAAAAGGGCTGTTCCTTATGCCCCAATATATATTTATATGTTTAATGTGCAGCTAGGGTTAAAATAATTATCACATTTGCCAAAGTACTGTTCTTGCAAAAAAAATATCTAAGTTACCTTCGTAAAATTTCAAAAATCAGCAAGAAGGTCCTTTACTAAAGCTGTACCCATATTATAAACAAAATCAAAAGATGATTCAGCTTTTATGTAGATAGAATAATATGTACAACAAAATATATATGTTACCGTTAAAGCTCAAAATCCGTTAATGTGCAGATTACCTAGCTAATCTGCAGATTAACTAAAAAAACCCGTTAAAGTGTGGAATCAAGAGTTTTCCTCTTTTTAACTAGGTAATCTGCACATTAGCGGCTTCTGTGTCGTTAAAGTTCAAATGTTTGTTTCGAGCCTTAGTTTTTTTTACATTCACTATGACGTCAAACAGTCATGTGATACAGATACGCGAATGACCTTCAAACACAAACTAAAACATTTTACCTTTCCGCTCTACTTCCACTATGATAATTGGTAAACGCAAAACGTGGAGCATCGAAGACATGATTATTATAGATTTCTTATTATGACCAACACACAACTTAAAGTAACAAGTAAGTTATAATTGTTTTAATTTTGATTTTATTTCTTCTCTTTTTTAATTCTGTCAATATAAGTTTGATAAGGGTGTGCTCTGCATTTTATTATTGAAATCTAATCTCAATTAAACGGTCTATCTCGTGAAACTTCATTTTGAATTATGAATATTAAAATTTACAACACAGTAATTATTTCCTCCCGGAATAAAACTATTAAAACACAACTTTTTAAAACTAATTTATTTAAAAATTGATTTAAATTACTATTAATTAGATGTATGAAAAATATGGCATTCAATATTATGGCTTTCATTAATAAATACTTAATATGAAACTTTTATGCATTTTTTAGCATTTCATTGCATTTTTTTTTCTTGTTGTTTCTTTCAATTTGAAGTTTCCTTTACATATTTTATATATCATGATTATATTTTTATTTTGTTCGCTTTTTCAGATAATTTCGTTGTAGTTTATCACATAAAATGTGTTAATAAAGTTTTTTTTTTTTTTTTTGTAAAATTAATATATTTGCTAAACTTGTTCAGATATATGTATGCTTCAAACTATAGTTTAATAAAGCATTGGAAAACAGTCATTTTAATTTTCATGCGTTCTAAAAATTATTAAAGCAGTTTTAATTATTTGAAGTACTTCTTAAATAATGCTTCTGAATTGTCTAATTTAATATTTCTTTAGCAAATTAAAAATTGGTGCATAACTTTAAAAAAAAAAAAAAAAAATTAATAACAATATAAGTTGTTAATAAAACTTTTTTTTTTATTTAAATGGTTAAATATTTTTACTACTGTATTACAATTCTAACATTCATTTATAAAATAGAATTTATTGAAAGCTATTAAAGTTATTATATTTCGTATTAAATATGCATAACATCTTCAAACTTATATTGACAGAATAAAAAAGATGAAAAAATATAAAATGTATATAACTTTAAAAGACATAAAAATTAAAACACATACAGATTAAAATAAGAAAGAAAGAAAAGGAAAGAAAACTATTTTTTTTTTCCGAATGAAAAAGAACAAATACAACACAGCGTGCTGTAAAATTACAATACCAGAGATCTTATTTTCACTTTAACGAGTGCCTAGTGAGTAATGAGCAGATTATCTAGGTAATTCGCAGATTACCTAGGTAATTTGAGAAATGAAGCAATTTTCCTCACTTTAACGGACCGCCCTAGTTAATGTGCAGATTACTTAGCTAATCTGCAGATTAACTGATTTCTGCACTTTAGCGGTAACATATATATTCAAATTTAATGACTTATATATTTAGTACATAAAGGCACATTTAAAATAGAAATTCCAGCAATAGAAACAACTGAAAGTAATTTAATTAAATGTGAAAGCTTAGCTATGAAAGTAAGAATTTCAGTATTTCAACTTCAGTCAAAATGATATATACAGTATAGGATCCGTTATCCAGAAAGCTTGGGACCTGGGATATTCTGGATAAGGGTTTTTTCTGTAATTCGGAACACTTTATTATATGTATAAAAATGGTACAAAATAATTTCATAAATAGCAGTGAAAGTGATAAACATGAATAATATATATATGCAAAGGCATAAAAGGACGTATTAACATTTTAAAACATTTAAATACCTTTAAAAACCCTTTTACTTGAGCAGCGTAGATGATATATTTCAACTCGCAAGTTCGTGGTCATCTTCAGATGTTTGTTTTGCCGCTCTGTTGACCATCGTCTTCATCATTTTCCACATCATCTTCTTCAGTTCTTACGTCATTCTGTCGTCGATATTTATCTATCACATGTTGCCAGTCCTTTGGTATAATGCTATGCTCTCTTTCGTTAATAGTAGTGTTAGAGGCTAATATTTCCCAGGGCTTCTCTTTTTAATGCGTAGTTATGCAAGTTATAAGGTGCTATTTTGGTGGTTTTTAAGGTATTAGGTATTATTGGGTTATTTATGTGTGTGCGTGATAAATCGGTGGAGCATCTATTGTATTTAAGGTCATTAATATGTTCTATTTCCCGGTCTTTAATTTTTCTTTTCGTCATTCCGATATATGAAGCAGTTTTATTATTATTTTCAAAATCAAATACAATTTTATAGATCCCCGGGGTTTCTTTAGGGTCAATTATATCTTTTTCATTTCGAATTCGCTGTATAATGTTTCTATTGGGTTTGATGGGAATATGCACATTATGCTTTGATCCTTCGTTTTTGGTTTTGTTCGCTATGCCATTACAGAAGGGTATGGAGGTGGTAAATTTAGGTTTAATCCTTTGGGCGTCATTAATTTTATTGAAAGTTTTTAAGCGTTTTTTAAAGAGTTTTTGTACTAGAGAGTTACTATATCCTGCACGTTTAGCAATGTTTTTTATAAATTTTATTTCGCTGTTAAGGAGATTTTTATTTGAGCATATTAGTATGGCGCAATCTATGTAAGAGTGTATGGCTGCAGTTTTGTATTGGAAAGGGGTCCTACATTTATTATGGATAATTTCATTATTGTTTGTTGGTTTTCTATATACAGTACTATTGAAAGTATTATTGTGGTTTTTAATAATTTCAACGTCTAGAAAATTTATGCTATTATTGGTTTCTATATCGAGGGTAAATTTAATATTTTGATCAAGGTTATTTAAGTCGTTTAAGAGTTTTTGGGGGTCAATGTTAGTGGGGATGACGGCGAAAACGTCATCTACATATCGTAGCCATATTTTACAATTTTTTATTATTTCGTGGGTGGAATTTTCAAGATGTCAGAGTTTAACTTCAGCAATAATACCTGAGATAGGGGAGCCCATTGGCACGCCCTTCGTTTGTCTGTAAATATTACCATTGAAAGTGAAATACGAGTTGTTTAATAAAAGGTTATTGGCTATAATTAGTGTTTCGCTTATTTTATTTTTACCATAGTTGTTAATTATTTGGTTTTGTATTAAATCAGTAACTTCATTTAGGTTTATTGATGGGTATAAATCTTTGACATCAAAGCTAACGAGTGTATCTTCATAGTTGATATTTATATTTTGGATGGATTTTATAAAAGCTTCGGTTGAATTTAGACTGTGATTTGAGGGGGGAAGTAGGGTTTCGTAGACGTTTTTCATATAAACTTCAAGATTGTATGTAGGGCCTTCTGATTTATTTACTATAGGTCTAAGGGAGGGAGGGGTTTTATGATCTTTATACTTTCCAAATATGCGGGGGATAATAGGAGCGTAATTTGGGGGGTTGTCATTGGGCCAGGATCCGGATTTAATTAGTGATTTTGTTTTATCCATTAGTTTTTTGAGTGGGTTTTTATCAATTTTGTTTACTTCTAGTTTATTAATAGTATCGGTCATCATTTTATTGTAATCGTTTCTATCTAGTATAGTTATTTTTCCGGTTTTATCAGTCATTAGGATTGTGATATCGCGATTCTTTTTTAATTCATTTAGGCATTTTATATCTGCTTTATCGCTATAAGTATTAATGTTAGGTTTTTCAATTAATTTAACTGCGGTATTTCTGATGTAGGAACGTTTAGGTGGGGGGATAAGATCTAAAGCAGTTTCGATGTGCGCGATAGTGTCTAGATGGTTGAAAGTATCATTGAGAATAAATTTTGAACCCATTTTTAGAAGTGCATCTTGATGATTATTTAGTTTGTAATTTGAAAAGTTTAGGTAAAGGTAAGTATGTGGGTTGTTTTCAAAAACTGCGTTAGGTTTTTCACGTTTTAACCATAGTTTAAGTTTTTTATTATGACGTCATAATAAAAAAATAGCTAGCTTTAAAATAGCTAGTTATGTATTGTCAGAAATATTTTTTTAGAAAACTTTTTAAAAAAACTTTAAACGTTTCAAGATCATTTGTGGATTGTTTCATTCCTTTCTAAAACAAAATGTATACATATAAATGATGATGCATGATTTTCATTTTTCCATTTTTTTTCCCTTTTTTGTGAGTGTTGCATAATGTAAGGAATTTGCAGTATCACTGTTATTTTTTATTTCCTTCTATTCTCATTCAAGTCAAATAATCAATCATCACCATCTAAAACAATGGAACTATATATTTTCATTTGATAATTTTTGTGAGTATTTCTGTTATTAAATTGTTAGGCAAAACAAGAGTTATTATTGTTTAAATCAGATATATGTATATAGTAATACAATATTATCAGTGCAAAAATTTGAAATTTAAAGATGATTTAATTTCAGTATTAAAACAATTATTCGGATCATAAGCGAAGACTACCCAAATCAAACCAAAAAAGAAATAAAGTAAAATTGAAATGAATTGTTGGAAATTGGAATCAGAGAAAAGCATTATTTACATTCTAACGTTTTCAAGGGTATATATATTTAAAAAGACATAATTTATATAGTGCATTAGATTTACACATTAAAATTGGTATTGTAAGTTAGGATAGGTTTTAACTAGAATAGTGCATTAAATTTTTTTAGTTGGAAATGCTGTTAAAATTTTGGTTAGATCGAGTTATTAACTGAAGCCAATATTTCCCAAATCATGAAAAGGGAATACGTCAAAACCAATGTAGTTAAATCCAGAAGAAAATAAAAAATTGTTGGTTCACATAGATTATAAACACTTTCCAACTGAACTTGCTTGCCTGTTATATCATTTAACCTTCAAATGTATTTTGCATCTGTTGATGAAGCTTTAAAAAATATTTTTTATTATAAAAGAAGAAAACTTTTAAATAGCAATATCTATTGTAGAACGTAATGCATCAACAATCTTTTGTGAGTTTTTGTACACAAACCTATGGAGGTTTTTCTGTTTTTGATAGGGAATATGCCACAGGGAACTTAAATAATGTATGACATTTTATATATATTGACGAAAATTAGAAAATGGGAAGTCTAAAAAATAATAAAGCAACTGAAAATGCAGTTCCAGCAATTTCCAGTTATAGCTCCTTAATGCACTTGAATATATTTTTGTCTCCTATAAATTTCAATAGTAAATTTACCATTAAAAAAAATCATGAATAATAAATTGCCTAGTTTTACATAATACAAACGATATGCTTATTTTAATGTTTTTTTTTTTTTTTTCATTATGCTTTCTTTTTCATTTATTAATTTAAAATCACAGATGAAGTTTTGTCTCAGTACATTGTTGAAATTGTAGCATCATATTTTCTGTTTTTTTTTTTTTTTTTTCAAAATACATTCTTGCAAAACGTGAATAAAATTTTGTTTTCTTTATTTCAATGCATTTGTTCAATGTATTTCAATGCATTATTTCAATGCACCTATGACATCAGTTTCGAGCGTTATTCCTGTGAGACCAAAGCATTTCATTTAATATTAAGAAGATAATGGGTATTCTGGTTTTGAGGCAGAAATTTTGGACATTTTCTCGAGCACCATAATATATGTTAATTTTTTACTAAATATTTTTTAAAATATGGGTGGGGGGAGAATTAAAAAGTCATAAGCTGGTAAAACAGGGGTTAAGAAGGGTGGGCGATGTTCCGGTTGTCACAATTGCAGCTCCTCTGGTCACCTGGAAAAAAAAAAAAAAGATTTTTAATTAATAAATGACATTAATAATGGTCCTTACATGAAAGGAGTGGGGAGGGATTCTCAAAATGGCGACTGTCTTGGGAAAGGAGGGGGGGGGGTGTCATTTTCGACCTCTTTTTCATAATATTCAACTTTTTAAACAAATAAAAAAATAATAATTTGATACAAAAATGGTAGCAATGATAAAGGGATATATATATATATATATATTTGCAGCTTTCGCTGCTTTATGAAGTATGCGCCCCTTGAAAAGTATATTTCTAATTTTAAGCATTTATATCTAATTGATTATGTGGTTTATTATCTTTTTTCTCTTTCACAAGTTTAATGGTCCTTTTTCATTATCCTTCAGGTCGGCGTAAGTATTTTAAGTTAATATGGTAACTCATTGGTTCCTTATCTATATCGCAACTTTTTGTGTCATTCTTTCCTCTATGTTAAATTCAGTTCTATATTTTAGTGTGCTGTTATTGTTTTAGTTCTATTAATTGCTAAATTTTTAGATTACATTTTATTACGTTATCTATTATTTATATATATATATATTGAAGGTTGGTACTGTGGTTTGTACAGTACAAAATTTGAAATTGGTTAACTTGAGATGTTAAGTCAACCATGTTGAAAAAAAAAATAGTTTAGAGAAAAATGCATTTAAAGTTTTAAGCAAAAGTTTCAGGCAGCCGCAGCAGTCTGTCATAGAATGGCACATTATACTTAACATTTTGTTAATTGACGATTAAAACTTCAGTCGGTTAAAATTAACATACTTCTTTCAGGGGGGGGGGAGAAAAAAATATAAATGTAGACCGGATTGGAATACTCTTTACGATGCTGTTATGTAGAATGTTCGGCATTTTGTCAAAATTTTAGCAATAAGTAATTAAAAAAAGTACATGTTAACCTGTAAGTTTTATATAATTATTACTATGTTTCAGTGTTGGGCATAATTGATTAAAAAGTAATTAAAGTGCAATTGAATTACAATTAAATTACTCTTATAATTATTTTACTGTCAATAAATTAACAAATAATTGATTGGCCAAAAAAATATATATATATATATATATATATATATATATATATATATATATATAATTATAATTTAATTATAATTCAATTGCAATCAATTACTTTTTAATCAATTATGCCCCAACATTGCTATGTTTTAAAGATGAAAATATTTTTTGAGGAATCTTTGAACTCATATCGCTGGGTTTTAATGGCTTTTCTTTCACTAACGAAAGAAGTTAATTTAATTCATAAGTACGGTTTTCTCTTTTTCTTTTAATGGATGCTTATTGTGTATTGTTGTTTTCAGCCTTCTAGCAGCGTAAAGATGAAATTTCACCAAGCAGAATGTGACCCTTTACGCATATTAAATTAGCATTAGTCATTGTCCGCTACTCGTTTACTTCACAGGTGCTGTTTTTGGACTTGACTTAATTCAGGCCATCGTGAAGTGAGTGTACTTCCAGATGGGGAAAGATTGAATGCAACTATCAATTTGCATATTTTCACGTTTTCTTTTTCTAATTTTTATATTTTTTATGAGGTGAGTGATTGGTAGACGCGCGCAAAAAAAAAAAAAAAAAAAAAAAAAAAAAGACACCTGTTGCAGGTGCAAGGAAGCAGTATTATATTTACCGTGCCAAAAGGATCCATTAATTCGAGACTTGAATTAAAATTGCGTCACAGTATGCTCTTTAAATTAAGCATTTATTGAAACATTTTAAAATCTTTTGAAGTGTATTCTCTAACTATATATCGGTTTTAATATTTCAAAGTAGGGAGATAAAGAAAACTTGATTATTTTTGGATCCGTTCATGTCCATATACAATACAGGTGGGGAAGGAAATTAGTTTTAGTAAAATGTTATGGCGTATTCGTTATTTCGATAATACAATCAACATATTTACTTTCCTTTTTAAAATCATTACCGTTCCTACTTTTTATCCTTCATACAATGTAATAATAATTACCATTTACAAGAATGATATGTAAAATAATTAGAGAGATAAAATAGGTTTGAAAATCAAAATTCAAATATGGGGGAGGGGGGGGGGGAGGAGATCGGAGTTTTTTACGAATATAATTTTCTTCTTATTCAGTTTTTAGCTAAAAACACTTTTGATGATTTTTACGTTAATTATCCTAAAATGTATTTTTAATTAAAATTTTATTTTATTTTATTTTTCATATTTCTCGATTTTAGACATATTTGTATAGTTACAAAATTAATTACAAGATACAGTAGATAAAAATAGGTTCAGAACCAGCGGTCTTAAATTGCTTAGCTTGAAATAACTTGAATTTTCATTCATTACAATGTTTCTGACATAACGGAAAATGAAAGACGAAAAAATTTAGGGGGAAAGGAGGCTGTAGACTGCTAAAGATTTTTAATTTCTTACCTGTACCCCGCCCACCATCTCTCATCTCTTGAATCTAAAATGAAACCTAGGCGCCAGACTCTATTACACGCTGCTCGTTCCTGAGACGTAGTTAAGAAAAAAAAAAAAAAAAAAAAAAAAAAAACATTTTTTTTTATTCCTTTCAGACTTGTATATTTAAGGGGAAACCTAGATTAGATGCCCATCGGAAAGTTTTTTTTTATATATGCCCCCTCTGTATTACTGGCGCCTGTATACGCAATAAATCTTTCCCCGTCCACTGTGATAGGTGTGCTGTGGGAATATTGCGCGGATAGATTTGTTAGAAAACTTTGCTTGGGGGTAGGTATTCGTACACTTTCGATTAAAAAATTAGTTTTCATGCATTATGGGTTTATTTTATTTGTTGTACGTTTTCATAAGTTTATTATTATTATTTTACGTAGCTTGGATTATCTGTTTTTTTCCACCTTGTTTAACATATATTTGATTCATTTAAACAAATTTTTGAGTGGATTTATTGTTATTGGATTATAATATATAAAATTTGGATAGTTCATTACTTACGGCAAGTAGAACAGAATTTTAGGGAAAAGGAGAAATTTTTTTCTTTGTGAACGGGACTTTATATAATAAACCAATATTTTATGCAAATAAGTTTTTTTTTTTTTTTTTCAAACTTAGCTAATTTGCCAGAAATACGTTTTTCTGAAAACAAGGTAAAATTCAAATGAACTTCCGAAATTCGAAGAGGTTATTTCTATTTGTTATCTATACACCTTTTTACTGATACCAATATCTGTTAGCCTATTTCTTCTGTATAAGAATGCTCGCATGCGGACAAAATTTATGTTCTTTGAAGATATTTTCACGTATTCTGAAATTATATATAGTGCATTTAAGATTATTATTTAGCTGCCTTAATTTGCAGCTGACTACTTTCTAATTAAAAAAAAAAAAAAAAAAAAGATTTGTTTTGAACAGCCGCGGAAATTATACCAAATGAATTTATGCGACAATTTCTTTTTTTTTTTTCTTTGTAATCTAATAAAATAAAATAATAATAAACTTTAGAATAGAGAAAGAAAGAAAAAAAAAACCTTAGTCTGTTGCGTAAATTATGTTTATCACTTTCAACTGCGGCAGCTGCTTCAAATTAAGATATTTTGGCTAAGTAATCAAAACTAAATTAAAAACTGGTGTACAATCAATAAACATACAAAAAAAAAAAAAAAAAAAAAAAAACACGTGCTACTGCCTTGGAGGCAAAAGCAACTTTTGCCTCCAAGGCAGTAGCACGTGTTTTTTTGCACCTGATGAAGAAAGGCTACGTCCTTTCGAAACCTTTTGTGCTGGCTTAAAATTTATGGTGTGTAAAGAAGTTTTAAAATCTATGTAAGTAATCAGAGTTGTGACATAAAAGTAATAATTAATTGCTGTTGTTAAAGCGTTTATCATTGCTAGTGAGATGGGATGAAATAAATGCCAATAATTTAACAAGTTATAAAGCTAGATTTATAAAAATTTTAATCTTTGAATTTAATTATTTTTATATAAAATGTCAACGCTTGGGGGGTAACCTTTGAATTTTGTTAAATAATTCTTATAAACTTTTGAATTTAACTCAATTTAAAGATTTTTTGGACTTTGAACTCATAATCACTATTTTTAGCCATTTTTTAATTGTTAATAAAATAATTTGAAAATTCTCAAGTTTTTTTTTTCCTTTCTTAATAAAACCGCATTGAAATTAGCCTATTCGTTTTTGAGCTATAGATAGACACACAGGTAAACAAAGGCGGCTTCAAACTTATGTCACCTCTCTTTTTCTGTCGGGGTCAAGATTTTGGAGTATATTCAACATTTGAGTTGAAGCTATCGTTGATAATATTGAAAATTATGTTAATGCATTACAGATTACAGCATGATCTGTAGAAATGATGTAGAATAGTATGATGCACATTAAAATGAAAAGGACAAATAAGACGAAATTTTTACATTATCCTATGTTATTAAAATAAAAGTATTTTTTAATCGCTTAATCTATGTTATTCTTTCTTGCAAATGGTTAAACACATTACCGATTGTAGTCACTCATATATATGTGTGTGTGTGTGTGTGTATATATATATAATTTTTTTTTTTTTTTGGGGGGGGGGGGGGTCGCATATTTTGATCACTCTTGTCAAGATTTTTTGTCTGTGCAAACTAATGTGCCCTAAGTAATAATAATAATAATAATAAAAAATCATTAAATCAAAATTAACGCATTTCGACAAAAAATGCGCGTGAGCATATTGCAGGCTTGGCAGAAAAATTGTTTTATAACAATTATTTAGTTTTAAAGAGAAGAAAAAAACAACTGCTAGAATTTATTATTTTTAAAGAGTAGTTAAAATGTATTGTTATTAAATTATGCAATTATCCAAGAAAATCTGGAGTGTGTATTGATATACCTTATTTATTCAGAAAATTAAAAGAAAAAAAAAAGTAGTGTGCCTTTATATATCAATCAAAAATTTAGTATGTCTTTCGGCCTTTTTCAACACATTATGGAAAAAACTACCAAAAAAAAAACATTTTAAACTGTTTTTAAAAAATGCTTAAGATACATTCTTTTCTAAAATTTCAACATTTAGGAATCTGCTGATTTCATTTATTTAGAATTCAAAACATAATCTACCTCTACACTATTTTTTAGTCTCCATAAGCGGTTGAAAATTTAGTAGGTCCTTCAACCTATTACAACCCATTACATAATTTGTATTGCGCCCCTTGGTTTCTGGAGGTTCCAATGCTTCTTTTACATTTGCTTATGAATTTCTTTAGGTGGAGCGAGAGGGGGGATGGAATCAAGATGAAGGTGGGAAGTGTGAAAAGCACGGCAGGGGAACCTCGGCCTTGACAGATTTTACTCCTCCCCATCGGTTGTATGATGGAGTACAGTTTTTAAGGTCGTGTCACGTGATGTGGTGGCATATTCTACTTTCTTGGTTCAGATTTTTATTTTTAAATTCAATGCACAAAATTCTTCCAAAAAAAAAAAAAAAAAACTTTTTGCATTTTAGCTAAGAATTTTAATTGCATGATTGCGGGTTAGTTAGTAGAAAATGCTCAATTTAAATTATTATTTTTTTTATAAAACACGATTAAATAAATGTTAAATAACGTATAATTTATATATAGATATATAGCTACCATTACCAACCTTTTTAATTTTTAAATCTGATTTGTCACCACTATTCCTATAAAAGAATTTGCCATGTATATTTTCAATGATTGCATAATTTATTTCTAAAAACTTTCCGTTATAAAGTCTTCTTGAAAAACGGGAGACTTTGAATCTGTCTAGAGGTGAGTTCGGGCTCTATTTTGGCAATCCGAGCCCGCCTGGCACGAAACATTTTTGAGCTGAGCCCGATATTGAAAGTGATACGCTACGCAACACATACACAATAGTAAAATTAAATACTTTTTTCTTTTTCAAATCAATTTTATTATTATCAGTCCTCTTTTTAAATAAATATAAATGTTATTAAACAATTTATAATGTCTGTGTCCCTGTTTACATCTATATATTTATAGTGCAACCCATTGTTTAGCGCGCTTCCCCCCCCCCTCCCCAAAAAAAAAAAAAAAAAAAAAAAAAAAAAAACGCGATTTATCCGAATGAGTGATATAATGAGGCCCGATATAACGAAGGTGGAAGGATTACTGTATGACATTCTGATAATATGCATCCCGTTGAAAAAAAGTACTATTTAGAAAAAGGAAAGTCAAAGCTACTAAGGTTTGCAAGATTATTTTGTGATTTATAATCTATCATGATCATTATGGCATTACTAAAGGTGCTCTCAAAATGAATAAAATTTCGTTTTTTTTTTTTTTTTTTTTTTTTTTTATAAATGAAATAGCATTACAATTCAGTGTTCTAAGATGTGAAATTTCTGATGCAAAAATTGATCATTAATTTTAGGGAATTTTAAAGCAATAAATATTTTAATAAAACAAATTATTACTAATGAAATATGAAAGAATTTTGTTACAAAAATATTTTATTGTATTCAATAAATAAAATATATATTTCCTTAAATAAAGTTTTGATCAAAAATGAAATTTACTCTGATTTCTTTAGCTTATTTAAATTCCTGAAATTTGACATTAACATTTTCATCATTATAACACATATCCATTTTTTATTACAATATAAACATTAAATATATATATATATATATATATACATATATATTCTCGGTTACAAAAAATTCAATGCAAATTAGGTTAGTTTTGAAAATTTGATAGATTAAAAAAATAAGTATTCATTCAACGCATTTTGCATTGAAAATAAAATTTACTGAAACTACTCCAACTTGTTTAAATTCTTAGTTTTACATTCAATCACATTCAGTTTCATCATTATAAAATATATTTATTTTTTCATTACATTCTATATATATACACACACACACACACACACACACATATATATATATATATATTATATTTTCCAGTTAGTGAAGAATAAAATAAACGGAACTTTTAGCTTGAATCCGAGCCCGGCCGGAGCCCGTCTCATCTCTATATTCTCTATTTATTCTTTTAGTTATAATGTATACATATACGTGTAAAACATTATTAAACGAATGTAGAAACTTTTTGAAGTTTAATTTTTTATCTGCTACCAATTTAAAATCATGCACGAAAGAGTTCCAACAAGAAGTAAAAAAATAAAATAAAGCAGGGGATTTCTCCCCCCCCCTACCCCCGCCCTCCTGTGGCGGTGGTGGTGGTGGGGCGGGGGGGGGGGGAGGTAAAGGATAGTCTTCAGGTCCATGCTGCAAAATACAAAGAAAATGTTTCGAGTATATTGCGTGCCAACCCGGGAGGACATATGAGGGCTATCTTCCTGCGCTTTCTTTTTGTCCCCAGTCCACTAAAGAAATTATGAAATTTAACCATTCTATAAAAATAACTAAATACTAAATTAAAAGTAATGTACAAGATAATGCTTAAAATACATGAGTATTAAGATGAATAATTAATAAATAATTAATAAGTTGATAATTCCATAATCACATTCCGATCCCGGTAAGAAACACTTCTCAAAAACATAGTATTTGAGAAAAATCAACTTCAGGGTAACGATAGAGCATTGACTAGCATTGGCATAAAACTAAAACAAATGCTTTTCAGGTGGATAATTTTCATGTAGCAATATGATGCTTTTTGTGTACTTTAGGGCGCATTACACACATTTTCCAATGATATAAAACTCAGAGTTGCCAATTTTTAACCTGTGTCACTTTTCTTTGTGGGGTGCAATATTGTGTCTGTGGTGGTACAAATGCATGTGTAAAATGCCGCACAACTCAAAATGAAGGCTCCTTCAGTCCACCGTCCTCTGATCTACCCAGCATTATATTGTTTGATGCACTTTAAGTTAAATAAATCATTTTGAATAAATGAATATTTTTCATGGTACAGTTTGATATCAAATTAAAAGTGTATAAAAATTTCTTGTTAAGTTTTTTTAATTCTCACCTTTTCCCATATTTATCTGAATTTTAACTTGTTGCAATCATCTATTTCATTTTAAAAGCTTTTCTTTCATTTAAAGATTTTCTTTTTTCATAAGTCTTTTTATCTTATTAGCCAAAGAAAAAAAAAAAAAATCTCATTTCTTTTGCACAACTTGTTTTATTTAAATGAATCAGCAAATCCAGGGATGCGTCGTGTCGTCCATGGGCTGCCTAGTTGAGAAATCTATTTAAGAGAATACTTCTCCTAATTTGATCAGAAATCTAACCCCCATGTTGTAATATGGAGAAATTTGTTTTATAATTTAGTTACTCATTACCTAATGCATTTTTTAAATTTTCGTTTTCCCGTTTGAATAATTTACAACTGATAAAAAATTTTTTGTTTTCCAAAAATTGTTTTTTTAAAACTGCAAAAAATGCTCTTAGTTAATTCTTTCGCATTTTCCAGCTTTAAAACGAAATATTAAAAATTTAAAAAATTTATTTTTGAAAATTAAAGAAACATTTTATCGGTTGTAAATTTTGTAAGTGTAAATATGGAATTTTATAAAAAGGCATTAAGTAGGTAGTGAGTGATTTATGAAATAAATTTCTCCGTAGAATAACATGGGGTTAGACTGCAGGTGAAATTAGGTGAAATATCCTCTTAAGAGCGGACAATACCTAATCTCGCCGGCAGCCTTCGCCCATGTTATTGTAAGGGAAAATTTGTTTACATAATTACTCATTACCTAATGAATATAAGAGATTAGGTATTGTCCCCTCTTAAGCACCCTGAGTATCAATGATTGTGTCGATACATAGAAACCATTATATATATATATACCGAACATAGGAACCATTATATATATATATATACACCGTAAAATCCCGATTATAACAAACCCTTTCTTTTGGAAAAAAAATTCCATAAAATCAGAATGTGGGATACTATCGGAAACTTTTATAAAGCTGAAATTTTAGGAAAATCTTCAGATTGTAACAACTGAGAGAACGGAAGGTTTTAAAAAAATAAAAACATCAGAAAATCACAGAAAAAGGTATATTTGAGGGGGGGGGGGTATCTGAATTTTACGGTATATATTGAGCGTTTCCTCACCTTTTTTGCTTCAGACTTTTTACACCTCTTTTACATTCAGTTTTTATTGGTGCACTTGAAAATTTAATTTTTAAATGCAGTAAATAGTATGGAAGAAAAAAAATTTGCGATGTCTACTCTCTACTGTATTGCTGGATTGGAAGGCTAAAAAAGCCATCCAAACTTCAATTGTTTCTTTTTGTGTTTTTGAAGCAACGTTTAAAAGGTCTTTTTTAAGTTTGCAAGGGGTGAATTGTATTTTTTGTTTGTTGCACTACAAAATCCTTTGGAATTGTGAGTACTGGCGAAAATAATAATAATAAAACTTCAAGAAGAGCATTACTTTAATCTTGTTTGATTTATTTATAGAATCCTTAACTTCGATGTTGTTGTAATGAAAATTAAAAATTTTCGTTACTATTAAAAAAAAAAAAATGGCGATAAACTAGCATTTACAAAAGAAAAATAAATTCTCAAAAAGAAAAAAAAAAAAAAAGAAATGTTTCGGTAAAAAACGCGTAGGTGGTTGTCTTTTTGTATTTGTATGAGTTAGGACTGGAGGGAACGTGATTGAAGGCCAAACATCGGGATGCTTTTCTTCCCCCTCCAGCTCCTCGCTATGTAATAAGCTGTTAAGATCATCTTTTGTCACGAATGAGAGTTGGAGATTTATCGCTGTTAGTTCCCATTCTAGCACACTCGCCTTCTTCGGATGATGACTTTTATATAGGAAATTTTTAATTCATCATCATCGATCGTATCTACCTGGCACATATGGGAGAAACAGTAAGACTTGTTTTATAATCTAGGAATTTATCGCGTGAAGGGGCTATTGGAGGAGCATGTTTCGCCAATGTGTCTTTAAAAATACTACTTTTTACTTTCTGAACATGCATATTTAAGGAAAGTATTGTAATCATGGCAAAAATTCGACTTCGATATTTTCGTGTATCTGTACGTTTTGAGGTCCCCTGAGTTTATTTTTGCTATTTTTACGTTGATGTGTGTGTGTGGGAGAAAGAGAGATCGATAGCGTCTAAATGCTTTGTTCAAATGAGCTGAAAGTTGATACGTATGTGATAGGTCATCATAGAACGAACCTTATTGATTTTGATGAATAGGGACACAAAAATTCTTATTATTATGTCCTATGAGCTCAAATTATTTAATGTGCGATAGCGTGTAAATGCGTTTTTCGATTGAGCTGAAAATTTATATAATGTTATGAGTGTCAGCATCGCAAGAACTATATAGATTTTGGTGAATCTAACACTTACAGTTTTTTATACAAAGGCACAGCGAAAAATTTATTAACATTTTGACATATGGGCTCAAATTATTAAAAAAATTCAAGTGCAATAGCGTTAAATTAAACATACTGTATGGAAGAAAAACACTGAAACACCCTATTATAATTTTTCGCTTTTGTTTATTTAATGACTTCTTATTCTAATTTATTTAAACAACGGTTATTAACTTAATGTTCGGAAAGTCAAGTGGAGTCACTCCAGATTATTTTTAGGCTAGTTTGTGCAAACAATAAACACGACTTTTTAAAAGTGACTTTTCTAAGAATATTGGCGCTTGTTAAGAAAACTTGCATAATCGACCAGATATAAAAAAAATTTTCTTTTCTTTCTTTATTATTAACTGTTTTTGTTTTCAATGTAAAAGTTAATGAATTTGTATTAAATAAAAAGTTAGTTTTGTTATTTAAGTGGCAGGGAATTAGAGTGTAGGTATTTAAAATATATATGTTAAGCGAGAAAAAATGTAAATTCAATTCAAAGAATGTCTTTTATAAAGTTTTGACCGAAACGATGTGTAACGTATCAGTTAGCAGACACAAGCTTATCTGCAAAAAACAGCTAGATATCGAAATGTTTTTTATTGCTATTATTGCTCAATTTAATCTATAATTTGAAATATATTACATGTGAAAATAACCAAAATAATAAATAATGTGTGAAATATTTTGCATGGTTCTGAATTTCTTAATATAATTATAAATATATACTCACTATCACTACAAAATATGTTTATGTATATGTTTCAATAAAATTTAATTATACAGAGAAAAGAGAACTCTTTAGAAAAGAGTCACTTACTTTTTACGAAAGTTTTTACTAATTCTAAACAGGGATCAAATTAAAAAAATAAATAAAATATCGTGTAAAACCGTCAATTCTATGTAAATGTGGGTGCATTAATGAAACGGGGAGGGGGGGGGGGTTGAGGGGGCGGTAGCCCCACTCACACAGAACTAATTATCATATAAAACTCTTCCGAAGCCTTATTTGAATTGTTTAACATAGGTTTACATAACAGTACTAGTTATCTTACCTCTTAATCTCCAACCTGTATTTATAGTATTAAATTTCGGGGTAAGAGAAAGTCGTGTGAGTGACACACCAGATTATTATGGATTAAAAAAGTAAACGAATAGTTTATTTTTCCAAACTGTCGAGTTTTCTTTTCTTTTTATTTTCTTCTGTAAGTATATACCTATAGAGAAAGTATTGGATTCGTGAAAATTTTTGAACTCCGGTTTTCGATGAATTTACACGTTTTGGGATATCCTGAACACGATTTGATAGTTTTTAGAAAATGTTTTTGTGTATCACGAATTTTGTGGACGCTGTATCTCACGAACCGATGAACGAAATTTAACCAAACTTAGTATTTAGTTGGACCCTGACATAAACTGTTGCTGATTAGATTTGGGGATCAATCGCTCAACAGGTGGCGCTGTAATCGCATTTTTTTCTAAATTTTTAACATGGCAGTATAGGACAAAATTTCGCATAAATGTACATAATGGGAGTTATTAGGTTGATTTCTTTAGAAATCGACCTATTGCAATCACTTCATTTATATATATAATGAAAATTTTGTCATCACGATAACTCCCGAAATAATACTTCAAATCGAACCAAATTTGGACAGAGAACTGATCTTATAAATATCTTGGATGAGTTCGTTAACCAAGTTGCTCCGACTTTTTGTTTTCAAGTGGCAGTCACTTGAAAATTTCAAGCCGACATTGTAAAAAGCATATTTAAAGCAAGATTTGCTTGAATTTTGATGTAAATACAGGCCACATAAGGTTCACAATGAAGTTTATTAGTGAAGTTTATCCGTACTGACATAAACTGTTGCTGGTTAGATTTGGGGATCAATCTCTCAACAGGTGTCGCTGTAATCGCATTTTTTCTAAATTTTTAACATGGCAGTATAGGACAAAATTTCGTATAAATGTATATAATGAGAGTTATATTTGACTTGTGATTGTAAAATTAATATGAATTATTGATAATAGTAGTAGTTAACTAGGAAAAAAAAATTGCGTATGTGGGGGCGTCGCTCCCCCCCCCCCCCCCTGGGGGGAAGTGAATTTTCAAGATGGGTATCTTTCGAAAGGTCTCATCAATACCTTTAAAACGAATGGTTGAACTATAGATCTCTGATAATTTAAAACAAAGTTATCAATTTTTTTTTACTTTTAACGAAAAAAAAAAATAATATTGAGAATAAAAGAGACTTTTTTTTTTTTTTAATATTTAGTGTTTATACTACTTCTCTAATATGGAAATCGTCAGCATATCATGGAAGATAATTTTTTTTAAATATTAATTTTAATAAATAATTTTTACTGAGTGAATTTGTATTGGAAAATGTAGAAGAAAGTCCTGTGGTGGCCACAACGTACTAGTTTCTTCTTTTTTATAATAAAGTAAATGCCTAAGTTGTTACAAAAACAACAGGATAAAAATTATAAATATTTGTTTATTTATTAAAAGTTCTGCCAAAGAAAATCCTTAATTCATAAGAAAATTATTGATTTTTAAGATTAAGTAATAAGTTTTTAATACTGAGAAGTAGATTTGGTTACTCTAAACTTTTAAGATAGTACATAAAGATTGTTTCGTATTATTTCTTTTGTAAATACTAGCATTAACAAAACTGTGTTACTTATCAGTGTCACATTAAATTTGGCTTTTAAAAATTGGCAAATGTATGGTGTTATTGCTAAACAAACATTTGTAATACATTTTTATGAATAATTGGATAATTTTTTCTGAAATATAGTATAAAATAAATAAATAAAAAAGTGCTAACCTGCTAACACTTACTAGCAGGGTTGTAGTGATTTAAATCAATTGATTTTTTTGAAAAAAAAAAAAAAAAAAAAAAAAAAACACTCACTTATTTTAAATACCAAAGTTATTAGCTACAATGAAATGAAATTGTTTATCTAACTTTAAAAAATGAGATTTTTAATTATTTCGTATGTAAATTTAAAAATTCAATTTATATAATATAACAAAATACTTCACTAGATGAGCTAATATTTCTCATTTCTTGATTTTAGGGTCATCTCTACTAAGCAATATTAATAAACACAAAAATAAATCATACCTTAACTTTCTTAATTATGTATACATTTTGTTATATGTTTTAATAATTCATTATATTTTAATTATTTATACAAACACAGCCTTATAACTTGTAAATATTTAATTAGTGTATAATTCATTGATTAATATTATATATATATATTCTAGTTCGCCTTTGCCACCTTGCGGTTCATATTTCAAAAAGAAAATATTTCCTTGCTTATTTAGCTCTCATACAAGTTTGTCATTTAACATTGGCTCACATGATATTTCAAAAATAATAGCATATTTTACACAGGGGTCATACTCCTCAGGGAAAACTCAGGGAAAATAAAAATTTTCATTAAAAGTCAGGGAAAATCAGTTATAAAACCTGGAAAAACAATTTTTGTTTTTCTCTCAAGTTATGTTTTTCTTGTTTAGCTTCGTATCAAAATTTAAATAATTAATTATTGTGAAAATACGCATGTAAATAATGACTTCTACCTGAATTTCTATCATGATCGGCAGTAATATAACATCATACAGTGAAAGTAGCTGTATTTTGTCTTGTCTAGAAAAGCGTTTCTTGTAATATGTCGCTAATAAATATTTTCTTGAAAATTGTCTGGGAACTCAGGGAATTTTTTCCCGATATTTGAGTATGAACCCTGTATTGTAGTGTTTAAAAAACCCTGAAGGCTCTAAAAAGTTTTTAAAACATCATAACCTTTTATTTTAACTACATATAATCAGTTAAATACAGTTCGAGGCTGCTGTCACTGCTTGTTTAATGAATTGTACTCTCTAAATATATATATATTAAAAAAAAAAAAAAAAAAAAAAAAAAAAAGATGAAAGAATAAGTGAAAAGTAATGAAAATGTGAATTTTGTTAATGGGTAAAGCGTAAAAAAATTTTCTTGATTCAAATGATATTTCTTAAACCTAAGTAAGAATTTTTTTAGGATATATAATCTTCTTTTTTTTTTCTTTCCCCCCTTTAATTCCTTATTATTTTTATGTTGATTAGAAACTACGAGTAAAAATTTCTTTTTCTTAATACATTGCTTCAGTTTATGTCATTTTTCCTATTAAATTATCCTTTTCTAAAGTCTTTATTTCAATACATTATTGTACCTATAAAGTCAAAGTTACAATTTGAGTGGCTCATACTACCACATTTATGATTGCTATAAAATTACTCTTATTATGAAAATACTATGTTGAATAAAAATATTGGTAATAAATGCCTACATGGATTTTTTTTTCTATGGGAATAGAATACTATATTTTTATAATTTAAGTAAAATGATTGATAGTGTGGAAGTGGATATTGTGCATATATGTACACATACACATGATAAAATACAAATGTTGTACAATAATGTATGAATACATAATAAAAATCATTAAAATCAAATAAATCTTGATTTAAAAAAAAAAAAAAAAAAAAAAAAAAAATATCAACAACCCCCTGTTTACGCTTACTAGATCCATTAATTCTTTTATTAATTTAATTATTTATGTTTTTTAATCTGATCTATATCATATATATATATATATATATATTTTTATTAAAACATCCAATTTGAATAAACAAAAATATTTTTTCCCAATGAAAATCATGATGTTGCTAAATTATTACTACAAGACATTTTTATTACTATTAATTTCAGTATTTTTACTTTGTTTTGTTATTATGTTTGAAAAGGTAATTAAAAATTTTATTATTACATTACTTTTCTTGTTTCAGTGTATTGCTTGCTTCTGTTTTTGATGTTCAATTAGACGGTCATATTCCTCTTATATTATTCTTTCCTCTTTGACGCCGCTCTAAGAAAATAATAAAATAAAAAGATAGCACTCTCTTTGCGACCTCTCAACATATACCAGGTCTCTTAAGTAATCCCATGCCTTGTTTGCTCAAGCACTCCTATCGCTCGTGTTTATGTTATTATTTTTCTATTTCTCTTTTTGCATTAGTCGGTGCACCTCTCGAAAGCTACCAACAGTGGCACTTTTCAGCAGACTTAATTTTTCATTTATCAAAATAGTTACTTTATACATTTATTGTGTGACCAAGAGAGACCAATCTTTCTCGTTTTATTGACGGTTGTAGCAATTTTTTTCCCCGCTAATTTAAAGTTTTTATTAGTAAAAAGAAGCAAATTTCATCTTATTTCCACACACACACACACATATATATTAACTATATTGTTTTCATTTAATTTAATAATAAAGTAAGTAATAAAAAAATTGTTAATTAATTTCCAAGAATGCTCAGCGATAATAAATTTCCCAACACCTGATGTACCCATTTTCAACTTTCGAATACTTCATGTTTCCATTTTTGTAAATATTTATTACTTTTTTCTATATTCAATAGAATAAAGTACTGGATTCGTAAAAATTTTTGACCCAGTTTTCGATGAATTTACACATTTTGAGAGGTTCAGAACACAACACGATTTGACCTTTTTTAGAAAATGTGTGTGTGTGTGTGGTGCGCGCGCGCGCGACACACAAATTTTGTGGCGACTGTATCGTAAGATCTACTGCACAGAATTGCATATCAATTTATATATAGTTGCCCCTTGACATAAATTAGTGATTATCAACTTTTGGTGCAAATTACTCAACAAGTGTACTATACTGCGATTTCTTCCATTTAAGATAAGGCTATATCTCAGGTTCTATTGTGTACAATCGAAGAAAACTTGATATGTGTGAGGGCAATTATAAAACATTTTGCTGATTCAGTTTGGGTGCATATCGGCCGATAGGTGGCGCTGCTATGCTACAATTTTTCCGTGAATGGGAAGGCGGGGTCTTAGATTCTATTGTATATAAATGCACAAAACTTGGCATAAGAGAGGACCATTATGAAGCACTGGGTTGATTCAATTTGGGTGCATATCGACCAACAGGTGGCGCTGCTGTGCTGCAATTAATTCCATGAATAGGAAAGCTAAATCTCAAGTACTATGTCATATAATTGCTGGAAACTTGATATATGATACTATTATGCAAACGAATTTGACTTAATTTGGTAGTATATCGGCCAACAGGTAGAGCTGCTATTGTGATTTTCTACATCACTGTATCTCAGCGTCTGTTAAATAAAATTGTACTAAACTTCACGTTTAAAATATTAATATTTCAATTTTACTAATTTATAAAAGGTTTCAATAATTGTGTGTGAATTTTGCTAAATTACATTTTTTACAGATACATAAATAAAGGGGACCCGAACCGAAAAGATTGTAAGAACTTGATTTTCATACTAAATTCAGATTCATAAAATTACGTGTATTTTTCACAACAAAAACAGGACCCTGCCTGAAAAGTTTGGCCACACCCTTATAATTTCCTACTAAAGCTGTATTTTGCATATTTTAGCTATAAATTTTATCGAAAATATATTGTAATTTCACCCGTTTCCCAGAAAACTGCTGTTACTTTCTACTAAATAAACTTTTTAAAATTGATTTTAACTTATTGAAATGTAAAATATTCAGAAGATATGCCTTGCATCTTATCTGTCAGCAAATTACGAAATTTTACTCCTACGTGTATATAAATATAATTACGTCTTTTTTGCATATTTATAATTTATTTATTTATTTATTTTTTTTTTATATCTGTGTATTTTGATTTTTTGTTTTGGTGAATTAATCTCACTAAAATATCATTTAACAGGACACATCCCTATCCTTACCCCGGCTCGCATCACCTCCAATAAATAAATAAAAAATATATATAATTCTTCGTAGCGGAAAATTTTAGTACGAAATCTGGAGATCTTTCTTCCCACAAGTTTTCCAGCAGAAGAATTTGTGATGATTCGAGCTTGGATTAAATGATTTATTCTGGCAAATGCTTCTCGTATCAGATAACACGTATTATGGTTCTGTGAAGGGAGTGCCATTTACCTCTCGTTTCTGAGGTGGAGGCGTGTTCTTGAAACTATCTGGTAATCTTAACTACTTTTTTGAAACAAATAGCTGTTATTAATTTCTTTTTATATAGAAATTTCTTTATAAACGGCTCTGCAACGCTGTTGTACGTTGACATAAACCTTAGTAAAAATTTTGTGCTGTGATAATCTTATTTACTTTTTTTTTTTGGTCGTTGTCGAGAAATGAAGTCCTTGAAATTTTGTGCATTGCCTACGCCCTTGTGATATCCAAGGGGGGTTTCGAATTCATCATTATTCTTGTGTATCAAAAAAGAATAATATGGCCATCGAATAGCAAGGTGTGGTACATTTCTCATCGGCTTCTGCCTTCATTCAGCTGTTGATATAGCGATTAAAGAAGGGATGACACATAACTCTAGATATGAGATTAGTACTTTTATCTCCGTTTATTATATTCTTTTCCTTGGCAAAATATTATTTTGTTTAGTTTCCTTTCCACTTTATTTGATATATGCGATCAAAATTAAAAGTATTTTATTTTAAAGAATATCCCTCCCCTCTTTCTCTTCATATCAGAATGGAGAAAAATACTTTTATTATTTGAATACGAAAAGCGTATCAGATTATAGTTAAATCACAGCGAATGTTATGGGTCGAAAATTTCACTGATACTTTTTCAAATGAAATGAAATTGCATCCTGTGATATGTTTTTTTAAATTTTAAAAGAGAATAATATTTTTTCGATCCTTAATGTGTGGAATGTGTATTTTGCGTTTCTTCGATTTTTATGTATTTTGGGGGTGAATGCTCATTATTTGTCACATGCTTTTATTTTCGTTATGTATAGTGTAAGTTATGTATGGTGTAAGTGCAAGTTTTAATAATTAGTACCTTTCTACTCAATTTTAATACAATAAAAACAAAATCTGATAAGTTTTTAGTTATCTATTAAAACTTTAATCTATTTCAGAAAATAAATCTTACATTTTTAAAAAAGAATTTTTTTTTCTTAGACATTATTTTGTAGGATAAGCCTTCTTATTTCTTCCTTGTGTTACGTCTCATTCTATCACATTTTTTTCATGGTTTTTCGAAAGTAGTAGATTTCGCCTAATGTGACTTATTAATAATTATATGTCCATATTCATTTTAATAAAAATGAAAATCTCAGCCGTTTATTTTATAAAACATATTTTACTTCGCTTGAATTGCTTTGAAGATAAATTCATTAGTATGGCATTTTTATTTTTTAAGCTTTCGATTTCGTTTATATTACACTTTATATCATACGTTCCCGCTACATAACCTGAGATTTGTCTGCATGTACATTTTGTAACTGAAAAATTGAGTATGATTTTTTTTTTCTCTGCCATATTTGTTTACTTATTACCAACGGCTCTTTAACCGGTTGCCATAAATATAGATTCATATATGGGTATTCATATCTGTTTTTAGCTCTGACGCCAGACGGAAACTCTTTGTTGTAATATTTCGTTTTCGGCCATTTTCTTATTTGTCAATCTTTCATAGATTTCTGGCATAAATTGGCCTCTTTATCCCTTCTTCAATGGCGTTTTATTAAAAAGCTGTTCGTACCTCCACCTCCGTGGCGTAAATCTCTTTTTGCAGTATTATGAACGGTTTCGATTTAAAGCGATCCTCGCGAAAGAAAGGTTTTAAATGTCCCCTGTACCATTCTCCATTTATGGATATTTTGGTCGATTCTATTGTTATCACCCTTTTCTGCGACTGGCTGACCCTTTTCTTCAAAGGAACAGATATATTGCAGTATGAACGTAAACACTTGCCCGTTTCTGATGCCCAGGTGCTGTGTGACGCTCCCGCTATTGTGTCAGGTAGTGCGAAAATTCGCCCATATTGATGTTGTGTAGGTTATAGGAGAGTTTTTCTCCCCCGTTCTTATATATATATATATATATATATTTATTTATTTTTATTTTTTATTTTTTCCATTTGCAGCAGCAAGCTGGTTTTAGGTTAAAAATTCACAATCGTCTTCTCCGGGATAAGATCTTAATAAAAAAAACAATAAATATTAAAATATTTTGTTTATATATAATAACAATGATTGTAGAAGGCGAGAAAACATGTGATGAAATGCCATCACAATCAGTAAGAACAAAAATAATCAGTAATAGTTTTGTTACAATGATTGTAAAATGAAAAAAAAAAAAAAAAATCTGTCACAGACAGAATTTGTTTTACCTATTAGGACTATTAATTTCAATATGTAAAATTTTTATTTTTATTTATTTTTTTATCTTTTTTTTGACCGTAAAACTAGGCCACGTACTTTTTAAAATGACTGAAATGAATTAAAATGAAGTGTTTCCACCTAAATTTCATACTAAAAAAAATGCCATCACATTTGCCAGAACCTAAAATATAGATATAATTATCAGTAATAGTTTTAATAGAGATGAAAAAATCCACAATACTCACTTGATTATTATTCTCGACCAGGGTTTAAACTGCCATTAGTTTTTTTAGCATTTTGCTAAAAGGTATCATATTTTGCTAAAACATGTTGGTCAGAATTTCGCTAAAAAGCTAAAACTGGATAACTGTATAAAATATCTCTATATAATAACTCGGATTTTTTTTTGTAATATTTGCAGGCAAAAACTACGAAAGGCCTGAAATTTTTGGGAATCATTATTTATATAGTACAGTAGAACCTCGATTATCTGAAGTAATTGGGAGCGAACTTACTTCGGATAATCGAGAATTCATCAATAATCATCTAAAATATTTATCAGCACTCGTAGTTTGGAAAGGATGGCTTGCATACAAAAGGAATGTGGAAAAAAAAAAAAAAAAAAAAAAAAAAAAAGCTTTAAAAATACATGTTTGTTAAGAGAAAATTTTGGATGATAGTAGAAAGTGAAAAAAAAAAAGTGAAGAAGAAACCGACTTCGGTTAACGGAGAGTTTCGGTTAATCGAGGTTCGGATAATCGAGGTTCTACTGTAATTTGGATTTATTTTTAATGATTGAATTTAAATGCAAAAATGTTAGAATTCAGAATTTGCTTCATAGTGGCATTCTTAGCACTAGTATTTCACGATTATCTACCACTACACTTTATTTAATTTTTAAATTGCTTTTTCATTTTACACACATGATATGAGTACCTCTTTTTCTATTGTTAAAATCAGGGTTGGCAAGTTTCTTCCAAGGTGGAAAAAACCGCGGAAAAAACCATGGAAAAAACCGGCCGGAAGAAATAGGTTTCTTACAAGTGGAAGAAATGGAAGAAACTGTTTTTCTTAAAAATTTAATCTATAAATTGCAGATTTGTAAGATGCTATGGATGCATTGATCTTATAAACAATTTTAAGTAACTTTAAATATACCTATACAAATTTAATAACACATTTAGTTAATAATTATGAGTTTTTTTTATCAAAATCAGCTAATGAGCCTCAGTATCTGATGGTCACGTTCAAAAATACTCAAAATCCAGTAAAAAATGAATTTCAATTTAAACAGTATAAAGTTTTATAATTTAGACAATTTTATTTCTTTAACTGGTAATAAATAATAATTTGGATCACTTGCTTATACTTTCTGATAAAACAGCTCTTAACGTAATCCAGTTAATTAAAAGAACCAGTATGCAATAATTACTGTACTGTGTTACAAAATGTCATCAAAAACTTTATTTTCCTTATAGTCACATACAGTACAGTCATCTCCCTCTAATCTGCAGATTTATAATCTACAAATCCTTCTAATCCGTAGCTGATTTTTTAATCTAAAAGAAATTTACATCTCATATTTCAAAAAAATTCACATTTCTCACATTTTTACTTTTTATTACCATGTTTTTATTAACTTTGATTCTTGTTTGTTTGTCCTGTACAAATCTTGCAATCTATTTTTAACTAATTTCCCTACTAGCTAGACATTTGAAACTTTCACAGTAACTCGGAACCCTGTGACAACACAATACTTTGAAGTCAGATTTTCGAATAGTTTTCTTTTAATTAATTAAAATATGAAAATAATAAGCTCTTAATAGCAATAAAATAGCCATTAAAAAATTAGCTATAATTTAATTGTTGCCAAAAAAAAAAAAAAAAAAAAAAAAAAAAATTATGAGTTCATTTTCCTTCGACATAAAAATAAATACATTTAATTCAATGTGAATGTGAAAAAATTATAAAAAGTTAAATTATGCATTTCACAAAAATTGACGTCATTATCAATCTTAAAATTTTATACACATTGATAAGTGCTAATGTACGAAGCTAATATACATTGTTCTAAAAGGAGTAATATTTTATTTTTAAAACCAACATTTTTTTTTCACTATTATTATTTCACTGAACTGATTCCGCATGCTTAAATATTACTCAAATATTATTTTTTAACCTCGCATATTTTATTAATGACTCATAAGAAAATTTAAAAACATGATATATAAAAAGTTTTTTTTAAATCTTATAATTATTTTTTTATTAAACTTTTAGCATAATCCTTACTTTAAAACACAAATGGGGAAGGGAGGGGGTAACATTCTTATGTTTATTATCCTGCAATTCATACAGACTAGCACTGAAAATAAACCAGTATTACATGAATGTTTAACAAAATTAATCAGCGATGAATATTATTTCCAGACTTTCAAAAATATTTTGTTTCGTATTTTTTAAATATGTCTGTTTACATTTTATAGGTACCTATTATTTGAATATGCTTAAATTATTTACCATCATATATGAATGTGATAGATTAGTTTTATTAATATTGAAGAAATATTTATTCTAAAACTTATTAAAAATCCCCTTTCCATTTTGATGTCTATTCAATTAATAATAATTGACTTTGTATCTGCAAAAGAAAACTGTAAACAAAGGCAATGATCTCTAATTTGTAAATTCCTATTATCTGCACAACCTCTGGACAAAACTTTTGAGAGTTAGAGGGAGTTGACTGTAAAACAAATGAAAAGTATTTTCGTAGTTCAATACTGCACTTTATTTTTCAACTTAAAATAGATAAATACAAACTATGGATTTTTTTTTTTTTTTTTTTTTTTTTTTTAATCCTAGAGAGCTTGCAGGACAGTTTAAAAGTAGGTATCTTACTTATTGATACAGTTCATTGGGTACCAGCTTCGAGTTTATACAAAAAATTGTATCCTTAAAAAAAAAAAAAAAAAGTGCAAATATTATGGCTGAAAATTCCATATTTATTATCAGTTGTACTGTTTGAACGTATTGTTTGTACGTTTTGTTACGTATAATATTATGAGATAGTATCTATGCAAAAAGTTCTAAAAATATTAGCATTGAAAAGTAAAATTCCATCACCTGTATATATTTAGTGTTTGTTATCAAATAACTTATTTTTCTATAGATATTTTTAATATTAATTGAATTATAGTTTAGATTTGGCATTATATTTATACTTTGAGTTTATATAGTTCATAAATTTTAATTTTGAACATCTGTTTTGTCTTTTGGTTGGTTTCTTCCATTTCTTCCAGTTTCTTCCACTGTCCTGGAAGAAACTAGTTTCTTCCGGAAGAAACCCAACCCTGGTTAAAAGCAAAACATAGTTTCCCTGATTCATATTTTTAAAGTCACAAATATGGATGCTTGGTTAAAACCATCAATGAACAAAAGGAATAGAAAACAGAACTGAGGATAACAAAGCTAACAAGGAACATCGTGTCCGGCTGCGATTTTAATGAAACTTTAATTTCTGATAGAGGGCATGTATCAAAGATTTTTGATCATAGAAATTTTTTCTATCGTCCATGTTTTCTATATTTATTGAATTTATAAAATGTTAAAAACCACATTAGCCACATATCAACAGTAAGCTCCGCCTGACTTAAAAATACTAAATGATTTAGCAAAATGATTTTGTGCTTTCATGTTTAAGTTACAAATGAAAATTTATAGAACTGAAAATTATTTCAACTGAATTATTCATTTGTATACATACAAATTTTTCGCATATTTTTGAGTAAAATTTGATAGCATATCAAATATGAAAGAAACGCCTCTCTCTCATTGAAATCCGAGCCGGACACTTGGGTGATGTTCCTTATAAGTAAAAGAAATCAGTGGTATCCAAAGAATTAATTAACTTTCGAAAAAGCTAAAATAGTGCTTGCCTATTTTCGCTAAAATGCTAAAGTAATTTTTTTGCCAGGTTAAACCCTGTTCTCGACATTCCCTTTAACAAATAAGAAAACAGATTTATAATAAGCAGTGATAAATCACAAATTGACAACAAACAAGTGTGTCATCCATGATCAAATACCAGGAAGGAAGACGTGAATTAATGAATAAAGAACCACGTACAGAAATGAAGTCTTATGCAAGGCAAAAGATATTCAAGACTTAATTGTTTCTGAAACATTGGTGGTTAAGAATCATATACAGCAAATATGATCGAGAAATATCAGAAAAAATGATAGTAATAACTAGAAGGAGAGTAGAAGCCATCACTGCTTAAGACGGTTGGAGCGGGTTTTCAGGTGCCCAACTTCCCCCGAAATTTCTACAAGACCGTATGGTAACAAAGTAAAAAGTTAAGCTAATAATTACTGCAAAAGGAAAACAAACTAAGCCAGAAAAAATTAAAACTTAACGAGCTATGAAATACGTAATATGTGACTATAAAGCAGAGAAATTGGTATTTGTTTTAAAGTGAGATTTGCTCCTGATCTTTTTTCGAATTCTGTGTACTATGGGTACATTAAAATACCACCAAAAAAATACCCCATTAAAACACCATTAATTTTTTATGGTGAGGTGATATCCGATATGCATATTTTTGTTGTTTATGTCATTTGAAATTCACCTTAGCTAATTGAATAAGTATGTTTGAAATACATTTTTTTTTTTTTTTTTTTAATTTGGAATTTAGAGGGTTAATTTAATAGTCTTGGATTAATAATAATAATAAAAAAAAAAAAAATCACATATTTTATTTCGATTTTCGGGATAATGCATAATTCAAATAACATTTATTTTTTATATACGTATAATTCTTTACTATTACAGGAGTTATAGTTATTTCATAAATGATATTTAACCCAAAACGAGTCTGTGAATCTATTCTAGAAAATGTTTTATTTCTTACTGTCAACACAAAATTCTAAAGTTTTTTTTTTTCTTTTTTTCTTTTAAACGGGAAAAGCCTTGTTATTAAATTGGGGCCGTGCCCTTAGCGACCGTGCCCTTTGCGGAAATCTGTAAACCCGTGCCCTTAGCGGAAATGTTATCTCCCCTCGGTGGCGTGCTTTTAGCATACGTGCCTTTAGCGGAAATGTATAATAAATTTTAAAATAAATTAATAAATATATATATATATATATATATATATACAGACACGACATTATTTCATTATTTAAAACATGAAAATCTGACACTGACAGATTTTAATTTAGTGCCAGAGGCCTACTGCTAAACTTGTTAATATCGACAAATTCTTCTTTAGTTAATTCGTGACGATCTAAATTCCATGATAAAATTTTCATTAAATCAAACCAATGTGTTTCAGCTGCAGATACTGTAACAAATAACGTTGGAAGTCCAAACTGTCTTATAGCCGCAAAACAACGTTTTTTCTCTTTTTCCCAATGAGGGGGAAGTGTGCCTTGGGGGGGGGACTCATGTCAAAGGTGTGCCTTTGGGGGGGGACTCATGTCAAAGTTGTACCTTGGGGGGGGGACTCATGTCAAAGTTGTACCTTGGGGGGGGGGACTCATGTCATAGTTGGGCCTTGGGGGGACTCATGTCAAAGTTGGGCCTGGGGGGGGACTCATGTCAAAGTTGTACCTTGGGGGGGACTCATGTCAAAGTTGGGCCTGGGGGGGACTCATGTCAAAGTTGTGCCTTGGGGGGGACTCATGTCAAAGTTGTGCCTTGGGGGGGACTTATGTCAAAGTTGTGCCTTGGGGGGACTCATGTCAAAGTTGTACCTTGGGAGAATTTTTTATATTTTTTAAAAACTTGTAACCTTCGTTATGAGTAATCAAATTATCTACAAAATCTTCATTCAATAAATCCCCATTCAATAAACCGACTGAAATAGGCCCTTAGCATTATTAAGAGTGACGTATAAAAATTCGACAACGCTGTATCGACTGAAATAGGCCTCTAGCGCTAAAAATGAGCTCTTCAATTTTCCTCCACACTGTATCCACATTTAGCACTCACTGGCTATATTTTGCTTCAGAACCTGTCGCAAAAATAGGTATGCGTACACTGTAAAAAAAATAACTATTACCAGCTGCAAGAAACTCTCTGTGATTGGAGAAAATAATTATTTTCTCCAATCACAGAGAGTTTTTTGCAGCTGGTAATGGTTATTTTTTTACAGTGTATGAAAACGTACATTATTACCATTTTATGATTTTATTTAAGTTTTTGAAAATATAATTAACCATTACACCTTTTAAAACTAAAACAAAAATGAAAAATCAGGAGGTACACGTTGATTGTCAACACTTTCCAATTGTACGTATTCGTTGTATCGTATAACATTCTATGTTCTTTGTCTTTATTATCACACAATGGACAGACAGAAAGACCCACATATAGGCTACTTGAATTCATAATCACTCTCAAGTATAGGAGAGCCACCAATTGGCCGATAAGCATCCAAATTGAATCAGCATAATGTCTCATAATGGCCTTCACATATATGACGTTTTGTTTGATTATACGCAATAGAACCTGAGATACAGTTTCCCCTTAAATTGTGGAAATCGCTGTATATCAGAGCCACCTGTTGAGCGGTTAGCATCAAAAGTTGACCGGTATTAATATAGCTCAAGGTGCATTTACACGTAATTTTTTATGAAATTCTGAGCAGTAGTTCCGGAGATACAGTAGTCTCCACAAAATTTTTTCCCACACACACACAAGTGCTAAGTTATTAAAATTTGGTCTGTAGAAATACCTCTCATAGAACGAAATGCTGTGGAATACTTTCGGCTATTCCTGTACAATATTTATTCCATTACCAATAACAATATTTACTCCATTTTCCACAGAGAACACTCGATAATAAACATATATCAGTTCGAGAATGGACATACCTTCTTATTTCCGCTAAGGGCACGGCTTCTTCTATTCCTCCTTCTTCCCTTTGATCCCATTCCGCTAAGGGCACGTTCCGCTAAGGGCACGGTCGCTAAGGGCACGACACCAGCAGGCTTTGCCCCTTTGTTGGTCACTATATTTAAGTGAATAAATAAATAAAAGAATCACTATTATATTTTTTCATTTTATAAAAACTAAAAAAAAAAAAAAAATCCATCGAAAGTTTTTGGTGATTACATATAATTTTAGATTACTTTTTTTTTTTTTTTTTTTTTTTTTAAACCTACCCCGCTGCTTTAACGGGTTCATGAATAGATGGCTTTACGAACATACAATCTTATTTTAATAGTATGATATCTTAAAAGTAGTGATAATTTACTGGCAAAAAGTTCTGTTGATATGCTAAAGAAAAACTTATTAAGAAGAATTTACTTATCTTATTGCTTAAAAAGTATCTTAGAAAGAATATTTTTGTACTTTAATATCTTAATATTCCGATCCCCCCTCCCCAATTTTTATAATATTTTAAATATTTTTCAATTTACAATTCCAAATATTTTAGGCATTTTAATTTGTATATCATAACTATTATTTTCGGCTATTCTAATTTGTCTTTAAAATTTTTAATAATACAATGTGTATTTTTAATTATTTTTTTTTCTTCTGTGTATTTTGATGTGCCAATCTTCCTCTGTTATTCCATAGCGATTTTTACTGTTTCATCGTAACATGTTGGAATATCCTGTTTCTCTTCCGTTTGACTTAGGGCAATAGTTTATTTTTTCATTCATCTTTCCTTTAGATTTTTTTTCTTTTAGTTGTATTCTATCATAGGAATTGTACGGACTTATTCCGTATTCTAAATCCTATTTTTCAACGAATTTATATCCACCTGATTTCCCTCCCCTCTGTTCCGTCTACTTCATAGTAGGGGGCCCCGCACCGGCGCCTTCCAGAGCTTTTTCTGCTATAGGACCCCAACCTGTTGTGTCGGATAGAGGCGGCATTCTTTGAAGTGGTGTTAAATAGTTAGTAGGCGAAATAGCTTTTTATGGGCGCTTACATTCAGTTTCTTGTGAATTCTTCACACCATCTGAATTGGGTTGGTTTCATTTGTATGTGACATAAAGGATATTTTTATTTAAACATTTCTGATATTGGCGTGTGAAGCCAGGTTTTTCTATTATATATATGAATATCAATAAAATATAGAAGGCATCTTGGAAATATCCCATGTATAGATGTTTTTAGAATTCTATATATTTTATGCGTGGTTATGAATTTTTGTATAAAAGAGAATGTTAATGGAAGGTCAAAAGATTTTTTTCTTTCCCTCTTTGCCTCTTTAAAGCAATTCAGTTGGAAAATTTTATATGTAAATTGAGTGGAGGGGTGAGTGAGAGGAATAGATTTTTTTATTAATTCCTGTAAAAAAAAAAAAAAAAAACTATAGAAACAGCCTGCTACAAAAAATAACCTTTAAATAAACAATGTAATGGGATTACAAGGAACAACGCTATTCCTGAATCTTCAACTTATTTTATTATTATTTTTAATTTATCTCGTAGTTTATTCTAATAGTTTAAATCAGTGGTTTCTCATCATATGTGCATAGGTAAATGTTACTACGAAGTTACGATGCTTCTTTAGTTTTTGAAACAATTGTTCAGTATTAACATTTTTTCACTTATATTCAACTACTGTATTTACGAAGACTTTATAAAATAATTGATGTTTAATCGATGTTAACGAATCGTTCCCGCATTCCTGTGAATGATTCAAATTCCACAGGATCAGTCAAATTTCGAATCCTATGTGTTGGGTAAAAACAAAAACTTGAGATAAAGTGGGTGTTTGAGTATATTTTTCTATATTTCAAATTCTTATGTTCATAAATGGAGTGCATAGTTATTATTATTTAATATAAATTTCCATCTTTTAAAGCATTTTTATTATATAAAATTTGTTTTACTTTCTCTGGGTAAAAAAATATGTTCGTATACATTGGCAGGTTTTTACTCATCCTCAGCTAATGGCTGTAATTATTTTGCTTGATCATTTTAACTTAAACTTATTGGAAAAGGCATTATTTTTATCAAACTTGGTTCTTTGAATTTCAATTGTTAACTGATTATTAATTTTGTTAGATTCGTTAAGCTAGCGTAGAAAAGCATTGGATTTCCGTTGTACGGTAAAATGTTTTTTCTGACCTTAAAAAAAAAAAAAAAAAAAAGCTCGATTACACATTCCCTTCGGATTTGTGTGCGAGCTTGTATACCACGAAGGAATGCCTCTTTCACACATTCTGCAGCTGTGTATACAATTCGCCACCCCTGGAACTGCATTCATATGATGATATAAGGGGGTCAATGTTGAGAATACAAAGTTTTCCGCATCTGAAAATCCATATCTCTAGCTTCTTGGTCACGTACTTTTATTTGTTTAGAAGTGAAACCACACGTGTTTTGAGAGAATAAATTTTATCTTTTTGTCAAATAGAAAGAAAGAAAACTAAGATATTTATAAATAAAAGCTTGTGAAAAATTTTGATTCAAAAGTGTGACATTAATATTTTTTAAACTTTGACTTAGGTAATAAATTAGTTTTTTTTTTTTTCCTTCCTTCCTCCTGTCTTTCAAAATTTTACAGCATAATCAATAATCAAACTCTTCGATTAGTCTGTCTGCTCTTAGCTTTTCTAAGTAATTTTACCGTAAACTTTTAATTTTAAGAATTATTCAGTTTTGCTGCACTGAAAATTTATTTACAGAAATAATGGTAAGAGTTGTGCGTAGAATTCCCATCCCTAATTTTAACTCCTCGGCTCGTATCTTTCTGATAGAAAAATGGTAGTATCGGGTCACACTAACTTTTAACTGAAAATGCATTTCTTTTTTTTAAATAAATATTACACCAAATTGTTTATTGTTTATTTTCCTTGAGCTGTTTGAATTTGAAAAATTACACGATCATGTTACTAATTTGTGGTGTTCGGGAATTATTTTTCTCACCAAAAATTTACATAATTTGGGGAATCGCGGAATAGGGACGATCACGAGTGTAAGCTAGTAGTGAAAAAGGAATTCCGTTGAGGAAAATGTATTGTATTGTGACATATTAAAAATTTCTCAAAGGTTTTGTTTGATATGAATAGTAATACTGCTATGTAATTGTAAATAACTTGCTTTATCCATTTTTCAAGGTCAGTTTAATTTATGAATTTGAATGGTCAACTAACTTAAGCTAATTATAAATTAATGATCTTTAAAACACACATGTGTTTTGTTTCTGTAAGTCTGACTGCGTAATTCAGGCCTAATCACTGACCATTTTCTCCCACTCTAACCAGGTGTTTCATTTTTTCGCAGATTTGTGACTTAGTAGGGCTGGTCGTTCTTTTAATGCCTTTTCTTTTTCATATGTAGTAATTTATTATTATTCCTCCCGTCACATCTGTTCTTCCCACGCATCTCAATCATGCCTTCCCTCTGAGAGAGAAGTTTTGATTTTTTGGAGTTGCTGAGCGTTGTATGACTGAAAGTTCTAAAGCCTTTCATCCTGCTTCCCACTCGCTTCGAAGGTGTGCATTTCAACGCCTGAGAATTGAAATGTGTTATGATTTATGTGAAGTGGGGGGCTTGGTATGTTTGTAGAGATAACGTTGTATTTCACGGTGTTAATCTGATATGAATAAATGAATGCTGTCGTTTCAAGATTTTCTATCTATCCTTAATACTCTTGGTAAAAAAAAATCGTGTGTGTGTGTGTACTAAAATAAAGTATTTTTTTTTTTTCCCTCAATGTAAGGTGTATTATTAACTATAATTAAAATATCTATTATGAAAGAATTCCTCAATTGAAAGTGCATTTGTTACCAGACTTAGTTCAGAGTTGGTCAAAAAGTCAAAATGCACTTACATACATGTTTTTGTTAAGTTTTGTCTAAATTAAAGCATGTAGGCTGAGGGACAGTTATGATGGAGACGAATAAATCTGATTTATTGACATATTAATTCACGATTTAAATTTTTATGCATATTTTAGTGCGTCAGAAACAACTTTATATTTAGTTGTTTTTATATTGTAGTATCTATGTATTTATATGTTTTTGCAGGTTTTAGGTTATACAGTATTTATTTATTATTGGGAATTAAAATGTTCGGGCATCTTTATTAATATTTTATTATGTATTGTCGTAATATTTTGTAGTCTACTGTGAATTGTATGCACAAAATGTTATAAGCAAGAATGCAATAATAAATTTAAGCTAATCAGTCTGATATAAGTTAAGGCTAATAAAATTTTAACAAAAATCACTTATGCTCTTAATGTTTGGAATAAAAATTTGATAATTAAAGCAATGTCTCAATTTATCTATTTAATAATTTATTTTTATTTTTCAGAGATTTAACCAGTAATAAATTAAGAAATATAGTCAGTTCCAATTTTCAGCATCTTACTTCATTACAAAATCTGTAAGTTTATTTTCTGACCATTTTTAAAAAATGTTTTTTCCTCTTTAGAAGGCAAATATATTTGTGTAACTAAACTATTCATATTTTTCTTTCAGAATTTTAAATCATAATCACCTCACTGAACTTCCGGATTTAAGTAATCATTCCTCTTTAATTAATTTGAGTGTGTAAGTACTGTTTTAAGAAATTTTATTTAAAATTCCTTTTGATAATTTAGTCTTGTTTTAAAATGTTATTTGTAAATTCGTAGCTTTGCAATGTGAAATAATTTGTCTTTATAGGCAGCACAACGAGATCCACAGTCTAAATTCTTCAATATTAGAAGGCCTTCCAAAATTACAAACTTTAGATCTTAGTTTTAATAATCTCGTAGATCTTCCAGCCAATACTTTTGGAAATTCTTCATCTCTGCATCATTTGTAAGTATTTAAAAAAGTTTATGCAATTTTTCAGAAATATAGTTTATTATTAATATCATTATTGTGTTGAAATGATTAATATCTTTGAAAGCTACAGTTTTTTATAGGTTAAAGACTCCTTGGTTAATGAATTAGACTATCTTTCCTATAACCTTCTAACAGGTGCGTGGTTTTTAGCAACGCGAAAGGCCGTATACATTTTAATAGCCTCTGCTCTTAATTTTTTGACGACCATTTTATTTTATAGAGTCAGAGCTGTATTTTAGATTTTTTTTTTTTTTTTTTTAATCACAAAAGAACGAAAGCCTGCCGTTTAATTTACACACATAATCGAAGATTAAGTTAATTGGATTGTTGAAATAAATATATATTAAAGTTGCAAAAAAATTACATAAAGGAATAATATTGCATTGTCGAATTCAGAAATTTACTTCTTAAAATTGTGCACATTTTTCACTATTTGCAATGGGTAATTACTTTTCTTCCCCCCTCTTCTTTCTTTGTTACAGTTAAAGTAATGAACATAGAATATGAATACTAATAAAAAGTAATTATTTTGTGGCGTTTTAATGTTATTTTTCTTTTAGAAATACAGCAAGAGAGTTTCTATTTGACTTAATTTCTGTCTATGATACGCGTGTCTCACATTTTCTCATCTTAAAATTAAATAGTTTTTTTTTTTTTTTTTTTAAATCTTCATTTTATGTATATTCATGAAGCATACCATTTGAAAAAAATTGTATTGCGCAATAACATATGAGTTACTCAAAAAAAAAAAAAAACCTTTTTTAATATTATGTGCATTTTCAGTTAATTTTTTGCTTTTTTATTACTTATTTTCAATTCTAAAAGCGTTTGAATTTTATGCAGTAAATTTCAAGACCAGTTTCGGTAGCTTTGATTAGAAGGAGAGAATATATATATATATTGAACAAAACTCTTATTCTAGTAATAGCATATAAAAATCTGGAAGCACTTTTAGATATATATGGTGGATGGAAACCTTCCAACGCAAAGTGCTTTGCTAAAAACTAAAATATTTCTTATATTTCCGTTTCAAAAATCCACCCCTTCCCAATTTATTATATAAAAAAAAATAGACATTAAAATTAATGTCTCTAAATTGCATTTATTGAGTTTCTTTGAACGTTGTATTTTGGACAATCATAAGTTTTTTTCATTAGCCATTTCTTTTATGTATGTGGATGCTAATTCTTTATTATTATTATTTTATTTATTTATTTATTTATTTTTTCACGTTCTTTAATCCACTTAAATTGAAAATTAAGTAAATTTCCTCCTTTTCCGTTGTGCTTAACTATGCTTTTTTAAAAATGTGTATTTTTTACTGCTTTTTGATTTTTATTCCTGCTTTTAGTTATTTCATTTTAATGGGTTTTACTCTGTTCTGTTTTTAAAATGAATTCATATAAAATAGAAAATCGGAGAGAATATTAAGAGGGGTTGAATAATCTGCTAGAGTAGCGAAATGGTAAGTAATTTTGGATTTTAAAAGTTTAGTACCGATTATAGAAAAATATAAAATTAGAAAATTTGTAGAGCAAGCCGACTTTTTGAGTACTGTTGTAATTTTGAATACCTTTTTGAATATTTTAGAATTGGATGATTGGCTGTATGAAAACGGATTAGCGAAAGCAGTTTGAAAGGAGTAACGACATTAAAATTTCCCGACGAATGAAATAATTTTTCAGTTTCTGCATTTTCCCTTAGGAAATTATTAAAAGAAGAATGACTTATAATTTAAAATGTGTGGGTGGGTAATTATCCTTTTAGTAAAGACGGTACGCCAGAGTTTTTACGAAAGGGTTGTTCCATTCAATCCATTTAATCGCTTACTTTTAGAAGTAATGATTGCTAACATATTTTCATAGATAAAAGAAAAATGTTTGTTTTATTTTATTTATTTTTTAACCACTTGAGTGATAAAATGTATTCCGAATTATTGATGTTGGAAGATAATGTTTTCATGCAACTAGAATATAAACTGTTAGAGTAAATTACAATTTATTATTTACATTGTATTATTTATAATTTCGGACATCGTCATGGCACTTCGAATCTCTGCTTACCGTTTTCTTCAGCCTCTTTGTTAAAACGGATGCACTTATTATGGTGTTAAGCAGGATATAAGCTATTAAGTAGTAGCTAGATTTGTGACCTGTAAACTCATGTCGGTGATCTTGTGCTTTTCATCAGAACCGTAAGTAGGAAGTCTGATTGAGGTTTATTAATTTTTGAGATCTGAGGTTGACAAGAAAAAAAAAGGGGGGGGGGGGAGTACGTTCTGTTCTATTTATTGGTGGAATCTTTTAAAGCATTTAATATAAAAAGTAGATAACGCTCACTTATTGTCTATTACCATATAATAGGAAATATTTTGAAAATAAATTGTACGGCGATAAAAAAAAAAAAAAGAAAGAAAGAAACCTGTCATTTTAGCAATTAATTTAAACGACTGCGAGCTGTCCGTTATAGTGATCACTCAATTGTTTATTCACACATTTTATGCGGCTCATTTTACAGCGAATAAGCCGATATTGTATATTAGCGCGAATCGCACTAGGGGTTTAGATTATAAGAAGCAAAAGGAGAGGGAGGGTTTAATTGTGTGATGCTTTTGAACGTCGAGGCTTTATTTCATGAAACTTTTATGAAAATGATTTAGAATTTATTATCTTGCAAGTTGTATAACGGATGTATTGTAAGGGCTATTACTCATCGTCGAAACCCAATAAAGCAATTTTCGTAAATTCACAGTCTAATCTAAATTGTTGGGAGGGTGCTTTTAAAAGCAATTTTCGAAGAGTACTGTGCAATTTCCCCCCTAATTTGACAGTTTTACAGAAGTAATTAAAAAATAAGAATTAAATGTTTAAGGAGGAATAATAAAATTCAACACCTAAATGATTATGTAATTAAATCCTGAAAGAAGTATAGGATATGTGAAGACTACTTATTAAGCATAGATTTACCTCACACAAAATAAAATTGCTACTCTTAATAACTAAAGCATTTTATTTAGTGTGTATAAATACGGCTCAAAAACTAAATTATATTGATTTTTTTTTTTTTTTTTTTTTTTTTTTATAATCTTTATTTTTAAAATTAGAAGTTGTTTTCAAAACAGGTAAATTAGATGTGTTGGATTTGAACAGGATGCATTTATCAACCTAGTTAGTTCAGAGTTTTTTGAAACTCATGTGAATAGACTTATAGGATCTTTTAGAAAGACCTCAGAGAAGGGTATCCCACTTAAGCTTAACTTTCACACATAGTCATTAATTGGCCACAACACCTACATTACACTTTTTTTTTTCTTCTTCTTTTTTATTAGAAATATCGATTTTTATTTATTTATGTTGAAAAAGCTGCTTATTCTGCTGTTATATCCATGGGTATTCTTAATAGGAAGTTGCATTAATAAATAATGGAAACATTAGCCGTGAGATCGTTTTAATTTTGCTGTTGAAATTCAGTAAACATCAAGAATGATTGTGTTCAGATAATGTACCTGAATTCAGATATTTTTTTAATTTTTAATATCAGAATTCTAGTTTTTCTGATAGTAAAAAATCATAAAATGCGACTAAAATATCAATTTCACAGACCTGATTAAAATAATATTTTTCATAATGAGAGAATTTAACTTTTCTCCTCATATAAAACCTTTTTTTCTCTAAAATTTCAGGAATTCACTATTACTCCTGAAACAACCATATGTAATTTTTAATTTATTTTAAAATTTCTTATTGTTGAGAGTTAAAATTTATCTGTCAATATTCTAACAAATGAGTTAATTTGTGTTATTTTAATTTATTCTTGTAATTTCTACATTTTTGAAATAATTTTGAAATATATATAATTACATCACAGCTACAGTATATCAAAGTTGGCTAAATTCCATGTTAACCCATATGAGAAAATAATCCCCATTATTATTCTTTACACAATACATATTTTGAAATTTTCTTTTCCCATTTAGCAAATTCATGATCATTAAGGTAGTCTTATTTTCCCAAAATTAGTTTTAATTTTTTATTGGGGAATTGAATTTTAGAAAACATGGACTGATTTAAGATAATGTATTTGCTGAATGTGGAAACAGAATTTCAAAATATGTGTTGTGTAATGAATAATTTGGATTATTTCCCCATAGATTTCCTGACATGCTGTGATGCATCCTCTTAAGAAAGTATAAGTTTGATTCTGAATAAAAAATTGGCATTATACAATTCTTGGGGAAAAAAAAAAAAAAAAAAAAACCACTGTTTTATATTTTATTATGAGAAACCTGGAGGATCTATTCTGGTTGTGATTGAATCGATAAAAAAATTAAAAACTTGCACTGGCTTTAGCAAGTTTCCAACTTCTTTTTTCGATTTGATAACACCAGAATAGGCCACTAGTTTTCATATGCATTATAGTTTAATGTTTCATTTGATTATTGTATATTTTAATGTATAATAATTAAAATGATTTTTGACCCTGGGGTGGGGGAATTTTAGGAATTTTTACCAGTCAGCAATATTTTACAATATTTTGGCCTCACTACTATATTGTGAAGTTACTGAAAAATGTTGAATATAGGCAAAGAAATTGCCTCAAAATCCACTCCTCACATCTGAAAACTTATTGTCAGTGGCGAGTAAATCAAGCATTTCCCCACCCCTGAAATGTTGTGATTCTGTCCCTTAAGCAAGCATAAGTTTGACTTTCATTCAAAAATTGACATTGCACAATTTTTTTTTTCTTTTCTTTTTTAAGGAAATATCAACCTATTTTGTTTTATTTAGCTATGAGGGACTAGTTTTCTTATGCATTAGTTAAATGTTTGCTATAATTATTATATATTTTAGTACCGATAAACTTTCATTTTAAAATTTGTAAATATTTTATGTTTTCCAGTGTTTTGATAGTTTTTATATTTTTGTCATAAAACCTTTCCCTTTTTTTTAATTTAGGTCTTTGAGTCATAATAGAATCGTTGGGATTGAAAAAGGTATTTTTGACAACTTGACATCTCTGGAATCGTTAAAACTAAGTAAAAACAAACTGTCCAGTATTCCAAAAGAACTTTTTAGGCAGCTTAATACTTTGCAGCATTTGTAAGTATATTTTTTTAAACATATAATTAAAATATAATTATATTTAAAACATATAATAATTAAGCTTTTTTTTTTTTTTTTTTTTTTTTTTTTTTTTAAGTACTTAACTACTTTTGTTATTATTATTTTTTTTTTTCTTCTTTTTCTCAATTGTGTTTACAAATATAGATAAATATAAATTTTTTATTTTGTCTGTTTGAAAAATGATTATTTCTGAATTAAAAAATGCACTTTTCTTTTGAAACTTAATTTAATATAAATAACTATTTATTCATGTAATAAAAAACATCTGCGTAATTTTTTAAATTGATGAATTATTAACTTACATGATACATATAAACAGTCTCTTATTAAACAAACAAACAAAAAATTCTATGTTTGTAATTATTTTCTTTTAGAAAAAAAATTTTAGGTTTCCATAGTGGATCTGTTTATTTATAGAAAAATAATTTTTATTATGTTTTAATTATTAAAAGTAGGAACATAAAACAGTACTTAAAAATTGTAAATGTGAATGAGTTTTTTAATCTCGTTGAGTTACATAACTCTTTTCTTTCTTTCTCTTTGAGCGAAAGGGCATAAAACAATACTTAAAAATTGTAAATGGGAATAGCATTGAGTTTTCTTAATCTTCTTCAGTTAAATAACTCTTTTCTTTTCTTTTCCTTTCTCTTTGAGCAAAAGGACTATTTATTTCTTTGAGATAGTAAAAAAAAAAAAAATAAATAAATAAATAAAAAACACTGTCACCATTTTGCAGTAGACCATCGACAGAAAATTATTAATTATAAATGAAATATACCGAATTTAAATATATCGTGGGTGAAAATAATGAGCACCTGGATAATATTTTTACATTTGTTACAATACATTTTGAAAAGTCTAAATAAAATTTTGTTTAGGAAAGAAATAATAATGAAAGTTCAAAATAAAAAATAAGTTTATATATAATTTTTATTTTCATTCATGATGTTTTTTTGCATTTCAGAGAGATCAATTCCAACAGTCTTACCCAAATTGAAGGCTTGAGTTTTCAAGGTTTGAATTCTTTAGTAGTTTTGAAATTAAGGCACAGTGGAATAACTTATTTGCAAGATGGAGCTTTTTATGGTTTAAATAACATAAAAAAATTGTAAGTAGTTCAATTTTTACTTTTTATATTCTATACTGAAAAAGAAAATAGTATTTTTCCAAAATTATTGTAGTTTTTAATCATAAAGAATTAGTATAAATATAAATTAATTTAAAAATTAATATAAAGCGTTATTCAGTATATATATCTTGTTAAATTTTTATTTCTTTTCTTTTTTCTTTATTTAGACAACTTGATTTCAACAATATCAGAAAAATAACTAAAGGCTGGTTATATGGCTTAAATACACTACAGCGTCTGTAAGTATTTAAATTTTTTTTTTTTTTGTGTGTGTGTGTGTGTGTGTGTGTATAATTTCAATTTTCCTCCATTTTTTTTTTCTTTTTTTGGTGTGTGTGTGAAAGAAGTGTTAAAAAAAAGTGTGCAGAATATTACGTTTCCTAATAATATTTAGCTATTATTATTATTTTTTTTTAAGGAAATGTTTTTAGGCCATTTTCTCCCACATCTTTCAGGAAGGAGTAAATTTTACATTGCTGTCATTTTTTCTTGCATTTAGTATGGGTATCCCTTTTTACATCATGTGTAAATATGAAATTTATTTTGAAGTTCAAAAAGCTAACTGCAGTATAATTTGAAGGTGGAATTGGGGAGGAAGGTGCTAGTACTCTTAGCAAATAAATGCAACTTTCAACTAATAATATGTTGATATTGATTAATGGTACACATTTATTGGGTAATTATATATGTATAATAATTGCTATAGTTATTTCTAATATCCCAAGAGGCATTGTGCGCAATACTGAAGAAAGGTAGAATGAGCTAAATAATGAATTAAATTGGTTTGATTATACGAAAAATTTAGCATTGTCTATGAACCTGGTTTAAGTAATGTTATATATCGAGAAGCCTCAAAATCTTTCTCTGCTATGGAATTAACTTCATTACTTTCATTATCTGACTACCTTAGGCAGTGAAGTATTTGTATTTAGTCAAAAAAATTTTCAATCAGGTTTTAATGTGATTCACATGTTTTAATGTCTCCTGAGTCCAAAAAATACTTTTTTGGAAATTAATGAATGTGTATGTACATACAGGGGGGGGGGGATTCTTTTATAATTAAGGTAGATCGAGTGTGCAGTGAAGTATTTGTATTTGGTAAAAAAAAAAAAAAAAAAAAAAGTATCAAGTTTGTGAATCCCACCCATGTTTTAAGGCCTCCTGAGTCCAAAAAATACTTTTTTGGAAATTGGTGAGTGTGTATGTATGTGCAGCGGAATGGAGGGGGTGGGGGGGAGAATTCTTTTATAATTAAGGTAGATTGAGTGTACAAATGAATTGGTCGAATTTTGTTGAAAATCTGAAAAGTAGTTATTGGAACTGAAAGTCTTTATTTCAAAAATGGCTCTAATGATTTTCTTCAGATTTTCTATCTAAATCATCTTTCTTTTTGTATGTTTTAGTTGTTTTTGTTAGGTTTAATTGTTCTGATTAGGTAAACCTGAATATCTGTTTTAGATATCAAAAGTGATTATTTAGAAAAACAGTTTTATTGATTTTTTTTAAACTCACTATATTAACTCCCTGATAGATGTCCTTTTATATGGATTAATTGCTTACTACAGGAAAAAAACTAGTACGAGTTTTGATTATTAAAATAGCAATAAAAGTTCAAATTTTAAATAGCAGTCAATCCAAAAAGCAAGGAAGATTGAACACAAGTTAGAAATTAATTGAATTATAGAATACTACAAATCAATGTAGAATATGTCCCAAAAGACAAAATGTGATAAAATTAATACAATGTCAATATTTTTTAATTAAACTACGTAAATCCATTTTATTTATTATCTGAGGGAGGAAAAAAATTGTTTGGCTAAATGTAATAACTCTAAATTTCAATGTTGCTAATGATAATCAAATTATTTATTATCTATGAATAACTAAAATGTATGTTAATAGTAGTAATAAAAGTTGTGTAGATGTTTGACTCCAGATTTTTTAGAGAGTATAATAAAGTTTAGAAATTTCATGGAAGAACAAAAATTTATTGATGAATATTCAATCTTAAGATTGGAAAATTTTTTTTGGGTCTGTTAAAAAAAAAAAAAAAAAAAAAAAATCCCCCTAATTATGTGTAGAAACTCTGTTTCAGAATTAATAGATATAGTTACAATGGATGTTTTAATATTTATATCAAAAGAAATGCCACCAATATTCTGTTTTTATTAATTTGTTATTATATATTTAGTAAAACCGCTTTTATATTTATTTTTTCAAGGTATGTGAATAACAATAACATTTCTGAAATGGAAGATGATGCTTGGGATTCAGGAAGACGGCTTATTGAACTGTAAGGATATTATTATAAATTCGATATTCTTCATTGTTTGTCTTGTTCTTACTGTTTCATGTATATGTTTTATTGAAAAATTTTATACCAGAAAGAGAAAACTCCTTTTTTTCTTCTAATTCATAATTTTATTTATTCATTTTATTAAGCTACACATTATTAGTTAATTGTTAGTTTAAAAAATATTCATATATTATACCCTGGCAAGAAAGGTGACAGAACTCAAAAATGCATATTTGAGAAAAATCAACTTAATGATTGTGATAAAGCATTACTAGCCTTTAATGAAACTGACACAACTGCCTCTCGGGTAGATAATTTTCAAGATAGAGATCTACCGCTTTTTATTGTCAGAGTGCAATATGTATATTACTTTCTTCTATCTTCAATAGAAGAAAGTATTGGATTCGTAAAATTTTTCGATTTCGGGTTTTTGATGGATTTACACGTTTTGAGAGCTGTAGAACACAATTTTACCATTTTTAGAAAATGTCTGTCTGTCTGTCTGTCTGTGTGTGTGTGTGTGAGACAAAATTTTGTGGCAACTGTATCTCTGGAACTACTGCACAGAATTTCATACAAATTGGTATGTAGTTGCACCTTGACATAAATTAGTGCCTATCAACTTTTGGTAAAAATCGTCTTACAGGTTGCGTTGCCATTCCGCTTTTTCTAAATTTTTAACAGGGTGATATAGGGCAAAAATTTTCAAGATGGGTATCTTTCGAAAGGTCTCGTCAGTACCTTTAAAACGAATGGTTGAACTATAAGTCTGTGATAATTTAAAACAAAGTTATTGATTTTTTTTACTTTTTACGAAAAAAAACTTAGACAAAAAATCTTTTTTTTTTTTCTCTCCCCTTAATTTTATCAAACTCCCACGGTTTCCGTGTTCTGACAAACTTAAACTAATTTTTGCATTTTCCCCCTAATTTTGTCAAAGTCCCACGGTTTCCGTGTTTTGACAAACTTTGACAAAATTTTGGGTAAAATGTGAAAATTATTCTAAGTTTGTCAAAACACGGAAACCGTGGGACTTTGACAAAATTGGGGGGAAAATGCAAAAATTTCTTTACGCTTGTCAGAACACGGAAACCGTGGGAGTTTGATAGAATTAAGGGGAGAGGGAAAAAAAAGTGGGACTTCAAATTTTCACATTTTACCCAAAATTTTGTCAAAGTCCCACTTTTTTTTTTTTTTTTTTTTTTTTTTTTTTAATTATTGTTACTGGGTGAATTTGTATAGGAAAAGATAGAAGAAAGTCATGTGGTGGCCACAACATACTAGTTTTTATACATCCAATTTTCATCTATCTTCAGTAAATAATTTATAAATTTAAATGTCATTATGTATTTATAATATTTCTTCAAAAATAATTTTTATTTAATTTTTAAAAATTATTTTACATATGCAAAACTGAATGTTTTTAAATTAAATATTAATTTGAAAAAGACATTTTGAGTTAGAATTTTTGTAACGAATTGTTGGTGTTCATAAATATTTTTAGTTTTGTCTTCATAGTTAATGACATTATTTCTGTTGATTTTTTTTTCAGTGATATGTCTCATAATAAGTTACAGTCAATCTATGCAAGAACATTTGATAAACTTTTTTCTTTGAAAAGACTTATACTGAGTGATAATCATATAACTTATATTGAAGAAGGTGCATTCAAATCTTTAGAAGCTTTGCAATATTTGTAAGTATTTGAAAACCTGTTTTTAATGGGATTTCTTTTTTTCTTTTTTTAATTTCTTATAGCTTTTAAATTTATTTAAATTTGTAATATCAGTTGTTTTAAAACACTGCTTTCTCACAAATAATTAATGAAAAAAAGAAAGTCATTTAAAAAACAATAATTCTTGCAAGTCAAAGTATTATATTATTTGCAAACTGGAAAAGGAAGAATTCAAAATACCAGAGAGAAAAGAGAAGCTAAATGTTTTATCACAAAATCTGAAAAAATAAAGGAGCTTAGGCAAAATATTAAAATTCCATCATTTTTCTCTTTTAATTGCATTATGTATTTTTCTCTTTTCATTATAGTATAAAGATGCAATGTTAATTAAAAAATTAGCATGCAAAATAGATAAGATATTTGATTATTTAAAGAGTTTTATTCAAATAAAATTTTACACCTAAGTTAACAAGTACAATTAGGAAAAAGTAAATCAGAAGATTCTTTCTCTTTGTAGTTGACCTTACTTCTGTGTTTGTCTGACTTACCTGCGATTCTTTTTAATGGAAAGTGTGTAAATAGAACTTAAAATTCTAATAACTTTATACTTGGAAAGAATATGCTCAAATGTGTTATTAAATAAGTATGTGTGAATTTGCGAACATCAATTGATAAGTATTGCTGGAATTCAGCTAGATTTATTGCTATTGTACAAAATACAATTGATTAAAAGTAAGCATTTTAGCAAAAGTTTCGCTAGATGCTAAAAATAGATATTTTTCTCACAACCGAATATAATTTACCTGAATTCCTGCCAAAATTTCTTCCATTTCTATTCATTATATGGGTGAAAAAAAAATTGCCATTAGTTTGTTTTTCATTTTTCACATTTGAAAGTTAATTGTGGATAATACAGAATTTCAGATAATACAATTGAGAATTTCTGAGAGTTGACTGTATAGTACCACTAAGGGATGTTAAAAATCTCGCATCATGATACGTAATCAACTTTATATTGCGATTTAGCTTTGTATCAATATTAGAAAAATTACATTTTTCTAAGTTTTTTTTTTTTTTTTTTTTTCTTTTTGCAGTGTTTTTAGTATATAATAACATATTATATGCTTAAACTAGGTTATCAAAATGCATGCAATTCTCATGTGTCTTTTATTAGAAAGGTTATTCTTTTTAAATAATTTAAACTATTGAGTAGCAGTTGTAATTTATTATTTTTTCAGGGAACTGAGAAACAATGAAGTATCCTGGACGATTGAAGATACTGGGCGAATATTTGCTGGATTAATTCGGCTGAAATACTTAGGTTTAGCAAATAATAAAATCAAAGCTGTTGCCAAAAAAGCATTTAGTGGTTTAACTAGACTAGAGGCACTAAATTTAACTGAGAATGAAATAACTACCATGGAAGAATATTCTTTTGACGAGTTGATTAATTTAGATGAATTGTAAGTATATGTATCAGAACTCTTCAATTTAATTTATCTTTATAAAAAGCATGCTTTTACAAAATGTAATAACTAATTTTTTTTTTTTTTTAATGCATAAAGCAGTTTAAACTGATACTAGATTAGAAATTTGCATGTTTTATGAGAAGCCCACTTCAACAACTAAATTTAAAAATTTCTAAATAAAAGCTTTAGGCATTTCTTTTTCTTTTCTTTCTTCCGTCTCCTTTTTTTTTTTTTTTTTTTTTTTTTTTTTTTGGTGGGTGGAACATATATGAATTACAGTGAAATCTTTCTAAGAGGACCGACAATCATGGCATAGAAAATTGGCCTTTAGAAAGGTAGCTTTTTAATACAAGTTATTTAGAAAAATCTCATCTCAAGCCCCAGTTTCTACGAATTTAATAATTTTAATTATTAATATATATTAATTTGTGTAAATAACTTTCTAACTATGATTAGTATTGCTTTGTTTGAATTTTAAATGCTTTTTAGCACTAATTTTATTTTCGGAGACATTTTTTTTTTTTAAATGCTTGAATAAATTATTCAGCTTCACATTATTTCTGAGTAGAAAAGAGGTTTCTATTAACTAAAAATTTTCATTAAAATATCCTCTCAGGGGATATACTAATTTTAACTTTTTAATCTTAGCTAGTTATTAATGGCTTCTTTTTTACAAGGTCAATTTTAACAATTTAGAAACCATTGCATTAAGTAAGTTATTAGTTAAATAATGGTATGAAACAATTCTTCTTTTCAAGCTTGAACTTCTCTCCCAAATATGCACATTCAGAAATATGAAGTCATTACTTTTTTTCTCTACACACAGATTTATTATAAAACATAGGGAGATTAATTTCAGTTGTATGATGGACATTGGTCATGTCAAGTAGAAAAAAAATAGTTGTCTACATTCATACAGTATGACACCAAGAGAAGTATTTATGTGTGGAATGCGTTGCATTTTTATACATAGGCCTTTAATGGAAGTAGATTGTCACTAATAAGACTATTCATTTTGAAAAATTTGACTGTCAAAAACTAGCTCTAAAAAGAAATAGCCACCTTTCAGATAGGTTTTATTGTATTTCAATGAAATTCATAGAAAATTAGCATATACAATTAGTACTGTTCAAACATCATCAAAAGAGGTGAATAGTCTTTTTTATACAGTTTAAAGGAGGAAAAAATCTTAAGAACAGCATGCAAATATGTATCCTGACTTACAGATGAAGATTGTTATTCTGTAGTAGGGAAATTTGTTTATAGAATTACTCATTACCCAATATATATTTTTTAATTCAGTTTTCACATTCAGAAAATTTACATTTGTTACTTAAATTTGTTCTTGAATTCCAATATATATTTTATTACCAGGTATGCAAGATAACAGACTGCCTCCTTACTTTACCCCATCCAAAGTTGAAGAAAAATACTTTAATTGACCTATAGACAATATGTTCTTTTTTTCTTCTTTCTCTCCCCCTCCCCCTTTTTTTAAAATTAATTATGTATATATTTTTAGTTGGTTTTAATGCTGATAGAGTTTTCAACTGGCAAAAAAGTCAATTGGAAAATTCACTTAGCGGAAAAGTAAATCTTTTTCTGCTTTCAGATAAATAAGAAATAAATTAGTTCTAATGACCAATTTTAATTAATATATTTATTTATATATGTAAAACACTTTTGAATTAGAGGAAAAACCAGAATATTTTAACCAAATATTTTTAATTACCCGTAAAATTTTGTGCCCCTTAAAAATCTCCCTCGATATCTGTGCAGTAGTCAGGGCATGGTATTGTACATTGTGTAGTTGTTACTCATTAGGATTTTTGTGTTTCTGTTTATTTTGAGGTAATTTTTTTAATACTATTACTTTTAAGTCGAATATTTCTAAGCTAATTTTTTTTTTTTTAATAATTTTGTAGATTTTTGAATACCAGTAGCTTATTATGTGACTGCCGATTAGCATGGATGTCTAAGAATTTTCACTATCGAGTGCATGCAAAATGTGGTTTTCCAGATAGATTAAAAGGAAAATTCATTTATGAAGTTCCAACTACAGAAATGCTCTGTGGTAAGTGTATTTCGTAATTTCAATATTTATATCATTTTTTCTCCTACCTTATAAATTTTTTTGATCATGCAGCAATCTCAAAATAAATATTAATATCTTTAAATCAGCTGAGTAATTTTGGAGAAACTAAAATATTAATTTATTTGCGATAAGTACTAGATTTGAGTATGTACTGTCCTTGAAAATGCTTGATTTTTAAATACACAAAATTAAGTCCTGCAAAGTCTTTCACTTTCATGTTTTGAAGAACAAACAAACAACAACAACAAAATTATTTTTAAGAATTCAAAGGCTTTTGCTTTCAGATGTATGTAAATCCACTATCACCAGACACCTGGAATAAAGTAGGCTATTTGTTATAAATTTATGTGTATTTCACTATTTTAATACTCTTATTAAGTTTCTATGTTGGACTCAGCAAAAGGAATATTTAATTATAAACTTCTACTTACCACCAACTTTAATTTTTCATGATTGCTTATGATTTTTTTTATTTGTTTTCAGAGAGTTCTCCAAAGCCTATTATCATTAAAGAACCTAATACTAAAACAACTCTTAAAGGTGAAAATGTAACTTTAGAATGTCAGTCTCGAAGCAGTAGCATAACTGATATTAACATTCACTGGCGTAAGGATGGAAAAGTAAGTTGAAGTATACTTAATAATTTTTGCAGGTTTTCATTCATGCAGCTCTTCTTGCTTGACATTTGGAGTATATTTTTATCCATAAATTTTAAATTATTTCCTCACAGAAATTTAATTTATCTTCTGGTTTTGAAATGAGTAGCTATTCTTTTGAATTGTTTGTTTCTGTAAAATAATTAAATGTTAAACAATACTATTGTTAAAAATAAATAACGTTTGTTTTCTGTTAAACCTTTAAATTTAGCAGGAAATATGCATAAAATCAAAGATAGCAATCAAGTGACTGTAATGTTACATTTGTTTGATTTTCATCATAATGCATATTACAGAATCTTGGTCCTATCTTTTATTCCTTTCTATAAGTATTTTAAATATAGTTAGTAAAATATGTATGTCTGTATATATACATTACTTTTTCAAAAATTACCTAACATTTTCAATTTTAGACATTTTGTCAAATATCTGGAAAAATATTTCACCATTTATCTTGACCAGGAATTTGTTAAAAATGTGTAAGACTATATATTTTTGTGAAGATTTTGCCCTTGTGGCAAATGGAGTAATATTTAAAAAAAAAAAAAGGTTTGGGATCATCTTGTGGAGAGTAACACTTGTAATGGATTAAGATGCTTCTTTTAATTTTTTATATGTGCATTATAAACATGCTACAATGCATGCATTTTTAATGATAATTTTCACTTGGAAAGCCAAAACATTATTATTTTTTTTTCCTTTACTTTGTTACTATTGCCCTATTTGCTCTCAGGACAAAATATTTACTGTAATGTATGAGTCTAAGATTTTCTTTACGCTCTTAAAGTTCCAATATTCAGGTTTGATTATTTTTGTAAACATAGTGTATTTTTCAACTGTTACTTTATTTCTTTTATTCTTTTATAGCTGCTGTATAATGCCAGACATCATATAAAGAATTCAAGTAAGCAAGATGGCAATTTCACTGTTTTAACAAGCTTCTTGAACATAAATAATATTCAAGATGAAGATGAAGGTCGCTATCAGTGTGTGATTTCTAATCACTTTGGTTCAGTCTATTCTAATAAAGCTAGAATAACTGTTCATGGTTAGTATTTTTTTACATTTTGCTTCTTAAATTTCATATAATGTATAGTATTTCCTTTCTTTAACTATTTTTTCTATTTTCTTAATCACCTGACTGCTGCTAACGGATATATCCGGTCACTTAGCTGTTTTTTTTTTTTTTTTTTTTTTTTTGCACTATGCCCTTATAATTCAAAATTATATAATTATAATTTTTTTTGCTTGTTTTTCAAGTTTTTAGATCTCATATAATAGCCACAAGCATTATAATCATGTGCATTGATACATTTTTAAACTTAAGTTGAAATAAGCTTTATTTTAGCGCATTGAAAAAACTATACAGTAAAAACATTATTACAGTTAGTTAGAGGGTTTAAAACACAAAATGAGATTAAAAAAAAAAAAAAAAATCTGTACTTTAAAAGTTGCTTAACCACTTCACTGGCTATCCCGAGATAATTCGGGGGAAATTTAGCGTTCCACACACTACTGTGGCCAGTGAAGTTGTTAAGGCATTTGTAATTTTCACAATGCTTAATTTTTTTGTAAATTATTTTTAGACTCGGAAATGATATATCATTATAAAAGCTTGGACAGGTCCCTTATGATGTCCCTCAGGTAGTGATAGTGCATCCCTCCTCCTCCTTTTCTTTTTTCACATTATATGCAATGATAGTTATATTTCAGGTTCTATGTCATGAAACTGCCTAAAACCTTATCTAAAGTTGTTTACTGTGTGGTACTGATTCCAGTTTACTATGCCGTACTCTTTGATTGCTATATTTGCCAATGGCATGAAATTATGCCACACTGTGTAATAAAATTTTTTTAGCTCTAGAAGAAAATTTAATTACAAAATAATGTTTTTAATAAAATTTAATGATGGCCACAGCATTTTGTTAATGTTATGCAGCTGTAGCCATTTAAAGGTTTATATGAAACAGCATATTGTACTTATATTAAATATTGTGGGTATATTGTGTTTTTATTAAATTTGTGCATTTTTTATTGCTACTAATATATTTTTTTTAAACTTCTACTCTTTTCAGTGTTTCCAGTTTTTACAAGAACACCTGTAGATGTTGCAATTAAAACTGGAAGTACAGCTCGATTAGAATGTGGTGCTAGAGGTCAACCTGCTCCTGAAATTTCCTGGCGAAAAGATGGAGGCGGAGAAGACTTCCCTGCTGCTCGAGAAAGACGGATGCATGTGATGCCCACTGATGATGTATTCTTCATTGTAAATGTCAAACCTAGTGACACAGGAGTTTATAGTTGTTTAGCTGTCAGTATTGCTGGGACTATTTCAGCTAATGCTACATTAACTGTTTTAGGTATATTTCAAATTTTCTAAGTTGATTTTTCTTTTTTTTTTTTTTAATACACATTGTTTAATTTTCTAAAATAACTTTATTTAGAAATATTATACAGTACAACCTCGCTTATCTGAGGTAATGTGGACCGAGGCTACCACAGATAATCGAAAACTCAACACGGACTCTGTCATAAATCGAGGGAGTAACATAAGGCAAAGTTTTAAATTGATGATAACCTAGTCAGTGAAGTAAAATAATACATCTATTGCATATTTAAATGTAGTCAGTTACAAAAATAATACAATGCATACATATATAAATTGTAAAATACAGTACTGTATAGTAAAATTTGTCAAAGTTATCTACACCATTTGTCAAAAGCCTCGCTTCCTCCGTAGTCTGGATTTGTCGAGACTACGTCATTCAGTTGAGGCTCAGGCTGTATTTGTACATCAGGATTCACACTAGGGATAAAAAAAGGTGGTTTCCCACTCTAACAAATAGTATTTAATTAAGATTTTTCAAATGTAAGCGAGTAACTATATATATATTTACATCTTGCAGGTTTTTTTTTTTTTTCATTTTTATTATTCTTAAGAATTACAAATTTACAAATAAACCAATTATAAAAATCCAAATAATTGGTAAAATGTAAATTTATATATTTACTTTTATTTATAAAGATTTTTATTCCTTCTAAGTCAAAATATTCAGAATCTGAAATTTCATCAGAATGGCGATGAAATTGTTCAAATTTTTATCACTTAATCATTACAAAAATTATTTTTTTATAAAGAAATTATTTAAATAATAATAATAATAAAATGAATAAATTAATAAATACATGGTTTAAGTATTATCATATTACATTGCATAGTAGGCTGATCTGAAACAAAATGTAATTTTCATATACTTATCTTGCACAACTGATTATTATTATTATTATTTTTTTTTTTAAAGCATAACTATCTTGTTACAGATTCTCTTTCATCATATAAATAATTTAGTTAAGCTGTTGATCATGCCATTCTTAACTGAGTTTTTTTTTTTTTTTTCTGTTTTCAGAAACACCATCTTTTGTAAAAAAGATGGAAGACAAAGAGACAAGGGCTGGTGAAACTACTGTTCTGGAATGCATGGCATCAGGAAGTCCTAGGCCTAAACTGACCTGGACCAAAGATGGAGGCCCTTTGTATGCTACTGAAAGGCATTTTTTTACTGCTGGAAATCAGCTTCTTATTATTGTTCATTCTCAGATTATAGATAGTGGTGTATACACCTGTGAAATGTCCAATACTTTGGGAACTGAACGAGGATCTAGTCATTTAACTGTTGTTCCAGGTATGTGTTGTGAGCTATGAAACATAAAAACATCTTTTTATTTTTTTTATACCCTTCCCAAACTAAATAATTCATGTAATTTTATAATTTAAGATTTTGAATGTTGGTTATTGCATCTTTATGAAGAATATCTATGCAGTTTAATTAATACATAAATAACAAACTCATGCGGAATTTTCACACAGCAAAATATATTTTGAATGAACTAAAGCTTGCCATTTATTTTTATATCTGCTTCCTTTTTTCCTTCTTCATAATTATACCTACAAGAAGTAAAGTAACAAGAGTTCTGACGGGTGTGAAAATTAGCCATATGAAAATAATCCCTCTGAAAATAACGAAGAAGATCACAGGAATCAAGCAGTGCCAGTAGATGGAGCTGTTTGTCCAGTAACATGACTAAATCTCAGAAGATGGCTGCATTGACTAAAACATGGCCCACGATTGAAATAATTTGTGTGATAAGATTTTCACGTTTGAAGAAAAATTTTCTAGCTGAAATTCCTCAGTAGTTGGTAGAAATGTACGCTACAAGTGTTACGTAACGAAAACAGGCGTGGGTTTGGTGCACGGAATTTGATAAAGGCAGAACAGATGTGCGAGATAAAGAAAAGAGCAGGGCGACCAAGCACATCCATTACAGATGACAATGTTTGTCCAGACATAATACTTTTCAGCCTTTTTTAAGCTTGAAAATTATTATTCTTGGGATCAATGCAAATCTACATTAAAACTTTTTGTACGTGTGTGTGTGTAGAGGGGGGAGGGGGGCTCAGCCTGAATTTGTGCAATATATTATTAACAATTTCTATGTGATTGACTTTCAAGAAATGTTAAATTCAAACTTTGAGAAAATGAAAAGAAATAGCACTTCAACTGCATTTTCCTAATGAACTTGAATTACATTATTTTGCTAATCAATATCCCCAGCAAACAATGCTTCTATAGAATAAACTTGTTTTCAAGTATATGTAATAATTTTATCTGTTTTTTTAAGCACTTACAACTATTTTAATTATAATTAATATGACATTTAATGTAAGATTTATTGTTCTGATTTTGTTTATTGTGTGTACATGTATGCAATCAGATTTAACATTTTTGTTATTGAAAAATTTATATTGTATCAGTTGCCTGATACCACTTTTGAGATGGAGGGGAGGGGTCGTGAAAAGAAGTTCAACCTTTTTTTCTGTAAGCTTGTACCATGTGGTTTATTGTGCTTAAACTTTGATTCAAGGGGATCATCACATTACTCTGAGTAAAATTGCATGAGAACTGTGTTGTTGCACAATAATGTCTGAGCGCATATGGCCACAGTTAAGATCAATTTGTTACGTGCGTTGTCGGTGGGAGGTATTGGACACCCTCCTTACAGTACAGACATTGCACAAAATAATTTCCATCTCTTTGGATCTGTAAAGAAACACTTGGAAGGCCAGTGTTTTAGAACCAATGCTGAGGTTCAGAAAGCCTTCTTGATGTGGTTGCACAACCTTGATGCTGATTTCTTCGATGCTGGTTTAGATGGTTTAATGTACCAATGCAACAAATGTCTTGATAAGTATGGTAATTATGTAGAGAAGTAATATGTTTCGTGAATAAACGTTTACTCTGAATGGGCTTGTTACCTTACTTTTTGAAACCCCTTCATATGTTAACACTTTCGCAACTGCTGATGTAGATTCATGTCATTTAGAAATAAATCTGTAATTCTGCCAGTGGGCGTTTCTTTGCAATTCATATGTTGCTATATTTCTTAAGAATGATATTTATATTTTTACAATGAAAATACTATGGATACAAATACTTTCATTAGAAAGAGTATAATTATGTATATTCATATGTAATAAATATGTATACATAAAATCTTGTTCTGAAATAATGTAGCTTGAAAGAATAACACCCACAGATGGAACATACTCTCAAAAAGACAAAAACACGCGGTCACGAAAGTGTGAAGTTCTCTTTGTTACAGCCTACGTATATTATATATCATATATTGTCAAACCAAAAGAAATGTTCTGGTTAAAAAAAAAAAAAAAAACCTTTGTTTAGTCTATCAAGACCTTTTTCAATAATCTCTTTCAAAATATTTCAGACTGAATAATCGCTTATGTTAACTGCATTTTTTAATTAAATTTTCTCCAAAATTTAGTGGCTAATTAGTGGCTCTAGGCTAATTTGGCAGGGTGCTCCACCCTACAGCAATTTTAAACACATTTTAGCACCCGACAACCTTTTTAAGTACGTTTCAATACCAAGTGGTCTTTTCTAACATTTAAAATGTTCAAAGGCTTTTAGATACTCTTCTTCCTAACATGTAATCTACTAGCAATAGTTTTACAGCATTCCTGGAAGAACAAATGCATACAGCCTACATATATACATGTAAAATTAGTAATTTACATTTGCTGCATACAAAAATCGCAACACAGAAGACCACAAAAATGATGCCCGTTTTGAAAATAGGTTGCCCTTTTTATTGTTTCCCCCAACAACCCTTTCATTCTAGAGTTAGTACTGAAGTTTAATTATTAAAAAATATTTCCATGAGGGTTAAAGTATTGATTTTTTATTTATATTTTTAATGTAAATGCGTAAGTTATGAGCATGATTAATATCATATGAAATATATATACACTCTTTTTTCAGTAAATCAAAGTGGCCTAATTGAAGAAAATCACACTACTACTGGCATAGTTGTGATTGCTGTTGTGATCTGTATAGTTGGTACATCTATTGTCTGGGTTGTTATAATCTACCATACTAGAAAAAGAAATGAAGAATACCCATCATCTTCTCCTACTTCTTTGCCTCCTCATTCTGACATTGTGCCATACACATCATGCTCAGATGTTTATCCTAAAGATATTAAAAAACCACCAGGTCGACATGCTTTAATGGACACATATTCAGGTTTGTGTTGCTGTTAATTTTTTTTCAATTGATATGAAGTTAGAAATCTGTCTTTGACTTTAGGAAAGTGAATTAAAAAGAAAAGGAAAAGATGAAAATTGTAAAAAAAAAAAAATCAATAAGTGTGGTCAAATCAATCAATTCAAATCATTACAAATCAATAAGTATTTCATTTGTAATTAATAATTCAATATATTTTTAATGCAATTTATTTAACTTTGTACCAAAAAATAAATAATAATAATAATAATAAAAAAAAAAAATAATAAATTCTGCAGTGTTAAAACTAACCCATGTTTTCTACTTTGCTGATTGATTGCTTTCATATAGTTGAAAATGTACTAAAATTTATATGACTCGTTATTTTCTTCTAATTCTTATAACTTGAGAATTGAACATGCCAGTTTGCAACTAATTTTTCATTGATTATTCATGCATTTTATTTTATTATTATTATATTTTTGTAGTACATTTTGATAAACTTAAAACAAATTATATCAGCTAACCTAGGTATTATTGCTTTTAAAGGGGTGCATCACAGATCATCAAAGTCAGCCAAAGCCATGTTATTCTGTGGGTAAAATTGTTTATAGAATTACGCATTCAGGGTTGCTACGGCACCTGGAAAACCTGGAAAACTCAGGGAATTTGAAAATCTATTAAAAAACAGGGAAAACTCGCGGAATTTTCAAAATTTATTGCAAAAACAGGGAAATTTGAAATTTTTTATAAAAGCATTGGAAAAATTTTTTCATAATAATTTTAAAACTTTTAGTGCTTTATAATGAATCAATTATGCGTTTTTCCACAGCTATAATAAATTAATAAAATTAATATATCCTAAATATGTTCAATTGACTTGTAAACATGTTAGATTCTAATGATGCATGATTGCGTGTCATCTATTTTACTTCTAAAAGGGACAGGGAAAATTCAGGGAATTTTTTTTCCTGATTTGTGTAGCAACCCTGGCATTACTTGTTAGTTTTTAATTGCTTTTTCACAATCTGAAAATACACAACCATTAAATTAGTATCCACTTTCCAAAAAAAATTTTTGGTAAATTTGAATTATGAGTTTAAAAATGGGAAAAATTAAGTGCATCTTTTCTCATTTTTTAACTGCAAAATGAAAATTAAAAAAATTTGGAAAATGGGTACTAATTTAATGGTTATAAGTTTTCTGAATGTGGAAACGTTATTTAAAAATACAAATTAGGTAATAGTAAATTTATAAAAAAAAATTTGGCATAGATTTTCATGGGATTTGGTGACCAGAGATGGAAAATCTTAAGAGGGAGTGAGCAGCTCTCAAAAATTTTTGTTTGTAATTGCAATTTTTTTGTCCACTTTTGCAAAAATATTTTCTATTATTAAGATGGTGATATTTCTTTCAGATAAAATCGACCGAATGAAAATAGTACTCTTTTGTTTGTTTCTTTTTTTTTTTTTTTTTTCCTTTTGTCTTAAATTTAAAGTAAAATATATAATAGTTAAATCTATAACTGATTACAAAAATAAAAAGTTATGCAATTATTTTTTTTACCTAAAATTCTGTTCAAAACAGAATTTTAATGCTAATTATTTTTTAATGTGTATTTTATTATTATTATTTTTTAATTATCTTTTGTTCAAAAAATTAAAAGAAGATAACTTAAAAAAAAAAAATAAAATCTTTGAAAATGTGTAAATCATAGTTGACAGTATATATCATGTAAACAGTTACCACAAGGAAAATAGATTCTTATCTATGGTGTTAAAAAAAAAAATCCTAAGCCTATGTTTGTTTTCTAAGTAACAGATATAAAATTTTGCATAGAATTTAATTTAGTACAACAGGACATATTTCATACTATTCTTCCATACAGGCATGCATTAGCAGTGTTTCATTCTTTAGCATTGGTTACTATATTCCTTAAAATTTCTTTGGTATATAGCATAGAAGCCCCTTGGCGACTTTTAAATTTTTGTAGTCATTTTGGGGATGAATCAAAATGTCTATCGCAACTGTGTAGGTAAAGATCTTGACGAGAAATGTCTGAGCTACTTCGGTGTGCCAAATTAAAAATTTCGCCAAGGGTTTTATACTGGAACTGTTCTATTTCTGTAGCAGGATTTTTCTCAATTATTAAAAAAAAAAAAAATAATGCATGTTGTTATTATTTTTTTATTAGGAATTTCCCCAATGCTGAGGTTTCCTTTCAGCCAAAAACAGCCTTCAGTTTTTATCTCCATCTTTCTTTGTCCTGAGCATCTTCCTCATCCATTCCGTTCTCTGTCATGTTCCTCATAAGCTTGTCTTTCCATCTTTTCTGCAGTCTTCCCCTCCTGTTTTTCCCTTCAGGTTTCCAGTTTAATACAAGCTGTGGTATTCCATTTGCATTCATTTGTTGTACATGTCCGTGCAATTGTAGCCTCTTGTCAATTTTTCTTATGATATTCGTCTTGGCACCCATCCTTGCTCTTATTTCAATATTGGTCTTTTTTTTCAAGTCTTGAAGTTCTGGCCGATCGTCTCCAGAAGTCCATTTCTGTAGATAGCAGTTTTTTTTTTCCCCCGACATGAAAACAAATATATTTATTTATTTTTGACTCATGAATCATAGAATCTTTTGATGTGTAGTTTTTACAGTTTTAATAAATTTTCAATATTCATATGTATGTCACAAAATTTGTTTTATTTCAGAAATTTCCATTTCTTTTATTAAATTTAAGCCTTATCCATTTATTTTATTTGAAATTGACATCATTATTTTAGAAACTTTTTTTCAGTAATTTAAAAATGTTAATTATAGATATTTTTAAATAAATTTTGTAGTTAACTAATGACATGATGTCATAGCTTTCTGAAATCATAATAAATACATGCAAGTTAACCTTATGTTTATTTATTTTTCAACATATATAAATAATAAGCATTTATGTCGTTCTATACAGAATCTGTCTTATTTCTTTAGCATGATTTTTCTCTATTTTATTTAAATTATTATTATTATTATTTTAAATGCTTGCCAGGGTTGCCACATTACCTGGAAAACCTGTAATAGTCAGGGAATTCGAAAATGACTATAAAAGTCAGGAAGTTTGAGTATTTTAGCCAGAATCTGGAAAAGTCGGGAAATTTTATGATGATTTCCAAAAAAAAAAAAAAAACTTTCTGCCAACATAGGATCATTTTTCCATGTTTTTCCTAGCTTCTGCCATTTTTTTAAACACCCTTCTTTTCTGCTCATGAAAAAAATTTCTTATCTTGCTTATAAGCTTCCGATGCTATTACTAAGATTAACTTTTGTCATACATAACCTTTGTGTTTTCAAGTGGTAGCCATAATTATTTTGCCCTCAACACAGCTAGAATTTTCTTTGAATATTCCTGGAAAAATCAGGAAATTTCATTCTCCTGTTTGAGTGGCAACCCTGGTTTGCATTCACTTTTTTTTTTTTTTCCCCGCCATAAAAGAGAAATGTATTTACTTATTTATTTATTATTAATTTTAAAGTTACAATGAGATTTTTATCTAATACATATCTTTTTGAACCAATATCAGAATTAAAAATACAGCATTAGCTAAATTTTCTCCTGATTAATAAGTGTACCAATTTTCGATAAAATCTAATAATCTGGACTAAAAATTCCAACAGATACCATGACAAACTTTCAGCTTTATATATTTAGATAAAAATGTTTGCACATTCATTCAAGATCTTGTGATGTTAAAAACATCACTTCTTTTTAAATGTTAAATAAGATCGTTTTCTGCACTTAAATGCATTGTTTCTCTCAGCTGGCTCAACTCACCCTGTTGTGTTTGCTTTACTGCAACACACACACAGGAGAAAAATTGGTTCTTCTTTCCTAGTGGTGATGTCATATCACACCATGCTGAGAACCAATAGGGTGATGGTTCTGACTCCACCTTCTGTTATTCCGGCAGTTTTAAATTTAGTTGGGTTTCAGCTGCTCTCAAGAGAAGAACATGGGGTGAGAAAGATTTGTTTTGCTTCTGTTTTAAAATAATGACCATTTTATCATTTGGAGAGAGAGTGCCTACTTATTAATAATAAATATATATATATTAGTTTATATGAATACTTATTCAAATTTTAAAAACCATTAATTTTTATATCCTACTTAATTTGGAATTACTAGTGTGGTTTGGAAAATAAAATTGATTAATTTTGATGCAGCAGATTAGTTTTCTTACAAACATTATTTTTGTATGCATTTTTCTTTTTACAGCATTCTAGCCAATAAGTAAATTGATTCCTCTTTTCTCTTATGTAAATAAAATTATTTGGATATATATATTTGACCTTTTGACCCAAAGAATAAAAAGGGTTAGTGGCCAGAACGCAATGTACGCCATGAGGTTCTTTGATCCTCACTAAGTAACTTCTGTTGCTATGAAAATTAAAAATATTAATAAAATTAATTTAAAATATGGAAACATAAAAGGTAAATGAATTATTTACACCACATTTGGTGCCGGAAAGGAATACTTGATTATTGTTCTTAAGAATAAATGATACTGTAGAGATTGTTTATTTTGAATAAGTTATTTTATTTTTATTGCTAGAATTACTGAAATTATTTTTTTAAAGTCATACATTACCAATTACATTTTTTTGGTGATTGAATATGATGGATACCAAGTGACCTATAAGACAATTCCCTGTTTCAAAAATTGTGATATGCTGGAACTTTGTACAAATGAAAATTTTTTTTGGTTCAATATATTTTGAATAACTGATTAAATAAATAATAGTCAACAGAACTTTGTATTGTTGACTTAAAAAAAAAATTGTAGGTATCTCTCTCTCTCCTCAACTACGTGAATTTATTATATGCAAATAGCCATCAACACATGTAGTTTTATAGCCAATATAGTAGTTTCATATATATACAAAAAATAATGGCTTCTAACAAAGGATTGACAAGAGGTTTACCATTCAAAACTTTAGTAACACCATTTTCTGGAGACCCTCATTTATTGGATTTTTTTATTGAACAAGTGAAATTTAAAATTGAGAACAGCAAATGGGAAGAATCCCATGCTTTGGCTTTTGTGAAATCAAAATTGGCAGATACTGCTCTTAAGTTTTATGTCTCCTCCCCAGCTTGCCAAAAAGCCAAAAATACAAAAGAGTTATTTAATATATTTAAGAAATATTTTAAGGTAGAGTCGGCAACTACAATAGCACAACAATTTAACGAATTTAAGTTTGAGTCCGATGTCAATATTAATATTTTTGCTAATAAGCTTGAAAATTTAGTGAGAAAACGTTTTCCTGATATGGAAGAAAAAGCCCTTGAACAACTACTAATCGCAAAATTCAATGATCTCATTCCGCCCCACTTTAGAATTCATCTACTATCACAAAAAGCCACAACCTTTTATCAGATGGTGGAATGTCTCGAAAAATTCCAGGAAATTTATAACTTGCAAGTAAACCCTGTCTTACCAGGAACATCTTTTGCTACTATTCAGAACTTCAATCATAAAATAGATAGTGAAGTGATAGGTACAAACTCAGAAAACAATTTGACTAAGATTAACAATTCATCTTATAGCAAGCGGCCATACAATAAATTTCCACAAAATAAAGGTTCGCACACGATTCAATGCCAATGGTGTGAAAGACCTGGACATTCTGCTCAGAGGTGCTTTGCACTCAGAAAATTACAAAATAATAAGTTTTCTCACAGATATCGTAATGGGCAATCTTTCTCTAGACCTTATAGAGACATGTCACGGAGAGCCAGGGCCCCTAAAACATTTAAATCCAACTCCCCTCAAACCAAAAGTAGTCATTCACAATGACTAGAAGTGGAGAATGGTAGAAGTGACACTAAACTCCTAAATACAAAGAGTTCCTCATATAGGTCAGGTTTGAATAAAGTCAATTACCATAACAACTTTTCACAGACTAACTCAACATATTCTAATCTACCTAATAATTTTTTTGTAAATAACAATGAAATCATTCTGAGATCTCCAGACACACAGGCAAAGTTCCCTTTGTCATTAGAACGCAAAGTCAAATCTGTTGCGATACAGACAACATCTCCTGTACTGGTAACGTCCCCGAGTGTGGAGGAAAATGGAGACTGCATATTAGTTAATTCACTGGAATTCTTGTTACACACAGACAATGATCTGCCCAATCTCCCCATCATACAATTACTGTTAAACAAAACATTAGAGAATTTTCTTCTCGACTCAGGAGCTTCTGTGTCATTACTCTCAAAACATTACTTCTTACAAAATCAAAACAAATTATATTACAAAAGAATTGCTTCAAGAGTCAAGATATCTACAGTAAACTCTATAGTCCAATGTGACGGATGTGTTTGCATTTCCTTTAAAATAGGGAAAACTTTTTACAAACACACCTTTTTTCTTATTGAAATACCAACTGAATCTAAATTTATTGGTATACTTGGCTTTGATTTTTTAAAGTCCCATCACGTAGTTATCAATTTACACAATAACAAAATACAAATTAATGAAAATGCTTTAGATATTCTAGACACTGTACCCTCTTGCAGTCTTCTATCATCTGAATCTGATATGAATCGGGCATCACATAAGATAGCTACTCATATGGATTTTCCCCAAACTGGATATAAAAAATCTAAAATTGATGTTCATAAAGAGAACTTACCCTCTTATCAAAAATGTTGGCTTACCCAGAAGATTATGATTGATCCACAGGATACTATATATGTGCCTGTGCGGTCCACGCTTATTCCAGAAAATCAGTTAGTAATGTTTACATCGTCTAACAAGCATTGTCCACTTGTGTCCTATCCTTCTCTTATAGAGGTACAACATATCAAGGAAAATTCTACTAAACAAGAATTAATTCAATTTTTTATTCCTATGTATAATAATTCGAGCAAGAAACTGCATATAAATAAAAATACCGTTGGCGGATACATTTCAGAGATAGATAAAATAGAAGAAAATTCCTTGGATCTTGCAACAAATACACCTGATCACATGTGTAATCTAATTAAGGCTACACCAGAAGTTTTATCCTTAAGACAGAAAGAATTTAATGTAAATAATTTTTCTATTCAGCATTTAAAACCTACAGAAAGGGTAATAATGCAAGATATTCTTCAGAAATTTAACTCTGTATTTTCATGTTCACTAAAGTCGATTGGACACACCGATCATATCACTCCACATATAAAATTCATTTCAGATATTCCCTTAAAAACTTACCCTTTTCCTATTCCACAAGCTATTCAAGAAGAGGCAAAAGATCAACTTGACAAATTACTGGATGCAGGGATCATTGAGAGAAATATCTCTGAATGGGCATGCCCAATGCTTATGGTTAAAAAGAAAGCTGTGTCTAAGGAGGATAAACCTTCCTTTAGATTGGCCCTAGATTTAAGGTTAATCAACTCTATGATTCGATGCTCCACTTATCCTCTTCCAAGAATTGATACGATAATAAATAACATCTCAAAATTTAAATATTTTACAACATTAGACTTTCCCTCAGCGTATCATCAAATTTCATTACCTAAAGAATACAGACGACGTCTCTCATTTACTACACAATGGGGAACTTATTCATTTAAAAGATTAATGTTTGGGCTGAGATCAGCCGCATCAACATTCCAAATGCTTATTGACACAATTATACAAGAGTGCAATTGTTCAGGCATATATGCTTACCAGGATGACATTATTATAGGAAGTGACTCTTTCCAGGAAACAACAGAAAAATTACAAACACTTTTAGCTACTCTACAAAAGTACAATCTGACATTGTCTCCAAAGAAATGTAAATTCCATCAGTCATCTATTGAATATCTCGGTTTCAACATCCAAAATCAGAAAATACATCCTATTTCTTCCAACATTACAAAAATTACTCAATTTCCTATCCCAGCAACCAGAAAACAACTAAAAAGATTTATAGGATTGTGTGGATTCTACAGAAAACTAATTCCCTGCTACTCGCGATTAATTGATCCTTTGATAAAATTAACATCTCCGAAAACTACATTTAAATGGACAGAGGAACATGCTGAAGTCTTTAAACAAATACAGAAAGTTTTTTTCTCTAAACCTTTTCTTTCTTTACCCGATTGGTCAAAACAATTTTTTCTTAATACAGATGCTAGCAAAATTGCTATTTCAGGGGTTCTTCTACAAGAAAAGGAAGGCATTCTGCTTCCGGTTAGTTACTTTAGTAAAACACTATCTAAATCAGAACAGCGATATTCAGCCATCAAGCTTGAGCTGATGGCCATAGCTAAGTCAGTCAGTGCATTTAAATTTTTCCTTTTCAACCGACCTTTCACCATTCTCAGCGATAGCAGACCACTCGAACACTATAAGAAAATTTCCTCTCCTGCTGATCTAACTACTAAATGGCTGATTGAATTATCAAACTATCAATACACATTCAGATATGTAAAAGGTAAAACAAATGTTTTGGCAGACTATTTTTCAAGAGAAGACTTTTCTGCATACACTCAAGATCTTAACTCAAACCCAGAATTAATTAAAGAGGCTAACAATTTACCCATTTCTTCAGCTTCTCCAACAATTGAACTCCATCATTTCAATGTCACACAAAAATCTGATAAGTCACTCACCTCATCAGAGCCTCATCGTTCTTCCTTACCTCAGTTGTTAAGCAACGATGCTGCTCCACTCAGTCGTTCCTTAAACAGCTCTGACGCAGATAATCTTATGATGGAAATCTCGGAAGAATGTTTTTTTAAAGAGCAAAGAGAAGATGACTTTCTGCTAAAAATTATTGTCGATATCACTTCGGAGAAACCTTCTCCTAAATATAAAAATTATTTTGTCCATCCGGACACAGGTCTGTTAATGATCAAACGAAAGTTTCACCAGCCTGAAAACTCTCCAAAAACAAAAATTGTAGTACCACAGAAGTTAAAACCTAAAGTATTAAAAATTTGTCACATGCCTCACTTTGGAATTAGAAATACATACAGATGAATACTTAAACACTTTTATTGGACAGGATTATTTGAAGATGTAAAAAACTTTGTTCTGTCCTGTACATTATGTATTCAATATAAACCACACAGAATTCCACCTGCTCCACTACAGGAAATGTTTGTTCTTCTGCGCCGAGTATGTTAGTTTCCATGGACTTTTTGGGTCCTTTCTCCAATGGCTTCCATGTGTTAACATTCCTCGATCATTTTTCTAAACATATTGAATTGGTACCAGTAAAAAATGCAACAGCACAAGCTGTAGTTAAAGCCATTACGGGATACATTACTACCTTTGGTCGACCCTCTGCGATACTCTCAGACTTAGGCCCACAGTTCACAGCAAACATCTTTAACAACTTGGCACAGACATTGAAAATTACAATCTCCCATTCATCATCAGGACACCCGCAAACACAAGGCTCATCAGAAAGAATTAATACCAGCATTAAATCCTCAATTTTCACTCTTACCAAGGAAGGATTTGATTTTCATCAGGCTTTGATGATACACAAGAACCTGTATAACACCACCGTTCATTCTTCAACTGGATATTCTCCAGCCTTTCTGCATTTTGGCAGGTCAATAACAAGCATCTTTGACTTGTTTGAAGCTCCTCAGTTAGAAACACTGGAATTTCCATATGAATACCATGAATATATGGAATCAATGAAACAGATCTTTAGGCAAGTGCATCATAACATGAAGTTTTACCAAAACCAACGTAATACTAGACAACATAAAAAAGCAGTTCTCCGGAAATTCAAAGAAAATGATATGGTCTTTATAAAAACCAAAGATACATTTAAACCAAGATTCATAGGCCCATATTCAGTTCAAAAAGTAATATCTGACGTGTTACTCTCCGTCAGAGAATTCGAAAATGAAGGGGCTGAACCATTCACTATTAACATAGACCGTGTCATCCTGGCACATAAAAGAAAGCAACATCTCATTCCACAAACAATTCTGACAGGTCAACCAGCTGGGATTGTTCAACCGCAGTCTCATTATGATCTCAGACCAAGATGCAAAACTTAATTTTTGTTTTTTTTGTTTCCATTTTCACAAATGTTCTTTTAACATGTTTTTTTTTAAAGTTTTTTTTTAGGGGACTTGATAAGCAATTCATTCACCAAAGTTGCCTGTTGTAAACAAGTATGAGTTAGTACAGGTATATTTGATAAGTTGTATTTTGTATATTGTCCTATTATATATTGTGTAGTTATATATATATATATTTTTTCTCATGTGGCAAATGTTGAATATCTACAAAAACTTAGTGAAGTGTGTATTGTAGTTAATATGAATATAAATCTTCTGTTATGCTGATTTATTTTATATATTGTCTTATTTGTTAAATTTGATAACTATACCATAATTATTTACTGCTCAAAATGTACAGTATGTGTGTGTTATATGTATCGGAAACTTGCATATTTATATGTGTATACATAATTTTTCTTCTTTCTTTTCATATATTAATTACTACACATTGTCATGTTTATGGATATATTGGGTTATTAAATACAATTTCTGGAAGCTTCACACCATTTTCACAGACACAGACATCACTTATACAACACAAGTATACACTACATTCACACTATTACACAATCAAATTAATACACAATCCACACATGATATGTATATAAATGTGTATAATGTTTGTTAAAATTTTTTGTTTATTGTGATTATTGACATTGCAGTTTTGTTTTGGTTATATCTGATAGTATGTTTATTTGAGTATTATTTGACGTTTATATTAAGTGCATTTTTGATTTTGTTTAGTAATCTAACTTGGTGGCCTCAGTAGCCACTCACATTTATTATTTCCATTTATAATATGTATATTCTTTAAATAATAATAATAATAATGGTAATGATAAAATTTTTAAAAAAATCTTATTCGAATATTATACTCGAGTACTTGGAATGCCTTTTCCGTAATGTAATATTTATCTGTAAGATTATTTTGACATTTGTATTGATACTTATTTTGATTTTTTTTTCTCCTTCATAATAATGCTTCAAGAGGTCATCTGTAAATATTTTATACTGAAATATAACTGATTTTGTTTTATCAGTTGTTAACAAGATTTCTTTGACATTTATTTAGTATAGTTGTTCTTTCATGTGTATACTTATACATTGATTAATCGGTAGATGGTATTTAATATCAAGACTATTGGTTAAATATTTTTGTTGATATTGCACATCCACTGAAATTCTTTTGTCATGTCATACATTTTTTTATTCTCGTTAACTAATTATTTTTACAAATTTATAAGAAGGCAGATTTTACAGCAATTAACATGCTTTTCAATATTTCTGTTATAATACTATTTTCTTTAAAAGGTATCAATGTTTTTTTACTCATGTCACTTGTTGATAAAAGCTGTGTCTGTTTGCATTTATAGATATATTTTATTAGTTGTCAATATCCTAATAAATATTGTTAGATATGTCACTGACCACTTTTGTATCAATAAAATCTTTTATTTGAGAATGTCTGTAACCACAGTGCTGAAATAGTATTGTTTTTGATGAAATGGTGTATTCCTCGCCTATTTTGGTAGAATTGATCACCTACCAGGGTAGGCGTTGATATTGGGTTTTTTGTCGGAATTTTATTGTTTCAGCTTTACTTATCGATTTTGTATTGTGTTTGGTTCAGATTTTGTGTCACATGTACATTGTTCTCAAAATTTCCAAATTTTTTTATCAAGTGCATGTTATTAAGAGTATTGTAAGACCTTTCAGTTGCTTAGAAATTTGCTTTGTTACATTCATGCCTTTAATGGCCGTTCCTACAATATTATGTGGTCAATATGGATATTTTTTTTTTCACATGTAAGTAAAAAAAAAAAAAAAAAAAAAAAAAAAAATTTGTAATCCTTCATGTAAATGTAGGTATGCACTCTCCATTCACATTTTTAGTCTTCCAAATTTTTTTAATGGTCGTTAGGGGTAATGTGATGTTAAAAACATCACTTCTTTTTAAATGTTAAATAAGATCGTTTTCTGCACTTAAATGCATTGTTTCTCTCAGCTGGCTCAACTCACCCTGTTGTGTTTGCTTTACTGCAACACACACACAGGAGAAAAATTGGTTCTTCTTTCCTAGTGGTGATGTCATATCACACCATGCTGAGAACCAATAGGGTGATGGTTCTGACTCCACCTTCTGTTATTCCAGCAGTTTTAAATTTAGTTGGGTTTCAGCTGCTCTCAAGAGAAGAACATGGGGTGAGAAAGATTTGTTTTGCTTCTGTTTTAAAATAATGACCATTTTATCATTTGGAGAGAGAGTGCCTACTTATTAATAATAAATATATATATATTAGTTTATATGAATACTTATTCAAATTTTAAAAACCATTAATTTTTATATCCTACTTAATTTGGAATTACTAGTGTGGTTTGGAAAATAAAATTGATTAATTTTGATGCAGCAGATTAGTTTTCTTACAAACATTATTTTTGTATGCATTTTTCTTTTTACAGCATTCTAGCCAATAAGTAAATTGATTCCTCTTTTCTCTTATGTAAATAAAATTATTTGGATATATATATTTGACCTTTTGACCCAAAGAATAAAAAGGGTTAGTGGCCAGAACGCAATGTACGCCATGAGGTTCTTTGATCCTCACTAAGTAACTTCTGTTGCTATGAAAATTAAAAATATTAATAAAATTAATTTAAAATATGGAAACATAAAAGGTAAATGAATTAATTACATCACAGATCTAATACAGTAAATGGCGAGAATGCAAAATCTCTGTCTGAAAGAAGTAGTACGACCTTTCATAGTAAAAATAAATAATATTAAAACATAATAAATTTGCAATATTTTAATTTTAAAATTATTTTTCTTTTAAGTATTTTGGTTATTTTTATTATGATCCCCTCTCCCCCCCCACTTTTTTTTAATTTAGCCTGTTTTAAGTAACATCATATTTATTTCATTATTTAGGCCATTCAAAAGACAGTGGTACTGGAGACAGTGGCCAACAAAGCAGTGATGATTTACTATTGGAAGATGACCATGGTTTATTGATTGAAGCACGTCCAGCTCCTAAATTTGGAGGAAGTGAGTGCATATATCTTTGTTTAGTTAATTATCTTGAAATAAGTTCATACTTTTCATATGTCAATAATTATTTAAATAAATATATGCTTTCTTGCTTTAATTTATACATAATATAGGCTAAGCAAAACAAACTATTTTAAACACTTAAATTTATCATAATATATCTTAATTTTAAACAATGTCATTGATTTAAAACTTTTCCTCCTTTTCTGTTTTTTCTTTTCGTTTTTATTATTTTTTCCTTTTCCTAGCTTTATATTTTTATAAAATGCAGTTTTTTGTTGATTAATAGGAATCCTGCAACAATGTTATAGAAAAGAGGGTGTCTATGATAAAATACTACTAATAATAATAATAAACAGGAAAAATTTAGCAAGTTAAAAAAATTAATTTATTTTATTTTATTTTAGGGCTTTATAATGAAAAAAAGTTAATTATATAATTTTCTCAAACTACTAAATAGTATGTTTATAAAATTAATATAGTGTAGATTTTTGTTTATTTGACTTTTAACTATGTTAGATTCTAATGCTGAGTGACTTTATGTCATCTGTTTTATTTAAAAAAAGGAAAGTAAGGGATTTTTTCCCCCCCATATTTGCGTAGCAACCCTGAAGGATTTCAAAGTTTTATTTTTATATTTCAGTATACTTAAATCTTTTCTTTTAATGATATAAATTTATTTGAAAATGGAACAATATAGTGACAGTTTTATATATCTTGCTGTCAGGCACTGATCCAGGCAAATAAAGGACTTTTTTGCTGCCTCTTCACAAAATTCAAATCCATAAAAATGGCCATTTCACAAAATTTTGTTTTAAAAAAAAAGTAATCCTACACAATAAAACTCCCCCTCCCCCCAACAAAAATAATCCAAAAAAAAAAAAAAAAAAAGATACCTGGATCGAGTCCTGATTGTAATATCATTGTTTTAATTTATTCTTAATATATCTTTATTTCTTTTCTTTAGTTCCAATTATGGGTAGTTTACTTGAGCTTCAAGACAATGGAAGTGGTAGTCAAACAGTAGAAGCATATGTTGCTAATAATTCCTATGTGTCTAGAGAGCAAGTGCCATTGCTGCATACTTTTAGAACTAGTCACAACCCATCTCAGTACATGAACAATAGAAAGTCTCTGGGTGAATGTCCCAGCTGGAATGATGAAAGCAATGTACATTATACGTTATCTAGTTGCAGGCCTGGAAAATGGCCACCAGAAGTTAATCAGAGATCCTATTCTGCAGAGCAGATTAGTAGAGAAACTAGTACAGGCAGATATCTTATACATCCTCCTCAGCAAGCATTCCTTCATAATGAAAATGACACTTTAGATAGGGATTCAGGGTTTTCAACTTTTCCGCGAAGCATTACACTAGCATCTGTAAGCAACTGGAGTGAGGATTCTCCTAAATTTCGAAGATTACCAAAAGGTAATTTACATATTCTTGATTTCATTGTAAACAAATATTTATATAAAGATTTTTGTTAATATATTAATAATTCTGACTATAATTGTTGCATACATAACTCATGATACTGTAACTCATTTAGTCTACATACAGAAAAAAATGTTCCAAAATATACCCATTGATAAATTCCTTAATTCTGATTCATTGATCTGTTAAGTACTTTTATTATATTGTACTGGATCAGTTTCTCAGATAAATTCACACTTTAAATTGAAATAATGCAGGGATGTTTGTGTTCAGGGACTGCCCCTAATTTCAGGGATTTTAATCTAAACCCATCTGTATTTTCAAAGTTATTTTTTATTTTCATTGGTGGTTTATTTTTCATTCAGGTGATATGTGAACAAATTGTATGTTTCCATTGATTGGCGCATACAATATACAAAAAGATTGAGGGGCTCTGGTCTAAATAATTTGAAAATCATTCAAGTGTCATTAAACAGGGTTCCCACGGTCCTTGAAAGTCCTTAAGAAGTACTTGAATTTCATTTTCTTTTTCAAGGGCCCTTGAAAGTACTTGAATTTTGTGCAAAGTCCTTGAAAATCCTTGAATTTTCCACTCCAATAGACGGGCTTAGCGCGAATTCTGTCAAGGCTAAACTATCTCCATCTCTACATGCGTGCGCCATTGTCTAATATAATGATTTTGTCATAAAATTCTTATTTCATTGTCTTGCTTTTGCACATAGTTTCAACTTATTTTTTATTTATTTATTTTATTTTTATTTTTTTGCCAGTCTCATACCTGTTTGATGGATTGGTCATTAATTTTGAGCAGAAAGTGACTAGACCAGGACTCGAACCTAAAAACTTTGGGATAATCATAATGATTCCAAATCTTGAACTAATCGTTTTTTGACTCTTATAAAAGTTAATTTGGTCAATCCATCAAAAATGTATTGTGAAAACAGGCAAAGTTATTCTAATTATAAAAAAATATTACTAATGAAAGTAGTTACTGAAGTTTTGTGTATATGCCTAGCGTTCTGCGATTTTCCCCTAGTCCTTGAAAAATTTCAAATAGGCCTTGAAAAGTACTTGAAAAGTCCTTGAATTTTTTTCCTTTTTAAGAGTGGGAACCCTGTTAAATATATATATATTATTTGAGACTTGAGACTAATTTTTAGGTTTTCAAACTTTGAACCACAATCACCCCTGATAATGTTTTCTCTTGGTTGAGTGACAATGTACTGTTTGTCTGAGAGTTGAACAGGGTCAGGAAAAACCTGAAAAAGTGAGGAAAAGCAAAATTTAACTAAAAAGTCAGGAAAAAACAAATTTCAGTTAAAAGGTCAGGAAATAACAAATCTGAAGTAAAAAGTCCAGAAAAAAAAAAATTGAGCTTAAAAAAAAAAAAAAAAAAAAAAAGTAGTTTTCAAGAAAAATGCAGAGTTTACCCTGGAATTTCTAAACTGTTCATTCCTTATTTGTAGCAGTGTATTATCAGTGTGGCTAGCAACCTGGAAATCGGAAGAGTTGGGGAATTTGGCAATACTGGAAAAATCGGGGAATTTGATTGAAAATTGCAAAAGTCAGCTAATTTTCACTAATTCAGGAAAGAAAATTTTCAAAATTTTATTTACACCAAGGGAATTCTCGACAAAAAATGTAAATGTATAAAATGTGCCAAAATGGAAGAAAATGACCAGAGAAAGTCAGGGAAATTTACCTTTACTTGTCCTGCAAAAGTCAGGGAAAATCAAAAAATCAAATGCTACCCATCTTGATTATGTTTTCCTCACTATTTAATTCTTGAACCTGAATCAGGAATTTCTTCAAATCAATTTCTTCCTGTAATTAAATAACAATAGTAACAAAATATTTGCTTATAACAGATGAATTTTGAAAGGATTGGAGGGGATATGACTGTGAGTAATTAGTAACCAGGCTTATAGAGAAAGAAGGGCTGCCTCACGTGAGAAGGTGAAAATAACTGCTGATGATGTAGGCAGAGTTGCCAACTTTCATAATTTATTCTGAAGCATTGTTAGTACCTGCTCTTACATAAAGAAATTTTAAAAAATCTTATTGGTCATTGGTGTTTCAGTGATCTTGTATCTGTTGCTTGGCTTCTACTATGCTTAAGATCATCATTATTATATATATACCAGTATTTTTGAAAAATAAACTTTACTTATTTAATCACAGTCATATATTTGGAAAAATATTATATAAAAACAATTTAAACTTTTTATATACAGTAGACTCTCGATTAACCGGGATGGTCGGGAAATGCCTCATCCCGGATAAGCGAATATCCCAGATAATCGAATTTATACAAATTTTGATGGAACATTAAGAAAAAATCGTGAGAAAATATAAAATTATTATACAATAGGACATTAAGGATTTTATTATTATAAAAGGAAGCGAATGAACATAAATGTTAATGCTATTTAGATTTACAATTAGAATAATTTACAAAAAAAGAGAAAAAAAAAGAAATTTAGTTTACCTCACATTTTTGTGAAGAATGAAGTTATAGAAGTCTTGTTTTTGTTTCTCATTTACTCTTCGACGAATTTTGCTACGCAAATTTCTCAACATCATTTTTTCAGCAGGTGTGCTTTCATCTTCTTGCTCCAAGTAATTAAGTAAAGCCTCAGTGTGTACCAGTGGCGGCTCGTGGCAGGAGCTGCAGAGCTGCAGCCCCCCCCAGAAATATTCGAAAAAATTATTTTTACAAATTTCAAAATATTTTGAAAATAAATATTATTATATTGTATAGTATTATGCATATAGAAAAGCAGATTACTTCGTTATCATGAAAAATTATTAAAAAGCTGAGAAAAATTAACTATTTTTAAACGCAATAGCACCTCGAAAATTCGTAAAGGGACTGCTCATTCATGCAGCTCCCGAAAAAAGGGATTTCTTTAGGGAAAGAACAGTTACAACCGCCCCTACTCGTTTTCCCTACCAGTTTCGACCATTTGGTTGGAGCTGCATCCGCTGCAGCACCGACCTGATTAGGGATTTCGGTAATGCTGGAAAAGAACAATTTCCCTTTGTAATCTACGTTCTTTCTTCACAGTTTTTAATGCGGTAATCGCTGTGTTTGATGATTATTTATGTATGAGAGGTAAAACAATTTAGCATGAAGGTTATTCACGATTATATGAGAAAATAGAAGTCATTTTTATTTATTTTTCAAGCAGATTTTTATTTTATATTACATGGAAATTTCGAACGGTTTTTCGGTTTCTTGGTTTGCCAATGGCAGAAACGTTGAATAGACAGAATCTCAATTTTTATATAAATTTTGCCTTAAACATAATATTTAAAATTTATCAAGTGTTTAATCGCTTTGTTGATAAGGTTATTATGAAAATTATAATTATAATTTTTTTTTTTTTTTTTTTCACTTGTATTTTAGTCACTAATGTTTTTCTATTTTGATGAGAAATATTAGCCGTCGAACCTTTCTTAAAAACACGAGATTACTAAATTTTTAATTTCTGACATTTTCATACAACGAAGTTGGAAAGCATTTATAACTTCGTTTCATCTCTCTTTCTATTTGAGTGAGAACTTTCAGAAATATGCTCGGAAATTTAAACATTTTGATATCCGTTCTGTAGATTGGCCACACTATTTTTCCTATATACTTCTTTTACGAGAACACACAAAACATCCAGAATGCACTGCTGGCTTGGATAATATTTCAAACCAAATTAAACTGATACATACTATTCAAGCCTTTTTAAATATATCTAAAGAAAATAGTGTTTTAACATTTGTAGATGTTTTTTTTTATGCACGGCAATACAGAAGATGTGCAGCAAATTTTGGAAATTCATTTTTAATTATACTAAGGTTTCATATTTAAATGAAATTTTAGTTTACTGTACCATGTGTAAATTTTAGTTTACTGTACATGTGTGTAAAGTTCGCATTAAAAAAAATAATAACAATAAAATGTTCGTAATGTTAGACAAACATTTTATAATCTATGTGATGTGCAAGATTTTACGTCAATGTTAACTCTTTTAATTAATATTTCAAAGGATGTTCTAAATAAATTAATGAAACGCATCATTATAATTGCACTTTTAAGATACGAGCATTACATTACTATAATGTTTTGAGGTCTTCTGAGCTCATTTTTGCGCTACTTTTACAGTGTTATATGTATGGTGTGAGTAAGTGTATATATGTGAGTGAATATCATAACATCTAAATGCTTGGTTCGATTGAACTGAAAGCTGGTAGGTATGTGAAAGTTCACCATCAAACGAGCTGTATAGAATTTGATGGATGTGAGACTTATAGTTCTGTTACAAGGACACAAAGAAAAATTCCTTATCATTTTGATTAATGGACTTAAATTTATGAAGTGCGGTTGCGCCTAAATGTTTTATCCAATTGAGCTAAAAATTGGTAGATAGGTTATAGGTAATCGTCACGCAATTTGTATAATTTTGATGAGTACAGGACTTATACATTTTTGTACAGAGACACAAAAAGAAATTATTTATCATTATGGACTATAGATTCGAATTATTTGCAGTTATTATCGCAAGAACTGTACTGATCTACATAAGTATGTAATCAAACTATTTATTATTATTTTTATATAAATCATTGTGTGTATCTTTTTAATGAGCAAAATTTGATTTACAATCATGTATGTATACTTCGTACCATCTTGGAGAAAATAATAGCATGCAGATGAAAAATATTTTATTTGGGGAAAATTGATTGTCATTAATAAATAAAGTTAACAAAATAAAATCTCCAGATTTTTTTTTTCTTTGTAATGAATGTCCAATAATATAAAATTTTAAATCTATGCTGTATCCTGTTTGGTCTGCTTCTTGCTCAGTCTGCGCATATAAAACCCGAAGACCCCGATTAAAACAGATTATTTAGAAAATCATTTTTGCTTTTTTCTCAAATCTTACGTATACATGCAGCTATGCAGCCCCCCTGTAAAGGAATCTCACGAGCCGCTACTGGTGTGTACTAATGCGTCACCGTGACTTAATTTTTGATGAGTTACAAGATTTTCTTCATCGCTTTCAGAACATTCTTCGTAATTCCTTGTTTTATCTGAATCAGAAGCAACACGTAACACAATATCATCGTCACTTAAAACTTCGTAACATTCTATTTTAGAATCTTCGTTAATCCATTGCTGCACTGCTTCTTCGTCAACATTTTCAGAACTGTCTAACTTTCTCAATTCTTTTAAGATTTTTCTCTGCAAATCTGTACTATCATCGTCTTCTATAGGAATTTCCTTTTCTTTATCCGGTAAAATTGCCTTCCATGATTTTATAACCGTGGTGCTTTTTATTGATTTCCAAGCATCAGCAACATAATAAATTGCATCCAAAACTGTTAGATTTTTCCAAAAAGAAAGCAAATTATCGTATCCTTCCTCTACCAACTTAAGCAGCAAATTTCTACGGTATACTGTTTTAAGGTTGTGAATGACACCCTGATCCATAGGTTGGATGTCAGCTGTCACATTTGGGGGCAGATATTTCACAAAAATATTCCCATCTTCTGATTTTAAAATTTCTTCATTTGGGTGACTAGGTGCATTGTCCAGCAGAAGAACCGCTTTTTGAGGAAGACCGGCATTTTCCAAATGTTTTCGTACTGCAGGAACGAACTTAGTTTTAAACCAGTCAGAAAATATTTCTGCAGTCATCCAAGCTGTTTTATTACTGTAATAACTTACAGGCAAACTTGAATCTTTCTTCATTTTTGAAAAAGCTCTTGGCTTTCTTGCAGTTCCAATAACACACAAATCTAAAAAATGTGAGCCGGAGGCATTAGCACAACACAATACTGTTATGCGCTGTTTCTGCTTCTTGTGTCCTGATGCATTTTTTTCTGTTTCATATGCTAATGTCTTTTGTGGCAAACACTTCCAATATAAACCAGTTTCGTCCGCATTGTATATTTGTTCGGCACTCAAATTTTCTTCACGTGCGAAATTTTGGAATTCTAAAACAAAATTTTCAGATGCAGATTTGTCACTACTGAGTTTTTCACCTTGCACAGTTATTTGGCGAATACCATATCTCTGTTTGAATCTTGTTAACCAGCCACTCGAAGCATTGAAATCACCGGGTATTTCAAGCTCTTTAAAAAAATGTTTTGCTTTAGCCGTACAGACAGCACCTGATACAGGAATTCCGGCAGCTCTCTGTTGGTTAAACCACACAACCATGGCTTTATCTAAATCTTCATATGTTGAGGTTTTCATTGTTTTTCTCTTACACATTCCTTTTGGACTATCTGAATTTCCAGCAAATTCGAGTAATTTTTGTTTCTTTTTAATAATGTCTCGCACAGTTTGATCACCAATCTCATATTCACGCATTAAAGATTTTACTGTATGTCCATTTTCTGATTTATTAATTATTTCCAGCTTTTGATTTATACTAAGAACGACCCTTTTGCATTTTGACATCTTAATACTACGAACAGAATATATAGCACGTGTGAAACTAATAATCTAAACAGTACTAATACTGCAACGGTGGGTGAATCATCTCCTGACTCCGCATTCCAGAACGGGAGAAACACCTGCTGGCTAGGCTCAAAGTCAACTGGACGAGTCCATTACAGAATGAAGGGTTGAGAAGAAAGCGGTCTTCCAGCACATTTCCGCATTCGTTTTTTTTTTTTTTTTTTGAGCCGTCCCGGATAATCCGCAACCCAGATAATCCGATCCCGGTTAATCGGGAGTCTACTGTATTATTAGTTCCTCGTGAAATAAGTACGGGAAACTTAACTAATCATGAAAATTTTACAACTCTGTTATTTACCATATTACACAATTCGGAATGTAAGTAATCCAAAAATCACTGACCCTCGCAGAGAGCAAACAATCCAGGCCTAAGGCTCTGTGTAGTCAATTGACTTTAACCTTAACACCAAATATACTTAAAATCACAAAATTGATGTATTGTCCGTTTGTGGATTACTCGGTTTGTTAGTATGTTAATCTGTATACACATTATCTCAAGAACAAATTATCGTAAAGAGGTCAGCCAAGTTTAAAAATATCACCTAGGATAACTGGCAAGTACACTGTTGATTTGCACAATTCTAATTTAGAAACTTCATAAGTTATTCAAAATTTACAATCTTTTTTCAATGTTGAAGAATAGAACGGAATTTTGTTTAAATCTGCATTAAAAATAGTTTTATTGTGAAGATATCAGACCAGTTTTAAAAATATCATTTAGGATGTTAGTATAAACATGATTTACTTTAAACATTCTATTTTAAAAACTTCGTAAGTTATTCAAAATTTACAGTTTTCTTTAACATGAAAGAATTGAGAAAAATTTTGCTTAAATATGCATAGTTTGTGAAGAAAATTTTCATCGTAAAAATATCAAACCACTTTTAAAATACCATTTATGATACTGACATGAACATCATTGACTATGAATATTTGAATTTGAAAATTTTGAAAGTTATTCTAAATTTAAAATTTACTTAACATGACAAAATAAGACAAATCTGGCACTTTTGTTATTTATTTTTTATTTTAATAAATATAAAATTAAATTGTTTTCTTCTTTTATTTTTCTAAAAAACAGGAATATTTGATCAGCAGCATGATTTACCAAAATGATACATGTGTATATTGAATTTCAGTTTGCTTTAAAATGTAACGTAAAAGTCAAAAAATTTCAATAAAAAAGCCTGGAAAGACCTGAAAAGGTCAGTACTTTTTTCTATTGAAATTGTATAGGAACCCTGTTGTAATTAGTTATTGGTTGTGCTGCTGTAGGCAATGGGGACCCGGAGCCAGATTTTCCCCATTATAAATGATTTTTTGAATCTATTATTTTTACTTTCTTCTATATGCAATAGAAGAAAGTATTGGATTCGTAAAAATTTTTGACCTTGGGTTTTTGATGGATTTACATGTTTTGAGAGCTGTAGAACATGATTTGACCACTTTTAGGAAATGTCTGTCTGTGTGTGTGTTACAAAATTTTGTGGCAACTGTATCTCAGGAACTACTGCACAGAATTTCATAGAAATTGGTATGTAGTTATACCTTGACATAAATTAGTGCCTATCAACTTTTGGTAAAAATTGTCTTACAGGTTGCTTTGCCATTCTGCTTTTTCCAAATTTTTAACATGGTGGTATAGGACAAAATTTTGTATAAATGTGCATAAAGTGAAGAGAAATATTTTTTAATAATCATTATGAAATTTACAAGAATTTTTTATAATATAGTCAACTGGGAAAATTTTTTTGTATATGTTGGAGCATCGCCTCCCCCCTGGGGGGGGGGGAGTCCTCCCTCGAGGGGAATAAATTTTCATGATGGGCATCTTTCAAAAGAGCTCGCCAATACCTTTAAAGGGAGTGGTTGAACCATCGATCTGCGATAATTTAAAATAAAGTTTTTGTTTTTCATTTAATTTTTTGTTTTTAAATGTAATATCGAGAAAAAAATGAACTTTATTTGGATATTTAGTGTTATACTACTTCTCTAATATGGAAATCGTACTGCATTATCATGGAAGATAATTTTATTAAATAAGGATTTTAATAAATTATTTTTACTGAGTGATTGCATAGGAAAATATAGAAGAAAATCATGTGGTGGCCACAACATTCTAGTTTCTAAATGATATGCAATTTTGAAAATGCATTAATTATAGTGATTCATTTAAAACCAGTGACCTGCTAGCAGGCAAAGCTCCCTAGTAAATTATTAATCCATGACCAAAAAAAAGGGTTGTCATAACTTTGAAATCTTAGAAACATAAAGTCTGTGTGGGAAACTGTAGCTCTCAAACAAATCGTCCAATTTCAGTGTTTGATCTCCTAGGCAGGTGCATACATGATTACTGCACACATTAAAAAAAATCTTTGCACTTCAACTTCAACGAAAAACATTAGATCAAAAATTTTAAATGTTACTGACACGTGAAGTTCAGGCTAATTTTAGGTTTTTCTAACTTTGTAGCAGACAACTGGAAAATATTCTGCCATTGGGCACCAACTTATATTTACATAGTTGTTGTGTTTGTTACATTTTAATGTAACAAATCTTAATTTCTGAAATTTGGTACACTCACATTGTATTATGATAACTGTAATTATTTTAAATATTAATAATTATTATCAATTTACATGAAATAATAGAATACAGTAATTAGAAATGTTTTAATATCCATTTTCTAAACTAATACAATAGATTTTCTTTCAACTGCTAATACTTTTCATTAGAAGAAATTAATTTAGTATCATTTTCTTTTCTTTTCCCCTCATAGATATTCCTAATGACAGTGGTAGCTTTTCTATTGCCGGTGATGAAGCACAGGAATTGTCTAGCAAATGTCATTCAGTAACAACACTTCCGACACATTTAGTTGTGTCTAGTAACAGCTGTTCAGGAATTTCCAGTGCTGTCTCTGTAAAAACATAGATTTTTTTTTTTTTTTTTTTTTTTTAATTTTCTGTAAATTTGTTTCAAAATGTACATTTCAGAGGTGTATTATTATGCATAGTCAGAAAGATATTTTCATTAAGTTCATTTGCTAAAAAGTGCAGTTCAGCTCATCTCAGTTACATTATATATGTATATATATGTAAGAGCAGCTTTTTCCTTTATGTACATTTAGTGTAGATATTATAGAGTTTATTTAGATGAGCTAAAAGTGCTCTTTATTGTATTAAAATACCTCATAATTGTTAAAAACTGTATATATTTCTATATTAATTTATAAGATAGTTTTTTTTTTTTTTGTTCTGTGGCAATTTTTTTTTTAATAATTATAATCCCAATATATTTACACCATTTGTATGTTATTTTACCTACTTGTTGATACTTCTGTAAAGCATTTTTCTTGTTTTATTCTATTGACTATAAATTCATTGCTGATTTTCATGGAATTTTAAGTGTAAAAAATATAATTTAAGGTATAAAATTATATTAAGTTTCCGAAGATTCTAAAGATTTAAAAATCTTGAAGCATTATTCTTAAATAATAGTAATAATTATGTGAATAATCACTATACTAGCTATTTTATCTTTTTTTAAATTATTACTATTTTTGTTATTATGGCTCATCTTTCAACTTTAAGTAATAATATTTACTGTTTAAATTGGTTCTTTATACTTAATCATCAGGTTAAAAAAAAAAAAGTAAAATTTGGATAAGCTGTAAATATTGTTGTGCATGTAATAATAGAACATACAGTTATTACTCATGATAAACATTGGTTTTTTATTATGTTAAACTTAATTTTTCATACCAAAATAAATGTTTTTTACTTAGAAATTTCAAAGTTTTTTTTTTTTTTTTTTTTAAACTATGCAATCCAAAAATTAGCACACTTGTATTTTAAAAACATGCACTTTTAAAATTTTCAAATTAACACAATGTGATGCTAAAACATTTATAAAAATTTTTCATCAGTTAATTTGATTTTTATTATTTTTATTTAATTCTATTGCCATTTAAATTGGTCTACAATAAATATAAGTTAAAGTTAAGTATATTTTGTATATTGTTTACAGACTGACAAGACTGAACTGTACTCCATTTTTTGTTTTTAGTTTCATTTGTAAATATGTACAGAGATTGAGTATCAAAGATAGAGATTGTTATGGAAATGGCAATGTTAATTCTGCACAAGCTTGATGCCTAGCTCTAACTCTTCTGTTTTGTATTAAAAACTTACCTTTCTTAAAAACTTACAAAAAAAAAAAAGTGCCATACATGTAGTGAAATTTTTCACTATCATTCGGAATAGTTTTTGAAGAATTCCTTTTGTTCTTGAGTTTGAAAACTATTTGTTTTATCTTTATTAGCCAAGTGACAAATTTTTTACTCTGCTAATAGTTACTTTAGTATTTTAATGCTTTGATGCATTAAGAAGCTCTTATTTTTATTTATGGTTATATTCTGCATTACCATTTTGTGAGAATGTTTTTTTCTCTTTAAAAGTAAATGATTCTTGTTAGTTTTGTAACCTTAAAATGAAATCCTCTATTATTCCTAGATTTTGCATTCTAACTTTAACTTGCATGCTTCTGAGAAATCAATTTTAAAGTTAATTCAATGATGTACATAGCCCTCAGGCCTGGAAATTTATCATAATGTCACAAAATCAACAATGAAATTATGATTGTTATATAAAATGATTTTATGAATTATCCCTAAAAAATAGTGATTTTAGTTATGTTAACTTTCCATTATCTATACATTTTATTTATTTTTTAATGCATATAATTATTCAGATGTTAAATTGTAAACTGGTGATTCTCAACCACTGTGCTGTGGCAGTTTAGTGTTCATCAGGGTTGCTACTGTGACAGGAATTCAAGAAAAATCTGGAATACTCAGGGTATTTCAAAATTTATTGCATAAACAGGAAAAATTCACAGAAATTAGAAATTGTTTGGAAAAAGAATAGAGAACATTTTTTTATAATAAAGTTCAATTTTATATTCTGGAGTAAAGTTTAATTTTAGTGTCTTATAACGTTGGAGAATAAGCTGTTATATGCTTTTTCCCAACTATAATAAATTATTAAAATTAATATATCCTAGGTATGTTCAGCTCGTAAATGTGTTAGATTGTGATTGCATGTTTTCTATTTTTTTTTTTTTAAAGAGAAGGGTAATCTTTTTCTCCAGATTTGTGTAGCAACCTTGAAGATTCTTCAGATGTTCTGCCTTTGCGATTTAGATCCAACATGTTAGAAAACTTTGGTACCTTATTAATTTATCACTAAATTTTTAAATTGATAAAAGCGTACCAGGACAAATAACAGGTTGAGAATTACTGTTCTAAACTAATAAAAGGAGACACCACTTAATAAATAAACCAAAAAGTAAGACTACTAGGTATTGAACACACACACACACACAAATAAAAGAATGTGAAAAGCTGTGTTTGAACAATGAACATGCTGATGACAATATACTCATTGCTACCAAGTAGCAATCTGCATTCTCACTATATATATATTAAGCGTTCTATACATTGTAGTGTTTTTCTTTTCAGTTTATATATTAAACTATTAAAAAAGGAGTTTGTGAAACAGAATAACCCCTTGAAAAGTAATTGTAACTTTCCTAACCTCAAATAGGGCAATTTTAGCATCAGTTCTATTATCAAATTTACATCAGTATGTTGAAAGGTTAGTTCAGTATTTAGCTTTTAAAGGCTGGCCGAAAGAAAAATGCTATTGTAAAATGTAGCAGGTTGTAATATTTATTGTAAATTTTTGTTATTTTACATCTTGTTGGCTGTAGAATTTTTGTTTTCTGTATATTTTACAATATTTATTTTTAAGTTTCCTACCACTGTTTTGTGTTAATTGTTAAAGTCATATTTCAGCAGAACTAGAGCTGTGCTTTAGTTTTTGGAATATTTCATACTGTTTATTTACTGTTTTATTTCTTTGTTTTAATTTTCAAGCCGCCTTCTTTCACACAACATTTAAGTCTTTAAAATATACATGCTTTGAATGTGATTACCTATATATTAATGTAGTAAAGTGCTGGGCACAAATAATGGATTTTTTTTTAATGCAAAAAATTGGTATAAAGCTTGTTTAAAGTTCTTGTATAAGTAAGTAAAATATGTGCAATAGTACTGGAATTTTCAAATGCTCAATTATTTTTTTTATGTCTGGAAAAAATAGAAATATGTGCCAAAGCTCTGATAACTTATTGTTATATATATATATATATATTTAATATAAAATTCAGGGTGTCTAGCAGTCAGGAAGCGAGAGAATTTAGCAAAAAATTTATGAAATAGTCAGGAAATGTCAACAAAAGTTTGTGGAAATAAGCGATTGTTATCCTGAAATTACTAAATTGTTTGATAAAGTCATGAAGTTTTCATAGGGGGAAAAAAAAATCATGTAAAAGTCAGGAAACAGACTAAAAAATAGTCTGGAAATTTGAAAAATATCAAATGTTAAGCCTCCCTGAAAATTGTTCTATGCATAATCAGAGTGACTAACAACCTTAAAAAAAAAAAAAAAAAAAACTAGAAAATTCCAGACAAGAATGTCTGTGCCAAAATGGAGGAAAATTTACATGTCCTGGAGAAATCAGGGAAAATCAAAAAGATTGAATGTTCGTTCACCCTCATAATTGTATTTGCTGTCAACTTGCATAAATTTGTTTAATCTGCTTAGGAGAAAAAAAAAAAGTCTGTTTAGTGTTTATTTTGTAAAAAGTTAATTCTGTTGAACATATGAATCATGTTGAAATTATGTACAAGTGCATTTATGTCAGAAAGTTAGTTTTTATAATATTTTTTTTTAAGTTACAATATATATATATATATATATTATAATTTAATGGTAATATTATAAATTAGTCCTATAACACATTTCTGGGGAGATATGGGGGTAAACAGTGGTATATTTTGTATAGCTAATATTACAAGCAGGATTATAAAGAAACTAATTAAGTGAACACCAGTGCATTTTACTACAATGTAGTGCCAGTTAAGGGGGCTCTCTAATCGTCATCGCCGGACGTTGAAGCCAGTGTTATGCTATGGGGAATTTCGCTCCATTATAACTCATTAACCAATATATATATATAAATTCTGCTTTCACATTCAGAAAATTCACTGCTGTTAAATTGGTTATTTATTTTTAGTGAAATTTTGCATTTTGTTACAGCTTCAGAATAAAATATTAAAAATTAAAGTCAATTTTTAAAAAGCAATAATTAATTTAACAATTGTGTATTTTCTGAATATGTAAATGAAATTAAAAAATATGTATGGGGTATATTCCCATAAAATAATATAAACTTTGGCTTTCAGTGACAGTAAATAGAGTCCTTAAATCTATAATAAAAGAAGATGTCTGTCTGTCTGTCTGTCTGTGCATCTATACGTTCAGCCACTACTGAACGCAGAAGTACAAAATTTGACATGAGGGTGCTCAGAAGCCTTCCCGAGTTGATAGTGAAAACAGAATTTAAAAATTTTAATTAGTTCCGGAGATATTAATTAAAACGTAGACCAGTGTCTAATTAAAACGTCGACCAGTGTCTAATTAAAGCGAGCGGATCGTAATTTTCGCCCTTCAAGTAGAATTCAGCGTGTTCCTCAAAAGAGAAAGCAGAGAGAGAAAAATTTCACGGGTTTTTCTAAAGCGATCGCTGCCGATCTGTTGAAAATATCGAAAATACACCTGTACCACGAGGAAGAGCATTTATTACCGATTCTTACGGTACAATTTTTTTTTTTTTAAATATGGATTTTTTATATTTTTAAAAAAAGTTTTAAAAAGGGTCAAAAATTTCTCTTTTTCTCGATCGTCTTTTTTTAAACGCCCTGTATGACCGAGTAACTGTTCCATTTCTTAATAACTGGTATATTTGGAAAGGACATTTAATCCTCTTTCGAACCATATAAACATTTTTACAAAATACGGATTAGCGATCCATATTTTTAGATTTTACAAACATAGATTTTTTCACAAAACATTTTATAACTCAAAAGCGTTTACAGATAAATCATTTCTTTTTTTTTTTTTAATATAGATCTTGCTTCAACAATTTAATTCCCAAAAGATTGAGAGAAAATTTCAAAAACTGAATGAGTTATAATTTTTTTAATTTTCAGTATCCCTGCAGTTTTCGATGAAATTCTGAATCGACGTTTCTGAAACTCTTGAGTTTGTTGTTCGAACAACAGTGGGATTTTTTGCTATCATTGTAACTTCGCAGACGATATTTTGAAAGTAGAACGAAAGAGAAATAAATATCTTTTACTGTCACATGTTTTTGGACTGCAATAAAAAATGTCAATGAAAATTCTTCAATTTTCCTCTACCGTGCACAAAACTTACTATACACCTTTAACTTGGAGAATAAACAAAAATTTACATTTTAATTGCAAATTAAATTTTATTCTAATACGCGTATTTCAGATTCTAATTACGATTAAATTATTTTTAATAAATCATTCAAAAGATATTTTAAAGTACTTTTATATTATCGAAAGTGGAATTTGAGATTTCACCCGATTTACACGTTTCGAGGTTTCCTGATTAGGTTTTCTTTGGTATCTCAGCTACTAATTAAAATACATCATTTGAAAGGTTTGTTGATTTGGAATTAAACAGTTCTAAAACCGGGATAAGGCACCGCAGGGCGGGACTTTGCTGAAGTCAGAAATTTGAAAGATCATAACATGGTGAGCGAACGGGTTGTTTCAGATATTGAAACTGGAAGAGGGCGACGCAGGCGCTACCAAGCGGGAATTTACTGAGATTAAAATTTTCACTTAAGCTATTTTCACTATATGTCACTAAGCTGTTGTAAGCGGTGCCACCGAGCGGGAGTTTCGTAAAGTCGGATTTTTCAAGGATCGCGAACCAGCTGGTCGCCGAAGGCGGCTAGTGTATAAATAAAATAAGGGAATATGGCATGCTTATAGCTATATTGGATGTGATGGCTCAGTATATCTTTTTCTATGTGAATAATTAGTTTTTCTAAGTAGGCGATATAATAAAATCATTTATCACTTTTATACTTTTGGATAAAGTATTTTTTAAAGTATTACAAATGTTGTTATATTCATATATTTTTTACTTATGGTAATCTGTGAAACTCAAGTTCTTGCTCATCATTATTTCTGGTGCTTAAGAAAGCCTATTGGTTTAATGTTGATCTTTTGTTTGTGTGTATCAGGGATGAGAATTTTCAGACTTTTGTAGGAATTTCAGACTTTTCTTAATTTTTTAAAAACAATTTTCTGGTTTTTGCTTCTAAATATTCTTATTTTTGTTCAATTTTCTTTCTTTTGACTGTTTCTAAACAATTTATTTTCATATATTCTCCAATTTTGCTTATAGAAAGTGTGATTTTGTGTATCTGTTTCTTCTTTTATTACTAAAATTAAATTATCTTTGAGTTTTGCTGATACTTTCAGACTTTTTGTCTATTTCCCACTCTCATCTCTGGTGTGTATGCAATAGTTAAAAAAAAATCTACTTAAAACTGTTAATTCTTTATAAGTAAAATAAGGATGTTGCACCATAAATTAGTTTCAGCTAAGAATATATTACACTTAATTTTTAAGTTATGTTTCTCTCCAGTATATTAAAAAAAAAAAAAAAAAAAGTGGATGTTTATAATTTTATTATCATAGTAACTAATGCGACTATGAGTAATGGACAGTGTGGTATTTTTTATGATTTCAATAATTGGTTAAATAATAATGTTATTTCATTTAAATGAACAGAGGTGTATTTTGAGAGACTATATATTTGACTTGAATGTATCAATATGCTTTCAGTACTGATTACTCCATGTACATTAAATGTATCAGATTGATGTTTCTCTTACCCCCCCCCCCCCCCCCCCCCCGAAATAAATATTCTAATCTATTGTCTTGTGTCATTTTACTATATATCCTTCAAACTCAAGGATTTAAGTGTATAAATATTCAACTTGTCAGATGTGCATTTATCTGTGTATAGAAATGTTAAGTAGTAAATTATTTTGATGTATATTAATGTGAATGTATGTCTTTTATGTTAACTCAGATATTCTTTCAGGACTATACATTTATATTACAGTTTTTAATATTTATGTATTGAGATATGACTATATAGAATTTTGCCTCCAGGCAAGGAACTAATATTTCCCTGTAAATTAAAACTTGTATAAAATAGATTTGTTGCAAGTTCTTATCAGAATTGTTAGTTTTATTTTCAGTTATATAATTACTGTTTATTTTTATAGTGCCAATTTTCTGTTTTTCAACTTCACTTTGTTATGAAAGCATCATTTTTTCTTTGCAAAATTGTGCAGATATTTAGTTGCCATTATTTGTACAGATTGTAAATTTTTTTAAAAAATTTTGTTTTGTGCTATTTAAATACTTTTCTAAAATTATTTGTGTACAGCCTGTGTGAATAAAATTTATGTCAAAAATAAAAGTTTTACTGTGTCATTTGTACAAAATATTGAAATAGGCTCATACAAATTTTCTTACTGCTATCGGTAAACATATCAAATGGAATTTCATGAAAAAATATTTATATATATATTCCTTTAACCTTCAAATGATCAACTGGTATGTTTTTTGCACGTTAACACTTTTCTCCTGAATATGTAATTTAGAAAAAGTTGTAGTGTTTCAGTATTTTTATAGCGGAGTTTTAAACTATTTTCTTATAAATTCTGAGGTTAAAAACTTTAAGGTCACTAAAATGATCCCACCTGATCATTAATGTTATAAAACTGCATTAAAAGCAATTCTCAGCTGCAATATTATTAAAAAAGTAGTGCTATTAGTATTATTACAGCTGAATTTTACACTATTTTATCATGAAATCTGAAGATGTTGCTTTCCCCATGAAAATATATATATAATATATATAAAATTGCATTGGTGACCCCAAAACAATGTTAATTGTAATGTCATAAAACTGCATTTCACAGCAACAATACTATTTTTTTTTTACTATGTTTTTATTAACTTCTATTCTTGTTTGTTTGTGTGTTTGTCCGGTACAAATCTTGCAATCGAATTTTAACTAACTTCCCTACTAGCTAGACATTTGAAACTTTCACAATAGCTCACAACCCGATGACAACACAATACTTCAAAGTCCGATTTTCGAATAGTTTTCTTATAATTAATTAAAATATGAAAATAATAACATCCTAATACCTTATAAATAGCCATTAAAAAAAAAAAAAAAAAAAAAAAAAAATACATTTAATTAAATGTGAGCGTTAAAAAATTGTAAAAAGTTAAATTATGCATCTCATAAAATTTGATGTCATTATCAATTTAACGATTTCATACTGTTGCGTACTTGGGGGTTCGTAAGTTGTCCGAGAATGAGAGGCGAAACTTGCAAAAATTCAGGAGCTTTATTTACAGAAAATTCCAGAAGAATACAAGTCTATAAACTGAGTATCAGCTTCAATTCCATCAATAAACACAGCTTAAAGAAACAGCTGTCAACAGCAAATCCACAGTACGAACTGTATAGCAATAACACATAAAGCAAATCTCATTCAAAGAGACTCAGAATGTCAGAACTCCCGCAAGCATTTATGAAAATGACTGAAAACTCATCTGGGTTTAGCGCGCTGGAGCTACTTTTATACATCTCTGCCAACCCAGAATGTTCGGGAAATTTCCCGTAACTCTTTAACCAACCACATTAGAACGTCCATCTTTGGAATATTGATAATAAGCATTTTCTCACCAAAAGTTGCCACATTTGTCGTCAAATCCATTACCTGCGTGTTGGAGCTTTTTGATGCGTTTTATAGGGAAAATTAAGCTATTTTGACACGAAACAGAGCTGAAAATGCAGAAAATTGACGTTTTATCAACTTACCCTTTGAAAGAATGTACACAAAAATAAATACAATTATTTACAATTTCGTAACAATACGCATTGATAAAGTGCTAATGTAGTTAGTTCTATAGCTATGATTCAACAGAAAATTTAAAAACATGGTTTATAAAAAGTTTTTTATCTTATTATTGTTCTACACTTGCTTCAACTCTTACATACTATATTAAATTATTTTAAAATGTAAGTTTTGGGTTTTATCTGATATCTCTACATATAATAAAAGATGTCTGTGTGTGTCATTTGCTTTGAAGGAAAATGGCTAAGTGCAAAGCTACAACATTTTGCAGAGATCAATTTTGACTTTGCCTGATGCACCTCAAAGTCTAATTTTTGAATTTTTGTTTCGATTTTTAAAAACTAAAAAATGTAAAAAAAAACCTCATTAGCTTTAAAATTATGAAATAAAGAGTATTAAGCTAGAGCCAAAAAAGTGTTTGTGTTGATTTTTTCTCCCTTCCCAACATAAAAAAAAAAAAAAAAGCAATCAATCAATATCCAATTCACCAAATTGCTCTTGCATCTGGCTGAATTGGCATCATTATAACTTAAAAAACTTATATGTATATTGATAAATTTCATTTCACTTTTTTCATTCTCATGTAAAAAAAAAAATCTTGTTGAAAAAAACTGTGAACATGTGATTAAAATATTTGAATATATGATATATTTAAATAAACAGCCACAAAAAAAAAAAAAAAAATTCTCATATGGATGAAATAGCACTAATAGCGTACTGTTATATTTGGCAAGAAATGGCTGCCATTTTATGGTTGACAGGATAAAACAAATTATAGGAATAACATGATAGTAAAAAGTACGAAGATATGTAGAGTGTTATTTATATATAATCACAATTTAAGTATGGTGCAAATTATATAAATGCTACTTTGATTTTTTTATGCTGTTCGCTAAACACCCAAATTGAAGTGTGCGTGTTAGGTGTTGTTGCAGACAGAACACAACCTTGACATATTACAGGCAAGGATGATGCTATCAAAGGCAGCGAGGACCCGAAATTTGGATTTGAATGATTTTAAAGGACTGTTTTTTCACTTTATTATGAAGTTATTTGAGGAAATAGTGATTCATTCCCTTTTTTTTTCTTTAATTTATTTAATTATTGTGACGGGCAAAGCAGACAAAACCTGCTAGTGGTTAAAAAATGTATGTTTTGAACAATATGATCGATACCACACAACAGTAATGCTTAAAATTTCCACATAGTCATCAAAATGTCGGGAATATATTCCTTTAATCAGAATCACATTTTTATGCTTTTTTGTCAAAAATAGAGTACACTTAAAATAATATAAGTATTATTTTAAGCAATTTATTGTAATGATGCAAACATAAAAAATGGTCGATCTATGGTCAATACTTTGTGGCATTTAGATTTGTAAGATGTAGTTTGTGTTATTATTTTACAGTAAAGACAAATGTAATTTAGTTTAAAAGTTTGTTTTATATTGAGGTTTAATAATTTTTATAAGTATAAAATTTAGCATTGTATTCAGGCACTTTCTTCAATAATACTACAACTAAAAACTAACTGGCATATATAATATCCCCATTGTATATTTGTTCATGTATAATTTTACTATAGGTATTCCCCCTATTAAGTATAGAACTCTGTTCATGCCCATTTCTAATTGAAGACAAATGTTTCTTTAACCAGGCTACATTCCCTCATTTGACATATTTGCCATATCTTGATTTGCTGCTCAATTGTATAGGTGTCCGTTTTATATTTTAGCTATGCATTTCCATGCAGTAACTACCATAATGCATGCTTTTGTAAAATTTTGCTACAATATTAAGAAAATTTTAAATTTTGAATAACTCATGAAGTTATCAAATTAGAGTATAGAATTTCAATTGGGTTCTGGCCAGTATTATAAATGATACTATTTTAAAACGGGTCAAATTTTTGTACCATCACCCATATTTTAAGGCTGCCTATAAGTTTCCTTCTTTCTCTCTTCCCATTCTATTGGATTTTTGTTGTATTATAACAATATCTGATTAAAAAAAAATCTTTGAATTATTTTATTCCACCTTTTAAACATGTCACTTTTTATCTTAGGGTGCAATTTTTTTTAAATATTTTATTTCATTAAACAAACTTAATGCTCTATCAATCTAGAAGAAAAATATTTAAAACTAATTATTTTTTAAATTGTTCTCTAAGATAAAAGGCAACATGTTCAAAGAGAGGAATTCAAAAAATGAATTTGAAAACTTTCTTTTTGAATGAGATATCCATATAATACAAAGCAACAAAATTCTTATATTGGTGTACATGGGAAGGGAAACAGAAGTCCATAATGTGTACACAGACTAACAAACTGATTAATCTAAATATTAAAACCACATGGTTTTTGTGATTTTCGGATTTCACACACCTAAAAATGTTAAAAAGTGTTTAAAACCAAAAAAATGAAAGAAAGAATGCCTAAAATGTAAAAAATGCTTTTGTTTTGGTCAATTTTAAAGATATTTAAATGCTCTTTTAAAGATTGATCAGAAGAATGAATAAAACAATACATACTTAACAAACCTGTGCAGATTTTTTAACCTTCTTTTCTTATTTACCTTTAGAATTTGAAACTCATAAACTAATTTCCCTACCATATTTGGTTTTTAATTCATCAGAAGCCAAATTTTTATTTAGAACAAAATTAATATTGTGTAATGAAATGCTAATGATAGTTAAACCAAAATTATTCGTAAAAAGTTTTCATAGTAAAATTCATGTTTGTCGATTTAGTTTTCATATTTCCCCATGCAGAGTACAGCTTTAGTATACAGGGTGGGCAGAAAGTAACTCCCTACTGGAGATAATTTTCTCCTAAACGAATGTAGGTATGAAAGCAATTTTTTGTACACATTTAGTTTATTATGTGGCATGATATTTACAGAAGTTCCAATTCAATGTATGCCCCCAGTATACAGTGTCTTAAACGAACAGGTACGTTTGCTACAGCTTTCTGCAAGAACTTATCAGGAACACCACACCACTTAGGACCTCATGGGTTTTGTTCTCAAGGTCACCAAGAGTTTGAGACTTGCTGCGGTACACTTCTTCCTTAGCCCACCCCCATAAAAAGTAATTGCATGGGGTGAGGTCTAGACTACGCGAAGGCCATTCTTCGGAGCCTCGGTGGCCTATCCAGCGCCCAGTGAATCACTTATCAAGCCACTGCCATATATTAGACATATGAAAAAGGAAAAAATATTACAAATAATACCACACTATAGTCTACAGAAGAAGGTAACTTTCATTGTAATCTACACATAACATCAATAGCTATTCCAAATTCAAAATAAGGAGTTACTTTCCGCCCACCCGTATGAACAGGCATTGGCCTTTTTATTTATTTAGTTTGGCATAATTTTTTACTTAAAAAAAAACCTAGTACCTGTTTTGATTATACTTTTTATTATTGCATTTTTTAGTGATGACAATTTAGATATGATTTTTTAGATATGACAACAGTTTATATTCAGTTTCTATATTTATAGTATTGCTAGATTTAAAATGATGATTGTAAAGATGCAACTTTAAAATACATTTTTCTATAAAATATCAGACAAATCTAATTTTTTTTCTGATTGGATCATTGAACTGAGTCCATGTTCTTCAATATTGCCCATGTATAATTATTATTATTTTTTTATCCTTGCATGTTTTATTAAGTCAATATATTATATCATTTCGACAAAATTTAATTGTGACTGGTCCACACGAGAGAAATATTTATTTTGGTATGTAAATACTGATAAAAAAAATTGGCATTTCTGATTCACTCAAATAACACAAAAAGCAATTTTTTTTATTAGTCACTTTAAAATAGGCAATTTCCTTTCCAAATCGCCTACAAAGCAATAAAGAAACTGTAAGAGATGAGTGTTAAAAAAAAAAAAATCTGAAGAATAACCATTTTCCAGTTTTATTTTTTTTTCATGCTTTAATTTAATTTAATTTTATTTATTTAAGCAAAGAAACTTTAGTAGGTAGCTAAAATTAGGTACAGACTTTTAAAAGCTTTGAATAAAACTTCAGAACTGAAAAAGCCATTGATAAATAAAAGCCAAATGTATCGAAAAATGTGAAATATGTAATCAGATGTGCCATAATTGTTTAGTTTTTAAACTTCTTTCATCTACTCTTCTTTATTTCTTATAACAAAAATAATAATAAACTGGTTCTTCTAGATTTTTCTGAAAAAACATCCCCCCCCCCTAGAAAATACACTAAAAATGGGTCTTTTAAGGATTTTAAGTAAAAAAAAAAAAAAAAATATTGACAACTGTGGGGTGCGCATATGGAGCATATATTTTTTGTGTTAACTAGTATGACATTACTCTATTGATTAAAAATACTTTGATTTACTTTAAAATAGAAAATTTTAAAAATATTTTATTTGCAGATTATTTTTGTAGGGTGTTTTCTCACTGTGGGCAGGATATCTCAATAACAATTTATTTTATCCTTATAATTTTTACATTAAATGAAATAAAACATTCAAGCTAAGAATTTGAACTAAAAGGTTTTAATTATTTTAATAATATGGAGTTTAATTAACAATTAAATTTGAAATATGAAATATGAAATTACCATTAAAATATTTATATTTCCACAATCAATTTTTTTTTCTTTTGAAGAGAATGTTATTTTCAGTTCATTTTATTCATTATGTCAAAATGTATGGTTGAGAAAAATTTTAAGTTCATATCTCAAATACTTTTTGAAATATCATGCACGCAGGAGAAAAGTACCCTTGGATTTAAAAATAATAATAATAATAATAATAATCTGCAATAAAATAATTTCCTCTTTTAAGTTAACCAAAATATTTTTAACCAATAGAGTAATGTCATACTAGTTAACACAATTTTTTTTTTTTTTTTTTTTTTGTACAAGCATTCAGTCTTTTTATTTTTTTCTTAATTCTGAAAGTTGATGAAAAATGGTTTCATCTTCCCATTTTTAAAAGTAGTCTGTCCTCTTAAACAAGAAAATGTACACACCAGTGAATGTCGAAGAAATTTAAAATTAAGAGAGCCGGGGAATTTTATCTGATTAGAAAACTAATAACGTTTGAAATTGCAGTATCAGGAAAAGCTGAAGTTGACTTTTTTTAAGTATTACAACCTTACAGCAATTTTTCAGATAATTTTATCCATTTCTTTTCTTTTCTTCTTCTTCTTTTTTTTTTTTTTTTTGAGGGGGGGGGGAGAAGGGGTAACTACAGGTTTTTTATACTTACTTTCTCTTTGATTCCATGTACGTGCCAAAACTTGATTTTCAGCTTTTTAACATTTTCTTGACAGCAAATCATTTGTATTCTACCAGTTACAAGAAACCATAAGAGATGATTTTACCCTGATAATTGATTTGAGGGGATGGAAACTTATTTTAAAAACTACAATATTTTTATTTTCTTTTGTATACATATGAAAGTATTATTTTTATGAATTTAACTGCAGTTCTTTTTTATGGATTTACATGTTTTGAGATGCCCTGAACACAATTTGACTATTTTTAGAAAATGTCTCTCTCTCTGAACACTGAATACTATTTAACTTGATATTTATTTGGATTTTGACTTAAAATGGTGCTGATATTTTGGGATAGAACGCTCAACAAGTGCATCGTCATTCCCTTTATTTATAATTTTTAATATGACATTATTTACAAAAAATATATAAATGTATAGAATGAGAGCTATTTTAAACCAATAAATATGAATATCAATATATATATATATATATATATATATATATGTTATTTTCCTTACAGCAGATAATGACTTAATGTTCTGCAACAAGTTTTCAGATGATCAAAATTATTCTGCAGGACACACATGCATTTTACAAATTTATTCTCACATTATTATTAGCACACTCATAAATATTACATATCTTAACAATAGTGGTAGTAAATTTATATCTAAATTTACTACCGCTATTCTGTACAATAAAGGTGCATCCATTAAATTGAAAAATAAAAGTTTCCAAATTAAATATCAAACCCCAATATTTTTCAGCATATCCGAAACGATAAAGGCAATATCGATCCAATAGAATCCACATATATTTACAAAATTAAATATAGAACAAATGATAATAACAAAGGCAATTATATTGGTATCCAAAATGCAAGATAAAAGAAGGGTGAAAGAACTTAAAACAGACATAAAATTTGATAGAACCACCACATAACCAATGTCAATAAAAACAACGAAATTAATATAGATTTTGTTAATACAAAAAAAAAAAAAAAAAAAAACTAGCTGATTACGAAAATCCTTTTTATGCCCTACTTTGCCAAGCTATAGAAATCTTTAAAATCGATGTAACAGTAACACAAATGAACCGATACTGAGCATAAATTATAAGTGATGCCATTTGTTAAGACCTGAGGACAGGGATGAAGAAGAAACTTAATTTCGTCAAAATCCACATCATGTGAAATTGCTTTTTTGATGTCTCAGATCCAAGATGAAAGCCGCACAAAGTTTCTGAGTAAGGCCTCTTAATTTAGAAATATTTTAAATGTAAAGATGTCAGACCAGTTTTTAAAAATTGGTTCTGGTATGAACATCATTAATTATCATCACTGTACTTTGAGAATTTCGTAATTTATTTGGAATTTACAAATTTCTCAAAATGGTAGGATGGAGCAAAATTTCACATAAATATATATTTTTAGGACTGTTTCCATAGTAAAGATGTCTGACCACTTTCAAAGTATCATTTAGGATACTGGTGTGAGCATCATTAACTGTGAACATTTTACTTTGAAAACTTCGAATAAGTTATTCGAAATTTACAATTTTCTTAATATAGCAGATTATGGTAAAATTTCACTTAAGCAATGTTGACTATGAATATTTTAATGTTAAAACTTTATGAATTATTTGAAATTTAATTTTTCTTAACATGGCAGAATAAAGCAATGTTCCACATTTATGGAGATTGTTGCATTGGAAATAATACAGAATTGCATGAAACCAAAGTTCGAAACTGACCTTAATAAAATTAAGCAGCAAATTAGGATAAGACAAATGCATCAAATTGAACCGTGGGTAGCCTACTAGATGGGACATTTCAATCTGAGATTGTGTTAAGCGATCGGGCAGATTAATTTCTGTTATCATAAATATAGTATGTCCTGTAGTAGAAATTTATGGAAACAAATATGTGAATGGAGAACTGAGCAGAGTCCATCTATGGCAACTTGTTTTTTAATACATGGTGATGTATGATTTTTGTTTTTACTTTTTTCTACATGTACATGATATAAGAAGAAAGTATTGGATTCGGGGGAAAAGATCAATTTGCGGTATTTGATTAATTTACATGTTTTCACATTACTGAATACAGTTTGACATTTTTTAAATGTATGTTTGGTTGCAAAATTTTGTGGATACTATATCACATGAAGGGATGCATGAAATTCCATGAAAATTTATATTTGGTTGGATCATGCTATAAATTGGTGCTTATTAGATTTTAGCATATATTGCCCTGCAGATGGCGCTGCTATGCTCCCATTACCTCCATTTAAAGAAGGTTATATCTCAACTTCTGTTGTGTGTAAGTTGACCAAACTTGATATGTCAGATGGAAATCACTAAAAACTGTGATGATTCAATTTATGTGCTACATTATTATGCTACAATTTCCTCATTTACAAGAAGATTATATGTCAGCTTCTACAATATATACACACACCAAACTTGTGTGTATTTATGCACTATGATAGATGGCTGTTGAGAAATATAGATGGCTATTATAAAAACCTAAATTAAAAATTTTTCCATATCATCCGATAGGGAACACTGCTATGCTTCGATTTTTCCCATTTACAAAAAAGCTGTCTCAACTTCTATAGTGTATAAACGTACCAAACTTGACGATATTATAAAAAATATGTTGAATCAATTTGGGTGCATATTGGCCAATAGGGGACGCTGCTGTGCTACAATTTTTCACATGTAAGGGTAGGCTAGGCTATATTTCAGCTTCTGTAGTGTTTGAATACACCAAACATAATGTGAGATGGATATCGTAAAGAACTACACTTTTTTATTCTTGCGGCATATTGACTGATAAGTGGCACTGTTATGGAACCTGTTTCAGATTTTAGGTAGTTTTTCAACCAATTAATATATTCTAGCAATATAGAAGACTGCTTTGTGATAGCTATAGCATACTGGTTTCATTTTTCAAATAGAATAAAAGAATGTGACTTTATTTTCCATTTAAATGGTAGTGGCTTTGTCACTTTACCCTCTTGGTAAAATTAACTGGCTTTTTCATGAAAAATGTGTGTTACATTTTAAAAGTTATAAATAAAAATAATCTCTGACACACATCAATCACACCTTTCATGTGGTCAACGTAATTTAAAAAGTACAAAATAGTATTAGAAACATATTTTATTTGATATGTGCATTTCTAAACGATAGGCAACAACATTTAAATATAATACCTATATTCATAAAAATTTGAGGCTATTATTAAATTAAAAAATTTATTCCACACCTTGAAACTTACTAATCTTGGTCAAACTTTTCAAGTGGCATCCTTATATGATCTGAAAACACTAATTTTAATTTAAAAGCACTGATTTGTTTTTAAGTTTAGAGTTTTAACAAACTTGATTATTTTTTTTATTATTATTATTATTCAGGAGACCCCAAAATGCACAATCATGGAAAAAAAATTCAGTTTTGAATATTGATCTTCAAACAATATTTTGTATACCATATGATTACGAGAAAGTAATTTTTATCCTTAAGTAAATTTCCTGGACTTGATAAATTTAGTAAAACATTTCCATCAATCACATTCACTAGAAAAGAATTTTTTCACTCAATTTTTGGTAACGTTGTATATTGTCTATACATTATATACACACCATATAGTATATTTAAATTTAGCACATTATGAAAAACATATAATACAACTTGAAATGTACTTCTAGTAATTTCCAAAAATAGCCCTAATGTATCTGAATTCTTTTGTGTGGTGCTGTAAATTAACGGTAAATAATTTATACATATTTTATAGTAAACATTCTTTTATGCATGCAAAAGTATATGTTCATTTCATTTTTTTTTTTTTTAGTACAGTCTAAAAATATTAGATTGTACCTACCAAAATTTTTGCCCGTACATGTAAAGTATTTGAATTCTCTTGGATGCCCCTGTGTACAAGAACCATTTGCCCGATTTCAATAAAATGTTTCATTTAGCTTACTCATTTGATATAGATTTATAATACTGAGTTTGAATTGCCTGATGATATTTGTTCTTGAGTTTTGCTGGTAACTGACTCGTACATACACAGACATACAGACAGACCAATCGCTAGAAATCTTATTTTCGGTTAAGTGATGTAACGCATAAGTGCAGTTGGAAAATGTTTTACAACCTATTCAAACTGCATGATATTCCTTTCTGGCTTGTTTCATTTAAAAAAAAAAAAAAAGTACTGTATTGTGGCTACAACGAAACATTTTTTCTACATTTTCCCACACAAATTCCATAGATATAGTAATATATATATAAATCTATCATCCCCATGTTATCGAGCAAAAAATTTTGATGCCGCAAAAAAGTTCTAAAATCAGCCATTAGAGAGTATTGGAAAAAAGAATAAAAAGAAAAATGAATTTTAAACTGTATCTGGAGTTTATCATTCACCTTTAGTAAATAAATTATTCATAAATTTTATTTACTAAATTATCCGTGTGTATTCCTGTGTGTGATTTACTCGGGGAAAGGCAGCCATGAGCCATAAGAGTGACTTTTCCCGAAAAAAAAGGTATTACTTTTTCCCTCTCGCTGATCAATCTATGTCTTATTACTATATCTACGACAAATTCACGTGGTACGTATTATTTTTTAAAATTATTATTTATCAAAATAAATTTTTCGTGATGAAGGCAGACGATTTTTATCACAGAGAAATATCTATATATTAATCCGCGATTGTAATGAAATGCTCGCCCTCTGGTGGGCTAAGGTGAAATTATCACACCACTGCATATCCTCATATTATGCAATCGACTTTCCATGATGAAATGGCGGAGAAAGAATAATAATTACACGTGGCTGTTATATTTACTAACAACTGCAGTGTTCAGAGAGCGCCATCTATCGATCATTACAAACGCGGATAGACAAGCATGAAATTTGTGGTACACTTATAACATATTAATTATGGGAGTAGGGGATCGAAAATGGTATCGTTCGAAAGGTATGATTAGCCAGATTTGCAGAATACAAAAATTAATTCCTTACTATGTCAAGAAGGTATATAAAAATACTTTTATTTTTTATGCACATTTTCATTTTATACATATATTCTTTTGTATTAAAAACATTCCTTAAGAAGAAAGTTGTTAAATCTGGCATTTTCTTAAAACTCAAATAAAACCATAGACACAGAATTTGTATAGATGTCACATCACTATACTCTCGACTACAGATTTTTCATTCTAAGAGACAACAGCCATTACAGAGTGGTAGAAATTTGAGTGAATGAGTGGTAGATCGAAAGTTTATACTTTGGAACATGCACACAAAATAAAAATCTATATATTAATAGACAAGCATGAAATTTGTGGTACACTTTTAACATATTAATTATGGGAGTAGGGGACTGAAAGTGGTATCGTTCGAAAGGTATGATTAGCCAGATTTGCAGGATACAAAAATTATTTTCTTACAATGTCAAGAAGGTATATAAAAATACTTTTATTTTTTATGCACATTTTCATTTTATACACATATTCTTTTGTATTAAAAAAAATTCCTTAAGAAGAAAGTTGTTAAATCTGGCATTTTCTTAAAACTCAAATAAAACCATAGACACAGTAATATGTATAGATGTCGCATCACTATCCGCGTTTGTAATGATCGATAGATGGCGCTTTCTCAACTGCAGTTGTTAGTAAATATTGCCATGTGTAATAATCGCCACGTGTATTTATTATTCTGCTTTCTTGTTGTTCTATCATTGTTTCAGCGTGAAAGCTATCAGTGGTATGATAATTTCACCTTGGCCCACCAGAGGGCGAGCATTTCATTACAATCGCGGATACTCTCGAGCTCGACTACAGATTTTTTATTCTAAGAGACAATAGCCATTACAGAGTGGTAGAAATTTGAGTGAATGAGTGGTAGATCGAAAGTTTATACTATGGAACATGCACGTAAATTAAAAATCTATATATTAATAGACAAGCGTGAAATTTGCTGTACACGTTTAACATATTAATTATGGGAGTAAAGGTTGGCTGGTTGGTTGGGTTTTACGTCGCACTAGTGCTGCGCAGATGGGCAATTGGCGACGGTCTGGGACACACCCCTAGAGCTGGTCCGGAGACATGCCATCACAATTTTGATCTTCCACGGAAGGGATGGCTATCCCGCTTCGGTGACCCTCAGAGGTATAATTATTGATGGGAACATGGAGGACATTGCGGCCACGACAGAGTTTACGTGCACCAGCCACCATTAGTGTACACGACGGTCTTTGGCCGGCTCTGTGGGACAAAATTTTGTGGCTGCTGTATCTCAGGAACTAGTTCAGAAAATTTCATTGATATGCAGTTGAACCTTGACATAATTTAGTGCCTACCAACTTTTGGGGAAAATCTTCCAACAGGCCATCCTGCTTTTTCAAAATTTTTAACGCAGCGATATCGGACAAAATTTCGGATAAATGTACATAAAGATAATTATTTTTTAACAATCATTATGAAATTAAAAAGAATTATTTATGATGGAGATAGTCAACTGGAAAATTTTTTTGTATATGTAGGAGCATCGCTTCCTCATGTGGGTAAATTTTCATTATACGTATCTTTCGAAAGAACTCGTCAATACCTTTAAAATGAATGTTTGAACCATCGATATGTGATAATTTAAAATAAAGTTATCGATTTTTTTCATTTTTAACAAACAAACACACAAAAAGTCTAGTATGTTGTGGCCACCACAAGACTTTCTTCTATATTTTCCTATACAAATTCCCTAAGGGCAACTGATTTATTTAAACTATTATTTATCAAAATTATCTAACATGATGAATGCAAATGATTTGCATTTTAGAGAAAAATAACACTAAATATCCAAAATGAAGACAGTTCTATTGTCTATAAATAACATCTTAAAAAATACGTTTTTATAATGGTTATCTCACATATCAAGTTTCGTACATATATGCCATACAACTTGAGCTATAGCCTTCCCGTTATCGAGAAATTTTCCAATATAGCAGCGCCATCTACTGGCCTATAAGCATCCAATTCGAATCAGTAAAATGTCTCATAATGGACTTCTTACATGTCAAGTTTTGTTTGATTATACGCAATAGAACCTGAGATATAGCCTTTCCTTAAACTGCAGAAATCGCTTTATAGCAGCGTCACCTGTTGAGCAATTGACACCAAAAGTTGACAGGCACTAACTTAGGTCAAGGTGCATCTACATATGAATTTATATGCGATTCTGTGCGGTAGTTCCTGAGATATAGCCTTCTCTTAAATTGCTGAAATCGTTGTATAGCAGCGATTGTTGGCCGATAAGCATTCAAATTGAATCAGCATAATGTCTCATAATGACATTCTTGCATATCAAGTTTTGTTTGATTATACGCAATAGAACCTGAGATATAGACTCCCTTTAAATTGCAGATATTGCTGTATAGCAGCGCCACTTGTTTAGCAGTTGACACCAAAAGTTGATAGGCACTAATTTAGGCAAGGTTCATCTACATATAAATTTGTATATAGTTCTGAACATTAGTTCCGAAGATACAGTTGCCACAAAGTTTTTGTCCCCCCCCCCCCCCCACACACACACAGACATTTTCTAAAAATGGTAAAATCGTATTCTAGTCCTCTCAAAACGTGTAAATCCATCGAAAACCAGAAGTCAGAAATTTTTACGAATCCAATATTTTCTTCTATTGAATATAGAAGAAAGTAAAAAGTATATATTTAAGATGTCATATAGAGAATAAAATTGACCTTCTTTGGATATTTAGTGTTATACTACCTCTCTGGAATGGAAATCATCTGCATTCATTGTGGAAGATAATTTTCATAAATAATAATTTTCATAAATTATTTTTCTGAGTGAATTGGTATAGTAAAATATAAAAGAAAGTCATGTGGTGGACATAACAAAAGTTTTAAAGTGCGATAGCGTCTAAATGCTTTATCCGATAGAACTGAAAATTTATGCATATTTTAGGTCACCGCCTTATGAACTGTATGAATTTTTGTGAATCTAGCATTTACGGATTTTTACAGGGACACAACGAAAAATTCTATATCGTTATGATCTATGGGCAAAAATTATTTAAAGTACAATAGTGTTGAATTAAACATCATATTACATGGAGAATAATTCTGGCATACCCTGTTATAATTTTTTCTTTTGTTTATTTAACGACTTCTCTTACTTTATCACTTCTATAATAAATTTAAAATTTTAAAAAACAGAATTTTCTGATTTGAGTGCAACCAAATATTCAAGTTTACAAAAATTTAGTTATGAAAATTAAATAGAAATGAGTAAATGTAAATTTTGTGTATGGTTGTTGGATTATAATTACATATGACGAAAGGATGTATCTAATTTAAATCTTACGGCATGCTACTATTAGCCTTCAGGGCCATTTACTCAGCGAGAAATTAAATAAGTGTTTGGAGCTAACTGTTTGAGGCAGCAGAGCACAAAGATCCATTATTAGCAATGGCACAACTTCCAGGACAAGCGCACTAACTGCATCCTTATTTCTGGTAATTTATCTCCAGATACATTACATATTTTAAGAAGCAACAGAATTAAATTAATAAATAAAAATTGTTGGAAATTACATAAAAGCAGTTGCAAGTCCGATTTCTTTTTTTTCTTTCTTTAAATTGTAAATAATATTACTCTGCATGAAAATTGGCCCCAACACAATTTTTGTAAATTCTTATGTAAAATGACTTCTTGAATTCGAATATGACGGCCATTCTGCCCTATCTCACACCGTTTTTTAGGGACGCCCCCTATTTTTTTCACTTTTCGGTAATTTTATGTCTATAAATTTGATTTGTAGAGGGGCAAAGGATTATTTTAACTGTTAAATATCTTTTGAGGTTCTACAGAATGGGAAAATTCTAAAACATGAACGTTATGCAGCGACGGGAAAATTTAGGTCGGGAATTTGCCACTCAAATTATATACTACATTTGTTATATTTTATTAATCTATTTTTATTATTATTTATTACTTACTGTACATTATACTTTTTTGTTTTTAAGTGCTAAAATAATTCTTTTCCAATTTAAAAATCAAATTCATGGCCATAAATTTACCGAACAGTGATAAAATTTGGGGGAGGGTGTGGTAAAAGCAGTGGGTGATTGGGCAAAATGGGTGTCATATTCGGATTCAGGAGGTTATTTTACATAAGAATCAGCAAGAGGTGTCGGGGCTCGAAACAAAAAATTCATTTTTTTGTAGCGCACTGTAATCGGAAACCTTTACTATGATCTCTACACTCTCAACAGTTCAAAATTATTTTTTGCTCGATTTTATTATGTCATGTAGATTTACTGATAATTAAATAGATGCAAACACAATTAAACCGAATAAGTTCTTCAGCCGCGTATGTTTAAGTAATTTATAAATAATAATAACAATAAATACATATAAACTATAATACATCTTCTAACATTATAGAATTATATTTAAATTTTTTGAATATTCGCTTTGTGTAAAAGCGTTCCTTGGAATCTTCAAATTCGCAGTGACCATATAAATCTATTTCTTTTACAAGTTTTGCGAAGTTTTCTTACGTAAATAAAAGGCGTAATAATAATGATACTCAAGGAATTATAAGTTCATATAGTATAATAAACATTGCATTTCAACCAATTGACTTAGGTTATATTGTTTACATAATAATTCACATCAAATGCAGCATATATTTCAAAATTTCATACTTCTGTGGGTCCTTTTAATTTTTTATTTACTCTATTATGAAATAGAACTAAAAATGTACTTCAAATATATTTGTTTTAGTTAATCAAGAGTAATTATTAAAGATATAAGCATAAAACTTTTACATATCACCTCATCATAGTAGTTGATGAGGATTTAGCGAGGGCGCACTTTATTATACTTTTGGTGTATAGAGGTCGAAATAGAGATCAAAATCTTTAAAAAATGTAAACAGTTATGTACTTTTTATCTTTATCTTTATATACATACATATATATATATATATTGAAGAATTTAAGAACATTATATATATATTTATTTATAAAACTGATGATAGGTTCTTGAAGTGATATATAAATTAATTATAACACACGTGGAGATCGTGAAGAATACGAATTAAAAACAGTGACAGCACTCTATAAATTTCTTTCTTGAACATAAACGGTTATATATAGTGTCTAGTGCCATGGAGTGAGGTTAGAGAGGTATATACGTTCTATTCTTATCGATACCTTTGACATGTCTTACATAAGATTTTATACACTTTTTAATCTAATGTCACTTTGAGGTATACACTGTAGATAAAAGGTTAAAATGAATATAAAACGTAAAAACATTATTTTTCTCAAATTGTACGCTTACCTTTTTTATCTGTTTTTATTGGCAAATGGGTAATATAGTGTAATAAATTTCTATAACGTATATCAATTTCGCTATATTTATGTAGGTATCAGGAAAAAATGTCCCCGGAAAGGAATTACGAAAGTTTCGAAATTTCACACTTATATCTTGTAGGTCAAATTACTAACGAAGTTTAATTATTATTCAAAATTAAAAACAAAATTATATATACATATAAAAAAGTAATATGGTTTAGATATTACACAACTTTCTTCTCTATCATTTTATATAATAGCGGTTAACATGCACAAATATAGGCGCAAACTTCTCAAAATTTCATTGGGGGCACAATATGCTTTTCCTTTTTCCTTTTTTTTTTTTTTTTTTTTTCTTGAGAGCCAATCCTTTGTTCAACTTCTCCCATCCCTTCCTTCTGTGCTATACAGTCAAATTTTTCTTGATTAAAATTTAGTGTTTTCTTTCTTTCTTTTCTCTCTCTCTCTCTTTTTTTTTTTTTTTAATAGAAATTTATATTAAAGATAAAAGTAACGTTTTCTGTTCCAGGTTCTCTGCTGTGTTCTTTAGGTCAATACCAAGTGAAAGGTTGAGCACTTAAAAGAAAATAGCTAGACAGGAAAATATTTTAGAACAGTAGTTTTATTTTGTGTCCCAAAATTTAAGACATTAAATTAATAATACAATGAAGACTACAATTCTAAAGTTTAATCCCCAAATTTGCATACACTATATTGCTTTAACTCGTAAATTCTGCTTCCTACAACAATTTAACACCCAGCTATTGGTTACCGAATAGGTTCGCTTTACAGGAAAGGAAAACATCATATACCGGAAAAAAAACAACTTAATATTCATTGTTTATATTGTGCTGTAATTCGTTTCTTTAATTCTGTTAAATATGTGCATAATGATGCGTACTCTTTTTCCACGTATATTTTTATTGTAGTAAATTTCTCTCAATTACTTGTATATAAATTTCTCTCTGTTTGTAACAGTTTTAGTTTATACAGTTTAGTTTAGTAAGTACAGTTCAAAGACGTAATAAGGTCGTTATGTAAATCAAACTATTTCGTGTGGCACTACTAAAACAGAACTGCAAATGATACACATACTATTTTTCAATAGGAAAGTTTTGCATGACTGGCGGCGTTAACAACCTGGGGCCCTCCCGCAAAATATTTAAAGGAACTTTTATATATATATAAAAAAGTTTTTTAATAATTTACTTTCAACAGGACAGTGTTTAATTACAGAAAACTGCTACAAATCACATAAAAAAATTGGTATCAAAAAATCGTAACGCTTGCAAGCTATGCTTTTGTAACAAAAATTAAAAAGATATTGTACTTTTGCAAAAAATTGAAATCAGAATTTTCAAAGTAATAAAATATGCTCTTGTATATCGCAACTTTCAAGCTGTCCTTGTGCTCACATTTTATCACCTGAAGTATCGTACTTAATTCTTTAGACTCTAAAAAATGTATTGTATGTTTTTCTATTTTTGATGATTAGTATTTGTTGTTCTTTTATTCTATATCAACATTTCTTAAGACAAAAGAAAACATACAAATCATTAATTAGTCTGGCAACTTACAAAGTTGTCTGTTCAACATGAGCTTAAATACCTCGTTTATTTATATAACAAAAGAATAAGTCCTTGTTTATAGTTCTTTTTTTTCTTATTTGTATAAACATTAGACATAAAACAACTATATTTACAAATGATTGAATTCACACGACAAACAAAAGCATGTTACATTTCGAAATAACATTTAGGCAACAATAAAATCTTTATATTACCAAAATATAAATTCCGACAAAAAAAAAAAAAAAAAAAAAAAAAAAGAGAATGAAGAATTTGAAAATAAAATATGCAATCACAAATTTTAAATAAAGTCATTAAATGCTGCCTTTTTTTCCAATTGCGAGGTGTCCATCTGCAAGGTAAAATTTACACTAACATACAGTGCGGTCCTGCTGAAAGTGAATTATTAAAAAGTGTAAGGTATTATTTTTTTAAGTAGGATATTCCTTGAAATAAGCGTGGTCTCCCCCCCCCCCCAAGTTGTTAGTGCCACCACTTATACAGAAATTTCCTGTTTAGAAATAGTATGTATATCATTTACAATTCTGTTATGATGGTGCCATATGAAACAATTTGATTTACATAACTATCTACAGTCAGTAAGTCTTTTGAATTGTACCTTAATAAACTAAAACTGTTACAAATAGAAAGTAAGTAATAATGTAATTGAAGCTTACTACAATGTAAGATACATGGAAAAAGCGTACACATCATTATGCATATAATAGAATCGTAAAATGGAATAATTCCAGTACAATATGGACTATGAACATAAAGTTTTTTTTTTCTTTTGTGTGTGTGTAAATTATGTTTTGGATTGAAAAAATTTATAAATGCATACTATTAATTTTTGTCTTCTGGAACAAAGTGAATCTGTTCGTTAACCAAGGACTGTGTGTTAAATTGTTGTAAGTAGATTTTACAAGTTTAAGTTAGAGCTAATATATTACATGAAAATTCAGGGATTAAAATTTTAGATTTGGGATTTCTTCTATACTTGTATTCCATATTGCATTATTATTTTCCCGTTTTAGATTTTGGGACTTAAAATAAAATTACTGTTCTGAAATATATCCTAATCAAGCCACTTTCTTTTAAGCGGTAACAATCTTTCACCCGACATTGACCTAAAGAACACAGCAGAGTACCCAGAACAGAAAATTTTATCCCTACCTTTAATATAAATTTATATATATATACATAAACATTAAATTTGAATCAAGAAGAACTTGATTGCAAAGCAAAAAAGGAGCAGGGGAGCAAAGCATTTTCTCTCGGAAAAAAGGAAAAACCGATTGTACCCCCTAATGGAATTTCGAAAAAACTGCGCCAGTGTTTGTGCATGTTAACCGCTATTATGTAAAATTATACAAAAGAAAGTTTGGTGATGGGCAAAACATACTATTTACTTTTTTTTACAATTCTGTTTATAATTTTGAATAATAAATACACTTCGTTAGTAATTTGATCTACAAGATATAAGTGTGAAATTACGAAAATATCGTAATTTATATCCGGGGAAGTGAACCATTTATATAACATATTGTATATTTTTATATAACACTTTAGCAAATTTACATAAAAACCGTAGATTCAATATGTCCGAATGTTTTTCTATGCCTCTAAAAGAACTATTAGTGTTACGTTTGCTATTGTCAGTTGGAAACCTACTGCAATGATTAATAATAATGGTAATATTATGTGAATTTCGTATAAATCGAAGCATGTTTTTTGAAGTTAGAGAATAGACAGCTGGACAGCCGAAAGGCAGGATGAATGAACAGACAAATTGAAGTTAGAAACACTTTACAATTTTGTTATTAAATGTTAAAAAAAAAAAAAAAAAAAAAAAAAAAAATGAAAAAATTAAATGACAATTAAAATTATATTCATTAGGTCTTGTCTAAGAGGGTGGGTGTTGATTTATTTAAATATTTTCATAAGCATTGTTTAATAGCACTGTTCTTCAGATTGTGCAGCTTTTAACTTTTTTTAGTTGTAAAAAATTTTGAAACAAAATAAATAAATATATTTGGAACAAGAAAAATATGTCCCTGTCGTTCTGAAAATATCGTTTGTTTTTCAGTAAGACTTTTCTACTTTAATATGGTCAAGATTTACTCGTCTAAAATTGTTAATATTTCCCAATTTTAGTAACAGTTGTGTGTCTCGCCGTTTGTTTTTATGGTATATAATTTGTTTTTAGCGCGTATTCGGCTTTTTTTAAAATTCAAAATCGATAATAAAAATCGCGCAATGTGTATGAGTAATACTGGTATCAATACTATCAGACCTTCATGTGTATTGATTGATAGATATCATAGTATTTTTCTGATTATTATCATTTCTTTATATGTATATTGACGAAATGTGCTGTCGTTATACTCTAAAATAAATATCCCTTTTGTTGCAATATACTGAGAAACTGCTTATGTTGAAATAACAGACTATGTTCCATCAGATTGACATTCACGTGATAAATCATAAGCGTAAATAAAACAGAGTAAAATAAAATAAAAATAAAATGGTGCACGTGTTTAGACCTCGTTTTATAAAATATTTATTAACAGTTCTCGTATGTTTTAAAGATTTGTTTGATAAGCATGTTAATTTATATACATTATTTACGCCCAACTTTCTATATTAAAATCCATAAGATTTATCAAAATGACAATAATTTTAAAAATAAGGTAATACGCTGGGGCCATCACAAAAATTATTATTCATTTTTCTATATAATAGTTTCCCCTACAGGCTAACATGCATAAAACTTTAAATTAACTTAGCTTTGCACAATTAATGATCTATATACGAAGTTTGATGCAATTTTCACCAACAGATGCTGAAATTTAGATATCTAGAAAATCGAAAAAGTAATAGTAGCACTACCTGTCGTCCGATATGTCCTAAATTGAATTAGCACGATTTTTTATAATATATATCTCACATATCAAGTTTGGTGAATTATATAACAAAGAAGATAGATCTTTCGTAAATGGTCTTTCGTAAGCGGCATTAAATTGCAACATATCACTGTCACTCTGTCCACACACAGAGACAGACAGAAATTTCTAAAAAAATGGCTGAGTTCTATTCACAACACCTCAAAACATGTAAAATTGTCAAATTTTCGATGAAGAAAGTAATAAACCTTGCTTTGTTGGCAGATTTTATTTGTCCACTAGAGAAGCTAATTACTGATATCATCACATTTTTAAAATTACAAATACACTTCTTAATTTGTTATTTTAATATAATGTGTCACTTTTATAAATACGTATATCATCACTTACATGCAACCTTCTTAGGTAAAATATACATTTATAACTTTTTTTCTTTCCAAATAAAAATAAGCGACATATTTACATGAACGAGAATTATACACCTCAACATCTACAAAAAAAAAAAAAAAAGTACTATCGTACGATCATGTCACGTACTGTTTTATAAAAGTACATATCGCCAACCTAAATAAAATTCCAATGACAAAGCAGAAAGGGAGACAAAGCGATTGTGGTTTACTGAACAAAGCTGACTTTCTAGGTAAACCATCTTTCAAAGGTAATTAATAATACGCTTAAAAGTATGTTTAAAATACGTTTAGCTATAATAAGGTAACAATACGTTTAAAAATATGAGATTACGTTAACTACATCCCAAGGCTCCTCCCCAAGAAATTTTAAAATTTCTCAAAAATTTTTGAGTTATACATCATTTTTAATACTCAACATTATATACTAAAATTTTAACCCCATCTGAAATTTTTGTTTTAGGTTACGGCTTTGTTACATCAAATGAGATTAAGATTTATGAAAAACGTTTTCGAGACTCTTACTTCATCTTTACTTTTGTGGACTGTGAGGGTTACTTCGTTTGATTTGTTAAGAATTTTATTTATGCCTGATAAATAATCAAAATTTTGAATGTATTCATTTTGAACATGATTTTGATAATACAATGAAAACTCCCTAAGAGGGTCATTCACCGCGCCATAAAAAATCGATCCATTTGAAAGGTGGCATATTTCTGATCAAATTGCCCAACTGATTATAATTTCGAAACGGAATAACTGCCTCTGTTAATTTTCTCTAAAGTTCATGGCAGGAAATACTATATTTGGTTTTTCAGTTGTAATACCAGCTAAGTTTAGCCCTTTTATTTTACCATCTAAAGCTTTTCCCACAGGCTTTTCTTAAAAAGCCTTTTTTTAAAAAGAGGTCTAATAAAGCTCTTTTTTTTTTTTTTTTAACTTGTTTTTTAAGAAACCTAAAAGAGAAGTTGACTTAAGAAAATAAGTTTAATTCTTTTAGAGGTGGACTTGTAAGATTTTTTCATTCTAATTCTTTATAAATATGTTTTGGAAAGGTTTTTTTTTTTTTTTTTTTTTTTTTTTTTTATGAATTTTATGAAGATTCAAAAATAATTTGCTGCACTGCAAACAAAGCGGCAACAGTGCGTTGCCGCTTTGTTTGCATTGCAGCACTTGTTCCTACTTTATTCGTCTGACGAAGGGTTGTGTTTCTTTTCGCCCCGAAATAATTGTTGCGTATTCTTGCATTTTATGGTATTTATTCAAGATTTTGTATTTATTATTGTTAAATGCCAGGGTTTAATTATAAGGAACATTTTATATCATATAAAATAAACATAAGGTTTATCTTTAAATTGAAAATTTCAACTTTAATTTCTAGGTGAAATAATCATTATTTTAATACTTTGTAAAAACGATGCAGTGAAAGCCATTTTGTAATTTTTCAGATCATGTAGATAGAGTTTCCTGAATTACAAAATGCTCAAAATTAATTAATGCCTTAAGAACTGTTATTTGTTTATCTTATTCAGTTTTTAATTATTATTTAGTTTTAGGTTAAATATGTTTACATAGATGTAGATCAATATGCATTATGTTTAACAACGTAACATCAATTAAACGTATTACATGCTGCGGAATTAATTGATAACTTTCATTAAGGCTCTCTGGAATTGTGTTTACGAGGTCATGACATTGTTACCTATATTATTCACGCGACCAGAGAGAATCTCACAACAAAATAATCGTCTATCAATCTAATGTTGCAATATTTCTGGATACAAAATAATTCACGTGATTTCTGACACGTGAATCTGTTCTGTAAATAAGATAGTAAAACGTGATTTATTTTGTATCTTTTTTTTTCTAAAGGTCAAAAATCATGAATGAATGCGTATTTTCCGATCTTACGTAAGTTTCAGTGTTACGTTTGATGACCAAAAATTACAAAATGTGTTTCACAACAGGATTAGAATAAAATGAGGGTTTTTTCTACCGAATATATAAATAAAGATCACGTGTCAGGTATGCATTTACAGTGACATTCCTCATAAGCATATTGTCACAACCACCCATATATAATGTAGGGGTTTAGCAAAATCCTATAAATAAGGTCAAACCGAATAACCCTCCCTGCTCCCCCCAAGAAAACGAGACCATCATTAGGAGTGCCTTTTAATAAAGGAGGGAAAAGAGTAAAACATTTCAAAAACTGCTTTTAAAAATACTGAAATGTAGTATAGCCCCTTTTTATCTTACAACAACAACAACAACAACAAAAGGCTAACAGAAGTCAAGAGTCAATCACATATGAAAAAGTTTATAAAAATATTTTATACTAGCAAACCCATGCAAAATTTTCGCACTTTACTTCTTTTCTTATTTACCTTTAAAATTTGAAACTCATAAATATTATACCAATTTCCCCACCTAATTAAAATTTTAATTTACCAGAAACCAAATTATTATTAAACCCAAATTAATAATGGGCAATAGTGAAAGTAAAATCATTCAAAGAAAGGTTTCAAAATAAAATTCATGGTTGACAACTCAGTTTTCTTACTTCCGCAGGCATTGGAAAATGCATAGCTTAGAGTTATCGAGTGTACATGACTAACTTTTGTACGCTTTGGCAAAAATCGAAACATTTTACAAAAAAAAAAAAAAAAAAAAAAAATAGCTCCATTAAAATTGAAAAAGAGCTTACTGATTCTGCCAACCCTAAGCTACTAATTTCTACCGAAATTTCATGCTAAACTCGCCAAGTTGTTAAGTTTATCGCCAATGCAGATTTTAAGGCTTTAGCGTGAAATTCGACAAGTTGGCATCTACTTGGCGACCAGATTTTACGACTATTTGTTGTATAGGGTTGCCAAAGTTTGGAAACTCTAACTTCAATAAACACAAAAATGTGGTATACTTAACGCTGTTTATTTGACTTTTGTGGTATGAATGACTGTTTTGTTGAATTGTTTCATGAATAATAATTGATTATTGTTTTCGTGGTACAAAGAATAGTTTTATTCGATTGTTTTCAGAATAGTCAATAAAAAAAATGCATTCGTCGACTAGAACCTGCTTGTGCTTATGCCTTTACGAACTACTTTCTACGCGGAAAAATACCGCAACTTCTAAAGCAATAGTATTACGGTCTATATCATTATCATATTAGTTTCTCTTGAAATCTCTATGACAAAAGGCCATATAACGGTCAACATTTTTGTATTTTTTGGTCATTATGAGTATAATTTTTGTGAATATCTCCGAAATGGAAAGACACATAAAGGCCAAAAAGGGAGGTGTATAACTAGATCTTGTAACAAATCTGCATATGAATTTTCAACCTTCTATGTCTGTTTTTGAGTTATGCGAGATATGCACACACATACACAAACACGTACATACAGACGTCACAAAAAATCGTGTAAATCGTAGATATCTCTAGAATGGGAGCTCGTGTTAAGACCAAAGTTGAAACTTTGCAACTAGACGTCATGACAGTTACAAATATAAATTTGGAAAATTTCACGACCATTCGTTTTTGAGCTACGCGAGATACAATGTCCATTTCGCCTCATTCTCCCCCTCCTCCTCCTCTCAAATCGGGATTATAATACTTCTTCAAACTCTATATGAGGAAGTAAAAAGAATTCATAAAACAATAAAGATAAAAATATTTTCGTGCTTTTCATTTAACCTAAATTATAGAAGAATATTTTAAACTTAATACAATGTCTTTCATAAACTATGACAGATATGAAAGGCTAGCGTAAACTTGTAAAAAGAGTGATTTTGATAAAAATATAGTTTCATCCATATTATCTTTATGGTCACTTGATAAGGTTTAATTTGTTTATCTATATAATTGTGATTTGAAATTTCTCAAATATTTTAAGGGTGTAATCTTAAAATCTTAATACATGTATTAATTAATTAATTTTTCTGATTTTATAAAACAAATTTTTCATTACATTTAATTTTAATTGTTTATTTTGATCAATTTCTCAACTTATTATGCTTATTATTGTTATTCTCTTAATTGCTTTTTCGAGACGTTCTCCTATCAAAAATTGGATCTTAATGAGGCTTAATGTTCTGTCACATAATTATATATTATTTTCTGTGGTATGACCATGTAGTGTTTCAGATGGTTAGTTTTCTTTGAAGTGAAAGTTCAAGTCTTTTTTATGCTTCATGAATCTATTTTAACTCTCTCTTACTCATCTGTAAAATGATTAAAATATACTTTATTTATTTATCTTTCCTTTTATTTTAGAATAATCGTTATGAAGTCACGGAAAAGAAAAGAAAAAAATACATAATAATAATCTTTTTATTAATAAAAGTGCAAGTTTCCCGAAACTAATGCTAAAAAGGGTGCTATAGCTAAAACAGTGCACTGGAATAAAGAAAGTAAATATTATGTATGGTTTCCATGCATGCATTTCAGTTGAATAAAATAACAAAAAAAAAAAAAAAAAAAAAAAGATAATTTGACGGGTAAAATTACAATCACAATCGCAAAAATGTATTGAGATAAAGAAAAAAAAAAATACCGATGATTTGTATGTTTTGGAAGATTTTTTTTATTTATTCTGAATAAATAAAACAAAACAATTTTTTTAGAATAAACACTTTTTGTTGCAATGCAGAATTTTAATCCGTCAGGTGAAAATAGTAATAATAAATTAAATAATTAGAATTCAACTACGTCACGAGAAATTAATATTTAATAAATAAATAGGAACGTAGAGATAAAATTTAAAGTAAAGGATTACGGTGTCTTTTTTAATTTCTTGGAGACGTTTTAACTTAAAAATATATGAATATCATGATGTAAAAGATAAAGCCATTTGCTTTCAATATCATATAAACCAAAATTTAGTGATCTGAACTGCGTAAGAAGAAATAAATTTGAAAATACATGTGTAAAAATCGAGTTCTAAGCATCCGCAGACTGACAAGTAATAATAATCCTACTCCAACTATATTAACACTTTACAACATTAAATAATAAGGAAATTTTTATAAGGAAAATTATTAAACAAATACTATAAATAATAATAATAATTCAAAATTGTTTTCGGTTGAAATAATTAAGCATGATCCGTCATCCAACGAAAACAATTTAATACAAACTCAGTCAATTGCCTTTTTCTTCGCATGCAAAAAAACACGTATTATAAGTCATAGAAAAGAACGGAGACAATTACTCAATGTAAATTTCTCTTGTCCCGTAAACATTCTATGTCATATACGAAAACTTCTCAATGTAATCTTAGTTAGAATTATTATTTATAGAATTTCTACAGAATATCTTTTGATCTTCAAGGAAGTTTGCTAAACAGTGTTGCTATTTAAAATTAAAAGAAAGTTATTAGTAAAACAAAGTCATTTGCGATCATCATAAGAGAAATGTAGTATGGTTGTAGGATATACTGACCAAACGTCCCCATTTTCTGGGGACAAATGGGGACGCCCTGTTTTTTTGAAGGCATATTTCTAAGTTTTAAAAAATTGTAGGAACTAAATTATTAATCAATAATACTTTGTTTTTAGTCCTTATTCATTAGGAATGAAAATATACATGCATAATTTGATAATTGTATCAATTTTTAATGCTTCTCTATTATAAAGGTACTTTGATCTGGTCAGCCTACAGTATAGCATAACTTCGATTTCACTTACATCTTTCTTTGAAAAAAATTAGAGAAATATATTCAAGGTCCTTAATATTGCAGCTGATAGAACAAAAATAAATGGAATCGATATCATTTTTAAAGCAATAGTAGTAGTGCTTTAGGATATGGATAAATATATACAGGGTAATTATAATTAAGTATCCCCTATAAACAGCATCCTACAGCACAAACGGGTGAACGGAATGCAACGAAATTTCGTATATAGACTGTGCACGAGATGCGCTCATGGAATTTCGAAAAAAAAAAAAAAAAAAGAGTTCCAAAATGTCCATCAGAGGGCGCCTTTTCCGGAAAAACATTAAATTTAACACAATAAACACCCAAAACGGAATACAGAAACAATATTAACATTTATTGACTAGTTTCTGATCACCTTGAAAAAGTGTGATGTATCTTGGAGGTGTTGAGACGTTGAATGACTAAAAGAACTCCATAACGCTTCATGTGCGAAGCATCACAACTGATCGGTTACGATCTGTTGTTGAACACATTGTCCATCGACTTGAAATTTTGCAGGTGAACGACGGTGGCCACATGGAGTACCATTCCGTACATCGTCGTGGGCACGATTAACAATTGCTCCTCTTGTACAATTTCGTTCTAATCTGTTCTTGTTTCTGCAAACTGAACTGTTTCATTTTTCTCAAACATCGTACTGTTATTTTTTCCTTACCTTTGCTTAATGTGGTTCGATGACAAGGTGATCAGAAACTAGTCAATAAATGTTAATATTGTTTCTGTATTCCCTTTTGGTCGTTTATTGCGTTAACTTTAATATTTTTCCGGAAAAGACGCCCTCTGGTGGACGTTTTGGAACTTTTTTTTTTCGAAATTCCGTGAGCGCATCTCGTGTATAGTCTATATACCGAATTCCGTTGTATTCCGTTCACCCGTTTGCGCTGTATAGTATGTTGTTTATAGGATAAGTTTAATTATAACAACCCTGTAAGTTTAAGACGGATTTTTTTACTTGCCCATTGCTACTACACTGTTAAAAAAATTCTGTTTAAAAATAGAAAAGTACTGTACCTTTCGTACAGAAAAATTGCGCTTTTCTAAAACTAACAAAAATTTACTACAAAACAGCATCTCAATCTGCCAAAAATAATTTTCTTTCTATAACTGGATAAAGTCTGTATGAATGGTTATATCTTTTATCTTGTGGGTACATATTGCTTCCATTATCCTACTACCGTAGGTAAAGGAAGTATTGTATACACGAAAAAAATTCGATATCGAGTTTTAATTGATTTACATGTTTTAAGGTCTTTGACTCCAATAAAGTGGTTTTAGGCAATTAGTCAGTATATGTGTATGCGTGTATGTGTGTGGGGAATCTTCTGACTATCATACCTCCGAAACTAATAAAGATATAACGACGAAACTTCAGAAATGATTTAAGTCTGATGTGCAGATGATTTTTTAAAGCTTTTAGAGTAAAATTGGTAAACCGGAAGTGAGACATTTGAAACCGGAAGTAGGTCTGTAAATCCGTATCTCAAAAACGGCTCTAACGATTTTCTTCAAAATTGCTATATAAACACCTTATTAGATGTCTTTTCGTATGTAATAGTCGGCTAATTCATGAAAATTGATAAATGTCCTGTATAAGTAGGTTAATTTGAAGCCTCGCAAGTGCGTTCCTTTAAAAACGGCTAAACGGATTTTTTTTTTTTTTTACTCGCCATATTGACTCTCTTTTTTATATGCAATTATTGTTTCCGATCAACAATTGAGTTTGCCAAGTTTTGGTGAAAGTCGGTATCTCAAACACGGCTCTGACGATTTTCTTGAAAATTGATACATAAACCCGTTTTTAAATATCATTTCGCATCCATTGCGAGATTATTACAGGAAACTTAATAGTCGTCTTGATTAGGCAAGTCAGTTTTAGATCTCGGAAATGGGTATTTCAAAAATCAGCTCTACCTTTTTTTTTTTTTTTTTTTTTTTTAAACTCGCTGTGTAATCTCTGTTTATATGTCTTTACACATGTATCAGTTTTTTTTTTCCTCACAGGAAAATTGTTAGGTGTTTAATTTATTAGGTCAATTTTACATCTTCTGACCCCATTATCTCCAAAAAGTGCAGATAATATACATAATAGTGGGTAAAGGAAGTCGTGAGGCTGTTACACACCATACTTTTTCTGTTTTGCATACAGAGTATTTGGTACCAAAACATAATTGAGAAGTGCGGAAAACAACTTTGAACATGGCTCAGTGGCTGAGAGGTAGCGTTGTCGATTGCAATATTACGTGTCTTGATCCTGGTGGATCAAACAGGAGAATTTTATTGAATGCAAGTTTTTTTTATAGAGTGCCAAACGCGGAAAAAAAAAAAAAAAAAAAAAACTGTTGCGTGTGAATATTTTCCGTCTTATAAATTTATGTCAATTTATTTTTTCCACAGCATAGGAGTATTTTCTGACAATTTTACTACCAGAAATTTTACCTGATATACAGGATTTTTATTTTTATTATTTTATTTTATTTTATTACAGTGTATTAGTTAAAATACATCCTTAGAAATGTCCTTCTCGATTTCAGAATTACATTAGGTTATCTTGTTCTTTTTAAAAGTTTACTAATCATCATTGTTAATTTTAATGAATAAAATTTATTAAGAACAATGAAAATCAGTTCCTCCTATATTCATTATTAATCGTGGATGTATGAGTCATTTTTGATACTTTCCAAGAGTGACCCCATAGACGGGGTTCTCAGAAAGGGAAATTTTAATACCACTATTTTTATATAATAATTTTAGACTTAACTAATCGCACGCATCTGTTTATATCTATTTAAACAAATTATTATATAAAAATTCCAGTATCCAAATTTCCCTTTATGAGAGTCCAGCTTCTAGATTAAATTTTTACCAAATTCCCCTACGCCTACACGATGATACTTTAATTCAAAATGATAAATATGAAGGTAGGTGTTTGGTGATACAGAATATGTTTATTTAAAAAAATATTACGTAAGGTGTGAAAGATGACGTTAAATAAATATCAAGTGTATTTCCACGAGCATAAAAAATTCACTTTAATTCATATACAAAAGTTGTTAAATTAATTTTGTTTTTGCATTATTTCTAGAATTTATTTACAGGTAGTTTTAATTAAAGGCTGTTGTTTTACTCACAAATTCTCATTTTATCAATCTAAATAGTTTCATTTGAAATATTTCCTCCAGTTATATGGACTTTATAAGTTTACCAACTTCTTTAAAAACAAATTTTCATTCTGTTTTTAATATTTTTTACATTTTCCGAAGTTTATTATACCTGTAACAAAAATTAAAAAAAGTAAAATGGTAACGTTGTCTACATTTTTTATTTAAAAAAAGAAAGAAAACTGTACCATAATTCTTTTTCTTTGGGATACGAAAGACTTTTATGGTAATTGTAAGTAGTCAAAATGGAAATTCACAATTAAGTTAATTGTGTTTTAAAGTAACTCGTTTTGCTACTCGCATTTTTTGACAACATTCTGTTGAAATCCACAGATTCAAATTTAGAGTAATGGAAACTACATTATGATTTTTTTTTTTTTTTTTTTCTTAATCTGTAAAAACATCAGGCAAATTCTTCACGTTATTTATTTATTTATTTATTTTTTCTTCCCCAAAGAAGAAATTTTGGAAAGTGAAGTCTTGAAATTAAATTCTAGAAAATCCTTTTCTTCTTCTTCGTCTTCTTTTTTTTAAAATGCGGATAGTATTTAAACACACTTTTTCGACATTTGATGTTTTTCATCGATTTAATTGCATATATACATATGAGAAACCTTTCCAAATCTTCCACAAAAGAAATGAAAAACGTCACATGAAGAAAAGGAAGATTTAATTGAAGAGAAATAAAGATAAACATAATCCAAAAAATGAAAACTTACAATAGTCAATACTTCATTAGGGGCAGTGATTGAATATTGTATGCAAAAATAGGGGAATTTCTGTATATCTGTAAGCATATAACCAATAAAATTATACTTTTAAAAAATTAAAGAACACACTTTTATTGAAATGTGAACCAAAAAGCACAAAATATTTACCTTTATAGTACTAAAATGCAGGTTAAGAGAAAATCAAGTGAGTGATACACCATAATATTTACATACTTTTAAATCTTTAATAAATAAATAATTTTGAATTAAACAAAAACCATTAAAAAAAAATCTCCCCTGACTGAGCTCGAACGTTAGACCTTTAGGTTCGTAGCCCGGAGCTTTACCTCACAGCCACAGCTTTCACGCAGGCAAAGTCTTTTTTTGCAATATAGATTTATTTGTTTGCTCCCAGGGCGGTTACAAACATACATACAAACATACATACAAGTGAAGCTAATAAAAGCGTGTTAAAAAATGACAGATATCCATGCCCAATTCACCCAAGCAGAACGAAACCAATTCAACAGGAATGCAAGATATATTTAAACCAAAACTTTATAGAAAGGTAAAATAAAACTTAGAAGATAAATTACTTACTTACAAATAAAAGAAATATTATTTGCACACGCACACATATAAATACATATTTGTATCACTATACATAGAGAGCATAAAAACAGTAATTCAAATAATAAATCTATGAGATCGAAATAAAAGGAATTAACACCGAAAATATTAAGTATGACAAATCTCTCTCTCTCTCTCTCTCTCTATATATATATATATATTATGATAATAATAAGAATGAGATTAACAAAAGAAGTAGAATGCAAAATCTAATCAGATGATAAATTGATACACTGATGGAAAAAAAAATCCCAACACCAAGAAAAAATTATTGTACAGTAATGAAATTTCAGCAATACATTTGTCTAGGTAACATATTTAATTGATTAAAGTTTCAAGATCACAGGTAGAGCCATTGGCGAGAAGAGCCATTTCAAATGTGAAATGTTGGTACATTAGTAACCGGTGTAACCGCCAGAATTTTGAATGCAAGCATGCAAACGTGCATGCATTGTGTCGTACAGGTGTCGGATATCAGTTTGTGGGATGGAGTTCCATGCCTGTTGCACTTGGGCGGTCAATGCAGGGACGGTTAATGCTGCTTTTGGATGACGCTGGAGTTGTCGTCCAATGATGTCCCATACGTGATCGATTGGAGAAAGATCTGATGATCTAGCAGGCCAAGGCAACATGTCGACACTCTCTAGAGCATGTTGGGTTACAACAGCGGTATGAGGGCGAGCGTTATCCTGTTGGAAAACACCCCCTTGAATGCTGTTCATGAATGGCAGCACAACAGGTTGTATCACTAGACTGACGTACAAATTTGCAGTCAGGGTACGTGGGATAACCACGAGAGTGCTCCTGCTGTCATACGAAATTGCTCCGCAAACCATAACTCCAGGAGTAGGCCCTGTGTGTCTAGGCCGCAGACAGGTCGCTAGCAGGCGTTCACCTGGCCTCCTTCTAACCAACACACGGCTATCACTGCGACCAAGGCAGAACCGGCTTTCATCAGAAAACACAACAGATCTCCACTCCTTCCTCCAATAAGCTCTAGCTTGACACCACTCACGTCGCAAACGGCAGTGGTTTGGAGTCAGTGGAATGCACGCTACAGGGCGTCTGGCTCGGAGCTGTCCTTGAAGTAACCGATTTGTAACAGTTCGTTGTGTCACTGTGGTGCCAACTGCAGATCGAATTTCAGCTGCAGACGCAGTACGATTAGCCACAGCCATACGTCGAAACGGCGGTCTTCCCTCACGTGGCCGCCTTGAACCCGGTCTTCTTGAGGCAGTACCTTCCCTTGACCACTGCTGCCAACACTCATGCACAGTGGATACATTCCTACCAAGTCTTTCTGCAATATCGCGGAAAGAAAACCCACCTTCTCGTAGCCCTACTACACGACCTCGTTCAAACTCAGTGAGCTGTTGATAATGGCTTCTTCGTCTTCTTAGAGGCATCCTTGACTAACATTAACCCACTACGTCAAATCTCAACTGTAAATAACGATCACGAACCTTACAGCGCTTATTTAAAGCAAACCTCATTTGCATGTTCATAGTGTCGCTACTAGCGCCACACTTATGCGCGTAGCTCGAAATTTGAATCGACGTCATCTTTCAGATGTATAAACACGCCTACCAAATTTCGTTTATCTAGCACAGCTCCTTCCTGGTGTTGGGATTTTTTTTTTCATCAGTGTATATACACTAAGAGACAGAAAAGAAGCCGCACTGCAGAAAAATCGACTTATACCTTTTGTGTTTGTAATAACTTAACAACTAATGATTGAAAAATATAAAACTGTTATGTTTGTATAATACGGAAGTCTTAACATGATACTTACGTATATCTTTGATTTAATAATTTGCTTTATTACACTCTACGAAGTATTTAATATAAATCTACATAAAACTTTCTTTTTAAAGGCAATATAATAAACCTGTACTTTGTATTCTATTATGATTTATTATATGAAATAAACACGTTATATTTTAATGTATGAAATAAAACTATTTATTTGTAAGATTTAAACAGTTACTTAATAAAAATATCTATTCTGCATTGAATAATTCCATCTTTATATGGAATTACGGCTTTAATGCGCAACGGCGTAGCATTTTACAGTTTTTTTTTTTTTTTTTTTTACATGAAGCTCAGTAATTTCACTGTGTCAAATATCATAATTTTTTTTAGTTTTTGCAAAGTTGTAGGCTACGAATTTCGAATCCCCACCCTCTTTTATAGGCTAAACATTTTCGAGCGGATTGAGATTAGGACTATTTTCAGGTCTAGTAAAGAAAAAATTCTACGATAGTCTTTGTGGGATTTAACTTTGAGTAAAAAAAGTTATAACTTACAAAATTATAGATGCTCATGGGAATAGATAGGTAATTTTAACAACTTGAATCAAATTAACGTACCACAGACGCCATGTAACAAGATGCATTATCATCTTGAAATGCTGATTGGGGAATAGTCTAAAATACCTCCAAACTAGTCGGTCAGGCATCAATTTTTAAATGGCCAAGTTTTATCTCGGGTTAATTGAACCATTGAACAGGAAAATTTGCCCGACTCTTTGAAAAATTATGCACATTCGTATTATAATGCACGGAGAGTGTGTCACTGTTTTAAAAGTGCGATTTTCATTAAGTCGGTCACATTTTCGTCATCAGACCCGCTTTTTTTCATCAGCTCGAAGTAAGTTAAACTTGACTCATCAGGGAAAACCACTTTAGCTCAATAATTAACTGATATCATTTTTATTATTACCATGTTTTTATAAACTGCTATTCGTGTTTGTCTGGTACAAATCTTGCAATCGATTTTTAACTAACTTCCCTACTAGCTAGACATTTGAAACTTTCAAAATAGCTCCGAACCCGATGACAACACAATACTTCGAAGCCCGATTTTCGAATTTTTTATTAGTTTTCTTTTAATTAATTAAAATATGAAAATAATAACCTCCTAATATCTTTAAAAATAGCCATTAAAATACTAGCTATAATTTAATTGTTGCAAAAAAAAAAAAAAAAAAAAAAAAAACGAGTTCATTTTTTTTTCGACAAAAAAAAATAAATACATTTAACTAAACGTGAACGTTAAAAAATTGTAAAAAGTTAAATTGACGTCACAAAAATGTATGTCATTATCACTTTAAAAATTTTATACTCACTGATACAGTGGTAATGTAGTTCTATAACTAACAAGGAAACATTCGAAAGGTGTCGTATTAAAAAAATATTGAAAAAAATATATGTGATTCTACTCTTTCTAAAACACCAAAAAGTGAAAAAATTATCGGCTGAAATGAATTACAGCGACCACAAAAAATTATCAAAATTAAGCATATTTGGCGATTTCACATTGTTAGGCGATTGATTTTGAGTACTTGGCGGAGAAACAAAACACGGTTCTGTTCGTACACGGCAATCTCAGTGCTAGCGAGCTGAACGCCTAACAGCGCTAAATCGTCAAATATGCTTAATTTTGATAATTTTTGTGGTTGCTGTAACTCATTTCAGCCGATAATTTTTTCACTTCTTGGTGTTTTATAAAGAGTAGAATCATATATATAAAAATGTATAATTCAATATTTTTTGAAGACGACACCTTTTGAATGTTTCCTTGTAAGATTCAACAGAAAATTTAAAAACATGGTATATAAAAAGTTTTTTATCTTATAATTATTTAAATTTTTAAACCTTCTAAAGTCTTGCTTTCCTAATTCTTTTCGTTAAGAAAGACTTATTATTTTTTTCCCCTTCAGATTTTCTGGTATTTAAACTTGCTTTGTTTAATCGTTGTCGCACTGTATTTAAAGAAATTATGTTACTAAACACAACATTTAATCATTTTAACACCTCGCGTATTAAAATATTTTTTGATTTTCACTCTAAAATTAATAATTTTTGTGGTATTGTTAATTGTCTTATTCTTGCCATTTTTTAAATACTTTCTGAAATTACAATTTTTCGAACAATTGGATTTTGTTTTTAATATCCTAAAGTGTACGTGGAACACAGCGTAAAAAAACCTGTAAAATGAAATTGGGTATTGATGAAAGAGAAATCGAAAATATCCAAATGCGGCTTCCCCCCCCCCCCCCCCAACTTTTTTTTGTAAGTTAGTGTATATTTATTATTAGAATGGATTAAATCTTTCCCCGTGTATCGTTAGTTTTGTTGCAGTAAAAGTAGTTTTACAGTCAAAGTGAAGGAAAAGAGGCAGTTCGTTCACTTTCACTGAGGTCAACATTGGCGGCAAACTTGGCGACTTGACAACAAATTTAGCGAAAAATAGTGGTTTAGGGTTTCCGAAGTTTTGAAGCTCTCCGAAGTACGGGAGCTGAGTTCTAGAACTTTACATTGAATTCGGGAAGAACAACCACCAAAAGGTATAAATACGGTCGGCAGCAAAATTGTTGAAGCCGGTTGCGTATGCCAGTTTCGTACACCAACACTAATTTTTTTTATCATCAACTTACTTTTTTATAAACAGCATAAGACTAAAATCATGACTCGACAAATATTTACTTAACAAAACAGTATTAAGTGTACGAAATCGGTGTACGAATTATTGCTAGCACTTCAATAATTTTGCTGACGACTGTAGAGTAAGTTGACTTGAGTGCATGTAGTTACTGCAATTCAGAGTTTTTTAGAGACCTATTCTGAGCGACTGCACTTCGGAAGATTGTGCTCTAAAGCTTCCTTCAAACTCTGGCAACAAACAGAGCTTCAAAAGTCATAAATTATCCATTGTCCGAAAGTGACCCTTGAAATTTTGCACACATTTACAATGAAGGACATTACTTTTTATTGTTCGTTTACAAAAGAGAACCCCTTCTCATGCAATTATCGCACTAGGAGGTTTGTGAGCTTCGATACCAGCGAGCGTCGATCTCCTAAACCACATCAAAGAAATATCAGTAGAGCCCCACTTAGTTGCCAGAGTTTGAAGACAGCTTAAACCACTGAAATGGAATATTTGATGTTTTTTGCTTTACTCCTGTGGAACAAGTGACTCTTTTCTTGGACTGTTCCAGAACATTCGTCGAATAGTGAGTTTTGCGGTACGAGTGACAGCTTCATTGGACTGCTACTAGAATATTCGATAAAATAACAGCACTGTTGGACTGTTTTCGAGGATATTGGTTGTAGTAACAGTTTTGTTGTACAGATTCAAGAAATTACGTTGAATAAAGAGCATTCATCGACTAGAACATGCCTGTTTCTTTACGAACTACTTTCTCACACAAGAAACTTTACAAATTTATTAATGCATGCGTGCTAACTACGATGTTCTAGATTTCTACTTTATCAATTAATCAAACTAATAATAGCTATTAATGATCTTATGAATGACCAGTAGTTGACCACCGCTACTTTAGAATGTAGAAAAAGAGCGGGAAAGAAGCCAAAATCCCATAGAAATAGCATGGGAAGAAAACCAAAAAAAACTTACAATGTCAAGTGTGTTAAAAAAAAAAAAAAAAAAAAAAAAAAACGGCTCGCACCGGAAGTAACAAAAGGACAAAATTGACTAGAAAAAGACATCGAAGAGCGGGAACGGGCGGGCTGGGGCATTGGTCCTGTCGTCCAGGATTAATACGTCTCGCCTACCAATGAGCTTTGTTGATTAGTGAAGATTACTAGACTATAACAGAGATCATTTCACTTTGTTTTCAAAAATAAAATATAACTCAGACTTTAGATAGTGTGCCCCAATCTCAAAACATAACCAGACTAAAAGAATACGATCTAAAAGGAAACTACTCTACCTTTCCATAAATGACCAGACACTTTCGATTTCAGACGTTTTTGGAAATATTTTAAAAAGCACTTGACAAATCATCTTGAAACTTCAGGAGTGAGAAGAACACGTTTCACCTCATATATTTCAGGGAAAGTTTTGTCACGAAAGTAAAAGGGGAACCAGTAAATAACTAAAGAAAAAATAAAAGTGTTTGTCATCACACAGTAAAAAGTAATACTTGAAATGCGATGATTATAGAGCTCTTTCTTATTATCTGTATAAATTTTTATGTCTCTACTGCATGTAATCAGCGAAATATAAAGATTTCTTTAAAAAATTACAAAAAAAAATTATCACTCTTTTAGCTATAACTCGCAAGGTATTAAACCCAGTCCAAAGCCATTTTCAGGAAACTTGGCATACAAGATTAGACACAGCATACTGCAATCAGAATCAAAAAGTAATGAATATCTAATGAAATATGAATATTTTTACTAAATAATTTTTAACTGCGCATGCGTAAGATTCAGTGAAATTTTATTTGCATAAATTAATAGCCGAATGTTTTGAGCTACTTATATAAAATCCTCAAATATGTATCGTGTAAACTAAAAAAGTTGCACGCGATAGAATGAACTGCTATCCGCGATTGTAATGAAATGCTCGCCCTCTGGTGGGCTAAGGTGAAATTACAATAAACATGCTTTAATTCGGCTTTCATTAAGCCGCCACTGCATGCCGATGTTTAGTTTCACATATATTTATTGAATAAAAATGAATAAATCCGGTAAAAGAGATAACACATACTGTTGTGTGCTCCAGTGTAACTCCAAAGGACCAAGAAATCCAGAATTAAGCTTCCATTTAATTCCAAATGACAAATTTAAAATTTCAGTTGCTTCGGCTAATGGAAGTGAAGAATTAATCAGATGATTTGAAGCTAATATTGGTTCAACTTCAGTTTAAAATCTACTTCCGATCGAACTTTGAATAAACTGAATTATTTTTTTCCAAAAGCAATCAATTTTCCATGATGTAATGGCGGAGAAATTATAGTACGAATATTAAGTAGAATAACAAAAAGAACAATAATAAATACACGTGGCTATAATATTTACTAACAACAAAAACTGAAAAAGCGCCATCTATCGATCATTACAAACGCGGATTCAGTTTCCCTCGAAAAAAAAAAAAAAAAAAAAAAAAAGCTAAACTATAAGGAGTTTTATTCACATTTTTATTTTGATTCAATGAATGTAATACAATGGACAATATTCCTGTGACGTCACCGTAGGTAAAATCGCCGAACACGTGGCCGATATTTTGTAAACAAATTAGATTCAACATGCCATTTTATTGTTACGCATAACATTTTCGTAAATATTTCTGCAGTGAAACGTAATAATAATGTTCAAACAAGAACAAAAGAGAAATGTAAACAACTGAATCGAATGATAAAGTTAAGACTATTCCATAACGTAAAACTGCAGAACATTTTATGTATACACACACACACACACATACATATATATAATGAATAAAAGATTAATAAGAACATTTTATACACACACACATATATATATAGACATCAAAGCTTAAATAATTAGAATTTCAATCATTTTAATAAAGGAATCTATTAGATGGAACAATCATTTAAATTTGTTAACATCGCCACAGTTCACATGACATCTTTTAATATTACATATGTTGATTAAGATTAAAATATATTACTAAAACTGGATTAAAAACAAAACAAAGTTATCACTATATCACTCTTACTTTAATTTCATATAATCTGTAACTCTTATAAATAATATTGCAAGATAAAAATTTGCAAGCCACAATGCTTTGCTATGGTAGAGTTGAGAATTGTTTGCCCAGAACAGCTGATTTTTTATAGTCTCGAACCCAAACGAGGAATATGGTCCTTGGAAATAAATATTGAGAAAATACCCTTATCATTTTCTTAATTTTGGGAACTGCTGAAATTCAGTTCTATCTATCACGTATAACTTTTTGGGTTTACACGATACTTGTTTGGGGTTTTTATGTAAGTAGCTCAATACATTTGGCTATTAAATTATGCAAACGAAATTTCGCTAAATCTTGGTCATGTGCAGTTAAAATTTATTCAGTAAAAATGCTCATATTTAATTAGATATTTAATAATTTTTTCATTCCGATTACAGTATACTGTGTCTAATATTGTATGTCAAGTTTCCTGAAAATAACTTTGCACTAGGTTGAATACCTTGCGTGTTATAGTTAAAAAAAGTGGCAATGTTTTTTGCAATTTTTTAAAGAAACCGTTTAGTTATATCTTCCTGATTACATGCGGGAGAGGCATGAAAATTTGTACAGATAATAACAAAAAGCCTCATAATCACATGCTACAGCCAGATTGCATTTCAAGCCTTACTTTTTACAGAGTAATGCCAAATATTTTCATTTTTCTTTAATTTTTTACTGATTCCCTTTTCACTTTCGGCGAAAAATTTTCACTGAAATGTATGAGGTATAACATGTTCTTTACACTCCTGAAGTTTCAAGATGATTTGTTTAATACTTTTTGAAATATTTAAAAAAAAATGTCTGAAATCGAAAATGCCCAGTCATTTATGGAAAGATAGTGTATATGATTAATGTAAACATTCTGTTATTACTGAAGTAAAAAATTTTAATTTTCACTTAGTTGCCAAATTACTTTGTTCTTACCTTAAACTGAAAGATTAACAGTAATTATGCCATTATGTAAGCATGGCATATGAAAAAATTCTCAAGAGATGTATAATTTTCTCATTTATCATAATTATTAAAAAAATATTTTTAAACACAATGAATTGAAAATTGTGAATTTTACAGAAGGAAGTTTTCAAGAAGATTAAGTAATCAACGAATTAAGTTTGATGGTTAATGCATGTTAACTTGCGTGTAATTTATAAATTTTCTGTTACGTAATTGCATGTGCCTTGGTACGATGACATTTTTTAGAACATGCTATGGGACGTTTTTATTCAGATGCATAATATTACGTACTAAAGTGCTAAACTTTTAGGGATAATACACTGATGGAAAAAAAAATCCCAACACCAAGAAAAAATTATTGTACAGTAATGAAATTTCAGCAATACATTTGTCTAGGTAACATATTTAATTGATTAAAGTTTCAAGATCACAGGTAGAGCCATTGGCGAGAAGAGCCATTTCAAATGTGAAATGTTGGTACATTAGTAACCGGTGTAACCGCCAGAATTTTGAATGCAAGCATGCAAACGTGCATGCATTGTGTCGTACAGGTGTCGGAAATCAGTTTGTGGGATGGAGTTCCATGCCTGTTGCACTTGGGCGGTCAATGCAGGGACGGTTAATGCTGGTTGTGGATGACGCTGGAGTTGTCGTCCAATGATGTCCCATACGTGCTCGATTGGAGAAAGATCTGGTGATCTAGCAGCCCAAGGCAACATGTCGACACTCTGTAGAACATGTTGGGTTACAACAGCGGTATGAGGGCGAGCGTTATCCTGTTGGAAAACACCCCCTTGAATGCTGTTCATGAATGGCAGCACAACAGGTTGTATCACTAGACTGACGTACAAATTTGCAGTCAGGGTGCGTGGGATAACCACGAGAGTGCTCCTGCTGTCATACGAAATTGCTCCCCAAACCATAACTCCAGGAGTAAGCCCTGTGTGTCTAGGCCGCAGACAGGTCGCTAGCAGGCGTTCACCTGGCCTCCTTCTAACCAACACACGGCTATCACTGCGACCAAGGCAGAACCGGCTTTCATCAGAAAACACAACAGATCGCTACTCCGTCCTCCAATGAGCTCTAGCTTGACACCACTCACGTCGCAAACGGCAGTGGTTTGGAGTCAGTGGAATGCACGCTACAGGGCGTCTGGCTCGGAGCTGTCCTTGAAGTAACCGATTTGTAACAGTTCATTGTGTCACTGTGGTGCCAACTGTAGCTCGAATTTCAGCTGCAGACGCAGTACGATTAGCCACAGCCATACGCCGAACACGGCGGTCTTCCCTCTCAGTAGTGCCACGTAGCCGCCCGGAACCCGGTCTTCTTGAGGCAGTACCTTCCCTTGACCACTGCTGCCAACACTCATGCACAGTGGATACATTCCTGCCAAGTCTTTCTTCGCGGAAAGAAAACCCACCTTCTCGTAGCCCTGCTACACGACCTCGTTCAAACTCAGTGAGCTGTTGATAATGGCTTCTTCGTCTTCTTAGAGGCATCCTTGACTAACATTAACCCACTACGTCAAATCTCAACTGTAAATAACGATCACGAACCTTACAGCGCTTATTTAAAGCAAACCTCATTTACATGTTCATAGTGTCGCTACTAGCGCCACACTTATGCGCGTAGCTCGAAATTTGAATCGACGTCATCTTTCAGATGTATAAACACGCCTACCAAATTTCGTTTATCTAGCACAGCTCCTTCCTGGTGTTGGGATTTTTTTTCCATCAGTGTAAATAAACCTAAATAAACAGTACAAAATGGCGTATATAGTGAGCAAAAAAAAAACATTTGCACACCAGGTAGATTTATTGTATCATATAATAAATACAAAAGCAACTAAAAATTCAAAATACAAAATCTTTTGTAACACAAATGAACATATTTAATATCTGACTTAATAATTATACTTAAAATAAGAAAATATAAAGAAGGTAACATTTGTACTGCCAAAAAAAAAAAAAAAAAAAAAAAAAAAAACTGGTATGATGTGGCCACTACATAACTTTCTTCTATATAATTTTACACAAAATTTATTCAATACAAATGATTTATTAAATTATCAAATTATTTTCCATTATAAATGCAGACGATTTTTATCTGACAGAATTATATTATCATTAAATGCCGAAAGATGTCAATTTTTTCCAAATCAAAAGAAATGACTTTTTTCAAAGTTTATTTCGTTAAAAGTAAAACAAAATCGATAACTTTGTTTTAAATTATCACAGATCTATAGTTCAACCATTCGTTTTAAAGGTATTGACGAGATCTTTCGAAAGATACCCATTTTGAAAATTTACAGCCCCTGGGGGTGGGGGGGGGTACTTCCCCCAGGGCACTCCTCCCCACGGGGGGAAGCGATGCCCCCCCCCATGCACAATTTTTTTCCCTTGCGAACTACTACTATTATCAATAATTTATATTAATTTTACATTCACACGATTAAAATAACTCTCATTATGTACATGTATACGAAAATTTGCCCTATACTGCCATGCTAAAAATTAAAAAAAAATGCGCTTACAGTTGAGCCATTGTTCCACAAATCTAATCAGCACCAGTTTATGTCAGAATCCAACTAAATACCCCGTTTGATTAAATTTCGTTCATTGGTTCGTGAGATACAGCGTTCACAAAATTTGTGATACACACACAGAGACACACAGACAGACATTTTCTAAAAACAGTCAAATCGCGTTCAGGACATCCCAAAGCGTATAAATCCATCGAAAACTGGAGTTCAAAAATGTTCACGAATCCAATACTTTCTCTATATATACATATAGAAGAAAGTAAAAAATTGCGCACTAGCAATAAGTATAGAAATATAAGAATAATTTTGTACTGATAAGTATAAAGGATTTAAGTCCAAAAATGTTGATTTTGAGTTATGTACATAGTCACACTCAGAAATAAATTCTCTATCGATTGGTATAAAGGATTTAAATCTATGTCATTTATTCTTTGAGAAAATCCATTGGTAAAAAAAGATTCAAGTCAGAAATTTAGCATTAATCTTTGGTATAAAATATTTAATTCAATATTTTCCCTTTATTAAATGAAGGTTGACTATCACTGAATGGTATAAAGGCTATAAATTAACATAATCCTGTTTTCTTAATCGATTCTTCTGATTAGTTTTTAGTTAGTTTAACTTTATTTTTCGTCTCCTGAAAAATCAAGAATATGGACTTAAATCCTTTATACTTATCAGTACAGAATTTATAAGTTAAAAACAGTGCTAATATGTAGTACGCATGCTGTTTGCTTCAATTACGGCTTGTAATTGTCTGGGCATTGATTCCATTAATTTGTGACAAGTTTCATTGCTGATTCGTAGCCATTCTTTCCTAAGAGCTTATTTAAGCATTGATTTGTTAGAAATTTTCTTTTTCCTTATTTTCATATTCAAAATATGCCATAAATTTTCAATCAGATTATGGTCTGGTGATTGTGATGGCGTTTGCAAGTGATTTTTTACATTATATAGCAACCATAACCCCGTAATGTATGCAGTGTGCTTTGGATCGTTAACCTGTTGGAAATAACATGAATTAGGAATTCCCAATTTCAGAGCACTATCACACAAATTATCTCGCAATATATAATTATACTGTTTGGCATTCATATTCCCTTCAATAAAGGCCATTCCACCGATTCTATTAAAAGACATGCATAACCAAATCATTGTATGACCACCACCATGTTTTATAGTTGGTTTCAAATTTTTAATTTGAAGAGAAGTGTTTGGCTTTTGCCAAACAGTTTTCTTACCAACTGAGCGAAAAATAATCAACTTGCTTTCATCGAAAAAAATCACATTTTTTTCCAAAACTCTAATGGTTGGCTGACATAAGCTTTTGCAAATTCAAGTCTTTTCACCCTATTTGCTTCACTACTAAATGTTTTTTTTTTTTTCGAGGGGCCCTTCCTCAAATATTTGCATCATGAAGAATATTTCTAATTGTTTGTGGTGTAATTATTCTCCCCGACGTTGAAGCGGCATCAACAGCCAATTCTCGAGCACTCATAGTAAAGGGTTTTATGAAGATTCTTTTATGATGGCTCTCTTTGCCTGTCATCATGCTTTCTTGAACACCCAGTTTGTGGCTTATTTATTGTCGAACCAGTCTCTTTTTTCCCCTTAATTACATAACGAACACTAGAAAAGTTATTTTTTTACCTATTTCTCGGTAACTTAATCCAGAATTCTTAAGAAATATATTCTTCTCACGGGTAACTACAGCGAGCTCACCCGTTTTAGGCGCTATAATAACAAAAACTCCTCAGAATGGGCTTTCTATGGGCAAAAACAAATAGAAATGCAGTTAGGCCATTCAAAATTGGTACAGATTGGTTTTAGAGGCCTGCAAGTCGAATGGGGATATTTTCGAAAGTGTAACTTATTAGGAGGGACGGGGGGCGGAGGGGCAAAAAAATAAATAAAATAGAGTTAGATCATTCAAAATTAGTACATAGAGGTTTTCGATACTTACAAATCGATTGCGGATATTTTCGAATTTTTAAAATTATTGGGAAGGGGGGGGGGAGAGTGGTGGGGCAAAAAAAATAAAAATAGAGATAGATCGTTCAAAACTGGTGCATAGAGGTTTTTGATATTTACAAATCGATTGCGGATATTTTCGAATTTGTAAAATTATTAGGATAGACGGGAGGGGGGGGGGGGGACGAAGGGAGAAAATAACAGAAATAAGAGTTAGAGCATTTTGGGAATTTTTTCCGAAGGCAGTGAGAACCCGGTGCGACATTTTTCCTAATCAGATTTTGTTTCGCTTTTTTTTTTTTCACGTGATAAAAATTAATGCAATTTTGAGAATTCAGTAATTATAGTGATTCATTTAAAAATAGGGTACAGCGAAGCGGGCGAAGCCTGCTAGTAATCTATATATATGTAAAACGAAATGTAAGTATGTGTGTCCTTTATAGACTCAAAAACTACTGAACCGATTTATGCGCGGTGTTTTGCAAAAGGATCTGCGTATTCCAAGGAAGGCTTAAGATTTTGAATCAAAGGAATCCGAACTGACCATTTAAATTAAATTATTCCAATTATTAAAAAAATATTGACTAAACCCCTCATAATAGCTTTAGAATTCCTAATTATAAAATTGTTGTCAATGAGAAAATTTTTTACACGAGATCATTTATTTATTCATTTGTTGACATAAAAAGAAATATGTGCAATAAAACTGAAATAAAATGGAAATAAAACTTTACGAAAAGCTAAAATTGCACGGTATAAAAAATTCTGCTGACTAGCAGACTTTACTCACATCACTGATCACTACATTTAAATGATTATTATTATTATTATTATTGAATAATCAAAACGTTTAAATAAATACATTTCGATTGGTGACTATTTTCTGCAAATCAGAATCATGCTCAAGTACCGTGATATACAGCTGTTAATGAAATGTAAATGGCATTTAACTATTTGAGTTTCATTATGTTGATTAGAAACACAATTAGTTTTAAATAAACTAAATATGCTTTTACATTAGCGAAAAGCTTTAGTATAGGACCCCATTGGCTAACTGTGAAATTTTACGCCAAAGTAGCTTGGGTGTTTCTCGCCAAGGTCTTTACTTACGGAGTTGCGATAGCCATTTTAATTTATTGTCAAAATGGCAAAATATATTAAAAGTCACCAAAGGAATCCTATGTTCATATTTTATATTCATAAGTGATTCATTTAAACACAGTGACCAGTGAAGCGGGCGAAGTCCTCTAGTAATAATGATAAAATATTTCATTTAAACAAGAAAATAAAATTCTTTTAAAGCATATATTATGAAACGCTTTCCTAAATAAGAAGATACTATTACAATCAAATTATTTTAATTATTTATGGCATACATGTATAGGTATGCCACAACTATACGCATGAATATTTTTATAGGCATAAGGGCAAATGGCATTATATAAATGCTTTTTTTTTTTTTCTTTTATACGCTTTGGGAACTTCACGTATTGTTAAATTTCTCCGTTGTGAAAAATCGGTGTAATGTTATTCGTGTATAAATTGTTATAAACAGTATTTATGCCCATTGGTTTATACCTGTATAATCTTCACCATTATGCACTACCAGAATTTGTAAATATGATCTATATGTACAGATTTATACAGATTGCATACATAACACAAAATATGTATCTTTTTACGTGGTTCTTCAAAGTATCTGTAATTTTTTAATTTAATCTGAGTGCCATTTAATCTATTAAAATGAGGACATAACTATTATTAATATCGCATGTAAAGTTGCTTATCTGCTAATCCATTCTAATATTAAGTACTTAACAATACCTGTATTGATAGAAAATTAATAGGATTCTCAATATTTATCATAAATACGGATCATGAACTTTTTTTCTTATTTTTAAACCACAATTGTTCACAATGTGACATTAACATATGAAAACGGAAAGAAAATTTGTGTACATTGTTAAAAGTTCAGCATTTCACCAAAAAACATGCTGCTAATTTAGGCTAAATTAGCTACAATCAGCGTTTTTTGAAATCTGATGCAATATTTCACCGTTCTAATTGTGACAATATTAGTAGTAAAGAACTACCAAATTAGTAAAACTTAGCACCGAAATTTCTAAAAATATTGGTTACAGCACAGCTAAAATAGTCTAAATTAGCAACTTTTTTTTTTTTTTTTTTTTTTTTTTTAAGTGAAATGTTGACTTTTATTTTGAACATAGTATTTGAAATCCCCTTTATGCTAAAAGAGTAACCCTTGACATAGATCATTCACAAGTTCCTTCTCTCAGTGGCTCTTATTGTTCAGCAATAGCGTAACCAATGGTCACTATTGGTTAGTTTAATTGATGAACAAAAATCTAGAACATCGGTTGTTGCTTTATCAATTATAAATTTCCATTAGTGTTCGTAAGTTCTATAAGGTTGTGCAATACAATGCAACATGATTTAATCCTTTATAAGGTTATTCACACTTAGTTTCAATTATGCTGTCGTAGACAAAACGTGTGCAGAGTCTCCGGAAACGTCACCAAAAAGAGAAAGAACACAAATATAGATAATCCTTTAACGTCTAGTGCAATAAAAAGTTCGAAATTTTCGTGCTGTCGTCTAAAGATATGTATAAAGTGAACAGTAAAAGCAGAAGACAGAAGCTGTTGCAGAGTGTATAAAATTATAAGTCTTCATCAAAAAGAGCGAAACGAGCACGCGAAGTCGGAAAGGAGCTAACGCATCAAACAATCTTGATTTGATACAAAAAAGATTTGTTTAAGAATATATTTTATATTTATATCCGACATTGATCATTGCTATATTTCCTGCATAGCGAACAGAAACATAATTTGAACAGACAAATATGTATCAATGATTAAATTTTTCTGCGTATAATAGGGATTTTTTTTAAATTATTTCTTAGTGATAACTTTTGTTATTATTATTATTATTAATGAAAATCCTATCTATCTTTTGGAATTTTTTTTTTTTTTTGTTGTTTGTTTAAAGTGCAAATGGCAGCATTGGGGGGATTTTTTTTTCAAAATATTGAATTTGAACATTTTTTTTTTTTTTTTTTTTGTTAATTTTAGATATTTCATTCAATAGTTATATGTTCATTTTATAGAGTAGATATTATCTCTTAAAAGAGATAACGGTTAAAAAAGCACACGTGTCTTAAATAGTCGTATTAAAAAAACACTTTAGAAACATGTAATTTAAAATTATTAAATTTAATTAAAACCATTTTAAAAGATATGTAAAATCAATTCAAAGCTTTTCGCTTTAATATTTAAAGCATCTTTAGAAATGACCAAAAAAAAAAAAAGTTTTTTTTAGCAGTTTAAACTCTTAACTAGTAGTTTACAGTTACAGTTACACAAACTTGAGATATTATTGTAGATATATAAGGTATACAGCAAATACCTTACTATAAACGGGGAAAATTGCAGCTTTAGCTGTGCCACCTGTTAGCCGATATGCATGCAAGTTGAATTAGTATCGATTTTTGCCATAGTCATCTCAAATAAAAACTTTTGTATATTTGTACACTATATAAGCTAAGATATAGCCTTCTTGTAAATACGGGAAATTGCAGCATAGCAGCGAAATCTGCTGAGTGATGTATACCAAAAGCCATTGAGCACTGATTTAAATAAAGTAGAAGTATGAACTTCAGTGAAATTCAGTCTGTTATGTCGTTTGATACAGCGCTTACAAAATTTGATAACAAACACACACACAGACAGACATTTTCTAAAAATAGTCAGATCATGTCCAGGGCATCTCAAAACAAGTAAATCTATGGAAAATTTTCTCGAATCCAGTATTTTCTTCTTATATACAGAAGAAACTGTAATAAAATAAATAAGTAAATACAAGAAAATTTATATTTTTAACTTTTAAATATTCTACTTTCCTTGAAAAAGTATTCACTGCAAATAGTTTTTACATAAAAGTATGTTTAATTTTCACATGAAACAGTTATGAAATTTAAATATATACTGTTGAAATAAGCAACAATATTTCCTTTTCCGAGAAAATTCTTTCTTGTCATGCAGAAACGCAATACAATTTTAAGTTGCATAATTTAGGTAAAATTATTGTTTGAATAGTTAATATATTTAATAACGTAATCCGTGTGTGTGCACAACAATGGCGACTAATAAATATTATTTACATGTCATTGTGGTAAAACTTAATATTACATTACTAGTACACTCCTTCTCATATTTATAAGGACACTTTATGTTTTGAAATAACTAATGTAAAAATAATTATGAACAAGATTATACTAAGTGCACTTAATATATCTAGTATTCTAAAAAACAAAACTGTTATAATTTAATTTTTTTTAACATGAAACAAAATTGATTAAAAATAGTGCAAAATATTTTTTTCTCCACGTTTCTAGATGTTCATAATTATAGGGACAATCAAGATTATTTTCGTTTTATTTAACTTACTAGCGGATAAATTATAGTTGACATGCGAATTTGTTAACTACTGGGCTAGATTAATTCATGTATAAGCCTTTAATTTTTCTTGGACGGACATTACTGATAATTCCTCGAAAAAAAAAAAAAAGAACGTTCATGTTGTCAAGTATGATAAATGTGTTTTTTAAGTGGAGGGATAATTTCAATCCATCGTATTTCTAATGAAATTCGAAGATCTAAAATTGCTGAAGGAAATGTGATCAAACGTTGAACTGCTGGTTCGATAGGAGAGAGATCTGATGCAAAATCAAAGTTGTTTTACAGAGATCGAAGACTCATAACTAACTCCTTTTACTGTTCTACTCAAAATAACTGCTGCTGAATTTGTTCGTAATTTTTAAAGAAAGGTTGGTATCCACATTTATGCATGTTTAAAATAATCAATAATATGTTAAAATGAATAAAAGACCTGTAATAATCAATAAGCATTTAATGGAGGAAAGAACGTCTGTGAATAAAGACAATATGAAATGGTAAAATGTTGCATTTTCGAATGAAAAACATTTTATTCTTGATTAACCAAATAGTTTTAACAGTTACTGGGACTATCTGAAGATAGCAAAAGACAGAGCAGATTTTTTTTAAAGGCAGATATGAATCGGGCATTTTAAAGGTGGATCTATTGCGATCTGGGGAGCTGTTTCTACTGAAGGCAGAATTAATTTAGTAATTTTTTCTATTATTATGAACATCAAGAGAATATCCAACAAGACTTACATTTTTTCTCTACTTCTAGAGCAATAGAAAATAGTTTGAAGAAAGAAACTTCTGTATTATTGCCTTTTCCGTGGCCTAAAAGTTGAAAAAACCTTAACTTATCATATTAGAAAAGTGCATGCAAGTGGAAAGCAATTTTAAATAGTTTAAATGTATTCAGAATATCATCCATGCTGTATGAAATGGTATTGAAACTAAATATTAATATATATATATACCAGAGAGAATGTCTGTTTCACCCTAAAAATAGACCCCATAAAATATTAATTTAAAGAATAACTAAAACAAAATTACTAAGATTTGAGCTGTCCTTATAATTGTGAACACCTGAAAAATAATTTTTTTGACCGTATTTATAGTTTTTTAAGATAGAAAAACGATAAAACTTTTTAAATATCGTCTATTAATGAAATTCAAATGAATAAAAAATATATTTGTTTAAATAATAGTGTTCAGTGTTTAGTTATTATAGAAAAACGGGTGTCCTTATAATTATAAGAACCAGTGTATAGGACACAGCGCTCAAATCTCAAGTGAGAATAAAGTTTAATGCAGATATTAACGTTGCTTACATTGTTTTAAAAGAAATTACTTATTAATACACTAGTCGGTCTTCGCCTGTCTGGTGATCAATATTTTCAAATGAACTTAGTTTCACATTTGCCCTATTCACCAAATCAAAAAAAGTGGCCAAATGTTGTGATAAATAGCCATTAATGAAAGAATGATTATTTAAAATTTATCTGTGTTGTTTATGCAAAATAATGGAATTCGACTAATAAAATGTAATTGAAATTTAATTATTTATGAAAATTAACTTCAACACAAATTAACCAAAATCGTCACTATTTGTCGAAAGGATAATACCTAAATACCCCAAATTCATTACTTTTATTTATTTATTTATTTTATTTTTTCTTCTCTTGCTGAATCCGACTCCGATAACAGAAAAGTAGCATCCTATTTTTTGGTTTGAATTTATTATTATTTATATTATTTTTAATAGTATCAATATTAATAAATTACATAGGCCGACATGTAAAATTTTGATTTTATAATTTTGGCTGATCTTTATGTTTTTTGGTGTGCTGAAACCGAAAATGAAGCCAGTTTTTTTTTTCTATCACTTATAGGTTTTTGTCAATACAGGGTACCTGCCCATACAATTTCTTCCATTATTCTTCCACCAATGTAATTATATAGTAAGCTTTATAATATGTTTCCGTGATTCATTAATCATAGATGCCTATTGTTGTAATTATGAAGCACTAGTGCGACTTAAATCCATACTAACCAACCAACCAATTGTTATGATGGTATATGTAAGAAATCTTGTCGGTAAACACCCTGTATTGACATACGTGATAGAGAAAAATGGGCTGCATTTTCGGTTTCAGCATATCAAAAAACATAAAGATCAGCTGAAATCATAAAACCAAATTTTGTAAACTTCATTTTTGTAGGCCTGTGTTAATAATTATTTATTACAAACATTTTAACTTTTTTTTTTTTTTTTTTTTTAGGTTTTCCTCTAATTTAGCTAAAGGTCTTGACCATAATTTGGCGATTTATAACGATTTTCGAGAAAGAAAATTGGTCTTTACATAGAATTGGTGGTTTTTACATAGAATTACATCGATTTTTTAAAATTATTTTTTATCCTTATTTTATTTGTTTTAAATGACGTTTTTTTTTTTTTTTTTTTTTTTTTTTAGTCAATACATTGTTGCAATAATGTGACACCGCTTTTTTTTTTTTTTTTTTTCCTGCTAAATCTTGCTTCTTCCAATATTTTATTCATTTCTCCAAACCAAAGATTAAAATTCATATTATTTATTTCAATACATTTTTGTAGCTATGACGTTAGCTTCTAGTTATCCCCCAGAAATTTGGGATTATATTATTAAGAAGGTAATATAAGTATAATTTTCCTGCTTCGATGAAATATACACATAAAATAAGTTATTATAATACAGAAAAATCAGTAAAGTAAATGACGAATAAATGCTTTGTAAGAAAACTCTATAAATTAGCAGCGTAGGAGTGGCAGTGCACAAAACCTGTGCAAGTAGCGACATAAAATAAAAATAAAATACTTTTGTCCTGCCATTGTACAATTATTGTGGGATTTTGAAATTTATGGCATTTGTTTACAAAATTTTTATTCAATATCCTAAATATCAAAATAAGTCATATCGTTGCATGTAACTCGGATCAGTTCTTTCTTCAATATATCCGACCTCTTGTTTCAAAATGGTGGCAATTGGCTACCTGCAAATTTCAAATTCGTATAAAAAACGTATTTATGACACCGATTTGCTTGAAACTTGGTATATACATAGTTCATGTCAAGGTGTAAACTAAGCTTATTAGCCATTTTCTTTCAAAAGGGCGGCCAATTCAAAATTTCAAACTCAAATAAAAAACTTATTTATAAACTGATTTCCTTGAAGCTTTGTAGGTACATAGCCCCCACACCAAGATCTGAAACAATTTTATTAATCAAGTTGCTCCTCTGTCTTGTTTCAAAATAGAAATTTGAAAGTTTGAAAATTTCAAACTCACCTAAAAAACATATATATGAACTGATTTGCATGGAAATTAGAATATTCATAGTTCATATCAAAGTCACAACAAAGTTTATCAGTCCATTTGCTCCGCCATTATATTTCAAAATGGCGACTATTTGAAAAAAGAAAAAAAAATCTACTCTTCCAACTAAGCCGAAATGACTTTTTACTTTCACTTACCCATAAGGTAAAGAAAGTATTGTTTTGGGGTCAAATTTTCGAAAGTGAGTTTTTGTTACATTTACATGTTTTGAGGTCCCCTGAATCCGAAAATCTTGTTTTTAGCGGTTGGTCTGTGTATGTGTGTGTGTCTGTTATCAGCATATCTCAAGAACAAATAGCAGCAAAAAGTCCAAACACGGTATTCTAAATGGGTATCATATAAAGATGCTACTCTAAAATTTTCCTTGAAATGAAGCAAATGGTTCGTGTACAGGGACACTCAAGAGTATTCAAATACATTACATCTATGGGGAAAATTGCCGGTAAGTAGAGCTTAACATCTATAGGCTGCACTAAACCAAATGAAACGAATATATATTTTTTATATGCGTAAAAACATGTCTCATGTAGAATATGGCAGTGAAATCATTCACTGTTCATTTACAGGGCGACACAAAAGAACAGTGAAACAATAGCTGAAAATTGATGGAAGCGTATTTCAAGTTGTGCCGTACATTATTACTATAGGATTATATTTAGTGCACTATGTGGTTTGTATATAATCTTCAAAAGATATAAAGGGCAGCCAATATTTAAGTGATAGCATTCTTTTTTATTGTTAGTGGAAGTGCTTTACTATAATATTTTACCATGTCCAGGAAAGCTGCTTAGAAATGTAAATGAATTCCTCATAGATATATGATAAATAATGCATGTTTTTAAGCTAAATATTCACCGTTTGTATTTTGTTTATTTACACGTTTTGAGGCTTTCTGATTACCGAAATCAAGTTTTTAAAGTCTGATCCTTGTCTGTGTCTCTTAGAGTAACTTAAAAACCGAAAGTTGTGTTTCAAATTAATATAAGTTTGCTGCTGGGAAAGTGTGATCAAGACTGATGAGTTTCAAAGAAAGTTGCATGCGAAAGTTGTCTGAATAATTTTAAGCGAACTTTTAATTTTAATAACAGATTTAAATTCTATATAAATATAGGTGCAGTAATGAAACGGGGGATTGCAGGGGGTGGTAGCCCACCTCACACAGAACTAATTATCCTTTAAAACTCTGCCGAAGCCTAATTTGAATTGTTTTAACATAGGTTTACATAACAGTTCTCGTTGTGTTACCTCTTAATTTCCTACCTGTATTTGTAGTATTAAATTTCAGGGTAAGAGAAAGTCCTGTGAGTGACACACCAGATTATTTCTTTCCTTTATACCATTATGAATAGTAATTCTTAATTATATTCTTTGCTTCACATATTGCTATAATTTATAACGTATCTTCTTTTGTTTTACTTTGTAAGAATATTTTTATACTCGCCAATGCTCTATTGGCGAGTTCTTTATTTATTGTTCGAAAATTAATATATATAGTGTTTAAGCTACAGTCGGCAACAAAATTATTTGAGCGCTAGCAATGATTCCTATATAAAAAATGTGTTTTCAGTACTGTTTTGTTAAATAAATCCTTGTCGAATCAAATCATGTTCTTAGACTGACTAAGAACATGATTCGACAAGAATTTTCTTAACAAAACAGTATTAAGTGTATTTATTACTTTCTCTTAACCATAAGGTAGAGAAAGTATTGTTTTACGGTCAAATATTCGAACGCGAGTATTTGTTATATTTACATGTTCTGAGGTCCCCTGAATGCGAAAATCATGTTTTTACCGAATGGTCTGTATCTGTTTGTCTGTGTGGATGTCTGTGTGGATGTCTGCGTGCGTGTTATTAGCATATCTCCAAAGAAGCAGAAATTCCAAACTCGGTATTCTAAATGTGTATCTTATAGGGATGCTACAGTAATGTTTTCGTTGAGATGAAGCAAATGGTTCGTGTACAGGGACACTCAAAAGTATTCAAATGCATTACGTCTATGGGGAAAATTGCAGGTAAGTAGAGTTTAACATCTATAGACTGCACTAAACCAAATGAAACGAATATATATTTTTTGTAATAGAGATAGTCAAATGGGAAAAAAAATTCGTGTATGTAGGAGCCTCGCCTCCTCCCCTGGGGGGGAAGTCCCCCCCATGAGTGGAGTAAATTTTCATGATGGGTATCTTTCAAAAGATCTCGCTAATATCTTTAAAACGAATGATTGAACCATCGATTTGCGATAATTTAAAATAAAGTTATCGATTTTTTTTTCTTAAAAAAAAAAAAAAAAAAAAATTAAATGTAATATTGAGAATAACTTCAACTTTTTTTTTATATTTAGTGTTATACTACTTGCCTAATATGGAAATCGTCTGCATTATCATAAAAGATATATTTTTTAAATAATAATTTTAATAAATTATTTTTTAAAAACAGAATTATTTTTTAATAACCGAATTAAATTCTATATAAATGTAGGTGCATTAATGAAACGGGGGCTTGAGGGGGACGGCAGCCCCCTCACACAGAACTAATTATCATATAAAACTCTTCCAAAGCCTAATTTGAATTGTTTAACACAGGTTTACATAACAGTACTCGTTATCTTACCTCTTAATCTGCAACCTGTATTTATAGTATTAAATTCCAGGCTAAGAGAAAGTCGTGTGAGTGACACACCAGATTAGTTACTTTCTCTTACCCATAGGGTCGAGAAATTATTGTTTTAGGGTCAAATTTTCGAACGTGAGTTTTTCTTAAATTTACATGTTTTGAGGTCCCCTGAATAAAAAAAAAAAAAAAAAAACGTGTTTTTAGCGAATGGTCCGTGTGTCTGTCTCTGTGTGTGTTATCAGCATATCTCAAGAACAAGTAGTAGCAGAAATTACAAACTCGGCATGCTAAATGCGTATCATATAGGGATGCTACACTAAGTTTTTCGTTGAGATGAAGCAAATGGTTCGTGTACACGGATACTCAAAAGTATTCAAATACATTACGTCTATGGGGGAAAAATGCAGGTAAGTAGAGTTTAACATCTATAGACTGCACTAAACGAAATGAAACGAATATACATTTTTTGTAATAGAGATAGTCAACTGGGAAAAAAATTTGGTGTATGTAGGAGCCTCGCCTCCCTCCCTGCGGGGGGGGGGGGGGAAAGTCCCCGCTGGAGGGAAGTAAATTTTCATGATGAGTACCTTTCAAAAGAGTTCGCCAATACGTTTAAAACGAATGGTTGAACCATCAATCTGCAAAATTATCGATTTCTTTCATTTTTAACAAACAAACAAACAAACAATTTTTTTTTTAAATGTAATATTGAGAATAAATTCAACTTTTTTTGGATATTTAGCGTTATACTACTTCTCTAATATGGAAATCGTATGCATTATCATGGAAGATAATTTTTTTAAATAATAATTGTAATAAATTATTTTTACTGGGTGAATTTGTATAGGAAAATATAGAAGAAAGTCATGTGGTAGCCACAACACACTAGTTATTTGTTGTTAGTGGATGTGCTTTACTAATAATATTTTACCATTTAAAGGAAAGCTGTTCGGGAATTGAAATAAATTCCATAGAGATATGGTGAATAATGTATGTTTTAAGCTAAATATTCATCGCTTGTTTTTTTTTTTTTTTTTTTTTTTTTTTTATATTTACACGTTTTGAGGCTTCCTAATTACCATAGTCATGTTTTTTAACGTTTGATCTTTGTCTGTGTGTCTTAGAATAACTTAAAAACGAATAATTATAGAAGATCCAAATGTTGTATTTTGAAGTTAATATAAGTTTGCTGCTGGAAAAGTTTTATCAAAATTGATAAGTTTCAATGAATGTTGCGTGTGAAAATTGTCTGTATAATTTTAAGTAAACTTTTAATTTTAATAACAGAATTAAATTCTATATAAATGTAGATGCATTAATGAAACGAAGGATTGAGGGGGGGGGAGCGGTATCCCCCCTCGCACAGAACTAATTATCAAACTCTTCCGAAGTTTCATTTGAATTGTTTAACATAGGTTTACATAACAGTACTGGTTATCTTGCCTCTTAATCTCCAACCTGTATTTATAGTATTAAATTTCAGGGTAAGAGAAAGTAGTGTGAGTGACACACCAGATTATTCATATAGAAATTTTATCTAGCTCTCGAATAATTTTGCTGTCGACTGTAGTATATATTAATGATGAGTTTCCTGAGACTGCATCATTCCGGAATTCTATATCGTAACAAAACATATCATTAGTTGTGAAATTCTTGCGGTGTTTACAATTACTGATGATACATTACGACACAAGAAATAAATGTTGAAATATCCTTTATCGTTCGCGAACTTTATAGCCTTTGAGAAATATATTCGGAAGAAGGGAATTTAATCGCTAAAAAATGTAAAGTATCTTTTAATGAGTGGATTGAGACAGAAACTTGACCAATGACTTCTTTCTTTTCTTTTCTTAAGTGTAAAAGAAGATGGGGGTAATTATCGGCAGCTAGTTACCTGTATTTTCCTTATAGTCTTCGACATGCTCAAACTGAAGCAATCATTTCTTTATTTCGGAGAGTAATTTCATGGTGACGAACGTAAGGTTTCCAAAAAGTTAAGCCAATTATTTTACTTAACGTGTGTCACAAAAGATTTGAAACAAATCCACAGAGTACAAAATAAATAAATAAATAAAAACTGAATATTACTTGGCAAAATCTTTAGTTTATTCTATTATCTTTAGAAAAACATATTTACGTACCCTTTAACCCTTACCTTCGATTTTTTTCGGTTGTATGACAGATATGTTAGCTTCTTTCAATTTTCGAGTAATTCTATTTACTAATTTCTGCTCATATTTTGCTTCTCATCCACTGTCGAACCTCAACTGGGCAAGAACACCTCAAAATTCAAAAATCCCCCCTCTAATATTTTTTTCATGTCATCCTTTGGTACGAAATGTATTTTTTTTTCGATGAGCTATTGCAATGTTTTATTCGAATGGTGGTTACGGGCAGGCGAGGTCTGGCCAGAACATTATTTTATTGTTTTGGCTGCAGGTATCAACGGATAATTTCAGTTTCGGTAAACATTTATTATTTATTGATGTATATATCTGAATTGGTAGCTTGACTTAAGATTTTTATGACACTCGTTATAATCACATTAAAGCAGCATATTGAAACTTCTTTTCTATCTTTATAATATTACATACAGTCGGTAACAAAAGTCTCTGAACACTAGCGAAAATTCCTATATAAAAAAAGTACACTTAATACAGTTATGTTAAATAAATCCTTGTCGAATCCTGTTTTTAGACTGACTAAGAACAAGATTCGACAAGGATTTATTTAACAAAACTGTATTAAGTGTACTTTTTTTATATAGAAATTTTTGCTAGTGTTCGGAGACTTTTATTACCGACTGTATATTAATAGCAGGCTTTGCCCGCTTCACTGGTCACGATATTAAAATGAATTATCAAAATTGAATCATTAATTTTTTATATCACTTTACAGATTTAAAATAAATAAATAAAATTGCTCTGAACATTGGTTCGATACCTGCTGTTTTCTTTCCTGCTCACTGCCCGTGACAATGCCTTTTCCGAGAATTTCAATTTAGTTATATATTAGACAACAGATGGAGCTGCTATTATTCAAGAACTACGATTTTACAGATGGATATATCTCAGCATTGATTAAACATTTTAAGTTTGGTACCTTATATTAAGAGATAAATCACTCGGATTTTTTTAGCCCTCACGCTGTAATGATGAAATTATAAATAGAATAAATTTATAATTTTAGTACAATTAATTATATTATAAATTATGCATAAACATAACTATTATGAATATTATTTCAATTCCTTAGGGGTGCTCAACCCTCCCCCGATTCGTTTCACTCGTTAACCCCTGCCTAATGCATTTCTTCAGACGTCAGTATAAAAACTCCTTTGTACATTTAGTGTTATGTTTCTCTGTTACGAAAATAGGCTGCATCCTTTGGAAAATAATTTTAATAAATAGTTTGTACTCTGCGCGAATTTGTACAAGAAAATATAGAAGAAAGTTTTATGGTGACTACAAACAACATGAAAGTTTCAACACTTTCTTACAAAATTCTCACAAATTCAGACAAACTGAAGTATACTGAAAAGACAGAGAGAAGAACTGAATTTATTTTCAATCTTAAATATTGTTAGAAAGTGTAAAAAAAAAAAAAAAAAAAAAAACCTTGAAAAGACAGAGAGAAGAACTGAATTTATTTTCAATCTTAAATATTGTTAGAAAGTGTAAAAAAAAAAAAAAAAAAAAAAAAAAACCTATTAAAAACGAAATTCCATTCCAGCAATTCCCAATTGTAGCACGTAATGCATTCGAATATTTTAGTATACCCTTTAATTCTATTCAATAGAATATATGTATATATATATATATATATATATTGTACGTATGAATAACAAAATTTTATTTTCATTATGATTTCTGCAAAATAAAGGCCCTAATATATAGTCTATAGAAATACCTCTCATAGAACGCAATACTTACAAAATTTGTCAAGTATCCCTGTACACAAACCAGCGGTGGTATTTACTCAATTTTCAATAGAGAACATTCTATTGTGAACTTGCGTAACGTACGTCAGTTTTAAGGAATTACATGAATATTTACAGGAGTTAGAGTGCGAACAGACAAATAGACAAACGAAAGTCAAAACACTTTCTAACTTTGTTGGAAAATGGTAAAAATGATGTAATAAATCTTCGTTACGCGCTGTTTGGCTTAATTTCTTTCTGTGAGTCTCTTTGTACTTTCGATATTCTAAAAATCTCTAAAAATCTCTAAATCCTTATTGAAAAAAAAAAAAAATTCTAAAATTTTTTTTCTAAATCCCTATTTGTAGACCTAATGTGTAAAAATGTCTGTAATGAAACGTAGTATAACTTTCAGTGTCATATATTATACTAATTTAAATATAAATGTACCAAAATAAATAAATAAATAAATAAATAAATAAATAAAAATCTGGAGTGACTCCACTTGACTTTTCCAACATAAAGTACACGGTTGTATTAAAATTAACGGTATTACCCTTCAAATAATTTGAGCCCATAAATAATAATGATAAAGAAATTTTCGTTGTGTTCCTATAAAAATCTATAAATACTAGACTCACTAAAGTCTATACAGTTCGTGCGACGGTGACCTATAACAATTATATAAATTTTCCGCTCAATCGGACGAGGCGCTTAGACGCTATCGCATTTCAAATAATTTGAGCCCATAAGTCACTATGGCAAAGAATTTTTCTTTGTGTCCCTGTAAAAAGATTATAAATGCTAGATTCTCCTAAATTCATACAGCTCGTGTGAAGGTGATTTATGCCATGCATATAAATTTTCAGCCCAATCGAATATAGCGTTTAGACGCTATCGCGCTTTTACGAATTTGAGCCCATATGGCATAATGATAAAAAAAAATTTCGTTGTGCCCCTGTATTTCGTTGTGCCCCTGTTTCGTCGTGCCCCTGCTAGATTCACCAAAATCTATGTACTTCGTGTTCGTGCAATGGTAACCTATAACATGTGTATAAGATTTCAGCTCAATCGAATAAAGCGTTTAGACGCTCTCGCACTTTAAAACATTTGGGCCCATAGACCATAATGATAAAGAAATTTTCGTTCTGTCCCTGTAAAAATCTGTAAGGGCTAGACTCATCGAAATCTATACAGTTTGTACGACAGTGATCTGTAACATGTACATAAATTTTCAGCTCAATTGGATGAAACGTTTAGATGCTATCGCATTTAAAATAATTTGAGCCCGTAAGCCGCAATGAGAAAGAATTTTTCTTTGCTTGATATATATATATAGTTAATGGGACAGTGATCTATAATATGTATATAAATTTTCAGATCGGATACGGCGTTTAGACGCTATCGCACTTTGAACAATTTGAGGCCATTGGGTATAATGATAAAGTGTTTTTCGTTGTGTCCCTGTCAAAGAACTACACGTGCTAGATTCACCAAAATTTATGCACTTCGTGCAAAGGTGACCTATAGCAGCTGTATAAATTTTAGCTCAATTGAATAAGGCGTTCAGACGCTATCACAGTTTAATATATGACCATAATGATAAAGAACTTTTCTTTGTATCTCTGTAAAAAAAAATTGTAAATGCTAGCTTCACCAAAATCAATAGGGCTCGTCCTACAATGATCTATAACATACGTACACACGTTCAGCTCATTCGAACAAAGCGTTTAGACGCTATCGTGTTCATTCACATGCGTACACACATACATTCATGCATACATCATCGTAAAAATAGTAAATATGAATTCAGGAGACCTCAAAATGTATAGAAACACCAAAATCTCAAACTCAGATAATTGACAAGATTAGAAAACTTTCCCCACTATAGTGTTCGGAAAGTAAGAAATTCATCAATACAACCTTAAAATAGCATAATAATCCGATGTCTACAATTGGCTATACTTCGATGCAGGACCGGTTTGTAGACAGAGATTAACAAAAGAATTTCGATGCTTTGTGGTCTACGAGAGGTTCTTCTTTAAAGTATATTTTAATATTCTTATTCTGCACACAATGTAAAATATTAATAATATTAATAATATCATACGCTATTTACATGCATAAAAGCGTGTTTTCTACAGAATGTGATATTACTAGCATTAATGTCTACTTTATAGGGCCCACAGTGTTCAGATACATTGTAAGTTATAATTGAAAATTGCATTTTGTAAATCTTCCGTATAAATTTTTTTAAATGTACATAGTATTTTTTTTTTTTTTTTTTTTTTTTTATGTACATAGTATAATAATACGAAAATTTTAGATGATATACAGGGATACACTAAAGGAATCTATTTCATGTCTCTTTAAAAGTAAAGCTGTAAGAATAGCTTTGGTAAGATTTCTTTCTTCATAGTTATAAACTAAATGTATATTTGTGTAACCATGTTGACTTTAGACAATGTACAGAGGTACACAAACACAATCTATCGTATGCTTTTTCCTTAAAAGAAAAGCCGGCTTTCGTGAGATTTCCTGCTTCATAGTTATAATATATATATATATATACAGTCGGTAACAAAAGTGTCCGAACACTAGCAAAAATTCCTATGTGAATAATCTGGTGTGTCACTCACACGACTTTCTCTTACCCTGAAATTTAATACTATAAATACAGGTCAGATTAATAGGTAAGATAACAAGTACTGTTATGTAAACCTATGTTAAACAATTCATATTAGGCTTCTGAAGAGTTTTATCTGATAATTAGTTCTGTGTGAGGGGGGGGGGGTACTGCCCCCCTCAACCCCCCGTTTCATTAATGCACCTACATTTATATAGAATTTAATTCGGTTATTAAAAAATAATTCTCTTTTTAAAAAATAATTTATTAAAATTATTATTTAAAAAATTTATCTTTTATGATAAGGCAGACGATTTCCATATTAGAGAAGTAGTATAACACCAAATACCCCCAAAAAAGTCCATTTTAATCTCAATATATAAAAAAAAAAAAAAAAAAAAAAAAAAAAAAGTACGATTTTTTTTTCGTTAAAAGTAAAAAAAATCGATAACTTTGTTTAAAATTAACGCAGATCGATGGTTCAACCATTCGCTTTAAAGGTATTGGCGAGCTCTTTTGAAAGATACCCATCATGAAAATTTACTCCCCGCGAGGGGGGACTTCCCCCCCCCCCCCCCCAGGGGGGGGGAGGCGAGGCTCCTACATACACAAAATTTTTTTCCCAGTTAACTATCTCTATTACAAAAAATATATATATGTGTCATTTGGTTTAGTGCAGCCTATAGACGTTAAACTCTACTTTCCTGCAATTTCCCCCATAGACGCAATGTATTAGAATTTTCTTGATTGTCCCTGTACACGAACCATTTGCTTGATCTTAACGAAAAGCTTACTGTAGCATCCCTATATGATACACATTTAGAATACCAAGTTTGAACTTTCTGCCATAATTTGTTTTTGAGATATGCTGATAACAGACAGACACACAGACACACACACAGACACACACAGACTCACACACAGACACACAGACATACACACAGACCATTTGCTAAAAACATGATTTTCGTATTCAGGGGACCTCAAAACGTGTAAATATAGCAAAATCTCGCGTTCGAAAATTTGACCCAAAAACAATACTTTCTCTACCTTATGGGTAAGAAAAAGTAAATAATCTGGTGTGTCACTCACACGACTTTCTCTTACCCTGAAATTTAATACTATAAATACAGGTTGCAGATTAATAGGTAAGATAACGAGTACTGTTATGTAAATCTATGTTAAACAATTCATATTAGGCTTCTGAAGAGTTTTATATGATAATTAGTTCTGTGTGAGGGGGGCTGCCGCCCCCCTCAACCCCCCGTTTCATTTATGCACCTACATTTATATAGAATTTAATTCGGTTATTAAATATCGGAATAATGGTTATTAAAAAATATTTCTTTTTAAAAAAAATAATTTATTAAAATTATTATTGAAAAAAATTATCTTTTATGATAAGGCAGACGATTTCCATATTAGAGAAGTGGTATAACACCAAACATCCAAAAAAAGTCCATTTTATTCTCAATATTTAAAAAAAAAGTACGATTTTTTTTTTCAAAGTTTTTTTTTTTTTTCATTAAAAGTAAAAAAAATCGATAACTTTGTTTTAAATTATCGCAGATCGATGGTTCAACCATTCGTTTTAAAGGTATTGGCGAGCTCTTTTGAAAGATACCCATCATGAAAATTTACTCCCCTCGATGGGGGACTCCCCCCCCCCCCCAGGGGGAGGCTCCTACATACAGAAAAATTTTTTCCCAGTTAACTGTCTCTATTACAAAAAATATATATTTGTTTCATTTGGTTTAGTGCAGTCTATAGACATTAAACTCTATTTTCCTGCAATTTCCCCCATAGACGTAATGTATTAGAATTCTCTTGATTGCCCCTGTACACGAACCATTTGCTTGATCTTAACGAAAAGCTTACTGTAGCATCCCTATATGATACACATTTAGAATTCCAAGTTTGAACTTTCTGCCATAATTTGTTTTTGAGATATGCTGATAACAGACAGACACACAGACACACACACAGACACACACAGACTCACACACAGACACACAGACATACACACAGACCATTTGCTAAAAACATGATTTTCGTATTCAGGGGACCTCAAAACGTGTAAATATAGCAAAATCTCGCGTTCGAAAATTTGACCCAAAAACAATACTTTCTCTACCTTATGGGTAAGAAAAAGTAAATAATCTGGTGTGTCACTCACACGACTTTCTCTTACCCTGAAATTTAATACTATAAATACAGGTTGCAGATTAATAGGTAAGATAACGAGTACTGTTATGTAAACCTATGTTAAACAATTCATATTAGGCTTCTGAAGAGTTTTATATGATAATTAGTTCTGTGTGAGGGGGGCTACCGCCCCCCTCAACCCCCCCGTTTCATTTATGCACCTACATTTATATAGAATTTAATTCGGTTATTAAATATCGGAATAATGGTTATTAAAAAATATTTCTTATTTTAAAAAATAATTTATTAAAATTATTATTGAAAAAAATTATCTTTTATGATAAGGCAGACGATTTCCATATTAGAGAAGTGGTATAACACCAAATATCCAAAAAGAGTCCATTTTATTCTCAATATTTAAAAAAAAAAGTACGATTTTTTTTTTTCAAAGTTTTTTTTTTTTTCATTAAAAGTAAAAAAAATCGATAACTTTGTTTTAAATTATCGCAGATCGATGGTTCAACCATTCGTTTTAAAGGTATTGGCGAGCTCTTTTGAAAGATACCCATCATGAAAATTTACTCCCCTCGATGGGGGACTTCCCCCCCCCCCCCCAGAGGGAGGCTCCTACATACACAATTTGTTTTTCCCAGTTAACTGTCTCTATTAGAAAAAATATATATTTGTTTCATTTGGTTTAGTGCAGTCTATAGACATTAAACTCTATTTTCCTGCAATTTCCCCCATAGACGTAATGTATTAGAATTCTCTTGATTGTCCCTGTACACGAACCATTTGCTTGATCTTAACGAAAAGCTTACTGTAGCATCCCTATATGATACACATTTAGAATACCAAGTTTGAACTTTCTGCCATAATTTGTTTTTGAGATATGCTGATAACAGACAGACACACAGACACACACACACACACACAGACATACACACAGACCGTTTGCTAAAAACATGATTTTCGTATTTAGGGGACCTCAAAACGTGTAAATATAACAAAATCTCGCGTTCGAAAATTTGACCCAAAAACAATACTTTCTCTACCTTATGGGCAAGAGAAAGTAAAAAGTACACTTCATATGGTTTTGTTAAATAAATCCTTGTCGAATCCTTTTCTTAGTCAGTGTAAGAACATGATTCGATAAGGATTTATTTAACAAAACCGTATGAAGTGTACTTTTTTTACATAGGAAGTTTTGCTAGTGTTCGGACACTTTAGTTACCGACTGTATATATATGTATATATATATATATATATATATATATATATATATATATATATGTAACTATGCTGCTTTTAAACAATATTTAGAAATACATAACCGCAATCTATCGTATACTTTATTTATTTATTTATTTACTTTTAATAATATTATAAACACAGTTTCTGAGCGATTTAAATGCCGTATATAGTAAATGATTAAATTATTAGTTTTTTTATTTTTTTGCATTTTTTTTTTTTTTTCTTCTAAAAAAATATTTGACAAAATAGCCCAGAATTTCAGGCATGCAAAAAAATATTTAAAAACTCAGATTTTCCTGTATCGATTTAGTTCAGAGTGCAAATAGCGGATCAAACCATAAATTGAAGAAGAGCAAAAATACTTTGGATCATCCTGTATCATAAAAATCTACAAACGATCTGTAACTTTAACTCATTGTTGCACATATTATGTGCAATATTTATATGTTTTATTGTGGAAATTGCGCAATTATTTAGACAGATATAAACTCTTTAAAAAAATCATTAGTTTGTTTCGCAAGTTTTTTGCTTATAACTAGAGTGGATTTCCATAAAACTTTACAAATCTTGCAGAAAATTTGACAAAACATTAGATGAACATTATTCTGAGACATAAAATTCACACATATAATATTTGCTGAGATATGAGCATTTATAGTAAATATTTTTTTACTACGCATGCGCGAAAGATAGAAAAAATTCTGTTACATAGATTGAACGCTAGATAAATTGGACAAGTTTTATCCGAAGTTCATTTGAATAGAGTAAAAATAAAGCAAATTCTTGGGAAAAGAAGAAGCTAGATTTTGGGTATTTTCCAGAGTTGGAATTTTATAAAGGGTTTTCACATGCTGCGTGCTTAATTTGAAGATCCAATTATTTCAACAACGTTGCAAAAGTTCTTTTTTGTGAAAAACCCCTTATAGGCTTGTAACTCTAACGTATTTTTATTTATTTACTAAGATTTATGAGTTTCAACTTATGAAATTTCAACTCTGAAAAATACCTAAAATCAAGCTCGTTCTTTTGCCGATAATTTGCTTAATTTTTACTCTATTCATATGAACTTTTGACAAAAGTTGCCCAATATATCTAGCTTTCAACTTATGTAATTAAAATTTTTCTGTCTTTCGCGCATGAGCAGCAAAAAAATATTTACTATAAATGCTCATGTCTCAGCAATTATTATACATGTAAATTTTATGTTTCGGAATAATGTTTATCTAATTTTTTGTCAATTTTTTCAGCAAGTTTTGTAAAGTTTTGTGGAAATCCGTTCTAGTTTTAAGCAAAAAAACTTGCCAAAAAATTTATATCTGACTAAATAATTGCAAAATTCCACAACAAAATATTTAAACATTGTACAGTCGGTAACAAAAGTGCCCGAACACTAGCAAAAATTCCTATGTAAAAAAAAGTACAAGTCATACGGTTTTGTTAAATAAATCCTTGTCGAATCCTGTTCTTAGTCAGTGTAAGAACATGATTCGATGAGGATTTATTTAACAAAACCGTACGAAGTGTACTTTTTTTACATAGGATTTTTTGCTAGTGTTCGGACACTTTTGTTACCGACTGTACATAGTATATGCAACAATTTGTTAAAGTTACAAGTTATTTGTAGCTTTTTACAATAAGGGTGATCCAAAGTATTTTTGCTTTTCTTCAATCTGTGGTTGGTCCCCTTATTGCATTCTGGACTAAATTGATAGTGGAAAATGTGAGATTTTAAATTTTTACTTTCTTCTATATTATGTATATATAAATATTGAATTAGTATAAATTTTAGACTTCCGGTTTTTGGTGTATTTACATGTTTTGAGAGGTCCAGAACATGATTTTTAGAAAACACTTTTAGAAAATGTCTGTCTGTCTGTCTCTCTGTGTGTGTGTGTGACAAAAATTTTGTGGCGACTGTATCACAGGAATTACGGCACAGAATTGCATATAATTTTATTTGCAGATGTACCTTGACCTAAATTAGTGCCTATCAACTTTTGGTATAAACCGCTCAACAGGTGGCGCTGCTATGCAGCGATTTTCACAATTTAAGGGAAGGCTACATCTCAGGAACTACTTCACAAAAATGCATATATATTCATATATAGATCCAACTTGATATAAGTTAGTGCCTATCAACTTTTGGTATCAACCACTCAACAGGTGGCGCTGTTATGCAGTGATTTCCACAATGTAAGAAAAGGATATATATCAGGAACTACTGCATAAAAATGCACATAAATTTATATGTAGATGCATCTTGACGTATGCTAGTGCCTAGCATATTTTGGGGTAACTGCTCAACAGGTGGCGCTGCTCTGCAGTGATTTTCCCAATTTAAGGAAGGCGTATATCTCAGGAACTACTGCGCAAAATTGCATAAAAATTTATAAGTGAATGCACTTTGACATAAGTTACTGTGAACCAACTTTTGGTACTAATTGCTCGACATGTGGTGCTTTTAACAGCTATTTCCTCAGTTTAAGGGAAGACTATATTTCAGGTTCTAATGCGTATAATCAAACAACACTTCATATGTTAGAAAGCCATTATGAGAAATTATTTTGATTCAATTTGGATGTATATCTACCGATAGGTTGCGCTGCTATAGTGCAGTTTTTTCCGAGAACGGGAATGCTATATTTCGACTTTTATGGCATTTAACGGTGCAAAACTTGATACGTGAGATGATCATTATGGAAACGCATTTTTTAAGATGTTAGTTAAACTCTGTTCCTTTGGATATTTCGTTTTAGTTTTTTCTAACAAGGAAACATTCAGAAGGTGTTGTCTTCAAAAAATATTAAAAAAAAATATGTGATTCTACTCTTCATAAAACACCAGAAAGTGAAAAAATTATCGACTGAAATGAATTACAGCGACCACAAAAAATTATGAAAATTAAGCACTTTTGGCGATTTAGCGCTGTTAGGCGATAAGTTTGCTAGTACCAAGATTGCCGTGTACGAACAGAACTTTGCTTCTCCGCCAAGTACTCAAAATCAATCGCCTAACAATGTAAAATCGCCAAATATCCTTAATTTTGATAATTTTTTGTGGTCGTTGTAATTGATTTCAACCGATAATTTTTTCACTTACTGGTGTTTTATGAAGAGTAGAATCACATATATTGTTTTCAATATTTTTTGACGACGACATCTTTTGAATGTTTCCTTGTAAGATGAAAATCGCCTGCATTCATCATGGTAGATAATTTTAATAAATAATAGTTTTTCTAAATTATTTGAACTGTGTGAATTTATGTAGGAAAATATAGAAGAAAGTCTGGTGGTGGCCCCAACATTAACATACTAGTTTTTCCAGGTCTGAAATTCCAAGTCCTTCCATCTAGTATTTTTTTTTTTTTTAACAAAAAAGTGTAGAAAAAAAAATCTACTAATTTGATTACCCACTGTATATTCGCATACAAGTCAACCCCTAAATTTTGTAATAAAACAAGGTATAAATCAAGTATTATATGAAGTATTACATATTATTATACATATTATTTATACAAGTATTATATGAAACAAATATTATAAAACAAGTATTATATGAAGAATACAAGTTTAAAATACTGATACAAAACAAATTTTCTCTCGAATTAGGGATTCGATTTATACGCGAGTATATACGGTATATCCTCGGATATATCTCATCTCAGCAATTTTTATATGATATATAGGGGTACACAAATGCAATATACTTCATGCTTTCTCTTAACAAGTAAGGCTGTAAGGATAGCTTTTGTAAGATTTCTTTATAAACAAAATATATATTTGTGTAACCATGCTGATTTTAGACAATATACAGAGGTATACAAATGCAACCTATTGCATGCTTTCTCTTTTAAAAACCAGCCGCAAGGATGACCTTATATATATATATATATATATATATAATGTCAGAAAGATAATTCTGGGAGAATTTCTTCCTTAAAAATTAAATATATCACTGTATAGCTCAACAATATTTGTTTGGTATACTGGACTAAATAAAAACAATCGTTTTATGTAAATATATATATATATATATATATATATATATATTTTTTTTTTGTTGTTGTTGTTGTCTAGGACTGAGGACTATTAGTCTCAATCTAGGATTTTTGCGGTGTTATTTTTCGATAGTTGCACATTTATCGAAATCTAAAATTTATCGAAAATATAATTGAATAATTTGAAAGCGATGTTATAATTTGAAAATAATAATAAATAAATAAAAATTCTATGAAATTATGGTTTTATGTACTATGGCAATTTGTGAATAATGACAATAAATGTCACTAGTGAAAAAAAAAAAAAAAAAAAAAAAAAAATCGGGATTCAGTTTAACATTTGAAGGCATGTCCGTCTTTCCCTGTCTGCATCAAGTTTTCTGTTCTAAAATTGTTGAAATTTTTCTTTTTTCATTTTTTTTTTTTTTTTAAGTGAATCTATAAAGGTAGTTTTTGAGAGATTTCATTCTCCATAATTAAATACACAGTATATTTTAACGGGTCTTCATGGAGGTAAATTACAATGAAAGTTAAACAGCGCTACATGCAAGTACAGTTGGAAGGTGCTTTATAATCCCTGAGAAACGCAATATTTTTATTTCTAGTTTTATGCTAAACCACATACTAATTTAAGTATTATAAATATTCCTATATAGTGACCTATATAATTATCTTCGTATACTATAGAATTGTGAAATTAGAAATACCTTCTTTACAACGCGAAAAATTCACACTTTTAAATCATGATTTAAAAAAAAAAAAAAAATATGCGGCTTTCTAAAAATTGTTTCTAAAAAAGAGAACTTGCTTTATAAGTCATAAAATACATACAGAATTTTTGTTCTAAAAACTATAACTGTAATTAGCTAAAATATAAATTAAAATCTTACTACTCCCCTCTGCCTGAATTTATGTTTGCGTTGTATTCGCCAAAAAAAAAAAAAAAAAAAAAAAAAGAAAAAGAAAGAAAGAAAAGAAAAGCAACAAATACACAGTCATCTTGCTTTAATTTGAGGGCCTTTCTTTTATGTAAAATCGAATAACAAACATAATAATCTCTTTCTCTCTCTCTCTCTCTCTATATATATATATATATATTCCACAAAGAACAATTAAAACTTTAACAAAAAACATTTTTTTTCTTCCTTTTCTACGTATAAAGTGAAAAATTTTCATGCATACATAAATATATATATAACACAATGATTGCCAAGTAAAGCGATATGCCGCCAAAGCTGTCTCACGTCCTTTGTATCTGTCAGTTTAAAACAAAGCGTGCGGCAGACCGGTAAAAACATATTCCATTTGATAGCTATAAGGTGTTAGCATCCACTTTCTCGTGTTACTTATCGGAGGATTGTAAGAGGATTCTTCTCAGCTGAGAAAAACTCTTCTTTGCGGCTTAGTATTCTAATTAAAAAATATACTTTTCAGAAATGGAGAGTGCAGTGATTACAACTTGGATAGTCACAATTTTAGTTTTTTTCACATGCGGGGTCTCTGCTGGTAAAGTGCCCACCGTATATGATGTCCTCCAATTAGTATATCAAGTATGCTGTAAGTAAACAATATATATATTTCATATAATATTTTGATGCTTCTTAAAAAAAAAAAAAAAAAAAATCTTGTTTTAAAATAGTTATTGCATGGAATGAAAATGGGAAAAAATATTCTCGATTTAAAAAGTTTTTTATAGCTAGAACGATAATGTTCAGTGTATAATTTTAAGAGAAGTAATTAATGTAGTAAAAGTACGATTTATTTACATATGATAAAAAAAAATAAATAAATATATAAATATGTACACAGAAAAACATATATGTATACAGTCGAATCTCGTTAACGTGAATCTCAAGGGGGATAAAAAATTGGTTCATAATATCAGTAGTTCATGCTATCAGTAACTAATCTTCATATAACTAAACTAATCTTCATTTTCACGGGGATTGTGGAAACAGTTCATGTTAAAAGTAATTCACGTTAACAGTGTTCAAGTTAACTAGGTTCGACTGTATATTACAAAATTTTGTCATAAATGTATAATAGTATTTATTAATGTAATAATACTCATGTTTTGATAATTTTGAAAGTATTAAATGTTAATTTTTTTTTAGGTTCTGTTATGCAAGTTAATTTTATAGCTTGCTATTAAGATTATTTTAACTTTTTTTTTAAAATACACAATTTATTACACAATAAAAAATTTTAACAGTTTTTAAATTAATAGTGACATGATTGAATTGTTTTTATGTTCGATGAATTTATAATTTACGAAACAAATATTTTCTGCAACATTTTTTAATTGTTTGAAATAGAATTATCTTTTATTATAAAATCTGAAACTAAAAATAATATCTCAAAGAATGTATAGGATTGTCTTTCATCTATATAAATATCAGTTCGGAAGATAATCAATCTGTTTTTCCTTTACAAGAAATAAATTCTCAGTGATGGGAATTCTGAAGAAAAATATGGAAAAATAAAATTGATTCCTTACTCTGTTACGGACAATATTCTTTCTTTGTTAAAATTATATGTAGGAATTTTATTTTATATATTTTATAAGAATATTTTATAACTATAACATCAGAATATTAGGAAATAATATTTTACTTAAAATAATTATTTTTAGGTAATCAAATTTGCATTCTTATCTGGTCAACAGAGCCCTTGAAACAAGTCGAGAAATACTAGATTAGATATTTTGCCCTAAATCGAATTATGGCAAAAATTAGAAAATTACTTTAAGCCGCATTTAGTATTTATTTATTTATTTATTTATTGTCTTGCTGAGAGATAAGAATGTCACAGTGGAATGGAGTCAAACAGTCTATTTGATTTGAGCATTAATAACGCAATTATTTATTTATTCATGATTATTTATTTATTCTACATTCAATGGAAGAAAGTGTTGATTTCGTAAAAAATTTCAACTTCCTGTTTTCGATAGATTTACACGTTTTGAGTCCATTTCATTTTACCATTTTTAGAAAATGTCTGCATATGTGTGTGTGACAAAAAATTTGCGGCAATTGTATCTCGGAAACTACAGCACATAATTTCATACAAATTGATATGTAGTTGCACCTTGACATAAAGTAGTGCCTATCGACTTTTGATGAAAATCGCCCAACAGGAGGCGTTGCCATCCCGTTTATTCTGAATTTTTAACATGGCGGTATAGGACAAAATTTCCTATAATAAGAATTAATCTACATAATAAGAATTATTTTTAACGAATCATTATGAAATTAAAAATAATTATTTAAAATAGTAATAATCAAGTAGGAAAATTTTTTTGGACAGGTAAGAGCAACGCTTCTGTCAAATTTTCAATGTAGATAGCTTTCAAAAGAACTCGTCAATATCTTCAAAACAAAGGGTTGAACCATAGATATGGGATAATTTAAAACAAAACTATCGATTTCTTAAAAAAAAAAAAAAAAAAATAAAAAATAAATAAAAAATAAATAAAAATTAAGATATATTATAATAGAGCATATAAAATGGACTTTCTTTGAAAATTTAGTGATATACTTCTATGAGAAAAAATCATCTGCATTCATCATAGAAAATAATTTTAATAAATAATGATTTTAATAAATTATATTTGTACTGAGTGAATTTGTATTGGAAAATATGGAAAAAAGTTTTGTGATGAGCAACATATATTAGTTTTTTAAAATTTTAAATCGACTGTGAAGACACAATTTTTGAGTGGAATATGGTCGGCTTGGTATTAACTATTTATGCATTTTAAGGTAATTTTGATTTTTTATTTATCTCTGTAATATTTGAATAATACATAAAACAACTGACTGCGGAGACTTTTTTTAATGTTTACAGAAAAAGTTTAAATACGTATTATAGCAGAAATTAATTCACTTAATAAGTTTAAATTTATCTGTAATCTTCATTTTCAATGTCTATTATAAGTAATAAAACATTTATGTTTCGTTTCCGTTTGAGAAAAAAATCTCACTTTTTGAGATATTAAGTAAATTAAAAAATAAAATAATATAAAATAGAATAAAATAAAATAAAATAAACAATTTAAAAAAATGTAAGGGAATGCCTAATATGTTAAATTTGTGAATTTAATTCATGTACAGGGAGTTGGGAGAAATAGGGGATCAATTTAGAGATAGTAACCCACAACAAAACGAGGGAATTTTCTACAGCGAACCATAGTCCTAGCACAGTCATTTGAATCATATATGAAATATGTATTATTACAAATAAGATTGACGCTTTTTGTTTATAAATTTAATGATAATTAAATTATTGCAATAAAGTTTTTAAGAAAATTAAATTACTTTGTGTACAGTGTGAGGATATTTTAAATAGTCAGTGTGCGTTCTTGTGTTGTTTGATTATTGTTTATTCACGGATGGATGCCCCTTGCAGAAAAAGAACAAGAATGAATTGAGAGAATATGTGTGTATGTGACATGTTTATTGTTATTAAATAATAATAATAATGATATTTTAGTTTTTAAATCTAATATTTTAGTAATTTTGTTAACACCATTTCCAGTAGCATAGTACTATCAACCAATATTGGCGTTCGTCGAATAAACCAATATTGGAGGACACACCTTTTCACCAATTTCGACTGATATTGAAGTACTTCGGAACGGGCGGATATATAATCTATATCAGTTTGAAATATTTATGATATTACTAAATAAAAAAAATTCTGTGTTCTGTTTCTAGAAGAAAAAAAAAATAAAATAAAAATCAAATGTCTAAATTTTCAGAAAATTCAAGATCTATGTCTAACATTTTCAATATCGGGTAATATCGAACAAAATTGGTAGATTTCCATTCGACGCATGCCAATTTCGGACGATGTTGGAAAATATTGGACCAATATTGTTGAGCTACTGGAGAATAAAATTCATATCACTTTTGCCGGCATTATGTAGCATTTTTCAAGGTTTGTATCCCCAAGTTAAAATCCATGCTAGTACCAGCAAAGAAAATAGGCTAGTTATTGCTATGTTTTGCTTTGTCTGCTAGATTTTCATGCTGTTATATGCTTTATAATGCTAGCCAGCATAAAATGCTATATTAGCTAGCTTACACAGCAATAGCACGACAAGCTATATACAAGCATTTTATGCTTATTTGTTGTTTAAGCTTTTCCAAAGCCTGGAGAGGTATGTACCTTAACAAGCTATTATGTGCTTTTCTATGCTTGCCAGCGTAATATGTTATGTCGGCAGCTCAAGTAGAAATAGCATGGCATGCTAGATGCCAGTGAGAAGTGAGAAAATAGCAACAAAAAAGCATCTGTTGGTTGTGAATTACTGCTAGTATAGCAGAAATTTCAAGCAAATAGTAGTCGTAATTACTGCTGGACCAGCAACATACTATTCAAGCAACAGAAGCTGGATTATGTATGCTGGACAAGCAATAAACTGTGCCAATACACACCATGACTTGCTGGTAATTTTGGTGGAACCAGCAAATATTTTTGGTATTTTATGCTATTTTACTTGCTGGGATACAGCATTTAATGCTAGACTAGCAAACAAATACCAGCAAGAATTTTAACTTGGGTCTTTAATAACTTTATTTATAATTTATATAATTTTAAAATATTATTCTTCGGTATTCAGAATTATTTACAATTTATTTGTAATTTACAAGAATAACCAATAATGCATTAAAAAATGCTCATCATTAAAGGTGCCATCTGATATCGTTCGAAAAAGTATTAAATTAATTTCTAAAATTAATTATTTATTTGCTTCCTTTTCCTTCCATCTATAAAAGGGCCATTCATGAAAAATATCGTACGAAAACTCGAATTTAAAAATGATAAATTGCTGTTGGAAATGATTTTCGGAAATTTATGTATTGATCAATTCAATGTGTTCTTTTGGAGCTCTGTCAACTTTTCGAATTCAAGGTTAAAAGCGATCAAATGTTTGATGTGATCTTTAGATATGGGATATTTTTCTCTTAGTGAATAGTTAAAGTAAATAGTTTGTATTCGAAATTCTCGTTTTCTAATCGCATTATAAAAATTGTATTTTGTAATGTCTTAACGTATATCATTTTATAAATGTTTAATAAAGGAGGAATTTTTTTTTTTTTTTTGGTCTTTCTAAAAAAGTATCTTTAAAAGTTTTAAGTCTGTAGAATTGTGTTAAAAAAAAAAAAAAAAAAAAAACTTTTCAAGATGTCACGTTTTAGGTAAAATGTCAAAATTTTAAATAAATATATAAATGAAATTATTTCACGACTCCAATATTTGCTATTACTGCGCTTAGAATAATTAATAGGGTTTTATCAAACTGCAGATAAAAGTAATTTTAAGAAAAATTAAAAAAAGAGGTTATATTTCCCCTTTCTCCCTCCCTTCTTTCTTCTTTCTTTAAATTTTTAGACAAAAAAAAAAAAAAATCTAAAATTAATAAAACTGGTTTTTTTTTTTTTCTTTTTTTTTTTTCTTCTTCTTATTCTGTTTAAATAATTATATAAGGCTCCGGAATTTCCACTGTTGAATCATTACAACGATCTGCATACTTCCTACTGAATTTTGGCGCCTTCCACCACCATGATTTACAACTATAAACTAATTATTTTTCAATATAAATAAAATAAAATAAAATAAAAGACAAAGGATAAAAAACAAGGATATCAGATTTTATCACTCCATCTTTCTTGATTTTTTTTTTTTTTTTTTTTACACATAAAAATACCTGTTAAAATAAAGAAATAAAAATATAAAGAAATAAACGGAAATTTAAATAAATTAGTAAATAAATTAGATATTAATAAATATGAATAACTAGAAGTATAAATAAATAAATAAAGGATAAAAGCTTTCCTTAAACACTTCATTCTAGCTTTAAAAATGCTACAGAATAATTTTTTAGATAACGAAAATAAAAATGATAATATGAAGAATTAACAATGATAATAAAGAACCATAATTTATTTTTCAAAAGATTTAAGTAAAGACTCTTATAATTAATTCAAAGAATTAGACAGCGAAATCAATTTTCAAAGACAGGTTCAATGAATCGTGAAATGGCTTTCATACGGTTCCGGTATCGTGGAATTTTCAGCACTTATTATTCTGAATAAGAATTTGCCGGGAAGATTTCTCAAATTCCGAGAAAATAACAACAGAGTTATTTCTTTCCAAAAGGAGTTTATTCAAGACATACATACAAGACTTGAATTTTGTTTCGAATAAGGTAAAATAAATATTGTTAATTACAATCGAATTGATAAATAGATTCGGATAACTCAAAAAAAAAAAAAAAAACTGAACGTATTTAATTTTTTTACATTTTAATATGATTATAGTTCACGCCAATTTTGGGACGAAGTAACAATTTTCGCCCAAATCACCCATATGGAGGATAAATTTATTTTCTATAATATTTTATAAACCTACTTTTTTTTTTTTTTTTTAGTACGGTGGACTATTAGTTTCAATCTACGGATAAAACGTTGTCGCCAGTTTTACGATGGTCGGACATTTATCGAAATTGAAAATTTATCGAAAATATAATTGAATAATTTGAAAGCAATATTATAATTTGAATAATAAAAAATAATAATAATAAAAAAAAAAAAAAAAAACAGTCCTCCGTGTTAAACTAAGTTCTGCTTTTGCCAGAATTTCATCAAAATCTTTTTTTTTTTTTTTTTTTTTGAAAGAAAAAGAAAAGAAAAGAAAATTAATAATAATTAGTATCGAAACGGATAGCATCTAAAAAGTTGAAGAAGCCCTTTTTTAGGCAATACATAATTTATTTTAATTACTTTCCGAACACTATAGTGAGGAAAGTATTGTAATCATGTCAAAAATCCGAATTCGAGATTTTGATGTTTCTATACGTTTTGAGGTCCCCTGAGTCCGTTTTCACTATTTTTACGATGATGTATGTATGTGTGTGTATGTGTGTATGTGTGTATGTGTGTATGTGTGTATGTTTGTGAACACGCTAGCGTCTAAAGGCTTTGTTCGATTAACCTGAAAGTTGGTACGTATATTGTAAATCACCATAGTACGAACCCTATAGATTTTGGTGAATCTAGCACTTATAGTTTTTTTACAGGGACACAAAGAAAAATTCTTTATCATTATGGCCTATGGGACCAAAATCTTAAAAGTGCGATAGCATCTAAACGCCTTATTCAATTGAGCAAAAATTTTATACCCATATTATAGGTCACAGATACTCAATCTGTATAGATTTTGGAGAATCTAGCACTTGTAGTTTTTTTACAGGGACACAAAGAAAAATTCTTTATCATTAAGGCCAATGGGGCCAAATTTTTAAAAGTGTGATAGCGTCTAAACGCCTTATTAATCTGAGCAAAAAAATTGTACACATGTTATAGGTCGCATTTGCACCAACTGTATAGATTTTGGTGAATCTAGCACTACAGTTTTTTTACAGGGACACAAAGAAAAATTCTTTATCATTATGGCCTATGAGACCAAATTTTTAAAAGTGCGATAGCATCTAAACGCCTTATTCAATTGAGCTGAAAATTTGTATGAATATTATAAATCACTGTTGCACTAACTATAAGCATTTTGGTGAATCTAGCATCTATAGATTTTTACAGGGACAAAACGAAAAATTCTTTATCATTATGATCTAAGGGCTCAAAGTTCAGTAGCGTTAAATAAAACCTCGTGTGATATATGGAGAAAAAAACACTCTATTATGGTTTTCTCTCTTTTGTTTGTTTAGCAATTCCTTATTCTTTATTTTATCTACAAAACTGTTAGTTACTCAATGTTCGGAAAGTCGAGTGGAGTCACTCCGGATTTTTTTTAATTGTTGCCAAAAAAGTTTACGAGTTGATTTTATCTATTTATTTTTTAAATGAAAAGAAATTCACACGTAAATATTAAAATTGATATAAAACTTTGTGAAAAATTATACTTGCAGGGTAAAATTGACGTCATAATAGCTCTAAAGTTTTTTTTTTTACTTATTATTTGTGACGGATTATTATTTATTTATTTATTTATTTATTACTATTATTTTTTAAATACAGTTTGATATCTATAAAATATCGATTAAAAAAAAATATATATATATTTTTATAATAAAAATCAATGTATTTAAAACATTTAAAACAAACTTTTAACTGTAACACTGGTGTGTGAAATAGTATTTTTATTTTTATTTTTATTTTTTTTTTACTTCTGTTTTACAAAGAAAGGGTTTTTCAGAAAGTAAGGATGAACAAACAAAAAAAAAAAAAAAAAAAAAAAAACACAGAAGCTATAATAGATTCGAAACTTTTTATGGGTAAAATACTTTAAAATAGGCTATTATTTACACATAATCTTGTAAATGTATCCGTTTCTGTACAACGGAGCTGCGTTTAGAGATATTTCTCTTGTGCACGGCTTGAGTTCACTCCTTATTCTGCATCCAGAACAATAATCTGTGAACATGTTAACATTCCATCGGTCCCGATACCTTCTTTCCGTTTCTTTGATGTCTTGGTGAAATCGCTCTCCTTGTTCTTCACTCGCCTAGATTTTCCGGGAAATAATTGAGACGACTTAGCTGAAAGACATCAGAAAAACACATCACCATGTAGTGAAAAAAAAAAAATAATAATAATAATATCGCAGACCTGTGTAATCTTCGATATTTAGTAAACATCATCGATTTGTGGTTGATTTGAAAGTTTTTTCTACTATCAAAATTTTGTATTAGTGGTATTTCAAGTCTATTATATAAGAGTTGTCCAACCCAAAAATCTTGGCGGGCCGTATTGTAAATACCATTTTTATTCAGGCGGGCATCATTTTGTATGTATGCGTATACATAATACATTTGGAAGGGGGGAGGGAGAAGATGTGAAAAATAATACCTACATCAACATTAAATTCATTTTTATTGAGAAATTAACAATAAAGCAATTTTGACTACTGAAATTAACAATAGTCAAAAATTTATTACTATATATGAATAATTATCATAATAAGAATCAAGCGATCTAATGATATCTTATTAAAAACAACCAGTATGATATTTACTTTATCTAGCTACCATAGCTGGAATTTTTAGTCCGAAGAGTCAGAACAAATGGATTAATTAATAATGCGTTAATATAAAAAATGTTAAATTATAAGTTCGTGAATTCCGTCGCGGGCCGCAAATATTTCACGGCAGGCCCGTTGCGACCCGAGTGTCGCGAGTTTGCCACCTCTGTACTATATCATGTTATTACTTTCTTACTGCACACTGTGACCCCATTTTTTGCACTGATGAAGGGTCGTACTTAATTATTTCTATCCGAAACTATTAATGGGTGTTTTTGCAATTTATGATGCTTGCTTACACTGTTAAAAAAAAAAAAAAAAAAAAAAAATCTAAAATAGTAGCTAAAAATTTGTAAGATATTTGGGTAAAGCATCGTTCTAAATTGGAAAGTTCTGTTTATAACCCAAAATCTATCTATTTTGAGTTTATAAACTTGTTATGTATGGTTCACTATCTTATTTTATATATTTGTCTATACATACGTATACATGCGAAATGTTTACATTTTGTTTAGATCATCTACGCATGTTAGATTTTTTATTTATTTATTTATTATTTTTTTTTTTTATAAGAGGTGAGTGATACAATATTTTCTACAACATTTTTAGTTCCCCATCATACTATAGCTATGGGGAACTTAGGTAATCGTGAAAATTTTCGACCTCGGTTTTTTGACTTTTCTACACGTTTTCAGGTGTGAGGAATCCGAAAATGACAAAATTTCTATGGTGTCTGTCTGTAGGGTGTCTGTTAGTGTGTTAGTGGGTCAGTCCGTTAGTGTGTTAGTCCGTTAGTTTGTTAGTCTGTTAACACGATATCTCACGAAAAAATAATCTCAGAGAGGTCAGATCAGTTTTAAAATATTACTTTCGATACTGCCAAGAACCCTATTTATTTGGAACATTCGAATTAAAAAACTTCGCAAGTTATTAGAAATTTACGATTTTCTTAACATGGGAGAATAGGACAAAAATTAACTTAAACGTGCATTAAATGGAAACTTTTTACTGTAAAAATGTCAGACCAGGTTTAAAATATAAGTTTTGATGCCGGAATAAACATCAGTAACTATAAATATGCTACTTTGAAAATTCCGCAAGTTATTGGAAATTTACGAATTTCTTAACATGGCAGTATAGGGTAAAATTTCACATAAACGTCAGTTTTGAGCGATATTTTCATAGTAAAGATGTCAGACTACTTTTGAAATATTATTTAGGACACTGGCATGAATATTAATGACTATGAATTTTCCAAAAATTTCGTAAGTTATTGGAAATTTACGAATTTCTTAACATGGCAGTATAGGGCAAAATTTCACATAAACGTCAATTTTGAGGGATATTTTCATCGTAAAGATGTCAAACCACTTTCGAAATATTATTTAGGATACTGGCATGAATATCATACACTATGGTTTTTTCATTTTAAAAAATTCGTAAGTTATTTGGAATTTACGATTTACTTAACATGTCAGAATAAATAAAAATTGAGCATAAATTTCCATTTTGAGGAACATAAATACATTAGACAACTTCAAAATTACATTTATGATATTTGTTTGAACATGATTGAATACAAATATTCTAATAGGAAAATTTCGTAAATTATTCGTAATTTACGATTTTATCAACATAGCGAAATTGTAATTTTTTCATATAAATATGAATTTTGAGGATTATTGCATTGGAAATAGTAACATGAAACATAAACAACGGAATTGACCCTGATAAAATAAATTAATAGATTAGAATAAGATAAATACATCGAAGTGAACGATGGATAGCATTAGGCGGGGATTTCATTCAGTCACTGTACCAAGCTTTGGTCAAATTCATTTCTTTTAACATGGTTATAATATGTCTCGCACTAGAAATTTATGAGAACATATACGTGATGGGGAACTGAGCAGAGTCCACCTATGCCAACTAGTTATTTATTATAGACAAAAATGCAAAATAAGATAGTAAACCATACATAACAAGTTTGTAAACTCAAAATAGATAGATTTTCTGACTCATTTTGGGTAATAAACAGAACTTTTCAATTTGGAACATTGCTGTACCCAAATATCTTACAAATTTTTACCTATTTTAGAAAAAAAAATTTATACAGTGTATTTTCTTTCTTTCTTTCTTTTTTTTTTTCTTTTTTTTTCACCGCCAATTTTTTGTGCATATATTACTGAAAGTTGTTGGAGTAAATGATCACGTTACCAGTACAAAGCTTGTAATCGATTTTTCACTAACTTCTCGACTAGCTAGACATTTGAAAACTTCAAGATAGCTCAGAATACAGTGACAATACATTTTTTTTATACTTTTAGTCAACTGATTCAGGTCCCTACTGCCTTCGGCAGCGTTTATATGATTCGAACGAAAATTTATTTAAGAAACTTCCCGACTAGCTAGACATTTGAAACTTTCAGAATAGTTCAGAATACGGTTAAAATGCATTTTTTTAATACCTTTAGCCAAATGTTTCGGGTTCCTGCTGCCTTCGGCAGCGTTATCAGTACAAAGATTGCAATCGATTTTTCTTTAACTTCTCGACTAGCTAGACATTTGAAACTTTCAGGATAGCTCAGAATACAGTGACAATACATTTTTTTTTATAGTTTTAGTCAACTGTTTCAGGTCCCTACTGCCTTCAGCAGCGTTCATATGATTCAACAGAAAATTTATTTAACTAACTTCCTGAATAGCTAGGCATTTGAAACTTTCAGAATAGTTCAGAATACGGTGAAAATGCATTTTTTAAATATTTGTAACCAAATGTTTCGGGTTCCTGCTGCCTTCGGCAGCGTTACCAGTACAAAGCTTGCAATCGATTTTTCACTAACTTCCCAACTAGCTAGACATCTGAAACTTTTATAATAGCTCAAAACACGAGAGCAATGAATTTTTTTTAAAAATTTATCCAATTGCTCCGGGTTCCCGCTGCCTTCGGTAGCGTTTATATGAACAGAAAATTTAAAAACATGGTATATAAAAAGATCTTTTTATCTTGTAATTATTTATTTGAAGCTTACTTTATGCTTCATTTCTTTTTATTAATAGACCCATGAATACACTGAAGAAGGTAATGTATTTATTTATAATCATGGGCATAAGCAGAGGGCACAGAGAATAACCATCCTCCAGCTATAGTTATGCAATAAATAAATAAATAAGAAATAAAAAATTTTAAGTTAAATAAATTAAAATTTAAAAACTTTTTGAGGTTGTAGTTAAATTAATTATTCTACGATTGTAATTTTAATAGTATGTTTAAATTGTTTTATTTATATTTGTTGCGAATTTAAACCAAATTTTGTTGTAGTTACGTTTTTTACTTTCTAATTCACAAATTTTTTGATAACAGTTAAATGCTTATAGCTCTTTTTTTTATATATATATATATTATTACAATATATAAAATAAAAAATATCATACACCCAAAACCTAATCCGGAGGATTATTAGTACAGCCCCTTATTCTACACCAGTCTTTGTTTAGAGTATTTTTCTTCTTAATTCATCTTAGATACATTTGAAGAGAATTACTCTAAAAATTATGTGGTGTGGAAAAAGGGGCGGTACTAACAAATCTCCGGATTAGGTTGGCACCTCTGTACACCTATCCAGAATTTAATTTAATTTAATTCATTCTTCTATTTTAAGAGAGGGTTCACAGTATAGATTTTAAGCTGCAATATCTTTTGATCTGTTTTTTTTTTTTTTCTTCTAAAAAGAAATTTGCGCGAAATTTGCTTTTTTTTTTTCTTTTTGTGAAAATAATAACTCGCCTTTCTCTATAATATCTCTGTATTTTATAAGGTACAATAATATTGAGTAACACTTTTCAAAATTTCACTGATTTTTCTCAAATCTTCCCACAACTGACTCTTATTCTATCGACAATTCTAGGAGCGTTTATAATTTCGAAGAGAGAGAGAGAGAAAATTCTTTTCCACTTCTCTTATCATTTTCTCTGATCTCTCATAAGCTCTTACTTTTAAAGAGTCTTTTTAAACTTAATTGTTTAGATAATTTTTATTTATTTTTATTATTTTCTTTAAATATTTTTCTTTTCCTTATTTTACCCATATATTTGTTATATATATATATATATGCTAAATGGTCTTTTAATGAGATTTAGAATTTTATCAATATTTATGAATAAATATATGAATAAAAATCATGCATGGAAATGAAGAAAGAAAGGAGAAATTCTTGAATTTTTTCTGTTAGAAGGTTAAAGGGAAGAAATACGAAGTATAAATAGAAGCATTTTTAATAAATTTCTCAGTATTTATCAAACAGCAATCAAGGGGAAACAAACTGCTACGTCATAGTATTATCTAACAGGAAACTATTTCGGTTTTCGTCCAAAAAAGTGTGAACCTTGGATTTTGTCCTTGGAAAAAAAAAAAGGATTATCGTAATTTTCATAACACAAATTTGACCTAGAAAGGTTATTGAGGTTTATGTAAGAAATATTTTTATAAACGTATTTAGCTTGAAGTTATCTGATACGAGACATTCTTAAACCATCCGATTGAAACTTAGCTGTCAATAATGAAGAGGTTTTATAAATAAAATTTCGCAAACAGATATAGACTTTTTTTTTTTTTAGTATATTTCATTGTGGATATCAAATGTACTTTTAGAAATCGTTTATTAATGGGACATATTTAGAATTTTGCTTAGTAATATTATCAAAGGATCCCCTCCCCCCTAGTTTTGTTTTAAAGAAAGAGATATAAAGCATCAATATGGGATTTTTTTGTTAATTCCTTAAGGCTGCTCTCTCTGTTACGATTTTCCCGTCTCTATTCACCAAATACCATGTAAGTCTATGGCGAAATTTGTTTATGGAATTACTCATTATTTAGTTAATATTTTTGAATTCCATTTTCACATTCAGCAATTCACAACCGTTAAATGAATACCCGTTTTCCAGAAATTGAATTTTTTAAATTTTAATATTTCATTTTACAGCTAAAAAAGGAGAAAAATGCATTTAGGGAAAATTCGCATTTTTAAACTCAAAACATTAAAAAAAAAAAAAAAAAAAAAAAATATATATATATATATATATATAAATAAATTTTTGGAAAACGAATACTAATTTAACGGTTGTGCATTTTCAGAATATAAAAATGGAATTTAAAAATAACTATTAGATAATGTGTAATTCTGTAAACGATTTTGCCCATAGAATAACACCTTGACGATCCGTGATGTACCCCCTTAATGTTTATCAAAACGCTATCAATACGTAAAAGGAATAAAGAAAAGAAAAAAAAAAAAAAAAAAGAAGGAAAAATCATGAGGTACTAATTTTTTATTAACATTTGCCAAATGCACCTAATTGTTGTGTCGCAAAACTTTCAATACTCTTTGCCTGCGTAATCACACAACGGACAGACAGTAGTTCTGAAAGGCATACAGATAGGCTTATTGAATTTACCTAATTCTTCTTAAACATTGTTAGAAAGTGTTAAAAATGCTTATCACAGAACAGAACGTAGCCCTTAATTTACCTAAATATCTTAGTGTAGCCCTGTAAATCTGAAGGTTAACAAAATAATATTCTATACAAAATATTATTTTAGCATATTAACAATAAATGTCAATTTCTTTATGATTTTTACAATAGAAAGTTCTTTAAATGTAATTTCTAGAAATATCTGTCCTAAAAGGCAGTACATTGGCTTTTTTTTGTTTTTGTTTGTTTGTGTGTGTGTGTGTGTGTGTGTGTGTGTGTGTGTGTGTGTGTGTCCTGTACACAAACCATTTGCACAGGACCTATTAATGCTATTTAAAATAGGAAACATTCCATAGTGAATTTGAAAAACATATGCTATAAGTTTTTAAAAATTCTGAAAATATTTACGGATGCTGGGGGCGGGTAGACAGACAGACAGACAGATGAACAGTCGGGCAGATAGGTACACAAATTGAAATCATATTCACACTTAAAAAATATTTAAAAGTGTTAAATCGCTTAATGTAAACGAAAATGCGATTTCAGGAAATTTCCAATAAAAGCCCTCAGTGTAACTGAATATTTTTGTGTGGCTCTGTAAATCTAATGCTAATCATACTACATTCTGTAGAAAGCATTCTTTTGTGCATATGAATAACATAATATCAATTCTATTACGATTTGTTCAAAGTAAATTTATTAAAATTTGGTTTATGGAAATACCTCTCATAGAGAACGAATGCTTCGGAATATTTTGGGTGTGCCTGTACACAAACCAGGGGTGGTATTTACTCATTTTCTATAGCAAACATATGATAGTGAACATAAATAACATATGCCAATTTCACTGAAATTTGTATAAAATAAAGGAATTAAAATATAGCTAACAAAAATACCTCTCATAGAAAACAGTGTTATGACTGCTTTTGGGTGTCCCTGTACACAAACCAGTAAAGGTATTCACTCCATTTTCAACAGGGAGCATCCGATAGTGAACTTGAATATCATATATCACCTTCAAGAAATTCCATGAATATTTACGAGACTTAGAGCGCGAAGAGACAGACAGACAAACCGAAGTCATTAACATTTTTCAGTCTTATTGGAAAGTGTTAAAAACATTTTAAAAGTGATAAGAACGATTAATATTAACGAAAATGCAATTCCAGCAAATTTACAATAATACTCATCAATGTAATTGAATATTTTTGTGTGGCCCTGTAAATCTAATGCTGATTATACCGTATTCTATGGAAAGCTTTCTTTTGGGCATATGAATAACATATTTTAATTTTATTAACCCTACAAGGCACCCAGTTCCATATGTGGAACACCGACTTTAATCGTTCCTATAGCTATAAAACTATTAGTAGCGACATCTCTTGACATCTTGATAGAAGCTACTGACATTTAGCAATGTAGTAATACGAATCTTTACCTAAAGATGTCGTTCGTGTTTTTGTTATAGTGCACTCAGTGGGAAATTTGAATGAAAGTGATACGTTAGTCGTTTGTCTGAATTCAAAAATAAAATAAGAATAGTTATTGAACAGTTTTGACTCAAAAAAAAAAAAAAAAAAAAAAAAAATACTGTGTGTTATAACGAAGTGCATATTTTGCAGAGGTAAGTTTTTTTTTTTTTTTTTTCTAAATATATTACAATAGTAAACGTATTAGTAAATCATATTTTTATGTATGTTCCACATACGGTACGTTGAGCTAAAAAGTTGATTTCATAAAATATGGTTTTATTTTTATTTTTATAAGTTTTCCCTATCTTCTGATCACTAATTACAACCTATATATTTTTGTCGCGCACAAAAAAAAAAAAAAAGAAAAAAAAAAAAAGAGCCTTGTAGGGTTAAGATTTGTACAACGTAAAGTTCTTGAAATTTGGTTTATAGTAATTCCTCTCATGGAGTGCAATGCTTCGGAATACTTTCGGGTGTCCCTGTATACAAACCAGCAATGATATGGACTCTGTTTTCAATGGGGAACATCCGGTAGTGGACTTGAATAATATATTTCAATTTCATTAAGATTCGTATAAAATAATGGTATCAAAATATGGTTTATAGAAATACCTCTCATAGAATACAATGCTTTGGAGTACTTTCGAGTGTCCCTGTACGCGAACTAGTAGAGTTACTCACTTCATTTTCAATAGGGAACATCCAATAGTGAACTTGAATAACATATATCAGTTTCAATAAATTCCATGAATATTTACTGGAGTTAGAGCGCGGGCAGACAGACAAGCCGACGTCATTAACATTTTTCAACCTTGTTGGAAAGTGTTCAAAAATGTTAAAATAAATGCTACATCATAGTATTATCAAACGGGAGGTTGTTTCGGTTTTCTTCCTAAAACTTAAACTTTGGAATTGGTTCAAGTTTTTTTTTTTTTTTCTTTTTTATATTACAAATTTTATTACGCAAATTTAACCCAGAGAATGAAAGAAATATTTTGATAAATATGTCTGACATTTTAAAAATATAAATATTTTTATAGTTTTAATTGAAGGATTAGAAATACTAGACACAAGATATTTTAAAACAATCTGAATAAAGTTTAGTTGCCGGTAATGAAGAAGTTTTATAAATACAATTTCACAAAGAGTAGCTTCACTGTAAGCAAAAGTATTTAAACTATTTCACTGTAGAAAGACATAGTCGCAAGTTTTAAAATGGTTTTTAACACTTTCCAACAAGGTTGAAAAGTGTTTATCACTTCGGCTTCTCTGTCTGTCTGTCTTTCCGCGCTCTAACTCCCGTAAATATTTATAGAATTTCTTGAAACTGATATATGTTATTCAAGTTCACTATCGGACGTTCCCTACTGAAAATGGAGTTTATACCTCGACTGGTTTGTGTACAGGGACACCCGAAAGTATTTCAAAGCATTGTGTTCTACGAGAGGTATTTCTACAAACCATATTTTCATACCTTTACTGTAGACATATCTGAATGAAATTGAAATATGTTATTCAAGTTCACTATTGGACGTTCCCTATTGAAAATGGAGTTTATACCTCTACTGGTTTGTGTACAGGGACACCCGAAAGTATTTCAAAACATTGTGTTCTATGAGAGGTATTTCTATAAACCATATTTTCATACCTTTACTGTTGACATATCTTAATGAAATTGAAATATGTTATTCAAGTTCACTATCGAACGTTCCCTATTGAAAATGGAGTTAAACCTCTTCTGGTTTATGTACAGGGACACCCGAAAGTATTTCAAAGCATTGTGTTCTATGAGAGGTATTTCTATAAACCATATTTTCATACATTTACTGTAGACATATCTGAATGAAATTGAAATATGTTATTCAAGTTCACTACTGGATGTTTCCTGTATAAAATGGAGAAAATAACACCATCAGTTTATTTACAGAGACACTCAAAAGTAATCCAAAGCATTGCGTTCTATGAGAGGTATTTCTATAAATCAAATTTTATTAACTTTACTTTCCACAAAGTTTTAGGAAATTGAAATATGTTATTTATATGCACAAAAGAATGCTTTGCATAGAATATAGCATGATTAGCATGAAATTTACAGGGTGTCACAAAAATATCTAGTTATATTAAGAGCTATTAATAAAAAATTGCTAGAATTGTACTTTCGTTTACGTTAAGCGTTTTTACACTTTCTAACATTTTTTAAATGTGAATATGATTTCAGTTTTGTGTATCTGCTTGTCCGTCTGTTTGTCTGCCTGTCTGTCTGTCCGAGCTCTAACTCCCGTAAATATTTATGGAATTTCTTGATACTGATATATGTTATTCAAGTTCACTATCGGATGTTTCCTATCGAAAACGGAGTTTATAGCTCGACTGGTTTGTGTACAGGGACACCCGAAACTATTTCAAAGCATTGTGTTCTATGAGAGGTATTTCTATAAACCATATTTTCATACCTTTACTCTAGACATATCTCAATGAAATTGAAATATGTTATTCAAGTTCACTATTGGATGTTTCCTGTATAAAATGGAGGAAATACCACCACCGATTTATGTACAGGGACACTTAAAAGTATTCCAAAGCATTGTGTTCTATGAGAGATATTTCTATAAATCAAATTTTAATAAATTTACTTTCCACAAAGTTTTAGGAAATTGAAATATGTTATTCATATGCAAAAAAAAAAAAAAAAAAAGCTTTGCATAGAATATAGCATGATTAGCAATAGATTTACAGGGTGACACAAAAATATCCATTTATATTAAGAGCTATTAATAAAAAATAGCTAGAATTGTACTTTCGTTTACATTAAGCGTTTTTAACACTTTCTAAAACTTTTAAGTGTGAATATGATTTCAGTTTGTGTATCTGTCCATCTGTTTGTCTGTCTGTCTGCCCGCGCTCAAACTCCTGTAAATATTTATGGAATTTCTCAAAACTGATATATTTTATTCAAGTTCACTATCGGACGTTCCCTATTGAAAATGTAGTTTATACCTCTACTGGTTTGTATATAGGGACACCCGAAAGTATTTCAAAGCATTGTGTTCTATGAGAGGTATTTCTATAAACCTTATTTTCATACCTTTACTGTAGACATATCTGAATGAAATTGAAATATTTTATTCAAGTTCACTATTGGATGTTTCCGGTATAAAATGGAGGAAATACCACCATCGGTTTATGTACAGGCACACTCAAAAGTATTCCAAAGCTTTGCGTGCTATGAGAGATATTTCTATAAATCAAATTTTAATAGCTTTACTTTCCACGAAGTTTTAGGAAATTGAAATATGTTATTTATATGCACAAAAAAATGCTTTGCATAGAATATAGCATGATTAGCAGTAGATTTACAGGGTGACACAAAAATATCCATTTGTATTACGAGCTATTAATAAAAAAATTGTTAGAATTGTACTTTCGTTTACACTGAGCGTTTTTAACACTTTCTAACACTTTTAAGTGTGAATATGATTTCAGTTTGTGTATCTGTCCATCTGTCTGTCTGCCCGCGCTCTAACTCCTGGAAATATTTATGGAATTTCTCGAAACTGATATATTTTATCGAAGTTCACTATCGGATGTTCCATATTGAAAATGGAGTGAATATCTCTTCTGGTTTGTGTACAGGGACACCCAAAAGCATTCGAAAGCATTGTGTTCTATGAGTGTTATTTTTATAAATATTTTCCCTATAGAATGTTCCCCAATTAAAATGACATTAACTAGTCCTGTATAACTAATTTGTTTACAGGGACAACAAGAACAAAAAAAAAGGCCAATGCATTACGTTTTAGGACAGAATTTTTAGAAAGTTATATTTAATAATCTTTCTATTGTAAAAATCATAAAAATATTGAAATGTATTGTTAATTTTCTAAAATAATGTTTTGTATAGAATATGATATGATTAACTTTCTGATTTACAGGGCTACACTAAAATATTCAGAGAGATCAAAACTGTAATTATAATCTAATAGCTGCATTTTCTTTTGCATTAAGCCCTTTTAACACTTTCCAAAATGCCTAAGAGTAATTTTAAAATCAGTTAGTCTATCTGTATATTTTTCAGTCCCTGTGTCTGTTGTGTGATAACGTAGGCAAAGAATATTAAAAGTTATTCGATACAACAATTACGTACAGTTGGAAAGTGTTACAAACCAATGCGTACTGCATGATTTTTCTTTCTTGTTATCTTTGTAACATTTTTCATGTTTGTTTTTTATACACACTACTAACAGGCGACAAATAAATAGTTCCTTCCTCTTCGCAAACCTTTATTTTTAAATCTATTAATAAAACTGTCGGATAAAAATTAAGGAAATGCTGTAAATTATTGCACATGCTTCAATGAATGTATCTTAATAGTGAAAGAAATGTGAAATTACAGTACTCATTGAAGTTTAAAATAGAAAATGGTGTTAGATTTCAATAATGAAAGGTTCTTTGTTGTCTAGCATTATACCGCTTTCTCTCCTGTTTCCTCAACATTCAATAAACATTATCTTTTTAAAGGCAAGTTCCTTCACACATGCTCTCGCTTTTTATGCATTAACACATTAAAAATCTAACAAGCGTAAAATAAGCTATATATATACACACTGTAAAAACTTTTGTGTAAGAATACACAACATTATTGAGGGAATTTATTTTCTTCAACCCTGTTGAGGAATGTCATCAGCTATAGCTGTGTAACAGAGGCATACAGTGGAATGTTACGCAATTACAACTGGTAACATTCCTCTACAGGGTCGTGGCAAGTAAACTGCCTCTTTTAATTTTATTTTATTTTATTTTTTTTTTTAAATATGAAATCCAGAATTTTTAATTGGTAAAACGCTAGCTCGAAAATTATAAAAGTTTAACACAAAGTTAAAGGCTTTGAATTTAATTAAATATTAATAATAATAATAATATAGAAAAAAATCTCCAATTTTCCACCGAATTTAGTAACTTTTAACTTAACTCATAATCACTAATTTTAGCTATTTTTTAATTTTTTAACAAAATTCGGTTAAAAATCGCGATTTTTAAAAAAGGCTTAATCATAATCTATACTAATATATAAAGAGGAAACTTTGTTTGTATGCGGATGGTAATCTCTGGAACTACTGAACAGATTAAAAATTTTTGCCAATAATCAAAAGCTAAACTATACCTGAGTGCTATAGACTACAATTAATTTTGATAAAATATTTTTTTAATTCGAAATTTCAATACTTCAATTAAAATCCCCATAAAAACCATTAAAAAAAGAATGAAATATTGGAATGAAGGCTGTCGAACACTCTGGCTTCAAAGAAAAGAGTCGGGCTCCGCCACCAGAGTTTGCGAGTTCGAACACTGTGAAGGGAAATTGTTTAAAAGTATTATTTGTTCAAATCTAAATTGTTTATTTATCATTTATTCCGTTCAGTTCAGTTTCAGAGTGTGCACGGTCGAACCCCGTGAAGGAAAATTGTTTAAAGGTATTTTTTGTTTAAATCTAAATTATTTCTCATTCATTCATTATGCTAATTACGTTTATGTTAATTATTCGGTTAATGTTATGTAATTTCTAGACTTTTCGATTAATAGAATATTCTGTGCTACAAAATTCATCAACTGTTTTTAAACCGATGTAAAATTCGGTTGAGTTGAAATATAAAGTCTCGAAGTGAGCTTAAATTTTACTGTGTTATTTCGCTTAATGTTTCTCCACAAACAATCATCTAAGTCTAATCTACGTAAAAAGCAAAATTTTATGCATTCATTTTCTTTCTTTTCTTTTCTCCTTTTTTTTTACTTGACATGAAAAGAAATATATTTACGCGTAAACAAGAAAATTGGAGAAAAGCTTTGCAAAAAATTAAGCTTGCACGATGAAATCGCTGTTATTATAGCTTTAAAAGTATTTCTTATTATAATGATATGATTTATTTAAAAAAACATATTTGTGCATTTTCTAAATATTGACGTTTAAACATTATTATAAATTATATTTGTTATTTAGTTAATAATTTTTGAAAAAAAAAAAAAAAAAAAATCACTTAATGCTTCAAGTAAGCATATTTTTTAAATCTATTTCTTTTTCTTTTCTTTTTTTACATTATTCTTCATACATTTTTAAAATAGACTAATCGTGAAATTGTTTGATTCATTTATATTTACATTTATTTTATTTCATTTATTTATTTGTTCCGTTTTGTTTTCTCGCCGCTAATTTCTAATTAGGTGATTGTCACGCAGTTTGACGCATTTGCATTTGGCGATTAACACGTGCATATCAGCTTATTTTTTCTTTTTAATTAAGAAATGAATAAAAATTCTTCAGCTGGAAGCATACAGGTGTGCACCTCCTCGAGATTTTTTTCGAATTTCGAATTTGAACTTTTTAAATTACTATTATTATTTTTGATTTTATCCATTGACTTTTCTGTTCCGTTTTCTAAAATTTATTCTTTCATTTTAATAGTCTGCGTATCTTAGCAACTGTTATTACACCACTTATTATTTATTTATTTAATTCATTCATTAGACGGTGATTTTTTTTTCATGTATATTTATTAAAATTAAATGGTTAAACAGTAGAAAAAAGTAAATATATTAAAAAAAAAAAAAAAAAAAACTATTTTTAACACTTATGTTTATGCATAATTTTTATAACGTAGCAACATTTAATTTTTCATTTATTATAATTAACCGTTTTGAACTTTTATTTTTAGTTTATCGAATATATCGGGAAAAAATGGTAATATAGCACAAATTAAACTCATTAAAATTTATTTTTATTTATTTTGTTGTTGTTGTTTATTTAAAAGGAATCCTTTTAAAGGGAAATCTACTTTTTCTTTTATTCACTATTTTAGTCGGAAACATATGGTAATATAGTGTGATAAGCGGGGGTTATAAAATACATGGTTCAAAAACTAAAATATTTAATAGATGCTGAGATACAGTCATATTTAAAATAGTAGTTTTTGAATAATAGCAGCTTCACCTGTTGTCGATAAATACCTAAACTGAAGTAAGTGTCTGTAAAAGACCTTTCTGCAAGCACTGGGAATCTGGGCCCGATGCAGTGAGGGCGGGAAATAGCTGCCGTAGGCAGCGGGTACCCGAAGCAAGGTTTAGAATGATTTCAATATAATTTTTTTTTTTTTTGTATTTATTTATAAAGTGATATAGTGAATAGTGATTCAATTCTTTTGAAAATTCCTTTAAACATAGTAACAAGCGAAGCGGGCGTAGCCTGCTAGTCAAATTTATACAGAGGAGAAGGTGTAAAAACGGGCACAGGTGTAAATATTAGCAATCTACCATAAGTAGCTATGGGAAATGCTGAAGGCCGGTGGCAAGGACTGTAGACAGCGCGACTTGTTGATATAAGATAGTAGAGAATATTTAGAACCACTCTTTCGAATTCTGTGGATGCAGTGTTAGTTATTGTGGAAATTTGTGTTTGGTCTGGACTGAAAACTTTTGACAAGTATCTGAAAAGTATCTAAAATAGTTTTTTTTTTTTTTGTGTGTGTGTGTGTTTGTTTCATGTTCTTATAGTTAGTTTCACATATTTTCACAGTGATATTTGGAAAACGAAAATCCAAATCTACTTTATAGAAGCCAGCCTTTAGTTACGAACACTTTTAGGTTACATGTGACAGAGGCCATCTTTCTTAGGCGAGGTTGGTGTAAATATGGGCACCCTTTGTTAATGTAAATATGGGCCCTGAGAACTTCAAATGCAGTATCTCCGTTCGATATTTTTTGGTGCTTTTTTAAAAAGCTTTTTGTAAATCTTCGTTTTCGAAATGAAATATTTGATATTAATCATTGTTTTGCATCCTGTCAATCAATAAACTTGTTACACTTGTTAATGAAGGTCAAAAACCTAGAATTTTTCAAAATGAAAGTAGCTTTAAGTCAAAAACAAAAGAGGTTGTCTATATTTACGTCTTTTCCTCTCTCTATATAAATGGTACAGTCAGTAACAAAAGTGTCCGAACAGGATTCGATAAAGATTTATTAAACAAAACCGTATGAAGTGTACTTTTTTTACATAGGAATTTTTGCTAGTGTTCGGACACTTTTGTTACCGACTGTATATTATCTAACATAAGTTAGAAAACTGACAGTTCGAAAATTTTAAAATATTAGTAAAAAGTGGCTAAATAAAGAAAAAAAAAAACTCTATAAATATCAAATTTTCAACTAATGTAGTGATTTTTGAACTGTGAGCTTATAATCACTATTTATAACTAATTTTTAACTTTAGTCAATGTAAGTTTTAAAAACACGAATTTTAAATAACGCGTTTTTATACTCTAATCCATAAAACAACATAACTTATCCTTAACCTGATTTGGAAATTGGTAGATTCTGAACTTGCTAATTTTCATAGGAATCTGACAAGTAAACCTTCTCTCCTTTGATACCGGTTTTCCGGAAACCTATATATTTTCTGAAAGCTTATGCCACAAGTAGAAAAACTGTGAAATATTAGGGGCAGAGAGATAAGCGTTTAGGAGTTATAGGACATAAAATGTTGGAAAGATGACACCAAAAGTCGCTAAAATGTTCGTTTCACGTATTTATATGAACTAATAATATGGTAAGAAGGTGGAGGTATCATTATAAAGGAAGAAACAACTCGTTGAAAAGAAACAGTATACGTTGGGATACTTGCTACTGACTTCAAATGAAGTCCATTACAAGAGACAATCAATGTACAATTCACCAAATAAACAGTGAGACGGGCAGAAAGACAGTTCACAATGGGCACATTTTACAAAAGCGATAGCCGCACATTTGCAAACTCATCATTTGTCAATGAATTGAAGCAGTAATCCATTGGCGCAATCCACATTCCAGGTTTGTCGTCCAAGTATCCGCTTTTATAAAAAGCATACTTAATCAAGTTCTTGAAACGAGGAGCATTAAACTGATATAGGGAAAAAAGACTGCAGGGCCAGAAAACTATCGCGCTGCCAGATGTGCTCATGTGTCTCGATAATAATTGTTTCCATTATGTAAAGATCAAAAGATTTCTAGTGTCTGAAAAAATGAATATCCAGAGGCTAAATCTTTCCTGTACATCCTTCAGGTACCAATTCTTTTTGTAGGACTTTACCATCAAGTACTTCGGAAGCAGACAATGCATGATCTTTGTTAGAACACCATGAATCCACTAAAAGCAAAATTTTCTTCCTGTCATTAGCCATACTTGACCAAAATATGTCATGACAGAAGTGGAGACTGTGACTGTTGCGACGAGCATTGCTGTTCCTTATAGACACCATCATCTTCGAAGTCCATATCCTCGTCCGTTTTTCTCCATCGCCTCTAGCAAATTCTAATGTCCGGATCCCTTCCACAATCTCCATATCATTTTCCAGGAGAATAATTATGTGTTTTATCATCTCCGATTCCTGGATGTTCGGTGACCGATTACTTGTTCCGAATCGGGAGACCAAGGCCAACACAATGACTAATAGTATCCATATAATAAGAAGCAATGTAAGAAGAAGACATACAATACGTTAGTACTTGACAGCAATATACGGGAACATACAAGGAATAGAGACGTTTTTATGGGAATATGTCTCTCTATACACACTTTACTGATACTTTGTGGGCCCTGTATCTCCTAAACGCTTGTCCCTCTGCCCCTAAGATTTCACAGTTTTTATACTTGTGACATAAGCTTTCAGAAAATATATGGGTTTCCGGAAAACCGGTATCAAAGGAGAGAAGGTTTACTTGTGAGAGACTACCAGTTCTCAAATTCCTGATTAATTTATAATTCTAAAATAAATAAATAAAGCTTTCAAATCAGTTTGTTTGCTTGGGAGATAGAGTGCTATAGACATACAGACACACACTCAAGACTTCAAACTTATAACATCCCTCTTTTTTGATGCGGGTTGAAAAATAAATTATTCAATCTACTTTAAGCTTTTCGATAGTTTAAAATCAAATCCTGATAGTACATTTGCGTTGTATGTGTTAAGTAAAAGCTACATCATTTATTGTTATCGAAAATATTGTGCGTGAGACAAAGATAAGAAACCATTAATTAAAATACATTTATTGTAAGTGTTTTGCCTGATCAAACAGAAAGAATGTGTAAACCTGAAATTATCAAATTAGAGCTAACGCTAAATTGTTGTAAACACTATTCACGAAGAAATGAAAAAAAAAAAAAAAAAAAAAAAAAAACAGTGAAGCTATACGGTTACTTTACTGTATGTATGTATAAAAGATGCGCAGAAGGAGATGGAAAGAATCTATAAAGCTAAAATAAATTTATTGTAAATGTTGTGTATCAGGAAACGGATATCAATTATAAAACTAAAATACATTTATTGAAAATGTAATGCTGAAATTAACAAATTTCAGCTAATGCTGAATTGTTGTAAATACTAATCATGAAGACATAAAAAAATTGTAACGTTATACAGCAACTTTACTGTACGTATGTAAGAAGTTGTGCAAGAAGAAATAGAAAGAAACTGTAAAGCTAAAATAAACTTTTTAGTTCCCCATCATACTATAGGCATGGGGAACTTAGGTAATCGTGAAAATTTTCGACCTCGGTTTTTTGACTTTTTTTCACGTTTTCAGGTGTGAGGAATCCGAAAATGACAAAATTTGTATGGTGTCTGTCTGTAGGGTGTCTGTTAGTCTGTTAGTCCGTTAGTTTGTTAGTCTGTGTACATGATATCTCAAGAACAAATTGTCGCAGAGAGGTCAGATCAGTTTTAAAATATTACTTTCGACACTGGCAAGAACCCTATTCATTTGCAACATTCGATTTTAAAAACTTCGTAAGTTATTAGAAATTTACGATTTTCTTAACATGGGAGAATAGGACAAAAATTCACTTAAACGTGCATTAAATGGAAACTTTTTACTGTAAAAATGTCAGACCAGTTTTAAAATATCCGTTTTGATGCCGGAATGAACATCAGTAACTATAAATATGCTACTTTGAAAATTTCGCAAGTTATTGGAAATTTACGAATTTCTTAACATGGCAGTATAGGGCAAAATTCCACATAAACGTCAACTTTGAGCGATATTTTCATCGTAAAGATGTCAGACTACTTTTGAAATATTATTTAGGACACTGGCATGAATATTAATGACTATGATTTTTCAAATTTAAAAAATTCGTAAGTTATTGGAAATTTACGAATTTCTTAACATGGCAGAATAGAGCAAAATTTCACATAAACGTCAATGTTGAGGGATATTTTCATCGTAAAGATGTCAAACCACTTTCGAAATATTATTTAGGTTACTGGCATGAATATCACAGACTATGATTTTTCCAATTTCAAAAATTCGTATGTTATTTGGAATTTACGATTTACTTAACATGTCAGAATAAGGCAAAATTGAGCATAAACTTCCATTTTGAGGATCATAAATACATTAGACAACTTCAAAATTACATTTATGATATTTTTTTGAACATGATTAAATACAAATATTCTAATAGGAAAATTTCGTAAATTATTCGTAATTTACGATTTTATCAACATAGCGAAATTGTAATTTTTTCATATAAATATGAATTTTGAGGATTATTGCATTGGAAATAGTAACATGAAACATAAACAACGGAATTGACCCTGATAAAATAAATTAATAGATTAGAATAAGATAAATACATCGAAGTGAACGATGGATAGCCTATTAGGCGGGGATTTCTTTCTGTCACTGTATCAAGCTTTGGTCAAATTCATTTTTTTTTAACATGATTATAACATGTCTCGCACTAGAAATTTATGAGACCATAAATATGGTGGGGGACTGAGCAGAGTCCACCTATGCCAACTAGTTATAAATGTTGTGCCTATGCAAAGGCAAAAAATCATTAGTGTAAATGTTTTCATAAGGGAAAAGAAAAAGGAATAATATTATAGTTTTAAAAATTTAAAGAACACGCTTTGATAGAAATGAGAACTAAAAAGCACAAAATATCTATCTTAGTATTAAAATGCAGGGAAAGAGAAAATCGTGTGAGTGACACGCCATAATATTTACAGACATTTAAATCTTTAATTGAAATAATTTAGAATTAAACAAAAACCATTTTTAAAAAATCTCCCCTGACTGGGCTCGAACGCTAGACCTTTAGGTTCGTAGCGCGGAGCTTTACCTCACAGCCACTGCGTTCACGTAGGGAAAGACTTTTTTTGTAATATAGATTTTTTGTTTGCTCTCAGAGCGGTTACAAACATACATTATACATACAAACATACATACAGGTGAAGCTAATAAAAGCGTGTTAAAAAAAGAAAGAAAGAGGAAGAAAGAAAGAAAATGAAAGAAAGAGAGATATTGTAAAGTTAAAACAAGAAATAAGTAGTTGAACTGAAATAATGTACAAATCTGTGACTGAGGATAAGGAAAGAATCTGTTAAGATAATAGATATCTGGTATAAGGGAATGCAAAAATATGCAACGCTTAAATAAATGAATTGTAAATGTTATGCCTGATCCCATGGAAAGAAACTATAAAGCTAAAACCAGTTTATTATAAATGTTATGAATCAGAAAATAAAAAGAAATTGATAAGTTCAAATCAGCTTATTGTAAATATTATGCATTATCAAATGGATAGAAAATGCAAACCTAAAACAAACATGTAGTTTAATAAAGAAGCATCACAAAACTGGCGTTGTAAAAATTATTACTTACAAACTTTGAATAAACACCATAAAATGCAATAAACTCGCAACAATTGTTTCGGGTCGAAAAAACACACGACCCTTCATCAGGCGAACAAAGTAAGCACGAGTGCTGCAGTCAAAGCGGCAACGCACAAAATCGTTTAAAATGAAAAGAGAAAGTTTATAAAGTAGAAACTAAATATAGCTACTGGTGTGAGTAGAATTGTACAAAAAAACTAGAAAATAATCTTTCGAAAGAAATTAATTATTTAAAATCTCTTGCCCTCTCTCGTGGCTATAACCCATGTATCATCGATAAAGCTCTATATAAATTTAAGAATCCTAAACGTTCTGCTCCCAAATTAAACGATCACAGTCTCATCCCAGTTGTTTTACCTTTTTATTCTTCACTCTCTTTTAAAATCTCTAAAATTCTTTCACCGTTTGGTTTCAAAGTTATTTACAAACCCGTCAATAAAATAAAATTATCTTCTCTTAAGGATCCCATTCCCACCGAAAACCGTTCTGGAATTTATTTAATTCCGTGTTCGTCCTGCAACTTAGGTTATATTGGTCAAACTAGGAGGCGTTTGAAATACAGAATAAATGAGCACCGTCGGAATGTTCGTAATGAAGAGATTACCAAATCTTCTATTGCTTCCCACTGCTGGTCTCAAGGTCATCGTTTTGATTTTTCCAAAACTAACATAATTTCATCTCCTGTCTGCTCCTCCCATTTGGATATTCAAGAAGCATTTTACATATTTAAAAATTCGAAAAATCTTGTTAATGATATTTCTTCCACTCCTTTCTTCTCTGATGCTTGGAAATTACTCACGTAACTTAGATTTTAGTTTAATTTTTGTTATCCTTAGATTGTTATATGTTTAATCTCACTCATTTATTTATTTTCTTGTTTTTTTGTACAATTCTACTCACACCAGTAGCTATATTTAGTTTCTACTTTATAAACTTTTTCTTTTCATTTTAAACGATTTTGTGCGTTGCCGCTTTGACTGCAGCACTCGTGCTTACTTTGTTCGCCTGATGAAGGGTCGTGTGTTTTTTCGACCCGAAACAATTGTTGCGAGTTTATTGCATTTTATGGTGTTTATTCAAAGTTTGTAAGTAATAAACATGTAGTGTCAAAAATTTTTGTAATTGCAAATAACGGAATGCAAAAATTTGTAACGCTTAAATAAATGAATTGTAAATGTTATGCGTTATGCCTGATCCCATGGAATGAAACAGTAAAGCTAAAACCAGTTTATTATAAATGTTATAAATCAGAAAATAAAAAGAAATTGCAAAGTTCAAATCAGCTTAATGTAAATATTATTCATTACCAAATGGATAGAAAATGCAAACCTAAAACAAACATGTAATGCTAAAAATTTTCGTAATTGCAAATAACATTTACAGCAAAAGAAATTTAAGAGTATGTTACTTATCAAATATTTTCACTTTCTTATTTAAGCAATGACTTTTACCGAAGAAGTTTTAATTATAATAGTCGTAAATGTGCACCAACGGACCGTAGAGTGACACCCCAAACCTTTTGAAGAAGTTATATGATTTCGTTTCCTTTTCTATAGTTCTATACTATAATTTTGCATAATGCTGTTATTTTAAAATGCAAAGAACTAGAGATTTTATATGAAAACTGTCTTTAAATTGGTGCATAACTTATCGCTTTTATTAAAAATAAATAAATAAATAGTTTTGAAAGTATGCTTATATCAACTCAAAATACACGTTTTCAAAAGTATCTCCGAACTTTTGTACACAGGACATTTAATTTTAAATTTAGTGAAAGTTGTATGCTAATTTTAACATGAAACTCGAAAAGATCATCAGTGCTCACCTTAAACTGTTAAGATTTCGCTAAACAGGTCAAGGCGTTCGCAAAGTAAGAAAGAATTCAAATAAATTTAAATTTCCCGGGTGTCGAAATCCTTTTCGAAATAGAAAGAAAAAGTCAAATAAGGCTTGAATTTCAAATAGGGAGTTAAAAAAAAAAAAAAAAAAAAAAAAAAAAAATTAACAAAATACCATTTTCTCTATTTAGTAATCCTTTGTTTCTCAATCGACTGAGAATTTTTATATGATTATGAATTAGCGTGCTGTGCACTGAAAAACAAAAATCTATGACTGACATCTGGAAACTAAATTGTGGTTCGAGTAAAAATAGTTCCATGTCATCCTTATAAATTCTATTTCCCTCTGCTGGCGAGTTCTAAAAACCTTTATTAGAATTCTAGAGTGCTCTCCTATATTATCATGGTCAAATTTATTTAAAAATCTCTGCAAATCAATGCAGACATAAGAGGCGAGTTTTTGTTTTAGTAACTATAATTTTGGTTTATGACCCAATTATAAAAAAGTCAAGCGAGAATTTCTTGTAATACAAAGGTTTTATAGCAATCATAATATTCAAATTGTTTCACCAACTAGAAAAGTATAGATTAGAAATTCTCGATCATTTCGTCTATCCAAGTTATTTGTTTATCTTATACGCATAATTCAGAAATCTATATTTCTAGTTTAGGTGTTCAAAAAATGACTACTTATTCCTTCTAAACGAAAGCAATACATATTTTTTTCTCAGTGTGACTATCTAAAAAGTTTTATCTATATTAATATATTTTATTTAAATAAAATGGTTTTGGAATTGCAAGTATTTGTTATAAATTTCAAAATTTTTATTTTAATGGAAAACAATTGCAGTGTTCTATAAAAATTAGCAGAGAATAAAAGCCTTTCCTCATGTTTGATTGATGCGAAAATTGAATAATCAGAATTTATAATGATAAACATCTTGTGTAGTATGCTTGATATTATTCTATGCCAATGGTGCCGAGATATAGGTATCACAAAAATAAGTTCAGTCTAACAGCCTCACCTGTTGAGCTGTTAAGACTAAAATATACCAAATACCAACTTTTATCAACGTTCAATTCATTCGTATTCTGTGTATCTTTAGTTGCAGTGTTTGAGTGCTACGCTTACATTACACATAAGAAAATTAACATACATTATTTAGATACACAATGGCATGTTTCCTCATAAATATAGTATAATTGACATCAATGATTTGTTTGCAGGCCATAAAAATATATTCCGATATATTATGGGTCTCTACCACTGGCCGAGAATTTCACATTCCAAGCTAATAGATGAAAAATTCAGGGTTCGAACCCATATTTTGCTCGTCAGCCTAGACGTTTGGAGTTTTTCGTCGTTTTCTCTGAAACTATCATGAATCTGTAGATAATTGGTCTTAGTCCATAAGACAACACCAACACCAATACATTAAACGATATAAGCGGAACTTACCTCGAAGAGCATTTTCAGTTGCGTTATTTTTTTTCTTCTTTTTCTTTAATTATATTAAATTTTGAGTATGTTATATGGTGCATATGTAGTTGTTAGACAATATACAGGTCTACAGTAAATAAATAAAATTAAATATTTTTATGCTTCCTTTTAAAACGAAAACTATAAAAATTTATTGCTCCATAACTGAGGAAAAATAAATTGAAAGTTAAACGATAAAAAGGTAAGTATGATTGGAAAGTGCTTTATTTGCTATGCAAATAGCGTATATTATGAAATTTTCTTTTTTCTGAAAATCAAAGAAACAAATAACTTATTATTAATGTATTTCTTTCTTTCTTTCTTTCTTTTCTTTTTTTTTTTTTTTTTAACTGAACAAAATCCTGAAAAAATTACTGAATAATTTTTATTTCATTATTATCTTTTCTCTGCATAATTTTTTAAAAAATGACAACTTAAAAATGCACAAAATTATTTTTTACCTCTTTTCAATACTATTTTTAAATTGAGTAATCAAGTGATTACTCAACATTAATTTTTTCTAAAAAACAACCTATTTTACCATGTTTTTATTAACTTCTACTATTGTTTGTCCGATACAAATCATGCAGTCGTTTTTTTTAACTTCCTTACTAACTAGACATTTGAAACTTTCAGAATAGCTCGGACTCCAATGACAACACAATACTTCGATGCCCTATTTTCGAATTTTGATTAGTTTTCTTTTAATTAATTAAAATACGAAAATAATAACCTACTAATAGCTTTAAAAATAGCCATTAAAATATTATCTATAATTTAATTGTTGCCAAAAAAATTTACGAGTTCATTTTCTTTCGACATAAAAATAAATACATTTAATTAAACGTGAACGTTAAAAAATTGTAAAAAGTTAAATTATGCTTCTCACAAAAATTGACATCATTATCACTTTAAAAATTTTCTACACATTGATAAAGTGTTAATGTAGTTCTACAGCTAAGATTCAACAGAAAATTAAAAAAGCATGGTATATAAAATGTTTTTTACCTTATAATTATTTTTATTGCTGTCATATTATTTCGAAGGACATATCATTTCAGAAAATGAAAGCGAAATGTAATCTTATATTTTATATGACAGTTGAAAGAATTTTTTTTATACTAAAAATTTCAGAAACTTATATTTACTTTCAAATGATATGTACGTATAAAAATTACCTGCGAAATATTGATAAAATCACGTCTATTTATTTATTTATTTATTTTTTTTTTTAATGCGCATTTTTGAATTGACATTTAGTGCAAAACCAGTTTGCTGCAAAACAAAATAGTAGCAAAGAAAACTTTATTCAAACCGTGCCAAAAATGAAGTGGCATGACAAAACGGAAACTCAAGAAATACACTGTGTAATTTTACTCATAGTTTTGTTAATGTTGTTTTACATTACCTGATTTCAAATGAAAATGAAACATTCTTACAACCTGCTTAGAAACTTCGACGAACAATTATGTCAAAATCATGTCAAAGCTGCAATTTTAGCTAAATAATGTTTAACCCCTCAAACATCATAATCAATTTTGCGAGAGTATACTTAATTTCAGATATATTAAAGAACTGTGTCGAAATTAGAGCATAAATTGTATAAAAATTTTACATATACAAGTATGTAAAGTGCCTGGAGTGTATTAAGAAAGTATATATTTTAAGCTCTGGCTTTGTATGTATTTGGAAATGCAAGATGTCAAAGTAATACACACTAATCAGAAGCAGATAGTCATTAAAAGTGCCGAATCTCTACAAATATTTTCTTTACAAGATGAAAGAATATTAATGAGTTCGTCTCGTTACCTAGCATGTCCTAAATACCATGCATTTTTTTCTTCTCTTTACTAATATACATACATTGTTTTATTCACATGTCTTAATTATATTAGAATCTTGATAAATAAAGGATTTGTAATATTTTATTCATGCTAATTGAAATCAACCGTATTTCAACTTTGAACCTACCAACATTAGCAAGAACGAATTTTTCTTTTGATTTTACATATATCCTCGAACTATGAAATAAAGGTCTCGTTCATTTCAGGTAACTGGCCATCACTGATGACACCTGCGGTGCCTTCAACTCAATATATTGTTTTAAACAATTTTGACCGTGGCAAACCCTACCAGGTTGCTCATTGCCAGTGAAAATCAGTACCATGACAAACAATCGTTCGCAAGCGAACGCAGAGTGGCGTCTCAAAAATGAAAACATGTCGAGTTACTTTTAAGATGATAGTTGTCTCAAAAAGTACATGCTGTACTATTTTCTAGAAGAGGGTGTCTTTGGAAAATTCCAACACCAGAAATATATTAGTTAATTTTATGAGTTGAAAATATTATTTTTCATTTAAAAAATATAAGACAATACAAATTAAAAACATTAAATTAATTCATTGCAACCAACTATTCAATAACAAGCATATCGCTATCAAATCTCGTTGGTCACAGAAGACGTCATACTAGAATTCCACAATAGTGAAATTTTAAATTTTTAATCGCACAAAATTAATATCAGCTGTTTTCTTCAAAATAATAATAATGGTGTTCAATTTTATTTTAAAAATGCAAATGTTAGCAGTTATGCAAACGCAATTTTTTCTTTCGTTGTACCTTTTTATATAACTAAAGACTTGAAAAAAAAAAAAAAAAAAAAATTCCATTGTTTCGTGCTACTATTAGAGTGTAACAATTCCGTCAGTTCTAAACGAAGCTTTAATTAGTAGACCAAAGATCCACTATAATGAGTTCGCAAAGTTTTATTTTTTTCTTTATTGTATTCCTACCAAATTGAGTTAGTTAAGAGAAAGACATAAATAAAATGCATTTTGGATCTAAGACAGCATTCATGCCTGTCCAGGGCGTTAACATGAGTACAAATCAACCACTCTTCCTCCACCTGCCAGAAAAAATAATGACAGTTTCGAAGAAGAAACTCCTCATTTGTCGCATAATAGAGAGTGCGTTAACATTTTTATTAGCATTTATTCTGTTCAGTCAAATGCTTTCTTAAAAAAAAAAAAAAAAAAAAGCACTTCAGATAAAAACTAGCTTACTACGTTTTTATTATTATTATTATTATTATTTAACATTTTCTAACAAAGTTGAAATTGTATAAGACTTCAGTTCGACATTTAGAAGAAAGTAGGTGCGCTGTAAAAAAATTTTGTGGCATGTTATACAACAATGGTGAAGCAGCTTATTTGCCACAACCATGTAGAGAAATGTTACCAATTGTAACCATGTGATACGCTAACGGTTACACAGTTGCAGCTGGTAACGTTTCTCTACACGGCTGTGGTAAGTAAGCTGCCTCAATATTCTTGTGCTGCAATCTTATGTTTTTTTTTTTTTTTTTTTTTTTTTTTACAGTTTGATTATGGAATACCACTTCTATTTGAACATACCATAAGAAAATCAAGTATTTTGGATCATTGTGAATTCGACTATTGCAACCTTTCAAGTGTTGTTAATATGTTTTGATGGTTTTATATAACAAAAAATAAAGTTTACATGCAAAACTTTTAGTTAAGGAAAAAAAAAAAAAAAAAAAAAAAAAAAAAGGCTTTTTTCTTGTAATATGGAATAGTTATGAAGGGAAATATGGAATATTCATTTCCTTAAATCGTAATATGAAATAGGGTAGTATTTTTAGAGAAAATCCTGAATAACTACAGTATAAACATTTTATTTTGAAATTACTATTGAAAATAAACAGCAATGAAAAACTTGTCAACATTTTACAAAAATCGCAAACAATGTGGAATAGTTGGTATTCCATATTAATCGTCATTTTGGAGAATAAATCAATCTCAACTATTTGTTGGTAGAAATACGTTCATGGGAATCTGACTACTAACTAACTCAACTTCCCTACCGGAAATGACGCTAGGTTTTTCACTCATTTTACTGCTTGGTAAATAGATTACAGAATTCGTAATACTGATCTCCAAAAAGTCAAGTCTGAATCTTGATAAATCAAAGAAGTTGTATGACACAAAAACTGCTCTTTTCACTGGCAAAAGATGAACTACCGTTCATATTTGAGGCCTCGTGAAGACGTATGATGTGCTTCCGATAAGTTGTAGTACCACACATGGTACAGTTGAGATATAACGGTATTCCATTTATCTCGATTATTCCATCTTCCCCACTGTTCCTCTGCCTGTCTGACCGCTAACTTTGATAAATGTATTTTTGTTACTGTAAAATTTAAATGAATTTTAAAGGTCAATAAACTTTTTAGTGCTAGAGGCCTATTTCAGTCGGTTTATTGAGTGGGGATTTATTGAATGAAGTCCCCCCAAGGCCCAACTTTGACATGAGTCCCCCCAAGGTACCCCTATTTCAGTCGGTACAGCGTTGTCGAATTTTTATACGTCACTCTTAATAGTGCTAAGGGCCTATTTCAGTCGGTTTATTGAATGGGGATTTATTGAATGAAAATGAAGTCCCCCCAAGGCCCAACTTTGACATGAGTCCCCCCCAAGGTACCCCTATTTCAGTCGGTACAGCGTTGTCGAATTTTTATAATACACTCTTAATAGTGCTAAGGGCCTATTTCAGTCGGTTTATTGAATGGGGATTTATTGAATGAAGTCCCCCCAAGGCCCAACTTTGACATGAGTCCCCCCCCGGGCCCAACTTTGACATGAGTCCCCCCGGGCCCAACTTTGACATGAGTCCCCCCCAGGCCCAACTTTGACATGAGTCCCCCCCCCAAGGTACCCCTATTTCAGTCGGTACAGCGTTATCGAATTTTTATAATACACTCTTAATAGTGCTAAGGGCCTATTTCAGTCGGTTTATTGAATGGGGATTTATTGAATGAAGTCCCCCCAAGGCCCAACTTTGACATGAGTCCCCCCCCCAAGGCCCAACTTTGACATGGGTCCCCCCAAGGCCCAACTTTGACATGAGTCCCCCCCCAGGCCCAACTTTGACATGAGTCCCCCCAAGGCCCAACTTTGACATGAGTCCCCCCCAAGGTACAACTTTGACATGAGTCCCCCCCCAAGGCACACCTTTGACATGAGTCCCCCCCAAGGCACACCTCCCCCTCATTGGGAAAAAGAGAAAAAACGTTGTTTTGCGGCTATAAGACTGTTTGGACTTCCAACGTTATTTGTTACAATATCTGTAGCTGAAACACATTGGTTTGATTTAATGAAAACTTTATCATGGAATTTAGATCGTCACGAATTAACTAAAGAAGAATTTGTCGATATTAACAAGTTTAGCAGTAGGCCTCTGGCAGTAAATTAAAATCTGTCAATGTCAGATTTTCATGTTTTAATTAATAATGAAATAATGTCGTGTCTGTATAATTTTTTTTTTTTTTTTTTTTCCTGTTAGGCGGGTTTATTATGACTACTTGTTCATCATTATTTAATAACTTTTTTTTTTTTAATGCAAATGTGTGATGCGACGTAGTTTGAAGAAAAAGCTATATATATGATTGATAAAAGGTTGAGTGGGGGATCTGTTCTTCGCATGAGGCTACGAGATGTTATGTGACCTCAATCTCATTTAAAGTTTATTATTGTAAATATGCATTTTAAATTTTAAGTTTTATAAGTTTTAACAGCATAAAGCGATATGCTATTTTATCTAAAGAGTATATTTTATATAAAGATGCTATTTTATCTATTTTAATTAAAAACGCAAAATAATATTTACGATTTTATTGCTGGCATTCCTTTGCTCAAGTCATGAATTTTTCTAATAAACAAACCTATGCTCGCCCCTATTTGCCTAATATTTTCTTTTATCTTGACACGCAAAAGAAATCAGAATGGACTGCAGTTATTTGCTATGGATTTCATTTATTTTAATGTAGAGCGAGAGAAGTTTTTAGGTTAGACAATCAGACGAACCAAATATGTATACACATTTCAGTTACTTTGTAAAGTATTACTAAAAATGTTATTACAATAAAACATTAATCTACTTTTTGTAATTAAAAACGAAAATAAAAGATCATGTGGTACGCACAAATTATAAAACATGTTCTAGCTGTACTTACCCATTACAACGTTTAATCTTCAACGTATTTTAACTTCATACTGAAACGTTTAAACAGTGGTTTCTCAAACAACGCACAGGTACAGTCGGTAACAAAAATCTCCGAACACTAGCAAAAATTCCTATGTTAAAAAAGTACACTTAATACAGTTTTGTTAAATAAATCCTTGTCGAATCCTGTTCTCTAAGAACAAGATTCGACAAGGATTTATTTAACAAAACTGTATTAAGTGTGCTTTTTTTATATAGGAATTTTTGCTAGTGTTCGCAGACTTTTGTTACCGACTGTACCTCCTAGAAGATTTTCGAGTGTGCCAGATATTCCAGAGAAATAAGTGTCAAGATACTAAAATACACGCAGTTACACTGTTATACCATTTCATCATTGACATACGGCTCTTTTTGTCAACACATCATTATTATGCTTATTAACAGCGACTCTCCTTGCAGAAAAGCAGCCGTAAATTCTTATTTTATACATTAGTTGTTTTGAAAGTTGTGGAAGTGTAAGTTATGTACATAATAGTTATTAAAAAATAAAAATGAATAAAATGAATAAATTGCTCAGAAAAATAATAAATAAATAAATAACAATTTTCTTGTGGAAGCGAACAAAATTTAAATACAAGTAGGAAAGAAAAATATTTGCCTACTCGAATTAAATTAGAAAATATATTGAAATTATAATATATTGAAATAAATTTCGATATTATAATATGTTCTCAGAATTAGATTGAGAGTTATTTTCAATATCATATTTGTGCTAATTAGGATTTTTCTCTCCTCGCCACAATTAAGGGTTAAAAGAGAAGATTTTTGTTTTCTTACGTATTGCCGAGGAATTGAGGATTTGACTTTTAAATATTTAACCTAATTATTGTAATATGATTTTAGAAAATTGTATGTAATAATGTGCCTACACTTATTTGTAGGATTTTGAATAGAATTCAAAAAGTTTGAGAATCACTGCTTTTTTTTTTTTTTTTTTTTTTTTTTTTTTTTTTAATAAAGGAAGAATTTAAATACAGTAAAACCTCGATCCATCGTTTTTCATGGGGTGCGTGAAAAAAAAAAAAAAAAAAAAAAAAAAAGATGAAAGCGGGAAAGCGATGAATGCTGGTTAAAGTAAAAACACGAATAAATCAATGTTTATAAAATAATACTCGCAATATAGTATACTACTAATAAAAACTAATTTATTACTCTTCAAACTGTCGCAGAAATAAATCAAAGTTGTAGAACATTAAGTAATATTTATTTTTTTAAATCAGTAATTTATGTTGGATTTTTTGTTCATTTTATAAATTAAACGGGGATTTTCAAGATTTACAACATTTTTTGGTCCTTTTCTGAAATTTCCTGAGCATATAAAAAAGTTCCCGTAATTGCGTCAGACGCACCTGGCACTAGCTTAGGCTCAGCCTCAGGAATGTGAAAAAATGTAGTAGCTGAACATACGGGATGCATCCGTTCTTCTTTTAACACAAAGTAGAATAATTTATTCTCCAAGCAATAACACACGATCCGTATTTAGTAATTCATAGACATATGTTACACAATCCCTATTATATATCTGCAGAATCCCTGATCTTCACCTACAAACGGCATAAAGTTGAGTAGTTGATGTTGGTTTTGTTTTACATCGCACTAGTGCTACAATATGGGCAAATGGCGACGGTCTGAAATTCAGCTTTGAAAATGGTCCGGAAACATGCCATCAATATTTTGATCCTCCGTGGAGGAGGAAAAGAGTTATTTTAGGATAGAGGAAGTAATTCCAGTTTGAATGTCATATGGAATCGCTTAATTTTCAATTTCATTCTGGCCAGAAATTTTTTTTACAACGATGAATGCGGGAAACGACTTAAAGCACGATGCATGCGGGTTTCGTTAACATTATTTAAATACAGTTTGTGCAGGAATCATAGAAATAAAACGATCAATGCGGAAAAACGATGGATGCGGGAACGATAGATCGGGGTTTCACTGTATATATATATAGCTTTCGAAAAAAAAAAAAAAAGTAAAATAGTTTCCCTTTTGGAAAGCATTAAAAACACATAATATAGCCAAAGATGTACTTCCAGTCATTTCTACTTACACCCTATATTGCATCTGAATAATTGTGTATTCTAAACCAATCGTCAAAGCTTATCATACCACGTTTTGTATAGGAAACATTCTTTTATGTACAGGGTGTTTATAAAGTCCCGGACCCATTTTGATGTTTAATAACTCATAAAATAATGAAGATATAAACAAACTTATGGCATTTATTGATGGAATAACTCATATATATTCTTTTCAGGTTTGAATATCTTTACTTTTGTAAATATCGTCTGCGCGTGTGGTTAATTTCAGATAATTTCATTTTCCAGTCTAAATATCTGTACTTTTCTAAATATCGTCTGCTTATTAATTGCATTTTTCTCTCTTTTGACTTTTTTTGACTCTTTGGAAAACCCCCATGAATACCGTGAGGCACAAAGGGATTCCCCAAAGGTTAATGTGTGGTGTGGACTAATGCACGACCGAGTCATTGGGCCTTTCTTTTTTACAGAAAAGACGGTCTCATCAGTAGTATACTTAGACATGTTGGAAAACTTCGTATTTCCACAACTAGAAGAGCTTCAGCCACATGTCTTTTTGCAACAAGATGGTGCACCACCTCATTGGGGTACCATCGTTCGTAGTTCTTTGAATGACCATTTTCCACGAAGATGGATTGGGAGAGGAGGCCCAATTCCTTGGCCACCCAGATCACCTGATATAACGCCGCTGGACTTTTTCCTTTGGGGATTTGTAAAGGGCAATGTTTACAGGAGGAGAGTGTCGAACATTGATGACCTAAAAGTCAGAATTACAAACGCAATAGCCTCTGTGGATGCCGACATGCTTGCCGCTACCTGGCGTGAAATTGACTATCGACTTGATATTCTCCGTTCGACGAAGGGGGCACACGTGAAAGTTCATTGACAAGGGTCATGAAACTTTTAGAGTCTATCTAACCATTTATGTTATTAATTTTAATCTATCTTTATTATTTTATGAGTTATTAAACATCAAAATGGGTCCGGGACTTTATAAACACCCTGTATATATGTTCCTTTGTAAATAATGTATGGTAATTTCGTTATATTTTCTAAAGAATACAGATATTTAATACTTCTCGTTGGACGTAATACCTTAAGGGACACACATACACACACACAAAAAAAAAAAAAAAAAAAAAAAAAAAAGCCGCACTTGGATACTTTTATTTTTCCTTTCAAAAAACCACCAATTTTAACATTTAACTGTAAGGATGTAACAGATAGTTATTTTGCCAAATATCGAATATCTGAAACTTTATTGCCTGCTGAATTCGGATATGCGAAATCAGGCAAAGTTAATATCCGTTTCATCCCTATTTTAAATGATTCAATTGGCCGTTTTTTAAAGGAAAAATAAAATTGTCCAAGAGCAGCTTTTTTTTTTTTTTTTTAATTTTTTTGTCCTTTAGTGTATATCCGAATTATCTCATGAGAATTAATTATCTTATTATAAAACTAACCAGTAATGCTATTTCAACCATTTTCAATAGGGAACATGCTACAATTAACCCGAATAACATGTATCAGTTTCAAGGCATTCTAAAAATATTTACGGAAATGAAAAGATGGATAGAAAGACGTACAGACAAATAAACGAACCGAATATATATAATTCATAAACACATTTCATCTTTGTTGGAAAGCGTTAAAAAGCTAGCGTGATAAATTCACTTTACATCAATTAAAAGTTTATATAATTCATTAAACCACAAAACTGATAAAAACGACTTTATTAAATGATAATGATAAATTTTTTTTAATCATATTCAGTGATGATGTATAAAAAATGCCATGAAACAAAGTCATAGGGAACGAATTGCGCAATAATTTATTTCGTTCGCTGCTCTAAATAAAGGCCAGTAAAGAACAATTTGAACTAGAGGTCAAACTAATCAATTATCTCGAAACAAGTTTAAATAAGAATGGTCAAACAACCTTACGATCTTGCCCATTTTAGCTGCTAAATTTGGGTGAAAATTTACATTTGCATTAACTTGTTCTCGATTATCATATAGCATAATAAGATACCTAAAATCAATTTGATCTCAATACCTATCTTATAGGTTTTTTATTTTTTATTTTTCAGAATTTATTTTCTATACGAAAAAAATTATATTGGATCAAAATTATTTTGAGATAACTGTGTTTTCGAAGATTATCTGTAAAAAAAAAAAAAAAAAAAAAAAAAACATGAATATTAATGGATTGACTTTAAATATGTATATATGTGAAGAATTTAATAACGTTATAAAATTTAGCAATTATAGTTACATGATAATACCAACAACACACACATAAAAGTTATTGCAATTCAATTTAAATGCTAGCACATATTTTTTCTATGATTCATTTACAGTAGTATATATATATATATATATGCTAATTATGTTTAATTTAAGTAATATAATCAATATATTTCAATTCATTTCGTTTTTTCACAATATTAAAATATATGAATTTCATATATTTTACACTTACCAGGGGCATATGGTTGTGGTTGTGAAAGTTAAGACCGACTGACTTCGCTAGAATCCTAGGCCTATGGGTGGAATGCCCTTCGTGGTGGTCTTACTAAAGGGACCTAGCCCATATTTACGCGAGTTTCGGCGAAAACCACGAAAACCACCGAACGGCTAGGTCGACAAGCGCGACCTGGGATCGAACCCGGCACTTCTCGTCTACCAGCTTTGAATACAGAACCACTCACACACTGGTGTAGCACCAAATGTACGGGCCTAATCGCTATATATATGTATATACATAAGGAAGACTGGGGACTAAAGGGGCATGTTTTGCTTTTCTAACGTAATATATATATATAATTTTTTAAATTCTTAGAATATTTTACCATGTTTTTATTAATTAACTTCGATTCTTGTGTGTTTGTTTGTGTGTTTGTTTGTCAGGGACAAATCTTGCAATCGATTTTTAACTAACTTCCCGACTAGCTAGATATTTGAAATTTTCAGGACAGCTCACAACACGGTGACAATACATTTTTCTAATAATTTTAGTCAACTGCTTCAGGTTCCGCTGCCTTCGGCAGCGTTTATATGATTCGGCAGAAAATTTATTTAACTAACTTCCCGACTAGCTAGACATTTGAAACTTTCAGAATAGTTCAGAATAAGGTTAAAATGCATATTTTTAATACCTTTAGCCAACTATTTCGGGTTCCCGCTGCCTTCGGCAGCGTTATCAGTACAAGTATTGCAATCGATTTTTTCCTAACTTTCCGACTAGCTAGACATTTGAAACTTTCAGGATAGCTCAAAACACGGTGACAATACATTTTTTTAATACTTTTAGTCAACTGTTTCAAGTCCCCACTGCCTTCGGCAGCGTTTATATGATTCAACAGAAAATTTATTTAACTAACTTCCCGACTAGCTAGACATTGGAAACTTTCAGAATAGTTCAGAACACGGTGAAAATGCATTTTTTAAATATTTTTAACTAACTACTCCGGGTTCCTGCTGCCTTCGGCAGCGTTACCAGTACAAAGCTTGTAATCGATTTTTCACTAACTTCTCGACTAGCTAGACATTTGAAACTTTCAGGATAGCTCAGAATACAGTGACAATACATTTTTTTTTTTTTTTTTTTTATACTTTTAGTCAACTGTTTCAGGTCCCCAGTGCCTTCGGCAGCGTTTATATGATTCGAACAAAAATTTATTTAACAAACTTCCCGACTAGCTAGACATTTGAAACTTTCAGAATAGCTCAGAATACGGTTAAAATGCATTTTTTTAACACCTTTAGCCAAATGTTCCGGGTTCCTGCTGCCTTCGGCAGCGTTACCAGTACAAAGCTTGCAATCGATTTTTCACTAACTTCCCGACTAGCTAGACATTTGAAACTTTTATAATAGCTCAAAACACGAGAGCAATGAATTTTTTTAAAAATTTATCCAATTGCTCCGGGTTTCCGCTGCCTTCGGTAGCGTTTATATGATTGAACAGAAAATTTAAAAACATGGTATATAAAAATATCTTTTTATCTTGTAATTATTTAAGCATATGACATCTTTAAATAGTTTTCTATTAATGGATACAAGATGTTAGTGGTTTAATTATTAAACGGGAAAAAATCATAATTTATAATGTAAAATTAGACCATTTTGACCCAGACCTGGGGTCTAATGCAACTAACTAGCCATGGGATCTGTTAAGACACATTACTTAAACTTTTTTTTTTTTTTTTAATCGAATTTAATGCCTATTTATACCCTACAACAAACGAGCATTTTTATAGATAACAGGAAGCTATATATATATATATATATATATTTTTTTTTTTTTTTTCTGTCTGATAAGCAATTTACGATTGTTTTATTTTCATATTTGAAAATGATGGCAACGGATTCATATTATGTGTTAATTAATTTCCATTTAATGTTCATATTTATAAAAAATATTAAAAAAACATCACTGAATTACCACGTTTCTTTCATATCATGTTTTTAAATTTCATAAATTTAATTATTTTTCTTTTGTACAAATTTTACTTTAATTTTTATAGAGATATTAGATCAATTTCTTAAAAGTTATTTTTTTGATCATTTTGTGCATATTAATTTCCCATATAAGATATTAAAATTTCATTCAGGCCATTTTCGTTAAAATATCACTATGATTGTTGTGTTGATAGATAAAGTTTTTATTGTATTTTTTATTTCAAACACAAAATTTTAAGTGTTTTAATCCTTATGATTATTATTATTACATATAAATATATGCAATTAACTATTACATAGTGAGTACATAATATGACGAAATAAAGGAAAAATCCATCTTTTGATAAATTTATATATGCATATGGTAACTTTAAACATTTAGAACGACCAATAATGAATTTTTATCAAGCAAAGCTAGGAGAGATCGCGCGGCAGAAGAGATTGCGCACACAGAGGATCGGAAGGAAAGAGTAGAGTGGGAGAATTGAGATTTCAGATGCTTGTACATCTATAGTGAAGTGCCGACTTGAATGTTCATGTTGATTGCTTCAAGAGTTTAAGATAAATGTCTTTATTTTGTCTCGTTTTCAAAAATAAATGCTTGAATTTTCATAACCCTTCTTAAGAATTTCAATACAATGGTAATAATACAAAATATTTTTAATTTAAACAATTTCTCATAAGCTACTAACTTAGACTAACAGTACGAGCACCATGATTTTCTCTAAAAGTAAATAATCATTTAATAAAAGACTGCGCAATCTCTCCTACCAAAATGGGAGAGTTTGCGTTTTTGTTATTTAGGAGAGATTACGCATTGATTTTTATAAAATTCTATATTAATAGAGATTTCGCAGATTATTGGTAATGAGAATGACAAGTCAATGAGCATAAATTTGTTGAATGTCTGGAATTGTACCAGGAAAAATTTTCGACAAAAGCTTGGTCTAGTTCAATCCATTTGAGACGGCTCATCTTTTTGGAAACTGTCCCCAGAATCGGAAATTGAACATTGTTCAGGCGTGTCACGATCGACAAAAGCCACACCTCTGGTGGGATTAACCTCTCGAATTCTAATGTTAGCCTGTCAGAAATTTACCGCAAAGTATTTAAATGTTATTGTATGTCTATTTAGTTTTGCAATATTTTCCGGTATTATGTTCAAACTTTTTATAGTTGTCGGCTGCTTAAATGGAAGCGATAAAACTAAATGCAAACAAAAAATATCAGTCTACCCAAATTTCCTTTTAAGGGCTGTAATCGTCTAAATTTCAATGAAATAAAATAAATTAAATAAACGTAAAGGATTTTAAAGTTGAAACGAGAAGATTTCAAACAAAGTGAAATTTTGGTTTTGTGTTTTGAACATTTTTGTGCAGACGATTTTGAAGGGTAAAAAAAAAAAAAAAAATTTAGAAAATAGTAAACGGTGGGCGGATTCTGGACTTAAAAGTGGGCGGGACTAACCATATATCATTTTACACATATGAAGAGCAAACATTCAAACCATGTTTTCTACTTCGGATACAATTTTTCAGACAATACAAAAAACTAATAAATTAAAAAATAACTAAACTTAAAACCTAATTATCGTTTGCTTAGATGTATTACTAGTTACTAAGAAGCCACGTAGACATATCTAGGAAGATGTGTAAACATTCTATTTTATGTTACCTTTAAAGAAAAATCACTAATTCCTTTTTTAAACACGGTTTGAATACTTGCTACTCATATAGTTTGTTACTAGTTTTTTTTTTTTCGACAATGCATTGCATTGCATTCATAGTGTACAATCCGTCTCGAACAGTTAAGCGCGATCTCTCCTAACCTAAAACGAGAGACTGCTCAAAATAGCTCGCTTGGTTTTATTAATTCTACTGTTTTAAATTATAACAAAACAACAAAATAGTAATGGAAATGCATAGAAGAAGAATCAATTCAAAATTATGCTCCAATAGTTTCGCAAAAAATTAATATTTGCGCAGACTCTCCTAGCTGTACCTTAATGCAGTTTTGTAAGTAGCAAAGATATCTTCTTTTTTTTTTTTTTTTTTTCCTTAAAAGAAGCGATATAAACCCGTTACGATAAGTAATTCAATAAAATTTTGAAAATATATTAATAGTAAAAATTAAATGACGATCACACATGCTTATAAGAAATTAAATTAAAGTTTTTTATTTCTCGATCTAAAATTATGTGCTAAATATTAATTTAAAATAACATTTCATATATGATATATGTGCTTATATACTTACGATATATGTGCTTATATACTATTTTATTTCCACTTCTTTTAAAATAATATATGATAACGTTAAGACCTTCAATAACTTTGGCCGTACATTTATAAATAGACGAGTATGTGTGTCAGGCTCTCTAAATTAACTTTTTCAGGCAGAAAAACGTGCATTTTCAGTATTTACTTTCAGTTCCCGTCCATGGGTCAGCACTCTCTCTTCATAAAAAAATAGGTTACTTGGCAAAAAAATCCACATTATGCTCGCTTATAATGTGTAATTATACGAATTATGCAAATAGTAACACGAATAAAAAGTGTGGAAAAGAAGTGTGATGTCGAAAAAATGAATAGAAGTCGGTATTCACATATAAATGATATCTTTCTGTAGATTTTAGAAATCCATTGTTTTCTTGTACAAAATTGTCCAGTTTATGCATAAAATATTAGTATTTTATTTGAAAAAGAAGTCAATATTATTTTCTCGATGTTTGTTTAGTTAACTGTTCTTTTGTCTATTGTTAGAAAAAAAAAAAAAAAAAAACTAGTGCTAAAAAAAAAGAATCGTCTGCAGAAATAGCGAGTATGTTTTTCATCTCTCAAAACGTTATCTATGGAAGAAAATGTTTTGAAAATGTTTTTTAGTTTCATTTTTTTTTTCCTTTTTTCTTTCTTTCTTTTCTTTCCTTTTTTTTTTTTTTTTTTTTTTTTTTTTTAACAAAGTAAAAGTCGTAAAAATTTAAATTTAAACTTCATTTCCTTTCTGAAACTATGAATAGATTCATGTTTCAGAAACTTGCAATGAAATGAATGAGAACTGAAAGAATTAAAAACGATGAACGAGGGCATTGGAGTGAAAATATTTTACATTTTATTTGAAACAAAACTCCGTTCTATTTTGAATAGAAAAAAATCGAAATGCTAATTTTCCTATTTCTTTTAGCTTCAAGTGAAAAGTAAAAAAGTATAAATCAAGAGATTAAATCTTTTTCTTAAGAGCTATTATATCTCTCCCAATAATTGTGTAAAGAAGACAAGAAGGAAGTGTGTAAGAGAAAGCATTACTTATTTAAGTTTTGTGATGCGTATTTGTGACTGCTTAGAAGACAATTTTTCCTGAAAAGTTTTCTAATTTTTGGAAGAAGAGTGTGCATAACCATAACAATTGAAATGTTGTAACAAACTTTAAAATAGAAGTTTGGAAACACTTTAAAATAGAAGTTCGTTATTTTGAATAAAAAAAAAATAAATAAATAAAATAAATAAATAAATAAAAATCTGCTTTTCGTAGTTCAAAAATAATTACATCAGCTGTCGACAATTTATGAAGCAAAAGGTGAAAAAGCTTCAAATTTATTTGCATGAAAATGGGCATTAGTTTTTCATTACATTATTGATAAAAGAAATAGATAGGAAAGCAAAAATGTTTTAATGCATCTTTACATTCTTTTACCAGAGAAAATAATGTTTTACGGTCAAATTTTCGAAATAGAGTTGTTTTCTGTATTTATACGTTTTAAGACCCCCTTAATCCTAAAATCAGGTTTTTAGTGGTTGGTCTGTGTGCGTGTGTCTGTGAGTTTGTTAGCATAAATGAAAAACAAATATTAGCAGGAAGTACAAAATCAGTATTCTAAGTCATATGGGTATGTTACTTGAAACATTTATTGTGATAGAATCTTATAGAGGAGCATGCAAAAGTATTCAAATACATTACGTCTATGGGCGAAATATCTAATGGGTACAGTTTAACATCTTTGGAATGTACTAAACAAAATGAAATTGCCATATAGTTTTAATATCCCCAAAAGTATATGTTTCACATAGAAAACAATATAAAAATATTTATATTTCGTTTACAGGGCCCCACAAAAGGTTTCTGATACATTAGTACTCTGGCTAGAAAAGGCCCAAAATGCATGTTAAGTTGTGCTTTGTGTTTTCTTTTCTGTTCTAAATTTAATTACGTGATTTGATGCGTGTATAATATGAAAACAATATGCACGTCTACTAAAAATTACTCAAATACGTTTCAAAGATTAGTGTGAGCGAAAATTATCTAAATAATTCGAAATAAATTCTAAAATATTTTAGCAGTTTTAAATGTTTTATAAATGTGGGTACACTTTTAAACGAAAGGTTGAGGAGGCCTAACACAGAAATGTATGTTAAATAAAATTATTTTTGGACTATTTTTAATTGTTTTTGAAATACCCTAGAAATATTTAAATATAGCACCTGATGTCTTATATACTTTTAATAATATTTCTTTTGTAATGCAGAATAATAGAAAGTTGCGTGAGTGTCAAACCGAATTTTTATTTATGATAAAATTCAAATTAAGATTTGTAGCTTTAAATTAAAAATCATTTTAGAAGACTTCATATTTCAAACCAGAAATCTGTATATACGCCGATCAATTTTTAAATTGATAGATCATTCCTTATTTTTCGTAGGTCATTAATACTAAGTTTGATAATCGCGAAACAGCAACATTAATATTGTGTTTGATAATCGCGGAGCAACAGCAATATTAATACTAAGTTTGATAATTGCGGAGCAACAACAATAGCTGTCGTGAGAAAAATACAATTCCTTGACAATCAACTATTTTTTTCTATCCCAAAATGAATCTGTACAATTGTGATTTCATGATTTGAATGTTCCATTGCGAGGGGGAAATACTCTTTGCATGAACATTATCCTCATCATAATTAAAGAACTATAAATCTAACATAATACACTTTACATTTTGATTCTAAATTACACGAGCATTACAAATCACATAATTTAAAGCATCTTCTGCAATAACCTTCATTCTGAACTACACCCATGATTGAACTAAAGAAAAAAGTTCACGGTCGTTCACTTTTACTTTACTTCCCCAAAACTCAAATTGAGGCCAAAAACAAGAGTGTCTGAGGAAAAAAAAATGTTCCATGCGAACCTCCAGGTATTCTGTCATCTAGAGGTGAAAGTGAAACACGGGTTGCAAAAGGGCAAAAAATAATCTTTTTTAAACAAAGTAGGCCATTTAGTGGGAAGACAGTTAGGCTAAACGCCTGATTGGGTCAGTAGTTGCAAATAGATGACACTAGCAATGAGTATTTCTATCACGTTTTCATTATTATTAAATAGAATAAAATTGACGAGAATTTCGGTTATAATTCTATTTCAGTTCATGTTAAGAAAGTGAGTGGAGTATCACAGTATCACAGAAAATTTCGCTAAGGATTAAATTTGTAAATGTAAAAGTTACGGGGGGAAATAGTATCTGATATACGTTATTATTATTATTATTATTATAAACATTGAGATTTGACAATATTAATAAAATAAATAAAATTATTTTAAAAAATTGTGTTGTCCTTCAAAATATATAGCTGTTTTTAAGGAGTTACACAATTATTTATTCTTCATTTTTCAATTCAATTATGTTATTTATAATATGTAAAATTAAGTTGTTTCCTTTTCTTTCTCTCTCTCTCTCTCCAATGTGATTTTTTTTTTTTTCATCCTAGTTTTGCATAGTTATTGGATATAATTATATATATATATATACATATATATATATATATAATTATAATATATATATAATTTAAATGTATATTTAAAATCAGAAATTTTAATTCGGAAATTAAATTTTAATAACTGTTATAGGCAGACGGATGGATGTCTGTCAGAAGCTTAAGACAACAATTAACCAAACGGGAAAATTTCAACTATAGTTTGTAGGTTAAAAAATAATAATAACAATAATAATAATAATAAATAAATTTTATCACTTTTATCATTATGTGTAGTGTGCAGAATAGAGTTTTTCAACAATAACTAATAATTATGTTATTACTTATGCGAAAACTGCATATTGTATATGATTCTGTACAACAATGAATAACAATATATGTATAGCAAGCTTTCGATATATTTTATTGTAATCTTACATTGGTATATTAGAGATGGGAAATAAACCAGAAAACGAATTTAATTAAAATGGAGCCACAAAATCTGAAAAGTAGTCGCAGTTAATCAGATGATTAAATCTATAAATAGGCAAAAATGGAAAACTTGGAAAAGCGTGAATTGAAAATATTTGACTATGGTCATGATGATAATAAAAAATGATTGAAGTATACCAAGAGAATAAACCGATCGATTTCTGTAATTAGATTCATTTTTTCCAAAATAGTTGATTTTTGTTTGTAATAAAAAATACTATAATATATATATTTTTTTCATGAGCTTTTAAATAATTATGTTTCAATAATAAAAATAAATAAATAAATAAAAAGCTTTTGCAATCATTTGCCATTACAGAATCGATTATAAAACTGGTTTTTATAAATGGAGTGTTTTTTAAAACGATTCCAAGAGAGTGATTTGACGAGATTTCTTTAAATTGATTAATATTTTTCAATTTTGTGTGGTGTTTATAATAATAAAAACCATTTTTTTTATATAAACTTTTAAGTAATTTTGTTTCAAAAGAAAAAGTTTTTTCAATCATTTGCCACCACAGAATCCATCATACAACGTATATTTTTTTTAATATAAAGGGAGTGTTTTTTAGAACGATACCAAGAGAGTGAGTTGAAGAGATTTCTTTAAAGTGATTAAGATTTTCCAATTTAGTGAGGTTGTACATAGTAATAAATGTACTACTGACATAGTGTATTGATATACTACTACAACTTTTAAATCAGTTTGTATCTGTTTTAAAGGAAAAATTTTTACAATCATTTACGATTAGAGCATCCATCATAGAAATTTCTTTTTCTTTTCTTTTTTCTTTCTTTTTATTATTATTATTATTATTATTATTATTATAATGTTACTTTGTGAATTTGAATCTTTAAATCTACATTATTGTAGTAAGTTATAATATTAAAATTATCAGAATTCGTTTTCATTGTATAAGTAATATGTTGAAATCAGAAATGTTTTTGAACTTTTGAAACAATCAGAATGCAAGCTATAATTACCCTGGGTGTGTCTTAGTAGTCTAACTCTCCAGAACTTATCTGAATACATTGTTTTGAAATCATGTGTATACTAATAAGCAAACTTGGTAGTATTTCTAGTAATATGCTATTACGGAAAGCATTGAAGTAATAAATTAGGCTTCAATTATTTTGCATTTTATGTACGAAAAACCACAGCTTATCGCTGTTATTTGCTTTGTTTGTAGTATATATATTTTATACATAAACTCCATGAATAATACAGGTATTTTATATTTCTGACACAAATTGGTATCATTGTTTACGATTCAGTGAATTAATTTGTGCATGATACACAAATTGTTTTTGCCGAAGTTCTGTAATTCTATTATCATTTTCATCCATGAATATTCACTTGTGAATAAACATTTTCGTAACCAAATGAATGCATTGTGAAAAATTCAGTTTTCACGCTTAACTTGTTTTGATGTAGTTTATTTATTTATTTATTTTTTTTAAATGTTAGTTTACTTGATAAAATACTGACACTGTATTTTAATAAATAAACAGAGTAAACAAAACACAAAACACGAAGCGATTAAAAAAAAAAAAAAAAAAAAAAACTATTTTCTTTTATACGTGTTTATTTTTAAACGAAATTAATAGTATTTGTGAAAATATTATTTCTCAAAAGAAATTTTTTTCTTGTTCCTTTCTTGGAATTTCCAAGTACTTTTACGAAATGGTAATAAACTCATTTAGAAACTAATCTAGTACTTCCACAAACTTTTCTTCTGTATTTTTCTATACAAATTCATACAGTAGTTACAAAAATTATTATTTGTAAATATTATTTTCAATAGTGAATGCAGACGATTTTCATTTCGGAAAAGTATAACCCTAAACGCCGAAAGAAAGTCAAGTGTGCCCCCAGACGACAACTTAGGAAAAGTATTATTTCCAGAGTTTTTCTCAAAAAATTAAAGAAAAAAAAAAACTAATTTTATTTTAATTTATTGCTTCTATATGATTCAATCACTTCTTTTAAATGCACTGACGATTTATTTTGAAAAATACTGATATTGGAAATTTACACTCAGGTGTGTGTGTGTGTGTGTGTGTGAAGGGGGGGGGGGGGGCACGACAATAAGCGATGCTTCTGCATATATATAAAGAATAAAGCTATGCTCCTGCATACATATATATCAAGTGACTATGAATTTGTTTCTTAAATTTCATGCTGATTGCTTATAATATAAATAATTCTTATTATGTACATTTATATGAAATTTTGTATCCTGCTGGCATTTTAAAAATTATAAAATACTGGACGACTGCACCACTTGCGGAGTATGAGTGATACGCATGAAAATTTATTAGACACCATTTTATGTCCAGGTACAAGTAAATATAAAATTTTATAAAATTCTGTGCTTTAGTTCTTTATTTAGAGATGTCACAAAATTTTTCTGACACTCACAAACATATATACAGGTAGAAATTTTCTAAAAATGTTCATATCGTATTTTGGACTTCTCAAAGCATGTAAATTCATAGAAAACCAGAAGTCGAATAATTTTAAGGATGCAATACTTTATTACGAATATAGAAGGAAGCAAAGGCTCATTTTAGTATCTCTCCTACTAAATAAATCTAGTTATCAATATATAATTTTTTTTTAATCGCATTAACTCACGATATTGAAGCTTTCAGTATTATGTAAAACAATTGTTTACAGAACAGCGTTAGTTTGTCCGCATAGCAACTGTGTAATAGCCATTCTTATTAAAATTCTTAGAATTGCCCGCCTCCTGAAATATTTTCACAGTAAATTATAATATTCAACATTATTTTATAGCATAATGCATTTATTTGTTTATTGAACTTTGGCTTTATTTCACAGAGATTTTGACCTTATTGTATTCATAAAAAAATTAACTGTACGGAAATGTAATAAAAGAAACTATGGCATGTACAGCTCTAAAGTTTATTTATTTATTTATTTTTTTTTTTTTAAATAAAGGAATGCGTGTTGTTTTGCAACACATAATTTTAGATTTTCGGTATTATTATTAGATTTTTCTTTTAGAGGTAATTTCAAACTGATGCCAATAAAAATAAAATGCTTACAACTTTTTTATTTTATTTATATCTTAGCATAAAAAGGAAAATTTATTTACACGTGGATAAAAAAAGAAAAAAAAAATTGTAAAGTTAAACCTGTATCATGAAAACATTTCTGATAAAACTGATGTCATAATAGTTTTAAAATTATCAAATGCACTTGCTCGTGATAATAAAATAAAATAACTATACATTTCCCTTTTTAAATGTTTTATTTTTATTTATTCACTATTCCATTTAAACAAATACTCTAATATTTTTATTTCTTAATTTTATCGATTGTAAACTAATGTGAATGCATATTTTATTTAAAATGAATCGTGTTTCTAATCAACATAATCAAATTAAAAAAAATAAATGTATTTTACGTTTAATTAATAGATGCATATTACGGTATCAGCGTTGCAAACTTTTATAATTTATTCCGGAGCGCATTTAGCCCCGCCTTTATTTCACACCACTTTATTTATAGAATTATTTTCTCCAATGTATAACTATGATAAAATAAGAAATAATTACTCTTTTGAAACTAGTATGATGTAGCCACCACATGACTTTCTTCTATATAATTTTACACAAAATCCATTCAATACAAATTATTTATTAAATTATTAAATTGTTTTAAATTATAAATGCAGATGATTTTTATATGACAGAATTATATCACTAAATGCCGAAAGAAAGTAAATATTTTGCAATTATCAGAAGAAACACGAAAATCGATAACTTTGTTTTAAATTATCACAGATCTATAGTTCAAGCATTCGTTTTAAAGGTATTGACGAGATCTCACATGCACAAACTTTTTTCCCTAGTTTACTACTACTATTATCAATAATTCATATTAATTTTAAAATCACACATTAAAAATAACTCTCATTCTGTGCATTTATACGAAATTTTGTCCTATACTGCCATGTTAAAAATTTAGAAAAAAAAAAATGCATCACAGTGCCACCTGTTGAGCGAATGATCCCTAAATCTAATCAGCTCCAGTTTATGTCAGGGTCCAACTAAATGCCAAGTTTGATTAAATTTCGTTCATTGGTTCGTGAGATACAGCGTCCACAAAATTCGTGATACTCACACACACAGACACATAGATAGACAGACAGACATTTAGACAGACGTTTTCTAAAAACAGTCGAATCGTGTTCAGGACATCCTAAAACGTGCAAATCCATCGAAAACTGGAGTTCAAAAAATTTCACAAATCCAATACTTTCTCTATATATGCATATAAAAGAAAGTAAAAAAGTGGTATGGAAAATTAAGGCTGGGCTAACAATGCTCCGGTAGTTGACAATGGAAATATAATTTATTTAAACGTTTCATTATTTATTTATTTATTTTTAAATACATTAAAATATAGTGACCATCGAAACAGGCAAAGCCTGCTAGTTTGTTGACTTCAAATATAATTTATGATCTGCAGAACCATCTCTCAAAAGAAAATATTTTTCCTAATAACTTATGGGAATTTTCAGGTATTCTAATGCAAATAATTACATCAAAAAAAAAAAAAAAAAAAAAAAAAAAGTGCGAATAATCGTTTTGCTAATATCGATATCAAATAAATTTAATGTATGAACAGGAATAAATGTAAGCATTTTTCTTATTGTATAATTCTGCAGGAGTATCATGTAAATCAATAATTGTTTATGAAAAAGTATTATTTTGCTCCGGTATCACATTTGGTGTTTTATTAAACCACTATTACAGTTACCGTTTTACTATAAAACATTCGCAAAATTACTGTGTTCAACTTATTTCACCTTTAGCAGGCTTTTCCCGATTTTCGCTGGTCACAATATTAAATGAATTTCTCAAAATTGAATCAATCACTAATTTTTTATATCACTTTATAGATATTAAAAAAAAAAAAAAAAAAATTAAATCGCTCTAAAAATTGGTGTGGGTACCTACTGCCTTCGGCAGCTTTATTTCTTTCCCATGCTATGTCGTATCCGGTCTCTCACTGCAATAATTGTTTATGAAAAAGTATTATTTTGCTCCGGTATCACATTTGGTGTTTTATTAAACCACTATTACAGTTACCGTTTTACTATAAAACATTCGCAAAATTACTGGGTTCAACTTATTTCACCTTTAGCAGGCTTTTCCCGATTTTCGCTGGTCACAATATTAAATGAATTTCTCAAAATTGAATCAATCACTAATTTTTTATATCACTTTATAGATATTAAAAAAAAAAAAAAAATCGCTCTAAAAATCGGTGTGGGTACCTACTGCCTTCGGCAGCTTTATTTCTTTCCCATGCTATGTCATTTCCGGTCTCTCACTGCCTGCCGTAACGACTTTTATCGACATTTCAGTTTGGTTATTTATTGAAACAATTTCAATTTGGCAGATGCAACTGCTATTATTCAAGAACTATGATTTTACAGATGGATATATCTCAGCATTGATTAACCATTTTAATTTTAGTATCATGTATTAGCGAGATCACAGCTCTCCGTTATTTTAGCCCTTATTCTACAATAATAAAATTTTAAATAAAAATAAGTATATAATTTTAGAACAATTAGTTATAATATTATAAAAATTATGCGTAAACAAAACTGTTATAAATAATTTTAATTTATAATTTATTATGTTTAATTTTTTCTACTGTATTACCATTTGATTTCAATAAGTCTAATTAATAACTAAAAAAAAGAAAAGAAATTCGCCTTCAAAAGAATGAATTATGTATACACACATGCAAACACACACACACACACACACACACACACACACACACATATATATATATATATAGTTTAATGGACAGTTTTTAACTTTTTTTTTTTTTTCTTTCCTTGAAACTGATTTTTCCCATTTCATGAAACTTCCACATATTAAATTTGGGGTACTTTAGTAACAGTAAACCTCTTTATAGCGGAAGTTTAAATATAACAACTATGTACACTCCGCGACAAAAAGGTAGGTACAAAGGGTTTTTTCTTTAATTTTTCATAAAATAACATTATCTAAATTGTGCTTATCATTTATTATTATCATAAAATAACACTATTTAGAGACTAATTTTTTTTTAAAGATTAATTTAGAAAAATTTTAAGACTAAAATTTTTCTAATTTAAAATTACATTCCGCGACAAAAAGACAGTTACAAAGTTCTTTTTTTTTTTATATGATTATTTTGAATATGATACAAATATTTAGTATGTTTTTGATTTAGTATGTTTTTGATATGATAATATTTTGTTATGATAATAAATGGTCAGCACAATTTAGATAATGCTATTTTATGAAAAATTAAAAAAAAAACCTTGGTACCTGTCTTTTTGTCGCAGAGTGTAGTCTTAAATTAGAAAATTTTTAGTCTTAAAATTTTTCTAAATTAGTCTTTAAAAAAAGTTAGTCTTGAAATAATGTTATTTTATGATAATAATAAATTATAAGCACAATTTAGATAATGTTATTTTATTAAAAATTAAAGAAAAAAACCTTTGTGCCTATCTTTTTGTCGTGGAGTGTATGTGCAATTAAATAAAATCTTCGATTCAAATCCCCTAAATTAGGAAAAAAAAAATCGCAAGTTTTTTTGGGGGGAAATAATAACACGACCCTTCGCCAGGCGAAGAAAGTAAGCATGAGTGCAACAAACAATGTGGCAACTACACTTGCTACACACTATTTACTACGCTCGTCCCCCCCGTTATTTTATTCATCTTTACTAACCTTGGGTCTGTGCGTTTCCGTTTTGTTTGCTGCACTCGTGCCTGTTTTGATTACCTAACGAAGGATCGTGCTATTATTTCAAAACATTTGTATTTGTTGCGAGTTTTTTGTGTTATAGTGTTTATAAACAAAGTATTATTTTTTACTTTTCAATATCAATACTTCGGTGCATTTTTTAACTGCCACCATGTACAGTCGAGGGGGAAAAAAGAAGGAACACTCGATGTAAGTTCGTTGCTAATCGATGCACGAAAATGTAATAGGCATCATTCGACTGGGAATTGTTAATACTTTTAGAAAATGAAATGAAATTTTGAATTGAGGTCGTCTACATATTAAAACACGAACCAACTTTGATTTTTTGAATGGTAATATCCTAATTTTATTTTATATTTGAATTCCTGGGGCCGTAACGATGCGAAAAAGTATATTGGTTGTATATTTTACTTATTTTTTATTTTTACTTACTTATTTATTATTACTATTATTTTAATATAGAGTTATAAGCGTTCAAAGTTTGAAGGTGCTAATGTTAAATTCATATTTCAAACTTTTATTAATATCGTCACAAAAAATAATCTGATCGATATATATATATATATATATATATTACGAGATACAGTGAAAAAACCCAAACATAATCCATTATCACTTTTGACTCTGAAAAATATATTTTATTATGAAAAATATTAATAAATTCAGATTTTAAAAAATTATGAATTATGACCTATATTAATTTTTTCGTAAAATGAATCCTAATGCTAAAAAATATGGGTGTGCAAATTTGTAGCTCATTGCTGTTATTAGTTATCGAGATATAAATAATTCTTTCTTTTGAAGAGGCTTAGGGGGTTATAAAGTTTTGCATGAGATAACGAAAAAAAACCTTTAAAAAATAACAGAGAAAATGAAACAACATATTTTTAATTTTTATTTACGGGCCGAAATGCATAACAACAACGTCAAACGCGAAGAAATAAAACAAAAAAGATTATTTTTAGACATTAATGTTAACAAACGAATTCTTGTTTTCCAAAGAAAACTATAGTTGTTGTCCCCACCTTTCATCGTTCTTCTAAAACAAAAGAAAAAGAAAAAGTGACTATTCGTATTCGTATTAAACTTCTTATTTTACGTTGGCAAAAATATACACAAATAGCATTTGCCTCATCGATTGCTGGTGATAAATTTTGAATTCTTTAAATGAATACTAGAAATGAAAAAAATCAACTAAATAGGCGGGGCTTACTGTTTAAAACAAAGAAATAGGCGGAACGTAAAAATTATCATTAAAAAAAAGAAAAGAAAAGAATGATGTTGGAATGCAATGCAGACTTGTTAAATCACTTCTTAACTACCGTCATAGTTAAAAGGTTAATCATTTAGTTCTAGTTCAAATATTTCTTTATTTTTTCAATTTTTTATTTTTTTGTAGGGGAAGGGGGGATTTTTATTTTAAGGATAATTTAGTCTTTAAAATGCACTTTTATAAATATATTTTAATTAAGAAACTATGTTCTCTCATAGAAGTTATAAAGCAAATCGTTCAGTTTCAAAGAGTTAAACTGACCAAGTACGATTAAAATTGTTTAATGTTTACTTCATGATACCTTACAACAATTTATCGGAAAAGATTTTGTTTATGCATCGTTATGTGCATATATATGTATATAAATTATTTCAGTTCGTATCTTATGTTACACCTACAAAATAAAGTGAAGGAAAATTTTATTGGTGATCAGTATAGCCACGATGACAGTTTTGAATTGAAAAATATAGCACATTTTTCAATGAACGCTGACTGACCAATCTAAAATATATTCTCTAATGAAGTATTTAAGTATATACGTATTCAAAAAACCGAAAATAGTCAAAATGCTGTAAAAATAACGTTTCTTCTTAATATAATTGTTAATTTTTATAATACTTTTTCTTAAAAGATTTCCGGTATGAAACAGTAAACTTTTGTCTAATTTTTGTAGGATCTTAATTTTATTTTTCTAGATTTACAGATAAACCCCTAACACCTTTTTGGTTATAACTCTATGAATATTAAAGTGAAGTATAAAAACTGTATAGTTTTCCTTACTGCCATGACTCTCAGGAATTCAATTATGAAGTCAAAATTGGATGTTTCTATTGAAAAAAAAAAAAAAAAAAAAAAAAATCAAAGTTGGCGCTCATTTCAATATGTAGATGACCCCTAATTCAAAATTTGACATCATTTTCAAAAGGTGCACTTAATTCCCTGTTGAATGGTATCTATAAAAATTTTCTGCGCCAATTAATAACGAAATTACAGCGAATGTTGCTTTTTTTCCCCCGACTGTACATGGACGAAATTACGATATAATATTTATTTTTTAGCTGCATTAGTGTGATTTTTTAATTAATTTATTTATTTTAAAACAACATAACTGTCTTTCAAAATTCGGCAGTTCAAATAAAAATTTTGAAATTTTTTTGTAAATTTTTAAGAAACAAATAAGATACTTCTAGTTATTGATATGTCTATTTAGTTCCTCCAAAAAAGCATCGATCCACTGATTTATGTAAGTTATTCTAGTCACGTGCAAACATTGAGACCATCTAATTGTAGATGTCAAATTTCTCAAACTACAATTTAAAACTCCACTTTTTACTTTCTCTTACCCATAAAGTACAGAAAGTATTGTTATTGGCTCAAATTTTCAAACGCGAGATTTTGTTATATTTACACGTTTTGAGGTCCCCTGAATACGAAAATCATGTTTTTAGCAAATGGTCTGTGTGTATGTCTGTGTGTCTGTCTGTGTGTCTGTGTGTCTGTCTGTTATCAGCATATCTCAAAAACTAATTATGGCAGAAAGTTCAAACTTGGTATTCTAAATGTGTATCATATAGGGATGCTACAGTAAGCTTTTCGTTAAGATCAAGCAAATGGTTCGTGTACAGGGACAATCAAGAGAATTCTAATACATTACGTCTATGGGGGAAATTGCAGGAAAATAGAGTTTAACGTCTATAGACTGCACTAAACCAAATGAAACATATATATATATATTGTAATAGAGACAGTGAACTGGGAAAAAAAATTTGTGTATGTAGGAGCTTCGCCTCCCCCCCTGGGGGGGAAGTCCCCCCTCGAGGGGAGTAAATTTTCATGATGGGTATCTTTCAAAAGAACTCGAAAATACCTTTAAAACGAATGGTTGAACCATCGATCTGCGATAATTTAAAACAAAGTTATCGATTTTTTTTACTTTTAACGAAAAAAAAACTTGGAAAAAAAATCGTACTTTTTTTTTTTTTTTTATATTGAGAATAAAATGGACTTTTTTTGGATATTTGGTGTTAAACTACTTCTCTAATATGGAAATCGTCTGCCTTATCATAACAGATAATTTTTTTAATTAATAATTTTAATAAATTATTTTTTTAAAAAGAGAAATATTTTTTAATAACCGAATTAAATTCTATATAAATGTAGGTGCATTAATGGTGTTAGGGATTAAGGCCGATTGACAACACTGGGGTCCTAGGCCTGAGGGGGAGTGCCTTCCGTGGAGGTCTTTCTAAGGGGTCCTAGCCCGTATTTACGAGAGTTTCGGAGGAAACCACGGAAAACTCCGAACGGCTAGGCCGACGAGCGCGACCGGGGATCGAACCCGGCACTTCACGTCTACCAGCTTTGAGCGCAGAACCGCTCGGCCGCTGGTGGGCAGGTGCATTAATGAAACGGGGGGTTGAGGGGGCAGAACTAATTATCATATAAAACTCTTCAGAAGCCTAATATGAATTGTTTAACATAGGTTTACATAACAGTACTCGTTATCTTACCTCTTAATCTCCAACCTGTATTTATAGTATTAAATTTCAGGGTAAGAAAAAGTCGTGTGAGTGACACACCAGATTATTTACTTTCTCTTACCCATAAGGTAGAGAAAGTATTGTTTTTGGCTCAAATTTTCAAACGCGAGATTTTGTTATATTTACACGTTTTGAGGTCCCCTGAATACGAAAATCATGTTTTTAGCAAATGGTCTGTGTGTATGTCTGTGTGTCTGTCTGTGTGTCTGTGTGTCTGTCTGTTATCAGCATATCTCAAAAACTAATTATGGCAGAAAGTTCAAACTTGGTATTCTAAATGTGTATCATATAGGGATGCTACAGTAAGCTTTTCGTTAAGATCAAGCAAATGGTTCGTGTACAGGGACAATCAAGAGAATTCTAATACATTACGTCTATGGGGGAAATTGCAGGAAAATAGAGTTTAACGTCTATAGACTGCACTAAACCTAATGAAACATATATATATTTTTTGTAATAGAGACAGTTAACTGGGAAAAAATTTTTGTGTATGTAGGAGCTTCGCCTCCCCCCCTGGGGGGGGAAGTCCCCCCTCGAGGGGAGTAAATTTTCATGATGGGTTTCTTTCAAAAGAACTCGAAAATACCTTTAAAACGAATGGTTGAACCATCGATCTGCGATAATTTAAAACAAAGTTATCGATTTTTTTTACTTTTAACGAAAAAAAAACTTAGAAAAAAAATCGTACTTTTTTTTTTTTATATATATTGAGAATAAAATGGACTTTTTTTGGATATTTGGTGTTAAACTACCTCTCTAATATGGAAATCGTCTGCCTTATCATAACAGATATTTTTTTTTATTAATAATTTTAATAAATTATTTTTTTAAAAAGAGAAATATTTTTTAATAACCGAATTAAATTCTATATAAATGTAGGTGCATTAATGAAACGGGGGGTTGAGGGGGGCGGTAGCCCCCCTCACACAGAACTAATTATCATATAAAACTCTTCAGAAGCCTAATATGAATTGTTTAACATAGGTTTACATAACAGTACTCGTTATCTTACCTCTTAATATCCAACCTGTATTTATAGTATTAAATTTCAGGGTAAGAGAAAGTCGTGTGAGTGGCACACCAGATTATTTACTTTCTCTTACCCATAAGGTAGAGAAAGTATTGTTTTTGGGTCAAATTTTCGAACGCGAGATTTTGTTATATTTAAACGTTTTGAGGTCTCCTGAATACGAAAATCATGTTTTCAGCAAATGGTCTGTGTGTATGTCTGTGTGTCTGTCTGTATGTCTGTGTGTCTGTCTGTATGTCTGTGTGTCTGTCTGTATGTCTGTCTGTTATCAGCATATCTCAAAAACAAATTATGGCAGAAAGTTCAAACTTGGTATTCTAAATGTGTATCATATAGGGATGCTACAGTAAGCTTTTCGTTAAGATCAAGCTAATGGTTTGTGTACAGGGACAATCAAGAGAATTCTAATACATTACGTCTATGGGGGAAATTGCAGGAAAGTAGAGTTTAACGTCTATAGACTGCACTAAACCAAATGAAACGAATATATATATTTTGTAATAGTGATAGTTAACTGGGAAAATTTTTTTGTGTATGTAGGAGGCTCGCCTCCTCCCCTGGGGGGGAAGTGCCCCCTTGAGGGGAGTAAATTTTCATGATGGGTATCTTTCAAAAGAGCTCGCCAATACCTTTAAAACGAATGGTTGAACCATCGATCTGCGATAATTTAAAACAAAGTTATCGATTTTTTTACTTTTAACGAAAAAAAAACTTAGAAAAAAAATCGTACTTTTTTTTTTTTTTTTTTTTTTTTTTTTAATTTTGAGAATAAAATGGACTTTTTTTTTTTGGATATTTGGTGTTATACTACTTCTCTAATATGGAAATCGTCGGCATTATTATGAAAGATAATTTTTTTAAATAATAATTTTAATAAATTATTTTTTAAAAACAGACTTATTTTTTAATAACCGAATTAAATTCTATATAAATGTAGGTGCATTAATGAAACGGGGGGTTGAGGGGGGCGGTAGCCCCCCTCACACAGAACTAATTATCATATAAAACTCTTCAGAAGCCTAATATGAATTGTTTAACATAGGTTTACATAACAGTACTCGTTATCTTACCTATTAATCTGCAACCTGTATTTATTGTATTAAATTTCAGGGTAAGAGAAAGTCGTGTGAGTGACACACCAGATTATTATCAAATAAAGAAATGCTTTGGAAATGGGAGAAATAATATTCCCCTTCCTCTTTTCTTTTTCTTGGTTTCCAGAAAATCCTCCAAACTTATCATATAATGAAACGCGACTTCTCCATACTTCGATGATCCCAATTTTCAGTGTATGGAGGTCAAGATGTGTTCTCCGTAATACTTTCCTTTTCCTGCTTTTTAATTTAAAATTGCTGCGAAAATTATATGTGAAATTGCAATTAAAAACACTGTAAGAAGGAAAAAAACGACAAAAATTTCAGACAAAAGAGAAACTTGAGACATTTAGAATCATATTTTAAAGCAATTTAATAGTTCTTAATTTTGAAGTAATTGTACCTTTCAGAAAAAAAAAGATCAAATTTAATATAGAGAGAGTTTGTTAAAAAGATATTTCATTAAAGTATTAGCATGATAAAATTACTGAAGATATGTATGTTATTTTCAAATCATCTTTTGGGATTACAGTTTTTTCCTTGTTTCTGATGGTATTATAGAAGTGATCTCTTAAACTAATAACTATCATTAAAAAATAAAATACAGTAAAATAACGGTAAATGATTTAATGAGGTAACATCACTCACAAAAATGCGGGTCATTTTTACTTTCTCTTACCCATTAGGTAGAGAAAGTATTGTTTTTGGGTCAAATTTTCGAACGCGAGTTTTTGTTATATTTACATGTTCTGAGGGTCCCTGAATACGAAAATCATGTTTTTAGCAAATGGCCTGTGTGTATGTCTGTGTGTCTGTGTGTGTGTCTATCTGTTATCAGCATATCTCAAGAACAAATAGTATCAGACATTCCAAACTTGGTATTCTAAATGTGTATTACATAGGGATGCTACAGTAAGCTTTTCGTTAAGATCAAGCGAATGGTTCGTGTACAGGGACAATCAAGAGAATTCTAATACATTACATCTATGGGGAGAATTGCAGGTAAGTAGAGTTTAACGTCTATAGACTGCACTAAACCAAATGAAACGAATATATATTTTTTGTAATAGAGATAGTCAACCAAGAAAAAAAATTATGCATGTAGGAGCCTCGCCTCCCCCCTGGGGGGGGGGGAAGTTCCCCCTCGAGGGGAGTAAATTCTCATGATGGGTATCTTTCAAAAGAGCTCGCCAATACCTTTAAAACGAATGGTTGAACCATCGATCTGCGATAATTTAAAACAAACTTATCATTTTTTTTTTTTTTTTTTACTTTTAACGGAAAAAAAAAAATCGTTTTTTTTTTTTTTTAAATATGGAGAATAAAATGGACTTTTTTTTTTTTGGATATTTGGTGTTGTACTACTTCTCTAATATGGAAATCATTTGCATTATCATAAAAGATAATTTTTTTAAATAATAATTTTAATAAATTATTTTTTAAAAACAGAATTATTTTTTAATAACCGAATCAAATTCTATATAAATGTAGGTGCATTAATGTAACGGGGTGTTGAGTGGGGCGGTAGCCCCCCTCACACAGAACTAAGTATCATATAAAACTCTCCCGAAGCCTAATTTGAATTGTTTAACATAGGTTTACACAACATCGTCATCTTGCCTCTTAATCTCCAACCTGTATTTATAGTATTAAATTTCAGGGTAAGAGAAAGTCGTGTGAGTGACACACCAGATTATTTAGTTATAATAAATAAGTGTATTGAATAATGCTGAATTATTGTTCAGTAATATAAAGTAAAAATCCAAATTACATTAATTTTTGTAAATTATTACTTTTATTATATTTCTTATTCGTATTCAGATTGGAAAAACCTTAGACAATAATTTGAATTTAGTTGAGTGAAACATTAAAAACAAATAAAAGGTCAAAACAAAGCGGACTCTTACATAAAAAGCTGTTTTCGTAGTTATTGACAAAAATATAATTTATACTTATTATAAAACAATGTAAATTTAACATTTTGGGGGTAATTCATAAATTTCAAACTTATTATATAGGAAATTTTGAAGCATTTTGATCGAATTAGTAGTATTAATTAGTAGTATTTCAACATTGTATTATAGTGTTTATTTATTTATTTAATTAATTATGTTAACAAGAAAGAAAGAAAAAAAAATTAATTGATCCTGCTAAGCAAAAATACTATTTTTCAAACAGTGTAACTCAAAGTCATGTTAAATGGCCTTGTGGAAAAATTTTCTTCAAGTGCAAAACACAAGCAATAACTTAACTTTGCAAAACTAATATTGAAGTTGTTGAAGGCCGATTGATAGCACTAGGGTCCTAGACCTGATGAAGTGTACCCTCTGTAGCGGTATTTCTAAGGGGTCCAAGCCCGTATTTATGCATTTTTCGGAGAAAACCATGTGATACTCCAAACGGCTATGCCGACGAGCGCAACCTGGGATCGAGCCCGGCACTTCACGCCTACCACCTTTGAGCGCAGAACCACTCGGCCGTTGGTGGGCCAACTAATATTGAAATCTTATTGTTTAATTCTCTTAAACCTGTTTGTTTAAACACTGCATATATGGATAATAAACTAAAACACGTTAAAATTTAATTAGATTCATTTATAAACAGTATTTTTCTATAAATGGTTACTTGTGATATTTTCTTATAATGCTATCGTTTTGTAATAATTTTTATTATAAAGTTTATTATAAAACATTTTGTTAAGCCGTTATATTAAAAACTAGATATTACTGATTCTTGATTTTTTTAAGACAAAAATTTATCAATGAAAGGATTTATAACACAGTTTCTTGTCTGAGTAGTGACTTTCTATGCAATTAATGAAATTTTCTTTGTTTTATAAATATACTTTCTGGTAACTACAAAACACGAATTTCACACAAATTTCTGTTACCGTGCATTTCATTACTATAAAGATAAGTCATAAAATCAATAATGTAAGATAATAGAGTTCAATGTACTTTAAAAATAATCTAAAATAGGTTTAGGAACAGTTTTATTTGACACATAATTCTGGTTGAGAGGGGAGGGGCTACCGCTTCCCTGAACAACCGTTCAATTATAGTGCCTACAATTATTTAAACAAAAATTCAAGGCTGTGTGATACTAATTTGCCTTCAAACTTGCCAATCTTGATAAAATTTTTAAGTGGCAACCTAATACGAACTTCAAAATACCAAATTTGAATTTCCTGCAGATGTTTGTTTTTAAGTTATGCTGATAACAGATACACATACAGAAAAACCGCTACAAATTGGACTTTTGAAGTCAAGGAACCTCAAAACGTGATATTATATATAAAAAAAATAACTTTCAGCAATTACATTAAATAGAAAAGAACATTTAACTCAATTTTGGGTAGCCCTGTATATTGTCTATAAACAACATGCACTATAAACAAAATTATGTACTTAAACTTACTCTTACTTGAAAAATACCTTACACAAAATGAATTACAATTCAAACAATTTCCATGTATAGCCCCAATATATCAAAATACTTTGGGTAGCCCTGCTCTGATAAATGATTTCTTTACCGCAATCTACATAAAAACATGCTTTTATGCATATAAAAAAATAGTTCATTTCGTTTTGTTTAAGTCAGCCCATAGATGTTGCTTTAAAATGATAGATGCTTTAAATTTTTGATTTATTTATTATTTAAATATTAATTTCAATTAATCAAGTGATCTTATATATTTAATTTTCTTGAATTATCTTCTGTAAGCTAATGTGAATGCATATTTAGTTTGTTTTAAATTAACTGTGTTTCTAATCAATATAATCAAACACAAATAATTAAATGTAATTTACATTTCATTAACGGCTGCATATAACGGGATTTGGGCATGTTTTTGAATTGCTGAAAATAGCCGCCTATTGAAATATATTTATTTAAACGTTTGAATTATTCAATATTTTTGAAAATTCATTTAAATATTGTAACCAGCGGAGCGGGGAAAACCTACTAGATAAGATGCCGCAGGGGTTGGTGAGTAAAGTGAACAGGGGGCAGAGCCGCCTAGTAATATTATAAGATATTTGGATCGAGTCTATATTGAATATTTGAAATTGATAAGCGATTTCAAAAAAAATTTAAGTCGTAATCACTGAATTTAAAGAAAAGTATTACGGAGTTTAAAATTGTTTAAAAAATCTGTTAAATAGTTTAATTTAACAGTAAGTAAAAAATAATAATAGCTTTTGAGTTAAACTCATATTTAAATCATATTTAAGGTTTTCTTTTTTTTTTTAAATATATACGAAAAATTGAATACATGTATAATGTTGCAAAGTATGACGTAATTTTAACGCTTTATTAGAAGGTTTTTAATTGAAATTGACTTTGTCATCGTGTCTTCGTGTCACGCTAGTAAACAATGCGCCTTCATTTTAAAGTAAATATAAGCTATTTCGTTTGTCGCTCTGTGGCTCGGTTGGTAAGAGCGTCCTGTTAATAACGCGGTGGTTGTGAGTTTGGTCCCTGGAAGGTCCAGCGTGTTAGTTTTTGCAGATAATTAGTAGAAAGGGTGTTAATTGAAGCAAGAAAACTTTTCGTTGCTTGCACTAAGAATTTTTTGAGGAGTTTTTTTAAGAAGCATTTTTTTTAATTTAGATAGTGGAAAACACAAAACATTTTAGATATTAAAAAAGCACAAAATAAAATGTTTTAAGTAAAAAATACATTAAAAAATATTTTTAGAAGCTTTATATATATGTATATATAAACATTATATATTACTATTATATGAAATTGGATTTGTCATCGGCTTTTTGTCACGTTAAAAAACCAAGACGCTTCCATTATATATATTAAAAAAAAAAAAAAAAATGTAAGCAACTCATTGTATTTCTTAATGAATCAGCTGGTTACAGCGTCATGTTGATAATGCGAGAGTCGTGTGTTCGATCCTCGCCAGGCCGAGGTGTTTTTTGCAAATAATTAATAGAAAAAGTGTCAATTAATAAAAGAAAATATTTCGTTGTGTACACAGTATCCTAATAATTTTTCAAAAGTTTTTAAACGGCTTTTTATCTAGTTACAAAAAGCACAAAATTAAAATGTAAGTAAAAATAAATAAATAAATAAAATTTTTTAGAAGCTTTTTATTAGTTAGAAGCTTTTTATATGAAATTGACTTGGTCATCGTGTCTTCCTATCACGCTAGTAAACAATTAAAGTAAATATAAGCCGTTCCGTTTGTGGCTACGTGGCTCAGTTGGTCAGAGCGTCAGTTTAATAACGCCGTGGTCGCGAGTTCGGTCCCCGGGAGGCACGGATTGTTAATTTTTGAGGATAATTACTAGAAAAGGTGTCAATTGATAAGAGAAAATTTTTCGTTGACTACACAATATCTTAAGAATTTTGCGAAAACAATTTTTAAGAAGTTTTTTTTTTTTTTTTTTTTTTTTTTTTTAATATTAGAAAACACAAAACATTCTTAGATGTTAAAAAAGCTCAAAATTAAAAGTTTCAAGTACAAAATACATAAATAAATATTTTTAGAAGCTTTATATATGTATATATATATATATATATATATATATATATATTATATATTATTATATGAAGTTGAATTTGTCATCGCGTTTTCTGTCACGATAAAAAACAAGACGAAAAAAAAAAATGTAAGCAATTCATTGTATTTCTTAATGGCTCAGTTGGTTAGAGCGTCATGTTAATTTTTGCAAATAATTAATAGAAACGGTGTTAGTTGATAAAAGGAAATATATCGTTGTGTACACAGTATCCTAATAATTTTTGAAGAGTTTTTTTTTTTTAAATAGCTTTTTATCTAGTTACTAAAAAGCACAAAATAAAAATTTAAATAAAAATAAATAAATAAATAAAGTTTTTATAAGCTTTTTATTGAAACTGGATTTCGTTATCGCGTCTTCATGTCACGCTAATAAATATGGCACCGCAACTTTAAAGTAAATGTCAGCAGTTCTTACAGTCGCTCGTTGGCTCAGCTGGTCAGAGCGTCGTTAATGCGATGGTGGTGAGTTCCATCCCCGAAGGATCGATGTGTTAAATTTTGTAGGTAATTAATAGAAAATGTGTCAAATGATAAAAGGAAATTTTTCATTGTCTACGCAGTATTCTAAGAATTTTTGAAGAGTTTTTTTAAGAAGCTTTTTTTAGATATTAAAAAGCACACACACAAAAAAAAAAAAGTTTTATACATATGTACATATTCTTTTAGAAGCATTTTATTGAAACTGGATTTTTATCATCTTGCCTTTGTGTCATTCTGAAGAAGAAGGCGCCTCCACTTTAATATAAATTTAAACAACCTTTTTCGTCTTCGTTAGCGCATTTGGTTAGAGCGTCATGGTGATAACTCGATGCTCGTGGGTTCGACCCTTGCAAGCCGATGTGTAGCTTTTTTGCAGATCATTAATAGAAACTATGTCAACTGATAAAAGAAAATCTTTCATTGTCTACACATTATCATAAGGAATATTTAAAGAAGCTGTTTTTTTGAGTTACTAAAACGCACAAAATAAAAATTTTAGTAAAATTATAAATAAAAATAACACTGAAAGTTTTTTTTATTATTATTGTGTAGCCCTAAAAAGCCCAAAATAAAAATTTATTCTTGCAGAGACATGCTATAAAATCATAAAAGTGTCAACAACAAGAAAATTTTAAAGAAAAATATAGCTATTTCACTTTTGCAAAAGGTGAAAAATTTTAAATATTCTAAATATTTTAAAAAGCATTCGAGAACAATATTCCTTTTGTATAAGTATTTGTGAGATTTTTCTAGAATTTTCTATGGTTTTTCTTGACAGTTAGACTTTTGGTTAGAACGTCATGCTGATAATGCAATGATCGTTGGATTCGGTCCTCGAAAGACGATATAGTACTTTTTTTCCAGATAAATAATCGAAAAAAAAAAAAAAAATGTCAATTGATAAAAGACAATCTTCCGTTGTCTACAAAATATCCTAAGAAATTTTAATTAGTTTTTTTTAAGAAGCTTTTTTCTTTTTGTAACTAAAAAGCACAAAATAAAATTTAAGTAAAAAATCATTTTTTAAAATTAGAAGCTTTTTATTGTGAAGCCCTAAAAAGCATAAAATAAAATTTATTCTGGCAAAGACATGCTACAAAGAAATGAAAGTTTCAACACTAAGAAAATTTTAGAGAAAAGTATAAGTACTTTCCTTTTCAAGAGATGAAAATTTTTTAATGTTCAAAATATTTTAAAAAGCTTTCGAGACATTTGAAATTTCTGGCCAAACGAACGATTATATAAAAACTAATAACTAAGAATATTGGTCTTGAAAGATTTTTAAAATATTTTGAACATTAAAAAATTTTCATCTCTTGAAAAGGAAAGTACTTATACTTTTCTCTAAAATTTTCTTAGTGTTGAAACTTTCATTTCTTTGTAGCATGTCTTTGCCAGAATAAATTTTATTTTATGCTTTTTAGGGCTTCACAATAAAAAGCTTCTAATTTTAAAAAATGATTTTTTACTTAAATTTTATTTTTAGTTCTCCATCATATTACAGGTATATATGACGAACTTAAGCATTCGAAAAAACTTTCGATCTCATTTTTTGTTTTTACACGTGAAGGTGGAAAGAATCCAAAAATTAAAAATCGATGTAGCGTGCATCTACAGGTTAGTCAATTTATTAGTTCATTAGGGATGCTAGTTTGTTAGTTTGCACAGGGAAGATTGCATAGAAAGAAAAATCTTTAATAAAATTAATTAGCAAATAAGGATGAGTTAAATGAATAGAAACGAAGTTAAATGAATAGGCCGGGGATTTCAATCTGAGACCGTGTGCTAAATGTCTGCCGAAGTTCATTTATCTTAAAATGAATATAGATCTAATATTAAAAACTTGTGAGAACAGATACACAGCAAACAGAACAGGGAGAACCTAGCAGAATCCGCCTATTTCAAGTAAATTGTTTTGTACTTGCTCAATTTAAATTCGTAATTGATACTATAATAAAATTTTCATACGTTTTCTGTAACTACCATAAATGAAATAATTGAAAAATATTGATTTTTTCTAAGTAAATATAATAACTTTTTTAAGGTTAAAAAACAAAAGTAGTCGGTAAATTTAACCTTTAAACATTTCTCATGAAGGTTGAACGAATCTGGGAAAATAAAAAAGAAGACAGGAAAAGTATTTTGTAAATATACAGAGAAGACAAAGTTTCAATGAAATTCAGAAACGCTATTATGAATATTAGAAGGGGGAAATATTTAACTACTAACTGATTGTGTATGAACAGAAATATTTCCTTCAGGTTCAAAGAATAGTAATTTTTGTTCGAACGAATGAAGCAAATAAATGATAAAACATAAAAGTAGCAATTTCATCGCATGTCAAAATCCGTGGTCATTTAATTACAAATGTCACGCAGATAAAACCTTTTATTGTCATTTTTAATCATTGATGAATTACTTGCTATGTACTATGTGTGAAATAAAGTTGTAAGAACTTTGACAACTTTTTTCTTTCTTTTTCTTTTCTTTTATTCTTTTTTTTTTTTTTTCTTTACTTTCGAAACGATTTAGTTATTATCACTTTAAATTAATTTGTTTAAATTTTCTACAGTTCACCTAAACTTTTATTAAATCAAAGAAACAAATTGATTGAATGAAAATAAAATTTCTCATCAACTTCGATCCTTTGTTTCTTTAAGGTTATTTTTAGTTAAATATTTTACTCTATCAAAACAAATGCTACTTCAGTTATCTATACTGCTGTCCATTAAAATTGCAACACCAAGAAAGAATGTGAATATCAGAATGATATTTATTGGGCACATACAATATAGTAAGAAGAACAATTGATTAAGTTTTTAGGAAGTTTTGAGTAATATAGCTTGAAAAAACAGAACATAAAGCAACATAATAACATAACTACATAACTACACTTATCTGCCTAGGCATTGAATCGAACAGCGATTGGATGACATATTCAGGTACAGCACTTCATGAAGCTTCAACAAGATGCCACAGTCCATAAACCATAGTTACTGGTGAGTGGTGGCGAGCCACTTGCTTTTCAACGACTAAACGATCATTTTCATTGGGGCGAGATCAGAAGAACGCGCTGGCCAGAGCAACAGTTCAACACATTCTGTATCAAGGAAGATCCGTACAATACAGTTAACTTGCGGTCGTGCATTATCCTGCTTAAATGTTGCGCTACGGAGGCCTTGAATATAGGGCAGAGGGGCGGGCCTTAGCTTACCAAAAATTCAATGGCCGCTATTCAGAGTGCCGGGAATGCGAACAAGAAGTATTCGAGACGTGTATCCAGAGGGACCTCATACCATCACTGGAAGTGATGGACAGTGTGATCATGTTGAATACCAGCTGGCAAGGTGCATTATTCACAATGTTGTTAAATACGGATAAGGCAATCTTGATACTGTAAACAGGATTGTGATTTATCTGAAAGGCGACTTCCTGCCATTCCTGCGTCCAGGTTCGTCGTTGATCACACATTAAAGGTGCCCGTATCAGTGATGCAGTTTTGAGGGTAATCAAAATTTTGGTAGATGCATACTGGGTCACCACCTGGAGTGATGGTATGTGGTAACATTGGATAAACGTCTCGAATACTTCTTGTTCGCATTCCCGGCACTCTGAATACCGACCATTTAATTTTTGGTAAGCTAAGGCCCGCCCCTCTGCCCTATATTCAAGGCCTCTAAAGCGCAACATTTAATCAGGATAATGCACGACCGCAAGTTGTCTGAATTGTACGGACCTTCCTTGATACAGAATGTGTTGAACTGTTGCTCTGGCCAGCGTGTTCTCCTGATCTCGCCTCAATGAAAATGATCGTTTAGTCGTTGAAAAGCAAGTGGACCGTCACCGCTCACCAGTAACTATGGTTTATGGACTGTGGCATTCTGTTGAAGCTTCATGAAGTGCTGTACCTGAATATGTCATCCAATCGCTGTTCGATTCAATGCCTAGGCAGATAAGTGTAGTTATTGCTCCCAGAGGTCGCTGCTTTATGTTCTGTTTTCTCAGGATACATTACTCAAAACTTCCGGAAAATTTAATCAGTTGCTCTTCCTACTATATTGTATGTGCCCAATAAATATCATTCTGATATTCGCATTCTTTCTTGGTGTTGCAATTTTAATAGACAGCAGTTTATATATAGAAAATGTTTTCTCATGATTCACTTGCTCATTGATTCGTCCTTGCCCATCCGAAACCCCTGCACCTAGAAATTTAAAAATCAGTGAACGCATCACTTCTATGACGTAAATACTCGATAAGAAATGATTTTACAAAATTCACCCCCCTAGAGGAGGACAAGGAAAAATGTGATTTTTTTTGTATCCATGATATTTTAAGAAAAAAGAAAAGATATACATAAGATATTTGCTTTAAAATATAACAAACACAATTACCTAAAAAATTATTTTAGGAATTTCAGAAGTTTGTCTCCCTAGAGGGGAAAGGGGCACAACTTATTTTTCACATATATCTTCATATTACAAAATGAATGAATAAATAAATAATAATAAAATAAAAAACAGATGAATATCCATTTGATTATTTTTTAAAATATAAGATATGCCAATACCTACAAATCAATTTAAGAAATTTTACTGAAAAGGAATTGTGTGTGTGTGTGTGTGTGAGGGGGGGATAAGTCGTGTTTTCATACAACTTTTCATATCTCAAAGTAAAAAAAAAAAAAAAAAAAACTAGAATGTTGTGGCCACCACATGACTTTCTTCTATATTTTCCTTATGTAAAGTCACTCAGTAAAAATAAGCTATTGAAATCATTATTTAATAAAACTATCTTCCATGATAATGCAGTACGATTTCCATATTAGAGAAGTAGTATAACATTAAATGTCCAAAAAGAGTTCATTTTATTCTCGATATTACATTAAAAAAAAAAAAAAATCGATAACTTTATTTTAAATTATCGCAGATCGATGGTTCAACCATTCCTTGTAAAGGTATTGGCGAGGTCTTTTGAAAAATACCCATCATGAAAATTTATTCCCTTGAGGGGGAACTTCCCCTCCCCAAGGGGGGGGGGGAGGCAATGCTCCTACACATACAAAAAAAAATTTCCCAGTTGACTATCTCTATTATAAATAATTCTTGTAAATTTCATAATGATTATTAAAAAGTATTTCTCTTTATGCACATTTATACGAAATTTTGCCCTATACCACCATGTTAAAAATTTAGAAAAAGCGAGATGGCAACGCAACCTGTAAGACAACTTTTACCAAAAGTTGATAGGCACTAATTTAGGTCAAGGTGTAACTACATACCTATTTGCATGAAATTCTGTGCAGTAGTTCCTGAGATACAATTGCCAGAAAATTTTGTCACACACACACAGACAGACATTTTCTAAAAATGGTCAAATCGTGTTCTACAGTTCTCAAAACGTGTAAATCCTTCAAAACCCGAGGTTGAAAATTTTTACGAATCTAATACTTTCTTCTATTAAATATAGAAGAAAGTAAAAAAAAAAAAAAAAAAAAAAAAAAACGAATACCTAAAAATCAATTTCTGAAATTTTAGGAAATTGCTCGAAGAGGAGGAAAACAAAACATTTTTTCGCATTTTCTTTCCTACCTCAAAAACAGGGTTTAAACTGCCATTAGTTTTTTTACATTTTGCTAAAAGATATTGTATTTTGCTAAACTATGTTAGTAAGAATTTCGCTAAAAAGCTAAAACTAGATTACTTCATAAAATATCTTTATATAACTACCTCTAGTTTTTATGCAAATATTCGTAGACAGAAATTACAAAATCACTAAAAATATTGGGAATCATTATCTGTTTAGTATATTCGGATTTAATTTCGACTTTTAATGTTTGAATTTAAATGCAAAAATGTTTAAAAACATAATTAAGAATTTGCTTCATAGATGTATTCTCAGTGCTAGTATTGTGTTTGTTGAAATCGAAACAAAATTTTGCTGATTAATTTTTCTTAAATCACAATATATGCTTGGTTAAAATCGTCAGTGAACAAAACAAACAGAAAACAAAACAACGTTTTTTCTCTTTTTCCCAATGAGGGGGAGGTGTGCCTTGGGGGGACTCATGTCAAAGGTGTGCCTTGGGGGGGGACTCATGTCAAAGTTGTACCTTGGGGGGGACTCATGTCAAAGTTGGGCCTGGGGGGGGGACTCATGTCAAAGTTGGGCCTTGGGGGGACTCATGTCAAAGTTGTACCTTGGGGGGGACTCATGTCAAAGTTGGGCCTTGGGGGTCTCATGTCAAAGTTGGGCCTGGGGGGGGGACTCATGTCAAAGTTGGGCCTTGGGGGACTCATGTCAAAGTTGGGCCTTGGGGGACTCATGTCAAAGTTGTACCTTGGGGGGGGACTCATGTCAAAGTTGGGCCTGGGGGGGGACTCATGTCAAAGTTGGGCCTTGGGGGGACTTCATTCAATAAATCCCCATTCAATAAACCGACTGAAATAGGCCCTTAGCACTAATTAAGAGTGACGTATAAAAATTCGACAACGCTGTACCGACTGAAATAGGGGTACCTTGGGGGGGACTCATGTCAAAGTTGGGCCTTGGGGGGACTTCATTCAATAAATCCCCATTCAATAAACCGACTGAAATAGGCCTCTAGCACTAATTAAGAGTGTATTATAAAAATTCGACAACTGTACCGACTGAAATAGGCCTCTAGCACTAATTAGGGATAGATAATCAAGTTAAGAAAAAGAAATCATTTCTAATCAAAGAATTAATTTTCGAAAAATCTAAAATACTGCTTACACGTTTTAGCTAAAATGCTAAAGAAACTTTTTTGCCAGGTTAAACCCTGCTCAAAATAAATAAATAAATAAATAAATAAAATAAATAAATAAATAAAAATAAAAATAAAAATAAATAAACAAATAAAATAAAGTAAATTGTCCCGTACGATTGTTTCTTTAATATCTAACATATGTGAATATCTAAAAATTAATTTCAGAAATTTATCTCCAAAAAAGGGAGGGAGTAAAACGTGTTTTTTACATATCCTTTCCTATCTCAAAGAAAAAAAATTTCAAAAGATTGTTGCTTTAAAAATGCAAATTCAAATACCAAAATCCGATTTCAGTAATTCATCTCCCTCTAGGCGAGCTAGGAACAAAATGAGTTTTTTACACTTGACACCTCAAAGGAATAAAATAAAATAATATATGCATATACATATAAAAACTTTCTTCTTTAAAATATAACAAACCTGAATGCCTAAAAGCTAATTTCGTGAATTTCAAAAATACCACCACCCCTTTCCCCCGCAGGGAATAGGGAATGGCAAAATATGTATTAGCCATAGATTCGTTCATGTTGTTAAACTCCATTTTCATAAAAAGACAAACCAGTTGGTAGCTGTAGCCGGCTAATACTAAATATTAGGTACACCACATGGAGTTATATTAATAACTCCATTCACAAAATAATAATAATAATAATAATAATAATGATAATAATAATCAGTAAATAACATATTTTGATAGGATCTGAGGATAATTTTTCTTAAAACATTACCATGAAAAGTAATTTTTAATTGGTTAACAATTTTTAACTTTAATTATTAGAAATTATAAAGTCACTTTTAATATATTTTAAATTTTCTTTTGTTTAAATTGGTTTTCTTTTCTTCTTTTCCTAACGTAAATTATCTGGGCCAGAGCTATTAAAAGTACATTTTCTCTCTCTCTTTCTTGCATCACCTTTGACCTTTGCAGTCACAACCTTGTATATTTATTACCAAGTATTTTTACAGCTAGAAGGTTGTGTCCTGAGACTTACCTTGACAGATTCGAGATTAAAAAATATGAATTGCAACAAAACAACATGGATTTGTGCTCATATTATTGGCAGTCTGTAATTTACTTAACCAAGATCTATAATGCGATAATTATATATTACATGTTATAAATTATACATTAAACAAATTTTAAATAAAACTTTACAAAATACGCAAATATATTCTTAAAAATAATTTCAAATTCAATGGTAGTTTTAGCTTTGACATTGCTTTAAAAAACATGTTTCGATTATTTTTTCTGGATGACTGAAAATTCAGTCATTTTCAGTAAGTTTTTCTCTTGTTTTGGTCTAGTTCTTGTTTTAGAGAAAATAAATGTTTTGCATATATATTTTTGAAAAACTAATAACAGCTTATAATTATTATATATATATATATATATATATATTTTTTTTTTTTTTTTTTTTTTTAAGTCGAATTTTTTCTAAAGAAAATTTCTTTTTATTTGACAGAGGTGTTGGCAGTTAAAATATAAAATTCTTTTCTTTTTTAGCACTTCCTATTATAATGAATAGGAAGCAATTATCGCATCCATTTATAACATTTTTTCATTCGTCGATCGGTCATCGGATATATTGCTTATAACGATTTGCTTGTGGGTGTACCTTTTAACGTTTATAAAGTTTAACTGTCATAAAATATCACAAGTTGTTCTAGTGCAGGGGGTAGTCAATATTTTTATACCTACCGCCCGCTTTTGTATGTCTGTTAGTAGAAAAAAATTTTAACCGCCCACTTGTTCAACAAAAACGATGATTTATAAAGCAGAGAAGTAACTTTGCTTTATAAAATTTATACAACAGAGTTGTAGCAAGTTAAAGCATATAATAATAACAAGTTTTCTATTATAATGTTTTTAAAAAGTCAATTAAATTTTAAAGAATAAAAGTCTTTCATCAACAGACGAAACCCCTACTACCCGCCATAAACGTTTCAACGCCCACTAGTGGGCTGCGGTAGGGACCGAGTTGGCTACCACTGTTCTAGCGAACAGTCGAAGTTGAGTCGGTTTAACGACACGCAAGAGCTTCGCATTGCTGGATTCACCCCTAGAAATTGTCCGTAATGTTCTAGTCTCTAGTGAAAGCTTATTCTATTTATAAACCATTACCAAAATACTTTTGAATGGCCTTAAAACCTATGGATATAATTTAATTATGCACATTTCCACGTCCCATAACACACTTTTTCCAAAGCATTTTTGGGGGTAAATCCTTGGGAAGACAGAAAACATCCTACAGTCGGCAGCAAAATTATTGAAGCACACATCCATACTTCTCGTATATTTTTTTTTAGTTTAATCGCTAATTTTTTATCATCATCTTACATTTTTATAAACAGTATAAGACTAAGATTCGACAAATATTTACTTAACAAAACAGCATTAGGTGTCCAGAAGGAATTATTGATAGTGCTTCAATAATTTTGCTGACGATTGTATATTCTTAGGTTATCCTGGGGAAAAGGTGGGCTATGTCGGTTTCTGTAATGTTATTAGTCTTGTCACTTATTGACACCTATAACTATCGGGATAATTTCCTTCTGTTATTGTATACGGTAATATCTCTTTATCACATATGTATACATCTGAAGAAGGAGGCCGGCAGTTAATGATAACTAAACTGATAACTACACTACACACACTAAACACTACTCATTTGGTGTGTTTTTACAATACTTAGTAGAATATAAACCTGAAATTTACTGAATTTAAAGCTATTGTGAGTTATATGAATAACCAGGGTTTTATGCAAATATAAAATAAAGACGTATATTCTTAGCTGAAACATTGTATTACCTTAGATATAAAACCAACACATGCGTAAAAATAGTGGAAGTCTTCATCTTTTGGAAATCTTTCTTCTTCTGCTGCTTTTTTAAAAAATGATTTTTAAACTGCAGTTTCTGCGCTTCCTCACGTGAGAATTGAACACTTATTTTTAGTTTTCCATAAAAGGAAAGTAATTTAACTCTAGGCTAAATCGTATGCAACAAAGTTACTTCTGGATATCGTTTTCGAAAGAGGAGTAATTGAACTGAATTGAGATCAAAACCAAAAATAAAAGTAAAAGTTTTCCTCTTGTAGTTAATTCAACATGAGGTTACGACTTCAGTAAGAATTATCTTTCCTTGATATGAAAGATGACATCTAAACACAAAAAGTTTGTTCAAAAATAAACCCCTGTGAGAAAGTTTTTGTCACAGCACAGATCAATGCATTTCTCACATTTAATTTCAATTTCGTTTGTTTTGTATGTGTATTATGAAGATGAAATAGTCTCATAAAAGTATGATTTTATTTTAAAATGTAAGATTTAAATCGTTTACACTTATTTCTAAACAAATTGATATTTCTTGTATTTATTTTTATGTATTTAATATCAATTAATCCCAATGAATTATTTTATTTCATTATTAATTAAATGTATTTTTCTTAAAGATATTTTGCTAAAAAAATCTTAAAAATCATTAAAAATGTAAATGCACTTAATATAGTTATTTACAACCAATTAATTAAAATAATCATTTTAACATTTAAATCATATTTTATTTTCCTTATCCATAATCAAGAAACAATTATTTTGTTTATTTTGTGAAGCATTATTTAAAAAATATATCACGTTGGTTATAATGTAAACTGTGTTATTATAGTGAAATATAATGTATTACATATAAAAAAAATACACTCAATGTTTTCTTTCAATAAATTTCTAGGTACTAACAAGATATGCTGCGCATCAGAGCCATTATAAATAAATGTACACATATCATGCGTTTGCCTACTTATTAAATTAAATTAAAATTTTAAAAATTGAATAACAATTCTGTAATTTTATTGAATACTTTAATTAATCACGTGGAAAACACTTGAAAAAAAAAAAAAAATAAATAAAAAAAAAAATTTGAGAAAGCAAAATTCCATCAATAAATCTGTACTGATAAGTATAAAGGATTTAAGTCCAAAAATGTCGATTTTGAGTTAAGTACGTAGTCAGACTCAGAAAAAAATTCTCAATCGATTGGTATAAAGGATTTAATTCTATGTCATTTAGTCTTTGAGAAAATCCATTGGTAAAAAAAGGACCAATTTAGAAATTTACCATTCATGTATGGTATAAAATATTTAATTCAATTTTTCCCGTTATTAAATGAAGGTTGACAACCACTGAATGGTATAAAGGGTAAAAATCAACGAAATACCTTTTCCCTAATCCATTCTTCTGATTTGTTTTTAGCTAGTTAAACTTTATTTTTCGTCTCCTGAAAAATCAAGAATATGGACTTAAATCCTTTATACTTATCACTACAGAAATAATGACATAGGTCTACATCTAAAATCTTGGTTTGATAATTTTGCCTGATATTTACGTTTTTGGTGTGCTGAAACCGGAATTGAAGCCAGTTTTTCTCTTTCACGTATAGATCTTCCACCAATATAATTATATGATAATTTTTGTAATATGTTTCCATGATTATCAATCATGGAAACATAGAAACTACCGAAAATGAAAAAATCGTGTCGGTAGACATCCTGTGTTGTCAAAAATCTAAACACGACAGAGAAAAACTGGCTTCATTTTCAGTTTAATACGTTAAAAAACATATGCATCAGCTAAAATTATCAAATAGAATTTTGCCAACATTATTTTTGTAGACCTGTGTAATTAGTGATAAATAAATTTCAACTAATAACACTAGTCGACAAAAAATTTTTTGGAGGGTAACAAAAATGAAATTAGCTATTTTCAACTAATTTTGTAGTGCAGAATTCAAAAATAATAGCGAAAAATCTGTAACACGTACAGTACAGATTTTTTGTTACGATTATTTAATTTGTACAGGAAGCAATAATCCCTGTCTAAAAAAAGTACACTTAATACTGCTTTGTTAAATAAATCCTTGTCGAGTCATGTTCTTAGTCTAAGAAAATGATTCGATAAGGATTTATTTAACAAAATAGTATTAAATGTACTTTTTTAATATCGGAATTATTTGCTAGTGCTCGGATACTTTTGCTGTCGACTGTATTGTAATAATAATAATAAAAATAGTGAAATTTGCCATATTCTGATATTTAAACAAAAAAAAAAAAAAAAAAAAAATCGAACAAACATGGTTGCCGGGACTCTGATTTGCCAGGAATATGGTTTGCCAGCAGGAAGGGTTACAACCTGTGATACTGTGAAAATGACAAAAATTCGTAAAAATTGCCATTTTCTGATACTCTAACAGAAAAATGTGACGTGATGGGACTTTTTTGCTTGCAGATATTTAAATAAAAATTGGAATTAATAATAAAAATAATAATTTGACCGTTGTTACCGAACCACTGTAGACCAGTGTAATCGGAGAGATAAAAATCATTTAAAAACTAACCAATCAATATTAAAGAAAATAATCAACTATTTAGATATATTCAGATGAATAATTTATGTATTTAATTACATTCTGATAATATTCTGTAAAATTGTAGATAAGATATGCAGACGCACTTTGGATTAAAGCGTTTTTGAGATATTAATTATCAATTCAATTATTATTGTAATTATTAAAGATTTGTAAGCAAAATATTTGTCTTTGCGTATTAACTCTAAAATCAGCCTGATCGACTTTCCTCATTACCTAAATTATCTTTCAGTTTGACTTATGGTTGTCGAGTTAGGAACAAATATCGGCAGTCGGCAATAAAATTATTCGAGCTATAGCAATAATTCCTATGTAAAAAATGTACACTTAAGGCTGTTTTGTTAAATAAATTCTTGTCGAGTCATGTTCTTAGTCAGTCTAAGAACGTCATTAGACAAGGATTTATTTAATAAAACCGTATTAAGTATACTTTTTTTACATAGGAGTTATTACTAGCACTCGAATAATTTTGCTGCCGACTGTAGATGTTATAATGATTGATATTTTAGAGTTAAACTGAAGATTCAAATTAAAGATTTTTTATTTTTATTTTATTTATTTATTTTTTTTACTTATGGAACCATTTAGGAGAAATGACTTGTAATATTATCTTACTTTCTAATGTAATCATTGACAACATTTTTAAGAGTTTTTCTAAATGCTAATCAATATATAAGGATTAAAATTTGAGAAACATTTCTTTGTTCTACAATTTATGTTATTTCAATAATAGTTTTAAAAATGAGATTTTGCTAATAATTGACCACTTACAGTCGGTAACAAAAGTGTCCAAACACTAGCAAAAATTCCTATGTAAAAAAAGTACACTTCATACGGTTTTGTTAAATAAATCCTGATCGAATCATGTTCTTACACTGACTAAGAACAGGATTCGACAAGGATTTATTTAACAAAACCGCTTGGAGTGTACTTTTTTTATATAGGAATTTTTGCTAGTGTTTGGACACTTTTGTTACAAACTGTACATACAGTCGGTAACAAAAGTGTCCGAACACTAGCAAAAATTCCTATGTAAAAAAAGTACACTTCATACGATTTTGTTAAATAAATCCTTATTGAATCATGTTCTCACACTTACTAAGAACAGGATTCGATAAGGATTTATTTAACAAAATCGTATGAAGTGTACGTTTTTTACATAGGAATTTTTGCTAGTGTTCGGACACTCTTGTTATCGACTGTACAGCAAATGACAAAAGTCATGTTAGTGATTGACAATTTTAATTTTCAGTTTCAAAATTGCTAAAAATATATAAAATATATATAAAATATAATAAAATATATAAAAATAAATAATTAAAAAATATAAAAATATATCAATGTATACTAATAATTAACACCAATTGATTTACTAATCAAAACTTTGCTTATAGTCCATTAGACTAGAATCCCAAACCATCACCAATTACCCATTGCGTAGCTCTAGTGCGACGTTAAATTCTTTCATTCATTCATTCTTCTCTGGCGATTTTGTCCAAAAATGACTCCACCTACTTCCTAAACCACAAATTATCGGACTCAAACACACTATTGGCCGTATTCACCATTAACTTCAACTCCCGGTTCAACGCAAAAACTTGAAAAGCGTCTAAAGGCAGGGTACAGCTTTCCAGCAAAATTTGGCACGCTGTATCTGCCATCTAGCGTCGAGAATTTCATATAATCTTTGATTGGTTATTTTCCCCTAAAAAATCTGAAAATAACTATACCGCTAGATGGCAGAAACAACACGGCAAATTTGCTGAAAATTTTAACCCCGCCTTTATACGCTTTTCAAATTTTCATGTTCAACTGGGAGTTAAAGTTATTGGTGAATAACAACCTATAGCTGTTATTCACCGATAACTTCAACTCCCAGTTGAACACGAAAATTTGAAAAGTGCATAAAGGTGGGGTGCAAATTTTCAGCAAATTTTGACGCGTTGTTTCTGCCATCTAGCGGTATAGCTATTTTCAGATTTTTTAGGTGAAAATAACCAATCAAAGATTATATAAAATCCTCGACGCTAGATGGCAAAAACAGCATGCCAAATTTTGTGGAAAGCTGTACCCTGCCTTCAGGCGCTTTTCAAATTTCTGCGTTGAACCGGAAATTGAAGTTAATGGTGAATACAAACGTTAAAACCTTTGTAAGCTGAGAAATCCGCTGCAAGAATTTAAGTGAGTTTGTCTAGATACTTAGTAATTGATCAATCCTGATTTGTAATAAAAATGTATCTATTAATATAAAACAAATATAAATGATTTACATACTTCAATAAATAAACTTTTGGAATCAAATTCACTTGATGTTTTAAGATTCAATTAAACATGTCGTAATATCTTGCTAATGTTTTGTAATTGTTCCATCTTAATTAGAATCGAATCATTAGGTGCTATTGTAATATGTGACAGAGCATTTTATTAGATGTTAGTTATGGATTCTACCAATCTGATTAAGAAATTGTTTCTCAATAATTCTTGTTTTATAGAATTTTGTACTTCAATGGTCAGTTACTGAACTATGGTCAATTACTGACAGATCACTCTATTTATAGATTTTCAGGTGGTTTTATTCTAAAAAACTTTTAAAATAAAAATTATTAATAATTATTAAATATTAATATTTTATCTTTATTTCAGTTGAAATTTTGCAGCGGAATACATTTTCATTGCGACATTTTTAATAATAATTATTATTATTACAATAATTATTCTGTATACATTGGTATCTCTCGCAACGCTGGGGATCCTCTCGTTCATACGGATATAAGGTCTCAGATACACAAAATAAATAGTTGCGGTAATTTATATATATATATATATATATATATATATATATATATATATATAATTCAGCGAAAACAATGTTTTGTTGGGAAAAGCAAATTCATTTTGTTGTCTGATTTTTACTATGTTTTTATTAACTCGCTTTCTTGCTTGTTTGTCGAGTACAAATCTTGCAATCGATTTTTAACTAACTTCCCGACTAGCTAGACATTTGAAACTTTTAGAATAGCTCAGAACACGATGATAACGCAATACCTCCAGGTCTGATTTTCGAATTTTTTATTAGTTTTCTTTTAATTAATTAAAATATGAAAATAATAACCTCCTAATATCTTTAAAATTAGCCATTTAAATATTAGCTATAATTTAATTGTTACCAAGAAAAATTTACGAGTTCATTTTCTTTCGACATAAAAATAAGTACATTTAATTCAACGTGAACATTAAAAAATTATAAAAAATTAAATTAGGCATCTCACAAAAATTGACGTTATTATAACTTTAAGATTTTTCTACACATTGATAAAGTGCTAATGTAGTTCATGATGTTAATCTAATATACGTTGTTCTAAAAGGATTAATATTTTATTTTTAAAACCAATGTTTTTTTTATATCGCTTTCAACTCATTTCTTCTTTGCCTGCGGTAGTCGGGTAATGGGAGTAAAAAAGTAAGTTGATGATAAAAATTAGCATCAAATTAAAAAATATATATAGTATATAAAGTGTGGATGTGTTCTTCAATAATTTTGTTGCCGACTGTAAGAAATTTTTTTGAAAATAATTATAATTAACATTTTAAAAATTACTAAAAATAAAAGTAAGACTTAAAGGAAAGACTTAAATTTAAAAAAAGAATTGGGAATTTGTGAAAATAAGCAAACTTTTTAACATAAATTTGCCTATTAAAAATTTATTAAAATTATAAAAACTATATATCGAAAGGTTCTGTTATTTATGAACCATAAATAGATAAGTAAATAAGTAAATACCTTTCGTTTTATGTCGGAAAAAAAAAATGAACGTGAAAACATTTTTTTTTTAATAATTAAAATAAATTGAGATAACTTGTTCTATAGAATTGGAACAGCTTCAGTATAGAATCCCTTGGCGAATTTTGAAATTTAGCACCGAAGTATCTCGGACGTTTCTCACCAAAATCTTTACTTATCTAATTGTGATAGCCATTTTAATTCATCACCAGAATGGCAAAAAGAATATAAAAACCGCAAAAATGCTCCTATACTAGAGCTATACCAAAGTAATTTTAAGAAATGAATACAGTAAGCTGTGCTAGGGAATGAAATACAGTTATTGCATACCTTTATATGGAAGAATAGATTAAAATAAGTCCTGTCATACTACATTAAATTCGGTTTACAAAAAATATACGCAGAATTTTTCATTTTATTTCGTTTTATTTATTATTATTATTGTTGTTGGGGGGGGGGGGGGGGAGAGATATTTAGAGACAATTTTATCATTTACGAAACAGTATCAAAAACTACTAAATATTTTTTTCTTCCTTAAAATCTTAAAAATGTATAAATTAAATAATAAATGTTTAAGCTTAAATTCAGTAACATTAACACAAAATAATTTGAATGATATGAAATCGAAATAATTCTCTGTTTTAATTATTTTCAAGCAATATCTGCGTCTTTCAAATACGTCGATTTATGAGCTATGGTTTATTGATTTGAAATATTTTTTAACCATTTGTTAATTTTCTATTGTTATTTTATAATTATATATTCTTGCTAACAACTAAAATTCTGAAATGTTAAAGTTACAAACATAACATTAATTTAAAATTAATTCTTGCATGTTTGTTGAAGGAGAGGAAAATAACTAAAAACGTTAAACATTAATTTCAATTTTACCGTCATAATTCTAATGTACGAATCTCCATAATTTCCCAAGCTGATTCCTTATTATTGCTTTAACACATGCAACGTGGAGGAAAGTTACGCGTAATTATTTTGAGAGAGTTTATTCTATTAAATAAACTAGTCTCGTGTCAATAATGTAAAGAGAAACGTGCATAATTATTAGTTTGTCAGTTTTCAATGTGTTACTCGTATTATCAAAGAGAAAACACGTTATACAGAAAAAAAAAAAATGTCAAAGGATGCTCTCTGTCTCTCTACTGAACTAGAGAAAAAGCTATATCGATTTTAATTTTCATTTAACTTAACAATACAAAAGTTCTAATACCATCGTTTTAGGTTGTGATCACTTTGGAAATCGCCTATTGCAATCACTTACAAGTTCATCTATTTATAAATATAGTATGTAATGGGAAACTTGTTATCACGATAATAACCGAAATACTGAATCAAAATAAGATAGTGGACCACTCACCTTAGAAATATCTTGGATAGATTCGGTGGCCAACTGTATCCGCCATCTTGTTTAATATATATATATATATATTATGAAATAGCTTGCCGAAAATCGGTATGACATAATCAGAAGACAATAACATACAGTATGACAATAACAGAAAGAAAAAAAAAATCGATATGACTTAACTCATATCAAAATCTCAAATAAATTTATTAATCAACTCAATTGACCATTTTGTTTCAAAATAATCACTTCAAAATTTCAAACTCGGATAAGAAACGTGATTATGAACCAATTTGCTTGACACTCAGCCCATATCAAGGTTTCAACTAAGTTTATTAATTAGATTGGTCCACCATTTGAAAATTTTAAACTCATAGAAAAATTGTATTTATGAACCGATTTTCATGAAATTCAGTATATATATAGCCAAGTTCAAAGTGTCGACCAAGTTTATTGAACAAATCGATTTGCAATCTTGTTTCAAAGTGGCCACTTGAAAAGTATTTAAAATAATAATAATAATAATTAAAAATTAAAATACTCTTCCGACAGAAAGAACAGGAAAGAATTGTTCATATTTACTTTGATTCTTAACTCTTTGAAAGGTGTAATTTCAATATCCAACTGCAAAATCTCATCCTGGACATTTTATCAAAGTTTTGCTTTTATAATATAGGGGGAAATTTCCTTTCTTTCCTTTCTCCTAGATTTGTTAGGGAATTTTGGTGGCTTATCGTTTTAACACGTTCACGCCGGCGTGACCCACCGGTGGGTCACATCTACATTCGGCAGCAAAAGTATCCGAGCACTAGCAATAATCCCTGTCCAAAAAGAGTACATTTAATACTGCTTTGTTAAATAAATCCTTGTCGAGTCATGTTCTTAGTCAGTCTAAGAACATGATTCGACACGGATTTATTGAACAAAACAGTTTTAAGTGTACTTTTTGATATCGGAATTATTGGCTAGTGCTCGGATAGTTTTGAGTAGACTATGTAAACAAAATGCGCCGGCGTGAACGGGTTAAATGAGCGAAATTACCTTGCTTCTCAAAGTATTTTTAGTCGTACATCCATTTGGATGCTTTCGAAATTTGCGATTACATAAGTTCAATCCAACATGACATAGACATGTAGTGAAAGAATTTTAAAGTGGACCTTTAAATGTTTTAAATAAAAGCAAAAATGTTTGCATGTTCATGCAAGGTGTAATACAATAAATGACGACAAAGCAAAATAGCTGTCTGAAAAAATAGTACGACATGTAGTACTTTAAAAAAAAAAGAATGTAAGAAAGAAAGAACGAAAAAATCAATAAACACGATTCGCAAGAAATATCAGCCAACTCGAGTCGAACACAATGCACAAGGAAAAGAAAAGAAAGAGAGAAAGAAAAAAAAAAAGATTAGTATTGTTCTAGAGTTAACATGTACTGTACACAAGGGTCGTGATGTTCTTATATTTTTACATGGGTTTTATTATATTATTATCACTATAATTAAAAAAAAAAGGAAGAAAGAAATTTTTCTTGAAGATTTTAATGATATAATGCTGTTTAAAAATATATTGTCCCGAAATGGTGGTGGCGAAATAGTAAAACGTATATAAAAATAAAAGAATGCTGAATGCTGTGACCCATGATTGCACAACAGTCTCCCCCCCCCCCCCTCCTCAACCGAAAAGAAATCCGCCTTGAATTACATACTGGTTTCAGTAAATTGTATAGGTGATATATTTCGTATTTTTTCTTTCAAATCATTCATTTACTTAATAATATTTACTTTTTAAATAATCAAATGCAGATTATAATATATTGATTTGTGCATTAAATTAACATTTTTTATTTAGTCATTACTTGTAATTGTGCGTTCTAATTTCATTATTCGAGAAACAAATTCCTTATTTTACCTTGCAACTTAAAAACTCCTGTCAATCCGTCATCATTTTTTTTATTTTTTCTGTCTCTGTCACAGCTCTCAGAAAGAAGAGAGGACAAAATTTTGTCGCAATTCATTGTGATGTTTATTATACAAATATTTGGCAACGCGCAATTTCGCAAGTTTTCACAGGAAATAGTTAATGTATTTTATTCTTATGAAACTAACTTATAACAACTTAGCATTTAATGTTAGAAACTGATAATTAAAGAAAACTGTAAGGTCGCAAATAGAAAATTTACGTAATAGCAATATTTAAACAAAAAAAATTTCTTAATAGTATGTGTATACGGAGACACAGGGTGTCAAGCAAATGACACCCAGATTTTAAAATTAAATGGAACGAACAATACGTTTATTTTAAAAGTTATACAAATTTAATAGAGCTTTGAAATTTGTAACGAAAGTTGACAACAGATGACATTGTACGCTGCAATTGCAATGGAGAACCTACATAAATAGTACTCCGATGCCGTGACTTTGTCACAGGTGCTTCTGATCCGCATATATCCAAACCCTACTTCATTTCAAGTATGAAGAAAATTTGAATTACGATAAACATAATTTTGCCTGAATATATTCGCATGAATATTGTAATTGAAAATTTGCATTTAAATTTTAAAAACGAAATTGTTGAGAACAGTGGTTTGATATTCAATGCTTTTATTTGTTTACTTTTTTTTTTTTTTTTTTTTTTTTTTTTTTTTTTTTGGGGGGGGGGGGGTGTTGCGTGTATTGTACCATTTAAAAAGCATAAATATGGAACAATATTTATTTGCAATGTAAAATTTCATCTGAAAAAAAAAAAAAAAAAAAAAAAAAAAAGGTAAAATAAAATAAAAAGGTAAAATAAAATAAATAAATAAGTAAATAAATAAACGATACTATTTTTAGGTAATGTCAAGTAGTGAAATGTATTGAACAACTACCAAAGTTGAAATTCATTTGATGAATATAATAAATTTTTTCCTTCTTTAATTGTTACATTCCGAAAATAAGGAAAGGAATGTAAGGAATAATATAAGGAAAGTATTGTAATCATGACAAAAATTCGACTTTGATATTTTGGCGTGTCCTTACGTTTTGAGGTCTCCTGAGTTCATTTTTGTTATTTTTACTTTGTTCCATGTACACTGATACGTCCTATTTGCTGCCAGAAATTCTCTGTAATTTGCTAAAATACGCATAATTCGTTGTCAAAACGTATTTTCTCAAATTACAGAGAATTTCTGGCACCTATACAGTGTATATAAGCGTGCGTATGTATATGAGTGAACACGATAACGTCCAAACACTTTGATCGATTGAGCTTAAAGTTGGTATGTACAGTCGGTAACAAAAGTGTCCGAACACTAGCAAAAATTCCTGTGTAAAAAAAGTACACTTAATACGGTTTTGTTAAATAAATCCTTATCGAATTATGGTCTTACACTGACTAAGAACAGGATTCGACAAGGATTTATTTAACAAAACCGCATGAAGTGTACTTTTTTTACATAGGAATTTTTGCTAGTGTTCGGACACTTTTGTTACCGACTGTATATTAAAGATCGCCAATCCTGAGCACCAATCCTGACCTTTATAACTTTTCTAAAGCGACTGAGCACCTATTATTTCCGAAAAATATTATTCTTGATTGAATCTTAAGCTAGTAAAGATTTTTCCAAGAAAATCGGCCATTAGCACTTGAAAGAGTGTCTTAGTAAAATTTCATAAATGTATACCAATATTAATATCAGTATTTCTGTGTTTTTTAATGAAAATTACTATGCTTAAATAAACGTATTATATTGCTAGACTTTTGTAAGTTATGGTTTATTTTTATTTATTTCTTTATTTTAAATTCTGATTGAATATGTTATATTTATTTCATTTTAGCTACAGATGAAAACAGCAGAGACCAAAGTTTAGCTTGTGTAAGCGACCATATGGGTAAAGAGGTAAGTTGACAAATTTTTCATTTCAAATTTTTTCTCTTGTATATAAACTCATTATGCTCAGTCTGTTCGTTAGCTATACAAAAATGATTATTATAACTTTTGTTATTCATGTTTAGTGCGTGGAGACACAAACTGTATAGTAAGTACCTCACATATTCACTTGTATGTTTCTAGTACCCGAAGCATGATCAAGCCAAAAGTGGTCCCAGCACCTAATCAGTATTCGGACTCCCCTGCCTTATATATAGAAAGATTTTTCTTTCTTTTTTTTACGCATTAAAAATACATTATTTAATTTTATGCGAACATATAAATGCGCATTATTAGGTATTTATTTGATGTCATTTTTAATGTACCTACCTAGAAAACATTTTTCGCATGGGTTTCTACATAATATGTTTTCATTATTTTACTTAAAATGTATAATATTTTAAACCTTATTATATAAAGACCAAAAGTAGTATTAAATCTTGAGATCATTCAAACTCGTTGTAGTAAGCTGATAGTCTAGTATTTTAATTTATTTTGTAAGAAATATTTCATTAACCTTCACTAACATAAGTTAATAAGTTGGAATAAATATGCATATTATTGTAAAAGTATCTGAAAAATGTATTTGTGTCTGCAATTTTTTTTTTAGATTAGTAGTATCTTGAAGTAATTTTAAATAAGTAAACTGCAATGTATATTGCATGAAGTATTGGACGTTGTGAAAATTTTCATTTTATTTTTTTATAAGTAAAATTTTCATGAAGTGTAAAATCAAAAAAAAAATTAGATATTTTGAACTAAATTATTTTAGCTAAAAGAAAATTTCGAGAACCAAAACGTTAAGGGTACCTGGGTCAAAGCCCATGAATCAGGAGCTGCTTGCAAAGTGAGTAAAAAATAAGCGGCAAAACGTAATACAAAAAATGTCTGTCCACATACAACAGTGTGGGGGGGATTACATGAAGCGGTTGGCGGAAAAATACAACCAGCAGCAAAGGATTGCAAATAGACAAAATAAAATATTTAACTAAAGACAAAATTTGTACTGTGGGAGAGCTTAAGAAAATCTCAATTCCAAAATTATATATAATCGCTTAATGAAGCAAAGTAATAATATTATACTTAATTAAAAAAAATATGCCGAGTATGAAATAAGTATTATATATGATGCTTGCCGCTCCAAATGGCTTACAATCAGGAGAAGACATTCCTCATAGACGTTGCGCTGCTTATTTTGTACATGCCTTGCCTGCTTGTATCTATCTACCTGCTAAGCTGTACGACTTTTTAACACCACTTTATCAGTAAAAATATCCATTATATTTTATCATAGAAAACTGCTTAAACTTACCTTATAAAAAATATTTATAAGGTACAAGTTAGCAGCTATACCTGTATCTGCAGAACTAGACAGTTATAAAGAAAGTTTTAAAAAATCTAATATGTATCAAAATAAATACAATCGGCTATTTGTAAAATAACGTACCACGCAAAAAGAGATTTAGAGAAGGAATTCAAAAACTACATTTGAAATAATGTAAAAGTTACATAATTTGAGATAATAATGTGATTTATTCTTCTCAAATAAATATATTCTCTCCGTGGTAGTATTACATTTTTTTTTTTTTTAAACAATGTCAAAACACATTTACTTAACGATGATCTTGTTCCTCTTTCATTGTTCATGTTCATCCTTCCAATAACTTCGTAATTTGTCAACAAATTTGGTCGCGTGCTAATTGCTTGGAAAATTTTTTCACGCTATCATGCTCAGCATTTTCGAGGACAAGGACGTCTGTTGTCTTTGAAAAGTTTAACTTCATAGGGATTTTCATTAAGTCATTGGAATCGATTAAAATAAAAGATGGAGTAAAAGGATGTTAAAAAGAAGAAGGAAAAAAAAAAAAAAAAAAAAAAAGAGGTGGGAAGGAAAGGATGGAGGAAAAGGAAAAGGTTCTTTTAATATATATATATTACTTTTTCTTACCCATATATTGTGGAGAAAGTATTGTTTTTGGGTCAAATTTTCTAAAGTGCGTTTTTATTATATTTACACGTTTTGAAGTAACCCTGAATCCAAAGTCATGTTTTTAGCGGTTGGTCTGTGGATATGTGTGTGTGTGTCTGTGCGTGTGTGTCCGTCTGTTATCAGCATATCTCAAGAACAAATAGTAGCAGAAAGTCCAAGCTCGGTATTCTAAATGTGTATCATATAGGGATGCTAAACTGAACTTTTCGTTGAGATTAAGCAAATGGTTCCTGTACAGAGCCACCTATGATAATTCAAATACATTACATCTATCGGGGAAACTGCAGGTAAGTAGAGTTTAATACGCTGTCTTAAACAAAACAGACAGACGCATAAAAGCATGTTTTGTGTAGATTGTGATATGGAAATCATTCATTTTTCGTTTACAGGGCTACTCAAAGTATTTGAATATATTGGGGTCTAAACATGGAAATTGCTAGAATTGTAATTAATTTTGTTTTAGATATTTTTCATGAAAGACTAAATTTAGGTACACAATATTTTTAAAGTGCATATCGATTGTAGATAATATATAGGGCTATTTAAAATTAAGCAAAACGTTCTGTTCTATTCAATATAATTGATGGAAGTGCTTTGTACATTTTACTGTATTGACGAACACTGTAAAATTAACTTTTCATACTCATACCGTAAATAAAGTATTTTTTAAAGTTCTATTTTCAACTCTGTTTTTTTTTCATAATATCACGTTTTGAGGTGCCCTGATTATGAATGTCCGATATTTAGCCGTTAATCTGTACGTATACCTGTTATCAGCATAATTTAAAAACAAATAACTGAAGGAAATTCACATTTGGTATCTTGAAATTTGTATTTGGTTGCCACTTAAAAATTTGATCAAGACTGGCAAGTTTGAAAGCAAATTAATAACAGCCTTTTTTTTTTTTTTTTTTTTTTTTTTTTAATAATTGTATGAACTGTAATTGAACGGGTGGTTGAGGGGGGCGGTAGCCCCCAACACACAGAATTACATATGAAATAAAACTCTTCCTATTTAGAGTATTTTAAAAGTACATTGAACTTTATTATCTTATGCTATTGATCTAAAGACTTAATATGCAATCTATCGTTATAATATTGAAATGTAGGGTACGAGAAAGTCATGCGAGTGACACACCAGATTATTATTATTATTATTATTATTATTTTTTTTTAATTCAATGACAATTGCTACTATTACATTATAAGATAGCTAAAATTTTTAAATAAATCATTGCAGAGAAAAATCGATGCAAGGAACATAATTTTCCTAACGGTATCAAAGATACTAATCGCCGTATCCTCACCCCCCTCACCCTCATTTTGTGACAAAAATACTTTGGATCCGGATAATAAATCCGATAAAACACAATAAAATATTAGTAATTAATTGCTAAGCAGTACTTTGACAGACTACTTGTTTGAGCCTTACCACGCAAATATGAAAAATTATCCCAAGTTTAAAATATTTTAAAGTTTTTCCACTAAAAATAAGATGTATTTATCTTATTTGTTTGTTTGTTTGTTTGTTTGTTTGTAAGAGTTATTAGATGATGGATTAAGAGATGATAGTATTAAAAAAATTAAAGCCAAATCTGAAGAAATGTAAAGCATGACAGCACTTATAAATTTATTAAAACAAAAGTATTTTATCTTTTAGATTGAAAAAAACCTGGTGTTTCACTCACGCGACTTTTGTTTACCCTGAAATTTAATACTATAAATAGATATTGGAGATTAAGGGGTAAGATAAGGAGTACTGTTATATAAACTTACGTTAAAAACAATTCGAATAAGCTTCGAAACACATTTATTTGACAAATAATTCTGTGTGAGCGGTACTGCTTCCCCCTCTGTTTGATTATTGTACCTACATTATATCGAATTCAAATCTGTTTAAAATTTTAAAGTTCATTTAAATTTATTCAAATAACTTTCGCACGCACCATTCCAGGAAACTTGTCCTTTTTCATAAAGCTTTTCAATAACAAACTTATATTAATCCGTTAGTAGTCGCTAGTTGGTCGATTTGCCGCCCATCCTTCAGTTTTTCCAGATTTTTTTATTCAATAGCCACCAAAAAATTTTAGAAGTGGCATTTGATATACATAAAACGCGAATAAAATGGATTTAACGTCGATCACATCACTTCTTAAAATTATTGGTGACAGTTAAATAAAAAGTTCGCAATCTGTAATAGGTGGCGCTGTCGATAGCGACTACTAACGGGTTAACTTTAGAATGCAACATTTGAATTGCCTGAAATTATTTGTTTTTAAATTACTCTGATAAGTGTCAGAGATAAAAATCAAACATTAAAAATTTTACTTCGGTATTCAGGAAACCTGAAAACTTGTAAATATGCAAAAACCATGCGATGGACATTTAGCTTTAAAAAAATACTTTACTTATCGTATGGGTATCAGGAATTAATTTCAATTCCTGAGCAGTTTTCCTGGACATGGTAAAATATTATAGTAAAGCACTTCCACTAATTACATTCAATAAAAAAGAATGTTTTCGCTTAATTATTGGTAACTTTGTACTTTGTATATCTTCTAAAAAATTATGCACACACCTCATGGTGCACATAAATATAATTCTATATTAAGAACACACAGCACAACCTGAAATACACTTCTACCAATTTTCAAGTATTGTCTCACTATATTCTAGTTCTTTTGTGTAGCTCTGTAAACAAACGGTGAATTTGTGAGGTTGAGACGACAGAACGTCACCACAAAATTAAGCTGGATCTACCAAAGTATAAAGTTGGGACGGTTAAATCACTTCGTCGCCAGTGACTCGGCGAAAGTCTTGGTCGGATTAGTTTCGTGTCGACATGGTGCTGCAACGAACGAATTAGGTTCGGAGAGTTAGATGAATTGGAAGTGATTTTAAAAGTATTGATTGAAATGAAGGGAAAGGAAGTTAGTAGGAAGAAGTATAAGATGGAGATGGTTTTAGTAGATTAGTGTGTGTGAAGTGGATAGTAGGAGAGTAATGTTGGTGACGATAGTTCTTATGCGAGTGTAAAGTAATGGTAGAGTCGTGTTGCGTTGTAGAATAAAGTAAGAGAAGAATCTGTCGCATCAAGGAAATCCAGCCGACGATTCTTGTGTGAGAATAGTTAGTGGTCGACAGAGAGCAGCCGTCGACAAGATCAGTATTGGTGATATAAGTTACCTTTTATTTTATGCTTTGTTGAAGTTATTCCCTGAGGTCATTTGAGAGTTAAAATTGAGTTAGCCCAACACCCGCCTTGAAATTGGTCATTAATAAATTTTGTTATTTTGTATCTAACTTTGTATCGAGCTCTTCTTATTATCTAATTAAGTAATTAAGTTAATCTTTAAGATTAAGATTGAGGAATTGAAGATTATGGCAGACACTTATTCCTCACAAATTTCATACCATATTCTGCATGAAATCTGCTTTTACGTACATAAAGAAAAACTCTACTTATTTGAAATTTCCCCCATCAAAGTAAAATATTTGAATTCTCTGGGGTGCCCCAGTACACAAACCATTTGCTTAATCTCAACGAAAAGTTTAGTGTAGCATCCTTATTTGATGCAGATATGGAATACCGAGTTTAATCTTCCTGCTGTAATTTGTTCTTGGAATATGATAATAAGAGACACACAGACACACAACCTCTAAAAACATGTTTTTTGGATTCAGGGAACCTTAAAACTTGTAAATATATTAAGAACTCGCTTTCAAAAATTTGCCTCAAAAACAATGTTTTTTCTACCATGTAGTAAGAATAAAATTGTTGAAGGTAAATAAATGGTCAATTTTTAACTGAATTTTCGTTTTTTTTTTTTTAATAAAACTTTTAAACCAATTCAATATACCATTAATTTTAAAGTTTTCTCAATAGAGTTAAATCATTTTCAAAGTATTTATATGCATAATTTAGGAAAAAAACACATTTTCATACGTGTCCATTGTACTGGACGATGGGACTTCGGCCGTTGTTTATACTCATACTAGATAATTTTTGGTATACTGTAGAAAAATATTAATTTCCGATAAAATGTGTCGAACCTGTGTTAAAAATTTAAAAAATACCTACAAAAATATATAATTTATTTCTATAATTAAATTTGGTACTTTTTTACTTCCATTACCCGAATACTGTAGGTAATGGAAGTATTGTATTCGGTCCAAAAATTCGATACCGAGATTTCACCTGAATTACATGTTTTAAAGTCTCCTGAGTCCAAAAAAGTGGTTTTTGGCAATTCGTCAGTGTGTATGTGTGTGTGTGAATGAAATAAGTCGGTAGGAAATGTACCAAAAACTTTTTAAATGTTTATTCTTTCACCATAATTCTTGTTTTCCCAAATCCCAAATACGGCGAAGCAAACACAACATTAAATCCGTTTCTTCTTTCAGTCTTGATATCGGATTTATATAAGTAGATTATTCAAAGGGAAAAAAAGAAAATAAAGGAGAAAAACAACGTTTATTTATTTATTATTATTATTATTTATCTATTTAAGTCAACATAAGAACAAATATGCAAAAGCAGTAAGAAATTCGGTCTGTTTTCTTATTCCAATCTTATCAGTGTTCTACAGTACTGTTGCTTTGCTCTTAAAAAACAATTATAATTTTTAAATTTTAATGTCTTTTTTTTCTTTTTTTATACATACAAACAGAGAATTAGAGTAATGCCTTAAAATAATCAAATGTTTATTAATTATCATTAAATATAGACTTAGAAAGAGCGATTAGAATAAATTTTAATATTCGTTCAAATAAGAATTTTAATGAAATTCAGTTTTGTTAACAAATACATGAATACGCATTAAAAAATTTCTTTATTTGTTTAGAAAATGCAACTTTTTATTTTTTTTACTTCCTCATACCGATGCAGATAGTTTGCAATTAGGCAGCCTTCGATTCGGATGACTGGAATTTTACTTAGATTCTATTATATATATATATACATATATAATACGTATATATATATATATATATATATATATATATATAATATATTCATATGTAATATATATATATATATATACATATGTATAAACACTGCGGTATCTTTATTTTTTTCTCGATAGTTTAAACATTATTAGATCAAGGGTTAACTTTTTTCATGTTAAATATAATATTTTAGCAAAGCGCGCCTTTATAACACGACGTCTTAAAAGCCTTAACAATTTCTGAGAAAGTGAATGTTTAAATTAACTTGTTAGCTTGACAGCAAATCGACAGAACTAAAAATTAAATAAATTAAACTGCAATTTAAATCTTCTCACATAAAAAAAAAAAACAAGCAAATTATCTTAATCAATACAAACACGCGGGAAAAACATGTTTCGTCTCTTTTGCTCCAGAGAACGTATTTAGAGCATTTCTAACTACTTTTACTTCTTTATTTAATCCCTTTCCTTTGGGTTTTTCTCATAAGCGCCTTTGTTCCTTCTTGTATTACGCTTGTCGTTTTTAGCTAATATAATTAACGATCACAAACATTTTTCTAGTTCATTTTAGTCATAGCTTAGTCACACTATTTTCACTATCGTTGATATTAGGTATAAATTCGGTACTACTCTAGTTAATGCTGTCCTAGTAAAAGCTCTAACCAACAGAGTTATAATTTAAGGTTTTTATACACCAAAATCGATCATGTTTGACATTAAACCGTCGTAATGGCATTGAAAAAAAATGTCGATACGAAATGTAAATATGAATATTTGGCACAAGTTATGTAATGGCACTCTAGTAAATAATATACTCATTGGATTTGACATTTTTAAAATCACTCCGTATCCATTCTAAATGTCTCTAGTTTCATCAAAACTATCATATTGGATATGTCTAAATGCATTTCTGTTTTTATATCTAGTTGTTCTCATTTACATTTAGTATACTGTAGCTTTATAAATCAACAAATTTCTAATTATTATGGCAACAGTTACTATATTCATTTTTTAAATTTTCTTTGACACAGTTTTAGTAAGAACCTCTTGGTGATTTTTAAATTTTTATTGCCATTTTGGCGATGAATTAAAATAACTATCGCAAATGCATAAGTAAAGATCTTTGCGAGACACGTCGAAACTACTTCTGTGCCAAATTTCAAATTTCACCAAATGGGTTCTATACTAAAGCTGTTCTATTTCTTCCGCGCGATTTTTCTGAATTTTATTTTAATTATACATATATATTTTTTACTTCATGCAAGAGGAGAAAATGGAAAACATTTTTTTTTTTTTTTTCATTTTATTTATTTATTTTTCATCAACTTGTTTTCCTTAATAATAATTTTTAAGTTCAAATGGGTCTTTGCTTAATATCTTTGAATGAATTATATGACTGAATTAAAAATTGCGGCGTTAGCTAGATTTTGTCCTGATTAATAAGTATACCAATTTTCTTAACAATCGGTTGAACGGTGTAGCTTTGCATAGCGAATAAAACCTGACATGTTTAAGGTGAAACGCAGCAAAGGATAACAACTTTGACTGAAAGCAATAGCCCTGTCGTACTAATAAAATATGATTAATGAGGCAGTGCCTATACAAACACACAGCTAAACTCTTCCTTCATTTTTTTTTTTTTTTTTTTTTTTTTTTAATTAGAGATTATGATTTTGTTTTCAGTTTTTAATAGCTTTACATTTACTGTGAGAAAAAGTGAAAAAAAGGGGAACTATGAAAAAATATGTTTAAGCAAAATTTGTTGCTCATGTAAAGACCAATTAAATATTTCAATTATGCTTTCATTAACAAATATTCTTCTTTGAAGTTAAACATTCATTAAAGATTCACACATTTCACATAGAAGATAGACGCAAAAGTAAATTTCTTATAAAATAATCTCTCTCTCTTTCTCCCCCCCCCCCCCTCACACTTTTTTTTTTTTTCTGTTTTTCTCTCTCTTTAAGCAATAGTTTTAGTCTTGGGAAGCCTGCAATTTTTTTTTTTTTTTTTTTTTTTTTTTTAAGAAAATGTTATTAATTTCCTGTATGCATAGCCAAAAGAATGTAATGTAAGTCAATGATTACATTATTACATAGTGTTTCTAAAACAGATTTCACTGTAAATTATATGCTGGGTTTTTCTGGTGGTCTAAAAAACAAACTGCTAGAGTATCATCTTAAAAAAAAAAAAAAAAAAATGCTTCCTTTGACAAAAATTATGGATTTGGCAATTTTGACTTGTTTAGAAATCAATTTATCTGGATCATATCTTTAAAATAAAAATTCATTTATGGGCGAACAGTTTTTAGTCACTTTGAAAATGACTAGAACTATTTTAATAAGAATCAACGATTATTTTATTTTGTTTTATTTTTTCTCTTTTTGTATAACAATTTATCTTCAGATTCTCATCTTTTACATTCAATAGAAGAAAGTATTGGATTCGTAAAGATTTTTGACCTCGGGTTTTCGATGGATTTACACGTTTTGAGAGGTCTAGAACACGGTTTGACCATTTTTAGAATATGTCTGTCTGTCTCTATGTGTGTGTGATAAATTTTTATGTAACTGTATGTCAGGAACTACTGAATAGAATTTCATAAAATTTGATATGTAGTTGCACCTTGACATGAATTAGTGCCTGTCAACTGTTGGTGAAAACTGTCCAACAGGTGGCATTGCCATCCTGTTTTTTCTAAATTTTTAACTTGACAGTATAGGACAAAATTTTGTATGAATGTACATAAAAAGAATTATATTTTAATAACCATTGTGAAATTAAAAATAATTATCTGTAATACGGATAATCAACTAGGATTTTTTTTTTTTTTTGTATATTTAGGAGCATTGCTCCCCCCAGGGTGGGTATAAATTTGCATGATGGATATCTTTCAAAAGAGCTTGTCAATATCTTTAAAATAAGTAGTTGAATCATCGATCTGCGATAATTTAAAATAAAGTTATCAATTTTTTTTTTCTTTTTTTAAAGACGAAGAAGAAGAAAAGAAATAATAAAGAAAAAAGAAAAAGAAAAAAAATCGCATTTTTATAAGAAGTCATATAGAAAATAAAATTAACTTTCTTTGGATATTTGGTGTTCTACTGCTTCTCTAGAAGGAAAATCGTCTGTATTCATCATGGAAGATAATTTTAATAAATAATAATTTTAATAGATTACTTTTACTAAGTGAATTTGTATTAAAAAAAATTATAGAAGGAAGTAATGTGATAGCTACAGCATACTGCTTTTTTTTTTTTTAAGATAAATATTTTCAAAGTATTCAAAAAACGAGTTGAAAAAGATTTAAAAAACATGACAAACAGATTTTTTTTTTTTTTTTCATTTATAAATCGATCTCTGTGGGTTCTTATCTTTTAGAATAGTGAGTGCTTTCGTGTATCTATAAAAGGGATTTAACGATTTCAATCGAAATTATTAATTGGCTTAGACTGTGCTTTAGATTGAGTTTAATGATCCAATATTCTAAGTTCCATATTGGGAAATTTAATTATCTACAATAGCAATTCCTTTAAGTATTTTGTAATATCTTCAAAATACCACCGAACATCTTAGTCAGCGAATACAAACACTGCATGTCTTAATTGTGGGTTTTCTATAATTCTTTTTTTGTTCTTTATTTTTCTTATTTTACTGTACTATATTTTAATCCATCTTATTTTTAGCATGATTTCAATTTTTTATCGTTGAAGTTTTAATATTATAAAATTTCATAGATTTCATATTTGTTTTTCATTCTTTCTTATATATCTTACTCCAATTTCCCAAATAAAATCATTTTGTGCATCTTATTCCAAGAAAATAATCTTTTGTGGAGTTAAATCCATGATACCCTATTAAAACTATGTTAATCTGTTTTAACATTATTTTTATCTCTTTCCCTCTTGAACGTAGAAGATAAAAGAATGTAATCATTTTTTAAATGGGTGCCATTTTGCAGTTGTTTTTTCTACTATTACCTATATTAAATATGGAAGTCATTTTTTATCTGTTAATATATTTTTAGAATAATTTTTTATATCAGATACATTATTAAATTCCCCATTTTAATTGGTCGTAATAGTCAGATTATTTTATGTACACGCACTTAAAACTGCAAATATTATAGAATAATATAATAAGTACATTCTCTGCCTTCTTCTTCTTCTTTTTTTTTTTTTTTTTTTTTTTTTTTTTTTTAATATAAATCAAAAAGGTTGATTTTTTATAAATAAAAAACAGCTTTGTTTATTTATTTATTTTACAAGCATAACAATTTGCTTTAAAAAATTTTATTTGATAGCACGATTCGACAAAAATGTTCTTGATATTAAAATGTTATAAGTAATAAAACTTTGTAATCTTCAATCAAATAAATATCTACGTAAATTAATTTTCAAATTATTAAAAAGTTCCGTTGAAACAGAATATAAATTTTGAATAAAAACTTTTATTAAGAACAGCAATATACTTAATATCAAAATATTGCCTTTAATTTTTTTTATAAATCTAAGTAACTTTTCCTTTGTACTACTCAGCTTTTGCAAAGTAAAAATTAAATATTATGTTTGGAAAATTCTGAAACCGGATAATATTAACAAGTCCTTCTGGCTCATTCTGAAGGGTAGGTTGATTTCTTTTTTCTTACCAAATAGCTGCCATTTTGAAACAAAATCGCGGCTACAAATTATTAATGGACTTAGTAGAAATAGTGATGCCAGAACATGGAAACAAAAGTCGACTGTACAAATTTAGCTCGATTTAATTCAGAATTTCAAAAGTTATCGTGTTGACAATTTAAGTGGCCGCCACTTGGATTGAAATGGGAGAGCAAGTTGCCCAGTGAACTAATCCATGATATATGTAAGATAAGTCCGACTTTGGTTCGAATAAATTCAGTATTTCAAAAGTTATTGCGATAACAAATTCCCAAGTGGCAGCGTTCAAGTGGCCGCAACTTGGAAACAAAATTACAGAGAAACTTGCCCTCCGAAATCACAGATATTTGAACGATAAATCTGTTTTTTCAACTTTGGTTCGAATTAATTAAGTATTTCAAAAGGTGTCGTAATAACAAATTTTCAAGTGGCCGCCACTTGGAAACAATATGACGGAGCAAGCTGCCCATCAAACTCAACCAAGATATCTGAAGCATAAGTTCACTGTCCAGCTTTCATTCGAAGCACTGCAGTATTTCAAAAGTTATTGTTATGACAAATTTTCATGTGGTAGTCTTAATGGCTGTAACTTGGAAACAAAATGGTGGAGCAACTTATCCAGCAAAATCTTCCAAGATATTTGTATGGTAAGTTCACTGTCAAACTTTGGTTCAAATTAAGTTAGTATTTAAAAAATTATTGTGATAAGAATTTTTTTAGGGAAACAATGATTTCAAATGACCACCACTTGGAAAAGAAAAAGTGGAGTGAGATGCCAAGCGAACTTATCTGAGATATTTGAATGCTAAATCCACTATCCAAATTTGATACGAATTGATTCAATATGACAAAAGTATGAAAAATAATGACAAATTTTCAAGTGGCCGCTACTTAGAAATAAAATGACAGAACAAGTTACCATGCGAAATTATCCAAGATATTTGAACCGTAAATTTACCATCCAACTTTGGTTTGAATCAGTTTAGTATTTTAAAAGTTATCGTGATGATACATTTTCAAGTGGTAGCCTGATTTCAAGTGGCCTCAACTTGGAAATAAAATGTCGGAAAGAGCTGCCCAGTGAACTCCTCCAAGATACTTATATGATAAATTCACTGTCCAACTTAGGTTCGAATTGAATGCTCTCTCTAATCATCCGGCTAAACAAAAAATTGGCACCTTTTACACTTACGTGTATCGTGCCCTTAAAATTTGTTCTGATACTTCTTCTCTTAAAGAAGAACTCAATTATTTAAAAGTCTGTTGCTGTTAAAAGAGGTTTTAGACCCTCTATAATTGATAAAGCTCTCAAAAAGTTCAGTAGGCCAACTTATAATTCTACTCTTTCCATTGATGATAAAATTAAACCTCATAATCTTGTTGTCTTGCCTTTTTATCCCCCCTTATGTTTTAAATTAGCCAAAGTTTTGAAGCGTTTCAATTTTCACGTTATTTGTAAACCTGTCAATAAATTCCAATTCCCTTCAACAAAATCCCCTGTTCCCGAGCTTCATAAGTGGGGTATCTATAATGTCCCTTGTAATAATTGTGATTTATCTTATATTGGTCAAACAAAAAGAAATCTTGAATGTCGTTTACGTGAGCATTCTCGGTATGTTGTTAATCAAGAAATTTCTAAATCTTCTATTGCGAAGCATAGTTGGGAATTTGATCATAGTTTTAATTTTAAGAGTGCCAAAATTATCTTTCATGCCGAACGCTTGGAAAATTTAGTTATTTACCTTAATCGTGATAAAATTGTCAATGAAAAATCTGATTCCACTTTGCTGTCTACAGCCTGGAAAAATTTGTTTAATTCAATTAAATAATTTCCTTCATTATGTTTATATCATAATAATAGTTATGATAAAATAATTCTAATTAAAATAAATAAATAAATAAATACAATAAAATAAAATAAATAAAATAAAATAAATAAATAAAATAAATGAATTTTATTAAATTTACTTATTAGTATAATATTAATTAAATTAATAAAACAAAAATAATTAATTAATTATTCCTTCCCTCCCTCCCTCTTTTTTTTTTTTTTTTTTTTTTTTTTTTGTATGTGTGTGTATGTGTTCCTCTCTGATTGGTCCTGCAAGTTGCTTCCTATTGGTTGTTTGTGTTGCTCCTCCCCCTCTGGATTTTGCCCTGATTTCAGTCTTGCTTTTGTCTCCAAGGCAGTATCACGTGTTCTTTTGCACCTGATGAAGAAAGTCTACGTCCTTTCGAAACCGGTTGTGCTGGCTTTAAATTTATGGTGTGTAAAGAAGTTTTAAAATCTATATTGATTGTACACCAGTTTTGAATTTTGTTTTATTTTACCTTTGTTTTCAGCACAAAATCATTTAATAAATTATTTAGGTGTGATACAGAATCATAACTTTTTAACGATAAAACAACTTTATTTTTACAGATTATTAATTTTATGTTCAAAAATAGAAATGATTTTCCTAATACTTTGATTGCTTACAATTTGAGAAATCCTTCTGTAGTACAAATTCCTAAAGCTAATAAAGAAATATTGCACAGATATTTTGTTTATATGGGACCTAAATGTTTTAATATGTTACCGCTGTATATTCTAAGTGAATTAAGATTAAACTCATTTAGGGAAAAACTAAGAAAATTTTTATTGTCTTTGGATGATGCAGATACTTATTTTCGCCATCTATTATAGTAAATAAACTTTTTAGTTTTTTATTAAGTATTAATTTAATCTGTATTAAACTGAGCCCCTAAATTATTTTTTGTTGCGATTTGTGCGTTGTTAGCCACCTGTTTAAATTTTTTTTATGGCGTATGTTTATGTTACTCTACATTTTCTTTGTGTTTACTTTATTGTCTGTATTTTCTCATTTATGTAATTTCTGTTCGTTTTTATTTACAATCATATTTATATATTTTTTAGATTTACCTGGAAAGGCTTTGCAAGCCTCTGGGTAAACAATATTGTAATTTTTTTTTTTTTTTTTTTTTTTTTTGTTCTTTCTATTATTTCTTATTTTGTAAATAAAAAAAAAAAGAAAAATTCTTCTTCTTCTTGTTATTGTTTTGTTTGTTTGTTTGTTCGTTTGTTTTTGTTTTGCAAAGAGCAGTAGCATAAAGAATGAGCTAGTTCTTCGAAAATGTATTTATAATATTTTAACTGTTGTAACTTAAAGTAAAAAAAAAAAAATAAATAATAATATTTTGTTACTTTTTTACGTTTAGACAGAAATTCTGTGTTGAAATTTCCAAATTAGTTCAGGATTCGTGTGAGCATTTACAATATAGGAGAAGAAATTCTCTTCACAATAAGTATTCCTCTGAATGGCGCTAGACAATCTTAATTAAATATGTTAATAAGTCAATAAATTTTTGAAGTCTCCTATAATGTAAATTTAGTATAATTTACGTTTTTTCGTAGAATAAGATAAAAAGCTCTTACAACGGAAAGAATCATGCATTCGATTCTACGATACTTCAGTTCTTAGACTGTAACAGCGGGAACGCTAATTTAATCTCGTTCTCATGGTTAAAAAACATGTACTTCGGTGCCATTAATGAGTCTGCAAATGACATATTAATGCATCTAACAATCAAAGTATAGGTAGCTACTATTTTGGTTTTGTTTGATGAAAGTTGTGTCGATACTAATAATAATCGATAATAATGAACAATAATCGATTAATTTAATAATTTTATTATGCGTAATAGAGTCTAGAAATAGACATACACAGGGGATATCAGACAACATCAAGATTCAACAAAAGAGGACCTTTCTATAGACCTAAATGTAATTTTATTGTGCTATTATCTTCTTAATAATATAAGCGCAAGTTTCCTGAAATTAACTCTGAAAATGATGTCATAACTAAAACAATGTATCGGAGTAAAGAAAGTAAAATTTTATGCATAGTTTCCATACGTGCATTCCTACTGAATAAAATAACAAAAAAGAATACTTTAATGAAAAAAAACTTGCATAAAAATCGAAATAATGTATTGAGATAAAGAAAATAAAACTTTATCCATGGTTTGTATGGTTTTGGAAAATTCGTTCATTGATTCAAATAATAATTTAATCATACAAAATTCATTGGTCCATTTACAGGGATTTTTTTTTTTAAATATTATTTTTATTTTTAAAATAATTTTTTTTTCGTAGCTATGCGGAATTTTGATACGTCAAGGGAAAATACTAATAATAAATTAAATATTTAGAATTCAACTACGTCATTACAATGTCATTTTTAATTTCTTGGAAATGTTTGACTTCAAAACATGTAAATATCATGATGTTGAAGATAAAACCATTTGTTTGAAATACAAAGTTTGGGCAACCGGGGGGGGGGGGGGCTAGGAGGGTCGCTAGGGAGGGCAACTTTAAAATTTCAAATAGGAAGGTATATTTTGTGATACATTCCTGGAAACGTCTCTTCAAAACAATGAATTTGATATAAATAGTTTCGCCCTACGATGATTATTAAAGGAGATACATGAGTCTTTAGACTGTTGAAATGTGGATTTTATACTTATGTATCCCTTTTAATAATCATTGCAGGACTAAACTATTTTTATCAAATTCATTGTCTTGAAAAGACCTTTCCGGTGATGGGGTGTATCACAAGACATACTTTGCCCAAAAATGTTTGGGCCCGGGCAAGGGTGTGGTAGGAGTGCTGCTAGGGAGGGCGACTTTAAAATTTCAAACAGGAAATATGTGTTGTGATACATCCCTGGAAACGTCTCTTCAAGACAATGAATTTGATGTAAATAGTTTTGTCCTGCAATGATTATAAAGGGGATACCTAAGTATAAAATACACGTTTCAAAAGTCTCAAACCTCCTGTATCTCCATTAATAATCATCGTAGGGCAAAACTATTTATATTAAAATCATTGTTTTGAAGTGACGTTTCCAGGGATGTATCATAAGACATACCTTCCCATTTGAAATTTTACAGTTACGCTCTCTACCGGCCCCATTCAGTCCCCAAGACCCAAACTTTTTTCACCAAAAGAGGCCCATCTCGAATTCCTTAAACACGTGTTTCGCCATTTTTCACAATTCCAACTCATTTTCGAGTTAGGAGGGGGTATGAGACATTTGGAATACCCTGTATATTCTGAGAGCGGAGATAGGTGGGAAGTTGGCAGACGTATCAGAGTGATTGAAAAAGCAAGATGTTTAGAAAAATGGTTTCGCTTGTAGGTGCGAAATATGATTTCTTTATTATGGCAAAGAATATGCCTGCATATTGAGTGAGGGTGTAATCTTCCTGACAATGCCAAGCTCACACTCCTCAGCAAATAAAAGAACTTTTGAAAAAATTGTATTTGGAAGTCTGGTGCCACCACTCATAATGCCTAAACTTGACACCCAGTCTCTGTTTGCTTTTTCCGAAATTGAAGAAACACTAGTCTGACACAAGGCTCCCTTTAGACAGTGATATGAAAACATATGCCGAGAACTGGCTCAATTAGCAAGGACATAATTTCTACCAAACCGAGTCAAAGTAGTTAGTCCTGCGTTCAGATGTATGCCTAATACATTTAGAGATTGTATGGTAAAATGGTCAGTAAATATGCGCCGCCTCTCAATTTCCTCTTCCATTCTCTTTATATCTTTTTATTATCATTGTAAGTTTATTTTTATTTATTTATTTATTTTTTTAAATCCACTTTTCTATAATCACTGGCGAAAGGCAAACAGTAGAAACAGTGCACGTGCTTACTTTAATAAGTATTTTTTTTTATTTTTCTATGAAAAAAATAACCTGGTGACACGTTTCCTCTTACCCAGCAGTTTAATACTGTAAAGGCTCAGATTAGCTCAGTAAGATAACAAATAGTGTATATGAACCTAATTTAAAAACAATTTAAAATAAGTTTAAGATCAGCTTTATTTCACATAAATTTCTGTGGGTGGCGGGGCGGTAGCCAACCCTCCCTTAACCCCTTCCACTCCAGGGACGTACGCGCGTACGTCCTAGTGTTAATGACCATTAATACCATGGACGTACGTGCATACGTCCAAAGAAAGTATACGATACTATTTCAAAATTATAATCTGGTATTTCAGACATTTACACTACAGCTAGCCTGGAGCGGAAGGGGTTAATGCCCTGTTTAAATGTAGTAGCTATATTTATAAAGAATTCTAGGCTGTTATTAAATTTCGAAGTTTATTTCAAATTATTTAGACAATCTTCTCCAGCGACATTTTTTCAAATTTACCAATCTTGTTGAAACTGTTCAAGTGGCAACCTCATACGAACTTCACAATAGAAATTTGAATTGCCTGTAAGTATCAGTTTTTAAGTTACTGATAACACCAATACATAGAGATCAACCGCTAAAAAATTGGCTTATGTAAAATGCCTCGAAACGCGAAATTATACAAAAAGACTAGAGTGGAAAAAGTACCCTTAAAATTATTTTGCATACTGTCTGGGTATATGAAGAATTAACTATTCATTTCTGAGCAGTTTTCGTTGGCATATTATAATGTAATATAATATTTGAATCAATGGGCTCTTCCCACTGTCGTCTGCTCAATCACGTGATAAAGGAAAACGAATAATCGAATTCTGAGAATCGAATTCAATTAAATATTGTTCTTAAGAACAAAAATGTTAATATTTAATATAAAATAAAATAAAAGTAATATTGTGCATTTTTTAAACAGTAGAATAGTTGTATTTGTAAATTTAATAATTTTTAAAAACACTTGATGTGTTTATTTATTTTCAACTGTAAGAATCGATTTTTGAATGTTCCATTGTAACTGTTACATTAACTGATCTAGCAATAAATAATAGCTTGTTCTTGTGGAATGTTTATAGATTATAATTTTAAATTTTTAAATGTTTTCATTTAATTTAATTGCATAAAGGTGTTACAACAAGTTAATTTATTTAGTTACTGGTCTAAATGGGTTTACACAGTACGATATTGCACTACACTGATTTAAGTACCAAAAATCAGAATATTTAACATGTTCTTCATGAACATCAATAACAAATATAAACTAAATCATGATTGTAAATGTATACAGCAAACAAAAGGTGATGAATAATGATATAGAATGGATTTAAAATGATGATGTATAAAAAAAATAACACAGATTAAATACGATTGATCAAAAATAAGAATAGAAAATATGTTATTTCAGCAATCGCTCTAGATAAACAAGACTTCGTTTGCTATTTGCTTTTCCTTTATCATGCAGTGATGCCAGATGGTCGAAAATTATTTCCCCAAACAGGTCTTCAAATATCCCCAAATCAGGGGTTTTTTTCGAAAAAATCCCCAACTTTATTTCTACTAAAAAAGGGAAAATAAAAAATTTTTCAAAAAAATATCAAGCAGATTTTTCTATGATTTAAGCTCAGATTTTTCCCCATATGAAGACAATTTTTGAAAAAAATCCCCAAATAACAATAAAACTATTGAAAGTCTCTAGTCGTAGGGATAAATAATTACGTTGCCAACATTGACAGAAAGTTGAAGAACTCCCCAGTTTTGTCCCCAAAATTTTAGAATTCCCCAAAAAAGTCCCCACAAACATTTGGTCCCCAAAATTGTCCCCAGAAGCCTCAAAAATCCCCCAAAATGGGGACAAAATCCCCAATCTGGCATCACTGCTATCATGTGACCTCTGACGTCAGGTGGGAAGAGCCCATTGTATTCAATGGAAAAGAACGATTTCGTTTAATTTTGGGCAGCTTTGAATATTGTCAATAAGTTATATACACACAATATTGTTTACTTAAATTTAGTCCTATATATGAAAAACAAATAACACAACATGAAATTAATATCCAGCACTTTTAAAGTATACCTTCAATATATCCAAATGTTTTCGCTTATCCCTGTAAACGAATGATCAATAAACCTCGTGCCATATTCTACACAAAACATGCTTTTATGCATGTGAAGAACATATGCTCATTTTATTATGTTTAGTCCAACCTCTTGGATGTCTCTGTACACAAACCATTTGCTTGATCTTAACAAAAAATTTTGTGTAGCATCTGCTATATGATACACATTTAAAATATCATGTTTGAACATCCTTCTGCTATTTATTCTTTAGTTATGTTGTTAACACGTTGAGTGCCATTCAACCATCGGTGACCGACACTGAACTTTCCGTTCAGGCCGCGTCAACCACCGGTGGTTGGCAGTGTCAAATGTGATATAAAGCCGCGTCAACCACCTGGGATTGACAGTGTAAAATATGATATAAAACAAAAAAAAGAAACGGAAAATTTATTTAAAATTTACTTAATTTTTACTTATTACATTATATCATGAAGGAATTTTGATGGATTTTATTGAAACACGGTAAACATAACGCGCTTCTAAGCATCGCGCATGGCCTGACGGGGATTTTCTTAAGAATTCGCGTGGCGCTCAACGTGTTAACAGATCCACAGACCAACCACTAAAAACCTGTTTGAGGGGTTCAGGGGACCTGAAAGCGCGGAAATATATATATGTATATATATAATAAAGATGATCTATTAAGCATAGTAGAAGCCAAGCAACAGATACAAGATCACTGAAACACCAATAACCAATAAGATTTAAAAAAAAAAAAAAAAAAAAAATATCAGTGGATGAAATACACTAATGTAAAGAAACCAGATTTATTAATTAACAGCCTGCAAAACAAACTAATCAATAAAGTAACACAACAAATTTTAACTTAAAACCATAAACTTTATCAAAATTTATGAAAAAATAATTTAAGAAACTCTCTATTTTTAAAATATGACCCCAAAATATTTTCTCTACCATATATATGGGTAAGAGAAAATAAACAAATTATTCTTTAGAGAAAGTAAGGTTAGTTTGGAACTAGAATACCAAACAGAAACAAGACACACGTATTATGTCTAAATACTTTTAAAAAAGCGCCTGTTAGCAAAGATAAACTAGTTTTCAAGTTTTATTTATTTATTTATTTATTTTATGTGAATTTTATTTTTTATGCGTTATATATCATAATTTTAATACGTATAATTGGAAATCGGAAGTGAAGTTGGTTTTACTTCCTGATTGAACCTGCCATAATTTTCGGATAATCTGACATCATTTGGCGCCATACTTTAATTCAAAACCACCTATTCTTTTATTCAAAACCACATTCATTTTTCCTTCATTTAATTACCTGCTTATTATACTTCATTTAATTGCAACATAATTACAAGAGTCACTCGTCGTTCTTGAAAGTGAATGTTCCAAGAAACAGAAAAATCTTGAATGAACAATCTAGGTTAATGCGTTTGGAAGGTTCTGCATTGGAATTTTTCCTTTAGATAACACTTTTTTACTTTCTCTTATACGTGGCAGAAAAAAAAAAATTGTTTTGAGGCCAAATTTTCCAAAATCAGTTTTTGTTGTATTTACACGTTTTGAGGTGCCCTTAATCCAAAAATAATGTTTTTAGAGGCTGTTCTGTGTGTGTCTGTGATTTTTTGTTATATTTACACGTTTTGAAGTTCCTTGAATTCGAAAATCATGTTTTTAGCGGATGGTCTGTGCCTGTTTTAGCATATCTCAAGAACAAATAGTAGCAGGAAGTCCAAACTCGGTATTCTAAATCTGTATCATATAGTGATGCTACACTAAACTTTATGTTAAATCAAGGAAATGGTACGTGCATAGAGACATCCAAGAGAATTAAAATAAATTACGTTTTGGGGGGAAATTTCTGGTAAGCATAGTGTAACATTCATAAGCAGCCCTAATGAAATTAACAATTTTTTTTTTCCCCCTATATGAATAAAAACATGTTTTGTATAGATTGTAGTTTAGAAATCATTCATCATTCACTTACAAGGTTACCCAAAGTATTTGGATACTAGTTAGTTGTGGGGCGACTAAGGCGCCCGTTGAAAAATGATCATTTCATTTTATTTATTTTTCACTTTAAATAATTCATTTGCTAGCAAGCCCGTGCGAGATTTTCGCACTTTATTTATCTCTTCTTTACCTTTAAAATTTAAAGTTATTATTATTTTATAGACGTCATTTTTTCATATGCATGAGCAAATTTAATATTTTAATGATTTTTACTTTCCGAACATACGTATGTAAGGAAAGTATTGTAATCATGTCAAAAATCCGAATTCGAGATTTTGGTGTTTCTATACGTTTTGAGGTACCCTGAGTCCGTATTCACTATTTTTACGATGATATATGTATGTGTGTGTGTGTGTGTGTGTGTGTGTGTGTGTGTGTATGTATGTATGTTATGTATGCGTGTGTGTGTATGTATGTGAACACGTTTGTTCGAATGAGCTGTAAGTTGGTACGCATGTTGCAAGTCACCATAGCACGAACCCTATTGATTTTGGTGAATCTGGCTCTTATAGTTTTTTTACAGGGACACGAAGAAAAATTCTTTATCACTATTGTCTATGGGACCAAAATCTTAAAAGTGCGATAGCATCTAAACGTCTTATTCAATTGAGCAAAAATGTATACACATATTATAGATCACAGTTACTCAATCTGTATAGATTTTGGAGAATCTGGCACTTATAGTTTCTTTACAGGGACACAAAGAAAAATTCTTTATCCTTACGGCCTATGGGACCAAATTGTAAAAAGTGCGATAGCGTCTAAACACCTTATTCAATTAAACAAAAAATTATACACATATTATAGGTCACAGTTTTAGGATCTATATAGGTTTTGGTGAATCTAGCACTTCTAGTTTTTTTACAGGGACACAACAAATAATTCTGTATCATTATGGCCTATGGGGTGAAATTATTTTAAGTGCGATAGCATCTAAATGCCTTATCCGTTTGAGTGGAAAATTTATATACGAGTTATAGGTCACCATTGCACAAACTGTATGGATTTTGGTGACTCTAGCACTTAACAAGTTTTACAGGGACACAATTAACAATTGTTTATCATTAACACCTATAGGCTTAAATTATTTAAAGTGCGACAGAGACTAAACTCCTTATTCAATTAAACTGAAAATTTATATACATGTTATACGTCACCCTCACATAAACTTTAGAGAATCTAGCACTTATGGTTCTTTTTACAGGGACAAAATGCAAATTTCTTTATCTTTGGGGCATATGAGCTCAAACTTTAAAGTGCGATAGCGTCTAAATGCCTTATCCGATGAAGCTGAAAATTTATATAAATATTATAAGTCACTGTTACACTAACTATAAGCATTTTGGTGAATCTAGCATTTGTAGGTTTTTACAGGGACACAATGAATTATTCTTTATCATTATGATCTACGTGTTCTGTAAAATAGCGTTAAATTAAACATCATGTACTATATAAAGAAAAATACCCAAACACCCTATTATAATTTTCTCTTTTGTTTATTTAACAACTCCTCTTACTTTACTTTATCTACAAAACCGTTAATTGTTCAATGTTCGGAAAGACGAGTGGAGTCACTCCAGATTTTTTTTTTTTTTTTCACGGGAAAGCATATTTGATTTTATGCTGAAAAAAGAAAGAAAGAAAGAAAGAAAGAAAGAAATTGGCAACAATTAAAAATTTAAATGTCTGTTTTAAAGCTGTTATTTTTATATTTTAATTAATTTTTAAAAATGTAATCAAAAATTCGTTACAAATAAGGTACCAAATGAAAGGAGCGTTTTTTCTGAATCCGTCTGATTAAACAGCTTATCGGTCGGACAATTAGATTTTTTAAAATTAACTAAAGTATGAAAATTAGGAGACAGAGTCCAAGGAAATCTCTTATCCCTTTGCGGCGCAAGACAATTCGGTCCATTTAAATTATACTGCCACCGGAATTCATGAACTAAATTAAACTAAAAGAAATTTTAAATTTTAAGGTTAAAAAAACCGGCCTTTTCTGATATGTTATAAACGTAAATTTCTGCTAAAAGATTTCCGGGATGAAGTTTTGCAGCTGGATCTTAAATTTTGCGTCCTCGCAGCGAGGATAGCGCGCGTTAAGGGGTTAAGCCTATCTTTTAAGCCTGAAGCGTGACAGAGCCAGGCACTGATGAGCGTAACTATATATGCTGATATTGGGAATATTACTTGGAAATTCCTGCAAGTTGTATTGTTCACTTTGTGCTAGCTATATTTTTTATATAAAACTAAATTTAAGTACACAGTGTCATGTGCATATAGTTTACAGATACAGGGCTGGCCAAAATTGAGCTAAAGGTTCTTTTCTATTGAATGTAATTGATGTAAGGTTTTTGCTACATTTTACTATGTCGACGAACCCTGCTCAGGAAGAGAAATTCATTTTTCATTCCCATTCTGTAAACAAAGTTTTTTTTTTTTTTTTCTAAGTTTTATTTTCAACTATAGTTTTTTGTGTTATATATCACATTTTGAGGTTCCGTTAAAATGAAAGTTCAATTTCTAGCGATTTAACTGTATGTATATCTGTTACAACGAGATATATAAAGTAGAGTGATAAATGGTAACCCTTGAGAAGGTCCAAGATGAGTCATGTGACATGCTTTCCTTGCACATGCGTATTCGGTGGTTTCCTTGGTAACAGCTCATTTTCAGTACATTTCTATGGCAACGGTTTCAATGTTTTTGTTTACTTTACGTAGTTTAATATTCTTTTGTTCTAAACCATTTTGATTTTGATTTTACTTCTTTTTTATTTCGTGTAGTTGAACTTTAACCGACAAAATGCTTAAAAATAGTTGAAAAATTATTATTTGTTGTTAAATTTAGCTCTTTAAAAGTTTAAATTTTGTTTTATAAACACTTTTAAAGTTTGTTGAGAAACGATGAAAAGAAAGGTATTTTATTATTTATTAAAATGTGAAATATGTGTAAAATTATTTTAAAAGCAATTTATTTCGGTCATAGGACTGTCATGTTACCTAATAATAATGATAATTTGTTGAACTGATATTTTAAATTCCAAAATAGCGATAAAGGGCCAAACAAAGCAACCTATTCGAGCATGTCACGTGATTCATCTTGAACCACAGAAAGCTAATCCTTCATCCATTGAATCAGCACTCTAATTTATATATCTCGTTGATCTGTTATCAGCACAATTAAAAAAAAAATAACTACAGGAAATTTGAATCTGGTATTTTAAAGTTCGTATTAGGTAGCTATTTGAAAAAATTAATTAAGATTGACAAGTTTAAAGGCGACTTAAATACATCATTGAATTAAATAAATAAATAAATAAATGTAGGTATTATAATTGAACGAGAATTCTATATCAAATAAAACTGTTCTTAAACCTATTTTAGATTTTTTTAAAAGTAGATTTATCTTTATTATCTTACCTTATTGATCGTACAACTTAATTTACAATTTTTCTTTACAGTACTGAAATGCAGATTAAGAGAAAGTCGTAACGAGTTACACACCAAATTAATTATTTGAATAAACAGATGCAATCTTATTAAAGTTTTGTGATAGAGAATTTTAATAACTTGGATTTTAAATTAATTAATTTGTGGGTTATAAATAAGCTGAAAAGAATGAATTTATTGTAGTTTACTTTTAACTTATGAATTTATACCCTTCTTTTATATTAAACAACTTAATCACGTGATTTGTTATATATATATCACAGATTAAAAGTAGAGGATGGTAAATAGGCTTCCAAAATTTGGCATCTTCTTTTTTAAAAAAATAAGTGGCGACATACTTCTCTCACTCTTCCCTCACTCCGTTTCCAAAGTCTCCCGTAATGCCGTAATGGTTCTCAATAGGAAAAGTCGTCATTTAAAAAAAAAAAAGGGGGGGGGGGGGAGTTTTAACTAAGAAAATGAGGAAAATAGAAATAACATTATATAAGGTCTTCCTAACAACATAAATATATACATACATATTTTATTACGATGAACATTTTTATGACTTTGTAAGAAGCTATACAAAATATGAGATCGTATTAACCAAAATTCGAATAAAAGCCATTTAAAAATTTTCAGCATTCTATTAAAATATCATATTTTTAACATTTTCCAACAAGGTTGAAAAGTGTTTATGACTTCGGTTTGTCTGTCTGTCTGTCTGTCTGTCCGTCTGTCTGTCTGTCTGTCTGTCTGTCTGTCTGTCTGTCTGTCCGCGCTCTAACTCCCGTAAATATTTATGGAATTTCTTGAAACTGATATATGTTACTCAAGTTCACTATCGGACGGTCCCTATTGAAAATGGAGTTTATACCTCTACTGGTTTGTGTACAGGGACACCCGAAAATATTTCAAAGCATTGTGTTCTATGAGAGGTATTTCTATAAACCATAATTTCATACCTTTACGGTAGACATACCTCAATGAAATTGAAATATGTTATTCAAGTTCACTATCGGACGTTCCCTATTGAAAATGGAGTCTATACCTCTACTGGTTTGTGTACAGGGACACCCGAAAGTATTCCAAAGCATTGTGTTCTATGAGAGGTATTTCTATAAACATATTTTCATATCTTTATTGTAGATATATCTTAATGAAATTGAAATATGTTATTCAAGTTCACTGTCGGACGTTCCCTATAGAAAATGGAGTTTATACCTCTACTGGTTTTTGTACAGGGACACCCGAAAGTATTTCAAAGCATTGTGTTCTATGAGAGGTATTTCTATAAATCATATTTTCATACCTTTACTCTAGACATATCTTAATGAAATTGAAATATGTTATTCAAGTTCACTATCGGATGTTCCCTATTGAAAATGGAGTCTATACCTCTACTGGTTTGTGTACAGGGACACCCGAAGGTATTCCAAAGCATTGTGTTCTATGAGACGTATTTCTATAGACCATATTTTCATACCTTTACTGTAGACATATCTTAATGAAATTAAAATATGTTATTCATGTTCACTATTGGATGTTTCCTCTATCAAATGGAGGAAATACCACCATCGGTTCATGTACAGAGACACTCAAAAGTATTCCAAAGCATTGCGTTTTAGGAGAGATATTTCTATAAATCAAACTTTAATAACTTTACTATCCACGAAGTTTTAAGAAATTGAAATATGTTATTTACACGCACAAAAGAATTCTTTGCATAGAATGTAGCATGATTAGCATTAGATTTACAGGGTGGCACAAAAATATCCAGTTATATTAAGAGGTATTAATAAAAAATTGCTAGAATTGTACTTTCGTTTACGTTAAGAGTTTTTAACACTTTCTAGCATTTTTTAAGTGTGAATATGATTTCATTTTTTTGTATCTGCCTGTTCGTCCGTCCGTCCGTCTGCCTGTCTGTCTGTCCGATCTCTAACTCCCGTAAATATTTATGGAATTTCTTAAAACTGATATATGTTATTCAAGTTCACTATCGGATGTTCCCTATTGAAAATGGAATTTATACCTCTACTGGTTTGTGTACAGGAACACCCGAAAGTATTTCAAAGCATTGTGTTCTATGAGAGCTATTTCTATAAACCATATTTTCAAACATTTACTGTAGACATATCTTAATGAAATTGAAATATATTATTCCAATTCCCTACTGGATGTTTCCTGTATAAAATGGAGGACATATCACCACCGATTTATATACAGGGACACTCAAAAGTATTCCAAAGCATTGCGTTCTATGAGAGATATTTCTATAAATCAAATTTTAATTACTTTCCACGAAGCTTTAGGAAATTGAATTATGTTATTTATCTGCACAAAGAAATGCTTTGCATAGAATATAGCATAATTAGCATTAGATTTACAGGGTGACACAATAATATCCATTTATATTAAGAGCTATTAATAAAAAATTGCTGAAATATTACTTTCGTTTACATTGAATGTTTTTAATACTTTCTAACATTTTTAAGTGTGAATATGATTTCAGTTTGTGTATCTGTCCATCTGTCTGTCTGTCTGTAAGCCCGCGCTCCAACTCCATTAATTATCTATGGAATTTCTCGAAACTGATATATTTTATTGAAGTTCACTATCGGATGTTCCATATTGAAAATGGAGTGAATATATCTTCTGGTTTGTGTACAGGGACACCCAAAAGCATTCAAAAGCATTGTGTTCTATGAGTGTTGTTTTTATAAACATTATCCCTATAGAATTTTCTCCGTTTAGAATGACATTAATAGGTCCTGTACAACTAGTTTGTTTACAGGGACAAAAAATATATATATATATATGCAAATGCATTACGTTTTAGGACAGAATTTTTTGAAAATTATATTGAAAAGTCTTTCTACTGTAAAAATCATAAAAATATTGAAATTTTTTGTTAATACTCTAAAATAATCTTTTGTATAGAATATGATATGATTAACTTTCTGATTTACACGGCTACACTAAAATATTCAGAGAGATCAAAAGCTGTAATTATAATCTAATGGCTGCATTTTTTTTTTTTTTTTTTTTTTTTTTTTTTGCGTTAAGCCTTTTTAACCCTTTCCAAAATGCCTAAGAGCAATTTTAAAATCAATTAGTCTATCTGTACATTTTTCAGTCCTTCTGTCTGTTGTGTGATAACGTAGGCAAAGAATAATAAAAGCTATTCGATACAACAATTACGTACAGTTGGAAAGTGTTACTAATCAATGCGTACTGCATGATTTTTCTTTCTTGTTTATTGTAAATATAAGTCAAAATTTTATGATAATTTTTGTGACTTGAGGAATGTTTTTGAAATTGTATAGAGATACATTTAAATTTATTTTCGTTTAACAAATTAAAGGAAATACATTTTTTCCCTTTATTATATAGATTAAATATTATGATTATTTTAAACCATATATCATTTTTACTTTCCCAACGTACATATGTAAGGAAAGTATTGTAATCATGTGAAAAATCCGACTTTGAGATTTTGGTGTATCTCCACGTTTCGAGGTCCCTGAGTTCATATTTGCTATTTTTACGGTGACGTATGTATGTGAGTGAACACGATAGCGTCTAAACGCTTTGTTAGAATGAGTTGAAGGCTGGTACATATGTTATAGGTCACCGTAGCAAAAACCCGATTGATATTGGTGAACTTATAGTTTTTAGCACTTATAGTTTTTTTACAGGAACACACAGAAAAATTCTTTATCATTATGGCCAATGGGCTCAAATTTTATAAATCGCGATAGCATCTAAATGCTTTATTCGATTGAGCTGAAAATTTATACGCACGTTATAAGTCACCGTCTTACGAATTGTACAGATTTTCATGACTCTAGCGCAAATAGTTTTTTTACAGGGATACAAAGAAAAAATTCTTTTTTTAAGCTCAAATGTTTTAAAGTGCGATTGCGTCTGAACGCGTTATTCCATTGAGCTGAAAATTCATACACATGTTATAGGTCACCATTGGACGAACTGCATAAATTTTGTTGAATTACAGTTTTTTTTACAGGGACACAATGAAAAATTCTTTATTATTATGCCCTGTGGGCTCAATTTCTTAAAGTGCGATAGTAGTTATTCAATTATTATAGCCTTATTCAATTGAGCTGAAAATTTATATACTTATAGATCACCGTCACATGAATTGTATGAATTTTGGAGAATCTAGAACTAATAGATTTTACAAGGACACAGAGAAAAATTCTTTATCATTGTGGTTTACAGATTCAAATTATTTAAAGTGTTATAACGTCTAAACGCTTCATCCGAATGAACCAAAAATTTTTATACATGTTATAGGTCACCCTCAAACTAACTGTATAGATTTTGGTGAGTCTAGCACTTATAGAGATGTACAGGGATACAACGAAATTATCTTTATTATTATAGTCTATAGGCTCAAATTATTTGAAGGACAATAGTGTTAATTTAAACAACATACTGTACAAAGAAAAATACTCAAACACCCTATTATAATATTCTCTTTAGTTTGTTTAACGACTTCTCCAACTTTAATTCATTTATACAGCCATTAATTATTTAACGTTCGGAAAGTCGAGTGGAGCCACTCCAAATTTTTCATTTTAAAGCACATCAATCTTTAATGAATCTGCGTTTGCATGTAAATATCTTATTGGGTGATCAACAGTTATTAATGTCAAAATTTTTAAAAAATATTTTCAGTTACATATTTCTCGGTAAGCTAATTATTTATCATTACTAAAAGCCCCACCAGTGGCAAAGTGGTTCTGCGCTCAAAGCTGGTAGACGGAGCCAGGCTCATCAACCTAGTCGTTTGGAATTTTCCGTGGTTTTCTCCGAAACTCGCGTAAATACGGCCAAGGACGCTTTAGAAATATTCCCATGGTGGTCCCAGGTCTCAAATGTAGACAATTGGCCTTAATCATAACACCATCACCACCACTTTATCCCGGAACTTCACGATTTTATCTTTCCAACGACACCGTGGTTCTTTCCTCAATCTTTTCTTATCTCTCGGTATCCAAAATAGGATTTTGGTGGTCCATCTATCATCGTTTCTTTTAGATTGGTGCACAGCCCAATTCTAGTCTTATAGTGCGTTAATTTTTCGAATATTCTGGAACAGTCCAATGAAGCTGTCATTCGTATCGCAAAAGTCACTATTCGATGAACGTTCTGGAATAGTCCATGAAAACAGTCTCTTATTCTGCAGCAGCAAAGTAAATCACGTCAAATACTCCAGTGCAGGAATTTTCGCTAGCTCATGAACAAAGATCAGTCACTTGGAGTACGGTCTTCAAAGTGCAATCGCTCAGAATAACACTTTGAGCAACACTGACTTGCAGTGACCTCACTTTCTCTCGCAGAAATCAACTCACTCCTAATATATATATCTTTTGGTGATGAGGCTTGGCGCTAATTCTATCCAGAAACTAGAAACCCATGGAAAGTTCGAGACCTAGGCTCCGTGCATCGTAAAGCTTCGAAACTTCGGAAACTTTAAACTGCTATTTTCCCCTAAATTTGGTCGCCAATTCACCAAGTTTTGTCGTCAAGGCTGACCTCACTGCAAGCGAAAGAACTGCTTCTTTATTTTCACTTTGGCTGTAAATCTACTTTCACTGCTACCGAATAATTGATGAAGGAAAAGGCTTAATCCGTTGTAACAACACACATCTATATTAATAAAATCAGACTTTTGTCTGTAAATTTGTCGGAATCAAAAAATTTTGCGATATCTTCACTTTTCACACACCATGAAAGCCGAAAATGACTTCAGAAAATTTTGCCTGTGTGTGTGTCATCGTGTCTGTATATATGCCGCTTTTTTTGTCCGGGCATCACTTGAGAACGGCTGGACGGAATTCAACGGCGCTTGACAGAAACTTGGATCTTTACCTAACGTAAAATTATAGGTATAAATTTTTCAGAAATTCCCCCCCACGTTCCCCCCTGGGGGGGGGGCAAAAGACAAAAACACGTTCGTCCGGGTATCACTTGAGAACGACTGGACAGAATTCAACGGCGCTTCGCAGGAATTTAGGTCTTTACCCAACTTAAAATTATATCTATCAACTTTTCAAAAATTCCCCCACGTCCCCCCCCCTGGAGGGCAAAAGACAAAAACACGTTTGTCTGGGTATTACTTGAGAACAGTTGGACGGAATTGAACGGAGCTTCGCAGGAATTTAGGTCTTTACTAAACTTAAAATTATATCTATCAATTTTTCAGAAATTGCCCCACGTCCCCTCCCCCCCCCTGGGGGGCAAATACAAAAACACGTTTGTCCGGGTATCACTTGAGAACGGCTGGGCAGAATTCAACGGCGCTTCGCAGGAATTTAGGTCTTTACCAAATTTAAAATTATATCTATCACCTTTTCAGAAATTCCCCCACGTTCCCCCCTGGGGGACAAAATACAAAAACACGTTTGTCCGGGTATCACTTGAGAACGGCTGCACGGAATTCAATGGCGCATTTAGACCTTTACTCAACTTAAAATTATATCTATCAGCTTTTCGAAAATTACTCCCCTTTCCCCCATGGGGGAGACAAAAGGCAAAAACACGTTTGTAAGCATAACTCGTCTCCTAATTACTTCACAGTAAAGAAATTGCACATGGGGAGACTAGACATGAGTACAAATAATACATTATCTGCATTTAGTAATTTTCGATTTTTAAGGGAAGGGAGGGGGGAAATATTAAAAATTCCTGATTTTTGAGTAAACCTCTACCAAAGATGGAACAAATATATTGAAAAAAGGCTATGCGACTTCCTTAGGATATTTCCAAACACACATTTTTGTTTTTTGGGGTTTGCATTTTTTTTTCTTTGGGGGGAGGTTACGAGGGGGCAAACTCAAGACATACCTTTTAGCGTTAAATTTGTCCTGAGAAATCTATGGGATATGCGGTCACGAAATTTGGTGCGTAAATTGTTTATATGTATCCGACCCTTATTGTAACAGGATTTTACGAAATCCCCCCCCCTTACCCCCTTGGTATCGAGAGGGCTATAAACACGTGTAAAAACACGTTTTCCCGTTTGAATTCGCCTTAAATTATCTTAGATTGGCGAACTTTGGTGTGTGGATGATGATTAGGTGTACGGATTATGTACTTTGTCGAGATTTCGCAAAACATCGAACTTAGCCACTGGGGAAGGGGGAGTAAGAATCGGGTAAGTTGCTGCCGAAGGCAGTAGGAACACGGACTCCACACGTTGCGAGCGAGAAAAATCTCTACCGAGCACAGCGGGAACTTTAATTCAGGTTAATTAATAATGATATGTATTTTGAAAACTAATTTCAGTTTTGTGTCCAACGAAGCGGGCAAAGCCTGCTAGTATATATATATATATATATATATATATATATATATATTATTTTAAACAAAATTAAGAAGCAGTCCAAACGACTTCCTTGAGTTATCTTGTGTTAAGATTAAAATTAATCTTGCATGCCTAATTCTGCATTTCTAAATTTATTATATGTTTCAAATGAATGATTTTTAAGTGTTATCATTTAAAAGTAACGACAAAATTTTTAACACTATTAAATATGTCATTGTTAAGAGGACGGTGCCAAATGGAATAATGAAATTGCAGACTGCTGCTTCGATAGCATTGAGGGTACTGCCGTCAGTGCATTTGCACTGAACTGAAACAATTGTCTGCAATTTCATTATTCCTTTTGGCATTCTAGAGCTTGAATACTTTCCTTGTGTTTATTCATTTAATGCCAAGTCTCATTTTAATAGTTGTAGATTTCATAAAAAAAAAAAAAAAAAAAAAAAAAAAATCAATAAAATATTTTAATGTTTCAAAAAATATCTTTGAAATGTTTGATTTAAATAGAATGAAAATGAATGATTTTGTTTTCATTTGAGTTTGATTTAAACGAATAATTTTTGTTCAGATAAATGCACAATATCTCTTTCTTTTCTTTTTCTTTTTTTCTTTTTCTTTCTTTTTTTCTTTCTTTTTCTTTCTTTTTTTTTTTTTTTAAATGAGTATTTCGCAAATTTTCCTGTTTTAAAATGCTCCTCGCCTCTTAAATTTAAGTGAAGTCCTAGGAAAATTAGAGATAAGACTCCTGAAAAACATTAAAATAATCTGTGCATCCATTTCAGTTTTCGTCATAGTTTATACTTTAAAACGTAGGTTAAGTTTTGAGAAACCTGAAATTTGCATGAAATTCAAGCATTCAAGCATAGAAGTATTTTTTTTTTTTTTTAAGAAATAATTTTTTAATGAATCCATAAATCAACAGACAAACATGTTCAGAATATACTTTTTAAGAACAATAATGCATTATTGAGTGGAAAAAAAAAAACGAAAAACCGCATAGGACATTATTATTTATTTTATTATTATTGTTATTATTTTGAATTTTGAATTTTTATTCCTTAAATTAAGTACATTGTTTCACATAAATTTTAATCTATATAATATTTCTCTAACGTGGTCTAGTTACGATTAAATTTTGTCGAAACGAAATGATAGTGAAGTAATTAATAAAATACGTGAGAATAAAAAATAACATTTGTAAATGAACAATATTTACGCAAGCGGACTCAGCTCAATGATCTAATAAGAAAAAACGACGACATTTGTTTGATAAGAGTATTTTATGGAAAAATGTACTTTTAAAAGTTGAATCTTAAGAATCTTTGCAAGCGTCATTTTAAACCTCGCTACAGAATATGAATTATTTACATAAATTGATTAAAAAACACAATAATCAAAAATATAATCAAAATAGGAATTAGTTTTTAATGCCAAATTAAATAAATAAATAAATAAATAAAAGGTCATCGCCAACATGGCGACAAAAATTTAAAATTCATTCAGGGGGATCCTATACTAAAAGAATACAGCCTTGCGGAAGTATTTACTGGGTCATAATTATGAATTTGATTTGGAAACCTTTCTTTGTATGATTTTAGTTTACCTCTTGCACAATATTAATTTAGTTCTAATAATTATTTGGCAACTGGTGAATTAAAATTTTAATTAAGTGGTGAAATTCATATAATGTTTATGAGTTTCAAGTTTTAAAGGTGAATAAGAAAAGAAATAAAATGCAAAAATTTCGCATGGGTTTGCTAGTATTGTAATATTGTTACGATTCAATGTACATGTATAAAAAATTTTCCTAACTCTAAGTTAGAAATTTAGAAAATAATTGTACGTCCATCGTCCCCTTAAGGGGGAGACAGTACCTATCCACGCTAACAGCCGAATCCCAGGTTATTCTATGGGGAAACTTGTTTGTAAAATTACTCATTACTTAATGTTTATTTATTTTTTTTAAGTTCATTTTCACATTCATAAAATTCGATGCTCTTAAATTTGTTATTGTTTTTAAAAAATTGAATTTAAATTTTTTTTAATATTCCATTTTGAAGTTGACAAATGCACTGAGTTGAATTTTTCGCATTTCTTAGCTCTAAAATAAAATATGTGAAATATAAAAATAATAATAATTTTCGAAAAAGGAGAACAAATTTAATGTTCGTGAATTTTCTGTATGTGAAAATGGAGTTAAAATACAATACATTAGGTAATGATCAAATATATAGAAACGTCTTATAGCATTTTGAGCTTTTCAGTTAAAATTCAGTCTTATTTTGCTTTGGTCCGAAATTCTTTTGCTCATCTCAAAATAAAAAGGTTCTTTTCATTAATAAAAATTCCATTATTTTCCCTTAAAATACTATCCTAAAGTAAGCCTTCTTTTCTTCAGCATCAAAATACACGGTCCTATATTATATTTCATCAGGTATTGTAGTCTAAAAAATTAAAGTAAGTCATATTATTAATCTTAAAAATTAAATCAATTTAAGATAACTAGTTATTTCGTTTGGCCTGTGTATGTTTCTGTGGTGATTTATTTGACTGACTATTCTTCGTTCTCATTCTTTTCTATTATTATTAAATGGATTATATGCATATATTTATATATAAAGAAAGAAAGAATTAAGCATATAATTATATGGGCTTTAACATTCGGCGAAAAAAAGGTATTTTTTAGGAGAAAACTTCTCTTAATACTTTTATGTTTCTTTTTGTGGTGTTAAATGATATTATTTTTTTCTTTCGTGAAATTGTTAGTCTCATATGTTTTCTACCTTATAATTGCTTTATATCTCCAGACTCATCAGATAAGGCAGGATGGGGCCTCTCCAAACCCTACATCCTCATTTACGGGGAAGATGAGACTTGCCAAATCAAATTTCTCTTTCTTTTACAGGAAAAATTTGATTCGACAATGCTTCCATTTAATGGGAACGGAAATCCAACAAAAAAAAAATTAGTTTCACAAACCTCTCTAAAGAAGACCGCTACTGCTTAATGTCGCTGTTCCTGGATGGATTACGCACACTATTACTTCGCAGCGAAGATCATCAGGAAGCAGAGGTGTCGAAATTAGCATTGAAATTTAGTTGACTATGAGGCAGAGAGATTTGTACGCCATTCATCAGTATTTAATTTCCTTTTTTGATTTGATCGTATCTGGAAAACAACGTGGAAATTGCAAAATACAATCTATCCGAAGAATAATTGCGGAAATCAGAAACAAGTTAGGATATTTTTATACAGTGGCGCAATACGGGCAATCAAATTTGTGTGGAGAAATAATTTTAGTTAAAAAGTGGACAAAAACTATAGTAACGTAATTTATCCTAATAGTGACATATCAATAGGGTGTATGTGTATATCTTTAGCTTTTATTTAAACTATAACGACATTTTCAAATTCTAAAAAACCTTTTTAAGCGAGCAAACATTACTGACAGTTTGACTAAATTAAATGATTATAAACAAAGCTATAGACTCAAAGAGGAGATACGACTGAGCTCCCAAACTTTATTAAAAAAACATTTTTTTTTTTTTCCTTTCTTTTCTTTTCTTAATTATATCAGTCTTGCTTTTGCCTCCAAGGCAATAGCTCGTGCTTTCTTGCACCTGAAGTAGAAAGGCCACTTCCTTTCGAAACCGGTTGTACTGTCTTCAGTTTTATGATGTGTGAAGAAGTTTTAAAGTTTAAATATAAATTGTTTTGTTTATTCAATGGTGAATAGGTAATATGATTGTAAAATCTTTGTATAAAACTTCAATGCATTTCTTGAAGATAGAAGACTAGTGTCTAGAAGAAAGATGGCCGGCCACCCGCGCCCCACTCTGTAAAAATTTAAGGTTCTTGGTGGAATTCATCAAATCCATAAATTTAAGTCTTCTGCTAACAATAACAAAAATTACGAGATCTTTTCTGAGTCATCTGCGTGACAAGAACATGAACGGTAATGATAGTTAGTAACAGAAGCACGTTAAAGCTGTGACTTAAAGATTTCTGACTTATAGCTATAAAATTTTTAGAAAATATTAAAAACAAACAACATTTAATAAAAAATTATGTATTTATTTATTTATTAGTACGGAGGACTATTAGTCTCAATCTACGGATTTTTACGATACCAGTTTTACGATAGTTGGACATTTATCGAAATCGAAAATTTATCGAAAATATAATTGAACAATTTGAAAGCGATGTTATAATTTGATAAAAAAAAACTAATAGTCCTCCGTACTAAACTAAATTCTACTTTTGCCAGAATTTCATCAAAATCGTTTTTTCTGTTTCTTCCTTTTCTTAGAAAGTAAAAGAAAATTAATAATAATCAGTTTCAAAATGGACAGTATCAAAAAAGTTTTTTTTTTTTTTTTTTTTTTTTTTTTTTCCAAAAACCTTTTTTATTTAGGAGACTTTAAACATGCAAATCAGGTGAAAATTCGATATACAATTTATTATTATTATTTTCCAATTTGGATTGGTTCAATGCTATAAAATTGCCTTTTCTGCCTGTATTTACTATTTAAGAAAAATTTAATATAAACCAGTATGTTAAACGTTTTTATAAATGATAACAGGAGACTTGGCGTTGGAATATTAAAACCCGAATAAACTACTACGTCGAGAAACGAGAAAAATATTTGAGATGCATATAGCTGTTTCGGTAGCCTTAAGCTTACCGTCTTCAGTGCAAAAAAATTCTGAATGAGAAGAAATGCTCGTATATATATAGGAGAGGGACCGAATTTAGTTCAACCAATAAGATTACGGGAAAGGTGGGGAGTGTGGCCAATAGGAAATTAGGAATGCTCGCTTTGTAAATAGTAGAAAAATTAAGAAAATGTGGACTGAATGTAAAATTTCCAACAATCGGACAAATAGGGAACAGCTAAATCACAATTTACAAGGTTTTTAAAATCTTCATAAATATGAAAAGCTTCAAAGAAATCGAGTTTATGAATGTATTTAGGTCTGAAAATTATTTTAGCTGAATTAAATTTAAAATTATGATTTTCCTCCCAGCAATGTTTAGAAAAAGCCGATTTATTTGTTTCTTGTTTGCGGACGTAATTCATATGTTCTTTTAGACGAAATTTAAGACTGCGTTTAGTTTGGCCAATATATGATAAACCACACCGACAGGAAATACTATAAATGCCCCAAGAATTATGCATATCAATGGGATCTTTTAACTGAGAAAAGGTGAGTTTATTTGAAGGCGAAAATATCCGCCTTCCAATAAACTCACCTCATCTTTAAATACTCTTTGTGGAAAAGTTTGAGAAAGCTTCAAAATCAGGCGCCACTTTTATAATGACCGTATTTTATTTATATACTTGCCTCCCGCCAGAATAAAATGCACTTTTAAAGAGGCGCCAAAAGTTATTTAGATGGGCCAGGACTTGTCTAGAAGATAATGTACGTCATAATTTTAATAAAGCAAACTTTTTTAGTTCCTCATAATACTATAGATATGGGGAACTTACATGTTCGTGAAAAGTTTTTACATCGACTTTTCGACATTTTTACACGTTTTAAAGTTTGAGGAATTCGAGTTAGTCTGTTTCTTAGTCATTCGGTAGTTTGTTAGTCTGTGTAGACAATATCTCAAGAATGAATGATCATAAAGTGCTCTGGCCATGTTTAAAATATCTTTTATGATATTGGCAATAACTCTATTGCTTTTCAACATTATAATTTCAAAATTTCAAAAGTTATTCAAAATTTACGAATTTCTTAACATGGCAGAATAGGAAATTTTTTTGCATAAACGTGCATTATGTGGATTATTTTCATCGCAAAGATGTAGACTTAGTTTTAAAATGTCATTTGTGATACTGGCTTGAGCATAATTGACTATGAATAATTTAATTTAAAACCTTTGTAAGTTTTTCAAAATTTAGGATTTCTTTAATATAGGAGATTAGGTAAAATTTTCGCATATAAGCGTGCATGATGAGCACTGCTGTGATTGGAAAGAGTATGGAATTACATAAAAACTAAAATACGAAACCAATTTTAATAAAACGAATTAGAAAATTAGGATAAAGTAAATATAGCAAATCGGGTAGTGTAGTCTAGTCAGTAGGGCATTTCAGTTTGAGACTATGTTGAATAATCGGCTTAGTTCATTTTTCTTAATAAAATAAACCCTATAGTATAAATTTATCATGATAAATATATGATGGGAGACAAAGCAGAGTCCCATCTATGCCAACTAGTTTTATTATAAATAAATTACTTTATTATTTTAATAACAAATAGACAATACGATGTTGCAAACTTTTTAAAAGGTGAATGCATTTCTTAACTATGAAAACTAATGCAAAGAAAATAAATTACTTTCTTAATTAACATGCTTGTATTAACTTGATATGACGTAACTATTAATGTATGTAACGGAATCTTGCAGCTCAATTTTCGGCCACTTCTGGCCGTTTGATTGACCTGGAATTTTGCACACGACTTCTTAGTCAATGACAATACTACATACAAGTATTTTCAGGCTCCTATCCCATCAGAGGCAGGTTTTAGGGGCAAAAAAAAAAAAAATCTATATGTATAAAACTCTATCATATGTGGCACAGGCCGTATTTGTATGACGTCAAGTGGCAACAATTAATCAATTATTTTTTCTTTTTACTTTCTTCTATATTCAATAGAGGAAAGTATTGGGTTCGTAAAACTTTTCGGCCTCGGGTTTTTGATGGATTTACACGTTTTGAGAGATCTAGAACACTATTTGACCATTTTTAGATAATTCTGTCTGTCTGTGTGTGTGAGAGGGAGACAAAAATTTTGTGGCGACTGTATCTCCGTAATTACTGCTCAGAATTGTGTATAAATTTATATGTAGATGCACCTTGAGCTAAATTAGTGCTTATCAACTTTTGGTGTCAACTGCTCGACAGTTGGCGCTGCTATATTGTAGTTTCCGCAATATAACGGGAGGCTGTATTTTAGGTTCTATTGCGTATAATAAAACAAAACTTGATGCATGAGAAGGCCATTATGAGACATTATGCTGATTCAATTTGGATGTTTATCGCCCAATAGGTGGAGCTGCTATACTGCAATTTCCCTCTAAAATGGAAAGGCTATATCTCAACTTCTATGGCATATAACTGTAAAAAATCTTATATGTGAGATAACCTTAATAAAAACGCATTTTTTAAGATGCTATTTATAGGCAATAAAACTGTTTTTTTTTTTTTTTTTTTTCTGATAATCAGTGTTAGTTTTCATGAAGATGAAAATCGTTTGCATTCATCCTGTTAGACAATTTTAATACATAATAGTTTTAATAAATTATTTGCACTTAGTGAATTGATATAAGAAAATATAGAAGATGCACTTAGTGAATTAATATAAGAAAATATAGAAGAAAGTCTTTTGGTGGCCACAATATACTAGTTTATGTTAGTTTAGCTTAAATGTGAATAGAATTTATTTTCTTTTTTTCGATAGATTTGCTCCCGTGCCATTGAAACCATGCCATTGAACTTTTTCACAGTTCATTACGTGATAAAATTCCTCGTAGATTTTTTCAAAAATTTCCAGAATTAAGTAATGTTGGATACTACCAAAAAGGTTTTCAAAATCATATGTATTAATCGTAAATATATCTTCTGAGTTTTCTTTAAAATATTTTAATATTGGGTAATTATTTTTAATGATATGGTAATTATCATGGCTCTAAAGTATTCAAGATGTTATTGAGCAAATAAAAAAGTTTTTTAATGGCCTTGTAATTATAACTGAAATTACCGCAAGTAACAAATTTAATGGGATTTTTATGAAATTTAACTTTAATAAAAAGGTATGGAAAATTAAAATTGTTTCTATTTATATTGAGTTTTTTTTTTTTTTTTTTTTTTTTTTTTATCAAAAGCCCAGATTCTTTTTCTTGTAATGGAGGGGGAATCATTTAATTTTTTGTAAGAGCAATTACCAGAATATTCTTTTGTAAGTAACATTTTATAAAATACTTTACAAAAGATGGCAAAATTATTTCCAGCTTTATCAACGATGGCAATAATAAATTTTTTCTTTAAATTTTCAGTATTTTCTTTTAAGGATGTATTGTAATCTTCATGAATTTTCCTTCCAAAGTCCTATAAAATATTAAATCCTTTTCAAAATATTCCAAAATTTTATTTTTACATAATTTAAAATCTTCTATAGGCCAACTATATTTGTAAGAGAGTTTTAGAATAAAAATATCTAAATATTTTTTAATAAAATCCATGATTTTTCTATTGCTATAATTGAAATTTAACCTGAAATTAGCACCTAAATTCATAAGATTTCTTAGCTTAGTATTTTCTATTATATCTAGATTACCTGTAATGATATGTTCATGATAGGAATCCTTAAATTCTTTATAGAAATCTTGATTGCAATATCAATCTTTATCTTCAATAAGGTCTACATTTTTACTATATTTATTATAATTGCAAATTAACTTTTTAAAATTTATATTATAACTGTAAACAATTCTGATATTACAAGAATTTTTAAGTGGAAAAAATTCCTTACAATTCCCTATAATTTTTTTAATTTTAATATATTCAAATATTTTATCTTCATAATTCAAGACCAAGTTTTCAATAGATATTTCTTTTGATAACTTTATTTCCGTTAAATCTGAAATTTTAATTTTATACTTAATAACTATATCTCTAAAACGACCACTTTTGAAGGATTAATTATCCATTTTGTACTTAATAAACCATTTTATTGCTTTATTTTTTAGAGCTGAAATTCTGTTTTTCTTAAAATAATATCTTTATTCTAAAGCATATCTTTGTTTAATACATCTAGAGTTTTAACTATGTCAGTTTTCTTATTGGTTTTTCCACCCCCTCTACAACCTCTAACTTTATTATATGCATCCTTAGTTTCAAAAAGTTTAAATTTATTGAAAATACAGCAACTTTTTTATTTAAAATTTTATTCCCATTAAAATCAGAGTTTAGACGTATGGATAGATGGTTTTTAGTTTAAGGATATAAATGTTTTCTGAAATTAATCTATCTTCTTTTTTAGGAATTATATCGAAGATATAAATTTAAATTTTATCAAAACTATGAGAATGAAAATGTTTAATTTCTACATCATAATGATTTTTCTTATTTTTATTTTTAATATCATTTTTATGTCCATTAATTATTTAAAAATCAAGTTTTATTTCATCTAATTTTTAAGATTTATCATATATATATTCAATCTTAATATATCAAGAAAAAACGTCTTTGACAAAACATCCTATGGAATAAACGCTCCAGGATTATTTATTTGGTTCTCGTGGAATGATGCGTGGAAGAGATAACAGAATAATAAATTTACGCGAACATTTTTATTTTTGATTAAAAATAACTTTAAGTCAAAACATCAACATTTGTAAAAAATAATTTTCCTTGATTAGAGTAATCAAAGTGAACTTTAAAAATTAAAATATAATAATATTATGCATATTATTATTATTATTATTATTATTATTATTATCGATATTTGTAAAAAAAAAAAAAAAAATTAATTAGAGTAATTGGACTGAACTTTAAAAATTAATACAATATTATTCATTTTATCATCGATATTTGTATTTCTTTCTTTCTTTCTTTTTTTTTTTTAATTACAGTAATCAAAATGAACTTAAAAAAATTATTATATAATATTATTATGGAATATTGAGTAAATTATTAACCAATTTCGAAATTATTTCGATGGCATCAATTTATAACTTAAATTGATATGGTTTATATTCAAATAAATTATTTTAAAATAATCACTTTCTTCTTATATTATTCAAAAGAATTTCGTGAAACAAAGTTTTTATTATTTGTAAATTTCAGGTCATTTTGAAAAGATAAAATAAAACACTCGTGTTGCTGAGAGGAAAGCTATGCATTTATGAAAAGGATATTGCAATGAAACTATTCATAAAATTTGTTTATTATTCAAAATTCACAAAGAAAATTTAAACAATGAGAAATAAAAAAAATTATTGCTTTTTAATGAAAAAAAAAAAAATAATAATCCTATACTTTCACTTCTAATTATTGTCTAGCCTAGTATTTGTTTGTAATTTTGTTTAAATCTCAAAAGATTTCCTTAATTCCTCCGCATGTGACATACTTCAAGACTACTATTGTCCGAAAAACAAAAATATAATATCGCATATTTCAACTTCAAATTGGTATCTAGTGTAGTATATATTGGTACTTTTATTTAATCTCAAAAACTTTCCTTGGTTCATACATTTGTGATATCTAAGACTAGGACTTATTTTTCACAAAAACTGTCGAGCTTTTATTAGATTGTTGCCTTTTTTTTTTTTTCTTATTCTTTTTATCTTTCATATCTGATCTCCTCCTTTTGGAGGTATTAATGTATTTTCCTCTTTTTTCCCTCTTTTTTCCCATTCCCTCACTCACTGCGCGTTTTCTTTATTTTTCCTTTATCCGACTAACTTCCGAACTTTTGTTGACATAAAGAGAGCAGTACGTTTATAGAACAGGGGTTATTTAAATTAAGCATCGTTTATAAATCTCGTTTTATATCAGCTATCAAGTAAAAAGTCTAGAATGTCTCATTACATTAGATCTACAATGTTAGTATCTTAACACATTCGCGACCACTGACGTGAATTCACGTCATTTTAACTTCTATAGCTAGTTGCCGTTGACGTAAATTCACGTCTTTTCAGATTCTGTTCCTGGTTACCGCTGACGTGAATTTACGTCATTTAAAGAATTTCTATAGAATATTTCGATAGTATTATTAGGTATTAATTATTCGATAGTATTATAAGTTCGTTCTAATATTATATGACTAATCTTCATTTCAAGCTTCAGATAATTACAAGAGTAACATTTGAAAACATTATATCTAATGTTTATCCACGTTTAAACATCAAAAGTTTGCGGCAACTAGCTTGATTTTACTTCAGTATTCCCCGGCAATCAGTTTTAGAAAAGGGAAAAGTATGCCGGACGCGAAAGTGTTAAGAAAAATTTTCAATATTGGTGAAAATACTTATAAAATTTTTTGTTGTAAAACTCTTCTTAAAAAAAAAAAAAAAAAAAAAAAAAAAGAAAGAAAAAAAAAATAAAGAAAGAAAGAAAGATTTATAAAGTTGAAGAAAAGCACTAGAGAACAGCGGTTCATCAAACTTCATGAAAACGGAAGTCATAAAAAGTTTGCTTAACTCGAGACAATAGAAACTATATTGGCTAGAAAGATGTGATAACAAATAGATAATATCTTATAATATCACCATAATATCTCATAACAGCACAGCAGACAAGGGCTCGTAATTTTCATCCAGATCGTGGCCGAGTAATCTTTGATCCAGTACACTGAGAGGTATAATTTTGATAGGAATTTGGAGGACTTTGCGACCATGACAGATTCAACGTGCACCAGACGCCATTAACGTGCATGACGGTCTTCGACCAGCTCGCATATTGAACCTGGAATATTATAATTTCGAGCCCGGTGGTTTTTATATTTCAAGAATCGTTAACATACCAAATTTGGTGGCAGTCTGCTCGACCGTCTTAACTGCAAGAAGTTGTTCATAATTTATGTTTAATTTTAATCACCCTGTATCTAAACAATTTCTTTTAGTTGATAAACTTACGTTAGTGTAAAATGGGGTAAAAAAAATAATTAATGCGAAATGTTTTAATTCGAAAGCATCTAAACGAAAAAGTAATAATTATAATTAGCATATAATTTCACTTCAAATTGGTTTTATTAATTGTAATTTTGTATTCTCAAAAACTTTCTTAAATTCTTATGTATGTGATAGTTAAGAACAGTACATAATTTGAAAAAAGTAAGAAATGAATTAATATGAAATGCATAAAGTAGAAATAGCTTAAATTAAAAATAAATATACAATCATTATTATTCGATATTTTAACTTAGATCAGTTCTAGCCTAAGAAATGCTAAAAATTTTGTTTTAATTTTAAAACTTTCCTTAATTCCCACGCATGTGGCATTTAAAAACAGCACATATTTTAAAAGTAAAGTAAGTAATGAATTAATGCGAAATACGTAAAGTCGAAATGATCTAAATGAAAAATTAATATTACAATTATTATTATTCTATAGTTTCACTTAGATCAGTTCTAGCTTAATATATGTTTACAAGTTTGTTTTAATTTTAAAAACCTTCCTTAATTCCTACACATGTGGCATCTAAGAACAGTATACATATTTTAAGAAAAGTGAGAAATGAATTAACGCGAAGTACACAACTCCAAATTGGTATATATTTTTTAATAAAAAAAAAAAAAAAAAAAAAAAAAAAAAAAAATAATAATAATAATAATCCTAAATGCTACATTTGAAGAATATATTTTGCCGCTACTCTTTTGAGTTCTTTTTTATTAGTAAGTTATTTTTACCAACAACATTACTAAATAATTATAATAATTCAAATTAAGGTGCTTCGAAAAATAACGAATTATTTCAGAAAATGTAAGGCTCTTTTTTTTTTCTTATATATACATACATACATACATACATACATACCTATATATATATATATATATATATATATATATATATATATATAATTATTATTATTATTATTGTTGTTGTTGTTGTTGTTGTTGTTACATTCTAATTTCTTACATTTATTTTTTACATTTGATTCAATTTTCATAAAATGAAAAAAAAATCTCAAGTAATGGTAAAGTTAATGAGAGCAGAACGAATATTTTTAGTTTAATTATCAAAGATCATTTTTACAATGTGCGTAATAATAGCAAATAACGTAAAACTTATTATGTATAACAGAGTTTTCAAAAAAAAAAAAAAGAAAAATATGTTGTCAGTGGCTTAGCCACGATTTCCTTTATATTACTCGTGCTAGTCATATCACCTTCTGACAAAAATTAATAAGTGTACTTTTAAATGATATAGCTATTCAAAAGTGATTAGCTCAATTTGCTCGTTGAATTCGAAAGCTCGTAAAAACAGGATTTATCAAAATTTTTTTAAAGTAATGCATAAAATTAATAATAAACAATCTAAAAATTATATATATATATATATATATATATATATATATATATTTACTTTACTTCATTTAGGCAAGGGGAAAAAAATCTTTTAAATTTCGTTTGATTTTCGTCACTGCATTTGCATTGGAAAAAGAACCAGTGTGTGTGTGTGTGTGTAAGGGAGGGTAAATATCTGAAGAAAGAAAGCATAAAAAAAAAAAAAAAAAAACCTCACTTATAGAAACGAGTAAATAAACCTACTCCGACTAAGAAAATACAGTGTGTGTGTGTGTGTGTGTGTGTGTGTGTGTGTGTGTGTGTGTGTGTGTGTGTGGGAGGGTAAATATCTAAAGAAAGAAAGCATGAAAGAAAAAAAATCACTTATAGAAACGAGTAAATAAACCGACTCAGACTAAGAAAATACAGTGTGTGTGTGTGTGTGAGTGAGAGAGAGAGAAGAGAGAGAGAGAGAGAGAGAGAGAGAGAGAGCACGGAATCATTTCAGTTAAATACATAGAAAATGGGCGAAGTGGGCTGGGGCGTAAGAATCATCGGAAGGGCTTGCAGCTTCCGAACTATAATAACACTAGTGTGTGTTGGAGGTAGGCAAGCATACCACTGGGTATTGTTCTTGATAATATAATTTTATGATGGGCTTTTAAATATATATCTATATACCTATATTATTTTTATTATTATTGTTATGATGACAGCATGTTACTCTCTGTGTTGTGTGATGGCTTGACATGTGGTTACATCTTTGATTTTTTCTTTTTTTCTCTCTGGATTTCTTGATGGTTTGCTTTAATATTTTATTTCATTCCTCTTTCAAAATGGTTTTGTTGCAAGATAAGAGCATGAGTTATATTTTTGCTAGAGTTAGCTATATAGTTTTACGAAATCTTGCAACTTCTTCTGCTTCATGGAAGTACATGTTCCCTGATGGGATAATATTTCTATTTTTAAGCATTTATTTATTAATCCAATTCTTATTCCTGTGGTCTTTTTAAATACTTTTTAATTCAATTCTTATTTCCTGAATCATTTTTAATAAAAAAAATTTAATGAGAACCTTCATCAGTTTTCTCCGTCAATGTTTTATGGTTCTTTTTACTTATGTAAGCGTAAGTAATTTAAATTAGTTTTGTCTCTTAATTGGATCTATAAATGATTCGTAAAATTTCTGTGCTAGTTTTTATACTATGTTACAATCAGTTTTATTTTTGTTTTGTTGGTATTATCATGTATCTATTAAATGCTAAAATTTACAATGATATCTTACATATATACATATAACGTATATAATTGTAAATATTAATTGTAAATGAGAAGCATAATAAAATTTGAAAGCATTTTCAAACATTTCGCAGGAATAAATACACGTTAAATCAAGGCTCATAATAAACGAGGTTAACTGTAATAATGAAATGCTTATTAGCAGTAATTTATCTATACGACATAATACATTATTCGCTGAAAATTAACAGCCAAAGCAGAGAAATGTTTTCATTTCAATCTTTACGTGCACGCTTACTTTACGCTTTTCATTCAGTAAATATTAATTTTTTACCGTGTCCCAAGGTTAAAGAAATATTTTGTCAATTTCCTTTTCTTTTTCCCTCAGGTGGTCTCTGTGATAGAGCTATGCATGGTCGACTCTAACCAGCCTTCCAATGAGACACACTCCGTGAAAGAATTCTGCGAACATCTCACCCATGTGCCTGAGTGGGTTGCCAAACACACGAATCCACCCCCACAACTAACAAGGGTAAGCTTATTTCATCTTGAAAAGAAAAATCCTTTCAGTATTGCTTGTAAAGCTAATATTGCAGAATTTTTCAGCCATACAATATTGTCAAAGCAACATAAAATTTTAAAAACATTTTAAATATATAATATATATATATATATATATATATATATATATATATATATATAGAGAGAGAGAGAGAGAGAAAAGAAAGGAAAAGTAAACTCTCGAATATCACTTAACATCTAAAGAGCTAGACGTAATTTTTACTTTTATTTTACTATCTGTTTATGGCAAAAGCAAATAAATGAAAGTAGTTTTTATAATGTTTGTCCTCCACCTTAAGAGCAGAGTCTAGACAGCTTTGTACTGCACACAACATAATAAATTAATGTGCATTATTCAGATGTACAAAAGCATATTTTCTATGCAATATGTTATTAATAACTGGTTTACAGGATTACGTTAAAGTCTTTAGATATATTGCGAGATTTTAGTGGAAATTCTGCAAAGTGCAATTTTAGTTGTATTATATTACTTTTTTAAGCTTTATTAAATATTTAGGATACTGGATATACAGGGCTACACCAAAGTGATATATTTTACGCTTTCCCTTTAAAAGTAAAGGTATAACGATAATTTTTATGAGATTATTTTCTTCACAATTTAAAACAAAATATATTTTCAGGTGACATCGCGAAGGTAAAATACATTGAAGCTTTAACAAAGAAACGGTTAAGTACAGTTAGAAAGTTCTTATATAATTTGTGCGAACTGCGTAATTTTTCTTGTTTCACCCCCCCCCCCCTTTTCTTTCTTTTTTTTTTTTTTTTTTTTTTTTCTTGTTGATGTTTGTAAAAAAGATCGATAGACCAAAATTGTTTGGTTTGGAAAGAATGGAAAAATCACCCGATATATACATATTTAATTTTAAAAGGGATCGCGAGATTAAAATGTTTAAGAAACACTCGCTTACAATTATTGATCTTTTTTATTTTAATTTTTTTAATTTTTCCTCCTCTTTACCTCCAAACAACCAAAATACCTCTGAGTGAACCAACTGCTATTTGTAATCATCATCATCATTATTATTATTATCATTAATAGTATTAGTATCATTATATCAAAATAAAAATTAACTGAAAAAATATAATCTGGTATGTCACTCAGACTACTTTCTCTTAACCTACTTTATTATAGACATGTAGACTATTATTGCAATTTAAGGTAAACGATATGACACACTGTAATTCAACATTTACAAATTACTTTAAATAACAATTAAATATAGTTTCATAAACAGTTTTATTTGAAATGAATTTCTGTGTGAAGGGCAATTTTAGTTGTATTATATTACTTTTTTAAGCTATATTAAATATTTAGGATACTGGATATACAGGGCTACACCAAAGCGATACATATAAACCCTCTCCCTCTGTGTGAATATTGTAGCTACGTTCTTAAAACTTTAAAGTATATTATTAAATTAATATATATATATATATATATATATATAAAATTATTCAAATAATTGCCACTCACAGCACTCTTTAAAATTTATTCGACCAATTTTAAATAGTCGTGTTTATTATATTTAAATTATTTACGCACCAAACAGTAATTTCAAATTTAGCACAGCAAACAAGCTAAATAAAAAAATTAAAAAATAGATAAAATCATTCAAATGCATTTCGATCCATTTTTAATCCTAGCCCTAAGCCCTAATATATCCGGAATCTTCTGTGTGGCTTTGTATACAAAATATCAATACTTTTTGTACCATTTTCTATGTGGAATATGCTTTTATGAATATAAAAAATATATGTTAATTTTATCTTGTTTAGTGCACTGTACAAATGCTAAACTGTACCTGCCTGCGCCATATACGTAATGTATTTGAATACATTTGTATGTCCCGTACACGAACAATTTGTTCGATGTCATCAATAAATTCCAAGTATTATCCCGGTATGTAATACAGATTTAGAATACCAAATTTGAACTTCCTACTACTATTTAGTATTCAGATATGTTGATAACAGGCAGATGCAATACACACAGAGATAGGGAGAGAGATCAGCTGATAACAAAATTATTTTCTGATTCAAGAGACCTTAATATGTCAAAAGATATTAAAAACTCATTTTCGAAAATTCGGCCTAAAAAGCAGTATCTTCTCTTTTGATAATATACATACCAAAATAATAAAAATACATTGGTAAAATAAAATAAAAAATTGTCAACCATATTTCCAAGCTAATTTCTCTGTAAAATGTACAATTTACCATATTTCTCAAGAGAAAATCATTTATCGTAAAAATACCATTTTGAACTGTTATCTAAAAATCTATTTCGAATTCGGAAATGGAGCTTAAATTGCGTGATACAAACATACCATATATTTTTTTCGCATTTTAAACCTTTTGCGTGCAAGTATGCATCAGATAAATCCGACATCCAATAAATAAATTTTTGCACTAACCTTATTATTATTTTTGCATTCAATTTTTGACTTTCGTTCAACTGCTGCTTTCTTTACATACAGCTATATATATATGTATATATGTTCGAGTAAAATTGCTATTTTTTAGAGCAAAATATCGGGCATTTTTTCAACGGTCACGTTCTATATATAAAAATATATGTAGAACGTGGATAAATTATAAAAAGTTAAAGTTCGTTGCATTCTTAAAAACAAGAATCTGAAATGAAATAAGTATCTACCGGTATTATTTTATTTTCATAAATACTTTATGGGGAAAACTCGATTAAATAAATAATTGATATTTTCAAGTTTGAATAAATAGAGTATTTTTTTCTTGCAGAGTAATGTTTTACTATTTTTAAAACTAATTAAAAAATATCCTGATTCGACGTATTTCGCTCAACATTTTTCGACAAATCTGCAAAATTTCGGACACCCCCCCCCCCCTTCTATGTATAAACTCCTTAACTTAAAATTCTTAATAATTCTAAAAGTTTAACAAAAGATTAGAAATTTTATTTCTATTTTTCATATTTTAAGTTTAAGATAAATTTAGAAATTATAAAATCATTTAACTTTTCTCGACTTCTGTATCTTTATCTCATATGAATATCATTAATAAAATGCTACTTACCAATTTATTAAAATAACCTTATTAGGATCTAAAACAAGCAAACTGACATAAGACAACAGTTTTCGTTATGTTAAAAAAATTAACAATCCAGATTCTGAGATTACTTATGATAGTGTTCATTTTTATTTTTAGACACTTTAGTTACGTAGGAATTCATACAAATACACGTTTGACATTTTAGATAGTTTACGCAATCTTCTAATTTTTCCAGTGCGAATCAATAATGATTCATGCACAATGTTTCGCATAACTTAAAATATCCATATTTTTATATGGTTCTGTAAAAATTAAATAAATAAATTTAGAATATATTAAAATCTGTCTTTCGTGCGTTTTAATTTAGTGCCAAAAGCTTATAGGTTTCCATATATTACAATAACTATTTTGGTCGACTCTTGGGAGCAAAGTCTCAATTACAGCGACCATAAAAAATTATCAAAATTAAGCATATTTAGCGATTTCACACTATTAAGCGATTGATTTTGAGTACTTGGCGGAGAAGCAAAACACAGTTCTGTTCGTACACGGTAATCTTGGTGCTATCGAACTTACCGCCTAACAGCGCTAAATCACCAAAAATGCTTAATTTTGATAATTTTTTGTGGGCGCTGTAATTCATTTCAGCCGATAATTTTTTCACTTTCTGATGTTTGATAAACAGTACAATCACATATATTTTTTTGGATTTTTTTTTTTTTTTTTTTTTTTTTTTTTTTAAGACCTTTTGAATGTTTCCTTGTCAGACAAACCGTCAATCCTCGATCTTTACCGAAATGTTGAATAGTCTACAAAATAGTTGTAATAACAATAATAACAAATGTTAAATGGGTTATTTTTCCAAATATTCCAATAAATGTAAATACTTCAGTTCATTTCGTTTTAAAACAGATAATTTTAAATTATGTGAATTCATTAATAGTGTCATAGAAAATATAATTTTTTACAATAATTAAGGCACATTGCAAAACTAGGGCACAAGTCTCACGTAATAAACAATAAAAAACATCTGAGGATAATGCATTATAAATAATCACAATTAAATCAAGAACTGAAGAATAAATAGCTATGAAACTCTCCCAAAACAGCTATAATTTTGTCAAGGACAACATACGGCTGTAGGGAAAATAAAAATGTAAATTTTGTCTGAAACAGCGATAGATTAATTTCCGAAAAGTCGCTGTTCATGCCCGACAAACTTATGAAGAAAAAATACTGGAGCTAGATCTAATGTATAAATAATCTGATGAATTATATAATTCTTACCTGATAGCAGTAGGAAACATTAGAAAATTGTTATAGAAGAACTTAAGAAATGAGAAAGAATGCGAAACATTTACGCTCACACTTGAAAAAAGAGAAGTTGAAAAAATTTATGGTAAGTAATATATTGATATTATTACTTAGAAAAAAATATAGTATTTCCAGTTAATAATTTTAAAAGAAAAATTTAATGATTTAAAAAACAACACTTTTTTTTACTGCAAAATATTTCTCTACATGTTTCAAAAATGATATCCAAATTGAATTTCTTTGAAACAATTCATCATGATTAAAATACTAATTGAAACTAGTATGTTGTGGCCACCACAAGACTTTCTTCTATATTTTCCTATACAAATTCACTCAGTAACAATATTAAAAATATATATATATATATATGCGAATTTTTTTCCAAGTGCTTTTTCGCTAAAAGAAAAAAAAAAAAAAAAAAAAAAAAACGATAACTTTGTTTTAAATTATTACAGATTTATAGCTCAACCATTCGTTTTAAAGGTATTGACGAGACCTTTCGAAAGATACCCATCTTGAAAATTTACTCCCCTCAAGGGGGGATATCCCCCGGGGGGGGGGGGGGGGCAAGGCTCCTACACATACAAAAAATTTTTCCCAATTGACTATCTCTATTATAAATAATTCTTGTAAATTTCATAATGATTACTAAAAAAAATTCGCTTTATGCACATTTATACAAAATTTTGGTCTATATCACCATGTTAAAAATTTAGAAAAAGCGGGATGGCAACGCAACCTGTAAGACAATTTTTACCAAAAGTTGATAGGCACTAATTTATGTCAAGGTGCAACTACATACCAATTTGTATGAAATTCTGTGCAGTAGTTCCTGAGATACAGTTGCCACAAAATTTTGTCACACACACACAGACAGACAGACAGACATTTTCTAAAAAGGGTCAAATCGTATTCTACAACTCTCAAAACGTGTAAATCCCTCAAAAACCCGAGGTCGAAAATTTTTACGAATCCAATACTTTCTTCTATTGAATATAGAAGAAAGTAAAAATATCATTCATAGATTGTATTTGAAGGATTGTATGTGTCCCTGTAAAAGAATATACCATGTACATAATTTCCAATGGGGAACATTCCATATTGATTCTTAAAGGCGTGTGTCAGTTTGTAATAATTAAAGCATATTTAGAAGAGTTACCAGGTGAATAAACTGACGAACTGATAGGCTGAGTGATGAACTAAAATCACAGGCATTTTTTAACTATCTTAAAAAAATAATAAGTTAAAAACTTAGAAAAAAAAAAAAAAAAAAAATCCGCACAACAATTATTTCATATTGAAATAAAACACAACCCTTCGTCAGGCGAGCAAAGTAGGCACGAGTGTTGAAAACAAAGCGGCAACGCACAAAATCGATTTGAGTAATGAGTCAAGAGTCAAGATAAATAAACCAAAAGTCAATATAAATACTGGTGTGACAATAATTATAAAAAAAAAAAAAAAAAAGAAAAAAGGGAGGAAAGAATTAAAATATAATAAACAAAAAATACATAAAAAAATTTAAATAAATAAATAAATAAAAAGCAAACTAAAAGAAAAAAAAAACTGACGAACTGATAGGCTGAGTGATGAACTAAAATCACAGGCATTTTTTAACTATCTTAAAAAAATAATAAGTTAAAAACTTAGAAAAAAAAAATCCGCACAACAATTATTTCATATTGAAATAAAACACAACCCTTCGTCAGGCGAGCAAAGTAGGCACGAGTGTTGAAAACAAAGCGGCAACGCACAAAATCGATTTGAGTAATGAGTCAAGAGTCAAGATAAATAAACCAAAAGTCAATATAAATACTGGTGTGACAATAATTATAAAAAAAAAAAAAAAAAAAGAAAAAAGGGAGGAAAGAATTAAAATATAATAAACAAAAAATACATAAAAAATTTAAATAAATAAATAAATAAAAAGCAAACTAAAAGAAAAAAAAAAAAATCCCTTTTCGGCAAGCTTAAAGGCAAAGGTAGATTCCTTTACGTTAATGTATGCAAAAGTAAAGAAATATTACACATGCATTAACACATACTTAGCCAATGGCTTTGTTCCCACACATTGCATTATTTACGTCGCTATTCTATTTTTAAGAAATTTAATTATCAACTACTACTATTCATTCTACTTAAAATTTTAGGCTAGATTTATTGGTCAGTAAATGTTTCAATTTATTAAAATCGAAGCTCATAATCATTCAACAAATAGAAGCCATAAAGATATACAATTTGGTGACAAAAATTGCGACTTAGCAATGAAATTTGTGATTTGGCGGCAAAATTTGATAGTTGCCGACGAAATTTTTGACTTGGCGATGAAATTAGACATTTGATGACAAAATTTGGCAAGCTTGGCGATGAAAAATGGCAGCTTTGGCGTCATTATATTTTCTTCGCACGCGAAAACCTCATATTTTTCACAAACCAACATCATGTTTCCACAAGTAAAAAGTCAAAGGAAGCTGTAACGTATAGAGCATTTCCTAGTGACGTCTGGTGGTTGGCAAAAAAGCGCGCTCGACTTTCCCGCGCTATTTACTATATTGGTGATCCGCCATCGCTATGCTTTTCCCACGGATTAGGATACTCTCTTTTAATATCCATGGCTTTTCCCAAGCCTTTTTGCCAACCACTCATAAAAGTTGAGATGTTTGTTTACAAACAAGGAACTGCCCTAATTTAAATTCTTGCGTAAACCAGTGTTCTAAACTATTCACCACAAACGATATTTTTACCAAGACCTAACATATTATTTTAATTTTATATTTTTAAATGATTAATTAAAGCTGTTACCATGGCTTTTATATTTTCAGCTATATTTTTTATTATTGTTTGCACGTGACGTAAGCATCAGATTATAATTTTAAGAAATTAAAGCTAAAGAAAAAGTCGGCTTCATTACAATTGACGAAAAATCACTTTTTAACTTGTAACTTTTAAGCAATTGAAGTTATCGAAAAAGTTTAAATACAAAAGTTGTTCCTTAGGGTAAGGCGGTAATTCGCCTGATTTGAAGTATTTTCCTATTTACAATATTAAAGAATTTATGGGCAAATGAAAATTTCCACCCCCCCCCACCATTTCCACCCCCTTTTAGCTGGATGCCCCATCTACGAACTCGACCGAGATTTTTACTGTCCTGACAACATATCCCAAGCTGGTTAAATTTAAATAAAAATTACTCCAGTTATCGTGTTCACAACTTAACATGGGAAAAAGCGTTATACATATATATATATATCTGTATATATATATAAATTACGTGTCACGATGTTTGTCCGGGGTAAACTCCTAAACTAAGGAACCGATTTTAATGAAATTTTGCACACTGTGTGCAGTTTGGTCCAACTTGAGAGATAGGATAGTTTTTATCTCAATTTATTGTCACAATATTGTTTAATTGCAATTATTTGTTAATTATAGATCTTTATTAAAGTTGCTCCAAAATATCTGTGAGTTCCTTTAATTTAATTGTTGCCAAAAAAAAAAAAAAAAAAAAAAAAAAAATACGAGTTCATTTTCTTTCGACATAAAAATAAATACATTTAATCAAACGTGAACGTTAAAAAATTATAAAAAGTTAAATTATGCATCTCACGAAAATTGACGTCATAATCAATTTAAAGATTTTATACACATTGATAAAGTGCTAATGTAGATCTATCATAGATATAGTAATATATATAGATCTCTCATCCCCATGTTATCGTACAAAGATTTTTGATGCCGAAAAAAAAAATAAATAAATAAAAGCTTTGGAAACAGCCATTAAGTGGTATTGAAATTATTAAAAATCGAGGAAATTTATTTCCCGATTTTAATCCTTATATTTGGGTACAGATATGTATTAGTTATCGCGGGTGTTAGATTGAATTATTTTGCTGTCAAATTGACAAAATTTTAATTTTAAATTTCAAAACTCTGGCCCTTGGCTTTTTATTATTATTATTATTATTATTTGGCGATCAAAAGCGTAACACGAAATATACATGCCAGATGCATGCATTGTACGAAATGTAATATGTATTATTCATTGTACGTATGTATGACATGTAATATGTATTGTACGAAATATTGTTTCATATTATTCATTACTCTTTAAATATAAGTTGTTAAAATAACCATGATTTTTGAAAGGAATTAAATATTTTCGCCAGACAATTTGGCGATATTCTTTTTTTTTTTCGCCAAGGATGACAGAAATGAAATCTATTCCGCTGCAAAATATTAGTATCTTACATCAGATATTTTATTTAGACATTTGAAAACAAATTTGACTTCAAACTATGATAGAATATTTATCATTTTCCTTTTAATTAGTATACTATTAGTATATTAAAATTTAAAAGCATGGTATATAAAAAGTTTTTTTATTTTTATTTTTTTATTTTATAATTATTCTTATCTTAATGCTAAATGTTTCCCATCTTTATTAACTTGAATTTACTATTAAAATTTTAACATACTCAAAAACTTCTCATCACTTCGTTAAAATACACTAAACTTTTCCAAAATCTTTTTCTATTTAAAATGATACATGTATTTACATTAAATGTCCAATATTTCATAAGATTTCCAATTTTAAAGTTTTAAAATATTTATCAAATTTACTTATTTTTCTGGTTTAGCCTTATTGTTTTCCTTTTTATAACTACAGCTGTTGCCCTCTTTAAAATATTTAAAATGATGAGGTCATTTTATAGTAAAATTATCCATTATAGCATATATTATATTTCACTCCTCCATAAAAATTGATTTTAAAATCGTCTGTTTCTTTTATACTTTTATTTTAATAGAATTTTAATAGAATTTCATTTATATATTAGTCATTTTAGCAATTTTATCCAAAGTAGCATTAGAAATAATATATATCACTTCTCCATTAAAATTTATAGGACCCTACAATAAAATTAATTTGTGCTTAACATCAACACTACGAAAATTTTTATCAATCGCTTCCAAATTTTGACCTAAGTTTAAAATCTCAACCCTGTGGGTTTTTACATCGGCTACAACGTTTTCGTCTTTGTCCGTAAATAATAATTTGACTGTACTAAATAGTTTACAGCCGTATAATTCAACGTATAACTTAGTCACAGCAACGCGTGACCGGGTCTGCTAGTACCTATATATATATATATATATATAAACTTTTGAACGGAGGGTAGTTTTGGGTTCTAGGGGTCATGATCGGTGAAGATATGAAGAAATTTTCCAGAAGTCGTGTCATGAGAACCATTGCAATAGGTAGATCTCCTATAAGGAATCTACCTAAAAGAAAGAAAAGAGAAAGAAAGAAATAGAAAGAAAGAAAATATGTACTCATATAACTTTTTACTTTCTCTTACCCATAAGGTAGAGAAAGTATTGTTTTTGGGTCAAATTTTCGAACGCGAGATTTTGTTATATTTACACGTTTTGAGGTCCCCTGAATACGAAAATCATGTTTTTAGCAAATGGTCTGTGTGTCTGTGTGTGTGTCTGTCTGTTATCAGCATATCTCAAAAACAAATTATGGCAGAAAGTTCAAACTTGGTATTCTAAATGTGTATCATATAGGGATGCTACAGTAAGCTTTTCGTTAAGATCAAGCAAATGGTTCGTGTACAGGGACAATCAAGAGAATTCTAATACATTACGTCTATGGGGGAAATTGCAGGTAAGCTGAGTTTAACGTCTATAGACTGCACTAAACCAAATGAAACGAACATATATTTTTTGTAATAGAGATAGTTAACGGTGAAAAATTTTTTGTGTATGTTGGAGCCTCGCCTACCCCCCTGGGGGGGAAGTCCCCGCATAATAATTTTAATAAATTATTTTTTAAAAACAGAATTATTTTTTAATAACCGAATTGAATTCTATATAAATGTAGGTGCATTAATGAAATGGGGGGTTGAGGGGGGCGGTAGCCCCCCTCACACAGAACTAATTATCGTATAAAACTCTTCTGAAGCCTAATTTGAATTGTTTAGCATAGGTTTACATGACAGTTCTCGTTATCTTACCTCTTAATCTGCAACCTGTATTTATAGTATTAAATTTCAGGGTAAGAGAAAGTCGTGTGAGTGACACACCAGATTATTTAGTTTGCTTTTTATTTAATTTTTCTATTAATTTATTATTATTACGAGTATATTATTATTTCGTATATATATATATATATTCTATTTATTATGTTTAACATTTTTCCTCTTTATATATATATATATATATATCTTTAAATTTCAAAAAATTTTTGCACTGATATTATTATATTAATGTATTACTATATATATATATATACATTCACACCAGTATTTATATTTATATTGACTTTCAGTTTTATTTGTTTTTGCTCATCACTCAAATCGGCTTTGTGCGTTGCTGCTTTGTTTACAGCACACGTGCCTATTTTGTTCGTCTGATTAAAGGTCGTGTTTTCTTTCGTCCCGAAACAATTATTGCGAGTTTTTTTGCATTTGAGTGTGTTTCTTTAAAATTTCTAACTTATTACTTTTTAACTCCAATCCTCTGGTGCATTTTACCATGTTTTTATTAACTCGCTTTCTTGTTTGTTTGTTTGTCCAGTACAAATCTTGCAATCGATTTTTAACTAACTTTCCGACTAGCTAGACATTTGAAACTTTTAGAATAGCTCAGAACACGATGACAACGCAATACCTCGAAGCCCGATTTTTAAATTTTTGATTACTTCTTTTAATTAATTAAAATATGAAAATAATAACTTCCTAATAGCTTTAAAATTAGCTATTTAAATATTAGCTATAATTTAATTGGTGCCAAAAAAATTTACGAGATCATTTTCTTTCGACATAAAAATAAATACATTTAATTAAACGTGAACATTAAAAAATTATAAACAGTTAAATTATGCATCTCACAAAAATTGACGTCATTATCTTTTTAAAACTTTTAGACACATTGATAAAGTGCTAATATAGGTCTATAGCTATGATGCAACAGAAAATTTAAAACATGGTATATAAAAAGTTTTTTTTTAATCTTATAATTATTTAATATCTCAGAAAGTGTAAAAAATGTCACAAAAATTTCCGAGACTGAAACACTTGCCTCACCCTCGCTCACTTAATTATGTGTTGAAGTATTACTCGGAAATGAAATTTTCTGACCCACATTTCGGAAGCCTTATTATATTTTTACGCAATATGAGGATAGTTCTGAAAATTTCTACGTTTAGATTTTTTTTTTTTTTTTTTTAGTTTGAAGTAAAGAGGGTACTTAAAAGGGGCACATATTCTTTTGCAATAACCGCAATATAACGAAATCAGCTGTTTTACATTTAGCAGCAATTGCTTAGCTTTACTTCCTGTTTCTTTAGTAAATGCTTTTAACTTTTTTCTCACTCCTCTCATTGACAAAATTTATTTACGAGCTAGAAACTTAAATTTAATAAATACTTAATTTTTGTTTCGCAATTGTATCTTTCCTATTGGTGCGGCGATTGAATAAGAGTTTTTTGATAGTTTCAATTGACATGTTTGCAATTTTTCTAACATTTCTTTTCGTCCTGTTTTATACATTCAATTCGTAATTTATCACTTTTCTATAATTGTAGAGTCTTTCATCCACAATTAGGATATTTGTTCTTTTTCCAATGCCAAAATGCTTTTTCGTTGAATCAAAAAGACTCACACGTAAGACTCACACTTGTGTGTTGGGGCTTGGGTGGGACACCCAAGCCCCAACACACAAGCTTAGTCAATCAGCCTTAATTCCAAATACCAAACACGAATTTGATTAATATTATTGTTTCAGTGACTGAAAATTATAATTACTCTATTTCCAAAAACAACTTTTACTTGTTTTGTATTTATACCTAGTATTTATGTTAGATATATTGCATATTTATCTTCATATGCAACTGAATGTGTATGCATATATCGTTACATAATAGGCTTGGGGTTGAATGTGCTTTACGTTGCACTAGTACTATGCTAAGGGCAACTGGCGAAGGTCTAGGACTCACCTCCTAAGGGTGGTCCGGAGACATGCCATCACAATTTTGATCCCACACGATAGGGATGGTTTCCCCGCTTCACTGACTCCCAGAGGTATTATTTTGGATGAGAACAGGAAGGGCTTTGTAGCCACGATGGATTTTTCGTGCACCAGCCACCATTAGTGTACATTACGGTCTTCGACCGGCTCAAGTATCAAATTCACAAAGCTTCCAATTACGAGTTCGGCGCTCTACTGACCAGGCCATCGCGGCCCTACTAAGAAGAAAGAAAATAAGGTACAAAATTATAAGTAATGAATAAAACCCATTGTAAGCACGATAAATTGCAAAATTTAACAACGATTATTTCTTATACCGCTTTCATTCTGTACTCGTGACTACTTTTTCCGTGGAGCTATTTTTTCACCCAGAAACAATTTTTATGAATTTTTGCAATTTAAAGTATTTGCTTACAACCTTTTTTTTCCTGATTACCTTTTAACATCACTTTTTCAATGCCCATAATTACAAAATTATAGTTTGATAGTGTTGGTGTACTATATTAAATGGAATACACTACGTGGGTTTTTTTTAAAGGGTCGTAGCCCGTATTTAGATGAATTTTGGAGCAAACCACGAAAAGCAGCTAGATCAACGAGGGGGACCTGGGATGAAGCCAGGCACTTCCCGTCAACCAGCTTCGAAAATAGATCTCTCGGCCACTGGTGGTAGCTATTTTATGGAATTGAAATATAATTATGAACTATATGATCTTAATTTATATAAGATTTTTTTAAAACCATCTCTCCGACAGGCTTTACCAGGACAAGTTCTAGATATAGACAATTGGCCTCAACTCCAACAACAATAGACTTTAAAAGACAATATAGGGGGGAGTGGGGATGAATGGGACATTTTTCATATTTTTATTGATAACGTTCACCATATGTAATTCAGAATTTTTGTAACATTGCTCATAAGTACACTTCAATAATCAGTTACATATAAACGTACTAACTTTAATAAAAAGTTATCATTTTTAATTAATGATATATATATATATATATATATATATATATTACATGCATGTGCATTGTCCAATTCATCCCTACCGATGGGGATGAATGGAACATGATTGGGGATGAATGGGACAGGACTGTAGTTAACAAAAAAAGAAAACAAAATGGAAAGTAAATAAATTTTTAAAGTTAAATTGGTTTGTGTGATTTTATTACACACTATGAGTTTACCGAAATTTACATAAACTGATGTATTTACTCAAATTAACATAAAAAGGCAAAAGTCCTTTGGTTCGCACAGTTCCTAGTGTTCTAGGCTTTGGTAATTTAATCTAATAAGATCTAACCTAAAAATAAACAAATAAATAAGACACTAGAAAGAGATAAATCATTATAATAGAGTACAAATTATCCATTTAAATTTTTGTTTCCGACTGATTGGGAAAAATTAGCATTCTATTCTGTATTACATTAATAATCACCAGGATTTGTATAATTAGCTTGATTTAAATTGTGATTTTAATCAAATTATTATTAGTTTTTTTCTTTTTTCTTTTTTTAAATTATTGATTTAAGTTGCATTGAATATTCTAACTTAATGTTTTTAATCATAATTATTATAAACAAAAATCAGAATAATTAATTTCAATCTATTTTTCTCTAAATCCATGCTACTTTTATAATTCCATGTTAAAACTACTGAACTACAGGTATAAAAATATTGAAAATCTATTTAAGATTTGTTTAATATAATTATTGTGTACAATTTTAAATTAGCACATAGTGGAGAATGTCCCATTCATCCCAACCACCACATGATCATATAAAACAGGAAATTGACTGAATGAACAATTGTCTATATTCTTCTTAAATATCATAAACACAATAAAAGATTATGCGTTTTCACCACATGACAGTTATGTTAACTTTAAGCAAATAGTTAATGTCTTAACTACTACCTAATTGAATCAGTAAAAACTTACTTTGGCAGCTGAAAAACACACTTTAATTTTTTTCAGCCGATCTATGGATAGCACAAATCTGAAACTACACTTGATGAATGACCTCAGTACTGCCATATATCGAAAAAAATTTCAAGTTTCTGGTGTTTGCGAAACATAAAATTCTAGCTATTGGCCCATTCATTCTGCGTCCCATTCAACCCCACTCTCCCCTACTATTTAATGTACTTATCAGCTACAAAAATGCTGTTTATATTTTTAGACTTTTTGCTTAGAGCGAAATCTTCGGATATTTGAGGAATTATGCGAAGATTCAAAATTTAATCTTTTAATCTGATAGGAATTTAAGTGGGATCAAATTACTATCTTTGATAAATATTCAAATTGAAAAATCGAACTTTCTCTACTCTCCAGTTTATCTTTTCCTTTTTTTTAGTTAACAGCTAAAAATCTCAAGTTTTAATATAAAATATCATTTTATTTTTTATCGCAATTTTGTAAAAAACGGATCTATTGATGTTTAAAGAAAGTACTCATTAAACAACATAAATAAATGCAGACATAAATAAATACAAAATTCTACCAATATTAATTAATATATTTTGCATAAAAAAAATATATATCAATAATGTAATTTATCAGTGGTTGCTAACCTTTTTGACTTGACGGACAACTAAATTTACAATTGCAAATTCCACGGACCTTTAAATTTATAATTTAAATAACCGCGGACCACTAATATAATTGCTGAAGAAATATGAATAAACAATATTGATTCTAGAATATCAGAAAACATTCGTTTTATAAATATAATAAAGCTATTTACAATGGAACACCACAAATGCTTATCCTATTACAGGTAAAACGTAAATATTTAATTCTAAGAATAAGAATGATGCTTAAAGGATGTTTGATTATAATAAAACAAATATATGGGGGGGGGGGGGGGTATTGATTCTATATTACAAGAAACTCAAACGAAAAATTTAATACATTAAGAAATTCCTATATCCATATCTAGAAATATATTCACTAATCTTATAATATGTATATTGTTAGATTACTAAAATCTAATAAGGAATTATATTTTTACTTCCATTACCCGAATACCGTAGGTAATGGAAGTATTGTATTCGGTCCAAATATTCGATATCGAGATTTCACCTGATTTACATGTTTTAAGATCTCCTGAGTCCAATAAAAGTGGTTTTTGGCAATTGGTCAGTGTGTGTGTGTATGTTGTACATATGTGTGTGGGGAATCTTCTGACTATCATATCTCCGAAACTAATAAAGATACAGCTACGAAACTTCAGAATTAAGACAGAACTGGTGTACAGATAAAATTTCCAAATGTTGGTGAAAATTGGAAAACCGGACGGGGGGAAGTAAGTCCGTATCTCAGAAACGGCTCTAACGATTTTCTTCAACGGTACTATATAAACACTCTATTAGATGTCCTTTCGAATGATATAGTTGATTAGTTCAGGAAAATTGATAGGCGTCCTGTATAAATAGCTGAATTTCAGGTACTGCGAGTTGATTCCTTTCAAAACGGCTGTGCGGATTTTTTTCAAACATGCAATATTCCCTCTTTTAAATATTTTTTTGTGTGTAATTGTTGTTTTCCGGTCAACAACTGAATGCCAAGTTTTGGTAAAAATCGGTGTCTCAAAAACGGCTCTAACGATTTTCTTGAAAACTGTTACATAAACCCATTTTAGATATCCTTTCTCATGCTTTATGTGGTTATTACAATTGTCATCCTCATCATATCAGATCAGTTTTAGATCTCGGAAATTAGCGTAAAAAAAAAAAAAACACTACCCTCTTTTTTTTTTTTTTTTTTTTTTTTTTACCTTGCTATGTAAATTCTATTTTATGTCTTTACGTTTTCATGCGCTTACCGCAAACGTGTATTAACTTTCTCTTACTGGAAAATTGTTAGTTGTCTATTTCATTAGCTCAATTATATGTCTTCTGATCACATTATCTCCAAGAAGTACATATAATACGTGTAATAGTGGGTAATGGAAGTCGTGTGGTTGTTTCACACCAGATTTTTTCCCATACATTTGAAACTATTGAATAATTCGAATAATTTGATACATTTAGAGCAATTTTGCCGAAGTATCGAATGCAGCTTTGAAATTTAAACTGACAACTATGCCTGATACATCAGAATTTTGAGATAAAGCAAAAAATATTCAAATTTAGAAGTCTAATAATATGAGTATGAGTAATTCACAAAATCTTGACGTTAATGTTAACACCAATGTAATATCTAATAAAACATTAAAAATGCAAATAATAGCCAGATTTTTCTGTGGACCACAAAATTTTTTTTCGCGAACCATTAGTGGTTCATGGACCACCGGTTGGTTATCACTGTAATATTTGGGCCAGGTATAACGTTTTATTTAGTGAGTTACTAAAACAATTTTCCTTTTAAGTTATGAGTATATTGATAGTTTAACTAGTAATTAAAAAAAAAAAAAAAAAATCAATGCCTTTTAAAGGTGATTACTGTCATAATAATTCAAAATTTTAATTTGTGTTTATAATCAAAGAGTTGCCCAACTCGGGACTGGCTAGTAAATTTTTGCGGCCCGTTACGGATTCAGGTTGGTTGTACGGTTTAAGTAAGACCGATTGGCTTCGCAAGAGCCCCAGCCCTATAGGTGAAGTACCCTCCCTGGGAGTCTTTCTAAGGGGTCCTAGCCCGTATTTCGCGAGTTTAGAAGACAATCACGGAAAACTTCGAACGGCTAGGTCGATCAGCGCGACCTGGGATCGAACCCGGCACTTCCCATCTAGCAACTTTGAGCGCAAAACCACTCAGTCACTGGTAGGCCGTGGCGGATTCAGGAAATTTATGTATTGCTATCTAAAAAGCAAAAACTAAGAAATTCATTCTAGCTATGCAAAAATTAAAAGTCCTGAGATCTTGTATGTGTGTGATTATATAAATACACGCACACACACAGTGTGGCCAGGCCGAATGAAATGCATTCGCAATACGGAACTCAAGGTTTTTTGGGTTGGGGTACAAGAAAATTTTTATTGTATTTTTAAATCGCAACAACAAATGACAGTACTATTTCAAATAAATATATAAAATTGCTCCATTTATGATTATGAGGATCGATTGACACTTATTGACTATGATAGAATTCTAGGCCAGAATAAAATGCCCACCGTGGGGTTTTTCTAAGAAATCCTAGAATGTATTAACGAGTTTCAAAAAACTTCGGAAAATTTCGGTTGGCTAGGCCAACAAGCGCGATCCTGGGATCGAATACAGCACCTCTTGTCTTCCAGTTTTAAGAGCAGAACCTCTCATTTAATGGTAAGATTTCGGTTGGCTAGGCCGACGAGCGCGACCCTGGGATCGAATACAGCACCTCCTTTTTTCCAGTTTTCAGAGCAGAACCTCTCATCTACTGGTAAGACGTACTATATTTTTAAATTGTAGTTTTGTGTAACATTTACACAAGGCTTTGGGCACATAAACTTAGCATACCGAGAAAAACTTAATGGAATATAAAAGAAAGTGTGGGTGTAATTTGTAACGTCCTCTATTGAATTATCCAAACCATTCATATACTATACTATTAAAACAAATAAGGACGTCTACAGCAGATTTTTGAAGCAAATTAAATGTAAGGTGGAAACGTAAACATTCAATTTTTTATTTATTATTTATTTATTTATTTATTTTTTATGTAAAACTTTATGATAAGAGACTAGAATTATACATATATAAAGACAGAAACATGTGATGCTGCTATCTATTGTACATATAAGTTAATAACATACAAAATGTCGTAGTTTTTATTTTCTTTTTTATCCATATATATGTCAAATTTTCGAAATTGAGTTTTTGTTAAATATACACATTTTCAGGTCTCCTGAACCCGAAAAAACATGTTTTTTACGGTTGTTCTGTGTGTCTGTCTGACTGTTATCAGCATATCTCAAGAACAAATAGTATTCTAAATCTTTTGCATATAGGGATGCTACACTAAAATTTTTTGTTGAGATCAAGCAAATGATTCGTGTACAGGTACATTCATAAGAATCGAATTAGGCCTATCTAAACAAAAGAAAATGAACATACATTTTTATATGAATAAAAGCATGTTTAGTCTAGGATATGGTGTAAAAATCATTCATTATTCGTTTACAGGGATACCCCAAAGAATCAGAATATAGTGAGACTATACTTGGAAATTGCTGAAAGTTCATTTCAGTTTGTGCTGTGTGTTATTAATATTGGACTATATTTAAGTATACAATGCGGTGTATACATAATTTATAGAAGATATACAGGGCTAATTGAAAAAACATTCATTTTTATTGAATTTAATTGGCTTTACTACCTTTTACCATGTCCAGGATAACTGCTCAGAAATGAAAATTAATTCTTCATACTCATACGGTAAATAAAGTTTTTTTTTTTTTTTTTTTTTTTTTTTTTTAAGTTAAATTCCCAGCACTTGTTTTTGTGCAGTTACGCGTTTTAAGGTTCCCTGAATACTAAAGTCAAGTTTTTAATGTTTGGTATTTGTAAATGTCTGTTATCAGGGCAATTTAAAAGCAAATAATTACACGTAATTCCAATGTTGTATTTTTAAGTTCATGTGAGATTGCTGCCTGAAAAGCTTAGTCATGATTGATAGGTTTCAAGGAGTGGTGCAAGTAAAAGTTGTCAAAAAAGTTATCATGTTGAAAGAAAAAAAGAAAATTTTGGAATAACTTTTTAAATTTAATAACAGCTTTAAATTCTATATATATATATTGGTACTATATTGAAACGGTTTTTGAAAGGGGCGATAGCCGCCTTCCACCTTCACACACACACACACAGAATTATTTGTGAAATAAAACTATTCCTAAACCTAGTTTGAATTCTTTTTAACGTAGGTTTATATACAGTACTTTTTTTCTTACCCTTTAACCTGCAATCTGTCTTTAAAGTATTGAAATATAGGGTAAGAAAAAGTCGTGTGAATGCCACACCAGAATTTTTATATTATTTAAAAAATGAACGAATTTAAAAGCAAAAACTGTTTTATTTAAGAGACAAAAATTTAAGTTAAAATACATTTTAAAAACAAAAATACATATAAAAACAATTAAAAGCTAGACGTTTCGAATCCCGTCCGGGTTTCCTCATCAGTAATTACAACACAATATGCAAACATTACATGAACACTCAAGGAATTTAAAGGAGTACCGAATATTGAGGAGCCAGTGCGCATGCTTCATTGATAGTGTGGAGATGCTTGGCAGTGTGCCAGCTCTCAAGGAAAATACGCGATTTATAATTATGAAAACCAGAATTTAGAATTTTTATATTATCGAAGTCAGGAATATGATCAGTTTCTATTGAATGGATTACAATTTTAGAATTTTGGTTGCAATTTTTAAAAGACCGAAATTCTAAAATTGTAATCCATTCAATAGAATCTGATCATATTCCTGACTTCGATAATATAAAAATTCTAAATTCTGGTTTTCATAATTATAAATCGCGTATTTTCCTTGAGAGCTGGCACACTGCCAAGCATCTCCACACTATCAATGAAGCATGCGCACTGGCTCCTCAATATTCGGTACTCCTTTAAATTCCTTGAGTGTTCATGTAATGTTTGCATATTGTGTTATAATTACTGATGAGGAAACCCGGACGGGTTTCGAAACGTCTAGCTTTTAATTGTTTTTATATGTATTTTTGTTTTTAAAATGTATTTTTAACTTAAATTTTTGTCTCTTAAATAAAACAGTTTTTGCTTTTAATATATATAATTGAGCCGGTTTGATGTTTGTGTACGTTAATGAACGAATTTGCCGCAATCATTCATAATTTACTTTAATAGTTCGATCCAGATGCATCAAGTGGAAAGTTTTTAGAAAATATAATTCAATAACTATATGATGAAACGTATTATTATTTATTATTATAATTCTTTTCCAGGTGATGGGCCTCGCAGCTTTAGGGAGAATGGCTTGCGTACTTGGAGAAGTAAAGAGACCCTTACCCATGTGGCAAGCAGCTTTTGCAGTAAGTGGTGCTGATTTCTAAATATAATGAGTTTTTATGAACGGCATAAAAGATTTTTGGTGTTATTTTACTTTTTATTATTATTATTATTATTATTATTATACTATTTTAGATACTTATAAATCCACAAATCACCAAATTTTTTTCGAATCCAATAGTCTTCAAAAATCTAGAAAAATATTTTTTAAAAAAACTTCATGATGGAAAAATTACTTTGAGCGTCTCAAACATTACAATTTGCATTAAATGGCTGTTTTATTTTATTTCTCTGTGTGATTTTTTCACCTTATGCAACCAGCGTCTATAATCTTCATATGAATTAAAAGAGTTTAATATTAATAGAATTAAATTGGGGTGGTCCACTGTGCCCCTAGGTCTGCTGTACTATATTCAGTTTTCCATACTTCCAGTGGTTTTTGAGATATAATGTCTAAAAATGTACAAAAATTTATCTTGAGAAAAAGCCATTTGAAACCGTGGTGTTTAAATTAGAAATAAAAGATTGGTATTTATATTATTTATATATTCATCTCATTATGTATTTATCTCATAGGGAAAACAATGACATCAAGCTATTCAGAGTAAAATTATTTTTTAAATATTCATTTATTTACCGAGAAGAGAGGTCTGTTCTGTAACATTTCCCAGAGCAATAGCACTTCTTCCTCGGAATTCCCACGCACATTACAATTTGTAGGTAAAAATCCCCTTATAGGGAGCACATGCTCATACACCGCATATAACACAGTATCTTAAAAAAAAAAAAAAAAAAATAGTTTTGCAGGAAAACTTCTCAACAGGTGATAAGGCAGCATGCGTTTTCACTGTTATTGGTTAATGACAATTATCTACACAAGAGACTTAGAAATGGGTGGGATGCCATTTGTGGAGGTCTTTCAAAGAGGTCCTAGCCCGGGAGCAAGTAAGGAATCGCTCGGTTTACCAGAGATCTTAGTGCAAGCAAAGAAGATCTTCCCTATCGAAGAGTGCCCAACACGACCCTGGGAGGTTGAAGAATAGGGAGCAGGAGATTCTGATTTATTATTATTATTATTATTATTATTATCATTTTAAATATATAAAAAAATCTGAAATTGTACTTACTGACAATTTAAAGATGTATGATCCTTTTAATGGAAAGTGTAAGTTCCTTCTCATTACGTGTTACGTAATGAGCAGGATTAAACAATGTGTCTAACATTTTTCTAGATATTCAGAAAAAAAAAAAGAATGAATAAGCGTCCTGCAATTTTTGATTATATAATATATATACTTAAAAGCACTGTAGAAAATTTGAATAAATAAAGTAAAATTTTGTGACAATCAATAATTATAATATGGACGAAACAAAATCACCCTTTTTTCAAATCAAGTTGAATAAATTAATGCAGTGACATATATTATGGCTTAAATAACCAAATGCATTAACAAACAAGAAAATTAAGGTTGTACATAAAATAAATAAATAAATAAAATTTTCAAATGCTATTTTATCTTTTACTTTCTATTTTAACATTCTTTTTTTTTTTTTTTTTTTTTTTTTTTTTTTTATTATTAAATTTAAATTATGCATTAAATGTTATCTTTTTTTATGTTAAGCTATTTGAATTCAGTATAACTATTTATTTATTTTCAATGATAAACAGTTTTTGACTACACAGGTGTATTTTAAGACAATTATAATGCAAATACTATATTCTGAAAATGCCAATTATCAATGAATTCAATATGCTTATTTATTTATTTTTAATAATAAACAGTTTTTTGACTATCCAGATTAATTTAAAGATACTTATAATAAAAGTGTTATATTGTGAAAATACCAATCATTAATGTAATACTAGAAAATAACTGATGTCTTACTTAAATATTATGATTTATAAACATGCAAGAAGAATTAATGTTAAGGAAATACAATAATTTTGATTAATACTAATTTTGATGTTTTCTTTTTTCCAGAAATGCTTTCCAGATTTTAGATCAACAGCAATACTGAATAAAGAAAAGTAAGAATGGTTTTCATTTACTTTCATAGTAATACTTTAAAGCACAATAAAATATTTTTGAAACACTACTTTTATTTAAAAACTTTATTATAAAATTTAGAGCTTGTTCTTTTTCCTGTACACCCAGATTTTGGGTTTGAATCCCGGTTTTAAGTATGGGCATTCCTAGTGGTTGGGAATAAACTTTCCATCATAGGTCAATGTCGAGTGCAAAAAATGACCATAGAGTTACACCTTAAACCCAAAACCTTTTCTTCAATTGAAACATAATATACAGAATCTCAATATTATTTCCACATTGCTGTGTTCATTTAACTCCTTTTTACTTTCATAATTTATAGGAGACAAAAAAGATTTATTTAATGCTAATTGTTATTCGTTTTATGCAAGGACATTCATAAGGACATTCAATCTTGCATAGCTTTGTTAAAGTTTTTAAACAAATGGAAAGGGAATGAGGACTTATATATCTTACAAAGAAAATAAAATTATTTTAATATATATCTTACAAAGAAAATAAAATTGTTTTTAACTTTGTAAATGAAGTTTTTTTTTTTTTTAATTAATTAAACAATCATTTTTTTTTTTTTTAAGTAGCTAAACTGATTAGATGTGTTTGTATGATTTTGCTGTAGTAATATCAAAGCAAAGTAAGAGTTTTGAGCTAGTTTTCATTTAAGTTACTTTGAAAAAGAAAAATATTACTAACATTAAAACGGATCTTTCCGATAATATTTCTTTATTGTCATTTGTTTAATATGCATTTATGACAAGAGGTTTTTTTTTTTTTTTTTTTTTTTTTTAAGCATATTTCCAAAAATTTTAAAAGCATTTTTAAATTAGAACAATTTTATAAAAACATTCAAATAAATAGTAATTACAATAAATAAAATGAAAAAATACTTCTTTAATGAATAATACTTAACTCAAACAAGTTTTAATAGTAATTATTAACAATTTTTTTTTTATTATTTCAGCACCAAGAACAGAAGTACCAATTCGCTCATAGTGTCTGAAAACTGACAAGAAACATCATGAGTGGATGCCTGGAAGAAGATATTTATGTGCAGTGTCATAGCTGGAGTCACTGGTGTCTAAGGGCAAGATCTGGATTTTGCACCTTTAAAACATTTTTCCATTAAAAAGGTTCCTGGTTTGCATCCCAGGTGTCTGCTCCGTTTCCATTCTCTAGCTATGGTGCTATTTATGTGATACTGAGAAACATTATACTGTAACATAAATCTTATCACTGCATTATATTGTCACTCTTATCACTTTATTATATTATGGATGTCATTATCTATTACTTCATCTTTTTTTCCATAGAAAAATTTCAAATCATTTAAAAAAAGCTTTCTCTTTAAAATTTTATTTTACGAGTTGTGTCTAAAGAGTAGTGGCAATGGATTAGTGACTCAAAAAATAAACAGTATTTATTAACATATATACTTATCATAAAGCCCTGAAAGTATTTTTCAAAGTAATAACCATTTGCTTTTCTACAATCTTCTCACCCTTTCACCCAGTAGTACAACTAGACCATAATCTCAGGGATGTTAATTTTTTAAGTTTCACTTTTGTAGAATTGATTTAGTATTTACAGTTACAATTTTTTTAAGGGGAATTACTATTGATAGAGAGATAATTTGGCTTGTATTATTTGAAAAGGTTAATTATTAAAGTTTAAAAATAGGAGGTAAAGTCCAAATGAAGGAAATAAAATAATATAGCATCAGAAATAATTGATACGAGAAATTTATTCCAATTTTTAAGAATTGAGATAATTATAGACATGAATATTACACAAAAGTTATGAGAAGTCCCGGCATGGCAAAGCCCAGCAATCTAGCAGATAAACCATCATGGCTGATGAACTCATACCAAATATAACATTTAGATTGATGAATGATAATTTTTTAACTTCAAAAATCGTAAAAACACTCAACAATAGTTTCAGATTGAAATAACAGAACACGACACTTCATAAAGTGAAAAAAGGAGACATGGATGCAGCATGAAAGTAGAAACATACCAGTGGTACATGGTATGTTGGTTTAGCTATTGAGATAATATTTTCATTAGTATACTTTCAAATAACATTCTTTTTAGTTTACTTTTTTTAGTTACTTAAATTGATTGATTTAATTTGTGCTTTTCAATATCAAAAGTGAACTACTTTTGATATTGAAAAACACAATTATCCTCCTTTCTTATCTTGGTTTGTTTAATTTTAAGACCTTTTGCTGCTATACTGCCCTTGTGCTTGCTTTTTTTTTTTTTTGCTTTATGAATAACCATGTATAATTGTTTTGATCTGAAACAATTGTTGAGTGTTTTTGTAATTTATGGTGTTAACTTACAGTGTTTTCATTCATTTACATCAAACACCAGTATTTAGGTGCATTTTTCAACAAATAACTTTAAAAGTTTGGTTTGTATCTCTTTACAGTCATTTTTTGCACATTAAGGGCGATTAAATGGGAAGCTACAGTAATGTTCGGATACTGCTGACCTTCATTAGTGTAACAAATGTGCTCCATTATGCTTGAATTTTATCAAGTGTCAAAATCACTGAAGAATACATGTTTCTTTGAAAAGTTTCAACTTCCAGCAGGGCTTAATGCAAGAAGATCAAGTATTTCTCACCAACCAAATGAAAAGGAAAGAAACGAAACTCCAATATGTTGGTCTCGAACAATGTCAATTAACACTTACAGAGAAAAGGCTCTTAGCTAAATGTGTTCATGTATCATGGAAATTCTATAAAAACCATAAATGGGCGTTAAGTAGATTAAAAAAACCCTTTCTTGTAAAATTTGTCTCATCCATAAACAAAACGGTTTTGGTTTGATTTGATTTGATTTTCGGGATAAAGCTGATTGTTTAAGTCAGTGGCTTTGTTCTGAGAAAATGTATTTCATGATGAATCTTTCTAAGGGATTTTAGTCCTTATTCATGCGAGTTTTGGAGAAATCACAAAAAGCTCTCAATGGGCTAGACTGACATGTACAATCTTTGTTCATACCTGGCACATCCCATCTATCAGCTTTGAAAATAGACCTTCTCATCAACTTGTGAGGGGTCACTGTGAACAAAATGGTGGAACTGCCACACCTTGCTCAAGAGACCAAACATTATCGAAATCTCCCCTTAGAAGATAGTAGAGGTACAGTTGGGGGGAAAAAAAAAAAAAAACACAACATCCGCTGTAATTTTGTTATTAATGGACACAGAAACAGCTAATAGACATAATTCAACAGGAAATTAAATGCACTTTCTGAAAATGTTGTCAAAATTTTGAATTAGGGGTTATCTACATATTGAAATGAGCACCAACTTTGATTTTTTTCAATAGCAACACCCAATTTTGATTTCATATTCGAATTTCTGAGAGTCCGGCAGTGTGGAAAAGTATACTGTTTGTATACTTTATCTTTAGTATTCATAGAGTTATCATCAAAAATGTGTTAGGGGGTCATTTATTTGTAAATGTAGAAAAAAAAATCAAGATCCTACAAGAATAAGACAAAATTTTACTGTTTCACACCAGAAATGCTTCAAGAAAAAAAAAAAAAAAAAGATTTATAAAAATTAAAAAAATGTTAACACCTTTACAGTACCTTAGTTATCCTGAATTCAGTTTTTTGGATATGTATATACTTCAGTAATTATTTAATTACATTACACATATGATTGGTCAGACAATACTCTTTGAAAAAAGTGCAATATTTTTCAATTAAAAAGTGTCTATCATGGCTATACTGATCATCAATAAAGCTTAAATTTTCTTTCGTAGGTGTGACATAATATACGAACTGAAATAATATAGCTAGCTATATATATACAACAACGCATAAACTAAATCTTTTCGGATAAATTATTGTAAGATTTCACGAAGTAAATATTAAATAATTTTAATCAATCTTACCAGTTTTGGGTCAGTTGAACTCTTTGGAACTGTACGATTTGTTTTATAATTTCTATGAAAATATAATTTTTTAATTAATGCTTTCGCGACTGCTGACGTAGATTCACATCATTTGAAAATCAGTAACTCTCTTAGTGGGCGTTTCTTTCGTAATTTGTGTATTACTTATTTCTTAAGTATGTACCCAGTGTTCATATTTTTGCAATAAAATATACTATGGATAGAAATATATTGATTAGAAAGAATATAATTATAATGTATATCCATTTGTAATATAATTGTGAATACAGAAAATTTGTTCTGAAATATTTTATTTTGAGAGAATAATGCCCGTAGGCAGACCTTACTGTCAAAAAGACAAAATCCTGCGCTCACAAAAGTGTTAAAATATATTTATAAAAGTTAAAGTATATTTTAAAAAATATATAAAGTTAAAATATGTTTATGAAATTTTAAAGACTAAACTATCCTTAAAATAATAATCTTCCCTCTACAAATAAATAAATAAATAAAATAAAATAAAAACAAAATAAACATAAAAAAATAAAGCAATATATGAAGTAAATTATTAACCCCTTAACGTGCGCTGTCCTCGCTGTGAGGACGCAAAATTTAAGATCCAGCTGCGAAAATTCATCCCGGAAATTTTTTAGCGAAAATTTACATTTATAACATGTCAGAAAAGGCTGTTTTTTCTAACCTTAAAATTTAAAATTTCTTTTAGTTTAATTTAGTTTCTGAATTCCGGTGGCAGTATAATTTAAATGATCTGATTTATCTTGCGCTGCAAAGGGTTAAGCCTTTAACTATGACTTGAGTTAAAAAACAATTTTACAAGTCTGTCTTGCATTCCAATTCCATTTGTTTTGTTTTTTTTAAATTGACAATTTTTACATTCAACCTATTTTTCTATTTTAAACAGGAAACCCCGACTATTTAGTTAATTTTTTTCTTCTAGTGTTCGTTTAAAGGATTCAAAATTTATCACCAGTAATCGATGATGTAAATACCACTTGTGTATATTTTTGTCAACGTAAAATAAGGGGTAAAATAAGGGTTTAACACGAATACTCAGTCACATTTACTTTTCTTTTCTGTATTGTTTTGTTTTGAAGAATGATGAAAGGCGGGGTTTGACTTCTTTAGAAAACAGGAATTCTTAATGCTAACACTAATGTCTAAAATAATTATTTTTGTTTCGTTTCTTTGTGTTTGACGTTGTTGTTATATAATTTGACCCGTAAATAAAAAATATAAATATTTTGTTTAATTTTTTCTGTTATTTTTTAACATTTGCTTTATTATCTATGCAAAACTTTATAAAAGACGGCCCCTAAACCACTCTAAAAGAAAGATTTATTTATATCTCGAAAACTAATAACTGGAATGAGCTGTAAATTTGCACACCCATATTTTTCAGCATTAGGATTCATTTTATGTAAAAATTAATATAGGTCATAATTCATAATTTTTATGAATATGAATTTATTAATATTTTTCAGAATCAAAAGTAATGATGGATTATGTTTGGGTTTCTTCACTGTATCTCGTAAAAAAAAATTATATCGATCAAGTTATTTTTTTGTGAAGATATTAATAAAAGTTTAAAATATGAATTTAACATTAGCACCTTCAAACTTTAAACGCTTATAACTCTGTGAAAAAATAAGTAAAATATACAACCAATATACTTTTTTGTGTTGTCACAATCCCATGAATTCAAATATAAAACAAAAATGGGGCATTACCATTGAAAAAATCAAAGTTGGTGCATGTTTTAATATGTAGATGACCCCCAATTCAAATTTTCACTTCATTTTCTGAAACTACTCACAATTCCCCGTTGAATGATACCCATTACATTTTTGTGCATTGATTAGCAACAAAGTTACGTCGAGTATTGCATCCCCCCCCTGTACTCCTGTACATAGCAGATATCAGCTTCCAACATTTTGACAAAGTGTAATAATTCTTCCTTTTAATACAGCAATTTCTAATAATTGGGCCAAATAACCCAGAGTTGCCTAATCCAAAGTGGTACATAAGGTGGCATAAACACATAAGGTGGCATCCATTAATTACGTGAGGTGTTCAGGGGGGAGGGGGTCGAGCGAAATCTCACCCAATCTCACGTGGAGGAGAGGAGGGTCTCGGCAAATATCACGTAATTTTTTTCCTGCAAAAAACAGTGTAAAATTGTGAGAAAATCGAGTTAAATTCAAGTAAAACATGTTTCTTGACTTAGATATGGCAAAATCTGACATGATATTTATCATGGCTATCCGAACGCCGTGAAGCAGCACAGTAGCCTTTCAGTTGTTTTAGGCGTTTTCGGACATCCACACGCACAACTCGACGAGCATTGCAGTTTGTAACAGCGACGCACGGGCAGGTTCCAACCTGCTTTGTTTATGCCTGTAAACAATTTGATTTTAATTAGAGTGGCTAAATCAGAGCGAAGTTGAAGGAGCAGATGATTTTATTGAAAATCACATGAATATGTTGGTTCCAATAGTCACTCTTGAGACTGCGCACGAGTCCCCATGGACTGAATTAGAATAAATATTCTTTTATTAATTTTGGTAGTTTCTATTTAAGTATTTTATTATTCAATTTTATTACTGTGATTCTAGACTATGATCTATGCAATCTTAAAAACTAGTCTTAGCTAGTCTTCCATAAAAATAATAAAGTAAATTGTGTTTTTTGAAATAAATCCAACGCATTTACAGTAAAAGTACATATTTTGAAAAATCTCATGTGAGATAGGAAGGGGGATTGGGGGCGTTGAGCCAAATCTTGCGAAATCTCACAAGGGGGAGGGGGGGGGTAAAAAAATCATCAAAACCATCTCATGTAATTAATGGACGCCCCCTGAAATATATAAACTTCAGCTTATATTTTAAAAAAAAATTCATTTTCCTTACTAGAAATAATAAAAAGTTCAAATATTTCGAGGAATGTTTTGTCCTGAAAACCCTTTCTTTATCTACACCACTGTTGTCACCAGATTAAAAAAATAAAAATAAATAAATATTTTTTATTAAAGATATCTTGGCAGTAAAATCAGCCTTAATTTTCATATATCTTTCCTTTTAACTCTATTTTTATATTTCCAAACAAGAAAAAAATTGCAGGGTATTAAATCAAGTGAATACAGGGGTGTGGCATGATTTTTACCTTTTTATTGAAGAGAAGGGGAGGGAGAAAAATGGAAAATTGCGGGTAAGCATGGTTGTTGGAAAGCAAGGTGTTTTAGTCGATGTTTTATCGAATAATAGAAAATAAATAAAATTAATGATTATTGGTTCTTTGTTTACAAATTTCAGAAATAAGTATAGCAATTTGTCAATGTGAAAAAGGACAAATATATATATTTAATAAATACTAATTTGGTATTTAAACAGTTAATATCTAAAATTATGACAGTTATATTTTTCCAATAAATATTTTTTTATTTGCGCCAGAGTCATTGCCACTATAATTTTAGACAGACTTTGTATGCTAATTTAGCTTTGTGTGTAAGCACTTCATTCTTTAAACAGGGTTGCCACTCAAACAGGAGAATGTAACTCCCCGACTTTTCCAGAAATATTCTAAGAAAATTCCAGTCTAACCGTATATTGAGCATTGGCTGTGTTAAGGGCAAAATCATTATGGTGCTACTTGAAAACACAAAAGTTACATATAATAAAATTTATATACAGTGATAGAATCTGTTGCTTATAAGCGAGATAAGAAATTTCTTTTGTGAGCAGAAAAGAAGGGTGGGGTTTTTAAAACAAATGGCAGAAGCTAAGAGAAAAAAAGAAATACAGAAAAATGACCGTACTTTGGCAGAAAAATTGTTTATTTTTTGACAATCATCATATGAAATTCCCAGTCTAGCTAAAATATTCAAATTCCCTGACTTTTGTAATCAATTTTCGAATTCCCTTACTATTCTAGGTTCTCCAGGTAGTGTGGCAACCCAGTTCAAAATTGTTTTTTAAAAACTAGTACATAAAAGAAACATTGTTCATGTTTCTCCATATTTCATTCATCATGTTTTATTTTAAACTTTTTAAATAATTGTTTTAAAGGGAGAAGAAGGAATTCTTTAAAAATCATACAATATGCTTTTAGCAGATAACTTGCACATTATTATTTAGATATTTATTAAAAGCAGAGAGCTGCAAAGTGCATATGGATTAGTGCTTTTAGTTTGTTATTGTATATATATTGTTTGTTATATGTATGAAGTCTCAAATATATTTTGATAATTTACAGTTTTTATTTATTCAAAATAGAATGGCAATAGAATTCTGTATTTAATTGCTATGAATTAAAAAGCAACTGCCTAATTAATTTTTCATCTTTATGTTTACATAAATCATTTAATCATTCACTTAGTATTTATATAAGAACCATACCAATTTTATTATTATTACATCAAAATCATATTATATCTAATACACAGAAGAACAGTTTAGAACTTATCACCGAATCATAGTTCATTAAAATATTTAATCCCATTCAAAAAGTATTGATTTGTAAAAAATGTATAAATTTATAACAAAATTCTACAGGATTTGTAAAATTTATAATCTAGACAATGATTAACAAAACCTAGTAATTTGGAGAACAAATGATCTCATTTTATATTTTCTCCAATGTTTTTATAGATATGGAAAAAAAAAAAAAAATTGTAACTTAAATTTCAATTTTTGATTAATTATCTAATATTTTTTTTATGATTGAATAATGAGAAAACTCTCAACTTTGAAAATAAGAGATATTTTTATAATGTTTAAGCTGATGAATGAGCAATAGTAATAGCTTTTAAAGTTATATTTCTGGCTTTAGACATCTCAAAGCATAAAAAAATATAATTAATTATCGAAAGTAAATAAATACTGAACTTGATCACTCAAATATAAGAATGTTCTCAATCATGCTTAAGGATGAGAATCAATTAGAAATTTTAACTGTGTTCATAGTAGTTCATTAATGAATTAATCTGGTTTTTAATCAGGTTTCTTTTTTCTTTATGCCTTTATTTGGACAATGAATGGAATTCTTTCATATGTTTGTTTTGAGATAATACATAATAGACCATAAAAATGTTATAGATACTATTTTAACCATTTTTTTTTTTTTTTTTTTTTTTTTTTTTTTACAATAAATAAATTAAAAAAAAAAAAAAAGACTAATCCCTTAATTTTTTATATAGTAAATGAAAAACTATTTTAAATACAAAGTTAATATTACATTCCGAAAAGCAACTGTAAATATTCTTATGTGACTGAGCTCCTGTAAATTATATTTCATTTTATAAAATACATTTTCTGTTGAACTTACATATAATTATGAAGATGTTTAATTAGGAATATTTCATGCTGTTGCTTCTAAATTTAAAATAATTGTTGCTTCTAAATTTAAATCAACACATATAATTTCAAAAGTTTAACTTAAAATATTTTAACTGTTATATAAAATTAACTTAAAATTTAAAATTACACTCACTGATATATAATGAAAGATCAGGTTGAAATTTACCTACAGGTTCATTTCCAGATAATATGCAACAAATCATAAAAAAAAAAAAAAATAGATACTATTTTAACCAATTCCATAAACAAACAAGCACATTAACATTTTCTGGGTCTAAGTTATACCTAATCTTATGCCACTGATACACATTTTAAATTTCTACTTTAGTTTTGCAGTCTGAAAATTTTAATTGAACTGATTTACTCAAACAATTGATCAGTGCTAAGCATTCAGGGATTAATCTCCACAGCCCTACATCTGCCTCATTAAAAAATATTCTAAAAATGTTAAGACATTATAGAATTCTTATAGAAAAAATTATATACTTAACTAAAATCCTTGAAGTTTCAGACTTTTTTTCATCTATGAAAAGGAATTCCTATATCATATTTTAAGAAACATTGTTTAGTCACTTACATAAAATATAACCCATTGATTTATTTAAAAAAAAAAAATATGTTCATTCATCATTTTTATACAAAGTGGATTTTAATAAGTTTTCATTTAGTGCAAACTCCAAATTACATTTTCAGAATTATTTGAAATAAAAGTTTATCTTTCATCTGATTAGATATTTATAACTTTTTTTTTCTTTTCATTTTGAAAAATATGGTACACAGCTCAAAAGAAAAACAAACAGTCATTTTATTTATTTCTGCATTTTTACCATTTTATTGAAATCAATTAAATGAAATATATAATGTATCCAGTTGTATTTCTTATGTTTGTGCATATTTGTAAATAACTAGTAAAATTATAATCCTAATTTTTTTTGCTCAAAAAAGATATTTAAATTACAGTGGATTGATAATTTTGTTACTAATATACATACAATGAAATCTCCCTAAGAGACCCCCACAGCATGCCACAGAACACACACTTTAGAGAGGTGGCCTTTTAACCATCCGACCATCTTTGAAAAGAGCAGAATTGTAATATTTCACCATGCAGTTTTTGTAATTAACTAAAATATAGCTTACTTAACTTGAGATTAAAAAAATTAACTATGCACCTGAAGATAAACTATATGTTTATTATTTGTAACTTCCATACTTTTAAGACTAGTTTAAAAATCAATAATTACACTTCAAAAATCATTCCAAAACAAATTTAGTGCCATTTTAAAGGAACTTTCACAAAATCAATTTTCATGAAAAAGGCACCTTCATAAAGTCAATTCTTAGCAATAGAGCTACCTACACGCTGCAAATTTCCATAAGCTTCACTGTATTGAACACATGATAAATCTGAATGCACTTGAGCTTGATTCTCCGGTTTTAGGAAATCTAGCACAAAAATTTTCAATTTAACATTATTTCTTAGAAAAAAAAAAGTCTATTAATCTACGAATTTTCAATAAAGTTTTCTAGAAGGAAATATTTTTCAATTTATTTAATTTTGGTAGGTTTAATACTTCTATTTTGCAAGTCAAAGCCAATATTACTCATTTAGAAACCATTGTATTAAAATTTATTAGCTAAATAATGGTATGATACAAAAATCACTTTTCCAAGCTTGAACTCCTCTAAATATGCGCAGTCAGAAACAAACTTTTGGAGGTTATTAACAACTATATGATGACTCAAGTGAAGAAAAAGATTAAATCTGCTTTTACAAAATTTGATTCTTAATAGAGGTACACAATTGTATAAATGGAGTAAATCCTACTGAACTGAAAGACACTGGACCTAAAGAAGAGGTGGTCTTTTAGAGAGGTTTCGCTGTATAAGAGCAGTTCTTAAAATTCACTCAACAGCCAGTTTCCAATTTTGAATATATAATTTTCCAAATTATAACAATGTATTTGATCATTATTATCCTCCTTTCCAAATTGATACCTGATTATGTTTGAAATTGCTTAAAACTGTTTGTAATTCTGTATATTTTTCATTTGTTTGTATATAGTATGTTCTTTTCAAATAAAATTATTCTTCAATAAAATTATGTGGAATTTTATTTGGTAGGTTCACATTTGTGTAAAACATAAAGAAAACAACAATACAAAACAATTCAATAAATTTTCTTTTATACACAGCTGAGCTATTACAACAGAACTCAGACAGACAATATGAAATCATTAAAATCTGTCAATTTTCAACACATATAATAAGCAGCAAACTGCTATCACAATGGCACTATAGGCACTTGAAAACATTTCATAAGATCTAAAATACCATACTATATACAGATATATGTCACAATCAGTAACAAATTAAGTATAAAAATATACTTAAACATATTTTGTTTCGAAAATATACAAATTAAATGTACTGTAAAAATATAACCAAAGTATGTAAAAGAATTTACATTGAACTAAATACAAAATAAATACACATATGGTAGATATTTAGAAATATATATGGATAAAATACTAGACAATAACTTTAATGAATATCTTAATTATGTGGATATATTATTTTAAAATACAATGACATATAATTTAAAAATAAATTGCCTTGATTTGTTGCTATATAATTGTTCCTTTTAAAAAATAATCTGAAGGCTTGTAACACTACTAGTAGACCTGAAAACAACCACTTGCCATGTGGCAACTAAATAAAATAAGGTGGCAACTCAAAAAAAAAAAAAAAAGGGGGGGGGAGAGAATAAATAAATAATAATTAAACAATTCAACCATTATGACTATTATTATTATTTATCTTTATAATCATAAATTTTATCAACCGACAGAATGAAAATTTATTTTTTTGACAACTGAAATGTAAATTGAGATGCGTAAATGTCATATGATCCTGTATTTTAAAAACCAATTGCAAAATTATGGCATATTTTGGAAATTAAATGCACACATGCACACACACACACACGAATCTTGTTGCTTTGCCATGAATTAACTTATTTTAAGAGAAGTTTTCAAAAGAAGCACAAATTGTGTTTATTAGCAACCAATTGGTATTCAGCAAAAAATTTAAGAAAAAATGGTAAGTAACAAAAAGAGTCTAACAGCCACTGGCGAGTAATTAAAATTTTTATTTTCAGGGCTAAGTATGAGAAACAAGGGTGATTGCGAAATAATAAAAAAATTATCTGAAATTTTAGTAAGAAAAAGTTTTTGTATGGGTAAAGAACATATAATTTACTGTTGGGAGGTCCAGTCCTCTCATAATGAAAACCATTAATTTTAATTATGTTTAGCAGTCATATGAATTTGATATTTTAATCTTATTTTATGAATTTAGCTACTAAAAAATTTAAATTCTGGTACTGAAAATGAAAAAAATACCTAAAATCAAGTAAATTCCCTGAACACAATCAACCCTGCAGAAAGAAAGAAAAAAGTTTGTTTTATCACTTAATGATCATTTTTTGGATTCTAGGGCTAATTAAATAAGAACCTTTGGTCTAAAGTAGAATCCAAAACACTATGAACATCCATGTCATTTGAACCCTGCATTTGGCAACTGAAAACCAGAATACTAACCATTCACCCTCCATCAGATGTAACTGGCCAAGAAGGCACAACTTGAATCTTTTACTTCAACTTGGCAAAGATAGTTTTAGTTCATTTTTTTCTTATTTTGTAAATTTTTACAAGCTATGTGAAACCATACTATTGTGTACCATGAAAATTTTATTTAATAAAAAATACCTTTACCTTGCAAAAAGTAAGCTTTTTGTAGCATGCATTTTCTGGGTACAATGCATCCAAACTTGGATCTCTGATGTTGTGCCTAAGAGATTAAAGAATGCATTTGGTGTACTGCTCTATGGTCATTTTTTGCACTTTAAGGTTCATTACATCTATGGCTTCAAGTGGATTCTGAATCATTACAAACATCCATATCTGACCAGAATTTAAACCCAGCACCAGTACAAACCACTCAGCTATCACATGGGCAGGTTAAAGAATAAAAAAGATAAAATATATTTATTTGAACATATTCCTTTGTGCATTTTATTTATTTTGTATACAATGATGATATGATGTGAATATTTATATATATATATATTTTTTTTCAATGGTGCATCACTTGCGACTATCAAGGAAAATTGATTGAAATTTATACTTAATTATGCCGAAAACTGTATTAAAGTTTGAATACATACCCATAAAACTAAAAAAAAAAAATATTTTCTTCCATTATCATTGAAAACAAAGCCTCTAAGTTGAAAAAATAAATTCTAAGAGGTGCATTTAGAAAATATTCACAAATTAAAATTTTCACTTTTAAATGAATAATTAATAAATATCAATAAAATTTTAAAAGATTTTTCTTTCTTACTTTCTTTTTTTTTTTTTTTTTTTTTTTTTTTTTTAAATGACATTCCTCATTATTTTAAAACAAAATGGATTGGCATATTTTAATTTCACAAATTTTAAAAATGATTTAAGATTCAAAACTTTATTTTTTTCTTTGTGTCTTTTTAACCACTTCACCGGCCACTGTAGTAGTATGTGTACCCCGAGTTATCTCAGGATGGCCATGAAGTGGTTAATCTGTACTGAATCTTAATGCAGAAGTCTCTAACATTTGATTTCTAACAACTGATATAAGTTTGTTCATTAACAAGCATAAACTGAAAAACCATCTATTTAAAAAATGTCACTCATAACATCCATAAATTTATATATCAAGCTAGCTTGGATGAAAAATATTGTTACTTTTCCATTTGAGGATAGCCATGCTATTTGGCATATTTTGTAACCCATATAGTAAGATACAACAATAATAGTATCTGAAGACCAAACTATTTGAGATTTTCTTCTTATGTGCAATTCAAAATATTGTTAATAAATAATAAAATAGATAATACATAAAATAATAACTAACAAATGTATAAATAAAATATTTGTAAATATTTTTTGAATTTATTATTATTATTATTATTTATTATTAATCCAGTAGCAGTAATAATTGCAACTAAAAAATAGACACCAGGCTTTGAAAAAATATGTGTAGAATTTGTATCATATTTCTAGATTATTGTATTTATTATATCTTCTTAATTTATTTTCTCAGTATATGCAAACGTTACTTGTTTTATCAGTTGCATCACTTTTATCAGTTTTATCACTTCTTATGGTACAGGACTTCGGTCCAGTATTTCTAGATTGCAGATAAATTTTATTTAGCTGCAGATTGATTCAGAAAATTCTGATACTGTAATTATTAATATTAAAGCATTTAATCATTTGAATTCATTATAACCATTTTCATTATTTTTTAGGGTTGAATCTAATTCAACTAAATGTCTGAAACATAATTTGGCAGTTTATTGCAGGAGTGCAAAAGAAGCCTGCAAAATTGCTAATTGCCAATTTTCAAATGGAGAAACACCAAAATTTTTAATGATTTAATTCTTCACAATTTTTTCCTGAATTATCTATATAACAAAATTTATAAACTTGGTTTAAAAAAAAAATATATTAGGATCGTTCCATTCTTAAATAAGAATGAAGCAGATTTACACTGAAATGTATACATCTAGATAGATCATTGCTACATTAAATAATTTTTTACTTAGAAAAATTACCAAGTAACAATATTGTATACACAATTCCTCAACACAAAAGAAATCAATATTTAACAATCCATATATATACATAAAAATAGACACCAGTGTTGTCTAATAAGCAACAGTACAACATTCATATATATATATATATTTATTTATGTTAGAAAACATCTACAAAACAATTCTAAAAAAATTCTTTGATAAATTAAAATCATAAAATAAATTTAAAAGAATAAAAAAATCTACAAACAAATTCTGTCATTGAAGAACTATTTTATGAAATAAACACACATATATATTTCATCAATCACAATATCTTTATACATATATATATATGATAAGCTGTTTTAGAAAAGTACCTCAATTCTTTACTCTCAAAAAAAAAAAAAAAAAATCACAAATCTGATATGAAATTATTCTTCGAAAACTATGAATTCACTACAACTTTTTTTAAAATGATTATTTTATGTCATTTCATGACTTTAAATATAAAAAGAATATTTAGTCAAGAAATATTCGAAAAAGTGGACTACACAATATATTAAAATATGTACCAGTTTCTTTTTCTTTTTTCTTTTTCTTTTTTTTTTTTTTAGGACTGAGGGCCTATTAGTCTCAATCTGGGATTTTTGCATTGTTGATTTCGATAGTTGGACATTTGTCAAAATCTAAAAATTTATCGAAAATATAATTGAATAATTTGAAAGCGATGTTATAATCTGAAAAAAGAAAAAAAAAAAAAAAAAAAAAAAAAAAAACTAATAGTCCTTCGTCATAAACTAAATTCTGCTTTTGCCAGAATTTCGTCAAAATCTTTTTTTTTTTTTTTTTTTTTCTTTTTTTAAATCAGAAATCTTGCAAAATAAAAATTTTGTATGCAAAAACCATACACTGCAGAAACACATAGTCATTGTTTAGAATAAAAATAATTAAGCAAATCTGATCAACAGGCAAAGAAGAAAAAAAAGAAAAAAGAAAGAAACAACTGCAGCTGCTGCTTTTTATTGCACCTGTGTCTATTAGGACTGGGCAACATATTGAATCATCGAGAAATATTACATTGCTAGATTGATTTCAGTTTATACTGATTTCCAGAGTGAGTATATATCACTGATCATAGAAGTGACATTAGAACTAACATGTCACTTTTAAACCAACTGCAACAGATGGAAAAGTGGGCACTGATTGAACTTGATTCTGATTGCCAATTTCATGCATGAAAGGATAGTCTAATATTTTAGATATCATTTGCAGGTGTTCAATAATATTGCTGTACAGTTGTGATTCCTGTTCTTTTGAACTCTTAAATAGGAAATGAATCTACCAGAAGAAGACACATTCTAATTTTTAAATTTTACAAGAAAGAATTGTATAATTTTTAACAATGTTACACAATATAAAAACTTTCTTAGAAAAAAAAATTAATAATATATATATATATATATATAATAAAGATGATCTATTAAGCATAGTAGAAGCCAAGCAACAGATAGAAGATCACTGAAACACCAATGACCAATAAGATTAAAAAAAAAAAAAAAAAAAATCATCAGTGGATGAAATACACTAATGTAAAGAAACCAGATCTATTAATTAACAGCCTGCAAAACAAACGAATCAATAAAGTAAAACAACAAATCTTAACTTAAAACCATAAACTTAACTGAAATTTTAATGGAAAATGAAAGTTTGCATAGTAATACAAAGCAAATGCAACAAGCCTTCTACTTTTTTTTTTTTTTTTTTTATTTAATTTCACAAACCCACCCAACCATCCAGCCTTACAACACCACCCCACCTCCGTAATCAAACATCTGCCCACCCAACCGCCACCTTTTTTATTGTCTTTTATTATTTTATAATTTTTTTTGTTGATATACACAAGAGTGTACACAGCTTTTTATATATATATATATATATATATAGAAAAATTATTTTCTAAAACATTTTAAATTTAAATATACATACTATATAATGTCATATGAATTTAAGTAAAAACTTCCCTAAAAAGTTAGTAAATTTATTTTTCTTAGTATTGATATAACATTAAATCACAATATAAAGCTCATTATATATTACCATGTGAAGTTTTCAACACTGCCCAATCCTAATGCTTACATTTTTAACCTGATAAAAGACAGTGATTAATTATTTTTGCAATGTGTTCTTGCAATATGATGCTATATGTTAAAAAGGTTTTTTTTTTTTTTTTAATCGTTAAACCACAGCTGCCAACCTAATCCAGCAAATTGTTAGTACCGCCTTTTTTTCTACACCACTTAATTTTTAAAGCAACTTTTTTCAAATATATTTACGATGAATTAAGAAGAAAAAAGCTCTAAGAAATGACTGGTGTAGAAAAAGGGGCGGTACCAACAATTTGCCGGATTAGGTTGGCAGCTCTGTTAAACATTAGTTTTTTGGTACATTTTCCGAAGAAAGTTACTATATAATTTAACAACTATAGCCCGTCTTATAAAAACTAATAAAGCTAAAATATATTACACTATGTTCATCGAAGTTAATACAAGAATATTTTTTTACACAATTTGTCCTCAATATAACTTCAATGGTCACTGATAAAAGTAGTCTCATTCAATAACAATTTACAAATCAAAAACATCAACTCCAAAAATTTAGAATAGGAAAGAAAAGAGGCACCATTACTCAAATAATAATGAAATTTATAGGTATGTTTTATCCAATTTTTTTTTTTTCAACAAGACATTCTAAACCATTAAAATTTTCTAAAGGATCTTAAATTTTACAATTTTTAATCACTTTTGAATAAATATATATATTTATATTTAAAAAATTGTTTTTATCCATAGAAGTTAATTGATCAATATTAATTACTTATGAGTAAAATATGTAAACGAGATAAAATTTCAAAATAACAACAATTTTCTTTGATAACACAGCATTTACATGTATCAAATAAATAAAAAACATTTTTAACAATTTTTTTTTTTATTATTATTTAAACTTTTCTAAAGTTTCAACACATTTGAGATACTTAAAACAATGATCAGTCAAATTTTTTACCTACAAAATAATTTTATTTGTGATATTTGTGCAGCCAAAATTAAGCACAAAATTTATAATTCTATAAAAAATGCATGAAAATTCTCATGAAAACGATGAAAGAATGAATTAAACATTCCCCATGAATTAAATTATATAAAAGCATACTACAGATCAAATTAAAATAATTTACTTAAGTGAAATACTTCAGGTTTATTAAATTAAAAAACTCTAAAAAAATAAATTAAATCAAATGAATGTGATTAATGACATGCTCCACAAATATTTTCATGATCAGTTATAATATCATATATATACATTTTGTCCACATTCAATCTTATTTTCTTCTCCAACAGTTCAATGGTTATATCAGATATACACATAGAATGCTTTCATTGCATTATTTGGTTGAAAGAAAACAACTAGGAAACAACATGATGATGACGAAGACACACACTGGTTGCTAAACGAACATATATGTTACATTCTGTTTACAAACACTGTGTTAGCTTCAGCTTTTCAAAACTGATGGCCTCTTCAATTATTAAATTTATAAGTTCTACGAGACAGTTTAAGACTACGTCATAAAATCCATATTTTCTGGACTGAAGGAGTCTCTTGATGATAACATAGGATCACCTGTAACAGGTTGATCATCTTCCATCATTAAATCATCAAAAGGACCAAATGATGGAGCAGGACTAGCACAGCAAGTTGAAGGACTTTGGCTACAGGATGAGGCTCGAGATTGTGACTCTTTTTTAACAGTCAAAAATTGCATAATTGGCAATTTCTTTCGGTATGGCATACCACTTGGATCACTGTGTGGTAGCTGTATGGAAGAAAGATCGATAGTTTCATATTCATCACATTGTTCTTGCACAGTGGCCAGCCTCTGTTGGCCACCAATAAAATACTGGTCATTGTAAGAGCTATTTGACACAGGGGGACTAGGTGAAACCTCTTGCTTGATTAGATTATTTATTTCTGCTTCGGTGGAAGGTGTCCAAGTGCAGTTGGAGACTGGAATATTGTTTGCTTTCAGCTGCAGTTCTAACTCCTGTAAAATAAATGTGTTTAGTAAAATGATGAAAAAAAATTATAATGGAGAATTGTACATTGATTAGACACAACACAATAAATCGATATAATATATAGTGTTTAAAAAAGCTACAAACACATTCAGAAGTGCAGCCAAAATTTCATTTGGGGTATTAGAAAAAATTATCTACAAAAATTCTTCTTAATAATTAAGAGGATAGATGATGATTTGATAAACAAACCTAAATTAACTAGTTGACCTGCAAACACCTAGCAATCAATATTTCTGAATGAATGTAAATTTATTAGTCCTTAATTGCCTTGTTCACACAGCAACTTAAATCATTTAATATCGGCTAACACAATAATTTAAAAGTCATGACATTGTTCATACAGTAGCATATACTTAATGATGTTTTAAAATCGAAAATTCTAAGAAATGAAAAATATCAATTTTTTTATTTAACTATAATACACAGTCAGCTTTTGAAGCTTCTAGTTGTTTACTGGAATTGCACCCACTAAAAGAAATTAAATAAAAGAACCTACAGAAATAATTGGGAATATGTGGAGAAAGAAGTTAATAAAACAGAAATCTTGCACATAAATAAGCAAAAATTTTATATTTAAATAAATCTTTAATTTACCAATTAACTATGAAATTCAATTAATCCAAGTTTCTTTTCTAAAAAAAAAAAAAAGAACATTTCTAAATTTCTAACCGTAACTAAACTAAAAATTAAAATCAAAACAATATAAATTTTAATAGAATATGAAATTGATAAAACAAAAATAAACTAAAATCTTATAAATATTAAAAAGTTTTTTAATTCCAAATAAAATTTGCATAATGCTAAATAAGGCAGATATGTTTATCTTATAGTCCAGTCAAAATAGACATTCAACCTCGGAAAAATTTGCATACAGCTGAAAATCGGTACAGACCTTAAATGCATCATTATAAATGAAATGTCAAAAGTCTCCATCGATCCCATTTGTGCTAAAAATTTTATAGAAGGTCAAAGGTCAAGAAAACGGATTTTCACAAATATCTATCTTGATGGTACTTTAAAGTACAATTAATATAAAAAGTTTATAAAAAAAGAATTTAGTAAAGACATGTTGAAGGTATTTATAAGAACAGAACGCATGTATCTCCCTTTAATCTCACCACATGGCACTAGACTGGAGGTGCACAACCTGCGGCCCAGTAGCCATCAATTTGCGGCCTGCCAAAGGACTGGCATTTTAGATTGCATTAATCATCAGCTGGAGGAGAATAAAAAAGACAAAGAAAAAGTATTTATTTGTTGCATTGAAAAAACTGGCATTTACAAAAACTTCTTTTATTTATTTATTTATTTTTTGGAGGGGGGGGGGAGGAGGGATGAAAATGTTGATTTTTATACACATTTCTGTTTGAGAGCTAACTTTTCTATTCAGTTTCTCAATAATGTTCCACAGTGTGTTCCTTAATGTTTTATTGTGAAAATCATAGAATAATCTATTGGTAAGTGGTTATATCTTTATCTATCTGAGAAGATTAAAAATTGAAAAATGTAACAATCAGTAAGTTAAAGCTCCCCTCCCTCATTTTTTTTAATCTGTCTAAAAGGAAAAAACAATAATAATTATGTGTGTTAAAATTAATGATAAAGAAACATAAATTTATAGTAGTAATTAATTACCATTAAAAAAAAAAATGCTTAGACAAAAAAAATGAATGATGCTTATTATTTTATAGAACTGATAAAAACACAGTTTATGATTTATGAGGTTGCAAACAGAAATGGAGCAGCGGCTAAAAGAATGTACAGGAGTGATTTCAACACAGACTGACAAATAGCTGACAAAACATTCAAATACTTTTACTGGATGAGAATAGGCAGTTTTGTACTTCAAAATAACCACCAAGATTTTCAGTTGCTGCACATGTAATGGGGTTACATTTGCAAAAATATACACCATATCTCAGATTTTCAGTAGTAGATACAGTTGCTGACTGATTACTATCATGATAGTTTAGCTGGTTTCTAATAGGGGCGTAACCACAAACAGAGGGCACTAACATCCCATACACACACACATCCCTTTCCTTGGCTATGCCCTGGTTGCTATTATAATAATTTAGCAACCAAATCCTCGTCAAACTCACTGAAACTTTTGCAAACCATGTTGTTCATGTTATGTCAGAACAGGAAGGTGACACAATGCATTTTGTTGGAAATTCATGTGGAAAATGACAATTATGACCATAGAAGCATTTTCACTCACATATCTCGCCAGTGCTGTCTAATACCTCAAAGTGATATTTTCATACCCACATTAAAACTGCTTATTTTGGTATCCTATATCAGCATTTACATATGATACAAACTCAAGTTCTGCACACAGGCACATGATAATGATAGTGCACCTCTTTATAGATGCATGCATATATATGTGTGTGTGTGTGCACATATATATATATATAACACAGCAAATATATCTGCATTGTTTAATTTTTTAATATTATCTCGTCTGTGGCCCTTCATATCCCAATGAACAGCGAGAGTGGCCCTCCAGTCAAAAAGGTTGTGCACCCCTACAGTAGACGCTACATATAGTCCAGACAAAATCCATAAATAATCTTGACATTTCAAAAAAATTCGCATAGAGATGAAAATTGGCACACACTTTAAATACATCATTGTAAATGAAATGTCATAAGTCCTCATCGATCCTACTTGTGTTAAAAATTTTATGCAAGGTCAAATGTCGAAAAAAAAAAAAAAAATATTTTTTCTCAAGTATTTACTTTGAGAATATATATAGAGATACATGAGAATATATATTTGAGATATTCACTTTAAAGTAGCATTAATTTAAAAAGCATATAAAACAGAATTTAGTAAAGATATATGAAAGGGAAATTTCGGAAATTTTCACATAGTGCTGAAAATTGGTACAGATCTTAAATACATCATTATAAATAAAATGTCAAAAGTCCCTATCTATACCATCTCTGTTAAAATTTTTGTTCAAGGTCAAAGTTCAGAAAGTCGGATTATCACAAATATCTCTTAAACATTAAAGTTTATTGTAAAAAAAGTTCATATAAAATTTGCAGGTTATGGGATTCTTTAGAAAAAAGGTCTAAATATTTTTTTTCCCTTGCAATTACGAATGACCATTCATGAGATATCGCAGTTAAAAAATTTGGAAATGCTAATATTCACTGCCTTGTTTCGTTCGTATGTATGGTCTTGACAAACATCTGACTGTTACCCTATCCCATTGTATGAGCATAGTCCGTTGTACACGTGCTGATGTTAGTACTGAGTGATTATTTACAATGAGCAGACGTGTTTATTGATAGTATTTTCCTATATGAGTGTGTATTGCTAAAAAATTTTTTTTAATGTTACAAGTTTGTTTCATTTGTAGTAAACTTTTGTCTAAAACTGAAATTATTATTGTTAAACGTATATTAAAGGCTTTGATTGATTCAAGTATTCAGAGAAATGATGGGCATGTTGAACACTTACAAGACAAAAAATCTGTCACAATCCATGCGCAGTGTCGCAAAATGTACATTCGAAAGACTAGTATTGTGATAGTACTTAATTTCGTATTATTAAAAATAAACTTTTAATAATATCAAATTAAGACATGTTGATAAAGAACTGCATCTTTTAACTATCAGTAGCGCTATAAAAGTTCACGATGAAATGGTACCAATAGATCCTGTATTATTATTTCAACGTATGAGCACTACAAAGTCTTTGAAGATGAACTTGAAACATTCTTCAAATATGAATTAGCTTCTTATCCATTATCGTTCTTCAATGCAATTGGAATGAGTAAAACACAAAAATCAGCAATTTATGATTGCTTTCAATGTGTAAATGTTGAAATTGATAAAACATTATATCATCAATGGAGGATATCTTTTACATCATGTAGTGTGGGATCAAAGGGAAACATTCGATGCTGTTTTTGAGGAGTATGTTCACTATATGTACATAGACATTTTGTGTCACAACATTCTTTATAGCACTTGATGGTTATTTTGATTATACGAAGAACATCAAAGCTGCAAAACATCATCATCGGACTACTAAAAATCTCCCTCTTCTGATGTCCTTTTTGATCAATTTATGACTGTTCCAACAAAACAGCAGCAATTTCTTTCTAATACTCATAACAAGTCTTGCTTCATTTCAATGTTATCTGAAAAATTAAAAGTTGCAGATACTATTGTAAAACAAACTAAAAAGGACACCGATGTCCTCATAATTGAAACAGCTTTAGAAAAGTTCAATACAAATGTAACTATTGTTGTGGTGAAAATGTTGATTTGATAATATTACTGACTGCATGAACTCCTACTGATATAATTATTTATTTTTTAAAACCTAGAAAAGCACAAATAGTAGCAAAAATGTATTCATCATGAAGTTTAACTTCATATCCAAAATGTCACGCTCATACCTTATTTCTCCATGCAATAATTGGATGCGATACTACATCAGCGTTTTTCAAACAACTTTAAACACTTTTGTATTTAAACTTTTTTGTATTTAAATTATTCGAAAAATGTCCTGATTTAATGGATTGTGCTGAAGTATTCACAAATATCGGCTCTTCTACAGATATCATTCTTACAAATGGAATTTGTTTTCTTTTGCTATGTATGGAGCCCCAAAAAAAGTTGAAATACGGATATTGAAGTTTCGTGAAAAATACACATATTAATAAATGTGTACAGTTATCTTTCAACATCTGCTGCTGCTTAACAACATTAACGTCATGTCTATTATAAAGTCCAAGTATGGCTTGGTAGCGAACTGACTCTGAAGACTGGGGATGGGTATTGAAAGATAATGTTTTGGAGCCAATTCAGACTCTACTTCCACCTGCTCCAGACAAATGTCTCAATATGATTTTCTTTAATTGCAAGAAGGGTTGCAATTATAATTGTAGATGTAAAAATGTGGGATTGTTTTCGTTCACATGTATGCAGCAATTGTCAAGGCCAGTCTTGCTCCAATGTTGAAACAAATACAACAGAGGATGATGCTTATAGATATCAATGAAGAGATACCTGATTCATCTTTTTTCTTCGAGCAATCTATAGAACGCCAGCAAGAAGGGGAAGAAGTAACAAGCAAAGAAGAACATATCACTGTTGAAGAATTTGAATATTATTTAGATGACAATTAAGGATGAATCATAACACCATTTTAAAAATATAAGCAGAAAATTGTATGATAAAATTTGCTTCATTAAAATAGCGAGAAAAGAAAAAAGCCTCTTTTGCCCAGAATTGCACAATTTACAAATTTTGCACGAACTATTTTTGCAATAACTCTTACTGTTTAACCCTCTATCCAGCGCATTATGAAATATACAAAAAAAGTATTTGAAATACATTTTAAAGATATAAGCCAAAAAAAAAAAGCCTATCATCTCATCATAATATTTAACGAAGATTTTGTCAGCGATACTTTGTTGTACTATTGATACATAGAAATCGAAAAAGATTTAAATGGACCTTAAAAAGTGTTTAAAAAAATTACTTTTTATGTTCCTTATATATTTTTTTTAATATTGATGGTAGATTTTTTAGGTAATATAGGAATTAATTACAAACACACGTGAAAATCGTAAAATATGCCAAGTAAAAACAGTGAGAGCACTCAATAAAGATCTTTCATAAACAAAAACTGCTATATGTACCATCTAGTACCCTGTAGTGAGATTAAAGTGCGATGCATACATTTCATTCTTATAAATTCCTTTAACATGTCTTTACTAAATACTATTTTATATACTTTTAAACTAATTATGCTTTAAAGTACCGTCTAGGTGGATATCTGAAAAAAAAAAAAAATGATTTTTGACCTTTGACCTTGCATAAAATTTTTAGCACAAGTGCATAGCTGCCAACCTTTGAGAATCAAAATTAGGGAGACTTTGTATACGACATAATTTATGCTGTAAATAGAATATTGATAACATAGTAATTGTTGGAAAGAGAAGGAGCAAATAAAAGGAAAATTTTGCAGTATCTAGAGGCTTTCTTCTTATTGCAAATAATATGAGAGAAAAAATAAATAAAATAAAATAAAACATACTGAATTTAAAATACTACTGGATTATATTAAAATCTAACCAGATTGAAATTATATATATTCATACATTGATTTGGGAAAATTTTTCCTACCTGAAAAATCTATCATTTTTTCCCCCATGTTTACACATTTGGAATAGATATGACATATAAATAATTAATTTAATTGAGGAAAAATAAATGATTCATGAAATTCAGCAATAAAGTCTAAGAAACACAGAAACAGAACACACACACAGAAACAGAAAATTTTCTGAAGTCATTTTTAGCTTTCATAGTGTCTGAAACCTGAAGATATCGCAATTTTATTTTTTTTTTTTATTCTGACAAATTTACAGGCAAAAGTCTGATTTTATTAATATAGATATTATTTTATTTAAATTACCATAACTGAAATAAAACTTCTAGATATTAAATCTAAAAAATTATTAGTTCATTTTAATAATTAGTTAAACACACCTGTATTCTTAACAGAAGTTTCCTAGTTTGATTTTCTGAAAAACGACAACGAGCCTCTAAGTCAGGTATTCTCTGAACTTCCTTTTTCAGACACCTTACATAATCTACAGATGCTTTTAAAATAGTTCCTTTATTTTGTCTGAGATCTTTTACTAGATCATAGTAACTGCAAAGAAAAAAACTTCCTATGACGTCATAATAATAAATAGCAAAGTAATATTCCAATATTAATCAGCAGAAATTTCTTTTTAATCAAATCAAAATAGATACTAACGGATCAGAACTTTTAGGTAATAGTGTTCCCAGCTCTTTGATTCTGTCATTTATATTGAACCTGCGTCTTCTTTCAACTGTAAAATAAATAAATTAAAAACTGAACATTTTTTTAAAAACAGCATAATTTTGTGTACAAATTTTATATAATTAAGTTTACAAATAGCAAATCAGTAAAAAAGCAGGCAATTCAAAAAGGGAGCAATATTAGAATTTAATATATAGGAATTAAAGACATACGCATATGCAAAAAATTTTTATATACAGCTTAATATAAAAAATTATGCATACTTGCACACATCAATATTTAACTTTTATACTACATATGCCTCCATGTGTAGATTTTGTATGTATATGGACACAAAAATTTAAAACAAATATGTTTACATGCAATGCAAACAAAATTATACCTTTTGCGTTCAGATATTAACTATATAAATCATCTATGATAATCTTAATACTTTTAATTTTCAAATAAATTGTAATAAAAAAGCCACAAGCTAAATTTTTAAACTTGATTCTCACTTTGCATACTAAAAAATTAGAAACTTCTTACAAGTATAGTGGAAAAAAGAACAGCTCAGTGACCAGATATATCCATTAGCCTGCAGACAGATTTTATCTTTTTATATAAATGCATGCTTCAAGTCTGAATGTTTGAGAGCTGCATTTAATTCTTTAAGTATTAAGCCCATTTTTTTTCCATTAGACATAGTCAAAATAAAAGGCTGGTGTGACTAAATTTTGAAATAAATATTGCATTTTTTCAGAAAAGTAAGATTAATAAATATCTGTAGCATACAGTATCATATTCTCGTATATATACATTGCATAATACAGTGAAACTTGAATAATTCGAACTTCTGGATAATTCAAATTTTTTACTTGGTCCCTTGAATTTTGTATTAAAATAATGTTAAAAAATCATGGATAATTCGAATTCTATTTAGGATAATTCGAATTTTTCATACGATTACCTTTAAAATATTACAGTAAAATTCTTTTCAGCTAAAGTGCATTATTATTTTTTTTTAACAGTCTTTCAAAAGAAGGACAAGGTAATACAAGAGTATTTCCTACCTAGTGCATCAGAAGAAGATATGGCCCATATACATGAACTTCGAGGTTTTTTTAATTGAAAGTTATGTATGTAGAAGATTCTGTTTTTGTATCAGTTAATAGGTGGAAGTCATATGCTATGACACAAAGATTGTACTTAAAGAAGCAATCAAAATTATCAGACTATTTCTTAAAAAGTGTTGAATAATTAAGCTCGTAAAAAAAATATTGATTTAATTGGGTGGGGTGGGTGGGGGGGGAAGGGAATTTAGCATTATTCTTAGATATAAAGTTTATGTGTTAAATCTTTGATCATAGAGTTTTATTTTTTTAATTTATCTTTTTTTTTTTTTTTTTTTTTTTGACAAAATAGTATATATGTAATTCGAATTTTTGGATATTTCAAATTTTTCTCTGGTCCCTTCAACTTCGAATTATCCAAGTTCTACTGTATTATTTTTATAAGTCGTTAAATAGATATACTGAAAAATAGCTAATGCTAAAAGGGTTAAGCAGCTATATCTTTTTTATTTCTTTCATCTTATCGATTTCTTAGGTTTTGTACGTTGCCACTTTAATGCTGCTTGCATATCTTTTATTTATTTTTTAACCTGATGACAATTTAGATTAAAAATAAACATTGCATGACTTTGCCATTTATAGTGTTTTGTTTATAAAACTTTTATTCATTAGTCCAGGCATGAGAGTGCAGAAAATTAAAAAAAGAGGAAACACGCGTGTTCATAAAATTAATTTAAAAAGAAAAATAATGTACGCGCAGAAATCTATACAAATGTACATTTATAAAATTTATTTCAAATAAAAAATAATGCTCACAGGAAAAAACTATACAAAATATTTTAAAAGTGACAAATTAAACTAAAAGAATAATGCACATCAACACAATAAAACATGCGTTTAAAAAAAAAAAAAAAAACTTTAGCTAGCAATCAACATTTAATCACTGGCTGGTGGTGGAACATGGGAAAGAAGGAAAGGGGGGGGGGGAGCAAAAAGTAGTTCATGAGAGAAATATTAAACACAATTCTACTTCTTTATGGGTTCTAGAATATCATAAAGTAAGTTAAAATTTAATATTGTGGATGGATAAATATTCAAAAGTAAAAGGCTTCCCGCAGAATGTTTGAACGGCAATGGTTAGAGATGAAAAAAAAGGGGGGGGGGGGATAAAAAAATTTACATCAGTGAGAAATATTGAATAATTTTGTTCTTTTATATGTTATAGGATCTGATAAAGCATGTTTAAAATGAATATTGACATTTACATTTTGGATGGAAAAAGATTGAGAATCTAAATTTTTTTTCGTGGAGCGTTTTGAACACTGATTGTTATTGGAGTTTGATTTTAACAAAATAAAAACCTGCAGAATTAACGAAAATCGCAAAAAAGCGGAAAATTGCGGATCTGTGGAAAATTCTCATGCCTATGATTACCTTTCAGCAACAGTTTTTCAATGCATTTTACTGTAAATAAATATTCAGGTTATTTATTTTTTATTACTTACAAACTTTGAATAAACACCATAAAATGCAAGAAACTCGCAACAATTGTTTCGGGTCGAAAAAACACACGACCCTTCATCAGGCAAACAAAGTAAGCACGAGTGCTGCAGTCAAAGCGGCAACGCTTTGACTGCAGCACTCGTGCTTACTTTGTTTGCCTGATGAAGGGTCGTGTGTTTTTTCGACCCGAAACAATTGTTGCGAGTTTCTTGCATTTTATGGTGTTTATTCAAAGTTTGTAAGTAATAATTTTTACAACGCCAGTTTTGTGATGCTTCTTTATTAAATATTTATTTTTTATTTTTTTATTGACACTAGTCAGAGACATCTATAGCTCAATCTAAGTCAGAACACAACCGAAATTGATACAAAAATTAATGATGGCATGGGGAAAAAGATTCCATGAGAAAAAAGAAAAATGTTCTGACAAACATTGCTTGGGTGAAATAGGGTGCTGTAGTAGTTCAACCAGCAAAAAATTTGCATAAAACACAGGTAAAACTTCAAAATACAAATTTCTGTTTCCAGCAATAGCAGTTAAGGCAATAAACTTAAAGGAAAAACAATGATGCATATTCTACATATGAGCTTGGTTCAAAATATGCCTGATGTTAACTTAATGTGTATTGCCAGTGGATCTATTTTATCTTCACCAATAGAATGCAGCTGTGATTTTAGAAGCATAACAACTTACATATACAGGCCCAATTTTATTTATATAATGAAAACTGGGAATGTAAAGTTAAACAGAAACATAATATAGACTGTAATGAACATTTGTGGCAAGGTATTACATTCAGCGACTGAGAATGCTATTTTCTGGATGCAATGTGTGATCCATGAAAATGGTGGTCACATTGAAAGAGGTCATTGTCTTCACCTGGAAAATGAAGATGATGAATAAAATGCTGTATATCAGTGAAAAGTTTCATATTTAAATATTAATTTTCTTTATAATCTCCACTAAGAAGTGAATTTGCTGAATAAAACACTGAAATTTCTTGTTATTCATTTATCTACTTATTGTAACTTTTTAATGCAATCATGACTCAGCATTTTTAAGTTTCACTCGTGTCTCATTTGAATTTTCAGCTGCGTAAACCACTAAAGGAACGCATTCTACCATAGCAGCAATTATCAGAATTAAAAAAAAAAATTCTGATCCCCCCCCCCATGTTGACATTAATCCTTTTACCAGTTTTGGTACATTTGAACTTATAGACTGTGCTACAGTAGAGTCCTGCACGGGTCGAATAAACTTGACCCATACCCGGCCTGCAAAAAAGTATTATTAAATTTACATTATACAAGAAACTGAATTAAAATTCTATTTCACAAAATACAGTTGCATTATTGAATATATCTTTTAGAAAATTAATTATTATACAAATATTACAAGCTTTTATTTATATTAAACCTAGTGTATAATTAAAATTACATTAAAAATAACTAGTTTAATTATAAACAAAACTTTAACAAAATTTCTTGTATATTATTACGATTATAAAAAAAAAAAAAAAAGAAAAGAAACTTTTTTTTAAATATTACAGTATATAAAATAAGTAAATTAAAGAAGCAAATACATGTTGGAAGCCAAATAATTTTGTCATATAACGTTTTAAACATCAAGTATTCATATTTATGCATGAAACTTATGTTATGGGTCATGTTGCTTTAAACTGCAATGAAGGAATAGAGAATATTATCGAATCTTACTATTCAAAAGATTATATAAATAAAAAAAGCAACATAAAAAATGTTCTGAAGAAAAATATTTTGCAGGCCTACACCCAATCCGCAAAGCAGGTAACACGTGGGTACCCGACCCGATGCATGACTCTAACTTACACACATAACTGGATTGAGTTGTATAAAAAAACACATGCACATTTACTTTTTTGCAGAAACATTTTTTCCCCCTTCTTATAAGGAGTGTAAGTAAATACTAGCAAACACAGATACAGGGGTGAAACTACCTAACGTGCAAAAACCTGCAAACTGTTACACTTGCATGCAGATAGAGGAGACTTATCAATGATGTATCAGATGGCTACCTATAATAAGTGACATTTGCAGAGTTCTTAATGCATTATAAGGCAAATTAAACATTCAAAATAAGAAATTTCTATAAAAACAAAATAATTTAACATGAAATTCAGAGGCAGCAAAATTTTTAAAAAACAATTTAGGAATAGCCCTTGAAAAGTTTCACACCTGCAGTTATCAACATATCATATCATGTGTTTATACCATTATGGACTGGACAGTATCAAAATCAGTGAATAAATTTATGGAATGTAATTTGGTGTTTTCTTTCTTGAATGTTTGAATTCATACTAAACTATGAATAATTTCATTTTTTGTATTATTCCAAATGCATAAATTGATACTAAATTGTTATCTTAATTGTTTATGATTACGACTTTTACTGAATATGTATCTTTGAGCTTGCAGATACTATTTGTTAATTTTGATTGTTCATGCAGATACTTTTTAATGGACTCTTCCCACCTGACGTCAGAGGTCACATGATAGAGGAAAAACAAATAGCAGACGAAGTCTTGTTTATCTAGAGTTGACTGCTCAAATAACATATTTTCTATTCTTATTTTTGATCAATCGTATTTAATCTGTGTTATTTTTTATACATCATCATTTTTAATCCATTTTACATCATTATTCATCATCTTTTGTTTGCTGTATACATTTACAATCATCATTTAGTTTATACCTGTTATTAATGTTCATGAAGACATGTTTAAATACTCTGATTTTTGGTACTTAAATCAGTGACTGCAATATCGTACTACGTAAATCCATTTAGACCAGTAACTAAGTTAATTAACTTGTTGTAACACCTTTATGCAATTAAATTAAATGAAAACATTTTAAAATTTCAATTTATAATCCGTAAACATTCCACAAGAAGCTATTATTTATTGCTAGATCAGTTAATGTTACAGTTACACTACAATATACAAAAATCGATTCTTATAGGTAAAAATAAATAAACACATAAAGTGTTTTTAAAAAATTATTAAATTTACAAATACAATTATTCTACTGTTTACAAATGCACAATATTACTTTTATTTTATTTTACAGTAAATATTAATTTTTTTGTTCTTAAAAACAATATTTAATTGAATTCGATTCTCAAAATTCGGTTATTTGTTTTCCTCTATCACGTGATTGAGCAGATGACAGTGGGAAGAGCCCATTTTATACTAGTCTGATGTTGAGTGGTGCAAGTTAAAAAAAAAAAAAATCTGTATGAACATACATAACAGAAACAGCATATTTATATGAGACTCAGGACTCATACGTATGAAAATTTTAAAATAATGCAGAATAAAAATGACCATGGTAGAATAAAGTTTTAAAAAAATAATTACAATCTTACTTCGGTTGTGATTATCTTTTTTCATCCTATCTTTTTGAAATGCTTGGATCTTCTCATCTGTTAATAGATCCCCATCTTCACAAACATTGACTATACCAGCAGGACAAGAAGTGGAAACATTTTCTAAAGTGGGCAGCATAGACAAAACTTCCAAAAGGTCAGCTTCAGCCTGGGGTAAAAAAAAACTTTTTAAGACTAGTATAATAGACTAAATACACTTTTATGACTAACACACTCATAACATAACAAAATGTAAATTTAATAACAATAATATGAAATTGATATTTTTCTATGATGCACCTAATACAATTTTCAGCCAATTCATTAAAGAATTAGATTCAAAAATTGAAAAAATTCCATTGAAATTGTTTTTGACTAAAAAACATAGAACAGAAAAAAATCTCGAGTGGTTCCACTCAACTTTCCAAACAAATAGTAATTATCAGGGGTTTAAATACATTTGACCTGATGAATAATTCAGTGAATAAACAAATGTGAAAGTTACAATAGTGTGTTTATTATATATTTCTCCCCAAGTACGTAGGTTTGTTGTATGGACTGCAATGTATTCAAACTCTTCTATGCTTCATCATAAAATAAATATAAATTCTTACCCTGAAATTCAGAATACTATAAATACAGATTGGAGATTAAGGGGTAAGATAATAAGTACTGTTATATAAACCTACGATACAAACAATTCAAATTATAATAAAATTAAAAACACGTTAAAAATACATTTATTAAAAAGATAAAAGACTTCCAAAGCTTTTCGCCTTAGATAAAACCAGGCATCATCAGGGAATTAGTTTTACACACTACAGAGCAGTTATATATACTTTTGTACCATATGGTCAACAGTTGAGTCCTTATAAAAAATAAATTCAACTGGAAGTTATACATAGAGGCTGGAACTATTACAGGGTAATGAGGTGCTACACTTGGAGGCTCGAGCTATTGCAGGAGGCTCCTACATACTCAATTTTTTTACCCTGTTGACTATCTCTATTACAAAAAATATATATTCGTTTCATTTGGTTTAGTGCAGTCTATAGATGTTAAACTCTACTTATCTGCAATTTCCCCCATAGACATAATGTATTTGAATACTTTTGAGTGTCCCTGTACACGAACCATTTGCTTGATCTTAACGAAAAGTTTAGTGTAGCATCCTTATATGATACACATTTAGAATACCAAGTTTGAACTTTCTTCCATAATTTCTTTTTGAGATATGCTGATAACAGACAGAGAGACACACACAGACCATTTGCTAAAAACATGATTTTCGTATTCAGGGTACCTCAGAACATGTAAATATAACAAAAACTTGCGTTCAAAAATTTGACCCAAAAACAATACTTCCTCTACCTTATGGGTAAGAGAAAGTAAAAAATATCGAGTTCTTTTAACTAAACCTCCAGTTACAATTAATTAAAATGTGTAAAAATCTTTGACTGACTTCGTGTTTGTCATTGAATTTTTATATATTTTAATTAATTATAGTTAGTACTTCGTTTTTATTTGATATTTTTAAAGTTTGATGTCGACTCCAGTTACAAGATATGATGTGATTCATTTTATCTGTTTGGTTTCCTTAAATTTTTAATCAAAATCGTGCTGTTTATTTATTTAGGCAATTAATTGTATTTCCTGTTGCTTGCATAAAAAAACATTTCTTTCCACCTTAGAAATTAGTTTTAAAAAGTGATTTAGATTAAAAAAAGTATAATTACGTTTTTATATAAGATTTTTCTCTAAAATTTTCAACAATGCCAATTTTGTAATTAAAGCATATTTTAAGTTTTGCTCTGTTTTTTTTTTTTTTTTTTTTTTGATTGATTGAGTATTTAATGAAGATTATGACAATGTCCTAACTTTCTGAGTCACTCTCAGAACCAGAAACCAGAAGGTGACCTAAGTCAGAATTGCTGCCTGAGTTTGAAAATCATCGGGGTATCATCATTTATCAAATGAATATTTTTAAAAAACAGATATACATGCTCAGCAGTATAATATTGCATTAATTTATCAATTTTTTCTTCTTTTTATGTTATGTTGCCAAATACTTTATATAATCACACAAATTTATTGAATGGACATTGAAAATTCTGATTAGCAACCATAGATCTCTTGAATTATAATAAATAACCCCTTTCTCGATCAAGTTGCTCAAATCATATATCTGGTAGCTTTCTAAATGATAACTTTAATCAAAACCTTTTGTTTTTCACACTTTATATACCTTTCCGACCCAGGCTGTACGATCATGCAGGTTAGACAACCACAACATCCACTTGCATTTTTGCATCTGGAACAGTCGTATGTAATAAAATCAGGAAATGAACAATCGAGCTAATTAGTAGAAAGTGTAGAGTATAATTTTCAATCAACAAATGTCAGTCGTAGTCCATATTTTTCTTTAAGTTTGCAAAAACAGAAGAATGTAATGTTTTAAGGTAAAAATGTTTCGGGCTGGAAATTGTTATAGCATTACTGTAACTAATAACTGCACTCTGACTAATAAAAGAAAATTTAAATATATCATGCAAAAGATTTACTAAAAAAATTGTTTTTTTTTTTTTTTTTTTTTTTGTTTGAAAATTTTCCACCCCACATCACTTTATATAGTATGACTAAATGACAAATAAAAGAATGTGAAGCCGAAAATTTCTCAGATCCTTAATTTAATAAACAATTCACCGCTCTTTATAGAACCCATCTTACTAACCTTATTATCCTTAACACTCTAAATATCTAAATAATAGCCCTCCTATAATTCGCAGGAATATGCTCTAAAATGCGAAGCTATTGAAATACTAACAACTAAAAACATAGTAGAAAATTTTCCACCCCACATCACTTTATATAGTATGACTAAATGACAAATAAAAGAATGTGAAGCCGAAAATTTCTCAGACCCTTAATTTAATAAACAATTCACCGCCCTTTCTAGAACCCATCTTACTAACCTTATTATCCTTAACACTCTAAATATCTAAATAATAGCCCTCCTATAATTCACAGCAATATGCTCTAAAATGCGAAGCCATTGAAATACTAACAACTAACTCTGTTGTTAAGGACTGAGAGTATAGCACAATTCCACCCGAATGCACATCATAACAACTACAAAATAACCGAACAAAACGTAACACATCATAACCCAATTGAAGAGGAGAGAGAGAGAGAAGGAAAGATGAAACCGGAGTAAACACAGATCACAAGTGCACTGGTGATGGTTGCGATTGCAGCCGAAATATATTTGCACAAACAAAAAGGATTATTTAGTAAAGTATTTTAATTGTTTTCAAAATGTTAATATATCATTTCTCTATTATGAAATATTATAGTAAAGCTTTTCCACTACTTACATTCAATAAAAAAGAATGTTTTTGCTTAATTATTGGCAACTTTGTGTACCTTCTAAAAATTACAAACACACCACATATAAATGAAATCCTATATTCAGGGGTGAAACTATCTAATGTACAAAAACCCTGAAAACTGTTTCTTGCATGCAGATAGGGGAAATTTATCAATGATATGTCATATGGCTACCTTTAAAAATTGATCTTTGCAGAGTTCTTAATGCATTATAAGGCAAATTAAACATTTAAAATCAGAAATTTCTATAAAACAAAATAATTTAACATGAAATTCAGAGACAGCAAAATTTTCAAAAACTCTGAATTCAGGGGTAGCCCCTGAAAAGTTTCACTTCTGTATATTAATAGCCCACAGCACAACTTTAAATACACTTCCTTCAATTTTCAAGTATTGTCCCTCTACATTCTAGATCTTTTGTGTAGCCCTGTAAATGTGAACTGTCAATGATTTTCTTACCATATTCTACATGAAATGTACTTTTAGGCATGTAAAAAACGTATATTCTTCTTATTTGATTTAGTGCAACCTATAGACCTTACACTCTACTTACCTGCAATTTCACCCATAGACGTAATGTATTTGAATTCTCATGGGTGTCCGTGTACATGAACCATTTACTTGATCTCAACAAAAAGTTTAGTGTAGCATTCCTTTATGATATACATTTAGGCTACTGAGTTTGAACTTCCTGCAGAAATTTGTTCGTGAGATATGTCAATAACAGACACACACACACAGGCAATAATAAAAAAAAAAAAAAAACATGTTTTCTGGATTCAGGGTACCTTAAAATGTGTAAATATAACAAAAACTCAATTTTGAAAATCTGACCCAAAAGCAATACTTTCTGTACCACATACATATAAATAAGAGAAAGTAAAAAGGCTGCTGGGTATTCTTGCAAAATGTTAAACAGTCCCTTCTCAAAAAAGAAAAAAAAAAAAAATGCCTGACATTTTTTATAATTTAGGCTATTAAAAATATTTAGGGCTATTATCAACAATTTATAACTTATCGAATCGTCAATTTATCTTTTAAGGAACAAATCAGTACAGTTGTATTAGGAAAGTTATTATAGTTAAATATAAAATTAAAAGGATAAAACTTATCAAAATTATACAGCTGATTTACTGGACACATTTATTTTGAACTCTTCAGTGCTGGTAAAACAAAATATCAATATATATATAAAAAAATTTGCCCCAAAAATATTTCATTCCTTGATCCTTCTTTGAGGGAAGGAGGTGTCAGAGGGCTCTCGTGCTACAAGTCTTTTATTGCCACCAGTGATACACTGAAATTATATTGCATAAAGTTTATGCATGCAAAAAATACTCATTATAAATTTTAATGTCAGAAAAAACTTTAATCATTGACGTGGATCAAAATCAGCAACACAATAATATAATCTACATTTATGAAAAGAGCATAAGCTTAAACTAAATATATTAAAATATATTATGAGATGACATATTGTTTTTATAGTAAGAAATATATTAAAAAAAAAATAAATAAATAAATAAAACTGAAATTCTTTAGGATGAATCATTTTGAAATTTTGGAATATAATTACTCAGTGTACAAGCTAGTAAAACTAAATTTCCATAATAAAATAAAGTGTATCATCAGTTTTTCTGATTATTATATTATTATAACCAAGATAGAAATATAAAATAACTTACTGGTGGTGGAGCTGTGAGACTAGGATCAAGAATATTGTCTGCAACAGAATCTGAACAAGAGTTCAAGTTATTAAATTCTTGCCAAAAGTCATCTAACTGAAATTTAATAAAAACAAAGGAGTAGTTAAAAGTCAAAATAACTATAAATCTCTATAAAATATATAAAAATTCATTCATGTTAAGGGAAAAAAAAAAAAAAAGAAATTAAAATCGATTTTGACACTAAAATTTAAAAAGTATTAACTGATTTTATACTCTTTATTTTCAACGCAAAGAGGAAAGTAAAAACTGATAAAGTAACATTTTTCTGAATCGCAGCACACATTAATCCTTTTTTATGAAAAAGTATTTCTGCCATAATTTCCATTATACAAGCTCACAGGTCATAGATATCTTTTTTGAACCAAAATATTTTCTTTAATAAAATGTTATTTTCAGCACCTAGTGTAATTTTTTGTTACATTTTGTCATATTGTATGTGTTGTTTCATTTCAAATTATAGAGAGTTCAATCCAGATTTTTCAAAATGGTACCCCTATTTGTGATTTTATAAAATGCTTTGCGAAAAAATCAATTTGTGAAAATTAAAATTTTTTCCAAACAATAACCCAAAATGCACAAAAGCAGACTATTCATTCTAAAATACATTTTTTTAAATATAATAAAAATAAAATAGCTGCAAAATAGCTAATGTGAAATAGCTAATTTCCAATGTGTAATGTGAATAAAAGTAGGTATTTACTGTGATATTTGCAACTGCTTCCATTAAGGGGACTCTCTAATTATTGTCGCTGAAAGCCAATGTTATTCTATGGAGAATTTTGCCCCGTTATATCTCATTAACTAATACATATTTTTAAATTTCATTTTCACATTTACAAAATTCACAACTGTTAAACAGATTATCTCTTTTTAAAATTTGTTTTTCTTATTTTTTATGATTACTGTTTTAAGCTCAAAAATTCAAAATTTCACACTGTGAAAATTCGTATTTTACAACTTCATATTAAAGTATTAAAATTTTAAAAAATCAATTTTTAGAAAACGGAATTTAAAAATATGTATTAGTTAATGAGTTATAATGGGGCAAAATTCTTCATAGAATAACATTGGTTTTGGCTTCTGGCAACGATAAGCAGAGAGTCCTCTTAAATATCCAAGATAAGGATACTTAAGTGTTTGATGAAATAAAGCTTGTGGAAATTTGTAGTTTGCATCTTTATTGCTGAAAATTGACTTAATGAGAAAGCCTTAAAGCAGCACTAAATTTGTTCTGGATTGATCTCTAGAATATGTTCCTATTCTTCCTAATGGCAGTCAATTCAATTCGTAATTTCATTACCTGTTAGTAAACCATGTCACTATATAAAAAAAGATGCATCATAGGTTCTTTCAAAGTCTAAAATTCTTAAAGTATATAAACTGTGTTTGTTAATTCAAATTCCTTATGTAAAATAGATTTACCTAACCTGTAGTTTATGACAGAAATTACAGTATGTGGTCTAATCGATAGCTTTGTTCTACAGGTCTGTTTAACCCAAAACACTTGGCGGGCCGCATTGTATAAATGCATATAATTTTTTTTTTTTTCCCCAGTAGGCTGGTGAAGATTTAAAACAGACAACATGAATATTAAATATATTTTTATTCATAAAATAACTACAGAATAGTTAAAATCTTACGCTTATACTACATTAATAAGTATAATAGTAAGGATAAATTATTGATCTGATAATATTTTATTGACATCAATCAGTGCAATATTTGTTTCTTTAGCTACTTTAATCATTATCACTCAAAAAAAGTCAGAAACATTTTATTAAGTTTCAATGTGTTAACCAAAAGATGAAGATTTCATGAATTCTCTTGTAGGCTACAGAACATTATACTGCAGACTGCAGGTTAGCCACTCTTGCTTAAAGTACTGACTTTTCTATAATAGAAACCATTCAAGCAATATTTTTGTATTGTTTTTAATGCATCTGAAGAAGAAAGTGATAATTTCATTTCAATTTTTTTTTCTTTCATAATTTTACACAAAAGTTAGCAATTTAAAAAAAAAAGCAATAATGAACATTGCATACTTAATAAAGTCTAATGCAGATCCTATCAATTTGACCTCCACTTGAACCGCAAGAAAAGTAATGATAGATTTTTGTTTTAAGATATTGAATTAAAGTTCTATTACACAAAATGCATTTAAATCATTTAATATGTCTCTCAAAGAATTAAATATTATGTAAAAAATTACAAATATGTCTGTCTAATTATAAACTAAACTACAGTGTACAATATAATGAAATTTCAAAGGTGCTAAAAACTTACTTTTAAAAAATCCACTGTTCAAATATTTTGATAGTATTTAAATAATAACAATAAAACAAATATACATTGGAAGACTAAATAACTTTTGCATATAGTTTTAAACATTAACTATTAATATTTACATAATTGTAATTAAACTCATATTATGAATCACATTACTTTAAATTAACGATGGAAGAAGATGTTACCAATCTCTGTATTCAAAATGTTTGATTCATAAAAAGGGCATAAAATTTCTCAGAAAAAAATTTTTCACAGGTCCATGAGTAAAAAGTTAATGCAAACCCAACCTGAAAAGCTGGTCACAGACTCAATGTAAAACTCTAATACCTAATGGTAAATCATTCAACTGAGGAACTCTTTATAATAAATTACTAAAAAATGTTACTAATTTTATTTTCTTTCTTTCTTTCTTTTTTTTTTTTCTTTTTAGGACTGAGGACTATTAGTCTCAATCTGGGATTTTTGGGGTGTCATTTTTCAATAATTGGACATTTATCGAAATCTAAAATGTATCGAAAATATAATTGAATAATTTGAAAGCAATGTCATAATTTGAAAAAAAAAAAAAAAAAAAAACTAATAGTCCTCCATCCTAAACTAATTTCCTGCTTTTGCCAGAATTTCATCAAAATCATTTTTTTTTTTTTTTTTGAAAAGAAAAAGAAAATTAATAATAATCAGTATTGAAACAAACACTATCGAAAAAGTTTTTTTTTTTTTTTTTAATAATTTTAAATTAGGAAATAAAAAGTGCGTGTGAAATAAAAATAAGTACAAAAATGAATTTAATGATTTAATTTTTATATAAAACATGATCGCGTGCTATCTTAAAAAGTAGATGCAAAGTTTAAAGTTTATGTGGTGCATGTGGCATCTATAAAAATTGTTATAAAAAATAGAATAGAATAAAGAAAGCAATGATGTTGGTTGCATTTTGTTATATAGTTCGAATTTTTGAATTTTATAGAAGTAATATCTACTGTAGGAATAATTTCTTATGTTAAAACTATAGGGAATTGTTATGCAAGCACAAGCAATGCTGCTTTTTATTTATTTATTTATTTATTATTATTATTTGACAAAGATTAATAGTTACTTTATTTATTGCAAATAAATAGTTTTATATTAAAATATCTTTCATACATAATTAATTACTTTTATGAAAAGTAACACAAATTAAGTCCAATGAAAAAAAAAATTATTAATTAAAAATAATAACAAAATACATACATCTGGATCTGGACTGGCTGTAGTACTACTAACTGCTGCAGAGAGATCACTTGAAGGGCTGGGATCAACACTATTGCCTATAAGATTAGTACCAGGTAAACTATTTCTTCTAATTCCATGATGTGACTGAGATAAAAATTCACGAACTTGACGTTGTCGACTTTCTTGCATATGATAAGGTGTTGGATTTTCTAATTTACTTTTCACCTAAAGAATATATAATATTAACAAAATTTTAAAAAAGTCAAATTTTAATTGCCTCTAAGAATTATTTTTTTCTAAGCTATCACAGGATAATTAGCAATAATCAGAGTTTTTCCTAGGTTTTAAAAAAGACAAGATGCTGTTAGCAAAATTTGGTGCTTTTTAGATTCTTGACAGCACATTCAACATTTAAAATTTAGACACTTATTTTAAAATTCAGATATGCATGCAATACAATATATATATATATATATATTTTTTTTTTTTTTCTTTATTTTGCTTGTTACTAATGTATAAATGAAGGTTGGGTGATCATGCACAATATTTTTTTTTATGTAATTTATTTTTTAGTTTGAAGATTGGTTTTTCTTTTTTTACTTTCTTCTATATTCAATAGAAGAAAGTATTGGATTCGTAAAAATTTTCGACCTCAGGGTTTTGATGGATTTACACGTTTTGAGAGCTGTAGAACACGATTTGACCATTTTTAGAAAATGTCTGCGTGTGTGTGACAAAATTTTGTGGCAACTGTATCTCAGGAACTACTGCACATAATTTCATACAAATTGGTATGTAGTTGCACCTTGATATAAATTAGTGCCTATCAACTTTTGATAAAAATTGTCTAACAGGTTGTGTTGCCATCCTGCTTTTTCTAAATTTTTAACACGGTGATATAGGACAAAATTTTGTATAAATGTGCATAAAGAGAATTATTTTGTAGTACAGTAATTTTTGGGAGATAAGCCGCGGCTTATATGTGTTTAAAAGTTTAAAATCGGCAACTGCGGCCTATCTAACAGTGCGGCCTATCTGTTGGAGAGAAAAAAAATATGGAATTTTTTTTCCTTGCAAAAATATTTTTAGAAGCGATCTTTATCAAACAAAAGTATATTTCAAAATCAGAAAGAACAACTTATGCTATTTTATTTGTTTATTTATTATTATTATTTTCTGTTCTTTTAGTTTCAACCAGAACTCTTGATATTATTGCACAAAATCAAGCAAACAAGTTCAGTGATCGATTTTCATGGCTATTTTGATAGAGTCCGTAACATTAATTCATCAGCTAATGTTTTATTTTGTTAAAATAATTTTTTTTAATACACATCCAGAAAGCAAAAATTTTTAATCTTATTAATTTCAAAAGTACAGAATGTGTAAAACCAAACGATTTTCTATTAAAACTATATCAAGTGATTTCTATTAAAACTTTTCTTATCTAATTAATCTTTAAACTTATTTGAACAAATTGTTTTGTGAAATTTTCTAGTTTATAATTTTAACTTTTACATATAAATTTTTTAGAAGCGGTAAAAAACAACAAGCATCTTAAATAATTCTGAAAATCATTCATAATGATGAATTAAAACATTAAAAATGGGGAGGGGATCAGCTGAAAATGTAGTTGGGATGTTATAAAAAGCTTATTTTTGACAAGTTTATCTAATATTTTAACTTAATTCATCTAATTAAAAATAGTTGAAAATAATAATAAGAAAAAAACGTTGGTGTGGAAAATTAATGCAATCGAAAATAGCGTGGTTAGAGTTAGAGCGTGGTCAGACAAACCGAAGTTATAAACACTTTTCAACCTTGTTGGAAAGTGTTAATTCACGATTTCCGTAAATCGGTAAAATTAAATGAAAATGCATAAACTTTACTGACAATCCATAAAAGTTGGCAAGCATGCTGTGAATAACAAGTTGAGTACTACTATGATTTATACATGGAGGTAAAAAAAAACGAGAGGGAAACAAAGAAAAAAAAAAAAAAAACAGAAAAAGTCATTAGTGCTGGTTTATGGGTGCTGCCGGATTATGGATGCTTCACTGTAATAAGAAAATCAAAGTTCACAACAGAATTATTTTTATAGCAAACCGTGTTTAACCCTTACCACATTCGCTGCCGATCACGTGGCAGCGCATGATGTGTAGTATTGTTTCAAATATCAGTCATGTGACATCGGCAGCAAATATGTTAAAAAAGTTATGGTCATCTTTTTTTCTTCGCACTACAGTAGTAGGAAGAAAAGTCAGTTATGACAAAATTTTTAAGCATATGTTATTTTTCACTATAAAATAAAATAAATAAATACCTGCAGAATTCAGTAATGAATTTTCCTACTTATATATTTAATAGTATTTATTTTATGTATCATCAAAGAGATATGTTAAAAAAATGCCTAATGCTTAAAAGGGTTAATAGTATACTATACACCTAATTAGACAATACAGTCATTATTTACATTCACATAATATAAATGTAGTATAAGTAAAGAAACTTGCCATGTGTCAATATAACATAACAAATATTAAATAAAATATGATAAATTTATAATAATAATAAAACAAAAGTAGATCAATTATACTACTTTTATACACATTAGGAAAATGTATGCTGTTGTGAAATTTTTGAAATAAAAGAGTAAGAAGAAAATAAAAAAATTAATTGTAGTATGGATTTTTAATTACCATTAAGACCTGCTTTGGCACTTGTAAATTAGTTGGAGCAGTATAAAGAGGTACTCGAATAGCACTGGATGTTTGAGTTGGAGCAGAACTAGACAGAGCTCGCTCCTTCTGTTCTTGTTGCTGCATCTGCTCCCGCATGAGCTGCTGCTTTAAATTTGTTCGACTTATCATCATGGTTGATTCTTCAGTGTCAATCTGCCTAAAAAATGAAGAAAAAATTTAGCTACTAACACAATAAAATTATAGAGCAAATTAAGAAAAGAGTAAACTTTTCTTTTCAATAAGATTTTCATATGATATGAACATTTAAATGCCTGATAATTTTTTTAATCAATTTAAAAATGATTTACTTTAATTAGAATTAATTCCTCTGTTACTTGATCGTAGTACTTTCAGGGCAGATCCGTCTGTTCCTCAGCAACCATAACGTGATCCGCTATAGTCGAAACTGGATTGGTTAACACCTTATAAAGCTATATAACTGGATTAATCCAGTTTCGACTACAGCGGACCACGTTATGGTTGCTGAGGAGAGGGCGGATCTGCCCTGAAAGTACTACGACAAACTAACAGAGCTTTATAAGGTATTAATCAATCCAGTTTCAACTACAATGGACCATGTTATGGTAACTGAGGAAAGGGCGGATCCGCCCTGAGAGCAGGGTTGTAGTGATTTAAATCAATTGATTTTTTTGAAAAAAAAAATCACTGATTTAAATACCAAAGTTATTGGCTTTAATGGAATGAACTTGTTTATCTAATTTTAAAAATGAGATTTTTTTATTATTTCTTATATAAATTTAAAAATACAATTTGTAAAATGTAACAAAATATTTTACTAGACGAGGTAATATTTCTTGTTTCTTGACTTTAGATTCATCTCTACTATGCAACATTAATAAACACAAAAGTAAATTATACCTTAACATTCTTAATTACACTGCTCGGCAAAAAAAAAAAAAAATTTTTCTGTATCTGATACCATTCTTGCAGATTCTTATGTAAAATGACCTCCTGAATCTGAATCTGACCCCCATCAGTTTGATTTGCAGAGGAACGGTGGTTCTTTTAACCATTAAATGTCTTCTGACCTGAGGAGCTACATACGTAGAAAGTTCTAAAACACAAACATTTGTTGTAAGGAGGAAATTTGAGGTGATTTGTGCCCAGAAAACAAAAGAAAAACAATCAGTTTCTGTTTCTTTTTTTTTTTGCAATATTTCTCTTATTTTTTACATATTCCACTTTCAGTTTGCCATTTTTTTAACAAAACACCCCAAATAATAAAAATTATACAGTTAAATTTATTTCAAAATGTTGGTGAGAGAAGTAAAAGGTCTCAAAGCCCTCGCAAGAAAGTTTGACTGATTCACTTTGCGATGTTTGTTTTCAATAACTCCCACATTAATTGTTTTGGGCAGTAAAATATCCTCCTTTGATACGTGTTAAAGATCACCACCGTCAAGAACACCATAAAGTTCACTCTCTTATCGCAAAACATGCACTAAAGGTAGATAACGACTGACGACTATAATGATAAGAGCAATAACCTTTAACACGTGTCAAAGCAGGAGATTTTACTGTTCATGTTTTACTGCCCGAAATATTTAACGTGGGAGTTATTGAAAGCAAACGTCGTACAGTGAATCAGTCAAATTTTCTTGCCTTTACTCCACACACAAATATTTAAAAAAAAATTTCACTGTATAATTTTTATTATTTGGGGTGTTTTGGCAAGAAAATGGCAAACTGGAAGCTGGAAAAAATAAGAGAAATACTGTGAAAAAAAAAAAAAAAAAAAGAAACTGATTGTTTTTATTGATTATTATTATTTTTTTTTTTCTTCTGTGCACAAATCCCCTCAAATATCCTTTTTACTACAAATGTTCGTGTTTTAGAACTTTCTACCTCTGTAGCTCCTCAGGCCAGAAGACATTTAACGGTTAAAATAATCATCGTTCCTCTCCAAATCAAACTGAGGTATAAAATTACCAAACAATGATAAAAATGGGGGAGGGGGCGTAACAAGAAAACGGTGGGTGAGGGAGCAAAATGGTGGTCATATTTGGGTTCAGGAGGTCATTTACTCATTTTACATAGGAATATGCTGAAATGGTGTCAGATACAATTTTCATGCCGAGCACTGTTATTTATACATTTTATTACCTATTTTAATAATTCATTATATCTTAATTATTTATACAAGCACAGCCTTATGACTGGTGTATGAATTGTAAATATTTGATTAGTGTATAATTCATTGATTAATATTATATATATATATTCTAATTTGCCTTTGTCTACCTTGCGGTTGATATTTCGAAAAGAAAATATCTCCTTGTTTATTTAGTTCTCATACCAGTTTATGTCATTTAACATTGGCTCATATGATATTTTAAAAATAATAATTTTACAATGTAGTGTTTAAAAAGCCCTGAAGGCTCCAAAAAGTTTTAAAAACATCATAATCTTTTAATTTAACTACATATAATCAGTTAAATACACTTTGAGGCTGCTGTCACTGCTTCTTTAATGAATTGTACTCTCTAAATATAAAAAAAAGATAAAACATAAAAGAATAAATTAAAGTATTAAGATGGTAATGAAAATGTGAATTTTGTTAATGGGTAAAGTGTGAAAAAATTTTCTTGATTCAAATTATATTTGTTAACCTAAGTAAGAATTTTTTTAGGATATAATATTTTTTTTTCACTTTAATTTAATCCCTTATTATTTTTATTAGAAACTATGAGTAAAAATTTCTTTTTCTTACATTGCTTCTGTTTTATGTCATTTTTCCTATTAAATAATCCTTTTCCATAGTTATTTTATTTGTTCAATACCATGGGTAAGGTTTTACTTTATTTTAATACATTATCTTAGCTACAAAGTCAAAGTTACAAGTTGAGTGGCTCATACTACCGTATTTATGATTGCTATAAAATTATTCTTATTATGAAGATACTATATTGAATAAAAATATTGGTAATAAATGCCCATATGGATTTTTTCCTATGGGAATAGAATACTATTTATATTTTTATAATTTAAGTAAAATGATTGATAGTGTGGATATTGTGCATATCTCTCTCTCTGTGTGTGTATATATATATACACACACACACATAATAAAACACAAATGTTGTACAATAATGTATGAATATATAATAAAAAAAATTAAAATAAAAAAAAATCTTGATTAAATAAAAAAAATCTATTTTTTTGAAAAAAAAAAAAATCAACAACCCTGCCTGAAAGTACTATGACCAAGTAACATAGCTTTATAAGGTATTAATTTTAATTATAATTAAATATGCTCTGATTTAAGAATTTAAAAATATGTTTTATTCTTACCTCTATTAAATAAATCACGGGAAAAATAATAAAAAGTCATACTTTATTTCAACTATGATTTACAGATAAAAAGCAATTTGTTGTCAATCGGTAAACATGAGGCATTAGAGCTCAGTGATGCCGTTTATGCGCTATAGCGCGTAAATTACACGAAAAATCGAAGGCTGGACGTGAAATATTTACTGTGGCGGGTCCCAGGTGACACGTAATTTTCATTCTTAAAAAAAAAAAAAATTCAAACTGGAAGAAAGAAAAAAAGCACTCTGCAGAAAAAAAAAATCCTTTAAAACTCCATTTTACCAAAGGAAAAAGAACCAATCCCATACAAAAAACACAAACGAGCGGCCGACGCAAAATGAAAAACAAAGTTCCAACTCTGAGACAAGAAAACGAAGTTCCGATGTGAAAAGATTATCCGTAAAAAGCGTACGATACTCTGAATTGCATCACCGTGTAACAAATCGCCAATGGGTGCCCTCTATCAAAGCTTAGCCGAAATACGAAATTAGAAAAATGGTCGCAAAACCATTCTTTCAAAAAATCAAAAACATTTCCCTATCCAATTCCAATTTGATAAACACACACGAGTAGCCGGTGCAAAAACAAACACAAAGTTCTGAAACGCTAAACAAAGTTTCAATACGAAAAAGTTACCAGTTAAAAGTGCCGATACACTGAATCGCATCACACTGCTGTGTTCCAAGTTCGTTGAAACAAAACAAAAACAAATGAAATAGATGAACAAACCTGATTACAGGAACATGACATTATGTCTGTATTAAGATTCAAGAAACTTTATTATTAAGAAAACCTAAGTACAGTTGGTTCTCCGTTTAACGACTTTCAAGGGACCGTAAATAATCGTCGTTAAGTAGAGAACGTCGTTAAACAGAATATGTGAAAAAATTATGTGCATAACATTTTCCTTCACACTTTACAGGCTTAGGACTGTTAATATATTTCTCTATATATTGGCGTGTTTAAAAATGCTATGTTTTTTTTTTTTTAACAATTACTGTACTTTATTTTCAAAAATTACATTAAAAATGGGTACAAAAAATACAATAAATTAACTTTAAAAAAAATCAAAAAGTGTTGATTGCTTCAACTCTGGCCTGGTTGATTGTCTAAAATATTAAATGTGCTGTCTTCCACATTCGATGAGACAATATAACGTCGGAGAACATCTAGAGCCGAAGTTACCTCTTTGTAAGATGGTGGCGGTATCTCATTTTCCGTTTCTTCAACTTCACTTTCTTCGTCTGACACTATAGTTTCGTTTACTAAATCCTCATAAATTTGTTCTACATTTCTATAGTCTGTTGTTAAAACTGATTCATCACACTGGAAGAAATCTTCAATTGAAATATCCTCACCTTGAACAACACTTCTCAATTCTTGATGATCATGGGTAATGTCATCTTCATTGATTTCTACATCCATACATTGCAGCTCTACGTCAAGTTCTTTGTGAATTCGTCAAGTTCAAGTGCATTGCGAAAGCAATTTTTTATTGTGGATGAAGAAACTTCTTTCCAAGCTGATGTTATCATGTGCTTTGCTTCCAAGATTGTAAATTTTCTAATTTTCATGCTGCGAATGATACCCAAGTCTAATGGCTGGGTTCTTTCTTACGTTTGGGTGTGGATCCGAAACAGAATTTGTGTGCTGATTCAACAATTTTTTCTCTGCTTGCTAAAATGCCTTTGAGAGTAGACTCGTGTAATTTAAAAATTTTTTTCAAATTGCACTTTCGTCATTCCGATGCTTTTTCCCCATTCTTCAATAATTTTCACCTTTTCGTGTAGACTGAGATGCTTTCGCTTTCATGCCATAATGTTCGGATCACTTCGTACTTCAACACAACACACTCGCTAAGTCTCTAAACATAAACACACACATAAGCAAAGACCGCTTTATCGGAAGGAATGGGAGGCAACTGCTACAGAAAGTCACATGACGGGTTAGGGACAATAGAGTGATTGCACTCCCGCACAGCTCCATTATTCGATTTTCCAAGAAACAGTAACCCCCACCCCTTTTTCTTGTAAACCCTGCAACACTTTTATGATTGCAACATTGCATGTATGAAATAAACTTTCTGAATTTGTTGAAAGTTTTTTTTTTTTTTTTCTCCTACAGGAAATTTCTCTATTACAGATAAGAGTTTCAAGGAGAAAAAAAAGAAAAAAATCGTCGTTAAATAGAAACATCATCGTCTTTAAATAGAAAATTTTTGCGGCAAAGGGGGTAGGGACTGTGAAATATCGTCTTTAAATAGAAATCGTCGTTAAGTAGAGCGTCGTTAAACAGAGAACCAACTGTATTAAAAAATAAAAATAATAAGTTTGTTGCATTAAGCGAAAAATAAAATATTTTTGCTAATTCAGAATGTTACTATTGTTATAGTAATTTCTTTTATAGATAAGTAAGTATATTTCTTTTACTTTTTTCTCAGATGCATTATTTAAGTTATCAGTACAGTTTGTTTATTGGTAAGTTATTTTGTGGTTTAAGGAAGGTGAGGAACTGGTGATAGCTTTAGCAGACATGATATTTCCGTTTTCGTCAGGGGCCGATATCCGTAAAATTCTGATAACCGGAAACAGGTCAGTCCTGCAATTGCAGGATAATGGATCCTGTACTGTATTTGAAGTGGAATGTGTAACTAAATTTTATAATCAATCTCCTATCTCAAAACTCCTCCTTTCTCAAAAAAAAAAAAAAAGACTAGCGGCATCACTGAATAACTATTTCCATATATAAAACTGTATTTATTGAATCCAATAAAATGTATATTGTTATACAGTAGATTGTAGAACTTGGATAATTCGAAGCTGAAGGGACCAGAGAAAAATTCGAAGTATCCAAAAATTTGAATTACATATACTATTTTCTCAAAAAGAATAGATAAATTTAAAAATTGTAAGTCTATGATCAATGATTTAACACAAACTTTATATCTAAGAATACTGCTACTTCCCCTCCCCCATTAAATCAATAGTTTTTACGTGCTTCTTTAAGTACAATCTTTGTGTCATGGCATGACTTCAACCTATCAACTGATACAAAAATAGAATCTTCTACATTAGCCATGACTTTCAATTAAAAAAACCCTCAAAGTTCATGTATATGAACCATATCTTCTGATGCACTAGGTAGTGGCTTTTATCGTATTTCGTTATCCTTCTTTTGAAAGACTGTTAAAAAATGCACTTTAGCTGAGAAAAATCCCGGGAACAAATTTTATTGTAATATTTTAAAAGTAATCGTGTGAAAAATTCGAATTATCCAAAATAGAATTTGAATTATCCATGATTTTTTAACCTTATTTTAATACAAAATTCAAGGGACCGAGTAAAAAATTCGAATTAAACAAGTTTGAATTATTCAAGTTTCACTGTATTATTAAAATATTCTAATGGAAATTATATTTTGAAAGTTACATTGAAATTTTTGAAAAAATCAAATAATCTAGTATGTTTAAAACATAAAAACAAGCACATTTAAGAATTTTGTGCAAACCACTAAAATTTTTTTGTGACCACTACTCTACAAGCTCTAATCTAGAGTGTACTGAATCCAACCTATAAATACAATCAAGGAAACTTTTTTTTTTTTCTGGCTACAAGAAAATTGTGTGGGAAAATAAGCATTTTGAAACTTGTTAAAGCCTGGTCAAATTTCAATAAAGTGTATACAAACAAAGTATCCATCTCTCCATTTTGTGCCAACATTTATAATAATTTCATGTCATCTTAAAAACTGAAAATTATTGTTGAATATAACAAATATCACATGCAATAGGGAATGTTAAAGTTAAATACATATAAACCTTTTCATATATATATATAATAGCTATTAACTAAAAGCATGTATAAAAATTCAAAAAGTAAAAATTTTATTTAGCATTTATTTTGTAAACAATATACAAACTGATTTTAAAACTAGAACAAAGTATTGTTTACTGAAATAGAAAAGTATAAATTTGGGGTTTCTTTTCAAACTATGACTGTGAAATTATAAAAGAAAACCAGAAAAAAAAAAAAAAAACGGATCTAAAAATAAATAAAAATCGGATCAACCGCTGTATGCTTAAAATGTTATTTGTTTTCGAAAGTTTTGTACTAAAAATTTCAGATTAACTATACAATTAAGAAAAATCATAATGTATATACCTAAACACAGATGATATAATTCTTGAGAATTAAATCAAAATGCTTACTATAAGTTTTAAATATCTCTAAACAAAACATTTAAATAAAGTGTCAATGGAAAATAAATAAATAAATTGTGATCATGCGATAAAGTCATTTATTGTATGGATGAAATCATTATATGGCACTGCTTATTATATAGTCATGCTTATGAGCTAAGTTTAATTTAGAAATGGAACAGATGCTGTATAATCCACCGGTTGGCGCCATTTTTCAAAATGGCGGCGAAATCACGCCAAAATGCCGTTTTCCAAAATCGACGCAATTTTTTATCACCCGCGATTACCGAAGTGTTTTTTTTTAACCACAACATAAATTTAAACAAAAAATAATGGTTTAAAAATGCAATTTTAATACAAAATACGCGAACTTACAGGTTTTTTTTTCCCATAAAAAATATACATATAAAACTAATATTTGCATACATATCATGAAATTATTATAAAAAAAAAAAAAAAAACCAAAAAACAAAGAGTAAAATCGCATATTTTGTATTACAGTTACATTTTTTAACACTTATTTTTTCTTTAAATTTATGAAGTGGTTAAAAAAAAAACTCCGATAATCACGGATGATAAAAAAATACATCGATTTTGAAAAACGATATAAATAAAAAAAAAAACAGAATTTGACTAAAAAAAAAAAAAATCTGTACACAATAAAATAAAGATTTAATAAGATTTTAATAAAAAATTTACAATTATTTTAAACATTAAAATTTAATAACTATGCACATTTTCTTAGTTTTTCAGGGGGGGGACCCCCCCTGAACCCCCCCCCCTTGTTTTAAACATTAAAATTTAATAACTATGCAATTTTTTTTAGTTTTTCAGGGGGGAGACCCCCCTGAACCCCCCCCTCCCCCGCTTGTTATAAAAATTTAATATCTTAACATGTCATTTGAAAACATTAAAAAATAAACTATGCACATTTTTTTAGTTTTTCAGGGGGGGAGACCCCCCCTGAACCCCCCCCCCCTTGTTTTAAACATTAAAATTTAATAACTATGCAATTTTTTTTAGTTTTTCAGGGGGGAGACCCCCCTGAACCCCCCCCCCTCCCCCGCTTTTTATAAAAATTTAATAATATCTTAACATGTCATTTGAAAACATTAAAAAATAAATAAGGAATATTACATAAAAATTATCGCATATATAAAATTTAATATGAATTTTAAGCAAAAAAAAATTTTTTTTTTTTTTTTAAAGGATCAGATTAGCTTGTTACATGCACTTTATGAATCAATATATGCATATAACTTTATCATAATATCCAAAAATTTTCCTTTTCTTTAACCTATAAATTAATCACATTAATTAATGACATTTATAAATTATTCACATAATGAAAATCCCGGCAAACCTAAATCCCGGCAAAGCACTAATTATAAATTATTCACATAATGAAAATCCCGGCAAAGCACTAATTTTGTTTTGAAAATCCACAACACATTTGGATACAGCCATAATACAGAATAATAATAAATAAAACATAAAACAATAAAATGAAACAGAGCAATACAACCTGATAAAAAGACCGACAACACCACCACGTGCTGGATAAATCCGCTTGAAAAAAATACGTATAAACCGCGCAACATCCAAGCAGCAAATGAATCTAAAATCTACGGGGACGCTGTGCTGGAAATACGCAAGTAATATCTCAACTCTCATTTTTACCATAAAACATATTTAAACTTTTAAAAGACCGATGGATTCTTTAAAAATTTTAATCTATCTTAAAATGATGATTCAGTGGACTTTAGAATAATGAAATTGACTTACAACTTTCACATATTTTAGCAAGTCATCAGCAGTGCAGTCGTAACGCGAAAAGCGATTGCACAATGTTTCGAAATCACAGCAGACGATTAATCGATTCAATTGTACGGTTACAGTTAAAAACTGGTTACGCAAAATAAAACGCATGGAGCCGTAAAAATGTAAAACAACAAAAGAAACTGGTGTGTCCAATTGAAAGTTAAATGAAAATATAGTACGCAAACGAAACGATGACCAAAGAATCTTTATAGTAGCTTCTTTGGTGCTGACGTCACTGACCGTCTTTGGGTGCAAACGTACAAACAAAAGATTTCCTACGTTAATCGTAGGGTGACCAGTTGTCCTTATTTTCTGAGGACAGTCCTCAGTTGCTTTCAGAAGTTCTCATATCCTCATTTGTCCTCATTTTCGGCCGCTTGTTCTCATTTGTCCTCATTTTTCAGTAATTTCCTTCTTTACTTAAAATTTCAACATTAGAGATGCTACTGACCTTATTAATTTGTAATACTCATTCTACAACTCAACACAACGTAAAAAAATCACGATTTCTTGATTCATTACATTTATTTTTAAATCATTTCCATCACTATCTGCGATTGTAATGAAATGCTCGCCCTCTGGTGGGCTAAGGTGAAATTACAATAAACATGGTTTAATTCGAATTCCATACAGCCGCCATTGCTTGCCGATATTTAGTTTCACATATATTTATTGAATAAAAATGAATAAATAAGGTAAAAAAGATAACACATACTTTTGTGTGCCACAGTGTAACTCCAAAGGATCAAGAAATCCAGAATTGAGCTTCCATTTATTTCCAAATGACAAATTTAAAATTTCAGTTGCTTCGGCTAATGGAAGTAAAGAATTAATCAGATGATTTGAAATTAATATTTGTTCAACTTCAGTTAAAAATCTACTTCCGATAGAACTTTGAATAATCTCAAATATTTTTTCCAAAGGCAATCGATTTTCCATGATGTATGTAATGGCGGAGATAGAACAATTACACGTGGATATATTTACTAACAACTGCAGTGTTGAGAAAGCGCCATCTATCGATCATTACAATCGCGGATTACATCCCTCGTGGAGGGTCAAAATTGTGATGGTACGTCTCCGGACCACCTCTTGGGGTGTATCAGATCGTCACCAATTGCCCATTGCGCAGCACTAGTGCGCAGCAAAACCCATCCAATCCAACCCTATTACACAGAATATTTTTTTTATATTGGGAGATTTTAATCTTTCCAACATTTGAAAAAAAAAAAAAAAAAAAAAAAAGCTGAATTTGCATAAAAGTAAAACAAAAAAAAAGTATTTAAAAATTTAACATGAAGCTGGAAGTTATTTTATTACTAATTAGATTTTATAACTAACTAAATTTAAATAACATTTTAAATGGAAAAGCATTTTATAGCATCATAATAACTCAGTTTGTAGATAGATCAATTCTTATTCCTAGCCTAGTCAGTTTTTGGCATTCTTCAGATTGCCTTTTCCTTTAAAAATGTTATTTATTGGATCATTTCCATTTGAAGTAGTTATGATTACGTTTATACTAAAAACTCTGTCTATACAACAGTAACAGTTGTATTTAAAACAGTTTATAAAGGTATTAATAAAAGCAGATATAAAATACTACTTTGGTACTTTCGTGTCAACCACATATCAGAAATTAATTTTAACAGCATAGCATACCATTATATAATAGGAAGGGAAGTACAATGAGTACGAGTTTATGATAATGTTTATTATAAATTTAATAATACTTATATAAATATTTTTTTTATAATGTTTATCGTATAAGTTCATAAGTAGTATAAATTTATCATAGTGACGATTAATGGCTGCAAGTGGGGTTAATATAAGCTAATTTTGCACTATATTTTATGTCCTCATTTTTAAAGAGGACTGTCCTCATTTTTCTCATGGAAATGAGAACATTGCATAATTTGTAGGGATGAAACGGATAGTGATTTTGCCGGATATCGGATATTTGGAGCTCTTGTGCCTGCCGGATACGGATATCCGGACCGGATATCCGGCATTAGTTTTGTTTTTTGTATATTTCTTTCCTTTTTTTTTTTTAAACAATAAAATATAAACAGATTTCATATACTATTCTTTTAAAAACATTTTAAATATAACTTACTTAAACATATTTAATATTTTATTTATTTGTGCAATATCACCATGAAGAATAAAACTTTAAGACAAACATACTCCTTCATATACTTGCAGCTTGTCATGAAAAGTATTGTCACAAAAAGATAGGTTTTGTTATGAATTACAAGAATGAAACTTATTATTTACATATTTTTTACATTACTAGTATTAAAAAAGTGAAATAAAATATTTTACTAATATAATCATAGTTGAAGGGTTATTTTTATAAGAAAACTAATATGTTGTGGCAATCACAAAACTTTCTGCTATATCATTCTATATAACAGTGCCACTTACTGTTTACATTGTACAAAAGTTTAACCATAGCTTCTCACAATAAATATTTTGCATATGGAGTTTGGTACAATTTTAATAAACAGATGCCGAGATAGAGGCTTGTGAAAAATCATAATAGCAGCTCCACCTACCGGCTGATATACACCTAAATAAGGTCGACATTCGTTTTCATAATGGTTGTCTTACATATCAAGTTTTATGCACTTATGTCATAGAAATTGAGACTTAGCCCATTTATGAGGTAAATTGCAGCGAAGTATTGCAACCTGTTGACCGATATACACCCAAAATAAGTCACAATAGTGTTTCATAATGGCTGTCTCACTCACATACCAAGTTTTGTGCAATTATACACAATAGAATCTGAGGTATAGCCTTCTCGTTTTTTGGGAAAATTTCCATATAGCAGCATTACCTATTGGCCAACATGCACCAAGATTGAATCAGCATAATTTCTCATAATGCCCTTCTAACATAAAGTTTCATGTAATTATATGCAATAGAACCTAAGATATGGCTTCCCTGAAATTGCAAAAAGTGCTGTATAACAGCACCACCTGCTGAATGATTGACACCAAAATTCGATAGGTACTAATATATGCAAAGGTGCATGCATTTCTATGAAATTCTGTTCAGTAGTTCCTAAGATATAGCCTTTCTTTATGTTGCATAAATCGCAGTACGGTAGCATCACCTGTTGAGTCATATGCACCAAAAGTTGATAGGCACTGATTAATATTATGGTTCAACTACATATAAATTCATACGTAGTAATTTCAGAAGTACAGTTGGTCACATATACACCAACATATTTTTTTTTAATTGATCAAACCAGGTTCTGGACTTCTTAAAATGTGTAAATCCATCGAAAACCAGAAGTTAAAAATTTTTATGAATTCAATATTTTCTTTTGAGACATTTATAAGAAAACATAAAAAAAAAAAACTAAAAGGTTTAAACTAGTATGTTATGGCCATCACAAAACTTTCTTCTATATCACTCTATATAACAATGCTACATGCTGTTTAACATGCACAGAAGAAACTTAATCATAGCTTCTCACAATAAAGATTTTAGATATAGAAGATTTTGAGATGTAGCCCTGTGGAGAATCTTAGAAGGTGATGAACAGCTGCGCCACCTGTTGGTCGATATACACCCAAATTAAGCCAGCTTTCGCTCTCATATTATTTATCTTGCATATCAAGTTAAGTGCAGTTAAATATTATAAATGTTGACATTTAGCCTTCCTATTCACAGAGTAAATTGCAGCATAGTATAGCCACCTATTGACCAGTATGCACCAAAATTGAATCAACGTGATGTTTTATGAAAATGCCCCCCTCACATATCACAAACCAAATTTTGCGAAATTATACACAAATGAATCTGAGATATAACTTCCCCAATCACGGGAAAACTGCAGCATAGCAGCACCACCTATTGGCCGATATGCACAGAAATTAAATAAACGTGTTTCATAATAGCCCTGTGACATAGTTTTTTTTTAAATTATACATAGTAGAAGCTGAGATATAGTCTTCCTTTAAATAGGAGAAATCACAGTATAGCAGCGCCACCTGTTGAGTGATTTGCACCAAAAGTTCATGAACACTTTTTTTTATTAAGGTGTAACTATGTATAAATTTATATGAAATTCTGTGCATTAACTCTTGAGCTAGAGCTGCTACACAAAATATTTGTCACACAGACATTTTCTAAAAATGGTCAAATTCTGTTCTGATTCCCCCAAAATGCGTAAATCCACTGAAAACTGGAAGTTGAAAATTTTTACGAATCTAATACTTCCTTCTATTTAACATAGAAGAAAGTAATAATTCAAAATGAATTTATGTTTTTTTCTTTGTATAAATTTTACTTATTTTATATTTTCATATTCTGTGCAGATAAGAAAGAAAAGTTTAGATTGTTTATTAAAATTCTTTAATTAAAAGTTAAGTTTTTCTAATGTACAAAATCAAAAACTTTAAATAATTGAACATTAAAAATTTTTTTTTTTCTTCTCCTTTAACAATCTGAAAGTCAAAGTACAGACTTTCTGAAAATTTAAATATGTACTTTTATTTGAAGTAATTTTAATTTTGGGGAATATATCTATACAATGTAATGGGAATTCTTAATTCAGGTGCTTTAGCAAGATATTCTATTAAAAGCGTAAATTTATATAATTTTTTTTTTTTTTTTTTAAATACAAAGCGAATAGGTAGATGGTGCAGGCAATGTAAATGCTCTGCTAGTATAAATATACGATCACAAAAACAAGAACTTACTTATATATGAAAAAGTGGATTGTAAATAAACAAGCAGGTTCTAGTCAATAAATGTGCATTATTTGACTCATTTTCGAAACAATCTAACAACTTTTATTTCCAATACTAACAATATTACTAAACAATCTAACAACATATTTAAAAAGTCATAAAAACAGAGTTATATGCACTGCACAGAATAAATATCATTTGTTTAGGAACAGTTCTTTTTATTGTTATGGGGAAGATTAGGGGGAATGATAATTGATATAGATCACTCTGGAAAAACCTAGCTAACTCTGTATAAAATTAAAATAGGGCTTCTATATTTCTTAGACCTGAAGCTACTTTTGTCTAAATTTGTTTGCTAAAGAGGCTAATTTAAATTTCACAAAGGCTTACTTTTTTTTCTTTCTTAAAAAAAAAAAAAAGAAATTTTCATTTGAGGGGAGTTTAAGCTTGAATTTTCTGCTTCGGATATCCGTCGGATATCCGGCTTGAAATTGCCGGATATCCGTATCCGGAGTGCTGATATCCGGTACTCCGTCGGATATTTAAAACTCAGCCGGATAGGCCGGATACCGGATAGTTACCGGATATCCGTTTCATCCCTAATAATTTGTCCTCATTTTGCACCAAAAAAATTTGGTCGCTCTAGTTAATCGTCCATTGGATTTTTTGTATGAATAGTTCTAACATAAAAACTTAGATATTAATTTCAGAAACAGTGGAATATTTTCTTTCTGGTTGGTTGGATTTTACGTCGCACTAAAGCTGCGCAGATGGGCAATTGGCGACGGTCTGGGACTCACCCCTAGAGGTGGTCCGGAGACATGCCATCGAAATTTTGATCCTCTACGGAAGGGATGGTGCTTCCGCTTCGGTGACCCCCAGAGGTATAATTTTTGATGGGAACATGGAGGACATTGCGGCCACGACAGATTTTACGTGCACCAGCCACCATTAGTGTACACGACTTTTCTGAATTTGGTGATTATTGATTATTACATGAAACAAGAATGAATTCGGTTCGCACAGATAATAAACACTTTCAATCTTCAATGTATTTGCCACCATTCCATGATGGCAACCAATAAGTCACTTTGTTTATCAATAGAGAGAAGGAAAAGTCGCAAAATTTATTTTATCCTATTCTTTATTTGAAAGAAAAGTCATTCAATGGATCGCTTTTGTGTAGCCCCATAAAGTGGATGATTTGGCAATATAATGATATTTTGTTTTAGCTATCTGAAAGAGAGTCTAATAAATCATCTTTAAAGGTATTTCTAAAACGAAAGCTTTCAAAAGATTGCTTTTATATAACCCTGTATATCATCTAAACTTTGCATACATATGATATGATTTACAAAAAAAAAAAAAAAAATCTCACAAAAGTGAAAATTAAATTTCCCTTTGCCCCAACAAATTTTCTTAATATCTCATAATAAAATGACCAAAATTGAATTAACATAATTTTACATAAAAGATCTCTTGCCTAGCAAGTTTTGTGCAGTTATATACTATAGAAGTTAAAGTAGATAGTAATTTATGCAAGGTGCAACTAAATATGATTTTTACTTTCCGAACACTATAGTGAGGAAAGTATTGTAATCATGTCAAAAATCCGAATTGGAGATTTTGATGTTTCTATACGTTTCGAGGTCCCCTGAGTCCGTTTCCACAATTTTTGAGATGATGTATGTATGTGTGTGTGTATGTGTGTATGTGTGTATGTATGTGTGTATGTCTGTGAGTGAACACGCTAGCGTCTAAACGCTTTGTTCGAATAAGCTGAAAGTTGGTACGTATATTGTAAGTCACCATAGTACGAACCCTATAGATTTTGGTGAATCTAGCACTTATAGTTTTTTTACAGGGACACAAAGAAAAATTCTTTATCATTATGGCCTATGGGAGCAAAATCTTAAAAGTGCGATAGCATCTAAACGCCTTATTCAATTGAGCAAAAACTTTATACACATATTATAGGTCACAGATACTCAATCTGTATAGATTTTGGTGAATCTAGCACTTATAGTTTTTTTACAGGGACACAAAGAAAAATTCTTTATCATTATGGCCTATGGGGCCAAATTCTTAAAAGTGTGATAGCGTCTAAACGCCTTATTAATCTGAGCAAAAAATTTTTACACATGTTATAGGTCACATTTGCACCAACTGTATAGATTTTGGTGAATCTAGCACTTGCAGTTTTTTTACAGGGACACAAAGAAAAATTCTTTATCATTATGGCCTATGAGACCAAATTTTTAAAAGTGCGATAGCATCTAAACGCCTTATTCAATTGAGCTGAAAATTTGTATGAATATTATAAATCACTGTTGCACTAACTATAAACATTTTGGTGAATCTAGCATTTATAGATTTTTACAGAGACACAACGAAAAATTCTTTATCATTATGATCTAAGGGCTCAAAGTTCAGTAGCGTTAAATAAAACCTCGTGTGATATATGGAGAAAAATACTCAAACACTCTATTATGGTTTTCTCTCTTTTGTTTGTTTAGCAACTCCTCTTTCGTTATTTTATCTACAAAACTGTTAGTTACTCAATGTTCGGAAAGTCGAGTGGAGTCACTCCAGATTTTTTTTTTTTTTTTTAATTATGTGCATTAGGTGTTCAGAGCATTTCAAAACGTGCAATTTCATCGAAAAACAACAGTTGAAGTTTTTTTTTTTTCCAAATCCAATACTCTCTTTTGCGAATATAGAAGGAAGTAAAATAAATAAATAAGTAAATTTGGATTGGCAGCTAGTTTGCTCGCTTTGACTTTTATTTTAATATCATTAGAATTAAAAATGTATCAGATAATCAGATGTGAGTCTTATATACCAAATTTCAATAAGTGAAACAATGTATTTAATAAACAATTGATTTATGCAGACATGATTGAAATATTATATCTATAATATTAAAACACAAAGCATGTTCAGTAAAACCAAAATCGTACGATGTGGGCATGCGCGAGAAAATTTTGAACCAATTGGGAACGGGGATATTCCTTTTTTTATGCAGAATACCGATGATAGAGGAAGCAGACGATATTGATATGTCTATGGCAAACTCCTAATTAAAGCTCATTAATGCCTAATTAAAGTTAATATTACTCCGTGGCTCAATCATAAAAATAATTCACACGATTAATTAATATTTTCCAAGGAAGTATACCTATTAAAAACAAAGCAATTCGCGAATATGTATCGGCATCAGTTATCTTCACATGCATTTTAGCTCGCCGAAAATTTCTGTACACTGAATGTGGCGCCATCTGTTGCCATGTCAATATATTATAACGTTCTTAAAATTATTTTTTTTTCATTTCTTAGGGGAAAAAAAAAAAATTAACAAATTATCAAAGTTTATTGTTCTTTAAAAGTTAACTTTCATCAGTTGAAAACTTTGTTTAGAAAAGATGGAGATAAATATTTAAAATCAAAGGGGGTTTTATTTTATTTATTTATCTAATTATTATAATTTCTGATATTTCATTTCGATACTGTATTAGGTAAAAATAATTTGAAAAGAATAACATTAAAATATTGATATTTTATACGAGTAAAAATTTATTTTATTTTTAACAGTATACTTTTGTTGAAATATACTATTTTGATAGAATAAAGTGTTATAATACTATTCCAGTAAAAACTAATTTTAACTTTATTCCTATTTGCAGTTTATTTTTAGAATACAATAAGTTAATATTTTGGATTATATAAAAGTGGTTTTACAAATACGGGAAATTGGGCAGGGGTTTTTAAACTGGTTAAGAGCAATGTGAAATATTAAAGCAAGGGTGTTTTAAACTTTATGGCGTGAAGATATTTTAGTTGCTCATCATCCGTCAAATTTTGACGGGTATTAACTAGTAAAATATAAAAACCTACATAAATTAATGTATTTCACATTTCATGCAGAAACTAATTTGATTATAGTGTTCACTTACATTCAAGACCAATATTTTGTTTTGTTGCTCTCAGGAGTATTTGATAGTATTATATATTTTAAACCTCTTCGTCATTCTCACAAAACAATTTAACAATAAAAAGCAGTGGAAATAATACATTCGTTTGATGAATATTAATTTTTATGATGTAATTTTAGAGTTTTATCAGTTTTAAAGAAAGATGATATGTAAAACAGATCTAATATCTGTACTTTGATAAGTGCTCATAACAATTAAAGAGAAAACGTAGGATGCTCGACTTACATGTGAAACTTTGATAGATGTTTCAGTCCAGACAATATATATGTGAGAAATGGCAAAGCATAAGGACTGAACGTATATACAGTCGGCTGCAAAATTATTCGAGCACTAGCAATAATCCTTGCCAAAAAAAGTACACTTAATACAGCTTTGTTAAATAAATCCTTGTCGAGTCATGTTCTTAATCAGTCTAAGAACATGATTCGACAAGGATTTACTTAGCAAAACAGTCTTAAGTGTACTTTTTAAATATAGGAATTATTGGCTAGTGCTCGAATAATTTTGCAGCCGACTGTATTTCACTTTAGTCTCATTCTATAGCAGATTTATCCAACCCGAAAGACCATGAGGGCCGCATTGTTAATGCATTTCAGTCGGACAGGCCCCACAGGTTGCGTATATACATATATACGTGAGTAGAAATTATTGTTATAAAATAAACATATATGTTTAAGAATAAAGAATAGTGGTAGGAGACTTCCTGAAAATGTAGTCGATATACTGCAACAAAAACATATATCCCACAAATATACATATTATCTAGTATTATTTCCCTTTTGAAGCGTCAGAACTGATTTCTAACTTTTATTGCTCTGTTAGCAGAAGATAGCATATACATTTTATAAAATTCTTGAATTTCGGCCGCAGATTAGTGACTTCACTAGATACTACAGTCGGTAACAAAAGTCTCCGAACACTAGCAAAAATTCCTATATAAAAAAGGTACACTTAATACAGTTTTGTTAAATAAATCCTTGTCGAATCCTGTTTTTAGACTGACTAAGAACAGGATTCGACAAGGATTTATTTAACAAAACTGTATTAAGTGTACTTTTTTACATAGGAATTTTTGCTAGTGTTCGGAGACTTTTGTTACTGACTGTACATGTAGCCATTTTTTTTCTTTCTTTCCTTTTCTTCTTCTTCTTCTTTTTTTTTTTTTTTTAAGAAATTATTTTTACGACATGCTATGGCTGTTTAGGATTGACACTTTTCATGATGTTCACCTGCGTTATAATTGATTATATACAGTGGAACCAAGAGGGTCTCCGGTTAGCCCTTTCTGACACAGGCCGTACAATCGTGCGGGTTAGACATAGACATCCTTATTATATCCCCTTATATTTTTGCATCTGGAACAGCCGTATGTAATAAAATCAGGAAATAAACAATCGAACTAATTAGCAGAAAGTGTAAAGTACAATTTTCAATCAACAAATGTCAGTTATAGTCCATATTTTTCTTTCAGTTTGCTTAAACAGAAAGAAGAACGTAATGTTTTAAGGGGGGGGGGTCGGAAAGGGTTAGAGGAATTCGGCCTTTCAGAGAGATGGCCTTCTAATAGAGTTCTAGTTCTTCTTCTAATCTGGCTCTTCAGAAAATATTAATTCAAGCAACATATTCGGTAAATTAAATGGTTTTAACTACTATAGCTTACATTATTTGACCACGCAGCTTTCTAATAATCATTAATATCTGTTTGTTGAAGTTAGACGAAAGTTTTTTAGCAATCATTTTGTTTTCGAAGAATATTTTTACATACCGGGACAATTTTTTCAATTTGATAATTTCTCACAAGGAAACATTCAAAAGGTGTCGTCTTCAAAATGTATTGAAAAAAAAATATATATATGTGATTCTACTCTCCTAAAACACCAGAAAGTGAAAAAATTATCGGCTGACAAATGAATTACAGCGACCACAAAAAATTGATTTTCAGTACTTGGCGGAGAAACAAAACACGGTTCTGTTCGTACACGGCAATCTCGGTGCTAGCGAACTGAACGCCTAACAGCGCTAAATCGCCAAATATGCTTAATTTTGATAATTTTTTGTGGTCGCTGTAATTCATTTCAGCCGATATTTTTTTCACTTCCTGGTGTTTTATGAAGAGTAGAATCACATATATTTTTTTTTTTTTTTTTTTTTTTCAATATTTTTTGAAGACGACACCTTTTGAATGTTTCCTGGTCAGTGAAAAAAAAGGTCTTTATTAATCTACAAACTTTCATTCGAGTTTTCTAGCAGGAACTACTAATTTAAGCTGATACTAATATTAGCTAATACTAATTTCGTTACTAGCAGGCTTTGCCCGCTTCACTGGTTCATTATATTTAAATGAACTTTTTAAAAATTGAATAATTGAAAAGTTTAAATAAATAAATTTCGATTGGCGATTTTTTTCAGTAAATCAAAACCGTGGGCAAATATCGTGATATACAGGCGTTAATGAAATATAAATGACATTTAATTATTCGAGTTTCATTATGTTGATGATTAGAAACACCGATTAATTTAAAATAAACTATAAATGGATTCACATTAGTTTGCGCACTGTAAAATCAAGAAAGAAAGAAAAAAAAAAAAAAAAAAAAAAACAACCATGTAAGACTATTTGAATAAACGAAATCAATATTTAAATAAATAAATAAAAAAAAAATATTTTTAGTAACGTCAGTTTTATCAGAAATTTTTAATGACACAGGTTTACTATTTCAAGTTTATTATTATTATTATTATTATTATTATTATTATGCATGTGTCCAAAAAAAAAAAAAAAACTTTTATTTCATGTTAAAAAATAAACAAAATAAAAAGTTGCGACCATTTTATCTTTGTTGGCATCAACTTGAAATTAAAACTCAACAAAAACTTTCAAATAAAAAAAAAAAAAAAAAAAAAAAAAAAAAGTCATATAAAACATAAAATTTAAATTTAAAAAAATGTAATAGAAATATCGAAAATCTAAAGGTATGTTGCAAATCTGCACGCACTTCTTTACCTTAAGAAAAAAAAAAAAAAAAAAAAAAAAAAAAAATCCGAACTGTAGGCATAGTTTTTCTGTACATCGCACACAGACAGACAAACACTTTATTTTATTAGTACAGATTAAATGACAAGGTTATTTAATTAGAAGCCATAGCATTTAAATTTATTTGCTAAATATTTGGTACCACCCCTTTGAATCTTCATTAATTACTATGATGAGATAATACGCACAAATTTTATTGCTTTTAACTTTAAAAATTGCTCTTAAGTAACTATACTTATTTCATCATGTGGTAAAATAAAGAGTATTATTATAACGATATTATTATAAAAATGGTATTATAACGAAAAGCAATAATTTCATGAATGACTTCTTTGACCCTTTAACCAGGCCCTGATTAACGGTAGGGCATACGGGGCAAATGCCCTGGGCCCCCCTTCTGGAAGGGGCCCCCCTACAGGTGTATGCAGAAATTCTGCAACCTAAAAAGCTCTTATGCCACTGCAAGGGGGCCTCCCAGAATAGGCTTACCCCGGGGCTCCAGGTAGTCTAAGTCGGGCCCTGCCTTTAACGTTCATTGGTTTTACACTGACACTAAACATTTAACATTTTCTGTTACAATAAATTTTCAGCATATATTATTTTTAAACACTCTCTAATAAAGATGCAAAAGTGTTTATGACTTTAATTAAATTCTGCATAATACAATAATTTTGATAACTTTTCAGTCACAAATTTAATGAAATTTAAATTTTAAGTTTGTTTTTGAATATTCTAAAAGCGTGAATGAAGCTCAATTCTTGATATTAGCCTGATTTAAAAATGTTTAGAAATGCCGTGTAACCTTATGATTTTATTCGACAGCCCTTTCTCAAAGCTTTTTAATTTTAAATTTCCATATAACGCAATGCATCTCTCTGCTTTTTTCCTTAAAAAATAAAATTTAATTTGCACATACTTCAATAAAAGAATGCCAAAGACATATTCATAAGCTTCCATAAATAGGACAAGAGTGCTTGCCATACAGCTGACAATCTAAACGAATTTCCTTTAGCTGTCAAAAAAACAAACGTCACTATGACATCATTGAAACGCAATCGCAGATACTAAAGTGAATGCTTTCTTAATGATCTGTGAAATTTAAAAATAATTCGATGTTTTTAGTAAATTAATTTGATTTTTTAATTATATAAATATTTAATTGCTTTTTTCATACTCTTATCACGCATTAGAGTCTTTATTAAAAAAAAATTTTGGCAATTTTGAAAACAATTCATTTTTTACCTTTTTATGGTCGGCAGATTTTGCTATTTTAACCCTCTCGCTCACCTGAAGTTCATGTGAAGCTCCTACGTTAATAATAAAAAAATAATAAAAAGTGAGTTCCCCCCCCCCCCTAACTGAAGACTAATATATGAGGTTCCTCAAATATTTCTCAGTGGGATTAAGCTGAAATAATATATATATATACATTTACACAATTTAAAACACAAATTTTAGTATATATTCATAGAACGTGTTTACTTTCCGAAGGAAAGTATTGTAATCATGTCAAAAATCCGAATTTGAGATTTTGATGTTTTTATACGTTTCGAGGTGCAATGAGTCCGTTTTCACTATTCTTGCGATGATGTATGTATGTGTGTGTGTATGTATGCGTGCATGTCTGCGAGTGAACACGCTAGCGTCTTAACGCTTTGTTCGAATAAGCTGAAAGTTGGTACGTATATTGTAAGTCACCATAGTACAAACCCTGTTGATTTTGATGAATCCAGCACTTATATTTTTTTTACAGGGACACAAAGAAAAATTCTTTATCATTATGGCCTGTGGGACCAAAATCTTAAAAGTGCGATAGCATCTAAACGCCTTATTCAATTGAGCAAAAAATTTATACACATATTATAGGTCACAGATACTCAACCTGTAAAGATTTTCGAGAATCTAGCACTTATAGTTTTTTTACAGGGACAAAAAAAGAATAATTCTTTATCATTATGGCCTATGGGGACAAATTTTTAAAAGTGTGATAGCGTCAAAACGCCTTATTAATCTGAGTAAAAAATTTGTACATAAGTTGTAGGTCACAGTTGCACCCACTGTATAGATTTTGGTGAATCTAGCACTTACAGTTTTTTTACAGAGACACAAAGAAAAATTCTTTATCATTATGGCCTATGGGACCAAATTTTTAAAAGTGTGATAGCATCTCAACGCCTTATTCAATTGAGCTGAAAATTTATATGAATATTATAAATCACTGTTGCACTAACTATAAGCATTTTGGTAAATCTAGCATTAATAGGTTTTTACAGGGACGCAACGAAAAATTCTTTATCATTATGATCTATGGGCTCAAAGTTCAGTAGCGTTAAATAAAACATCGTGTAATATATGGAGAAAAATACTCAAACACTCTATTATGGTTTTCTCTCTTTTGTTTGTTTAACAACTCCTCTTTCTTTACTTTATCTACAAAACTGTTAATTACTCAATGTTCGGAAAGTCGAGTGGAGTCACTCTAAATTTTTTTCTTTGGTGTCTTTACTTTTTCTTATCCATATATATGGTAGAAAAAGTTTTGTCTTTGGGTCAAATTATCTAAACTGAAATTTTGTGGTATTTACACGTTTTGAGGTTCCCTGAATCCAAAAATCAAGTTTTTAGCGGTTGCTTTGTATGTATGTGTCTTTGTCTATTACCAGAATATTTCAGAAACAAATTGTAGCAGTAAGTCCAAACTCAGTATTCTAAATCTGTATCATATAGGGTGCTACACTAAACTTTTCGTTGATATCAATAAAATGGTTTGTGTACAGGGACATTTAAGAGATTTCACACGAATTACGTCTAAGGGCGAAATTTTTGGCAGGTACAGTTTAACAACTATAAGTTGCGCTAAACACAATGAAATGATAGCTTAAAATTATCCGAACACTAGCAAAATTTTCTATGTAAAAAAAAGTACTCTTAATACTGTTTTGTTAAATAAATCCTTGTCGAATAATGTTCTTAGACTGATTAAGAACATGATTCGACAAGGATTTATTTAACAAACCAGTATTAAGAGTACTTTTTTTTATATAGGAATTTTTGCTAGTGTTCCGATACTTCTGCTGCTGACTGCATATATGCATAAGATCATGTTTCGCATAGAAAAAAATAGTACATTCGTTATTCGTTTATAGGGCTACCCAAAAGAATTAGGACATAGTGAAACTATGCATAGAAATATCTGGAATTATACAGCATTTCAGGTTGTGCTGTGTGTCATTAATATAGGAATATATTTAAATACAAAATATGGTATGTACATAATTTATAGAAGACCCACAGGGCTACCAATAATTAAACAAAAACATTTTTACTCATGCGTTAAATAAAGTATTTTTCAAATTTTAAGCGCTTATTTTTTGTATACTGACACGTTTTGGAGTCTCCTGAATATTAAAGTCAAGTTTTCAATGATTGATCTTTGTACATGTCTGTTATCCGCATAACTTAAAACCAAATAATTGCAGACAATTCAAATGTTGTATTTTTGAAAAGTTTGATGAAGATTCATGTTTCAAGGATGGGTTGAAAGATGTTTGAATAATTTGGAATAAACTTATAAATTCAGCCACAGCCTTGAATTCTATATAAATGTAGATACTATGTTCAAACGGAGGGCTGCGGGGGGGGGGGGGGTTGTGGGCTGTAGCTCCACTCACGCAGAGTTACTCGTCAAATAAAACTATTGTTAAACCTAGTTTAAATTCTTTTTAAAATAAGTTTATATACAATCCTTAACAACACACATACCTACAGTACATCTTCAGGATGGTTCTGGGATTGTCTTTTCATCCTGAAGACATCTTGAAGATATCCTGTGGAGAAGATGTACTATTAGAGATGCTTGTTATCTTATCCCTCAATCTACAATCTGTCTTTATATTATTGAAATGCAGGACAAGAGAAAGCCATGTATGTGCCCCACCAGATTATTTTTAGTAATTCATGAGCGAGAGGGTTAATAGTAAGCACCGCTTTCTGCCATTACTATAAAGTATTCGTTAGTGTATCATACAAAAGATTTTTTACGTATTCATGTTTAAATCATAAAAATCGTCTTTACAGCAATCCATACTGTAAATGCTACTGTCATACATGTATACGTCTACGGCACTTAACATGAAAACGCAAAATCCCCCCCCCCCCCCACCCAACTTTTTTTAAAAATAATGAATTGTTTTATCAGAACGCTTAAAGGTAGCATGGTTGTCGTTTTCTGTTGTCTGCTATTTGCAGACACACGTCCACAAAGGATTAATTATTAGGTTGATGAAAAATATAATCATGTTTTTAACATACAAACATAAAAAGTATTAAAAAAAAAAAAATAAATAAATAAATAAAACTTATGAATCAATCCACAAAGAATTTTTCAAGTACAGTCGGTAACAAAAGTCTCCGAACACTAGCAAAAATTCCTATGTAAAAAAAATACACTTAATACAGTTTTGTTAAATAAATCCTTGTCGAATGCTGTTCTTAGTCTAAAAACAGAATTCGACAAGGATTTATTTAACAAAACTGTATTAAGTGTACTTTTTTTATATAGGAATTTTTGCTAATGTTCGGAGACTTTTGTTACCGACTGTATGTTTATATAAGGTGACCAAACGTCCTCGAATCCTGAGGACAGTCCTCGAATTTCGAACTATGCCCTCAGCAATTTGAAAATCATTTGAGGACAAATGTCCTCGAATTTACAAATTTGTCCTCAAATGTCCTCAAATTAAAGCATAATTTAGCTCTGTCCTCGAATGGCCCCTCAATTTGAGGGAGCTGATTTGTCCTCAAATTGGGTTTGAAAAATTTTGTCGCCTTAGATTATAATAAATTGGTAAACTTTAATAATGTAAAATCGATTATAAAATTAAAAAATTCGGTCGCATGCAGTATTTGTTTTTTTTTTAAACTAAAATTTTGAATTTTATTTCTTTAAATTTCAGTAGTTTTTGAGAAATGTTAATACAATAGTAAAAACAACAGTAAATGAGAAAGTAAAAATAATTGGGACATAAAATTTCAAGATTGTGAACCTTGCCCATCTTATCCTAATACTACTTTTATTGTTATTATTATTATTTACAATTACATTTTCATGCTTTTTTCTTACATATTATCATTAATTATGATAATTGAAAAGTCAGAAGAGGTTTGGGGAATTAGATATAACAAATTTAAAATAAAGTATGAAACAAAAATCAATCATACTAAAACAAAGTAGATAACTTATTTCCTAATTTTAAGTATAAACTATTTATGCTTTATTTCGTTAGCTTATACTCATTAGAACTAATAAATAAGAATATTGAAGATGTGGCACAGCCACTGACTTCCTAGAACCTAAACAGATATTTTAGCTTACATATATAGTTTTAGAGTTATAATACATTAAAATAGAAGTAACCGATCGAAAAATGAATTTTAATTTACAATTTAGTTTTATTAACTCAGCTATAATACCTTAGCACTCCCAAAATATTCTTCTGATAGTGACTATGAGACTGGATACTATTTTATTTCTGTCTGTGTTACTCTTTTTAGTAGCTCAAACAAAGCATATTAGTAATTGTATATTTAATGTTTTAGTGAAAACAATCTGAAGATAGAACTCTTGTTTTAAAACGAAATACAGTTAAACTAGTATGTTGTGGCCACCACGAGACTTTCTTCTATCTTTTCCTATACAAATTCACTCAGTAACAATAATAATAAAAAAAAAAAAAAAAAAAAGTGGGACTTTGACAAAATTTTGGGTAAAATGTGAAAATTATTCTAAGTTTGTCAAAACACGGAAACCGTGGGAGTTTCATAGGATTAAGGGGAGAGGAAAAAGAAAAAAAAAAAAAAAAGTGGGACTTTAACAATTTTTCACATTTTACCCAAAATTTTGTCAAAGTCCCACTTTTTTTTTCCCCTCTCTCCTTAATTCTATCAAATCTCACGGTTTCCGAGTTCTCACGAACTTAAACAAATTTTTGCATTTTTCCTCCAATTTTTTCAAAGTCCCATGGTTTCCGTGTTTTGACAAACTTAGAATAATTTTCACATTTTACCCAAAATTTTGTCAAAGTTTGTCAAAACACGGAAACCGTGGGACTTTGGCAAAATTAGGGGAAAAATGCAAAAATATGTTAAAGTTTGTCAAGACACGGAAACCGTAGGACTTTGACAAAATTAGGGGAAAAAAGCGAAAATTAGTTTAAGTTTGTCAGAACACGGAAACCGTGGGAGTTTGATAAAATTAAGGGGAGAGAAAAAAAAAAAAAAAAGATTTTTTTTCTAAGTTTTTTTTCGTAAAAAGTAAAAAAAAAATCGATAACTTTGTTTTAAATTATCACTGATTTATAGTTCAACCATTCGTTTTAAAGGTACTGACGAGACTTTTCGAAAGATACCCATCTTGAAAATTTTTGCCCTATATCACCCTGTTAAAAATTTAGAAAAAACGGGATGGCAACGCAACCTGTAAGACGATTTTTACCAAAAGTTGATAGGCACTAATTTATGTCAAGGTGCAACTACATACCAATTTGTATGAAATTCTGTGCAGTAGTTCCAGAGATACAGTTGCCACAAAATTTTGTCACACACACACACACAGACAGACAGACAGACAGACATTTTCTAAAAATGTTAAAATCGGATTCTACAGCTCTCAAAACGTGTAAATCCATCAAAAACCCGAAATTGAAAATTTTTACGAATCCAATACTTTCTTCTATTGAAGATAGAAGAAAGTAATAAAGAAGTTAAATTTTCTCCCTGTAAACAGTTTCGTTTTTCAATTTATTACATTATGAGTTTTATTCAGACAAAACTTTATAAATTAAACATTATTAATATATCTTTAAACTACATGATATACACACACATACACATACACATTTTGTATACACAAATAAGTTTTTTTTTTTTTTTTTAAGTTAGTGCAAAAATAAGCACTAGGACTAAAATAAAATGCACAAATATAAAATAAAATCATAAAACTAATCAACAAATATAAATAAATAATCGATGTCATTGCGAAATCTGCCACAGAAAAACCACTAGTCTATCTAACGCTTCGTCTGAATGGTTCCCTTAGAAGGTATATAAGATCGCACGCGATTGGATACTAGATTGGACCCTGGATAAGAGTTTGGAGGCCCGCCACCGTCTACTATCACTTTTTATCAGTTCATTGAGCTGAGTCCACGCGCTTTTATTCATTTTTAAATATTTTTTTTTTAAATCCTCGCGTATTTTATTAACTTCACCACTATCGTATCGTTTCGACAAAAAGTAATTGTAACGTAACTGGTCCACGCTAGAGAAATATTATATATATTGATAAAAAAAAAATAATATTAATTAATAAGATATTTTAGTGCTTATTAAATAAATATATATTTAGATATAATAAAAATGTAACTTTGTATATGCATGCAAATATTATTAACTTGCAGTTAAGAAAATTTAATTTTCGCCATTTTGCCTCTAAAAATTCCTGTATTTTTTTTTTTTTTTTTTTTTTTTTTTTTTCCCCTACTTTAAACGCCGGTTTTTTTTTTTTTTTTTTTTTTAACCCACCTGAGCTGGGCTTTTTTACAAAACAACTGAGTTGTTTACAATCCTGGATAATATTCAATTCCAATGTTATATTCAGATAAAATCTGGTTATGGTAAAATTTTCAAAGAAATTTTTTAAAATCATTTTTAAAAAATTTTATATGCGAAAAATCATGTATTTTCTTAAGATCGATGGCAATGATTGATGATAATTTATAAAACTGAAAAACTTTTTCTCCATTGTAGTGATTAGTCCATTCGGCTGAGATCTGGGTTATTTTTTGATAATTGACAGGACGTTTCACTACTGATTGAAAGCAATAAACAATTCCCTTGTTTAGGAAGAGAATAAAAAAAAAAAAAAGAAAGAAAGAAAGAAAGAAAGAAACTTGATGATGAATGAAATAATATTAGACAGAAACGTTTTTCGGTGAGTCATCTCCACTTTTACAAGCCGGTCTTTTTCGAACAACAGATCTGTCATCCGTGAATGAATTTCACTGGCGGTTGCAATCAATGAGAAAATTTTTGAATGGCAAATGTTACTCAAGCCAGACTAGTAAAACACGAATATTTTTTTTTTTTTTTTTAAAGGGAAAGAGAAATTTGAATTGACATTTGTGCAGTGCGATGCATATGCAAAAGGTAGCATAAAAAGTAGGAAAGTTTTCAAGTAAGCAGAAAAGAATACACAGTTAAGATATATATGGGCAATATTTTGTAATATTTGACAGAAATATAGCTCTTTTCTATCTTTTATAGGAGAATAAAAATATTCTATAATAACAGAAAGATATTATACGCGAGTGAGTCTGTACCAAATTTGTCCTGAATGTACTTTCACAGGACAGACGATAATACTTGAAAATTATTTCTTTCTTTCTTTCTTTTTTTTTTTTTTTTTTTTCAAAAATTGATTTAAATTATTATAAAACCACGCTTTATCTTCGTTTTAACCCTTTCCCTAGGATATGAAATTGAATATATATTCCATCAAGCAGAGCCAAAATTATATTATAAAATAAATTTCTTTTATAACTATAACATAATTTATGAATTTTTGAAAGTTTGCTAAATAAACTTAAGTACGATTATTATTATTATTATTTTAATTATCAAAAAATATCAAGCCTTGTAAAAACAATGAACCTTTATTATTTGTTTGTTTATTTATTTTTATTTACTATGCTCATACAATAGCATTTCCCCCCCCCCCCCCGGTAAAAATATGCAACGTAAGACAGCCTCAATATCAAATGACAGTAAACCACATTTAAAAAGAAATAGAAAAAACCCAAAGGTAAGATTAAACACAAATTTTTAAGTTCGATGCAGATCAATATTTATTTATTTACTTATTCAACTTTTAATAAGTCAATAAATATTTGGTAAAGACTAAAATTTAGAGCAAAAGATAAATAATAATGGTAATAATAATAATGATTTAAAAAAAAAAATAATGATGATAATGACGAGTTTCGTTATAGGCTGTTTTGTAATATTATAAAAGTGAGCACCGTAAAACATTTTTCTATATCAAGAATGGTTCACTCATCCCCTTACATGCAGAACGACTGCTGACCGTGCAAATCTTCTGAAGTATCACAACGGAGTTGATAAAATTTACATTTTCACACCTGTTAACACAACAAAACTGAATAAATCTGTTCTGATTCTTCGGGGTGAAAACACGGTTACTAATATCGCACTGATTATTCTAAATAAAATATTATTTGATTGTTTTCCTGATAATGATGATGATGATAATTTATTATAGTTATATATGTTTAACTGTTTTGTTGTTAATTAATGATTAAAAAAAAAAAAAAAAAAAAAATCTGTAATATAATGCATTCTATTTGAAAATTTTGAGTCAAGATATCATATACAAAGCGTCTTGTCATTATAAAATACATTTCTAAAGCGGACCACAAAGTCTTTTAGTTTGAACAGACCTGTTTCGTATGACTTGAATTATCATAAAAAGCTCAGTTGTATTTATCTCATTATTTATCATTGATCCTTTTTGGTTGCTACATTTTTATATTGTTTTAGATAATATTTTTAGACAATGCATTCTGCCGCTGTCCCCAAAATGAGACGATTTTATATTAATACATTCAATTACTTGAAATTTGTTGTAATACTTAATATTCTTCACGAAAAAAAAAAAAAAAAAAAAAAAAATCTATATTTAAGAGAAATTTAGAAAATTAATTTTGACAAATTATGGGTAAAAATAGGTATGGTATTGCATTATGTTACAATTCTCATAAAAGTAAAGTTTTCTATTATTATTCATATATGAATACGCAAACATGAAAGTTGTCGTACGTTTTTAGCCTATTTTAAATAAGAGCAGGGGCTTACAAGTAGTATCGTTTGAAAGGTATGGTTAATGTGAGTTTGAGAAAAAATGTTATTCTTATATTATATAAGGCCAAGAAACCAGGCAAACATACTTTTAATTTTATACACTCCCCACCCCCAATCTTAACCGCATAATCTTTTGTATTTAAAATTCCTATAGAAAAAATCTGCATTTTTTTTTCTTCTTATGTAATACAACAGAACGGCTCGAAATTTAGCTTATTTTCTGAATTTATTTTTCCTTATTTATTTTTTATTTATCTGGCTACTTAAATAAGTATATTTTTTTTATTGATTGGAGATTTGGCGCTAGATAAATAAACACAACAATAATAAACAACATCTTGTACGCCAAGGGAAATAATAAAACAAGCAGACAGCTATTTCGGTAGCATTTAGCGTACCGTCATCAGTGCTGACGGTATGCTAAATGCAGCTGAAACAGCTGTCTGCTAGTTTATTATTTCCTTTGTAGGGAAACAGGGTGGGTATACATTGTCATGTAAATCAAGGCTGGCCAACCCGTAGTCCGCGGACTGCATCGCAAGAGAATTCACGAAATTTATAATTTGACATCTTCTGCTGAAACATCTAAAATTAATACACTTTTTCTGACTCTTTTAGTGAAAATACCGATTAAGGTAACTTAAGAAACACATATTACAAGAAACAAATATTATGCGCTCCCTGATATTAATAAAATATTACCAGCTCAATAACTGATTCGTACTGTTATACTTATGAATGTGTATTCAAACGTTTTTGACTGTTTTATCGTTATTTTATAAATAAAAATATATTTAATATATCTATTCCCTCACGATCCCACCGGAAAAAGAATTACTATATTTGTATGGTTCACACATTTACACAACCAAGAGTTTTGGGTTGGACGGGCCTGATGTAAATAAAAATGCTGATAGTTGTTATTATTATTATTATTATTATTATTATTATTATTATTTATTTTATCTATTTATTTATTTATTTGGAGGAAAAAATAATTACTGAGAGCTGTGTTTGCACGAAAATCTTGAATTTCTATATTTATTATTTAAATGCTTATATATATATATATTTAAAAAAAAAAAAAAAAAAAAAAAAGGTCGAGTTTCGAAATTTTCATTATTGGACGATACTAATTATCATTAATTTACATTTATTGGCTAACGTAGAATCAACAAAATACGATTTCAAAGATTCATTTCCTAGTTAATATTAAGTAATGAAAAACAAACAACAGTTACGTATGAAACGAACACCCTAAGTTTAATCCATGCAAATACGACAGGAGTGGTATGAAAGGGCGTACGGCTTTGACTTATGGCATGGCCAAGTTTGCAGAGCACTTACGAATGAATTGTAGGCCAAGGGTAGGCAAGTAGTAACAAAGAAAAAAAAAATCATAGTTTAAAGTGAGTGAAAATAAAAAAAATATCCAGCAAGTTATTATTACTATTTTAATAATAAACATCTTATATATTAAATATGATTAAATTTAATCGGACAGATGTAAAGATGATTTCATTCATATTAGTTTTAATTATTCAAATGTCTATCATAAACTTCGGAAATAATTTTCGCATTGGTACTTTTTTCGCTGGTCACTCGCATTTATCATTAGAATAGGTTGGTGTTGTGATTAATATAATTGTCTACACCAGGGACCTCGACATGGGCGGAATTCCCTACATGGGGTCTTTCTGAGAGGTTCTAGCCTGTATACGCTCATTTCGGGAAAAATCACAGAAAACTCCGAACAGGTAAGCTGACGAACGCGACCTGTTACTGAAACAACACCTCCCCAACCAGTTTGAGAGCAGAACCTCTCGACTACTGGAGGGGCTCATTTATGATCAGAGATTTCTATTCTCTATTTCCTTTATATATATATATATATATATATATATATATATATATATATATATATATATATATATATATATATGTATACGTATATATATATATATATATATATGTATACGTATATATATATATATATATATATATATACCATATATATAATTAAATAACAAGAGTATACTGAAATTTCATGCAGCATAGACTGGTGCAGAATCACAGAAAAATGCATAACGTTTCAACTTCAGTGACATACTTTTACGTCCAATGTGTATCAATAACATATAGGGGTTTGAACGAATATTAAGTTTTATGAAATTTTGTTCATTAATTCTAGAATCACAGCACGCACAAAAATTTGTGGCACATAGACTTGGCTTTAAAAATTCAAATTGTTTAAAACAATCAAAAATCGCAAATCAAATGTTTTTTATGAATTAACTTTTGTGATATGAAAACATAAGAAGGCAAAACACATTTAGTATTACATTAAAATATGCATTGTCAATATTCTTATACATTATTGTTGAGGACAAAATCAAAAATATTCGTAAAAATAAAAATTATTCCTTTAATGTTCAGCAAAGTACAAGTAATTTTATTATTCGACGTAACTTTTACTCATTACAAAATGCATTACAATTTCTCTGAAATTATATTTCTAAACTTTTGCTTCAAGCATTGTTCCTGAAAACGATTTTCAATCACGCAAGCAGCAGCTGTATGATGTCACAGAAAATTGTTAGCATATGCAGTGCAGATGGTTGAAAAAAATAGCACAAAGAATTTTTTGTAATTACTATAAAGTTCTGTAATTTTGCAAGACTGAACTTATCATTCTCATGATTAAATATAATACAATTCATGATTTCTTAATACATTTTGTAAGACTGATTTTGTTTTACTCATCGTGGAAACACTGTACAATTAATGATTTCTTAATGTATACTTTGAGACAGATTTTGCTTTTCTCAGCATTCAACACTGAAAAATTAATAATTTCTTAATATACTTTGTAAGACTAATTTTGCTTTTGTCATCATTAAACACTGTAAAATTAAAGATTTTTTAAATATATTTTGCATGACTAATGTTGCTTTTCTCATCAGTAAACACTGTAAAATTAATAATTTCTTAACATATTTTGTAAAAATGATTTTACTTTGCTCATCACTAAATACTGTAAAATTAATGATTTCTTAATATACTTTACAAGGCTAATTTTGCTTTTCTCATCATTAAACACAGCAAAATTAATGATTTCTTAATATACTTTGTAAGATTTATTTTGATTTTCACATAATTAAACACTGTACAATTAAAGATTTTTTAATGTACTTTCTAAGACTGATTTTGATTTTCTTACTATTAAATACTGTACAGTCAGAAAAGAAAAAAAAAAAAAAAAAAAAAAAAAAAGCCTCCCCCCAACCTAATTTCGCCATAAGTTGTCGTAGAAACAAGCGGCTGGTACCAATCAATTTGTAATAACGTCTAGTTTATAATGGTATAGTTAGATTTTGCTTAGGGGGCCGTCTACATATTAAAACTGGCATCAACTTCATTTTTTTCAATGATAACCCCATTTTTTATAATTTATTTGAATTCTTTGGATCAAATCATCGCGGAAAATGCTATATTATATTTTGCTCAATTTTTCATAGAGTTATAAGCTGTCAAAATATGGGGATGCTAATGTTAAATGAATGTGACAAACATTAATTCATATCTTCCAAAATAATTATGATATTCAAATTGTGTGTGTGTTTTTTTTTTTTTTTTTTATACAATAGAATGGAGTGACCCAAACATATTCCATGCATACTTTTGATAAAAGAAAAAGAAATATTTTTTGAATTATGAAAATTATAAATAAATTCAAATTTGAAAAAAAATATGAATTATGACCTATGTTGATTTTTGCATGAATAGAACGGGCATCATCGAAAACGTGGGTTGCCAAATTTACAGCTCGTCCTAACATTTTTTTTTGAATTACAGTGATATTTCATTTTTTACTGCTATTAAGGGGCCGTCACTTATTATAATTTGTATCCACTGTGAGTAAATATCGTTATATATTTTGACGAAAAATTATTTTAATTAACTTTATGTTATTCTAATTGTTTTCTAAGCAACATTCCGTTGTTTATAAAACAAATTGGCCTATTTATTTATTTTTTTTAAATAAAATTATGGCAATGCAGGCGAGAGATTATGAAAGAATTCCAAAAGAAATGAAGCCCCGCCTCTATATCACGGAAACAACATTAAAAAACTAGTTTGCATACTCGTATATGACTCTATATGTGACGCTGGTATGCATAAATATCAATGACATTTACTACATCGAATGCTGAAGACAAAATTTAAATGATTTATTTGGAAGTATGTAAAATAATTTTGTTTTATAATGTAAAGTTTTAAAAAATTGTGTAAAGGCGTGGCTTCCGTTGCAAAAAGGAATATACACGATCCTGAAATGTTAAGTCTTTGTTCTTAAATATTACATAACTTTTCCTAGTTTCTCACTGCTAAAATTCTATATTAAACCTGTTATATTTTCCTTTTTGTACTTGAATATTTTAGGATTCGTGCACCTCAAGTTAAATGTCATGATTTAAGAAACGAAACGCAATAAGACGTAAAGATTATTGTTTGAAAGAGCAATACACAGTGAACAATACTTTTTATTTTCTTTTTTAAAATTAATAAAATTAATATTTATTAATTTTTACAAGACTTTTTTAAAACGCATTTTCTGTTTTAATCTTTTTGTGACATTTTCGCATTCGTTTACTATACCGCTTGTAAGCTAACGCTATTTAAATTTTATCGCATGACGTAACATAATAAAATAATAAATGTTTATTAAAGGTTTTTTTAATTCTGAATGAAATAGTGGATTTTTTTAAAAAATAAAATCTACAAGAATGGAACACTGGCGCACTCGCAGAACTAATGCAACTATCAGTAAAACAAAATTTTCTACTTCTTAAATCAATGATATTATAGGTAAAGAAATTTCTTAAATGAATACCGGTATGAATTCTGCGCTAGTGTTCCATCCCTGAATCTATTATTGAAACAAAGCGCAATAATATTTATTTTCGATTATTCTAATCACGGTGTAAAACTAGCGTCACATTTATTATGGAAAAAGAATTTAAAACAAAGTAATATGTCTTATTACTTTTAAAGATATAGATATTACAAATTTAAACTTAAGAATTGAAGTACAGTAGACGACTGTATAGCGGAAAATATTCGTTCTGGGCAATAGGAAACCGTTTTAAGCGGGGCATACTTTATCAGACCAATTTATGCAAATTCAATCCAATACAGAAATTTTTTATTTTATTTTATTGTTTTCTAAGTAAGGTTTCGATGTTTACTATACAAATAAACCTATTTTCGTAAAATAACGCATTGCAGGCGAGAAATTTTGATGGCATTCCAAAAGTATAATAAACCCCACCCTCTGGCTTTTTCTAAAACAATACTTTACTTTAAAAAATATTTTTTTGTTTCCTTAATTTTAGTTTGTTTGACTCTTTATAGAACTCTTGCGTATATAAAGGAGTGAAATTTACTGTTTCGATTGTTGATGACAAAATTTCAGTTATTTAATCATGAATTTGTGAAATTCATGATTAAACATAGCTTCCAATATTTTAATTTATTCCGGAGTAATTTTAGCCCCGCCTCTATTTCGTACCACTTATTTTTTAAAAGTAATTTTTTCTTATTTTATCGAAGTTGCATATTGAAGAAAATTTTTCTATAAATAAAGTGGTGCGAAATAGAGGCGGGGCTAAAAGTACTCCGGAATAAATTAAAATATTGGCAGCTATGTGATTAAATAACTGAAGTCTGTTCCGCCTGTGGGCGTTATTCTTTCAAACTACATTATGTCAGAACAAGGTTTTCTGCATTCATATTTATATTACATGTGAACATACATAATAATTATATTCTTTCCAGTGAAAGTATTTGTATTCATACTATTTTGTTTATATAAATATGAATATAAGGACTATTCTTATGAAATATAGTATCATATAAATTGCGAAAGAAACGCCCACTGGAGGAGCTATAGATTTCCAAATGACGTGAATCTACGTCAACGGTCACGAAATTGTTAAATATCTTGTCTCAAATTTTAGCTTAAATCTTGTTATCTATATTTTTGTGTTTCATATATCATTGGTTTGTACGCCTAAAATTAAATGTAAAACTTTATAGAAGTAACACTTCCATGCGGGGTTTACTGTATAACATAAAAATAAAACCAACAGAAGCAGATAATTCTTTTTCTTAAATATTAAACTTTTTTTATTCTTTTTTTACCGCTATTAATATTGTTATCATTATTACTATTATTGTTTTATCTTGGTATCTAAATTTTTGTAATTCAACATTGGAGGGTTCATATGACTCAAGCTATTTAAATTTTTTCCTATGAAGAGACGTATTCAGCTATTACATGTTTAACCCTTTCGCTACCAGAGCCTCAGGAGAAAAACTGCCACCACAGCCCAGACGTCTTATTATTTAAGTGTGATACCAATTGTCATTTATTTTTGTGGGATGTATCTATAACGTTCTAAGTGAAATTAGCAATTTTGCAAATTGACACACATAAGTGACACTGGGCTATAGATAGATAATTCCTTTGGTAGCCCCGTCGTCACATATATGTGATACATTATCACAAACTGATAATGAACACCCGTCACATATTTGTGACGCCGGGCTCAGGTAAGAAAATCGGATCGTCACATATATGTGATGCTAGTAGCGAAAGGGTTAATAAAAATAAACCATTTGAATATTTTTAATTCATAAGCTAACACAGAGCGTTTTGTGAATTGTTTTCGTTTTTTATTTTATAATTAACATTTCTGCACTTTTTTTCAGGTGTGAAACTTAATAAATAATGTCTATTCTGTGGTAGATCATGATTTAATTTTTCTAAATGTACAGATTTACCCCTAACACATTTTCGCTTGTAACTCTATCAAGAATTAATTCAAAATATATAAATAGGACCTTTTTCTGGACTGCCTTGATCTTAGGAATTCGAATATGAAGTCAAAAATAGGAGTTGCTATTGAAAAAAAAAAATGAAGTTGATGCCTGTTTTAATAGGTAGATGACCCCTTAAGCAAAATATAACTATACCATCATAAACTAGACGTTATTACAGATCGATCGGTACCAACCGCTTGTTTCTACAATAATTTATGGAGGGGGGGGGCTTTATTTTACTGACTGTACAATTAATTATTTCTTAATTTACAGTTAAGGGGAAAAGTGCAAACACTTCGTTTCTAATTCTGTGAAAAATCACTATATAAAAAACATAACCATTATAAATTGATTAATAATAACCTTTATTATTTACTTCGTGGATTAAACTTTGGGATCCATTTACATATTAATATTTAAACTAAGTTTAACTAACACCTAATGTAGAAAACTATTTAAATCGACTTTCAAATTTATGTCTATATTATATCATATTTAGAGTTATTAGCACCAAAAGGTTTGGAATTAAAATTCTTCAAAATTTTAATTGAGTATTAAAGTACTTTTATGAAGTGATGTTTAAATTTCTCAAAATTTTAATCATATCGTACTGAATAATTATAAGAGCATATTAATTAAAGACAAAGGCCGCGGTAGCCTGGTCGGTAAGAGCAGCGAGTTCGTGATCGAAAGATTGCGGGTTTGGTCCTCGAGCCGGCCGAAGACTGTCATGTACGCTAATGGCGACTGGTGCACGCTAAGTTCCATCGTGGTCGCAAAGTCCTCCAAGTTCCCATCAAAAATTATGCCTCTGGGGCTACCGGAACGTGGGTTTAACTCGCTCTGATCCGGATCAAAATTCGAGTTCCTGTTGTTTGGCTGGTGCTGCCATCTTTCACCAGCTTCTGGAGCTAAAGTCGTACTTCCTCCCTATGAGGTGCTCCTAAATAACGGAAGACGCACCCCTCATGCCTTAAACTAAATCCAGTTAGTTCCACTACCGGGGCTCGGAATTTCCGAGTGGCATACGACAACAACAACAACAACAACAATTAAAGACAAGTCTTTCATTCTAGTAGTTACACGCCTGCTCAAGCGTTCAGCAAGATTTGTAAAAGATCCTTTTTTTTTTTTCAATTTAAAAACTTTTCTGTCTATTAAATGTTTTCAAACATTGGGTATTTAAAGAACTGTGTCTTCCTCATGCTTTTCAGTGAAGATTGGTTTAAGATAGCATTTATGGGGCCAGTAACAAATTGAGCAAAATCAATAATATTTGTGATCACACTGTATTGTTGAGTGAACGAAGTGATATGTAACTTTAGGATATGTTAATATAGACCCAGTACAATTTGTAGATGAATTTGTGTGACGATACTAGCATGTTAAATAAAGGAGAAATAAGCATTTATTTTAAAACTAAAAAAAAATCAGCATGCTTTTTATTTATAATATACAGAGTTTTAAACGAAAATCATTCCTACTTTTAGATAATTTGAAAAAACACTTTTGAAACAATATACTGCAATCGGATTACAGTTATCTCAAATATCTCATGAAATTTGAGCATTTTTATGAAAAGCGTTTTCTTCACTGTGCATATGCGAAACATGGAAACATTTTTATTACAGAAGTTGAAAGCTAGATATATTGAGCAACTTTTGTCAAAAGTTCAGCTGAATAGAGTAAAAAATAAGCAAATTGTTGGCAAAAGAACGAAATAGATTTTAGGCATTTTCCAAGAGTGGAAATTTCATAAGGGGTTTTTCACATGCTGCGTAATTAATTTGAGGATCCGGTTATTTCAACCACGCTCCAAAAGTTCTTTTTTGTGAAAAACCCCTTATAAGCTTGTAACTCTAACATATTTTTGTTTATTTACTAAGATTTGTGAGATTATATGGGGTTTTTCATAAAAAACAGCTTTTGCAAAGTGGTTGAAATAATTGGATCTTCAAATTAATTACGAAAATATCAAAAATCTCAGTTTCGAAAATTCGAAAAAAAAAAAAAATCTCTATATGGTAAGAGAAAATAATAAAAAATGTAATCAGATCAGAAGAACGTGAATAAAACATTTTCTTTCATTTTGTTTGACAACTGTTTTAATATGAATACCTCATTTCAACAAATATTTCCCAGAAAATGTTTCAGATGAACTGAATTCAGAAAATGCAGGAAAATTCGCAAAAGGCAAATGACGTCAACTAGTGACAGGTGTACTGACAAAAAACGTGAATACTTGAGAAACAATTCTCAGATAACTCTCACAAAAAGAATAAAAGTCATTTCAACAAACTCTTTTATATCCAGAGAAGGTCAGTGGTCCAATAGTAATATGTTTTTCGAAACAGGCTTTTTCATCTTTCAACATAACTGCAAGATTTTATGATGTTTTTTTCGGAATGCAATGTAGAAATAAAGTAAAACCATGATGCAAGAATATTAAAATAGCAAACATTACATTCCCTGTAAGCTAACTAGAAATTTAATGAATATTTATTGGTGTAATGTGGTGTTGGGATTAAGGCTAATAGTGTATTTTGGGATCTAGGCCTAGGTGGGATGCCATCCGTGAGGGTCTTTTAAAGAGATTATTCTAGATCGTATTCTTGCGAGTTTTTGAGAAAACCACGGAAAAGAAAAGAATCATTTTGTATTTTGAGAAAAACACGGAAATTTTCATCCGCCAGGATAGTTCTCTCGAACTGTACTTACTCATTTCATGTGCGAAAATTGGAACCAGGAAATATATTTTCAATATATTTTACCCCATTTCCTGTCGTCTGCTGGATAGGGCGAATGTAAAGCAAGAAATTGTTATTATTTATTCATTTATTTATTATTATTATTTTTGTCTGTTTTGCTTTTACTTATGATGTAACAGTCTAAATTAAATTGTCTCATAGATCAAAAACCTCTCAAATGAAAATATACAGACTATTAATTCAGGGAAAACAACTTGTACGATTCAAGTAAATTTTCAACGCCTAAGCAGTGTCACTGTCGGGAAAGGTAATTAACCTTCTACAGACAACACAGAATCTATGTTATTAACTTATGGTATTAAAATCCGATTGTATATGTCCGTGTATCTTCTTAAAAGTCGTTATACGCAGGTTAAAAAAAAAAAAAAAAAAGCTGTGAAATAACCCAAGAAATTCGAGTTCTCTATTTAAATTAAATTATTTCCATCAGTCAAAAAAAAAAAAAAAAAATGTATATACGAGGGCTGTCTGAAAAGTTTCCGACCTAACAAAGAAGAGATATTTTTTTAACATAATTAGGGTTATTTTTCAACATAGTCTCCTTGTAAGTCTATACACTTTTCCCAGCGATGCTCCCATCATTTTAACCCATCTAAACAGTAGGTGGAATCTTTCTCTTGAAAATAACTGTTCACAAAGTTTATCACCTCTTCATTTGACAAAAATTTTTGTCCTCCGAGTGCTTCCTTTAGTTTAGGAAACAGAAAAAAGTCACTTGGGGCCAGGTCTGGTGAGTAAGGGGGATGGTCAACCAGTTCAAACGGAGCATTGTCTTGGTGAAACAAAATTTTCTTTTTTTGCAAATGTGGTCGCTTTTCCACAATTTGTGTCTTTAGCTTCTCAAGCAAGGTTGAATAATATGCTCCAGTAATTGTTTTTCCTTTTTCAAGGTAATCTATCAGTACAATTCCATGGCTATCCCAGAAAACAGTCGCCATCACTTTTCCAGCAGAAGGAACAGTTTTTGCTTTTTTTGGAGTCAATTCTCCCTTTGCAGTCCACTGTTTTGATTGCGTTTTTGTCTCTGGGGTGTAATGATGAAGCCAAGTTTCATCTACAGTAATTAAACGGCGAAAAAACTCCGATTTATTGCGTCTGAATTGCGCTAACAGAGCAGTGCAAATGTTCATTCTGACACGTCTCGCGGACATTCTCAGCACTAAAGTTGGGACTTTAATCATCAAATTAGGGATATTTTGAGCTGCTCGTAAGGACAAAATTTAAGTTGGCAATAGTACAACATACTGCCCAAAAAATGTCTGCCTATAGCAGAGCCAATTGCCTGAAGCAGCTGGGCGGCAACATAAAATCAGCGTCAGCAGAATAAGGAACTTTAAATTACAAATTATATGTTATGGTCCAAAACAAGGTTTTGAGTTTTTTTTTTTTTTTTTAATAAAGTGATATAAATAAATAAATAAATAAATAAATAGTGATTTACTTATTTACCTATTATTATAATATATTTTTTTTTAATTTACTTAAGTATCGTGATCAGCGAGGCGGTCAAAGCCTATTAGTCAAAGTTAAAAAGTGCTCTTTTGGACAAATTCGCGATTTAATAAACTGATGTAATAAAAAAATAAATTTACAGTGCATGCATATTTATATTACACAATTTCAAAGACATAAACGAATATAAGGTTTTGAAATAAACAACAGGTAATAATATTGATTGTTTATAAAACCAAACATTTTTTATGACTCGTCATGCTTACCTTTGCCGGCTACGCTAAGATGTTGCTCACAAAATTTAATATTGGGAGAAATTTAGCATGAGATATCATCTCTACAATGCAATCTTAACTTGAACATGTTAAAAATTAAGTTAACTGTACTAGTAGCAGCAGTTCCGCTCACTTGAAGGACATTTTTCGGCTATTTTTTGTGTACAGTTCTTTTTTTTTTTTTTTTTTTTTTAATCCATATATTAATACACAAGCATAAAATTTGTTGTCCCTTTTTAACATATTAATTATGGGAGTAGAGGGTTGAAAATGGTATCATTCGAAAGGTATGGTTAGCCGGAAGGTGCGAATACAAATATTATTTTCTTACGATGTCAAGAAGGTATTTAAAAATACATTTATTTTTTATGCATTTTCCCCCATTTTTCCCTTTTATACACGTATTCCTTTACATCAAAAAATACCTAAAAGTAGAAAGTTGTTAAATCTGGCAATTTCATAAAGCTCAAATAAAACCATAGACACAGTAATTTGTATAATGTAGCATCACTATACGCAAGTGAAGTGATGACGTCACTGTCTGTCCATGGAGCCATGAAAAGGATTTTCTATGTTAATTGTCCATTGGATTTTTTGTAAAAAATTATTAAAAAATAACGGAAATTATCTGCCGATTTTAATTCCGATATTTGGGTATAGTTATGTATAAGTTACTGTCTACATGTGTTTGATTGAGTTATTTTTTCTGTAAAATTGATAAAATTTTAATTTAAAATCACAAAACTCCAGAAAAAAAAAAAATGGCAAACTTCCAGTTGCGAATGTAAACATAAACATTTCATTTCAAAGGGAGATATTTAAACAATAAAGATTTAACTAATATACTAAATAAAAGGAAAATGGATTTGTTACTAACTGCTGCATGTATAAGTAGACGATACGGAAAAAATTCCGATTTCCGTTTTTTGCTGAATTTACATGTTTTGAGCTTTCTTTACGTTTCAATTAACGGAAATTGGCTACTTATTTTTTAAAAAAGTGTCATTATTTCTAGCTTTTGTGGGTAGAAGAAGCAAGTAGAAGATACATAAAAAATTTGATTTCCGGTTTTCGAATTTTCGATGAATTTACACGTTTTGAGATTTCCTTGCATTTTAATTAAGTGAAATTGACTACTTATTTTTATTTTTTAAAAAGTGGATTTATTATTCTTTCCTCTGCATATGTAACTAGAAAATATAAGATTCAGAAAAGTTTTGGATTTTCGGTTTTCGATAAAGTTACACGTTTTGAAATTTCCCGAACTCAATTCGACCATTTTTTGAAAAATATCTTTTTTTTTTTTTTTTTTTTTTTGTTCAAACACTGTAATTTATGAACCAAACGAATAATTTAACAGAATTTGATACTTGGTTGGGCTTTGGTTTGACATGGTACCTATTAGCTTCTGGGCTGTATCACACAACAAGGGGCGTTTTCACGTTGCGATTTTCTCTCATTTCAGGAAAGGCTAACATCTACAGAGAGAAATAGTTATATTAAGTAAAACTCTGCTGATTCAGTTAGAGTGAATATCGGCAAACAATTGCCGCAGCTGTGTTGCAATTGCATTCCGTTTAGGACAAGGCAATAACTTTGCTTTGCCTCGCTTTGCAAAAAAAATGGTCGAGTTTCGACCACTGGGCGATACTAGTAAAAATAAATACACAAAACGTTTTTAAAATATTTTTTTCAGAAAAATGCCGAGAAGAGGGTTTGTTTTTTTCCATTAGACTTAATTCTCGTTTCCTGTCGCCAATGTGTAAATAATATTCATTTTTATATTACACTATCTTTATGTTTCTGACACACACACACACACATATATATATATATAAAGATTAGTAAAGGTGAAATCATAATGATTATGATATATTTTATTAATTATTTAAAAAGTGGATAAGAGGAAAAAAATGGAATTTATTGTTGATCCAACATTAAAGGAACTATTTTTTGTCTTTTAAACAAATAAAATTCTAGCTATTTTTATTTAATCTATTTATATTCGAAATCCACAGCATTTATGCTCGCACAGCAAGCTTTGCTCGTTTTGCTGGTCACACATTTTAAATCCAAAATCTAAAATCACTGAATCGTTATTTTTTTTACCACCTTGTAATAATAATAATAATAATAATAATAGTAGAAACTATGTGTAAAATGTGTAGAAACGTCACAACTTCCATTGGGTTTGGTTTCAACTTCAACGTTGGGTTTCTTTCGGAAGAAACTAGTTTCTTCTAGTGCAGTAAAAGAAAGTGGAAAAAGCCGGAAGAAATGGAAGAAACCAACAGAATACAAAACTAATGTTCCAGATTAAAATATATTAACTACCTATATAAAAGAATTAAACTCAGAACACAATATAGTATCAAATCTAAACTCTGTTAGATATTATTTTTGAAAAATAAGTTATTTAGTAACAAAACTTAAATATCTATAGCTGATAGGATTTTACTCCTGTAGGGGTAGGGTGTTTTTTAACTATTTCTAACATTTCCGTAACAACAACAACAACAAATAAAATAAAATAAAATAAAATAAAATAAAATAAAATAAATAAATAAAAATATTTTTAAATATAAAAATACGCAAAGAATTTTATACACAGAGATTATTACGCAATATACTAAACTAGAATATATATATATATATATATATATATATATATATATATATATATATATATATATATATAATTCTTTTGTTAATAATAGAAAAGAATGAGAATGAAGAATTAGCCAGTCTATATACATTAGCTACTATCTCTTATGTGTACTAGCATTTGTATTTCAATGTTTATTTTAAGAGACTAATGTTTTTAAAACTTTTTGCATAGATACTATCACATATTATCATATGTTCAAATAGTACAAGTGATAATAGTTAATATAATTTTTAGCTAAAAAATATTTGTACACTATTTTATTTTATTTATTTATTTATTTATTTTTTTTTTAGAATACAATCATGTGTATGAACTCGTAGCTGGTAAACCAGTGAATTATACGTATGCGTCAAAATACTTTTAAACTCCTCTATAAGTTATTCAGGATCCCCCCCCCCCCCATATTTTTCATTTTTTTTTTTTAAGTTGAGAAACTAATTTCAGTATTCAACTGCTAAAAAAAATATTTATTATACTATGTTGCACTGTAATAAAGAAAATGAGGATATGATGGCATTTTGTAACACAGTAATTATCATGTACTTGTTCCTTTAATTAACTAAAAGTAGAGGAAAGTGATACATACAATTTAATTACCAGTTCAAGAAATAACATTGTTTAAATAATAAAAATTTATACTGGGTTAAAGTGAAATCGATTCCTTTCATCTTGTCTAAAAAATCTCATGTAATTATTAATTTAGCATACATAATTAATAATTAAAATTTTTATAGGTGTAATTAAATTTACTTAAGATTATTAATTTGAAAATGCGGTAATTACAATTCATATAATAAATGTTAAAGAAAAACAGTTTCTTCCATTTTTCCACATGGAAGAAACCTATTTCTTCCGGCCGGTTTTTTCCATGTTTTTTTCCGCGGTTTTTTTCCACCATGGAATAAACTTGCCAACTCTGCTACTACTACACATATGCTCCTTTAGGTAATAGTGTGGTTCAGAAAACATAAAGCTGATTTTAAAAAATAGACACCTAACAATTTTCCTGTAAGAGCAAATTGATACATACATCGTGAAGACATATGAGAGAATTTACAAAGCGGTTAAAAGACAAATATCAGTAGAGCCGTTTCTTGAAACACTCATTTCCTAGATTTATAAATAACTGACCTGCCTAATCAGAACACATGTCAATTTTCCTGTTGTAACCAAGTAATGCATCCTAAAAGACATCTAAAAACGGGTTTATGTAACAAATTTGAAGAAAATCGTTAGAGACGTTTTCGACTTTTGGTCCCATTTCCGATTTTCACCAAAACTTGGCAAACGTATCTGCTCAGCGGAAACAAACAATTACATAAGAAAAAAAAAATATGTCTATTAGGGAGTTAACCCCTTACCTGCCGATGAAAATTTACGAGATTCATTTCAAAGTGCAACAGTTCTCTTTCAACCCCGAAATGAGTATATCTTTCGGAAACACTGTCGAGATCACATTCAAGATTATTTTATTACATTGTCAAATGAAATTGTGTCAGTAGTTTCACTGGTAGCAGTAAAATACAAAAGATCGTATTTTGGAAAAACGTATATATACGCCCGGGGCAGGTGACCGGGGGGTATATAAGTCCGGGTTAATATGGTGACCACTTTTTAAAGAACACACTTGCGAGACTTACTTATTCAGTTTTCCTGAACTAACCAACTACGAAAGGACATCTAATAGGGTGTTTATATAGCAAATTTGAAGAAAATCGTTAGAGCTATTTTTGAGATATGGACTTACGATTCCACTTCCGGTTTTAAATTTTTTTATCAAAAGTTGGAAACATTTTCTGTACACTAGACTTCCCTGACGTCTGATGTTTCGTCGTTCTATCTTTATTAATTTTGGAGACATGATAGTCAGAAGATTCCACACATACAGGCATAACTGCCAAAAACCACTCTTTTGGACTCAAGGAAGCCTTAAAACATGTAATTCATGGGAAAACTGGATATCGAAATTTTTGACCGATACAATACTTCCATTATCTACGGTAATCGGGTAATAAAAGTTTAAAAAAAAATAATAATAATAAAATAAAATAAACACTGAAATCGTTCACTATTTCGTTTTGGACGGTTACATGCAATTTCGGAAAGTCCCACCGCCGCTCGTTGTATTTTGCTGCCCAATCGCTTCAGACAATCGGCACTACTACAGGTGAGCATTTTTTTTAGCAGTATGTTGTCCCGCTTATCCTGTACTCGCTTTGGTTTATAAGTTAATACAGTCGGTAACAAAAGTCTCCGAACACTAGCAAAAATTCCTATGTAAAAAAAGTACACTTAATACAGTTTTGTTAAATAAATCCTTGTCGAATCCTGTTCTTAGTCAGTCTAAAAACAGGATTCGACAAGGATTTATTTAACAAAACTGTATTAAGTGTACTTTTTTTATATATAGGAATTTTTGCTAGTGTTCGGAGACTTTTGTTACCGACTGTACCTTTTTAACTAACAAAGTGAAATAATATAATTTAAATGGTCTAATCAGAATACTTCGGTTCTTTACCATCTTTTCGTACTTTCCACGTCTTTCTGCGTTCGGCGGTTCGTGAGGAGATAGCTTGACTTTGACATATATACAATCGTATTTTAACAGTATGATTATCATACTGATGTGCAGTAAAATATTTCCTGGAAAAAGTAGCAAAATATGCTAACTATCAGATAAAATAAGTTGGCATTTATCTCGAAAACAATTGGGTTCATCGCAATTCATGATGTTGGACTTTAACAGAAGAGAGATAATAAAGGAAATCGTAAAACTTATCGGCACCTATTTATTTTAGAAGAAAGACGTCAGACTATTTATTTTATGTAATTGTTCCGGATCCCAATCTATTGCATTTTTATGATAAAAAAAAAAAAAAAATATGATACCAGCTAAATTTTATCCTTATCAAAAGAGAATCACTTTCAATCTTACTTTTTTAATTCTACACTTTTTTTTTAACATCAATATAGGTCATAAAAATCTAATGTAGTTGATTTTATTTAATATAATAGTTTGAGAAATGACGAGTAATTTCATATTCAGAAATTGGTTTTCTACGAAATGTGTTATGACTAAGGATTTAAAAAAAAAAAAAAAAAAAGGAGAGAGATTACTTTTAAATTATTTAACATTTTCACGAGCATGGGAGATATCCTAAGGAATATCCCGGAAACTTCAATAAATAAGGAAATAGTATTTTTACTATTACGGATACCAGAATAAAGAGTGCAAGAGTACTATCTATTCTATCAAAGCCAAATTATTAAAAATCGTCTATTTACTTACCAAATCAGTATGCCTATAAATTTTCCTGCAATAATCAGCTAATATACATACGAAAGGACTTCTAAAAAAGGGGTTTGCACAGCAAATTGGAATAGAATTCTAAGAGCTGTTTTTAAGATATAGACTTAAGGTCTTACATCTAATTTTCGAAGCTCCGCCTCCCGTTTTCCAGTTTTAATCAAAAACTTATAAACTCATCTACAGTCGGCAGCAAAAGCATCCGAGCACTAGCCAATAATTCCGATATCAAAAAAGTACACTTAAAAATATTTTGTTAAATAAATCCTTGTCGAATCATGTTCTTAGACTGACTAAGAACATGACTCGACAAGGATTTATTTAACAAAGCAGTATTAAGTGTATTTTTTTAGACAGAGATTATTGCTAGTGCTCGGATACTTTTGCTGCCGACTGTATACAATGGATTTGATTTAATTCTGTAGTTTCGTTGGAATTTTTGTTTCTCTCTCTCTCTCTCTCTCTCTTTTTTTTTTTTAATATGATAATCATAAATAGCCCCCCCCCCCCCCCTCCTTTATACACGCACAGACCGTTTTTCGAAAAACACTTTTTTTGAACTCAGGATACCTTAAAATGTGCAAATCAGGTGATATTGAAATTTTTGACAGAATACAATACTTCCATTACTTATAATAGTCGGGTAATGGAACTAAAAATTCAGGGAACTTAAAATATTCAACATTTAAACCTGAAAGACATGTTTGAAAGTAATAGTACTTTTCTAAATAACGAATTGGCTTTTCACAACATCCAATACAGATAGATATAATTACCTACCTCTTTCCCCAAAACCTCTCCAGAGATTCTAATGAGCGATTTTCTTCCTCAAGTGGAGTAAAAAGAATTTGCAGTAACAAAAGCAGAAAACAATTCGAACAATAAAAGATTCCTTTGTTCATTTATTAGAAACAGTTGTGGGAATGTAAAAATTAGAAAGAAAAAATAAACTAAACTTTCATTTCGAAAAGAAGGACAGAAACTGACCCTTCTCTTCACACGTGCATAATTTTTAACATGTATTTAAATTGGTAATTTAAATATTGTTTCAGCAAGTTTATAAAAGAGATACACACATTTAGTAATCGCATTATCAAAAGCATACGAAAAGATATTTATTAAAGACGTTATAATTTATATATTTATGTATATATTAGGTCGTTGCAAAAGTTCGTGCGGACGCGGATCATTTTATTGCCTCCAAAGACGAGAGCTTCTATCCCGTGGTATACATTTGTCACCCGAAAAATGGGCAAAGGTTGTAGAAAGTAATGGAGAGTATTTTGATTAAAAATTGTCACTTGATTTGATGTATTTTTATGAAATGAAGCAATAAAAAACCGCACGAATTTATGCAAAGACCTTATGCAAGAATTTATGCACGGATTGATGAAATTAATGTCAAAGAGTTATACAAATTTGCATCATATATGTATTAAAGTACAACAATATCAACTATACTAAAATTTCTGAAAGGTTTTTCTTTCTTTCTTTCTCTCTCTCTCTCTCTCTCTTTTTTTTTTTTTTATGTTGCATTACTAACTATTTTTGTTTCCTTTGAACTTGATGTATGCATATACATGCGAATTTTCATTAACTCGTAACACAGTAATTTACAGGAAATGATTTATAATGTCCACCATCTCTCTATATAAAATTTTCAGTCTTATATTTTGTTACGATTTGTTTATATTTCTACACAAAATATTATATGTTATATTTATGTTGTGGAATATTTTTTGTACATTTTAAATTAAGTAAATAATGATTTGGTATTTTTTCTAAGTGGAAACTTGGAACACTTTTCTATTAAAACTGATAAAACTAGAAACCTTTGTAAATGTGAAACGACCGCATTTATCATGTACTGAGAACTACTCCCGTCGCACACTACTCAGGTGTAGGACCCTCACGAAGTAATTGTACATCTTTCCTGTTTCACTCTCAAACGAATTTAAATAATTTAACATCGGTTTATACGATAATTTAAAATTAATGTCTTAACGTATATAGGGTAAGTGCACCAGTGATTGACACTTTTAGAGCAATCTCAGATGTTTTTAATGTTCTAGTCATGAGAAAATATTTTTAGAAATCTTAAGTTAGTACATATGGCATGAAAGACATTCAGAACCACATATATGTTAAAATATATACATTTGATAACTTTTTTTTTTTTTTTTTTTTTTTTTTTTTTATGAATTTTTATTTGACACCCACTGAATGTTCCAGTAATTGACACTGCTAGTTTTTCATTTTATCAGTAATTGGCACCCTATGTTGTAGTGTTTGACACTGATAGTTTTAACAGTTATTAGCACCCTATGCTCCAGTGCTTGACATAAAATGTTAAAATTCTTATATGTAAAATATATGATTTTATTATTTTTCTTATTTATTAATTATTTCGGGATAGATGTCAACCACTGGAGCACCTACCCTATATATAAAGTTTTAAAGTTCATAAACCTTGAAAAAATTGTTTTCATTAAATTATTGTTAATATTATCAAATTATTTATTATTTATAATAATTATTTTAACAATTATTTTAGGTTTTCTTCCAATTTAGCTGTATGTTTTGTACGAATGTAATTCAGCGGTTCATCGAGAGGGCATAGAAAGAAAACCACTAAAGCGCCGAATGGCGTTTTTGCATAGTATTACACCTCTCCTTTTAAAATATCTTTTTGATTTAATCCATTTGTTTCAAATAACGGATAAAATTTATTTTTCTCAATACATTGCTGCAACAGTGACGTTATTTTTCTCTGCTGAATCCTCTTTTTTTTTCTATCCTTTTATAACTTGCCCCCCCCCCCCCCCCCCAAAAAAAAAAAAAAAAAAAAAAAAAAAAAATATTTATTTATCTTTTATATCAATACATTATTGTAGCTATGACATTAGATTAAATTGTAACTATGTCATTAGTGTTATCCCTAAGGAAAATACGACTTTTATTATTACTACGATGATTGGCAACGTTGCAAACATAAACACTAGTACCTCTATTTTAATACAGGATTATTAAAAAAAAAAAAAAAAAAAAAAAAATCACTTTTTGAATGTTTTAGTCGTTTTAAAATCCTAATGATCACGGAGGTATAGCACGGAAAAAACAATTATTTTGAAATAAACCACAATACTAATAGTTGCTGAATTAGATTTTTTTCTTTTTTATCCCCTATCCTAATCATTGTTTTTACTTTTCAAAGATTTTTAAGTCTCTCAAGTCTGTTTTCACGTTATATTAATAACACAAGTTTTCAACAGCCGGATTAAGGAAATTCTAACAAAAATCAGAAATAATTTATTCTTTCCTTTCGGCAAAACTTTCCGTTCAGGGTCGATTGGTATGCAAAAATAATCAATTATAAAAACCATGCGATAAGTATTTAATCGTTTTTAGTAATAGTCCTGTACCATGAATTTAATTTCAATAACAAACGTACAATATTAATGTTAAACAGCTACTGTTTACTGTTTATTTAAAAGTTAATGAAGATTTTAATCTAATCACTTTGGTATCATATTACACAAATGAAAAATAGGTCATACATCAAATTATCTTTCCGTGAGTAAATATAGAGGACATTTTCATGCCAAATAACAGCCCTACAGCAGTAACTGAAAAATATCTCTAACATAATACCCACCAACTAATTTAAACTGAAAGCTTGATTATTAAAGCAAGGTCACGACCAAAAAGTCTGTTACAACTTCGGTGAAAGCCGATTCAAATACGACAGAAATCGGAGCTCGTTAGTCCTGGTACTGTGTAAGTCCCAATTTGCAAAACCCGAAATCGAGAATCTTCTTTCAAACGCAAATAAAGAAAGAGAGAAGTTTTCGTTAAGAAAAAAAATGAAATAAAAGGTGTAGAGTAACATTTCCTTATTTTTCAATGATATATGTTTAAGTATTGTACATGGAGGAGGTAGTAAAGAAAATGTTTTCTCCTTTGAATGAAAAAAGATTTAATAGAATGATTTATTAGAGAAATTGTTTGACATTACAGATAAAAAAAAATATTGAGAGACAGAGAGTTATTTTGGGTTTTGGAGGAAAAAAAAAAATAATAATCTGGTATGTGACACTCAAATGACTTTCTCTTACCCTGTATTTCAATACGATAAAGAACGACTGCAAACAAGGTGTACGATGTAACAAGTACTGTATATAAACCGACGTTAAAAACAATTAAAATTTGGTTTAGGAACGGTTTTATTTAACAAATATTTCTATGTGGCTGCACCCCTCAACTTCTCCTCCCGTGTTTAAATATAGTAGCGATATTTATTATAGTTCAAGACTGTTTATTTCAATCTATTCAGACAAATTTCGCTCGCACCTTGAAACTCATCAATTTTGATGAAACTTTTCAAGTAGTAACCCCATATAAACTTCAAAGTATAGCTTTTGAATTACCTGCAACTATTTGTTTCTAAATTATGCTGATAATAGACAACAGACAAACACACAGATAAAACGTTAAAACTTGACTTTCTTATTTAGGAAATCTTAAAACGTGTAACTATAACAAAAACTCAGTTTCAAAAATTTCACCCCAAAACAATACTTTCTCTATCATATACATATACATGAGTAAAATAATCTGGTGTGTCACCCACACGACTTTCTCTTACCCTGAAATTTAATACTATAAATACAGGTTGCAGATTAAAAGGTAAGATAACGAGTACTGTTATGTAAACCTGCGTTAAACAATTCAGATTAGGCTTCTGAAGAGTTTTATATGATAATTAGTTCTGTGTGAGGGGGGCTACCGCGCCCCTCAACCACCCGTTTCATTAATGCACCTACATTTATATAGAATTTAATTCGGTTATTAAAAAATAATTCTGTTTTTTAAAAATAATTTATTAATATTATAATTAAAAATATATATATATCTTTTATGATAATGCAGACGATTTCTATATTAGAGAAGTAGTATAACACCAAATATCTAAAAAAAAAAGCCCATTTTATTCTCAATATTAAAAAAAAAAAAAAAAATGCGATTTTTTTTTTTCTAAGTTTTTTTTTCGTTAAAAGTAAAAAAAATCGATAACTTTGTTTTAAATTATCGCGTATCGATGGTTCAACCATTCGTTTTAAAGGTATTGGCGAGCTCTTTTGAAAGATACCCATCATGAAAATTTATTCCCCTCCAGGGGGGGGGACATACACAAAATTTTTACATACACAAAACATACACAACACACACAACCTACATACACAAAATTACATACACAACCTACATACACAAAATTTTTTCCCCAGTTAACTATCTCTATTACAAAAAATATATTCGTTTCATTTGGTTTAGTGCAGTCTATAGACGTTAAACTCTACTTACCTGCAATTTCCCCCATGGACGTAATGTATTAGAATTCTCTTGATTGTCCCTGTACACGAACCATTTGTTTTGATCTTAACGAAAAGCTTACTGTAGCATCCCTATATGATACACATTTAGAATGCAAAGTTTGAACTTTCTGCGATAATTTGTTTTTGAGATATGCTGATAACAGACACACACACACACACACAGACCATTTGGTAAAAACATGATTTTCGTATTCAGGGGACCTCAAAACGTGTAAATATAACAAAATCTCGCATTCGAAAATTTGCCCAAAAACAATACTTTCGCTACCTTATGGGTAAGAGAAAGTAAAAAGTAAAAAAGAGCTTAAAAAAAAAGGGGGGGGGGAAAGAAAGAATAATAATTGCCTAAATGTCAGTGAGTTCGCCCACGCCCTTCTGTTGTGAATCGAAACAGTTTTTGGTGTCTATAAATATAAGCATAGCGGTTACACACAGACAGACATTTCCAAAAAATTATCAAATCGTGATCTGGATCTTTCAAAACAAAAATGTTTAAGAAATAAACACTTACTTTAATTGAATATAAAAGAAAGTAAAAACATACACCATATCCTATTCGGGAGGACAAAAAAAAAAAAAGTGTTAGTAAGAGGAAGACATGAATGTTCATTGCAATTTAAATACATTGCTATATTGTGAATATTTATTGTTATCAAACTTCTAAATATCAAATAAGAATGAAATTAAAAATTTATATCAAAGTTTGTGTTCAAATCTAGCTTGTAAAAAAAAAAAAAAAAAAAAAAAAAAGAATTATTATGTTTTATGTATGTATGATAAGGTTTTGAATTTTTTAAATTTTATAACATTGTAAAATTATATAACATATCGTTGCACACATCATTGGCCTCAGAGAAAACATACTATATTCTAACTAAATAATGTATTTCAATATTGACTTCAACCGAAATTTTTTTACTTATTTTAAAGTAATGATATTACGAAGATAGAAAGGCAAACTGAGCTCTTGAGTATTTTTCAGGTATTAAAATTGTAATTATTATTTTTCGTTTATCTGATATTATAATACAGTTTGTCTCTATGTTTTAACACACTACATGGCATTTAAATAAATTTATTTTTGACAAATTTTTGTTGTAAAAACTACTACATTCGGCAGCAAAATTATTAAATCTCTAGAAGTAATTCCTATGTAAATGGTGCGCACCTAATACTGTTTTATTAAGTAAATATTTGTCGAGTCATGATCTTAGTCTTATGCTGTTTATAAAAAGTAAATTAATGATAGAAATTAGCGGCCAAACTATATATATATATGTAAAATGTGGATTTGTGCTTTAATAATTTTGCTGTCAACTGCAATTGTGTTACTGAAAAAAAAAAAAAAAAAAAAAAAAAAAAAAATATATTTCAAAATAGAACGTTGTGTATATTTATTCAATTCAGTCATACCTTTTTAAAAATCATGCCCCCCCCCCCTTAAAAAAAAAAAAAAAAAAAAAAAAAAAAAAACTAATTTGAAGAAAAAATTTTTACGCTGTGAGACTATCTTAGCACTTATTTTATATTTATGAGCTTAATAAATGTGAGACTATTAGTTGGCTCGATACACTTGACAAACACTGGGTATAATATACATATGATAAAAATTAGCGGCCAAACTATATATATATATATGTGTGTGTAAAATGTGGATTTGTGCTTTAATAATTTTGCTGTCAGCTGCAATTGTGTTACTGAAAAAAAAAAAAAAAAAAAAAAAAATCTATTTAAATATTTCAAAATAGAACGTTGTGTATATTTATTCAATTCAGTCATACCTTTTAAAAATTATGCCCCCCCACCCCCCCACCCCCACCCCTAAAAAAAAAAAAAAAAAAAAAAAAAAAAACTAATTTGAAGAAAAAATTTTCACGCTGTGAGACTATCTTAGCACTTATTTTATATTTTTGAGCTTAATAAATGTGAGACTATTAGTTGGCTCGATACACTTGACAAACGCTGGATATAATATACACTATCTATACCGCGGAACATTTGAAGCTCAGTTATAAAATTATTGCATTTCCATTATTTCCGAGGAAAGAATCCTCAAGCATATAGAAAAGAAATGAAGTTAACAAGATAACATAAAGCACTTAACCTGCTTTTAACATTATATTTGTGTCAACCGAGCTTTTCTGCAATTGCTTTATGAAAAACAAAAAACAATGACAGCCACTCTAGAATACTCGGAAATTTTTTAAGATTATCGATCGAAAATTAATTTTCAACTGTAGTTATACGTTACATCGTTTTACCATCAAAGTATTTTACCTCCGTGATGAGATTTTAAAATACATTTTGTTTTTAATTGTGATGTAAAAAACCTCACATATAAATCCTACAGTGTATATGATTGTTCTTGTGCTGCTTGCCCTGTAAACAAATTACTAATGTTAATCTTACCATATTTTATGACAAACACGGATTTATGTATCTGAATAATATATATTAATTTCGTTATATTATGTGCAACATTTCTCTCATAGACGACAATGTATTCAAGTTCTTTTGTAAGTTCCTGTACAAAAATTAATAGTGCTGTTAATATAATGTTGTTACGCGCAAAGATGTAAAATGAATTTAAATGATCAACTTTTTAGGTAGAGAAAGTATTGTTTTGGGGTCAAATTTTTGAGATAGAGTTTTTGTTATATTTACACGTTTTGAGGTCCCCTGAATACAAAAATCATGTTTATAGCGGTTGGTCTGTGTGTGTGTGTGTCTGTTATCCGCATATCTCAAAAACAAATTATAGCAGAAACTCCAAACATTGGTATTCTACATGTGTATGATATAGGGATGCTACACTAAACTTTTCGTTGAGATGAAGCAAATGGTTTGTGTACAGGGACACCCAAGAGAATTCAAATATATTATGTCTATGGGGGAAATTGCATGCAAGTAGAGTTTAACATCTATAGACTGTACTAAACCAAATGAAACGAATATATATTTTTTATATGCGTAAAAACGTGTTTCCTGTAGAATATGGTATGGAAATCTATCACTGTTCGTTTACAGGGCTACACAAAAGAAGTAGATTATTGTGCGACAATGATGAAAATGTATTTCAGGTTGTGCCGCATGTTATTAATATAGGTTTATATTTATGTGTTCCATGTAGTGTGTACATAACCTTCAGAAGATATGCAGGTCTTCCAATAATTCCAATATTTAAGCCATAACATTCTTTTTTATTGTTAGTGAAAGTGCTTTACTATAATATTTTACCATGTCCTGGAAAGCTACCCAGGAATTGAAATTGATTCCTAATAGCCATATGGTAAATACTGCATTTTTTTTTAGTTAAATATTCATCGTTTGGTTTTCTGTATATTTACACGTTTTGAGGATTTCTGAATACCGAAGTCAAATTTTTAACGTTTGATCCTTGACTGTGTCTCTTAGAGTAAATTAAAAATAAATAATTTCAGGCGATTCAAATGCTGTATTTTGAAGTTAATACGTTTGTTACTAGGAAAGTTTGATGAAGATTGATGATAAGTTTCAAGGAATGTTGCGTGAAAAAGTTGTCTGGATAATTTTAAATGATCTTTTAAAGTTAATAACAGATTTTAATTCTATATAAATATGTAGGTAAAATAATGAAACGGGGGGGGGGTTGAGGGGGACGGTAGCCCCCCTAATTTGTCAAATAAAGTTGTTCTGAAGCATAATTTGAATTGTTATAACATAGGTTTACATAACAGTGCTCGTTATCTTACTCCTTAATCTTTAATCTGTATTGATAGTTATTAAATTTCAGGGTAAGAGAAAATTGTGTTAGTGACACACCAGATTATGTGATTCCAAAATATTCACCATTTAATTGAAAGAAAGCTTCATATCCATATGACCTTTAATACCAGAGTTTAATACTTACAATTTAGGTCAAAAGGAATTAATAATTTTTTCACAGTAAATATATATACATATGAAAGGATAAAGAGAGGTAAGATTTCAAATTGTTATTTTATTATTTTGAATTAATAGTGAGTAATAACTTAAAGGAAATCCCATTAAAAATTCTTAACTTGAAATTAATTCTAAAGTTTCCCCTGTAAAGTAAGTTTTATTACAATGCACGACCATAACGCTAAAGTCAGAAAATTGGACGAATTTTAGAAGAAAAAGTGCTGAGTAAACGCAACTCTCCTTTTCTTGTGGCTAAGTAATGCACATTAATTAATCCCGGAGATCCGGGCCGGAGCTAAACTGCCAATCATTAAGTTAATAGCCAATAATTAGGGAGAGGTGGAGTGAATATTCACGCCCAAACTTGGGTAATATTTAAGAGAGAGCATGTATGGATAGCACGCTCTTCGTATGCTGTCTTGCTAAAATAACTCACGTCAAAGTACGGCTCCGGGAGGTGATAATTTACAGCGACGTGATGTAATCGCGGCATCCTTCGCCCTCGGCTACGATGAGAAATGTTCCACCGGCTCAGCTCTAAAGCCTGGAGAGTAACCTGTAAGATGTTCAAGATGTGCCAATAAACGACTGCCTAGAGCCCCTGAACTCGTTAATGTGTGAAAGCCTCTCTTTATTAGAGATATTATGTGACATGAAGAAAAGAATTCGTCACATATATATATATATATATATATCTCCATTCTGCTTTTCTAAACTTCACAATTTTATCTCTCCAACGACATAGTGGTGTCTTCTTCGGTCTTTTCTTATACCTTGGTATGCAAAATAGCACTTTGGCGGTCCATTTATTTTCATTTCTTCTCTGAAGGTGACCAGCTCACCTCCATTTTAACTTTTTAACTCTATAAATAACATGAGTAACTTTGGTTTGCTTCCTAATCCAAGAGTTTCGCTTTCTGTCTCTTCGGATGAATCCTAACATGCATCTTTCCATGCTTCTCTGAGTTGTTTGAAGTTTTTGTATAGTCTTACACGTTAATGTCCAAGTTTCTGAAGTATAAGTTAAAACAGGCAAAATGCACCCATCAAAAACTTTTCTTTTCAAACAAATTGGGAGGTCCCTTTTGAATATAACGCTATTTCTTCCGAATGTTCTTCATGCAAGTTTAACTCAGTCGGTTATCTCTCCCATGATGTCCCTGTTCATCGCAAGGGCTTGTCCCAGCTAAGTGTAACTATATATCGTTTCTAATTCATCCATATCAACAGTGGTCTTCAGTGGAGAAACAAAGGAATTTGACATAATTTTTGCCTTATTAAGGTTCATTTTCAATCCAACGAGTTTGCTTTTTTTGTTTAATTCTTGAAGTATTTCTTGCAAATCCTCAAATGAGGAAGCAAGCAGTACAATATCAGCCGCAAATCTCAAATGATTTATAAACTCTCCAATTTTTATGCATTTTCCTTCCCAATGTAATTTTTTAAAAATTTCTTGAAGTACTGCATTGAACAGTTCAAGTGAAATTGCGTCCCCTTGTCCTACAACTTTTCTGATTTTGAATGCATTGTTCGTATTGTAGAGTTTTAAATTGGCTGTTGCTTCTTTATAAATGTTTCCTATAATATGAATATATCTTGAGAGCAATATTGTTGAAGGAAGAAGTAGCTATGGCAATAAAAATAATGAAAATGGAAAAAGCTTCAAGAGAAGACAAAATGACTATAAATATTTAAAAAAAAGCATAAAATGAAGCCATTGAAATTCTTACTGAACTATTCAATAAATGTATAACACTATGTGATGTTCCTAAAGACTGGAAAAATGCCTTCATAATCTTACTCTTTAAGGAGAAAAAAAGAAGATATTAGAAACTATTATCCAACTAGCCCGCTCTCAATTTTGTATAAAATTTTGATGAAAGTTCTGACAAATCACTTACAGAAACAATTAGATGCAGCGTAACCTAAAGAACAAACAAAATTTCGAAGTGGTTTTAGTACCATAGACCATATTCATGATGCAATTAGAGAAATTATTGAAAGAAGTAATGTATATATATCTGCAATTTTTCTTAGAAATTCTATAACAACATTTCTTATTGATAACAAATTTTCGCAAAAAATTCTGTCTGTTGTTAAGTCTCTCTCTATGTCCGTCCATCTCCATCTGTCTGTCCGCACTCTAACTCCCGTAAATATTCTTAGAATTCCTTAACTTAAAACTGATATAGCTTATTCAGGTTTAGTATGTGACATTCCTTATTGAAAAGAGGGAATTATCGTCCCTGATTTGTGTACAGATACACCCGAAAGAAAAACGAGAATTGAGAAGTATTTCTATAAACCGCATTTTGATACTTTTATTGTGCCCAAATCATAATGGAATTGGCATTTATTATTCATATGAACAAAAATTCTTTTCTATAGAATAGAGTATGATTAGCATTAATATCTCAGGGCCACACAAAAATATTCAGATACATTAAAAATTACAATTAGAAATTGCTGGAACTGCATTTCCGTTTTTATTAAGCATTTTTAGCATTTTCTAACAATGTTTAAGAGTGATTATGATTTGAGTTAGTCTAACGATCTGTCTTTTTAACGATTCTAACGATAACGTCTATTCGCCTCTAGCATCTGTAAATATTTTCAGAATTTTTTAAGAATGATGCAGGTTGTTCATGTTCACTATTGCATGTTCTGTTTTTAACCCTTTGCGGCGCAAGACAATTCGGATCATTTAAATTATACTGCCACCGGAATACATCAACTAAATTAAACTGAAAGAAATTTTAAATTTTAAGGTTAAAAAAACTGGCCTTTTCTGATATGTTATAAACGTAAATTTTTGCTAAAAAATTTCCGGGATGAATTTTTTCAGCTGGATCTTAAATTTTGCGTCCTCGCAGCGAGGACACTGCGCGTTAAGGGGTTAAAATGGTAAAAAATAGCACAAATAGTTTGTACACAGGGTGGTCCTAAACTATAAGTCAAAAATGTAAAGGCAGGTAGATGGGACCTAAATAAGCAGATTTCGAAAAGGATTGTGAGTGCAGTAATGCCGTCTTGAGCCGGTAGAGAACGCTGATGACTGCGGCGTATAAAAGCGCTTCGCTAGCTAGATTCATCATTTCCCGCCCGGATCTCGAGCAGCATGCATCGTTTCACCAATCAGGAGTTGGCTAACATGCATTTTATGTATAGGGCTGCACAATGAAATGGATTAGCTGCTCAAAGGATGTATAGAGAGCGATTTCCGGATAGGAAATCAGCCACAAGCTAGCGCTTTAATGTGTCATTACCGCACACACAATCCTATACGAAATCTGCTTTTTTAGGTCCCCTCTAGCTCTACCTGCCTTTACATTTTTGACACATAGTTTAGGACCACCTTGCATAGGTATACACAAAAGAATGCCAATGCATTGCGTTTTATGAGAGGCATTTTTAAAAAACCTATTTTAAGTAACTTTCAACTGCAAAAAGGAAATTGATAATTATTATTACATTAAATTATTTTTCTCGAAATCCTAAATGCAAAAAATAGTAAACCTAAATTTATCACACACACAAGCCAAAAAGAAAAAGATTCATAGCGTAACTTGAAATGAAGTTAGAGCTATTTTTAACTACAGCCTAATATAACCGGATGAAGCCATGTGAACGTAGGATATTTCATATTAAATGCCTAAATGTGTTTATGAAACATATTTCTATTTAATATTTTATGTAGAACATGCTTTTGTGTACATAAAAATGTATGCTAATTATTTTTTCTAGTGAAGTCTAAAGACGTTAAACTTTATGACGAGGAATTTCTTCTATAGATTTGAAATGTTTGTAAAATTTTGTATGTCCGTGCACATGAACTATTTGTTAGATTTCAATAAAATGTTTTAAATAACATTCTCAGATGACATAGATTTAGAATGTCGAAATTGGACTTCTTGTTAATACCTGTTTTTGAGTAATGATGATAACAGACTCTTTTCTACATACACAGACATTCACACATTATAGGGTAATTGTAATTAAAGTTGCGATTTCTAAACGCTCTAACTTTCAAACTGCCCGTCAGAATAACTTGATATTTTATCAGAACAATTGTGAGGCAGTGGAATTTTGTTTGGCGAAGGAAAGTAGTTCCAAAATGTGCCATTAACCATCCGTTAGGTACTTATTTCATTCTTAGGTACTTATTCTTCTCTCTTTCTCTTGCCATTATCACGATTTTCCCTTTAACACGTATTCTCGTCTTTTCGGTAATAAATTTGTCACAAACCCTTGAGTCTATTGTTTCCTTTCTGCTAACAACATTCCCGTGTTTAAAGAATCCATTTAGGATTATCACCCTGATGGCGCCATCTATCAGTACATTTTGGAACTATTTTTTTCCTTTGCCAAACAAAATTCTATTGCCTCACGATTGTTCTGTTAAAATATCAAGTAGATGTTGGGAGGAAACAAGCAAAATCAAACTGCCCTTACTTCCGTGGCTCTAAGGTGACATCTTAGTGGTAGTACATTTTGAATATCAATTCGCTATTCGGGCATGCGCTGTGAAATGCCCTAAAATTAACCTAATTAAGAATGTAAACATTAATCTGAAAAGAAATATGGTTATTAATAAGTAAATTTAATCTTATCAAACAATTCTAGACTCATATAATTTTAATTAATCTCTTTATTAAATTTCCATTTTTGAATATTAATTAAAATGATGATTTTCATGATTTTAAAATACAACATAAATGGGATCACAATGATCTCCTTTTTAAACACTATTATACTGATTGTATCGAAATGGGATAAAGATGAGTACTTAGAAACAGGTATATGCTTGACATGCGTTTTGAAAAGTTAAAAAAAATTACTGACCAATGAATAAAATTTTTTTCTCACCAGATCACCAGATGCTAGGGCGCAGCCAGGGCATAAGATGGATCATCACAGGAAACACTTCTTTGATCATCTACACTTAATCCACAGTTTTTTTTTTTTTTTTTTTTTTTTTTTTTATCTACTACGTATTTTTATATCTATTATCTGGGCCAACGGCGAGCAACTTCTTAACGTAGCTGACATGAGTCGGGGCGATGAGGCAGTAAAGGACTCTCACATGGTGTCAGCAAGAAGACAATCGACAGAATCCTCTTTTTTTAAATTTCTTATCATTTTCCTTCAGGTCTCTCATTATAATTTTTTGAGGAGGTTTTCTTCTTGCATTTTTTTATTGGGTGTTTGGGTTTCACTTGTAATTTCTTTATTGGTTCTTCTGATTGGAACCAGTTTGAACCAATCTGCTTGCTTCTAGATTTCTTTAGTACATTTCTTAAGACTTAGCAGGGGCTTTTGTGGCGGTTGCTTGAGGGGCTTGGTGTGTGTGGTCCCTTTTAGAGTTTTCAAAGTACGGGTCATAAATATGGCGTTGTAATTCTGTCTGAAGCTTTTAAGAGGCAGTAAAACAGCTTTTGTAGTCTTTTATTATTATTTTTTTAAATAATGCCCTTTTGTAATTTTATTATTTCGTTTTTAACAAACGGTTGCTTTTGCCCAGCATACAAACAGACTGAAAAAAAAACCCCACTAAAAACCGGACTTTTGGTTTTATGGGACTTCAAAATGAGCAATTATAACAAAAGGTTTTTCGAAAATCGGACACCAAAGCAATTTTTTCTCAATCTCATAGTGTTAAGAGAAAATTTTTAACAAGTACAGATAACAAATGAGTTGAATTGCATAATAAGATATTTACTGAAAGTAGGTTAGCAATACATGATGCGTATTTAAAAAAAAAAAAAAAAAAAAAAAAAAAACCTACATTAAATAGAGCACACTAATTTTGTCAGATAAAGCAAAAACAGGTAATGGTGGTATAGGAGTAATGTTGATGCGGGCATAACATATAATCCCCTAATGTATAACATTTAATCTAAGAAATCTAATTTATTTCTGTAAAAATTCGTAGAACGTAAAGTTTAATGCACAAGAATTCAAGGTAAACAAATCTTGATGAGATGTGATTCACATACCGGAAATTCCCATTGTTCAACTGCCGAACTGATATCATGTACTCATTATAAAATTGTCTATCAAATTGGAGACGTGCTGTGAAAAATATTAGAAAAAGGAAAAAAAAAATATTGAATTCAAATTACTTTAGGTTATTGAGTTTCTGTTATTGAATACTCAGAAAATCTTAAACTGGAAAGAAAAATCATGCAACTGTACAGGTTATGAACACTTTCCAACATTATAAGGATAGGTTTGTATTCTATATATTTTGTGTTTCAGTGTATATAAAACAGTACAAATATATATATATTAACACACTTAAAGAACAAAAAACTAGTATGTAAATAAACTTCTAGAAAACTTTAACAGTTTTGAATTTTTTTTTTCTCCTTGGCAAAGATGCAGTAATCATATGTAAATATTGTTACGGAAACTTGTAACTTTTTTGTGTGAGAAAGCAGTTTTTAAAGAAATAGACAGGTTCTGGTCGATGAATGCACTTTATTCAGCGTAACTTCTCGAATCTGTACAACAAAACCATGATATCAAGAAATGTTCTCGAAACAGTTTAATAGTATTGTCAATTCGATGAATATTCTTGAAGCAGTCCAATAAAGCTGTCACTCGTATTATTGAAGTCACTATTCGACGAATGTTCTGGAAACAGTCCAAGAGAGTAGTCACTTGTTCCACAAAAATAAAAGCAAAGAGCATTAAATACTCCACAGAGCAGGAACTTCACTGATCCACAAACAAAGACCAATCGCAGTCAATCGTAATCATTTGCAAAGATCAATCACAGTCTCAAAAGTGCAATTGCTCAGAACAGCTCTCTGAACAACACTGAATAGCATTGACTTATATTCTTCCCGTAGAAGTCAGCTCACTTCTATTTACACCTTCTGGCGATGGAGTTTGGCGGTAGTTATATCCAGAATCCCATGGAAAGCTCTAGATCTCGGTTCCTGTTTATTGTAGAGCTTCGAAGCTTCGGGAAATTTAAACACGTATTTTTCACCAAATTTAGTCGCCAAATTCGTCATCAACCTTTTCGCCAAGGTTGACTTTTGTTCTTTTAGACGAAATTTAAGACTGCGTTTAGTTTGGCCAATATATGATAAATCACACTAACAGGAAATACTATAAATACCCCAAGAATTATGCGTATCAATGGGATCTTTTAACTGAGAAAAGGTGAGTTTATTGGAAGGCGAAACTGAAAGTGAATGAACCATGTGCCCCCTTATTTTCAATTTGACTGTAAAACTACTTTAACTGCAACATGATAATTGATGCAGGAAAAAAGATTTGTTCATTTGTAACAACATATTTAAATTTAAATAGTACAATGTACACATTGTACTATTTAAATTTAACGGCAGTAGATCATTATAATGTGTCTGTAATTTGTCTATCTATATCTATATTACCGAATATAAATCCTTTTACATGAGCTTGTAAAATGACTCTGTATTAATATCTATTAGCTTCAATTTATTTTAAATAGTACACAGTTATTAAGACATTCTTAAAACAATTTCTGTTCATGAATTGTAATGGTTCTGAATTTGGTTTCTGTATTCCTTGTAAAAGAGTTTCAAATGTTATTTACATACGTTTTTTAGTACGTAAGCAGTGCAGCTTGAGCATGGTTACTTTTATGTTGCACACGTGCTCCTTTCTATATATGTATAAATTTTTTAATTTCTGATTTTATTTTAATTAATATCTATTCTTAATTTGTTTGTTAAACATATTAAATTAATTTTCGATATAGTTCATAAAATGATTCTTTTGTTTTTTAGTATTACTTCGTTAGTTATATTTAAATACATGCATAATATATTTTTCTTGCTTCCATTTTTAATTGAAAAGTAATGCATTAGTAATTTTGAAATTTTATCGAATCCTGTTAACCCATTAACATAATTATTTCACAATAATTTAGGGGTTACACGAGTTTCAAAAATTAGAAAAAAATGATATTTTCTCAGCTTTTTTTTTTTTTTTTTTTTTTTTTTAATCAAAATAAGTAGTTTTATTCAAAACATCGAGCATATAAAAGAGCAGTATTTAGACACAATTATATAAAAATTTTATAAAAAAAATGTTGGAAAATTCAGCCGGTGAGACTTGGTTTCTGGAGACCCTTCAGAAAAGCAATGGACACTATTTCTGAAAAACCAATGTAGTGATCCTATTGAAATTTGCCAACTGTCCATTGCGCAGCACTAGTGCGACGTAAAACCCATCTATCCATCCCATTCTATTTAAATTTTGTACACTTCTTCAAAATAAAATTGACTGGTGCTTGAACGAAGGATTTGTCTTTTCTTTTCGATTACGCAACTAATTTTACAATCAGTACATGGGCTAAAATGTAAAGAAATATGTACTGTTTTTGCATACAACTCTACCGAAAATTCAATTTTTTTTTCTTTTTCTTTTTTTTTTTTTAATTCTTCGTTCTCAAGCACAAGCTAGACTTATCTATAACAGATCCCCCCCACCCCCGCTCTTTTCTTTGTTTAAATTTTAGACAAAGCTATCATGAGTTATCCTGTCCACCACTTTTCTGAAGGATTTCCGAAAACCATGTCCGCTGAATTTTAACAAAATTTTTAATAAAAATTTTACAAAATATTGATTAATATTGCTACTTTACACACTCAAAGTCTGAATAAAAAAAAAAAATTATTTATTCATTAAAAAAAAAAAAAAAAAAAAAAAAAGAAAGAAAAAGAAAGAAAGGGAAATAAAAGAAAAGAAAAATAAATATGCTTTTCTTTCTTTCTTTCTTTTTTCGCCTAAAAAACACATGTAACACAATAAGTGAAAAAAAAAAAAAAATTGCAATATTAATACAATAAACGTGAGCGGATTATCCGCGATGCAGGAAAGAGGCAGGATCAAAAGAAAAGGCGCTTTCACAACAAGAAACAAAGAAGCATTTTTAATACCTGCCACTTTTTTTTTTTTTTTTTTTTTTTTCCACACCATTTTTCTTAACAACTGCTTTTTCCTTTTATTTAATCGTAATTACATATTGGAAAAAAATTCACTACAAATAAAGTGGTGTGTAAAAAGGCCGGAAATTTAATGCAAGGCAATAAATTAAAGTGCTGGCATGGCTGCGGTATTGTTTAGTTTGGTGTATAAATTAGCTTACAAATTGTACCTTGGCTTCATCGTAAGTACACATTTTCGTTAATTGTTTTTACATCCAACAGGATATAAAATACAAACATTTTTACTATATTGTGAATATTTTTACTGTTTGTATTATGTTTTACATACAACACAATCGCGTTTATAAGTTAGAATATATTTTTTATTTCATTTGCCGCTTATTTCCAGCCTTTTTACGGTTTAACAGCGATTTGCATTATCCGTGGATAATCGGGAATATACTCTAAATACATTTATAATTTTTTTTTTTTTTTTTTCAGTAAACAGAGTTTACGTACAGATCTAATACTCAATACTGATAAGGTAAAGAAAATTCCTCTAAATAAAGTCAATAAGGAAACTACAACTAAAATTCATCAATGAGCTCATAGGAGATTAAACCAGACATACAAAGTTCAACTTGCTCACAAAACAAACCCCGAAATATTCAAATCTGCATACCATTCATTCACATTACAAATAGCATATAGTTCAAGGTCAAAAGGTTTCTAATTTATTCAATAAATGGTCAAACGTTAGAGGTGGAAATATATGTTTTAGATGTTTAAAAGGAAAATTTTTTTCTTATTCGACTTATTACAAATAGATCGCAAACGTACTGTACGTACAAGATAAAAAAAAAAAATTAAAAATAATAAAGTAAACAAATAAGTAAATAAATAAGTAAATAAATAAGTAAAAAACTCAAAATTTCAAAAATACACGAAAACAGTTTATTTCGTATTATTTAGGTATGACAAAAATTTGAATTGTAATTCTTCGTGTGTAAGTATTGTTAAGGGATATTTTAATAATTTACTTACATTTACCGTTTCTTGTTTTGAGATTTGTATATTAATCAATAAAAATTAAAGCTTTTTTATCAGATCAAATTACTTGAATGATAGAAAAATATACATTTCAACAAAAAATTTTGCTTAATATCGAAATTCGACGAGAATTTCACCAATATGATATTTATACTCAAATTTATTATAAATTTAAAGATATTTAGCCGAATATTAGCATTACTAAAAGAAATCAAATTTGGCACACGCCGGTGAGTATTTGATAAAATAAATAAATAAAATAAAATAAAGATTGGCGGGAAAAAAATATAACCATACACATAAATACAATGCGAATGAAATACGTAATGCAAATGAGAGAAAAGAGACGAATATATACAATTATATTTATTTTTAAATTAATAGTAATGCCAAAATATGTATATATGTAATTATATATACATTTATGGATAAACAAGATTTCGTAAGCTCCGAAAAACAATAAGATCTTATAATAAACAAAATACATTTGAATATTTGCACATAAGCAATACATTGAATTTAAATGTAAATATAAAATGAAGAATTTAATAACGTTATAAAATTTAGAAATTAATAGATACATGATAATACCAACAATACACACATAAAAGTTATTGAAATTCAATTTAAATGTTAACGTATATTTTTACTTTCCGAACACTATAGTGAGGAAAGTATTGTAATCATGTCAAAAATCCGAATTTGAGATTTTGATGTTTCTATACATTTCGAGGTCCCATGAGTCCGTTTCCACTATTTTTACGATGATGTATATGTGTGAGTGTGTGTGTATGTGTGTATGTATGTGTGTATGTCTGTGAGTGAACACGCTAGCGTCTAAACGCTTTGTTCGAATAAGCTGAAAGTTGGTACGTATATTGTAAGTCACCATAGTACGAACCCTATAGATTTTGGTGAATCTAGCACTTATAGTTTTTTTACAGGGACACCAGGAAAAATTCTTTATCATTATGGCCTATGGGGCCACATTTTTAAAAGTGCGATAGCGTCTAAACGCCTTATTAATATGAGCAAAAAATTTGTACACATAGTATAGGTCATAGTTGCACGAACTGTATAGATTTTGGTGAATTTAGCACTTACAGATTTTTTACAGGGGCACAAAGAAAAATTCTTTATCATTATGGCCTATGGGGCCAAATTTTTAAAAGTGTGATAGCGTCTAAACGCCTTATTAATCTGAGCAAAATTTGTACACATGTTATAGGTCACAGTTGCACCAACTGTATAGATTTTGGTGAATTCAGCACTTATAGTTTTTTTTTACAGGGACACAAAGAAAAATTCTTTATCATTATGGCCTATGAGACCAAATTTTTAAAAGTGCGATAGCATCTAAACGCCTTATTCAACTGAGCTGAAAATTTATATGAATATTATAAATCACTGTTGCACTAACTATAAGCATTTTGGCGAATCTAGCATTTATAGGTTTTTACAGGGACACAGCGAAAAATTCTTTATCATTAAGATCTACGGGCTCAAAGTTCAATAGCGTTAAATAAAACATCGTGTAATATATGGAGAAAAATACTCAAACACTCTATTATGGTTTTCTCTCTTTTGTTTGTTTAACAACTCCTCTTTCTTTACTTTATCTACAAAACTGTTAATTACTCAATGTTCGGAAAGTCGAGTGGAGTCACTACAGATTTTTTTTCTATGATTCATTTACAGTATCAATTAATAGATAAATTCATTTTAAATTACTTACGCTAATGTTAGCAATTAGGACCATAACACTAACACCAACAAGGTGTGATTTTTATCATGCGAAGTTGAAGAAAATTATCAAACGTAAACCAATAATTTTATAAAAATATCAATAATGCAATAGTGTAATAATGCCGACCAGAAGTATGATTCATATTCCAACTTCTCTTAGCTTTTATAGATTGAGTCGAATTCACGTCATTTACACAAAATTTTGATATATATTTTTTTTTAATTACCATTTTTATTACTTTATGTTTTCCAGTTAAAAAAAAAAAAAAAAAAAAAAACATGTTTGTCATTTAATCGACCACAGTTGTATTGGACGTTTAAAAATGTGAAATATGAAAAAAAGAGACAAAGAAGTAAGTTGCTTGTGTTTTCTTTAAATAAAAAATAAAGAGCTTTATAATAATAAGGAAATCACATTTGAGTAAATCTGCTCATACATTGCATATTTTACTTTGGCGTAATTTAAAACACAATTATTCATTAATTAATTTGAGGTAATTGTACAATTGTTTTTGTTTGGTCTATTAGTTAATATAAGCCTGTTTTCCTTAAATTTATTTTATTATATTTTTGAAATACTGTTTTACATTAGCATAAGTGATGACTTTTGCGGTTTTGTCAGATTTATTATCTATAATTTTTAACAGTAATCTTTAGTAATAGTTTTTTAAACTAATTATCTACGGTTAATTGTATTGCAAAATACTATTAGAATATAGTAGTGATTATTCTTAAAGAAAGAACTTCAAAGCTGGAAATTATTCATTTGCATTAATAATAGTAATAATAACAATTATTCTAAAAATAAAATTAAATAAAAATTAACAATTGACGCTAAAATAATAAGTATAACTTTGCAAATTTTTATTTTTTTAAACAATAACAACAACAAAAACGTATTGATGCAACGATCACGCGTCAAAAACCTTCTTTCAACATTTTGACTTAATGGGGATATTGCCTGTAAATCCTTCTTCTCTGCACATGTACTTTTCGTAATGAAAAACATCTTTACCCATAGTGACATCATGATTAAAGTAAATACGAGGGATAATGTATAATGTTTATAAACTATTTTTTTTACTTTGAATTAAATTAGGTAAAGGATTTCATGATATTTTCTGTTTAAGTAATAAGATAAAATATTCAAATAAAATATCATGTTAAAAGTTATAATTTCACATATTAGAAATTATTATTATTATTATTACTTTCATATTCATAGTAACAGTACTCTATATAACAGTACCTTTATAATCATGTTATCTTTTTTATAAATTACTTGCTTAAATTTTTGTGCAATAATAATCAAAAGAAGAACACAATTTTTCTTAACACATACCATATCAAATTAGAGATAACTATAACGGCAGACAAATTTCAATAAAGCATAGGAAAGTCTCGCAATTTTCGACGCATATAAGATAATTGATTAACTAAATAAGGTGTATGAAAGAATTTATATCTATTAAAAAAAAAAAGGACGTAGACACTACACTACTTCCTCTTTAGCTTATTAAGATATGCATTTTATTATAATTATCATCATCATTATTATTTACTAATGCATAAAATATTATTTTTCAACTTTAAAATAGAAGTTTATGTAATGACAAAATTTTCTCTGAAAAGTTATGGTAGACCTTCTTTAAAAATTTGGATTTCTTTGTCTAAATACGTGTATAATAAAAAAAAAAGTCTCAAAATCGATTTTATAAAGCAATAAAATCGAGCCAATCCGAATTCAATGAGCTGCAAAAAATAGAGAAATCCCAAAGCTGATGTTAAATCTAAACAAATTCAATTCGCGACTCCAATCACTATATCTCCGGTACAGAGTAAATGATAATAATACGATAGAAACAAAGGATATATATATATATATATATATATATATTCTTTGTTACCTATATATCCTTACCTATATCCTATATATCCACTGAGGATACATTCAAGAGTATGTATCCTATAAATATATATATATACAAGTGAAGTCAATGCAATTTATATACATTATACAATGTATATACAATTTATAGTATAGTATATACAATTTTGATATATACAAAATTAAATATATACAAAATTGTATAGTATATACAAAATTGTATATACAATTTACAGTATAGTATCCTATACTATAAACATATACAAGTGAGTGTGTATCGATACACATACACACACATACATATATATACACGCTCACACTTATATACATATATAACTAAGTAGAAGTGTTTATAAAAACATTTACAATTGTCCACTCAATACATTTTTAATTTAACAATATTCATCTTAGTAAGTACTACTGAGAGAGGGTGAATTTAATTTAATGAAGTTTAGCTTTTATAACAAAATATGAATTTTTGGATACTTTATGCTGCAAAGTATCACATCATAATAGATTTCTATAACGCTTGTGTCAATAACTTTTTGAATTTATCGAATAGCGATATAAATCCCGCATAAGATTCCAGCCTTCCTTTATACAATGCAACAGCGATCAATTTTATTGCTAGACAAAACGCAAATAAATACTGGATTAGTAAATTCAAAATAGGGTATATGGTTTGTAAAAAAAAAAAAAAAAAAAAAAAAAAACTGGAAAACTAGAAAACTGTCAACCAAAATAGATATATAAAGAAAAGAGATGCTTAAAAAAAAAAAAAAAAAAAGTATATGCAGAAAAAGAACTTTATGTGTCCCTTGCATAATGCATCAATAATTTTTGTGCACTTATCGAATGATAAATTAGACTATAAATGGTTAATTATAAGCTTTCAATTGTCCTAATATCTTTCTTACAAATAAATAAATATCCTACCTAAAACAGTAAAAATAAATTAATCGCTTAATACAGCAATAAAAGAAAATATTCCTGGGAGATTGCAATTACAAAATATCACTAGAAAAAATAAATATAAGGAAAATACTTATATAATATATATATATATATATATATATACAAAATAGAAAGTTTTTTGGTGAATATTAATTATAATACTTCATAAAAATAGTACCATATAGCGCTTGCAAGACTAATTATTTGCATTTATCGTTTAACACATCCAATTTAAGGCAAACAAATTAATGATAAATTTTCAAATTATTAAACGAAAATGCATCATATAGTCAAAACAAAATATTCGATTAATACAGCTGTAAAGTAACATGCCTGCAGGAAATTCAAAACTATCACCAGGAAAAATAAATATAATGGAAAATATTCACTCAATTAAAAAACAAATTTCAAACCTTTGGGTGCATTTGCACTATAATATTTTATTATAATAGTATCAACATAATGCTTTCATGAATAATTATTAACACTTATCGGATAACATATCGAATTTCATTGAAATAAATAAATTAGGAATTTTAATTTAGAAATATTCTAGTATCTTTCTCCCGAAGAGAATACACACCAACGAAGTTACATAATAGTTAAAATAAAATACTCGCTTGATTCATCTGTAAAACAACATGCTCTCAGGAAAATCAAATTAGAAAATATGACCAGGAAAAAGAAATATAAGAAAAAAGAAAATGAATCTTTGGGCATATTTACATTGTAATATTTTATTATAATAGTCACACAGAACGTTACCCATGAATTATTATTTGCGCTAAGATAATATAACACTTTTGAGGCAAAGAGTAAATAAATTAATTTTAAATTTTCAAATGTTCTAATTTTTTTTTTTTTTTTTCCAAACCAAAACGAATATTCACTATCGAATGTAATAATAGTCAAAATAAAAATTCTCTTAACTTAGAAGATATTCGAGTTGAAGAAAATTTGAACTAGAAAGTTCAACAGGAAAAATAAATAGTATAGGTAAAAAAAATACACTCACTTTTTACACAAAATACAAATTTTTGGGTGCATATGCACTATAATACCTCATTAGCACAGTCTCACATAATGCTTGCCGGAATAACCCTTTAACACTTATCGGATAATACATCTGGCTTGAGATGTTCCAATATCTTATCCTTGGTCTTCTTCCCATCCAAAATATAAAATAATCGAAATTTTTAAATAGGTTTGTATTACACTTATGATTAAAATACAGTTCATAAAATTATTATAAATACAACATGGCGAGCACCGAAGAATCATTACTATCTTAGACTTTATCTATTAAGATTATGAAGCGAAGTTTATTTAAAAAAACGGAGAAAGGGAATCAAATATCTGAGAAATGACTCACTCGTTGTCTTATCTTTACTTATATCTGCAACCGTATCACTCTGGCTTTCTTTTTCCAAATATCCAAATATCCATTTCCATGTTAGATTGCTTATCAATATTAATCTACTGATTAGTATTCACGCTTTGCCTTATTTCTCCATCCAGCTTTTTTTTTTTTTTTTTTTTTTTTTTTTTTATCATCTGTTGCTTGGTAAAATATAAATATTTTTTTACAATTGCATAAAAAACATTGATTGCATAACGCATTAAAATATGGAATAATTTATTAAAGTATTAATATATATCTGAAATTTAAATGCAAAGCAATGTTTAAGAAATAGGGGGTGGGGATGGGGTGGAATCTAAAACAATCATAATTTTACATTTTTGATACTATACTGTTAAAAAATTTATTGTTAATTTGAACCAAATCTTGGTACTGAAGTAGCTGCAACCACCTGATGGTTTAACATTTTACCATGATTTGCTAATTTTATGTTTAACCAAATATTGTTATTATGTTTTAAATAAATAAAAATTCAACATTCGTCCGAAGCGGGGATTGAACTAAAGACCTTCGTGTCTCAAGTCTAACACTCTGTGCTACGCTTTTTTGCTTCGTTGATTTTATTTCGTTGGTTTTATTTCGTTGATTTTAATAAAAGGGGCTTAATTTTTCAGGGTCTTACCTTGACCCATGGGTGAGTTGTTGCACAAAATTTGCACTTTACCCTATGTTTTTGACGACGCTCTTTAATTCAATCTTGGTTTGGTTTCAAAAAGGATTTTACTGATTCATACTTCCTGGACTGTATAATAGATTTTTCTCTCTTCTTGAAAGGATATACTTCAACAAACATTCTTATAGTAACATCTGGTTAATGATAAATTGAATAAAGAATTCTTTCTTTCTTTTTTTTTTTTTTTTTTTCCCCTTGCAATGAATGTTGGTTTTGAATGACATAATCCCACGAGATACCACTTTACAGATTTTATTTTCACTCGTCGTCCTACAGCCGGTAGTTTTCAGCATGCTAGTGGTGCCATCTCTTGAATAAAAGGGAATTACAATTACATGTACGCCGAAACCCTTTTCCAAGTTTTGGTGCAATTGAAATTCAATCGCAAGAAGTAGAAAACTTAAAAGTAAGATTGAATCATATTATGGTATTGGTTAGAACTTTACTCCATATGGTGGTTCAAGTTTGAACTTAAATTTTTTAACATTGTAATTAAAGCACTCTGGACATTTACAACAGCCATTGTTTCTCTCCTAAGAATATTATTTACTTTTTTCTATATTTAATAGGAAAAAGCACTGGTTTCGTAAAAATTTTCGACTTCCTGTTTTCGATGGATTTTCGATGGTTTTGGATGTTTTGATATTTTGAAAGGTTCAGAACACGATTTGACCATTTTTAGAAAATGTGTGTGTGTGACAAAAATTTTGTGGCAACTCGAGCTCAAGAACCAATGATCAAAATTTCACACAAATTTACATGTAGTTCCACCTTGACACAAACTAGTGCCTATAAACAACTTTTGGTGAAAATCGCCCTACACGGAGCGTTGCTATCCCTCTTTTTTTTTTTTTTTTTTTTTTTTTTTTAGTTCTTAATATAGAAGTACAGAGTTTCCAACCTAATCCGGCAAATTGTTAGTACCGCCCCTTTTTCTACACCACTTAATTTTTAGAGTATTTGTTTTTTTAATTCATCGCAAATATATTTAAAAAGAATTATTCTAAAAATTAAGTGGTGTAGAAAAAGGGGCGGTACTAACAGTTTGCCGAATTAAGTTGGCAGCTCTGGAAGTAGGACAAAAATTCGTATAAATGTACACAATGAAATGATTTTTATCGAATTATTATGAAATTAAAAATAATTAGTTGTAATAGTAAGACTCAACTAGGGAAAAAATATATTATATGTAAGAGCATCACTTCCCCCGCCTCCACCATCATCATGGGAGGTACTATCCCCCGATGGTGCAAATTTTAGAAGTCAGTATTTTTTCAAAAAACTCGTAAATGTATTAATTTATAAGTTTTTTTTTTTTTTATTTTTTTTTTTATTTATTTTTTTTTATTTATTTTATTTTATTTTATTTTTTTTTTTTTGGGGGGGGGGGGGTGGAGGGGGTCATTGAAGGAAAAAAAAAACTAAGATATTGTTTGTAAAGCATAAAATCAATCATCTTTCGACATTTAGGGTTATGCTTCTCTCAAACGAATATCGCATGCATTCGTCATGGAAAATAATTTTAATGAATAATTTGTAGTGCATGAATATGTATATGAAAATATAGAAGAATGTTTTGCGATGATCACAACATACCAGCGATTTTCTTTTAAATATTATATGTATATACATACTACGTATATATATATATATATATATATATATATAAGTGCTTAAATTCTAAGTGAAAAATAAAAATTCAAAGTATCGGTTGGGAAATTGTAAAATAATAACAATAATAATAATAATAAAGAAATGTATATCCAACAAAGACACATTTACCTTTTGTTATATTTAAAGTCCCTTTTTATGCTTGAATAGAAATTTAATGAATTAAAGGATTACAAAAATGTATGAAAAACCTCTGCATAAGAGTGCCTTAGGAATAGAAGAAATTAAGATAAAACTACATACGAAAATGAAAAGAGGACATGTGTAAATAAGAAATTCACAAGAAACTCGTATATGTTTCTTTTTTAATTTTTAAGAAAATAAATATTGTTAAAAAGAAAAGAAAGAAAAGAGAAAAATATTACGAAACATTAACTTAATTTGTATGGGATTAAACTATTAAAATTATTTTGAAAACAAGTTATTATATAATAATTATAATAATAATAATTAATTTTGGAAAATCTATTGAATTATACCTGGCTTCATTGGAATATTCGAAAAAATTAATTGTTCTGACTTTAGGAAATTGAGTTTTTACGAACTTAAGAGAGATCTTATTTATCTTTGACATTGAAACTAAATTTCTTTAGTCTAAGAAAACCACGTTCAATGTCAAGACAGTCATCTAGTGTCAAGGCCAAAATCCTCATAATCACAATGCGTGTTGTCAAAGAAAAATTAAAAGTTAAAAAAGAAAAAAAAGAAATAGTGGTATAACACGACAATAAAAAGCAAAACAAAAACCTAAAGTATATGTTTTTGAAAAAGCATTTACTGAGTTATATATGTTGAAATTAAAAATATTCAAACTAAAAAGTTATTAATAGAGTGTTTCAAACTGAATGTTTTAATGGATAAGGTCATATGCGGAGTAATTTTATAACCATGGAGTAGTTGTGTCTAATACCATCAAATATATATATATATATATACAGTAGAACCTCGATTATCGAATCTCGATTAACCGAAACTCTCCGTTAACCGAAGTCGGTTTCTTCTTCGCTTTTTTTTTTCCACTTTCTACTATCATCCAAAATTTTCTCTTAACAAACATGCATTTCTAAAGTTCTTTTTTTTTTTTTTTTTTCCCACATTCCTTTTGTATGCAAGCAGTCCTTTCCAAACTACGAGTGCAGATAAATATTTTAGATGTTTATTGGAGAATTCTCGATTATCCGAAAATTTCGATTATCCGAAGTAGGTTCGGTCCCAATTACTTCGGATAATCGAGGTTCTACTGTATATTATAAAAATTTTGTCTAAGCCTTAGACAGGAAACTTATGATGTGTTTTTGACGACTATCCGCTATTATCAAGGCTATTTAAAGAAATAACAGTTGTGCCTACAAAGTAAAAGAAAAAGGATTTGGCAAATCAATTAAAGTTGACAATTATTTGTTAAAAGGGGGAAAAAACAGCTTAGCAAATTAAAATTAAAAAATTGAAATTAAATAAATAAATAAAAATAGCAATTAGTTTTCGAGATGTTAATTAAAACGTTAATTTCTGAGACGGTTCACTTCGCCATCTTCAAACATATGCTCTTGCAGAGAATTGTCGACACTAGTACACGGCCTGTTTGGGATAAAAGTTTCAGGAATGAGCCTAGTATTAAGATAACTGTAAAGTTTCTAAATTAAAAATTGTAGATTTTACAATTTAAATATTTATTTATTTTTAAATCATAATATTTATGTGTTTTTAATGTAAATATCTATATGCTAGTATGAATAATATAAACTGGGTAATAAAACATGAGAAAAAAACACACATAGTATTTAGGATTGAAAATATATTATTCCACGCATATACAAAGCGTTATCGAATTAATATGAGAGCGAGAAGAATCTCATGATAAAAAGAATGAAGTAACCTGTGTTTATAGCTCATCTAATTTTATTCATTTATATTTATTATTATTACTATTGTTGTTGTTATTTTATCTTAACTGAAATATTGTCACATGCATCGTATTTATATACTTATTGTGTCACCAACGAATAAAATAATTCTGTATCATAGGTAAATTACATAAGTTTTCGCTTTAATATGCGGCAAAAATTTCCTTAATATATCAAGGCATAAAGCAGTATCAAAAACAAAAGAAAATGCATACCTAATTTGAATAATAAGAAAAAATATATGAAAAGAAAAGGAAAAAGAATTTCACCTCTTAACCACGCAATTAATACATTTAAAAAATAATGATATATTTCGGTTTGAGATTACAAATGCAAAATACGTCAATAACTGTTAACATTTACTAATAAAAAACCATTCCTAAAATTTGAAAGCAGAAGTTTCAATAAAAGTTTGTAATATTTATAAAATATAAATGGGTAAAAGAATTTAAAATTCGTATCAGCTGATCATGGCAGATTTCTTTTCTTTTTTCTTTCTTTCTTTCTTTCTTTCTTTTTCTTTTTTTTTTTTTTTTAATAAATCACTATTAAAATAAGTTTTTATTGAGATATTCATTTTTGTAAGTTATTTATGCTGAAATATAAGAAAAATATATCGATAAAATGAATCGAATATTTGTCAAACGTATTGATATTGCAACAAAATCCATTCACATTTATTTGTTTTATAATTTAGGGGGGGGGGGGGGAGAAAAAAAGAATAAAGTTAACTTTTACCAATTAACGAAAGTTTCGGAGCGTCTATTTAAAAATACCGTCAAATTTACTCAATTTCAAATTTAAAAGAGTCGAAGTATTTTTGTATTGCTATTCTCCACAAATGATACACAAGGTATTATTTTTCTTCTTTCCCTGATATTACTTTTATTCTAAAACAATGTTTGTATGTAGGTATATTCACGCAAAAGAAACATATCTCTCACATTTTCTTAATTCAAGTTATTTGATATTTTGTCCTTAAAGAGATGTCACGGTCACAGTTATTAAAATGGAGAGTATCATTTAAAATTTGAAATACAATATGTCTTCTGTGGCTGCCTGAAACTGATATCTTATTGCTTAAACAAAATAATAAAAAGTGATGCATTCATTCACAAATTTTTTTTAAGTTTCTTTCGAAAAATGTTTAAGAGTTTTGATGGGAGAAAACATGGCGTGCAATGGACTATGTGCAATTATATTTAAATTACAAATGTCGTTTGCGGTCATTTCATTTTATGAGAATACCATGGCTAAAAAAAAAAAAAAAAAAAAAAAAACACTACAATAGAAAAACAATATTTGTTAATGTATTTATTACACGGGTCTGCGATGAATTTTTTTTTTCTTCAAGCCGATTTTTTTTTTTTTTTTTTGTGTGTGTGTGTGTGTATTTGGATGCTGATTAAGGAAAAAAAAAAAACTGTTTTTTTACCACATACAGCTTTGACAAATATATGATATTTTGAGCTTAAAACTCCACTTTTTCAACTTCCATCTAAGTTATTTCCCTGAAAATCTGTGTGATGTGAAGGAAGAACATGGCGAGTTAATTCTTCAAGACATCAAAGAAATGTGGAAGAGATATCAAGGACGATGGAGTGTTAACATGTTAACAAATTATTGTTGGATGCTGCATAGAGAATTTCCCTGCTGAAGGCCCTCATTCCGTGCACAAGAGAAAAAGCTCTAAAAGGAGTTTCGATGTAAAGAAACATATTTAAAAGATTTTGTGTAAATAATAGTCTATTTTAATCAATGTATTTTAAACATAAATATTTTCGAATTTGTTACAGGGATTGTGAGAATTCTTTCGACCTCCATCCATACTTTGTGAAAAATCTTTACGCGATGAAAAGAAAATACAAGGATTTCTGAATTCAGCGTATCAAAACACATTAGAGACATGCAACGCAATGAAAATAAAATAAAATAAAATAAAATAAAAACAAAAAAAGTACAATTTCGCAGACCTGTGTTATTTAACTATAAATTTAAATACAGTTGACATTTCCATTTAAATTGCATTATCTTAGTTAATAAACGCTCTAAATTAGTAAATGAAGACGTATGAAGTCGATTCGCTAACAGAGGATTAGAAGAAGAGGATGGGTAATTCGTATGAGAGGACACATTCTGGAGACCAATGAGCAGAAAAGACAATGGCGGCAAATATTTCTTACCTATTTCTTACAAATTCATTGATATTCATTTATTTATTTTTCTATAAATATTCAACATTCAGAAGCTGTAATTACTTTTTGGTCTATAAATTAAAACTTATTGATGTTTATAATATTTTAATAATTTACATGAAAATTACAGATATGCTAACATTTTAACGTATTTCGAAGCACTGTTAGCACCCACCCTTCTTCCAAACCATTTTATTTGGTGTAAAAATTTTCCCAATTTCGTAATCACAATTAAATAAAAAGCAAAATTCCATACCTGCCAACCATCTCATTATGAAGCGTAAAATCTTTAGTACCCACCTTTCTTTTCACACCAGTAATTTCTTAGAATAATCTTATTCTTATTTAATAGTAAAAACATTTCGAGAGAATTACTCTAAAAATAAAGTGGCGTGGAAAAAGGGGCGTTAAAAAATGATACCCTTATTAATGAGATGGTTAGCAAATATGAAACTTCCCTTCAAGAAGAGTGGTGTGAAAAAAAAAAAAAAAAAAAAAAAAAAAAAAAGGCGGGTACTATACTAACAATGTCCTGGAATAAATTAAAATGTTGACATGTCTGAAACTATCATTTCATTGAATACATAAATTTCAATTAAAATGATCAGTTTACTGAATGTAATAGTTGAGTGATAGGAAAGTACAATAGCTAACATAATTATTAGAGTATCTTTTTAAAATAATTAATAATAATAATATTAATAATAATAATTATTAGGAGCACTATTTATTTTAGTTTCCCTGCTTGAATTTTAAATATATATCTCAAATTCTGGAAATCCCGATATTGTCTGAGAACTGCTAATTTATTTTAATAACCTGTCCAGATATGGAATTAGAATACCGGAGATTTCTTTTACTTGTTTTTCAATTATTATTATTATTATATTTTATTTATTTATTTATTGAGTCATCCGTAATTTAAATAAATTAATTAATACTAACAACCCATAGTTGCCAACTCTAGCCCTTTCTGGCTACTAGAAAATTTTAATAAAATTTTCTCATACATTTGTAACTATGGTAACAGAGATGCCACCATTTTAATTTATTCCGGAGCATTTTTAGCCCCGCCGATAAATAAAGTGGTGCGGATTAAAGGCGGGGCTAAAAATGCTCGGAAATAAATTAAAATGTTGGCTACTATGTGGTAATATGCCTCCTAAGACTAAAAAATGAAATTGCAATCCAATTTTTTCCATAAATCCTTTCATCATGTCGCTTCATATAAAAGTAATGCATTATTATACATATCAATGTGTATAAATACAAAAATCAATTAGCATCCATCATTATCCATAAAAATGTAAAAAATGTGAATGCTTTTAAAACTTCTAATTGTGATACAAAAAAAGCTTTATTATATTTTTACATAGCAGTTAACGTTAGGGTTTTTTTTTTTTTTTTTTTTTTTTTTTTTGTATTATTATTATTATTTTAAAGATTTGTAACCACTTTTAGAGTAATTTTTCACTTATATGGTCGTCAAAAACTGTACAAAATTTTACTATATAAAAATAGTGCTCATATAAAGAAACTGGTATTCATTGGTACATATGATTTTATTATTGGCAAAAACAAGAGCAAAATGATAGAATGGTGCTAGAGAAATATAATATATACATATTTTATAAAATAGTTATAATTTATAAAATATGTTCATTGGAAAGTTCAGTCCGTTTAAGATAAAAAAAAAAATAAATAAACCGGAAATTTATGTTTGATAATATTTATATAAAAATTGTTATAAATTAATGTTGTCTGATTTTAATGAAAAAAGACAGAACTTTGAGAAGAGCTAATATGTATTAATAGCAATAGTAACTAATTATAATTTTTATGTTGTACTATAAAATGTATAGTATATAAATGAATATATTTATGTATGCATTATATATAAAAATCTCTTATTTATATATAAAAATCTGTAAGAATGTTCATGTCTTCACATGTTTTTATTTTTTATTTCTTTTGTTTTATTGTTTTAATTTCTTTGTTTCAAGTTATTTGATAAGATAGAAATAAAATTTTCCTGTAAATTTAACACTCATAAGTCCATCAGTCTTATAATCGTCTAATGGCTCAGTCACTGTTTCTCTCATCCGTGAAATGTAGAATTGAAATTTTTCTTACCTTTTGTTCTCACTCTCAGAATCACAATCCTCGGATGATCTAATCCTTTTGATCCCTTTATTGGATCCCTGTTGGGATTTCGCGCGCTTTACTACTTTTACGATACACTTGATCAGTTGCTGTTTTTCGCCTGCAGCAGACAACTTCAGTAGCGCGGCCGGCAACAGCAGGCGAGTAGTGGGTGGAGCAAGCTTCTGTGATGTTTCGTCCGGAGGCGGAGCTATAATGACGTCACAGCTTGGCATGACGTAATGTCTGCGGTGATATCACCGAAGGACACTGTTGGAAAAAAAAAATGAAAAATCCATGAAATAAATTGGAGTAAATAGTTTAACAGAAAGTAAAAACTGAAAACTGAATTATTGTATAAAAATATCAGGAATATTTTTTAGGTACAGGAAATTTTATAAAAAAAGACAACGTAAGACCAAACTTTCAAACTTAAATTTTTGCATTTCAAAATATTTTCACTCCTCCTTAAACATTGGAATTCAAGTATTGCGACTACTTAAACATAAGCATCGATACACGCAGCACAGAATTATAAATTATCTATTAGCATAAGTATGTTAAAATGTGTCAGAATTAAAAAAAAAAAAAAAAAATTCAAAATAATGCTTGAAAAGAAAAATTGTCGTTTGATAAACTAACACAATTGAATAGAATTTGGCAGAAAATTTAATAAAAAGTACGCCTACTCAAATGGATGTATTTTCTATTTTTCATTTTTTTTTCTACTGCATATTTATTTAAAATAGTATGTATTAAGCTTTAAAACTTTTTTTTTTTTTTTTTTTTTAATCAAGCATACAGTATAGGCGACAATAATGCAAATATAAATATTATTTTTTTCATCTGCCATGCTTTTTTTTAACATTGGAATAATACATAGTAAAATTAATTTAGTTTTAATTCATAGATTGTCGATAAAATTTTATTTATTTATTTATTTTTAAGATATCAATCAATGAAAATTATTAATATATATATATATATATATATATATATATACATTAAAATTTTATTTACATGGAATAAAATACAGAAAATTATTGATATCAATCTTCATCTGCAAAATACATCCATCTCTCACCCTTGCTCTTATGTGTCTTTTCTTCCCCCACTCTCTCTCTCTCTCTCTCTCTCTCTCTGGGTGCGAGAGTATGTGTGCATATAGAGGAAAATTTCATTTCCTAAATCACCTGTTTTCCTCATATCTGTAGGCAGAATGAGGGTAAAGGATTTTTCCTCCTTCTTTGCAAATAAAGGAAAAAAAAAAAAAAAAAGCTTTTTTCATTTATATTTATTTAAAAGTAAATAAAAACCTCCCCCTCCCAACCTCTTTGAAAATAATAATAATAATATATATATATTTTTTCTTTACATTTTTTAAATATAACTTGTTTTTAAATTTAATATATATATTTAATGCGAATTCGTCTTATTATGAAAAACAAAATTATGCAAATATACATATTTAGATTAAATTCTTATTTTTCACTTTCTACGTAATATGAGAAAACTGTTTTTTAATTTATTCTAAGCAGCCAACTGGTAATAACGATAACGACAGTGCTTTCATAACAAATTGAAAGTAATAACCTTTACGAGGTAATAACAATAATAAATAGAAAAAGAAATAATTTTTGGCCATGGCGGTAATTATATATATATTCATGTTTATTTATTTATTTATTTATTTATTTTTATTTATTTATTTATTTATTTATTTATTTACAGTTCTACATACAAATTTGATTGGAAATTAAGGACATTTCCATAGTGCCAAGTCTCCGTTATTTTCAACGAAGACTTCATACTGGAAAGTTTTTATAAATGTTTGCGATTTATTTAATTTTATTTATTCGTGAAAAATATATGTGGCAGATTCTTTTTTAAAAATACTGGTGTATAAATCTGATTTAAAAATTAGCAATGTGGCAGCTTATGCATTTATTGACTGTGATAAGCAGTAATAATAAATGTTGTATGCATCATGCATGTAGAGGTTAACATCACACTAGAACTACACAGCGAACAACTGGCGACGGTAGGCTCTTCACCCTTAGATGTAGTCCGGAGACATGCCATCACAATTTCGATCCTTTACGGAGAGTATGGCTCCCCTGCTTCGGTAGCCTAGGGGTATTATTTTCCCAGAACATGGAGGACAATGCAGCCACGGCGGATTTACGAGTACAATCGACAGCAAAAGTATCCGGGTAGCCTAGGGGTATTATTTTCCCAGAACATGGAGGACAATGCAGCCACGACGGATTTACGAGTACAATCGACAGCAAAAGTATCCGAGCACTAGCCAATAATTCTGATATCAAAAAAGTACACTTAATACTGATTTGTTAAATAAATTCTCGTCAAATCATCTTCTTAGACTGACTAAGACCATGACTCGACAAGGATTTAGTTAACAAAGCAGTATTAAGTGTACTTTTTTAGACAGGGATTATTGCTAGGGAATGAAATTTTTATCGTTATATTCCTGTATGAAGCCAAATAAGGTGAATAGCATAATGGATTGTTACATTAAAATCAACCGCAAATCATTCTGATGGAAAAGAAAGCAGTTTTTCTGAGAATAAATAAGGTTCAAATAAGTTTCTTTTTTCTTCAGTAGAAAGCTATTAGCACATAATGCCCATTTTCAATTGGTTGATCAATAAATAATCGCAAGCAAACATTGTATTGTATTTTAATTTAAAAGTACCCTCTGCGTAGATTATTTTGCATTTACATAAAAATGTCAAACTGCAGTAACTAGCAGGAAAAAAAAAAAAAAAAAAAAGCTTCGTCTTTTATAGTTTTTAAGGACATTTCCTATAATTTAATTATTGCTTCACCGTGGTTCTTTGGCAAAGTATACATTTCCTTTCTTCGTGCATTATATGTATTTCTTCTAATATAATTAGAATATAAACACAACCTTCCAAAACATCAGCGAAATTTACCTGCGTTAGAGAAGAAATTGAGATAAAAACTGGGGCAGAATTATGGAATTATATTTGAAACAAGAACTGTGGCGAAATTCACCTATGGGGAAAGGGAGGGCAATGGAATATGTGGCTGAATATGTATTTCTCAAAAATTTCATTTATACTTACTTTTATTTATTTATTTATTTACTTTTTTAACACTCAACAAAATATACTAAAGTTTTGACCCCCCCCCCCCCCCGCCTTTTTTTCTGGCTACAGACTTGACCATTCCATTACTAAATGGGTGTAAAAAGTAGGGAATAAAAATTATACTAATACTTGTGTTAGGTGTTAGCTTGCACTTTTATACTCATGCGTAATGTAATTTTAATAAATGAACATATATTTACTGAACAGACTTGTTTTACATTCGTATCTTGGAATTCTAATCTCAGTTCTGCGGAATAAGAATAATCTAGGAAATTATATAACTTGAATGCAATTATAATTTCATAATTTAGTTTTAAAAATTTACTGTTTATTTAAAACGTAACACCTGTTTTCAATTACAAAAGCATTTCACATTTTTAAATTTTAATACCAGCGTAATAAATTTTATGTATTATGTATATTGAAGATCATGACATTCTGACGCAACTGTTTTGAAATGAAACAGTTTAATGAATGAAAACAAATGTTTCCGTTGAAACATGACGTCATTTCCACTTAAGAAACATTCTTTTACTGATGAAGATATATTATATTTAAGCATAAGATAGAAAAAAAAAAAAAAAGTAATTTTGATGGAGTTTTATAAACTGCTGCAGATTTTCTGAATGAAAATGCTTTTTTTTTTTTTTTTTTTTTTTTTTTTCAAGTTACTTGAAAAAAAAAACTTTTAAAATTTGTTTTATTACTTCAGAAATGAAATCATTTCTATACAATTTACGCTAATTTCACCTGCAATAAAGTATTATATTTGCCTTATGAGACTAAATTAATAATATATATATATATATATATATTACGTTCTCTTACCCATATGGTAGAAATATGGTAGAAAAGTATTGTTTTTGGGTCAAATTTTTAAAATTGAGTTTTTGTGATGTTTACACGTTTTGAGGTCCCCTGAATCCGAAAATCGTGTTTTTAGTTGTTGTTGTTGTAGGGTTTTAAGGCCGATTGACTACGCTAGGGTTCTAATGCTCTCCGTGGGGGTCCTATCCCGTATTTACGCGAGTTTCGGAGAAAAACACGGAAAACTTCGAACGGCTAAATCTATGAGCTCGACCTGGGATCGAACCTAGCAGTTACTATTTAGCAGCTTTGAGCGCAGGACCACTCGGTTGCTCATGTTTTTAGCGGTTGGTTTATGTGTGTGTGTGTGTGTGTTATCAGCATATCTCAAGAACAAATTGTAGGAGGGAATTCAAACTCGGTATTTTAAGTTCGTATCACGTGGGAATGCTACACTAAAATTTTCGTTGATATCAAGCAAATGGTTCGTGTACAGGGATATCCAAGAGAATTCAAATATATTATGTCTATAGGGAAATTTTCTGGTAAGTACAGTGTAACATCTGAAATCTGCCCTAAACAAAACGGAATAAACATCTTTTTTTGTATGCATAAAAATTTTTTGTTTAGATTGTAGTATGGAAATCATTCATCATTCGTTTACAAGGCTACTCAAAGTATTTGGATATATTGTGGCTATACTTCGAAATTGCTGAAAGTGTATTTCATTTTGTGTTTGGTATTTTTCATATAAAACTAAGCTGAAGTACACAATGTGATGTGCATATAGTTTATAGACAATATACAAGGCTACCCAAAATTAAACTAAAAGTTCTTTTTTGTTGATTGTAATTGATGGAAGTGCTTTGCTAAATTTCACTATGTCGACAAACATTTCTCGGGAAGGAAAATTAATTTTTCATACATATACTGTAAGCAAATTATTTTTTTGAAGTTCCATTTTCAACACTGGTTTTTTGTATAATATCACGTTTTCAGATGACCTGAATACGAAAGTTAAACTATTAAACTGTTGATCTGCATGTATATCTGTTATCAGAATAACATTAAAAAAATAATAATAATAAACAAATAAATAACTGCAGGAAATTTGAATTTGGTATTTTGAAATCCACATTACGTTGCCACTTGAAAAATTTGATCAAGTTTGAAGGCGAATTAATAACAGCCTTGAACTTAAAAAAAAAAGGGGGGGGGGGACTATAATTGAACGGGGGATTGAGGGGAGGGGGGGGGTAGCCCTCCGTCACACTGAATTATATGTCAAATAAAACTGTTCCTAAACCTATTTTAGATTATTTTTAAAGAAGAGTGAACTTATTATCAAATCTTATTGATCTTAGGACTTAACCTACAATTTTTACAGTACTAAAATGCAGGGTAAGAGAAAGTCGTGTGAGTGTAACACACCAAATTATTTCTTTTTAAAATGTAATGAGAAAATTCATTAGTAAAATAAAGCAATCAACACAATTTCTCTTTATGAATCACATTTCTTTCAAAAATGTTAATAAATAAATAAATAAATCTCTATACAGAATTGTAGCATTTTATTATTATTATTATTATTGCATATGAATTATATAGTAATAATAATAAAGTTAATTCTGAAATGTATACAAATGAATCAGTATTTAGTTTTTATATTAATTATTAAACCCAGTTAAGAAGAAATCGCTTATGATCCAATAAAATAAAAAAATTGCTTTCAATTCTAATTCTAAATATAGAAAAAAAGTTGGTTTTATTTCAACAAAATGTATTTTGTTATTCAGCAAAATTTCTGTATAAAAAGTTGATTTCTTATTGTTGTTTCCGTATATCTATATATATTAAGCAAAGGGGTTTTTTCTTTTATTTTTAGGATAAAAATATTTCTATTCGATTATGATCCGTCTATAATATTACTTATAATATTACTGATTAAAAAAAAAAAATGTACATACATATAAATTAATCCGTTTGGTAATAATAATAATTTTTACTGATTTATGTACATGTATAATATTGTTATTGCCTAAACGTTTGTTCTAGATTTTGTTAAATTAAGCAACATTTTATAATAAAAGTTCTTACTGATTTATGTGTATGTATAATATTGCATAAATTATGCATGTTATTGGTTATATTCATTGTTAAATTATTTAATATATCTTAAATAAAAGTTATTTCTGCAAACGGAAGCACTAATTTATTTATTTGTTTGTTTACTTATACGTTTTGGCGTTAAAATTGATAATTTGAATTTAAGGATATCGTTACTTGCGGACATTTACAGAAATTGTAAAAAAAAAATAAATACATGTTAAGACATTTCAGCTAACTGGCTGAGATATAACACACATTTCCTTGAATAATAATATAATTCTTATAGTGAGTGTAATAATAGATAAATAAGTTCTTTAAATATTACAGTCGCAGTAAAAAGAAAAAATTGCGATTAGAATATAAAAATATTAAATATCTGATGAAATAAGAGCTACTAAATAATTATTAATTATGCTACTAAATAATTATTAATTATGGATACTCAAGCGCTAATGAATTTTTTTTTTTTTTTTTGCGCAATTTTTTAGTGAAATGTATACAGTTACTCTAAAGGGGAAAAAAAGTAATTATCAAGAAAATTTGGAAAAATATCGTCGATAAGGTTAATTGAAATTCAAATACTATGAAGGTAAAACAAAAATTATAAGAAGTTCTACCAATATTTTTATTTTGAATTAACATCATTCTAACGTTCTATTACAGCGGTCGCCGGACCACTAAATTAACAATTTAAGATTCCACGGACCACTTAATTTCTAATTTTAAATTTCACGGACCACTAATGTCATTGATTAAATATGTAAATATATATGTAGAATAATAATCAGAGAATGCCCATTTTATAAATACAAAATAAATTTACTTTACATAAAATATTACAAATGTTCATTTTATTATAAGAATAACGTGAATGGTTATTTAATCATAAGAACGATGATAAAAATTCTTTGATTATAATAAAGTAAAAATAGGGGAAGTACGTGAGTACTTCTTTATCACTTCCATATTATAAGAAAACTCAGCCGAAATATTAAACTAAACTGATAAATTGCTGTTTCTATATACAGGGTGATTTTAATTAAAGTTACGATTTCAAAACGCTATAATTTTAAAACTACCCATCAGAGGGATTTGATATTTTACCAGAGCAATCGTGAGGCAATGAAGTTTTGTTTGGCAAAAGAAAAAAAAGTTCCAAAATGTGCCGTTAATTATCCGTAAAGTATTTGTTTCCTGAAGCTCCTCTTTTTCTCTTTTCACCATGACTGTTTCCGCTGTAAACACGTATTCTTGTCTTTTTGCTAAAAACATTGTAGTAAAACCTTGAAGTATATTCTTTCCTGTTATTCCATTGTGTTGCTAACAACATTCCTGTGTTTTAGGAGTTCATTTAGGCGTTTGCCCTAACAGCGCCATCTACAGGCAAATGTTGGAACTACTTTTTTCCTCCCCCCCCCCAAAAAAAAAATTAATTGCCTCACGATTGTTCTGGTAAAATATCAAATCGCTCTGATGGGTAGTTTTAAAATTATAGCGTTTTGAAATCGCAACTTTAATTATAATCATCCTGTATAAAGCCGTATGTACTAAATTTAGTTAAAGGTATATTGTTAGCTAATTCAAATTCAAAGGAAATTTAAATTTTTGACAAACATTTTAAACCTCTGAAGAATTCAAATATTCTAATACATTTAGAACAGTTCCTATCTAAATATCAAATGCAGGCAAGAAATTCAAAGCGATTACTATGCTTGTTACTTTAAATTCAAATTTTTATAATAAAAGGTTTCTATTTATCCTCTCTCTCATCCAGAAAATTCTGAAGTCTAACATTGTGTGTATGATACATTCAGAAAGTCCTGAAGTTAATATTAGCATTAAAAAAGGAAAAAATAAATAAATTAAAAAAAATAAATTAAATAAAACATTAAAAATTGGTGAGATTTTTCTGGAGACCAACAAAAATTTTGTCGCGGATCACTAGTGGTCCATGGACCATCGGTTGGTGACCATTGTTATATTACGTTATATTACCGTACAATAAAAATTTACGTCTCGAAAACTATTTAATTTAATTTTTATGTATTTATGTATTTTCTAAAAAAGTGAGAAAAGGTTTAAAAAAAAAAAAAAAAATGCTGAATTATATACTTTTCTAACTGTTTATACAGAATCCGTGCATCTTTAGATTACTGAAATCTAGAAATTAGAAACTATGAACTAAATTTCACAGCAAAATTCAACAGACGAATTTCATTTTAAAAACAATTTTCATTTATTTTATCTATTGAAATTAAATTTAGTTAACTATTAAACTACATTCAGTGAAATGTTCATTCAGTCCCCCCCCCCCCCCCCACACACACACAAAATACAAACGAAACATCAATTTTATTATTATTATTATTCTGAGCCTATAACTATTAAAACCTTTTAAAATAGTCTTGAATATATTTTTTAAAAAGTGATGAAATTGAAAAAGATTAGTGGTGATAAACGATAAGATAATATTTTAAATTTGGATGAAATAGTAAAATAATCAGTTTTGAGGTAGCAGGCGAAACAATGCGGGCTCAATAAATACTTATTTCTATGGTAACAATGAAACTGCAACATCCGCCTATTTCTTTTTTCGAACGTCATTTACTATCGATAGAAAATATTGACGTAGATAAACTAAAAACCATTGAAAAATGTAATAAGCAATACTTTTCTAGTTTCCCTTAATAATATAGACATTCAGGTATTCATAAAAATGTTAGACTTCGTTTTTTTTTTTTTTTTTTTAATCTTTTTACATGTTTCTGGCATCAGTAATCCTAAAAATCATAAAATTGATCTGGGCTCCATGTGTAGAATAATCAGTTAATTAGTTCGTTAATTAGTTAGTCTGTATACGCATTATCTCAAGAACAAATGATCGGAAAGAGACTGGAGCAATTTTTAAAATACTATCACTTATAATACTACAATGAACCCAATTGCTAAACTGCAACTTTAACTGCCTATTGATTTCCAGCTTTCTAATTTGAAAACTTACTTTATTTTAATACAGAACTTAAAACTATTAAAATATAGCTGTTTCAAAAATAAATAAAGTAATTTTAAAATTATAAATGGAGGAACTGGTGTGCAATAAATATTTAAACATAAAAACTTTTTTACAGACTATACAATAAAGTGAAGCACTTCGGTTTCTAAAGGACATGGCCTTCCTTCTTCAAGTGCAAAACACAAGTGCTAGTACCTGGGAGGCAAAAGTAAGTTATTTAATTTATTATTGGATAAAGCTTATTTAGTCTTGCTTTTACCTCCACGTGTTGTTTTGCACCTGAAGAAGAAAGGCCATGAGAAACTGGTAGTGCTTCCCTTTATTTTATGGTGTTCAAAGAAGTTTTTATATTTAAATAATTTTAAAATGCCTGATTATTATTATTATTTATTTATTTTTTAATTCATCATTAACCCCTTAACGCGCGCTGTCCTCGCTGCAAGGACGCAAAATTTAAGATCCAGTTGCAAAAATTCATCCCGGAAATTTTTTAGCAAAAGTTTACGTTTATAATATAGCAGAAAAGGCCGGTTTTTTTAGCCTTAAAATTTAAAATTTCTTTTAGTTTAATTTAGTTCGTGAAGTCCGGTGGCAGTATAATTTAAATGATCCGAATTGTCTTGCGCCGCAAAGGGTTAAAAGGGTCTAGTTATTGGTAAGTCTAGTGGGTCTAGTTATATCTTCTAATTTAATATAAATAAATGTAATTTGTCTATAACCCTCATACCTCAGTACAAAGAATAATTGAATATATAAATAAATATAACCAATATTGTTTGGGAGTTACCTGTAAAGAGTAATATTCCAAATATTTTGTAGCTGTAGAATGTGATCATGAGAATTCTTCTAATTACACTGCGCTGCAAAAAAAAAAAAAAAAAAAAAAAAACTTTTTTTCGAGCCCTGACACTATTCTTGCTGATTCTTATGAAAAATGACCTCCTGAATCCGAATATGACACCCATTTTGCCCTATCACCCACCATTTTCTCGGGATGCTACCCCCTCTCCCAATTTTTATCACTGTTTGGTAATTTTATGGCCATGAATTTGATTTGGAGAATGGAAAAGAATTATTTTAACACTTAAAAACAAAACAAAATAAAATAAAATAAAATAATGTATAATAAATAATAATAATTAATTAATTAAATATAATAATTGTAAATCAGAATTTCAGTGGCAAATCCCCTCCTCTCCCCCCCCCCCCCCCCCAAACTTTTGCCTTGCTGCAAATGTGCATGTTTCAAAGTTTTTCACTTCTACAGCCCCTCAGAGGATATTTAACAGTTAAAAAAATTCTTTCTCGCCTTACAAACCAAATTTATAGTCATTAAATTACCGAAAAGTGATAAAAATAGGGGGGACGTCCCCAAAAAATGGTGGGTGAAAGGGCAAAATGGGTGCCATAGTCGGATTCAGGAGGTCATTTTACATAAGGTTTTGCAAAAATGGTGTTGGGGCCGATTTTCAAGGAGAGCAGTGCTATGTATATTCCCTTTATATGTCAACAGCCTGTATATTCATGGAAATAGTTTTTTTTTTTTTTATGTTTCTAACATACAGGGTTTTCAAAATCAATGCAACGCCTTTTTATTGGAAAACTTAACATAGTACATTAGATACAACTTCCTGCAATCAGAATATGAAAATGTTAAATATCTCATGAAATGTGGGCGAAATTCTCACTAAATAATTTTTAACTGTGCATGCGTAAGCATTAATGAAATTTCTTTTATAGAATACATTGGTCAGATGCATGGAGTTACTTCAATAAATAAATAAATAATAATAAGAAAGAAAGAAAAAAAAAAAAAAATATATATATATATATCGTCAAAAGTCAGAAAAATATTATCAATAGAATTAGTTGTATTTTGAATACTATCTCAAAGAGAAGCAAAATTACAAACGGTTTACAAAACGGTTCGATCTCGCGACCTTCCTCACTCAAACTGAACACTTTAACCATTACACCACGCACGTCTTGCTAACAAGCTCTGTTTTGTTTGTTTTGATATAAACAGCTAAAGCTTTTAGGGTCGTTTTCTCGCTCTATTGGGGGTTGTTGCAGCAAATTTGCACTCTTCGCTATGTTTTCGACCATGCTCTTTAAATTAAGATTGGTTTGGTTTCAATAGAAATTTTACTGATTCATACTTCCCTTGTCAGTTATGGCAATGCTGCATGGACAAGGTTTTGAAAAGGGTACAGAAGTAATTTTTAAAAGTCATAGCGATTTTTTAATATTTATTTTCATTGAGATTTGCACGGATCAAATTTATTGAATTTTGTTTGTATATCAAAGGTTTTTAACTCTTACAACTTTTTATTTTTACATATGTATAAATCGATAAAGGATGAAACATGGATAATAAAAAAATTCACAGTAAATCCATATTTTGGAGTGATTAATTTCTGTATTTGTGACCCAAAACAAAAGTTATTCTTTTAGACATTATGTATATCAAATTCTAGAAATATATAACATAATGTTTCTGACTAAGTTGTTATATATTACGCTTGATTTTATGCATTAATTACTTTACTATAAACGCCTCTTATGCTTGTTTAATTTATGGCTAAATTCAATAATGTATAAAAAAAATTATATCGTTTAGTGTAATTTAAATAAAGTATAGTTTCGACAAGCAAAAATACGTTTAATTTATATAATGTAAATACATACAAAAACATACAGAATGAGATGTATTATCAATAATTCAATAAAAATATTTATAATTCAGGATTTGTGTATTTTATCGTGCATGTTAAAGAGGTGAACAAGAAAGGAATTATATTAAAAAGCTTTCTTTTTTACTTCCATTACCTGACTACCGTAGGTAATGGAAGTATTGTATTCGGTCCAAAAATTCGATATTGAGATTTCACCTGATTTACATGTTTTAAGGTCTCTTCAGTCCAAAAAAGTGGTTTTTGGAAATTGGTCAGTGTATATATATGTGTGTGTGTGTATGTATATATGTGTGGAATCTTTTGGCTATTATAGCTCGAAAACTAATAAAGATAGAACTACGAAACTTTAGAATTGAAACAAGTCTGGTGTACAGATGAATTTTCCAAAATTTGGAACACTCTATATGAACACTCTATTAGATGTCCTTTCGAATGATATAGTTGGTTAGTTCAGGAAAATTGACAGACGTCCTGTATAAATAGCTCAATTTCAGGCCTCGCAAGTACTTTCCTTTAAAAATGGCTGCACGGATTTTTTTCAAACTTGCCATATTAACTGCCTTTTAAATACCCTTTCGTATGTAATTATTGTTTTCCGGTCAATAATTGAGTATGTCAAGTTTTGGCAAAAGTCGGTATCTCAAAAACGGCTCTAATGATTTTCTTGAAAATTGTTACATAAATCCATTTTAGATATCCTTTCTTATGTATTACTTTGTTATCAAAGGAAAATTATCAGTTTAGGTAGATCATTTTTAAATGTCGGAAATTAATGTTTCGAAAAATGGCTAAACCGATTTTTTTCTTCTTCCTATTTTTAAATTCGCTATGTAAATATATTTTATATATCTTTACATGTGTATAAGTTTTCTCTTACAAGAAAATTTTAGGTGCCTAATTTGTTAGGTCAATTTTATGTCTTCTGATCATATTATCGCCAAAAAATGCATACGATACATGTATTAGTAAGTAATCGAAGTCGTGTGGTTGTTTCACATCAGATTTTTTTTCTTTGATATTGTTTGCAATTTTTCAATGTTACAGTATTTGCTAGTTTTTCTTTTTTTTTTAATATAATGCCATAAGGAAAAAAAAGAGAAAAAAGAAAATTTTTAATAGCATTTAATAAATAAATATTTAGACAGAGTGCTGCTCATCAGCATTGTTTTATGTTATATTATTCCATAATAATAATAATGATAAATGCATTATTGTCTACATTTTTAACGCATACATCTTGCAAAAAAAAAAAAAAAAAAAAAAAAAAATATTAAAAGATCCATTTTCATTTTATATAAAATATACATATTGAGCTAGTGTTTTTTTTTTTTTTTTTTCCAATTTCAATCTTTTGTTATAATGTTTATAGACTAGAATTGTACAATGCTAGAAACGCGAAAAGTGATTGAAAATGTCCCAATTCTAAAATAAATTACTTTAATTCACTTAAAATTGTGAAATGGAGAATATTAATGTGATTAATTTATGTTAATGTAACCAAAATAACATATTTTTAAATGTATCCTCAAAAAAAAAAAAAAAAAAAAAAAAAAAAGCGGCATGACTATCAGCATTATATGAATAGGAATACAAAGATACAGATCACATCAGCTTTCTGAAATGATCGATTTCTTCCAAAGTATTGTTACGAAAATGTCGAATTCCTTGTATGAAGAAAGAGTTCGTGAATGAACAGGCAGGTTCTAGTCGATGAATCTACTAACATATATTCTTAAAACAGTCCGATAAAATAGACAGTTCAATGAATATTCTCGAAACAGATCAATAAAACTGTCAATTCAATGAATATTCCCCAAAAAATATATTAAATAATTTAATTACTTCGAAAATAAATTACTTAAATTCATTAAGTAATTAATTAATTTAAGTAATACATAAATTACTGAAATTCATTCATTTAAATTCGTTTACATGTACAATAAATATTTAAAACTTCTTCACACACTATAAATTTCACCTACTAATTTCTTATCCTCCAGCGCATTTTTCTTTCTTTCGTTTTTTTTTGTTTTTTTTTTCCGTATCTCATTGTACACCCTTCTTCTTATAAATCAGAATATAATTGTAACAAACTTTAAAATTCTAAAGAAAAATAATTTATTTTATTTTATTTTACTTTTTTATTTACTTTAGTTGTTCAGTATGAGAAATATCAGGGTTTAAGTTCAACAAATAAAACGTGCCTCTAAAATAGATAAAGGTTAAAAGATAAAAACATTTTTACTTTTGTAAATAAGTTTATCCTTATCAACATGTACAAATTTCTCTTACAATTGCGAACAAAGGTTTCATTTGCGAGAGAGCTCTTATGCAAAAGACGCTTCTTAATTTATCAACAAATCACTGTGCAAATAAAAAGAAGAGGGGGGGGGGGCATAAAAAGTAGGGCCACGTGTACTCACTTTTTTATTTTGCAGTCGAGACATTTGCCTGAGTAATATTAATTTTATGAAAAACGTGTTGCCCTGCTCTAAGAGGAAATAAGGAAAAATTTGGGGTATTGCTCTTGCGACCTTGGAAGTCGTTGCTAGGCTTATTTGCTGCTATCATAAGTGTGAACAATAACAATAAAAGAAAGACTGTGAAAAGAAACACTCGATAAAAAGTAAGAACAAGGTTGCGATTTACGTAAAGAAGACCACTGAAAAGTGAGAATCAAAGATTTGCTTCAATTGAAAACAATTTAATGTTAGATACAATAGAGTGCATACGCGAATATAATCACAATAAGCGAACAAGCAATAAACCTAAACAAAGTACTAATTTTAACACAAAAATTTCGAGTGACTTCACTCAACTTTACAAATATTTTATTGTTATAATACGTTTGAACAAATTTGGATGAGTGAATAATTTAGTAAATTAACTAAAGTGAAAATTATAAGAGGGAATTTGAGTATTTCCACCCAAGTTCGCATCTTTGTCCAATAGACCGTAATGTATCTGAAATATTTTATGTGTTCCTGTAAAAGAATCATAAATGTTATACTTGCAATTTCCAGCAATGACTATAATGGAAATTCTAAAACTTATATCAGATTCATTTACTTTTAAATAATTTATACCACTTGAGATAGTTATATATCTTAGAAAGTAATAGGTATACATTCTTTCATGCCTCCCTATAAAGGAATTATAAGAGCTACTTCTTTCCTCATAATGATCACACCTTAAAATAATTTGAGCTCATATGCCATAATGTATAAGAGTTCTCTTATGCGTCCCTGTAAATGAAAATTTATCATGGTCGAAAAGTGACAACCTTTAATTTTCATGGTTTTTTAGAAGAAATTTTATTGTTATTATTATTATTATAGAAAATATTTTGTAGCTTAAATTAAATAAGCATAATAACATCTCAATGTGCAGAATGAAAAAAAAATTAAGTAAAAAAATCATTTTTTAAAGTTAGAAGCTTTTTATTGTGAAGCCTTAAAAAGCATAAAATAAAATTTATTCTGGTAAAGACATACTACAAAGAAATGAAAGTTTCAACACAAGAAAATTTTAGAGAAAAATATAGGTACTTTTCTTTTGCAAGAGATGAAAATTTTTTAATGTTCAAAATATTTTAAAAAGCTTTCGAGACCAGTATTCTTAGTTATTAGTTTTTGTATAATCATTCGTTAGGCTACAAGGATTCAAATGTCTCGAAAGCTTTTTAAAATATTTTGAACATTAAAAAATTTTCATCTCTTGCAAAAGGAAAGTACCTATATTTTTCTCTAAAATTTTCTTAGTGTTGAAACTTTCATTTCTTTGTAGCATGTCTTTACCAGAATAAATTTTATTTTATGCTTTTTAAGGCTTCACAATAAAAAGCTTCTAACTTTAAAAAATGATTTTTATACTTAAATTTTATTTTGTGCTTTTTAGTTACAAAAAAGGAAAACGCTTCTTAAAAAAACTAATTAAAATTTCTTAGGATACTGTGTACACAACGAAATGTTTCTTTTTTATCAACTGACACCTTTTCTATTAATTATTTGCAAAAATTAGCATGACGCTTTAACCAACTGAGCCATTAAGAGATACAATAAATTGCTTACATTTTTTTTTTTTTTTTGTGAAAGCGTCTTGTTTTTTAGCGTGACAGAAAACGCGATGAGGAATTCAATTTCATATAATAATATATAATATACATATATATATATATATATATATATAAAGCTTCTAAAAATATTTATTTATGTATTTTTTACTTGAAACTTTTTTTGTTGAGCTTTTTTAATATCTAAAATATTTTGTGTTTTCTAATATCTAAAAAAAAGAAAAAATTTCTTTAAAAAAAAAAAAAAATTCTTAAGATATTGTGTAGTAAATGAAAAATTTTCTGTTATCAATTGCCGGCTTCTTTTACTAATTATCTGCAAGAATTAACACACCGGAGCTTCGGGTATCGAATTCTCGCCCACCGCGTTATTAACGTGGCGCTGTAACCAACTAAGCCATGGAGCGATAAACTGAATAGCATATATTTACGTTAAAATGGAGACGCCTTTTTTATTAGCGTGACACGAAGATAGGATGACAAAGTCAATTTCATATAAAAACCTTCTAATAACGAAGAATAAATATTAAAGAATTTGAAATAAATTAATGATTTAGTAGTTAATAACATTTTTAGAGTAATTATATTCAGCCTAAAAACAATATTTATAATTGATAAAGAGCAAAATTTCTAGACAATAAAATAAATGTTATTTGTATCATTTTTGTAATTACTAGATATAAATAAAATCACTTTCAGTAAAATTGCAAGTCATTTAAAATATCCGAACCACACTTTAGAGTAAAGGTTAATTCATTTACCTCATAACCTAAAATATAGATAATAGCATTTAAAAAATTAACATAGAAAAAAAAAAATTACAAAAAAAATTAAATAAAAATAGCATTTCTAAATTAAGAAATTTCGAATTACTGTAGTAAAGTTATTAAAATTGTTTATAGTTGATAAAGAGCAACATTTTTTACAGAATGAAATGAATATTTTAATTATTGAAATTTTTTGAATGAACCGTTAAAAATAAAATTTATTAACTATTATTATTATAAATATTTTGTTTTAATTTCAATATGATAAGTTAAAAATAATTCTCTTTGTGTACGTTTATACAAAATTTTACTCTTTGCTGTCACATTAAAAATTATGAGAAATGGGATAACGGCGCCACCTGTTGGTCAAATTGTACCAAACGTTAACTAATTTATATCAAAGTTCACCTACATATAACTTTGTATGAAATTTTGTGCATTGCATCTTGAACTAGAACTGGCACAAAAATTTTGTGATACACACACAGATACACAAACTTATAGACAAACATACACAGACAGACATGTTCTTAAAACTGATGAAATTCTATTCAAGACCTTTCAAAATGCATAAATACAACGAAAACCAGAAGACGAAAATTTATATAAATCCAATATTTTCTTCCATTGAATATAGAAAAAATGTAAAAACACTCAAGTGGAGGAGGTTAAATATTCAGAAGAAAAAATACATACTATTATTATTGTTGTTGTTGTTGTTGTTGTTGTTGTTGCTGCTATTTTATTATTATTATTATTATTAATGTTTTATCATCATCATTATTATTATTATATATGTTTTATTATTAGTATTGTTGTTTGGGTGATTAAATTTATATACTTGATTCGGAAGAGGGTTAAAAAGGAAATGGAACTTGAGTAACGAACAACAAAGTAAACTGCATCGCATGACATATGAAGGATGCTATTGCATAAATTTTCATTGCTATTTTAATCGTTTTTTGCAGTGAAATATTTACATACTGAAATATTTAAAACTAAATAAGAAATACTTATGTACCAATCAATATTAAATAAAATAAATCGCAGACAGACAGACGAATAAAAAGCAAGTACACTTTTCAACATTCTTGGAAAGTGTTACAAACGAATAATACGAGAAAATGCATTTCGAGTGGTTTCCACCTATAACCCATAGTGTATCTGAATAAATTTGTAAGGCAATGTAATCAAATCATTAATGTTATTCAAAGGAAACATGATTTTATGTAGTTGACTAATGTAAATTGTTTTCGTTATGTCTTGCTAAATGTAAATTTATTAAAATATGCTTAAAAACTCTCTCTCTCATAGACAGTAATGCATCGGTATTTAAAAATATGCAGCATACCTAGATTATCACAGAAAAAAGTAAATATTTTAATAATGTGTAATTCTTGACATTTTTTTAGAATTAATCACCAGAGAAAAAAATATAATCACTTACAGTAAAATTCCATGTAATTGAAAGAATCAGAAGATTAATTCATTCACAGGCATAAATTATTACTATAATATAGATTTACGTCACACTGTAACCGTAAGAATGACACACTATTTGTGAAGAATTTCATTCACACATATCCGATTATCTGGCCTTCACATCATGCTACTCCCATTGCCACGAGAAGAATATGAAGTAAAACCAGTATATCGATTATCTAACCAAAACTGAAACTCAAAAAGCACTCAAGTGATGAAGGCTGAACATCCAAAAGGAAAAAGAGAACACCATATTATTTTTTTGGGAGATAAAAGAAATGATACCTAAATCGTAAAAAGAGTAAAAAGGGAAATATGACGCTTGTAACTAACAACAAAGGGAGTTACATGACGTGATTTGTGAAGGATATGACAATCTTTTTTCATAAATTCGCATTGTTGTTTTAATTTTTTTTTTCCCCACAGTGAAATAATTACATAATGAAATATTTATAACGAAATAATACTAAGCAGTCACGCTAATCAACTTTATAATAGTCATAAATCATTGCAATGTCCAAAATATATTAAAAAATTAATTAATTAATTAATTAAATTAAATTGAAAAATAGAGCGTGGAGTGGACACACAGTCAGACGGAAGTCATAAATTTTTTTTCAACTTAAGAAAAAAAAAAAAAAAAAAAAAAAAGTAGAATATCAATTCCATCATAAAATGATTTGGAAAAATCAAACTGATGCTAAAGTTTCAGGCTAATATCTTCTTTTATTTGATATTTACAAATTTTTCTTAAAGGGTTATATGAATACGGACTTCACTCTTTTTCGACATAGATTCACGAATTTCATACTATTGAAAAATTCTGCAATTATTATAAGTTTTCGTTACGTATTAACTATTTGTTTAAGAAATTTAAATGTATTATAAAGAGCCTTTAATTTAATTTTTCGAGTTTTCACAAAATTGAAATCAAATTTCATCTCAAATTTCAATTGATTTTATAACTCCATTAATTAAGTTACAAATTCTCTTTACATTACCTGTATAGATATGCTTTGGTAAAAAAGAAAATTGAAATCAAATTTGATATAAAATTTGAATTGATTTTATAACTGCATTGAGTTATAAATTTTTTTATAGTATCCGCATAGATGATATGCTTTTTTTTTATTTTTAAGAAAATTAAAAAAAAAAAAATATTTGGATGAAAAAAAAATTATACATATATAGAAATCATAAAAAGATTATAAGACTTCTTCACACACCATAAGATTTAAGCCAACACAACCGGTTTCAAAAGGACGTAGCCTTTCTTCATCAGGTGCCAAAAAACACGTGCTACTGCCTTGGAGGCTAAAGCAAGACCCCATATAGAAATCATTGATAAATTGAGTTCAAAATATAAAATAAAAAAATAAAAAAATTGAAATTTGAAGAAGTCATCGAATTTTACAGTTCACATATATGAAATGAAAGAATGAAATTTATGTTTAGTATTTTTAGTAGCTTGCTTCTGTTAAAAATCAAAGTCAAAATAGAAGTGAAAATTTAGAAAAGTAATTTCATAGCAGATCATTAAAACTCTGATTTTTATTCGTTAATTTTATGTTTAACGTATAAAAATATTAGGGAATAAACTTATACGTAGAATATTTTTAAAAACTTGTTGTTGCTATCAAAAACTAAGCTTTTATTCAGAATTTTATTATGTAGTATTTTATTGTGTTTATTACAAAGCTTAATTTATGAACAAGTTATTTTTGTTCGATATTTAATTGTTGTACACCATGGTCTTAAGGGCCCTCTTCACTCACCGCCGCTGGAAGCCGAAGCTAATGTTATTCAATGGGAAATTTTTCTTTACAAATAACTTATTAAGTAATACATATTTTTAAATTCTGTTTTCACATTATGAAAATTCCCAGCTGTTAAATTGACGGACCTTTTTTAAAAAAATATTTTTTTAATTTTTTATATTTTACTTCGAAGCTGCAAAATACGAATTTTCAATATGTGAATTTTTTTCATTTTGCAATTTCAAAATAAAATATTAAAAATTAAAAAAATACTTTTTCAAAAAAGGTCCATCAATTTAACAGTTAGGAATTTTCTGAATGTGAAAACAGAATTTAAAAATATGTATTAGTTAATAAGTTATTTGTAAAGAAAATTTCCCCATAGAATAATAACATTGGCTCGGGCTACCGGCGACGGTAAGTGAAGAGGGCCGTTAAACAGAATTAGCGCCAGAATGTTTATTTCTTTCGAATGAATAGTTGCATGTGATTGATTAAAATTTAATCAAATGAAACTGAGTGAAAAACAACATGATAATGCAAAACAAATAATTTAACACACGGAATTCAGATATAGTTTAAAATAAACAAAAATATATTTCTCTTTATCTAAACAGATAATTCTAACAGCGTTACTGTGACTATTCGTGTAACATAATGTCTAAAATTTCTGTCTCTCTCTATATATATCTATGTACCTCTACCCCCCCCCCCTTCTTTTTTTTTTTTTTTTTTTTTTTCAAAGCGAAAAAAACTTTCTGTTTTCAAAAATGATTTTAATGACTAAAATCATTTTTAAAAACAGAAATAATGCAACAATGAAATTTGTGAGAATAGGAGTAATTAATGTCTTGAGGCTGTTCTTAAACCCAAACTACTCTATTTCTGATACATTTTTGTATAAAATGTGTTTACAAATCGTATAATGTAAAAATCAAAGAATGTTTTGCATTTTTCTATAAGAGAAAAAAATTTTGGTAAGTATGCAAAAGTTTGTTGATTTGAAATTTAAACTGCTTGTTTTCTGTTTTTATATATTGAAGGTATAAAACTTTAATGAAATAAAATTCGTATACTTTAAAAAATCGAATAGTGTTTTCAATTTTTCAATAAAGCAAAGCAAATTATTTTAAAAATCACTTCACAGTGGACACTTTGAGTTGATTATACTTTTAGTACACGACAAACAACAACACGTCGTCAATTGTTATCAGGGCAATCTGCCGTAAATTAAGACCTATAATGCTATTGCTAGACATACAAATGTCGTGTATTTTTCCGTTAAAGGTTACTTTAAAATTGTTTCAGACAGTTTCGTGTCGTTGAGTGAGGCAATTAATTGCTTATTTATTCATAAAACGCCCCTAAATTTAGTGCTGCTGTTCACTAGTTGGTTAAAATTGCAGCATCGAAAGTCAAACAGTATTGATTTCAGTCAATTCTTGGATATGGTTTTGTTTGTTTTTTCGCTGTACGGTTATTTTTTTGCTCACTAAAGTCAATGAGATCCAGACGTACTGTTTAAGGTGGATTTCGAACCACTTCCATGCCTTAAAGGGGACGTGAACCTAAAAGGTACTTAGAGAAAAAAAAAAAAAAAAGTTACTTTTATGCTTTCTTCAGACAAATATTGGACTGTTTTCATAACATGCTCTAATTATGACTTTCAAAACTTCCAGTAAACAGGATTAATTCCTATTTGTTTTAATGAAAAATAGTGGAAAATAACTGATAACTGCATAGAAAACTTATCTACCGCTATTGAATAAAAATCGATCCTTCAAAAGAAACTTAGAAAAGTGAAATACATTTTAGTGAAATTAGTTTTTAAACTTTCGTGTCAGAACAAACCAAGACGTGAATAAACTTCTAGAAAACTTCATGAATGAACTTGCAAGAAGCTTATTGCGCCCGTCAAGCATCATTTGATAAGAAATTAAAAAGAAAAAAAAAAGGTGTACGAAGGAAATATTAGATTAAATGAGGTCAAATTTGAATTACTGCGAGATTTTTTTATTTACTGACTTTCTTCTGCAAATAGTAACTATAACATTAGTCGGGAAATTCCCATTTCCTACTCAGGAAGGAAATGTTCTGAGAACAATTTATCTAATTCTTTCACTTGTTATAGTTTGTATTACTAATTTGACATTTAAAATTAGGAAGTTATGCGTCTTGCATAAATCATGACGCACTATCACGAGTATGTATATAAGGATATATTAAAAAAATAATAATAAAAAATAAAAATAAATAAATAAATAAAATGGCTAAAAAAGTTACTATGTCAATGGCATCCTAAAATTACCAACTCAAATTCAAACTTAATTATCTTGTTTCTTTTTTTAAATTTCATTTTGCACGCGCGCTTTCTATTTCCTAATTCAAAATTATTAAAAAAAGACTTTTTAGATACTGTTTATTTCGAAACTGATTATTATTGATTTTCTTTCCCTTTCTTTTTCTTTAAAAAAAAAAAAAAAAAAGAAGAAGAAGAAGGAAAAGTAAGAAACAATTTTTATAGATGCCACACGCATCACATAAACTTTAAACTTTACATCTACTTTTTAAGATAGCACGCGATCATGTTTTATATAAAAATTAAATCATTAAATTCATTTTTTTACTTATTTTAAGAAGCATTTTAGTGCAAACTGTGTTTTCGTACGGTACTTACTTGATTTTACATTGAAGGTTTAACTGTGTCAGGGTCTTTTGGTATACTCTGTATATTCAGAATGCTGAAATCAAACTTTGTTCTGTTATCCGATTTTGAGATGTAAAATAATAGAAAATTTTTGTCCGCAATTAGTCTTTGAAATTTGCCGACGTTAGTAAAAATTTTTATGTGACATCTCTCTATGATATGTACACATTAAAATCACCAAATTCGAACTTCTATCAATTAATCGTTTTTGAGTTATATTGATAACAGACAGGTATACAGACACACAGACTAGTTACTAAAATTCTGATTCTTGACAGTCTTGAAAACATGTAATTATAATATTACAAAAATCTAGCTTAGAAATTGCACTCCCAAACAATACTTTGTATGGCATATGGGAAAGATAAAATAAATATTATTCCTAAGCAAAATTCCTGTATGCGGTATTTTCTTAATAATAAAACCCTGAGTTTTTCAAGTGTAACGCTAAAAACTAACGTCATAGCTGCAGTAATGCATTGAATTAAGAAAAGCAAATTTTAAAATATTAATTAAAGCAAAGTGGTTTGGAAAAAAAAAATACATTTTAAGCAATTTCAAAAAATCTTAAATTTTCTGGACTGTGAACACACATTTATATCTAATTTTTAACTTCCTGTCAAAATCGGTTTAAAATCAATGATTTATTTTTTATATTTCAATAAAAAATAAATAAATAAATAAATAAAAGAACCATGTGATTTATAATTTAACATTATTTAAAAATTGGAAGATTGTCAGTTCACAGCTTATATCTAAGGTTATTTGGAATTAAAAAGATTGCTAGCTCACATATTTTAAAATATCGATGAAAATTGAGTTAAAAAAAAAATAAATAAATAAAAGATAATGATAATAAAACTACCAAACAGATTTTCATCAAACTAAAAATCATTCTGATTAAATCAGCGTTCTAATAATAATGATATTAAAAAAAAAATAATAATAAATAAATAAATAAATAAAAATAAAAGAAACGCAGTGAAATTGGTGTATTCGTTTGGAAGCTACAGTGCTACGTATACACAGACAGAACACTACTCTTTTCTTGGTTGAGGGTTAATAAAAAAAATATCGATATCTAGATAAAAATTTAATAATATGGGCTCACTGTATATATATATTCCAAGTTTGATATAATTTAAGTTATAAATTAATAGCTATCATTAAATATTTGAAAATATTATTTCTATTTATCGGAAGATAAATTGGACAGAATGGAGAAATAATTACTTTCCGAGCACGGATAGTGTCCGTGCTGTGTAACAACATTTACAGGCAGAGATGTTTATTTATTTACGTATTTTATATATATATGTATATATATATATTTTTTTTTTTTGTTAGTAACTTAATTTGACAGAGATCGCATAGAAAGGGCATTGAACAATATTTAGCTTCTTCTTCTTTTTTTTTTTTTTGTCAACATATGGCGAGAATTTACTATTTTCAACTACTTTCATTAACGCCAATTTTAGAGGTACTTTGTAAAATGCCACAAAACGTGGTGATTATTTGGCGAAATTTCAGTGTTATTTAAGCTTATGATGTAGTCATATAAAAGAACTGTATATAGCTATAGCATTTTAATAAGAAATATCCTATGTTATATCTGAACAACACACACCAGTTTCGTTCAGTTTGCATTAATATTAAGGTAATAATAATAAGCAATTATTAATTACTAGTTGGTATTCACCCGCCTAGCGTTCGACATTTCCAAATGAACCTATTTTCAAATTTGCCACATTTGTCAAATCAAAAACGTCGTGATAAATAGCCATTAATGATAACAAAAAAAAAAAAATTGTTTAAAATTTAACTTTTTACTTCCATTATCCGACTACTGTAGGAATGGAAATATTGTATTCGGTCAAAAAAAATTATATCCAGTTTTCACCTAATTTACATGTTTTAAGGTCTCCTGAGTTAAAAAATGTAGTTTGTGGCCATTGGTCAGTATGTGTGTATGTGTGTGCGGATTATTCCGACAATCATAGCTCTTAAATTAATAAAAATAAAACTACGAAACTTCAGAATTGGGATAAATATGGTGTACAGATGATTCTTCCAACGTTTGATGAAAACTGGAAAACCGGAAATGGGACCGTAAATCCATATCTCAAAAACGGCTCTAACGATTTTCTTCAAATTTGCTATATGAATATTCTATTAGATGTCCTTTCGCATGAATTAGTTGGTTAATTCAGAAAAAATGATAAGCGTCCTGTATAAATAGCTCAATTTCAGGTTTTTGAAGTGCGTTTCTTTAAAAACGACTGTACAGATTTTTATCAAACTCGCCATATTAACGCCCTTTTTTCTTAGATATCGTTTTGTGTTTAACTGTTGTTTTCCAGTCAACAATTATGTATGCCAGGTTTTCGCAAAAGTCGGTATCTCAAAAACGGCTCTAACGATTTTCTTGAAAATTGTTACATAAACCCATTTCTTATATCATTCCTCATATATTACATGGTTATTACGGAAATTTTAACAGTCATCCTGATTAGGTAAGTCAATTTTAGATCACGGAAAGTAGTGATTCAAAAAATGGCTCTACTGGTTTTTTATTTACTTTTTAACTGGCTATGTAAATCTGTTTTATAAAGTTTTATCAGCTTGCTCTTATCAGAAAATTTTAGGTGTTTACTGTGTTAGGTCAATTTTATGTTTTTTGGTCACATTATCTCCAATAAACGCATATAATACGGGTAATAGTTTGTAATGGAAGTTGTGTGGTTGTTTCATACCAGATTTTTTTTTTTTTTTTTTAATCAAAATAATGGAATTTGAAATAAAATGTAATTTAAATTTAATTATTTATGAAAAGTAACTTCAGCACAAATCAAAATCTTCACTAATTTATTTATCGAAGGGATCTAAATATCCCAATTTTATTACCTTTTTTTTTTCCTTTTTCTGTCTTTTTTTTTTCATTTTACTGTACTTGAATCCGATTCCAATGACAAAAAAAAAAAAAACAGTTTTTTCTGTTTGAATTTATTATCATTTATATTATTTTTAATGTTATTAATATTATCATTATTATCATTATTATTTATTATAATCGTTTTAAATATTTTTTTTTTTTTTTTTTTTACCATTTTCTTTAACTCAACAAAGTATTTTGACCATAATTTGGCGGTTTATAGTGGTCACCAAGGAAGAAAACCGCCAAATCGCCAATTGGCGGTCTTTGCATAAAATTAAATGCATTCCCTTAAATTACTTTTTATTTTTATTTTATTCGTTTCACATCATGGGTAAAATTAATTTACATAAATACATTAATACATAATAACATAAATACATACTCAATACATTTTTGCAACTGTGACGTCATATTTTCTTGTAAATCATTCTTCTTTCATTATTTTATTCATTCCTTCAAACCAAGGATAAACATTTATTTTCGTTATTTCAATACTTTTTGTAGCTATGGCGTTAGTTTTAGCGTTATTTCCAAGAAATTTGGGCTTTTATTATTAAAAAAATAATAATTAGTAAATAAGTGATTTTAAACGATTCTTAGCAATATTCATTTTCCTTTACACAGTTTTTATGTAATGGATTTTGTTTATAACTTTACTGAAATAACTTTCGATATTTTTTGTTTATAACTTATGTCGATTAAATAGCTTTTGTTTATTATTTTTGACTTAATTATTTCATAAGTTTAAAATATTGCAAATCAAATTTTTGGTTTGTAATAATTAAAATATGAATTAAGAAGGCACATGCAAAATAAAGAGATCCATATAAAATATTAAATAGACATAAGGTATCAAAATAAAATATAATTCACATGACCTCACTACATATTTTTTCCAAGTTTGATATAATTTAAGATAGAAAGTAATAGTTACTGTTACGAAATTGTAAACATTATTTCTCTTACTCCGAAGATAAAGCGGATAGAAAGGAGAAATAATTGTTTTCACGCATTGTTAGTGTCATTGCTGTGTAACAACATTTACAGGTAGAGATTTTTCTCTTTCTCATTCTCTCTCTCTCTTTTTTAATGTTAAAAGTTTAATTCAATAGAGATAGCATTATAAACGGCCTTTAGCTACATTTGGCGATTTTCTGGCAATTTTCAATCAACATTTGGCAAGACATTACTATTTTTAACTATTTTTATTCACGCCAATTTTAGCTGTATTTCGAGGAACTTGGCACCACTGAAAGATTCACATAAAAGTTTATATTTCCATTTTATATTTATAAATTGAGATATTTATTGGTTTATTTAATAAATTATATATTCAGGCAACAATTCTAATGGTTTTGGTGTACATTTTACAGTTTTTAAATCTTTAAATTGCGTTTTCTCAGTTTGCAATTTTTCATGAATTTATAATCTTTCAAATGCTAAAACTTTAAGACTTTATGCTTTTATGGATGTTTGATAGAACCTACTTAGGAGAATTAGAGATGGATTTCGAAATTTATTAATTTGAAAAAAAAAAAAAAAAGTTTTTGTTGTAATTTTATGTTTAATGTTTTTTCCTTTAAAGATATTGCAAAATACCTCCTTAATTTTTTTAAAGTGGGTTTTGTTAAACACCTAAAAGAAATATTGAGTTTTTTCTAAACTATCTGTTGCAGTTTTAGCATTTTGAAGATCATAAAGTCATGAAAAATGCAGATCGAGAAAACGCAATTTAAAGATTTAAAATCTGTAAAATATACATAAAAACCATTAGAATTGTTGCCTGAATACATATTTTATTGAACATACCTAATATAAATATTTAATGGAAATTTATAAATATTTAATGGAAATATAAGCTTTTATATGAAACTTCCAATGGTGTTAAATCAAAGGTGCCAAGTTCCCTTAAATGGTACAAAGCATGTATGGTGAAATTTTAACGTTACTTAAGTTTATTAAGTAGTTCTATAAAAGTACCATCTAGATAATTTTTATAAGGAATACACCTTAATAACAAAGTCAGTTTTATTTAGTTGTATTAGTATTAAGTTATTGATGATAAACAGTAATTTAATAATTGAGCAATAAATAAATAATTTTAAACAATTCTTGGCAATATTCATTTTTTTTTTCACAATACTTTTAAGGTCAAGAGGCATGGTTCTTTCATTCAAATTGAACCAAATGAAAGAGGTTTGGATTAACTATAGCATGATTTTGTAGCTTTATAGAATTAGTTTAGATATCTACCAACACAAAAGGTTTTCAGATTTTTGTATGGCTTTTATAAAAACTTTATTTTTAACGAATGATTGAGAAATTAATAAGAATTATTGATAATAGTGATCAAAAAGTATATATCTTGGAAAATCGCTTTCCCTAGGGAATAGAGTGCCTTCCAGGGAGGTGAAAATTTCTAATATGGGTATCATTCAAATGAACTCGTCAATACCTTTAAAACGAATGGTCAAACCATATATCTGCGAAAATTTCGAACAAAGTTGTCAATTTTTTTTCATCTTTAACAAACAACAACAACAACAACAAAAGGGGGGGAAAAAGGCCGGGTGGGGGGAAATATTTTTTGAATTGCATAAAATTGATTTTCTTTAGACATTTAGTGTTATGCTTCTTTGTGATGAAATCGCCTGCATTTATCATAGAAAATAATTTTAATAAATTATTTATACTGAGTGAATTGGTACAGGCAATTATTGAAGAAAGTTTCTCGGTGGCTGCAACATACTAGTTCTCATTATTATTTCTATGCATAGAACAGTTCTTTAATCTGACTCCAATATCAGAATTATAAAAACAATGTTTTTGAAAAGGCTAGAGTTGACTTCATTAACGTTCGATATTCTCTCTTGCTCATGAATGTAGAATTTATAAATGGATGTTACTCAATGAAATACTTTCTCTGACATGATATTGAATACTTTGTAAAATAAAATCACCAACCATGGCCTGATTTCCTTTCAATGGAGACATCAAGATACTGGTTTATGAGCGAGATTGACGGAAGCATATTCTGAATGTCAAAAGTTACTCTAGCTTCTTTTGCAAACAAGGGAAGAAGTTGTACAAGAAAGTTCTTTTAAAATTCAAGTCTTGGCCAAGGCCACCTCTGACGAAGATTACAGGTATTGCAAAACCCGGAATTCAAAAATCGTCTGCTCGGTTTCATTTCTCTCATTAGTATTCCAGTGTTACTTTGTATTTAAAAGATAGTGGTGACAATCGAGGTTGATTGATTTAAAATTAATTTGAAAGAGTAGAAAAAAAAATGACAACTTATATAATCATAATAATAATCATAATATTAACAAAATAAAACCTGTTAATCAATAACCTTAAAATGAAACAATTTGTCTATTTTGCATTGTTAAAAAAAAAAGAAAAAAAAAAGTTTGAAAAGAGTCTTTTTCTTTAAAATTTTCCCTTCTTTTAAGGAATGGATACCATGTTTGTGAATTAAATAAATAATATTTAAATGGTTATCATAGAATTTTACGTACATCTAATGTGTAAATCATAAAAGAAGAAAAAAAAAAAAAGAAATGAAAACGAAAAACAAGTCCGTCAATCAATTATCGTAATGTGAAAAAACTAGTTTATTTTACACTGTTAAAAAAAAAAAAAAAAAAAAAAAAAAAAAAAAAAATCTTTTTGAAAAGACTTTTTTTGATAACATTTCCTTCCTCTTTTTTTAAAGGAACGATGGTTGTATTTGTGAATTCAAATTAAACAAGTGACATTCGCACAGTTATAATACAATTGTACATCAATCAAAACAAAAACAATTTGGCTAATCAATCATTTTAAAATAAAATAATTCGTCTATATTACATCGTTAAAAACAAACACTATAGAAAAATAGACACTATAGAAACATTTTCTCCCTTTTCTAAAAACGGAAATTATATTTGCAAACCAAATGGAGCAAATAAAATTCACAATTTTTCTGAAATACAACTTTGCATTAATAAATATTATAGATATATACAATACTTGCATTATAATTGCAAATATAAATATGTACAATATTTATTAACGCAATACTAATATTTTAGTATATTTCATAAAATTACTTAACAAATGAAAAAAGAGAAAAACAAAAGCCTCTTAAAAAACATTATTTCGAAAAGTATTTCTGAAAAAGATACTATGAATTATTTTCTTACGTTATAATGAGACTTATCTAATAAAAGAAAAAGTGCTGAATAAGTATCGCAGATTTGTCTTCTCTTATACAACTTATAAAACAATGGAAAATTAGGTATAATGTGTATAAAGTAGATTTTGAAACGCTTTCAAATATAACAATATTAAAATAAAAATTTTGATTCTGATTATATTCAGTATAAGTGAATTCTTAGGATTTTTGGAATTATATAGATACTACTCTTAACCACTTGAGTTGTCTCTCTCTTGTAACATAACTTTTGTTTTAACTACTTGAGTAATGTTACACTTTTTTTTTTTTTTCAATTTTTTTTTCTGTGCGGGGGAAAAAAAAAGAGTTAAAATGTTAATTTTTTATAACTATTTAATAGCTGTAATTGTATAGAATGCTTTAAATTTTTATTTCTAAAGATCATATAATCATAATTTACAATGCGCAAATATTAAAGCGTAAACAATTATTTTTATACCTCGTAAAGTATTCAAATTATTTTTTGTATACTTGTAAAAACACGTTTAATGCCTCGCTTATTATTTTCTGATAAAAATGACATACATTAAATTATTATAAAATATATGAATTTTGACAAGTTTGAAACTATTTAACGTAATTAAAATGTTAACGACATTGAAGCGGAACGCCATTACATGAAATGCAGCGAAATTATTTTGTGCATCTCTGTAGTATATTTTAACAGCATATTTTAATATCATGGTAATCAAAAAGCATTTATTATAAAATTAGAGTACTCGCAAATTGGAAAACAAAGCGGTAAATAAATCGATGTAAGGAAAACTTTTCAAGTAGGCTCTAAATGTATAGAAAGATAAGAAATTATTTGGTGTGCCACTCACACGATTTTCTCTAACCTTACAATTTAATGCTGAAAAGACAGTTTGCAGATTAAGGGGTAATATAACATGTACTGTATATGAAGCAAATTTTAAAACAATTTGAAACAGGTTTAGGGACAATTTTATTTTACATATAATTCTGTGTGAGGATTATGATTAATAACAGTATTTTTAAAAAAGATACCGAACAAATAAATCCCACATTTAATTACAGTACACACACACACACACACACACACACATTTATATATATATATGTATCATATATATATATATATATATATATACACACACACACACTAAGCGACAAAAAAAAAAAAAAAAAAAGCCACACTTGGATATTTTCCTTTTTTCGTTTTGCAACCACCAATTTTATCATTTAAAAAGATAATTTTCGAACAGATTTTATTACATCGCCCTCCACGTACACTTTAGGATTGAGCCCAGTGTTAAATAAAATGCAAGTGTCAGGAAAATTATAATTTTAGAAAGTATTTCAAAAATGGCAAGAATAAGACATTTAACGATGCCACAAAAAGTATTAATTTTAGAATGAAAGTCAAAAAATATTATTTTACTACGTAAGATGCCAAATTAATTAAAAGTTAACGAAATATTTCTGAGATGATTTTTAGAAAAATATAAAATTTTTTGGCTGTCTAAACGGTAAATGTGTCTTTAGGCGGTCATGTTGCCCATCCAAGCGAGATGATGGCAAATTAAGAAACAAAAGTTTAAAAAAGTCGATTTGTACATGCTCATAACTCAGAAAATATTAAAATAAAGTGCATAGCAAAATAATTTCTTCAAAAACAGTGCGAGAACAATTAAACAAAGTTTGTTAAAAACCAGAAGATCTGGGGGGAAAAAAGCCATTACTAAGGAAAAGAATTTAAAAAAAACAAGACTTCAGTTGACTAAAAATTTAAAAAATATATCTGTTAATTATTAGGACGAACTGATTTTCTCTGATGAGTCAAGTTTATTTTATTTCTGGCTGATAAAAAAAAAAAAAAAAAAAACTAGTAAGATGATAAAAATGTGACCGAATTATTGAAAATTGCATTCATAAAACAGTGAAACATTCTCCGTACATTATGGTACGGAGCTGCCTAAATTTTCAATGAGTCGAGCAAATTTTTATGCTCAAGGGATCAATTAACTCGAAATAAAACGCGGCCATTATAAAAACGGCGCTTGACCGACTATTTAGAAGGTATCTCAGACTTTCTCATAAACTGAATTTCATGATGATATTGCAACATACTAAAGGGCGTCTGTAGTGCGTTTATTCGATTCAAATTGTTAAAACTACCTATCCTATCCCATGAGTACCTATAATTCTGTAAGCAATCATATCTTTTTTAACTTTAAGTTAAATCCCACAAAAATATCATAGAATTTCTTTTTCATCAGACTTGGAAATGGTCCTAATCTCAATCCGCTCGAAAATGTTTAGTCTATAAAAAAAGCGCGGGAAAGGGTCGAGGATTGAAAAATTGCGGCCTGCAACTTTGCAAGGACTAGAAAAAACTATTTATGATAATTGGCACGGATAAATTTCTGATATTTATATTAAAACACTGCATAATACTATGCCATTGCGTATTAAAGCAATAATTCCATATAAAGGTGGAATAACTCAATGCAGAATACATATTTTTATTAAAAAATTGCTTAGATCTAACAAACAAATAGTTTTATTTCATGTATTAAAATATAACTTATTTATATCATATAATAAATCATAATACGGTACAAAGTACATGTTTATTATATTACGTTTAAAAAGAATGTTTTATGTAGATTTTTAATAATTACTTCGTAGAGTATAAAGTGAATAATAAAGTGAATTATTAAATAAAAAATGTACATAGGTATCATTTCATCTCGTTGATATTACGCAAACACGACAGTTTTATTTGTTTCAACCATTAGTTTTGGAGTTATTACAAATAAAAAAAGGTGTAAGTCAATTTTTCTGCAGTGCGGCTCTTTTTTTTTTTTTTTTTTTTTTTTGTCGCTTAGTGTGTGTGTGTGTATATATATATATGTGTGTGTGTGCGTGTGTGTATAAATTAAAGCTGTTATTAAATTTAAAGTTTATTCGAAATTATTTTAAAAACTTTCATTCGAAACACTCCTTGAAACTTGCCTTCCTTTATCAAGCTATCCAAAGGACAACCTCGTATGAACTTCAAAATATAAATTTATATTCCCTACAATTATTTTTTAAATTATACTGATAACACACATACATACAAGTCAAACGCTAAAACCTGACTTTCGTATTCAGAGAATCTCAAAACGAGATATTGTACAAAAAAACAGAACTGAAAATTTAACTTCAAAAAATATTTTGTCTGCCCTATGGGTATGGGGAATTAATATTCATTCTTGAGCATTTTTTTTTATCGATATGGTAAAATGTATTAAAGCTCTTTCATAAATTACATTCAATAGAAAAGAATACTCTCGCGTAATATTAAGTATACCTGTATGTAATTTATAAGTTATATGCACACCGTATCACGTACTTAAATTTAGTGTTATAAGAAAACACATGACTCAAAATGAATTTCCAACAATCTACAAACATAGCCCCAATATACTCAAATTCTCAAATTTTGGATAGCCCTATAAGCGAATGATCAATAATTACTATTAGCATATTCTACACAAAACATGTTTTAATGCGTATAAAGAATATATGCTCATTTCATTTTGTTTAATTCAGTCTATGTAAGTTAAAACTCTACCTGCCAAAAATTTTGACAATAAACGTAATGTATTATCTTAGATGTCCCAGTCCACGAACTATTTGTTTGATCTCAACGAAAAGGTTAGTGTAGCATCGCTCTATGCTACAGGCTTTGAGTACTTAGCTTGAACTTTCTGATGCTGTTTTTTTCTTTATTTTTTCTTTCTTTCTTTCTTTATTTTATTATTATTATTTTTTTTTGAGTTATGCTGACAGTAGATATATACACACACTCAGACTCACAGATCAATTGTTGAAAACTTGATTTTCAGAATCAAGGTACCACAAAACGTGTAAATATAACAAAAAATCGATTTCGAAAATTTGACACAAAATCAGTACTTTCTTCGTGGATAACAGAAAGTAAAAAAGTAAAAAAGAAGAAAAGAAATATACATCCAATACATATTTATTTCCGAAACTATTATTATTATTTTTTTTTAACAAGAATTTTTCTGAACGTGTTTAACGAAAAAGTAAGAGTATTTTTAAACGAAATAAAATTTATAATAATAATCATATTTTTTTGCTACGGTGTATAACGATATTATGAGATATTTTACATCTAATCATAGTAAACAATTTGTATTTCATTTATATCGTTGAAACGTAAATATTAAGGAGAAAACCAGATAGAAATGTAAAACATTAAATGTATATTTTTTCATTGTTACAGTGCTGAGCACTGTATATAGTCTGTAAACTGTATACGCACAGCACAGTATACTTTATTGTAATATCGTAAGAGAAATGCACAAAATCACTTGAATTACACTTCGAGGAACTTCTAGACATAGCCCTTAATATTTCAGAATTGTATTTTGAATCTCTAATAAATGTGATTAATACTTTTCTATATTATATTCTACATAAAACATGCTTTTTGTGCTTATGAGAAATATATGTTTATCTTATTTTGTTTAATGAGGTCTAAAGATGTTGTTAAAACAAGAAATTTCGTCCATAGGTGTAATGCATTTGATTATTTTTGATATTACACGAACTATTTTTCAGGTTGAAATAAAGTTTCAGAAAATTTCTTCATATGATACAGATTTAGAACACTGAATTTAGACCTCTGTTGATATTTATTTTGCTGATAACAGACACACATACTAATTACTATATACCTGAATTTTGTATTAATGGGACCTCAAAACGTATAATTATATAAAAAACATAATTTCGAAAACTATCGAAAAATAATACTCTTTCTGCCATATTAGGTTAAGAGCAAGTAAAAAATCTTTAGCTTACGCAATTTGATGACAAGACCCAAAATTGGAAAAAGAAATATCAATGAAGAAAAAGAAAGAAAGAAAGAGAGAAATTAGAAACATTTTCATTTTATCAGAGAGAGACTAGTGAAGGTTGCTTGCAATCCAAGCCATGTTACTTAGTAATAGGTTGATCAAAAGCAAACTATTTATATTTGTAATCTTTTGAGCATAAAGGATAAAATAAAAAAAAAAAAAAAAAAAAAAAAAGAAAAAAAAAGAAGAAGAAGAAGAAAAAGAAAAAGAAGAGGAAAACAAAAGAGATAGAATAAATCACGCTACAACTGAAGGAAAACTGGATAAAATAACAAAAAGTATACATAAACATAACCCATGATACTTATATTTAAAAAATAGCCAATAAAAATTACATGAAAGAAAACAAAAGAAAAAAGTAAACCATGTTTTGTGTAAACAAAGCAGTAATAAAATGATAATATAAATAAGGGACACAACGGGTTTTAGTTCCAACTATAATTAAACAAAATAATTATATAAAATAATTTCGTTTTTAATTACTGCTTTCCAGTAAAGTTTAATTGTTAATGAAAAAGTAATTGTTAAAGAATTTTGTTCTTCAGTTATTCTGACCGCCTGTCCATCTGTCTGTGTACGCTCTGTTTTCCGTAGATATTCTTAGATGCCTTCAACCCCTTATGTCCCAAATTAAAAATGAATCAAAAAATAAATTTCAAATACATTTTTAGTTATGGTACTCTAGTGTACTACTGGTACTGAGAGAAAGCTGAAAGGTCAACACCTTGATAAAAATATATAAATGTATAATTCAGTATCATTTTTATATTTTTTCAAAGATTGATGGGACATTCTCGAAGCAATGTAAAAATTTATTAGAGTGAAGTGAGTTAAGGGTAACAACGTTTTGGGATAGCTCGAATTCGACCTCATTTTGCTCAGTTGCTATTATACTTGCACTTCAAAAGATTTATAGGCATAAACTACAAATAATTTTCTCTTAAAAAATATGAACTTTTTATTATTTAACAATGTATAATTTAAAGAAGGAAAATTGATGAAAATTTTCTGTTTTGTGGTCCAACCTGCCGCATGATTTAAAGCAAATGTAACCTAAGCTTACTTACCCAACCCATATACAGTGCATTGACAGATGTCTAAGTCGAGTTTCATGTTAATGGAAATCTTCATGAATCTTAAATTTTTTTTTATTTACACTTGCCCCATATGAGACAAGTGTAACTCGGCCTACCGTACCCATGTATAGTATATTAAGAGAAAAAATAAGTCGAGTGTTCCAGATAGTGAAAACTTCCAAGAATCTGAGACTTTTTGAGTTTTTGAAACGTTTAAACTCATTACAAAGTTACAATTTTTTTTTAATAAGCCTCCAACTGGTTCTTCCCATACTGAACTTTTTAACAGCCTAACAAAACTTTAAAAAAATGATGAGGATATTAGGTTTAATTGATTCTAAAAATATTTACAGAAATGCGGGCGGATAGACAGATAGATGAACGGAAGTCACAAACACTTTTCAACTTTACTAGAAAGTGTTAAAAAATACATAACAGAACTCAATATAGAGCAATTTCCACTTCTGTCCTAGTACACATGTATATTTTTGTGCAGCTGTGTGAATAATCATAAATATTAATCATACCTTATTCAATAGAAAACATGCTTTTGTAAATCTGAGTAACGCATGTTTATATTGCTACATTTTCTGCAGTATATAAATTTAAAAAATATTCATTTAGAAATATTTCTTACAGACCTTAATGTATCAGAATTATTTCATAACTCCACTTAAACTAATAGCTTTATTTTTACGATTTTCAATAAGGAACATGGATAAAACTTGAACAACATATATCAGTTTCAAAGCATTCTAAAAGAATTCGTGGAAACGAAAGCGAGTACAGACATACGGACAGACGAATCAAATTCACAAATAACTTTTCAATTTATTAGAAAGTGCTAAAAATAATTTAAATAATTTAAATATTCAAATATAAACAATAATCACTCTAATTAATCAATGTTATTTCCTATCAGTCCGCCAGCAGGAAAATAAGCTGTACAAATATGATAAGTTCTGGTCTAATTTACCATAAATGTATCCCACAGAGAAAAATAACGATTGCACCTATTAAAATACATCTGCGTGTGAATCGTATTACGAATTCGGAGACGTTTCTGAGCTAAAACAAATCTGATAGCAGCTGTTTCATATCTGTAAAGTATAACATATGTTCAATTTCATTTTCACAATGTATTTACTTTTTTTATGTCTAGACATTCCTTATGTGTAGAAATAGAAAATTTCGTGAGATTAATATCCATATTGGACACTGTAAGAATGAGGAGGAATAACCTTTGATCAGCTCAGTAGAAGATAAAAAAATTAAGAGAAAATTACATCTTTTCCTTAAAAAAAAAAAAAAAAACGAAAGAAAGAAAGAAAAGAAAAGAAAATTAGTAAAACACATTTTGTGCCTTGAATTTCGAAAAATTCGAGATATATAAATCTATAAAAAAAAAGATAACATCTTGATTTTTTTTTTTTTTTTCGAATAATTAGCGTATGCTAGTGGTATGTTAAAACTAGTATGTTATGGCCACCAGAAAACTTTCTTCTATATCATTTTATATAACAGAGCCTCCAACCTTTTAACAGTTACAAATATTTAACCCTAGCTTCTCGCAATTAAATTTAACATAATTACATAGCTGCCAAGTTTTTTAATTTATTCCGGAATGTTGTTAGTCCCGCCCTTTTCTCACACCGTATTATTTGTAGAAAAATTTTCTTCGATATATAATTACAATTAAATATGAAGAAAATTACTCTAAAAAGATTACGGTGGGAAAAAAGGGCGGGGCTAACAACATTCCGGAATAAATTAAAAAACTTGGCACCTATGTAATTACACTAAAATAGAATTAACAGTTTTTATTATATGGTCCTCTCACATATCAAGTTTTGTGCAATTTTACAATATACAAGCTGATATATAGCCTTCCCGTAAATGGGAGAAATCACAAAATAGCAGCACTATCTATTAGATGATGTATACTAAAAGTTAATAGACACCAATTTATATGAATACACTTTTTAATATAAATTAGTTTTTGAGTTAGAGCTGCCATAAAAATTTGGTCTCACACACACACACACATACAGAAGGAAATATTTTCTAAATAGCATGCTGTGTCTATCATACAACTTTCCTATATATTTTCTTGTATAAATTCATGGAGTACAAATTATTTATTAAAATTACTTTCCATAATAAATGCAGACGATATTCCTTTCAGAAAAGCACAACGTTAAGTGTAGAGGGAAAGTCAATTTTGAGCATAATCGAAAACACTAGTTGTTGCCAACCGGTGATCCGTGAACCACTAATGAAACCCTACAAACTCTTGGTGGTCCGTAGCTAAACCTTGCCATTATTTGCATTTTGTAATGTTTATTAGAAAGTACACTGGTGTTAATTTTTACTATAGAATTTTCCGAATTACTCATACTCCCAGCATTAAATTTCAGAATTTTTTGGATGAGAGATAGGATCTAAATATATAGCATACTCTTTTATCACGAAAATTTGAATTATAAATATCCAGCATAGTTATCGCTTTGAATTTCTGGTCTGCATTTTAACACGAAACTAAAAATTTTTATTGATTTAAAAACTGATCGCGACGATAAATTTCGTCAATGTTAATTAAAAAATCAAAATTTAAACATATTCTTCAAGCCTTTCCATTTTTAAGTTTAAATTTGTCACAAATAAATAAATAAATAAATAAATAAAAGTAAAAATAAAAGAGAGAGAGAGAAAAGAGAGGAGGGGTGATCAGTGGCGGATCCAGAACTTGACTTTTTTTTTGGGGGGGGGGGCTAAGATTTTCCAAAGTGTTATTCTAGACCAATAAAAAATTTACAATTGCAATATTCAATTGTGAATGTCAGTGTTTTTTTTTTTTTTTTTTTTTTTTTTGGGGGGGGGGGGGGTTCAGCCCCCTAGCCCCCCCCCCTTAAATCCGCCACTGGGGGTGATTTTATAAGGGAAAAAATGAAAAAAAAAAAAGTCCTTATCTTAATATTCGCTTTAGATTTTATTTAATTGAGGAGCAAACATTCAAACCGTGTTTTTTCCAAAAAGGAAAAAATTGAATTAGTGATTTTTCTTTGAACTTAACATAAAGATAGTATTTCTACATATCTTCCTAGACAAGTCTACATACTTTCCTAGTGCCTATACCTAGTAATACATCTAAACAAACGGTAATTAGGGTTTAAGTTTAGTTATTTTTTAATTTATTAGTTTTTGTGTTGTCTGAAAAATTGTGTCCGAAGGAGAAAACACGGTTTGAATGTTTGATCCACAATTGAAAATAAGATTAAGTAACTGGTACTTAAGTAACACAGATAAAGATTAATCTTTAATCTTTTCTTCAAAGAAATGATATGCATCTTATTTTTTATTTCTAAAAACAAGAAGCAATTAAAAAAAAAAAAAAAAAAAAAAAAAATCAACTTACTTTCGAATTTTTCAGATAGTTTATCTACAAAATACCTAAATGTGTATTCCAAAAGTGCCCATTTAAAATGAGCTTCCACCAAACATTCTGAAGCGTTGTCAATGTCACACTAGAAGTCAAATTGTTTAATGGCAAGTTTAAACCGCGATAACTCTGGCCGCAAAATAAATTCCCGATTAAGTAAGTTGTCCAGAAAAAAAGTTATTTCGAAGGATGTGAATAGCGATAAGTAAATTGGAACGTGATGCAGCAGCCGATGAAAATAGTAATTTAAAAATAACAACATCTATCTAAAGATTATAAAGCAGCAAAAGAAAAAGGAACAATGGACATCGTTATTTTTTTTCTTCGTGACATGTTAAGTTTTTGAATTCTGTTTTCGTAGAAATTTTAAAATCCTCACAAACAATACTTGGTCTTACTGCCTTCAAGGACAAGTTGCAGAGAGTCAAATCTTATCTGAAAAATTTCAGTGAAATAAAATACAATAGTCATTGTACTGAAGAATATATATTTGTAATAAAAAAAATAAGAAAAATTAAATACAATTGTCTTATCCATATGCGATTGTTTTATCACCAAATTTTATTTACGTGCTTGCATGACTAATCTTAAGTAATCTTTAATTTTTAAATTGTTTGTTATTAATTTGTAGTTTATCTGGTCACTAATCAGTCTCTACATAAAAGATGTCTGTCCCTTGTAGGGTGTATGTCTGTCCCTTGTAGGGTTGCGTTGTGGAGATTAAGGCCGATTGACTGCTCTAGGGTCCTAGACCTGAGAGGAAGTGCTCTCCGTAGGTGTCTTTCTAAGGTGTCCTAGCCCATATTTATGCAAGTTTCGGAGAAAACCACGAAAACTCTGGACGTCTAGGCCAATGAAAGTGACCTGGGATCGAACCCGGCATTTTACGTCTACCAGCTTTGAGCGCAGACGCATTATGAAAACGACTGATCTCAGAGCCACAGAATTTTGCATGGAGGTTCATTTTGACCTCTGCTAATACGCCTCGAAACCCGATTTCCAAATTTTTGATCTTTTTTTTTTTTTTTTTTTTTTTTTTATCTCAATTAATTTAAATTTATTAACTTCTTCTCCACATTAAAAAAAAAAAAAAAAAAAAAAAGATGTGTATGTAAGTGCCGTCGCTTTGTAGGAAAACGGCTGATCTCAGAGCGTCAGTATTCCACATGAAGGTCCGTTTTTACCTCTCCTGACGTGGAAGTCCGATTTCTGAATTTTCAATTAATTACAATTATTTTGAAATATATACGTTTTTGAAATGATTGGCTCTGGTTATAGAAACGCAAGTTTGAAAAGCTTTATCTTGGCACATTAGCTCAGTTGGTTAGGACGGCATGCTAAAAACGAGAAGGTCGCAGATTTTATCTCCAAGGGTCAATGTGTTACTATTTGCAGTTAATTAATGGAAAATGTGTCAAATGATAAAAGAAAATCTTCCAGAGTCTTCACAGTATCCTAAACAGTATGGATGACGAGAAAGTGAAATAATTATACGATAAAAAACTTTATAAACCATGTTTTTAAATTTTCTGTTGAATCATAGCTATAGAACTATATTAGCACTTTAACAATGTGTGTAAAATTTTTAAAGTGAAAATGACATCAATTTTTGTGAGATGCATAATTTAACTTTTTACAATTTTTTAACGTTCACATTTAATTAAATGTATTTATTTTTATGTTGAAAAAAAATGAACTCGTAATTTTTTTTTTTTTTTTTTTGCAACAATTAAATAACAGCTAATACTTTAATGGCTATTTTTAAAGCTATTAGGAGGCTATTATTTTCATATTTTAATTAATTAAATGAAAACTAATCAAAAATTCGAAAAATCGGGCTTCGAAGTATTGTGTTGTCATCGGGTTCTGAGCTATTCTGAAAGTTCAAATATCTAGCTAGCAAGGAAGTTAGCTAAAAATCGATTACAAGATTTGTACCGGAGAAACAAGAATAGAAGTTAATAAAAACATGGTAAAAAAAGTTAAACTCAAAGATGTGTCGGTCGCTTTGCAGGTAAACGGCTGATCGCAGAGCTACACAATTGTGCATGGAGTACGATTTGACTTCTCTTGGCTTAAATTTTTGCATCTGGGGAGATTGTCTGGCGTTACCATCAGTTTTCATAGAGTGAAGATGATAATATGTCGGAAAAATGTCTGTCCGAAATTTTCTTAAATAATAGCAGCGCCATTTATCATCCAGTCAGCGCCTAAATTGTAATGTCCGGTTAAGGCACAAATGCAAGCAGTGGAGACCAGAAGCGAAATTTTAAGCGATTTATTTATTTATTTATTTTTCAGTTTTTATTTATAAAGTGATTTAAAATATAGTGATTATTGTTCTTTGAAAAATTCTATAAAAGTAGTAACTAAGCGAAGCAGGCAAATCCTGCTGGTCGATTATAAAATCGAAGCAAAGATGTCTTAAAACCTTTCTAATATGAACTGAATTTTTGAACAAGTTGTTATTTATATATAAAAATATTTCCAATTCGCCTTTTATTTTTTCCTTAATGACAACATACACCTGTGAATATTTACTTTAACAACTCTGATTAAATAAAATCGTAGAAATACATAATTTATGAATTTTTCGGTGGAATTAATAGGAAATAAACAGAAGCCAAAACTGTGGAATTTCTTTTTTTTTTTTTTGGAAATTTAAATGTTTATAATAAATAGATTTTGAAATAATCTCAAGATAGGCAGAGGGGTTGAAATCATCATCTCCAATTTTCCTGCAATTAAAATTGGTCAAATTATCTGAGAATCTGAAAAATCGCATATTTTATTTTTTTTTGTTTGTTTTTATTTATATTTATTTATTTATTTATTTTACCCAAGATATTGTGCTGTACAAAATAAATCTCACAGATGACTTTTTCAATTTTTTTTTTTTTTTCTTTTTATGAATAACTTTTTAAACAAATATATCTACGTTGATGCAACTCTTAAGACCTACGTTTGAACTTAACAATTATACATCGATTTTAAAAAATTGAAAAATTTTTAAAAACATTAATCTCAAAAATTCTCAGTCAAAGCGGAAACGCACGCTGGGTGCGTTGCCGCTTTGACTGCAGCACTCGTGCTTACTTTATTCGCCTGATGAAGGGTCGTGTGTTTTTTCGACCCGAAACAATTGTTGCGAGTTTATTGAATTTTATGGTGTTTATTCAAAGTTTGTAAGTAATATTTTTTACAACGCCAGTTTTGTGGTGCTTTTTATTAAATACAATTAATATTGCTTATTTAGAACGTATAATAACAATAATAATATAAAAAATTCCCACAATGACCATGTAGATGGTTTATCACCCAATATCCGTCAGAAAATGAGACTTGCTCTTAATAAGACGATGTATTTCAAATAATTTGAGATTATATTATTAATTTTAAAGTTCCATTTAAGGTTTAAAAGGAAAGATTATCGAGTCCTGCAATGGGCTAAACCTATGAGTTCTGGTGTCCATTCTAACGGAAATATTAAGAAATCTTTAATTAAAAGCTAGATATAAATCTTACCTATATCTGACCTTGTGTTTAAAACAAACATCTAAACTCTACATTCAGAAAGATATCTAATGTTTGTATTCCAAGCACCACTGACATTAATAGAGGAGAAATATAGAAGCATTTTAAAAGAAGTATCTAGCTGTCATGGTTATCAGTAAAAGGCTTAATACAAGTGCGTGCTCGGTTGATCAATATAACATACATTTCATTTTAGGGCGGAAAAATCAGCAATATGCATTGATATACCATGCAGTGTATGTTTAAGAAACCATGTCGAGCAATAAATTCATTGCGGAACGTTATATTTATCAGCAGTTTCTAGTCAAATAATTTGTTTTTACAGCAATTTGATCCGCACATAGAATAATTTTTTTTTTTTTTTTTCACTTTTTCTTACCTAGTATATATGGAAGTAAAAGTATTGCTTTTGGGTCGAACTTTAAAAACTGATTTATGCTAGAATTACATGTTTTCAGGTCTCTTGAATCCGAAAATAAAGTTTTTTATGGCTAATGCATGTGTCTGCATATTTGTTAACAGGATAACTAAAAATGAAATGTTCGCAGCAAGTTTAAATTTGGTATTGTAAATTTGTATCATGTGGGAATATTACTTGAAATTTGAAATCGAAGAAATGTTTTTTGTTCAGGAAAATACAAATTAATTGCATTATGTGTGGGTGAAAATTTTCATTGGAACATTTTAGCATCTTTAGTCTGCCCTAAACATAATTAAATTTACATTTTTTTTTTTTTTTTTTTTTTTTTTTTCACAAATGCTTCATATAGAGTGCAATAAGTATTCACCATTTGTTTACTGAGCCACACACACACACACACACAAAAAAAAAAAAAAAAAATCAGATATATTAAGGCTGTAGTTGCAAATTATTGAAATATATTTTAAGTTGTGTTATGCGTTTTTAACATTTTCCAACAAGGTTGAAAAGTGTTAATGACTTCGGTTTGTCTGTCTGTCCGCGCTCTAATTCCCGTAGATATTCATGGAATTTCTTGAAACTGATATATGTTATTAAAGTTTACGATCGGATGTTTCCTATTGAAAATGGTTGGTTGGTTGTAGGATTTAAGGCCGATTGACTCCTGATGTGTCCTAGGCCTAGGGGGGAATGCCCTCCGTGGGGGTCTTTCTAAGGGGTCCTAGCCCGTATTTACGCGAGTTTCGGAGGAAACCACGGAAAACTCCGAACGGCTAGGTCGATGAACGCGACCTGGGATCGAACCCGGCACCTCCCATCTACCAGCTTTGAGCGCAGAACCGCTCGGCCGCTGGTGGGCCCTATTGAAAATGGAGTAAATACCTCTTATAATTTGTGTACAGGGACACTCGAAAGTATTTCAGAACATTGTGTTCTATTAGGCGTATTTCTATACACCTTATTTTATAGAAATATTATAAACAATAATAGAATTTTATAAACCATATTTTCATATTTTTACTTTACACAAATCTGAATGAAATTGAAATATGTTATTCAAGTTTACTATCGAATGTTTTCTATAGAAAATGGAGTAAATAACATCACAAGTTTTTGCACAGGGCACCTGAAAGTATTCCAAAGCTTTGTGTTCAATGAGAGGTATTTCTATAAACCAAATTTTAATAATTTTATTTTGCACTTATCATAATGAAATCGAAATATGTTATTCATATACACAAAAGAATATTTTCCATAAAATGTAGTATGAATAGCATTAATATTTACAGGACCACACAAAAATATTCAGTTACATTAAGGGCCTTTATTGGAAATATGCTGGAATTGCATTTTCGTTTATATTAAACTTTTTTTTACACTTTTTAGCAATTTATAAGTGTGAATATGATTTGGATTTGTGTATTTGTCTGCCGACTGTTCATCTGTCCGTCAGTCTGCCTCCAGTATCCGTAAATATTTTCAGAATATTTAAAAAAAAGTGATATATAATATTCATGTTTACTATGGAAAGTTCTCTATTTAAAATGGCGTTAATAAGTCCTGTATAACTGATCAATACAAAAAACCCTTAACGGGTTAAAAGTTTGTGACGCAGCATTGTACTTTATGGCTATAAGAATTAGAAATACGGGTCTTAAAAATAATGATATCAAATTTTCAGTGACGCTTTGATATTAATTAAATTATACATAGATTTTCTTATTTGAATTTGCTTTTTCCTTTTATTTATATTTACAGTGTAAACGTTATTTTCAACATAAAATAATATATAGCATTTACTCATTGATACCTTTCCATTCACATCTCTTATACTATGAAAGCATGTGTTTTAAAAGAAATTATATGAAATTCCAGTAACGCAGTGGTGTTACATTAAGTGATTTGTTTTTAAATTTCTCTGCAATTATTTTGTTTTGCATATTAAAGTATATGTGCACATTGAAATATTGCTTTTAATTTTCAAATACGCTGTCAAATATATCACTTTCATTAAGCTTATATTATGTACTGAAATATATTTATTTCAATGAATTATTCTATCTTTTGCGTCACGCCATCCAAAACTGAAAAAAATTTCACAGTTTTTTTCTTTGCATCACGATATCTATTTGCATGCATTTTCAATTTATTTGGATGAAATGACATAAAGTAAACATTTCCATATATTTTACTTACAGTTTTGGATGGCGTGACGCAAAAGATAGAATAATTCATTGAAATAAATATATTTCAGTACATAATATAAGCTTAATGAAAGTGATATATTTGACAGCGTATTTGAAAATTAAAAGCAATATTTCAATGTGCACATATACTTTAATATGCAAAACAAAATAATTGCAGAGAAATTTAAAAACAAATCACTTAATGTAACACCACTGCGTTACTGGAATTTCATATAATTTCTTTTAAAACACATGCTTTCATAGTATAAGAGATGTGAATGGAAAGGTATCAATGAGTAAATGCTATATATTATTTTATGTTGAAAATAACGTTTACACTGTAAATATAAATAAAAGGAAAAAGCAAATTCAAATAAGAAAATCTATGTATAATTTAATTAATATCAAAGCGTCACTGAAAATTTGATATCATTATTTTTAAGACCCGTATTTCTAATTCTTATAGCCATAAAGTACAATGCTGCGTCACAAACTTTTAACCCGTTAAGGGTTTTTTGTATTGATATCATTACTTTTTAGGGGTTAATGATCAAAACGCAAAATTAAAGGAGCATGGTAATAACACTGTATTAAAAGTGTTGTTTTATAGATCACACTCGAACAAAATAACAAACTAAATAAAATTTCAAAATTTTATAAAAAGTGATAAAAAAGATGGACACATGCAACATTACAAAGGCATAATATAGTACATTTTAAAAATGACAAAAATTTCTTATTTATATTTATTTCTTATTATAATGTTTTAGGTATAGATTTGATTTAAAAGAGAAAAATAAATAATAATAGAAAAATCTTTAAAAAGTGAAAATTTTATACTGGTAAATATTTAAGTAGTATAGTTTGTTATGAATTTAATTTAAAAAAAAATCTTAATCTATTCAAAATTTTATTATAGCTTAACATTTTGTAATTTATATATTATATATATACTAGAAACTTAATGAGCAAATTAATTATTTTCAAATTCTGTTTTAAGAATTTTTTCAATCCGTAGTTTAAGTGATTTATCACCTAATTTTGAAAAAATTACAAATATTTGCATATGATTATCATATTATTTGTCATTTTTATGAAAATAAAGGAAAATTTTTTTGTTGTTGCAATCACCTTTTAAAATTGAACCAATTTTGAAAGTTAACAACGTATCAGCATGAAAACAATGTAAATACAAAGAATATTTTTGATAAACAAATGTCATATAAAATACAAGTACCTAAATAAATAACTGATTTAATATATATATTAAAAAAAGAAAAATATTTTTTATTTTATTTTTTGTGTTTATTTTTGACGCTCCCCGATAGATGGAGCCAAAACGATTATTTGATATTCAGTATTTCAGATGGAAGAGAAGAAATTCGTCCGCGAAACTGCCGCATCACGGTATTTTCGGAGTAAAAAATAGTTCGTTTTTTAAACTAAGTTATAAAAAAAACAAGAGTTTTCCTAGGGAAAAGGGAGATGTCAGGCACATCAGATAAAAGCGATTAATATCATATATCAATTAAACTAAATTCGCTCGAGCCATACTCGAGAAAAATTTGTCCCTTACATACGCCGTCCATTTACAACTTAAATGAGCCAATTCATATCTCGAAATATATTGCACGCAGAAATGTAGGGATTTCAGGGTAGGATCAGACAGAAGGTGAAAGTCTATTTTGAAAATATCAGAACATAACCTCCCATATTTCCTGAGATATTAAGTGTCGGCTTTCAGCGGTTACTTTGATCTTAAAATTCCTGTATATATAAGTGTCGCAGTTTTCGTTCGTTTTTCCGTTTCCGCTGAGTGTCGTGGCGTTCGTTTGTTTTTGCGCTTGCGTCACTAGAAAAACTGCCGTTTTTCATGATTTGTGTACAGAGACTCTTCAAAAAGAAAAAAAAAAAAAAAGAAGAAGAAGAAAAAGAAAAAGAAATGAAACAAGCTAATGCATTATGTATTAGACAGACATTTTTATAAAACACATTTAAAAAAGTTTCTATTGCGAAGATCATAAAAAATTGACATTTATTGTTAATATGCTAAAATAATGTTTTGCATGGAATAAGATATGTTTAACCGTCAGATTTTCAGGGCTACACTAACACATTCAAATATAATAAGAGCTGCACTTTCCTTTACGTTAACCATTTTTAACACTTTCTTCGCCAATGTTTAAGAATGAGTATGGATTACATTTGTCTATCTGTTCTGTATGCCTTTCAGTCCTTCGGTCTGCCAGATGTGTGATAACGTAGGCAAAGAACATTAAAAGTAATATGATACAACAAGTACGTACAGTTGGAAAGTGTTAATAACCAATGCATACTGTTTGATTTTTCGCTCTTATTTTTTATTTATTTATTTATTTTTAATAGTGCTAAATTTGGATACACAATATGATGCATATTTTTTACAATTTATAATTAACTTACAATGATGCCCATAACTGATCGATAAATTTCGGAATTTTCATTGTGGTCTTGACGAAAAATTCTCGGAATAATATGGACTAAATTTAAAATTAAATAACAACCTTGACTTTTTACGAATGATGTCTCATGAATGATTCTTTCTTATGAATGGTTTCTCATATTGAAAAGGGGGTTTGAGGACACACAGTAATAAATCTCACACACACACATACATATATATACAGGGTGAATTTGACATAATCTGCCAAACGAAAGGAGGTGATAGAATAGCCCATAGGGAGTATAAAACACCATAGAAACCCTGTCCTATATCTAACAGTTTCCGAGTTATGGTAGATAGAAGAAAAATATGTTTTTTTCCATCCCGTCTGAAAATCCCCAAAATTATGAGCTTTCTGAAAGACTTACAGGCAAAATAAGAACATATTTGGAAAGAGCAGAAAAAATCCTATCGAGTGACACCATTTACATCAGGATACCTTAATTTAACGGCGAGCTACAAGCGCTAAAACATTGGCAAAGTTTAAAATCGAGTTGTCACCAAATTCTTTAACCAGCAATTCTGCAAACACCGTTCAAGCTACAATCGGTCAAATTTACCAAAAACTTCTCCATTCGACAAGCTTTAGAATGAGCCCACGATAAACCATATCGGTGTTCTAGTTCAGGAGAAATTTAGACTTTAGTTTGAAATACATTCATCGCTGAACTCGATGAACGTCAAGAAGGAGACTCACGGGGTGCCATGGTCGTTCCTGATTTCATGTCCGCCTTCAGCCCGCTGTTTTGTCAGATGCAAAAAAGAAAGTTTTAAAGACAAACAAGAAAATTAGCAGTTGTATTAAGTTTACAAACACAATGGAATGGAACAAAAGAAGTATGACGTTTCTCACGTCTTTCACAAAGGAATAAGAAAAAAAAAAAAAAAAAAAAAACGTATCTCACGATTATGATTAAAGCACATATGCATTCGAAAGGATGTGTGAAATTTAGTGCCGTTGCTGAAATTGGTCACCCCCACACCTGATACATGCCCTTGCCCGCTTACGAACGGAAACCACAGTAGCTCTTAGCGAAAGCTCATCCCTCAGTTTTATTATTGCATCATCGAGCCGGCTGCTTAAATCTTGCAAACTGGCAACTTCTGTGCGAAAAACTTCTTGCTTCAGGAAACCCCAAACATAGAAGTCCAATGGAGTGAAATCTGGCGATCTAGGTGGCCAAGGAATTGGTACATTACGACCAATCCATCGCGGATACTGCTGATTCAAGAAGTCCCGAACGGCATTGGAAGAATGTGCAGGGGCCCCATCGTGTTGGAAAATGATTTCCGCTCGTTGGGGAACAGGAATGACATCAAGTAATCCTGGAAGATGATGTTCCAGAAACTCCAAATATGTATTGCTTGTCAGATGACCTTGGAACACATGTGGACCTACCAAGCGATCTCCAACCACTCCAAGCCAAACATTTAAGCTGAATCGCGTCTGAAACGATGAGTTTCGTGTTACAAATGGATTTTGTTGACCGTATTGCGTAATGATGCCAGTTATGTATATTTAACATGCCATCCCGAGTGAAAAGTGATTCATCTGTCCACAGTATCGTTCTAAGGAAATGATGTTCCTTAATATTTCGCTCTAAAAGCCAGCGGCAGAATGTTACCCGCTTTTAGAAATCTGAGCGGCGTAATTCTTGTACCGGTGTGAAGTGGTATGGATGATACTGGTTTTTGCGCAAAATATTCATCACTTTACTTTGAGAGATTCCACCTTCTCTCACATGTATGCGTGAACTGATATTTGGATTTTCCTCCACTCGGTCGAGTACGGACTCCTCAGCGGTGGCGGAGTGGCGACCATGGCCCCTCTCGTACACCCTACCGAACGATCCACTCTCCCTGAGCCTTCGATGAATTGCGGCAAATACAGCGCGGTTGGGCGCACGACGATGTGGATAACGTAGACGGTACTCTTCTTCGGCTCTCCGAGAGTTACCATAGCAAAATCCATACACAAAATGCATATCCGCGTACTCTTCATTTGTAAAACTAGGCATATCTGTTTACAGGTTGGAAAGTATGAAATTTGATCCCTGTGATGACTTCAATTGAAAATAAAATTCAGAAGGGTAAACAAAAAGGGATAAAATTGCAATATTATATAATTTACAAAAGTAAAAGAAAAAAGTGCTACGGAATAAGAACCAACTTGAACAGGGGAACAGCCCCGGCTCACCGCTCGCAGAGCAGTGTTGAGCTATACGAGGACCGAAGTCCCCGTAGGGCTGTCCCGAGAAGATCCCCCTGCACGCAGGAGGATAAAAAAAAAAAAAAAAAAAAAAAAAAAAAATTACAAAACAAAGTTGGTCAGCATGCCGAACCCAGCCGGTCCCACGCGACAGTTGGCATGCTGACTACGGTTAATGCTGTGCATGAAGAACTGGTGAAAAAAGTTCATCAAGAAAAAGTAGGTTGACTTCAGTTGCCAGGGAGTATTCCCTCACGCGACAAGGGGCAGCTGTAGTGATATCAGATCTTTCTGCTAATCAGCAGCAGTACAGGCAACCAAGTACTGAGTTTTAAAAATAAAAATTAAAACAATAATAAAGATAAAATAAAATAAAGTAAAATAAAATAAAATAAATAAAAATACAAGAATTTACAAATTGAGAAAATTAGATAAATTTCAGTTAGTTAAATTGGAAAGTTCCATTAATAGATCAAATATTTTGTTTAGTTTGTGGACTAGCGGCTTTCTTGTGATTATATCCTCTAGCCAATTTGGGGGGCGAGGATTTGGGTTTCTTAAATGATAATTTATAGTTAAGGGACAGTGGAAATAATAATGACTTGGAGTCCCCTCTTCGCCGCAGGGACACAGTGGAGATCGTCGACAATGAAACCTATGAAGATACGATGGAAAAGGACCATGGCCAGTGAGGAACGCCGTGATGGGGGGGGGTCAGATTCCAAGAATTGTGGTTAACCTGTGGAACGAGATTAAAGGTAAACCTACCTTTTTCAGAATCATTCCACAGGTTTTGCCATTTAAGATTTAGAATTTGTTTAATTTTTGTTTTAACGAATGATGGAGGAGCTGGGAGGGAGATATTGATTGTTGGAAATTCGGTCGCCTCTTTGGCCAGAGAGTCCGCAAGCTCATTGCCGGCGACTCCCCTGTGGGCAGAAACGTGCGCCAGGGAGATTTTTATGGATTGGTTCGTTAAAAGTTTTTTGATTTCTAAAACTTGTGGATCTCTGCTCCTGTGGCGGGCAATAGCGAGCAGACCCGAGAGACTATCACTAAAAATACAAATTTCAGGGTACTGGGAGGCTGAAAGTGCCCAGTCCAGAGCCTTCTTAATGGCCAAGAGTTCGGCCTGAAAGACCGAGTTATAGTCCTCAAGTCGGCCCGCCCACCGGTGGACAATTTCACCCGATGCGAAGGTGCAGAAAGCTGCACCCACACCATGAACAGTCTTAGATCCATCGGTGTAGACAGCCACCTGAGCAGAGGGAGTAAAACTATTTTTACAACTATTGATAAGAAGGGAAGCAACGTCCTTTCCCGGATGAATACTCCAACTGCAGGTCGTAGATTGGATTGGGGTCTGAGGAAAAACTATTGAAGCTAATTCAGTGTCTTTAAGTTGAAGAATATTAGTTTTAATATAAATTTGGGAGACCTGCAGGTGGGCATGAGGAATACCAGTGATAACGGTGAGGGCGTCAGTAGAAATTGTTTTGTATCCTCTTGCGATTTGCAAGAGGAAGGGCCTTTGTGCAGAGTTTAATTGAGCTATAGCATCAGTTCTGAGGTGACCACCCCAAATGCCAGCACCATAGGTGAGTATCTTTTCTATTATTGCGCTATACCAGAATTTCAATAGTGAAGACGAAATCCCCCATCTTTTACCAACCATTTTCATGGAGTTGTGGTATAGCGCGAGGGACTTAAGTTTTAAATATTTTACATGGGCTAGCCAGTTGAGGCGGTCATCGAAGATAATGCCCAAGAGTTTTAGCTGGTGAACATGATGCACGCTGACGCCCTCAATCCGCATCGTGGGACTTCTCTTGAGGGCTTTTGGGAATGCCAAAGTTAGTGCGTTAGATTTAGAAGGTGAAAGTTGTAGATCAAGATCTTTAAGGGTATTACTAAAGAGATTTAGTGCCACCTGGGCTTGGTCCTCCAGATCTTTCCTCCGAGGACCCGAGAAAATAATGGAGAAGTCATCCGCATAGGCGAAAGTTGCGAAGCCTTCTGAGACCATCTTGCTGAGGATCTTGTTTGCAATGATAATCCATAATATTGGACCCAAACATGAGCCCTGGGGACAGCCCTTTGTTTGGGGAAGGACTGACATTCCTTCGCCCCAGTTGACTAAGATTTTCCTCTCCGAGAGATAGGAACGGATGACTCCCGCAAGATTTCTCGGGCAGTTAATTTCTTGGAGAGTGTTGAAAATGTGGGGCCATTCTATATTATCAAAGGCTCCTTTAATGTCCAGAGAGACGATAGTGGTGTAATTCTTGGCATTTGCGCTTAAGGCACAGGAAATAAGAACCAACTTGGTTAATTCGTACCAATGTAGGAAAACATACTAAGTATGAACTAAGAGAGAGCAAGTAGACGTGAGAGCAGCGTGAAAAGAATCGGCCGAGCTCAGGCAAGGTCCAGAAAATGCTAAAGTAATAAGTAGCATAAAACGTAAAAGAAGCTGATGAGCAAATGATCTGTTACAGATTGACTCGCCTTTTATACCCGCGAGTGGGATGCGCGCGCAGGAAGGTTGGAATACATCTGCATATCACTAAGAGTCCATATGCAGATAGTTACGAATTTGCATACGTTCCATTTACTCACAATCGTTTCGTTTGCCGAATTTCAACGAACTCCGTTTTCAGTGATGTATTTTAATCAAAAGGCTAAATTTCTCCTGAACTAAAACACCGATATGGTTTACTGTGGGCTCATTCTAAAGCTTGTGGAATAGAGAAGTTTTTGGTAAATTTGACCGATTGTAGCTTGAACGGTGTTTGCAGAATTGCCGGTTAAAAAATTTGGTGACAACTCGATTTTAAACTTCGCCAATGTTTTAGCGCTTGTAGCTCGCCGTCAAATTAAGGTAATCTGATATAAATGATAGGATTTTTTCTGCTCTTTCCAAATATATGCTTATTTTGAGTGTAAGTCTTTCAGAAAGCTCACAAATTTGGTTTTTTTCAGACGGGATGGAAGAAAAACAGAATTTTTTTTCTAGCTACCATAACTCGGAAATTGTTAGATATAGGACAGGGTTTCTATGGTGTTTTATGCTCCCCATGGGCTGTTCTATCACCTCCTTTCGTTTGGCAGATTATGTCAAACTCACCCTGTATATATATGTGTGTGTGTGTGTGAAGTAAAACACTTCAACTTTTCAGAGAAAAAACACTACAACTTTGCCACGTCAATATTTGTAACTAGAGAATGGCAACAAGTGGACTGAGAAAAAAGTTCCGATCGAAGAATCAGTCGCCGATCGTCGTTGGTTGATGAAGTAGTGCAGTCAGACGGACTCACGTTAAATATGACAGAACAAAAGTGTTCTGTATTTACTGTTATGTATAAATAGCACAGAAGGTGCTGATTTACAATATTTTTCCTAATCATTTGGAAAACATGTAAATATTTCGTATAAATACTCATGGTACTAAAAGTATTCGTGTGTAGATAGACGGAGTGATTACTTGGGTTAAATGGTTAATTTTGTTTCATTTTAATCTTGTGAATAACTAGAAAGAATGATTTAATGTTGAAACGATTATCACTCCATTTTATATATTGAGTGAGTAATCCGTTTTACATATATATATTATATTTTTTTTTAATGCAGGGTAAGAGACAGTTGTATGTATGCCACACCAGATTATTTATTTTTTAATTATACAATTTCTTTTCCTCATAATATACAGAAACTCACGATAGCAGGAAAAGTCAGATGACAGTGAAAGACTTCGAATAGAAAAAAAAATCAATAAAAATGTTGTATTTAATGAAAGTTTTAGAATAACAAAAAAAAAAAAAAATTATAAAAATATTAGTAGAAAAAAACTTAAAATTTTGTTAAGTATTAAAGTACTAGGCCAAGCACCGTAATCGGGAATTTCGTATTTTGTAAAAATATATTGTAAGTCATAATTTGGTGTTTTAACGAACCTCATTAAACATCAAGGGGCACATTAAATACCTTTTACTAAAATTAATATTTTCGGTTACATTTTTACATTAATAATACTATAGTGAAGAAAATCTATACCTTTTACTGATTTTATAAGTAAAACTTTTCAAGTTTAAACTGCACTTCTCTTGGTTTAAGTAAAATTAAGCTAAAGAAGAGAAAAACGGGAAACCAATCAACAAGTACACCGGGAACGTAATCTCTAGATATGAGTTCATATACAGTAGATAAGCTCAAGCTGTATGGAAGTGAAAGTGCCCAGCATTTTCCTTCCTTACCAGATTTCTGCATTGCCCTTCAGTAAAACTTTGAGATAAAACTCGTGGTCACATTTGATCATAAAATGAAAAAAAATGCGTGAAAAAAGAATTTTTATAACGTTCTTAATAGGTTTTTTCCCTAAAATATTATCAGAATTTTCGTTTGATGGTTTATAAACTCATATCCATTATGCTGTATCACTTTTTTCGATAGAGGAAGCTTTAATAGAAAGAAGTTGAGAAAATATATTAATAAAATAATACACAAACAAGAACAAAAAGTCATGCGGTACGTATTGATTATTAACACATTTCAACTGTACGTGCTTGTTGCATCGCAAAATGCCTTCGTTATCACACAATGGACAGACAGAAAGACTAAAAGGCATACAGATAGAAAAATTGATTTCATAATTGATCTTACACATTGTTGAAAAGTATTAAAAATGCTTAGCGGCAAAAGAAAATGCAACCCTTTGATTCTGATTGCAGTCCTTAATGTATCTGAATATTTTAGTGTGGCCCTGTAAATCTGAAGGTGAATCATATATTCTAAAAAAGCATTACTTTAGCATATTAACATTAAATATCAATTTCCAGTAGAAATATATTTAAATGTAATTTTTAAAAATGTCTGTCCTAAAACGCAATGCATTGGAAATTTTTTGGATGTCCTTGTACACAAACCATTTGTACAGGACCTATTAATGCCCTTATAAAAAGGGGAAATTCCATAGTGAACTTAATACACATATTATTTTTTAAAATTTCTAAAAATATTTACGAACGCTGGGGTTGGGCAGACGGACAAACAGGCAGCTATACAAACTGAAATCATATTCACTCTTTAAAAATTGTTAGAAAGTGTTAAAAATGCTTAATGTAAGCGAAAATGCAATTCCAGCAAATTTCCAATGATACTCTTTAATGTAACTGAATATTTTTGCATGGCCCTATAAATCTTAATGCTAATCATACTATAGAATATAGTATAATTAGCATTAGTAGAAAGCATTTATTTTGATTAGTAGAAAGCATTTATTTTGTGCAAATGAATAAAATAATGCAAAGTAAAATTATTAAAATTTGGTTTATAAAAATACCTCTCATAAAACGCAATGCTTTGGAATACTTTCATGTGTCCCTGTACACAAACCAGTGGTGGTAGTTACTCCATTTTCTATAAGAAACAATAGATAGTGAAGTTGAATAACATATTTCAATTTCATTAAGATTTGTGTAAAGTAACGGTATTAAAATATATGGTTTATAGAAATACCTCTCATAGAACACAATGCTTTGAAATACTTTCGGGTGTCCCTGTACACAAACCAGTTGAGGTATTCACTCCATTTTCAATGGGGAACATCCGATAGTGAACTTGAATATCATTTGTCAGTTTCAAGAAATTTCATAAATAATTACGGGAGTTAGAACGCGGACAGGCAGACAAACCGAAGTCATTAACACTTTTAACCTTGCTGGAAAGTGTTAAAAAAGAGTAAAATTATTCTCGTAATGGGTACAAATACAAAAAAAAAAAAAAAAAAAAGTCGTAGTGTAGTATAAAAGAAATTTCATTTCCCTTGGTTCAAATATCTCTAACTAAAACATTTGACTCTCTAGCAATATTCAGACTGTTTACTGACAGCGGTGATAACATAATTATGTGTTTTTTTAGCTGTAGCTCTTATACATTGCGTTACTTTAAACACTGAGATTAATGAAAATTGACAATAATAATTAATTTGTACCTTTTCTCACCTATATGGTAGAGAATGATTTGTTTTGGGATCAATTTTTCGAAATTAAGTTTTTGATAATTCTCACGTTTAAAGATGCCAAGAAAATGAAATCAAGTTTTTAGCAGTTGGTCTGTATATGTCTGTAGGTTTGTTTGTCTGTCTGTGTGAATTTGTTATCAGCAAAACTCAGAAATAGATTTTAGCAGGAAGTGCAAACATGGTATTCTAAATCTTTATTATATAGGGATATTTACTTGAATCAATGGGTAATTTTAGTCAAGCAAGAGTGTTGAAGTCCATATAATAACTAAACACAATTGACATGAAATGGTACATTAACTAAAAATAAATAGGTTTTAGAGAAATAATACGCCATGATTAAGAGTAGTTGTTGATAATAATACAGCATATAATATATTAAAAATGATGTAATAACCAGTATTAAGATAAATGCTGGAACATATTCCTTTGAAAAATTCCTACCCGAAACTACTGAAAAACAAAATAAAGGAAAACTGAATTATTATCATCATAATGCCCAAATATGTCCGATCAGTTTAAACATGCCATACGATTTTTTAAAACGATTTTTGACATTTTCCCTTCAAGCATACGTTGATTCATGAGCCAATTATTATTTATCGCACGCTTAAGCCTCAATAGAGATAGGCCTTGACATAATTCATGAGTGATATGTATGCGTGGCATCCGCGACAAAGAAATACGCTAAGAAAATAATAAATAAAAGAAAAAGCAGGTAAAACGTACAGATACAACAAATTTTACAAGTTTCATGTAAATACCTAGACAGGTTCATTGTTTTCCAACAGTAGTAAACACAGATGGGGAAAAATGAAAGGCCAATAAAAATGCTGTTACATTAGTACTGGGTACTCGAAGTTTATGAAGTCGAGGTTTGTAAATGAGTTATTATTGTTAGTGTACACTGTAAAAAATGCTGCAGTAAAATTACGGGCAAAGCCCGGCAGCAGAGATTCCAGTCAAAGCCCGTAAAAATACATTTAGACGATGAATGATGTATCGCCAGTAATTTTACGTTGTGATGAAACATACAACCAACCTGCGAAAAAAGTAGCATTGACAGTAAAAGTTTTAAAGTTTGAGTTTCTCGAATGCTTTAAAAAAGTTTCTTGCAATTATCACACGTGCGTACAGGGAGAAATCCACAACACTAAAAAACTTATTTATTTTTTTACACGAAAAAGCTAATTTATTAGTTTTCATGCGAAGCAAACCGTCTTGGGTAGCCCGGGATTCGAACTCACAATCACCTGTGTCAGAGGACAGCGCTTTGCCAACCGCGCCGTTGGGATCACAGAGACTTTTCTTTACAAAAACAGATAAAGTCAACATCAGAACTGACTAGTTGATAAATCTTGCCATACGTACCAAAAGACTTCTGGAAAATTTTTTAAAGCGATTTACAGCGCAATGTGAAGTAACAAATCTTCAATTATTTTTGCAGAACTAGCTATACAAATTTACAGCAACCTATGCTGTATTTATGTTAAGAAAAAGTGCTTTATATTTACAGAATTTTTTTACTTTTTTACAGTGATTAAATTGTTAACGTTCAAACTATGCATAAAAATTATTTTATTTTAAGACTATTTTAAAATCTAAATTTGCTATTTTTGACAAAATTAAGAAGTCAGTCAATTCTCATATTGAAGAAACAAAAGCTTTTTTTTTTTTTTTTTTTTCCTATAAAGACTACGATACTCAATTTTGTAAAAGAAAATCTAACTATTTTTCGAAATCATTTTTATTTGTAAACAGACTGGATTGGATTTTGGAATAAGGCCGATTGACTGCTGTAGGTCCTAAGCCTGAAGGGGAGTGCCCTCCGAGGGGTCTTTCTGAGGGGTCCTAGCCCGTATTTACACAAGTTTCGGAGGAAACCACGGAAAACTCCGAACGGTTAGGCCAACGAGCGCGACCTGTGATCGAGCCCGGCACCTTTTTTATTCGTAAACACTAGCACTAAAGAGGTAGTCTTATTTCAAGGTTCTCATTAGAGGTAAATAATGAGTGAGAATTTCTCACCCTTTTTCAAAAACAAAATGAAACTTTTGAAAACTATATGAGATCTCTGAAAATTAACCGAGACGCAGAATAAACTTTGAATAATAATAATAAATGTTTTACATAAATACATAGAATTTGTATCTCCAATTAATGCGATTTTTTTCATGTTTTTCGATCTTTATGGTTTCAGTAGTGGGTGCAAAGAAGAAATAACTAGAGCCTAATTCTTATTCATCCAAACAGGTTTTCATTATAAGGCCGATTTCAAACTGTGTTTATGAAGTGCTAGGCGTATTTGCACTTTTTAGAATAGCAGAAGAGTTTTTTTTTTTTTTTTTTTTTTTTTTTTTTTTTTTAAGCTGTATTCCATTGAAGGGAGCCCACCAGCGGCCGAGCGGTTCTGCGCTCAACGCTGGTAGACTAAGGTGCCGAGTTCGATCCCAGGTCGCGCTCGTTGGCCTTGCCTTTCGGAGTTTTCCGTAGTTTTCTTCGAAACTTGAGTAAATACGGGCCAGGACCATTGAAAAAGACCCCCCCCCACGGAGGGCACTCCCCCTCTGGCCTAGGACCTATAGCAGTCAATCGGCCTTATTCCTAAAATCCAAGTCCATTGAATGACGAAAGGACTGAAGTATTTCGAGAGCAGAACCTATTATATATGATGTAATGTACATATCTGATGGTCATATTCAGATAAAACAGCTTTGTTTTTTAACAGTGAAGATCATACATAATAATCATAAGACTTACCTTCAAATGGTTAATTACACATTCATTTCATATTGAAATAAACTTTATTTCAGCATCTTGTAAAAAATGCATTGTGGAAAATGGAATTCTATTTTGATGTCACTGAAATGATAGCATTTGAAGAGATTTTCTCATAAGAAAATGGTTTGGTGAAAGATAAGACCAATTTGCGTAGATTAACGGCTTTTTCTCGTAAAAATTCAAAAAATTATACTTTCGAAACATCAATTTACGGGATACGATCATTTAGCTAGCAAAACGGTCATTTCCCGTAAAATTATACGGTTATTTCCTAAATTATGCTTCCAAAACATTAATTTACGGATTATGACCGTTTAGGTAACAAAACGGTCATTTCCCCTAAAATTATACGGTCAAATACCGTGATTTGACATTTTTTTTTTTTTTTTTTTTTTTTTTTTACAGTGTATAAAGTAGTTTTTTGCAGAAAGTTTGGGAGGTTTTATAAAATCCATGAAAATTAATTGAGAATGTAATAGAAATAATCAAAGTTCAAATGAAATGGATAGGTATTATTTTGAGAAAGTAATAAATTCATTATTGAATGTTTGAAGAATATAGGAATAGTGATCCTGGCCATTAACATTTATTGAATTTACATTTAATAGGGAGCAGAGTGGAGGAACCAAGTACGATACAAAAAGCTATAGTCCTTATGGGACTACATCTCGAGAATAAGTGAAGAAGAAAATTGAGAAAATGGTTATCCTTGGCGTTCATCAGGTTACATTTGCCAAGATCAAAGTTTTTTAAAAAGAACATAGTTGCAGTAACCGTTACGAATATACATCTGTAATTTTTTGAAAAAGCCTCAAGAAATTCACTGGCAATAGTTATTAGAAAAGCGGCATAGTTTTGCCAAGTTTAGTTCATGAGAATCAGTAATTTTAGAAAATTTGTGACTAGTCTTTAATGGGAAGATTCCGGAATCATGTACCCAACGTTACATTTCGATACAGAATGAAAGAAAGTCGAATTAAGGCTATCTGCTTTCATAAAACAAAAGGAAAGTAAAAAGTCAAACCGTACCTTTCCATCAAAACGTACGTTTCCAGGCCTGAATAATTTATATAATTTTAAAAAATGAATTTAGTAAATATCAAGGTAGTCAATAGAATGAGGACAGATGGGACACCCTGTTTGACTCTGGTATCTGATCTTATTATACATTGCTTTGTCTTAAGCAGGCTCTGACTATATTTTTTATAGCTGGACATATATCTCTCTGGAATACCACAGGGCACGTCTACAAATCTTCTAGAGTGCACCAAAGCACTTTGGCACCTTTTGAGAACCACTATGTTGTGTTAGTACAATAGTTTCGTGAATGAAAACATAAATCAACATAAAACTCATAAATCATATTTCTTTAAAATTGAATTCCTCTTGTATTAAAAGTTTACAATTTGGTAGAATTCTTTCATTTGTTACTTTCGTCAAAAATCTTCAGTTGTATAGGGTTTTATCGCTCAACATATCGCATCGCACATCGGGAAAAAAAAAAAAAAAAAAAAAGCGACGCAAGTCAAACTAGTTGGCATAAGTGGACTCTGCTCAGTTCTCCATCATATTTATGTTCTCATAGATTTCCAGTGCGACACATATTATAATCATGTTAAAAGAATGAATTTGACCAAAGCTTGATACAGTGACAGAGTGAAATCCCCGCCTAATAGGCTATCCACCGTTCACTTCGATATATTTATCTTATTCTAATCTATTAATTTATTTTATCAGGGTCAATTCCGTTGTTTAGTTCTCATGCTACTATTTCCAATGCAATAATCCTCAAAATTCATATTTATATGAAAAATTTACAATTTGGCTATGTTGATGAAATCGTAAATTATGAATAATTTATGAAATTTTCCTATTAGAATATTTGTATTCAATCATGTTCAAACAAATATCAAAAATATAATTTTGAAGTTGTCTAATGTATTTATGATCCTCAAAATGGAAGTTTATGCCCAATTTTTCCTTATTCTGACATGTTAAGTAAATCGTAAATTCCAAATAACGTACGAATTTTTTAAATTGGAAAAATCATAGTCCATGATATTCATGCCAGTATCCTAAATAATATTTCGAAAGTGGTTTGACATCTTTACGATGAAAATATCCCTCAAGATTGACGTTTATGTGAAATTTTGCTCTATTCTGCCATGTTAAGAAATTTGTAAATTTCCAATAATTTAAGGGATTTTTATATTGGAAAATTCATAGTCATTAATATTCATGCCAGTGTCCTAAATAATATTTCAAAAGTAGTCTGACATCTTTACGATGAAAATATCTCTCAAAACTGACGTTTATGTGAAATTTTGCCCTATACTGCCATGTTAAGAAAATCGTAAATTTCTAATAACTTACGAAGTTTTTAAATTCGAATGTTGCAAATGAATAGGGTTCTTCTCAGTGTCGAAAGTAATATTTTAAAACTGATCTGACCTCTCTGCGACAATTTGTTCTTGAGATATCGTGTACACAGACTAAGAAACTAACGGACTAACACACGAACAGACACCCTACAGACAGAAACCATACAAATTTTGTCATTTTCGGATTCTTCACACCTGAAAACGTGTAAAAAAGTCAAAAAACCGAGGTCGAAATTTTTCACGGTTACCTAAGTTCCCCATACCTATAGTATGATGGGGAACTAAAAATGTAAATTTGAATTTATGCCATTGAAAAATAAGTATGAAGTGTTCCAACGTTCATTAAAAGCGTCACATCTACATCTCGCAATTTACCCATCTGAGAGATACAGATAGTTGTGTCAGTTTTATTAAAAGCTAATGAATGCTTTATCATTATCTTTAAGTTCATTTTTCTTGAATATTACGTTTTTTAGTTGTGTCATTTTTCTTGCCGGGGTTGCAATATAGGAATTAGATGACCTTACAGGATTTTTTCAGCTAAAGGAACACGAATTAAACTGTTTATATGAAAAATTGTAAACTAAACGCCTGTTATCTCAAGAAAATCTATCAACAAAATTATGTATGTATCCCCACTGAGGGTTATCAAAGCGAAAGTATTTTCTCATGATTATCTAACAGTAATAAATACAGGTTTAATATTTCTTTGAAAACTTACTCTCTTCTTCCTTTCTCATTTATGGTTCAAGCACCTAGGTTATATAATTTGTGGTCCAAAAATATAAAAGGTAGACACATGTATACATACGCTTTATACATATTTTGGCCACATATATAAATGCTTTTATGCAAAAACAGTAGAAATACTTCAAGATATTCTAAATAGAAATTGACTATGTCTTTTTGTTTTATTAATACGATTCTCGTAAAAGTAAATAATCTGATGTGTCACTCACACCACTTTCTCTTACCCTGAAATTTAATACTATAAATACAGGTTGGAGATTAAGGGGTAAGATAACGAGTACTGTTATGCAAACCTGTATTAAAACTTAAAACAATTCAAATTAGGCTTCGGAACAGCTTTATTTGACAAGTAATTCTGTGAGAGGGAGGCAACCGCCCCTTCAACCTCCCGTTTCATTACTTTACCTACAATTATATAGAATTCGAATCTGTTATTAAATTCAAAAGTTCATTTAAAATTATTGAAACAACATTCAGACCAACATTTCTTGAACTTACCAATCTTCATCAAACTTTTCTAGTAACAAACACATTAACATCAAAATACAACATTTGGATCGCCTAAAATTATTTGTTTTTAATTTATTCTAACAGACACAGACAAAGGTCAAACGCTAAAAACTTATCTTCGGAATTCAGAAAGCCTCAAAACGCCTAAATGTACACAAAACAAAGCGATGAATATTTAGCTTAAAAAAAAAAAATACATTATTTACCACATGGCTATGAGGAATTAATTTCAATTCCTGAGTAGTTTTCCTGGACATGGTAAAATATTACAGTAAAGCACTTCCACTAGCAATAAAAAAGAATGTTATGGCTTAAATATTGGTAACCCTATATATATTCTAAAAGTTATGTACGCATCACGTGGAGGACATGAATATAATCCTATATTAATAGTACACTTCCATCAAGTTTTAAATATTGTCGTACTATAATCTAGTTCTTTCATGTAGCCCTATAAACGAACGAACAGTGAATGATTTCTATACCATATTCTACATGGAACATGTTTTTACGTATAATATACATATATATTATATTCGTTTCATTTGGTTTAGTACAGTCTATAGATGTTAAACTCTACTTATACCTGTAATTTCCCCCATAGACGTAATGTATTTGAATTCTCTTGGGTGTCCCTGTACACGAACCATTTGCTTGATCTCAACGAAATGTTTAGTGTAACATCCCTATATCATATACATTTAGAATACCAAGTTTGGACTTTCTGCTGTAGTTGGTTTTTGAGATATGCTGATAACAGGGATGGAACACGGGCGCAGAATTCATACCGGAATCCGTTTAAGAAATTTCTCTACCTATAATAGCGTTGATTTAAGAAGTAGAAAATTTTCTTACATTGAGTGTGGTATGAATTCTGCGCCCGTGTTCCATCCCTGTGATAACAGGCAGACACACACAGACAGACACATACCGACAGACACACACACACACACACACAGAGAGAGAGAGAGAGAGAGAGAGAGAGAGACGGAGAGACCAACCGCTAAAATCATAATTTTTGGATTCAAGGGACCTCAAAACGTGTAAATATAACAAACACTCAACTTTGAAAATTTCACCCAAAATCAATACTTTCTCTACCTTATGGTTAAGAGAAAGTAAAAAAAAAGCTTGAGATATGAATTTATAAATTGTGCAAAACATTTTTATAACAACTAGCTGTAAAATGTACGGAAAACCTGAGGTTGAAAGAAGAAAAAATAAGCAAGTACTATAAATTGTAAAAACACACAACAATTGTTGCAGGTCGCGATAATTCTGGGTGACTCTTTAATCTTTATCAGGAGGGAAATGAGTGCAGTGTGAAAAAACAAAGCAAGACAGCAGATTCAAAGTGAACTGGTACAAAATATTGAAGACAGTAAAACCTTAAAATGAACTGCTGAGCTATTAACGGTGTTTACTAAACAAATAACAAAAATTTTTGGAGTTATATCATGTTGGAGTTACATTATGCTATTATGTTAATCGAAATACTGATAATTTTATAATTTTTTATACTGTAGTAACAGATTTTCTGATTAAAAAAAAAGAAAAAACTTTTTTTTTCTTTCCTCTGTTTAAATAGTGGTAAAAGTTTTCCATAATTGTTTCTCGAGGAAAATGATTTCTGAAGCTCTTAAGAAGTATTTAATAAATAATCAATCAATAATAATTTGCACTTCATGTAATACGTCTTTTAATACATCAAAAATGTTCATTTTTTTCCTGACAAAATAATAATGCAAGGAAGAAGTGAATGTGCACAGTACATTGCATACTGGGGTCCACTTTGTTTGACCAGGTTCTTTGAGGCATCAAAGAGGAACAAATCACTACAAACTAGAATGTTTCAGTTTTACTCTACTCAACGAAATAGCAAATGTATAATTCCATAAAAATCTAAAAATATTATAGCAGACGAAATTTTTTAAAATTCTTATTCTCTGTAGAAGATAAGATGGAATTAACTCTTTTACATAGTTTGTTAAAATTATTCTGTAATTATAGCTTTTTTTTTTTTTTTCTTTATATTGTGAAATGCAGCTGTGTTTGGAATTTAGTTTAAATGTCTGTTAAAAAAAAGACAGGAAAAAGAAAGATTGTTTTTTGAACTTTGGATATGATTATCTAAACGCTTACTACTTTCGTTTCACATGCAAAGAAGGAAATAAAAGGGGAATTTGTGGGGTTTCCTGATAATTAGTTAACTTGTTTATGATATATACGAAAAGAAAAGCTGTATAACTTAATTTGTTGTGATATATTACTGATACTTTGGATCTTCATCCCACATGAGGTTATAGTACAGTTGTAATAATCCAGTTTTCATTTTGATAAAATGTGTGAACTTGATATGGTATTTCGCAAGAGAGTACATCAAGTTAGTGAATCATATACTATTTAGAGCATTCTTTAAGCATATTAATGTATCAAGTTAATGTATCAAATCTCATAAACATTTTGATATAATTTTAATTTCATTATAAACTTTGGATTTTACTGGTTATGACTTATTCAAATTTGGAAAGAGCGAAATATGCCGATGCTGTTTCAGCGTCCAGTTTTCTGAAAAATTTTAGGAAATGTAAAATACCTTAGAAGACTGGAAAATTCCCTAAACATTTTTGATAATTACTTTTAGAACTATTATTTGTAAAAGCATTAAAAATACCCCGACCAGGCTTTTGTAAAATATACACCGATGTACTAGCGTTACAAAATGATGAATAAAATTTTTTAAAGAAAAACCCTAAATTGGAAAGACACACAACAATTGTTTCGGATTCAATTAATTAATTAAGCAGGACTGATTATAAAGTAAAAAAGCCCGAGACAATTGTTGTGTGTTTTTGCAATTTATGGTGACTGTTTACAAAAATTTTCTTTACGAAAAGTAACCTGGTTTTTCTTTTTTCACAATACAATATATCTAAAAATATATCCTTTTGAATCTCTCTCGCATAGCTTTTCAAGTGAGCAGATATGACAAAATTTGTATACTTTCTTTTGAAAAAAAAAAAAAAATATATATATATATATATATATATATATTGGGTTGGCGGGAACTTTCTAAAAAGTTATATAAATATATGCTAGGATAAATTTTCTGTATCAGTTGTTTAATTCAATACGACAGAACTTTTCCGCCAACCTATCACAAAACATTAAAAATAAAATATTTCTATTTATAACTGCATTTATTTATTTATTCTTTCTTTCTTTTCTTTTCTTTTTCTTTTCTTTTCTTTTTTTTTTTTTTTTTGCTATCCTTAATTAAATATCTCACCACATAAGCTTTAAATGGAAATTTTCATATTTAATTGCTTTTTCTATTAGATGAAATATGAAACCCTCTCCCAAGTAAATGTGTTATTCATTATATTTAGAATTTGTTACATATTACCTTTAATTTTGAAAAGTATCAATGATTTAAAAAAATTTAAAACATGTAAAACTTCTATCATACTATCATGCTAAAATTATTATGTTATTAACATGTAATAATAATATAAATAAAATAATATAAATTAATAACTGTATTTTGTTTTTGATTTAGTTTTAGCAGTTTAATCCATATTGCTGAAATTTCTTTATCATTACGAAACTGTCTGTATCTTGCCCTTTATTTTTCGCAGAAACATACAATCCCTTGTAATGTTATTTTTATTAATAAATAAAAAATATAGGTTTTCCAAATGTAAATAATATGTACATTTATAAACTATAAAATATTTAAAAAATATTTAATATTTGTAATCACTACACTCGTAATCCATATCTTTAAATTACCATTTCTTAGCAAAAATGCAAAAATAGAAGCGATGTTGTTTAAACTGAGATGAAAAGGTGAAAAAAAAAAAAAAACTCTTTAAATGCATTGAAAATTTACACACATTTTACTTATATGTAAATTACAGATTATAAAATATTTTTAAATAAACATTTCTTAGCAAAGGCAAAAGTTATATCGTTTAAACTGAGAAAAAGGGGAGAAAAGATAAGGAAGAACAAATGAGCTTTAAATACAATACATTGGACTTTTACATACATATTATTTATATGTAAATTTATAAACTATAATATATTTTTTAAATAACTGCAAATTATGTACTCGTAATCCATATTTTAAGTACTTCTAAGCAAAGGTAGAAGCTATACCGTTTAAATTGAGATAAAGGTGAAAATAAAATGCGTCTAAATAAGAGGAAAATGCTTTTTAAATGCATTAAATTTTTATATACAGAGGGTGTTCACACATTTTTTTTAACGATTTTGCAAAGATATATATATATATATATATGTGTGTGTGTGTGTGTGACCAAATGTAAGAGTTTTATTTTGTATTATGTTCAGTCTGATAGCCCTTTTGTTAAACTATCATATTAAATCTTGATTTCATAGATGGCAGAGTATTTATTAGAACATCAAGGCTGATTTTGTTCCACTCCTCTTTCAAAACTTTCCATAGCCCATCCAATGTTTTTGGATGCCGCTTTTATTAAAGACATTGTTTTAAAAGTCTAAATGTGCAGACACGTCAGGGGACATTGGTGGGATGCATATAAAGCGAATAGCTTCAATTCTGGTTTTATTTTTCATATTTAAAAAAAAAAAAAAAAATAGAGCAGTAAATTTAAGAGGTATGACTTGTAACCTTTTCCTGATGGAATTCAACACATTGAAGATTGTTTGGGTTAGGTGATGGAATTTGCTTTTTGAAAATAGGTGTTAAAACATATTTATGAGAGTAATCTGAGTTAATTATGGCATTTCTTTCTAGTTTCCTTATTTTAATTTTTCCATTATAAGTGAATTCAGTAATAACCATATAAAACCTTTAGAAAACCTTTTCTTGTTTTATCGTAATCAACATTTTTTAAGTCTTTCCCCCCCCCACCCTTTTCGCCAGTAAATCTGTTTTTTCTATTGAAAGCTGATAATAATAACCAAGCCTCATCAATATTAACTATATATTTGCATTTTTCACTCATCAAATAGTTTTCATACAAGAATCTGCACATAGCCTTACGCCGAGAAACATGTTTCGGTATTACGCGATGAACATCATGGTTTTTTGTTAAGATTAGCTTTAAATCAGATTTTATAACATTATTCACAGTTTCTACATATATAAGATTTTACTATAACTCTTCGGGGGGATCGATTTTCTTTTAAAGCATGAGATGCGAGTTTAGATTTAATAGGAGGTGTACGTATCTTTGCTGGGTATCAATTTTTCGCCTTTTTTCCAGTCAAATGCAAACTTTGACGTTTATTTACTTTTTTATTACTCATGTCCTTTATTTTACGTGTAGAAATATTAAAACCATGCTTTTCACATCTTTCTTTTATAACTGAATAAGAGTATTTCTCTTCGGAAAGCTCAAAAATATAGCCTTCACTCGATTGTTTATTTTCAAGCGACATTTTAAAGTACGAAAAAAAAATAATACTGCAGAAGACAGTTAAATCCTATTACAATTTGATGTCAGTCACGATTTTATTTTAAATTTTAAATTTAAATCCAAGGAGAAAGTCAAAATCGTTACAAAAATGTGTGAACACCCTCTGTACATATTACTTACTAGCAGGCGACGCCCGCTTCGTTGGTCCCTATTATTAAATGAATCACTATAATTACTGAATTCTCAAAATTGCATTAATTTTTATCACGTGAAAAAAAAAAAAAAAAAAAAGAGAAACAAAATCTGATTAGGAAAAATATCGCACCGGGTTCTCACTGACTTCGGAAAAAATTCCCAAAATGCTCTAACTCTTATTTCTTTTATTATTTTCCCCCATCGCCTCCCCCCTCCCGTGTATCCTAATAATTTTACAAATTCGAAAATATCCGCTATCGATTTGTAAATGTCAAAAACCTCTATGCACCAGTTTTGAACGATCTATCTCCATTTTTATTTTTTTGCCACTCCACCCCCCCCCCCCTTCCCAATAATTTAAAAAATTCGAAAATATCCGCAATCGATTTAGGTATCGAAAACCTCTATGTACCAATTTTGAATGATCTAACTCTATTTTTTTTTTTTTTTTTGCCCCTCCGCCCTCCCTCCCGGCCCTCCTAATAACTTTACACTTTCGAAAATATCCCCATTCGACTTGCAGGTCACTAAAACATATCTGTACCAATTTTAAATGGCCTAACTGTATTTCTTTTTCTTTTTTTTTTTTTTTGCCCATAGCCCCCCCTCTTCCCGCCCCTCCTAATAATTTTACAAATTCAAAAATATCCGCAATGGATTTGTAAGTATCAAAAACCTTTGTGTACCAATTTTGAACGATCTAATTCTATTTTTATTTTTTTGCCCCTCCCCATCCCCTCCCCCTTCTCGCTCCTCCTAATAACTTTACACTTTCGAAAATATCCCCATTCGACTTGCAGGCTATTAAAACCTATCTGTACCAATTTTGAAAGGCCTAACTAAAAGGTATTTCTAATTGTTTTTGCCCCATAGCCCCCCCCCTTGCTGCCCCACCTGGGGCTGAATTTTTAAAATTCCAGAAATTGGTTTTTACATATTTGTATTAGCTATATTTTATAGCAAACGTTTCACGTATATTTGTTTTTTTTGAGATATATAGGATTATGCGAAATCCCGTTTTACGAATGTGAAATCCCGTTTCCCCCCCCCCCCCTCCCCGCCCCCTTGGGGACCGAATTTCGAAAATTCCAGAAATTGGTTTTTAGACATTTATATTAGCTATATTTTAAAGCAAAATTTTACTGATATCTGTTTTTTTTTTTTTTTTTTTTGAGATATGAAGGATTTTTTGAATTCACGTTTTGCCTCCCTCCCCCCCCACCCCCCCCCTTTGGGGGGCGAATTTTGTAAAATCGCTTCTTAGTGGATGCCTACTTCATAGAAAGAACATTGTCACAAAATTTCATGCTTCTAGGTCCAGGGGTTTGGTCTGGGCGATGATAGATCACCCCCTCAGGAAGAACGATTATATATATATAGATACGTAAATTTATAAACTATAAAATATTTTTAATTAATTACAAATGATGTGGTCAATAAATTGGTAATGCATATTTTAAAACAAGTTCTTAGCAAAGGTAGAAGCTATATCGTTTAAACAGAGACAGAGGAGTGAAAAATATGCCTTTACAGGAAAAAATAAATAAATCTTTAACTGCATTGAAAATTTACGTACATATTACTTATATGAAAATTTATAAATTATAAACTATTTTTAAATAATTACAAACCATGTGGTCACTGTATTCGTAATTCATATTTTTAAATAATAATTTCTTAACAAAGATAGAAGCTATATCGTTTAAACTGAGATAAAGGAATGAAAAAAAAAATGTATCTAAAGGAAAATAAAATCCTCTTTAAATGCTTTGAAAAAAAATATATATTTATTGCTTATATGCAAATTTATAATTTATAAATTATTTTTAAAATTACTAGTAATCCATATTTTAAAATAACAATTTCTTAACAAATGTAGAAGCTATATCGTTTAAATTTAGATAAAAGAGTGAAAAAGTGTGTCTAAAGCCAAATAAAATGCTTTTTAAATGCACTGAAAATTTATATACATATAATTTTTATGTAAATTTATAAATTATAAAATGTTTTTAAATAATTACAAAGTATGAGGACACTATCCTCATAATCCTGTAATCCAAATTTTTAAATAATAATTTCTTAACAAAGGTAGAAGTCATATCATTTAAACTGAGTAAAGGGGTGAAAAAATGTCTCTAATAAAAAATAAAATGATCTTTAAATGCATTGAAAATTTATATAGGGGAGAGTGGGGTTGAATGGGACAATAGCAAAATTTTTATGTCTTGCAAGCACCGGAAACTTGACAATTTTTCTGATATATGGCAGCACTGAGGTCATTCATCAAGTGTAGTTTCAGAATTGTGCTATTCATAGAAGGGCAGAAAAAATTAAAATGTCTTTTTCAGCTGCCAAAGTAAGTTTTTACTGATTCAGTTAGGTAGTAATTAAACAATTAACTATTTGCTTAAAGTTCATATAACTCTTATGTGGTGAAAAGTCATAATCTTTTATTGTGTTTATGATATTCAAGAAGAATACTGACAATTGTTCATTAAGCCTATTTCCTGTTTTATATGATCATGTGATGGTTGGAATGAATGGGACATTCCCCACTATGTACTAATTTAAAATTTTACACAAGAATTATAATAAAACATAAATTAGCCATATTGATTATCAGGATTCTTAATTTTGTGGACTTAAAAAAAAAAAATTATTGTTCTGATTTTTGTTTTTAAAAATTATGATTAAAAAAAATTATAAGTTAGGATATTCAATGTAAATTAAATCAATAATTAAAATAAATAAATAAATAAATAATCTAATAAAATTTGATTAAAATCACAATTTCAATCAAGTTAATTAAACAAATTCTGGTGATTATTAATGTAATACAGAATAGAATGCTGATTTTCCCGATTAGTCGGAAACAAAAATTTATCTGGATAATTTGTACTTTATTATAATGATTAATGTCTTTCTAGTGTCTTATTTATTTATTTATTTTTAGATTAGGTCTTATTAGATTAAGTTACCAAAGCCTAGAGCACTAGGGACTGTACGAACCAAAGGACTTTTGATGTTAATTTGAGTCAATACATCAGTTTATGCTAACTTCAGTGAATTCATAGTGTGTAATAAATCATATAAACCAATTTAACTTTAAAAATTTATTTACTTTCCATTTTGTTTTCTTTTCTTTGTTAACTCCAGTCCTGTCCCATTCATCCCCATAGGCGGAGATGATTGGGACAATGCACATGCATGTAAAAAAAATATTATTAATTAAAAATGATAACTTTTTATTAAATTTAGTATGTTTATACGAGGGGTGATCAGAAAAAAAGGGTTAAAAGCCGCAGCATTTGAGAACTACATATTGTGGAGAAATTTTGTTTTTCCAGAGTGGAGACAGATGATGCTTCTTGTCATACAGCTGGTGTGCAGGTAGGTAGTGAAAGTTTCCAGACGGTTCAGGACGATTGAAATGGCAAGACGCTTAGAAAATTGGTCTCGTGTGGGAGTGCCAGCCATGATTCGATTTTTATGGGCAAAGAATGTGTCTGCATCTGGCATTCACAGTCAAATCATGGAAGTTTATGGTGAAGAAGCAATGAGCAGACAACATGTAGCGAAATGGTGTCGCTCTTTTCAATCAGGCAGACAGGATGTCGAAAACCGCAGTATGGTAGGGAGCGTCTGGCCAAGTTCTCCAACAACATAAATCAACACAGCACGAGTTGAAGAAATGATCCAAAATGATCGACGGTTAACTCTGCGTGAAATCTCATCTGGGACTGAGCTATGGTAGCGGGCAGCATATCGTCTCTGATGTGTTGCGATATTCCAAGGTGTGTGCTCGCTGGGTTCCACGTGCATTATCTAATGGGCACAAAGCCAAACGAATGATGTGCAGTCTCATATTTCTTCAGCGTTACCATTCTGACGGCCAGCACTTCATCGATCACATCGTTACAGGGGACAAAACTTGGCTTCATCATTTCGTCCCCACAAGCAAAAAAGCAACTATGGAGTGGAAACATCCTGGAACACCAACGACAAAGAAATTTAAGGTTACACCCTCTGCCAGTAAAGTTATGTCAACCATATTCTGGGATTCGTGTGGTGTTATCTTGATCGATTACCTGGAGCGTGGCCAGACCATCAACGCAGATCGTTATTGTGCCACTTTGGCAAAGTTACGTGAAGTCATCCGACGCAAACAGACTGGAATGTTGAGTGAGGGCGTCATCCTCCTGCATGACAATGCCAGGGCCCATACTGCTCAAGCAACACAGGAATTGCTGTGATGGTCCAGGTGGGAAATCTGGAGTCCCCCCATACAGCCCAGATTTGGAACCCAGTGACTATTTCCTGTTTTCGAGGTAGTAGGAGTACTTATCCGACACACAGTTCTCTTCAGACATGTTCACAGTTCTCTTCATAGTTCTCTTCAGGCTGTGAAAACATCCGCCGAGACCTGGCTCAATGGACAGGGACCTGATTTCTACCAAGACGGGTTAAAGAAGTTGGTTCTGCATTCTGATAAATGCCTAAATAGACTTGGTGATTATGTCGAAAAGTGACAGGCGCGTATTCCTCTTAATTCATTTTTGTATTTTCTATCTATTGTTAATAAATATTTCTTTATTCGATTTGTAACCTTTTTTTTTTATTACCCCTCGTATGTAACTGATTACTGAAATGTACTTATGAGCAATGTTGCAAAATTCTGAATTACATATGGCCGACGTTATCAATAAAAACATGAAAAATGTCCCATTCATCACTACTCTCCCCATCATATTATTTATATGTAAAACATTTAAACTGAGATAAAGAGGTGAAAAATTGGGGTATAATGAAAAAAAAAAAGTGTCTCTTAGATATATTGAAAATATGTCAATAAATATTTCTTATCATCATATCATTTACATATTTTAATTTGGTTTAAACGAAATCAATAGAAAATTTAATTCTAAACATGGTAATTTTTAAACAATATAATTTCAAACTTAAGAAAAATATAAAGATTTTGCTGAATAAAATTTAATAAATATCTGAGTTATACAAATAATCTGAAATAAAGCCGTATGGGGTTTTAAAGAATTAGGTACAATTTGAAAAGTGCTTCCATAACTTATTAGACAACAATATTTCTGAAGTAATATATTATCTATTTCTTTTTTCTTTTTATTTTTCTTTTTTTTTTTTTCGAGGCGCTGTCAATTTACAAATAAATACAAGATTATTCTGTACCATAAAAATAATAATAATTAATAAAAAATAAAGTAAATCTGACGTAAAAATTCATACTTAAAATCTTATGTTGAATTTATGACTGCTTTATTCCATTTTACATGTTTTTAAGTGGCATTTGTAAATCGACACTGCAACCTCTATGTTTTTAAGCATCTGCAATCATTAAATACTAATACAAAGCAATTAAATCAATTAATTAAATTTACATAAAATAATTCAGTTTAATCATTTACAACTGAACAATCTGAGAACATTTATTTCAACCGAAATAGCATATCTTGAAGATTTTATAGAATTGACTCTATGACATGAACTTTTAATCTTGCCCAATGTGACACATTTCAGAGTTGTGTGAAATTAAATATTTAAATATTATTATGTGGGAGTTCTATTTCAATTCTGTCAAAAGTAGAAGTAAAGTGACGACAAAGGATCGTAACCAACCGCACACAAAATCTTTTTGATGACTTTATTACATCTATAAACAAACTCAAGTTATGAGTTAAATTTTAAACACGTGTCATTATTGTAATAAAATTAAAAACACTTTAAAAAATCACGTTTAAAATACATTTATTAAAAAGATAAAATACTTCAAAAGCTTTTCGCCTTAAATAAAACAAGGCATCATCAGGGATTTAGTTTTACACACTACAGAGCAATTATATATACTGTTGACCCTGTTAAGGCGAAAAGCTTTGGAAGTCTTTTATCTTTTTAATAAATGTATTTTAAACGTGTTTTTTAAAGTGTTTTTAATTTTATTTATTAGATCTGTCAACATTGTATGCAATTACATAATTTATATGTAATAAAAATAATTACATATATATATATATATATATATATATATTTTTTTTTTTTTTTGTGACGAAATTGAACACATATTATATTAGAGTATAGACTATTTTTACTAATATAAATGTGGATAATAAAGAGTTAAGTATGATTTAAAAAACATTTTCTTTATTTATTAACATGAAAATTTTAAAACCCATATTTTTTTCGATGTTGTATTATTTTGCAAATAGATGCAAGAATATTATATTTTGTAAAAAAAAAAAAAATAACTAATGAGAAAAAAAAAATTTTTTTAAGTAGAAATTTATTATTAAAATCTTATGCTAAGTGTTTGACTTCTTCATTTTAATTTCACGTGTATTTAAACAGCATTTGTAAAAAGACACTGCAACCTCTGTATACATGAACATCTAAAATCGCTGATCGTTCAATACAAGAAAACCAAGTTAATTAACTAAATTTACATAACAGAGTTTTAATCACTCGTAATTGAGGAATTTAAGACCATTTTTTTCCAGCTGAAATAACATAGCTTAAAATTATTATAGGATTGACTCCAAGAAATGAACTTTTAATCTTGCCCATTGCGACACGTTTGAGAATTATGTGAAATTAAATGCTCTCATATAGGAGTTTTATTCCAATACTGAGTCACTACCCTAAGTAAAGTGACGACAGCGGGTCGTAACCAACCGCATACGAAATCATTTTGATGAGATTAATTGGGTGATTCATGATAGAGTTAGGAAAGAAAACACGGACACAGCTGTACAAACGATGATTTTCTATTCCTAGATTTTTTTCGTTCATTTTTTAGTCTAGGGTCCTGCATCGGGCAGGGTTTAGATTAATTTTTGATCCGAAGGTTTACCAACGGTTCTACCCGCAAAAAATTTTTCTTCGAGAAATCTTTTATGCTTTTTTTAATTATTATTAAAATAACCTTTTAATTGCAGATATTAGGTGGCAGTTTTCTCCGCCATTGTAATCGATACAATATGACTCATAACATCAGTTTAATTACAATTATGTAAATATAAATTTAAAACTTTATACACGAAAACTATTTGTTTTCCAAAGCAGTGAGTGATGAAACTATTAGTTTTACTTTTTTTTTTTTAATCTTTTCGATTTTATGGAAAAATACTGGATGAAACGGCCTTGACATGCAAAAAACATTCAGATATACAAAACACATTCATAAAAATCGCACTTTCCAGTATCGATTAAATCACGAAAGCATTTAGAGGACCAATCACAAATTGAAGAAAAGCATAAATACTTTGGATTACCTTGTATTATAAAAAAGTTACAAATAGTTTGTAACTTTAACACATGATTTCACTTGCTATATATACAATATTTGTATGTTATTTTGCTGGAATACAAGCATTATCTAGACAGATATCAAAAACTTTTCTAAAATTATTAATTTCGGCAAGTTTTTGCTTGTGATAAGAATTACAAAACTTGCAGAAAAATTTCGATGAAATATGAGTACTTGTAAATATTTTATTAATGCGCATGCGCGAAAGATAGCACTTGTTTTTATTTTATAGGTTGGGAGCTATATTTAGGGAAACTTACTTTTAAAAGTTGATTTGAATAGAATAAAAATTAAGAAAGTTGTTGTAAAAAGAATGAATTTAATTTTATGTTTCTCTAAATGTTGCAAGCTCATAAGGGGTTTTTTATAAGAATGATTTTGAGAAATGAGGGTGAAATAACTGGATCTATAAATTTAGTACATGGTACGGGGAAAACCTTTTATGAAATTCTATTTCTGGAAAATATATAAAATCTAGGTAATTGTTTTGCCGATAATTTTCGTAATTTTTACTGTATTTAAGCGAAATTTTAGCATAAGTTGCCTGCTAAATCTAATTTTCAATCTATGTAATAAAAAAAGTGTTATGTCTGGCGCATGTGGAGTATAAAAATTATTTGTATGTATTTTATGTTTCATAATAATGTTTCTTTAATGTTCAGACAATCTATATGCAAGTTTTGTAAACTTTTGTTGAAATCCATACTTGTTATAAGCAAAAAACCTACCAAAATGTTTTATAATTTAATATATATTATATATGTATATATATATATATATATGCCTAAATATTCCTTCAAAATAATAATAATAATAATAAATAAATAAATATTGTAAATAGTAAGTGAATTCATGCATTAAAGTTACAAGTCATTTGCAGCTTTTTATGATACTAGTTAATCCAAAGTATTTTTGCTTTTCTTCAACTTCTGATTGGTCCCTTAATTGCACTCATGACTAAATCTTTATTGAAAAGTGTGAGTTTATGAATGTTATTTGCATTTCTGAAGTTCAAGGTTATTTTGTCCAGTTAATTTATTAGAAAATAGAAACAAATGTTAAAAAGAAAAAGTAAATTTGATCGCCCACTGTATATTTGCTTCTGCATTTTACCTTTTTTAGACTGTTAAAATATTTGAAATAGTGAATTTTTAAAAAAGAAGTTTTGGCACGTTTGAAATCTTGTTATATTGCGCACTGAAGTTTAGTTAACAGCACTAATATTTTGTGTATAGGATCATGAAAAGAATTCAGATATAATACAGACTATCAGTGAAAATGCATGAAAATGCGTGTTATACTACTTTTTTAATACTATTTTTAATATACTGTGATGCATATGCAAAATATAGAAAATGTACAGGATATAAAAAGCATTTGAATACATTACTTTCTATTTGATACAATTGTTAAATTATAAGTTTTTTAAATTATATTATATGTATCACCATTAAGGGAAAAAAAAAAAAAAGAAAAGAAAACTTTCTCATCTTATATGTTTTTAATTTATAAGATATCACAGGTTCGGATGTGAATAATTAATATGCAAGGTGCAAGGATGACAAGTGAAAAAATGCTTCCACAGGAAAGATTTAGGAAGTATGACTAAAAGGCAAGATGACTTTTTGACATTAAAAGTATCATAATTTATGCTTCCGAATTATTGCGGAAACAAAAAAAAGAAAGAAGTAAAAACACACTTTAAAAATTTACATGCAAGGATAAATTACGTATGTAAAAACTAAATGAAATAATAGAAGTAATTTTTTTATGGATTTTTTAATTATTATTTAATGATTTTAAAATCATTTTGAAGGAAAGAAAAAAACTTTTTTTTTTTTTCCCTTTTAATGCGTTTACATAACATTTCTTTAAGGGGAAAAAAACCTGTCAGGTCAATAAATAATATTATTGGAATCAAACTCAATAGTTTCAAATTACGTTTCTTTCTCCCTCTCTCTCTCTCTTTTTTAAGGTTTCCGTACTTATCTCTAAAAGTAAATGAAAAATTAGCAGTTAATTATTATTATTATTATTATTGATGTGGAAAGTTCTTTACGTGCGTTTGAACCGCCATTGAAATATAGCTTTTCGATGGAGGAAAAATATCGTCCCACATAAGTGTCCATTGTCAAGTTTCGCAGGCTGCTGCTTGACAGATTGCACATAATTTTATGAGAATATTTTGAAATTTATTAGAAGTATATTTATATTTATTTTTTTACATTTTTTTAAAAGAAAACTTTATTTAATGTTTATTTATTTATTTATTATTATTATTTATGAACATTTATTATTATTATTATTATTACTTTCTTCTATATGTAATATAGAGAAAGTATTGGATTCGTAAAAATTTTCGACCTCGGGTTTTTGATGGATTTACACGTTTTGAGAGCTGTAGAACACGATTTGACCATTTTTAGAAAATGTCTGTCTGTCTGTCTGTCTGTCTGTCTGTCTGTCTGTGTGTGTGTGTGTGTGTGTGTGTGTGACAAAATTTTGTGGCAACTGTATCTCAGGAACTACTATACAGAATTTCATACAAATTGGTGTGTAGTTGCACCTTGACATAAATTAGTGCCTATCAACTTTTGGTAAAAATTGTCTTACAGGTTGCGTTGCCATCCCGCTTTTTCTAAATTTTTAACATGGTGATATAGGACAAAATTTTGTATAAATGTGCATAGAGAGAATTATACTTTAGTAATCATTATGAAATTTACAAGAATTATTTATAATAGAGATAGTCAACTGGGAAAAAATTTTTGTATGCGTAGGAGCCTCGCCACCCCCCCCGGGGGGGAAGTCCCCCTTCGAGGGGAGTAAATTTTCAAGATGGGTATCTTTCGAAAGGTCTCGTCAATACCTTTAAAACGAATGGTTGAACTATAATTCTGTGATAATTTAAAACAAAGTTATCGATTTTTTTTACTTTTAACGAAAAAAAAAACTTAGAAAAAAAAATCGTTTTTTTTTTTTTTTTTTTTTTTTTTTTAAACGAAATTTAACGAGACTTGGTATTTAGTTGGCCCCTGACATAAACTGTGACTGATTAGATTTGGGGATCAATCGCTCAACAGGTGGCGCTGTGATCGTATTTTTTCTAAATTTTTAACATGGACAAAAGTAGTACAGAATTTCGTATAAATGTACATAATGAGAGTTATTCTTAACCTGTGATTGTGAAATTAATATGAATTATTGATAATAGTAGTAGTTAATTAGGAAAAAAATTTGGGGCATTGCTTCCCCCCCTAGGGGGAAGTACCCCCCCCCGGGGGGGGGTAAATTTTCAAGATCGGTATCTTTCGAAATGTCTCGTCAATACCTTTAAAACGAATGGTTGCACTATAAATATGTGATAATTTAAAACAAAGTTATCGATTTTTTTTTACTTTTAACGAAAAAAAACTTTGGAAAAAAATGATATATATATTTTTTTTAAATATTGTTACTGCGTGAATTTGTATAAGAAAATATAGAAGAAAGTCTTGTGGTGGCCACAACATACTAGTTATAGTTAGAATTATTATTTTTATCTTATTAAATGTTTATATAACGTTTATTATTTTTTATGAAACTGTATATTGTATGTCGTAGACAGAATATACTATTTCTATTTTGTACAAACCCTGATTAGCTGAAATTTTCAACTTTATCGACGTCCCAAGACAGTACTATTTTATTTATAATAATAATAACTAGTATCACCCAGTGGTCGAAACTCGACCATTTTCGAAATGGGATTAAATTTCAACTTAACAGCGCCTCTTTTTGGCCGATATGCACACAAACTGAATCAGCAGAGTTAAGCATTGTAGACGCTGAGCCTTTACACAAATAAGAAAAAATCACAACGTGGAAGAGCTCCCTGTTGGGTGATATAGCTCAAAAGCTAATCGGCACCAGTCAAACCAAGGTACAACCAAATATCAAGTTCAGTTAAATTAAGTCCATTGGTTCATGAAGTACAACGTTCGAACTCAAAAAGATAGACATGTTCAAAAAATGATCGAAATCAGTTCAGGAAATCTCAAAACGCGTAACTTCATCGAAAACCAGAGACCTAAAAATTTTCTGAATCTTATAATTTCTTCTTATATATGCAGCAGATAAGATAATAAATCTACTCTTTTAAAAATAAATAGTCGATTTCAGTTAACTGCAATGTGAAGAAATCTCAAAACATGTAAATTCATCGAAAAACCGGAAATCGAATTTTTTTTCCATATCTTCTACTTTCTTCTTATGTATGCAGAAGGCATAGTAATAAATCCACTTTTTAAAAAATAAGTAGTCAATTTCAGTTAATTGAAATGCATTATGTTTTAGTTTAAAAATATGTCTTCAAATTAGAGCTGGCGTAAATCACAAGAAAAAAAAAAAAAAAAAAAAAAAAAGAAGAAGAAGAAGAAGAAAGAAAGAAATTAGATCTTGTAAATAAATTAGGAAAAAAAGAATTGAAGTTTTATAGATCAAATCCTTTTTACTTTACATTATAGTGAGGAAAGTATTGTAATCATGTCAAAAATCCGAATTTGAGATTTTGACGTCTCTACACGTTTTGAGGTTCTCTGAATACTACATTTACTATTTTTACGATGATGTATGTGTGTATGCATGTCTGTGTGCATGTATGTGAGTGAACACGATAGCACAAATCCTATTGATTTTGGTGAATCTAGAGTTATAGCTTTTTTTACAGAGACACAAAGAAAAATTCTCTATCAATCTAGTCTGTGGGCCAAATTTTTTAAAAGTATGATAGCGTCTAATTGCCTTATTCGACTGAGCTGAAAATTTATACATATGTTATAATTTACCATCGCACGAACTGTATAGATTTTGGTGAATCTAGCATTTATAGTTTTTTTACACACACACAAAGGAAAGGGACACAAAGAAAAATTCTTTATCGTTTTGGTCTATATGGGCCCAAATTCTTTAAACTGCGATAGCGTCTAAACATCTTATTCAATTGAGCTGAACATTTATACACTTACTATAAGTCACAGTTGCACGAAGTGAATAAATTTTGGTGAATCTAACACGTATAGGTTCTTTTACAGGGTAACAATGAAAAATTCTTTATCATTAGGTATTATGGCCTATGGATTAATATTCTTTAAAGTGCGATAACGTCTAAACGCCATATCGGATTGAACTGAAAATTTATATACATATTATAGATTAGATCACCGTAACACTAATTATATCCATTTGGGACCATGCAGCATTTATAGTTTTTTTAAAGGAACACAAAGAAAAATTCTTTGTCATTGTGCCTTGCGGGCTCCAGTTATTTAAAATGTAATAGCGTCTAAACGCCTCATCCGATTCAGTTGAAAACTCTCATACATATTACAGCTCACCGTCGCCACAAGCTGTTTAAATTTCGATGAGTCTAGCACTTATAGATTTTTACAGGGCACAACGAAAGTTTCTTTATCATTATTGTCTATGAGCCCAAATTTTTTAAAAGTTCGATAGCGTCTATACGTCTTGTTCGATTGAGCTAAAAATTTATACACATGTCATAGGTCACCGTTCACGAACTACACTGATGTTGGTAAACCTAGCACGTATAGTTTTTTTACAAGGACGCAGTGAAAAATTCTTTATCATTATGCCCTATGGGCGCAAATTCGTTAGAGTTCGACAGCGTCTAAATGGTATATCTGACTGAGCTGAAAATTTATATGCATAGTTTAGATCACCTTCAAACGAGATGTATCAGTGTTGAAGAATATAGCACTTATAGTGTTTTTACAGTGGCACAAAAATATTTTTTCATCATTGTGGCTTATGGACTCAAATTATTTAAAGGGCGATAGCGTCTGAACGCCTCATTCGATTAAGCTGAAAATTTATATAATTGACCGTCGCACGAAGTGTATGTATTTTAATGAGTCTAGATTTTTGCTGGGAGACAACGAAAGTTTCTTTATCATCATGATCTATGCTCGAAATATATGAAGGGCAATAGCGTTAATTTAAAGAACATACGACATAGAGAAAAATACTTCATATACCTTATTATAAGTTTCTCTTTTGTTTATTTAATGACATCTCTTACTTTATTTATACGACCGTTAATTGCTTAATGTTCGGAAAGTCGATTGGAGTCACTCCAGATTTTTTAATTTGCGTATATGTTCGATAGTATAAACTTTCGATCTACCACTCATTCACTTAAATTTCTACCACTGTAATGGCTGTTGCCTCTTAGGATGAAAAATCTGTAGTCGAGAGTTTAAGAATGTTACATCTATACAAATTACTGTGCCTATGATTTTATTTGAATTTTAAGAAATTGCCAGATTTAACAACTTTCTTCTATAGGAATTTTTTAATACAAAAGAATACGTGGATTCGAATGATACCACTTTTAATCCTCTATTCCCATATTTAAGACATTAAAAGTATACCACAAATTTCCTGCTTGCCTATTAATATATAGATAATAATAATAATATTAATAAAATTATTAAAATTATTATTTTTATTATTAATGTGCATTTAAAAAAATAATAATAATAATAAAAAAAAAAAAACTGAAAACTGAAAACTCTGTTTTAATACCTTCCAAAAAAAAAAAAAAAAAAAAAAGAAAAGAAAAAAAAAGAAAAAGAAAAATTATTAATTAAATATCATTGAATTAAAATATTTTTGATTAAATATCTTAAGTAATACCAATTAAAATATTAAAATATTCTTTTTATATATGTATACCTTTTCAATTTCCACCACCAATTTAAAAAGTAAAGTTTTGACTGGGTTGAAAAAATACTTTCATTTTCAAAAATAAACTGTTCATTTTTTTACATAAATTGAAAACTAAAAATAAAATCTATTTGTAATGACTTTAGCTGACAATTTAAAATAATCTCGATCCAAAATCGGAGGTCAATTTACAATAATACTATTACAACGCAAATAGTCTTCGTTTTTTTTGTAACAACATTTCGATAGTTGTACGATAATACTGCATCACATGAAAAATAAATAAGTAAGGATTAATTGTAATCTCCTTATATTATTAAAATCTGTGCGCATCTGTCTGTCTGTCTGTCTGTATGTCTGTGAGAAATGCCTTGTGACCGCTAAAGTTCCGGCGCTAATGGTCGCAGCGCCTCGAAACCGGTGTCGACAGACGCAGAATTTCTTCATCACGACATCGCAATAATTCGCTAAGCGATGCGACCCTAATTAGCGGAGATATTAATTAAAACGTCGACCCATGTCTACCGAAAAATGACCCAGAATTCATGATTAAATGCTTAAAAAGCGACATTTTAACGGAAAAAGTGGAAAATAAATTAGAAATATCAGTCGTATCGTTACAAATAAGGTATCAAATGAAAGGTCCAATTTTTCTGAATCCGATGGTTTAAATAGCTTATCGATAGGACAATTAGATTTTTTAAAATTAACTAAAGTATGAAAAAAAGGTGGCAACAAATCACAAGAGTTTTATTAATTTCGCACACTAGCGAGCTTCTAGATGTATTTCGGTTACCATGGCGCCGGGCGAAAGAATAAATAGATTTTACTTCCTGCTTAACTGATTTTGTACTGGAAATAAAAATTGCAAATTTCAAAATGCTTCAATTTTCTTCAAAATTATTTCAAACTTGCTACACACTTTTAACATCACAAGACGAAGTTGCAGTTCAAATTTCATCGGGTTTCGAGAATAAATAAAAAATGTACAATTTAATTGCAAATTAAATTTTATTCTAATACGCGTATTTCAAATTTTAACTATGATTAAATTATTTTTAATACATCATTCGAAAGATATTTTAAAGTACTTTTATATTATCGAAAGTGGGTTTCAAGATTTCGCTTCATTTACACGTTTTGAGGTCTCCTGAATCGGTTTTCTTTTGTATCTCAGCTACAAATTAAAATAATTTCATAAGTAATACATCATTAGATAGCTTTGTTGATTTGGAATCGAACAGTAGATTACAGAAATTTCTACCGCCAGATAGCGCTGTAATATTTTTAAATTTCAATATTTCAATTTCTAATTATGATTAAATTATTTTTAATACATCATTCGAAAGATATTGTAACGTTCTTTTATATTATCGAAAGTTTTAACCAGATTTGCACGTTTTGAGGTGTCCTGATTAGGTTTTCTTTTGCATCTCAGCTAATTCAGTTAGACCGTTCAAAATTGGTATTTGTAGGTTAATTAGGAAGAGCTGAAAGGGTGGGTAAGATATAGGCGTGCACCGCGCGCACGGGACAACGCTGCCGAAGGCAGTGGGGACCCGGTCCAACTTTTTAACCGAAGAGAAATGATTTTTTTTTCATTTTCTTTTCTTAAGAATAAAAAATTGATTTCAGAAGGAATATGTGCGGGTAGCGCGCGTATACCTTCACACGTGCGCGCGCAGCGCACATGGGTCTGCACTGCCGAAGGCAGTGGGGAGTGGGGACACGGTGTGAGTTTTTACCCGATCAGAAATGATTTTTTTAGGAAGCATGAAGGGTCAGGGAAGGAATACACGCGCTGCGCGCGTGTATTCCTTAACTTGAGCGCGCGCAGCTCGCACGGGACTTCGCATCCGTAGGCAGTGAGGACCCGGTCCGACTTTGTACCCGATGAGAAATGATTTTTTTAATTTTCTTTTCTTAAGAATAAAAATTTGATTTGAGAAGGAATATGTGCGCGCAGCGCACGTATACCGTCACACGTGCGCGCGCAGCGCACATGGGTCTGCGCTGCCGAAGGCAGTGGGGACGCGGTGTGAGTTTTTACCCGATCAGAATTTTTTTTTGAGGGGGGGGGGGGCACGAAGGGTCAGGGAAGGAATACGCGCGCGCAGCGCGCAAGGGGTAGCGCTGCCGAAGGCAGTGGGGACCCGGGCCGACTTTTTACTCAATCAGAAATCAGAAATGATTTTTTTTTTTTTTTTTTTAATTTCTTTTCTTAACACTAAAAGTTACTGTTAGTGATTCATTAATTTTAGTGATTCATTTGAAAATACTGACCCGCTAGCGGGCGAAGCTCGCTAGTGAAACTTTTAAAAACTGACTTAATTATAAGTATGTAGGTGAAGTTCTAATGTTATGATAATGAGAATATGAAGAGTTGTTTTCATTGTCAAGATGATTGATAACCGTAGATAAACGCCAGCAGCTATATGCTAACATCTTTTCGAAATTTTATATTCAAATATTTTAATAATTATTGAAAACATATAATTTATTATTCACAACCTAACACTTGACATATAGATGAGAAATATTAATAATTTTTATAAAAAATACAAGCTAAACGATGTTAAATGACTGATAAAACTAATAAAATACAAAATTTTAGTTATATTACCTGAAAAAATATTATATTTCTGAATTTCAAATGATTGTGAGGGGTTGAATATAAAGTTAAAAAGAGAGACTACGAGATGTTGATTAAAAACATCATTAATAAGAGTATAAAATTTTAAATACATAACATATTATCACATCTATTTTTTATTTATTTATTATTTCTTTTTTTTTTTCAGGCATTATTTTCTACCTGTCTCGCGAGATAAAGAATGTCTATATCATATTTTTTTCAATTTTTATTCCTTATTATTGTTTAAAACTTTATTTTAGGGATGATATTTCATGATCTGCTCTGTTATGTCCTTCCTCATACGCCTTTTTTTTTTTTTTTTTTTAATTAATTGAGACAGATATTCTTATTTTATGAATTTCTTATAACTTCCTGTGACATGTTTGAAAGATTTTCATATTATATATATGTATGAAGATATTTTTTTTCAAATATATCTCACTGGAATATATGAACATACACACATAGACACACACACACAGCCTGAAACACATATTATAATAAGAAAATTTTCTATTTTATTAGATATGATCTTTGTAGAGAATTTCATGAAAATAAAATGCAATGAAAACAGATAAACTCTATGCACTTTATTATTTTTTGTCTTATTTTGAAATCAGAGAGTGCTGTTTCCTGTCAAATTAAACAAAGTTGAAAAGCGAATTACACCTGTAATGAATATGAAAAAAAAAGGAAGAAGGATACAGTATAGGGACTGAAAATCCGGAATTTCGAAGTCCGGAAGAACCCAAAATCCGGAACGTTTTGAAATTCCAATCATTCCCACACTGAACAATCTAAAGGGAAAAAAGGGTAGGGGAAAAAAAAAACTATGTTTCCAGCAAATTACGGTAACTTAATTTAATCTTAACGAGTTTTTTTTTTTTTCTCTCTCCATTAAATGATAATTTCTAACCATTTTCCACTTCTTTCTAAAACAACGGGCAGACGATCAGCCTATTTTTTCTTTTCTTTCTCTACGTTCTTCAAAGGTTTTGTTTATCGTTCCGTTGAGTAAAGAGAGAACAGAATTGTGCATTTATCCTTGTAATTATAAGTATATGAGCTTTTTTTAAAAACTTTTATTTAAGGAATAATTTAATAGTATTAAATAAATGAAGCTTTGGTTGCACTTTAGGGTCTATCATGTGGACCACGTTATAGTCTGTTTAGAAATGCGGTATCTTCATTATAGTGGGAATGCTGTTCCTATTTTATCTATTTTATTTTTGTTATTTAACCACCATAGTTTTATAATAATTAAAGTTTTTAATTATCGTTCACACGGTATAAAATTATATTGGAATATGCCAGTAATTATTTCTTTGGTGCTTAATTATAAGGGTTGGACTAAAGTTAAAAAAATGTCTGGTAAATCGATATTTTTTTGAAAAGTTTCTAAAATCCGAAAAATTCCGAAATTCGGAATGGTGTCTGTCCCGCGGTTTCCGGATTTTCGGTCCCATACTGTATATAAGCATATATTAGTGTGTCCCTTAAATGAGTTTTTTTTTTTTTTTTTTTTTTTTTTTAAATCCGATACGCATACCCTCTCTTTTTTTCCCCCCTAACTAATCCTAAACACTTTTTAACATATAGGTATTAGGAATTTCCCGTCAATTCGCACGTGTTAGTATTATCTTAGAGAGCTGATATTTTGCTAAAAAGTGTTTAGGGTCAAATAGAAAAAAATTAGAGGGTATGCGTGCAGAATTTCAAAAAAGAAAAAAAAAATTCCTCTTCATTTAAGGGACACCCTAGTACAGTCCGTAGTACAATTATTGAAGCACGCATCCACACTTTTCATATCTTTTTTTTTTTTTTAGTTTGATCGCTAATTTTCATCATCAACTTCCTTTTCTGTAAAAAGTATAAGATTAAGTTCGTGACACCACAAACATTCACTTACTAAAACAGTATTAGGTGCTCATCTTTTAAGTAGGACTTACTGTTAGTGCTTCAATAATTTTGCTGCCGACTGTGTATACAGGGTGTCCCATAAGTCTGTAGACATTTTAAAAATTCATAACTGTTGAATGAATTGGTAGAATTGAACACGGTTTGCGAAAAAAGCATTATCGTAAGGGGGGGATTTTTTTTTTGATAAGGAAAAAGTAATAATTAAGCTATTTGTCGATACAGGGTGCATACTTGCCAACCAATTTTAATAAAAAAAGGGAAGATTTTTGTTGAAAAACCAGAAGATTTCATAAAAAAAGGGAAGATTTTTTTTTTTCTCTTTGACGTATTAAACAATACGGTTTTACAATTTTAATATTTAGAAGCAATCTATAAAAACGTTTTACTATAGATTGATTATTCTAAATATATAGAAGTTTTAAAAGAAGTTAATCCTTTTCAACATATAAATATCTACAAAACCTAATCTGTAAGAAATTTATTTAACAATAGACAAAAAAAACTTAGTTAAGTTAAAGTACGAGTATAACTAATTTTTTAAATAAATATAGAATATGATTTTTGTGTATGTACATTAATCATACATATACGAAATAGTAGCAGTAGCTAATTATCAGTTTCAAACGTGCATAAAACCAACTGAGTATTAATATTCTTAAATTGATTTGGGAAAAATGTTCCTACCTGAAAACATTATTCTTCATTTTTTCCCCATGTTTACACATTTGGTATAAATATGACATACAAATATTTAATTTAATTGAGGAAAAATAAACAGATTCATTAAATTCAGCAGTAAAGATCTAAAAAATAATTACATACGTGAGAAATATTGAGCACTTCCATTGCTTTATTGTTTCTAGAATTGATCACAATCCAGGGAAAGGATAGGAAGGGGGGGATACAAAATAATTACAGAGTAAGAAATCTTTCAACTCTACTTCTAGAATCTAATGCAATAACTTTAAAATTATTATTATTATTTATGTTGCAGATGTATAAAGATTAGGAAAGAAAAGACTTCTGTTGATTGCTGATCACTAATTGTAGATAAATAAAGGGGGGGGGGGGCAAAAAATAATTACATCAGCAAGAAATATTTAACAATTTTATTTCTTTAAATGTTCTAGAATCTCATAAAGCAAGTTTGAAATGAATATTGACATTTATGTTATGGATGGAAAAAGATTGGGAATCAGGAGTTTTCGTAGAACATTTGGGTTTCTTTTTAAAACGAACGATATCCGCGATTTTTTTAAAAACGGAAGATTTCATCATCTGTCCGGAAGACCGGAAGATACGTTAAAAAACCGGAAGTCTTCCGGGAAAACCGGAAAAGTTGGCAAGTATGAGGGTGCTATGCGTGACCAGATCACACATTTGCATGAAAAACTATACTTATTCGCATGCAAATGTTTCCAGGCATATATAAATCCTATTCTATGTGTCCGTCGTCACCACAAATTACAGTTTGAACACGAGTTATAACACTGCTAATTACAGCTTCAGTCGGCGGTTCTTACCCGAGGGAAAACATCTTCACCAATAACGCTTTATCCACCAAGTCAGCATCGCAATTAAAACTTCATGTATGCACAAGTAGGATGCAAAATAAGAAATAAACTGTTCTAATCGCAAAATTGCGCAATTTATTGGCCTTTCATTTGCCTATTTTTCTTTCACATCCGTGTGAAAATTTTAACTATTTGTCTAACTATCTTCGACAAAAAAATTTAGCTATATTTTTTTCTTTACTGAAAAAAGTCCTCCTTCACGAGAAGATTTTTTCGCAAACCGCGATCAATTCTATCAATTCATTCAATAGTTATGAATTTTTAAAATGTTTACAGTCTTATGGGACACCCTGTATATATATATATATATTGAAATACTCATAAACATAGGAACTAAATTTCGACGATTAACAAGATGCAACACAAATGAAACGATAATCAAACTCTACAACCAACTTCAAACATATAAAACGCAAACTGAAACTAAATTAAGAAAATATATGAAAAAGCAATTCAAGAACAGAGACAGGTGGCAAGACTTGCCTGCGGAATTAAACATGTTTTACGTCGGCAACACTCCCCCTGACCTGCCAAGACCAGGAAAAAAAATAATAATAATACTCTCAAAACTTTACCGTAAACACAAGTCACCATTCTGAAACGCAAACTCCATTGATTTCGAAAACTGACTTCACTTCCCTTCGATATTTTTCATTTTATGAGCAAAAAAGAGCGAAAAGTTAAGAAACTGAACCAGATAAATCTTTTCAACAGCTTGCTTGTAAACAAGTAATATATCTTTTACTTTATCAGAAGTTTCAGAACTTAGTTTATGAACTCGTCTAATTCCATTCAAAAAAATATTTCTAAAAACAGAAAATGTAGATTGTAAGCAAAATGTAAAAGCTTTATTGTATCAAAATTAAACTTATCTCTTTAATCATCTATATTAATAAAATCAGAGTTTTGTCTGTAAATTTGTCGGAATCGAAAAATTTTGCGATATCTTCATGTTTCACACCCCATGTAAGCCGAAAATGACTTCAGAAAATTTTGCGTGTGTGTGTGTGTGTGTCATCGTGTCCGAATGTCGCTTTTTTTGTCCGGGCATCACTCGAGAACGGCTGGGCGGAATTCAACGGCGCTTGGCAGGAATTTAGGTCTTCACCCAACTTAAAATTATATCTAACAACTTTTCAGAAATTCCCCCCCGTTCCCCCCCTAGGGGGTAAAAGACTAAAACACGTTTGTCCGGGCATCACTCGAGAACGGCTGGACGGAATTCAACGGCGCTTGGCAGAAACTTAGGTCTTCACCCAACTTGAAATTATATCTATAGAAATTTTCAAAATTATGATTAGTGTTTAAATTGTGTGTAAAAAACGCCTGCGCATGCGCCATAAATACTTTTTCACTAAAATGCTTTGAATGAAAAAATAAAATATAAAAATAAATTTTTAAGTTAAAGACTTTTGTATTCGCGTGATTTTCACTACAAATTATGAAAAGATTGAAATGAAGTGTTGCCATCTGAGTTTCATACTTTAGTTAATTTTAAAAAATCTAATTGTCGTATCGAAAAACTGTTTACACCCCAGGATTCAGAAAAATCACCTCTTTCATTTGGTACTGAATTTGTAATGATAGGTCTGATATTTCTAATTTATTTTCCCCTTTTTCCGCTTTTCCGTTGCCACTTAAATTTCACACTTTATTTATTTTTTAAAAATCTAATTGTCGCATCGAAAAACTGTTTGAACCCCTGGATTCAGAAAAATCGCCCCTTTCATTCGGTATCAAATTTATAAATATAGGTCTGATATTTCTAATTTATTTTACCCTTTTTCCGTTTTCAACCCAGATTCGGTAAAAGGTTTTATATTTATATATATTTGGTGATTTTTTTTATTTTTTTTTTAATGAGGAATATGCACGTGGATAAATATTTTCATAGAGATATTGGAACAACTATAGTATTTCCCCTCAGCTGAATTTGGCGATTTATTTTTGGCGATTATGGCGAAATCATAAATCTAAAATCATATATCATAAATGATAAAATCATAAGCTAAATTATGAATCATAAATCATAAATCCAAAGTAAATAGCATGCAGGCTGCCATATTATATCGCAAACAATCCAGAACGACATCGTTATCGATCAAATCGGCGCCAAAGAAAAATCGCCAAATTCAGCTGAGGGGAAATACTATAGTTGTACCGAGATATTTGGCATTAGTTTAATATTTTTATTTAATTAAGCAGTACTTTTCTTTCATGCAGTAAAACAAATTTTTTTGTTGTTATTATGTACCTTATGAGGTTTAGTTTATGTTCTCCCCTTAATTGTAAATGATTATAATTTGGATTTTATTAAGATTTTTTATTTTTATTTTGTAAATATCAGAAAAGAGTTTTTATTTTATTTTATTTTATTTTATTTATTTTATGGATTTATATTTATTAGTGTATGGATTTATATTTATTAGTGTATGGAACAGCTTTCGTATTGGATCCCTTTGGCAAAATTTTAAATTCGGAACCAAAGTAGCTCGGACGTTTCTCGCCAAGGTCTTTAATTGCACAATTGAGATAGCCAATTCAGTTCATCGCAAAAATGGATTAAAATATTTAAAGTCACCAAAGGATTCCCATACTAAAGCTGTGCGTTTTGTATTTATTTATTTATAATATTTTCTATTAAAGACTTTTGTGGTCACGAAATTTGGTGCGTAAATTGTTTGTTTGCATCCGGCACTTATTGTAACTGGATTTCACGAAATTCGAAATCCCCCCCCCCTTCTCGGAGTCGGAGGGCAATAAACGGTATAACTTCAGTATAACCCCACAGCTGAATTTGGCGATTTTTCTTTGGCGTCGTTTTGAAGGATAACGATGTCGTTCTAGACTGTTTGCGATATTATATGGCAGCCTAATATGTTGTTTATTTTGGATTTATGATTTTATGTTTTATGATTCATGATTTAGATTATGATTTTATCATTTATCTTACATGATTTATGATTTTTAGATTTATGATTTAGCCATAATCGCCAACAAAAAAATAGCCAAATATCGTTGTGGCGTTATACTGAAGTCGTTCCCAATAAACATGTGTAAAAACATGTTTTGCCGTTTGAATTCGCTTTGAATTATCTTAGAATGGCGAATTTTGGTGTGCGGATATTGATTAAGTGTACGCATTATGTACATTAGTGGGATTTTGCAAAACTTCGAACTCACCCGCTGAGGAAGGGGAAGTAAGGTGGGTAAGTTGTGCCGAAGACAGTGGAGACCTAGACTCCTCACTTTGCGAGCGAGAAAACCTCTACCAATCACATCGAGAACTTAGGTTATTAATAAAGATATGGGATTTTGACAACTCATTTAAGTTTAATGTCCAGCGAAGCGGGCAAAACCTGCTAGTAGATTCTATAAATTTATTTAATATTTTTACTTTCCGAACACTATAGTGAGGAAAGTATTGTAATCATGTCAAAAATCCGAATTCGAGATTTTGATGTTTCTATACGTTTTGAGGTCCCCTGAGTCCGTTTTCACTATTTTTACGATGATGTATGTATGTGTGTGTGTATGTGTGTATGTGTGTATGTATGTGTGTATGTCTGTGAGTGAACACGCTAGCGTCTAAACGCTTTGTTCAATTAATCTGAAAGTTGGTACGCATATTGTAAGTCACCATAGTACGAACCCTATAGATTTTGGTGAATCTAGCACTTATAGTTTTTTTACAGGGACACAAAGAAAAATTCTTTATCATTATGGCCTATGGGAGCAAAATCTTAAAAGTGCGATAGCATCTAAACGCCTTATTCAATTGAGCAAAAAATTTATACACATATTATAGGTCACAAATACTCAATCTGAATAGATTTTGGAGAATCTAGCACTTATAGTTTTTTTACAGGGACACAAAGAAAAATTCTTTATCATTATGCCTATGGGGCCAAATTTTTAAAAGTGTGATAGCGCCTAAACGCCTTATTAATCTGAGCAAAAAATTTGTACACATGTTATAAATCACAGTTGAACTAACTGTATAGACTTTGGTGAATCTAGCACTTACAGTTTTTTTACAGGGACACAAAGAAAAATTCTTTATCATTATGGCCTATGGGACTAAATTTTTAAAAGTACGATAGCATCTAAACGCCTTATTGAATTGAGCTGAAAATTTACATGAGTATTATAAATCACTGTTGCACTAACTATAAGCATTTTGGTGAATTTAGCATTTATAGGTTTTTACAGGGACACAACGAAAAATTCTTTATCATTATGATCTATGGGCTCAAAGTTCAGTAGCGTTAAATAAAACATCGTGTAATAGATGGAGAAAAATACTCAAACACTCTATTATGGTTTTCTCTCTTTTGTTTGTTTAACAACTCCTCTTTCTTTACTTTATCTACAAAACTGTTAATTACTCAATGTTCGGAAAGTCGAGTGGAGTCACTCCAGATTTTTTATTTATAAATTAATATCTAATCAGTCGACATTACAGAATTAGGAGAAAGCATTAAATTTAAAGTGTCTGGATAAAAGCTAAAATTTACTTTTTCATCTATTTCATTAAGTTTAACAAGCAACAAATCGTCAATATATTTTATATTTTTACTTAAAATTACATTAATTTCATACAAACATAAGTAAATATCAGCTAAAACTGAACTACAGCTTCCATCCATCGGGATACCATGAATCTGTTTGTAAATATTATCGTCCTCATCTCATATATATAATATTCTTGAACAACAAATATATGTATATATATATATATATATAATCATTATTAAATAAATTACATATCTTTTTTTCAATAAGAGAGGCTTTTGAAAGACAAAAATCTTCGATTCACCGATAATCAGGGAAAATATAAACACAGTAAAAACACATAAATAAATAAATTAATTAATTAACTACGATGACTATAAAAATAAATGAAAATAAATGGATAACTATAAAATAAATAAGTAAATTTATGTAAAATAAATCATCGATAAATAAATCACATATTTTATTTTTCAAAAGAAAAGACTTGCGGAAAAGCAAAATCCGTTTAAAACTTCGATTCACCGATAATTTAAGCAAAAATAAAAAATAAGAAATAAAGTAAAATTATAATGAATGTTAATATATATATATATAATCTATATCTATATCATTATATAAAGCGCAAAAAATTGTTTGTTTGTGGAGGGTAATCTTTGAAACTACTGAACCGATTTAAAAACTTCTTTCACTGACCGAAAGCTACAGTATGCCATATTGTTATAGGCTATATTTAATTTTGATAAAATACATTTTAGTTTAAATCTGAGCATTTTAATTAAAATCCCCATAGAAGCCGTAATAGAAATGGAAATAATGAAATATTAAAAAAATTAGCTGCTGCCAACATAAAAGAAACATTTACATGTTCATTTTGTTTTTAAAATATCTTGACTTGAAAAGAAAAGAAATATATTTGCACGTGAATTAAATTGAAATTCATATAAAGTTTTTTTAATTGTTAAACTTACATGTTAAATCTGACATCATTATAGCATTAAAAGTGTTTATTTTTCTAATAATATAATTTGATATGATATGATATAATATAATGATCTAAGCATCAATGTTTAAACCACGGAGTCTTTATTACTCCGTGGTTTAATCTGATGTGGAATTTAACGAAATTGGAATTTAAAAATAAATAAATAAATGAAATAAAATAAAATAAAATAAGAAATTCTATTTTAATTTATAATTGTTGCCAAAAAGATTTATGAATTAATTTATTTTTAGACATATAATAAAATATATTTTCACGCAAATAATAATATAAAAAGTGAATTAAAAAAATACCATCTGTATTTCATTATGCATTTTTTAAAGAATAATACGCAAGCGAAGTGATGACGTCACTGGCCTTCAGTGGATGCAAGTAAAAGATTTCCTGTGTTAATCGCCCACTAGATTTTTTGTAAAAAATTATTATAGATCGAGGAAAATTATTTCCCGATTTTAATCCCCGTATTTGGATATAGATATGTATTAGTTATCATGTGCATCCGTTAGATTAAATTATTTTTGTTGTAAAATTCATAAAATTTGAATTTTAAATTTTAAAACTATAGAAAAAAAAAATGGCAAATTTCCATACTCGATTGGAAACATAAACATTTCATTTCAAAGGATTATATTTACACAATAAATATCGAACTAAAAAACTAATTAAAAGGGAAAGGATAAATATTCTATCATAATTTGAAGTCAAATTTGTTTTCAAATGTCTAAATAAAGTATCTGATATAATATATTAATATGTTGCAGCGGAATAGATTTGATATCCGTCATCCTTGGCACAAAAAAAAAATATCGCCAAATTATCTGGCGAATATAATTTAATTCCTTTCAAAAATCATGGTTATTTTAACAACTTATATTAAGAGAGTAACGAATAATATGAAACAATATTTCGGACAATACATATTACGAAAATATACATCTGGCATGTATATTTTCGTATTACGTTTTTGATCGCCAAATACAAAAAACACCAAGGGTGACAATTTTGAAATTTAAAATTAAAATTTTGTCAATTTGACAGCAAAATAACTCCATCTAACGCATGCATAAAATAACTAATACATATCTATACCCAAATATGAGGATTAAAATCGGGAAATATTTCTTCTAGAATTTTAATAATTAAAAAAAAAAAAAAAAATCCAATGAGCCATTAACATGGGAAATCTTTTTCTTGCATCCACGGGCGGTCAGAGACGTCACCCTTCGCTTGCGTATTGAGAAGTTTAAATTTATTTGGCGACTATTTTTAGCAACTAACAGTTATGGCAAGTAGCTCAATATACATAGCGCATACAGCCATTACTGAAATGTAAATAGCATTTAATTATTTGAGTTAAATTATGTTGATTGGAAACCTATTTAATATATCTATGCTCTATAGCTATACTAATATATAAAGAGGAAATGTTTATATGTATATGTAGAGAACGATCGCTAGAACTAAAAAGCCGATTGCCTTTTTTTCTTCTTTTCTTTCACTAATCAAAAGTTACACTGTCTCTCTCTAAGTGCTACAAGCTATAATAAATTTTGGTAAAATAATTTTTTAATTAAAATTTTCAATATTTTAATTGAAAACAAAGCATAGATTTGATATCTATCGTCATTGGCGATTTTTGTATTTGGCGATCGAAAACGTAATACGAAAATCTGTATATTTTCGTAGTAAATGCGAGATGTATGTTTTTACTTCAATTACCCTACTACCGTAGGTAGTGGAAGTATTGTATAGGTTTTGGCAATTGGTCAGTGTGTGTGTATGTGTGCACGTATGTGTGTAATCTTCTGGCTTTCATATCTCCAAAACTAATAAAAATAGAACTACTAAACTTCACAAGTGATTCAGGTCTGGTGTACAGATAAACTTTCCAAATTTTCATGAAAATTGAAAAACCGGAATTGGGTCATCGAAAACCAGAAATGGGACCGTAAGCCCGTATTCAAAAACAGCTCTAATGATTTTCTTCAAAGTTGCTATATAAATAATCTATTAGATGCCCTTTCGATGGATATAGTTGGTTAGTTCAGGAAAATTGATAGGCGTCCTCTATAAACAGCTCAATTTCAGACCTCGCAAGTGCGTTCCTTTAAAAACGCCTGTACGGATTTTTTCAAACTCGCCATTTTAACCACCTATTAAATATCCTTTTGTATGTAATTATTGTTTTTAGGTCAATTATTGAGTATGCTACGTTTTGGTAAAAGTTGGTATCTCAAAAACGGCTCTAACGTATTCTTTAAAATTGTTTCATTAATCCAATTTAGATAACCTTTCTCAAGTATTACGTGCTTATTACAGGAATATTAATGGTCATCCTGATTCGGTAGTTCAGTTTTAGATCTCGGAAATTCGTGTTTAATAATTAACTATCTATTTTTTCCCTTATTTTTTAATTCGCTATGTAAACTCTGTTGTATGTGTCTTTATACGTGTATCAAGTTTCTCTTACTGGAAAATCTCAAAAAATGCAAGTAATATCTCCAAAAAATTGTATATAATATGTGTAATAGTGGGTAATGGAAGTCGTGTGGTTGTTTCACACCAGATTCCGTAATAGTATATATTGTACGAGTATTGTTTCATATTATTGATTTCTCCCTTAATATGCATTATTAAAATAGTCATCAATTATGGAAAAAATTAAATATATTTGCGAAATGAACAAATAAATAATAATTAAAGCTATTATGACGTCAATTTTATCAAAAACATTTTCATGTCATAGGTTTATTTTTCAATATTTTTTATTCATGAGTAATGAAATGTTTCTTTTTATGAAATAAATAAAAAAATAAATAAATAGCATTAAGTAAAAATTGCCAACATTTAACAACTAATTAAAAAAAATAATTGTAAAATTATATTTTGGCTTTTCAGTTAATAATATTGTCTGACTATCCGCGATTGTAATGAAATGCTCGCCCTCTGGTGGGCTAAGGTAAATATATCATACCACTAGCTTTCACGCTGAAACAACGATAGAACAACAAGAAAGAACAATAAATAAATACACGTGGCTATTATATTTACTAACAACTGCAGTTGAGAAAGCTCCATATATCGATCATTACAAACGCGGATAACATATAAACTGATATATTTCTTGATTTTTTACATGTCAATCCATCTTTAACTAAAATTTGTTCATCAGTGCGAAGCCGGACGGGTCAGCTAGTCATTATATAAAGCGCAAAAAATTGTTTGTTTGTGGAGGGTAATCTCTGAAACTACTGAACCGATTTAAAAACTTCTTTCACTGACCGAAAGCTACAGTATGCCATATTGTTATAGGCTATATTTAATTTTGATAAAATAAATTTTAGTTTAAAATCTGAGCATTTTAATTAAAATCTCCATAGAAGCCGTAATAGAAATGGAAATAATGAAATATTAAAAATTAGCTGTTGCCAACATAAAAGAAACATTTACATTTTGTTTTTAAAATATCTTGACATGAAAAGAAAAGAAATATATTTGCACGTGCATTAAATTGAAATTCATAATAAAGCTTTGCAAAATGTTAAACTTACACGTTAAATCTGACGTCATTATAAATTTAAAGTATTTATTTTTCTAATAATATAATTTGATATGATATGATATAATGTAATGATCTAAGCGTTACTTCTAAACTTTTATTAAATTATTTATTTTATAATTGTTGCCCAAAAAATTTACGGGTTAATTCATTTTTCGACATATAATAAAATATATTTTCTCGCGAATAATAATATAAAAAGTGAATTAAAAAAATATCGTCTGCATTTCATTATGCATTTGTTAAAAGAATAATTGAGAAGTTTAAATTTATTTGACGACTATTTTTAGCAACTAACAGTTATGACAAGTAGCTCAATATACATAGCGCATACAACCATTACTGCAATGCAAATAGCATTTAATTATTTGAGTTACATTATGTTGATTAGAAACCTATTTAATCTATCTATGCTCTATACTAATATATAAAGAGGAAAGGTTTATATGTATATGTAGAGAACGATCGCTAGAACTAAAAAGCCGATTTCTATTTCTTTCTTTTTTTATACTAATCAAAAGTTACACTGTCTCTAAGTGCTAGAGGCTATAATAAATTTTGGTAAAATACATTTTTAATTCAAATTTTCAATATTTTAATTGAAAACAAAGCATACATTTGATATCGGTCGTCCTTGGCGATTTTTGTATTTCGAGATCGAAAACGTAATACGAAAATCTGTATATTTTCGTATTAAATACGAGATCTATGTTTTTACTTCAATTACCGTACTACCGTAGGTAGTGGAAGTATTGTATTCGGTCCAAAAACTTGATATAGAGTTTCACCTGATTTATATGTTTTAAGGCCTCCTGAGTCCAAAAAAGTAGTTTTTGGCAATGGGTCAGTGTGTGTGTGTGTGTGTGTGTGTGTGTGTACGAATGTGTGAAATTTTCCGGGTGTCATATCTCCAAAATTAATAAAGATAGAACTACAAATCTTCACAATTGATTCAGGTCTGATGTACAGATGAATTTTCCAAATTTGGTGAAAAATGAAAAACCGGAACTGGGTCATCGAAAACCGGAAATGGGACCGTAAGCCCGTACCTCATAAATAGCCCTAACGATTTTCTTCAAAGTTGCTATATAAACAATCTATTAGATGTCCTTTCGAATGATATAATTGGTTAGTTCAGGAAAATTGATAGGCGTCCTCTATAAACAGCTCAATTTCAGATCTCATAAGTGCCTTCCTTTAAAAACGGCTGTACGAATTTTTTTCAAACTCGCCATGTTAACTTCCTACTAAATATCCTTTTGTATGTAATTATTGTTTTCCGGTCAATAATTGAGTATGCCAAGTTTTGGTAAAAGTTGGTATCTCAAAAACGGCTCTAACGATTTTCTTGAAAATTGTTTCATTAATTCAATTTAGATAACCTTTCTCAAGTATTACGTGCATATTACAGGAATACTAACGGTCATCCTGATTAGGAAGTTCAGTTTTAGATCTCGGTAATTCGTGTTTAAAAAAATAACTATCTATTTTTTCCCCTTATTTTTTAACTCACTATGTAAACTTTGTTGTAGGTGTCTTTATACGTGTATGAAGTTTCTCTTACTGGAAAATCTAAAAAAAAAATGCATGTACTTAATATCTCCAAGAAATGTATATAATACGTTTAATAGTGGGTAATGGAAGTCGTGTGGTTGTTTCACACCAGATTTTGTAATAGTATATATTATACGAATATTGTTTCATATTATTGATTTTTCCCTTAATATACATTATTAAAAACCATCAGTTATGGAAAAAATTAAATATATTTGCGAGATAACTTGGCTTTCATGTTTTTTTTTTTTTTTTTTTTTTTTTTCCTCCAAGGATGATTGATATAAAATCTTTTCCGAAAGCAAGTAGCGCAATATACAGCCGCTAGGGAATTGCAAATGACATTTGATTATGCAAGTTTCATTATGTTGATTGGAAACACGGTTCATTTAAAATAAATTAAATGTGCATTCGCGTTAGAAATCTACTTTTGTATAGGGCTTCTTTGGCGATATTTAAAATTTGGCAACGCAATAGCTAGGACGTTTCACTCGAAGGACTTTACGTATTCGCGATAACCTTTTTAATTCACCGCCATAATCACAAAAAATATTAACGATCACTAATGGAGAACCATTACTAAAACAATAACCAGATTATTTTGCGGACGTTAAATTTAAGAAAATTAAAAACACATAAGCTCCGTGTTTAATAGAAATTAATATTATAAGAACAAATAAATAATAATTAAAGCAATTATGACGTCAACTTTATCAAACACATTTTCATGTTATAGGTTTATTTTTCAATATTTTTTATTCATGAGTAAAGACATGCTTCTTTTTATGAAATAAATAAATAAATAACATAAAGTAAAAATTACCAACATTTAACAACTGATTGAAAAAAATAATTGTAAAATTATATTTTGACTTTTCAGTTGATAATATTGCCTGACTATAACATATAAACTGATATATTTTTTATTTTTTGCATATTAATTCATCGTTAACTAAAATATGTTCATCCGTGCGAAGTAGGACGGGTCAGCTAGTTAATTATAAAACAAATAATTAAATGTATAAAATATAGATTATTTGTAAACAAGCCCTTTAAAATTTTTAATATAGCAGAAATATAAGCAAAAATAAATAAAATTGAAAAAGAAAAACTATAGAGATTGTGAAAAGAAATAGGAATAAATACATATTTATAAAATAAATAATTAATAAGCAAATCACATGTATTTTTCTGTAAGAATGACTTACCCAAAACAAAATCTTAAAAGATCTTCGATTTATCGATAATCCTCTAGGCAAAAATAAATAAAGTGATAAAATATAGTTATGATGCATATACTTTTTTATGAATACCCTTTTCAATGAACAAGTTAGATTAGTCCTTTATCACACGAAATAAAAATGCGAACAAATATTATTTCGAGGAGAAAATATTTTCTCCTGTAGATTTCAATTTCACCCTCGAAATGTGAAAAACAATTTGACCTTTATTTTCCTAATTTAGATTCATCTCATATCACTCGATTGTAGCAATAACCCCCAAGCTTATTAATTTACATTAAAGTATTAGTTCATTCCTCACCATTCATTTGTAGCTTTTTAAAAAAAAAATTATTTTATTCATGATTAATTTATGATTTAAAGCATACGACGGAGTAAAAATTATTCCTATAAAATGATGTGTTGCAGACTAAAGCACATTGGAAATTGAAAGTGTAACAATGGGGAACAAATATTTTTATTTTATGTTATCTATACATATAAAAGAGTACTTCCACTCACTCACTCACTGACTCATCAAAGCACATCAAAATCTACTAGAGCTACTGACTCGAAACTGGGTCAGATTATAGAACATTTAGTGTAAGCACCCCCTAAGATGCGATTTTGCGAAATTCGCCCCCTAAGGGGGAGTAGGGGGCAAAATGTGATTTCACAAAAACCTTCATATCTCAAAGAAAAAAACAGATATCCGTAAAATTTTTGCTTTAAAATATAGCTAACACAAACATCTAAAAACCAATTTCTGGAATTTTAGAAACTCGGTCCCCAAAGGGGGAAAGGGGGCAAAACGTGATTCCACGTGCGCAAAACGTGATTTTACATACTCCTATATATCTCAAACAAAAAAAAACAGATATACATGAAATTTGTGCTCTAATATATTACTAATACAAATACCTAAAAACCGATTTCTGGAATTTTAGAAATTCAGCCCCCAAGAGGGGGGAGAGGGGGTAAAACGTGATTTGAAATAATCCTTTATATCGCAAATAGAAAAAAAGATGCATGTGACATTTTTGCTCTAAAATATAACTCCCAGAAATACATAAAAACTAATTTCATTACTTTCAGAAATTCGTCCCAGGTGGGGCGGGAAAGGGGGGGTCTATGGGGCAAAAAAATAGAAATACAGTTAGACCGTTCAAAATTGGTACAGATAGGTTTTAGAGGCCTGCAAGTTAAATAAGGATATTTTCGAAAGTGTAAAGTTGTCAGGAGGGTCAGATAGGGGGGGGGGGGGTGGCGGATGGGCATAAAGAAATAAAAATAGAGTTATGTCGTTCAAAATTGGTACATAGAGGTTTTTGATACTTACAAACGGATTGCGGATATATTCAAATTTGTAAAGTTAATAGGAGGGGTAGGAAGCGGGGTGTAGGGGGGCAAAAATATGTAAATAAGTGTTAGAGTGCTGAAAATATTATTCTTAGGTTTTGAGGCCTGATAAATCGATTGCGATTATTTTCGAAAGTACACAATTATTACGAGGGGCAGGTGCAGGGGTAAAAATAAAGACATTCAGATAGAATGTTGGAAATTAGTATTATTTGGTTTAAAAGCCCGAGAGAACGATTGCGAGTATTTTTTAAAGTCTAAAATAATTAGGAGGGGCGGGAACGGTAGGTGAAGAAACATGCGCACCATGTGCGCCGGAATACGCTGCCGCAGGCAGTGGGGACCCGGACCGATTATTCCACCGATGGGAGAAGATTTTTTTTTTTTTTTTTTTTTTTTTTATGTTTTTCCCTTGCGATAATAGAGTGATTCATTAAGAGTGTCGAATATAAATGCGCTCGCGCAGCACACAGTGACCTGCGTTGCCGAAGGCAGTGGGGACCCGGTGCGACATTTTTTCCAATCAAAACTTTTTTTTCTCTCTCTTTTTTTTTTATTTTTTTCTGCATGATAAAAATTAATGCAATTTTAAGAATTCATTAACTATAGTGATTCATTTAAAAATAGTGACCTGCGAAGCGGGCGTAGCCTGCTAGTTTTATAATATATTGTTAGTACGACAGGACTATTTTTTTCTACCTGGCATTTTACGTCGTTAGCAATTTATAGTGTTCCACTTCGAAAACACTTAGACTAATTTGCGCAAGTCAATATTTATTGTCACAATTTAAACTAACACTTTTTTAGTGGTGGGAATATGATTTTACTAACCACGCTATTTCGCCACGTATTTTTGAATAGCAAAGTTGTAGTTGCTGTTTTTAAAGTACCATTGTAAATTCGTTTTTTGATTTTAATCTTGCTTACGAGTTTTGAGATTTTAATTTCCAGTGAGAGTGATTAAATGTAGTAGTTTTTTCTACATCTGGAAGTTTGTAGAATTCATACCGAAACAAATTTTCATAAATAATTTAACGATACATTTCTTTACTCATATTTCATTATTTGAATAAAAAACACAATTTTTTAAATATTCTTTTTTTTTCATTTTTGGCTCATGTTTCCAAATGTTAATTATAATTAACATGTCTTTTTATTAGTACGACAGGATTATTTCTTTCAGTCTGGCATTTTGCGTCGTTACCAATTTATAGTGTTCCACTTCAAAAATTCCTTCCAATATCCAGTTCGACCATTTAATTTCTTTCTCTATCTTAAAATTTTTTGTGAAATCCGTAAAAACCTCTATATGTATTTTTTTCACTTCCCATCGGTGAGGATCGAACATACAACCTTCGGGTACGTAGCTCTGTACTCTGACTACACAGCCAACGGTTTTTGGCTAAATATTTCTGAATATTTAGATGAGTGTTTTCAAGTATTTTTAGTACGACAAGACTATTTCTTTCAATCTGCTATTTTGCGTAGTTACCAATTTATAGTGTTCCACTTCAAAAATGCCTCCTAATATCCAGTTTTATTATTTAATTCTCTAATACTCTTACTCTATCTCTATTTTATCTCTTACTCTAATGCTCTAATATTCTCTCTCTAATTTTATATTTAATTCTCTAATTTAAACCAACTTTATCTTAAAACATTTTGTCAAATCCGTAAAAACATTTATATCTATATCTATCTATCTATAAATGATAGCTATCGTAGTAAAATTTAATCTTACAATTTAGCAATTAATAGATACAAAACAATACCAACACACAAAAATATAGAACTGATTTTAACTTAGAGGAAAGACTGACACAAAATTATTGCGATTTAGATTAAGAACCAATAAGAGACAAAAATAACTTAAATTACTTACGCCGACAGGAATGATAATAAAAAAAAGGACCATTAAACTTAATGACAGAGAAAACAAATAAATAACCACAGAAATAATTGTATAAAAATGCTTAAAATTAGAAGTAAAATACTCGTCAGGGGGCATGTATTTCATAAAGCTGTGAAAGCTGCATCGATTTCGTAAAACAATATAGCTAATCAGCAATTTATATCGTTTCAGCCCTGGTCGAAGCAGCAAAACAATATAGAATTAGAAAAGTCAGTTAAATTATTTCAGTATAAAAAAAATCAAAGCAAAAGGAGTGCATTTAAGAAGTTTTAACTGCATGATTAAGAGAATATGTGGTACCAATCAAATAATTAGAGTATTGATTAGAGGATCATAAACTAATAGTTGAACTTAATTTTATTAAATCTAAATTAATTAAACTTAAAGTCAAATTATTAAGAAGAATTAAATGTTAAGTTGTAAAAAGATTCAATCACAAGCAGTAATCCCAAAAAGCACACATGTAAGGATAAGCAATACAAGGCAGTCTTCAATAATTGAAGTTATTATTTTAAATGTGATGATTCTTTATATATATATGTATATATATATATAAATATTATTATTGTTATTAAATTGGATTGATTGTTCAAACTAAACAAGGGAAGCCACTAGTAGCCAAATGCACACAATTAAATTTAACGAAAAAAGAGTTCAAATTCATAATATCAACCAGAAAAAAATAAGAAGAATGTAATTTGCAGTAATCCCATTTTTAAGCTATTGTATAGCTTTTATCGCGGGCTTTGAGCGCGGCGACCTAATCGAAAAATTCCGTAACGAAAAAAAACCTAACACAGTTCGGTAGACTTCGGCTGTACGAAGCTCGCACAGATCGAGACGAGCTGCTTCGAAATCGGACGAATACATAAGCAGCTGTTTGTGAGAAAGTATATAGGTGTATAGGTATCTATCATCTATGTACAACAGTGAATAGCTGTACGCGTAAAATTTGTGTATAAAGTAGATCAGATAAAACTTGAATATCTCCATTCGACTTGCAGGCCTTTAAAACCTATTAAATACCTTTTCTCTATTAAAATTTGTTTTCTTATCATTATTGTTATCTTATTCATTAATATCAAAGAAAAACCTTGAATATCCCCATTCGACTTGCAGGCCTTTAAAACCTATTAAATACCTTTTCTCTATTAAAATTTGTTTTCTTATCGGTCACCACGCTCAAAAAGTGTAACTTGAAATTATATCAAAGCAAAAACTTGAATATCCCCATTCGACTTGCAGGCCTTTAAAACCTATTAAAATACCTTTTCTCTATTAAAATTTGTTTTCTTATCATTATTGTTATCTTATTCATTAATATCAAAGAAAAAACTTGAATGTCCCCATTCGACTTGCAGGCCTTTAAAACCTATTAAATACCTTTTCTCTATTAAAGTTTGCTTTCTTATCGGTCACCACGCTCAAAAAGTGTAACTTGAATTAATATCAAAGAAAAAACTTGAATATCCCCATTCGACTTGCAGGCCTTTAAAACCTATTAAATACCTTTTCTCTATTAAAATTTGTTTTCTTATCGGTCACCACGCTCAAAAAGTGTAATTTGAAATTATATCAAAGAAAAAACTTGAATATCCCCATTCGACTTGCAGGCCTTTAAAAACCTATTAAAATACCTTTTTTCAAAAAATAGAGTTAGATCATTGAAATTTGGTACATCGAGGTTTTCGATACCTACAAATCGATTGCGGATATTTTTGATATATTCTCATTGCGGATATATTCTCATTTATTCAATAAAAGAAAAAAAATTGTTTTCTTATCGGTCACCACGCTCAAAAAGTGTAACTTGAATTAATATCAAAGAAAAAACTTGAATTAATATCAAAGAAAAAAAAATATTGCATAAATAAAATAAATAAATAATTATAATTGCATAAGTTGATAAAAAATGCTATGCAATAGCTTTACCGCGGCAGTCCTCGAGTGCCACACGTATTTTTTTTTTTTTTATTCAACAGCAAACCCTCCCAACCAACCAGCCAAACAACAGCACTCTTCCTCCTTAATCAAACATCTGCCGACCCATCCACCTTTTTTTTTTAAACCCAAAATAGTTTTTTTTTTTTTGTGTGTGTGTGTGTGTGTTATACAGGCCCTTAATGATAAACAATTGAATAAATAATTTTTTGGGGATAACCCATTTTTGTAGCAGCATTAATTATGTGAGAGATATTTTTGTTTTTAAACCTGTATGAACAAAGATTATGTATACGAAAGAGGTGATTGAGAATGATATTTCTGTAAACAGAGATATGAAGACAAGAATTAAAATGTGTAAATAAATTTACTTTGAAACAAAAATCTTGTCTTTTGTCATACATATCAGTATAAGTTTTACTACTTTCAAGTTTAAGTTTTAAATCTAAGAAACTAATACAGTTGTTGTTGAGAAGATTATGAGTTAAGGTAAGGTGAGAAGGATATTCAAATTTGAATAAATTAGGGGGAAAATTATTGACATAAAAAATTATAATGTCATCAATACATCGGTAAAAATAGACATTTTCAATGCATAATCCCTGTCCATAATGGTTCTATCTATCTATATATGTTCTATCTATCTATCTATCTATATTTTTTTTTGAACTTACCATCAGTGAGGATCGAACTCACAGTCTTCGGGTTTGTAGTTCTGTTCTCTGACCACATAGCCAATGGGTCTTGGTTGAATGTCAATGGATTATATTAATTAATCTGTGATGAATTTTGAGTATAATTTAAGTATCGAATAATCAGTTTATATATATATATATATATATATATATATTTAATATTACGTTTTGTTCTGCAGAAATTGACACTGTTAATTATTAACAATAAATGCGAAATTGTTTTTAAGATTATATTAAAAATTTAAATATTTAGTAAATAAGTATTAAGGAATTAGGGGAAGATACTATACAACCAATGCATTCAAATTTCAATAATTTATTTCGAATTAAAAATCAATATACTATTTGAATATGTGTTTAGGAATTTTACTGAACGCCCTCTATTACCTTTTTTTTTTTTTTTAGGGTGTTAAAACACAAATATCATTAGTCCTGTCGTACTAAATTAAATTCTGTCATAGACAGAATTTCATCCATAGTCTTGTTTATTTATTCATTTATTTCGTGCTGCTTAAAAATTTCGAACTGTTTCTGGGTATTTTGGCGCTATGCCGATACTGAAAATTTTGTTATAGAAGCTCTAGCTTATGACATATTACAATTAATATTATTATTACTACTATTATTATTATTATCATTATCATTAAAACACAATAAAACTCAGTGATTGATACTAAGGCAGATGCGTGGTTGTCATTCTGTATGGTAATGAAGAATTTCCTTGGAAAATATAAAGGCTCCTAACTATGAAGAACTAGTGGAGAATGTGCTTACTACTTTTTGTGCACTTTGTTTCAACATGAACATAAAATTACACTACTTACACAGTCATTTGGACCGATTTCCACAATGTTACCAGTATGATTGCATTGCACATTACCATATAATGTGGATAAGCTAAAAAACTAGAGCTGATGGGGTAAAACTGAAAACATTTTTGGAATCGGTGACCCAAATATAATCAGAAATAGGTAGAAATTTTTAGGCACCAAAATCATCGTTCCCCAGTGTAATTAATTATCGTAATATCTCTTTTTAAAAAACATACTATTCAAATAAATGGAAAAAGAATGTATTTGTAACTAGTAGTAATTGATCAAAAATAGCTAATTCGAAAATCTTTTAATTCAGTATAAATTACAATAATGGAAACTTTACTTCCAAATCTAACAAAACAATATTAATTATTTAAAATTAATAATGATAATAGTTAGTGTATCATATTAAAAGAGCTAATTCTTATTTGACAAATGCGTATAGTGTAAGGAAGTACTATAATCACGGCTTATTTTTAATAAATAACTAAGGGCCGTATTCACTAAACTTCATTGATCAAGGATTAAACCATGGATCAGGAAATCCGAGAATCAGAGCTAACACTGGATTAAACTCCTACGGTATTCACCTAATTCACCATCAGCTGATTACGTGATCCATGGATTAACTGAAAGAGAAATAAAAGCTTCGTTTTGATTGGCCAAGAATGAAGATAAACTTTATTCACAGGTTCGGCTTCAATTAACTAATCAATCGGATTAGAAGATTAGAAAGGGTAAAAAGCAAATTGGCAACACTGATACACGGTTCGCTCTTGTTTACGTCGCTTTTATTTACGCACGGATTAAGAATCAATTTTACTTTAGAACATTTTTAAAAAGAATAATCACGCAGACGACAACTGTTTACGCTACGATTTAAAATTTTGATTGTTATAGATAGGAGAATCTTAAAGCTATTAAATTTTTTTTCTGCCGAAGTTAATGCATTATTCTTTTCTGTAGCAGATGACAGCCTATTATTTAACATTCATATTAAAAATACCAGGGAATCTTTATTTAATCGATAGCGATATCAAATGCAACATTATCCAAAGAATCCAAATCATTTATTCTAATTTGATGCACCGTCCTTTTCCTTCTTTCAAATGTTTCTAATAGTTCTAAACTTTCAATATCATCTAGTGAGAATAGATTGTCAACGTCAGCCATGTTTCTTATTTGTTTACGAAGCTGAGCTGCGGAGTGCGCATGCGTAACGAAAAGATCCGAGAATTATCTCTGTTAATCCTCCGATATTCGAGGATCAAAAACGAAGTGTTAAATTCGCCGGTGAACTGCGGAATTTCGTTGGAGAATACAGATTTTCGTATGATCGAGCGATTACTGCTGATCCGAGGTTTAATCCAAGTGTTAAGAAGTTGGTGAATACGGCCCTAAGTAAAACTGCTTTTATTAGAGTGGGAAAAAAAAAAAAAAAAAAAAAACTTTTTTTTAAATAATAGTTTTTAATAAGTTCTCTTAAATTCAGCTTAGTATTTCTGCGGTGATTTTACATGCACAAATATTATATATTTATCACTATTTCGGTAACACGTCAAAAATGTCAAATTGTATTGTGATATATATGTGTTGTGTGCGTCTGTGAATAAACACAAAATCATACAAACAAATTTCTTTTCTTTTTCTTTTTCCTGTTATTTTTTAAATATCCTTTAGGAATGCATATACTTTGGAACGTATATTATAATCCAATGTCGGAAGAACTAGTTAGATTTTTTTTAAGAGGGGTTGGGGGCGAAAAGGTTTTGAAACTATTTTTCAATGGGTTCATAATTTGTGAAAGCAGTTCTTTTGAATGAAGTGCACATTTTCGGGTGTTTTAGCAATTTTAACATAAAATATTCTAGTACAAGAATGGCATATAAAGGTAAAACTCGAATAATTTTCCAAAACTAAATTTTTTTAAATACGATAAAAATAAAAGTAATACATTGTTTTAAATAATTTAAAGTTACTATGTGTTTACAGATGTAGATTCCAGTTTAAAACTGCGTGAGAGAGATAAACGGAAGAGGCGCATAATGCATAGTACTACTGAGTGAATTTCCCAAAAATTTCTATTTATAATTCAAATCGCGAGGATACGCTAGGGTATATAGAAAAAAACCCAATGATTTTTAATCATGTATAATACATTCTCTAAAAATCATCAAAATTACGACCTTTCTTTGCAGTAGCTGATTTTTTTTCTTAGTTTTCGACAATGTGACAGGGTTTGTGAGTTTCGTTTTTCATAATACTTTCTCGATCAAACCGGGTTTGAAGTATAAGAAAAACCACACGCGTTTTGGTGGGTTAAAACAAGATGTAACTAGTATAATATGGCCATCACGAAATGTTGTTCTATATTTCCCTATACAAATTCATGCAGTACTAATTATTTATTAAAATTATTTTCCTGATGAAAACAGACGATTTTCATATCAGAGAAGTATAACATTAAATATAGAAAGTAAGTCAATTTTTGTGCCAACATCTGAGGAAATGCCTTTATTTTTTTTACCCTATAATTTCCTTTTAAATTATAACAGATCTCTTACCCAGCTGTTCGTTTTAAGGAGTTACATGAATTTAGGTGGTTAATAAAATAAAATAAAATAAATCTTCTTTTCCTTCTCTCCCATTCTCTCAGTGTGTGTGTTTTTAATAATAAATCGAATTTTTAATTAAAATTTTTGAGCATATAAAGAGCAACCTATAAACAATGTTTTATAAAATTTTCGTTAAAAAAGAAAATCGAAAAATTAAGCTGATGAGGGCCTGGTTTCCTAAGACCTTTTGTTCTCGGAGTGAGCTGGATAATTTGTGAAAACTTCATCTGAAATTTAAACAAGAACGAAAAATCATGCAGTGCGCATTGATTATTAACACTTTCCAACTGTACCTAGTTGTAGTATCGTAAAATTGTCAATGTTCTTTGCCTACGTTATCACACAACGGACAGACAGAAGAAGAACTGCGAGGTATACAGATAGACTTACTGAATTCATAATCACTCTAAACATCGTTGGAAAGTGTTAAAAATGCTTAACGCAAAAGAAAATGCAGCCCTTAATGTATCTAAATATTTAAATGGAGCCCTGTAAATTAGTACATTAACTATATCTTATTCTATACAAAACATTATTTTAGAATATTAACAATAAATGTCATTATTATTATTATTATTATTTATGCGTCCCTCTACACGTACCGGCCATATAGGACCTAATAATGTCATTTTAAGTAGGAAACATTCCATAGGGAACTTGAATAACATATATCATTTTTTAAAAACTCGGAAAATGTTTATTACGGACGCGAGATTCAGGAAGATAGATAGATAGAAAAATAGACATTCGGACAGACAGATAGAGAAATTCAAATCATAATCACACTTAAAAATTGTTAGAAAGTGTTAAAAATGCTTAATGTAAACAAAATTTAAATTCCAGCAAATTTCCAGTAAAATCTCTTAATGTTACTGAATAATTTTCGATGGCCCTGTAAATCTTAATGCTAAACATACAATATTCGATAGAAAGCATTCTTTTGCGCATATAAATAACATATTTTAATTTCATTAAGTTGTGTGCAAAGTAACGATATTAAAATATGGTTTATAGATTTACCTCTCATAAAAAACAATGCTTTGGAATACTTTCGGATGTCCTATACTCAGGACCTACGCTTGAATGTAATGTCTTCCATTGCGTCCTTTCTAAAATATTCCACCGCGTAATTACGTGAGTTTCGGGAAAGAAAAAAAAAAGAAAAAGTAAAATTCTGAGCAGCTAAGCTGGCGAGCACCATTTGGGTTTGAACCCAATTCATCTGGTCGACTAAGGGTGATGCCCCAAAAATTATTTTTATGTTTTTTGGCACTTTCGATGGAGGTAAGCAACGGTTGCGACCGATTGCAGGTACTCCGAAGCAACTACGTTGACGTTGATTAAGGAAATGGCCATTTTGATGCCAGCAGATGATGAAGTTATTCAATAATATTTAATATAATGATTATTTCAGCATAATATTCTGTTTGATGAGTGTTTATTGGTCAAGACCGAATACTTTACTATAATACAAAAAAATAAAATAACATCTCGAAAAATGGCTTTATTTATTATTTGTTAAAAGAAAATCTTTATTAATTAATGACGCATCGACTATTTTATAGATAAATGATAAAGTTAAAGCAAAATAGTCCTCAAATAAACACCATTTTATTGTGACATTTTTAAGGTAGGGGAGGCCGGGGTTAGTTGGCATAAGAGGCTTGTTGGCACTCAGCTTCTATTTAGTGCCAGGATGAATGTAACCTGTCATGTCACTAGTGGGCAATGTATATATAAGTGCACCATCCACTGTAAATTCAGTCTACTTGGAAACGTCATGAAGGAAAAAAATCTATGTTCCATCATCTTTTTTGAATGGCGAATAAGTTTTTTTATCGGACATACTTTCGGTCTGGTGTATCTATAAATCAAATTGAGAGCTGCTTATGGAGGTTTTTGAAACAGTGATTAACTGTGAATGCAAACATATATGGTAATCTTTTATTTATGATGTTTGGGATTTTGTGGCATCCATCTTTTGTTGAATATCCCTGTGGGGCTAAGGCATAGTGATAGGTATGGGGTCAGTTGGCATAGCTTTAACATAAGTATGGCATAGTATGATTTTCCTTAATGATAATTCAAAGTGTGAAGAATCTCTTCAAAATGAAGAGATTTCATCCTCACCCTTATGCCAAGACGATGCTGAGGGTTTTCATTTCGACAGTTCCTCAAAAGGATGCCAAAAGGTCACATAAGACCAACAATGAATTCTCTATTCATAGCCAGACGAAAATGATTTAATTTTGTACGGCCAAAGTAAAGTTGTGCAAAAATTGAACCCAACTATTTAAATAAACAAGTGCATAACTTCTACATTTGTGGTTGATTTCAAACATTCTCGCGAGGCTATAGAACTATTTCTACAGACGCCCTCTCAGTCATCACTGGGGTCCCACTTGCTCATCTTCAACTTAAATATTGTTATCGTAAAGTAAATATTCTTCAACTTAATAACTCAGCAGTCGCTAATAAATACTTTGAAAATATGGTAATACAATCCCATTCTCCTAACTGGAACATTCACCCTGCTCAGGATGTAGCCTCGTTATTAGTTAATAGTTCTAAGAATAGTTTTTCGCCGTCTGCTCCTGTTGCAATCTATACTGACGGCTCTAAAACTGAGCATGGAGTCGCAGCAGCATTCTGTGTCCTCAGGGGCAATATTTTTATCCATGAGTGGGCCTGCAGGCTTGAGGACTATAATACTGTCTTTCAGGCGGAACTCTTCGCTATTGAAAAAGCTCTAGAATGGGCTCACAACAACAAAGACCAATTTACTTCTCTTCCCATTTTTAGTGATAGTCTCTCGGGTCTGCAGGCTATAATTAGTTACAGGTGCAGACACCCTCAGGTAATTAAAATAAAACAACTGCTAATTTCACTTAATTCCTTAGTTTCCCTGGCACACGTTTCTGCCCATAGGGGTGTCGTGGGCAACGAACGTGCAGATGACTTGGCCAAGGCTGCTACAGAGGAACACACACCTCTTTACTCTCTCCCAGTCCCACCTTCCTATGTCAAAAGAAAACTAAAATCTCTCCTTTTCCGGGAATGGCAGTCTTGGTGGGAAGATTCCCTCAACGGCAGAATTACTTTCTCTCTAATACCAAATGTTTCTCTCACGGCCTTATTCACCAAATCAGTGTTAACCCATGGTTCACGTAACACTTGTGTTAGAGTTAACACTCCCTTAACCCTGGGTTAGAAAGTTTTCGTATTCACCATCCGTGGATCAGTTGACCCCAGAGTTATCTGTAAAAGTCTCGCTGATTGGTCAATAAAAACGCAATGCATTAAAAAAGTAAACAAGAGTGTTTTCCCTGTAACTGTAACATGCCCATTTAACACCAGAGTTAACCCACCAATTTAGGAGGATTAAAAAAAGAGTGTTATTTTGCGTGGTGAATACCGATTTTGAGATAACCTAGCGTATTCCCGGGTTAACATCAGTGTTAAAATTTGGTGAATAAGGCTGTCAATGATTGGGTACTTACCCCAGAAATTACAGCGTTTTTAACTGGGCATGGCCCTTTTCCGGCTTATCTGCACAGATTTCGTTGTCGACGTTCGCCCCTATGTTCTTGTGGAGAGGAGGGTTCTGCCCTTCAATACTATTTCCATTGTCCGCTTACAATAACCTATCACTTAAGAAATCCGAATAATAGACCAGCCAACTGGCTGACTAATATTTTAACAAGACCTTCACTTGCCATAAAACTAAAAAGAATTTTTGAATTACTCATAGATATTTCAAATAGAACAAATTAAATTCTTCTTAAGTCATTTAAAATTATCTAATTCCTAAACAGTTAAATAAATTAAAAGTATTTAATAATCTCATAAGTTAAATAATCCTTTTCACTTACCCACTAGCCCTAAGATATCTATTCTTTCCTCATGTGTTTGTAAATGTCGTAAAACAACCAACTTCGCCCTATGTCGCGTGGGAACCTTGTTCTGGCGAACTGATTTACTTGTAAACAATTCTCCCTCCTTCCTGTTCAATTCTAGCTCATTGTGCTTTTGAGTTTTCAAGATTTATTTTATTTCGCCCCCTGTCGCGTGAGTACTCTGTACTGGCGAATCTTACTTTAGTGTATTTAATTTTTATTTATTTTTATTTTTAAGTTTGTTAATAATTAATACATATTTCTAATACTTCGCCCTATGTCGCGCGGGAATATTGTTCTGGCGAACCTTGTAATTTTTTCCTTTTTTTTTTTTTTTTTTTTTTTGTTTTTAAAGAAACGTTCCGGAGTAGGGGCCTAGCATAGCTAAAAGCGCTCGACACCACTCTTAGAGCGGTGAGCGGCACCTACTCCTTGTTAAATCCTGTTAGATCTAATTCGGTTTATCTCCACAGTGGCTTTGGAGCACCTCTCTAACGGTTAAAAACGCTCAAAACCGCTGCATAGTGGTGAGCGGCTTCTTTCCGTCTTAGAATCTTAGAATAGATCTAATTCGGTTTAAGTAACTATAAATAGATATAATACTAAGCAGAATGTTTTGATTAAAAAAAAAAAAAAGAAAGAAAGAAAAAATGTACTTCCTTGAAATTTTCTGTCCTATAATCCCTATCGGTTTCCCGTTATGCCGATTTCATACCTGAAATTATGCTAAATAACCATGCGTGTGGTGTTAGTTGGCATAGTTACAAGCTCATAGGAAAAATGCTTTGGAGGTCGCTTAAACAAATATATAATTAATGGGTCTTATATGATTTTATAGCCAAAGAGTTAAGTTGTTCGGTGCATTCATCAGAATTTCTCTAAAATTTCAGAAAAAGAATTTCAAAAGAAAAATAGAAAAATCGAAATTCAAAATATATGACAACTAACCCCGGTCTCCCTTACATTATATTTAATTACTGAAATAAAATTCCAGTCAACAATTATTTATTCTATTTTTTATTCTGCTTAATGTCTCATAACTGGAAGGTCCTCACGATAGCATATTAATAAAGCTATTGAGTGGTATTCATTTAAAGAAAAAAATAGGTGTGTAAAATTTTGTTATGTAAGAAGGAATATAACTTATTTTGAAGGTCATTAGAGTTTTATGGAAAGCCATAGCAGTTATCATTATATAAGGAAGATGTATCTTTTTCGTCAAGGTTAGTCGTGAAGATATATTAAAATTCATGGCCAACTTCAGAAAAAAAAAAAAAAAAAAACTAATAATAAATAAATATTATAAACATTTTGAAATCTTCATGAAAATTTCATCACCGACACCAATAAACAGTTCCAGTTTAAGGGGGCGCCGAAAATAGTATTTTTACATTCTATAGATTCTTAAACCATTTACCGGCAAAAATTCTATATATATATATATATATATATTCCATGTATCATATTTTAAAAGATGAAAAACAATTTCAGTGTGAAAAAACCCTTTTCTTTTCTTTTCTTTCTTTTTTTTTTATAGTGGCGGAAATTGATGCCCGATTTTAAAATGCTCCATTTGCATTCTAAATTATCTCAAATATTCAGTTATTTCACTATGCTTTTTGAGTAAGTAATGGAACATAATCTCTGCATTGAATCTTACGTATGTCAATTACAACACCAATTTAAAAAAAAAAAAAAAAAAAAAAAAATGTAAAATATACGATTTTTTTTTCTTATGACTTTCTTCTTACACTATCTACCATTATAAGTATTTGGACACTTTCGAATTTAGACGTTTTGTCAAATATCTAGAAAAGTCCTTCAGAAAACACTTTGAAGTTTTGGGAATAGGAAGAACAGGTTATACCTCATACATTTCAGCAAAAGTTTTATCCTGAAGAGCAAAAGTGGACCAGTAAAAATTAAACAAAAGTCAAAATATTTTTTATCACCCTGTAAAAAGTAATGCATGAAATTCATTTTGGCTGTAACATGTGATTATAAGGATTCTAATTATCTGTATAAATTTTTATGTGGCTACCACATATATTCATGGAAATATAATGGTTTATTTAAAAGTTTGAAGGGAAAAAAAAAAAAAAAAAAAAAAAAAAAAACCTTTTTAATTATAACACGTAAGGTATTGGACTCAGTGAAACGTCATTTTTAGAAAACTTGGCATACTACATTACACAACTACTGCAATCAGAATGCAAAAAATTTTAAATATCTTACGAAATACGATCAGTTTTACTAAATAATTTTTAACTACGCAAGCACAAGACTTAGCAAAATTCCATTTGTATAATATTATAACCAATAGTACTGAACTACTTATATGAAAATCCCAAACAAGTATCGTGTAAATTCAAAAAAATATGAGAGACAGAATAAACGAAATTTCAGCTTTTCTGATAATAATAATAAAAAAAGAAGTTGACAGTTTTTTTTTAAATATTTATTTACAATCAGCGAACACTGTATTATAGTGTAACCACGTTTCCTAAAACTAGCAATGTCGACGAATTCAAGAGCTTGGAGGGTTGTCAAATTCACCGATAGGTTGGGATTTGGAAAACATCTAGTAATTCGGCGCTCTATGTTATCGCTTATTTTCTCTGAATCAGAAGACTATCACCCCTATTTTAACACTGAACTCGCTGAGTCAGCACTTGCACAGAGGCTCCAATGGTCTCAAGAAATGTGGTCGAAGAATATCATTGGGCATTCACTAAATCAAAATAAAAATGTGAGTAAAACTCCTTACAGTTTAACTTTTATTTAGAGAGGAACTGAAATTCTGTTTATTCTATGTTTCTTAATTTTTTGAATTTATACGATATTTGTTTGGGGTTTTCATATAAAGAGCTCAATACATTTGGCTATTAAATTATGCAAAAGAAATTTCACTTGCGCATGCGTAGTTAAAAATTATTTAGTAAACATGCTCATATTTCGTACGATATTTAAAATTTTGCATTCTGATTGCAGTTGATTGTGTCTAATGTAGAGTGTCAAGTTTCTTAAAAATGGCTTTTCACTGGGTTTAATACCCTATTATATTGTGTTATAATTAAAAAAGTGGTAATTGTTTTTTACAATTTTTTAAAGAAATCATTATATCTCCATGAATATATGTGGTAGCCTCATAAAAATTTATACAGATAATTAGAAGAATCCTTACAATCACACACAACAGCCAAAACACAATTCAAGCATTACTTTTTACAGAGTGATCTAAAACATTTTGACTTTTGTTTAATTTTTTACTGGTCCCTTATTCCTTTTCAGGACAAAACCTTTTCTGAAATACATGAGGTATAACATGTTCTTCCTACTCCCAAAGTTTCAAGATGATTTCTAAAGAATTTTCGAGATATTTGACAAAATGTCTAAATTCGAAAGTGTCAAAATACGTATTCGTAGATAGTGTATATTCAACAGAAGAAAATTTTGGATTTATAAAAAAAAAAATTACACGTTTCGAGTAATCCAGAATACGATTTGACCATTTTTACAAAATATCTGCGTACATGTCTGTGACTGTGTGACAAAAATTGTATGGCACCTTTAGCTGAAGAACCAATGTACAGAATTTCGTACAAATTTATATATAGGTGTAGCTTGATATAAATTAATGCCTACCGACTTTTGGTAAAAAATACCAATAGGCGGCGCTGCCATCCTGTTTTTTTTTTTTTTTTTTTCATAATTTTTAATATGGCAGTATAAAAGAACCTTTCGTACAAATGTGCACAATGAGATTTTTTTTAAACAAATCATTGTGAAATTAAAAAAAGTTATTTATAATAATAGTAACAATAAACTAAGATTTTTTTTTTTTTTTTTTTTTTTTTTTTTGTATATGTTGGTGCATCGCTTGACCCCTTCTTAGGCGAGTAAATTTTCAATACTCTTCAAAAGAACTTAATACCTTTAAAACGAATTGTTGAACTTTGTTCGTGTGATAATTTAAAACAAAGTTATCATTTATTTTTTCATTTTTAACAAATAATAATAATAATAATAGAAATAGAAATAATCACAGGTGTCAAAGACAGGCATAAAATTGACTTTCTTTTGACATCTAGCGTTGTGCTTCTCGAAATGAAAATGATCTGCATTCATCATGGAAAATAATTTTAATAAATAATTTGTACTATATGAATTTGTAGAGGAAAATATCGAAAAAAGTTTCGTGATGGCTATTTTTTTTTTTTTTTTTTTAATTGTCTTTGAGATTTCCTATTAAAGATAATAATTTTTTGAGCATCTTTTTTTATATATGTATCGATGTAACACTGACTTAAAATATATGAGCAATGACTATAAGTTTAATTATACTCGTAATTTGTACAATAGAAAAACAAACGTACTATTCTGATTTTGAAAAAAAATATGGAGTCCTTTTGCACTAAGAACTAACACGCTAAAAAAAAAAAAAAAAAAAAAAAAGGATAAATTAAAAGTTTCTTCTATCCCAAGGAAATATTCATAGAAAAACGAACTAATTTATACTAAAGATAATAATTGGTTATTTAGACTTTTATTGGTCATTTAGAATTTTAAAAATAATAATTATAATATAAAGAAAAGTACTTTATATTTATTTTTCGGTATTTTTGGTTTGATAAATGCTAAAACTTAATAGAAATTCAAAAATGTATAATTTATTTAAAAACGGATAATTTTTATTCGTTTATACTAGAAAACTATCTGATAATCAATCTGATAATCAAGTACTTTGCATGTATCAGAAGTGTTTATTTAATCGATTGTTCTTTGAATTTTTAATTATTTTTGATTATGCAAACATCTTAATGACACAAGGTCAGAGAATCGTTTATGTATTTGAAATTGTTAGACACGATTATGTTATATAAGCAGCTCTAATACTATGCCGAAATCCTTGAAAATGCATCTTGCTTGAATATCTAATAAGAACATTTTTTTTTTTTTTTTTTTTTTTTTTTTAATGCATAAAAATAAAAATATATAATTATAGGAAGCTACTTTATTTGGAAAACACGAAACATACGTACATACAATTTTTAAGAGAGTATCATCGATTTTGTTTTTTGTTGTTGTTGTTGTTTATTTAATTTGTAAGACTGTGGCACTATCAGTATTTCATACATATCGTGTTTCTTTTTACTTTTTTCGATATACATAAAAATAAACTATTCAATTCATGAAAATTTTCGACCTTTGGTTTTCGATGAATGTATGTCTTGAATATGTCTTTACAGTAAAGATCTTCATCAGTCTATACTATTTCTTTATTTGAAAAATTTGTTAATATAAGTATCCATTACGTACGCTACAAACCTCTATGTGTAATAAAATGTATAAATAAATTGGTATAATAATATAATTGGTAATAATATAATAATAAATTGGTATAATTGATATAATTTTGTAAAATAATTAAATAAATAGAACAAGAGCAAAATAATTTGAGGAAGTAATGTAAAAACCTTTAAATATACTGTATTCAGAATAAATGTTGTTTAAAAGTTTTCAATGTAATGCTTAGTTTTAAGCACGATGATGGTACCCTCCCATACTACTAGATGCAACGATATTATAACATATGTAATAATTCCCCTAGATGTATTTAATTCGAGAAAATAATTTATTTCTTTTATCAATATAATTATAATATTATATTAAGACTTTTGCCTTGCACACCTATTTATTTACTATTGTAACAATGTTTAATTATTTTGCATGTTGATATTATTAATTTTTAAAATTTTGATTAGGAATATTATATTATCTATTACCTACAGATATTTGCTACAGTCTGAATGAGACCTGTTGTTTCAGAAATATTTCCGTGAAATTAAAAAAAAAAAAAAAAAAAAAAAAAAGAAGAAGAAGAAAATAACAATACTATTTTTCAAAAGGAACTTTTATCATAAGGATGAAATTACTCTTTATAAAATATAAAACAATACAATGCAATACAATAATATGTAGTTCTGTTATTTCCTCTATTTAAGTAGCAGTTAAAAAGCAATATAATTTGCTATCGTTCAATTGTGTCATATCTTGACGAATGTATTATTTTTATGTTTCAAGATGCCGAAGATAAAAAACTGCAAAAAAAAACTAGTATGTTGTGGCCATCACAAGACTTTCTTCTACATTTTCTTCACAAAATTTTGTCTCTCACACCCACCCACACACAGACAGACAGACATTTTCTAAAAATGATCAAATCGTGTTCTACAGCTCTCAAAACGCGTAAATGCATCAAAAACCCGAGATCGAAAATTTTTACGAATCCAATACTTTCTTCTATTGAATATAGAAGAAAGTAATAATAATAATTATAACAACAATAACAATAAATTTTGTAAGAGTCAGAATTTAGTTTAGTACAGAGGATTATTAATTTCAAGCTGTAAAATTTTTATTTTCAAATTTTTAATTTTAAATTTAAATTTATATTTTATCTCATATTTTGACCGTAAAACTGGGTGAAGTACTTTTTAACTCATTCATTCCCCGTGATGCCAATTGGAATCATAACATTTCAGATTTTCTTTCTTACCATCTAACACTCCCGCTGATTCAAAATGAACAATATTAAAATCTATATCCATTTTCCCTCCGAAAAAAATATATTTTAGATGATTTCACTATCCTCGTTTATAAATGAAAGTATATTTTAATCCCTTCTGATAATAATATCGGAATCAGTTTCCTGTTTTGGGCAATTTAAGTAAATTAACTGTTTGAAATATATTTTATTTTATTTTTTAATGTTTATAATTTGTCTTTTATTTAATTCCAATGTGCATTTCTTCCAAAAATTTGATATTTTTATTTATTGAAAAGTTATGATTTTAAGTGGCATCAGTGGTTATATTAAACACAAATAAACACCCCTCAGTTGCTTTGTTAGCTATATTAATTCGTACTTTGCTATTACTCCTATTTAGAAAAAATATTTATATATAATACCTTTGAAATAAAGATATGACTAAATATAAGATTAATTGTTTTATGAATGGAAAAAAAAAAATGGGAATGAAAGGGTTAAAATGGCTGAAATGAATTAAAATGAAGTGTTGCCACCCAAATTGTATACTTAATGTTGTTAATTTTAAAAAATCTAATTGTCGTGTCGAAAAACTGTTTGCCCCCCTAGATTCAGAAAAATCGCCCCTTTCATTTGGTACATAATTTGTAATGATAGGATTGATATTTTTTATTTATTTTGGTGCTACAGAATACTGGTCTACAAAAACTGGGGACGACATTTTTATCCTTTCGTTTCCGAAAATCTTTCGTTTCATACACATTTCACATAAAGACTTTCCCCATTCTAATTTTTTTTTTTTTTTGCTAAATTAGTAAAGAAAATATACATTTTTTAAATTTTTTATGATAATAATCATTTTTAAAAATAAAATGAAAGTCGCGATTTATTGTTTATCTTTATATTTAATAGCCATTTGCAAGGCGAGATAAAGTGTGTATATATATATGTGTGTGTGTGTGTGTGTGTTTATGTGTGTGTGTGTATGAATGCAATGGCTAACATTAATTCTAAGAAGTTTTCGATAAAATTATATTTTTTCAGATGTCCTGAACACTATTTGACCATTTTTAGAAAATGTCTGTCTGTATGTGTGCGCGCGAGTGTGTGTGTATTTGTCAAAAATTTTGTGGACGCCGTATTTTCTGAACTAAAGAACGGAATTTAACCAAAAGTGATATTTAGTAGGACCTTGACTTAAATTAATGTTGATTTTGTTTGGGGATCAATCACTCATCAGGTGACACTGCCATTCCACTTTTTCATGCTTTTTAATGTGGCAGTGTAAAACAAAATTTCGTATAAATGTACATAATGGGAATTATTTTTAACTTTTCAATGTGAAATTAAAGATATACATATTTGTAATAGTAATAGTCAATCAGTAAAAAAAAAAAAAAAAAAAATATGGAGTGACTCCACTCGACTTTCCGAACATTGAGTAATTAACAGTTTTGTAGATAAAAAAAAGAAAGAGGAGTTGTTAAACAAACAAAAGAGAGAAAACCATAATAGAGTGTTTGAGTATTTTTCTCCATATATTACACGATGTTTTATTTAACGCTACTGAACTTTGAGCCTATAGATCATAATGATAAAGAATTTTTCGTTGTGTCCCTGTAAAAATCTGTAAATGCTAGATTCACCAAAATGCTTACAGCTACTGCAACAGTGATTTATAATATTCATATAAATTTTTAGCTCAATTGAATAAGGCGTTTAGATTCTATCGCACTTTTAAAAATTTGGTCCCATAGGCCATAATGATAAAGAATTTCTCTTTGTGTCCCAGTAAAAAAACTGTAAGTGCTAAATTCACCAAAATCTATATAGTTGGTGCAACTGTGACCTACAACATGTGTACAAATTTTTTGCTCCGATTAATAAGACGTTTAGACGCTATCACACTTTTAAAAATATGGCCCCATAAGCCATAATGATAAAGAATTTTTCTTTGTGCCCCTGTAAAAAAACTGTAAGTGCTAAATTCACCAAAATCTATACAGTTCGTGCAACTGTAACCTATAACATGTGTACAAATTTTTTACTCAGATTAATAAATCGTTTAGACGTTATCGCACTTTTAAAAATTTGGCCCCATAGGCCATAATGATAAAGAATTTTTCCTGGTGTCCCTGTAAAAAAAACTATAAGTGCTAGATTCACCAAAATCAATAGGGTTCGTACTATGGTGACTTACAATATACGTACCAACTTTCAGCGTATTCGAACAAAGCGTTTAGACGCTAGAGTGTTCACTCACAGACATACACACACACATACACACATACATATATTATCGTAAAAATAGTGAAAACGGACTCAGGGGACCTCAAAACGTATAGAAACATCAAAATCTCAAATTCGGATTTTTGTCATGATTATAATACTTTCCTCACTATAGTGTTCGGAAAGTAAAAAAAAAAAAAAAAAAAAAAAAAAGGAAAAGAAAAAGAAAGATAGAAAGATAGAAAACAGTATATGTAGTGTATCGCTTCCCTCCTGGGAAGAGAGAAATACTCCTTCCTGGAGGTGTATATTTTCAGTAACGGCATCATTAAAACAAAGCCAAAAAAAAAAAAAAAAATTCATCAGTAGCTTTAACATAAATAGCTTAATCATAGATCTGTGATAATTTTAAATATATATATATATATACGTATATATATATTTTTTTTACAATAACAAAAATCTTACAAGGAAGGTAGGGTATATTTCCACGGCACCTCGCAATCGTCGTCATAAAAATTCCCAGAAATCTACATACCCAGAAATAACGGAAATGACAAAAATTTTCGGCCCAAATTTACTGGATAAAGCGAAATTATTTAAATAATATTGCTTATTGCGCGCCAAATACAATGTTTTTGGTGAGTTTTCGCGCTGAACTTTGAAAATCCCTTTTTCTTCGATTAATTAAACTAATAAAAAAAATCTGTATGCATGATATGATTAGTTTTTTAATATAATGCAAAATCAGATAAAATCTGCTTATTTTAAAGTGTTTTTTAAAAGAATTTGTGTTTTAAAATTTTCATTATCTAATCCAAATACAAATTAGACCAACCGTGACTCTGAACTGCAAATATTAAGAAAAGTGAATGCATTTAATTATTATTTTTTTTTTTAAATCTATATTGTATATTATAATATTATTATGACATCCATATGTATGCTGTAATGTTATGCTATATTACATACATGCAAACGTATATATGTAGTCGTATTTTATCAACATATATGCTCAGAGAGAATGTAGGATATCATTCGTTGTGTTTTCTCTATTTTATAATGTTCTCGTAAAGAAACACAATACTTTTTGGTAATACCACCTCATTCATTCATAAAATGCACGACAAAATATATTTCGAATTTCGTGAAATTCTGAATTGTCGGGGGCCATTGCAAACACGTTTTACTCGAACCAAATTTATTACAAAAGAATAAGAAACAATTGCGAGCTGATAAGTAAAAAAACTATAAAGGTAAAATTTAATATTGCCGACATGTTCATAAAAACATTGCATTTATTTTATACTTTCACTTTTAGAACATTTCTCTTGCATGAATCTTTGATACACAATTCCCCTTTTTAATGTCGTTCATAAAACGATGCAAAATTGTGTCATGCAATAAATAAATAAATAAATAAATAAAAATAAAAATAAAAATAATGATAATACGCAAAAATCTTTGTTAACACATAGTCCTTTCTTTTTAAAATTATTATTAACGTTGACGATAAAATTATCTCACCGAGGATGTTATTGTGTACTAAATTGTTTTACACTTTCACTTTTCATTTTCTAATTTTGTCAAAATTTCATTGTTTTTAGACAAATAAAAAATTATAATTTTATAACATTCCTTTTTCCTTTTGTAACAACAGGTATTTACACCGCATATTCTTTTAGGTATATTTTTCCAGGATCAAGTCTTAAGAAATTTATTTTTAAATATTCAGAACCTAATCTTACTGTCCTACTTCATATCAGTGCGCAAAATAATAGTGTATCTAATAGCACTTATTATATGAGGGGGCAAGATCTTAATTTTTCAACAACAATTACAACATTATTGTTATAGTGTATTTATTTAATCATTACCATTTTTCACAGCACTAATTTATCTAAAGAAAAATAAAGGGGGGAAATGAATAATTCAGGAAACAACGATGATGATACAAATGAATAAATCAGGAAACGTTCTAATATCCACGATATAATTTTTTCTTTTATTTCTTTTTTGCGATATAGCTGCTGTTATTTCCTGATTGGTGAAAAAAACACTGTAACTAAAAATCATAGTTCAATCGGCAAGTACATTGAACCTTGCAAGAGGTTATAAAAAAATTCTGTTATGACATGTTGTATGTACGTAGGCGCTAAATAAAAGCCTAAGTTTTCGACCTCGAGGTCCCTTGGCTATAGCTAAAAGAGAAAAAAAAAAAAAAAAAAAAATCGAATTCTTCGGAAATTTAAGTTTTTGCGGAATAACTTATTACTTTTAAGTTCTACCAAAAAAGAAAAAAAAAATGTCTTTGATATTGCATTAATAGAAAACTAAATTTGCAATAACATGATGAAAAAAAGGTTTTCTTCTAACTCGCTTAGTTTTAAAGATACAACGTTTCAAATGCATTAAAATATTTTCAGATTTCCAAAAAACCGAAATAAATGACTTAACTCGATAACTTTTTACCTATATTCTATATAGAGAGTCAAACCTCGTTAATGTGAATTTCAAGGGGGAAAAATAAATTGTTCATGTTATCAGTAGTTCATACTATCAGTAACTAACCTAGCCTTCATATAATTAAACTAATCTTCATTTTGACGGAGATTGTGAAAACAGTTCATGTTAAAAGTAATTTACGTTAACGAGGTTCGACTGTATATATATATATATAACATGAGTACCATTTTTGAAGATAATTAAATTTGTTACAATTTTTAAACTAAAAGTTTTCTCTTAATTTCTGAAAATATAAAATGCGTTTTTAATTATAGATTTTTCAAAATTGAGAACAAGAAATTTTTTTTAATCGTATGAGTCACAGTCATTAAAGCAAAATCTTTTAATTTTCTGTCTAAATGTGAATTGTAATTACTGTGGGACTTGGTATAAGAAAAGTAAAGCTATGTATAACCTAACTGGCGTGTATAAAACTGAACAAAAGCTGTAGAAATTAAATATAGTTATATACTATTAAAAATAAAACAAATAATTATAGACACAAAATGTACAAAACATGAGGGAAATTACAATCTTGTGCCTTTTAGTTCATAGTGTGAAGTAAAAGAATCAATGTTATAAAGTTAACAGAATTCAAACTATTAAAAATCATTTATTGGCGGATAATCTGAAGTATTGCAACGATTCGAATGAATGTCTTTTAAAATAATCATGACAGCAGGTTTCATTATTTTCTGCCTCTCCTTTTTTGGGTCTTTCTTTTTATTCTGGTGGCAGTTGAAAGACAGAATTTTGTGAACAATGTTTCAAAAGCAGATTGTATACGCTCTCTACTTGTATAATCAAAATCTTTCCATATATCTTTAAGACGATTTTTTACAGTTCTGATATTCTGTCGACAGTTTACTTCTACTTGTTTAGTTGTCTTATAGGACTTTAGCATTCATCAATATTGTTTCCAGATGAGTATATATTATTATTTTTCGCTACGTTAACATTTGTAGCTGGTCAAATTATTTTTTCTTTTTTCCAGTTTTAGCTGTGTTATAAAACATCTGATTACATCTTCAGTGGCACCGAACTTTCACAGCAACTAAATCTGTATTTAAAAACTCTAATTGAATCATATACGATCAACTAATTTTCTTCTCTATTCATCACCACGATTTTTACCTGCTTACAAAATAGCTTTTGCCTCATCATTTTATGTACTTTGTAACAGTATTACGCTTAGCCTAAAAATTTTAACTTGATTTTTTAATGAACTCGTTGGTTATGTATAGTCGCTTATATTTGCTATTAAAGTCAAAAATTAGAACTTTTGAATCATTTGGCTTAGAAGGAGGTTTAGGAGCGTCCTCTTCTTGACAAATATAAGCTAAAAACAGTTTATTATTATTATATATATATACATACACACACACACACATATATATATATGTATATATATATATATGTATATATATATATATATATGTATATATATATATATGTATATATATATATATATATATATTAATAAACATTGTGACAGCAATTCCATTTAACTCTTTCAACAACTGTTAATTAAGGCGATTTTTAGCTTACTACTACAGCGTGTTCCCCGATTTTAAAATTAAATCACTCCTAAACAAAGATAGATATAAGAATGAAACAAACAGCATGTTTGTTTTGAAAGATGTAAAAATCTTGTGCTCAAATACCCGAAAAATTCTATAATAAAAACTGCAGTAAAATCAGAATAGAAGCCATCCAGCCACCCATCACAGTTCTGTGAAATAATCTACGCATGTTTCTGTTTAAGTTCTATTGTCATTACGCCATTCCATCTCGAACTGTACAACAAAGAGAAAATTTTGCACAGAATATGATAAAGATGATTGATGAAGATGAATTTGACCCTGGATGAATATGGTTCATAGACTATTCACATTTTTAAGTGAATAGCAACGTGAATTGCAATGTCAATATTTGTAAGTAATTTTGATACCTCATGCAAAAGATTTTTACAGCTTTCAAACTAAACATTCCGTTGGTTTCATTCTTCTATCTATCTTTGTTTAGGAGTAATTTAATTTTAAAAACGGGGGTCGATAGTGAACACCCTTCAGATTCTTGGAGTCTGGCAACTCCATTCTTTTCACAATCACAATTTCATCTTATGTCAAACTCTTCTTGCCAACGAAATACTGTTCTGTCGAGGTAGACAATGACATCACTAATATTTTCTTACAATTTAAAATATTTAAAAATCTTTACGTCTCGTACAGTTATATTAAATTTTAATTACAATAAAAATCGAGACAATATGCATTAAAAATATACAATTTAAAACATTAAAACACATAAAACATAAATTTAAACGTTTCGAGCCTTTTACAGGCTCCTCATCAGTAAAAACATAAAAAAGTAAACGCTGAGAAGAACAACAGGAAATCTGTTGTTATTCTCAGCGTTTACTTTTTGATGTTTTTACTGATGAGGAGCCTGTGAAAGGCTCGAAAAGTTTAAATTTATGTTTTATGTGTTCTAATGTGCTAAATTGTATCTTTTTTAATGTATGCTGTCTCGATTTTTATTGTAATTAAAATTTAATTTACTTACAAGTTGAACTTAGTAATTGTAGCTTATATGCAATTTCTAATTGTCAACTATATTCATATTATTTTTATTAAAATCACACAATCAACTGTGGAAGAAAATCACATTGAAAGTTTATTTTTCCGACTGAGTGAAAATGATGCCTGGACCTGGAGTCGAACCCCGAAACTTACAAGGTCAAGGTTCTACCAATTGAGCTATCCAGGCTGACAACCGGTCAGCATTACTCACTCAGACAACCTTTAGGCAGAAACATCTCTGGTCTATCATGTAGATAGCTCTTCAAGATTATGTAGATTATCATGTAGATTAGCCGAGCTATCTACATGATAGACCAGAGATGTTTCTGCCTAAAGGTTGTCTGAGTGAGTAATGCTGACCGGTTGTCAGCCTGGATAGCTCAATTGGTAGAGCCTTGACCTTGTAAGTCAAAGGTTCGGGGTTCGACTCCCGGTCCAGGCATTATTTTCACTCAATCGGAAAAATAAAATTTCAATATATTCATGTTGCTATCAATACACTTTACAAAACTAATTTAGGGTGATTAATTTGGAGCAAATAAGTGAGGCTTTTTATTACCATAGAGAATTTTTAATAATTGAAATTCTTTGTAGCAATAGAAGAGCAGTTTGTTAGCCTGAGCGCACTCACTTTCGCCGTCTACCACCGTCTATTAGTTTAAAATTAAAGAGTAACAACTTGCCCTTGCCAAGATCCCGTCAAAAGTTCAAATGTATATTTATCTGCAATTATATAGCATAAACTTGTGTCTCAGGACATGAGTTATTAAAAATGTGTGCTGAAATATTTTATTAATTTCATTATAGCTTTTTCAAAACTAGGAGGTAGCTTTAATTGGGACTGTATTTTGGAAAATGTAGATTTCGTACATAAATTACAGCAAATTTAATGCTTTTACAAGAAATTTTCTTGTATGATATCATTGAATTTATGAGTATATACGACTTTATTTATTTATTTATTTTTAGAACGCAAGGAAGAGAGATTATTTAGTAAAATACCTACATTTTTTTCTACTTCGATTTTTCCGAAAATTTTGAAGTAGTTTCGTGTTATTGAAAAACTGTATCTCAAAAATCAAGAAAGTTAGAAACACATTTTTTCCATTACAATATTGCAAATTTAATTCTCTGCAAATGATGTACAATAGACTCTTCTTTTCTTTTCTTTTTTTTTTTTTTTTTTTTTTTAGAACTTAAAGGTAATAATTTACACAGCAAAAACTAAAAAAATTTCAAAAATTTCGAGGATTTATGGTTCTTTAACCCACAGCGAAGGGTCTTAAAGATTAACCCCTCCCCCCCCACCCACCCACCTTTTGTGCTTAAGTACGTACAACATATACAAGAGAAAGTTTTGCTGACCGTTTTATAAGCAACCCCCTCACTTTTTTTTTCAGAACCTGCTTAATGGACTATAATTATAGTCAACTCTAATTATTTTTAGAAAATCTTGCTATTTATTAGTATCAGAGTACCATTCATTTTTTAAAACAACGAACAAAACCCGATTACAGGGATTGTGTGCATTATATGTAAGTAGGTATTATAAAATTTATGGATTATAAATTTGTAAAAAGGTTTTTTAAATGTCGAATTGAAGTACATGTGTAATACAAGTTATATTAGACTTAAAAATATTAAGTCAAAACAATAAAGAAAGTTCAGTTTATGAAATAAATTCTCACAAGAATTTACATTTTATTTTCTAAATTTAAAAATTTTAATCTATTACATATATTTCTTTAAAATATATCGCAACAAAAAAAAAAAAAAAAAGAAAAAATAGTTTTTCGAAAGTTAACTAACTGTAAAAAAAAAAGAAAGGAAGAAAGACAAAAGAAAGAAAAAGAAAAAGAAAAAACTTGGCAAATGTTTGGAAGAACACTCACGCGCTGCCTTAATATATATATATATATATATATATATATATATATATATAATAATTAATTAAATAAATAAAATAAAATTCAGGAATGTAAAATATGTACAGATATGCATGTATAGGTGATCTACTGATTTCCAAATTGACTAATAAACTGGTGGACTAGGGATTGGTTAATTTGTTGGTTGACCTAAAAAAGAAAAAAGAAAAAAAGAAAGAAAAGAAAAGAAAAAAAAAAAAATCCAGTTACCTTGGCGAGTAAATAAAACTTACTGTAATGTTTAGTTTATCTTCTTCTTTTTCATTTTTATTTTTCCTCTCTCTCTTTTTCTTTTCGGTTTACGGACCTACATGAATGGATTTGCTAAAAGACTCACTAAGTATGTAACTCGATACGAAATTCTGCCACAGCAACTTGTTTGTTATTTGCTTTATAAAAAAAAATATATTAAATGACAGGTGCAATTAGTTACATGGTAGGTATTTTTCCAAGGTAATCAGGGTTTATGTAACGGATAAAAACATAAAAAAATATTAAAAAAAAAAAAAAAGAGGGTACAGATAAGAGGACATCGTAGACACATACTCCACGCAAAGACAAAATTTTGGTATTAGTGTCATGTTTAAGTAAGTACCTTTCTGTTCGAGAATACTTTTTAGCTTACATAACGCAGGCTAAAATTTTCATGATTGAATACGTGTTAAAATTCTAAACTCTGCATGTGGTAAAAAAAGGTGGAATAAGTTATTTTTCTTGGGAATGACCATGAATTCTGTGAGTAAAAAAATAAAAGATCAAAATAAAAGTAATCAAGATAAAGGTTACTTTTTGAACTTTTTTTTAAAATTATTATTTATTTATACTTATTATCTACAGAGTAGAGAAAGGTTAAAGCCTTGTAAGTGAAGGAAAACATTGGCCACCCGTCGTTAAATGTGATTGTTTCAAATCGTCAATAAAAACTTTAAGTCAAGATTTTTTTTTTTTTTTTTTTTTTTTTTTTAAATATAAGTTAATGCATTAAAAATTTATTTTATTTAAAAATGTTGTAGATGGATTAGAGTGGAATAATAATAATAATAATAATAATAATAATAATAATAAACTTAAATTTCCTTAAAATACAAAGACCTATGTCTAGTAAATATGATCTTGTCAAAAGATACTACAGATAAAATTCACAATTGTAAAATTTTTCAATAATAATATACTGGAATGAAATTAATATAAAGTAAATCTAGCTACTATGAATGAATGAATAAGTAAATAAATATGAATAAAATTGTCCATGTATAACATTTTTAAACGGAAGATGGATCGTTTTTTTTTTTTTTTTTTTTTTTCTATAAATTAGAGTAAATTAAATGTTGTTACGATCCACCTAAAACGTTCTGAACAGGTAAATTTATAAGATGCTAATCAACATAAACTTTAATAAATTTCCTAAACATGCAACAAAATTTTTTAGTCTGAATAATTAAACAAAATACTGCATCAGGAATATATATATATATATATATATATATATATATATATATATACATACTTTATCAGAAAACGAGTGCAGCTTTTATTTCCTTTACGTAATTTTTACTATTATTATTTTAATTGAAATTTACAATGAATTAAAAAATAGAAATTTATAACTTTTTGTCTACAGGCTTTTTTTTTTTTTTTTTTTTTTTTTTTTTTTTTTTTTTTAATGAATATACTGCCATTTCTTGGAGGAGGAGGGGGGGGGGGAGAGTCTTTTGAAGTTTGTAACAGATAATAACAAATCCTAATAAACTATGCAAAACGAAGAATAAAGTACGTTACAATTGAGGATAAAATATGTCCAATCTTAGTATTATGCGCGTCATATTTAACGAATTTTTAACTTAACAATTAATAAAATTTTTATAAATAATAATAAAATTAATAATTGTATTTGTAGGAATTTTTTTGAAAGGATACATGGAGTGGTTTTCACTGGAAAAGCTAACTAAATGTCGAAATCTCACATCTAATGTTAATTTTCAATATAACACAAGTACATGAACCCGTCGACGTGATAAGAGTTTCATCACGCTCTATCTATTCGCCAGAGCTTCATTATCTTTTTCAGAATCCATGTGTTTTGCTTGTAACTCGTGTTCGTGGAATACCTATTTAGACCATACAAAAACAGAGACTGTTTAAATATATAAAAGATGTTTTCACATTTGAAAATGAATCAGAAATGAAGAATTTAGAGATTCTTTACGAACGGGATCTTGACAGCCCTCTAAAACAAATATTCAAATAAAAATCTGAAACCTTTTTTATTCTGGCCCAAACATTTCCCAAAGCTCGTTAGTACACTTGGAATAATAGTAAGCTACATAAGTGGACTGCGAAAAATCACAGTGGCAGTGGCAGAATACTGTACCTTCACTTCTAGAGAGCACAAAGTAAATGATCAGAATGTTGATGATTAAGCCCTTGTAACTATACAATAGTTTTTAAATTATTTGAAGGATGATTTTTTTTTTTTTTTTGTATCATATTTTGTGATTAGTTGTTATAATGTATTTTATTTAGTGCCCGTTAAGTATATTAGCATAATTTTGTCTAGATATTTCAGTCAAATATCACACTCTGGAACCTCTAACAAAAACTTGTTCCTAGTAACTTGGTAGTAAAAACGGTAAAGAGACTTAAATATTCATTAAAATTTGTTATTTTTAAATTGCTTTAAAGCTATTTGAAAAGTAAAATTCGGTTCTGTGTGACTTGTTTCTTATTTATTTTTATTTTTTCCTTCCTTCCTTCGTTTTTTTTTTTTTTTTTTTTTTTTTTTTCCACATTGTAAATTTACCAATGTAAACATCATACTCTGAAAAAATGTACTCTGAAAAAATATACTCTGAAAAAATATACTCAATGTAAGAAGGCAGTGGCCCTCTTAGGAAGATCATAGAAAATGCCATAGAACATTATCTCTTTAGAGAGATGGTCTCGGTTGTTCAGAAATTGTTGATTCGGACAATAAATTCTATAAATCAAAGTTTTTAATTATTCAAATTTACATTATTTGTATATATAGTTTTCTAATAATCATTGGTATTAATTTGTTCAAATATTGAAAGACTTTTAGCAATAATTTTGTTGGCTAAGAATTTTTTTTATATACCGAACAAATTGTTCAGTTTAGCATCATTAAAAAAAGTAAAATAGGATTGTTTAAGAAGCCTGTGTAGGAAAGAGGTCGCTATTAATCTCTAAATTTCCATTAAAGTTTATTTACAGGAAATTCTAATATTAGATGTTATCTAGATAAACAGTTTTATTTTGCCATCTTTAAGTGCACATATTTAGAAATATCTAACCAAACTTAATATTTAGTTGCATCGTAACTTAAACTGGTGCTGATATATTTTGTAATATATCGCTCAACGGATGCGCTTATATATATATATATATATATATATATATATATATATATATATATGTATATATCCCTCTTTCTTCTTTTCTTCCTCTTTATTTATTTATTTATTTTTTAAATATAGCAAATATAATTTTAATATGGTAATACATGAAAACATAAATGTACCCAATAACAATTATTTTTTACCAGTCATTATAAAATTAAACAAACACACACACACACGTATACATATATATGTGTGTGTGTGTGTATATATATATATATATATATATATGTGTGTGTGTGTGTGTGTGTGTGTGTGTGTGTGTGTGTATATATATATATATATATATATATGTGTGTGTGTGTGTGTGTGTGTGTGTGTGTGTATATATATATATATATATATATTTATAATCAGTCAGCGAAATTTAACAATTATTAAATATTATCAGTATTCAAACAATTAATTTGATAGAAAACAAAGGATACCAAATTAAACAAAAATGGAATAAATTCGAAATAGATAAAATACATATTTGCATTCTGACGTTATCAAGGGCCGGGTAGAACACAAATGTACAAAAAGAATGTTTTTCTGTCTCAAAGATAGCAATAGCAAAGAATATCTTTGATCCGTGTCCGAAACATTCTTTGGAGCCAAAACAAGAGAATGCAGCAAATAGAATATGTGGAAACTTAAATATAATGTAAAATATTTTGAAAATAAATGCAACCTGAAATCAACAATGAAATAGAGATGAGATAAATAGTTACTTTTCAGTAATAGGTTACTTCGTTCCACACTTCCTTAGGTTTTTGCAACATATTATTTTTATAACCTATTACTTTTTAGTTTACATATGGCTAATGTCTTTCTAATCCTTTCTGGATGATATACAATATATACATGTGTCCTACACAGTGGATGCGGTTCATGTTTTTAAGTCCCAATGCTTTCGAATCGTAATTTTCATTTTATTTAACACTAGAACTTCTTAAAAAAAAAAAAAAAAAAAAAAAAAACGCTAATATGAAATAGTGGTAGTGTCAAAAATTTACACAAACGCTTGTCCCAATCGAGTAAGCTTAAGGTTCATTAAACCAATTCCTTTAAACACGAAAACAGAATATTTCAAATAATATCAAGAAACACGTACACGAGAGCCGTTTTCTGAAAAAAAAAAAAAAAAAAAAAAAAAAAAGAATTATCATATTATAAGCCATATATGTAATTAAGAAACAATTAAATAATAATAGCAAGTTTTTAAGAAACATCTTTGAGGCATCCCAAATTTTAAACTACCGAGTGACTGTTTCTTTTGATTTTCCGAAGAACTTGAGCTTTCCAGATTGACAAGAAAATTAGTGTTTTTCACTCATACTTAGCAAACAGTCATTTTGAATATGTTTTCTAAAATTTGAAACACTTGTTAAAAAATATAGATTTTGCTTACAAAAATTGCATAAAATGATGTATTTTCTCAGACACTTAATTTTAACATAAGAGCATAATTAACTATTCTTAACACCTTTACTCATTTTAAATCTTCAAAAAATAGTCTCAAGAAAAAATCAGATTTAAAAAAAAAAAAAAGGTGAAGAAAAGCTAAACAGTAAAAATAAATAAATAAATAAATATTCAATTTTCTTCTCAAATTATTCTTAATAAAACCACAATAAATGCTGTATGCCATTACGCATTTTCAATATCATCTGCTATAAGCAATTAAAATATTAAAAAAACAGTCCTTCCTTTCAATTATCAAACTCCCGTCCCGAAACATTTGTTTCCAATACGCAAGCGAAGCCGAACCTAGCAAGTGTAATGCCATTCCTCACCTTCATGACGAAATAGTAATCAACATCTAATAATCACCCCTTACCTATCTCATGCTAGCTGCATAAATTAACACTATTTCGTTAAACCGTGGTATCAAAGTATTTTATTCAAACGATTTCATTATTCCATGAAAAATAATCAACACCAAATAAAATCATTTCTAAATTAATATGAGCACGATGTTATTTGCCCTAAACGTTAAAATTATCTTGCTTATTAAAATTATTTTGATTAATATATTTCACAAGGAATATTCCGTAATACATTCTAGAAAATATTATCATTACAAAATTATCGTTCAAAAAAAAAAAAATAATAATAATAATAATAATAATAATAATACAGCTGCAGCTGAATTATTTTTTTAACGATAATTTTATGAACTTGGAAATGGAAAGATATTACTGATTCAGAATATCACTGAGTAACAGATTGCATGAAATCGTCTATGTTCCTTACTGAGATTTCAGACCTATTTTTTTTCAGACGTAAAGTAACGAATCGATTCGAACATCTGCGCGGAAAGTCTGATGCGAGTCTTTAGCCGGCGTTCATAATATTGTTTTGTATTTTGTAAATTAAATTAAATAAAATAAAAAAGTAATTATATAAAAGAAATAATTCAAGCTTTTTACTTGTATAATGGTGTATTATATCAGTTTTATCACCAGAAATTTCTTGTCTATTTCGCGTGCAGAGATAAAGTTGAAAATATTATTTTTTTAATAGTATATTTTTTGTAATATATTACTGTGCTAATAGGCTACAATGCAATAATAATATTACTTATTATGTTACGTGAAATAACGCCCATCTCTACAATGAAACCAAACATGTAATAATAATTAATAATAATAACAAAAGAAGAAAAAAAAAACATTGAGGCGATCATCAGGAAAGCCCCCCCCCCCCCTCCCTCTCCAAGAAAGAAAAAAAAAAAAAAAATGCAGTGTAGAAAAATAGTTAGATGTTTCAAGAGTTACTATCGACAACAAAAAGTAACTTGACTCTCTACATCTTATTAAGAGAAGAAAAATTAACCACTGCACCTCTGAATGTCAAATGAAAATTTATTTAGATTATTCAAATTTTACTTTTTTCATATATATATTTAACTCTAAAACCAAAGAACTGAAATAGTAAGGAACTATAAAAGGAAAACAATCCAACCACCAGGAAAGGCAAGTCAAAACAATGATTCAGGCGAGCAAACAATTGACCAAAATAATTTTGCGTTTGGCATTCAGAGCTGCGGTGGTTAATTTTTTTCTCTTGGTAACATATAGGGAGCCAAGCTACTTTTTGTTTTTGCTAGTAGCTCTCAAAACATCTTACTATTTTTCCCCCTGCATTGGGGTTTTCCCCTGATGATCACCTCATTTTTTTTTTTTTTTTTAATTAATTAATAGTATATGTCTGGTTTCATTGTTGTTGCATTTATTTTCAAAATCTTTTATATTTAATAATAGTCAATCGTAATAGTCAATTAGAAAGAAAATTATACATGTAAGAGTATCGTTCTTTTTTCTTGGAGTGAAATACCGTCGAGAAGTATAAACTTTTTGGCTCGAGTATCTTTTAAAAGAATTCGCCCATACTTTTAAAACGAATGGTTGAACCATAGATCTGCCACAATTTGAAACAAAGTTATTTTTTTTTTCTTTCATTTTTAACAAACAAACAAAAAACTCTGAAAAACGCACTTTTAAATGTCGCATGTAGTGCCCAAAACAATTTTACTTTCGATGTGGTGTAATGTTATACTTCTCTGATATAAAAATAATCTGTTTTCTTCACGGAAATTAATTGCAATGAATAATAATTTTAATAAATAAGTTGTATTGCGTGAATTTTGTGGGAAAATACAGAAGAAAGTTTTGTGATTTTAACAACATACTAATTTTTAGTGATTACCATTAATAATATATATTTTTCCGTTAACGAATCTGTTGTAACAATGACATCCATTATCGCACAAAGTGTTAATATTTGATGCGTCATTTTTTCTAACGAATCACTTCATGTAATGAAAAAGTTTTTCCATCATTAATTTTGAAATCAGAATGTTAAAAAAAAAAACCTAGCCTTATAACATGTTTTTTTTTTTTTTTTTTTTCTTAACGTGTTTTATTTATTTATCTGTTTTTTAATCATGATTTATCTATTTTAATATTTGCGTTATATATTTCACTTAAAAAAAAAAAAAAACTGATTGCAAGTCACCCAACCCAAAGAAAACCTGAAAGACTACTTTTAAGTTATTTTTTTTTTTTTTTTTTTTTTTTTTTTTACAAATTAGTTAAAATTATAAAGGTTAGTTAAAGTATAAAAGGGTTTAAAATATGGAAACAGTTGCTTTAACGATAATGATCCATCAATCTAATGAAGGAAACGTCAAACATTAATATTATTTTTCTCTTAGCAATGAAAATATGGAAAAGATTGACACTCTTAATGGTGTTAGGGATTAAGGCCGATTGACAACACTGGGGTCCTAGGCCTGAGGGGGAGTGCCTTCCGCGACACTCTTAATGAGATATACAACAGTTTTTGTCTTCATTAATATATTGTATTTTGGTATTTCCATAATATGGATTTTCAAGAATGTCTTTTGCTAACAAACAATTAATATTAATCATTTAATAATAATAGTGACCGATAATAATAATAATAGTGACCGATTTAACTTTTTAACCGCCACAGTCGGTTGTCGTTCTCAAAGATTTTTTTTTTCCTTTTTCTTTTTTGCACTACTTTTATTATGAATAATCTGGTGTGTCACTCACACGACTTTCTCTTACCCTGAAATTTAATACAATAAATACAGGTTGCAGATTAATAGGTAAGATAACGAGTACTGTTATGTAAACCTATGTTAAGCAATTCATATTAGGCTTCTGAAGAGTTTTATATAATAATTAGTTCTGTGTGAGGGGGGCTACCGCCCCCCTCAACCCCCCGTTTCATTAATGCACCTACATTTATATAGAATTTAATTCGGTTATTAAAAAATAAGTCTGTTTTTAAAAAATAATTTATTAAAATTATTATTTAAAAAAATTATCTTTCATGATAATGCAGACGATTTCCATATTAGAGAAGTAGTATAACATCAAATATCCAAAAAAAAAGTCCATTTTATTCTCAAAACTGAAAAAAAAAAAAAAAAAAAAAAAAAAAGTACGATTTTTTTCTAAGTTTTTTTTTCTCGTTAAAAGTAAAAAAAATCGATAACTTTGTTTTAAATTATCGCAGATCAATGGTTCAACCATTCGTTTTAAAGGTATTGGCGAGCTCTTTTGAAAGATACCATTATGAAAATTTACTCCCCTCGAGGGGGGACTTCCCCCCCAGGGGGGGAGGGGAGGCGAGCCTCCTACATACACAAAAAAATTTTCCCAGTTATCTATCACTATTACAAAATATATATATTCGTTTCATTTGGTTTAGTGCAGTCTATGGACGTTAAACTCTACTTTCCTGCAATTTCCCCCATAGACGTAATGTATTAGAATTCTCTTGATTGTCCCTGTACACAAACCATTAGTTTGATCTTAACGAAAAGCTTACTGTAGCATCCCTATATGAAACACATTTAGAATACCAAGTTTGAACTTTCTGCCATAATTTGTTTTTGAGATATGCTGATAACAGACACACAGACAGACACACAGACCATTTGCTAAAAGCATGATTTTCGTATTCAGGGGACCTCAAAACGTGTAAATATAACAAAATCTCGCGTTCGAAAATTTGACCCAAAAACAATACTTTCTCTACCTTATGGGTAAGAGAAAGTAAAAATTACTTAATTATGTAATTTTATCTATTTTTAAGAATGAAAAAAAATTAAGTATTAATAACATTTTCTACGAATAATTAATTAGCTAAGCTATTCTTATATATACAGTCGGCAGTAAAATTATTCGAACGCTAACAAAAATTCCTATATAAAAAAAGTACACTTAATACTGTTTTGTTAAATTCTAAATCCTTGTCGAATCCTGTTCTTAGTCAGTCTAAGAACATAACTCGACAAGGATTTATTTGACAAAACAGTATTATGTGTACTTTTTTATATAGGAATTTTTGCTAGCGCTCGAATAATTTTGCTGCCGATTGCATGTATAGATTGATATATATTAAAAATAACAATAATACTAAAGAGAATATAAAGAAATTTCAGAAAGTTATTACTTTATTACAAGTAAAATTTATATTCCTATCAAAATAAAATTAAACGAAAAGGGGGTTTTACTTTGAACCAGTTAATGGCAATATAGTGTAAATTATTATTATTATTATTTATAAAAACACTTTATTATTTTGCTTGTTTCTCATAGTAAATGTAATTCATTACGTTCTATTGATTATATTCTACTGAATTTTCCCAGTATTTCCTTATTATATATGTGTGTATAATATATATATACATATATATTAGGGTCTCTTAAATAATAAATTAGGTTTTTTTGTTTTTCTTTCTTTTCTTTACTTTTTTTTTTTTTTTTAAATACGATACACATACATTTTAACTGTTTTCTATTTGACCCTAAACACTTTTTAGCAAAATATCAGCTCTCTGGGATAATTAGTAATATCTATATTAAGAATTTCCCGTCAATTCAGCACGGGTTAACATTATCCCAGAGAGTTGATATTTTGCTAAAAATTGTTTAGGGTCAAATAGAAGACAGTTAGAGAGTATGCGTATCAGATTTCCAAAAAAAAAAAAAAAAAAAAAAAATTAAAAATTCCCCCATTTAAGGGGTACCCTAATATATATATAATAACAATAAGAGTTATAACAAAAAATAAACAGATGATTAAATTGCCACAACAACACACATAAGTCTATCCGGTTACAAATAAAATATTTAAATAATTTGACCAATATTTTTTAGATATGAAAAGTAGTATAATACTCACCTTAACCCTTTGTATCCCACCGGGACTTTAAAGTCCCATAAAAAAAATTCCTCAATATAGCCTAAATTTACTACAGTATTTCTTTGGGATTATAGTTTAAGCTTTAGTCCCTATAGTTTAAGCTTTCCCTATAGTTAAGCAATAGTTTAAGCTAAATTTAATACTTTCGCGACCGCTGACGTAGATTCACGTCATTTGAAAATCTGTAACTCCACCAGTGGGCGTTTCTTCCCAATTTCTTTTCTATTTATTTTTTAAATATATAACCAATATTCACATTTTTACAATGAAATACAGGGTGTCCAAGAATTATCTTTACAACTTTGAAATTTAATAGCTTTTGAAATAAAAAAGATATTCACATTCTGTGTTCTGCAGTTATTAGTGCAACTCATAAAGTTTTTTTTCTGTTTAGGTTAGCCAGTTGTAACTGAGCATGTGGACCCAACAGGAGAAAGCACAATGTGGGGCATGGTTCATTGAGAGCAAATCGGACACACAAGTTCAACGCAATTGCAGGACCAAATTTGGCAAGGCGCCACCATCCAGACCCACCATCCGTGCATGGCACACCAGCTTCATGACCACAGGCTCAGTGTTACATAAGAAAGGAGCAGGACGACCCAGCACAAGTGATGAAACTGTTGAGCGGGTTCGCGAAGCATTCCAGCGCATGCCAAAAAAATCAGTTCGTTCGGCTGCTACACAAGAAATACCCAGATCAACAGTCCACAAGGTGCAAAAAAAAAAAAAAAACTTTATGAGTTGCACTAATAACTGCAGAACACAGAATGTGAATATCCTTTTTTTTTCAAAAGTTATTAAATTTCAAAGCTGTAAAGATAATTCTTGGACACCCTGTATACTATGGACACAAATGCTTTGATTAGAAAGAATATAATTATAATGTATATCCATTTCCAATATAAATGTGAATACAGAAAATTCTGTTCTGAAATATTGTAATGTAGGAGAATAACGTGCACAGGCGGACCTTACTGTCAAAATTTCAAAATCATGCGGTCGTGAAAGTGTTAATATGAGATGATTCTCATGCATAAAGAAATATAATAAAAAAGTTTCAAACTATTTTTCCAAAAATAAAATAATTTAGGATATAAAATGTTAAAATAATTCCGATGAGAATACAAAACATATAGAAACACTATAAGAAGGAGTTATATATATATATATATATATATATATATATATATATATATATAACTCCTAGGGGGAGAGTTTGATCAATAAAAGCATGCTTTAACCCCACACATATGTCTCAAGTCATATGGGGCATTTTTGACAGTTTAAATCATTTATTTTATGTTTTTGCAGTTAGTTTTACTTATGAATTGTTTCACTTTAATTAATTTTCTCGTAAGTTTTTCTTAGTTATTTTTGTTACTTATTTACAACTATTATGACTGAAAACATATATTATAATTTCATATATATATATATATATAAGAGTAGTTCTGTGCATTTGGCTAATAAATTATGCAAAAGAAATTTTGTTAACGTTTGCACACACTAAATCAAATATTATTTAGTGAAAATGCTCAGATTTAGCCAGATATTTAGAATTTTTACATTCTAATTTCAACATTTTTTCTCTACTGTAGTATGTGAAAGGTTTTTTAATTGACATTGCATTGATTTAAAAATCCTGCATGCTATAAGCAAAAAAACGTAGGACATTTTTTTCAGTATTGTAAAAGATATATTTATAGTTCTTTGAATATACAGCTTATTCTCATACACATGAATATAGATAATGAAGAATTATAATCATACACTAGAACTACAGCACATTTTGAGCAACATATTTTGTAAAAGGTGATTCCAAACATTTGAATTTCTTCTACATTCAATAGAAGAAAGTATTGGTTTCTTTAAAAAATGTTGACTTCGAGTTTTCGATAGATTTATTCATTTTTGGGTGCCCTGAACACGATTTGATCAATTTCAGAAAATGTCAGTGTGTGAGTGACAAAAATTTTCTCTACGCAGAATTTCAAACAAATTGATATGTGGTTGCCCCTTGACAAAAATTAGTGTCTATCCTTTTTTGATGAAAATCGTCCAACAGGTTGTGTTGCCATCCCACTTTTTGTAAATTTGTAACATGGTGGTATAGGATAAATTTTCCTATAAATGTGTACAACGTGAATTAACTTTAAGAAATAATTATGTAAATAAAAAGAAATACGTATAATAGTAATAGTCAACTAGGATAAATATTTTGGACACGATAAAACAGCGTTTGACCTCATGGGGGGGGGGGGGGAGGGGGGATGCCAACGATAGGGGTAAAATTTTCAATGTGTATATCTTTCAAAAGAACTCGTCATTAGTTTTAAAACAAATGATTGAACCCAGATCTGTTATAATTTAAAGCAAATTTGCCGAAAAATAATTTTAAAAAATAATAATTTTAATAAATTATTTGTACTAGATGAATTTGTATAGAAAAATATAGAAAAAGTCTTTGATGGCATGAGGTACGTATAGCATTTCTGTAAAACCCACAAAGTTGCAGTATAATTCATTATTTATTATTCTAGATATTTGACAAAATGTCAAAAAATAGAAAGTGTTCGGTCATTTATGTCAGATTAATTTATGCAATTACTCCAACAGTGATGATTTTTCTTTTCTAAATTAACTCAATTTTAATCATTTTTTTTTTCTTTTATTACATTAAAAAATAAATAACTTTAAACCAGTCGGTAATATAATTTATGCGTAGTTTTGCGAACTTTGAAAAAAGTAACTATATCTTAAGATTAAATCACTTTCTCTGTAAAATTATCAGTTTTATTGAACAGCGTAAACAAATACATTTAGCGAGAGAATTAGCACAAAACAGGTTTAGCGATTCTTTTTTTCTTTAGTAGCGAATATTAGTATTCGTGTAGCAGTAATTTCATACTTTCGAAAGAGGTTTTTAAAGACGAGACTATTTCCTGTACGATGAATATTTATGTAATGAAAGAATTACTTATTGTTGCTTTCAGTGTTTGTTTACTTGTTCATGCTCCAATTACAAGTAGATAGAATGTACGTGAAAGTAAAATTTCTGTTTAAGCAACGATCCATAACGGAAATGTTTAAGCACACGCGACTTTGCAACTGAAACATAAATGATAGTAAAAGATGCAAAAATTTTCCTAACATAACTAAAAGTAATAGTAGAAATCAGTCTTTCAATAGATATTCAACAGATCTGATAGAGCAGTTTTCTTCATGAAACATTTTTTTGCAAACTACTGAAAATTTTACATCAGTGAACATTATCAAAATATAAATGTCATTCAAACAAAAAAATGTAACTGTTAAGAATCTTAAACAACCAGTTTGCCTAAAAGCAATGTTTTCTTAAATAGTTACATACATGATTTAATAAAGAAGCACCACAAAACTGGCGTTGTAAAAATTATTACTTACAAATTTTGAATAAACACCTTAAAATGCAATAAACTCGCCACAGTTGTTTCGGGTCGAAAAAACACACGACCCTTCATCAGGCGAATAAAGTAAGCACGAGTGGCACAAAGCGGCAACACTTGCCGCTTTGACTGCAGCACTCGTGCTTACTTTATTCGCCTGATGAAGGGTCGTGTGTTTTTTCGACCCGAAACAACTGTGGCGAGTTTATTGCATTTTATGGTGTTTATTCAAAGTTTGTAAGTAATAAGTTACATACATGGGCACCATTATGATAAAATTGGCTTACATTTAAAGAAATCTTCAATTCTTATGGGAAAATATGACAACTGGATTGCGATGTGATCAATTAAACAATTTGTGGCACTCTTTCACCATGCTTTTCATAGCAACTATTTAATATCTGCGAATAAAACTTACTAAAGTACTGCTAGAAAACAAATTATATTATAGAAGTCGCCTGTGATAGGAAAATTGCTGATTTAATTCTGTTAACCCTTTAACGTTCATTCGTTTCGCAGCGAAACCAAACATTTGACATAATTTAACGATTTTTTTGCAGCAGTTTTTTAACATTTCCCCCTTATTTTAATCAGTTTTAAACTTTTGTTCCTTTTCTGTTGGGTAGATAGCAGCACTATTCCAGAATTTAACAAATAATGCTTCAAAGGAAGTTAAATGCATAAGTCATTTGAAGTTTCTTAGTGTGCGCGAGTGCAAATTGATGGTTTGATAATACACTCATGTCTAGTTTTTTTTTTTTTTTTTTTTTTTCATTTAATGAAGAGCTGGACTATTATTTTTACGTGAAACAACTTTTTACGAGTTTTTGTAGTCGATAATGTTTATTTATAAAGTGTTTTATTTATTAAATTAAATATTATTTGAATTTAATAAGGTTAACTTATAGATGTTTCAAACAAAAATTTATCGATTAAGAACTATGCTAATTTTTTTATTTTTTAAATATTTATGATCAGCTATGTGTATAAAAGCCATTTTTACCATTAGTTTAATAAATTTTAAAATAAATTAAATAGTGAACGTTAAAGGGTTAACTATCTGCTTATAGGAGGAACATACGTGCTGCAATATTCAGGCACATAGGCTTGCACTAAACATGACAGTAAGAAATTTATTTGGTGCAACTATGGTGATTGAAGTTTATTTATATTGTTCCATACTGACCTAGCACAACTCTATAGTGCAATGCCGTTTCCTGCGCCTAGCATTCAGGACTAGAGATGGGCGTTATTTCACGTAACATAATAAGTAATATTATTATTGCATTGTAGCCTATTAGCACAGTAATATATTACAAAAAATATCCTATTAAAAAAATAATATTTTCCACTTTATCTCTGCATGCGAAATAGACAAGAAATTTCTGGCGATAAAACTGATATAATACACCATTATACAAGTAAAAAGCTTGAATTATTTCTTTTATATAATTACTTTTTTATTTTATTTTATTTTATTTACAAAATACAAAAACAATATTATGAACGCCGGCTAAAGACTCGCATCAGACTTTCCGTGCAGATGTTCCAATCGATTCGTTACTTCACGTCTGAAAAAAATAGGTCTGAAATCTCAGTAAGGAACACAGACGATTTCATGCAATCTGTTACTCAGTGATATTCTGAATCAGTAATATCTTTCCATTTCCAAGTTCATAAAATTATCGTTAAAAAAATAATACAGCTGCAGCTGTATTATTTTTTTTTAACGATAATTTTGTAATGATAATATTTTCTAGAATGTATTACGGAATATTCCTTGTGAAATACATTAATCAAAATAATTTTAATAAGCAAGATAATTTTAACGTTTGGGACAAATGACATCGTGCTCATATTAATTTAGAAATGATTTTATTTGGTGTTGATTATTTTTCATGGAATAATAAAATCGTTTGAATAAAATACTTTGATACCACGGTTTAACGAAATAGTGTTAATTTATGCAGCTACCATGAGATAGGTAAGGGGTGATTATTAGATGTTGATTACTATTTCGTCATGAAGGTGAGGAATGGCATTACACTTGCTAGGTTCGGCTTCGCTTGCGTATTGGAAACAGATGTTTCGGGACGGGAGTTTGATAATTGAAAGGAAGGAGTGTTTGTTTATATTTTAATTGCTTATAGCAGATGATATTGAAAATGCGTAATGGCATACAGCATTTATTGTGGTTTTATTAAGAATAATTTGAGAAGAAAATTGAATATTTATTTATTTATTTATTTTTACTGTTTAGCTTTTCTTCACTTTTTTTTTTTTTTAAATCTGATTTTTTCTTGAGACTATTTTTACAAGATTTAAAATGAGTATAGGCGTTAAGAATAGTTAATTATGCTCTTCTGTGAAAATTAAGTGTCTGAGAAAATACATCATTTTATGCAATTTTTGTAAGCAAAATCTATATTTTTTAACAAGTGTTTCAAATTTTAGAAAACATATTCAAAATGACTGTTTGCTAAGTATGAGTGAAAAACACAAATTTTCTTGTCAATCTGGAAAGCTCAAGTTCTTCGGAAAATCAAAAGAAACAGTCACTCGGTAGTTTAAAATTTGGGGTGCCTTAAAGATGTTTCTTAAAAACTTGCTATTATTATTTAATTGTTTCTTAATTACATATATGGCTTATAATATGATAATTCTTTTTTTTTTTTTTTTTTTTTTTTCAGAAAACGGCTCTCGTGTACGTGTTTCTTGATATTATTTGAAATATTCTGTTTTCGTGTTTAAAGGAATTGGTTTAATGAACCTTAAGCTTACTCGATTGGGACAAGCGTTTGTGTAAAATTTTGACACTACCACTATTTTATATTAGCGTTTTTTTTTTTTTTTTTTTTTTTTAATTGAAGAAATTCTAGTATTAAATAAAGTGAAATTTACTATTCGAAAGCATTGGGACTTAAAAACATGAACCGCATCCACTGTGTAGGACACATGCATATATTGTATATCATCCAGAAAGGATTAGAAAGACATTAGCCATATGTAAACTAAAAAGTAATAGGTTATAAAAATAATATGTTGCAAAAACCTATTACCAAAGGAAGTATGGAATGAAGTAACCTATTACTGAAAAGTAACTCTTTATCCTATCTCTATTCAGGACCATTCTTAAGGTCTGGAGGGGTGCCAAATTGACCAACGGATTGGTATTTGGTATGCATCCAGTCATTCGGCGTACGGTCATAGCTTATTTTCTCTCAACCTCAAGTATCACCCTTCTTTTAACATTGAACTCGTTTAGTGAGCATATGCGCATAGGCTTCCACAGTCGCTGGAAACGTGGTTGAAGAATATGTCATTGTTCACGATGTAAAAGATATATACACTGATTTATACTACTTTATTTGTCAAATGATTCAAAATGCAGAGAAGTATTCAAAAGAAAATACATAATTAGTTTCAGATACACTTTCGTTGCATTGTGTATAAAAACGACATTTTTTCTACGCACATTTAAAAGGTTAGAATACAACAAAATAGGACAATGTTTTTGTAAACTAAAAATTCTAAAAACACTAAAAATTGTTTGACATCAGGTATAAGAAAGGAAATTTCGTAATCTACAGATGAATGATTGTTTTAAAAAACAATCAAAGAAAGTACGAAAAAAAAAGAAAAAGACAGGAAAGAAAACAAAATAATAGTAAGAGCAGATCAGTATTGCAAGCTGTATTTTACATACTAGAATATATTTCCATACTCAATGAAAAAATGATAGTCGTTTGGTGTGTAACGACCACGTACTACTACTATGCATAATATAAACTTTTTACTTTCTCTTATCCATAGAGTCGAGAAAGTATTGTTTTAGGGTCAAATTTTCGAACGTGAGTTTTTGTTATATTTACATGTTCTGAGGTCCCCTGAATACGAAAATTGTGTTTTTAGCACATGGTCTGTGTGTCTGTGTGTGTGTGTCTGTTATCAGCATATCTCAAGAACAAATAGTAGCAGAAATTCCAAACTCGGTATGCTAAATGTGTATCATAGAGGGATGTTACACTAAGCTTTTCGTTGAGATGAAGCAAATGGTTCGTGTACAGGGAAACTCAAAAGTATTCAAATACATTACGTCTGTGGGGAAATTGCAGGTAAGTAGAGTTTAACATGTATAGACTGCACTAAACCAAATGAAACGAATATATATTTTTTGTTATAGAGATAGTCAACTGGGAAAATTTTTTTTGTGTATGTAGGAGCCTCGCCTCCCCCCCTAAGTCCCCCCTCGAGGGGAGTAAATTTTCATGATGGGTATCTTTCAAAAGAGCTCGCCAATACCTTTAAAACGAATGGTTGAACCATCGATCTGCGATAATTTAAAATAAAGTTATAGATTTTTTTCATTTTTAACAAAAAAAAAAAAAAAATTTTTTTTTTTTTTTTAAATGTAATATTGAGAATAAATTCAACTTTTTTTGGGATATTTAGTATTATAGTACTTCTGTATGGATATCGTCTGCATTATCATAATTTGTGTAAATAATAATTTTAATAAATTATTTTTAAAAACAAAATTATTTTTTAATAACTGAATTAAATTCTATATAAATGTGAGTGCATTAATGAAACGGGGGGGGGGGGGTTGAGGGGGGCGGTAGCCCCCCTCACACAGAACTAATTATTATATAAAACACTTCAGAAGCCTAATATGAATTGTTTAACATAGGTTTACATAACAGTACTCGTTATCTTACCTATTAATCTCCAACCTGTATTTATAGTATTAAATTTCAGGGTAAGAGAAAGTCGTGTGAGTGACACACCAGATTATTTTTATAGACATCCCGAAGACAAAACACAAACCTAACCAATATGCCTAACAACTTTTCTGTAGTAGAAAACGAAAGGGCATCTAAAAGGGAACTTATATTGCAATTTTGAAGAAAATCGTTAGAGTCGATTTTGAGATACGGACTCACGGTTTATTTCTGTGTTTTCCTGTCGCACTTCGGTTTTCCAATTTTTAACATAGGTTGGAAAAATTATTTGTATACCGAGCCTGGCTTAATTAAGAAGTTTCGTCGTTTTAGCTTTTTTCGTTTTGGCGATATGATAGTGTACATACATTTACACATTGACTAGTTTCCCAAAACACATTTTTTGTACTTATAAGACCTCAAAACATGTAAATCCTCTGTAACTCGATATCGAAAATTTTGATCTGATACAGTATATACTTCCATTATTTACCTGTTTTTTCGGATAATGGATGTAAAAATTATTAGCAATATGATAATGAGACAGTTTAGTTTACATATAGTAAGAAAGACCGATATTGACATATATGAGCGAAACGACAGGGATAACATACGCATATATACAATAATTTTAGGAAATTTTATATTCGATTGCACGTTTGCACATACATATAAACACATATATACCAATAAAATATTTAAACGCATATAAAGACAAAAAACATCACACTATAATGCCAAAATTATTTTTTATTTGCTTTCAAAAGAAACTGATACCCCAAAATATAGAATAATTATCTTATTAATATAAAACAAAGACTTGGAAAATAAATTAAAAATGTGATTTAAACCTTTTGTAAGTCATCTCTGTTTCATAACATCAACTGTTGATAATACAACTTAATATACAATGTTTTACACGGTATCTATTTAAAAGAAAATTGGAAAAAAACTGGTAAGGGAAGTTTGTATCACAAAACATACAGATTTATTTCTAGAATAAAGCATTTGTAGATCGAAAGATTTCGAGTGTTTTGGATTTACTCAGCTCTTGTAGTAAACTTCTCGATAACAGTATCGTTATGTCACCAAAAGCCATTGATAAGGTAATTGACCTAAGAATTAAGCAAAATCTTTGAAGAGGCTTCTTGAATGCTTAGAAGTAGAATCACAAAAACATCTCACAGCATTTACCATAATTTAAAATCTGTAATACAGCTATCAGATTACTAAATTAAACACGATATTTAAAATGAAGCCTGCAGAGAAAACTATTGAAAAAAGAATTTGATGAAAATTTAGAAACATAATAATTTGATGATAAAAATTTGGGGTCGTGCTCTTAGCGACAGTGCCTTTAGCGTAAATCTATAAACCAGTGTTCTTAGCGTAAATGTTATGCCCCTCGGTGGCATGCTTTTAGTGTAGGTGCCTTTAGCGTAAATCTGTAAAGTATCGCAAAATAGGGGCGTTTAAAAATTGAAAGAATTTCTCTGTTGCCAGATTTATACAACAAAATAATCTGGTGTGTCACTCACACAACTTTCTCTTACCCTGCATCTCAATATTATAAAGACAAATTGCAGATTAAGTCATAAAATCAATAACGTAAGATAATAAAGTTCAATGTACTTTAAAAATAATCTAAAATAGGATTAGGAAGAGTTTTATTTAATATATAATTATATTAGGGGGTACCGCCCCCTCAACCCCACCCGTTCAATTATAATGCCTACATTTATTTAACCCCCCACCCCCACCCCCCTCCCCCCCAAAAAAAAGAAAAAAAAAAAAATCAAGACTATAATTGATTTTAAAGTGTAAACAGTAGAAAAATTAAGAAAATGTGGACTGAATGTAAAATTTCCAACAGTCAGACAAATAGGGAATAGCGAAATCACAATTTACAAGATTTTTAAAATTTTTATAAATATGAAAAGCTTCAAAGAAATCGAGTTCATGAATGGATTTAGGTCTGCAAATTATTTTAGCTGAATTAAATTTAAAATTATGATTTTCCTCTCAGCAATGTTTAGAAATAGCCGATTTATTGGTTTCTTGTTTGCGGACGTAATTCATATGTTCTTTAAGACGAAATTTAAGACTGCGTTTAGTTTGGCCAATATATGATAAACCACACTGACAGGAAATACTATAAATACCCCAAGAATTATGCATATCAATGGGATCTTTTAACTGAGAAAAGGTGAGTTTATTGGAAGGCGAAAATATTATTTAAAAATCATATTGTTTGAGACTTTTAGCTATGGTTTGACTGGATTTAGGAAAATAGGGTAAGACAATACTGATATTAGAAGAGACTGACTTAGTAGACGAAATACGAGGGAGTTTTAATTTTTGGATAGCTTTGTCTATAATGGAAGGGTCATAACCTCTGTTAATTGCAATGGCTTTCAGGTATTTAATTTCAGATTTTAACAAAATAGGATTTGAACAAATATTAAGGGCACGGTTTACAAAAGTATAGAAAGCAGCCATTTTTTTGGTTAGGTGGGTGACATGAACGCGCATGGGGAGGAAGGGAGACAGCAAAATTTTTTCGATAGACGGTGGTTGAAAATCCATTTACAGTGCGAGAGACGAGGGTATCAAGAAATGAAAGGGAGCCATTATTTTCTATTTCATATGTAAATTGGATATTACTGTCAATTGAATATAAAGTTTCTAAGACATGGTCAATATTGTGATGAGATATGTCGATAAGCGTGAAGGTGTCGTCAACGTAACGGGTCCAAAAAGGAAAGCATATTTTCTTAAAAAGCTTGCTTTCGAAATAGTGCATGTAGATATCAGCGAGAATTGGGGAGAGAGGGGAACCCATGGCTAAACCTTCAGACTGACGATAGAATTTATTTTGGAAAGAAAAAGTGGTTTGTGATAAACAAATGCGGGTAAGAGAGATTAATTCTTGTATTTCAAAAGATGTGAAATGAAACTCTTTTAATATATTTTCGAGACAGCAGAGGGCGCCACTTATTGGAACATTAGTGAAAAGAGATTTTACATCAAAAGAAACCATAGTGAGATTAGTGTGAGGGCAATTTTGAATGTTTTTTGCAAATTTTATGGAATTCTTAACAGTACAAGTGACGTAGTAATTTATTCGGGTTTTAATATTCCAATGCCAAGTCTCCTGTTATTACTATAATTGATTTGTCTTCAAACTTGCCGATCTTGACCAAATTTTTCAAGTGGCAACACAATATGAACTTCAAAATGCACAATTTAAATTTTCTGCAGTTATTTGTTTTTAACCCTTTATCTACTGACGGTACTTTAAAGTACCATTACTTTAAAAAGAATATAAAATCGAATTTATAGAAGAAATGTCAAAGATATTTATAAGAAGGGAACAGATGTACCTCCCTTTAATCTCACTACAAAGCATTAGACTATACATATAGTCATTTTTGTTCCATAAGGGATTTTATGGAGTGCACATGCTGTTTTTGCTTGATATTTTTGATATTTTTCATTATCTTCATGTGTGTTATAATTAATTCCTGTATTATTTCAAGAATATCCCACTAATCTTAGAAAAAATATGAGGAACATAAAGAGTAAATATTTCTCTACACTTTTTTCGTGTCGAAATAATTTTTTCGACCTCTATGTACCAGTGCTACACTAAAGTACGACCTCCCAAAATTCTCATTAATTATTATGATGAGGTGATATGCATAATTTTTAACATACATATCTTTAAATAATGCATTTTAGTAACTAAAAATATATGCTTCAAACACAATTTTTGTCTGTATCATAATGCAGTAGATAAAGGGTTAAACTATGCTGATAACAGATATATATATACATATCAACCGCTAAAAATTGGACTTTCGCATTCTAGGCGCCTTAACGCGTAATCTTATATTGAAAGAAAAATTTTAAAATAGAACTTGAAAATATAATTTGTTTACAGTATGGTATGAAAATTTAATTTTCCTTCCTAATCACTGTTCGTCGACTGAAAAATGTAACTTAATGTTAGTAAAATATAGCAAAGCACTTCCATCAATTGTATTCAATAGAAAAGAACGTTTAGCTTAATTTTGGGTAGCCCTGTATATTGTCTATAAACTATATGCACATCGTATTGTGCACTTAAATTTAGTTTTATATGAAAATACCTACCACAAAATGTGATGCACTTCTAGCTATTTCCAAGTACAGTAACCGCCGCTTAATAAATTCACTGGTTAATAAAATCAGCCGCTTAATCTGATCAAATTGCCAGGACCGGCATCAAATCAATACAAACTACTTTTAAAGCTGCCGCTTAATAAAATCATAATCCCCGGTTAATAAACTCAAAAATATCTCCTCATCAGCCAAAAATATCATTTGTGCACACATTTTTTTTTTTTTTTTTGTGAAATAGAAAAAGAAATTAAAGCACAACAAACCCTCCGTTACCGCTCTTTGTCGAAGATTTTACACTTGTAGCACAGTTACAAATTAAACCCGCCCCAAAACTTATCTCCGCAACAGTTTCAAGGAACGTATTCTTCAAAACGCAGTAATAAGTTATAAATCTGATTTCAAATGATATATATATATATATTTTATTTCTAATTATTAAAAGGCAATTTCTAGTTCTTATTTTGAAATTACTATAATTCATGAGGTTTAAACGGAAACACTTTAAATTTACAAGAACAGCATGAACTTTTGGTAAAGTAAGGATGATTTTCCTCAAAGCAAAGCGCATGTAAACTTGGAATGCGTTTAATTTACTTATATCTAAGGAACAATTTTTTAATTATCTAATAAAAATTAATTAATATTATTTACTAATTCCATTATTCGTTACCTTTTGAAGTTTCTTTCCAAATTCAAAGAAGTAATACCGTTTCCTTAAGTGCAGGAACTTTCGCCGGATATAAAAATCAGCTGTTAATAAAATCACTTTGGCTCAGAACGAATGTGATTTTAATAAACGGCGAGAACTGTATACCCCAATATATCCAAAAACTTCGGGTAGCCGTGTAAACACAAATGATGAATGTTTTCCATACCATAATCAACACAAAACAGGATTTTATACATATAAAATAATGCATCATAAATATGCAGTTATAAAAAATAACTACATATAAATAGAAAATCTAGTTGGAAGTATACAGTCGGCAACAAAATTATTCGAGCGTTAGCAATAATTCCTATGTAAAAAAAGTACACTTAATACTATTTTGTTAAATAAATCCTTGTTGAATCATGTTCTTAGTCAGTCTAACTGCCCACTGCAATGCTAATATTAATAGTTTAAACTATATTTCTCAATCAAACAATTTAAAACACCCGGTACACAGGGATCGTACTTTCCGCCTTTTTTTGTAGGGCATTTTCGGATATGAGAAATTTCCAGCTTTTTCACTATTACTATTTTTATAGAAAAATCTCCATCCTGTTTAATCACGGCATGTTACAATGAAAACACCATAAAAATTTCTCTATAAAATCAATGATAGCAAAAAAGTTGGAAATTCTCCATCCATGAAAGCACCCTAAAAAAAAGGCGGTGAAGGCGACCCCTGGGTATATAAAACTTTACAATAACATTCAAGGTTATTTTAATCGTTAAAAAAGTAAATGGAAAGTTACCTTTCTTTAAGTATGTGTATACGTGCCAGACAGATAAGATAAAAGAAATATTTTAGTATGAAGTGAAATATGGATCATTTACATACTTGAAATGCTTTCAAACGGAAGTCCTCAAAGACAGGTTTGTGTGTGTGTGTGTAGAGATTACTTCACTTTATTCTATTCTATTTCTAAATGACATAAAATATTTTTTTTTGTTTTTGACATCTGGTGGCATTTTCTCGTTATTTCAATAGGTTTAGAAGAAAAAATATTAAAATATCGTGAATGAAAAATAGAGTATTGTTTTAAAATGTTATATTTCTTTTATACGGTTTCTTGGGCGATTATTTATGCAGAATAAATCGAATTATTCAAAATGAATCAATGATATTTGTTTTGTTGATCGACGTCCTATTATAGTTGCATAGATAAAAATATTTTAAATAAAGGAAGTTGGATTAAGTTTCAGATATTAAAACGACATGCACATTTTTTAAACGAAATGCCAAAAAGAATTTTAAACCAGTATCTTCGTAAAGAAAAAAAAAAAAAAAAAAAAAACTGGAACGTAAAAGTAAATAAGGAAAAAGTTTTTATTTATACTTTTTCTTATGGAATAGATTTTCTAAAAATATGGGCTATTATAGACTTTTTAATCATATTCAAATGATTTTTGAATTCGCTGTAAAAGAACAATATTTTATGTCTTTTAGATGTATATTTCATAATTATTATGAAAGGTGAGGAGACACAAGTCCCAATAGGATGAATAAAATGTCTCTGTAATGGAGATGAAAGGTACAGGTATAGTAATTCTCTGTTAGACAGTTCGTATTATACTATATGCGACGCCGTATTTCCGTATAAATGAAAAGTTTCCTTTCTCTTGCATTGATCGCCGCTAGACATCTGATTTGCATCAAAATACTCAAGATTCGCAGAGGTGTTAAAAAAGCAGCTTCCACAAGTCAATGAAGATCGACGCAAAAATGAGCACAAAGTTTTTTTATTAAAAATGCTGCATGAAATAAGAAGGGAAGGGGCCCCTAACGGATAAATTTTTTAAAACCTACATTCGTATGTGTTCTAAACAGGAGCGATCAGAAAAAAAAAATGATAAAGTTCCAGCCAAATTCAAGTTATCGTTACATATTGGCATTTGATTCCTTCGCCAGTAAAAGCACATAAAAAGTGTTTTTTTTTTTTTTTTTTTTTTTTTAAAGATACGTTATACTCTAATCAAACTAATAATTTTGAATACACAGAGCAGGAATGCCATACATATTAACCCTTCAATTTCGCCAAACTTTAGTAATGAGAAATGAGAAACCACAACGACAGATACTAAATATATATATATATATATATATAAGATAAAATTTTAAATATAGGAGGGAGTAAAACTTGAATTATTAAATAAATAGAACTAGAACAAAGTTTTTATAAGCCAATGCGCAAAAGCAGCAGAAGGAAATATAAAACTATAATAAACAAAATAATCAAAACCAGATAAAAATTTTAATCCCAAAACACATGAGGGCCTTCATCAGGGGAGCTCCCTCATGTAGGGAAAGGAATATGAGAAGTTTCTGACGAAACGCTGGTATTAACCATAAAACACGTTTCTAGCCCCAAACTTCTCACAGATGGATTCACGACCGTACAGCAAAGGAATATCAATTAATACATAGCATAAAAAGAAATTAAATTCGGAAATAAAGCACAAAATATATTACATCAAATATAAAATTCAAGAAATATAATACATCAAATATAAAGTACAAAAATTAAATAAAATAAGAATATATAAATACATACGAGGACAAACTGGAATAATCAGAAAATGGAAAATTGAAAAAATTAATATATAAAGGGGGGGGGGTGTTTTTTCAATTTTCCATTTTCTGATTATTCCAGTTTGTCCTCGTATGTATTTATATATTCTTATTTTATTTAATTTTTGTACTTTATATTTGATGTATTATATTTCTTGAATTTTATATTTGATGTAATATATTTTGTGCTTTATTTCCGAATTTAATTGCTTTTTATGCTATGTATGAATTGAAATTCGTTTGCTGTACGGTCGTGAATCCATCTGTGAGAAGTTGGGGGCTAGAAACGTGTTTTATGGTTAATACCAGCGTTTCGTCAGAAACTTCTCATATTCCTTTCCCTACATGAGGGAGCTCCCTTGATGAAGGCCCTCATGTGTTTTGGGATTAAAATTTTTATCTGGTTTTGATTATTTTGTTTATATATATATATATATATATATGTATATATAATTTAATTCTGTTCAAGGATAATTTTGATTAACTGAATAAAATCACGTTATTAGACGACTATGATTTAGGAGGAACATAAAAATGAAATAAGCCATGTGTTATTCTTCATAAGACGAAATGATATCATGAGATTTTGCTTGCAGAGTTTTTTTTTTTTTTTTTTTTTTTTACACTTATTTTTTTCTTTTTTATTCGTGGAGAAATAATTCAGCGGTTAATTAGAGATAAATATTGAATACACAAGTAAATTTGTATATAAAGCGTTAAAATAGATTTGAATTTAAATGGAAAATTTAAAAAATATATGTGATTTCTACATCACAGTCTCATCCGATGGCCATTATTTCCCTGCATCTAGGCATTTATCTTGTCTTGAATCACTGTGCAATTATACTTGTTTTTTTTTTTTTTTTTTTTTTTTTTTTTTGGAGTAAATGCCACACAACAATATACTAAATAGCTACTTATGACTTTAATACTGAATATTTCCATAACTAAAAAATGAAAATATATTTAACCCTTTATCTACCGATGGTACTTTAAAGTACCGAAAGTTTAAAAAGCGTATAAAATCGAATATATGGAAGAAATGTTAAAGGTATTTATTTATAATATAGACGTATATACTCATTTTAGTCTCATTACAAAGTAGACGCTACATGTAGCAGTTTTTGTACCAGAAAGGATATAGTTTTAGCTTGGCAATTTCCACAATCTTCATGTGTGTTATAATTAATTCCTATATTACTCATAAAACTTATAAGGAACAAAAAGAGTACATTTTTTTGCACCCTTTTCGAAGGTCCTGATATCCTTTTCGACCTCTGTATACCAATGGTACACTGAATACCACATCACTAAATCCCCATTAATTACTAGGATGAGGTGATATATATGCAAGGGACATAACGAGGAACATAAAGAGTAAATAATAAACATAAAGAGTAAATAGAGGCATAAGAATAATAGAACATAAAGAGTAAGTATTTTTTTCACCCTTATCTAAGGTCCTGATAACCTTTTCGACCTCTGTATACCAGTGATACACTGAATACCACATTACTAAATCCTCATTAATTACTAGGATGAAAAGATATGTATGCAAGGGACATAAAGACTAGAGATGGGATAAATAGTTACTTTTCAGTAATAGGTTACTTCGTTCCATACTTCCTTTGGTAATAGGTTTTTGCAACATATTATTTTTATAACCTATTACTTTTTAGTTTACATATGGCTAATGTCTTTCTAACCCTTTCTGGATGATATACAATATATACATGTGTCCTACATGGTGGATGCGGTTCATGTTTTTAAGTCCCAATGCTTTCGAATAGTAATCTTCACTTTATTTAACACTAGAATTTCTTCAATTAAAAAAAAAAAAAAAAAACGCTGATATGAAATAGTGGTAGAGTCAAAATTTTACATAAACGTTTGTCCCAATCGAGTACGCTTAAAGTTCATTAAACCAATTCCTTTAAGTACGAAAACAGAATATTTCAAATAATATCAAGAAACACGTACACGAGAGCCATTTTCTGAAAAAAAAAAAAAAAAAAAACTCATATTATAAGCCATATATGTAATTAAGAAACAAATAATAATAGCAAATTTTTAAGAAACATCTTTAAGCCATCCCAAATTATAAACTATCGAGTGACTGTTTCTTTCGATTTTCCGAAGAACTTGAACTTTCCAGATTGACAAGAAAATTAGTGTTTTTCACTCGTACTTAGCAAACAGTCACTTTGAATATGTTTTCTAAAATTAGAAACACTTGTTAAAAAATATAGATTTTGCTTACAAAAATTGCATAAAATGATCTATTTTTTCAGACACTTAATTTTATTATAAGAGCATAATTAACTATTCTTAACACCTTTACTCATTTTAAATCTAAAAAAATAATCTCAAGAAAAAATCAGATTTAAAAAAAAAAAAAAAAAAAAAAAAAAAAATGTGAAGAAAAGCTAAACAGTAAAAATAAATAAATATTCAATTTTCTTCTCAAATTATTCTTAATTAAACTTAAACAATATTCTTAATAAAACCACAATAAATGCTGTATGCCATTACGCATTTTCAATTCCATTTACTATAAGCAATTAAAATATAAACAAACACTCCTTCCTTTCAATTATCAAACTCCCGAAACATCTGTTTCCAATACGCAAGCGAATCCAAACCTAGCAAGTGTAATCCCATTCTTCACCTTTATGACGAAATAGTAATCAACATCTAATAATCACCCCTTACCTATGTCATGCTAGCTGCATAAATTAACACTATTTCGTTAAACCGTGGTATCAAAGTATTTTATTCAAACGATTTTATTATCCCATGAAAAATAATCAACATCAAATAAAATCATTTATAAATTAATATCAGCACGATGTTATTGGTCCTAAACGTTAAAATTATCTTGCTTATTAAAATTATTTTGATTAATATATTTCACAAGGAATATTCCGTAATAGATTCTAGAAAATATCATTACAAAATTATTGTTAAAAAAATAATACAGCTGTAGCTGTATTATTTTTTAAACGATAATTTTATGAACATGGAAATGGAAATTACTGATTGAGAATATCAGAGTAACAGAGTTGCATGAAATCGTATGTATTCCTTACTGAGATTTCAGACCTATTTTTTCAGACGTGAAGTAACGAATCGATTCGAACATCTGCGCGGAAAGTCTGATGCGAGTCTTTGAATTTTCGGTAGTAGCCGGCGTTCATAATATTGTTTTTGTATTTTGTAAATAAAATAAAATAAAATAAAAAAGTAATTATATAAAAGAAATAATTCAAGCTTTTTACTTGTACAATGGTGTATTATATCAGTTTTATCGCCAGAAATTTCTTGTCTATTTCGCGTGCAGAGATAAAGTTGAAAATATTATTTTTTAATAGGATATTTTTTGTAATATATTACAGTGCTAATAGGCTACAATGCAATAATAATATTACTTATTATATTACGTGAAATAACGCCCATCTCTAATAAAGAGTAAATAATAAACATAAAGAGTAAATAGAGACATAAGAATAATAGAACATAAAGAGTAAAAAAAAAAAAAATTTCACCCTTTTCTATGGTCTTGATAACCTTTTCGACCTCTGTATACTAGTAGTACACTGAATACCACATCACTAAATCCTCATTAATTACTAGGATGAGGTGATATATATGCAATAAAAATTATGGATATAAGTTTTATTGCGTATATATTTAAAAAATATAGTTTTAATTAACTAAAAAAAGGATAGGTTTACAATACATTTTTTGTCCGTTTCATAATTTGGTAAATAAAGGGTTAAGAAAAAAACACCATGAATAATAAAATGTTTCGAAGCAAACACCATAAACTGCGAAAACATGCAATAATCGTTCCGGTTCAATTTTTCTCTTCACTCGGATTTTTATGAAAGTTTTTACATTTTTAAAATCTTCAAAAAATTTCATGATTTTACTAAATGCCTATGGATTGCTCGAATAAGTTTTCTCTCATCGCATTTGCTATTTATTTTTTGTTTTACATTATATTTTATTTTATGTTAGTTATAAACTAAATTCTAAACTATTATTATTAGTTATTAATATTATTATCATAATAATTACTATTTTACACACCATAATATATTAAATTATAATGAACGTCTAAAACCGCAATTATAATAATCCATAAAATAAACAAATAAAATAAAATAAAATAAATAGAAACAAAAAGGAAAACGGAAAAGAAAAAAGAAGAAGAAGCATTTTGCCAGCATGCGTGACATACCTTGTTCGGTTCTTTTGTTAATTTTCCAGTTACGGTTACAAGATAATTTATTTATTTTAAAAAAATGTTATTTGAAAGAAGAATAGTTCAGAAATTAATATTATAAATATAATGTTAAGTTATTAAAGGTTATTCGTACATTTTTAGAATAATATTTCCAGTTTATCAGTCTTTATAACTATATGTTTTTTACCTGATATCCACTAAAAGACATTCATTAGAACAAAACTAAATAAGTTTTAAATAGCTATTTGTACAAATATTCTTAGTAGTAGATAATTTCAAATTAAAACTTAACAAAACAAAAAGAAAAACTTGTTTATTATTAAATGACTAAAACTTTATGAAACATATAAGACAGTCTCGTTCAGCGACTTTTAATTTGATTTTTAGGAATGTTTTTAGTTAATGTCTTTAATGATGGAAATTTAGAAAGTGCATAAAATTTTTAATTCTATAAATTCAATTTTTGATAGCTGTATCAATTTTAATGACATGCTATGTGCTGGTCATACATCCCAAAAAATTACACAAAAAAGAACTTGAGAGCATTTGATGTTCTACTTTTTTTTTCTCTCTTTTTATATGAAAAAAATCATGTCAGTAGTATTTTCAGTTACGTTTCCATTTTTCTACAGAATTTTGTAAAAGTGTGTTTATGTATACTAGTATATACACATATTATATATATATATATATACTAGCAGGCTGCGCCCGCTTCGCTGGTCACTATTTTTAAATGAATCACTATAACAAAGGAATTCTAAAAATTGCATTAATTTTTATCATGGAAAAAAAAAAATCTGATCGGAAAAAATGTCGCACCAAGTCCCCACTGCCTTCGGCTGCGCAGGTCATTGTGCGCTGCGCACGCGCATTTATGCTCGACACACTTAATGAATTACTATATTATCGTAAGGGAAAAACATAAATATAAAATACAAAAAAATTCTTCTCTCATCGGTGGAATAATCGGTCCGGGCCCACACTGTCTGAGGCAGCGTATATACGCGTGCGCGGCGCGCGTGTTCTTTTGCCCACCATTCCCATCCCTCCTAATTACTTTACACTTTCAAAAATATCCGCAATCGTTTTCTCGGGCTTTTAAACCTAGTAATACTAATTTCCAACGTTCTATCTGAATTTCTTTATTTTCACCACTGCGCCCGCCCCTCGTAATAATCCTACACTTTCGAGAATATCCGCAATCGATTTATCGGGCCTTAATAATTAATAATACTAATTTTCGACGCTCTAATTCTTATATTTATATTTTAGCCCCTTCGACCCCGCTCCTCCCCTTCCCGTTTATCCTAATATTTTTTCCCTTTTGAAAATATCGGCATTCAATTTTTAGGTCCCAAAAACCTATACGTGCCAATTTTGAACGGTTGAATTCTATTTCTATTCTTTTGCACCTTCGCCCCTCCCTTCTCGTCTCTTCTAAAAATTTTACAAATTCGAAAATATCTACAATCGATTTATAGGTATCAAGAACCTCTGTGTTCCAATTTTCAACGATCTAACTCTATTTTAATTTTTTGCCCCTCCGCCTTCCCCCTTCTCGCCCCTCCTAATAACTTTACACTTTCGAAAATATCATTATTCAACTTGCAGGCCTCTAAAACTTATCTGTACCAATTTTAAACGGTCTAACTGTATTTATAATTTTTTTCCCGTGCCCCTCCCCCCCCCCCCCCCTTCCCTGGACGAATTTCTAAAATTCCAGAAAATGGTTTTTAGGTATTTGTGTGAGCTATATTTTAGAGCTAAAATCTCACATATATATATGTATTATTATTATTATTTTTTTTTTTTTGGCGATATAAAGGATTATTTGAAATCATGTTTTGCCCCCTCTTCCCCTTGTGGGATGAATTTCTAAAATTCCAGAAATAGCTTTTTAGGTATTTGTATTAGCTATATTTTAGAGCAAAATTTTCACGTATATTTGTTTTTTTGTCTGAGATATATAAGATTATGTGAAATCACGTTTTGCCACCGAATTTCTACAATTCCAGAAATTGGTTTTTAGATATTTGTGTTAGTTATATTTTAAAGCAAAAAAAAATTACGGATATCTGTTTTTTTTTTTTTTTTTGAGATATTAAGGATTTTGTGAAATCACGTTTTGTCCTACCCCCCCCCCCCCCACCCTCCCCCCTTAAGGGGCGAATTTTGTAAAATCGCTTCTTAATGAATATATACGTCATAGAAGGTACAATGTCACAAAATTTCATGCTTCTAAGTCCAGTATATATATACATACATATATATGTGTGTGTGCGCGTATCTTTAGCTAACATTAAAGAAGATGGAACTGATATAAAGTTTTTATATGCACAATAGCATGTTTTACGTAGACTATGGCATAAAAAAATATTTATCTCATGCTTACAGAACCACTTTGAAGAACGTCGATATATATGAGTATTACTGTTGTGTTTAGAAATAGCTCGAACTTCATTTCAAGTTGTGTTATGCATTTTTTATTTTATTTTATTTATTTATTTATTTATTTTTTCTGTGTATAATTTAAATAGGTTGTTTGGTGCGTGGTGCGTATATAATTTATAGGCAATAAAAGAGTGATTTAGATGACAAATCTCCGAATAATTCGAAATTAATTTTAATAATTAATAAAAGACTAAAATATTTTTATGAATGCATCTACAATATTCAAACGAAGGACTCAAGACAGCGGTAGACCCCCATCCCCCCCCCCCCCCTCATAGAAATGCATATGAAATGGATTTTTTTCTAAAACTAATTTGAACTGCTGTTTAAACTGCTGTTTTAAATTTGAACTGTATTTTTCAAATACAGTACTTCATAGCTTACACATTAAACTGTATGTAATAATATATTTATAGTAATGTAAAATAAGAAAAAGTAGTGTGATTGCTGCACCAGATTATTTTACTTCCTTTTAGTGAAATAAATTTCTACAAATGTCCCACTTCTTGTCTCTTTAATATAATTATATGAACATGGAAATTACTCATGAAATTTTAAACCTCAGAGATGATATGTTTTAACGAATAATAAATTAATATCTCAATCAATTAATTAAAACAATTTTAAAAATTGTTTATCTCTCTAGAGCAAAAAATAACTGACGAAATCTTCAAATCAGAATTTAAAATATTTATAACAATCGCAATACAATAATTATTCAAAGCTAAATCTCGGTCTGTCATTTTCTGTTGTGCAAACAATTTTTTATCGTTTTAACCTCCAACGCATCTTCCCTAAAGGCCTATTTGATTATTTGATTTACAAGACTTGACCTTGACCTGATCTTATAGCAATATCGAGCGGGAATACTTAAATCGAAGGACGCAAATACTTCTGCTCAAAATTAATTCATAACCGACAGAATTCATAACGATAATCAATTTACGTTAAAGAGTTATTAAATATGCATATAAAGATAAGGAGGTCAAAATCATAGACCATTATCTAACCGTTTAAGAATAAATTCGGTGTCCTTTAGAATGGTAGTCTTTAGAAGGCAAAATAATAAATTAGAAATGGAATTTTAGATGAACTAGTATGTGGTCATCACAAAACTTTCATCAATATTTTCCTATATAAATTCACGTAGCATAAATTATTCATTAAAATTATTTTTCAGGATGAATGCAGACGATTTTTATTTCAGAGATGTATAACACTAAAAGCTAAAATCTTTTATTATTATTATTATTATTATTATTATTATTTAAATGAAAAATATTGATGATAATTTACAGTTTTAAAATTTTTAATTTTACATTGATTTGTTAAAAACAATTCTCAATGTATATATTTATACAAAATTTCGCTCCATTTTACAAATTATGAAAAAACGGCATGACAGAGCCACCTGTTGATCGAAACCTTCCAAAATGCAATCACCATTAATTTAAGTCAATGTCCAACTAAATATCAAGTTTTGTTAATTTCCGACCATTGGTTCGTGAGATACAGCGTCTACAAAATTTTGGTAGCACACACACATTTTCTAAAAATGTTCAAATTGCATTCAAAACATTCCAAAATGTGTAAATACATCGAAAACCGAAGGTCGAAAAGTTTTACGAGCCTAATACTTTCTTCTTATATTGATACATAAAAGAAGAATAAAAAATAGCATGCAAATTTCTTATTTTTAGCTATTAAACTTAATGTCATAGAATGAAATGCGACGAGGAAATTAATTTTTTAAATGTTCGTGTAACTGTTTTGTTTTTTCTAGGGTTAAATTTTATTAGTTCTGTATTATTCCCACGGTTGCCTGTTTGCAAGACAAAAAATTCACTTTAATATTTTATTGACATTATAATTACAAAGAACGTAAAACCCAATAATATTAAATACCACTTATGCACTTAATATGTGCCTGATGAATGTATGTACCGTTTATGAAATTTTAAGATGCCTAATAAAGCCTATATGCTTCTGTGTAGAACTCGTTATAATTGCCTTCTTTTTATCTTTCCTTTCTTACAATATTGTACGAAACCAATCACACGAGATTACAGGGATCAGGCTCATTAATTTATTAAGAGAACTGATGTATTTGCTGAAATATTTTGACAAATGTGGTAATTCAAATTAAAAATTAAAAAAGTTAAAAAATGTTTAACAATATTGAATCAAGTAAAAAATTATTTAACAAAAAATGTTAATACAAATTAAGTATTGCAACTCTTATTGTTGCCTCCGAAATGCATTGCTAATTTTAAGTGCAATAAAACTATAAAAAATTCAAATCTTAAAATTTTTAATCACTAATAATGAATAAATAAGAAAAATATCCCATTCACTAAACAGAAGATTAAAGCGTATTTAATTTATCATGAACATGTGTATATATAACCAATAATATCGTTTGGAGAAATAGATAAATTACAAAACGTTGCTTGCTAAGTTTCAGTAGAAATTCATTATAAATACAAGTAAAACAATCCGTAACAAAAATATTATGAAACATTCACACACACATATATATATAGTAATACAATATTATCAGTGCAAAAATTTGAAATTTAAAGATGATTTAACTTCAGTATTAAAACAATTATTCGGATCATAAGCGAGGACTGCCCAAATCAAACCAAAAAAGAATTAAAGAAAAATAGAAATGAAGTATTGGAAATAGGAATGAGAAAAAAGCATACATTTACATATAATACATTTATATATATATATATGTATATTTATTTATTTATTTATTTATTTATTTATATTTACATTTACATATAATACATTTATATATATATATGTATTTATTTATTTATTTTCACAGAATTGAACCAAAAACTAAACTATCATTGAAAATAATAACATTAAATTACAATTTACGAATACTTGAATTAACAGTGCAATATTAAAATGCATTTCAGAGAAAAAATACAGGAGAAAAAATGTATTCATCAAAATGTAAACTTTTTTATTTTTCTGACCATATCTCATAGAGAGCAGCGTAAAATTTTAAAGAAAAAGGATAAAGATCTAAATATTTTATGTTTAAAGAGAGAATAAAAATGTAAATATTTATATCGATTGAGAATTTTTAGCAATACTGCATCTATTGAATATTTATATTTGTGAAACGCCCATGTTTATCTTAAAGATTCCATATAAAAATAACCCATACATAAAATATATATATATATGACCATTTTTTTTTTTTTTTTAAAGAAAAAAAAAGTATCTTTTATCACTAAGAAGTTACTCAATAACATGAAATAAAATAAAAATAAATAAATAAAGAGTACTGCATCAAAATTAGAATAAATTTTAGAGAATATATATAAGATTAATAGGACTGAGAACTATTAGTCTCAATCTGGGATTTTTACGGTGTCATTTTTCGATAGTTGGACATTTATCGAAATCTAAAATTTATCGAAAATATAATTGAATAATTTGAAAGCGATGTTATAATTTGATTGAAAAAAAAAAAAAAAAAAAAACTAATAGTCCTCCGTCCTAAACTAAATTCTGCTTGAGCCAAAATTTCATCAAAATCATATATATATATATATTATTTTATTTATTTATTTTTATTTATTTATTTATTTATTTATTTTATTTTTTTTTGGGGGGGGGGGGGAGAAAAGAATAGAAAATTAATAATAATCAGTATCGAAACAAACACTGCCGAAAATTTTTTTAAATAACTTTGAATTAGGAAATAAAAAGTGCGCGTGCAAAATGAAATAAAAATAAGTAAAAAAAATATTTAACGATTTAATTTTTATATAAAACATGATCACGTGTTACCTTAAATTAGATGTAAAATTTAAATTGTATGTGGTGCGCGTGGCATCTATAAAAATTGTTTTAAGAAATAGAATAGAATAAAGAAAGCAACGATGTTGGTTGCATTTTGTTATATAGTTTGAATTTTTTTCTTTAATGCATTGATTAAAATTTGAGAAAATTCATTGATAACTTGTTGTGTATTATAGGAAATAGACTTTTTATATTGAAAGGGAATACTTTTAAAAGGTCTAGAGTATAATCCATTTTAAATGCGTCGTGAAGTTCAAGATATAAATTTTACAATTCAGAATCCTAATATTAGAATAATTCGCTTGCTGGAACATAAAATGACAATATAAGAATATAAATGGTGGTTGAAGTAGTTTGAGTTTAACAAGGAATTCTTTTTTTTTTTTTTTTTTTTTCCTCCGTAATCAATATTTCTCTGACTATCGCAAATTACCTATTTTTATAAATATTAATAAATTACAATAAATTTATTGCAAGTATTGTACAAATTATAATAATATATAAATAAGAACATTTCTGTTATTAAAAGAAAAGAAAAGACAGCTATATACAAGTGAAGTAGATAATTGATGAGTAAATATTTGAAGAAAAGGGGGAAGCTAAACATGCCAGTGCATTACAAGTCCACTGGACATAGTACTAATGATAAATATCGGAAGTATAAAGTTCAAAAAGATTAGCTCATGAGAACGGATGAAAAAGCGGAAGTTTGGAATATCAGAAAGTTTGATTCGAATTAATATAACTTTTTTTCATTTTATTGGCTTTATTTTTCTCACTTCACCTATTTGTTAAATGGAATTCTATCTAAAAATATCTATCCATTTAAATACATTTAAAAATGCAAAAATTTTGTTTGCTATTTGATTCCAATACTCTGCATCGAAGTCTGTTCTTTGGGGGGAAAATAAATAACAAATCGTAAAAATTGCATATATTATTTAATTATTTATAGAAATGAAATTAATTACATTTTAATCATTAAATTAACCTACCATATTATCGTATGGGCAAACAGCAAATCTGCCATGCGCCGTCATGTAAAGAGCGCACCTACCCCCAAGTAAATAATTATATATAAATAAATATAATATCTTGTTTTATTTCACCCAAAAAATTTATCGCCATCATTAATGTTAATTTAACCTAAGATTTCTCGCTGTTTTTTTTTTTTTTTTTTTTTTTTTTTTTTTTTTCTTCTTTGTCTCCCGCCAGGCATAATATAAAAAGTGTTCCAATATAAGAATCCAGTACTCAAAAATATTGTTCATTTATTGTACGTATGACTATCTGTTATGCATAAATAATGTTGCAATGATTTCTACGGTGGCCCCTAAGTTTTCTTTGGTGAGGACCCCAATTTGCCAACCTACCGGACAATGAATTTATTCACAAATTCACACAAACAAACACATATACATACTTTTTGCATGGTTATGCAAATTTTAGTGTGTATATACATTTTATAATAGATATGTTAATAACAAACAACACCATAAAAAAATTAGTAAATAATAATAATAATAATAAAAAAAAAAAAAAAAAAAAAAAAAAAAAAACAGAAACTTTGCACAGAATAAATGCACAAATCTAAGTCCCTTGGGAAGTATTTTAATTCCTTGTAAAATTACCATGATCTAAAAATGTCGATAATTTTTGCTAACAACACTTTTTTTTATGAAAGTGAAGTTATCGCTACTCTGTCGCTAAAAAGCATTATATTATCTTTTTCTATTACTTCATACAAGACAACGGTCATCATCTGATCGCAGTGATTCTAGAAATTTTCCAGTTGCAAAACAACTTATAACCTCCCTTTAACCATCCTTCAAGCAAAATTGGCAGTCACAGCTCGAATGTTTTAGTTTATTCTTTCTTATTTTATAAATTTATTTATTTATTTTTAATTGTGTAAAATTTAATTATTATGTAAAATAATTTTTTTTCTTTTAGTAAAAAATACACTGTAAAAAATAGGTTCTTAAAAGTGAGTATATATTGTCTCAAAATAGCCCCGATATACTTAAATTTGAAAACCCATGTACTCATTTTTGAGTATATTGACATGCTCAAAAATGGGGTTGGCCAATAATAATCCCAATATCCCCATGTTTGACATGTCAGTGTACTTAAAAATGAGTACATGGGTTTTCAAATTTAAGTATATGTTGTTTCGGAGCTATTTTGAGACAATATATGCTTATTTTTAAGAACCTATTTTTTATAATGTACTTTTTCCTTGCAAAAACTAAGTTTTCTTTTTATTTATTTATTTATTTATTTATTTTTTTCTGTGTGTCTGTAAGCATTTTGGGCACAATAATAATTTGAGGTAAAAAAAAAGTCTGATTAAAATATTTTAGTAAGTTAAATCAAGTTTTTAATAAACTCTCAAAAATTGTTATTTATTTATTTATTTTAATGCAGTAGCGACCGAATTGTACAGCGAGTCATAAATACAACTGTATTTAGGTCGCTAGTTTTAACGTGAATAGCAGTGCAAGTGAAATTCAAAAGAAGCGATTTTAGAAAGCGAAAAGCAGCAATAACAGATCAAGAAATCCGCACCAACAATAATAGTAACAATAGTAGTTTATCTGTTGCATCACATCACTACGCCCTCTAGAGATTAAAATATTACTGCGTTATTTCATCGATAAGATATCTCATTTCTTCATCAGATTATCAAAATATTTATGCGTATCCGCCCCCTGATGATCATAAACTGTACTAAAATAAATTTTACTTCACGTTTTCAATTATAAAATTTCATTTCTAGAATTTTCATTTATTTAAATGGTATTACCTTTACTATTAAATGTATTTTTTTATTATTTATAAAAAGTATGACAGAAGTTGCAGAAAAATAAACAAGAGAGAGAGAGAAAAAAAAAGAAATCTCGATGAGATTTCGTTTTTTGTTAATCAAAACAACTTTGTGTGGTGTTTCTTACGATAAATGTCCAGTGATATCTTCTTATGAAATGCTTAACTATAGATAAGTAATTCATAAGATAACTAATGGGCCAATGACCGACCACATTTTTACACTAATGTGTCAAATGTAAAATTTCTATATATTTATAATTTCCGAATGGCAACGAGTTTTCTTTCACTCTATGATAATTTATTATTACTATTTTGATCTAAATTTGCAGACGATTTATTTAATAAAATACAAAGCAGAATAAATGATCATTTAACTTAAAATTTGCATTAAAAAATGTTTATTTCCTTACCTCCTTTAGAGCACAAACGTCTCTCTCCGCGTGTAGTTGCGTTCAGAAAGGAAAAAGAGGGGTTCGGTACATCCTCCCTTCTAGTGATAACATTGTTATTTTATCAAACGATAATTTTATCGAATATTCTGAGTCAGTAAGAATGTATACGAGATGCTTTATTGTAAGCCAGCAATGAAAAGCAGGGCGAATCAGTTTTCTCTTCGCTGGCTCGCATGCATCTGAAAACAAGCCCGAAGGGGAGAATTTCAGCCATGATGAAAACGGCTTTTTTTTTTTTTTTCGCCTCTGTCTTTTTTTCATAATTCTTTTTCTTTCTTTCTTTCATTTTTTTTAATCATAGACTCTGATCTCAGGTCTTTTCTTTTAGATTTTGTTGTTCATTGCCCTTTATGTAAAGTACATATCGCATAAGAAGGACAACAGTATTTTATGTCATTAATTCTCATATCAGTTTTTACTCAGGTAGTTAGAAGATACCTTGAAAAATGAGAAAAACGAGATAAGGAAAAAAAGAAAGAAAGAAAAGGAAGTGAAGCAAGGAAAGGAAAAAAGAGCTGTTAGTTCTCGGGGATATTATGTTATTTCATTATTATGAAGAAAATTAATAAATATTTTATTATAAATGCATCGTTAATAATAGTGAATTAAAGAAAAAATTATGAACACAATTTCAGAAAATTAAGACCGAGTTATCATAAAGATCATCAGTAGTGAAAAAGATATCACGTCAATTTATACGCATAGAAAAACTTTTTTTTTTTTTTTTTTTTTTCAGTATAAAATTTTCTTAATCTTAAAAGTAACGCTTCTTTTTATTATACATTTAAATTCTATAACTCTATTTTATATTTATTAATTTTGAGTACATTTTTTCTATAAATATGATCAAATTATAATTAATTTTTAGGTTAAATTATTTGGATTAGTTTTTAAACGCGCTCTGGAATAATATTACCAATGAAAACTTTTAATTTTATTTTTAAATAAAATTTAGACGTATAATAATGAGTCTGAAAATTATTTGATGCAGAAATAACTAACCTTCACACATTTTATTTGTGAGGAATCACTCCTGCATATATATAAATCAATTGATGTCTTTAAAGCATATTTTTATCACATATTTTTTCTACTCAATAGAAATAAAAAATATTACATTACTAAAAATTTTCGACTCTTTTTTCAATGGATTTACACGTTTTAAGAGGTCAAAAACGGGATCTAAACATTTTCAGAAAATGTCTATCTGTGAAAAAATTTTGTAGCAGCTCTAGCTTAGAAATTAATGCACATAATTTCATACCGGTTTATATATAGTTGCACTTTGATATAATTTAGTGCCTATCAACTTTTGATGCGAACCACTCACTAAGGGGCGTTGGCATTCCGCTTTTTCATAATATTTAATATGGCAGTACAACACAGAATACTTATAAACATGCAAAATAAGAATTATTTTAACCAATTATTGTGATTTTTTTTTTTTTTTTTTTTTTAAATATTAATAGTAAAAAGGAAAATATTTTTGCATATGTAAGAGAATTGCTTTTCCCTGGAAGAAAATACACATCCTCCCAGGGGATGCAAATTTTCATTATCATATTTTTTTTTTTTTTTTTCTTTTTAATTGCTCATCAGTATCTTCAAAATAAATGGTTATTCCATAGATATGTCATAATTCAAATAAGATTAACTTTTTTTTTTTTTTTTTTTTCCCCATAAAGGAAAAATCTTAAAAAATTTCAGTTAGTCAAATGTCTGTTAGCTGCAAATCTGTTTTTCTTTCTTTCTTTTCTTTTCTTTCTCTCCCCCCCCTCCCTTTCCCCCCCCCCTACAATGCTACTGAGAAGAAAAACATCTACATTAATCATTGAAAATGATTTTAATAAATAATTCGTAGTGCGTGAATTTGCATTACAAAAAAATGTAGAACAAAATTTTATTGTGGTCTCATATACTATTTTTTAATTAGAATGCGTGCCTTTTGAGATCTTTTATTTTAATTTTTTTATAAAAATTTAAATTCTTAATACTCTAATTATGTTGTATATCAATTTAAAGAGTTTAAAAGGCAGAAGTGAAATATACCAATTACAGTTTTCGTATGTTGATAATATTTGATTTTTAACGATATCTATAAGTGTTGTCATATTTCTGCAATTATTTATTTATTTATTTATTTATTTATTTGAGTGTCCTTAGTTCATAACAAAAGCCCTATAAATTGAAAACTTTGAATTTTATGGATTTCACTGATTCTACCATTGCACTAAAAATCATTATTTTCTAAAATGTCAAGGTTGACTTGATGTGAAGTAATCTTCAATTATTATTATTATTATTTTTTTTTTTTTTTTAACTTTAAATAATTTAGCTGTACCAAAACATTTATAAAAATTATTTAGTTTTTAAATGTAGTTTAATCTTTAGTTTACTAACATGATTTTAATTATATATTCTTAACTTTTTGAATGTTGAATAAGTAATCATAATTTTTTTTCTTAATTTAAATTTCAAGAAATAAAAACAATGATTTCTATTTACATTTGAGTTGGCTTAAAACATACATTTAATGTCATTTTTCAGGTTAATATTTTCCATAAATTTTTAGTAAAAAGTTTTGAGTTAATTTAAAATGAGTTAATTACAAGAATTATCTTCAAATGTAATAAAATAATTAAAGTTTGAAAGTTACAACTGGATATAGAAAAACCGGAAAATATATATATATATAACATATGTATATGACGATAGCCGTGCAAATATATTGCGTATGCAAGAAAAGTTAATCTCCACTCGATAAACATTATAAATTTTTAATATTTACTTCTATATACGTACATAAGGAAAAAGTATGGAAATCATGAAAATTTTCAAACTCTTATTTTAGATAACTTTGAGATATCTCGAACAGGAATTGACAATTTTGTGTGCTTGTGTGTGTATTAAAAATGTCGTGGACGCTGTATTTCACGAACCAATGAACAAAATTTAACCAAACTTGATATTTAGATGCATTTTGACCTAAACTGGTGTTGGTTACATTTGGGGATAGATCGATCTATAGATGGGGCTGTCATATCATTTTTACATAATTTTTAATATAGCAGTGTATGAAATATATATATATATATATATATATATATATATATATATATATATATAATTTTTTTTTTTTTTTTTTTTTTTTTCAAATGAATTTCCATTTTCAGCTTTACAAAATTTGAAAAATAGACTTACATGAAACACAAAAACATACCCACGTATGATTTCCTTATAATTTATAGTTTTCTAATCAGGTGATCATTTGTGAATTTTTTTTCTATTTATATTTTAGAAAATTGAAAAGAAGTCTGGGCAAGTCATTGTTTTACTCATGAGTGTTACTTTTAAAGCACATTCTGTAAATTCCTTTCTATCAATAATCAAATTTACAAACCTAGTTTAGTTTATTTTAAATACTTTGGTTTAAATCAATATAATATCAATATTTACTTATTTTAATAATTGTTCGTATTTAAACAGATATTTATCTCACGAGTGTTACTTTGTTTCGTAAACAAAAGGTTTTAACTTCTAATAAAAATAGTGTTTAATGAAAAATTGTGGATTTTTACTGCAGTCAGAATGAATAAATAAAAAGTTTTAATTTGCAGAACAATTTATTTATAAAAGCCAACAAATGTATTAATGCAATGATGATATTTATCTGCAGTAATGGCTCATAAGGAAAGTAACCCTCATGAGTTGTGTTGTGTTGTGGGGATTGAGACATATTGACTGCACTAGGGTCCTAGGCCTGAGGGGGAGTGCCCTCCGTGGGGGCCTTTCTAAGGGGTCTTAGCTCGTATTTTTGCAAGTTTCGGAGAAAACCACGGAAAGCTCCGAACGGTTAGGCCGACGAGCGCGAACTGGTATCGAACCCGGTACCTCACGACTACCAGCTTTGAGTGCAGAATCGCTCGGGTCGCTGGTGGGCCGTAACACTCATGAGAGATACTAGTACTCTTGAGACAGGCTAAAAAATCCTATTGTAATAATATAAAGAAAAACTTTATAAAAAAAAGAGAGAAATAAAGTTACCAGCTTGTTACAACATTAGCGATCAGGCTTTATTAAAAAATATAATTAGAACATCATCTTCACTATCTGAAGTCTATATAAGCTATTTAATTTTCATTCATTTTCAAAAAAGTGTTATTTTCTCCAAAAATATTTAGAAACATCACTATTATTTCTCAATCTTCATGAAGTGACGACTGGTGCATGGCAATATTATATCTAAATTTAGTTTTCTTTCGGACACCGTATACAAACTCAAGCAGGGAAAAAAAAAAAAAAAAAAATGCGCCAGTTTTGATTTTAGTTGTAGAAAGGATTATTTCTTTATTGTTGTTCTAGAGGATTACTTTTTTGATCTCATCGTCCATTTCCACGAAATTGATTCGTCATCCCTTTCACTTTTAAACTACAGTATATCTGCTATTATAATTTTATGCAAGAAATATTTCAAAATGTATGAATACATCGAATATCGGAGGCTGAAAATTTTCAGGAATCCATTGCTTTTTTCTCATACATATAAAAGAAAGTAAACAAATATTATCACTGAATCTATGAGTTATACTTCCTAAATTTGATGATTTTAACGTTTTCTCAAAAACAAGATATATTTATAAAATCACATCTTGAGAATCTTGAAAATATAAAATCATAGTGAAAAATATTTTTCTTTAAACATTACTTTATTAATTTCAAATTTATAAAATCATATATATTGAAATTTTTAACACGTCTTGATAATGTATATTATTAAGCTATGTAAGTTAACAATTTCCTTGAATTTTTTCAGAATTTTCAGATTTTTTTTTTTTTTTTTTTCATAACATTTATGATACATAATAATGTTAATATAATTAATAATTATATGTACTAGTCAGGGTTGCCAGATTCAGCCTTTTTTTAATTCAATAGTCACAAATAATTTTTATTTGTAACGTTTGGCTAATCACTTCGAAGATTGATAGTCTATTATGTATATCAAATTTCACTTCTCAAAATTATTGGTGACTATTGAATAAAAAAAAGGCCAGATCTGGCAACGCTGGTACTAGTATTGCCTAGTGGTCGAAACTTGACCACTTTTTTTGCAAAGCAAAGTAATCGTCTCCTCCTAAACGGAATTTCAACATAGCAGCGCCACTTGTCGGTCAATAAACACCCAAATTAAAATAGCATTGTTCTACATAGTGACCATATTATATATCATGTTTGGGGCGTTTATTTGTTACAGAAGTTAAGATATAGCTTTGACTTAAATAGAATGAATCACAACATTGCAGCACCATCTATTGGGCGATATATTCCAACAGTTAATGAGCATCAATTTAATTCAAGGTCTACCACTCGTCAATCGTACCTAAATTCAGCCCATTGGTTCATGAAATAGTACAAAATTTTCCTAACACATCCTACACACACAGACAAATAGACGTTTTCTAAAAATGAGCGTATGATGTTTCGGACATCTCAAAACATTTAAATTCATCGGAAATCGAAAATATTCACGAATCCAATACATTCTTTTATATCATTTTATATGACAGAGCCACCTACAGAATAACATGAACAAAAATTTAATCAATATAATCAATATTCAGTCGTGTTCAAGAAATCTCAAAATGTGTAAATTCATCGAAAACAAGAAATTGAAAAATTTTTCCAATTTCACACTTTCTTCATATATACGCAGAAGATATTGTAATAAATCCACATATTTAAACATAAATAGTCAATTTTAGTTAGTTGAAATGCATTATGTTTTAGCTAAAAATTGTGTCTTCAAATTAGAGCTGACATAAATCACAAAAAGAAAGAAAACAAAAGAAATTATATCATAAATAAATTAGAAAAAAAAAAAAAAAAAAAATAGAACTTTCATAAATCAAACCTTTTTTAATTTGCGTATATGTTTAACAGAGTATAAAACATATTCACTCATAATCATCACCACACATTCACTCATAATCATCAATCTAATGGCCGTTGCCTCTTAGAATTAAAAATCAGTAGTCGAGAGTTCAAGAATTCTACCTCTATACAAATTACTGTTACTTTTATTTGAATTTTAAGTAATTGCCAGATTTAACAACTTTCTTCTTGGGAATTTTTTAATGCAAAAGAATATGTGCATAAAATAAACAAGCCACATGGTGCACCTAAACATAATCCTATAGTAATAATATACAGCACAACCTGAAATACACTTCCACCAATTTTCAACTATTGTCGCACTATAATCTAGTTCTTTTGTGTAGCCCTGTAAACGAACAGTGAATGATATCCCTACCATATTCTGCATGAGGCATGTTTTCTCGCATATAAAAATTATACATTAATTTCATTTGGTTTAGAGCAGTCTATAGACGTTAAACTCTACTTACCTGCAATTTTCCCCATAGACGTAATATATTTGAATACTCTTGAGTGTCCCTGTACACGAACCATTTGCTTCATCTCTACGAAAAGCTTAGTGCAACATCTCTATATGATACACATTTAGAATACTAAGTTTGGACTTTCTGCTGCTATTTGTTATTGAGATGTGCTGATAACAGACAGACACACACACACAGACCAACCGCTAAAAACATGATTTTCGAATGCAGGGGACCTTAAAACGTGTAAATATAACAAAAACTCACTTTCGAAAATTTGACCCAAAAACAATACTTTCTCTACCTTATGGATAAGAGAAAGTAAATAGTGCATAAAAAATAAAAGTATTTTAAATTACCTTCTTGACATTGTAAGAAAATAATTTTTGTATTTTGCAATCTGGCTAATTATACCTTTCGAATGATACCACTTTCAACCCCCTACTCCCATAATCAATATGTTAAAAGTGTACGACAGTTTTCGTGTTTGTCTATTTATATACAGATATTATTTCAAATTATAATATACATATAATTTCATGATTCAGTCGATAGTTGTACAGTTAACTCTAAAGTCTAAATGTAATTGCCAAAATGTCATTTCTCTGTTTAAATAAAATAAGTTTTTGCTGTCTGTAGTCTGTGTATATATGTGCGTGTCCCACGATAATGTTCACAAAAAAATCTTCCAACTGACTTCAAAATTATTGCAAATGCTGGTGAGTTTTTGGTATAGTGCTTCTTGCACACTTTTTCTTTCTTTTTTTTTAAATCTATTACGATCTGTGACAGAATTTCTTTTAAGGGACCTTTAATATGTGCACACAAGTTTTAGTGTAATCAACATCATCATAAAGATGCTTAAAAAGCATGTTTACTGTTGAAAATTGTTTGTGTAGATTTAATAATTGATCTACAGGGCTGCATAAAAGAATTCGAATATGTTATAAAATCATACGATTGATTTTAAATTCGGTACAAACATTTACATGAAATTGACGGTATACTTTTTGGTGCATATTGTTTTTATGGTTTGTGTGCAGGGACACACAAAATAATTTCGTATCATTACCTTCATTAAGATGCTTAAAAGCATGGTTCATGTAGAAAATGTTATACACAGACTTAATTAATCTAGCGGGCTATTAAACACAAGCATTCGGATATGTTATGTAATCATGAAAACAATTGTATAGCTTTTAGTGTACACACTAAGCGACAAAAAAAAAAAAAAAAAAAAAAAAAAAGCCGCACTGCAGAAAAAATGACTTATACCTTTTTTATTTGTAATAACTTTAAAATAAAACTGTCTTGTTTGTATAATACCAAATGGATGAAATGATACTTATGTACATTTTCGATATAATAATTAGCTTTATTACACTCTACGAAGTACTTTATAAGAATCTGCATAAAACGTTCGTTTTAAACATAATGCAATAACCATACACTTTGTATTCTATTATGATTTATTATATGAAATAAACAAGTTATATTTTAATATATGAAAAAAAAGCTATTTATTTGTTAGATCTAGCAATTTTTTATTAAAAATATGTATTCTGCATTGGGTTAATTCCCCATTTATATGGAATTACTGCTTTAATGCACAATGGCATAGTGTTTTAATATAAATCTCAGAAATTTCAATGTGCCAAATATCACAAGTATTTTTTTCTTGTTCTGACGGAGTTATAGGCTGCAAATTTCGAATCCTCTCCCCTCTCCCCCGCCTTTTTATAGACGAAACATTTTCGAGCGGATAGCGATTAGGACTATTTCCATGTCTGGTAAAGAAGAAATTCTACTATATCTTTTCTGGAATTTAACGTAAGTGAAAAAAGATATGATTACTCACAGAATTATAGGTTCTCATGGTAATGGATAGGAAGTTTTGAAAATTTGAAGTGAATAAACTTACCACAGACGCCGTGTAGTAAGGGGTATTATCATCTTGAAATGCTGGTTGCGGAAATATCCAAGATACATCCAAAGTAGTCGGTCAGGTTTCGAGTTAATTGATCCCTTGAGAATAAAAATTTGCCCGACTGTTTGAAAAGTTATGCACCTCCGTACCATAATGTACGGAGAATGTGTCACTGTTTTAAAAGTGCAATTTTCATTAAGTCGGTGATATTTTCATGGTCAGATCTGCTTGTTTTCTTTAGCTCGAAATAGGTTAAACTTGACTAATCAGAGAGAACCAGTTCAACCCAATAATTAACTAACCATTTTTTTTTTTTTAAATGTTTTTAGCCATCTGAAGTCTTGCTTTCCTAATTTTCTTCACTAAAATTGGAATTTATTCAAATTTTTTGTCATTTAAACCTGCTTTGTTTAATAGTTACTGCACTGTAGTTAAAGAAATTATGCTGCTAAACACTTTTTCTGAATCTTTTTTATGTTCTAAATGTAATACAAACCGATTTTATAAGCAATGGATTTTAACTTACGATCATCTCGCTTGGATGAGCAACATAGCCGCCTAAAGCCAAATTTCTAATTTAAACGGTCAAAAAATTTTATATCTTGCTAAAAACCATTTTACCAATATTTCGTTAACATTTAATTATTTTACCATCTCACGTATTAAAATATATTTTGATTTTCATTCAAAAATTAATACTTTTTGTGGCATCTTCAATTGCCTTATTCTTACCACTTTTGAAATAATTTCTAAAATTACAATTTTCCTGACAATTGCATTTTGTTTTTAACACTGGACTCAATTATAAAGTGTATCTGGAGATCATAATAAAATCTGTTCGAAAATTTGCTTTTTAAACAATAAAATTGGCCGTTGTAGAAGGTGAAAAGGAAAATATCCAAGTGCGGCTTTTTCTTTTTTGTCGCTTAGTGTATAATGTTTGTTTACAGACTATGTTACAGGGACAGACAAAAGAATTCTTTTAAAAAAGGGGTGGGGGGGGGGAGCGGTAGAAAATGTTCTTAAAGTATCCACTACTGGTGTAGTTTACTCTATGTATGGTAACTACACAAGAACATTTTCTGACTTTTTTGTGTAATATTGTCAATTTTAGGTGTTGTAACTACAACCATTATTTAATACCTCAATTAACTCTTTCTGCACTATAATACAAAAAAAAAAAAAAAAAAAAAAAAAAAAAAAAAAAGCTAATTGAATAATTTTTATACTCGAAAAATTAATTTTATAAAAAGCTTAAAATGCGCCAGTAAAGTAGTACCTATTAAAACTCACAAGGAAGGGTCACCCACTATTCAAAAAATATTTATACATGTTATATAAATATTATATCATCTTAAAAGTCTTATTGAGCTGACAACGAAAATATCCATCTTATCGGCAAATGCGCCTCCTAGCATGAGTTTTTCTCAATTACAGTTTTTAAATTATGGACTCTTTAACAATGTTCTTTGTATAGTTTCTACCATTATAATCAGTTTTGTAAAAGATTCTCATTCTAAATACCATTGCATACATTATTAGTTATGGTCGTCCATACGTTGTGGCGATTAGTGTCCCTGACTGCCTAGTGGTAGGGCCGGGTTCTAATCCCGGACAAGGCATGGGTATGTTATCCCTGTTAGGGGTGGTGATGGTCGCCCATTGGGTGCTCCTTCATAAATGGTTATCAGTTCGGCGATCACCCAGTCAATTCTCATTCGCAAGTACCATTGAAAAATAAATAAATAAATAATGTTTATATTATTTATTATTATTATATATTAAGTATTTTACTGTTTAATAATTATTTTGTGTCAACATTATATATACTAAACTATATGAAAAGTATTAAAAAGAAAAAAAATCAATAAGAGAAAAAAAGAAGCACTTGTAACTTTTATAGTAACGAAGAAAACTCTTACTTTATGTATTCATCTTCATTATAAATATGCAACGTTAGTGCATTAAATTTCTTTTATTGTTCCCCATGCAATGTTAATAGCCAAAAAAAAAAAAAAGAAAAAAAAAAAAAGAAAAAAAGAAAAAAAAGAAAGAAAAAGATTATGTCGATGTACAAGAAAATCTTTCTGATTGTAAATATTTTACATATAACTACATATACAAATTATTGGATTTATAAATTTAATGCTGCCACCAAATAATTATTAAACAATAAAGTACTTTACTAATAATATAAATAGTCATATTTAGCATGGGAATCTGTTAAAAAACTGATTCATAACAGAAATTCTTCAAAGTACATTACTGAAGAGCCTGTAATTTGCAAACTTTAATTGAGAAAAACTCGCGCTATGGGGCGCATTTGCTAATAAGATGGATATTTTTGTTGTCAGCTCAGTTAGACCTTTAAGGGGATATATAACATGTATGAATACCTTTTGAACAGTTGGTGACCCTACCTTGTCAGTAGTGGACGCATTTTCTGTTCCAGTAGTGATCATTTGTGCATTTTTTTCAAGAAAGGTGAAATAAAATTTTATCTGATTAAAAATGAATACCTAATTAACGAAAGATATTATTTTCCGTTTTATTAATGCTTAAAAAAAAAAAACAGTATATATGCTATTTATCTTGTTTTTAGAGTTTTGATATCCACTACTGGTGTATTTACTCTTCTATATCAATTAAAAAAAAAAAAAAAAAAAGTTAGTATGTTGTGTCCATCATAAAATTTTCTTCTACATTTCCCATACATTTTCGCATATATATATATATATATATATATATATATATATATACAGGGTGAGTTTGACATAATCTGCCAAACGAAAGGAGGTGATAGAACAACTCATGGGGAGCATAAACCACCATAGAAACCCTGTCCTATCTCTAACCGTTTCCAAGCTATGGTAGATAGAAGAAAAGTCTGTCTTTTTCCATCCCGTCTGAAAAAACCCAAATTTGTGAGCTTTCTGAAAGATTTACACGCAAAATAAGCACATATTTGGAAAGAACAGAAAAAATCCTATCGAGTGACACCATTTACATCAGGATATCTTAATTTGACGGCGAGCTACAAGCGCTAAAACATTGGCGAAGTTTAAAATCGAGTTGTCACCAAATTCTTTAACCGGCAATTCTTCAAACACTGTTCGAGCTACAATCTGGCAAATTTACCAAAAACTTCTCCATTTCACAAGCTTTAGAATGAGCCCACAATAAACCATATCGGTGTTCTAGTTCAGGAGAAATTTAGTTTTAGTTAGAAATAAAGCCTTTTGTTTGAAATACATCACTGAAAACGGCGTTCGTCGAAATTCGGCAAACGAAACGATGGTGAGTAAATGGACAGTAAGCAAATTCGTGACTATCTGCATATGGGCTCTTAGTGGTATGCAGATGTAATGTATTCAAACCTTCCTGCGCGCGCATCCCACTCGCGGGTACAAAAGGCGAGTCAATCTGTAACAGCTCATTAGCTCGTCAGCTTCTTTTACGTTTTACACTGCTTATTGCTTTAGCATTTTCTGGACTTTGCCTGAGCTCGGCCGATTCTTTTCACGCTGCTCTCACGTCTACTTGCTGTCTCTTAGTTCATACTTAGTATGTTTTCCTACATTGGTACAAATTAACCAAGTTGGTTCTTATTCCGTAGCACTTATTTTCTTCTACTTTTGTAAATTAATATTGAAATTTTATGTCTTTTCATTCACCCTTCTGAATTTTATTTTCAATTGAAGTCATCACAGGGATCAAATTGTCATACTTTCTAATCTGTAAGCAGATATGCTTAGTTTTACAAATGAAGAGTACGCGGATATGCATTTTGTGTATGGATTTTGCGATGGTAACTCTCGGAGAGTCGAAGAAGAGTACTGTCTGCGTTATCCACATCGTCGTGCGCCCAACCGTGCTGTATTTGCCGCAATTCATCGAAGGCTTAGGGAGAGTGAGTCGTTCGGTAGGGTGTACGAAAGGGGCCATGGTCGCCGCTCCGCCAATATTGAGGAGTCCGTACTCGACCGAGTGGAGGAAAATCCAAATATGAGTTCACGCATACTTACGACAGAAGGTGGAATCTCCCAAAGTAAAGTGATGAATGTTTTGCGCAAAAACCAGTATCATCCATACCACTTCACACCAGTACAAGAATTACGCCGCTCAGATTTCCAAAAGCGGGTAACATTCTGCCGCTGGCTTTTAGAACGAGATATTGAGGAACACCATTTCCTTAGAACGATACTGTGGACAGACGAGTCACTTTTCACTCGGGATGGCATGTTAAATTTACATAACTGGCATCATTACGCATTACGGTCAACAAAATCCATTTGTAACACGAAACTCATCGTTTCAGACGCGACTCAGCTTAAATGTTTAGCTTGGAGTGGTTGGCGATAGCTTGATAGGTCCACATGTGTTCCAAGGTCATCTGACAAGCAATACATATTTGGAGTTTCTGGAACATCATCTTCCAGGATTACTTGATGTCATTCCTGTACCCCAACGAGCGGAAATCATTTTCCAACACGATGGGGCCCCTGCACATTCTTCCAATGCCGTTCGGGACTTCTTGACTCAGCAATATCCGCGATAGATTGGTCGTAATGGACCAATTCTGTGGCCACCTATATCGCCAGATCTCACTCCATTGGACTTCTATGTTTGGGATTTCCTGAAGCAAGATATTTACCGCACAGAAGTTGCCAGTTTTCAAGATTTAAGCAGCTGGCTCGATGATGCAATAATAAAACTGAGGGATGAGCTTTCGCTAAAAGCTACTGTGGTTTCCGTTCGTAAGCGGGCAAGGGCATGTATATCAGGTGTAGGGGTGACCAATTTCAGCAGCGGCATAAATTTCACACATCCTTTCGAATGCATATGTGCTTTAATCATAAACGTGAGATACGTCTTTTTTTTTTTTTTTTTTTTGCATATTCCTTTGTGAAAGACGTGAGAAACGTCATACTTCTTTTATTTCCATTTCATTGTGTTTGTAAACTTAATAAAACTGCTACTTTTCTTGTTTGTCTTTAAAACTATCTTTTTTGCATCTGACAAAATAGTGGGCTGAAGGCGGACATGAAATCAGGAACGACCATGGAACCCCGTGAGTCTCCTTCTCGACGAACGTCGAGTTCAGTGATGAATGTATTTCAAACAAAAGGCTAAATTTCTCCTGAACTAGAACACCGATACGGTTTATTGTGGGCTCATTCTAAAGTTTGTGGAATGGAGAAGTTTTTGGTAAATTTGACCGATTGTAGCTCGAACGGTGTTTGAAGAATTGCCGGTTAAAGAATTTGGTGACAACTCGATTTTAAACTTCGCCAATGTTTTAGCGCTTGTAGCTCGCCGTCAAATTAAAGTATCCTGATGTAAATGTTGTCACACGATAGGATTTTTTTCTGCTCTTTCTAAATATGTGCTTATTTTGCGTGTAAGTCTTTCAGAAAGCTCACAAATTTGGATTTTTTCAGACGGGATGGAAAAAAACTGATTTTTCTTCTATCTACCATAACTCGAAAACGGTTAGCGATAGGACAGGGTTTTTATGGAGTTTTATGCTCCCCATGAGCTGTTCTATCACCTCCTTTCGTTTGGCAGATTATGTCAAACTCACCCTGTATATATATATATTCCATTATAAATGCAGACAAATTTCTCATAATGGCCTTTTCACATATCAAGTTTTGTTCAATTATGCGCAATAGAACCGGCGAAATAAGCTTCCCTAAAACGGCGAAATCGCTGTATAGCAGCGCCACCTGTTGAGCGACGAAGGGAGCCGAAAGTTGATAGACACTAATATATGGACGGTTCATTGCAAAAGTGGTGTAACTCCATATTTTTTTTAATATGTATATTTTTGCTTAATTGTATCATATTTAGTCACATCTTTCATTATAAAAGTAAAGAAACTCCAATAATTGCATTAATGCAAAAATTTAAGAATAATATGCAAATTATAGGAAGCCATCAGATGACGCCGATATGATGTTATAATGACGAAAGTGTAAGAAGGGGGTAGATATAAGGAAGGGGAGCAAAGAAGGAAAATTGTTCACAAGCGTTCTGTGTGCCGCTCAGTGCCACAACCGAATGGTTATGACACAGAGGACGCATGAAGATAATTTTTTACGTGGTAGAATTATCGGCCGACTAGAATGTTAGCGTAATCAGATAGAAGTATCGGGGGAACTTAGAATCGCCCAAAGTGTCATCTGTATGCTTTGTCAACGATTCCAAAATGATGGAAATGCCAGTCAACGTTACAGTACTGGTCGGCCCCGCGTTACAATGCCGAATGACCACCGGTATTTGGCAGTAACTGCCAAAATAAGCAGATAAAGCACAGCATCAGACCTGTCTCGTCAGCTGTCTGCAGCCACGAGTGCCACAGTTTCAAGACAAACTGTGTATAGACGTTTGGGAGATATTGGTCTATATGCTCGCAGACCTGTTTGAATGTGTTCCACTCACGGCAATGCACTGTGCTAGCGGTTAACTTGGAGTAGAGAACATGAAATGTGGACAGCGGCAAAGTGAGCTTATGTGATGTTTTCCGAAGAGTCCAGGTTTAGCTTGCAGTGTGATACACGTCAGACTTTCATATGTAGAACGTCAGGTACCCGTTACCACCAAAACAACATCATTGAACGACACCGTTACTGTGGGGCAGGAGTGCTCGTTTGGGGGGGGGGATCATATTGGAAACGAGAACAGATCTGCAAGTTCAAATCGGAAGAATGATAGGCCAAATTTATCGGGACATCATTCGGGAGCAACATGTACGTTTGCTTAGGGGTGCCATGAGCCCAGAATTTGTGTTTATGGATGACAATGCGCGTCCTCACCATGCAAACGTTGTATACGGATGCCTACAATCTGAAGCTATCACCCGCATGGAATGGCCAGCATTCTCACCTGACTAGAATCCGATAGAGCATGTGTAGGACATGCTTTTTCAACGAGTTGTAGTCCGTCAACCACCTCTTACATGTCTACCGGAACTTCGGAGAGCATTGCGTACTGAATAGAGTAATCTTCCCCAAGATCAGATCAATAATTTAATACTCAACATTCCTAGGCGTTGTAAGGACTGCATTTCATCATCTGAGAGACATACAATGTATTAAGCATCATACCAACCATGTAATGTTAAGTTTTTGTAAGGGAGATATTTTTTGTAATTGCTTCAGGGAGCAAAAATCGTAGTTTTTATAAATGGTATCCTACATAAACAACCTTTTTTTGTTCTTGATCTTTTGCTTAATAAATGGACTTTATGAATAAGTCATGTTTATTTTGCTTCTGAACCTTTATTTGCCTCAGATCCTTAATTTATCCTTAATTTATGGACATGAGTGTATTTTCAAATGTGCATTTTTTTTTTTATTCATTATTATTATTTTTTACTTGGATATATTTTTGAGTTCGTGTTTAAAATTCTTATTGTACAAACAGAATAGCGTTCACTGTTAGTATATCACAATGTATGGCTGGTAGTTGGTGTTGTCGCTCGTGATGTCACGCACATTTGATATTGCTTAGTTCATACCGCAAAAATCTAGGACTACATAAATCTAGAGCATAAAGCAAAATCTATATGTGTTAAAATGCGTGTCCATACACGCATATTAACATATAATGTCTGAAAAACCTTAAACTCGACTTGAAGTTTTTTAGTCTTATATTGTAAATTGCAAAATTTCATAGATTAAAAAAATAAATAAATAAATAAAAAAGGTAAGTCTTAAGATTTTATCGAGAAAGATAGATACCTTTTCAGACCGCCATTCTTTGATGTTATCTACATATACAATTTTATATTTATCAGATGTAACTATAAATAACGTGAGATTTGACGATTGAGCACAGACAAACAATTATTTATTTTCTTAACAGAACTTTCTTCTTCTCCTTTTCCTTTTTTTTTCTCCTACACACAAAGGGGAGGGAGATTATTTTATTTACATTGATAGCATAATCTGCAGAGCCAGAAAATGACTAAATGGCTTCGGAAAAATTGTAAGAAAAGTAACATAAGTGACGAAAGTTTTACTAAGACCTTAAAAGATTGAATACTTTAAAAGTACATTTTCGAATTTCTAAAGTTTGGCTTGATTTTACTATTTTTTAAATCATTTCCTCAATGTTATACATCTATAATAATAATGTAAGAAAAAAATAGTCGTTTCTCTCTCTGTCAGAATAACTGTCTAATATGGCTGTACAGCCGATGTTTTAAAATTTAGCTCGAAAATACTTCAACAAAGAACCCAGCGCACCTTTCAATAATTTTTACTTTCTTCTATATTCTGCAGAAGAAAGTATGGGATTCGTAAAAATTTTCGACTTCGGTTTTCGATGACTTACATATTTTGAGAGGGCCAGCAGAACACGATTTGACCATTTTTAGAAAATGTCTGTCTGTGTATGTGACAAAAATTTTCTGGAAATTGTATCTCAAGAGCTACTGCAAAGAATTGCATATAAATTTATATGTTGATGCACTTTGATATAAATTAGTACCTATTAATTTTTGGTGACAATCGCTCAACAGGTGGCGCTGTTACACAGCGATTTTCGCAATTTCAGGGAAGGCTATATCTCAGGAGCTACTGCACAGAATTGCATATAAATTTATATATGAATACATCTTGCCTGTCAACTTTTGGAGAAATCGTTCAACAAGTGACCCTGCTATACAACGATTTCCGCAATTTCACGAAAGACTATATATCAGGAACTACCGCCCAGAATTGATTATAAATTAAAAATGTAGATGCACCTAGACATATATTAGTGCCTTTCAACTTTTGGTGCCAATCTCTCAACAGGTAGCATTGCTATACAGTGATTTCCGTAATTTCAAGGAAGGTTATATCCCAGGAACTACTGCAGAAAATTGCATATAAATTTATATATAAAAGCCCCTTGACATATGAGTCGTTCATTGTAAAAGTTAAATATCTCCTTGTAAATGGATTGTGAAATAATAACGAGCTTTTTGCAAATTTATGTGTACTGAAAAAAAGTCAAGATTCAGTAAGTGTTACCGATTTTTAGTATTTAATACAGATCAGAATTATAGGAATTTATAAATTATAAGAAAAATAATTTGAAACAACTTAGAAACTTCATTTTTAAAATGAATATTTAGAAGTTTTAGTTTTCTGAAAAAAAAAAAAAAAAAAAAAAAAAAAAACATGAAATGCCATTTATGGTGTTTTAAAGTTCGATTTCAGTGTGAATCTGAATCATCCTTAGTTTATGGTCATGAGTGTAATAAAAAACGTAGTCTACATTTGTTTTCTATGAAATAAATACAAAATTCTGTATAAAAGAGATTTAGTACAATAAGATATTTTTAAATATTATTCTTCCACATAAAGACATGCGATATTTGAATTGTGTTCATTAGTAAACAGTTATTATATTCATTCTTAAAATTTCTTTCACATGATTTTGCTCAATTTTATTTTAAACTAGCAGGCTTTGCCCACTTCGCTGGTCACTAAATTGAAAGGAAACTTTTTTCTATATAGTTTTATAAAAATAAAATAAAACAAAATACTGAAATTACTCAAAAGCTTGCTTCAGGTCCCTGCTGACTTCGGCAGCGATTTGGTTATCTCCTAAAACTCGAGCGCCTGTCCCTATTACCTGCGACAATGCCATACCAGTGGGCTTTCATTTAGGTGCTTATTAGATAATGGTTTCGAAATAGATAGTATCGAAAAAATTGAAGTATCCCTTTTTATTTGAATCCCAGTTACATATGAACAACACTATACGTGGTGCACATGATATTTGCTTTTACGTTATTTCCTATGTTTATTTTGTTTATCCGATCAACCATAAAATAACAGCAATTTTACGCCAAGTATTACATGCTATGACCGCTATAGTTCTTTTTAGCGATTTCTGAATTTTTGTCCCCATTTTAGACTTAATCCCTTGTAACAATATGCTATGAGCACTATTTCTGCCGTATTTTAGACAACTAACCTTTTAATGGTTATATATATTTCCCATTAAACATATTTTTATTTATTTATTTAAATATTAATTTGAATTAATCAAATATTTCTGTTCGACAGCGTGCAAGTGCAGTCACACACAGAGGCTCATTTATTTGTATGATAATTTAGCATAGTTAAACAACTTTATTATGTCGTTTATTATGTCGCTCCATTGGCGGCTTTTGAATTTTTGTCGCCATATTAACGATGGTTTTTTTTTTTTTTTTTTTTTTGTATGAAAAGGGGAAGACTATATTGCTAATAATTTTATCAGACACCTTTTGTTTATATAAGAATCCTTCCTATTCTGTTTATACTTTTAATGGTTTTTAGGTTTAAAATAGTGCTTGCTGAAATAAATTTGATATCTTTAAAACTGCATTTCTTTCTATAAACTTTCTATAAAAATAAATCATTTATGTGATTACTATTTAGGTGTTTATATATATATATATATATATATATACTTTAGATGCTCTACTTAGATTAAAATGGCTGTTGCTATATTAAACTTCTTGTGTCGAAAAACATTCGGTGTACTTCAACACCAAAATTAAAAAAATCGTCCAGGAACTATTAATGAAACTAATAAAATAAAAATATGGTTCATACAGTTTAAATAATCTATTTAAAAACACTTTTAAAACCCAAATTCTTAACATATCGTATCACATAAATCTTTTCGAAGTTAAAATAAAATTTAGTTAAAAAAAAAAAAAAAAAAAAAAAAAAAGGAACTTTTTTGTTTATTAACCAAAATTGATGAAATTTGAACTGCAAGTTGGTCTTAAGTTGTACAGGCTGTATATTATATTTTTGCGTTCGTGAGAGATAATTAAAAAAAAAATTGAAAACTGCAATTTTTAATCCCATTTCAAAAACATGTGACTTAATGAGTAACAAATTGTTTTTTTTTTCCTCCAAACAGTTTCCGTACGATCTTCTGTTGTTGCCACCTAAAATTCACACTTTAGTTAATTTTAAAAAATCTAATTGTCCGATTGATAAGCTGTTTAATCTTTCAGATTCACAAAAATCGCCTCTTTCATTTGGCACCTTATTTTTAATGATACGACTGACATTTCTAATTTATTTTCTAATTTTTCTAATTTATTTTCCTCATTTTAAGTAAATGTACTTTTTTTTTTTTTTTTTTTTTTTTTTTTTTTAATTCTGTCGAAAAAATTGCCAACAATTAAATTTTGGATAAAATTTAAATAGCTAATTTATCAGAAATTAGAAAGTTATTATTTTCACATTTTAAATTATTTAAAAGAAAAAAAAAAAAAAAAAAAAAAACTAATCAAAAATTCGAAAATCGGGCTTCGAGGTGCATCAGGATGGATTGTTGGGTTTTACGTCGCACTAGTGCTGCGCAGATGGGCAATTGGCGACGAGGTGCATCAGGAGAGATCATTACGAACCTCCATGCAAATATGTGTAGCTCTGCAATCAGCCGTGTTCCTAAAACAATCTGGATATACATACACAAGGAGACACACACACACACACACAAACATCTTACTTTATTATATGTACTAGCAGGATTTGCCCGCTTCGCTGGTCACTAAATTTAAAGGAAACTCTTTTCTACATAGCGTTATAAAAATAAAATAAAATAAAATACTGCAATTGCTCAAAAACTCGCTTCAGGTCCCTGTTGCCTTCGGCAGCGTTTTGGTCATCCGCTAAAACTCGGGCGCCTGTCCCTATTACCTGCGATCCCATAGCAGTGGGCTTCCATTTAGGTGCTTATTAGATAACAGTTTCGAAATACATAGTATCGAAAAAATTGAAGTATACATTTTATATTTGAATTCCAGTTACATATGAACTACACTATACGTGGTGCACATGATACTTGCTTTTACGTTATTTCCTATGTTTATTTTGCTTATCCGATCAACCATAAAATAACAGCAATTTCACGTCAAGTATTACAATATGCTATGACCGGCTACGTCTGTCGCATGAGACAATTAATTTTTGTTGTTATATGTAAGTCATGGTTTGTAAACCTGATCATAGTACAGCCTTAATATAGTTCTCTTTGGCGACTTTTAAATTTTTGTCATCGTTTTAGACTTAATTCCTTGTAACAATATGCTATAGGCGCTATTTCTGCCGTATTTTAGAAAACTAATCTTTTTATGGTTATATATATTTCCCATTAAACATATTGTTATTTATTTATTTAAATATTAATTTGAATTAATCAAATATTTCTGTTCGACAGCGTGCAAGTATAATGACACACAAAGGATCATTTATTTGTATGATAAAATAGCATAGTGATTAGTACATAAAACTAGTGGATCTGCAGATCAGGAGCATCAACATCCTATTTGCATCACGCATTATTCAGCAGATCGTTTTTATTTGTTCCTTATCATAAAATATATATTGAATCGACTGATTTGTTTCATAATCAGAAATGTTTCTGAGGGACGGGAGGGGGGGGGCTACCGGCCCCCCTCAACCACCCTCTCTACCTCTCTGTCTATAACGACCTGTATATATATATATATATATATATATATATATATGTATTCCTAATAACTTAATGTCTTGTATTAATTCCCTGTAATTCATAAATACATATACCAAATTTCATGCAAAATGATTACATAACATATCGGAATTATTTTCTGTAACCCTGTAAATGAATTACCAAATCTATGCGAACACTTCTTTTAAAATTCAGCATTTTTTTAAAGTTCAAATAAAATTCCAATATATTTAACGAGGTGTAACCATGTTAAAATACATTTTTAAGAAAATCCGACTATAGACCGTAATAGTAAGAAATTCTTTCATGTATCCCAGAAAAGGAGCTACAGTAATTATATACACTAAAAAAGAATACACCTATTTATTTAATTATAACTCATTAATATTTCAACCTAATTTGACATCATTTGGATGATTACAGTACGCCATCAGAATTCTTTTGTGCGGTCCCGTAAATAAATTATTTAGTCTGTACATATTCCTGTTAGAGTAAACATGCTTTTAAGCATCTTTATAATGTATGTTAATTCTATTATTTTGAATGCAGCATAAACACGTTAAAGTGCGCTTAAATAACTCTTTGTTCATAGGCTCTAATATCACGAAATTATTTTGTCTCCGTAAACGAACCATAAACATTGTATACACCAGTAAAAACTATTCAGCTTATTATACGTTTTTCAAGAATAATTGATCGAAATTTGACATAGTTTGGCTGATTACATTGCATTGTCAGAACAATTTGGTATAGTCCTGTACATTAATTAGGAAACCTTAGAGCACATATTTTCTACACAAAACATAAGTTTAAGCATCTCAGTAATGTACGCTAACTTCATTTTGTCAATTGGCGTGTCCCTGTACACGAACTACAAATGGAATACACACCTAAATCTATACAGCTAATTCTGTTGGGCTCATAAATTTGTGTACCAAATTGCAAGTAAATAGCTTGATTTTTGCGGCCGCTGTCGCGGTACATGCAAATTCTTCCCATAGGCGGTAATGATATGAAAAATTTTGGCGTGTCCCTGTACACAAACTACAAATGAAATACACACCCAAAACTATACAACTGATTCCTTGGGGCTCATGAACATGTGTACCAAATTTCAAGTCAATAGCGTGTTTTTTGCGGCAGCTATCGCGCGACAGACAGACACGCAGACGGAACGCAAAATCTTTTTGGAGTCTCAACAGAGGGTCTCCACTGACACTTCGACAAAATTGCAAGTCAGTAGCATGATTTTTGCGGTGGCTATCGCGGTATTCTTCCCATAAGACGTAATGATAAGAAAAACTTTGGTGTGTCCCTGTACACGAACTACAAATAGAATACATAACTAAAACTATGCAGCTAATTCCGTTGGGCTCACGAATATGTATCCAAATTGCAAGTCAATAGAGTGTTTTTTGCAGCTTCTATCGCTGTATATATAAATTCTTCCCATAGGCCAAAATGGTAAGAAAAACTTTTCCGTGGCCCTGTACACGAACTAAAAATAGAATGCACACGCAAACCTATAGAGCTAATTTCGTGGGAATCATGAATATGTTTACCAAATTTCAAGTCAATAGCGAGATTTTTGCGGCCGCTATCGCACGAGAAACAGACGGAACCCAAAACCGTTTTGAGTCTCAACAGAGGGCCTCCACTGACGTTCAGTCAAAAAATTAGTGGATCTGCAGATCAGGAGCCTCAACGTCCTATTTGCATCAGACATTATTCAATAGGTCATTTTTATTTATCCATTATTATATAACAGTATATATTGATTCGATCGACTTGTTACCATAATCAGATACATTCCTGAGGGGGACTGCCGCCCCCCTCAGCCCCCCGCTGTATCTCTCTTTGTATACCTATCTGTATATCATATATATGTATTCTTAATAAACGACGGTCTTGTATTATTTCAATGAAATTCATAAATACCAAATATCATAAGTACCAAATTTCATGCAAAAAGAAATTACATAGCGTATCGGAAATATTTTGCGTAACCTTTAAACTAATTACCAATTGTATGCCCACAATTTCCAAAAAGAAAACATGCTTTTAAAATTCTAATAAAATATCATTATATTTGATGGGGTATAATCATGTTAAAATACACTTTTAAGAAATGCCGACTATAGACCATAATAGTACGATATTCTTTTATGTTTTTCGGAAAAGTAGCCACAGTTTTTATAAACGCCAATAATAAAAATACACCTAATTAATTATAACTCATTAATTTTTCAAACTAATTTGACATCATTTGGATGATTACAGTACTTCCTCGGAATTATTTTGTGTGGTTCCATAAATTATTTAATCTATACATACACTTTTTAAGAGTAAACATGATTTTAAGCATCTTTATAATGTATGTTAATTCTATTAAGTTCAATGCAGCATAAACGCATTAAAGTGCGCGCTTAACAAAAAATTCGTCCATAGGCTCTAATGTTACGAAATTCTTTTTTGTGTGTCTGTAAACGAACCATAAACATTGTATACACCAGTAAAAACTATTCAGCTTATTTTGCGTTTAAAATTAATAATTGTTCCAAATTTAACATCGTTTGGATGTCTACGTGACATTGTCAGAACACTTTTGTAAGGTCCTGTACATTAATTAGGAAGCTTAAGAGCACATATTTTCTTCAAACAACATAAGTTTAAGCATCTTACTCACGTACGCTAGTTTAATTTTCTTGATTGCAAAGTAATAATGTTAAAATGCGTTTAAAGGAAATTCATACGCCGTGATGTTAAGTATTTTGGCGTGTCCCTGTACACAATCCATAAAAAGTATAGACATAAAAAATTATATAGCTATTTCTATACCGAGCCTGAATGTGTGTGTCAATTTGCAAGTCAATCGGAGAATTTTTGCGGCCGCTATTGCGGTACATACAAATTCTGCCCATAGGCTGTAATAATAAGAAAAAATTTTGCGTGTCCCTGTACACGAACTACAAATGAAATACACACCCAAAACTATACAGCAAAAATTCTGTGTGGTTCATAAATATAGGTACCAAATTCCAAGTTAATAGCTTTATTTTTGCGGCCGCTATCGCGGTATATACAAATTTTTCCCATAAGCCGTAATGATAAATAAATATAAATATATATATATATATATCAAAGTAGTCTTTGGGGACTGCCGATATAAGTGAAAACTAAGTAACTTGTGAATTGTATCGTCGAGCTATTAGATTATTATTTTTGGTTTGTAAAGAAGTGTTTATGATCTGTATTATATGATTCGGCACAATATTTGTAGCTACCCAAATTAAATGAACTAAGCCTTATATTAGGTAAAAATATTGATTACTTATGAAATTATTTTAATTAGTAGCTGAGATACAAAAGAAAACCCATTCAGGAAACCTCAAAACGTGTAAATCAGGTGAAATCTCGAATTCCACTTTCGATAATATAAAAGAACTTTAAAATATCTTTCGAATGATGTATTAAAAATAATTTAATCATAATTAGAAATTGAAATATTGAAATTTTAAAATATTACAGCGCCATCTGGCGGTAGAAATTTCTGTAAGCTACTGTTCGATTCCAACTCAACAAAGCTTTCAAATGATGTATTACTTATGAAATTATTTTAATTATTAGCTGAGATACAAAAGAAAACCCATTCAGGAAACCTCAAAACGTGTAAATCAGGTGAAATCTCGAATTCTACTTTCGATAATATAAAAAAAACTAAAAACATCTTTCGAATGATGTATTAAAAATAATTTAATCATAATTAGAATTTGAAATATTGAAATTTTAAAATATTACATCGCCATCTGGCGGCAGAAATTTCTGTAAGCTACTGTTCGATTCCAACTCAACAAAGCTTTCAAATGATGTATTACTTATGAAATTATTTTAATTAGTAGCTGAGATACGAAAGAAAACCCACTCAGAAAACCTCAAAACGTGTAAATCGGGTGAAAACTCGAATTCCACTTTCGATAATATAAAAGTACTTTAAAATATCTTTCGAATGATGTATTAAAAATAATTTAATCATAATCAGAATTTGAAATATGCGTATTAGAATAAATTTAATTTCCAATTAAAATGTAAATTTTTTCCAAAATCGATGAAATTTGAGCTGCAACAGTGCAACTATCCCCTGTGCTGTTAATGGCGCACAGAAAGTTTGAAAGAATTTAGAAGAAAATTGAAGCATTTTGAAATTTGCAATTTTTATTAATAGTAGAGAAACCACATGATGTCATTTGGTAAAAAAAATATGTTTCTTCCCGACCAGACGGGGTGAATGGGTTGTCATGGTAACGAACGCCTGCAGAATTTCAAAGCGTTCGCTGGCGATGACGCGAGTTCCATGATTTTTGTTCACCCAAAAGTGCTCAATGCGCCTAAAAAAAGTTTTCACTTCAAAAAACTTTGGGGTGTCCCTGTACACAAAGTAGAAACGAAATGCACACCCAAAACTATACAGCTAATTTTGCGGGAATCATGAACATGTGTACCAAATTTCAAGTCAATAGCATGATTTTTGCGGCCGCTATCGCACGACAGACAGACAGACGGACACACAGACGGAACGCAAAATCTTTTTGAGTCTCAACAGAGGGTCTCCACTGACCCTTTGACAAAATTGCAAGTCAATAGCATGATTTTTGCGATGACTATCGCGGTACATACAAATTCTTCCCATAGTCATAAAAAAAAAAAAAACTTTGGCGTGTCCCTGTACACGAACTACAAATGGAATGCACACCCAAAACTATACAGCTAATTTCGTGGGGATCGTGAATATGTGTACCAAATTTCAAGTCAACTGCGGGTTTTTTGCGGCCGCTATCGCGCGACAAATACACAGACAGACAGAAAAACAGACGGAACCCAAAACCGTTTTGATTCTCAACAGAAGGCCTCCACTGACGTTTCGGCAATTACTATTGTGCTACACAACTTTATTATGTTGCTCCATTGGCGGTTTTTGAATTTTTGTCGCCATATTAGCGATGGATTTTTTTTTTTATGAAAAGTGGAAGACTATTTTGCTAATCATTTTATCAGACACCTTTTTGTTTATATATAAGAATCCTTCCTATTCTGTTTATATTTTTAATGGTTTTTAGGTTTAAAAAAGTGCTTGCTGAAATAAATTTGCTATCTTTAAAACTGCATTTTTTCTATAAATTTTATATAAAAATAAATCATTTATGTGACTACTTTTTAAGTTTAATATTTTTTTTCTTTTTGTAATATTTTTGATGCGCTACTTAAATTAAAATGTCTGTTGCTATATTAAACTTATTGTCGAAAAACATTCGGTGTACTTCAACACCAAAATTTAAAAAATCGCACAGGTGGATCTATTAATGAAATTGACAAAATAAAAATATGGTTCATGGAATTTAAATAATCTATTTAAAACAGAAAACCGTGTACACTAATGGTGGCTGGTGCACGTAAAATCTGTCGTGGCCGCAATGTCCTCCATGTTCCCATCAAAAACTATACCTCTGGGGATCACCGAAGCAGGAGAGCCATCCCTTCCGTGGAGGATAAAAATTGTGATGGCATGTCTCCGGACCACCTCAAGGGGTGTGTCCCAGACCGTTTTTTAATAATTTTGAATTGGGAAATAAAAATAAGCGCGCGTGCAAAATGAAATAATAATAATAAAAAAAGAAACAAGATAATTAAGTTTGAATTTGAGTTGGTAATTTAAGGATGTCATTGATATCCGCGATTGTAATGAAATGCTCGCCCTCTGGTGGGCTAAGGTGAAATTACAAAAAACATGCTTTAATTCGAATTCCATCCAGCCGCCATTGCTTGCCGATATTTAGTTTCACATATATTTATTGAATAAAAATGAATAAATACGGTAAAAAAGATAACACATACTTTTGTGTGCCACAGTGTAACCCCAAAGGATCAAGAAATCCAGAATTAAGCTTCCATTTATTTCCAAATGACAAATTTAAAATTTCAGTTGCTTCGGCTAATGGAAGTAAAGAATTAATCAGATGATTTGAAACTAATATTTGTTCAGCTTCAGTTAAAAATCTACTTCCGATCGAACTTTGAATAAACTGAAGTATTTTTTCCAAAAGCAATCAATTTTCCATAATGTAATGGCGGAGAAATTATAGTACGAATATTAAGTAGAATAACAAAAAGAACAATAATGAATACACGTGGCTATTATATTTACTAACAACTGCAGTTCACAAAGCGCCTTCTATCGATCATTACAAACGCGGATAGTAACGTTTTTGTTGTAAATTGTGCTTAATAAATTAAAATGCGGATATCATAATTGCGCTAGTAAAGACCTTTGCGAGAAACGTTCGAGTTACTTCGGTGCCAAATTTCAAATTTCGCTAAAAAAGTCCTATACTAAAGCTTTTTTTTTTTTTAACTGTTTTTCGAATTATAATTTATGACAAGTTAAAGTTATTGCATATCAAAGTGCATAATTCCATATTATTAGATGAATATGCATAATTTCATAAACATGTTATTATTAGTTTTACCTTAAAACATGAAGTTGTATTTCATCAACGGATACTATATTGATTTCTTAAAAATATTTTTGCAGGTTTTATATCAATCTTAATTTAATATTTTTAACACTTTTCAACAAAGTTGAAAAGTGTATGACTTCGGTTTATTTCGCTGTCCGTGTGTTTACCCGCGCTCTAACTCCCAAAAATATTCATAGGATTTCTTGAAACTGATTTATGTTATTCAAGTTCAGTATAGGATATTTCCTATTAAAAATGGGGTAAATACCACCACTGGTTTGTCTACAGGAACACCCGAAAAAATTCCAAAGCATTGCATTCGCATTCTATGAGAGATATTTCTATAAATCATATGTTAATACTTTTATTGTGCACAAATACATATTCACAAGAAAATGTTTTATATGTAATACAGTATGATTAGTATTAAGATAAAGTGGACCACACAAAAATATTCAATTACATTAAAAGCTATAATTGGAAACTGTTCGATTTGCATTTTCATTTTCATTAATTGTTTTTAACATTTTCTAACGATGTTTAAGAATGTTTATGATTAGAACTAGTTTGTTTGTTTTTTCTGTCCGTCTGTCAATTCGCCTGTCTCTCCAAGTTCTAACTCTCGTAAATATTCACTAAATTTCTTGAAATTGATATATGTTCTTCAGTTCACTATGGGATGATTTCTGTTGAAAATAGGGTAAATACCAACACTGTTTTGTTTACAGGGACACCAGAAAGAATTCTAAAGTATTGCGTTCTATGAGAGTTATTTCTGTAAATCATATTCTAACACTTTTATTTTGTACAAATCATAATTAAATTGACATTTATCATTCATATGTTTAAGAAAATGTTTTTGTAGAATATAGTAATGATTAGCAATAAGATTTACAGGACCAAACAAAATTATTCATTTACATTAAGGGCTATAATTGGAAATTGCTAGAATTGCATTTTCGTTTGCATTAATCGTTTTAAACACTTTATAACAATGTTTAAGAGTGGTTGTGATTTGTGTCAGCTTATGATATTCGTTTATGTGTCTGCTTATCTATACGTCTGTCCGACTCTAGCGTCCGTATACATAATTCCAGAATGTCTTCAAAATGATACAATGTTATTCGAGTTCACTTTGGCATGTTCCCAATTTAAAATGATATAAATAACATAACTGATCTGTGTATAGGGACATCCAAAAACATGCCATTGCAATGAGTTTTGTGAGAGGCATTTTTATAAATCACGTTTAAGTAACTTCACACTGCGCGAAACATAATGAAGTGACATATATTGTTCATATGTTTCCTGTAGAATATGTTATGTTTAGAGTTAAGATTTACAGGAATACATTAAAATATTCAGATACATTAAAGCCTATAATTGAAAATGGCTGGATTTGCATTTTTGTTTGTACTAAACGTTTTTTAACACTTTACAACAATGTTTACAAGTGATTATGAATTCAGTTAATTCATATATCTGTATTTCAGTCCTGTCTGTGATTACAAATGCAAAGTACATTAAAAGTTACACGATGTAACGAGTACGTACAGTTGGAAAGCGATAATAATCAATGAAAACCGCACGATTTTTCGCTCTTGATTTAATTTGTTGCCAAAAGAAAAAAAATCTTGAGATATTCAAGATGAAACATAACAAATAATGACGACGCGAAATATGTGATTCAAAGCAATAGTCCTGCCGTACTACTACTACTAACACAGGTCGACATATAAAATTTTGATTTTATAGTTTTGGCTGATCTTTATGTGTTTTGGTGTGCTGAAATCGAAAATTAAACAGTTTTTAGTTCCCCATCATACTATAGGTATGGGGAACTTAGGTAATCGCGAAAATTTTTGACCTCGGTTTTTGACTTTTTTACACGTTTTCAGGTGTGAGGAATCCGAAAATGACAAAATTTGTATGGTGTCTGTCTGTAGGGTGTCTGTTAGTGTGTTAGTCCGTTAGTTTGTTTGTCTGTGTACACGATAGCTCACGAACAAATGATCGCAGATAGGTCAGATCAGTTTTAAAATATTACTTTCGATACTGGCAAGAACCCTATTCATTTGCAACATTCGAATTAAAAAACTTCGTAAGTTATTAGAAATTTACGATTTTCTTAACATGGGAGAATAGGACAAAATTTCACTTAAACGTGCATTAAATGGAAACTTTTTACTGTAAAAATGTCAGACCAGTTTTCAAATGTCAGTTTTGATGCCGGAATGAACATTAGTAACTATAAATATGCTACTTTGAGAGTTTCGCAAGTTATTGGAAATTTACTAATTTCTTAACATGGCAGAATAGAGCAAAATTTGACATAAACGTCAATCTTGAGGGATATTTTCATCGTAAAGATGTCAAACCACTTTCGAAATATTATTTAGGATACTGGCATGAATATCAAAGACTATGATTTTTCCAAAAAAAATTCGTAAGTTATTTGGAATTTACGATTTACTTAACATGTCAGAATAAGGCAAAATTGAACATAAACTTCCATTTTGAGGATCATAAATACATTAGACAACTTCAAAATTACATTTATGATATTTGTTTGAACATGGTTGAATACAAATATTCTAATAGGAAAATTTCGTAAATTATTCATAATTTACGATTTTATCAACATAGCGAAATTGTAAATTTTTCATATAAATACGAAATTTGAGGATTATTGCATTGGAAATAGTAGCATGAAAACTAAACAACAGAATTGACCCTGATAAAATAAATTAATAGATTGGAATAAGATAATTATATCCAAGTGAACGGTGGATAGCCTATTAGGCGGGGATTTCATTCTGTCACTGTATCAAGCTTTGGTGAAATTCATTTCTTTTAACATGATTATAATATGTGTCGCACTAGAAATTTATGAGAACATAAATATGATGGGGAACTGAGCAGAGTCCACCTATGCCAACTAGTTTTCTATCACGTATAGATTTTTGTCAATACAGAGTGCTTACCTATAAAATTTCTTTCATTACTCTTCCACCAATATAATTATACTAGTATATAACCCCGTCAAAAATGACGGAATGTGAGCGATAAATCTTGAAAACAATGTTTAGATCATGATGGGGAACAACTATAGTATTTCCCCACAGCTGAATTTGGCGATTTATTTTTGTCGATTATGGCTAAACCATAAATCTAAAAATTATAAATCATATAGCATAAATGATAAAATCATAAGCTAAATCATAAATCATAAAATCATAAATCCAAAATAAATAGAATGCAGGCTGCCATATTATATCGCAAACAGTTCAGAACGACATCGTTATCGTTCAAATCGGCGCCAAAGAAAAATCGCCAAATTCTGCTGCGGGGAAATATTATAGTTGTACCAATTTTTGTTCTGAAATTTAAAAAAAAAAAAAAAAAAAAAAAACATTTGTGAAAACAAACAGAAGTGAAAACGTGAACAATTACGTGTGTATTTCTTGAATCGTCAGGAAATATTTTAATGTGCAGGAAATACTTTTAAATGCAGTGTTTTTTTATTCATTAATATAAACTACTACTACAAAAATTATATTACAATTTCATTTAATGCGCTAACGGCAATAGAGACAGTGTCCGGAGATGAGAGAAGTCGTGTAGAGCCGCACCAGATTGTAAAAACATGAGAAAAATGGCGGCTTTGGCCTTTCTCACGGTTTTGTGAGGTCTAACTGCAATAGAAACAGTGTCCGGAGATGAGAGAAGTTGTGTAGAGCCGCACCAGATTGTAAAAACGTGAGAAAAATGGCAGCTTTGGGCTTTCTCACGGTTTTGTGAGGTCTAACTGCAATAGAGACAGTGTCCGGAGATGAGAGAAGTCGTGTAGAGCCGCACCAGATTTTAAAACAATATACGGTATATAATTATTAACGCGTCACATTAGCAAGTTAATTGTATGATACATTATTTGTATCATAAAAGGATGGAAAGCGTCAGGTGACGGTGACGTGAGTTCAATGATTTTTGTTCACCCAAAAGTTTTCACATCAAATGTAAAGCGTCAGGTGACGAGGACGGGAATTCGATGATTTTTATTCACCCAAAAGTGCTCAACGCGCCTAAAGAAGTTTTCACTTCAAAAATTCTACCCGATCAATAAATATGAATGACAATAAAAAAACTGCTGGTTGACAAAAAATATAGGCCCGACAACACAACAGCAACAACACATGACCATCCGTGGATGCAAAAAAATTATTTCCTATGTTAATCGCCCATTGGATTTTTTTTTTTTTTTTTTTTAATTATTAAAAATCGAGGATAATTATTTCCCGATTTTAATCCCCATATTTGGGTATATATATGTATTAGTTATCATGTGCATGTGTTAGATTGAGTTATTTTGCTGTCAAATTGACAAAATTTTAATTTTAAATTTCAAAACTCTGTTGTCCTTGACAGCAGGGGAACAACTATAGTATTTCCCCACAGCTGAATTTGGCGATTTATTTTTGTCGATTATGGCTAAACCATAAATCTAAAAATTATAAATCATATAGCATAAATGATAAAATCATAAGCTAAATCATAAATCATAAAATCATAAATCCAAAATAAATAGAATGCAGGCTGCCATATTATATCGCAAACAGTTCAGAACGACATCGTTATCGTTCAAATCGGCGCCAAAGAAAAATCGCCAAATTCTGCTGCGGGGAAATATTATAGTTGTACCAATTTTTGTTCTGAAATTTAAAAAAAAAAAAAAAAAAAAAAAACATTTGTGAAAACAAACAGAAGTGAAAACGTGAACAATTACGTGTGTATTTCTTGAATCGTCAGGAAATATTTTAATGTGCAGGAAATACTTTTAAATGCAGTGTTTTTTTATTCATTAATATAAACTACTACTACAAAAATTATATTACAATTTCATTTAATGCGCTAACGGCAATAGAGACAGTGTCCGGAGATGAGAGAAGCCGTGTAGAGCCGCACCAGATTGTAAAAACATGAGAAAAATGGCGGCTTTGGCCTTTCTCACGGTTTTGTGAGGTCTAACTGCAATAGAAACAGTGTCCGGAGATGAGAGAAGTTGTGTAGAGCCGCACCAGATTGTAAAAACGTGAGAAAAATGGCAGCTTTGGGCTTTCTCACGGTTTTGTGAGGTCTAACTGCAATAGAGACAGTGTCCGGAGATGAGAGAAGTCGTGTAGAGCCGCACCAGATTTTAAAACAATATACGGTATATAATTATTAACGCGTCACATTAGCAAGTTAATTGTATGATACATTATTTGTATCATAAAAGGATGGAAAGCGTCAGGTGACGGTGACGTGAGTTCAATGATTTTTGTTCACCCAAAAGTTTTCACATCAAATGTAAAGCGTCAGGTGACGAGGACGGGAATTCGATGATTTTTATTCACCCAAAAGTGCTCAACGCGCCTAAAGAAGTTTTCACTTCAAAAATTCTACCCGATCAATAAATATGAATGACAATAAAAAAACTGCTGGTTGACAAAAAATATAGGCCCGACAACACAACAGCAACAACACATGACCATCCGTGGATGCAAAAAAATTATTTCCTATGTTAATCGCCCATTGGATTTTTTTTTTTTTAATTATTAAAAATCGAGGATAATTATTTCCCGATTTTAATCCCCATATTTGGGTATATATATGTATTAGTTATCATGTGCATGTGTTAGATTGAGTTATTTTGCTGTCAAATTGACAAAATTTTAATTTTAAATTTCAAAACTCTGTTGTCCTTGACGGTTTTGTATTTGGCGATCAAAAACGTACTACGAAAATATACATGCCAGATGTATATTTTCGTAATTAATATGTATTGCACGAAATATTGTTTCATATTATTCATTACTCTCTTAATATAAGTTTTTAAAATAACCATGATTTTTGAAAGGAATTAAATTATATTCGCCAGATAATTTGGCGATATACATATATATATATATATATATATTTTTTTTTTTCTGCCAAGGATGACCGATATCAAATCTATTCCGCTGCAACATATTAGTATCTTATATCAGATACTTTATTTAGACATTTGAAAACAAATTTCACTTCAAATTATGATAGATGTTTTTGTTTACTTTACGTAGTTTAATATTCTTTTGTTCTAAACCATTTTGATTTTGATTTTACTTCTTTTTTATTTCGTGTAGTTGAACTTTAACCGATAAAATGCTTAAAAATAGTTGAAAAATTATTATTTGTTGTTAAATTTAGCTCTTTAAAAGTTTAAATTTTGTTTTATAAACACTTTTAAAGTTTGTTGAGAAACGATGAAAAGAAAGGTATTTTATTATTTATTAAAATGTGAAATACGTGTAAAATTATTTTAAAAGCAATTTATTTCGGTCATAGGACTGTCATGTTACCTAATAATAATGATAATTTGTCGAACTGATATTTTAAATGCCAAAATAGCGATAAAGGGCCAAACACAGCAACCTATTCGAGCATATCACGTGATTCATCTTGAACCACGGAAAGTTAATCCTTCATCCATTGAATCAGCACTCTAATTTATATATCTCGTTGTTTCAACTGGTGACTTTTACTTGCCCAACCAAACATTCTATCCCAACTATCATTTTACACTAATTTCAAAATTAAAATCAATTGGCGGCATTTACGTACTAAACTCGACGCCAATCATACCTTACAATCTAAACAAACAATGAAGTTTGATAAAAATATTTAAAGGCTTTAATGCGTTTTTACAAATATTTGAAGATTTTTAAGGCTTTCTAATGAAACAGTCAAAGAGTCGTTCATTCGGAATGGACAATATTCCTGTGACGTCACCGTAGGTAAAATCGCCGAACACGTGGCCGATATTTTGTAAACAAATTAGATTCAAGATGACATTTTATTGTTACGTATAACATTTTCCTAAATATTTCTGCAGTGAAACTTAATAATAATGTTCAAACAAGAATAAAAGTGAAATGTAAACAACTGAATCGAATGATAAAGTTAAGACTATTCCATATCGTAAAATTGCAGAACATTTTATGTATACACACACACACATACATACATATATATAATGAAAAAAAGATTAATAAGAACATTTTATACACACACACATATATATAGACATCAACGCTTAAATAAATAGAATTTCAATCACTTTAATAAAGGAATTTACTAAATGGAACATCCATTTAAATTTGTTAACATCGCCACAGTTCACACGGCAACTTTTAATATTACATATGTTGATTAATATTAAAGTATATTACTAAAACTGGATTAAAAACAAAACAAAGTTATCACTATATCACTCTTACTTCAATTTCATATAATCTGTAACTCTTAGAAATAATATTGCAAGATAAAAATTTGCAAGCCACAATGCTTTGCTATGGTAGAGTTGAGAATTGTTTACCGAAAACAGCTGATTTTTTATAGTCTTGAACCCAAAGGAGGAATATGGTCCATTTTGGAATTTGTATTTTCTGAATGGCAACAGTTTTGGTTTGTTTTTATTTGGTATTGCATTGTTTATAATCATGAAGTTACATAATTCTATTTATAGGTTCATGTTTATAATAGCCAGTGATCCGTTTTATTTAATGTAGACATTTAAACATTACAATTGAATAGTTTTTCAAGGTTTTATAGGAAATATAAGAATATGTGCGATACAAAACATGTATGAAAATGATATGTATGTTTCCTAAGTTGAATTAAACAAACGAAAAAAAATGGCTGCCAAAAGTTTCTGTTTTGAAGCGGTACTAACCGGATTCGTTCATGACAGATGAGGGTCATTATAGATATTAATGGTAAGTTTTATAGTATGTTTCCATGATTAACTAATCATGGATACCTATTGTTGTATTTACGCAGCGCTAGTGCGACGTTAAACTATATCAATCAACCAACCAACCAACCTATTATTATGATGGTATATGTAAGAAATCGTGTCGATAAACACCCTGTATTGACAAATATTTATACGTGATAGAGAAAAACGGGCTGCATCTTCGGTTTCAGCACATCAGAACACATAAAGATCAGCTAAAATCATCAAATCAAATTTTGTCAACATTATTTTTGTAGACCTGTGTAATTAAAAAAACAAAATATCAATTTTTTTTTAAGTATCCTCCCCCCACCCCCTTGTGTAAGCGAGTATTTTAAACGGTATATAGTGTCTTTTTTTTTTCCCCTCTCCATAAAATCTAATTACTTTAATCACTGCTTTTGCATCTTGTTTATTTAAAGTATCGCATCAAAATATTTTTTACGTTTAAATTAAAAATCGTCGACACGTTTTTTACATATCGCTTGCAAGCTGCATAATCTACAAAATAACATTCAAGATGAGTTATCAGAGTCCCATTATGCAGTTTATCTTTAATGCGTATCACTAGCATAGTCTGGAAATTGTCCTAAACAGATACCGAAATAATTGAGCAATATCTATTTCGCTATAAACCGAAAGAATTTATCTTTGGCGTAATAGCAATAATTGAAAAATACTACTCGAGAGGAGAGAAAAATCGACTTCCTTACTTTATATGATGTCTTTGTTGACACAGTTTTCTCAAGTGTTCTTATAAAAAAAAATATCCACAAACAAAATTCATATTTTAAGAAGTATAGTGTGACCATCACAAAACTTTCTTCTATATTTTTCTATACAAATTCACGCATTGCAATTATTTTCCATAATGAATACAGACGATTAAAGTATAACATTTAAGGTCTAAAGAAATTCAATTTTGTGCCTTGTAATAGGCAAATTCTGAGGAAATACTTTTTTTTTTTCTTTTAATGGAAAAAAAAAAAAATCTATGACTTTGTTTTAAATTATCACAGATCTGTGGTTCAATCATTCGTTTTAAAGATACTGACGAGTTTCTTTTGAAAAATATTCATACTAAAAATTTACAGCCCGGGAAAGGGGAGGGGGGAATGAGTAAGAAGAAGACATGCTCTTAAAAGCACTTTTTTTTTTTTTCTAGTTAACAATTACTGTTTAAAAATTGTTTTGAATTTCACTATGATTCGTTTACATTGTGTTCAAAATTCATAATTATCATCTTTTCAAAAAATTGAACGAATACGAAATTTTGTCTCATACTGCCATGCTAAATTTATGATAAAACGATATGGCATCGCAAGCACTTCGGCAGTTTTTACCAAAAAATATATAACTAAATAATTTATTTGCAGGACCACACAAAAGAATTCCTATGACATTCTGTAATCATACAAATGATGCCAAATAGGGTTAAAAAATTAATGAGTTTATCTTATATATATTATAAATGTGAATGTCCGTGAATTTATTTGACTGAGTTTCACGCCAAAACTGCTCAACGGATTTCGATGAAATTTGTAACGGAGATAGCTTTTACCCTAACTTACAAAGTTGGCTGCCTTTTATTCCGAAAAAAAAAAAACTTTTTTTGTTATTTTTATGCATAAAATAGCAATTTTGTAAGCTAATAATAGCAAAAAATTAGCCATTTAAATTTTATCGATAATTTAATTGTTGCCAAAAAAAATACGAGTTTATTTTTTTCCCAACAGGAAAATAAATACATTTATCTAAACGTGAACAATAAAAAATAAAAATAAATAAATAAATTATGAATATCACAAAAATTGACGTCATTTTTAATTTAAAATTTCTTTTACACATTGATAAAGTGCTAATATAGTTTACGATGCTAATATATGTTGTACTAAAATCAGTTTTATTTATAGATTCTCCTGGGTGTGTTGCGTTGAAGTACACCGAACATTTTTCGCCAAAAGGTTTAATTTAGCAACAGCGATTTTAATCTAGGTAGTTCAAGAAAAATGTAAAATTTATAAAATAATACAAAACGAAAAAAATAAACTGAAATAGTAGTCACATAAATGATCTATTTTTATAGAAAAGATCTATTTTTATAGATCTATTTTTATAGTAGATAATTTTATAGAAAAAAAAGTGCAGTTTTAAAAATAGAAAATTTATTTCATCAAGCACTATTTTAAACCTAAAAACCATTAATAAAATAAACAGAATATGAAGGGTTCTTATATGTTAACGAAAAGGTGTCCGATAAAATGCTTTCTATTTTTATACAAGAAATTATACACACAAAAAAAAAAAAAAAAAAAAAAAAAAAAATCGCTAATATGGCGACAAAAATTCAAAAGCCGCCAAGGGAGAGATATAATAAAGTTGTGTAGCCCGATAATGTTTAGTTATTTATTTATTCTTTTATATACCAATCACTACGCTAATTTAACATACAAATAAATGAGCTGCTGTGTGTGACTGCACTTGCACGCTGTCGGGCAGAAATATTTGATTAATTCAAATTAATATTTAAATAACTAAATAAAGATATGTTTAATAGAAAGCATAGTCTTGGAGACAAACTTGGCGAGTGGGCGACCAAATTTGGTGAAAAATGATAGTTTAGGGTTCCCGATGTTTCGAAGCTCTCCGACACACGGGAACATAGACCTTGAGCTTACCAAGGAATTCTCGATGGAGTCATCTCCAAGCCCCTTCGCCAAAAGTTATAAGTAGGTGTGAGTTGATTTTTGCGAAAGAGTATGTAGTCACTGCGATCCAGAGTTATTCAGAGACCTATTCTGAGTCATTGCACTTTAGGAATTGAGCTCTAAGCGACTGGACATTTTTAGTGAGTGAGCGAAAATTTTTGCTCTGGTGTAGTTGATGTTATTTGCTTTACTCCTGTGGAACAAGTAACTATTTTTTGGACTGTCCCAGAACATTCATCGAATAATGACTTATATTGTACGAGTAACAGCTTCAACTGTTTCCAGAATAATAGTTTTGTTGTACAGATTTGAGAAGTTCAAAAAATGTTTGATAATGCCAAGGAGGTCCCAATACTAAAGCTGTGACGAAAATAGTCGCCAATCGAAATATATTCAGTTACAAAGAAATCATTTAAATATAGTGTCCAGCGAAGCGGGCAAAGCCTGCTAGTTTGTGTATATAATTACTTTTTATTATTGTAAATAATTAGTGTCTCGTGTACAGGGACATACAAAAGAATTTCGTACCATTATGGCCTAGACCTAGAGACTGTATTTTATATTTTGCATTTTAGCATGGTTACTCCCTATTAAACACAATGAAATAAACGTATGTTATTTAAATGTTTAAAAGCATGGTTTCTGTGAAAAATTGTAGTCATGGAATTTGTAATTAGTTTACAGGGCCGCACAAAATAATTCTGAAACGGATACGATATTTAATCATTTCTCATGAAATTCGGTACAAGTATTTATGAGTTACAAGGAATTAACACAAAGCTTATGAGTTACAAGGGAATATATACATACATACAGAGAGGTATAGCCAGACAGGTGAAACGGGAGGTTGTGTGGGGGGGGGGGGGCAGCTTTCCCTCAGAAACGTATATGGTTATGTAGCAAGATAATAATAATAATAATATAATATTGCAATTATTTTAAATAATATGGAGTAAATAAAAATTATCTGCTGAGTAATGAGTGATACAAATATGACATTGAGGCTCCTGATCTGCAGATCCACTAGTATGATACATATTTAGAATACCGAGTTTGGATTTCCTGCTGCTATTTGTTCTTGAGGTATGTAGATATATATCTGACACACACACAGACCAACCGCTAAAAATTTGTTTTTTGGATTGAGGTAACCTCAAAACATGTAAATATAATGAATACTCTATTTCGAAAATTTGACCCAAAATAATACTTTCTCTAACGTATACATGGGTAATAAACGGGCTGAATTTTTTTTTTCTTTGATATTAAAATAAATTATTATAAATTTTTACTTTCCGAACATACATAAGCGGTGACGTGCCCTTAGCGGAATGGGATGAAAGGGAAGAAGGAGGAATAGTAGAAGCCGTGCCCTTAGCGGAAATAAGAAGGTGTGTGAGTAGCAGATTGAAATATGTTATTCAGATGCACAAAAGAATGCTTTCTATAAAATGTAGTATGATTAGCATTAGATTTACAGAGTCACCCAAAAATATTCAGTTGCACTGAGAGTTGTTATTGGAAATTTGCTGAATTGCATTTTCGTTTACATTAAGCGTATTCATAAACGTGAATCATATTCACATTTAAAACTAGTATGTTGTGGCCACCACAAGACTTTCTTCTATATTTTCCTATACATATTCAATCAGTAACAATATTTAAAAAAACAAAAAAAAAAAAAAATACGATTTTTTTTTCTAAGGTTTTTTTTTTTTTTTTTTTTTTTTTTTGTTAAAAGTAATACATATTCAATCAGTAACAATATTTAAAAAAAAAAAAAAAAAAAATTACGAATTTTTTTCTAATTTTTTTTTTCTGATAAAAGTAAAAAAAAAATCGATAACTTTGTTTTAAATTATCACAGATTCGTTTCACAACCATTCGTTTTAAAGGTATTGACGAAATCTTTCGAATGATACCCATCTTCAAAATTTCCCCCCCGGGGGGGAAGCGATGCCCCCCCATGCACAAATTGTTTTTCCTAGTTACGTACTAGTATTATCAATAATTCATATTAATTTTACAATCACAAGTGTAAAATAACTCTTATTATGCACATTTATACGAATTTTTGTCCTATACTGCCACGTTAAAAATTTAGATAAAATGCTATCACAGCGCCACCTGTTGAGCTATTGATCCCCAAATATTATCAGCACCAGTTTATGTCGGGGACCAACTAAATACCAAGTTTGGTAAAATTTCATTAAAAAAAAAAAAAAAAAAAAAAAAAATGCGATATTTTTCTGTTTTTTCTTTTTGTTAAAAGTAAAAAAAATCGATAACTTTGGTTTAAATTATCACAGATTTATGGTTCAACCATTCGTTTTAAAGGTATTGACGAGACCTTTCGAAAGATACCCATCTTGAAACTTTGCCCCCCCCCCCCCCGGTGGGAGGGGGGAACCGATGCCCCCACATGCACAAAAATTTTTTCCCAGTTAACTATTACTATTATCAACGAGACCTTTCGAAAGATACCCATCTTGAAAATTTACTTTCCCGGGGGGGGTATTTCCCCCTCAGGGGGGGGGGGAACCGATGCCCCCACATGCACAAAATTTTTTTCCTAGTTAACTACTACTATTATCAATAATTCATATTAATTTTACAATCACAAGTTTAAAATAACTCTCATTATGCCCATTTATACGGAATTTTGTCCTATGCTGCCATGTTAAAAATTTGCATAAAATGCGATTACAGCACCACCTGTTGAGCTATTGATCCCTAAATCTAATCAGCACCAGTTCATGTCAGGGTGCAACTAAATACCAAGTTTGGTTAAATTTCATTCATTGGTTCGTGAGATACAGCGTCCACAAAAAAATTATACAGACAGACACACAGACAGACAGACATTTTCTAAAAACTATCAATTCGTGTTAAGGACATCCCAAAACGTGTAGATCCGTCAAAAAACGGAGGTCGAAATTTTTCGCGAATCCAATACTTTCTCTATATTACATAGAAGAAAGTAAAAATGGTAGAATAATTCTACCATTTTTTAAAATTATTACTTTCTTCTATATGTAATATAGAGAAAGTATTGGATTCGCGAAAATTTTCGAAGTCCACTTTTTGATGGATTTACATGTTTTGGGATATGGAGAACACGAATTAATAGTTTTTAGAAAATGTCTGTCTGTCTGTCTGTATCATTTTTTTGTGGACGCTGTATCTCACGAACCAATGAATGAAATTTAACCAAACTTGGTATTTAGTTGCACCCTGACATAAACTGGTGCTGATTAGATTTTGGGATCAATCGCTCAATAGGTGGCGTTGTGATCGCATTTTATGCAAATTTTTAACATGGCAGAATAGGACAAAATTCCGTATAAATGGGCATAAAGAGAGTTATTTTACACTTGTGATTGTAAAATTAATATGAATTATTGATAATAGTAGTAGTTAGCTAGGAAAAAAATTTTGTGCATGTGGGGGCATCGGTTCCCCCCCCCTGGGGGGGAAGTACCCCCCCGGGGAAGTAAATTTTCAAGATGGGTATCTTTCGAAAGGTCTCGTTGATAATAGTAATAGTTAACTTGGAAAAAATTTTTGTGGATGAAGTTCCCACCCGGGGGGGGCAAAGTTTCAAGATGGGTGTCTTTCGAAAGATCTCGTCAATACCTTTAAAACGAATGGTTGAACGATAAATCTGTGAGAATTTAAACCAAAGTTATCGATTTTTTTTACTTTTAACAAAAAAAAAAAAAAAGAATATCGCAATTTTTTTTTTTTTTTTTTTTTTTTTTTTTTAACGAAATTTAACCAGACTTGGTATTTAGTTGGTCCCCGACATAAACTGGTGCTGATTATGTTTGGGGATCAATAGCTCAACAGGTGGCGCTGTGATAGCATTTTATCTAAATTTTTAACATGGCAGCATAGGACAAAAATTCGTATAAATGTGCATAATTAGAGTTGTTTTAAACTTGTGATTGTAAAATTAATATGAATTATTGATAATAGTAGTATGTAACTAGGAAAAAAATTTTCTGCATGGGGGGGCATCGCTTCCCCCCCTGGGGGGGAAGTACCCCCCCGGGGGGGATAAATTTTCAAGATGGGTATCTTTCGAAAGGTCTCGTCAATACCTTTAAAACGAATGGTTGAACTATAAATATGTGATAATTTAAAACAAAGTTATCGATTTTTTTTACTTTTAACAAAAAAAAAAAAAAAAATCGTACTTTTTTTTTTTTTTTTTAAATATTGTTACTGATTGAATATGTATAGGTAAATATAGAAGAAAGTCTTGTGGTGGCCACAACATACTAGTTTGATTTGAATTAGTGTATTTGTCTACTCTACTGTCCGTTTGTCCGCCTCTGGCATTCGTAAATAGAATTTTTTATTTTTACTTTCTTCTTTATTCAATAGAAAAAAGTATTGAATTCGTAAAAATATCGACTTCCTGTTTTCGACGGATTTGCACGTTTTGAGAGTTCCAGAACACGATTTGACTATTTTTTGAAAATGTCTGTCTGTGTGTGTGACAAAAATTTTGTGGTAACTGTGTCTCCGGAACTACTGCTCAGAATTGCATATAAATTTACATGTAGATGTACCTTGAGCTAAATTAGTGCCTATGAACTTTTGGTGCCAAGCGATCAACAGGTGACACTGCTATACAGTGATTTCCACAATTTAAGGGGAAGCTATATCTCAGGTTCTATTGCGTATAATGAATCAAAACTTGATATAAGAGAAGGCCATTGTGAACAATTTAAGGGAAAGAAAATAGAAAATTAAGAGCAGCATTTCTGTTTGTGTTAAGCATTTTTAACACTTTCCAACAATGTTTCAGAGTGATTATGAATTCAGTTAGTCTATATGTCTGTCTGTCCATTGTGTAGTAATATAGTTAGACATAGAACATAGAATGTTATACGATGCAACGAGTACGTACAATCGGAAAGTGTTGATAATCAAAATCTACCTCATGATTTTTCGTTTTTGTTTTAGTTTTAAAAGGTGTAAAGCTTAATTAGATTTTTAAAAACTTAAATAAAATCATAGAATGACAATAATGTACGTTTTCGTATGGAGTACTGTGATTCATTAAACTTTATATTGTTACTGATCACCGTTCCCTCAAATAACGGATATTCTACAGTAAGCATACCTATTTTTGCGACAGGTTACTTCTGAAGCAAAATATAGCCAGTGCTAAATGTGTATAATGTGTGGAGGAAAATTGAAGAGTTTATTATTTTTTTTTTATTAATTTATTTTTAAATTTATTATACGTTTCCGCTAAAGGCACGTATGCTCAAAGCATGCCACCGATGGGGGATAACATTTCCGCTAAGGACACGGGTTTATGGATTTCCGCTAAGGGCACGGCCCCACATAAGCAAGGAAAGTGTTATAATCATGTCAAAAATCTGTCTTTGAGTTTTGTGTTTCTACATGCTTTGAGGTCCCCTGAGTTCATTTTTGCTATTTTTACGGTGTATGTATGCGAGTGAACACGATAGCGTCTAAACGTTTTGTTCGAATCAGCTGAAAGTTGATACGCATGCTATAAGTTACAGTAGCATGAACCCTATTGATTTTGGTGAATCTAGCACTTTTTTTTTTTTTTTTTAACAGAGACACAAAGAAAAATTCTTTATCATTATGCTCTATGGGCTCAAATTTTTTTAAACGCCTTATCCGATTGAACTGATAATTTATATACATTTTATAGATCACCGTCACACGAACTGTATGGATTTTGGAGAACCTAGAACTTATAGTTTTTTTACAGGAACACAACGAAAAATTCTTTATCAAAGTGCGATAGCGTCTAAACGCTTCATCAAATTGAGCTGAAAAATTATATACATGTTAAAGGTCACCCGGTCACCGTTGCACGAACTGTATAGATTTTGATGAGCCTGGTACTTATATATTTTTACAGGGACACAACGAAAATTTCTTTATCATTATTATCTATGAGCTCAAATTAATTGAAGGGCAATAGCGTTAAATTAAACAACATACTATATACAGGAAACTACTCAAACACCCTATGATAATTTTCTCTTTTGATTTTTTAACGACTTCTCTTACTTAATGTTCGGAAAGTCGAGTGGAGTCACTCCAGACATTTTAATTTGACACGCTCAAAACACTGATCAAAACACTGTTCGTGTTCTATGCCAACTGATGCTACAATTACAGATCATTGCATTTCTTTTCTGATACAATGTGATCGCAAATACTATATATTAAGTATATATATATATATATTACTTAATTTATTGTCGACCACCTAATTATTGTTGTGACCCTATCTTCACTGAAAAGCGCGAGGACGATTCTTTTCTTTACATCTCCCAAGTATAAAGATATTTTATCGAGCAGACAATTTATAAATTTAATAAAAATTTTCGCTTGTAAATCTTGCTAAACTTTTTAGAAGGAATGTATTACGTATGTAGAACTTCGAAACTGTATGCGAACTTTTCAAAATTGCTCCTTCCAAAGATACAAAAATAATTTGTTATTAAAACAATACTGGACTTTTCACTGCGGACATACACTTAAAATTTTCATTTTAATATAATAAATTTTGTTATTATATCCAATTAAACAATTTACATATTTCCATAAAGTGTAATCTAATGAGTAATTTCGAATGAATATAATCAGTAGTAATATTTTATTTTTATTTTCCATCTTTTTTTACTTTTTTCTATATTCAATAGAAGAAGGTATTGGATTCATAAAAATTTTCGCCTTTGGGTTTCGATGGTTTACACGTCTTGAGACGTTCAGAACACAATTTGACCATTTTTAAGAAATGTCTGTTTTTCTCCCTCCCTCTCTCTCTCTTTGTGACAGCCCTTCGCTCAAAAACTAATGCACAGAATTTCAGATAAATTTACATGTAACTGCACCTTGATATAAATTTGATCTTATTCTATAGTATGTTTAACCCTGTTTACATGACTTCTGTAGTTCGAATAACTGCTTTATTGGATTGTTTCGAGAATATTTTTATTATTAATTTTTGTGGCACAGTTTTATTCAACTGTTTCCAGAATATTCATTCAATAAAGTGCATTCGCCAACTAGAACTTGCTTGTACCTTTACAAATTACTTTTTATACACGAAAATGCCGACAACTTTCATAACATTAATATGGGCTCTGTCATTAGCTTCTTTTAAAATCTCTAAGGCAGTAGGTCCTATATAATGGCCAAAACCTTCGTATTTTTATAATTATGAATATAATTTTCGTAAATATCTCCGAAATGGAAATTTACAAAAATATCAAAAAGGGGGGTGCACAACTAGATGTTATAACAAACCTATTAATCAATTTGCAACGTTCTACATCAAACCACTTTGAGTTACGTGAGATACACACACATACATACAGACGGCAAGAAAAATCTTGTAAAATCGTAGATATCTCTAAAACAAGAGCTCGTGTCAGGATCAAAGTTGGAGGTGTACAAGACGTCATGACAGTCACAAATATAAATTTACAACATTCTACGATCATTAATTTTTGAGCTATGCAAGATACAAAATCCATTTCGCAAATTAGTATTATAATACTTCCTTACACTTTGTATAAGTTAAAAAAAAAAAAAAAAAAAAGAAGAAGAAGAAGAAGAAGCCAGCACTACCTGCAAATAATTTATCAGCATATCAACGTATGGACATGCGACTGGTATCGATCGATTTATAGAAACCTCTAGTTATTAATGCTATAATTAAATTTAGCTTATAAGGTCATCTACGTCTTCATATTAAACCTTGCATCAACTTCCATTTTTTCCAATGGTAACCCCCATTTTTGACACCATATTCACATTTCTGAGATCAAGGCAGTTGGGAAAAAGGTACTATATTTACAAACTTTTAATTAATTCTTGATGGCTTTATAAACGAAAATGTATCAGGGATCCATCCATATATAAGATAACTCATGTCTGTATTTAAAAATTCATAAAAATTGAAGGAATTGGTAGAACTGAATGCACAGTTTGTGGAAAAGGTGTTCTAGTAAAAGATTATTATTATTATTATTATTATTATTTTTTTTTTTTTTGGGGGGGGGGGGGGGAGAGAGAAAAAATTTTGTTAGCAGAGGGCATTGCGAAGATGCGTAATGAGAAATATGCAAATCAGAAACCTATAAATTGCATGGTTTTACGATGAACAGCTCATTTTTTATTTTCCCTTCTACTTGTGCATATACATGAAGTTTTAATTGTGATGCTGAAGTGATGGGTAAAGCAATATAATGAAAACAGCAATTGAAATGAAAGCACTATAATGAACAGTTCGATATTTTACTGAAATTAGATTTCTAGACGCTTCCACTTTACTGAAGTGTGTGTTTATGTGTGTAGTGTAGTTGGCAAAACTGGCTAACTCATTAAAATTGAAAAGTATTTTTTTTTTCTTTTTTTCAATTTTGTAAGCTTTAAGTATATGTTTCCACCATCTGAAAACAAGAAACCATGACAATGTCGATTATTCCCAGTGTTATTTGCATTTCAAAACCACAATGTGCTGTAAAAACAGTCAACTCCTAAGACGTGTGTTTCAAGACCGCTCATTGTCATCTTCATATCTGCGAGATCGTGATTCTGCTGCACCCAACTACAGCAACTACTTATTGATTAGGTTAATGTTATCGTCTTTTCTCTCGCCTGTGAGGGCTCTTTCTTGTTACACACAAAGTTTCTAATAATTGAATTTTGTGTTTATAGAAGTACTACCTTCTAATTAATCAAGAAAGAGGAAAAGTGACATATATGACGTGGAAAGAAACAAAGCTAAAGTTCAAAGGCAGTACTGTCATTTCATAATAACATAATAGCATCATAGTTAGCATATTATGATTATTTAATCATGTTATTAATTTAATAACATACCTATGACGATTCAGCAGGTTACAGCGACGTGTTCATGTGAGTTTGTTTACAACTCGAATGATTTTCCACTCTATATGATAAACAAAGAGGCAGGTTCCTGTCCATGACTGCATATATAATTTTTATTTGTCCTTTTTTTTTTTTTTTTATGATTAAGAGTTAATTCAATTCAAGGCAGGTGATATTTGTGTGTGTCTAACTATTGGTAAAGAAAGAGGCAGGTTCTAGTCCCTGACTGTATATATAATTAATTTATTTTTCAATGAATTCGGGCACATTCAGTTGAAGGAATATTTGTGTGTATCTAACTATTTGGTAAACAAAGAGGCAGTGTCCAGTCCATGACTGCATATATATATATATATATATATATATATATTTAATGAATACGAGTTAATTTGAAGGCAGGTTGTGTGTGTCGAACTTTCAAAATATTTATTAATAAGGAATTTTTTTAAATAATGATAAATTATTATAAGAAAACATAAATAAAACATGTGTTTTATTTGTAATCAAAAATCACAAATAAATAATAATATTAATAACATTACGGTAGAAGCTTTTTATTATGGAGCCCTAAAAAGTATAAATTAAAAACTTATGCTTGAAAAAGATGCTATAAAGGAATGAAAGTACACTACGAAAATATTTCAAAACCTTTTTAATTTATGGTTTAATAAATTTCAGATTTTAACCACCTCCTATCTGTAACTTAGCTAAAATTTAGCATGTATGTAAGACTCCAATAACTATACTTGTTCATGGAGCAAAGAACATGAGAGACAGGGCTTTGAGCCCTAACACCAGTTAAAAATTTGCTTTTGAATTTTAACCACTTCCTATCATAAAATTGAGCTGAAATTTTACATACATGCATGATTCTGATGACAATACATAATCAAGCAGAAACAAACTTAGTGTTGAGCACCTGGACCCCGAATACCAGCGAAAGCTAATTTTCCTGGATATAAGAAAATTTCTAATTGAATTACCATCTCAAATCCCTAAATATAAATTTTTATCAAAATTTTTCAAGCAGTTTCATAGAAAACCAAGTTTCTACTACATTTTGTTATAGACGAAGCACGGGTTACGAGCAAGTATTAATTTTCCCGTGGAAGAAATTAAGTCAGATCAGATTTTCATCTGAAAAAAAAAACCTTACTCTATTTCCTTTTAAATCATTCCAGCTATAAAAGAAAAGAAAAATCTAGTATTTGCGTATTTTTTCCAGTTGGAGTGCGAGTTATGAACGGCCATTATCCTGAAGACAAGGGATGGTCGAGAGAATCTATCGAAATATCATTTCAAAATCCCACTAACTATAAACTTTTGTCGAAATCATCCAAGTGCAATCAATGAAAACAAAGTTTATGTAATTTTTCCAGGGTGCAGCTCAAGTTCCCGGTGAATGCTAATAGTTTTAAAGAAGGGGCAAATAAGATTTAATTGTAAATTGAATAAGCCCCTAAATCTAAATTTTTATCAATCATTAAAGTAATTTCTAAGAAAACCAATTCTCAGCTATATTTTGCATGGGCGGAGTAATTTTAACAGAAAATGTTAATTTTAGAGAAGATAAGGATAATATGTCTCTCTTAAAAGAACATTAACTTTAAATTTTTATTAAAATCATTATATCTAATTTAGAATAACTTCAATCTATTTTGCAACCCAAACAATACTTAACATCGAATTTTTATTAAAATCTTTAACAGTATTTCTTAGTAAACCTAATTTCTGTCATATTTTACAACCGGGGGTTAAAGGGTTAACAGTGAATGCAAATTTTCCTAAAAATGACTAAGTCCAATCGACTTTTCACACCTAAAAACCGTTAACAACACAGTCAAATTTCAAATCCTCTGCCTTTTCATAGACTAAATATTTTCCAGCGGATTGAGTTTAGGACTATTTCCAGGTTTGGTAAAGAAGAAATTCTACGAAATTCATTGTGGGATTAAACTTAAAAAAGATATGAGTACTTACAGAATTATAGGTGCTCATGGGAATGGATAAGTAATTTTAACAATCTGAATCAAATAAGTGTACCACAGACGCCCTTTAGCAAGATGCAATATCATCTTGAAATGTTGTTTGCGGGAAAGTCTAAGATACCTTCAAAGTCGGTCAGGCGCCACTTTTATAATGGTCATGTTTTATTTCGAGTTAATTGATCCCTTGAGCATGAAAATTTGCCGGACACCTTGCAAAGTTATACACCTCCATACCATAATGTACGGAGAATGTATAACTATTTTAAGAGTGCAATTTTCATTGAGTTGGTCACATTTTTGTCATTTTGTTAGCTTTTTCCATCAGCTCGAAATAAATTAAACTTAACTCAACAGAGAACACCAGTTCAGCCCAATAATCAACTGATATATTTTTTTTTAATTTTTGGTTAACTGAAGTCTTGTCTTTTTTTTTTTTTTTTTTTTTTTTTTAAATTCATTTCTTTAATGATAGCTTTTTTCGCAGATCTTCTGGTTTTTAACCTGCCTTGTTTAATTATCCCCGCACTGTTTGAAGAAAGTATTTTGTTGTACACAGTTTTACTTTCTTCTATATTCAATAGAAGAAAGTATTGGATTCGTAAACATTTTCGACCTCGGGTTTTTGATGGATTTACACTTTTTGAGAGCTGTAGAACACGATTTGAACATTTTTAGAAAATATCTGTCTGTCTGTGTGTGTGTGATAAAATTTTGTGGCAACTGTATCTCAGAAACTACCGCACAGAATTTCATACAAGTTGGTATGTAGTTGCACCTTGACATAAATTAGTGCCTATCAACTTTTGGTAAAAATTGTCTTACAGGTTGCGTTGCCATCCTGCTTTTTCTAAATTTTTAACATGGTGATATAGGTCAAAATTTTGTATAAATGTGCATAAAGAAAATTATTTTTTAGTAATCATTATGAAATTTACATGATATAGTCAACCGGGAAAAAAATTTTGTATGTGTAGGAGCCTCGCCAATCTCCCTGGGGGGGAAGTCCACCCTCGAGGGGAGTGAATTTTCAAGATGGGTATTTTTCGAAAGGTCTCGTCAATACCTTTAAAACGAATGGTTGAACAATAAATTTGTGATAATTTAAAACAAAATTATCGATTTTTTTTTTTTTACTTTTAACGAAAAAAATCGTTTTTTTTTTTTTTTTTTTTTTTTTTTTTTGTTATTGAGTGAATTTGTATAGGAAAATATAGAAGAAAGTCTTGTGGTGGTCACAACATACTAGTTTTAATCTTTTCTAAGTTATGAAGATGATACAAATCGATTTTTTGAACTTTTGCTTTTTAAAATGCAGTCATCTCGCTTAGATGTGCAACATGACCCCCTAAAGCCAATTTTCCAGTTTAAACAGCCCCCCCCCCCCCCCCCCAAAAAAAAAAAAAAAAAAAAAAAAAAAATCTTGCTAAAAATCATCTCAACAATATTTCGTTAACATTTTATTATTTTGCCATCACACATATTAAAATATCTTTTGATTTTCATTCTAAAGTTAATACTTTTTGTGGCATCGTTTATTGTCTTTTTCCTTGCCATTTTTGAAATATTTTCTAAAATTACAATTTTTCTGACAACTGCATTTTGTTTTTGACACTGAGCTCAATCCTGAAGCTTATGTAGAGGACGACGTAATAAAATCTGTTCAAAAATTTGCTTTTTAGATGATAAAATTGGCGGTTGCAGAAACAGAAAAGGAAAATATCCAAGTCAAGTGCACCTTTTTTTCTTTTTTGTCCTGTAGTGTATATAACATGTCATGTTTAACTTGATTAATGTAAGTTAAAAATAGAAGCTGACATTTAACTTTCTATTTCACGGAGTAAATTGCACTCTGTGTAGGTAAATTCGGGACCAAAAGGGGGAAGTAGAGCAATTCCATGGTTAAATTCGGGACCGACATTTGGTCCTGAACTTACCTATGCTTTTTAGAAAGGATGGAAGAACTTTCTTTTTGATTCATAAAACGCGAGGGATCAGTCACAAGTTTAAAAGGGGATCTTTGCTTTTTAAATGTTTTGTAGCATAAGTTGGATGCAGTATTGTACTGTTAGTTTGATATATGCATATGCATAAAATAGTGGTTGTGGTTATAATGTAATCTATCAACATTTCTTTTTATTTTCTGAAGACTTTTCTTTCATTAATGTGTAAATAATACTCAGATTTCATAGAACTCAATTGTAGCAGTAATTATTAAGTGTAAATACAATAAAATACAAATGCAACGCTATTCATATATGATATATTATTTTTTGTAAACATCTATATATATAAAAGAGCAAAGTCTGTCTGTGTGTGTGTGTCTGTCCGCTATAGAAACCTAGGCCGTTTCACCGACCGGGACAAAATTCGGTACGGTTAATGTTTACGACCCGAGAAACACAACGCCGCAAGCGATTTTACAAAATTCGCCCCCAAGGAGGGAGGGGAGGCAAAACGTAATTTCACAAAACCCTTCATATCTCAAACAAAAAAACAGATATCCGTAAAATTTTTGCTTTAAAATATAGCTAATACAAATGTCTAAAAATCGGTTTCTGGAATTTTTGAAATTCGGTCCCCAAGGGGGGCGGGGGGGGGGGGCAAAACGTGATTTCACATGCGTAAAACGTGATTTCGCATAATCCTATGTATCTCAAAAAAAAAAAAGATATACGTGAAATTTTTGCTCTAAAATATAGCTAATGCAACTATCTAAACACCAATTTCTGGAATTTTAGAAATTCAGCCCCCAGGTGGGGCAGCAAGGGGGAGGGCTATGGAGCAAAAACAAATAGAAATACAGTTAGGCTGTTCAAAATTGGTACAGATAGGTTTTAAAGGCCTGCAAGTCGAATGGGGATATTTTCGATTGTGTAAAGTTATTAGGAGGGGCAAAAAGGGGGGAGGGGAGGGGGGGGGGGCAAAAAAATAAAAATAGTGTCACATCGTTCAAAATTGGTAGAGGTTTTCGATACTTGCAAATCGATTGCGGATATTTTTGAATTTGTAAAATTATTAGGAGGGGCGGGTAGGGGGTGGGGCAGTAAGGGGGGGCTATGGGGCAAAAACAAATAGAAATACAGTTAGGCCGTTCAAAATTGGTATAGATAGGTTTAAGAAGCCTGCAAGTCGAATGGGGATATTTCGGAAGTGCAAAGTTATTAGGAGGGGAGAGGGGGGGGGGCAAAAAAATAAAAATGGAGTTAGATCGTTCAAAATTGGTTTATAGAGGTTTTCGATACTTACAAATCAATTGCGGATATTTTCGAATTTGTAAAAATTATTAGGAGGGGCAGTAAGGGGGGGGGGCTATGGGCAAAAACAAATAGAAATGCAGTTAGGCCGTTCAAAATTGGTACAGACAGGTTTTAGAGGCCTGCAAGTCGAATGGGGATATTTTCGAAAGTGTAAAGTTATTAGAAGGGCCAGGAAGGGGGGGAGGGGCAAAAAAAAAATAAAATAGAGTTAGATCATTCAAAATTGGTACATAGAAGTTTTCGATACCTACAAATCGATTGAGGATATTTTTGAATTTTTAAAATTATTGGGAGGGGCGGGCAGGGGGGAGGGAGCGGAGGGGCAAAAAAATAAAAATAGAGATAGATCGTTCAAAGCTGGTGCATAGAGGTTTATGATACTTACAAATCGATTGCAGATATTTTCGAATTTGTAAAATTATTAGCATAGACGGGTGGTGGTGGGGCGAAGGGGGGAAAAATAGAAATAAGAGTTAGAACATTTTGGGATTTTTTTCCGAAGGCAGTGAGAACCCGGTGCGACATTTTTCCTAATCAGATTTTGTTTCTCTTTTTTTTCACGTGATAAAAATTAATGCAATTCTGAGAATTCAGTAATTATAGTGATTCATTTAAAAATAGGGACCAGCGAAGCGGGCGTCGCCTGCATCGTTTATGAACGGGTAAGCCATTGGGGGATGGGTTAGCCATTGTCGCAGGCAGTAGGGCCAGGCACAGGAGGCTGCGAAGACGAACAAGTCGCTGCCGAAGGCAGCGGGAACACAAAGCGAGCTTTTAATCGATTTCAGTCCCCCCCCCCATAAAGCAATATAAAAAAGAGTTTCCTTTAAATATAGTGACCAGCGAAGCGGGCAAAGCCTGCTAGTATATATGTTGCCGTTAAAGTATATAATTCAGTTATTTCATAGAATAACTAGGTATTTCATGAAATAACTAGACAGGTCAGTTAAAGTATATAATAGATAAAAAAATTTTATACTTTACCTAGTTATTCTATGAAATAACTAGTTATTCAATAAAATAACTAATGACAGACCGTTAAAGTATAAAATAAACAATTTCGAAGTTATTACCATGTTTTTATTAACTTCGATTCTTGTTTCTTTGTCCAGTACAAGGCTTGCGATCGATTTTTAACTAACTTCCCGTCAAGCTAGGCATTTGAAACTTTCAGGATAGCCCAGAACACTATGAAAATGCATTTTTTTAATACTTTTAGCAAACGGTTTAGGGTTCCCGCTGCCCTCGGCTGCGTTACCAGTACGAAGCTTGCAATCGATTTTTAACTAACTTCCCGACTAGCTAGGCATTTGAAACTTTCAGGATAGCCCAGAACACTGTGAAAATGCATTTTTTTAATACTTTTAGCAAACGGTTTAGGGTTCCCGCTGCCCTCGGCTGCGTTACCAGTACGAAGCTTGCAATCGATTTTTAACTAACTTCCCGTCAAGCTAGGCATTTGAAACTTTCAGGATAGCCCAGAACACTGTGACAATGCATTTTTTAATACTTTTAGCAAACGGTTTAGGGTTCCTGCTGCCCTCGGCTGCGTTACCAGTACGAAGCTTGCAATCGATTTTTAACTAACTTCCCGACTAGCTAGGCATTTGAAACTTTCAGGATAGCCCAGAACACTGTGAAAATGCATTTATTTAATACTTTTAGCAAACGGTTTAGGGTTGCCGCTGCCCTCGTCTGCGTTACCAGTACGAAGCTTGCAATCGATTTTTAACTAACTTCCCGTCAAGCTAGGCATTTGAAACTTTCAGGATAGCCCAGAACACTGTGAAAATGCATTTTTTTAACACTTTTAGCCAATTGTTCCGGGTTCCCGCTGCCTTCGGTAGCAGCCAGTATTTCGAACGTGCGTACATGGAAAACAAAACATCACTGGGCATCCCTATCTCAAAATGCATGAATCTGAAAAGTATGTACAATGTTGTACTGCAGCAGCCAGCATGTCGAACGATTGTGTACGCTTTGCGTACATGGAAAAAAAAAGCATCACTGGGCATCCCTATCTCAATGTGCATGGATCTGAAAAGTATGTACAATTTTGTACTGCAGCAGCCTGTATTTCGAACGTGTGTGTACGCTTTGCGTACATGGAAAAAAAAAAAACAAAGCATCACTGGGCATCCCTATCTCAAAATGCATGGATCTGAAAAGTATGTACAATTTTGTACTGCAGCGGCCAGTATTTCGAGCGTGTGTACGCTTTGCGTATATGGAAACAAAAAGCAAAACATCACTGGACATCCCTACCTCAAAATGCATGAATCTGAAAAGTATGTACAATTTTGTACTGCAGCAGTCAGTATTTCGAACGGGTGTACGCTTTGCGTACATGGAAACAATAAAAAACATTTGCACTCCGGGAGTGCCGACAGAAGTGAAAACGTGAACAATTACGGGTGTATTTCTTGAATCGTCAGGAAATATTTTATTGTGCAGGAAATACTTTTAAATGAAGTGTTTTTTTATTCATTGATATAAACTACTACTACAAAAATAATATTACAATTTCATTTAATGCGCTAACGGCAATAGAGACAGTGTCCGGAGATGAGAGGAGTCGTGTAGAGCCGCACCAGATTGTAAAAAACGTGAGGAAAATGTCGGCTTTGGCCTTTCTCATTGTTTTGTGCGGTCTAACTGCAACGTTTCCGGCTGCAATCTTTAAGAGACAGTGTCCGGAGATGAGAGAAGTCGTGTAGAGCCGCACCAGATTGTAAAAACGTGAGAAAAATGGCGGCTTTGGCCTTTCTCACGGTTTTGAGAGTTCTAACTGGAATAGAAACAGTGTCCGGAGATGAGAGAAGTCGTGTAGAGCCGCACCAGATTGTAAAAACGTGAGGAAAATGGCGGCTTTGGCCTTTCTCACTGTTTTGTGAGGTCTAACTGCAATGTTTCCGGCTGCAATCTTTAAGAGACAGTGTCCGGAGATGAGAGAAGTCGTGTAGAGCCGCACCAGATTGTAAAAACGTGAGAAAAATGGCGGCTTTGGCCTTTCTCACTGTTTTGTGAGGTCTAACTGCAACGTTTCCGGCTGCAATCTTTAAGAGACAGTGTCCGGAGATGAGAGAAGTCGTGTAGAGCCGCACCAGATTGTAAAAACTTGAGGAAAATGGCGGCTTTGGCCTTTCTCACGGTTTTGTGAGGCCTAACTGCAATAGAGACAGTGCCCGGAGATGAGAAGTCGTGTAGAGCCGCACCAGATTTTAAAACAATATACAGTATATAATTATTAACACTTCACATTAGCAAGTTAATTGTATGATACATTATTTCATGCATTTTATTCGTTAAAATGCATGAATCTGAAAAGTATGTACAATTTTGTACTGCAGCAGCCAGCATTTCGAACGTGTGTACGCTTTGCGTACATGAAAAGAAAATCACTGTGGGTACTCCTATCTCAAAGTGCATGTGTCTGAAATACATGCAAAATTTTGTGCTGCAGCACTGCTAAAATAACCGGTAAATGTGGTAAATATTGAATAATTAATCACATTCCCCAAAATTTAGCGGGTATTATGCATAATCATTTCATACTTTAACGATCAAGTAATCGTTATTCTATAGAATACCTAGTTAAATCGTAGAATTCAATAATATTATATACTTTAACTGACTTGTCTAGTTATTTCATGAAATACCTAATTATTCTATGAATTAACGGATTTCATACTTTAACGGTAACATATATATAAGATCAACACATAAATTTCAATTGATTTATTAACATTTTACCCCAAAATAACAATACAGTTATAAAACAAGAATTTAAAATATACATTGTAAAATATTCTTAAGAAATATGCTTATATTGCAGTTTATTTAAACATTACCGTATTGTTATGCTTCTAATTAAACAATAAACTCTAAAACAGAAATAGCCAAACAATACATAAAAAATATAAGTAATATAGCAGAAAAATAATCTATCTGTTGGAAATATTCTATCTGAATACACACAGATTAAAAGTTGTGCCCTTATTTATTGTAGAAGATGAAAGACAAAATTGAAATAAATGAGAAAATTTTAAGATAACATTCATATAACACCACTTGTTGGCCGATATACACCAAAATTAAAATTGGTGCAGTTTTACACTGTAGAATCTGAGATATAGCCTTCTCACAATCAAAGGAAATTGCAACATAACAGCACTACCTGTCGGTTTATGTATACTTAAGTTAAAACTGGTGCCCTTACATACAGTAGAAGGTGAAACACAGCCTTGAAATAAATGGAAACCATTTCAATGTACCTGAGCCATCCGTCGACTTTATATATACACTCAAATTAAAACTTGTGCACTTATACACTACAGAATATGATATATATCCTATCAATAGACAAGGAAAAAATAGAGCCTAATAGGGCCACCTACAATCCAATAAACACTCAAATTAAAGTGCTTGAGTGGTAGGTGCTGCCACAAGCAGTGGGAACTCAGAACCGACATAGGGTTGGTGTAGATAGGGCGCAATATAGTTTTCTCTATCGAAGGCAGTCGTGGGCATTAAGTGGTTTGTACGATTTCATTTTTTTTTAGTTTTTACTTATAAAGCGATGTAAAAAATAGTGATTTATTTTATTTATAAAAACTCCACAGAACTGGAATTTAAAAATATTAAGTACAAAACTTTGAACCACCACCATAAATTGCAAGAATTTGCAACAACTGCACTTCAGATCAGAGTCCTGCATCGGGTCGGGTAACCCGATTTTACCCGAACCCGACCCGATCCGCGGGTCGGGTTCGGGTCGGGTTGACAGAATTTTTTCTCCTACGGGTCGGGTTTGGGTCGGGTTGACTGATCTTTTTTTCGTGCGGGTCGGGTTCGGGTCGGGTTGACTGAATTTTTTTTCTTGCGGGTCGGGTTCGGGTTCGGGTCGGGTTTGGTTTTCAGCAAGTCGGGTCGACTTGAGAACACCTTTCAAAATATTTTTTACAATTATAAACATAAATGTATAGGCATGTTTACAACTATGTAACTAATTTAAACATTCTGCACATACTAGACATGTATCAGTTGGTTGTTTGGTTGGAGGATTTAAGGCCGATTGACTCCAGATGTGTCCTAGGCCTATAGGAGGAATGCCCTCCGATTGAGTCTTTCTAATGTGTCCTAGTCCGTATTTACACGTTTTTCGGAGGAAACCACGGAAAACTCCGAACGGCTAGGTCGATGAGCGCGACCTGGGATCGAACCCGACACCTCCCATCTACCAGCTTCGAGCACAGAACCGCTCGACCGCTGGTGGGCAGACATGTACCGGAATTTGTATCTCGATCTGTTTTCTTTTCTTCAACGGAACTAATATGTATCTTTTGTAGAAATTGTATGAAAATTAGAAAAGTATTATAAATCTTTTTCGACTGTTGTTAATATATAAATTAAAGAAATATGAATACAGCATAACCTCGCATTTACATTCAGGAAATTGAAAAAATTTCGCAGTTTACAAGTTTTTTTTTTTTTACTTTCTTCTATATTCAGTAGTATTAGATTCGTAAAAATTTTCAACATCTGGATTTTGATGAATTTGCACGTTTTGAGAGTCCCGAACACGATTTGACATTTTTCTAGAAAATATCAGTCTGTGTCTTTGTATGTGTGTGACTGTATCTCTGGAACTACTGCACATAACTGCATATAAATTGATAAATAAATGCACCTTGGCACAAATTAGTGCCTATCAACTTTTGGTGCGCATCGCTCAACAGATAGCGCTGCTATACAGTGATTTTCACAATTTAAGGGAATGCTATATCTCAGGAACTACTGCAGAGAATTGCATATAAATTTATATGTAGATGCACTTTGACATAACCTAGTCCCTAACAACTTTTTATGTCGATTTCTCAAAAGGTGGTGCGCTGCTATACAGTGATTTCCACAGTTCAAGGAAAGGCTATATTTCAGGAACTACTGCACAAAATTGCACATAAATTTATATGCGGATGTACCATGATATAAATTATTGTCTACAACGATTTACATAATTTAAGGGAAAGAGATATCTCGGGTTCTATTGTGTATAATTAAAAGAAAAAAAAATGATATCTGAAAAGACCATTATCAGACATTATGGTGATTCAATTTGGATGCATATCGGCCAATAGTTGGCGCTGCTGTCCTGCAATTTTCCCCGAGAACGGAAAAGCTATATCTCAACTTCTATGGTGTATAACTGTACAAAATTTGTTAAGTGAAATAACCATTACGAAAACGCATTTTTTAATGTACTATTTATAGAGAATAAAACTGTCTTTCTTTGTAAAATGTAATTTTTCTCTAAGATGAAAATCGTCTGCATTCATTATGGTAGGTAATTTTAATAAATAATAGCTTTAGTAAATTATCTGTACTGAGCGAATTTGTATTAGAAAATATAGAAGAAAGTCTTGTGGTGGGCACAATATACTACTTTTTTATTTATTTATTTATTTATTTTAATACCTTTACTTTTAATGAAATTCAATCCTCGCTTTTATAACAGAATTTTGAAGTTTCCTCCATTTATACTTGTTTATACAGCAAATATAGAAGAAATACTTGTTGTGATTTCATTTAAAGCTAGTATGCTGTGACCACCTCAAACTTTCTTCTATATTTTCCTATAGGAATCCGCTCAGTAAAAATATTTTCTTAAAACTATTATTTATTAAAATTATCTACCATAATGAATGATTTTCATTTAGAAAAAACTAACACTAAATAAAAGAAAAGAAAGACAGTTTAATTCTCTATAAATAAAGTCTTTAAAAAGCATCTTCATAATGGTTACCTCATACATCGGGTTTCGTACTGTTATATGCCATAAAGTTGAGATGTAGCCACATCCCGTTCTCAGGGAAAATTGCTCTATAGCAGCGCCACTTATTGGCTGATATGCATCAATATTGAATCAGCGTAATGTCATATAATGGCTACACTGATACATGTCAAGTTTTGTTTGATTATACACAACAGAACCTGTGATATAGCCTTCCCTGAAAATGCGAAAGTCGACGCATAACGCCACCATCTGTTGAGCAATTGACACAAAAGTTGGTAGACAAGACACTAACTTATGTCAAAGTGTATCTGCATATAAATTTATATACAAAATCGTGTAGTAGTTCCTGAGATATAGCCTTACCTGAAATTGTGAAAATCGCGGTCCAGAAGCGCACTTGTTAAGAAATTGACACCAAAAGTTGATAGGTACTAATTTAGGTCAAGGTACATCTGCATATAAATTTATATCCAGTTAACTGCAGTAGTACCCGAGATACAGTCGCACAATTTTTTTTCACGCAGACACACAAACAGACAGATACATATTTTCTAAGAATACCAATTCAAATTGTGTTCTGGAACCCTCAAAACGCGTAAATCTATCAAAAAACGGAAGCTGAAAATTTTTACGATTCCAATACTTTCTTCAATTGAATACAGAAGAAAGTAAAAAGTAATGTAAAATAAACACATTTAGGAAACCGATTCCATCAATGTGTCATAATAATGTTCTTTAATGTCTTCTCTAGAACAAATAAACAACGAACGAAAATTGTAAGTGTAGAAAGATAATTTGCTGATCGTGTGAATTGAAAGTGATTGTGGGAAAGCAGATGTCCCAAATTATTATAAACATTCACGTCGAACAAAAGCAATAAATAAAGATATATATATATATATATATATATATATATATATATGTATAGTAATACAATAATATCAGTGCAAACATTTTTTAATTTAAAGATGATTTAACTTCAGTATTAAAACAATTATTCGGATCATAAGCGAAGACCACCCAAATCAAATCAAAAAAGAATTAAAGAAAAATCGGAATGAATTATTGGAAATTGGAATGAGAAAAAAGCATTATTTGCATTCTAACGTTTTCAAGGGCCTGGTAGAATGCAAATATGCAAAAAAATGAATGTTTTTCTGTCACAAAGAAAGCAAAAGCTAAGAATTTCTTTGTTCACAGGCCCGAAACACCCATCGTAAAACCAGAAAAAACGAAGATAAAAATAAAACTATTACCTAAAAATGATAATCCAAAACCATTTAAAATTGTAGATTAAAATAAAAATACAAATTTACTTAATAAATTATAATTGAAACGGACGCAACTCAAAGTTAGAATTATATATATATATTTTTTTTTTTTTTCAGAGTATAAGCATTAAACAACGAACTACTAACACTGAAAGTGAAGCATATTTTTGCAATCTTGAAGTTCACAACTCACATAAATGTTCAAACATTATTATTAAACATTTTTTTTTTTTTTTTTTTTTTTAATTTTTAACTCAGTACAATCAGTAATTTTATTTTATTTTTTATTTTTTTTACTTTCTTCTATATTCAATCGAAGAAAGTATTGGATTTGTAAAAATTTTCGACTTCTGGTTTTCGACGGTTTTATAAGTTTTGAGATGTTTAGACTATATGTCAGGTTTCATTGCGCATAATCCAACAAAACCTCATATGGGAGAAGACCAATATGAGATAGTATGCTGATTCAAATTGAATGCCTATTAGCCAACAGGTGGCGCTGCTACACAGTAATTTCCGCAATTTAAGGAAAGGCTATATCTCAAAAATTACTGCACAGAATTTCATATAAATTTGTATGTAGGTGCCCTTTAATGTATATTAGCGCCTGTCAACATTTGGTGTAAACCGCTCAACAGGTAGCGCTGCTACGCAGCGATTTCCACAATTACAAGGAAAGCTATATCTCAGGTTCTATTGTGTATTATCAAACAAAACTTAATATGTGAGAAGGCGATTATGAGACATTATGCTGACTCAGTTTGAATGCTTGTCGGCCAATAGGTGGCGCTGTTATACTGCAAATTTCATCGATAACAGGATGGCTATATCTCAACTTCTATGCCATGTAACTGTACGAACCATGATATGTGAGATAACCATTATAGAAACTCATTGTTTAAGAAGTTATTTATAGACGATAAAACTGTCTCTCTTTAGATATTTAATGTTAGATTTCCCTAAGATGAAAATTATTTGCATTCATCACGTTAAACTTTTTAATAATAGTTTTAATAAATTATTCGCATTTAGTGAATTTGACAGAAAAATATAGAAGAATGTCTTGTTGTGGCCACAACATACTAGTTTTTTTTTATATAATTTACCAGCTGTGTGACAATGAAAATTTACTTTATTTTATATCATGTTCTATCATTTTATCTTGTTTTGCATGATTTTTAGATGAATAAGTAATGTTGATTTATTTTTCGGGTTTCGGGTCGGGCTTGGGTTAGATAAGTCGGGTTTCGGGTCGGGTTCGGGTCGCAAAAAATTTTCTGTTGCGGGTTCGGGTCGGTTTTCGGGTTGATGAAAAATTTTTTGTCGGGTTCGGGTTGGGTTTCGGGTTGATGAAAATTTTTTTGTCGGGTTCGGGTTGATTTAAAATTCATCTGTCGGGTTCGGGTCGGGTAAAACCCGACCCGCGCAGGACTCTACTTCAGATCGAAAGAATACACGACCCTTTGTAAGGCGAACAAAGTAGGCGTTTGTGTAGTTCGTGCGTAATCGCTACGTGTGCAGCATGCGCGTACTTTGTTCGCCTAACGAAGGGTCGTGTTTTCTTTTGACCGAAACAATTGTTGAGAGTTCTTTCATTTTATGGCGTTGTTTTAAAGTTTTGTACTCATTATTTATTTTATTTATTTATTACTTTCTCTTACCCATATGTATGGTAGAGAAAGTATTGTTTTCGTGTCAAATTTTCAAAATTGAATTTTTGTTATATTTACACGTTTTTATTTCACCAAAATCGAAAAATGATGGGAAGATGGCTACCGCTATCCTCGATCCCTGATTGACCATAGTAAATACATTAATAAAAATTTAATGCAGCTGTAAAATTTAAATGTTTATTTCAAATTATATTTCAGACAAATTTCCCCAATATCACTCTTTGAAACTTAACAACCTTTTCAAAATCTTCATATGATAACCTCAGCCAAACTTTAAAATACTCAGTTTGAATTTCCTGTAATTATTTGGTTTTAAGTTATGCTGATACAGAAATATACATAAATCAACCACTAAAAAATCGATTTTCGTATTCAGGGGACTTCAAAACGCGTAACTAAGGGAAAAAATCATTGAAATTTAGAATCCAAACTAGTACTTTGTATACCAAAATTATAAAAAAGTATACTGTGCTGAAAAAAAAATAAAATATTTAAAATGGCCCTAGGCCGATTTTCATGTAATGTAGTGTTATCATTCCTCAGCAGTTGTCCAGGAGTTGGTAAAATTTAGTAAAACACTTTCATTAGTTAATTTCAATAAAAAAGAGTGTATTTGCTTAAATAGCTCAAAAGTTTAAATACAGGTATTGATACAGGTTTGAATTCAAGTACAATATACAGGTAACCATGTATATTGTCTATAAAATATGTATACACCATGCACAGTGAACTAAAATTTAGCAAAGAAGCGAAACATGAAAAACCCATAACACAACTTGAAATGCACTTTCAGCAATTCCCAAGTATAATCTTAATATACCCGAATTCTTTTCTGTGGTCCTGTAATGAATGGTAGATGATTCTCGTATTATATCCTATACTAAATGTGCTTTCATGTATATACAAAACTATATGTTCATTTCATTTTGTTTAGCACAGTCTAAAGGTGTTAAACTTTATCTACCAGAAATTTCGCCTACAGGCCATAATGTATTTGAATTCTTTCAAATGCTACTGTGCACAAATCATTTGCTCGATCTCAACGAAAAATTTAGTGCAGTATCCCTATATGATACAAATTTAGAATTTGGAGTTTGGACTTTCTGCTACTATTTGGTTTTGAGTTACGCTGATACAGGTACACAGACTGACACACAGAAAGACACACAGTGACTAAAAACTTGATTCTCGGATTTAAAGCACTTCAAAACGTCAATTTTTAAAAAAATTAAATTTCAAAAATTTGACTCGGAAACATCATTCTCTCCACCATTATATGGGTATAAGAAAATAATAACATTTAATTAAATTCAAGGTCATGTTTTCTTTCTTTCTTTTTTAATAATAAAGTTATCTTTAAAATGAAAGAGCTTGTTATTATAGGACTTCTTTAAAAGTAGTATTTAAAATTTTAAATATGTTCAAACTAAGGTGCATATTTATTTCATTGTTTAATCTCAAAAAACACACAGACAAACACACAAACCAACCGTGAAAAACCTGATTTTCGGATTTATGGTTTCTCAAAACGTGTAATTATAGCTAAAACTCAATTTCACAAATTTGATGTGAGAAAAAAAAAAAAAAATTAATTTAATTCAAGTTTTTTTTTTTTGACTATATATTTATTTATTTAATCTATCTTAACCTTTTAATGAAAGTGTTTGTTATTATTATTATTATTTTAACTATTTAAAACTTTAAGTATGTTCAGACTAATATTAAACTAAAATATGTGTACTTTTTAAATATTTGTTTGATGATTTACTCTTTAAAAATGTATTTTCAGTTTTTTTTTAGAAAATTATAGTATTTAGTTTTAAATATGAATTTAGACATGCCTGATAATAATTAATTAAATATAAAAACCTTTAAATGTACCTCATGTTACGTCATTAATATTTTCATCTGGGCGCCCAGATCTTTTCAAACGATCTTCATCTCTGCCGGATCTCTTTGAGTTGTGGTTTTTTATAGATTCCATAAGTTGATTCCACATCCGGTTAGGAGCCATTGCGTCACTGTCATTGCACACATCCGGCGTTGTTGCGATTTCTATGGCTTCTCTAAACATCGTGTAATTATAATTATTATAGTTAGCTATCTTTTTAGTTTTTTCAAAATTTATTATAATTTCTTCATTATCGAAAGTTTTAGCTAAAGCTGTATTTATTTTTCCTGTTTTGATATCGTTTTTATGTTCTTTGAGTCTGGTTTTAATCTTTCTTTTCGTTACACCGATGCATGAACCTGGTTTATTGTCTTGGTTATTTGTGTATGGTATCTGATAAATTCCGGCAGTTTCCAAAGGGGGGATGGGGGTCTTTGTCATTACGTATTAGTTGAAAAATATTCGGGTTAGGTTTTATAGGGATATTTACGCCGATTTCACCCGAATATTTTTCAACTAATACGTAATGACAAAGACCCCCATTTCCCCCTTTGGAAACTGCCAGAATTTATCAAATACCGTACACAAATAACCAAGACAAAAATTAATTAAAATGTGAAAATAATAATTTGGTGAAAGCTTTAAATGTGGACATTAAAAATTTTAATTGTTGCTAAAAAGAAAAAAAAAAAAAATTACTTTTTTTTTTCCAAACATAAAATGAAATATGCTTTCACGTGAAAAATAGTTGCACGAGAGTTCCAAAAATTAATGGAAATATAAATGAACATTAAATAAATAAAATAGTCGTCTGCAGAATCACGTGATATGGAAAAACAAAGAATGGAATTCAGTAAATATGGAAAGGAAAACAGAACGAAAAGAAAGAAAGAAAAAAAATAATAACATAAATTATGTATTTTTGTCTAAAGTGACGATAAAAATTCAAAAGTCGTCAAGGGGAGCTACATTAAGGCTGTACCATGATCAGGTTTACATATTTCATTATTTATTTTTCAAAATACCAACTACTATTAACTACCTCAACTAATATTATAACCACAAAAATTAATTGTCTCATGTGATAGACGTAGCCGATCATAGCACATTATAACATTATATTTGGTGTGAAATTGTTGTCATTTTATGGTTGATCGAATAAATCAAATAAATATAGAAAATAACGTGAAAGAAAATATTATGTACACCTTTTCATATATAACTGGGATTCAAATATAAAATGGCTACTTCATTTTTTTCGGTACTGTCCGTTTCGAAACTGTCATCTGATAAGCACCCAAATGGAAGCCCACTGGTAAGCTATTGTCACAGGCAATAGGGACAGACACCCAAGAGTGCGCGAATGAGTGGTTCACTGCCGAAGGCAGCGGGAAAACAAAGCGGGCTTTAAAGCAATTTCATGATTTTTTTAAAATTTATTTTTGTTTGTAAAGCGATATAGAAAAGAGTTTTCATTAAATATCGTGACCAGCGAAGCGAGAAAAGCCTTCGTTGATTCACTACCTTCATTGATTTCACCATTTAAAAAATAGTTTCGTTAACAAACTTTGATCTATTGGCACGCAGGCAGCATCAGGCCAAGTTTTGTACATTTTGAGTTTGATTTTGAAATTTTTCCCGCATTCGGAATTCAGTTCATTCCCGAACCGGAGCTTTGCTAGTATCAAAATAAACTTTTAAAAATTTTAAATTAAAGAATGATTCCTTTTTTTTTTACATTATATATTTTCTTTTGTTAACAAAGTTAATAATATATGTGTTCATATGCAATATAAATTAGTTAAATTAGATTGCATGTAGTTTGTAGAGAGTATAAACTACATGCTCATTGTAATCCTGAGTATAATCAGACAAAATGAAAAAAGCTCAAAAATACAGATCAGTGAAATAGACTACACCTGCTAGTAAATCAATCATATTATAACAGACCTTTCAGAAAAATTGGTAAACTTAAGAATGGATTCATAATAAAAATCAGACAATTTAAAAAAGGTAAAAAAAAAAAAAAAACTACTTTAGCAATCCACTGAAAAACTGATAAGTAAGCTAAAAGATCCATTTGCAAAGTATTTGCTTATTTTGTGGTACACAAATATCACAACATCGTTGAAATAGCAATAATTTATTTATTTAAAAGCAATATATTTATTTATCTTTTTGGGTTTATGTCCCAGATTTTGAAATAAGGAATTTTCTTTCAATAATGAATTTCTGTAATACACAATTAGGTGACCCATTCTGTTCAATAAACATAACTAATGTTTTAAAAATTGTTTTAAGTTGTTTTCATAAATGTCCATACATTTTTGTTTTAACTATTTGTTGATAACAACTATTAAAAGGTTTCATTTCACAATTTTGTTCTTGAGTCTCAAGGGATAAGTTGTAATTCAGTTTTCCAGAGTAAGCTTGTCCACACAATGTTAAAAACTGTCACAAAGTAAACTCGATGGCAGCGCTTTCTGGCATGGAGTGGTTGCAGTACCAAAATAAAAGCCATGAAAAACCTGCCCTTATTGTTCTTTCTTTAAAACTGTTGTCTATGGTTTTTAATGTAAATAAGAATTAATTCTGACCCTAAATGAATATTATAGATTATTTACATGAAATTATTAGCATACATTTGACTTTAACTACAAAATATGTTAGATGTTCATTAATAATTTCAAGTAAATAATCGCATCTACAGTATTCACTTAGAGCCGGAATTAATTAGTGTAAAATATAATTTTTTAAATTGCTCTTCTAATGTTGTAAATTCTATTGTAAATACAAAAAAAATCATGTGCTATTAGTAATTCAAGAAGAAAATCTTAATGTACGCTATTTTCAAAATTAAAACTTTGGAAAAAAAAAAGAAAAAATTTTAGAAAAGGAATCATTCATAAAAGACGACTTTATTATTATTTCTTTTATTAAAAAAAAAAAAAAAGCATTATGCCACGTCCCATAAAATCAATCATACACAGACGAAATCATTTGTACATCATCTAAACAAAATATGCTTGTAAACACAGTAAAACCAAATCTTTAACTAAAATAACATTTAAGAATGAACAAATACACTAACTTCTTCTAACCTCATAACATTTAAGAATGAACAAATACACTAACTTCTTCTAACCTCATAACAAATCAAAGCAACCGAATTCGAAATTCCATAGATTTTTCTCTTGATCCATAATGAATGAAAAGTTGAAGAAATTAATTATAATAATTATATAAACTGTAAGAAGTATTAAAAAAGTACTTTTTAAAAATTAATTGTAAAATATATTACCTGTTGACGCATGCGCGCCACCCCGTCGCGGATCACCTGTCAGAGGATAAGAAAAAATGTGCTCGCTGAAAGAGAACGATACGAGTGCTGATAGCACCATGACTTGAGTTGATGCGTTATATAATTACTATTACAAACTACATTACCAGAAATATAACCATAAAAAAAATGTGGATAATTAATCAAATTTACGATGAAATCCAAATTTCTTTCAAGTATGTTTTTATTGTATATATGTACATATTTTATTTAGTTTCAATTAAATAATATTAAAAAAAAGGTCCGTCGAAAATTAATCATTTGTAGTTAAGTTTCTACAAAATAGTGGCTCCGTCGAGAAAGGAGCTTGTAATCAGCGACTTATGGATAAAAATAATAAATTGAAATCTTCCTTAAAAGGAAAGATAACTAGAATTGAAAACTATGTAGAAGGCACGAATGCCGAAAATTACGATATAGATGTAGTAGAATTAAAAGTGAAATTAAAGAACGTCGAACTACTACAAACAAAAATCAATGAATTACGACAAAAATACTACGAAATTCAAGACTTGAAAGATGCTGAACAAGCAACCATAGATGACGATCTTGACTCATGTGAAGAACGTCTGGAAAAATTAGAGGTAAGAATTAATACTCTTATTAATTCTTATAAGAAATTTGATTCTCATAAAAAAATAAATGCGACTGAAAATGCATCTCAAGATGCCCTTGAAATAAAAACTCAAATTCCTCCTTTAGTATTACCTGAATTTTCAGGAAAATATGAGGAATTCAGTTCTTTTAAAGAACAATTTGATGATTTAATAACCAATAATGTTCATGTTAATCAGTCGCAGAAATTATATTATCTTAGATCTTGTCTCAAATATGATGCTAAAAATTTAGTTAGTAATTTTGATACATTTGAATCCTTATATAATGCATTAGAAAATCGCTATGATAACGAGCAATTAATTGTTGATATTCATGTACAAAATATTCTGAATTTTGAGAAAATTCAAACTGAAAATCCCAAAGAGATAAGAAACATGATTGATTGTATTCAGAAAAATCTGCGTACCTTGAAAGTTCTTAAATATGTACAGAATAAATTATCAGATGTTTTCATTATAAATATTCTTGTAGCAAAGTTAGACAGAGAATCTAGGAAGAATTTTGAGTTGTCCCATAAAACCAAAAATGTTCCCACCTTTGAAGAATTTATCAAATTTTTGGAACAACGAGAATCAGTTTTATTATCTATTAATAGAACGAATATGACTAGCGGAAATAAAAATACTAACAAAAACTTTCCGGCTATTAACAAATCTAAAACTCTTTTAATGCATGAAAATAAAAACAAAAATTGTGTCGTTTGTAAAAATACTTATCACCCTATTTATAAATGTGATGCATTTTTGAAATTAAACATTAACGAAAGATTAAGTATAATACGCCTTCACAAGCTTTGTGAGGTTTGTTTTAGGCAAAACCATAAGAAAAATGATTGCTTATCGAAATTCAAATGCACCTGCGGAATGAAGCACAACAGATTAATATGTTTTTCTTTTGGCGCCAAAACCCCAGTTCCAGACTCGGATGAAATAAATTCATCCAAATTACCAGATGTAGACAAAAAGGTTGCGCAAATAAATGTTTCCGTTTTGAGTAATAATAGCAGATATTTAAAAGAAAATAGAAAAAGTATTCTGTTTTCCACAGCTTATATTTATGTTCAGTGTGAAAATAAAAAAAGAATAAAAATACGATGCGTTCTGGATTCTCATTCAAATGTGTGCGTATTAACTGAAAAGATGAGTGAATGTTTAGGAATTAAAAGAGAAAAAATAAAAACTCCAGTTTCAGGTTTGAATGGATTGACACAAAATATTAAGTGGAAATTAGATACCTTTATTTCAAATGAAGACTGTTCTTTTAGTGAACCAGTAGAATTTTTGATTGTAGATAAAATAACAGGGCTCACACCATGCAATAAATTAAACATTTCAGACATAAAAATTCCAGAATTTTTTAAATTGAGTGACGAGACATTTTTTGAACCTAATGAAATAGAAGCGTTAATCAGTGCAGATATCTTATTCAAAGTTTTAAAGGATAATACTTATAAAATAAATGACGATTTGTTTTTTAAGGAAACTGAATTTGGATGGCTAGCGTGTGGAAAGGTTGAAGAAACAGAACCGAATAATTCGAAACAGTGTTTCGTTTTGTCAGACGATTCCCTTAGTAACACTCTTAAGCTCTTTTTCGATCTAGAATCCCTCGAAATTAAAGATGATCCCTGTTTTAAAGAAGAGGATCAGGCTATGACAATATTCAAACAAACAGTTAATTATAAAAATGACCGATATGTAGTAGAATTACCCTTTCGTAAAGATTGGAAAGAATTATCAAATAATTTTCCAGTTGCAAAACAGCGATTTTTTTACTTATGGAGAAAGTTTCACAAAAATAATGATCTGTATGATCAATATCAAGAGATAATTCAGGACTACATAAAACAAGGAATAATTGAAAAAGTCGAAAAACCTAACATAAGTGTTGATAAACCAATATATTACTTACCACACCAAGCTGTGAAAAAAGAAGGTCGGGTCACAACTTCTACACGTATAGTATTTGATGCAGGGTCACATCAATTAAATGAACTATCTCTTAATGATTGTCTTTGGCCGGGTCCAAATTTAAACCCAAATTTATTAGATGTGCTGATCAATTTTAGAATTAACAAGATAGCTATATCTTCGGATATTCGTCAAGCATTTCTTCAGATTTGTTTAGTAGATAAACACAAGGACGTAGTAAGATTTTTATGGTCCAATAGTAATCCTCGTACTGACTTAAAACCGAATCTTCAAATTTATCGATTTAACAGAGTACTTTTTGGGGTGAATTCTAGCCCTTTTTTATTAGCAGCTACAGTGAAGCATCACATAGAAAAATATAGAGAAGATTATCCAACAACCGTACATCACCTGAATTCATGCATGTACGTAGATGACTGGATTACCGGTCAAGATACTTCAGAAGAGGCACTAGAAGTTTCCCGCTCTGCAAAGAAGATTATGAAGGAAGCCGGAATGGTGATGAGGAAATGGATCAGCAACGACTCATCATTGATGAAACAGTGGGCCGACGAAGGGTTCGATACTTACCCAACTGAAACCGCCATTAACTTAGGGAGCGACAACACGAAAGTATTAGGCATATGTTGGCAAACAAAAGATGACTGTTTTACCCTAGATCTTAAAGGAATTCTTGAAGTGGTTGACACAGAAGAAAATACAAAAAGAACCATTTTACAAACCATCGGGAAAATCTTCGACCCGACGGGGTTGCTTACACCATTTACTATCAGAATGAAATGTCTAATGCAGGAAATTTGGAACAGAAAGGTCACGTGGGATGAAAAATTGCCTCCAGACATATTAGAAAAGTGGCTGGCTTGGTGTAAGGAGTTACCACTTCTTAGAGAGCTTAGAGTCCCAAGACTTGTTCTAGATTCTTCTAGTGAAGATGAAATACAATTACATGTTTTTTGTGATGCCTCCAAACTTGCCTATGGGGCTTCAATATACATGAAAGTTAAAAAACGAGATAAAGTTCTTGTAAATCTCATCACTTCAAAAAGTAGAGTAGCTCCATTAAAAAGCATTACGTTACCTCGACTGGAACTCCTCGGTGCCTTGTTGGCAGCACGATTGAGTCATAAAGTTCAAGAAATCATAGGACAGAAAACATGCTATTCTGTGTTTCATCATACTGATTCAAAAATTGTCTTATTTTGGATTAAAGGATCAACAAAAAGATGGAAACAATTTGTTGCAAACAGAATACAAGAAATCACGAATTTGACAGATCCTGATACGTGGTTTCACTGTGCTGGAAAAGAAAATCCTTCAGACCACCTGAGCAGAGGCCTCACGGCAGAAAAACTACTTTATAGTGAACAATGGTGGCATGGACCACCCTCTTTAATGTCTGACGAAAACAAACAATCTGTTATTGACTTTTCAGAACCAAATGAGGAAGACTACACTCCTGAATTAAAATCTAAAAAAGCAGTGACTCTAAATTTGAAAAAGGACTTTACCATTTTGAACTATCTGATTAATCATAGTAATAGATTTTTAAAAATATTACGTATATGTAGTTTTCTTTTCAGGTTTCTTCACAATCTAAGAAATCCTTTAGAAAAGAAGGAAGGACCGCTGATGTCTAAAGAGCTGACAAAGGCAGAAAACTTCTTATTGAAACAGCTGCAGGAGGAAGAATTTCCTACTGAAATAGCTGCTTTGAAAAGTGGCGGTAATGTATCGCATAAGAGTAAAATTTTTAATTTATCCCCATTTTTGGATATCAATGGTTTAATAAGGGTAGGGGGGAGACTGCAAAATTCGCAGTTATCTTATTCGATTAAGCATCCTTATGTGCTTCCTTCAAAAAATAAATTAACTGAATTAATTGTAAAATATTATCATGAAAAATATTTTCATATTGGTCCCCAACATCTTCTGTTTCAGGTTAGGCAAAAATATTGGCCCATTCATGGGAGAAATCTTTGTAAAAAAATTGTGCACAGATGTTTAGTCTGTTTTAAAGCAAATCCGAAAGTATGTGTACAAAAAATGGGAAACTTGCCAAAACAAAGAATAACGCCAGATAAAACATTTAATTCAACTGGAGTAGATTTGTCTGGACCCTTTTTAATCAAAAATAAATATGGAAGGAAAGGTCCAGAAATCAAAATTTATATTTGTATTTTCATTTGTCTAGTAACAAAGGCTATACACCTTGAACTTATTAGTGATTTAACTTCACAAGCTCTGATAGCTGCGTTAAAAAGATTTATTTCGAGAAGGGGCAAGTGTCATAAAATATTTTCGGATAATGGGACCAATATGGTAGGCGCCAACAGGGAACTAAATGCCTTGTATAAACTGGTAAGAGATAAGGAAGAATCCTTATTCAATTTTTTTGCAGAGGAAAAAATAGAATGGGTTTTTATTCCTCCAAGGAGTCCAAATTGGGGTGGTCTATGGGAAGCAAATATCAAAGCGTTTAAATACCATTTTAAACGCATAGCGGGCAATTCAAAATTTACATTTGAAGAAATGCTTACACTTGTTACTCAAGTGGAAGCGATCTTGAACTCGAGACCACTGACTCCGCTAACTTCAAGTATTGAAGATTTAGAGGTTTTAACTCCAGCCCATTTTCTTATTGGAAGGCCAATAACGGCTGTTGTTGAACCTTCTTTAACTAATGTTGAGAAAAATCGCCTAAGTGCTTGGCAAAATATTACGAAGTCAGTTCGGGCAATCTGGAAAAGATGGAGTCTTTCTTACTTGAATAACTTGCAACAGCGCAGAAAATGGATAATTGATAAAGAAAATTTAAAAATCGGAGACATGGTTTTAGTCAGGGAAGAAAATCTTCCACCATGCAAGTGGTTTTCAGGGCGTGTGATAAAGCTATATCCTGGTCAGGATAATAAAGTTAGATTGGTAGATATAAAAACTACCAAAGGGATTTACAAAAGATCCATCTCCAAATTGTGCGTGCTGCCTATCGAGGAGTAAAAAAAAAAAAAAAAAAAAAAATTAATATGAACATTTATTATATTAATTTACTGTATTATATATATTACTCTAAAATTGTTAGTTAATTATGAAAATTTCTGTTTATTATAATCAGTTAATCTTTTTTCTAATTCAATGTGTTGTGCGAAATATTGATATTATGTTACATTCATTTATTTGTTATTATTTTATCTATTTACGTTATGTGAAATTGTAAATTTAAAGTTTTTGCAAAAAAATATTGTAAGTTCATGCATGAGAACATAGCAAGGCCGGGCGGGATGTTGACGCATGCGCGCCACCCCGTCGCGGATCACCTGTCAGAGGATAAGAAAAAATTTGCTCGCTGAAAGAGAACAATACGAGTGCTGATAGCACCATGACTTGAGTTGATGCGTTATATAATTACTATTACAAACTACATTACCAGAAATATAACCATAAAAAAAATGTGGATAATTAATCAAATTTACGTCGAAATCCAAATTTCTTTCAAGTATGTTTTTATTGTATATATGTACATATTTTATTTAGTTTCAATTAAATAATATTAAAAAAAAGGTCCGTCGAAAATTAATCATTTGTAGTTAAGTTTCTACCTTACCTATCTTAAAATATGCGAAATATGAATATTTTGAAAATACATTGATTTTTCTGTTCAGATGTGTGTTTGTTTAAGCTACAATTTTATTTTAATTTTAAATATGGAGCATCGCACGAGTAAACATTCTATTTGAGCATGCACAATTTCAGCCTAAGTTATTTAATGTTTATTGCCTTTGGCGATCACTAAAAATTTTAACTGTGGCAGGATCTTCAACAGGGGTTACATGGGTTTTGAAGGCTTAAGAAAAACACATTCTCTCTTTTTTTTTTTAATATAATACATAAAATACTTTAATTAGAAAATATATTTATAAACACCTTACTTAGGCTTCATCATCTTCTGCAAGAAGCTTTTCGTGGGAGGATCCCACGAAACCCTTGACTTCATTTTCAGTGAGAAGAGGAAGGGAGAAAATGAAGTGTATAAACAAACCGCCTAAAGTTAACACCTTTCAAATCATTCTACCGAGGATTCTGATGATGGCACCGACCGGTCGCTGAAATATATAAATAAATCTCGGACATCGTAAGGATTTAATGTGAGGTAATAAAATGATTTATATCTGGAAAATATTTGGGTTAGGCTTTATTGGGATATTTAAATTAAACTTATTAGCAGTATTTTTTATTTTATTTGAGGTTCCTTGGTTATATGGGATTGAAAATGTAAACTTTTGCTGTGTTGTCAATCCCATATAACCAAGGAACCCAGTGGCGCACCCACGGAGGGGGCTTAGGGGGCTGAAGCCCCCTCCAGAACAAGCTGACATGGTAAAAAACATGCATGAAAAAATGTTATTCAAACACAGATATTGTAAGCAAAAATAAAGTTTATAAATTATACCTTAAATTTTTAGGAATTTTTGAAATTCTTACATTCAAACACAAAAACAGTGAACTTGTTCTTTGTTTTTTAGTTGAAAGATACCCTAGACATTCCATTGCAATTTTTAGGAATCGGCTTCTAAGGCCCTAAAGCATATACTGTTATTATGAAATCGAGGGAGTACCGAAAAAGTCAGGCAGGAGAAGCAATCTGATTTGGAAAGCAGGGATGTATTTGTCAGAAAAATGGGATACCAGGCTCATAAAATTTTATATTTTAATTCGTGAGTATTTATAGTATCTTTGTGAAAGTTTGTTTTGTCCTTGGGCAAAATTAACACATTCACATCGGCAAATGAAAATTCTCGTTTCATATAAAGTAAAAGATCAGCCCTGCTCTTAGTCGTTCCTCTAAAACAATATTTTAAATTAAAAATGAAATTTGTATATTTGTTAAACCTTTTATATGCCACTAGCACATATACATGCTAGTGAAATTTCACATTAATTGACGATAAAATTTAATTGGTTTAATCTGAAATACGCAAAATTATTTCTCTAAAAATATAACAATTTAGAGGAATGCCAAAAGGCATAGTTTATTGTTCAAAATAGGAAAATACCCCGATAGCAATATGTTAAGATATTTTACAGATGCTTCTGAGGATGGGGCCACTTATTTATTTTTATCATGGTTAGTAGAACATACAGTAGGGTCCATGCACAGCTTTCATTTTTGCCTCTCATGTCATTAGGATCTAAGCTTCATTTTTGGATAATGCAATTTTTTCCTGTTATAAAAATTCAAATTTCACAATGTATATAAATATTATCCTGGAATACGATATTCTGTAATGAACTCAGAAAGGTAATGCTTGAAATATTTGCTAACTGAACAAATTAAAATTCTAAGTAATATATTATAATAGAATTAATGTTTTAGGATTTTAAGAGGTTCTGCCCCCTGCTTGCCGCATTGACTAACACCCACGAAGACTACACGTCCGACTTGCTTCTGTTAACCGAACCTAGAAGCATCGCCCCAATACTCCAGATAATTAAATGAAAATAGCAATGTAAAAATTTACACTGAAATTCTGTTATAATTCCTACATATTACAACTGTAGCTTTTATTTGGCTATAATTATTATAATTTCTTAATTACTTATGTGTTACTGCATATGCATGTAAAGCAGCGCAAAAGAGTATTAAATTTGATCAAATTTTATTTTAAATAGAAATATGGGGGAAGGCATTTCATTTCGGAGGAATTTTGTGTTCACTAGCTTGTCATATTGTACACATTTTTTTTTTTTTTTTTTAATCATAGATGAACAGACAACTTCATGTTTACAAGCTCAGTGTCAATTCCAACTGACCGAACTACTGTAACTTAGCTTGTTATATACTGATATAAATTTCTCGATTGCACTATTCAACTTAAATTCAATCTCATCCATTCGTTTACTTATTTCAAAAGAAATATTTAAAGCAGATTCTTTACTATATGTATGTGTTGCGTATATGCCCATAAACCTGTTTACTGTACTACACGACAGTGTTGCCAGATGAAAATTAAAATTATCCCTACTTTATGGAGAAAAAATCCCTACATTCCCTACGTTAAAATATTTTTACCCTACAAAATACCCTACAATTCAAAACTATTAATAGAAATTATATAAAATCATATTATTATTATTATTTCAATATTTTATAGCATTAAAACAAAAAAACATGATCCATTATTATTAAAATACACATAAGTTGATTGTTGAAACAAACGGGCAAATAAAAACGGGTACCTAATATATGTATTCAAATGTATATTTGTGAAAACACAGTAAATAAAATGAACTATGTTTCTATAATTTGTTTAAATTTAATACTGTCAGCTCTTTATTTTATTAAATTATTAAATCAAACAGCTTGTCTTATTTGACATCTTTTCGCATCAAACTTACCTAATAAATTTAATTTAGTAATGAATAATCAATGTTAAACCAGCAAATATCGACTTCATAGGTACCTTACTCTGACTCCTTAGGGGGTGTGGCCACACGAAATGGGTGGTGTGATCAGAACCAAAGAGAAATAAAAAGACTAATTTAGAGAAAGGAAAACGAAAGACAATGCATTTTTACGTAAAACAAAATAAAATACACTTTTAGATCTGTATAATATATTTACAATTAAGGTTTTGTACTGCAAAATATATTTTATTTGAGGGGTGGGTGTATACAAATTACAAATAACTTGACAATTGGCATTTCGAGGAAATTTAATTTGAACATGTACATGACTTATTGTCTAATTTATTTTAAAACTTTGATGTTAATTATATGAAAATATTAAATAAATGTTATATTTTTTATTAAAATTTTATAATAAATTTACCATTTCGGAATAACAGTAATAATAATAAAAGGGAGGTCATTTAAAAAATATGCAAATTTTCCAACTATTATAATTTATGCCGGCGCAATTATAATAATGCCTTTTTTTCTCCTTTACTAATTTTCTTACAATCTTAAGTAATTTTCCCCAGTATGTAACTAAAATTAAATAGGAAGAAAACAACTCTTATAAAATGTAGTAAAAGTACGAGAAGTAGAGGGCGGTACTAATAATACACTGGAATAAATTATAGATGTTGGCAATTCTGAGTTATGAGATGTTTCACTTCGCATCAATCTGTAATAAAATAATGTATCAGAAACAAGGTATTGTAAGCAACTTTTTACAGATAAGTTTAAAACTTTTTGCGTTTTTAAAAAGAATTTTAAAATTTTCATCAGATAATAGAAAAATCCCTACAAAACAGAATTAAAAAAAAATCCCATCCCCTACGCCAAAATCAGAGCTAAAAAACCCTACTGTAGGGAGAAATCCCTACATCTGGCAACACTGCTACACGACCCGATTATTCTTCAGCCCCCTCCAGACAGAAATTCTGGGTGCGCCACTGAAGGAACCTCAAATAAAATAAAAAATACCGCTAATAAGTATAATTTAAATATCCCAATAAAGCCTAACCCAAATATTTTCCAGATTATAAGAAATGACAAAGATGTAATTCCCCCTCTAGAAACCGCCAGAGTTTATAAGATCCCTTTTGAATACCCTGATAAAAATACCGGATGTTACATAGGAGTCACAAAGAGAAAAATAAAAACACGCCTCAAAGAACATAAAAACGATATAAAATACACCAGGTATACTACCGCCCTTGCTCGAACCTATTACAAAAATGAAATAGATATTAAATTTAATGACGTCACAAAATTAGCCAATTACAACAACCATATATATGCGTTTTATAGAGAAAGTGTTGAAATAATCAAAGATAAAGTTGCCATAAATGACCACGAATCTGCCAAAATAGATCCACAGTGGCGCTACCTACTAAAAGAACAGGATGAAGCTATACATAGCCAAGGCCCACACCAACAAGTTTGCAATTGAAAAGGGGGCAGATCCTCCCACAAAAAGCTTCTTGCAGAAGATGATGAAGCCTAAGTAAGGTGTTTATAAATATATTTTTTAATTAATTATGCTGTGCTTCATTTTAAATTTAAATAAGTTAAAATATTTTATTCAAAATTTTGACCATATAAAAAGCAAAATTTAAACAGTATTTTATAAAGTTTTTATAAAAAAAAAATTGAAAGTCAAGCTGGTGGGTCCTGGTTTCCAGAGACTCTTCAAGAAAGTGGTAGACGTAATTTCTCACAAATAAATGCACTGGCCTCATTGCATACTTCTTCAAAATAGAACTGACTAGTGCTTGAACAAAGGAATTAAAAAAAAAAAAAAAAAAAATGAAATTTGGCAGAGTTGCATGCAAAAACAGTATAATTTTCGATGCACTTTAACCCACATATATATAGCCTAGTAAGATTAGTTGTAAATGGGGAAAAAAAAAAAAAAAAAGAGAGAGAGGGGGGGGGGAGGGGGAAAGAAATTTTTTTTGTTCAAGCACTAGTCAATTCTATTTTGAAGAAGTGTGCAAAATTTTAATAAGATCATGTCTGGTCTTAGTTTTTGACAAATCATGCCCACTGCTTTTCTGAAGGCCCCTGGAAACCAGGACACATCGGCTGAGTTTTCCAAAAAAAAAAAAAAATAAATAAATAAAAAATCTAAAAATTTAAATGTTGCTCTTTTATATGGTTATATTTTGAAAAAAAAAAAAATATATATATATATATATATTATATTTAAAAAAAAAAAAAAGTGTGTGTGTGAGAGAGAAAGACACACACACACACACAAAAAAAAAAAAAAAAAAAAAAAAAAAAAAGGCTGTTTTTTAAGACTTTGAAACCCATGTTTAAATAATTTAGACAGTAACACACCATCAGGCTGTTCAAAACCTTAAAAATCCTGACTGTGGCAAACTTAACACTCTAAAGTATTATGGGTTTATACTAATATATGGTTTCTTAAAAATTAAAAAGTTTACAAAAATATTATGTATATATTACAGTTTAAAGAATATTTAATGGAATAATGTAAATACAGGAAAGCATGTGGTTTAAGAGCAACTATCACAAGACAAAATTTGCATATAAGATGAAAATTTTCTGCTTTCTTAGATGCACATTTAAAAGGATAAAGAAAACTTTTACAACTAATACGAAACAAAAAAATAATTCAATTTTTATTTATCTAATGATCTAAATCGGAGCTCAGTTTATCAAGTATTATAGATTTTTAAAAAGCATTTAGCAATGAAACTGCAAAAGAAAAAAAAAAAAGAAAAGAAAGGAAAAGAAAAGAAACTTTACACTTAATGCATGAAGTCAAATGAAAGTTTAAGTTACATTACGCATTATTATTATTAAAACAATTCTGCAAGTTTTACTAAAGTTGATTCTGTGAAATCAGCGATTTTGTAATAGGCAATTTTCTGCAATCTCCGACCCTCTTCTCAATATAAACAAATAAAAAATTGTAGTTAGTAATTAAGCAAATTTCAATTATTTTTCTCAAAAAAAAAAAAAAAAAAAAAAGTAACTGAAAAAATTTTGGTGGTGATTCAATCAAATTGTTTGAAATTATATGTATATATTAAGCAAATATTTTGCAATACAAAAATTTAATTAATCACATTTTTTACAAATTAAAAAATCTGGATTTATTCTTTAAATTTTGCAAATTCATAACCAATAGATTAAAATATATATCCAGTCTAAATTGTCTTTCACACTTTAATTTCCTTTTAGATTTCAATTTTCATATTTAATTGCTGATGGATCTGTATTTTTCCTTATTTTGTTTATTATTAATTTTACTTTTTAATTTATATGTATAATTTTGTTTTGAATATATTTTAAATGATTAAATTACTTATTTAATATGATTTATATTTAAATTTTTACATTAATATTGCAAATTTTTACTTTAATAAGAAGAGAAATTTATGTAAACAAAGCAATGATCTATAATCTGCTAAATTCTATAATACACAAAAACCTTCGTCCAACTATTGCAATTTTCACAGAGTCGACTGTATAATAAACATATATATATATTTCATTTTAAAGTAATTAAAACATAATTAAGATTAATTTTAAGCTTAATCTTACAATAATATTTATTTCCAATTCAATCTTTAAGACTCCCTACTTAAACTACAAATTATGTTACACTATTTTTAATTTATAATTCAAAGAAGTTGATTTGAAAATAATAATAATAATAATAATTCAAGGAAAATTATCTATATATCTAGAAAAAATAATAATAATAATTACACATAATTTAAGATTAAATGATAAAACTGCTAAATGTTTTTTGCATAATACATTACAAACTCAAACTTTTTCCACAGTGTATAAAAAATGGCTGTTTTAATCAGACTTTTTATTATTATTATCTCATTTTAGGTGGGAGAAGAAAATGACAATACTTTAAGTTATTCTGTAACCCCCCCCCCCCCCCCCCAAAAAAAAAAAAAAAAAAAAAAAAAAAAGTTTCAAGGATGGATTACACTAAATAAATTTTTCTTATAGGAGGGGTGGAAATAAGTTCCTGTATTTTCTGCTTCAATAGAAAAAATACATGTTATGTAGTTTGCATTCTTACTTTCAACAAAGATTAGTTAAACTTCATTCCTTTCACTAAACTATGTAAAAATCACCATTTTTTGTAATTTTAGTTGTTTTTATTATAATGAGTAGTGAGCACAAGACAGTACAGCAATGAGAAATAAGAATGAATAAAGAAATCCTGAGAATGTTTCAGAAGAACCTGAACCACTTAGTCCTGTCAGTAATACTTCCTTTGCGTACGATGCTTCTACAGAAATAAAAAAAGAAACTATTACATCTCCACCAAACTAGTATGATGTGCCCACCACATTACTTTCTTCTATATAATTTTACACAAAATTCATGTAATGCAAATTATTTAATAAATGATTAAATTATTTTCCATGATAAATGCAGACAATTTTTATCTGACGGAATTATATCACTAAGTGCTGAAAGAACGTCAATTTTTTGCCAATGTCAGAAGAAATTTTTTTTTCCTGTCAAAAAATGAAAAAAAAAAAAAATTGATAACTTTGTTTTAAATTATCATAGATATATGGTTCAACCATTCGTTTTAAAGATATTGATGAGGTCTTTTGAAAGATACCCATATTGAAAATTTACACCCCCCCCTTCCCAAAGGGGAAGCGATGTTCCCACATGCACAAACTTTTTTCTCTAGTCTAATATTACCATTATCAATAATTCATATTAATTTTATAGCCACACGTTAAAAGTAACTCATTATGTACATTTACACAAAATTTTGTTCTATACTGGCATGTTCAAAATTCAGAAAAAAAAAAAAAAAATGGGATCACAGCACCACCTGTTAAGTGATGGATCCCCATATCTAATCAACACCAGTTTACGTCAGTGTCCAACTAAATACCAAGTTTGGTTAAATTTCGTTCACTGGTTCGTGAGCTAGAACACTCACAAAATTTGTGATACACACACACAGCCAGACTGACAGACATTTTCTAAAAACAGTCAAATTGTGTTCAGGACATCCTAAAATGTGTAAATCCATTGAAAATTGGAGTTTGAAAATTTTCACAAATCCAAAACTTTTTCTCTTTCTATATATAGAAGAAAGTAAAAATATTGAGATTCCTTTTCAATGTACTATTGACATTTATAAGTATTGTGCATAAGAGGCAATACAATCTTAAGACTTATACATTGGAAGCTTGTTTCTAGTTCCCTTTTCTAGACAATGACTTTATTATACCTAACAATACTCAACTGTTGTCAGATTAATTTAAACGGACTTTTTACTATTGAAAGATACAGAGATCAAAGATATAAGAACAAATAAATTTCATTGAGACTGAAATATTAGAACTACTCAGAAGTTAAGCACAGATACAGTAAGAAAAAGATTAGATTTTAAAATAGCTAATATATATTAACAAAAAAAAAAAAAAAAAAAAAAAAAAAAACTGGCACTTAATAACATGTGGGACCACAGTAGCCTGATCAGGGATGATTCCAGGTTCGCTACTTGAGCCAGCTGACTCAAGACTGCTTTGACATTAATAGTGGCTGATGCATGTAAAATCTGTCGAGACTACAATGCCCTACGTGTTCCCATCCTAAATAATATCTCTAGAGGGTCACCGAAGCAAGGAAGCCATCTCCTTCATGGAGGATCAAAATTATAAAAATGAGCTATATAAATAAGTTCATATTGGCAATATCTCCAAATAAGAATTTTATTTGGAGATTCTACGATTACTGCAATTTTAATCTATGATTCCTAAGAAAGATGAGATATTATGATTAATTTAATTCAATGTTAATTTCAGTTAATCAAGTATTCTAATATGATTTCATTTTATTTTTTGTCATCTGCAAACTAATGCAAGTGTACATACTGTGTAAATCTACCACAATGAAAATGTAATACAATGTAAAAAGTAAATCTGAAATTTATTTTACATTATTGTAAATCTATACAACACTGAAGTTACTTAAAATAAAAATTTTAGGTATAATATAAAGACTTGACATCTTATTCTAAAAACGATAACTGCTTGATGTATTAAACTTCCTTGGGATTATTGAATGAGGGTTAATTTCGCCATGATTTTCTCATATTGGACATTCAATACATGAAAGTAACCAATTTTTTTTTTTCTGTTGTGACATGGTAGTTAAAAATTTGTTAGTGAAGTAAGTACAATGTAAATTAATTTCTGTAATTTGTTCAAGCCAATCAGAAATTAACAATTCAAAGAGTTTCCTAGTAAGCACCATGTATCACAACACATAACCTTTAAAAGTAAATAAAAACTAAACAATCTTAAGTTAAAAAAGTAAACAATTTTATTTTGTAAAAGAAAAGTGGTACATTTTAAAAGAAGAGATTACTTTAAACAATACTACACATTTAAAAAATTTTAGCAACTGGAATTTTTATTGAGATTTTTAATCTATACATTTATAGTCCTTATGAATAGGTAAAAAAAAGAAATATATTTACAGATATATTATATATTTATCAATACAGTACAGATATTACTTTTAAAAATAATTTAAAGTAGATCTTCATAATAGCAAAAATATTTTTGAACAAATATATATACATACAATTTGATTAAAACTTTGGACAATAAGAAAGAGAAAAAGGAGAAAAAAAAATGCCCAGCATTTTATTTTCTCTAAAAACTCTAACAGCTAACATTAATAGAAGTTCAGTGTTTCACATATACTTCATGTTTAAATGTAACACCATTTTCTTCTAGGATCCCTTGTGGCACATCTTGATGACTAAAAATGAAAATAAAAAATAATGATGATGATGATAATTAAATAAGATAAATAATAGCAAAATACTAATACTTAAATTAATACTAAAGAAATTTTTTGAATACATATGATACACTAAAGCTACAAAAATTTTTAATAACACATTTTTATCAAACCTGTTGACTACATTATAATACACAAAACTTATTTGACTTTATCTTTATTTCCAAATACATAGGGAGATGTAAATCCCTAAATGCATCAGTATAAGATAGAATTACAATAATTATATAATGTCATTCTTAAAACAGAAAAAGTCAAAGCTCATGTAAGTAGCAGACCTATAAAGATAAATAAACTAGAATATTACTATTACAAATAAATACTATAAACAATATATATATTCAATGTTTATAAGTAACAATGTACCAGTTAGCATTTTAAAAACTATGTTTGTTGATAAAATTTAACAATTTTTCTAAATACAAAATAAGCAAAAAATATAAAAATCTGGTGTGAAACAACCACACAACTTCCATTACCCAATATTACACATATTATATGCATTTTTTAGAGATAATGTGATCAGAAGACATAAAACTGACCTAACAAAATAGAAACCTAAAATTTTTCCGATAAGAGAAACTTGATAGACATGTAAAGACATATAAAACAAAGTTTACATAACAAGTTAAGAAATAAGGAAAAAATGAAATACCAATTTCCAACATCTAAAACTGACCTACCTAAACTGACTGTTGATTTCCCTGTAATAATCACACAATACATGGGAAAGGATATATAAAAATGGATTTACGTAACAATTAAAAAAAAAAAAATCGTTAGAGCCATTTTTGAGATACCAACTTTTAGCAAAACTTAGCATACTCAGTTATTGACCAGAAAACAATAATTACATAGAAAAGGATATTTAAAAGGGAGTTAATAGGTATGGCGAGTTTGAAAAAAATTCGTACAGTCAGTTTTAAAGAAAGGCACTTGTGAGTCCTGAAATTGACATTATTTATACAGGACGCCAATCAATTTTCCTAAACTAACCAACTACATCATTTAAAAGGACATCTAATAGAGTGTTTATCTAGCAAATTTGAAGAAAATCCTTTGAGCCGTTTTTGAGATATGGACTTACAGTCACACTTCCAGTTTTTCAAGTTTCACCAAAATGTAGAAAATTCATCTGTACACCAAATCTGTCTCAATTCTGGAGTTTAGCAGTTTTATATTCATTAGTTATGTAGATATGATAGTCAGAAATTCCACATACACACACACACTGACCAATTGCCAAAAACACTTTTTTTGGACTCAGAAGATCTTAAAACATGTAAAAACTCGATAACGAATTTTTGGACAGAATACAATACTTCCATTACCTACAGTAGTCAGGTAATGGAAGTTGATTATTTAAGCATGTCAACATATTACAAAAATTCATGAAGCACACTACACTAATTTGTAAATGTAATTTCAAATAATTCTTTTTACAATATTTGAAACTACACCAATTATTGTTTCAATACTAGTTGGTTTTAGCCCAGCTAGTGGTCGATATTTACAAAGAAACCTATATTTTCAAATTTATCATAGTTGTCAAATCTAAAACAGTGTTTAAATTTAGTGATAAATAAATAATAATGAAAACAGGCATGAGAGTGCAGAAAATTGAAAAAGGAGGAAACACGCTTGTTCATAAAATTATTTTCAAATGAAAAATAATGTACGCGGGGAAAACTATACAAATGTGTTCATAAAATTTATTTCAAATGAAAAATAATGCTCACAGGAAAAAACTATACAAAATATTTTTAAAGTGACAAATTAAACTAAAAGAATACACATCAACACAATAAAACATGTGTTTAGAAAAAAAAAAAAAAAAAAAAAAAACATTAGCTAGCAATCAACATTTAATAAACATTGACTGGTGGTGTAAAATGGGAAAGGGGGGGGGGGGTAAAAAGTAGTTCATGAGTGAGAAATAAACACAATTCTACTTCTTTATGGGTTCTAGAATATCATAAAGTAAGTTTAAAATTAATATTGACATTTTTGTTGTCGATGGATAAATATTAAAAAATAAAAGGCTTCCCGCAGAATGTTTGATTGACAATGGTTAGAGATGTAAAAGGATGGGGGGGAGGACAAAAAAAATTACATGAGTGAGAAATATTGAATAATTCTGTTCTTTTATATGTTATAGAATCTGATAAAGCATGCTTAAAATGAATATTGACATTTATATTTTGGATGGAAAAAGATTGAGAATCTAAAGTTTTTCGTTGAGCGTTTGAACACCGATCATTATTGGAGTTTGATTTTAACAAAACAAAAAACCGCGAAACAAACGAAAATCACACAAAAGCGGAAAATCGCGGATCCGCGGAAAATTCTCATGCCTGTGAAAAATTTATTCTTTAAAATTCAACAGTAATATTTATCGAAATAATTTAATTCAAGTAATGAATTGTAATTTAAATATAATTATTTATGAAAATTTCATCAAAATTATCACTAGTTTATTTGTCAAAGGAATAATACTTAAAATATGTCAAATTTATTACTTTTTACTTTTCAAATACATATACAGTCGAACCTCGTTTACATAAATCTCAAGAGGGGGGGTGGGGGAATTTTTCATGTTATCAATAGTTCACCCTATCAGTAACTAATCTTCATTTTGACAAGGATTATGAAAACAATTCATGTTAAAAGTAATTCACGTTAAGCGTGTTCACGTTAACTAGGTTTGACTTTATATGTAAGGAAAGCATTGTAATCATGACAAAAATTTGACTTTGAGATTTTGGTGTATCTATACGTTTTGAGGTTCACCAAGCTCATTTTTGCTATTTTTAAGATGATGTATGTGTGTGTGCATGCGTGGTGATTGAACACGATAGCATCTAAATGCCTTGATCGAATGAGCTGAAAGTTGGTATGTATGTTATAGTTCACCATAGTACAAACCCTATTGATTTTGATGAATCAAGCATTTATAGTTTTTTACAGGGGCATAAACAAAAATTCTTTACCATTACGGCCTATGGGCTCAAATCAATTAAAGTGTGATAACGTTTAAATGCCTTATTCAATTGGGCTGAAAACTTGTATCTAGGTTAAAGGTTACCGTAGCACAAACTGTATGAAAACCAACTGTATGTTTGGTGAATCTAGAGTCGATAGTTTTTTTTACAGGGATACAAAGAAAAATTCTTCATCATTATAACCTGTGGGCTCAAATCATTTAAAATGCAATAGTGTGTAAGAATTAGTGAATGAACTGAATTTATTTGAATGAACTGAAAATTTATATACATAATTATAGATCACTGTCACACAAATTGTATGAATTTTGGCGAATCTAATCTAGCACTTATAGTTTTTTCACAAGAGCACAACAAAAAATTCTTTATCATTATTGCTTATGGGGTCAAATTGTTCAAAGTATGATAGCATCTAAATGCTGTATCTGGTTGAGCTGAAAATTTACATACATGTTATAGATTACCATCACTCGAATTGTATAGATTTTAGTGAATCTAACACTTTTAAATTTTTACAGGGACACAATGAAAAATTCATTATCATTATAACCTATGTACTCAAATTATTTGAAGTACAATAGTGTCAAATTAAATAACAAACTATATAGAGAAAAATAATGAAGCACATTACTATAATTTTCTCTTTTGTTTATTTAACGACTTTGTTAAAAATTTAAAGTTGTTCCATATTGTTTCACTCATTTAAATCATTAAAGTAACTTATAGTATCATTTAAAATAACAAAGTAAAGTATAAGTGTATTAAAATAAAATGTAAATATTAATTTCCTTTTAAAACTTTAAGATATCTTCTTTATATTTTTATAAATGGTTAATTACTTAGGCCCAGATTCCAGCCAAACACTTACGGCTCGCACCTGCGTTTTTACCGCAAAGTCGCGGACGAAAACGAATCTTCCTAGTCAGGTCAAACAATCGCAACATTCTTCTCTCGCAGATGCGATTGTCACGTGGCTCAATTTGCGGCCAGTAGAAAGCTATCGTAACACTCTTGTAAGAGCAATGGCGGCCATTACAAACGTGCAAAGCGCTTGGTAAATTGTGTACTCTCTGAGATTTCTATAAGTAGTATTGATTGAAGATATTAATACTATTATTAAAATATATATTTCTTCTGATTAAAAAAGAAAGAAAAAAAGGATACACGTAAAGCTAAAAATAACCTTTTTCAGTTGAAAAGATAGTTCATGAAACGTAGTTAAAATACAGGTATGTGAAATATTTTCAGTATTTTTTGTATCTTATGTTTTATTGTTGTTAGTGTTTGCATAACATATTTTTCATGATAAGAAAAATTTCAAAGTATTATTCATGTATTTCACAGTAATGTCTCTTATTACTAACTAAAGAAATAGCTGTTTGCTTCAAATCTACATCTATTATTTAAAATTATCTTTTATTTATTTATTTTATTAATTAATTAATTTCGTATTAATTTAGTTTTGTTCCCTCGACAGTTCACTGAATATTTATATAATCATCTCCATATAGATGAATATTTCAAGCATAAGTTAAGCTAAGAAATTTAATCAGACCTATTTTGATTTTTCTTGAAACTTAGTTATAAAACTTTTTATGTCTTTTTTATTTTCTTCTTTGTGCGTGAACAATTTTACTTTATATTAAGAATTGACTTAAATTAAATTATTATTTATTTTTATTATTATTTCTTATTTTATTTTATTCTAAGGCAGCAAGCAAAAAAAATTTCTTTCTTTCTTTCTTATCTCTTTCTTACTTTTTAATGTTTTCGCATTTATATATTTATATTTTTAAATGCTTTAAATGCCTGCATTCGAAAAACTATAATTAACTTTATAAAATAATAAAATTATTAATATACTTTTATAAATTAATCCCAATCTAACGATTTTTTTTTTTTTTTACTTATGTCTTGGTAACAGTTAAAAATAATATAGAAGAAAAAAAAATTTAAAAAAAATCTTTCTCTTATTGGTTTTTATTAATAATATCAGAATATGAATTACCCATAAAATTTTGGAGTAATGATAAAACAAATCAGAATTTTTAAAATAATGAATTGATGTTAATAAGTCTTATCTTGAAAATTACTTTGCAAACTGTAAACTATAATAAAACATAATAAATACTGAAAACATTTTACAATACAGCTTTGATAATATTTTATATTCAAAATCTTTTTTTTTTTTTTTTTTCAGATCAATGCTCTGCAAAAAATATTCATTTAATTAAAAAAAAAAAAAAAAAAAACACAAGAACATATTAAATCTTAATGCTTTTACTACAAATAATAATTAATAAAATGAAAAGTACACAAATTTTATAAATACTATTTTTCTGCTTACAAATTTGTTTATTTTATTTATTTATTTTATTTTATTATTATTATTTTTTTTTTTTTTTGGTCGTAGAACATAATAAAAGGACATACTCACAAATTGGAAAATTATAAATCATTTTACAATATGGTGTATATAATTTTATTTTATTGAAAATAAATTTCTGAACTGAATCTGCAAATTTCGTTTTAATTGAAAACTAAGCATTAGATATTCATGTAATTTGGAAAAGATTGGGGGGGGGGGGAGTCTATTTTTAATTTATAAAAATAAAATAAAATAACAGCATTTCATCTGAAAATATAATAAGTTTATAGTATTAACTTGTGTTATAAATATACCATAGCATCATATTATGCCATAAAATTATAGAAATCGTACGTACAAATGGTTATTTAATGTTTATTATGCTTTTTTTATATCCCCCCCGCCCCCCACTTTTTTTACGTAAAGTAATAAAATGAAAGTTTATAGAAATCAGACGCACAGATGGTTATTTAATGATTATTCTTTTTTCTATATTTTCCCCCTTTTTATATAAAGAAAATAATAAAACCTATTGCTATTATTATTATTTAATTGTTCTTCCTATTATAATTTTTTGGGGAATTAGTTAAGGCTTTCATGCTTATTTGATGTACACATCGTTAATGAATGAAACCAAAATAAGTTACGATAAAAACAAATAGAAGCAAACCATATGGTCGTCCCTTTAAAACTGTATACGGATTCTGATTGGTTAAAAACGAACAATATCTGAATGAAATTCGAATATTTTCTTCGAATTTTCCCTTTCTTACTTTCCTGACGTCAGCAGTTGCGGAAATCAACTCCGTTTGGCTTGAATCACTAACATCAGTGCTTTCCCCTTTTCTCTCGCAATCCCTCCTACTTTGTGAGCTGGTTATCGTAAAGTTGTGGCGTTTGACCAGAATTCGGCCCTTAACTTATTCTTTATAAAAATCATCTTTATCTTACCTGTTTTTGGAATTTAAGTTATCAATATTGAAAAGCTTTTACTTTCAAAACATCGCTAGCTATAGTATGCTTTGCACTGGCTATGACTGGCTGAATAGGTTTTTAGCTAATTGACCGGCTTCTTCACGTATGCATTGGCTAGTTAGCCGGATCTTCAGATTGAAAGTAACTTTAGCATAGATGAGGTGATTATTCTGTTTTTTCATACCAATGGGCGGTGCTGACGACTAGTCATACTTGGCAGCCTATGATTGGATGTTTGTCATCTACAGCTAATATAAAAGCAGTAGAGATGGGATAAACAGTTACATTTCAGTAATAAGTTACTTCATTTTGTACTGCTTATGGTAATATATTCCAATATCCTATTATTTTTGTAACCTATTACTACTAATTGAAATGGGACTTCAAGACATGCATTATACAGACGTGTCGTACATAGTGCATACAATTTATGTTTTTGAATAACAACACTTTCGAATAGTAATTTTCACTTAATGTAATCATATTTTCTTTTCTTTTAAAAATAAAATTGCTATCATAAAATAATAATAGTAAAAGATATAGTCTATGAAGCGTTCACCCTGGAGGAGTACACACATGCGAAAACGGAATATTGCAAATAATATTGAATAACATACACACGTTTCCTGTAACAAAGAATATCAATATATAAACTACATTATTAAAAAAAATGCTATTCAGTTGTTTAAAAAAATGTTCTCTTAAAAAAGATTACAATATTCCAAATCCTAAACTGCCAAATAATGTGTTACATGAAAATAAAATAAATAATAATAACATTAGAATATGCTGCAATAATTATTTCATAACAATTATGTTATAATTGACTTTTAGAAATATTATTCAATGAAAGATGTGATTAATTTATCTTATTATTAAGTGCATTGTTTAGAAAAAAAAAAAAAAAGACTTAACTAGCGCATTAAAACATAATTTAATGATAAAAACGTGTATACATTTTATATAGAACTAACTATTTAGCAATTTTTGTGTGTGAAAAATAAAATTATTTGATTTGATTAAAAAGCAACTGCTATTCAAAAATAAAAATTTAATAGTTTTAGTTTTAAGGCGTAAAAGACGCTTTGAAATTAAATTTCTGGCTTTAAAAAAAGTCCCTCACAAAATACTGATGTATGGTTTTTAGGTAGAAAAAAAAAACTTCCAAATTGACAACCGAATTATTCTTCTTAATCACAGTGGGATAACGTCTTTTAAGATGCCTTTTTAAATTTGGAACAGTCGTTATAAAATTTAAATTTTGTTTGCAAAATCACATAATGTGATTTTAATGTGATTTTGATTCACAGGAACCGTTTTTCCGTCTGTAATTGTTAAGAATCACCGGCTTTGAGAAATCCTTAATATAAAAAAAATTTCATATTGGCTGAACTTTTTTAAAGCTTTTTACCAATTATTAAATCATTTTGAAACAAGTTGACCTGTGGCTTTTTTAAATCTCAAACCAACTTCATGGGGTGCAAAGAGAACACAAAACTTGAAGCACTGCCCTCTGCCTTTGAGTATACTAGTCAGTTATACTTGCTCAGACTTCAGACAAGATGAGCAGAACTTCCCAGTATGATGAGATTTTCCTTGACTTGATACAACATTAGTGACAATCGCAATAAAAATCTAATTTGCATATGGTTCCCAAACATTTTTTTAGCATTTCTATTGAATCTTCATCAGTGAAGTTAGATTACTTCACATAATTAGAAATATTTGCAGCCAGAATTTTCCTTTCAACTGTGTTTGATATTGTATTACGTCGCACCTTTACCTCCTCACAAGCATTTGAAGACAGTCTGAAGTCACTGTTGTTGCTTGTTTCAACTGCAGTGTCACCAAAGCTCATGGAAATATTGTTGGAGACGTCACTATTTTCAGTCTTAGTTTTATTTTATTTTATTTTTTTAACAATATGCCAATGTTTGCTGACCTAGTTTTTTTCGCTTTTTGATTTTGCTCCTCAGTTACTTAAACACAGATTCTGTTAGATAACCGAAATACGCACATTAACAAACACACACACTGATCTTTAAGGATGCTTTTCACTGTTAGACCAGTTTGAAGTTCAGGACCATTATTAAATTTACCTATTCACCGCACAGGCTCTCATTCTGAAACTATCGACTTCTATCACACTGTGTTGTAATGTGGCACTTCATACCAACTTACATCAACACTTCATTCATGAAGTGTTGGCAAGATGTATGTTATTTCCACAGTTGTCTCACTGAGTAAATCAAAAGTAGATGGATTGCCACAGAATTATTGTTTAAACTATATTATGTACATGTAAACTCCAAGGACATAATCAGGAATTTTTTTTCGGAGGGGTTTTAAAACACAAATACATACTGTGCAGTGCTAAAAATAAATTATAACGCAAAAAAATTTCACAAATTTGCAAATTTAATCGGGGGTTAACCCCTACTTGGCTACAGCCTTGATACAATCTCACGAGAATTCACAAAAATGTCCACTTTTTGGCTAAAATTTTTGATTCAGCTATTTTTTCATTTTTTTTTTTTCCAAACTTTGTCACAATAATTTTTTGCTTTTTCAGCCCAAGAAAGGAGCCCCCCCCCCCCCCCCCCCGCGGGTACGCCACTGCTCTGAAGTAGTGATTCTTTTCATGTGGAAGTACAGAACATTCATGTTGGTAAGAAAACTTTCAAGAATTCTTATGTATGTTATAGATGTGGAAAAAGAGGCCACTTAAAGAAAAATTGTTGTGTAAAATTAACTGAACCTTCTCAAAATCGTAATTTGTCTAGAGGTCAAAATAGTAATTTTAATAGACAAAATGTTAAAGAAGCTGATTCCAATGCCAATAAATCTAAGAAGAATAAACCTAAGTTTAAATCCCCCTCAAAATCTTATAGCTCAAGCAAATCTTAGTAATTTGAGTGATGACTGCTGGGCTTTTGACACAGCAGCGTCACACCATTTTTTTAAAACTTGGACTATTTTGATGAATTTCTTCCAATTGAAGGGGGGAATTTATTTGTGGCAATTGATGAAGTCAGCTTCCCAATAGAGGGTGAGGGTTCAGTAAATTTAGAATTCAATGGTTCTGCTTATTTTAAGAATGTTTGTATTCTTCAAGGTTGAGTAAAAACCTCATTTCTAGTCCGAAAATGGACATAAATGGTGCTAAGTTCAGTGTGACATCATGAAAAGTTATTTTAATATCAGCATTTCCACTTAAAATTAACATCATGATTTATCTACTAATCATTTATTTCTTTCATCGCATTTATTTAAAGAAAATATATGGAAATGTTTAGGAGATCTTCATTTTATCAAGGATCATTAAAAGTGAATCATTGACATGTTTATGTAATCAAAGAATTTATTTTTCAGAAGGTAATTAAATATCCTAGTTTGTTTATTTTATAACACATCATTTTCAAATGATTTGTTGCCTCTTGGGCTCATCAAGAGTAATTTATTTTTCAAGGTCTCAGATTGTTGATTCATTTCTGTAAATATAAAGCTAATTTAATTTCATTATAAAAGAGTGGGATTACTATATTTGGACATAATGGTTGTGGAAAGTGATAGAAAAAAATTCATGGCATCACAGCTCAAAGTTTTATGTGCTTTTTCAATGAGATTGGTGAGAGCCATCGAGGAAAGAACATCTCTTGCGCTGTTGTACAGCGTATGGAATTTGGCTTGTTCTTCAGAGCCTACCATTGTTAATTATGGCTCATTTAAAAAAGCCATACGGGCTTAAATATTAGTTAAGAAAACCATCCTGGTTTTTTTTTATGTTTCTTAAAGTGTGGCATCCACCCAGGTTTGCTGTAAATCTTCATATATTTGAAATTGTTTTTTTTGTGGACTGTTCTGGTCATCTATTATAGATAGCCACCCAGGCTTTTGTAAGGCTCATCATTGTTCTAAGATTAGTATTGTGTGGACCATCCTGGTCATATATAACGAATTAAAACACTCCGAAGAAAAGCTACCCCAGCTTCATATTTTTTTGTGTGAATAGGCCAATAGGGCCAAAATCATGTTATAAAGGAAAGTGTTAATTTCTTTGTGTTATCATCTGTGTTATTTGTCGGTGTTATCTGTGTTATATTTTCATGTGTGCGTAAGTAAATAAATTTTGTTGCACGTGAATCAACCAGTGATTTTCAATGTCTGTGATTTCATAATTTTTCAACTGATGATCAAATTATTAAACGCTACCAAAGGAAATTTCTAGAACTCATTATGTTACGACTTTACAGAGGAGAAGGTGATGGAGTTTGGCAGAGATAATAAATTAATGTTTACTGCAAAATTAAAAAATGGAATTTATTGTACAAATCGTAAAGTTTTGAAAAATAATGGCAGGCAGGTTTTTGAAAAGGATTTAAGTTCTGTTTCAGTTTGTAATATTAAAAGTTTAGAATACTGGCATTCCTGTTTTGGTCATGTAAGTCCAGATTCGATAGTTTATACTAGTGAAGTTAATGGAGTTAAAGGGCTTCCTAAATTAAAGTATCAACATTTTTCTTGTGAACCTAGTCAATTGAGTAAACAAAAACATATTTCTTCTAAGTCTATTGGTTGTGATATAATTGCAAAGATCCTTTGGAAAGAGTGTTTATGGATGTATGGGGTCCTGTTACAATTGTTGGTCGAAATGGCGAACGATTCTTTTTAGCTATAGTTGACCAGTTTTCAAGAAGGACAGCTATCTATCCAATGAAAGATAAAACTCAAGTTTTTGAAATTTTTGAACGATATATAGCTCGTGTTGCAAGATTTTTAGGTTGTAAATTGAAATTTATTCGTTCTGATAATGGACTTGAGTTTAACAATGAGAAATTTAGGTCTTATTGTGATAAATATGGGGTAGTTCATGAATTTACGAACACCTTTTCACCTGAACAGAATGGGATTTTAGAGCACCTAAACCAGACAGCACTTAATTGTATGAGGGCTATGTTATCAGATAGTGGCTTACCCTTAAAATTTTGGCCAGAGGCAGTGTAAAGATCATATTCGAACTTTATTTGAATTGTTTTTGAACTTTTAGTTTTTCTTAAGTGGATCGAGAGGCTGCAGAGAGATTAGAATAAAAAAATGGCAGAAGAGAAGTGAAAAATGAATGTTGGAAGGAGCTGGCTTCAAAAGCCAATTGAAATGTTAATTTTAGAATGTGTAAATTTGTATGTGTGTTAATGTGTGTGTTTGTAAATATGTTTGTGCAGCGTCGTAATTAAATTCATAAGTTAAAAGTTTCTGCAGAGTCATCTTTTTGAAATGTGTTGAAACTTTTCTTGGATCCAGTCGGCATATGATAATCATAAGTCACGATGACAAATCCTTACTGGCAGTTTTGTATTTTTCTTACACATGGAATAGAGTAATTCATCACAGGCAGAATAAGACTCCCCATGAGTTATATACAGGTAAAAAACCACCAATGAGACATCTTAAACCTTTTGGTCTGGTCGTATATGTTGGCATACCCAAATAGCAATGTATGCATAAACTTGATGCTAAGGCTAGAAAAGGAATTTTTATGTTGGTTATGCTTTGAAAACTAAAGGTTATCGAGTTTGGTTTGAAGATACCGATAAAATTATTGAGACATTAAATGTTTCGTTTTCAGATCTTCTTTTTGGTGAACATAGTGGAGCTGTGTTGGGCCCGCCTTCCTCAGATTTGGAGCTGCTCTCAGACGAAGCAGCTGATCCATCTTAATGTGATCCTGTTGAAGTTGTCCTTGAGAGTAAATCCAATGCTGAGGAAGAGTCTTTCCTGTTCAACCTGATAATAAAATAGTTTGTATGCGTAAACCGGTTTCTGATGGTAGTCGAACTGATGTGTATTATTAATAATCCTGAAGGTAACGAACTGATGTGTATTATTAATAATCCTGAAGGCAAAACCACTAGACTTAGATCGTTAAATGATGTTGAAAAATATTGCGAGAAACAGGGTTTGCTTTGTGATCCACAAATTTTTGATTTTTCTGGCAAAAATAGTTATGAGGGAAAGGTTGATCAAACAACACCAGTTGTCAATATAGTTAAAAAGTTACATAGATGACCAGATGTTGTGATCCCTAAAACCTATAAACAAGCCATAAAATCTGAGCAAAATGTGGAATGGAAGTCTGCTATGGATGATGAGATGGAAAATATGTTTAATTGTAAGGTTTGGCATTTGGTGGAGCTGCCCCAAAATAAAACCTCTTTATTAGGCAATAGATAGGCTTTTACTGTAAAAAGAGATGAATTTGGCAACATAGCTCGCTTTAAGGCGAGGCTTGTTGCTCAGGGCTTCAAACAAATTCAAGGCAAAACCTACGATGAGACATTTTCCCCAGAAGTGAATTTCTCTGTAATAAGATTTTACTTTTCCATTCTCATTTCTTGTTTTAAGTGGTATAACACCCAGTGCAATGTTAAAAGCCCTACTTGATGAAGATATATATATGGTGCAACCGCCAGGTTACATTGAGGCTGGTAAAGAACATTTAGTGTGTAAGCTTGAACGTGCCTTGTATGGTTTGCATCAAAGCAGAAGCGGACGCCTGTGGTATTATGAGTTAAATAAAGTTTTATTGGATTTAGGGTTTGAGAAATTTAACTGGTGTAATTGTACATATCATTTTAAAGATTATACTGTTTTATTAGTGTACATTGATGACATAGTAATTTTTGGCAAAGAACAATCTCAAATTAATCATATAATTAAATTATTAGAATCAAAATTTGACTTAAAGGTACTTGGTAAAATAAGGAAATTGCTTGGAGTGGAATTTACATATGAGGACAGTGGTGTTCAACTTTCTCAAAGTGTTTATACAGAGGAAGTATGCGAAAGGTTTAAATCTTTCCTTATAACCATTTTCATCCCTCCTCATTGTAAAAGGTATTTAATACTCCAAAAAGGACTGTCCTGTTAACCAAAATGAAATTGATGATGTTTCCAAATATCCATATAGGAACATCTGAGGATGATCTTTCTTTCTTAGCTGGCAGGACTAGACCTGATATTACTTATGCTACAAACTTATTTAGTCAATTTCAGTGTAATCCAGGTATCTTTCATTGGAATGGTTTAATTAAACTACTTGGTTATGTTTTATGTACTAAATCCTATAAACTTAAATTGCAGTAAACCAGATTTGTATGCCTTTTCTGATGCTGACTTTGCCAGAAACAGAGATGATTTTGTCTCTGTGGGCGGGCAGATTGTTATCATTTGTTGTTTCAATGTCATTAATCATTCTTCTGTACTTTTTTCAGTTTCATATATGTAGTTAATTTCATAAATTTGTGTTTTTGGGCAATGGAAATAACTGAATTGTAGAAGATAGAATGAATTTTTATGTGGACTCAAAGCAAAATTCAAGCAAAATTCATACTGGTGAACATGCATTGTTTAAGAAGAAATGAATCTTTGGTATTGTATTTTTTGTACTTAATATGTCATAGTATAATGTAAATTACTGGCAAATTTCATTGAGTATAGCGAAACAACATGGTTGGGGGGGGGGGGGGCATTTGTTAGGAATTTAAAGTTGTTCCATGTTGTTTCACTCATTTAAATCATTAAAGTAACTTATAATATAATTTAAAATAAAGTAAAGTATAAGTGTATTAAAATAAAATGTAAATATTAATTTCCTTTAAAGCTTTAAGATATCTTCTTTATATTTTTATAAATGGCTAATTACTTAACTTATTCTTTATTAAAATCATCTTTATCTTAGTTACTTGTTTTTGTAATTTAAGTTGTAATATTGAAAAGCTTTTACTTTCAAAGCATCACTAGCTATAGTATGCTTTGCACTGGCTGTGACCAGCTGAATAGGATTTCAGCTAATTGACTGGCTTCTTCACATAAGCGTTGGCTAGTTAGCCGGATCTTCAGAATGAAAGTAACTTGAGCATAAATGGCGTGGTTATTGTGGTTTTTCATATCAATGGGCAGTGCTGGCGTCTAGTCATACTTGACAGCCTATGATTGAATGTTTGTCATATACAGCTGATATAAAAGCAGATGCATTTGGAGGAAAAGTTGCCTTTTGTACATTTTAAGTTTGTCTTTTTTTTTTTTTTTTTTTTTTTTAAAGTTCTATTGCAGTATGGATTACAGTTAATTTCTGTCATTATGTTTGGAGTTCTAGTAGATTTATTGCTGTTGCTATAATTTGACATTTATCAGCATGATATTAATGCCAGTAAAAATCCTGGAACTGTTTAATTGAAGGTGATGGAAAGTTTATCACCAAAAATGCATTTAGCTAGTTCCTCTTGGGTAAATAAATTAAATTGAATTAAATTTAAATTAGTAATATGGATAAAAATTAATGTTTTTGGATTATTTTATGATATATTACCCTAAAGTTACTAATTTATGGTTTGCCAGTGATTAAGTTATGCTAAAAAAAAAAAAAAAAAAAAAAAAAAAGTTTAAATTGTTGTTTACTTCTATTTGTTATTTAATTTAACCCATTTAAATTCTGTTTAAAATTTTTTTGCTGTCAAGTTTCATATTTACTATTGTTGTTAAGTTTTTTATATACTAAAAGATTTTAATAAAAGTTGATTTGTTAAAACTTTTGTCTTTACTGCTTGAAACACATGATATTCAAACAAAATGTTAGCTTCTAAACTGTCGATTCTCTGCTTAATAAAAGTTTTAATATCAATTAACTATATGCTTCCTTAAAACAGACTTTTTATTTTAACAGAAAAATATCATAATTTTTTTCAGTTTCAATTTATCATCATTTTAACTATATTTTAACACTTTTTTTCATTATTTAGGTAAATGTTTAGACCATTATTTGCCAGTTTCTGGCAGTGACCGAGAAAGAAAACTGCCAAATCAGCAACTAACAGCCCTTACATAGCATTACATGTACTCTTTTAAATTAGCTTTTATTTTTATTTATTTATTTCAAATCACAGATAAAATTTATTTTTTAACAGTACATTGTTGCAATTGTGATGTGATATTTTTCTGCTAAATCATCCTTCTTTTGTTATCTTATTCATTCCTCCAAACCAAATATAAAAATTTTTTCTCTTCATTTCAATACATTTTTGTAGCTATGGCGTTAGTTTGTAGCATTATCCCTAGGAAACTTGGGCTTTTATTATTAAGTAGCTAAAAGTTTTTAGCAAGGCAAAGTTTAAAACTCCTAAAAATAACAATACATCTATTGAACTGCTAGCTATATTTTATTATTCTGAACAAAATACAGACATGTTACAAGCTTCCAGAAAAAAAGGCTGAACTTTTCAGGACCCCCCCTCCCCGTCTCAAAAGTGGTATCATGCAACTGACACAATATAATTTTTACAATAATAAAAATAATGTTAAATCTGATTGCATATATATATATGCACACAATAAACAAAATCAGAACAATAAATCTTATATTAAACATCATATTAATTATAATTAAAATAGTTGTAAGTGCTTAAAAAACACACAAAATTATTACACATACTTGAAAATAACTTGAAAACAAGTTTATTCTATAGAAGCATTGTTAGCTGGTGAAATTGATTAGCAAAATTTTGTAGTTGAAGTTGATTAGGAAAATGCAGTTGAAGTGCTATTTCTTTTCCATTTTCTCCAAGTTTGAATTTGACATTTCTTGAAAGCCAATCATATATAAATTACTACTAATATATTGCACAAATTCAGCCCCCCCCCCCCCCTACACATGTCCAAAAAGTTTTAATGCAGATTTGCACTGATCCCAAGAATAATAATTTTCAAGCCTTAAGGCTGAAAAGTAACATGTCTGAAAATATCTTCTTTATAAAAGTAATGGAGGCCTTACTTAAAAGCTCTGACAAGACTTTTTGCCATGTATCTGCAGCTTCCTTTGATGAGTTAGGTAATGAAACTAACAAATTTTGGCTCTTCCTATACTTTGATCCAGGGGTGCAGAATATGTCCGAACGCCCGAACAAGGTTCGGGGGAAATTTAAACTGACTGGGGAAATTTTGAATATTTTTTTAAGAGAAAATAAAAATGTAAATCAAAAATAACAATTTGCTACTTTGAAGTGCTTATACACTAACAGCGATATTTTTATGTTACACTGTATACTTATTCTCTTAAAGATTTATTACATAGAACAAATGACTTTGTATAGCAAAGTAGATTTTTGCATTATTGAGGGATATTTATACTGTGTTTGGGGGAAATTTCCGAGGTTTGAACATTTTCTGCACCCCTGCTTTGATCTGATTAGGTGGTGCCACTTGCGGTCCATGTTCATAGATTGATCATTTGCCACAGCACAGATTTTAAAAAATTTCTATGGTTTTAATGGGGGGGGGGGGGGGGTTGGATTGAATTTTCCTACACAATTGTGAGGGTTTTTTTTTCACCTTACTGTGTTATTTTTTGTAGATTTTTGAATTCCCAACCACCCCTATTTTCTTTCATATTCTAAAAATGCAGTGGTTACAACTGCATTTGGAACAAATAAAATTATAGAACAAAGTTTAAAACAATGAAAATAAAAATAAAGAAATAGAGAGGGCAAATGTAATTTGACAGCTTTCATAATTCACATCAAATTTTGAAACAATATGCTTAGTTTTAAAAATCTGTTTCAATTTATTTATTTGTTTATTTATGAACATGTCAATGTGTATATGCACTCAGGTACACAATAATTCAATATTCAAAATTTGGAGCTTTATACTCACTCAGCAAGTTTGTATTTAGATTCATCCATATCGGGAAAAAAGGAATCACAATCAAAATGAGTTTGAATTCTTGTTAAATAGATTCTTTGATTGTAGTCTGAATCCATTGCAATCTGAAAAGCAAAAAATAAAATGACTAATAAAATAAATTTAAATATATTTGTAATATATATTAACTTAAAATTATTTTAGACCAACAAAATGTGATTATCACAAAATTCTTCAATATTGCTCAAACATACATTTTTTTACTATAGCACATTTATGTTATTCTTCCCATAATTATTGTTGTTGGAAATAAATTTGGTGCACAAACACTCTATAGAATCTGACAAACAGTTCTACTGTTTATCAAAGAAAGTCTAGCAAAGGGAAGGTCTTATAAAGTGACCCAGATCACAATTGAATCAGTGTAAGTTTTACACAATAATTATTTTACATATGAGGTTTTGTGCAGTTTCTTACCATAGAATAAGATATAAACATCATGCAAATTGGAGGAGGGGAAAGGAGGGGAGATGGGGCAAAGGAACATCATCTGTCAGACAATATACATTTATCTGTTTTAAATTGCATTTTTATTGAAGAACAACTACATACGAGAAAGACAAAAAAGGAAGATTCATGCTCAAAAACCAGAAGATTTTATGAAGAACAGGAAGATCGATTAAATTGCATAATAAAGTAATAATACACTGTTCCGTAATATTAAAGTATATAATCAATATAGACACATTAAGTACTATATTAATTTTTCTTTTTTTTTCTTTCTAGTTTAATTTAATGACACAATATTTTGAACTTGCAGAAGAAAAATGGCAATAATTTGTTCTATTAGAGGTCTGCATTGTACATTTCTTATCTTGCATTTTCAGTTACTGGAATTATGTAATATGCATAAGAACGAGCACAATTTTTGTTTGATGACACAGCTTTTTAAACTTATTGAGTAAAAAAAAAAAAAAAAAAAAATATATATATATATATAAATATATATATAAGTCACATATGTGAGAATATTGTGCACTTCTATTGCTTGATTGGTTCCAGAACTTATAAAACAAGTTTATTATGAACATTGATCTTTTTGTTGTAGATTGAGAAAGCTTTAACATTGTTTATTCATTGGCTGATAGCGAAAGATGGGGAGGGGGGGGGGATAAAAATAGTTCAGGAGTAACAAAAGTTAAACAATTCTACTTTTAATAGGTTCTAGAATACCATAAAGCAAGTTTAAAATGACTATTGATATTTATGTTATGGATGGAGAAAGATTGAAAAACAAAAGGCTTTCACAGAGGGTTCAATCGCTGATGGTTAGAGAAGAAAAAAGAAAAGAGGGGGGAGGGAATCAAAAAAATAATTCCATGAGTGAGAAATATTGAATAGTACTATTCTTTTATATGTTATAGAATCTCATAAAGCAAGTTTAAAATGAATATTGACATTTATGTTGTGGATGGAGAAAGACTGAGAATTAAAAGGCTTCTATGGAGCGTTTGAATACTGGTTGTTATTGGAGTCTTTTTTTTTTTTTTTTCTTTAAACGAACTACATCTGTAGCTTTTTTAAAAGCGGAAGAAAGAAATAAAAAATCAGAAGCTGGAAGATTAACTTAAAAATCCAGGCATGAGAGTGCAGAAAATTAAAAAAAGAGGAAACACGCATGTTCATAAAATTAATTTCAAATGAAAAATAACATGCATGGGGAAAACTATACAAATGTGTTCATAAAATTTATTCCAAATGAAAAATAATGCTCACAGGGAAAAACTATACAAAATATTTTAAAAGTGACAAATTAAACTAAAAGAATAATGCACATCAACACAATAAAACATGTTTAAAAAAAAAAAAAAAACATTAGCTAGCAATCAACATTTAATCACTGACTGGTGGTGGAAAATGAAAAAAAAAAAGGGGGGGTGGGTAAAAAGTAGTTCATGAGTGAGAAATATTAAACACAATTCTACTTCTTTATGCGTTCCAGAATATCATAAAGTAAGTTTAAAATTAATATTGACATTTTTGTTTTGAATGGATAAATATTCAAAAATAAAAGGCTTGCCACAGAATGTTTGATCGGTGATGGTTAGAGATGAAAAAAAAAAGGGGCGGGGGATGCAGGACAAAAAAATTACATGAGTGAGAAATATTGAATAATTATGTTCTTTTATATTTTATAGAATCTGATAAAGCATGTTTAAAATGAATATTGACATTTATATTTTGGATGAAGAAAGATTGAGAATCTAAAGTCTTTCGTAAAGCGTTTGAACACTGATCGTTATTGGAGTTTGATTTAAACAAAAAAAATCCGCGGAATTAACGTAAATCACAAAAAGGCAGAAAATCGCGTATCCACAGAAAATTCTCATGCCTGAAAATAAGAAATCTTCTGGCAAAATCGGAAAAGTTGGCAACTATGCAACTATAAACTGGCATTAAAAGCAATTAAAAAAATACCTTACATTAAATCCTTAAAAAATGAGCTTATATATTTCGGTTCCGACCAGAACCATCTTCAGAGCTCGACAACGACAAATGTTCGGTGGCTCATTCTCTTTCTTCATTGTCTCTGTAATTTCTTCATTTCTCTTCCTTTTCTTAAAAAGCTGTTTCCATTCAGGTGGGATCAAACTGTGTTCAACGTCATTTGCTGAGTCACTGGTTGTCAAAATTTCAAGGGCTTCTCTTTTAAGTGCATATTTATGTGAGTTGAAAGGAACAACTTTATGAAATTTAATTGAATCAATATTAATGGGCTTAGTGTTGTTAGTTCTTGAAAAAACAGTGGATGGTTTATTGTGTTTAGTCATACCAATATAGCTAGCTTTATTTTTATTATAATCTTGAAAATTTATTTTGTATATGCCTGCGGTTTGATTAAAATGAATAGGGTCTTTTTCATTAAGGATACGTTGGTAGATATTTTTATTTGGTTTAATTGGAATGTTAACATTATATTTGTTAGCTTCATTTTTGATTTTGATAGAGGCGCCTTTACAATATGGAATCGCGAAAGTGAAGGGAGGTTTTGTTTTTTGTGCATCTGTAATATAATTAAGGGATTTAAGGCGTTTTTTATAGAATTTATCTACAATTTTAGGGTTGTAGTTGGCTCTTTTAGCAATACTTTTAATAAATTTCAGTTCGGCATTTAAAAGGGTTTTATTAGAATAGATGAGCATTGTGCGATTAATATAAGAGCACAAAGCGGTGTATTTATAAGGAAGGGGAGTGCGAAATTTATTGTTAATAATTTAGTTATTATTTGTAGGTTTATAGAAAACAGTAGTATCAATGGTATGGTTTTAGGTTTTGGTAATGTAAACGTCAAGAAAATAACTTAAACTATTGTTATTTTCAGTTTCATTTGTAAATTTGATGAGAGGATCGAGTTTATTAAGTTCAAAAAGGAGGTTTTCAGGTTTAATATTTTGGGGGATAACACTAAAGATGTCGTCCATATAATGAACCCAAAGTTTCATTTACTGAGTCACTGGTTGTCAAAATTTCAAGAGCTTCTCTTTTAAGTGCATATTTATGTGAGTTGAAAGGAGCAGCTTTAAGAAATTTAATTGAATCAATATTAATGGGTTTAGTGTTGTTAGTTCCTGAAAAAGCAGTGAATGGTTTGTTGTGTTTAAGGTCAGCAAGGTGTTCAGAAATCCTGTCTTTAATTTTGCATTTAGTCATACCAATGTAGCCAGCTAAACTCACATTTGGAGTCACATGAATAATAAAAAAAAATATATATATACAGACACGACATTATTTCATTATTTAAAACATGAAAATCTGACATTGACAGATTTTAATTTAGTGCCAGAGGCCTACTGCTAAACTTGTTAATATCGACAAATTCTTCTTTAGTTAATTCGTGACGATTTAAATTCCATGATAAAGTTTTCATTAAATCAAACCAATGTGTTTCAGCTGCAGATACTGTAACAAATAACGTTGGAAGTCCAAACTGTCTTATAGCCGCAAAACAACCTTTTTTGCTCTTTTTCCCAATGAGGGGGAGGTGTGCCTTGGGGGGGACTCATGTCAAAGGTGTGCCTTGGGGGGGGACTCATGTCAAAGTTGGGCCTTGGGGGGGACTCATGTCAAAGTTGGGCCTTGGGGGGGACTCATGTCAAAGTTGTACCTTGGGGGGGGGACTCATGTCAAAGTTGGGCCTTGGGGGGGGACTCATGTCAAAGTTGGGCCTTGGGGGGGACTCATGTCAAAGTTGGGCTTTGGGGGGGACTCATGTCAAAGTTGTACCTTGGGGGGGACTCATGTCAAAGTTGGGCCTTGGGGGGGACTCATGTCAAAGTTGGGCCTTGGGGGGGACTCATGTCAAAGTTGGGCCTGGGGGGGACTCATGTCAAAGTTGTGCCTTGGGGGAGACTCATGTCAAAGTTGGGCCTGGGGGGAGACTCATGTCAAAGTTGTGCCTTGGGGGACTTCATTCAATAAATCCCCATTCAATAAACCAACTGAAATAGGCCCTTAGCACTATTAAGAGTGTATTATAAAAATTCGACAACGCTGTACCGACTGAAATAGGGGTACCTTTGGGGGACTCATGTCAAAGTTGTGCCTTGGGGGGGACTCATGTCAAAGTTGGGCCTGGGGGGGGACTCATGTCAAAGTTGGGCCTGGGGGGACTCATGTCAAAGTTGTGCCTTGGGGGGGACTCATGTCAAAGTTGTGCCTTGGAGGGGACTCATGTCTAAGTTGTACCTTGGGGGGGACTCATGTCAAAGTTGGGCCTGGGGGGGACTCATGTCAAAGTTGTGCCTTGGGGGGACTTCATTCAATAAATCCCCATTCAATAAACTGACTGAAATAGGCCCTTAGCACTATTAAGAGTGTATTATAAAAATTCGACAACGCTGTACCGACTGAAATAGGGGTGCCTTGGGGGGGACTCATGTCAAAGTTGTGCCTGGGGGGGACTCATGTCAAAGTTGGGCCTTGGGGGGACTTCATTCAATAAATCCCCATTCAATAAACCGACTGAAATAGGCCCTTAGCACTATTAAGAGTGTATTATAAAAATTCGGCAACGCTGTACCGACTGAAATAGGGGTACCTTGGGGGGGACTCATGTCAAAGTTGGGCCTTGGGGGGGGACTCATGTCAAAGTTGGGCCTTGGGGGGGACTCATGTCAAAGTTGTACCTTGGGGGGACTCATGTCAAAGTTGGGCCTTGGGGGGGGACTCATGTCAAAGTTGGGCCTGGGGGGGACTCATGTCAAAGTTGTGCCTTGGGGGGACTCATGTCAAAGTTGGGCCTGGGGGGAGACTCATGTCAAAGTTGCGCCTTGGGGGACTTCATTCAATAAATCCCCATTCAATAAACCAACTGAAATAGGCCCTTAGCACTATTAAGAGTGTATTATAAAAATTCGACAACGCTGTACCGACTGAAATAGGGGTACCTTTGGGGGACTCATGTCAAAGTTGTGCCTTGGGGGGGACTCATGTCAAAGTTGGGCCTGGGGGGGGACTCATGTCAAAGTTGGGCCTGGGGGGGGACTCATGTCAAAGTTGGGCCTGGGGGGGGACTCATGTCAAAGTTGTGCCTTGGAGGGGACTCATGTCAAAGTTGGGCCTGGGGGGGGACTCATGTCAAAGTTGTGCCTTGGGGGGACTTCATTCAATAAATCCCCATTCAATAAACTGACTGAAATAGGCCCTTAGCACTATTAAGAGTGTATTATAAAAATTCGACAACGCTGTACCGACTGAAATAGGGGTACCTTGGGGGGGACTCATGTCAAAGTTGTGCCTTGGGGGGGACTCATGTCAAAGTTGTGCCTTGGGGGGGACTCATGTCAAAGTTGTGCCTGGGGGGGACTCATGTCAAAGTTGGGCCTTGGGGGGACTTCATTCAATAAATCCCCATTCAATAAACCGACTGAAATAGGCCCTTAGCACTATTAAGAGTGTATTATAAAAATTCGACAACGCTGTACCGACTGAAATAGGGGTACCTTGGGGGGGACTCATGTCAAAGTTGGGCCTGGGGGGGGGACTCATGTCAAAGTTGTGCCTTGGGGGGACTTCATTCAATAAATCCCCATTCAATAAACCGACTGAAATAGGCCCTTAGCACTATTAAGAGGTGTATTATAAAAATTCGACAACGCTGTACCGACTGAAATAGGGGTACCTTGGGGGGGACTCATGTCAAAGCTGTGCCTTGGGGGGACTTCATTCAATAAATCCCCATTCAATAAACCGACTGAAATAGGCCCTTAGCACTATTAAGAGGTGTATTATAAAAATTCGACAACGCTGTACCGACTGAAATAGGGGTACCTTGGAGGGGACTCATGTCAAAGTTGTGCCTTGGGGGGGACTCATGTCAAAGTTGTGCCTGGGGGGGACTCATGTCAAAGTTGTGCCTGGGGGGGACTCATGTCAAAGTTGTGCCTGGGGGGGACTTCATTCAATAAATCCCCATTCAATAAACCGACTGAAATAGGCCCTTAGCACTATTAAGAGTGTATTATAAAAATTCGACAACGCTGTACCGACTGAAATAGGGGTACCTTGGGGGGGACTCATGTCAAAGTTGGGCCTGGGGGGGGGACTCATGTCAAAGCTGTGCCTTGGGGGGACTTCATTCAATAAATCCCCATTCAATAAACCGACTGAAATAGGCCCTTAGCACTATTAAGAGGTGTATTATAAAAATTTGACAACACTGTACCGACTGAAATAGGGGTACCTTGGGGGGGACTCATGTCAAAGTTGTGCCTTGGGGGGACTTCATTCAATAAATCCCCATTCAATAAACCGACTGAAATAGGCCTCTAGCACTAATTAAGAGTGACATATAAAAATTCGACAACTGTACCGACTGAAATAGGCCTCTAGCACTAAAAAAGCATATTATAATTCAGGGGTTTATTTGTTTTTGGAGTAAAACAAGCAAAATTCAGGGTTTAGTGGTTCATAGCTGATAAAGAATAATGAAACTTATATCAATATGGATATTTATTGTGTAAGAATATTATTACTAATTTTGTGAATAGATGACAACTCAAATGAAGAAAAAGAACTTTTAAAGGAAAACAAAATAATGCATATTAATACTAGGTAAATGCAACAGGCCTTCTGCTGTTTTTTTGTTTTTTTTAATATTTAATTTCACATTCCCAGTCAACCATCCAGCCAAACAACACCACCCATCCTCTGTAATCAAACACCTGCCCACCCAACCTCCCCCTTTTTTATTGTCTTATAATTTTTTTGGTTAAAATACACAAATCTCCACTCTTTTTTTATTTATTTTTATTTTTTTATGTACTGACAGAGACATGGTTATGGATATAAAATGGAAAATACAAAGTGTTTAGGAAAACCCATTTTAGTAGTGGCTGTGATCAATTTATTAATATTCTTGTTTTTATACTTTGCAGAGCATACATTTTTTATACAAAATAAGTGATAATGAAATGTGAACAATAAAAAAAATATAAAAAATTGAAAGTTGCATCGCACAAAACTGATATTATTATAACTTTAAACTGCTAATATAGTTCATGATGCTAATATATGTAGTTCTAAAAGGACTAATTTTTTATTTTTAAAACTACTTTTTTTTTTTTTTTTTTTTTTTTTTTTTTTTTACAGTTAATGTCGCATTCAACTGCATAGCATTTCTTTAAATAAATAAAATAAATAATAGTCACATAAATGAACTTATTTTTGTCTAACATTTTAGAAAAAATGCACTTTTAAAAATAGAAAATTTATTTCTACAAACACTATTTTAAACCTGCCATACATTAAAAATATAAGCAGAATATAATGGATTCTTATAAATTAATGGAAAGGTGCAACCGATAAAAGTATTAGAAAAATGGGTACTGAAAAAAATTTCGCCTTTTTGTACAAGAAGTTATATATATATATAATAATGATGATCTATTAAGCATAGTAAAAGCCAAGCATATATATATATAAAACATATCGAACAAAACTGCGAGAAAAATTCTAAAGGCACCACTTTCTATATACCAACCACTACTCTGATCAAGAGACTCGGCAGAGTTTCAAGTGATGCAAGTGCAAAAACAAACGAATTTAATATACAAATAAATGAGTGTTATATGTAACTCTAAGATATCCACACGCTTGCTTGCTGATAGGCACAAATATTTGATTAATTAGAATTAATACAGTAAAACCCCGATCTATCGTTTTCGCATCCATTGTTTTTCTGCATTGATCGTTTTATTTCTATGGTCCTTGCACAAATTGCATTAAAATAATGTTAACGAAACCCGCATGTATTATGCTTCAAAAGGTCGTTTTCCCACATTCATCGTTGTAAAATTTTTCTCCTGACCTTATAAAAATTTTCTCCTAAAGGTCAAGCGGTTCCATATGGCATACAAACTGGAATTACTTCTTTCATCTTAAAATAACTCTTTTCCCCATTTCCATGGAGGATAAAAAAAAATTGTGATGTCATGCAGTGTGGCCAGACTGAGGAAAATTTTCACATAAATTCCACCATTAAATTTTAGTATAATAACAATTACCTAATCATTTCAAAGACTTTTTCGTAACATGTCTTAGAAATGATTAGCCAACCATTACAACTGAAATTTAGTGGTGGGTGTTGAATAAAAAATTCCCTCAATCTGGCAGCACCATCTATTCATTTTGTAATTACAGCATGGCAGGAAGTAACCTCCTTAGTAATCTCCAGAAAATTGTTTCGTGAAATGTACTTACGTGCAAAAAAAATGATGAAAGATACCAAACAGAAGGACAAGAAAATGATGATGCTGATGAAGAATGGTTGCGTGTAGCAGAGAATGCATCTGGTTCAAAATTTAGTGATATTTGCATTAATTAAGATGTTGCGATATGTGGTATCCTAAAACATAGAAGAAATGTGTGATTTCAAAAAATGAAAATAATGGTGAAGAAACGCAGGATAAATTTCATGCAGAAGGTTCTATTACGGAGTTTAAAAATGAACGAACTTTTATAAAAGCACATGAAATGACAGAAAAGGACCAGAAAAATGTTGCAAATCTGGAAAAATTCTTGTTTAATTAATAAAAGAAACAAAAAACCCAACATAATTTTCTTGATTTTTAAAAATAAATTTTAGTTAATCAATGTCCTGCAACATTGATTTACTTCTTTGACAGTTTGGAAAGTAACAACTTTTTATTAGTAGTATACTGTATACATTGTGTGTATTAATCCATAAACATTGTTTTCTTTGTGTTTTGACTATAACCTGGCATTCGTCGTTTTACCGCTTTCATCATTTTTTGTTTTTGTTTTTTTTTCCACGCACCCTGTGAAAAACAATGGATTGAGGTTCTACTGTATTTAAGTATATAAATCAAAATAAAATATTTAGAATGGGAAATATACATATATAACCACAAAAACATTAGTTGTTTAAAACACTGTTGAAATAGCACTCGTAGCATATTGTAATAGTATATATGGCATGAAATTGTGGTCATTTTAATTTCAACAGGATACATCAAATATAGGAATTAACATGACAATAAATACTATGTATAGTATGTATAGTGTTGTTCATAGGTAATTGCAATTTAAATACAAAAGAGCTACTTCTATTTTTTTTTTATACTGTCCATTAAAAAATTTTCATCCAATAAGCACCCAAATTGGAGTACATGGGTAAGGTATCGTCGCAGGCATTAAATAGACACATGGACTAAAAACTTTGTGTATGAGAAGTCACTACCGAAGGCAGTTGTGACCCAAAGTAAGATTTTCAGCCATTTCAATGTATTTTCTTTTTAGTTTTTATTAGTAAAGAGGTATAAAAAATAGTGATTTTTTCTTTCTTTTTTAAATTCATTTAAATATAGCGACCAGCAAAGTGCACAAAGCTTGCTACCATACAAAAAATATTTTAGAAAATAATACTTACTTTATATACAGTTTCTCCTCCAATAACAAATATTTTTTCAATTTTCTCAATCATTTTCGGTGATTGCAACCATTCCATAGCTTTATCAAAAGAATCAGCTACATAATCAGCCCCATCTAAATTTCTGAAAGGGAAAAGAAATAGTTAATACAAAATTACAGCAGGGTGTCTACTGACTTGACAGAAAAAAATAATTCATGACCTCAAAAAAATTTTCATGACCTTTTTATCGACATATCCAACCTTTCTTTTTAATTAAGATTCATTTTTTTTTTTTTTTTTTTTAATAACCAACATACCATTAAAAAAAAAAAAAAAAAAAAAAAAAAAAATTGATGGTTTATTAAATTATTGCTTAACAATATTATTAGCTGTTAAATATATATATATATATATGAAAACGTTTTTTATTAACAATTTAAGTAAATAGTAATGAAAACCAATCCAAAACAAATGGACACATAAAAGTACAAATATTTGACACACTATTTTTGCAAAGTTATATTATTGCAACTGTTAGTCTTTTTAAAGATTTGAAAATTATCATTTACTTTTCTTGCATTCAGGAGAGAAATATATGTATCATAATTTTTTTCAAATCTACACTTAATGGAAGAATTTAGTCACAAACGGAAATTTTTCTCAATTTCAAACTTCAGAGTATGCAAATTTTGAGTTTGACATCAAAAAATGATGTGTTAGCGTCAGCGAGTGAAAGTTGGCTTTCAAGTAAATGAAAGACAAAGCAGAAAAGAATGGTTGATATTCAGTAAGTGCATTGTTTTGATGATTTCCATATCCCAACGAAGTCATTTAAATGATTCAAAAGCTTGAAGAGTTATTGGTTGGTTAGAGGGGGTCCAAACATAAACCAAAGTAGCCGAAGCCACTGGAGTTAAGCAAAGTGTTATTTCCAGGATCTGGAACTGATTTTTGAGACTAGAAATGCAGGCTTAAGACCGGGGCAAGGTCACAGACATGCAACAATGCCCAATGAAGATCAATATTTAACGCTAACGGCTCGGAGGCACCGAAATATGAATGCCACTCTTCTTCAACAATACCTTCTCTCGGCTACTGGCACCAAATTTTTCACCCAAACTGTCCAAAACCGGCTCCACGCTATAGCAATAAGTCTGAGTATCTCATATCCCTATATCAGCAACTAGTCAGCAGGGTTTGCACTAGAAAAAAATATTGTGTGGGATTCTCCCACTCTAACAGAAAATTTAAGTGGGATCTTCAAATTTAAGCGAGAAATTACATAATTTATATTTTGCAAATTTATTTTTAGAGAATTACAATTGCAAATTAAACAATAATAATAATAAAAATCAAGTAAATGTTAAAAATGGAAATTTATTTATTTATTTTCTTTCCTTTTCCCTTTTGTGGCTAAGGGCAGATACTGCTTCAATATTCAGAATCTAAATTTTCATCAAAAATGAAGAACGAATTGCTCCCGTCATTACTTAATCTGTTTCAAAATTTATTTTAAATTTAATTTTGAGTACTGAAAGAGCGCTTGACAGAAGTGCAGTAGCTGGAATAACCTAAATTATTTAATATATAATTATTGTAATTTTTAGTCTTCACATTTCATAGTTGTTTGCTGATAAAATAAATACTTCATATATCCTCTTAACAAACATTTACAATTAACAAGTATTTTTAAATAATTACATAATATTTTCACTTTTTTTCTTTTATCAAGAAATTCTAGAAGTTAAAAAAAGATAACTATACTGTTCTATCGCGACGAGAAAATCCCTGAGCAGGGTTGCTTCCTCAGATCATTCCAAAAGGGAGAGGTGGGTCAACTTTGCGTTAGGTCATGTCTTGCGCAATTATCGTTTCTTTGATTCTTTTCTCCCAATGTATAAAAAGCAAATAAATCTGTATCATTTATATAATATAGAAATATAGGTACAGAAATAACGCTTATATAGTCGATATTTTGATTATATCCCATGCAAATATGATTAAATATTTATCAGTATTTTTGTTTATACAAATGAAATGAAAATGTACAGCAAATTATTATTATTATTTAATCATAATTTAAAAGTGTTCATTGTCTAACAATGCGGATATAAGTTCACTATTTCTTTTTTTTTTTGCATAATTCAACTGTATAAAAAATTCGAGATTTTACAAAGTTGATGTGTATATTAATGTTTTGTAAATAAAAACCTAAACAAATTTTAAATTTCTATTGATTATGTAAAACTTTTTGATTCTTCAATATTATATGATATAATATTTGTAAAGCTGTTAAATAGGCTTTCTATTCCGAATTTATAAAAGATTTGAGGACACATTAAAGTTACCGTCAAAGTTAAATCCTTCATTCAGGTATTATTATTCATTTGTAAACGTATGAAAGTTCTAAATATTCCTTTTTACGATCACAGAAAAATTAATAGCATTTCTCCTATTTTCTGATCATAATAAAGGATTTTGCATTAAAATCGCAATGATGTGATGATAATCTAACTTTAAGTCCTGGAAGTCTTAATAAATTTTCAGTATTATGCTACATTGATTTAACCTTTAAATGCCTGATTATTTTTAAAATTAATTTTGAAATGTTTTATTTCTTTCCTCTCTTAAATAAATCGCTGGAAAAAATACTTTAAAAAATCATACTTTATTTTAATTATGGTTTACAGCTAAAAGCAATTTTGTTGTCAATCGGCAAAATGATGCATTAGAGCTTCAATGTTATTCGACTAATTCTTTAGAAAACAAAATTAGGTATGTAGGCAACACTCGGCATTATTCCTAAAACAGGAACTAAAAATTTAATCTTTATCGTAAAAAATTCATATTGATCAACGAATAACTTTTAGACTCTAAAATAACCATCTGACAATAACGAAAGTATAAAGCAAAATACTACTGCATATCACAAATAAAAGATATTTATAATTATCACATTTAATATTCTCTTTCCTTATACCTTCTTTTCAGTAGTGGTACCAGAAATTCCCCGACGGGGAGGACACCACCTCCTCGACAGGGGGGCACTACATAAAGAGAGTTTATTATATGAGTATTTATCAAAAACTGCAATACTGTTAATAATATTACTGTTAATATTTGTACCATTCCATTTGTTAGTACTCCTCGTGGTTTTGGAGATTGTGTCACAGACAGACATTTTCTTTAAAAATATTGTGGTCAAAACTTTTTCGGGACTTCTCAAAACGTGTATATTCATGGAAAACTGGAAGCTGAAAATTTTTAAGAATTCAATACTTTCTTCTATTGAATATAGAATAGAGAAACTGGAATGCTCCAAATTTGTAAAAGGAAAGAAAAATGCTGCTAAAAGTAGAAAAACTGAAAATTTTGCATTTGTCCCCCCGAGAGATTTTAGGAGTATGCCCCGACGGGGGATCACAGACACCCCGAGGGGGGGGGGGTGCCACCCCTGCTTCTTTTCCATATTCTTTTTCCTTTCTCCCTTTATATTTCGCGCCAAATGAATGACAAAGAGAGAATACAACATCCACCGTACCTAAAATGAAGTGGACACACCTGTTTCTATAGTGACCGTTTCTACCCTCAGAGACATTCTCGTGACGGTCTATCAGTTTGCTTCAGAGCAATTAACATATTACCCAAGTGAACAACAACAACAACAAAAAAAATGATGAAACACTCAATGAGCAATGTGAAAAAATTAGGGGGAAATCCTGTTTATGATATATTTTTGAGTGGGATTTTTCAAAATATTGCGAGATTCTCGCAACACCACCCTCCAATATGAACGCTCAGAGCTCTATTTTGAATGATGTGGGAATCAGTGCGCACATCAATGGCGATGGCAGCATAGACCATCACTCCCCACCGTCAAATCTAACACTTTTGTGTACGGATGCAGGATTGTTTCTAGTGCCATGTTCCCTCCAGATATAAATATACCTATTATCATGATAAACAGAAAAACAAGACTCGTCAGAGAAAAGAATATTGAAACAGCTCTGTTGCTCAAATCCTGTGAGCGTAACAATGCCTTGTTGTTAACGTAACACATACTATTGGTTGGTGAGCATACAGATATACAGCGTGGAGCAGGTTTCGGCTAGTTTGAGTCGAAACGTACCTGTAGCCGAGCGAAGGTGTTGTTGAAGAGTGGCATTCATATTTCGGTGTCTCCAAGCTGATAGTGTTAACTATCGATCTTCATTGGGCATTGTTTGCACATCTACAACCTTGTCCTGGTCTTCAGTCTGCATTTCAAGTATCCAAAATCAGTTCCAGATCCTGGAAATCACACTTTGTGAAACTCCAGTGACTTCGGTTTGTGTTTGGACCCACCTACCTACCAACAACTCTTCAACCTTTTGAATCAGTTAAATGACTTTGGCTGAGACATAGCAATTATCAAAACTGAGGCATAGCAATTATCTTACTGAATATTGATCATTCTTTCTGATTTATCTTTCATTTAGTTGAAAGCCAACTTTCATTCGTTGTAGCTAAAACATTATCTTTGACGTCAAACTCAAAAATTTGCATACTTTGAAGTTTGAAAATGAGAAAATTTTTCATTTGTGACTCTCTTTTCTTTCATTTTCTTAAAAAAAAAAAAAAAATCGTTTATATGTTAAATTTTATATAAAACTTACAATGTCCTTTAATTGTTTAGAGCAGTGTATATAGGTATACATCTCAAACTTTGCATTTAGATGTTTTTCCTATTCTTCAAAATAGAATATATTCTGAATTAGAAAAAAAAAAGTAATTAATTCTGTTACACATTATTAATACTGTTTTGAATAACAAAATATTTTAGGCACGTATATTTTAGAAAAATGTTAAGTGAAAAAAAAAAAAAAAAATCTTTCATAGAAGACAATTTGGTTTTTTAAAAGATATAAATGACTATGCTAGGATTATAATCATACTTATATAATTACAATACTAAATAATGGCAAATCAATAAGGGTTACAATGTTACAAAATATCGCATTCAAGCAAACTGAACACAATTTTTTTTTCATAATAAATATAATATATACAAGTAGATATATATCACATTGATGAGCTCACATGAATTTTCATCAACCCGAAAATTAACCCAAACCCGCAATAGAGAGTTTTCATGAATGACACTACACCTGAAACCTAAATGAAAAGTAATAATTCATCAAGTATGCACACACTATATCTAAACACAAACATCACACCATCTCAATTATATACATTAAAAATAAAACTTTATTATTACAAGACAATAAAATTTCATTTAACCCCTTAACAATCTTGTAATTTTCAAGAAAAGGGTAAAAAGAGTACCTATTTTTTTTTTTTATTCAAGAAAATTGTAAAGTGTATAAACAATATATGTATTCATTTTTAATTTAAAAAAAAAAATGTTTTCAGCAAGAAAATTTAATTTTGCAGAAAAAACAAACAATCAGGATTATTATGACTGAATGATTGATTTTCCAGTAATTAGAAAAAATAAAAGATATCAGGGGTGAAACTACGTAACATGTGAAAATCCTGAAAATTGCTACTTGGATGACGATAGGGGAGACTTATTTAATGATATACCATATGGTTACTTATAATAAGTAACATTTGGAGAGCTTAATATATTATAAGCAAATTAAATATTCAAAATGAGAAATTTCTATAAAAGAAAATAATTTAACAAGAAATTCAGAGACAACAAAAATTTCAAAAATCCTGAATTCAGGGATAGTCCTTGAAAAGTTTCACTCCTGAGATATGTATTTTAAATATTAATATAGGATTTTATGAAAATTTATTTACGTATAATACAACACTATACGGGGGTGGTGGGGAAGAGTCGGTTTGTAAAATGCACTATTTTCAGATTCACTATCCAAACTTTCATAAATATCACTTATTTTCGAATCTCTCTCAGATGCATTTATACTAAAATTAGAATCCAAGTCACTTTGGAATTCTGACTACATAATGTACACAATATAAAAAAATATTTTAGCAGAGAGCACAAAACCATTTGCATTCAAAAGCCTAACTGAGCTATGATTACAAAATACAGGCATGAGAGTGCAGAAAATTAAAAAAAGAGGAAACACGCATGTTTATAAAATTAATTTCAAATGAAAAATAATGTGCGCAGGGTAAACTGATACAAAATATTTTAAAACTGACAAATTAAACTAAAAGAATAATGCACATAAACACAATAAAACGTTTTTTTTTTTTTTTTTTTTACACATTAGCTAGCAATCAACATTTAATCATTGATTGGTGGATGAGAAGGGGGGGGGGGGTAAAAAATAGTTCATGAGTGAGAAATATTAAACACAATTTACTTCTTATGGGTACTAGAATATCATAAAGTAAGTTTAAAATTTATGTTGATATTTTTATTGTGGATGGATAAATATTCAAAAATAAAAGATTTCCCACAGAATGTTTCATCAGCGATGGTTAGAGATGAAAAAAAAAAAGGAGGGGGGGGGAGCAGGGCAAAAAAAAAAAAAAAAATTACATGAGTGAGATATTGAATAATTCTGTTCTTTTATAAGTTATAGAATCTGATAAATCACGCTTAAAATGAATACTGACATTTATATTTTGGATGGAGAAAGATTGAGATTCAAAAGTCTTTCGTGGAGCGTTTGAACCCTGATCGTTATTGGAGTGATTCCAAAAAGAAAAAAAAACACGGAATTAACGGAAATCACATAAAAGCGGAAAAATATCATGCCTGAAAATAAGTATTACAAATATTTAAAATTGGATAGTGCTGACAGTTTAAAATAAACCTATTATCTCCAACTGCATTTTAAATAGTCTGCCACTTCCATCTAGAGTGTAAAATAAGAGAAAATTTTTTCCAGTATCAGAAATGGTTCGTTTTTAAATCTTTTAAGTGTGTTACTTTCGAACATCCTAGCCTGGAAATATCATGGGCACGAGAAACAGGAAGCGAAAACTCACCCCGCCATTTTCACGGGAATGAGAAGAAAGGGATTAAAATATTCATTTAACACGTTCGCTGCCGATCCCGCGCCAGCGCGGGATGTGACGTATTGCTTTACAGGTGAAAGTTTACTTTAGGCTGCCGCTTGGCGAAATTTCGAAAATCGCCAAGACGGCGCCATTTCGCATCGTGTTCCGAATAGCAACCTTACACCGGCGGCATGCGAAAGCGAGCTTTTCGGCGATCTAACCTAAAAAGAAAACGCATCTTGAAAAAAAAAAATCCGAATAATAATAATATATAGGACAAAAGGAAAATTTTCATAAAATAGAATTAAAAGAAAAAATTAAGAATTTATAACTAATTTATAAATAATTAAGAATTTATAACTAATCACAAATACAAAAATAAAACTTAGATTATACAATCACACCAAATGTCCCGGAAAAGTGTGTTGCTTTAGTAATTGATGATAAGTGTTTAAATGATAGTTTTTTTTATTTCCAATAATTTAACAGCTATAAGTACAGTCGGTAACAAAAGTGTCCGAACACTAGCAAAAATTCCTATGTAAAAAAAGTACACTTCATAAGGTTTTGTTAAATAAATCCTTATCGAATCATGTTCTTACACTGATTAAGAACAGGATTCCACAAGGATTTATTTTACAAAAAAGTATGAAGTATACTTTTTTACTTAGGAATTTTAAATTTAAAAGTTTTCAAAAGTTGTATAAAGTAAATTATTTATCAGTAATATTTTATTTATAGTCCTCATTCATTAGGAATGAAAAAATAAATCCGCAACTGGATAATTATAGCAAATTTTAACGATTCTCTATTATAATGGTACTCTGATCTGTTCACTATACCCCTATCTCAAAATGCATGAAATTAAAAAGTATACAAAATTTTGTACTGTAGCAACCAGTATTGGCCTGAAATTCAAAAATATGCCTCTAAAATTCAGGACCGTGGTTGCCCAGTCGGTAGAGCGCCGGGCTCGGAATTGGAAGATTGCAGGTTCGATACTCGAGCCTGCCAAAAAGCATTGTGTATACTAATGGTGGCTAGTGCTCATAAATGTCGTGCCCGCAATGTTTTCCATGTTCCCATATTAATTATACCTCTGGGTGTCTACGAAGCGAGAGAGTCATTTTTTCCGTGGAGGATCAAAATTGTGATGGCATGTCCCTGGACAACTCTAGGGGTGAGACCCAGACCATCACCAATTGTCCATTGCGCAGCACTAGTGTGACGTAAAACACAATCAACAAACCAACCTCATAAATTCAAAAGTACCTCTTAATTTCCAACTCTATTCAACCAGCCAAACAGTACTAACGCAAACATCACAAATATTCATATTTCAAAATAGATGGTTGGTTGGGTTTTACGTCACACTAGTGCTGCGCAATGGGCGATTGGCAACGGTCGGGGACTCAGCCCTAGAAGTGGTCCGGAAACATGCGATCAAAAATTTGATCCTCCATGGAAGGGTATTTCAAAATAGAATACTTTCTCTCTAATAAAACACGTATCATCAATATGCATCCGAAGTGATGGCGTCAGCGAGATATTTTATCTGCTCAGTACAAACGAAACTATTTGCTATGGAAATTTAACTTATTACCAACTTAATTACCAACTTATTACCAACTTAACTCATTAACTCCAGAGTTTGCTTGTAACGAGCAGATGAATTTTTACACGTTTGACGTAATACAGCGTATTGACATAACACATGACGCAAACAAGCAAAGGTAAACACAAAGCCTATAACATCTGGCGATGTAGCGCTCTTGTGCAACACGTCAAACATATTCGGCGGGTTAAAGGAAAAAAACGTCATTTCAAATTTTAGTCACGTGAAACCGGCAGCGAACGTGTTAAAAACATTTAAAAATATAGACGTTTCGAAACTCATCCGAGTTTCATCATTCATATTAAAACAACATATTTTGCAAAAATTACATATATACTCAAAGAATTTACAGTAGGATGGAATACTGAGATGCCGATGCACATGCTTCATTGATAGTGTGGAGATGGCTGGCAGTATGCCAACCCTCAAGGAAAATACAACACTTATCATTTTTACATCCAAAGTTTAAACCTTTTATAACTATCAAAATCAGAGACATGATTGGTTTCAATTGAATGAATTCTATTCTAGAACATTGGTCAAAATTTTTATATGATAATCTGCATTCTTGCAGTCTAATTCTAGCTGTATGGCCAGTTTCTCTTATATAAACATAATTACAATCTCTGCAGGAAATTAGAAAAGAAATCTTTCTTTTTAACTTAAACCCAAAATTTGTATAAAAATTGTGACCAACATTCTAGAATTGTGATTCATTCAATTGAAATTGATCATATCCTTGATATGGATAATATAAAAATTTTAAACTCTGGATGTAAAAATTATAAGTGTCGTATTTTCCTTGAAGGTTGGCATACTACTAGCCATCTCCACACTATCAACAAAGCATGTGCATCAGCAACTCAGTATTCCATCCTACTATAAACTCTTTGAGTATGTAATTTTTGCAAAATATGTTTTAATATTGACGATGAAACTCGGACGAGTTTTGAAACATCTATATTTTTAATTGTTTTTAAATGTATATTTTAAATGAAATTTTATTGACTCGTAATATAAAAGCTTTATTTTTAATAATTCATCTAAATTCATGCAAAAACTTTTTTAAGTCATAAAATTAAGTAAATTTTCATTGCCACACAACTGCTAATTCATTTTAAAAATAATTAAAAATGTAATTACTAAAAGTTTTAAGTTAAAAGTTTTAAAATTTGAAAAATGGATTAATAATAATTTTTAACCAATTATGTGTGTCGTGTTACTTCAAATGTAGAAAAATGGGTAGTATCAATTTTCGTGTTTGTAATTTATTGTTTAATGCAAATATTTTTAATAACTTCGTGTTCCTTTGTTAATTGCTTTTGTTTGATATATTTGTTTATTTTACTATAATAATTTGAGTACACATTTTTAAAATCATATGGGCACATATAGTATGTTTACACTTACATCAGTTATACATTTATAATTATATCAAACAAGTTTCTGCATATTAAATTATTTTGAAAGGTGTTCTCAAGTCGACTCAATTTGTTGAAAACAAAACAGAATCTTTAGGGAAAAAAAATTCAATCAACGAAACCCAAACTGCAAGAGAAAACTAGTATGTTGTGGTTACTACAAGACTTTCTTCTATATTTTCCTATACAAATTCACTCAGTACAGTTTATTAAAACTATTATTTATTAAAATTATTTATCCTAAATGCAGACGATTTTATTCTCTATAAATAACATCTTAAAAAATGCGTTTTCATAATGATTATCTCATATATCAAGTTTCATACAGTTATATGCCATAGAAATTGAGATATAGCCTTCCCATTCTTGAGAAAAACTGCAGTATAGGAGCGCCACCAATTGGTTGATATGCATCCAAACTGAATCAACATAATTTGTCACAATGGCCTTTTCACATATTAAGTTTTGTTTGATTATACAATAGATATAATCTGCTCTTAACCCTTTGACCGCCTTTGAAAAGGGCGAAATTGTAATGTTATTTTTACTGCACAGTTCGTTCAAAATTTTAATACTTATTTCAACTTGATATTATAAATATAACTATGTACTTGAAGATAAACTTTATGATTATTGTTTTGAGCAACTCAAACTTTAAAAAAAAAAAAAAAAAAAAAAAGCTAAATATTTATATTTATATAATGTTTAATTATAAATGTATTGTGGTAAAGAGAACAGCTTAGTGACCGGATATATCCATCAGTGGCAGTAAAATCAGCAGCCACAGCAGTCCTATATTTTTACATGCATTTTATTATTTTTCCACCACTTTAATCAATCAGTATACCTTTACCTATTGTTTTAGCTTTAAAATCGTGACAGAAAATGTATAAAAAATAGCGGTATTAAAATAATAAAATGCATATAAAAATATAGGACCACTGCAGGGCACTGTAAAATCAAAATGGTTAAATAGCAGAAATCACTGTTCAGCAGCGCCACCTATTGTGGATTGGCACCAAAAATTGATAGGCACAAATTTAGGTCAAGGTTCACATATATATAAATTTATATGCAACTCTGTGACGTAGTTCCTGATACAGCCACCACAAAATTTTTGTCACAGACATTTTCTAAAAATAGACAAACAGTGTTCTGGATCTGGACCTCTCAAAATGTATAAATCCGTTGAAAACCAGAAGTCGAAAATTGTTACGAATCCAATACTTTCTTCTATTAAACATAGAAGCAATTATTCGGTTAGGTTGAGTGAAATCGGGATACCTGACCCAATGCAGGACTCTAACCGACGGCTGAATTTCATGACTTCCATGTCCTAGTAGACACTCTGTACCAGGGTTGGCTTTTTCCTGTCCAAAACTGTTTTTTCCCATCCCACTGGGAAAAACTGGTAAATACCGGGAATAACTGGTAAATACCGGGAAAAACAAGTCAGAAATACCTAGTTATTACAAATTTTCCTTAGGCTTAAAATTTTTCTCCAGGAAAGGAATATAAATAAATAAGAATTATTGCATAAAACATTTGCTCATAAAATTTAATAATAATGAATTTCCTAAATATATATTTTAGAACACAATAGAATAAAATTACTAACTTAAAAATATCAGTGTCACCAAGAGAAGTAATAAATAATTTGTGTTAAATTTATATAAAAATTTTATTACTTTTTAAGTAGACCTCTATTAAACACAAAATGTATTAAATTTTACAAGTTTGGTATTTGGTTTAGTATAATATTAATATTTATGCAAAATGTTCTTTTACATCATCAGTACCAAAAGTCCTCCATATTTGTTTACTTTTTTTGTTGCCAGATTCTTGTATAGTCTATCAATACAAAAAACCCTTAACGGGTTAAAAGTTTGTGACGCAGCACTGTACTTTATGGCTATAAGAATTAGAAATACGGGTCTTAAAAATAATGATATCAAATTTTCAGTGACGCTTTGATATTAATTAAATTATACATAGATTTTCTTATTTGAATTTGCTTTTTCCTTTTATTTATATTTACAGTGTAAACGTTATTTTCAACATAGAATAATATATAGCATTTACTCATTGATACCTTTCCATTCACATCTCTTATACTATGAAAGCATGTGTTTTAAAAGAAATTATATGAAATTCCAGTAACGCAGTGGTGTTACATTAAGTGATTTGTTTTTAAATTTCTCTGCAATCATTTTGTTTTGCATATTAAAGTATATGTGCACATTGAAATATTGCTTTTAATTTTCAAATACGCTGTCAAATATATCACTTTCATTAAGCTTATATTATGTACTGAAATATATTTATTTCAATGAATTATTCTATCTTTTGCGTCACGCCATCCAAAACTGAAAAAAATTTCCTATTTGCATAGTAAACATTTCCATATATTTTACTTACAGTTTTGGATGTCGTGACGCAAAAGATAAAATAATTCATTGAAATAAATATATTTCAGTACATAATATAAGCTTAATGAAAGTGATATATTTGACAGCGTATTTGAAAATTAAAAGCAATATTTCAATGTGCACATATACTTTAATATGCAAAACAAAATAATTGCAGAGAAATTTAAAAACAAATCACTTAATGTAACACCACTGCGTTACTGGAATTTCATATAATTTCTTTTAAAACACATGCTTTCATAGTATAAGAGATGTGAATGGAAAGGTATCAATGAGTAAATGCTATATATTATTCTATGTTGAAAATAACGTTTACACTGTAAATATAAATAAAAGGAAAAAGCAAATTCAAATAAGAAAATCTATGTATAATTTAATTAATATCAAAGCGTCACTGAAAATTTGATATCATTATTTTTAAGACCCGTATTTCTAATTCTTATAGCCATAAAGTACAGTGCTGCGTCACAAACTTTTAACCCGTTAAGGGTTTTTTGTATTGATATCATTACTTTTTAGGGGTTAATGATCAAAACGCAAAATTAAAGGAGCATGGTAATGAGTTATAACACTGTATTAAAAGTGTTGTTTTATAGGTCATACTCGAACAAAATAACAAACTAAATAAAATTTCAAAATTTTATAAAAAGTGATAAAAAAGATGGACACATGCAACATTACAAAGGCATAATATAGTACATTTTAAAAATGACAAAAATTTCTTATTTATATTTATTTCTTATTATAATTTTTTAGGTATACATTTGATTTAAAAGAGAAAAATAAATAATAGAAAAATCTTTAAAAAGTGAAAATTTTATACTGGTAAATATTTAAGTAGTATAGTTTGTTACGAATTTAATTAAAAAAAAATCTTAATCTATTAAAAATTTTATTATAGCTTAACATTTTGTAATTTATATATTATATATATACTAGAAACTTAATGAACAAATTAATTATTTTCAAATTCTGTTTTAAGAATTTTTTCAATCCGTAGTTTAAGTGATTTATCACCTAATTTTGAAAAAATTACAAATATTTGCATATGATTATCATATTATTTGTCATTTTTATGAAAATAAAGGAAAAATTTTTTGTTGTTGCAATCACCTTTTAAATTAGAACCAATTTTGAAAGTTAACAACGTATCTACATGAAAACAATGTAAATACAAAGAATATTTTTGATAAACAAATGTCATAAAAAATACAAGTACCTAAATAAATAACTCATTTAATATATATATTAAAAAAAAGAAAAATATTTATTTTTTATTTTTTGTGTTTATTTTTGACGCTCCCCGATAGATGGAGCCAAAACGATTATTTGATATTCAGTATTTCAGATGGAAGAGAAGAAATTCGTCCGCGAAACTGCCGCATCACGGTATTTTCGGAGTAAAAAATAGTTCGATTTTTAAACTGAGTTATAAAAAAAACAAGAGTTTTCCTAGGGTGGGAAAAGGGAGATGTCAGGCACATCAGATAAAAGCGATTAATATCATATATAAATTAAACTAAATTCGCTCGAGCCATATTCGAGAAAAATTTGTTCCTTACATACGCCGCCCATTTACAACTTAAATGAGCCAATTCATATCTCGAAATATATTGCACGCAGAAATGTAGCGATTTCAGGGTAGGATCAGACAGAAGGTGAAAGTCTATTTTGAAAATATCAGAACATAACCTCCCATATTTCCTGAGATATTAAGTGTCGGCTTTCAGCGGTTACTTTGATCTTAAAATTCCTGTATATATAAGTGTCGCAGTTTTCGTTCGTTTTTCCGTTTCCGCTGAGTGTCGTGGCGTTCGTTTGTTTTTGCGCTTGTGTCACTAGAAAAACTGCCGTTTTTTCATGATAATAGAATGCTTGAAGAACAAGTCTTTTAAGACTGATACAGATTTTCTTTAAAATAAAATCAAACTAAATATGGATGCATTGTAAAAAGTTTCATTTCAGATAATGAACAGAAAATGCTTACAATGCGGGAGAATCTTGAAACGGAAGATATTATACCAGTTACATATGAATGTGCATCACATTATTTGAATATTCTTGGCAAGAACATAACTACTGATTCTGTTATGGCTAATGTTGTCAAAATTCAAAAGTTTTTTAGAAATCACCATATTCCTAGGAGTTTATTGAAAGAGTATGCTGATTCAGTTAAACCACAAATTCCAGGTGAAACAAGGTGGAACTCACAAATAACTTGTTTAAAAACTTTTATTACTAACAGGCCTTTTTATCTTCAAATTGTAGATAATCAAGAAGATGAAATTGACAATGACATTAAGTGTTTAATAAATAATCTTCATTTATATAAAGAAGCAAAAAATATGTACAATCAGTTGGAACCAGTTGCAAAAGCCCTTATGAAATTACAACATGATAATAATGCTAATATTGCTGATGCTTGTGAAATTTATTTAGAGCTTCTTCAAAATAAAGAACTGAAACCACATTTCAGCAAAGTGAAATCTAGCTTTGATAAAGCAATAACCCCTCTCCATTTTTTGGCACACCTGATGAATCCAAAATATAAAGGTGAAAAATTATCACAAGATCAGGAGGAATCTGCGCGTGAATATTTGAAGGCTTTAAATCCGAAGTACTTACAATACACATTACAGTTCAAGTCAGAATATGCACCTTTTCCGAAGACATTATGAACACTATTTCACCTGCACTATGGTGGAAGAATTTAAACAAAACTGCAATAGATGCAGACTTTCTCCAATTAATGGAACATCTCCAGGGATGTCCTGCTTCATCAGCATCTCTGGAGCGTATTTTTTCTAACTTTTCTTTCATCCAAAACAAACTTAGAAACAGACTGGGTTTAGAAAAAGCCTCTAAATTAGTATTTTGTTACATGATGCTAAAATCCAATGTAAAAGACGAAGAATATGATTATGATTAATGATTATGATGATTGGTAAATATTGAGAAATGTATACAGTCTGTAAATATTTAAATAAATGTAATCCATCATTTGTTTTGTAGATTTTTTTTTTTTTTTTTTTTTCCTATCTTTCAAGCTATATACTTAGAACTCATTTTTAACATTTTCAAAAGGTTGCTTTGAATTTATATTTGTGTTTTTAATAATCAGTTTTTCCCATGTGGGAAAAACATAGTATTTCCCAGGACGGTAAATACCGGTTTTTACCACGGTATTTACCGGGGGTGGGAAAAACCTTGCCAACCCTGCTCTGTACAGGTATAAATTTAATTTCAAATTTTACACATATCAAAACAAATAAAAATCAAAACCTTTAAAATTATAATCTTAATTGTAGGTCATATAGCTTCCAATCTACTGCACAAAACACTCAGAGGAAGGTGGCATAAGAATCTAACAAGTTTTTTAGATACTTAACAATCTGTCTACTTTAAAAAAAGGGCATAATTGTAATATTTTCTATATACTGAAAAATATACAGAAGAACTGAAAAATATTCAGAAAACAGAATTTGAAAAACTTTATTTTTGAATGAGATATCCTTGTAAAACGAAGCAACAAAAATCCCATAGGATAACATGGGAAAGAAAAAAGGGGAACCTTAACTTGGAAAAATAAGGTATGAGCGCTGACTTTTACAAGATAATATCCATTTTAAAATACAGACGCCAATAATCCAATTATTTAAATTTCTATCAACATTATTTTATTTTATTATTATTTATTTGGAAAATGTGAGCAAGTTAGCAAATGTTAATTTTCAAAGATGCTATAAAGAGCTCGAAACTTTCACAATCCTACGCTGACTAAAAGCACGAACTTCTTGATTAATCTAATTTTTCTCCTGTATTGCTTAAAAACAGATGAAATCCTATAAAATATTACTCAGTCATCCTTTCTTCTGATCTAGGAGATGATAAGCAAAAAAAAAAAAAAAAAAAAAAAAGGCAAATTTCACAAATAGCAATATTTTTAATCACAGACTTTATGATCTGTTAATGATTGCCAGAAAATGATTTACTAGATAATTAAGACCTTTTGATTAGGTAATTAAAAATATAAAATTTTAGTTAAAATAATCTTTAAATTGTTATTTTCAACATTTTTAATATTATTACAACTCATAACATTTATTTAAAACCTAGGCAAGAAAATGTAGTGTAAGTTATTTTAAATAGTGAAAAATATCCATCAAATACAAGGACTTCAGCGATAAATTTTATTAACCATTACACATTTAAAAAAAGACCAAATAACCATTATATGCAAATTCACTTTAAAAAATATCAAATAAAACTTATCTAAGCTTTAATTTATTTTAGTACTGAGTTTTTAAATATAATATGAATGAAGATATTCAAATTCTGAGCAGAAAAAAAAAAACAAATAATGGCAATAGGGTAATGCAGAGCATTCCCTAGTAGATTGTTAGAAAATTTAAACTTTCTTAATAAAAAAAAAAAAAAAAAAAGAAAAGAAATGAGAGAGAAAGAAATGCTTTCTAAAAGAGATAAATAGAAGGCAAACTTGAAAATCGATAGAACTGATAACACTGCTGACTTATTCTGCTAACAAATATATTAATTAATTAAAAAAAAAAAAAAAAATTATGTTTGCTTATCCAAAAAATTTATATTAGGATCTAACCATTTTATAATTTTTATGCAATCAAAACAAACATGCATGTATGTATTACTAATGCCTGCAAGAACTGTATGATGAAAAATATATATACATATACAGGCATGAGAGTGCAGAAAATTTAAAAAAGAGGAAACATGCGTGTTCATAAAATTAATTTTAAAAGAAAAATAATGCGCGCGGGGAAATCTATACAAATGTACGTTCATAAAATTAATTTTAAAAGAAAAATAATGCGCGCGGGGAAATCTATACAAATGTACGTTCATAAAATTTATTTCAAATGAAAAATAATGCTCACAGGAAAAAACTATACAAAATATTTTAAAAGTGACAAATTAAACTAAAAGAATAATGCACATCAACACAATAAAACATGTTTAAAAAAAAAAAAAAACATTAGCTAGCAATCAACATTTAATGATTTAATCATTGGCTGGTGGTGGAAAATGGGAAAGAGGGGGGGGGGGAAGTAGTTCACGAGAGAAATATTAAACACAATTCTACTTCTATATAGGTTCTAGAATATCATAAAGTAAGTTTAAAATTAATATTGTGGATGGATAAATATTCAAAAATAAAATTCTTCCCGCAGAATGTTTGATCAGTACTGGTTAGAGATGAAAAAAGGGGGGGGGGGAGGACAAAAAAAAATTACATGAGTGAGAAATATTGAATAATTCTTTTCTTTTATATATTATAGAATCTGATAAAGCATGTTTAAAATGAATACTGACATTTATATTTCGGATGGAAAAAGATTGAGAATATGAAGTTTTTCGTGGAGCGTTTGAACACTGATCGTTATTAGAGTTTGATTTTAACAAAATAAAAAACCACGGACTTAACTAAAATCACAAAAAAGCGGAAAATCGCGGATCCGCGGAAAATTCTCATGCCTGCATATATGATTTATGGGCTAGAGAACACTGAAGTCCATTAACATAGGCTAGCACTCTAATAAATACAATTTTTATTATTGTTATATTATCCAAAAGACATGCATGTGACTGGTCTATATACCCAGCTAAATAAAATTGCATATAACACAGGAAACAGTCTTTCTTATATTACATAAAATATCATTCATATAGCAACAATTAATGTATTAGGAAGTGCACTTCTATAAGCAAAATAAGTCTAATCATTAAGAAAATGGTGACATTATTTATTGCTTTCCAAGTGGCAGAAAGTTTTATAGCTGTCTGTAACAGGCTTTTAAAATTTCATAATCTGTCTGGCAAAATTTGCGTGTAATCAGGGGTAAAAATGGCTTACACTCAAAAAGCCTGAAAGCTGATAGCAGCAATCTTGAGGGGGGGGGGGGGGTTACAAGAGTGGTAATCTCGTGCAACAATAATTATACAAAAATAAGTTGAACTCATTCAATTAAATATTTATAGCAATGTTTGACACAATACAATATAAATAAAAGTATTAGTTTTAGTTTTGATACAGAAATTTTTATAAGGGAATTTTGAAGTGGAGGAAAAAAGCAGTTTTAAATGAAATTAGCACTTTTGAAGCAGGTATGTGACCTTTGGGTAATGCACTTTGGAATAATTTAAATGAAAAATGAATGAATACTTTTAAAAGAATGCTCAGAATCTGAAGAAAACGTGCATGAACGTGAAGGATCCGGTATGTGTATGTTCCCGTAGGATCTCAGTAACAGGTAAGAGGAGAAAAGAATATACGCATAACGCTGCCGATCAATGGAGATCTAGGCTCCCTAGGTCAGTATTGTTAAGCACTGTTTTGTGTGTTTCTACTAAGGCACATATAGGGGTCTCTAAAGCTCCTACCAGAGAGCGTCTAAGACGTCATACATCGGTAGCGCATTGCCGCGGACAAAAAATGTCCATAAATTGCAGACAATTTTTTTATGACCGAAAGTTGTGGGCATTTTTTTTTATTAGTGCAGACAGAGACTGTCCGAAAGTTGTGGACAAATTTTTTTTTTAGTGCAGACAAAAACTGTCCGCAAGCCGTTTTTCTGTGTCCGCGACTATGTTGCCGTGTCCCGGTGTTTCTGCCACTGGGATTGCTTTCATACTAAATATATTTAAAAAAAGATTAACACCTCATTAAAACGATAAATTCTTAAAAGGACAATATCAATCAAGGAATCAGATTATTATCCGGTTCTATTTCTTTCTAATCCAAGGGATAAAACAGAGTTTCTTCTCTACATTTGTTAAAGTAGACTAATTTTTATTTTAATAATTTTATTTTTTCTGTGGATTTGAAACCTTTTTATCCATGCACACATTGAAAAAGGATGCTACAGATCCACAAAACAACAACAAAAAAAATTCTCATGAACGGCTACTACAGAATCATATTTTCCAGAAAAGCACAACATGGATCATTACATCATCACTAAATAAAATATTCAGTATGTCAATAAAATGTCCATTTGAATAACAAGTCAACAATAAAAGAGTTGATTATTTCTGAACAACTGAATGTTACTCTCTTGATCTGTAATACCTTTTTTTCAGCATGTTTGTGAATAAAAACATTTTAAAACCACAAAAAGAATGAAATTATCACAATAAAATTTAGTCTGCTTTAACAGATGCTGCCAGAAAGATCAACTGTACATCTTATGCTTATTCTAAATTTTCGATTAGAAACAGAATCAGGCAAGAATATGATTTCTTGATTGATTTAGTCTTTTTAAGAATTAGTTACAACTATTGTTTTGAATGAGAGGTTAATCTTTTCAGAATTGGACATTATAAATCCTTTTTTTTAAATTACTGTCTTACAGTGATAATAATTTGCATATACAGAGGTTAATCCAGAACAAATTTAGTGCTGCATTGAGGCACTTTCACAAACTCAGCTTTTGACAATGAGGTACCTTCACAAATTCAACTTTCAGCAAAGAGGTACCGTCACAAAGTCAATTCTCAGCAATATAGCTGCACACTAAAAAATTTTATAAGCTTCACTGCATCAATCACATAAAAATACTCTCAATTTGGATATTTACTGGAGACTGAGACAATGGTAAATATCTAACTAAACACCTTATCTTACATATAAGAAATAACTTGACATGCCCATATATATATATATTTATTTATTTTACAACTGTTTCACTTTATTTTTTAAATGTATTTTAAAATTAAAAAAAAAAAAAAAAAAAAAAAACTGCTTTGCGCATTTTGGTTACCGTAATTTCGTGCGCATAGTCCGCACCATCGTATAGTCCGCAGGTGGAAGTTTTATGTAAAAATTATTTTAAATATCATCAGATTGTCCGCACTACCGTATAGTCCGCGGGAGAAAAATATAATCCCAAGAAAACAGCAAGTAAATTACTATTATGTAGTTTTATATGAAAATATTAAAGCATTCCCACTATTAAAATAAATAGTATAAAGAAAAGAAGTACTTGTTATTAATAAACCATATTTTAAAAATTATACATTAAAAGAAACCTTTAAAGTTAATGTTAACATTTTCTAACAGTATTCCCGGTTGAATGGTTGAGTCATTGAGTGAGTTTTACTTTCCTACTAGAAATGCAGTATGGCTAATTGTCTGTGATTCAGCACTAGGAGATATATTTTTTGGAAGATTATCTCAAAGTTTGTCATTGGTATTGCTCAACAGTAAAACTTCGACGATATTTTGCGAACATAATTTAAAAAATAACAGTACAGGAATATTCAGCAGCGTGCTATCCTAATAGTGATCTTTTGCTTTATGCTCCATGGTTCGCTACCGATACGATGTTTTCTTTGTGTCTTATTCTTTTGTTTATGTTTATATTCGATCGGCAGTTTGTAGTATTCGCATGTTTAATTCTGATTTTGAGGATTTGAACTGTGAATAACTAGCAGATAATCCGCACCACCGTATAGTCCGCGGGTGAAAAAATTTGCTTTTTACACACACATAATCCGCGGACTATACGCGCGAAATTACGGTAATTGTTCAGAAGCATTATTAATTTTCACAATTTATTTTATAAATTCACAAATGGGGTACCATTTGCAAAAAGCTGGATTAATCCCTGATATATGTATATGAATATAATATATATTAACCTCAAAATTTATTTGAATTGAAAAAAAATTATATTCAAAGTTTAAAATTTTTTAAAATGTCCTTTCCTAATTTTTGCCTTTTCCCTTCAGTTTTAATGTATATAATTCTTGTTATAGTTCATCTATACAGGGTCTGCCAAAAGTCCTATACCCCCCACCTATCTCAGAAATGCATCAGAATTTTGAAAAATGGTGAAACACATGTACAATGAATTCGAAAGGGATTTCTTTTGGTGAAAATATTTTAGTCCCGGGAAGGGAGGCAGGAGGGCTATAGTGGCTGCCAAGGAGCACAGTTTTAAAATTTCAAATAGGAAGGTATGTCTTGTGATACATTCTTGGAAACATCTCCTCAAAACAATGAATTTGATATAAATAGTTTTGTACTGTGATAATTTTACCCCTTTCCGACCCTGAACATTTTTACCTTAAAACATTACATTCTTCTGTTTTTGCAAATTGAAAGAAAAATATGGTCTATAACCGACATTTGTTGACAGAATATTGTACTTTATTTCTGCTAATTAGCTTGATCGTTCATTTCCTGATTTTATTACATACAACTCTTCCAGATGCAACAATGTAAATGGATGTCTAACCGGCATGATCGTACGGCCTGGGTCGGAAAGGGATAAAAAGAGATATATGATTTTTTAAAGTTTTGAAATGTGGTTTTTATACTTATGTATCACCTTTAATAATCATTGCAGGAGAAAAGTATTTATATCAAATTCATTGTATTGAACAGGGATGTATCACAAGATATACCTTCCAATTTGAAATTTTAAAGTTCCCCCCCACCCCTCCCCAGCAACATACCCCCTAGTCCCTCAGGGCATTTTTTTTTTCACCAAAGAGAAGTCTTTCTCGAATTCATTGAACACATATTTAACTATTTTCCAAAATTCTCACGCATTTCCAAGATAGGAGGGGATGCAGGACTTTTGGCAGACCCTGTATATTCTAAACATTTTTAGCTATTACTTTAAAGATTCATAGATAATTTTTCTTATGCTTCAATGCTGAAGTCTAATGCAAATTTTTACTATTAAAACATAAAAATATTTTAACTTACCAATAAATCCACAAACCCAAATATGTTTAGAATATAAACTATAATAATTTATTTATTTATATTTATTTTAAAGAGGAGTGAGGGATAAAATTCAGCAGGAAGCATTTGATATATACACATAAATATATTGTTTTAATTTGTTTTATTAAATTTAAATAGATTTTGAGAAATGTTAATATACTTAATATTGTTGCATTTCAATTATTCATAAGAGAGTAATTTTCATGAAAGTTTTTTAATGTGAACTAACCCCTTAAAAGTAAATTTTAAAATGAAGGAATGAATGAATAGAAAAAAATTCATAGTCACACATACGATTGTGTTGTAGACAATACAACATTTATCCTATTACGTAATGGGCGAAACTTAGGAGGAATAGAAAGCCATGTTTTTCTTCCCATAATAACAGCATTCTGTTTACCTAAAGAAAATATCTAGATTTTAAAATATGTATTATATACAGCCATAAAATAAATATATATTATATCTTATACTATTAAGTGAGCAATATTTGTATATATATTTCACTGTTCTCGAAAACGGTAGCTCGGACAGTCACGAGATTTAACACAAAGGTGCCTCCCGAAGGATCATTGTGCACATCAAAGTCAGAATTTCGAATTTCTGTTTAGTTTTCTTTTAGTTAATAAAAATATGAAAATAATAAGCTAATAATAGAAAAAAATTAGCCATTTAAATTGAATCCATAATTTAATTGTTGCCAAAAAAAAAATTACAAGTTTATTTTTTTTTTCCAAAAGGAAAATAAATACATTTATCTAATCTAAACATGAACAATACTACACACTACTGATCGCAGAGCTTCCAAATTTGCCATATAGGTACCTGGGACCCTGCAGGTGTGCACCTCATCGAGAGTTTTTCGAATTTGAATTTTTTAAATTAATGTTTTTTCGATTTTAAACATTGGCTTTTATGTTTCTTTTTCATGAATTTATTCTTCGATTGTAATCGTCTGCGTATCTTAGCAACGGCTATATTATGCAATTTATTTTTTATTTAATACATTTATTTGAGGGCGAATCTTTTTTCTCTTTTTAATTTATTATATTTATTGAAAATAAAATGGTAATGCAGTAGAAAAAATTAAATATATTAAATTTAAAAACGTATTTATAACAGTTATGTTTATGTATAATTTTTGTAGTATAACAACAATTATTTTTCATTTGTTAATTTAATTTCTTTAGAAGTTTTTTTTTTTTTTTTTTTTTTTTTTTTCTAATTTATAGTATTTGTCAGGAAATAATGGTAGTATATAGTAGAAAGGATTAAACTGATTGGAATTTATTTGTTTTTTATGTATTTAATTCCTTCTAAAAGAAAATCTACATTTTATTTTATTTCATTACATTGGTCGGAATCAAATTGTAATACAGTGTAAATAGCATGAGCAATAAAGTACTTGGTTCAAAAACTAAAATATTTAATAGACGCTGAGATACAGTTATCTTTAAAATCGTAGTTCTTAAATAATGGCAGACCCACCTATCGTCAATAAATACCCATATTGAAATACATAGGAAAGAGATTTCTGCAGGCAGTGGGAAGCTGCTCCCGATACAGTGCGGGCAGAAAAAGAGCTGCCGTAGTCAGAGAGTACCCGATGCGAGGTCTAGTGCGATTCTAATGTAATTATTTTAGTTTTTATTTATAATGTGATGTGAAAAATAAATAATGATCCAATTCTTTTGGAGATTCATTTAAATATAGTGGCCAGCGAAGCGGGCGTAGCCTGCTAGTATATATATTAACTACAGTACAGCCTAAATGTTTTATTTTAAATATATAAATGTTTTATTTTATATATATATATTTATACTAAAAGAAAAGACAATATTTCATATTACAATGAAAATATTCATAAATATTTATAGAATTCTTATTTATTTTTAAACATTCCTTCCAACACAGTTGAAAAGTATTATGACTTTGATTTGCCTGTCCACACTCTAACTTCCATAAATATTTTTAGAATATTTTAAAACTGATATATGTTATTCAAGTTCACAATTTCAAGCTCTCTTTTAAAAATGATATAAAAAACACATCTAGTTTATATGTACAGGGATAGCAAAGATAATTGCAATACATTATGTTCTATGAGATATATTTCATAATTCTATAAAGCATATTTTAATACCTTAGTACGGCACACACATAATGAAATTAACATATACAGTCGAATCTCGTTAATGTGAATTACTTTTAACATGAACTGTTTCCACAATTCCCGTTAGAAGGAAGATGAATTTCTGAATTACTGATAGCATGAACAAATTTTTTATTACCCTTGAGTTCATGTTAACGAGGTTCGACTGTATTATTCATATGCACAAATGTTTGTTTTCAATAGAATATGTTATGATTAGCATTAATGATCAATTTACAGTGCCGTACAAAAATATTCATATACATTAGGAGGTATATTAGGAGAAATACCTAGAAAAGCTCTATAACCAAAAAATCTATGCATATAATTCATCTGCAACATCTTCTGTAAACATAATAATAGCAAAATCTATTAATCTTATGGATGTAATGTAATGCATTACATACAAAATTCACAGGAGAATGTGATGGAAGAAAATTACAAAATGTTTTTCAGAGTACAGATTTAAGTCAGAAGAAAATGAAGAAAAATATTCCATCTTTGCACATATAAAAAAATTCAATTTTTCCTTTAATATGTTGAGATTAACAAAAACCTTTTAACTTTTATTTATGACACTGAAATCATGGAGCAGTTCTCATTTTCACAAGTTTTAAGTGAATCATAGAATGAAGATGACAATAATTATTTAGATTAGGTATTGTATCTCTCACCTAACACTACAGTTTAATTTTATTTATGGTATGTGTCGATTAATTTTGCAGGGCAGCCAACACTCTAAATTATTTCATACCACTATTTCTCGATTTTTTTTTTTTTTTTTTGTCTTAATTACAAAAGTTTCGAAAACAGATAAAGAGAAAAAATTTAACCATCATTATTCCTGTTCCATACAATTACATTTAGATAAATTAAAGACAACGCTAACAAACTGTTAGAATAAATTCAAATGATTAAATAAAAATAATATTAATAATAAATATAAATAACAATCAGAGATATTGCTAGGATTTTTTCCTACGCATGAAAATACTAAATACTCCTTGATGTTTTTTGAAGGAGTGAATTTGGCAGGGTTGGGTTTCTTCCAGAAGAAACCAGTTTCTTCCAGGACAGTGGAAGAAAGTGGAAAAAACTGGAAGAAATGGAAGAAACCGGAAGAAATAGAAAAAACCAACAAAAAGACAAAACTGATGTTCAAAATTGAAACACATTAACTATATTAACTCAAAGCATAATATAGTGTCAAATCAAAACTATAATTCAATTAATATTAAAAATATTATTTTTAGAAAAAATAACTTTAAATATATACAGGTGATGTGTTCTTACTACTTTATCGGTAGGGTATTTTTTAACAATTTCTTCCATTTCTGAAAAAAAGAAATCCCTACAAGTTTTTTAAGTATAAAAATGTGTAATTTTATATGTGGAGAAAAAAAATGTAATTATTTAAAGATTAGCTATTTTTTATATGTACTAGCATTCATATTTCAATGTTAACTTTTAAAGACTGATATTTTTAGAATTTTTGCATATATACTATCTCATATTATTATATATTATATGTTCAAGTAGTACAAGTGATAATACTAATGGAATTTAGACAAAATATTTATTCACTTAAAAAAAAAAAAAAAAAAAAAAAAATCTTTGTATGGCCTTTAAGATGGTAACCAATGGATTGTATCAATAAGTTCAAATACTCTTAAACTCCTCTGCAAGTTTTCTAGGATAAAAAAAAAAAAAAAAAGAAAATTTCTATATTTTCTATTCATGTATTCTAAGTTGAGAAACAGATTGCAGTATTGAACTGCTAAAAAACTTTTCATTTGTTATACTGTATCTATGGCAATAAAGAAAATGAGTTTTTTGATGACATTTTGTGATACAATTAATTATTGCATACCCGTTCCCTTAATTAACTGAATCAGGGCTCGCGTTTGTGCGCTATAGCGCACCATTGTCCCGAATTTTAATGAAGGGGACACAGATTTTTTGAAATTACAGGTCCCAAGGACCCGTAATCAAGTATTGGATTCAGGAACTTTTTGAGAAACAAAACCACCACTACTACTTAAAGAGAGAAAAAGAAAAAAGAGAGAGCTTATGTATGAAATATCCTGAACGATATTAATTTAAAATACAAATTACTCTTATTTAATGATAGAGTTGAAATGAATATTAAATAATGCATCTAAAGTATTAACTTTTATTATTATTTTTAAAAAAAAGGGAGGAAAAGAATTTTTAGTTTAAGTTTTTCTTTATATATATTCTGTTGTTAGTGAGTTGTGCTTTATAATTCAAGGAAAATTAATAATAATAAAAATGAAAATAAAAAACCAAAAATCTGGAAAATTTCAAAATTCTGAATATTTCCAATTCTGCTGATCCTAGATAATGGGTCCTATACTTTTTTTTTTTTTTTTTTTTTTTACCTGCTAAATGTAAGTTTCTTTAATTTTTTCAAGATTGATTACTTTTATTAATCTTGTTTGAAGTCTATCGCTATTGTTAAAATAATCATAATTTTTACTTCTTTAAAACCTCTCAATTGCATTACACAATTTTCTTTGCACTTTTTATTAATTTAATTTAGTAATGTGCTGTTTTAACTACATAAACAAATTCAAGTTTAAGAAAGGTAAATGTTGATTTCATATGATAAAAAATAAGTTAGAAAGTTTTTATTTATTTATTTTTTAAATGCAATGTTTCAAAATGTAAAAAGTAATTGTGAAAATCATTTTGTGTTTGTGAAAAATATTAGTAGTTACAAGTCCCCCCCCCCACCCCAAAAAAAAGAAGTTTTTTCAAGGGGGGGGGGGGGAAGGTGTCCCCATTTTTTGAAAACCTGACCCACATTTTTCACAGTGATGGGGTCTTGGGACCCCACTTTTCAAAAGGTCAGCGCAAGCCCTGCTGAATGTTAATTAAAAGCTCTTTTATTAGAAAGTAAGCAAGTGATCCTTACTATTTACTACCAGTTAAGGAAACAAAATTGTTTAAATTATAAAACTTTATTCTAATTAAATTGAAATTGATTTCTCTAATGGATTTTGAGTATTTTAGAAAGCGATCTGATCTTGGCTAAAAATCTCATGTAATTACTAATTTAGTATATATAATTAATAATTAGATTTTTATAGGCAAAATAAAGTTTGCTTTAAGTTATTTATATGAAAAATGCATCCATTGTATCTTACAAAGCTGTAACTTATTACTATATGATAATTTTTAAAGAAAAACAGTTTCTTCCATTTCTTCCACTAGGAAGAAACCTATTTCTTCCGGCCGTTTTTTTCCACCTTGGAAGAAACGTGCCAACCCTGGAATTTGGCATTATAAGGAGTAAAAACAAGTGGAAAAGAAAAATGCTGATCTTTTGTGAATTCATGCTAAATTTTACTTCTTTCTTAATAAGTTCAAAAATAAAATATAAGTATATGAACTCATGTTATGAGTTCAAGTTATATTATATGGACTGGCCAACTGTAATAATATTCCTTTCAGCATAATTTGTGCAATATAATATCAGAACTCATAATATGAACATAATGTGATTCAGTTTATAAATTACAATGAACATTGAAATATAAGGCCACATGTGAATCTGAGTAATTCTATTATTGATGCAAATGTTTAGTTTTACTTAAAATAATTTTAATTATAAACACTTTTTATCCATTGTAAGAGAAGATATCAATTGGTTAAAAAAAAAAAAAAAAAGTATGCAGAGCATTGAATTGTAGAAAGAATATAAACTTTTTCAGACACATTTAACAAAATACACTAAATTTAACCTAAAAATTTAAAGCGTGAAAAATACTCATGGTTAAAATTTTAAGGAGTACTTTTAGATTTTAATCCGTAAAATATGCTTGTAGAGGAGTTAAAAATATCTCTGATAATAATTAATGCAAAGCAAAAATAATTCACAAATAATTTACATTTGTTAGTTATTATTTTATTTAAGTATTTATTACAAGCATCAGATTGTAGTATCGTTGGACCTAGCCACGCATATGAGAGATGATGGTCTTCAAGCAAAAAATTAAAAAGTAAGTAACATCTTTAAGAACTTTTTTTTTTTTCATGATTTCCTAAATGAAAATAAATTATGAAATAAATATAATATATTTTGTTAGCAAAGATTAAATTTAGAATTAAATCTTCTACTTTTACAATAAAATTCTTGTTTTAAACTCAGAGATGTAAATCAGATTAAATTTGCATACAAGCTAAATAAATGTACAAAATGATAACTATAAAAAATAAACAGAAATTTTAAAAATGTGTGACTGAAATGAGAAAGTGAAATAATTACCTGAGCTATCACATGAACTAGTTTTTTCAGCAAAAAAATTCATTTCTTTCCTGTAAAAAATAAATATAATAATAATGAATAATAATAATCATCATACACTGGCAGTTTATTCAGGAGTTGATACAGACAAAAAATGGGTCCTTTTGCTATCCCTTCACAAAATTCCACATCATAAAATGGGACCCTTCGCAAAATTTAAGTAGTAAATCCATAAAAAGTAACCTTTTTCAAAATTCAAATTTATAAAATGAGCCCCTTCACAACATTTTGTTTTATAAAAATAATCCTTTTATAAAATATTTCCATGTTTTCAGTATTCCTTTAAATTAATACCTTAACGAAATTATATTAACATGATATTAAACATTATATAGTATGACTGAATTTAATGGAAGGTTTTACACGATATTCTCTTTTTCACAAAAATGCTTTGTTTTTCTCAAAAAAGGGACCCAAAAATTAAACCTGGATTGACCCCCATTTATACAAATTTGAAATAAATAGTAATAAAAAGAATATTTGAAGTTATTTATAAGGTACAACTATAGTATTTCCCCTCAGCTAGATTTGGCGATTTTTCGTTGGCGCCGGTTTGAGCGATAACGATGTCGTTCTGGATTGTTTGCAATACAATATAGCAACCTGCATGCTGTTTACTTTTTAAGCCATAGCAACCAGCGTTTGGTCATTTTTTTATTACCATGCAAATTAATAATAAATTATAAACAAAATTAATCAATAGTAAAAAATAAAATACGACCGTTTTATATAATGATTTGGCTAAGATTTACTACAGGGCACCCATTGCTTATTGCCATTGCCGATGTTTTGATCGCGTGATATTACGGTGATTCGAGACCCGAATCAGAGTATCGATACTTTTTTCTGTTGTATCGAAACGTAACATTTACTGATTCATGCATCGCTAATTAGGGGTATCCAGTGATGTTTTTTTTTTTTGGTTTTAATGCTCGCGAAGCGAACAAACAGCAGAAAACATAGTGACCGCGGCACCATGAATTTTCACGCTTTTACTGATTCATGCTCCACCACGAGTTAGGGGCGTCCAGTGATGTTTTTTTTTGTTTTAATGCTCGCGAAGCGAGCAAACAGCAGAAAACATAGTGACCGCGGCTCCATGAATTTTCATGCTTTTACTGATTCATGCTCCACGAGTTAGAGGCGTCCAGTGATGTTTTTTTTTGTTTTAATGCTCGCGAAGCGAGCAAACAGCAGAAAACATAGTGACCGCGGCTCCATGAATTTTCATGCTTTTACTGATTCATGCTCCACGAGTTAGGGGCGTCCAGTGATGTTTTTTTTTGTTTTAATGCTCGCGAAGCGAGCAAACAGCAGAAAACATAGTGACCGCGGCTCCATGAATTTTCATGCTTTTACTGATTCATGCTCCACGAGTTAGGGGCGTCCAGTGATGTTTTTTTTGGTTTTAATGCTCGCGAAGCGAGCAAACAGCAGAAAACATAGTGACCGCGGCTCCATGAATTTTCATGCTTTTACTGATTCATGCTCCACAAATTAGGGGTGTCCAGTGATGTTTTTTTCGGTTTTAATGCTAGCGAAGCGAGCAAACAGCAGAAAACATAGTGAAACATAAAAAAAATGTTTCATAATAATGAAAAGTATTGTTTCATGAGATTTTGATTCGATTCACGACGTTGTGAACCGATTCGCAGTACCGACTCACAAACTGAATCAAAACACCATCATACCACGTGATCAAAACAACGGCAATAAGCAATGGGTGCCATATAGTAAAGCTGTTCCTTTTTTTTTTTTTTAAATATATAAATAAATGTACATATATGTACATTAAAAATAATTTTTTCCTTTTGTTAAAAATGTTAAACGAAATTCTAATTTATATAATCATATTTTACCGGTAAATATAAAATAGCATTTAAACTGAATAACTGTATGGAATGTAAAAGCATAACGAAATCCATAAACATCAAGAAGGTAAGTCAATTTTAAATACATATTTGTTTTGTTATTATTAGAAATAAGTTCAATGAATTATTTTAATGATGCCATTCTGAAAAACATATTTCGGTTTTGTTTACGTTAGAAATCCATGGCAACCACTTCAAAAGTAGAATTTACCCATAATCGCCAACGAAAAATCGCCAAATCTAGCTGAGGGGAAATACTATAGTTGTTCCATTTATAATTTTTAAAAATATAAATGTAATAAAATTATCACCTTTAATGGTTTCACACTGAAACCTAACACTTTTTCAATATTTTTTTCCTTGTTTCAATTGATTTTTAAATTTTTTATTCCTTCTTCATTCAATAGATAGTAGTACTACTTGTAAACAAATGCTATTTCAGAAAAAGTCATATGCAAAAGTCACTTTCAATTTCGTAATATGTAAACAGTGAAAGTACACTTTGCTGCATTGATCATGTACTTGTGCCTAGATTTTACACCAAATGAATAGCCATGCTATTACCAGAAACAACTACTGCGAACAATGTCAGCTCAGCTGTTAACTGGTTTTCCCTAAAAGCTGATCAGTACCAACTTAAGTCAAAGTCCAATCAAATTATGCCAAAAATAAAACTATATTGAATTTAATAATTTGTTTCACGGTTAGAGAGATAGAGCATTGATAAAATTTTGATAAAAACACATACAGACATTTTCTAAAAAATATTCAAACATATTTAGGACACCTCAAAACGTGTATATCCATGACATTGTGTAAATAGGTGCTTTATTTTTTTAATGAAGGGTGGGAGAAATAAATACTGGCAAACGTGGATACACATTGATAATTTTAAAAATTGGACAGTATTAAAATCAGTAAATAAACTTATAAAATGTAAATGATCCCTTCCTTTCATGGATTTAAATAATAGCTATATTAAATTATGAATAATTTTATGTTTTTCATTATTCCAGGTGTATATTATTGATACTGAATCATTATCTTAATATTTTATGCTAATGACTTTTTTAAACTGATATATCTATCTGCAATCCTGAAAATATTTTTTGTCATTTTCAATTAAGTGCACAGACACTTCATAATTTTATACTGGTTTGTCAATATATAACATTTTGAAATAATTTGCAGGGTTTAATACAGTTTTTTTTTTTTTTTTTGGTACCTATTCGTGAATTTATAAAATAATTTGTGAAAAAAATCAAGTAAATTTTTGAAAATTAATAATGCTTCTGAACAATTTTAACCAAAATGCACAAAGCAGTTTATTTAATTTTAAAATACCTGCATTTAAAAATATAAAATAGAACAGTTGTAAAATAATATGCATAAATGTATATGTGGGCTGAGCAATTTTTAATGTATAAGGTAAGTGGGTGTTTACATAGATACTTATCATTGTCTTCAGTAAATATTCAAATTAAGGGTATTTATTCATTATGTGTTTGATGTAGCGAAGCTCATAGAAATTTTTAGTGTGCAGCTTTATTGCTGAGCATTGACTTTGTGAAGGTGCCTCTTTGCTGCAAAGTTGATTTTGTAAAGGTGCCTCTTTGCCAAAAGGTGACTTCATGAAAGTGCTTCAATACAGCACTAAAATTTGTTCTGGATTAACCTCTGAATAGTGAGTGAATTGCATAAAAGCACATATCATACCAAAACATTTTAATGAAAACATTCTTAGATATTAAAATGCTGATATAACATGTATATAATGGTCGGTTGAACATTGTTAGATTCTTTTATTTTAACCTTTATTATTATTATTACTATTATTATATGCTCAGGAGCAAATTTTTTAAGGGAAACAAGCTAAAATGCAAGGAAAAACAGGAGAAAACAGGCTAAATTGCCAGCATTGGCGATTTAACACAAAAAAGAATTATCAGGTAAAATCCAATATATATAAATACACCATTTGAAATTGACTACTATTCCATACATAAGTTTACAAAGAGATACACGTACCATGTGTAAATAAAAAGAATATATGAAAATGTACAAAAATTTTTACTAAGGATAAATAAGATAGATTTGATAAGCTCGGTGCTAGAAAAGATTTCATGCTTTATAAACTTAAAAAATCTCAACGCGAACTATATGAAATTATATCATTAGTATAACTAGATAACAGCGAGTACAAATAGAAAAAATATACTATCCTGAAATTATGTTTTAAAGATATGTATTATATCATCATGAATAATAAGAGATAATTTATAGAGTTATTAGTACTGAAAAAGATATACGCAAATTATCTTAGAAATGTCATACTTAAGTCGCCATGGCAACTGGCCTTTATTTCCAATACCCATATTTTGGCAAGCTGCAGCAATTATATTAATTGTAGCTTTACTCGGACTCATTTTATGAACTAAAATTACAATCAAATTAATCGCTGCTTCTTTTCTTTCTCAAAACAAAAACAAAACTGGCGGCAAAAAGTACACTTAAAGTTGTAGTCGTTGTCGTAGTTAATTTATTTTGGGGACGAGATTGCATATTCATATTTCCCCGAGCCATCGTCACTACTGTTGTTGTGATAATGACGACGACGACAGCGTATTGCCCGGTCACGTGCCCTCGCGGCTATCGGATAGCCTAACCCCCACATTCAGATGTCCGCTGTTAAGGATCCTTAACTAAAGATCTTTAAAAAGATGCATTTTCATTGGTCAATCAAAATGTAAACAATCTTTATTTCCGACTTTCCTTAAAATAGAAATTCAGATGTCCGTTTAAAGATCTTTAACTTTAAGGATCCTTAAATTCTTAAGGATAGCTCTACACCTCTCCTTAAACTTAAAGATCGGCAGCCATCTTGTTTTTCTGTGTGTGATGATTTTGCATTATTTTTATCATTTTTTTTTTTTTCGAATAAAGTAAGTAATAAAGTATTTTTCTCAAGTCCTTACTTATACTGTCCTTCTGTATGAGATATTATAGATGCATTTGTACTGCCTTAATAAAACAATTTTGATTTTTTTCGTATGCACTGCGACGCGAACAAGGCTTATCTCGCATGGCTTATCTATAGTTAAAAGTAAATAGTTGTCATTCCGTTCAAAAACGATTTCATTTTTCATTTCTTTCAATGGGCTACCGGTACCGTATAATAGGATGAAACCGTATGGTTATTTAAATAGTCAATTTCATAATAACAGGCTCATTATTATAAGATATCGCTTCAGTTAAGATACTGATGCAATAACATTATTGTTTACGTTTAATCGGTTTCATGAAAGTTTGAAATATAGAAAGTATTCATTTGACTGTAGGTACCGTTTACTTATTATTATTAAGGAGCATTGTTATTTAAATAGTCATTTCCATAATAACATGCTCATTATTATAAGATATTGCTTCAGTTAAGATCCTGATGCAAAAAGATTATTACTTATTATTAAATAGCATGGTTATTTAAATAGTCAATTTCATAATATGCTCATTATTATAAGGTATTGCTTCAGTTAAGATCCTATGATACAATAATATTATTATTGTTTACGTTTAATCTTCCATCTTTTGTAATGTATAAATTTAACGTGTGACGGATTTTATTGAGTGATATTTCTGCAGTGAATAACCACATGAACAGGTTTTTTTTTTTTTTTTTTGAGAAAAGATAAAAAGACCTGAAAACATTTCAATTTTTAACTATCATGATAATGGTAGTAAGTTTATATTTGTTAAAAAAAGTATACTTTCCCACACCATGCAGATTTTCACTTAAAATTTTTGAATTTATATATACAAATATTCAAAATTTTGTTATGTTCATATTGAACAAGAATGTAAATAAATGCTATTTTCATCTGTTTGATATGTTTCTGATTCCAAAATAAGTGAAGTGAGGGTTATTAAATTACAGATACGAAAATTTTATATCTTTTATGAAAACACTTATTCATAAGATTTATTATAAATTTGTAAGATATACGTGAATATATTTTTATGTAGTTATCTATGATAAATATTTTTTATTACCTATACTATGAATTTCATGACTGTAAAAATTATTAAGCATAATTTAATTTGTATAGTTAATAATAAAAATTTATACTAACACTCATTTAAGACATTCTCAGAAGAAATAAATAGAATTTTTAAAAATAATATTCATTAAATCACATATGACGGTATGGAAAAGAAACTGATTATTAGAATAGAAGAAGATGCTACCTGAGCCAGAGGAAGTCGAGAATATCATCAGTCACGCTAGCTGGTAGAATTTTGCAAGGTATTAAATTTTATTACTTTATGCCTTGCAAGATGACTACTTGCTGGCTTTAAAATGAAGAATGTGCTGTCCTTAAAACAGAGATGGTAATCAAGAGCTAATTAAGGTATGTACTCAATTCGGCATTTTTAAAATATGTAATTAATTTTATAAGTTTCATCACATAAGTTGTGCTTTTTATTTTTAGTATTCATAGATTTATTTAGGGACCTGTGTGCATACTTAAAGTCTCTTTATTACCTAGTATACTTTCTATTTTAAATTTTGTAATTATTGTGTATGTATGAATATCTGAATAACTTTCATACGTGGAGGAAGCGTTATTCAACTTGGACATTCATGCTAGCTAGTATAATTTTGGAAGGCATGTAATGTTTTACTACCATGCCATCCAAGATGACTACTTGCTGGCATTTAAAAGAAGAATGTTTAGAATTCGATGTTGATGAAAATCAAAATAAATAAAGGTATGTATTCTGCATTTTTATATAATTATAAAAGCTGGCTCACATGTTCTGAATTATTCTTTTTATTTTTGCTTTGCATATTTAAAATATAACTTACTCTGTGTATTAGTTATTTTAATTTAAAATTCATGTGTGTATACATACTATATATATTTAACAGGTGTGTTATGTATTGCAATTACATAAGAATATAATTGTCAAAGGGAAAAAAAATATATATATATATTTATTCATGATTTTGTTTTGTTGTCGATTGTGAAGAATTTCTTCTCAGTACAAACCTAATGCTACATCCAAACAAAAATACTAAATAAAAGATAAAGATTTTAAAATATTCGGTAAAACCTTTAATAAAGAAAAATATATATATATACGCATATGTATGTACTACATTATTATTATTATTTCTAAAGCTATTTTTCATAAAAGGTTAAAAGTGAGTATTTTAACATATTTTTACTTTCTCTTACCCATAGGGTCGAGAAAGTATTGTTTTAGGGTCAAATTTTCAAACGTGAGTTTTTGTTATATTTACATGTTCTGAGGTGCCCTGAATACGAAAATCATGTTTTTAGCGAATGGTTTGTGTGTCTGTTATCAGCATATCTCAAGAACAAATAGTAGCAGAAATTCCAAACTCGGTATTCTAAATGTGCATCATATAGGGATGCTGCAGTAAGCTTTTTGTTGAGATGAAGCAAATGGTTCATGTACAGGGACACTCAAAAGTATTCAAATACATTATGTCTATGGGGGAAATTGCAGGTAAGTAGAGTTTAACATCTATAGACTGCACTAAACCAAATGAAACAAATATATATTTTTTGTAAATTTTCATGATGGGTATCTTTCAAAAGAGCTCGCCAACACCTTTAAAACGAATGGTTGAACCATCGATCTGCGATAATCTATAATAATAAAAGGAAAGGTTTGTCTGTCTGTCTGTTCTTCTATACGTTCAGCCCCTATTGAACACATAAGTACAAGAATTGACATACGGATGCTGTGGAGCCTTTCCAAGGTCCTCCTGAAAACAGAATTTAAAAACTTTAATTGGTTGTGATGATATTAATTAAAATGTCGACTCATGTCTAATCAAAAGAAAAAGTGGGAAATAAATTAGAAATATTAGTCTGATCGTTAAAAATTTAGTATCAAATGAAAGGGGCAATTTTTCTGAATCTTAGAGTGCAAGCGGCTTATCGGTACAACAATTAGATTTTTTAAAATTAACTGAAGTATGAATTTTTTGTGGCAACATCATTTCAAATGTTAGACTAGTGTCTGAGAGGAAAAAGGAAATGATTGTAACCAATTAAGATGTCATGTGTTTTATAGTGGGGGGGGGGGGATTGCAATTTTCAAATTTTTATTCATGTTATATTTGAAATAATATTCGACCTAGACAGCGTATTATAAAGCTACTGTTCAGTTTTCTTGAAAATGTGTGAATAAACAAAAAAAATTACATTTTTATTGGGAAATATATTTATCACGACTCATGTGACCAAAACACAATGTAAGATTAAGTTTTATTTTAAATTTTCAGTATTTTAAATTGAGATATACCGTTGAAATTTCATAATATTTAATTTTAACGCCCGATAATTCAATTGTGAATATTTTTGGAAGTGTAGAATTATTAGGAAGGGCTTGAGAAGGGGAAGGGGCAAAAAAAGAAAAATGAGTTACAGCGTTTGAAATTGGTATTATTAGGTTTTAAGGCAGGATAAATCGATTGCGGATATTTTCAAGTGTAAAATTATTAGAAGGGACGGAAAGGGGGGGGGGAGGCAAAAATGTATAAACATGAGTTTAACTCGTTCTGATCCGGAACAAAATTCGAGTTTCTGTTGTTTGGCTGGTGCTGCCATATTTCACCAGCTTATGGAGCTAGAAGTCGTACTTCCTCCCTATGAGGCTCTCCTAATAACGGAAGACGAAACCCTCATGCCTTAAAATAAGTCCGGTAGTTCCACTACCGGTGCTCGGAATTTCCGAGTGGCACACGACAACAACAACAGGAACGGTTGTTTCAGAGAAAATGACGGAAAATCCAGAATGCTTTTATTCTTTTATATTTTGCAGAGTTTCGAATTCTGATACTCCGTTCACATTTCATACTACGGATTTTTAACAGTATTTAGCCCAGAATTACGTAAGTTTTGAAGAAAACCACGAAAAAGCCAGACATAAATCGTTTTATCATTTTTGTATCTCAGCTTCTAATTCGCATAATTTCAAAAGTAATATGTCATTTTAAAACTTATTTGAATTGAATTTCAAGAGTAGACGCCACAAATCTCTGTCGCCTTAAATTAATCGACTACCATATGTAATGGAATTTGAGATTTCGCATGATTTACATGTTTTAAGGTGTCCTGATTAGGTTTTCTTTTGTATCTCAACTACTAATTAAAATAATTTCATAAGTAATACATCATTTGAAAGCTTTGTTTATTTGGAATCGAACAGTAGATTACAGAAATTTCTACCGCCAGATGGCGCTGTAATATTTTAAAATTTCAATATTTCAAATTCTAATTATGATTACATTTTTTTTAATACATCATTCAAAAGATATTTTAAAGTACATTTATATTATCGAAAGTGGAATTCGAGATTTCACCCCATTTACACGTTTTGAGGTTTCCTGATTAGGTTTTATTTTGCATCTCAGCTAATTGAGTTACACCGTTCAAAATTGGTATATGTATGTTAATTAGGAGGGGCTGAAAGTGTGGGGAAGAAATAGGCATGCACCATGCGCATATCCCCTAACTTGTGCGCGCTCAGCACGCATGGGTCTGCGCTGCCAAAGGCAGTCGGGAACCCGGTGTGAGTTTTTTTTTTTTTTTTTTTTAGGGGAACGAAGGGTCAGGGAAGGAATACACGCAAGCAGCACGTGTATTCCTTAACTTGTGCACGGGACTGCGCTGCCGAAGGCAGTGGGGACCGGGAGCGACTTTTTACCCAATCAGAAATGATTTTTTTTTTAATTTCTTTTCTTAACACTAAAAGTTACTGTTAGTGATTCATTACTTTTAGTGATTCATTTGAAAATACTGACCCGCTAGTACACAATAACCAATAAATGCACCTAAATCATGGTTCATGATTTAAAAAATCTTACATATAATACGAAGTGCAGAAAATGCATGAAAAATCTATACTGTAGCAATGACTATCATGTCTCCCTTTCCCGTCTTTTTAATATAATTAAAAAACATAAAATACACTGAAAAAATTAAGTTTTAAACCTTAAAAAAACATTTAAAACACTAAAATCTTATTTACAGATACTATGATGATGGTTTCAAAAAAGAAACAGAAGCGAAAATAAAAGCCACCTAAAACAATTAATTATCCTCAGCCAAATGGCAGATTTTTGATTAATTTAATTAAAAATTGCCTCTGTTACGAAAGCAAAACCAATAAGCTCCCGCTAAGCGGCTAAACTAATGAGATGGAAGTGCCGATAGGGTTACACAAGGAGAAGGAAGGAGAACAAATTCTCGCGACCGCCCGATGGGTTTGCCAGGTACAGTGCGTTACCGCCAGTTTGGGGGCACTGGATTCTGGGATGAAACCAAAAAGACATTATTGATGATTTTGTTTGTTTTCAACATATTTAGTTAATTTTTTTGGTTTGCCAAAAAAGGATAATATCTTATATATGCAGTAAAAGAGACTCCAGATATAACACAGAATTTTGCCATTGTGGCGAGTTTTTGAAAATATGAACAAAACAACAATGAACTAGATTTTTTCCAGAGCTTTTAAAATGTTTAATAACAGGTATTTGTGTGGTATTTATATCCAATGCTTAAAATATTTTTGTTAATATCTATGGAATTTCATGATTTTTGAAGAAAACTATTTTTTAAAATTGTCTTTTGTGTTGAATTTGTCCTTTAAGCAAACCGGAAAAGTCCTATCCCACACCATGTTAAATTCATTAACTTTATATACCTTTCTCTAAGAATTAGTGAAAAATAGTCATAAATTTTTCATGGCACTCAGAATAGCATGTTTTAGATACTTTAATAATAGACCATTCTTTTTCTTGTGAAACTAAAAAATTATTAATAATTACTTATTGAAAATCACTTTTGAATTAACATTTTTGGTAAAATTTCACTGCCTAAAATAAATAATTCTTAAGAAATCATCAAACCCCTGGTTAAGATACAATATAACCTAATATAAGTGTCAGTAAAAATCTGTTCTAAAGTTTCATAGATATTTAAAAAATAGGAACATGAACAAGTGTACTTAGAAAAAAAAAAAAAAAATTAACATTCATTTTATATACATAAACATGTGTGATACATCATTGGAAAGATAATAAGTTTAAACTATTAAATGATATAAAAACAAATATATATATATCTCTTCCCCTTTGAATTGTTTTGGGTACGGGTTTGTTTTGTTTGTTGGAAAAGATAAAACCATGTTTTAGAAACATTTTTTTGTTTTAAGAAGAAAAACGCAGACGCATATAAACAATTTGCATAATAAACTATCATACATCAGTTCTCGCTACTAAGTATATTTTTAGAGTCTTTTCTCCAATATATTTTCAATAATATGCAAATGCATATTTTATCCCCAAAATATCCTACATTTATAATTAAAACAAAACATATATAAAATAATTTATTAAAGTATTATTTAACGAAGTTGTTTTAAAATCAAGGTAATCTGAATATATTATAAATTATCTATAATTTCAGATAAATAGATGTTTGTAACAAAATGTATCAACAGAAAAAATATTAAAATTTTTCTTCTGAAATCTAAATTTACGATCTGTAAATTGTAAATAATAACAACAAACTTATTCAAATTCGAGATTTATTCGTATTATTCGATATGTGTATGATGCGATTCTGTATTCTGATTGGCTTATCAGTCGTATAATCGATATTAGAGCCCGAAGATTGCCGAAGATAAAATCGGAAGTAAAGAAAGCCGAGATAGCCCGAAATCGTGACGTAGCCGTTAAGGATCTTTATTCTCGACCGGTCTGAATTGCATTTTAAGGAAAAATCTTTAACTTTGAGTTAAAGATCTTTAGTTAAGGATCCTTAACAACGGGCATCTGAATGTGGGGGTAAGACTACTATATAGTAGGGAGTCTTTATATTGAGGGAGGCGACAAGCAGAAGTAAACTTACTAATACGCATGCGTCGCCGCAATTTTTTTTTTACCAGATGAAGAGAGCGTAAAAGCTGAATGGGGTTGTTATGTTTACAGAATGTCGAAAGTTATTGCCTCTTTGGCGACGGTTGCGTTTTTCCGCATTCTCGTTTCATCTTTGAATGAAAGCTAGCTCCATAATTGTATATTTAATTTACTTCTAATGTAATTAAAATTCCGTCTTATCAAAAATAAAAAAATGAAAAATAAAGCGAACTTTTTTACCAAAAAAAAAATTGTATAGAGTTCTAACAGATGACGTCACATATATGTTTGCTGAGGGACAGTTGACCCCACTGACCCATTCTATCATTGCGGAATAGTGTTACAAATTTATTGTAACACAGTGTTGTAAATGTATTTGTAAAATCATAAAAAAATTCGACTACTACGCTTCCAAAGGCATGGAAAAATTAGCGTTGTCCTCTCAGCAAAGTACGGTTTTTAAGAAGAAAGTCACGTGGTTGTTAGAACTCTATTAGTATTAAAAAGTATTCATATTTATTTGTCTGTTGTAAAATCGTGATATTAATTATTTAACCCCTCTCTCTCTCTCTCTCTTTTCTTTCTTTAAAAATAATAAAATAACAATAAATGAAACTCAGATAAAAACATTTATAGTTAAATCATATTAACTATAATTTTATTTTCATTACTACATTTTTGTTTATAATTATAATCAGATAAAACTAATTATAATAATAATATTCGTAATAATAATAATAATAATAATAATGCATTTGATAATTAGAAAAATAATCTTTAAAGTTTTTCGCGTATTTAGAAAAAAATTAAAGAAACTTTATTGATATTATACTTCTGTCCCGAAGAGAATTCATGAGGAGAAGATTAAATAACAGAAGTATTTTAACAAGCTTAAAATAAATGCAGTTTTGCCAATTGTACTATTTAGGAAAGCGCAAAAATACAAATGTACATTGTCATTGTCCATGTCTTAAACTTTATTCTTATTATACTATCTCATGATGTATTAAAATTCTGTACATTTCTTTTATTGTTATTTTTTTCTCTTAAAGCATTTTAATTCGACATTGTTCTTTTATTATTTTTCTCAGGGTAATCTACAATAAAATGGTGACATCTTTTTTCCTGTCCGAAATAAATAGTTCTCTCATCCGTAAAATATATATTAAAACACACCTTTGACTTTTGAGCCACCTCCTTCATTTACCAAAATATAAATGTGTATACAGCATTTATAAATAATATACCGCATTCATTATACATACATAATAATATGTCCAGAAATACTATTTTGCAAAATATAACTATGAGTTGCTAGCAGTTTTTTAAATTTTTATTTTAAAGAAAGAATTATTTTTAACGAAATTAATTAAAAAATTATTTTTAACGACATTAAAAAATTAATATTGTTATTATTAAAAAAATAGCATGTACTAAGAATATTTCTTTTTCAGTCTGTGTTTTCTACTCTTAAAATAAATGTATGCCTCTCTTACTCATCTCTCTCCTTCTTCTTCTTTTTTTTTTTTTAAGTTGTGTTTAACGAATTATCAACATTAATTTAAATATTTAAAAAACACTTTTTCTTGCATGAAAATAGCTTATTATAAGAAAATAATTTAATTTCCAATTTATATCATAATACCATGCCCCCCCCCCATCCCCCATGAAAAGAAATAGTGGGGGGATGGCATTTTGACAGCCTTGTGTTTTGTGACTGGAGTGATAGAATTAACCTTGAAACAAGAAAACAAATTGAATAACAATAATTGAAATATGCAATACAATTATAATATGGATAACAAATATGTAAGAAGGACTTTGGCAAGTTGGAATACAGCTGAAATATATCAATGAATTAAACAATATTAACATTTTCACTTAAATTTAAACAGTTTATTAATTCGGTTTTTCAGTCTGAATGCACTCTAATTTTTGCGCATCCTTATAATTATAAAAGTGGCAGTTTCTGTAAACTAACGCTCAAAACGGATGTCATTGCTGCTTGAATCTATCCCTTTTTTTTTTTTTTTTTAAAGTTAAAATGATTTTGTTTTTTTAAGTTTAATTTAAGTGAAAAAAAAAAAAAAAAAAAAAGAAGAAGAAAATGATGTCACATTTGCTACAATGTACTTAAATAATAATAATAATAATAATAATAATAATAATAATAATGTCCGTGGTTTTAAATAAATAAATAAAAAAGATCAGATAATTAAAAAAGCAAGAAAGAATATTTAAATAAACATATAATCATTTGTGTGAAATAGATCTGATTTGTTATAATATATATTAACAACAACAACAAAAAAGCAGTTATTATATATATATATATATATATATATATATATATATATATATATATATATATATATATATATACATATATATATATATATATATATATATATCATGTAAATCGACGATAAACAATTTGAATCAGCATGAGGAAAAAAAGTAATAAATTTGTTGAAATTAGGTACTATTATCTCATCAACAAATAAATCTATAAAACATTTATTTATTATTACGTTTCTTTGCTTGGGCTAAAGTAAAATTTTAATTTTTTGAGGCTATCTAAAACTTTGTTTAATGAAATAAAACGCATCTACATACTGAAAATTAAATTATTTGTAGAATAAATTTTTGATTTAATATTTGCATGATCTAGTTCCAAAATGTATTTTGAACAATGCCTCTAAACTTTTCATTACTTATATTAGTAAAAATTTAAATTAATAATTTTTCAAAAAGCAAGTATTTTTTCAGATTTCAGTTTTTAATATATTTTGATTTTTGATATTGTGATTTTATTAATAATAATTACAATTATATAATTTCTTATTTTAATTAAAAGTTAATTTAACAATTAAAAAAAAAAAAATAAAAAAAATTGAGCATCAATATCTTCTTATATAAATGAATAACAGAAAATATAAGACAAATACGAAAAATGTCTAATATTATTTAATACAAATATAAATCTAAGGAAATGCCATAAAATAATTTAAAGAGCTATTTAAAAATGTAAAACCTTTTAGTAATATACACTATATTCTTTAAAAGGCCCGATGTTTAAAAATTACGATTTGGCGAAAATAAATATAGCCAGTAACGGCTCAAACATCGCCAACATGCTCTCATGCAGCAAAATGACATTTCTTTCATATTAAAACACATTTAATAAGTTGTAAAATACAGTATGTAAAACTTTATTGCTTGTAGCATATATAAATTGCTGTTTAGAGTAGAAATATTTTAAGAAAAAGTTCGTAAACATTATTTTCAAATATTGAAAACAAATGCGAATGGTGATCAGTCACAAAAACATGCTAATTTCTCAAAAGTAGACAGGATTTTCTGCATAAAAATCAGTCAAAATCAAAATTTAATGTCACTTAAAGTAAAAATTTAAATGTCACTTAAAGTATTCTAGTAATAAAAATTGATATCTTAATTCATTATAATAGAAATAAGCTTTTGTTTTTGAGTTGCTTCTCAACGCACTGCTATTCCAATTGCCGAGAAACTGGAAATAGCCCAAGGCGGTAAAAAACAGATCATAACCAATGAGATGTTTGCTCCCTTGTGTTGTCTCCCTGAGTATAAAGGCTCCCTACTATATAGTAGTCGTAGTATAGCCGGGAGGGCACGTGACGTCACTCACAGTCAAATTATGGGTAGAGTGGCAAAACATCAGTATTTTCACCAATACAGGTTGAACTTTTGCCACTTGAGAGTGGCAAAGATTGATTGACGGAGCGTTTGTTTTTAAACATGCCCTTTCCTTATAGGGTCAGGTGGGGTTAGTGGCGGATTTAAGAGGGGGGGGGCTAGGGGGCTGGAGCCCCCCCCCCAAAAAAAAAAAAACACTGACATTTACAATTGAATATTGCAATTGTAAATTTTTTATTGGTCTGGAATAGCATTTTTAAAAGTCTTAGCCCCCCCCCCCCCAAAAAAAAAAGTTAAGTTCTGGATCCGCCACTGGGTGGGGTAAAGTGATTAGAATTTAAAAAAATTGCTATATATTTAAAATATTGCAATATTTTTATTTAATTTTATTTTTGCTTTGTATTTACTAGATGTAGAGATGCAAGGCTTTCAAAACACCCGGTTTTTTCCCCTGGGAATGTAAGACAAATTTGGAAATTTTGAAATTTCCCCAAAACTGGGAATTTTGAAATTATGAATATTTTTATAAATTTTGTTAATTATTTAGCATCCAATCTTTAAATTAACTTCAACTTTAATTCCTGCATAGATTTCTTTTTCGTTTCCCTTTCCCGCTAATGCGAGCACCTTCGATGTTTATTCCGAAAACGAAGAAAATAATTAATTATAATTAATGCGTTGCTGGTGCTAAGACTAAGTTTCTGTCATTATTCATTAATATTATTTTGTTATGTTCTTGAGATATCCTTTCCATTCTTAATGAGAATCAATAACATTTAATTTTTTTTATTCATAATTCGTTTATGAATGTACTATGAAACAATTAGAGAATTGGACTTAAGATTTTAGGAAACAAACCCAACTAAATTTATATTTCATTAAACTCAAATGAAGTATTTAAGAAATTAGTTTATTACCTGAAATTTTTTTGATTGTTTCTCTTTTCTTTTTTTTTCTTTTTTATTACAAAATAATATATAATAATAATAATAAGAAGAAGAATTCTTAAATTTGATCTGTTTTAGGGAAATATATAAGTAATTTGAAAAATTTCCCCACTTGTGTTATAAATGCAGAATTTTTTTTTTTTTTTTTAGTGCTAGAGGCCTATTTCAGTCGGTACAGCGTTGTCGAATTTTTATACGTCACTCTTAATAGTGCTAAGGGCCTATTTTAGTCGGTTTATTGAATGGGGATTTATTGAATAAAGTCCCCCCAAGGCACAACTTTGACATGAGTCCCCCCAAGGCCCAGCGTTGTCGAATTTTTATACGTCACTCTTAATAGTGCTAAGGGCCTATTTCAGTCGGTTTATTGAATGGGGATTTATTGAATGAAGTCCCCCCAAGGCCCAACTTTGACATGAGTCCCCCCCAAGGCCCAACTTTGACATGAGTCCCCCCCAAGGTACAACTTTGACATGAGTCCCCCCAAGGCGCAACTTTGACATGAGTCCCCCCCAAGGTACAACTTTGACATGAGTCCCCCCAAGGCCCAGCGTTGTCGAATTTTTATACGTCACTCTTAATAGTGCTAAGGGCCTATTTCAGTCGGTTTATTGAATGGGGATTTATTGAATGAAGTCCCCCCAAGGCACAACTTTGACATGAGTCCCCCCCAGGCCCAACTTTGACATCAGTCCCCCCAAGGTGCAACTTTGACATGAGTCCCCCCCCAGGCCCAACTTTGACATGAGTCCCCCCAAGGCCCAACTTTGACATGAGTCCCCCCCCAAGGCACACCTTTGACATGAGTCCCCCCCAAGGCGCACCTCCCCCTCATTGGGAAAAAGAGAAAAAACGTTGTTTTGCGGCTATAAGACAGTTTGGACTTCCAACGTTATTTGTTACAGTATCTGCAGCTGAAACACATTGGTTTGATTTAATGAAAACTTTATCATGGAATTTAGATCGTCACGAATTAACTAAAGAAGAATTTGTCGATATTAACAAGTTTAGCAGTAGGCCTCTGGCACTAAATTAAAATCTGTCAATGTCAGATTTTCATGTTTTAAATAATGAAATAATGTCGTGTCTGTATAATTTTCTTTTTTTTTTTATGCATAAAAATCAGGAAAACGATATGTGTATAAATTTTCATCAAAAAATTTTCATTGTAAGAAATTTAACATCAATTTTTTACAAGCTCTAATTAGAAATATTTATGAAAATAACTTGTAAAAGAAACTATACCTCTGTAGTAATTGCATAAAATGTCATCCCTTCTTTTTAAAAACCACTTCATTATTTTAAATAATTCTTTAAAAATAGAAATTTTTAAAGAAGTTTTCAAACCTTAATTATTTCTCTTCTCAAACTATTACAGGATTATGTACATTGGTTTCCTTAATTCTTCAGCTTGTATAATATGGAAATTGTATCCAACATTGTACCGATACATTTATCTTAAGTGCTAATTTAATAAAGAAAGCTTAAGTTTCTTTTCAAATTATGATTTGGCTGCAGTTCTGATAAATTGAAAATAAAATGATAAATTCAAATAATGTTATAAGCTTATCAAAGCTCTTAAAATTGCCATTTATATTAAGTAAACAACTTATTATTTGCTTTAGAGATTTCTAATTTGTTTTTCCTCTGCAAAATTCCCAAATTTCCCAGTTTTCCCCCCAAAACTCCCGGGTTTTTTCCCTTGGTTTTAAATTCCCGGGTTTTTTGCATCTCTAATTAGATGGCTATAAAATATTTCTCTTACAAAAAGAAATAATGGCAACATTAAAATTATCGTTTTGTTTTTAATTAAAATTGCTGTTCTACATTAGGGTGAACATACGTCCTCGAAATTCGAGGACTGTCCTCGAATTTTAACCTTTTATATTTTTTATCGCCAAAAACTCTTTGACTACTTGGGGACACTAAATGTCCCCAAATATAAATATTTGTATGTACAGTCTGTAACAAAAGTGTTCGAACACTAGCGAAAATTCCTATGTAAGAAAAAGTACACTTCATACGGTTTTGTTAAATAAATCCTTGTCGAATCCTGTTCTTAGTAAGTCAAAGAACATGATTCGATAAGGATTTATTTAACATAACAGTATGAAGTGTAAATTTTTTACATAGGAATTTTTGCTAGTGTTGGGACACTTTTGTTACCGACTGTATTTTTTTCAAAATCGCAGTCCATTCCATGTAAGATCAAAATTATGATGGCATGTCTCCGGATCACCTCTAAGGGTGAGTTCCAGACCGTCGTCATTTGCCCATTGCACAGCACTATTGTGACGTAAATCCCATCCATTCTAATCCAATCAAAATTGCAGTCTAATGCACAAGTAATTGGATAATCTTGGAAATCAACAAAACTTTGAAATAAAGACCCTCATACTTCATGAGCAGAGAAAGAATCATGCACTACTAATCAGTATATGAATTTTATCTTGCCCGATTTATGTTAAGTGAAAAATAAAATTTATTTAATGAAATTTTGACAAAAATGTCAGTAAAGAAATATATTCCACTTATATATGCTGTTAATAATTATAAAAACAATAATAAAACATACTTTCAGCATATCACACAATTTAAAATATCTTTATTCCGACGTTTCGGTTTATATTCCATTTTTAACCATTACATCTTCAGGGAAATGATGTTCAAAAACTATAAACATAAACAATTTTAGCCATTCTTAGATACTTATAAATGCAATTCACAAAGAAATTAATACGTGATTACATAAATTATATAAAAAACACTATATATACATTTTAAAATGAGTTAAAAACACCTAAATAAATCACAATCATGTACATTACAAGAAAAATAAAACTCTTTAATAAAATGGAGTCATAGTATCCTACTGCAGGGTTGCCAGAACAAACAATAGCAGGGTTACCTTAAATTATTTTAAGTTTAAGAATGCTGCAGTGTGATACTTTGACTCCATTTTATTAACGAGTTTTATTTTTCTTGTAATGTACATGATTGTGATTTATTTAGGTGTTTTTAACTCATTTTAAAACGGATATCGAGTGTTTTTTATATAGTTTATGTAATCACGTATTAATTTCTTTGTGAATTGTATTTATAGTATCCAAGAATGGCTTAAATTGTTTATGTTTATAGTTTTTGGACATCATTTCCCTGAAGATGGTTAAAAACGGAATACTAACCAAAACGTCGGAATGAAGATATTTTAAATTGTGTGATATGCTGAAAGTATGTTTTATTATTGTTTTTATAAAAATGTCAGTTATATGACCACCACAAATTGCATTGATACATTGGTAGGAGATAAAAAGAAATTATTTTCTTGTAGTTATATAACCAGGTTGGTTAGTTGGTTGGGTTTTTTGTCGCACTAGTGTTGCGCAATGGGCAATTAGTGACGGTCTGGGACTCACCCCTAGAGGTGGCCGCCCAGACGGTGTAATGGTTAGCGTCCCTGACTTCTGCACAGTTGGGCTCGGGTTCAACCCCCGAAGAAGGTATGGATGTATTGTCCTTGTTTATTATGTGTTCTTGTATCGGTTTCTTGTAATAAAAACTTGTAAACCTTTGTGGTGTGGATTTTCGAGATATAAGCGGCCCTAGAGGCAAGCAATAAATCTCAGTACTCCTCGAACCGAACCGAACCGAACCCTAGAGGTGGTCCGGATACACTCGGAAACAAAAGTGTCCGAACACTAGCAAAAATTCCTATGTAAAAAAAGTACACTTCATACGGCTTTGTTAAATAAATCCTTATCGAATCATGTTCTTACACTGACTAAGAACAGGATTCGACAAGGATTTATTTAACAAAACCATATGAAGTGTACTTTTTTTACATAGGAATTTTTGCTAGTGTTCGGACACTTTTGTTACCGACTGTACATGCCATCACAATTTTGATCCTCCACAGAAGGGATGGCTCTCCCGCTTCGGTGACTACCAGAGGTATAATTTTGATGAGATCATGGAGGACGTTGCGGCGATGACCGATTTTACGTGCACCAGCCACCATTAGCCTAAACGACAGTCTTTGGCCTGCTCAAGTACCGAACCCACAATCTTCCAATTACGAGCCCGGTGCTCTACCGACTGGGCTACCGCAGAACTATATAACCGGGAATAATGTCTGCATTTCTGGGAGTGGGGATTCTGACGATTAAAAAGAAATGCTGATATTTTGTGTTCTCTCCTATCATCATAATAAAGTGTAAATGGGTTCTATAAACTTGATTATTTTAATAATGCTGGGATAGTTAATTTGCATAAACATACTTTAGGCTCAGCAATTTATCGCTTTTTTGGGGCCAACCTCTCGCCAACCTCTAATGGACAGTCGTCAAAGTCGATACTGTACAAAAGTCCAAAGCGTCAATCTAGCATCTTTTTTAATCGTAAAACACAGTCATCCACCCATTCTTTTAACCCAGATGAAGCCCAACGAATTCTGGGATTGGACTGGAATCTAAGTGCAGATACATTACGTGTCCAAGTCCATGAGGAAAAGACAGACACCACAAAACACGAACTTTTATCCGTTATTACCCGTATCTTCGACCCCCTGGGCCTTTTGTCGCCATCCACAGTTATCCTAACACTTCTTTTACAAGAAGTGTGGAGGGCTAAGCTCTCGTGGGATGAACCATTACCATCAGTCATTTTTCAAACCTGGACTAAATTCTATGAAGAAATCCTGTTTTCCAAACACTGTCAATTCCCAGATTTTTCCACATATCATCAGAGGATGTTTACCTCCACGGGTTTTGCGATTCATCCATAAAGACGTATGCAGCGGTTGTATACTTTAGTTACTCTACAAATTCTAAATTAAAGCTAATTGCCGCCAAAACCCGCATAGCTCCTCTTAAACCAGTAACTTTGCCCCAACTTGAACTATCTTCTGCGTTACTTCTAGCCGAGCTCGTGAAAGTTATTAACACGTTCGCTGCCGATCTCACGTGACTAATATTTGAAACGGCGTTTTTTCTCTTTAACCTGCCGATTATGTTTGGCGTATTTCACAAGAGCGCTACCGCCAGATGATATGGGCTTTGTGTTTACCTTTGCTTGTTTGCGTAATGTGTCACATCAATACGATGTATGACGTCAAACGTATGAAAATTCGCCTGTTCGGTAAAAGCAAACTCTGGAGCTAATGAGTAATAAGTTAAATTTCCATAGCAAATAGTTTCGTTAGTACTAAGCAGATAAAATATTAAATCACTGACGTCATCACTTTGGTCGCGTATTAAGCAAACTTGTTTTATTAGAGAGAAACCATTCTATTTTGAAATATTCTTCCGGGAGGATCAAAATTTCGATGGCATGCTTCCGGACCACCTCTAGGGGTGAGCTTCAGACCGTCACCAATTGCCTATTGCGCAGCACTAGTGTGATGTAAAATCTAACCAACCATCTATTTTGAAATATGAATATTTCTGATGTTTGCGTTAGCGTTGTTTGGCTGGTTGAATAGTGTTGGAATTTAAGGTTGGTTGAGTTTTACGTCGCACTAAGGCTGCACAATGGGTAATTGGCGACCGTCTGAGCTACCCCTCGAGGTGGTCTGGAAACATACCATCAAAATTTTGATCCTTCACAAAAGGGAAGTTGGAATTTAAGAGGTACTTTTGAATTTTAGAGGCATATTTTTGAATTTCACGCCAATACTGATTGCTAGTTGCTACAGTACAAAACTTCGCATATTTTTTAATCTCATGCATTTTGGGATAGGGGTATTGATCAGAGGGTAAACAGATCAGAGTACCATTATTATAGAGAGCCGTTAAAATTTGCTATAATTATTCAGTTGCGGACGTATTTTTTCATTTCTAACAAATGAGGACTATAAATAAAATATTAATAATGAATCATTTACTTTATACAATTTTTGAAAACGTAGAAAAATGCCTTTAAATAAAGGTTGTCCCCAGAAACTGTAGTGTCGCTTCGATCACATCGATTAATCGCATTTTGGTGTGGAACTTCGTGTTAGCTTGGTGGTACTTTAACATTTGGTGTAACTGTATGATCTAAGTTTTATTCTTTTATTTGTGATTAGTTATGAATTCGTAATTATTTCATAATTCTTTTTTATTCTATTTTGTGAAAATTTTCCTTTTATTCTGCGTTTTCTTTTTTTTTTTTTTTTTTTAATATGATATTTTTTCTCCCGATGTATTTCTTTGTTAGGTTAGATCGCCGGTGTTCGACCGTACGCCGCCGGTGGAGGTTTGCTATTCGGAACGCGATACGAAATGGCGCCGTCTTGGCGATTTTCAAAATTTCGCCAAGCGGCAGCCTAAAGTAAACTTTCACCTGTAAAGCAATACGTCACATCCCGCGCTAGCGCGGTATCGGCAGCGAACGTTTTAAAAGGCTTCTTCTAATTATCGATATTCATTTATATGAGACTGGTGTCTATTTTAATAGTGATATAAAAATTTCTTGAAAAAAAAAAAAAACTTCTTTTAAAATCATTATAACATGCAGGATATGAAACCCAATGCAATTCAATGCCATTGAGGAAATTTTACATACTATATTATATAGTGCGACCACGTTTCCTACGACTAGCATTGAGGCTGAGTCCAAAAGTTTGGAGGGATGCAAAATTGGCCGAGAGATAGTTATTTGGTAAACATCCAGTTATTCGGTGTTCCCTTATCGCTTGTTTTCTCTCAGTTACCTCTATTTTAACATTGGACTCGTTCAATCCGCACTTGCGCAGAGGCTTCCATGGTCGCAAGAAATGTGGTTAAAGAATACAGGACATACTACAATCAGAATATAAGAATACTTAACCCTTTGCGGCGCAAGACAATTCGGATCATTTAAATTATACTGCCACCGGAATTCATGAACTAAATTAAACTAAAAGAAATTTTAAATTTTAAGGTTAGAAAAACGGGTCTTTTCTGCTATGTTAGAAACGTAAGTTTTTGCTAAAAAATTTCCGGGATGAATTTTTGCAGCTGGTAGGTGGTTAAAATATATACCACCGCCCCTGAAAGGGTTAATACCTAATGAAATTTAAGCAATTTATATAATAATTTTAACTGCGCATGCGGGGGATTTAACGAAATTTCATTAGCATAATTTATTTGCCAAATGTATCGAGTTACTTATAGGAAAACCTCAAATAAATATCGGAAAAATTTGAATAGTTATCGTTATTTTATTGAATTTTAGTTCCTATTTCCCTCTCTCTCTCAAAATAAATAAATAAATAATAAATAAATAAATAATAATAATAATTATGGAGGTTTTGTTTTAATCCACATTTATTTATAATAAATGAACACTGTATTCTTTTTTATTGAATCAAAATAAAAATTTAGGGAAAACCCCTTAACCCTTTGCTTTTTTTTTTTTTTTCAGGAACTGAAATACATTTCATACTTCTTAATTCTAGGTTTTATGCTAACACACTTTCCCCAGTTGAAAACTTAAAAAATACGCACACAGACACACATACTTACGCATATATTATCGTCAGAGTACCTTCGTAAGCAAACGGCATAAAAAATTGCTACAATTATCCAATTACGGATGTATTTTTTCATCTATAATAATAAAGAAAAATGTCTGTCTGTCTCTCTGTCTGTGCATCTATACGTTCAGCCCGTACAGAACACAGAAGTACAAATTTGACATGAGGGTGCTCAGAAGCCTTCCCGAGGGGCTCCTGAAAACAGAATTTCAAAATTTTAATTAGATCCGGAGATATTAATTAAAACGTCGACCAATGTCTAATTAAAAAGCGAGCGGATCGTAATTTCCGCCCTCCAAGTAGAATTCCGCGCGTTCCTCAAAAGAAGAAACACGGAGAGAAAATTTCGCGCGTTTTTGTAAAGCCATCGAAGCTTAGCGGTTGCAGATATTGAAAATACACCTGTACCACGAGAAAGAGAATTAATTACCGATTCTTACGGTGCATTTTTTTTTTTTTAAATACGGATTTTTTATATTTTTAAAAAGGGTCCAAAATTTCGAGTGGGACTTTACTAAAGTCAGAAATGTGAAAGATCATAACATTTTGAGTGAACAGGCTATTTCAGATATTGAAACTGGAAGAGGGCGCCGCAGGCGCTACCGAGCGGGAATTTACTGCGATTAAATTTTTCTATAAAGCTATTTTCACTGTATGTCAATAAGCTGTTGTACGATCTGAAACGGGAAAAAGGCGCCGCAGGCTCCACCGAGCGGGAGTTTCATAAAGTCGGAATTTTCAAGGATCATGAACTAGCTGGTCGCCGAAGGCGGCTAGTTCTTAATAATAAAGGAAGATGTCTGTCTGTCTCTCTCTTTGTCTGAGCATCTATACGTTCAGCTCCTATTGAACGCAGAACTACAAAATTTGACATACGGGTGCACAGAAACCTGCACGAGTGCATAGTGAAAAAAAATTAAAAATTTTAATTAGTTACGGAGATATTAATTAAAACGTCGACCAATGCCTAATTAAAGAGCGGATCGTATTTACCGCCCTCCAGGTAGAATTTAGCGCGTTCCTCAAAAGAAGAAGCACAGAGAGAAAATTTCGCGCGTTTTACTTCAAGAAAGAGCATTTATTACCGATTCTTACGTTTTTTTTTTTTTTTTTTTTTTTTTTGAAAAATACGGATTTTTTATATTTTTAAAAAAAGTTCTAAAAAGGGTCCAAAATTTCTCTTTTTCTCGATCGTCTTGTTTGAATCGCTCTGTACGACCAAGTAACTGTTCCATATAACAACCGGTATATTTTGAAAGCTCATTTAATCCTCTTTCGAACCATATAAACATTTTAACAAAATACGGATTAGCGATCCACATTTTTAGATCTTACGAAACACCGATTTTTTCACAAAACATTTTATAACTCAAAATCTTTTAGAGATAAATATTTTTTTTTTTTTTTTTTTTTTGTATATAGACCTCGGATAGACGATTCACATCTCAAAAGATTGAAAGATTTTTTCAAAAACTGAATGAGTTATAAATTTTTTAATTTTATGCAAAAAACCATTGCATACCGCGTTCTGGATCCATTCGAATCGTACGTCTTCATGTATTTGGGTTGGGTTACCATGGCAATTCCCATTCACAGAGAAAACGATATCTGGAAAGTCAGGCGAAAGAAAAAAATCTTTTACTGACTGAGATCACATGTTTTTTGTACTGGGAATAAAAATTGCAAATTTCAACATTCTTCAATTTTCCTTTGTCGCACAAAAGACTTACTATGCAGAGTTTTTATCACAAGATGAAGTTGCCGTTCAAATTTCATAGATTTCGGAGAATAAACAAAAAATTTAAATTTTAATTGCAAATTAAATTTTATTCTAATACGCGTATTTCAAATTCTAATTATGATTAAATTATTTTTAATACATCATTCGAAAGATAATTTAAAGTTATTTTATATTATCGAAAGTGGAGATCGAGATTTCACCTGATTTACACGTTTTGAGGTGTCCTGAATCAGTTTTCTTTTGTATCTCAGCTACTCATTAAAATAATTTCATAAGTAATACATCATTTGGAAGCTTTGTTGATTTCGAATCGAACAGTAGATTACAGAAATTTCTACCGCCAGATGGCGCTGAAATATTTTAAAATTTCAATATTTCAAATTCTAATCATGATTAAATTATTTTTAATACATCATTCGAAAGATGTTTTAAAGTTCTTTTATATTATCGAAAGTGGAATTCGAGATTTCACCTTATTTACACTTTTTAAGGTTTTCTGATTAGCTTTTCTTTTGTATCTCAGCTACTAATTAAAATAATTTCATAAGTAATACATCATTTGAAAGCTTTGTTGATTTGGAATTGAACAGTAGATTACAGAAATTTCCACCGCCAGATGGCGCTGTAATATTTTAAATTTTCAATATTTCAAATTCTAATTATCAATAAACTATTTTTAATGCATCATTCGAAAGATATTTTAAAGTACTTTTATATTATCGAAAGCGGAATTCAAGATTTCCCCTGATTTACATGTTTTAAGGTGTCCTCTGAAATTAAAATAATTTCATAAGTAATACATCATTTGAAAGCTTTGTTGATTTGGAATTGAGCAGCAGATTACAGAAATTTCTACCGCCAAATGGCGCTGTAATACTTTAAAATTTCAATATTTCAAATTCTAATGAGCGAGGAAGGTGTTGTAAGTTATGGAACGGGGATAAGGCGCCTCAGGCGCCACCGAGCGGGACTTTGCTAAAGTCAGAAATTTGAAAGATCGTAACATGGTGAGCGAACAGGCTGTTTCAGGTATTGAAACGGGAAGTGGGCGCCAGAGGCGCAACCGAGCGGTAATTTACTGTGATTAAATTTTTCAATAAAGGTATTTTCACTATATGTCAATAAGCTCTTGTAAGACCTGAAACGGGAAAAAGGCGTCGCAGGTTCCACCGAGCGGGAGTTTTTCACAGTCGGATTTTTCAAAAATCGCGAACCAGACTAGTTCTTAATAAATAAAAACTAAAAATGAAGTATCAGTGATAAATAATTCCCTTTTTACAATTTTTTAAAAATTAGAAAAATGCCTTCAAAATAAAGATTGTCCCCTAAAAATGGGGTCATCTGGTCAGCTTAGGTACAGTAGAGAAAAAAAAAAAAAAAAAACGCAACACTCAACGTAATTTCGTTGCTAATCAATATAGAAAAATGTAATTGGTATCATTCGACGGGGAATTAAGAGTAGTTTCAGAAAATGAACTGAAAATTTGAATTGGGGGTCGTCTACATATTAAAACACGCAAAACTTTGATTTTTTCAATGGTAATGCCCCATTTTTATTTTATATTTGAATTCCTGGGATCACGACAACGCGAAAAAGTATATTGGTTGTATATTTTACTTATTTTTTCACAGAGTTATAAGCATTCAAAGTTTGAAGGTGCTAATGTTAAATTCATATTTCAAATTTATATTAATATCTTCACAAAAAATAATTTGATCGATATAATTTTTTTTTACGAGATACAGTGAAGACACCCAAACATAATCCATCATTACTTTTGATTTTGAAAAATATTAATAAATTCATATTCATAAAAATTATGAATTATGACCTATATTAATTTTTACATAAAATGAATCCTAATGCTGAAAAATATGGGTGTGCAAATTTGCAGCTCATTCCAGTTATTAGTTTTCGAGATATAAATAAATCTTTCTTTTGGAGTGGTTTAGGGGGCCATCTCTTATAAAGTTTTGTATTAGATAACGAATCAAATCTTAAAAAATAACAAAGAAAATTAAACAAAATATTTTTATTTTTTATTTACGGTCAAATTAAATAACAACAACCTCAAACGCAAAGAAATGAAACAAAAATGATATTTTTAGACATTTGTGTTAGCATCAAGAATTCCTGTTTTCTAAAGAAGACAAGCCCCGCCTTCATCGTTCTTCAAAACAAAACAATACAGAAAAGAAAAGTAAATGTGACATTGAGTGATGAATACGTGTTAAAGTCCTTATTTTATGTTGACAAAAATATGCACAAGTGGTATTTACTTCATCGATTACTGGTGATAAATGTTGAAACTTTTAAACGAACACTAGAAGAAAAAAATTACCTAAATAAGCGGGGTTTACTGTTTTAAATAGAAAAATATGTTTAATGTAAAATTGTCAATTAAAAAAAAACAAAAATCGAATGGAATTGGAATGCAAGACAGACTTGTAAAATCGTTTCTTAACTACCGTCATAGTTAAAGGTTTAATAATTTGTTTCATATATTGCTTTATTTTATTTATTTATTTATTTGTTTTGTAGGGGGGGGGGGGTATTATTTTAAGGATACTTTAGTATTTAAAATTTTATTAATATATTTTAACTTTATATATTTTTGAAAATATACTTTAACTTTTATAAATATATTTTAACACTTTTTGCGACCGCGGGATTTTGTCTTTTTGACAGTAAGATCCACCAACGGGCGTTATTCTCACAAAATAAAATATTTCAGAACAAATTTTCTGTATTCACAATTATATTACAGATGGATATACATTATAATTATATTCTTTCTAATCAATATATTTCTTTCCATAGTACAGTGCGTCCTAAAAATTCCAGTACTGCAACTTAAAGAACTCATTGTGCCCATGATTATTTTTTAAATATTAAATTTTATAGTCTGCTTATTATTGCATCCATTCTTTAATTTTACCGTTTGTTTCTTTTCTCGCTCAAGTTGTGTGAGAATAAAGTTTTATGTTATTTTGTTCTTCATAGTGAAATGAGTTTATCACGCATTCAGAGAATTACGCTGTTTGAAGCTTATTTTGAATGTAAATCGTATGAAAGATGCAAAGATGCTTGGCGATATAAATATCCAGATGATGCAATACCGAGTAAAAATATGCTATATCAGCTCGTTCGACAATTTCGTAATACAGGTTCTGTGCAGGTGTGTACAGGTTTCCGTTTCTCTACAAGAAGTCACTGTCAGCATGTTAAAATGCGTTTCTAAACACATGCGCAAATGAATTCAGCTTTGCTTCCTAGAAAAGGGTGGACATTTTGAACATTTATTATAATGTAAGTTCTGTATTTTTTCCTCCGTTATTTTAAATGTGCCTTTTATCATTAGCATAAAAATAATCGTTTTAAGGTTTGTTGTTTTGTAAATAAAAAATACATAAGTGCCAGTACCAGAACTTTTAGGACACTCTGTATATTTATTGCAAAACTATAAACACTGGGTACACACTTAAGAAATATGTAACACACAAATTACGAAAGAAACGCCTACTGACAGAGTTACAGATTTTCAAATGACATGAATATACGTCAGCAGTCGCGAAAGGGTTAATTAAGAAATTGTATTTTCTTAGAAATTATAAAACGAATCGTACAGTGCCAAAGAGTTCAACTGATCCAAAACTGGTAAGTGCGATTAAAATTGTTTAATATTTACTTCATGAACCCTTACAATTATCCGAAAAGATTTAGTTTATGCGTTGATGTACATATATGTATTATTTCATTTCGTTCATAATGTTACGCCTACGAAAGAAAATTTAAGCTTTATTGATGATCAGTGCAGTCATAATACACATTTTTACTTGAAAAATATTGCACTTTTTTCAAAGAGTACTGTCTGGACCAATCGCAAGTGTAATGTATTTATTTTAAATAGATCTAAAATTATCTAAAAAAGTATTGAAGTATACACAAATCTAAAAAACTGAATTCAGGATAATTAAGGAACTGGAAAAAAAAGAGTCAATGTTTTTATTAATTTTTATAACTCTTTTTTTCCTCAAAGATTTCCGGTGTGAAACATTAAAATTTTGTCTATTTCTTATAGAATCTTAATTTTATTTTTCTAGATTTACAGATAACCCCCTAACACATTTTTGATTATAACTCTATAAATACTAAAGATAAAGTATACAAACAGTATACTTTTCCGCACTGCCAGACTCTCAGAAATTCAAATATGAACTCAAAATTCGGTATTGCTTTTGAAAAAAAAAATCAAAGTTGGCGCTCATTTTAATATGTAGATGACCCCTAATTCAAAATTCGACGACATTTTCAGAAAGTGCATTTAATTTCCTGTTAAATTATGTATATTAGATGTTTCTGCGTCAATTAATAACGAAATTACATTGGGTGTTGCGTTTTTTTTTTCCTCGACTGTACATACTATACGCATACCTGCCAACCTAACCCGGGAGATTGTTAGTCCCGCCCTTTCCGACCACTTTTTCACACCAGTCTTTTTTTAGAGTACTTTTCTTTTTATTTAATTGTAAATATATTTGAAGACAATTACTCTAAAAATTAAGTGGTGCACAAAAAGGGGCGGAAACTAACAATCTCCCGGGTTAGGTTGGCACGTATGTATATGCATAACTGCCAGCTTGTGCATTTTTTTTATACAAGAAATTTTTAATAGGAATTTTTTTTTTTGTAAGTTTTGTAGAAGGTTTCTATGATTACGAGACATAAGGTGAAAATTTTTACTCAGAGAAAATGATACAAAAAAAAAAAAAAAAAAAAAAGTCGTAGAAGTTGATAGTTATGCATGTATATTAATTTATTGCATTACAAAAGAATCTCAAAAAAGTCACAGAGATGGAAAGTCACAAATGTTTTATGGAAGTTCTGTCTTTTTGGATTAATAAATTCACCAACAGATTTTGAAAGCTGCTAACCAGGAAACCATCCGAATAGTGTAATAATAGAAATCAATTAAATTATGTTCATTCGAGAGGGCATAATCTAAGGTGATTTTCGACGAGTAAACTGTTTGTCCCCGTGAGTACGTTTTCGAGAAATTTATAGTTAAGTTAGAGTAAAAATATAGCAGCGAGAAAGAAGCAGGAGGAGTCCCGATAAAACCTGTCAGAACAATGACGTTTATCAATTTTGTATTTTCTACATTAGCGAATTTTTAGACATTATATCTCGATTGAATATATTTCAAAGCTAAACTGGGCAACTGATTTGTGCATCAAAGTCCATGTTCTTTCGATTATTGCTTGTTTTGGATTTCATTCATTACTTCAGGCAGGCGTGGTTTTATCGATTCAGGCGTGGTTGTACCGATTATCAGCGAATTTTCAGAATTTGTAATTCGAAAACAAGCTGACGAGGGCAATTCTTTTGTGTGTCAAAAAACATGTTTATATATGCTTTTTCAATTAATGCTTGTTTGGATTTTTTTTCCTTCTGATTACAGTATGGAGTAGTTTCCTAGTACACTGTTAAAAAAAAAAAAAAAAAAAAAAAAAAAAGCAACTTTGTTGCCAGAAATTCTCTGTAATTACAGAAAAGTACGTTTTATAAACGTAATTTTTTCGTAATTTACGACTTTTTTTCTCAAATTACAGAGAATTTCTGGCAGCAAATTTGAATTTTTTTTTTTAGCAGTGTAAGGCAGTTAATTGTAAGGTCTGTAGCCTATTCGACCTATATCGTTTAGTGAATTAGAGTAAGCAAAAAGAAATGTGAATGTGAAAAAAAAAAAAAAAAAAATGACAAAAGAACCTATAAAAGACTTTCAAAAAATGTTTTAGGATATAAAGTTTATTCAAGAGTAAAATGTTACAGATAATGTGCAAAAGATGTATCAAAAGCATAGTACATATTCATACAAGAAGTGCAAAACAAAAGAGCAAATTTTACACTTCACTACATCATTGCAACCATCTTTTCAGCAAACTACCGAGAACAACAACACCACACAAGTCCGACGATTATTTACACAGAAGCAAAATATTGATCATTTGACACAACACAATATCTATGACACAGTTTCGCAGTTATATGCGCTCTTGTAGCACAGCTTTCATCTTGAGAAAACCTTTAACTCTTGACCATCTATATTATCTAGCGTCCAGTCAGATGAAACCGTCGCTTTGACAGATGAAATTTTTAATGGAGAGTATTATTACAGTCATAAAAGTAACTGAAATTAAAATTTTAATCCAAATTAAAAATGAAATGACTGTTACTGAATAAATTAAAAGTGAAATTTTTAGACAATACAGAGATTGGGATAGATGACAAAATTTTGTAATTAAAATTGCTCGTCTCTGAAGTGCTTAAAAAAAAAAAAAAAAAAAAAGTAATGAGTTTATCAATAATTTTATAGTTTTTTTTTTTTTTTTTTTTTTTTTTTTTTAAAGAAATAAAATTACGATTATTAGAAGAAAAAAAAAATCTGCAATTTCTCTTTGACCTTATGGTTTATTCAATAGACTTTTGTTCTACTTAATGTGAAATAAAAAAATTACAAATATCAGAAAATTTAAAAAGATACCATTTTAATTCTGTTTTATTTTACTGTTTAGTTTTTATTTTCCGTCCATTGCTAATTTTATTTTTAGATTTGTTTAATCCAATAGTGCATCCAAGGCCAACTTTACAGCAATTTAATAAAAGTTAAAAAACATAAAAATTACGCTTTTTATTATATTATCAAATTATTATGTGTAAGTTTAAATTATGTACTTTTAATAAACAACGAAAGTTTAAATTTGAACTAAGCTATTGTAGTCATATATGTAAGATTCGAACACAACCTGTAAACACACACACACACACACACACACATATATATATATTAAATGTTAATTTGTGTTTCACACGTGTTATGTGCCACTTTAAAAGCATAGAGGTTATATTTATATTTTTATTGTTATTACTATTTGATTGACTTTTGAAATTAATTTTAATAACCACCCCTGTGTCCTATTTTCACCGAATGTATTTTTCATGCGTTTTACATTACAGCTGTTTTTCTACAATTGCATTTCATTTCTATTACCGTATTTTACTGAAGATAAGCCGCGGGCTACCTTTAAAAAAACATTGATTTTTGGGGACTGTGGCTTATCTATCACCTATCAGTACGGGCTATCTAATGATAATGCCAAATTCCATCGTACATACTTCTTGGAACAGTCGATCTTCTCCGAAAACGGAAGTTTAGTATTCGAGTTTCTTGAGAACTGATTCAAGCTTATAATCTCTTATTTATTAACTAATAATCTCTTATTTTTTGATTAATTTGCATATACGTCTGGAATTCGCCATCTTGTTCCCTTGTTTTTTATTTTTTTTGTATCGTATTTGTAAACTGGCTTTAATTTTTGTTTATTTTTTTTTATATATATACAGTGCCTTTTAAAATAATTCATTACTTTTATTTATAATTAATTTTTTTATGACTTTGTATATGCCCGGATTCCACCATCTTGTTCCCGTGTTTCTCATATTTGTTGCATTACATCTGCATACCGGTATAGTTTGATTTTATTTTCTTTATACCGAATTATTTTTTAAATAATTTATTATGTTCATTTATAACTAATAATTTATTATTTTTATTAACTTGCGTAGATATCAGAAGACTGATATCTTTTTTCCTTATTTATCTGTCACATCATCGTAACAATGCTTGCATAAGCCGTGGCTTACCTTCCGGTGCGGTTTATCTAAGAGCATTGTTTTTTCAGTAACATTTTAATAAGCTGCGGCTTATCTTCCAGTTCGGCTTATATACACTATTTTATTTCAAATTTGCAATTGACATAGCTGCCAACATTGCTAATTTTTAAATCAGATTTATACACCAATATTTTTAAAAAGGAATCTGTCATATATATTTTTGACAAATAAATAAAATTAAATAAAGTGAAAATATTTATAAAAGCTTTCCAGTATGAAGTCTGTGTTGAAAATAATGAAAATAACGGAGACTTGTCACGTATGACTTGGTAATCATTGACTTTTTGGTAAGAAATGAAAGTAATTTCTTATTTAAAATTTAGTCTAAATACGTCATTAATTTCAAGTATTTTTCAAAGTTTACACACACATACATAATTTAAATATTATTGATAAAATACTATTAATTTTCAAAAACTACCCCTATCAACCATTTGTCAAAACGTCATTTTAAAATTGCAGTTATTTTGCTATAACTCTATTTTGTTTGAGTTTTCAGACTTAAATTTACAATTATTAGTCATCAACTTTTAAATGAATTTTTATTATTATTTTTTTTTCATACACATTATTTAAAACACGTCATTTATCATTAATATTTGTGAAAGTTCAGCGATTTATTTATACATTTATCTTTCTTGATTATTTTAAAATATTAAAATTTATATAGTGGCCTTGGACACAAATAATTAAATGAAATTTTCTTTTTCTTAAATTAGGAATGAAAGTTATTTTAGTGATCTAGAATTTAAAATTTTATTGTACTTTTTTGCGTTAAACAGTTTAAAAAAAATGCAAATAAGTGAAAAAGAAATTTTAGTTCTAAAAACAATCGTTATTTTATCTAACACTACGATATTTGTCATATAATTTAATTTAATTACTAGTACATTTCATTTCATTAAATCATTTTATGCAATTGTTCTAGTTAAAAATATTTAATGTTTATGTATAAATAAATAAATTAAGAAATTATGATTATATATACAAACTCTTTCTAAGACAGAGTTAATTTTTGAAGGAGGCGTAAATAAATTAAAACTAAATAAATAAATAATAAATTCATTGCACTGTTCATTGCGAGAATGTTTTTTATGAGAAATTTTTGATAAGAAAAAAAAAAAAAAAAAAAAAAAAAAAAGATAATTATATCAGAAAGGTCTGCAATAGCAACTCTAGGCTAATAAGTAAATAAATAAATGTACAATAAATACAAGTGTTTTCCTTATTCTTTTGAATATTAGTTTTAAAAATTCATTTTTTTTTTTCAAACGTGGTATCCTAACAGACAATGATATTACTTCAAAACAGTGACGAATCTTTCAATATCATTTACATCGTACAAATAAAATGATTTTAAAAGTAACTTGTAAATAAAATTTAAATATACAACTGATATGTCGAGCTAGTTGCATACTTCAATTTAACACTTTATATAATAGTAACAAATATCACTGGTAACAATTTATTTAAAAATATATACTTGTACTTTTGAAGTTTTAGTATGAATAGAGGTAGAAATATAAGAAAACATCAGTTTATAGCAGGTGAAATGTCCGTTTAAGAAAACTAGAATAATAATGTATTTACACAATTAAACATTGCATTATCATGTAACTAATACTATAATTATTAATATTTTATTTACATAAAGAAACTTAAACTAATATTTACAAGATGTAATGATGCTTTGGATATTCTTCACAAATAAAATCATATAAATGGAACTTTCTTTTCATCATGCATCATAAAATAGATTAATATCTTGATAAAATCAAAGAATTGATTTTTAGATTTTATTTATCGCGTCTGCTTATGAAGAAGTAATTCAAAAAATCAAGAGTTTACACAATTTGAAAAATCAACAACTCTCAGATTGTTGAATATAGAAAAACGCCATTAACAAGTAAAAGATGGAATAAATGGGCTCCCCCCCCCTCGCTCAATAAATTGAAAAATTTATGTTAAATTATTTCCTTTTCTTAATAAATGAACGTCGATTTAACTGATATTTGACAAATGGTGGATGACAAATTACATACATATCTAATTGTGTAAAATAAATAACCGATGCTCTTTTTACATTGTTAAATTTTCAGTCTGTACTGTAGCAGCCCGTTGCCATCTTCTAATCAATAAAGGCAATATTGTAATCTTATTTTTTGCCTTTTAAAATTTTGCTTCATTTCGCTCATCTAATGAGAAATGGCATTTTTCTACCTTCATTCATTTTCAAATTGATTATATTTTCTACTTTTGGATCCTGCAGTTATTTTTTTTTTCATATATATATATATATATATATATATATATATACTAACTGGCAAAAAAAAAAAAAAAAAGGCTGCACTTGGCTACTTTTAATTCATTCTTTCAAAAATCACCAATTTAAAAATTTTAATTTAAAGATTTAACAGATAGTGATTTTGTCGGATATCGAATATCTGAAACACTAATGTTTGAAAATCACTATCCATGTCATCCCATCCTTATTTTTAAATGATTAAATTGGACGATTTTCAAAGAAAAAAAAATTGTCCAGGTATGCTTTTTTGTTTTTTGTCCCTTCGTGTATATTATTTGAGAAAAAAAGAAAGTTTCTGTAACTGAGAGCTATTTAAGAGATATTTTACGCACAGACGTTCATTTTTTTTTTTTTTTTTTTTTTAAATTTAATTTTTTAATTAGATAATGAAAATTATTTAATATGGAGTAGATCGAATATTATAAAAAGTCCTTGATCGATAGAACATCGTAATATTCCATCGTAAAATTCATTGCAATAAGTAAAATACATAAACAATTTCACAATTCTTTTAATAGAACAAACAGCGTTTTCAAAAAATGTTGTAGGATTTAATACGTCAAAATTCGAATAATTTCAAAGGATGTATTTCGTATATCGACATTACTTTGATAGTTAAAAAATAAATGTTAAATATCCCGAAAGGACTATTAAAGATTTATTTGTAGTATTCAATGCATTAATTTTTGTTTATTAATAAAATAATCATTCCATTAATATATATATATATATATATAATAATCATTATCATTAAAAAAAAAAAAAAAAAATGTGAAGCTTTTTTTTTTAGAAAAGTAGAGATTGGAAATGACTACGTCCTCTTTATCCAAAAATATTGTACATATTTTTAATAGATTAAGTTTAATTAAATCAGTTAACTGAAAAAAAAAAAGTTTAACTATATCATTAAAGAGATATTATTGTATATGTTTACAAAAAACAACATGATACAGATATTTACAAAATTTATATGGAACCTGGATTTATCTAAGGGAGATGCATTAGCAATATGGCATTCTATCCATTACTTGTTGATTGTTTGTAGATGTTTGGGTCTCTTTCTTTAAGAGACAAGATTATATTAAATAAATAAATAAATAAATAAAAATCGCTCATTGTGTAAATACATTGAACGTGTTATTTAATTTTATTTAAGACCCCCCCCCATTAAAAAAAAAACTTCCAATTAAGTTCAAAACAAATGTGATATTACATTTATTTTTAATGACCCTCTCCATAATGGTTATTTTTTATTACGTAAAAGGATGCTCGGTTATTGTATCATTTATTCTTTGCTATTGTTATTGTTATTAAAAAAATCTATACAATATTTTCGGCGAGAGGAGTAAACATTCATTATTTAAATACGTTTCTTAATAATAATTTTTGCAAATATACACAATACAATATTAAGTTAAATTAATTAAAATATAATTTCTTGCATTATTGCTTTAAGTAATACATAATTTGAAATAATATAAGTACAATATTTTTAGCATAAGTACATTTATTTCGAACAGTATAAATACCTTATTACAAAAAAGATAAATACAATAAATTTTACATTTTACATGATATCTGATTTAAAAAATAAGGATGAATTTCAAAATATTACAATATCAACTTCTTAAACGCTTACACCATATTATTTATTATTTATTATTTTTCCAATTAGCTTTAAAATTGTACTCTCTGATAAAAAGAGGAATGCTTAAATTAGCATAAAATTAAATGAAAATGCAATTAATTCTACTTAATACTTGCAGCAATTTCTCTTTAATTACACTTACTAAAATGCAATATTTTTGATTCATCTGAATATTTTAAAAACGTTTTATTCAAGAGTTACATGACCATTATTGTTTAAACTAGTTTTCGTTTGTAAACGAAAAATGACATTTAAATAGGAAAACTTAATCATATTTCATATTTATCGTATCCGGTTATTAACAAGAAACAATTGAAAAAAAAAAAAAAATATATATATATATATATATTGTTGTTTGGAAATATTTATTGTAATATTTCTAATAAAGACACTACTTATCATAATAGTGTTATATTTTTACAAAATAATAGATCCTTTTGACGACATAATTCACAAAAAAAAAAAAAAAAAAAAAAAAAAAAAGAAGAGGAATAATATTACTTTAAATCTAAAGTATTTTACTAGCTATTTATTTTACAATTACTTAATAGATTTTTTTTTTTTACGATAATTATAAAATTAACACTCACTACAATAACATTTTTTGAAGGAAAGATAGATCAAATTTTAACCAGAGCGAAAAGTAATCAGACCAGGAATCGAACAGGGTCCTTGGCATAACATGACAATGCTCAACCATTAAAGTTTCGGTGTACATCTGATTGCAATTATTTATTGCTTGAAAGTTTGGAATATTAATGCCTATGACAGCGCCGTTATTTACAGGATAGATGAGTATTTCCAAATTTCAAGTGAGTCAATAGAGGTGGTCAGATACCGATCGAGTTATTGATAAACAGTTGGACCCAGGTTCGATCCCTGGTGAGGTTACTTTTTGCTTTTATTAAAATCAATTCAGTTTTCCATCTAAATTATGTTATTTACATTCGACAGAAGTTATAAAGACCTAATTAGTTATTAAAATATCAAATAAAGTAATTGCGCAGGAAATATTACGTTACGTACCTAGCACCATCATACAAATAACACTTAAAAATACTAAGGTGAAACTAATTTACTAGCTGTTAACATATTTTTGTACGCATAACTATCACTTAGAAAACAAATATTAAGGCGAGTGGAAGCACACTGCTGTCATTAATTATTTTTTGAGACAGCATATGGTAGTATAACTATTCTACAATAAAAGAAACCAGTATTAAGTATCTAGGTTGAGCATGATTAAAATTGATCACAGAATATTACGAGATCTTCTGTTCACATATTAAACCTATTAAACTTCCTTTTAGTCATTAGAAACTAAATAAAATGTAATTGCTTTATGGCAGGTTTTAATAATACAATCATCAATCAGCATATGATACCTGAACAAGTGGCCGATAATGCCTTGATATTATATGTAGTACCTTCAAAGGAATCATTTCTTTTAATATTAAGAAACAAAGAGATGGGAGTTTTATTTATTTATACTTTTCTACTAAAAGCTCTAATGAATAAATAATAATACTCAATTTTATGTAACATTACAAAAAGAATCTTTAAAGACCATTCAGGCAGAAATTAAAGCGTAGCAAACTTCAAAATGAGTAAAATGTAAACTAATAGAAACAATGTTACAAAAAAAAAAAAAAAAAAAAAAAAAAAAAGAAAAAAAAAAAAAGGAACAAAGTAAATACTTCATTGTTTAAGGATACAAATTTTGCAATTAAGGGTGAGAATACATAAAAACAGCTCTATGCATTCTAGATTTCGGAAATATCATTTTAAACTTTTTTCATCCCGTTAATATCAGCCAAACCCTTTCAGCCAATAATATATTCTAAGCATATCAATAGTAATACTGCTTATTTGTCATAGTTATAATACAATGTAAAATTGATTCTTTTACATTCTATGTTATGTACCATTTGCCGTCTGTTAAGTCCATACCATGAAAATCAGAACTATTGGTCCCCGTTACCTCTCTTAGACCTTACATATCTAGAATGAAATAAATAAATGAAAACATTGTACTTGTGTATCAATCAATGGACGTTAAAATTGCTGTATTTTAAGTGATATTAGTTTGTTCATTTATAAGTGCATGTTTACCTTCTGTTTCTTCTTATTTTATTAAATTAATGGACATTAACGTTTCAATTTGCTAAATGATTACAGAATTATTTTTCTTTACAAACAAAATTTCTCGTATATTCTCAATTAACGTATAAAAGAGAATTCTAATTTAAACAACTAAATAGGATAAAAAAAAAAAAAAGCAACAAGTTACAAAAATTAGTATTTAAAAAGATACAATATTTATTTTAAACTTTGGTGTCAAACCAAACGAGTTCATTTCATAATGTGTGAGGTAAATTTATATTAGGATTAAAATAACCCAAACATATTAAAAATAAGTAAATAAAAATCATCTTGACGACATTTAAAGTACAAGCAAAATGTGTGCTTATTTCCAGTAGAAATACACAATTATTTGAAACAATATACACACGTGCATGAAAAATGTGTTCACAGACAAAAAGTAATACTTATCACTACTTTGTGCTTTTGTATTTTACAATTTGAATTCAATTATTTACTTGAGCATAACCAGCTGCTGAGTTGAAATAATTTTATCATTATTATATTTTAACCAGCTGCAGCCAATATTTATTTATTTATTTTTTTGTTTGAGGACACTCACAGCCTAGTTTAGTAACATTAAAAACAAATTATATATATGTATTTATGTTTTATTAAGAAAAAAAAAAAAAAAAAAAAAAACTAAAAGCATGTTAAAATGATTAAAAAAAAAAAAAAAAAAAAAAAAAAAAAACCTCAAAATTGTTTAATTTAATCGTTAAACAATTGCTATTTTTTGTTTCTTGGCTGTTAGTTTTATATGCATGAACTCACAATCATGAACATGCAATGAAGGTATTTAAAATCCATTTTAGAAAAGAAAGATCTCAATGAAATAACTTGAAGCCAGAACATGTCCACGATAGAGCCATTCTCAATGAAAGAAATACAAATTATACAGTTTGATATAAAAACGATACCAAAGTTATGAAAATGATGCAACATAGAACTATCTTCCGACAACGAATACTTCCTATTTCTTTCATGTGAAGTCTTAATATTGCAAAATGCTTGGCTGCAGAAATATAGTTAGTATACAAAATACACGTTCTGAATGCAAAGCACCCAGAAAATAAATAAGCACCGCGGGCCTCTTCTACAAGGCACTCTTAGACAATTTGTGATTAACTTCTAATCATTCAAATATGAAACTATATACCTAACACATCAAAACTAAAATAAAGTATCAGCTATTGATTCATAGAAATTAATGAATCCATACAAAAATAAATATATGTTTACCATATAAATGGAAAAATGATTATTGAAGTTTAATAATGATATAGCTATGTTCCCATGTTGAATGAAATTGTCATTTATTATTTAAATTAAAGGAAATATGTGATCATATTCTGTTCGGGTATGTTTAAATTCCTCTTTTGTTGGAAAGCGCAGGACAAGAAAATTTTTTTAACGTGAAAGACCATTGAGCAAACTTATAACTTTATTTTTACCAAACTATCGTCGATAAAGTATGATATACACGTTTCGAATGATACAAAATCAGTTACACTTTCCAAAAAATTACTGTTAGGGTAGTGAGAGGTCATCGAGTCAAGAGCCATCGCCAGATTCTTTAAAATTAAATAAATTTTTAATGTTTAACTGTTGAAACAAATAAAACAGTCTAACTGTCAAAATTTAAAGAATGTTTGAGCCATTTTTTTATGATAAATTTACTAATTATCAGCAAATGATTTTGAGACACAATTATACTCAATTTTTATGTACACGTATAATGATATGAACATATTAGAATATTACATTTGTAATTAGCTTTCAAATGTCAATAAGTATTGAATGTTAATGTATAAAATATTAAGTTTAGTTACTCTTAAAAATGGATGAAATGTAGTTTTCAGATCTAATAAATTTTTTCATATTTCGTTTTTGAAATAATTATGATTAAAAAAAAAATCTGAGTAATATTTTTCAATTTCTACTGAAGCCCCAAGAATAAATTTCTCGGTGAAGTCTAAATTTATAGAATTCCATATAAGGTGGTTATTCTCATGTAAACTGATTTAATTTTTTTTATATACAAGTGAGGAATAATGACTAATTTCAACTACTGGTCCGTAAAAATCTATTTTTATTCTAAGTGTTTTCATATAAAAAAAGAAAATAAAAAAGTCACTAAAAAAGTGCTAGAACGTCTATCGTTAAAACTCAAATTCTTTGTGCCAAGGAAATACAATATTTTCAGGTGTTTGCCTATACATGGTCATCGAATTCAGTAAGCGAGAACTTGAATGTTCTTTCTAGTCTAGCTATATATTTTAAAATTGGAACTTGTACAGTTCCAGTAAAGATGACAATTATATGTATAGAGAAAGTGAAAGTTGAAGCTCAAAAACGGCTATTTACAAAGGATGAGCATATATATATATAAGATAAATATATACAGCGTTATACAGTTTTATATATATTTATATATAGGTAGCACGCGTTTACAATATTAGTATAAAGAATAACTGTAATTTTCCAGTACATAAACATATTTTTCCATATATATTTTTAAAAAATAAGTTAATATACAAATGAGATATGAATAATTTAGGAAAAATTTAATACACTTAGTGTATACCATTAATGTAATAGTACTAAAATAACATAATTGCGTAAAAATGCATACAGGGAATACCTAATTAATAAACTGAACAATGTAAAAAAAAATATAAGTACTGACAAATGATTATTAAGCAAATTTAAAACAAGAAAAAACAGTTGAAACCGTTCATGAAAAGGCATTAGCATGGTGAAAGTGAGTTACGATGCGACTATAAGGGATGTTCATATATGTGTGCTTATATCATATAGATGTTTGTAGTCCCGAGCTTATTTTGCTCAATACCAGCTGAATTGACATTTGTAATCTCGGGTATTACTATTAGTAACTCCTTAACATGGCTAGTTTTTCTAATGACAGGCCAAGCATTTTCCTCACCTGCACCGAAGGTTGGTTGTTTTGGCTGGCATTGTCATGAACAAATGGGGGCAAACCTTGTTTAATGTTTGGCGCTGCATGCTTATATACACACAGAATATAATTTTAATTATACATATTGATATGAAACAAGATTCTGAAATTCCGCATAGGGGAAGGTGGCCTGAAATGGTCCTAGCGGGCAAAACGATTCACATATGTTTTCTTCGAGACAGATAGCGCTATCTACATGGAAACACATACATTAGTTGTATCAAGTCAACAAGAAGCAATGGTCAGCATTCAAGCGATCGCAGTATTACGCGTCTGAATAAATTCCTTTGAAAAAGTGGGTTTTATAACACGTGTCATAAGGTAAGCACTAACTTTCCTATTTATCAGGATATACAGTCTTTCATGTACAGAGATAGGATCTGGTTTACTTATTTTATTTCATTATGTACACTGTTAAAAATAGTTTCTTAAAAACGAGCTAAATTGTCTCAAAATAGCTCCGAAACAATATATACTTAAATTGGAAAACCCATGTACTCATCTTTGAGTATATTGACATGTCAAACATGGCGATATTGGGATTCTTATTGGTCAACCCCATTTTTGAGTTTGTTTCGGAGCTATTTTGAGATAATTTAGCTCATTTTTAAGAAACCATTTTTAACAGTGTATTGTTATAATTACTTTTCTATTCTTTATTTTGCCGATAAAAAAACTATTTACACTTTTTTTTAAATGAAGGACCATTTTGCCCTTTGGTAAAAGTAAAATGATCCTTTGGAAACTTTTCTTTCTTTTTTTTATAATCTATTATTTTTTTTCTTTACTCAGCGGTTTAAAATATTTTTTATCCATGTTTATAATGCAAAATATAGGGTAAAACATATTAGAAAATGGCCAAAGTTTCATTTAAATAGTTATGTATTTTACACAAGTTTTTTCCTCAAGGAGATCATTTTAGGCAACCTTCCCCTACTCATATCTATATGAATGGAAGAGTGTTGAATATGACAGCTGATTTAGAAAGTTATGTTACTTTAATCTTAAAAATAAATACACCGACATCTAGTCATATTTGCTGTTGAATTTGAGTTGTGCAATTTTCATTATTTGATAACTAAGTCTAAGAAACGTTTTTGTCATAATTTACAATGATAAATTATAATTGATATAAAAATCGAAATATGTACATCCTAAATTACACCATAATTAATGTTTCACGAGTTTTAGTTCATAAGGAAAAGTAAACGCTACTTAATATTGAACTTATATACTTAATAGTACTTTAAACAAATTTGAAGCATCGATAGTTCAGCATCTTACTCTATGCAATGTATACGAGCTAAAATTCCACTGTATTTATTTCCTAATGAAAGTACATTTAATATGATCACAAAGGACTTACAAATTCAATAGATCGATATATCTATACGTTGTTTTATTGCAAAATTCGATATTATTAACGCTTGAGATAGCGTTTGATAATTTTTTTAAACTATGTATTAATCACTTATCCGTAGAATCGTCCTTAAAAAAAAAAAAAAATCTTCATGCATTAGGAATTTATTTTAATTTGATAAATAAGCTTACGTATTTGCAAGACACTTTTCCTTTTAAATCAGAAAAATAAAAATAAGGAGAATTCGGAATAATCAATCATATAATCTTGTTTATATTATAATCGTTACAATAAAAAGATAATTTTGATATTTATTTGATTTTTGAGTTTACATGTGTGGATCTAAATAAAAGAAATAAATAAAAATCAACAACTTCCGAGAAACTTTAAACACAAGTTTTTAAAAATAAATAAATTTATAAAAATTAGAATATATGTATTTTTTACAGCAAAATAAAATTTCTTCAATATGAAGCGAACCTTATATTGCTTCAAGTGAAGCATAAAAGAATGACATAGTATAGCAATTCGTAAAACATTTTTTGTGAAAAAAAAAAAAAAATAATAATAATAATAAATAAATGATAAAATTTCAACTAAAATTTATTTCAAGTGTTTGAAATCAACACAAATCAGCTGTCAACATCAAATTTCCAAATAAATTTAAATTTTTAAATATTTTTTTAATTGCATATTTCTTTAACATGTTTGCCTTATATGACAAAAAAATTGTAGCATATATTTTCCTGTTTTGAAAATTCCTTTTTTAAATCCACTGTGCACTGCGTATAAAATACTTTCACTTCAACCTTTGTTGAAGAAAATGTAATATAAACACTGAATTATAAATTCAGAAAGACAAATTCATAAAAACTGAAAGCATACTTAGCAGGTGTACAATGCAGAATCATAGTAAAAAATTGTGAAAATGCAGTATCAAAAATATGCAATAGTGCTCGTTTATAAAGAATATGTAGTCCGTTTTTCCCGTAGCAAAAATATGGTTACTGTCCAAATGAAAGGCTGCTTGCTGTCATGTGTTCCAGTGCCGCATATGTATTTGAAGTTGTAGTAGCGTCTAAATCTGGTAGACTATCCCCATAATAACTTCAGAGGCAGTAAATTGTAAAAGAGTAGTATTAAATTAATCATTTTTAATATACAAATTTTAGAGTTAAGTTCAAAAGCAATGTAAACATATAGTTTGACAAATAAATGCTATTACACTGTAAAAAAAAAAAAAAAATGTTTTTTAAAGGTAAGGAGTTATAATTGTTTTTATAAGTAAAGAAAACTTTATGTACCTGTACCGAATGGAAAACGAAACCGTGTAATATATGCCATTTCAGCAAGGCCTGTTTAAGTTAGTTTGATCGTATTCCATTCAATTCTGCATAAAGTAAAACTTTTTTTTTTTTTTTTTTTTTTTTTTCTTATAAGAATGGTAATCCTTAACTGTAAGGGTTTCTCACGCGTAAAGAGAACTTGTTGAATTTTCCCCCTTCTTTATCTCCCCCCCCTTCTTTCTTTTCTTTTCTTTCTTTTTTTTTTAGTGTATAAGTAAAGCATACAGACGTTTTCTGAAACATTTTGACAATGACTTGGTTCTTTAAAAATTACTAAATCACAGAAAAAGTTTCTTGACTTTTTCTTTTTTCTTGACTTTGACTTGTTAAATAAAATGAAACTGTTAACCGCAGGAAGACAAACATATATTAAACTGCATTACAATTAACTTTTTTTTTTTCTTATAAGAATGATATCCTTAACTGTAAGGGCTTTTCACGCGTAAAGAGAACTCGTTGATTTGTTTTTCTTCTTCATCTCCCCCCCCCCCCATTTCTTTTCTTTCTTTCTTTCTTTTCTTTTCTTTTTTTTTTTTTTTTCACAGTGTATAAGTAAAGCATACAGACGTTTTCTGAAACATTTTGACAATGACTTGGTTCATTAAAAAATATTAAATCACAGAAAAAGTTTCTTGACTTTTTTTTTTCTTTACTTTGAGGCTTTGACTTATTAAGTAAAATAAAACTGTTAACCGCAGGAAGACAAACATATATTAAACTGCATTACAATTTCTTTAATACTACAAGTAAGTCGATATCTGAATGATTCTTCGTATAAAAATAATACTTTTTTGGCTTAAACAAAGACATAAAAATGTTAGGCAATAAAGAATAGACAGTTACTAAATTACAAAGTTATATTTGTATCATAGATACTTCAAAAGACTATCTAACGTATATAGAAATGAATGTAATGGTTTTTTTTTTTAAAGTTTTTGCAGTTACAAATATATGAGAATCTAAAACATTTCTTTATGATGCGTCGGGCTAAAATCATTATCCTTATATAATATTTTGTTTTTAGTTATTTCTGCCTAAAAACAATTAAAAAAAATATTTACTTTGTAAATGCTATTTATTCATGAACTGCAATGCATTTAAAACAAAATATTTGTAATTAAAAATAAACATTAAAAAATAAAATAAAATTAAAAATAAAAATAAGTATAAATTTTTCTTAAAAATAAATAAATAAAACAAAATAAAATAAACAAAAGAGTGAATAATAGCATAGTAAAATGTCGAAACTTTAAAATGTACATATGCATTATTTTGCACCGTTGTTATAAAATATTTCAATTTAAATTAACTTATTGGTGCAAATGTTACAATACATTAAAAAATAGAATTAAAGTTTTAAAATAAATAAATAATAACAATAAAAATATGCTGGCAACAAGTTAAAACTAATTATGATTTGATAATGGCAAGTGAAAAAAAAATATTTAACTTTAATTTAATATTGTAAAACAAAACCTGAATTCGAACAATACAACATATAATAAATATAAAATCATTAATTTCATTTAAGGATATAATAAGAATAAGCATTTGTCTTTACGTCATTCATTACAACTTCTAGACCATAATGCATATATTGCTTTCATTGAAGTTCAACTATAAAATTAATTAAATGTTTCATACAGTAAAAAAAAAAAAAAAAAAAAAAAAGAGCTTTATTCCTCAGTAAAGATATAAATATGTAAAAATAAAATAAATAAATAAATAAATACATAGCACAACAATGAATGATCTAATTCAAATGTAATTGTTTTTTTTCAAGATGAATTGAAAAACATTTAACGAGAAATAAATAATTTAAACATACGCAATTTTATCTACAATCACTTTATGTACAAAACCAGAACTATTTTATAGACGTATAAAAAATGATTCAATCTTTATTTCTGTCTCTTAGTTTTTGAACAACCAAATCAAGCAAGCAGCGATTTTCATTTGGAGGCTGTATAAAATGCAGCCTTACATTGATTACTTTGCTAACTACCATTTTCTTTGAGCAAGTGTTTCTGTCAACGCTTAATTTAGAAAATGTTCTAAAGAATTCTTTTAATTTCAATGCCTGGCATGATTAACAATGCTGTGATTGGTTATTCACTATCATTTCAATTTTCAACAAAGATATGAAATCTCAAAACTGATATATATATATATATATATATAAATATATATATATATATATATATATATATATATATATATACGATAACTTTAATTTTTATTCCAAAACAAATATTCATTTTATTTCCTGTCTTTTTCTTTTTTTGTAAAGGTACGCTAATTCAAAATAAAATTTATTTTTTGTTTCAGTTCAGCATAACAAAATTAAAATATTAGATTATTGAAAAGGAAAAGGGATATATATATATATATATATATATATATATATATGTATATATATATATCCTTTATTTATTATATTTTTTAAACTAAGAAATGACATTACATTTTTTGGAATTTAAAAATAAAGTACTTATTTGTAAGTATACATTGAAACTAAAAGTAAAAAAAAAAATAAAAAAAAAAAGTTTTGTTCTAGATTTTGTGATAGCCGTAAGGTAAACCAATAAATCAAAAGAAGAAGGAAACGAATAATAATGACGGGGGGGGGGGGGGGGAGGATGTCGAAGTTTTGCACAACTGTACATTTTTATTTTCGACTCTTGTTTTTCTTTCATTAGTGAAAGGCATAATACTTTGTATTTTAGTTTATAATCCATTTTCCCTTGAAACTGCAACAGTTGGAATATAAAGCTAATTTAAGAGGAACATAATAATTTATTTTTATATTATTTTTATTATATCTTACTTTAATAAAAAACATTCACATCGGCATTTTCTTTCAGAAATAGGAATCTGCGAAGTTCATTTTATGTCATGTTAAGCATTGAAAAGGCATGGACAGAACCAGCAATGCTAGGGTATAACAACGGACTACTGTGATTCGAGCACATCGCATTATTGTGATAAAAGAGGGACATATTAAGTAATTAAAAAAATATATATATTGTTGCTTGTGTGATCCTCAGCATGCAGCGATTATGAAGCCATTTGGTTGTTCCAAAATAAGAGACAGAAGCACACAAAATCCTCACTTGGGTTTGGTTCAAACATCTCAGATTCAGGGTGCCTGGAGGGAAAATGTTACCAATTCATTAATTATAAAAGTATTCTATCAAAATAATTTTAAATATTCGTAGCACACTAAAATATAGAATTATGACATCATTAGAAAAATATATCAATAAATTCCTTATATGCCTAACCTTGATTTTCGAAGTTAAATTAGCATTATTAAATACAAATACATGAGACTTGGAAATAATTATAAGAACATTAAATAATTATTCATAATCAGACAAAATAATCAAAGATAAAAAAGGTAGACTCCAATTAAGGCCATTATTAAAAATGTTAATAAGTCTTAAAAATGTTATTTAAAATTATATAAAAATTATTGACTTTTTATAAAATATATATTTAAATCTAAATGCATATATTAAGAAAATATACACAGCTTTTCATTTATGAATCAAATTTAGATTATAAAACTGCAAGAAACAGTCAATAATTGTTTCAAATCTATTATCATAAATGTTTTATTAAACAGAAAGGATGTATTTCCCCATCCTTTCCTAAAACAGTTAATTATTTGTTGGTAAATTTTTCATTTAAATAATTGTATCGAAAAAAGTTTTTGGTTTCATGTTTCATCTCATACATATTACATTGCAAATAAAATATCTAAGCTTTTATTTGTTCTTCAACGTTTTCTAAACGATATATACCCCCCCCCCCCCCAATAACCCCTCTCCCCCCCCAAAAAAAAAAAAAAAAAAAACTTTTACTGTTTTAAAATTTATTTTGAAACAATAGCATGGAAAGTTTGCACACTTTTTAGTAATATTTTGAGAATTAAATTTCACTTGAAATTTAAAAGCTTCTGATACCTTAAAGATAGCTAACAACAAAATGTGAATATTCATCATCCGCCCTTAAAATGTTATAAAATTTTACAAACTTTATTTATTATTTATTAATAATTTCCTATAATTGTTAACATAGGAATTCAGTTTTAATGAATTGGTGAAAACAGTGTTTCCAGGCACCCTATATTCCACAAACTAAAAAATCACCAGATATATTTTGGAAAATATCTGCCGCAGCTTGCCAGCCTTCATAAGCGATGATATTTAGCGTATCTGGCATTGTTTGACACAGTGTAGGAAGAGAAAAAGTGTGCGGCTGAAATTTTCAGACGTTGACTGCTGAGCCTGGTGAAGGTGTAGTGCTAGTGACAACAGTATGCGCCCCATCTGCGTCTGTGATAATGACAGTAGGGGATCCGGGAGCCTTCGGCTGTGACTCCTCTTCGCTGAGGAAGCTTGGCAGGCCGTTCTGCAAGGGCTCGGGAGTCTGAAATAACGAAAGTTATGCGTCAGTCGCAAAAAGGAATATTAAAAAATATCAAATCAGGTGTTAGACAATGTAAGAAAATTCACTGACTTTCAAAAATTTGCAATTTTAACAGGAAAACACGAAAAGGAAAAATTAACCCCTTAACCCATTAAAAGCCGCTATATGAATCCCACTGAAAATTTGAATTTTCGTATATTTTGGGTTTCAATGTGCATTTCTAATCATATTTATTTTGAATAATTAATATATATATATATATATATATATATTGTTAGAAGATATGATATGTTTCCAAAATGGGAGATTCGACACGTAATTGAGGTATAGAACAGATATTGAAAAACTGCAAAATCTTTTTAAATTAGCTTTCTTGATCCCTGTTTGTTATAATTTAAGAAAAGAACTGTTTTATTTCAAATCCATTGTTTTAAACCCCTGCACTAATGAGTATTTTTTGCTGATTTTTTTCCCCCTTTGTTGATGTTTTGCAGAAAAACAAACAACTTTGAATGAATAATAAAAAAAAAAAAAAAAAAAAAAGAAAGAAAGAAAGAAAGAAATAGAAGTTACATTACAAACTTTTTGAAAAAATTCCCATCGAAGCTAGGCGTTTCAATATTTAATGTAAAAAAATAAAAAATATATTTATCTTAATTACTTGCAGAGAAAAAAATTCTTGAACGTTTGTTCCCACAGCGGGAACTTTGGTGCTTAATGGGTTAAGTGCCACGATATACTTGCTTGCGTACATTATAAACCTTTTCATCTGAAGTACCAGGACGTACGTGTGTACATCTTTATCTAATAAATGACAATACTGTAAAAGTCACTCCGCCCAGCAAAAACTCTTACCTTTCTTAAGCAGCCAAAAAAAGGATTGATATCAAATTTCGCCGCCGCTATTGAATGCCGGGTACTCAATGCCTAGCGTAATGAAGATCTGCCAAGAACACTGCTGCATGTATCTTTCTAATGAATCCTAATCTCTTTCAACATTCTTTGTTATCTGTGTTAGTTTTTTCGCTGCATTATAAAGTTATAATTTAAAGTGTTTTTACGGTGGGGTGCGTAATAATATTTTAATCTTTACTAATTAAATTTTTTATTAATTAAAACTTCTACATAGGGGACGCACCCCATCGTAAAAATACTTTAAATTATAACTTTATAATGCAGAGAAAAAACTAAATCAGATAACAAAGAATGTTGAAAGAGATTAGGATTTATTAGCAAGATACATGCAGTGATATTGGCAGATCTTTAAGCTAGGCATTGAGTACCCAGGATTCAATAGCGGCGGCGAAATTTGATATCAATCCTTCTTTTGGCTGCTTAAGAAAGGTAAGAGTTTTTGCTGGGCGGGGTGACTTTTACAATAGTATTGTTTTTTATGAGATATCACCTCTTTTTGCAGGTCATGTATGCGCTTTTATAAATATAATACGTATGCATAAGAAAGGTAAGTGTTTTTGCTGGGTGGGGTGACTTTTACAATAGTATTGTTTTTTATGAGATATCACTTCTTTTTGCAGGTTATGTATGTGCTTTTATAAATATAATACGTATGCATAATGAATATATTTGTGTAATAGATCAATAAAAATCGTGCGTGTTATGCATAGATGTAAATATAGTGTTACAGATTTCTAAATAGTACTAGTTATTTTTATGTGATTTCTTCTTAAGAGGTTTAGTCATATTATAAAATATCAATTTTTCGCATTTCTAGCTTGTTTCCGCGTTAAAAAAGTTCCTTCTCCGTTAAAAACACTTTATCAGGGCACGTAATGGACTTGACGATGAATTTGGCGACTTTATCGCACATTGACAACTATTTTGACGACACTGGTGAAAAAACATTTATTATCAATAGACCCATTGTCCAAGCTGTAACTCGATTATTACGGAAATTACTGTAAAATTCAAGATTAATGGCAGGCTATAAAAGGGGTCCCGTTCCGACCACTGAGTTAAGTTTCTCGCTAAGACTTTACGGAATAGAAAGTTCTGTTTGAATATAAGTCTCTACCATTGAATTGTAGTTTATTTCGGTATGTTATGACTATGGTATCGTTTGTGCTGTGATTTATATGTTGTCAGCTGTTATTTAAGCTGCGTTTTCTAGTGAACCTCAAGTTGATACTGGGTTTAACTAAGGCGACCAAATTTTTTAAACCCAATTTGAGGACAAATCATTGCAGCATCCTCAAATTGAAAGGCCATTTGAGGACAGAGTTAAATTATGCTTTAATTTCAGGACATTTGAGGACAAATTTGTAAATTCGAGAATATTTGTTCTCAAATGATTTTCAAATTGATAAAAATGTATTGTCGCCGTGTTCTGAGCTATCCTGAAAGTTTCAAATGTCTAGCTAGTCGGGAAATTAATTAAATAAATTTTCTGTCGAATCATATAAATGTTGCCGAAGGCAGTAGGGACCTGAAAGAAATGACTAAAAGTGTTAAAAAATGTATTGTCACCAGGTTCTGAGCTATCCTGAAAGTTTCAAATGTCTAGATAGTCGGGAAGTTAGTTAAAAATCGATTGCAAGATTTGTACTGGAAAAACAAACAAACGAACAAGAATCGAAGTTAATAAAAGCATGGTAAAAAAAAAAAAAAAACCCACTAAGTTCTACATCATTAAAATCATTAGTTATGGGTCACCTCCAGCATACATATCAAATGCAGCATTTAGACGCTATCTTATTCACTGATACACATACATACATATCTCTTTATTATAAAAAATGAAAAACGAGTTCAGAAGACCTATAAACTCATAGAAACACAAAAATGTCAAATTTGAATTTTTTAATGATATTCTCGTGTATAATATATGATCGGAATTTAATTATATGTATCCTTCCATCATCCGTAATTTTATAAAGTTAACGAATCGCTCTTTTATTTAATCAGCCACATTACTTTTGTTAAAAGTCTGTTTTGCACGTCCTTTAAGCATTTATTTATTACGAAATCCAAATTTATCAATTATTTTTATTTTATTAATAAACATGTTTTTCTTGTAAAAATTTTAAGAAAAAAGTGTCTTTTAATTTATTTCAATCCATTTTTGTAAAAAAAAAAAAATAGTAAAGAAAGAAAGAAAGAAAAATAAAAACAGAATTTATTACTATTTAATACCTTATTAAATGACAAAATTAAATTCATTGAATACGAGTGCCATCTCTTGACGAATTCACGAAATTTTTGGGTTAAATATCACAAAATTGAAAATAACTATCCTGTATATTGACCAAAAAAGTTTTGATTGCAAAAGGCACTAGTACAGGTCAAAAGGAATATCCATGCAAATTTTCAGCTCATTAGCTGCAGAACTCACTCTAGGCTCAATCGCTGTCAACATTTGGTGTCTTAACAATAACAAGAAGAAGAAGAATGTAGCCGGCAAATTTCGTGTTTTCAAAGTTATATAACTCAGGCCCCCTTAATTCGGAGCGACATGCAAATTTGTATGTTTTTTCTTAAGGGTATGCGTAAGGTCTGTGCAAAAAATCATAGGTCTTGGTGATCAGGGAGCTGAGATACAGGTAGTCGAAAAATCCGAGATGCTATGTCGACATAAAATACACTTGTAGCGTTACACCATTGACTTTCCTACTTCGTAAATTTCATTTTTTTTTGTTTTTCTTAATGTTTGTTTTAGCTTGGCGGGTGTTTGTTTCAGCTTGGCGGCGTGGAACGCTAGCGTTCCACGATATAAGTCCTACTAATAATCTAGTTTTTTTCATCACAGCAGATTGCTACTGCAGCATAATTTTTAAAGTTTTTTTTTTTTCTTTTTTCTTTTTTTTTATTAGAACACACACAGATTAATTTTTAATATTCAAAAATTTTAAGCTTTATTGGAACTTTGTGATTTATTGAATTTTAATAGCAGATTGAGAAATTTAAGGTCCTTATACATAAACTGTTTTTTCACTTTGAAGCTTTTTCTCTCTGTTTTTCATCGATATGAATAAATAATTCTTTATTTCATTTACAAACATTTAAGTTATTAAATAATTGATGAGGAATAATTGAAAAAAAAAAAAAATCCCAAGCAATTTTTGACTCAATCTAACATATTAGTTACTGAGCACCCTTTCATTCAACTGAATATGGTACTTACGAGTTTAATGCACGATTAAAAAAAAAAAAAGTTTGAAAATTTTCTTAAAATACAGCTTTTTTCTTTTTTTTTTCTTTCTTTTTTTTTTTTGTGCTAAACTTATTTTTAAATATATGTAGCTTAATTGAATGTGCGCAGATTTTTGGATGTAATTTTTACCAATTTTTTCCTCTGAAAAACTTAATAGTTATTCATAAAAGTTACTTCGAAAGTTACTTTAGCATATTAGCGACGGATATCTAGTGTAACTCAATATATATATATATATATATATATAATTCATAAATTATTAAATACTTATAAGTTTTGAAGCAAAGGTGATATTTTGCAGTTTATTTTGTAATTCAGGATATTTATGATCAATATTTATGATCAACTGGATAAATACTTTTAAATTTCGCAGCTAAAATAATTTTTTGCCATACATCTTTGTAATTTAGGATACTTATGATTAGTTTGCGCAAATCTCACATTGCTAGACACAAAATTAAGGTAGACGAAGAAATTCATGTAATCTAACCAGAAAACCATCCCGTACGGTAATAATAATAATAATAATAATAATAATAATAATAATAATAAATCCAAAGAAGCGTTAATCGAAAGAGCAAACACAAACATGTTTTTTGACGCATAAAACAATTGCCCTCGTCAGCTCGTTTTCCAATTATAAATTCTGAAAGTTCGCTGATGAACAGTGTAACCACACCTGAATCGATAAAAAACACGTTTTACTGAAATAATGAATGGAATCCAAAACAAGCAGAAATGGAAGAACATGGACAAATGTGTTGTTTGACGCTTTAAGGGGTTAGGTAGGTTTCGAAGGTTAAAAAAAAGAAAAGCATATTTTTACTAATTTTTTTTTCTGGATATTGCCGCTGCAGCATGTTCTATTCTTTATGGTGCCGGAATCGATGATTCTATGCAATTTGAAAAAAAAAAAAAAAAAAAAATCTGCGTTTTATTTCAATTTAAAACTTCAATCGCGTTTTTCTCGAAACTCTATTTTTGAAGTTGTTTTTCATGATTTCTCAAAAAGTTATGAACCGTTCTTGTTCAAATTTTGCACAGTTTTTCAAGATGACATTATCTAGTGCTTGAATAAAGGATTTTTTTTTTTTTTTTTTTTTTTTTTTAATCACAACTAATTTTACAAGTCAATATGTGGTGTAAATTTTACCAAAAAATTGGACTTTTTGTTCATAACTCCGCTAAAAATTCAAATTTTTCTTTTTTCTTTTTTCCTTCGTCCAAGCTATACACATCTACTAACAGAAAATATCTGTTATATATATATATATAAATCTGTCATGAATTATCTTGACAACGACGAGAGAACTTTTTTTCTGAGGAGTCAAGGGAAATGAGGCCCCCAATGGCTGAATTTTCAAAAATTTTAAATAAAAGTTTCACAAAGTGCTTGTTAAATGTGTATCTTTGATAGAATAAATAGTTTGAATAAAATATTTCATTTGATATATATATTAAAAAAATATATATATATATATACCTTTTTTGAACTTTTGAAACTCACCTAACCCCTTAATCAGTTACCCATTTCAGTTTTGAGATAAATTCTATCGAGATATAATGTCTGAAAATTCTCTAGCGCAGAAATTGATAAAAGTCATGGTTCTGACAAGTTTTATCGGGACTCCTCCCACTCCTTTCTCGTTACTATATTTTTGCTCAAACTTAAATATAAATTTATCGAGATCGGGATTTATCGGGATCACGAGGGCAGACAGTTTAAGCGTCCAAAATCTCGTTAGATTATGGCCTCTCGAATGAACATCATTTGATTGGTTCCTATTAAGAGATTATTTTAGTACAAAGTACACAAAGTTTTCTGAATACAAATGAAGCATAATTCTTACAAGAAATAATCATCAATGTCATGTCTGTAGGAAATGTGGTAATTGTGTAACACGAAGGGTTGCCAAATTTGGCCTTTTTTTTATTCAATAGTCACCAATAATTTTTATTTGTAACGTTTGACAAATCACTTCGAAGATTGATAGTGTATTATGTATATGAAATGTCACTTCTCGAAATTATTGGTGACAATTGAATAAAAAAAAAAGGCAAATTTGGCAACCCTGGTAACACGAGGCAATATTCAATATGTCGTGGTATACTCATAACCTCATAATCCAGGATTATTTGAGACGAATTGTCCTTCTCCTCTCTTACTCTACGAACAAGGTTTTTCTTTTGAATTTATGTTTTATTAAAAGGGTTATTAAATGTGTTATTAAAAAGATTTTCTTGTTTGTAGGAGGAAGCTGTTGAGTAACAAAACGTTTATTACATTTTCAATGGGACTAAGGTGAATAACGTGCTGGTCAGGCTATGCGATGGATAGTTTCATCTTTGAAATGATTTTGCACAGTTTACGTGTTGAGAAATTACCTAAAATAAAATAAAACTTTTCACTTGCAACATCTTGGAGTGGAATGGAGTGAGTTTTAAACTTCGCCCTATAGGGACGCATTAGGCAATTGGTGACGGCCTGGAATTCCTTCTTAGGGATGGTCCGGAGACATGATATCACAAATTTGATTTTCTGTAGAGGGTATGGCTCACTCGATTCGGTAACCCTTAGAGGTACTATTTGGAAACATGGAGGACATTGCAGCCATGATGTATTTTACGTACACCAACCGACTCAGTGTACACGATGGTCATTGGTCGGCTTGAGTACCGAAGCTGTAATTTTCCAATTACGAGCTCGGTGCTCTATCAACAAGATTAATGTGGTCCCCGTAATATTTTGAAGAAGTCGAATGTGCGGGAACAGAACGTTATAATGCACAATTGACCACTAATGGATTTAAACATACATGAGACTATTGACCTTAATGCCTGTGTACAATATGTTAAATGATATGTTTTAGTAAAAAATTCGTTTATTATTATTATTTTTTATTTATTTTTAATAACACTTTTATGAGTGTGCTTGTTTTAATTTTCACTTTTGTGAGGAATTCAAATATCAAAATTTCAAATAACAGAACAATTTTAAAGTGCTAAAGAAATGAAAAATGATATTAGAATAGAAAAATTCGTATATAAATATTTTTTATGAAATAGTTTAGGTAAATAATTAACAAATTAAATTGAAAAGATTTCTTCAGAATTTTTTTTTTTCTTTTTTGCCTTTATTACACAGACTTAGAAACGTTTCCTTGTCACTTCACAGGAAAACTCACGAAAACTATTTTTCATTTTAATAATGATTTCATTTTTGAAAAAGCATTGCACATTCCCACAATTGCAGTCTGAAAGACAGTTTGGTTAAAAGTCTCAGTTCAAGGAAAGATAACTAATGCATCCGGGTACTTAATCATATAGTTCCGTGAATATACTGAAAAACGGAATAATATAAACTTTAAATGAATATGTTACATTGAATAATTTAATTAAAAATGAGCTTTTTTTATTATTATTTTATTGGTGTGAAAGGGACCCTATTTAATTCAATAAAAATTTTGTCGAAAAAGTTTAGTTTAGCCATGTGAATAATAATAAAAGTAAAAATAAAATAAAATAAAATAAAATAAAATAAATAAATAAAGATAAAAGCTAGTATGCTGGGTATCACCCTAAATTCTGAAAATGGTTATTCAGTTATGGTGTTAAAGATTTAAAATTATTGATCGAAGTGATTAATTTAAATGTCTTCTAGAATGTTATTTAATTCAGACCTTCTTCTCGAGATCCTCGCTGGAAGGCAGAGACTCTTTCTCAGCGAGGGGCGCTGTCTTCGGCCGGGGTTCAAACCTTGGTGAGGATGGCCTGCTTGTCGCTGACCGAAGGCACTCGTGACTACGAGTCTTCGGCACTCCTGAAAAAAAAAAAAAAAAAAGCCATACGTAAGATATGGAAAAAAAAAAAAAAACTTTCTTGGAAACAGATTTTATAAGTTCTAGAGTTATTGAAACTTATGAAATAAAGTAAGTAATTTCGAGTTTTTGTTTTAAATAGTAAACAAATCTAAAAAAGTAACCCCTGTAATAAGATGATACAAAATTTTAGATATCAGAAGATAACACTGAAAATTGCGACACAAATGCATCTACCAATTACACATTTGTGCAACTGAATCTAGACGTCTGCAATTGCATTTGCACTCCTATATCTAAATTTACATTTAGTCTCCTACATTTAGTTACAGGGTGGGCACAAAATAATATGAGGTGTTTAGTGCCCTATAGATCTTCGTGTAATGAGCCGAAAGCAATAAAAATTTTCGTTTAAGCACAGCAGATTATGAGGTGCAGATTTCTAATGAAAAATATTAGTTCCAAAGGTCAACGACAGAAGAATATTTGGTACTCTGGTAAGAAAAACATAAGGAATCAGTATAAAAGCATTTCGTGTAGAACTATCATGAAGGAAAGATTGGAGAATTCTCATCATTGATAGACGAACTGTCTTTTGAGGGCGTGCTGTATTAATCAGTCTGTTTTATTAGCTGAGCGAAAATGTTAGTGCTGCTGATATGCTTAAAAACTTTCTGATACCACAATTACAGCAAAACGGATGTCTCAATTCTACCGTGTTTATGATAGATGGTGTGTCACCGCGCATTGAATGTTAGGTAAAGAATATCTTGCGATAACATTTCTCGGACAGCAGAATAATCAGTCGTGTATTCTCCATGACATGGCCAACAAGATCTTCTGATCTCAATCCGTGCGATATTTGATTATGGGGGTATTTGCAAAGCGTTATGTATCGAGAGCATATACTGACAATTCCTTTGGATGGATAAGGCAACTTTAGAAATTAGACGAATGAAGGCCAATATGCTGCAAGATTCCGTTGAAAGGTCGTATACCGTATTACTGAAACATCAAAATGGTGTCTTATCAAGCCAAATTTAAAAGCAACAATGAGTATTGTTCATTATTGATAAAGAAACTGTTAATTACTGTTTTAATTGATAATTACGTATTAATTTACTACAGATACTACACTTGCAGCACAAATGTTAACCTAGCGGTGATTTTTGGTACTATATTTTTTCTTTAGAATTCGAAGTCACATAGTCTACTGTGCTTGTACACAAATTTTTATTACACTTGGCCTATTACACTAAAAGCTATAGAGCTCGAAGTACTTCACACTATTTTACACGTTATTTTGCTTTTACATAGACGTATTTACATTTACACATGTGTCTACATTACGATCAAATAACTAATTCAAATCTGCCTATAATTACGTTGATACACCTCCATCTTACACATCTATATTTAAATATCTACGAATGAATCAAGGCAAAATAATTTAAGTTCACGTATAAGCATTATTACATTTACAGATGTATCTACCGCATATTCATCTACTTACTTAAAACAAATAATCTTTCGCAATTGAATTCGTTGTAAAAAAAAAAAAAAAAGAATTAAGAAAATACACCAAGTTATACTGTAATTACGGCATTTAGCATCAAACACTAAATTTTATATCAGTTGTAACAATTTTTCTGTTTCGCCATCTATTGACCAAATGTCGAATATTGTGAATAAATGTTTTATTTATTTATTTATTTATTTATTTAGAGTCCTCATAGTTTTACGTATCTGTTAAAAAATATTGAAAAATTTTAATGAATAGAAAAATTAAAATGTTACAGTGAAAAGTTATTTTTATTAACTATAACAAAATATTTAGATACTACTGACATATATGACATGTTTAAAGGTTTAACAAAATTAAAAAGGAAAATAAAAGATTTTTTTTTTTTTTTTTTTTTAAGAAAAAAGATGTGGGAAAAAAGAAATCTATAGTATATTTACTACTGGGAATTATTCAAAATGTTTCATCTTTTTACATTTCTAAGATCAATATTTTAGCTATTTTTCAAATGTGTTAATTTGTAATTCATGAAATAGCCAATTTAAAATCGGATAGAGATCTATTTCAAGTATCATTTTTGATTTTAAACTAATAGTAGTTTTTATTCTCGTTGGAATTCCACAGGTTTGTTTTGTTGCTAAATGAAATAAAAATTGCTAAAATGATTATCCCTGTTCAAGAATGATTTAGAACAGTTAAGTGATTGCTAAAGATGGGGAAGGGTGGTTCAGAAGCTACGTCCACACCTGCTACGCGATTGGTCCAGGTTCAATTTCCAACTGGTAAAACTGAACTTTTTATACTTAACACGTATATGGTTTTTGAGAAATTTACAATTTATGGCAAAAGGTGTTGGCACACGAATTGCCAGCATTTTATAATGCAAAATTACATTATTATTATTATTATTTTTCTAACCTAGAGAATTTTTCTAGTAACAACACGTTTTCAATAATAAATTGAAGAACTGATGTACAATAAATAATCAAATTTGAACAGTTTCAAAAGGACGTAGCCTTTCTCCTTCAGGTGAAAAAAAAAAAAAAAAAAAAAAAAAAAAAAAACACGTGCGCAAACACGTGCTTACACACCTTGGAGGAAAAAGCAAGTTCTTTAATTTATTATTGGACAAACCTTATTCAGTTTTGCTTTTACTTTCAAGACAGTAGCCCGTGTTTTTTGCACCTAAAGAAGAATGGTCACCTTTCGAAACCGGTAGTGTTTGCATCAATTTTATGATCTGTGAAGAAGTTTTTAAGTTGGATTCGTTTTCAGCTATTGAATTAACAGTTTCTTACAATGAAAACCAGCTTCATTAAAAACTTGAAAGAAAAATCAATAAAAAAAGAATATATAAATAAAATAAAAATGTTATTCCTATAAAATGATTTTTTGTCTCTAAAATTTCTCGGAAATAGATTGAATTAAAGAACAACCTCTTTTTAACTAAATATCTAAATCGTTTTTTATAATATGACCGTACACTGCATGATATAATAAGCTACGGATAGCAGAATTGAAAGGTGGAATAGTTTCTTTTTTTTTTCCTCCTTAATTTTGCCTAGTTAGTAATAGTAAATGTATTTAAAATTCGTATTTATTTCATACTGTCTCTACAAAATTGATCACATGATTTGAATCTCAACTAAATTCAAAGAAATAAAATCCAACTAACGAACGACAAATAGTGTCTGTTGTATATATATTTTAGTTTCAAAACACATTTTAATGTTCTGATCCTTATTTCCTTCGAGGCAAATGAAGCAAGTAGCCGGGTCCGCACTTATCATGAAATCATGAAACGGTTTGTTGGCCACTTTATACTCATTTGGGCCCTAAAGTTTAAATTGAATTCCGAACCACTGCAAACATCCATGCCAAAACCGCGTTTCGAACCCGGTCCTTGGCAACTAAAATAATTATGAAAAAATCTGAAACTTTCGTATATCTACACGTGTTAAGGAACCTGAATATATATATACTGTTACAAAGTTGTAAATAATTGTGTTTATTTTAGTGTAAATTCTTTCAAAGAGGCTTAGTAAGTTGATAAAGTGCTAATTTTGTGCATTTCTAGTCGTTTTAGCGTTGAAATAGCCTTATTTTCCCTTAAAAACGCATTAAAAAGCCCCAATAAGGCAGGTAATGGATTTGGCGCCAAATTTGGCGGCTTTTTCCCACCTTGGCGATTTTTTGGGCGACCTTGGGGAGAAAATCCTTATTAGGGATATACCAAATATGGAAGCTCTAATCTCATTGGCTGATGAGATACGGAAATTTCTGGAAATTTCCACACTTTTCTACAGGGGTATATAAAGGCTGTTTTCTTCGCCAAGGCGGTTAGTTCAGTTCAGTCTGAGATCTGCTTCTGTCAATGTTGCATTGCTTTGAGCCTCTTCGAAAGAGACTTGCTTTATGTGTTATTGCTATACAGTTTGTACTGTGGATTTGCTATTGACAGCTGTTGTTTAAGCTGTGTTTACTGGTTGAATTGAAGCTGATACTTGGTTTATAGACCTGTATTTTTTTTGGAACTTTCTGTGAATAAATTACTGAATTTTTGTAAGTTTTGCCTTTCATTCTCGGACAACTCACGAACCCCCAAGTACGCAACAATATATATATATATATTTCTTCCACAAGGTATGTGTTTGTGTGAGAATGCGTGAATGAGCTCGATAGCATCTAAATGCTGCATTCGAATGAGCTCAAATTTAGGAGTCCTCTTATAAATCACTGTCACATGAATATACAGATTTTCATGCGTGTAAAAAATATGATACTCTTGCAGGGGTACAAAGGAGCATTTTTATATTTTACAGTTTACGAATTCAAATAATTGCTCATTAGTATTGTTATATTATTTTAAGCAGAATAAAATTGATATATGTTACATGGCTTTGTTAAAATTTGGACAATATAGGAAGTGGTATGCACAGCACTTTTAAAGGAATAACTGAAGTAGTTACACATATTACCTCCCATGAGATCTAATTGTCTGGAGTGCATTACATTACCTAAAAGAGAATGAAACTTACATTCGTTTTAGAATTTTGCTAAAGCATGGTCATTAGTGGAAATTGCGTGCTCATCACCTATAGTTCTTTTACAGGGACGCCCACAAAAGAATTCGGATACATTGTGCAAACATACAAACTTGGGGAGAAATACTTAAACACCTTTCCATAATTTCAATATTTACTGAGTTATTCAGCGATGCATATTTGTTTAAACATCTGATAAGTACCTGTTTGTTCAGAAAGTCGAGTGAAATCACTTCAGTTTAAATTTATCACAGAGTGAAATAAAAACTAACGACAAGAATTTATCAGGCAGCAGTTTTAGAAAAATGCAGATACCCTTGAAAGCACAATTTTCATATGATGACAGAACAATCAGTTTAAAAATATAACATTTTTAATCTGTCAGGATAATTTTAAATAGCTAAAGACGTTAAATCATACAATTATTTATTCTTGTGAATCACACTGCAATTGCATTAATTAAAATAAAAATAAAAATAATTAAAGGAATTAATTATAAATATGCATTAGCAAAATAAATAAATAAATTAACAGCTGTGTATTCGAAACACTTGAGTAATTAAATTAAAGTAGTATTTTGGAATAATTAATCAAGTTGTAATTCTATTCATTTTAAATCTAAACGCAGACAGATCATTAAAAATGAAAAGGAAAAAAGTATTTATTAGATCTTATTTATAAACAACAACAACAAACATAATAATAAATTATTAAATTGTCTAAACAATTTATAAAAACGTATTTACAAAATAAATTAAAAATAAAGGAAGTAGAAAAGTAAAAGGACTGAAATTAATATTTAAACTAATTTAATAGGATTAGTTATTTATTTATGTATTAAATATTGTGTCATCTGAAAAATGATAAAATGAATCAAGCAAAAGCTAATTATACTGCTTTAGTTCTCCTGTTTTCGGTTATAACCTAGAAATATCAAATAAATAAATAAATAAACACTCTACTAAATATTTAAAGAAATAAAAAAGAATATTTAAAAGAATAACTAAAGTTGTTAAATATTAAGTACATTTTAAGTAGAACTTACGGGAATTGAGGCTTATAGAAACTAATATGAAAAATTTACACTTTACACCAACATGGCGAAATAGAAACAATTGTCGCCAAGTGAAGAACAAATATCGCCAAAATCATACTCATCGGCAAAACATTTGTCATCTAAGATACCTTCATAAAGTTATCTTATTCTGTTTTCGATTTATATTACAAAATTAAATAAATTTTTATATTTAAAAAATGTAGGTAAAGATATCCTTTCAGAAATAAAATCCTAATCCTATGTATCAAAATCAAACCTCAATTTTTGATTTTCTATGGTAAATATCAATAATAAATCAATGTATAAGTAATCTCAAGCTGAGAGTTAAATTGTAAACACGTGTCATTTTTATAATATAATTAAAAAACACTTCTAAAACACGTCTAAAATACATTTATTAAAAAGGTTAAAATCTTCCAAAGCTTTTCGCCCTAACAAATTAAGGCATCATCAGGGATTTAGTTATACACATCATAGAGCAGTTTTATATACATTTTTTGTACCATATGGTCAACAGTTAAGTCCTTTCAAAAAACAAAGTCAACTGGAAGCTACACTTAGAAGCTGGAACTATTGTAGTATGAGGAGGTGCTACATTTAGACGCTGGAATTATTGTAGGATGAGGAGGTGCTACACTTAGAGGCTGGAACTATTGTAGGATGAGGAGGTGCTGCACTTAGAAACTGGAACTATTGTAGGATGAGAAGATGTTATACTTAGAGGCTGGAACTATTGTAGGATGAGGAAATGTTACATTTGGAGGCTGGAACTATTGTAGGATGAGGAGGTGCTACACTTAGAGGCTGGAACTGTTGGAGAATTAAAGAACTGCCTGTCAAGAAATTGTAGAATCACCAGAGTGCAAATGCAAGAACTGAATTTATTACAGGCGTTTGAAGAGTCACATGAGGCTAGTGAAGGAATAGAACTATACGGAACTAGAAAACACAGACTGTTAGTTATTTTCTAATATAGTGCCAAATTATTGGCAAAATTGCAGCATCTTTTGAATTTATTGAGTTTTTATGTTTAATTATATTAATAGCTTCACAAAAATACAGTTCTTGGATCGTAGGAGGGGCTGCAATAATTTTGACGTTATCCCACATAGGAGTAGCGTTAGGGTTATCATAAATAAAATAAACCAAAGTAGAACTCTTTCCTTCCTTAATATTCCGTATATGTTCTTGTATTCGTTTGGTTAAAGTTCTTTTAGTTTGTCTAATGTAACAGAAAAGTTATTTGTCATTTTTATGGGTATTTTATAGACACCTCCCACTGAAGGTGTCTATAAAATACCTATCAAAAATAACAAAGAAATTTTCAGAAATGTTCAAGAACAGGAAAGTTCTTTGTTATTTTTGATGGGTATTTTATACCCATCAAAAATAACAAAGAACTTTTCTGTTACATTGGACAAACTAAGAGAACTTTAATCAAACGAATACAAGAACATATACGGAATATTAAAGAAGGAAAGAGTTCTACTTTGGTTGATTTTATTTATGATAACCCTAACGCTACTCCTATGTGGATAACGTCAAAATTATTGCAGCCCCTCCTACGATCAAAGAACTGTATTTTTGTGAAGCTATTAATATAATTAAACATAAAAGTTCATTAAATTAAAAAGATGCTGCAATTTTGCCAATAACTTGGCACTATATTATAAAATAACTAACAGTCTGTGTTTTCTAGTTCCGTGTAGTTTTATTCCTTCAATAGCCTCATGTGACTCTTCAAACCCCTGTAATAAATTCAGTTCCTGCATTTGCACTCTAGTGATTCTACAATTTCTTGACCGGCAGTTCTTCAGTTCTGCAACAGTTCCAGCCTCTAAGTATAACATCTCCTCATCCTACAATAGTTCCAGTTTCTAAGTGCAGCACCTCCTCATCTTTCAGTGGTTCCAGTTTCTAAGTGTAGCACCTCCTCATCCTGAAATAGTTCCAGCATCTAAGTGTAGCTTCTAGTTGACTTTGTTTTTTGTAAGGACTTAACTCTTGACCATATGGTACAAAAAATGTATATAAAACTGCACTATGATGATGCCTTAATTTGTTAGGCCGAAAAGCTTTGGAAGATTTTAACCTTTTTAATAAATGTATTTTAGACGTGTTTTTAAAAGTGTTTTTTAATTATATAATAAATCAATGGCCGAATTCAACGTTTTTGTATGTTTAAGATTCTGTACGCTATGTTCAAGATTCTCCTGCTTTCAGGCGGCTACATTGCGTTTCTTCTTTTATCATGCGCTCGTGCTAACGTATTTATTTATCTGTTGAAGGGTCGGCGATAATTATTTTGACATGGAATAATAATTGATGCGTGCTCTTGTAATTTATAGCGTTTTCTTATTTTCTTCATTTTAAAGAGCTTTTTAAGGAACATTTTACTAGAAGTTGTTAAACATTTATGTTGTATAGTTTATACGTTTAAAATAATGAACGAAATTAAGCTTTTATACTTTTACTGTAATTAGTATTAATAAGAGAGAAACACTGACGGTTTGTGTTTAAAATATTGTAAAGTAAAGTGTTTGTGTAGTTTTCTCATAAAAGCATTATGTATTTAAACGAAAAAAAAAAAAAAAGTGCACTCGTATATGTTTGTTTACCATTTTATATTTTTGGAACTCTAAATTTTAACTTAGGTGGTATAACTATAATATATATAGTGCAACATTTTTTAAATCTTTAAATTTTCGTTACTGACGTGATCAACACTAATACGTTTATATCAAAATAAAAAAAAAATTAATTAATCAACAGAAAATCTGACACATACTTCCATTTAATATTAAGTTGAACTACTAAATCACAACTATGATCGCCTTTTCCGATTACTAAATTTTCGTTGCTGGCCTGCGATCTACTAATATGTTTATATACAAATAAAAATCAGCTAAGAAATGAAAAGGTATTGATTAAAAAATAACGGTAGATTTTACAGCAGAATGTACTGGCACCCATTTTTGCCAGCACAATCTGCTGTTAAATAGGGTAATTTGCAGCGAAAACACTTGAAAAAAAAAAAAAAAAAAAGATTCTTTTATAGATGTTTCTGTTGTAAATGATTTCTTTTTGATAGTAGAATTTGCTGGAAACTTTTTTGCCAAAACATTTTGCTGTAAATACAACCGCTACTTTTTTACAGTGTAAAGATAATATTTGTTTGGTCTAGATTGGCAGCAGTTCCGTTTTTATTGGCTTCTCATGACGATGTTAGCAAATTCTATGAAAAACTAACGCTACAAAAATCAAAGCATAATAAAACGAAAAAATGCCTATTTAAAGCTGCCGTTATGTATTATTAGGTTTGAACGTTGATTAAGAATCTCCTATATTATTAAAATCTGTACGCGTGTGTGTGTGTGTCTGTCTGTCTGTCTGTGAGAAACGGCTTGACGCAGCTAAGGCTCCGCCGCTAAAGGTCGCACGGACTTCGAACAGGTACCGTCGGACAGAGAATTTATCGCAGATCAGGGTTATCTAATTTGCTAAACGATGCGACCCTAATTAGCGGAGATATTAATTAAAACGTCGACCATTGTCTAACGAAAAATGACCCAGAATTCACGATTAAATGCTTAAAAAGCGACATTTTTACGGAAAAAGTGGAAAATAAATTAGAAATATCAGTCGTATCGTTACAAACAAGATACCATTGGAAAGGGCTTTTTTTTCTTAAACCGATGGTTTAAACGGCTTATCGATCGGACAATTAGATTTTTTAAAATTAACTAAACTATAAAAAAATATTGGCAACAAATCACAAGAATCTTAGCTTTGCAGACTTTTCGTCTACAGCAGTCTTCAACGGAAACACATCTGCTATTTAATGAGATCACGTGTTTCGTACTGCGATTAAATATTACAATTTTCTATTTTCTTCAATTTTTCAAATTTTACACATTTTATTTAGTATATATTATTTTCACCACAAAACAAACTTGCATTTCATATTTCATCGATTTTCGTCAATAAACAAAAGATTTACATTTTAATTGCAAATTAAATTTTATCTTTACACGCCGGACATTTTTGCAATATTCTAATACGCGTATTTCAATTTCCAATTACGATTGATTTATTTTTTATACATCATACGAAAGATATTTTAAAGTTCTTTTACATAATTCAAAGTTTTCAACAGATTTACACGTTTTGAGGTCTCCTGAATCAGTGTTCTTTCATGGCGCTATAATATTTTCAAATTTCAATATTTCAATTTCTAATTATGATTAAATTATTTTTAATACATCATTCGAAAGATATTTTAAAGTTCTTTTAAATTATCGAAAGTTTTCACGAGATTTACACGTTTTGAGGTCTCCTGAATCAGTTTTCTCTTATGGTGCTGTATTATTTTCAAATTTCAATATTTCAATTTCTAATAATGATTAAATTTTTTTTAATACATCATTCGAAAGATATTTTAAAGTTCTTTTATCTTATCGAAAGTTTTCACCAGATTTACACGTTTTGAGGTGTCCTGAATTAGTTTTCTTTGTATCTCAGCTACTAATTAAAATAATTTCATAAGTAATACATCATTAGAAAGCGTTTTTGAATTGGAATGGAACAGTGGAATACAGAAATTTCTACCGACAGATGGCGCTGTAATATTTTCAAATTTCAATATTTCAATTTCTAATTATGATTAAATTATTTTTAATACATCATTCGAAAGATATTTTAAAGTTCTTTTAAATTATCGAAAGTTTTCACATATTTACACGTTTTGAGGTGTCCTGATTACGTTTTCCTTTGCATCTCAGCTAATTGAGTTAGACCGTTCAAAATTGGTATACGTAGGTTAATTAGGAGGGGCTGAAAGGGTGGGGAAGAGATAGGCGTGCACCGTGCGCGTATCCCCTAACTTGTGCGCGCAGCGCGCACGGGACTGCGCGGCCGAAGGCAGGTCCGACTTTTTAACCGATGAGAAATGATTTTTTTCATTTTCTTTTCTTAAGAATAAAAATTTGATTTGAGAAGGAGTATATGCGCGCAGCGCGCATGGGTTTGCGCTGCCGATCAGCTGCTGTGGGGACCCGGTGTGAGTTTTTAACCGATCAGAAATGATTTTTTTTAGGGGGCACGAAGGGTCAGGGAAGGAATGTGCGATCGCAGCGCGTGTATCCGTGAACTTGTGCGTGCGCAGCGCGCACGTGACTGCGCTGCCGAAGGCAGTGGGGACCCGGTCCGACTTTGTACCCGATGAGAAATGATTTTTTAAATTTTCTTTTCTTAAGAATAAAAATATGACTTCAGGAGGAATATGTGCGCGCAGCGCACGTGTACCTTCACACGTGCGCGCGCATGGGTCTGCACTGCCGAAGGCAGTGGGGACCCGGTGCGAGTTTTTACCCGATCAGAAATGATTTTTTTAGGGGGCACGAAAGGTCAGGGAAGGTATACGCGCGCGCAGCGCGTATATCCCTTAAGTTGTGAGCGCGCAGCTCGCACGGGACTGCGCTGCCGAAGGCAGTGGGGACCCGGGCCGACTTTTTACCCAATCAGAAATGATTTTTTTTAATTTCTTTTCTTAACACTAGAAGTTACTTTTTGTTTCTGTTACTGTTAGTTTTCATTTCTTAAGAATAAAAATATGACTTCAGAAGGAATATGTGCGCGCAGCGCACGTATATACCTTCACACGTGAGCGCGCATGGGTCTGCGCTGCCGAAGGCAGTGGGGAGCCGCTGCGAGTTTTTACCCGATCAGAAATGATTTTTTTAGGGGGCACGAAAGGTCAGGGAAGGTATACGCGCGCGCAGCGCGTGTATCCCTTAAGTTGTGCGCGCGCAGCGCGCACGGGACTGCGCTGCCGAAGGCAGTGGGGACCCGGGCCGACTTTTTACCCAATCAGAAATGATTTTTTTTTTTAAATTTCTTTTCTTAACACTAAAAATTACTGTTAGTGATTCATTAATTTTAGTGATTCATTTGAAAATACTGACCCGCTAGCGGGCGAAGCCAGCTAGTATTTCATCAAAATTCGATATTGCTCTAGATAAGGTTAACGTTAACTCAATTCTTTTTAATATAAATCCTAACAAAGTCTTAATTGTACACATATCTAAATAGTAAATATTATTTCCAAACTGATATGGACTTGTATTGTTTTTATGGGTTGTTTGTTGTACAATTAGAGAAAGAGATTTTTTAACTCTTTCCAACAACGTTGAAAAGTGTTAATGACTTTGGTTTGTCTTTCCGTCTGTCCGTCAGTCTGTTTTTCCGCGCTCTAACTCCCGTAAATATTCACAGAATTTCTTGAAACTGATATATACTATTCAAGCTCACTATCAGATGTTCCCTAATAAAAATTGAGTAAATACCGCTATTGGTTTGAGCACAGGGTCACCCGAAAGTGTTCCAAATCATTGCGTTCTATGAGAGATATTTCTATAAACCATATTTTAATAACTTTATATCGCACAAATACTAATGAAATTGAAACATCCTTTTTATATGCACAAAATAATGCTTTCTATAAAATATAGTATGATTAGTATTAAAATTTAGATGACTGTACAGAAATTTTCAGTTACATTAAGAGCTAGTGATGGAAATTTGCATTTTCGGTTACATCAAGAGTTGAAAATTTTTTTTAGTGCGAATATGATGGGAATTATTGTATCTGTCTGTCCGACTGTCCATCTATCTATCTGTTTCGCCTCCAGCGTTCGTAAATATTTTAAGAATTTCTTAAAACTGTTAGATGTTACTCAAATTCATTATGGAATTTTTCCTAAAATGGCATTAATGAGCTCTGTACTTCTGGTATGTTTATAGAAAAAAAAAAAAAAAAAAAAAAGGCCAACGATTTACGTTTAATGAGACAATTTTTATAAATCATATTTAAATAACTTACTACTGCAAATATCATAAAGAAATTGACATTTATTTTTAATAAACTAAAATAATGCTTTGTATTGAATATGACATGCTTAAGCTACAGGGTTACACTAAAATATTCAAATATTTTAAGGGCTGCAATTGAAAATTAAGGACTGAATTTCCGTTTGTAACACTTTCCAAAAATATTTAAGAGTGATTATGAATTCAATTATCCTATATGTCTGTCTGTCCATTGTGTGATAATGTAGGCAAAGAACATCGAAGGTCATACGATAGAACGTATATACAGTTGGAAAGTGTTAATAATAAATGCGAACAGCATAATTTTTCTTTCTTGTTTTCATCCCTCTATGATTACACGTATGATACACGCACACAGCAATATATCCAACCTAAAGTTTAGAATGCAGTTATAGAACTGAAAACTTATCATTGACGGAATAATTATTTTTCTTGTTTTCGCTTTTTTTTTTTTTTTCCATTTTTTGTGGCACTTTTTTTAAAAAATGTAAACAAAAATATATTTGTCATTCACGTGTAAAAAAATTATTTTCTTTTATGTCGAAAAGTAAAAGGATTTCATATTTTATTTATTTATTTATTGGCATCAACTTGTTTCGTATTTTTAATATTCTTAAGGTTATAATGAGTTTTTTATTTAATATCTTTTCATAATCAATTATTTGATTAAACTAAAAAAATACTGTGTTAACCAGATTTTGTTCTGACTAATAAGCGTATCAATTTTCGTAGCGATCGTTTGAACGATATAGCTTTCTAGCGAACTAAAACCTGACAGATTCAAGGTGAAACACAGCAAATGATAACAACATTGACTGAAAATAATAGTCCTGTCACACTAATAAAAAAAAAAGTTTAATTTTGAAATGTACAGCATAGTTCAATGGTATCTTATTCTTAAACTATAATTGATTCTTAAGGACAAAGTATTAGATAGAAATTTTAAAATATGTATCTATAACGTAATGTATTAAAACTTTGTACAGTTGAAAAGAGTACAATATCGTAAGATTTAAAAAATAATGTCTTGGCTTTGCACTTTTTCTGCAACATGTCTGACATTTCTTATTAATATCAGAAATTATATCTCAGTCTATAAAAATTTTCAAAAATATGTCTGTATGAGCAACGATTTCTTTTTGTATATTTCATTAAATTCTTATTATTTCAGACAATAAACGAAATAATTTAATTCCATTACGTCATCCAGGACAAAAATTTGTCACAATTAAACGTGAAAAATGGTTTTTCAAAGAATTTCTAGAATGTTCATACCGGATCTTCGTACGTCACACCCCAGACTGTATAAATAAGCACAGTACAATAACGTGAATTAACTGCCAAAATGAAGTTTCGGAGTTGTTCCATATTCTTCTTATTATTAATTGGACTTTTTGGTGAGCTTATACACCTAAGATTCTGGTTTTATTAAATTTTATTATTTCCAATGTTATATTTGTTTAACTTTTGTGTATATAGAATATTGTTTATCTAACAAATTCTCTCTTAATTTTGAGTATATTTTTCAGTTATGAAATATTAGCAGAAGGTTTTTATGAATATCTAAAGTTTCACACGCATTGAACATAGCTATCAGTATTTGGTTTTGAGTATACTTTTAAGTATCTATTTTTATGAGCAGAAGTGTTTATGTAAAATTTTATGTGAGAATGTATGTACGAGATTTTCCACTAATGATATTTATGTACAGGTTATATGTTTTACATTATACTTCAGTAAAATTTCATTGCCTAATTCTTGTTTATTAATTTTCTACTTATTAATTTACAGAAAGTTATAAACCTAACCAATTTCAAGAACTTGTATACATTTTATGTGATTATGTTTTAGCAGCTTAGGGCTTTGTACAGAATATATTTAGGCAAATATACGATGGTGAAAGCACAAAATTTTACTTATGATAGTGTAACAGGTATAGTATAAAACATTTTTCCTGTTTTTAATTCTATTTATATTAGTGATAAATGTAGAGAATTATTGAACAATTGATATATTTTTAATGTATTTAATAAATGTTTCTTGGTAAAAAGTTCTAAAATACTTCATGAGAAGTTATATTTATCATATCTAACAACGTTTAAAAAGCCATTTAAAGCTAGAGTTTATGAATGATATACAAGACGAGTATAAATGATTGATTGGTTTGTAAATCACTGATAACTATCGACAAACAGGAGGGAATGCTTGAAAATTTTCATTATATCATCCAACATAATCTTAACGTCCTGGTGCACTTGACGGTAAATACAATTTAAGAGAGCGTGAAATAAGATATATCTAATATTTATTTTACGTAAAAATAATTTCGTCTTGTGTAACATTTTTTAAAATAAAGTTTTTTAAGATCTAACGAACCATTTATTATCATGCGGTACACACAAATAAAGCAATTTTAGGAATAACTCATTCAAAAATATATACACTACAAATACTGTGTGTATGGGAAAATGGAAAAAATCTGTAAAGTTCAAAATAATCCTTTTTTTTTCAGCATTTCTTCTAAAGCTATAATTATAAGCAATAAAAAGAGGTAAATTTACATAATCTTTTTCATTTAACATTATCAGATAAATTTTATTAAAAAAAGTACGCGTTTCTTTTTTATTGGATTTTCTTTTAGATTTTTCTAAATCACTCTTTCTTTCACAAATTTCATCATTATTTTAAATCTATATCTTTTTAATTTTTAGGCGAATTTAATTAGATTTGGTATTGACGTTAGTTTTGAAAATGTGATAACACATTTTTTAAGAGGTATTTCAGAACTTTTTCACCAAGTTACAGCTATATATTTGTATAGCTGTTTATAACATTTTAAATGTCATGATGATATTTTGAATGATACTTTTGAAATCATTCATATAATCTGAGCATAAACCTTAATTACTTTTTAATTAAAAATGCTTTTTATCATATGTAATTATCTAATATTTAAAAAAATCTCTATTTAAATGTTGTATACTTGTGAACCATGTAATGAAGGGAATTTAAAATTGTTATTTTAATACTAAATGCATAATTAGTTATTTGAAATTAATAGTATAATGTAGTTCTCCTGTTTACATAAATATAGATTAAGAAGAGTTTGTAATGATTTATTCGATTTTTGGAAAATTTTATTCGAAAATTTTATTATTATCATATTAATTTATGTAGTTTAAAATTTCTAAAGTAACGTAAAGAAAATTCGTTTTTTTATGTGGTAATTTTATAGGTGTTTTTGTTTAAAACAAATCATTATATTTTTAAAATCCCAAAAATTAATAAAAGATGTATATAATAATGATAATAAATAAATAAATAAGTATAATAAATATATAAATTTTTTAATACCACTAAAATTGAGTAGAAATGTTTATTTTATTTTATCAAATGCTACAGAAATTGGTTCTTTTCCATTTCAGAACCGCCATTCGACTCACACTACCAAGAGAATCATTTGGCGATTCATAAATATAGCGATCTAAGTACCCAGCCATTTGAGATTTTCTTCTCAATTCATAAATGGTTAATTTCATTCGTCAGTGTATATAGAAACCAATTTTTAATTTTCAACAAACTCAGTTATTTATTTATTTATTTTTCTTATAGAGAACATATAAAACATATCAAATAATATAAAACAACTATATTAATCTATTTATTTATTATTATTACTATTATTATTAATATTTTGCATGTCATTAATAAAATAAGAACGAAAAATCATGTGGTGCGCATTGATTATTAACACTTTCTAACTCTACGTACTTGTTGTATCATATATCTTTCAGTTTTCTTTGCCTATATTATCACACAACGGACAGACAGAAGAAGGACTGCAAGGCCTACAGATAGACTTACTGAATTCATAATCACTCTTAAACGTTGTTGGAAAGTGTATAAAAAGATTAATGAAAAAGAAATGCATCCATTAGATTCTAGTTGTAGCCTTTAATGTATCTGAATTATTTTAGCGTAGCCCTGTAAATCTGAAGGTCAACTCATATTTTATATAAAACGTTATTTTAGCATATTAACTTTAAATGTCAATTTCTTTATAATTTTTACAGTAGAAAGTTATTTAAATGTGATTTATAAAAGGGTCTGTCCTAAAACGCAATGCATTGGCATGTGTTTGGGTGTCCCTGAAACAAAAACTAGTTGTACAGGATTTATCAATGCTATTTTGAATAACGAACATTCCATAGTGAACTTGAATAACATATATCATTTTTTTAAATTTTTGAAAGTATTTACGGACGCTGGGGGCAGGCAGATGGACGGATAGACAGATGGACAATCGGTCACACAGGTACCCAAATAGAGATTATATTCACATTAAAAAAAAAAAAAAAAATTAATGTGTTAAAAACCCTTAAGATAAACGAAAATACAATTCCAGCAAATTTCTAATAATAACTATTAATGTAACTGAATATTTTTGTGTGGCCCTATAAATGTAATGCTAATCATGCTATATTCTATTGAAGAGATTCACTTGTTCTTATGATTAACATAGTCCAGTTTCATTAAGGTTTGTGCAAATTAAAGTTTCAAAAATTTGGTTTATAGAAGTACCTTTCATAGAACGCAATGCTTTGTAATGCTTTCGGGTGTCCCTGTACACAAACCAGTGGTGGTATTTATTCCATTGTCTATAGAAAACATCCGATAGTGAACTTGAATAACATATTTTAATTTCATTAAGATTTGTAAAGTAAAGGTATTAAAATATGGTTTATAGAACACAATGCTTTGGAATACTTTCGGGTGTCCCTGTACACGAACCAGTAAAGGTATTAATTCCATTCTCAATAGGGAACATTCAATAGTAAACTTGAAGAACGTATATCAGTTTCAAGAAATTCAATGAATATTTACGGGAATTAGAGCGCGGTCAGACGGAGAGACAGACAAACTGAAGTCATTAACACTTTTCAACCTTGTTGGAAAGTGTTAAAAAGGAAATTTAAATTTTTGAGGAAGTAAGCAAAGATAATTTTAATTTTCTACACATATCATGTCTGTCCCGTTATTTGATAATTTTTTATGAATGCATTTATTATAATTTTATATTTTTTAAACATTTTCCAACAAAGTTGAACAGTGTTTATGACTTCGGTTTGTCTGTCTGTCCGCGTTCTAACTCCCGTAAATATTCATGGAATTTCATTAATCTAATATGTGTTGTTTAAGTTCACTATGGGATGTTCCTTGTTGAAAATGGGGTAAATACCACCACTGATTTGTCTACAGGGACACCCGAAAGATTTTCAAAGCATTGCGTCCTATGAGAGGTATTTCTATAAGTCATATTTTAAGACTTTTATCTCGCGCAAATCATAATAAAATTGACACTAACAATACATATGCACCAGAAAATGATTTCTATATAGAATGTTATATGATTAGCATTAAGATTTACAGGGCCACACAAAAATAATCAGTCACATTAATGGTTATAATTGGAAATCGCCAGAATTGCATTTTCGTTTGCATGAATCGATTTCCACAATTTTTAGCGATGCTGCAGCTGTATATCTATCTGTATATCTCTACATATCTATCTTTCTGTCTGTCTATCTGTCCGCTCTCTAACTTCCGTAAATATATACGGAATTCGTGGAAACTGATATACGTTATTCAAGTTCATTATGAAGTGTTCCTGATTTAAAATGGGATAAATACAACCATAGGTACAGGGACACCTTAAAATATAAAAAAGCATTGCGTTCCATGAGAATTATTTCTATAAATCACATTTTAATACTTTTATTTTGTACAAATCATAATGAAATTGACATGTATAATTCATGTGAACAAAGAATATTTTCTATAGACTGTAGTAATGATTAGCATTAAGATTTACAGGGCTACACAAAAATATTCCACTACATTAAGAGCTACAGTTGGAAATTTCTGGAATTGCATTTTCGTTTGTGTTAAGCGTTACTTTCCAACAATACTTACGTAATTATGGATTCAGTTAGTTTATCTGGTTGTATTTCTCTCCTGTCTGTCCGTTGTGTGATCCCGTAGGCAAAGTACATTGCACACTGAACGATGCAACGAATGCGTATAGTTGGAAAGTGTTAATAAACTATGCGAACCGCATGATTTTTCGGTCTTTTTGGAGGGAGTGGGTGGGTAAATATCCTCTTTCTGTAAATTAAATGTCTAAAGTTCAAAGTAGTTTACTTAAAATAATCAACTTTAACACGCGTTCTTAACTTTATGCATAGATTTACATTATAATATTCATACTTTTTATGCATTTATTCACGACTTATTAGAATTACATATTTCTAAAACTAAACCTACACAGATTGTTTTCCAAGGGAGAAAAATCAGTGGATTTATTTTGAAACAAAAAATTATTATTCACAGTATTTACGCCAGTCTGGGTTCGAATCCCAGACAAGGCATGGATGTATTGTCTTTGTTAGGAGTAGCGATGACCGTCCATTGGGTGCCCCTTCAGAAATGGTCATCGATTCGGCGACCCTCCGGCCAATGCTTAGTCGCAAGTGTCTCGACATTGAAGAAAAAAAAGTATTCACGCCACCACATGCTGTCGACAATACGCTGTTTTCAACAAATGTCACCAAAGTCACACTAATGTTCGACAGATTTATCGTATGCAATATTTTTTTTCTGCTTCTCATGTTTATATAAAAAATATAAGCTAATATTTTTTTATAAATTTGTAGAATGTTAGCTAAAGAAAAAAAAAAAAAAAAAAAGAAAGAAAGAAAGAAAGAAAGAAATTGAAATCTGAACGTAAAACATCCTTCTAAATCCATGTTTCTTTATTTGCTTGGGGAATATCGTTAATTAATCAATAATTCTGATGTTGCTTTCACACTGCATTCGTGCCAACTTTTTTGATTAATGAAGAATTTCACTTAATTATTTGGTTCTTAAATAACTGTTGAGAGGTTTTGAAATTTATGGTGCTTGCTCTTATTCTTAATCATCGAGTGTGTTGTTTTCATATAAAAACATTAATATTTGCAATAAAAATATGCATAAGAAATGCGCATTTGTAAATTTTTGTCTATCATTTTATGTTTTTGGACCACTAAATCATAATCTAGATCGGGAGTGGCCGACCCTCGGCCCTCCAGCCACATGCGGCCAGCTGTGTAATATTTTGCGGTCGCGATGAATTCCCGAAACTTATACGATATCTTAACGCATCAAAAAAATTTAATAAAATGTTTTGACTCTTCGGACTGAAAATAGCTTTGACAGCTATGGTAGCTTGAGAAACAAATGTTACTGATTTATGATTATTTACTATTATTATTATTGGAACTGATTATTATTTTAGTCATAAATAGTTTACCGTTTATATTTTTGTACTGTTAATTTATGAATTAAAAAAAATAATAATATTAATACATTCAGTTTTAAACTTTTACCTCCGCCATATATATATATATATATATATATATATATATATGGGGGTCCAAATTTAAATCTGAATATATATATATATATGCACACACACACAAACATAGAGTGGGGCCCACCGGAATAAAATGCATTTCCAATGCAGCCAACTAACTGTTTTGGGTTGGACAAGCATAATCCAGATTTTTTTTTTTTTTTTTTTTTTTTCTTGGACAACTAAATCATAACTTAGATTTCTTTTGGACCACTTAATTGTCATTCTTGGCATGGACCCTAATTATACATTTATTTAAAAAATATATTATATTACATAACTTATGTGTAAAAGTATTATAATTTATTTTTATTGTAATATATAAAAAAATTGAATTACACAAACTTTGTTATTATTATTATTATTTGTGTGCATATGTGTATTTCGACTATTTTTAAAATTATTGTATTTTTAAAATTAGTAACAGAACATTTTTCATCTCTTTTTCATCTCTTCATATTATGTGCTGCGTCTATAAGTTTTGATGACATAGTTGGTATTAATTTAGATAATTCTCGAGGTAACTTTATATATTAATAAATATATTTTCTCATTTTTATAACAACATTAAACAATAAATGTATTTACATTGCTCCACAGTTATTTCAGAACGTAAGAACAATATGTAATAATAGCAGTTTTTCTGTATTTTGTGACTATATAACATCTGTATTTTGCGAATTATGCAATTTTTAAGTAAATTTTCACACAAACATAAGCATTTATAAAGAGAAATTTCCGTAAATTTTTTGAGTTATCATATAATTAATTACAAAGTATTGTACATTTGTTATTTAATACATATGTAATGATTATTTATCATGTAGATTTTGGTTTAATAAAGAATTTTGTTAAATAAAATATTTATCTGTTAATTTTTTAATTGCCTTGTACTTTATAATAATTTACATAAAAGGTGCAACGTTATGATATCGGTTGGGTGATGTAACCCTTTTATATAAAATGAACATAAACCTTTAATGCTTCAAATGGGGAGTGAGTTAACGCGTTATGTACCGATGGTATTTTAAAGTACCTTAAGTTTAAAGACCTTATAAAACAGAATTTATGGTAGAGATGTCAAAGGTATTTATAAGAATAGAATGTACAAGGTGATTATAAATAAAGTTACGATTACAAGACGCTATAATTGTAAAACTAATGGTCAGAATGACTTGATATTTTACCAACCAGGATAATCGTGCGGCAATAGAATTTTGTTTGATGGTGGAAAAAAGGTGCTCCAAAATATCCCTACAGAGGGCACTGTCAGGGTAATGTCAGGAGAAATGCCTAAATAGATTTATTAAACACAGGAATGTTGCTTGCAGTACAATAGAATAGCAGGAAACAGTAGACTTCAAGGGTTTGCAACAATTTTCTTTTAGCAAAAAGACAAGATTATGTGTTTACAGTGGACATAGTGATAGTGACAATTGAAAAAAGAGGAACTTCATGAAACAAATACCTTACGGATGATTAGCAGCACATTTTGGAACTGATTTTTTTTTTTTTTTCCATTGCCAAACAAAATTCCATCGCCTCACAATTGTTCTGGTAAAATATAAAGTCATTCTAATTGGTGGTTTTAAAATTACAGTGTTTTGAAATTGTAGCTTTAGTTATAATGACCCTGTATATGCCTCACTTTAATCGCACTATATGTAGCCGTTTTTGTTCCAGAAAGGATTTTATAGAGTGCTGCCGCTGCCTTTTTCTTTTAATTTTTTACGATCTTCACGTGCGTAATTCGTATATTATCGCTGTAATCTACTATGAATCTTAGAAAAAATTAAAGAACAGAAAAATTAAATATTTTTTTACATTTTTTAAATGTACTCTAATATCTATTTATTTACCAATGGTACGCTAAATTAACATTTGTAATAAATGTAACATTTTTTTTCTGCATTCCGAAAGACTACAACTATATACAGTCGAACCTCATTAACGTGAACACTGTTAACATGAATTACTTTTAACGTGAACTGTTTCCACAATCCCCACCAAAATGAAGATTATTGTAGTTATATAAAGATTACTTACTGATAGCAGGAACAAATTTTTTATCCCTCTTGAGATTCACGTTAACGAGGTTCGACTGTATATGTATTTAATTATACAGATGCACTTTATTTCTATTTACGTAACTAATGATTATTTTTTAGCGAAATATAAAAATAAAAATCGAGTTTATTTTAAATATTACAGTGTTTTAAACTTTTCAGTTCTAGAATTTTAACATCAAGCAAATTGCTTATGCAATAAAGTGAATCAGGAATTTATATTAGATAGATGCATTCTATCCTTAAAATTAATCAATAATTAAAGTTAATTCAATTAATAAGTTTTACCAAGATATCGTAATTAATACTAAATAAAATATAATAAAAGATAAACGAAGGTTTTTCCATAAGGATAATGAATCAAATAATATAATTAAGAGACTTTTTTCAAGTAAATATACATCGTATGTCTTATTTACATCAATATGAACTTGTATAGTGCTGCATGAAAGGCAAATAAAATGATAATATAAAAGTTAAAAAAAAGTTAAGAAAAGAAAAATAATAACTGCGCTAACAAAAATAAATCTTTGTACTAGGACCAGTAATTAAAATAATATTATATTAAAGAAATATTGTAAAAGGATTCGAGTCCTTTATTTTTAAGTTTGATTATACTTATTTGTTGGTAATAATTGACAACAAATTATTTTGTTGGTACCTAGAGATGGTCTGAAGACATGCCACTCCAATTTCTGTCCCTGCAGAAGGGATGGCTCTTATCGCTGCGGTAACCCCTAGAAGCATTAATTTTGGAACATAGAAGATGTCACAACCACGACAAGCTTTACGTGCACCAGCAACCACTAGTGTACACTAGAGAGCCTATATGTAAAGAGAGACGTCAAATGGTAAAATTTAAGCTACGGTGCATGCTCATAAGATGCATATATATACATATTAATCAAATCAGTTGGTTGGTTGGTTGAGTTTAACATCGCACTAGTACTGCGCAGTGGGTAATTGGAGACGGTTTGGGGCGCACGTGTAATGATGGTCACACCAAGTCGGAGTTTGGTTGAAAAACTCTGACATTTATAAATTTAATTTCAACATCAATAAATTTATACATAACGCTTTTTGTCAATAATTCTTAATTTAAGATATTATTTCGAATTTAAGGTATTGTTTTTAAATCCATTAACAACATTACCCCCCCCCCCAAAAAAAAAAAAGAAAAAAATGTCTAACCAATCACAGGCTGACTCGCTTTTGACGTCTCTCTCCTTGAAAGTTCTCAAGTATACACTTTGGCAGGCTCGAGTTTCGAACTGGCAATCATTCAGTTACGAACTTAAAGCTCTGCTAATCAGGCTATCACGGCCTTAGTGTTAGATATAGAACTACATAATGAAAGGGATATATTTCTTATGAATTTTGAATTAAATAATTTGTATAGCTTATTTGCTTTGTTATTTTACTTTTACTAAGACGTTTCTTCTTTTCTTTCTTTCTTTTTATATATTTTTTTTCAAATTTGGAATAACGAAACATTTAGAAACGACTCGAGTAATTTTTGTTTTCATTCAGTTTGATAATAGTTATTTGTTGACAAAAATTGAACAAGCAATTGTTAAAATTGTTAATAAACTGTAATGTAAAAGAAGAAAAAAAAGGCTCTGAATTATAAAAGAGTGACTGAAAGAATGAATCAAAGGATGTAATAAAACAGTGGTTAATAGAAATGAGTAAAATAATGTAGATTTTCTTAAAGTTTTAAACAAAACATATTTTATCTGTGTTAATGTTAATGTGCCTTGCATTTATTTTCTTGTGAGATGCGGATGTTTTCAAGTAACATTAAAGTGAATTAGTATAAATTAGTAAATCATCCACTTTTCAGTTTGTTTTCTGTCTTAATTGTTTGCTTTCTGTCTTAAAATGAATTAATTTGAAATAGCATAGCTGAAATTCTGAACTTTAGTTGCAACCATCAATCAAACGGCACCATACTGTGCGAATGACAGAAACAGAATCACTCGTTATTTTCTCTTTGTAAGTAGTTGGAACTTTGCTGCAATTAATTTGTTAAGTAGAACGGAATATGTCAGTAATACCCAAATCTGAATTCTTCGAATTTTCTGTTAAAGGAGAACTTTTCAAAGAAATTTGTTGAAAAAGTCCAAGATTTAAAATTTAAATAAATTTTATTTGATAAAATTTTTGTTTGCTATGTAGAATGCTAACATAATTATTTATTAATCTTTGTTACTTGCAACATGTAATTTTTTGAACATTTTTAATATTTATAATGACAATATTAATGCTGGTCTGGAACAATCAAGCAGTTCATATATTCATGAACATCATAAATTTATGGTTTTAGTATATCTTAATTAAATTTAAATGTATAATAAAGCATTGAGCTTTACATGACCCTATTTTTTCCATACGGATTCTATTAACTAAAATTTCCGAAATAGTAAATATTATGCAAAAGAAAAATGTATTGTACCCAAAGCCTATAACAATTTTCTTAAGATGTCGATTATTTAAATATCCTTTTTGTATGAAATTAACATTAATTTTCTTTATTTTGGCTTATTAAGAGTTTTTTTTTTTTTTTAATGTTTGTAATAATGAAATATAACTTCTTTTATTTTAAAAAAGTTTTTATTTATTTTATTTTATTTATTTTATTATTTATTATTTTATATTCGTTTCCTATATTTTAAAGGTAAGTGCGGTAAATAAGAATGTAGAACGACAAAAAATAAAGTACTCGACGGTAAAAAAAAAAAAAAAAAAAAAAAACATAATATAGTGTAACTAGTTAAAAAATCGTGATTTTTTTCGAAGATTGAAATTCCCTTACTTTTTGGTATTTAAATTCAAATAAGAAAATCTCTTATGTGAGTGTATAAGATATATTTCAAAGATACTTTTTATGCTACTTTGAAACATTCATCTTATAATGTTATTAACATTAGTTATAGTATAACTTGACTTTATTCAGCAGGTAAAAAAAAAAAAAAAAAAAAAAACATAAGATAGTGTAACTAGTTAAATTCAAAAATCGTGATTTTTTTCGAAGATTGAAATTCCCTTACTTTTTGGTATTTAAATTCAAATAAGAAAATCTCTTATGTGAGTGTATACAGGGTTTAACCTGGCAAAAAAATTACTTTAGCATTTTAGCAAAAATAGGCAAGCACTATTTTAGCTTTTTTGAAAGTTAATTCTTTGGATATCATTGATTTCTTTTACTTAGCTTTGTTATCCTCAGTTTTGTTTTCTATTCCTTTTGTTCCTTGATGATTTTAACCAAGCATCCATATTTGTGACTTTAAAAATATGAATCAGGGAAACTATGTTTTGATTTTAGCAATAGAAAAAGCGTATTCATATCATATGTGTAAAATGAAAAAGCAATTTAAAAATCAAATAAAGTGTCGTGGTAGATAATCGTGAAATACTAGTGCTAAAAATGCTTCTATGAAGCAAATTCTGAATTCTAACATACTTTTAAATATTTTTGCATTTAAATTCAATCATTGAAAATTAAAAATAAATCCAAATTACTATATAAATAAGAATTAACAAAAATTTCAGTCCTTTCGTAGTTTTTGCCTGCAAATATTACAAAAAAAAAAAAAAAAAAAAAAAAAAAAAAAAAAATCTGAATTACTATATAGAGATATTTTATACAGTCATCCAGTTTTAGCTTTTTAGCGAAATTCTGACCGACTTGTTTTAGCAAAATGCTAAAAAAACTAATGGCAGTTTAAACTCTGAGTGTATAAGATATATTTCAAAGATACTTTTTATGCTACTTTGAAACATTCATCTTATAATGTTATTAACATTAGTTATAGTACAACTTGAATTTATTCAGCAGGTAAAAGAAAAAAGAAAAAAAAAAAAAAAGAAAGAAAGAAAAATAGTAAAAAAAAAAAAAAAAAAAGATAAAAATAAAATTTTGCATGTTGTTCTTCTAATATTTGGTGTTATAGTCTTTTATATTAAGTGACAAAGACTTACCTCTAGCGACAGGAAAGGGCGAGTGATGCCCTGAAAAGCTATGGTGCCGAGGCACCATATGTGGGGGTGGGGGAAGATGCTGAGTCCTGACGCTTGACTTTTTCCGCTTGCCTAGTTTGATGTGCATTAGACGCGGATGCGGAGAATTGAAGATGGTCCTCCTGTTCCTGAAACGGGCTCTGAAAAAAGAAAAGGCGCGGTTTTAGTTAAGTTACTACACGTAAAATAACTTTTATTTGAAATTATCACTTACAGATTATAAGGGGAAAAAAATATATTTATTCGTGCAAAGACATAATTTAGTCTCTAAATAACTCCCTTCACTCTTCAAATTCGTAACAGAGAAATTTTTGAATAAGACATCTAATATAGTTTCGGATATTTCACAATAACGCAAAACTGATTGAGATAAAGCTTTAAATTATTCAGAATCTAATAATAATAATAATAAACAGTATATATTTAAAACTTTGTGGATTACGTTTTATATTGTTATATGTGAAAAAAAAAAAAAAAATCAAAGCAGAACATTTTTTTTGATACGATGTAATTTATTATTTATTTATACATATATAAACTAGATGCATCATTTAAAGACCAATTAATAATAAAATAGGACACTATTTTTTGTTAAAATTCTCCACAGAGTGTGAACAAAAGTAAGAAAAAATAAAACTGATATCTGACAGATATGAAACCTAGAAATATAGAAATATATTTCAAGTGAGAATCATTATTCTTTAAGTATAGGAGATACACATATACACATAAATATAAGTAATTTTTATAAACATCACTACGTATGTTAAAATATTATTTAATAACATATAAATTGTAATTTCAAATCTGTTAATGAAGTCAGAAATATTAGATACATTTGAGCAGTACTGACAGTTGACGGTATCAGTTAAAAAATCTAAGGCGGTTTTCTAAAACGAAAAAAAAAAAAAAAACTTTATAGAGTGATTTTATAAAACCATTTGTAAAATTTTTAAAAGTTGTATAGTATGATTTTATTTGAAAAGTTAATTAATTATAAATCCTTTCTTTTTATAAATATAGAAGATATATCTTATCAAGGATAATTAAAAATGCAAATAGCATACTCTTTTTGATGTTTAATATTTGAAATTTGATGTCAGAGATATTCGATTTTAATAAATTTAAGATCAACTGTTCATTCAGAACTAATTTCTTTCTTTTTCAAGCCCAAAAGATATTAAAGTCATTACAAATATTAAGAAATGAAAATTATTTTATCTTTAAGAAACGCCATTCACGGGCACACAATTTCCCTGAAAAAGCTTGATAAAAGGAATTCCATAGTTCACAAAGTTTATTCCATTTCGTGCAGAAAATTAATTAATACGTTGAGAGGAATATGCGTGCTCATGGGTTTTGAATGACATTTTTATTAAAGAAACCAACAATTTATTTACAACTCAACTTGAATGTTAATAAGGAAAAAAATTACATGCATTTATAGAAATCTGAAGAAAACAAATTTGGAAGAGAAACAAGAAGATTATTTATATGTATATATATAGTGTCCCATAGGCCTGTAGACATTTTAAAAAATTCATAACTATTGAAGAAATTGGTAGATTTTAAAGCGGTTTGCGGAAAAGTTATTCTCATGAAGGGGGATTTTTTTTTTTTTTTTTTTTTTTTTTTTGGGGGGGGGGGGGGGGGGGGGGAGGGGGTTAAAAAAAAGAAAAAGTTTAAAATTTTCACCGATAGAAGGCGCAGTATGGACGAGTAACGAGAAATATGCAAATAAGAGTACTATAAATAGCTCGGTATTACGATATACACATCTTATTTCCTATTTTGTTTCCTATTTGTGTATACATGAAGTTTTCATTGCGATGCTCACTTGGTGGACAACGCGTTATTGGTGAAGAAGTTTTCAGTGAGCTAAATACCGCGGACTAAAGCTATAATTAGTGGTGTTGTAACTCGTTTACAAACTGTAATTTGTAGTGATGGCGAACACATAGAATAACATTTATATGTCCGTAAACATTTGCATGGAAATAAATATACATTTGCATGGAAATTTGAAATTTGCTCAGGTACAACGCCATCTATTGACGAAAATTTTAACTAAAATTTTTTTCTTTGCCAAAAAAAAAAAAAAAAAAAAAAAAAAAAAAACTTTATGAGAATAATTTTTCCGCAAACCGCGTTCAAATCTACCAATTCCTTCAATAGTTATGAATTTTTAAAATGTCTACAGACTTATGGGACTCCCGGTATATATAAATCTTCAAATCACAGGACGAAATGAAACAAATCACTTTAGTTTAAAATGTAATAAAACAACAAATGTATTACATGTAACTTTATTTTTTAAAAAATGTGTTTTAGTGAAAGAAGTTTCTTCATGCATCAGGTTAGACAGTAAGAAACAAAGTCATTTTGATCAAATCGAGCTTTAAATTGAAAAATTCATTATATAATAAATACGTTAACGCTTATACACTACCTTTTTATAAATGACTGGACACTTTCCGATTTCGGACGTTTTATAGAATATATCAAAAAGTACCCAATGAATCATTTTGAAACTTTAGGAATGTAAAGAAGATATTATACCTTATATATTTCAGAAAACGTTTTGCCCCGAAAGCAGGAGGGAGACCCTTAAAAAATTAAACAAAAATGAAAATGTTTTGGATCTCACAGTGTAGTGTTTGGAATGTGTTTTGCTGTAGCATGTGGTTTTGAGTTTTCTTGTATAAATTTCTATGAGTCTACCGATGCGTACTAATGGTATTTTTAAGAAAAAAAAAAAAAAGAAAGAAATGAAGAGTTCTTTTTATAATTATAAGACGAAGGGTATGAAATCCAATGCAAAACCATTTTTCAGAAGCCTGCAATAGTGCATTAGACAGAGCATATTGCAAACAAATACAAAAAAATTAAATAGCTAATGAAATATGAGCATTTTCCCTAAATAAATTTTAAATACACAGGCGCAAGCGATAAAAATTTTTCATTTGCATAATATAATATCCAAAAGTATTGATTTAATTATATGAAAACCCGAAAGAAGTATCGTGTAAATTGAAAAAAAAATTGTCGATGATAGTATGAACTGATTTTCATTTTCTCTCTCCCTTTTTTGTTAAAGAAAAAGTTAAATTAAAAGTTAAATTAAAAGTTGTACATAGTTAAAAATTGATTAGTAAAAATGATTCTATTTCATTAAATATTTAATATTTTTGCATTGGAATTGAACTATGCTCTGTCTAATATAGTATTTCAACTTTCCTAGAAATGGATTTGTGTTGGATATAATATCCTGATTGTTATGATTATTATTATTATTTATTTTTGCTTTTTTTTTTTTTTTTTTTTTTTTTTTTTTTTGCAGTTTTCAAAAAGAAAATGTTATATTTTTAGAAATTTATAGAACAGCCTCTTAAAAATTTATGCAGATGTTTATAAGAAACCTTACAATCACGCCCTACAACTAACTTAGAATTTAATAAAGAAGCATCACAAAACTGGCGTTGTAAAAATGGTGCGTTGCCGCTTTGACTGCAGCACTCGTGCTTACTTTGTTCGCCTGATGAAGGGTCGTGTGTTTTTTCGACCCGAAACAATTGTTGCGAGTTTATTGCATTTTATGGTGTTTATTCAAAGTTTGTAAGTAACTTAGAATGTCTTTCAAGAATTAATTTTTTCAAGGCAATCCTTAACATTTTGATTTTTTAAAAAACATTTTACTGGTTTCCCTTTTGATTTTGGGGCAAAACTTTCACTGAACTATATGGAACATAACATGTTCATTACACTTACGAAGATCCAAGATAATTTATCCAATAAGCTTTGAGATATTTGATAAAACACGTGAAATAGAAAGTGTCTGGTCGTTTATGGAAAGGTTGTGAATATACGACACAAAGTTTAACCCTTTGTTGACCCTAACGCTATAAATCGCTCTAAACAGGATTTCTAAATTTAGGAACTATTTTATTCAACTAGCACCAATAATTTTGAGGAGTGTTATTTGATATACATAATGGACAAATAACCTTCGAAGTGATTAAGTAACCGTTACAGTTAAAATTTGGTAGTGGATATTGAATAAAAAAGTCCCTAAATTTGCCAACACTGACCAGTGGAGTGAAAGGGCAGGCAAAGGGTTAAGCGAAAGTTTTTATTATATGCTAGCATGTGCAGTGATATATTAAATTGATGTAATGAAGTAAGGAATCATTTCAGTTTAATAAATACTAAATACACACACGTGATATATATAATTTTATTTTGATGCAAATTACATACATAGGAATCTATATAGACACACATAAATACAAGTATGCACCTGAAACAAGTCAGTGGATGTGATATAGATTATCACATATTATAAAAATTATATATTTCTCTTTAAAGGATAGGTAAATTCTCTAAATAAATAAAATTATAAATTAAATTCTTTAATCTAAATCAACTATTTAAAGTATACTGGAATAACTGTTTTTAACCTATAAATAATAAATTTTACATTATGCGTTTTCTAATTTTTATATCTTCCCTTTCATCCCTTTATCAATGTAACTGAAACAAAATCTTTGATCTGTTCCCAGTATTCACTCAACAAGCTTAACGTACTGAAAATTCTTTTCGCTCTGTAGATAATAATGTTTTGACTTTTTTCTATCCTTTTGTTTTGGGAAACCAGAAAATAATTAATTCGGTCTCTTTTAATCTTCCATCGAAATGTAACTCCTACAACCTCTTGTCACCAATTTTACATCAACGATCAAAGAAATATGTGCTTAGTTGGTTATTTTCCCATGGGTCTAAATCTTGGCGAAATCATGCCAACATTCCCTAACAACGGTCAATAAGTTACTCGTCACTTTTTAAAAATGTACATGTGAATATTCTTAAAAGTAATGCAACCATTCTCTTTCATAGAACTTTGGACTTGGCGTATAATTCAACGCCAAAGGAATTGTCATTCGTTTTGCTTCAGTTTAGGAGCTAACACTTTCTTACTGTTTGCTGACCACATAAGACATGTAAAACCCCAAGAGCGATTCGGGCCTAGGGCCCGGCCTGATCCTCGGTGCTGTTTCCCCACTCCAGAATGTTTTCGTTAAAAACTTATTACGCTCTGTTAATTGACTATGGTCACGTACATTTGGAACATCTGCAATAAACTGGCATGAGAACAAAATATGTCTCTGAGTTAATTCCGAGCCTGGACCTTTTAATCGAAATTCAGTTTTAATGATGTTTTTTACCTTTCAGCCTAAGCCATCAACAAAATATACTTTCTTTTACGACGGCCGCTCATCGACTTCACATACTGGTGCCGAAAGGGTCAGAGACATTTGTTCTAATATAATTTTAATGGAATGGGGGAACGAAAAATTTTTGCGAATTTCTGCACCTTTATTCACTCAAATTTTTCTTTGTGAATACTTCAATATGATTTGCAAGATGTCGAAATAAAAGAAGACCTCCAAAAAATTTCATTGATGATGTGATTTTAAAATGATCGCTGAAAGCACCAAAATAAACCGCAGTTGTTCTCCTAGTAGAAAAATATTGTGCATAGACATTATTATATGCTTACACAAGAAAAGAAAAAGAAAGAGACGGAGCAATAATTTTCGTGTTCAAAATACAGAGAGAAGATATACAACTGATTTTGTGGATTTATCGATATACATGCTAAGTAATTTTTATGGCTGGAATATACGTAAAGTATTGAAAACTACATATTTTGTTAATGCGATTATTTTTAATTTCATGAGGAATCATTGCAATTGCGCAAAATTAATGGGTGTATTTTACGTTTTGCGAATCTGCAGACATATCCTGCTCCAGAAGATTCCAATTTAAATTTTCCGTGAAAATCACAAAGTTTAGACAGGTGGACAATCAATAATTATTTACTATGTCTTAAACAAAGAAAAGAAAAACTTATTATCTTAATTTTACAGCTGTGAAATAACTCTTGAAATCTATCCTAACCGCAAGTTTTCGAGTCGAGCTGTATTAACTCAATTACTTTTTTTATCAAAAAGGAAAAGCTTCGCAAATATGAAATTTTGTATTTGATAAGTCACAGACGGAGATAAAAATAGGAGTAAACAGTGAAAGCTTAACGTATCTAATCAAAGAACCGCAAATTTTATTATGTATATTTTACAAGATTAATTTACCTATTTGTTGTTGAATGCATACCTGTGAAGTGAGTGCTTTTGTTTTTTATCAGATCGGATAATTTATTGAAATTACCGAAATCTATACAAACTTGAAACTCATTTGAATTGCTGCTCAGTTACAATGTCTAAGTAATTTATATTCATGTGATTCTAACCGCAAATAGATTTAGGAACCGATTTCATTTTTCAGAGTTAAAAGTGTTTCCAAGATTGAACTTCAGACTTAGTGAATGTCTCCACACTATGCGTTCTTTTAATTCAATATATTTGATGACTGATGATTATTTTTTTCTGCACATTTATGCGTTAAACGCAGAACTCATTTTGAATAGTCGGTTAAACTTATCTGAAACGAGATTAATGCATCAGAGAAAATAAATGGTAAAAAAAAAAAAAAAAGGTAAATAAAAAAAAAATAATGTTTTTAGTGGATCTCATTATACATCATGAATTGGTAAGTGATTTGTTTTGCTTTTCATTTTTTGTTTCTGGTAATTTATTAAAATTTAACTAAGATCTTAAAAAAAAAAAATGTAATGTGCATTAATGTATACTCATTATTCGGTTGCATAATTTTTTCTTTATTTTTAATGAGCATAATATAGAGAAAAATACATTTTTGGCTCAATATAACAGTAATAATAATAATAATAATTTAATTATTATTCATGTTTTAAAATACACTTTTCTTTTTATAATATTTTTTTGTATTCTATTACATGGTTTTTGTATATAATTTACTATATATATGTACTTTTAAAGTAGTCAGAGTAATTTGAATAATGTTTAGAAATTCTTTAGGTGAGTAAATCGGGAAAATATAAATTTAAGATCAATCATCCTGCATTTTCATCTACATGTGGATCTTTCAAAATGCGTATTGAAAATAAACGGAAGTCTTTCAACAGTGCATTTTTGGAAAATCCCAATAATAGTTTGTTTACATCATAATTTTTACAATTTCCTAAATTATTTACATTCACACACATATGCTACATTACCGCACATATTTTTCATAAAAAAAAAAAAGTTTACTCATTTCAGATATTTATTTCTATTAAGGATTTTTTTTTCGCTATTTATCTCTTGTTGGATTGCACGTTCTCATAGATTTTTTTTCATTGTTTATTAATCGAAATTATTTCGATTTTCATTGTTGTCAACGTTCAAACATCACATTGATGATGTGTGTTTTCTATCAAGAGGTTAAACAAAATTTTTTATTTACAAACTTTCATTTATGTATCACACGTACACAATTTTTATATGTATTTTTTCTTTGCTCTTGTTATCTGGATGTCTCACTAGTGCTTTATATACACAACTTATACACTTTTATACATGCACATGATTTTTACAGATTGTTAAACTCAACATGTATTCTCCGGTAATTTGGTAATTTTGTAAAAAAAAAAAAAAAAAAAAAAAAAAAAAAGTGGAACTAGTTACCACTGTAAGGGTACCACTGCAGGGGTAAACTTATTGTCATAAAAGTCATATACTCATAAATGACCTTTACACTTTGTTTATTTAATATTTATCACTTGAAATTTTTAATTTTCAAGCAATAAATCAGTTCCTTAAAAGATATTCTAACAGTATTTCTATTACATAACTAATTAAAAAAAAAAAAAAAAAAAAAAAAAAAAAAGGAATATGTAAATGTTTTGCTGCAATTCCGGATGGTCAACGGAACTCTGTTGTGCTGACTGCATCATTGCATGCCATTATTGGCGGGCCCATTTTTTTGCATGTTCAAGGGTGCAAGTTGACATAACAATATTGCTCTAAAATGTTGCATATTCTTTTATTTAAATCGTTATTTTTTTAACATGTTTAAAAAAAAAAAAAAAAAAAAAAAAATCAAGATATTTTATATTTCAAATGAAAAGTATCAGTAAGCCATAGTTTAAAAATAGATAAATAGATATTTTAAATAATCTGAAGGTGCATGTGTCTTTTGGGAATGTTTGAATTGTCATAGTTATTAATCACTCTTGTCAAAGATATTTGCCGTCATAGATGTCATAGTCACTCATTCTTGCATTCTTTTATGAGACACATAATCCTTCCTTCAAAATTCATACATTTTAAATTATCTACACATTTATTTATTTTTATATACACATCTTGATTTCACTTTTCTTTTTTACAGTTGGTTCACAGATTAAATTATTAGGTGGAAGATCATAATTTGTTTAATATGTATATCTATAATTTTCTTACAGAAGTTTTTTTATTAAGATAAATAATTTACACCTATCTGTTCTTGCTTTGATGAGTGTTTTGCAGTGCAACATGCATGTATTACGTATACGCTTTTATTTTCAGTCAGACCTTCTTTTTTTAACTGTTTTTGGGGCGCAGTTAAATAACAAATTTTCCAATAGTTTTCTTTTTCTCCTACACATACACATTCACACATTTTTCTCAGTAATCTATGTTATGATAATAGATTCACGACCTATTAATCAGGCATAGTATGTAACTGAGTTTACACATTTTTCTTATCTGACTTGAAATTTAGCAGAACATGTATAACATCATGAATGGGGCAAGATACTTATCATACGTTTTAAGCCTTCCAAGTAATAGAAATAATAATAATAAAAGATTAATTATTTAATGTAAACAAATTTCAAGTACATCTTTTTGTATATGGTTCACATGGCTTACTTTCCTTTCACATAAAAAAAAAAAAAATTATTGATATACAAATAAAATTGATAGAAATAGATAAGTGAAATACAGTTAAAATAAAGTTTTCATTTATTTGTGAAATAGAATGCTTTTTATATGTGTACTAATGACCAATGCTATTTTTTGCTAATAAGTTATTTTGACATTTTACTTTATGCAATTAAAACAATTTAATTTCATTGATCCATTCGATTGATATTTTTGTTAATTTCTAAACTTTATATACTTTTACAATGACATTTAAAAAGGTTTAAATAATTAAAATTATGTTTTTGAGTATGCAGGAATATTTAATAATGATTTTTCTCAGTTTACTCTGAAAAATATTTATATACATTATGTGTATACGTACACAATTATTTTAGATGTATAATATTTGATCACATTCTAGTTTGATAGCAATATTTGTGCAGTATCAACAGTTAGTCTTTATATACAGTGTTTACTTATCTCTATTTTCTTGAAAATGAGAGAATTTTTGCAAATTCCAATTACACACACGCACACACACATATATGTATTGACTTCACTCATTTGAGAATTACTTCAGTTTTTATTGTTTTTTGCAACCATAAATATTTTTAAATATTTAGTTATTTACACATTACTCATTGTTATATTTTAATTATTATTTTGTCTTGCATTTCTTTAAATTTATGACACATTGCTGCTTACTTCACACATCAATATTCTCACTGAAATGTAGTAATCTATTTCTTATACATTTGAAATCTACTTAATTATTTTTAGATATTGACATTACATTTCACACATGTTGTTACAGACATTATTCTTACAAACACAATTATTTATATAATAATTATAATAATAAAAAAAAAAAGAATAAAAAAAAAAGAGAATTTTTTTTTCTGCACATTTACATATCAACATATTTACAGTGTTTACATATATGAGATACTTCACGTTATTTTATCATATTTTCTGGTATTTGTCAATGTTTGTTTGCTACTACATGGTATTTTAATGATTTGCTGAGACTTTTTATACTTGCATTTCTACTATAACAAACATGATACTTTTCACATTGTCCTCTACAACTCATTATAATATTTTATACCTTTCACACATATATTTCTTATATTTTGATATTTAAAAAAAAGAAAAAAAAACTTAAGATTTCTCGAAGCATTGTTTAGTATTGTAATATTTATAAGTTACTTTGGGCAGGACTTTTCCACTCTACACACATTTATATACATACAATTTTACAAATATTTTCTCACACATTGTACATAAAAAAAAAAAAAAAAACTAACAATTATGTTAAGGTAATTTTTGATCAATCAGAAATTTACATGATTGATTTGCCTTGCTCAGTAACTGTAAAAAAAATATTTACTTCTGACTTTTGCATATGAGATAATCTTTGTTTTTCTTAAACATACAGACACACTTTCACATACATACATCATACATAAAATAATTTTGATTTTTGAAGCTGATTATAATAAACATTGATCATACTGAAATTGAATATAATAAATATTATAAACATTTTTAATTGAATAACTAAATGAAGATATTTAGTGATATTTTATGCACTTAGCAACATTGTTTTCAATAATGCTACAAATATTCTATATCTACATATTTTCTCTTACATACACATTACTTTATATTCGTCTGAATTATATATCTAAATGATATTTTAATTCCGACAACACATTCACATACATTCACATTCATATTTTGTCAAATATGTAAAAGATAATTTTACATCTTAACAGAATTTAATATTCACTAAAAATAAATAAATAAATAAATAAAATTATAATAATAAAAATATATTTAATTTATCATTTTTTTTAATTTTAATGTAAATTTCTGCATTACATGTGTATTGTAGAGCTCCAATGCATATGTGGTAATTTTGTCATGCATGTTGTTATCCTTGCATTTGAATATCTGGCCAATTTTTCTTTTGTGGGGTGGTAGCAGGTATGGCATTTGGTGCATGAATTTACTTTTCACACTAATTTCCAGAATACACAATGTGATTTAATATTAGTAATGCATTAAAAAAAAAAAAAAAAAAAAAAAAAAAAATCAGATATATTCTGAATTCACAAATAAATAAAGAGGGATAAATCTTGTATCTGCAAAATACAATTACACCACATTTCTTATTTATATAACATGTTTTTTACTCTTTTTACACAATTTTTGTTTGAATTTTATGATATACTAATATTACATTTTTCATAAACAAACACACACATTAAAACAAAAAAATATATAAATAAGTTATTACGTTTTACATAAAAAAAAAAAAGAGCATTACATTTTATGCACTCAGAAATTTACTTATATACCTATTTCAATTTTATGGTATTATACACAAACATACACATTCTTTTCTGTCTTTACAAATAAATAAAGAAATGTTGCTTCAAAAAAAAAAAAAAAAAAAAAAAAAAAAAAAACGAAGTTGTATACTTTCCAAAAATACACATTAATACATAAATTTAATAACAATCAATTAAATGCAATTAAATTCACTGTATGTTTATGTAATTTTCTATTCTGTTTGCACTTTGAATTGCTATCATTGATAATGTACATCCTCATTGTGTCAGAGAAATGGAGTAAAGATTTTTTTCCACATTCATCACGGATATGTCTTTTACTACTGCTTGCAAATATTCTAAGTAAAATTTTAGAATTTGTTGCTTAAGATACATATGAAAAATATATTGGTTGCTAATGTAATGTTTTGTATTACATGAAATTTGATACTGCAGTATAAAAATAAATAAATAAATAAATGGTGATGAGCATAAATATACCTAGCTAAAATAAAGCTATGGTTTTATTCATTTTTAGCAACTTGATGGCTCATCTGTAATAAAATTTTGTGTCATGAATTATATTGAAAAGTGCACTTATACATACATAAATAAATAAAAAAGGAGATCTCACAAAATATATATGCTTGACCTGATAAGCAATGGACTTTATGAAATAAATAAAATTTTCTGTTATTGACATGTCATTTTAAGTATAGCTTTTTATAATCATTGCTTGCTTATTATTGAATTGTATTTGTGTTTGCGTGACCATAGATCCATTTTACTCATTTATTATATAATTACATATATGCTTATTTCATTATATTAGTGTGTTATATTTTATTATATTAATGTGTTATTTTACTATATTTCATTGTTTATTTGTGTTAATTACATTCCTATACATTTGTTAATTTAGAAAGAGCATGGTTGCAATTTTTGTGGCAAGGGGGAGAAAATATGTGATATAGATTATCACATATTATAAAAATTATATTTTTCTCTTTAAAGGATAGGTAAATTCTCTAAATAAATAAAATTATAAATTAAATTCTTTAATCTAAATCAACTATTTAAAGTATACTGGAATAACTGTTTTTAACCTATAAATAATAAATTTTACATTATGCGTTTTCTAATTTTTATATCTTCCCTTTCATCCCTTTATCAATGTAACTGAAACAAAATCTTTGATCTGTTCCCAGTATTCACTCAACAAGCTTAACGTACTGAAAATTCTTTTCGCTCTGTAGATAATAATGTTTTGACTTTTTTCTATCCTTTTGTTTTGGGAAACCAGAAAATAATTAATTCGGTCTCTTTTAATCTTCCATCGAAATGTAACTCCTACAACCTCTTGTCACCAATTTTACATCAACGATCAAAGAAATATGTGCTTAGTTGGTTATTTTCCCATGGGTCTAAATCTTGGCGAAATCATGCCAACATTCCCTAACAACGGTCAATAAGTTACTCGTCACTTTTTAAAAATGTACATGTGAATATTCTTAAAAGTAATGCAACCATTCTCTTTCATAGAACTTTGGACTTGGCGTATAATTCAACGCCAAAGGAATTGTCATTCGTTTTGCTTCAGTTTAGGAGCTAACACTTTCTTACTGTTTGCTGACCACATAAGACATGTAAAACCTCAAGAGCGATTCAGGCCTAGGGCCCGGCCTGATCCTCGGTGCTGTTTCCCCACTCCAGAATGTTTTCGTTAAAAACTTATTACGCTCTGTTAATTGACTATGGTCACGTACATTTGAAACATCTGCAATAAACTGGCATGAGAACAAAATATGTCTCTGAGTTAATTCCGAGCCTGGACCTTTTAATCGAAATTCAGTTTTAATGATGTTTTTTACCTTTTAGCCTAAGCCATCAACAAAATATACTTTCTTTTACGACGGCCGCTCATCGAGGGAAAGGAATCATTTCAGTTTAATAAATACTAAATACACATACGGGATATATATAATTTTATTTTGATGCAAATTACATACATAGGAATCTATATAGACACACATAAATACAAGTATGCACCTGAAACAAGTCAGTGGACAATTATTAAATAAAGGTAAATGGCCTAAACGGAATAATAATAATAATAATAAAAAAGTTATAAAATGTTTACTTGGAGGCGCTTTGTTTGAAAAAATCAGAACATTTAACAAAATAAATGACCAATGCTAAATGCATGAAAAAGTTAATTATTAATTAGTTTATGAACTCGCATGGGTCATTCCTTTATTTAATATGCTATTTCGCTATGTAAAGTGGCATTTAGCGAACATTTCTTAAGTGCAAAGTTTATTATTATTGTTATTAATATTAAATTCTTTGAATGCCTCTCGTGCATCCCACATGCCAAATTTTGTAGCTATCAGCTGATAAGTGCGGGATACTGTTTATAAGAAAGTTTAATTACAACCATCCAGTATGCATATAAAAACACACTGCTCACAAATATACATATCTGTATACACATCTTCAGCCCTTTCGAACTGTTAAAAATTTCAATTTCAAGTTGACAGAAAATTTGGTACAACAGTTGTTGAAATATGTTTAACTAAAACTTGGTACTACAGTAGCAGCAACCATGCAAAGGCGCAACATTCTATCACGGTTTGCTACTTCTTGTTGAAAAAACCCACCAAATCATGGTATAAGATCGCACCAACTTATGGTTACAATAACTATAGTACCAAACTTTGGTAGAATCATGTACCATATCATGGTAAAAGGTTTCACCATCACATGGTTGCAGCTACTGTGCACTATGTTTTGGTTCAATCTAGGACGAAATTTTTAGCACAGTGTGAATTGTACTATATTCTTTCTTCACACAATTTTACAAAAAGATCAAATAATGTGTTTTGAGCTATGTTTAAAAAGAAGTTTTAGATATGAAACTTTTAAAAAAAGGTTTTATTAGAACGATTATATTTATTTTTCTGTTTATTTTTTATTATATAATAATATGAAATGTTTTTATGACATATTAAAACAAGCCCGAGTGAGACACGTGAAATCGTTTTAACAATACTGTTTCTAAACGGTGAGAAATACAGATACCATTTTTGGGGGAACTTATTCAACTGATGTCACGAACTTCTTATCTCAAAATTTGAATTTTTTGAGCTACGACCATTCGTGAGATGTTCAACGACAAATAACGAAATATATTCAAACATACAGCTGTGCATTAAAATAAACAGTTATGATTTTTGCAATAATAATATAATTACATTTCAGTATATTTTATCCTTTAAATACGCCAAAATTGTATTACCCAACTAGTATATGATAAATACACTATAGGAAATAACACAATTATGCTGTTCTTTAGTGAAACTTTAGGGGGGCGAGGGTCAGGAATAATAATGTAAATATATTAATTTTTTTCTGGCTTTAAATAAATTAGTGTTAATAAAACTAACTTCAAATAATTTGAGTCTACAGGTTGTAATGTACAAATGGATAGGAATACTTTGTGTATATATATATATATATATATATATATATATACATACATATATATCTTATAAAAATCTGTATTATTCCTTCGATGGTGATTTGTAATCCTCAAATTGTTCATTTTTTTTAACAAATCGCTTCAAAAATTGCACATTTTATTTTATAACATATTTTAAATCTACACTTATTTGAGCTTTTAAACATGGTGCACACTTTCGTAACGAATACTTTTTTAAACACTGATTTATATCATAAGAACAAATGTTGGGAAAAAAAATCAAGTTTTGACACAATCATACAATTTTGCTATATTTGTTTTTCCTGCACAAAATCGCAAGAAGCCAGAAGGTTAAATTGACCAACAATTTCGAACTCAATGTTGTGTAGCAACGTGTAGCGATATTGACTTCATTGAGTTTCTTCATATCCTAAATCCATACATCACCGTAAAAATTATAAAAATGAATTCAAGACATCTCAAACTTAATAGATATATCAAAATCTCATACTCGAATTCTTTATGGTTAAATACTTTCTTTTCGCATTTTATTTTCAGAACGTCACAAACAATCTTACTTTTTATAAACAATGCAACTATTTTAAAAGTTTTACTATTTAGTTGTGTGAAGAACATCTTTTATTTTTTTTTTAAATAGGATTAAAATTTGCTTAATTAACACAACAATTAACTTAAAAATTATATATAGAGAGAGAGCTTTATTGCTTTAAATTACATAACTTAAAGAATATGTATAAAAAAGGGAAAATTTGAACTAAATTACGAAAGTAAAATTTATAAATCTTTAACATTTGAAAAGACTACTACTTGGAAACACGCCTTCAACATAAAAATTAATGCACGCGTTTGTTTCTTATTTTAAAAGCTTTCACTCTAATAATGCTTTAACTTTTTTACTTTACTTCTAGACAATTCTAACTTTGGCCCAAGGCACCAATAGATGAAAGTTTAATGTTCTAATTAGTACGCAAACAATAGCTCTGTAATTAAATTGTATTGTTTAAAAGAGCTTCAAGTATAGTTCTTCGAGGGAGAATAATCGGTTCTCAAGTACTTGAAAATGCAATTTTTCTTATCTGGCTGCAACAGGAGTAATTTGAAGCAGCGTTTATTTATCATTTATATATACTAATAGATGCTGCATTAAACCTTGTGAAACTAAACATTTTTGAACAGGAAAATCTGGGCAAATGTTTGAATAACATTTTAATATTTTTCATTGGTTTTAACAAATATATAAAAATGAGAAGTTCATATAACATGATTACTATTTTTTAATTATTTGTGAAAATTTCTTTTTTTTTTTTTTTTTTTTTTTTTTTTAAATTGTGTAATAGATTTATTATGTTCAACAAAAATTGTCTCTAAAGTTGGACTTTAAAAAAGAAGTTTGTATTCTCTTATTTATATATGGTATTAATTTAAACATGAATATAATATATATAAATATATATATATTGGTAAGTTGAAGGAAATGTATCTTTGCGTTTAAATATATCTAGGACATTTGACATAAAAGAGTACGTTGAGGGTAGATTTCAAATTTGTTGTACAGGCACTTGTTACAAATCTAATTAAAACTGGCTCTGTATTAAATGTGGATTGAAAAAAAAAAAACGAACATTCTTTGTTACAATAACACAGTTATAGAAATTTGATCTATAATATTGAAGACATTTAAAAATAGTCACCCTCCAACGAAAAAAAAAAAAAAAAAAAAAAAAAAAAAACCTTTAAATTATATGCACGTTTTTTTACTTTCTTTTACCCATATATATGGAAGAGAAAGTATTGTGTTTGGGACAAATATTCGAAGTTGAGATTTTGTTATATTTACACGTTTTGAGGCCCCCTGATTCCACAAATAATATTTTTAGCGTTTGATCTGCGTGTCTGTCTCTCTCGCTCTCTCCCTCTCTCTCTGTGTGTGTGTGTCTATCTGACTGTTATCAGCATATTTCAAGAAAAAATAATAGCAAAAATTCAAAACTTGGCATTCTAAATGTGTATCATATACGGATGCAACAGTAAAATTTTCGTTGAGATCAAGCAAATGGTTCGTGTTGAGGGTCACCCAAGAGAATTCAAATACATTATGTTTATAGCGAAATTTCTTGTAAGTGCAGTGTAACATCTAAAGGCTGACTTAAACAAAATTGAATGAACAAAATATGTTATATTCATAAAAGTATGTTTTGTGTAGAGTGTGGTAGCAGAGCAACTCAAAGTATTAGGATATATTGGGGCTGTACTTGGAAATTGCAGGATTCGTAATTCCTTTTCTGTTAGATGTTTTTCAAATAAGACAAATTTTAAATACACAGTATTGTTTATAGTACATATTGATTATAGACAATATAGTGCTACCCAGTAATAAGCAAAACGTTCTTTTCTATTGGATGGAATTGCATTTTATTATCTCGACGAATACTGCAAAATAAAGTTTTCATACCCATACTGTAAAAGAGTATATTTTGAAAGTATCTGTTTCAACTCTTTTTTTTTTTTTTTTTTTTTTTTTTTTTGTATAATATCACGTTTTGAGGTCACTGTTTACCAAAGTCTAATTTTAAGTGGTTGATCTGTAGGTATACCTGTTATCAGCATAACTAAAAAACAAATAACTGCAGGAAATTTAAGTTTCGCATTTTGAATTTCGTATTCGGTTGCCACTTAAAAATTTTAACACGACTGGCAAGTTTGGAGGCAAATTAATAACAGCCTGATTTTTTATTTTTTTTTCAATAGCCAATTACATGTATGCATTGTAATTAAACGGTGGGTTGAGGGGGCAGTTGCACCCCCTCACACAAAATTACATGTCAAATTAGACTGTTCTTGAACCTATTTTAGATTATTCAAAAAATACATTGAACTTTATTATCTTACACCATTGATATGAAGACTTAATATGCAATCTTTCATTATAGTCTTGAAATGCAGGATAAGAGAAAGTCGTATGAATGACATACCAGATTATTTAAGATTGACCAGAAAAAGTTAACATATCATGTAAAAATCAATCTATAGTTATAGAAAAAGTTTCACCACATCGGTTGTAAATAAAAAATATTATAAATTTTAAAACGTCGATTATTTTTTGATTGCTACAAATAAAGAGTGTCTCTGCCTAATTAATCTTAAATTTAGTTTATAACTATTTAAGTACCTAATCATATATATATATATACTGAAAAAAAATATACCGGCTTCATGTAAAACATATAAATAGTCATTTTGTGAATCCTTAAAATAGAAATATACATTTCCGAGCTATGAGCATAAAGTAAAGAAAACGAAACGAAAACAAAAACAAACAACAACAACAACAACAACAAACAACAACAACAACAAAACTTAATGGTGAAAATAGTCGAGAATTTCTAGTCTATACTTTTTTAGATTATGAAACAATACTATGAATTATATGAATATTATGAATCCTTTGTAATGAGAGAAATTCTCGCTTGATCTCTAGAATTGGTAATAAATCAAAATTATAATTAATAAAACTCACCTCTTGGGTTCTCATTTATTTTTAGAGTTTTTTTTTAAAAATAAATTCGACTACGACAATATAGGAAAACACTCTATAATTCTAATGGGCATTTTGAGAACTGGCTAGCAAAGGGAACTACAATTTAGAAGGATGGCATGGAACTACTTTTATTTGAGCGACAATTTATTTTCTAGATGTCAGTCCCAGAAGTTTTTTTATCAGTGTATATAATGAAAAACTTTTTTATACATTTTACAGGAAGATAAATGAAATTATCACATGAAGAAATGGAAGATTTAATTAAAAAATATTAACAAAATCTAAGAATGAAAGCATACTTTAAAATAGTACTTCTTCAGTGGCGTTGACTGAATAATGTATGCATGTAATTAAAATTTTGTGATCCTGCGAGATAGATATCTGATATACAGGAAAGAGAAAGAATTTAAGAAAATAAAGCATAATATTTAAGCGCAAATATTCAAGACCACTGCGCGTAAGCAACTAATTAAATCATGTGTGTAAAAAGTGGTAGGAAAATAAGGGCAACTAAAAATTATTGAATGCAAAATTTTGCGTGAAAAAAGGTAAAAAAAAAAAAAAAAAAAATCCAAACAGTTTGCCTGTTACAATCATCACTATTTCTGTCACACCCATCCCATAACATTTAATTTTTTTTTTTTTAATGACTAAAATTCATTTTGAAAACAGTGTTATTTAGCGTAACCGAATTTATTTCAATTATGAAAAAATAATCAAGTGTTTATTACGGGAAAATTCAACCGAATGTTAACTGTTTAATATAGATGCTAGTGAATAGTCATATCTAAAACTGCCACACTCCTCACGAAAAAAAAAAAATTAAACAGCGAAATGGTTTTGCGTTTAGTTTAGAATATATGGTAGTAGGTATTATCTCATTTTTTTTTTTTTTTTTTTTTTAAGAGATGAGTTGACAAATTCTTCCCCTAAAAAATGATATATTACCTAATGGATCAAAATGTCACATACGTCACTATGGTGCTGGTGCTGTCTAAGGCTCTTTGATTTTCACGTTGTACAAGTGTCACTCGCTATGCTACAACATGTGCAACATAAAGTTTAAACAGGGGTTCAGATGTGCATTGCAAAACAGAAAAAGTTTAAAAATCGAAAATAAAATTATTTTATTATAACTACACTGTAAAAACTTTTGTGTAAGAATACACAACGTTATTGAGAGAACTTATTTTCCTCAACCATGTTGAGAAATGTTATCAGCTATAGCTGTGTAACAGAGGCATAGAGTAGGTTACTTGCCACAACCATGTAGAGAAATGTTACCAGTTATAATTGTGTAACGTCCCACTCTATACCTCTGTTACACAGCTATAGCTGATAACATTTCTCAACCTTAAAATAAGTTCCCCCAAAGGAAAATAAGTTCCCCCAATAATGTTGTGTATTCTTACACAAAATGTTTTACAGTGTAGTAGTTGTTTTTTCTTTCTAAAATTATTTCGTCACGTAATAGTGAAGGAAATCGCTAACAAATAAATGCGCGTTTTACGTGTTCTGTTTTTAACATTTATGTCTACAAGATGTGTTTTTGCACCAAATTTATGATATTCTGTAACACTGAAATTCACTTTATCCCCTATGTCGTACCACTTTTAAGAATGGAATATTAAGACAGGCGCATTTTGAATTATTTAATTCAGTAAGAGAACACTTCTAGCAGCGTATATCCACTTCATTATACGTTGACAACACTTTATGAACTAACTATTAAAAAAAAAAAAAAAATCAACTTACTTTAACACTATGCTGTACAAAATTATATATTATGAAAGAAGAAATTGATAATCAAAAGGAAATTTCGAATGAAACATAATATTACCAAAAAGAACTAAATGCTTTTTAAAAAATTTCTAATTGAAGAAAAAATAAAAAAAGAAACGTATTGATTGTTTCATAAACAGCAATGGATCAAAAATGTAAAAAAAATAATTCTGCTAGCATTTCGAGAGTTTATTTTAAATAATCACATAGGAAAAAAAAAAGAAAAAATAATAATACATTAGAAATATTGTGAGCGAAAGATGCAACACCTTAGAATTTTATCCATTAAATAAATGGAAGAAGCATGTATAAACTTGTATAATAAAATTTATATTTTAAATTTACTTAAATATATAAAATTTATTTTATGACTGGTTAAATAAATAAAAAAAAAAAAAAAAAAAAAAAATACATTTTGAATTAAATTTTGATATTTTGAATTTTTGGTAGAGGAAAAAAAAAATCAATCTATTTATTTTTATTTTCTCTACCATATATGGTAAGATAAAGAAAAATAAATATACATCATTGAACTTTTCTACGGAATTTTAATTAAAACGTTTTCTTTGAAAAATACATAAAAACCTTTAAAATTTTTATTAATTTCATAAACAAAATTATTTAATTTAAAAGTAAGAATACTTTTCTACTTGTTTTTAACTTCCAATAAAATATTAACTGTAAAAGTCTATTCCATTTCTGGAATGAATTTTTTTTTTTTTTAATGTAGGATTTTTTAAAAAGTAAATTGAGAAATTTTCAGTTTCAATACTAATCTGGCCTGTCATCTAAATGTCGTTTTGTATGAATCATCACCAAATATTTCTTGGAAAAACGAAAAAGAAATGAATTATTACACACAGGAAGGCGACAAATTCGTGAGAAAAGTTCGAAATCATTCTATTTCATTCCAGCTCTTCAATGAAACAAGAAAAGGAGAAATAACAGTTAGCGATATTTTTCCTGGTAGGCAATTTTAGGGAAGTTATAAATCCTTCCAGAACGTGAGTAACATAATTTTGTGCAGCATATGCCCTAACACAGAAAATGCATATTGATTTCTCTCTTCGTCATTTATGAGTAAATTTGAAGACATGTTTGTTTTCTAGATTTCTGTTTTTTTTTTCTATAACTTCTTTCCACTTTTTAAGATTAAAAAAAAAAAAAAAAAAAAAAAAAAAAGAAAAAAACTAGTGTGTTTACATCTATATATTCGTAAAGAAATGCATACAGCAAAAATTATTTATTAAAATTATCATTTATTAAAATTATTTTTCATGATAAATGTAGACGATTTTGATGTAAAACTAAATGTTAAAGACAGTCAATTTTTGTATGAACTATACAACTTTTAACATTATGTCTTTTAACATAATGTTAAAAGACAGTCAATTTTTATATGAACTATACTACTTTTAACATTATGTCGTTTAATATAATGTTAAAAGACAGTCAATAGGCAACATTTGAGAATTTTTTTTTTTCAGATTTTTATTTTCAGTATTCTTTCTTTTTTAGTGTTAAAATAATCGATAACCTGTCTTAAATACCACAAATTTATATTGGTTCAACTATTTGCTTTAAAAGTACCGACGAGTTTATTTTAAAATACTCATATTGGAAATTTACACCCTCCCTCGGAGAAATCTTCCGCAGGGTGGCGTTAAAATTGATTCTTTAAAAATAATTATCATTGTGTATATTTATACTAAATTTCGCCCTATACTGCGATATTAAAATTCATCAAAAAACACAATGACAACGCCACATATCAAGGAATCTTTACCAAAAGTTGATAGGCACTAATTTATGTCAATGTGCAACTACATAGGAAATTATATGAAATTTTGTGCATTGGTGCTTGATCTAGAGATGCCACAAAATTTTTTCATACACACATGGCTGAATATCACATAAATGTGCATTTTAGTGTTTCAGGTCTTTATTATTAATTTTAAGCAAATAAATTGTAAAATTTTATTATTATTATTTAGAAGTACCTTTTTAAAAAAGCATCCAATCATAAAATGTGAGTTTATAGCAATTTCAGTATTTTTTAGAAAATTTTAAACCTTATAATCGTCATTTTCGTGACTGTCTCCAAGACCAAATGTTTACATACAAAGTATGTTTTTTACTAAAAAAAAATGATAATTATAATAATTGTTAATTCTTGTAAAAAAAACTATTTGTTTTCAAAGGAAATTTTTTTTTCTTTTTAATTACGTTAATTTTCATGCATGTGTAATTAAAATGCTTGTATGCAAGTCTGGACGTCATTTTCGTGACACATGAAAATAACTTCATATATCATCAAGGGATGGTGCCACCATTCACTTTTTTTAAAGTTTAAGATCAGAAATCAACATTGACGATATGTGGGGGAAAAAAATCTCAAGAAAATTGAAAACAGGTAAGAGTTAACATTATTTTTATTGTTTACATGCTGTGCGTACTTTTATTGCTTGTCATTTTCGAGATGCATAAAAAATAAAAAAATATTATTATAAAATTTAGAATAAAGTTTTATTTTAATATAGAATAACGACCAGAAGAAGAGAATGTGACGATATCGGCTTAGTGAAAGCATGTTTTTCAGTACAGAACGAATTATTGACGATTTGTCATTTTCGTGACGGTCATTTTTGTGACGTCACGAAAATGACATTTGTTGCAGATTTACTATTTTGTAAGCCCTGGATTTAAATAATTTTTTATTTTGAATTAAAAGATTTGTTGGTGTAGGATAAGCTTTATATTTAAATGTTTAAAGTACTTTCCGGTATCCAGGTAAATATAAAAAAATTACATACGACATTAATATTAAGATACAATTAAAAAAGCAAACTTTTATTTATTTATTTAATTTAATTTAATTTTTTTTTTTTTTTGCCCCCTTTAAGGTGTCATAGAGAATGTTACTCAAAATATTTTACTTGTGTCATTTATGGCAAGATGCAGAAAAAATAATTTGCATGGCCTGACAAAGAGGATGTCCATGAAATTCAAGTGCCACATTATCTGTGCAAAATTAGGAATTCTCCTGAACCTGCTTCAAATAGATATTTTAAACTTCAGAATGAAGATTTTAATAATGTTCAAAATGCTTTTTATGAATTTAATTCAGTTAATCATTAAACTTGTAACTACAAGGATTTTAATACAATAAAATTGCTTGATATTCTCATTATTGCTCTTTCTTTTCCCTTCACAATCTTTTCTCTATTGTTCTAATATGTTCCATTTTTAATATTATATGGTCCTATTTCATTGACAAACAATGTTATTTCAGTGAAAAATAGTCATTTTGACAAATATTTTCATTTCAGTGACAAACAGTCGTTTTAGTGACAAACCAGTCATTTCAGTGACATCATTTTTTGACATCTTTAAATGCTATAATTAAAAATTTAATGCAAGTAAACTAATTATTTCCAGTTTATAGTCAAGAGGTATGCAGTCTATGATATTTCCCATTGATATAATTTATGTTTATAAAAAAATAAATTTAAATTTATTTATTTATTTATTTATTTTTTTAAATTTAAAAATTTTGGGTTTTTTATTTTATTTTATTTTTTTAAATGGGAAGAACTTTTTAGAAAAGCCTAAGTCTAAACCCTAAGTATTTTTTAATGAATCTGAACCACAAAAAAAAAAAAAAAAATAAATGGTAATTTTGATTTTATAAGATAATTAAAATTATAAATTTTTATTGAAAAATTTCAATAAAATTTAAAAAAATTATGTTCGATCTCTGTCAAACTCAGAATTTATTTAAGATGTACTTACGGACTTATTTTCAAAAATTCAAATTGAAATACAAAGTTTGAAAAAAAAGTTTAAAAAAATCCAAAATGCACACTTATGTGATATTCAGCCACATACACAGAAACAGACATTTTCTAAAAAAGGTCAAATCATGTATAGGACCTCTTCAAAAGTGTAAATTAATCGAAGTCGAAAATTTTTACGAATCCAGTGCTTTCTTTTATTGAATATAGAAGAAAGTAAAATGTTAAATTCCTTTTAATATCTGAAATATAAGAAGTTTATTGTTATAAGAAATCTGATTTATAAGATTTAATCTTTATTTTGAAACATCTGTAAGTACATTGCTTGTCGTCAAAAGACATACTTTCAATTGTAAATACACTTTAAATAAAATAATTAACGTTATAACCTGATTCTTTTAAGATATTAAAAAGCTAATTGCTCAATTATAACAGCTTATAGAATAGATAACAAGCTTTTATTAGAAGAAATTGTTTTATAAATGTTACAGAGTTTGTATTTGAATGATTTCCCTTCTTTATATAATAAAATAATCTGTTGTGTCATTCACATGACTTTCTCTTACACTGCATTGCAATACTATAAAAGAGAGATTGCAGATTAAGTTGTAAGATCAATAATGTAAAAAAATAAAGTTCAATCTACTTTTAAAATAATCTAAAATAAATTTAGGAACAGTTTTATTTGACATATAATACTGTGTGAGGCTTATTTGACATATAATTCTGTGTCCTCGACACCTCGTTTAAATATTGTGCCTATATCTATCAATAAATAAATGAAAATAAAATCAAGATTGTTATTAATTTGTCTTCAAACTTGGTAATCTTGATCAAATGTTTTAAAAGGTAACGTAATATGAATTTCAAAATATCAAATTTCCTGCAGTTATTTGTTTTTAAGTTATGCTGATAATAGACATACTACATAAAAATCAACCACTATTAAACTTTCGTATTCAGAGCACTTCAAAACGTGTTATTATAAAAAAAAAAAAAAAAAATAAATAAAAAAAAAAGTTGAAAATTGAACTTTGAAAAATACTTCGCTTAAACTATGAGTAGCTCTGTATATTGCCTATAAATTGTATACACATCTCATTGCGCACTTAAATTTAGCCTCATATGAAAAACATATAACACAAAATTAAATGCACTTCCGGCAATTTCCAAGTATAGCGCCAATATATCCAAATACTTTGGGTAGCCTTGCAAACGAATGATGAATAATTTCCATACCACAATCAACACAAAACATGTTTTTACACATATAAAAAATATGTTAATTCCATTTTGTTTACGGCATCCCATAGATGTTACACTGTACTTACCATAATTTTCCCCCATAGGCGTAGTATTTGAATTCTCTTTGATGTCCTTGTACACGAACCATTTGGTTGATCCCAACGAAACGTTTAATCTAGCACCACTACATGATTACAGATTTAGAATACCGAGTTCAGACTTTTTACTGCTATTTATTCTTGAAATATGCTGATAAAAGATACACAAGCGTACGGACAAACACACAGACTGACACTCAGATAGACACACTGACAGACAGACATACAGATACACACAGAGACCAACCGCTAAAAACCGCTAAACGCTTTTGGATTCAGGGGACGTCAAAATGTGTTAAAATAGAAAAACTCTACTATGACAATTTAACCTAAAAACAATACTTTTTCTGTCATATATATGGGTAAAAGGAAGTAAATATTAAAATTTATTGTTAAACTAAAAGAATCTTTTCGCAGTTGCATGCACGACTACCATACCATTATAAAAGAAAAATACTGAAATATATTTTAGCGCTAATCAGTGACATACGCAATCGAAATTTTGTAAAAATTATTTAATTAGAATAAAATATTGTGTACTTTTCTTTTTAAATCAACGTTTTCTTGGTGTAAAATGTAATATTAATGTTTTTTAAAGTCATATATATTTTAAAGTACCCGAATAAACTACTACGTCAGAAACGCCAAAAGAAAAATACTTGCGATGCATACAGCTGTTTCGGTAGCCTTAAGCGTACCGTCTTCAGTTTCGGCTTAACGGCCCACTTCACTTACCGTCGCCGGAAGCCCGATCCAATGTTATTCTATGGGGAAATTTTCTTTACAAATAACTAATTAACTAATACATATTTTTAAATTCTGTTTTCACATTCAGAAAATTCCTAACTATTAAATTGTCGCACCTTTTTCAAAAATGTATTTTTTTTAATTTTTACTATTTTATTTTGAAATTGCAAAATGAAAAAATTTCACATATTGAAAATTCGTATTTTACAGCTTCAAAATAAAACATAAAAAAAATATTTTTTTTAAAAAAAGTCCGTCAATTTAACAGCTGGGAATTTTCAGAATGTGAAAACAGAATTGAAAAATATGTATTAGTTAATAAATTATTTGTAATGAAAATTTTCCCATAGAATAACATTAGCTTCGGCTTCCGGTGGCCATGAGTGAAGGCTACCGAAACAGCTGTATGCATCGCAAATATTTTTCTTTTGGCGTTTCTGAAGTAGTAGTTTATTCGGGTTTTAATATTCCAACGCCAAGTCTCCTGTTATTATTATATCTTAAAGTAGTTTTAAAACAGAGTTCTTTTTTTAGTGCGTCTATGTAAACAGGTCAGCCGCTAGAAGGTGCAGATTGGAATTATTCTAGTTTAAATTTTTCAGTGAATGTTTAAAATTTATTTTTTAAACGTTTAAAAAGAGAAATTTTGCGTCATTTTTGATACTGATTACGCATATGCTATTTATACTTCCTTAAGTCAAAACATTTAAACACGGTGAAATATTTCATGGTTTATACTCTCTGTCAGCCGAATGATTTGGCATAGAAAAAAAAATATCGTTAATATATTTGTAATCACCCGAAAAAAAAAAAAAAAAAAGAAAAGAAAAGAAAAGAAAAGAAAATGAAAGAGAGAACAACCGTATTTTTTTAAATTCTTAATTCCGAATATAGCGTACTACTAAAAGAAAATGAATGTATGAAAATTTACGATAGATTGCAAAAAACTCGAACAAAAGTTTGAAAAAATAGTACCACTTTCGGTCCGGCAAACAAAGCATAGTCACGAATGGAGCAATCAAAACTGAAACCCGAAGACATTATTACGAGATTTTTGCAGTTTAAGGTGTTTTCATGCAAATTTTTTATTCTATTACTTTTCAATTACAGTCCTCCAGTGCATTATTTAATTCGAATACTACATATACGTATATTATTATTATTATTTCTACATTTCTGTACTTCATTATAATATAACAACAGTTTGAAATACTTAGACTATTTATTTATTTCGACTCTAATTTTTTATGCTTTTTAATCATATAAATAAATTAATAGATCTTTATTCCATTTTTCAAACACTTTAATGCAATTAAATAAATAAAATGCGACATTCATATATACTTCATGTAATCATTTATGAAAAATTTATTGCATAAGCTACATTTGGCAAATATCGATATCTTTTGTGTGAGCAAACTCTCACCAAATTGGGATTAATACTTAGGCGCCGTACGTATAAGCACTAATTTTGCGCGCACTAATTTCAGTGGCAAAATTGAAAGTATTGCAGTTAATTACGATTTCGTGTAAAAAGTTTTATGCGAATTTGCGGACACTGTACAATGCATTTAGTATTGCATGGTTTGTAAACGATTTACCTTATTACATACGTACAAATATACGTGCAACCTACAGCGCACCAAAAATGTTAGTAGTTTATATTATTAAACGTTCACAAACACTTTATTATGAAAATATATTCAATAATCTTGGATTCTAAATATGCATATGATAAGATTAAAGATGCTTAAATCAAACCGCATCAAAGACTTACAGATTTTGGTATTTTCATCAAGTGAAAAAATTACTTAAACACTGCAGAACAAATACTTTTAACGTTTGCAAAAATATTTTAACAATCAATTATAAATTCATACTTGCTAAACTCCAGCGCATATTAAACAAGCTTAAAAAATAGCACAGCCAAATTCATGAAATTCGAAAGAACAGTTTTTCTTATGAAATGATCTTCTAAAAGGTTTTATTATACGAGATAGTTCAATAAATTAAACAAAGATTTGAAGAAAAAAGAAAAAAAAATCATAAATACAATGATGGATTATACTTTTCCAAAGTTTCGTTTGATATAGTTGAGTTCAAACAGAAGAGATTGTCAACACTTGAAAGCATAATAAATATAGCATAAATTGTTAAGTATTTCAAGAAAATATAAAACAAAATTTGTATTTATTACAGAACAGTGTTGTGCAAGTTCACGAAAAAAACGAGCTAGTTCAAACTCAAGTTCATCGTGTAAAAAACGAGCTAGTTCGCGCTCAAACTCCTGTCTGAAAAAAATGAACGCGTTCAACTCAAGTTCATTTTTAAAAAGGAGCGAAGTTCATTAAAAGTTCATTTTTGAGTATTTTTTTTTTCTCTAAATAGATCTTCTCGGTGACTCGGTGAACACTTTCAGATGTAATTTACATTTATTAAAATTGTCAATTACCATGAAAATTATTCTTAATTTAGTGTTTAATTAAACTTATAAGCATTTAATTCTCAATTATAACTTATTCATTTAATTGTAATAGAAATTTATTTAGAGGACACTTCTGAATAGTGAACCCATTGTTTTTGTGTATTTTTTTATTCTCAAATTTCCAATACTTTTGTTTATGCGCACAGTGGCGCACCCAGAAATAAATTGTGGAAGAGGCCTGAGTTGAAGAATAAAAAATACTATATATATATATATATATACTCAAAGCAATTCCAATCCTATGCCAGTATTTCCGAATACAAATTTTTGTTTTAGTTAAAGCAGAAATTACAAGAAAGTTTCTACAAATATTTAAGAAATGTGGTACAGTAGGACAACTTTATATGCAAGTGAATGTGGTATTTATCAAAATACCAAATATAAACATGTATATGTCGATCCTTGTTCTATAAAATCATTTCCAAATAGAAATTTTTATTTTAGCTTAAAGCAGAAAACTTTCCAAAAGTTTCTCCAAAGATTAATTTTTAAAAGTTATGAAAGAAAACGGGTGTGAAATTATGAGTATATATACAATGTTTATTTTGAAGTATGATGCGTCATGGTCAATATCAAACAAGTCTTTGAAAGTCTGTCATTTCTAGATAAACGAAATTTTTTGAAAGATTTAAAATAATCAATGGAATTATAATCAAAATAATTTTTAAACATTATATATAAGTTATACACTTTAAAAGTATTTTTACTTCCAAAAATATCTAAATAAAATAACATTTAAAAATGTAAATTTAAATTAAATTTTATGTTATTTTTGAAATAATTTACTTTGACAATATTTTTAATCTTTTGTTCCATGCAGCTTACTAATTGCTTCAATTAGAACTATGACAAGATTTTTCTTAGTCTAACATGTTTGCTCAAGAGCCATTTTGCTTAAATTAAGAGTTATTTATTTATTTTTGATAACGAAACTAGTATAATATAACATTTTCAAATGACAAATAATAATAATAATAGAAAGAAAAAGAAACTGAAAATATCCTACCCTGTCATTTTTAATTTATAAAGCAGGGTGAGTTTTTATTGATTATCAATAGCATGATATTAAATATGATAAAGAAATTAGTATGATTTAAAATTTAATAATAATAATAATAATAATAATAAAAAGAAAGAAATCAAAAGAAAGAAAAAAAGAAAAGAAAAATGGAAGAAAAAGAAAAGAAATTTAAAATGTAAAAGAATATAACATACACTATTATTATTTTTAACACGCTTTTATTAGCTTCACCTGTATGTATGTATATTTCTATGTTTGTTTGTAACTTCTCTGGGAGCAAACAAAAAATTTATATTGTAAAAAAAAATTCATTCCTTACGTGAGCAGCGTGGCGTCGAGGTAAGGCGCCGCGCTACGAACCTGACGGTCCAGCGTTCGATCCCCGTCAGGGGAGATTTTTTAAAAAGGGTTTTTGTTTAATTCTAAGTTAGTTTAATTAAAGATTTAAATGTATGTAAATATTAAGGTGTGTCACTCACACGATTTTCTCTTACCCTGAATTTTAATACTAAGATAGATATTTTGTGCTTTTTAGTTCACGTTTCTATAAAAGCGTGTTCTTTAATTTTTTAAAACTATAATATTTTATTAATTTATAAGCAATACGTAAAATTTCATGAAAAATGTAAAAAAAAAAAAAAAAAAAAAAAAAAAAAAAAAAAACAAGAAAAAGCAGGAATCATTTTACATTTTGCTTAATATAATATATAACATCTCTATTGCATGCAAAGAAAAATCTATATTTAATATATGTTTTTTAAAGAAAAATATTTACTTCTACTTTTATTTCTAAAGCAGGCTGCGCTTTTATTGATTTGGTATATAAATATGATAAAAAAAAATTAGTCAATTTATTACTTTCCGAACAAACGTATGAAAGGAAAGTATTGTAATCACATGTCAAAAATCCGAATTCGAGATTTTGGTGTTTCAATACGTACGCTAGCGTCTAAAAACGCTTTGCTCGAATGCGCTGTAAGTTGGTACGCATGTTGCATGTCACCGTAGCACGAACCCTATTGATTTTGGTGAATCTGGCACTTACAGTTTTTTTACAGGGAAACAAAGAAAAATTCTTTATCACTATGGCCTGTGGGACCAAAATCTTAAAAGTGCGATAGCATCTAAACGCCTCATTCAATTGAGTAAAAATTTTATACATATATTATAGGTCACAGTTACTCGATCTGTATAGATTTTGGAAAATCTGACACATATAGTGTTTTACAGAGATATAAAGAAAAATTCTTTATCATTATGGCCTCTGGGGCCAAATTTATAAAGTGCGATAGCGTCTAAACATCTTATTAAAAAGAGCAAACAATTTATACACATATTATAGGTAATAGTTGCAAGAACTGCGTAGATTTTGATGAATCTAGCACTTAATTTTTTTTACAGGGACACAAAGAAAAATTCTTTATCTTTATGGCCTATGGGACCAAATTTTAAAAAGTGCAGTAGGGTCTAAACGCCTTATTCAATTGAATAAAAAAAAAAAAAAAAAAAAAAAAAATTATACACATATTACAGGTCACAATTTCACGAACTGTATAGGTTTTGGTGAATCTAGCACTTCTATTTTTTTTTTTTTTTTTTTTTTTTTTTTTTTTACAGCACAGCAAATAATTCTGTATCATTATGGCCTATGGGGTGAAATTATTTAAAGTGCGACAGCATCTAAATGCCTTATCCGTTTGAGTGGAAAATTTATATACGAGTCATATCACACAAACTGAGGTCACCATCACACAAACTGTATAGATTTTCGTGACTCTAGCATTTAACGAGTTTTACAGGAACACAAATAAAAATTGTCCATCATATTAAATTATTTAAAGTGTGATAGCTAGTAAATGCCTTATTCAAATGAACTGAAAATTTATATACATGTTATACGTCACCGTCACACGAACTTTATGAACTTTAGAGAATCTAGAATTTACGATTCTTTTTACAGGGACGAAATGCAAATTTCTTTATCATTGTGGTATATGTATATAGGCTCAAATTTTAAAGTGCGATAGCGTCTAAATGCCTTATCCGATAAAGCTGAAAATTTATAAGTCACTGTTGCACTAACTATAAGCATTTTGGTGAATCTAACATTTGTAGGTTTTTACAGGGACACAACGAAATATTCTTTATTATTATGATCTACGTGTTCGGTAAGATAGCGTTAAATTAAACTTCGTGTACCATATAAAGAAAAATACTCAAACTACCTAATATAATTTTCTCTTTTGTTTATTTAACAACTCCTCTTACTTTACTTTATCTACAAAACCGTTAATTACTCAATTTTTGGAATGTCGAGTGGAGTCACTCCAGATTTTTTTTTTTTTTTTAATAATGACCAAAAAATAAAAGAAGAGAAGAAAAAACATTAGATAAAGGAAAGAATATATTATATTTGAAATAAATAAGGAATCAAAAACCTCATCGTTTTTGACTTATAAAGAATGTAAAATTTTATTAAAAATGAAAAATAAATAAATAAATAATATAGGTAGAAATCATTTTATATTTTGCTTAAATTAATAAATAAATTTCATCATTTTATATATTTTTAATAATAAAAGTTGTATATAGTCTCTAAAGAAAATTGTGTTTTCAATATCTATTTATAGATAAACATGAAATTTTCTATTCTTAAAACACGCTGTTGATCTTATCGAATTTCGAAATAGTTAATTATGAAAAAGAAATTTGTATAATTATGATTTAAACATAATAATGATATAAACACTCATATATATGTTCTTTTTTAAATTCTTAATAATTATCATCTCATCAAGGTTTTACTTCCTGGTTTCTATGCATTATAATGAATGATGAAATAACATAGCAATTTTACATATTTTTAATATGTTGACTAAAGTAATAAATACTCTCTTATTTTCTTTTTAATTATTATTATTTTTTTAATAATAAATAATTGTATTTGAATCGCACTCGAAAGTAAATATTCCTTAAAAATTATATTAAGAATGACTTTCACGTTCTAATTAATAACATATTTTTAATTTTAGTTCATAGAGAAGCATAGAAATTAATATTTTTTGTTGCCTGTTATGTGCTTTTATAAAATTTTGAGGTATTTAAATGTGATAAAAAATATTTTGATTTAAAATTTAACAATAATAATAAATAATACATAATCAATAATAATTCTTAAGAAACATGTAAGTAAAATTAATTAAAATTTATATATTGTGTTTCATTTAAAAAGTATAATAGAAAATATCGCTAACAATGTTTCAACAACTATTTTTAAATTGTTATCGAATTTCGAAGAATTTAAAACTGATATATATATTTAAATATAGTAATGTTAATATAATATTTTGTAAATTAAAATTAAAATGATAATAATAATATATTCCACATATTTCATATAAAAATGAAATATAATATAGAAATTATAAATTATAATTTTTGGAATTCTTCAAGAAATTTTTCAAATCTTATATGGATTTTGCTTTTCTAAAATTCATTTTCTGTTGATTAAAGGAAAAAAATATATATATATTAAAAATGAAATTGTATGCTATTTTTATTTTTCCTTTTAATATTTTTTTTAATTAAAATTGAAATGAAATATCAAAATAGTAATAGTTTAATACACCTTTTCTTTATCTTTTAGAAAGACTGCTTTCCTTTATGGTTTTTCATTAGCTTGAAGAAAAATTTTATATATTGATATTTTTCACATGGTCTTACTTTCTCAGAGAAATTTCAGATATATTTGCAAAAGACTACGACGGAATGTAAAAAGTGTTAAAAGTGATAGGGAATAGGGAATGACTGAGAAATGAGAATACACTACTAAAATGATCCCCGTTTTTCCTCCCCCATTTCTTTTTCTTCCTTGAAAATAAATCGAACAGAGAAATATACATTCACTATCCTATCAAAAGAGCGAGATGCTGTCTGAGCTGTAACCAATTTCTGGTTATAAATTTTAGCTGTTATAACACTATAACACACACAAAAAAAGAGAAAGAAAAGAAAGATTCGCTTTTCCTAGTGTCCCGCTCTCTTTATTTTATTTTGAATGAGGGTATTTAAAAGTCGAAACTGGTCACCAATACCCAGTGGCTCCAACATCTGGATATCTGATTATAGCCATCAGATAACAATTATTCAAGTTTCAACCAACAAAGATCGGTAAGCCCCGTAAGCTCCCTGTTTCCTGTTTTTACGACTTCACTCAATAGGTGTTCTCAGTCGCTTTAGGGAAGAGTTTTGTTTACTTTCATCTAATAAGTTCAAAGAATGCCGTTTTATATCAGAAAGAAAGGAAGTAAAAATCTGTTATACTGTGAATATGAGAGGGAGTAAAGTTTTAAATGTTGAAAAACAACAAGTCCTATCTACATTCGAAAAGTATCGTAAAAAAGAAATTCTTATTCATATTTAGATTTATTCTTCGCGTTTATTTATTTTTATTTTATGTCTAAAAATTTAAAGTGTGCGAAATTGGTGCTTTTATTATTTATAATACATTTTTTTATTTAAAACACTTTCTAAATTAACTTAAATTGTCGTATAAATAAACTATTTGGAATAGTTGAACTCTGCTCAGATCCCCATCATATATTTGTTCTCATACATTTCTACTTTAGCTCATACTATGTACATGTTAAAAGATATGAAGTCTGTTTATCATTTGGCTCGATTGTAGAATGTAGTTCCTCAACTATTAGGATACCCTCCCGCCTTCCGCTTCAATATATTTATCTTATCCTAATTTGTTATTTAATTTTGTTTAGGTCAGTTTTATATTTCAGTTTTCATGCAATTCTATAGTATTTCCAATCCAATAATCTTCATATAGCAAGTGTTTGGGAAATATTGTCTTATTCTGCCATGTTTAGAAATTCGCAAATTTTGAATGATTTAGAAAGATTTCAAAGTGGAATGTCTATAGTCAATAATTTTCATGATAGTGTCATAAATGGTATTTTAAAGCTGGTCAGATAACTTTACGATTAAAATAATCCTCGTAATACACGTTTAATCGGTCGTTGTTGCAATATTTAAAATATAGCGTACTTTTTTCCTATACATAATCCATTAAATTTGTAAACAATTGTTGATCCATTCTTGAGAATCATTCACATACGATCATAGAGCATTGTTGCAAAATGAGTTACAAACGAAAGAAATATATACATATTTTTAATTTAATTTGTAATATGTTATTTTAAGTTTTTGACATTAAAAAGAATTTTTAATTATATTACAAAGCTCAAAATGTGACATAAAAAAGAAATAGTGAAAATCCCCCCCCCCCTTTTGCCTCCCTTCAACTATATATCATTTACTATAATTTTAACAAAGATTAAGTTATATTTATACAAAGTTCCAGAGAAATAGTTCACATGGTGATATAAAAACAATCATTTCGCCTCTTTTCCCTCCACCCTCTAAGATATGTGTAACACTTTTGTAATTTTATTTCAATCCATAATAGAGTGCTTTAAAAAATTCTTTTTTGCATCTACACAAACCCCTTGTCCCCTAAGCTATATATAACACTTATTGTGAGTTTCGTAAAGAATAAGTGATAGTTATAATGCGGAATATCGTTAAAATCGGTAACAAGATGGTATTAAAAAGAAAAAAAAAATCTTTCAGATCCCGAAGTATGTGTGACACTGCATTTTTTGTCATAAACAGCAAGTGACTATTGGACAAAATTTCATTAAAATCAGTAAGAAGGAGATATAAAAACAATTATTCTCTTTCAATATGCTCCTGGACCCCCCCCCCCCCTTCCTCCAAGTATATACTAAGTGAAAGTGGTTCAAATTTAATTGATTGAAATTTCTAAAAATATGTTATGAAAATCATTCTTTAAATTCATTAGTTGATGTTTATTGTTTTTGCGATTTGCAAATTGCAAAAGTACCCTTTCTTCCGGTGCCCTTTTTTCCAGGTGCCCTTTTTTCCGGGCGTCCTTTTATCTGGTGCCCTTTTTACCAGTGCCTTTTATTCCAAATTCCCTTTTTTCCGAGATCCATTTTGCCGAGTTATTTTTTTTCTGTCCTTTTCTTCTTCTACTTTCCTTTTCATATTTCAGACAGAAATATTTAATATGAGTTTGAGCTTGAATTGCTTTTTCACGCTCAAGTTCGTGTAAAAAACGAACTACGCTCAACTCAAGTTCATAATTTAAAAAACGAGCGAAGTTCAACTCAAAACTCAAAATTTTTGAGCTACGCTCACACGCGTTCAAATGAACGCGTTCGTGCACAACACTGTTAAAGAAGAGAAGAAACTAGCAACGAATTCTAAGCTCAAACTAAAAAATTTATTTATTTTTTCATGTTATTCAATTTATTGCAATTTTAAAAAGAAAAAAAAAAAGGTGAAGGTATAATCAATCATACTGAAAGGTTTCACATAAAAGATTTAAAACACTATAATTTGCGAAAGAATTTTTTTTTTTTTTAACTCAAAATTATATCCATTTCCTTTAAAGAAACTATTTTGTTAGAAAACTTTTTTAAGAAGAAAAAAAAAGTAACTAAAATAAGAATAAAATAATTACAAAACAAAATATATCTATCCGATAACAAAGGAAAAATCAAAACTAAACTGAAAAAAAAAAAAAAAAAAAAGAAGAATTTGTATTCTTTTTGGTATTGTTATCTTTTAAGAAAAATAAATATTTCATTATTTACTTGTTTGTTGTTGATTCGTTTGTCTGGTTTTTAGATTAAGTGTATGTTAAACACTTACTATGTTACTATGTTAAAAAAATAATAATAATAATAATAATAGAGACGATATCAATTTTTATTTTTGTTCTCAGCAGTCAAGACAAATTGTGATCTCAGTTAAAGAAACGTTAGGGGCACTTTCAACATTATTGCCTAATTAACAATATACAAAATATGACAGATGGTCTTTTATACGTATAATACATAAACAATGTTTTACAAAAATACTTAAACAATCTCTAAAAAAATTAAGTACCTAGTAAAATTAAATAATTTTAAGTATTGTTAAGTGCATTTTTAATACTTTTGAAATATGGATTTCATAGTTTTTATTTGAAATATTCCATTACCCAAAATATTGATTATAAAAGAAAGGACGTTTTGCAATTTGATATTATAAATTTTGGGACTCTTTTGAGGTCTGGGGCTACTGGTCAAAATCCTCGATTGCCCATGCAATAATGTATGCTTGGATTTAATTGCATATTACAATAAAATAGTTAGTATTGAATCATTTTAAAATGTTAGTCATATTTTATAAATTTACCTGTCAAAAGTATAAATTATTATCATTTTGCAATTCACGAATGTCTGAGCATTAAGAATTTTTTTTATTTTATTTCATAATGCAGTTAGTTATTTTAACAAGTTATACGTTGCAGAACGTTATTAAACAAAATAATTTCTGCAAATAAAAAGTGATATTGATGCATATTTCATAAACTAACGTAATGTTTTCAACCATTTTTTTAAAGAATAAAATACATTTCTTGAAAGCTGTTGGATTAATGGTAAAATTCTTAATAACACCTTTCACGAGACTATTTTTCGAAACCTAAATCACACCTTTCACTAAGAAAAAATACAAAAGGTAAAAATTCATTCAGAAGTTACTGAAGTATTCTTGTGAAATTTTATATCTTTCGCAAGTTCAAGCATATATTTTTTCTTTTCGCAACAATTTTTGCTTTGGGTCAAGACATTTTAATAATGCAGTTTCGAATTTAAAGAAAGATTTATAGTGCCAGAGGTAAAAAATACAGATGCTAGTAAATATAGATCTAAAATGTTTCTTTCAATTTTTTAAACAAGAGGTTTATGCATTGTAAAAAGAAACAGTTTATTTGGGATAAGAATTTATGTCTATGTTTTTATTTATAATTTGAATTTGGATTATGGGGTGAGGATATATATATATATATTAATAAATTGTATAAAATATTTAAAATTTGTCCTTCCGACATCGGAATTTTATAAAATAATAAGAATTGTATTTTAGCAAATCGGAATATATTTTGATTAATTAATAGAAAAAAAAGCCGAAATCGTACAGAGACATAATTTAAATAAAATAAAGTAAAATTTGAATTTTAAATTTAAGTGAATGAAATTCGAAACGAAATATAACTAATGACAAACCAACAATTGCATTTAACGTAAGTAAACATTATCTTCTCTCATATTCAAAATTCATTAAAAGAATATATCAATAGTAAAGACACCAATTAAAAAACATATACGTAAAATAATTATAATTTTAAAATACTTAAAGCAGACGTTTCGAGCCTTAACCAAGACGCATCATCAGTACATCAACAACTTAAGTTATTGAAAAAAAAAAAGTATTATATGCAACAAATTGAGTTATTTGAGTTATACTGAACAATGCTAAAACAAGTACAGATTACTCTAAAGCGACTGCGCAATTCACGTTCAATGTAGCCAGTGATTAGCACAACATCAAGCTTCGAGAAATTTGATTATTATAGTTAGAGTAATTTGAGGTCAAAATTTAAAATTTTCAAAAACAGGCATTAAGTCGTTTTTAGTTGCAAAAGTAACTATTTTGGAATGAATGTTACAACTGATAAATGAACACTCATGCCCAACTATTCAGAATCTACAAGTCCAACTAATTTCGCCATGACATCGGTGATAGTAGATTTTGTAATTATAACCAATGTACGATTGCTCAACTTTTTCCGTACATGAATGTACTGCAAAAAATGATAACTGAATGATTCTTATACTCGAAAAATTACATTTCCACAGAGTTGAAAACGCGCCAGTAGTCGACACTTTAAAATCCACTTATAAATCCATTTATGTATTTATTTATTGTTCCAGTGGTGTGCACATTTGAATATTTTCAGAAAATTGCAAATAAAATGCCAACGGATTGAAAAAAAAAATATTTAATTAAGAAAATATTTTCTGTTTCATTAAAACGTTAAAAGAACGAAAAAACTGTACCGTAAATTAAAAACAAATTGTCTCTGAAAAATTTAATGGCATCAGTGTAACACATTGTTTTTTTTAAATAAATCTTAATTTATGAATAAAATTATAGTCCCTTTCTTAATTAATAATCTTATAAATACCAAGTTTAGCCAGTCTTTCTTAAGATATTTGCTAAAATTCTGCGTATCTTAAAAAAAAAAATCCCTAAAAATATTTTATGTTAAGATAAAATTTAATATTTAGTGTAATAAATACTTACTAGTATCGCCCAGTGGTCGAAACTCGACCATTTTTTTTGCAAAGCGAGGCAAAGCAAAGTTATTGCCTTGTCCTAAACGGAATGCAATTGCAACACAGCTGCGGCAATTGTTTGCCGATATTCACTCTAACTGAATCAGCAGAGTTTTACTTAATATAACTATTTCTCTCTGTAGATGTTAGCCTTTCCTGAAATGAGAGAAAATCGCAACGTGAAAACGCCCCTTGTTATGTGATACAGCCCAGAAACTAATAGGTACCATGTCAAACCAAGGCCCAACCAAGTATCAAATTCTGTTAAATTAATTCGATTGGTTCATAAAGTACAGTGTTTGAACAAAAAAAAAAAAAAAAAAAAAGATATTTTTCAAAAATGGTCGAATTGAGTTCGGGAAATTTCAAAACGTGTAACTTTATCGAAAACCGAAAATCCAAAACTTTTTTTAATCTTATATTTTCTAGTTATATATGCAGAGGAAATAATAATAAATCCACTTTTTAAAAAATAAAAATAAGTAGTCAATTTCACTTAATTAAAATGCAAGGAAATCTCAAAACGTGTAAATTCATCGAAAATTCAAAAACCGGAAATCAAAAGTTTTTATGTATCTTCTACTTGCTTCTTCTACCCACAAAAGCTAGCCATAAAGACACTTTTTAAAAAAATAAGTAGCCAATTTCAGTTAATTGAAACGTTAAGAAAGCTCAAAACATGTAAATTCAGCAAAAAACGGAAATCGGATTTTTTTCCGTATCGTCTACTTATACATGCAGCAGTTAGTAACAAATCCATTTTCTTTTTATTTAGTATATTAGTTGAATATTTATTGTTTAAATATCTCCCTTTGAAATGAAATGTTTATGTTTACATTCGCAACTGGAAGTTTGCCATTTTTTTTTTTTTTTTTTTTTTTTTTCTGGAGTTTTGTGATTTTAAATTAAAATTTTATCAATTTTACAGAAAAAATAACTCAATCAAACACATGTAGACAGTAACTTATATATAACTATACCCAAATATCGGAATTAAAATCGGCAGATAATTTCCGTTATTTTTTAATAATTTTTTACAAAAAATCCAATGGACAATTAACATAGAAAATCCTTTTCATGGCTCCATGGACAGACAGTGACGTCATCACTTCGCTTGCGTATAGTGTAAGACTACTATATAACAGGCTGAATCATTCGCCGCCATTTGTACGTCAAGTCCGTCATTGCTAAACCTGAAACTACCATATAACACTATTATATGAGACTATATATGACTATTATATAGTTGTCTTAGGTTTAGCAATGACGGACTACAGTATAAAACTATTATATGAGACTATATAAGACTATTATATAGTAATCTTAAGTTTAGCAATGACGGACTTGACGAACAAATGGCGGTGAATGATTCAGCCTGTTATATAGTAGTCTTAGTATAGTGATGCTACATTATACAAATTACTGTGTCTATGGTTTTATTTGAGCTTTATGAAATTGCCAGATTTAACAACTTTCTACTTTTAGGTATTTTTTCATGTAAAGGAATACGTGTATAAAAGGGAAAAATGGGGGAAAATGCATAAAAAATAAATGTATTTTTAAATACCTTCTTGACATCGTAAGAAAATAATATTTGCATTCGCACCTTCTGGCTAACCATACCTTTCGAATGATACCATTTTCAACCCTCTACTCCCATAATTAATATGTTAAAAAGGGACAACAAATTTTATGCTTGCCTATTAATATATAGATACTCGATACTTATTGTAGTTATACGAAAGAAAAGAGTCCAAAATTTTTTTGCTATGCTCTTTTTTTCCCCCGCTAAATTTAACTGTGTGATGCGTATGCTAAAGGCAATATACAGGGCTGAATAAACTTTGTCAAATAAGTTTCAAAGTAAGCGAACAATTATCAAATTTATGAGAAATAAATTTTCAAATTTAATAATAACCTAAAAATTTAGAATTTGACTTATTTATATATTGAATTAAAATTAAATAAGACTTTTTCAGAAACTTAAAGCATAATTTTTCAGTCATTCTAGTTACAAAAACATTAAAAATAAATAAAAAAATAAAAAAGACTATTACAAAAAAGTAAGAGTTTGCGATGTAACTCATACAGGTTAAAAGAAAAAAGAAAACTTTAAAAAGCTTCCCCAAAAGATTTTTATCTAAAGTTTTACTTTTAAGGAGAAAAATAATAACATACTTTGCGAGAAAATTCAACGAAGCATATATTCAAATAAAGCATTAAAAAGAAAAAAAAAGTGTACATGATAGATGAGAGATAAAAATGAATAGGGAAAAAATATCTTCAAAACTTTTGTACTTTAAAGAATTTTAAACCTTTTTTCTTCGAAAAACTTTCAGCGTTAAGTCAAGACATTTTAATTATATGTGTGTTGATTTATAAAGATAAATTAATACCATATAATAAAATATAAAAAAGAAAAAAAAATCGAAATTCTAATGCAGTCAAAGGTGTAGTAAATAATCTGGTGTCATTCATAGGATTTTTTTTACCCTGCATTTGAATAATGTAATTGCCGAAACGTCAGTGGAGTCTTCCATGTGGAGACTCAAAAAGTTTTTGGGTTCTATCTGTGTGTCTGTCTGTCAGTCTGTTTGTATGTCTCTCGAAAGCGGCCGCAAAAATCCCTCTATTGACTTCAGAATCGGTATGATGCTCTGAATCAGAATGATGCTCTTAAACATTGTTAGGAAGTGTTAAAAATGCTTAACATTATAGAAAACGTAGCCCTTATATTCTAATTGCAGTCCATAATGTATCTGAATATTTTAGTGTAGCCCTGTAAATCTGAAGGATAACAAAATCATATTCTATACAAAATATTAGCTTAGCATATTAAAGATCAATGTCAATTTCTTTAAGATTTTTACGATAGAAAGTTCTTTAAATGCAATTGACAAAAATGTCTGTCCTAAAATGCAATGTATTGGCATTTGTTTTGGCTGTCCCTGTACACAAATCAGTTGCACAGGACCTTTTAATGTCATTTAAAATAGGGAACATTCCATAGTGAATATGAATAACATAGATAATTTTGTAAAAATTCTGAAAATATTTACGGACACTGGAGCGGGCAGATGGACAGAGAGACAGATGGACAGTCGGACTGATAGATACTTAAATTGAAATCATATTTCTACTAAAAAAGTGTTATATCGCTAAATGTAAACAAAAATGCAAGTTCAGCAAATTTGCAATAAAAGCCTTCAGTGTAACTGAAATTTAATGCTAATCATACTACATTCTGTGGAAAGTATCCTTTTGTGCATATGAATAACATATTTCAACTTTATTAAGATCTGTTTGAAGTAAAATTATTGAAATTTGGTTTATAGAAATACCTCTCTTAGAAGGAATGCTTTGGAATATTTTTGGGTGACTCTGTATGCAAACCACAAGTTGTTTTTACTCCATTTTCTATAGCAATCATCCGATAGTGAATTTGAACAACATATTTCAATTTCATTGAAATTTGTGTAAAACAAAGGAATTATGTTCATAAAAACACAATGCTTTGGAATATTTTGAGTGTCCCTGTACACAAGCAAGAAGAGATAATCACTGCATTTTCAATAGGAAAAAAACCGATAGTGAACTTGAATATCATATATCAGTTTCAAGAAATTCCATGAATATTTGAGTTAAAGCGCGGATAGATAGACGGATAGACGAACAGACAGGCAGACAAACCGAAGTCATTAGCATTTTTCAACCTTATTGAGAAGTGTTATAAACATTTAGAAAATTATAAAAGATTAAACGAAAATGCAATTCCAGCAAATTTCCAATAACACACATTAATGTAACTGAATATTTTTGTGTGGCCCTGTAAATCTAATGCTAATCATACTGTATTCTATAGAAAGCATTCTTTTGTGCATGTGAATAATATATTTTAATTTTATTAAGATTTGTGCAATGTACAGTCTTTCAAATTTGGTTTATATTAGAAATATCTCTCATAGAACACAGTGCTTAGGAATACTTTCGGGTGTCCCTGTATACAAACCCGTGATGGTATTTACTCCATTTTCAATGAGAAACATCCGATAGTAGACTTGAGTAACACATTTCAATTTCATTAAGATTTGTGTAAAGTAACAGTATTAAAATATGGTTTATAGAAATGCCTCTCCTAGGATACAATGCTTTGGATAACTTTCGGGTGTCCCTGTACATAAACGAGTAAAGGTGTACACTCCATTTTCAATAAAGAACATCCGATAGTGAACTTGAATAACATATATCAGTTTCACGAAATTCCATAAATATTTACGGAGTTAACGCGGACAGACAGACAGATAAACTGAAGTCATAAACACTTTTCAACCTTGTTGAAAAGTGTTAAACAAACATTCATATAAGGGAAAATCGTAAGTATTGTACGATACTAAATATTCATAATTTATGTTTATAAATTAGAAGAAATTTTTATAATTACATTTTTTATAGAGATATTACTTATGTTATCTATTTATTTGGTAGTTTCTGGGTAAAGCTATTCATTTCTATTTTATACTATATAAATGCGTTTTTCATTTAAATATGCCTTTTTAAAAAACTCATATAAAAATGTGGTTTAAATTTACGTTATTAAAAATAATCATAATGACAAAATAAATAAATAATGAGTTAAAGTAATAGAATAGGTTCATACCTGTTCCGGCCGATGGGAGTCATTTTATTATTATTATTAATATTATTTATTAAGAAATATATATAAGCGTGGAATTACTTCCAATTACTAACGATAATATTTCACTTACAAGTAATACTTTTAATATCATTTAAATGCTTTAGGAAATACAACATTAATTTAAAAGAAAAAAATCTGATAATCAATTCAGATAAAAACGGACAATCTGTGTAATTCTTGAAAATTGTTCTATAACACCGCTAAAAATGTTATGCTTTTAATAATAATTTTTAAACAAAAGTTTCAAATCTATAATTACTGAATTGTTCATAATATATGTCATGCACATATGAGCCACTGCTGATATAAGTCATGTGTATGCAGAACTTTTTCATAAAGGGAAATAAAGAAAAGATATATATCTTTCTCTAAACTTATCATCTGTTATTAAATAAATGATTAACAAAATAATTATACAAAATTTATAATTAAGCACAAAACTATTGTGATGAATGATTCCAGAAGGAATTTTAATTATATTTATAATTAATTCTACATTTAATTATTCTTATATTTAATTAATTCTGTTTATTATAATATGCAATTTGTTCTATTATAGTTATATTTATTATAAGAAGAATATATATATTGAAATTTGTTTGATATTATACCATTTATAAACTATATTCATCCTTTACTTAACATAAATTTTATTATGCAAATAATAATTACATTCTTTGGAAATTGGAATTGGTGAACAATCTGTAAGATGTATTTGTTAATAAATAAATTATGACAGTATATGGAAAAAAAAAAAAAAAAAAAAAAAAAAAACGAAATACAAAAAAAAAAAAAAAAAAAAAAGTTTTCTGAATATGATTCGAGGATAATTAATAATAAAAATTCATGATAATTTTATTAAAAACAAACCTTTACGTTGATTATTAAATTATACATTTTGAATATTAAACAATGTTAAACTAATTAAATATTTTTTTTATAACATACCGTTAGTACACATTGCTATTATTTTATTTGCTTACAGATAACATAATACTCTTAATTAAATGGATCAAAAGCTCATATCCAATGAAAGTTTCTTTTTTCATACATGTTTTTCATCTCTTATGCTAAACTAGTATAAAACATTACTGCATTGTTAAAAAGTCTTGCTTTTACCTCCTTAGTAATACACATCTTTGAACTCGATGAAGAAAGATCCTGTTCCTTAGAAACGCATAATGAATGTTTTATTTTTCTGGTATATTAAACAGTTCCTTAAACGGTGAATTTGTATATGATGGTTTAACAAATTCTTAGAAATACCAAAAATTTCTATTATATTTCCATTTTTATATGTATAATTGTGGTAGATCGGCATCCTGTTTCTCTCCCCTTACTTGGCTTTCCCATGACTCAGAACCCTAGCTATTTGATTTCTCTTTGCCGTTCCTGAAATCCAAGGCAGTTTAGTTTCTGTTTGCTGATCATGTGACGCAGTAGCGGAATATTGAGGGAAGTGCCTACTGATGACGTGGAATGGCGTTACTTCCTGTTTGGCGCGGCTGGGAGCGGCCGCTGAAGGAACGACATTCAGTTTTCGACGGGATGTTCAGACGGAACGTAATGACTGTATTCGATGACTTGTTTTCTTTTGAGTTTTCGACGAAGCGTGCACACTAGACGGGTGCATCGCTTGCTTGTTTATAAACTTCATGTTTCATGTTTCGACGTATGTAGAAAGTGAAGACGTAAATGATTTATGTCACGAACAGTACTACTTCGACGGACATCACCAAAGTAACATTCTGAATTACCAACGTTTTTCCTGTATATATGTAAATTACAATTTAATCTTTTATTAAATTTATAATTAGTAAATAAGTATTAGTTTTTGTTTAACGCCTACAAAAGTGTGCCATCCCACAAGTTCAGAAGTGGGATCAAGAATAAAATCTACTGGATAAAGAATAAAATCTACTGGATAAAGAATAAAATCTACTTCATGAACGGATAGAACGCGAATTTTAATTTTGATTTAAAGTTTGGATAGAACGCGAATTTTAATTCTAAAGTGAATTTTGATTTTAACGTGAATTTTCGAGAAACACGAACTTTAAAAAACAAACTTTATATAAACTTTTATAGACTGAACTTTTAATTGATTTTAAGACTGTGATTGAACTGTGTGTCTACGGTGTTGAATCACACTGAAGCTTCTGTACGGAGTGCTTTTTCTATTCTGCAATTTATAGTGGATAATAAAATACGTAAAGTGTGTTCTGTGGATGCTACGGAATAGCTACGGATCGTCTGGATAAAGGTCTGAACAAGAGAAAGATGTTCTTCAAGGTTCTCGAGGATCGACTAAATGGGAATTTTAAATAAAATTTAAAACAACAGCTGTTTCGACTCTACAAAGGTACGTACACTTTATCTTCTTATAAAATGGTATCTCTAGGGGATATTCCTAAAATTGGCAATGCACTGAAGATAGAGAACTATAATAAAATTAAAATTCTGCATCGGTTTTTATTCGATGAGATCGGCGATCGTAAGAACAGATGCAGAATAAGAAAGTTTCAAGGATTCACTTTCGCTATAGGCGACGAAAAATACCTTGAAAAGCAAAAAATAATTGATAAAAATTTTTCATTAAATGAACTAATTACTATTTGTAATATTTTAAATGTCCCTTTTGATGGGAATAAAAACGAGTTGAGAGATCGACTATTGTTAAGCTTGTGTGATACGGAATTACTGAAACAAAGTTCAGAAAATAATTCGGAAGAGGAAGATTCGGAAAACGAATCGAACAGTGAATCCGAAAGTAGTGGCGATAATGATATTGAAAAAACTGACTCCTCTGTGCAATGCCATATCAGCAAAAATAAGTATGATAATGATAGTGACAATGTTATTGATGATTATAATAAGGGTAAAAAAAGTATAAATTATAGTAATAATGTGAATAATGGATCACTTGGTGCAATTTCTTTCAATGATTTTGAAAATTCTATGTCGAAATTTAGCGGCGAGCCGCATGAGAACATAATTGAATTCTTAAATGAATTTGAAGAGTTAGCTGAAATGTTTAACCTTAACGAACTACAAAAAATAATTTTCTGTAAAAGGTCTTTGAGCGGAAATGCTCTGTTATTTGTAAAATCCGAAAAAGGATTATTAACGTATAAGAAACTAAAAAATGCTCTTATCGAAGAATTCAAGATCGAAATAAATTCTGCCTCTTTACACGAAATTTTGTGTAAAAAGAAAATGAAGCCAAATGAAACAGTTATAGAGTATTTCTTTAAAATGCGCGAACTAGCAAAAAACGGGCACATTGAAGATGCCGCGTTAATGCATTACGTGATCCAAGGAATAAATGACAAAAGTGAAAACAAACTAATTCTTTATGGTGCAAAAAATATTCGTGAATTTAAAGATAAAATTAAGTTATATGAAATATATAAAAAAGATAATGAGAAAAATAAATTCAGATTTAATAAAGTAGATTATAATGCAAAATTGAAAACTGTACAACATAATGTATATGAAAAATTTGGTCCTAAAAATGAAGTAAATAATAAATTGTGTTATAATTGTGGTGAAAAAAACCACTTATCTAGAGATTGCCCTCATAAGGCCAAAGGCCTTAAGTGTTTTACGTGTAAGCAGTACGGGCATAAAAGTTCGGAGTGCCCAGGTTCAAAACCAGAAGTTGATGCACTGTGTATTAATGTAAATCAAAATATGAGTAAAATTATACAAGTAAATGATGTAAATTTTATTGGAATTATTGACACAGGAAGTGAAGCAACATTGTTGCGTAAAAGTTCTTTTGACAAATTAAGTGTAAAAAAATTAAATACTATGAGTACTATTTTGAAGGGTATCGGAAAGAGTTCGATAAAACCCTTAGGTTCATTCGACGCCGATCTTAAAGTTGATGATTTTAAAAATAAAACTGATATTTATGTTGTACATGATGATTTAATTCCCTATGATATAATCCTTGGTATGAATGTACTAATGTTAAGTGAAACAACAATTAATGAAAAAGGTATTTTTGTGAAAAATAAGTGTAATTCTCTTGAGGTAAATTTAGTAACAGTACTCCCTGTAGATAAATATCAAAGTGAAATTAAAACGAATGTTGTTGTTGATGCCCCTATGAACTGTAAGAACAAAAATTTTGAAAAATCCCTACAAATAAATGAAACAGTAAATAGTGTTGAAAAATGTGAAATTAAAACTCCCCAACCTTGTTATGCTGTCAAAAAACCATTAGAATCTTCCGAAAAAGCCATAAGTGAAAATGACGATAAAGACGAAAACGACGAGAGTGATGACGATAAGATGCTTTTAAAGGATGATATTTGTGTAAATGATGACAGTGATGAAGAAGAGGAGCCTCGACGACAGAAACAGAGTCATACGAACATTTTCCAGATAGATGATGATAGTGATGAAGAGGAGGAGCCGCGACGAAAGGGACGAAGCCAGACGGATATTTCCCAAATGAAGTCGCCAAATCCAGAAAACACTTACTCGAAGAAAGATGAAAAACAAGCCTTACTTAGAAAAATTTCACAGTTAGCCGAAGAGTTGAAAAAGTTAAAAGAAAAGGTTGACGAAAATTCCAAACTCCTTAAAAGGAAGAAATCCAGAAAAAAGCCATCGACGATAGATTCCACTGAGTGTAAAAGACAGAATTTGCCAAAAAAAGAGACTGCCGGTATAGATCCGAGAAAAGTGTTCATTCCATCACTTCCATTGACGACCACGATTGGTGAAATAGCCATATTGTTTCCCAAAGCTATACAAATAAAATTAGAAGTTTTTCCTACATATAAGACTGCTATCATAGACTTTTTGACCGAACGTGATGCAACAGACGCCTTAAAAGGCATTAAGACTGAAAATGATCGATTGGAGGGTCTCGAGTTCGAGTCCCAAAATAATTTTGAACCCCAAAGTAAAGATTTAAGTACACATGATAAAAAACAACTTTCTAGAGTCAGAAAGAAAAATAGATTGAAATGCAAGTTGAGTAGACATCCACCAAAAACTCATGCCATGGGCGGCCAAGTTGCCGTAAACGCAAAATTGACTTCCTTTTGTAACTTTATAACAGCAAAAATGGAAAATGATAATATTGAAAATATTGATAAAAAATATAGAAATGGATGCCATGAAGGCTCCTATTACACATCTGCAAAAGCTGAATTCCTCAAATGGGGAAAAACTTAAAAACAAAAATTTTTGAAGATTTGTAAAAATTTGTAAATATTTATGTTATTATTTTGTGTTGCTTTTGTTTTTTTTTTTTTTGTTTGTATCTTTTCAGTGTGATCGCCTGGAGGTCCAGCCGATGCAGGATGGCCGAATGTGGTAGATCGGCATCCTGTTTCTCTCCCCTTACTTGGCTTTCCCATGACTCAGAACCCTAGCTATTTGATTTCTCTTTGCCGTTCCTGAAATCCAAGGCAGTTTAGTTTCTGTTTGCTGATCATGTGACGCAGTAGCGGAATATTGAGGGAAGTGCCTACTGATGACGTGGAATGGCGTTACTTCCTGTTTGGCGCGGCTGGGAGCGGCCGCTGAAGGAACGACATTCAGTTTTCGACGGGATGTTCAGACGGAACGTAATGACTGTATTCGATGACTTGTTTTCTTTTGAGTTTTCGACGAAGCGTGCACACTAGACGGGTGCATCGCTTGCTTGTTTATAAACTTCATGTTTCATGTTTCGACGTATGTAGAAAGTGAAGACGTAAATGATTTATGTCACGAACAGTACTACTTCGACGGACATCACCAAAGTAACATTCTGAATTACCAACGTTTTTCCTGTATATATGTAAATTACAATTTAATCTTTTATTAAATTTATAATTAGTAAATAAGTATTAGTTTTTGTTTAACGCCTACAAAAGTGTGCCATCCCACATAATGAAAGGTGAGATAAGAAATGGTAATAGATTTTTCAAATTGTTTTGATAGTTGTAAGAGTTAAAAACGAACCTTACTATAAAAATTATAGAATGATTTAATACATATGTTTATAGTGATTAAAATGTTTAAAGAAAAATCTGAGAAGTTTACAATGAAATTCAGTTTCAAACGGTTTATTTGAAATTAAACTTAGTATTATTTTTCTAATTGATAAAAAATGTTTAAAAGAAACACTTTATTCACACTATTTACGTATATTTTATTAATGAAAAAAAAATAATCGTTAAAATTTAAAATGAAATTTGAACAAAACCACCTAAAGTCTAAAAGAAGGCTTTAAGTAGTTGGATTTGTAAAGAGTTATATCGTAATATTATTATTAATATTAATATTTCTGCATATAATTTAAAGTGGTTTGTATTGAATGCAATATTTAAGAGTTTTCAAACTTATATTTTTAATTATTTTATTTTATTTTAATTTTAATTTTAATTTTTTGCGACAAACTATAAGTGTCCTCAATTACAAAACAACTGCATATATATATATATATATATATATATTGTTGTTGTTGTTAGGATAATTACAAGTATACCGGAGGAGCAGAAAATGGAGAAAGTTTTTTTTTTAACGACTATTTTGTTTTCTTCGTTTTATCAAAAAAAAAAAAAAAAAAAAAAAAGGCAATCTTTGAACAACTTGATAATGCAGGTATATAATGCCTCCTTTTAAGCCATAAAAATAGCAACGAGGTAATATCTTTGATCATCAAAATTTTAATTACACTTTTGTAAGCTTTTTCTGTTTCCTTAATAAACATAATATGCTATTTCTAATAATGAACCGGTAATAACAGTACTTAAGATATTTTTATAAGAAGGTGTTTCTACCGTAAAAAAGTACGATTTTTTTTTAATTCTGTGTAATTAGAGAAGAACTAAAATTTATTTTACTGCCTTGAAAAAGAAAGAGAGAAAAAAAAAAATCAAAACTGACAATTTTACGATGTTAGTTCGTATGCAGAGGTTAATATTAATATATATATATATATATTAATATAATACATATATATATATTAATATATATATTAGTAATATTGTTAAACGATTGCAATTTAAAAACTTGTCCAAATATTGAATATGAAAACAATTGTGCACTTTTTGTTGGACATTCGTATTTTAAAATCCCAATCCAAAGAAAATACTTCAAATAAGATAAATAAGAAAAAATAAATAAACGGTTCGAATATATTACAAAACATATTTTAATTGTACGTATTCGTTTTATCTTTTACCCTTCATCATCATTTCAATTGTGTTTCAAGTACTATAAACACAAAACACAAGTAAAAATGCACTTGAGCAATTTCAACTTGTATACCAAAATATAATCTGAATATTTTGTATGCCTCTAATGGCGTAAATCTATTAACAAGCCACCTTCGGAGACCAGCTGGTGCGAGATTCTTGAAAAATCTCACCTCATGAAACTCCTTATCGATGGCGCCCACGGCGACTTCTTCCCGTTTTAGAATCTACAACAGCTTGCTCGATCATAGTGAAAATACCTTTAAAAATTCTTATTACAGCAGATTTTCGCTTTGTGGCGACTGCAACGTCCCCTTAACGTTTCATGGTATGAAACAGCCAGATCGCTTACCGTGTAAACGATCTTTGAAAATTCTAATCGTGGCAAACTCTCGTGACGCCTACAGTCTCCTAACCTACCTTCTATAGACTGAGATTTGCGACATCTACTCTTCATTTCTTATTCAAATAAGTTTTAAAATGATATATTACTTATGAAATTATGTTAAATAGAAGTTGAGATACAAAAGTAATATAAATATTGTTATAAAAAGATTTGCGTCTCACTTTTCCGCGATTTTCTCCGAAACTTGCGTGATTCTGGTCTGAATACGGTTAAACATTCTTAGTACAAAATGTAAATTGAGTATCGAAAATCGTGGGTTTGCCATGTTTTCTCCGAAACATCCGTACGAAATTTTAACCGCGTACGATTTATAGGGCCTTAAAACCAATTTTGTCAGCTTTAACTCTGTTTCTTTATTTTTGACTCATCACCTCCTTTCCCGCCCCTCCTAATAATTTTAAATTTTCGAAAATATCCGCAATCGATTTATCGGACCTTAAAACATAATACCAATTTTTAACGCTCTATTTCTACATTTTAGACCCTTCATCCCTCCCCCTTTCCGTCCCTCCTAGCAATTTTGCGCACTTGAAAATATCCGTAATCGATTTATCGGGCCTTAAAAACTGAGAATGCCGATTTTCAACGACCTAACTTTTTTTCTACACTTTTGCTCCTTCACACCTCTTCTAATAAATTTACACTTTTAAAAATATCCGCAATCGAGTTATTGGGTCTTAAAGCGTAATAATTTCCATCTCTTTAACTTTATTACTACATTTTTGCCTCTTTGCCCTCCTTTCCTGCCCCTCCTGATAATTTTAAATTTTCAAAAATATTCCCAATCGTTTTGTGGCCCCCCAAAACCTAATAATACCAATTTTTAATGCTCTAATCCCCTTTGCCCCTCTCCCCCTCTTATTAATTTAATACTTCCGAAAGTACTTTTTTTTCCATTCCACAAATGTGAAAACATATCAGTACGAAATTTCAATTGCATATATCAATTTCAAATACAGCAAAAAAATAAATAAATAAATAAATAAAAATAAAAAATAAATAAATAAAACTTAATCTTACATTGTCTTTCGGTCACGTGCGTTAAAATGAATATTGAATTTCCCCCAAAATATGTAACAGTTTTGCTTATTCACGTAATTCGAAGAAAATTGAACTGCTGTTTGATCTTGTACTGTCTAGGCCGAATATTAACTTCTGTGTACGTAAGTGAAAGTTTGAAAACTGAAAATTGCAATTTTTTTCTCCACTTTAAAACACAACCGTTTCCTTTTCCATCGGAAGCAATCGTCTGCATTTAATTGAAGTGGTGCCACCTATATTTCATACTTTAGTTAATTTTAAAAATCTAATTGTCGTATCGTTAAGCAGTTTGCACCTCTGAATTTTGAAAAATCGCCTATTTCAGTTGGTACCAAAATTGTGATGGTATTTTCCACTTTTCTGCTTTTCTGTCCGTTAAAATGTCTATTTTTTGCAATTGCGGTATGTCAATTCTCAATCATTGAGATCGCTTTTTGATTAGACATAAGTCGACGTTTTAATTAATATCTCCCTGACTAATTAAAATTTTTAAATTCTTTTTTCTCTATCTCCTCGGGAAAGCATTTGAGCACCTCTATATCAATTTTGTATTTCTACTTTCAGTGGGGGCTGAACGTATATAGATGAACAGACAGATAAACCTTTCCTTTTAGAAAACATGCTTTCATGGATTTCACTAACTTATGTTAAAATCATTATGTTTTAGTCAGATTAAAGGTATTAAATGTATTTTTAATACATTTCTTGCGTAGACCGTAATGTATCTAAATTCGTCTTCAATCTTTATGCACAAATCAGTGACGCTGTTTATGCTATTTGTTTGAATTACGGAGAAAAATGACGTCCGAGTTATGGTATAAAGTATACAAATAAACTGAATAGACGAAATGATCGAGAATTTCTAGTTTGTAGTGTAGATGTTGAAACGAAACATTATATCATGAATCCTTTGTATTGCTAGAAATTCTCTCTTTGGTTTCTGGAATTGATTCATAAATTCGAATTATACTTACTAAAACTTGTTTCTTGTGATCACATTTATTTGCAGAAATTTTAAAATAAGTTTGACGACGATAATATAAGGAAATGATCTAGAATTTTAATAGGGGCGTCTAGACCTCACCAACAAAGGGAACTAGATTTTACAAGGATGATATACTAGAACTGCTTTTACTACAATTTATTTTTTAGATGTCAGTCACAATTTTTTTTTTCGGTTAACCGTAAACACTATAGCTTTGCTTTTATTCAACAACACATAGCCTTCACAAAAGCAATCTGTTGTACAGTTTTTATTTGAAAATAAAGCCATATATATATACTTTTCATTTTTTTTCTTCTTACGAATAAAAACAATATATATTTTCAGTCCTCACAGCAGGGTTAAAATACATTCATGGGTTAAAGAACATAACAGTTAAATGCAGTTTGAAAGTAATAATAACCTATGGAATTATCGTGAATTTTCTTTCTTATTTTCGCCAAGTAAAGGGTTATGCATATGCAATTCCATTCTAAACATTATTATTATTATTATTTTTTTTTTTTTTTTTTTTAAGTTTATAGTGCTTTTGTTTACAAAGTTTTTATCATTCGTCAAAGTTATAAAATGTTTTTATTTTCATTTTATTATTTCAGAAATATATATATATATATATATTTATAATGTATATATTTTGAATTAAGTAATAATCACTCCACTGGTACGGACTTTGTTTGAACATAAAATCGCAAGTATCCTCTTTTACCCGCCACTTAAACAAACAATACCCTCAGGTGTTAAAGAAAGGAAATACTTTGTTAATAACAATAAAAGCGGAAATATTTGTAAACAAATCGGAAATATTTTATGTGTGTTGCTGAAACAAATAACATTTTCATTTTTTTTCTTAAAGTTTTTGTCATTTTTTTTTTTTTTACAACTCATTGAAAAACTTTCTGAACTTTCTATTCTCCTTCTATCAATAGCCGAATAAAAGAATAAAAAGCATACAGTATATTAATTAGGATGTTAAAAATGTAGTGCATTAAACAATTCATTTTCATCTTAATTTTCATTTACCATAAGAATTATTTTAAATAAAGATATAACATAAAATATTTAGGTACTTGACGCTAATACAGGGTGGCTATTAAATACTGTGACAATCAAAATAGTTAGTTTTAATCATTTGGTAAAACAATTTCTCTCTCTACTTGTGTGATTGGTAACTTTCTGTAAGTGCACATATTAGGAGAGATGTAGCTAGGCATCTGTGATAGCTTCAGAGCCCCATGCCCACCATTCCCGCGCTTCTGTTTCTTTTTGTCTATTTTTACACAATTTTCTTACTGTTTTTTTTTTTTTTTTTTTTTTTTTTTGTATTTGTATGCTATTTTCTATGGATTTTTGACACCCTACCCGCCGTTTTTTCATTCTATAGCCCTCTTAAAATGATTCGCGCCGCAATCGCGCAATGCATAAATAATTATTGTTAGTAGTAGATAAAAATGGTGGTTGATTCGAATTAAATTATTTCAAGGTAAACTTTCATTGACAGTGTTCATCACGTTGGTGTATTTATCAATTTGTATTTTATACTTGTTCAATAAAATGATTCGATATTTGTAACATTATTTTGTAGCTACCCTGTAGATATAGCAGAGTGAATTTAACACAAGTTAAAAAGGCCAAAATAAAATAAAATAAAATAAATAAGTAAGTTAGCATTCTGCAATTGTGGTAGCGTTAAGCTTCAGTCAAGACGAATTGTGGCTTTTAAATATAAAGCGAAAAATGATTCTATCGCCGGAATAACAGTTAATACAGTTGTAGGGAATATGGAGGAATAAACCAATAGGAAAATCAGAAATGCAGAGCTATAGAAATGGTAGGTAAAAATTAAGAAAATGTTGATTTTATGTGATATTTTCAACAATTAGACACGTTGCGGGGGGGGGGGGGGGCTGAAAATTAAATATTAATGATACTTTTATGATTCTCATAAATTGAAGAAAATTATTTTTTAATCATATTGTTTTAGAACTTTAGCGAAACCAAAACCAGATTTAGGGCAAAAAAGACAGTACAATACTGATATTGCAAGACGAAATAGATCTAGAAAGAAATTTTATAAAGAAGTGGTATTACAATTGACCGAAATATTTTTCGACAATTCTCGTGACTCACATTATGCATAAAGCAAGGTTTGTCTTCGAAAACATTGTTGCTATATAACCATCTGCCATCTACTATACATTAATACGCAAACAGGAAATTTTTCGTACGTTTTTAGCCTATTTCTAATAAGAGAAGAGATTTAAAAGTAGTATCGTTTGAAAGCAATGGTTAATATGAGTTGCAGAAGAAAAAAAAAATTCTCATGTGATACCAAGAAGGCAGACAAAAATACTTTTACTTTTACACAATTTTTCACTTTATACGCGTTATTTTTGGCATTTAAAATTCTTAAAGAAGTTTGCACGTGGAATTTTTTAAAAATGCAACACTAAGACCATGTGATTCAGCTTACTTTTGCCTCTTTATTTTAAAAACCTCAAACATTGATATATTATATGTCTCGAGAGTAAGCACATTATATATATATATATATATATATATATATATTATATATATATATTCATAGTAAAATACTTTTGATAGTAGAAGCAAGGAATGAGAACGAAGAATAGTTAGACAAACAATTCACCAAAGAGACATACACACGCCACACAAAGCAACAAGATTTCCCAAATAGATTCAATTATCAAGTTCAATAATAGCACTGACGCCAATCCACTGTACAACAATTGAAATAGGACCGTGTAATTAGACTCTGATGAAAAGAAGGTTCACTCTAGGACAATATTTCAAGGTGAAAAAAGAGAACCCTGTAATGAAAATAATGACCCATTAAGCGCAATAGAAGCCGAGCAACAGACACAAGATCACCGAAACCACAAAGACCAATAAGAATGAACAATTTCTCTATGTAGGAGAAGCTCAGAAAGGTGAAAAAAAAAAATTCATCAGGGGATGAAATACACATATTTAAAGAAACCAAATTTAATTTTTAACAGCACGCAAAACAAACGATACAACAAACCATCTCAACCAAATCCCAATAGAAAAACTCAAACTAAATCGAAATCCAGGGGAAAAAAAAACAACCCAAGAAACCCAAGAAAGGAAGGAAGGAGGCAAGCGGCAAGACTTGTGACTTGCCTGTGGGGTTAAACTAGTTTTACGCCGACAACATTCCCCCAGCCTTCCAAGACCAGATTAGGAGACACATGGTTGAAAAAAAAAAAACTTATAGCAAATAAAGAACAATGAAACCATGATATTTATTGATTGATTACGAACCCACAATGTAAAAGAACCCGAAATGAATCAAATGAAACAATGGCAAATTATTTTCCAGAAAAACAAAAACACACCATGAACCTAAAAAGTAATAAAACCAAAACCTAAACCCGCAAGAAAAAATCACCCCGAAATGAAAGAGAGGCAATTTAGACACAATCCATCCTGATGTATTGAAACACCAACCAGAAAAAATAAAATCAAATCAAAACACGAGTCACAAAAATTGAATTCAAAACACGAGCAAAACAGACAACTTAACAGGAGAAAATGGCATTTTAGAAGTTGAGTTGTATCGTTCCTTGATAATTTATTTAATAACCAATTTTCACCAATTAATTTTTATCTAACCTTAGTTTTAATTAATTATTTATTTATTTATTTTGTTGTTATGTTTTGAGAATCCTATATATATATATATATATATATATATATATATATATATATATATATATATATATATATATATATATATATATATATATATATATATATATATACACACACATATATTTATATATATATATATATATATATAAGATCTTTTCATCATCTATCTGGCAATAGAAATGAGTATATCTATTTCTTTCGGACTGTTGACATATTGTTACGATATATTCTTTGCTATTGAATTTTTCAAACGTCGAGTTCAGAGACAAAGAGATAGAGAAGTTCATAGTAATATGCAGCGTCATGTAAATAAAAAGTTTGAGATCAAGTTGAGAAAAGTTTGAAATTAGCATCAAGAATAACCCTAATTTATTTTGATAGTTTGGATACTGGATCATTATATATTTTGATTATAGACATAAAAATATTACTCAGTTATATTACAGTAGATCCTCGATCCATCATTTTTCATGTGGTGCGCGAAAAAAAAAAAAAGATGAAAGCGAGAAAACGATGAATGCGGGTTATGGTCAAAACACGAATAAAACAATGTTTATGAAATAATACACGCAATATATATATAGTATACTAGTAATAAAAACTAATTTGTTACTCTCCAAACTGTCAAAGAAATAAATCAAGGTTATAGAACATTAAGTGATATTTATTTTTAAAAATCAGTAATTTTATGTTGAATTTTTTGTTTATTACAAATTAAACGGGGATTTTCCAGATTTACAACATTTTCTTGTCCTTTCTGTAATTTCCTATGCATATAAAAAAAATTCGTACATTTTCAAATGCTGTAATTACGTCAGACACACTTGGCACTGGCGTAGGCTCAGCTTCAGGAAAGCGAAGAAATGTTGTAGCTGGCCATACTGGATGCTAGCTACAACAAGAGAATAACTTAACTTATTCTCCTCTTTACACAAAGTAGAGCAACGTATTCTCCAAGCAGCAACACACGATCCGTATTCAGTTATTCATAGACACATGTTACAATATCTGCACAATCCCTGTTCTTCACCTAAAACAGCATAACGTTGAATAGCTGAGGTTGGTTGGGTTTTACATCTCACAAGTGCTACAATATATACAAATAGCGACGGTCTGGAACTCACTTTTAAGGAAGGTCTGGAGACATGCCATCACAATTTTGATCCTCCGCGGAGGAGGAAAAGAGTTATTTTAGGATAAAAGGGGTAATTCTAATTTGAATGCCATATTATGAAATCACTTGATTTTCAATTTCATTTCGGTCAGAAGAAAAAATTTACAACGATGAATGCGGGAAAATGACTTTTTAAAGAACGATGCATGCGGGTTCCGTTAACATTAGTTAAGTACAGTTTGCGCAGGGACCCATAGAGATAAAACGATCAATGCGGGAAAACGATGGATACGGGAACGATAGATCGGGTTTCACTGTATGATATTATCATCGCTGTAAATTTTGCAAACAATGGAATGATACATGAAATAGGAATATAAGTCGTGAAATATTTGTTGAATGGAATCGTGTAAATCCTTTTGTAGAATCATTCAGAATGATGAGAGATCATTGTAGTACTTCAGAAAATTAAAGTAAGGTAATTTATATGGTCATCATGGTCGAATTTCGACCCCTGGATGATACTAGTTATTATTGAAAATATGAAAAAAAAATATCGTTTATTTTTAAGTGATTAGTGCCATACTTCAGTTTAAAAAGGCGATAGTTAGCCTTTTTGCTTTGTGAAAAATTATTTCTATAGATCGTATTTGTTAAATAATATTCCATGTAAATTAAGAATGATACTTTGTTTGGTTGATGGCAATTTAAAAAAATTAGAAAAATGAAACTGTACTCACTTGCTGAATAAGTGTAGCGCCACACATATTCCCACAAACATGATTGCAAGGACAGCTAAAACTATAATCATGTTGTGGTCTATATGGGCTTTTGTGGCTTCCTCTGCGCCACCAACTAAAAGAAAAATAATAATTATAAATCATTAAGTAATAAAAAAGGAAGAAACAAATTTTTAAGAAACTAGTATTATCCCATAAAATTCATTTATAGAGAATTAAGCTAAATTTTGTAAAAATGCATTCTGTTGACATAAAAATTATTATTACTTTCTTCTATATTCAATAGAAGAAAGTATTGGATTCGTAAACATTTTTCGACCTCGGGTTTTTGATGGAATTACACGTTTTGAGAGATGTAGAACACGATTTGACCATTTTTAGAAAATGTCTGTCTGTGTGTGTGTGTGTGTGAGAGAGAGAGAGAGAGAGAGACAAAATTTTGTGGCAACTGTATCTCAGGAACTACTGCACAGAATTTCATACAAATTGGTTTGTAGTTGCACGTTGACATAAATTAGTACCTGTCAACTTTTGGTAAAAATTATCTAACAGGGTGCGTTGCCATCCCGCTTTTTCTAAATTTTTAACATGGTGATATAGGACAAGATTTAGTATAAATGTGCATAAAGGGAATTATTTTTTAGTAATCATTATGAAATTTACAAGATTATTTATAATAGAGATAGTCAACTGAGAAATTTTTTTTGTATGTGTAGGAGCCTCGCCCCCCCCCCTGGGGGGGGGGAAGTCCCCCCTCGAGGGGAGTAAATTTTCAAGATGGGTATCTTTTGAAAGGTCGCGTCAATACCTTTAAAACGAATGGTTGAACTATAAATCTGTGACAATTTAAAACAAATTTATCGATTTTTTTTTTTTTTTTTTTTTTTTTTTTTAACGAAATTTAACCAAACTTGGTATTTAGTTGCCCCTGACATTTTTTTTTTTTTTTTTTAAACGAAATTTAACCAAACTTGGTATTTAGTTGCCCCTGACATAAACTGGTGCTGATTAGATTTGGGGATAAATCGCTCAACAGGTGGCACTGTGATTGTATTTTCTTTAAATTTTTAACATGGCAGTATAGGACAAAATTTCGTATAAATGTACATAATGAGAGTTATTCTTAACCTGTGATTGTAAAATTAATATGAATTATTGATAATAGTAGTAGTTAATTAGGAAAAAATTTTGTGCATGTCATCGCTCCCCCCCCCCCCTGGAATAAAAAAATACTTGGAAAAATCGTTTTTTTTTTTTTTTTTTTTTTTTTTTTTTTTGTTATATATTGTTACTGAGTGAATTTGTATAGGAAAATATAGAAGAAAGTCTTGTGGTGGCCACAACATACTAGTTTTTTTTTATTACTTGTTCGTAGCCAAATTTGATTAAGAAAATGTTTTTTGGGGTCGAATTTTCGAAACTTAATTTTGTCGAAAATTCATTCTTCAGAGTAAAAGTGACATAAAAAATATCATTATTAATATTATTACTTTCTCTTATCCAAATATGATGTTTTTTAAGGTCAAATTTTCGAGCTATAATTACACATTATAAGATCTTCTGAATCCGAAAATCACAATTTTAGTGATTGGTGTGTGTGTATGCATCTGTTTCTGCGTCTGTGTGTTTACATCAGCATAACTCAAAAACAGATATTATCAGGAAGCCCGTATTTTAAATCTGCGTAACACTGAGATATTAATTAAAATATATTAATTAAAATATATTAAAAACACTTTAAACACGTATTAAAATTTATTAAAATCGTTTACAAAGCTTTTCGCCACAACGTTATGGCATCAGCAGGTAATTTACACAAAAACAGATGAGACAGCATCTTATATATACCAGGATTTTGATACGGTTACAGTATAAGGATAACTTGAATAAAATATGATGAATCCACTTATTACTTGAGCACGTAATGATTGGTTGAGAACAAATAAGGAAGCAGCAGGACTACATTCTGAAGGCTTTAGTAGGAGGAACTTTGTCAGGAACGATGCCTTATATTGAATATAAAATTTACGTAGTTACATGAATTCAGGAAATAAGGTTGAGTTCTAGTATGGTCATACTAGGGTAACATGTCACAATTACTTGTAGAAAAAACTTGATTTTAAAAAGAAGACTTGATATTGAGATATTACTTGATACCCAACAAACACAGAATTGTCGGTAGCTGTACGGTCCAGCATCGGCAATTATGGCATGCCGATCTATTTATTAAAACGAACTCGGTCTGGAATCGTAACAATGTCGGCAAACCGATGACTGTTTTGAGGTCGGAAATAAGCTTGTGGGCCAAAACACCTTACTTAATGTTTTAAATACATAGACTATCGTTATGCCGATAAGATATGTTTCACCGATACTGATCCAAATATGGGCCGATGCCATTTTTCGACATTGCGGCGGAGAGGACAAAAACTTTATGGAACCGATACTGAAGGTGGTATGTGGGCCATAATCACTGTTCGGCATGCCGTACGCCTTCCGTAATAGGCCCGACTCTCATATGTTTGTTGGGTACGTTTCAATGAATAAGATCGGAAAAATAGTCCATGTGCAGAAATATACAAAAGGATTCAAATGCATCAAGTCTGTGGCCGAAATTTCTCGTTGGTATAGTTTACAACTTTAAGACTACACTAAACATAATAATATTAGCATAAAGATGGGTGCCAAAATAATGTAACACTTTCGAATTTGTCTGTTTTGTCAAATTTCTACAGAGAAATGCTTGATAGATTCTCATGAACTTCGTGGCGCTAAAATATATGTTATACTACATATACTGTTGTGAAGATTGTGTGACTAAAATAAAAAGGGCGGGTAACAAATTTAAACAAAGAAAATTGTTTTTGTGTATTTTCTAAAAATTAATACTTAAAACGCATTGTAGTCGTAGCATGTGGTTATGATGTTTCTTTTAATTACAGTGAAACTTGAATAATTCGAACTTGTTTAATTCGAAATTCTGGATAATTCGAACTTTTTACTCGGTCCCTTGAATTTTGTATTAAAATAATGTTAAAAAATCGTGGATAATTCGAATTCTATTTTGGATAATTCGAATTTTTCATACGATTACCTTTAAAATGTTACTGTAAAATTTGTTCCCGAGGTTTTTCTCAGCTAATATATTTTAACAGTCTTTCAAAAGAAGGATAGGGAAATACAAGAGATGCCCCTAACTAGTGCATCAGAAGATGTGGTGCATATACATGAACTTCGAGGTTTTTTTTAATTGAAAGTCATGTCTAATGAAGAAGATTCTATTTTTTTTTTTTTTTTTTTTTTGACAAAATAGTATATGTAATTCGAATTTTTGGATATTTCGAATTTTTTTCTGGTCCCTTCAACTTCGAATTATCCAAGTTCTACTGTATCTGTATTCTTTTACATGAAAATAGCACCTATACGCATGAAGATATAAAGGTTTCTTTAAATATTGAATTTTTTTCCTCCTCTTTCTTTCTTTCTTTCTTTTTTTTTTTTTTAATAACATGCAGGGTTTTCAAACTAATGCATTGTCATTTCTAGAAAACTTTACATAGTACGTTAGACAGAACGTACTTGAAACAGGATATAATTATAATAAATGCATAATGAATATATAAGCATTTATATTAAATACTTTTTAACTGCGGATGCGCAAGCGTTAACAAAATTTCTTTTGCGTAATTTAGTAGCCAAATGCATACAATTATCCAATAAGTCGGTAATTTTAGTTTTTTGAGGAATTTATGCTATATTTTGTCATTTATACAGTTTTTGATGGTAAAATGTATTCAATAAGGTTATTCTACAGTTTCTTTTCTTTTCTTTCTTTTTTTTCTTTCTTTTTTTTTTTAATTTAAACAAATAGTTTATCCTCTAATTTAGAATGTTTTAAAATTATTTTGTAGATTGCTTTTTTTTTTTTTTTTTTTTCCAAAATATTTGTTTATGTACAAATTATCCTAGAGTTAGTTATTTATTTCTAAAATGTAACCCAGTTTCGAAATAATAAAAAGAAGAAAATATTTTATAATTGTTAAAATGTCTACAGTCGGCAGTAAAATTATTGAAGTACTCGCAATAATTCCTACTTTATAGGCACCTAACGCTGTTTTGTTAAGTAAATATTTGTCGAAATATAATATTAGTCTCATATTGCTTATAAAAAAGTAAGGTGGTGACAAAAATTATCGATCAAACTAAGAAAATATACATGAAAAGTGTGGATGTGTGCTTCAATTATTTTGCCGCCCACTGTAAATTGGTTATTTTAAAAGAATTTTACTTCTATCTCTATAAATGTCACTACTGCTCTCTTATTTGTAAATTCTTAAACTAATACGTTTTGAAAAAGAAAAAGTCTGTAAAAATCGTGTAATATTACTAACAATCTTGGAAATAGTGGTCACATTAATTGCAAAATTATTCATAACTTATTTTTAAAAATATTGTTTAAAGTTCATGCCGAGATAATTATAGCGGATTAATGATAGCGGATAATTGATAGCTGCCAAATTGTACGTTTTCTTTATGCTATCGGGACTTTTTAGTAGGAATTTTGAATAATTTTTTTTAACATCTTTCTGTGATTAAACAAGATGAAATATTTTACAAAGAAATAGTGGTATTAAAATACCGTATAAGTTAGCACCAATGTATATGCCTTTTCTATATACATTTACGCCTTTTGTATTATCTGTCTATGAAATTAAATTGTTTAAAATTTAATTTTTATTTATCTTTTTCCCAAAATCTCATAATGAAATTATCTATTTGTTGGAAAATCCCCCCACATAGTTTCTCCGAAAATAAATAAATATATATATAAAATAAACCAAGCAAATAAGGTGAAAATTCCTAAAGATGGAATCAGTTGAATTTCAAGCACACTGAAAGCATTGGCATACTAGAAGGTTGCGAAGTGGCGGGTTTTCTGGTCATAGAGTGCCATACCTCTTAGGAAACTTAAGTTTTAAGTATATGTATCTGTTGAGTTATGGTGTCATTATTGTGCCCTGAAACTTTCGCTGAATTTTTCGGCAAATTATTACACACATAGCTTTTTATGTATAACTTTTTATCACCTGTTTTTCAATGTATTTTACAGCTATGATTCCCTGCTACTTAGTTGTCGAAAAAAAAAATATATATATATCATTTATGTAGCCCATTTGGTAACCAAATAAGGGCTCTGGCCATCAGATACGAGGCGATGGGTTCGAGTAATCCTGATTCAAGCATGGATGTGGGGAGTGGTTCGGGCTCTATTTTAAGTCATAGGTTCCAGTCTAAGCTTTAATTGCAAAAAACGTCTGTGGAAATCTTTTTTTTTTTTTTTTTTTACTTTTTTAAAAACATAAGTACAAATGTTTAGATGATATTGTGTATTTTGTTTTACTCCTTTTTAGGTTGATTTCTTTAGAAATTGACCTATTGCAATCACTTTGTTTATCTATAATGAAAATTTTGTCATCACGATAACTCCCGAAATAATGCTCCAAATCAAACCAAATTTGGACAGCAAACTTATCTTATAAATAGCTTTGACGAGTTCTTTAACCAAGTTGCTCCAACTTTTTTTTTTCAAGTGGTGACCACTAGAAAATTTCAAATGGACATTGTAAAAAGTTTATTTCTAATTTGTTTGAACTTTGATGTATACATAAACCATATAAGTGTCTCATTCAAGTTTATTAATGAGCTTTATCTGACATTTTTAACAAAGTGGCGGATATCATAAATTAAGTGGGGCCACTTGAAATCAGGCTACCATTTGAAAATTCAAAATCAAGCGATAATTTCCAAAATAATACTTCAAATCGAACCAAATTTGTACAGTCAACTTATCTTATAAATATCTTGGATGAGTTTGTTAACCAAATATCTCCACCATTTTGTTTTCAAGTGGAGACAATTTGAAAATTTCAAATTCAAATTGTAAAAAGCGTATTCCGAATTTGTTTGAAATTTGATGTATAAATAGATCATATCAGTGTCTCAATCAAGTTTATTAATGAATTTTATACATTTTTAACAAAGTGGTGGATATCTTATTATATCTTAAGCTAAGAGGGGCTATTTGAAATCAGGCTACAACTTGAAAACTTAAAATCACGATAACTTCCGAAATAATACCCCAAATCGAACCAAATTTGGATAGTGAACTTATCTTATAAATATCTTGGATGAGTTTGTTAACCAGATTGCTCCGCTATTTGGTTTTCAAGTGGAGGCCACTTGAAATTTCCAAATTCGCACTGAAAAAGCGTATTTAAGACCGAATTTGATTGAATTGTGATGTATACATAGACTATATAAAAGTTAGAACCAAGTTTATTAATGAACTTTATTTGTCATTTGTAACAATCTGAGGGTATTATAAATTAAGCGAGACAGCTTGAAATTAGGCTACCACTTAAAAATTTATAAATATGATAACTTTTTAAATTCTGAATCGATTCGAACCAAAGTTAAACAGTGATCTTATCATATAATTATCTTGGATGAGTTCACTAGTCAACTTGTTCCGACATCTTATTTACAAGTTGCGGTCACTTGAAAATGTGCCATCACGATAACTTTTAAAATACTAAACTGATTCAAACAAAAGTTGATAGTGAACTTATGGTTCACAAATATCTTGGATAAATTCGCTTGGTAACTTGATCCGCAATTTTATTTCCAAGTGGCGGCCACTTGGAAATTTGTCATTATGATAATTTTTGTAATGCTGAATAAATTCGCATCAAATTTGGGTAGTGGATTTATCGTTCAAACATCTCAAATAAGTTCGCTAGGCGTCTCACACCACTTTTTTTCCAAGTGGTGACTACTTGAAATCACGGTGCCACTTGAAAATTTCTTATCGCGATAATTTTTGAAATTCTGATTTAATTTGAACTAAAATTGGACAATGAACTTATCTTGCAAATATTTTGGATGATTTCGTTGAACAAGTTGCTTCGCCATTTTGCTTCCAAGTTGCGCCTTTTAGACTGCCACTTGAAAATTTGTCATAACAATAACTTTTGAAACACTGCACTGATTCGAACCAAAGTTGAACAGTAAACTTATGCTTCAAATATCTTGGATGAGTTTGCCGGGGAACTTGCTCTTTTATATTGTTTCCAAGTGGCGGTCGTTTAAAAATTTGTTATCACGGTAATTTTGAAATACTTAATCGATTCAAACAGAAGTTGAAAAATTGATTTATCATTCAAATATCTGTGATTTCGGTGGACAAGTTTCTCTTCAATTTTGTTTCCAAGTTGCCCACTTGAGATTTTGTTATCCCGATAACTTTTCAAATACTGAATTTATTCGAACCAAAGTTGGACAGTGGACTTATCTTACAAATATCTTGGATTAGTTCACTGAGAAACTTGCTCTGCCATTTTGATCCAAGTGGCGGCCACTTAATTTTTAGCACAATGACTTTTGAGATTCTGAATTATTTCGAACTAAATTTTTACAGTAGACTTATCTCAAAAATGCATTTGATATATTTTTTTGTCAACTTGGACCACCATCTTATTTCCAAGTGCCGGCCACTTGAAAATTTTATATTCACATAAAAAGGTATTTATGAACCGATTTGCTTAAAACTCCATATGTACATAACTTACATCAATATTTTTACCAAGTCCATTAATAATTTGTAGCCGCCATTTTGTTTCAAAATGGCGGCAACTTGATAAGAAGAAAGAAATCAACCTACCCTTCCGAAAGAGCCCAGAAGGACTTGTTTAAATTTATTCTTCTTTTTGACAGACAGTATAGTGTCATTGTCTGCTTATAAATTTTCTTTCCAATTTGTTGTAAGCTTTATCAGTACCAAATGTCTCGCAAAGATTTCATTATTGTTGAAGTGTGGATAAACTAAAATAATTTTTAATAATCATGAGAAATGGCAGTTGTATATTTTTTACTTCTTATTTCTTTGTATGATTTCTGATTCTATTACAGTTACAGTATGATTTTTTTCTGCAAAATTTATTTTCTGAATATTTAATTATGCGAGATAAAGCTATCAGAAGAATCTTTAATACTTTTTAAGAAAGACTTAAATAAGGAGACTATGAAGAGAAGATTAACACATTATTTGATGGTTACATGCAGAGACAAAAACAAGCCCCACATCTAAAAAAAAAAAAAAAAATATAATAATAATAATTAAAGAAAAAGATTTTATGTATTCGTGTTTAACACTTGTGTGCTGCCGGTGTATATATATGCCAGTGGTATTTATAGCATCGAATGCTGAGGATAAAATTTGAATATTTTAATCACGACATATGTGGCGACATGAGGGGGGGGGGGCATAGGTGGCAAGATTACTACATTCTTTTGTGTTTTAATATACTCATGTACACAAAAATATATAATTAAATATGAATATAAATATAATCACACGCATTATTTCATTTATCGTTAATTATAACATATATTATGAATGAAGTGTCTCACAAACACACGGAGCGAAAGCAATCTCTGCATAATTCTAATAATGCTATTAACAAGGCATATCAGAACAAGAAGAACTTTTAGAATAATTGCTTTAATGCCATAAGTGGATTCATCACTGAAAATTCGATCGTAAAATAGGCGCCAGCCGCTCTATACTCATTTGTTGACGAAAAATTTTAGATTATTCGAAAGCATATTTCCTGTGTTATGAATAATAATCTACCATTTTTGAATTCATAGCAGTAGTTGCGTATAACATCTTTGCCGGTTATTATGATTTTTACTGAAGATTCTTATTAAAAATCTCCCATAAATTCTTTTATCTTAAATCAGGACTGGCAGCGTTCCTAAACTTTTACGCTTATTTTATTATATTGTCACCGTTATTCATAAACAATCATTTTTTACGAAATATTCTAGCATTAAAACATCCAAGAAAAATTTATTTTTGTCGATGGTGGTAACAATATAATGAAACAAAAGGGACATTTTAGGAAAGCTGCGAGCGTGCGAACCCTGTTAGATGCTATACAGTTAAAAAATAATCACGATTTCCGTATTTAATGAAAGAAAATAAAAGAATTAATATAATCTAATATACAACTCTATATGTTTATCTGTTAGTTCATCCGCCATATATGCTTTCTCAAGTATCTTGAACATTTGACGTATGCATCGGTCTAGCGAAATCAATGTTATAAATATGCATAATTATCTTGATGGAGAGTGTTTTAAAACTAGCACTGTCTATGTTATTATCGTTATTGTTGTTGTTATTATTTTTAATTTCTCTTACTCATAAATATATATATATATACACACACATATATATAATTTGAATTATTTAGTACCATTGTAACACTCAGCAGATAAAAGATAGATGAAGATACCAACATAAAATAAATTTTAATTGAGATTTATTTCGATTAAAATTAGTCACGGTATTAAATTAATTTGAGTACCAATGATTAGTAAAAACAAATTAAAGTACTTACGCAGAAGAGAAATGACACTAACATATCACATAAGCCTAAAGATGAGAGAATTTGTAAAAACTATGAATTATTAGTAAGAGTCAACATTTGAGAGAAAAGAGAAAGGATAAAATCACCAAAGAGTTCCGTTAAAAGGAAAAAAAATGGAATTCATGAATTGAAAATTGGAATTTTAAATGCTGAAAAATAGAAATGTATTCTTCAGGAAACTTGCATTTCTATCAGCATATGCAAGATTTCGTAAAACTGTATAGCTAATTCCAGCAAATATATAGCCCAAGTCTCTATCTTGCAACAAAAAAAAAAAAAATAAAAAAATAAAATTGAATTATAATAAAAAAGGAATTTAAATTAATCAATAACACAAACCAAAATTTAAACAAGGAATAAGTAATATATATATATATATAGTAGAGAAAGTGTTGTTTTCGGTCAAAATTTCAAAATTGAGTTTTTGTTATTTTCACACGCTTTGAGGTCTTGTGAATCCGAAAAACGGGTTTTTAGTGATTGGTTTGTGCGTCTGTTGTTATCAACCTACCTCAAGAAACAAATAGCAGCAAGAGGTCCGAACTCGATATTCTAAATATTTATCATATATAGAGATGTTATACTAAAATTTCCGTTGAGATCAAGCAAATGGTTCGTATACAGAGATATCCAAGAGAATTCAAATGTATTACATCTATAGGCGAGGTTTTTATTAGGTACAGCTTAGGATGCACTAAACAAAATGAATTAAATATGTACTTTTTCATGCATAAAAGCATGTTTCATGTAGAATATGGTATGAAAACCATTTACCATTCGTTTACGGAGTTACTTAAAAGAAACAGAATATAGTGAGACTTTAATTGGAAATTGTTGGAAAAACATTTCAGGCTGTGTGCTGTGTGTTTTTAATATAAAACTATGTTTAAGTAGACAATGAGATGTGTATATAATTTATAGAAGGCACACTAGGCTACCTATAATTAAGTGAAAATATTCTTTTTGGTAGAATGTAATTGGTGGAAGTGCTTCACTACATTGTTATTACGTCCAAGAAAACTGCACAAGAATGAAAATTAATTCCTGATAATAAACATAATCGCATAAAATTTGCGAATTTTTTTTTTTTTTCATTATTATTAGAGAAATTATATAGGTCAAAATAAAAGGAAAAATTTACAAGTAAAAAAAAAATAAATAAAAAAACGAAATAAATTCTTTTGAAATAAAATCTTGCTATATATATAAATTTCTAAATGTTGAAAATCAACCAATTTTTGACAAGGAATTTATAGTTAAAATACATCAGTTTGGCACAAGTTTCTTAAACGTCATATAGCATTCAAATAAGTAAATAATGAAAATCCTGCAGCCATACGATTTTTTTTTTCTTAAAATATTTGTAGATGAAAACATAAAGAAATATTATAAGCTAATATTTTAAATAAAATTTCACTTTAGAAACTCTGTTTTGTGTACTTCTAAAGTTGAAAATAAACTCATTTTTTTAAAGAAACAATCTATAGTTATAAAATATTAGTTTGGCGCAAATTCTACAAAAAACATAAAGCGAATAAATAAATTGATAAAGAAAACCAAGCATGCAATTATTCCCATTAAGCTTCTTGGCACGTATAATTTCTGGCACTATGACACTTAAGAATCCTAATGCAACATTTGATGATCTAGACATTTTGACTTTTAGGCAGCCCTTTTCTCCTTTAAATAAACGACGCCCAGTCATAACAATGAAAAAATATATTTTACGACAATCTTTTGATATTCATTATATTCTAAAGTGATTCGGCAATAATTAGTGGGATAATAAAGTTTTTTGAGAAATATTTCAATCATGCTTATGATACGTAACTTAAAGTAAGTTTTATTTCAATCTTATAATTCTCTATATGTTAAAAAAAAGTAACTGTCGCTGGCGTCAAATTTTTGTATCTGTGACCTTATCTCCTCGTGGAGGGCAGTGTCCTTCGCATCATGAGATGTATCGATGTTTCCAGAATACTCCAAGGAAGACACTTCAGCTGCTTAGAAATTTCTATCGTTTTAATTAACGAAGTTATTAACTAAAAACGTCGGTTTTATTAAGGTACTCTATTTGCCATCTTGAAAAAAGTTTCTCTTATGGCGTTGTTTTCCTGTCATGATGTCATTTTCCACGGAAAAATTGAAATGTTATCCATGGTGTAAAAATAAAATAAAATAAATATCAAGGTTGCTATTAGTAAGTATTTTCAATGAAAAAATGAATTTAGGAATGTAATTTGTCGTCTGCAAATATAATTTTTTTCTTCTGCTTTTACAAAATTAATTTTCTTATTGGCAATCTTTTATGTTGTTCATAATTTTTTTTTTTTTTAAATAATACTTATTATTATTTTTTTTTACTTTCTTCTATACGTAATATAGAGAAAGTATTGGATTCGCGAAAATTTTCGACCTCCGTTTTTTGACGGATCTACACGTTTTGGGGTGTTCTGAACACGAATTGATAGTTTTTAAAAATGTCTGTCTGTCTGTCTGTGTGTGTGTGTGTCTGTGGTTTAGTGTTTTCACCGTATCTCACGAACCAATGAATGAAATTCAACCAAACTTGGTATATAGTTGGACCCTGGCGGGGCATTGTGCTGATTAGATTTGGGGATCAATAGCACAGCAGGTGGCGCTGTGATCGCATTTTATGTAAATTTTTAACATGGCAGTATAGGACAAATTTTCGTATTTTTCACCGTATCTCACGAACCAATGAATGAAATTCAACCAAACTTGGTATATAGTTGGAAACTGACGGGGCATGGTGCTGATTAGATTTAGGGATCAATCGTCCAGCAGGTGGCGCTGTGATCGCAAAATTTTTTATTTTTCACCGTATCTCACGAACCGATGAATAAAATTGAACCAAACTTGGTATATACTTGGACCCTGACATGGAATGGTGCTGATTAGATTTTGGGATCAATCGCCCAGTAGATGGCGCTGTGATCGCATTTTATGTAAACTTTTAACATGGCAGTATAGGACAAAATTTCGTATAAATGTACATAATGAGCGTTATTTTAAACTTGTGATTGTAAGATTAATATGAATTATTGATAATAGTAGTAGTTAACTACGAAAAAAATTTTGTGTATGTGGGGCACCGGTTCCCCCCCTGGGGGGGAAGTACCCCCCGGGGGGGTAAATTTTCAAGATGGGTATCTTTCGAAAGATCTCGTCAATACCTTTAAAACGAATGGTTGAACTATAAATCTGCGATAATTTAAAACAAAGTTATCGATTTTTTTTACTTTTAACAAAAAAAAAAACTTAGAAAAAAAATCTTTTATTTATTTATTTATTTTTTTTTTTTAACGAAATTTAACCAAACTTGGTATTTAGTTGGTCCCCGACATAAACTGGTGCTGATTACATTTGGGGATCAATAGCTGAACAGGTGGCGCTGTGATCGCATTTTATCTAAATTTTTAACATGGCAGTATAGGACAAAATTTCGTATAAATGTACATAATGAGAGTTATTTTTAACTTGTGATTGTAAAATTAATATGAGTTATTGATAATAGTAATAGTCAACTAGGAAAAAATTTCTGTGCATGTGGGGGCATCGCTTAAAATTTTCAAGATGGGTATCTTTCGAAAGATCTCGTCAATACCTTTAAAATGAATGGTTGAAATATAAATCTGCGATAATTTAAAACAAAGTTATCGATTTTTTTTTTACTTTTAACAAAAAAAAAAAAAAAAAAAAAAAAAAAAAACCTTAGAATTTTTTTTTTTTTTTTTTTTTTTTTTTTTAATATTGTTACTGATTGAATATGTATATAGGAAAATATAGAAGAAAGTCTTGTGGTGGCCACAACTTACTAGTTTTTGTGTGTGAATAATGAAATAATGTCGTGTTTGTATAATTGACTGCATTTCTTTTTGTCTTTAAAGTATATATATATTCACTTTGTCTTTAAAGTATATATATATATATTCACTTCAAAACATATTTTAAAAAACTTCGGATACATTTTAGAATGAAGAAAAAAAAAAAAAAAGAGTCAAATTCAAACTTATTTATAAATGACTCACATAACTCATATATGCTTATGCAACTCAGTACAACTCATACATAAACCGAACTTCTAATTTCGCATTGATAATTTTCAAACATTACAGAATTAGACATTTCTATGATATATTTCCTGTTTCTAGTTATGGCAAGAAAAACATTCGTCACTTAAAACTCTTATAGAGAATCGAGTACATCTGGTCGTTCGTTACTTTAAGAAACAGGTAGGAAAGAATTAGAAACTAAAGCTGTAGGAGATTTTTCAAATTAAAATAATAATAATAATACCCTTGTGGTACTTTCCCTATTTCGCCGGCGCAAATCTCGCCAAGCAAAATTTATTGGCGAGAACAATAGATTAATGAATTAAAAATTAATTCGTAACTTAGATATTTTTTTATTTTTTATTTTTTATTTTTACAAATTTAAAGCTAACTTATATCCGTTGTAACGGATTTGATAAAATAAATGTTATATTTGTTACGAGACAACATTTTTAAAAGCTAGCTTTAAGCAAAATTTGAGAAAATTTACTTCTTAAAAATATAAATAAATAAATAATATATATATATATATATATATATATATATACAGGATGAGTTTGACATAATCTGCCAAACGAAAGGAGGTGATAGAACAGCCCATGGGGAGCATAAAACACCATAGAAACCCTGTCCTATCTCTAAACGTTTCCGAGTTATGGTAGATGGAAGAAAAATCTGTTTTTTTCCATCTCGTCTGAAAAAACACAAATTTATGAGCTTTATGAAAGACTTACATGCAAAATAAGCACATATTTGGAAAGAGCAGAAAAAATCCTATCGGGTGACACCATTTACACAAGGATACATTAATTTGACGGCGACCTACAAGCGCTAATACATTGGCGAAGTTTAAAATCGAGTTGTCGCCAAATTCTTTAACCGGCAATTCCACAAACACTGTTCAAGCTACAATCGGTCAAATTTACCAAAAACTTCTCCATTCCACAAGCTTTAGAATGAGCCCACAATAAACCATATCGGTGTTCTAGTTCCGGAGGAATTTAGCCTTTTGTTTGAAATACATCACTGAAAACGGCGTTCGTCGAAATTCGGCAAACGAAACGATGGTGAGTAAATGGAACGTATGCAAATTCGTGACTATCTGCATACGGACTCTTAGTGATATGCAGATGTATTCCAACCTTCCTGTGTGCGCATCCCACTCGCAGGTACAAAAGACGAGTCAATCTGTAATAGCTCATTAGCTCGTCAGCTTCTTTTACGTTTTATGCTGCCTATTGCTTTAGCATTTTCTGGACTTGGCCTGAGCTCGGCCGATTCCTTTCACGCTGCTCTCACGTCTCTATCTTAGTTCGTACTTAGTATGTTTTCCTACATTGCTACGAATTAACCAAGTTGGTTCTTATTCCGTAGCACTTTTTTTCTTCTACTTTTGTAAATTAATATTGAAATTTTATCCCTTTTTGTTTACCCTTCTGAATTTTATTTTCAATTGAAGTCCTCACAGGGATCAAATTGTCATACTTTTCAACCTGTAAACAGACATGCCTATTTTTACAAATGCAAAGTACGCGGATATGCATTTTGTGTATGGATTTTGCTATGGTAACTCTCTCCTCGGAGAATCGAAGAGGAGTACCATTTATGTTATCCACATCGTCGTGCGTCCAACCGTGCTGTATTTGCCGTAATTCATCAAAGGCTTAGGGAGAGTGGGTCGTTCGGTGTGGTGTACGAAAGGGGCCATGGTCGCTGCTCCGCCACTCGACCGTACTCGACCGAGTGGAGGAAAATCCAAATATGAGTTCACGCATACTTTCGGGAGAAGGTGGAATCTCCCAAAGTAAAGTAATGAATGTTTTGCGCAAAAACCAGTATCATCCATACCACTTCACACCGGTACAAGAATTACGCCGCTCAGATTTCCAAAAGCGGGTAACATTCTGCCGCTGGCTTTTAGAGCAAGATATTGAGGAACACCATTTCCCTTAGAATGATATTGTGGACAGATGAGTCACTTTTCACTCGGGATGGCATGTTAAATTTACATAACTGGCATCATTACGCTCGACAAAATCCATTTGTAACACGAAACTCATCGTTCCAGATGCGATTCAGCTTAAATGTTTGACTTGGAGTGGTTGGCGATCACTTGATAGGTCCACATGTGTTCCAAGATCATCTGACAAGCAATACATATTTGGAGTTTCTGGTACATCATCTTCCAGGATTACTTGATGTCATTCCTGTACCCCAATGAGCGGAAATCATTTTCCAACACGATGGGGCCCCTTCACATTCTTCCAATGCCGTTCGGGACTTCTTGACTCAGCAGTATCCACGATGGATTGGTCGTAATGGACCAATTCCTTGGCCACCTAGATCGCCAGATCCCACTCCATTGGACTTCTATGTTTGGGGTTTCCTGAAGCAAGAAATTTACCACACAGAAGTTGTCAGTTTGCAAGATTTAAGCAGCCGGCTCGATGATGCAATAATAAAATGAGGGATGAGCTTTCGCTAAGAGCTACTGTGGTTTCCGTTCGTAAGCGGGCAAGGGCATGTATCAGATGTGGGGGTGACCAATTTCAGCATCAGCACTAAATTTCACACATCCTTTCAAATGCATATCTGCTTTAATCATAAACATGAGCTACGTCATTTTTTTTTGCATATTCCTTTGTGAAAGACGTGAGAAACGTCATACTTCTTTTGTTTCCATTCCATTGTGTTTCTAAACTTAATACAACTGTTACTTTTCTTGTTTGTCTTTAAAACTGTCTTTTTTGCCTCTGACAAAACAGCGGGCTGAAGGCGGACATGAAATCAGGAGCGACCATGGCACCCGTTAGTCTCCTTCTCGACGAACGTCGAGTTCAGTAATGAATGTATTTCAAACAAAAGGCTAAATTTCTCCTGAACTAGAACACCGATATGGTTTGTTGTGGGCTCATTCTAAAGCTTGTGAAATGGAGAAGTATTTGATAAATTTGACCGATTGTAGCTTGAACGGTGTTTGTGGAATTGCCGGTTAAAGAATTTGGCGACAACTCGATTTTAAACTTCGCCAATGTATTAGCGCTTGTAGGTCGCCGTCAAATTAATGTATCCTTGTGTAAATGGTGTCACCCGATAGGAGTTTTTCTGCTCTTTCCAAATATGTGCTTATTTTGCATGTAAGTCTTTCAGAAAGCTCATAAATTTGTGTTTTTTCAGACGGGATGGAAAAAAACAGATTTTTCTTCCATCTACCATAACTCGGAAACGTTTAGAGATAGGACAGGGTTTCTATGGTGTTTTATGCTCCCCATGGGCTGTTCTATCACCTCCTTTTGTTTGGCAGATTATGTCAAACTCACCCTGTATATATATATATATATATATAAATTAAGTAAACGGTCGTGTTTCCTGAATTTTCTTCTTATTATTACTCGAAGTAGTTTGAAACAATTACTCTTTCTTAGGTGCTTAATGATTGGCGTCATTTTTGACGACTTTATCGCTTGCGCCGGAGAAATAGAAAAACACTAACTTTTTTTCTTTTCAGATATTTTCGAATGTGTAAATTATTACCTAGCTGTGCACTAGAAATATATATAGAACATTATATACTGCCCTAAATTAACTAAAAAAATGGATAGTAAAAAGTATAGACATTAGAAAAAATAGAAACTAGATTTTTTTTAAACAAGCAATTATACCAAAAAATTCATCGCCAAATAGTATCAAAAATTTAAAATACGCTGAAGAAGTCAAATACTAAAGCTGTAACGCAAAATGGTCTAGATATTACAAATGTCTTTCTATTAAAAAACAAAATACTGATTTTTAGCATAATATTAATATTTCATTAAATAACAACAACAATAATAATGTAGTATTAAATATTATGTATTTTTATTCGACATTGAATTTGGGGATTTTTATAACAATTTTCTGCTTTTGTCTTTTGTTAAGCACTATTAATATTCCTATTCAGTGAAAGGCAAAAAAGCGAATAGGCGGTCAGAGCCCCGCAGGGGTTAATAAATAAAGCGAGGCGATAATAAATGAAGGTGAGGCGAAGCCTCCCTTTGGGGTTGGTGAGCGGAATGAGCAAGGGGGCAGGGCTCCCTAGTTTCTATAAATAAAAATTAACATGGTATATATTGCAAATAGACGTTTTGCAGAATAATAAATATATTCAAAATAACGTTATTTATAGCAGTAAAAAATAACAATAGTATTTTAAAGAAAATAATCTTTCAATAAAAAATTATTCTATGCGTTGTTCGCAATCAACATTTATTTTACAGTCAGAACTTAAGACATCGCCGCACTTTCGAGAATTAGAATTTTTCGTGTTCAATTACGGTGCCAATATTCAAGTGCCTCTCTGAAACTTATTTTTATGTCGATAAAAATTACATAATTGAAGTGGTTCTTTTTTCGGGACTTAAGTAGTAATGCTAAATATAAAGCGCATTTTCCCCCATCAGGGTGGAGATATTTCGGGCACTATCGACAATATTTATTTTAAAAATTTTCATACATTTTACTTGAAAAGAAAAAAAAAAAAAAAAAAAAAAAAAACTAGTCATTGATTTTTTTCTGTTCTATTTCTTTTCTTTTTTCTTTTTTCTGTTTCTTTTTTTCTTTTGTATTTTAATATATATAAATATGTATATACAGTGTGGTTCAAAAGGTGAGCCACAAAGGGCCCAAACGGCTCGTGAGAATGTATCAAATCATGAGGAATAAGAATTATATAGAAATTGCGGGTCGACCGCATGATTGTAACCCTTAGAGGGAAATAAGCTTTGGACAACTTGTTCGCACGTAAAAAGACACATGTGACGATGTGAAGATGATCGATCGCGGTTAATCGGGCACAATTTCAACCCTTCTTATGAGTTGTAACATTTTTTATTTGTATTTTGTACTCCGACTACTGTTTTTTTTTTTTTTTTTAAATATAATAAAGTTAATAATTCTTGTAAACCGTTAACTGTTTGTAAACTTTTTGAGATCTTTTCTTCGCTTGACAGTCACGATGCAATTGCACTGTCACGATCGCGTGTCCGACCCAATGTAGTTCTTACTCCTCATTACCTAACACAACCAGACGTGCCGTTTGGGCATGTCCTTTTAAACTACCCTGTATGTGAGTTAGAAACAAGTAAATTAAATTTATTTTGAAAATTCAGATTTAAGGGCACCCATCATTTTTTGTATGAACTGTATAGTGAACAATGAATATCAACATATCAACTAAAAAGATGTTGCTTTTCTTTGAATTTTGCTAAGATGGTAAGAAAACCCGAAATCTCTTTAAAATAATTAAAAAATATGACATGCTTTGAGCGGAAAGAAAAATTAAGCAAAAAAGAAAGTTGGCTAGAACTTTTTGATTCTGTACTATTCAGTGTTCATTGAATTGGGAGTTGTAGCGAGTCTTTCTAGATTAAATCTGTTATTAACTATGAGTAATCTGCTGGGTATATTTTCTTTTCTACTTCTTTTTGTTATTTGCTATTTGCAATGAATTTTTTATACTTGTTTTAAGTTAATCACTAAGAATTTTTTTTTAATTGTTTTTAGTATTTGCAGTTTTTAGTATATACTCGTATCATAAATAAATGAATTTTTTTTTTTTTTTTTTTTTAATAATTTATCAGTAATTAACTTTTTTTTCTGTTACCCATATACGATAGAGATAACATTGCTTTTGGGTCAAATTTTCAAAATTAAATTTTCGATATATTTACAGATTATGAGGTACTCTGTTTGTGAAAATCAGGTTTTTAGCAATTCGTTTGTGTGTCTGTGTTTTTCGGTATTTTAAATATGTATCATATGAGGATGCTACTTGAAAAATTTTATTAAAATCTGATAAATGGTTCGTCTGCAGGGACCTACAAAATTATTTAAATACCATGATCGACATTTCTGATAAAATCAGTTTAACATATGTGCAATAAATAATATAAAACTGACAAACATACTTTATTATTACTTACAAATTTTGAATGAACACCATAAAATGCAATAAACTCGCAACAATTGTTTCGGGTCGAAAAAACACACGACCCTTCATCAGGCGAATAAAGTAAGCACGAGTGCTGCAGTCAAAGCGGCCTATTGCATTTTATGGTGTTTATTCAAAGTTTGTAAGTAATAATTTTTACAACGCCAGTTTTGTGGTGCTTCTTTATTAAACATACTTTATATCCACAAACGCATGTTTCATACAGGTTATGGTATGAAAATGAAAATTATTTGTTCTTCGTTTATAGAAGCCCTCGCTCAAAAAAAAAAAAAAAAAAAAAAAAAAAAAAATCTAATATTAGAGGTATGTTTGGAACTGGCAAATGCTTTTCAATTTATGTCATAATTTTTTCTTTTTTGAGAGGGTGGTGGTCTACCTAGATTGAATATATTGATAGGTGCGTATGCAATTTGTAGAAGTCTATACTAAGTAACATACAGAGCTACTCAAAATTAAACCAATTAGTTTCAGAGAGTTCTCTGACGGCAGTTCTCTGAATACTTTCAAATGAATTTTACAATTTAATAATAACCTAAACTGTTTTCTGAATGTAGCTGCAATATTCAAATGAAAGGATGATGGGAGAGGGAAGAAGGGATAGTCTCACACACGTGGACATTTTTGTCAAATAAAACATTTTCTAAATTAGTTTTTAATTGTAGTTAAAAATGCACTAGAAAGGTTCAGATATAGTACATCATGCGTTACCCCTTGAACCTTAATAATATGTCTACGCTAATGCAAGGTAAGAGAGGGTAGTGTTAATGTCACAACATTGTTTCTCTTTCTCTCTCTCTTTTTTTTAATTAATTGCTGATAACATTCAAACAAATGAATAACTTTATAATTTTTTAATAACTTTTCCCTTTTTACCTTCTCTGACCCATAAGGAAGGGAAAGTATTGTTTTTGGGTCAAATTTTTAAAATTGAGTTTTTGTTATATTTACACGTTTTGAGCTCCACTAAATCCAAAAATCGTGTTTTTAACGGTTGGTCTCTGTGTGTGTGTGTCTGTGTTTCTGTCTCTTATCAGCATATCTCAAAAACAAATTATAGCAGAAAATCCAAACTTAGTATTCTAAATGTGTATCATATAGGGATGCTACATTAAACTTTTCGTTGAGATCAAGCAAATGGTTCGTGTACAGGGACGTCCAAGAGAATTCAAATACATTGCGTCTATGGGGGAAATTGCAGGTAAGTAGAGTTTAACATCTATAGACTGCACTAAACCAAATGAAACGAATATATGTATTTTATATACGTAAAAACATGTTTCATGTGGAATATGGTACAGAAATCAGTCACTGTTCATTTACAGGGTTACACAAAAGAATTAGATTATAGTGCGACAATGCTTGAAAATTGGTGAAAGTGCACTGCAAAAAAAAAAAAAAAAAAAAAAAAACGGTAGATTTACAGCATAATATGCTGGCAATATTGGTGCATGGAGGAGGAAAAGTAAAAAAGAAGTTATTTACAGCAGAAACAGCCGTAAAAGAGTCTTTTTTTACACATGTTTCCGCTGTAAATTGCCTTATTTAACAGCAGAATGTGCTGGCAATATGGGTGCCAGCACATTTTGCTGTAAAAGCTTCCGTTTTTTTTTACAGTGTGTTCTTCAGGTTGTGCCGTCTGTTATTAACATAGGATTATGTTCATGTGCACCATGTGGAGTGTACATAACCTCTAGAAGATATACAGGGCTGCCAATATTTAAGCAATAACATTCATTTAATTGTTAGTGAAAGTGCTTTACTATAATATTTTACTATGTCCAGGAAATCCGCTCAGGAATTGAAATTAATTCCTCATAGTTATATAGTAAAAAATGAATTTTTTTAAGCTAAATATTCATAGCTTTGTCTTTTGTATATTTACACGTTTTGAGACTTCCTAAATACCGAAGTCAAGTTTTTAACGTTCGATCTTGGTCTGTGTTTGTTAGAGTAAATTAAAAACAAATAATTTCAGGCGATCCAAATGTTATATTTTGAAGTTAATACGTTTGTTACTAGAAAAGTTTGTTCAAGATGGATTAGTTTCAAGAAATGTTGCGTGTGAAAGTTTGTCTGAATAATCTTAAATGAACTTTTGAATTTAATAACAGATTTGAATTCGATATAAATGTAGGTACAATAATGAAACGGGGGCTTGAAGGTGGCTGTAGCCCCCCTCACGTAGAATTATTTGTCAAATAAAGCTGTTCCGAAGCCTAATTTGAATTGTTTTAATATAGGTTTGCGTTCAACACTCGTTATCTTACCTCTTAATCTCCAATCTGTATTTATATTATTAAATTTCAGGGTAAGAGAAAGTCTTGTGAGTGACACACCAGATTATTTACTCTGTGTTACTCACATGTGGTAGAGAAAGTATTGATTTTAGGTCAGATTTTCGAAATTCAGTTTTTGCTATATTTACCCGTTTTGAGGACTGCCGAATCCAAAAATCATATTTTTAATGGTTTGCCTGCAGGTGTGTCTTTATGCCTGTCAATGAATCTGTTTTTAGCATAACTCAAGAACAAATATCAGTAGGAAATCTAAATCCAATTTTTTGAGTCTGTATCAAATGAGAATGTCTCTTGAAACATTTTATTGGATTCCGACGAGTTGTTTGCATACAGGAACATACACTACGTCAATGGATAAATTTTTAGCGTAGTTTAACATATTTAGATTTCATTAAACAAAATAAAATTCGCATACATTTTTTATACGCAAAAATGCCTGTTTCACATAAAATACGATAAGAAAAATATTTTTCCTCCGTTTAAGGGGGCACAGAACAGAAAAGAATTCAGATATATGAATGGTGGTATGTTTTAAACTTAACTCTGAGTGTATTTAAAGTTTCATCATGCAATTGGCACTTCTATAATGTATAGATAACATGCTGGACTATTGTTGTTATTGTTGTATCTAATCCCCAACCTAATCTGATAGAGTCAGACCAGATCTAAGAATCCGTTGACATTCAGATAGATGATGTCTAGAAAGGGAGATAAGTAAATGTCCTCCTAAAGAAGACTTAAACAGTCCAAAATGTGTGTTCAGATGAAGCTCGGTATTGGGGGCATTTTGGCAGTGTTGCCAGATTTGGAGACTTTTTCATTCAATATCCACCACTAAATTTTAATTATAACGGTTGCTTAATCACTTCGAAGATTAATCGTCTTTTGTGTATATCAAATATCTCTTCTCAGAATTATTGGTGACTATAGAATAAAAAAGCCCCCAAGTCTGGCAATACTGCATTCGGGGCAAGGAGGATAGGTTTTCTTACCTTCATAGAATAATAATAATAATAATAATAAATGTCAAGTGGCTACTGACAAAGCGCGTGAGAATAATACAGGAATTTCTGCCACATGAAAGGATTAAAGATAGACCCAGCTTACTATCTTTATACCAGGTGTGAGAGGGGCTCACGCCAATCCTTGTTATTTTGAGAAATTTTCTGAGTAAAACTTTTCTGAAGAAGGGGGTTGGATGACTGCAATCCTCCTTTGCAGTGACATGCAGGACTATTTATAATTAGTCTAATAAGTGCCTTAAACGTTTTAGGTATGTTACTACTATATTCTAACGGTAGTTAAAGGAGGGCGCTAGCCTTCATCACATTGAAATTTCTTGTCAAAAAAATTGTTTCTAAAATTCTTTTAAACTGTTGTTTTAAGTATACTAAAAATGTTCATGTACAGTATCTCATACTTTAAACCTTAAACTGCAATCGTATGTTAATAGCAATGTAGGGTAAAAGTGGTGTGAATACCACACTAGATTATTTAATTTACAATCCATAGATTTGATGTTTCATTATTCATAAATATTATCTTACCATTTCTGCTGAGAATTTTTGCTAATATTAATAAATTCCTTTGATTTGTTTTCATATACATTTTAACTATAGCTTGATAGAATATATTCATATTGAGCAAGAATAAAATAATACTTAATGATATATCATTTTGAAACAGATGTTTGATATTTACTTTAAAGATTGAACAGCAGTTTGACTTCGCCGCTATACATGATGATTTTGAACGAAAGTCCTTTGATATATACATTTCAGTATCATTTCACAAAGAGATATCTTACATACATCTATTTAATTAAGCAAGAAATGTACAAAATGTGATTAGAAATATGTCCGAATATTACGAAATCCTTTTCCATCTTCCATAACTGCAACTCATGCTTGAAATTGTCTCAAGAAATTTCAAACTTCATAATTTCTTTTCTTTTGTAACTCAATTATATTCGACTGACTGTGAACAAAGAAGCAACTGCGCTTATTCTTTGTTTATTAATCTAGTTTAATTATGTTATCTTCAGCTTAAAGGTGATACATTACTTTTCACCCGAAGCGCCGGCGGCATGAAAAGAAACGTTATAAGCTTATAAATTTATGTATGTCTTTGTGTGTACTGTTTTGCAAAAGAAAAATAAATAAAATGTCAACTAATTTTATTTGTAGATTACTTTACAGATCGATATAATACAATAACCAATACTGAATTTTCGCAATATACATATATACATATATTTACTTTTTTCTATATTCTGTAGAAGAAAGTATGGGGATTTGAAAATTTTTCGCTTCTGTTTTTGACGACATAATTCTTTAGGAGCCCCTGAATGCGTTTTAACCATTTTCACATCATATCTGTTTATATGTGAATGACATAAAAATTTTGTGTCAGTTCCAGATCAAAAGATAATATTCATAAAGTTTAATATTTAGTTGCACTTTGACATAAATTAGTCGGTATCAACGTTTGGCGCATATCGTTTAACAGTTAACACTGTCGCACCGTTTTTTAATCATTTTTAATATGGTACTCTAGAAAAAGTTTCCTATAAATGTACACAATGAGGATTATTTTTAATGAATCATTGTGAAATTAAAAAATAAATAAATAAATATTTACGATAGTAATAAACAGTCTGGATAAACTTTTTGTATATGTAGGAATATCACTTAGTAGGAATATCATCCTACACGGGCTCTAACACCACTGCCCAGGTGGTGGGTTCCTATCACCTCTCGCTCGGACGGATATACATATAGCATGAGTATTTTTCAAACGAAAAAAATAGTTAAACTATATATCTGTGATAATTTGAAATAAAATTGTCAACTATTTTAGGTTGATTTCTTTAGAAATCGACCTATTGCAATCACTTCGTTTATCTATCTATCTATCTATCTATAATGAAAATTTTGTCATCACGATAACTCCCGAAATAATACTCGAAATGAAACCAAATTTGGACAGTGAACTGATCTTATAAATATCTTGGATGAGTTCGTTAACCAAGTTGCTCCGACTTTTTGTTTTCAAGTGGCAGCCACTTGAAAATTTCAAACCGACATTATAAAAAGCATATTTAAAGCAAGATTTGCTTGAATTTTGTTGTACATACAGGACACATAAGGGTCTCAATGAAGTTTATCCGCCATTTTTAATAAAGTGGCAGATATTTTAAGTTAAGTGGGACCACTTGAAATCAGGCTACCACTTGAAAATTTAAAATCACTATAACTTCCGAAATAATACTCAAAATCGAACCAAATTTAGACAGTGTCTTAACTTATCTTATAAATATTTTACCTGAGTTTATAAACCAAGTTGCTCCGCCATTTTGTTTTCAAGTGGAGACCACTTGAAAATTTCAAATTCAAATTGTAAACAAGTCCTTCCGGCTTATTCGGAAGGGTAGGTTGATTTCTTTTTCCCTATTTATTAATGCACTTGGTAGAAATATTCACGTAGGCTATGCACATATGGATTTTTAAGCAAATCGGTTCATAAATACCTTTTTATGTGAATTTAAAATTTTCAAGTGGCTGGCGCTTGTAAACAAAATGGTGAGTTAACTTGACAAATATATGAAATGTATTTGTGAGATAAGTCTACTGTACACATATAGTTCGAATTAATTCAAAATCTCAAAAGTCATCGTGGTACAAATTAAGTGGCTGGCACTTCGATCAAAATGGCAGAGAAAGTTCCTCATCTAAAATATCGTTTCAAATTTGAAAATAATTTTTTTTGTAGAAATTCTTTCAAAGAGAGTAAGTTGATAAAATGTTAGTTTTCTGGATTTCTAGCTTGTTTTAGCATTAAAATAGCCTAATTTTTCCTTACAAACACATTAAAAAGATTCAACAACGCAGGTAATGGATTTGGCAACAAATTTGGCGATTTTTCCCCTATGGCGACTTTTTTGGCGACTTTTGGCGAGAAAATACTTATTATCGATATACCAAAGATGGACGCAATAACGTGATTGGTTCACGAGTTACGTGAATTTTCTAGATGTTTGTTGTTTGAATGATAAATCCATTTTTCAACATATATTTGAATAGGGCAGTTCCTTGTTTGTAAACAAACATCTCAACTTTTATGAGTGGTTGGCAAAAAGGCTTGGGAAAAGCATAGCGATGGCGATTACTTGATTACTACCAACGGAAAATCAATGGTGGGCGGGGCGCGGGAAAGTCGAGCGCGTTTTTTTGCCAACCACATGACGTCACGAGGAAATGCTCTATTGATTAAGTATTTCTAAAGTTACCGTGATAACAAATTTTCCAGTGGCCTCCAGTTGGAAACAATACAGTGGAACAAGTTGCACAGCAAACATATCCAAGGGTCTCAATGAAATTTATTAATGGAATTTATCCGTCTTCTATATCGTTATATAAAGCGCAAAAAATTGTATGTTTGTGGAGGGTAATCTCTGAAACTACTGAACTGATTTTAAAACTTCTTTCACTGACCAAAAGCTACAGTATGCCTGATTGTTATAGGCTATATTTAATTTTGATAAAATAAATTTTAGTTTAAAATCTGAGCATTTTAATTAAAATCCCCATAAAAGCCATAATAGAAATGGAAATAATGAAATATTAAAAAAATTAGCTGCTGCCAACATAAAAGAAACATTTAGTACATGTTCATTTTGTTTTCAAAATATCTTGACATGAAAAGAAAAGAAATATATTTGCACGTGAATTAAATTGAAATTTCATATAAAGCTTTGTGAAATGTTAAACTTACACGTTAAATCTGACGTCATTATAGATTTAAAAGTATTTATTTTTCTAATAATATAATTTGATATGATATAATATAATATCCGCGTTTGTAATGATCGATAGATGGCGCTTTCTCAACTGCAGTTGTTAGTAAATATTGCCACGTGTATTTATTATTGTGCTTTCTTGTTGTTCTATCATTGTTTCAGCGTGAAAGATATCAGTGGTATGATAATTTCACCTTAGCCCACCAGAGGGCGAGCATTTCATTACAATCGCGGATAATGATCTAAGCATTAATGTATAAACTGATGTGTGTAAACGAAATTAGAATTAAAAAATAAATAAACAAATAAAATAAAAAATAGAAATTCTAACTTCTAAACCAAATTGAAGGTCCAATGGGAGAAAGCTACGAAACTGTGATCTAAATTTTTGGTAAATATTGAGGGCGCCACTTGTCATTCCTCCCTACTTCGGCGCGGATATACTGTTGTTTTCAATAGAATTTTGCTGAAGTACATTTAAATTTTTTTATTTTAAGCAATTTAATTTCTTTGTAAGTTCTTAAAACTGCATAATTCAGATGTTTCAAATAAATGCTTCGTTCCTAGTTGTAAAACAGGCTATGATAGTGATAAGAAAAACAAAAAAAAAAAGCCCTAGGCGAAAAATAAAGTCCGAGTTCGTGTTTTCTGCACCTAAAGTAAGTTTATTTTTTTTCTTTATAAAATTTCATCCATTTTCCTTCCTCCCAATTGTCTGTTTTAGCTAGCTTCTGTTCATAAGAATCGTCATTTTTTAAAAGCTTTCTTTCAAAGTAAAATTAGTATAAAATGGCTCTTAAAAAAACATGTTTGTTAGAATACTCTATTTAATGAAATTTGCTTTCAATCGAAATTTTTTCAGCTTGATATTATTTAAAAAAAAATAATTAAAACGAGACATTTCCCCATTGAATAACATTGCGGAAGCTGGAGAGAAGGAAGGATTGCACGCTGGCGCCATCTGTAAACATTAGAAAACAACATCACAAAATTTCAGCGTTACCTTCTTCTCCTGTCTTTTTACTCCGTGTTCTAAACCTTTATTAAATTATTTGGTCTTTTTACTCCGTGATTATTTGTTTTAATTTATAATTGTTGCCAAAAAAATTTACGGGTTAATTTATTTTTCGACTTTTAATAAAATATATTTTCACGCGAATAATAATATAAAAAGTAAATAAAAAAAAATATCATGTGCATTTCATTATGCATTTTTTAAAAGAATAATTGAGAAGTTTAAATTTATTTGGCGACTGTTTTTAGCAACTAACAGTTATGACAAGTAGTTCAATATACATAGCGCATACAGCTATTATTGAAATGCAAATAGCATTTAAATATTTGAGTTACATTATGTTGATTAGAAACCTATTTAATCTATCTATGCTCTATGCTAATATATAAAGAGGAAAAGTTTATATGTATATGTAGAGAACGATCGCTAGAATTAAAAAGCCGATTTTTTTTTTCTTTCAGCGAATCAAAAGTAACACTGTCTCTAAGCGCTAGAGGCACTTAGAGACAAATAAATTTTGTTAAAATAAATTTTTAATTCAAATTTTCAATATTTTAATTGAAAACAAAGCATAGATTTGATATCTGTCATCCTTGGCGATTTTTGTATTTGGCGATTTTGGCGAAAATCTGTATATTTTCGTAATAAATACGAGATCTATGTTTTTACTTCAATTATCCCACTAACGTAGGTAGTGGAAGTATTATATTCGGTCCGAAAATTCGATTTTCACCTGATTTACACGTTTTAAGACCTCCTGAGTCCAAAAAGTCGTTTTTGGGAATGGGTCAGTGTGTGTGTATGTTTGTACGTATGTGTGGAATCTTCTGGCTGTCATATCTCCGAAACTAATAAAGATAGAACTACGAAACTTCACAATTGATTCAGGTCTGGAGTACAGATAAATTTTCCAAATTTTCGTAAAAATTGAAAAACCGGAATTGGGTCATCGAAAACCGGAAATGGGACCGTAAGCCCGTATCACAAAAACAGATCTAACGATTTTCTTCAAAGTTGCTCTATAAACAACCTATTAAATGCCCTTTTGAATGATATAGTTGGTTAGTTCAGGAAAATTGATAGGCGTCCTCTATGAACAGCTCAATTTCAGATATCGCAAGGGCACTCCTTTAAAAACGCCTGTACGGATTTTTTTTCAAACTCGCCATGTTAACTTCCTATTAAATATCCTTTTGTATGTAATTATTGTTTTTAGGTCAATAATTGAGTATGCTGAGTTTTGGTAAAAGTTGGTATCTCAAAAACAATTCTAACGTTTTCTTGAAAATTGTTTCATTAATCCAACTTAAATAACCTTTCTCAAGTATTACGTGCTTATTACAGGAATATTAACAGTCATCCTGATTAGGTAGTTCAGTTTTAGATCTCGGAAATTCGCGTTTAAAAAAATAACTATCTATTATTATTTTTTTTTCTTTCCCTTATTTTTTAACTTGCTATATAAACTCTGTTATATGTGTCTTTTATACGTGTATCAAGTTTCTCTCACTGGAAAATCTCAAAAAATGCATATAGCATTTCCAAAAAATTGTATATAATACGTGTAATAGTGGGTAATGGAAGTCGTGTGGTTGTTTCATACCAGATTCTGTAATAGTATATATTGTACGAATATTGTTTCATATTACTGATTTCTCCCTTAATATACATTATTAAAATAACCAAATTTTCAATATTTTAATTGAAAACAAAGCATAGATTTGATATCTGTCATCCTTGGCGATTTTTGTATTTGGCGATTTTGGCGAAAATCTGTATATTTTCGTAATAAATACGAGATCTATGTTTTTACTTCAATTATCCCACTAACGTAGGTAGTGGAAGTATTATATTCGGTCCGAAAATTCGATTTTCACCTGATTTACACGTTTTAAGACCTCCTGAGTCCAAAAAGTCGTTTTTGGGAATGGGTCAGTGTGTGTGTATGTTTGTACGTATGTGTGGAATCTTCTGGCTGTCATATCTCCGAAACTAATAAAGATAGAACTACGAAACTTCACAATTGATTCAGGTCTGGAGTACAGATAAATTTTCCAAATTTTCGTAAAAATTGAAAAACCGGAATTGGGTCATCGAAAACCGGAAATGGGACCGTAAGCCCGTATCACAAAAACAGATCTAACGATTTTCTTCAAAGTTGCTCTATAAACAACCTATTAAATGCCCTTTTGAATGATATAGTTGGTTAGTTCAGGAAAATTGATAGGCGTCCTCTATGAACAGCTCAATTTCAGATATCGCAAGGGCACTCCTTTAAAAACGCCTGTACGGATTTTTTTTCAAACTCGCCATGTTAACTTCCTATTAAATATCCTTTTGTATGTAATTATTGTTTTTAGGTCAATAATTGAGTATGCTGAGTTTTGGTAAAAGTTGGTATCTCAAAAACAATTCTAACGTTTTCTTGAAAATTGTTTCATTAATCCAACTTAAATAACCTTTCTCAAGTATTACGTGCTTATTACAGGAATATTAACAGTCATCCTGATTAGGTAGTTCAGTTTTAGATCTCGGAAATTCGCGTTTAAAAAAATAACTATCTATTATTATTTTTTTTTCTTTCCCTTATTTTTTAACTTGCTATATAAACTCTGTTATATGTGTCTTTTATACGTGTATCAAGTTTCTCTCACTGGAAAATCTCAAAAAATGCATATAGCATTTCCAAAAAATTGTATATAATACGTGTAATAGTGGGTAATGGAAGTCGTGTGGTTGTTTCATACCAGATTCTGTAATAGTATATATTGTACGAATATTGTTTCATATTACTGATTTCTCCCTTAATATACATTATTAAAATAACCATGAATTATGGAAAAAGTTAAATATATTTGCGGTATGAACAAATAAATAATAATTAAAGCTAATATAACGTCAATTTTATCAAAAAAGTTTTTATGTCATAGGTTTATTTTTCAATATTTTTTATTCATGAGTAAAGAAATGTTTCTTTTTATGAAATAAATAAATAAATAAATAATATTAAGTAAAAACTGCCAACATTTAACAATTAATTAAAAAAATAATAACAATTGAAAAATTATATTTTGACTTTTCAGTTAATAATATTGCCTGACTATAACATATAAACTGATATCTTTCTTGATTTTTTTACATGTCAATCCATTGTTAAATAATTCTCGGTTCAGTGGTATTTAAAAATCTAAGAAAAAAGGAACAAAATCAAACTGCCGGATTTCTTTAAGCAAGAGAATGAAAAAAGGGCAACGATGCATTATTCTTTTTGAAGTTTAATGATTATAATAAAATAAAGGATCTATTTACACTTTAATACACTATGTACAAAAAAGAAATACTTAAAGGAACATAATTCCGAATCTAATAAACTCTCATAGCGAGAGATCGAAAAATTCCATCTTCGAACGCAGTCGAAGAATCCAAATCTAAAACTAAACTACTGGCTGTTGCCAAAATCTATTAACAAAAAAGGTTATATCTTTTTTTCTTTCATTGGCGACGCAGCGCCGTCTAAAGGGGGTTGATTTTACTACACAACTCCCCGCCGTGAACTCTTACAGAGTTCACAAATCAAAAATCTCGTTAAATCAAAAATAAATCTCAAATTTGAATAACTTCTGATAATCATAAATTGTACAAATTTCTAAATATTCTATTAATACTAAATCACATAATCATTTTTTTTTTTTTTTCAAAATATCAACAGTTATCTAATATTAAATAGAATGTAAACAATATTTACTAAAGTACTATAACTAAATCAATAAAAGATCAAATCAAAATATTAAATTGAAATATCAATATTAAACATATGCAAACACATTATTATTTAAGCAATTAACTCTTAGTTATCAACTATAAACAAAGTTATCAAATATAAGCAAATTTAAATATAAAGATAATAACACATGCAAAATTTTAATATTTTCAATAATCAAATAAAATACACTAAATTATTCAAAAAAGGATATCAAATATTCTGAAAATTAAAGAAAAAGTGTTCATTAAAATGAAGGTTTTGAAAGTTCAAATTTTTCTCAAAAGTTTGTTATTTTATCAGTTCGTAGCATTAAAGTTTTTAGTTAAGTCAATTCCAGAGGGTATAAATGCTGAGCAGTTCGTTTTAAAACACCATTGGCTGTCTTAACCTCATAAGATCGGATGTTGTGATCTCTGCCGATGATTGTTTTCTGGATTATACCAAGTTTCCACAGAAGTTTGTTTTTTGAATCATCACCAATTAACACTACATCTCCTACTTTCAGTTCAGGTTGTGCTGTAGGATTCTTTAAAGCATGCGCCGTCTTCAAATCCAATAGGTATTGGCTTTTCCATCTATTCCACAACTGCTTTAACAAGAGTGATTGGTATCTTTTACGTCTTAAGGCAGATATTTTGTTTGAAGCACCTTCAATAATGTCAGCAAAATTCACTGGTTATTTCTTTACCAAAATTTAAAAAGTGCATAGGAGTTAAGGGGTTCGGTTCTCCAGATTCACTATACACGTAAGTTAAGGGGCGTAAGTTGAGCACTGTTTCTACTTCTATAAGGAGAGTAGACATTTCATCATAATTCAAGAGGGCTTTGCCAATGATTTTACGCAGACAGTCTTTGATGGATCTAACTAATCGTTCGTAGAACCCGCCCCACCAGGGGGCCCTTTCTATTATATTTTTCCATATGGTTCTTTCATTTGCAAAAAACTTTAAAAGTGAATCATCAGAAAGAATTTGATACAAATTTTCTAGCTCTTGTTTCGAACGTTTGAACGTTTTGGCGTTATCCGAATATATAACTTTACAGTTTCCTCTTCTCGCTAAGAAACGTCTGAAGGCCAACAAAAAAGAATCTGTTGACATGTCGTGTACAAGTTCTAAGTGTAACGCTCTGGTTACTGAACAAGTGAACAACACTATATAAGATTTTTCAATTTCTTTAGCATTTTTAATATAGAGAGGCCCAGCAAAGTCAATGCCACATATGGAGAAAGGGGGCGACTCTGTTATTCTGTCACGGGGTAGTGGAGCAGTGATCTGATCTGTTGGTCTGGAAAGGTATTTCTTATATATAATACACTTATTCAGGACACTTTTAACTAACTGGCGACCTTTGGGAATCCAATATTTAGACCGTATTTTTGACAATGTTCCAGATACTCCTCCATGCATTATTTTTTCATGTTCATTTTTTATAATCAAGGTAGTCAACCACGACTGTTTGGGGAGAATGATGGGATGTTTTTCTTCTAGCTGTAAATCACTAAACTCTAATCTCCCGCCGAGCCGCATCATTTTTTCATCATCTAGATAAGGAGTTAAGTTGTTAAGGGGAGAATTTTTATCAATAATTTCTTCATTTATTAGCGAGTGAAATTCATTTTTAAAATAGAACTTTTGTTCATTCGATATCAAATGTTTCTCAGCTTCTATTAGTTCTTCGGTTGTCAATGTATTGTTAAGTTCTGGAATTTTTTTGATCCTCTTAATAAATCTTTTTACCCAAGCTGTAACTCTGATTAATTTTTCTAAACTGCTGTATTTTCTTATATCAATGGGGTTTTCTAGTTGTTCTGTCATGCAATTGAAAAGGAGTGTTTCTTTTATCTTTTTTCTATATTCTAAGCTTTTTACATCTAGCTTTTGTTTATCATCAGACTTAGGCCAAAGTTCGGGGGGTGAACTGAGCCATTCAGGCCCATTTAACCACAATCTATCATTAATTAATTTTATGATCTTTGCACCTCTGGATACAAGGTCGGCAGGATTAGACGAACCGGGACAGTGCCTCCAATTTGAAGGAGATGTCAATTCACGAATATCTTGTACTCTATTCTGCACAAACGGCTTAAACTTTTCTGGAGAGCCTCTAATCCAAAAAAAGGCGATCATTGAGTCTGTCCAGTAAAACGTGGGTATATCTAATTTCACAGCTCTCAAAATATTATGACTTAGTTTAGCTGCCAACAATGCAGCTGTGAGTTCAAGTTTAGGTAGCGTGAGATTTTTCAAAGGCGCTACTCTATTTTTGGAAGCAACGAATATCGTTTTGCATTTTTCATTCGAGATTTCTTTAATTCTAAAATAGGCAACAGTGCCAAATGCTTTGATACTGGCATCTGAGAAAACATGTAGTTGCAAATCACCGATGTTAAATTCTGGAAAATCGGAAAAATAATATCTCGGCACAGAAAATTTAGAAAGATGAGTTACTTCATTACACCAGTCTTTCCATATTTTTTTCAAATCTTCAGGTAATGTGTCATCCCAATCAAGACCAGTCTTCCAGATCATCTGCATAAGGCATTTAACTCTTAAAGTGTAGGGCCCTAGGAAACCGATAGGGTCATAAATTTTGCCTAGTACTTGTAAAACAAACCTTTTAGTATTTATCTGTTTAGAAACGAGGTTTATTAAATCCCTACAATCAAAATAGAGAGTGTCTTTCAAGTTATTCCACCCTAAACCCAAAACTTTATTAGGGGGATCATTTTCTTTAAATATTTTAGAATCCTTGCTAATAACATTTTTTTGTACCCAAAGTTCATGTAATGGTGTCGAATTTGTATGAAATTTGTGAAGTTGCATACTCGCGTCTTTAAAGATACTAAGTGAGTCTAGACTTGTAGTTAAAGCCTTCTCTACTGATGGGTGGCTTCCTATTATGTCATCTACATAAATGTTTTCATTTAAAAATCTAACAGTCTCCTTATGTGTGTCGGTAAAATTTTTCAAATGATGTTTTATCGTCGCAGCTAATAGGAAAGGACTACAATTAAGTCCAAACAAAACTCTAGTGAATCTAAAAATCTGAAGGGAAAAGGTGCCTTCGTGAGGACTTTCTGTAAACAAAAATCGTGTTACGTCTCTATCTTCCTCGTCTATCAAAATTTGTAAAAAAGCTTGTTTCATGTCCGCAGTAAAGGCTACGGGATGAAATCTAAATCTAGACAAAATGTCAAAAATATCTTCATAAAGATTAGGTCCAATATGTAGACAATTATTAAGAGAAAGATTATTGTAATCATGTGAAGACGCATCAAACACGATTCGTAATTTACTTGTTGTACGATCTGTTTTTATTACCGCTCTATGTGGTAAATAAAAGGTTGTAGAATTTTCCTCCAAATCCGTAACGGGTTCTATAATCCCCTCTCTCAAATAATCCTGTAAAACATTGTTGTATTCAAAAAATAAATTTGGGTTTCTACAAAATTTGTACTTAAGTCTCGAAAATCTGTTTTCAGCGATTTCAAAATTATTTCGTAATTGTGATTTACCAATTTTCCAAGGGAATTTAACTTTATATCGTTTATTTTCATACTTAATTTCCGATTCAAAATTTTTCATAATTTTATTTTCGGAAAGGTCAAAATTTTCTTTCGGATTAATAAGACCCGAATTTTCCAAATTCCAAAAATTTTCTATTTGTTTTCACAGCAAATTTTCTTCTACTATGATACTCATGGTTAATGATTCAAGAGAATCGCTTTTAATTCCCTGTAAAACCCAACCGAACACAGTTTTTACTGCTACTAAATTTTTATTAATGCGTCTAATATTACCTAACACAATATCATAATAATAATCGACTCCTATCAAAAGTGTAATGCTTTCTTTACTATTAGGTATATCAGCTAATTCTAAATTCTGAAAATTATCATTTTTCGTGATTTTCTCTAATTCAGGGGGAGGGTGAATGAACGATCCAGAAATTTCATCCGTAACTAACGCTTCAATTTGAATAATATGATCAGGTTTATTTTTATTCACGAGCTTTAATTTAACTATACCATAGGTTTTTTCTATCGGTGTTATACTTCCAAATGTGTATACTTTTAATTTTTCATTTCTAATCACTTTTAAATTTAGTTCATTAGCAATAGAACGACATAAAAATGTTCTACTAGAAGCTGAATCAAGAAGCAAACGGATCGTTTTCTCTTTCGTTTTATTTTTAATATTTACGGAACAAGTTTGCAACAAAATTTTATTTTCCTGATTAAAAGAAGAAACAGTAGAAACTATTTCCTGTTTGGATTCTGAACCAGAAGGAACATTTATTTTTTCCTGAGGTTTATGTTTAGATTTGTAACACAGAATTGTATTATGTTTATATCCACATATTCTGCATTTAATGTCGCTATTGCATTCTGCGATACGGTGTTTTTGTTCCAAACACAAAAAACAACGGCCTTGAGATTTCAAAATATTCTTTTTCTTTTCAACATCTAATACAAAACAATTTTCTGAGGCGTGGCTGTTTTTACGAAAAATGCATCTCATCTGTTTATTTTCCACTGCAGTAGTTATTAATTCATGTGCAGACGATAATCTGCCGCCGTCTCGATTACCCAATTTGTTACTTTTCATTTGTTCGTTTGTTTTATTTTTTGTAGATAATGTTCTTTCCCGCGAAATTATTTCCGTTTGTATGAAATCTAATAGCTCTTGAATTTTAATTCCATGTAAATTAGATGCGTGTTTTCTATTGAATTCTAAATTTAAATCGGACGGTAGTGACTTTAAAATTACTGCGATTAACATAGCACTATAATTATTTTCATCAACTTCTAACGAGGATAATGATCTAATATTTATCTCGATTTCTTCATGTAATTTTTTTAATCTAAAAATATCTGTGGATTTATAAACGGGTGCTAAATTTAACAAATTGTTCATATGATGGTTAATTATCATATCGCGTTGACCGAATCTTTGTTTAAGAATTTCTACGGCTTTATCATAATTTTGTTCTGAAATTTCTAACTCGTGTATGGAATTTAAAGCTGTCGAAGTTAAATAACTTTTTAAATAATTAAATTTTTCTACCTTTGACAAAGCTTCATTGTCATGAATAGTAACTTGAAAGGTATTCCAAAAACTCATAAATTGGGACAATTCACCGCCAAATTTTTGAATGATTAATTTAGGGATTTTAACGAATTTGTTATTCTCACTTAACGGTGTACTTCTATTCTGTAATGTACTTGAAACATTTGAATTTACACCACTATTTTCGACTGAATTTACTTTTATTTTCTTTTTTGCTCTAAAAATAGCGTTCGCGATTTTATCCTGATATTCATAACACACGTTTTTTTCATTTTCATATTCCGTTAAAGGAATTATTTTTTCTATTTCTCTATCGGCTTCCTGTAGAAGCCCATTTTTTATAGTTAGTTGATTAAGAGTTTCCTCTAAATCTTCAACATTTAAATGATCTTCTTTTATATTTAATTCTATACTATTCACCAACTTCGTAACGCTGGATCGAATAATTTTCTATTAATTTTGTGTTTGTCATCCATTGTAAATTTCCATAAATATTTCTTACCTTGAGCAGTCTTCGCTCTTTAAGAGCTAATCCAATATTATGAAAGACAAAAGGGGATTTTAATACCTAATCGAATTTAATACAAGCATCGTTTCTTTCAAAAACAACATTCTCTTCCGGCACTGATGCACCAAAATGTAAAATAATTCTCGGTTCAGTGGTATTTAAAAATCTAAGAAAAAAGGAACAAAATCAAACTGCCGGATTTCTTTAAGCAAGAGAATGAAAAAAGGGCAACGATGCATTATTCTTTTTGAAGTTTAATGATTATAATAAAATAAAAGATCTATTTACACTTTAATACACTATGTACAAAAAAGAAATACTTAAAGGAACATAATTCCGAATCTAATAAACTCTCATAGTGAGAGATCGAAAAATTCCATCTTCGAACGCAGTCGAAGAATCCAAATCTAAAACTAAACTACTGGCTGTTGCCAAAATCTATTAACAAAAAAGGTTATATCTTTTTTTCTTTCATTGGCGACGCAGCGCCGTCTAAAGGGGGTTGATTTTACTACACCATCTTTAACTAAAATTTGTTCATCCGTGCGAAGGCGAACGGGTCAGCTAGTTTTTAATAAAGTGGTAGATATCTTAAGTTAAGCGGGGCCACTTGAAATCACTTTACCACTTGAAAATTTAAAATCACAATAACTTCTGAAATAATACTCCAAATCGAACCAAATTTGGATAGTGTCTTAACTTATCTTATAAATGACTTGATGAATTTGTTAACCAAGTTGCTCCGCCATTTTGTTTTAACTGGAGACCACTTGAAAATTTCAAATTCAAATTGTAAAAAACATATTCCGATTTTTTTTTTTTTTTTTTTTTTTTTATTTTGATGCATACATAGATTATACAAGTGTCTCAAATAACTTTGTTAATGAACTTTATCCGCCGTTTTTAATAAAGTGGCGGATATCTTAAGTTAAGCGGGACCACTTGAAATAAGGCTACCACTTGAAAATTTAAAACCATGATAACTTCCGAAATAATACTCCAAATGGAACCAAATTTGAACAGTGTTTTAACTTATCTTATAAATATCTTAGATGAGTTTGTTAACCAAGTTGCTCCGCCATTTTGTTTTCAAGTGGAGACCACTTGAAAATTTCAAATTTAAATTGTAAAAAGCGTATTCCGAAATTGTTTGAATTTTGATGTAAATACAGACCACATAAGTATCTCAATGAAGTTTATTAGTAAACTATATCCGCTATTTTTAATAAAGTGGCGGATATCTTAAGTTAAGCGGGACCACTTGAAATCAGGCTCCCACTTGAAAATTTAAAATCACGATAACTTCTGAAACAATACTCCAAATCGAACCAAATTTGGACAGTGATATTATCATATAATTATCTTGAATGTTTTCACTGGGCAACTTGTCCCGACATCTTGTTTCTAAGTTCCAGCCACTTGAAATCACACTGCCACTTGAAAATATGCCATCACGATAACTTTTAAAATACTAAACTGATTCAAATAAAAGTTGGATAGTGAACTTATGGTTCAAATATCTAGGATAAGTTCACTTGGTGACTTGATCCGCAATGTTATGTCCAAGTGGCTGCCACTTGAAAATTTGTCAATATGGTAACTTTAGTAATACAGAATCAATTCGCATCATATTTGGGTAGTGGATTTATCCTTCAAATATGTCACATAAGTTCGCTGGGCATTGTCGTGTTATGTAAAGTAGTTTAAGAGAGAACTACAAAACTATAGAACACTAATAGAACATTTACTTTACGACTCATACAAGACCGGATAATACATTTAGAACAAACTCTAAAAAACAAAACATCGAACACACAGTAGTAGTTGTAGTCATTACATGAGTGATCGCAGTATTTGCGATAACGAGAGATTCAGTTAGTAAGTTGCAATCACACGACATCCCCCCAACCAAGTCTTTTAAAGTCTCTAGAGGTTGAGACGATCTGGTTTTCTAATCAGTCTTCCACTTCTTGTCATTTTGACTTCGGGTTCCACAACTGGCATTTTATCTGTACTTGTGGAGGTTTTCATGGGAGATTTTGGTGACGGAGAAGATTCTAACTGACTTTCAGCTGGAACTGTTTCTTCTTTATCATACACTGCATCAGGCAGCCACGGAATTTCTTCTTTAAATGGTTGCTGATCGTAATTAAGAACGAGATGCCGACCATTTCGTCTGACGACATCTTTTCGAGGTGTTTCTATGATGTATGATCTTGGAGCACCTGCCTTCGATTTTATAATAGCCGATGTTTTCATATCTTTTATCCACACTTTGTCGCCAACGTTCAGGGGTTTCAATTCATGAGCTGAATGTCGCTTATCAAAATTACATTTGTCTTTCACTTTACCTCTTTTGCCGTTTTCGACGTGCTCTTTTAGGTTCGGCCACTTTGGCTTCAGTAGGGGAGGATAAACAGGAAGACGAGTTCTAAGCCTTCTACCCATGCATAGTTGGGCTGGACTACTTCCTGTTGGGCCCGGAGTGTCTCTATATGTCGGAAGTCCAAGATGGGGATCATCTGATTTTTGCATGGTGCTTTTTATGGTCTGTACCATTCGTTCAGCTTCTCCATTAGACTGTGGAAATCGGGGACTGCTTGTAACATGCTTAAATCCGTAGTCACGAGCAAATATTTCTAATTCCATGGATCTGTATTGGGGCCCATTATCACTGACGACAACGTTGGGAATGCCGTGACGGGCAAATATAGTCTTCATTTGTTCAATGATTTCTGCTGATGTAACACTGGTTAGCGATCATATTTCAGGATATCTCGAGTAATAGTCAGTTACCAGAAGATATTTCTTTCCACTTAGTTCAAATAAATCTGTGGCTACTCTCTCCCAGGGAAGTGTGGGTGGAGTGGAGGGATTTAACGGTTCACAATGGTTGATTTTAGTCTTTACGCACTGGGAGCAGGAGTTCACCATTTCTTTGATATGGTAAGAAATTCCAGGCCACCAAACAGATTGTTTGGCGCGTTCTCGACACTTGTGAATGCCGAGGTGTCCATCATGAATTCTAGACATAATATCCTTTTGCAATACTTTTGGAATCACTAATCTCGAGCCTCTTAACAAGAGACCATTAGAGGTGGTAAGTTCGTCCTTAAACTTCCAGTACGGACATGCATTTGCTGGAAGATTTACGTAGTTTGGCCAACCAGTTTTGCAGTATTCCATGACCAGCGAGCAAGAGGCATCTTTCAGGAGTTCAACTTTAATCTCTTGAAGTCGTTCCTTTGAGGAGGGAATGGTCTTAATCACATATGAGACATAGGCTTCAATGTCTTGTTCCGTCAGCATATCTTTGCGATCGGATATTTCGTCTTCAGGACATCTTGAGAGAGTATCAGCAGTAGCTATTTTATCTCCAGGAACATACACGATTTCATAATTAAATCGCATTAGTCTGATTCTGAATCTTTGGATCCGAGGAGGAAGATCTTCAACGCTCAGTTTTCCAAGTAGTGGTACTAGAGGTTTATGATCAGTTTCAAGCACGAATTTCAACCCAAGCAAATATTGTTGGAATCTTTCAGCAGCCCAAGTCGCTGCAAGAGCTTCTTTTTCAATTTGTGAGTAACGAGTTTCTGTTGGAGTAAGTGATCGGGAAGCATAGGCTACAGCACGGATTTCACCTGTTGGCTGTTTTTGCATCAGAACAGCCCCTAATCCGAATGATGAAGCATCTGCAGACAAGACAGTATCATACTTGGCATTGTACTTAGCTAGACAAATGTCAGAACAAAGCATGTCCTTTATTTCTTTTAAGACTGCATCATGTACACTAGTCCACTGAAACACAACATTTTTTTTTAAAAAGAGCTCTCAGCGGTTCCGTTTTGGAAGAGAGATTTGGGAGAAATTTTGCTACATGATTCACCATACCAAGTATGCGTCTAACACCAGAGACATCATTTGGAGGAAAGAGATTTTTGATGGCACTGATTTTGGCAGGATCCGGTCTAATGCCGTCTTTATCAATGACATGACCAAGAAATTTCACTTGAGGAACAGAAAATATATATTTTTCGGAATTAAGAGTGACACCTGATTTAGCTAGCTTTTCCAGTACTAAAGTTAGCCTTTTGTCATGTTCTTTTTGGTTTTTACCAAATACAAGAGTATCATCTGTTTGATTGACGACACCTGGTAAGCCTTCCAAAATCTTAGTCATCCTTTGCTGAAAATGCTCTGGAGCAGAGGTGATTCCAAACGGAAGCCTCGTAAAGCAGTAGCGGCCAAAGGGAGTGATGAATGTGGTCATTTCCTGTGAATCCTTTGTCAAGGGAATCTGAAAGAATCCCATGTTAGCGTCAAGTTTGGAGAACACGCTTGCTTCACCGAGCAAACCGAGAGATTCTTCGACGGCTGGCATGACAGTTCTCTCACGAACCACAAATTTGTTTAACTTTGTGAAGTCAACGCAAATTCTGATATCACCATTACGCTTTTCCACCGGAACGAGTCCTGCAAACCACTTGGTAGGCTTGTCGATATTTCTGATTACGCCCATTTGTTCCATGCGATGCAATTCAGCTTTTACACGCCCACGCAGGGGAATAGGAACACGCCTGGCAACGCTTACGCTATATGGAACGGCATCAGGTTCCAAAACAATTTTGTATTCTTCCTTCATTCTTCCCAGACCAGTGAATAAGGAGGGGAATTTTTTTACAATGTGTTGATTTCTGTCGTTTTTCACCACAGAATTGACTATCTTAATGACGTTAAGTTCGGTGAGTGCCGAGTATCCTAGGAGAGGTTCGCACACATTTTCAACAACAAAGAGAGTTTGCTTTGAAGTATTAACCTTATACTTCAATATGGTTTCGAATTTACCACGCACTTTTAATCTCGAACCATCTGGTCCTTTAAGAATTTCATTAGCTTTCGACAGAGTCCTGGGAACACCTGGTGTTTCAGAATGAACGACGGACACAGCCGCACCAGAGTCAACTTTAAATTTCACACAAGAGTCATTAAATTCAATGTTTACATGCAGAGAGTTTTTTGACGCCGAGGTAACGCCACCAACAGTGTACACTGAGGACGAATTTTCGTCATGCACTGAAGAAACGAAATTTTTCTTTGATAAGCACACCTTAACAAAATGGCCACGCTTATTACAGCCTCTACAAAAAGCATTTTTTGCCGGACATTGAGTTCGAGAATGTAAATTACCACCACAAAAATGACAATTTCCCTTACCTTTGGAGTTATGAGATATCTTTGGAGAGTTATGAGTAGTTGGTTTATACTTTACATTCAGGTCACGTTCCGGGTTTTGCTTTTTCAAAGAGTTGACAGCACTTTCAGAATGTCCATCCAGATGCAGGAGGTCTCGTTGTTGTTGTTGCACAGCTTCTTTTTGTCGTGCCTTTTCAATGGCTGTTTCCAGAGTTAATTTTGAATCTAACTGCAGAGTTTCTGAAAGTGATTTATCATTTAGTCCGACGACGAATCTATCTCGTATTAAACGAGTTTTAAGAGCTCCGAAATTGCAGTGTTCGGCCAGATTAAAAAGAGAAGTGGCAAATTGATCCACAGTTTCGCCGACTTGTTGTTTACGGAGATTGAATTTCGTTGACTCGGATACTTCATTATGCCGGATGACAAAATGAGAATCGAACTTTAACTTTACAATATCATATTTGTCTTCGTCATCTGTTGATAGTTCAAAAGAGGCCAGTATTTTTCTAGCTTCACGTCCCATAGTATAGAGAAGAGTTCGTACCTGTGTTATTTCAGGTTTTGCATTGAGTCCGGAAGCATATCGAAAGTCTTCGAATTCTTGTATCCATTCCGGCCAATCCGCTGAGTTTTGAAAATTAAATGGCGAAGGAACCTTTAAAGGTATTTGAGTAGAATCTACAGCCATAATAAAGGTGTTTGAGAGGAGATTCTAAATTCTAACACCAACAGAGCCTTTTTTTTTTTTTCTGGTCCACTTTTAAGTTACGTACGGAGAGTTCTAAAGCAGAAAATATTTAAGAAATTTTTATTGAAAACACTAGCTGACACCATGTCGTGTTATGTAAAGTAGTTTAAGAGAGAACTACAAAACTATAGAACAGTAATAGAACATTTACTTTACGACTCATACAAGACCGGAGAATACATTTAGAACAAACTCTAAAAAACAAAACATCGAACACACAGTAGTAGTTGTAGTCATTACATGAGTGATCGCAGTATTTGCGATAACGAGAGATTCAGTTAGTAAGTTGCAATCACACGACAGGCATCTCACTCCGCTTTTTTTTTCCAAGTGGTGCCACCTGAAAATTTCTAATGACGATAATTTTTGAAATACTGATTTAATTTAAACTAGAACTGGACAACGAACTTATACAAGTATACTGGATGATTTCGCTGGGCAAGTTGTTTTGCCATTTTGTTTCCAAGTTGCAACCACTTAGACTGCCACTTGAAAATTTGCTATAAAATTAACTTTTGAAACACGGCACTGATTTAAACCACAGTTAAACAGTGAACCTATGCTTGAAATATCTTGGATATGTTTGCTGGGCAACTTGTTCCACTGTATTGTTTCCAACTGGTGGCCACTGGAAATTTTTTTATCACGGTAACTTTAGAAATACTAAATCAATTCATATATATGTTGAAAAATGGATTTATCATTTAAACAACAAAAATCTAGAAAATTCACGTAACTCGTGAACCAATCACGTTATTGCGTCCATCTTTGGTATATCGATAATAAGTATTTTCTCGCCAAAAGTCGCCAAAAAAGTCGCCATAGGGGAAAAGTCGCCAAATTTGGCGCCAAATCCATTACTTGCGTTGCTGAATCTTTTTAATGCGTTTTTAAGGAAAAATTAGGCTATTTTAATGCTAAAACAAGCTAGAAATGCAGAAAACTAACATTTTATCAACTTACTCTCTTTGAAAGAATTTCTACAAAAAAAATTATTTTCAAATTTGAAACGATATTTTAGATGAGGAACTTTCTCTGCCATTTTGATCGAAGTGCCAGCCACTTAATTTGTACCACAATGACTTTTGAGATTTTGAATTAATTCGAACTATATGTGTACAGTAGACTTATCTCACAAATACATTTCATATATTTGTCAACTTAACTCACCATTTTGTTTACAAGCGCCAGCCACTTGAAATTTTTAAATTCACATAAAAAGGTATTTATGAACCGATTTGCTTAAAAATCCATATGTGCATAGCCTACGTGAATATTTCTACCAAGTGCATTAATAAATAGGGAAAAAGAAATCAACCTACCCTTCCGAATAAGCCGGAAGGACTTGTTTTATTTTAATGAGAAAAAAGTAATGAAATTTTGTGTACGATTTGAATACGAAAATGTTGAAGAAAGTTTTCTGATGCTCTGATGGTCACAACATACCAGTTTTTCAATAACATCTATAAATGATTTAAATATAGTCTGCAAATAAAGATTTAAATTGATCATTACATCTTTAATTCAAATGTTACAGTTACATTTTTTTTTTTTTTTTTTTTTTTTTTTTTTAGGTTGATTTCTTTAAAAATCGACCTATTGCAATCACTTCGTTTATCTATCTATATCTATCTATCTATAATGAAAATTTTGTCATCACGATAACTCCCGAAATATTACTCCAAATCGAACCAAATTTGGACAGTGAACTGATCTTACAAATATCTTGGATGAGTTCGTTAACCAAGTTGCTCCGACCTTTTGTTTTCAAGTGGCAGCCACTTGAAAATTTCAAACCCACAATGTAAAAAGCAGATTTAAAGCAAGATTTGCTTGAATTTTGATGTAAATACAGGCCACATAAAGGTCTCAATGAAATTTATTAATGAAGTTTATCCGCCATTTTTAATAAAGTGGCAGATATTTTAAGTTAAGCGGGGCCACTTGAAATCAGGCTACCACATGAAAATTTAAAATCACAATAACTTCCGAAATAATACTAAAAATCGAACCAAATTTGGACAGTGTCTTGACTTATTTTATAAATACTTAGGTGAGTTTGTTAACCAAGTTGCTTCGCCATTTTGTTTTCAAGTGGAGACCACTTGAAATTATCAGCTTCAAATTGTAAAAAGCGTATTCCGATTTTTTTTAAATTTTGATGTACACATAGTTTATACAAGTGTCTCAAAGAACTTTATTAATGAACTTTATCTGCCATTTTTTATAAATAAAGTGGCGGATATCTTAAGTTAAGCGGGACCATTTGAAATCAGGCTACCACTTGAAAATTTAAAACCATGATAACTTCCGAAATAATACTCCAAATGGAAAGAAATTTGAACATTGTCTTATCTTATAAATAGCTTTGATGAGTTTATTAACCAAGTTGCTAAGTCATTTTGTTTTCAAGTGGAGACCACTTGAAAATTTAAATTGTAAAAAGCGTATTCCGAATTTGTTTGAATTTTGATGTAAATACAGAGCACATAAGGATCTCAATGAAGTTTATTAATAAACTATATCCGCCATTTTTAATAAAGTGGCAGATATCTTAAGTTAAGTGGGGCCACTTGAAATCAGGCCACCACTTGAAATTTTAAAATCATAATAACTTCTGAAATAATACTCCAAATCGAACCAAATTTGGACAGTATCTTAACTTATCATATAAATATCTTAGATGAGTTTTTTAACCAAGTTGTTTCGCCATTTTGATTTCAAGTGGAGACCACTTGAAAATTTAAAATTGAAATTGTAAAAAGTGTATTCCGAATTTGTTTGAATTTTGATGTGTACATAGACAATATAAGGGTCTCAACCAAGTTTATTAATGAACTTCAACCGCCATTTTTTGAAAAGTACCGGATATCTTATACTAAGCGGGACACTTGAAATCAGGCTCCCACTTGAAAATTTAAAATCACAATAACTTCTGAAATAATACTCCAAATCGAACCAAATTTGGACAGTGATATTATCATATAATTGTCTTGAAGGTGTTCACTGGAAAACTTGTCCTGACATCTTGTTTCTAAGTTGCAGCCTCTTGAAATCACACTGCCATTTGAAAATATGGCATCACGATAACTTTTAAAATACTAAACTATTTCAAATAAAAGTTGGATAGTGAACTTATGGTTCAAATATCTAAGATAAATTCACTAGGTGACTTGATCCGCAATTTTATTTTCAAGTGGCGGCCACTTGAAAATTTGTCATTATGGTAACTTTAGTAATACTGAATCAATTCGCATCCAATTTGAATAGTGGATTTATCATTCAAATCTCTCAGATAAGTTCGCTGGGCATCTTTACAATAATTTTTGAAATACTGATTTAATTTAAACTAGAACTGCATAATGAATTTATCATACAAATATATTGGATGATTTCGCTGGGCAAGTTGTTTCGCCATTTTGTTTCCAAGTCGCAGCCACTTAGACTACCACTTGAAAATTTGCCATATTAATAACTTTTGAAACACGGCACTGATTTGAACCACAGTTGGACAGTGAACCTATGCTTCAAATATCTTGGATGTGTTTGCTTGGCAACTTGTTCCACTGTATTGTTTCCAAGTGGCAGCCACTTTAAAATTTTTTATTACGGTAACTTTTGAAATACTTAATCAATTAAAATCAAAGTGGAAAAATGGATTTATCATTCAAACAACAAAAATCTAGAAATTTCACGTAACTCGTGAACCAATCACGTTATTGCATCTATCTTTGGTATATCGACAATAAGTATTTTCTCTCCAAAAATCGCCAAAAATGTTGCCATGGGGAAAAGTCGCCAAATTTGGCGCCAAATCCATTATCTGCCTTATTGGATATTTTTAATGCTTTTAAAGGGCAAATTAGGCTATTTTAATGCTAAAACAAACTAGAAATGCAGAAAACTAACATTTTATTAACTTACTGCCTCTTTGAAAGAATTTCTACCAAAAAATAATAAATAAATAAAATAAAATAAAATAGAATAAAATAAATAAATAAATAAAAAATAAATAAATAAATAAAATTTGCAACGATATCTTAGATGAGCGACTTTCTGACTGCCATTTTGATCCAAGTGGCAGCCACTTAATTTTTCAACACAATGACTTTTGAGATTTTGAATTTATTCGAACTATTTGTGTACAGTAGACTTATCTCACAAATGCATTTGATATATTTGTCAACATATCACCACCATTTTGTTTCGAAGCGCCGGCCGCTTGAAAATTTTAAATTCACATAAAAAGATATTTATGAGCCGATTTGCTTAAAACTCCATATTTGCATAGCCTACATCAATATTTCTACCAAGTCCATTAAAAATTTGTAGCCGCCATTTTGAAACAAAATGACGGCTACTTGATAAGGAAAAAGAAATCAACCTACCCTTCCGAATAAGCCGGAAGGGTTGGTTGATTTTTTTTTTATTTATTTATTTTTTTTTTTTTTAAATGTTTTTTCAAATACATATCGCATTGAACTTAACCCTTAAAAGTCTGATTATTTTTAAATCAGTTTAAAAATGTTTTACTTCTTTCCCCTATTAAATAAATCACGTGAAAAATACTAGCAATTTGTTACCAATCGGCGAACATGAGGCATTAGAGCTTTAATATTATTCTAATAATACTTCAGAAAACAAAATTCAGTATGTTGCCGAAAGACCACCTTCGGCATTTAAGTTTTAAGTACGTGAAAAGATTCTGCTACACTATGATGATCCATGGCCTATAAGTGTTTAAAATGTTTTTAAATGTAACGAAATATATATATATATATATGTAACGAAAAAAAAAAATATTCAGATGTACAAAAGCATGTTTTTTGTATAATTATTTGTTGTAGCGTAATTGACTGGTTTACAGGATTCCCCACACTGTTAAAAATGGTTTCTTAAAAATGAGCTAAATTGTCTCAAAATAGCTCCGAAACAATATATACTTAAATTTGAAAACCCATGTACTCAATTTTGAGTATACTGATATGTCAAACATGAGGATATTGGGATTCTTATTGGTCAACTCCATTTTTGAGCATGTCAGTATACTCAAAAATGAGTACATGTGTTTTCAAATTTAATTTAAGTACATATTGTTTCGGAGCTATTTTGAGACAATTTAGCTCATTTTTAAGAAACCATTTTTAACAGAGCAGAGTTGCCTTGCCTCAATACAATAAAGGATATAAACAGTCATAGTTAAAATCAAAACATATCTTTGTAGTTTTTGTGTTTCGAGGAAATATACACAAAAACAATTTATCGCATGGTTTTCCTTCAAGAGTAAAGCTAGAAAGAAATTCTGTACCACCTCCATAGTAATATATGTTACGCCATCAATACTGAGGTTAAAGATACAACGGGTACGTACATTTGAAAAGAGTTTATTATCTGTGGGAAATGCATGTTTTTTCTTTCTGATGTAAAACATTTTGACATAATCTTATTTCATTTTGTTTTAACCGTTGTAATAAATTTTATGAACTATGAAACTTTGTAATTGGTAACTTTGGCTGGGTACCCGATAGCAGAAAACTGTCGAAACTGTATTCATTATGAAAACAATTCAGGGACTGTGAGAACAAGTTCACACATATGTTCTTTTAAATATTTAATTTCTTTCAAAATAATTCAATTTATAATTTTAAATAAAAAAGTCAATTTATTAAGAATAGTTATAAAATTAATTAAATCATTTAACATATAAAATATAATTTAATTTATTCCAATAAAAATAACATTTTATTCTGTAATATCCTCTGAATTCAATTCATTCTATTATAAAAGTCTATCTCTATTTAATTTAATTTGTGTTTTTACTAGGGGACTTATTCGTTTGTAGATAGATACATTTCCCCCTTTTCATCAACGTTAGGTTTCAATATCTCATTTAATCATAGATAGAAAATAATTTATTTGTCTAAATGACTTTCTAATATAAACAGAAGTTGCAAAATTTATTTCATTTCCGGTGATTTGTGCTTTCATAATAGCTTAGTTCAGTCTTATTGGCGTCAACAGATGTGGATTCGTTTCTTTTAACAATAATAATAAAATAAAAAAAAAGAACAAATAAATTCTTAATGATATATTGGTGGCGCCGATAAAAAGTAATTACTTTGGCATAATTTGTGTTGCCAAGCTTGGCTTTGTCTTTTGAATAACGGATTAAATTTTTGAATTAACCAATTAGAACATTCTTTTGGCGCTTTATTTGGCATTAGTTTATTAATTTCGGGTTTGAATTGGCGAATGCAATTGAGTACACCTTTTGCTTTCAAACAGTTAGTATCTCTTCTTTACTGGTTTATTAAACATCTCTCCTAGCTTGCTCTCCCACTCTCTCTCTGCCCTATAGATCATATGAGGACCATTGTAAGTGATTGCTTGACAATTCATGTTTTTAACATGAGAATAAAAAACTGTTTCTATTGCAAGTGACTTCTATTATTTACTAGCCGCCTTCGGCGACCAGCTGGTTCGCGATCCCTGAAAAATCCGACTTAACGAAACTCCCGCTCGGTGGCGCCTTTTTCCCGTTTCAGGTCTAATAACAGCTTATCGATAGATCGTGAAAATAGCTTATTGAAAGCGCAGTAAATTCCCGTGTGGTAGCGCCTTCGGCGCCCTCTTCCCTTTTCAATATCTGAAACAGCCTGTTCCATCACCATGTTATAATCTTTCAAATTTCTGACTTTAGCTAAGTCCCGCTCGGTGGCGCCTGCGGCGCCGTATAACATTTTTAAAAAAGATTTGTGTCTGACTTATCTGTGGTTTTCTCCAAAACTTGCTTAATTCCGGACTTTATACCGTTAAAAATTATTAGTACGAAATGTAAGCGAAAATCTGAATTTGAAACTCTGTAAAATATAAAAGAATAAAAATTTTTTGGTTTTTCCGTAGTTTTCTCCGAAAATTTCGTACAGAATTTGTACGACTTATATCATTTTAATAGCCTGGAATAAAAATACTTTAAAATATCTTTTGAATGATGTATTATGTATTACAATAATGAATATCTATGATATATTTTAGACTCAAAATGGCTAATCTATCAAGGGCGATTAACGATTTCTATTGAAATCCATCTCAAATTTAAGAATTCCAAAACTGCTTTTTTATAACCGAATTCATAAAAAAAAAAGGAAAAAAAATCAATATTATTCTGTTAAAAGTAACTCATTAACAGATGAAATTGGTGAATGGTGTCATTAACAGATGAAATAAAAATGAATTTAAATAAATATAATATGTCTATTTATTTTATTTTTAAAGCTATACTTTAGATTTTTTAACTGCATACAGGTGAGCCATAATGACGGGCAATTTCGAAGTTCTGCTTTTGATCGATTTTAAATTGAAAAAATTCAAAAACTGCTTTTTTTAATTCCAGTATACTTTGTCACGTGGCCGAAAAACGAAAAGCAACTTTTTCCCGACCTCTAGCACCTGGAACTGAAGAATCTTATTCTCTCTTCTCTGTCAAGGTCAGTTGCAAGAGTTCAGAAACTTCGATTCAGAATTTCATCGAAAACTGCCGCGATACTGAAAATTAAAAAAATTATAACTCATTCAGTTTTTGAAATTTTCTCTCAATCTTTTGGGTATTGAATTGTTGAAGCGAGATCTATATACAAAAAAAAAAAAAAGAAATGATTCATCTCTAAACGCTTTTGAGTTACAAAATGTTTTGTGAAAAAATCGATGTTTCGTAAAATCTAAAAATATGGATCGCTAATCCGTATTTTGTAAAAATGTTTATATGGTTCGAAAGAGGATTAAATGTCCTTTCCAAATATACCAGTTGTTAAGAAATGGAACAGTTACTCGGTCGTACAGGGCGTTTCAAAAAAGACAATCGAGAAAAAGAGAAATTTTCGACCCTTTTTAAAACTTTTTTTAAAAATATAAAAAATCCGTATTTAAAAAAAAAAAAAAGTACCGTAAGAATCGGTAATAAATGCTCTTTCTCGTGGTACAGGTGTATTTGTGATATTTCCAACAGATCGGCAGCGATCGCTTTAGAAAAACCCGCGAAATTTTTCTCTCTCTGCTTTCTCTTTCGAGGAACACGCTGAAGGGCGAAAATTACGATCCGCTCGCTTTTTAATTAGACATTGGTCGACGTTTTAATTAATATCTCCGGAACTAATTAAAATTTTTAAGTTATTTTTTTACTATGCACTCGGGCAGGCTTCTGAGCACCCGTATGTCAAATTTTGTAGTTCTGCGTTCAGTAGGGGCTGAACGTATAGATGCTCAGACAGACAGACAGACAGACAGACAGAGAGACAGACAGACATCTTCTTTTATTATTATATTTTATTATTATAGACTAGCCGCCTTCGGCGACCAGCTGGTTCGCGATCCTGGAAAAGTCCGACTTTACGAAACTCCCGCTTGGTGGCGCCTGCGGCGCCTTTTTCCCGTTTCAGGTCCTACAACAGCTCACTAACATATAGTGAAAATAACTTTATTGAAAATTTTAATCGCAGTAAATTCTCGCTCGGTAGCGCCTACGGCGCCCTATTCTTGTTTCAATATCTGAGACAGCCTGTTCGCTCACCGTGTTACGAACTTTCAAAATTCTGATTTTTAACAAAGTCCAGCTCGGTGGCGCCTGCGGCGCCTTATCCCCGTTTAAGAACTTACAACAGCGTCCCCCCCCCTTCCGTTCCTACTAATCATTTTACACTCGAAAATATCCTCAATCGATTTATCCTGTCTTAATACCTAAATATACCAATTTCAAACGCTGTAACTAGTTTTTTTTTTTTGCCCCTTTACCCCCTCTCTAAAACCAAATACTACGAAATTTCAACGGCATATCTCAATTCAAATTACTGCAAAATATAAAAGAAAACTTAATCTTTTCCCAATAAATATGTATTTTTTTTGCTTATTCATGTATTTTCATGAAAATTGAACAGTAGCTTTATAATATGCTGTGTAATCCGAATATTAATTTAAATGTAATGTAAATGAAAATTTGAAGAATTTTGAAATTTGTAATTTTTAATTCCACTTCAAGAACATGTGACATTAATGATTTCCAGATGTTTTGTTTCCTTTCCAGACAGCGGAGAAAATCGTCTGCTGATAGAATGTTTTTTTTTTTTTAAGCAATTAGCCGTTGAATCTCACGGCTCATTTTTCGATCGACATGGTTCGACATTTTAATTAATATCTCAGCAACTAATTAAAATTTTTAAATTCTGTTTTCACTATCCCCTCGGGAAGGCTTCTGAGTACCCGTATGTCAAATTTTATACTTCTGCGTTCAGTAGGGGCTGAACGTATATATGCTCAGACAGACAGACAGACAGACAGACAGACATCTTCTTTTATTATTATAGATAGATAATAGATGTCAAGTGACACTCTTTTTAAAGAACTGCTATGGACTTACAGCCTGGTTATTGTGGTAAGCAATGTACTTGATGGATTCACTATTCCACGGACAATATAAAACCTCTTCACAAATCTTGGTCTGCGTGACCAAGATTTCTCTATTTTCTACAATGAACAAGAGAGAGGGAGGGGCTGTATTTATTCTTATTGTGTTGGACATTCCAATTATTCGCAGTATACTCGTACTTTTCTCATGGATTACGCATACGCTTATCGGACATGACAAGGAAAAAGAAACAAGTTAAGTTATATTGCTGGACGGCAATGCCTCCGTTGATGAACTGGATCTCGATTTGTGCTACTAGCTGTCCCCCGTTCGACCGAATATGTCACCAAGCTTCGTCACTGAGCAACAGTTACCTGTAGTATGATGCTTCCAGATTTCTGTGAATGTACAGTGCTTTAGAAAGTTTAACGATCTCTTGATATTTCAGCAGCTGTTTCTGTCCCAATCCGATTTTCTTCATTTCCGAATTTTGTGTATTCAAGCCATGCCGTTTGGATTTATTTTGTCGTTTTCGAGTTTTTGTGCACATTTTTTTTTTTTTTTAAAGGAACGTCATAATCAAGTGAAATGTTATAGTGACGATTGGAAATATACATTCAGGTATCCTACGTGTGCAAACTATTGAAAAGCATATATGTATCGTGCAAAAGAAAAATTGTATACGGGAAGAAGACTGCCTCTTTTATATGAACATCAGTGCTCATAAAATTTTTTAATTTTTGTTAAAGACATAATTCCAGAATTTTGTTTTCATACAAACAATTTGTTCATCGGATGATTGGAGAATATTAAATATGTTTTCAAAAACATATTACAAAAATTAGTGAACTTTTAGGATGATTTGAATACAATTTCTTCAAGACTCTTTTCATGTGAGTATATCATTTTTTCCATCACAAAATTTTTCCATAGACTTGGTATACTTTTAGTGTATTTAAAGCGTTTTCTTTACGTTTAAATTGGAAGTGTTTCATATGTATATTATGTTTGGTTATGCTCGTAAATTTTCAGGTATTTTTAAATGTTGAATTAATTTTTTTTTGGGGTCTTGTTTTAATACATTTAAGGGAAAATTAATTAATATATCGTTTCATGTAGTCTTGCATATTTATACATATTTAGATAGATTGAATACACTGGGAGTTATTGTCGTGTCATTTATAATTGATATGAGAATTTACTTATTTTTCTTTGTTGTGTTTATATAGGTGTTTATACTTATGCTTGATATGGTCAGTTTTTGTATGGAGAAGTCATTTTATTAAGGTTAAATTTTTCAATACTATTGCTTGAAAATGGTGTGCATGAAAATGTATTATTAGGATTAAAATTGAAATTTTATTAGGATTTTGAATTTCTACAAAGGATTTTTTAATTTCTCGATGGGTTTAAATAATACACACATACATATTTTTTTTTAATTAGTTTTTATTTTTTTTTAGGAACTAGTGTAAATAATGTGTTAAATATATTAGAAAATGCACATTATAGTGTTTTAAATAACTTTACACCGATGTTTCCTGTTTTTATTTTACACTTTCACATACACTTTTAAACAACCTACTTGAGAAATTTTAAAATGTTAACTTAATAATTTAATTTACATAAATTTAAAACTCATTTTTTTACACTATTATTGCAAACAAACTATTTTTAGGGAAGTGTATAATTGTAATATACTTACAACAAATGTGTACATTTGTACTTCCCTTTTAAATTCACATTTACACACGGTTTCCTAAAAAGTATACTATTAATTTATAACTTAACCTTTTACATAAATTTACACAAAGTAACAATTTAAAATTATAGTTAAAAAAAAAAAAAAAAAAAAGAAATTGTACATGCACTTTGATTTTCAGTAATATGTAGTAATATATTTATTTTCTCAAAAGTATTTTGCATAAAACGATTGTGTATTTTTTAGCCAATTTTTTTATTGATATGAATATTTATGGACATTTAAAATTATGCTTTTACCCATGTCATTTACAAATTAAGTCACTCACATGAATATTTACCAAGAATTGATGATAAAAGATTTTTTTTACTTCATTGATCGATAATGTTTATAGATACATTGATAGATGATTTTCATTTTAACTCATTACTGAGATCATGACTTAGATTAATTTTATCTGCTTTAATTTAGTTACATACGAAGCTTTTACACTGCAATATTTTTTTACAAATTAACAATCTAAATACTATAAACATGTATCACACTGAATTGATAATATTCATTTTTTTTTAATAAATTCAATTTTGGGCAATTTATCATAATTGCATTTTAATTTTATCTTGTGTAATTGTGCCCCATTGCTGTGTTGAGTGCCGGCTTAAATGCAGAAATGGTATTTTGATGCTCAATGCATAATCCTTTCTCTTGATTTCTGGCAAAAATTTGTCTTGAGTAAGGGTATGGGTTTGAGTAACTTAATTTGCATAATACACATTTTATTCCACTTTCATAAAATAATTTTAGCTATAAACATTTTCGCAATTTAACATTTATAAAATATCAAGTAATTCTAGCCGTGTCAGTTGCTTGAAGCTGTTTTTCTAGTTTTGATTTCTTATTTTACAAAACAAACACATGATTGTGTAAATCTAGCCTGTTCTGTTTTATTAAAAAAAAAAAAAAGAAAAAAAAAAGAAAAAAGAAGAAAAGAAAACTTTGCTAGTCACAGTGTTATATATGCATAGTACACACAATCTAAAATATTTTCTACAAAATACACCATTTTTTTACATGTATATTTTTTTTCAATTGTACAAAATATCTATTTGCCCATTTTTTAAACCTTTAAGGAAACACAAAAGTTTATAGTTTTATTTACACAATTTATTTATATTTTAATAATTGAAAGTTGTATTGCAGGTATTGGGTCTTGAATAAATTATGAGAAAAATAATTCATCCTCAGTCAAAAAAAAAAAAAAAAAAAAAAAAAAAAATTAAATACTTTGTACATTAAATTTATTCAAACATTCACAAATCATATTCAGTTTTTTTCCCCTCTTACTGCATAATATATAATTATTTTTAGTCTGTTCAGATTGTTTTTGATATGCTAATATTTTTTAAATAAATCATAATGCAATTTTTTTTTCATACAGGTATAAGTTTATCACCTTTCATATGTTTCAATATTTTTATTTTTATCTTGCACATTACAATTTTATTTATGGTATTGGCACAGAAATTGCATTTCGTCAAGACACATTTTTTTTTACATAATAACGAACAATTAATTGTTGTGCCAAATGTGATTTTGGTTCCATAAAGTTATTTATAAGTTTTATTTTGACACACACAAAGATTAAAATTTACTTATGATGTGTTCACATAAACATGGCTGGATCATCGAGATCTTAAATTATGTCAGTCGTGAATTAAACACATCATGTCTTAAAATACAATCACACATTTACTCATTTTAAAATACATTATTTATTTCATTTGTCAATTTACCATATTTAATAATTAATGCAGTTAAATGAATTTTTTTTTTTTTTAAATGATCAAATATTTTGAATTACACATTTTTTTTTTATTTTTCTCATTTACCTTAATTGACTATTTTTGTATAAACACATGGTGATAGCAGTTTTGAATGTTTGATGATTAAAAGAATTGTTTAAGAGAAATAATAAGATAAAAACAAAAAAAGGGTATTGATTTATGATCAATGAGATCAACTGATTTTTGTCAATGAGAATTCATGAATAAATATGCTAGCAGATTCAATCATATGAATCATATTTTTGTGTACACTTGTTGAAGGCAAATGTAATTGCCACTTAATTTTATTCCAGCTGATGATTTAAATTGTGTTGACGTATTCTGTTGAAAAGGTCAACCAATATTTATATATTTTGCATATGCACTGATTTATTTGTGTTGACGTATTCTGTTGAAAAGGTCAACTAATATTTATATAGTTTGCATATGCACTGATTTATTTGAGTTGACGTATTCTGTTGAAAAGGTCAACCGTTATTATTATGGCCATGCTTTACATTTTATTTGCGCTATTTTAAGAGGATCCTCACACACACACACACACAAAAAAAAAAGAAAAAATAATAAGTAAATAAAAAAAAGGCCTATATATTTTTTTATATGTGCACTAATAAACATTTTTTTTTTTTTACTTTTTGTTTACATTTTAGTGCAGGTTAAATTCGTGATTAGAGAGCTTTCACTACAGCTATGGTAATTTGTTTTTGCAATTTATTTTAATTTTAATATATTGTGGAACACTTACAGACATATACTAAATTTTTTTAATAGTTCCAATTATTTCAGTTGACAGTTTACAAATCTAGTTAAATATTAAAACATATCACCCATTTGATTGCAAGTTTAATTACACTTACACATTTACCCTTTAAACACAATTGTGTTGCTCTGGTTGTCAGTATAATAATGACTTCTATAATCTTTGGATTTCGACCATTATATTGGTTTCAACACCTGTAATTGTGTAGGGGACTTCTAATTTTTACAACAATTTTTAAAGTTATAAATTAATAATTAATTCACACAAATAAAAAGGGTGTAAATTTATATATTTTTGTTGCCAGATCTCTATGTGTGTTCCCGTATATGTTTTCTTTTGGGTCGGAATTTCATTGTATTATTGGCTGATTTATAAGCTTGTCAGTCATAATACAAATATATCCAATAGTGTTATTTTATTCTCTTGTACACGCATGTTTTACCATGCTTTTCTGAATTATTATCAGACTTGGCCTCACAACCCAATGTTTGACACACACACACACACACACTTTCACAAAATTTTCTCCGACCTATTTAGTTGATATTTTATTGGTTCACATGTGGTGATGTCGTTTTACATTTTTGTTTATTAAATTTTTACAAGAATTTTTACACAAGAATAAAAAAAAAAAAAAAAAAAAAAAGAAAAAAAAACTGGTTATAATGGTAAAACACACATACACAAAAGTAAATAAGTAGATAAATAATTTTTATTTCTTTGTCAACTTACAGTAAATTCTGATATTTTTTTTAGAGTCTATGTGGTTTTCGAATAAAAATAAAGTCATTGATAAAAAGTGAAATATCCGTACATATTCTGTACGTGTTAGAAAATTTTTGGTTTACAAATAATTTCTTGTTTAAAAAGTAAAGCTTTAAAAAAAAATTTCTTTCAACTTAAATTAAATAATTATTTGTTTAAAATTTCTCATTTAAAATAATCCCATTTTGTAATGTTTTGCACCACAGATGCATTTTGAATGGTACCTTGAAATCGTCTGTGTGTTGCAAGAGGTAGTCTGTGCAGAAGCATGTGGCTGGTTCACTCTTCATTTTTTTAGAGACTATTTCTTGCTGAGTAGTTTTATAAAATTATCCGTGTAACATTTCATGGTTTTGTCTTGTTGCATCTATACTAAAATGACTTTAATTTTTATCGCTGCCAATTTTGTTAAAAAATTATATAAATTAATTTTTTCAAATAAAAATTACTTGGTTAAAGTTCTGTTCAGGAAAAAGAAATTATTTCATAAGGGTATTTTTTTTAATAATTTTTCAACAACACAATATATTGAAATAAAGTTTCTTCATAATTTCTACAGAGAAAATAAAGTATAATACAAAAATAAAAATAATTTGTTTTTCTTTAAAACATTGCTAGAACTATTACATGTGCGCTCTTATTTTAACATAGGGCTAGATTTTTTTTTTCTACACATTTTTACACATAAGACATTTCATTATGTCTCTTTGCAGAATGCTGGTTGTCATCTTTTGCACAACATGAAGCTTCTTCTGCTTCTCATACAGTTCATTACGCTATGTTCGGTATGGCATCACAAAACCATGTTGGTCATAGCTATTGTACTATTCTACACTCTCTAGCTCATTTTGTTAAAAATTTAGATTTTCACGTGCAGAATAAATTTTTTATATACTCTAAAATTATTTGGAATATTTTTCATATTAATGCTATATTATTTTATTTAAGTTAACAATTAAAAATATAAATCAGTTGATTTACATTTTTTTTTTTGCTACTTTTTTCCTTTTCCTTTTCTCTCAAGCATATATGTCATGTTATGAATAAGAACTTTGATACTTTCAACAAGTTATATTATTGTGTTACACTAGTATACTTCACTAATTAGATAACTATTTCATGTTCAATACACAGTATTATAACAATGATATGTCTTGTCAGTTGTTCTACAACTATGTATATTATTCAGATTTTCAAATTTATTCTTATATGCCACCTTTGTTTTTATTGTTGTTTGACAAATAATTATTTGTATTGTTTTCAGCAATATTACTTGAGATATTCAATTTGTCATGTGCTGTTTCTAGGTGAGAGAGAGCAAACTTTTTTTCTTTTTTTTTAGGGCATTGGGGAGAAATATCTGAGAACAAGTTCACACATATGTTCTTTTAAATATTTAATTTCTTTCAAAATAATTCAATTTATAATTTTAAATAAAAAGTCAATTTATTAAGAATAGTTATAAAATTAATTAATTCATTTAAAATATAAAATCTAATTTAATTTATTCCAATAAAAAGAACATTTTATTCTGTAATATCCTCTGAATTCAATTCATTCTATTATAAAAGTCAATCTCTATTTAATTTAATTTGTGTTTTTACTAGGGGACTTATTCGTTTGTAGATAGATACATTTCCCCTTTTCATCAATGTTAGGTTTCAATATCTCATTTAATCATAGATAGAAAATAATTTATTTGTCTAAATTACTTTCTAATATAAACAGAAGTTGCAAAATTTATTTCATTTCCGGTGATTTGTGCTTTCATAATAGCTTAGTTCAGTCTTATTGGCGTCAACAGATGTGGATTCGTTTCTTTTAATAATAATAATAAAATAAAAAAAAGAACAAATAAATTCTTAATGATTTATTGGTGGCGCCGATAAAAAGTAATTACTTTGGCATAATTTGTGTTGCCAAGCTTGGCTTTGTCTTTTGAATAACGGATTAAATTTTTGAATTAACCAATTAGAACATTCTTTTGGCGCTTTATTTGGCATTAGTTTAATAATTTCTGGTTTGAATTGGCGAATGCAATTGAGTACACCTTTTGCTTTCAAACAGTTACTATCTCTTGTTTACTGGTTTATTAAACATCTCTCCTAGTTTGCTCTCCCTCTCTCTCTCTGCCCTATAGATCATATGAGGACCATTGTAAGTGATTGCTTGACAATTCATGTTTTTAACATAAGAATAAAAAACTGTTTCTATTGCAAGTGACTTCTATTATTTATGTCAAGTGACACTCTTTTTAAAGAACTGCTATGGACTTCCAGCCTGGTTATTGTGGTAAGCAATGTACTTGATGGATTCACTATTTCACGTACAATAAAACCTCTTCACAGGGACTAATAGATCCTATTGTTGATTCACCATAGTGGTATGAAAGACTGGTGAAATTGATGCACACAATTACAGAATTATATGAATTTGGGGAAATAAAAGAAATAATTTTATGTGCTTTGATGACAATTTTTAAGCAGTCTTCATATGCCATATATTTCAACTGACATCGAAAATTTTCAAATTTTAACATAAAAAAGAATTACACACATCCAATTGAATGAAATAGGCTACAAATATTACATGTATGAAGAGAGATTAGTCAGGCTAGACTATTTTGATAGAAACAAGTTTCTAATTCACTAACGAATGAGTCAAAAATGTGGTCAACAACTCAAGCAGATTCAGGATAGGAATATTTAGGATATTTAGGATATTTAATACAAAAAATTGAAAAAAAAAAATTAAATAAATTAGACTGTAATAAGAGTAAAAGAATTTAGTCTTATAGATAAGGAGATAATCCTTCGAGAAATTGCAATGTAAGAATTTTAAAATTCGAAAGAAAAAATGTTATGGCTTCCCGTCATATTCGAAAACTGTATATGCTTTGGACGTCTAATCATAAATTTATAACTCAGGTGTATGTGGTTTTTATTTACATGAAAATGAATCAGTTGAAATAGAACCACCTTGAATACACGAAAGAAGATCCACATGATACAACTAGTATGATATGACCACCACAAGACTTTCTTCTATATAATTTTACACAAATTCAGGCAGTACAAATTATTTATTAAATTATTATTTATTAAAATTATTTTCCATGTTGAATGCAGATGATTTTTATCTCACAGAATTGTAACTCTAAATGACGAAAGAAAGTCAATATTGTGCCAACATCAGAAAAAATGCGATTTTTTTTTTTTTTAATTGATAATTTTGTTTTAAATTATCACAGATCTACAGTTCAGCCATTCGTTTTAAAGGTATTGAAGAGTTATTTCGAAAGATACCCATATTGAAAATTTATACCCCTCAGGGGGGCAGCGATGCTCCAAGAAGCAGCGATTGTTTAGATCAGATAATCTTCATAGTAGCAGAAAATATTAGATAAACTTTGGACATAAGATCTTCATAATGTTAAATTGAAAGTATTATCTAAATTTTATATTAGTAACATGTAAAGCATTGCAGTAGACATTAGGGCTTAACTTAAAACATGTTCCAACGGAAAATAGTATTTAGCTGATAAACAGACTTCTCAGAAACTATGTAACTAAGAAAACGTTTATATTTTACAAATTTTTATGGAAATAGTGATATACAATCGTTTGTGAGATAAACATGGCTACTTTGTGAACGCCAGAATAACATTTTAAGATTAGCTTATCGTTTTTCAGGATCTATTCTTAGTTTCTCTAGCAATTAATTTTATTATTAAGTATATGTAGTTCAATTGATAGAGAAGTATTTAACAAAAAGAGATTGAATTTTACAGCATTTCAGAAGTTTGAATAAAAAATTTGTTTTACAAAATAGTTATATAGTTAAAAATCAAATAAGAATTGAGTGAAAAAAAAAAAAAAAAAAAAAAAAAAAAAGAATAAACATCATAAAATAAAAAATAAAATAAAATAAAAAACTCACAACAATTGTTGGTCGAAATAAATCATAACCCTTAGTCAGGCGAAAGAAGTTGGCACTAGTGCTGCAAACAAAGTGACAATGCACCAACGGCAAAATGCTGGCGATGGGTTGTGTTTTATTTCGACACGAAATAATCGTTGCAAGTTTTTTTTTCTTGTCTTTTATGGTGTTTATTCAAGGTTATTATTTTTCAACTCAAAGGTGCATTTTTATTATTAAAAATTTAGTGATTCACAATTACGTCATTTTATATAAGAAAGAAAAAAATATATAATAATATTTTTAAATTTAAGGTAAAATCCAGAATGAAACTTTGGCTTTTGGTTTGTTCCTCTAGAATTAAAACGGATTAAACGGGGGAAATTCCAAGAAGAATGTGCTACTCACTAGATTTATCGGGGTTGCAGAGGGTGCCATTGACATCGTGAAGCAGGTAGAATCCCGAGTCGCAGGCACAGAATTTGTCTTCAGAACAAGTTGCATTCCTTTCGAGCAGTTGGCACTGGATGTCTTCCTCGCACGTTTCTCCAAGCTGTTTCACTGAGAGAAAACATCAAAGTTATGGCAGAGCATTGTAATAAAAATATACTCATTAATTTCATCTTAATATGCATTTATAATATCATTGGTGCCAACTTGTACGATTTTTTAACACATTTCCTGAGTCAAAAAGAAATATTATATTTTATCGTCGAAAACTGCTAAAATGTTTATTAAATATTTCTATTAAAAATTTCAGGTAGAAAATAAAAAGTAAAAGTTGGCAGATATTAATATAATAAAAATATGATAACATATGTTTAAGATTTAATTCAGTTCTTTAGAGACTATTCCATCAGAGGATATTTTTTTTGCACTCTGAACAAGTCAGATTATAGCTAACTCAAATTCTATTTAATTCCTTCAAATCGTACAATACATAACTTTGACGACAGCCAGAGTCCATGTTGTTCAATGCGGAAATTTGTTTTCACAAATATTTATTACCTGATGTTCTTTTTTAATGAAAATACAGTCGGTACGTAGTGCTGGGCGATGTTGACATTTCTTAAATCGATATATCGTTCATCTTAAATACCGATATAAGGATATATCGATTTAATATAGCGTTACCAGCTGTAGGGATTAGTCCCTACATGTAAGGACTAAAAAAAAAAAAAAAAAAAAAATCGACCGAGACAGGGATTGAACTGAAAACCTTCTTGACTCAAATCAAACAATCTGGCACTGTACCACACTTTTTTGCCCACTAATTAAGTTTCGAGCATTTTGATAAAAGGGATTAAATTTTCTAAGTTTTTATCGTGGCCTATAGGTGAGTTGTTGCACAAAATTTGCCCTTTATCCTATGTTTTCGACCACACTCTTTAATTTAATCTTAGTTTAATTTCAATAGGAATTTTACTGATTGTAAGTGGACGTATGGTAGCTCCAAATTTTGGCGCAACTTAAATTCAATCGCAAGAAGTAGAAAACTTAAAAAAAAAAAAAAAAGTTGAACCATTTTATGATATTGTTTATAATTGTATTCCATATACAGTTGGCAACAAAAGTTTTCGAGCGCTAGCAATAATGCCTATATATATATATATATATAAAGTACTCTTTATACTGCTTTGTTAAATAAATCCTTCTCGAGTCATCTTCTCAAGCTTTCAAGAATTTTATCCTAGTTGACTATTACTATTACAGAAAATTGTTTTTTAGTTTCACAATATTCCTTACTGTTATTTCGTACATTTATAGAAAAATGTATCATATACTGGAAAGTATTTATTATATCCTTATGTTCTAAAACGGGACGACAGTGCCATTTGTATAATGATGCGTACAAAATGCGAATAAGCGCTAATTTATATCAAGGTGCAAGTATGTAAAACTTTTTAGGAAATTCTGTGCATCATTTTTCGCGCTAAATTCGTTGATTTTTTTTTTTTTCACACTCAAGCAGATGGATAATTTCTAAAAATGGTCAAAACGGTCTTTAGACTTCTCGAAACGTGTAAAATCATTGAAAACCAGAAGATAAAAATTTTTACAAGTACTTTCTTGTAATGAATACCTACAGAAGAATGCAAAAACGCGAAAATAAACAATGAACCATAAAAAAATTATATTAGTTTGACAAAATTAAATTTTTTCCTCGAAATTATTATTTTTATCACAGAAATATTTCCCATTGACTCGTGACGTGACTTTTCGTGAGTAACCTTTAGAACATATGAAGCACCCCGATTTATTTATTTAATTTTTAACTAATTGATAAATTCAGAATTTTATTATTTCTTATTACTTTTTAATGCATTAAAATATTTACATTCTCCACTTACATGCAAACGAATTACAAAATGGCTTCACACAAGATATTAAATTTCTATAGTGCTTTGAATCTCATAATAAATGTAAATCTTAATTAAAATTTTCTAAAATACAATTTCTTTCAAAATTCACGAGATTTTTCTTTTTATATTGAAGTTTAAAATTTTTACTTAAGTTAGATTAAATTACACCAAGACAAATTACAAAAAGACTAATAATTGGCTTAGTGTAAGAAAGAAAATTAGTAATAGAAGGAAAAAAAGTTTGGTACACTTGAAGACCAAAAAAAAAAAAAAAAAAAAAAGCATCAACTTTTACCGTATTCAAAATTATTTTTTAATACCCATACTATATACTGTTAAGTAATTGATTTCGAAGAAAATAGAAATCAGATAATTAAATGTTAGAATAATCAAATCTAAGATGACGCTGCTGTTTGAATTAATTTATTTTTGACAATATGACAATGTCATAGTCTTTACTGAAATTAATAAATTTAATGAAAGAATATTATTAATTACATGAAATATTAATAAAGAATAGTTAATTATTCACTTATCTAATAAACAGAAACTGGAGTATCTTATTTTTTAATTATAGCAACAGGAACTATAATAAAAATAGCCGAAGAAAATACTAATATTGATAAAGTAAATCTCCGGTAATCAAACGAATTTCGAATGAATGAATGAATAGATCTCATTTCTCGGTTTTCATTTCGTTACTACGCATGCGTTCCTAAAACCGTAATTCATTCGAAAGAATGCTTCCTCTTGTCGGGTCTTAAACCGATGTTCTCTTCCCAGTACGCTTGCGCAACACTAAATCAAAACGGCTATAATACCCTCTTGATTCTTTGCGGTTTGACTGAGTAATGATTTTCATGATTTAGCTGTTTATGCTTTACACTAAGCCGGTATCCGAATGAATGAATATCCATCTGGCATTATTCCAGCATTACTGAATCGGTTTAGCGTGGCATCAGAAGTTCGCGTTTTTTTATGTTTCTTCATCGGTATTTCACGGAAGATGAAATTTTTAAATCGAATAAACGATATTAGGGTTAAATCGATATTTGATTTTACATCGATATAAAGCCCAGTCCTAGTCGGTAGCAAAATTATTGAAGCACACATTTACATTGTTCATCTATACGTATTTAGTTTGGTCGCTAATTTTTATCATCAACTTACTTTTTTGTAACAGCATAAACACTAAGATCATGACTCGACAAATATTTACCTAACAAAACAGTATTAGGTGTGCACATCTTTTAAATATGAATTGCTGCTAGTGCTTCAATAATTTTGCTGCCGCCTGTAATTTACTCTAGAAAAGTGGTATTAAAACTTCATAGTAGTTAAGAGGCAGAAAAATATAATGGGTATATAATGAAAGCAATTGTGAGTACTTTTAGAAAATGAAGTGATATTTTAAATTGAGGGTCGTATACATATTAAAACGCACACAAACTTTGATTTTTTTTTTCAATGATAATGCCCTATTTTTATTTTATATTTGAATTACTGGGGTCGTGGCAATGCGAAAAAGTATTTTGGTTCTATATTTAACTTATTTTTTTTTTTCTGTAGAGTTATAAAAGTTCACTGTTTGAAGATGTTAATGTTAAATTCATATCGTAAACTTTCATTAATATCTTCATAAAAAATAACTTGATATATAGATATATAGGGGAAAGGTGGGTAAGAGTACGCACTTAGTAGGTATTTCGTTATAAGTGTAATAAATGAAAAGATAGAGTCACGAAAATATACAGAAACATAGTTTATTATCTTAGAAAGGTGTGAAAAAAAAAAAATAGTGCTTAAAGGAAATACATTGAAAAATGCAAGGCAAAAAAACAAAAAAACAAATGAGAAAATTTAGCAGTAATCGCATACAAATGCCCCAGTGCCTTCATAACTGGAACACTCCTCATACATAATACATCTGTATCTTAATTTTTTTTAATGCTGTAAAAAAATACGCTGATTTTTACAACAAAATGTGCTGGCAGCAAAGCAGAAACATCTATATGATTTTACAGATGTTTCTGCTGTAATTTATTCTATTTAACAGCAGAATATATTGTTAAGTAGAGCTCTACGATAATTTTTACAGCAGAATGTGCGGCCATTTTTGTCAGCACATTTTGTTGTAAAAAATATCGTAATTCTTTACAGTGACTGGGATGCAAATAGTCACTTAATGGATTTTTTATATACTACTTTATTTCTCATAATATTTTGATCGTCAGTTGTATGTAAAATATTATTTCCAATCATTTGCACGTTTTCACAATTTATGCTTTTTTATGCAGCGTTCTTTAAATAGTGTGAAAATAGTGTTACACTATCCAAGGATTACTTATTCTTGGAAAAACGCTTTTGGTAGACATGCAATTGACAAAAATATAGTCAGAATCGGTCATTTGTGAAGAGCATGCTTGCCAACTTTTCTGATTTTTTTAATACCAGTAAATATTTATAGAAATATATACTTTATCTATTAGGAAAAATTCTGTGATTATATAAGCCGGATCAAACTTTGAGAGAATAGTGGTATGAATTTGCAGGATTTGTTGGTAGCTCTGTAAGAATAAGTAGCCATCATAATAATATGAGTAATATGTGTATGATTTCAGTTGAAATATCTAACAATTTTTTGCGCTTCAGCAAGTCAATTCATGAACAAATCATATATCATATACAATATTGATTAATATTCTTAAAGTGGAGTTTTATACCTGTAATGTATTAAAAATATCTGAAACCACCAAAATGGATTTTTTAGAAGATGAAATCAGAAAATAGAACTAGAAAGTATGTCGTTCGATACCTATGTGCATATTTTCAACGTTAAAGGAAGTCTTTTGTATCAATTACAATATTAGTTGCTGGTCTGTACATATATTTCTTTCTTTGTTATAAAATGTGCATTATAACCTGACTTTTATATCAACATGTTAAAAGCTATTTTTACGCTTTGCGTCAAAAATTTCTCACAATTTAACATTGCTAACGTTTAAAGATAACTCGACAATTGAAAACATAAATAGTTAATACGGCACATGTATAAGTTAATTAAGAAAGTGACGTGCAAAAATTTATTTCATAGCAAAAAGAAAATGCCACATTTGATTTTTGGGAAAATGTTGTAAAAGATGCATAATTGAAATAAATATATAAAGTGGATCAATTGAAGGTTCAAATTAGAATTTATTTTCGGTATTTATATCAATTTTATATTCGTCTTGAGGTACTTTTAAGACAGCTGTTATTAGTTTCAACTAATTTGTGATTATTTTTACTTTATTACTACGAATTTGTGTACATTAATTAATCAATCACCTTTAGGAGTTGAAAGATTTTATATTATTCAGTGATAAGTTTCAAAGTTCTCCGGAAGAAAATGTCAAGCTAAACAGCTGCTACGTTAAGATTTCACTATTTTTCGATTGGATTTTAATTAACCTCAATATAAAAATAATCGTGTATAAATGATTGTCAGATCATCGATTATATCAATCGATTTTAAAACTATTTGTATTTTAATATATGAGTTTAAATGAATTCATTTTAATTAAGCAAAATGATTTTTCAAAACACTTTCTCAAGTATTAAAAAACTTCGTCACATTTTAAAAATTCGATTAATAGAAAATGATTATTTTCATTATTTCACATATTGTAGAGAATATAGGCTTTCATAATTTTGTATTTTGGTGCTAATACTAAGTGAATTTACTTTTGCACTTTTCCTGAATTCCAGCTAATTACGATTTATGTTTAATGACAAATTTGTAAATATTTTTGAAGGTTTTTTTTTGTTGTTGTTGTTGTTGTGTGTGTGTGTGTGTGTTTCTTTAGATCAAGCAGTCAGTGAGGAGCTTAAAAAATGTATTTATGCTTTCCCTTAGTTGACAGATTAATCGGGTCCTGAACTGAAAATAGGTTTTTTTTTACCACATAAATGTTAGTCAGAAATTATTTAATTATTTTCCTTTTTCCTTTTTTTTTTATTTTAATCTTCATCATATTTATTTCTAGATTAAATTTGGAGAAATTGATCAATTGTACAGCTTCTTTTCATTTTGTGGGAGCAAAAAAACTCAACCAACCAAATAATCTAGATTTGCAAATATACATTTATCCAATCCCAATTTGTTGCTTTTTTTTTTTTTTTTTTTTTTACGTGTGTGTCAATTTCTTTCTTTGCTTTTCCACTTGCGACTGAGCGTTTTTCTTCTTGTTTATTTTCATGTAATTCTAAGTTGCGGTAGAATTATTTGTGAATATTTAAAATGGTCACACATTTACGGGATGCCCGGTATCTGTGGTGTAATGTAGAAAATCAGCATGAGTTACTTAAGAAGCATAACTTTTTCTCGTTGAATTTTTACATTCTTTTTAGTACAAAGCCAAAAAAAAAAAAAAAAAAAAAAAAAAGAATTATTTGTGATATTTTTCTAGTATTATTAAATTAGATATTTTTATTTATTGAAATTTTATTTTTCCGACTGAGTGAAAATAATGCCTGGACCGGGAGTCGAACCCCGGATCTTTGACTTACAAGGTCAAGGATCCCCATTGTTTAATGGTGTTTTCCATTACCTGCGGCTTATTTCTGTTGAGAAATCTAAATGATAGACCAGATTGTTTCTGCCTAAAAGGTTGTCTGAGTGAGTAATGTCGATCGGGTGTCGGCCTGGATAGCTCAATTGGTAGAGCCTTGACCTTGTAAGTCAAAGATCCGGGGTTCGACTCCCGGTCCAGGCATTATTTTCACTCAGTCGGAAAAATAAAATTTCAATAAATATGATTTTCTTCCACAGTTGATTGTGTGATTTTATTAAAAATTGTAGATATTTTTAATCATTTTGATTAAAAAAAATTTGTAATATTTTATGAAGTTTCCAGAAGAGAGAAAGGGGAGCAATATTAAAAAAAAAAAAAAAAAATTAAACATAACGGTACCCCAAAAAGAAGTGAACGGTGTCATAAGAGTGGAATATTCTGAATTTAAAAATTTATATTAAAGTAACAGGCTTTACAAAATGTCTGAAAAAATAAAAAAAAAAGAATAAACTTTAAAATTGCTAAAAGTAATATTTATATTTGAAACCAGAAAAAGAATTTACCCTTAAATTACTTTAAATATAAATTTGTAAAGTCTAACTGAATAATTTCCAGTGCTGTTCAATGTGAAAATATGCATATGTCCTGTATAAGTAAGTTCTGTACTTTAAGATCTAGATTTAATACAAATTTTATTGAAAAATTTTAGGAGAAATATAATGTTGAGGACTTTTCCTCAACTGTGTTAAAATAGTAAATAAAGAAATAATTTAATTTTTTTTATCATGTAGGTGAATTATTTTTGGCTCTGAAGAGAGAGAAAAATCTAAAAGAATAGAATAAAATTAAGTCAGTCAACGATAAAGAATAAAAAAAGAGGATAGCATTTCCTTTACCGCATTGGAGAAAAATGTAACATTTCACGTCTTTATTGACTCGCTACGTGAAAGGCTGACCTTGGGCAGGCAGGGATCTTTTCCTTCCCTGGCGCGTCAAAAAGAAAAACCAGGAGAAAGGGATGCAGTAAGGTACTTGCGGATTTCAAGCTGTTTCATATGAATAGATAACCCTTTACGGCAGGAGTTTAGTTTTGTGGCATCAGGGGTAAACATAGATATAGTAATAAGACATAGATTGATCAGCGAGGCCGAATTAGTGATGCCTTTTTTTTTCGGGAAAAGACGGCCATTTTACTCTCTTGTGGATGCCTTTCCCCGACTGAATATACACGGGAATGCACACAGATAATTTAGCAAATAAAATTTATGAATAGTTTATGTACTAAAGATGAATGAAAAAACTCCAGATACTCATTTTTCTTTCTCTCTTTTCTTCTTCATTTCTTTTTCTTTTCTTCTTCTTCCTTTTTTTTTTTTTTTTTTGTATGGAATAACGACATTTAAAGAAATTTATCGTTTATGTCTACTATTTCTGTCTGGTTAGAAGTTTTTATGGTCGAAAAAACTATTGGACTTATCCTCATCTTTTGAGATATTAGAGTTAACCCTTTTATTGCCAATCGCAATGCAGTCGGACACTTTTGTTAAAGACTGTATAGAGTAGAAATTTATGTTTACTCGGAAATGGTTATAAAGATATTAATAAAAGTTTGCGATAAGTGCTTTTTAGAGACCTGAAACAATTGGAACATCCTTAGCATCAAGAAAATTAGTGTTAACCCTTTAACTGCCAATCGCAACATGTAGTAGAAATTGAGTTTAATCAGAAATGGATATAACGATTTTGTTTAAAGTTTGGAGTTAAGTGTCTTTTTTTTTAATTTTTTTTTTTAAGAACTAAAACGTTTGGACATATCCTCATCTTCAGAAAAATTTGTGTTAACCCTTTAACGGCCTCTCGCAACATATAATAGAAATTAGGTTTACTCGGAAATGGATATAACGATTTTTATAAAAGTTTGGGATTAAGTGTTCTTTTGAGAGATAAAGCGAATGGACATATACTCATCTTCAGGAAAATTTGCGTTAACCCTTTAACGGCAGTCACAACATATAATAGAAATTAGGTTTACTCGGAAATGGATATAACGATTTTTATAAAAGTTTGAGATTGAGTGTTCTTTAGAGAAATAAAGCGATTGGACATATCCTCATCTTCAGGAAAATTCGCGTTAACCCTTTAACGGCCAGTCGCAACATATAATAGAAATTATGTTTACTCGGAAATGGATGTAACGGTTTTTATAAAAGTTTGAGATTAAGTGTTCTTTAGAGAGATAAAGCGATTGGACATATCCTCATCTTTTTTGAGTATTCTAATATATAAACCAGTCGTGCTGTTTATAGTATTTTCAATATAGATAATGCCGTAGTATTATTGAATAACATATATACCATTTTGAAGATAGTTTGAAATTATTTACTGCAGTTAGAGCACGGACAGGTGGGCAAGCAGACAGGCAGAAAAACTAATTAATGTCATAATGTTTTCTTAAACGTTGTTCGAAACTGTAAGAAACGCTTAACACAACTAAAAATGTAATTCTAGCAATTTCGATTTATAGCTCCTAATATGAACGAAATTCGACCAAACTTGCATTCAGTTCGATCTTGACCTAAACTGGTGCTGATTAGATTCGGGAATCAATCGCTTAACAGGTGGCGCTGCCATCCTATTTTTTTTTTTTTTTTACTTTTCTAAGTACTTAACATGACAGTATAGGACAAAATTTCATATAAATGTATTTAATGTGAGTTATTTTTAAGGCATGAATGTAAAATTTATATGAATTATTGATAATAGTAGTAATAAACTTGAAAAAAAAAATGTGTGCATGTAGGAGCATTGCTTTCCTCCTGGGAAGGAAGTGCTCTTCCCCCGGGGCCTGTGTAAACTTTCAATGTGGATATTTTAGAAAGAACTCGTCAATATTTCTAAAACGAACGGTTGAACCATACATCTGTATTAATTTAAAACGGAGCTACCAATTTCTTTTATTTTTAATGTTATATATAATGTATATATAGTATAGACATATATATATATATATATATATATATATATACAGTCGAACCTCGTTAAGGTGAATTACTTTTAACATGAACTGTTACCACAATCCCCGTCAAAATGAAGATTACTTTAGTTATATGACGATCAGTTACTGATAGCATGAACTACTGATAAGATGAACAAATTTTTGATCCCCCTTGAGATTCACGTTAACAAGATTCGACTGTATATCTTTTCATGTCTGCACAAAAATGATTTTTTTCAGCATTTATTATTATACTACTTTACGAAAAAAAATCGTCTGCATTCATCATGCAAAATATCTTTAATAAATTATAACTTAATAAATAATTTGTATTGAATAAATTTGTATAGGATTAAATAGAGAAGAAAGTCTTGTGGTAATACTAGTTATAATATATTAAAACAAGCGGGTTTTACCTCTGCCACTGCTAACTACATTTAAAAGAATTTTGAAAATTCGATATTACTTACTAATATAAAAACTTAAAAAATATTAAAATTAAAAAAAAAGTATTCCATTAAAAATCAAAACAGTATTTAAACCATAATAATAACAAAGCAACTGATTATAAAGAATCATATTTTTCATAAATTAGTTAAATTTAACTTACTTATGAAAACTTATTCCACTTCCTTTCATAAATTTATTTCTACAATTAAAAGCCGCGCAGTACTTCGGCATTTTCAATATATATCAACCATGTCTTATTACTATATCTATGATATCAACATTCTATTCCATTGTTGTTTTCGAGTTTTATACTCTCTCATCATGGCTGATGCCAAAACTTTTTCGGCATCAAAAATCTTTGCACGTTAACATGGAGATGATAGATCTATGTATATTACTATATCTATGGGGGTAAAAAAGAACGCTCAGTTCAGGCGGGAAACAAGGCATGCTCTCTTAGGACGCGGGTAGAGGATATGCGGTGCATTGGATGAGGTAGCGGCTTCTACAGTTTTCTCGGTGGGTAGGGGCTTTTAGCCCCTGCTATGGCTCTCCCTAGATCCGTTTGCTGTTCCGTCTAATGGGCTTATGTAGTTCTAGAAATTAAAAAGGAAAAATATTGATCCGTCGGTGATGTTAGACGAATTTTGTTAAGACGGGCTGCTATTGGCAAGACACCTTCAGTGAAGTGTCTGAACTGTGTTTTCTTGGGACTAAACTGCCAGTTTAAGCTTCCTTTTCTAGTAAATGAGTAAGAAATAAATTCAGAGGACTGGAGGACGCTGAGATTTGACGCCGCAGAGAGTGGAGGTAGCCGTAAGTGTCAGCCCGTAGGGGCGTAAGCCCTGGCAAGGTCCTTGGTGTGCCATCTTTCAGAAAAATACAGGACCTTGAAAGCTGAACGTTGCGGGTGAATAAACGACATCTTGAAATTTGCTGGAAAGGTTTAAAGGACGACCAAGTTTACATTCCATCGAAAATTAACTGATCCTGCAGTGGCATTTAGAGAAGCCCTAAGATCTTGGAGTGAGAAAGTGGTATAGGTTTGAGTCAGCTCACCAAAATAAAAATGAGAACAGAATGTCTTCAAAACTCCAGTTTAGGAAGAAATTTTATAAGTCTGAAAAACGCAATAAATGTTGCTAATAAGGAAATTTTTATGGGTAGTCTTCAAGCACCCTCACAAATGTAAAGTCATCATTTAGATAAAATTAATTTATAATAAAATTAGACCCATGCATCATCTACGTACTCACAGGAGAAAAGCGAAAAATCACAGGTGTAAAGAGAGTATCGAAATAGGTAGTGATCAAATATTAGCTATCTAAAGAAAAAATTTTCTAGATAAAAAATGGAACTCCAGTCATTCGCCTGACATCCCTGTATGAGGAATAAGCATGTGGTAAATAGATTTTTATTTCTCTATTGTATTAATTTTGTGTACTCGTCGTTTGTATTAACTTGTACTAACTGATTTTAATTTATGAGTGAAATAACTTTAGAAGTGCTTGCAACACATAAGTGATTTTTCTTTACTTAATGAATCAAATTTCCATAAGAGTGACTTATACAAAAAGGAGGCCACTGTTTTGTTTTGTGTTTTTGTAATTCAGCAACCTAATTATATACTGTTATCAGACTGAGATAAAACTTTCGAATGGGGAGCTATTTGACTCTAACTTTGAATTTACCTAGAACATTTCAATAAAGTTTAAGTTAATTTTATTTCTGGACTATTTATATATATATTTTTTCTTTCCTTTCTTTTAAAAGAAATTTTTATATAGAGGATTGATGTGCAAAAAATGAAAATTTAATCTAGTATTCTGTTAAACATTTTACTTATGATGTGAGCTGATGTTTGTGAGAATTTAAGAATTTCAGAAATGTGGTTTATAAAAAAAAAATAAAGTGATGAATGTTTAAAGTGACCCATCACCCAAAAAGGTCTATGTAAATATGCAGACAGCACCTCACATCATGAGATCTAAGATTTAAAAATAAAACAACAAAAGGGGATGTATTTCCATGTGTGTTTATATATATTTTCAATTTTAGGGGCAATTTAGTACCCTGCTGTGAGGGAAGTGTTTGGCTAAAAGAAATAAAAAGAGGTTAAAAATAAAAGTGAATTAAAAGTTAGATATTTTAGTTAAGTCATAGTATTTAAGAAAAAAAAAATATGGGCATTGTTGTATAACAGGATCTATTTGTATGATAAGGCTGACTTCCCTTTACTCACAGCAGGATACATTACTAATTTTTGTTTTGGTTTATTTATGGGGGGAAGGTAATTGCCCAGTATATATATTTTTTTTATTTTATTTTTATTATTTACTAGTGTTTATCATGTTTAAGGGATGGTCCTATGAGAGGCTCTGTCTATGCATAATAATTTATGTAAAGTTTAAAGATGGTTAAGATGAGACAGAGGCTGCCATAGACCATAACATATGAGAATTTATTTACATATTTTGATGAAAGAATATTAATAAACAGAACAGTAACATAACTTTCTAGTGTGCAATTTATTGCACAAACTTAGTTTTATTTTGGTAACCTGGGGTTTTGCGGGAAAATCACAACGCGTTTTAAAGCAATGTACTAAATTTGACAGGAATTGGGAAAATTTATTAATATAGTAAAGTAAATTAAAAATATGGTGAGATAACAACCATCAATCACACCATAACAATAAGAAGCTTTAGAAATTTCAAATCGAATACTTAAAACTGTTTATTAATTGCGATGAAGGACATTTATTAATATTTTTTTGAGAAATCAATATATATATATATATATATAATTTTTAAGCATTCAAAAAAAGGAATTTAAAAAAAAAAAAAAATCTTCCTTTTTTTTTTTCTTTTCTTTCTATCTTTCACTCTTTTTAACACTTTCCAACAAAGCTGAGAAGTATTTATGACTTCGGTTTGTCTGTTTGTCTATCCATCTGTCTACGCTCTAACTCCCGTAAATATTTATGGAATTTCTTGAAAATGTGTTATTCAAGTTCACTATGGGATATCCCCTATCGAAATTGAATCTCCTATCATCAATAGTTTTTCTGCAGGACACCCGAAAGTTAAAACAGGAATGAACTACTACGTCAGAAACGCCAAAGAAAAATTATTGAGGTGCATACAGCTGTTTCGGTAGCCTAAAGCGTACCGTCATCAGTGCAAAAAAGAATTCTGAATCTGGAGAAGTACTCGTATATATAGGAGAGGGACCGGATTTAGTTCAACCAATAGGATTACGGCAGAGGTGGGGAGTGTGGCCAATAGGAATTAAGGAATGTGTAGCTGTGTAAACAGTAGAAAAATTAAGGTAATGTGGACTGAATGTAAAATTTCCAACAATCAGACAAATAGGGAACAGCGAAATCACAATTTACAAGGTTTTTAAAATTTTTATAAATATGAAAAGCTTCAAAGAAATGGAGTTCATGAATGGATTTAGGTCTGTAAATTATTTTAGCTGAATTAAATTTAAAATTATGATTTTCCTCCCAGCAATGTTTAGAAATAGCCGATTTATTAGTTTCTTGTTTGCGGACATAATTCATATGTTCTTTTAGACGAAATTTAAGACTGCGTTTAGTTTGGCCAATATATGATAAGCCACACTGACAGGAAATACTATAAATGCCCCAAGAATTATGCATATCAATAGGATCTTTTAACTGAGAAAAGGTGAGTTTATTGGAAGGCGAAAATATTATTTTAAAATCATATTGTTTGAGAATTTTAGCTATGGTTTGACTGGTTTTAGAAAAATAGGGTAAAACAATACTGATATTAGATGTGACTGATTTAGTAGACGAAATACGAGGGAGTTGTAATTTTTGGATAGCTTTGTCTATAATGGAAGGGTCATAACCTCTGTCAATTGCGATGGCTTTCAGGTATTTAATTTCAGATTTCAATAAAATAGGATTTGAACAAATATTAAGGGCACGGTTTACAAAAGTATAGAAAGCAGCCATTTTTTGGTTAGGTGGGTGACATGAACGCGCATGGGGAGGAAGGGAGACTGCAAAATTTTTACGATAGACAGTGGTTGAAAATCCATTTACAGTGCGAGAGACGAGGGTATCAAGAAATGGAAGGGAGCCATTATTTTCTATTTCATATGTAAACTGGATATTACTGTCAATTGAATTTAAGGTTTCTAAGACATGGTCAATATTGTGATGAGATATGTCAATAAGCGTGAAGGTGTCGTCAACATAACGGGTCAAAAAAGGAAAAGATATTTTCTTAAAAAGCTTGCTTTCGAAATAGTGCATGTAAATGTCTGCGAGAATTGGGGAGAGAGGGGAACCCATGGCTAAACCTTCAGACTGACGATAGAATTTATTTTGGAAAGAAAAAGTGGTTTGTGATAAACAAATGCGGGTAAGGGAAATTAATTCTTCTATTTCAAAAGAGGTGAAATGAAACTCTTTTAATCTATTTTCGAGACAGCAGAGGGCGCCACTTATTGGATTGGAACATTAGTGAAAAGAGATTTTACATCAAAAGAAACCATAGTGAGATTAGTGTGAGGGCAATTTTGAATATTTTTTGCAAAATTTATGGAATTCTTAACAGTATAACTATTAGCAGCAAGAAGTGGAGCAAAAATTGTGGTGAGAAATTTAGCTAGATTATAGGAAGCAGTACCGATATTAGAGACTATTGGACGAAATGGAATATTGGGTTTGTGAACTTTTGGTAAAGCATAAAATCTACATCGAAAGTGTTACCGAACTAATTAATGATGGCCCATACATTCCTCTGCCCCGTGACCCCTCTCCTCAAGAATTAAATAAAATTAAATCTGCTATAAAATCTTGCCCCTTGTTATTGAACTCGACTAAATCCCACCTTATCCCTTCTATTGCTAATTGTGCCAGATTTTATGCTTTACCAAAAGTTCACAAACCCAATATTCCATTTCGTCCAATAGTCTCTAATATCGGTACTGCTTCCTATAATCTAGCTAAATTTCTCACCACAATTTTTGCTCCACTTCTTGCTGCTAATAGTTATACTGTTAAGAATTCCATAAATTTTGCAAAAAATATTCAAAATTGCCCTCACACTAATCTCACTATGGTTTCTTTTGATGTAAAATCTCTTTTCACTAATGTTCCAATAAGTGGCGCCGTCTGCTGTCTCGAAAATAGATTAAAAGAGTTTCATTTCACCTCTTTTGAAATAGAAGAATTAATTTCTATTACCCGCATTTGTTTATCACAAACCACTTTTTCTTTCCAAAATAAATTCTATCGTCAGTCTGAAGGTTTAGCCATGGGTTCCCCTCTCTCCCCAATTCTCGCAGACATTTACATGCACTATTTCGAAAGCAAGCTTTTTAAGAAAATATCTTTTCCTTTTTGGACCCGTTATGTTGACGACACCTTCACGCTTATTGACATATCTCATCACAATATTGACCATGTCTTAGAAACCTTAAATTCAATTGACAGTAATATCCAGTTTACATATGAAATAGAAAATAATGGCTCCCTTCCATTTCTTGATACCCTCGTCTCTCGCACTGTAAATGGATTTTCAACCACTGTCTATCGTAAAAATTTTGCAGTCTCCCTTCCTCCCCATGCGCGTTCATGTCACCCACCTAACCAAAAAATGGCTGCTTTCTATACTTTTGTAAACCGTGCCCTTAATATATGTTCAAATCCTATTTTATTGAAATCTGAAATTAAATACCTGAAAGCCATCGCAATTGACAGAGGTTATGACCCTTCCATTATAGACAAAGCTATTCAAAAATTACAACTCCCTCGTATTTCGTCTACTAAATCAGTCACATCTAATATCAGTATTGTTTTACCCTATTTTTCTAAAACCAGTCAAACCATAGCTAAAATTCTCAAACAATATGATTTTAAAATAATATTTTCGCCTTCCAATAAACTCACCTTTTCTCAGTTAAAAGATCCTATTGATATGCATAATTCTTGGGGCATTTATAGTATTTCCTGTCAGTGTGGCTTATCATATATTGGCCAAACTAAACGCAGTCTTAAATTTCGTCTAAAAGAACATATGAATTACGTCCGCAAACAAGAAACCAATAAATCGGCTATTTCTAAACATTGCTGGGAGGAAAATCATAATTTTAAATTTAATTCAGCTAAAATAATTTACAGACCTAAATCCATTCATGAACTCCATTTCTTTGAAGCTTTTCATATTTATAAAAATTTTAAAAACCTTGTAAATTGTGATTTCGCTGTTCCCTATTTGTCTGATTGTTGGAAATTTTACATTCAGTCCACATTTCCTTAATTTTTCTACTGTTTACACAGCTACACATTCCTTAATTCCTATTGGCCACACTCCCTACCTCTTCCATAATCCTATTGGTTGAACTAAATCCGGTCCCTCTCCTATATATACGAGTACTTCTCCAGATTCAGAATTCTTTTTTGCACTGATGACGGTACGCTTTAGGCTACCGAAACAGCTGTATGCACCTCAATAATTTTTCTTTAGCGTTTCTGACGTAGTAGTTCATTCCTGTTTTAATATTCCAACGCCAAGTCTCCTGCTATTATTTACACCCGAAAGTATTCCTAAGTATTGCATTCTGTGAAAGATATTTCTATAAATCACATTTAAATTTTTTTATTTTGCACAAATCTTAATGCAATGGATATTAATAATAGATATGCACAAGAAAATGCATTCAATATATATATATATATATATAGAAGATAATAGAATTAACATTAAGATTTACTGGACCACACAAAGGTATTCAGTTCCATTAATGGCTATAATTGAAATCTGCTCAAATTGCACTTTCGATTGCATTTTTCGTTTCTAATATTTTATATCGATGTTTAAGAGTGATTATGATTTGAATTCGTCCATTCGTCTCTTTTTTTACTGTGTATGTGTCTGTCTGTGCTTTACCTCTTGTAAATATTCAACAAATTTCGTGAAACTGATATATGTTATACAAGATAGTTCACTATGGAATATTCCCTATTGAAAATAGGATGAATACCACTACTGTTTTATGTACAACGACGACCAAAATAATGAGGAGCATTGCGTTCTATAAGATTTACTTCTATAAATCGCATTTTAATACTTTTATTTTGTATATATCATGTGAAATTCACATTTATCACCCATGTTCACAACAGAATATATAATAATTAGCTTTCTATAGAATATATAAGGATTAGCATTAAGATTTACATGGCCACACACACACACACAAAATAAATAAATAAATAAATAAATAAATAAATAAGGGCTATAATTGGATATTGCTCAAGTTGCATTTTCGTTAGCATTAATCGTTTTTAACACTTTCTAACGATGTTTAAAATTCGTTGTGATTTGAATTTGTCAATCTGTCTGTCTTTCTGTCCGTCTGACCGCACGTCTGTCTACTTATATGACTGCGCAAACTTTGATAATTTTATAACAGTATGTGAAGGTCCACAGTTGCATAAAAAGTGCCATAAAATTCGAAAAATTGCACTTTTAACGTATAATTAAATATTTCTCTTAATATAAAATAACCAAAAATCAATAAAAATTCATTTTTATACGTTCAAATTTATTGTGGAATATTTGTAGTCTTTTTACCACTATTTTGTAATAGTATTCTTTTATAATATTTATCTGTACTTAAATAAGACGAATATTATTGTTTGCAAATGGCGGTATAAAAATATTTTACATATTGTAGTAATAGTATCGATAAATGTTATTTAAGAGTTATGTAAAAGATTAATCACATCGGAAAATAGGCCAGCTTCAGCGAACAAAAAAGTACAAATAGGTCAAAAAGTGGCTTACATTAAAAGAATTTTAATTATTCAGTTACAACCATCGGTAGTTAAACATAATTGTACACAGATACTGATGCAGCTTTATTTTTTAAATTATATTTATTTAATAGTTCACTTGATAAAGTTCTATATTATCTAAGCTAAAGGTGAAAATCATTTTTTGGGATTGAAGCATGGAATCAAACTGCACAATTAAGTATGTGCTCGAATAAAGCCATCTCTTGAGTGTTCTCCGCAGATTGCTGCTGCTGCTTCCGTAACTAACTTAACACAGCTCTCTGCAGTGATGCCAGATGGTCGAAAATTATTTCCCCTAATAGGTCTTAAAATTTCCCCAAATCAGGGTTTTTTTTTTTTTTTTAAATCTCCAACTTAATTTCTAATAAAAAGGGAAAATAAAAATTTTTTCAAAAAGAAATATGAAGCAGATTTAAATGGATTTAAGCGCAGATTTTTCCCCAAATGAAAGCAAATTTTAAAAAAAATCCCCAAATAACAATAAAGCTATTGAAAATCCCTGATCGTAGGGATAAATCATTACGTTGCCAACATTGACAGAAAGTTGAAGAATTCCCCAGATTTGTCCCCAAAAATTTTAGAATTCCCCAAAAAAGTCCCCACAAACATTCGGTACCCAAAATTGTCCCCAGAAGCCTCAAAAATCTCCAAAATGGGGACAAAATCCCCAATCTGGCATCACTGGCTCTCTGTCACTTACGAGTGGCAAGGTGGTTTAAAAGCGATTACGATTAAATTTTGTAAAAACGATACAGTAGTGACGTAAGATGTTTTCTGATTGGTCAACCCAGACCCAAAGCACAAATTCGTGTGCTAGACATAAAGCGATTATAAGCGCTTTGACTAGAGTTTTCAAATGCAATATTTAATCTAATACAAATAAAATGTAATTTTTCTTATAGAAATTGAAAAAATATTAACTTTTTGTGTTGAAACATGCTCAAAACCTCATATTTATAAGTATATTTGGAAGAATTTAAAGCCAATTAGGCTTCGCATTTAATGGTGATTGTTCGGCAGGACGGTCGTGGCAACATCTATCATACTTCCTTTTAGAGTTTTCATTTATTATAAACAGAATGAACATTATTTCTTTTTATTTATTTATTTTGTAGATACATTTATTAACTATGGAAGTTCTGTTATTGCATTAAAATTTTGAAAAAATCCTTGAATTACACTTATCGGTACCGTTACTGCAATTTCTAAAGTACCTTCATACCACTATTTACAAATTATAATATTTGTCTTATTTAATCGGAGATGAATATTACAAATGAACACTGTTAAAAAATGTTGGTGAAAAGATTACGGACACCACAATAAATTTGCACCCATAAACATGCATTTTTAAAAAAATTTTTTCGTCATTTTATATTAAGAGAGCGCTTTATTATGCGTTAAAAATAATATTAAAATACCCAATATTTCAAATTTTATGACATATTTGATGCAACTGTGGACCATCAAAATATTGTTAGATAATATTCAAACTTTGCACAGCCCTTAAATAACATTTATATAAATTTCCTTACTATTACATATAATGAAAGACATTTACATTTGAGTTATAAAAAATATAAAAATAATCAATTTTTGAAATTGTTTGACATTTTGGAGCAAAAGTGGACTTTAAAAATATATTCCAAAAATTCCGAAACTCGGTATTTTTATTATTCAATATAAAAGGCAACTTTTGGTCTCTATTACATTTTGCAAAAAAAAAAAAAAAAATCATTGCTTCTTATAACGCATATTATAATGTTTTCCAATATCAGTTCCATATTTCACATATAGAAAAAAATGTAAAAAATCATGAAAGTCACAAAATAATGTTTGAGATCATTTACAGTAAAAAATACCAGTGTTAAAAGATAATAATCGGAAAATATATGAACGAAACATTATTTATTTATTTTTTAACATTGAGTAAATTCATAAATTTCTATACTTAAAGATTTCATGTAATGAACATTCCGCATTCGTAGTTAACATTTATTTTGAATCCGAAATATGACATATAATTTGAATCAACGAATCTATAGCTTGTTTAATAATGGAAGCAGTCTTTTAAATAAACTTTATTTAATATATATTTTTTTAATTTATTTTATTTAAAAACATTTTCAGCAAACAGAATTCTTTGCAACAAATATTTTTTAAAGTATACCATGCGTCCAATTTAGAGGTTAAAAAATACTTCTGTCTGCCTTTCTCTATTTTATTCTATTTTAAATATAACAGTACAACTACTTTTCATTGTATTTAAGCGAAAAAGAATTATATTTTTCACTAAAAGATTTGGAACCATGCCCGGAAGTAATTTATTTCACAGAAAAATACAGTAGTATTATCATTTTTTATTTGGAACAAAATATCCATCGTGCAGTCATCTTCTTTCGCCATCCTTGTTAAGATATGAAATTTTACAGATCAAGAAAAATAAAGACTTTATTTAGGCATCGTTCCAAGAAAATTAAAGTAGCAAAATGAGAAAAAAAAAATATGTAAATAAAAAATAAAACAGCGTATAAAAATGCTATTGTTGAAGTTAATAATATTTATTGCCATTTCTTCATATTGCGAAATTTGATTTGATGTGCTTATGTGTATTTCCGCAATAAAATGCATTTTTTAAAAACTTTTTACATTTATTTGCATCATTCTGTCTATCTATCTACCAATCTCCTCCAACCAATGTGTCAGTCTCACTCTCAATATACAGGATGATCAGTTTAAAAGAGTATACCCGTGGGTTTTTCTTGTAACCCTTAAATCTGACGGATGTGGCAACTATTCTAACCTTGAAGTATGATTGTTTGAACCTTGTTTAAGTTTGTGAGACAATTTCTAACACTGTTAGACTGTTACAACTTTATTTGTGAGGTAAAAAAGAAATGGAGACGTGCAATTTTTTTAATCCTGTAATAATTTTATTTTTGAAAAACATAATTTAATTCAATTTTTTTACATTATCATTCCTTACAGTTCGCCACCACTTTGAATGCAAACATGAACACGTCGAACAAGGTTTTTGACACACTTTGCAGCATTGTTGGTGTTATTGACGAAATTTCTTCAGTTATAATCTGTTTTATTTCATCGATGTTTGCAGGACTTCTCTGGAAAAGCCTATGAAATGATAATGTAAAAATGATAATGAAAATGTAAATGTAATGTAGGAATCTCCTTATATTATTAAAATCTGTGCGCATCTGTCTGTCTGTCTGTCTTTCTGTCTGTCTGTCTGTCTGTGAGAAATGCCTTGTGACCGCTAAAGCTCCAGCGCTAATGTCGCAGCGCCTCGAAACAGGTGTCGACAGAAGCAGAATTTCTTCATCTCGACATCGCGATAATTCGCTAAGCGATGCGACCCTACTTAGCGGAGACATTAATTAAAACGTTGAGCTATGTCGATCGAAAAATGACTGAAAATTCACGGATATTTGCTTAAAAAGAGACATTCTTACGGAAAAAGTGGAAAATAAATTAGAAATATCAGTCGTATCGTTACAAATAAGGTATCAAATGAAAGGTCCGATTTTTCTCAGTTCGACGGTTTAAATAGCTTATCGATAGGACAATTAGATTTTTTAAAATTAACTAAAGTATGAAAAAAAGGTGGCAACAAATCACAAGAGTTTTATTAATTTCGCAGACTAGCGAGCTTCTAGACGTATTTCGGTTACCATGGCGCCGGCGAAAGAATAAATATATTTTACTTCCTGCTTTACTGATTTTGTACTGGGATAAAAATTGCAAATTTCAAAATACTTCAATTTTCTTCAAAATTATTTCAAACTTGCTACACACTGTTAACATCACAAGACGAAGTTGCAGTTCAAATTTCATCGGGTTTCGAGAATAAATAAAAAATGTACAATTTAATTGCAAATTAAATTTTATTCTTTTCAAATTCTAACTACGATTAAATTATTTTTAATGCATCATTCGAAAGATATTTTAAGGTACTTTTATATTATCGAAAGTGGGATTCAAGATTTCGCTTCATTTACACGTTTTGAGGTCTCCTGAATCTGTTTTCTTTTGTATCTCAGCTAATAATAATTATAATTTCATAAGTAATACATCATTAGAAAGCTTTGTTGATTTGAAATCGAACAGTAGATTACAGAAATTTCTACCGCCAGATGGCGCTGTAATATTTTAAAATTTCAATATTTCAATTTCTAATTATGATTAAATTATTTTTAATACATCATTCGAAAGATATTTTAAAGTTCTTTTATATTATCGAAAATTTTAAACAGATTTGCGCGTTTTGAGGTCTCCTGATTAGGTTTTCTTTTGCATCTCAGCTAATTCAGTTAGACCGTTCAAAATTGTTACATATATGTAGGTTAATTAGGAAGGGCTGAAAGGATAGGGAAGATATAGGCGTGCACCGCGCGCGTATCACCTAACTTGTGCGCACGCAGCGCGCACTGGAAAGCGCTGCCGAAGGCAGTGGGGACCCGGTCCGACTTTTTAACCGATGAGAAATGATTTTTTTTTCATTTTCTTTTCTTAAAAATAAAAATTTGATTTGAGAAGGAATATGTGCGCGTAGCGCGCGTATACCTTCACACGTGCACGCGCATCGCGCATGGGTCTGCGCTGCCGAAGGCAGTGGGGACACGGTGTGAGTTTTTAACCGATGAGAAATGATTTTTTTTAGGGGGCATGAAGGGTCAGGGAAGGAATACGCGCGCGCAGCGGCACGGGCCGACTTTTTACCCAATCATAAATGATTTTTTTTTTCAATTTCTTTTCTTAAGACTAAAAGTTACTGTTTGTGATTCATTTGAAAATACTGACCCGCTAGCGGGCAAAGCTCGCTAGTGATAATGTAAAAAATCGCAATTAAATTTTGCTTTTCATAAATAAAATTATTACAGGATTAAAAAAATTGTGCGTCTCCCTTTCTGTTTTACCTCACAAATAAAGTTGTAACAGTACAACAGTGTTGGGAATTGTCTCTCACACTTAAATAAGGTTCAAACAATTATAGTTCAGTGTAAGAATAGTTTCTGCATTCGTCACATTTAAGGGTAATAAGAAAAACTAACGGGTACTCTTTTAAATTGATCATCCTGCATATACGAGATAATATACACATATATACATACAAGCGTATATATATAAGGGTGTAAAAAACTAATGGTCGCAAGTGTAAGAAGTTAAAAAACTTGCTAAAACAAACATCTCTCACAGTAAAGTGTGATCAGAAAGACAAGAGCTAGCCACAAGATGGCCCCTGATTGATTAAAACTGAAGAATACAATAAAGACAAATAATAAAGGAAAAATAATCTTTATTATTAAAAATTTTACAACATATGCTCAAATAAGCTTCAATACAGGCAACACTTTCTAGACAAAGTAAATCATGCACATGTTGGAATATGAGTGGCATTTTCCTAAAGTCTGCAGCTGCGATGTTAGGGAAATGACATCTACTGCTTCAAGGATTGTAATCTTGCGACTATTCGATTTATCGTTCTCCCGTTTTCGACCTGCATTATGTGTTTGTCCTAGGAACAAGCCTGCCTCCAAGAGTTGCCTGTGCAAGTGTTGAAATAGTCTCTGATCGACAAGTGCCCTGATTTAGAATCGCTTATTCTTACTATTTTTGCGGTATTGCATTCTCGCACATAAGGTGCATATCGGCCCTCTCTCTATTCGAATATTTCTGTACCTCTGGCGACAAATAACACATGAATGACGGGTTCTACAAAATGCGACGTTTCATTCTCTTCAGAGAAAGTGACCTCTCGTGACTCTCCCTTTGCTTTGCACACACGGAATTTCGAAAAAAAAAAAGCTCCAAAATGTTCACCAGAGGGCGTCTTCCCCGGAAAAACATTCAATTAACTACCAAAACAGAACAGAGAAACAATATTAGCATTCCCACTGAGGTAGAAATGAGCCTCGACAAACCAACAGTTATTCTGTTGAGAAAACTGACTGCGAATGAGACACGTTGTGGCTTGTCCCTTGGGTATGGTGGATCTTGTATGGGAAGTAGTGCATTATATTTCTAAACACTTCTTGGACGGTGCTGTAAGAATAGTCTGTCTGTCACGTGCGCTACTGCCCCCAAACTCTGATGTCTGTAACTGTGCGGCAACAGCTGTCTTGACGGCATCAACAAGTACAGGTGTGACACTTTTAAGGCCTCTTCCAGGCTGAACTCCTAATGTCCCTGTCCCTTCAAATCTCTTAATCATGGCTTGGATACCTTTAGTAGACATTGGTCCACGCCGTAGGTTCTTTATACGATGAAATTCACGAACTGCAGCAGAAACATCCCCTTGTTTCCGTAAAAGAGCTTCACCAATAACACACGTTCAACTAAAGATACCCTCATCATTACAGCCAGAAACATCGACATAAAACATGATAATGTCTTCAAACGTTTTATACGCTAACTTGTTTTGCATGAAGCTTCCTCTTCTTCGCAAGCATGCAAATATCGACTTTTTTCCCTATAACTGACAGCTTTTCCCAGTTTTACATTTTATTACTCATAATTCTTGCTCTGGATTGTTAATATTGTTTCTGTATTCCGTTTTGGTCGTTTGTTGTGTTAAATTTAAAGTTTTCGGAAAAGGCGCCCTCTGGTGGACATTTTGGAACTTTTTTTTTTTAAATTTCTATGAGCGCATCTCGTGTATGGTCTATACACCAAATTTCGTTGCTTTCCGTTCACCCGTTTGCGCTGTAAGATGCTGTTTGTAGGAGAAGTTTAATTATAACCTGTATATATATATATATATATATATATATATATATGTATATATATATATATATATATATATATATATAACTTGCAGTAAAACTTAATATTTGTTCTTCTGTTGGGAGGAGGGGAGAGTGATAAGTGCCGGTGCCGTCTCTTATCTCGGGCCTCGCGAGCTTCATATCGCCGCTGGCGATGTGTTTAGAAAACAGTTATGCATTTAAAATTTAAAGTTACCAGGATAATAACTGATAAGAACTTTCATAAATATTTGAAAACGTGTATTTATAATCATGTAAAGTAATAGGAAAATTGGTAAAAATTATGAAAAACTTCTTTTTTATTGTTAATTTTTTATAATTATTAAGCTACTTATAACTATAACAGTTTTCAATTATATACAATAATGCCATTATAAAAATTATAACTCTGTAATGTATTAATCATATAAGACTACATTTCCTATAAATTCTGAAATTTCATCCCTAATGTATGTGTGACAGAATCTCTATACGTTACATTTGCACTTTACTTAATTTTAATATTTTTCGTGATAATTATTATTGTTATAATATTAAATATGATTATCAGCAAAATCCTTACAATTTAGGATATTGACAAATCCATTTCTAATTAACTTAAACCATTACTATTTTTACGGGTAAAGGAAGAATTTTTAACAAAAAGTCAGTTATTCAAGTAAATAAGGAATATGAAGAAGGTAAGTTACAAATAAATTTATTTTGTCTTCCTCTAGTCAACGTCAACCTGATGTCTTTGGAGTAGCTGCAAATGGTAGCGAGGAATGTTTATCTCCAACGAAAATGTACTCTAGGGGTGTGTCTCAGACCGTTGCCAATTGCCAATCTGCGCAGCACTAGTGCGACGTAAAACCCAACCAACCAACGAAAATGTAAAAAATATAAAGATGATTTTTCAGAAAAAATAAATAAATAAATAAATAAAGCCAAAAGGGTTTTTAATTTGGAATTTGTTCTCTGAAAAATTCCCCACGTAAGCAGAGATTTTTAAGAGTGAAGCTCCAGGAGATACGAGGGCTGTCGGTAAAGTATCCGGATTTAATTTATAACTAAAAAAATATAATGGATATACATACTTCAGTTTAATCCCCTTCAAAGTATCGTCCTTGAGAAGCAGCATACTTAGCCCAACGTTGTTGCCACTCTTGGAAGCAAGATTGGAAGTCGTTCTTTGGAATGGCCAACAGCTGTTCGATCGCTTTTTGTTTGATGGTCGTCACATTCTCAAACCGTTGTCCTTTAAGCGTTTTCTTTTATACTAGCTTATGAAAACTAGCTTGGGAAATGTGAAATTTTTTAACCAAACATGGCACCGTTCAAAGTTTGGCACCAAACATGGCACCGTTAAAATCGCTTAAAGGGCGACGGTTTGAGGATGTGACAACCACCAAACAAAAAGCGATCGAACAGCTGTTGGCCATTCCAAAGAACGACTTCCAATCTTGCTTCCAAGAGTGGCAACGACGTTGGGCTAAGTATCATAGGCGCCGACTTAACGGGGGCAGCGGGGGTGGTCGCCAAAAAAAAAAAAAGGCTTTTTTTTTTTTTTTTTATCGAATTATAACATTGCTTTCAATTTTTTTTTTTTTTTTTTTTTTTTTTTTTCTTATGGCAGTATAGGAAAAAGTTTCGAATAAATTAATTTAATGAAATTACTTTTTTAACTTTTCAATATAAAATTACATATATAATAGTAATAATTAACCAAAGGAAACATTTTTCTTTATGTGGGGGTATCGTCCCCGACATCCCTCGGGAGCATGAATTTTTAACATAGATACCTTTTTAAAGAACATTTCAATACATTTAAAACAATTGCTTAACCATATATTGGTGATAATTAAAAAATATATATTGGTTTAGGTTTTTAGATATCAGCACAAAACTTTTTTTATTTTGTGTTATACTTCTTTGAGATGAAAATCGTCTGCATTCATCATGGAAAATAAATTTAATAAATAACTTTTACTGTGTGAATTGGTATAGAAAATTTTGAGATGGCTACAATATTCTAGCAATTTTTTCTTTTTAACTACAAATAAAGCAAAAGAATGGTAGTGAAATAAAGTTGTTTTAATGACAGATTTTATTGGGCCTCATATTCATTGAGAATTATAATTATTATTATTTTTAATGAACTTAGAAACAAAATTACAATTTAAAAACAAATTACAAAGATGCCTATAATACGAAATTTTATAAAGTCGATAAAAATTTTAACGGGATTTAATTTTATGATTAAAAAATTTTAAATTTTATACTGTCATGAAACAAGAAAATGTCTAGTGATTATATCTTTTTCCCGCTTTCCGTTTACTCCACCCTCCTTTTGCTTGTTTCAGGATATTTTTAAGATGTATTTTCAATAGGGAAATGCAATATGTACCTGCTGTCTCATTCCTCTTAAAAGGTGCATGCATTGACCTTTTAGGAATGCACCTGTTAAAAATTTGAAAAGCAACGCTAACCTTCACATTTTATAAAGGGTGTATCTCTTCACAGACAGGATGAGTTGAGAATTTAAGCCTTTTTCAATTTTCAACCCTTGATCTCGCCGCAAAATAGAGCCGGCGACACCTTTTAAAAATGAGTCTGGTACAGTTTGTTCAAGTTAAACGTATAACAAAAGTAAACAATAGCATATGTGATTTAATTCCCTGATAAATATCTCCGATCGGCGACAGTTATTTTCAACTTTTGTTAAGGTTTTTGTACGTCTCCTTTTGTTAACTTTATGACTTTCTGTAACTATGGGTATATCATTTATCATGTATTTTTTAAGTACAAGTCCTTACTGTAAAGTGTAAACCATAAAACACACAAAGAAGGGGTGGGATCTGGGATAGTTTTCAATTTTCATATCTTTAACATAGGCTGGTGGGACTATAAGTTCTTTGCTCTTTAAGGATGGGGATTAACTAAAGTGTTTTAGAGCCTCCGTGTTTTATTTATTTATTTTTTAGCTTTTAGCTTATCCAAATTATTCGGTTATATCTAATGGAGACAAATTCGGGCAACGGTTCTTTTGAAATTATCTTCATTGTAAGTCTCAATCACTGAATCTTCATCCTACTTCTAAAACAAAAAGACTAACTGAAATTTAACTCTTCTTTCTAAGTAGTGGAAACTATTTTAAAATTTTATCTAATGAATTCAAAAATTTTTATATTCTTCGATTTATTTCTTTACTACTGAACCAAAAGATAGAGTAGCGAGTGTCTTCCTACTGCATCGACAGTTAAAAGTGTATTCTAGGATCTTTTATAGAAAAACCGGAGACTTGTAATAAAGTTGAAAAACAAGGTAAGCTTTTTCTTTTCTTTTTTTTTTTTTTTTTTTTTTTTGAGGAATTCTAGACGCAAACGTAGGGGTTTGTGCATCCTTTAAATTTTTGAAAAATTCCTTAACGCTTTTAAAGTTGTCAGAATTACAAAATGGATTTAGAAAAAAAAGTAGTGCATTATTATCAGCAGGTTAATTATTAAGGAGGTTTATAAATGATATTTTGAATTACTTATACACTTATTAATTATTAGTCATTATTATTGTTATTATTTGCAGGGGGAAAAAAAAAATCAAGCATTTTGAAAATTTGGTTAAAGTATTTTGAAGCTTTTTGAGAATCAAAATTATAGAGTTAATCAATATAAACTGATTTATTTTCCCCTCACAAAATTTGAATTTTGTGGCTATAAATTTATTTTGAAAATATTTTAATAAATGAAAATTGTTGAGTTATCAATGTGAAATAAAATAAAGAAAATTCTGTTCCCAAAATTTAAAATTTTGCTGCTGTAGTAAGAAATTTATTTTAGAGAAAACACAATAAGTTTGTCACATGTTTTATATTTATTTCCTTATGTTCCATTTTTTTTTAAAGGATGACTTTTGGTGGAAAACTCAAAATACTGGAAAATTTTTAATTCAATTTAAATTTCAAAATCTGACATTTTTACATTTTTTTAAAGTTATTTTTAAGAACGATAAATTGATAAATAAATTCAGTTTATTTGTTATTAATTTCCTGTACAGGAAATGTGTATTAAAATAAAAAATAAAAACAAAAATATAGAATAACTCATATGAGTTTTTTCTTTTTGAAATCTTATAAATCGTAAATTTTAAACTTCATTCTTCATTAGAACTTCATAACAAAAATAGAAAAATAAACTAAAAAAAAAATAATAATACATGATCTTCAAAATTGGACATGTCGCAAACTTGCAGATATGAAAAAATAGATCTATGATAGTAATAAATGAGTCAGTGGTAAAATAATGAGTGGATATAATATGTGCACAAGAAAATTTATTTGTCATTATTTTAAAATAATTTTTCATTATTCTAAATTATAAGTTTTATAATTTTTAAAAATCCACCAAAGAGAAAATTTTAGAAATAGCATTAAATTAGTATAATTAAAGAAAGCATTGTACATGTACGCTAACACCATGAGTTACAAAAACAAGCAACTGTTGTTTCGAATCGAAATAATTAGATTTGACCCTTAATCAGGCTTCATTATGCAATAAACACAAGTTCTTTCGGGATATTTCCCCCCCCCCCTCTGAATGGGCTGAACGCGATGTTCTAAAGGTAATGCTTTTCTGCTTTCATCCTGCCCTGTTTCTATATCTTTTCGCCTAATGAAAAGTTGTGCTCAGTTGTTTCGATTCGAAACGATTACAACGACTTATTGAAATTTTATTGTGATCGCAGAGATTTTATTCATTACCTTTCTGAACAGCATTTCGGTGCATTTTTCTACACTAATTTACGATTGTTTCTGGACATTTCAAAAATAAAAAATCAGTGAAAATATTAATTTTTCATTTTTTCGCTAAAAATTTACTTTGGCATCTCTAATATGATTGAGGAAAAATTTCAATTGAATTTTAAAATTTAAAATTTAAAAATTTATTTGATCTTTATAAAGATAGTAAAAACGCTTTTAAAATTTTCAGTTGCGTTTTCTCAGTTTGCAATTTTCTGTATTCATGATCTTCAAAATGGTATAACTTCTACAGATATTTAAGAACAGATCTAATGCATATATTTGAATGATTAATAGGGTTAGGGATGAATTTTTTGTAACATTTTCAAAAGAAAAATATTAATACATATATATATATATATATATATATTTATTTATTTTTTTCAAATTTTTGCGTAGACATTTATTTTTAATTTTTTGTCTCAAAACTAATTAGTAAACTTCAAAATTCAGCCCTACAGTTATAACACATATTCTTATGGCTACAACAAAAAATTTGGTGAAAAAATACAGAAAACTGTAGAAAAAGAATGTAAAAAATTTTAAGTATATATATATATATATATATATATGCGATTCTCTTTATTTTTATTTTATTTATTTATTTTTCCTGTAAAAATCACTTTGCTTGTTAATAAAATTTCATAATACACATATGAATATGAGATAAATATAAGTTTATAAGGGGAAAAAAAAATTAAAAAGTGGTGGGTTCCCTTAAACGTATGGGGCTAAAGTGTAATTATATTAACTTAGTTTACTTTAAATTATGATATTCCTTGAAAGTATTAAAGCAATTGTAAAAGAATGAAATTTAATTAATTACTATATAATTAGCAGCATCAGTATCGTTATTAATTTCTAGTAATTAGATTTTTTAATTTATTCCGGTACTTTACCCCCCCCCCCCTCCTACACTATCTTCAGCCGCCTGTAAGCAATAAATCTCGCCCCCGTAGTGAAAAACAAAAGTCGGCTCCTATGCTAAGTATGCTGCTTCTCAAGGACGATACTTTGAAGGGGATTAAACTGAAGTATGTATATTTTAGTTATAAATTAAATCCGGATACTTTACGAACAGCCCTCGTATACATATATAACTCGTCGAGAATTCCTAAGTGTAACAGAGGGTCTGTTGCGTGCGTTGAAGAGACGGCCTAGACGGCGAAAAAGATTTTGATATTTAAGTAGGGCGCTCCAAAAAGCACAGGAATCCTAGCAAAAAAAAAAAAAAAAAGGAGGCCATATAGTTTTTATTTTTATAATTTTAGTGGATAATATTGCTTTACATTAAACTGATTTTAGTAACATGAAAGATATTTCAGTACATGATTATTAGGCATATTCAAAATATGCAAATCCGTTTTGGGCTAAAACTTAAGTATGTATGTAATAAAACTACACAATGTATTTCTTTTCACATTACTTTGAGAACAAAATGTACTTCTAAATTCATTTCTTTCCCGTGAAGACGAACCTTAAATTGTCACCCTTCTTAAATCCGGAAAACATATTAACGAAACCTATAATCATTTTAGCCCTCTGTCTGACCGTGAATGGAATAATGGAGAATTCTCCTGAGAAATACGAGATTCGGGCTTGAGAAATCAATTTAATTCTGTCCGATGTCCTCTAATGAAACCATAAAGAAAAGTTGATGAGAAAAGAAAATTCGATAAAGAAGACAATCGTGTGTTAAGCTTCTCTTTACTCGACCGGAAAAGAAATAAAGACTAAATCTTAATTACATTATATGCGACTGCTCTTACTAGTAGAAGGAACACAAACATAGGAAAACAGTAGAGTTTTAGGTGGTTTGGGAAAGAGAAGCGAGTAAGAATTATTTTAATTAGTCTAAAAAGGGGGGAAATATGTTCATTATATATTCCAATATTTAAAAAAATCAGAAAGGAAGGAAGAAAGAAAATAATGGTGTTTTAAAGAAAGATACTTTAAGTGGAAGTGGGAACAGAAAAAATAAGTGATACATTTATTCTATGATGGTTATGTATACATGCATATATATATCGTAAAAGACATAATTTCCCATCAATATTACATAAAAATTATCATAAGTGTAAAGATATTTGTTTTCCTTTTGTGTTAAATATTGGGAAGTTCAACTAAACTGGCTGTTGATCAGGCGGACGTATATTTAATAATTTTAAGAGAGAAAAATTTCAATAAATACTGATTTACATTTTTTTTTTCAATTATCACATATTAATATGTTATAACTAGCATCATATTCTTTACATATATTTTAAATACACTAAATGCAATGTAGAAATTCAAAGATAATAACTATATCAATTTTCCAAAATACTCAAATTTTTTCTCGTGTAATTTTCGCTGAGATATGAGCCTTTACAGTAAATATTATTTACTGCGCATGCGCGAAAGATGGAAAATTTTTTTATTACGTAGGTTGAAAGCCAGATATTTTCGACCACTTATGTCAAAAGTTTATTTGAATATGGAGTAAAAATTAAGTAAACTGTCGGCAAACGAACGTACTAGATTTCAGGTATTTTCCAGAGTTGAAATTTCATAAGGGGCTTTTCACATGCCGCGTATTTAATTTGATGATCCAATTGTTTCAAGCTCATGAGGGGGTTTCACAAAAAGAACTTTTGCAACGAGTTTGTAATAATTAGGAATGAGATATTTATAGAAATTCTTTCTAGTTATAAGCAAAAAACTTGTCCCCCCCCACTCTCAATAATAATAATAATAATAATAATAATAATTTTTGAAAAAATAAAATTAGGTCTGCCTAAATAATTGTGAAATTCCCACAAAAAAACATAGAAATATTGTACATAGTATGTGCAAGAACGTGTTAAAGTTACAAATCATTTTTTATGATATAGGGTGATCCAAAAAATTTGCAATTTTCTTTAATATGTGGTTGGTCCCTCAATTGCCCTCTGGACCAAATCGGTAGTGTAAAATGTGAGTTTTAAAATGTTCTTTGTATGTCTGAAGTTGCAGGTCATTTCGTCAATCACAGTTTTAGAAAATCAAAAAATCTCAAAAAGAGAAATAATACACAATATTAGGCTTATGCGAGATATCAAACATAATATATACATTTTATCGCAAGAGGTCATCTACAATTTTTTTTTTCTTAAAGATTTTGAAGTTGGAATTAAAATAAAGTAATACCAAAAATTTCAAGGTAATGAAAATATTGAAATTTATAATTTAGAAACTTTGGTATAAAATTTTATTTATATATTATTAGAAAAGAGGCTTTCTCTCTTTTTTCTTTAAACATATTTTGTACATGCAAATTGCATCCATGTACGCTTGCGTGTAATGGGTGAATGGCGACAAACTAATTAATTAATGAATTATAATTAATTAATATATTACAAAAATGTTTCAAGATAAACAGTAAAAAACTAATTAGTTAAATAATAATAATAATAATAGTTCTTGCTAAAATATTTAATTTAAAACATAATTATGTTCCATAAATTAAAACAAGACATAAAAAAAAGAAAAAAAAACTTTTATAAAAATTAGATAAAATCTTTATGGAAATGATATTTTTATTAATTTTCTAGTTATAAAAATTGACGTGTTTACAAATTCTTCTGTACCATTAAACTTCTTTTTTTATTTTCATGAATTTCAATTTTTTTCCCCGTAGAGATTCAAAAGAATTTTGAAGCAATTTATCTTATTCAAAGCATGGAAATAAATGAAAGGAATTTTTCTGCTTTGTCTTATCAGAATATTTACAAAAATTTCACGAGTTTAAAAGATTAAATTTCTTCATATTTTGTTCCAAAAGAGAAATAAAATAACAAATTTTAAAACAAAGGAAATTTATAAAAAGATAATTATAAAATTTCTTGATCATTATTAAAAACTTTCACTGAATATTACTCTCTCTCTCTCTATATATATATATATGAAATATAATGGATAAAAAAGAGGTAAGAATTAATATTTTTATATTTTGAATTATTATTTTCATATTTTCAGGGTATTCTTTTTTCAACTGAAAATGATTTTATGATTTATAAACGTAATAAAGACTACTACCAATAAATGAATTATTTAAAAAATCAAGATAAATACCACCAAGAAATAACAAACATAAAAAAAAAAAAAAAAAAAAAAAAAAAAAGGACTAATTAATTTCAAATTTATTAGGAAATAATAATTATTTTGAATAATTATGACTTTAATAACAATAAAAGTGATTAATTTCGTGTTTTAATCTTAACTCAAAAATTTAAGAAACAGAGATTTTTTTTTTTTTTTTTAATTATTTAAATATTTAACCATAATCTGGTGTGTCACTCACACAACTTTCTCTTACCCTGAAATTTAATACTATAAATACAGGTTGGAGATTAAGAGGTAAGATAACGAGTACTGTTAAACAATTAAACCTATGTTAAACCTATGTTAAACAATTCATATTAGGCTTCTGAAGAGTTTTATATGATAATTAGTTCTGTGTGAGGGGGGCTACCGCCCCGCTCAACCCCCCGTTTCATTAATGCACCTACATTTATATAGAATTTAATTCGGTTATTAAAAAATATTTCTCTTTTTAAAAAATAATTTATTAAAATTATTATTAAAAAAAAATATCTTTTATGATAAGGCAGACGATCCAAAAAAAGTCCATTTTATTCTCAATATATATATATATAAAAAAAAAAGTACGATTTTTTTTCTAAGTTTTTTTTTTCGTTAAAAGTAAAAAAAATCGATAACTTTGTTTTAAATTATCGCAGATCGATGGTTCAACCATTCGTTTTAAAGGTATTTTCGAGCTCTTTTGAAAGATACCCATCATGAAAATTTACTCCCCTCGAGGGGGGACTTCCCCTCCAGGGGGGGGGGAGGCGAGGCTCCTACATACACAAAAAATTTTTCCCAGTTAACTGTCTCTATTACAAAAAATATATATTCGTTTCATTTGGTTTAGTGCAGTATATAGACGTTAAACTCTATTTTCCTGCAATTTCCCCCATAGACGTAATGTATTAGAATTCTCTTGATTGTCCCTGTACATGAACCATTTGCTTGATCTTAACGAAAAGCTTACTGTAGCATCCCTATATGATACTCATTTAGAATACCAAGTTTGAATTTTCTGCCATAATTTGTTTTTGAGATATGCTGATAACAGACAGACACACAGACACACAGACACACACACACACAGACACACACACAGACACACAGACACACACACAGACACACAGACACACACACAGACACACAGACCATTTGCTAAAAACATGATTTTCGTATTCAGGGGACCTCAAAACGTGTAAATATAACAAAATCTCGCGTTCGAAAATTTGAGCCTAAAACAATACTTTCTCTACCTTATGGGTAAGAGAAAGTAAAAATTGAAAAATTCTGATAATAATAATTTTAAAAATTTAATTATTATTTTATTTATATTTATTTATCCACTTATTATCTTTCAAATCTACCAAAATAGAATTATTAAGAAAACTTAAATAATTACCTAAAAACGTTCTTTTAAACTGTTCTAATCTTCACAGGAATACTAAAATCGAAATTCTACTTACAATTCACTGATGTCATATATATATATATAAGTAAGATGGTAAATTCCCGAAACTTTTATTACTAAACACTTAAACTATATTAATTTCTGTTAGTTTACAGCAAATGTATTTAAAAATTTGAGGTTCTGAGTTATGCATGTTCTTTTTGTTAATACTAGTATTTTTCAGAAGAATGTTATCAGTAAGTATTGTAAAAAACTGATTTTGGATTAAAAATAGAGAAGAAAAAAATATGTATATATTAGTATGTTGTAGCCAACACATAACTTTCTTCTATATCATGTTATATAACAAGGCCACCTGCAGGTTAACATGTACAAAATTTAATTAGCGTACCTCAAAATAAAAAAAATAATAAATAAAAAAAAAATAAAAATATTTAACATTTACAGTTGCAATTTTAACCAATAGTTTCCAAGATGTAGCTGTATGGAAATCGAGTGAGCAAAATCTAATTAATCGGATGAGAGATAGTAACATCTAATTAATCGAATGAGAGATAGTAACACCACCTGTCTGCCGATATACACCCAAAGTAGTTCAGCTTTCATTTTCATAATGGCCATCTTGTTCTCATATATCAAGTTTGGTGAAATAGAAGCTGAGCCCGTGAATTGAGATTTTCGCAGCATTGCAACATCACGCTTGTCAGATGCATTCAAATTAAATCAGCTTCGCTTATCATAATGATCCTCTTAAACATCAAGTTTTGTAACATTATACACTATCGATATTGAAGCACAGCCTACCTGTAAATAGGAGAAATTGTAACATTGCAACGCCACCTGTTAGGCGATATGCACCAAAAGTATTCGGACACAAATGTACGTCAAGGAGTACAAATGTACGTCAATAAAAATAATTTTTTTGTGAAATTCTGTGTTTTAATTCTTGGTATAGAGCTTTCATAAAATTTTTGTCACAAATAAACAGACATCATTCCAAAAATGATCAGAGGTCGTCGCCAATTGCTCACTTACGTAGCTTCAGTGAGACTTAAATCCACTCCTCTCCAAAATATGGACGGGGAGTGTTTAGGACCATTTAAAATTTATAAGACTGTCAAAAACCGAAAGTAAAAATCTTTATGAATCTAGTACTATTTTCTGTTGAATATGGAAGATTAGTAAAACAGAGTTGTATTTATTTTCTTTGGTAGCAATATGTTTCAACTTGACTTCGTTGTACAGACTGTCTCTAGAAGAAATTCTAGTAACTAATTTTAAATGGTCAGTAGTTATTAGTTTATTTAAGAGGCAAATAAATAAATAAATAAAAAGTGCATATGTTTGTTTTCTATAAACTGAGAAACTTAAACTATGGATTGGGTAATATTATTTACTTTTTGGAATAAGGATTCCTTTGAAACGAGTTAATTCTTTTTTCTTTTTTTTTTTCTGGGATGAAAATCGTCTGTGCTCATGGAGAATAATTTTGAGTTCTAAATTACACAAGTATTTGTAGAAAAATGTTTAAGAAAGTTTTGTGACGCCCGCTACATTATAAAAACGAAATCCGTTTTGTTTAATATTCTTCCCACACCGAAATAATTAAAAACGACCAGCACATCTTTAAACACAAGATTGGAAAACTACTTATTTAGCCAAAGATTTATTTAATATCGTTTGCGTACGAAAAATAAAAAACATCTATAGGCGTTGTAGTTTTCTTTAAGAATAATATTTAACCAGGTCAATGGTTATTTTGCATTTTGTGATGGATAAAAATCACAACGATTAGTGATAGAAAGTGAAAAAAAGGCGGCGACATTGTTTCTCATTATATTGCCGACGATATATTCTTTCTTTCTTTCTCTTTTTTTTTTTAAATACAGGCCAATTTATAAGGATTATAAAACAGCTTCTTTAGGCTCTAGAACAGTTTTGCCAGATTGTGGAATTTTTTATTCAACTGACACCGATAATTTTGAGAAGGGATATTTGATACATAAAGTACACGATTAATCTTCGAAGTGATTAGCTAACCGTTACACTTGAACTTTAGTGGTGGATATTGAATAAAAACAATATCCCCCAATCTGGCAACACTGCTCTAGAATTAAAGAGTTTCAAGAATTCAGTATGCCATCACAACTTTAAAAAAAATTTATTTGAATTTGCAGACCGTAATTTTTTACAGGTAATGAAAAATTAAAAAGCGAATAACACTGCCATGTTCTGAAGTGGCAGATATTTTCAAATGACAAATTATTTGGCAGGAATTAATAAATAATAAATAAAAACGTTGCATGAACACTATAAATTGAAGTTGACCAAGTTTTGTGCGTTGTCATTTTGCTTGCTTTAGTCGTGTCTACTTTGTTTGCCTGATGAAGGATCGTAGTTTCATTTCAACTAGAAACATTTATTGATTTTTTAAGAACAATTTATGGTATTTGTATAAATTCTTTTATTTGTTATTTTTCAATCGTAGCTCGTCGGTGAATGTTTTATTAATTTCTATCACTTCATTGGGCTTCTTGCACAAACTCGTCATTTGTCTCGTCATTTTTGTGACAATTTTCTCACTCATTTCTTTCACTTATGTTTTTTCGTTAATGATTTTCAAAGATAATGTCAAATTTACAATGTAGCACTCAAATGAGACTTTTCTTATATTTCTTATATTTTTATATTTCTATTATACCGATATTTATATTCTGAGAAAAATTAAACGGAAAATACCATTTCCTCTGATGCTGATAAAGAATAATCGTATAAACAAACCATTAACATTATAGCTATAAGATTAAGTGGTCGTTCCTAAATAAACTTTCATGAACTAACATCAGTTCTCGGGTTCATGAGATTTCATTTTCTGCTATTTGTCTATAATATTTCATTGATATTGTCCTGGAAAATGCTTTGTTAGATAAGTCCCTTTGTTATTTTTACTTTCTCTTACCCATATACATGACACAGAGAAAGTATTGTTTTTGCGTCAAATTTTCGAAATTGAATTTTTGTTATATTTACACGTTTTGAGGTCCCCTGAGTCCAAACATCATGTTTTTAGAGGTTGGTCTGTGTGTGTGTCTGTCTGTTATCAGCATATCTCAAGAAAAAATAATAGCAGAAAGTCCAAACTTGATATTCTAAATGTGTATTATATAGGGATGCTACACTAAACGTTTTGTTGAGATCAAGCAAATGGTTCGTGTACAGGGACATTTAAGAGAATTCAAATACGTTATGTCTATGAGGAAATTTCTGGTGAGTACAGTGTAAAATCTATAGGCTGACTTAAACGAAACAGACTGAACAAAATTTATTGTATGCATGAAAGCATGTTTTGTGTAGATCGTTGTGTGGAAATAGTTCATCATTCATTTAAAGGGCTACCCAAAGTATTTGGTTACATTGCGGTTACACTTGGAAATTGCTGGAAATGTAATTATTTTTGTGTTAGACCTTTTTCCAGTAAGACCAAATATAAGTACACAATATTGTTTATAGTGCACGTTGATTATAGACAATATACAAGGCTACCCAAAATTATGCCAAATGTTCTTTTCTATTGAATGTAATTGATGGAAATACTTTGCTATATTTTACTATATCGACGAAAATTGCTTTGGAAGCAAAATTAATTTTTCATACATTTACTGTAAACAAAGTATTTTTTGAAATTTCAACTCTGGTTTGTTGTATAATATCACGTTTTGACTTGTCCTGATTACAAAAGTCCAATTTTTAGCGATCGATCTGTATATATGTCTGTTATCAGCATAATTTAAAAGCAAATAGTTGCAGAAAATTCAAATTTGGTATTTTGAGGTCCGTATTAGGTTGACACTTACAATTTTGATTAAGATTTGGAAGTTTGAAGGCAAATTAATAACAGTTTTAACTTTGTTTTTTTAAATAATTGTATGGACTATAATTAAACGGGGGTTGAGAGGGGCGGTAGCCCTTCTCACACAGAGTTACTTTTTCAAATAAAACTGTTCCTAAACCTATTTTAGATTATTTTAAAAGTACATTGAACTTTATTATCTTACGCAATTGATCATAAGACTTAACATGCAATCTATCTTTAAAATATTGAAACGCGTGTGAGTGACACGCCAGGTTACTTTTTTATAAAAACTTAAACTTCATCGTAACAAAATATTTTAAAGTGTATATATGTTACAGTTAAAGCATGAAATCCGCTATTTCATAGAATAAATAGGTATTTCATGAAATAACTGGACAAGTCAGTTAAAGTATATAATATTATTGAATTCCACGATTTAACTAGGTATTCTATAGAATAACGATTACTTGATCGTTAAAGTATGAAATGAATATGCATAATCCCCGCTAAATTTTGGGGAATGTGATTAATTATTCAATATTTACCACATTTACCGGTTATTTTAGCAGTGCTGCAGCACAAAATTTTGCATATTTTTCAGACACATGCATTTTGAGACAGGAGTACACACAGTGATTTTTTTTTTCATGTACGCAAAGCGTACAGACGTTCGAATTACTGGCTGCTGCAGTACAAAATTGTGCATACTTTTCAGATTCATGCATTTTGAGATAAGGGTATCCAATGATTTTTTTTTCATGTACGCTATGCGTACAGACGTTCGAGATACTGGCTGCTGCAGTACAAAATTGTGCATATGTTTCAGATTCATGCATCTTGAGATAGGGGTATCCAGAGATGTTTTTTTTTTTTTTTCCTGTTCGCAAAGCGTACAGACGTTCGAAATACTGGCTGCTGCAGTATAAAATTGTGCATACGTTTCAGATTCATGCATCTTGAGATAGGGGTATCCAGTGATGTTTTATTTTTTGTTTTCATGTACGCAAAGCGTACAGACGTTCGAAATACTGGCTGCTGCAGTAAAAATTTGTGCATATGTTTTAGATTCATGCCTCTTGAGATAGGGGTATCCAGTGATGTTTTTTTTGGTTTTCATGTACGAAAAGCGTACAGACGTTCGAAATACTGGCTGCTGCAGTACAAAATTGAGCATATGTTTCAGATTCATGCATCTTGAGATACTAAAAGTTTACCTAAAATGCATAAAATTAAAAAAAATATGCAAAAATTTGTACTGCAGTAGCCAGTATCACGCACGTCTGCCTTGGCTTGGCGAGTAAGCGCTCCTTATATACCCCTGTAGAAAAGTGTGGAAAGTTCCAGAAATTTCCGTATCTCATCAGCCAATGAGATTAGAGCTTCCATATTTGGTATATCCCTAATAAGGATTTTCACGCCAAGGTCGCCAAAAAATCGCCAAGGTGGGGAAAAGTCGCCAAATTTGGCGCCAAATCCATTACCTGCCTTATTGGGGCTTTTTATAGGGTTTTTAAGGGAAAATAAGGTTATCTTAACGATAAAACGACTAGAAATGCACAAAATTAACACTTTATCAACTAACTAAGCCTCTTTGAAAGAATTTATACAAAAATGAACACAATTACTTACAATTTTGTAACAATATGCACAAATTTGTACTGCAGCAGCCAGTATTTCGAACGCCTGTACGCTTTGCGTACATGAAAACCAAAAAAAAAAAAAACATCACTGGATACCCCTATCTCAAGATGCATGAATCTGAAACGTATGCACAAATTTGTACTGCAGCAGCCAGTATTTCGAACGTCTGTACGCTTTGCGTACAAGAAAACAAAAAAAAACATCACTGGATACCCCTATCTCGAAATGCATGAATCTGAAACATATGCACAAATTTGTACTGCAGCAGCCAGTATTTCGAACGTCTGTACGCTTTGCGTACATGAAAACAAAAAAAAAAACATCACTGGATACCCCTATCTCAAAATGCATGAATCTGAAACATACGCACAATTTTGTACTGCAGCAGCCAATATTGCGAACGTCTGTACGCTTTGCGTTCATGAAAACAAAACAAAAAAAAAATCACTGGATACCCCTATCTCAAAATGCATGAATCTGAAACATACGCACAATTTTGTACTGCAGCAGCCAATATTGCGAACGTCTGTACGCTTTGCGTTCATGAAAACAAAACAAAAAAAAACATCACTGGATACCCCTATCTCAAAATGCATGAATCTGAAACATACGCACAATTTTGTACTGCAGCAGCCAATATTGCGAACGTCTGTACGCTTTGCGTTCATGAAAACAAAACAAAAAAAAAAACATCACTGGATACCCCTATCTCAAAATGCATGAATCTGAAACATACGCACAATTTTGTACTGCAGCAGCCAATATTGCGAACGTCTGTACCCTTTGCGTTCATGAAAACAAAACAAAAAAAAAACATCACTGGATACCCCTATCTCAAAATGCATGAATCTGAAACATACGCACAATTTTGTACTGCAGCAGCCAATATTGCGAACGTCTGTACGCTTTGCGTTCATGAAAACAAAAGAAAAAAAAAATCACTGGATACCCCTATCTCAAAATGCATGAATCTGAAACATATGCACAATTTCGTACTGCAGCAGCCAGTATTTCGAAAGTCTATACGCTTTGCGTACATGAAAACAAAAGGAAAAAACATCACTGGATACCCCTATCTCAAGATGCATAAATTTGAAACATATGCACAATTTTGTACTGCAGCAGTCAGAAATTCGAACCTCTGTACGCTTTGCGTGCATGAAAACAAAAAAATAAATCACTGGATACCCCTATCTCAAGATGCATGAATCTGAAACATATGCACAAATTTGTACTGCAGCAGCCAGTATTTCGAACGTCTGTACGCTTTGCGTACATGAAAACAAAAAAAAACATCACTGGAAACCCCTATATCAAAATGCATGAATCTGAAACATATGCGCAATTTTGTACTGCAACAGCCAGTATTGCGTACGTCTGTACGCTTTGGGTACATGCTTTTATGATCAATTAATTTATAAAATAATTTTGAAATTGTTTATTTTATACTTTAATGGTCTGTCATTAGTTATTTCATAGAATAACTAGGTAAATTATGAAATTTTTTATCTATTATATACTTTAACTGACTTGTCTAGTTATTTCATGAAATAACTGAATTATATACTTTAACGGTAACATATATATATTTCAAGCATAAAATATAAGCACAAAAATAATATTTTTAAAAGCATAGTATATGTTTAAAATTGAGAATGCTGGGTAAATTTGAATTCCAAAAAAAAAAAGGAGAAATAATTTTATGAATTTATAGGTCTGAGCAGTTTAAATTATACCTTCAATGATCTCAAGCCTTAATTTTTAACAATATTTTAAATATTAAATTTTAATCAATACAATTTAAAATAATTGATCGACTTATTATTATGATAGAATTCGATGAATAACGATTGATTCTAACAGAATGATCTAACTATGAATTATGTAATGTCCACACACATTCACGTATTTTATTTAAATTAGGTATATATGCTTCACAGATTATGGGGGAAAATTGGAATAAAAATATAGCAATTTAAGTTTTGTTTAACTCGATGACGCTTTTTCATGAAATTGAACAATGTTAGGGAAATTAAGAAAATATATATAAACACCTGTATTTAGAGATACATTCTATACATACATGCACATACACATATAGAGGCCTCACAGCATTCGTAAAATTTTATGCTTGTTTTATTATATTACTAAAACAGTTTAAGGACAATACTTATAAAGACTATATTTTAGCATTGAAACAGTCGAAAACATTTAAGAAAAATTTCTTATTGTTAGTACTGGTGGCAATATAATAAAATAAACGTAAAATTTTAGAAAAGTTGCAAGGTCTGTATATATATAAATATACATATATATATATACACATGCATAGCAGTGGGTAACAAAAGTGTCCGAACACTAGCAAAAATTCCTATGTAAAAAAAGTAACTTCATACGGTTTTGTTAAATAAATCCTTATCGTATCATGTTCTTAGTCAGTCTGAGAACAGGATTCGACAAGGATTTATTTAACAAAACAGTATTAAGTGTAGTTTTTTTATATAGGAATTTTTGCTAGTGTTCGGACACTTTTGTTACCGACTGTACACACACACATATGTATATATATATATATAAGCAAAATAATTAAAGCCAAAAGAAAAATTAATCCCAAAACACATGAGGGCCTTCATCAGGGGAGCTCCCCCATGTAGGAAGGGAATATGAGATGTTTATGACGAAACTCTGGTAATTTAACCAAAAACACGTTTCTAGCCCCCAACTTCTCACAGATGGAAGCAAGTCCATACAGCAAACGAATTTTAATTAATACAAGGCATAAAAAGCAATTAAATTCAGAAATCAAGCACAAAATATAATACATTAATATAAAATACAAGAATATAAATGATACAAGAATATATAAATACATACCTGGACAAACTCGAATAGTCATTAGAATATCGAAAATTGAAAACCACCCCCCATTATAAACATAGAACCCGCTCCAGCTAGTAGGGCCACTTACCATCACTTAAATGTCGCCCAAAATGCGGTTTGTTACGTTTTGGCGCGGCCGTTTTGGCGCGGCCGTTTCGGCGCCGGCCGTTTTGGCGCTGGCCGTTTTGGCGCCGGCCGTTTCGGCGCCAGATGTTTACATTCCGAACTTTTTAAGATTTTTTTTTTTTTTTTTTTTTTTTTTCCGAAAACTTAATAAATAGTCGGGAATATTCAAGAATTTTATAACTGTTTATTATTATGTGGATTAAAATAAACCCGCGAGTTAATCATTATTGACTTTATTTAAGTGAAGGCAGTTTTAGAATTGGTTAAGAATGCATACCTTTTCTTTATCCTGTTTCTTGCTAAAGTTAACTTTTATTTTATCTCAGCAAGCTTTATTATATAGGAAATTTTAATACGCAAACTGTAAATAAAAATAAACAGAAGTCTTTAATAATTAAATTCTGTGTAACAACAACAAAAAAAAAAAAAAAAAAAAAAAAGAAGAAGAAGAAGAAGAATAGCAGTGATAACTTTAAGATAATGAAAACTTTATAGAAAGTTATTTTTTTATTTTTATGAATTTTTTTTTTTTTAATAACTGGTGGAGATTTAAAAGTACAGGATATTTTCATCTGGCACTTCTAAACGTAAATTGCTCATTTTTCTTTTTGTACAGTTGATTTTTACTGATTTAGTGATTAATGAACCTAAGTCTACATTTTAACTGTGGGGAGTTACTAAGTTACAATAAATAAAGTAAATAGTAAGCTGAGGGGGGGGGGGATGGTATTAAAAATTAATAAGTTGTATGGAACTATTCTACTATGTGTAATAAGTTTCAGAAATTTAGAGCAATGCGAGCTTTAAGTAAGTTATTAAAAAAAAAAAAAATTAAAGCAGGTGTGTATTTACCGTGTAATGGTTTTTGCCGGTTTTTACTATCTGGGCCAAAACATGTTTTTCCCATGGTTTTTACCACCTTCAGAAAAAATAAAATTCCTATTTTTTTATTTTTTTATTTATTTTTGTTTTTTAATTTACCCCCAAAAACCTTCGGGACATATTTTAAAATTTTTAGTTCTCATTTTCCCAATATTATTTACTATGAAATTTCCATTCTTTCATCCATTTCTAACAACAATATTTTGAAAATAAAAATAAATAAATAAATAAAAAAGCAATGTTGACGTCATGAAATTTGTTTTATTACATGATCAGTTTAACCCTTTATCAGTTACAAACTTTTTTTTCTGTCACTCAATAGTTGAAATAAAAGGCTAATGTGACAATCTTAAAAAAAGAAAAAAAAAAAAAATTGGAAAATAAGATTATTATTTTCATAGTAATAAGTTTAATAAATTTTAACTACAAAAATCAAGTTCTTTTCTCAGATTATCACTGGCTCCTTTAAATTACGATTAATTCATCAGTAATATCATTAATAAATAATTAAAATATTTTTTTGGTTCATGCATAAAATAAATAAATAAATAAATAAATAAATAATAATAATCAGAAATGACATTGTTTATTTTATTACGCAAAGAACCGCCCGACGATAAGTTTAATAAGTTTTAACTAGAAAAATCGAGATTTTTTTTCTAAGGTTATCACTGGCTTCTTTAAATTGCGAAAAGTTCTATTCATCATTAATATCATTAATAAAATATTAAAAATATTTCTTGATTTAAGCATTAAAAAAAAAAAATAATAATAATCTGGTGTGTCACTCACTCGACTTTCTCTCACCCTAAAATTTAATACTATAAATACAGGTTGGATATTAAGAGGTAAGAAAACGATGTTATGTAAACCTATGTTAAACAATTCAAAGGGAGACTTTTATATGATAATTAGTTCTGCGTGAGGGGGGGGGGGAGGCTACCGCTCCCCCAACCCCCCGTTTCATTGTCATATTTATATAGAACCTCCGTCACATTTATATAGAATTTAATTCGGTTATTAAAAAATAATTCTGTTTTTAAAAAATAATTTATTAAAATTATTATTTTAAAAAATTATCTTTTATGAAAATGAAGACGATTTCCATAATACACAAGTAGTATAACACCAAATATCCAAAAAAAGTCCACTTTATTCTCTCTCTCTCTCTATATATATATATATATTTAAAAAAAAAAAAAAAAGATTTTTTTTCTAAGCTTTTTTTTTTTTTTCGTTAAAAGTAAAAAAAAATCGATAACTTCGTTTTAAATTATCGCAGATCGATGGTTCAACCATTCGTTTTAAAGGTATTGGCGAGCTCTTTTGAAAGATACCCATCATGAAAATTTACTCCCCTCGAGGTGGGACTTGCCCCCCAGGGGGAGAGGCGAGGCTCCTACATACACAAATGACTAATTTTAATAATTTTTAATTGTAAAAATCTAGTTTCTCACCTTATCATTGGCTCTTTTAAATCACGCAAAATTCTATTCATCATTAATATATTTAGCAAATAATTTAAAATATTTTTTTGTTTACGCATAATATATATATATATATATATATATATATATAATAAAGTCAGAAATTACATTGTTTATTTTATTACCCAAAGAACCGCACGGCAATAGGTTTAATAAGTTTTAACTACAAAAATCGAGTTCTTTTCTCAGATTACCACTGACTTCTTTAAATTACGAAAAATCCTATTCATCATTAATGTCATTAATAAAAAATTAAAAATATTTTTTGGTTCAAACATTAAAAAAAAAAAAAAAAAATCAGAAATTACATTGTTTATTTTATTCCCCAAAGAACCTCCATCACCAAATTGGTTAGAATCTTTAGAATTGCTGCGTATGTGTTGCCATCTGATGACTAAGTTTAATAAAAAACAAGTTTCTAATCTTATCATTGGCTCCTTTAAATTAAGCAAAATTCTATTCATCATTAATGTATTTAATAAATAATTTAAAATAGTTTTTTCTTCACGCATAATAAATAAATAAATAAGAAATCATATCTATCATTAAATAAATTTTAACTGAAAAGGCTGAGACGAAAACCGCGGCCATTTCGTGAAGGACAGGCTGCGCAAAAACGGCCTCTCCGAAATGGATCTCGCGCCAAAACGGCCGCGCCAAAACAGCCGCGCCGAAATGGGTTTCGCGCCGGAACGGCCGCGCCAAAACGGCGGCGCCTAAACGGCCGCGCCAAAACGTCCCATTCCGCCCAAAATGGAACAACAAACCTTAAGAGGGATTGTGATCAAGAATATTGAAATGTTTATTGATTAAAAAAAAACAGGATAACGGTTAACAGTTAGTGTGTTTTTGATATTTTTCATAGCCAGATTCAGGTCTAAATTCTTATTGCAAATCATTTTAATTCTGTTTATTTGGGTGAGCATAATATTTTTTAAAACTTTAAGACTAATACAGGAGAACCAATTTGTTAAATTACAAACTTTAAAGTTAAAATCTTGCCTTTTATCATAAACCCCAATAAATCATTTATTTTTTTAATTTTTAAATCCAGGAAAGAAGTTTGGTCTTCAGAGTCAGTACGGTTTAAGAAAAGATCGGATTGATAGATTTCAGCTGCATATTTCGTAAAATCTACACAGTTTATTGCTATTACGTCATCAATATACTTATAAAACTTAATATCTTTGAATTTTCTTTCAAACAATGACAAAAAAATGTTGGCGAAGGCACTCGAGTAACTTATTCCCATCGGGATACCGTGAATTTGTAAAAAAATAATCAACACCGTTAAACAAAACATTTTTGAAGATGCAAAATTTAATAAGGTTAATCCAGTAAACTTTTCTTTAAAATATTTTAAAATTGGGTAATTATTTTTAATGATACTGCAATTATCGTCTGACTCTAAAGTGTTTAAGATATTATTGAGTAAATAAAAAAGTTTTTTACCGGCCTTGTAATTATAAGCAAAATTACCACAATTAACGAAACGAAATTTAATGGGATATTTATGAAATTTAACATTAATAAATAGGTATGGAAAATTAAAACTGTTTCTATTTATATTGAGGTTTTTTTTTTTTTTTTTTTTTTTTAATCAAAAGCCAATATTCTTTTTCTTATAATAGAGGGGGAGTCATTTAATTTTTTGTAAGAACAATTACCGGAATATTCTTTGCTAAGTAACATCTTGTAAAAAACTTTACAAAAAATGGCAAAATTATTTCGAGCTTTATCAATGGTGGCTATAATAAATTTTTTCTTTCAGTTTTCAATATTTTCTTTTAAGTCTGTATTGTAATCTTCATGAATTTTCTTTCCAAATTAACTCCTATAAAATGTTGAATCCCTTTCAAAATATTCCATAATTCTCTTTTTCCATAATTTAAAATCTTCTATAGGCCAAATATATTTGTAAGAGAGTTTTAAAATAAAAATATCTTAATCTTTTACAATAATATCTACGATTTTTCTGTTGGTATAATTGAAATTTAACTGGAAATTGGCACCTAAATTCATAAGATTTCTTAGCTTAGTATTTTCTATTATATCTAAATTACCTGTAATTATATGTTCATGATGGGAATCCTTAAAATCTCTATAGAAATCTTAATTACAATAACACTCATTATCTTTAATAAGATCAATATTTTTACTAACTTTATTATAATTGCAAATTAGCTTTTTAAAATTTATATTATAGCTGTAAGCAATTCTGATATTACAAGAGTTTTTAAGTGGAAAAAATTCATTACAAATTCCTATAATTTTATTTATTTTAATATAGTCAAAAATTTTATCTTTATAACTCAAAACAAAGTTTTCAATAGGAGCTTCTTTTGATGATATCTTTATTTCCGTTAAATCTGAAATATTCTATATTTAAATTTTAACTTATATATATATATAAGTATTTAAAAATATCCTTTTTTTTAACAGAAAGATTTGTTTCAAAGAAAAAAAAAAAAAAACAATTTTCCTTTTTTTTCCTCACCTAACGGATGTTGAAGAATGTTAAATTATAACCAAACCATTCTATCAGCAAGCAAGAACGTTTTGTTTACGTTTATGGACATGTGTGAAAAAAATATTTTTCACGCCTTCATACCCCTACTTCCCCCACTAAAAAAAAAAAAAAATCCTATTTTTTTTTTGTCCTATTTTATCCCATTTTTATCATATATATCTTATTAAAAAAATAAAGTTCGATCAATTTGTAGTAACGTATTTTGAAGAGTATCTCTTCTACATGCTTATTTTATATTAATGTGTAAATAGTAAAGATTTCAAAAGAAAATGGAAGGATTTGTTGTAGTTAACAGAGTGTGTTGCCTCTTTATTCTGAAAACTATGCTCGAGTTCTGTTAGTGAACTTCTTTTCGCTTGGTGTACGGTACAAACATTCTTGCGGCTCATTTCAATATGGTATTCATACAAAGCTATGGCCACAAAACTTTCACCAATGCCCCGATTGTGCTTATATGATTTTGGCGAGAATAGTCCTTAACAATGCATGGCGTCAGAAAAATTCCCAGTCAAACAACGTGCATTTTATCATGAACAGGAACATTCAAAGCTGAAAACTTTCATAAATACCGAGACACTACCTGTCTCAAAGTTGAGCATGTGCATACACGTGCATGTAATATTCAACAGCTTCTGAAATTCATGATGAGGATGGTCTCCTGATTTCAGACTTGCTTTTTTCTGATTTGAAAACTTCTTTAGTTAAACTTCGAAAGAAGTTTTATTACGAGTATTCGTTACAGCTAAATCCTGAAATGCAATACAGAAGATACTACACATGTTAATCTCACTGGCTAACAAGTGAAGGAACTGCTTTGTATTCATCATAAGATAATCGAATAATTTGAAAAGAATCCTGAATGACTTCTCGTATTTCGACCTTAATTTCTGTTACATCTGGCTCTAGGAACACCGGAAAATTCGTGTTTAGGTAGAAGCATATGTACTCTGTTCGAATTCCAAGCAAGCCTGGCACATAACATTCAATAACTTATAAGGCATTTTGATCTCGTGTTATTAAAAAGGAGCACAAAATGAGTAAATTATGTGATTAAACATATTGCTATGTTCCCGATTTTTTTTTTTTTTATATATATATATATACGTCAACTTTTTACACGAACGTCGAAAAATGAACTTATACTTCTGGTTGCGATTTTTTTAGAACCTCCATAGTCCATAAAATAAAAATAATTTAAACAAAAGACGTCTTCCTGTGAATGCTCTACACACCTGTGGGATTATTACTTTCTCTTACCCATAAGGTAGAGAAAGTATTGTTTTTGGGTCAAATTTTCGAACATGGTCTGTGTGTCTGTCTGTTATCAGCATATCTCAAAAATAAATTATGGCAGAAAGTTCAAACTTGGTATTCTAAATGTGTATCATATAAGGATGCTAAAGTAAGCTTTTAGTTAAGATCAAGGAAATGGTTCGTGTACAGGGACAATCAAGAGAATTCTAATACATTACGTCTATGGGGGAAATAGCAGGTGAGTAGAGTTTAACGACTATAGACTGCACTAAACCAAATGAAACGAATATATATTTTTTGTAATAGAGATAGTGAACAGGGAAAAAAAAATTGTGTATGTAGGAGCCACGCCTCCCCCCTGGCGGGGGGGAAGTCCCCCCTCGACGGGAGTAAATTTTCATGATGGGTATTTTTCAGAAGAGCTCGCCAATGCTTTTAAAACGAATGGTTGAACCATCAATCTGCGGTAATGTAAAATGAAGTTATCGATTTTTTTTTTTACTTTTAACAAAAAAAACCTTAGAAAAAAAAATCGTATTTTTTTTTTTTTTTTTTCTTCTAATATTGAGAATAAAATGGACTTTTTTTGGATATTTAGTGTTATACTACTTCTCTAATATGGAAATCGTCTGCATTATCATAAAAGATAATTTTTTTAAATAATAATTTGAATAAATTCTTTTTAAAAAACAGAATTATTTTTTAATAGCCGAATTAAATTCTATATAAATGTAGGTGCATTAATGAAACGGGGGGTTGAGGGGGGGGCGGTAGCCCCCCTCACACAGAACGAATTATCATATAAAACTCTTCCGAAGCCTAATTTGTATTGTTTAACACAGGTTTACATAACAGTACTCGTTATCTTACCTATTAATCTGCAACCTGTATTTATAGTATTAAATTTCAGGGTAAGAGAAAGTCGTGTGGGTGACACACCAGATTACCTTAATTGTTATTATGCTGCCAGTGAAAACCTTTATTCTCGTTTGGGCATAACTCTTGAAATAAAAATATTGATTAACGAACAGTTTGCAAATTCCTTCTTTAGAAAATCGTACTTTACTATAAACTAGCAATTTTTGAATGGGAAATGCACTTTAGAATAAATTCAAAAATTTTCACACCAACACTAAAATGATCTGACGGCATTGAAAATGTCTGAAAACAATATAGAGGTGTTGTTTCAAGTAAATTTTCTTAAATATGCTTGCAAATCTATTCAACTCTATTCATGCGACTCTTCTTCGCACAAGGACTAAATATGTAATATTGGATACTTCAGTTGGATTATATGTTATTCGAAGCAGCTTACAGTTTTACTTTCTCTTACCCATATATGGCAGATATCGGAATACTTTTGTATGAAATTAAGTTTTTGATGCAGTTACCTGGTTTGAGATCCCCTGTTTTCGAAAATTAGGCACATTGAGAATTTGGTTTAAGTGTGTGTATGTGTGCTTGAGTCTATTATTATCATAACCCAAAACTAAATATTATTATAAAGTCCATATTCAGTATTCTAAATTCCGAAAGTTTAACACTAAGTGGATTTGTGAGAGAGATCTCTTACTCAAAAGTCTGCTCTATTGGATCAAAATCTGAATTCCCTCTCTTTGTTTCGCACCTGTTTCATTAATTTACATGAATATTTTTAGTTTTATATAATTTTTTAAAAATTAAATTCCCTTTTTTGTTCCGAATCGGTAACGTCTCTTAAGAGTTTGCCATATTTTAAGACAAATATTGATTTGCGTAAATCTGTAGAAAACTTTAAACTACTTTAAAGAGATTTCCAATTTTGCAGTTCTATGTCATTTTATTTCTTGTTCCTAATAAAAAAATATATATGACAACCAGTCTTTACTCAACTTCTTCTTCTTTATTTTATTTTCTTTATTTATTTGAAAATTCCTAAAAGTTGAGTAAAGACTGGTTGTCACATATATTTTTATTAGGAACAAGAAATAAAAATTATGGCATAGAACTACATTTCTTTTTCCCTCGGTAAAAGGCGCTTTTTAAAATTTTGACTGTTCAGTAACAGTACAGAAAAATAAAAATAAAAATAAATATTAATTTTTCAAATCTAATGTTGTAGTTTTTATTTCTAATCCATAATCGATTAAAAGGAAAAAGAAAACACAGCTCCTGTATTTTTATTTCAATATTTTATTTTTAAATTCCCAAAACTGTACATTTCGCAAATCTTTTCTTCTTTCCCATAAAAGCTTATCTAAAGATAGAAACGACTAGCTTTACACTAAAAATAATATATATATATATTACAAAAAAATACTTCAATCGATAAAGTTATATATGTCTAAGGTTAGCGTGTTTGGGTGTCACAAGATCTCACACAAATGACAGCCTGTTATTGAACCTCCGTTTTTTTTCTCTCCTTTCGATGGATCGAATCATGTGTGACAGGTTGAATCACTCAAGAGAAATCGCATTAAGGACTGATTGTCATTCTTCTATAAGAAAACAATCGGAAAAAAGAAGACATGAAAATCGAGGCCACGTAGAAAAACATATTTAACTCTTATGGTTATGTCGAACTTAAATTCCATTTTTTTTTTTTTTCGAATAGGTCAGTATATGTCCAATAAGCCATCTATTTCTCTCTCTCTCTCTCTCTCTCTCTCTCTTTTTTTTTTTTTCTTTTTTAAATTTACCTCTAAAATGTTTTACTTTAAAACTTTTTTAATTCATAAAATTCGAAGGCGGTAATTTTCTTACTTGTAATCATATATATTATATATAATAATATAAAACTCATGCGCGGAATGTCTATTTTCACGTAAAAACTTAAAATAAAATAACCATTTATATTGTTTTACATTAAATATAAGTTTATTTGATATTTATAAAAGTTGTATTCTCTTATTATTATTCTAGAAATATATTTACGTTTCTCAATAATATTAGTGGTCCGAACAATTTTAAATTACACTGCGCTGAAAAAAAAAAAAAAAAAAAAAAAAAAAAAATCAACCCTTGATAACATTTTTGCTGATTCTTATGTAAAATGACTTTTTGAATCCGAATGTGACTACCATTTTGCCTAGTCACCCACAGTTTTATCGGGACACCACTCCCCTTCCCCAATTTTTCTATTTTTCTCACTGTTCGGTAGTTTTATGGCCATGAATTTGATTTGGAGAATAAAAAGTAATTAATTTAACACTTAAACAAAAATATATAATGTTTAATAAATAAAATTAGTAATAGATTAAAGAAACATAAGAAATGTAATACATGATTTCAGTAGCAAATCTCCCCCTCCCCTAAATTTTCCCCTTGCCGAAAATGTTGATGTTTCAGAATTTTTCAACTCTGTAGCCCCTCAGAATATATTCAACAGTTAAAAATAATCCCCTCCCCCCCTGCCCTCACAAAAGCCATAAAATTACCGAAAAGTGATAAAATTAGGGGGGCCATCCCTAAAAAACGGTGGGTGATAGGGCAAAAGGAACGTCATATTCGGATTCAAAAGATCATTTTACATAAGAATTTGCCAAAATGGTGTTGGGGGCAATTTTCATGCCGAGCAGTGTTATGAATTTTGTGGTCCGTGAAATTTCAAGTTGAGAAATTAGTGTTCCGTTAAGCCGAAAAAATTGCTTTCAAAGACCACATAGAGGATATATTAGAAAACTGAACATTAAATTAACTTTTATATGACCGATATTTTCATTTTAGTCAAGAAGTGTTTTAAAGATTATCATTTATCCCAAAGAATATTCAATGCAGATGTAGAGAGAAATATGCGGCACTCCTAGTTAAAAGAAAAACATGAACTGTCCACTCATCACTTTTATCAACTCTCTCTCGCTCGTTTTCAATTTCTAATGTAGATGTAATGTAGCTTCTCCTTGATTCTAGCAGGGCGTTAAAACGCTCTTACAATACGCTTAATATATTTATAATTTTTAATATGTACATTTTAATCAAGATATTAAATTAATACATAAATAAAAGGCATCCATTTAATCGCCCAAACTTAAACACAAAGTAATAATATTATGGAATTTAAAGTTTTATTTACAGATAAAATCTAGACTGGAAACTCCAGAATGACTGGATATTATTCAACTTCGATGTATGCTGAACCCGTGCTGTATGCCTTAACCAGGTAAGTGAAATCTTACCTCTTCATTATTAATATTATTTAATATAAATGAAAAATTATAGAAGCGCTCTATCTCTATGCAAATATATATAATTTTATATGAGATCAGTTATTTAAGACTGCGCAATAATTTGTACTACTGAGCATTCAATATTATATTTAGTTATTTACAAAAGGATATTCACCCCAGGTCTAGATATCTTAACCAGACAATTGACCTTAACCCATACGCCAACAATATTAGAGTATTCAAAATAATAGTTACCAAAAGTTGCAAAAAAAAAATAAAAAAAATAAAAATAAATAAATCCTGTCAAAAGTAATTTAAAACAGAAATTTAAAAAATTAGAAACTGAATAATGTTATTAGTTTATTTTTAAACGTAATTGTGTAATTCCAGTATATTTTTCATTCATATGGCAATTTCATATGAAAAAACACTACAAAATATACTGCATACAATAAAATAATATAAAATAAACAGTAGTCTGTATAAAAATGTACAATAATCAATCTAAAATAAACGATTTTCAAATCGAAGAAGCTATTCAAGCAGTTTTTTTTTTAACGTCGCTCAGGAATATTTAGTTATAAAATGTTTCTAGAAACAAAAACTATACATATCAATTTAAACATTTTAGTTTGGATATGTGCTTTATTAAAGTTGTAATGTAAAATGTATAATATATATATATATGTATATATTTTAATTCAACGACTTTTTAACTTATTTCTTCTGACAATTTTCATTTTCATTTTCATTTTTTTTTCTTTTGACCTCAAGAGTTATCAGAAAAGCATTCTATGATATTCTTTTACAATACGCATTAACAATCTGTACTTGATCTTTGATACTTTCGTTTGGCTTAGGATAAGCTTTTACTTTTTTTTTTTTTTCTTCCGAAATGTGTATAGAACAATGTTATGGAATTTCAAAGTTATTCAATTTTAAATTATAATTTTGTAATTAACATTTAAAAGGCACTACAAATTATAGACAAGAAATAGATTTTAAATATGAGGATTAATAACTTATAGAAAGTCAATCAGTATGTTATTTTTACTTTCTTTTTTTTTTTAATCTTGTGCCTACTTGCCCGAATGAAAAACATATATAAACATGCTGAAAAATTTATATTGCATATTATCACTAGTTTGCACATTATAATACTTAAGATATTAAATGAAACAAAATATTTTTGCAATATTTTCAGTTGAAGCGCCTTAAGCAACCTTATTAACTCTTCCTCTAAGTCAGCAAATAAATATTTAAAAAGAAAAAGTATCTCGAATTTTTCTTTCAATTTTACTTACAATAAAATAAAAATAAAATAAACAAATTTCAAAATGTATTTCTCTTTCGTCTCTTTCTAAAAGTATATGAGAGGGCGAAAATAAAATACCTTATGTATGGGGAAAAAATAAAAATAAAATAAAAGTCTTTTGATCTTTGTGTTCGAGGAATATAAAAAGCATGTCGATACATATTTCAGTCTACAGTCCCTTGGGCATGCATCCAAAAAATATGCTAAAACTACTGAATTCAATTAGTATTTAGTTTTAGAATTTTTAGAAAACTGGATTTTTTCAGAAAGAAAATAATGAATTAAATTCTGATTAATGTATACGTACACGTCTCATCCGTTTAATTTAAGGATACGTCGCTCGTTAATTAAAAAATAGTTTAACATTAAGAAAATTCGTATATATTTTTTCTTTTAATGGACAGAACAGCAAGTAAATAAATGCTTGGTTTTACTTTCACACACATGCAAAAATTTAGAAAATATCATTAATAATAATAATAGTAAAAGAAAATATTATAATAGTTAGCTATATTGAAAACTAGCCTACTAATATTATATAAATTGAATGTTTATTTTTTCTTTTCTTTGAAGAAAATTATTATGCGTTATAGCTTGCTCACATGATAAGTTTCTTTATGCGTCCTCTGTGTAGTAGAACTTAATTTTTTTTTTTTTTTTTTTTTTTTTTTAACGTGCGGGCACATTATTTCGTCCTAAATAACTCTAGTTTAAAAAAATAAAGCAAAGTACAAGTTCAGTTCCTAAACATAGAAATAATTTTTGTATATTCTGAGTAGAAGAGATAGTAGGTAATACAAAAAATAATTTTAGTTGAGATAACGATGTCAATGATGTTCCGGAACACGAAAAAGAACCTGAAGAATATTCTTATACTAATTAATATATATATATATATATATACATCATAATACCAACACCGCAAAAATAAAACCGATTGTAACACAGTTCAAAAGCTAGCACATTTCTGACTGAAAGTTCAAAAAAGAAGCAACAAACCAAAAAGTAATTTTTTTTCCGATTTTCAAAAGAGTGTTATTTAATTCAAAAATTTCGAAATAAACGTTATACTTTTTAAATTCTCTATAAAATCTCGAATTTTTAACTTGTTTGCTTTTAACGTCTTTATATTTATTTATTTATTATTTATTTTAATGAATATATACTTCTCATTTAGTTTCTCAATTTAAAAGATAAATGAGGCATAATGTTCCATATTTTAAACTTTTAAAAACAAAGTAATGTATTTTAAATGACAAATTGCACAAAAGTTTAAATATTTAAAAGGAAAAAAACAAAATGTGATGAAATAATCTGTGACGATTTTTTTAATGTCGAGTGCGTATTATTTTGCAAAGATCTTCGGTAAATCAATAAAGAAATATGAAATCAAGACATGCAATCAAGAATTATGTATTTTTTTAGAAATGAATTATGTATATTTAAGAAATTATGTATATTTCCTCATCGTTGTTAAATAATGTAAATATTTATCAAAAAATAAAGATTAATCATTTTAAAATAAATTAAAACTAATTCGTTCATAAAACTGATTACTTTATATTTTGTGAGCTTCTTAAAAAGAAAAGCATTCCATTACTTTTTATCGAAATTTCTCAAAAGAAACAATTCTTTTAAAATATCATATTATATCAGTGGTGTCAAACACATTTCTTATAATTAGAAAACTAATTTTATCCTTTACATTTTAATTACCTATTTATTAAAAAAACTTCAAAAAAATTTATTTTTTAATCACACATTCAAACTGTAAAGACTAAAGCAATAGATTACATGATATTTTAGACGTTGCTTAAAAGAGGACCTACTAAATACAACCAATTAACTACCAACATTGTAGATCTTGGTATTTTAGGGGTAAAAAAAGTATTTACGAAATATTATGCTTGATTTTCGTCATTCTCTTTACAATGTACGTAGACCTATATAAAATATAAATGAATGCATATAAACTTATGTAAAGTTTAAATGAATGTATATAAACATGCATAAAATCTAAATCAACCTACATTAAACCTATATAAAATTTAATCATGTTTTTTATATAAGTATAATTTATAAAAATTTATTCTACTTTCAATATTTGTCAAATATAATAACAACAGACCTAAATCTAATGCAAGCTTGTGTATTTTATGTTTCTAAAACAATATTTTATTTAAGTAAATTTTTGTTAAACTAGAGTTTATTATCTCTATTCCTTATAAATTTATGCTATATTACTTCATCTTAAATATTATCGTCATATGCTAAACTGAAAATCTAAAATTCTGTTACAACCTACACGTACATTTTACTGCCACGATTTTTTCAGCGAATTGTGCTGATATTATATCATATCTACTGCATTGTACTCCCTTTCACTCATTTTTCATTTACTTTCTCCTAGATTAAATCAAGAAATCCCATTTAGTAGTTTTAGAATCTAAATTACGGATATGAAAAGAGTATTTAACATTTGAATTGCGTATTTAGAGCACATGAAGTTTAATGAAAATTCCTGAAAGTGCAATTTGCATTGGAAATATGTTTATGAAAATTCAGTTATGTTAATATAAATTGAAAAGTAAAAGCCGTATTTACAGAGTTAGAGATACCAAGATTTGAATAAGCTTTATTATAACGGGTCCTTTAAAAGGCTTATAGGTGACAATCTCAAATTTTTTCACAAAGAAAATGCAATAGGATAGAAACCTTTACGTTTAAATAAATAAATATAATATGCATATAAAATGGCATATATTAAAACGCAAAACATAGATTATTAACTAACTCTTAATTAAATAACTTACTCTAAAATTATAATTAAACAAATTAATACATCACAATAAAGGGCTAATATTTGCGGAAGTATCGATCTCATTTTTCCTGTAACGTAATAATTTCTCTCCATAAATTATGTTAGGTATATACGAAAATCTATGAAATATACTATTACAGCATGCATATATACATATGACAATAGATCTGTGTATGTAAGTATATATACACGTACACATGCCTAATATTATGTAGGGTCCTCATGAGTACTCAGAAATACTGCAATACAACGTGAAATGGATTTGGCTAATGGTACCCTGGAAACAATCTACATCATGAAAGTATCCTGAAAAGAACCCCCTATTCTAAAAGCACCTAGAAACAATTCACAACATGAATACTGCAAGGTAGTCGTCAAATCCCTGGGAATTCGAGGTGATGGAGATCTCATTTGAACAGCATATTGCAAGGAATCCTAAATATGTTCAATATTGTTTGCATAGGTGGCGAGTGGTATATAGTCTTAAGCCAGAAAAGTGTTTCTGCAGGCATTCGGTAGACACTATCAACGTGTGTGGTGCAATGTTGCCAGATTGCGCGACGTTTTTATTCAATAACCACCAATAATTTTCAGAAGTGGTATTTGATATACGTAAAAGGCTAATCGAGTCGAAGAATCGTCGATTAATATATCAAATATCACTTCTCAAAAATTGGTGACCATTGAATGAAAAAGTCGCGAAGTCTGACAACACTGGTATGGTGTCTAAATATCCAAACGAAATTGTTCAAATCCTTCGAAATGCACAATGGATATGAATGTATGTAAATGATCAGTCAGGATTCTTGCATACTTGACGTCTATTACTGTCGGACGAATCAGGGGTTTCATCTAACGCCAAATGCACGCGCTCCCACATTGTCAGAGAGGTTTCGCCAGCTTGAACGTTACTTATGGATTCATGAGCTTGTCTTTACATCACTACACGTACATCTACCCGATACAACTGGAAGCGAGATTTGTCAGACAAAGCAACGCACTTCCAGTCTTCAATACTCCAATAGAGATGTTGGAAAACCCAGGCGAAGTGTAAACTTTTGTGCTGTGCGTCTGCAACGGTACTCGATTGGTCCTTCATCTCTTGCAGTTCATATCAACGATGGTCCGTTGATCAGGTTCATCATTGACATTTCATATTTGAAATCTGTGGTCGTTTGAACTAATCTGATATCTGATAGTTATGATACACTCGTTAAATGGTCGCACGCATAAATCCAAATTTCATCACTACTTTGAAGATGCTAAACCTTATCTCATTTTATCATTTTACAAATCGTGTTGATTAAATTAGAAAAAAAAATTATTTGCGGGCATTTAAATATTTAATAAAAATGCGTAAATTGACACACACACACACACACATATATATATATGCCCATATAGCAAATATTCTCCCGTAGGAGCTCCCACGGTAAGTCCTAGATTTTCATATTCCTTCCAGCATATTCCGTAGAAATACAAAATGTCCGCCATAGCGGCCTCCGTAAGAACGTCGTCATTTCATAGTTCCGTCGTAGATCCCGAGAACTACCTCTGTCAAACCATTCCAAAAAATATCAAATTAGATTTTCCCTCAGATTTCCCAAACATGTCCGTTCTTCTTCCAGGAATTATCCGGGAAGTTCAGGATATCCCAGGGAGCTATGCAGGAAGATCATTGTTATATGGGTATATATATATACATATATATATATATGTATATATATATATATTACTTTCTCTTACCCATAAGGTGGAAAAAGTATTGTTTTGGGGTCAAATTTTCGAACGTGAGTTTTTGTTATATTTACACGTTTTAAGGTCCCCTGAATCCGAAAATCATGTTTTTAGCGGTTAGTCTGTGTGTGTGTCTGTATCTCTGTGTGTGTGTTATCATCATATCTCAAGAACAAATAGTAGCAGAAATTTCAAACTCGGTATTCTAAATGTGCATCATATAGGGATGCTACACTTTTCGTTAAGATGAAGCCGATCGTTTGTGTACAGGGACACTCAAGAGTATTCAAATACATTACGTCTATGGGGGAAATTGCAGTTAAGTACAGTTTAACATCTATAGACTGCATTAAACTAAATGAAATGAATATATATTTTTTATATGCATAAAAACATGCCTTATGTAGAATATGGAAGGGAAATCATTCACTGTTCATTTACAGGACTACACAAAAGAACTAGATTATAGTGCGACAATAGCTGAAAATTGACGGAAGTGCATTTCAGGTTGTGCCTTATATTATTACTATAGGATTGTATTTAGGTGCGCTATGTGGTTAGTATTCTTCAAAAGATATACAGGGTTGTAAATATTTAAGCGATAACATTCTTTTTCATTGTTAGTGGAAGTGCTTTACTGTAATATTTTACCATGTCCAGGAAAGCTGCTCAGGAATGGAAATGAACTCTTCATAGACATATGATAAATAATGCATGCTTTTAAGCAAAATATTAATAGCTTGTTTTTTGTGTGTATTTATACGTTTTGAGGTTTCCTGATTACCAAAGTCAAGTTTTTTAAAGTTTGATTATTGTCTGTGTCTCTTAGAGTAACTTAAAAACGAATAATTTCAGGAGATCCAAAAGTTGTATTTTCAAATTAATATAAATTTGTTACTGGAAAAGTTTGATCAAGACTGATAAGTTTCAAGGAATGTTGCATGTGAAGTTGTCTGAATAATTTTAAATGGACTTTTAATTTTAATAACCGAATTAAATTCTATATAAATGTAGGTGCATTAATGAAACGTGGTTGAGGGAGCTACCGCCCCCCTAAAACAGAACTAATTATCATATAAAACTCCTCCGAAGCCGAATTGGAATTATTTTAACATAGGTTTACATAACAGTACTCATTATGTTTCCTCTTAATTTCCAACCTATATTTATAGTATTAAATTTCAGAGTAAGAGAAAGTCGAGTGAATGACACACATTATTATTATTATTATTATTATTATTATTATTATTATTATTATTTTGTCGCTTTATCGAGGTGAATTTGAAAATCAAGAAATATTAATGTGATATTAAATACAATATTGTATTTATAATTCGAATAATTATTTTCTTTGCATCACCATAATTCATAAATAGTTAATAAAGTAAAATAATGTATACTATATATATAAATTCCCTTCTTCTTCGATAGTGAAAACTAACTGATGGATCTAAAGTTAAGTGATCAGATTAGAAAACATTTTTATTAGAACAGTAGCAAAAGTTATCGCATCTCAATTATACATTGGAGGAGTGTTGGATTTTTGAGAATTTAAACATTTATTAAATGTTCATTTAAAAAATCATTGGAAAAGTATAATATTTGTTTAAAAATTTCGAAAAATGGGTAATGAAGCTCCGACTTCAAAAAATGATGATATCTGGTAATCCGGGTTAAATCTCCGCTCCCATCCTAGCTGAGTATCCCTCGGCTCCTATGCTAGCTATCCTAGGTGAATGCAGTACATCTATTGATAAATAAATTAATATGATAATGAATGAAAATTTTGCATACTAAATCAATAAATTAGAAAAAGCGTGCAATGTTTCGAATAGTGCAAACACGAATAGGGCTTGATTATTTTGAACACGAAACAATTCTTGCGTGTTTATGTAATTTAAGGGCTTTTAGTTGGAAGGGTTTTCAAGGGGCAAAAACCTGTTTTTTAATCATTAAAAAGTTACATTTTAGGAACACATTATAAGATAGTATTATAATAATATTGCTGTAGCATCTATGATTATTTATAGGGTAGGATGGCGGTAAATCGGCGGTGAGATTAATCGAAGGAAATATTTTTAAAAATATCTTTAACTCTTTGTATAATTTATTAAATAAATTTTAATAACGCCAAAAGGATGTTTATACTTTTCTTATTAATAAAAAAAAATATTTATGTTTAATTACGTATTATATACAAACACAGATTTTTTTTTTTTTTTGAAAAGTTTGTATTTTTTTTTTTTTTTTTTAATTATTGTGAACCTTAAATTCTGTTCGTTTTTATAAAACAAAACATGTTGTAGACCATACAGATTTTGAAAAGTCGGCAAAATATGTTTTCACAAGGAAAAAGCAATAATAATCTATATGCAATTATTTTTTATATTACAGGATACATGGGGGTTGGGGGCTGAAAATTTTACCTCCAAATTACTCCATGTGAGGAAATTGGTGGAACTTTTATTTTTTTATTTACAATTTATTTTTATTAAGAATTATTTTAAAATGTTATAAACAACTTGCTTAAGACATTTCCTTTGATCCCTTAGCTTAATTTGTACATTTATCAAGTCAGTTCTAGGCACATCGGTCTTACTAAAGCGGACTACATTAAAGTAACGGTATTATTGTATGACAAACGTGAATATATCAGATATTTGTTTTTAGAGCTTATATAGGTTTTAAACATGGCCTATCATTGTAAATTTATTACTTTAAAATTAGAAAGTACATTTCCTACTTTCCAAATAATAAATTTACTTAGTTTGTACATGTCCAAGAATATAGATTTTTGTCAAATTTTATAAGCTTCTAAAAAATTTCTGTAAAAAAAAAAAAAAGTTTTTCTTTTCTTAATCCAATTTAACTAATTAGCAAATTATTACAATATCAATTATTTACTTTATGTTTTTGGTGAGTAAGTTTGCACAAAACAAAAACGGTCAGAATTGGCAGTTTTTATTTTTAACCGCAATTTTTGAAGCCTTAATTTATTTTTCTTTCTTTCTTTCTTTCTTTTTCTTTTTCTTTTTTTTTTAAATAAAAGTATGTTTTTGTAAAGGTTTTAATTGTTGTTTGAGCACTATTTTACCCCACATTTTTAACATCAATCTGAATAAGGTTTATAGCCATACCTCCAAATCACCCAACCTGGGATAAATTGGAGGTAACTTTTATTTTAATATTTTTACTGGGGTAAATTTTTAAATTTATTAAACCCTCTCGACGTGATACATTAATGAACTCCCCTGCTGTAGCCATTTTTATAATGGGAAAAGTGTTGAAAGTATGAACATTATTTAAAAAAAAAAAAAAAAAAAAAAAAAAACTAAATTTTTTATCCATTTACCCCATCCTATCCTAGACGCTTTTGGTATGAATTTGTATTATGGTGTTCAACCAGTCACTATTTAGCATCTAACAGAAGTCAGTCATCATACTTCCATACTAGAAACGTTGGTAACGAACCTTCATTGCCTAAGAATGTCTGGATGAAAACGTTCACCTTGTTCGTTACTAACCATACCAAGGTTTATTTTAGCCAAGAAATCTAGATGATAATGCAAGAAATGTATTTTCAAAGCCATATGACAGTCTATATTACATTGTATGACAGTAGAAGGTTTTCATCATCAGTTTTATATAGTGTATCAGATAAAGAACGCAACTTTTGAATGCATAATAACATAAAAATTTACTGATGAAATTAACTAATTTGAATATTTTTGTAGTGTGTGCTACCTGTGATTAAGTATGAAATATGGTTTTACTCAAATGCCTTCTGCAACTCTGGAGACACCTCTCACTCTTTCGAATAATTTACAATTTCAAAAATTGAAGTTTTTTATGGGATACTGTTTATATAGTCGACTTATGACGGATGTTTTCACCTAGGCACTTGGCTGCTTTTTATAAGCTCTGACTATATCACTGTTAAAAAATTCGGTTCTATGTTAAACCAAAATTTGCTACTACTGCAGTTACAATACCCAAAACTTGGTATTACAGTAGTTGCAACCACGTGATGATTAAACTATCTACCATGATTTGGTGCTTCTTGTTGAAAAAAAGAACCAAATCACGGTAGAAGGTTTCTCCCTGTTGTGGTTGCAGATACTTTAATACCAAGTTTTGGTTCAACCAAGCACCAAATCAAGATAAAAGATTTCACCATGGCATGGTTGCAGCTGCTGTGTATCATGATGTAGTTCAAACTAGTACAAAATTTTTAACAGTGTATGAAAGATTGTTCGAGCTTTTTATCGCGTAACAAAATTCTTACATCAAAAGCTACAAATATACCTTCCTTAAGTTTTGCATGCTTCAGTTTGGAAGCTGACATTTTAGTTTAGCCAATCAGGTAAGTCATCGAAGAAAGGGCAATAGATGATATATGGAACCCAAGATTTCTTCTGATACCCCAATGCAAACTTGAAATGCAATTTATGAATTCTCTACAGGTCTTCTGTTATTTTACTAAATTGTTATTAAGGTGTTAACGAGTTATACGCAAAATAAAACTTATTTGGATGTTTTGGCGCATTCTAACCATGATTAACATGATATAAAGATTTTAAATCTTCACACACCATAAATTTTAATCCAGCACAACCGGTTTCGAAAGGACGTAGCCTTTCTTCATCAGCTGCAAAAAAACACGTACTGCTGCCTTGGAGGCAAAAGCAAGACTGAAAGCAGGGTAAAATCCAGAGGGGGGAGGAGCAACACAAACAACCAATAGGAAGCATCATGCAGGACCAATCAGAGAGGAACACACATACACACAACAAAAAGAGGGACGGAAGAAGTAATCAATTATTATTATTTTTTTTAATTAATATTATACTAATAAGTAAATATAATAAAATTTATTTATTTATTAATTTATATAATTAAAATTATTTTATTTTAAATTAATAATTAATTAATAATAACAGTTAATTAATTATTTTAAATTAATTTTATTTTAAATTTAAAAAAATAATAAATAAATAAATTTTATTAAATTTACTTATTAGTATAATATTAATTAAAAAAAAAATAATTGATTACTCCTTCCCTCCCTCTTTTTGTTGTGTGTATGTGTGTTCCTCTTTGATTGGTCCTGCATGATGCTTCCTATTGGTTGTTTGTGTTGCTCCTCCACCTCTGGATTTTACCTTGCTTTCAGTCTTGCTTTTGCCTCCAAGGCAGTAGCCCGTGTTTTTTTGCACCTGATGAAGAAAGGCTACGTCCTTTCGAAACCAGTTGTGCTGGATTAAAATTTATGGTGTGTGAAGAAGTTTTAAAATCTTTATATTGTACACCAGTTTTGAATTTAGTTTTGGTAACATGATATAAGTTACAGCTTCTTTGTTACTCAAAATCGGAAACGATAAAAATCATCTCTTAAGCTCACAAATAAGAGTTTATACTCTCATATTGTGAAAACTCACAGCACAAAGTTTCAAAATGTTGCGTTTTATTTATCATAAGTTTACCTGGTATAGAAAAATTAAACGGGGAATTTTAAATCAGCTCAAATTTTAGATCAGCGTAATCTTCAATCAGTTATCGATAATCAGTATTTAAATGCATTATTTATATAAAGGGGGATATTATAATTAAAATTACTATATAATTTTAAAACTACCCATCAAAGTGATTTGATATTTTGTCAGAACAATCGTGAGGCAATGAAATTTTGTTGGGGGGAGGAAAAAAGTAGTTCCAATATGTTCCTATAGATGGCACTGTCAAGGTAATATCTGGGGAAACGAACGCCTAAATGAACTCATTAAACACAGGAATGTTGTTAGCAACACAATAGAATAGCAGGAAAGAATAGACTTCAAGGTTTTACTACAATGTTTTTAGCAAAAAAGACAAGATGGGTAGTTTTAAAATTATAGCGTTTTGAAATCGTAACTTTAATTATAATCACCCTGTAAATAAGAAATGTGTTTGTGTTTTTATGTGTCTGCGTGCGTTCTAATTGCAGATTGCAGAACAAGTTGCAAATTGCAGAACTATGGAACATGGCAAAAGAGTATCCTGGGCCATGCAGGGATATAGGTCATCGAAAGTTTAGTCGAATTTCGATTTTGAATTTCTGCAATTTTTATTCATACTATTATTGCTTTATCTATTGATTTTTTACTAATTTATTTTGTCATTTCAATAGTCTGCGTCCCTCAGCAACAATTAATATACAATTTATTACTTAATTTATTTTAATTTATTTTTCTTAGTCAATCATGTAGTTAAATATTGTTTATTGAAAATCGTGATTTTAATATAGATGTACTTCTTCAGCCGTTTCGATACCAATATGTTTTGATTGATAAAAATTTTTTCAATCTGTGGATAGGATTTGCTAAGCAATGTGATCGTTAGATTTTTTTAAATTGATTGAAATGGATATTTCAGTTCAATAGTTGTGATTTAAAAACAAATGTTTATGTAAGTCAAAAAATTTCTTTGAAAAGGAGATAATACATCTTTTATTTTTTTGCATTTGTAAGAGTCAAATTGTAGTGTACTATCTACCAAAAAGTATTTGGATACTTTCAAATTTAGACGTTTTGTCAAATATCCAGAAAAGTTTTTTAGGAATAATCTGGAAACTTTGGTAATGTAAAGAACATGTTATGCCTCATATATTTCAGCAAAAGATGTGTCCGGTAGAAGAAAAGGGGACCAGTAAAAAAATTAAACAAAAATTAAGATGCTTTGGATCACACTGTAAAAAGCAATGCTTTAAATGCTTTTGGCTATAACATTTGATTATGAAGATTTTTCTCATTATCTTTATAAATTGTTATGGTGCTATCACATATATTCAAGGAGATATAACTTAAAAAAAAAAAAATCACTTTTAAATTATAACATGTATTAGACACAGTGCAAAGGCATTTGTAGGAAATTTAGCGTACTACATTAGACAGATCATACTGAAATCAGAATGCAAAAATGTTAAATACCTTCCGAAAAATGAGCATTTTTTACTAAATAGTTTTTAACTGCGCATGCTCTAGCTTTTATAAAATTTCATGTGCATAATTTAATAGCCAAAGTATTGAGCTACTTATACGAAAACTCCAAAAAATATCGTGCAAATTCAGAAAGCTATCAGAGATATAATGAACAAAATTTCAGTTCTCCCCCCCCCCCCCCCATAAAAAAAAAAGGAGAAGAAGATGATAGTTTTTTTTTTTTAATCAGTATTTATTTACAATGAGCGACCACTGCATTACAGTGGCATTGATTGAATGAAAATAAAAATATGAGTAAAACCCCATATATTTTAAGCATTTATTTTCATTATTTTGAATGAACTGAAATTCTGTTCTTTCTATTTCTCATAACTTTTTGAATTTAGACGATATTTGTTTGGAGTTTCATATAAGTTGCTCAGTAGTTTTGGTTATTAAATTATGCAAATGAATTTCTTTTAAAAGCTAGCGCATGTGTAGTTAAAAATTATTTAGTAAACGCTCATATTTCGTAAGAGGTTTAAATTTTTGCATTCTGATTGCAGTATGTTATGTCGAATGTTGTATGCCAAATTTTCTAAAAATGCCTTTCTACTAGGTCTAATACGCTAAGTGTTCCAATTAAAAAAAAGTGGAATTTTTTCGCAATTTTTAAAAGAAACCGTTATATCTCCAAGAATATATGTGGCAACCTCATAAAAATTTATACAGATAATGAGAAAAATTTTCATAATCACATGTTATAACCAAAACTCATTTAAAGAATTACTTTTTACAGGTGATCCAAAACATTTTGATTTTTGTTTAATTTTTTACTGGTCCCCTTTCCTTCTTCAGGACACAACTTTTGCTGAAATACATTGGGTATAACATGTTCTTTACACTACTAAAGTATCAAGATGATTCCTAATGAACTTTTCTAGATATTGGACAAAACATCTAAATTCGAAAGCATCTAAATACTTATTGGTTGGCAGTGTTAGTAAAAAGGATTAAACTTATTAAATTTAAAATTTAATTAAAATTTATAGCAATAAAGTTTAGAATTTTTATAATATAAATAACAATAATATAATTATAAATTCACTGTTCTTTATTTTTATTTTCAGAGAACAAGGTCTAGAAAAACCATACAAGCCTTCGTTAACTTATGACGCCAAAATTAAAATGTTCAACAGATGTTGAGATACAGTCATCTGTAAAATAGTAATTGCGCTACCTGTCTTAGGATAAACCCCGAAATTGAACTATCTGGGCAAGGACAAGCAGTGAGGACTCGAACCTGACCTGGCGCGGATGGAGACAATTCTACTGAAAGCAACAGTTGCCCGTAGCAAGATATCGAATAAAAGAAAAAATTTTAAATTTTTATTTATAAAATGATGTAAAATGTTATAATTAAAAAAAAAAAATTCATTAAAATTTAATGAACAGCAAAGTTAGCAAAATTCGGTAATTTTACATAAAATTACAAAAAAAAAAAAAAAAAAAAAAAAAAAAAAAAAAACAGACAAAAACTAATGATGATAATAATAATAATAATAAATATGTAATTAAAATTTATTTCAAGCATTAATTTCTATGATAAAATTATCCCTAGATTATTAAAACCTGCTATGAAACTTAATTGAGAAACACTCAGTATTAAAGTGCTAATGACTGAAATTTTAAATATAAAGAATGTAATTATCTGTATTCATCGAATCAAAAATTGAGTTAAAGTATGATTCAGCGATATTTTTAATTGCAAGTCACTTAAATAAATATTTGCAAAATATGTTTTCGTATAAGTGAATCTTTGATACACTTGACAGAGATTTCGGCAAATATTTGCTTAAAATTTAATTAGATGAGATTTAAGCATACTCGTAAATGAATTAGTTTAAGCTGTATCTAATCAAGCGAAGCACTTGATAACATAATTCAACAGAAAAGACCATTGGATTCGCAAGATAATGTAGATTTGAGTGTTATGTCAAACGAATTTCATGGTCTGTTGAATCATAGTGATTTATTAGATCTTCAAGTTGACTCATGAAGAATTTTCAAATATTGCATTTATATTTCTGCTTAACAAATACCAGCGTATAATATTTAAATAGATTCTCGGGATTTATTCAGAGTAGATTTAAAAAAATTGACGCTTTATGAACAAATTATTTTTGTTTTTGTTTTTTTATTTCTAAGAAAATTAAACTTATTGCAACTGGACAATTATCACTTTTCGTCATTATTTTTCACCGTTTCTAACATATAACACTAAAGAAAGGGAAAAGAAAAGAAAACAGAAACGGTTTTATTATTAAGTACGCACAAAATATCGTAATATTTATTAAAATCTCGTGTAAGTATGAAAAAAGTCATCGAATTAAAAAAAAAATAATCTGGTGTGTCACTCAGACGACTTTCTCTTATCCTGAAATTTAATACTATAAATACAGATATGAGATTAAGGGGTAAGATACGAATACTGAATGCAAACCTGTGTTAAAACAATTCAAATTAGGCTTCGGAGTAGCTTTATTTGACAAGTAATTCTGTGTGAGCAGGGGCTACTGCCCCCCTCCACCCCCCGTTTCACTACTGTACGTACGTTTATATCGAATTTGAATTTGTTATTAAATTCAAAAGTTTATTTAAAATTATTAGGATAACTTTCAGACCAACATTCCTTGAAACTTATCAATCTTGATCAAACTTTTCTAGTAACAAACATATTAACTTCAAAATACAACATTTGAATTGCCTGAAGTTATTTCATTTTAGTTAACTCTAACAGACACAGACAAAGATTAAATGTTAAAAAATTGACTTCAATATTCAGAAAGCCTCTAAACGTGTAAATATACAAAAAACCAAGCGATGAATATTCAGCTTAAAAAAAAAAAAATACATTATTTACCACATGGCTATGAGGAATTAATTTCAATTCCTCAGCAGCTTTCCTGGACATGGTAAAATATTACAGTAAAGCACTTCTACTAACAATAAAAAAGAATATTATGGCTTAAATATTGGCAGTCTTATATATCTTTTGAAAATTATGTACGCATCACATGGTGGACATAAATATAATCCTATATTAATAACACCAGCACAACCTGAAATACACTTTCATCATTTTTTAAGTATTGTCGCACTATAATCTAGTTCTTTTGTGCAGCTCTGTAAACGAACAGTGAATGATTTCTATACCGTATTCTACATGAAACATGTTTTTACGTATATAATATATATATATTCGTTTCATTTGGTTTAGTGCAGTCTATAGATGTTAACGTCTACTTACCTGCAATTTCCCCGATAGACGTAATGTATTTGAATTCTTTCCGGTGTCACTGTACACGAACCATTTAATTGATCTCAACGAAAAGTTTAGTGTAGCTACCCTATTTCATACAAATTTAGAATACCAAGTTTGGACTTTCGGCTATAATTTGTTTTTGAAATATGCTATAACAGACAGACAAACGCACAGACCAACCGTTAAAAACATGATTTTTGTGTTCAGAAGACCTCAAAACGTGTAAACATAACAAAAACTCAATTTCGAAAATTTGACCCCAAAAACAAAACTTTCTCTACCTTTTGGGTAAGAGAAAGTAATAAAATAAACGTTTCTTAAGATGTTATGATAAAAAACAGCAAAACGTTTCATTAAGTTACTCTCTTGCACAATTGTATGATTAACTAGTCGTGTATATTATATATATATACATATATATGTATATATACGTAGGGGTTTCAAAAAGTAAGGTAACAAGAGCTGTGATGGGTGTGCAAATTGTCCATAGGAATACAAATCCCTCTGAAGATAACAAAGACGATCTCAAGAATCAAATGGTGCCGGTAGGTGGAGCTGGTTGTCCAGTAACATGACTAAATCTTAGTTTGAAGATGGCTGCATTGTCGGAATTTTGACCCACGATTGAAATAAGAAGTGTGATCAGGTTTTTGCGTTTAAAGGAAAAAAAATCCTGTTGAAATTCATCGGCAATTGGTAGAAGTGTACGGTACAAGCGTTACGTCACGAAAACAGGTGTGGTTTTGGTGCACGGAATTTGACAAAGGCAGAACAGATGTGCGAGATGAAGAAAGAGCAGGGAACCCAAAGCATGTCCCCTGCAGTTTGCCCAATGTTTGCCGTGCCGAAACTTTGATTCAAGGTGATCATCGCTTTACTCTGAGTAAAATTGCACAAGAACTCAATATCTCCACTGCAGTGCACACAATATTGTGCACGAACAGTTAGGCTATCGGAAGACACGTGCTCGTTGGGTACCGAGACAATTCATTGGTCCTGACCTCGCACCAAGTGATTTTCGTTTCTTCGGACGTTTAAAGAAATACTTTGAAGTCAGAGTTCCCGAACCGGTGCTGAGGTTCAGAAAGTTTTTCGTTTGACGTTCGTTTTGACGTGGTTGTGAAACCTTGACGCTGATTTCTTGGATGCCGGTTTCGATGGTTTGGTGTGTCGATGAAACAAATGCCTCGATAAGTATGGCGATTATGTAGAAAAGTAATATGTACCAGTGCTTTCCTACATTGTATATATTTATTTTATTTCCCGAATAAACGTTTACTCTGAATGGGCTTGTTACCTTACTTTTTGAAACACCCTTGTATATATTAAATCCTTTAACTTCAGCATCGAACATCAAACATTTACATGTAGTAGCTTAAAACATATGCTTAAAAGTCTTTCTATACTGCACCAGCATGCTCAAGCCCATCTTTTTTTTTTTTCTGTATAATATCTATACATATTAAATCCTTTATTTTCAATGCAAGGAAGAATTGTGTGATATATTAGCTATAATAATAGGCAGTCATTAAAATGCATTTTAAATGTATCCTTCTATCGCATGCAACTCATTTATCCCATGGTGCTTATATACCGCATGTTGCTCATTCAGATGGCTGCAGGAATATTGCATCATTTACAACAATAAGAAGAACGATTGTGGACAACGACAGATTAGGTCAGCGCACAAGAAAACACTCAAACAGGTAATGTAGTAATTTTACGTTAAACATATTATCTAGTAATTTAATGTTATTTTGTAACCATATTGTGAGAAAAGAGTTTTAAAAGAACATTCTTTTTTATATATGATGGAAGTTGGCAACGAGAAGAAGAAGACAAGAGATGATAAGAGAAGAAGCATGGAATGTGCCATGTCAAATCCTATTAAATTAGTTTTTAATTATAATATATTTGTAAATATTTTATGTTATTATTTGGCGTATTAAACTTGTGTAGTCTTAAAAAAATCTGCTTCATTGTTTTTAGTTTTTGAAGTTTATTGAACTCATTTTAACCAGTGTCTTTACCATTTTTTACTTTTTCTTACCCATAAGGTAGAGAAAGTATTGTTTTTGGGTCAAATTTGCGAACGCGAGATTTTGTTATATTTACACGTTTTGAGGTCCTCTGAATAGGAAAATCATATTTTTAGCAAATGGTCTGTGTGTATGTCTGTGTGTCTGTATGTCTGTGTGTGTGTCTGTATGTCTGTGTGTGTGTCTGTGTGTGTGTCTGTCTGTTATCAGCATATCTCAAAGTTCAAACTTGGTATTCTAAATGTGTTTCATATAGGGATACTACAGTAAGCTTTTCGTTAAGATAAAGCAAATGGTTCGTGTACAGGGACAATCAAGAGAATTCTAATACATTACGTCTATGGGGGAAATTGCAGGTAAGTAGAGTTTAACGTCTATAGACTGCACTAAACCAAATGAAACGAATATATATATTTTGTAATAGAGATAGTCAACTGCTAAAAAAATCTTGTGTATGTAGGCGCCTCGCCTCCCCCCCTGAGGGGGAAGTCCCCCCTCGAGGGGAGTAAATTTTCATGATGGGTATCTTTCAAAAGAGCTCGCCAATACCTTTAAAACGAATGGTTGAACCATCGATCTGCGATAATTTAAAACAAAGTTATCGATTTTTTTCACTTTTAACGAAAAAAAAAAAAAAAAAAAAAAAAGAATATATATATATATATATATATATATTTTTTTTTTTTTTTTTTTTTTTTAATATTGAGAATAAAATGGGTGTTTTTTGGATATTTTGTGTTATACAACTTCTCTAATATGGAAATCGTCTGCATTATCATAAAAGATAATTTTTTTTTTAAATAATAATTTTAATAAATTATTTTACTAAAACAGAATTATTTTTTAATAACCGAATTAAATTTTATGTAAATCTGGGTGCAGTAATGAAGCGGGGGGTTGAGGGGTCGGTAGCCCCCCTCACACAGAATTAATTATCATATAAAACTCTTCCGAAGCCTAATTTGAATTGTTTAACATAGGTTTACATAACATCGTTATCTTACCTCTTAATCTCGAACCTGTATTTATAGTATTAAATTTCAGGGTAAGAGAAAGTCGTGTGAGTGACACACCAGATTATTTAATACTTATAACTGGTCTTGTTTTTTTCTTTTTCTGATTATTTAATATTTTTTCTTTAAATAATTTTTTATTTTTATTTTATTTATTTATTTATTTTTTTCTGATTTTTTAATTATTAGGTTGAAATATCCATTTCTAATAGAATAACATTTGTTTACAAAAACCTTACGATGGTGTCATTTGAATTATTATTGTTAACAATTTAATCGTAGTTATTATGAGTAGCAATTTCTCCTACCCTTGTACGCACTCACAACAATCCTGGAAGGAGAGGTTTGATCTTTTGGTTTTATTACTTGGTTTTTTAATTTCTCTTACCCATAAGGTAGAGAAAGTATTGTTTTTGGGTCAAACTTTCGAACGCGAGATTTTGTTATTACTGTCTCTTACCCATAAGGTAGAGAAAGTATTGTTTTTGGGTCAAACTTTCGAATGCGAGATTTTTTTATATTTACACTTTCTGAGGTCCCCTGAATACGAAAATCATGTTTTTAGCAAATGATCTGTGTGTATGTCTGTGTGTCTGTGTGTCTGTGTGTCTGTCTGTGTGTGTGTCTGTCTGTTATCAGCATATCTCAAAAACAAATTATGGCAGAAAGTTTAAACTTGGTATTCTAAATGTGTATCATATAGGGATGCTATAGTAAGCTTTTCGTGTTAAGATCAAGCAAATGGTTCGTGTACAGGGACAATCAAGAGAATTCTAATGCATTACGTCTATGGGGGAAATTGCAGGTAAGTAGAGTTTAACGTCTATAGACTGCACTAAGCCAAATGAAACGAATATATATTTTTTGTAATAGAGACAGTCAACTGGGAAAAAAAATTGTGTATGTAGGAGCCTCGCCTCCCCCCCTGGGGGGGAAGTCCCCCCTCGAGGGGAGTAAATTTCCATGATGGGTATCTTTCAAAAGAGCTCGCCAATACCTTTAAAACGAATGTTTGAACCATCGATATGCGATAATTTAAAACAAAGTTATCGATTTTTATTACTTTTAACGAAAAAAAAAAAAAACTTAGAAAAATAAATCGTATTATTATTATTTTAAAATGGAATTTTTTTTTTTTTTTATATTTGGTGTTATACTACTTTTCTAATATGGAAATCGTCTGCATTATCATAAGAGATAATTTTTTTAAATAATAATTTTAATAAATTATTTTCTTAAACAGAATTATTTTTTAATAACCGAATTAAATTCTATATAAATGTAGGTGCATTAATGAAACGGGGTGTTGAGGGGGGCGGTAGCCCCCTTCCCACAGAACTAATTATCATATAAAACTCTTCAGAAGCCTAATATGAATTGTTTAACACATGTTTACATAACAGTACTCGTTATCTTACCTATTAATCTGCAACCTGTATTTATAGTATTAAATTTCAGGGTAAGAGAAAGTCGTGTGAGTGACATACCAGATTATTATTATTGATTGCATTAGCATAAAGCTTAGCAATAAATAGCAATGGGAACGCATAAAAAACAAATGAATTGAAAATTATTCAGCAATAGGTTAGCAAATAATAATAATAATATTTGATATAGTATATATTTTTAATATCATTCTGTTGAACTGTGGACAGACTCCCTAGCTTTACTTTAATAAATGTGTTGTAAGTTTTCTGTTACACTATCCCTTTTCATTATATTATTAAGCAGGCATAGAAACTATGGATAAAATTACTCCTTTTATTCCGAATCACTTTTTTATTATGGCATCATTTTCGGCGTTAGATTCGGGAAATTTGGGTTTTTATTATTAAGAAGATTATTAAACTTTAAAATGCCTCAACTCTTTCATAGGCACCCTGCATTATTTATTCAGACAATTCTTTATATGATATTTATTTGTATTACACACAAAATGATAACATTTTCTCAATATATATTTTGATAAAACAATATTTATTTTGTATTTATAAGTCGACTGAAAGCGTTTCCTTCAAATACAACAATGTTTGCACTATTGTGCATTCTTTAAATTATTCTATTTCAAGTGACGGAAAATAGTTTTTCTTATAAAAACATTCAGTAAAAAAAAAAAAAAAATTATTGGGTGAAAACTTTTCGAAAAATCTTTAATATTTGATAGAAAAGAATATATCACATACGTTCATCTTACGCGAAGAAAGTGGGATCGTTCCCACTTTTTTTTTCATAAAATCGAATGCACATTCAGAATAACCTATCATCTTGTATCTGCGCGCTTTATTCTTTTTTAAAAATACAATTCGATTTTCTTCTTTCATATCGCGGGATCAAATCTATCAAATTTCTCGTCTCTTTTGTGTTAGGAATAAAAATATTCATTTAAAAAGGCCACAATATTCTTTTTAATATTAACAAGAATTTTTTTTCTTCTCTACAAATTTAAATATTTAATTAGGATTATTTCTGCACTATCTATAAATAAGTATTTGGATACTTTCGAATTTAGACGTTTTGTCAAATATCTAGAAAAGTACTTTAGGAATCATCTTGAAATTTTGGCAGTGGGAAGAACATGTTACACCTCACATATTTCAGTAAAAATTGTGTCCTGAAGAGAAAAAGGAGACCAGTAAAAAATTAAACAAAAATCAAAATGTTTTGGATTACCCTGTAAAAAGTAATGCTTTAAATGCGTTTTGCATGTGCTCTAGCAGGTGATTACAAAGATTTTTCTCATTATCAGTATAAATTTTTGTGAGATTTTCATTGAGATATAACTTTTTTTTTTTTTTTGCAAAAAAAAGTTCCACTTTTTAAATTACAACACGTAGGATGTTAAACTCAGTGCAAAGACATTTTTACAAAATTTAGCATACTACATTACACACAGAATACTGTAATCAGAATGCAAAAATATTTAATATCTTATAAAATATGAGCATTTTTATCAATATAATTTTTAAGTACGCATGCGCTAGCTTTTAAAAAATTTCATTTGCATAATTTAATAGTCAAAAGTAATGAGCAACTTATATGAGAGCCCGAAACAAATATCAGGTAAATTAAAAAAAGTTATGAAAAATAGAATGAACATAATTTCAGTTCTCTCAAAATAAAAGCTAAACTATAAGGGGTTTTACTCACATTTTTATTTTTATTCAGTCAATGCTGAATGGTAATAGAGTGTTCGCTGATTGTAAATAAATATGGATAAAACCCACTATCATCTTCCTTTTTATATTTTTTTTAGAAGAATCGAAATTCTGTTCATTCTATCTCTCATAACTTTTTGAATTTACGGGATACTTGTTTGGGGCTTTCATATAAGTTTCTCAATACTTTTGGGTATTAAATTATGTAAAAGAAATTTTTTTAAGTTAGCGCATCGTAGCTAAAAATTATTTAGTAAAAATACTCAAATTTCATATGATATTTTACTTTTTTGCATTCTAACTGCAGTATGCTGTGCCTAATGTAGCATGCTAAATTTCCTAAACATGGCTTTGCACTGACTGGGTCTAATACCCTTCGTGTTATAGTTAAACAGCATTTTTTTTTTTTTTTCAAAATTTTTTTAAACCTCTACATCTTCATGAATTTATGTGGTAGCTTCATAAAAGCTTATACAGATAATGAGATAAATCCTCATAATCACATACTACAGTCAAAATGCATTTAAAACATTACTTTTTATAGGGTGATCCAAAGTATTTTGATTTTTGTTTAATTTTTTACTGGTTCTCTTTTCCTCTTCAGGACACAACTTTTCCTGAAATATATATATGAGGTATAACATGTTAGTTTCACTACCAAAGTTTCAATATGATTCCTAAAAAACTTGTCTAGATATTTGACAAAACGTCTAAATTCTAGAGTGTCCAAATACATAATCTTTTCTTTACGGGAGGGAAAACCGCAATCCTGTGAAAAAATGTGTTGAAGAATACGGGATCGGTCTTACGTCGTCCAGGCATTTCCACTTCTCAAGCATGGGGTGCAATAATCGATTTTCTCCATGGGTGGCTTATTAATTGGCGGCGAAGGGGAAATGTGCAGGGATGCTAGTATTTAATAATTACAAAACCTTAAATAAACACCATAAAATGCAATAAACTCGCAACTATTGTTTCGGGTAGAAAGAACACAACGCCCTTCGACAGACGAACAAAGTAGGCACGAGTGCTACAGTCAAAGCGGCAACGCACCGATAGAATTGTTAACTACCGATATAATTTTTATTCACAAAGTGCGTTGCTGTCTTGACTGCAGCAGTCGTGCCTAGTTTGTTCGCCAGTGGAAGGGTCATGCGTTCTTTCGACCCGAAACAATTGTTGCGAGTTTATTGCATTTTATGGGGTTTATTCAAAGTTTTTTAATTATTACTTTAAAACACCAGTTCTAGGGTGCTTTCTTATTATTTTTGTCCAAATACTTGTTGTAGATATTTTTTAAAGTAAGTATATTTTTAAAGTATTATAAAGAATTCTTCTCTATTTCACATGAAAATCCAAGAAACATACAGCTTCATGCTGCTCAACGTAGCTGTAGCATTAATGTCTGGGAAAGTTTGTTTGGCAATAGAATCATCGGCCCTTACTTGATTCAATCGATATTAGATGGAGAGAGTTGTCGCACCTTTTTGGCTCAAATTCTGCGCCAGAATTACTGAGCGACATACCGCTTCATGTGCAGCAGCAGATGATGTTTTAACTTAATGGAGCTTTAGTGCATTTCTCCAGCACAGCCTTCCAATAATTAGATGCTACCTTCTTATAGCAATAAACAGACCACGCTCGACCCATTCCGAGGCCACACCGTTCTACAGATTTTTCCCCTCTTGATTTTTTGTTATTTGGAGTTAAAGGAAAACCCTAGTGTATGAAACTTCCGTGGAATCGATAATGGGTTTGGTTGCACGAAACGTTGATGCAAGCTGAGTTACTACCGATACATCAGACATTCTTGCAAACGTTAATCGATCGCTGAGTCGTTGCTGTGAGGTATGTATTACAACTACAGGCTGCAACTTCAAACATATGTTTTAAAACTTTCTTTTAAAGAAAAATGTTTTGTAAACTCGTCTTTATGCAGTAAATTATTATTATTATTATTTGTGACTTAGTCTTGCATCTTTTAGTCTCTGGATTCGTGGGCATGTAGCAAACCTGGATTGCGATTCCGACCATATATTTCTATGTAATTTTGGTTTGTTATCATGTTCCTAACCTACAGTCGGCAGTAAAATTATTGAAGCGCTAGCAATAATTCCAATTAAAAGATGTGCACCTAATACTGATTTATTGAGTAAATATTTGTCGTGTCATGATCTTAGTCTTAAGCTGTTTATAAAAAGTAAGCTGATGATAAAAGTTAGCGATCAAACTAAAATGAAATATGAAAAATGTGGATGTATGCTTTAATAATTTTGCTACCGACTGTACATGTAGATTTTAGAACAATAAGTCTGAATCACCCTGATATATAGAAGAAATAAAATAGCGCTTTGATAGTAGTCAGAAAAGACCTTCAGTATGTTGAAGCAGCATACAAGATTATCTTAGTAATTAAGGGCCCTCTTCACTCACTGCCGCCGGAAGCCGAAGCTAATGAAAGCTAATGAATGAGCTTCTATGGGAAAATTTTCCTTACAAATAACTTATTAACTAATACATATTTTTAAATTCTCTTTTCCCATTCTGAAAATTCCCAGCTGTTGAATTGACAGACCTTTTTTAAAAAATTATTTTTTCATTTTTTTATATTTTATTTTGAAGCTGCAAAATACGAATTTTCCATATGGGAATTTTTTTCATTTTGCAATTTCAAAATAAAATATTAAAAATTAAAAAAATACATTTTAAAAAAAGGGTCTGTCAATTGAACAGTTGGGAATTTTCTGAATGTGAAAACAGAATTTAAAAATATGTATTAGTTAATCAGTTATTTGTAAAGAAAATTTCCCCATAGAATAACAATGGCTCGGGCTTCCGGCGACGGTAAGTGAAGAGGGCCGTTAAGGTTACTCTGTGAACGGTATAGAAGTTAAACATTAGAAACTAAAGTTGAAACAAATATTTATCTTTAAATCGATAATATAAAATATAATTTAAATACCGATATATATATTGATTATATATTTCGTAAAATTTCACATAAAATTAACATTATATGGGAAATACCTTATTTTGTGATTTATTTAGAAAGTAAAATATAATCGTAGAAAATAAATCTATTTACCAATATTAATCTTTAAAAACAATTTAACATTAAATACCCTAGAAATATTAAAAATATGCAGCTGTTGCACCATTTGATTAATATCTTTTCGAAACATAAAAATATTTTCCCTCTTAAACGTTGTAATCAGCTACCTATCAAAACATAATTAATTTTTGTTCGCTTGGATAAAGATATGTAAAACAAATATTTCTTTCTTAATTTTGGAAAGATTTTTATGTCAAAACATAATTTTATCACCACCTGTTTAGAAAGCTGGTGAAACTGCACCTCTAAAGAATTAAGATTTCGTTTCCATGGTGACGCGAATTTTACCTTGGCAACAGAAAATATTTGCAAAACTTCCATCACGATTTCTTTAATTAGCAACCTCTTTTCTTTTACAAAATGAAAAGAAATAGTTGAATTTAGAGGGGGGGGGAGTGCTTTTAGATTAAAATCCTTTAAAAAGACTAACACAAATAAAAATGGCATTTTGTCATTAATGTTCATTTTTAAATTTTCTGAAATGACCTCATAATTAAAAGTTCATATAAATCGTATTATTAAAATGTAAAACAATTAGAATAACAATATTATTAAAAATAATAATAACCAGTCATTGAATATTTAAAGAAATAGAGAAAGTAGTGGATGTACCACAAACAAAGGAACTGAGTTAAATAAAGATTGAACAAAAATAAGGAAATTAAGTACTTTTGTTTTAAATTCTCTTAGATTTTAATTATGGTATAGAATACTTTATTTCATCTATTTTCTGATTTTCATTATTTTCCTCTCAAAATTATTTTATTACTAGCAAACCCGTGAGAAATATTCGCATTTTATTTCTTTTCTTATTTACCTTTAAAATTTGAAACTCATAAATGTTATACCAATTTCACCACTTACTTAAAATTTTAATTTACCAGAAGCCAAATTATTAATAAAATCAAATTAATATTGTACAATAGTGAAACCAAAATCCTTCAAAGAAAGGTTTCCAAATAAGTTAGATGTTCTTTCGAATGATATAGTTGGTTAGTTCAGGAAAATTGATAGGCGGCCTGTATAAATAGTTCAATTTCAGATCTCGCATGTGTGTTCCTTTAAAAAACAACTGCTTTTTTTTTAAACTCGCCCTATTAACTCCCTTTTAAATATCTTTTTGTGTGTAATTATTGTTTTAAGGTCAATAATTGAATATACAAAGTTTTGGTAAAAGTTGGTATCTCAAAAACGGCTCTAACGATTTTCTTGAAAATTGTTACATAAATCCATTTTAGACATATCCTTTCTCATGCATTATGTGGTTGTTTCATGAAAATTAACAGTCATCCTGCTTAGGTAGGTGAGTTTTAGATCTCGGAAATTGAAGTTTCAAAACATAACTCTACCATTTTTTCCCCCTATTTTTTAACTCGCTATGTAAACTTTGTTTTATATGCCTTTACACGTGTGTTTATTAAGTTTCTCTTACTTGAAATATTTTAGGTTTCTACTTCGTTAGGTCAATTTTATGTATTTTGATCACATCTCCAAAAAAAATGAATATAATACGTGTAAAAGTGGGTAATGGAAATCATGAGGTTGTTTCACACCTTATATATATATATATATATTTATTTATTTATTTATTAAATTCGTTTTATAGTTTATATAATTATTGAAATCTGATTTTCGTCAAATTTTTATTCATTACGGATCAAGGGAAAATCTATGGAATATTAAATTCGGTTGCTGTGATTTATTATGAGGTTGAAACATGTTAGTGTATATTATATTTGTTCATTTCCAAATGTTATTTTATTACTATTATTTATGTTCAGATTTGGTTTAAAATTGTTTACAAACATTATATTTAAATGATAAAAATTTTGCGATTGATTTCGTCTGCGTTTGATTGATTTTATAAAACACGACATAATGCTTTCTTTTAAATAATAATATATATATATTAATATAGTCCTCTTTTATGAGCGACACATTTTTTCTTCCAAAATTTTAAAATTTTGTTTGGAAAATTCCGTACATTAACATTTTCCTCTTAAATTACTAATTCCTGAATTTTTTCTTATTTACAATACAATTTATAACATCAGAAGATCGATTTAAAAAATTATGTTTTACGTTAATTTATTCTTGCGCTAAGTAAGTGAACACTGTAGATGTGATTATTAATTTAAAATTATTAGCGAATATCAAACATATTTGATATATATTATCAATTAGTAATTTGAAGTAAATAATCACAACTATAATGTCCACTTAGGGTCAGAATTAATTTGTGTTAACAACATAGGAGAAAATATTGTAAAGAACGAACTATGTGGCTGAGGGATTTCACAGCTTTTATTTGGGTATTGCAACCAGTGCACGCCGGGAAGCACTACCGCTGAGTTCATTTGCGACATTTTTCAACATTGTGCAAAGCAGCTTACTTTCGAAAGCTTTGGATTAAAAGGGGAAAAAAAAAAAAAAAAACACCAAAATTAACAAAATTCATTTTTCGCCAATGTTATATTAAAGATTTTTTTTTTTTTTTTTTTTTTTTTTTTTTGCAAATTTAGAAAAAAAAAAAAAAAAAAAAAAACTTATTTTGTTGAGAATTTAAACCCATAGTAAACAGAAAATAAAAAATGTTTCGTGACATGCAAAATAATCATCTTTTCGAACATGTGTAAGACGCAAAAGCATAAATAAAATATGAAAAAATACTGAAATATAAAAATAACTTTTAAACATGCAGAAGTCTAATGTTTCCAGAAAATTGCATCTAAAAGTCAAAAAAGTTTTATGGGGAAACAATTTATCTGCAGTTGTTGTGGTTTAAATAAAAAAATAAACCTACAGTCAAAAAAAGGAAAAAAAAAAGGGGGGAGGGGGGGATAGTATTCTTTCAGATTTAGAAATGTTACAAACTTTTACCTAGCTAACAAAGTTAACGAATCTCTGTACAATCTGGAAATAATAATCATCTATCAATAATTATAAACAGTAGAATATCTACCATAAATAATTGTAATAAGTAAATAACTAATCAAAATAAGTAGAGTAACTATATATAAGGTAAAGCAAGGAGCATTGTACTACCATGGCCAGGAGAAATCGCACGGTAGGATAAATTGCGCACATAGGGAATCGCCAGGAAAGAGTAGAGTGGGCGAGTTACAATTTTAAGTGGTTGTACAACAACAATAGTGAAGTGCCGACTTGAATGTGCATGTTGATTGCTTGAAGAGTTTAAGACAAAACGTGGTTATTTTGTCTCGTTCTCAAAAATAAATGCTTGAATTTTCATAACCCTTCCTAAGAATTTCAATGTGATGGTAGTAGCACAGGGATGGAACACGGGCACAGAATTCATACCGGAATGTGTTTAAGAAATTTCTCTACCTATAATATCGTCGATTTAAGAGGTAGAAAATTTTCTTACATTGATAGTGGTATGAATTCTGCGCCCGTGTTCCATCCCTGTAGTATAAAACATTTTTAATTGAAACAATTTTTTATAAGCTACTAACCTAGACTAACGGTATGAGCCCCACGATTTTCTGTAAAAGAGAATAATTATTTAATAAAACACCGCGCAATCTCTCCTATCAAAATGAGAGAGTTTGCGCTTTCGCTACTTAGGAGATATTGCGCATTGATTTTTATAAAATTCTATACTAATAGAGATTTTGCAGCTTATTGATAACGACACGACAATGAGGATGAGTTTGTTGAATGTCTGGAACTGGCCCAGGCAATAACTTCGACATGTGACTGGACTAGTTCAACCTACTCGAGACGGCGCATCTTATAAGAGACTGTCCCCAAAATCTGAAATTGAACATTGTTCAGGAGTGGCACGATCGACAAAAGCCACACCTGTGGGGGGGACTAACCTCTCGACTGCTAATGTTAGCCTATGAGAAATTTATCGCAAAGTACTTAAATGTTATTGTATACCTATTTAGTTTTGCAATACTTTCAAGTATGATGCTCAAGTTTTGTGCAGCTGTCGGTTGCTTAAATAGAAGGGATAAAACTAAATGCAAGAAAAAAATATCAGCCTACTCAAACTCCTTTTTAAGGGATGTAATTGTCTAAATTTCAATAAATAAAATAAATTAATAAATGTAAAAGACTTTAAAGTTGAGACGAGAAGATTTCAAACCAAGTGAAATTTAGGTTTTGTGTTTTGAACATTTTTGGGTGGAAGATTTTGAGAAAAAAGAAATGTTAATAAATAGTAAAAGGTGCATGTGCGGATTCTGGGCTTAAAAATGGGCGGGACTAGACATATATCATTGCACACACAGTGTGCTAAATCTTTTTTTTTTTTTTTTTTGTTAAACCTCAGAAATTCATTGCACATACGGTATGCAATCCATTTCGAAAAGGATTATTTGTGGCAGGTGGTTGCACAATAACTATATACATCTTGTACAACAATAAATGCAATGATTGTGGACAAGGAGAGATTCGGTCAGAAAACAAGAACCATTCAAGTTAAAAGAAAAAAAAAAAAAAAAGTACTAATTTTAAGTTAAACGTGTTATCTAGTTAATTAAATTTATTTTCTTCTTTACAAAATATTATTTATTTTCTTCTTTCTTTTTATATTCTTTTATTATTTTCTTCTTTCTTTTTATTTATTTTCTTCTTTAATTAAATTTATTTTCTTTTTCTTCTTCTTATTTATTGGTCTTGTTCTTTATCTGGACTTCTTCTTTTTTCTGTTTCTCTAATAAATTTTCTTTACATATTTTTTTTTTTTTGTTCTTTTTAAATTTCTTTTATTTTTCTGATTTTTTAATTGTTGAATTGAAATATCCCCTCCACATACAAAATCATTTGCTTACAAATACCTTACATCAATGTCATTTAATTGCAATTATTATTATCATTAATATAATTGTAGTTAAAATTATGCGCAATCTCTCCTACCCATGTGCACAACCACTCCTACCTTATAAGGAGAGATTGCGCAAAATAGCTCTCTTGGTTCTATTACAGCTGTTGTTTTAAAGTATAAGAGAGCAACAAAATAGCAAATGTAATGCATAGAAGAAGATCAATTCAAAATTATGCACCAATAGTTTAGCAAAAAATAATATTTGGATTTTTTTATATCGTTCTGTTGAATTGCGCGCAAACTCTCTTAGATTTACACCTCACTATAATTATAGACATTAATGTATCTATAAATAATTATAATAAGTAGAGCTGTACCGAGTACTCGGTATATACTCGGTACTCGGCCAAATTTGGAATAAGTATTCGGCCAATACCGAGTAGTTGTTATAATTTCATTATTTTTATGTATTATTGAAAGAAATGTATTCATAAGAGTTGTTTTATTAATAAATAAACTAAAAAAAAAATATGAAAATATAAATATAGAGACATTAAACTTTTGCTGCAAACAGCTTTCTGCAGTTAAAACGGGTGAGTAGATTGCCACCAAACTCGTTATAGAGACGATTCATGATATGAACTTATCCATTTTAGTTACAAGAATTTAAGTATAACCATCTTGTATCTGTGTAATATGCAAATTTTTTTTATAAAAACTTAGTACATATAATTGTATCTATAAAACAGACAAAAATAAAATATTTTAGAAAAAAGAACCCTTATATAATACTATTATAGTGGATAAAATTTTAGTCACATGTTTGTGCAAATAAAAGTAAGACACTTTTAAAACTGTAAGAAAAGATTGATTTTTAATTAAAAAAATAACAATTATAAAAAAGGTAAATACACTAAAATGTTATTAAAAATATATTTTTATAATCAAATTTGTTGTTTTGCAAATTACGACCCAAAACCACTTATCATTTTTATTCTTCTAGAATTTGAAGATTAATAAAGTCTATCATGTTTGAAATGATAAAATATTTAATTTAATGTTCTGATTTCATATGTACATTTCATGCATCTTAAATTAAGCATGAGAGTACAGGAAATTTTATATTCTTTGAGAATGATTCGCATCTGAGAAAGACTATATAATAAAGAATGAAGTTATTAGTTATTATGGTTTTAATAATCCACTAAGCTGGAAGTATCAAATATAACAACGAACGTAACTGTGTATATATACTACAAAAGTTCTGAAACATTTCGTGAAAACATGCTGTTTGCCATTTAACTTAAGTTTATGTTCAAAAGGTCTTTTTTTAATTTCAAGATGTGCAAAATTCTTCATATATACATCAATTATTCATTCTTACAACTACTCAGTATTCGGTACTCGGCTACTCGGTACTCGGTACTCGGCCGAGTAGTAAAAAGCCGAGTACTCAGTGCTCGGCCAAAGTGCTACTCGGTGCAGCACTAATAATAAGTAGATAACTAATAATAATAATTAGAATAACTATAATTAATTGTAGATAGTAATAGTAAATTTGAATAAACAGCTGGCATAGATGGTGTCCAAATATATCTTTTGAAATATTGGTTGCTTTATATTAAAATAAAAAGTGTGATTGGAAAATAAGGTATGAAAAATACATAAAGTTCAATATATAAGAAAAATAATTTTTTTTCACAAAAAAATTGTTTTACCTCTTAAACTTATTAATCAGCTGAGATCAAAATAACATTATTAATTCTTCAAATAGCAAAAATATGAAGGTTTAATGTTTTTCTTTCTTTCTTTCTTTCACAATTTTAAAGATTTTTTTCTAAATACAATTTTAACATTCTCATTTATGAGAATGCTTAAATTATTCTTTGTTTCTCAGAAATCTTGAGTTACTATGGCAACAGTTAGCAATTTCAACGTTTGTTTAATTTTTTTTTCCCCTTCATTATTATTAATTAACAGAAGATTTTCAAGTGCATATTTCAAGAGTGAGAACTTCTTTTATTCACATTTTTAAAGAAAAGTTTTTTTTTTTAACTAAAAAAAATTATTTTCTTCATTTTATGAATGAAGTTTAAGCTTTTATGGATAACACAGAAATTAAAGTTTTTCTAGATTCTTTCAACTAATGAGAAAAATAATCATAAAAACAGATTTAAAAAAAAAAAAAAAAAGAAAAAAAAAAGACTTTTCTCTTGTTTGATTGAAAATTAGAAAGAGATTTACTAAACTTAAACGAATTGTACTCTTAAATGAATTTCGTTTAAATAATTTTCTCAAATGTTTTACAAATTTAAATATAACATATTTTGTTGAGAGTCTAAAGTTCTATTGAACATAAGGCAAAAACTGTTTTGTGACTTAAAATATATTCTTTACATACCTATCTATCTATATATATTAAAATTTAGAGTAAAAAGTCTGGTGTGAAACAGCCACACGACTTCCATTACTCACTTTTACATGTATTAAGGTAAAGCTAGGAGAGATTGCGCACATAGGGGATTAGAAGGAAAGAGTATAGAGTGGGCCAGTTGAAATTTTAGGTGGTTGTACAACATCAATAGCGAAGTACCTACTTGAATTTGCATATTGATTTCTTTAAGAGTTTAAGGTAAAACGTGGTTATTTTGTCTCGTTCTCAAAAATATATACTTGAATTTTCATAACCCGTTCTAAGAATTTCAGTACAATGGTAGTAGTACAAAATATTTTTTTTATTAAACTATTTCTCATAACCTACTGATCTAGACTAAGGGTACAAGCACCACGATTTCCTCTGAAGATGAGTAATTATTTAATAAAACACTGCGTAATCTTTCCTACCAAAATGGGAGAGTTTTGCTGTTTAGGAGAGAATGCGCATTTAAAATTCTATACTAACATGGATTTTGCAGCTTATTGATGATAACAAGACAATGATGATAAGTTTGTTCAATGCCTGGGACTGTACCAAATCCTAACTCGGACAAGTGATTGGACTAATTCAAACCATTCGAGACGACTTACCATCTTTATGGAGACTATCCACAGAATTTGAAACTGAACATTATTCAGGAGTGGCATAATCGACAAAAGCCACACCTCTGATGGGATTTACCTCTAGAATGCTGTTAGCCTATGAGAAGTTTATCGCAAAGGATTTAAACGTTATTGTATATCTATTTCGTTTTCAATACTTTCAAGTATGATGCTCAAGTTTTCAGTTTTCAGCGCAGCTGTCGGCTGCTTAAATAGAAGAGATAAAACTAAATGCAAGCAAAAAATATCAATGTACTCAATCTTCTTTTTAAGGCAGGGGTTGTACTCTCCGTCCATTTTTCAGGATACTCTCAGAAATAAGAAGTTTTCAAATATATTGTTACCATTATATTCATACTATAACCTTCTAACCTGTATAATCGTGACACATTACTATAAATATATCCAGAATAATTCTACATGAAATTAGTGGTGGCTCAAAAAGGTGAAAATTTCTTATCTGTGAGAGTGTCCTGAAAGGAGTACGACCCGTGTTTTAAGGAATGTAATCGTCTAAATCTCCATAAAATAAAATAAATAAAATAAACGTAAAGGATTTTAAAGCGCGAAGGATTTTAAAATGTAAAGGATTTTTGGCGAAAGATTTTGAGGAAAATCTTTGATGAATAGTAAATAGTGGGCGGATTCTGCGCTTAAAAATGGTACTTTTTTTTTTTTAATGTGGAAACTAATGTGTAATAATACATTAACCTTTATCCATAGACCTCTTATTACATTAGACGAAACATTGCTTTATTAGGGGAATATAAGAAAGAGTGTCAAGGATGACAGATAATTGCAGGGAAAATGTTTTGGCAATTCTGGCATTATTGGCAAATATTTGTTTGGATTTTATTTTATTTTATTTTATTTTTTTTTTTTTTTACTATTATTACTAGAAATAAAGTTAAAGTTTCTAAAATAATGATGGTAATTTCTAATAAAGTAAAATAAATGGGAAAAGACAGAAAAAGCTTAAATATAATAAAATAAATGGAATTTTCTGAAAGCGTACAAACGTGGTGACATAAATTTTTGACTATTGAAATTTTATTAAAATATACATACTTGCCAACCATCTCATTATGAACCGTACAATTTTTAGTACCCGCCTTTTTTTTCACACCAATAATTTTTTAGAGTAATTTTTGTATTATTTAATCGTAACAACATTTGCAGAGAATAACTCTAAAAATATAGTGGTGTGAGAAAAGAGGCGTTTTTTCAGAGGGGGTTAACAATTGTACGGTTATTAATGAGATGGTTGACAAGTATGAATATATAAAAACTGTATATCGAGATTGTTTATTTTTTATGAACCAAAAACAAATAAATAAATAAGTAAATATCTTTTTTTTTTATGTAAAAAAAAAAAAAAAAAAAACCAACGTGCAAACATTTATTTATTTGTTTTAAATAATAAAAATAAAACCGTGAAAAATCGTTCTGAGGAAATGAGACAGCTTCAGTATAGAATCCCTTGACAAAATTTGAAATTTGGCACCGAAGTAAGCTCGGACATTTATTGTCAAGGTCTTTACTTACACAATTCCGATAGCCATTTTAATTCATTGTTAAATGACAACAAAAATTTAAAAGTCGCCTATGGGTTCCTATGCTATAGTTATACCAAAGAAATTTTAAGAAATGAATATAGTTAGTGATGCTAGGGAATGAAACACAGTTACTGCATGCCTTTACAGGAAAGTATAGATTAAATAAAATAAGTCCTGTCATCTGTCGTACTAAATTAAATTTTGTTTACAAAGAATGTAAACAGAATTTTCTGTTTTTTTTTTTTTTTTTTTTTTTTTTTCCCTCTAGATAATACATACAATTGTTACTTTTTAATATAAAAAAATAAATGTAGCACTTAAAAGCGCTTTACAAAAATACTTAAAAAAGCACAGAAAAAAAAAAAAAAAAAAAAAAAAATCTCACCTGTGAATCACTATTACTTGCGATAAAATATATTTTACATACAAAATAATCTAACTTTTAAAGTGAAAAATAAATTTTAAAAATAACTTTCAGAAATGGGGAAAGATATCGTCTGTGTAACAGAATGCCGAGTTTACATTAAAAACAAAATAACAACGAATTAAAAATCGAGTTTTCTTGGCAAATATTGTCATTTTAAAGTATCGAATTACCTACGTATAATTTTTAATTAGTTATAGAAGCGATTTTTGCTCATATGTCTGTAAATCTAATTAAAATTTAAATAAACTACAAGAAAATTGACAGTCATCTTGATTGAGTAAATCAGTATTAGATCTTGGAAATGGGTATTTCAAAAAACGGCTATACTAATTTTTACTTTCCGAACACTATAGTGAGGAAAGTATTGTAATCATGTCAAAAATCCGAATTCGAGATTTTGATGTTTCTATACGTTTTGAGGTCCACTGAGTCCGTTTTCACTATTTTTACGATGATGTATGTATGTGTGTGTGTATGTGTGTATGTGTGTATGTATGTGTGTATGTCTGTGAGTGAACACGCTAGCGTCTAAACGCTTTGTTCGATTAACCTGAAAGTTGGTACGCATATTGTAAGTCACCATAGTACGAACCCTATAGATTTTGGTGAATCTAGCACTTATAGTTTTTTTACAGGGACACAAAGAAAAATTCTTTATCATTATGGCCTATGGGAGCAAAATCTTAAAAGTGCGATAGCATCTAAACGCCTTATTCAATTGAGAAAAAAATATATACACATATTATAGGTCACAAATACTCAATCTGTATAGATTTTGGAGAATCTAGCACTTATAGTTTTTTTACAGGGACACAAAGAAAAATTCTTTATCATTATGCCTATGGGGCCAAATTTTTAAAAGTGTGATAGCGTCTAAACGCCTTATTAATCTGAGCAAAAAATTTTTACACATGTTATAGATCACAGTTGAACTAACTGTATAGATTTTGGTGAATCTAGCACTTACAGTTTTTTTACAGGGACACAAAGAAAAATTCTTTATCATTATGGCCTATGGGACTAAATTTTTAAAAGTACGATAGCATCTAAACGCCTTATTGAATTGAGCTGAAAATTTATATGAGTATTATAAATCACTGTTGCACTAACTATAAGCATTTTGGTGAATCTAGCATTTATAGGTTTTTACAGGGACACAACGAAAAATTCTTTATCATTATGATCTATGGGCTCAAAGTTCAGTAGCGTTAAATAAAACATCGTGTAATAGATGGAGAAAAATGCTCAAACACTCTATTATGGTTTTCTCTCTTTTGTTTGTTTAACAACTCCTCTTTCTTTACTTTATCTACAAAACTGTTAATTACTCAATGTTCGGAAAGTCGAGTGGAGTCACTCCAGATTTTTTTAAAACTCGCTGTGCAAACTCTGTTTGTACATCTTTACACATGTATCAGTTTTCTTTTAGAGGAAAACTGCTTAGCGTCTAATTCGTAAGGTCCATTTTATCTTTTCTGACCATCTAAAAAAAAAAAAAAAAATGCATATAACTTCTATTAGTGGGTAATGATAGTCGCAGGGTTGTTGCACACCAGATTTTTGTTTCTCAGGTAAGATTTGAGTTACTATGGCAACAGATGAAAATTTCAAAGTATTTTTTATTCCATTATTAATAATTAACACTAATTTAAAAATGTCTACACTGAGAAAAAATTCTGAAACTGACATCTAGAATCTAAATTGTGGCTCTAGAAAAAATAGTTCCATGTCATCCTTATAAATTCTAGTCCCCTTTGAAAGTCCCCTATTATAATTCTAGAGCGTTTGCTTATATTCTAGACGGCAAAGTTATTTAAAAATCGCTGCAAATAAATGCGAATACGCAAGAACCGGGTTTCAGCAACTATAATCTTGGATTATTACCCAATTCTACAAAATAAAACGAGAATTTCTCTCATTAAAAAAGATTCAGAATATTCAGAATATTGTTTCAGTGTCTTAGAAATGTGTAGACTGTAAATTATCGATCATTTCGTCTATTCAGTTTATTGGCATGCCTTATGCGCATAGCACGGAAATCTATATTTCTAGTTAAGGGACTTAGAAAATGGCCACTTATTCATTCTAGATGAAGACGGTATATATATATATACATATATATATATATATTCAGTATAGGAGGGTTTTTTAGACTCTTGGGAAAATCTTTTAGCAAAATATCAAAAAAGAAAAACAAAATCTTACAACATTTTTATGGATCAAGCATAAAATTTTATGTAAAACATGATAATTAAAGTTTCTCTATGTTTTTTAGTTAAAGAGTAAAATTTTTACCTAATTTTACTCAAACTTTTTCCCAATTGTTTTACAAATTTATACATAAATCATTTTGTCGAAAATATAAAATTCCTTCAAACATAAATGGAAAAATATTATTTTATAACATAAAAATAATCTCTCTCTCTCTCTCTCTCTCTTTCTTTTTTTTAACATAAGAAGAATAATTAAGGTGTAAAGAAGAGTCAAATTATAAAAATAGCTTTGAATATTCAGAAATTCATTATTACCATAAAATTTCAATTAAAATAAATTTTATTACTGACAGTTTTCTTTGCAGTTGTAGCCGTCTCGGTGAAAAACTAGGTTTATAGTCAATAAAAAATTGGTAGTAAACCCTTATTGATTTTAAGATTTCGAAAACTATTAGAAAGTTATCAAAGGTGAAAATTTCAGCCCGATCTTTATGAATAAATAATTACAGACAGCTATAGTTTAGTTTATAAATAACTGATATAGATAGTGTTCGAGCATTTTTTTTTTTTTTTTTTTTTTTTTTTTTGAAATAATGATTGTCTTTTATTAAAGTATAAAAGATAAATAGAAGAATAGAGGTAATAGGGAAAATAAGGTATGGAAATACATAAAGTTTGATATATAACCAAGATAAATTTAAATTTTCACAAATATTGCTTTGCTTTTGAGTAATCAATGAATATTAAAGCAATATAAATAAAAGTGTGGAAAATAAATATTTCCTTTATAACTTTCAAGGATTTTCTCCCAATGCAATTTTAATATTTTCATTCGAGAGAATGCGCTCGCTTAACTTACTGTTTGTTTCTCAGTTAAAATTTGCTACTGCCCTTTCTACGGGGTTTTAAATCTCTCCATTATTAATAATTAGTACGATTCTTTAATATATATATAACTTAAAAGAGGGAATTCCTTTTCATAAAACTACTAAGGGAAAGTTTTTCACTAAAATATTCTCTTTTTCATTTTATCAATAAAGTTTAAACTGTTATGGAAAACATAATAAAGAAAAATTTTCTAAATTTGTTTAGTTTATAAATAAAATAATAATAATAATAATAATAATAATAATAAAAACGAAAAATTAAAGAAACATTTAGTTGCTTGTTTAAAAATTATGAACAAATTCATTAAAGTAAACAAAATTAGCTTTTAATATAATTTTACCCAAAGGAATACTTTTAATTTGCTTTGAAATTTAAATATAAATTATTTTGTTGAGAATCTAAATTTCCATTTTTTTAACATAAAACGAAAAACATTTTGTGACGTACAAATAATCTCATTTCTTACATATGTAAGGCGCAAAAGCATAGCCAAGATATAAAAATTACTGAACTATAAAAATAGCTTTAAACATGCAAAAATTTATTGTTCCCACAAAATTTCAAGTAAAAGTCTAGAAATTTTATGAGAGACCGTTTTCTCTGCCGTTGTAGTTTAGGTGAAAAACTAGTTTTACAGTCGATAGAGTATCAATAATAAACCCCTATGGATTTAGAAAATTTAGAAAAAAATATCAAGTAAATAAAGATAAGGAATCCCGCACAATTTGTACAGTTTTATAATTACAGACAACAGAAGTTTCAAGGAAGTAACAGCTAATATAGTTGGCGTTCAAGCATAATTTTTTGAAATAATGATTGTTTTTTACTTTCTCTTATCCATATATATGGTAAATAAAGTGTTGTTTTAGGGTCAAATTTTCGAAATTGAGTTTTCGCACTCGTTTTGAGGTTCCCTGAATCCGAAAAGCATGTTTTTTGTGGTTGGTCTGTGTGTGTGTCTGTGTGTCTGTTATCAGTATATCTTAAAAACAAATAGTAGCAGGAAATGCAAAATCGGTATTCTAAATCTCTATTACAAAAGGATGTTACACTATTTTCGTTGAGATGAAGCAAATGGTTCGTGTGCAGGGCCATGCAACAGAATTCAAATACATTACGTCTATGGACAAAATTTCTGGTAAGTAGAGTGTAACAAATATAGGCTGCCGTAAATAAAATGGAATGAAATTTTTTTTTTTAATATGCGTAAAAGCATTGTTTTGTGTAGATTGTGGTATTGAAATAAATAATTATACGTTTACAGGGGTGCCCAAAGTACTTAGATATATTGGGGCTATACTTGGAAATGGCTGGAAGTGTATTTAATTTATGTTATGTGTTTTTCACATAGAACTAAATTTAAATGTACTATGTAATGTGTATATTTTATAGACAATGTACAGGACTTCCCAAAATTAAACTAAACTTTTTTTTCTATTGCAGGTAATTGATGAAAATGCAACATTTTACTATTCTGAGGAAATCTTCTCAGGTAGGAAAATTTTATCATACCTACGCGGTAAACAAAATGTTTTTTAAAGTTCAATTTTTAACTCTGTTTCTTTCTTTTCTTTTTTTTTTTTTGAGGTTCCCTTAATACGAAAGCCAAATTTTTAGCTGTTAATCTGTATGTATATCTCTTATCAGCATAAATTAAAAACAAATAACTCCAATGAATTCAAATTTGGTATTTTGAAATTTCGTATGATTTTGTCGCTTGAAAATTTAGATTAAGATTAACAAATATCAAAGCAATATAATAACAGCCTTGATTTCTTTCTTCCTTTCTATATATATAAATATATAGGTACTATAATTGAATGCAGGGTTGAGGGGGAGGATAGCCACCCTCATACAGATTCATAACTCAAATAAAACTGCCCGTAAACCTATTTTAAATTATTTTTTAAAGTAGATTGAACTTTACTGTCTTACCTCATTGACCTTTTTAATCTGCAATCTGTCTTTATAACACTGAAATGCAGGGTAAGAGAAAGTCGTGTGAACGACACACCATATTATTATTAATATAAAAGAACAATGAAGATTAAAGCACGAAACTGTTTAATCTTATGTTTCCTCATATTAGAAGGATAATTTTATTTTTCACAAAAAATTGTTTTGCTTTTGAAAACTTAATAATAAACCAACACCAAAGCAGCATTAATAAAAATATGCAAAATGAATATTTCCTCCATAGTTTTGAATGATTTTCTCTGAATGCAATTTTAATTTTATCGTTTCTGAGAATGCTTAAATTATTCTACGTTTTTCATTTAAATTTTGCGTTACTATGGTAACTGATAGCAATTTCAATATAATTTTAGTTTATGCATATATATATATATATATATATATACATATACATATATATATATATATATATATATATATATATATATATATATATATATATATATATATTAATAATTAACGCGAGCTTTTGAAAAATATATTTCAAGGGTGGGAACGTGGCTTACATAAATTTCCAAGAAATTTCTTTTTCTTAAAAAAAAAAAAAAAATATATATATATATATATATTATATTTTAAAAATTATTTTAATATTTTACAGAGAACATATAGATAAAGTTTTTCTAGATTCTTTCAGTTAATTAGTAAAATAAACATAAAAAAGAAGAAGGAAATATTTTGTTTGCTTCTTTGAAAAATAAAAAGCCGTTAACCAATGTTAACAAAATTTGTTTCAACCAATTTTATGTTAATTTTTATTATTTTACAAATTAAAATAGTATTTATTTTGTCGAAAATCCAAAATTCTTTTAAACATAAACCAAAAAAGTATAATGTGGTATGCAACAAGATCCTTATTTCTTACATACAAAAGATACAAAACATACCTAAAATATAAAAATGTACTAAAAAATAACTTGAAACAGGCAAAAATCTATCATTCCCAGAAACCAAATAAAAGACAATATATATATATATATATATATATATGTATATATATATATATATATATACATATATATATATATATATATATGCCGCGATTTTCTCTACGATTATAGTTTAAGTTAAAAACTAGTTTTACCGTTGATTAGGTTAGAGATTTCAGAAACTTTTTATCAAAGTAGCAAAAATAAAGACACAATACGATATCTACGAAAAATACTTAAAAAAAGTAGAAGTTTTGATAAAGAAACAACTGATATCTATAGTGTTCAAACATATTTTTTTGAAAAAGCGGTTTCTTGAAATAAATAAATAAATAAATAATAATAATAATAATTAGTCATTAATTTTCAACTTAAAAAAAAAAAAATAATAATAATAATAAACACTGTTCAACATGAAAAATGTCCTTTAGATTAAAATATGTGTTTCTTATATATTTTTGGCTGCAAATAACGAATCTGTAATTATTTTTTGTTTACCACGCACTATTTTCCGAAAAATACACATTTTAGAAGATAATTATGAATTTCTTTAAATTACAGGCACTTACTATTTAGCTCATTTCGGATTTTACCACCTGCTTGCTCATACATAAATTTTTAATTGCAATGCTGACATTGTCGGATAAAGTGTTATTGGTGAAATTCGTACTAACGATTGCGATATATTTGGTAATCAAAATAGAGAGAGAGAGGTAATAGATAGGGCAAAAAGTTGTACGGCTCTCTTGAATTTTGCTATTCATTTTTAACTTACAGTCGGTAACAAAAGTGTTCGAACACTAGCAAAAATTCCTATGTAAAAAAAGTACACTTCGTACGTCTTTGTTAAATAAATCCTTGTCGAATCCTGTTCTTAATCAGTGTAAGACCATGATTCGATAAGGATTTATTTAACAAAACCGTATGAAGTGCATTTTTTTACATAGGAATTTTTGCTAGTGTTCGGACACTTTTGTTACCGACTGTACTTTTGATGAACCAATTTTCGTCAAATTTTAGGCACGAATCCCTAGTCGATGACAGGATATATTTTCTGAGACCTGTCTCACTAGTGGCAGGTTTCCGGGGAAAATTTCCTCTAACTGTATTAAATCTTGTGATTATTTTTTATTCCAATTCCCATGAATCGGAATATTTAATACAATTTGTAATATATCGTATTTTATTTATTCATTTTTTATTTTTATTATTATATTTTGCTTTTGTTATGTGGAATTATTTTCCAATATTAATAATTGACAGAAATTTTTAAGATGGGTATTTAAAAAGAGAGGGAGTTTCTTTATTAAAATTTCTAAAAAATAAAATATTAAAATAAAAATAAATAAAAATGCTCTATACTGAAAAATAAATAAATACAACCCTTTCTTCATTTTTATCAACGAATTTTAACTTTTTGTGGAAAACATAATAATTAAACTCTTTCGAGATTTTTTTTCAGTTAATCAGTAAAATAAATGTAAAAAAAAAAAAAAAAAAAAAAATATTTTGCTTGCTTGGTTAATAATTTAAAGAATTTCACGAAAATTAACTAAATTCACTTGTAATCAGTTTACCTTAAGGGGTTTTTGAATTTGCTGCGTATATTTAGATATAAATAATTTTGTCGAAAACGTAAAATTCATTGAAACATAAGTAAAAAAAAAAAAAAAAAAAAAATGTTTTATGACATAAAAAAAGAAAAAAAAAATATTTTACTTTATTTTATTTTTGCATATGTAAGACGAAGAAGCATAAGCAAGATATAAAAAGTATAGAGCTGTTAAAACAGCTTTAAACAGGCAGAATTTTATTGTTCCCCGAAAACTTCAAGTAAAAAACAAGAAATTTTATGGAGACCTTTTCCTCTGCAGTTGGTGTAGTTTAGAGAAATAAACTAGTTTTACAGTCGATAAAGAAGCGGTAGTAAACTATTACTGATTTAGTGGTTTTCGAAACTTTTATCAAGTTTGCAAAGTTAAAGAATCTAAGTAAAATCTTTGCGAGATTATAATTATAGAGGCTTCAAGATAGCAACAAAATAACTGATGTATAGATATTCTTGAAAGATTTTTTTTTTCCTTTGTATCTCTCACACATATTTATTTATTTATTTATTTATTTAATATTAACCGTTTATTTATTAATGTAAAAACGATAATACAAGAAAAAGATTAAAGAAAGAAAGAAAACAAAAAATCGCTAACTTAAGATTCTTTATTAACCAAAGAAAACTTTACGTAGAAAACTTTGAGTAAAAGAAGAAATACAATTTTTATTAAAATCACACAATCAACTGATTGGGAAGAAAATCATATTTTATTGAAATTTTTAGTTTTCCGACTGAGTGAAAATAATGACTGGACCGGGAGTCGAACCCTGGATCTTTGACTTACAAGGTCAAGGCTCTACCAATTGAGCTAGCCTGGCCGACAACCGGTCGGCATTATTCACTCAGAGAACCATTAGGCAGAAACATCTGAGTCTGAGTGAGAAACATCAGAAACATCTGAGTCTAGTTGTCTGAGTGAGTAATGCCCACCGGTTGTCGGCCTGGAGCCTTGACCTTGTAAGTCAAAGATCCGGGGTTCGAATCCCGGTCCAGGCATTATTTTCACTCAGTCTGAAAAATAAAAATTTCAATAAAAGAAGAAACTTTTTGAAACACAGATTTTCCTGCGTTTGTCGTCGATTTGATGAAAAAGTAATTAGTTTTATAGTCCCGATAAAGCAGTAGTATGCCTTAATATATTTAGTATATAATGAGTCTTTTATTAGTAAGTGAGCAATTTTAAATAACCTAGATGCAGTGTTCAAGTATTATTATAATAATTAAAAGCTAAAGTCTCTAAATTGCAACAGCTTATATAAATGGTGTTCAAACATAAATTTTGAAAAGTCGATTTTCTGTTGCTTTCTTATATATAGATATAACGAAAAAGTTCTGAATTCGTGGAAATACAGAGACTGAAGTGCACCGGAAAGACTTTCTTTAGGCCGTGGGTACCTGGACCCGATGCAGTGCGGGCGGAAAAGGAGCTGCTGTAGGCAGTGGGTATCCGAAGCGAGGTTTAGAGCGATTTCAATGTAATGTTTTAGTTTTTATTTATAATGTGATATAAAAAATAAACAGTGGTTCAATTCTTTTCGAAACTGATTTAAATATAGTGACCAGCGAAGCGGGCATAGCCTGCTAGAAGTAAATAATTGATTTCGTTATTTATTCCTTTTTGCATTACATTTGCTGCTAAAATTATCAACAATATTTTGTTGTTAAGTATGGTTGTTTTGTTATTGTTTTAAATATGTGAACGCCATTGCACATCATCACAGTGTTGCCAGACTTTGCGACTTTTTTATTCAATAGTCACCAATAATTTTGAGAAGCGATATTTGATAATCGACGATTCTTCGATTCGATTCGTCGATTATTGTATATCAAATATTGCTTCTCAAAATTATTGGTGACTATTGAATAAAAAGTCGCAAAGTCTAGCAATACTGCATGAACGTAAAATATGAACATATAGCTTGATTTAAGTATATACATTAATTTTATTTAATTATTTTATTGTTGCATTTAACGGCATTACACAAGCTCGTAATCCTATAATATTATGTTGTATTTAGAGTCAAATCAGTCAGATATATTTATGAATAGGCAATGCATCTTTTACAAAGCCATATTTTTTGTACACACTTTTTAAAACTTTTCAACAAAGTTTAAAAGTATTTATGACTTCAATTTGTCTCTCTGCCCGCGCAACTCAAGGTAATATTCATGGAATTCTTTGAAACTGGTATATGTTATTTAAGTTCACGATAAATGTTCCTTATTAAAAATAGAGTAAATACCTATACTGGCTTGCATACAAGGATACCCGAAAAAATTCCAAAGGTTTGCGTTCTAGGAGCGGTATTTCAATAAACCAGATTTCAATACCTTTATTTTGCAATAATTATAATGAAATGGACATTTGTTAATCATATGTAAAAAAAAAAAAAAAAAAAAAAAAAAAAATCTATATAGAATATAGTACGATAGCATTTACAGGGCCGCACATAATTTTCAGATACATAAAGGGCTAAAATTGAAAATTGCTGCTATAACATTTTCATTTTTGTCATACATTTTTAAGACTTTTTAAAAATGGTTAAGAGTGATTATGGTTTGAATTAATCTCTCTGTCCGTCTGTCCATCCGTAAATATTTTCACAATTTCTTTAAGTTTACTACTGTATGCTCCCTATTGAAAACGTTTTAAATAGCGACACTGGTTTGCATACAAGGAAGCCAAAAAGAATACCAATGCAAATTTATCATAAAATTTTCTTTTTTCTTTTATAAAATGTGCTATGTTTAGCATTAAGTTTTACAAATCTACACTAAAATATTCAGATACATTAAAGACGACGATTAGATATTACTGTAATTGCATTTTTGTTTATGAGGCATTTTTAGCATTTTCCAACAATGCTTAAGAGTGATTTGGATTTCAATTACTTTATCTGTCTTTCTGTCAGTCTATCTGTTAGCCATATGGTGACATAGGCAAAGTACATTGAAGGGCGAACGACGCAACGAGTACGTACAGTTGAAAAGTGTTAATAATCTGTGCGAACCGCATGATTTTTCATTATTGTTTAAAATAAAACACTTATGTTAAAATTAAATTTTATCCTGCAAATATTAACTTCAGGTATTTCTTGGCCATGGTCTATCGTCTCTTTCTAGACACAAGATTTTTTCAGCAGATATTAATAACTATTTAAATACCAATTTAAACAGAATTCTGCTATATCTAAATTATTTCTGGATTATTTGTTTGAATTAAAATCTCTCGTTTATCCCCCTTCACAAAAATATATAAAATATTCTGCTCCCCGCCTCCCTCCCTTTTTCATTAACAGTAGTGTATTACAGAAGTAACGCAACTGTCAACTTTAGAAATAAATAATCATATTCTAGTTCAATAATATATTCAGATTTAAAAAATATATTAAACAATATTGAACAAGTTAAAATAATGTATCAATAGGCAGGTTAGTTTCGTTGGGAAAAAACAACTTCTGTCAATCGATTCCTACGCCCCACCCTGCCTTTGCTGGTTCTGAATTCATTTTTGTTACCTATTTTTCTTGCATTTCTTGACTCGTGTCATTCGGTTTTTTGCTTTGGCTTTGCTTGTGATAAGATATTTCCCCATACTGAGTTTTCTGCAATGTTTTAACCCTTCTCCCCAGCCTCCCTTTTCCCCATGCAGAACTGCAGTGGTGTTTAACCACAAGTAATGCAGATCAAGTTGAAATTTTCATTTTGAACTCTATTAGAATACCGACCTACTTTAATGCGTTATCATTATTTAATATTGCAAAAACATTTACAGTTTTTGGCTTACATTCCACGCTATTAAAAGTACTGATAATGCTAAATCAAAGAATTATTTATATTTACTAATTTTATAAAGACAGAGTACGATGAAAATTGCCGAAATCGATGCAATTAAAAATATGCAGTTAGTTATCATAGAACGTACAAATCCATATAATACTTTTTAAATAATATCATTCTACCGTTCCTCAAACATTATTTAAACGTTTTTACAAATTTTTAAATTTTAAATTTGTTTCTCTTGGGCTCTAAATTTCAAGAATAACTATTTACTTATAATGCTCTATGAGAATTTGTTATAAAACTGGCTATTCATCTTAAAATCATGAAATTGTTACCTTGATTATGAACTTATAAATTCAATTGTAATACAAAAAATCATGAAAATTTAAAATTTTGCACTTTTTACTTTCCAAACATACATGTGTAAGGAAAGAATTGTAATCATGTCAAAAATTCGACTTTGCATTTTTGGTGTTTCTACACGTTTTAAACTCCACTGAGTTCATTTTTACTAATTTTACGATGATGTATGTATGTATGTATATATGTGTGTATATGCGTATGTATGTAAGTGTACACGATAGCGTCTAAACGCTTTGTTCGAATGAGCTGAAAGTTGGTACATATGTTATAGGTCACCGTAGTATGAACCCTACTAATTTTGGGGAACCAAGCGCCTATAGGTTTTTTACAGGGACACAAAGAAAAATTCTTTATTACTATGGTCTATGGACTCAAATATTTTAAAGTGAAATAGTGTCTAAACACCTTATTCGATTAAGCTGAAAATTTTATGCACTTGTTAAAGGTCACCGTTACACAAAATGTATAGATTTTGGTGAATTTAAATCTTATAGATTTTTTTTTTTTTTTTTACAGGAACACAACGAAATTTTTTTTATCATTATGGCTCATGGGCTTAAATTATTCAACTCATGGGCTTAAATTATTTAATGTGCGATAGTGTTTAAATGTCTTAACCGACTGAGCTGAAATTTATATATATGTTACAGGTCACTGTCGCACGAACTGTATAGATTTTCGTGAGATAATCTCTTAAAAATTTTCTCTTATAGATTTTTACAGGGACAGCAAGAAATTTTTTTTATGATTATGATCTATGGGCTCAAATTATTAAAATGGAAATAGCGTTAAATTAAACAACATACTATATGGAGAAAAATACTGAAAGACCCTATTATAATTTTCTGTTTGGTTTATTTAAAGAATTTTCTTAGTTTAATTTATTTACACAACTCTTAATTACTTAATTTTCGGAAAGCCAAATGGAATCACTTCAGATTTCCATCCATCCTTTAATATGTGCTCTAAGGATAAAAAATGATAGATTTCCTACAATACATGATTTAACCCCTTAACGCGCGCTGTCCTCGCTGCGAGGATGCAAAATTTAAGATCCAGCTGCAAAAATTCATCCTGGAAATTTTTTAGCAAAAATTCACGTTTATAATATATCAGAAAGGGCCGATTTTTTAAACCTTAATTTTTAAAATTTCTTTTAGTTTAATTTAGTTCATGAATTCCGGTGGCAATATAATTTAAATGTTTTAAATTGTCTTGCGTCGCAAAGGGTTAAGAAGCGACAGGATGTTTAAAAAAATATTTCAATATCCTTTGTTTCCTTAATTCGTTCTGAAAATTCCAAATCATGTAATCTGGTTAGTATTTCGAATACATAACTTTACTTTTGTATTACTACGTATATGTCATGTAACGCTTATTCATTTTCACTTTTTACTGTAATACTTTTTTTTTTTTTTTTCTAATTATTGGACTATAATATATTAGCTCCCAGTAGTATTTATTCGCCCCAATAATAATTTTAAAAAATACTTCCATTCACCTTAACATTAAAATTTTATAGGGTTTGAAAAAATCATAAGAACAAAGAATGTATTTAACTATTCTATCTATAGACTGTCTATGAAAATTTCGTAACGGTCTAAAAAATTCCTTGTTCTAATTTTACCTTTGTAATTCCTAACTGAAATTTCTTGGCTTATGTCCAACGCCGCATATGACTACATGTGATTTTTCTGGTATAATATTTCAGATAAAAATGGAGATTACTTTTTTGTAGCTGAAGCTTTACTAAAAATATACAAATAAATAACAGAAAAGAAAAATATTCAAGCGATAACAATGTTGAAGTCACGCAAAAAGTCACTATCACAGATATAAATTAAAGTGGAAAGGTCTATACAAGTTTAAGGATTCTACCGACAGCAGTTTGGTTAAAGATAGATCTTCTACTTATCATTAAAATAGTGTTTAAAAAATTGTATTGAAAATTTCTTTTTTAGAAGTTTGGTATATTTGTAATATCAGTATAGTTAAGGTATGTCTCATTTTAACGTTTCCAGGAGCAATTTAATTACGCTTATTCATGATTGAAAAACACCAGAATTTACAAGCAAAATTTGAAAAATATATATAAATGGATTTTTTCCAATCTCTACATGTGTGACTGGACACACACAACCAGTAGATGCCCGTTTGTATGTATGTATATCGGTCGTTTTGTAGGCAAACGGCTGCCATAGAGCTGCAGTCGGCAGCAAAATTATTGAAGCTCTAGCAATAATGCCTATTTAAAATAAAGGCACCTAATACTGCTTTGTTAAGTAAATATTTGTTGAGTCATGATCTTAGTCTTATGCTGTTTATAAAAAAAAAAAAAAGTTGATGCTAAAAATTAACGATCTAATTTGTACTTTTAGGCACACTGGAAGGTGGTCCACTATGCCCCGAGTCAGAGTAAATCAAATTATAGTAATAAAATAATATATAGACTATGCTAATAATTTTTAGGAATTTAAAAACAGCAATATTTTGTCTTCCTTTAACAGCTATATAGTATTTATAGTCACTAGTTCAATCTTTATAAAATTTTAGAAACTTCATTGTGAAAAAATTACTTTGAGCACCTCAAAACACAAAAACTGCTCAAAATGGTTATCTTACTATTTCCCATGTGATTTTTTTAGTTACATACAACTAGTACTAATGCTGCCATACATGTGTCGTCCTCCCCTAAATGCAAAACGAGTAGTCGCTTTGTAGTAAAAGAAATCAGGGCTTTTTTTTTATGTTTATTTTGTTAAAATCAAAGTACTAAAAATGTAAATAATTCTAAACGCTAATGATGAATTAATAGTCTCGATTTTACATTATTTTAAATCTCTGCATTTTTTATTTAATTCTATTATAATAGATATATAAATATTCATGTATGTGACATTTTTTATAGACAACACTGTACCTTTGTTAGTAAAACTTTCCGACATAAAACAAAATATCTAGCCAAGTCTTATAACTGGAAGTCCATCGAAATACATTCAGAGAAGTGTTACGTGTTTCTGTTACTGCGCTTAATTTAAGCATAATATGCGGGTCCTATAGGTTGCAGTTACTATCAAAGTTACTGTCAAAAATTAAGTGAATGCATTTTTTTTTTTTCCTCTATTAGATATAATTGAAAGAAAAGCTTTAGCAAATAATACTTTCCCAAGGAGAATAATCCTTTTTATTTCTTATATGATACACAAAGTATTATTTAGAGTACAATTTTCTATGCTGTAATTTTGCGTTTTGAGGTGCTCGGAATTCGGAAATGAAACTTTCAGCGGTTTATTACTTTTTAAAATACAGTGAAACTTGAATAATTCGAACTTGTTTAATTCGAAATTCTGGATAATTCGAATTTTTTACTCGGTCCCTTGAATTTTGTATTAAAATAATGTTAAAAATTCATGGATAATTCGAATTCTATTTTGGATAATTCGAATTTTTCATGCGATTACCTTTAAAATATTACAGTAAAATTTGTTCTCGAGATTTTTCTCAGCTAAAGTGCATTATTATTATTATTATTATTATTATTATTATTATTATTATTATTATTTAGCAGTCTTTCAAAAGAAGGATAAGGAAATACAAGAGTATTTTCTAGTTAGTGCATCAGAAGTTATGGTCCATATACATGAACTTCGAGGGATTTTTTAATTGAAAGTCATGTCTAATGCAGAAGATTCTTTTTTTGTTTTAATTGATAGGTTGAAGTCATATGCTATGACACAAAGATTGTACATAAGTATCTGAATATTTTTTTAAAAATTGTTGAATAATTAAGCTCGTAAAAAAATATTGATTTAATTAGGAGGGGGGAGGGTGAACGTAGCAGTATTCTTAGACATAAAGTTTATGTGTTAAATCTTTGATCGTAGAGTTTTATTTTTTTAATTTATCTCTTCTTTTTGACAAAATAATATATGTAATTCGAATTTTTGGATATTTCGAATTTTTCTCTGGTCCTTTCAACTTCGAATTATCCAAGTTCTACTGTATCTAGTAGCTTTTGAATCCTCTTACATCGTTAATCAAAATACTGATGGTGCAAGATGACGGAAGCTAGCTTACCTCGTAGACATTTCCCTGTGCTCGAAAGGACTGAGTACTTTTCCCGGCACTTGCAGAGTTTCATTTCCAGGTCACAAGTGAGGAGCTCCGCATCTCCGCAATCGCTGTCTGTGGTGCACTTTTGAGGAGAATCAACCATTCCTAAAAACAGAAAAAAACCTTTTAAAAATACAGCCTAAAAGATAATGGTATATTAGTGAATGAAATTAAATTCGATCAAAAGGATGAAAGTAATGTAGACGTGCTTTATATTTCTCGTTCATATGTTATGTAAATGTTGTAATCATAAAAAAAAAAAAAAATAAATAAATAAATAAATAAAAATCAACTATTATATTTTTGTATATCTATGAGTTTTGAGGTGTCCGGAATTAAATTTTGCTATTTTTATGATGATGTATGCTGTATGAGTGAATACGATAGCGTTTAAAAGCTGCATTCAACTGATTTTAAATTTGGTAGGCTTTTTATACATCACCATCGCAAAAATTATGTAATTCTTTCACAAGAATACAAAGAATTCTGATACATTGCGTCTAATTTATTTTTATTTTATATATTTATTTTGAGAAACAGAACGAGAATCCTTATGATGAAGGCATAAAACATCAACACATCTTCAGGAGCTTTGATTGAATTTTTTATCTAAATAGGTGTGATTTCTATTGAAATGTATGCATTTGACAAAAGTTTACAGTACACAAAGCCCAAATATATACATATATACACACGTATATATATATATATATATATATATAATGTGTGTGTGGTTTATAATGACGACCCCGGATTTTATGAGCCTTTTTTATGATTCAACTATCGTCTTCTCTGCAGAAATATGCTGTAATTCTAAATACGAAAGCGCATTTTTTTTCTTTCACAAGTTATCATGGAAAACAAAAAGTAATAAACTATACAAAATCTTCTTTTATTTATTTTTAAACAGTTTTCCAATTATACGGAAGACATATAAGTTTGAAAATCCCTGAATTTTACTGCTGCCGATATTAAAATCATCAAAACAATTTTAAGTATGAGAAAATAGTTATAAAATAATTAATTGAAATACATTATCAGCTCAAATCAATGATTAATAATAATAATAATAAATTCTTACACAAGTAATTCAGTTGGCTTAAGCAGAAATTTAACAACAACACACGCACGCACAAAATGTTCACGTCATACAAATATTAATAAATATCAATACGTTCGTGCGATATAACTTTGCTTTAATGAATGTGAAATAAGAATATACTGTATATTTTTTAAAAATAGTTTTTTTTATTTTTTTTCTTCAGGAGATCTATCTATGTAAATGGAAGAAATGCAAATATGGTTTTTGCTGAAATGTTAGATATAAAATCTTTTGCATTTAAAGAAAAAAAAAATAGCGATATAAGTTATAAGAAAATAAGTTTAATAACATGGATAGATTAATAAATGTATAGATTGAAAGTTGAATGATAGTATTTATCATAAAAAAAAAATTAAGGTAATATATAAAAAGATGAATTTATGTCATTCTATTTTTAATATTATAAGCACATATAACATATTGAAAAGTTGAAAGATTTTTAGAACAACTGTGAATTAAACTGGTATTTTCCTAAAATGATATTTTCTTTCCTTTATTTATTTATTGAGGAGGAATCGATTTTACAATTCTAAAGAAAATACAAACTTATTGGAGTAAAAAAAAAAAAAAGATAATTAAGATAAAATCTGCTTTCTAACACCATGGACTAACTTAATGCATGTTTCCGTTTTTAATTAATAAAGAAAAAAACAAGCCTTATTTAGTTGAAATTTTATTTTAAAAATTTCTGAAATTTTATTTTGTTACATGAAACAATAGTTTTTTTTTTTTTTTTTTTTTTGTAAGAAAAAGTTTTGTACCAATATATAACGTTTTTTTTTTTTTTTTTTTTTTTTTTGTAAAAATTTCATAAAGTCTTCCTCATTTATTAAGGACAAATTAATTATTGCGGGATTGTTGAAATAAATTTGGTAGCTTGTATAATAAATACGTCTTTCAGAATCTCGTATCGTTAAAATAATTATATTTTTATTAAAATTTGTTAAGAGTAAAGACAACTTTTCTTTAAAATTAATTATTTAGTTAACAAGAGAGAGTTATTCATTGTAGATGAGAGTTTCTTTTCTTTTCTTTCTCCTCCTCCTTCAATAAAATATACACTGAAATCTGTTCGTATATATATATATATTTCCTTTTCCCATAAGATATTTTTAGTGAAAGCATATTTCTAATTATAAGATAAGTTTTTTTTTTTTTTTTTTTTTTTTTTTTTTATATATAATATATATATATATATATATTTTTTAACGACATAAGAAGATTTGTGATGAATTCAGTACAGTGCATAAGGAAAGTTTAGTGAATAAATTTATTAATTTAATTATACGTTTCACGATATCTTGCCCTAGATAAGTAATTAATTAATTTCAAGTTATGGAGTTTCTTTTCTTTGACTTAAATCATTATACTTTCATATATCATTGACAAAATAAAAGTATTTCAGAATTCAAGTAACAGAATTTCTCTTAAACCATTAATTATTTAATTATATTTCTATATTTTTATTCATTTGTGTATTTGTATAGAGACATATATATATATATATATATTAAGTAATGTTATCAATAATCTCTTACAATATAAAATCATATATATATATATACACACACACACATATATATATATATATATATATATATATATATATATATATATATATATATATAAAAGAAAATAAAGAAAATGAGAGAAAAAACTTTTAATTTCGTTCATCCATCTTCTTGAGTACGAATTCAAATTAATATACTCCATGTATATTCGATTTCTTAATTATTAGATGAAAATATTTCTGCAATATATTTCCTTGATATTTTCCTTTTTTAATTAATTCAAATTAATACGAAAGTTTTAACTAAATGTATTTTTTCATAATGACGGAATATTTGCAACTAAGCATTTTTTTTTTTTAATGGATATTGAAATATGTTTCGTACTGATGTTTGGATTTTAACTAATAAAAATATATCTATAATCATAATTAGTTTGCTTTGAGAAAAAGGAAAGTATATGAACATTTTATTAAGGCGACGGTGGATTCTCGAAATGGTAAAATTCAACTAAATGATCAATATTTCAATTTTGCTAAAATGTGAAATTTCATAACAGTAGTAAAGTGTGGTTAAAAATACACTCATGTTTGTGAAAATTGCAACACCAAGAAGGAATGCGAATATAAGAATAATATTTATTGGGCGCATACATTATAGTAGGAAGAGCAATTGATTAAATTTTCAGGAACTTTTGAGAAATATATCCTAAGAAAACAGTACATAAAGCAGCGACCTCTGAGAATAATAACTACACTTATCCGCCTAGGCATTGAATTGAGCAGCGATTGGATAACACATTCGGATACAACACATCATGAAGCTTCAAAAAGATGCCACAGTTCATAGACCGTAGTTACTGGTGAGTGGTAGCGGGCCACTCGCTTTTAAACGATTAAACAGACATTTTCATTGGTGCGAGATCAGGAGAACACGCTGGCCGGAGCAAATGTTGAACATGTTCTCTATCGAGGAAGGTTCAGACAATACAGACAACTTGCGGTCGTGATTATCCTGCTTAAATGTTGTGCTACGGAAGCCTAGAATATAGGGCAGAGGGGTGGGCCTTAACTCACCAGAAATTTAATGGTCGGTACTCAGAGTGTCGGGAATGCGAACAAGAAGTAATCGAGACGTGTATCCAATGGGAACCCATACCATCACTGCAGGTGATGGACGGTGTCACGATGTCGAATCCCAGCTGGTAATGTACATTATTCACAATGCTGTTTTGAGGGAAATCAAAATTTTGGTAGACTGGGTCACCACCTGGAGTAATGGTATGCGGTACCATTGGATACACGTGTCGATCAACTGTTGTTTCCATTCCTGCCAATCTTCTCCAATGATCGATGAATCGTGGGATTGTCCTGAAGCTTCATGAAGTGCTATACCCGTACATGTCATCCAATCGCTGTTTGAGTCAATGCCTAGGCAGATAAGTGCTGTTATTGCTCACAGAGGTCGCTGCTTTATGTACTGTTTTCTCAGTACATATTATTCCAAATTTCCTGAAATTTTAATCAATTGGTCTTCCTACTATAATGTATGTGCCCAATAAATATCATTCTGATATTCGCATTCCTTCTTGGTTTTGCAATTTTCACAAACATGAGTGTACTTTTCAATTCCCATCCTTCTCTACTGAGTTATAAGCATTTATATTTGTACAGTAATATTAAAACTATTATAAAATGATATTTTAAACGCCATTTTCTCAAAACTAATTTTTACGTAATTACGTCAATTTTAAAATGTTCCATATGTGTTACCTTTTGTTGAATCTTTATATAGTTTTCATTTAATTAATTTAATTTCATTATTTCATCAAATTAATGTGCAAAGAGCATGGTGAATTTTAACAATGAATTTATAATCTTAACAAATATCTTAATTAATTTTATTGTAAATGTTAATTTTAATATGGAATTTTTCATCTCTAAATATATGACTTTATGAAACTAGAACTTTTTCGCGTAATAGATTTATAATTATAGTTTTTAATTTCAGAACATATACAAACAGTCGGTAACAAAAGTCTCCGAACACTAGCAAAAATTCCTATGTAAAAAAAGTACACTTAATACAGTTTTGTTAAATAAATCCTTGTCGTATCCTGTTCTTAGTCAGTCTAAAAACAGGATTCGACAAGGATTTATTTAACAAAACTGTATTAAGCGTACTTTTTTTACATAGGAATTTTTGCTAGTGTTCGGAGACTTTTGTTACCGACTGTAGGTTAGGAAAGTATTTTAATCATGTCAAAAATTCGATTTTGAGATTTTGGTGCGTCTATGTGTTTTGAAGTCACCTGAGTTCATTTTTGCTAATATATGTATGTATAATATATGTATGTTATATGTATGCTAATATATGTATGTATATGTATGTTATATATGTGGATGTATGTGAATGAATACGATTGCGTCTAAACGCTTCGATTGACTGAGCTGAAAGTTGGTGCGTAAGTTATAGCTCACCGTAGTACGAATACTATTGATTTTTATGAATCTAGCACTTGTAGTTGTTTACAGGGACACAAAGAAAAATTCTTTTTCATTATGGCTTGTGGGCTCAAAATATTTAAATTGCGATAGCGTACAAACGCCTTATTCGAATAAAGTGAAAATCTATATACATATTATAAACTAGCAGGCTACGCCCGCTTCGCTGGTCACTATATTTAAATGAATTTTCAAAAGAATTGGATCAGCATTTATTTTTTACATCACATTATACATAAAAACTAAAATAATTATATTGAAATCGCTCTAAACTTCGCTTCAGGTACCCGTTGCCTATGGCAGCTCTTTTCTGTCCGCACTGCATCGGGTTCAGGTTCCCACTGCCTGCAAAAATCTATTTCCTAGACATTTCAATATGACTATTTATTGACGACAGGGGGATCTGCTATTATTTACAATCTACGATTTTAAAGATAATTGTATCTCAGCATCTATTAAATATTTTAGTTTTTAGACCATGTATTTTTATAGCTCACGCTATTTACACTGTATTACAATTTGATTCCGACCAATATAATGAGATAAAATAAAAAGTATATTTTCTTTTAAAAGGAATTAAATACATAAAAAAGAAATAAATTTCAATCAGTTTAATCCTTTCTACTATACGTTACCATTTTTTCCCGACAAATACTGTGAATAAAAAAAAAAAAAAAGAATTCTTTTAAAGAAATTAAATTAGAAACAAATGTTGTTATACTACAAAAATTATACATAAACATAACTGTTATAAATACGTTTTTAAATTTTAAATTTAATACACTTAATTTTTTCTACTGCATTATTATTTTATTTTCAATAAATATAATAAACTAAAAAGAGAAAAAAGATTTCGCCTTCAAATGAATGTATAAAATAAAAATTAAATTGCGTTATAACCGTTGCTAAGATACGCAGACGATTACAAAAGAAGAATAATTTCATGAAAAATGTAACATAAAAGCCTATATTTAAAATAAAAAAAAACATGAATTTAAAAAATTCAAATTCGAAATTCGAAAAAATCTCGATGAGGTGCACTCCTGCATGGTCCCAAGTACCTATATGCCACATTTGGAAGCTCTGCGATCAGTAGCGTGAGCACCAGAGCGCAGACAGACAGACACACGCACACGCACGCACACACACACACACACACAGAGAGAGAGAGACTTCTCTTTATTTATATAGATTACTATCTCACGAACTGTATGGATTTTTCTGGATCTAGCACTTATCGTATTTTTACGGACACAACGAAAAATTCTTTGTCATTATATAGCTTACGGGCTCAAATTATTTATGGTGCGGCAATGTCTAAATGTCTTAATCTTTATACATTTTATTCGTCACTCTCACGCTAACTGTATAGATTTTGGCGAACCTAGTGTTTATACATTTTGAAAGGCATACAACAAATAATTCTTTGATATTATGATCTTTAGGCTCAAATTATTTTATGTGTTAAATTAAAGAAAAAACTTCGTTAAATTAAACAGCATACGATATGGAGAAAAATATTGAAACATCATATTATGATTTTCTATTTTGTTTATTTGACGATTTCTCTTACTTTAATTTATTTATACAATTTTTAATTATTCAATTTTCAGAAAGCCAAGGGGAGTCACACCAGAATTTTTATTTTGAAAGCCTACCATCCGCTTAAGCAGTTTCTCTGTAAAAGTATTTATTTTAAGCAAGATTTATTAAGCAATGATAATCCATTATTCCAATCTATACAAAATGTTTAGCTGTAAATAATTTTCTTTAAGCAGTTTCTCAAAGAATAAAGTTAAGGTATTAAAAGAAAAAAATATCTGGTATGAAACAACCATACACGACTTCCATTACCCACTATTATATGTATTATATGCGCTTTTTGGAGATAATATGATCAAAAGATACAAAATTGACCGTAAAAATTAAACACCTAAATAGTATTTTCTGGTAAGAGAAATCTGATACTCGTATAAAGACATGTAAAACAGGTTTTACATATCGGGTTAAAAAAAAAAAAAAAAAAAAAAAAAAAAAAATCGGTAAAGCAGTTTTTTGAAACACCAATTTCAGAGATCTAAAATTGACCTACATAATCAGGATGACGGTTAATTTTCCTGTAATAACCACATAATACATGAAAAAGGATATCTAAAATGGATTTATGTAACAATTTTCAAGAAAATCGTTAGAGACATTTTCGAGATACCAACTTTTACCATAACTTGGCATACTCAATTATTGACCAAAAAGCAACAATTAAACACAAAAGAATATTTAAAAGAGAGTTAATATGGCGAGTTTGAAAAAAATCCTTACAGCCGTTTTTAGAGGAACGCCCTTGCGAGACTTGAAATTGAGCTATTTATACAGGACACCTATCAATTTTCCTGAACTAACCAACTACATCATTTGAAAGGACATCTAATAGAGTGTTTATATAGCAATTTTGAAGAAAATCGTTTGAGCCGTTTTTGAGATACGGACTTACGGTCCCACTTTCGATTTTCCAATTTTTATTTATTCATTCATTTATTATTTTTATGTGCTTTATTAAATGGTAATGTTTTCAAATACGTAAGAATGATATGGTAATTTCTTTTAAAAAATTGAAAAATGAAACACATTTAATTAATTTTTTGTGTGTTGAATCAGATTACTTTGTATATTTATAAAGATAATTAAAAAGTAAGTCTTCAATATTAAACTAATTTAGTTTTTTTATGTAAAAAATCAATATTTGTTTTAATTCCCATATTTCTCCTAATTGGCTTGTGTAAAAATGTGAATATATTTCGATATAATCTCTAAGAAATAAAGGAAATATGAACAAAATAATTACATCTGCGAACATCTTTGTAAAAGCGCATTTTTAGGATAATTACTGGAGTAAGTAAAATAAACTGCAGCCAAATAATTATTTCGTATGAATTCGTTCATCCGTGTCATGCGGACATGCTTTATAAAATGTTTAATTTAAAAATGTAACACAAGGAATTATATTCACTGGATAATTAACTACACAGTTTTCAGCTGAAAAATATCCTTGCGTTATTTCGAAGTTAGAAATACAGAAAAAGATATTGCAATAATATTTTGCAGCTAATTGCGAAAAATCAATACTGACATCTGTATTTATTTTATAGTACATGCATGCAATATGACGCAAGCATATTAATTTGTTTTAAAAATACCGTTCCATAATCAATACTGTTAAAATTCGGAAACGATTTTCTATCACCAAGGAATATTTAGAGCATAAAAATGAAATACACTACTTTAATTTTCGTTTTAGTTCGTATTTTTAGTAAATCGAAAATGTAAATTGAGAATTGTGCCGCTAATTATGAATAGAAAGTACACTGATTTATGTTATTCAGCAAAAATAAAATCAAAACATATTTCTAATTGGGTATAGCAGGAATTCCATGTCAGTAGAGAAAGAATAACTTCATCTGAAAATTATTCATACGTAAAATGTAGTGAAATAAATTCAGAACAAAACAAGTTAATAAGACATATAAGCAAGTGCTTTTGGTGTCTAATCACGTCTAAAGAAATTATTCAATAATAAATTTAATAAAAAAATTTCCTAATATGAAGTTAATTTTAAAACTAGTAGGTTGTGGTCCTCACAATACTTTCTTCTATATTATTCAACACGCCACTGACTGTTTAACATGTACGCAAAAATTTAACCTTAGCTTCTACGAATAAAAATTCTATATATGGAGATGGGAACGATTTTAATCAACAGATGCCGAGATGTAGCCATGCGTAAAATTATAATAGCAGCTTCATCTATAGTCCCATGCATACCTAAATTAAGTCAGCATTTGTTTCATGATGGTTATCTCACATATCACGTTTCGTGACGTTAAATGCCATAGAACTTGAAACTTAGTCTTCCTATTGACGGGGTAAGTTTCAGCGTAGCAGCGTCCCCTGTTGCCCAATATACACCCAAATTAAATTAATGAAGTGTTTCATAATGGTTAGCTCATATGCGAAATTTTGTGCAATTATATGCGATAGAATCTGAGATATAGTCTTCTCGTTCTCCAGGAAATATAGAGTATGGCAGCGCCAATTATGTGCCGAAATGTACCCAAAGTAAATCATTATAATTTCTAATAATGGCCTTTTCGCGTATTAGGTTTTGTTCGATTACACACAATAAAACCTGACACATAGCCTTCCATTAAAATGCAGAAATTGCTGTATAGCAGCGCCACCTGTTTAGCGATTAAAAACAAAACTTGATAGGTACTAATTATACCAAGGTACATTTACATATAAATTTATACGCAATTCTGTGCAGTAATTCCTGAGATACAGTCGCCAAAAATTATTTGTCACAGACATTTTCTAAGAATGGTCAAATTGTATTCTGGATTTCTCAAAACTTGTAAATCCATCGAAAACTGGAAGTCGAAAATTTTTGCGAATCCAATACTTTCTTCTACTGAATATAGAAGAAAGTAAAAACATTCTTGAGGATGATCTTAACAAAAGGAGGCAAGGGAAAAAACCCATCATGTTATGATCGTCACAAAACTTATTTTTATATTATTCTGTATAACAGTGTTACTTACTAGTTAACATGGACAAAAATTTAATCACAACTTCTCACAATAAAGACTTTACACATGCAGTTTTTTGCAATTTTAACGAATAAATGATGAGATGTAGTCTTATGGAAAATTTCGGAAGTAAAATAATAGCAGGGTCACATATGCCTCAGTTAGGTCAGCATTCCTTTTCATATTGGACATATGGCATATCTAGTTGATTGCTATTATACGTTATAGAAACTGAGGGTGCAGACTCTTCGTATACGAGTAAAATACAGCATAGTAGCGCTACCTGTTGAGAGATATGCACCAAGCTTGAACCAGCGTAATTTCACACGATGTACTTTTTATATAGAAAGCTTTCAGTAATTATGTACGTTAAAAGCTGTGCGATAGACTTCCCGTAAATGGGAAAATCACAGCATTAGAGAACCACTTATTAGGCAATAGACAACAAAATATAATAAAACTGCATTTGTGCCAGGATGTAATTAAATATAATATAAATTTCTATCGAAAATTTTAATTGAGTTTCTAAAATTTCAAACTTTAGATGATGACTTTTTCATGTGGCTTCCATGCACAAGGAAAAGTTCAGCGTTCCTCATTTCTTAATAAGGTGATGCACTACTTTTTAGAAAAGAACCATAAAGTGTCTTAAGAACATATTTAAACAAATTTTGAATCAGCCACAGCCTTAAATGTAAATGTGTTTATATTTTTACTTTTTTTTTTTTTTTTCATTTTCCATTTTTGAGTAACGCGTCAAACGCGATACGCTAATTAATTTTTGCCCCTGAAGAACTTATCTCAAGATATTGGAAAGTAGTTAAGTTATATATTTTGTCTTGTTATATTACTAAGATTTGTTGTATTACAAAAGCAAAAATTTTGTACAACCTTTTATGAGCGTGGGAATGGGGGGGGGGGGAGCACATTTCTTTAGTTGGGCGGCTTTTTGTATAAAGACCATAAAAAAAAGAGTGCTATTGAAATTAAATTTTCTAAAATGTTAATTTATTTAATAAAATTCTGTACTTTTTTTATGCATTTTTGCAATTTGTTTTATGTGTCTAGTATCAATATTTCAGGAATTGAAAAAAAGCTCATCATTTTCAACTTATTGTATTTAAAGAATATATGAAATAATAATTTTTAATATTTTAAAAATGATACTACAAAAAAAATTGACAAGTTATATGTATTTTTTAATTTTCTGAACTATTTATGAACCAGATCTAAATTAAAATAAATATATAATCTTCGTATATTTTAATTTACTGTTAATAGCACCCAGATCACCAGCGGCTGAGAGGTTCTGTCCTCGAAGCTGGTAGACGAAGGGTGCCGATCGGATCCCAGATCGTGCCTGTCGGCCTAGCCCTTCGGAGTTTGCCGTGGTTTTCTCCGAAACTTGCGTAAATACTTTCTAGGACACCTTAGAAAGACTCCTACCGAGGACACTCTCCTTAGGCCTAGGAATTTAGTGTAGTCAATAGGCCTTGATTCTAATAACATACCATATCATTAACTGAACCAGTAGTGGACAACTTTTAGTAACAAGTAGTGGACACAAAAAGTAGAACTTTTGTGACTATTTTTGTCTACTATTCTTAATTTTAGTGGCTGTAACCACTGTTCCACTCAGTTAACTCTTTCCTTACATAAATGTACTGCGAAAAGTGCTAATTGAATCATTGTTATAGTAAAAAAATTGTAGAGTCGATGCAAAATTAAAAACTAGATTTTATTTATTTTTTAATTAATTTATTTATTTACACATTTATTATTGTTTTGTCTCTTTTCAAAACAGTTCATACGTTTGTGTTATTAAAGATTCGTATAGGTAAGATAAATTTCCTTTAAAAATTTTAAAATAATCTGTACTTGAAAACTGGTCTAGTACTGTAAAAAGTACACACATAAAAGTGTCGTATTATATAATTGTATTTTTAATTTATTTACATTGAATTTTTAAGAAATTTAATTGTGGATACATTTCAGATTTCCCTGTTGCATGTATCATTTAATTAGCGCGATTTCGATCTGTGATTTTTGTGTGTGTGATTTTTTGCTGTATACCTGTATTGCTGCTTTAATTTATTTTTAATTTATTTTTATTTTATTATTATTTTTTTTGTGTGTGTATATCTTACCTATTTCTACACTCTGGAGATTACCATTAAGCTGGCAATTTTCTATTTGCAAATATACTCATGTATAAAAATATTTTCCCTAGGAAAATAAATATTTTCATGTATACATTTCAAGTTTTCTTTCAGCTTACAGTTTTCATTTTATATGTTCAATTCAAATATAGATTCAATACTAAAACATTCAACCATAAAACTGGAAAAAACTTTATGGTATCGCATCTTCTCAAAGCTCAAAACTTTTCTTCAAGTATTGCTATACCGAATCAAATACAACTTGAACGAAGAAGAAGGAAAAAAAATAAATAAAGCAAAAATATGAAATCTCTTGAAGCATCTAAAAGGAAAAATTTATTCACGTATCAAGGGATAATTCAAATATTTTTCTGATCTCTCAATCTTTGCACATTCATTCTGCTCCTAGCATTAAACTATTGAAAATTTGAGTGCAATGAAACTCGTACAATTTTTACAAATAGTTATGACAAAGTTCATAGAACAAGTTTAATTACACACACGAATAAGATTCTGATGTTGTATAGTTTCAGTTTTAATAAAAGGATAGTAAATAATTCTTATTTAAAGAATTTTCTCAATTCTATATTTTTATTTCTTACTTTTTAATAAGAATTTTTCTTTTCAAACTTTTTTTTAATCAATTATTAAGTAAGATTAATTTAATCTGTTATCAAAGATTCAAGAATAAGATTAATTTAATATTCGCACGGTTCGAAACTTTGCATGTTTCATTATTTTGGTTGCTTACATGTGTCGAGCTTATGCATTCTGTGTCCAAAATAAAAAATTTTACAGTTTTCGTTCAAAATGAAATAATCATTTTTTTTTTTTTTAACAATGATTGTGAGGGGGAACGTACAGATTTATTTACTATTATATATATATATATATATATATAAACCTAACATAGAGCGGTCATCACAAAACTTTCATCTGTATGATTCTTATATATTATTGGTCGAAAATTGAAGTAAAATTAACCAGAAAAAGCCACCTGTCCTATCATGCACCTTAAAGATCTTGTAAGGTGCATCTGGTTTCTTTAGTTTACAGTTTCCTGGATCCAAACAAATTAACAATAACAGCTGAAATGAACAACCTTATGTTGATAAAGACTAATTAATATTCAGATCTAATTTTAGCCAGATGTCTTCGTTAATTCTTAGTAATAGTTAAAACTTTACAATAACCCCTGGTTGTATGTGAGAATGTGGGATTCCTTCAATTCATGGCTTCCTGAAACCTAACAAATCAATATTAATAGCTATAATTTTTAATCTTATGTACATTAGAATCAATTAATGTACAGAAAAATATTATCCGAATATCTCAGTTAATTCTTATTTATAACAAAAACTATACAGTACCTTTTATGTAAATGGGGCGGGTGGGGAGGGAGAAATGCTGCATTTATAAATGACATTCTTGCATTAAATTCTTCTTTTTCTTAACTTCTTCTTTTTTTTTTTTTTTTTTCTTTTTTACAATTATGAAGAAGTTTGAAATTAAAATTAAAATGTGCAATACAAATTGAAAACGCGTTTTAAATTAATTACTTAATATAGATTTTTAAAAATTCTCATATCTATTACATTCAAACATTTACCCGTTTTAAAAAACAATATAATTTTTATTTAGTATTTTTTTTTTTTTTTTTTTTTAACAGCTTTGAATTTATTTTAGAATGGCAGAAAGTTTTGTTGTTTTTTAGAAATAACTCATATTCTAAATTGCAGAAACATTTTTATTTTAAATTAATTAAAAAATGAAAATGTGCAACTGAAAAGTAAAATCGTTTGAAATTGAATTTGGAATAAAAATAAAATATTTTAAAAACTAATTTGTAATTGCTAAACGCTTTCACAAAATAAATAAATAAATAAAAGCTGTGTTAGTGAGAAAAATTAATTAAAGTTTTGTAAGTAATTTTTCACCGAAATAAATCTAGAAAATATTGAAATATTAAAAAAGTACTTTTGATTCATTAAACCATTAACAAACTTTCCCTTATTTTTTTTTTTTCCTTGGGTCTCAGAGTAGCTGATAAATGATATTAGCTTGCGAGTACAATTTTTAAAATTTATTTTCTGGAAAAACTATTAACTGTTTTATTTATTTATTTATTTATTTATTTATTTTGTTAATAAATTAATGTTATTCAAAAAAATTTAATAAATTTAAAATTAAATTTGGATTGATGACATTATTTTCAGTGGAAAACACAAACTCTGGAGTAATTTTTAAAATATCATAATTATGAAAACATAAGCAGCACAATACATAAAAAATTTCAGAATCTGGCATGTGATAATGCAGGCCTTTAAATACATCAAATGAACTATTCCAATCATTATACCTGATTCTCGACTAATCCCTAGCTATACAGCCTACATTGTTACATTAATTTAAATCACTATGGAAGAAACTGGAAAAGTCAATCTTATTTTAGAAAAATATTTTATAGTTATGCCTACTATAGATGCCATGAGGGCATTATTACATTTCTTATATTCCCTCTATAATTTTTGTAAGAGCATAACCTCACCACCTCTGAACCATTTTAAACAAGAAACTGATGCATAACTTTAAAACTATTTTGATTTGAGAAACAGACAACTGCAATAATTACACTGCGCTGAAAAATAAATAAATAAAATAAAAATGAAATCGAGCCCTGATACCATTTTTGCTGATTCTTATGTAAAATGACCTCATGAATCCGAATATGACTCCCATTTTGCCCAGTCATCCACCGTTTTCTAGAAACACCACCCCCCTCCCTCAATTTTTTTCCCTGTTCGATAATTTTATGACCATGAATTTGATTTGAAGAATGAAAAAAGAATTAATTCAACAGCTAAAAACAAAAAATATATATAAGTTTAAAAAATAACATTAATAATAGGTTAAAAAAATATAAGATATGTAATACAAAATTTCAGTGGCAAATTCCCCCCCCCCCCAAAAAAAAAAAAAAAAAAAAAATCCCTTGTCGCAAATGTCCATGTTTTAGAATTTTCCAACTCTGTAGCCCCTCAGAAGATATTTAATGGTTAAAATAATCCTCCCCCATCCTAAAAATCAAATTTATAGCCATAAAATCACCGAAAAATGATAAAAATAGGGGGCCGTTCCTAAAAAACGGTGGGTGATAGGGCAAAATGGATTCAGGAGGTCATTTTACGTAAGAATATGCTGAAATGGTGTTAGAAGCTATTTTCATGCCGAGCAGTGTTATAACACCCATAAAATATTAAAAGTTACAAGCTATTGATAAATTATTAAGTGTTACTATAAAATTTTGTTTTAATGCCAGTGTTCCAGAGCATGAATTATTATGCGATTACACAGGTCTACATCTAAAATCTACATCTAAAATTTTTATTTTATCATTTTGGCTGATCCTTATGTTTTTTGGGGCGTTGAAACTGAAATTTAAGCCAGTTTTTCTTTATTACGTATAGATTTTTGCCAATAGAAGTTATCTATTGACACAATTTCTTCCGTGACTCTTCCACAAATATATGGAAACTTTCGCAATATGTTTCCATGATTAATTACATTTAATCATGGAAACATAGTAGGAACTATCGAAGATGAAGTAATTGTGTCTGTAAACATCCTATATTGGCGAAAATCTATACGTAATAGAGAAAAACTGGCTTCAGTTTCGATTTCAGCACACCAAAAAACATATTATCAGCGAGAGTTTATCCTGACAAAAAAATTCTTTAGCGTTTTAGCAAAAATTCACAAATAGTATTTTAGAATTTTCAAAAGTTAATTTAATTCTTTGGACACTGCTGATTTTTTTTCATCAACTTGGTTATTTCCAATTTGGTTTTTATTTCTTTTGTTCACTGATAATATTGACCAAGAACCTTACTTGTGATTAAAAAAAAATATTATATATATATATATATATATTTTTTTTTTGTTGTTGTTGTTGTTTAAAGAATGCTTTTTTATCGACGTCCTGAAAAGTAGTAAATAAAGCAAAATTTTCAGTACTTAAACCAATTAAAAGATCAAAAATACATCTTACTAAATAATAACATACTTTGTCATCAATGAATGCTTTTGATCTTTGTCATCAACGAATGCTTTTGATCTTTTAATTGGTTTGAGTGCAGAAAAATTTGCCTTATTTACTATTTTTTAGGATGCCGATAAAAAAGTATTCGTTTAAAAAATCTCTTTTTTTATATTATTTTTTAAATTAAAACTAAGAAACCGAAATTAAAATGTAAAACCGAAATAAAGTAGGACGCGAAGGATTTGAATCCTTCAAATACTATAAATTTTTCTGATATTCTGAGTAACTTATGGGTCACTCACTGACCACCCAGGGGTCACTCACTGGTTACTCACAGGTCACTCACTGATCACTTATGGGTCACTCTCTGGTCACTCACGGGTTATTCATGGCCACCCATGGTCACTCATATTCATAGTTACGATCCTTGAGTCAAAATATAGCAGAAAAATGCGGCACGAAGACAGACACAGAGTGACAGACGGACAGAATGACAGACAACCCGGGTGAATAAAAAAACGTTTTAAAAACATAAATCATGCACCATTCGTACTTGTGATTTAAGAAACATGAATCAGTGAAATATTTTGTTTCGATTTCACCAATAGAAAAGAGACAGCTAATGTCATATGTGAAAAATGAAAAAAAAAAAAAAAAAATTAAAAATAGGAGTAATGAGGGGTAGATTATTGAGCGATACTTGCACAGAGAATGCTTCTATGAAGCAAATTCTGAATTCGGACATACTTTTAAACATTTTTGCCTTTAAATTCAACCAAAATCCAAATAAATAATCAGCGATTCCTGGCATTTTCAGTGGATGTGTAATTTTTGCCCACAAATATTTGAATAAAAATCAGAAGTTATTACATAGAAATATTTTATAAAATTATCTATTTTTGTTTTTTAGCGAAATTTTTATCAACATACTTTAGCAAAATGCTAAAAAACTTATATCAGTTTAAACCCTGGATCAGCTAAAATTAAAAAATCAAATTTTGTTTGTAGAACATTATTTCTGTATATCTGTTTTATTTATAAAGAAAAAAAAAATTAACAGATTATTTAAATTTATGAGTGGTGGTTAAATTGGATGGTTAAGTGATGGTTAAACACACAATATTTTTAACAGTGTAAATGGATTGTGTCCTAACTTAACAAACATCATTTCAAATAATATTGATCGGGGAGAATGATACATCACTTTTCTTCATTTATTGCAATAGTTTGGGGATATTCTATATATGGGATCATAGAACTAAAATTAAAAGTGAACTTTTTTTTTTTTTTCTTTTTACACAATTTGATTAATAAATTCTTATTTTAGCCTTATTTATTTCATTTTTCAAGTTTTACTTACTCTAATTTGCTGCATATAATTCGCATTTCAGATGAATGTGTTTTATACTAGCTAGAAACTTTAATCAATAGAGTGACTTTTATTTGTTCCAAGTGCTAGAGATGAAGAATAATATTATACTAGTAACGCCCAGTGGTCGAAACTCGACCACTTTTTGCAAAGCAAAGCAAAATAATTGCCTTCTCAACGGAATTAAGTTGCTGCACAGCAGCGACCCTTGTCGGCCGATATGCACTGAAATTTAAACAGCATAGTTTTACATAATATCCATTTCATACACCATTTTTGGATTAGTGCATTTATGCAATACACAAGTTGAGATGTAGACGGTCGAATTGAGTTCAGGAAATTTGAAAACGTGTAACTTCATCGAAAACCGGAAATCCAAATTTTTTTCTTAATTGTATACTTTCTTCTTACATATGCATAAGATAGAATAATAAATCTACTTAAAAAAAAAATAAGTAGTCAATTTTTCGAAATTGAAATCTGAAAACGTGTAAATTCATCGAAAACCGGAAATCGAAATTGTTTCGTATCTTCTACTTTCTTCTTATATATGCAGAAACTATAATAAATCCACTTTTAAAAAAATAAGTAGTCACTTTCAGTTAACTGAAATGCAAAGAAATCTCGAAATGTGTAAATTCAGCGAAAACCGGAAATCGAAATTTTTTCCAAATCTTATACTTTCTTCTTATATATGCAAAAGTTATAGTAATAAAACCATTTTTTTTTTAATTAAGTAGTCAATTTCAGTTAATTGGAATTCATTATATTTTAGTATAAAAATGTGTCTTTAAATATAGAGCTGATATAAATCACACACACACACACAAAAGAAGAAGAAGAAGAAGAAGAAGAAAGCAAGAAAGAAATTAGATCTAAAAAAAAAAGAACTTTTATAAATCAAATCCTTTTTTAATTTACGTATATTTTAAACAGTATAAACTTTCGATTTAACATCCATTTATTCAAATTTCTACCACTCTAATGGCTGTTTTCTGTTAGAATAAAAAATTTGTAGTCGAGAGTCCAGCGATGCTACATCTATATAAATTACTGTGTCTATGGTTTTACGTGAGCTTCAACAATTGCCAGATTTAACAACTTTCTACTTTAGGTATTCTTTAATGTAAAGAATACGTGTATAAAACGGAGAAATGCATAAAAAATAAAAGTATTTTTAAATACCTTCTTGACATCGTAAAAAAATAACATTTATATTCTGCAAATCTGCCTAATCATATCTTTCGAATGATATTATTTTCAACCCTCTACTCCCATAATTAATATGTTAAAATTGTACCACAAATTTCATATTTGTCTATTGATATATAGATTTCATCAAAAATAATTTCTGGTATGAAACTGATTTATTTGACTTTTGTATTATATACGCAGGGAATTAGAGTAATTTATTTTTTAATGAAAACTTTTCTTATTTCAAAATTTCTTCTAAAAGTAAGAGATTTTTCTTTAACTGATACTTTCACTAATCGCTAAAAGAATTGTCTCTAATGCATGGGAAAGCTAAAATGATATTTATCGTGAAATAAAATTACTTTTTCGCGTGATAGACTAGTTTTCGAAGAGATATAACTACAAGAGTGGGGAGACATACTAGTCAATAAAATACACCAGCTACACGAATGAAGTACATTCTGCGCATCAAAATAAGCGAGCATTTTGTGATTTTTCACCCAATTGCTTTCACAATAAAGGAGATGTTATGATTTCAGGTGGGAAATAACCGTTCATTAACACAATTGCATTAAAAAAAATCATTATTCGTTTTTGTATTTAACGCTCCATCAAAACAGAGAACCAACTTAAAACAGTAACTATCTACGTTGCGAAATTAAATTCTGAACACTGTGTCGAAAATAAAATACCACATTTAAGTATTTATATTTAAACTAGCAGACCCGGCCACGCGTTGCTGTGACTAAGTTATACGTTGAATTATACGGCTGTAAACTATTTAGTACAGTTAAATTATTATTTACGAACAAAGACGAAAACGTTGTAGCCGATGTAAAAACCCACAGGGTTGAGATTTGAAACTTAGGTCAAAATTTGGAAGCGATTGATAAAAATTTTCGTAGTGTTGATATTAAGCACAAATTAATTTTATTGTAGGGTCCTATAAATTTTAATGGAGAAGTGATATATATTATTTCTAATGCTACTTTGGATAAAATTGCTAAAATGACTAATATATAAATTAAATTCTATTAAAATTCTATTAAAATAAAAGTATAAAAGAAACAGACGATTTTAAAATCAATTTTTATGGAGGAGTGAAATATAATATATGCTATAATGGATAATTTTACTATTAAATGACCTCATCATTTTAAATATTTTAAAGAGGGCAACAGCTGTAGTTATAAAAGGGAAAACAATAAGGCTAAACCAGAAAAATAAGTAAATTTGATAAATATTTTAAAACTTTAAAATTGGAAATCTTATGAAATATTGGACATTTAAAGTAAATACATGTATCATTTTAAATACAAAAAGATTTTGGAAAAGTTTAGTGTATTTTAACGAAGTGATGAGAAGTTTTTGAGTATGTTAAAATTTTAATAGTAAATTCAAGTCAATAAAGATGGGAAACATTGAGGATTAAGATAAGAATAATTATAAGATTTAAAAAAAAAAAAAAAAAAACTTTTTATATACCATGCTTTTAAATTTTAATATACTAATAATATACAAATTAAAAGGAAAATGATAAATATTCTATCATAGTTTGAAGTCAAATTTGTTTTCAAATGTCTAAATAAAATATCTGATGTAAGATACTAATATTTTGCAGCGGAATAGATTTCATTTCTGTCATCCTTGGCGAAAAAAAAAGAATATCGCCAAATTATCTGGCGAAAATATTTAATTACTTTCAAAAATCATGGTTATTTTAACAACTTATATTAAAAGAGTAATGAATAATATGAAACAATATTTCGTACAATACATATTACATGTCATACATACGTACAATGAATAATACATATTACATTTCGTACAATGCATACATCTGGCATGTATATTTTCGTGTTACGCTTTTGATCGCCAAATAATAATAATAATAATAATAAAAGCCAAGGGCGACAGAGTTTAAAAATTTAAAATTAAAATTTTGTCAATTTGACAGCAAAATAATTCAATCTAACACCCGCGATAACTAATACATATCTATACCCAAATATAAGGATTAAAATCGGGAAATAAATTTCCTCGATTTTTAATAATTTCTTACAAAAAATCCAGTGGGCAATTAACATAGGAAATCTTTTTCTTGGCTGCACAGACGGTCAGTGAGTCACACTTCGCTTGCGTATAGAACTCATAGATATAGTATAGCATATATAGAATAGAGTGATCATTGGGGAGAAAAAAGTTATTCCTTTTCATTTGGGAAAAGACGACGTTTTTACCAAAATATGGCCGTCTTTCCCCGAGTGAATACACACGGGAATACATACTAATATTTTAGCAAATAAAATTTATGAATAATTTATTTGCTAAAGGGGAATGGAAGACTCCAGATACAGTTTCAAATTCATATTTCTTTCTTTCTTTTCTTTTTCTTTTTTCTTTTTTTTTTTTTTTTTTTTTTCAATACCACTTAATGGCTGTTTCCAAAGCTTTTATTTTTTATCTTTTTTCGGCATCAAAAATCTTTCTACGATAACATGGGGATGAGAGATCTATATATATTACTATATCTATGATAGAACTACATTAGCACTTTATCAATGTGTATAAAATCTTTAAATTGATTATGACGTCAATTTTCGTGAGATGCATAATTTAACTTTTTATAATTTTTTAACGTTCACGTTTGATTAAATGTATTTATTTTTATGTCGAAAGAAAATGAACTCGTATTTTTTTTTTTTTTTTTTTTTTTTTTTTGGCAACAATTAAATTAATGGAACTCACAGATATTTTGGAGCAACTTTAATAAAGGTCTATAATTAACAAATAATTGCAATAAAACAATATTGTGACAATAAATTGAGATAAAAACTATCCTATCTCTCAAGTTGAATCAAACTGCACACAGTGTGCAAAATTTCATCAAAATCAGTTCCTTAGTTTAGGAGTTTACCCCGGACAAACATCGTGACACGTAATTTATATATATATACAGATTAAATTATAAAGTTTTAATCAATGAAGCACAAATAAGTAAAAAACAGGATTCATTTCACTGTATTATCTTCATTATAATATGAATTCAATTTACACTTCAGTCTAAGTAACACGTGGCCGGTTATGCTAACACCAAAAATTTAAAAAGTGGAAATAATTGAATTATACGAAATTTATTAATAGGTTAAAAAGTTGAAGATTCTTTGTGTAGATGGCAGCACCAAATATATTTCAGCTTTCATTTCAACCCAGTCGAAAGGTATCGACATCTGTTAGAATCATTTGGAGTTAACAGATAATTGTGACTGTCAAATAATAACAGACAAATAATTAGCAATAAATTAAAATTGCGACTATAATTTGAGATTTAAACTATCCTATCTCTCAAGTTGGATCGAACTGCACATGGTGTGCGAATTTTATTATAATCGGTTAAGTGGTTTAGGAGTCCATTGAGGACAAACATTGTGACACGAGATTTATATATATTAAGATTATGATAATTGCCTGAGAGTTAATAAATAACTGTTTTTTTTTCTTTTTAAATAAACCCCTTCTGAATTTCGAAAAATATTATAAAATACTCAAACACATGTTTTATTAATGAGTGAGATTCCAATATTACAAATAACACTTTTATGGCTGATATTATACGGTACATTACAATTACACATTGCATGGCTAGCTATCTTGTCTAATAGGCACCGGGTTCAAATCCTGGTTCAAGCATATAGTTGAGTGGTTCGAAATTCATTTTAAGCAGTATTTTCGGATTCAATTAATCCTAAAATTCAAAAAGTGATAGTTGATTGAAAAATTAAACCAAAACTTTGTTTCTATTATACATTTAAAAAGACTAGTATCTCCCAGTGGTCGAAACTCGACCACTTTTTTGTAAAGCCAAACAAAGCAAAGTAATTGCCTTCTCGTAACCGGTATTATATTACAACACATCAGCGTCACTTGTCGGCCGATATGCACCCAAATTAAAACAGCATAGTTTTACATAATGTCCATATCATATATCATGTTTGGTTCGTTTATACAATACAGAAGTTGAGATATATCCTTGAATTAAATCAGGGGAAACATAACGTAGCAGCACCACCTACTGGGTGATATATTCCAACAGATAATCAGCACCAATCTAAATCAAGGTCTAAATCAATTGTACTTAAATTCCGCCCATTGGTTCATGAGATACTACAGAATTACCCTAACACATTATACACACCGAAACAAATAGTCATTTTCTAAAAATGAGCGAATCATGTTTAGGAGTTCTGAAAACAAGTAAATTCGTCGAAAACCAGCAGTCAAAAATATTCACGAATCCAATTCTTTCTTCTATATCATTTTATATGACAGTGCTACCTACCAGTTAACATGAACAAAAAATTAATTAATATTCAGTCATGCCCAAGAAATCTCAAAACGTGTAAATTCATCGAAAACCGAAAATTGAAAAATTTTACGAATCTTATACTTTCTTTATATATATGCAGAAGATATAGTAATAAATACACTTATTTAAAAATAACTAGTCAATTTCAGTTATTTGAAATGCATTAGGTTTTAGATACAAAATGTGTCTTACAATTAGAGCTGATATAAAACACACACACACACAAAAATAATAATAATAATAATAATAATAATAAAAAAATAAAAAAATAAAAATAAAAAAATAAAAAAGAGAGAGAAATAAATTATATCATAAATAAATTTGAAAAAAAAAAAAAAAAAATAGAACTTTCATAAATCAAATTCTTTTTTAATATGCGTATATGTTCAATTATATAAAAGTTCGATCTACCACTTATCCACTCACAATAACTTTTACCACTCTAATATGCCCATTGCCTCTTAGAATGAAAAATCTGTAATCGAGAGATTAAGAATGCTACATCTATACAAATTATTGTGTCCATGATTCTAGTTGAATTTTAAGTAACTGCCAGATTTCACAACTTTCTTCTTTAGGAATTTTTTAATACAAAAGAATCTGTGTATAAAAGGAAAAAGTGCATAAAAAATAAAAGTATTTTAAATTACCTTCTTGACATCGTAAGAAAATAATATTTGTATTTTTGGCTAATCAGAACTTTCGAATGATACCCTTTTGAACCCTCTACTACCATTAATTAATATGCTAAAAGTGTACGACAAATTTCACGTTTGCCTATTAATCTACAAATATTTGACAAACAAATATTTTATCATATCGACTTTTACATAACACCTGTTGAATTTCCTGAATATTAATGAAAGTTTCGGTAATTTTTAAAGCCTAAAAATAATGCCCGTACTGAGGAAAAGAAAAAAAAAATACTATCTTTATGTAGAACGAATAAGTAGTCATTTTCTGGATCCCTAAACTGGAAGTATATGTTTCCCAGCTATGCGTATAAGGTAAACAAATAACCTGGATAGAAGAAATGACCAAAATTTCTAGTCTATATTATTCTAAATGGTGAAAAAAATATTATGAGTATTATGAATCCTTTTTATTGCGAGAAATTCTCGCTTGATTATCTGGAATTGGGTTGTAAAACAAAATTATAGTTACTGTTACTAAAGCTTGCCTCTTGTGTTTGCATTTATTTTCAGACATTTTTAAATGAGATTGACCACGATAATATAGGAAAACGTTCTAGAATTCTAAGGAGTTTTTTGAACTCACTAACAAAGGGGAACTAGAATTTATAAGGACGACTGGAACTATTTTTTCTAGCGACACAATTCCCAGATAGCAAGTACCTTTCCAGCAAGTTTGGTTTATCTTGATATTATCTTGCCATGACAAATTTGACGCGACAAATTTGCCGTGAAATTGCCCCAAAGTAGACGGACATAAATCCATCTTTCGTTTTAATTAATATTTGTTTTGTTTTTTTCCTTTCACACCGTTCATGCTATAAACTAAAATTGCTATGTAAGTATTTGAAATTCAGCAATAGTATCTGACGATAGATGCCTAAGCGGTTCCGCAACGTTATCTTCCTTGTATTTATTGGAGGAAGAAGTGTGGGTCTTTCCCAATATTCGAAGTTTTGTACTGACAAAGCTTCCGTGAGATATGTGCTACGTTTGCATATTTCTATACGTATTTGCAGGCAGTGTGACGTGACAAGAATCTCAGTTTGCAATGCCTCAGCAGTTGGTGTGACAAGACAAGCTTTCTTGTTGCAGGGAATTTGCAGTAATCTTTATATGACAATACTAACTTTTCTACTAGTTTGCAACGAATTTGCAGCAAATTTGATACAGTAAGGTTTCAACTTGCACGACAAATTTGTTGCAAATTTTGCGTATGGTGACTTCGGAGTTTGCGTTATCTTGCTTCAATCTTGTTATGAACATACAAGATTGCCACGATGAACTTGCTGCAAGTTTGTTGGCTTACAAAACAAAACTGCTGCAGTTTTGCTGCAAACTAAAATTGTTATGTGGGTTTAGTTTCTAGATGCAAATCACAGAATTTTTTTTCTCATTGAGTGAATCCAGTTTTTAAAGACTCAGTTCTTCGAAATTGAATAGATATTACTCAAAATTATGAAAAATGGTGTTTTTAGAAGATACGCAACGAAAATTGATAAGTTATTTTTAATAAAAAAAAAGGACAAGTATAAGAAAATATAGTTAATGATTATTTAATTTAAGAAAATATACACAAATATTTAAATTAATTAATATTTTAGTATTTTCTCTTAATATTTACCATTACATTCCTTTTTCTTTTCAAATTTATCAATTTGAAAGTGTTAGGGATGTTGGCAAGATCTAAAGGTCAAATCAAAAGTCTGATTTAAATAACATCACTATTCAGCTATAAAAACAAATATGTAAAACAAGCAAAAATTCGTTAATAAATAAAATATAATATTTTGTAATTGTATGAAATATATGAGACGAAATTTAAAAGAGGAAATAAAATTCAGGCTGTTCAAAGGTCGATAGTATGTTGCAAAATGCTAATAAAAATAACAACATAATTTTTAATACAACCTAAATTTTTAGATTGTCTTAAGATATTGTGACTCAAGTTTGAAATTTTATTTAATGTAAAATGATATTAATTCCTTACATAGCATTTACGTTTGTACTTTTAGCACAAAAGTAGAAAAACCCAAAATAAAACCACAAAATGTTAAATTTATATAATGATAATTTCTTTTAATATCTTCTTTCCGTCAAAATTAAATGTTTGGTTTTCGATAAAGCAAGCAGAGCGAGATAAAAAATTAGGTTAACAAATAATAAATAAAAAAATAAATAAAAACAGAAACGAAAACCTTTCAGATAAATTGTATAAGTAATAATAATAATAATAATAACAATGACAATAATTATAATCAATGCTCTTATCATAAAGAATCATAGATGATCTCTTTAAAGATTTAGCTGTAAATCATAAGAGAAATGATAAATCTTTTATGGCGTTTCAATTCGTTGGGGGGGGGGGGGGGGATTAATTAACTTTTCTAACAAGGAAATATTCAAAAGGTGTTGTCTTCAAAAAATATTGAAAAAAATATACGTGATTCTACTCTTTATAAAACACCAGAAAGTGAAAAAAATATCGGAATATAGCGACCACAAAAAATTATCAAAATTAAGCATTTTTGGCGATTTAGCGCTGTTAGGAGATAAGTTCGCTTTCTCTAGCACCGAGATTGCCGTGTACGAACAGAACCGCGTTTTGCTTCTCCGCCAAGTACCCAAAATCAACCGCCTAACTGTGTAAAATCGCCAAATATGCTTAATTTTGATAATTTTTTGTGGTCGCTGTAATTCATTTCAGTAGATATTTTTTTCAATTTCTGGTGTTTTATAAAAAGTAGAATCACATATATTTTTTTTTCAATGTTGTTTGAAGACGACGCCTTTTTAATGTTTCCTTGTAAGACAACTTTCTGAAGCAAAATTTCTTTAATGAATTTTTTTCTTATAAATAAATAAATAAACCATAAGGCATAAGATTCATTGTATGAATAAAGACAAAATCCACAGTATTCCGTTCAATACAGTAATACATATTTTACATTACTTCTTTGAACAACAATTTTTCGTTAAATCTACCAAGTTTGATTTAAAAAAAAAAGGGAGAAAATTTTGTTACGAGAATTGAAAGGAGTGCATCACTCGCTCATTGGTTGTTTACCGGCAGATTTATGACGTAGTTTATTGGACTATCCAGCGACAGTGACACTTTTTTCTTTTTTCAACCATATCAATTCGGTTAACCGAAGCAAGTTAGCTTGTTTAATTTTACAAAGTTATTTTGGAAAAGCAAAATGAGTCTACAAAGTCAGTCAACAAAATAAATTAGTTTTCCCAACAATATATATATATATATATATATATATATATATATATTGTGTGTGTGTGTGTGTGTAAGAAGAACTTTAATAAAAATGCAGATGATAGATTCTAATACAATTTTATCTTAAAAAAAAAAAAAAAAAAAAAAAAAAAAAAAACCCTTTCCCCAAGAAATTGTTGTTTGTTCAAAGTAAAACACTTTAAAAAAACTAATATTTCGAAAACTTATAAGCATCTTTTTTTATAAAGGTCAAATAAACACAACCATAAAAACCAATTAAGAACTGCGTCTCCTTCAACTTAGCTATAAAACTTCAGCAAACAAAATTTACTATCTATGAATTTATTGCCCAAATAGCTGGCGAAAATAATAAGACAGTCTTAATATGAAAGCATATTTCGATATCTCTACAAATAAGGGAAGAGATAAAGAAGAGATTTAAGCAGTTCAGAAAAGTAGGTCAAACTATAGGACGGTTCTTTTATTTTTTAATAGCATTCATTAATCATTGTATTGTTAGACCTTCATTGATGTATGTGTGAGTTATAGTTAATTTCAGTTTAATTTGTAATGGTTTAATTACTAAATTGATGAAATTTTTTTACTGTGGTACATGCGTTTATAAAAAAAATGTGTAATATGATTAAGAAAAACCATGTATAAGTTGCATAATTTAAGACATTTTCAGATTTATGAATGATTTAAAAATGTATTGTTCCATTTTATTTACAATGGATATCTTATTTTATTAATTCATTATTTTTTTAATAATATAGAATTTAATATAAACATGACTATCATAAAAAGTTATATACATTAAAAAGATATGGTAGGGTATGTTATTAGGAGTAAAGCCGATTGACTGCTCTAGGATTCTAGGCCTATGGGTGGGTTACCCTCTGTAGGAGCTCTTTCTAAGGGGTCCCAACCCGTATTTATGCGAGTATTGGAGAAAACCACTGAAAACTCCGAACGGCTTTAAGAGAGTGACCTGTGATCCGCCTGATAAAGAAGTATAAGTTATGCTATCTATTAGAGAATTATCATCGATATAATTTATCATAATTCGATACACAGATCATCATAATCGTGTAGTCATACAAAACATCGAATGTTTCACTGAAGTTGTAAAGCAATTAACCGAAAAACAACAATCTCCAAATAATAATATTAATAAAATCCTTTTAGACTTATCACGCATTTCTGTCATTAGGATAATTTATATATATATATATATATATATATATATATATATATAATTTGCAAGAGAGGCAGCGATTCCGGTTCGTACTCATCTATATAGCAAGTTGCGACCTAATTTTCATACTTTAGTTAATTTTTAAAAAAATCACCTCTTTCATTTTGTACCTTATTTCTAACGAAGTTTTAATTAGATTTTTTAAAATTAATTAAAATATGAAAATAATAATCTGTTAATAACTTCAAAACTGAACATTTAAATTTTTAATTGTTGCCCCCCCCCCCCCCCCCCCCCCCAAAAAAAAAAAAAAAAAAAAAAAAAAAAAAATTACCAGTTATTTATTTATTTATATATTTATTTATTTATTTTAACATAAAATGAAATATGCTTTCACGCGAAAAATAAAAAATTATAAAATATTATATTTGCTCAAGCATATGAAAATATGAAAATGGAGTAAAAAAACAACCATAACCTTTTTTAACATAGTTCATTTTCAGATTTTTTTTTGTTTTCTTATTTTGTTTAAATAGTATGTTTATGGCACGGAAGAATCGCGCTTGGCATGAAAGCTAATTAATTAATATTCCCTAGTAATATTTTAAAATTTTGATTCTGAAACAGATAGGACATTTTTCGCCAAGGCCTCTACTTTTCTGAAAGCCACTTTAAGCCAAGTAGCACATCAAAGATATAAATAAATTATAAAATACTGAAAAACAGAAAAGAAAGAAAAGGGAAGAAGAGGGAAGAAAAAGAAAGAAACAGAAAAAATAATCGCATAAATTGTGTATTTTTGTCTAAAAGGGCGATAAAAATAAAAAAATCGACATGGGGAGATATATTAAGGCTGTACTACGATCAGATTTACATATTTAATTATTTATTTACTTATTTATTTTTCTGTATACCAACTACTATTAACTAACTCAACTACTATTATAACCACAAAAAAGTAACTGTCTCATGCGATGTAGCCTATCATAGCATATTATATTTCGCGTAAAATTGCTGTTATTTTATAGTTGATCGAATAAATCAAATAAATATAGAAAATAACGTGAAAGAAAATATTATGTACACCACGTATAGTGTTGTTCATATGTAACTGGGATTCAAATATAAAATTGCTAATAATAGCAGGAGACTTGGCGTTGGAATATTAAAACAGGAATAAACTACTACGTCAGAAACGCCAAAGAAAAATTATTGAGGTGCATACAGCTGTTTCGGTAGCCTAAAGCGTACCGTCTTCAGTGCAAAAAGAATTCTGAATCTGGAGAAGTACTCGTATATATAGGAGAGGGACCGGATTTAGTTCAACCAATAGTATTACGGAAGAGGTGGGGAGTGTGGCCAATAGGAATTAAGGAATGCGTAGCTGTGTAAACAGTAGAAAAATTAAGGAAATGTGGACTGAATTTCCAACAATCAGACAAATAGGGAACAGCGAAATCACAATTTACAAGGTTTTTAAAATTTTTATAAATATGAAAAGCTTCAAAGAAATCGAGTTCATGAATGGATTTAGGTCTGCAAATTATTTTAGCTGAATTAAATTTAAAATTATGATTTTCCTCCCAGCTATGTTTAGAAATAGCCGATTTATTGGTTTCTTGTTTGCGGACGTAATTCATATGTTCTTTTAGACGAAATTTAAGACTGCGTTTAGTTTGGCCAATATATGATAAACCACACTGACAGGAAATACTATAAATGCCCCAAGAATTATGCATATCAATAGGATCTTTTAACTGAGAAAAGGTGAGTTTATTGGAAGGCGAAAATATTATTTTAAAATCATATTGTTTGAGAATTTTAGCTATGGTTTGACTGGTTTTAGAAAAATAGGGTAAAACAATACTGATATTAGATGTGACTGATTTAGTAGACGAAATACGAGGGATTTGTAATTTTTTGATAGCTTTGTCTATAATGGAAGGGTCATAACCTCTGTCAATTGCGATGGCTTTCAGGTATTTAATTTCAGATTTCAATAAAATAGGATTTGAACAAATATTAAGGGCACGGTTTACAAAAGTATAGAAAGCAGCCATTTTTTGGTTAGGTGGGTGACATGAACGCGCATGGGGAGGAAGGGAGACTGCAAAATTTTTACGATAGACAGTGGTTGAAAATCCATTTACATTGCGAGAGACGAGGCTATCAAGAAATGGAAGGGAGCCATTATTTTCTATTTCATATGTCAACTGGATATTACTGTCAATTTAATTTAAGGTTTCTAAGACATGGTCAATATTGTGATGAGATATGTCGATAAGCGTGAAGGTGTGGTCAACGTAACGGGTCCAAAAAGGAAAAGATATTTTCTTAAAAAGCTTTCTTTCGAAATAGTGCATGTAAATGTCTGCGAGAATTGGGCGCTATTGAACGTTCTAATTTTATGTTGATTGATCACAATTCCTGGATTCATTGTGACAACCGTTCTCGTAAACGTAAAATTCTCAAACAATATGATTTTAAAATAATATTTTCGCCTTCCAATAAACTCACCTTTTCTCAGTTAAAAGATCCTATTGATATGCATAATTCTTGGGGCATTTATAGTATTTCCTGTCAGTGTGGTTTATCATATATTGGCTAAACTAAACGCAGTCTTAAATTTCGTCTAAAAGAACATATGAATTACGTCCGCAAACAAGAAACTAATAAATCGGCTATTTCTAAACATAGCTGGGAGGAAAATCATAATTTTAAATTTAATTCAGCTAAAATAATTTGCAGACCTAAATCCATTCATGAACTCGATTTCTTTGAAGCTTTTCATATTTATAAAAATTTTAAAAACCTTGTAAATTGTGATTTCGCTGTTCCCTATTTGTCTGATTGTTGGAAATTCAGTCCACATTTCCTTAATTTTTCTACTGTTTACACAGCTACACATTCCTTAATTCCTATTGGCCACACTCCCCACCTCTTCCGTAATACTATTGGTTGAACTAAATCCGGTCCCTCTCCTATATATACGAGTACTTCTCCAGATTCAGAATTCTTTTTGCACTGAAGACGGTACGCTTTAGGCTACCGAAACAGCTGTATGCACCTCAATAATTTTTCTTTGGCGTTTCTGACGTAGTAGTTTATTCCTGTTTTAATAAAATTGCTACTTCAATTTTTTCGATACTGTCCGTTTCGAAACTGTCTTCTGATAAGCACCCAAAAGGAAGCCCACTGGTAAGCTATTGCCACAGGCTATAGGGACAGGCACTCGAGAGTGTGAGAATGAGTGGGTCGCTGCCGAAGGCAGGGGGGCAGGGAGCTGGCTTTTGAGCAATTTCATGTTTTTTTTTTTTTTAATGAAGCGATATAGAAAAGAGTTTCCTTTAAATATAGTGACCAGCGGAGCAGGCATAGCCTTCGTTGATTCACTACCTTAATTGATTTCACATTCAGTCATTTTTGACGGCATTATACACCAGTATCAAGTAAAATTTTAAAGTTATTTAAAAATGAAAATTTGTCATTTTTTTTAATATGATATTGGAAGTATTAAATCGACATTTTTTTTTTTTTTTTTTTTTGATCAATGTCCAATTTCATGTACAAAAAAATTGACACAAATAAAAAATATGTGAGTTTCCTAGAATTTTCTTATTAATGGGAATCAATCAGAAATATACCTATGGACTTGTAATTAGAAACATAAAAAATGATTTTTTAAAATGGTAAATATCTTTAAGATTCGATATGTTTTAATATTTTTCAAATGATACAAAAAACTATACTCTCTAGAGATTCTGGAAAAATATCTTAATGTTTTAATGTTATACAAAAAGTAATACCAAAATATAAATTTACTTGCTTTTCCCGCTCAGAAAATTTGCACGATAGTACCTACAATCCTAATATGACTTTCAGAAAAATCTCATAAATAAAACCACTGTAAAATTTCAGTTTTTTCCTTCTCCCCCCCCCCCCCCTCCTCGATGGAGGATCTAAACTGTGTTGGCATGCCTCCGAACCGTCTTTAGAGGTGCATCTTAGATCGTCGCCAATTACCCATTACCCATTTTCAGGGTTTTTTCTTTCTTTCTTTTCTTTTTTTTTTTTATAGATGTGATTTAAATCTTTGACATTTGCATTGTAATTTGAATTTTAGAAAATAATCTTTTTTGCTGCTAATTTAAAAATTCTTGGAATTAAAACATTGTCATATTAAAAATTAATTATTTCTTAAAATGTAACGGATTTAATTACCATAATCAACATACATAACAGAACAAGTTAGTAAGTTAATAAATGTATCTACAAAATAAAGAAATAAAAAGAAATAACGTTCATTCGAATTTTAACGAATGAAAAATCTTTAAAAATATATCATATTTGGCGGCACTATCGCACTGCCGAATATCCACCATTAAAAGTAAAGCAACTGGCCTTAAAATTTCAAAATATACATCTTATTATGAGATTTTGACCAGATGTTTCAACACAAATAGTTAATACCTGTTTTCACTTGAAAATGTGTTTTTGAAGTGTATTAGGTTAAATATTTATATCCAAAAGCCCTACTTTTCAAAGCGTTTACAATCGTTTGGTCTCTTCTGTAGCAGACGAATATATGTTATGAGTCTGGGTCAGTCAATCAGAAAATATTTTACGTCACTATCGTACCTTTTCAAAGAAATGTAATCATGACTTCTCCATGTTAAAGAAATATTATATAAATTGATATTTTTAAAGAAAATTTACTATTACTCGATAAATATTGTTTATTTCTCATAGCAATAAATTTTAGAATAAGTCTTCCTGATTCACCCGATTGCAAAGATGTCGGATAGATTTATATTTTGACATCTACACGTTTCAAAAGTTACAGATATAAAAGAGAAAATATTTCTAGCGGAAACAACACTTTTCCTTTGTTAATGCTATTGTAACAGATTTTCTGTAATGTTTTTGATATTATATCAGGCGATGGTGATAAAAACGATTACGCTACCAAATTTTAAGATGATTTAATAACGTATGGGCATGGATTATCAACAGCATTTCATAAAAGGCAAAGAAAAAACATATGTCAAGCGTATTTTATAAAAGTTTTTTATTGTTTTTTATTTTCTGAATATTCAGTAATCAACTTTCAATTGCTACTAACTGTTTTATCAATTTGGTATTCACCTTACTGGTGTCTTTTACATATAAAGCCGAAATTTTTTTCTAAAAAGGAATTTTTAAATAAACTTCTAATTACAAAATGAATTTTTATTACATCGTTATAGAATATTTAGCTTTGAGTTTCTAGCCTTCAACTACACTTCATAACAAAATCCTGCAGTAAGCATGAAACTTTTTTCAATTCTTTCTTTACTTCCATGAAAACACATTATATAGAGTTTCATTTACAATAAAATATGAGTTTAAATTTGTCTATATAATAATCACTCAGTTACTTCAACAACTTATAAAGGGTTTAATGCACCATTATTAAATTCAGAAAAAATTGATAGCTTCATTCAAATAATTTGGCAACTCTTAAAGACAAACATTTTCTTGCGAAAGTATATATTTTGGTATAGTATTTAATTCTATATGCGCATAGATACTAACACACATAAATTCCATGTACTAAATATCTATATTAAATGCATTAAAAATACATTAAATATATTAAAAGTTAGCAATGAAAATGTATTACCAAAATCATCATAGCATTAAATATTTATTTGGACTCTATTACTAAACGAGCCATTTGTATACTCATAAAGTCACTTCACTTGTGACATATTATTAAATATGCGACAAATTTCACTTCTATAATAAATAACAAAAATAGAAATGTTTTCATAGTTTGAAGCTTTCAGAGGCGAGTACCTGGACATAATATGCATGTTTTAAATTGTACTTGAGACAAAGTCAAAAGTATCGAATAAAATTATTGTAATATATGTCATTAGCGATAGAACTAGAAATGAATTATTCATGACAATCAACAAAATTTATATAATGTAAATTTCAATGGAACATTTATACTTTGATAAGTTTACCGTGATAATTAGAGCAAAAATTTCTAATACTTTTAACAATGCGATTTTCATTGTTTTTATATATTACAAGCTTGACATAGTAACCTATTTCTAGATGCAAATGATCAAATGAAATACAATTTTTATTTCCTTGCGTACCATAAAAACCTACAATAAATTTTAAAATAAAGATTTAATTTAATAAGATTTGGCATTGCATTTAAAGCAAAACTGATTATTAAGCACTATAATATCGTAGCTTTTTAATGGAAATATTGATTATACACAAGAAATTTGAATTTTAAATTGTATTTTTATGATATTTTATTAAAGAAAATATTTATATTTTTTCGTTTTAAGTTTTTATTTATTTTCACAACTTTAATTGTTTTGTTGAACTTTAATTTTGCAGAATTGTGATCAGAGCTCTAAGGTATACGTTCATTCAAACCCATCCTTCTGTTGTTTTTCCTTTATTCAATATTTTTTTTTTACTTAATTTAAGTCTAAGTTTTTTTCTTTTCTTTTCTTTTTTTCTTTTCTTTTTTTTTTTTTTTTTTTTAATGGCTTCTAATGTGATATTTATAAAACTTATTTATTTATTATTATTATTATTATTATTATTATTATTAATTTGATAATATGTAAAAGAGGACAGGGAATCGCAAATATTGAAAAAAAAAGTATAAATATCTAATGTTGAAATTTACAAAAAAAAAAAAAAAAAGAGAGAGAGAGAGAGAGAGAGAGAGAGAGAGAGAGAGAAAAGAAAAGAAAAAGTATTTCTAAGATATTGGCTAATTGATTTTCTATCACATCATGCACGTTTGATTGATGATAGTTGGTCAAAGTGGCATGCACATTCGTTGCATTGTGGAACGGGGAGGCACCAGCAAACAATGTTTGAAGTAATTGATAGTTTTAGCATACACGTTTAGAGGTATTTAATATTCAAGTTATACATACTCATATCTGTAATCACGTTTATTATGAAAGAATATTTTAACACATATTTGTACATGTGTTATCTTTATTAACCCACTAAACTCCGCTATATGAATCCCACTAAAAATGTTTGAATTTTTGTATATTTTGGGTTGGAATGCGCATGTAGTTTATGTATGTAGTTTATATATCTCATATGTAGTTAAAAAAAAATATATATATATATATTGTTAGAAGATATGATATGTTTTCAAAATGGGAAATTTGACACCTAATTGGGGCAAAACAAATGTTGAAAAACTACAAAACCCTTTTAAATTAGTTTTCTTGATCTCTGTTTGTCATAATTTAAGAAAAGAATTGTTTTGTTTCATATCCATTGTTTTAAACCCCTGCACTCGAATGAGTTGTCTTTGCTGATTTTTTTTTCTTTGCTGATGTTTTGCAGAAAAAACAAACATCTTTGTTTGAATAATTGAAAAAAAAAAAAAAATATATATATATATATATATATAGAAGTTATATTACAAACTTTTTGAAAAAATTACCAACGAAGCTAGGCGCTTCAATATTTAAAATAAAAAATAAATAAAAATATTTATCTTAATTACTTGCAGAGAAAATAATTCTTAAAACACTGTTCCTGCAGCTGGAGCTTTGGCGCATAATGGGTTAACTCTTGCTTATTCAAGAACTCAGCATGGAGTCGTCAATGAGCATGATATCATCTGCCACACGTTCAAAGATAACGAAATATAATTACGAATAAAAGAATAAAAACAAATTGTTTCCAGACGAAACAAAATCATTTATTTAATAAATATCTGAAAAGCACAACACCACACACACACACGCAGTCTAGACTTATACTCGTATAAAGGTTGAAACTTTGTGTTCTTTATTAACTATCACTTTCATGTGTGATCATATTTTCTTTAGCAATTTTAGATTTTTAGATTCCATTAGATATAAGGTAAATCGACGCTCCTTTAAACTTAAAAAACACATTTTATCACATTTCAATTCATATGTTATTTTCCTCGTACCATTTTAATTAATGACCATTCGAGATAAGTTTAAAATTTATGTATGAATAAAATAAGCTTATATATATATGAATAAAATAACATTATATACGAATCAAGTTTATGTATGAATCTGTAGTGAACAAATTTGAACTTCGGTTTTTGTTATATTTCCTCGTAAGTTAAGTAAAACAGCAAAATTTTGATTGTCTTTCAGATTATGAAATCGAAAATATGATAAAAATAATTTGGATTATATTTTTATAAATTTTGTTTATAAATTTTTCAAAAATCAACTGTTTAGATGCATTAAGCGTGTCTACAATTATTTTTTCATTAATTATTTGAAAAACATGAAGCATTATCCTTATAAGTATGTGATAGATGGAATTCTAATTGTTTTGTACAAACTTTATGTGACACATAATTTTTATAGGTTCAGCTAAAAGTGCAGAGCACAATTGAAATATTTTTTCTTCAGTTTCCGCCACCAGATCATAATATATACATTTTGTCTGACCTCGTAAATGAAGAATAATGAAATGTTCATCATTTTATAATTCAGAGATATTGGGTTAGTCTAATTAAAATATATTAACGTCAATGTATTGAACGTACGATAACTCCATTAAAATGTATTTCAAATAATTATTATACACAGATATAGTAATATATTATCTTTCTATTTTATATATTTTAAACGAACTGCAAATTTTACGTACACCCTTTGAAACATTGAATATGCTGTAACAATGAATAATTCCAATAACAAATATCAGTTTCATGGGAATACAATAGTAATTACGATAGTTATACGGCGAATAGATAGGCGGACCGAAGCAGCACTTTTAAATTTGATTTAAAAGTGTTACATAAATTATGTTATAAATATTGGTTTAAATGGTTATTATATGTAAAGTTAAAGGAAATGTCCATGCTAATACTGCCCTAGCTAATAAATGGAATACAATATAATTTGTTTGACAAATGTTTTTTTAAAGTATAACAAATTCTGTAATGCCTTTCTTTTAGTATGTTCACAACTGTTTACATAAAAAGTATTAGAAGCATCTTCTTAATAATAAAAGCCCAAGTTTCCCGAAACTAACGCTCGAAACCGACGTCCTAGCTTCAGAAATGCATTGTATTGTATACATATTCTTGACTTGGAGAACTGAATAAAATAATAGGAGAGCGATGGTTTAGCAGAAAACCATGACGTTACAATTGCAACAATGTATTTAGAAAAAATAAATAATTTTTATCCCTGATTTGAAATAAATGAAATATGTCTAAGAGATAATTTAAAAGAATAGATGTAATGCTTTGCAAGGATTGCCACTTGGCGATTTGGTGGTTTTCTATCTTAGCCTCCACTAAAAACCATCAAATTATGACCGAAACACTAAACTGATACAAAGGAAAAAGCTTAAAAAAAAAAGTTTAAATGAATATATTAAATAATAAAACAATAATAGCATTTGGAAATATCGACCGCTAGGCGAGCGAAAGGCGACTCATTAAGTATAATTTTTGTGAATTGCTGTTAAGTTTTTTTAAATTATCTGAAAAATATGATGAAATGTAATTATTAAAGAATTTCATATTTTAAATAATAAGATTATTTGCAAGAAAAAAGTTCTTAACCATCCAATAAAGCAAAACAGCGATTATTGATTATTTTTCTTCCAAGCGCGAGACACGAATTTTGTGTATACATTTATATGAACTTTCAAAATTTACTATATACAGGTATAAAAAAATATTTCACAAAAATGTAAAGGCGAGAAGATGGGACTGAAATAAGCAAGTTTAGTATAGCAATGCGGTATGTAAATGCTGCGTATAAGTGCTAGTATATGAGGAAATAGTATTAGCAAAATATAATAGAAAAACATTGATAAAGTCAAAAGTATCAAAAATTTTTAAGATAAAATTTTTGTAATGAACACTCGAAATTGAGACCGCCAGCAACGGTAGAAAGATTCACGGCGGCTCATGCATTAGCATACATAGACAAATATGCTAGGAATGCTGTGCATGTTTCCAGCAACAAATATTAGTGTAACCACCAAATCACAATCACATCTGTTCTTTACCCCAATATAAGAAGAAAGTGTAATGATGCATTCTGCTCTAAATCCATGCGAGAACTAGCAGGGCTTTCTACCAATTAGGTTCGTGAGGCTTGTGATCACCTTCTGAACTTTGAAGGGGCACACAAATTTTACTTAATATATATATTTATATACATATTTAGTTGAAAATAAATAATAATTATGTAAAATATATCTGCGTGTATATATAGTAGTTTTATAAATGTTAAACATGCTATTTCTTTACAAATGTGTTGATAAAAAAATTTCGTGCTTGAAATTCGAAAACTTAATTTAGCAAATATTAAGGTAGTTAAAGGGAGTGGAATGAGAAGCAAGGGGCCCTTGTTTGATACCGGGTTCACATTTTTATTAAGCTTTAAGCGGGCCCTGATTACAGTCACTGAGACGCATTCATTTATCAATCTCATCAACTTCTTCTACCACCTCAACGCAACATTTCCGCACCAGAGAACTACGATACTAAATCTATTTATGCCGATCATCTCATTCTGTTTTGACTTTTTTCAAGATTTTCTTACCCTGTATATAAAATTACAGGAAATATTTAGGTAATTTCTGTACTCCTTGATATAATTATATAACTTTATCAAATGTTTTTTATTTTGGCAAATCTAATTTAAACTTTTATTAAACTCTCTATTATATATATGTTTCTGCTACCAACTATATATATGTGTGTGTGTGTGTATAAATTACACACAAAGGGAAAAATTATTCAAATATAATTATTAAAATAATTCTAAGTAGTACCAATTTAAACAATAAGAATATCATTGACTATATGCTACTAAAAGCACGATATAGGATACATTTTCCTTTTATTACAAGCGCGAAACATCTATAAAATTACACGCACGATAAAAAGTTTTACGCTACATTGAATCAAGTTCCGTAGATGCTGTGCAATAAGATGGGGATATATTTTATCATAATTAAATAATTTAAGTGAACCTGAAAACATTTAAAGCTAAAATATTTCAATAAATAAAGATAAAATAGATGGCCACTAGAGAACAATGATTTAATTCTACATCGCATGAAATTTTTTAACACTGTGTTCAAATAGTTATTTAGAACTCATGTACTTTTAATTGAAGTTAGGAGATCATTTTTAATAGTACATTAATTCTTTACTTACTTCCTATGAAATTTTTTCATTCTTTTTTTTTCCCTTAGCTTAAGCGAATTTTTTAAAGATATAGGCCATAAAAATTATGCGTATCACATCATCATAATAATTAATGAGCGTGTAATGAGGTAGCACTATAAAACATTATCCGTATAGAGAGGTCGAAAAAAGATTAAATCTTCTTTAAAAATGTAAAAATGTACTTAATCTTTATCATCTTTATGTATATATATATATATATATTAGATTGACGGCAGATTCTAAAATTAATATATAAATTAGCTATAACACAGGTAAATCATGAAAAATGGCAATCATAAATAGCGGTAAAAAGAGCTGAAAAAATCCAATGACCACTCGCTACGCGGTGACTAAACAAAATAAACTGCCCACTTAAAAGATTAAACAACTAACCTCCCCTCTTTTTCTTTTTTCTTTTCTGGCCATCATAACAATGAATATCATTAATTCATCACATGAAAATTGTGTAATTTTGCAATTAAACGTAAATTAAATAAAATTGGACTAAAATGATTGCATTTCGGAAGTATAGCCTGCAAAAATAGGGCAATTTTTATAAATTTGGCATCCATAAAACCTTTTTTTTTTTTTTTTTTTTTTTTTTGGCGACGAAATGATGACTCATTTTAGAAATCGCTTTTGAAGAAAAATAATTTTCATCTATTAGCTGTGAAAAAAAAAAAAAAGAAAAAGAAAAAAAGAAAAAGAAAAGAAAAAAAGAAAGAAATCGCTTATTTCAGTAATTATCAATTAAATAATCCCGTATTTCAGCCAATAAGCAATAAAGAAGCGCAAATTTCATCAACTGTTTGTGAAAAAAAAAAAAAAAAAACTGGTGTTTTCTGATGCGTTCTAATGAAACTACGGGTTCGAAAACAGACCTTTCAGAAAAATATACGATCATAAAATGAACTCTTTACAGTGTAGAGCGCTAATCTTTAATAAAAGGCTTTGCATACAAAGAACCGGAAAAAACATTCTTTTTTGTGTTGCAGAGGATGGTAATAGTGAGGTAAAGAGGGAGATGGAAAAAATAAGCCTGTCGCGTCATGTCCAATCTTTTAATTAATTTTTAACTAAAGTTTTTATATATAATGTACCTCCTTATCATTGTATTAAATATTTGTTTGCCTTAAAAAATGTGTTTCATCTTCTGTCGATTCTTACGATTGAGGGTTACATACAAACGGAACGCTTGCAATTTCGATGACGTAAATTTTGCAAGTTTTTTGCGAATACGGTCGTCGGCAAAGTAACAGAGCACTAGCGAAAATTCCTATGCAAAAAAAGTACACTTAATGCAGATTTATTAAATAAATCCTTGTCGAATCCTGTTCTTAGTCAGTCTAAGAACATGATTAGACAAGGATTTATTTAACAAAACTATGTTAAGTGTGCTTTTTCCACATAGGAATTTTTGCTAGCGCTCGGATACTTTTGCTGCCGACTGCAGTCATACATTTGGAACGCCTGCAAACGGCTTTGCAACTGGAAGTGTTTCATTTGTTTGTAACCCTTAGTTATTCAACCATTTCCTTACACACAGTATCATCAGCTAAATTGAAACGTACATTTTATGAATATCCGTGAAATTAAAACGGACGCTTTGCAAAAATTGGGTAATTTGAAAAAAATTTCTTAGAAAAGGTCGAATGAAAAAACTATTTTGGTATCAAGCGAAAAATTTGCGAACAAGTGGTGCGTAAATTTAAAGGATCTACCGGCCACTGGCGAGTAATTTGAAATTTCAATTTGCAGGCCTGTACAGCACGTTATAAAATTCTTTCTTGAACAAAAACTGTCTAATATACAGTTTAGCGACATAGGCAAAGATTAAAGTGAAGTGTGTATTGAGCGTATACGTTCGATCTATATAAGCATTTTGGACTTTACTTTTATGAAGTCTATTTTATATTTTGATTGATCTAGTGACACTTTAAAGTATCGTCATAAGACAAACGGTTAATTTGTTCGTCTGTATAATATTACTTAAAAAAACCCCACACGCACACATACCATACAATATATATTTCTAATTACGAAAAATATTTCTTTTTTCTTATCGTAAACGCATGCATTAGTTTTCTTGACAAATATACATATAGGATTCTTTAAAGTTTTTTTTTTTTTTTTTTTTTTAAGTTTAAATTCTTTATTCCTTGTGCTTTACTCTGGTGAAATGTCATTTTAGTAACACAGAAGCATTTTACATTAAAAAAAAAAAAAGAGAAAAAAAATGAAATTAATCCCACTGGAATTTTTTTCCTGAAAATTTATTGTTGTACGTTTTATTAATTTGAAAATTTCAGTAAACATAAGCGATAGTTGGGAGCAAGTACATGTGACTGACCATGCAGGTAAGCCGAAACACATATGTTGACATTAACGTTGACCTTGGATTAAGAGAGTAATTAATAGAATTAACCATTACACTTGAGTATTTAACACATGTATTAGCACATAATGGTCCCCAAGTTTGTGCGGAAAATCCTAAATAATTCCATAATTAAAAAAGAAGTGAATGTTACAAAGGCTTACGAAATCAAATGAATAATCCAAAGATTTCTACAATAGCAGAAGAATGCACGCGGTGTATTAAGCGACCTTAGAAGTGTGGGATAGGTACCCGCTTTTTTAATCATGCTACTCGTTTTTGTGCTAACAGAACTTTAGAAAGTTATCAATTTTCTTTTCTTCTTATTTTTCTTTTTTCTTTCTCCTTTTTAAATTAATAATTCCTTTCTAAAAATTATCCGAAAATTCTGAAACTGTGAAATAAATGTACAGCCATAACAACTTGTTATTTTAATTCATTTTATAATTTTTCATGGTTAAGGTTAAAGGAATTTAATTATTTTAATATATTTTACTGCCACAGAAAACTAAATTCTGAATGAAAATGGCATCTTCGATGGAAAAACCCATTTTATATTTCTTATTATTCATGAAATATCAACTAATTTTATAATTCTTTTTTAAGTAGGAAACTATACAAATGATGCAAAATAATGTTTCCTTCTCCTTATTGTTTGGGAGCAAAACACTCCTCTGCCCCTCAACACTTCTCTGTTTTTTGGATTCTCTCCAACGAAGGAGCTATCACGTGATCTGTCGGCGCCAGTGCCTTTATAACGGTGGAGATGTGATTCCATTGAGTCTAAGTACAGGTCTGACCCGAGCGACGGATATTCTCAAACACAGGGCTAATGGTCCTAAGAGTACATTTTCACAAGCCGAAAAATAGCATTATTCTCTATTTGAAGTAGCGATGCAGAAGAAGATAATGCTGTTCGCAGGCTCGATTTTTATTTAGGTGCACTTTTTTTTTTCTTTTGTAAAAGCAACAGTTAAACATAATTTTCCTATTTAAACTTTAACTCTAATGCATAATATATGACTGACTGTATTTTGCATTTATGATAAAAATAAAAGAAACTCTATAATACCTAAATTTATATTGACTTAATCATGAGTGACTACATACATTAATTTTAAGTTGTTTTTATTTTCTCCAAATCGATCTTCACAAAAGTTCTTTCTTTAAATATGACAAATTTTGATTTAATTTAAAATATAATTATTAAATAGATGACTCAAAATTTACTTCACATATTTTAGCATCTACGCTGTGTCCGAATTTAATTTCATTATATATATATATATATGTGTGTGTGTGTGTGTGTGTGTGTGTTGTTTTAGTATATCACACACACTGATAAAAAATGTATTTTTAAGAAAATTTGAAGTACAAATCCGTATAATACATAACAATGGGGAAAATAGCATTATTCTCTATTTGAAGTAGCGATGCAGAAGAAAATAATGCTGTTCACAGGCTCGATTTTTATTTAGGTGCACTTTTTTTTTTTTTTTGTAAAAGCAACAGTTAAACATAATTTTCCTATTTAAACTTTAACTCTAATGCATAATATATGACTGACTGTATTTTGCATTTATGATAAAAATAAAAGAAACTCTATAATACCTAAATTTATATTGACTTAATCATGAGTGACTACATACATTAATTTTAAGTTGTTTTTATTTTCTCCAAATCGATCTTCACAAAAGTTCTTTCTTTAAATATGACAAATTTTGATTTAATTTAAAATATAATTATTAAATAGATGACTCAAAATTTACTGCACAAATTTTAGCATCTACGCTGTGTCCGAATTTAATTTCATTATCTATATTAATAAAATCAGACTTTTGTCTGTAAATTTGTCGGAATCGAAAAATTTTGCGATATCTTCACGTTTCACACCTCATGAAAGCCGAAAATGACTTCAGAAAATTTTGCCTGTGTGTGTGTGTGCGTGTGTGTGTCATCGTGTCCGTATGTCGATTTTTTTGTCCGGGCATCACTCGAGAACGGCTGGACGGAATTCAACGGCGCTTGGCAGGGATTTAGGTATTCACCCAACTTAAAATTATATCTATCAACTTTTCAGAAATCAACCCCCCGTTCTCCCCCTAGGGGGTAAATAGACTAAAACACGTTTGTCCGGGCATCACTCGAGAACGGCTGGACGAAATTCAACGGCGCTTGGCAGAAACTTAGGTCTTCACCCAACTTGAAATTATATCTATAGAAATTTTCAAAATTATGATTAGTGTTTAAATTGTGTGTAAAAAACCCTGCGCATGCGCCATAAATATTTTTTCACTAAAATGCTTTGAATGAAAAAATAAAATATAAAAATAAATTTTTAAGTTAAAGACTATTGTATTCGCGTGATTTTCACTACAAATTATGAAAAGATTGAAATGAAGTTTTGCCATCCGAGTTTCATACTTTAGTTAATTTTAAAACATCTAATTGTCGTATCAAAAAACTGTTTACACCCCAGGATTCAGAAAAATCACCTCTCTCATTTGGTACGGAATTTGTAACGATAGGTCTGATATTTCTAATTTATTTTCCCCTTTTTCCGTTTTTCCGTTGCCACTTAAATTTCACAGTTTAGTTATTTTTTAAAAATCTAATTGTCGCATCGAAAAACTGTTTGCACTCCTGGATTCAGAAAAATCACCCCTTTCATTTGGTATCAAATTTATAAATATAGGTCTGATATTTCTAATTTATTTTACCCTTTTTCCGTTTTCAACCCAGATTCGATATGGAACAGCTTTAGTATTGGATCCCTGTGGCAAAATTTGAACTTCGGCACCGAAGTAGCTCGGACGTTTCTCGCCAAGATCTTTAATTGCACAATTGAGATAGCCAATTCAGTTCATCGCAAAAATGGCTTAAAATATTTAAAGTCACCAAAGGGTTCCGATACTTAAGCTGTGCTTTTTTTATTTTTTAATTTATAATATTGCCTATTAAAGACTTCTGTGGTCACGAAATTTGGTGCGTAAATTGTTTGCATGCACCCGGCACTTATTGTAACTGCATTTCACGAAATTCGAAATCCCCCCCCCCTTCTCGGAGTCGGAGGGCAATAAACATGTGTAAAAACATGTTTTTCCGTTTGAATTCGCTTTGAATTATCTTAGAATGGCGAATTTTGGTGTGTGGATATTGATTAAGTGTACGCATTATGTACATTAGTGGGATTTTGCAAAACTTCGATCTCACCCGCTGAGGGTGGGGAAGTAAGAAGTGGGTAAGTTGTGCCGAAGACAGTGGGGACCCAGACTCCTCACATTGGGAGCGAGAAAACTTCTAGCAACCACAGCGAGAACTTAGGATAATAAAGATATGGCATTTTGACAACTCATTTAAGCTTAATGTCCAGCGAAGCGGGCAAAGCCTGCTAGTATATATATATATATATGTGTGTGTATGTGTGTATGTGTGTTGTTTTAGTATATCACACACACTGATAAAAAATGTATTTTTAAGAAAATTTGAAGTACAAATCCGTATAATACATAACAAGCATGACATAAAAACGAATAATTTTCTTTATTTTAGATATTTTATTTAATTATTTGAGTTATGTGTTTCTTAACTATACTTGGTAATTAAAAAGAATTACTTTTACTTAGGTTTTAGTCATTTAAAAACCAGTGAATAATTCGTTTATTTTTTTAACGCTGCATTTAATGCAAATTTGTCATACAAAATATATCAAAAACAGTATCACTAATCAATAATGATAATTTTCATAGTTGAATTTACTTGGAATAAACATGTTAATAACAGCTAATAATTGGAAAATATTTACATAGAAAATTCAGAATTAAATTAATATTTTATAAAAAACTGTACTTATTGATTAAAAAATAAATAGTTTTTTAGACATCCTTTTAATCTTTCTTTTAGGTCTTAAGTGACTTGTTTCAAACAAAGATGAAACAGAATTTTGATTTAAAAAAAAATAATAATAATAATAAATAAATAAAAATACACATCTCAGCAAAATATTTTCTAAATATTTTCATTGATTAGTGTTGACTCTTCAATATCACAACACAGTAAAAGTAAATTATCTTGCTTTTTTTTTTTTTTTTTTTTTTTTTTAATTTAGGGGCAATGATCGTAACAAGTCGACTGTGAATAACTGAATTACGTAAAATACTTAACGATCTCTTTTTAATAAGATACTTTCCACTTGGGTATAAGAGGCATTAAGATATTAATCGAGCATTTAACAGCATCCTTTACCAAAAAAAAGAAAAGAAAAAGTTACTTTATTCTGCTGCACATATTTATTTATTTACTTAAGAAAAAGAAAATGCTTACTGATCCCTTATTTTTAATATTCGATTTATTTATTTATTTATTTAATTTATTTTTTTAATGTTTGAAGGTTTAAACTTTTATCTTCATATAACATAGATTTAAAATCAAGTCATTAGTGAACCATGTATTAGAAATAACACAAAAATAAATATTGACAGTTTGACAGAATTTTTCAAAACGGTTAGTTTTTCAAAATAAATATTTTAGTGTCTCAAATTAATTTTTGAAAGCACAGATAAAATCTTTACGTATCAGAGTAACGAAAACGATGAAGCTTCACTCGAAACTATTGCTGCCAGATTTTTCTTTTTTCTTTTCTTTATTTCTTTCCTTTCTTTTGTGTGTGTGTGTGTTTTCAAAGTTCTTTTTTTTTCTTCATTCAATACAATGGCCTAGAAGTTCTGCTCTCAAAACTTGTAGATGGGAGGTGCCAGGTTCGATCCCAGGTCGTGCTCCATTTAGCGTTTATAAAGTAATTAGGCCTCACACACGCAAGTGCTCGAATTCACGCTGAGATTGTAAGCGTAAGAATTCATGGAGTGTTAAGTTAGTTGAGGATTAGGTTACCAGTCGGATTTAATTTAGCTGACGATGTTTCGGAAAAAGTGTAGATTGTCCATGGAAGAGTTTGATTTGTTGAAGAAAACGTTACCAGTCGAATTACCGTTACCAGTCGAATTTAGTTTAGTGTCGTTTGGTTTAGGAGGAAATGTGAGAAGTTCTAGAGGAAGGTAATAGAAGTTATCAAGTTTTAGAGTTCATATATATGTAAGTCTTATCAGTTTAGAGGTTTTAAGGTGAACGAAGTGAAGTATATCTCCAGTTAATCTAAAAAAAAAAAAAAAAAAAAAAGAAGATAAGATAAGGAAAGAAATAAAAAAAAAGGAAAAGCAGCTAAAAATATTTAGGTGTGCTTCTTCCAGTATAACGTGCTTTTGGAGTGGTTGTAAGGAGACACAATAGGTCCCTCGTGCAGACAATTCGCACTGACCCACACACCAATGCATCTTCTTTCACCAACACGTCCTCGATCAAATATACAGGATCTTAAAGTCCGTGTAACCAATGCATGGTATTCTCTGGTTGTAAATGCACCCCGAAAGCTTGTAAAATTGATGCCTTCACAAATACCAGCTGTTTAAGCAAAGATCATAATCGATAAATTAGTGAATAAAAAAATTTATTTTAAAAGACAGAATGTGCTGTATCATAAACAATTTTGTTGATATTTTATATTTTACATTTTGATGAAAACAATTTTTTTTATTCTAAACAGATGGTTAAGAATTATAACAGACAAATGAAGACAGGATTTAAAATGTGTATGTATCTTAGCTTTAAATGAAAAGTCTTGACGTATAAGTCATACGTAATAATTACGTATAAATCTTTGCATATAAATCAGTAAATATTGTCTTCTTACCATGTTTTTATTAACTTCGATTCTTGTTTGTATGTTTGTTTGTTTGTTTGTTTGTTTGTCAGGGACAAATCTTGCGATTGATTTTTAACTAACTTCCCGACTAGCTAGATATTTGAAATTTTCAGCAGGTAAATATTCAGTACCTTCGGCAACGCGTATATGATTCGACAGAAAATTTATTTAACCAACTTCCCGACTAGCTAGACATTTGAAACTTTCAGAATAGTTCAGAACACGGTGAAAATACATTTTTTTTTATACCTTTAACCAACTGTTTCGGGTTCCTGCTGCCTTCGACAGCGTTATCAGTACGAAGCTTGCAATCGATTTTTCACTAGCTTTCCGACTAGCTAGACATTTGAAACTTTCAGGCTAGCTCATAGCACGGTGACAATACATTTTTTTAATACTTTTAGTCAACTGTTTCAGGTCCCTACTGCCTTCGGCAGCGTTTATATGATTCAACAGAAAATTTATTTAACTAACTTCCCGACTAGCTAGACATTTGAAACTTTCAGAATAGTTTAGAACACGGCGAAAATGCAATTTTTAAATATTTTTAACCAACTGCTTCGGGTTCCTGCTGCCTTCGAGAGCGTTATCAGTACGAAGCTTGCAATCGATTTTTCACTAACTTCCGACATTTAAAACTTTCAGGCTAGCTCATAGCACGGTGACAATACATTTTTTTAATACTTTTAGTCAACTGTTTCAGGTCCCTACTGCCTTCGGCAGCGTTTATATGATTCAACAGAAAATTTATTTAACTAACTTCCCGACTAGCTAGACATTTGAAACTTTCAGGATAGCTCAGAACACGGTGACAATACTTTGTTTAATACTTTTAGTCAACTGCTTCAAGTTCCTACTGCCTTCGGCAGCATTTATATGATTCAACAGAAAATGTATTTAATTAACTTCCCGACTAGCTAGACATTTGAAACTTTCACAATGGTTCAGAACACGGTGAAAATGCATTTTTTTAATACTTTTAGCCAACTGTTTCGGGTTCCTGCTGCCTTCGGCAGCGTTACCACTACAAAGCTTGCAATCGATTTTTCACTAACTTCCCGACTATCTAGATATTTGAAACTTTCAGGATAGCTCAGAACACGGTGACAATACTTTTTTTAATACTTTTAGTCAACTGCTTCAGGTCCCTACTGCTATCGGCAGCGTTTATATGATTCGACAGAAAATTTATTTAACTAACTTCCCGACTAGCTAGACATTTGAAACTTTCAGAATAGTTCAGAACACTGCGAAAATGCATTTTTAAAATATTTTTAACCAACTGTTTCGGGTTCCTGCTGCCTTTGGCAGCGTTACCAGTAGAAAGCTTGCAATCGATTTTTCACGAAATTCCCGACTAGCTAGATATTTGAAACTTTCAGGATAGCTCACAACACGGTGACAATACATTTTTTTTTTATACTTTTAGTCAACTGTTTCAGGTCCCTATTGTATTCGGAAGAGTTTATATGATTCAACAGAAAATTTATTTAACTAACTTCCCGAGTAGCTAGACATTTGAAACTTTCAGAATAGTTCAGAATAAGGTGAAAATGCATTTCAAAAATATTTTTAACCAATTGCTTCGGGACCCTGCTGCCTTCGGCAGCGTTACCAGTACAAAGCTTGCAATCAACTTTTAACTAACCTCCCGGCTAGATAGCCATTTGAAACTTTTATAATAGCTTAAAACACGATAGCAAGGAATTTTTTTATTACTTTTATCTAATTTCTCCGGGTTCTCGCTGCCTTCAGTAGCGTTTATATGATTCAACAGAAAATTTAAAAACATGGTGTATAAAAATTCTTTTTATCTTGTAATCATTTTTTAATTTATTCTTTAAATCGAGAAAGTTTATCGTATTGTTATTTAGACAATTTGTAGGTAAAGTAAATTAGGGGCAATTCTAAATGATCCATGATATCAGAAATTCAATTTTAATGTAATAAATTTTCGAATTTCTCCTTCTAAAGCTTCCCTGTTGGAAATACTTTTCCAAACTTTTTTGAAAGTAAAATTTTTACATATTTATCTGCGCTTATTTCACACTGTTTTATAATGATCATACGAATAAATCTATATAAATAAAGCAAAGAGTTTGTCGGCGGAACACATCCGGGCGGATCACTCCTATTTTTGATTGGTCTAGATTTAACTACTTTGGTGATGAAAGTCGACCATTTTTTTTTAGTAAAAACTGATGACATTTTTTAAAAGGTACCTCATAGATGTTATACTTTTGTAAAAGAGCTCTAAAAACTGTTCATTTTTTGTGAGGACACTATAGACATCAAGTTAATAGATTTAAAGATATTACGTTGCAAAGTTTCACAACGCGATATCATTCGATTGCTTTTATATTAAAATAAGGGTCTAATATTAAACAAAAAACAGTCTAATATTAAAGAATAAATGAATAACTTTTTAAAAATTATCAGTTTTCAAGTTCTAAGAGCTGCAATTTAAAATTACAGCATACTTATTTCCCGTACACATCCATTAAATTTGTAAACACTTGTCGATTCATTCTTGAGAATCATTCACATAAGACCACAGAGCACTATTGCAAAACGAGTGCAAAAGGGAAGAAATATTTAATTTAATTTAAGTAGATTCTTAAGAATTATATTTCAATGAAGACAAGATTTAAAGGACAAATGAAGACAAGATTTTAAATATGTATGTATGTTAACTTAAAATAACCAATCTTTACATTTGTCATATATGTCAGTAAATATTATTATTATTTTTTAATTTATTCTTTAAATCGAGAAATTTTATAGTATTATTATTTAGGTAATTTTTAATGAAAGTTAAATTAGGAGAATTGTTGTGTTTAAGATCGTTAATGTTTTCATTATGAGGATATTACTATTATATCATCAATATATCGATAAAATTGCGTATTGCTAATATATATTTCATTGCGATATATATATATATATATATATATATATTAATTGAAAAATCAAAACACATAAATGCAAAGATAACTTTGAAAAAAAAAAAATGCTGGAAATTTTTTTCTTGCTTTGGTAAAATCTGTTAAAGGAGTACGTTTTTACGCGCCTTTTAATTCTGCGACTATATTGCCTTCCTCCCATATCTTTAAGGGGATTCTCTACATGTTGTCGATGGCAGCCACAGCCCATGTTATACTATGGAGAAATAGTTTAACAAAATTAGTCGTTATCCAATATATATATTTAATTTTCGCATTTCGCCATCAAACTTGTCCTTTACTTATATATATATATATATTTTTTTAATTTGAATGTTTCATTTTGGAGACAAAAAATGAGACAAACAAACTAAATGCAATTTTCGTGCTGTATAGCTTCAAAATGAAACATTCAAATTTTAAAAGTATCAATTTTTGGAAAACAAGAACAGATTTGATGGTTGTGAATTTTTTAAAGTTGAAAACAGAATTAAACAAATAAAATACACCAAGTAACAAGTCATTCTGTTAACAAATATACCCATAGGAGAACGTGAGATTTGGGGGCTGGAAGCTGCAAGAGTTAGAGAGAAGTCTTAAATTATATTTTGTTCTACGAACGCTTCAATGCAAATGTATTTATCCGTAAACGATGTACCAGTAAACAAAACAACACTGAAGATTATATAAAATGGTAACAAATATATTTTTCGCTACATTCAAATCCCTTCCACTTCGTGTAAATTCATGTACATACAAAATTTTGATAAGTATTGCATTTCAAAGCATATATTTATAACATATTGGAATGGATTTATTTCAATATTTAGATTTATTTCAATACTTTTGAACTAAATTATTGCTGTTTATTCTTGTTTATGCATACTATTTTATATAAAATTTCATTCACTGAAAACTTTCATAAGCATAGAATTCTTATTTAAAATTCATCAAAACTGTGCTATATGCTTTGAAAATATTGAAGAAAGTTTTTCTGAGAAAGAGAATTACCAAAAATCGGTAACTCTAAAGAACCTTTTAAAATCTTAAAAATAGGTTTTTGTTAAAGAGCTAATACATAAAACAAGTACGTGAACAAAGGAGAGATGTGTGTTATTTTTCCTCGCGTGAAAGTGTTTCAATTATTCATGATAGGCATTTTATCCATTAAACTATTGTGAAAACACACATGAAAGCCCCGAAGATAATTTTCTGCTTCGTCTAGAAAAAATAAAGCTCTCTCGGAATTTCCGAAATTGTGATATTATACAAGAAGCTTAAACTAAGATCTCATTTTCCATTCTTGAAAGTGGAAAAGAATTCTCTTTATAAATAATGGTTTTTCATGCTTCAATAAGACTTTTGTTAAAAGAATTTTTTAAAGATTATGGATTTTTTATTATTGGAAAGCTTTTCAAAACGTCCTTATTTATTTTAGTGAACAACTTAAAAGAGATATGCATTTCAAAACATAATAAAAATTGTTGTTTTTATATAATGGTGTAATAAATGTAGTTTGAGAAAATAAGAAAAAAATTGTATCAAAATATTCCTAACTCACATAACTTGAAATTAAATATTTTGAGAATTTTTTTCCGAACAAAAGAATGAGGTGTTTTATTTATTTATTTATTTATTTTTTTTTTTTTTATGATATCTTTTACATTTAACTACTAAAATTATTTACAAATTTTTATCGCTTTTTATAATTAATTTTTAATGTAAATGAGATAATTATAAATTAAAGACTGTGATTTAAAATACTAATGTGCATGAGATAGGCATGATTATAAAATATCTGTAAAGTAAGTATTTGATTACGGTAATATATAATTTTTATCCAATTGTTTAAAAAATATTTAAATATTTATGAATTGAAATGTAGATCTTTAGCAATTTTCTAAACAGAAAAAAGAAAAAAAAAAAAAAAAAAAAAAAGAAAAATCAGCGTACCAACACCAAATACTACGCTTTTTACACCAAGTTTAGAAAGTATATATAGATTTTAAAACTTCTTTACACACCATAAATTTTAAACCAAGTCTTGCTTTTGCCTCCAAGGCAGTAGCACGTGTTTTTTTGTTTTTTTTTTTGCACCTGATGAAGAAAGGCTACGTCCTTTCGAAACCGGTTGTGCTGGCTTAAAATTTATGGTGTGTAAAGAAGTTTTAAAATCTATATATTGATTGTACACCAGTTTTGAATTTAGTTTTGGTTTAGTAAGTATATAATACTCCTGCATTTTACACATTAAGCTTGGCGCGATTCCGTGTCCTATAGGATTACTTTTGACAGTAATTGAATCCCAAAAAGCACTGCCTAGCAGTACTAACTGTTAGGTATCATACACGAAAATTGAATGAAGATAGTCTCCTTTTAGATTTTACTTATATCCTAATAGATTTTACTTATTCAGCTTGCAGTGATTCCATGGCATATAGGCTGGTTTTTAGGGGGGAAATGTAACTGTGAAAAACACAGCATCATAGCATCAACTTTTAGTTAATATGAATAAAATTTGTATGAAAATAAATATAGTTTCTCAAAAACGTCATTTTACACATTAAGCTTAATGCGATCCCATGCCATATAGTCTTGTATTTGGCAATTGTAAACAGCACAGCACAGCAGCACCGCCTTTAAGGCATTATAAATTAGAGTTGAATAAGCAGAATTTCGTCTATAAATTTATTTTGATGCCATATAATTGAATCGTATAAAACAGAACAGCAGTGCCAACTTAAAGTTAATATGCACAAAAATTGAATGATTATGTTTTTTCATGAAAAGTCTCAGAGACAGTAAAATTTGTGTGATTATAGCCAATAGAATCCAAAACATAGTTATCAAAAAAATTTGTTGCTGTAAGTAGATCCCTATTTCACGCAGAGTGTGCCAAAATTGAGTATCCTAAAAAATATGTGATGTCGATAATCACATATTCTAAAAAAAATATATATTATCATATTAAAAATTAAATTAATCTAACGAGCACACGTTTAGGACCTCTAAATTGCAACTTAAATTCACATACAGTATGTTCTTTTAATTTTTACATTCTCCCTCTTCCCACATATGTATCTTTAGCTTATTGCAACTCTATTGAAACCTTTGATCATATATTATTCGTACTTTAAAGTTAATGCAGATCCACAATAGCTTGTTTTGACTTTTCCTAATTCGGTTTCTTTTCATCTTACAAAATAAAGGCAGTTTGTCGCCTTGTGTGCATTCTTTATCTCATAACATGGTGTGTTAATTTTGCTTAAAAGTTCCTGGTTCTCATGGCAATTTTTTTGGCTATTAGTGAGGACCGTTTGAATTATAATCATGTGGTAACCTTTTCAAAAATTGTATGTATTTATACGTCACATAATTACAACCATTTTTTCTCTACTTTTTGAATTTGGCGTCGACTAGAGCTCTGGCGAATTTAATCAAGAAATCGAAGCGTGACTTCATCATCATGACTTGACCAGTGAAGTCGTCGTTTTGGGCTCCCACTCCACTCCAAATTATTTTATTACCCCAATTATATCTACCATTTTATAATAATATGCTTATTTGGTCACCTATAGCTGTGTTAAAAAGTCAACAATTCATAAATAATAAATTCATCATTATATCTACAAAAATTGCCTGTATAATTGGATCTTTCCTGTGTTATTAGCGTTTCACATCGCAAGAATTATAAAGCTATTTTTCTAATTTCAAGTTCAATGATCGACGGCCATCTAAATAAATATTACATTATGGTAAATTAAATATAAATATCACCAAATTCGCTGTTAAAGCAAACGCCCGTATCCGGAATTTTGTAACATAGTTTTACAAATACAGAGGAGCACAAATAAACATTTTTTCCCCAAAAAAATAATTAAGTAAAATTTAAAGTACCCAAAACTCATTAAATCATAGAAAAATAAAAAATTCATGAAAAAAATTCATAATTTTTTGCATGACTGAATATATTTAAGGACATAAATAGATAAATACAAGCATTATTTCTTTGCTACGTGTTTTAATTTATATTATTCCTTTTTAGATTTTTATTATTGTGTTTCTACTACAAAGTTTAAAAGTTACCCTTGTTATCCAATCTTTAATACACATAAAATATGAAAAGAATACTATCAAAATTACTTTTTTTATTTTGATTAATAGTCGTATTTAAAGTTACATTGAGTCTTAGGAATGAAACTTGAAACGGAAAATGTGCGAATATTTTTTAATACGCCACTGTATTTTTAAATTTTATCTATAAAGGATACATTATTTTTTACATTAAACCTTAAAATTAAAACTGATATTTTATGTGTACAAAATACGCTCATTATTAAATATAATTTTATTGTCCGCAATGAAACATTAACGACTTTAAAACTATACCTAGGAATCTGCACTTCACTGTAAATGTACAGGGAGGTTGTAATCAGAGCTTCCAACACTTTTAACTTTTAAATCAGAATTGACACCAGTATTTTTAAATGGAATATGTTATATATATTTTCGACGATTTATATTAGCGAAAGCAGCTATAAAAATTTTCCGGTTTGAAGTCTCCCTTAAAAAACGGGAGACTTGGCACCTATGTTATAATTAAAGTGACCCTATTCAGGCCCTTCTAGAATCCATCCTGCATATCGGATTTTGGAAAAATTTGATATGAGCCATGGGGAAACTCTTTTTGCAATAACAAAACAGTTAAATTTTTCGATTACCAAGGGAATCATGGTGCTTGAAGAAAGGCAAAAAAATCTGTCTGAATCATTAAAATTTATTCAATTAAAGAATGTGAATGAATGCGTTGAAAGCGCATTATAGCGTGTTGAATGGTAGTGCGAAGAATCTTTCGAGGGATTTCAGCACCATGGCGTGTAATACCGGCTTTCAACTCATGTAAAGTTGTAATTCCTCCTCTATAAACTCGGTATTTCCACAGAACCAAAAATCATAGGGATTAAATTCGGGTGAACGAGGAGACCAGGCATCCGGAAGACCTCTGGATATTACACGATTCTCGCCAAAGTTAGCACGAAGTAGTTCTTGACTTGGTGCCCAATTTGAGGAGTTGCTCCATCATGCATGAAGACAGTGGTCTGCAAACATTGTCGTTCCTATAAAGTAAGAATGACTTACTGTCGAAAGAGTTCGCTGTACAGTGCACTCGCGACAGAGGACCTTGAGGAGTGAGAGTTTCAATGAAAAACGGTTCGAGGATAAAATCCGCAATAAATCCACACCATGCAGTGACATAATCAGAATACAGTGGTTGCTAGTTGGTGTATTGATATTAGGAGGTGGAGCATCCCATATGCGGCAATTTTGGTTATTCATAGCTCCATCTAAAGAAAAGTGAGCGTCATCTGACCATAGAATTTTCCAAGTTCACGCGTCATCAACATCTATTCTCAGCAAAAATCAGCAAATAAATTCTGAGCATGTTTGGTGGTCTTGAGGTTGTAGCATTTGCACCATGTGGATCTTATACGGATACCATTTTAAAATAGATCGCAGAATTTTTTGTACCAAAGAATCGCACACCCACCTGTCACCGATCGAGCACCTGCTGAAAAATTGCGGGAACTGGAAGCTCTTTAAACCATAGCAGTAATGACTTCTTCGACAATTTCATTTGCAATCGGTTTCTGCCCTCTTCCTGGCAGCACACCCAAGTCTTCAGTCTCTTCTAATTTCCTAATCATATTCTTCAAACAATTCTTCAGCATGGGAACTTTTCGCAATCCCTTTAAACGACTATATTCACGCAGTGCAGCTAAGCTATTGCTGCCGTTCTGATAAAACAGTTTTACCAGTAACGCTCGAGACAAACCACCAGCGTTCCATTGCAAAACACTCAGGCTGTCCGAAGTACAGCGTTGGGAAGACATACCAGAAGCTGCGGAAAGGTGTAGACCGTTACAAGAACGTTGCCTAGGGTGCATCAGCGGGGAGGTAGGTCTACGTTGTACCCACTAAATATCGTACAAATCGAAACAAACTTATGTCTTACGGATGGGCTTTTTAAGAAGAACAACTCTATACAGGTTTTGAGGAGTTTTGCTTTAGACACTGTTAATACAAGGTACCCGGAACCTGAATGGTTATACGTTTATACTGATGGCTCCTTTTGTGAAGTTCTTGAGACCGCAGGTTCAGGAGTCTTTTCCAACTTATTCTCCTGTTATACTTCTGCAGGGAAATTTCGAACAGCTTTTGATAATGAGGTGGAGGCTGTCCGAATTGCTCTTAAGTATTTATTGTTTTTTGCCAATAAATTTGATAAAGTGGTCTTATTCTACGATTCCCAAGCCACAATTCAGGCAATTAGTTCGGCCAGTCCACCCTTCTCAGAAGAAATCTCCCAGTGTCAGCAACATTTGTGGGAGTTGAGTTTAAGGATGAAACGCGTGGTACTTCAGTGTATACCTGACCACTGCGGTGTTTTTGGTAACGAGCAAGTCGACAACCTCGCAAAAAAAGGCTCGAGATTACTTCAAATGAGGTCCCCGGAACTATCATTCCATTCCATAGAGCTGTATATTAAACAAATAATGGACAGGTATTTTAAACTACAAATTCGTGACAGAATAAAATTAAAGCGTTGGAGGGCAGAACATCTCCATCGCATTGGAATCCTTTCACATCCTGATTGTCCCCTTTGCAATTCAGCAGAACCAATGAATAGATACCACCTCCATCGATGTGCTTCACTTTGTGACAACTTTGAAACTGCGCTTTACTGGCGTGCCAGAGAGCTTTATGAAATGACTTCAGTCACTTCTACTTATTGTCATTGTTTTGATTTTTTTTTTCATTCTTATTTGATTCTTTGTATTAATTTTGCTTCTGTATTTGCCTTGCCATTGGAAATAATAATAAAAAAAAAAACCCACTAACACTCGAACTTTCTTCTGAAAGGGCATGATTAACGATGACAAAGGTACGCAGAATGATTTTCTGGCATTGACTGCAATTTTCTCTATACGTTTGACTAATTTGCATAAGGAATCTTTGAAAAAATGTCATCTGTTGATAAAAATTTGAACTTTTTTTTCCCCCAGAAATCGTTTCCCCATGATCCATATAACGTATATACCAAACTCCATCAAAATCCGATAAGCAGAACGGGTTCAAGAGGGACCTGAATAGGGTTGATTTAATTATATTTATTTATTTATTTATTAATAATTAAATCCCTCTATTATCACATAATCAATCTAATTTTAAACATTTTCTGCTTACCGATCTTTTAAAACATAAAAAAGTTTAAATTAAACAATATTCTATAGGGTACCATTTCTTTTAGCAATCTATAAACACCATGCATATTTGGTTAAAATAATGTAAGAATAATCTATGTAAAATCCCCAGGAGATTTTAATTCCCTATGTTTGAATAAAGTTTCTCTTAGAAATACATTATTTACTTAAATATTTCAAGAGGTATTAACTATATGATTTACTTACCTAATTTAATAATGAATTTGGTCCTTAATTTGCCACAGAATTTTCTTTTGAATCAAACAAGATGCATAAATTAAAATTTAGCGTGTAATTTGGAACTTTAATTGCTTTTCATTTTCGAACTTTAATTAATGGAGTTAATTGGTTCACAAAATGCGTAGTGTATGCCTTATAATTTATTAATAGACTAATGCGTGTAAAATTGTCTAAATAATTAATTTAAATTTCCTTGTAAAATTAATAAACATAATAGCCAAATTTTTAAATAATGACTTTTTGAGTTTGTAGTAAATGGTTTTAAAATATGGTAAAGGCATTGTTATATTAAATTTTCCAGTAAAAATTATATTTTATTATTCCTAAAATAATGATAAAAGCGCTGTTGATTACACAATTGCATGAAGTTTATACATGATTCCTTTAGTGTTGTAGTAATATAAATATAAGGATAAACATTATAAAATTATAGTTTGTGAATTTGGTTTCGAACATTCTACTGTGGCAGCTAGGAAAATGTTTAAGTTTTTTCTTGCACACACATACACAATATATATATATATATATATATATATATATATATATTTCTTTAATAAAAATCAATTGTTCTTTAAATTGTTAAAATCTACTGACAGTTTATTAAAAAATAAATAAAAAAAAAACATAAAATTCACATTTACAAAAAAGTTACCATATTTACAAGAAAATCACCAAAGAAACATTAATAATGCAGAAATCATTCACATTTTTTTTTTTTTTTTTTTTTTTTGAATACCTTAGTTTTTTAGGCCTGGTATTCCTCTTTTAGAAGAAAAGGGTTTAAATTAATCAATTTATTATTATTATTATTAATGTTGAGTTACATATTTTCAATGTACAGTCGGTAACAAAAGTGTCCGAACACTAGCAAAAATTCCTATCCAAAAAAAGTACACTTCATACGATTTTGTTAAATAAATCCTTATCGAATCATGTTCTTACACTGATTAAGAATAGGATTCGACAAGGATTTATTTAATAAAACCGTACGAAGTGTACTTTTTTTACATAGGAATTTTTGCTAGTGTTCGGACACTTTTGTTACCGACTGTAGGTGCATTAAACCTTGGTTTGGCCCTTGGAAATTTATAAACTCTTTCAACAAGCATTAATTAGAAATTCTTAAAACGCTTTTAACCCTTTCATTCCCAACTTTTTATTTTTCAATCTAAAAATCTGAAATTTGTAAAATAGACTCACTTAGAATCCAGAATGAAAAGGTAGAAAGGAAAATTTTTCTTTTTAATTTTTTAATTGAAATTTAAAATGATTCCATATGGCATCATTGGGAATTAAAGTAGTGATCAAGTCAAGATGTGACTGATACCGTTTGGACTCATTGGGAGTTCGTGAAAATAATTTGATTTTTTTTTTTTTTTTTTTAATATTAATGCAATTTTAAGAAATTACGTATTTAAAAAAAAAAAAAAAAAAATAGCAATATTTTTGTATTTATTGACACTGTAGTTAGTACAAAACAATATATTTGTTCAAAAGTTACTTCAGTATCTGAGAAAACTGCAATGTTAATTATTTGATATGAAAATATTTGAAACAGTTTTTTGTGTTGTTTGAGACACAAATGAACATTACATTTTTCACACATTAGTCTAGAATATGTCTTAATACATAATCTGCATATTTGTTTTCTGTCTGTGTACTGAGGCCAATGAGCTATGTTGTCATGTCTGACATCCGGAATTGTTTTCATGGATTGTGGCCTTCTGATTTCTGTTGGTCAATAATCGGAATTTTTTGGTGGTCGTCCCTTAGGGCGCTGGCCTTTTTTGATCATCAAAAGTTCTTTTGCGATAGATGACTTAAATTCATATAGTGGCATATAATTTTCCTTCAAACCTGACAACTGTTGCAATTGTCTTCGATAAAGGAGCCATGCATTCACAATGCATACATCTAACAAATGGAAAATGATTCTTAAGTAATATCTTTTTCCGCGTATATCAACACGATAAAGTTCTACCAGCATATCCATTAAGTCCACACCCCACATTCCTCTTTTATACATATCAGTAAATAAACTGCTTTGTCAACTGACAGAATTTCTCGTTTTGGCTCTGACATTTTGAAAAATTAGAACATAAAAGCATAAATCCTATATTTAATTAAATAGATATATCAAAAGTTTCAAAATAATATGAGGAAACACTAGTAATAGTATACGAATCAAAACAAGATAGCCATGTGAATGAATGAAAACAACTCTGTTATCAAGAGGTGTTGAATTGTATTCAACTCCCATAGATGCCATTTGGAATCGCAACATTTAAGTAAATAAAAATATTAAAATTTCAAAGTAATATTTGTTTAAAAATGGATAAAATACTATTTATAACCCTTTTAACAAATAACAAAGTAGTTGTAAGAATTGTTATTTCACTTAAATTGTGCCAGAAATGAAATTTATTTCAGTATACTTCACGGATTTGAGAAAAGCGTATACAAGCATCATTTCATTCACCAACAGGCATGGTAGTAAAATCTACCGGTAAAATTAAAAAATATATATAAATAGGGAAAGGTATCTAGTTTATAATAATATTTACTTGGAATCTGTGGGAGTTTTAGGTGAGGAGAAAAAAAATCGTAAACATTATGATTCCAATTGGCATCGCTGGGAATGAAAGGGTTAAAAGATTCCTTATTTATCGTATTTTAACTTTTTTTTTTTTTTTTTTTTTCAAAAATTTCCCGGAAAAATTTGCAAAAACTATTGGATATTCATAAAATCTTTCAGATGAAGCTTTAAGGAGAACTATTAATTATTCTAGATTTGTGCTTAATTTTTCATGCAGATATCTTTAACCTATTTTGATTAATTGAAATTCATAAAAACATTGGAAATTTCTTAAACTTTTTCAACTTCAGACAGATTTGTAACAATAAATTAACAATATAATTAACAATTATTAATTTTAAGCAATATTTATTTTCTTTCATGTGTGTATGAACTTGTAAAGTTTTTAACGTTTAGTAAAATTTTACAAATAAAGAAAACTGAAAATTGTTTACGGGTCATGCAAAGCTCAAAATCTCCACTTTTTTTTTTTTTTTTTTTTTTTCTTAGCACACAAAAAATACGGTAAAAATTTTTGTAGGAAAATAGGGATACCAAAAAAAAAGAGAGAAGGAAAGAAATTTCTCTTTCCTGAAAATGTCCTGAAAAAAGTGCGAAAATTTCGAGTTCTAGGGTCACGCAGAGTGCCTTGATAAAGGCAATAAAAGCACCCTAGGGTAACGTAAAAGAAAGTCTTTAAAGTCAAGCTCTGACCCTTTTTCAGGACATTTTCATTGATGAGAAATTCAAGCTTTCTTCACTATCACTATTTTCCTTCAGAAATCTTTACCTTATTTTTATAGAAATTTGTGGTAATTAAATAGAATAAATATTATTGTAAAAAACAATGATAACAAAAGAGGCGAAAATTTCTCATCTTTAGAAGTGTCCTGAAAAAAAAAAAAAAATGCGGAAACTTCGAGCCCTGTTTTAATCAAATCAAGCTCAGATTTTAGGCGTTCTTCTAAAAATATACTTTATTAAAAAAAAAAAAAAAAAAAAAAAAAAAAAGTAAATAATAATAAATTCTGTAAAAGATAGAATTTAGTTTAGTACGGAGGACTATTAATTTCAATCTGTAAAATTTTAATTTTAATTTTTTAATTTTTAATTTACTTTTATTTCTTTTTTTACTGTAAAACTGGGCCACGTATTTTTAAAAATGACTGAAATTAATTAAAATGAAGCATTGCCACCTAAATATCACAATTTAGTTAATTTTAAAAACTCTAATTGTCGTGTCGAAAAACTGGTTTTTCACCCCTGGATTCAGAAGAAACGCCCCTTTCATATGGTAACGAATTTGTAACAATATGACTGATATTTCTAATTCATTTTGGTGTTACACAAAACTGGTCTACAAAACTCCAGATTGAAACTAATAGGCCTCCATCCTAAAAACAGATTTTATGTATTCGCTGGCCTCGCAAGCGTTTCCAAAATTTTACTTGCATGTTATTATAGTGTCACCACTATTGTCAAAAATAAATTTTTCTTGAATGTTCTAATGCTAAAATATTACGTAAAGACAGTATACTAAAATAAGGGTAAATTTTTAGGAACGCTGCAATGCCTGTATTCGTGTTTAACACTTCGTGTGCTGCCGACTCCAGTGGCATTTATGACGTTGATCGTTAAGTATAAAATTTTAATAATTTAATCACAAATACGTAAAATAATTTCATTAAAATTAATATAACGTTTTAAATCAACGCCAAAGATCCAGGATTACTGTCCACAAAATAGGAAAATATACCTACCACAATGTGCTAAACATTGATTTTATTTTACCTACATCATTTATCTTCTGATTAAAGGACATTTCCTAATAAATCTTTTCTTAACATTTCTTTAAACACAGAAAAGTTTTATAATTAGAATTTCGCTCAACATAGAAACTTAGCCACTACGTTTTTTGATATTTAAATATATAAGATAAGCAAATTAACAAAAGTCAATCTCTTAAATAAACAATCAATACTAATTAAGAACTATTTTCTTCTTCGCTAAATGCATTTCAGAATTCTCCGTATAAAGTTAGTAGAAAAGCCAATTACACAAATTAAAGGCAGTTGTTTCTGCTTTCTTTTCTCTTTTAAATTCGGCTTTCAGTTTTGCAAAAAGAAATATAGAATCTCAAGAGTATTCGTCCTGAATACTTAATTGTAGTCGATTGTTGAATTTGAATTAAGTGTTTCTAATATTTTTTTAATTGGTATGTTTTAACTATTCAGAAACCGTAACAATGTCGATAACATTTTGGAAAGGCTAACAGAAAAAAAATATATATTAAATTAAAAAGACTTGAAAATTTGAGTATAAAAATAAGAAAAGCTAGAACTTTAAATGTAAAGAGATGGCATATACTTCTGCAACTTTTTTTTTTTTTTTTAAATTACTAATCGGTTTAGTAAGAATTTTAGTAAGAATGTGCACAGATGTATTTATTTATTTATTTATTAAAAAAAAAAAAAAAAAAAAAAAAACGAATGCACTGCCAGCCTGTTAGTTCGGTCGGTAGGGCGCTGTCTTCTGTATCTTCGGGCCACGGGTTCGAATCCCTGGCGATCATGGATGTTTGTGATGTCCTGTATCTACATTGTGCATTTGTTTCTGTGAATTGTAACATGGATCAATCTCGAGACAAAAGTCATTGTAACTATAAGTCTCAAAGCTGTCAAAAAAATGTCAAATGTCAGCTGAATGCACTTATCAAAAATATGAAACGTAAAAGTTCTAAAAATCAGGCAATTTTTTGAAAAGATTGATTTTTCTACATATTCTGTTATCATGAAAAACAGAAATTAATATTCATTTAGTTTATTATTATTATTTATTATTATTATTATTAAACATACTTTATTGAGCAAGTTACATAGTTCATGAAAAATAGTTGCGAAATAATAAATAATAAATAAATATTTTTTGCGTAATCTCCTAATAAATGTATTATTTCAGATATGCTTGTATGTAATTATATATTTCATCTATTTATAGAGCTTATGTGCCAATGAATAGTCACCAATGAACAAAAATTTATAATCATCTTAATGTTTTTAAGAAATGGATAGTCAGATACAGAAAAATGATATTTACCAAATATTGCAACAATGGTGTTTATTACAATTTAAAAAAATAAATTATATATTAGAAAATTGATTGAATACATATTATTTTTAAAAAATATATTTTTTCCCGAAAGAGCCCGTTTGTTCAGCAAAGCTTTTTGTTGTTTTTTTAATTACTCAGCACAATTAGAAATACAAATAAAATTAAAAATAAAAATTTCATGAGGTTCCCCTTAAAGGTCGTGTGATACATTACACATAGCAGTGAAGATGCTCAATTCCAATAATATAGTTGTAAATATTATTTTTTTTTTCAATCTGTCGAATAATGCCAGAAGATTTCTGTATATTTTAAGATTTTAAACTATGGGAATTTTATAAATTAGTTCCAGATTGGTCAACATACTTGGCAAAATTCATACTGAAAATCATACATGTTCATGTCTGAGTACATGATTTTTCAGTTGCTTTTCAAACACACTTTAAACGTGCCTGTATGCTTCCAGGAGCGAAACGTCCTGTATACAAGAATTTTTTTTTATTGTGCCTTCTCGTAATATTTAAAAAAAAAAAAAAAAAAAAAAAAAAACTTTAATTTTAATATATATTTTTTATTATCTCACCTTTCTCACAATCCAACTTCTTTTGATAAAAATTATAAAAACATATTACATGATTTCTAAACTTTATTAATTCATGCATAAAACAATTTATGCATTTCAAGAAATCGCCTTAATTTTTTTTCGATAACAAAAATATTAAATGTATTTCAAGATTTATATTCCTTTCCTTATGCCTGCAACTTTCTCAGCTTTCGTTCTTTGCCCATTTCTATTTTTCTGTGCTAGCTCATTCATAATGATCTTATGCACTTACTTTATTCCCGTTCATTTCCTCTATTCTTCCAACTTAGATATAGGAAACGGTCAAGGTGAAAAAGTGATTCCGATTATAAAGAATGATAGGCACTCTAGATATGTCATTGCTTATATAAAAATAATATGGTGTGGCAGTCACACGACTTTTTCTTACCCTGCATTCCAATACTATAAAAACAGATTGGGGATTAAAGGGTTAGGTAATAAGTATTGTATACACAAACCTACGCTTAAAAAAATTCAAACTAGGTTTCGGAACAGTTTTATTTGACAAATAATTCTGTATTGGGTGGGTGGGGGGGGGGGGCTACCGGCTACTTCAATCCCCTGTTCAAATATTGTAACTACATTTATGTAGATTTTAAAGCTATTATTAAATTTTAAAGTTCATTCCAAATTATTCAAACAACTTTTACTCGCACCATTCACGAAACACTTCCACCAATTACATTCAATAAAAATGAACGTTTTTGCTTAGTTATTGGTAAGTATGTATATCTTCTAAAATTTGTATGCACACCACATAGTGTACTTAAATATAATCATACATTAACATAGAACAACCTGAAATGCAATTTTCATTAGTTTCCAAATATAACCCATAATATTCTGTTTCTTTTGGGTAACGCTGTAAGCAAGTGGTGAGTAATTTCCGTACCATATTCTTTACGAAACATGCATTTATGCATATAAAAATTATACGTTCATTTCATTTGGTTTAGTATAGCCTATGGATGTTAAACTTTACTTACCTGCCACTTCGCCGATAGATGTAATGTATTTGAATTCTCTTGAATGTCTCTGTACACGAACCATTTGCTTGATCTCAACGAAAAATTTAGTGTATCATCTCTGTATGATTTAAATTTAGAATACTGAGTTCCTGCGGCTACTTGTTCTCGAGATATGCGGATAAGAGACACAGAGACCAACCGTTAAAAACAAGTTTTCTGAATCAGGGGACTTCAAAACGTGTAAATATAACAAAAAATCAACTTCGAAAATTTGACCCCAAAACAGCACTTTCTCTGCCACATATAAGGGTGAGAGAAAAAAATGTCAGTCAACATGAATATTTAAAAGATTTTACTTTAAATAATGTATTATTGTATATTGGTAAATAATTAAGTAATTCAAAAGGTTTCTCAAAATATATTTTGTAAAAAAAAAAAAAAAAAAAAATGCGCATACACCACCGCCACTTTAGAATGTAGAAAAAGAGGGGGGAAAAGGCTAAAAACCCCATAGGAATAGCATGGAAAGAAAAGCAAAAAAACTCACAATGTCAAGTGTGTTAAAAAAAAAAAAAAAAAAAAAAAAAAAAATTCACACCGGAAGTAATAAGGGGACAAAGTTGACTAGAAAAACACATTGAACAGCGGGAACCGGGCGGGCTGGGGCATGGGTCCTATCGTCCAGGATTAATACGACTCGCCTAGTTTTTATTTCATAAAAAACCTCAACAAGTCGTTCCGGCTAAGTAGGAAGAGTAGGTTGATTACTTTGTTACTTTCAAATGACTACAATTTTGAAGCAACATGAATGGAATTAATAAACCTAGATTAATGAGGCCCTGATATTGAGACTCATATACGTGCCTTGTTTCATGAAAATCGGTTCATACATACGTTTTTTGTAAGGCAAAGTTTCAATTAGCCACTCTTTTGAAATAAAATATGATATCCAAATCATTATTAAACTTAGTTGAAATCTTGACATAGACAATGACTAAGTTCAAAGATACAATAAGAAGCTATGAGCTACAATAAAAATCTAAAAAACCAGTTTCGGTTTAAATGCTCATTTTGAGGTCACCTGAATCCGAAAATCATATGTTATCGGTTGGGATGAGTATTAACTTTTAGCATAACTGAAATAAGTAAATAACAAAAGAAATAATATTAAAAATCCAATCAAGTAATATTAAAAATCTAAAACACAAGTAATATTAAAAATCTAAATTAGGTATTCTAAATTTACATCGCATATGGCATTATTACTTAAAAATTTTACCGTGATCTGTGGTAAATCATCCGCGTACAAGAGCAGTACAAAATAATTCAAATACATTACGTGTGTGCGCAGAATTTCTCATTGGTAAATTTTAATCTTTAAACTTCAATAAACGTAATGAAATAACGTTTATTTTTCATATGCATAAAATCATATTTTCTATAAAAATTTAGTATGAAGGATATTCATTCGTTTACAGCGCTCCACAAATAAATTAATATATGGAACTTCTTCCTAGTGTATTTTAAGTTTTGATATGCATGTTATTTTGTTTATTTATTGGACTAAATGTTAATACTTTATTCGACGATGAGTATACAAATTATAGTCATTATAGAGGAATGCTAAAAATTAGCCAAAAGTTTTCGAATTTCAATGTGGGGAGAAAAATCTGAAATTGAACCGAAAATCTCTGAATAATAACAGTTTTTATATTTTAATAACAATTTAAATGTTTTAGAACAAAAATGTACAGACGAAATGTTGAAAGGGCAGAAGCCTTTTCACGCAGAAATGTATGCCAAATAAAACTGTTTTTAAAACTAAGTATTTTCAAATATTTTTAAGTAGTTCAAAAATGTTTAAATACAGTACTTCTTGTTTTATACTTAAACTATAACAATATATCTTTATAATAAAGTAGGGTATGAGAAAGCAGAGTGAAAGTGACGCCAACTTATTTTCTTGAGGTCTACTTATTTGAAAAAAAAAAAAAAAAAAAAAAAGACTCTAAATAATCACTGATATCAAAATTTCAGTTTTAAAGTAATAAATTTTCAAATTTCTTCTTCTAAAGTTTATTTATTTATTTTTTTTTTTTTACTGCCGTGGTAGAAGTACTTTTCCAAACTTTTTTGAAACTAAAATTTTCCCATATCTCTACTCTTATTTTACACCATTTTTATAATGATCACTGAAAGAAATACAAGTAACGCCTTTAAAATTAAATTTCTGAATACGATGCTGTTCCACACAATTCAATTTGCTTCGTATTCCAATAAAAGTACGAAGTTTTTTACGAGAAACCAAAATGTACTTATACTTTTACATTCATCCAATCACTGCTAAAATTTAATTTACAGACTCACACTCAATCTCTTCTATTTTGTTCACAATGAAACAAGTTTAACTGATAACGTTTATCATTTTGTTCAATATATGTGTCAACTTTCTGGAAAGAGTTCACATACATTTCTAATAATTTTTACTTTCCGAACACTATAGTGAGGAAAGTATTGTAATCATGTCAAAAATCGGAATTCGAGATTTTGATATTTCTATGCGTTTCGAGATCCCCTGAGTCCGTTTTCGCTATTTTTACGATGATGTATGTATGTGTGTGTGTATGTGTGTATGTATGTATGTGTGTGTGTATGTATGTATGTGATTGAACACGCTAGCGTCTAAACGCTTTGTTCGAATAAGCTGAAAGTTGGTGCGTATATTGTAAGTCACCATAGTGCAAACCCAATAGATTTTGGTGAATCTAGCACTTATAGTGTTTTTACACGGACACAAAGAAAAATTCTTTATCATTATGGTCTATCGGACCAAAATCTGAAAAGTGCGATAGCATCTAAACGCCTTCTTAAATTGAGCAAAAAAATTATACACATATTGTAGGTCACAGTTACTCAATCTGTATAGAGTTTGGAGAATCTGGCACTTACAGTTTTTTTACAGGGGCACAAAGAAAAATTCTTTTACATTATGGCCTATGGGGCCAAATTTTTAAAAGTGCGACAGCGTCTAAACGCTTATTTAATCTGAACAAAAAATTTGTACACATGTTATAGGTCACAGTTGCACGAACTGTATATATTTTGGTGAATTCAGCACTTACAGTTTTTTTACAGGTACACAAAGAAAAATTCTTTATCATTATGGCCTGTGGGACCAAATTTTTATTTTCTTCTATATTCAATAGAAGAAAGTATTGGATTCGTAAAAATTTCCGACCTCGGAACTACTCAGGAACTACTTCACAGAATTTCATACAAATTGGTATGTAGTTGCACCTTGACATAAATTAGTGCCTATAAACTTTTGTTAAAATTGTCTTACAGGTTGCGTTGCCATCCCGCTTTTTCTAAATTTTTAACATGGTGGTATAGTACAAAATTTTGTATAAATGTGCATAAAGAAAATCATTTTTTGATAATCATTATGAAATTTACCAGAATTATTTATAATAGAGATAGTCAACTGGGAAAAAATTTTTGTATGTGTAGGAGCCTCGCCTCCCCCACCCCTTGCGGGGGGGGGATTCTCCCCTCGAGGGGAGTAAATTTTCATGATGAGTATCTTTCAAAAGAGCTCGCCAGTACCTTTAAAACGAATGGCTGAACCATAGATCTGCTATAATTTAAAATGAAGTTATCGATTTTTTTTAATGTAATATTGACAATAAAATTGACTTTTTTTTTGGATATTTAGTGTTATACTACTTCTCTAATATGGAAATCATCTGCATTATCATGGAAGATAATTTTTTTAAATAATAATTTTAATAAATTATTTTTACTGAGTGAATTTGAATAGGAAAATATAGAAGAAATTCATGTGGTAGCCACAACATACTAGTTAAAAGTGCGATAGCATCTAAACGCCTCATTCAATTGAGCTGAAAATTTATATGAATATTATAAATCACGGTTGCACTAACTATAAGCATTTTGGTGAATCTAGCATTTATAGGTTTTTTACAGGGACACAACGAAAATTCTTTATCATTATGATCTATGGGCTCAAAGTTCAGTAGCGTTAAATAAAACATCGTGTAATATATGGAGAAAAATACTCAAACACTTTGTTATGGTTTTATCTCTTTTGTTTTTTAACAATTCCTTTTTCTTTAATTTATCTACAAAACTGTTAATTACTCAATGTTCGGAAAGTCCAGTGGAGTCACTCCAGATTTTTCTTACAACGTGAATCAAATTTAAATGAACAAAGAATGAAAAATCATGTGATACGCGACACTTGATCTTCAATGTAATTCGTTGGTGACACCGAAAAAATATACTTCTTTTTATAGAGGAAGAAATCTAAAAAGAAAAAAAAAACTATTTTCATATTATTTTACTTTAAAGAAAAAAAACAAAAAACATAAAACATTAATGTACAAAGTGGCCATAGTTAAATTAACAATATTCACAGTGTTTCGTAGCGCGATCTAATTGTGAGAATGGAGCTAAATTTGTCAAGAAAATTAAACAAGACGGGAAACAAAGGGTATTATGATTTAAAATTCATGATTGTGCACCACAGGCCTATTATAACAGTGGACGGGACAAGTTATTTTTAAAATTTTTATTTCTCTTTAAAGTTAGATTGCTTTGAATCTAAAAGAAATTTTATCGCAAGCAATAGTGATTATATGTCCTGTAAAAGGTTCTTAAAGTTATGTAAAATGAGGATTATATCTTACAGGTAAGATTTTTCAATATTTTATTATTTCGTACTTTTTAAGTAATTATTTTTGTAAAATGTTTAAAACTGTTAAATTTAGTTCTTTAAATTAAATTAGTTTAAATATATTTTACCATATATTAATTTCAAGAAATTCCATGACTACTTATGGGAGTTAAAGTGAGTATCATTGGCAGACAGACATACCGAACTCATATACATTTTTGAACTTTGTTGGAAAGTGTTAATAACAAACTGTAGACAGCTGTAGTATTTTACACAAATTTTTCTTGCTGTATCTTTTAATAATAATAATAATTATATATATATATATATATATATATATATATTTTTTTTTTTTTTTTTTTTTTTTTTTCAAAACAAAAAATCGCCAACAACGCGATAAATGCCATAAAATGTAACCTTTTTCTTACAGTCAGCTGTTTCATCTTTGCCAGACTTTCTTATATTCCCGTAATAATAAAATGCTCCGTCCACTGTTATAATAGGTCTATGGTGTGCACTTTTTTAAGTACTGCATTTGTCCCCATTCTTTATTTTAAAACTAGAGACACCACACAAATTTCCCCAGTTTTTCATGTTTAAAAATTCTCTTTTCTATTTCACAGTGCCACATTGCAATAAATTGTGACTTTTGGAACTTTTTTTTTTTTCGAGGAATTTTTTATCCTCCGTCTTGTTTATATGCTGTTATATCTTGTTTATATGCTGTTATTTTATATCTTGTTTATATCCTCCGTCTTGTTTAGTGCTATTTATGCTATTTTTAATAGGAAACCTAATACAATGACCCTCATAACATTTGCATGTTTCAAGGTATTCGAAAAATATATATGCAAATGAAAAAGAACAAAGCGAGAGAAGCAAACAAGTAAAATTTTTAAGCGCATACGAATTTCATTTTTAATTTATATTAGTCATAATATTAATATACTGTTTACTGTAAAACATTAAAAAAGAAAGAAAAAGAAAGAAAAAGAAAAGAAAAAGAAAAAAAAAAGTTCTGTTAAACGGTTAATATAATGGCTAACGTACTAAGATGTTTGATAAATTAAAAAAAAAAAAAAAGAAAGGTCTTTTGGGGAGAAAAAAAAAAAAAAAAAAAACGGTAGGGCGAAAGCGAAAATTATATTTTTGCGCTGAATAAAAAGAGATACACGTTTTTCGATGATTAGAAGATAGGAAAAGTCATGATTTTATTAATTTTATAATTAGTATGAAACAAAATCAATAATAAAAAAAATAATGCATGATTTTTAATATTTCTACAATTAATATGTGACGTTATAAAATTGATAAAAAAAAAAAAAAAAAAAGTCATGTGCTTCTAATATTACATTTTCTTACCCATGTATATAGTAGAGAAAGTATTGTTTTTGGATCAAATTTTCGAAATTGAGTTTTTGTTATATTTACACGGTTTGAGATTCCCTGAATCCGAAAATCCTGTTTTTTAGTGGTTGATCTCTCTCTCTCTCTCTCTCTCTCTCTCTGTATTTCTGTTATCAGTATATCTTAGGAATAAATAACAGCAGGAAGTTCAATCTCGGTATCCTAAATCACTATCATATAGGGCTGCTACACTAAATTTTCGTTGATATCAAGCAAATAGTTCGTGTACAGGAACACCTGAGTCAATTCAAATACGTTACGTCTATGGGGGAAATTGCAGGTAAGTAGAGTTTAACATTTATATTCTACACTGAACCAGATGAAACTAATACATGTTTTTTATATGCGTAAAAACATGTCTCATGTAGAATATGGTATATACGAAAAATTATCAGCATTCGTTTACAAGGACTAGACAAAATAATTATATTATAGTGGAAAAATATAGGTACAATAATGAAACGGGCAGCCGCTCCACACAGAATTATTTGTCAAATAAAGCTGTTCTAAAGCCTAATTTGAAATGTTTTAACATAGGTTTACGTAACAGTACTTGACACTTACCCCTTAATCTCCAATCTATGTTTATGGTACTAAATGTCAGGGTAAGAGAAAGTCGTGTACAAAAGACACACCAGATTGTTTTTGCATATTGAGATGTGACAGAATCAATAAAAATAATCTGGTGTGTCACTCACCGATTTTCTCTTACCCTGAAATGTAATACTATAAATATAGATTGGAGATTAAAAGGTAAAATAACGAGTACTGTTATGTAAACTTATGTTATAACAATTCAACTTAGGCTTCGGAACAGCTTTATTTGACAAATAATTCTGTATGAGGGGGCCTACCGCCCCCTTCAATCCCCTGTTTCATTATTGTACCGACATTTATATAGAACTCAAATCTGTTATTAAATTCAAAAGTTCATTTAAAGTTATCCAGACACAACTTTCACACGCAACGTCTCTTGAAACTTATCAATCTTGATCAAACTTTCCTAATAACAGTATTAACTTCAAAATACAACGTATTAACTTCAAAATACAACATTTAGATCGCCTGAGATTATTTGTTTTTAATTTACTCTAAAAGACACAGACAAAACTGAAACGTTCAAAATCTGACTTCAGTATTCAGAAAGCCTCAAAACGTGTAAAAATATAAAAAATCAATCTACGAATATTTAGCTTAAAAATATACATTATTTATTGTATGTCTATGAGGAATTCATTTCAGTTTCTGAGCAGCTTTCCTGGACATGGTAAAATATTATAGTAAAGTACTTTCACTAACAATGAAAAAGAATGTTACGACTTTAATATTGACAGCCCTGTATATCTTCTGAAAGTTATGTACGCATTAAGTGGGGCACATAAATTTAATCCCATATTATTAACACACGACACAGTTTGGATTTCCATATTATATTCTACATGAAACATGTTTTTATGCATATAAAAAATATATATATAATCGTTTCATTTGGTTTAGTGCAATCTATAGGTGTTAAACTTTACTTACCTGGAATTCCTCATAGACGTAATGTATTTGAATTCTCCTGGGTGTGCCTGTACGCGAACCATTTTCTTCATCTCAACGAAAAGTTTAGTGTAGTATCCCTATATGATACACATTTAGAATATCAAGTTTGAACTTTCTACTGTTATGTATTTTTGAGATATGCTTATAAAAGACAGACAGACACACACACACACACACAGACGCACACACAGACACACAGACCAACCGCAAAAACATGATTTTTGGATTCAAGGGACCTCGAAGCATGTAAATATAACAAAAAGTGAATTTCGAAAATTTGACCCCAAAACAATACTTTCTCTTCTACCATATATATATTATATGGGTAAGAGAAAGTAAAAAAATAAATAAATAAATAAATAAATACGTCAATGTTTACATCTGACATCAATTCAAATCACCTGAAGAATCAATGAAGTATCTTTAAATATGAGTATAGAAACTGCAACAGGTATAACATAGGAACGTGTGAAAACTCTTAAAAATTAAATAAATAAATGTTTTCCACTTAATGCCAAGATGTGTTTCTCGCCTTAACATTACCTGCAGATCGTTTCAAGAAAATTTTACGTCAAGTTGAAAATAGAAACATGTAGTAAAAATTGGTGAGCCTTGGATATATTTATCCGACTGTAATAGAAAAAGATCGATATACCGCCGACAGAGAAAAAAAAGAAATGTATTGGTTTAGAAAGAGCAAGGAAAGTTTTGATCAAAACTTTACAGTTATTGCTGATTTTTTTTTTTTTTTTTTTTTTTTTTAAGAAGTAAATAAAATTAATTCTGATTACTCTCAGATACGAGTTTTAACATCTATTTTTAACGAATGTATCCTATCACTTTAATCATATAATTTACCTTGCGTTAAATTCCATCAGGATAAATATACTACTTATATATATATATATATATTTCTTTTTAATTGAATAATACTTTATATAAACAAAGTTTAGGGTTGCCACAAGGTGGAATTAAATCTAGTATGTTAGCTGATCTACATTTGTATTATTTTGAAAGAGACATTGAATGTACGAATTTTAGATTACTAAGATATATTGATGATATAATTATATTTTATTTGGATAATACAAATCAAGATTTACCTGTTGATTATCCTAATAATCTATCTCTCAGTAACACTGATTTTGAATCTAATGTGATTAATTTCTTGGATTTAAAAATTATTCTTAACCATAATAGCCAATTGGAATTTGATTTGTATGACAAAGGTAAAGATTTTCCCTTTAAAGTAATTTTTTTTACTAATTTTAAAACTTGTTTACATAAATCTGTTTTTGTTAATATTCTACTTAATATTAATCTACGAATAAAACAGTTAGTGTCTGATAATTATAAAAATAGACAATTTCGATGTTTTAAAACTTTAGCAATGATAAGTGGTTATCCCAAACATTTAATTAAATTTTTTTTCAAATGGATTTATATATATATTGTTGTTGTTGTTGTTGTTGTTGTTGTTTGGGGGGAGGGGGGGGGGGTTAGAAATTAAATTATTTGATTTTAAATGATGTTACATTATTAGTTTTATTATCGAAATGGCATTTCCTCAAAATTAAATAGGCGTTCCTAATTTAGATTTATTTGTTGCACATTATAATTCCAGATGGCAGCACTATTCAATTAATAATCTGTAATTCTCTATATCCTAGTTTAACGATTTCCTTTGATTTGGATTATGACTTCACTTTATTTACTCCATGATCTCTTGGTATTTCTGAGCCGTGATTAACTGTACTTTTAACGGCTATCTGGTTATTGAATTTTACATGTGACACTCTTTTTACATGCAACCTTTAGTTGCTTATTTCAGTACTATTTTATAAGTGATTATTGTATGAAATTTTACTGCATTTATTGGTGATATTGGTTTCATAAATTTTATATGTTTATCTCTTTTTGTGGTGAGTTCATTTTGAAATTTGTTTTTTCTTGTTTTGTCTCAAAACAATGTTTCGGGCCCGGATCAAAGATATACTTAGCTCTTGCTATATTTGAGATAGAAAAACATTCTTTTTGCATATTTGTGTTCTACCAGGCCCTAGATAACGTTAGAATGCAAATATGTATTTATCCATTTCCAATTTATTCCAATTTTATTTGATTTGGTGGTCTTTGTTATCGATCAAATTAATTGTTTGAATATTGTTAATATTTAATAATCCTTAAATTTCACTGACTGATTATCAATATATATATGCACACACGCACACATATAATATATGTATAGTATGTACATTAGACTAAATAAAACTTTTTTTTTTTTTTTTTTTTTTTTTTTTTTTTGTTAGAAAACATTGAATTAACTTGTGAAAATTGCGGTGAAGTAGTCAAACAGTATCAATTATGATATTTCAACAACAATAAATAAATAAATAAATAAATAAATAAATAAATCTTTGAAATTAAAATGTAATATCATAGTTCAAATCCATTGCAATTATTAGACACATCTTGGTATCCCCCCCCCCCCCCCTGCAATAATTGGCTTTTGAGAACGATGTTGTAGCGAGAAAGTATTTCAAATTAATTCTCATATATAATTAATTACTTTGGATTAATCTTCATTTGTTATGTTATTTTTGTTTGATTTGTTTGATTTTACGCTTTTTATATGCACAGTTTTCCTATTCTATATTTTAGATACAGAGACTGACCAATGAATTAGAAACCATAGATTAATATTTTATTGGACTTTCTTTTATACGTATAACAGCACGTATTCGTGAGAGCATCGATTCTACAAGCTTTTGGAGTGCATTCGCGTCCAGAGAATACCATGCAGTAACTGTACAGACTTTAAGATTTTGTAAATTGGATGGAAGAGAAGATTGCTGTTGGATGCACCTTTCCTACATGCCTCAAACATTTTCTATTGGATTAAGTTCCAGGCTTGCAGCGGATAGGGAAGCTGCTGGAAGTCTGATTGGTGTTCGTTAATCTTATCTTAAATGATTCTGGCATTATGTATTAGTTGTATTAGCGCCCATGAAGTACCCGTTACCTTCAGAATAAAAATGAAACATTACAAGATGCACTTATTCTGCCAAAATGTCCAGGTATTGCATGGCTTTTTTATTACCCTCAGGCAACTCCAGGGACTGTTTCCATATCAACAGATTATTTTCTAAACCACGACAACGGGTTTTGCATACTTACGCCGCTAGTGGGCATTTGTAGAATCTCTCACGAGTTTCTAATTCATTCGTCAGTGTGTATATATATATATATATATATAAGTATGTATATTGTTACAAAAGTATCAATTTAATACCCTCTGTATCTACTATTTATTTAAAAGAGTATTTCTATACCTTTAGGAAGGGAATTTATTTTAAATAATACTGCGCAAAAAGACGTCTCGTGGTTGTTCTAAAGTCTTAAAAGTCTAATTCTTTTTTTTTTTTTTTTTTACCATAATAATAATACGAAAAATACTTGGATAACTTTCTTAAGAAATGTTTTGGTAAAAGCAAAGAGTAAGTTTACATTTGAGTTAAGATAACATGAAATAGCTTTTATTTAAAGTAAATTCTTTTTCTCTTACTTAAATGAACATTTTAAGATTTTCTTCATTTCACACCTAATCATGTTTTGGTACATTGTTTACGCAAGACTAGAATAAAAATAAAATCTAATCTTTGAATTACGGGACAAATTTGTATTTCTGAAGTTGTAAAAAAGCTTAATAAAGAAACCAGTTAAAATCGCAAGTGAATAAAGGTTTATATGTTTTAAATAATATTTAAAATTAAAAGAAATAATAATAATGTTTTATAATAAGCACTTTTTGATACAGGTTGATAATTTTTAAAAGCTGTATCCTGTAAGATTAGTCCTGGTACACATAAAATCAGTCGTGGCCGCAATCGTGGCCGCATTTACCGTGCAAATTATACCTTTCGGGTGTTACCGAAACGAGGAGCCATCCCCTCCGTGGCGATCAAAATTGTGATGGCTTGTCTCCGTACTACCTTCAGGGAGAGCCCCAGACCGTTGCCAATTGTCAAAGAGTGTAGCACTAGTGCGACATAAAACCCACTCAACCTTAACCTGCAAGATTAGTTTAAAGAAGAAGAAGATGATGATGATGATAAAGAAGTGGAAACATAAAAGGCTTTTTTATGAGTATATATAATTACTTTCTAAATTTGTGATTTTCGGAAAAAAATAAAAATAAATAAATAAACATTTTAAACTTATTTCATTTTAAAACTATATAGCACTCTAAAAATAAATTTTTATATTTTAAGTATTATATCAGACATTTACTAAAATAAAAATTTTCAGGCCATTTACCACAGAAAAAGCAAAGGGAAAAAAAAAAAAAAAAAAAGGGAATACTCATTAAACAAAAATTACTGAATTAACGTGAGAAGATATTAGGCTCACATAAATCTCACTGGATATTACTTATACTTTAAATTACTCAGAAATTGCTTTTCTTTAATTATGTTCCCCCCCCCCTTTTCAGAAACATCATTTTAACACGCAGTTAACAAAATATAGTATAACATCTTTCGAGCTCACGTTTATAGGTTATCTGATTAGCTAGAGTAGATGTAAGTAATTATGTTGTTCATCAATTAGTTTAATAGTTTTTTGCCGTAATTAATTATTAATATCTTTAAAAGTGGGGAAAATAATTTTAGACACGTTTTCTTTTCTTTTCTTTCTTTTTTTTATTAGTTTCTTTTTTTATTTAATTATTTATTTATATTTTAATAATCAGTAAAATACTTCAAACATTGAAAATAATAGAAATTGCTGAGATTTTGAGTAAATAAAACTAACACAAATTATGTGAATTTGTGCAAAATATGTGCAAATTGTAGAAAGTTTTGTGTAAATTTTGTGCATATTTAACTAGTCTCTTCCATATGAATTTTAAAAACAAAAATTTATGCGTAAAAAATTAAAAAAGGTATGAAAAAACAAAAAAAGAAAGAAAAAAACCGAAACCTATTTTTGTTTTATAAATAACAGATATATAAAATTCTGTTGAAATCATAATTTAATTTAGAATAATCGAACGTTTCTTTGGTGTATTCTTACATAAAGGTAGGCGGTAACTGTGTTGAGTTTCTTAGCAACAGTTACTATATTCATTTCTTAAAATTTCTTTCGCACAATTCATCTCAATTGTATTTTAAATATTTTCTTTTTAATTTAACGCGACAGGGAAAAAAGAAAGAACATTTTTTAATTGGTTTATAAATGTACAAAAAGTGTACTAACTAAATAAAATAAGAAACTGATTTTTTATCTTAAATAATATGTCGCATTTAACAACGATTGCTATATGTTGTCCTAATAAAGTAATTTTAGTGCGCTTTCTTGACAGCATATTATTATTACTTTTTTTTATGCAACCCACATTAACCATACTATTCGAAGGATATTACTTTAAAGTATTTTATTTTAATTGTATTATAAATATTTTCTTTTTAATTCGACAAGAAAAAAGGAAGAAAATTTTTTAAATGGTTTAAATGTACAAGAATTGTAATAAATAAATAAATAACTGATTTTATAACATAAATATATGAAATCACGTTCCTTAGCAACGATTACTATGTTCCTTTCATAAAATTTCTTTTGAATGTTTCATCTCAATTTATTTGATATCTTTTTAACTTAATGTCCCCCCCCCCAAAAAAAAAAAATCAAGTGGTTTAGTTTATCTGAAAGCTATAATCCTGTTGTTTTAGTAAAAATATTTTTGTCCACCTTCTTGATCTCACATTACATTTTTTTTTTTTTTTTTTTTTTTTTTCTGCAACCCACATTAACCATGCCATTTGAATGATACTACTTTAAAGCTTTTCCTTTTTATTAAAAGTAGGCTAAAAATGCAAGACAAATTCCATGTTTGCGTATTAATATATATAGATATTGTAGACTAATAAAAACATTTTTATTACGTTATGCATAAAACTGGATGACGAACAAAAAGTATTAGAAGAAAAATAAGTCAAACATTTTTCAAAATTTTATCACTAAAATACAATTTGCTAATTTAATTAAATTGAATCTGTGAATTTAAATGAAGCTATGAACTATAATTATTAAATAAGTAGAAAAGTAAGACATTTAGGTCTAATATTAAGCCAAAATATCCATAAGACGATAACTCGATCGTGTCCAGGATGACATAGCTTAATTTAAAACGACCTTAAAAAGATGCACTTGTACTTAAAATCTGTATGTCTTGAAATTTTACGATAAAATAATAAGACTACAAAAAATATAAAATAAAAATAAACTTTGAACCATTACTTATTTTATGAAAATGTAGGCTTGACGCGCAATATTTTCAATTATTTCGGTTATTTAATAATAGAAACTGGATTTTTCTTTTTTCTATTTGCCTGACATTGATGTATTTATTGTTTCTAAGTATTTTATAATGCCACTATCTAAAGAATATATATATATATATATTAGATTCAATGGATATTTTTCTGATATTTTCAAGTATGGCACTGTATTAAAAAAAATTCTTACTTTCTCAATAATTATTTTCTCCTTATATTATATTTTAGTAGCTATTCATATAATTATTTTAGGTAAAAAAAATATGTTATGTATTTTCGTATGGACTTAAGCATGGTATAGTAAGTTATAAACAGAGAAGAAGAAATAGTGGTTAAAATATACGCAGTTTTTTATTTTTAAATTTCTAATACGTATAATTACGTTAATGAAACGTAATTATACGTACATACGTATAATTACGTACATACGTACATACGTAATATTACGTATACATGGTTGACACATAAAGTATCTCGAGCATTCTATAATAAGTTGTGTAAATAGTCAAATATCAATACGATTAAAATGTTACGATGAATCATGTGAAAGAATTTTTAACTTTATTAAAAGCAACTGGATTTCTTTAGAGATTTTTATCAGCAAATTTTCCACATTTTGCAATAAAATCTTTTAAAACGGTTCGTATCGGAAACAAGTTAACCGTTAAATGTGTAGTATCTTGAAAACGAAGAACTGTTTTCTAATTAAAGTTTACATTCATTCCTAAATAAAGTATTAACCATAATGAAAGTTTTATTTTTGGCTGTATGTCATATTACCTTCCTCCATTCAAACGAAGTCGAAAAAAAAAAAGATAAAAAGTAAACCCGCGCCTTTTTATTGTTATAATATAGACTGACGAATTTTTGTGGCGAGTCCGAAACAATTCATAAAATTTAAGAATGACAATTTTTTTTTTTTTTTCAAAAATTCAAGTTGTTTTTCTTTATTTCAAAATAATAATAATAAATATATGCATATTTATTTTTCGTATCAAATAAACGAGATTATTTATATTTGCACTGCATAATGTATCTTTTTACAACACTTCATAAAAAAAATAATCCATACAAATTATTATTTTAATTATTATTATTATCATTATTATTATTTTGTATTTTTTTATAAACCTGTCTGATAATACACGTATAATAGATTCTTCTTCTTCTTCTTTTTCTTTCTTTCTTCTTTTTTTTCTTTTTTTTTTGTAAAATTAAAAAAATATGCATTTAAGGCGATAATGGACCCTCAGACTGCGAAAAATATAACCCCAAAACGATTTCTTTTCAAGAAAGGATTTCAAAATTTTATCAGCTTTAAATTAAAAAAAAAAAAAAAAAAAAAAAAAACATACAGTTTTCCTGAAAATTTTTGGAGCTCCTGTGAAATTAAAACTTTAAATGCTGTTTTCTCAGAACGAGTTTTTTTTTTTTTTTTCATATTTTGGTTAGTTCAAAATATTCCAGGCGGCATAATTTTTTTTCGAATTACCCTAAATTTTTGCACAATTATTAGTTATATATGTTAACATATAACTTGCTAACAATTTCATTATTTGTATTCTAAAGAGCTAAAAAAATATTAAATAAAAAAATATTTTTGATGAAAATTCGCAAAAAATCCCCTATGTTTATTGAAAATACTTTTTTATTCTAATGACTATGGTCATAAATAAGAAATGGCTAGCAACATTTGTTATAACTGTATAAAGCTAATTTAAGAAAAAAAATTTGGTACCTGAGGCAAAAATTAATACGCCTGGAACATTTTTAAATATAATGATTAATTAACAGATTTTAATTAATACCTTAATTAATTACATTTTGGAAATTATTTTCAATTTAATATTTTTCTCCTATAAACAACACTGTATCAGTGCACAAAATTTCAGCGCAATTAATTCATAAAAAAAGAAAAAAAAAAAAGTATTTTATTGTCCATTATCGCCTTAACGTTTAAATGTTTAACTACCAGGGACTACCGCTGCTATAAATTCTAAATTTTTTAAATGAATGTTTCATTTAATTGTATCTTTTAATGACCACCCATTAATAATTACCACAATTACTTTGTTTCGAGAAATAACAATAATTACATGATTATTCTATTGGAATATTTTATCCAAGTGCAATAAAACGAGTTTTTTCTAGGAAAATTACAAATCTCACATTTAAATAGGCGTGTCAAAATTATTATGTAATAAATTAATTATTACTCAAAATAACAAAATTAATTATTTAAAAAGAAAGGATTTGCTTAACATGTCATTTTATTGATAAAATATATTATTCATCATTACTACGTAAATACCATTCAACTCGATAAGAAATTATTTATTCGTAACTAATATGTAATTCTGGTGAAATTAATTGCATCCCATGTAAAGGATTAATTAAAATTGCATCACAATCTTCTCATCTCAATCTGATTAACGGAGTCTTCTTAATTCATTTATATGTAATATGTTCATTTGTTCGATAGACAGAAAAGAGTCAACTCGTGTATTTTATTTCGCAAAAATGCACAGAAATATGCAGAAAAATTCTTTTTAAATAAAAGATATTTCATAAAGCGTTTTTGTAAAATAAAAATATTAGTAACATATAAACACTGATAACTTTCTGCATAATAAATTTCCTTTAAACTTATTTCTATTATATTGTTAAAAATATTCGATATATATATATAAATAATTTCATTACTACAATGCAAAGAAACAGATCACGATTAAAATATTTATATAATGTTATATGACGTTGTATAGTAATATAATATAATATATATATACCAGCTGCCAACTTTTCTAATTTTTAAATCAGATTTATTATCACTATTTTTAAAAAAGGAATCTCTGGCATATATTTTCGACGATCAACTAAACTGAAAATATTTATAAAAGCTTGAAAAACGGCAGTCAAACGTTTAAATTCATCATTTTGAAAATCATTTATCGTTGTAATTCTGTGTGGATTATATTCCTTTTGAAAATAACTCCTTTCTTAATGATACCTATTATACCTTACTGGTAACTTTTATGTCTATTCTTAAAATACATAATCCTACACCGTAATTTTTTTTTTTTTTTGTAAATTTACTGAAATGTTTATACAGAGCCTCTGTAAATTAACAGCAACTCTTCGTTAAAAGTAAGTAATCGAGATTCTTAATCTTTATTTTGTACATTTATCTAATTTTATTATTAATTTCTCAATAAAAATACATATATGTGGTGTTTCTACATCTACGTATTCCTTATTGTTAGCTTATTGGCCTTTTGGTAAATGACGTCACACAAATATACAGGTACCTGTAAACTGTATCACACAATCAATGATTTGTCTAATTCCATATACTTGTGTTCACTCTAAAATAGATCAATCTTTAAAATATAATCGTATGTGTAATATATCTACGTTAAGTGAAATCGTTTGATTGTCTTTCATTAAATTATGTGTAAAAAAAATAAGAAAAACGGATTCTCGTCGTAATTAATAGTCTACACAGTATTTCTAAAACTGCAAATATACACAATATATATATATATATATATATCAATATATGATCAAATATATATATTCAGATCTATTTTTGTTGTGTTGGTATTGTTTTGTATCTATTAATTGTTAATATTAAGGTTAAATTTTATTACGATAACTATCATTTATATATATATATATACATTAAGATATAGCAATTTTCTCATAGCTGCGTATGCACTGTAAAATAACTAACCATTAACTAGTTATAACACACACACAAAAAAAAAAAAAAAAAAAAAAGGAAAAGAAAATGTAAAAGAAAGAAAGGAAAAAAAAAAAAAATGGGGGGTAAGAGAGAGATAATAAATCTTCAATAACTCAAAGCTTAGGGGGGGGGGGGGGGGGAGAAGCTTTCATAATTTGCAAATTATAAATTATAAAATATATTAAAGTGATGCACTTTTCTAACAAAAATTTTATCATTAAGACAAAGCAAAACTTATTAATATATATACATAGAGAGAGAGTTTATGTCACGGGAAGCAAAGTTTTTCTCATTAACTATTTCATTTAAATATATTTCCATACATTTTCTATTATTTTTTAATCATTATTATTATTTTGCTCATTTCGACGACACGAAATATTAAAGAAACTAATTTTAAATATCTGCTTAATTAAAACGCATGAATAACTGTGCAATCCAGAGCATTGCGAAGGCAAAGTTAATTCTAACTCTCTTCACTATTTACTCTGCCATTTGTTTTCTACTCCAATAATATAAACTTTTGCAAGATTTTTTGAAATATCTTAGATTTGCCTCAAAACATACTTTAAAAGCTATTCTTCTTCCATAAATTCAGAAAACTGTAGTAACGGAAAAAAGAAAACCTCCTGAATTAAAGAAAGAATTATCGTTCCTGAACTTTTGGTGTTCATGAACTCCTAATTAGCTGCTTTATATTAACATAAAGTTCTTGCACGCAAGCCATTATTATCTCACAGAGTTTACACGTGCTTTGAAAAATAATGGTTGAAAAGTTACCTTTTGGCAACCGTCCACTTTTTAAAATTTAAAGATGCATGTTATTCAATTTTAATGATAATTATTCTGAAAAATACTTCAAATAGAGTTGTTTCATTTTTCTGAAGTAGTGAAGAAAACAAAAAGAATGGAAAATTTCCATCGATAATAATATCACAATAAAATCAATAATAAGTAAAATTTGTTTGTGTTACAGAAAGAGTTGATTTTTAATTACTTGATGCTATATTTAGAATATAAAACAATGGATTATCTAAAAAGAAACGTTTGTTAATCCTCGTTATTAAACATTATATGATAGTTCAAAAAACATTGTATAGCATGAGGTAAAATTTACAATATAGTGTGCGTTAGAGGTCTGCACGGGACGGGCTTACAGCCCGAGTCGTTATTCGGGCCGAATTTTTCAATTTGGTCTCGGGCCGCGCCGGGCCGGGATCGGGCTTAAAATTTTTTTGCAGGTTCGGGCTGGGCCGGATTTGGGCTCAATTGTTTTGTGTATCTAGGACAGGGTCGGGCCAGACCTGGATGAAATTTTTTCCGGACCGCGTTCGCCCGAATCTTTTTCTAGTTTCCTCGTTAATTAACGAAAAAAGGAAAGTGATAAAATATTTCTTCAGTCATTTATTTTACATAATTTTACTGGCTGGTATGTCATATAAAATTTTGTTTTGCAAAAAAATGTCTGCAACTTCAATTTATTTGCCTATCAGTCTGTCTGTTCACGATCTGATTTTCCGCAAATATTTTTAGCATGTCTTGATATTAATATATTTTATTTAAAGTAATATTAGATGGTTTCCTGTTCAAAATAGTATGCATGTCACTAACAGTTTGCGCACATGTACAAACAAAAGAAATTAGATACATCACTGTGTATAAGGCTTTGTGTCCTATGGTCTGTAGAGTTTATGTGATATGATAGGGCCCGACTATGTTTTTTTGAAGACACGGGGCATTGATGATATTTGGAGACCCACTTACCCTGCTCTAAAGAGCTCGCCAAAAAGACCCATTCTCAAAAACAAAAATAAATTAAAATAGTGTATTTTTAAAATTTTTCCTTTAATAATACCTTCAATTTCCTTATTCTTTTAGCAACCTAGTTTTATGTTTAAGACAAATGAAAAACTGAAGCGCATTGAACAGCCAATGTTTAGGAAACTAGTCATAAAATTTAATAATTGTTTAAACTCCTTAATAAAATATAGAAAGAAAATTTTAATTTTAATTTTTAATAGACATATAATGAAAACATTTGTACTATTACTTCTCAATTCTTGGAAATGATTCTCCCTAAGTTTGGGGGCCCTGGGCCTGTACCCCGTGTGCCCGTGCCATAATCTGGCCCTGCATGAAGGCTATAAAAATCATTCCGCTGTAACTTTTTCTCTAAGGCTCCCTTTTCTTTTCTCGAGTGAACTGGATGAAAGTACACTGCATAAAAAAAGTAGACGGACACTTTACAAATTTTCAAAACCCCGTCTTTGTTTAATAGGAAATGTCAATTAAAATTCTTTAACATGTTTATACTTAAAAATCTTCATATTTTTGACAGACAAATAAAAATATTCAATTATTTATAATTTTAATGTAGGGAAATGCAGAAAAGAGAAAAGATATACATGTGCACAATATATTTTTTTAAAAAAAGTAGACGGACACTGGTCAAAAACTGCAAAAATCTAAGTGGGTGTTTCTTGTACATGTACATTTGGCATTTTGCCAATTGCTAACGTGCTTGACAAGATGGTTTTACGTAGTTAAATTTCTTGGAGATGAATGCGCCATGCCACGAGGAATTCCTCTAACTGATTACCAGAAAGGACAGATTATAGCGCTGGAAAATGTTAATTAAGGAGTCAGAGAAATTAGTAGGCTACTTCTAATAAGAAAAAGTAGCATCAACGATTTTCTACGTGCTTCTGAAGCCCATGGCGTAAAGAAAAAGAGTGGCCGGCCACAGAAACTTTCGCTTAGAGACCAAAAAAAAATTTGTACTGAGCTGAAAAAACTGGAGCATCAATTCCCAGAGTTCAAATAAACACAGGAATTACTAACGTAACTTCTCAGACAATTTATAACTACACTAAGCACTCAGAGCTCTTTCAATATAAGAAGAGAAAACATCATCCATGCTGGAAGGATCACCACGTGACAGAACGCCTACAGTGGGCTCAAAACCATATATGTCTTGGACTACAGAATGGATATCTGTAGTTTTTTCAGATAAGAAAAAATCTAATTTAGACGGCCCAGATGGATATCAATATTATTGGCACAGTTTGGAGAAAGAAGACGAAGTGTACTCTACTCGGCAAGTTGGTGGTGGTGGCGTGATGGTGTGGCTAGCTGTTGGCTATGGTGGAAGGACAAATTTAGTGTCCTTAAGTAAGAAGCAGACTCACAAAGATTATATTGAAACACTAAGCAGTGAGCTTTTGCCATTTGCGTGTGATCTTGGAGGAGAAAACTGAATCTTCCAACAAGATGGAGCGCCAATACACACCGCTGACAATGTTAAAAAATGGTTTCATGAGAACAACTTCAATGTTTTACCCTGGCCAGCCAAGAGTCCGGATATGAATCCTGTAGAAAACATTTGGGCTATACTTGTTCATAAAATTTATGAGGGTGGACGCCAGTATGAATCAATTCACCAGCTCAAAGAAGCTCTTACAAACATTTGGGAAATTTTCTGTCAAAAAAAGATTCAGAATCTCATTGATTCGATGCCTAACAGAGTATGCGAACTTATTAAAGCAAATGGAAGACGAACCCCTTACTAAAAACGTTTTATTTTAGGGATACAAGGTGTGTCCGTCTACTTTACTTTTTTTAAGAAAAATTACAGTGCAAATATGCACCATTTTTGTTTCCTGAATTTTCCCACTACATAATTCAAAAGGATTGAATCTATATCCAAAAAATAATAATATATGATGTCTCAAGAATATAATTATATTAGAGAAATGAACCTCATATCTCTAATTAAAGAAATAAACGGCTTTAAAGTATTACAAGTAAGTGTCCGTCTACTGTTTTTATGCAGTGTAGTATCATTTTTAGCATGTGCAAAAGTTTCTTTTCTATTGGATATGGTTAGATTAGCATTAAAGTTTTGTTTACCGGATCACATGAAAGATTCGGATATATTACGGATATGAGGAGAAGTGGCTGAAAGTGCCTTTTTAGTAGTATTAACCATTTTAAATACCCTCCTATACAGTTTGATGAATGTTAATATTTTCGATTTGATTTTCTGTCTGTCTTTGTGCCTTCTGTACGACTGTAATAATAAATTTCTGTTTATATATAATTATCTTGTAAAATTTCAGCAGTTTTGTTAAAGAACATTCTATTGCTTAGCTATATAAAACCTCTGCAAAACACATACTAAAAAGCTTTTTCATAGAAAGACATGCCTTTTCTTTTTTCTTTCTTTTTTTTTTTTACATATTTTTGAATCAGGCCGGGCCAGGTCGGACCTAATTTTATCATTTTTTGTCCGGATAAAAAATAAACGGATCAGGTCCGGGCCGAATTTTCTATTACATACCGGGCAAAACCGGGTAAGCAAACCAGGGCCTCAAAATTTCGGCCCGTTCAGAAAAATAATTGAGATATCTTATCTAATCTAATTTGACAATTATCTTAATTAACAGCAATAAATTCAAGCATATATGTGGATATCAACAGTATTTCTGTTTCATGGCTGAAATAAAATTCGGAAGGTTGCTTAGTTTCATTCTTTTTTTTTCATTCTTTTTTTTTTTTTTTTTTTACTGCGGAATACCCTTTGGAATACAATCACACCTATGGAGACACGGTGGGTAAGAATACCAGTTATTGCTTACACTATACACATTTCTGTAATTCAGTGCAATAAGCATTAAAAAAATAATAATAATAAACAAATATAGATATAGATATATATTTATTCTTATTCCCTATGGCATGCAAGAAGAAAACCTCGAAACGGTTTTAGTATGCTTTCGAAGTTTGGTGAAAACATCTGTGATGAACATCAAATATATGAATTTTATTTTGGATAGTTTTTTTTTTTTTTTTTTTTTTTTTTTTTACACCTTGCATATATAAATTTTTAATTTATTAAGTTAGAGCATAGATGTCAACTTTAATGATATTTGAATACAACTATTTTAAAATAATTTTCTTTTTTCATATTTAAGTGGAGAACTTTAGTATTAAAATAAAATAAAAAGCTTCAACAAAAATAGTGGTATTCAAATTGCGTTACAAAACGCAATTTGATAGTTGGAAACTATCGATTAGTCAAAAGAAATATTAGGTATCAGAAAAATATTTCTCGAACTTGACCTTGTTTTTAAAACTTGTTGATATTCACGTCAATATATATATATATTTTTTTTTTTTTTTTTTTTTTTTTTTTTAAGTAAGGTTTTTGGATGAAATGTTTGAAATTCAGTTTTTGCTATATTTACAGGTTTAGTGATTCCCTGAATTAAAAAATCGGGTTTATGCTGATCAGTCTATGCGTTTATGTGAGTGTCAGTCTCTATGTGTATGTCTGTGTGCGTGTGACGCTGTTTTCAGCATAACACAAAAACAGGATTTAGCAAGAAGTCCAAACAAATTTATACTATATGGGGATGTTATCTGAAAATTTTTGTTGGAACAGGCCAAATAGATTATGCTGAGAGACACACAAAATTATTCAGATAAATTATGTTTCAAGATGAAACTTTTCGTCAGAGAGTTTATATTAAATATAATGAAATAAACATGCACACAAGAATGTTTTACATGGAATGTGAATTAAAAACATTCCTTATTTCCTTTAGAGTACAATGCACAAACACACAGACACACACGCATGCACACATACATACACACACGTGCACAGACACACACATACACACACGCATACACACACGCACAAAAAAAAATAAATAATAATAATAACTAGTATCGCCCAGTGGTCGAAACTCGACCATTTTTTTTGCAAAGCGAGGCAAAGCAAAGTTATTGCCTTGTCTTAAACGGAATGCAATTGCAACACAGCTGCGGCAATTGTTTGCCAATATTCACTCTAATTGAATCAGCAGAGTTTTACTTAATATAACTATTTCTCTCTGTAGATGTTAGCCTTTCCTGAAATGAGAGAAAATCTCAACGTGAAAACGCCCCTTGTTGTGTGATACAGCCCAGAAGCTAATAGGTACCATGTCAGACCAAGGTCCAACCAAGTATCAAATTTTGTTAAATTAATTCGATTGGTTCATAAAGTACAGCGTTTGAACAAAAAAAAAAAAAAAAAAAAAAAAAAAGATATTTTTCAAAAATGGTCGAATCGAGTTCGGGAAATTTCAAAACGTGTAACTTTATCGAAAACCGAAAATCTAAAACATTTCTGAGTCTTATATTTTCTACTTATATATGCAGAGAAAGAATAATAAACCGACTTTTTAAAAAATAAAAATAAGTAGTCAATTTCACTAATTTCACTTAATTAAAATGCAAGTAAATCTCAAAACGTGTAAATTCATCGAAAACCGGAAATCAAAAGTTTTTATGTATCTTCTACCTGCTTCTTCTACCCACAAAAGCTAGCAATAAAGACACTTTTTTAAAAAATAAGTAGCCAACTTCAGTTAATTGAAACGTAAAGAAAGCTCAAAACATGTAAATTCAGCAAAAAACGGAAATCGGAATTTTTTCCGTATCGTCTACTTATACATGCAGCAGTTAGTAACAAATCCATTTTCCTTTTATTTAGTATATTAGTTCAATATTTATTGTTTAAATATCACCCTTTGAAATGAAATGTTTATGTTTACATTCGAAACTGGAAGTTTGCCATTTTTTTTTTCTGGAGTTTTGTGATTTTAAATTAAAATTTTATGAATTTTACAGAAAAAATAACTCAATCAAACACATGTAGACAGTAACTTATATATAACTATACCCAAATATCGGAATTAAAATCGGCAGATAATTTCCGTTATTTTTTTAAAATTTTTGGAAAAAATACAATGGACAATTAACATAGAAAATCTTTTACATGGCTCCATGGACAGACAGTGACGTCATCACTTCGCTTGCGTATAGTGATGCTACATTATACAAATTACTGTGTCTATGGTTTTATCTGAGCTTTATGAAATTGCCAGATTTAACAACTTTCTACTTTTAGGTATTTTTTAATGTGAAGGAATACGTGTATAAAAGGGAAAAATGGGGGAAAATGCATAAAAAATAAATGTATTTTTAAATACCTTCTTGACATCGTAAGAAAATAATATTTGTATTCGCACCTTCCGGCTAACCATACCTTTCGAATGATACCATTTTCAACCCTCTACTCCCATAATTAATATGTTAAAAAGGGACAATAAATTTTATGCTTGCCTATTAATATATAGATTAATTAAAGGCACTACGTGTCCCGTATCTTCTTTTTTTTCTTGTACTAAATTTTTGTACACTGCTTTTATCCATTTATAACTTATAGGTATATACGGGGTTACTCAAAATTAGTCGGATAAGCTTCAAAAATTGATGTGTTTGATAATTCTCTGGTGACTTCGGCGTCTTCCGTTCCTGTATTCTGTCACGCGAAGGGGAGTTTTCCTGAGTATTAAACCGTACGAATCTCCACGTACTTAGGAATTCCGGGAAAGGTAACATTTCGCTCTTAGCATTCTTATGGCAAAGGTAACAAAACATTCCGGCGACGGTAACTTTATGTTCTAAGCATTTTAAGCCTTCTCCTGTTGATTAATGCAAATAAAAAATGCAGTAGCACTTATTATACTTTTAAACGATAATACTATGACTATAAAAACTAGGGTAAGAGAAAGCAATGGTAGTGAAGCACCAAAATTTTTACTTTCTCTTGCCCATATACTGTAAAAATGTATCGTTTTTATATCAAATCATCGAAGCGGAGTTTTTTCTATACCTTCACGCTTTGTGTTCCTTTAAATCCAAAAATTAGATTTTTAATGTTTTGTCTGAACAGAAAAAAAATATTTCATTGTAACAACGAAATTTTTGTTGAGACTATATCAACAGAAAAATCTCTCCCCCCCCCCCCTTTTTTTTGTGTGTGTGTGTTTTTTTCACTTGGCTTCTGGTTTTTTTTTTTTTTTTTTTTTTTTGTGTGTTCTGTTCTGATTGGTTTTTGCTTGAAGAAGATAGGGCAGGGCGCATCTTTTTGAAACCGGTAGTACTTACATTAATTTTATGGTCTGTGAAGAAGAAGTTTTAAGTTTAATTATTTTTAAAAAAATTGGTTGATTTAACAAAATATTTTCTTAAAGCAAAGAAGGTGGTGTTAAAACAATCAAGATGTTTTGCTGAAGTGACCTCAAAAACGCCTCAAAAAATGTTCATTTCATTAGCATAACTCAAACATTGGTTGTTAAAATATGTTAGAAGGAGATGTAGATTAGTTATTCTAAATATGTATCATATGAAGAGATAATTTAAAATTTTATTGAATGTGTATAAAAGATTTTTTTTGTATATATATATATAAATCAAACACGTTAACGTCTATGGACGAATATTTTGTTTGTACATTTTAACATTTTTATACTGCACTAAAACTAATGAAAAAAATATATATTTTTATATGCACGAAAACATGTTTAAAATGTAGTACGGCAAACATTCTCTCTAAAATTTCTAGAGTGGGAATCTCACTCCTTAAGAAAGTGACCATTATTTTGACACGAATTAAAGTGAGAAAATACTATTGCCGCTCTTGAAAATGTGACATTTCTCACTTTTCTCTAAAGGGAGACTTGTAGTCACTCTGTCACAAAGAGTTATCATCTATTGCAAGATCAACCTTCTGAAGAGTGAAGAATTGCTGGCGCCATCTACTTTCCATATTCCGAATGAAATATGAAAGTCAATTTCTGGATGATCTGATGCGTGTGATTTGTTTAACAGAACTTATTGAAGTTATTTGAGTATAAAAAATGTAAATAATTACGTTAAAAGCTATTTTGGTAAATATAAATTGTTTATACAATTGATGAAATCGAAGTGTTATTAGTAAAGAATCGAAAATCGTAAGAAAGGTATGGAAATTCGTAAATGAAAGCAAGTAGTTTTATTCGGAAATATATAAGGTAGAAAAGAAAATATTAATGCAAATACTTAATGCATAACGTCTTAAAATCTATAGGAATTTATATTTTTATTTTATTCATTGATACTTAACGCATGTGAAATATTTATTAAGCTGGTTATAATATTTTGCTAAAAATTAAAATCATCAGCAGGATTTAAACTCCTGAGCAGACTAGTTTTTCAAGAAACTCTGTAGATTTGTGTGTAAATATTTAATTATCTTTTTAAACATGCACACTCAAGAATTTTTCTTTTCCACTAAGCTACTTTAAAAACAACTATTTGTCTTAGTGAATTTCTTTTCATGTATACATTTTGATTTAAAAAATAGTTCTAATTTTAATAATTTAAAAATAATTCTAATTTTAGTAAGTTAAAATAATTCTGATTTTAATTTTAAAATGTACATTAGAATTCTGTAATTTTATATTTTTAATAAATGATGTAAAAGTTTCTAAATGCGATTAATCTCTTATGTGAATGATTTATCACTGTAAATCAAGTGAGCTCGGTGTGTCCCCAGTGATTCAGTGGTAAGACGCTCGAATGCCACGGATACGGCTTCAGTTCGGTTCCCCTCAGGTCCAATCTGCATCCTTTCGATCGTTAAACTAGAGACACTGCTAATAAAAAATATTCCGGCTAGCGTATCCGAATTTTTTTTTAGGAAAAAAAAACAGTCATATTCTTTGAATTACTCGGAATAATCTCACTCTTAATAAAGAGTGAAAAATCTCACTCTTTCGAAAAGATACTTTTCGCTCTTTAGAGGTTGGCTCCATTTTGGCATGATCAAAGAGTGATATGTTACTCTTTTAGAGTCAGATCTCACTCTTCATATTTTAGAGAGTTCACAATTCGTTTACAGGGACACGCAAAATAATTTGTTTACAGTGATTTAATACAATGTTTATATATTTGGACTGTAGTTAAAAACTGCATAAAGTGCATTTCAAGTTGTGTTGTTTGTTTTTCTTACTGTGCTAAATTCCCTGTGCTATATATGCATGCAATTTAAGTAAATATACAGGGTTACTCAAAATTAATCGAATAAGTTTTTAAAAGTGGCCTAAGCGAAAATTTTCTAAAAAATTTAAATATTTGCACACACACATACATATATATATATATTATGCTTAATAAAGCCCTTTAATGCTTTATGAACGTAGCTACACTACTCAAACTGGAAATTGAAAGGAGCATTAGTTACACTTACATACAATAATCCGAAAATAACCAAAAATATTGTTTAAAATTTTAAACTCCTGTGTTACTTTCAGTTCCTATGACAACACAAATTTAATTTCTATCTAATGTAATCATAATGCCTTCTAAATATTATTCGATTAATGATTTATATAATTTTTGTAAAAAATAACGTAATATTTCTCTATTATATTTATTTTGCATATTTCTATTAGTTTTAATCAAATTCAATGAGAACAAAATCATTCAAATTTATTTCAAATGCAATAACGTTGTATTTTTTAAACTACTAGTTTTTCGTTCCTTTTAATGTTAGACTTAAGAAAAGGGCAAACATTTTTGTCTAATCCTTATCCATAATTTTCTGAAAATGACGGTAATTTCCATGAATTTGATGTAATTATAATTTTCTGTTGTGATCCTCGCGTACAGAAAATAAATATTTAAATTAAATTTATGTTACACATTTTATAGGTCTTTCTTGCTTAAAATCGGTTATAAATTGTTCATTTTAACTTGACATTAAGTAAAAAAATCTTCCGTATATTCAATAAAAATAGAGATGATGCAAATTTGTATGTTATTAAAAAAAACTGTATGTTATTTTTTTAAGAAAGGTAATAAAAATAATGTTTAATTAATTTTCAGTATTCAATGATTTCTCAATTTTTACCTAGAACTAAACCAAAAAGGGAAGATTTTCAAGTAAAATCTTTGAAAATATTAAAATTATTTCAATAAGAGAATATACTTTATTTGTATTTTCGTTTTAAATGCCTGATGTGGTATAATTCATCATGCAATATTTTTTCTTAGCGCTATTTTCATTGGGAAAAAAAAAAATCGGAAAATTATACCTTGGAGTTTCCTGATGTGAAAATCGATCACCAGACTAATTCAATTCTTAACTCAGCTTCTTTTTCCTTTTGTGATATACTCACTAATTGCATCTTTTCGGTGCCAGATTTCTCTCGTTTAGATTATTGACCATTTTTACTGGTACAATGGATAAAGAAAAAAAAAATCCAGCTCTGTAATTCTGAGAAAAATGTTTTAAAGGCTTTAAACGTTCTGTGCATTAAAATAACCTTCGTGACTATTGAAGGCAAATCAGGGAAGTTTTGTCATTATTTTTACTTTTTTTTTTTTTTTTTTTTAATGTTTCTCATTTCTTTTACTGTATATTTATTTATGATTTACATTGCAAATATTTGCATTTATAATTTGGTCTTTGCTAATTTGTTCTATTCTAATGGAAATAATATTGACATTTTATTATCAATTTAAATTATTGTACGTTAAAAAACACACTAACTGCAACATTTAATAGAAACCATATTCAGTGCAGAAATACGGAAATATGTAGAAATAAGTTAAATGTCGATGCGGTTTTATAACAGTTTCTAATAAAATATAACAATTTATTTTAATAACTCTAGCCAAAGATTATGAACTGAAATTATAAAAGAGGAAAGGAAGTATATTATGACTATCCCTCTTATATTCTAAAATATAACAATGTCAACTGTTTTCGTTTTTCTGTCTGTCCGTCTGTTCGCGATCAAACTTTTGTGAATATTATTTTGTTAGAATGGCTCATGTTATTTAATATCAATAGGATGTCTCTATTGAATAATATATAAATGACATGAATGATTAGTATGCGAGGACATCGAATAACATACCACCGATAAAAATTCTAAGCGAGATATTTCTATAAAGAATTTTTAATAACTTTGTACAGCAGGTGGAGAAACTACCATATACTATGTATACATATGTACCATATATAGTATTATTAATAATTGGTTTACGAAGCAACAGAAAACTATTCAGATACATAAAGGAAAATAACAGAAAATTACTAGAAGTACATTTTCAGTTGTGTTATATATGTTTTTAACATTTTCCAACAAATTTGAAAACTGATACTAACTTTGATCCATCTGTCTGATTTTGATATCTCTCCTCCTGTTTCTGAAATCTGTCTGTCTATCTGTCAGGCAATGCTCTAATTTCCATAAATATTTTTAGAATGCCGTAGAGCTGATATGTGTTATTCTAGTTTAATATCACAATTCGTTTTGTTATAGGGACTCACAAAAGACTACCGATCCAATATGATCTATGATAGAATTTTTAAAATAGATTTTAATGTCTTTATATTGTACGCAATATAATGAAAATAATGTACATTATAATAATACACAAAACATAGTTCCTGAATAATAAAATAAGACTGGCATAATTTATTTGTTCACTTTACAGAGCCCAACAAAGTTGTTCATATACGTTATGGGATATACATGGAAAATTCGTAGTTAATGTGAATTTTTGTTTTATGAGGACTTATTAGTACACTATACACTGCAAAAAATAGACCCGTAAAAGTACGGGGGGAAAAAATGGCAACTGGGGTGCTAGTACTTCTCCGTCAAATATACGGAACAAAACTGTACTTCTAACGGGAAACCTGTTTGATTTACAGGATTTCCCCACAAAATATATGTCAGTGATGCAATTTTACGGTTTTAAACTGTACTTATGATTTACAGTTTTCTCTCTCTCTCTCTCTCTCTATTTTTTTCTTTTCTGATAAAATTTAGAGAATTTTTCAGTAAAATCTAGATTTTTTTTTTTTTTTTTTTTTTTTTTTTTTTTGTAGTGTACATTGTAAATGGAAACTTTAGACGATATATAAGGCTACTCAAAAGCGACATATTTTTAATGTTTTCTTTTTTAGAAATGAAATAATAAAGATATTTTTCTGAGATTTCTTCCTCAACAGTTGAAAATAAAACATATATTTTTTGTCTTTATGTTTTTAAACAATATACAGGACTACAAAAAAAAAAAAAAAAAAAAAAAAAAATTGGATGGCTTTTTATTAAAATAAAAGTATTGATTTATTTTTTAAGGGTTTTCTTTTATCTTTTAACTTAATGAAAAATGTATTTTAGGTTCTCATTAGGCAGGTAAAATTAGTTAAAACAAGTTAAAGTATGTACTGAGTAAGAGCAGTTGGAAAGTGTTTATAATGTATGTAAACATTTTTTACTTTCTTCTATATGTAATATAGAGAAAGTATTGGATTCGTAAAAATTTTCGACCTCTGGTTTTTGATGAATTTACACGTTTTGAGAGCTGTAGAACACGATTTGACCATTTTTAGAAAATGTCTGTCTGTCTGTCTGTCTGTCTCTCTGTGTGTGTGTGTGTGACAAAATTTTGTGGCAACTGTATCTCAAGAACTACTGCACAGAATTTTATACAAATTGGTATGTAGTTGCACCTTGACATAAATTAGTGCCTATCAACTTTTGGTAAAAATTGTCTTACAGGTTGCGTTGCCATCCCGCTTTTTCTAAATTTTTAACATGGTGATATAGGACAAAATTTTGTATAAATGTGCATAAAGAGAATTATTTTTTAGTAATCATTATGAAATTTACAAGAATTATTTATAATGGAGATAGTCAACTGGGAAAAAAAATTTGTATGCGTAGGAGCCTTGCCACCCCCCCTGGGGGTGAAGTCCCCCCCCCCTAGGGGAGTAAATTTTCAAGATGGGTATCTTTTGAAAGGTCTCGTCAATACCTTTAAAACGAATGGTTGAACTATAAATCTGTGATAATTTAAAACAAAGTTATCGATTTTTTTTTTACTTTTAACGAAAAAAAAAAACTTAGAAAAAAATCTTTTTTTTTTTTTTTTTTTTTTTTCCCACGAAATTTAACAAGACTTGGTATTTAGTTGGCCCCTGACATAAACTGAGGCTGATTAGATTTGGGGATCAATCGCTCAACAGGTGGCGCTGTGATCGTATTTTTTCTAAATTTTTAACAGGGCAGTATAGGAAAAAAATTCGTATAAATGTACATAATGAGAGTTATTCTTAATCTGTGATTGTGAAATTAATATGAATTATTGATAATAGTAGTAGTTAATTAGGAAAAAAAATTGGGGCATCGCTTCCCCCCCCCCCCGGGGTGGTGTAAATTTTCAAGATCGGTATCTTTCGAAAGGTCTCGTCAATACCTTTAAAACGAATGGTTGAACTATAAATATGTGGTAATTTAAAACAAAGTTATTGATTTTTTTTACTTTTAACGAAAAAAAAAACTTTGAAAAAAATCGTATTTTTTTTTTTTTTTTTTCTTTAAATATTGTTACTGCGTGAATTTGTATAGGAAAATATAGAAGAAAGTCTTGTGGTGGCCACAACATACTAGTTTTTTTTTTTTTTTCTGTGTGTGTGTGTGTGTGTGTGTTTATATGGTCGATAGCATTTATCGCTTTATTTCCTCAAGATGCATTTTATAAGAGGTTTCTATTAAAAATTTAAATGAACAGTTTTTAGCATTTTTTATACTTAAAATATCTCTTTGGGTGATGATATTTTTAATGACAGTTTGAAATTGATTTATTTTATATGTTAAATTTTCTTTTTAAATTTAGTTATGAAAGCGTATAATACATTTTATAGTTGACTCGTCTTTTAAGGTCCTTTCTCTACTTTTTTTTTTTTTTTCCTTTCTTTTCTTTTTTTTTAACAGTCACTGTCCGAAGAAATTAATTAAGAAAAAAGAACACTTAATTATATCAACTGCAATACACTCTTCTACATTGTCGTGTATAATACCTTTAACTTAAAAAAAGTTCCTATGTACAGGTAATATATGTAAATTCCTTTTTTGTAAAATAAACAACGTTATCATATTTTTATTTTTTTACAATTATATTAAAATTATATAATAAAATTATTGTAATATATCATCCTAGTGAATTACAAAATTAAACATGAAACCTGGTTCTCGCTTGAAACAGTTACTTAGTATTTTAAAAATTCTGCATACAAAAGCTTCTGTACAGATTTTAACACCCAAAAAATTAAATCGAAGATAAATGCAGAGGTGGGGATCTGACACAGCTTAAAAGACATTATTTTCATACAGTAATCTTATTCGTACTTTTTTTTTCCAATTATAAAAAGGGTGGGTTATTATTTATAAAAATTGGTATCAAAGCTGCACCAGATATCTAACCCTGTAACCCAATCGCAAAATTTAAAATTTCATGTTTTTTTTTTTTTTTTTTTTTTTTTTTTTTTTTTTTAATAAAAGAATACAGAAATGTCTTACATTAAATGCCTACGACTTTTAAAAACCAGAACTACATTTTAAACTTAAATTTTTGTGCAAATATTTGATTTGGAATAAATTAAACAAAAAGACATTTATATATATATATATATATATGTATATACAAACTTCCCTTATTATTAAAAGGAGATTTAGCGATGGCTTATTAAACCAATAAAAAATACAACTTTAGTAACGCCGAAGAGAAAAAATATGGGAAGCATACAGCTGTTTCGATAGCCTTAGCGTACCATCTTCAGTGCATAAAAAAAGATAACTGGAACTGGAGAAGTGCTTGTAGGAGAGGGACCGAATTTAGTTCAACCAATAGGATTACGGGAAAGGTGGGGAGTGTGGCCAATAGGCATTTAGGAATGTTAGCTGTGTAAACAGTAGAAAAACTAATAGAATGTGGACTGAATGTAAAATTTCCAACAATCAGAAAAATAGGGAACAGCGAAATCACAATTTACAAGGTTTTTAAAATTTTTATAAATATGAAAAGCTTCAAAGAAATCGAGTTCATGAATGGATTTAGGTCTGCAAATTATTTTAGCTGAATTAAATTTAAAATTATGATTTTCCTCCCAGCAATGTTATTTTATAAGTTTTTTTAAATGTTAAACAATACTTAAAAAAAAAAAAAAAGTGTTTATTTCTTATAAAAATACTTAGTATTTATTCACAGCACATTTGTTTGAGTTATTCAACATTAAAAAACAATTCGAAAACTAATCACTGAAAGATACGAATATATCAAATATTAAGCGGATTGCATGAAACTTGTGTTTTTTTTTCCTTCACAAATAAATTATTTTTACATTTATATTTGAATGTTTTTCTTTAATTTCAATAGAAAATTAATTCTTTGCATTTCAAGCTTTTTTTTTTTTATGCAATTTAATTATTTTGCCTCTGATAATTAACAATGAATTTCTTTTACAAGGCAAGTTTTAAATGGGAGAAACTTTTAAAAAGAGTTGCTAAAAAGGAAATGAATTGTTATTTTTATAAAATGAAGTATTAATTAAAATGGCTCTGTAAGCTCCAGTTCCTTTAAGTGAAATTAAAAAAAATATTGATAAAATAATAAAAGATTTATTTATTATTACACATAATTTCGGCCTTAATAATTAAAATATTTATGAGATTATCTCACCAAAGTAAAGAGAGAAAAAAGAATGGAAAGGATATATCAATGAAACTGTAAAATTAGTAAAGGCCATAAAAATATATTTGCAATATTTTCGCAGTTAAAATATTACTTCGATCATTCTCTTCAATATCATCTCTTGAGTAAGCTTAGGGGTCGATCCAGGCAAAAGTTGGGACCCTTTTGCTGCCCCTTCACAAAATTCAAATCTCTAAAATGGGCCCCTTCACAAAATTTAAATCCTTAAAATGGGTCCCTTCACAAAATTCAGATTTATAAAAACAGCCCTTTGACAAAATTTTGCTTTATAAAAATAATACTTTTGTAAAATTTTTCCATGTTTACAGTATTATTTTTAATGAGTGTCTATACGCTTGCTTAATAAAATGCTATTAACTTGATATTAAACATTAGATAGAGTAACTTCTAAAATGAAAGGTTTCTAGCGACAATTCTTTTTTTCATAAAAAGATTTTGATTTTCACAAAAATAATTTGTTTTTCACAAAAATGGGCCCCAAAAATTAAAACCTGGATCAACCCCTGAAGCTGCAAAGAATCTCCTTTATTCTTATTATTACTATAAAAACAAATTTAAGAGAAATGGACTTCCAATTTATGTTTTTAATTAGCCCAATAGAAAGTAAAAAAAATTCATAAATTCAATTTGGAAACTTGTAGATTTTTTTTTTCTTTGAAATTGCATATTCTGAACTTTTTTATATTGTTTTATAATCATAGTTTTATGTCATTTCTCGTTTGTAAATAAAAATTAAAGCAATTTTTGATATTTAATCGATAATTATGTAATTTATTTGTGTTTTCTATGTATAGATACTCTTGTTTTTAAAACTAATCTTAAGATAATGATATTTTTTTTTATCTATTTATCTATTTATTTTCGCAGTTTTTGCTCTTGGAATAAACTCCTTTGAGAGTGTTTCTATCAAAATATTATTACACATCATATATTTGTTGTTGTTGTTTCAAGTGACTTTCGATGCCTTTTATGTTTATTTATTTAATATAAATAATATCAACTAATGCTTTTTTTTTTTTTTTTTTTAATTTGTATTTTGTTATTTTAGTTAATATGTGTAAACAGAAAAGGGTTCTTACGTATTATCGCAACCAGGTTAACGCGATTTGTAAGTTTGAGTAAGAAAGTTATTAGTATTAATTAAGTTATTATTATTATTAGTTATTATTATTATTAAGTTATTATTATTATTATTATTATTATAAGTATATTATTATTATTATTATTATTATTAAGTTATTATTATTATTAGTTAAGTTATTAGTATTAGTTAAAGTATTTCACGGCATTCAATCTAACCAGTAAGCAAAATAATTTCTTTACGAAAAACCACGTATAACACGTAGGGTTGCCGTAAGTAGGGTCGCCAAATTTGGCGATTTATGCGAATTTTGGCCTGGTTGCGATAATACGTAAGTACCCAGAAAAGTACATGTAAAAAAAAAGAAGAAAAAAGACATATATTTTAATTATATTTAGAAAAGAAAGAAAAAAAATTTAAAAAATTAACAATATGTTCTGAAATATATGTTAAATGGAATGAATACTAAGCTTCCTGGTTTTTGATCATTATAATGTGGAAATATTACATATAAGAATATATAGATATAGATATACAATGATGTGATTTATGTCAGTTTGAAATAAATTAATTTGCACGATAAAAACTATATATTTTAAACAATGATGCAACAGAAGTGCGAAAAATAGTAAAAATTATTCGTCAGGCTTTCAACAATAAGAAATTGTTTTTATTTTTTCATTTAACCAAAGTTGCTACTTTATTCACAAATTGTAAAAATCCAATAAACCTTTGTAACAATCAGCTCATAATTTACTACAGAAGAAAAACGAAATACATATATGTATGCTTTACCAGCAAAAATGTAATGGATAAGAAAAAATAAAGGTAAAACAACTAATAGAAGAAAAGTAACTGCTATTCGTGGAAAAGATAAACAGAAAAAGTTTGTCATCAAATATATATCTTTCAACGAAATGGCAAGAAAATATATTTTCTTCTGCCAAAATCTCGCATTAAGTTTCCAATACTGTTCGCTTACAAATCGTTTCGTATTGAACTAATGGGTAACTCGATTCGTTCACTATCTAGGTTGCTCTAATGGGAGTCAGCTGCCGTGGAAATAGGATTAAAGCAGTACGAGACACTGTTTCTGGGAAAATAGGAAACTAGTTACGGAATTATCCTGCATTTACTGGAAAAGGAAATCGTTTTAACTTTGTTATAACCTTTTACATAAAATATTACCAATTATTTTTAAAAGCCATTCAGCTGGTTTTAAATTGCTGCATGTTTGTCAGACGACTGAGTCATAATCATAAATATATATTTATCAAACGATACATAAAAGTTGCAACATGAAAATTCAGAATCGAAATTTATTCACTTATATTTTAAAAGTATTTGCAAAATTTTAGATTAGATCTTCATCTCCTAAAGCACCGTGTAGTTATATTGAAATCATTTTAAATTAACAAATTTTATTAAACTTGATGGAAAAAGATAAATATTCAAGAAACATCTGTATTATTATATTAAAATTCTAATTAAGTACAACTTATTAAACAAGCATAAGATAAAACCTTTTTAAATTATATTTGTAAACATATTAATTTGCTGAATAAAATGTTTATAATAAAAAAAGTGTCTAAACAGAGGATCCTTTCCAATGAGGATTAAAATTGGGATGGAATGTCTCCTGACTACCCCTAGGGGTGAGTTCCTGAACGTCGCCAATTACCCATTGCGTAACTCTAGTGCGACGTAAAGCTCACTGACCCCTAAACCACAAAACAGCAGAAATTGAGTTGATAATGGCGTTTCTTTGTAATTTGCTCTCACTGTTACTTTTAAGAAACCATGAACAAGTTGTTCAGATTTAAATTTAATTGCAGTTCATTCAATAATTTATCTGTATACATACCTTTACATGCACTTAATTTTTTTTTTCGCTAAAATATACCTTAAATTAGATTTCCCAGTTAAATTTGATAAATGGGATTTTGCTCATTCTTTGAATTGATCTAATAGGCAGATCACATTATGTTTTTAATATTATTGTTAATATTTTTCACATCAGAGTATTTTGACGATTAATCACCCTTAAGTTGTATCTATTTTAAATTTAAACCATTCTGCTTATAATGACGAAATTCTCGTGAAAAATCCCTCTTGAAAGATACAATGAGGTATAGACAAAATTAAAACCAACATTTTTTAAACTAAGCACGCCTAATTTTTATCAGAAATATTCTTCGTTCCACATTGGCTTAAATGTGAAGTTAATAGATTCACAGTTTTAAGTTTAAAATTCTGCATTTACTTAACTTTATTTAACTTTTGTTTCACCCTTTAACCGTTTATTTACCGCATTATGAAACACACGAAAAAAAAAAAAATATTCATTTAAAACATATTGTTTAGTTACTTAAAATTACTTTTTAAAGATATATGCAATAAAAATTACTATTTTTACCCCATCATAATAATTAATAAGGATTAAGATAATAATTAAGGTGGTACTTTAGTGTATACCACTGAAACATAGAGGTCGAAAAAAAACATTTGAATGTTAAAAAGTATTTACTTTATATGTTCCTTATATTTTTTCTTAGATTAATAAAAGATTCTTGAAGTAATATAAAAACACATGTGAAGATCTTGTAAAAGATCAAGCAAAACATACTATAAAATCCTTTCTAGAATAAAAACGGCTACATATAGCATCTAGTGCCTTGCAGTGAGATTAAAATGAGGTATACATGATTGATTCTTATATTTGTTCCTTCTCTGCTCGGTAGATAAAATTCGTTGAAATTTAAGAAATGATGCTTAAAAGGAGGCCCATTGCTGACGTTCCTTTAGTTCTGGGTAGGTGCGAATGCGCCTTGCTTGTTTGACCAAATTTTTAAAAGTGCGATAGCATCTAAACGCCTTATTCAATTTTCGCTGAAAATTTATATGAATATTATAAATCACTGTTGCACTAACTATAAGCATTTTGGTGAATCTAGCATTTATAGATTTTACAGGGACACAACGAAAAGTTCTTTATCATTATGATCTATGGGCTCTAAGTTCAGTAGTGTTAAATAAAACATCGTGTAATATATGGAGAAAAATATTCAAACACTCTATTATGGTTTTCTCTCTTTTGTTTGTTTAACAACTCCTCTTTCTTTACTTTATCTACAAAACTGTTAATTACTCAATGTTCGGAAAGTCGAGTGGAGTCACTCCATACTTTTTTTACCTGTAACAAACGTTACAATTTTTTGCACTCTACAGGGTGGCTACTAAATACTGTTACAAATACTGAGTCATTTTATTTCACAGATATAAAGTATAAAATTAAAATTCCACTAGTTTGATAAAAAACACAAATGACAGTTTACCTAGAAATGATTTTATTCAAATCAGCCACCGTTTTTGTCGATTACTAAAGATAATCTGTTGCGTTATTGTCCGATTGCGGCACGAATCACTTTTAGAGGTAATTTGTCCCATTCTCGAAATATGGAAGTTTTAAGTGAGTCCAAACTTCTCTGTTGTTTAGCATTCACTTTGGCCTCTAAAATATGCCAGATGCAATAATCTAATGGATTAAGATCCGATGATGAAGGTGGTCAATCTTCTTGCTTGATAAATTTGGGACAGTTGACATGAAGCCAATCCTGTGTTAATTTTGCTCTGTGTGAAGGTGCAGAGTCTTGATGAAACATCCAATTCTTTTTAGGATATAATCTGTCAGCATATGGCAATAAATGTGTTACCAATATGTCCTGTTTGTAAAACTCAGCATTGATTTTGACCCCTTTATCAATGAATTTCAGAGGCGATTTTCCATTGTTTGAGACTGCTCCCCAAATCATAACAGAACTCTTGTTTTGAAAGCGTTTGACTGTTGGAAGGTTTTCAGGTATATCCTCAAACGTTCTTGAATATATTACATAATTTTTGGCCTTATAACATTGTTCAGTGCAAAATAGTTTCTCATCAGAAAATATTATTCTGTCAATGCTTTTTTTACCGTGTCATCTAAGCAATTTCTTACATCTTTGTAACTTTTTTATTCTTTGTTATTTAGTCAAACTTTGAACTTTCTTTTGCGATAAGGATGAAATCCCAGATCTTCATTTAGAATAACTTGCATAGTTCTACCATTCACATTCTCTTCTGTAGCCATTTTATTTTCAAACTACCAAAGATTTCTTCGTACCTTTTCACGAAGTTTTTTTATGCACTTATTTGCGCGAGCCGATTGTGGACGACCAGGCCGAGTTCTGTCTTTATAGCTCCAATAATCAATTTATTGTCCCATATATAAATACCCTATTAAATCCAAGATATTTTAATTGCTTAAAGATTTCACCTGCAGAAAATCCACAATCAAAGAACCGTTTAACCATTATCTGTTTAGCTTCCATTTCTAAAAAAAATTCCATAAACTTTTTCCTTTAAAAAAAAAAAAAAAAAAAAAAAAAAATCGTCCTCGCTGAAAGAAGGTTATCAACCGCAGAAAAAATAGAATAAATTGTTTCAACAAATGATTAAAATTAAATCCGAATTTTTTGAGTGTTACAGTATTTAATGGCCACCTTGTATAGTGTAAAAATACAAAGCTATTTATCTATTAAATTAATTATTATTTGAGTTTAATCAGGTCAACATATAGACGGATTGAACCCCAAAATATCTGGAAAATTAAAAAAGCTTATATATACATATATATATATATATATATGAGACTTGTGTAATAAGTATGTCATTTCTCTTCTGCGTAAGTACTTTAACATGTTTTTACTACTCAGTGTATTTATATTAAATTGTCATCGTACAATATTTTTATTCAAAATACATCTCATTTAAAATTTCATATGTTGGTATTTTCATCTATCTTTCGTTTGCTGAGTGTTATAAAGGAATTAAATTATTCAAACTATATATATATATATATATATATATATATATACGAACAGCCATGTGCTTAATATCCATTTTTGAAATTAGTTTAGCAGTTTTCAAAAGAAAATATGTGGTGATCGTTATAGGGTTAAAGGAATTCACAAAAAAAAAAAAAAAAAAAAAAAAAAAAATCTGGTGTGAAACAACCACACGACTTCCATTACCCGCTATTACACGAACTTTATGCATTTTTTGAGGGATAATGTGATCAGAAGAGATAAAATTGACAAAACAAAAGTAAACACCTAAAAATGTTCCGCGTAAAGACGTTTAAAACCGATTTACATAGCGAGTAGCGAGTAAAAGAAAAAAAAAAATCCGTACAGCTGTTTTTAAAGGAACGCCCTTGGGAGACCTGAAATTGGGCTATTTATACAGGACGCCTATCAATTTTCCTGAACTAACCAACTATATCATTCGAAAGGACATCTAATAGAGTGTTTACATAGCAAGTTTGAAGAAAATCGTTAGAGCCGTTTTTGAGATACGGGCTTACGGTTCCACGTCCTTTTTCCGATGTCCCACGTCCTTTTTCCGATGTCCCACTTCCGGTTAAACTCAATTATTGACAGAAAAACAATAATTACATACAAAAGCATATTTAAAAGTGAGTTAAAATGGCGAGTTTGAAAAAAATCCGTACAACTGTTTTTAAAGGAACGCCTTTGCGAGGCCTGAAATTGAGCTATTTATACAGGACGCCTATCAATTTTCCTTAACTAACCAACTATATCATTCGAAAGGACATCTAATAGAGTGTTTATATAGCAAGTTTGAAGAAAATCGTTAGGGCCGTTTTTGAGATACGGACTTACGGTCCCACTTCCGGTTTCCGATGTCCCACTTCCGGTTTTTCAATTTTCACCAAAATTTGGAAATTTCATCTGTACACCAGACGTATTTCAATTCTAAAGTTTCGTAGCTCTATCTTTATTAGTTTCTGAGCTATAATAGCCAGAAGAATCTCCACATACATACACACACACACACATACACACACACATACATACACACTGACCAATTGCCAAAAACCACTTTTTTGCACTCAGGGTGCCTTAAAACGTGTAAATCAGGTGAAAACCCGATATCGAATTTTCAGACCGAATACAATACTTCCATTACCTACGGTAGTAGGGTAATGGAAGTAATAATAATAAGAATGACATCTGATAGTATTGGCATACATATCGACAATAATTAACTGGTTACATTTCCGATTAGACTTACTGCTTAAAGGGCATTCAGAACCACTACAAACATCCATAACTGAGCCGGAACTCGATCCTGGCACTTAAAGCAAGAATTGCAATCAAGAGAGCAAACCATTCAGCCACCAAATGCATGATTAGAAAAGCGCATACACTATCTTAATACGAAATGTGTTACAATAAACTTCGATACCATACGTAGATATCTATGGCATAAAATTATATTACGATATTATAATCTAAAAATAATTTGCATTGCTCGTAAAATAAATAAAATAACGTCATAGATTTCAAGATGAAAACGAATTAAAATAAATAGCCAATGTCAATTTGCAAAAGAAATAAACTTTATCATAGGATAAAATTATATAATTTAAACTACTGAATATTTTACATAAATTTCCATAAAAAGCAATCAACTATTGCATCAGATGAATTTGAATTTAGAAAAAAATGCAAATTTAAACTTTATGTTATTGATCTCCAATATTACTGCATATGAAATTCTTTAATGTGTTTTCGATTCTAGATGCGCAATACATCTCAACTCAAGATCATCTCAACTCATCTGATCATCTTCACGTGTATAATATTGAACTTTCCTAAAAATTAAGAATCTATATTTTATTATTGTAAATATTAGAGAAAGAAAAAGTGTGTCATTTACATGCCTTCATGCTATCTACTCTTTATTATTATTATTATTATTATTATTATTATTTGTTGGTTTGTTTAAATAGTCTTTCAAAAAATATTAAGAAATGTTAAATAATGCTTTAAGTTTTACATTAAACGTATTTTTATAGACTTACAATTTTTTTTTTTAAATTCATAAATATTAGATTTCGTGTATGTGGTATGTGTAAATTTCTTTTTATAATTTGTGCACTTTAACAACATTTAACGATGATAACAACACCAATAACAAACACAATAATAATAATAATAATAATAATAATAATAACGTATGGTCATCCACAAAAGTGTTTACATTTTCAGGGTCAAAATCTTATTTCTTTTATACAATAAAAAAGCGTCGTTAGCCTTTTTAGTAAAATATCTTGAATTTTGCAAAATAAGAAATAGTCTATTACAGTATCTAAGAACTTACAAATATGTAAAGAGAAAAACTCTTAGTTAAAAATAGGAATCGGGTACAAAAGTAAATTTTTTATAGAAGAATGTTTTAATAACTTTAATATAACTTAATATAGCAGTTAACAATCATTTAATAATACAAAAAGCATTTAAGAAAATAGTAATTTATTTTAAAATATGAATTTGCGTTTTTCAGCAAAGATTTCTTTATTAATTTAAATAAAATATCATTTCACTATGCTTATATTTTACTCATTTCTTAATATTTATTCATTTATTTATTTGGCATTCCTACACCTCTTGTGAATCCACACATGCACGTTAAATTAAAAAATATATGTATTCTTTTAAATAATCTTCAGTGGAATATTTTGATCGATTTCCTTTTCTATTATTTGGCTTACTTAATCACTCATTACCAAATATTCCACTTCCGACATTTACAAAAATTCCTCTTTTTAACTGAAAGTAAGTTGCAAGTGAATTTCTTTTGACAACTTACTCTTTTTAGAATTTATTTTTAGCAACAAAGGTATAAATAGTGATTTAACATAAAAATGGAACTCCGGAGGATTGCAGCAACAATTTTTAATAAAAAAACGTCTGTGGAAGTATTTTTACTATAAAGATTTAGAAAAGCATAAAGATTTAGCATAGCAATTCTTTGGTGCTGTCAAACGCGGAAAATGTTTTCAGTGTGCTAATATATAAAATTATTTTTGGTTATAGTATAATTTTTTTCAGTCAGGTTGTTTTATTATTTTTTTGTGTTAGTAAAATATTGAAATTTAGTTTGATATGTGGTTTTTAGTTTTTAATACCGGATGTTCTAAAAGTCAAGAAATTTTTTCGTAAATCGGTATTTTCTAAAATAGTCTGTGTTAGATAGCTTTGTAAACTCTTTATAATAAAAACAATTTTAAATATAGTCTATTATATATCGGATGTAATAAAATAAATATCCAAAAATAGACGGTTATTTTCCCAAGTTATTATAGATAATAATTATTTACATGTCTGAATTGACAGTCTCAGCTCTGAGCGTTTGCATGGATATCGATTGTATATTTGTGTCGATTACTGCAATAAAGTTGGCGAGTATATTTAGTTTTTTCTAATACATTCTGTTCTTGATAGAACCGACAGAAAAAAAATCACATGGATAGAGATCTGGTGAGTAAGGAGACCAATTAATGCTTATTTTGTAAACATTTCTGTAACCTAGTGCAATAATTGCGTTTTATATATATAGTAGAACCTGATTAACGTGAATCGCAAGGGGGATAAAAAATGTGTTCATGCTCAGTAAATAATCTTCATATATCTAAACTAATCTTCATTTTGACATAGATTGTGGAAACAGTTCATGTTAAAAGTAATTCACATTAACAGTGTTCACGTTAACGAGGTTCGACTGTATATATATATATATATATATATATATATATATATATATTTTTTTTTTTTTTTTTTTTTTTTTTCAGTGTTTTTTACAGGATTTTCTATGTAACCCTGGTGTTACCCCAAAGGAACTCAAGTGACTCATTGTGATGTGTACAAGACTTAATTGTTCGACTTTAACTGTATAAAACTACTTCGGTATATATATATAATGCTGTCTACTCTCTTTTTTTATGTTAAAAAACATCACCTGAAGATGCTACGTACTCGTAGCGAAAAGCTTCGTGCACATTTTTAATAGTAATAAAATGCATTATACGTGTTTAAAAGTGGTTTTATATATTTTTTGACTATGCTAACACGTGAAATCATTGCAAATTTTAAACTTTTAGAAGTTTTTAATTTTAATTATATATATATATACATATATATTGAGTCAGGTTGTTTTATTATCTTTTTGTGTTAATAAAATATTGAAATTTAGTTTGGTATGTAGTTTTTAATTTTTAATACCAGATGTCCTGAAAGTCAAGAAAGGTTTTTCTTAAATAAGTAATTCCTGAAATGGTTTGTGTTAGATATCTTTGTTAACTCTTTATAATAAAAACAATTTTAAATGTAGTCTATTTTATATAGGATGTAACAAAAAAAAAAAAAATAAATAAATAAAATAAAATAAATAAAATAAATTATTTTTCTCAAGTTATTACAAATAATATGAATGTTCAAAAGCATTATATATTACGTCACATGGTATTTACAGTAGCGCGTGTTCCATGTGCGACCCTTAATTATATACATGTCTTACTTTACAGTCACAGATTTGAGCGTTTGTATGGATATCGATTGTATTTTTGTGTCGATTACTGCAATAAAGTTGGCGAGTGGATTTAGTTTTTTCTAATCTATTCTATTCTTGATAGAATCGACAGGGAAAAAAAATCACATGGATAGAAATATAGCGAGAAGGAGATCAATTAATGCTTATTTTGTAAACATTTCTATAACGTAGTGCAATAATTTGGTTATATATATATATATATATATATATATATATTGAGTCAGGTTGTTTTATTATCTTTTTGTGTTAATAAAATATTGAAATTTAGTTTGTGTGTTCTAAAAGTCAAGAAATTTTTTTCTTAAGTTGGTATTTCCTAAAATTGTTTGTGTTAGATATCTTTTTTAAATCTTTATAGTAAAAACAATTTTAAATGTAGTCTATTATATATAGGATGTAAAAAAATAAGTATTCAAAATAAGGACGTTTATTTTTCTCAAGTTATTATAAAGAATATGAATGTTCAAAAGCATTATATATTGCATCATGCACTATTTACAGTGCCGCATGTTTCATATGCGACCCTTAATTACTTACATGTCTTAATTGACAGTCACAGATCTGAGCGTTTGCATGAATAACGATTGTAATTTTGTGTCGGTTACTGCAATATAGTTGCCGAGTTAATTTAGTTTTTTCTAATACGTTCTGTTCTTGATAGAACCGACAGATAAAAAATCACATGGATAGAGATCTGGCGAGTAAGGAGATCAACCAATGCTATAATTCTATAACCATGGTGCAATAATTAGGTTATTTATATATATATATATATATATATATATATATAAATATATATTGAGTCAGGTTGTTTTATTATCTTTTTGCGTTAATAAAATATTGAAATTTAATTTGGTATGTGACTTTTAGTTTTTAATACCGGATGTTCTACAAGTCAAGAAAACTTTTCTTAAATCGGTAATTCCTAAAATAATTTGTGTTGGATATCTTTGTTAACTCTTTATAATAAGAACAATTTTAAATGTAGCCTATTACATGTAGAACGTAATAAAATAAATATTAAAAAAGACGTTTATTTTTCCCAAGTTATTATAGATAATATGATTGTTCAAAAGCACTATATATTGCATCACATAGTATTTGCAGTGCCGCATGTTCCATGTGCGACCCTTTATTATTTACAACATGTCTTAATTGACAGTCGCAAATTTGAGCATTTGTATGGATATCGATTGTGTTTTTTTGTTTGATTATCTGATTTCTCGAACTAATTAGATTTTTCCACACTCTTTTTCCTATTTAACTTTAATTATTTTCATGTACAGTAGGGGGACCATTAGTAATTTACTATTATAACAACTAGCGAACCTAACCGCACATTGGTACTTTTGTATGGATATCAATAGTGTTTTTTGTTTGATTATCTGATTTCTCGAACTAATTAGATTTTTCCACACTCTTTTTCCTATTTAACTTTAATTATTTTCATGTACGGTAGGGGGACCATTAGTAATTTACTATTATAACAACTAGCGAACCTAACCGCACATTGATACTTTTGTATGGATATCAATAGTGTTTTTTGTTTGATTATCTGATTTCTCGAACTAATTAGTTTTTCCACATTCTTCTTCCTATTTAACTTTAATTATTTTCATGTACGATAGGGGGCCCGTTAGTAATTTACTATTATAGCTACTAGCGAACCTAATCGCACATTGGTACTTTTATATGGATATCAATAGTGTTTGATTATCTGATTTCTCGAAGTAATTAGATTTTTCCACATTCTCTTTCCTATTTAACTTTAATTATTTTCATGTACGATAGGGGGCCCGTTAGTAATTTACTATTATAACAACTAGCGAACCTAAACGCACATTGGTACTTTTGTATGGATATCAATAGTGTTTTTTGTTTGATTATCTGATTTCTCGAACTAATTAGTTTTTTCCACATTCTTCTTCCTATTTAACTTTAATTATTTTCATGTACGATAGGGGGCCCGTTAGTAATTTACTATTATAGCTACTAGCGAACCATTTACTATTATAGCTACTAGCGCACATTGGTACTTTTATATGGATATCAATAGTGTTTGATTATCTGATTTCTCGAAGTAATTAGATTTTTCCACATTCTCCTTCCTATTTAACTTTAATTATTTTCATGTACGACAGGGGGCCCGTTAGTAATTTACTATTATAACAACTAGCGAACCTAACCGCACATTAGTACTTTTGTATGGATATCTGTAGTGGTTTTTGTTTGATTATCTGATTTCTCGAACTAATTAGTTTTTTCTGCATTCTTCTTCCTATTTAACATTAATTATTTTCATGTACGATAGGGGGCCCGTTAGTAATTTACTATTATAGCCACTGGCGAACCTAATCGCACATTGGTACTTTTGTATGGATATCAATAGTGTTTGATTATCTGATTTCTCGAACTAATTAATTTTTCTACATTCTTCTTCCTATTTAAATTTAATTATTTTCATGTAGGATAGGGGACCTGTTAGTAATTTAATATTATAGCCACTAGCGAACCTAATCGCACATTGGCACTTTTGTATGGATATCAATAGTATTTTTTGTTTAATTATCTGATTTCTCGAACTAATTGGTTTTTTCCACATTCTTCCTCCTATTTATATTTTCATGTGCGATAGGAGGCTCGCTAGTAATTTGCTATTGTAGCCACTAGCGAATGAAATTGTACATTGTTGCTCAACAGTGAAAAAGGTCTCCCCTGACTGTTTTTTTTTTTTTTTTTTTTTTTTTTTTTTTCCCGCCGTTCTGAGCTATTCCGAATTGAAAAATAAACTGTCATAAGATGTGTTTCAATTATTTTATTTCTCATTGCTTGTTTGAATCTTTTGTTTTTGGGTTTCGTGTCACTATAACACACATGCAGCATTATTTAAATAGCAGCTATCTAGAATTAATATTAAGGTAAGTTTGATGTTAAATTAAATTTTGTAAAAAAAATCAATATGTAAAATTTATTGTTTCAAAAATCAAAAAGTAAAATTAATTTTTTCAATAATTAACAATCAGTCTTCAAAGGTTCTTTTAATTTCATTAAATTTTGTTCTTTTTGGTCTATGTAGTTTCAGCTGTCTTAAATCTGTTGCTCGGTTTTACTATGTTTTAAAAATTATTAATATATGTATTTTTTTTTTCTGCGTGTAGGTATATAATTCCAACACGTTTTAAGTCCGCCTTTGTAGTTTGGTGATTTAAATTGCAAATAATAGAGAAATATAATCTTATTTTTTTCATAGTCTATTTTTTTTACATCCTGTAAGCGCCTTGTTTTCCAAAAGACTCTTTTAAACAAAGCATAAAAAATCTTTTAAAATTCAGACATCACATGAAATGCGTTTTTAATTAATCTCTTTGTATTGTTATATATATATATATATATATGTATATTTCTTTAATATGTAATCTTATATCGATATTAACAAAAAAGGAATCGAAAAATTATAACTTTAAAAAAAAATATTAAACCTATTTCTCTTGGTGTAAAATTAATATATTATATTCGTAAATAAATTTTTATATGTAGAAATGATTCTTCTTTCAATTATAATATGGTCTGAAATTTTTATTTTAAAAACTATTTTAAAAATTTCAGTAATGAGAAAATTTTAATTGAAAGTTTGAGTTAAAAATAACTTTATCGTGATTCAAAATTGTTTTAGAAATGGAACAAAAAACACTAATGAAATAATAATCTCAAAGGGATTTAAATTATACAGTTTGAAATTGCCTTTTTCACTCTCTAAAATTTCAGATTAATTAAAAGACACGACTATAATTAGTAACTAAATTAGTTTCGAAGGAAAGAATAATTTGAGTTGCGTTAGGTTTGGAATACTAAATACAATATCTAATGAAAAGTAGGTTTTTTTTTTTTTTTCCTGTTTTAATTTTTAATTTTAATATATATTAAGAGAAATAAATGAAAAAATAAATAAAAAAAAAAATAAAATAAATCATGATCTATGACAAACGTAAAAAATAATATATATATAAAAATAAAAATACGAGATTATCAAAAAGTTTATATAATAATTAATGCGTTGTTTTATCATGTAAAGTGCCATCAGCACTGACTATTTGTGTTTTTAAGACATAAGCTAAATAAAGAGTTGTTCACTAAATTTACATTTATTCTTTTACCAAAATTTTTCATATATAGTTTGCATCTGACAAACAAATTTACTTAACATTTAAATTTATTTACTATTGTGATATCGAAATTTTATTTAAAAAAAATACGAATAAATAGAAAGAGAGAGCAGAAAAGTAATATCACATGATAAAAGGAAAAAATTAAATCTATTTTCCTTCTTTCATTTCACAGAACTTTCTCACCAAACATAAAAATAAAAATACTTTGTAATCTATAGTATTAAAACACAAAGCATTTTCCGTAAGACCAAAATCGTACGATCTGGGCATGCGCGAGAAATTTTTGAACCAATTCGAAACGGGAATATTCCTTTCTCTTTGTGCAGTGCGATACGAATACCGGTGATAGAAATCGAGCAGACGACATTAATATTTCATATGTCTATGGAGGACGCCTAATTAAAGCTCAATCATAAAAATAATTCACACGATTAATTCATTGATTCATACTTTCTGAGGCAGTATATTAAACTAAACCATTTCGCGAATTCTTATCGGTTACCGTCATGTGCATTTTCGTCGAAAATTTCCTTACACAGGAAGGTATTTCAGGATTTTATACTGTGGCGCCATCTGTTATAAAACATATATATTCCCAAAATTATTGTTTTAATAATTAGTATTTAAAAGATTTGCGCTTAATACCGTTTTGTTAAATAAATATTTTTCGAGTCATGATCTTTGTCCTATGCTGTTCGTAGAAAAGTATGTTGAAGATAAAAATTAGCGATCAAATTAAAAATACATGTGTGAAAAGTATTGATGTGTGCTTTCTTTCTCCAGTCTTACCATAATTTATAAATTCTTTCTTTTAATTACTCCTCAAATTCTTTTGGTCATATTTAGAGTAAAATTAGAAAAAATTCTTGGGATATTATTTTTATTATATGGAGCACGCTTAAATTTTGTATATTGATATTTCATGAAATTTACCCCCCCCCCCCTCCCCCTTCCCCTCCAACCAAAAATTAATTGATTACAAAAGGGGTTTTAAACTGGTTAAGAGCAATGCGAAATATTAAAACAGGAATGTTTAAAACTTTATGCTGTGAAAAGATTTAAGTTGCACATGATCCGTCAAATTTTGACTGGTATTAACTCGTTGACTCTATAATATATTTGTGCAAAACCAATGAAAATTTCGTTCGTTTAATCATTTTGCTGCATTTCTATTTCGAATTTCTAAAAACCTCTACTTGAGGAGGATATATGCATTAGAAGTAGCCAACATATCAAATTTGAAGTATTTATGTAGTTGTATTTTTACTGTAGAAATCATACAAAAATATTACTTTCGAGAGGATTTTTCCTAACCCCCTCCCATTGTGCATGCATTATAAATGTCGAACCCACATAGTACAACGATCCTAGTAATAAGCGGTAACTGTATCAAGTTTGTGTGAAATCAGTCCAGTATTTACCGAGGAGATGTAAGACATATTCACTCACAAACGTACAATGAATTTTATTTATAAAGCTTGAACGCATAAGAAACCACAGATTTGTATATATATATATATGTGTGTGTGTGTGTGTATAAATTTACAAAAAATATAGACAAATAAAAAATGCAGTATAAAAAATAAAAAGTACACTTTCCATGCAGAAATTAAATTCAAAGATACTCATCTAAATTTTTCGTTGAGTAATTTGTTATTAAAAGATTCTTATTAGTTCCAATTTTTGATATTCAGAAACAGTAAGAATTGCAGAAATTCTTAATATTAGTAAAAATATTATATTTTATTTTCTCGAACAAGTGAATGGAAGAAGTCTTAAAATATTGTTTGTAGAACATTATAGGTATGGCATTAGTGACAAGATCAGAGTACCTTTATAATAGAGAAGTGTTAAAAATATCTACAATTATCCAATTACGGATGTATTTTTTCATTCTTAATAAATAGGGCTAAAAATAACATTACAAAATATCATTACAAATAATTTACTTTCTGCAATTTTTTTAATTTTGAAAATTGCCTTCAAAATAAAGGCTGACTGCGATAGATAGGGACATTTGGTCATCTTTGACAATAAATTAAGATACTGCTTTGAATATAATTAAATTTAACAAGTACATAACACCTGTGTAAAAATATATATTGTCTGATAATTTTACTGTAAATTATCGTGCTGTGTCTGTCAAATTACGACTCTTGTTTCGATGTTTTTAATAGATAAATTAGTATTCTGTTATTCTTAACAGTGTAGTTTTTTCATCAAATTTTGATACACTTTAACACACTGGAAAATGAAATGCATCTCAGTCAGTCGAGAATTTTTGAAAGCTTTTTTAACCGGTGCAATTAACTGAGGAAAAGAAGGAGGTTTAGAAATGGCAAAATTTGAATTGAGTTTGAGAACAGAATTTTGACTATTGGAATGTCAATTGGAATGTTATGGATTCGTCTAGATTTAATTTACATTTTCACATATTACTTTACAGTTTTGTCTGACACGTGTTCAAAAAGAGGCCACATTTTTAGTATACGTCATGGTCGGTTCAAACGGGGACACTGACGTTCAGTTTTTCAGAAATGTTCAGTTTTTAACACTTCGCCTAAAATAATAATGCCTCTAGCACAAGAAACTGAACGTTTGCAAAAAAGAGTGAATGGCAAGAGGAAAGGCAAAACTGCCATACTCACTTCGCTTTACAAAGCAGAATTCGAAGCTGTGGAACAGGATCAAAATGCAAAGCAGAATAAATAGAAAAGAAAATTGGTCGAGAAACCCACCAAACCTAATCCTAGATATCCAAAAGCTAAAAAAGAGAAGAAAAAAAAATCAAGACCCAATGTTATCATCTGATGAGGAACAGAAAAATTTTTGTAATGAACTTTACATTGACTTGAAAGACAAAGAGGGGTGTATTCAATGTAGCAGCTGTCGAGGTTGTGCACATGAAGCCTGTTCGAGTGTTGAAGAAAGCGAAATTTCATATGTGAATTTTATGTTTGATTATGTTTTGTGTCATGCTAGTAACTGTTGAAAAAGATATTAAAATACTTTATCTGCATTTTGGTTTTGCATTAATTTCACTTTTTCTTTGTAATACAAGTTTTTCTAATAAAATTTCGCTTTAGGACTTGAATTTACGTTATTTCTTATGAGTACCCCATTTTACCCAACCGGTTGTCCGAAACGGGGACTTTGCACATTTTTTAGAAAAATGTTTTTTCTGCCTATACTAATGATATATATATATTTTTTAAATAACCTTGCCATCTGATAATCTAAGACATACTCTAATCAGGAAATGCTTTGCCGAATTTTCCTTATTTATAGATTTTTTTCTGCGGATAGAGATATGTTAACGTCCCCGCTTTGGACAACTTTCCCCTAATGATGTTAAAATGCGTTTAAACAAAATTCACCCCATATGCCGTAATGATAAGAATTTTGGCGTGTCCCTGTACACAATTCATAAACAATATAGACATAAAAAATTATACAGCTATTTCTATACAAACCCTGAACGTGTGTGCTAATTTGCAAGTCAGTCTGGGGACTTTTGCGGCCGCTATTGCGGTACATACAAATCCTGCCCATAGACCGTAATGATAAGAAAATTTCCGTAGTATCTCTGTACACGTACTACATATGGAATACACACTGAAAACTATACAGCTGATTCCATTGGGCTCATGAACATGTGTACCAAATGTCAATTCGATAGCGTGATATTTGCGGCCGCTATCGTACGTCACACAAACACACAGACGAAACCCAAAATCCTTTTGAGTCTCAACAGGGAGGCCTCCACTGACCCTTCAGCAATTATAAAAGCAAGTTCAATAATTATTTATAACTTTAAAACAATATTTATTGAAATTAAATAATAAAAAAAAAAAGGGGGAAAGAAAGGACGATAATGTATTATTTTTCTTTTATCATTCAGTTTTGTGCTATCAGTGCAAAAATAGTAAAAAAATATTCCTATTTGATAATATTTCTAATTTATTACATATATATTAATACTTGCCTTTTTTCACACCACTTTACTTGTAGAGAAATTTTCAGTAATACGTAACTACAATTAAATAAGAAGAAAAATGCTCTTTAAAACAGGTGGCATGGGTAAAAAAGTGGGTAACAATCTTCGGAATAAATTATAAATGTTGCAGATTAAATATTTGTATCATTTCAAAGAATATAAGTTCATTAATACTAGAAGTGGAAAATATTCAGAAAATATAAAGCTTTCTTCTTTCATGAATATCGAAGAAAAAAAAAAAAATGAATTAAATTATACGTTTATATTAAGAAATTTTTGTTTTTCCGAAACTATGTAGTTGAAAAAAAAAGAGAGAAAGAAAGAAAAAGAAAATATGTTGTGAGACATATAATAAGCTCAATTTCAGAGTTATTACAATCAAATTAAACGTCTACTTTATAGAACTATACTTACTACCTTTATTCTTTTTATATCTAAAAAGAAAGGAAATTGAGCCGCATCATTAAAAGATAAGTATGTTTATGCATCCGTAAGGAAAAAAATAATGAAGAACTATCTTTATAACGAATGGCTCCGAAAATATCCAATTTATAGAAAAATATTTCCCAATGTTTAATGATGCAATAATGCCATTACACACACACACACACACACACACAAAAAAAAAAAAAAAAAAAAAAATTGTAAGAGGTAGGTAATTTTGTTTTTCTTTGTAACAAATAAATAACAAAAAGCATCATAACAAAAGAAATCAATTTGATAAATTGAGTGGTTAGGGAAGAGGGATATGAAGATTTTTTCCAATCAAGGACTGTTCTCTTTACGTTCGAATATCATTTACCGATACGAAAAACCAAATCTAAGAATATATAGAAGAAGTAGAAGAAAATGTTTATTTGTAAAAGAATGCAAATAAAAAACAAATGAATTTTTTATGAAACCAATTTACATGTGGTCTAACTGCATTAATGTTTTTGTATTTTGAATATTGTGTTACAAAGCACAGATTTATAAAAAAAGAATTTTCCTTAAAGAAACATCTCAAGATTAATTATATATATATACATATATCCTAAATCAACCGAAGTATTTCATTCAAAGTAACTTTCACAATCAGTGATTGTTTTCTAAACGGAACGTCTTATTCAATGGGAATAAATATTTTTGTTTGTATAGTTTACAATTTAAATTAAAACATTACTTTTCAAATACTATAATACACACTAGAAGTAGGTAAAATACAGAAAAATCTTATAAATTAAATGTATATATAAAATTAATATTTTTGATGATTGTGTACTTTTTTTTCGGGAAAATTCTTTTTTGTAAAAAACCGCTTATAGGCTTGTAACTTTAACACATTTTTATTTATTTACAAAGATTTGTGAGTTCATAAGGGATTTTTCATAAAAAAGAACTTTTGCAACGTGATTGAAATAATAAGATCTTCAAAATAAATACGCGCATGGGTAAAACCCTTTATGAAATTTCAACTCTGAAAAATACTTAAAATCTATCTCGTGCTTCTGCAGACAGTTTGCTTAATTTTTACTCAATTCAAATGAACTTTTGACAAAAGTTGTTCAATATATCTAGTTTCCAACTTACTCAGTAAAAATTTGTCTATCTTTCGCGCATGCACAGTAAAACAATATTTACTAATCTATAATAAAAAAAGATGTCTGTCTGTCTGAGCATCTATACGTTCAGACCCTGTCCGCAGAAAGCAGAAGTACAAAATTTGACATAAGGGTGCTCACAAGCTTTGCCGAGGGGATAGTGAAAACAGAATTTAAAAATTTTAATTAGTTGCGGAGATATTAATTAAAATGTCGACCCATGTCGATCGAAAAATGACCGACAATCTAATGCTAATTGCTTAAAAAGAGACATTCTATCAACAGACGATTTTCTCCGCTGTCTGGAACGGAAACAAAACATCTGGAAATCATTAATGCCACACGTTCTTGAAGTGGGATTAAAAATTGCAAATTTCAAAATTTTTCAATTTTTCTTTGTCGCACACAAAACTTAATTTACAGCCCTAACATCACAAGACAAAGTTCCAGTTCAAATTTCATCGATTTCGGGCAATAGACAAAAAATTTACATTTTATTTTACATTTTAATTGCAAATTAATTTTTATTCTAATACGCGTATTTCAAATTCTAATTATGATTAAATTATTTTTAATGCATCGTTCAAAAGATATTTTAAAGTACTTTTATATTATCGAAAGTGGAATTCGAGATTTCACCTGATTTACATGTTTTAAGGTGTCCTGATTAGGTTTTCTTTCGTATCTCAGCTACTAATTAAAATAATTTCATAAGTAATACATCATTTGAAAGCTTTGTTGATTTTAAATTGAACCGTAGATTACAGAAATTTCTGCCGCCAGATGGCGCTGTAATATTTTAAAATTTCAATATTTCAAATTCTAATTATGATTAAATTATTTTTAATACATTATTCGAAAGATATTTTAAAGTACTTTTTTTTATCGAAAGTGGAATTCGAGATTTCACCTGTTTTACACGTTTTAAGGTATCCTAATTAGGTTTTCTTTCGTATCTCAGCTACTAATTAAAATAATTTCATAAGTAATACATCATTTGAAAGCTTTGTATTTGGAATTGAACAGTAGATTACAGAAATGTCTACCGCCAGATGGCGCTGTAATATTTTAAAATTTCAATATTTCAAATTCTAATGAGGGATAAAGGTGTTGTAAGTTATAAAAAGGGGATAAGGCGCCACCGAGCGAGACTTTGCTAAAGTCAGAAATTTGAAAGATCATAACATGGTGAGCGAACACGCTGTGTCAGGGCGCCGCAGTCGCTACCGAGCTGGAATTTACTGTGATTAAATTTTTCAATAAAGCTATTTTCACTGTATGCCAATAAGCTGTTGTAAGACCTGAAACGGGTAAAAGGCGCCGCAATCGCCATTTTGCGGGAGTTCCGTAAAGTCGAATTTTTCAAGGGTCGCGAACCACCTGGTCGCTGAAGGCGGCTAGTATAAAATATAAATGCTCATATTTTAGAAAATATTACACATGGGAATTTTATGTTTCAGAATAATGGTTCTCTAATGTTTTGCCATATTTTCTGTACATTTTCCAAAGTTTTATGGAAATTCGTTCTAGTTATAAGCAAAATATAATAATAATGTCTGAAAAAAAAATTATACCTGCCTAAATAATTGCGCAATTCGCGCACCAAAACATGCAAATATTATATATAGTATGTGCAACAATGTGTTAAAGTTACAAATCCTTTGTAGCTTTTTATATGATACAGGATGATCCAAAGTAATGTGCGCTCTTCTTCAATTAGTAGTTGGTGCACTCTGAACTAAATCGATAGTGGAAAATGTGAGTTTTTAAACTTTCTTTTCATGTCTGAAGTTCGGGTCTATTTTGTGCAGTATTTTTTAAGAAAATACAAAAAATGTAAAAAAAAAAAAAAAAAAAAAAAATGTAATAATTTGAACACTTACTGTATACTGTTAACAAAAAGAACAGCTGAACATTTTGCCACAACAACCCCCAAAAGCCAATTTGGCGAGTTTATTTTTTATTTTTATTTATTTATTTATTAAGGCAAACGCAAAAAATAAGGGCAAGTGACAACCGATCACTTTCCATTACACATACAAATCGAATGAAATCGATAATTTAGTAATATCTAATAATTAAGAATTTAATAGTATTAGATATATAATTAGAATATACATATATATATATAATAAAGATGATCTATTAAGCATAGTAGAAGATATATATATATATATATATATATATATATATATATATATATATATATGTATGTATATATGTATCAGTAATTATTCCTCGTAACAAAACATATATATATAGTATTCTTTTTACTTTTTCTTACCCATAAGGTAAAGAAAGTATTATTTTTGGGTCAAATTTTCGAAACTGAGTTTTTATTATATTTACACGTTTTGAGGTTATGTTTACACGTTTGTTATATTTACACGTTTTCATATTATAATTCTATATAAATGTAGATACAATAATGAAACGGGGGATTGAGAGGGTGGTAGCCCCGCTCACATAGAATTATTTGTCAAATAAAGCTGTTCTGAAGCATAATTTGAATTGCTTTAACATAGGTTTACATAAGAGTACTCGTTATCTTAACATTTAATATCCAATCTGTACTTTTAGTATTAAATTTCAGGGTACGAGAAAGTCGTGTGAGTGACACAGCAGATTATTTAAATTAAAACTGCAACAAAACATTTTCTCACTTTATGACAGTAATTCAAACGAAACTTGTAACAGAAATAATTAATTTCGCGAACATATTTTAACAATTGTTGTATGCAAAAATATTATATAAAAGATATAAAATATAAACCAATTAAACATATAAAATTTAAAAAAATATCATCTGAATTTTAAATTCAATTAAATGTAAAATTTTTTTCTTCCAACAGTGAATTTTTTTTTTTCCATATTAAAATAATTTTTAATAAAAGTAATTTATGGCTTATATAGGTTGTTTTTTAAAACTCTTTTCGATTAGATCGTCATCACACAATTCTCAACGCATTAACTTGTCGTGAAATAAAGTTAAACTCTGTTATCATTAACTACATTAATTTCTTTTTCCTCATTTCCTTCTTTTTATATTTGTAAAATTATTTTAATTGGTATCTACCGTTATTTCACATGCTGAAATTATATATAATAAGTTATTGTAGAAATGGTCTGCCTCTGCTGTTTTTCCAGAAGAAAATGATAACAGATGATGAAAAAGTTTATTTAAATAAAAGATTGGGTTATAATTATTAACAAAATTGATGTCATGTGTTGCATTTTCCATTATAAGATAAAAGTACAAGATTCCATTGAAGTAAATTTTATATGTTAAAACATAAATTAATATTATTTAAATAAAATTATTAATAATAATATAATTTCTTGCGTTTTACAAAAAATCAATTAATTATTTGGTTACTATTATATGAATATAAATTTCTACAATAATATAACTTTATTATTGATCTTTAAATAATTGTATTATTCTAAATTTTGTTACATAATGTAAATATAAAATGTCATTAATGTAGATATTTTGAAAAATAATTATTAGAAAACAATTATTAATTTTTTACAATATTTTTTTTAGAATATCTAAAATAGAATAAGTTCTTTAATATATTATATTAGTTTCTTTTCCTATTCTGGAATAGAATAAGTTATTTATATTTTAGCAAAAATAAATTATATTTCTAAGTTTTAATAATGTCTCTTTTATCATTCATTATCGACTAAAGTTTAGGAATTTATGATAAAATCCCTGTCAATATCATATTTAAATAACGTAAAATGCATAATATGGAAATAAAAATAATTAATTTTATTTCAAACATTTTAAAAAATCTTTATTTGGCTGTAATAATAAAGCAATTTCAGTAACGCCATTTTTTCCCTTTTCTGCAACAGAAATCTCCGTTAACCGACAAAATTTATTTTTTCTTTACGGAAGATTCCGTAGATAAACTTCTTTTGATAAGACATGCATCCTCGCTCCATAGAATTCTTGTCACTGATTTCAATTTAAATTTGTGGACAGTATTAACCACCATTTTAAAACTCTTACTTCCTTTTTCTTTTCTTTCCTTTTTCCCTCTTTTTTTTTTTTTTTTTTTTTTTTTTAATAATATTTTAATCAATAGCTGTAACATAAATTTTGCTGAAGCTTCCGTTTTAAAAACTGAGTATTTCCGTAATAACTTGAAAATTTGCTGAGATTTTTATTTTTTTTTTCTTTTAAGCGGCAGAGTATTTGGAAAGTGAACAAAGCTATATTTTAAGATTAAAAACTATTAAAAGTTTAAAATTATAAAACATTTCACGTGTATTCATTTCACTTAAATAATATATAAAAGGTAACAAACCACTTTAAAACACGTAGATACAATATTTTTATTAAAAACTACACAAAGCTTTTCGCCATCATAATAATAGCATCATCAGGTGTAATTGAGTTACATAGAACCAGCAATATATAAATAAAGAAGTTCAAATGGTTTAAAGTTACGGTTACAATATAAAAAATTTTTGAAAGTTACAGTTACAATAAAAAATTTTCATTTCAATATCATTTTCAGTATGTATATATTTTTTTTTAATATGGCACGCGTTGTGCTCATAGAGGGGGAAAAAAAAAGTACGGAAAATGATATTGAAATGAAAAATTTTTATTGTAACTGTAACTTTCAAAAAAAAAATTTTTTTTTTATTGTAACCGTAACTTTAAACCATTTGAACTTCTTGATTTATATATTGCTGGTTCTATGTAACGCAATTACACCTCATGATGCTATTATTATGATGGCGAAAAGCTTTGTATAGTTTTTAATAAAAATATTGTATCTACGTGCTTTAAAGTGGTTTGTTACCTTTTATATAAAGCTATATTTGTCGTGATAAAAAATAAACTATACGTTCAAAGGTTCGTTATAAAATCCTTACACGAAGTTTTTCTCGTAAAATATTGCAAAAGATATTTTCTTTCATTTATAGAACAGTATAAAGTATTGAGTTATAAATTTCCAATAAATATAATAACCATAGCGTAGCACTAGTGGGAATTAAAACCTACTCAATTAACGAACCCATTTAATATATCATGGATGTTAAAGTTTAGGTTGAATGTGTCTTACGTCGTCTAGTGCTACACTGGCCATCTGACGATTGTTTGGTACTCATCACAAAGGGTGTTCCGGATTCTTACCATCATAATTTTGATCCTACATGGATGGGACGGTGAATGTTTCGTAAATGATGGTTAAAAAAACATCAAAGCAGTAACACATAAATTGAATGTTTCTGTTATCGTCAATTTTCTGTATATCATCATTTAGTAATAATACAAGTATGATTATGTTCTCTGATATTTCCGATACATGTGAGTTCGGCTACGTTTACATATGTATTTAATAATGTAGTTGTTAATTTTTTTTTCTTTCTTTCGTGTAAACTTTTTTTTTTTTTTTAAGTGCACTACATACAATTTTCTGTTAGAGTGACCTCATATAATCTCTTCCTTCACAAAAATAGTTCTATATTTAGTGAGGAGCATAACGATAAAAAGAGACCATGGCGATGGCATAACGTTTATTCATGATATGAAACCCTTGATTAAGCAATTTTCTTTAACATAAAAAAAAATATATTTATTTACACATGAATAATTATTGAATATGAAATTAAACTGTAAGAGAAATTAAAATTGCAGATTTATTTGTAGATTTGCAGATTTATCGGTGTTACTTATCGATTCAGTTTTTAAATAACTTTTTATATAGTTATTTAAAAACTGATAAGTTAAACTGATAACTGATATAACTGATTTTATTAGTTTAAAATTTTATAATGCTTAAGTTTAAATTTTTATGGTACAATAAAAGAATTGTTTATTTATTTATTTATTTATTTTCATTATTAAAAAATACTTATACAGTAATAAAATCAATATATTGATGCCATTAAAAATCTATGACTGAAATACGCGTCATTTATTAATTCAAACAGGAAATGGCTTTTAATTTGTGCTCTAAAAGTAGATACGAAATATGTATATTATCTAAAGATTAAATTTATTAAAACTTGCATATTAGAGTAAATAGGACAAATATAGAAAACAATACCTATATATATATATATATATTTTTTTTAAGTATCTTGTGGAAACCAATAGGAAACTGGTGTGTGCTTGACGCTATAAAATATTTTTAGAAATCTTTTTAATTAGTTGATTTAGTCATAAATTTCTAAGTATTATGCATTTATTATGAGTGAGAATTTTTCGTGTGTATCGCTAGTTAGGTTACAGAAATACAGCATTAAGAATTTACCTAATGTATGTAGGTTTTAAAATAATTTCCATAACGTTCCTGGTAAATTTGGGGCAATTGATTGCTCAATATTTACTAGTCTTGTTACTTGAATAAATCTGTAACCGTGAAATATATCATTAAAAATATTACTAAATTTATGAAATCAAGAACGTTTCATGGACCTTCTCCAGATTTAGGAATGTTTCCGATATAAAAGAATCCTCCGCTGATGCTCCTTCCGTCGTTGAAACAATCAAGGGTATACTTTATTATATGCTTTATATTATGCCTTTGTTTCTTTCCCCTGGTGTACAGTCGGTAACAAAAGTGTCCGAACACTAGCGAAAATTCCTATATAGAAAAAGTACACTTAATACTGTTTTTTTAAATAAATCCTTGTCGAATCCTGTTCTTAGTCAGTCGAAGAACAGGATTCGACAAGGATTTATTTAACAAAACCATATGAAGTGTACTTTTTTTACATAGGAATTTTTGCTAGTGTTCGGACACTTTTGTTACCGACTGTACCATCTTCTCTTTTCAAAAACTAGTTGGCATAGGTGGACTCTGCTCAGTTCCCCATCATATATATGTTTTCATAAATTTATAGTGCAGAACATTCTCTTAACATGGTTATCATGTTAAGAGGAATGATTTTGACCAAACGCTTGATACAGTGACAGAAAGAAATCCCCGCCTAATAAGCTATCACACAGCGCCTAAAAACGGTTGACACAGTGATGGAATGAACTCCCCGCCTAATAGGCTATCCACCGTTCACTTCGATATATTTATCTTATTCTAATCTATTAATTTATTTTATTAGGGTCAATTTCGTAGTTTAGTTTTCATGATATTATTTTCAATGCAACAATCGTATAATGCATATTCATATGGAAAATTTTCAATTTTTTTTTATATTGATAAAATCGTAAATTATGAATAATTTACGAAATTTTCCTATTAGAATATTTATATTCAATCATGTTCAAATAAATATCATAAATGTAATTTTGAAGTTGTCTAACGTATTTATGTTCCTCAAAATGGAAGTTTATGCTCAATTTTGCCTTATTCTGACATGTTAAGTAAATCGTAAATTTCAAATAACTTACGAATTTTTTAAATTGGAAAAACCATAGTATATGATATTCATGCCAGTATCCAAAATAATATTTAAAAAGTGGTTTGACATCTTTACGATGAAAATATCCCTCAAGATTGACGTTTATGTGAAATTTTGCTCTATTCTGCCATGTTAAGAAATTCATAATTTTCCAATAACTTACGAAATTTTTATATTGGAAAATTCCTAGTCATTAATATTCATGCCAGTGTTCTAAATAATATTTCAAAAGTAGTCTGACATCTTTACGATGAAAATATCTCTCAAAATTGACGTTTATGTGAAAATTTGTCCTATACTGCCATGTTAAGAAATTCGTAAATTTCCAATAATTTGCGAAATTTTCAAAGTAGCATATTTATAGTTAATGATGTTCATTCCGGCAGCAAAACTGATATTTTAAAACTGGTCTGATACTTTTACAGTAAAAAGTTTTCATTTAATGCACGTTTAAGTGAATGTTTGTCCTATTCTGCCATGTTAAGAATATCGCAAATTTCTAATAACTTACGAAGTTTTTTAGTTCTAATGTTGCAAATGAATATGGTTCTTGCCGGTGTCGAAAGTAATATTTTAAAACTGATTTGACTTCTCTGCGACAATTTGTTCTTGAGATATCGTGTACACAGACTAACAGACTAACAGACACCCTACAGACAGACACCATACAAATTTTGTCATTTTCGGATTCCTCACACCTGAAAACGTGTAAAAAAGTCAAAAAACCGAGGTCGAAAATTTTCACGATTACCTAAGTTCCCCATACCTATAGTATGATGATGAACTAAGGGAAAAAAAAAATACGAAACTTATTTTTGGAACGTCCCTCGTATATATAGTTTTTTAGTTCATCAATAATATTTTACAAGATTTCCAACTCTTTCTAAGCATTCCTTTTATAGTCGCAATATCAGTAGATCGATTAATTTGTTCATCTGATCTGAGTTTGCACGAAATCAAAAGTTATTATTTAAAGTTTCATTTTTATTTTCCTCTTATTCTATAGCGACGGAGAAATTAGTAGGTAATCCTGAAATTTTTACACTGCCATTTTATTTCATTTAATTATTATGTGTGTGTTTTTACACATTTTGGGGTATGAGGAATCCAAAAGCCATAAAATCGATATGGTGTTCGTCTGTGAGGTAATCTGTTTGTTAGTTTGTTAGTCTGTGTACAAATTATCTTAACAACAAATGGTTGTAAAGAAGTCGGGTCATTTTTAAGACATTACTTATGACGCTGACAAGAGCTCTCTTCATTTTCAACATTCTAATTTGAAAACTTCGTAAGTTATTCTAAACTTACGATTTTTTCGACATTAAAGGGTAAGGAAAATTTTCATATAAACGTCTATTATTAGTGTTATTTTGATCATAAATAAATGTCATTTATAATGTTATTGTATACAATATTAAATATATCAACATTATACTTTTATATTAAAAAAATAATAATAATAAGTTATTCGAAGTAAAAGATTTTACAATAGAGCAAGAAGAGGGCAATATGTCACATAAATTTGCATTATTGGGATAATTGCGCTGAAAATAGTATGTAATTGAATGAATATTAAAATATGAAACTGACCCTAATTAGAGCCCACTTACGCTTTTTTTTTTTTTTAATGGTGGTAGAGGAAAACTTATATATTGAATTTAAAAAAAAAAAAAAAAAAAAAAGTTGCACCAAGTTTCATTTAGATAATAGAATCTTCAATTTGTATCGTTATTCTTTTAAATACATTGAAATGAAGAAGCAAAAGATAATATAAAAATACCCACAAATTTTACCTTTATTTTGACATTATAAATTGTGGAACTACGTTAGTAAAATTTTTAATTCTTTCCTTTATGTAATGTAAAATCCTTTATTCCCCAGTGAATTCATCTTTCCGCAGCATAAAATGATTTATGGGTTTAAGATATTTTAGATAAATTCTTTCTGACAAGATAGTCATCAGTCGCATATCACACAATCATTTGAGGCCGTAAAATGTGATTAAACTATTTAAGACCATTATTTATTTTTTATCTTTGTTTTCTTTTAAAAAAAAAAAAAAAAGATGCTTTAATTGATAGCCACTGCATAAATTGTGTTACAACTTCCGTTCTACACCCCGAATTCATTAATGGGATTAATTAAAAAATCCCGCAAACGTTATCCCCCCCCCCCCCGCCAAATAGGATATGAGTTAAAGAAATGAGTTAAATGGAGTGTAAAATTAAAATCATTTTATGCTATGCTTCAATGATGAAAGAAAGGAAAATCTTAATTACAAATTCTTTGTTTAAAAAATAATTATTATCATTATTACGAATATTATATGCTTTAAATGAAGTGAAAAAAATTTCAGTTTTGCCGATTTTGGTACTAATAAATTTATTATTGCTTATAAATGTTTAAATGCGTGTATTTTTTTCTTTTTTAAGGGATCTACATTGATATGATAAAATACTTATACATCAGGTAATTAATCCTGGAGAACAATAAAATGCACGTACTGGTTGTAATAATATGCTGCAATTAATATATCCACTGTTTTTTAATTGTGATATTAACAGTTTTTTTTTTAAATAGATAATTATATTCTTTTAGAGTTTTTTGAGTAGTTAATGATGTAAATTTATTTCCTGATATTTATCTCTCTAATCCTTTAATCACCTCTAATATAATGCGTCCACTTACTTGATTTACTATACAGATAAGCATATTGGCAATTAACAATCAAATTTCAATATATTCAATAACTTAGCATTATATTCCTTTTCATAAAAGCATTATGACAATATGTTTGCTTCGTATCAGTTATTATATATATATATATATATATATATATATATATATATATATATATTATTTTTTTTCTTCTGTTATAGATTGTATTTTATAATATTACAACTTTTATTTGTCTATGTTTGTTTTACGCAGCTAAAATGTTCTTTTGCTGATTTTCTCCCCTCTATTTTCATTTTTTTTCTCTTCTAATAAAAATCAGACTTTATACGCATAAATATCTTACTATAACGGCAATTAGCATTTTTACTGTTTTTGTCAGGTAGATGATCCCTCAATGTAACTTCCTACAATGTAAGTGTTAAGTTTATTAATATTTGTTTTTCTATCGCTAGATCATGGCAGATTACTTAGCGTATTTGGTTTATACAATAATCTCTTAACCCTAGAGCATATATCTAACCTGAAGCATAAGATATATGCTCTAGGCCCTTAACGTTCCCATTCCAAACATTTGCCCTTACATTGATTATTCGAGAATACATAAAGCGATAGGACTTACATTGTGTCCCTTGATTATTAGCGGTTTTTTTTTTTTTTTTTTCACGCAATCATTTTTCTTAACGAATAATGGGCGAAGAATGTTTTTCACTCTGTGAAATAGTATGCACACAAAAGACGTAACAGGACAGCATTATCATTCTGGTGCAAAATCTCTTACAAATCTTTGTAATTTTGTTATTTTGAGTCTCTTTTTATCCTACACACTCAAAAGGAACAAACCACTCTTGAGTGTAAAAAGATACTTTTATTTTTCACTTGTTATTTATATTAGAGATTAAGTTGTGTTGTAAAAACAAACGACTTGCACTTTTTTACATTTTCTCTCTCGGAAAACTTTATTTTCTACCTTTTTAAGTTCATTATTTTCTGAATTTAGCAAATTTTCATTTATAAAAAATTTATGTTGCTTTTGTATTCGATATGTACATGTTGGTTTCTTATGCTCTTCTTGTAAGTAAACATCTGTATTTATGAATTCTGAAATTGGCAAATTTTCATTTATAAAAAATTATTTTGCTTTTGTATTCAATATGTAAATGTGGGTTTCTTATATACTTCTTGTAAATAAACATCTGTATTTATACATTTAATGTTCTGTTATTTAAATTAAAATTTTGTGCAACGTAACCCGCTTTTTTCCATTTTTAAGTTAGGCCAATTTGACATTCGTGAGGTTTTCATGAAATGGAACCTCGCGAACGTTAAGCGATTTCTGCATTCCACGATATTTCATGTATTTAACTCTAAATTTGTTTTCATGATTATTTATAATGTAGATAATTTGTTTGTTAAAAAAAAAAAAAAAAAAAAAACTATAGTAACTGTAAAAGTGGGGATAATTCCATTCCATATTGTAATACAAAAGATGACTCCAAGTTAATTTTAATGGAATGATTTTAACTGTGATTTAGGAAATTAAAATAATATAAACCATTATTTTGTGTTTATTATACGTTATGTTAACAATGTAAAATAAATAAAAAAAATCTTGTTACCAAATATTAGTATAAAATGTTATGGCTTGTCATGATGCCCATTAAAAATGTATGTTTTACCTTAAAAAAAAAATTAAAATATTGAACTTACCAGTTTCTTACTATGATATTTTAAAAATGTTTATAGATAATTTTCAACCCTAAATACATGTAAAACATGTAAAGCTTCGTTCATAAAATAAATTGTTTTTAAGAAAAATTTTCATGTGAATCTGTGATTCCAGCTTCAAATATTTATTCAGAAACTGCACTATTTAAATGCTATTTTGAAGTTCATATTTAAATTAAGTATGTTTTAATGCAAATATTTGCCGAAAAATTCAGTAAGAAGGAGATCCATATATCAGTGTTATAACATAAATTTATGTTTAGAATAATAAGCAAAATATATTCAAGAAATCATAAAAATGCAAAATAGCGTGACTTTATGATATGCATGAATGTTTTGTTACAAAAACAAAAATAATTTTGGATCTATACTCCGATATCCTTTAACATATAATGAGCAGATATGATTTTTGCATCGCATTTTCTAATATCATATATGCATGTATGTATATTTTTAGTTCCAGTCTTTCTTTACATCATTTGCGAATTAATCAATAATTTAAATTTTCTGAGTACTTTTCAAGTATACCAGTTTTATTACATGACCACAATAGCCTTTTTTCATGACCACAATAACCTTATATATATATATATATATATATATATATATATATATATATATATATATATATAATGACATATTCTATTTGAAAATATTTTATACATTTAAAGTTTTTTTTTTTTTCTTTTTCCCATTTACTTTTTTACAGACATTATACAGAGACTATTGTATTTTACTGTAATTTTAATTTAAAACATCCTTTTTTAAATATTACAAATCTAAAAGCTATTATTCTTACTCTATATATAATAAAAAGAAAAAATATCGTATCTATACAATCATTTGTTATACAGAATTTGGGTTTTTATTTTTTATTTATTTTTTTTATTTTTTCATTTTTATCTGCCTTTTTTAACGTAAAATATCCCGACGAGCTTTCTCTCTATCGATTCTGTACATTGACAGTAGTATTAAATGCCAACAAAATTTACGGCGCAATTCAAATAGGGATATATTAACGATGTAAGACACGAAAGTGATCTTTTAACGAAAAAATATTTGAATAGACTATTATAATAGTTCGATGCTTAATAACAAATCCACTAATACCTAAAAATAACAAAATATTTTTTATAAAATATTTGCAGTAATAGGAAAGTACATTATACGTACAATCATTTTTGTTACAAAGGATAATTTATATTACTTAATACTCTTTTGCCTTTAATTTTATTTTTTAATCTAACTTGATCTAAAGGGGATGGGGACTTGAAAATTGTTCTTTGAAATTATTATTGTAGAAGTGTGTAAGTTTGCATACATATACACTAAAATCTATCGATATATTAAAATTTTTGGAAAAGAATCAAAATAAAATAAATAAATACATAAAAAGTTTTAATGTTTTTGAAAAAATTTAAATTTTTTCAAGTTTTAAAATTTACCTTCAATCATTATGATTTATGAATATATTTTAAACATATTTCTGCATTACATTGTGGACTGACTGGTAAATTAATTTTTAAATATATTTTTATATTTGGATGTTAAGAACTTGAGTGAATTTTTAGCTTTCAAACATAAAAGTATTCTTTTAATTAATTAATCAATCAATCCACAAAACAATTAAAAAATATATTAGAGTATATTGGTAAACTATAATAATGCTAAATTGAAGGGAAATTTTAAAAACTTAGTCGCATGATTTTTTTTTTTTTTTTTTTTTTTTTTTAATCAACATTTTAATTTAAATTTTTTTTAACTTCAATAGTTAAAAAAGATGAAAAATACGATGAAAAAGTAAAATATCATGACTGACTTTCATTATATCGATTGTCTGCCTTGACAGTATAAGTGTAATTATACTGTTCCAAAATCTCATATTTATACTGTGCATTGTATTAATTTTATGAACCATCAAACAGATATATTCCAAAACGGCTAAAAAGGTAAAAACAAACAAATATTATAAATCTAAACAAATAAAAATATGTTAGTGGCATAAAACACACACTGCTTATTTCAATAGAATGTAAAAAAAAAATATTCGTTTAAAATATAATAATAATTCGATTTCTAGTAAGAAATCCAATAATTCCTTAAAACTATGAAAATAACCTTCCGTACATTATATACAGTAAAATAAAAAATGCCTTATCCTGGCATTCATTATTGTTATTACAAAGGATGATTTATATTGTCTACTCTTTAGCTATTTTGTTAATTATTATTAAAATTCATCTTTTGGAAATGGAGTGCATAAAAATTAAAATATCTTAACTGACTTTTATTATATGGATTTTCTGCATTTGCAATATTAAATGAAAAGAGATGTAATGATTAAAGAAGTAAAGAAATATTAATATGATATATGACACGAAAGTAAGTTTAACTATAAAGAAAGAAAAAGAAAGCGCTAAAATAAATTCAATAGTATGCCTTATCCATGCAATAATATGCATTACAAAGAATTATTTATATTATTTACTTTTATGCTTATATATACAAAACATTAGCTTTTGTGAAGTACGGACATAAAGAGTAAAATATCAAGACAGACATTCATTTTACCAAACATTGGTATTGCTAGAATTGAATGCAAATGCAATTTATGAGGCTATACAAATACAGAAATATTAGAGATACAGTTCGCAGAGCCCGATCAAACAATAATGGACCCCTGAGCCTGGAGTTCATGAAGGAACTTTCTCTCCCAAGTAGAGGATCCAGAACTCGATTTTGAGGGGTAGAGGACTAATTATCATTTTTTAAAATTTACTATATTCATTTAATATATTTTGGGGGGAAATGTCTTTCTTTTTTAGGGGGGGAGGAGGCTTCATCACTAGCCCCCACTTTAGAAACACCATACCATCAGGACATAATACACCATCACGTTGTTTTAAGCATTGAAATATCATTTAAAATTAATCACAAATAGAAAATATTTTTATTAGTTTAAAATATATATATATATATATATATATATTTGGGGCTTTTGGACCTGGGTTCATTTGGCCCGTGTGTTAGTCAGGCCCTGAAAATTCGTCAAAGTTAAAACAAAAAAAAAAGTGTTTCAAATACAAATAATATTTGTAAGGCTTTATAAATAAGGAATATTAGAGATAATTCGTCAAAGTTAGCTTATCTTTACAGAAAAAAAAAAAAAAAAATCACTACTACCTAAAAATACTCAAGAAAAGTTCATTTCTTTGAAACGAATAAGAAAAATCACTTTTTTATCCTTAGTTAAATTTATTTTTGCTTTTTATAAAAAAGCAATTATATGTGCTTCAATTCTTTGGAAGAGGCATTCTTTCATAATGATATTCATTGGTGATATAATAAGAACTTCGAAGAATTCCCTTAGATACGTGATTAAATGTATCCGCCACTTAATGAAATGTTTCCCACAGATTTTTATTATGTTAAGAATTTTGTTTCAGTTAATGATCCCCGAACAGAAAACTCTGTTCAGTTTTTTATTATGAGTAAACTGACAAATAAACTTAAAAAACTACTGTTTGCTTCATTCATATAAGTCTAATAAAAAAAAAAAATAACTTATAACTGCTAAATTTTGTAGACATATACATATATATATATATATATATATATTTCCCTATAAAATTAAAATTTTTTGAAAAACAATTAACAAGTTTCGTACAATAGAATTAAACATTGAAAAAAAAAAAAAAAAAAATGAAAGGAGTAACTTTTAAAAAAAATAATACGTTGAAATGCAATTTAAGAAAAATAAATTTTTACGTCGAAAAATATTTCTTTTGAAATATGATGAGAATAAAATTTCTATAATTTGAAAATTCGTTGTATTAATAGCAAGTTAAAATCTAAAATGCATGATAGTATGAATCTGATAATATGTAACAGATGGAAATTATAGCATTTCTTGTGCAGTCCAAATGAAAAAAAAAGTAACATTTTTTTTTTTTTTTTTTTTAATATTTATGTTTTTTTCCGTTTGCAATTTTTATGTGGGTAACCACCATTTTTAATTGAAAATAAATAAATAAAAACTAACAAAAATTTCATGATATTCAATATTCAGAGTAACAAAATTTTTATTTTTATATATTCTTCATAAAAAATGAATCCACTGTATATAAATTGCCTCATTTCCTAATTAAATCATGTACAGAATTTCAGCATTGTATTATAAAATTACTCAAAGTTGCTGACGGTAAGTCGGAAATTAAAATTCATTTACGTTGTCATTGTTTTACCCGCAATTTTTGTTTGATCCCTAATACGCGATATAGTATAGAATTTCTTCCATTGAGTTGAGTTATTTTAACGTCATACTACAGTTACACAGTGGGAAATTGGCGACTACCTGAGAGTCACTTCTAAAGATGGTGTACAGGTATACCATCACAATTGTGATTATCTGAGGGAGAGATGAACCTCTACATAGATAACCCCCAGAGTCATTAATTTCGGAGTAGTTCAAGTTAGTAGTTTATTTTGTTAGCCCATATCTCGAAGACATTTGTGACACAAAGCCGAAATTCAGTGCTTCGTTTTATCAGAATTTGAGGGGCAAGTCACTCATTGGATGTTTTTTTCTATTGGGTGGTGGTGGAAGGGGGGGGGTTTATAGAACAATAAAATTACTTAATTAATCATATTATATATGAAATTTGTTTTATGGTTGCTGTAATGAGATAGTTGATGTAATAAAAGAAGTAACTAAAATCTAAATATCTCTGTATTGTTCGAAAAATTTGTAGAATTCAGATTTTTAAATTATTAAAAATAAACGAAACTATTAAAACACTTTACATAAAAGATTAATGATGACATTTAAAAAAACGGGGAGGGGTATTGTTAAAAAATAATAATACATACAGTGAAATGAAAGTTTGATTTGGTTAATATTCTCGAAAGTAGTCCAATTAATCCATCTATAAAAATAATTGAAATATACTATTTTGAAACAAACCAGCCATAGAATTACTTTTATCCAATTATAAATTCCTTTATTCTTTTTTTTTTTTTTTTTTTTTTTTTTAAAAAAAAAAAGGTTATTAGTTGTGGATTGTTTAGATAAATTCTCTTTTAATTGAGATGATCATTGTCTGTGTTACAAAAGCCCGGATGAATTAGCCAGCTCTGAAATGTAATTAAGGGTAGCGGTCACTAATGAAACTTTTCTGGGGTTGCTATTATGTTAAGAATGTTCCTTCGGGTAAAGTTCACTGACAAAAGTTATTTGTTAAGGTTTTGTCTTCAGCAATAATATATACTCGGAATGGGAAAAATGTGTTAATTGATTTTTATATTTACTCACTATATAAGTTATTTATATATATATTTAACTTTTTGAAACAAAATATGTTTTAGAATATAATTTGTGACAAAATAATAATATTTTTTATGAATTTATAAATTGGAGGGTTTTTTAAAGAAAAAAAAAAAAGAAATATAGAGTTTGTATAGTAATTTTTTGTTCACCAATGTAAGACATATCAATTTTATTAAAAATAAAATAGGTGAAAATGCTAAGGTAGCGAATTTACTTAAATATTATTTAAATTTTTAAAAAATCAATAAATAAAAAACACAATAGAGTTTTTCCTAATTAATTAATTTCTAATAGTTTGTCTAAAACTGAAAAATTTTTGTATGACTTATGGGGGAGTGGGATTAATGCTATTTGCCATGATATTTATGTCTTTATTAATAGTGTATTGAATTTCATGCTACTATTACATACTGTTAAAATGAATTGTAGTAGTTATTAAATAAAATTAAACTCTGTAAATTATACACAAATTAAATATGGATTAATAGGATTATCAAAACCAGAATATATTTATTATGGCTAACTTATATAAAGAGTACCCATTTAGAAAATAAATAATTTATTAATAAAAAGGAAAATTCTGTCTTTGGCAGAATTTAATTTAGTACGACAGGACTAATGTATATATTGCAATCTTATATATATATATATTGTTATTAGCCACCCTGGCTAATAAGAAGCTCCATATTTCTCACATAACCGTTGGCAAGGTCCCCGTATCTGCAAACGCAGGTGTAACGGTTATTATGTGAGAATGTCGAGCTGGTTATCAGACAAAATGGCTCAGTGGAAGAGCATTCGCAAGTTAAGTGGAGGCCTGAGTTCAATACCCGACTCGGGTGGTTTTTACATCGTCTGTATAAAGAAAATCAATCCAAACTACTTACAATGAATTTTCACGGTTGATGAGTTCATCAATAAAATTTCTAAATATTTTAAGATAGTTTCAGAAATTAATTGGTAAAATTGGATATTGGCAGGCATCTTGACATATTGGAAGTGTGACAACGCAAAATCACTGTCTAAAAGAAATAGTCCTGTCGCACATAAAAAAAAAAAAAAAATCATTATATTTATATTTGGAAAATATAAATTATTATTAAATAAAATTATTGAACCAATTTTATCCTCTATAATGTAACATTTACAACGTTATTGCTATATTTCTTCCATCCATTTTATGAATTTTTAAATCTATCTGAAATAAAAATTACTATTGTTGGATATGTTTAAAAATAAAATAAGCAATAATATAAATATTCACAAATTTATAACTTACCCGTTTAAAATCAAGTGTATTCATTTTACCTTTAAACTACATCTCATAACTTCTAATACAAATTTTCCTTAACTTTTCAATAAGAAATAGAATTCATTACTTGAAAAAGCTTTTACAAGCTAGTCTCTATAAATAATGTTCTACTGGAATTGACTGACTCATACTGCTTTGCATTCATAACTAAATGTCGTATGAAACATTTCTGCTAAATATCTCAAATACAATTTATTAATTGTGATCAAAGGTTTCATCTATCTTGAGATTAGTTGAAATAACAAATTCGACAAAAGGTTTTGAAGTCTGTACGAGACTTTTGATGCTAAAACATCTACAAAGCAATGGATTTAGATTAGTTTTGGAACAAATATGTTAGTGAATTTTCTGTCAGCATTTTAAGAAGTTTAGTACCAATGCAATTTCTTTTTTACTCTTTCCAACAAGGTTGAAAAGTGTTTATGACTTCGATTTGTCTGTCTGTCTGTCTGTCTGTCTGTCCGCGCTCTAACTCTCGTAAATATTTATGGAATTTCTTGAAACTGATATATGTCATTCAAGTTCACTATCTGACGTTTCCTATTGAAAATGGAGTTTATACCTCTACTGGTTTGTGTACAGGGACACTCGAAAGTATTTCAAAGCATTGTGTTCTATGAGAGGTATTTCTATAAACCATATTTTCATACCTTTACTGTAGACATATCTGAATGAAATTGAAATATGTTATTCAAGTTCACTATTAGATATTTCCTGCATAAAATGGAGGAAATACCACCACCGATTTATGTACAGGGGCACTTATAAGTATTCCAAAGCATTGCGTTCTATGAGATATATTTCTATAAATCAAATTTTAATAACTTTACTTTCCACAAAGTTTTAGGAACTTGAAATAAGTTATTTATATGCACAAAAGAATGCTTTGCATAGAATATAGCATGATTTACATTAAATTTATAGAGTGGCACAAAAATATCCATTTATATTAGAGCATTTAATAAAAAATTGCTAGAATTGTACTTTCGTTTACATTTAGCGTTTTTAACACTTTCTAACATTTTTAAGTGTGAATATGATTTTAGTTTGTGTATCTGTCCATCTGTCTGTCTGTCTGTCTGCCCGCGCTCTAACTCCTGTAACGATTTATGGAATTTCTCGAAACTGATATATTTTATTGAAGTTCACTATCGAATGTTCCATATTGAAAATGGAGTGAATATCTGTTCTGGTTTGTGTACAGGGACACCCAAAAGCATTCGCAAGCATTGTGTTCCATGGGTGTTATTTTCATAAATATTTTCCCTATAAAATGTTCCCCATTTAAAATGACATTAATTGGTCCTGTATAACTAGTTTGTTTACAGGGACAACAAAAAAAAAAAAAAAAAAAGCCAATGCATTACGTTTTAGGACAGAATTTCTGCTGTAAAAACCATAAAAATATTGAAATGTATTGTTAATACTCTAAAATAATGTTTTGTATAGAGTATGGTATGATTAACTTTCTGATTTATAGGGCTACACTAAAATATTCAGATAGATCAAAAGCTATAATTATAATCTAATAGCCGCATTTTCCTTTTCGTTAAGCCTTTTTAACACTTTCCAAAATGCCTAAGAGTAATTTTAAAATCAATTAGTCTGTCTGTATATTTTCAGTCCTTCTGTCTGTTGTGTGATAACGTAGGGAAAGGCTATTAAAAGTTATTCGATACAACAATTACGTACAGTTAGAAAGTGTTACTAATCAATGCGTTCTGCATGATTTTTCTTTCTTGTTTTAAACTGTATTATGGTAAAATAAAATTTAAAATTCAATCAAATGTTGTGTTTATAAAAACATTTCTGTGCACAAAAATTTAGGCAATAACAGATAAAATTATAAATGTACAAAAAAATTTAATTCCCTCGTATTATTCGTTTATTTATTTATTTTGAGAAAAGCAAGGACTTATTTGAATGACATATAAATTAATCTTTCCATCTTTTCTACTTTGAAGTACATTTCAGCAAAACATTATAGCTAAATAATTAATCACTTGCTATGTTTAAAAAGATAATTCGCCTAATTTTACTGGCAGTCTAAGACCATGTTATTCTATGGAAAAATTTGTTTTGCAAATTACTTATAACCTAACGTATTTTGTTCATTTCTGTTTTAACATTTGGAAAATTCACAACCGTTGAAATGTTTTTTGTTTCTCAAAAAGCGTTATATATATATATATATATATATTTCATTTCTAAGTTATAGGGCAAATAAATACTCTTAGTTGATTTTTAGCACTTTGCAGTTTAAAAAAAAAATAAAAAAAAAGATAATAATAATAATAATTTCTGTTAAACGAGAAACATTTTAACGGTTGTGAAGTTTTCAAAGAAGAGAAAGGAATTTAAAACAATACATTAGGTAATAAGTAATTTATAAAACAATTGTCTCCATTGAATAACATGGGATTAGACTGCCAGTCAAATTAGTTGAACAATCCCTTAGAAAATGTATAGCATTTATTTTCAAAAATTAATTCCTAAACATTTACCGTAAAAAAATCTAAACATGCTATCTTACAAATTAAAAACTTATAAGAGCGAATGAGGATGTTTATTAATATGAACTAGTATCGCCCAGTGGTCGAAACTAGACCATTTTTTTTTTTTTTTTTTTTTTTTTTTTTGCAAAGCGAGGCAAAGCAAAGTTATTGCCTTGTCCTAAACGGAATGCAATTGCAACACAGCTGCGGCAAATGTTTGCCAATATTCGCTCTAACTGAATCAGCAGAGTTTTACTTAATATAACTATTTCTCTCTGTAGATGTTAGCCTTTCCTGAAATGAGAGAAAATCGCAACGTGAAAACGCCCCTTGTTGTGTGATACAGCCCAGGGGGCGTACAACGAACACTTCGTAAAGCTCACGACGTGGGAACTTCACGATGCCGAGTTTGGAAGATCTCTCCAAAATGTTTACGACAATCACTTTTGGCCCTACAATGAACTGATCGTGAGCGCTTATCGAGAGCTAAACGGTGAGTTTGAGATTCATTCGAAATCGGATAGCATTAACCAATCACAGTGAAGTAAAATCTCACCTCCATACTCGAAAACTTTTCGCGAGTTTCAGCTACGTATACTATCTGACCAATCACAGTGCGTGAATGGTCGAAAATGAATACGCTCAGATATTGTCAGCCATGTTTTAATAAAAACTGGTGATTTAAAAAACAAAAATGATGAACATAAGTTATACTTTTTTGAAAAGAACTTTCAAAATTATAAATTTTTTGTGTGAACACTATACAAGTTTAATAATTTGCTTTAAAGATATTTGATTAGGAAGTTTACGAGTGACGATAGGTCTGTTGCTATCACCTTAAAATAATAAAACAAAAATAACCCTAAAATTAAAGACTAAAGAATAACTTTCTGAAAATAATCAATTTTGACGTCCTCAGAGCTATAAATTCTAAGTTAAATCATGTGAATTCATCATTCATAATAAAATAATTGTAAAAATGCTCATTTAAGGACTCTGTTATAAATAACATAAGTAGAACGCTGTAAGTCTCCTAGTGGCTTGGACGCAGAGCATCTCATTTCAGATCAGCTGTACCCGGGTTCAAACCCCGTTGCGTCCTTTTTTTTTTATTTTTATTTATAAGTCTGGAAAAAAGAAGTTTAAAATAAATTTCATTATTAGTTGAATTTAACTTTTATTTCAGTATAAATTCAAGTAAATATTTCAAAAGTAAGCATTTTAGTTTTAAAATTTAATTGCTTTTTTTTAAATATTTTTTTAATTTAATTAAAACAAAAAAGTTAAATTTAATGAATAATTAAGTAGAAAAAAATTAGTAAGTTAAATAATGCATATATACACAATAACAAGAGATTAAATTAAGAATAAAGAAATAAATAATAAAGAAAAAATATATCAGTTTAAAGTTTAATTTCTGTTTAATAACTTTTCAAAAGCAGAAAAATGATCAAACATTTTATTTTTTAATTATTTTATTTAAACTAACAGAAAGAAGAGGGAAAAAAAAATTAAATAAAAGAGAGAGAGAGAGAGAGAGAAGTAGAAGAAAGTTCCATTTTTGTTAAATTAAATTAATAACAACAACAACAATAATAATAATAATAAATTATACATTATCAAATTAACTTAAACATTTTTATTTATTTATTTTATTATTGGTGTACGTGCTCTTACTCTAGCGAAATATTTGAAGGGATAATAATAATTTATGGGCGGAAAATTAAATTAGTTACAAATTGTAGCTTCTGGTATATAATAACTATAATTAAATTTAAATGTAATATATATATATATATATATATATATATATATATATATATATATATACATATATATTATTTTATTTCATTCAGAAAAGGGGGGGGGGATTTTTTTTTTTTTTTTTTTTTTTTCAACATTTAAATTAAATATTCATATTTTCCTTGTTAGTAATAAGAGATATTAGGGAATTGCTAATACATGCAACATTGCGTATAATATATATATATATAACTGTGGTGCTTTTATCACAAAAACCAAGAGCATTAATTAAGAAAAAATAGTCTATTAAAGACTGAAGAATAAATTTCTAAAAATAATCACTTTTGTAATTCTCAGACCTTTAAATTTATGCTAAATCATGTGAATTAATCGTTCGTAATGCTAGTTTCATAGCAATCCTATCTTAAAGAGAATATAATTATGATAACTAAGGTGGCTCCTTTGCTGTATCTTTTGTGAGTTCTTTTTCCTTTTCATCCCGTGCTTTTACTATGGATTTTTAGCTTCCCTTCCCCCCCCCCCCATGAATTTTACATATTAAAGTGCGTTGATTAAAGTACTTGCTTATTGCCTTAAAAAAATTTAACCGAGGGTTCCCAAATTGAATCCCTGGCAAGGGATAATAGTTTATATACATGCGTATATTTTATTGCATTAAAAAAATAAAAAGTTTTATTTATATATGTATTTTATGCACAATATTCCACATATTAGCAATTCCTTAATTTATTCTATTACTAATAAGAAATATACTAATATTTAATTTAATGGTTAGGGGAGAGAAAAAATAAATAAAGAAAGAAAATCTTTCTTTCTTTCTTTCTTTTTTTTTTTTTTTTTTTTTGTTTCTTTCTCATCGAAATAAAATAATTAAAAAAAAATGCTTATATTTCGACTTTTTTTTTTTTTTCTACATTTAATTTTATTTATTATTTGCCAGAAGTTAAAATTGTAACTAATATAATTTTCCCCCATAAGTTATCCTTTCAAATATTTTGTTAGAGTATGTATACAAGCAACAAAATAAATATATAATAAAACTTAAGTTAATTTGATAATATATATATATTTTTTAATTATTAATTTAATTTAACAAAAATGAAATCCCCCCTCCTTTTTTTTTTTTTTTTTTTTTACTTTATTACTAATAAGAAATATACGAATATTTAATTTAATAGTTAGGGGAGAGAAAGAAAGAAAGAAAGAAAATCTTTCTTTCTTTATTTTTTCTTTCTTTATCTTTTTTTTTTTTTTATCTTTCTCATTGAAATAAAATAATTTAAAAAATGCTTATATTTCGACTTCTTTTTTTTTTTTTTTTCTACATTTAATTTTATTTATTATTTACCAGAAGTTAAAATTGTAACTAATATAATTTTCCCCCATAAGTTATCCTCTCAAATATTTTGTTAGAGTATGTATACAAGTAACAAAATAAATAAATAAAAATGCTTAAGTTAATTTGATAATATATATATATATTTTAAATTATTAATTTAATTTAACAAAAATGAAAATCCTCCCCCCCTCCTTTTTTTTCGTTTTTTTAGTTCAAATTAAATAGTTTAAAAGTAAAATGTTTGATCTCTTTTCTGCTTTTGAAAAGTCATTAAACAAAAATTAAACTTTAAACAGAAATATTTTTTCTTTAAAATTATTTATTTAATTTCTTGTTATTGAATGGATTACTTTTAATGGTTACTTTTGAAATATTTATTTGAATTTATACTGAAACAAAAGTTAAATTCAATTAATAATGAAGTAGAAAATAATTGCTAAATTAAAACTTACGTCTGGCAAATTACTCATTTTAAATTAATTTATTTTTCTTCATATATATAATAATTGAAAAAAAAAAAAAAAAATCTGAAACAGAGTTAATGGGGTTTGAACCCGGGTACTGCCGGTTTGAAACGAAATGCTCTGTGTCCAAGCCACTAGGAGACGTATGACGATCTCCTTATGTTCTTTATGATTTTTTTCCTTAAATGAGCATTTTTACAATTATTATATTATGAACGATGAATTCATATGATTTAAATTAGAATTTATAGTTCTGAGGATGTCAAAAATGATTATTTTCAGAAATTTATTCTTTAGTCTTTAATTTTTAGGGTTATTTTTGTTTTATTGTTTCAAGGTAAAAGCAACAGACTTATTGTCACTCGTAATCTTAATAATCAAATATCTTTAAATCTAATCATTAAATGTATACAGACTTCACACAAAAAATTAATAGTTTTGAAAGTTCTTTTCAAAAAGTATGACATACGTACATATTTTTTATTTTTTAATTCATCGGTTTTTTGTACTAAAAATGGCTGACTAAGTTCTCACTTCGTAATCGCGATTTCACTAGCTTTCAGTGGGTGAGATTTCAAAGGTAGATAACGAAGATAGATACCGGTAGTGAGAAGCTTACGATGAGTTCGTTGTAGCACTTTTAGGTGATTGTCGAAAAATGACGTCACAGCACAGAATTCTCGGCTAGAACTCGGCAGTGAAAAGATTACGAAGTGCTCGTTGTAGGGCCCCAGAAGCTAATAGGTACCATGTCAGACCAAGGTCCAACCAAGTATCAAATTCTGTTAAATTAATTCGATTGGTTCATAAAGTACAGTGTTTAAAAAAAAAAAAAAAAAAAAAAAAGATATTTTTCAAAAATGGTCGAATTGAGTTCGGGAAATTTCAAAACGTGTAACTTTATCGAAAACCGAAAATCTAAAACAATTCTGAATCTTATATTTTCTACTTATATATGCAGAGAAAAGAATAATAAATCCACGTTTTAAAAAATAAAAATAAGTAGTCAATTTCACTAATTTCACTTAATTAAAATGCAAGAAAATCTCAAAACGTGTAAATTCATCGAAAACTGGAAATCAAAAGTTTTTATGTATCTTCTACTTGCTTCTTCTACCCACAAAACCTAGCAATAAAGACACTTTTTTAAAAAATAAGTAGCCAATTTCAGTTAATTGAAACGTAAAGAAAGCTCAAAGCATGTAAATTCAGCAGAAAACGGAAATCGGAATTTTTTCCGTATCGTCTACTTATACATGCAGCAGCTAGTAACAAATCCATTTTCCTTTTATTTAGTATATTAGTTGAATATTTATTGTTTAAATATCACCCTTTGAAATGAAATGTTTATGTTTACATTCGAAACTGGAAGTTTGCCATTTTTTTTTTCTGGAGTTTTGTGATTTTAAATTAAAATATTATCAATTTTACAGAAAAAATAACTCAGTCAAACACATGTAGACAGTAACTTATATATAACTATACCCAAATATCGGAATTAAAATCGGCAGATAATTTCCGTTATTTTTTAATAATTTTTTACAAAAAATTCAATGGACAATTAACAAAGAAAATCTTTTACATGGCTCCATGGACAGACAGTGACGTCATCACTTCGCTTGCGTATAGTGATGCTACATTATACAAATTACTGTGTCTATGGTTTTATTTGAGCTTTGTGAAATTGCCAGATTTAACAACTTTCTACTTTTAGGTATTTTTTAATGTGAAGGAATACGTGTATAAAAGGGAAAAATGGGGGAAAATGCATAAAAAATAAATGTATTTTTAAATACCTTCTTGACATCGTAAGAAAATAATATTTGTATTCGCACCTTCCGGCTATCCATACCTTTCGAATGATACCATTTTCAACCCTCTACTCCCATAATTAATATGTTAAAAAGGGACAACAAATTTTATGCTTGCCTATTAATATATAGATACTCACAAACAATTTTCTATTTTTCTTTTATGATAGAAATTATGAATTAAATAAAACTAGTATCGCCCAGTGGTCGAAACTCGACCTTTTTTTTTTTTTTTTTGCAAAGCGAGGTAAAGCAAAGTTATTGCCTTGTCCTAAACGGAATGCAATTGCAACACAGCTGCAGCAATTGTTTGTCGATATTCACTCTAACTGAATTAGCATAGTTTTACTTAATATAACTATTTCTCTCTGTAGATGTTAGCCTTTCCTGAAATGAGAGAAAATCGCAACGTGAAAACGCCCCTTGTTGTGTGATACAGCCCAGAAGCTAATAGGTACCATGTCAAACCAAGGCCCAACCAAGTATCAAATTCTGTTAAATTAATTCGATTGGTTCATAAAGTACAGTGTTTGAACAAAAAAAAAAAAAAAAGATATTTTTCAAAAATGGTCGAATTGAGTTCGAGAAATTTCAAAACGTGTAACTTTATCGAAAACCGAAAATCTAAAACTTTTTTGAATCTTATATTTTCTACTTATATATGCAGAGGAAAGAATAATAAATCCACTTTTTAAAAAATAAAAATAAGTAGTCAATTTCACTTAATTAAAATGCATGGGAATCTCAAAACGTGTAAATTCATCGAAAACCGGAAATCAAAAGTTTTTATGTATCTTCTACTTGCTTCTTCCACCCACAAAAGCTAGCAATAAAGACACTTTTTTAAATAATAAGTAGCCAATTTCAGGAAATTGAAACGTAAAGAAAGCTCAAAACATGTCAATTCAGCAAAAAACGGAAATCGGAATTTTTTCCGTATCGTCTACTTATACATGCAGCAGTTAGTAACAAATCCATTTTCCTTTTATTTAGTATATTAGTTGAATATTTATTGTTTAAATATCACCCTTTGAAATGAAATGTTTATGTTTACATTCGAAACTGGAAGTTTGCCATTTTTTTTTTTTCTGGAGTTTTGTGATTTTAAATTAAAATGTTATCAATTTTACAGAAAAAATAACTCAATCGAACACATTTAGAGAGCAGACAGTAACTTATATATAACCCAAATATCGGAATTAAATTCGGCAGATAATTTCCGTTATTTTTCAATAATGTTTCACAAAAAATCCAATGGACGATTAACGTAGAAAATCTTTTTCATGGCTCCATGGACAGACAGTGACGTCATCACTTCGCTTGCGTATAGTGATGCTACAAATTACTGTGTCTATGGTTTTATTTGAGCTTTATGAAATTGCCAGATTTAACAACTTTCTACTTTTAGGTATTTTTTAATGTAAAGGAATATGTGTATAAAAGGGAAAAATGGGGGAAAATGTATAAAAAATAAATGTATTTTTAAATACCTTCTTGACATCGTAAGAAAATAATATTTGTATTCGCACCTTCCGGCTAACCATACCTTTCGAATGATACCATTTTCAACCCTCTACTCCCATAATTAATATGTTAAAAAGGGACAACAAATTTTATGCTTGCCTATTAATATATAGATATGGGCTACAAATTATTAAGCTTAGGATTCTAATATTCTATACTTGCATAAAGATTTTATAAAAATTTCCTTTTAACTACTATTTTTAATTAAATACCTGGAAATTATAAAATTATAATTTAAAATGCAAGAAGTTTTATTGTATTTTCTCTTTTAGATGACTATTTTGTTCTAAAAAATAATATTCTATACTTGCATGGAACTGAAACAAATGAAAAATGTTTAATCACATGTCCTTTAGTCAATAAAATGGGCTAAATTATACTGCTCAAAAACATGGGATACTTATAATTTATTTTTTGTCTAAGAACTGCCATTCCCCTGTGCGTCCCTGCCTCTACCCAAACTCAAATCTACTTTCTAAACGCAAAGTTTAACAAATAAGTCTAGTTTCTAAAGCTAATTTCTTTTTGACTTTTGCATTTACATAAACGTTGTTCAAATGTTTTGCAAATACGAATTTGTTTTTTCTTCTGTTGCTATTATTGTTTTAGAAAACGTTTGTACATAAAATACAATATGTAGATGAATTAAACGAGGCACTATTCAGCAACGAAATTCTTTCTTCTTTTACGCATATACAGTTCTTTTATAGTCAGTTTTGCATCATTTATACTCTAAGAGCACGCACAAATGAAATGCAACAAAAATACAGGAGGGGGAAAAAAAAAAGGAAAATTCTTAGTATGTAACATAAAGTGGAATGAACTCATTGCATTGATTTTTTACTTGTATGTTCCAGAAACTAAATGTTTATTTTAGGTTAAAAATAGAAACCTCCATCAAAAGAAAAAATAAACTGGTATTTTATGAGCAACATAAAACTTTCTTCTGTAATATTCTATATAACAGTTCCACTTAATATTTAACATGCGCAAAAATTAATCATAACTTCTCACAACTAAGATTTCACATACAGAGTTTGGTGCAATTTTAACACATGCTGAGATGTTGCCATGTAAAAAATCGCGGAAGGTGGGTATTAGCAGTGCCACCTGTCAGCCCATATGCAATTAAAATAAATCAGCGTAATGTTTCATGATGATCCTCCTCTTATAGATCCCGTTTGTTCGATTAGAGGTAATCGAATCAGAAATATAGATTTCCCTTAAATGGGGGAAATTTCAGTATAGAAGCACTACTTGTTGAATGATTTGCTCCAAAAGTTCACAGACACTAATTTATGTCAAGGTGCGACTACTTATAAACTATTTAAACTTAAAAACTTCCTTACACACCATAAAATTAATGAAAGCACTGCCGGTTTTAAAAGGACGTAGCCTTTCCTTTTCAGGTGCAGGACACATGCAGGACACCTTGGAAGTAATAGCAAAAATAATGTCTTGCTTTTGCCTCCAAGCACGTATCTTGCACCTGAAAAAGAAAGGATAAGCCCTTTCGAAACCGGTAGTACTTTAACTAATTTTATGGTGTTTAAAGAAGTTTTTAAGTTTAAATATTGTTTGTACACAGTTGTTTAATTTAATATTGTACGTATAAATTGATAAGAAATTCTATGTAGTTGTTCTTGATGTACAGTTGCCACAAATTTTTGTCTCACACTCATAGAGACAGACAAACATTTTTAAAAAAATGGTCAAATCGCACTCTGGAACACTCAGAACGTGTAAATCCATCAAAAACTGGAAATAAAACATTTTTACGAATAATATATTAGAATATTTTCTTCTATTAAATATAGATGAAAATAATAATGTGTTTGTGATTTATGGGGTTGAAGATATTAAAAATTCTAATACAAACCTTATAAATTAATGGTTTAAGAAATACTACGATTTGTTTCTCATAAAATTATATAGAAAAAATGTTTCTCAATTTTGTTAACGCAAAATAAGCCTACTATAATTATATCTGGCAATGCTTTTATTAGCCACATTATCGCCTGGGGGACTGTTATATCTGTAAAGATTTGTGAATCCCATTTATGATATGTATTTTTATTCACTCTTAGTGGTTTAGAAGTTAATAACTTAATGCTCAGTTTTCATTAAGTTATTAAGGGAAAATGCCCCTATTTACACATTTTTCCTTAGTAACTTAATGAAATCATAAACTAATGATAATTATTTATTTTTAATGATTTTCCAAGCTAATTTTAACTCTTTAATATGGAAAGCTAGCAAAATTTACGAGCAAATTTAAAAGAAAAGATATAAATAGATTTTTTCTGCTAAGTTATAAAAGTAAAACTGTTTTTGAAATTCAGAATTTAAATTGGCTGGCATATAATATGTTCTCCTGGTTTTTAAAGGATTAAGGATAAACAGTTTTAATGCGAGTTGTTATGACAAGAAATAAACTTAATCCTACTATATTGTTATCCTGTTGTTGTCATTTTATTGGACAAGAGAAATCATCGTTTGAAAAAAAAAAAAAAAAAAAAAAAAAAAAAAAAACCTCAAACATTAAAATATTTATTTTAAAACTATGTTATCTGCGGATTTTATGTAAGAAATCTAATGACAAGATAAAAAACAAAATTGAAAAATTCCCAAGGATGACCACGAATTCATAATAAGCTACAATGTGGAAAGAGGAAGTTTTTACAATGCAATATGTACTATAGTAGATAAAATCACGTAGTAATTTTAAGTATTGTTAATTATTTAAGACAAAAATAATAATAATAATAACACTTGGATATTATATAATGACTATTCATTGAAATAAAATAAAATACCTGAGTTTTTTGTTTTTTTTTTAGTTTTAATAAACAATCTAATTTTATAATTTATTTAGTTATTTGTTTATTCATTTATATCCATATAGATTCAAAAGAATTTGAGAGAGATATGAAAAAATAATATTGTGCTGCCATCTTTATAAGAATAAAATATCGATTTAAAGTAGTATTCATTTTAATAATAAAATAAATATGTGTAAGATCTGAGATAGTATTAGTGTTTTAAAATAATATCACTTTTTTTTTCGCTATTATTATTATTACTTTCCGAACATACATATGTAAGGAAAGTATTGTAATCATGTCAAAAATCCGAATTCGAGATTTTGGTGTTTCTATACGTTTTGAGGTCCCCTGAGTCCGTTTTCTCTATTTTTACGATGGTGTATGTATGTGTGTATGTGTGTATATGTGTATGCATGTGTATGTGTATATATGTGAGTGAATACACTAGCGTCTAAACGCTTCGCTTGAATCAGTTGTAACTTGGTACGGATGTTGCAAGTCACCGTAGCACAAACCCTATTGATTTTGGTGAATCTGGCACTTATAGTTTTTTTTTACAGGGACACAAAGAAAAATTCTTTATCATTATGGCCTATGGGACCAAAATCTTAAAAGTGCGATAGCATCTAAACGACTTATTCAATTGAGCAAAATATTTATACGCATATTATAGGTCAGAGTTACTCAATCTGTAAATATTTTGGAGAATCTGGCACTTATAGTTTTTTTACAGGAAGGCAAAGAAAAATTCTTTATCATTATGGACTATGAGACAAAATTTTAAAAATTGCGATAGCGTCTAAACGCATTATTAAACTGAGCAAACAGTTTATGCACATATTATAGGTAATAGTTGCATGAACTGCATAGATTTTGGGGAATCTAGCACGTATAGCTTTTTTACAGGGATACAAAGAAAAATTCTTTATCATTATGGCCTATAGGACCAAATTTTAAGAAGTGCGATATGGTCTAAACGCCTTATTCAATTAAGCAAAAAAATTATACACATATTAGAGGTTACGGTTCCATGATCTGTACAGGTTTTAGTGAATCTAGCACTTCTAGTTTTTTTACAGGGACACAACAAATAATTCTGTATCATTATGGCCTTTGGGGTGAAATTATTTAAAGTGTGATAGCATCTAAATGCCTTATCCGTTTGAGTGGAAAATTTATATACGAGTTATAGGTCACCATCGCACAAACTGTATGGATTTTGGTGACTATAGCACTTAACAAGTTTTACAGGGACACAAATGAAAATTATTCATCATTAAGACCTATAGGCTCAAATTATTTAAAGTGCGACAACGACTAAACGCCTGATTCAAATGAACTGAAAATTTATATACATGTTATACGTCACCGTCACACGAACTTTATGAACGAATGTAGCACTTATGGATCTTTTTACAGGGACAAAATGCAAATTTATTTATTATTGTGGCATATGGGATCAAATTTTAAAGTGCGATAGCGTCTAAATGCCTTATCCGATAAAGTTGAAAATTTATATTAATATTATAAGTCACTGTTGCACTAACTATAAGCATTTTGGTGAATATAGCATTTGTAGGTTTTTACCGGGACACAACGAAATATTGCTTATTATGATGATCAGTTATGATCGTGTTCGGTAAAATAGCGTTAAATTAAACATCGTGTACTATATAAAGAAAAATACTCAAACGCCCTATTATAATTTTCTTTTTTGTATATTTAACAACTCTTCTTACTTTACTTTATCTAAAAAACCGTTAATTACTCAATGTTCGGAAAGTCGAGTGGAGTCAATCGAGATTTTTGTTGTTCTTGTTGTTGTTATTTTGTAAATTCGTAAAGAGTGGTTTTGTACAACTATTTCATATCACTCCAGTGCAGCTATATATTCAACTAATGAAATGCAAAGTACTAAACTTAACAAAACAAGTTAATTAAAGCTCTTAAATGAGAGAGGATGACTACTCTCTAGCAGCATAATAAAAATCAGCGATCTTCCTTTTCACATAACTGTAAAACAATAAAATGTTTAATGTTATTAGTAATTTTTTAGCGACATAACTGGTTTCAAACTCGCCTGAACCTCTCAATACTACACTAAGGTAAGCTAAACTTAAAATAATATCGCGAAATGAACTCTGAGTACGATTTTAACATTTCTTTTATAGACCGAAGAATCAGTTTGCATTTATACGCAACCCAATTTCCAACAAACTTATTCAAACTAATTAATTGCTAAATTATGCAAAACACCAAAGTTTTTCCTTTTAAACTGGTATCTACTGGCTATTCTTCGTAGAGTACTTTTTAAAATCAGAGTTAAGACTTCTAACGAACGCAATTCAACTTCTTCCCAACTTCTGATTTACAAATTTCTTACGAAAATTCTATGAAGTCTCTCAAATTTATGATGATGCCTAATTGTTATTAAATAAAATTATAAGATATTTAGTAATTTGTGCTCTCTCTATATAGATAGATATATAAACTTATGGAAAATTACCAAAATATGAACAAAGGAAAAATATCAAGTTCCGCTCCAACTCAAGCAAGTCATTCTTGACAAAATTGCAACCAATGATGGAATGCGTGTACGGAAACGATAATTTCAAGAAATGTTTGCAGCAATACATTGATGTAAACGAAGATAATCTTTCTGTACTGTTTTCAAAAAATAACCTTGTAATCGATGGTTAAAAAAAAAAAAAAAAAAAAAAAAAAACGTACTTGGTCGTATTTGTAGACACTTTTAGTTACTTTTTCCTTGCTTCCGTATAATAATATAGGACAAATGGAAAAATGTCGGCCTCGTACTAACCTATATATTGATCTGGAAAACCGCACTTTTGTACTTTTTTACCGCATTTTTGATCAATTCGTTGGAATGGCTATGTCAATTATACACAATTATACACAATTATGTGTAAGTAAAAATGTCTATATGAAAAGATACGAAAGAGTAAATTATGAAATACCGCCACTAAAATAATATTTTAAAAGCAAAAATGAATTAAAAAATTGAAAGATATTTCAGACATCTTTCTTATCATCAACTAAAGAGAGAGATGTCTACAAAAAAAAAAAAAGTAATTTTTTTATGTACGGAAAGGCTTAAACTACACTGATGGGAAAAAAAATCCCAACACCAGAAAGGAGCTGTGTTAGATAAACGAAATTTGGTAGGCGTGTTTATACATCTGAAAGATGACGTCGATTCAAATTTCGAGCTACGCGCATAAGTGTGGCGCTAGTAGCGATACTATGAACATGCAAATGAGGTTTGCTTTAAATAAGCACTGTAAGGTTCGTGATCGTTATTTACAGTTGAGATTTGACGTATTGGGTTAATGTTAGTCAAGGATGCCTCTAAGAAGACGAAGAAGCCATTATCAACAGCTCACTGAGTTTGAACGAGGTCGTGTAGTAGGGCTACGAGAAGGTGGGTTTTCTTTCCGCGATATTGCAGAAAGACTTGGCAGGAATGTATCCACTGTGCATGAGTGTTGGCAGCAGCGGTCAAGGGAAGGTACTGCCTCAAGAAGACCGGGTTCCGGGCGGCCACGTGGCACTACTGAGAGGGAAGACCGCCGTGTTCGGCGTATGGCTGTGGCTAATCGTACTGCGTCTGCAGCTGAAATTCGAGCTGCAGTTGGCACCACAGTGACACAACGAACTGTTACAAATCGGTTACTTCAAGGACAGCTCCGAGCCAGACGCCCTGTAGCGTGCATTCCACTGACTCCAAACCACTGCCGTTTGCGACGTGAGTGGTGTCAAGCTAGAGTTCATTGGAGGACGGAGTGAAGATCTGTTGTGTTTTCTGATGAAAGCCGGTTCTGCCTTGGTCGCAGTGATAGCCGTGTGTTGGTTAGAAGGCGGCCAGGTGAACGCCTGCTAGCGACCTGTCTGCGGCCTAGACACACAGGGCCTACTCCTGGAGTTATGGTTTGGGGAGAAATTTCGTATGACAGCAGGAGCACTCTCGTGGTTATCCCACGCACCCTGACTGCAAATTTATACGTCAGTCTAGTGATACAACCTGTTGTGCTGTCATTCATGAACAGCATTCAAGGGGGTGTTTTCCAACAGGATAACGCTCGCCCTCATATCGCTGTTGTAACCCAACATGCTCTACAGAGTGTCGACATGTTGCCTTGGCTTGCTAGATCACCAGATCTTTCTCCAATCGAGCACGTATGGGACATCATTGGACGACAACTCCAGTGTCATCCACAACCAGCAATAACCGCCCCAGCATTGACCGCCCAAGTGCAACAGGCATGGAACTCCATCCCACAAACTGATATCCGACACCTGTACGACACAATGCATGCACGTTTGCATGCTTGCATTCAAAATTCTGGCGGTTACACCGGTTACTAATGTACCAACATTTCACATTTGAAATGGCTCTTCTCGCCAATGGCTCTACCTGTGATCTTGAAACTTTAATCAATTAAATATGTTACCTAGACAAATGTATTGCTGAAATTTCATTACTGTACAATAATTTTTTCTTGGTGTTGGGATTTTTTTTTCCATCAGTGTATTTAATTCCCGTATCTGCCTAGATCATTTCATCTACTAAAGTACAGAATATCTACACTACACATTCTTTGTCTTCAATGTATATATATATATATATATATATAAGTAACTAACTAAATAAACTCACAAAGAAATAAAATACGTATAATAGAGAAAAGACTCATTTTTCTACGAAAGACTTTTTACATTTCGCACTTCCATAAAAATCTGTATTATGGATTGAGGCTAACAAAACATGGTATTAAATCTTGTACCTTACAAATGAAATTGTTTTATTCTATATAAAATAAGTGAAAAGTAAAGTAAACGATGTATATATAAAAAAAAAAAAGGAAATACCAAATCCAAAACAATAGAGAAAAGAAATCAATAGAATAAATAAAATAAAAATAGAATTGTAAGAAAATACGTATGAAACACAAGGCGTAATTCCTTTTTGTAAAGATATCTGGGTACATAAAAATGCAATTCCAAAAGCAACATTTGGAAAACTCGATCTCAGAAAAGAAGAATTTTTTTTATGAACATTTAAGTTCTACTCCGGGAATTCATTCGCTCAAACATGAATAGCTTGGAGACTTTATGGTGGAGTACGAAAGCAAAATCTGGGACTTTTTGACTTTCTTTCAGAACAAATGGCTGAAATTCACTGTTTCTACAGAGCTAGGGGAAAAAAAAAAGACCCCCTCCCCCCCTCCTTTTTTTTCACTTCTATATTATTGCGAAAAAAATCTAAGATAAATAAAAGGTTTGGTATTATCTTTTTAGTTGGCTGTATGTTATATTTCCTCGTGTTAAACGATACACATATAATGAAATTTAAAAGATATTCATAAAAGTTTAATTGTATTCAGTTGTGAAGTGTTTATCATTGAATAACCTAGCCGAAGAACCAAAAGTCGAACAATGTAATTTATTTTGCGCTTCATACCATTACAACTCTTTTTACTCTTAGTTGTGTTCGTTATTGTTTGTTGAGATGTGTTGTTTCTGAGGGGAGCAGGAAGTTACGATTATCAAATTATTTTTCAATTTAAATAAAATCTTTTTTCACTACAAAATATAATTTCTAATGGAAAAAAAAAAAAAAAAAAAAAAAAACACTGTTACATTGAGTGTATACATAAACGTTTCATGTATATATATATATATTTGTGTGTGTGTGTGTGTGTATGAAATGTATACCTATGTATTCATATACATTAAATGTATACATATACGCATAGATATATAAATACCTTATAAAATCTGTAATGTTCAACCGAATTAAGAGATTTTTAGGCTTTGAACTCATAATCACTGAACTCTAATCATGAACTCATAGCCATTTTTTTTTTTTTTTTTTTTTTTTTTTTTAAATCAGTTTAAAAACATAATTCTTTTTTAAATCTATTTTATGCAGCCATCAAAAAAATAACGTGACTTATTATCTGAGATCAGTTGCAAGGTCATCCGTTTTCCAATTATAAAATTTCAACGCAAATTCGGCCTTAAAATTTGTATTTTAATTAATTAAAAAATATCTATTGCTCAGATTTTCATCAAACGTGGTTCAATACCAACTCGATTAAACCAGCATAATAATAATAATAATATTAAATCGGTTCATTCATTGGAGAGCTATAATGTCGCAAATAGATATGCACATATACAGAAAAAATCTTGAAACTTATAAACTTCCTCCGTTTTGAGTAAAAGATAAATAATTATTAAAAAAAAAAAAAAAAAAAAAAAAAAACTTTTTATATACCATGTTTTTAAATTTTCTGATGAATCATTAATAAAATACGCGAGGATATAAAATAATAGATAAGCAATATTTAAGCACGCGGACTCAGTTCAGTGAACTAATAATAATAATGATAAAAAAATGGTTTTAAAAATAAAATATTACTCCTTTTAGAATAATGCATCATGAACTACATTAGCACTTATCAATGTGTACGAAATGTTTAAAGTGATAGTGACTTCATATTTTGTGAGATGCATAATTTAACTTTTTATAATTTTTTAATGTTCATGTTTAATTAAACGTATTTATTTTTATGTCGAAAGAAAATGAACTAGTAAATTTTTTTTTTGCAACAATTAAATTATAGCTAATATTTAAATAGCTATTTTCATTGCTATTAGGAGCTTATTATTTTCACATTTTAATTAATTAAAAGAAAACTATTCGAAAATCGGGCTTCGAAGTATTGTGTTGTCACCGGGTACTGAGCTATGTTAAAAGTTTCAAATGTCTAGCTATTAGGGAAGTTAGTTAAAAATAGATTGCAAGATTTGTACCTGACAAACAAACAAACAAACAAGAATGGAGGTTAATAATAATAATAATAAAAAAAAAAAAATGGTAAAAATGATCCAAGAATTAAATTTCTGAGGCATGTTGTAACTGTTGGACTACATTACCTTAAAATATTTAGTTTTGAAATAATTTATAGTTTTTGCAATAACTGTTTATTCTTCCTTTCTTTCTTTTTTTTACATGAAGATAAATAGAAATGAAAGAAAGAATGAAAATCTATTCTTTGTTCTTACATACTATTTATTTTACTTTGTTGAACTATTTCGTTTACAGAAAACATATACCAGTAAAATTTGGCATTTTACTTTTCTTTTCTTTCTTTCTTTTTTTTTTTTTTTATAAAGAAAATAAGGTATACCAAAAGAGAGAAATGTTCTAAAATTTAATGCTGTTACCCATAAAATGAATAACTTTTATTGCAGTTTGAAACACAATTTATTTAAAAATTGTGTCTGTTTTTCATTGTTTCATAATTTATTGTTTAGTATATTATTGTTTGCAAAAAATATTTTATCCTTTTAAGTGTCTGAAGCTATAAATAAATATTCCGTTTATATATTTTAGCAAAGTGAAAATATATTTAATAATAATAATAACACTTTTCTGTTTGTTTTTATGTGTATATTTATAAACTATGATCGATTATTTAAGCATACCTAATGATAAATATAACTAAAACATTACCTCTGTTATAATTAACTTTTATAAACAAAACAAATAATAATTGTAAAATTATTTAATTGCTATTATCCATAATGCCGTTTTTACAACAAATCATCTGTAAATATTTCTTTGGTTATTTCTAGGATTTTTCATAACGGAAATTTCTTTAAGAAAATTAAAAATTATATTTATATTATACTAATTTTTTTTTTTTTAACGTGTACGTATAGGTTATTTTAACCATTATCTTGTAAATGCATTTTTAATGTGGATGATACTAACAATTTCATGAAATGTATATTTTAGTTTAATATACGATCTATCTGCAATATATAGACTTTTGTGTTTGCAGTATAAATATCTGAAAAACGGAATTTATCTGGAAAATAACTAATGTGAGAGAAAGGCATCTTAACGGATAAAGGTATAATTTACAAGAAAATATGAATATAAATCTTTAAATAATTCATAATAAGAAATCACAAAAGTAAAATTGAAATTGAAAAAGAAAGAACATGTTTAAACACTTTTTTTTAATGCACTTTTGTCTTCTTTTTCTGTCTATTTGTTAAAAATGTCAATTTTACATACCTTAAAAATATAGGAGGTGACCTAAAAGTAAAAAATAAATAAATAAATATACAAAACTTTGAAAATTGTAGGCAGCCAAGCCATATATAGTTTCCACTGAAAATAATAAATGTACGCACAAGTTTTGTACCGTGAAAATTTTATTATCCGTTTTGAAAAATTTTATCGATTGCTACATTTGTCACTTACAGGAGGCGTCTTTAATTGTGTCAGTAACTATATTCGTATTTTGAGCAATGAAATCAACCAATCACTTGATGTGGTCGCAAATTAAAAGACCCAGGCATCTACTCTCCCTCCACTTCGATATATTTACATTACCCTAATTTGCTGATTAATTTTATGATGGTTAATTTCACATTTTTGTTTTCAAGGAATTTCATATTATTTCCAGTTCAATAAACTCTGTAATACAAATTATCTTTCCAATTTAAATAATTCTCAAAATCACGTTTATAAGAAAATTAGTTTTATTTTTTTCATGCTTAAAAGAAAAAAAAAAAAAAAAAAACTTAAATTTCGAATAACTCATGAAATTTTCAAATTAGAATGTTCAAAATCAATAAAATTCGCAAGTATCAAACGTTTGTTTTATTTTTAGCTAGACTGACCTTTTTATAATCTTTTATTCTTGAGATAATGTCACCAGAGACTAAAAAATTTTCTATCTAACTAGCTAATATTAACACACTAACCAAGTGACTACCATACAGACATTCACCATATTGATTTTATAATCTTCGGATTTTACATATATCAAAGTGTATAAAAACGTCATAAAACCAAGTTTGACAATTTTCACGAATACCCAAGTTCCCCATTGGGGAACTTAAATACTAGTTCTCATCGATAAGTATAATTGTTTGTCTGGACCAAACACACTTCATATCGAAATTGGCTTCAACTGTAAATATAGCGCATCTAAGATTAGGAAAGTTAAATATACTATTTTTCAATGTTGATAATAGTTAACCATTAACTGGATGGAAAGAATCAAGGTATAAATTCAGACGATGGACGTCATCACTGTGCACTTCATTTGAATTGCTTTCATGGGTAAGTTTCTTAACAATGTAACAAACGTATTTATTGAAATTTAATTTTTCCGACTGAGTGAAAATAATGCCTGGACCGGGACTCGAACCCCGGATCTTTGACTTACAAGGTCAAGGCTCTACCAATTGAGCTATCCCGGTCAGCATTACTCACTCAGAGTAATGCTGAGTGAGTAATGCTGACCGGGATAGCTCAATTGGTAGAGCCTTGACCTTGTAAGTCAAAGATCCGGGGTTCGAGTCCCGGTCCAGGCATTATTTTCACTCAGTCGGAAAAATTAAATTTCAATAAATATGATTTCCTTCCACAGTTGATTGTGTGATTTTATTAAAAAATGTAACAAACGCTTCATTTAACTTCGTGTCAAGCAAAGTTGTTAGCCATCCTCTACACGTCTGTAGTTTCAGGTATTTTCATTATTAAAAATCCGAAATTGAAAAGAGATTAATTCATGTTAAATGGTACATTGAAAAGACTTTTTCTTAATTTAGTGAATAGTAATTTCTTTTCATAATTATTTTTTAACTTGCCAGCTACGTTTTACACATATTATGGTTAAAGCATTTGTGCCAATATTTCATTTTGAGGCCTCATTATACTAAAAAACAATAAAATTGTGATTGACATCTAGAAAATAAATTGTGGCTCTAGTAAAAACAGTTTCGTATCATCCTTATAAATTCCTGTTCTTTTTGACAGCGAGTTCTATAAACCCTTATTAAAATTCTAGACCGTTTTCCTATATTATCGTGGTCAAATTTATTTAAAAATATTAGCAAATATATGCAAACACAAGAGGCGAGTTTTAGTATCGATAATTTTGGTTTATGATCCTTTCCTAGGAAATCAAATGAGAATTTCTCGCAATACAAGGGATTCATAATATTCGTAATACTGTTTCACCAGTATAGACTAGAAATTCTCGATGATTTCTTCTGTTAAATTTATTTGTTTACCTTAAGCGCGTAGCTCGAAAATCTATATTTCTCGTTTAGAGATTCAGAAAATAAATGCTTGTTCGTTCTACAGTCGGTAACAAAAGTGTCCGAACACTAGCAAAAATTCCTATGTAAAAAAAGTACACTTCATATGGTTTTGTTAAATAAATCCTTATCGAATCATGTTCTTACACTGACTAAGAACAGGATTCGACAAGGATTTATTTAACGAAACCGTGTGAAGTGTACTTTTTTTACATAGGAATTTTTGCTAGTGTTCGGACACTTTTGTTACCGACTGTACATGAAAGCGATATATATATATATTCTTAGTGTGAGTTCTTAACTATATACATAAATGAAAAGATTAGTAACAAGTATTATGTTATTTCATAAGAATATATCGTAATAATAAAACATAGAAACAAAGGGCAGATGCATGGAGAATCAAATACAATTTCCTTGACAACGAAAGTAAATTTACTTAAACTTACTTAAAACTTACTTAATTTTACTTAAACAATTTTGCTTTTACTTTTCCATTCTCTTATTTATATACTCGAAATAGCTCAAACTTTCTTGATTACAGAAGTTCTTTCTGCGACCATTTGTTTAAAGTACATCATTGAAATACTTAAGTTACTTAAAAAAATAATAATAAATAAATAAATAACATGATTGTACAGAAAAGTTGAAAAATTCGAGTTCAAAACTCTAATCATTTAATTCTATAATTACATACTTTTCCTACTGTTCTTTAATCATCTTGTATTTTTTTTTATTAATTAATTTATTTTTATTCATTTATTTATAGTGCGTAAAGCATTTTTTTAAACTTATTAACAATTTTTCTATTAACTAAAACTATATCTGCCAAAATAAATAAATAAAGTTTTCTACCAGAATTTATTTAAAATTCATACCACCTTTTCCTGTAAAACGAGTTTTTCTTTTAAAGTAGATTATGTGCACGGAAAACAGCTAAACGGATTAAGGTGAAATCCACAATGTTTCCACTGGGAAAATGAAATAAATAAGCAATGAATAAAAAGTTTAGAAACAGAAAAACTACTATCTGCTAAAACTAGGGAGATTTTTTAAAATAAATATTCGGGATAAGAAAATAAAAATTACTTAGATTCTCGGATTTGATATAATTCAGGTTTTTAAATGAAGTGAAAGCGTATATATTTAATTTACATTTTTAAAAATTTTTAAATATGCTACATAAGTTTATCAAATATTCAGTTATCATTTATACACTTTTAATTTATTTTTATAAAGGCCTAAAATATTGTCTAAAATAACCAAAAACAAATAGTAATTTTCAAAAATTCTTTACTTTTATAAATATATATATATATATATATATATATATATATGACTAAATCAATTTATGTGAAGATACAATTTCCATAGGTTTAGGCATTAGTTCCTGCGCGCTACGGCAACCACAAAATTTCAGTAATGCGTGCACGTAACACAATATATATGTTTCCTTACTCCAATCGAATTAAGTTCAAAATATGTAAAACATATAAATTCATCAAAAACAGGAAGTTAAAAATTTTTAGTGAATCAAAGAATCTGATAAAATCTGGAGGAGACTGTGTAAGTTATCATAACAGCTAAGCTAGCCTAGGCCTAGGTCAATAGTGTAAACTATTGTCCTGAAACCCCATCTCATCACCACAATAGCTACAATGTGGAGAAGAAAAAATTCACTGACGAAGGTTTCACGAAAAAACACTTATTTTAAAACCTATGTTTCTTCACTGTCTCTAAACCTCATATAAGTGAATCTGCATATTGTATAAATTAGTGTATCGACATAATCTAGGAATCTGAGTATGAGCTTATTGCGTATATAGCTAATTACAAATTATTCAATATAAGAGCAACGTAATTCAAAATGGTTAAACATGATGATGATAATAAATACTATAATTGCCAAAACGTCAGTGGAGGTCTCCATGTGGAGACCTTTGTGTTCAGCCTGTGTGTCTGTCTATATGTCTCGCGACGGCGGCCTCAATTATCACCCTATTGACTTGCCACTTGGTACACATGTTCATGAACCGCACAGAATTAGCTGTATAGTTTTGGATGTGTATTTCATATGTAGTTCGTGTACAGGGACACACCAAAGTTTTTTACCATTAAGGCCTATGGACAGAATTTGTATGTACCGCAATAGCAGGCGCAAAAATCCCGTGATTGACTTAAAAATTGGTACACATATTCCGGCGCTACACAGAAATAGCTGTATGTTTTTTTGTGCCTAAATTGTTTATTGATCATGTACAGGGACACACCAAAGTTCTTCTTATCATTACAGCTTATGGCCAAGATTTCGTTTAAGCGCATTTTAACATGGTTACACAACAAAATGAAATTAACATACTCTATTGATATGCTAACAAGCATGTTTTCTGTAGAAAATGTGCCTTAGACTTAATAACTAATGTACAGGACATTACAAAAATGTTTGGACAATGTCACGTAATCATCCAAATTATGTCAAATTTTGAACACTTATTCATGAGCTGCATAGAATAAATTGTGTATTTTTTATAATATAATAATGTTTACGGCGCATTTATAAGGACGCAGAAAAGAATTTAGTGACATTAGAGCCCATGTACATATTTTTATTTAAGCTCATTTTATCGCGTTTATGCTGCTTTCAAGATAACAGATTTAACATACATTATTAAGATATTTGCAAGCATGTTTTCTCTAGAAAAAAGCATGTATAGAGAAAATAATTTATTTACAGGGCCACACAAAAGACTTACGATGACATTCTGAACTCATCATCCAGTTATGTCAATTTTGGTTCATATATTAATGAGTTCCAATGAATTAGTTTATATACTTTTTTATTAGTGCACGTGATTACTGTGGCGAGCGTACAGGGACACACAAAAGAATTTTGAATCATTACGGTCTATAGATGGTATTTCTTAAAAGTGCATTTTAACATGGTTACACTCCATTAAATTTAATTAAATAACCAAACGTTATTAAAATGTTCAAAAGCATGGTTTCTTTGGAAAATGGTAGGCATAGAATTAGTAATTAGTTTACAATGCTACACAAAATAATTACGATAAGTTATGTAATCATCTGACATGAGGTTTTATACAAGTATTGATGAGTTACAAGGAATTAATACAAAGCTATACATATGTATATTTTATATGCATATATACATACAGAAAGACATAAACAGACGAATACAACGGGGTGTTGAGGGGGCTATAGTCCCCCTCCGAAACTTATCTGGTTATGTAGTGAGTTAATTATATATATATATATATATATGTGTGTGTGTGTGTGTGTAGATATAATTATTTTAAATACTGAGTAAGTAATAAAAATGATTTGCTGAGTAATGAGTGGTGCAAATAGGACGTTGAGGCACCTGACCTACAGATCCACTAGTGATATATAATGATGATGTATAATGATGGTGATAATTAATAAGTAAGGAAGTAAATCATTAATTACGAAATTATTAAAAAAAATCGGCAGACAAAACAATGTTGATAAATAACGCAGAGTTTAATTTCAAGTAATTTTATTTTAAATAAAATGAAATAACAACATATTTTTGAAAGAAATTTAAATATATAAATACCACAGGCTATTAACAGTAAAATAATAAAATACGAATATCAAAAACTGGGGGAATAACTTGATCGGTTTATTCATTGTGCATTGTTTTCTTCCGTAATAGTGCATGGAGACGAAAAATGAACAAACAAGCCCAAACTAACATAAAATAAACATAAATTTGCATTACGAGATAAAAAGAAAAAAAAAATACAGTGATGCAATCGCTTTTAAAAGGTTATGTAATGGGAAAATGCCAAAGGTAAATCAAGTTTGAAATTTAGTTATTTTAAAATTATTCGATCCATTTAAATGAAAAACTTAAAAATTCTATGCAATAAAGATTAATTTATGCTTAAACAATCTTAATATTTTAGGTTTCCTTCTTACCTATTAATCATACAATCATTTTGTTAATTTTATATCACAAACAAGTATATGATTTTATGTAGTGTGCAATGAATAATATTCACTCAACTCAATCATGTAAACCACCATTATTAATATAGACGTAGCGTGTACAGATAAATTTGGAGTTTTAAATTGAATAATTTTATTTAGAGTTTAAAATGCCCTAGTCAAGAATCGAACCTCGAACGTACAGTTTTATGTGTAGATGCTCGACCACTGAGTGCTCCTGATCCATTTCCAACCGACATTTTTCGCTCAAGATCGATTTCAACATTGCATTCAGCATTTTAACAGATTTAAATAGAGATGAAAGAGCAATCCCGTGTGATTACTGTTTTCCATTAGTTGTGTTTATCTAAGAAATTTAATTTATTGTATAAATACCCAATTGATGAAAAACTTCAATCACACTGGATTGCACTTTTCATTCGTTCAAGTCTATTAAAATGCTAAATGTGAGGATGAAATCGACCTTTATTAATAGATAATACATCAAACTGAAGTTAAAAATGTAATTTTATGACATAGAGTTTCTAGATAAAAACACTGACTATACAATCAAAAACTGTATGTTCTTTTTCCAACTCAAACGTAACGAAAATCCTAAAAGAAATAAATTAAATTAACAAAAATATATGTTTAATTTGTTTATTATCTAATATCAGTTTTTATAAACTCTCCCTACCTGTACTTTAGACTAAAGTAGTCAATCCAAAATATTAACTACGACATATATAGATCTAATTATATACTTACAAAATATACTAAATTTTTTTATAGATAATTTCAATAATTCTAAAAGCAAAAAAAAAAAAAAAAAAAAATGTATTTCTAAATATTTCCTGTGAAAGATGTGAAAAATCAGCTGTTTATAATGATGATAATTAAAAACATTCCAGAAATCTTTCTGTGTCTTTACGCAGTTACTAATTTTAACTCTCATCTTTTGTCAATAATGATAAAATTTGAAAGATTAGATTTTTTTTGCTCCTCTCCCTCTGTTGCTGTGACATTTCTCTAAAAATTAAATAACGGTTGGTTCAGAAAATGCCTCCATACATTGACTTTTATATCAGATTTAGGTCAAAATCAATAGTACTATATTGGCTTTCATTCCATAGGGAAATATTAAGTTTCTAAGCGGTGTATTGATTTATCTGTTCTCTTCTCAAAGTCCAGCGTAGCCTTCTGAATTACGAAGGATGGTAAATATGGTTAAAGTTATGATATAACATAAAGTTTTGATATAATTGGCAATTATAATATACCATTTGGGAATTACTCAATTATTTCATTTTATTTTTAGTTTACATTTTCTGTGTTTGTTTCAATGATTGATATATATATATATATATATATATATTGTCATATTTTGTTGAGACGGGAGACATTTTACATCATTAAACTATTTCAGATGTTTTATTTTCGTGCTTTATTTAAAAAAAATAATTTATGTAGAAACTATAGTATTTTTGGTTCGAATTAATTATTGAACTTCTTAAGAACCCTATTCCCTTAAGAACCCCAAGGGTCGCAACGCTTTTATATTTTTACGTGTGTTTTATTATATTGTTACCACTATTTTCGAAAAGAAATTTTCTTCTTCAGGGTTTTAATGCTATAATATTATTTAAAAAATTACTGTTCTGTAACAGTAGTGCCGAAAGGCAAAAAACGCACCTAAAAATATAGGAATACTGCGGCATCTTATATATATATATTTTTTTTTTTTCTTTAACAGTGAGAATATACTCAATCGAGACATTTTAAATCTTGTCAAAAGCAGTTTAAGTAATTATTAATTAAAAATGTAATTTTTCTTGTGCAAGTACTAATAATTACGTACGACGTTAAGAGAAAATGTGAAATACAGATCTGTTTATACATTTATATCAGTGTTTCAAACGTTTTAAAATCTGGGAGCATTTAAAATCCTTGAAATATATGTAGGCGTATTCTATACAAATTTCTCAGAAATATATTATAACAATTAAATAAAGGGGGATTATAAATAAATTAGCGATTTCATAAAGCCCTAACTTTAAAACTCACATGTCAGAACGACTTGACATATTACCAGAACAATCATGAGGCAATCGAATTTTGTTCAGCGAAGAAAAAAAAAAAAAAAAAAATCCAAAATGTGCTGTTAATCATCCGTTCAATAATCTCTTTCTTTTTACTTCCTTATACAAAGTATCATCAAGTTTTGACCCGCAACAATTTTAATTTAATTACTTACTTAAATTTATTTATTTATTCTATATCATTTTTATTTATTCTATATTATTATTTTTTATTATTTTTATTTTTATTTATTTTATTATTATTTATTTTATTCTTTTTTTTTTTTTTTTTTTTTTTTTTTTTTTTTACGGGGGTGTGGCGGTGTCAGGTCCTCGTTAATCTGTGCTGCACCGTCAAGTGCTCGATGGGGTCGTTTAGCAGTCATCGGGCTACCACGGGGTACCATATCCCCGTGGTGGATCAAAATTGCGATGGTCCCTCTTTCTCTTCTCCATTCGGCCTCCCTGCGCATAGTAATTTCCCTCCCAATTAGGATTATTTAGGCTTTGCCACTTCAAAAACTTCAAAATTTTCGCTATGCGCCCAAAACTATCTTCCATCCCCCAGTGGCTTCACGTAATATTTTTTTCATTTTTTTTTTTTTTTTTTCTTTTTATAATCTCATTATTTTTTCCTCGTTCACCTTCTCTTTCTCAATTCTTAAGTCCCTTCCCCTTTTCAAATGGCCTCCTCTTTCGGCTTTACTGTGTGCACTACTAACTTTAGCGGCTCCCCCAGCGAATTTTTTTTTTTTTTTTTTTTTCTATCTCTCCCTGCCTAAATTCAAAATTGTTTTAATTTGTATAATTCAGGTTATTTCGACTCTCAGCTAGTAAGTGCACTTATTCCAAATTCCTTAACATCCTGGAGCGTGTCTGTGCGTTTCCACCGTAGCTTTCTTGGAGGGTGTGGTGTACAAATCGAGCTGTGTGTCCAAAGCAGAAGTCGATACCCTGCAATTCCTGAGCTTTGGCGTTCTAGTTACATTGCTGCCCAGCAGCTTCCATGCGGTGATCTGGCGATTTATTCGCTCCGGCGGACGGCATCCAACCCGTTAAGCTTGGCTGAGCACAGGCAGGCAGGGGCCGTCCAAAGGTTTCAAAGGAAGTATACGGATCATCACCGAGATCATCACCATTCATGAGTTGGATGACTTGTGAAATGATTTGGAGCCGAGTTACGCTTACAATTTTGTCCCCCCAGGGGGGGGGGAATGAAGGGGAATTTCGAAAATATTGATAGATATAACTTTAAGTTGGGTAAAGATCTAAGTTTCTGCCAAGCGCCGTTGAATTCCGCCCGGCCGTTCTCAAGTGATGCCCGGACAAAAATAGCGTTACAGACACACATACAGACAAAATTTTCTGAAGTCATTTTCGTCTTTCATGGTGTGTGAAACATGTAGATATCGCAAATTTTTTTTATTCTGACAAATTCACAGACAAAAGTCTGATTTTATTAATATAGATTATTATTTGAATCTAAGCTTTTGAATGCAGAGATTAGATAACATTTTCTTCCTTCATAGCAACAGGAATCTTAATATGTTCTTACTTATAATGAAGTAAATTTTAACATACAACGTTTAAAATTTTATGTGCGAAAATAGTTTCTCTCTCAAGCTATATTTGCTTTTTCTACTTTATTTTAAAAGAAAATCTCTCAAAATATTTAGAATAGTAGGTTTGTTTAAAAGTAAGTTTTAATGCGTTTGAAATTTTGTTGTATTATACACTAAAGTTTTGTTTATACTTAAGAATATTCTATTTAATATTTCTTATGCAATTTTTCTCTGAACGGTAAATTTAATGATAAAGGCGATGGAATTTTAAATCAACATTTTATAACGCAATTTTGACATTATTTTATTGGGAGTCGTGCGTCCGATTGATACAAAATATGCGGCTTTGGGACGCGTTCCAAGTCATTTTGAGGTCAGGTGCCGGCAAATTTACCTTACCTGCGCAGGACTCTAGTATATCAGCATTTTTTTTTTTTTTTTTAATCTTGAGGTTTACTGTAATAAAATACTGATATGAAGTCTTCCGTAAAAATCAGAAGAGTTGGCAGTTATGCCGGTATATTGATTTATAATGCTCCTAAACGAATTTAGTCCATCATTATATGTTACTGCAGTAAAATATAATGAAATACAGGTGTTAATTAATGATGAATAAAAATTTTGTATGTAACACAACTGATTGCAAAGAACGCGATAAATTTTTTATGTCCAAATAAAAAAAAAAACTGAAAAAGTGTACGGTAAATCAGAATGTACTGCATGAGCATCAATATATTTTGCTGCAATTAAAACAGAAAAAAAAATTATAGTAGAAATTTCTGAAAAGAGAGGATGGGTAGTGTGTGTGAGGGAGGAGGGGGGTGACTAATAAAACAGCAGATTCTTCTGTAATATGAATGAACTCATACTACATAGCAAATCACAACAAATTATACTTTTTTTTTTTTTTTTTTTTTTTTTTTTACAGTTTTATGATACAGTGTGCAGAACTCTTTATTACGCAAACTAAGCACATGCTCTATATGAAAGAAGCAACGCAAACAAAATAGTTGTTGCGCATTCTTCAAATTTTTGGTACTTGATTACAAAGTTTTTATTTATTCTAAAATGATGTTCCCTTGAACTCTCATTTTCCAAATTTTGAAAAGTAATTTTTAAAATGTTATATTTAATGAGCTTTTTCGAGAAAAATGTTTAATTAGATGCCTTTTGTGCTGTGAAATGTTAATAATGTTATTTTTAGACTCAATTGTTCAGCATTTTGCTATGATAAATTTATATTAAAAAACTTTTTTTCAAATAATTTAGGGATTAATAAATTTGCTGATTGCTGAACAGAAAAGAGTAAATAAAATTAGTGGATGATAAAAAAAATTTCATGTTTTAAAAAATTAAATATAATTTTAAAATTATTTGTAAATAACACATTAGTTAAGCTCAATGTCTATATAACTTATTTTAGAAAATAAAACAAAAATTAAAATGTCTGTTTAGATTGAAAATTTTAGCATACTTATCAGTAAATTGCGTATATATATACATACATATATAAAACTAAACAAAAATTTATAATAATGACTTTAAGTTATATCCTTTGAAAACATTTTTTCAAATTACATAAGATCATTGTTTACGATTATTTATGAGAAACGTGTAAAATTTTCTAATGAATTTTAGCCAAAACAACACCATTCAAATACTTGTTTTTTATTGTTTACGTCTGCGCACATACCAAATGTTTTTGTCTCTTATAACACTGCAGCTTCTCATATCATTTCAAGGCACAAAAACACATCTATTTTCTACGAAATTTTTCTATGTTCATGCATAATTGAAACGGTTTTGAAAATTATTGCCAAAGAGTGTTTTTCTTTAAAATTTCCTCAAAAACATTTTCTACAGTGCACACTAATTTTCGACCCTGACATTACTAAACAGTGCACTGCGGCGAAAGCACGTGGTAGGTGTGTTTCTGGAGCCCACTGCCAAACGATTTCCGCAGGCCCCAGCTAGCCGATAAAGACTTCCACTATTTTGCTCAGAGAACGGGGATCGTTTGGAGGGGGCTGGCGCATGATTTTGACGCAACTTGCGAACTTCGGGCAGCCTGCCAACCAAACAGCTGCAGTAGGAATAATGGGAATTTTTTCGGATTTTCTCTTTTCTGCTTCGGATATTCAGCTTCAAAGGGGTATGAGAACGAATGTGAGATACCGTAGGTTAAGAGCATTCGAGGCACTCCATTAGAGTGGGATATTAAAATTCTTCCACTATTCTGATGAATACTTTATTCTTCTTCAGAAATTATTGTTTTTTTTTTTTTTTTTTTTTTTTTTTTTTCTAATAAGGGTAATTATTTCAAAAGAAAAAATTCAAGAAAGAGGAACCATTCGACTCTCTTACATTATACACTTTCCAGCTACATATAAATTATTTAGTTGTTAATTAGTTAGTTAGTTCATTTTCAGTGTATTTTCATAAGCAATGTACTTTATCCATATATTTAATCTATAACATAAAAGAAGTAGATTGTCTAGGCCCATCTAGCTGGGCGGCTTCTTTCAATACATCATAAAATAATAGACTCCGTTGGCTCCGATACCCGTATTTAAAGCAGCGATTGCAAAGTTTTTAAAGTAAACTCTATAAATATTTTAGAGATTCTACAGCCATGGGTGTAGATCTGTAGTTCTTTTCAAGCAAAAAATAAATAAATAAATAAATAGATAAATAAATAAAAAGAAGAAGAAAAAGGAAAAGAGAGAGAGAAAGAAATATAAAATGTTTAATACATAGTTAGTAGAAAAAAATATTTACTGTTAGGCAAGTTTATCTTAAGTTTAAAAATCGCAATAACCTAAAGTCGGCAGCAAAAGTATCCGAGCACTAGCAAAAAGTTCTATGTAAATAAAGTACACTTAATACAGTTTTGTTAAATAAATCCTTGTCGAATCCTGTTCTTAGTCAGTCTAAGAACTTTGATTCGACAAGGATTTATTTAACAAAACAGTATTAAGTATACTTTTTTTTTACATAGGAATTTTTGCTAGTGCTCGGAAACTTTTGCTGCCGACTGTAGCTTAAATCTTTACTTTCCTAATTTCACTTTTCGCAAGTTGCAAACAAGATAATTTATGTCCCTATTTTGCCAGTTCTTTAGTTTGCATTTCCAGAAAAATCACAGAATTTGAAATCTAAAGTGTTTTTTCATATTGTCAAATTCTTTTCACTATTTGTTAAAAATTACACCCGGTGCGGTTGAGGTTGAGTGACTTTTACAGCGCACTAATGCTACATTATGGACAATTGGCGACGGTCTGGGACTCACCCCTAAAAGTGGTCTAGTGACATGCCACCACAGATTTGGTTCTTCACGAAGGGGATAGCTTCCTCGCTTCGGTGACCACCAGAGGTATAATTTGGATGGGAACATGGAGGACATTGCCGCACCCAATGCGATAATCTAAAACATGATTTTTTTCCCCCCTTAAAAATAAGATCGACTATTGAAACTATATTTTTTTATATTTTTCGATCATTTAAAAGTGACATATCGAAAAGATAAAAGTACCATTAGACTGTACGAAAGTTGATCTAAATGATGACATAATTATAAAAATATCCGTTGCTAAATGCATTGGATGTGAGAACTTCTAAACGCAAAAAAGAATCTCACGCTTTTTTTTATTTTTCTCAATTTCTTCGAAAGTAAAGCCCGTTGTGGCTGCACTGTCCTTCTGTTCCGTAAAATACTGAAGGATGCCGAAGCCAAGTAGTCATCCCCTCTATGGAGGATAAAAATTGTGATATAATGTCTTCGGATCTCCTCTGCAAGGGAATCTCCGATCACTGTCAATCTTTTATTGCGTAACTCTAGTCGACGAAAACTCCACTCATCCTCATTTCCTTAGATGAAGTAGTTGGTTCGTCAACAAAATTTAATTGATATTAAAATGATAGTTATTATTAAATGATAGTTTCAGATTGGCTCAAAGACATTTGTGCATGCTTAAATGCTCCTAAAAGACAAAAAAAAAAAAAAAAAAAAAAAAAAAAATTAGCCTTAAAATAAATAGTTTTTTATTTTAATATAGATAGGACTTTGTTTTACTATTGTTATTATTATTATTATTATTATTATTAAAGACGAAGAAAACTGACTAAAATTCTCTTTATACATTTGTTTTTAAAAAAAAGCCCATAAAATAGTTTTTTTTTTTTTTTTTTTTTTTAACTCTGTATATTGTTTAACTAAAATATATGCACTAAGAATTTAGCATAGTTTAAAGAAAATAGTCTTATCAAAGAACTGAAAATGCACTTCGTACGATTTTTATTTATATTCTGTAGTACATCTGAATAGTTTTGCGTAGTCCTGTAAGTTAATCATTAATCCTTATCACACCATATTCTAAATAAAACATACATTTGTGAATTTGAATCGCATATGTTTGCATTATGTTTTTCGTAGTACATTTTAAAGGACTCTCCTGTAGACCATACTGTAATGGATTTCTTTTATGCCTTCCTGTAGCATTCGTGATACTAATACATGCCATTTTCACTGTGGAGCATGCCATAGCCAATCTGAATAAAATGTATCAGTTTTAAGGCATTCTATACAATACTTACGGAAATGCGAGCGCGGCAATATAGAAGGAGAAAAAAATAAACTAATCAAAGTTATAAACACTTTTCAACTATGCCAGAATATGATAAAAAGAAAATTAGTCTTGTTATCAGAAACATTTATTTCAGCATTTCAAAAAATATATAATGGCAAGAATATAGGGCTGGAGAAAAATACATATTGTGAGAAAAGTAATTTCTTTGTGTTAATATGAAAAGCAATCTGTTCTTTATACTAATTTAAAATGTCGTAACCATTCAACCATATTAAAAAATCAGCACAAAGTGTTAAATCACACCATGTGGAAATGTCCTAGAAAAGTTAAATTTATATACAAAGCAACTTAACAAATTATCTTGAATAAATATTTTTAGTTATCTGTTAAAAAATGAATCAATAAGCATGGTGATATACAAAGTAGCTTAACACGTTGAGCACCACAGGCCACGCGCGCTGCTTAGAAACGTGTTATGTTTACCGTGTTTCAATAAAATCCATTAAAATACCTTAATGATATAATCCTGTAATAAATAAAAATTAAGTAAATTTTAAATAAATCTTCAATAATTACTTAAAGCAATATATATATTTTTTTAGTTTTATATGGTATTTCACACTGCCAGCCACCAGTGGCTGACGTGGCCTAAACGGAAAGTTCAGTGTCAGCCCCCGGTGGCTGACATGGTGCTGAACGTGTTAAGAAATTATCTTGAATAAATATTTTCAGTTATCAGTTAATAAATGAATCAATAAACATAGTGATATACAAAGTAGCTTAAGAAATTATCTTGAATAAATATTTTCAGTTGTCTGTTAATAAATGAATTAATAAACACAGTACCATAAGGGGTATCTAGCTTGAATTAAATTTTGCAAAGAATGCCTCCTCTGGAGTATATCCGGCCACTAGATGTATAACAAAGAAATCGTTAATTTGATCGAATCGTTAATCTGATTATCTCTAATTGACTGTGGGCTTATTGGAGAAATGGTCACTTAACTGAAGTAAATATTTATCCTTATTCGAAAGTAAGTGTAGTTAATTTTAGTTTATGCCTCAAGGCACAAAGATAAAACCAGAGATTTCCAAATAATTTATAATTTAGCAAGGTAAATACTAATTAGTGCATCAACTAATGTTTGAAAAATGAAAATTTAGATGCATTTCGAACTTGATGTAACTCTTGCATGATGTGAATTTTATTGTTTAATATAATGCTGTTATTTTCTTTAAATAGATAATTATAATGTATAAATTGCTCTTTTACGATATACTTTTCTTACAAAGAATATTTTATTACTTCTTGCGTTTGTTTCTTAAAATAAGGAATTATTCTTCAGTATTAAATTTTTAATTCGAACTGAAACATTTCGGTGTTCGAAATTTAACGGAATAGAAAAAATGTACGACTGCAGATTTCTAGAAGAAGAAAAAAAAATTTAGAAACAAAATTTTTTCTGAATCTCTTCAGTCTCTCTCTTTACCTCTCTCTTTCTGATTTTCTAGATTAATAAAATTGATTAATCAGTAAAATGCATGCATTTTACTTATAATATTCTACTATCAAGAATTTAAATTTTCTTCACATAAAAAAAGATTCTTCTAACATAAATTAAATTGTTCGTAAATAATCTCCGCTGCGCATTTAATACTTATGAATAATTGATGAACCCTGAAAATTTAATAACCGCTTGCGATAATAAAATTACCTTAACATGAAATATAAATGGAATTCTATTATTGAAGAAGAATAGCAATTTCTATATCGTAGAAAAGTAATTTCTATAACATAATTAACTAGAATTTTAAAATATCTGATCAAATTTTAACGGTAAATTTAGATTAATATTAAAATACAAACAATAAAATTGAAATGCCCGAAAACAGTAGCCATTATTGAAAACATCTATCAATACGGAATTTTTTTAATTTAGTTCTCTCTGTTAATTTTGTTAGCAATACTAAATTTCAAATTAATACTTGATATTAAAAAGAGAAAAAAAAACTAAACAAAAGTTGCTTTGGAAAATCAAAAGAGAATAATATATTTTGCAAGTGACGCGGACATCGCATTTTTTCATAATTTTTAATATGATAGTATAGGTGAGAGGATTATAATCGTAATAGCGATACCCCATGGGCACTTGGCGATGGTCTGATATACACCTTTAAGATTAGTCCGAAGACATGCTATCACATCCTCCATTTTTGATCCCCCAAGTGGTTCCCCTGCTTTGGTGAATCTCAGAGATATTAGGAACATGTGACGAATTTCACGACAACGATTTCACGTGCACCACTACCAGTCACCATTAGTGTACACAACGATCATCGGTCGGCTCGAGACAGTATAGAACAAAATTTCGTATAAAAGTACATAATGAGAGATATTTGTAACTTTTCAGTATAAAATAAAAAATAATAAATAAATAAACAGTTGCTATAGTAATATCAAGTAGGCAAATAAAAGTATCAATAAAGGCATCGTTTCTCACCACCACCATCACCCCACCCCCGCCAATGCATTTAAAACAAATAGTTAAACCTTAGATCCGTGATAATTGCGCAAATTTATTGACTTTCTTTCCTTTTTAAGGAAACGTAATCTGGTGTGTCACTCACACGACTTTCTCTTACCCTGAAATTTAATACTATAAATATAAATACAGATTGCAGATTAAGAGGTAAAATAACTAGTACTGTTATGTAAACAATGTATGTTAAAACAATTCAAATTAGGCTTAGTAACCGCTTTATTTGACAAATATTTCTGTAGCACCTCACACAGAACCCTTCACCCCCCCCCTCCTCGAACGCCCGTTTCATTATTGTACCTACATTTATATAGAATTCAAATCTGTTATTAAGTTCAAAGGTTCATTTAAATTATTCAGACAACTTTCACACGCAACATTCCTTGAAACTTATCAGTGTTGTTCAAATTTTCCTAGTAACAAATGTATTAATTTCAAAATACAACATTTGGATCGCCTGAAATTAGTTGTTTTTAAAGTACTCTAGGTGACACAGACAAAGATCAAACGTTAAAAACTTCACTTCGGTATTCAGGAACCCTCAAAACGTGTAAATATACAAAATACCAAGCAATAAATATTTAGAAATACATTATTAACCATATGGCCATCAGGAATTAATTTCACTTCCTGAGTAGATTTCCTGGACGTGGTAAAATATTACAGTAAAGCATTTCCACTGACAATAAAAGAAGAATGTTATGGCTTAAATATTGACATCCCCGTATATCTTCTGAAGATAATGTACACACCACATAGTGCACATAAATATAATCCTGTATTAATACCTTTAATACACTTCCATCAATTTTCAAGTATTGTCACACTATAATCTAATTCTTTCGTGTAGCCCTGTGAACGAACAGTGAATGATTTCCAAATCATAATCTGTATGAAATATGTTTTTATGCATATAAAAAATACATATTCGTTTCATTTTGTTTAGTGCAGTCTACATATGTTAAACTCTACTTACCTGCAATTTCCCCCAGAGATATAATGTATTTAAATTATCTTGGGTGTCAATGTACACGAACCATTTGCTTGATCTCAACGAAAAGTGTAGTGTAGCATCTCTATATGATACACACTTAGAATAGCAAGTTTGGACTTTCTGCTATAATTTGTTCTTGAGATAAACTGATAACAGACACACACATAGAGAGAGAGAGACAGACCAACCGCTAAAAACATGATTTTTGGATACAGGGGACCTCAAAACGTGTAATTATAACAAAAACTCGATTTAGAAAATCTGACCCAAAGCAATACTTTCTCTACCATTTACATGGGTAAGAGAAAGTAAGAAAATCTTAAAATATTCATCTCTTCAGATGTCGTGTATAACTATCATTATATCTGTAACTGTCATGTCATTTCTTCAGACGTGGAAAATTGTTTTTCCTTCGACATTTAGTGATATCCTTCTCTAAAATTAAACTGGTCTGCATTCCTTATGGGGCATGATTTTAATAAATAATAATTTTAACAAATAATTTCAATTGCATGAATTTGTATAGGAAAATATAGAAGAAAGTCATGCGGTGGCCATAGCATACTACTTTTAATTGTAAAACGATTCACTCTTTTTTTCTGTTTAATTTTCAGGCTTGTAACTTAAAGACTAATATTTCTTTTTGAATTGGTTTTGTAAGTCAAAACAATTCAAATCTTTATTAAATTTTGTTTAAAAGTTTTGTTTGTTCGAACGTTTCATAATTGGAATGGTAGTCACAAAGAAGGAAAAGTGAATTCAAGTGAAATCTTGTAAACAGTATTGAATATTTTCAGAATATTCAATTATTAAAAATTATTAGTTACTAAAATATTATATATATATATATATATATATATATATATATATATATTTGTGATAGCCTTAGCATAATATTAAGCTACAATTTTTTTATTTCTTTCTTTTTTGTCTTACACAGTTTTTAAATTTGAAAAACTTAACTATTCTTCTTTACGAGACAAATTATTCGAGGTAAAAAATAAATCTCATGACTAATGCATCACATTTTCAAAATTTATTACTTCGATGAACTTTTCTGTTAAATTTTCATGAGGCATATTTTCTAATTCCGGCATATATATATATATATATTTCATAACGTGTTTGTGGATTGTAAATTTTCTAAACTATTTTATTAGTTTGTATCTAATAAATAAAATTAGTTATTAAAAAATCCATTCGAAAACATGTTCACAGAATATGTTATATTGTTACATTTCTTAATAACTAATGCTACTTATAATACACTTTAAAATAAAATAAAGAGAAAACGGCATTATTTTTGTTGCAATATCAAATCTTAACAAAACATTGGGCTTTAGTAATAGAAAAATACTTTCTGAATATGTGCATGAGTTCGGAGTTTCCTCAAATTAGTTATTTAAATATATTTATAACAAATATTTCTTACTAATAATTCTTTGCTAAAATAACAGTGATATAATTAAATAAAGTTTGGCTTACCTGGGTTTTCACAGGTAATTGCAAATTCCATTGGTGAAGAAAAAATCTCCTTAATATGACTTCTGTATTAAAGACCAGCAACTACTTTTCCTATAATTAATCTTGATTAGAGTGAGAAATTCTTACATAATATGTAGATCTATTATATTTAGGATAATTCACTCGTTGCTAGGTAATGAAAGAAAGCCTAGATGTTTTTTACTTTAATTTATTCATCTTAGACAAAAGGAAAAAATTATGATTAAATAGAATAAGAAAATGGAACGTCAGTTCCGAATAACGAAAATTACATGATTAAAAAAAAAGAATTACAATGTACTTGTAGAGAGACGCGACACATCGTCACGTGATACGGCAGGTGCACCGAACAATCTTTTGGCGGGAAGTAAAAAACAAAAAAGAAAGTTCGGAACAAGAAAAATGAAAGTTAATAAAAGAATGTCTGAGATTAAATATCACAACACCCCCTCTTAAGCTCAGAAATTTTTCAATTGTTCATTAATGCATTTCTATGTCTATTAAAATCAGTTTTTGGTAGAGCTTTTGTGAGGGTATCGGCGCTCATTTCTTTGGTAGGTTTGTATTGAAGCTTTATTAGGCCTTCTTGTATTAAGTTTCGCAGAAGATGATATCTCAGCTGTAAGTGTTTTGTTTTGGACTGGAATTTTTCATTTTCAGCAATCTTGATGGTAGATTGGTTGTCCTGGTACAACACTATAGGACATTCTTGCGGCAAATTTAAATCATCCAGTAGTTTGTTGAGCCACTGTATTTCAAGTGCAGCACTCGCAGCTGCGACGTACTCAGCCTCTGCTGAAGACATGGACACACAGGACTGTTTCTTCGAAGTCCAAAATATTGGATTTTTTCCTATCTTAAATAAATTTCCAGATATAGACTTTCTATCACTTGGATCATTGGCCCAATCCGAATCCGAATATGCTCTAAGAACAGGTTCACCAGAGTTACAAAGTTTTAATTTAATATCTTGGGTATTTTTCAAATATCTAATAACCCTTTTAACTGCCTCCCAGTCTTTCGCTCTAGGATTTTCGTTTCTACGGCTTAAGATGCCAACGGCAACACTTATATCAGGTCGCGATACTGTAGAAATGTAAAGTAACGCGCCTATAGCCTGTCTGTACATTGTGTTGTTTGGTAAGAGATTGTCATTATCAGTTAATTTTATATACCCTGGTTCCATTGGTGTGTCAGAGGGCCGTGCGTTATCTAGCCCAAATTTGGTTACAATGTCTCGTATTTTATTATTTTGATCAAGCGTAATTACCCCTTTACAAGGTCTTTCTATATTTATGCCGAGGTAATATTTGGCTTCCCCAAGGTCGGTTAATGGATATTCTTCCCTAAGTTGATTAATTAGTATGTCAATATCGTGATTTTTACCAGCTACAAGTAGATCATCAACATACACAAGAATGTAAGTTTCTGTGTTATCTTTGTTACGTATATATAAACACTTGTCATGTTGACTTTGTTTAAATCCTAATTTACACAATGTTTCATTAATTTTCAAATTCCACGCTCTAGCGGCTTGTTTCAAGCCATATATCGCTTTCTTTAACTTACATATTTTATTTTCTTCGCCCTGGATAACATAACCCTCGGGTTGATGCATGTATACATCTTCTTGCAAATTTCCATGTAGGAAAGCAGTTTTTATATCTACATGCCTTAGATTCAAATTTTTATATAGTGACATGATCAAGAAACTTCTTAGAGTGGTATGCGATGCAACTGGTGCAAAAGTTTCGTCATAGTCCACCCCGTATTTTTGAGAAAAACCCTTGGCAACAAGCCTGGCTTTATATTTCTCGACTTGTCCTTGGCTATTGTATTTGGCCTTGAACGCCCACTTACACCCTACTACTTTGGTCCCTGGTTGAGCGTCAACAAGTTCCCAAGTATTGTTTTGTCTGAGTGAATTCATTTCGTCGAGTGTGGCATTCAGCCAATTTTCTTTTTCAGCTGGGTTTTGAATTTTTAGTATATCATCAAAACACTTAGGCTCATCAATTCTTTTGTCATTTACTGCAAATGCAAATCTGTCGGGCGGAACACCTTTATTTAATCGTTGTGATCGTCGCGGCAGAGTTTGCGTGTCATCCGGACTATCGTTATCGCCCGCTATATCTATATTTATATCAGTATCTAATATTGGTAATTTGGACACCGGAATTTCATCATTTGAATTTTCATTCTTAATTTGTGATGTTTCATTATTGTGGGATTCTCTATTTTCATCCTCCAAAAATTTTACTGTTCTGCTAATTATTACATTTTTATTATTTGTGCAAATTCTGTAGCCTTTGCTACGATTATCATATCCCACAAAAATTCCTTCTTGAGCGGTGCTATCCAGTTTTCCCCTATGTATTTTATGTACATATGCGTATGCGCGACATCCGAATGTTTTTATATTTGATAAATCGGGTTTACGGCCGGTCCATTTTTCGTAAGGAGTTGAGTCGCATGAGGAGGTCGGGAGCCTATTTTGTATGTAATTTGCAGTATTTACGGCTTCCCCCCAAAAGGAATTCGGTAAATTACTGTCTTTAAGCAGACAGCGAGCCATTTCGGTCAGCGTACGATTTTTACGTTCTGCCACGCCGTTCTGAGCACTAGAGTAAGGAACGGTAAACTGGTGCTCAATTCCTTCTTTATTCAAAAATTCATTCACTTCCATACTAGTGTATTCACCCCCGTTATCGGAGCGAATTGCTTGCACTTTTCGGCCAAATTTGTTTGCGGTCATAGCCACATATTCCTTTAACTTAGAAAATACCTCAAACTTATTTCTTAGCAAATATATAATAGTATAACGACTGTAGTCGTCTATAAATGTAAGAAAGTAATATTTTCCACCTACAGTGGGGGTTTTCATAGGGCCACATAAGTCTGTGTGGACCAGTTCGAGTGGTACGGAGGCTCTAAATTGTGCAGCTTTGGGGTAAGGTGAATCAGTTAATTTTGACATTATGCATGTTTTACATTCAGTATTATGTTTGCAATCATTTAATTTTATACCCACAGCCATGTCCTTGTTAACTAAATCTTTAATGTGGTTAGTATTTCTGTGGCCAAGTTTCACATGCCACTTGTTTATGCAATTTTCGTTATCACAAGTTTGTATTACAATGTTCGCTGTGTGTTTGTTTTCAGAATAATTTAATTGACATTCATATAAGTTATTTTTCACATATCCCTCAATGCATGTATTTCCCTGATTTACAATTTTACAGGTTTTATCATCAAATACAGCGATACAGCCATTCTCTGTTGCTCTTTTTATAGAAATTAAATTAGTTTCTATTTCAGGGACATAAAGAACATTTTTAAGTGTTATTTTGTTCTGTGTGTTTTCCGAATTTACGGTATACAAATCCACAGTACCGGAACCCAAAGATTTTAGCTGCGTGCCGTTCGCGATAGTGACGTTAGAAACGTTATTTTTAAGATCGCGAAATTTTAGTTTATCATTGCAGATATGTGAAGACGACCCTGAATCAACCACCCAATTTACAGTTTTATCTCCAACATAAAAAGAATACAATTTATCAGCTTTTGGTTTATTGCTCCCCTCTGCAATTTGAGCGCTATCTGGCTTCTCATTGTTCTGAGAGCATATGTTGGATCTGAAGTTGGGTTTTTTGTTGAAATTTTTACTGTGACTTTTAACAGCAGAATTATTTTTGTTTTTTAACTTATAACATTCTTCTATATTATGATTACTTTTCTTACAGTATTTGCAGAATTTCTCCGATTTGTTATGGTATTGGACTTTTAACGCTGAATTTTGATAAGTTTTGTTTTCAAGCCTTTTGGCATATTCATCAGCTAATTTGTTTCGTATATACTCAGGTGTCAATTGCGCTTCGTCTTTCGATTCGAGACTTGTTATGAGAACGTCATACGAAGGAGGGAGTGAGCATAGCATTAATGCAGCTAGGTGCGATTCATCTATGACTTCACCTATAGCAGTGAGTCTGTCGCGTGTTTTATATATATCAGCTATATGTTGGTTTACATCACCACCTTCCATTAATTTTATGGAATAAAGTTTCCTAAGTAAGAAAAGCTTACTCGTAAGGGATGATCTTTCGTGGACTTGGCGCAGAGCATTCCAGCACTCTCGTGCTGTATCTAGATTCATAACATACACGATTTGTTCGTTATCAATAAGTAAATTAATTAAAGCTCTCGCTTTTCTATTTTTTGAACGCCACTGATCGGTTATTGGGTTGGGAGGATCGTCAGTAATGACTGTAAAAAGATCCTCTTTTTGCAAGTACATCTCAATACGAAACTTCCACACATTATAATTTGTAGAGTTCAGCGGTTCAATTTGTATATCTTTTGTTGCTGACATACTTAAACAAAATTTTTGTAATAGTTTTGTTAATATTTGTTCAATTCGTAAATATTCATTTAATATTTTAAATCAACACAGTTAGGATAAATAGTACTTGAAGAAGAAAATGAAATTAAATAGTTTTCATGAAAATAAGCACTTTTCAATACTTTCGATTTAGTGTCACTTCGGTTTTGAAGAAACAAAAACAAATATTTTCGCTTACATTTTCATTTCTTATTTATTTTATTATTTAAATGTAGCAATCTCTTCCAATGTGCAATGAAAAAAAAAACTTTTGAACTTTTGTCAAGAATAAATCTAAATTTTCAATTCAAAATATCAGTCTCATAATCTAATAGAAAAATACTTTCTGAATATGTGCATGAGTTCGGAGTTTCCTCAAATTAGTTATTTAAATATATTTATAACAAATATTTCTTACTAATAATTCTTTGCTAAAATAACAGTGATATAATTAAATAAAGTTTGGCTTACCTGGGTTTTCACAGGTAATTGCAAATTCCATTGGTGAAGAAAAAATCTCCTTAATATGACTTCTGTATTAAAGACCAGCAACTACTTTTCCTATAATTAATCTTGATTAGAGTGAGAAATTCTTACATAATATGTAGATCTATTATATTTAGGATAATTCACTCGTTGCTAGGTAATGAAAGAAAGCCTAGATGTTTTTTACTTTAATTTATTCATCTTAGACAAAAGGAAAAAATTATGATTAAATAGAATAAGAAAATGGAACGTCAGTTCCGAATAACGAAAATTACATGATTAAAAAAAAAGAATTACAATGTACTTGTAGAGAGACGCGACACATCGTCACGTGATACGGCAGGTGCACCGAACAATCTTTTGGCGGGAAGTAAAAAACAAAAAAGAAAGTTCGGAACAAGAAAAATGAAAGTTAATAAAAGAATGTCTGAGATTAAATATCACAACATTTAGCACATGTTTTGTGTTTATGTATATTATTTTTAAACTTTTAACCCTTTGAGGGTAAAGATACTTACGCTCATTTCACATAAATTGTTAAGTTACACTGCGCTGCAAAACAAAAATTTCTTTCGAGCCTTTTCGAGCCCTGATACCATTCTTGCTGATTCTTATCTAAAAGGACCTACGGAATCCAATTATGACCCCCATTTTGCCCAATCGCCCACTTTTTTTGCGGGACGTCACCCCCTCCCACAATTTTTATCACCGTTCCGCAGTTTCATAGCCATGATTTTTATTTAAAGGGTTAAAAATGATTGTTTTAACTGTTAAAAACAAAATAATATAAGGTATAATAAATAATAACAATAACAGATTCACAAAAATATAAAAAAACGTAATTTCTAATTTTCGTGGCGAATCCCCCCCCCCCCTCCCTTAAATTTCTCCCTTGCAACAAATGTTCATGTTTTAGAATTTTTCACCTCTGTAGACCCTCAGAAGATATTGAACAGTTAAAATAACCCTTTACCCCTCTCCAAATCAAATTTATAGCCATAAAATTGCTGAACATTGATAAAAATAGGTTGACGTCCCTAAACACGGTGGGTGATGAGACAAAATGGACGCATATTCGGGTTCAGGGGGCCATTTTACATAAGTATTGGCATGAATGGTATTGGGGCCAATTTTCGTGCAGGGCAGTGTTATTGAAAAAAAACTACTTGGCACTAGTTGGTTATTGAAGAAAACTAGAACTCTGTCCAGTTCCCCACAATATGTATGTTATAAATTTCCAGTACAGGACATACTATATTCATGATTGTTATAAAAATGAATTTTACGGATCACTTGACACACTGAAAGACTAAAATGATTCACCTAATAGATTACCCACCGTTCAGTTCGTACATTTATCTTAACATAATTTGTTAATTTATTTTATTAGTGTCAGTTTCATTGATAAATTTTCAAGTTTTTCCAAGACAATGATACCCATAATGCAAATTTATATGAAATATTGCTCTTTCTACTAGATTTAGAAAGGTCTTGAATTTGGAATAACTTGTGTAATTTTCAAATTAGAATATTTGTAGTCATTGATGTTCAAGCCAGTATCATAAATGATATTTTAAAAATGGTTTGATATCTTTACGATGAAAATATCCCTCAAAATGGATATTTATGCGAAATTTTAGTCTATTCTGTCATGTTACTAAATCCGTAAAATTTAAGTACCTTATGAAGTTTTCAAAATTGAATTTTGATTATTTCTTTGTTCATCTCAGCATCATATCTGATATTTTAAAGCTGGTCTGACATCCTTACAGTAAAAATATTCCTTTTAATATATGTTTAAGAGAAAATTTGACCTATTCTCCCATGTTAAGAAAATCGAAAATTACGAATAACTTACGAGGTTTTTAAATTAGAATGTTGAAAACGAATAGGTTCTTAACAATGTCATAAAAGATATTTTAAAATTGGCCCAACCTCTCTGCCATCATTTGTTCTTGAGATATCGTGCACACAAACTAACACACTAACATACTGACAATCTGATATTCTACAGACCGACACCATATCAATTTTGCTATTTTCGAATTATTTACATCTAAAAACGTGTAAAAATGTCAAAAAACCGTGGTCTAAAATTTTTAAGATTACCTAAGTTGTCCATACCTATTGTATGATGCGGAACTTAAATTTGTTGAAAATTTTCAGGACAAATTTTAGCACTTGGGAATTAACCCGTTAATAGTCGCTATAGACAACGCCACCTATTACAGATTGCGTACTTTTAATTTAACTGTCACCAATAATTTTAAAGAGTGATGTGATCGACGTTCCTTCGATTTTATTCGCGTTTTATGTATATCAAATGATACTTCTAAAGACTTTTGGTGGCTATTGAATAAAAAAATCTGGCAACAATGAAGAATGGGCGGCAAATCGACCAACTGCGACTACTAACGGGTTAAAGTTGGTTCCTTCAAACATTAAGATTTGATGTAGTATTTTATATATATATTAAGTGTGCAAATATTTCTACAAATTTAAAAGGCTATCCTTTTTTTTTTTTCTTCAAAATTTTCACCAGTACAAAGCTATTTATTTTAACTAGCATAATTTGTGAAACTTTCACGCTTAATTTATGAAGTACAATTATTAGAAAATGCATAAATTTGTAAAGTTATTATTAAAAGAAAATTCATTTATAGATTTTATGTTTACACAACACCTAAAGTGACTAGCTTTATATATATATAAATAATAATAATAATAAATAAATAAATAAAATCTAACTTAGCACCGTAGCTATACATACTTATTATTATTTATTTTTATTCAGTATTATTATTATTATATTATTATTATCTATATATTAATTTGAAACATGTTTTTGTCTGTCTCCACTATATTGAGAGAACGGCTAGGTGTAAAAATTTCGTTGAGGTGTCTAAAAAAAGGTCTTGGTCTGTAGATGTGTTATGAAAAGAGAAAAATAAAAAAAAAAGTCGAACGGTCCCAATTAATATATGAAAAATGCATATTTCTTTTTTAGAATGACGTCATTTCCAGAAATGCAAAGATACAGCGATTTAATCTTAATTTTTATTGCCTTTTAAAAACAAAGTTCACGTGTTAAAAATTTATTTTTAAATTATTGTTCCTTTTTTACAGTGTGGCAACAGGAAAGAATATTTATTTATTTTGCCGCTTTTTCTCTTATTTCTTTATTTCATTTTCGAAAAAGCAAAAATACAGCGAGTTAATCTGAATTTTTAGAATTTTTATTGCCTTATAAAAACAAAGTTCACGTGTTATCATTTTATTTTTTAATTATTGTGCCTTTTTTAAAGTGTGGCAACAGGAAAGAATCTATATATTAATTTGAAACGTGTTTTTGGAGAACGGCTAGGTGTAAAAATTTGGTTGAGGCGTCTAAAAAAAGGTCTTGGTCTGCAGATGTGTCATGAAAAGAGAAAAATAAAAAAAGTCGAACGGTCCCCCCCCCGGGGGGGCAGGGTTTAAAAACACGTTCGCGAGATAAACTCAGCTCGAAATTATTTTACGGTGAAGAAATTGTACATGGGGGGACAAGACTCGAATACTAAAAAATAAATATCTGCGATTTTGGAATTTTCGTATTTAAAGGGGGGGGAAGGGGGGAAAGTAGATTTGGAGGAGGGGGAAGGGAGAAATTAGTTTGAGAGGGAAATCCGTTCTAGACCCACACATGTAGCACCTCATTTTAAAGGTCTTGAAATTCCATGTTGATTTGGGATGTTTGCATATAATTTAGGGCGCCCCCTGATGGTGAAAAATGGAACTAGGTGATTTTGAAGTACGCCCTATCATGTTACACCTTATTTTAAAGGACTTGGTATTTCCTGACCGTTGGTGATGTTCGTACAAAACACACTGTGCCTCCTGGTGGTGGAAAGTGCAACTAAAGGATTTTGTAGTTGACACCACCATGTGACACCTTATTTGAAAGGTCTTGGAAATTATTTTCGATTGGTGATAAAGGTCTTGAAATTCCATGTTGATTGGGGTTGTTTGTATACAATATAGTGCGCCCCCTGGTGGTTAAAAATGGAACTAGGTGATTTTGTAGTAGACCCTATCATGTTAAACCTTATTTTAAAAAGGTCTTGGTGTTTCCTGACCGTTGGTGTTGTTCGTATAGAACACGCTGTGCAACCTGGCGTGGAAAGTGTAACTAAAAGATTTTTCAGTTGACACCACCATGTGACACCTTATTTGAAAGGTCTTAGAAATTCAAGGCGATTGGTGATGTTCGTATACAACATACTGCGCCCCCTGGTGGAGGAAAGTGGATTTTGCAGCGCGTGCGTAGCATGCCTTCTATACGGTGACGCAGCCACAGGCAGAGGTAACACGAGTCAGAGGTTTGTTCGGTTCAAGGTTAATTTTTGTGAATTTTTTCATGTTATTAGTGGCCTGCATATACGCTGCCGCAGGCACCGGGTCACGAGCCCGAGTTTCGTTCTGTTTGAGGGTTGTTGTTTTTTTTTTGTTACAGATTATTATTATTATTATTATTATTATTTTATGACGCTTTCATTTAAAAATAGAAATTCAAACAAAAAGATATAAAACCATACAAATTTAAGGTTCATTTAAGGTTATTATCATGGGCCCGGGCATTGCCGGGCGGGTTCATTCGGTTCCAGGTTAATTTTTAGGAATTTTTTTATGTTATTAGCGGCCTGTGTATGCGCTGCCGGGGTCACAAGGCAAAGTTTCGTTCGGTTCAAGGTAATTGTTTTGTTACAGTTGATTATTACTTTCTTCTATATGTAATATAGAGAAAGTATTGGATTCGCGAAAATTTTCGACCTCCGTTTTTTGACGGATCTACACGTTTTGGGATGTCCTGAACACGAATTGATAGTTTTTAAAAAATGTCTGTCTGTGTGTCTGTCTGTCTGTCTGTCTGTATCATTTTTTTGTGGACGCTGTATCTCACGAACCAATGAATGAAATTTAACCAAACTTGGTATTTAGTTGCACCCTGACATGAACTGGTGCCCATTAGATTTGGGGATCAATAGCTCAACAGGTGGCGTTGTGATCGCATTTTATGCAAATTTTTAACATGGCAGCATAGGACAAAATGCCGTATAAATGGGCATAATGAGAGTTATTTTAAACTTACGATTGTAAAATTAATATGAATTATTGATAATAGTAGTAGTTAACCAGGAAACAAATTTTGTGCATGGGGGGCATCGGTTCCCCCCCAGGGGGGAAAATCCCCCCCCCCGGGGAAGTAAATTTTCAAGATGGGTATCTTTCGAAAGGTCTCGTTGATAATAGTAATAGTTAACTGGGAAAAAATTTTTGTGCATGTGGGGGCATCGGTTGCCCCCCCACCGGGGGAGGAAGTTCCGACCCGGGGGGGCAAAGTTTCAAGATGGGTATCTTTCGAAAGATCTCGTCAATACCTTTAAAACGAATGGTTGAACGATAAATCTGTGATAATTTAAACCAAAGTTATCGATTTTTTTTACTTTTAACAAAAAAAAAACTTAGAAAAATATCGCATTTTTTTTTTTTTTTTTTTTAACGAAATTTAACCAAACTTGGTATTTAGTTGGTCCCCGACATAAACTGGTGCTGATTATGTTTGGGGATCAATAGCTCAACAGGTGGCACTGTGATAGCATTTTATCTAAATTTTTAACATGGCAGCATAGGACAAAAATTCGTATAAATGTGCATAATTAGAGTTGTTTTAAACTTGTGATTGTAAAATTAATATGAATTATTGATAATAGTAGTATGTAACTAGGAAAAAAATTTTCTGCATGGGGGGGCATCGCTTCCCCCCCTAGGGGGGAAATACCCCCCCCAGGGGGGGTAAATTTTCACATTGGGTATCTTTCGAAAGATCAGGTTGATAATAGTAGTAGTTAACTAGGAAAAAATTTTTGTGCATGTGGGGGCATCGGTTCCCCCCCCACCAAGGGGGGGGAAGTTCCCACCCGGGGGGGGGGGCAAAGTTTCAAGATGGGTATCTTTCGAAAGATCTCGTCAATACCTTTAAAACGAATGGTTGAACGATAAATCTGTGATAATTTAATCTCACGAACCACCTGTATCTCACGAACCAATGAATGAAATTTAACCAAACTTGGTATTTAGTTGCACCCTGACATGAACTGGTGCCCATTAGATTTGGGGATCAATAGCTCAACAGGTGGCGTTGTGATCGCATTTTATGCAAATTTTTAACATGGCAGCATAGGACAAAATGCCGTATAAATGGGCATAATGAGAGTTATTTTAAACTTACGATTGTAAAATTAATATGAATTATTGATAATAGTAGTAGTTAACCAGGAAACAAATTTTGTGCATGGGGGGCATCGGTTCCCCCCCAGGGGGGAAAATCCCCCCCCCCGGGGAAGTAAATTTTCAAGATGGGTATCTTTCGAAAGGTCTCGTTGATAATAGTAATAGTTAACTGGGAAAAAATTTTTGTGCATGTGGGGGCATCGGTTGCCCCCCCACCGGGGGAGGAAGTTCCGACCCGGGGGGGCAAAGTTTCAAGATGGGTATCTTTCGAAAGATCTCGTCAATACCTTTAAAACGAATGGTTGAACGATAAATCTGTGATAATTTAAACCAAAGTTATCGATTTTTTTTACTTTTAACAAAAAAAAAACTTAGAAAAATATCGCATTTTTTTTTTTTTTTTTTTTAACGAAATTTAACCAAACTTGGTATTTAGTTGGTCCCCGACATAAACTGGTGCTGATTATGTTTGGGGATCAATAGCTCAACAGGTGGCACTGTGATAGCATTTTATCTAAATTTTTAACATGGCAGCATAGGACAAAAATTCGTATAAATGTGCATAATTAGAGTTGTTTTAAACTTGTGATTGTAAAATTAATATGAATTATTGATAATAGTAGTATGTAACTAGGAAAAAAATTTTCTGCATGGGGGGGCATCGCTTCCCCCCCTAGGGGGGAAATACCCCCCCCAGGGGGGGTAAATTTTCACATTGGGTATCTTTCGAAAGATCAGGTTGATAATAGTAGTAGTTAACTAGGAAAAAATTTTTGTGCATGTGGGGGCATCGGTTCCCCCCCCACCAAGGGGGGGGAAGTTCCCACCCGGGGGGGGGGGCAAAGTTTCAAGATGGGTATCTTTCGAAAGATCTCGTCAATACCTTTAAAACGAATGGTTGAACGATAAATCTGTGATAATTTAAACCAAAGTTATCGATTTTTTTTACTTTTAACAAAAAAAAAAAAAAAAACTGAAAAAAAAAAAAATCGTACTTTTTTTTTTTTTTTTTTTTTTTAAATATTGTTACTGATTGAATATGTATAGGTAAATATAGAAGAAAGTCTTGTGGTGGCCACAACATACTAGTTTTTTTTCGTGATGCTTTCATTTAAAAACAGAAATTCAAACAAAATCGAGTTAAAGGTATAAAATCATACAAATTTAATGTTCATTTAAGGTATCATGAGCCCGGGCAACACCGGGCGGGTTCGTTCGGTTCCAGGTTAATTTTTGGGAATATTTTTTATGTTAGCGGCCGGCGTATACCGAAGGCACCGGGGTCACAAGGCAGAGTTTCGTTCATCGTTCAGTTCGAGGTAATTGTTTTGTTACAGCCGATTATTTTTTCGCGATGCTTTTATTTAAAAATAGAAATTCAAACGAAATCGAGTTAAAGATGTAAAACCATGCAAATTTAAGGTTCATTTAAGGCTATTACTATTAGCCCGGGAAACGCTGGACGGGTCAGCTAGCATGTTGTCTTAGTATTAAACAAAATAGAAAATAAAAGATAGCGTTTATTTGGAGTCAGTTTGAGTCACATTGACAGTACTTTGTACAAAATGATGTCATATATAGTAATTCTATTTATAAGCATTTTCCCGACTTTCTTTTTTTTAAGTGAAAAGTCATTAATTATACTAGATTTTTTAACTTGAAATACATTTAACTAATGATGCGACGATTTTTGAAACATTACGGTCAATAAAGTAATCGTCGAATTCGACTGGTTCCAGCTAGTCATTGTTATTTTGAATTAATGTTGCCGTGTCCACTATTAGTAATAAGATTCTAAGAGAGGCTCTTTGATACATTCTCAAAGGTTTTCACATTCAGGTTAAACCATAATGTTGCTTATATCACACATGTTTTAAACCAAGTTTGGTGTTAAATTTGATAATGGATAACTGAACTACTAACTTAAATTCTGTTGTTTAAAGCTGTTTATTTAGCTCAGTATTTGCAATTGGGATAAATGTTAATTGGCATATTTTAATGGATATGGAATTTTGAAAACATCGACATTTTTATATTCAGCGACATGGCATTCAGCAACGCTGGTGACCAAAGTTATGCACTTGACGTATATAACTTAAACACGGGAGATTCATGTAATTTCAGTTACAACTTTTTTTTTTTTTTTAATCGAAAATTGTTCAGCAAAACCTCCAATAATACCATAATATGTATGATTTTTCTTGTAAATGTTCTTCTTGAAATATAATAATATGTGGTAACGCATTTGTCTGAAGCTAAATATTTCTTTATTTAGTTATATGGAATCTTTCCTATCTCTAAAAGGACTACTCGACGGTTTATAATCTGTTTTTGTTAATTGTCTTTGTTTAAATAACATGATTTTAGTATCTATGGTGTGTATATATATACAGGGTGATTATAATTAAAGTTACGATTTCAAAACGCTGTAATTTTAAAACTATCCATCAGAGAGATTTGATATTTTACCAGAGCAATCGTAAGGCAATGAAATTTTGTTTGACAAAAGAAAAGAAAAAAATAGTTCCAAAATGTGCCGTTAATTATTCGTAAAGTATTTGTTTCAGGAAGCTCCTTTTTTTTCTCTTTTCACTATGACTGTTTCCGCTGTAAACACGTATTCTTGTCTTTTCGCTAAAAGAATTGCTATAAACCCTTGAAATCTGTTGTTTCCTGCTATTCCATTGTGTTTCTAACAACATTCCTGTGTTCAATGAATTCATTTAGGCGTTCCCCTGACATTACCCTGAAACGCCATCTATAGGAACATGTTGGAACTACTTTTTTCCTCCCCCAAACGAAATTTCATTCCCTCACAATTGCTTTTGTAAAATATCAAATCGCTCTGATGGGTAGTTTTAAAATTATAGCGTTTTGAAATCGTAACTTTAATTATAATCACCCTGTATATTGGTTCAAGCTGTCTCTTGTTTCATTTGTTCAAATGATATCCCAAAATTTGAACGCACAAATCATTATGCAGACTTCTAATGACAGAAAAACAGAAGTAAAAAATATTCTCACATACGCAGTTTACAATAAGAATGCGGATTTTATTAGTATTATTTCACGTCAGCATTTACAACTAATTATATCAAATTTACTATAAAATTTCGCATTTACATTAAAATACATCATATTGTAAAACCAGAAATTGTGAAACGTTTGTAAACATTTTTCGAATTACAGCTCGTTCTTATTAATGTTAAAATTTCTGTACAAAACCTCAAATTTTTTGATATTGTAGTTTTGTAATGAAATTCCAGATATTATTTAAATTTCATTTCACATTAATTATTTATTTCAAACAAGGAGATAATACATGATTTAATTTGTCAGCATTAGGCTATATAAGATTTAAATTTAATCTACACTTGACTAATTTAATTCAAACTAATTCATATAATTGTTGAAAGACGTTCACATATATCCTTGTATGGAGTCAGAAAAATTTAGAAAAACACAAAACTTTGGTTCAATGAATGTTATTTATACAACTTATATCAAGGAAATATTATTTTGTCTTTATTCATAATAAGATAATATGATGCAAACAACACAAATTGTACCTTATGTTCGAAGCATATCACTAGAAACAATCGAATTTAGTATCATTCATGCCAGTCCTACTAAGTTCCATAAGTCCCAAACTTGACCAAAATGATGAGATTAACAACTCAGAAATCCCTCTCACTTTGAAGTATCATGCTACACAGTGAAACGTCACCCGAAGTGTGATTAACGTTCCCTAATGCATTTAAGGAAGAATATGAATCTCCATGGAACACCTGAGCCAGATAACTGCCATTTCACTGTAAAAATCCCCCTTTAGTAATGCAGAAAATATTTTTGTTATGCATCTATTTAAAATAAATGCGTAAATGCAATTAAATATTTTTTGTAAAATTTTGCATAATAGAAAAGTACAATATATTTTAACATACAAAATGATTTTACAATTCTAAAAAAGCCAACTGATATTTATTAGGTTGGGGAATCATTTATATGACAAATAATAATAATAATAACCTTCAAAATATGCAATACTAAAACGAAAATTGGTTGATTATCTCTTCTTTTTTTTTTTCATTTTCCCTGATTGCCCATAAGCCCTTGATTCAACGTATGTGTGTAGTCATTTTAATAACATTTACTTTAAAGCTTATTTTAGCTTTAATTCGATCGATAAATGGATGATTATGGAAATATATTGCATATGATAGAAAATATTAATAATAATATTAATAATAATATAACCTTTAAAACATAGACTGCTAAAACAAAGAATCTTTTTTTTTTTTTTTTTTTTTACCGACATCTCTTCTGGACTTAGCGAAAACATTAAAAGACATCCTACTTTTTTTTTTTCCCGATCGAACATAAATTTCAACTCGTAACATTTTGTTATTAATATTAAGTTACCATCGCGAGAGAAAATTGCGTTTTCCAACTACAAACATTATACATTATGCAGATTGTGCGAATGTAGATTAAATAAAAGTAAGTAGTAAGGTATTAATTTTTAAGAATAATTTTAGAAACTGTTGAAAGCTACAAATACACTGGACGTAGAATAGTTTATAGTTTGAGGTTGAAAGTAGGCAATGTTAGTTAAATGTCTAGCAAAAACATATTTTTAATCATTTTTATAATTCGATTAAGTAATTTGTCATTTTGAACATCAAATAATTATTTTTCACATTTTCGCGTATAGTCAAGGTTTTTATTTTATTATTATAAAAACTGAAATTGAATAGCTTTTCAACAAAAATTATCAAAAGATGGCTTTAGGACTATTTAAAATCAGTGACTGATATGTCAAATTATCGACGCTTGACTATAAATGCAAGTATTTTTTTTTTTTTTACTTTATTAAAATTAAACTACATAAAGTAAATAAATAGTTTTAAAATGTTAAAACCCGAATAAACGGCTTAATATTTATACAAATTTTAAAAACCTTGTAAATCGTGATTTCGCTGTTCCCTATTTGTCTGATTGTTGTAAATTTTATATTCAGTCCGCATTTACTTAATTTTTCTACAGTTTACACAGCTAACATTCCTAAATTCCTATTGGCCACTCTCCCCACCTTTCCCGTAATCCTATTGGTTGAACTAAATTCGGTCCCTCTCCTATATAAACGAGCACTTCTCCAGATTCAGAATTCTTTTTGCACTGTAGACGGTGCGCTTAAGGCTACTGAAACAGCTATATGCATCTCAAATATTTTTCTTTGGCGTTCCTGACGTAGTAGTTTATTCGGGTTTTAATATTCCAACGCCAAGTCTCCTGTCATTATTAGTTTTAAAATGGTCAAAAAGGCTTCAATATGATTATCTGATTTAAACTGCTTACACTTTTCTAACTAACGTATTGTGTGAGTGCGAAAGTTCTACCCGTTTTTGGATATGCTAATTTTCAATGGAATTGACGTCACACATGACATTGTAATGGCGCAAATCGTCGGCCAATCAAACATGCGGATGCCTCACATATAAATGCATCGTGTCTTACAAAGTTAATCATCACAAAAAAAAAAAAAAAAAAGTTGCACTTCGGGAGTGCCGACAGAAGTGAAAACGTGAACAATTACGTGTGCATTTCTTCAATCGTCAGGAAATATTTTATTGTGTAGGAAATACTTTTAAATGAAGTATTTTTTTTATTCATTAATATAAAATACTACTACAAAAATTATATTACAATTTTATTTAATGCGCTAACTGCAATAGAGACAGTGCCCAGAGATGAGAGAAGTCGTGTAGAGCCGCACCAGATTGTAAAAACGTAAGAAAAATAGCGGCTTTGGCCTTTCTCACGGTTTTGTGAGGTCTAACTGCAACGTTTCCGGCTGCAATCTTTGAGAGACAGTGGCCGGAGATGAGAGAAGTCGTGTAAAGCCGCACCAGATTGTAAAAACGTGAGAAAAATGGCGGCTTTGGCCTTTCTCACGGTTTTGTGAGGTCTAACTTGAATATAGACAGTGTCCTGAGATGAGAGAAGTCGTGTAGAGCCGCACCAGATTGTAAAAACTTTAGGAAAATGGAGGCTTTGGCCTTTATCACGGTTCTGTGAGGTCTAACTGCAACGTTTCCGGCTGCAATCTTTAAGATAGTGTCCGGAGATGAGAGAAGTCGTGTAAAGCCGCACCAGATTGTAAAAACGTGAGAAAAATGGCGGCTTTGGCCTTTCTCAGGGTTTTGTGAGGTCTAACTGCAATAGAGACAGTGCCCAGAGATGAGAGAAGTCGTGTAGAGCCGCACCAGATTGTAAAAAACGTGAGAAAAATGGCAGCTTTGGCCTTTCTCACGGTTTTGTGAGGTCTAACTTGAATATAGACAGTGTCCTGAGATGAGAGAAGTCGTGTAGAGCCGCACCAGATTGTAAAAACTTCAGAAAAATGGAGGCTTTGGCCTTTATCGCGGTTCTGTGAGGTCTAACTGCAACATTTCCGGCTGCAATCTTTAAGAGACAGTGTCCGGAGATGAGAGAAGTCGTGTAGAGCCGCACCAGATTGTGAAAACGTGAGAAAAACGGCGGCTTTGGCCTTTCTCACTGTTTTGTGAGGTCTAACTGGAATAGAGACAGTGTCCGGAGATGAGAGAAGTCGTGTAGAGCCGCACCAGATTGTAAAAAACGTGAGAAAAATGGCAGCTTTGGGCTTTCTCATGGTTTTGTGAGGTCTAACTGCAATAGAGACAGTGTCCGGAGATGAGAGAAGTCATGTAGAGCCGCACCAGACTGTAAGAACGTGAGAAAAATTGCGGCTTTGGCCTTTCTCACAGTTTTCTGAGGTCTAACTGCAACGTTTTTGACTGCAATCTTTAAGCGATAGTGACCGGAGATGAGAGATGTCGTGTAGAGCCGCACCAGATTGTAAAACACGTGAGAAAAATGGCAGCTTTGGGCTTTCTCATGGTTTTGTGAGGTCTAACTGCAATAGAGACAGTGTCCGGAGATGAGAGAAGTCGTGTAGAGCCGCACCAGATTGTAAAAACGTGAGAAAAATTGCGGCTTTGGCCTTTCTCACAGTTTTCTGAGGTCTAACTGCAACGTTTTTGACTGCAATCTTTAAGCGATAGTGACCGGAGATGAGAGATGTCGTGTAGAGCCGCACCAGATTGTAAAACACGTGAGAAAAATGGCAGCTTTGGGCTTTCTCACGGTTTTATGAGGTCTAACTGCAATAGAGACAGTGCCCGGAGATGAGAGAAGTCGTGTTGAGCCGCACCAGATTTTAAAACAATATTAACACTTCACATTAGCAAGTTAATTGTAATATGTATCATACAAGGATGGAAAGCGTTTTCTGGCGATGACGCGAATTCAATGATTTTTGTTCACCTAAATGTTTTCACTTCAAATGGAAAGCGTCAGCTGACGATGGCGGGAATTCAAAGATTTTTGTTCACCCAAAAGTGCTCAACGCGCCTAAAGAAGTTTTCACTTCAAAAAATATTATAGGGTGTAACATGAAGAGCTAGAAGGAGCATATAAGACATTGTTTGTTATACGAGTCCATTAAAAAGGGTACGGCAGCCGCAGAATGTCGCAATGTTTTTCAAGTTTATGAGGAGGATGCAACAGATGAAAGCACATGTCGTCGATGATTTCGTAAATTTAGGGAATGAGATAGAAGCTGCCAAGATCAGGCTAGGAGTGGACGGCCTTCACACGTTGGAGACGACGATATTAACCAAGCAATAAGGAACAACCCGAACTCAACCGTGCAAGAATTAGTGGAGACCTTCGACGTACACTGGACAACGGTAGAGAGACGGCTGGTTAAGTTGAGTTTTACGAGAAAGTTGGATCGTTGGGTTCCACATAACCTGATAGCTAATCAACGGGATAACCGAATCGCCTCCTGTTTTTCCTTGCTTTCCCGGTACAAAAATGACCCATTCTTGACACGAATTGTGACAGGAGATGAGAAGTGGGTTATGTACCGAAACGTAAAGCGTCGTAGGACTGTGTGTCGCCCTTCTGATCCGCCTGCATGGACTTCGAAAGTTGAACTTCATCCCAAGAAGGTGTTATTGAGTGTGTGGTGGGATCTGCAGGGAATATTTCTTTGGGAGGTCCTGACACTCAACCAAACCATCAATTCTGCCTTCTACTGTCTGGAGTTAGACAGACTGCATTCAAATTTGGTAGCAAAGTGGCCAGGTCTCATCAATCGTCACGGTGTTATCCTTCATCAAATCACGATAACACCAGGCCACATGCTGCTGTCATCACTTGCCGAAAGTTACTGGGCTTTGGTTGTTAGGTTTTACCCCCACCCTCCCTATTCTCATGACTTGGCACTAACTGACTATCACCTATTTTGTGCGTTGCACAATACCTTCAGTCAGAAAATCTTTGATGTACTTGATGCTGGGAAAACTGCCATCAAAGAAACAGAGAGACTCGAAACCGCCGGAATTTTACCGCCGTGGGATTCATCTCCTACCAGAAAGGTGGCAAGAGGTCATAGCAATAGGGATTACGCACGATAATAGGTACTGTTCATGCTGCGTTTATTTGCTCTCCTTTAAGGGCAATAAAAATGGGTAAAACTTTCGCACTCACCCAATACTTATAATCAGCATAATTTTTCCTAACGTTTCAGTAGTTATATCAATGTATAACATGAAATGAAAATGTATTTCCCAAAATATTACAAACCGCGAAAAAACATATTAGATTTATTGTAATGTTAGATGTGTGAATCCATTATGCTGTTATCATTATTATTTTTATTTTTATTTTTAAGGACGGAGTACTATTAGTTTCAATCTGGAATTTTTATAGACCGGTTTTGTGTAACACCAAAATAAATTAGAAATATCAGTCCTATCGTTACAAATTTGGTACCAAATGAAAGAAGCTATTTTTCCGTGCAAACAGTTTTTCGACACGACAATTAGATTTTTTAAAATTAACTAAAATATGAAATATGAAATTTAGGTGGCGACATTTCATTCTAATTCATTTTAGTCATTTTAAAAAGTACGTGACCCAGCTTTACGGTCAAAAAATGAGATAAAAAATAAATTAAAATTAAAAAATAACTAGATGATCTCGTTAGAAACTCTGTTTTATTAATTGGGAAATAATAATTAGAAAAGCGCATAATTAAACTAATTAAAACTCTACTGTATAATTAAAATTTAATATGTGGAACAAACTGTATAAGAATTATTACCAAAGAGAGAATATTTATTTAAATTCATTGTCAATAATTATTTTTAAATATATTTTCAGTACATTCACTGTAAAAAAAAAAAAAAAAAATAGTTCTATTTGCTGCCAGAAATTTTCTGTAAAGACAGAAAATTTTGGTAAGCTACAGAAAAAAATACGTTAATAGAAATTTTCTGCAACAGAACAATACAGAAAATATTAGTAGATACAGTCGGTAGCAAAAGTATCCGAGCACTAGCAATAATCCCCGTCAAAACCAAGTACCCTTAATACTGCTTTGTTAAATAAGTCCTTGTTGAGTCATGTTCTTAGTCAGTCTAAGAACATGATTCGACAATGATTTGTTTAACAAAATAGTTTTAAGTGTATTCTTTTGATATCGGAATTATTGGCTAGTGCTCGGATACTTTTGCTGCCGACTGTAGGTGTTGTGTTATTGTACCGAGTGGCTTGGTGTTTCCTTAAAAGCAAGAGTTTTGCTTAGGCAAAACACCTATCTACTAATATTTTCTATATTGCTCTATTACAGAAAATTCCTACTAACCATATTTTTTTTTTTTTTTTTGTAGTTTACGAATATTTTTTGTCATTACATTTCTGGCAGCAAACAGCAGGACTTTTTTTTTTTTTTTCTTTTTTTTTTTTTTTTTTTTTTTTTTCTTTTTTTACTGTTTTAAGAAAATATATTCTAGATAGATTAAAAAAAAAAAAAAAGTTACAGATGACAACATAATAGCAAACAAATAACATTAATTAACGATAACTTTACTCATTAAATATGAAATTCTTTTACTTACTTCATTACTTTAGCAATCATTTTTAACATTTTAACAAATCACATAAGATTGAATAGCACTTACCTAAAAAATAAGAGAGAAAAAGTAAAGGTAAGTTCAAATTACTTTAGCAATCATTTTTAACATTTTAACAAATCACATAAGATTGAAAAGAGAACTTACCTAAAAAATAAGAGAGAAAGAGTAATGATAAGTTCAAATGCCATAAACTTATTAAAGTATAGTTTAGATTTTCTAAAAGAATAATTATTAACTTAAACACATTTTAAAATATTTTCATTTTTCACTTTTATTTCCCTTGCTATTAAACGACTTGGTATAAGAATAAATTTGTGTTTTCATTCCATGATTTCATTCAACTGAAAAAAGAAAAATTATTACCGTTTCATTTCATTTTCATATTTAATTCTAAAAACTTTACTTGGGGTGAAATATACAAAAGAATGTTAACTATGTAGTCGAAAGTCGAATGCCAATGCAACATCATTCAAATTGGCGTTAAAACATCAGTTGAGCTTAATTTAGATTTAAAAAAGAAAAAAATATATATATTTCTGTTTGGCATAACATTCATTATTATCAGATTTATAGCAGACGATAAATAGCAATATGTCATATTTAAATTTTTAGTTATAATTTTGGCTTTTTCAGCCTATGATTAGTTATCAAGATTTGTTTTTTTTTTTTTAAGTAACTGTGATAATTACGTCAAAAAAAAAAGACTATTAAAATAATAAGAATCTTCTTTTCCTCTTTGTTAGTTTAATAATATTTAAGAAAATATCATTTCTAAAGGCCATTTTTGTGTGCCCATGCGTTTTTAAAGTCAATTCTTATTTAATCTGTGGCATGAGCTACAAACAGTGTTATTTTTTAGATCTGCATAATGAGATAGACAGTAAATATATATTTTTAAAAATGTCTATGATTTTTTACAGCAAATTACTCTCTACGTCTCAGATTGCTTATTTTTGTAAAATGCAATAAAATTGCAACTTTTGAACTTTCACAATCTTGTATTTACTAATCTAAGAATAAACATGAAACTTTTCATAATTTTAACTCCAACCGTGTGTCAGTGGCATCAATGAGGGAAATCCCGGAAAACCCGAATTAAATTTTTAGCAAAGCCCATATAATTACTTTTTATTTCATATTATATATTTATTTATTTATCAGGTATTATAGTTTAATAAATTAAAGTAAGTGATATTATTAATCTTAAAAATTAAATCAATTTAAGATAACTAGTTACTTTGTTTGGCCTGTGTATGTTTCTGTGGTGATTTATTTGACTGACTATTCTTCGTTCTCATTCTTTTCTATTATTATCAAATGGATTATATACATGTATATATATATATATTAGCTTGATCGCTAATTTTCATCATCAACTTACATTTTTATAAACAGTATAGGACTAAGACCATGATTCGGCAAGAATTTATTTAACAAAACAGTATTATGTGTACCTGTTTAACATAGGAACTATTGCTAACGCTCGAATAATTTTGCTGTCGACTGTAACTATACGTATGGGGAATTTACATATGTGTTACTGAAGACTTTCGATCTCAGCTTTTGAGACTTTTTATACGTTTTTAGATTTTAAGATCCGAAAATTAAAAATAGACGTTAGTTATTACGTTAGTCTGTGTACACGATATCTCAAAAACAAATAAGCGTAGAAAGGTCGGATAAGTTCAGTAAAATATTACTTATGGTACTGGCAAGAACCCTACTATGATTCGCAATATTCAAATTTGCAAACATCGTAAGTCATTGGAGACTTACGATTTTCTTAACGTGGGAGAATGGGGCAAAATTTCGCTTAAAAGTGCATTAAAATATGGTGACCAGATTAGAATAACTTTATAAATTAAAAGCATTAATAATTATTAAAGTTCCCTAATTAGGAATATGCAATAATTATGATGAATAATTTTGTTGTAAAAATTTTTAAAACTTACAAAAACGGCTTACAAAAACGGACTGTCCTCTGAAAAAGAAGACATCTGATCAGCATACATTAAAAGGAATACATTTATTGTAAAGGTGTGAAATACCAGCTTTAAAATAACAGTAATGCTGCTAGTATAAACATTCTTAACTATTTGTACTTCGTAAAGTGGTGAAACTTCATAAGTTATTCGAAATTTATTAATTTCTTAACATGATATAATAAAGCAAAATTTCACGTAATCCTGCATTATGGATATAGCTGCGTGACAAATGGTATAGAATTGCATGGAAATTAAAATATTAAACTGATCCTAAAAAAATTAATCAGCAAATTAGTATAATGTAAGTGTGTATTAAACGGTGATAGCCTTCTAGGTAGGGAATTCCAGTATGCAATTATGTCGAGAGATCGTCCAAATTAATTTCTCTTACCACGAATATAGTATGCTCTATAGCAGAAATTTATGATAAGAAATTTGTGACGAAGCTTGAGCAGAGTCCACCTATGCCATCTAATTTCAATATCATTATTAAATTGTTTGAAAAACGGGCTTTTTTCTTTTTTTAATCCTTTCTGAGAAAAGAAGCGAACATCTGCATAATAATATTGGCCAAAAATTGCTCGAAGTCCGTTTTTTAGATTAATCGTGCGACCAGTAAATATCTTTTTTTTTTTTTTTTTTTTCATTTTACTTATTTTGTCATAAAATAAGTATAATAATTTATAGTGTGTTTACGTAGAATTTTGTCAAAAAATTATATTAAAAAATAAATAAACAAACATCCATATCCGACTAAAGTAATGAACAACAACAAATAATAGTAATAATAGTAGCTGTTCAAAAACCAAAAAAAAAAAAAACCTTTAGAGCTATAATGACGCCAATTTTACCCTGCAAGTTTAATTTTTCACAAAGTTTTATATCGATTTTAATATTTACGCGTGAATTTCTTTTCATTTCAAAAAAATTTAAAATCAACTCGTAAACTTTTTTGGCAACAATTAAAAATCAAAATAAATTATGTCTTTTTGTCTAAAAAAGGCTTCTTCAACTTTTTCGATACTGTCCGTTTCGATACTGATTATTATAAATTTTCTTTTTCTTTCAAAAAAAAAAAAAAAAAAAAAAAAAAAGAAAGAAAGAAAGAAAGAAAGAAAAAGGGATTTTGATGAAATTCTGGCAAAAGCAGAATTTAGTTTAGTACAGAAGACGATTGGATTTTTTTTTTTTTTTTTTTTCAAATTATAACATCTCTTTCAAATTATTCACTTATATTTTCGATTAATTTTCGACTTAGATAAATGTCGAACCATCGTAAAACTGGAGACAACGTTTTATTCGTAGATTGCGACTCCGTACTAAATAAATTCTGGATTTTTTTTTTTTTTTTTTTTTTTTTTTTTTTTGGGGGGGAGGGGGGGAGGAAAAAATTCAATAATTTTCATATATTATTCCATTTGAATTATTTCTTTGGGGACACAATAAATAAAAATTGTCAGCTGCATCTGGTCAGAACTTGCTGAATTTATAAAATCCGAATTAGTTTAATTACTGAATCCAAAATAGTATTTAAACATAAAATATTCTTACACACCATAAAATAAAGGGAAACACTACCAGTCGCACGTGTTTTTTGCATCTGAAGAAGAAAGGCTACGTCCTTTCGAAACCGGCAGTGCTTCCCTTTATTTTATGGTGTGTAAAGAAGTTTTTATGTTTAAATATTTATTTTATACCAGTTCTTTAATTCATAATTAGTTACTTTATTCTGGGTTTATAAATTATAGTATTTAGATTTCAATTTTGATTGTTGCTTAGTGTGGATTCCGAACAACTACACACATTTATTCCTGAACCATAACTCGAACCCATTATCATCAACTGAAGGCTGCAGCATACAGTCGGTAACAAAAGTGTCCGAACACTACCAAACATTCATATGTGAAAAAGGTACACTTTATACGGCTTTGTTAAATAAATCCTTATCGAATCCTGTTCTCACACTGACTAAGAACAGGATTCGACAAGGATTTATTTAACAAAACCGTATGAAGTATACTTTTTTTACAAAGGAATTTTTGCTAGTGTTCGGACACTTTTGTTACCGACTGTAGCCTTTCCTCCACAAGATACCAACCACCCTTCCAAAAGCTACGAAATATTTATACCAAATTCTAGAAGGCGCGTTTAGTATAATTGATAGCTCATATCTTATGCCGGAAATAAACTTCGATACATTTCATGTGTCTTTGCAGAAATATTAAGCCTTTAAGTGCATGAGTGTACATATATACAGTCGATAACAAAAGTGTCCGAACACTAGCAAAAATTCCTATGTAAAAAAAGTACACTTCATACGGTTTTGTTAAATAAATCCTTGTCGAATCCTGTTCTTAGTCAGTGTATAAACATGATTCGATAAGGATTTATTTAACAAAACCATATAATGCGTACTTTTTTTACACAGGAATTTTTGCTAGTGTTCGGACACTTTTGTTACCGACTGTATATATATTTATTTATTTAGTAACTTATCTGAAATCGATTAATTTAAAAATATTTTGTACTTCTGTCATTCTAGAAAGTCTGAGGAAGACTTGTGAAAGTTCAAATATTTACTTAGGAAAACAAAACTAAGTAGGAATGCTATATCCTAAACGCTTCAAATAATCTACGGCTACATTCAAATGAATATTCCAATATTGTTTTTATGTAACTACAGTCGATAACAAAAGTGACCGAACGCTAGCAAAAATTTCTATATAAGAAAAAAGCACGCTTAATACAGTTTTGCTAAATAAATTCTTGCCAAATCCTGTTCTTAGACTGAGTAAGAACAGGATTCGACAAGGATTTATTTAACAAAACAGTATTAAGTGTACTTTTTTTATATAGGAATTTTTGCTAGTGTTCGGACACTTTTTTTACCGACTATACCTGGAGTCGATGCTATTTTGCCGTCAGGCCATCCATACAGCCAACAACATTTATGACCATTGTCTAACAAAAATCCTAACGAAAACAATTGTTTATACGTTGATCCATATAAATTTTATTTGTAAAGATATATTTATTAACAAGTTAATTAAAAGTGATAATTACAACACACACTGTATATTTTAAAAAAGTGTCTTATTTTATGAAAATAAACTACTAGTTGAGAATAATCATGAAAACATACAGAATACTTTTATAAAAATACTGAATTTAAAATGAACTACTTTAAGCACCCAAAATATTGTTTACATTCATTTAGATGCAAATAGAGCAATTTTAGATTTTTTTCGTTTAGGTAGTTGAACACGCACATCTAACTTTCGATGACAATCTCATTTTTCATCTCACCATGTTCGGGCGAATTTTCTAAAGTTTGCTAAGTTAGAACTAAAAATATTTCATAGATAAATTGTAGGGAAAAACATAATACTGATTTTTAAAAGAGAAAGTACTATGCCTCATAGAATTATTTTTCTTCAAAGCCATAAATTTTGTTAAGTTATAATTAATTTTTGTCTTTTTTGTATCCGTTTCCAAAATTAAATTCATTCTGTTTTCCACAAACAAAATTAAATGAAATATTTTCCATATAATAGTTTGGAAACAATAACTAGTTTGCAAATTAAATAAAGCGTTGAACTCAGTATGCAAATATACCCATTCAACTTTGTTGAATCGTAAAAAGGAAGGATTTTAAACAGTTTAATTACACAAGCCTTCATTCAAAAATTACAAAATAAACTTAATGCTTGAAGAGGTCTTTTGTAATAAATGCTCCATTAAAATCCCTTCTTGAATTTTAATAATGCACGTTTAATAAATTCAGCATACGAATTTTAAATTCTAAATTCTTTTTTGAAAATAGAAACTGGGTGAATATAGAGAGTCAATTACTTCAGTTTTGATTATTTTCTGAGAAATAAACAAACGAAACTTCAATTCATGTCATTGTTAAATATATATTTAAGTACCAGTTGCTCTTGTAAGACTGACTGTAACTGAATATGGCATTCAAGTAATAGATAATAGAATGAAACAAAGCATTATAAAGTTGTAATAAAATATTTCAATTTCATGAGCGAAAAATGCACGATTTCTTTTAATGTGTCATAACATTTCTCCAGTGAAAATTTTTTTTTTTTTTTTTAGTCACATAGGTAAGTTTTTGTTTCTGGTGTATGGCCGGTTGTCTACTGAGGGACCTAAGCCTCAGCGCCGTCCTTGGTGATTTTTCTAAGATGTCTTAGTAAGTATTTAAAAGAGTTTCAGAAAATACCACGGAAAACTTCGAATAGCTAGGCAAACAAGCGCGACCTGGGTCCGAATCCAGCACCAGCTTTGACAGCAGAACCTTTAAACAACATATGGAATACGAAAAATAATTACTAACTAGTATGCTGTGGCCCCCTAAAGACTTTTTCTATATTTTCATAAACAAAATCACTCAGCATAAATCATTTATTAAAATTATTTATTAAAATTATTTTCTAAGGTGACCGCAGACGATTTTCATTTCCGAGAAGCATAACTCTAAAAATAATGCATACATTTATTTTAAATTATCACAGATCTATGGTTCAACAATTCGTTTTAAAGGCATTGACTATTTCTTTTAACAGATAACCATGTTGAAAATTTACACCCTCTAGGTACTGCCAACCTCCCCCCAGACGAGAAAGCAATGCCCTACATATACAAAAAAAAAAAAAAAAAAAAAAAAAAAAAAAAATCACGGTTGACTGTTATTATCATAAATATATTTATTTATTTTCACATTGAAAATTAAAAGTAATTCTTTTTTTATGTATTTACACGTAATTTTGTCCTATACTGTTATATAAAAATTGGAGCAAAAAAGATATTTCAGCGCCACCTGTTGAGCAATTCATCTCCAAAATGTTAACAGCCTTAGTTTAGATCAAAATCCAACTAAATGTCAAGTTTCGTTAAGTTTCGTTTATTAGTTCGTGAGATACAGCGTCCAGAAAATTTGTTGATACACACAGACAGGCATTTTCTAAAAATGGTCAAATTATGTTTAGAACACCTCCAGAGAAACGGGAGGTCGAAAATTTTCATAAATCTTATACTTTCTTTTTATGCATATAGAAGAACGTAAAAATCGGTTCTTTTTTTATTAAATCATGGTTTTTTTCTTTTACTCTGTTTTATTATTTTTTCTTTTATTGATTTATTTTATTTTATTTTATTTTATTTATTTATTTATTTGTTTATTTATTTATTTTATTTTATTTTATTTTATTTATTTATTTATTTATTTATTTATTTTTTGCACCCTTAATGTTAAGTCTGGTTTGTTTTGATTTCTTTTGTCGCTTTAAAATCATTTTTTGCACGCTAAATGTAATTAGAAACGGACTTTTACTACTTAAAGTGTTTTTGAACCACTTCGAACATCGTGAATGAACCAGGACTCGAAGCTATTAATTGAAGGGCAGAGAACTAACCACTTATATATTCATTGATATCATATTAAAATGCATCTAGAGTTAACTGGATATCTTACCTTAATTTGTCTTGTATTAAACCGAAAGTCACAAAACTAATTCAATTCCAATGCGTTCCACCTAACAGATTATTCTTATGCCTACCAATTCTTTTCATTATAATAATTTGATGTGTAATTTTACATAAGTCACTTCTTTTTTGCGTTCCCAAACCTGTGATTGTATTTTTTAATGCTTTTGTATGCATTTATTTTTTTTATTATTTCTCATAGAAGTATGAGATGGCAGTTATATGACCATATATATATACTGGTGTCAGTTTCTTTTTCGTCCTCACATTTGGGAACCTGAATTTTCTTCTCCTAGGTTATTCTATGCATTTTTCATTCTTTTTCTCTGAGAATTCTATGCATAAATGGTCACTTCATAGCCATAATATAATGCATATGCCGAAAAAGCGCTTGGTTTCAGACAATTCCAACGATATAAGATATCGCGATATTATAAAATATATCGTGATTCTGGAATCAATAATTAAAAATACTTTTCATATAAAGCAAAATACATGACATTTATACATAAGTTATCCTAGATATTTTGTATAATTATTTAGAAACCGCATTTTTATGTAATCATTTTTAAAGAATATATATATATATCTGTGTAATAATAAATAAATAATTCATGTCTGTGGAATAAGGGACACTAATAAAAATATCACATTATTCGTACGATATTAATCATCAGGTCTTTTGGCTAATACTGTTGTTTAAGCTTATATTAATTAGATTTTAACGCTACGCTACTTGTCAATTTATGTCAGCAATTTCTTGCATTAATTTAGCTCGCAACCGTCTTAACTAATTCTATCGTATCTGTTTTCTCCCTATATTATACTCAATGCCTTTTCGAGATTTCCGAACCAAAGCTGATATTAAAGCCATTATTGATTAAGAGCTGCTGCCTCTCGAACGAATATTATTAGTTCTCGATTAAGAGAAATTGAGGAAATACTGCAACTTGTTAAGTGAACGAACCATAAGATGTTTATACCTGCGGGCAACGAAATCTCAAAGCAAACCGAAAACTCTCTATGTGAAATTATCCTTTTCAGTTTCAATGATGTTGTGATATAAATATGAATTTTTAATTTCTAAAGCACATCTGTTGGTTTAATTAAATAAGGATAAATTTTGTTAACGTAAAGGGTATTTCCTCAGCCAAATACTTTAAAAATAACTTTTAATCATAAAGTTGGATTTAAATTAAAATTTCACTTCAAAAGATTCTTGTAAAAGATTTTGTTGGTAAGGGGAATTAGAACTTTATAGTCAGCAAAGAAGTTTCTGGAATTAAAATATTATGATTAGGTTAAATAAAATGTAATTTACTTTTACCGAGGCTAACATTTAAAAGAAAAAAAAACTTTTTATTAAATATTTAACACAAAGTTAATAAAGAATGAGTTTAACCACTTGAGTTTGACATTAAAATTTAAAATTTGACTTTTGAAAACAATACTTTGCACCTTCTCATTCCATTAGAATAATAATATAAGTACTTAAGGAACATTTTTGCGTAATTAAACGTCTCAAAAACTCTTATTTTGTTTTTTAACTGTTCTAAAATGTTAAGCAGTGTGTGTCTTTGAAATGAAGAAACTTCCGCTAAAACTTACTTTAAAAAATGTGAACAACACAATGCAACATGATATACTGTTCGTTTTCGTATCGGAGTTGGATCTGCACTATTGCACATGCATCAGGTCTGCTGAGATTTATAAATATAGGAATGAGAGAAGAGAATGCATATTTACGTCTTATCTACCACAACCTTTGCTTTCCCGTCAACCTCAACCCGGATACTTCTTTCCATAAAAGAATTATCCCAGTTTGTTTATGACTCGCATCCGCAAACGAACAGTAGGTTATTATGTTTCAAAATGCAAAAGAAAAATTATCTTTTCAATTTTCTTTTTTTTTTTTTTTTTTTTTTTTTTTTTTTTTCTTTTTTAGAATATTTTATACACTAAGGGACAAAAAAAAAAAAAATCCGTATTTGGATAACTTTTATTTTTTCTTTAAAAAACGTCCGATTTAATCATTTAAAAATACGTATGAAACGGATAGTGATTTTACCGGATACCGCATATCCGTTTTCAGCAGATATTAGTGTTTCAGATATCTGATATCCGGCAAAATCACTATCTGTTTACATCTATCTATACATTTAAATTTTAAAATTGGGTGAATTTTGAAAGGAAAAATGAAAGTGTGTCCGAGTGCAGCTTTTTTTTTTTTTTTTTGTCTCTCAGTAATATCGATTTTTTTTTTCTTCAAAAAACTTTCTATAATCAAATGAAAAGTTTATAAATATTACCGTATTTTCCGACCTATAATCCGCAAGTCACATAAATCAGTTTCACTTAAGAAAATTTAATTTATAAATAAGGTTATATTTGTAAGAGATTAAAGGTTGTCTAAAAATAGCTTTCTCTTTTAATAAAAGTTTCCGGTGTAAAATTAATTTTACAAATCTGCGGATTATAGGCCGGAAAATACGGTAGAAATCATACGAACATGCTAGGCGATAAATGTGTTGAATAAATGATAAACAATTTTAAGTAGGTGAAAGGAAGTTAAAAATTAACTACTTTGTTCGCCCTTTTCTCTTCAGAAGAACAGCTAGAGAATGAAATAAGTAATATTTCTTGTTTTATTTTATGTTTCACCATTACTTACGATATGCATAAGAAATATATTGAGAATCATGGAAACTTTTGACTTCCAGTTTTTTTTTTAATGAATTTATTGTTTGCAGATGGCTCGAAATCGATTTGACTATATTTTAAATATCTATATACGTGGTACTGAGATCTGTGAGCACTGTAAGTGAAGATGTACATTATGAATGCAGTTTCAATAAACATTATATTTACGTGAACACTGATATAAGTTGATTTTTATTGACTTTAGCGTATATTTTCGAGGATTTGTGGTTATATTGCACTTTTCATGATTGTTTTTTTTTTTTTTTTTAATGGTGATTATAATTTCGTATTTATTTAACTTATCTGAACTGAACTCAATGCATAAGATATTTATTGTAAGAAATTGTACTAAATCTAATGCATAACTTAAGACAAATGACACTGCTACGCATTATATTTTAAGATGTGCTTTATAATTCTAGCTTTTTTCGCCTCTGGAATAGAATTTCATCAAGCTGTAATACAAAACTTGTTTATTGTACAAAACTATTAAGTATGAGATACATTTTCGCATGTACAATTACTCAAAATCTGTCACTAATATGCTCTACTTTTCACCATTTTCCTATAACTAGTAAATTGTTCGATGCAATTAAATAAATTCTAACATGTGATTTGTATATTGTGCGAAAATATACTGCTTCAATTTAAGATATATTGTTTCAAAGGTTTTTAGTCTTATTCAACCACATTTCTTGATTTTTTTTTTTTTTTATTACTATATCTCAGTTTATGTTGCAAGTATTTGTACCAATCTCGGTGTATAGAACATTGATTGTGTAAAATATAGGATTTTGCTTATCAACGAAAAATTACTAATTAAATTTAAGGCTTACACGAAATGTTTTATGTATATGTAACCTCATTCACAATATTTTACTTTATTTATTTAATTACTTTATTTATTTATTTATTTTCGATAGATGTCTCACAGGGGCCTGGTCGTTTCCCCTGATTTAAAGGGGGTGAGAGAAATTTGGTTTTTCCCTTACAGGTCGATTGCGCCGGTGAGTTCCCCCACATATCTTTTCCCATCTCTTCCCCTCCACTTCTTTTTCAAGACATGCTTCTCAAAGGGATTAGAGCTATTTATCTATAAGAAACACGTGACACTTTGTATAGAAAATTGAATGGAGTTAACAGTTTTAAAATCTTGTTTAGCTTATGATTTCATTCCTATAAGCGTTTATATTTTATTGTGTTAATGCTGCTAGATTGTAAATTATGCTATTATGGAATTAATTTACAGCAAACGTGGTAAACCACTAATTTTGTTTTGTAATTTCAAATTTTATAAAGACTCTGTAACAAATGACGGTATTAAATGGCGATGTGTAAACAAAAAGTGCATTGCAAAATAATAAAAACAAAATAATTTTTTATACCCCACCCTGCACCCCCATCAATAAAAAATATATGCCTATTTATGATGCAATATAACTGTAGAATGCAAGAGAAACAAATGAACAGTTGCCAAAATTATCTATAAATTTAAAAATATATATTTAGCATCCAAATGAAATATGAATTAATCCATAGTACTCATACTTTAGTCATTAAACAATAATACATGGAAATGAAACTTTATATAACGCAATATATATTGAAAAGTTAATGCGCTTTGTAAGGAGCCTGATACATAAGATCATACATCACAAATATGAAACAAGTATAACATAAATAAATAAATGGTAACTAGAAGAAGAAGCAGAGGCGCCTACGGCTATATTATATATAGATAAAGAAAAAAAAACAAATACTGTATACTTCAATTATTTCTTTATTTTTGATTCTATGCATTTCATACTGCAAAGTTATTTCGATTGAAGTATATTGTAACAATTTTATTACAAATTATTAACATTACTATATAACATTTAAGGATTTAATAACTATTTTAGCTTTAATATGAGGGTTATAACTGTAATTAATACATAACAAGTTTAAATTATCATCACAATAATTGTATTTTTTAAAAAGTAAAGTTGTTGATGAAGGTGCTTAAGATAATAGTTAAATGTATTAATCAAATTAAAATTCATTTTAACGAGTGTCTTTCAATAACATAATATTGAAATGTTATCTAACACAATTGTTGATATCCTATAATTGTCTCTAATCTCATTTAAACAAAAACAAAACAAAAAACTTTTCTACATTACGATCATAAAATTACTATGTTACTTAATTACATTTTTCAAAGATATCTCGTTAAGTTTTAATTTTCACTTGTTTATTATTATTATTTTTTAAATTTACAGTAATTATTATCTTCATTTTAACTACAATAAGGTAATACCTACAATAAGGTCTCCACTTGTCTGTGGTGGATTCTGCTCCATATTCTTCTTCTAGTAATTATTATTTTTTTTTTTTCTGTTATAGTTTGTTTATATTTGTTACACATAACTCATCAGTAAATATAGCAGATACAACTCATTAACTTTTTGAATATCTTCTGCCGTGTAAAAGGCTATATTTCTATAAGTAACTGTTTACTGATTAATTCAAGCCTTCTTTCCTTATGTTTGATCACAGTAATATAAATTATATATATATATATATATATATATATGTGTACATATATTTATTCAAAGTTTCTCCCTTCTTTCATCACTAGTTGGTTATAAATAATTATTTATAGTGATAATTAAAAAACAAAAAGAAAGAAAGTAACACATTTGAAAGATTTTTTTCTCTTGAACCCAGTTTTCAAATATTTATCGCAAATTATTACAAACAAAAATTTTATTTTAAAACTTAAAAATAAGAAAATCAAATATTCCCATTGTATTCCTTACAAAATCTTTACAAAATATCTTATTAATATTGTTAATACAAAAATAATAAATTTATATTCTAATACCATGACCTGATAAATCAGTACTTGAATTTTTGGTAAAATGAAACTAGATAAATAAAAATAAAAGTACAGCACATACACGTATAAATAATTAATTACACATTCTTTTATTTATTTTTTTCTTTTTGCACGCGTGCGTGTGAGAGTGTGTACTATTTATGTCACCTGTAAGGGAATGAAGGACACATCCCCCCCTCCATGCTTATCAGTACATGTCAGCCATAAACATGGACAATGGACACAGGAAAGGGGGGTGCAGGGCAAACGACCTGTGCCTGCGAAAAAAGGGTGAGGGGAAACGACCCATTTTTTCTGTCAAGATATCATATGTCAGGGGAATCGACCTCCACCCGTCTCACAGATTACATTGCATGGAGTTTCTTGAATATCATAATAGAATATTTTTTAATATGTTCTCTTTAATACAAATTAGATTTAAATTGAAGTTGTTAAACGCTTGATAATGAAATATATGGTGTATTAATAATTGTTCTGTTTAATTTAAGTTTTGTATTTCCTTCAGCAAAAATTTCTCCTCTTCTTTCAAATATAATAAAAGGTTTTTAAGAGAATTCTTTTTTTTTTTTTTTACATTTTGTTCCGACTATCCTTACTTCACACACAGATTTATTGAACAACATAGACTAACGTGCAATAAAGTTCTTTACTTGACATCCCCATCGTAAATAGCAGCATTCGAAAACTCCATAAGCTGGATACAAATTTATTGCTTTGAACGAGAAGGCAGAATCGCTCTTAAAATAACTTAGGCTTTCAGCAAGAGCGCTAAAGACTCCAAAAATGAACTTAAGTTATAAAGAGATGATAGAAAACAAACATGAATGTGCATACAGATTTTATGCAATTTTATAAACCAAGCTGAGTCAAATGGTTAAGCTGATGTATGCATTACATATTATTCATAAATATTTATTTAAATTTAACACTCAGTTACCATACTTAATAAGCTGATGTATGCATTACATATTATTCATAAATATTTATTCAAATTTAACACTCAGTTACCATAGTTTAAAAAAAAAAAAAAATCACATAGTTACTGCATTCGATTAGTGCATCCCAGTTACTTTGATCTCTATCTAAATTAATATCTTTCATTCTAATTATCCGATGTAATTTCTTTCTTTCTTTCTTTCTTTATTTTAATTATAGTTAGAAACTCAGAAATACGAATATAATATACAAAAAAAAAAAAAAAAAAAAAAAAAATTAATTTTCAATCAGAATCGCGCCGTAAACGAAATTGTTTTTTTCTAAATTGTGGATGCAAACAACTTGCTCTTGTTAGCGTAACCCATTGTGGTAACTGAGAGTTAACATTAATGTCTGATCTGTACACTTTTTTTTTTTTTTTTTTCTTCCCAGAAATGAGAAAATCATTTTTTTTTTTTTTTTTCAGTAAACTTATTTGCTAAATGAAATTATTTTTTAATGGAACTTTCTTTAAAATTATATATCAAATAATGAATGTATAAACGGCAATTTAATGAGCATATGTATACTTTCTTTTGAAGTGAACTTTTTACCTTTAAACTTTCATTGGCTTCGAAATGAAATCAAACATTTAATATTTATCATGCAAAAAAAGTTAAACATTTTTTCTTTGTTTTAAAATATTTTAAAACTTTTCTTCTTTTTCTGTTCGATAGATAGAAGCATTACTCCAAAATTTAACACAGGATGTGTTCAGAGGAAGCCTTATGCAGAAGTCATTTTCAATTTCTTAATAGGAGCAAGTCACTTTTTTTAACCTTTTACTCGCCGCATTCAGATCCGGGTGCAATTTAAATTAGTTTTTTACATATTTTGCCTTCTAATGCTTTAGTTTAAAGAACTCCCTCATTAAAATGTGTAAAAATAATAATAATAATGATAATTTAAGATTATTATATTTAAGATTATTTATTTAATATTATTATATTCAATATTATTAATTTAATGATATTTTATTTTAATATTATTATATTTTATTTTATTTTAATAATGTAAGCTATTTTAAACATGCCAGCTCATCTTTAGAAGCATTTGCTTATTTTTCTAAATTATGTTAATTTTTAAACTGTGAGGTAAAAGGGAAAATGGTAAAATGGTAAAATAGGTCATTTTTATAATTTTCTATACATTTCCCCTTTTATGATTGAACTGTAATTTCTATTTCAAAAAATCAAATAATCTTTCTATTAAATCTGATAATTGTTTCAAGTCAGTATTCATGATATTTGATTTTTAAATGAATTTTTAATTCCATCTTCTATTTATGAAACATTGGCACTGGCGTGTAAGAGGTAATGCACGCATGCCTAGTTATTATTATTATTATTATTTTTTTTTTTTTAAGCTGTTGTAGGGTCATACTGTTATTTTGATCAGAAAATATTGTTGCAAATTTCAATGATTAAATTACAGCCGAACCTCGTTAACGTGAACGTGCTTAACGTGAAATTCTTTTTCACAGTTAAATTCATTTAACGTAAAGTTTCGCTTAAGATGAACTTGTTCAGATGTCCTCTATAAAAATTCTGATGTTAAACATGAACGAAAATTTTCAAAAAAAAAAAAAAAAAGTGAACAGTTTCCTTTTACATAAAAAACAATGAAATACTTTTTTTAAGCATAGAAATTACAGTATGTCATGTCCAAACAGTATTACTACTTTTTGACAATTCAAAACTCTCAACAGTTAAGTAATGTTCCAACGACTGGGTCGTGATAAGTTCACCAAAGAATTTCTTTTACCTCAATAGAAGAAAGTGATCCAAATGTGTGAAAAGATAATGTTAAAATTTTAAAAAAATCCAACAAACTTTTCTCAAACTTTTCTTATTATCCACCTTGGTTATCATTCTGACCATCACAGAAAAGGGCTTTCAAGTTTTTAAAATGAGTTAAAGTGAAAATTATTATAATATGAGATTAAAAATACAACAAAGCATAGGAAGATAAACCGTTTGTTTTTAACTTAAGATTATTAAAAAAAAAAAAAAAAAAAAAAAAAGATAAGATTTCACAATTATGTAATTTTTAATTATAAATGTATTACGGGAAAAACAGCTTAGTTTACAGATATATCTTGTCCCAGTGCTCATGCTCAGAAGGCAGTTCGCAAGCTGGCACCTAGATGGCATAAAATGTGTATTGGAATACACATTCCCATTCATTTTTGTAAATTCTTCATAATGTAATGCCATATAATACATAGTTAAAACTGAATGCCAAATTTCAGAAATCTTTGAGTTTGCAAAAAAATTCCCATATGTTAAATGATGGAAAGATGGAAAATTAAAAAAGAACTAAATAACTATTAAATACGCGGTTGACAAGAATACTGCAACACTGATTTTTAAAAATAGCGATAAGTTGTACATTAAATAAAGTTTAGACAAACCGACAAAGAATGAGAACTGTTACTAACATTCAAGTAGAAACAGTATCAATTAGATAGATGTATGAAACACAAAGTCCAAATTTTTTTTTCTCTTATTTTATTATTTATTTATTATTTATTTATTTTATTTTATTTTTCGGAGAAATTCCAAAGGGAAAAAATGCATGATTTTTGTTTTCATTTGAACGGCTCCAAAATTGGTAAGAGAGAATTTTTTTTCAAGTAAGATTGAGGTGAAAATGCTGCTAAAATTGATGATGACAAAAGATTTTGCAGAAAATATATTGGAATTAAATTTTTGAAAAGTGTGCTGCGGCAGATATATTCAGTACCAGTAACACTGTTTTGTTTTGGATGGCACATCTTTTGAGAATTTTAAATATAAAAAGTACTAAATTTTACGATGGAATGTTTAGTAAAGAAATGTTAACCTTCTCAGTTTCTCTTAGTATGATTGGAAGAACCAATTACCTTACCCATGAGAAAAACTGCAAATGTCCGCTGTTTTGAAGGAATAAAAATATTTCCAATGAAATATGATACGACTGAATAAGCGTAAATTATCGCATAATTGTTCAATATGTCACTCAAGCAAATGAACAACGAATTTCAATGAGAAGGACGAAACATTAATTTCATTTTCGATTTTCGTGTTCATGATAACAATTTAGAATTTAAAGCAATAAAGTAAAAATTTTTAGCAAAAATAGCAACTGCAAAATTAAAGCCATGTTATTAAAGTACGATATGTAAAAAGCTTACGTTGGAAGACATTACATCTTTTTCTAGCAGTTTCTTGAATGGATGAAGGCCGGTAATTTTCCTTAATATCTCAGATACGTTAAACATATTTCAATCTGAAATTAAAGAAGTATCCTCTAGTACTATCTATATAATATTTCTCTAACGTGGACCAGTTTCAATTATTTTTTGTCAAAACGATACGATACGTGCGGATAAAAAAAATAATATTTATACATGGACAATATTTAAGCACGTGGACTTAGCTCAATGGACTAACAAGAAAAAATGACGACATTTGTCTGATGAGATTATTTTACGAAAATATGTATTTTTAACAGTTGTTTCTTCAGAATATTTGCAAGCGTCATTTTAAACCTAGCAATATTCTAAAGATACATACAGAATGTGAACTTCTGTGTCATAAATTGACTAAAAAACACAGTCATAAAAAATATAATCAAAATAGGAATTAGTTAATTTTATTTTATTTATTTATTTAATATATACATATATATGTATATATATATATATATATATATATCAAAATTAATAAAAACTCATCGCCAACATGACGACAAAATTTTAAAAGGCGTCGTGGGAGTCCTATGTTAAAACTGTACTGCCTGTGGAAGTATAAAAATTGGGTCGTGAACCATGAATTTTATTTGGAAACCTTTCTTTGAATGATTTTGGTTTCACTATTGTACAATATTAATTTGGTTTTAATAATAATTTGGCTTCTGGTAAATTAAAATTTTAATTAGGTGGTGAATTTGGTATAACATTTATGAGTTTCAAATTTTAAAGGTAAATAAAAAAAGAAATAAAGTGCGAATATTTCGCACGGGTTTGCTAGTTGAAAATAATTTCCTAAAAGCTGGATATTTTTTTTTTTTACAATTATATTTTATTTATAAATTTACATTGAAGCAGAACAATCAATAACTTAAGATTTTTCAGAAGCACAAGAATGTGCATTTCTAAAATATGTTATTTTTCAGGAATATGTTTCAACAGATGACGGAATAACGTCAGATTTCCTTACATATGTTGAAATGGTTAATAAAATAAAATGGAAAGAACACACTTATTCCGTAGATAATTTGTACTATTCATCAGCAACTGAGAAACAAAAATAGAACAGTTCTTTTAAACGAATCTGGTGAAATGTTTAACACTCTAAAAGCTATAAAATTATTTGTGATGTAAACAGAAAGTTCTAGAGTTTGAATATATCATATGTGAAAGAAGACGTTCAAAGAAAAATATCACAAATAACAGGCTTTTTTAAGGGTTTTTTTTTTTTTTTTTTTTTTTTTGTTATTATCCACTTTTTTCAGACTAATAAGAACTAATTACTCATAATATAGTTTTAAACAAATAGCGGGTGTTGCTTGATGCGTTTGCTAAATAAGCATTTTTTTCACTATTTGTAACGGATTAGATTTTGAATTACTGGTTACATGAACTACTGCTAACATGAACAAAATTTCAGTCTCCTTCAGATTTATGTTAACGAGGCTCGACTGTAATTATTATTTGAATTTATCGACGTTAACGTATAGAATTTTTAGATCAAAATTTTCTCGAAAGTAAAAAATTCTATTTTTTTTCCCCTTTTTACATATTTAGGATCAGTTATTGGCCTTAAAACTAGTTTTTTAAACTAGTTTTACTTTTGTAATTTTCAAATGAAAAAGCTGTAGTCAATGTTAAAGAGTGTTTAAAAAAAAAAAAAAATCTTTTTTCTATCTCTTTAATGTTTCAGTTTTATTATTACTGAAGCTTATTTGCAAAAATTAGCTTCGGTGCTAATTGTCCTGCAGTTCTTTATTTCCAGACGTGTATTTACTACTTTACTGTTAAAAAATGTTTCTCGTCTTCCTTTCATTACTAAAAAAAAAAAAAAAAAAATAAAAAATAACCGTGTATTTATTTTTAAAAGCGAATAGATATTGATGATACGTGCCTTCTAGGTAATTTGCCACACGAAAAAGAAAAACATTTTTGAGTTAAAAGATTGAAAACAGCAAAGTAATCGATTCTTTAAGAGGCAATTCGTGAAAAAAGAAATTTGCTTTACGGCAGGCAGTTTCAAGGTGAACTTTGTCACATAAAAAAATCTCAGTAGTATTATAATTTACTTCTTTGAGGGGCAAGATAATTATGCTCATTTAAAATTCATAGATACCAGAATTTACACTCAAAAATAAAAGAAATGAAATAATGACTTTTACACGTTAAGTTATCAAAGTAACATTTTGTTAGGGAAAAAAGAAAAAAAAAAAAAAGTTTGGTGTTTTTGCAGTTGGGAATTAGTAACTGCGTTTTGATAGTTTCGGATTACTTAAGCCTCAAGAAATGTAAAATAGTCAAAAAGTTGAGGTAGAAATTTTTCACAGATACCTAAGTTCCCCTAGCATATAGTGTGATGGAGAACTAAAATATTAAATATCTAATGAAATATGGACAATTTTGCCAATTTTTTTCTAACTACGCGCGTGTAAGCGTTAACAAAATTTCTTTTTACACAATTTATCACTGAAATATATAAAGATGCTCTGACCACCACTCTCCAAGCAAATATCCTAAGAATTCAGAAAGATATCGTCCACGGGATTAGCTAATTTTCAAGTACTGTAAGAGGGAAACAATTTTATAAAGATGGTTACCCATACTTTTACTTTTAATCAATTAATATATTGTGTATATTTTGATTAAATATTTATATATATATATATAATTAAAACCCTTTATAATTTTATTTTTCTTTCAGAGTACTTGAAATTCACCTAATTTTGACGACGATATGTTTCTGAATTTTTGTTATATTTGATTGAGGATTTTTTTTTTCAGAGTATCTATATACATTTTGTTAATGAATTATGCAAAAGAAATTTTGTTCACGCTTGTGCATGCGCAGTTAAAATTTATTTAGTAGAAATGTTCATATTTCATTTGATAAATAACATTTTTCTATTCAGATTGCAGTATTTTGTAGCTACTGTAGTACGTCAAGTTTTCTAAAAGTGACATTGCATTAGGTTTAAAACCCTGCATGTTATAAACGAAAGAGGTACGAAATGTTTTCGTCGTTGTGAAAAAAAACATTTATATACTTAGAGCATATATCTTACTAGAGTGCGTATCTCTCATCGAAGCAAGTAAACAACATCGAAATCACGTGACGAGTGCTTTTCAGTTTTCACCCTTAAAGGTCACGAAATCACTCTCCTCCTCGGAAAAGAGGTGACAAAAAAATTTTCGCCGTTTCATACAGCTGCGCCAAGAAAAATGCCTACGCATTACTATGCATTTGGATGCAAAAAAAAAAAAAAAAAAAAAAAAAAAAAAAATTAATGGGGAGTAAATACATTTTATAAATAAGTATATTCTTTTTATAATATTAAATGAAATATTTATGGTACAAAATGCAATTTTTTTTTTTCACTGCCTGCGCGCATGCTAATTAATTGCCGATGCATAATAGTAACAATTTATTTGAAAGTTTATTATATTTAAACTGTATTTTAAATTGGAATTATTAATAAATTACACTTAATTTGTCAGACTACTCAATTCAGTTTGTGTTTCTCTAAAATATTACAACTTAATAAGAGAAAAGAGAGAGAGAGAGAGAAAATGATTTGCAGTAACGATAAAAGCTAAGCGTGGAAAACAAAAAGTTGGAAATGAGCCAAGTATGGAAAACCGAAGGGATCTGACTATTTCACTCGTCAAGTGACCGACGAAAATCGCCTTCAATGTTGGTTACTTGTTTGGATAGGAGTTTCAAAATTGAATGCGCACTTTAGTAATATATATGCTCTAGGTTTAAATGCCGATGAATAAGTGTGCTATTAACATACAAATGAATACAGTTAATAAAAAGAAGATTCATAGTCACATGCTACAGCACAACTGATTTTAAGCATTATTTTTTTACGCAGTGATTCGACATTTTTTTTTTTTTTTTTTTTTTTTTTTACTTCTGGACAAAACTTTTCCTGTATTATGTATGGTATAACATGTTCTTTGCCCTTCAGAAGTTTGGAAACTGAAATTACGAAAAGTAAAGACGAAAAGTAAGGAAATGTGTAATATCTGTGTTGACTCTAGAAACTTGCACCACCTGTTATGTACATTTGAAATATACGGTTATAGGAAAGATATTTTAGCATCTAAAAAATTGGAATCTAATTTAAGAATCTGTTTTTTTTTTTTTTTTTTTTTTTTTTTTTTACGAAATAATATATATTTTCTTTTTAACAAATGCACAAAAAGGAATTATCTAAAAATACCTGGGTAGCCTATCACAGAATAATTTAAAAAAATAAATAAATAAAAGTTAACATTCTAATACTTTATATGAAAATAGAAAACACGAATCTATACGACTGAACATTGAAAAAAAAAATGAAATCATGTATTTTTTTTTCTTTTTTCTTTTAGAATCACCCAAACAGTAACCTCTATTTCCTACTGTAACCATAACGACCTATCTCACGTGACAGATATGGAAGTCTGGTCACTACAGACCTTTAGCCGTGCTGAGAATCCGCACGGTGAGACAGTTACACGAAAAATCTTTAAAAAAGAAAAAGTCCTTTTTAGACGATACATTTTGTACACTGGATTTTTTTTTAAACGGATTCTGCTTAATTGAGTGATCAAATTTCAAGCTTTTGTATACATATATATATATATATATATATATATATATATATATATATATATATATACATACATATATATATGTGTGTGTGTGTACATGTATGTATACATGCAAATATAAATCAATTTGACCGAACGTTCGGCATGGTAACAGATTGAAATGCCCCAACTTATAAGCTAATCACCTTTCAGTTCGATACATTTACCTTATCATAATTTGTTGATTAATTTTATTGCGGCCAGTTTCGTATTTTAGTTTTCATGCGATTCCACACTATTTCTAATGCAATGATCCCCATAGTGCAAATATATATGTGAAATATTTCACTGTTTTACCATATTATAAAAATCGTAAATTTCGAATAACTTGCTAAATTTTCAAATTAGAAAATTCAGAGTCAATGATATTCATGCCAGTGTCCCAAATAATATTTCAAAAGCGGTTCAAGATCTTTACGACGAAAATATCCCTAAAAATCATCGCTTATGCGAAGTTTTGCTCTATATTACGCATTGTTAAGAAATTCGTAAACTTTAAATAACTTACGAAGTTTTCAAATTAGAATATTCGTTATTAATGATGTTCATGCCAGCATCATAAATTATATTTTAAAGTAGTTTGACATTTTTACAGTAAAAATATTCCTTTTTATGCCCATTTAAGCGAAAATTTCCCCGATTCACCCACGTTAATAAAATCAAAAATTTCCAACGAATTTTTTCAATTAGGAAATTCATAGTCAATTATGTTTATGTTAGTATCCTAAATAATTTAAAAGTGGTTAGACATCCTTACGTTGAAAATATCCCTCAAAATGGACCTTTATAAAACATTTTGTCCTATTTTGCCATGTTAAGAAATTCTTAAACTTTAAATAACTTACGAAGTTTTGAAAGTTGAATTTTAATAGTTATTGATGTTCATGCCAGCATCAGAAATGATATTTTTAAAGCTGGTCTGTCGTCTTTACAGTAAAAATATTTCTTTTAATGCACATATAATCGAAAATTTGCCTGTCCTCTAATATTAGGAAAACCGTAAATTTCGAATAATTTACGAAGTTTATAAATTAGAATGTTGAAAATCGATAGGGTGCTTACGAGTGTCATAAGTGATATTTTAAAATCTGGTGCGATTACACTGCCTATAGTATGATGGGAAACTAAAATGATTCTGTTTCAATTGGTGACTGGTATCTTTATTTATTTATTTTTTATTTATTTTTTTATTATTATTTTTTTTTTCATACACAAAAGTTTGTATGATGTTTAAAGCTTGTTTCAGCTTTTACAAAAATATAAAATTATTACTCTTAATTAATTACAATAAAAAAGAAGTGGCAATTTATTGTGTACCTAAATTTTTCAGTGTTATTTCACGATCTGTAAAAGGGTAATTCTGGGGATAACAGAAGGATATTTTACACAACTAAACCAATATATTTCATGCTGTAATAAAAAGCTGGTTGGCATAAGTGGACTCTGCTGAGTTTCCATCATATAATTGTTCTTTTAAAGTTCAACTAAAGGGTATAGTATATTAATGTTAAGAGAAATAAATTTGGCTGATCGCTCGACACCGTGACAGGCTGAAATGCCCCACCTAATAGTCTATTCACCGTTCAGTTCAATACATTTACCTTATCTAATTTGCTGATTTATTTTATTGGATTCAGTTTACTAGTTTAGTTTTCACGGTATTCCATAGTATTTCCATTGCACCGATCCCCATAATGCATTTATATGGAATATTGCTCTATCCTGCTATGTTGAGAAAATCTTAAATTTCTAATAACTAACGAAATGCTCAAGTCAGAATATTTGTAGTCAATGATGTTAAAGCCAGTATCCTAAATGATATTTTAAAAGTTAAAACTTTACGATGAAAATGTTCCTCAAAATAAACAATTAAGCGAAATTTTGCCCTATTTTTCCATATTAAGAAAATCGTAAATTTCGAATAACGAACGAAATTTTTAAATTAGAAAATTTGCACTTAATTATGGTCATTCTAGTATTCTAAATGATATTTTTAAAGTAGTCTGATAACTTTACGCTGAAAATATCCCTCAAATCCTTTGCCCGTTTCACCGATCACTACATTTAAAGGAATTAAAGGAGGAAATAAAAAAGAATCTGTAATTTGATACAGCTTTATAAATAAAAACTAAAAAGAAAATGCACTGAAATTGCTCGAAACCTCGTTTCGTATCCCCGCTGTTTTCGGCAGCATCTTCGTCATCAGCAAAATTTCGGGTCCGTGTGACTGCGACAACGATAAGAACTCGTGGATTTCAATTTGAGTGCTTATCATATGACATAGTTGTGAAACAAACAGTATCGAAAAAAATCGAAGTAGAACTTTCATATTTAAATCGAAATTACATATGAACAGCACTATACGCATTACACATACTGTTTATTGTCACGTTACTTCCTATATTTCATTACCTGTATCCTCTGGACAATAAAATGACAGCAATTTCACGCCAAATATATTATTACAATATGCTATGAGCACTAATTCAACCTTGTTTTAGACAACTAATATTTTTGTGGTTATATATATTTCCCTTTATAAATATTTTATTTTGATTTATTTATTTAAATATTAATTTGAATTAATCAAATATTTGTGCTTCCCAGCGTGCAAGTGCACGGATATCTGAGTTACACATATCAACTTATTTATTTGTATGTTAAATTAGCGTAGTCGTTGGTATATATAAAAAATAAATAAATAAGTAAGTAAATCTGATCATGATATTGCTTTATTGTAGCTAACTTTTGGCGACTTTTAAATTTTTACAGTTGTTTGTTGCAGTTTAGGAATTTTGTGTAACGTAAATATATGACAAATCTTGAATGCTAAATTTCCGATCACGAAAAATTTGACTTTAAAATTTGTGTTAGGTAATAAATTACTTACTTTTAATGCTTTTCAATAGAATTTTAAAAACGTTTACGACTTACATTTGTCTGACTTCTCTGTCTGTGTGTTTGTCTGTCTGTCTACCCATACATCCATTTTCAATACTTGAAAAAAAATAATTTACTACAACATTTATATATGTTATAAAGGAACATTCTTAGAAGTTTCCCATTCAAAACAGCATGAGCAATACTTTTACAGGAAAAAGGAAAATAATTTAGGAACATAATCATCTTTGGATGATAAATATTCCAATAATTTTTTTTTTTTTTTTTTAGTTTTAATCCTAAAGAAGAAAGAAAAAAAAACTGTACCAAAAAAGATAGAAGTTTACACATGTTTATTTAGTTCCTAATCTTTTCATTTTGAATGGGGCTCGTAGTATTTCTAATTCTATAACAGGAAAATGCAAAACCTTTTAGACTCATTTTCATCATTTATGAATTGTAAGCGTTAAAAGTGCAGTTAGAAATACACGTTATCGAGCTCCATAGTAGTAAGTGAAAAATTATTCATTTAAAATTCATCGTTGTTTTACAGGGTCACACAAAATAATCAATATTTAAAATTGTGAATGCATTGTATGTATATCATTTTGGAGACATAATCATTGCTAGGAAATAAAAATCTAAAAACTATTTAAAGTGTATTTATTGTTTCTATATAAATGTCTCTACCTTTTTCTTGTTAAAAAAAAAAAAAAAAAAAAAAAAAAAAAAAAATTGTAAAACCACCAATACTACTTAAGAGGTTGGTGGACGTTAAAATTCAGTTTACATACGCAATTGCGACTCATGTTAATTCATCTCCAAAATTATAACAAAAATATAAAAACCACCAAGGGGCTCCTAAGCTAAATCTGTACCAAAGTAATTTTAAGAAATGAACATAGTAACCGATGTTAGGGAATGAAATACAGTTACTGCATGCTTTTATGTGGAAGAATAGATTAAAATAAGTCCTGCCGTACTAAATTAAATTCGGTTTATTTATTTATTTTCATTTAATTAATAAATTAAGTATTTTTTTTTATTTTATTTATCTATTTTATTTTATTTTCCTTTATTTTATTTTTTTGTGAAAGATCATTTACCACAACAGAAGAATCACTAAATACCGAAACTTGCATGTGACCAATATCGACAAAACTATTAAGCGATTGGGAGAAAATTTCTTCGTGTACTGTCTAATCTAAATGAATATCAACTAAAATTTTGAATTACTGCTTTAAAAAATATCTAGCCCGTAAAATGATGCATGGCATCCATAAGCCTATCGTAAATAAAATAAATGTCATTGCTTATCACACAAGTTTTATCTAACTTCTTTACCGCTATCAAAATTTAAACTGCTCGATAATCATCAAAATATAGATGCAGACAAAAGAACGCTTAAAGAACTTTTGCAGATTTCTTTCTGCTGCTAATGATGATGAGAATGAGGATTATTACCATGATACAATGCATTAAAAACGTATTAGATTTGAGTTCCAATTGATAATGGAGTGGTGATCATGATAAAGATAATTCTAATGATGTTAAAATCTTGTCAAATTTCGAATCAAGCTGATAATATGTTGACAGTTGAATTTTAGATTTTCCTTCAAGTACAATTATCCAACATTCATGCCAATGAATAACTATATCAGACAAAAGATGACAATATAATGAAATTAAATTTGTTGTGCACAAAGCAGAAATAAGATAGGTTGACCATATGTCCTCGAAATTCGAGAATAGTCCATATTTTGAAAGCATTTTGATATGTTTCGAAAAATTTTAGTAATTGAATTACTTATCATAATTATTACATTTTTAGTCCTTATTTACTAGTATAAACTGTAAAAGCTCTGTAATTGGATTATTGTAATATACATTTTGATACTTATAATATTATAAAGATACTCTAATAGGGTCACTATAAAACAGAATAAAATTTGAATTTTTTAGCAAAATTTTGCAAACAGTAATATCAAAATGTGCTTCTTAGTTATGCTGCACACAGAAAAAAGGAATGTTTTGCTGAGACAATGATATATTTATTTAAAAATAAAAACTTCTTCCCGCACCATAAAGTAAAAAGAAGTACAACCGGTTTCGAAAGGACGTGACCTTTGTTCTTCAGGTGCCAAAAACACGTACTACTTTGGAGTGAAAAGTAAAACTGCTTAAAAAAATTTTCCCATAGGGTAACATGGGATTGGGATATGGAAGACGGAGAAATTATAAAAGGTAGAGAGGAGCCTTACGGCACAAACACTTTTAAATTATGGTTATGAAAATCCATTGATATTATTATTTGAACAAAGGGGGGAAAAAAAAGGCGTCCATATGTATTACGTTCTTAGTAATAAAAGCCTGAGTTTCCCGAAACTAACCCTCGAAACTGATGCCATAGCTTGCAACAATGCATTGGAATAAAGGAAATGAAATTTTATCCATGGTTTCCTTGCGTGCATTTTAAATAAATAAAATAATTGAAAGAAAAAAAAATGATCATTTAACGAAAAAAATAACGTTATAATTATCACAATATAATTATTATTTTTTTTTTTCCTAAGATGTGAAACAAAAAAAAAAAAAAAAAAAAAGAAAGAAAGAAAGAAAGAAAATAATTAAAAATAATAGATGGAAGGGTATGAAAGAACCGCCATTGGCAATTTTGTAGTTTTCTTTCACGATCACCACTATACCTCGTCAACTGCTATCGGCCATTAAATTATGATGTAAAATGTTTTGGATATATTAGAAAAAAATGTTTAAAAAAGCTAAATTATTCATAACAAATAATATACATTATAATAAATTCAAAGCGAAAACAATTATAACATTTTTCTGTTATCGTTATCGGATTAAGGTAGAGAGAAAAAAAGTAATTTTGAGATTTGGGGTATTTAGATATTATTCCTACGAGAAATAAACTAGCGACGGTTTTGAGGAATTTGTGCTGAAGTTAATTTTCGTAAATAATTAAAGTTAATGTACATTTCATGACAAGAATTCCATTGTTTTGATCTTAAAAACACTATTAAATTCTGAATTTCTTCTTTTTTTTTTTTCTTTTTTTTTTTTTATAGTATATATATATATGTGTGTGTGTGTGTGTGTGTGTATGTATATATATTACTATTGACTATTTATCACGATATTTGACCACTGTTTTTGATTTGGTGAATATGGCCAATTTAAAAATAGGTTCATTTAGAAATACATAATAATCGCTAGGCGAGCAAAAAACGACTAGTTACAAAAAGGAAGAATCATACTGTATGCACAGAATATGAAACAATTTCCAGATATATTTACTTGTTTAAAATTTAACCGTAAATGTTTTTTAAATCAGTAATGACACCTTAAAATTTACTTTATTTTTAATTATGTAGTAAAAAACATTTATAGTTTTACATTTAAACGGAAAAAATAAAATATGTTACTTTTATGTAGCCCTGTATACAGTCTTAAAAATCTCCATACGTATTATATAACACATTAAACATTTATCAAAGAAAATAATTTCATAACACAATCGAAAGTACATTTCGAACAATTCTATTTATACCTCCTAAAGCATCCAAATAGTTTTGCATGACCCTGTATATGAGTCATTAAAGCTAATCATATATTATATAGGGAACATGCTTTTATGCATCTGAATGTCGCATTATAAATTTGTTATATTTTGTGCACTATAAAGATATTAATATATGCTTTAAATACGTAAAATATGCGAATTCTTTTCTGGATTCCGTGAACTATCCAATAGTACTATTCATACTGTGATATCGAAAATCACATATTCTAAATTATGTATTACATTTCTGATAAATTTAATTCTTTCCCAATTCATTTTCTATCTGTATAAAAAGCGAGTTCATATATGCGGTTTCATTCCTTCTTACATAAAGAGCAAACCATTTTATTCCTTTCATTTAAAAATAATAATAATAATAATAAAAGCAAGAGATGAGGTTTCAATCGCTTAATTCTGTGGAGAACAATTCGTTTCATCTCAATTAAATAAAACAGAATAAAATGTTTCCTGATGTCATTTTTGAATATTGAACAGATTGCACATCTGCTGCTTAAAATAGAAATAGCGTATTCTTTTTCGACTAAAGTCTGTAAATAAAAATTTCACGATAAAATTCTTGTGGTCGAGAGTTAAGGTTAGTTTGCCAGATTCTCACGTATTAATAACGGTTTTTTGGCTAAGAAATCAATCGCCAATATATTTTAAAAAGTTACACTAAATTAGCTGTAACTGAAAAAGTTGGGTGTTGTCTTGGCTTCATTTTCTGTGGTTTTGTGTAATGTATCCAGCCAACAATTTCATGACTTCTGCTTCTTCGCTGTTGCTGAAAAGACGTTTCTTTTGATTGCTTCTCTCCCCGTGTCCATCCCGTTCATTTTCATGCATTCATATATTGTATTAGAAAACGAACATCTTGATTCTTTTCAAAGGGATATTTCTGATGTATATCATTAGTGTTGAATTATTTAATTACAAGCAATATTGTTACGAAGTTGAAGATAAATAAAATATTTTAATGTCAGCAATGAATTCTGGATTATTGTGAACAGTGCAATATGCACGGCCAACCACCTCAACGACTTTGATCCTTTATCACTATTTTACCAGTGTATTGCTTCATAATAATACAAGAAATTTATGCATCATCAAAAGTGCTAATATCATCAATTCGTTTCTACAAAATAGTGCAACAAACTCTATAGCACACATACCATTCTCAATAATAAACATGATATAACCATAGATATAGTAATATATATAGATCTATCATCCCCATGTTATCGAACAAAAAATTTTGATGCCGAAAAAAAGTTCTAAACTCAGCCAGTATTGAAAAAAAGAATAAAAAGAAAAATGAATTTGAAACTGTACCTGGAGTTTTTCATTCACCTTTAGTAAATAAATTAATCATAAATTTTATTTACTAAATTATCCGTGTGTATTCCTGTGTGCGATTTACTCGGGAAAAGGCAGCCATTAGAGTGACTTTTCCCGAAAAAAAAGTATCACTTTTTCCCTCTCGCTGATCAATCTATGTCTTATTACTATATCTATGGATATAACGCACATAAATTTCAAAGCATTTATAAAATGTATACGGAAATGAGAATGCACAAAGACAGGAGGACAGACAGACGGAAGAGTCAAACTCATAAAAAAACTCTCATATTTCTCAAACGTTATAAACAATAGTGATTTTCAAAGATTAGAACTATAAAATGGTATGTGACAACATTTGTACATATTTACAGTATATAAAAATCTGGAGTGACTCCACTCGACTTTCCGAACATTGAGTAATTAACAGTTTTGTACATAAAGTAAAGAAAGAGGAGTTGTTAAACAAACAAAAGAGAGAAAACCATAATAGAGTGTTTGAGTATTTTACTCCATTCCATACCTTAAACGATGTTTTATTTAAGGCTACTGAACTTTGAGCCCATAGATCCTAATGATAAAGAATTTTTCGTTGTGTCCCTGTAAAAACCTATAAATGCTAGATTCACCAAAATGCTTATAGTTAGTGCAACAGTGATTTATAATATTCATATAAATTTTCAGCTCAATTCAATAAGGCGTTTAGATGCTATCACACTTTTAAAAATTTTGCCCCATAGGCTATAATGATAAAGAATTTTTCTTTGTGTCCCTGTAATAAAACTATAAGTGTTAGATTCTCCAAAATCTATACAGTTTGAGTATCTGTGACCTATAATATGTGTATAAATTTTTTGCTCAATTGAATGAGGCGTTTAGATGCTATTGCACTTTTAAGATTTTGGTCCCATAGGCTATAATGATAAAGAATTTTTCTTTGTGTCCCTGTAAAAAAACTATAAGAGCTAGATTCACCCAAATCAATAGGGTTCGTACTATGGTGACTTACAATATACGTACCAACTTTCAGCTTATTCGAACAAAGCGTTTAGACGCTAGCGTGTTCACTCGCAGACATACACACATACATACACACATACATACACACACACATACATACATCATCGCAAAAATAGTGACAACGGACTCATTGGACCTCGAAACGTATAGAAACATCAAAATCTCAAATTCGGATTTTTGACATGATTACAATACTTTCCTCACTATAGTGTTCGGAAAGTAAAAATATTACAAGTTTTACTTATGTATGTTTTAAGGATTTTTATTATTGTCCAAGTCTCTACATTTTTTATTATTATTATTATTATTTCTAAGAACTTGCATATAGATAAGCGAGCATAACCTTAAGTTTTCTTTTATTTTCAAGTCACATACCACATAGGAAATTGGATTTTTAATTTTATTCTGAAGTTTCATTTTAACAAACGTATCGCACATTTTAACATTCATTTGTTTATGTTATATTCTTGGGCGTGACATTTTAAAAGTTTAAGCTTTTCTAAATAACTATTAAAAGTGCAGAATATATATAATTTTTCTTCTTGTTAAGAAATTTTTGCATATTTAATGAAGAAAAAAAACTTGAATTTTTCCAAGAAAAAGAATTAACTCCTTAAACAAAATATTCAATTTTGTGAGCTTACTCAATACCATGTACAATAAATATTTTTTCAAAATTAGTTTATGTTATTATTATTTTGTATTAGTACGATAGGACTGTTGCTTTCAGTTAGATTTTTCACGTCGTCATCATTTGCTATGCTTCATCTTGAATATGTCAGAATGTTTTTCTCTTTGGCAAACAAGTTTTTTTTTTTCTTATCCCTCTCGCTACAAGTAAATATATATATATATATATAATCATGTGAAAGAAATTTAACACCTTCAGTACAGGATTTCCTTGGAGAAATTTTAAATTTGACCAAGGGGGGGTCTCGGACGTTTCTCACCAAGGTCTTTACGCAATTGCGCTAGAAAATTTAATTCATAGCCAAAAAAGGAACAAATATACTAAATAATGTCTTGCCATACTAAATTGATCTTTCTTACATTTTTTTTCGTGTGTATGTGTGTATGTGTGTCATTAGGTCGTTATTACTTCCTTAATAGTTTTGATGGATTTGATACAGCGAGCTAAAAATATTTCTTAAAAATATTACTTTAAAAGAAATATAGTATGAAAAGAAATATAGTATGTCAATCATTGGCATTATATATAAACTTAGTTACTCCTAAAGTTTAAATAGTTATTATCTAGACAAAAGAAATCAAATCATTTGCGTGTTATTGCTGTTCAATAGTAAACGAATATTTAAAAAATAATAATGTTCCATAGTTAGATATAGTAGAAATTTTTGAGTATTTTTCATTTTATTGTTCCATTTCAACAATTATTTTAAAGAAGTGGAACAAAATTTTGCTTTCTTAAGTTCTTTTAATTTTCTTCTGATATTTTATGAATTTGTTTCGGATGTTCATGGTTACACCTAATTAAGGAACCTAAGGAGTTTTAATCTTAAAAAGAAAAAAATTGAATTTAATATATACTATATATATGTGTGTGTGTGTGTGTTAAAATATGAACAATTTTGAATATTTTTGAATATTTTTGAATATTTTGATGTTTCACTTATTATTACTTTGATTCAAAAGTTATGAGCAAAATTGTAACTTATGTTAGTACTGAACTCCATTGCATTTTTTAACTTTATTTATTTTATTTTATTTTATTTTATTTATTTATTTTTATTTATTTATTTATTTATTTTGAAAGGGCATTTTTGCAATAACCCATAAGATATCTTACCGTAAAATTATGCTATTAGCTTTTCCATAGTCTTAAAATGTTAGTATAAAACCTATTTTATAAAATGAATTAAGGGTTTTGAGATATTTAAAAGTTTACTGTTTTTAATATTGCGTAAAACATAAAAATTTGAAAATTTTTCAAAAAGTTCAAATGTTTCAGAAAAAATTATTTGACTAAATAAAGTTAGTTTTACTAAATATTGCTTCATTTTTTACATATATTTTGTACAAATGTGTTTGCGTAAAACTTTATAGCAATATAGGTAAAAAACTCTTTTTGAAAATCTTGCTAATAGTCCTTTTGAAAAAAGAAGCGTTAAAATTTAGAAATGCAATGAAGTTCACTACTGACATCAGTTACAATTTTGGCCATAACTTTTAATGATCATGAATGAGGCTTCAAAATGTTCAAAATTGTTCATATTTCAACATATACATTTTTTTTTTTATTAATATTTTTAAGGTCAAAACTCCCTAAACCCCTTAAAACATCTTTAATTTTATTCTTTATATTGAGACAAATACACAGGATGAGTTCGCACAGTCCCCATTTTTCGCTACCAATAATTTGTAACAGAAAGCTTTTTCGTAAAATATGCCTATAATGTTAACTTATTGTATAAAAATAGAGGTGGGAGTGTCCTTATAATAAGGCAGGTTTGTACGAATCCTGTTATAAATTCACTGGTTTGACATCTTTCATATCTTTTAGTGTTTCAACTTGTTGAGAAGTATGTATCAAAGATCTGCTGCTTATTTGTTATGTAAATTGAGAAATTAAATAATACAAATATCACCATGAGATATTAGATGTGAATATTGAATTAAAATTCAGTACAAACTGGTAATACTAATGGACTCTTCCCACCTGACGTCAGAGGTCACATGATAGAGGAAAAACAAATAGCAGACGAAGTTTTGTTTATCTAGAGCGATTGCTGAAATAACATATTTTCTATTCTTATTTTTGATCAATCGTATTTAATCTGTGTTATTTTTTTATACATCATCATTTTTAATCCATTTTACATCATTATTCATCATCTTTTGTTTGCCGTATACATTTACAATCACCATTTAGTTTTTACCTGTTATTGATGTTCATGAAGACCATGTTTAAATACTCTGATTTTTGGTACTTAAATCAGTGACAGTGCAATATCGTACTACGTAAATCCATTTAGACCAATAACTAAGTTAATTAACTTTTTGTAACACCTTTATGCAATTAAATTAAATTAAAACATTTTAAAATTTCAAATTATAATCCACAAACATTCCACAAGAAGCTATTATTTATTGCTAGATCAGTTAAGGTTACAGTTACACTACAATATACAAAAATCGATTCTTATAGGTAAAAATAAATAAACACATAAAATGTTTTTTAAAAAATATTAAATTTACAAATACAATTATTCTACTGTTTACAAATGCACAATATTACTTTTATTTTATTTTATATTAAATATTAATTTTTTTTTTCTTAAGAACAATATTTAATTGAATTCGATTCTCAGAATCCGATTATTCGTTTTCCTCTATCACGTGATTGAGCAGACGACGGTGGGAAGAGCCCATTTTAGCTGACTAAAAACCTTTCAGGGATATTTTTACGATTAACAATAAAAAATAATTTTTCCTTCAACATTTAGTAAAGAAACGTAAACTTCCGTAAATAATATATGATAATCACCTCATGAAATACAAAAGTTTATAACTTTGTAAACTTATGGCATGTTTACATCTGCTAAGAGGAGCTATTTATTATTTTTCACAAAGAATTATTCGTCTTTTAATCTTCCAATTAAAAGTAAAATACAAAACTATTTCATGTTTCATAAATTACGCATACTACGATTAAGCTTATCGCTTTGCTCATTAAATGCGTAATCACCATGAACATTCTAGAAAACTTAATTCTAGGATTAAATTTACGATTAACTGCATCCACGAAGAAAGGAATTAACTTTATTTATTGAATGTAAACAGTTCAATATTTAAAAAAAGCCTGTTTGGATCCTAATCAACACAAAGTATAAGTTTAATTCATATCTATTTGTACTATTGTGAATTTCTCATATTTTCCTCATGGGTATTAAGGAAAAGGAAGTAAGTAAGTGTAAATTTAAATATTCAATAAAACTAAAGAAAGAAAGAATAGAAACAACATTTTTATCAAAATGTCACATAAACAATCTTAATACCTCCAGGGTAAAATGCTGTATGTAAGAATATTTCGTCTATTTTCTGTATTAAATAATTTCAAAGCTTAAAAGTATTTTTTTCCCTCGAATATAAAACAAAGAAGTATTTTCTTTTTTAATCTATGCTTCAGAAATCTTTTTCTATATTTTAAATTTGAACGGTAATATTCAAATTTTTCTTGATCATTTTTCATCAAAAGTATTTATTATAAAATATTATTAAGCCTTTCAAGTATTTAATATATATAGTAATACGATATTATCAATGCAAAAATTTGAAATTTAAAGATGATTTAATTTCAGTATTAAAACAATTATTCGGATCATAAGCGAAGACTATAGGACGATAGAATTATTTTATTCAGTCAGTGTTGTCATTTACTGTAGACCTTGCTTATGCCAGATTTTAGTTCGCTCTGCAAAGCGCCGTTCAAACATAATCGCTATGAAAATTGACACACTTATTAATCAGGATAAAATCTAGATAATGTCTTTTATTTATTTATTTTTTAATAAAAACTACATTATAGCTTTAAAGTTATTTAAAATGAAGAAAAAAGCTGATAAAAAATATTACATGTTTATATTTTTTCCGACAGAAAAGGAAATAGAATTTTTACACGGGAATAATAAATATACTTCTTTTTTATGTCGAAACAAATTTAATGTGTTAGTATGATAAGACTATTGCTTTCAATCAAACATTTTTCGTCGTCATCATTTGCTATTTTTCACTTTGAATGTATCAGGATGTTTTCACCTTTGGCAACAAATATTCAAAAAAAAAAAAGGTATTTAGTAAAAATTGAGATAAAACCTGCAAAACAAATTTTAAGAAGTGAATATAGCAATCGAAAAAGGAATGGAACTTCATATTTTAAATTAAAAAAAGACTTATTTATTTTATTTATTTATTTATTACAAGTTTTGTAAATTTAGACCATTTAAAATGTTTTTCCTTTTTACCCCACTGGTATGAAGTTAAAAAAGATATATTTAAAATAGAATTGAAAACGCGTGTCCTATACTAAAGTTCAACCAAATAAGTTTTAAGAAATTAATATAGTAACTGTTGCTAAAGAATGCAACTCAGTTACCGCAGCCCAATTACAGAAGAATCGACAAAAAAAAAAAAAAAAAAAAAAAAAAAAAAAAAGAGTCCTATCGTACTAAAATAAATGCTGTTGTATACATAATTTTATATTTATTTATTAGAAAACAAAAATAAGCTCAAAATTTATTTTACTTTATTCTTTTTGTAAACAGATTTTATTTTATCTCATTCAAACAATGAGACAATAAACAATAATAATAAAAATAAAGAAGAAGAAAAACACTTTTGAGACATTTTGCTTCATTCTAAATAAAAGTATTAACATATCAATTCATATGTGAAACTGAAATTTTAAACATCCTAGTTCGCAAAGATTTATTAGCCTTTTAATCCTCCAATTAAATGGGAAATATATGTCACAAAACTATTCATGATTTATAAATTAAAAATACTGCGATTAAGTTAATCTATGTACTTATTAAATGTGTATAACAATGAAAATTCTATAAAAATTAACTCTTGGATTAAATATACCACTCGCTGCATTCATAATGAAAGGGGATAAAGTTTTTTTTTTTTTTTTTTTTTTTTTCTGAATCTAAAATTTTCAATATTTAAGAAAAATCTTGTTTTGATCCTGATCAACAAAAATGAAATTCTTGTGTTTTTCTCATGAATATTATGGAAGAGGGTGCACTGTAAATATAAATTTAAATATTGAATGCAACTGCACAAGCAAGAATAGCAACAATATTTTTATCAAAATGTCACGTAAGCAATCTTCATATTTCCAGAGAATATTGCGCAAGCAAAAAGTACTTTCGGTTTGCACAAACAGATAGCATCATGTTTATTCTGTTATTTTTCTGTCAATGTTATAATATTTTGTGCGAGAGATTGCGAAAAGGTTAAAGGCATCGCACATAACAACTGAAAATCGCATAAGATGTAATGGTCTCCTTAAGAAGCTCAATATTTGGCTTCCACGTGAATTGAAAAAAATTCTCTTAACATAACTAATAAAAGTTCGTGATACGTATTTCAAACATAACCCAATCGAACCTTTTTTATGCGAATGGGCTCTTCCCACCTGACGTCAGAGGTCACATGATATTTGAAAAACAAATAGCAGACGAAGTCTTCTATATCTGTAGCGATTGCTGAAATAACATATTTTCTATTCTTATTTTTGATCAATCGTATTTAATCTATGTTATTTTTTTTATACATCATCATTTTTAATCCATTTTATATCATTAATCATCATCTTTTGTTTGCTGTATACATTTACAATCATCATTTAGTTTATATTTGTTATTGATGTTCATGGATATCATGTTAAATACTCTTTTTTTTTCTTGGTACTTAAATCATTGACAGTGCAACATTGTACGGTGTAAAACCATTTAGACCAGTAATTAAGTTAATTAACTTGCTTTAACACCTTTATGCAATTAAATTTAATTGAAAACATTTTAAAATTTCAAATTATAATCCATTAAACATTTCACAAGAACAAGAACAAGCTATTATTTATTGCTAGATCAGTTAATGTTATAGTTACATTACAACATACAAAAATCGATTCTTACAGGTAAAAATAAATAAACACATAAAGTGGTTTTTAAAAATTATTAAATTTACAAATACAATTATTCTCCTGTTTACAAATGCACAATATTACTTTTATTTTATTTTGTATTAAATATTAACACTTTTGTTCTTAAGAACAATATTTAATTGAATTTGATTTTACGTTATTCAAACATCGCGGGATTAAACAGACGACGCTGGGAAGAGTCCATTATCACGGATGATGAAAACTGTATCGTCTGTCTACAATAACATTAATTGAAAAAAAAAAAAAATCGTGATCCGGTCATTATGAAACAGCATAAAACTTATTAAAAGTTGAATTGCATCCAAAAAAAAAGGTCATGTTGTCAATTTTCTTGCGATAATAAAGATTTGTGTATTTTGAGCAGCTTCCAAGGAAGCAAAGAATCAACTCAGATGTTTACTACCAACAATTTATGAAATTTCTGGAAGCAATCCCATAGGGCAATACTAGCGTGACGTTAAATCCAATCAACAAAACCAACCGTAAAGAATCGTGTTTCACCACGACAATACAACATGTTTAGCAACACGTAAAAAATTAATGGAGCTTAGTTGGAAAGTGATATCGCATCCTCCATATAGCCCCGATCTGGTACCATCGGATTATCCTTTCTTGCAAACTTACAGAACTTTTCAAATCATAAAAAAGTGTCCTCAGCTTGCACTTGGTTGAGTACTTTGCTGATAAAGACCAGCAGTTCTAGAAACACGGATTCATGAAGTTACTAGAAAGGGGACAAAAGGTCGTCAAACAGAATGAAATATATTTGACAGGTTAGAGTTCATTTTTTGGGTAGGAAAAATTAAGTTTTATTTTCCACTAAAAAAACGAAATGACTATCTTGCCGACATTGTTATGCTAGACTATTGTGCTTATATTTCGCATTCGATAATTTTATAGCTAAAAAGTCAAATAGTCTTTTTTTTTTTTTTTTTTTTTTTTTCAGGTATAAAGCAAACAAATTTGTTTTGAAAATGTATTCTGAAAAAATCACTTTCTATAATTCAAATATTTTTATAGATAATGTTCAAAATCTTTTTGATCAGTTTTTAGCGGTTTTTTTATTTTTTTTTTATTTTATTTTTTTTTTTAATATTATTAAGCCTTTCTTACATTTCATCTTTCTATTTTATTTCACTAAATATAATACGGTTAACGGGGTTAATAAACTATGAAAAAAAAAAAAAAAAGCACTTTGAGATACTTTATTATTTTCAAAATAAGAGAACTCATAACCCAAATCATTCATCAAATTGAAATTTTAAACTTCCTAATTCGTAAACTTTGTCTTTTAATCTTCTCATTTTAAAAAAGAAATATAACTATTTTACGTTTCATACAATATGCATGCTATGACTTAGTATATATGTTTGCTAACTAAACAGACTGAGAAATAATTCTGTAACTGACATCTAGAATCTAAATTTTGGCTCTCGTAAAAATAGTTCCATGTCTATCTTATAAATTCTAGTCCCATTTGAGAGCGAGTTCTAGAAACCCTATTAGAATTCTAGAGCATTCGCCTATATTATCGAGGTCAAATTTATTTAAAATTCTCTGCAAATAAATGCGAACACAAGTAACGAGTTTTAGCAAATATAATCTTAGATAATGACCCAATTCTAGAAAATCAAGCTAGAATTTATCTCAATACAAAGGATTCAGAATATTGTTTCACCATCTAGAAATTCTCGAAGATTTTGTCTAGTCAGCTTATTGGCATTCCCTTACACACATAGCTCGGAAATCTATATTTCTAATTTAGGGATTTAGAAAATATCCACTTATTCGCTCTAGATGAATATGGTATATATATTTTTTTCCCCTCAGTGTACGTAATGACAATAAATATTCCGTAAAAATTAATTATTGTACAAGTTCCTGCATTTATTTAAAAAAAAAAAAAAAAAAAAAAAAAACAATTAATGTTCTTTTCTAAATTTGAATTCATAAAAAAGAAGAAAAACTTTTGATTCTAATTAAAATAAATTATGCGATTAATCGATATATACTACTTGCGCGATTGGGGATTTCTTATACATTCTTCAGGGATATACAGATATTACGAAAAAAAAAAAAAAAACACTACGTATAAATTTTAAATATTGAAAGCAACTAAATAAAAAAAAATGGCAACAGCATTTTTATCCAAATGTCACATAAGCAATCTTAATATCTCCAGGTAAAAATGTTATTATGTAAGAATATTTGGTTTATTTTTCATGTTCGATATTCTTGAAGCTGAATATATATATATATATATATATATATATATATATATATATATATATATATATTTTCAAAAATAAAGCAAAACAAATATATGTTTTGTTAAAGTTTCTACAGATTTTGGTCTGTAAGGTTTTGAGTATTTTTATATTATTATATTTTGAGCATTTTTATTATATATATATATATATATATATATATATATATTCTTTTTTTTTTTTTATGGTAATAATTGCATTTGACTTATTATGATCTTATACACTTTTTTTTTTTCATGAAAATAATCAATTTAATAAATTATGATATTTAAATAATAATAATAATAACAAAAGACACTTTTAAACACTTTTTTTTTTTCTATTCGAAATAAAACGGATCTATTACACAAATAATAAATAAATTTCGAATTTTAAACTTTCTACATAGTAAAACAACAAACGAAATTAAAATAATTCTTTTCTTAAGTATAGTGAGATGTAATGCAAGGACTATATTAATTCCAAAATCCATGTATAGAAAATTAACTAAAAAATAAGTTTTAAACTTTGAAAAAACACTTTAAAATGCAAAAAAAAAAAAAAAAATTCTCAGCAAGTGTTTCGGGTCGTTGCCGAGTTGTTTGTAACGTTCAGGTCTTCTATGTTCACCTGACTTTACAATGCCAGTCCTTCGATGCATTTCTATTATTACTTAACTAAGATTGCATTCTTAATAAGGTAATATGTGCATTGCTGAAAAAGTACGTAGTTTTTGTAGCAAATACAAACCAAAATCTACATACTTTTCTAATTCCATTACTATGCTAAAGTTTTTTTTTTTTTTTTTTTTTTAAGGAAATTTTTTGCACCTTCTTTTCTTAATTTATAAAATTTTGAAAAAAAAAAAAAAAAAAAAAAAAACCTTTATCAAAATTAAGTTTTTTCTTGTTATCTTCTAATAATCATAGAACTAAATTTCGCTATTTTCGATTTTACTAAAATATTCTTGTAGCTGAATTACATAAGGTTAATATAAATTCTAGAGATCTTTTAAAATTGTAGTTAAAAAGCAGAAGTAATTAAAATGCCGTTTTTGATTATTTTATAGTATTAATAAAAAAAAATAAAATAAAATAAAAAATCATTGAACTAAAAATGAAATATTTTGTTATTAAGCATTCAAGTGTAAAATGAACAGTGATCTAGTTCGCTAGAACATAAATATATTATGTGGAGAACAAAACCTATCTAAAATTTGAAATACTCTTTTTTCACTCGGCTCTAATATTTTAATAAATGAAACCAGATAATACACGTTCCCCTTTAGTTTTTGTGCTAAAATAGCAAATAAAATAGTCTTAAATATCTAACGTTAAAGTTATTCTCCTATATGTATTAATAGGTCGCTCTACAGACGTCAAAACAATAATGAATCACCCCACCACATCATTACAATCATGTTCAAAACTAATATTGCATACTTTATGTAGTTTTATTTTATTTATTTATATATCTATTTAATTATTTATAGAGAATTTTGCCTTCACACTGTAAATACAGGTGTCTCAAAATTCAGACACAATTGTGTCTGAAACGGGTGTTTAATTTTAAGATGCTAAAAAGTGTCTTAAAAGGCACATCGTTTCACACTCGAAACGTCTGAAATTCCGCCATCTTTGATCCTGTCTACAGTGAATATTTTTCATAAATAAATAAATAAAAAGATGCGTTTTATACTGTTTACCTGTGAAAAATAGATTTTAGAATCTCCTAGAGCATAAAAAAAAATATATTAATAATTTTTACAAAAATATTCCCCGTCGGGAATCGAACTGACAACCAACAGATTCAAAGTCGAGCTCAAGCCATCGGTGCTCACGCTGAATTTTCCTTGTATAATGAAATATATTCTAGTATCCGTAAAATAAATCGAAGTTTTATGTCTTTGCAATAAAATTGTCCATAAAGTAAAGCTTAATACATATTATCTTAAATTTCATGTGTTGAGGTTTAGAGGTTTTTTTTTTTTTGTGTAAAATGCGTAATAAATATGAAAAAATAGTAGCCTATGGATTTTAAACGATTTTTTTTAAACTGGTATTTGCAAGAAAACAAACTATATACATGAAACCAAAAAAAAATGCTCTTTTACATTTTGAAGTGTAGGGAAACAAAATAATTTTTAAAACGCGAAAAAAAAAATCAATTATGCACAAATTGTTTAAGATTGTTTAGTTACGAATTCGCTTTCTTAGCTACAAGTTACATGCTTCGTTTATCTTAATATTTTTTTGATTTATTACTTGTGAGAATTTTAAATAAAAATTAGCTTTGTTTTTTTTTATTTTTAACAGAATAAGATCCGTGTCTAAGTATTTTAAATAAGTTAACTACTTATATTACATAAAATAACGTCAAATTTATTTGTTTAAAAAAAATGTTAAAACAGGATATGCATGCTGCTTAAAGTAGATTCCATATGGAAAATTTGTTAAGTAATACAAATGTCTGAATTTCTAAGCCTCTGAAATTTGTAATGTCTGAATTTTTAAGTGCCTAAATTGTAAAAGTCTGAAATTTTATGTGTCTTAAAATGTTATATGTCTTAATTTCAGACATATCGACCTTATTCAGAGACTTATATGAGCTCATTTATAAAAAAGACACTTACGTGTCTTAATTTAAGACAGCACATGCGTCTGAAATTTTGCATGCGTAAGTGTTTCAGACATTTATGTGTCTGAATTGACATTTCAGACATATTTCTATCTGAATTTAAGACGCTTCTATTTACAGTGCATCTGTACTTTATATTTAGGGATTTTTTTTTTTTAAGTAAAAGAGTTCTAAGTAAAAGGCCAATAACTTAAATATATATATATATATATTTTTAATGTAACAAGTTTTATAATCCATCTTTAGAAATTTTTGTAATAAAAATGGCATTTTATGTTAATATCAAAACTTCTTATGAGTCATATTCTTGAACTTAAATTTTTTTTATATAATTATCGCTACCTCTTTCAATTGAGTAATTTGATTTTTACTTTATGCTGTATTTGCTGTAGAAAGTACCGAATTCATAAAAATTTTCGATTGTCGGTTTCCGATATCGAAATTAATAATATTCGATCCAGTTTTGAGATATTATGAACACGATTCAACCATTTTCAGAAAATGTCTGTCCGTACTGTGTGTGTGCGTGATTTTTTTTTTTTTTTTTTTTTTTTTTTTTTTGTGATGTAAATCAAGAACTTATTTAAAGAAATCCATATAAATTTATGTTTAGTTGTACCTTAATATAAATTTTTGTCTATAAACATTAAATGCCTATTACCCAACAGTTAATTCTGCAATGCAGATTCTCCCTATTCACGGAAATAGTGTAGCACTAGTGCGACGTAAAACCCACTCATTCATTCACTCAAAGGCTATGTATGAACTTCTACAGCTTATAAAAGCCTCAAACTTTTTATATAATATGGTAATTTTGAAAAAAAAAAATAACTTAATTTGAGTATATATATTAGCTTACCGATGACGCTGAAATTGAACGTATTCTGTTATTTTTCATACGGATACCTCGCTGCGCCCCTTGGTTAAAATTGCACCAAACTGCATATGCACAATCTTTTTTGTGAGAAGCTTTAATCATTTTTTTGTGAATCTTAACCGTAGATGGTACTGTAATATAAAATGATATAGAAGAATGTTTTGCGATGTTTAAAACAAGCTAATTTTACTTTAATTTAAGACATATGTATTGCAAGGCGGATAGGCCGAATAAAAGACAAAACCTAGATTCAAACTTTGGGCTTAAAGCATAATGCGACAGTGCTCTGCCAATTGCGTTCACTAGTCTATAGCTGACCAGCCTTAATCCATGAAAAAAGGTGATAAATAGAATTTAATTAAATTTCATCTGTTGTATCTATATTTTCAGAACAAATGAATCTGTAAAACGCACATATCCACAAAATAGCTCAGTTGGTAAAACATTGCCGTATTATACCACAGGTCCAATTTCAAATCGTAACCTGGTCATTTTCTACACTGTTAAAAAAAATCCCATAAGATTACGGGGAAAGCCCGGCAGCAGAGATTCCAGACAAAGCCCGTGAAAAGAAACGCTTAGACCGTAAATTAAGTATATAATAACCTTAAATTACGTTACATGCCTGTAACAAAAACATTTTGCCCGTAAAACCAAAGTTTTTTTTTTACGGGCTTTGTCTGGAATCTTTGCTACCGGGCTTTCCCCGTAATCTTACGGGATTTTTTTTTTTTTTTTTTTACAGTGTACTTTTTATTTATTTATTTATTTATTTATTTTGTCTTTTTACCATAAATGTGAATAGTAGTGAGTAAAACAATCCCCATGAGAAACAATGACTAGGATTTTTATTTTTTTTATTTATTTATTTATTTATTATGTGTATAAAAAACAAATTTGTGTTTCAAATTAATATACCTCACAGGAAATTGTTAGAAAACAGTGACGAAAACACTGATATGTAAATTTAAATAATTCAGAAAAACTGTTGTTTTTCTCTACTATAATAGATTCACCTTCTTTTGACGCAGACTTATTCGAAGCAATTTTACATTTAGGAAGAAACGCGTGTTTTATTCCGAAAGTATATTTGTTCCAGAATTTGCTTTTTAATTGTCTAATTAACGAAGTGATCTATCAAGAGTATTTATTACTTTGTAAAGTTATCTAAAAAAAAATTATCTTTAACTTTGGGAAAAGCTGTTTAGAAATTTTCTTCATTTTCACTATGAAACTTTTCTTAAATTTTGTGTTACAATGTTGTTCTTGCTCTATAGTATCCTAAATAGACAAGCTTGGCTAAAAACCACCAAACCACTTCTTTCAAAAACTATTTTTTTGTTTTTACTTTATTTCAAGTTTTATATCAAGCTTTATAAGGTAAAGGACCTTATAAAAGAATTGTTAAAAAAAAAAAAAAAAAAATTAAATAGTTTTATTATCTTCAAGCGTATGCGTTACATTGTGCTATTTATTTAGAAAAGGAAATTTGAAGAAATTTCAGAAGATAGTTATAGGTCATGCAAAAAAGATATCATTCTTATTTATTATTTTGTAGCTTGTTTAAACATAAAGGAACTATTCAAGTGTGGCACTTATACTTCTTTGTCAACCTACATTACTATACTGAGAAAATTTCGGTATTTGACATCTAGAATTTAAATTGTGGCTCTAGAAAAAATAGTTCCATGTCATCCTTATATATTTTAGTCCCCTTTGAAAGCGAGTTCTACAAACCCCTATTAGATTTCTAAAGCGTTTGCCTATATTCTCGAGGGAAAAGTTATTTAAAAATCTCTGCAAATAAATGCGAATACAAGAGGCAGGTTTCAGTAACTCAAGAAACCAATTCTAGAAAATCAAGCAAGAATTTCTCACAATACAAAGGATTAAGAATATTCAGAATATTGTTTCGCCATCTAGAAATGTATAGACTAGAAATTCTTGATCATTTCGTCTATTCAACTTATTGGCGTCCCTTGTACGCATAGCTCGGAAATTTATATTTCTAGTTAAGGGATTTAAAAAATGACCACTTATTCATTCTAAATGTAGGCGGTATACTTTTTTCTCAGTGTATAGACACATTATTACACTTTAAGGTGTAGAATTTGAAATACTGAATAATTGAACAATTCTATTGTACTTTAAACCAGTAGTCGCCAGTCGGTAGTCCGCGGACCACTAGTGGTATCTGCGATAAAATAAAGGTGATCCGCAGAAAAATCTACATATTTTTTAAACATTTTAATGCTTGATTAAATTACAACCATATTAATTTCAACTTCAGGATTTTCTAAACCTGTCACGACATTTTTCACGTTACAGAATTTTCTCACACATTAGACCTCAGAATTTTCTGAATGAAAGAGAGGATAAATGGAATAAACTTTCAAAACTAAAATTTGAATTGTTGTTGCATAGTTATTGCTTTGAGTTTCTGATCTGCATTTGATACCTAAATAGCAATTGCTCTAAATTTATTAGAATATTCGAATTTTTTAAAGGTTTAAAATTGTGCGTCCAAAATACAATTTCCCATTGAATGTTAATAATGTAACAATACAATATACTTATTATTAAAATAATGTAACAATATAATATACTTATTATTAAAGAATTCCATGTAAATGTATTGTCAGTTATACACAGAGTTATCTCTGTTTCCACCAGTATTTTGTAACAGTAATCACTACTTTATTTAATCACAAAATAAAATAAAATACTGCCAAAATACGATAAGTTTTTTCTGTGGTAATAATGGAAGAAAATTTCATCTTTCTATGTGACTAACACTAATTTCTGCCATGGAATCATCCTATTAGATTTAGTTTATACAGTTTTATATATGGGGGCGACCATCTTGATTATGCTACTCCGAATCAAGCTCACTTCATTATTCAAGTGGAGGTAAGCGGTAATTTCGATCACCGTAGATACTCCGAAAGTGCCGTCATGTGATAAGAGACAAATACACGGATACACAGAGATAGACACACTCACACACAGAGAGAGATCAAATGCTAGAAATCTTGCTTTCAGGTTCAAGGGCCCTCAAACATATACATATATCAAATTCGAAAATTCGAAAATTTGACGTAGTACGTACTTGATCGTAATTTGGGTAACAGAAAATCAAATTTTTTTTTTTTTTTTTCCCCTATAAAAAATTATTTAAAGCAAGAAAATATATATATCAGCAAGATATGTAGAAAAAAAAAATATATTTTAGACGATATTAAATTTATGTTATTAGGATATCCTATATGACTATTTTCTTGTTTATTATTTCATTTAATAAAATAATAATAATTACTTTTCAAATTCGAAAATATTTCATAACAAAAAAAAAAACCTATTTCCATGTTTATATAAAAAAAAAATAAAAAATAAAAAAATAAATAAACTTTTGAAAATATAATTTTTAAATTTTTTCTATTGATTTTTCATCATATTCACTAAATAAAAAATAAATAGAATTTCTAAATCTTATAAAAGTAATAAAAATTAAGATTAAAGAATTAATCAATAAAAATCGCAAGTGTAAAATTTCGTCTATGCTCTGCAGTATAGATTATTTTATCGGCTTTCATTCAAATTTTGAAATATAATTGGTATTCGAATTGCGAGATCATTTCATATGCAAAACCCATTACTCCATCTCTCTTATGATTAATTATTCATATACATATCATAAAATATGCTAATCTTATTGCTAGTAGAAATTTTCTCTTTCATTTTACACACTGATATGAGATGCATGTCGTATTACCAATTACATTTTCGAAAAGCATAACAATAGCATAGATATCTTTAAAAATTTTATAACAATCTACAAAAATAAAACTTAATATATTTATTCCATTTTTTTTCCCTCTCTATTGTTTTGTATTTTTCATGTATACTGATCGAAATTTAATTTTAAAAAAATTCCCAACAATTTCGGTAATTTTGGACCCTGAGCCATACATAGATATTTTTCAAGTCCGTTTCAATCATCGAGGGGCAATTTCAAATTAATGCTAAAATTAAAAGAATATTCAATTATCTACAAATTTGCAATGTTCTGGTCTGAAGATGTGCACATTATTTTAGAATTGATTAAATTAATTCTACAAATTTGGCGTTCTGTGACCCTGCTAATCTACATACACTTAGAGATAGTCAGATTCTCTACTCATTCCTTTGCTTATCCTCCAACCAAACAAGTAACTTTTTTTCCCGATGGTATTTCGATCCAATGACGGCTGTTGTTAGTACGCGCGCTAGCGCCCCGCTTGCGTTTGATATGTTTAGTTTATGTTTGCGTTATCTTGAGTATTGTTGACACTTTGATTCAATTCTATTATTGCTTTCTTTTCGTATATTTTTAAGTAATATTTACATTTAATATAATGTGAAAAAAAAAATGACATTGTTTGCATATCGGGAATGAGATACATTGAAAAATGTATATTGAAAAATGTACATTGAAAAATGTACATTGAAAAATGTATTTCTCAAATAAGATGGGCTAAAGTTTCCCTCAGCATCACTATCCTGAGTATTATTAATATTTTGATCGATTTCTGTTATTACTCTTTTTTCCTACATTTTTAAGTAGAATTAGTATAGTTAATAGTCTGAAGAAATGGCTGGTTGTTTGCATATCGGTGATGAGATACATTCAAAAGTGACGTATTTTTCTCAAATAAGCTGGACTATGGGCCGACCAATAGAAAGTTTTAAATGTTCCTGAAAGAAGAATATCTACCGATTTGCTTCTTCTATTCGTTTTTTGCTTACAGATTTGCTTCTTTTTGTTCAACAGCATGTTCCTGTAGGGCTGCTAGTGTTTCTTGTATTGAACTATGTTGTTGTAACAATTGTACAAATTGCAATTTTGCATATTTTGACGTCTCCTGAATCCGAAAATCAGGTTTTCAGAGATTGGTCTGTATGCCTGTATGTGTGTGTGTCTGTCTGTCCCTGTCTGTGCGTGTGAGAGAGAGAGTCTGTGTTGAGCCTGTTATGAGCACATTTCAAGGAAAAAAAATTAGCAGAAAGTGCTCATTTGTTATTTTAAATCAGTATCATATGAGAATTTTGCTTAAAACTTTTCACTGAAATCTCACGAATGGTTCGTATACAGGAACCTAAGAAAGGTATTAAAATATATTACGTCTATAGATGAAATTTCTGGTACATAACAGTTTAACGTATTTATAGACTGCACTGAATATAGTGAAATTTACATACATTTTCTATATGCACAAAAAGCAAATTTCTATAGAATATGGCGAGAAAAAAACATGCTTCGTTTATAGGACCACACAAAAGAATTCTAATACGTTAGTGCTGTGTTTGGAAGAATTTCAGAGTATATTTCAAGTTGTGTCAACCTTTTTTTTTTTTTTTTTTTTTTTTTTGTGTGTGTGTGTGTGCGTGTGTGTGTGTGTGTGCTAAATTTAAGTACACTGTTTGGGTGTATATAATTTATAGATAATAAATACACAGGGCTACTAAAAATTAGTCGACTAAGATTCAACGAATGGCGCTGTCGGAAATTTTTTGAATAATCTGAAATAAATTTTACAATTTAATAATAAATTTAATTGAAAAAATTCTATTCATAAATTCATCAACCATGAATATTCATTAAGATAAATTGGAGTGTAAGGTTTAATTTTTATATCAATTATGTGAAAAATGTGAAAAATGCAGGAACCGCGAATCGAACCGAGTATTCCGCTGAACGTGTAGATACTCTGCCGCTGGGCACCCTGGCTGATAACCAACTAGGCCTTCTCACATAATATCCATTATCAAAGTCATCGTGTATGCACTCTCTTAAAATGAAAGATAGAAAGTAACTCAACTTGAGTGAATTTTCACTCGTTCACTTGGAAATTAAAAAAGTTAACATAATGCACTCAAACTTGAGTTATTTGTCGTATTTGAGTAATTTATTTATTTTATTAACGATTTTAATATAAATAATTTTAATAAACTGGATCACTTTACAATGACATTGCCTGTTGCACATGCGTGCTTCTGAACAAATGCGTTGCAGCGAGAGCGATGTTGCCACTTACAAGTAACTAAATGGGCAGAAATAACTCAAGTATCGATAAATATCGATAACTCAAGTTCGCTTAAATAAAAAGCTGTTAATTAGGTCAAAAATTTCATTTTTAACTCAAGTCGATTTAAAAATTAATAACTTCTACTCGACATGGTGAATTAACCCATTTATTTTAAGAGAGCAGAGGCAGATTTAATAGGCTGGAATACTGATCGTGGCTCAGTTTGAATTCCTGAATAAAATTTTCTAAGTTGAAATTTTGTGGTCTATCAGAGTTGTTTTATAACAAATCAATCTTATACTCCAATCTATCTAAATAGTTTTAATAGTTTTATTCATATAGCTATAATATTTAAAGAGGGGGTCAAGTGATGATAGCCCCCTTCCCCCAAAACCGTATTTGAATATTGTAGTTTTAGTTGAAACAACTAAAACTCTTTCCAAAACTATTTTGAATTGTTGTTTAACGTACACTAGAAATATTTAAATACAGTACTTCCTATCTTTATCTTAAAATTGTAATAATATGTCTATAGTAACACAGGCTGAGAGAAAATAGTGTGAAAGACACACCTTTTTTTTTTTTTTTTTTCCAAAATGACGTAATTTTCCCTAAAGTAATGCAATTGTTCTCGCGTGTAAAAAAATAGATATTAATTAAATATACCTATATGGAGTATTGTATTTTTTTTTTTTTTTTGAAACTGGTAATAAATCAATTGTTTCAATTTAATGCCAAAGAATAAATAAAAAGAAAAATTATACCATATAGTCTATAAAAAATGGAGGCATCGTAAAATTGCAGAGTGAAAAACACAGATATAAAGCATCTTTTAAAAAAAAAGTACTTTATTATTAAGTGATGAAATTCTGAGATGATCTTCTCATATACTTATTATCAAATGATATTTTTTATCGTCCTTTATTTAAATTTGAAATATAATTGTACTAATTCGCTTAGGGAATCTAAATAGGAAAACCATTAAATCAGTCCACCTATGATCAATATTTCATCCGTATAGTACGTAATATGCTAATGTTATTGTTTAAATAATATCCCAGGAATTCCCTCTATGATTTTCCATACGATGTGGTAGAGGCTTTTGAATTCAACGAAGCAGTTCCAGGCTTGCATGACCGAATAGGAAGCCAACAGATATTACAGAAATCAATAATGGAACGGCGTCCTAAAACAAAGCAGAGCGGAACACCTGGTCATAGCCTAAAAATCAGGACACTTCTTTTAAACGTGACCCGTTGAAAATAAATATTTAGCAAAATTATTTTTTTCATTAAAAAGTTCAACCTATAACGGGTATTTTACATTTATCCTATTCCTTTTCAATAATTTTTAAAAACCTGAGTACTGATATATAAGATAAACAAATCGATTTCTCCTATAAACAATATAAACAATTGGGATACATAAATGATAAATGTGTGTGTGTTTACGAGGGTAAATCCTTAATATTTCTTAAAAACAACACCAATTTATTTTTTAATAATAAAATAAAATAAACGAAATTGAAAAAACAGGTGAAATAACGAAAAAGCAAATTTAAATGAATATAATACAAATTTTGAAAATCGAGCAAAAGTATAAATAAGTTCTGGATTAAATCAAGATTCTCGGGTTGATTTTACATTCTTTATCCTAAAATAAAGGATTTCTCTTTTTCCTAAAGCAAACAGAACGTAACAACTGGTTATCGTCCTCAAACCAAGCTTTCCAATCTTGATAGATCAAATATTTATGATCGTATTTAAGCAAATTTATTTACTTATTTTTAATGTTACTTTATATATACTTTAGCTATATTAAAATTGCCATTTCTATTTTAAGAGTTTTCTGAAATATGAGTATCGATATATAATATTAACAAATCGATTGTTTCTAAACACAAACAATTAAGAAATTTTTTTTTAATTTTGATGTGTATCTATACGTGCATGTGCGTGCGGGTAAATCCTTAAAATACTTCGAAAAAAAAAATATTTTTTATTTAAATGATAAGATACATAAACAGGATTTAAAAAAAAAAAAAAAAAAAAAAAAGATAAAAAATGAAAAAAGTATTAAAACGCTGAAAAAAAAAAAAAAAAAAAAAAAAAAAAAATGCGAGGCCCCCTTTCAATACGCCCTCGGTAAAACAAAGTTTTAACAAGATATTTAAACAAATGTTTAAAATAATATTTAAATTTTACTTTTATTAAAATTTAAACAATTTAATTAAGATAAATTATAAACTCTATATGTGTATATGCGTTGCGTGTACATGCGGGTAAATCCTTAAAGTGCTTTGAAAATAAAACCAATTTATTTTTTCAATCATAAAAGAAATAAACAGGATATTTTTTTTTTTAATAAAAAATGGAAAAATTAATAAAACATTGAAATCTGGTGAAACAACCACACGACTTCCATTACCCACTATTACACGTATTATATGCACTTTTTTGAGATAATGTGATCAGAAGACATAGAATTGAGCTAATGAAATAGACAACTAAAAATTTTCCGGTAAGAGAAAATTGATACACGTTTGCGGTAAACGCATGAAAACGTAAAGACATAAAATAGAGTTTACATAGCAAAAGACAAAAAAAAAAAAAAAAAAAAAAGTAGAGGTGTTTTTTTTTTTTTTTTTTTATGCACCAGTTTCTGAGATCTAAAACCGATTAATCAGGTAAAGCATGAGAAAGAATACCTAAAATGGGTTTATGTAACAGGTTTCAAGAAAATCGTGAGAGCCGCTTTTGAGACACCGATTTTTACCAAAACTTTGCATATTCAGTTATTGACCGGAAAACTATTATATACAAAAGGTTATTTAAAAGAAGGTTAATATTGCAAGTTTGAAAAAAATCCATACAGCCCTTTTGTGAGGAATCCACTCGCAGTACCTGAAATTCAGCTATTTATACAAGACGCCTATCAATTTTCCTAAACTAACCAACTATATCATTCCAAAGGACATCTAATAAAGTTTTTTCATTGCAACTTTGAAGAAGCTCGTTAGAGCCGTTTTGAGATACGGACTTACGAGTTACCCACTTCCGGTTTTCCAATTTTCACCAAAAATTAGAAATTTCATCTGTACACCAGTTCTGTCTTAATTCTGAAGCTTTGTAGCTGTATCTTTATTAGTTTCGGAGCCATGATAGTCAGAAGATTCCTCACACACATACGCACACACACACTGACCAATTGCCAAAAACCACTTTTTTGGACTCAGGAGACCTTAAAACATGTAAATCAGGTAAAATCTCGATATCGAATTTTTGGGCCGAATACAGTACTTCCATTACCTACGGTAGTCGGGTAATGGAAGTAATAACGAAAATATTAAAAAGTTATTATGCGTGGCACCTTTCAATACGTAATCGGGAAAATAAATTAACTGAATTTTAGCAAAATTAAGTGATTTATAATAAAAGTTTCCAAAGTCAAAGTTTTAAACAGACGTTTAAACAATTATTTAAAATAATGTTTAAATTTTATTTTAAATGAAGTTTGAACAAACGTTCTGCCTGGAAGTCAGATTTTTGTATCGATTTTACATTCTTTAACCTAAAATAAAGGGTTTGTTTATTTCCAAGCAAAGTGTAACACCTGATCATTATCTTCAAACCAAGATTCTTATTTGAACCAGGGCACTTTCAAGTACTTATGATAAACTTTCAGTAAATTTATTTAATTATTTATTCCAAAATAATACTATAGATATTTGTACAGTTTCTATTTACATTTCGGGAAATTTAGGAAATATGAGTACTGATATAAATAAAATTAAAAGAAATATATTTATTTTAAATAGAAACAATTTAAAATTAAGCTTTTAAATGTGTGTATGCGTTCTTGAAAACAATACAATTTATTTATTTATTTATTTATTTATTTTTAATAATAAATTAAATAAACATGATTCGGAAATCAGATATATTATAGAAAAATTGATAAAATATTTTAAAACATTAAAAAAGTTTTTTTTTTTTTTTTTTTTTTGTTTGTTTGTCTGTCATCTATTAATACTTCCGATGAAGCAAAGGTGACAAAATTTTAGGAAATTTGAGCTTTTTTTTTTTTTTTTTTTTTTTTTTTTATTAAAAATTTCAAAATCGAATAAACCTATAAATAGATGTCTGACAGGCAGCAAGACTCTTATATCGATTTTACATTCTTTTAGCTTAATACTTTTGCGACCGGCATACTTTTTTTCTAAAGCTGATTGCCGGGCAATGTTGAAGTTAACTGAAGCTATAATAGTTGCAGCAAACTTTTGATGTTTAAATATGGATAAAAATTAGATATAATCTTTTGAAATGTTACTCTTGTAATTATCTGAAGATTGAAATGAAGATTAGTCATATAATATTAGAACGAACCTATAATACTATCGAAGAAATTAATACTCTGAAAATAATATCGAAATAATACTAAAGTATTGTTTCCATAGCAATTCTTTAAATGACGTGAATTTACGTCAGTGGTAACCAGGAACAGAATCTGAAAAGACGTGAATTTACGTCAGCGGTTCCAAATGTGTTAAAATAAAGGATTTGTTTTTTTTCTTAAAACAAGCACAAAGTAATATTTTCACAAAACTGAAACAAAACGAACGTAACACGTTCAATCCTATATGGTAATTTTTTGGCAAATTTACATTTTCTTATAAAATTATATTTTATGCATATTTTTACAGTTATCATTTCTCTTTCAGAAATTTCAGGAAACTTGAATATTTTAATATTTTATGACAAGCAAATAGATTTCCTCTAAATAAGATCAAACAAATGACGTATGCCGTCTTCAACACAAGTGAAGGTCCACAATCAAATGTAGATGTTTTTCTGGAATATTTAAAGAAATACTGCATAAATTCTCTTGGAACCTCAGATGTAAAAATAACATGTTATATTTTATACATTTCAGTAAAAACTTTGCCCCGAAGAGAAAAAAAAAAGGATCAGTTACAAATTAACTAAAAAATATAATGTAAAACATAACACTGCTTTGCACTGTAAAAAATTTCTGTAAATTTACTGAAATGTTTATCAAGAGTCTCTGTAAATTCAGAGTAATTCTTCGTTAAAAGTAAATAATCGAGATTCTTAATCCTTATTCTGTATTTTTATAAATTTTTATTATTTTATTTCTTAATAGAAATTAAAAATGAATGTTCCTACTCTAGAAAAAGCATTCTAAGTCCCAAATATATTTTCGCCAATAATTAATTAAATTAATATTAGCCATTAAAATGCATACATAAAATCGATTTTTTAACATCTCTGTTTATTTTTCTCTTTAATTTTATATAAGACTTAAGATAATAGATTAACAATAGTTTACTGTTGAAATTTTTAACCTTATAGTTTAGAATGTTATAGACAAAAATCGTACGAACAATTGTCATGTTGCTAAAGAAACCTTTATACATCCGTGGATATACATGCAATTATAAGTTCATATGTCTATAATTAAAATAAGGTTATAATCATATATTAAAATTGCAATTAATTTCAAGCATTATTTTTTTACAGGTTAATCTCAAACATTAAATGTTTTAATGAATTCGTAACCGATCTCTTTCTTGCTTTCGAGACAAAACATTCGCTAAATATTGAAGTTTAACATGTTATTTTTACCTTTAGAAGCGACAAGATTATCCATGAAATATTTCTTTAGATATTTGACAAAAAGTGTAGATTCAAAAATGTGCCTTCATTTATGTCGATAACTGTATGAGCTAGAGTCGTGCACGGGTCGGGTAAAACCCGACCCCAACCCGACAAATAAATTTTATTTGACCCGAAAACCGACCCAAACCCACACTAAAGAATTTTTGGCAACCCGCACCGACCAAAACCCGAGTTCTTTATACCCGAAACCCGATTTCTTTTACCCGAAACCCAAATCTAAATGAAAATTAATAATTCATCTAAAAATCATGGAAAACATTTTTAATTTATAAAATAAAATAAATTTTGATTGTCACACTGCTGTGTGTGTGGTAAATCATTTTAAAAAGAATTAAAAATATAATTACTAACTTATAACTAAGTTAAAAATTAAAAAATTTGAAAAATGGATGAATAATAATTTTTAATTATTTATGTGTGTTGTGAACTTCAAGTGTCCAAAAATGGGTTTCAAGCTTACTGTTTGTTGTTTTATTGTTTAATGCTTATCGCACTGTATTAAAATAATACAATGTTACAGACGATAACTAAACGTCCACTAAATTCATTTAAATTTACTTTCCTATAAATTCTTAGAAACATCTGCAAGAAAAAAAAAATATTAATTATCGGTTTAAATTATTTTTTTAAGAGGGTGGGAGTAATCAAAATAGATTAATCATACGTCTGGGTACTGTGGGAGAAATTGCCTGTTTTCAACAGCTTATGTTATAAATAATAATTTTCTTTTTTTTTTTTTTTTTCATTGCTTTAATGGTATTGTACTATGATAATTTGGGTAAGCGTATATAGATCAAAAGAAATCATGAAGTATATAGATCAAATTTCTGCTTTATTAAGATATTTTTTTGAAAGGTGTTTTCACGTCGACCCGATTCGTTGAAAACTAAACCCGACCCGCGAAAGAAAACATGTAAACGAACCCGACCCGACCCGCGGTTCGGGTAAAATCGGGTTACCCGGCCCGATGCAGGACTCTATGTGCGTATGTAGCGTGTGTGAATCCTTCTTGGAGAAAAACACCAGTGTATCTTTTTTATTTAAACTTTAAAATAAAAAAACAAGATTTGAAAAACAGATAAATTATGAATAAGCTAACAATATATTAAAAATATCGAAAAAAATAAAACTGTAAAACAGTTATTCTTCTTTCTTATATCGCTTAATACTTTCCCAAGGTTACAACTGACAGATTTTTAACAAATTTAAGTAATTTATAATACAAATTTTCGAAACAGAATAAAATTATAAACGGATTTTCTTCCTGTAAATAAGTGTCTTGTATTGATTTTGCATTATTGAGCGTTAGTCTAAAATAAAAGAATTGTTTGTTTCCTTAAACAAAGCGGAGCGCAACACCGGGTCTTAGTCTTTAAAATAAGGAAACTTCTTTTAAACGCAGATTTAAAGCACTTGAGATAAATTTTTAGAAAAGTTATTTTTTCTTCAAAAATAATGTACCTTACAAATATTTTACATTATCATTTCCCTTTCGAAAATTTTAGAAAGTACGAATACTGATATATAAGGTAAACAAATCGAATTCTTCTATATACAAACAATTAAGATAAATTATACATGTGTTTATGTGTATGTGTCTGAGGATAAATTCTTAAATCATCTTGTAAATAATACAAATTCAAATTTTATTTAAATAATAAAGTGAAACAAACAAAATTTAAAAAACAGATAAATTAAAAGGTAAATAAAAAAAAATAATAATAATAATAATAAAAAGATTGAAAAAATAAAAAATAAAAAATGGTTATTTGTCTTTCTGTCGTTTCTCAATACTTACTCATGGGCAGAAATGAATTTTAAAAAATTCGAATAATTTATCATAAAAATTTACAAAATCGTACAAAGATATAAATAGGTGTAGATATAAATAGCTGAAAGCAAGATTCTTGCATTGATTTTATATTGTTTTGTGACATGAGTAAATAAATAAGCCTGCGACTAAACACAATTGTATCTAAACACCTTATTCAATTGAGCTAAAAGTTGGTAAGTATGTTATAAATCACTGTCACACAATTTGTATAGATTTTGATGAGTGTAGAGTTTATCGTTCTTTTACAAAGACACAAAGAAAATTTTTGTATCATTACGACTTATGAGCTCAAATTATTTGAAGTGCAAAATCATTCGGAACGCCTTACCCGATTGAGCGAAAAAGTAGTAGGTAGGTTATGTTAGGTTACCTTTGCAAGAACTATATAAATTTTTATGAGTGTATGACTTATACATCTTTTATACAGATACAAAATTGAATTATCATACGTTGAGGTCTAATGATTCAAATTAATTTAATTTTTGTTTAATAATGTTAAATTGTTAAAAATGTAAATGTTACATTACTTTGCTAATATACAATCATTATTGGAAATAACGCGCGCATTAGTTATAGTTTTTTCACAGCGAAGTGCGAAATAATTTACACATATCATGATTACCTATTGTAGCTAAAGTTATCTAAAGTTCTATTGTTATCTAAAGTTCATTAAATTTTTGCAAGTAGGCTTAATCCGATATATATTTTAGGATTTTGCTGAAGAATGGCCGTTACTGAAAATTAACTAGCTTAAGCTTTTAATGTTTTACAGACATGCACAAAAGAATTCTGATTCATTATCGTCCATTGAAAAAAAAAAATTAAAAACATGCAATTTTTTGTTTTTGTTTTGATTATCTACTGAATTATTCATTAATTCAAATTAGTTTAAATGCTTGATAACTGTCAAACGTTTGGAAAATCGGATAGAACTACTCCAGATTTTTTATTAGAAATTTAAAAAAGGAAAGTAATTTCAAACCAAAAACGAGATTTGTCTCCTACAAACTTTGTAGTTTACTCACCATAAGTACCTTTTTTCTTGTCGGGATTTATCTTTTGTTTTATACTTCATGAGCAATTAACGACTGCTTTTGCTTTAATATACGGATTCGTCTTACGAACAAATAAATTTACATGACTTAATTAAATTCTTTATTTTCACTTTCTAAATAGCAACTATTTTCACTTTGAAACTATAACGATATCCTGGAATGGGGGAAAGTACTTCCCACATCCTGTTTTATTCAGGGTGGCTAGTTATAGTTGCCTGAAATCTCTATCCTTCATAGACTTAAATGTGTCTTAAAAATATTTCTTATGTATCATTCAAAATTTAGAGTGAGAAACTTTTAATGATTTATTTTTAAATAAAATTTACACTTAATTTTTATACTAGCAACAGTCTACCCATTTGCAGAAATGAATAGCGGAATTCTGTCTGAAAACAAAGAAAAAGCCGAGCAGATCACCACCTTCTTCAATTCGGAATTCTTTTAAACGTGACACAATCAATCACACAAGATAAATTTATAGCAAATTTACTTATCTAGAAAAATGGTACGTTTGGGGACATTCTTACAATTTATCATCTCACTAAGGAGAGTTTTTTGAGACATCTCCGAGACGAACATCCATCTTCGTATAATTCTTCTTCTTGAGCATTCAGGTATTTATTACAAATATTTCGATGCCTCAGCTAGATCTCGGAAAGTTCTAAACAAATGGCGAACGTTTTATTCGATTGAAAAGCGGCAAGAACGAAGACGAAACGAGACTGGAAATAAAAATTCTCTTTTAACATTTTATTCAACTACATGTTAAAAAAAAAAAATAAGTGAAGAAAAATGAGTTTTATTATTACTTTTCGATAAAAGATATTTTTAAATAAAAAATGGATAAATTTCAATTACCTCATTTTTCAGAAAGAATTTTTTTCTAATTTGCATTATTTTTCAGTGTTATAGCAGCTGGAGTAAGTAATATTCCAGATTGATATTCCAGCTGACATTAAACATTAAAAGCTAAAATTTGTATTTTCTGCCAAGAAACCTTAGTAAAATTAAAGCGATTAAAAGAGACTCTTTTTTTTTTTTTTTGGTTATTCAGAAATCATGATATGTTGAACAATTTGATTCGGTGTATAAAATAATCCCGAGAAAACAAAATTTTTGCTTTTTCAAAAAAAAAAAAAAATTAAAATAATTATTTAAAAGGTATATTGATAAATAGTGTAAATTTGAATTATTATAACCATTTAATTTATAGAATTTGTTACCTGAATTGTAATTTGATGAATAACCTCTATTAAAAGGCGACCTCTCTAAAGGAGCAACTTGCTGTGTCACGGTGGTTAGTCCTCTTTGAGGTTTCACTATATACAAAAAACCTGGAGTGACTCCACTCGACTATCCAAACATTAAGAAATTAACGATTGTATAAATAAATTAAAGTATAATAAATCGTTAAATTCGCAAAAGAGAAAATTATAATAGGGGGTTTGAGTATTCTTCTTCACATAGTATGTTCTTTAATTTAACGATATTGTATTTCAAATAAATTGAGCCCATAGATCATAACGATAAAGAATTTTTCGTTGCGTCCCTGTAAAAATCTATAAATGCTAGACACATCCAAATCAATACAGTTCACGCGACAGTAACCTATTTATAAATTTTCAGCTCAATCGGAAAGGCATTTAGACGCTATCTCACTTAAATAATTTGAACCCATAAGCATAATGATAAGAAAAAAAGTTTTTCGTTTTGTCCCTGTAAAATAAACTATAAGTGTTAGATTCTCCAAAATTCATACAATTTCATGTAACAGTGATCTATAACATGTTTATAAGTTTTTAGCTCAATCAGATAAAGCATTTTGACGCTATCACACTTTAAATAATTTGAACACATAAGCCATAATGATAAAGAATTTTTCGTTGTGTCTCTGTAAAATAACTATAAGTGCTAAATTCACTAAAATCCACAGAATTTGTTCGACGGTAACTTATGACATGTATATAACTTTTCAGCTCAATCGGATAAAGCATTTAGACGCTATCCCACTTTATATCGTATTCACTCACATACAAACACGCATACATGCATACATTACCGTGAAAATAAGAAAAATTATATCAGGAAACCTCAAAACATGTAGAAACACCAAACTCTCAAAGTCGGATTTTTGTCATGATTACAATACTTTCTTTACATAGGTATGTTCGAAATGGGTATTCCAATACACAAACCAGCCGCGCATAGTATTTTGAACACAGAACATGCTGTAGTATACTTAAATAAAATATATACCAGTTTGAAGATAATCTAAAATTTTCACTGTAGTCAGAGACTTTTTTACTGCAGTGCGGACAGACGGGCAGGCAGATAGACAGGCAAACGACCTAACTGAAGTCATAATTCTTTCTTATACATAGTTAGAAACCGTAAAAAAAGCTTAACACAACTGAAACTGTAATTCAAGAAACTTTCAATTACACTGCTCTGCATAAAAATCGGCCCCAACACCATTTTGGCAAATTCTTAAGTAAAATGACCTCCTGAATCTGAATATGACGTCCATTTTGCCTTATCACCCACCGTTTTTCAAGGACGACCCTTTATTTTTTATCACTTTTCGGTAATTTTATGGCTATAAATTTGATTTTTAGCGGGAGGAATGATTATTTTAACTGTTAAATATCTTCTGAAGGACTACATAGTTGGAAAATTCTAAAACATGAACATTCGCGGGAAGAGGAAAATTTAGGGGGAGAGAGGATTTACCACTGAAATTATGTATTGTATTTTTTTTTAATCTATTATTAATGTTATTTATTAAACGTTATATATGTATATATATATATATATTGTGTTAAATTAATTATTTTTCATTCTCCAAATCAAATCTATGGCCATAAAATTACCGAACAGTGATAGAAATAGGGGGAGGGTGGTGTCCCAAGATAAAGGTGGGTGACTGGGAAAAATGGGAGTCATATTCGGATTCATTAGGTCATTTTACATAAGGATCAGAAAGAATGGTATCGACTCAATGTTTTCTTCTTTTTTTTCCAGCGCAGTGTTATTTTGTTATGGGTCATTCAATGTTTGCCTGTATATCTGAACTAAAGTAATTAAATTTCCTTGGTTACAACCAAATGGCTTCAAAATAGTCTATTTGACATTATCCTGAATAAAAAACACGATTTCTTATGAATTTTCATTCGCTCCATCCCTCTTCATAAATGCAAACTAAGGAAGAAAAATTTTTCAACACATCTCATTGTTTTCATTAAAAATAATTATTAGAATTACCTTTTATTCAAATTTTGAAACATAATTGGCACTTAAAATACAAGCGATATTTCAAACGGAAAACTCATTAAATCATCTCTCCTTGTTAATTAACTTACTCATCTTGAAATATATTAATGACGTTGTTGAAATGTTCTCTCGGAAAATTCCTCCTTTGAATTTTAAAATAGTAGTATAATTTAGATTCTCAGATGTAATTCTTGCCTTGCATGTTATAAACTAAAACCTTCAGATACTTTAGAAATAAATGATAAAAGAATGTCCCTAAAGCAAAGAATGTAGCTACTGATCATATTTTTAAATTTGGGATACTTTATACGAGATACTTTGTATGAGATTCGGGATACTTTGTATGACAAACTATGCATCTTTATTTTCTTCCATATGAAAAAGAAGTGAGAAATTTCGACTTCAAGTTTTTAGAAATTTTTCTGTTTGTGATGGGGGCTGCGGTAGCCCAGTCGGTAGAGCGCCGGCTTCGTAATTGGAAGATTGCGGGTTCAGTACTCGAGCCTGCCAAAGACCTTATGGTGGTACACTTATGGTGGTTGGTGCACGTAAACTCTGTCGTGGCCGCAATGTCCTCCATGTTCCCATCAAAAATTATACCACTAGGGGTCACCGAAGCGGGAGAGCCACCCATGGAGGATCAAAATTGTGATGGCATGTCTCCATACCTCCTCTAGGGGTGAGTCCCATAGAGCCTCCAATTACCCATTGCGCAGCACTAGTGCGATGTAAAATCCACCCACCCACCCACCCTGTTTGTGATTACATGAGCACGACTTGACAACTTTTAGAAAAATACATGGACTATCTGTGAAACAAAATCAACCACTTGAAAATTCACGCCTAGAATTCTGTGATAATTTAAAAGGACCCCGATATTAATTTATGCTGATTACATGCTAGTTCTTGGCATCAAATGATTACGTTGTTTGTTACTTTTTTCACCCTTTGCGTGAGATGCTTTAGTTATGATCTTAACTAAAAACAATAAATTATATGGAATGTCGGAACTTAAAAATATCAGTAATGAAACAGTGCACATAATAGCTAGTAAACTCCTTTAATTTAGGACATGTGTTTCAAACGAAACAATTAGTCACATACAGGGTGATTATAATTACAGTTACGATTTCAAAACGCTATATATTTAAAACTATCCATCAGAGTGATTTGGTATTTTACCAGAGCAATCTTGAGGCAATGAAATTTTGTTTGACAAAAAAAAAAAAAAAAAAAGTTCCAAAATATGCCGTTAATTATCCGTAAAGTATTTGTTTCAGGAAGCTCCTCTTTTTCTCTTTTCACTATGACTGTTTCCGCTGTAAACACGTATTCTTGTTTTTTTACTAAAAGAATTGTAGTAAACCCTTGAAGTCTATTGTTTCCTGCTATTCCATTGTGTTGCTAACAACATTCCTGTGTTTAATGAGTCCATTTAAGCGTTTTCCCTGACATTACCCCGACAGCGCCATCTATAGGAACATGTTGGAACTACTTTTTTCTTCCCCCAAATAAAATTTCATTACCTCACGATTGTTCTGGTAAAATATCAAATCTCTCTGATGGGTAATTTTAAAATTATAGCGTTTTGAAATCGTAACTTTAATTATAATCACACTGTATAATTAACTTATAGCAACTTTTATTTATCCTGTAATGTTTTTATATTTCTAACGTTCTTTAAAATCATTATCTCATTACAATGTATTTTTTGGTATCTTTAGGGTATTTTAAGCATTCATTTTCACAAATTTAATTTTAGACATTTTCATATTTATTGCAAATATTTCGGTTTCGTAAAAAACAATTGAGTTGAATGTTTTTAACATCGTACTATAGCTACGGAATGGGCATTTGGCGACGATCTGGGATTCACCCCTAAGAATGGTCCAGAGACATGCCATAGCAATTTTGATCCACGAGGAGAGGATCAAAATTGAGGAGGAGGTGGCCCCTGCTACGGTCACACCCAGATTTTTATTTCCGAACCCAGAGAATATTGCTGTCACCACGGATTTTGCGTTGCACCACCCACCATTAATGTATACGACGGTTTTCGGGCGGCTCGAGTATCGAACCTACAGATCTTCCAGACACGAGCTCGTCAGTCTATATTAACCAATTTACCGTAATCCTACGCAAAAGAAAAAATTCAATTTATTATTATTATTATTATTATTTATAAATATGACCATAAGGGAAAAATGAGGGAAAAGATCGAAAAATAATACGGAAAATAATCATGGGGAAATAACTGAACATTTCTTTTTCTCAATAGAAAATAATAATATAGAAAAAAAAAAAAAAAAAAAAGTAAAAAGTAAAAATAAAAATATTTTTTAAAGCTAATTGTAATTTAAATAAATTGACAACACGAGACCAATTAACTTTTTTTAAAGTACTGTATAAATTAGTGTCGTACAAAAGTAATTTTTTAACAAACTCACAAAAATGTACCAATTATATTTTACTCATTGTCTTATATAATTTTGATGTAAAGTGTTTCTAGATGCTCTCATTAAAAATCATAATTTCATGATATTTTTCATCCTCTATTTCATGTTCGTAAGTACAAATTGAGGGAGAAAAATCAATGCTTTTACAGAATAAGTAGTAATGTTCTTGTTACTTTTTGAAAGGCTAATTATTTTTTATTTATATTTTGAAGAAAGGTTTATATTTAACAAGTATTCTAATAATAAAACAAATTAGTAACAATTAATTATATTGTTTAAATCGAGACTCTTTAATTAGAAATTTTAAGTTTAAAGTAAAAAAAAAAAAAATAGCTGAAGAACTTACATTTTGCCCTTTTCATTTTCGTATTCTCTATTTAAATTTTAAGTTTAAGGTTTATAAAAAAAAAAAAAAAAAATCTTTAGCTGAAGAACGTACATTTTACCCTTTTCTTTTTCGTATTCTCTATTTAAATTTTTGTGCCTTCTCACATTTTTAACACTTATTATAAATATGCACACATATTATGAAACAGTATAATACTATAGGATTTAGTATAAAAAAATTCCAGCAAATAGAGATCTTAGTTATTTTATTTTAAATATAAGATTATATAGTTCTCAATACGATGTAAAGAACTAGCCACTTAAAATTTTTTTTAGAAATACGAATATTATCATATATAAGACAATAAGGTACATTGTACAGCTATGGAATGGGGTGTATTAGTAGCTATTGTAAGTTATGAATTCATTTTACTTGTTTTTCTACATTTAAAAATTTAATAATAATTAAATTAATATTTGTAAAAGAAATAGTGCAGCTTTTATTAAGCAACACGGTATTGTTATTTTAAGATAGAATACCAAAAACTTTACAGTGTTGATTTATTAAGAAAACGCAAATGAAGTATATGAATATTACAGCATATTACAGGATGAAGCCTTATCATCGAGGTGATAAGTGGTCGTGAAATCAAAATGGTATGTCTTTGTTTATCTTTATTTTAATAAAATAAAATAACATATTAACTAGCCAGAAAAAAAATTATTTTTTAAAAAGTATTAAATATATAACTTTTTTGTATAGCATGAATAAGGATGATGGAATTCTGTTGGTTAAAGTAACCCCTGTTTGGAGTTACTTTTACGAAGTTGTTTTTTTTTAGGACGAAGAACTATTAGTCTCAATCTACGGATTTTTACGATACCAGTTTTACGATAGTTGGACATTTATCGAAATCGAAAATATAATTGAATAATTTGAAATCGATGTTATAATTTGAAAAAAAAAAAAAACTAATAGTCCCCTGTACTAAACTAAATTCTGCTTTTGCCAGAACTTCATCTTTTTTTTTTTTTTTTTTTTTTTTAACAAAAGGAAAAGAAAGAAAGTTATTAATAATCAGTATCGAAAAAGTATTTTTTTTTTTTTAACGCCTTATTTAAAAATTTTATTTTTATTTTTTTATTTTTTTTTTATTTTTTTTCGCTGAAATTAATTTGTGCTTGTTTTGATGCTGCGTTCTGTAAAAAATTAAAATATTTTTTGAATTAAGCATACAGAGGAAAAAACTCAATCTGGCATCATTTTATCACATAATTTCTAATGTTACATCCTTTAATTTTTACTTTTCGAAAGTAGTTGCACAGTTAAAAGTTTGCAGAGTTAAAAAAAAAACCTTCTCTTGCTATACAGTGTTTGCACAATATCTCCTGTGTACCCACTACAACTGCATATAAATTCCCAAAAGCATAAAACCTCTATTCATTAAGGTCTTTTCTTTATTTTAAAATCGAATATTGCAGCATAATACTTTGATTGGTTACGGGGGAAATATATAATAGTAAATAAAACATCTTTTCCGACTGCTGGGCTAAAGTAATCCCGGTCTACAGTATTTATTTATTTTGCCAATTTGAAAATACTGGCCTTTTATTTCTATATGACATTTTCTAAACATGACGCAATCAGTCATTTCTGATCAATTTATAACAAATTTAATTTTCAAGAATTGTGACGCGTTTGGGATTTTCTTATGATTCATCATCTCACTAAGAAAATATTGTGACAAACATTCATGTCAAAAAATTCTGATTTCACAGGCAAAAAAAAATAATAATAATAATAATAATAATAAGTAGATTTTTAGAATTTTTTGATTGAATTGAAAAATAAATGATAGAAAAAAATATTTAAATTTATCTTCATTTTAATAAAATAAAATGATATATAGCAGTTGCGTTGAAATGAAATATTAACATAATAAAATATTTATAAATGTTTACATATTCAGTGATACTGGAATGTGCATAGATAGCAAAAAATATTATTAGTTTTTTGCTCAAGTGTAAAAATCTTCTAATCTTTTTTTAAATCTTAAAATTATTTTTTTTTTCCTAATCATAAGTTATTAAAATAATTTATTAGATGCTTTTTTCTTTTTTAATTTTAGTACTTTTAGTAATAAATGACCAAAATGTTTCATTTTTAAAGTTTATTTTTAAAAATTGACATAAAAAAAATATTTAATTGACCATATTTATTTTAGAAATGTACGCTTAGTTTGCAATAAAATGATGCTTACAATTTTAGCTGAACTTAGTAAAAAATTGTTCAAATATTAAACTTTCCTTTTTACTTTCTCTTACCCATAAGGTAGAGAAAGTATTGTTTTTGGGTCAAATTTAAGAACGCGAGATTTTGTTATATTTACACGTTTTGAGGTCCCCTGAATACGAAAATCATGTTTTTAGCAAATGGTCTGTGTGTCTGTCTGTGTGTGTGTGTGTCTGTGTGTGTGTGTGTCTGTGTGTGTGTGTGTGTCTGTGTGTTATCAGCATATCTCAAAAACAAATTATGGTAGAAAGTTCAAACTTGGTATTCTAAATGTGTATCATATAGGGATGCTACAGTAAGCTTTTCTTTAAGATCAAGCAAATGGTTCGTGTACAGGGACAATCAAGAGAATTCTAATACATTACGTCTATGGGGGAAATTGCAGGAAAGTAGAGTTTAACGTCTATAGACTGCACTAAACCAAATGAAACGAATATATATTTTTTGTAATAGAGATAGTTAACTGGGAAAATTTTTTTTGTGTATGTAGGAGTCTCGCCTCCCCCCCTGGGGGCGAAGTCCCCGCTCGAGGGGAGTAAATTTTCATGATGGGTATCTTTGAAAAGAGCTCATCAATACCTTTAAAACGAATGGTTGAACCATCGATCTGCGATAATTTAAAACAAAGTTATCGATTTTTTTTACTTTTAACAAAAAAAAAAAAAAAAAAAAAAAAAAAAAAAAAATCGTACTTTTTTTTTTTTTTTTTTATTGAGAATAAAATAGACTTTTTTTGGATATTTGGTGTTATACTACTTCTTTAATATGGAAATCGTCTGCCTTATCATAAAAGATAATTTTTTTAAATAATAATTTTAATAAATTATTTTTTTTAAAAGAGAAATATTTTTTAATAACCGAATTAAATTCTATATAAATGTAGGTGCATTAATGAAACGGGGGGTTGAGGGGTCGGTAGCCCCCCTCACACAGAACTAAGTATCATATAAAACTCGTCAGAAGCCTAATATGAATTGTTTAACATAGGTTTACATAACAGTACTTGTTATCTTACCTATTAATCTGCAACCTGTATTTATAGTATTAAATTTCAGGGTAAGAGAAAGTCGTGTGGGTGACACACCAGATTATTTTACTTGGTTAGAGATTGATTAAACTAGCGTTCAGTAAAAGATCTCAAATATGTTAAAATATTTCTCAAAAATTCTTTAAAAATACGTAATGGTTCTTAAGTCACTGTTTTTCCATCCTTTTTGCTTTCTTTTGATACTATCGATTGCATTTTGGCAGGGTTTCAACTAAATAAAGATCTAAGCTGGAAATTTTCAAAATAAAAAGTTGTAACATTCACAGTATTGATATAATTCTGAAAAAAAAAAAAAATTAAACATGTAGTAATCTCATAAATTTCCACAGTTATCGTTTTGTAGCATGTTTATTTCTTAAAGATATTTTTATAAATACTTAAAAGAAATGTTAGTAAAAGAAAAAAAAAAAAACACATCTCCAAAATGTTCATAAGAAAATAGTATACTCTTCACAATTCTGTAACACATTTTTTTTTTTTTTTTCCACATTGCATAATATTTCTAATGTAAGCCACAATATTGATGAAGTTCAAAGAAAGCGAATTGAACAAAATATCTGAATACAATAGTAAACAAAGCATTTTTTTTTTCAACTAGCTAAATGTTTTCTACATAAAATTTAAAAAGTAAATAAACCAATAATAAATATATTTAAAAAAGAAAAAAAAAATGATTTTCAGTGCTTAAATAAATTTGATAGTTTTAACATAAATTCTACGTAAGGTAAAAACACCAGTGTTCGTCACCCTTAAGATTTGCACCTGTGTTCGTCATACTCACCGAAGACATGTTGAAATAATCGTTAATTAACATCTATGAATTTGAATCCGCTCGAGCTAGATTCTCCGGTTCTAAGGAATCTAACGCAGGGGTATTCAAATTCATAGATGTTAATTGACGGTTATTTTAATGTATCTTTTGTGAGTGTGACGAACACTGGTGCAAATCCAGAGGGGGCGAACACTGGTGTCTTTATTTTATACAACATTTATAAGGATCAATTTCAGACCAGTACATGAAATGCTCTTCCAGGAATTTCACGCATGACTAATGTTTCTTACTAATAGCTTTATTGCAGGAAAGCCCAATTCACTGGAATGTTATCTATTCCAGTAAATGTTTATATTCTATAGACTTGTTACTATTACTTTATTCTCACTACTTTGAAAGGTGTAATTTTCTTCTTCTTTTTGATTTTTTAGCAAAAAGAGAAGGGGAGAAAATAATGAAAAAGATGACGCAAGTTCTAACCAACCAATATTTTCGATCGTCTCTCCATTGTTAACATATTTTTTTTTTTTTTTTTTCCAAGATAAATTATTAAACATATTCTTATTTCTGCATTGTTCCATTTTTTTTTTTTTTTTTTTTTTTTTTATTCATGAAATATATAAATTCATAATTTAATTTAAAAAAAAAACAGAAATTTCTCGAAAATTACATGCATATATAAAAACCAGAAGCAGCATCTATTTTCAATTGAAATCTATCTGTAAAGTAATTTTGAGAAAGAGTTTTTAAGACTTCTTTTTTTAATCTTAGTGAAAAAGGAAAAAACGACTTTTTTAACACTTTCCAACAAAAGTGAAAAGTGTTTATGAGTTCAGTTTGCACGTCTGTCCATCTGTCCGCACTCTAACTCCTGTAAATATTTACGGAATTCTTTAAAACTGATATATGTTATTCATGTTCACTATGGGATGTCCCTTATTGAAAATGAAGTAAATATCCCCACTGATTTGTTTACATCAGGGTCACCCGAAAGAATTTCAAAGATTGCGTTCTGTGAAAGGTATTTCTATAAACTACATTTTAATGCCTTTATTTTTCATAAATCATAATGAAACTGATGTATGTTATTCAAGTTTACTATGGAATGTTCCCTATTAAAGATGAAGTGAATATCTCCACTAATTTGTTTATAGAGTCACCTGAAATAATTCTAAAGCACTGCGTTTTATGAGAGATATGTTTACAAATCATATTTTAATGAATTTGTTTTGAACAAATGATAATGAATTTGACATTTATTATTTATATATGAAAAAAGAAAAGAATGTTTTATAATATACTAGTATGATTAGAATTAAGATTTTTAGGGACAAACAAAAATATTCAGATAATTAAGGACTATAATCGAAATAGCTGCAATTCCATTATGCGTTTTTCTAACAATGTTTGAGTGATTATGGTTTGAATTAGTCTTTCTGTCTGACTGTCCCCCTGTCTATCTGTCCTTTAAACCGCTCTAACGTACATAAATATTTTCAAAATTTCTTCACAATAATGTATGCTGTTTACGTTAACTATGGCATGTTCTTTATTTAAAATGATATAAATAACACAACTCTTTTATGTACAAAGATGCCCAAGAAAATGCTAATGTATTGAATTTTATGAGAGGCCTCATTTTTATAAGTCATATTTAAATAGCTTTGTACTGTACAAATCATAATGAAATTGACATTTATTATTCATATGCTTAAAAAAAATAAAAAATAAAAAAATAAGAATATGGTATCTTTAACATTAAGATTACAGGGCCATACACTAAAATATTCAGATACATTAAGGGCTATTATTGGAAATTGCTGTAATTACATTTTCATTCGGAACCTTTTTTTTAAATTTTCCAACAATGTTTAAGAGTGATTATGCATCTAATTTGTCTATCTATCTCTTCGTCATTCTGTTTATCCGTTGAATGATTACGTAGATGATGTATGATTATATAATTCAATTAGTACACACCTTTGGAAAGTATTTATAATCTATGTGAACAGCATTATTTTTCGTTTTTGTTTTAAGATGTCCATCTTTTATTCAATGTAAATTAGATGCTTTTTTTTTTTTTTTTTTTTTTAACATGAATGAAAACTTAAGGTTGAGTTTTGCTTCATTCAAATATATATTTTGCCTTAGACAGATTTAAAAACTCATTTTCATTATTTTAGTATTTAAAATATACACGTGTGCAGTAAAAGTACCATGATTAATGTGTAGTGGATGATATTTTATGATTTAGTTTCACTCTACTTTACATTTATTTATACGTATTTCAATATCCTCTTATAGTTGAAAATATAACGTAACTGGCGAAAAAATATAAAAAGAATTTTTTCTTTTTTCTCTTTATTTTAATTTTATCTTCTGAATTATTATATAATGTCAATTTAATTATTCACGCTGTATAATTTATTTTAAGGGTTAATATATGGAATGTGCGTGTATGAGTATATGCGTGTATTCATAATATATTTTATTTTATTTATAAGTATTTTAAAGTTATAATAAAACTATCGAATCTGTATGATACTTTTAAATAATATATTGAAAGTGCTTGATTTTAATCATAGTTACATTTTTTAGTTGAAATGAATAGTATTCTAATGTAGATTAATTATTCGGTTAGTTAATTAAACTAATTAAAATGAATATTTTTTTTATAACGTTAAAAATCATTCAATTTATATCATTTTGGTGCATTCTAAATGTTGAAATGAATCCGTTTTATTATCTTAAAGATAAAAAGAAGATTCGTATTAATTAGTTCTTATTTCAATGATTTATAGACCACTCTAAACACTTTATAAGCATTTTTATGCGCATATAGCAGATTTTGAAATAAAATCTGTTTTAAGATATTATTGACAATAAGCGTCTGAAATAACGTTAATGTTATTATTTTTATTAATAATAATATTATTGTGATCATTAATAATATAATGTTATCATTAATAATGATGTTATCATTAATAACATTAATGTTAACAAAAATAATAATGACTAAGAAGATATTAATACTTTTGTTTATTAATATTACAAAGATTAAAAATAATGTTGTTTTACAAAATATTCTTAGTAAATTCTAAATTGCTTAGAAGGAAAAAGAACTGAGATAAATTCATATGATTTTTTATATTTCTAATTTTTATAAACATTATTTGTTAGTAAAATTGGGATATTTCTTTTCAGAAATCGATCAAGTTACTTCATAGCGCATTATCCCGTTTAACAGTATTTAAATCTCAAAAATTTTATCCAAATTCAATTTATTTTTCTTTGGCAGAAATACATTTTTATAGACAAACTAATCAGTCTTCGCTCGTCTAGTAGTAGATATTTTCAAATTGGATGCATGCATATTATCCCTGCAAGTCATGCTCGCTTTTTGTTATTTTGCTGATGATTTGGAGATATTTGGATGCGATCCCGATAACAAAAAGAACTATAATTTTTCATATTTATTGAAATTTTATTTTTCCGACTGAGTGAAAATAATGCCTGGACCGGGAGTCGAACCCCGGAGCTTTGACTTACAAGGTCAAGGCTATACCAATTGAGCTATCCAGCCCGACAACAGGTCAGCATTACTCACTCAGAAAACCTTTAGGCAGAAATATCTGTTGTCTATCATGTAGATAGCTCAAGAGAAATAAGCCACAGGAAATAGAAAATACCATTAAACAATGGGAGAAATAAATACAAATTTTATTAAAATCACACAATCAACTGTGGAAGAAAATCCTATTTATTGAAATTTTATTTTTCCGACTGAGTGAAAATAATGCCTGGACCGGGAGTCGAACCCCGGACCTTTGACTTTGACCGGTTGTCGGCCTGGATAGCTCAATTGGTAGAGCCTTGACCTTGTAAGTCAAAGATCCGGGGTTCGACTCCCGGTCCAGGCATTATTTTCACTCAGTCGGAAAAATAAAATTTCAATAAATATGATTTTCTTCCACAGTTGATTGTGTGATTTTAATAAAAATTGTATAATTTTTCAGTTGGAATTTATTATCATTTATGTTATTACCATGTTTTTATTAACTACTATTCTTGTTTGTTTGTTTGTTTGTTTGTCCGGTACAAATCTTGCATTCGAACTTTAACTAACTTCCCTACTAGCTAGACATTTGAAACTTTCACAGTAGCTCAGAACCCGGTGACAACACAGAATTTCGAAGTCCGATTTTCGAATTTTTGATTAGTTTTCTTATAATTAATTAAAATATGAAAATAATAATATCCCAATATCATTAAAATAGCCATTAAAATATTATCTATAATTAAATTGTTGCCAAAAAAATTTACAGGTTCATTTTCTTTCGACATAAAAATAAATACATTTAATTAAACGTGAGCGTTAAAAAGTTATAAAAAGTTAAATTATGTATCTCACAAAAATTGACGTCATTATTACTTTAAAAATTTTATGCACATTGATAAGAGCTCTATTATTCATGAGAAAATTTAAAACATGGTATATAAAAAGTTTTTTTTTTTTTTATCTTATAATTATTTTTAATATTATTAATTTTTTCAGAGTTGCTAACATTAGACCTTTCCAAAATTCTCTGACTTTTCTATGACTATTTTTCACCCTTTTCCCTGACATATGCTATTTGTTTCCCACAAACATTTCACAAAATTAGCAAATAGTTCAACAATTAACAATAACGAGCTTTCAAATATAGTTTATTTCAACAAAATTTGTCAAAATTCCTCGACTTTAAATGAAATTCCCTGACTATTCCATGACTTTTCCAGACTCACTTGAATTTCTTGACTTTTACATGATTCCCTGACATTTCCTGACTATCCCTGACTAGTGGTCATGCTGTTTTATATTTTTTATTAGCACCATTTTAACCCCCCCTTTTTTTTTTCTTTTTTTTTCACATTTTCTTCTAATTCAGCTAAATTCTTTGATTATAATTTAGCGGTTTACAGAGGTGACAGAGAAAAAAAACCGACAAAATGCGAAGTGGTGATCATTGCAAGTATTACATTTATTCTTTCAAATTATTTTTATATTTCTTTTTACTTGTTTCAAACCATCATAAATAAAATTTATTTTTTCTCAATACATTGTTGCAACTGTGACACCCTTTTTTTCTTTTAAATCGTCCTCCTTCCATTATTTTATTCATTCCTCCAAAAAAAAGATAAATGTTTACTGTTCTTTATTTTAGTACATTTTAGTACTTATGAACGTCAGTTTTAAACGTTGTCCCTGGTAAAGTTGAGATTTTATTATTATGAAGATAGCAATATCAACACATTCTTCAAAATTTTGATAAGGAATTGGAAAATCGTAATAATTTCTATTGAACGTCTAAGCTTAATTACAAACGAAATATTAAATCCACGTGAAAGATAAATTTTGACTGTGATGTTAGTCTAAAAATGCTATAACTATATGATAAAACGATATTCGACATGCAGTTTCCATGGATTATTATTTTTTATATTATTTTGCAATGTTTTATTTCTTTAAAAAGAAATGGGTATGAATATGAATATGTTATCTAATATATAAATAGATGCAATATCATTAATTGAAAAAACTGTCATACATTTATGAACTTCCTTTTTAGTACGATAGGTCGTACTATATCTTTCAGACAGCGACTTTGCGCCGTTACCAATTTTTATTTAAAATATATAAAGCTGAAAGTTTGTCCGGATTATTAGATTTTATCGAAAATTGGAACACTTACTAATCAGGACAAAATCTAGCTAAAGCCGTACTTTTTAGTTCAATCAGATAATTTGTTCGAAAGGTATTAAATGAAAACCCCATTGTAACTTTAAAGTTATTAAAAAGAAAATAAAAAATGATACTAAAGATAAATAAATATATTCTTTTTTATGTAAAATAATAATAATAATAATAATAATAATAATAATCGTGTAAACAATTTTTTTAAATAATTAATATAGAATTGAGAATAATTGTACTATAAAAAAAAATGGAATGGCTCTAGTATAGGATTTCTTGGCGAAATTTAAAATTTGAATTTTCGCACCGAAGTATCTCAAACGTCTCTCGCCAAGATCTTTACTTAATCAACTGCTACAGCCATTTTAATTTATCACCAAATTCACAATAAAAATTTAAAAGCTGCCAAGGGGGCTCCTACTCCTATACTAAAGCTATACCAAAGAAATTTTAAGAAATGAATACAGTAACCGATGTTAAGAGAATAAAATACAGTTAATGCATGCCTTTATATGGTTGGTTGGCTGAGTTTAACGTCGTATTAGTACTGGGTAATTGGCAACGCTCTGGGACGCACTCCTAAGAATGGTCCGGAGACGTGCCTTCACAATTTTTATCCTCAAGGAGGAGATGGCTACCCCGCTTCAGTGACCCCCAAAGATATAATTTGGATGGGAACATGGAGGATATTGCGACCATGGCGGATTTTACGGGCACCAGCCACCATTAGCATACACGACGGGCTTTGGCCTGCTCGAGTATCTAACCCACAATCTTCCAATTACGAGCTCGGCACTCTACCAACTGGGCTACCGCGGCCCGCCTGTATATGGAAGAATAGATCGAAATAAGTCTTGTTGTACTAAATTAAAATCTATTTTAGGCAGAATTTTATATCTAGTTATTGTAAACTACAGGAAAATTTTTGTATATGGAAGATGGATAAATTTTCGATATCTTTTAATAGAACTCGTCTATACCATTAAAACGAATGGCTGAACCATAGATCTGTGATAATTTAAAACAAAGTTATCGATTTCTTTTCATTTTTAACAAAAAAAAAAAAAGATAAATATAAATAAAGTATTCATCACGAAAAATAATTTTAATAAATAATTTGTACAGTATGAATTTGCTTAGAAAAAAATAAAAGAAAGTTTTTTGATGGTCATAATAGATCTTTTTCTTTTCCTTCGGAAAAAATGACAAATAAAGTATCGAATTTTCCATATCCCATCATATAACTTTTCTTCCTGCAGTCAAGCTTTGCAGACTTTCACTTGTAAAACAAGGGGAAAAAATAAAATATATCAACTGTTTTACGGCTCATCAGACAAAGTGACAATGCGGCATCCCACAAATGAGAATCTATGGTCTGAGTCAGAGAAGCATAGTGGTTCTAAATTGGGTGTTGGGTGTTATTTTCTTTAAAGTGCCATGTTGACGTAAAATACTTAAAATTGCAATAACAACAATGATTATTTTAATACATTTTTCCTTTGTAGAGAAATAACTTATGATTTCATAAGTAACAATCTTTTTTTTTTTTTTTTTTTAGAGTATTAACAAATTTAAAAAGAATAACAAGCATTTAAAAAATATATAAAATGATATCCGAAATGGTTACCTATTATAAAATAAATATGAAGTGTTTGGATAGAATATTACGTGTGTTATGTATAATTCTATCTGCTTTTTCCAGAATAAATTTTGAAAGGCAAAAAACATGCCGTTCATTGGAAGGATATTGCGAATATTTTTTTTCTATATAACAACCAATTTTGTAAATTTTAATAACCTATGTTCGTTGCTTTTTAACACTGAATAAGAAACTGATATCATTTTAATGTAGACGCATGCAACAGACATTATAAATATTTCTAAAAATAACATCTCGATTCTATTCAAAATATCGAATATAACTAACTGCACGCGATGTTTAAATCCATATTATAAACACGCAATTTTGCAAAATGTCTGTAATTGACACTGCATTTAAAAATAAAAAGAAAAAAGAAAGAAAGAAAGGAAAAAAACATTCATTTTAAGAAATTGTAGTTTTAGACGATGCTTTCAGATTTAGTTTCAGCAGTTTTCAAAAAAATATTTCTCCGATAACTCCTTTATTATCGCACTAACGAAATGAAAATAATTTACAAGTGATAGATATAAATGATAAATATAACATAAATGAAATTATAGTGATAAATATAATATAATTGTAAAAGCATTGCTATCAAATGCATCAAATAGGAAGCAATGTATCCTATTGTTTTTAAGTAGCTCCGTACTCTGCCTGTGTATTGTATATGAAACATACACTACGCTAAAATTGGTAAATTAAAACAAATCACACATAACACAACTGAAGATGCATTTTCAAACTTATCCACAACTAGCCCGTAATGTATCTGAATCCTTTTGTGTAACTCTATATAACAAAATACTAATCTCTTTTAAATTTGGGATATTTTCTTTTTAATCTTATTTCGTGAATTGTTTGGTTTTCAAAGAACCAGTAGATGGATTTTGTTGTATAAATAAGCGCGGTGCTGAAATGTGTAAAATTATTTTACAAAGAGTCAAATGAATTCACTTTGGTGAAAGAAATGTATACAGTGACCTAATGGAGGTTCACTTAAATAGTTGTCGCAGTAACAAACTCTTATAGTCTTAATTTTTAACAGACTCTTTTTAGTTCAAATAATGAAATTACTATTGTTATCACCATTTGTTTATTATATTAATTAAACAAAATGGTTATAAAATTATATATGTATATAAATGGTTTAGTTGCACTGTAAATTAATAAACTGATTCCTATACAAAAAGTATATAAATATATATATATACTTTTTAAAAAATTTATATGCATATATATATTTAAGAAAAAAAAAATTAATTTTTCAGATTTTTTTGCGCAGATTTAACATTTGGTCTTTCTTTTGTATGTGAAAAATCTCAGATCTTAAATTTAATTCCATAAATAAACGTGACGATAAACTCAAAATTATTTTAGCCCGTTGTCATATCACTCTGTAGAAATAAATGTGTGTGTTATGTGTTTGAAGTTTTTACTTAAAAAAAAAAAAAGGAAAGAAAAGAAGACATTTGGAAATGGTAAGCATTTCTTAACCGTGATCTTTTACTTTTTTCGTAATTTCATCAAATTAAAAAAAATAAAATAAAAGGTTTCACAAACAACTTTTATCAAATATATATTAAAATCTGATTATACTAAAGAAATAAAATAAAAAAAAAAATCCTGTCTTTTTAAAAGATTGCTATGTCGTTAAAATATCATCAAGGGATAATCGTCCATAAACGACATTGTATTTGGTTGCCAGAAGACCCTCTGGTGAAGGGAAAAAAATACTATTTTTAATGGAAAGTGTGGAAGAAATATCTGTCACTAAAGCATTTAAAACAAAAATTAGGACAAAGGTGATCATGAAAGATCCAATATCCAGTTAAGTGAATACATTGTTCCTTATGATAATTATTTTCATTTTTTAAAAGTATGTAATCTTGATGTAAAAGAACAAGTCATAATGAGTTCCTAAAACATTATATGAAATAATTTTAAAAATAATTTTTCGTATTCAGTAAAATAAGAATTTCGCTGTCTCTCTTTTTATCTGTTTATCTATCTATTTTATTTATTTTTATTTTTATTTTTTACTTTCTGGACATATGTAAGAAAAGTATTGTAATCATGACAAAAGTTCGACTTTGAGATTATGGTGTATCTATACGTTTTGAGGCCTCCTGAGTTCATTTTTGCTACTTTTACGGTAATGTATGTAAGTGCGTGTGTTTGTAAGTAAACGCGATAGCGTCTAAACGATTTATTCGAATGGGATGAAAGTTGGTACGTATGTTATAGGTCACCGTAGCCCAAAACCTGTTGATTTTGACAAATCTAGCACTTATAGTTTTTACAGTAAGACAAAGAAAAATTCTTAATCATTATGGCCTATGGGCTAAAATTATTTAAAGTGTGATAGCCTCTAAATACCTTATTCGAATGAGCTGAAAGTTGTACATATTACAGGTTACCGACGCACGAACTGTGAAAACATACTATTTGGAGAAAAATACACAAGCACTCTATAATAATTTTCTCTTTGGTTTATTTAGCGACTTCTCTTACTTTACTTCTACAACAGTTAATTACTTAATGTTTGAAAATTCTAGTAGAGTCACTCCAGATTTGTTTATTTATCAACCTATCTGTTTCTCTCTCTCTTTCTCTCTCTCTTTCTCTCTCTCTCTCTCTCTCTCTCTCTGTGTGTGTGTGTGTTTAACTATGTTCTCTGGTAGCCGAATGGTTAGCGCTCTGCCGTAAGATCCAGCTTCTCAGTTCGAGTACCGGCTTAGGCATGGATGTTCGTAGTGGTTGAGAATCCACTTTATGCTATGGTACTAGTCTAATGAACCGTAAAATGCTAAACAAGACAATAGAGCAACAGTCTAAGCCCTCCATCTGTATATCTATTTATTGACTAATGTATACAAATAATTACGTTACTTTTTACACCAAAAACATAGGTAAAAGAGTCTCTTCTTACAAATATTTATGTTGTAAATTATTCTAATTAACAGAAGAATACGCTAGCACCCATTTTTGCCACCACATTCTGTGGTAAAGATTAGCGCAATATTTTAAAGTTTATATCTTTGTATTTATCTGTCTATCGATCGATTTCATGTTTGAGTTCTTATATTAAAAACCTGAAAGTTTTTTTTTTTTTTTTTTTTTTAATATAGCTCATAACTTTTTTACTTTTTACTCATTTTTTAATGTATTCACACACATACACATATGAATATAGGTGAATATAGGAAATAGGTAAAAGAGTCTCTTCTTACAAATATTTATGTTGTAAATTATTCTAATTAACAGAAGAATACGCTAGCACCCATTTTTGCCACCACATTCTGCGGTAAAGATTAGCGCAATATTTTAAAGTTTATATCTTTGTATTTATCTGTCTATCGATCGATTTCATGTTTGAGTTCTTATATTAAAAACCTGAAAAGTTTTTTTTTTTTTTTTTTTTTTTAAATATAGCTCATAACTTTTTTACTTTTTACTCATTTTTTAATGTATTCACACACATACGCATATGAATGTATTTAAAACAAAGAAAGAAAATGAACTGCGTGCATAAGTACCCCGAATCATTTAATAAAGTTTATATATATAGATATATAGATATATATATACACCAGTAATATTTGAATGTGAATCCACTGAAGTATTTGCTTTGATTCATTGATGAAGTTCATTAATTAACACAAATGATTCGTACAAAAAATTCATTTCCTCTTTTCATTTCAATAAATAAAACAATTTTGTCAATGCCATTAGTATTCATTTAACGGCTTAAAAGTTAATAAAGATAATTTCAATTAATGATAATGCCTTTTTTTCTCTGATTTTCGTGACCTTTGTGTCTCATATAATAGTTTAGATACTTTTTGTCGATAATGCATTGATAAGCTTCTTTTAAGGATAAAAAAAAATTCTGTTAATCACTTGTAAAAAAAAAAAAATTTAAAAAAGACAGAGTTAAAAGCTTTCCACGAAAGATAACTCTGCATTAAAGGCATTCTTCTAATGTGTTGATTTATACAATAACAAATCACAAAATACAATTGAAGTGAAAATGGCAGTACGTCTCCAAATTTTCTGATGAAGTGGGAATTAAAATTTTCACGAAGAAGTTAGCTGAGTAATACGAATAGTTGAAAAGTAATTATGTATTGAACATTTCATATAATGAAACATCATAAAATTAAAATAATAATAATAATTTTAGGAAATTAAATAGGATTGTTTTGTTGTTGATTTAGAATATACCATTGTAAGCTAAGGTAGTACATTAAAATAGTAGCAATGAAGTTTTATTATTTATTTATTTTTTTATTTTATTTATTTATTTATTTTTTCATTCATTTTTAAAATTTTGTGATGCGTATAACAATTTATGAAATGTTCGATATAATTTCGAATTTCAAGCCATGTTAGTACGTTAGTACTTTTTAAAATATAATATTTATTAGTTATAATTAATATTAAACCTTAAGGGTTAAAAAAGCGAACAGTAACACTTACTGGAAACTAGTATGTTGTGATCAACACAAAACATTCTTTTATATTTCCCTATACAAATTCACTCAGTGAAAATTATTTATCAAGATTCTTTAAAATTAGTTTTCTTATGAATGCAGATGGTTGTCATATCAGATACGTATAACACTGAATGTCGAGAAAAAGTCAATTTTATGCCGATATCTAAAGACATGCTTTTTTTTATTGTTATTATTAAAAATGAAAAATATCGATAAATTTATTTTAAATTTTTACACATCAGTGGTTCAACCATTAGTTTTAAATACTGGCGAGTTCTTTTGGAAAGGAAGAGGTAACCGTGCATATACAAAATCTTTTTCTTGGCTGACTATTTTTATCATATTTTTTTATTATTATTATACTAGCAGGCCTTGCCCGCTTCGCTGGACATTAAACTTAAATGAGTTGTCAAAATCCCATATCTTTATTAATAACCCAAGTTCTCGCTGTGATTGGTAGAGGTTTTCTCGCTCGCAAAGTGAGGAGTCTAGGTCTCCACTGTCTTCGGCACAACTTACCCACTTCTTACTTCCCCTTCCTCAGCGGGTGAGTTCGAAGTTTTGCAAAATCACACTAATGTACATAATGCGTACACTTAATCAATATACAGTCTGGGTCCCCACTGCCTTAGGCACAACTTACCCACTTGTTACTTCCCCTTCCTCAGTGGGTGAGTTCGAAGTTTTGCAAAATCCCACTAACGTACATAATGCGTACACTTAATCAATATCCGCACACCAAAATTCGCCATTCTAAGATAATTCAAAGCGAATTCAAACGGAAAAACATGTTTTTACACATGTTTATTGGGAACGACTTCAGTATAAACCCACAACGATATTTGGCGATTTTTTTTGTTGGCGATTATGGCTAAATCATAAATCTAAAAATCATAAATCATATATGATAAATGATAAAATCATAATCTAAATCATAAATCCAAAATAAACAAAATATTAGGCTGCCATATTATATCGCAAACAGTCCAGAACGACATCGTTATCCTTCAAAACAACGCCAAAGAAAAATCGCCAAATTCAGCTGTGGGGTTATACAGAAGTTATACCGTTTATTGCCCTCCGACTCCGAGAAAGGGGGGGGGGAGATTTCGAATTTCGTGAAATCCAGTTACAATAAGTGCCGGATGCAAACAAACAATTTACGCACCAAATTTCGTGACCACAGAAGTCTTTAATAGAAAATATAAATAAATAAGTACAAAATGCACAGCTTTAGTATGGGAACCCTTTGGTGACTTTAAATATTTTAAGCCATTTTTGCGATGGAAGCTGTTCCATATCGAATCTAGGTTGAAAACGGAAAAAGGGTAAAATAAATTAGAAATATCAGACCTATATTTATAAATTTGGTACCAAATGAAAGAAGCGTTTTTTCTGAATCCAGGGGTGCAAACAGTTTTTCGATGCGATAATTAGATATTAAAAAAATAACTAAAGTATGAAATTTAAGTGGCAACGGAAAAACGGAAAAAGGGGAAAATAAATTAGAAGTATCAGACCTATTGTTACAAATTCATTACCAAATGAAAGAGGTGATTTTTCTGAATCCTGGGGTGTAAACAGTTTTTCGATACGACAATTAGATGTTTTAAAATTAACTAAAGTATGAAACTCAGATGGCAAAAATTCATTTAAATCTTTTCATAATTTGTAGTGCGATTCACGCGAATGAAAAAAGTCTTTATCTTAAAAATTTATTTTTGCATTTTATTTTTCCATTCAAAGCGTTTTAGTGAAAAAATATTTATGGCGCATGCGCAGGCGTTTTTTACCCACAATTTAAACACTAATCAGAATTTTGAAAATTTCTATAGATATAATTTTAAGTTGGGTGAAGACCTAAGTTTCTGCCAAGCGCCGTTGAATTCCGTCCAGCCGTTCTCGAGTGATGCCCGGACAAACGTGTTTTAGTCTTTTACCCCCCAGGGGGGAACGGGGGAGAATTTCTGAAAAGTTGATGGATATAATTTTAAGTTGGGTGAATACCTAAATCCCTGCCAAGCGCCGTTGAATTCCGTTCAGCCGTTCTCGAGTGATGCCCGGACAAACGTGTTTTAGTCTTTTACCCCCTAGGGGGAGAACGGGGGGGAATTTCTGAAAAGTTGATAGATATAATTTTAAGTTGGGTGAAGACCTAAATTCCTGCCAAGCATCGTTGAATTCCGTCCAGCCGTTCTCAAGTGATGCCCGGACAAAAAAAGCGACATTCGGACACGATGACACACACACAGACACACACACAGGCAAAATTTTCTGAAGCCATTTTCGGCTTTCATGGGGTGTGAAACGTGAAGATATCGCAAAATATTTCGATTCCGACAAATTTACAGACAAAAGTCTGATTTTTATTAATATAGATTAGTTCACATTAAAAAGTTTAAAAATAACAGCTCATTACGTACATTTATAAAAATTTTGTCCTACAATACCGTATTAAAAATTTTGAAAAAATGAGCTGACCGCGCTACGTATGCTGAGCGATTGTACCCCAAATGTAACAACACCAATTTAAATCAAGGTCTAATTAAAAATATAAAGTTTGGTTAAATTGCGTTCATTGCCTCGTAAGATACAGCGTTTGTGTTTGCGTTTTGGGAGTAAGGCCAATTGACTGCGCTAGAGTCCTTGGACTAACGGACAAGTGCCTTCCCTGAGGATCTTTCTAAGGAGTCCTAGCCCGTATTTAAGCAAGTTTTAGAAAAAAAAAAAAAGGAAAACTCCGAAAGGCTAGGCCGGCGAGCGGGACCTGGCATCGAACCCGCCTCCTCTCGTTTACTAGCTTTTGAGCGCAGAACCGCTCGGCTGGTGGAACGAGATACAGCATCTACAAAATTGTTTACACACACATACATAGACACACACACTCACACACATACAGACACAGACACAGACATTTTCTAAAAATGATCGAATCGTGTTCAGAACATCTAAAACGTGTAAATTTAATCAAAATCTAGTGGTCATTTTTTTTTTTTTTCAAATCTAGTGCTTTCTTCTGTTAAAAAAAAAAAAAAAAAACTGCAAAATTCATTCATAATCAAAATTTTTTCCCATTCAAAATTAAATAAAAATGGATTTTTAAAAAATTCTCATTCATTAAATAATCATTATTATGGAAAACTGTGACATTATTATATTGTAGAATTGGCATTGTATATTTTATATCATTTTCAAATTACGCTTAGAAGTGCATACATGAACACATACATAATAATAATAAACAAATAAACAATTTCTTATGAGTATTAAAAATAAAAAAAAGGTCATTTAGAAGACTTTTGTATTCTAAAAACCAATTAACGAATTCAAGTAAAATGAATCCCAAACATTTTTTTCCTACAGGCTTTTGCGCTGAATTTCTAAAAGTAAATTACTTATTATTACTTTTCCTAAACAGCAGGAATCAGAGGATTAATTCCAGATGAATTTTTTTTTCTTTTGCTTGTATTTAATTGGTGCACAATTATGATCTATCGTAACGTTTGTTGTTTATTAAACAGAAATATAATGTTACGATTTATTTTTCTATTTATATAAGATTTGCAGACAGATAATTATAAATAAATCTAATTTATTGTCATAATATCAAATATAACTTGATTGATAATTGGAATTGGTATGTAGTACTTCAATTAAAACGAATAGAAGATAAATTCATCAAGAATTGCTAAGCTTTAGAAATCAAGAAAAATTTTACATATTGCCTTCTTTTATTTTCAACAGAAGAAAATATTGGACTTGTCAAATTTTTCGACTTTCGGTTTTCCATAGATATACACGTTTTGTGATGTCCTGAAAACGATTTGATCATTTTTAGAACATGTCTAACTGTGTGCATATGAAATAAATTGTAATTCGTTCACTAATGCACAGATTTTCGTAAAAGGTTATATGTTGTTGGCAACTTGACACAAATTAGTGCCTATAAACTTTTTGGTGCAAATTATCTAACAGGTGGGGCTGTAATCCCGTTTTTATTATAATTGTTAATATGGAGTGTAGTACAAAAGGTCGTATAAATGTACACAATGAATATCATATGTAACTATCATTACTAAATTAATATATATGTATATATAGGGGAGACCCGTGTACCTAGGGCCACCCCACTTTATTTGAATAATATTTAATTTTAAGTTTTAATACTCAATTGGGCGAGTAACAGCACCAATTTCTACTTTTACAACTACTTTGGAACTTTTGAGGAGTGAGTTTTGACAAGTTACATGTAGAAAACGAATTTACATGGTTTGAAGTAAAATTTTGCAGCTCATCTCTTTTGCTGTTTTACAAAGGCGAGTCAAATATTTTTCTTTCATTTCTAGTGCATAATTTTTCTTGTTATATTGTGTAATAAATGAGATATTTAATTAGCCCTCTCTGCATGTGGATTTTTTAGTGGAAGGCATTTTGAATGAAGTTACCAAAACTTGGACCTAGGGCCACATCGCTGCCTTGTACCTAGGGCCAGTGTGTTTGGACCTTTTAACACTTTCGCAACCGCATGTTTTTGTCTTTTTGACAGTAAGGTCCACCTGTGGCCGTTTTTCTCAAAAGTTACAATTTTTCAAAACAAAATTTTCCGTATTCACATTTATATTACAAATGGATATGCATTATAATCATACTGTCTCTCCAATCAAAGTATTTGCATCCATAGTATACTGATTGTACAAATATGAATATTGTGTATATTTTTTAGAAACAAATAGCATACAAGTTGCAAAAGAAACGCCCACTGGTGGAGTTTCATATTTTCAAATGACGTGAATCTACGTCAGCGGTCGAGAAAGTGTTAAGAAACACAGTACAACCTATAGTAATTGGATGCTGGCAAACCCTGGTAAACCAATCACTATATATGATGTTGCTGAAAGTGTTGGCAAGTCCTATCCGTCGGCCTTTACTCCTGTAAACATTCTATCAGGCTTTCGTGTATCCGGCATATAGCCAATGAATCAAAACACATTCACTGAGTATGAATATTTAAGTTCAAATGTGACTGAAAGACAGGATCCCTCCACATATTAAAAGAAAAAAAAATTTCCAGGAAGAAATTGGACCAACAATGATAGAACTGGATGTATCTGTTTCGTGTCCTGTTGAAATTTCGAAACCTTCAACATCTAACATCTTTTCGTGTGCTTTGCTTTAACAGGTACGAACCTAAGTAAAACCTTTACCTAAAGCAAAACCTTCCACATCAAAGATGTGACCGAAAACCAGAGAGATCTAGAAATCCAAGAGACACTCCAGAAAAAATAAAAGAAAGAAAGAAAAGAAAGAAAAAATGAAACTGAAGTGAAAAAAAAAAAAGGTCATTCTGTTAGAATATCCCAAAGAAAAAAAAAAAAAAAAAAAAAAAAAAAGGTGAAAAATTTCGTGTTTTAAATTAAGGCAACAACATGATAATTATTATATGATAAATATATTACTTGATATTGTTTCTTTTATAAAATACATACTTATATGCTTATTTTCTATTCATTACAAAGTTAAATCTAATTTGGAGAGAATGGCCCTAGGTACAGTGAGGTCTGGCCCCAGGTACAATGAGGTTGTTGCACCTAGGGCCACGAGTGATGTTTTTTTAAAAACCTTCTATTTGTCGGAATTTATTATTTTAGGTATTTATATTAATCCCAATTGGAAATAATTAGTCCTAAAGACATGTTCATATCAGTTTGATAATTTTAAACAGGTCAAGGGCTCTGTTTTTGGGCATTGAAAAAAAGCGGCCCTAGGTACACGGGTCTCCCCTACATATAATACTATTAATAGTCTATTAGGAAAGACTGTTGAAACCTAGGAGCAAGTCCTAACAGCACATTTTCTCCAAGGGATATCCTTAGGATATCCCAAAGATAAAAATACATTCGACGAACATCCTCGGGATGTACTCGGGATGAGTGGGCTGTTAGGGAATGCTTCACGCGTAGGGAGATATCAATTTCAATATAACTCGTTAATAACTATAAAAGGAATGGTTGCACCCTATATATGTAATAATTTATAACACCAGTAATAAATTAAAGAACTGGTGTACAATCAATATTTAAACTTAAAAATTTCTACGCACACCAGAAAATTAATGAAAGCCCACTTCTATTACTTTTAAGGTTTGTGAGGAAGTTTTTAAGTTTAAATAATAATTTGTAACAAGGTTATCCACTTTTTTTTTCATTTTTAACTATTAAAAAAAAAATAAAAAACTTGAAAAACATGCATTTTTTTTAGATGTAGTCTGAAGGGCTCAAAATTGACTTTTTTCGACATTCAGAGTTACATACCTCTGAGATAAAAATCGTCTACCTTTATAATGGAAAATGATTTTGGTAAAAAATAATTATAATAAGTAATTTACACTCCATGAGTTTGTATAGAAGAATGTTTTTTGGTGGCTACGGCATACCAGTTGAAAATAAATAAGTAAATATGTAATAACTGAAGCTTAGTGTTTCAGCATCAGATTTATAAATATTGTGCTAATAAAAGATGTTTTTAAAAGAATGTTAAATGTTAGCAAAACATTAAAAAAAAAGGGGGGGGGGGAAGAAAAATGTCTCAATTGGTTTTCTTGTGCTTAAAAATACATTTATTTATTTTTCATCTAAAAGAGAATTAATGATAATTTATACCAGAAAAAATGCCCTGTTTCACACATACATTAGAATATTAAATTTTCGAAGCTATAAGAGGCATAATACAAAAGTAAAATCAAAGCTTTTGTTAAATCTTTATTTTTAACTGATAGAAAAAAATATATAGATGGGTCATTCTCTGAAAAGTGGACTTTTTTAGAAAAAAAAAAGTTAGCTGAAATAAAGTTGTTCCAAAACTTTTTTTAATTTTTTTGCATGTACACATATGTTACAGTTAATAAAATATAATGTTAACCAAACTGTATCTTTAACGTACACAAACTGTATCTGATAATTTTTGAAATAGTAATTATTTTTATTAATTAGAAAAATGAGGGAATGATTGTGAGGGAATGACAAATTTCTTCTAGAAACTACTTTATAAAAATATGATTAGGTTTAGTTATATTTTCAAACACCAAATATTTATTAAAACATATTTTTATTAATATAATAACATAAAAAAGCAAATTTGATTTCATTTAGTTAACTTTATAATGAATGAGGGAATGACGTATAATAAAAATATTGTATTTAAATCTGACGTTTGAGAGCCATATACTATTCATTGTAAAATGTTTCCAACAAAACACAGAATGGCTTCTTTACTTTGCTGCTATATAAATAAATTTGACTTATATAAAGTATGTGCTGTCATTAATGCAGTAAGTAGGGGTGTAATTATAGTTTGAAGAGGGAATGATATATATTACCAGGGACAACAATAAAAAGTGCTTTAATTTCTTTCATTGCATAATATATAAATATAATATAATGGATACATATTTATTAAAGTATGTTTAATAAATTTTCAATTCAAATAATCTAAATATACATGCTTTAATACCATAGAAACAATTTTATTTACTTATATGTGGGAATGGGGACACAGTGAGGGAATGATATTTTGCATTTTAAAAAATATTTTAAAATTATATTTGAATTCCAATAACCAAATAATAACAGTTTATATACAAAACCAATTAATATTGATAGTTTGGACCGCTTTTTGTTTTTGTGCTTTTAAAAATATGCCCTCAAGACTACTGGGACATGAAATGATCACTTTTTAGAGAATTACTCACATATATATTTTTTTACTTTCCGAACACTATATGTAAGGAAAGTATTGTAGTCATGATTTGAAAAATGGATTTTGTATCATGCATAGCTCAAAAAAGAATAGTCCTAGAATGTTGCAAATTTATATTTAGGACTATCATGCTGTCTAGTAGTATACCTCCAACTTTAGTTTTGATACGAGCTCCCTATTTGAGATATCTACGACGTTACACGAATTTTCGTGATGTATGTGTGTGAGTGAACACGATAGCGTCTTAACGCTTCATCCGAATGAGCTTAAAGTTGATACGTATATAGATCCCCATAGCACGAACCCTATTGATTTTGATGAATCTAGCACTTATAGTTATTTTACAGGGACACAAAGAAAAATTCTTTATCATTATGGCCTATGGGACCAAATTTTTAAAAGTGTGATAGCGTCTAAACTCCTTATTCAATTGAACTGAAAATTTATATGCATATTATAAGTCACTCTTGCACTAACTGTAAGCATTTTGATGAATATAGTATTTACAGGTTTTAACAGGGACACAACGAAAAATTCTTTATCATTATGATGTATGGGCTCAAAGTTCAGTATCGTTAAATTAAACATCGTGTACTATATGGAGAAAAATAACACACTATTATAATTTTCTCTCTTATGTTTATTTAACAACTCTTCTTACTTTACTTTATCTGCAAAAACATTAATTACTCACTGTTCGGAAAGCTGAGTGGAGTCACTCCAGATTTTTTTCTATATTGTATATATATAGTTTTAAGCGCAAAATGTTCTTTAGAATTATATAGGAATTATATTGCAATTAAAATACAATTTATTAAAATTGAATATAAATTTTAACATTCTAAAAGTATGACAACAATTTTATTACACATTAGCTATTTTTTTTTTTATTTTTTTTTTTTATGAATTTGAAATACAATTTCTAAAATTAAGGATAAAATTTTGACATTTAAAAAATCTATAACTATCAATATCACCAACGCAAATATAAAAATATCATCGTGATAATTCACAATTTATAATTCAAAACATAATTTTAATATCTAAAATATCTATTAGCATCAAAATAAATAACGCAAATATCAAAATTACGTAACGATAACAACCATTTTGGATAAATCTCCCCTCCAAGAGCAAATATTTAAAAAAACTAGCAGGTCTAGCCGGTGCCGCTCGTGTTGAAATAGTGATTATAAATTTTTGAATTAAACAAGAAACAAAATAAAAATGTATGCTATGAAATTAAAATTGAATCAAATTAAAATAAAAATCTCCCTGCTTTGTGATATTGCGACTGAACGTTTTGAAACAATGGATTCCAAACTCAATCCAGGAGGTCGATAAAATATCTTGACGGATCTATAGAACTTCTACGTAATAAGAAAGAAGCATTTTTGAGGCATAATTTAGATATATAGATACTAAACATAGGAATAAACAGGAGTTAGTATGTTTATATGACCGTCAAGTTTTAGTATAAAAAATATTTAAACGTGTAGCGCTAAATTCAAACTCTTACGAATAGATTAAATAGCGTAATTACTATTGAGCCATCTTCCCTATCATTTAAAATAATATAGATGGCGCTGTCGCCATTCTCGGCAAAATATCTAATGATATTTTGCCGATCATTAAAGTGAAGTGAAATCATCTTGTTTTCAGAAGTCAGTCAGAAGTCAGTCAGAAGTTCGTCGGCTCTCGCTGAAAGATGTAGTCGTTTTTTTCGTGTAAGACGCCCCTGTGGCCATGGGCCGCAGGCAGCGGCCTGCAAGAAGTTATAATCGTTCTCATGTAACCTAATGTTCTGTTTACTGCGCGCGTTGTATATAGTTTTGTAATTGTGTTTTATTATAATTAAAAATATTAAATAACTGAATGCCCGAGCTCGTTCTTTCAATGTTCTAAGGTGTCATCCCGTTATAAACGTTAAAATTGAGAGAAAAATGTAATCTCTATATATTAAAAAAAAGTAACTGTCCCGGGCGTCAATTTTTTTTGTCTGCGACAGCATCTCCTCGAGGAGGGCAAAGTGACCTGCATCATGAGAGGTATCAGTGTATTCCGACTGCTTCAAGGAAGGCATTTCAGCTGCTTAGAAATTTCTATCATTTTAATTAACGAAGTTATTAAGAAAAACGTCGAGTTTATGAAGGTACTCTATTTGCCACCGGAGGGAAAAGTTTCTCTTATGACGTTTTTTTCTGTGTCTCTGACGTCACTTTCCTCAGGAAAATTAAAATGTGATCAATGGTGTAAATAAGAAAATTGAAATATTAGCATCTTCGAGATGCTCGAGAGAAGAAAAAAATTATTTAGAATAACAAAACATGAAAATAACCGATATTTTAAAAACATTAAGTAAAAATTTAATAAAAATGAAATGAAAATTGGTTTATATTTTTATTTTATTTTATATTATTAGTTAAGTTTATGCAATTAGTTTAGTTTATATTATTAGTTTTTATTTTAACGTTAGGCGAAAATGATTTAGTAATGAATATAATAATTATGTTAAACAACGATTGGTTTGAAGGTACAACTATAGTATTTCCCCTCAGCTGAATTTGGCGATTTTTCTTTGGCGCCGATTTGAACGATAACGATGTCGTTCTGGATTGTTTGCGATATAATATGGCAGCCTACATGCTATTTATTTTGGATTTATAATTTATAATTTAGCTTACGATTTTTATCATTTATGCTATATGATTTATGATTTTTAGATTTATGATTTAGTCATAATCGCCAACGAAAAATCGCCAAATCTAGCTGAGGGGAAATACTATAGTTGTTCCAAAATTAGAAATGAAGAAACTCGTACTTTTTTCGCCAAGGAATTCATTTACGCAACCACAATAGCCATTTTAACTCTAGCCATGCCTTAAATACAGAGAAAAAGGTACTTACGTATTAACGCCACCGCAGCTAGGTACAACTAGAGTATCTCCCCACAACTGAATTTGGCGATTTTTCTTTGGCGCCGTTCTGAACGATAACGATGTCGTTCTGGACTCTTTGAGATATAATATGGCAGCCTGCAGGCTGCTTATTTTGGATTTATGATTATATGATTTAGCTTATGATTTACGATTCAGCTTATGATTTTATCATTTATGATTTTCAGATTTATGATTTAGTCATAATCACCAAATATAAATCGCAAATTCAGTTGTGGGGAGATACTATAGATGTTCACTCTGATAAATAAGATTCCAAAAGATGTCTCGCTGTCCCCCTATGTCTCTTGTGTGCGAACAACAAGATTGTTTTTTATTGGCGCATTAGCGCAACTTCTGCTGCGGTGGCGTTAATACGTAAGTACCGAGAAAAATTATAAAATAGTGCAATCATAATAATAATAATAATAAAATTCACAACCTATTTTTGTGTTTTAAGCATTGATGTAAAACTTTGCAGAAAACAGAATTTAATTTAATACAACAGGACTTTTTTTTTGTAAATTTTTCCATGTAATGGAATGAAGTAACTGCATTGCTAAAATATTTTAGTTACGCCTAATACAGGACCTCACTGCCAGATTTTTAAATTTTCATTTATTTTGACGATGACTTAAATTATCTATCTCAGTTATGCATGTCAAGATTTTTGCGAGAAAAGTCTAAGCTACTTCGGTGCCAAATTTAAAATTTCGCCAAGAGGTTAAACTGTTCCATTGCTTTAGCACATTTTTTTTTTTTTTTTTTTTTTTTTTTTCAATTTTATTTTAAATATTTTTTAACTTAATTCAAGAGAGAAAAAAAGAACATTTTTTATTTGAGCTAAATATACAAAATATTTCCAGGTAAAATATTATCTGTACTATTAGAAAGAAAATGGTTAAAGTAGTTTTTCCTGTACCTTTGATGTCTCGATAAATTAAATTAAATTATATTGTCCAATATCATTATGTTTCATTCTCCACACGAATTTTTTATTTTCTAAATTCAATATTATATAATATATATGTAAAAAAATCAAGGTGTAACCAGTACACATCCAGAAGTTGTAGCCAACAAATATTTAGAAGCCAATCATTAACACAAGTTCAGGAGATATCGCCAACAACTATTAAGATGTCATGTTCAATATATACCAGTAGATATCGCCAACAATAATAATTATTCAGAATATATCGCCAACAAGTATTCAGGAGCCATCATGAATATTTATTCAGAAAATATTGTCAACAAACATTCAAAAGCCATCCAATTTATGGTGATGGTCTATGTTGAATACTCCAAATCGGCAATTCGTTATCACAATATAATCAAGGATGAATTTTTCGCTTATTAGTAGGTTTCGAAAAGTGTGATCCCCCCCCCCCCCCGATTTAACTTAGTATTTAATATAGTTTAAGAAATGGTAAAATCAGATATTGACGGGCATCTTGGCACATTCATGGCGACAATACAAAATCGCTATCTGAAAGAAATTGTCCTGTCGTACTACTACTAATGAAATATTTAAAATAATCACATAAGATATTTAATTTCAACAGATCTGATTAAATCATATTCAAGGAAAAATGCACTTTAAAAAGTTACAGGTTTACTGTTGTAAGCACCATTTTAAACCTTGTTGTACATTAGAAATAAATGCAGAGTGTTACATATTGCCCTAAATTAACTAAAAAAAATTCAATAGTCATAAATATAGGCATTAGAAAAAATAAGTTCATAATTTCTTTAATCAAGCAATAATACCCGAAAAATTCATCGTCCAACAGTGACAAAAATTTAACAAGTGGATCGTATACCAAAGCTGTAGCGCTAAATCGTTTAGATAAGAATTTCTCTCTGTTCTAAACAGTTAGTGCTATCGTTGTTTATTTTGTGTGTCTAGCTGTTTAACATGTTTTCTCTCAAAATAATGGCAAATTGTTATTAAACTCTCGAACGTTAAGACAGATTTTTCACATATTTTAAACTATATAATATTAAATATTGTGTATTTCAATGTGATACCATATATGGTGGATTTCTATAATATTGTTCAACTTTTCTCTTGTGTTATGTATTATATTAATATTCCAATTCAATGAAAGGCAAAGTTGCGAATAGTCGGGCAAAATCCAGCAGGGGTTATTAATGAGCGAAGCAAGTCGGGGTGAGGGAAAGCCTTCCTCGGGGGTTGGTGAGCGGAGCGAGCAGGGGGCAGAGTCCCCTAGTGGAATAAAAAGAAAGCAGTAAAATGAATTAGTACATGTACTATCGCAATAAAATCCTAATTATAACAGTGTGAACTCACTGTGAGAACTAAAACGAACAAAACCACAAATAAATGTTTAATTTAAATAAAATAAATAAATAAATGCACATTCATTTTTTTTTATTTCGACAAAAAAGAAATATATTTATTTACACATAAATATATTTTTTTTTTTACTCGTAATGAATAAATATTTTTTCTTTTAAGTCTGAAAAAATGAATGTAATAATTTATTTATTTATTTATTTTTGCTATCAAATTCTTTTTTTTCTTTTTAATAATGTTAAAATTAAAATGGGGTTTTCATTTAATATCTTTTGAACCAATTATCCGATTTAATTAAAATGTACAGCATCCTGATTAGTAAGTTTACCAGTTTTTGTAGCGATCGATTGAATAGTGTAACTTTGTATAGCGAACTAAATATCCAGACAGATAAAACGACAAACTCTCAACATTATATATAAATAGATAATATGATGTGGCATTCATTTTACTTTCCTTCCCAGCTAAAAAAGTCTTAAAAAAAAAACTTTAAAAAAAGAAGAAAAACTGCAGATAATCTGAAGGTATTTGAAACAATAATAAGTTTTAGGGTAAAAAAAAAAAAAAAATTACCTGCAAATTCTTTGCTTTCAAACTGCAGTTATTCTGCAGATTATATGATTCTTGCCCCAAATACCTTCAGATTGTCGGCAATTTTTTTTTTTTTTTTTTTTTTTTTTTTTTAGTTTTTTTGCAGATTTTTTTTTTTTTTTTTTTTTTTTTTTTTTTTACCTGGGTTTACCTGCATTACTCTATTCATATTGTTGCATTTTAAAGTGTGTGAGAGTATATTAAAAACTTCTTGTGTGCACTAAAAACAATTTAAAATTATTTTTGAAGAAGTTTTATTTGCTCTAAATTACTGGGCCAAAACATACAGAATTACTCCTTCAACCCCCCCCCCCCCCCCGCTTGAATATTGTAGATAAAACATTTAATTCTGTAAAAATTTTTGAAATTTATTTTAAATTATTCTGAAAATTACCGTCCACATTACTTTCTTAAATTATCCTACTAATTTTTGAGAAATGTTGTATATTATGTATAAACTACATATGTACCAAACAATGTACTTAAATTAAAAACAGCAATAAATAAATAAATGACAATTTTAATTGCAATTCGCGCCGTTATATTAGAATTCTTTCTATCTGACCCTGTAAACAAAGTATAAATGATTTCCATGTCATATTTTATGTGAAATATACTTTAGGGCGTACAAAAATTCAATGTCTTTTTCCTGTTGTTTAGTGTAGTCTAAAGACATTAAATTGTACTTATAAAAAAATTTTGCCCATAGAAATAATGCATTGGAACACTTTTGTATATTCGTATTCATGAACCATATATACAACTTCAGTAAACTTTCAAGTAACATCCCTACATGATACATGTTTAGAAAACCGAGTTTACACTTCCTGCTAATATATATATTCTTTTTTTTTTTTTTTTTTCCTTGAGTTATACTGATAAAACACACAGACTTACAGACCAAACGCTAAATTAACACCATAAACTAATCAAAGTTTTGCATAGTGTGTATGCATAGTAAAAATACATTACATATATTGTAATTTTTTTTTTTTTTTTTTTTTACTGAGTAGCCTTACTGAATGCGGCAAATTATATAACTCAAGCAAATACAGTGCCAAATTATATAAACTCAAGCTGCTAAAGTGTCAAATTATGTAAACTCGAGTGCCAAATTACAAATTCAAGTGACAAATTATATAAATTCAAGCGGTAATTTTAAATAAATCTTACACAATAGGAAATCTACAGTGACAAATACGTTATTTCATATCAAGTTACGATTGAATATGGGACACAAGTTTCTTAATACTGCTTTGTAAGACAAAAAAAAAATTGTTTTGTTCTTAAGTAAAAATTCGTTTTTGTTCTTGTCTGTTAATAAAATATACTGTTAATGACGGGACACCTTCGATTTCAGACGTTTTTCAAAATATCTCAAAACTCTCAAAATATCTCAAGATGGACAAACCATCTTGAAACTTCTGGAGTGTGAAGAACATGTTAAACCTTATGTACTCTAGTGAAAGTTTTACCCCGAAAGTGAAAGGAGGATCAGTAAAAAATTAAAAGAAAAATGAAAGTGTTAGGCATCGCCCTGTAAAATATATTTCTGGAAATGCGATCTGGCTGTAGCATGTGATTATGGGGCTCATTACTACTATGTGCATAAATTTTCATGCTTCAACCGCATGTAATCTGGAAGTTATAATGGTTTCTTTGAAAAATTGCAAAAACAATTTCACATTTTTAGCTACAACACGCAAGATATTAAACCCAGTACAAAGCCACTTTCAGGAATATTGACATATAACATTAGACACAGTATACTGCAATTAGAATGAAATAATATTAAATATCTAATGAAATATGAGCATTTTTATTTTAAAAAAATTAACTGCGCATGCGCAAGATTTAGAGAAATTTCATTTGCGTAATTTAATAGCCAAATATATTGAGTTACTTACAAGGAAACATTCAAAAGTTGTCATCTTAAAAAAGTATTGAAAAAAATATATGTGATTCTACCCTTCATAAAACACCAGAAAATGAAAAAATTATCGGATGAAATGAATTACAGCGACCACAAAAAATTATTAAAATTAAGCCTATTTGGCGATTTCACACTGCTAGGCAATTGATTTTGGAAAAGCAAAACACGGTTCTGTTCGTACACGGCAACCTCGGTGCTAGCATACGTATCGCCTAACAGTGCTAAATCGCCAAATAAGCTTAATTTTGATCATTTTTTGTGGTCGCTGTAATTCATTTCAGCCGATAATTTTTTCATTTTCTGGTGTTTTATGAAGGGTAGAATCACATATATTTTTTTCAATACTTTTTTAAGATGACAACTTTTGAATGTTTCCTTGTTAGATAAAAATCCCAAACAAGTATCGTGTAATCTCAAGATAGAATGAGCGATAGAATGAACTGAATTTCACCTGTTCCCAGAAATAAGAAAATGATTAGGGGGTTTTCTCAATATTTATTTACAAACATCGAAAACTGCATTACTATTCATTGGATCAAAATAGAAATGTGAGTAAAATCCCTTATAGTTTAGCTTTTTTTTTTATTTTCGAGGGAAACTGAGTAGCAGTTCATTCTACCTCATACAACTTTTTGAGTTTACACGATACTTGATTGTGGTTTTTATATAAGTAGCTCAATACATTTGGTTATTAAATTATGCAAGTGAAATTTCGCTAAATCTTACGCATGCGCAGTTTATAATTATTTAGTAAAAATTCTCATATTTCACTAGATATTTAATATTATTTCATTCTGGTTACAGTATGCTTTATCTAATATTGTATGTCAAGTTTCCTGAAAATGGCCTTGCACTGGGTTACACCTTGCGTGTTATAGCTAAAAAAATGATAATTTTTTTGCAAAATTTTAAAGAAACCTTTATATCTCCCTGATTACATTCTATAGAGACATAAAAATTTATACGGATAATAAAAAAAGATCTCTATAATCACATGATATAGCCAGATTGCATTTCAATCATTACATTTTACAGGGTGATCACAAACACTTTCATTTTTCTTTAATTATTTACTGGTCCTCCTTTTCACTTTCGAGGCAAACTTTTCCCTGAAATATATGAGTATAGCAGTTCTCTCTCTCCTGGAGTTTTAAGATGATTTATCAAGTATTTTTTTAGATATTTCAAAAAACGTCTGAAAGGGAAAGTGCCCGGTCATTTATGGAAAGGTAGTGTAGAAGTTTTAGTAACAATATTTTACTACTAAAATTTGAAAATGGTATCATTTTAAATACTTTTAACCACTCTGCGTTGCAAGTGGAGCGCTTATTTTTAAAAATATAAATGGGCTTCCTATGTGCTAAACAAGAAGTTTGTGAAAATTAGTATGTCATTGTTATCTAAATATAGTAACTATATTCAATTTTGTTGATGAAACGCACCATAATTTTTGCAAACGAATTTTTATTTAGTAATTTATTTATTTTTCAAGTTTATCCAATATAATTGTTTGCTGATACATCCCTCTTATCTGTTTTTTATTCTTCTAACATGAAATATATCGAAAAATATTATTGAGTTCCTACTTAATTCTTTCTTTCTTTCTTTTATTTTTCGCTCTGAGAATTTTAACATTTTTTTTTTTTTTTCGTAAATTATGCCGCATAAATAAGTATTGTATCATTTATTGCTGATAATCATATGCTTATAATATGTATTTATTTATTTGTTTATATTTTTATCTGATAAAATCTTTAACTTTCGAAAAACTTTTACGATTTCGTAAAATCTGGTTTGAATCTAATTGAAAAAGAATACTTAAAACCGTTTTGACATCGGGAATGCTTTTTCAAAAAAAATAAATAAATAAATTTAAATAGAATTAAAGGGGACAATCAGAAAATTTCATGAATGAAAATCAAACCAAATCAGATAATCCTTTAAATACAAACACACTCAAGCAAAATGGAGTCTGCAAACACAAAAAATCAGTTTATTGAACGAATGAGGTAAAAAATAAATATGTTTTCATGATTAGTACTTTCAATTTGCAAATCAGATATTGAGAAATTTATATTAATAATAATGATAAAAAGAAAAAAAAAAATCAAGATTCAGTTTCCGTTTTATTTTTTAGCTCAAGCAGTCATAAAATGATCTCTTTAACAGTTTAAGAGATAACTCTGAACTCATTTCTATCTCAGATGAATAATTTTCAATGACTTTTGAATAATGTGCCTTTTTATTCGTTTTGAGAAACAGAGTCATTTGAAGTCTTTTTATGTTGATTTTAGAAGTTCTTAATATTCGTTAAGAAATATTTATTCAGAATATTTTGTTGTAAAAATGATATAATAATTTATGCTATTTTATAAGCTTTAAAATTATAGTTGTCATTATTGATTTCTATTTACTTTTGTGAAATTTAACATAAACGATAATGTCAATATATTACCTTAAACCTTCTTTTTTTTTTTTTTTTTTTTTTTTTTTTTTCCTTATCTGATTGTTGATTGTAAAGAAATAAAAGGTGTTTTTTCTTTTAAGAGAGTATTAAAAAGAGGGAAAGAGCACCTTTCACTTGAATTGTATTTTATTATTAATTTTTAATTTAAAAGTATTTTACGCTTGTTAACAAATTTTTGTTTAAAATATGTTATTGTAAAGATTTTATAATTTATATTGTTAGAAAAGCTTTAAAATTATAGCTGACATGATTAATTTCTACTTTGTTTTATAAAATTTAACATAAGTAAATATAATTATATTATCTTGCATCTTTATAAATTTCGCTTAAGTTTAAAAAAATGAAAGTTTTTTTTTTTTTTTTTAACAGTTTTAAAAAAGGCGAAGAGTACCCGTCTTTTACTTATTTTTTTATTTAAGTTTTATACACTTATTTACAAATATTTTTAGACTATGTTATTGTAAAGTTTTCTATAGCAATTTGCGTAATTTTAAAGCCTTTAAAATTATAGCAAATATTACAGTTGTAATACTCGAAACTACATCTCCTAGCTCAGATCACCCTGTGAGGCTGTTTTCCGAGAGAAGGTCAGACAAAACGCTTACGTAAAAGCGTTCGTCATCAAAACCCACGTGACCTCGCACCCAATAAAATTTAGTAATAAACTTTGTCAGTCAATATCAATCTTTCTTTCAGAAAGGTTCGCAGAATTCCATCTGCGTGTTTATTTCTTTTGAAATGTTCTAAAGTATAAAATGTAGCGTCGCTTTGACAGCGCTGATCATGCTTTTAATTAAAATGTAATCCTTGTACTGTGTATATATTTGTTTCTGTCTCCATTAAATTTTGTCATGTGCTACATTCGTTGGAAAATTATTGTGTCCAATTCTTCCCTGTCATCGTTTTGATTTAAAATTGGTTTTATAGAAAAGTAATGATAGTAAATCTTCTATTTATTTTACGTGCTCTACCAAGCTAAGCTAGCTGCCAGCAACATACGACTATATATTATTTTGCATTTGTTTGAACTTCGTTCAAATGTAACTTTTTTTAGGACTGAGAACTATTAGTCTCAATCTGCAGATTTTTACGATACCAGTTTTCGATAGTTGGATATTTATCGAAAATATAATTGAATAATTTGAAAGCAATGTTATAATTTGAAAAAAAAAAAAAAAAAAAACTAATAGTTCTCCGTCTTAAACTAAATTCTACTTTTCCCATAATTTCACCAAAATCTTTTTTTTTTTTTTTTTTTTTTTTGAAAGCAAAAGAAAAGAAAGTTAATAATAATCAGTATCGAAACAAACACTATCGAAAACGTTTTTTATTATTATTCGCGTGAAAATATATTTTATTATATGTTCTTATTTTAAAATTACTATAGTTACTTTAAAATTACTATTCTAGTTCTTATTTTTAAATTACTATAATTCATGAGTTTAAACGAAAAGATTTTAAATTTATAAGAACAACGTGAACTTTCGGTCAAGTAATGATGATTTTCTTCAAACGAAAGTGTATGGAAACTTGGAATTGTATTTTTTTTTTTCCGGCTGACGAAATCTCTGTTTATAACGTGAGTAAATGAACCTCATTATTTTACTTTCATAGGTTAAACTTTTAATATAACACGTTATATATAACATTATATATAACATTATATATAATATTATATAAAGTGTTTTATTTAATATATTTAATAACACATAATATAACACTTTTGCATAGAGATTTTTGCCTATAATTTTACCAAAATTACTTCGAAATCCTCTTAAATATTGGTGGTTCTTTTTCTCTCAAAGTTTTTTTAAATGCTGCATTCAACTTAAATGTTTACCATGCGTTATCTTACGAAAGCCTACAATGATCACACTACCATCCAATAATTCAAATGCCAACAATTCTAAGAATTAAAATTTTATAAAGTGTCTTTTAGAATTATTAAATACCTGGTGATTAAAAGAGTAAATATATCAGTTCTTTAGTATGAGATAATGTTATGAAAATGGTAACCCGCAACCATCGTAAATGGTAAAGCTCTATTAATATTCCACTAAAGCACCATCGAAATTAAGAGACAGGATGTTTTGGTAGGAAAATAATTAAAAATACTATAACAATAATAATAATAATAATCATAATAAAAAGAATTTTCAAAACTATTTATTTAAAATTAACATAATATGCTTTAAAAACATTTATGAATTTGTACATAGTAATAAATATATATAAAACCACTTTAAAACACGTATAAAATTCTTATTAAAAACTGTTCACAAAGCTTTTCGCTACAACTTGTAGCATGTTCAGGTAATTTTTTACACAAACAAAGAGTAGACAGCATTATATATAACAAAGTAACTTGATACGGTTATAGTAAAAAAAAAGTAGCGTGTACACAATATGATGAGTCCATAAGGATTACATACAAACGGAACACATGCAATTTCGACGACGTAAATTTTGCAAAGTTTTTTGCAAATACAGTCGGCAGCAAAAGTATCCGAGCACTAGCAAAAATTTCTATGTAAAAAAAGTACACTTAATGCGGTTTTGTTAAATAAATCCTTGTCGAATACTGTTCTTAGTCAGTCTAAGAACATGATTCGACAAGGATTTATTTAACAAAACAGTGTTAAGTGTGCTTTTTACTTTCTTTTATATTCAATAAAAGAAAGTATTGGATTCGTAAAAATTTTCGACCTCGGGTTTTTGATGTATTTACAAGTTTTGAGAGCTGTAGAAGACGATTTGACTATTTGTAGAAAATGTCTGTCTGTCTGACAGTCTGTCTATGTGTGTGTGTGTGACAAAATTTTGTGGCAACTGTATCTCAGGAACTACTGCACAGAATTTCATACAAATTGGTATGTAGTTGTACCTTGACATAAATTAGAGTCTATCAACTTTTGATAAAAATTGTCTTACAGGTTGCGTTGCCATCCCGCTTTTTCTAAATTTTTAACATGGTGGTATAGGACAAAATTTTGCATAAATGTGCATAAAGAGAATTATTTTTTAATAATCATTATGAAATTTACCAGAATTATTTATAATAGAGATAGTCAACTGGGAAAATTTTTTTGTATGTGTAGGAGCCTCGCCTCCCCCCTCGAGGGGAGTAAATTTTCATGATGGATATCTTTCAAAAGAGCTCGCCAGTACCTTTAAAACGAATGGTTGAAGCATACATCTGCGATAATTTAAAATGAAGTTATCAATTTTTTTTCATTTTTAACAAAAAAAGTTTTTTTTTTTTTTTTAAATGCAATATTGACAATAAAATTGACTTTTTTTTTTTGGGGGGGGGGGGTATTTAGTGTTATACTACTTCTTTGATTTGGAAATCGTCTGCATTATTATGGAAGATAATTTTTTGAAATAATAATTTTAATAAATTATTTTTACTGAGTGAATTTGTATAGGAAAATATAAAAGAAAGTCATGCGGTAGCGACAACATACTAGTTTCATATAGGAATTTTTGCTAGTGCTCGGATACTTTAGCTGCCGACTGCAGTCATACATTTGGAACGCTTACAAACGGCTTTTCAACTGGAAGTGTTTCATTTGTATGTACCCCTTACTTGTATAAATTCAGGAAACAAGGTTGAGATCCAGTAGGGTCAAACTAGGGATACATGCCCAAATCCTATAGAAGATACAGTCGGTAACAAAAGTCTCCGAACGATAGCAAAAATTCCTATATATAAAAAGTACACTTAATACAGTTTTTAGAAATAAATCCTTGTGGAATCCTGTTCTTAGTCAGTCTAAAAACAGGATTCGGCAAGGATTTATTTAACAAAACTGTATTAAGTGTACTTTTTATATATAGGAATTTTTGCTAGTGTTCGGATACTTTTGTTACCGACTGTACATAATCTTGAAAAAGAAGACTGGAGTTTTCCGATAATACCTTGCAGCGTAGTTACATGAATTTAGAAAATAAGGTTGAGTTCCAGTAGGGTCACACTAGGGATACATGGCAAAAATGCTTGTGGAAGATATATAATTTTGAGGACTTGGACATGTATCCCAAGTGTGGCCCTACTGAATCTCAACCTTGTTTCCTGAATTCATACAACTAATGGACTCATCATATTGTGTACACGCTACTTCTTTTTTTTTTTTTTTTTTACTATAACCGTATCAAGTTACTTTGTTATATATAATGTTGTCTTTTGCTTGTGTAAAAAAAATACCTGAATACGCTACAAGTTGTAGCGAAAAGCTTTGTGAGCAGTTTTTAATAAAAATTTTATACGTGTTTTAAAGTGGTTTTATATATATTTATTACTATGTTAAGACGTGATTTTAAAACAAATTTTAAACTTTTAATAGCTTTAATTTTTAACTAATTTGTACATTGTCATCATTGGATCTATTAATTCAAAACAAATAAAGCCGTCGCCAAAAAAAAATTTCGGAGGAGTTTCAAACTTTAATATATGTGTGTTAAAAACAAAGCATAAGTGATAATTTTCGACGAATTTGTAAAACTCGAGAGGGGGGGGAGGCTTGTCTACGGCAGTGAAAACCAATTACAAAGGGATTTTAGTAATTTATGCTGTTATTCTGATTCATTTAAAATTTATAAATTTTAAATTATTCTTTTATTTATATAAGATAGTCGAATATAATTAATTTATATTTATACATTTAAATAACTTAACTTAAATTTTAGTAACTTAAATTTCATTAAATATATTTTTCTAAATTTTTTTTATATACATTAAGGTAAAAATAGATATTTTACTACATTTTTGTATCTATTTTATATCTTTAATATTTCTTAACACAATTGTATTGCTTTTAATGTATATTTTTGTGTCATTCATTGATCAGAGGCATCCTCATTATGTTAATAATGTCTGATGAATAAAGTGGTTAAGTGTCATTTCATTATGAAAATGATTTCATTGTCAATGGACACATACATAAAGTTAATGTGAGATTTATAAATAATTATTTCATATATAAGTACTTACAGTTTTCAGCAAAAGTATCCGAGCACTATCAAAAATTCCTATATAAAAAAAGTACACTTAATACAGTTTTGTTAAATAAATCCCTGTCGAATCCTGTTCTTAGTCAGTCTAAGTACATGATTCGACAAGGATTTATTGAACAAAACAGTATCAAGTGTACTTTTTTTATATAGGAGTTTTTGCTAGTGCTCGGATACTTTTGCTACCGACTGTAGATTGCATTATAATTGTTTTTATTTCACATGGACACAGTTACAGTTTAGAAATCTTAAATTTTTTTGCATTTTTTAATGAAGGTCGATATATTATATATATATATATATTAGTAAAAGCATATTAATAATAATACACATATACATATATATATATATATATATATATATAGTATATATATATACAGTCGGTAACAAAAGTGTCCGAACACTAGCAAAAATTCCTATGTAAAAAAAGTACGATTAATACAGTTTTGTTAAATAAATCCTTGTCGAATCACGTTCTTAGACGGACTAAGAACATGATTCGGCAAGGATTTATTTAACAAAACAGTGTTAAGTGTACTTTTTTTATATAGGAATTTTTGCTAATGTTCGGACACTTTTGTTACCGACTGTATATATATTAAATTGAATTTGCCTTATCTCTAAAAGATATTATTTTATTTGTACATCTATTAATTCTAAGCACTGATAAAGTTTACGTAAGATTTATAAGTACCATTTTATATGTATATGAATTGAATTGTAATTTTTCTTATTCGACATACATCTAGTTGGGGTCTATAATGTTAAAAATGTAAAACTTATTTAAGGGGGTGGTGGACGTTGAAAGACATTGAAAATCGCTCTTTGAAATTACTGACTTAGAAATTAGAAAATTTGCATACATGTGCATTGAAATGGATTAATATTAAATGTATAAAAATTTCTAGAAAACTATTAAAATTTTAAAAAATAATTAAAATTCAAAATGTTATTTTATTATTATTATTATTATTATTGTTGTTATTTATTTATTTATTTATATTCCATGCGACTGATTTTTAAACTTTTCCCTCGATTTTACATTATTATATTTTATCAATATATTCTAAACATATTTGTTCATTAATTTGTGAATTTATTGATAAGTTAATTTATATATATATATATATATATATATATATGTTTCAATGCTGAAATTTCATGCGAAATTTTAACATTCAAATATAAAAATAAACTTTTAAATTTCTATCAATCAATCTACAAATTAATGCACAAATAAGTTTAAAATATATTGATAAACATAAATTATGATAATGGAAAATCGAGGGAAAATTTTAAAATCTCAGCCGCATGGTGCATTTTAAAAATTTTCATAAAAAATTAAAATTCTTAATTTTTTTTAAAATAGTTTTCGAGAAATTTTAATGTGTTTAATATAGAAACATTTCAATGCACATGCACGCAAACTTTCATAATTCTAAGACAATAATTTCAAAGACTGATTTTCAATGAATCTCAGTACAAGGTATTTCATAAATTCACGATGTTTTCATATAAAGAACTAGTCGTTGTGGAAAATATATTAAACTAGATTCGCCTTTATCTCTGAAAAACACGAATTTAAAAATACAATATAATCGCTGAGATTGGATGGTGTTCTAAATTTTAAGTACGATATATAAAAACTTAGTCTACATGTACGGATTGTTTTTATTCGACAAGGCTCGAAATTAACATTGATCTGTTGATACGGGACCACAAAAATATTCAAAGGACCAGCAAATTATAAATTGTAGTAGTCCACCAAACCAGTAAAGCTTTTATTTATTTATTTTTCATTTTTATTTATTTTTTATTTATTTTATTTTATTTTTATTTTTATTTTGCTTTTCAATAAAACTGCTGGTAAATCCCTCACAGAATAGTATATTATAGCAACTGTAAGTGTAATTCTTTATAATTGTCAATGTCACCTATTCTCTGTAATTTTTCATTTAATTTCACTTTCATAACCTTTTTTTTTTTTTTTTTTACTTTTAATTATTAATAGTAAATGCATGACATTAGCTCGTTTATTAAAGCATAAATTTTTAATTTGTGTAAGACTTAATTTGTATTTTTAATTAATTTACAAATATATATACATATATATCATATTTGACTTGTAAATTTATAAGCAAATAAAGTCTTAGTAAAATAAACACTTTACAAATTTTGAAATATTTTTAAAAATGTAATAGCATCGAAGAACGGACAAGTCAAAGTATGTATGGATCAGTGGAACTTGAAAATTACTGGTCCTGTGGGACCAATGGTAACTTTTTTTTCTTAATTTCTACCCCTGTCGACATGGATACAGTTACGGTTTACAATGTATTTTTTAATTGTTAAAATTTTCAAAAGAATGTCGGTAAAATGAAATAAACGATTCATAAATTTACGATATTTTTTGTATAAAAACCTAATCATTAATGAAAGCATATTAAGATGAATTTACCTTGTTTCTAAAAATACTACTTGAATTAAATAACTCCTAGAAGTTATGCCCACTCCTAGAAATTATATAGTTTAATTTCTCAGTGAATTTAGTGATAAATTTCAAGTAAGATAGTATGTACTTATTCTGTATGAATATGAATGTTGTTTTAATTCTTCTTATTCGATTTAAATGCAGTTCCGGTTTAAAAAAAAAAAAATGTAAGAATTGTTTGATGAATTTTGATGTGAGGTGTCTGATAAATAGGCGATATTTTTGCGTAAATACTGTACTATTGATGAAAATATATTAAACTGAATTTCTCGTAGCACTAAAATGGTACGAGTTTAATATAGACTAATTCTTCACTTGAATGCCTAACATATGAAAACTGTGTATTAATAATCTTCTTTTTGCGTGGAAAAAAAAAGAAAGAAAGAAAGAAAAGAAAGAAAGAAAATAGAAAATTTATTGAATTCAATTTCAATTATCTAAACTTTGATATATTTTTCTAAAATACTGCGACATGTATGATATCCTTTACAACTGAAAATTCAAACTATAGAAGAAAGAACTGATTAGAGAATCAAAATTAAGTAAATGCAATTAAATTACTATTTTATGAGGTTCAAAAAACTGTGACGCCAGTCACAAATCCTTATTTTGGTTCAACAAAAAAATAGAAATTAATTCACAATTTAATACCTAAGATACGTTTTATAATTTCTGAGCATATCACAATATTACAAGATAGAAAAGAAGTTTTAATATGCAGCTTTAGTGTGATTATATGTAAAATAATTGGGTTAATGTTGTAAATGTCACGTTCGTCATCATTGAAGGACCCTTTTCTATTTATTTTGTTATTAATTATTTAAGCATAAAGATTATCTTTAAGAGTAAATAAAATATTATCATTTGGCTGAAATCAACAGTTGGCAAAAGCAGTGCGTGATTTATTGCGAAACCGGGATTTATCGGGATAAATTTTTAGCATATTCAAGCGATTGATTGAAATAAAATAAATTTTGAAAACGTTTTATCTTCATTTTATGGAGTAAAATAACATTCATTTTGTTATTTATTCAATTCTCCTCCTCCATTCGTCAGTAAATTTCCAGATAATTACAGTAAAACGTCGATTATCCGAAATAATTCGGGTATACGACTAAATAATCGGATAAACAGTTACTAAAAAAAAGAAAGAAAAGAAAAATCCAGCTTCACAGGGGCAATATAAAATAAATAAACAGTAATATCAAACGCAAAACTGTGTATATTTTCTATTGTTATGTACATACTTTATGTAAAGTAGTACATTAGTATTCTGACCGCCGGAACTGGATACATCCATTGTCTGATCTATTATTTTTTCCTCAATATACTTACAATTCAAAATTACGAAATTACGAAATTTTATCTTTTTTTATGCGTGAAGATAATAGTCTATAGGTTTATCTTTAAATGCTTAATCATATTTTTAATTTCAAGAGGAAATGACATTCTGTTTAACGCACTGATACACTCCTTCTCATATTTATAAGGACACTTTATATTTTGAAATAACAATGTAAAAATGATTGTGAACAAGATTATACTAAGTGCACTTAATATATCTAGTATTCTAAAAACCAAAACTGCTATAATTTTTTTAATATGAAACAATATTAATAAAAAATAATGCAAAATATTTTTTTCTCCACGTTTTTAGGTGTTCATAATTATAGGGACAATCAAGATTTTTTCATTTCATTTAACTTACAAGCGGATAAATTACAGTTGACATGCGAATTCGTTAACAACTGGGCTAGATTAATTCATATATAAGCCTTCAATTTTTCTTGGACGGACATTACTGATAATTCCTCGAAAAAAAGAACGTTCATGTAGTGAAAAAAATTATTAAAATTTGAGCTGTCCTTATAATTGTGAACACCTGAAAAATCATCTTTTTACCATATTTAAAGTTTTTTAAGATAGAAAAACGATAAAACTTTTTAAATATAGTCTATTAATGAAATTCAAATTAATTAAAAATATATTTGTTTAAATAATAGTGTTCAGTGTTTAGTTAATATGGAAAAACGGGTGTCCTTATAATTATGAGAAGGACTGTATATATATATGTGTGCAGTGAAAAAAAAAAGTTACAATTTTAAGGTAGATTTAATGTAACTTATAACTTTCAGGAAAAGACGTCTGAAAAGACATTCAAAATTTTTAATGAACATTTTTGTTTAACAGATGTTTCAGTTCGTCGGTATTCGGGAAGTCGACACCGTACTATATTGGTCGATTTTGTTTTTTCCATTTGCATTCTTTAAAAGTACTATGATATTCATATATTCTAGAGCTCTACACTAAACAACTTAATTAAAAAGCCCACAATTAAAAGACTTTTATAAAACATTATAAAATAAAAATTAAATGGACTTAAAATTTCTGACTGTGAATTATTTCTTATAAACTAACAGAAAACTGAAAAAATATAATATTCTATTCGTCAAGTAAAGAGCGTGTCCTGATTCTACAATAATATTTATAATCATACATATACAAATTCAGAAACATAATATGTGTACATATGTGTTTATCGGGTTTTTTTACGTGCGCTCGGGTAATAATGTATAAAGATAGAAGTTAAATCAGCCTACTTATGTAATTAATGGACTGTTTAAAGAATTGATTAAAGCATTAAAAAAATTTTTCAAATTGCTAAAACGTTGTTTTTTAATGAATTCTCGCGATGTATTCAAATATACCATTTCAAACAATAAAACGAATTAGAGATGACTCACTTATTCTTCAAGAAAAAATAGTACATTTTATATTTGTTTATATGAAACATATATACGACATATTTGTTTTTATGAAATAAATGTATTTTGTTTCATGCAAAGAAATACAGGTTAAGACATTTTCAGACCTCTTTCAAGTAAATATGATGACTTAAAAAAAGGTGCATTTTAAGCTATTTAGTTCGACATTCCAGTTTTAATATATTTCAACAAACTTTCTCAAAAAAAAAAAAAAAAAAAAAAAAGGAAAGAAAAAAGAAAGAAAGAAAAAAAGAAAAAATATTTGTTTGCAAGAACTGGACCAAAACAATTCACAGTAAAATTAAAAAACTCAACAATAATTTTTTATGTTTGCAAAGAGAATAATCTTCAGTGCTTTTAAACAAGCAAGCAAATTAATATTTAGTAAAATTCACTTACTCGTAGATATCATGTGTCCACTGGTAGGTTGGGGGGTCGGTTGTACCCCTGCACAGTGACACCATAGCAACGCAGCGACCACTAACGTTGTGAACCACACCATTGCTAAAGACTTGAAAACACACACGTGAATCTAATTTAAAAAATAAAAAATAAAACACTACAGCTCCTCTAAGGCCTGCAAATCCATGGGAACTAGGGTAAAAAATTAAAATTTTTCTAAAGAAAAATTTTTTATCACTTCAGTACTATGACATAGTGGAAAGATAAAGAATGAAAGAGAGTTCCAAAGAAGAAGATGCAAACGCGCCCACTCCTCTCAGAGTTGGGGAACTGCTTTGAAGCGTCGGCAGCTGACAGTAATGGAATTTTAGGCAAACAGCCGACAGATGGCGCTGAAGGAATCCGGGAGAAATCAGGAAAAGCGGCAATGGATTATATTATTTAATGTTGCAGAGTTTTGTGGAATCTAAAGACCCTTTGTAAATAAATAAAAATGAGTTCAAATGATGTAATATTTTATAAAATTAAATGAGAAAGCGGGAGCTCGTCTTTAATTAACTGAAATAGCTGGAAAAATGCAGATCACATCTCCATGCCATGATGTGATATTAAATAATTAATTGCATAAACGAACTGAAGTTAAAATAACTGTTCGATTGTTTAATATTGTGAGAAATTAAGAGGATATGGAGAATATTATTCTCTTTAATCAAACAGAACAATCTCAAATACAACTATATTTCAAATTACCATACTATGAGATATAATTTTGAATAGCAATATGAATAACAGATAGTATTTATAAAAGGTATTGTTAATTACGACAGTTTAAAAAACGCATGCTTATTAAATTAAAACCTAAAAAAAAAAACGCGTTAAAATGTTTAAATGTTAATTTATCACATGTATGTTTATAAAGGGTGAGATCAACAGATTAAAAAATGTATATATAGATTAAAATACAAGGAAAAACGAGTTTATTTACATAGGTTTCTATATGCAAAGTAAAAATACATCGACAAGAGAATTAAAAGATGATTATAAATGAACACAGGTTATTTTTACCCATTTTGTACATGATACTCTAGAGAGAGTATCTAAGTGACAGTTAATTAAATCAATAAGAAGACAAAGTTTGTTTAGTAATTGAGTGTCATAATATAGCTAAAAGAATTCCTTAAAGAAATATAAGAAAAAAAAAACTTTCAGTATATATCTAAAATAAAAAAAGTTTTGCAGCATAGCACGCAATAAAAATTAAATAGCGTACAAACCATTTAGTCATTATAAAAGAAAAGCAGACGCTTAATTAAAAGGAATATGCTTATAAATTTCAATATTACTAAAACAATAAATATATATGTAAATAATATGGAATTGTAAAATTACTTAAATTAATCGCTACTAAGGAACGCAATTTCATATTTTAAGACAAAGAATTAATTTTTTTAAACTCATTACGCATATTTAAATGAAAAGAGGAGAATTATAATAAATTTAATAAAATTATATACATACATTCTTCCTCTGAATGAAATTAAATTATTTTAATGTCTTTATCGAGAGCCCGCCGGAAACTTACTATTACAGCCACTAACAAACGAAATCGTACATTGGTGCTCAACGGTGAAAAAGATCTCCCTTGAAAAGTTCTTTTTCACCGTTCTGAACTTTTCTTTATTCAAAAATAGTATATCATACAAAGTGTTTTAATTGTCATCGGCGGTTTGCTCTCTCTTTGCTTGTTTGCTTGTTTTGTTTTTATTTTCTTGTCGATTCATGATAAAGGCAACATTATTTAAATTGCAATAAGATTATGGTAAGTTTGAAGTAAAACTAAATAAAAAATCAATAAGTAAAATTAATTGTTTCAATAATCAATAAGTAAAAATAATTGTATCAATAATTAACAAAATATCTTCACAGGTAAATTTCATTTGATGAAATTTTATTCTTATTAGTCTATGTAGTTTCAGTGGTCTAAAGTCTCTGTTTCTCGGCTTTTACTACTTTTAAAAAAATTTATATATATATATATATATATATATATATATGTATATATTAGGGTGGTCCTTAAAAATTAACATTTAAATTTTTGTATGGGGCACCCACTTATTTTGTTCTATGTATAAAATAATGACTTCCACAAAAATTTCAAAATTTTAAAACAAGTTTTAAGGGTGGCTACCGAGGTTTGAAAAAATTAAAATTTGACATTTTGTAATTTTATTATAAATTATTATACTTTAATTACGTTAAAAATCGAGGCAATATACATTAAAATATTCAATTTAAAATATTAAAATAAACATAACATAAATTTAAACATTTCGAGCCTTATTTTAGGCTCCTTATCAGTATCCCTCCCCCCCTTTCGCGTACTGGGGTTATTTATAATATTCCTTGTAAATCTTACAGTTTTGTCTGTATTGGTAAAACTGGCCATTCCCTTCATACTCGAATTCTCGAACATAAAAGAAATTTCAAAAACCGCGATATTCGTTCTAAAATAGTGCAGCATGTCATAGAAACCGACCATCTACATGATTTTGACAATACTAAAATAATCGTAACTAACTGTTCAAATTATCATTCAAGAATTTTCCTGGAAGGATGGTATACGAAACAGAATTTTTCACCGCTTAATGAGGCATTCACAAGTCCTGCTGAATATGCTGTACTTTCGTAAAGGAAATCTGTTGTTCTTTTCAGCGTTTACTTTTGATGCATTTTATTGATGAGGAGCCTAAAATAAGGCTCGAAACGTTTAATTTTATGTTATGTGTATTTTAATATTTTAAATTGAATATTTTAATGTATATTGTCTCGATTTTTTAATGTAGTTAAAATATAATAATTTATAATGAAATTACAAAATATGTTAAATTTGTCAATTTTTAAATTTTTTAAACCTCGGTAGCCACCCTTAAAACTTGTTTTAAAATTTTGAAATTTTTGTGGAAGTCCTTATTTTATACATAGAACAAAATAAGCGGGTGCCCCATACAAAAATTTAAATGTTAATTTTTAAGGACCACCCTAATATATATATATATTACTTAAAAAGACCTGGGGTCGTCTTTTCGAATCCTTTTTACACATTTGTAAACTTCTTGATTCTGTAATAGACTATCCTTTATTACACAAAATTCAAGATGGTCTACTGAATATGGAGACGATGCTTATTTCCTGTCTAAAGAAAGTAGAATTGTGGTCCGAATAATGCTAACAATAATAAATTAAATAAATAAATGATAACCTATTTGTTAGTTGCTTGATGTATATATATATATATATTATATATATATATAATATATATATTATATATTATATTATATTATATATTATATTATATTATATTATATTATATTATATATATTATATATATATATATAATATATATATTATATATATTATATATTATATTATATTATATATTATATTATATTATATTATATTATATTATATTATATTATATATATATATATATTATATATATATATATATATATATATATATATATATATATATATATATATATATATATATAATTATTTAATAGAGCATCCATAGAATAAGTATTTATCCCTTCTTAAGCGAGATAATATTATATTTAAACAAAATTTGCTTAACCATAGAACACAAGTGTAACGTAAAATTTACGTATACGTAAATTTTACTTGCGGTCTTCCTAACATTGGTATACAATTTTATAGTTTTCAAATATATTTTTAAATACAAATAATTATTCTTTTAATGAAAAGTTAGTAATACTGGGTAAAACAGCAAATAATTAAACAAATTTTAAAACGACATTAATGTAATGTAAGCAAATAAAACGAATTTTACATGAGCATGTAAATTTAACGTATCTCTAGTGATAGCGGCATATATGAACACGCTAGTGTTCTAGGGTTAAAAACAAGAAAAATTCGTGTCTTTCGAATAGATTATAAGAGATTTTTTCCAGTTATACTTACACTTTACGTGAAGGTATTTTATCCATCTTATCCCACATTAAAATATATTTTATTCCAATAGACAAAGCATTTGTACTACATGCAAACTTTGAATAGACATTGATGTATAGTGAGCCTTAATAACAAATATCATTTACAAGGCATTGTAAAAATATATACAGAAATAATAACGCTGACCAGTAGATAGATACTAGCGGTGGTAATGGTTTCGAGATGTCCGGGTAACAAAGGGCTTTGGGCTGAAAAGGGCTTAAAGGAGAAACAAATACACTGTAAAAAATAAAATAAATAAATAAAAATAAAAAACAGTTATATTACAGAAATTTCCCGACAGCAAAATTGCCAGACAATACGCGTATACTATGCTAAACGTACGTTAACAAACATTTCAGTAACAAAACGTTACAGAAAGTATTTGTAGACAACAGATATTTTCCGTAGAGCAAGCACACTATAAAACTTCTCTCATTAACACGTTGAATGCCATGTCAGCCATCGGTGACTGACAATGAACTTTCCATTTTTGGTCGCGTCAACCACCGGTGGCTGACAGTGTAAAATATGATATAAAACTAAAAAAATTACATTGTTATAAGTAATTACTGAAAAAAAATTTTAATTAATTTTTATTTATTACAGGATTATATTATTAAGGCATTTTAATGGATTTTATTGAAACACGGTAAATATAACGCGCTTCTACGCGGCGCGCGTGGCTTGACGGGAATTTCTTTAAGAATTCGCGTGACACTTAACGTGTTAAATCAGATTCTCCAGTTCAATCAATTAGGATCGAACTAGACTCTATCGTACAGTAGGCGAAAATATTACCTTTCAGCCACGGAACCACATCGGATAATTAGGTTAATTAGCACTTCCCAATCTTACTTTAATGACAAGTTCTACGAAAGCAAACCAGAAAAAGTATGTAATCACCTGATAAAATTTGTGTCAATGGTTACAGGTTTTATCTGGTTAAAGAAAAAATGTGTCATTTAACAGATTGAATTTGCAGTAAATTTCTGCAGTTCTAGACGAATAGAGATTTTCTGTATATTTTTCTGCAGACATTTTTCTAACAGATTTATTTCACAGTATATTAAAAAATTATAAAATAACTTTGAGCAAACATTATTTTTATAAACAACTATGCTAATCATAATATTGTGGAAGTTTTTGCTTTGATATTGTCAACAAGAGAAAACTCAAAATTAACATGACAAATAAATCATGTATGTTATCTTGGTAGCTTCAGAATATTACCTTTTAATTTAAAGTATAAAAACGTTCCGGATATAATAACACTTTTTTTTCCCTTAAAAAACAGATCTACAATATGGTAAATTTTAAATAGCTAGTTGTAAACTATTAAAAACGTCAGACATTATACTTCTACGGAGGGCTCTTTTCAAACATTTTTTTTTTTTCATTTTGGCAACATCCCTGCCCCCCCCCCCCCCCAAATTGTTAGAGCTGCAATTGCAGATAGATGAACTGAAGTTATAGTCATTTTGCAACTTTGTTATGAAATGTTAAATACGGTAAATATTTTGGGTCATTTGAACTTCTAGCATAAAAAATAGGGCCTTATCTAATGCATATTTATATATTATCCGGACGACAAGAAAACTCGAGAGTTTCCGCAAGCTAATCTAGCTCGATATTTCAGTTCAACGTTATGGTAAATCTACTGTAATCAACCTATCACTAATAGTTTGTGCTAAGTAATGATTAAACTTTCAATGAGCACTTGCATTTTATGGCGTTTATTAAAAGTTTTTCTTCAGTTATTATCCTGGGAAACAATGTAATTTTTGAAGACTGTAAAATTTAACAATTTTTAAGAGTTGTTAGCAAAAATAAAACACTTCCATTGCTCTAAATCGTACTTGCAAAGAGTAGTTCGTAAAGAAACAGGCAGGTTCTAGTCGATGAATGCACCTTATTAAGCTTAACTTCCCGAAACAGTGCAACAAAATTGAGATTTCAATTAATATTCTCGGAAAAGTGCAATAGAACTATCAATTCAACAAATATTCTCCAAGCAGTTCAATAAAGGTGTCGGTCGTATCACAAAATTTTTTCATCAAATAATATCAAATTCTTATAATAATAATTTAAATAATCAAATTAATATCTGTTTAATATAAATCCACTGATAAGAAATATTTGAAACATTTGGCTTATTCTTTTGACAGTCTGTCAATGAAAATTTATATTGTTTAGTCCTTAAATAAATTATTTTAGTCTTTATCTGTCATTTTATTTCTATGACTATTTTTAATAACAATAATTTACTATTATAAAAGAATTGTTTTGATTGATGTCACAGCCATAATAACAGATATTGAAGAAATTTCTGATATACAAATAAATGATATATATATCTATATATATTTATGATTGTTTATAGTACATGTTTCAGAAAAAAAAATAATAATAATAAATAAATAAAATTAAAATATTCTTTCTTTTATCATTTCTTCATCATAATTATATTAGTTTAAAAAATGTGCGTAAATATTGTTTCAAATTTCTAAATTTCCATCAATGTGACATAATTGCTTATTTTTTTTTTTTCGAATAATATTAAAAACATTTATCAGTTTCTTATTAGTATATTCTTTCTTGCTTCCCCGGGGAAAAAATAAAAATAAAATAAGTGCGATACACTCATTTTCAATTATGATCAACCTTACCGAAACAATATAACATATTATCAATTCTGTTCTGTTTTAAATAATTTAACAATGTTAAAATGCACTGCAAATAATTTTGAATCTATAGGATGTATTGTATAAGAATTCTTTAATGTTACTTTGTAAAAAAAAAAAAAAAAAAAAAAAAATGAAATACAAATCCCTGAAACCCGAATAAACTACTACGTCAGAAACGCCAAAGAAAAATATTTACCGTCGTACGTACGTACCGTTATACGTACCGTCTTCAGTGCAAAAAGAATTCTGAATCTGGAGAAGTGCTCGTATATATAGGAGAGGGACCGAATTTAGTTCAATCAATAAGATTACGGGAAAGGTGGAGAGTGTTGCCAATAGGAAATTAGGAATGCTAGCAGCGTAAACAGTAGAAAAATTAAGAAAATGTGGACTGAATGTAAAATTTCCAACAATCAAACGAATAGGGAACAGCGAAATCACAATTTACAAGGTTTTTAAAGTTTTTATAAATATGAAAATCTTCAAAGAAATCGAGACAGACCTAAATCCATTCATGAACTCGATTTCTTTGAAGCTTCTCATATTTATAAAAACTTTAAAAACCTTGAAAATTGCGATTTCGCTGTTCCCTATTTGTCTAATTGTTGTAAATTTTACATTCAGTCCACATTTTCTTAATTTTTCTACTGTTTACACAGCTAACATTCCTAATTTCCTATTGGCCACACTTCCCACCTTTCCGGTAATCCTATTGATTGAACTAAATTCGGTCCCTCTCCTATATATACGAGCACTTCTCCAGATTCAGAATTCTTTTTGCACTGAAGACGGTACGCTGAATGCTGCCGAAACAGCTGTATGCATCTCAAATATTTTTCTTTGGCGTTTCTGACAAATCTCCTGTTATTACAAATCCCTGCTTAAGGTCATTGTTCCTAAATGCGACGTGATTTTTGGTAAGTTTATCGCATTTAGGAAACTTATGACATTTTAGTAAACAAATAATTATGAAAAGAAAGAAAAAATGGTTGAATATTATACTCATAGTTCTAAACTAGTGTTTTGTGTCATTTTTTTTCAAGAAATAAAAAAAATATCAGTAATTTATGAAAATATATACCAGCGTCGCATTTAGGAAATTTTTGTCGCATTTAAGGTACTATATCCTAAATGCGATGTTCAAACTCCCTAAATGCGATAATGCATTTAATGCATGGGAGTTACTTTAATGTTATTAACACTTTCCAAAGAAAGTTGAAAACTGTTATTAACATTTTCCAACAAGGTTGAAAAGTGTTTATGACTTCGGTTTGTCTGTCTGTCTGTCCGTCTGTCCGTCTGTCTGTCTGTCCGTCCGTCTGTCTGTCCGCGCTCTAACTCCCGTAAATATTTATGGAACTTCTTGAAACTAATATATGTTATTTAAGATTACTATTGGACGTTCCCTATTGAAAATGGAGTTCATACCTCTACTAGTTTGTGTACAGGAACACCCGAAAGTATTTCAAAGCATTGTGTTCTATGAGAGGTATTTCTACAAACCATATCTTCTTACCTTTACTGTAGACATATCTTAATGAAATTGAAATATGTTATTAAAGTTTACCATGGGATGTTTTCTGTACAAAATGGAGGAAATATCACCATCGGTTTATGTACAGGGACACTCAAAAGTATTCCAAAGCATTGCGTTCTATGAGAGATATTTCTATAAATCAAATTTTAATAACTTTACTTTCCACGAAGATTTTGGAAATTTAAATATGGTATTTATATGCACAAAAGAATGCTTTGCACAGAATATAGCATGATTAGCATTAGATTTACAGGGTGGCACAAAAATATCCAGTTACATTAACAGCTATTAAAAAAAATGGCTAGAATTGTACTTTCGTTTACGTTAAGCGTTTTTAACACATTCTAACATTTTTTAAGGGTGAATATGATTTCAGTTTTGTGTATCTTCCTGGTCGCCTGTTTGTCTGCCTGTCTGTCTGTCCGAGCTCTAAATCTCATAAATATTTATGGAATTTCTTCAAAGTGGTATATGTTATTCAAGTTCACTATCGGATGTTCCCTATTTAAAATGGAGTTTATACCTATACTGGTTTGTGTACACGGACACCCGGAAGCATTTCAAAGCATTGTGTTCTATGAGAGGTATTTCTATAGGTTTTACTGTAGACATATCTCAATTAAATTGAAATATGTTATTCAAGTTCACTGCTGGATGTTTCCTGTATAAAATGGCGGAAATACCACCACCGATTTATTTACAGGGACAGTTAAAAGTATTCCAAAGCATTGCGTTCTATGAGAGATATTTCTATAAATCAAATTTTAATAACTTTACTTTCCACGAAGTTTTAGGAAATTGAAATATGTTATTTATATGCACAAAAAAAATGCTTTGCATAGAATATAGCATGATTAGCATTAGGTTTACAGGGTGACACAAAAATATCCATTTATATTAAGAGCTACTGATAAAACAATTCTAGAATTGCACTTTCGTTTACATTAAGCGTTTTTAACATTTTGTAACATTTTTAAGTGTGAATATGATTTCAATTTGTGTATCTGTCCATCTGTCTGTCCGTATGTCTGCCCGCGCTCTAACTCCTGTAAATATTTATGGAATTTCTCGAAACTGATATATTTTATTGATGTTCACTATCGGATGTTCCATATTGAAAATGGAGTGAATATCTCTTCTGGTTTGTGTACAGGGACACCCAAAAGCATTCGAAAGCATTGTGTTTTATGAGTGTTATTTTTATAAACATTATCCCTATAGAATGTTCCCCATTCAAAACGACATTAATAGGTCCTGTACAACTAGTTTGTTTACAGGGACAACAACAACAACAACAAAAAAAAAAAAAAAAAAAAAATGCCAATGCATTACGGTTTAGGACAGAATTTTTTGAAAGTTAAGTCTTTCTACTGCAAAAATCATAAAAATATTGAAATGTATTGTTAATATTCTAAAATAATGTTTTGTATAGAATATGGTATGATTAACTTTCTGATTTAAAGGGCTACACTAAAATATTCAGAGAGATCAAAAGCTGTAATTATAATTTAATGGCTGCATTTTATTTTGCGTTAAGCCTTTTTAACTCTTTCCAAAATGCCTAAGAGTAATTTTAAAATCAATTAGGCTATCTGTATATTTTTCAGTCCTTCTGTCTGTTGTGTGATAACGTTGTAAAGTTTGCGTTGACGCAAACTCCATCTTAACTTAATTAGATCACTAAATGGATAAGTAAGAGAACACAAGACTTGAATTAACAATAACTAAAGTTTATTTGAGCAGATTAATGGGGAGGGTGGCCTGGCAATTAAACTAGCTCAGTCAGTGTATTACTCAATCAAAATATATATATCAACAATTAAATTAGATTATCTTAAATATCTCACCCCAGCAAGCAATTGAAAGTGTAGCGACGGTTGCACTCGTAACTCCACTGCTGCGACTTCACTTTCGATCAGAGGATTCCCTACAGATCGAAATTCACTTTCACGAGCGCTAGCAAATACTCGTACTAACAGTCATCATGACTTATTCCTCACTCCTCTAAATTTCTACTACTCAATATTCGCCAAAATAAGACTTTCAACAATCCACTATAATACTCCAATATCCACACTATAATATGCTCCAACATCCACTATAATATCCTCCAACATCCACTATAATATCCTCCAACATCCACTCCCATCTACTAAAACCATCGCCATTTTATACTTCTTCCTACATCCTCCTCTCTCTTCATTTCAATCCGTCCTTTTAAAATCACTTCTAATTTGTCTAACATTCAAAATCTAAGTCTTTCATTGCAGCACCCTGCCGACACAAAGCTAACTCGACCTCAACTGTCGCCGAGTCACTGGCGACGAAGCGATTTTAACCGTCCCCACTTTCTACTTTGCTGGATCCAGCTTAATTAAAATAACTGTGGTGACATTCTGACGTCTCAACCTCACAACGTAGGCAAAGAATATTAAAAGTTATTCGATACAACAATTACGTACAGTTGGAAGGTGTTAATAATCAATGGGTACTGCATGATTTTTCTTTCTTGTTTAAGTCTTAACGTGTTTTCAATTTCTGTATCTATGTGCCCGAATCTCCATTTGTCTATCTGTCCGTGTACCGCACTTAGCGTCCGGAAATATTTTCTGAATTTTTAAAAATATATATATGTTGTTCATATTCACTATTGAATGTTCCCAAATAAAAAGGGCATTAATAGGTACTGTACAACATGTTTATGTACAGGAACGCGCAAAAAATGCCAATGCGTTGCATTTCAGGACATACATTTTTATAATTTACATTTAAAGAACTTTCATACTGTACTTTCAACTGTAAAATCATAAAGAAATTGGCATTTATTGTTAATTTGCTAAAATAATGTTTTGTATAAAATATGATTTTGTTAACCTTCAAATTTACAGGGCTACACTGAAATTTTCAGATAGATTAAGGGCTGGAATTACAATCGAAGGGCGACGGTTTCTTTTGTGTTAAGCATTTTTAATACTTTCAAACAGTGTTTAAGAATGATTAGGAATTCAATTAGTCTGTCTGTATGCCTTTCAGAACTACTGTTTGTTTGTTGTGTGATAACGTAGGTACAGAACTTTCAAAGTTATAAGATACAACAATTACGTGCAGTTGGAAAGTGTTAATAATCATTGCGTAATGCATGATTTTTCGTTCTTTTTTTATAGTTTATAAAATACTTAATACCACATAACTATTTCAAGATAAAATGTTGTGTAACTCTATGTGCAACTCTGCCTTTAACAGTGTGTGTAACTCTTCCTTTTTATTAACAGTGTGTGGAACTTTGTGTGTAAATCTGCTGTTTGTTAACAGTGTGTAACTCTTCTTTTTTTTTAACAGTGTGTGTGTAATTCTGTGTGTATTGCTGAAATTTTCTAACAGTGTACGCAACGCTATGTGAAACTGACACTGTGTGTGCAACCCTGTATGCAATTAACAGTGTGTGTGTAGCTCTTCTTTCTTATTAACAGTGTGTGTAACTCCATGTGTAATTTTGTTTTTTATTAACAGTTTTTTTTAACATTGTGTGCATAACACAGTGTGTGTATCGCTGATTTTTAGCAAACAACGTGTGTAATTTTACTTATGTGTAACTAACAGTGTGTGTAACCCTGTACGTAATTAAAAGTGTGTGTGCAACTCTGCCTTCTTATTAACTCTGTGTGTGTAACTCTGGGTGTAACTCTTTATTAACAGTGCCTTTTTATTAACAGTGCATGTAACTCTGTGTATAAACCTGCCTTTTTATTAGCAGTGTGTGTAATTCAATGTTCAATTCTTATTTTTTTTTTTTTTTTTTTTTTTTTTTTTTGAACAATGTGTGTAACTTTGCGTGTATCACTGATTTTTTGCTGTGTATAATTCCGCCTTTTTATTAACAGTGTGTGTAACTCCGTATGTAAATCTCTTTTTTTTTTTTTTTTGACAATTTGTGTAACGCTGTGTGTACCGCTAATTTTTTGCTAACAGTGTGTGTGTAACTCTGCATTTTTATTAACAGTTTGTGTGTAATTGTGTGTGTAACTTTGCCTTTTTATAACAGAGTGTGTAACTCCGTGTTTAACTCTTCTTTTCTGAGTAGTGTATGTGTAACTCTGATTCCATGAATATTTACGGGAGATAGAGCACGGACAGACAGACAGACAAACCTAAGTCATTAACACTTTTCAACTTTATTGGAAAGTGTTAAAAACATTTAGAAAGTGATAAAAACGCTTATTGTAAACGAAAATGCAATTCAAGCAATTTTCCAACAATACCTCTTAATGTATCTGAATATTTTTGTGTGGCCCTGTAAATATAATGCTAATAATATTGTATTTTATGGAAGGCATTCTTTTGTGCATATGAATAATATATATATATATATATTTACTACTTGTGCAAAGTAAAATCATTAAAATTTGGTGCTTAGAAATACCTTCCATAGAACGCAATGCTTTTAAATACTTTCGGATGTCCCTGTATACAAACCAGTGATGGTATTTACTTCAATTTACATGGGAAACCTCCGGCAGTGGACTTAAATGATATATTTCAATTTCATTAAAATTTGTTTAAAATAAACGTATCAAAATACGGTTTATAGAAATATCTATCATGGAACACAGTGCTTTGGAAAATTTTGGGTGTCCCTGTAGACAAATCAGAAGAGGAATTCCCTCCATTTTCAATAGGGAACATCCGACAGTGAACTTGAATACGATATATCAGCTTCAAGAAATTCCATGAAAATTTACAGGAGTTCGACTGCGGACAGACAGACAAACCGAAGTCATTGACACTTTTCAACCTTGCTGGAAAGTGTTAAAAAAAGAACGAAAAATCATGCAGTACGCACTGGTTATTAATACTCTCCAACTGTACGTGCTTGTTGTATCGTATAACTTTCAATATTCTTTGCCTGCATTATCAAACAAAGGAGAGAAGCACAGAAAAATATACAGATTGCCTAATTCAATTTAAAACCGCTCTCAGACATCGTTGAAGAACGTTAAAAAGGCTTAATGCAAAAGAAAATCCAGCCGTTAGATTATAATTGCTTCCCTTAATGTATTTGAATATTTTAGTGTAGTCCTGTAAATCTGAAGGTTGATCATATCATATTCTATACAAAACATTATTTTAGAATATTAAAATACATTTCAATTTATTTATAATTTTTACAGTAGAAAGTTATTTAGATGTGATTTATAAAAATTTCTGTCCTAAAACGCAAAGCATTGGAAGTTCCCTGTACACAAACACGTTGTGTAGGACATATTAATGGCATTTTAAATAGGAAACATTCCATAGTGAACTTTAATAACATATATCAATTTTTCAAAATTCTGAAAATATTTAAGAACTCTCGGGACGAGAGCCAGATAGAAAGTTAGACAATCGGACAGAAAGATAACCAAATTAAAATCATATTCGCGCTTAAAAATTGTTAGAAAGTGTTAAAAATGCTTATTGTAAAAGAAAATTCAATTACAGCAAATTTTTATTAATAGCTCATAATGTAACTTAATATTTTTATGTGGCCCTGTAAGATTAATACTAATCATACTGTATTTATAAAAAGCATTCCTTTTTGCATATGAATAACATAGTTCAATTTCATTAAGATTTGTGCAAAGTAAAGTTATTAAAATATGGTTTGCAGAAATACCTCTCATACAACGTAATACTTGCAAGTCTCCCTGTACATAAAACAGTGGTAATATTTTCTCCATTTCACATAGTAAACATCCGATAGCGAACTTGAATAACATATTTCAATTTCATTAAGATTTGTGTAAAGTAACGGTATTAAAATATGGTTTATAGAAATGCCTCTCATAGAAAAAAAAAATAGTTTGCAGTACTTTTCGATGCCCCTGTACACAAACCAGTAGAGGTATTCACTCTATTTTTAATAGGGGACATCCCATAGTGAATTGAAAAACATATATTAGTTTCAAGATATTCCATAAATATTTACCGCAGTTAGAGCGCCGAAAGACACACAGATGGGCAGACAAACAGATACACAGATACACAAATTGAAATTATATTCACACTTAAAAATTGTTAGAAAATGTTAAAAACGCTTAATGTAAACGAAAATGCAATTCCAGCAAACTTTTCTTAATAGCTCTTTATGTATCTGAATATTTTTTGTTGCTCTGTAAAACTAATACTAAACATACTATATTCTATAGAAAGCAGTCTTTTGTGCATATGAATAACGCATTTCAGTTTCATTAAGCTTTGTGGAAAGTAAAGTTATCAAAATTTGGTTTATAGAAATACTTCTCATATAACGCAATGCTTTGGTATGCTTTCAAGTGTCTCTGTGCCCAAACCAGTGGTGGTTTTTTCTCCATTTAATATATAAAACATCCGATAGTGAACTTGAATGACATTTCTCAATTTCATTAAGGTTTGTGTACAGTAAAGGTATTAAAATATGGTTTACAGAAATCTCTCTCATAGAACACAATGCTTTGTAAAAGGTTTGGGTGCCTCTGTACACAAACCAGTAGATATATTAACTCCTTTTTAACCCTTTATCTACTGACGGTACTTTAAAGTACCATTACTTTAAAAAGAGTATAAAATCGAATTTATAGAAGAAATTTCAAAGATATTTATAAGAAGTGAACATACGTACCTCCCTTTAATTTCACTACAAAGCATTAGACGATACATATAGCCATTTTTGTTCCATAAGGGATTTTATGGAGTACACTTGCTATTTTTGCTTGATATTTTTCACGATCTTCATGTGTGTTATAATTAATTCCTATATTATTTCAAGAGTATCCAACTAATCTTAGAAAAAATATGAGGAACATAAATAGTAAATATTTCTCTACACTTTTTTCATGTCGAAATAATTTTTTTGACCTCTATGTACCAGTGGTACACTAAAGTACGACCTCACAAAATTCTCCTTAATTATTATGACGAGGTGATGTGCATAATTTTTAACATATATATCTTCAAATAATGCACTTTAGTAACTAAAAATATATGTTTCAAACACAATTTTTGTCTGTACCATAATGCAGTAGATAAAGGGTTAAATAGGGAACATCCGATAGTGAACTTAAATAACATATATCAGTTTCAAGAAATTACATAAATATTTACTGGAGCGAGAGCGCGGACAGACGAACAGACAGATACTTAAATTGAAATTATATTCACAGATGAAAATTGTTAGACAATGTTAAAAACGCTTAATGTAAACGAAATTGAAATTATAGCAAATTTTTATGAACAGCTCTTAATGTAACTGAATATTTTTGTGTGGCCCTGTAAATCTAATGCTAATCATGCTATATTCTATGCAAAGCATTCTTTTGTGCATATGAATAACATATTTCAATTTCATTAAACTTTGTGGAAAGTAAAGTTATTAAAATTTGTTTTATAGAAATACCTCTCATAGAACGCAATGCTTTGGAGTACTTTCGAGTGTCCCTGTGTACAAACTAGTGGTGGTATTTATTCCATTTTATATATGAAACATCCGATAGTGAACTTGAATAACATGATTCAATTTCACTAAGATTTGTATACAGTTAAGGTATTAAATATGGCTTACAGCAATACCTCTCATAGAACACAGTGCTTTGGAATACTTTCGGGTGTCCCTACAGGAGTTAGAGCGCGGACAGACAGACAGACAGACGGACAGAGGGACAAACAAGCCTAAGTCACTTTTAAACCTTGTTGGAAAGTGTTAGAAAGGAAAAAATGCTTAAACTTCCCTTAATATATCAACTGTAAAACTCGCCGCATTTAAGGGATAAAATTTGTCGCATTTAGGAAAATGGTGTAAACAGACCCTTAAATGCGATAAAAAATTTTAAACCCCTCTTTTTAAAAAAAGTAGTATTTTTTTTTTATTTTCTTCCGGTAGGTATAAAGGGTATTCAAGCACATGACGTAACAGTGGTTATTTGACCTTGAAAGATGAAAGGATAAAATTACAGTTACTATTTGAAAATAATTTATCGCAATTAGGAAAAGATGGGGGAAAGCCATAATGACAATGTTTATAGCAAAAATAAATTCTACTAGAAAAAACCTTTAAAATTTAATGAAAGTTTCGCAAACCATTCTTGAAATGTGTATGTTCCTTTATGATTTATAAGTTTGTGATTTAAGCATTTAGATTTTCACTAGAAGAACTTTGTAGCATTTATGGGTTATCGCATTTAGGCACAATGACCTTACATAAAAAATCTATACAGTTCGTGCGATGGTGAAATATAAAATTTCTACATACTTTCAACAAAACCGAATGCAACTTTTAGACGCTATTGTATTTACTCACACTCATACATACATACATACTAACATAAAAATAAATTCTGCTAACCTCAAAACGTATAGATTCCCCAAAATCTCATAAGCGGATTTTTAAGATTACATTATTTTTTTTACGTAATATATGTTCAGAAAATTAAAATATATCAAATTAGCACATTGAAAAATTTAGTAAATTCTGCCATAAATATTAATGAAAATTATTCCTTCAGGAAAATTTTTCATCAGAGTTAGAAAATGAAAAATTGGAGACAAAAAAAAATGTTTTATTATATATATATATATATATTAAATTCAATATAAATGACAAAAATTAATTTGTATAAAAAAGGCGCTCAAAGCAGCACAAAATTATATACAAAAACAATAATTATTTAAATAATGATACGTGATGACATCAAAGTGAAATGTAATAAACAACAAGAAAAGTTATTTAACAATTTTAATAAACAAGAAAATTCGTTAAAGTTAAACACTATTTAAGACAAAAAATTAAATTATGATATTCTCTTCAGCAGATGGGAACACAGCTATTAATAACCATGTAGTACTAGCAGGTTTCAAAAGATATGTAGGCTAGTATACTCCAATTATATTTCAAACTGAATAATAATGAAAAACTTAACATTGTAAAAACTGAAAAGAGATTATAAAAGTATTTCTATTTCTTGAAAATTAAATATTGAAATTTGAAAACCATATATTACAGCTTATTGAAATTAAAAAGCTGTTTATAATAAAGCTTATTTATATAGATTTTTATATGAAAATGCTAGCCAAACATACCCCCACCCGAATATTTTTTAAATGATTCCAAGTATTCATTATCTTCCTTATTGAATTTTTGGTAATTATAATTATCCCTATTTAAGCATTCAATTAAAAAATTGTCAAAATAAACAATAAGATTATATTTCCATTCATGAAAAGCTTCTATGGGTGTGTTGTATTTATAACAAATTTTATAAATAAAAATATTTATACCTTTCAAAAAGATTTCCTTGACATTTGATATTTTAAGTTTTCTATTTAATCTAAATTTAGTACCCAGATTCATTAAAAGCCTTATATTATCATTTTTTATTATATTAAGATCTCCAGTTATGATATGTTTATAATTATTATCAATATAAGAATTAAAATTATCACTATTACATATAAATTTATTCGTATTGGAAGGATCAACTGATAAACCAAATTCTCTGTAATTAAAAATCTTTTTACAGAAAGGTTTATTATATTTAAAAGCATTTATATTTTTTATATTTTTTACTGGAAAAAGGAAATAATTTTTAAAAACAACTTAAATTCAATTTCAGGTTATCAAATGATTTTTGCAAGAAAGAAATTGTAAAATATTCATTTAATGCAGTATTTTTATTAACTTTCAGAAGTTTGAAACTTAATAAATCTGTAACTAAATCCTTAAACTGATTATTAACAAAATTATACTTAGAAAGCAAAGAAGAAATCTTTTTAATTGTTTTGATTTTTAAAGAAAAATTAATGCCTTTAATTTATTATCATTTAAAGAGTCTGTAAATAATATTTCTTGTTCATTTAGCCAAAATAAAGGTATAATGTCATTTAATTTTTTACTATTAATATGAGAGCCCCTCTTGCCTCTTTTAATTGAAATTAAGTTATTTACTTCATAAAATAAATTATATACATTAGAAATCTTGTTTACATTTATATTATTGAGTTCTGTATTTAAGCCAATAAGGGTATAATGTTCTAAATTTTAAAATATAATCATTGACAGTGACCTGACAGGTCACAAATAAATAAATCAAAATTTCCCTCTTTTGAACCTTTACATTTTAAATTACATTCATTTGAGAATATAGAAATTGAAATTTTAGATCATGTTACTGATGATAATGAAAGACTTTTTAAAGAAAATGATTAAGTTCAAAAGAGGGGAATTTTATATATGGTATATACCCATATATATGGTAGAGAAAGTATTGTTTTGGGTCAGATTTTCGAAATTGAGTTCTTATTCAAGTTACACGTTTTGAGGTCTCCTGAATCATAAAATCGGAATTTTAACAGTTTATCTGCGTGTATGTTGATGCGCCTGTGCGCGTGTGTGTGTGTTATCAGTATACCTAAAGAACAAATAGTAGCACTAAATCCAAACACGTTACTCTATATCGGTATCATATATAGATGCTACACTAAACTTTTCATTGAGACCAAGTAAATGATTCGTTTCTGTATTAAACTGTGAAATACTAATCGTAAACAAGCGATATTCTTTTATTGCGGGGTACATACATAATCCCATTATCGTGGTTGGTTGATGTTTGAGTGGGTTTTACATCACATTAGTGCTACACTACGGGCAATTGGTGACGATCTGGGACTCACCCCTAAGCGCATTTCGAAGACATGCCATCACAATTTTGATCTTCACGGGGTAGATGCCCCCCTTCCGCTGTGGTGATCTTTGGAGGTAATAATTTGGATGGGAACATGGGAAACATTACGGCCATGACACATTTTACGAACACCAGCCACCATTATACACGACGGTCTTCGGCCGGCTCGAGAATCGAACCCGCAATCATCCAATTACGATTTCGGTGCTCTACCGAACAGAGTACCGCGGCCCTCCTATTATCACAGTTTTTGTGGTTGGAATGATAGTTTTCTTGACTTGTTTTCGGGGATGGAACCTGGTTTATTCACCAATACCAAACATAAAAATATCAATATTTTCGTAACAATATGTATAATATTTCAATGAGTGTATATAAAGAAGTCCCGGGTTGTTCACATCAGATTTTTTATTTAATTTTGCTCATATTTACGTTTTCTTCAAATCAATTTGGAGAAGTTCAAAATTTTCCAAAGTCATTATGTCTTTTCGTATTTACCAAATTTATTTTTGACTTTTGCATTTGCATAATCTTTGTTCAAATGTTTTGTAAATAGGAATTTATTTTTCTTCTGTTGCTATTATTGTTTTAGAAAAGGTTTGTACATAAAATACAATATGTAGATGAATAAAAACGAGACACTATTCAGTAACGAAATTCTTTCTCCTTTTACTTATATATAGTCCTTTTATAGTCAGTTTTGCATCATTTATACGTTAAGAGCACGCACGAATGAAACAGAAATCCACAAAAAAAGATTGAAAATTCTCAGTACGTAATACAAAGTGGAATGAACTCACTGCATTGATTTTTAACTTGTATCTTCTACAAACTAAATATTTGTTTCAGGTTTAAAAGAGAAATCTCCATCATAATAAAGAATAATAAATGTGTTATATGGAGATTACAAGAAAGAATAATATTATTTAATAAATAAATAACACGAATTACAGCTAGACTGTTTTTAATTGTAGCAACTGCACCAGTAGAGAGCACTAAAGGATATTGTCTGGCTATTTTATATGTACTGTTCTTAATTTTAGAGGCTGCGACTATAAATCAGTGTTCGATACTTCAATTAACTCTCTCTGTATATCACTGTAGTGCACTAAATGCTATACTGTAACCATGTTTCCTACACCTAGCAGTAAGGACGAGTCTAAAAGCTTGGAGGGGTTCCAAGTTGACAGACATTTTGCGATTTTGTAAACATCCAATCATTCGGTGTTCCCTTGTCGCTTATTTTCTCTCAACGACAAGGTTATCACTCCTATTTTAACAGTGGACTCGTTGAGTTCGCACTTGCGCAGAGGTTCTCATGGTCGCAATAAATGTGGTTAAAGAATAATTAAAGCATTTTATACTCGACTATTTTTTTTTTTTTTTTTTTTTTTTTTTTTTTTTGACGAGCTTAAATTCCTCCAGTAGTGGACACTTGGAAACTCAAAAGTGTACATCTTTTTTCTTTCAAACGTAGACCCCTTTAAACTTTTTCAGAAAAGGCTAAATAAAATGCGAAGTAAGTTGAAAACATATGCTTAATTAACAAAAAAAAAGGTTTTTTTTTTTTTTGTTTCCTTAATGAGTTATAAGAACGAAAAATATATATAAACTTTTACCATAAAACAAAAATAAGTTCCTCTGAAATAAAGGACAATATTCCTGTGACGTCACCGTAGGTAAAATCGCCGAACACGTGGCCGATATTTTGTAAACAAATTAGATTCAAGATGCCATTTTATTGTTACGCATAACATTTTCCTAAATATTTCTGCAGTGAAACTTAATAATAATGTTCAAACAAGAACAAAAGAGAAATGTAAACAACTGAATCGAATGATAAAGTTAAGACTATTCCATATCGTAAAATTGCAGAACATTTTATGTATATATATACACACACACATATATATATATAATGAATAAAGATTAATAAGAACATTTTATGCACACACACACATATATATATATAGACATCAAAGCTTAAATAATTAGAATTTTAATCACCTTAATAAAGGAATTTAATAAATCGAACATCCGTTTAAATTTGTTAACATCGCCACAGTTCACATGGAAACATTTAATATTACATATGTTGATTAATATTAAAGTATATTACTAAAACTGGATTAAAAACAAAACAAAGGTATCACTCTATCACTCTTACTTCAATTTCATATAATCTGTAACTTATAAATAACATTGCAAGATAAAAATTTGCAAGCCACAATGCTTCGTTTATGGTAGAGTTAAGGATTGTTTCCCTACCCAGCTGATATTCTTGTAGCCTCGAACCCAAAGCGGGAATATGGTCCATTAATATTTTGAATAATACGTCGTTTTATTTTAAATGAGTCTTAATTTATAAATAATATTTTAATAACCCCTTTATTAAATAATCTTATAAAATATCAAGGCGACCAATCATACTTTCAGATATTTGTTAGAAATTTGCACATCATTTACAAAAAAAAGTGCAATTTTTTCCCTCAAAATTTTGGTGGAGGGGGGGGATTATAATAATATCTTATGAATACATAGAAATATTCCCATCTGATTTTGAGTGAAATGGATTGATATTTTGTTCCATATTCTGAATTTAGGAGAATACGGCATTTTGTCTTCTACTGATTCTCCCTGATTTGTTGGCCGTTTGTTTCTTAAATTAAAGATCCAATATTAAATAGGCAATGGTGATATACTATGGTACAAGTAATAGATGCCCATAGAAAAGTTGTATTCTATTACAAAATCAAAATTTTGCCACCATAAACGAAATCTGCGTACTTATTTTAGTCACGTGAAAACAGTGGATGCAAAAAATTCGTTCAAAATAAGCTGGTGCAAAGCGCACAAAATTTGGCTTACCTTATTCAAAACAACAAGAAAAGTATCAAGGCCTATTTTTTTTTTTTTTTTTTTTTTTTTTTTTTTAATTAATAGATGTAAAATTCTACAGGAAACATAATTTATTTAGTACTAGCAGGCTTTTCCCGCTTCGCTACTCACTATATTTAAATGAATTTTTAAAAAAAGAAAATCTGGTGTGAAACAAAACAACCACATGACTTCAATTACCCAGCATTACACGTATTATATGCACTTTTTGAAGATAATGTAATCAGAAGTTCAGAAGACATAAATTTTACCTAACGAAGTAGACACCTAAAAATATTTCTTTGGGAGAAAACTGATACACGTTTAACGAAATAAAAATCAGATTTAAATAGCGAGTTTAAAAATAAGAAAAAAAAATCGATTGTGCTATTTTTTTAAAACACCAAATTCTGTGATCTAAAACTAATCTGCCTAATCATGATGACTGTTAATTTTTATGTAATAATCACGTAGTACATGAAAAAGGATATCTAAAATGGGTTTATGTAACAATTTTCAAGAAAATCGTTAGAGCCGTTTTTGCGATACCGACTTTTATCAAATTTGGCCTATTCTATTGTTGACTGGAAAACAACAATGGCATACAAAAGGATGTCTAAAAACGGTTAAGATGGCAGGTTTGAAAAAAATCTGTGCAACCATTTTTAAAGAAACGTACTTGCGAGACCTGAAATTTAAGATCGCTCATCAACTTTCCTGAACTAACTATCTATATCATACGAAAGGAAATCTTATAGAGTGTTTATATAGCAACTTTGAAGAAAATCGTTGGAGCCGTTTTTGAGATACAAACTTACAGTTCTACTTCTGGTTCCCGATGTCCCATTTACGTTTTTTCAATTTCCCCCAAAATTTGAAAATGTCATCTGTACACCATACCTGCCTCAATTCTGAAGTTTCGTAGTTCTATCTTTATTAGTTTCGGAGATATGGTAGTCAGAAGGTTTCCCACACACATACACGCACACTGACAAATTGCCAAAAACTATTTTCTTTAACTCAGGTGTAAATCAGGTGAAAACTCGACATTAGATTTTCGGTCCAAATACAATACTTCCATTACCTACAGCAGTCTGGAAATAGAAGTAAAAAAGAATAGCTATTTTTTATACCGCTTTACAAATAAAAGTTAAAGAGAAAGTACATTGAAATTGCTTATAAACTTCGCTTCTGATCCTCGCTACCTTCGGCAGAGACTTCCTCACCGCAACAACTCGGTATTGGATAATTTAATTTATAAAGATGTCAATAAAATAGGGAATTAGTCATTAGTCATTATCTTTCTAATAATAAACAGGGCGGAAAACGCACAATACTTTTACCTAGAGACACTTTGTATCGTTAGACCAATTAAAAAATTTATTTTCCTTTTTTACCCTCTCGCATTAAGTTAAATACAATACTTCCATTATTTACGGTAGTCGGGTAACGAAAGTAAAAATATTTAAATCCAAAAAAATCATGCTAAAGCAATGGAACAGCTTGGACCTCTTGGCGGAATTTGAAATTTGGCACCGAAGTAGCTTGGACGTTTCTCGCTAAATTTACTTACTCAATCACGATGCCCATTTTAACGTATCACAAAAATGACAACAAAAATATAAAAACCGCCAAGTGGCCTTATACGAGGGTTGTAAATTAAATAGTGGCAACTTAACCTTGAAACTCGCAGAAGGGCGGGCATGCGCAAATAGGATATGGGAGCGGTGAGGTGGCGCTGTTGTCGATGTGTAGAGTGCAAAAAACAGTCGATCTGCTAAGAAGGGTAGTTATTGTGTGGCGTTAAAGTGAGGAGTTTCGTTTCCATCGTTCTAAAGCATGTTTTCAAAAGGTGATCAGCGGTCGTGCTTAAAATCGAAGTTGCCAGTGGCAAAAATGCAACAGAATGCTATCGAGGATTAGTGGAAGCCTGTGGCATAAATGCATTACCGTATAGGACAGTAGCACGATGGGTTCAAGCATTTCGTTCGGGTAGGAATGAGACTGCGGATTTGCAACGCATAGGTCGGCCCTCCATTCCTCAAGAGCAGATTGACATCCTGAGCGGTCTCCTTACCATTGACCGCCGATGGACAGCCCGAGAATTATCTTTAGAGGTTGGTCTGAGTCATCAAACGGTGTGGCGCATAATGAAGAAATCTCTCAACACGAGGAAAATTGTTTCCCGCTGGGTTGCACATCGACTAACCGAAGTACAGATATGGCACCGGTATGCACTGGCTGGCACCCACTTGGAGAGATACCGCAATGAAGGAGGCGCATTTCTGCAGCGCATTGTCGCCATTGATGAGACATGGGCACGAGCCTATGAGCTTGAATTAAAGCGCCAATCAAATGAATGGCGTCACCAAGGTTCGCCACGTCCACAGAAATTTCGACAGGAACTCAGTCGGGTGAAGGTTATGCTGATTGTGGCATACGACTGGGACGGTGTGATCCTTACACATGCTGTGCCTGAAGGACAAACTGTCAACCCAGATTACTATTGCCGATTTCTACAGCACCATCTGCATCCGGCTATAAGGCGCAAACGTCCACGTTTATTGCACAACAATATCCCTATCGTATTGCATGACAACGCTCGTTGCCATGTCGCAAACAATGTCACTCTCCTATTGCGACGGTGGCAGTGGGAAATCTTGGAACACCCTCCCTACTCACCCGACATGAGTCTTTGCGACTTCGATCTGGTTCCGAAGTTGTAGGAACCCCTCCGAGGTCACCGATTTCATAACATTTCGAGAACGACATCGTTATCGTTCAAAACGGTGCCAAAGAAAAATTGCCAAATCCACTTGTGAACAGACCTGCAACTTGTACCAGTAATTGTTTATACCTAACAAATAAATAGTTTTATTTCATACGTTAAAATATAACGTGTTTATTTCATGTAATAAATCATAATAGAATACAAAGTATATGTTTATTATATTACGTTTAAAAAGAAAATTTTATGTAGATTTTTATTAAATACTTCGTTGAGTGTAATGAAGGGAAATCAAAAATGTACATAGGTATCATGTTATGACTTCCGTGTTACAAAAACATATCAGTTTTATTTCTTTCAATCATTAGTTTTTAAGTTATTACAAACACAAAAGGTATAAGTAAATTCTTCTGCAGTGTGACTTTATTTATTTATTTATTTTTATTTTATTTTTTTGTTAGTGTATTGTTTATAATGCCATAATTAAGGAATAGCGTCCATCTTTGGTATATCGATAATAAGCACTTTCATGCCAAAAGTCACCAAAAAAGTTTCCAAGGGCAAAAACTCGCCAAATTTGACGCCAAATCCATTACCTGCCTATTGGAGCTTTTTAATGCGTTTTAAATGGAAAATTAAGGTATTTTAATGTAAGAGCTGGAAATGCAGAAAATTGACATTTTATCAATTTACTAATCCTCGTTGAAAGATTTTATACAAAAATAAATACAATTAGTTACAATTTCGTAACAATACACATTGATAAAGTGCTAATGTAGTTAGTTCTATGGCTATGATTCAACAGAAAACTTAAAAACATGGTTTATAAAAAGTTTTTTATCTTATATATATATAATTATTACTAACTTCGATTCTTGTTTGTTTGTTTGTTTGTCCAGTACAAATCTTGCAATCGGTTTTTAACTAACTTCCTGACTAGCTAGATACTTTTATTCAACTGGTTCGGGTCCCCGCTGCCCTCGACAGCGTTTATATGATTCGACAGAGAGTTTATTTAACTAACTTCCCGACTAGCTAGACATTTGAAACTTTCAGAATAGCTCAGAACACGATACCAAGGCATTTTTTTAATACTTTTAGCCAACTGTCTCGGGTCCCCGCTGCCTTCGGCAGTGTATATTATATGATTCAACAAACCTGTAACTTCCCGACTAGCTAGACATTTGAAACTTTCAGAATAGCTGAGAACAAGGCAACAATGCATTTTTTAAATACTTTTAGCCAACTGTTTCGGGTCCCCGCTGCCTTCGACAGCGTTTATTATATGGTTCAACAATCATGTAACTTCTCGAATAGCTAGACATTTGAAACTTTCAGAATAGCTCAGAACACGGTTACAATGCATTTTTAATACTTTTAGCCAACTGGTTTGGTTCCCCGCTGCCTTCGGCAGCGTTTATTATATAATTCACCAGAAAATTTATTTAACTAACTTCCCGACTAGCTAGACATTTGAAAATTTCAAAATAGCTCAAAACACGGTGACAATGCATTTTTTTTTTATACTTTTAGCCAACTGTTTCGGTCCTCGCTGCCTTCGGTAGCGTTTTTATGATTCAACAGAAAATTTAAAAACATGGTATAAAAAAGTTCTTTTTATCTTGTAATTATTCAAATTGTATTTACATATTGATGAAAAAGAAAGAAAATTGTAATAAAGCTTTTATAACACTTTGTAACTTCTTTGAATACAGATTTTTTCCTTGCCTAGTTTTTATCATTATATTTTAAGAACTTTGTTAATATTTATCTTATTTCTAAAAGAAATCCAGGATATGTATATTTCTAGCACACAGCAAAAAAAAAAAAAAAAAAGAAAGAAATGCTGAATATCTTACGAAATATACAAACATTTAGAAGTAAAACAAGGGGGAAAAAACTTGATTTTAAAGCAATCGCTTATTTAAAATTTTAAACAGTTTACATAATGAGATAATTTTATATTTAATTATCAATTACGATGTGAGACATAGATATTTATTTTACAAAGTAAAATAAATATGTGCTACTTTTTCTAATAATAACTGCAAGAAAATTGATTTAATATCAGTTTTGAAGTTTTGTTTATTTAATAAAAATGTAATAATAGAATTAAAACATTATAAAACTCTTGAAAATCACTTAGTTTTCATTTTTCTTCTTCCTTTTTGTACTAGATTTTATGAAATTTGTCTATTTACTTTTTATTTAAAAAGAGAGAGATAAATATTATATACTGAAGAGCCAAATAAAACTGGTACACCTGACGGACACGATTAGACTTTCGGCTCTGAAAGTTTATATCAGTGATGATTCGTTGAACAGATCGTACGCTGACACTTGTTAATGCCCCAACATTCAAATCTGCAACAATTTGAGGAAGGGCTGCACATTTGTCATGTTTAATTATTCTCGTCAGTCGTCGCTGATCCTGTTCTTTCATGACCTTTTTCCGGCCACAGCGACGTCGGAGATTTGATGTTTTACTGTATTCCTGATATTCACGGTACACTCGTAAAATGATCGTACTCAAAAATCCAAATTCCATAGTTACCTTGGAAACGATATAACCCCTCTTTCGTGCAAAATTTGTAACGCCATGTTCAAAGTCGCTTAAATCTTGATAACCTGCCATTGTAGCAGCAATAATCAATTTTACAGCTTTGATAGACACCTGTTATCTTACATAAGCACTGCCGATTGTATCGCGTTACTTTGATTGGTTCCATATAACTGTTATTTGCATATGGACGCCTGTACTAGTTTTTTGGCTCTTCAGTGTATATTGCATATAGACACAGAAATTTCTAAAAACTTTTCATAAAATGGACAAAAGCAGTTATGTTTTAACAAGTTAAAAATAAAAATAAAAGAAATAATCATCTGTTAGTGAAGCACTATTATAAAAATACAGAAAATCACAACTACTTTTTAAAAAACTTTGGCTAAATGATACTCACCATTACATAAAAATGTAGATCACCACATACGTTGAATACCGAAATATAGATGATAAGAATGGCTGTATTTATTTATAATCAGCCAAACCCAAGCATCTTAAATTCAGTAAATATTGAAGTACGGATTGATGACTTTAAAAAAAAAAAAAAGTAGAATTATGTTATAAACAAAATAATCGGGCCTAATGATAACGAACATTGATTACACACATTTTTACCGATAGCCCAACACACATCACAGTTATACAGAACATTTCAGATCATATTATCAAAAAATTACCTTGAAATCGATACATTATTGAAATACTATTATCTTGCTTTAAAATAAAACTCAAAAAATAATCTTTCTCACTTATCGCTAAAACTAAACAGCATAACACAACTTCTATTTTGAAAATGGCGGGCAAGACGATACGCTAAGCAAAAACAGTAGACATTGGCTACCCTCCAAACTCTCTTCTAGGGTCCAATTTAGTGTGAATTTTATTGAAGTGAAAGGATATTTAATCAGTGTTGTTAACTTTTTATTGAAAGGGATTTAGAAACGTTTATGTATATTTAAATATAAAGAGTATTAGAGGTAAGTTTTTTTATACGTACAGATATGCGTATTACTAATTGCTGCAATATGTAATTCTATGTATTTTTAACATAGGGGTATTCTGTGATATTTTTTTTTCATGTACACGAAGCGTACAAACGTGCTTATTACTAATTGCAGCAATATTTAATTTCATGCATTTTTGAGATTCATGCATTTTGAGATAGGATATTCTGTGATATTTTTTTTTTTAGTTTTCATGTACGCGAAGCATACAGACGTGCGTATTACTGCTTGCTGCAATATGTAATTTCAGGCATTTTTAACCCGTTAGTAGTCGCTAGTTGGTCGATTTGCCGCCCATCCTTCAGTTTTGACAGATTTTTTTATTCAATAGCCACCAAAAATTTTTAGAAGTGGCATTTGATACACATAAAACGCGAATAAAATCGAAGAAACGTTGATCACATCACTTTTTTAAATTATTGGTGCGAGTTAAATAAAAAGTGCGCAATCTGTAATAGATGGCGCTGTCTATAGCGACTACTAACGGGTTAAGATTCATGCATTTTGAGATAGGGATATTCGGCGATTTTTTTTTTTTTTTCATGTACGCGAATCGTACAGACGTGCGTATTACTGATTATTGCAATATGTAATTTTATGCATTTTTGAGATTCATACATTTTGAGATAGGGTATTTTGTGATGTTTTTTCTTTGGTTTTCATGTACGCGAAGCTTCCAGACGTGCGTATTACTTACTGCTGCAATATATAATTTCATGCATTTTGAGATTCATGCATTTTGAGATAGGGGTATTCTGTGATTTTTTTCATACACGCAAAGCGTACAGACGTACGTATAAAAAAACGTACGTATAAAAAACTTACCTCTATTACTCTTTATACTTAACTTGTTCGTCACCGTGTCACCCATATCTGGGTGACACCCATATCGTGGGGTCCCCCAAATATGGGTGACGCTCTTTTGGTTCAAGTTAATAGGATATTCAGTTGGATTTTTAAAAGGAATTTAATGGAATAAGCACTGAAATATAAATATAGGATATAGAATATAAAAATACCAAAAATATACACATTATACTATACTTTTCATTAATTTATACTTAGGGTAACGCATTACATTATACTATGTCTCATGGTGTTCGTCTAAACACATTTGAGGGGGTTTTGGACAACTGGAACAATAGGTCTCTCTCTTTCGTAATTTTTTTTTTTTTTTTTTTTTTTTTTTTTTTTTTACATTTTTCTTCGCTTCTTGGCGTTCAACAGTTTGCTTCGTCTTCTGGTAACATAGGGTGCACATGCTTCTTGTAGGCTTGCCTTGCAAATTCTTACGTATCTTTAAATGGTGGGCCACGTTCCTTGTATTATTTCTATTATTATCGGGCATAGTGTTTTCTGAGGACAACCATTCGGTAACGCGAAGTTCCCAAAATGTTCTTATTTCTATATTTTTATTTGTGGCTGACTGGTACATTTTATCTCCGTTGGCCAGATTTGGGCTCGGCGAGAAACTCAGCCGAATTACGCTGGGCGATGAACGTGTTAAATATGCATAAATGTTTCTAAATCCCCTTCAATAAAAAGTTATTAACACTGATTAAATATCCTTTCACTTCAATAAAATTCACACTAAATTGGACCCTAGAAGAGAGTTTGGAGGCCCGCCAACGTCTAGTATCCAAAACTTGTAACTTCCTTTCAGTGTTGCCAGCAGTGTTTCTAGATAGAAATTTCAAAATTTCCCTAGAATACAGTTAATTTTTCCCCAAAAGAGCACAATTATAAAAAAGTTTCCCCAAATGCATTTGATTACACATTTTTACCGATAACACAACACACATCGCAGTTATATAGAACATTTGAGATTATATTATTAAAAAAAATTACCTTCAAATCGATACATTATTGGATTACTAGTATCTTGCTTTAAAATAAAACTCAAAAAATAATCTTTCTTACTTATCTCTAAAACTAAACAGCATAACACAACGTCTGTTTTGAAAATGGCGGGCAAGACGCTACGCTAAGCTAAAACTTGTAGCTTATTTTCAGCGTTGCCAGCAGTGTTGCCAGATAGGAATTTCAAAATTTCCCCAGAACACAGTTAATTTTTCGCCGAAAGAGCACGATTATAAAAAAAATTTCCCCAAATGCTCTTTCTTTCTTTCTTTTTTTTTTTTTTTTTTTTTTTTTTTTTGTGTGTGTGCGTGTGTGTGTGTGTTTAACAATGTACGGTGCTTTAGGGTTAGTGCATGTGATTTAGAGATGCAAAAAACCCGGGAATTTAAAACCAAGGGAAAAAAAACCGGGAGTTTTGGGGAAAAAACTGGGAAATTTGGGAATTTTTCGGGGAAGAAATCTCTAAAGCAAATAATATGTTACTTACAAACTTTGAATAAACACCATAAAATGCAATAAACTCGCAACAATTGTTTCGGTTCGAAAAAACACACGACCCTTCATCAGGCGAATAAAGTAAGCACGAGTGCTGCAGTCAAAGCGTCGTGCGTTGCCGCTTTGACTGTAGCAATCGTGCTTACTTTATTCGCCTGATGAAGGGTCGTGTGTTTTTTCGACCCGAAACAATTGTTGCGAGTTTATTGCATTTTATGGTGTTTATTCAAAGTTTGTAAGTAATATTTTTTACAACGCCAGTTTTGTGGTGCTTTTTTTATTAAATAATATGTTGTTTACTTAATATAAAAGGCAATTTTAAAGACTTTGATATACTGATAAGCTTATAACATTCTTTTAATTTATCATTTCATTATCAATTTATTAGAACTCCAGCCAAATCATTAGCGTTTCATATATAAACTAGTATGTTGTGGCCACCACAAGACTTTCTTCTATATTTTCCTATACAAATTCACTCAGTAACAATATTGAAAAAAAAAAAAAAAAAATTCCAAGTTTCTTTTCGTTAAAAGTAAAAAAAATCGATAACGTTGTTGAAAATTATCACATATTTATAGTTCAACCATTCGTTTTAAAGGTATTGACGAGACCTTTAGAAAGATACCCATCTTTGAAATTTACCCCACCCCGTGGGGTACTTCCCCCCAGGGGGGGAAGCGATGCCCCCAAATGCACAATTTTTTTTTCCTAATTAACTACTACTATTATTAATAATTCGTATTAATTTTACAATCACAGGTTAAGAATAACTCTCATTATGTACATTTATACGAAATTTTGTCCTATACTGCCCTGTTAAAAATTTAGAAAAAAAATACGATCACAGCGCCTCCTGTTGTGCGATTGATCCCCAAATCTAATCAGCACCAGTTTATGGCAGTGGCCATCTAAATACAGAGTTTGGTTAAATTTTGATTAAAAAAAAAAAAATTAATTACGATTTTTTTCTAAGTTTTTTTTTTTTTTTTTTTCGTAAAAAGTAAAAAAAAAATCGATAACTTTGTTTTAAATTATCACAGATTTATAGTTCAACCATTCGTTTTAAAGTCATTGACGAGACCTTTCGAAAGATTGAAAATTTACTTCCCTCGAGGGGGGACTTCCCCCCCAGGGGGTTTGACGAGGCTCCTACACATACAAAAAAATTTTCCCAGTTGACTATCGCTGTTATAAATAATTCTTGTAAATTTTATAATGATTACTAAAAAATAATTCTCTTTATGCACATTTATACAAAATTTTGTCCTATATCACCATGTTAAAAATTTAGAAAAAGTAGGATGGCAACGCAACCTGTAAGACAATTTTTACCGAAAGTTGATAGGCACTAATTTATGTCAAGGTGCAACTACATACCAATTTGTATGAAATTCTGTGCAGTAGTTCCTGAGATACAGTTGCCACAAAATTTTGTCACACACACACACACAGACAGACAGACATTTTCTAAAAATGGTCCAATCGTGTTCTACAGCTCTCAAAACGTGTAAATCCATCAAAAACCCGAGGTCGAAAATTTTTACGAATCCAATACTTTCTTCTATTTAATATATAGAAGAAAGTAACAAATTATACTTTATATATCTGAAAAGATATTCCAATATAAAACCCTTTTTTACTAGATATATGGTGATATTTATATAACTAAATATAATTACAAAATATATAAGCTTAAAAGATAATGGTATGATTAAAAAAAAATAACAATTCTTTGAATCATAACATGTTACTTTTCTTAGGCTTATTGATTGGACTTAGGATTGCAAAAATTAGACTTAGGATTGTTATAAGCATTTTTCTCCACAGACACGTCTTACATATAGTTTTTAATTCCACAAGATAACATTATTTCATAAGCCTAAAATTCAATTAATTTCACTACATTATTCTAGATAAAATAACATGTATTAGCTACTTTTGTACTCAATAAAAACAATTGTTTTTTTCCTTTAAGCACTGCAAATTTTAATATTATAATTGTTATTAATATAAAGTATTATATAAAAAAAATAAATTTATAGATTTTCCACTTGTGATTCAGTTAGTAAAACTGCTAAGTATTAAAAAGTTGGTAAAAATGCTAATATTAATTAATATAGTGACAGAAACTTACCGTTAGTGTTAGCGACGAATGAATTATAATTAATTATTTTCTTCGTTTACGGAATGAACATGAACATCGAAGATGCTAGAATTAGCGGGAAAGGAAAAGGGAAATGAAATCTACGCAGAAGTGAAAGTTGAAATTAATTTAAGGATCGGGGGCTGTTTATACACAAAATTTTTTTAACAAATACAAAAATTATAAAAATATTCATAATTTCAAAATTCCCAGTTTTGGGGAATTTTCAAAATTTCCAATTTTGTCTTAAATTCCCAGGGGAAAAAAACGGTTTTTTTTTTCGGGAAAAAACCGGCTGTTTTGAAAGCCTTGCATCTCTATGTGATGTTAATGAACTCATTTACTAAATACAATAGTATTATCTGTTTATCTATCTAGATAGAAAAAACGAAATATGTAAGTCATTTAAAATTTTTTATTCATTAACAAATCAAATTTCATTTCTGAAATTGATAAAATAACATAATATGTCACAAATAATAAAGTTGTGCTTACTGTACGTTTTTTTCATATTCACATTTCTTAAGTCAAATATTCATAAAATGAGAATTTTTAAAGACCTTCAAATACAAAAAAGAAACGACACTGGTCCATAAAAATGGAAATATGCATTTTATACTAAATGAGTAGCTACTTATAATACTCGAAATGAAAATTATTTGTTAAATATCAGTATTAAAGCTCTATATTAAGTAGGAATAACTAACCTTAGGAGCAGAAAATAAACTTGGATTTTTCTTCCCTAAAGCTTTATTTTTTGCGATAGTTGATCGAAAGCCGCTAATACATATAAGCAAAGCAATTCTTCGCCATTATCATTTTGTGGGCAATTTAAATTAATTAATACCAATTAAAATCTTAAATTTCCCGCATACTTCTCGTGTAAACGATGAGTCTAGTATGTTCGGAGCGCCCCCTATCACCCACTTTCTCTTTAGGTCCATTTTTCAATGCTTACCGCCATTACCGTTGCCTCTCCTCTATGTAACTTCATGGTCTGATCTTAAATTCTACGAACTTTCGTAGAATGGGTGTGGTTAAGAACGATCTTAACTTGGTATTGCTGTGCCTCTACCGTAAGTCCTCCGCGTGTCCTAAGAAAGCCAGCCAGCCAATCGTAGACGCAGAGCGAGCTATGTTGTGATTGCGCGCGCATCCAGTTACGATTCGACAAAAGATAGTACAGCGTCTAGAATAAACAGTGTGGAAAGCGGCGAATAAAATTGTACTAAAAAAATTAAGCCTGTCACCAGATGTTACTGTAATCGAAGGTAGTGTCACGACAACAAAACCGAGACTCCCTATTGGTTAATTATATGCTTAGATCACGTGATTAAACTGACGAAACCTCGGAGGAAGGATAGATATGAAAAGAGCGAGAGCTCGTTTAAGTGAAGCTCGAACTGAAACCGGTTCAGCCATATTGGTGCACTCAAAACATTTACGAAAAACGTGTTGGGTAGTGCAAATTATGATCTATTTTATTAGTGTTTTTCTTACGAATCAAAGTTTCATTTTAAAATTTTAGCGTATTTATATATATAATTAATAATGCCGTCTTGTTCGGGGGGGGAGGGGGAAAAATTGGAATGTAAATTCTTTTTATTATTTTTATTATTATTATTATTATTATTCAAACAAAATTGTTTGTTTTTATTGCATAAGAAAACAAATTGCCCGAGTAACTCGTTCAAGTGCAAGGGTTTAAAACAATTGATATGAAATAAAACAATTTTTTCATATCATTATAACTACAGTCGGTAACAAAAGTGTCCGAACACTAGCAAAAATTCCTATGTAAAAAAAGTACACTTCATACGGTTTTGTTAAATAAATCCTTATCGAATCATGTTCTTACACTGACTAAGAACATGATTCGACAAGGATTTATTTAACAAAACCGTATGAAGTGTACTTTTTTTACATAGGCATTTTTGCTAGTGTTCGGACACTTTTGTTACCGACTGTAACAGGGATCAAGAAAACTATTTTAGAAGAGTTTTATCAACTTCTACATACTTGCCAACCTTTTAATTAAAAAAAAAAAAAAAAAAAAAAAAAAAAGTATATTTTAAAAATTGACATTTTAAACAATATAGACTGAATTTATATAAATATATAATTGATAAAAAAGAAAATATATGAATATTTACATAAGATTTTCTAAAAATAGTAATATTCTTTAAATAAATAGCCCATCTTTCAAATAAAATATTGAGATTATGTATATTAAAGAATTAATTTCAAATCCCAAAAATAGGACAAAGAAAATATCGCCTTACATTTGTAGCAGATTTTGCTTTATTAAGGAAAGAACAATTAAATTGTTCATAACAATTTTAAATTAAATTTTCATTAAATTTCAGATAATGAGGATCAGAATTTAGTTTTTAATTTTGTTATCTTGCTGAAAATACACTCATAATGACTATGTAAATATAATTAATTACAAAAGCATTATTTAAAAAACCCAAACATTTAAAATTATTTTGAGATAATTAAAATCAATATTGCAAATTTTACACTTACATTTAATAAGCCTCACAGCATAGCAGCGCCACCTGTTGGGAAATTTACTACAAAGTGTTATCAGGATAAAATCCCATTAAGATCCAATTAACTATAAAATTTTACGAAATTATACACAACAGAAGATGAAATATAGCTTTATCTTAAATGGGAGTAATATGCACAGTAGCGCCACCTGATGGGCGATTTACTCCGAAATATAATCAGTACCAATTCATATGAAGACTTAACTAAATATAAAGTTTTGTGGAATTTCGCCCATTACTTAATGACATACAGCACCCACAAATGTTGATAACACATACACGATACACAGTCAGACTTGCATTTTTAAAAATGGTCAAATCATTTTCAAAACGAGGAAATGCATCAAAAATTTTCACGAATTCAATACTTTCTTTTTCTGAATAGAAGAAAATAATAAAAATCATTATTTTTATCATTATCACAGTTTCAAATAGAAAGCAATCTATGTTCTCGCCAATTTAACATAAAATTTAAAACTATAATTTAAAACTATATTTCTTATAAGTTTTTAGCTTTTTCAATGTGATATTTAACTTTAAATAAGAAAGTTTTTCCAGGCCGCTGTGTTGTGTAATTTTACGGCATGAAAAAGGAAAAGAATATTTACCGATGAAATGCTCCTGCTTTTATTTCATTATAAAAAAAAAATTACAATAATCTGGTGTGTCACTCACACGACTTTCTCTTATCCTGAAATTTAATACTATAAATACAGGTTGGCCATTAAGAGATAAGATAACAATGTTATGTAAACCTATGTTAAACAATTCAAATTAGGCTTCGGGAGAGATTTATATGATAATTAGTTCTGTGTGAGGAGGCTACCGCCCCTCTCAACACGCCGTTTCATTAATGCACCTACATTTATATAGAATTTAATTTGGTTATTAAAAAATAATTCTGTTTTTAAAAAATAATTTATTAAAATTATTATTTAAAAAAATTATCTTTTATGATAATGCAGACGATTTCCTTATTAGAGAAATAGTATAACACCAAATATCCTAAAAAAAGTCCATTTTATTCTCAATATTAAAAAAAAAAAAAAAAAAAAAAAAGTTTTTTTTTTTTGTTGTTGTTAAAAGTAAAAAAAAAAATCGATAACTTTGTTTTAAATTATCGCAGATCAATGGTTCAACCATTCGTTTTAAAGGTACTGGCGAGCTCTTTTGAAAGATACCCCTCTTGAAAATTTACTCCCCTCGAGGGGGGACTCCCCCCCCAGGGGGGAGGCGAGGCTCCTGCATACACAATATTTTTTTCCCCTGTTGACTATCTTTATTACAAAAAATATATATTCGTTTCATTTGGTTTAGTGCAGTCTATAGATGTTAAACTCTACTTACCTGCAATTTCCCCCATACACGTAATGTATTTGAACTTTTGAGTGTCCCTGTACACGAACCATTTGCTTGATCTTAACGAAAAGTTTAGTGTAGCATCCTTATATGATACAAATTTAGAATACTAAGTTTGAACTTTCTGTCATAATTTGTTTTTGAGATATGCTGATAACAGACAGACACACACTCACACACACAGACCATTTGCTAAAAACGTGATTTTCGTATTCAGGGGACCTCAGAATATGTAAATATAACAAAAACTCGCGTTCGAAATTTTGACCCAAAAACAATACTTATGGGTAAGAGAAAGTAAAAAAAAGATTGATACACTAAACAAAAAATATTTCTCAGTATTTTTGAAGGATAAACCGTGATTTATACCGTTTTTTCGTACGTTTAACACTAACGGCAATAGAATTTAAGCGAATAATTTGGGTGCACAGTTAAAGGGACACGAGTTAAAGGGACCTGATACAGTTACTTCACTCTTTCTCCATTGAAAACCGGCTCTCGCCGTCTCCATTCTTATTCTTCCTCCGAGGACGAAACTGGAAAAAACCAATCAGGTCTTCGATTTGAGCAATAGCTTCGATCACAGCGACATCTGGGTAAGCTTAATTTTTGTAGCATCATTTTAACATCACGGTTATAGGCGATTGCCACAATGTTTATTCTAGACGCTGTAAAGATAGTACTGAGGTCGTCGTAAGATAGTGAGGCAATGAAATACGACTTGCGTTTTGTTTACATCTGAAGACAGAGTTTGCGCGTAAGATAGTGTTGAGCGAGGCACCGCAATCCCAGCCTTAAAAGCATAATGTTTTAAATACTTATTTTATAAATAAAAATTTGTAAGGTAATATGAACATTGAAAAAAAATTATTGAAATAAAAATGATAAAAAGAAAGAAAAGAAGTGTGTGCCTAAATTAAAGTGACCATATTTTTTTCATTGAATTTGAGGGCAAATATGGCGGTGTCCTCGAATTTCGAGGACAATAAATAAATAAATCACCCTAAATTGTAAAATTTTAGTAATTTTTATGTATAAAGCACTTAAAAGAACTTATTTCAGCTTATTTATTATACACATAATAAATTATTATAATAAAACATTAATAACTTTATAACCAACGTCCCCAAATGTGTTGTAATTTTTTGGGGACGAAGGTAGTTTTCGAGGACGTATGTTCAGACTACCCTAAATAATCTTTGTGTGTGTGCATGTGCATACATTTTTAAATGTGGATAACGTAATTTATTCATTTTATTTTCTTGTTGTTTCACAATTTTGAAATAAATAGTTACATTATCTACAGGTAGATGACAGCACTATACAAGTATCTAAATTCTAATAGAGCAGTTGCAATCATCTGATGGCAGCATGGCAACGTGGACAGGTTGTCCTCCAGTCCTGGTTGCCATGCGCCGTTGCCATGGTGCTATGAGCTGTTTTCAACTGTTATATTGGATATTGCTGCTTACCGTGCTGTTTTTGTGTGCGTTTGTTTAAAAATGGCTTCTATTTATTTTCATTCGTAAATTATTGAAGCTAAAGCAAAATATCTTGAAAAGATCAAGGAATTTTGACCCCTATTTGATGAAAGAAGAAGGATTTTCTTGAAATCAAAATGAATTTCTAGATGTTAGTTATATGGACATTGTGAAATATATATAGTGTATGGAATGTATGCGATGTGCAAGATTTTAAGGCTTTCAAAATTTACAAGAATATTTTTGTGTGGCTTGTTGTTGAATGTAGCCTAAAGAAAGATTTGTAAAGTGCATCTAATGATCGAGAAAATAAGCGTGGAATTGATCAGAATATTAGCACTAGTCAACTTACAGATCAACCTTCACAACTGGAATTCGTTTTTACAATTTTTACGCATTTTTAAATAAATAAATAATGACTACTTATTGATATATCATCTATAGTCTACATTTTATTTTGATTTTATATGTTAACACAAATTTTGAATCTTGTTTAATAAAATTAGCAATGCAGTGTATTTTGTGGATGAATTTTAATTCTTATTTCAATTCACTAAACGGATATTTTTGGAAATCCCGTTTTTATCATTGAAACAGTTAATGTCTTAATCATTCATTTATATATTAATTTATTTTCTTAATGTCTTCTGGGAGTCTTTAAAAAGTCCTTACTTTTATTTATCATACATGTGTACACACCATGTTTTATTATTATTTATTTATTAAATTTTTTGCTACTATATAATTATATTACAACACATTGAATTGTAAGATATGTATTTTTTATGAACATGTCAATAATATTAGATATTACGAGAGTAAGTTTGTAATAGTATACGTGTCCTTCAGAATATTTTTAACCATCTGATAGCTTGCTGCAGAACATTAAAAAGTATGCAATGGGGTAAAAAATTACTGTAACATTAAGTTCGATGATTGAAAACATAATTATTCTTTTATATGGTCAATTATATTAAAGGCATTAAGATTAAATAAAGGCATGGGTGAACTACTACATAGATATTGTATTATACCTTCAAAACTTCATTAAGTACTTTCCTAATTTAACAGTATTTATTACAATAGCATTAGACAAGGTGCAGCTTTAAAAGTAAAGTGAATATTTCAAATTATTCAAATAAAAGAATTTTTTTCTGAAATCTTAATAACTTTCAAAATTTCATTATTAATTTTATTAAAAAAGTGCATCTGTATGCTCTACCTCAAAGCATTTTGACTTAATCTTCGAAGTGAATTTATATAGTTATTCAAAGCTGTACTGTTAAAATTTATTTGCAATTGTAGAAGTATAAGGTGATATGAAAAAGCATACTTGCCCCATTTTTCAATTTAAATTATTGAACTTCTCAAAATTCGATGCTTACTTACATGTCCCATTTTCAGAGATTTGAAAATTCATTTAAGAATTTTCTATTTTTAATTCATATCTTATTCTTATAGATTCAAAGATTCGTTTGAAGTTTTGGGGAAAGAAAAACACTAACAGATAGAAGTCATTTATGAATTACAGTCGGCAGCATAATTATTGAAGTGTTAGAAAATTTCTATTTAAAAAGTTTGCACCTAATAATATATACCTGTTTTGTTCAGTAACTATTTGTCGAGTCATGATCTTAGTCTTATACTATTTATGAAAAAGTAAGCTGATGATAAAAATTAGCAATCAAACTATTAAAAAAATATGAAAAATATGGATGTTTGCTTCAATAATATTGCTACTAACTGTAAACGGAGAAAATTTAAGATATATATATATATATATATATATATATTTTTTTTTTTTTTTTTTTTTTTTTTTTTAAGCACAGTGTCACCTTATGATACGTTGTGCTATGCTATGAGGATGTTTTCTTAAATATTCACGGCAAAAGCTTTTGGGTCTGTTAATCTTCATCAATAATCAAAGTTAACCTTTCAATTTTTCTGATACTTAAATTTATAAAATTATTGAACATAAAATCTAGTGATAACCCAAATAATAAAGTGACAAAGCACTGAATGATAGATTTTTTTTAATTTCATTAAAGACGCTATTTTTAAAAGGTGACATTTGAAGAAATATATTACTGATTGTTTGTTTTTATTTACACTGTTTTACACTTATCTGAATGCTGCATGAGATGAAAATGAATTTATAAAACACCTACTTAAAGAGTAAACAGATGCGGTTGTTCACCATTCAGAAAGAAATCATTTGTCTGTGTAAAGAAGTATCAATTTGACATAGAGCTGAAATTAATAAGAGCTTAAATTTTTCAAAGCCAAAGAGAAAACCAAAACAATTTAGCTTAAACAAAGTAATGTTGATGATAAAGAACTGGATGAGTTGTCTGCAATTAAGTTTAATTGATCTTTCATTGGAAAATGAAGGTGACTGTTAATTTTGATTCTAAATTTTGTGTAACAAGTAACCAATTACAAAATAAAATTTCATTTTAAAGCTATTTGTTACTTCAGTTTTTAATTTGAATAAAATATATTTGATTATTTATTATAAAATATTGTATAATTTAAATCTGCTAACTTTCTTGCACAATTTAAAATTTTATGTATAAACTACAGGCTTGGATTCAGAGATTTTCAAGCAAATTAATTTTCATCCACTGCACACTATTAAGTTATTGATTAATTAAATATCTTAAGATAATAAACATATAGTTTATATGTAAATTATGTGAATTAGATTTCTTAAGCAAACCTACAAGTATTTTCTTCGAAAATCTTTATATATAAATAGAATATTCTGTTTAAATTTCAAGTTTTAATGATGGTTTAGTTATAATAGAAATCTTTAGGCATTAAAAAAATTACGTTAGTATTTTAATATGACTAATTAAACAGATCTACAGAATTAATGTTGGCAAAATTTGATTTGATAATTTTAATTGCTACAAATGTTTTTTGTTGTGATGAAACAAAAAATGAAGCCAGTTCTTCTTTATCATGCACAGATTTTTGTCAATACAAGCTCTACTGACAGAATTTCATGTTGGTAGACATGAAAATGTATATTTCCATGATTAATTTTAATTAATCATGGAAACATATGATAAAAGTTTTTACATAATTATGTTGGTGGAAGAGTCATGTAAAAAATTGTGTCTGTAGACATCCTGTATTGACAAAAATCTGTATTTGATAGAGAAAAACTGGTTTCATTTTCGGTCAGCACACCAAAAAACATGATCAGACAAAATTATTAAATAAAATTTTTAGATGTAGATCTGTGTTAATTTCTGACAAGTACTTTTTGACTTAAATACGTAATGAACATTTAGAAAAAATCGCTTTGGGGAACTTATCGGAGAATATTCTCCAATTGAAAATTATGATTGTAAAGAGAATATATTATAAGGCTTGTTTTTTTTAGTTGTGCATGTCAAACTGAATAATTATGAATAAATATTATAATTTAAGTCATAAACATGAAATTTTTTTATGTATTTAAAAATAAAAAGAATATTCTCGATTATTCTCCGATATTGAAGCTTCAGATAATATCAGAATAATCTTGTTCTTGGAGAATATTCTCACCTCACATCTCTAATTTGGTTATTTAAAGTATTCTTGATTATTTCATATAATATCTGTCACACTTCAGTTTATGAATAAAAATAATTGAAGCTGTACTATTTTAATATTAATTTGAAGTAGTTTAAAAACATATATTCACAGTTCAATCGAAGAATCAATCCTTTCCCACATCAATTTGTTCCTTGTTTAAAGTAAAAAAATGTCAAATTATTTTAATGCTTATTTTCATAGATTTATATATTCCTAAAATTAAAAAAAATTTGGCAATAAAGTTGCCATAAATGATACAATCGATGCCCTTTGAAATATCCCTTCTAGTAACCTTTTACTGCTACATTTTCAAGTTGCAGCTATTTCTTATCAATCACGTTTTTTTCCTAATATGTCAAAAATGGATGAAAACCAACGAAAATTTGTGATTTGCCCAGAACAGAGAAAGAATCAGCATAAATTTTATATATGTCGTCCTTGGCGATCAAAAACATAATACAAAAATATACATGCAAGATTTATATTTTTGCAATATATATTTTTTCAAAATATTGTTTCACATTATTGACTGCTCTTTTAATATACGTTATTAACCCGATCAGGTTATTGTGGGTCATTGGAGATCCAAACCATTTTTCTTATGTATCATCCGTCAGAATCCACGCATAGAAGATATACCTATCTATTGTGCCAACGACTTTTTTCGTAAACTTTATTATGCAATTTGAATTTTTGAAATATGTCAATTTGGTCAAAAGTTATAAATTTTTAGTAAATGCCTGCATTTTATAGAAATGGACGTATTTTTGATGAAAAATAAAGTATTTGATTACATTTCTTTCGCAACATTCATTGCCAGCCCTTAAATTAGAAGTGTTCAAGAATTTTATAACATTTTTTTTCATTAAAAATTACACATTCTAACATTGCTCGGGTCTTGAGTGACCCATGATAAACTGACAAGGTGGCGAAAAATACGGAAACCTGACCGGGTTAAATTAACCATGATTTTTTAAAGGAATTAAATATGTTCCCAAATAACTTGATGATTTTTTTTTCTTTTTTTGCCAAGGACAACAGATATAAAATCATCTCCAAAGGGAGACAAAAGACCCATTTGAAAAAAAAATTTAAATGATATGAAAATGTTTATGCTTCCAAACTAAAAAATTCTTAGAACTAACATTTATTTAAAACTTTTAATGTGTATATTGTGTGTTGTCATCAACGAAGTCTGCTTGGCGAGATTTGCAGCATTATTAAAATTTTTTTATGTGTATACTATGTTTTTTCACCAATAAAAGAAGACAATAAGCGCTTTGAGAGTGGGGGCTAGCTAATGGGTTGAACAAAAAATATATTTTATAGTAAATAATGTCACCAGATAACAGCTAGTACTTCTATTATATAACATAACATATAGATACAACTAAAATAAACACTTTTATTGTAGCGAAAATGGCCTGCCACTAACATACTTTTTTTTTCTCTTTCAAAATATAATAAATTATTAATAAATAAATAAAATACAGGGATGAGGTTAACAAAAATACAAAAAAACTGAAACTGTACGCGCAAAGGCAAGAAGTTGAAATGAAATACTAGAATTTTGATGGCAAAATTTATTATATGATTAACAATAAATATTTATTTTAATCTTCAATGTATAAAAAAACAAAAGCACATAAAAAAAGCTGAAAAGCTAAACGTACAAAAAAGCTGAAATCAGCTGAAAAATCTCACCCCTGAAAATAAGAACTACTGAATAATCTTTAAAAAATAGTGGATTGTGTATTTTTTTTTTTTTTTTTTTTTTTTTTTTGTAGATTACTGTCTTACAAGGAAACATTCAAAAGGTGTCGTCTTAAAAAAATATATGTGATTCTACTCTTCATAAAACACCAGAAAGTGAAAAAATTGTCAGCTGAAATGAATTGCAGCGGCCACAAAAAATTATCAAAATTAAACAGGCAACAAGGCAATATCAAAATTAAACAGGCTAGGCAATAAATTCGCTTGCATCAAGATTGCTGTGTATGAACAGAACCGTGTTTTGCTTCTCCGCCAAGTACTCAAAATCAATCGCCTAATACTGTGAAATCGACAAATATACTTAATTTTGATAATTTTTTGTGGTCGCTGTAATTCATTTCAGCCGATAATTTTTTCGCTTTCTGGTGTTTTATGAAGAGTAGAATCACATATACTTTTTTCAATATTTTTTGAAGACGACACCACTTGAATGTTTCCTTGTTAGAGTTATGAAAATTGCAAACACATGCACTGAAATATAACATTAAGAAATTTCATGAAAACTATCAATATTAAAAATAATAATACTCAAAAAAAATTTTCGCTATTTTACTTTATTACAGTTTACGTGGACTTGGCATTACAGAAGATTTCATATAGAAGCTTATTTATCCATTTAATATTTATGAATTTCCTGTAGATACTTAAGAAAGATAAGAATTCCTATAGATATTTAAGAAATTCCTTTAGATATTTAAAAAAAATTTCTGAAAATTTTTGTAGATATCTGAAAATATTTTTACAATGGTACTTGAAATACTTAAATCATGTATTTTAATAAATAGATTTATTATTTTTTATAATTACACTGCTCTGTATGGAAATCACCATAACACCATTTTTTGCAAATTCTTATGTAAAATGACTTCCTGAATCCATTTTGACCTAACACCCACCTTTTTGAGGGGACGCCTCCCTATTTTTGTTAATTTTCCGGAATTTTATGGTTGTAAATTTGATTTGTAGGGGAGAAAAGGATTATTTTTGCGGTTAATTATCTTCTGCGGGGCTATAGAAGTGAAAAATTCTATAACATGAATATTTGCAGCAAGGGAGAAATTTACCATTGAAATTACAAATTAAAATTATTACATTTTATTAATCAGTTATTGTTATTATACTTTTTCTGTTTTTAAGTGTTAAAATAATTTTTTTTTCCATTCTCCAAATCAAATCCATATCCATAAAACTGCCAAACAGTAATAAAAATTTGGGGAGAAGGTAGCATCTCAAGAAGATTGAGTGCGGTTGGGCAAAATTTGGGTTATATTCAGATTCAGGAGTTCATTTTACGTAAGAATCAGTAGAAATGGTATCTGGTCCTGAATTTTTGTTTTTGCAGCACAGTGTTATTTAACTGAACAATTGAATAAAAATTATTGTATATTTAAGAAATTAAATGAATAATACGTTAGGTATAAATGACATATTTTTATATAAAGTAATTTATCTCAAAGGCAGTAACATGTTATCTCAATCGCCAGATCATATATTTTTTATGTGGCTCTAAATATCTAAAATTACTTTTGTTACACACATATAAAAACTGGTATTAAAATGAAAACTAATAACTTGATAAAAAGCTATACAGTCGGTAACAAAAGTCTCCGAACACTAGCAAAAATTCCTATAAAAAAAAGTACACTTAATACAGTTTTGTTAAATAAATCCTTGTTGAATCCTGTTCTTAGTCAGTCTAAAAACAAGATCAAGAACTGTCTAGTTCAAACCTAATTAAAAATTTCCTGCATCACTGGGGTCTTAAGGCAGCACGCAATCTCTCCTTGTCTGCAACCAAACCCTATGTTATTCTATGGGGAATGTTATGAAAATTTTACAGTAATTAATCCTTTGCACTCGACTTTTTTTCGCTCCGGCGAACCAGCAGCACGAGGCGATTTTTCTCTTATGTACTGAATGACTTATCATTAAAATAAATGATTTCACACACAATTTAATTCTTAAAACTTTTTATTTACCCATTTTATGTAACTTTAATTATACTTCAAAGAAGGATTTTAAACATTACCACATCAAATCAAGTGGTAATAGAAAGTCACCTCTTAAGTGCAAAGGGTTAATATATATTTTTAATATTCTGTTTTCTCCTTACATTCAGAAAACTTAAATCTGTTAATTTACAGTGTATTTTTCTCGCATTTTAGCCTAAAAAAAAAAGAAGGGAAGCAAAAATTAATTTAACAGTTGTGAGCTTTTCGAATATGAAAATTAGAAAAACAAATCCAGTTTTGAAGATTAATAAGAAATAAAATACTTTTACGGTTCTTTATTTAGATATATTTAAACTTAACAACAAAAAAAAAAAAAATGCTGTTGATGATGATTAATGCAGACGTAATTGTCCAATTTTCGGCTTTGTACTGTATATGTGATTCTACTCTTCATAAAACACCAGAAAGTGAAAAATTTATTGGCCGAAATGAATTTCAGAAAAATATATCTTTTTTTTTTTTTTTTTTTTTTTTCTATCAATATTTTAACTTCTAAAAAAGAAACATTCAAAAGGTGTAGTCTTCAAAAAATATATATGTGATTCTACTCTTCATAAAACACCAGAAAGTGAAAAAAAAAATTATTGGCTGAAATGAATTACAGCGACCACAAAAAGTTATCAAAATTAAGCATTTTTGGTGATTTAGCGCTAGCACCGAGATTATCATGTACGAACAGAACCATGTTTTGCTTCTCCGCTAAGTACTCAAAATCAATCGCCTAACAGTGTGAAATTAACAAATATGCTTGATTTTGATAATTTCTTGTGGTCACTGTAATTCATTTCAGCCAATAATTTTTTTTTCACTTTCTGATGTTTTATGAAGAGTAGAATCACATATATATTTTTTGAAGACTACACCTTTTGAATGTTTCCTTTTTAGAAGTTAAAATATTGATAGAAAAAAAAAAAAAAAAAAAAAGATATATTTTTCTGAAATGCACTCCAGAAAAAAACCCCTAACCCTCCAAGGATTTCCCCATGTTTAAGGAGGGAAAAACAAAATTCATGAACAACATCAATAATAATAATCAGGTTACGTCATATTATTTCGCTATATAATTATGTATGTGGCAACCTCTTTTTTTTAGAGAAGAAATTATTTGCCTTTTTTAATATATTTACACAATTAAATATTGTTACATACAAATTTTCATTTTGTTTATTAATGTAAGTTTTTTTTTTTTTTCTTTTTAATAAGTTAAATTTTAAGGCTAGGATTTTCTTAAAAAGATGTTTAGAAACCACGTACATGTGCTTTTATCTTTGATATTTAGAATTACTTCTAAAATGCTGCAGCGGTTAACAAATTTCCTTTACATCAGATTACCTTTTTAAAAAAAAAAAAAAAAAAAAAAAAAAATGAGCCAAATATCATGTCTTGGGTCACAGATGACCCGCCTCGGTAATTCTAGTGTTAGGTGATAAAATATATTTTTTAATATTCTTATTCTATATTGAAACTTAAGATGCATGAAATATTTTAATTCCCTAAAAATTATCTCAGGATAATTTTGCATATAAGAATGATGAAGAAAAAGTTTTGAATTATTATAGCATGAGTAAACTACTGAGCTGGAAGTATGAAATATAGCAATTAACTTAATTGTGCAGACATACAGCCTAGTGCAAAAGTTTTGGAAATATTTCATAAAAATATGCTGTTTAACAACATTTTATACTCAAAACACTTTTTTCTTTTTCAATTTAAAAATTCACAAAATTCTTCAGGTGTGCAATCATTCTTTCAAATTCTCAATATATAATATTTTATATTCAACCACAGTATTAATGTATACAATATTCAGGGATGAGATTAGCAAAAAGACAAAAAAGCTGAAACTGTACGCAAAGAAATTGAAGTACCTTTATGACAAAATCTATTATATTAAAGCAATAAATAAGTTTTTAATCTTCATTAAGCATTCATTCAAGTTTAGATTAGCTGATGTAACAAATGCACATCAAAAATCACAAAAAAAAAAGTTAAGAAAACTGAAAAAAAGCTGAAAAGCAAAATTTATTTACAAAAAAAACTGAAATCAGCTGAAAAATCTCATCCCTGAATATTACTTTGGAATACATTTGTAAGTCCCAGTATGCAAATAAAGTGCAATTTATAACATTTTCAATAAGGAATATGCTGTAGGAAATCCAAATAACAAATCATTGAAGAGATACCAGAAAGAATTACGATAATTAGAATGATAAATTCAAATAAAATAGTTTTTATTATTCAGAGTTACAAAAAATACAGATGAATAATAAGCTGAAATATTCAAATATTTTTTTTTATTTTTCTTGAATTACAAGTTTTAAGAGATATTTCTCTGCGGAAGTCTGCTGTCAGCACAATGGGCCTAAAAAAATAATAATAATAATAATTAATAAATAAAATAATAATGAAATAATTTACAACAATTTTTATTTTATATTTGTAAAAACTACTTTTTAAAAATGCAAATTACCCTTTCTCATACCAACTGAAAATTGTATTTTAATAGAATTTATAAAATATTCATTTACAATCCCCCTCCCACACACACACTCATTGTAATGAAGTTTCATGAATTTCCACAAATATTTAGTTTCACCTACTTTGTGTGGTTATTTGATATTATCACACAAATCAAAGTGTAATAATTCAATAGTAGTATTAAAATGGTATTTCCTATAACAAATAAACACTAAAATCTATAATAATAACAGGAAAGGTTTGTCTGCCTGGTCATGTATGTGTTCGGCCCCCGCTAAATACAGAAGTATAAAAACTGACATACGGGTGCATAGAGGCCTTCTGGACAGTGTTGGCTTGCTTTTGCCTGACCCCAAAAAAACCTGGGTGAGTTTTTTTTAATAAAACCCACTTGAGAAAACCTGAGAAAAAATTCAAAATACTATTTAAAATCACACTTTTATCTAATTTACAATAAACATACATAAATATCAGGGTTGATATTTTGTCACTTTTTTGTCAAAAGTCCGGGACACTGGACAAAACTCTGAGGAAAAAAACAAAAAAAACTGGACAAAATAAAATCCGTTGAACTGTGCATATTCAATAGATAAAATTATTCTGTTAAAGCAGTAAATTGTACTTAAAACTTTGAATTAGCAATTTAGCAATAGAAATATTTTATTAAAAATTGATAATTTGATTAATGAAAAGTGTAATAGTTTAATAACGATAAAAAAAAAAAAAATCAAAGAAAATATTAATTACATTAGTTATGTATAATTTGCAAATGTAACAAAGTAAATCTGTTGTGAACTATTATTACATTATCATAATGAATATTGAGAGAGAATAGAAAAAAATAAGTTATCTAATGCTACACCTAAATCTTTAAAAACAATGAAATGGACAAGGCCAACTTATGCAACATAGACCTACAACATTTGTAATAAATTTGAAGTTCAATCAAATGAGGCATTTAAATGCTATCACACTTTAAATAATTTTAGACTATAGGCCCTAATGTTACAGAATTTTTGTTTGTGTCCCTGTAAAAACCTATTTGATAGATTCACCAAAATAAATCTGTACAGTTCATTTAACGGTGAACTATAACATGTATATGAATTTTCAGCTGAACCAAATAAGGCATTTAGTTGCTATCACATTTAGGCTTTAATGATAAAAAATTTTATCTTTGTGACTCTGTAAAAAACCATAAGTGCTAGATTTTCTAAGATGTATACAGTTCGTGCTATGGTAACCTATAACATATGGTATCAACTTTTAGCTCATTCGAACAAAGCATTTAAACATCTTATTCACTCACATGCATATACAAACATGCATCATCGTAAAAACAACAAAAAATATTCGTGAAACCTCAAAACCTATAGATACAACATCAGAAAGTCAAATTATTGTCATGATTACAATACTTTTCTTACATATGTATTTTCGGAAAACAAAAAAATTGCATGAATGATATGTGAACCATTCAATTTCATCATGCTTAATAACATATTTTTAAAAAGGCATTTATGACTATGAGAGAGGAAATGACAATATAGTTGAAAGCAGTGGGGGAGAGGGGGGAGATTAAGATTGAAACTATAAAATATCACTTTTGCTCCAATCCACCCTTAGTAAAATATACATATATTTATCTATAAAATATTGTTAATTTTGCATGTCTATTTCATTAATGTCTTATTTTGAAATATTTAAATTGATTATATATACACATATTAATAAGGAATTGTTTTATATATATGAAAAGAATAAGGGGGGGGGGGCGATGCCCCCACATGCACAAATTTTTTTCCTAGTTAACTACTACTATAATCAATAATTCATAATAAATTTACAATCACAAGTTAAAAGATAATTTTTAATGTACTACTCACAAATAATTAATAGATGGTATATAAAACAAATATTTTACACATTATTACAACATGAACAAGGAATTTTCAGAAATATTTGAGGTGCTCAAAACTGTTCTATAAAAAAGAAAATTCTAAAAAATTTATAATTATCTTATTAAAACACAGTATATATATATATATATATACATATATATATATATATATATATATATATATAAGCAAGGAAAAACGAGCTGTTTGTCATGTAAAGAAAACTATGTGACTCGAGGACTGTAAAAGATAAATAAATAAAAATTAAATTAAAAAAAAAAATCTGAAAACTTTAATAATACAATACTGTTAAGTAACGTAAAAGGACGATAATTAAAAATATTTTATGAAAATCTGTTTAATGTGAAAAATTTAATAAAGCAACACTAAATAGTTATTAAAATCCAGTTTTCTGTCATAAAGAGAAGATAAATAGAATTTTCGAATGTTCAAAGTACAGTTAATCACAAAGATAAAATATTCAAAATTAATTGAACTTCAAAATTTTAAAACATTTTATTATTTATTTATTATTATTGCTTTATAATATAAAAGTTATTAACTCAAACGTAAAAGACATAAATCAAGTAGGTTTTTGCACATATAAGTTTTTAAAATTGTGAAGTAAATTTTTTGACAGAAAGTAGTTGCACAGTTTTTTTTTTAACTGTTACATGCATTTTATTACGTGTGTGTGTATATATCTTATATATTCACACACATTTAAATACTACAGTTAGATAAGTCTAAGGATATATATTCAAGATAAAAGACAGAAATATACAGGAACTCGAAAAGAACGAGTAATTTCAAATTAATGTGATGGGAGGGAGGTTATTATAACACTTAAATATTTTAGAATTACCATTTGATTACATAACTTTGTTTCTGAAATATGAACATTATCAGAATCAGTGTTTTAATGTAAGATACTGAATATGAAAATGAAAAAATATTTCAAGAAAAAACATCGGAATATAAATATTATAAGTTTCTGAATACGTTATTTTATGTTAGAAATTTCAAAATTTTCATTTTTTACGGGCGGAAATAAACCTTTTCGGAGAAACCGAAAAAAAAAATTAGTTTCCTTCCATTCTTTGACTATCGGTGAGGATAGATATTGTATGCTCTTACGAGGGTTAATTGACTAGTAATAAAATAAATATTTTATTACAGTGTGATATTTTAAATGTATTTTATTCTGGTGTATTTTGACTATTAAAAATTTTTGTTTTACTTTTTAAACTGAAATGGTATACGAATGACAATAAGTAACTGGGTGTTTACTAACCTGATATAAAATAATCACTGCAATTCTTCATGTAGTTTTCTGAATTCTCAAGTCATCACTATCACATTTCAGACTGGTGAGAGTTTGTAATCCATTTTCTTTTTCTTTTCTTTCTTCTATTTGTTACCATTACTGTAAATCATGAAGTTAGACATCCTAACACAGCATAAACACCAAAACAAAACAATCAGTGCAATATAAAGTACAGTCGGCTGCAAAATTATTCGAGCACTAGCAATAATCCCTGTCTAAAAAAAGTACACTTAATACTGCTTTGTTAAATAAATCCTTATCGAGTCATGTTCTTAGTCAGTCTAAGAACATGATTCGACAAGGATTTATTTAACAAAACAGTCTTAAGTGTACTTTTTTAATATAGGAATTATTGGCTAGTGCTCGAAAAATTATGCTGCCGACTGTATCAACACCATTCTAAACAAAATGCCTTCGGACTGCGCATTGACGTCACGGAAAATCGGCCAACTGGAACAGGAATTCAGGAATATGCTGGAACAACTAACTTTAGCTTTTTTACATTCGATGGTTAGTTACGTGTTACGTACGTTGTTGTTTATGCATTGTTGCGATAATCGTTTAATGAAGCTTATTTTAGAAATAATGAATCATACCTTAAGTTCATGTAAACATGAAAAAACAAAGTGTCTTTTGAATCTGAGTGATTTTCATGCAGTTTTTCCAAATTATCAATAATGTCAGCAAGAACTTTCATGCTGTTACATGTTAATGGCAAAACATGGCTTCCTATTTTTTTAAGTTCACAAGATGCAATGAATGCTCTTACTTAAAAGTCATTTTCAATCACTAAAGAATGGGATATAGTAGGTGCAGGATTCTTTGTCATCCTTGCTAATGTTATGGAATTATCATCTTTATGAAAACACCATTTTCCATTCACAATATTTTGGATTTTAGATAGCTCATCAAGTGAAGTAAACGAGTCTTTTTCATCTTCTAATTTTTTTCAGTTTTATACTGTCAGCTATAGCTCTAGACAGCTGGCAATTTTCAAAGACAGATTTTTTTCTTTTCAGGACTCATTCTGTGAATTTTTTGTTTAGATAAATAGGAAGGAGCACCAGGAATTTTACTTGGCACAGCCCTCTTCCTTAGTCGTGGAATCTTCAGTTTTGCAGAAACCAATTTTCCAGTGTATGAGTCAAACATTTTTGACTCTCTTTCAATATCACTTTCATCAAAGTGTTTTTCACAAACCTGAAACATATAAAAGGTTAGGTTTTAAAAAATACTTTTAAAGTATACTTTCTATTTAACTGATTAAAATGTTGATGTTCTATAATCATTTTATGTACATGCTGGTTCATCAAATCAGAATATATGACTTAAAGTATATTTTTGAACTACTATAATATAAACATTCTTTCATTTTATTTTTTATTAATGAAATTTTTGATGAAACTATTGACACAATTGATGTTTAGTTTTGATTTATTAATATATTTTTTCTGTCATTGTGAACTTTGTTACTTTGATTCTCAGATTAAAAGGAAAATTAAATTATTGTGTAATGTATGGAATGTAAAAAATAAAAGCATATTTAATTGTAACTTGATTGTTAAATTATTTCACTAATATATATATTTTTAATACATACATTTTAAACTGTAATTAAACATACTATTTGTCTTGAAGGCATTTCTTCTCCCTTTTTTGTCTTTCTTCATCAAGTAATAAATATATAAGCTATGTAAAGAATTCATCATCAAAATTCTTGTAGAGCATTTTTTTTTTAAAAGTTGTCAGTAGAATATTAGTTTTTATGGATAAGTTTCACATTTAACCAAAAACTCCCACTTACATTTCCATTATGCATTGTAAATGTATCTAATACAGTGGGAAAATTTTAAAAATGGATTATTTTAAATGTAGGTATTTCAGAAATGTGCTATTCTGCATGAATATAAGTTCATAAATTATTAGGAATTTATTAAATGGGTTTTAAATGTGAATAAATTAAAATGTAGTGCCACAGAAAAGGATGTTTTGTTTATGATACTGATTTAATAACTTAAACCTTCATATTGCTTGTGCTGCCTGTGACAGAATATTTTTATGCTTTCTGCGACAAGCCTTGTTTGTACAAATATTTTCTGTAAGACAATATTGACATATTTTCTAATTCACGCATAATATGTACATATAATTATAAAAATATTAATATTACTAATAGGCTGCTGAAGAATTCTTAAATTTAAGGCATGAGTTTCTATTTTCTACTGAAATTTAAGAATATCTTCAAATCTTTCTGCAAGTGACAATTTCTTTTCTGCGAGATTGTCGCTGTGTTGCCTAAATTCTGCCACAGGGCTTGTACTTATGATATAAAATGCATATGGAATTTCTAATTTAATAATATGTCGAATAAAAGGTGGTCAAAAGATTAAATAATCTAGTGTAAATTATTTTTGATCAAAATCACGATAAATAAAAGCTTGTTTAACCTAAAATGCATGAAATGTGCAGGCAGCGCAGATCCATGCGCGCGCACGTGTGAGGATATACGTGCGCTGTGCACGAAAATTCATTCTCAACTCAAACTTTTATTATTAAGAAAATAAAATTTAAAAAAAAAAAAATTATCATCGGGTAAAAACTCGCACCGGATCCCAAACGCATGCGCGCTGCGCGCGCACGTGTTAAGGTAACGTGCGGTGCGTGCGCATATTCTGAAATCAAACCTTTATTCTAAAGAAAAGAAAATTTAAAAAATAATTTCTCATCAGGTAAAAATTCGCACAGAATCCCCACTGCCTTCGGCAGCGCAGTCTCGTGCTCGCTGCGTGCGCCTATTCCTTCCCCACTCTTCCAGCCCCTCCTAATTACCTACATATACCAATTTTCAACGGTCTAACTCAATTAGCTGAGATGCAAAAGAAAACCCAATCAGGACACCTTAAAATTGTAAATCAGGTGAAATCTCGAATTCCACTTTCGATAATATAAAAGAAATTTAAAATATCTTTCGAATGATGTAATAGAAATAATTTAATCATAATTAGAATTTGAAATATTGAAATTTAAAAATATCACAGCGCCATCTGGCGGTAGAAATTTCCGTACTCTATTGTTCCATTCCAGATCAACAAAGCTTTCAAATGGTGTATTACTTATGAAATTATTTTAATTAGTAGCTGAGATACAAAAGAAAACCTAATCAGGAGACCTCAAAACCTGTTAATGGGGTGAAAACTCGAATTTCGATAATATAAAAGTACTTTAAAATATCTTTCGAATGATGTATTAAAAATAATTTAATAATAATTAGAATTTGAAATTTTTTAATATTACAGCGCCATCTGGCGGTAGAAATTTTTGTAATCTCTTGTTCCATTCCAGATCAACAAAGCTTTCAAATGATGTATTACTTAAGAAATTATTTTAATTAGTAGCTGAAATACAAAAGATAACCGATTCAAGAAACCTCAAAACGTGTAAATCAGGTGAAATCTCGAATCCCACTTTCGATAATATAAAAGTACTTTAAAATATCTTTCGAATGATGTATTAAAAATAATTTAATCATGATTAGAATTTGAAATATTGAAATTTTAAAAAATTACAGCGCCATCTAGAGGTATAAATTTCTGTAATCTACTGTTCAATTCCAAATCAACAAAGCTTTCTATTGATGTATTACTTATGAAATTATTTTAATTAGTAGCGGAGATACAAAAGAAAACCTAAATCAGGACACCTCAAAACGTGTGAATCGAGTGAAATCTCGAATTTCACTTTCGATAATATAAAAGTACTTTAAAATATCTTTCGAATGATGTATTAAAAATAATTTAATAATAATTTGAATTTGAAATATTGAAATTTTAAAATATTACAACGCCATCTGGCGGTAGAAATTTCTGTAATCTACTGTTCAATTCCAAATCAACAAAGCTTTCAATTGATGTATTACTTATGAAATTATTTTAATTAGTAGCTGAGATACAAAAGAAAACCGATTCAGGAGACCTCAAAACGTGTAAATCAAGTGAAATCTCGAATCCCACTTTCGATAATATAAAAGTACTTTAAAATGTCTTTCGAATGATGTATTAAAAATAATTTAATTAGAATTTGAAATATTGAAATTTTAAAATATCTGGCTCTAGAAATTTCTGTAATCTACTGTTCAATTCTAAATCAACAAAGCTTTCAAATAATGTATTACTTATAAAATTATTTTAATTAGTTTAGCTGAGATACAAAAGAAAACCTAATCAGGACACCTTAAAACGTGTAAATCACGTGAAATCTCGAATTCCACTACTTACGGTAGTCGGTTAATGGAAGGTGACAGAAATTTGTGGCGTCTACTCTTGAAATTCAATTCAAATAAGTTTCAAAATGACATATTACTTATTAAATTATGCTAATTAGAAGCTGAGATACAAAAATGATATAAACACTATTATAAAACGATTTATGTCTGACTTTTTCGTGGTTTTCTTCGAAACTTGCGTAATTCCGGGCTAAATACTGTTAAAAATCCATAGTATGAAATGTGAAAGGAGTATCAGAATTCGAAACTCTGCAAAATATAAAAGAATAAAGGCGTTCTGGGTTTTTCGTTGTTTTCTCCGAAACAACCGTTCCTTTTCTACGTTTTTGCCCCTTCCCACCTTTCCGTCCCTTCTAATAATTTTAAACTTGAAAATATCCGCAACCGATTTATCTTTCCTTAAAACGTAATAATAACAATTTCAAACGCTGTAACTCTTTTTTTTTTTTTTTTTTTGCCCCTTCGCCCCCTCCCCTCCCCCTCAAGCCCTTCCTAATAATTCTACACTTTCAAAAATATTCAGAATCGAATTATCGGGCGTTAAAACCAAATATTACGAAATTTCAACGGCATATCTCAATTTAAAAAAATATAATACAAAATTTAATCTAATTTTTTTGTTTATCCACATATTTTCATGAAAATTGAACAGTAGCTTTATAATATGCTGTCTAGGTCGAATATTAATTAAAATATAACGTGAATGAAAATTTGAAAAAAATTTAAAATTGCAATTTTTCTCCCCACTACAAAACACGTGACATCTTGATAGGTTACAATCATTTCCCTTTTCATCTCAGACAGTAGTCTGGCGCTTGAAATTATGTTGCCAAAAAAAATTCATACTTTAGTTAATTTAAAAAAATCGAATTGTTGTACCGATAAGCCACTTGCACACTTAGATTCAGAAAAAATGCCCCTTTCATTTGGTATCGAAATCGTAACGATCGGACAAATATTTCTAATTTATTTTCCACTTTTTCTGCTTTTAACTTCGTTAAAATATCTATTTTTATGCAATCGTGGTGAATTCTCAGTCATTGAGATCGCTTTCTGATTAGGCATGATTCTACATTTTAATTAATATCTGCAGAACTAATTAAAATTTTTAAATTCTGTTTTGAAGAGGACCTCGGAAAGGCTCCAAAGCATCCGTATATCAATTCTTGTATTTCTGCGTTCAATAGGGGCTGAACGTATAAAAGAACAGACTGACAGACAGACAAACTTTTCCATTTATTATTATAGATATATAATAAATTAAAAAGAGAAAAAAGATTTTGCCTTCAAATGAATGTATTAAATAAAAAGTAAATTGTGTAATAACCGTTGCTAAGATACGCAGACAATTACAATGGAAGAATAAATTCATGAAAAATGACACATAAAAGCCAATATTTAAAACTGAAAAAAAAATTAATAAAGTTCAAATTCGAAAAAATCTTGATGAGGTGCACACCTACAGGGCCCCAGGTACCCATATGCCGAGCTTTGTAGCTCTGTGATTGGTAGTGTGAGCACCAGAGTGCAGACAGACACACACAGAGACACTTCTCTTTATACAGATAATCAAGTTTGTTGTTTTGCCATTTATGACCCAAAGCCACCTATCATTTTACATTTCTATGATTTGAAGATTAATGAAATTTGAAGATTAATGTTTGAAATTATAAAATATTTATTTAATGTTCTCATTACACGTGTAAATTTCATGCATCTTAAGTCTCAGTGCATAGGAACTTTTATATTCTCTAAGAATTATCCAAGGATGATAATTTCGCATCTGAGAAAGATTTTAAGAATAAAATTATCAGTTATGGTTTTAGTAATCCACTACACTGAAATATAGCAATAAACATAATTGTGTTAAAAAAGTTTTTTTTTTTTTTTTTTTTCAAAATATGCAAAATTCTTCTTTCCTGCTCAGTATTCGGTACTCGGCCAAAGTGCTACTTGCTGCAGCATTGTTTGTAATTATATATTTTTTGCTTTTAAACAGTTTATTTTTTAATATATTTTGAAATTATTTAATTTTCTGTCATTTTGAGCATGGCATTCATTCATGGTTTTTCCTAAAGGGTTGTAAATACTAAGCATAACACTAAATAGTGCTAAATTAGTAAGATACTTTTATAAATATTTTTTTCTCATCTTTTCAATATTATTTCAAATGATTGCCCATACTTGATTCAATGAAAGAATATTAACTTGATAGTAAAAATTATTTAGAGGGACTTTAATATGGGATATTTTACACAATACATAATAACATAAAAAATGTTTCAATTAGAGGGTAAATTAATATATTTAAAAAGTTTTAAATAAAGCAAAAAATAAGAACAACTGTGATGCTATAATCTTTTTAAAAAAATTATTGGGGGTAGCAACCTCTTATCTTCATGTACATAGTGCACAAAAAGGTATTTATGGTATTCTTTAAGAATTTTCATTATTTATTTATTCTGAAATAAGAAGAGTGAGAAAAGAACAGTATGATTTATGGTTATGGAAAATTATAAATTGAGGCCTTTTATATGGTTTTAAATGTTTTCCTGCAACAAATGAAATGTAATATATTTAAATAATGAAAAATGTTTCCATGTGCATTACTTGCTCTAGGAAAGTTCATGTGTCATATTTAATGTATGTATTTTCACCAGGTTGAATACAAATTGACAGCATAAATTTCATAAATTTTTGCTATCTTTTCATTAAAACTGAACATAATGAACAACAAAATAAATCTCTTTTGGTGTCTACAGAATATTTTGTACCGTTTTTTACTTTCTTCTATATGTAATATAGAGAAAGTATTGGATTCGCGAAAATTTTCGACCTCCGTTTTTTGACGGATCTACACGTTTTGGGATGTCCTGAACACGAATTGATAGTTTTTTTTTAAATGTCTGTCTGTCTGTGTGTGTGTGTGTGGTTTAGTGTTTTCACCGTATCTCACGGACCAATGAATGAAATTCAACCAAACTTGGTATATAGTTGGACCCTGGCGGGGCATTGTGCTGATTAGATTTGGGGATCAATATCCCATCAGGTGGCGCTGTGATCGCATTTTATGTAAATTTTTAACATGGCAGTATAGGACAAATTTTCGTATTTTTCACCGTATCTCACGAACCAATGAATGAAATTCAACCAAACTTGGTGTATAGTTGGAACCTGATGGGGCATGGTGCTGATTAGATTTGGGGATCAACCGTCCAGCAGGTGGCGCTGTGATCGCAAAATTTCTTATTTTTCACCGTATCTCACGAACCGATGAATGAAATTGAACCAAACTTGGTGTATAGTTGGACCCTGACATGGAAAGTGTCTGATTAGATTTTGGGATCAATCGCCCAGCAGATTGCGCTGTGATCGCATTTTATGTAAACTTGTAACATGGCAGTATAGGACAAAATTTCGTATAAATGTACATAATGAGCTTTATTTTAAACTTGTGATTGTAAAATTAATACGAATTTTTGATAATAGTAGTAGTTAACTACGAAAAAAATTTTGTGCATGTGGGGGCACCGGTTCCCCCCCTGGGGGGGAAGTACCCCCCCGGGGGGGTAAATTTTCAAGATGGGTATCTTTCGAAAGATCTCGTCAATACCTTTAAAACGAATGGTTGAACTATAAATCTGTGACAATTTGAAACAAAGTTATCGATTTTTTTACTTTTAACGAAAAAAAACTTAGAAAAAAAATCGTATTTTTTTTTTTTTTTTTTTTAAACGAAACTTAACCAAACTTGGTATTTAGTTGGTCCCCGACATAAACTGGTGCTGATTACATTTGGGTATCAATAGCTTAACAGGTGGCGCTGTGATCGCATTTTTTCTAAATTTTTAACATGGCAGTATAGGACAAAATTTTGTATAAATGTACATAATGAGAGTTATTTTTAACTTGTGATTGTAAAATTAATATGAGTTATTGATAATAGTAATAGTTAACTAGGAAAAAATTTCTGTGCATGTGGGGGCATCGCTTCCCCCCCCCCCCTGGGGGGGATGAATATGTATTACTTTTCACAAAAAAAAAAACTTAGAAAAAACTTTATTTTATTTTATTTATTTTTTTTTTTTTTTTAAATATTGTTACTGATTGAACATGTATATAGGAAAATATAGAAGAAAGTCTTGTGGTGGCCACAACATACTAGTTAAGAAGAGAGAAAGAAAATTACCCTAGATTGTTTAGTTGGAACATAATCCTTCCGATGAATAGCAGAAATCCATTTTCTTTTCAATTCATCATCGTTCGGAAAGCCAAATGTTGTCACTTTTGGGCCTGTTTCATAATTACCCTTACAAAAGGGCACCACACATTTGTGCACCATGATAAAAATTACATTGATATTAAAATCATAAAACAGAAATATAAAACTGACACCAATTGATATGCAATCTGTATTGTATATCTGTCTTCTGCTCAATCATATGTCGTACGAATTCGGCCGATCTAAAACTACGTCATACTATTCAGTGTTGCCAGTTCTGAGGCATTATCTTTAGAATGGTGTTGACTGTATACACTGGCAACGTCGAGCACGTGGAGTTGACTGTCCTCCAACTACGTCACTCTGACGTCATATAAAACTGCTCAATAGGTTCGCATTCAGCCAATCAGAAGTTATTATTCATATACTACTCAAATGAGTGGGATTGGGAACAATGCAATGCGTAGCACTGATCAATATTAAACTTACTCAACCCCTGGTAAAGCAACATGGTGTTGGGTAAAGTCAGTTAAGACGTTGCGATTGCGTTGTGAAGTTACTATTAACTGTAATCGAATAATTATAGCATATCGTCATTTTTATCGATATTAAATCGAATCTGAAATCGAATGAGATTGAGAATCGATAATTCTGATCCTGGTCGATGTCGATTTGATAATCATACGTATATTTTCTTGGGAAAAATTTTATAAAATTTAAATATGTTTGCATATAAACCAACACCGCCACCTCCTAAACCACAGCCTGGATTTATTGGGTTTTTGAAAAGTTGTTATAATGATTCCTTTAAGTGGTAAGAGTATATATAAAGATACATGCATAAAATATCCTTTTCTGAATTTACTTTCGTACGAAAGAATATATAAATAAATTTTCTAATCATTTACTATCTTCAGTTCATAAGTTTTTCTACTTTTCTTTCTTTCTGTACCTTTTTTTTTCTCAATCCAAAGATATATATTTTAATCCTTACTTTGTACACATGTCTTTTTCACTCTGTTGCATTTAATTTTTTTTTTTTTTTTTTTTTTGAAAAACTTTAATGTACTACATTAAATTATATAAAAATGGGCTGTCCCAAAAGTGTAGACACAATACAGCATTACATGTTTTCTTTTACTTTTTTGTTCACAGAATGAAATATTTTTATTGTTGTCTACTTCTATAAATACTGAATAATTTTTCCCTTTTATTGAAATATCGTCTGAATATTGATGAATGCCAATATTTTCGATTTGACTTTCTGTCTGTCTTTGTGCCTTGTCTGTAGTAATGAATTTCTGTTTATATGTAATTTTCTTGTGAAAGTTCAGCAGTTTTGTTAAAGAACATTCTATTGCTTGGCTGAATAAAACCTCTCCAAAACACATACTAAAAATATTTTTCCTAGAAAGGCATGCATATATATATACTCGTACATATATATATTATTTTACCTATTTTTAAATCGGGCTGAGCTGGGTCGGGCCTGATTTCATCGTTTTTTGACTGGGCTGGGGCCGGGTCATACACTGGCAAAAAATGCTGAATCCTTCGATTTTATATTGGGCCGGGTAAGCAAAGCTTTCGTGCGGGCCGGGCCCGTGCAGACCTCTAGTGTGCGCTGCCCGAGATCACCCCAGCCTGGGAAAGGAAATTGCTTAGTGCGTACATAAAAGTTTTGATCTCTTCGGCAGTTTCATTTCTGCCACTGTTATTTCTCAAAACAGAGTAAGACTAGATGAGCAGAGAGTCCCTTTGTGTCCGTCGCCCACTATCCAAGAGAAGAGGAATGCGAAAGTTTGCCTATGCGATATTGTTGCATGAAAATTAGTCCGAGCCCTTTTAAAGATACTGCCTATGTTTATTTTGTTGAATAATGATCAATAAACAGTTCATATTTTCCATTTTTTTACTAAAAGGCCAATGATTTGCTCTTGTACTGATTTGGAAGCAACGATCTTATCGAAAAAGTTATTTCGAAATGGCTATTTCAAATGACAAAAATGAATAAGTTATACACATTGACATTCTGTCTGATTACAAAAATAAAATGGACAAAAAAGACATTTCTAAAGTAAAAAGTTAAGTAAATAAATAAATAAATACGGAAGCTTAATCTTTCATAATAAAAAGAATTTCACAGGATATTATTTGACAAATTCTATTTTTTTTTTTTCTTTTAATGACTCTTTGCATTTATGTTATTAAATATTTTAATCTTTTTCAAATCTCAAATACAATACATTATGATTTTTAAATATAGATGATTATGAAACTTGATGATATACAAAATACTTATATATATAATTTTAGACATATTTATAAAAGCCTTTTAAATAGTTAGGAAAAATAAAAAACCCAAAATGCATAAAAAAGAAGAAAATGACAGCCCTATTGGTATTTTGTGGCGAGTAAAACTTTTCTTTCAGCTAGTGTAATCTGAGTTGAAATTTCAGGCCCTGTTTTAGTGTATTTATTGTTTTATTTTACAATAAATTGCTTAATTTAATTTGAATCATATGCATTAAAATGACTTTATATATCAATTTTAAAACAAAATATTAAAAGAATAGGTTGTTAATAAAATAAAGGTAGTTACTATTACTTCAAAGTATTTTGTTATATTTAGTACTATACTGTAACTTAACCGTATATTTTTTATGGTGTTGCAATAGTGATGAAAAAGTTTTTACATGTTTTGAAACTTAAATTTCAATTTTAACCATTTTATAATTTAATTATAACATATGCACATAGTTAAGAGCAGGGGTGCAGAATATATCCGAACGCCCGAACAGGGTTCGGGGGAAATTTAAACTGACTGGGGAAATTTTGAATATTTTTTTTAAGAGAAAATAAAAATGTAAATCAAAAATAACAATTTGCTACTTTGAAGTGCTTATACACTAACAGCGATATTTTTATGTTACACTGTATACTTATTCTCTTAAAGATTTATTACATAAAACAAATGACTTTGTATAGCAAAGTAGATTTTTGCATTATTGAGGGAAATTTATACTGTGTTTGGGGGAAATTTCCGAGTTTTGAACATTTTCTGCACCCCTGGTTAAGAGTATAAAATACCTATCTGCACCAATAGTCAAAGCCCATATTCTATATAGGGAAATTTGTTTATTGAATTGCTCAATACCTAATTCATTACATTAAATTTTGTTTTCACATTTGAAAAAAAATCATAATTGTTAAATTTGTACTCATGAATTTTCTGAATCAATGCGAAAACAGAATTTAAAGTAATACATTACATAATGAGTAATTCTATAGGGGAAAAAAATTCATGGAATAACATGAGCTTTGGCTTTTGGGGAGAATAGTAATCCCTCTTAAGCCCGTATTATACAGAACAACAATGTAGAAGATGCAATACTGTGTTGAAGTTTTAGGAGTATAAAAGTAGATTCAACCAAGCAATTTTTCCTTTCTGAAATGACATTGTTTTCATTAATTGCCTCTGTGAACTAGTGAAATGTTTAATGCTGATGTTGTCAGCACATTATCATTCATGCAATCCTTCACCTGAACCATTTGCGAAGGTCTCAATCTTCTTTTGCTTCAGATTGTTGCAACTTGTGTTGCTTTGTATAATAACGGCTTTAAATAATTAGTAAATTTTTTTTAAATTAATAACAGCATTCAGAGGGCACCTAACTAATAACTGAGGATGATTGTGTGTTGAATTTTTTTTTCTAATTTCAGGAATTTTTGCTTGTGGGTATGCTTTGCCTAATTTGATCAGCGGTCTAGCCCCATGTTATTCTATGAAAAAATTTGTTTTATAAATTACTGTACTTAATGTATTTTATTTCCATTTTCACATTTATTTAGAAAATTCACAACCATTAAAATGTTTCTCGTTTTCCCCAAAGTGATTTTTTTAATATTTCATTTTGAAGCTATAAAGTGTAAAATGTGTTCTTAGTTAATACTTCACACTTTATAACTTTAAAATAAAATAAAATAATAAAAATAAAAATGATTAATTTTTGAAAAATGAGAAACATTTTAACAGTTGTGAATTTTCTAAATGTGAAAACGCAAATTTACAAAAAAAAAAAAAAAAAAAAAAAAAAAAATGCATTGATGTAATGAATAATTTATGAAAAGAAATTTCTCCATAGAATAACCATGGGGTTAGACTGTGAGTTACATTAAATGAAGTATTCTCTTAATATATTTTCTGATTTCAGGATTTTTTTTTCTTCGATTATTTTTCAGTAATTGTTAAAAGAAAATCGAAGTATAATGAAAATTTAGGAATATCATTTGTAATTGACTGGCAATGTTTTACTAGATTTATAAGGATATAAATGTGTTATAATGGTTACGTTACAATCATTAAAAAAAAAAAAATAATAATAATAATAATTGCAACCATCTTTAAAAAGCTTACAAATTTAATTGCTACAATTAAATTCGTAAGTTTTTGTTATTTTAGTGTGTAATTGCCATCACAATGACCATTTGACAAAATCTGTATTTACCCAAAGACCCTTTGACAAAATTTGCATTTCTTAATAAAGTTTTCTTTTTTTTTTTTCCCCCAAACATTTGAGAAAATGCATATTTTCTATAAAAATTTTTGATTAAAAAAAAAACTCACAATTTGTGTTGGATTGTTCAATATAATTTGTGTTTTTTGGTAAGTGATCACAAAACTAAATCAGTGTTTGCTACATGATCCTACACCTAAAGGTAGTTTTTTTTTTTTTTTACCTTCAGAAAAATTGTTTCTTTTTCTAGAATAGTTAATCGAGAATGACCATTTATCAAAATTCTTATTTTTTTCCTGCAAAATTTTTGACGAGTGGGTGGGACAAGACAATGGCATTACAAAACAGCTTAACAGGAACACAGATAATAACTTTTAATCTGTAATATCTATGTCCTGAAGTTTTTTTTTTTTTTTTTTTTTTTTAAGTTTTAAATTAATGTAAAAAAATAAATGAATAAAGTTATGTATCTTAAAATTCTTATATATTTTTTATATTTAGGGATATCATCAAAAGTTGGAGCATGTTTGGATTTGGAGTGTTTGTGGCAAAAGAAATATGTAATATAGATGTTACAGCTCCTGCAAGTGTTCCTTAAACTTTTATGGTATGTCTATAATTTCTTTTAACTAATACATGCATATGCACTCCACAGCAGATTACTTTTTAATGTTCTGCAGAACATACATGCATTTTACAAAAGTTTCCTTACAATATTACAGACATGTGCACAAAAAGAATACAACTGCTTGCAATTTATTTTATGTGTATAACAGCAGAACAATTAAATAATTTTTAATATACAGTCGGTAACAAAAGTGTCCAAACACTAGCAAATATTCGTATGTAAAAAAAGTACACTTCATACGGTTTTGTTAAATAAATCCTTGTCGAATCCTCTTCTTAGTCAGTCTGAGAACATGATTCGATAAGGATTTATTTAACAGAACCGTATGAAGTGTACTTTTTTTACATAGGAATTTTTGCTAGTGTTCGGACACTTTTGTTACCGACTGTATATATATATATACATACCCAGTGGCAGAAAGTTTTGTAGCTGTCTGCGACAGGCTTTTAAAATTTCATAATCTGTCTGCAAAATTTGCGTGTAATCAGCGGTGAAAATGGCTTACACTCAAAAAGCACCTGAAAGCTGATTGAAGGGGGGGGGGGGTTAACATCAGTGGTGATCTCGTGCAAAAATACACGAATACAATTTTACCGCAGAACAATATTGTATAAACAATTGTGTGTATTCATTTAATTCATCTCATTCAATTAAATATTTTATAGCAATATTTGACACAACACAATATAAATAATTATAAATAATAAAAGTATTAGTTTTAATGTTTTAGTTTTGATACAGAAATTTTTTTTAAGTGAATTGTTATTCGAAAGTTGCAGACAAATTTTTTTATCAGTGCACACTAAAACTGTCCACAAGCCGTTTTTCTGTGTCCGCGACTATGTCGCGGTGTTTCTGTCACTGGGTATATATATATATATATATATATCTTTATATATATATTTCTTTTGTGCGTGTGTATGTCACTGAACTCCTCCTAAATGGCTGGACCGAGTTTAATGAAATTTTTTGTGTGTCTTCAGGTGGATTCGAGAATGGTTTAGATTTACAATTCTGTCCAATTTAAATTGTTTATTTAATTAATTTATCACTTATAAATTGTTGTTGATTTTAGAATGTTTCACATTGGATCCGGCAGACTGCGCTACGATTGTAGTATCGAATATTCAATAATACGCAAGCGAAGTGATGACGTCACTGGCCGTCCGTGGATCCAAGAAAAATATTTCCTATGTTAATCGCCCATTGGATTTTTTGTAAAAAATTACTAAAAATCGAGGAAAATTATTTCCCGATTTTAATTTCCATATTTGGGTATAGATATGTATTAGTTATCATGTGCATGCATTAGATTGAGTTGTTTTTGCTGTAAAATTGGTAAAATTTGAATTTTTAATCTCAAAACTATGTCATCCTTGGTGGAAAAAAATATCGCCATATCATCTGGCGAACATATTTAATTTCTTTCAAAAATAATGGTTATTTCAACAACTTATATTAAGAGAGTAATGAATAATATGAAACAATTTCGTGCAATACATATTACGGAAATATACATCTGGCATGTATATTTTCGTATTACGTTTTTGATCGCCAAATACAAAAAATGCCAAGGAAGACAGAGTTTTGAAATTTAAAATTAAAATTTTTTCATTTTGAGAGCAAAATAACTCAATCTAACCTCACGCATGCATATGATAACTAATACATATCTATTCCCAAATACGGGGATTAAAATCGAGAAATAATTTTCCTCGATTTTTAATAATTTTTTATAAAAAATCCAATGAGATTAACATAGGAAATCTTTTTCTTGCATCCACTGACGGTCAGTGACGTCACACTTCGCTTGCGTATGTTCTATTGTAATTCCAGTTTGTCCCGACAGTTGGTGCAGCGATCAAATTCAGGAAAATATTTTGTAACTTCGTGTTATTATTGTTATACAAAAAATTGTGTCCTAATTGAAATATTACATCAAGATGTAAGAAGAGTTTTGAAGTGTGCATAAAAAACTATACATTTTGCAAATTTAGTGCGTAATTAGAGTGAGTATTTTATATAATTTTCTATCAAATTTACATGCGCGTTGATTAACAACCACCCTAACCTACAAATTTATTTGTGTAGCTAATTTATTATATTATTTATTTTTTTTAATGGAACACCTTTAGTATCGGAACACCTTTAGTATCCTTTGGCAAAATTTGAAATTTGGCACCGAAGTAGCTCGGACACTTCTTGCCAAGATTTTAGTTCCACAATTGAGATAGCCATTTCAATTCATCGCAAAAATGGCTTAAAATATTTAAAGTCACCAAAGGGGTCCATCCCATACTTTTGTGCGTGTGTGAGTCACTAATATTTTATTTTTTGTATGGAAAATTTTGCACCGAGGTAGCTCGGACGCTTCTCGCCAAGATCTTTAGTTCTACAATTGAGATAGCCATTTCAATTCATCGCAAAAATGGCTTAAAATATTTAAAGTCACCAAAGGGGTCCCATACTTTTGTGCGTGTGTATGTCACTGATAGATATATTTTTTTGTATGGAACACCTTTAAATCGGATCCCTTTGGCAAAATTTGAAATTTGGCACCGAAGTAGCTCGGACGCTTCTGGCCAAGATCTTTAGTTCCACAACTGAGATAGCCATTTCAATTCATCGCAAAAAATGGCTTAAAATATTTAAAGTCACCAAAAGGGTCCCATACTTTTGTGCGTGTGTATGCCACTGAACTCCTCCTAAACGGCTGGACCGATTTTAATGAAATTTTTTGTGTGTCTTCAGGTGGATTCGAGAATGGTTCTTCTACCACGGATCCCAATGATTCCTTCAGATTCACCTATACCGTTCAAACGTTTACAATTTCCAATTCGCTTGGATTTTGCTATCACTATTAATAAGTCACAAGGTCAAACAATGACAATTTGTGGCTTAGATTTAGAAAATCCGTGCTTTTCTCACGGCCAATTATATGTTGCATGTTCCAGGGTTCGAAAGCCTACGAATTTGTTTGTGTATACTTCTCAAGGATTAACCAAAAATATTGTACATCCAATGGCATTACGATAAATTAAGTTTGTGTAGATTAAAAAAATATACCTGTTATAAAATAAATTGAGTTTCAACTTTTTCACCTTTAATTAAAACGAGTTTAAGTTTTTATTTAATACGAACTCTACATTTCACTTCTCTCTCATGCTATACACATACTCACATGCATCGATTGATTGAATTGTGATAAATGTACATGTAATAATGTTAGACATTGTAATAACTTTTTGATAAAAAATTTCATCAAATCAGTCCAGGTGGTTACAGCTCATTCAAAAAAGACTGAATTTTCATGTGAAATTCGTTGCTATCAGAGATTCTCTCATAAATTGAAATATTTGCCGTATGAAATAAAATTTTGTGCTATTCGACATTCAGCGGAGGTTTTAAATAACAAGTAGCAAGTAGAAAGTAGCAAGAAGCAAGTAGCAAAAATTTCGGTAATTATGTCTTTTACGTTATAATCGGAATTCACAGTCACCGTTCACAGCGCTCCATACCTGTTTCACTTATATACCACATCCTTACACACTTACAATAAGTTAGTTATTTTTTTCTAGCAAAATATTCTCTAGAAATAATTTATATGACAAAACAATGTTTGTTGTCGGGTCAGCTAGTATATATATATATATATATATAATCCTTTTGATAGTAAAAGAAAAGAATGAGAACGAAGAATAGTCAGTCAATTAATTCACCAAAGAAACACACACAGGCTAAACAAAGTAACTAGATATCTGCAAAAAAAACAAATTTCATAAGGAAGCATAAGTGTAATCTTACAAAGGCAATAGTATGAGACGATGGCAGAACATTAACAATCTACCCCACATTACACATTCAATAACTTATTTACATTAATTTATTTTTAGTTCAATTATAATTACATTAATTTATTTTTTGTTTAAAAATGAGAAAATACCCATTTTTTTTTTTAAATCAAGAATAATACACATAGTATAAGTGCAATTACAGCTATGCACATAGTGTATACATTAAATTTCATATTTTAATAAGCCTTAACTTGGCAAATTTAAAATATATGCATATCATATATTTTATTTTAATTAAAGCACTGTTACCAAAGAACAGAATTTTATTTAAACAACCAGGAGATTATTAAATTTTTTTAAATGAATAAATTGGACAATTTGTGCAAATGCAGCAATTATAATATTTAAATGTAAGTATATAATCCTTTTGATATAGTAAAAGAAAAGTATGAGAACAGAGAATAGTCAGTCAATTAATTCACCAAAGAAACACACACAGGCTAAACAAAGTAACTAGATATCTGCAAAAAAACAAATTTCATAAGGAAGCATAAGTTATCTTACAAAGGCAATAGTATGAGACAATGGCAAAACATTAACAATCTACCCCACATTGCACATTCAATAACTTATTTACATTAATTTATTTTTAGTTCAATTAATTACATTAATTTATTTTTTGTTTGAGAATGAGGAAATACCCAGTTTTTTTTTTTTTTTTTTTTTTAATATATATATACTAATTTAACTAAAACTTTAATTTAGAATTCATATTATGATCAATTGGGTTTTATATAAAGTGGATAAGTTTCTTTGATGATTAAAATGGGATTAAAAATTTAGTTAAAATTATTAAATCAGTAGTTTTCAAAAATATTTAACTGATTCATGTCTTGATGGAAGTCCAGCAGAAAAATTAAACTTATTTTTTATCAGTTATTTCACCCCTAAATTCAATTGATTTTTATTTTACTTTATTTTTTTACAAGGTCTTATTTTTATGAAAATTATAATTTTGTAAGAAAAAAAAAAAAAAAAAATGTGAATCTATTCAATTATTTATTTTGTTGTGAGTTCTGATTAAGAAGGTGCAGTTTTTCTGATAAAATGTCATTTTCCTGTAGTTAATTGATTTTTTTTTTTTTTTTTTTAATTAGATAAATTGATAAACTGTATTTTTGTGAATGTTTACTGAAATGTTCAATTCCTTGCTTTTCACAAAATTTATGTACATTTAATTGCAACAGATTTCTGATCTTCTTGCCTCTAATTGACAAAACTTTTTTTTTAATGATCCCTGTAACCAGGGTTAGCAAAAACTTGGGTTTAAAAAAAAATAAAGTGAGTTTTTTTTTTTTTTTTTTTTTAATATATATATAAATAATAAGTAAAAAACTTTAAATAAACACCCTAAAATCAAGGGTGGTTGTGTTCAGGTATTTTTTTTTCATTTTCAGTACCAGAATTTAAATTTTTTTAGTAGTTAAAATCATAAAATAAGACTAGAATATCAAATTCATATGACTGCTAAACCTAATTAAAATTAATACTTTTCATAATGAGAGGATTTGTAGCTCTCTGTAATAAATTATGTTTTCTACCCGTACGAAAAATTTCTTTCGCTAAAATTTCAGGTATTTTTACATGAATTCACAATCACCCCTGCCTAAAATGCAATAAACACACAACAGTTGTTTCAAATCAAAAGAAAACACTATCCTTCATCAGGCAAAACAAATTAGGCACACATGCTGCAGTCAAAGTGCATTGCCACACTACAGGACTCGTGGCTACTTTGTTTTGCCTGACGAAGGGTTGAGTATTCTTTGAATCCGAAACAATTGTCGTGATTTTCTTGCATTTTATAGTGTTTATTCAAAGTTTTGTAATTATTTTAAAACACCAGTTCTGTGGTGCTGTTTTATTTTTCATATAAAACCTGAACCCAATTTTTATTTTTTTCAAAAAATCAGTTTTTTTTTTTTTTTTTTTTATGTAGTAAATGAGAAGTAGCTATAAGGAATTTAAAAACTAAACAATTATTGTTTCATTTGACTTTATGCTTACATATTTTTGGATAAATTTTAACTTTTTAGAAGATGTTATAAAAATGTTACTTTTATTTGCTATTTTTGCTTTTAATCCTGAAGTGTCTTTTAAAATTTCTTACCTGATTTCTTTTTCTTTCTTTCTTTTTTTTTTTTTTTTTTTTTTTTCTTTTATTAAGAAAATGCAAAGAAAAATATGAAAGAAAATTAAAATATTGTCCTGTGACATGTAAAATTAGTAAATTGACTTTAGTCCAGAGTTCGCCAAAGTGGGCCCAGCCCGAAAAAACCCGGGTGGGTTTTTTTGGGCGGGCCCAGTTGAAAAAACCCACTCAAAAACCCAGAAAGTGGGTTTTTTCATAATTTGCTATATATTACAGTGGAGCACCGTTTATACGTTTTTCAAGGGACCGTTCCTAAAAAACGTATAACTGAAAAAAACGTACAACTGAAAATTCGTTTTAACAATAATACACAATAAAGTAATCATATTAATAATAAAAGTCTACTCAATTTTCATGATTTCCTTTACATTTATTCGAATAAGATATATTTTAATTATATTTAAATTATTTTTAAAAGGTTAAATAAATATTAAATAATAATTAAAAATATAGAAATTCAGAAATTTTTTTCAAGATTTCGATTTTAACCTTTTGTTCTCAACGAAGATGACATTTTTGCAAACGATTAAAAGGAAGGAAAGAAAAAACAAATGTTTCTCCAACTGTAATGTCAAATAAACACGATAAGAAATCTTCCAAGTTGCCCAACGGAAGTGAGTAATAAATCTTCAAGTTTACATAATGCCTATAAAATTGTGGGTTTTTTTTCCTTTCATACCCCATTCTTGGAATCAATTAAAAGAGAAAGTGGGAGGTCTTCACGTGGTCACTGGCTACTTGGCTCTCTAAAAATTTCTCTAATCCCCCTTCCCTCCAGGCTATCGATGCAAGTCGCACTTTGTTACCATAGTTCTAAGAAAAAATAATCGAAAAAAAAAAAAAAGAAGAAGAAGAAGAAGAATAAAACATAAGAGCATTCATCTTTTTTTTTTTTTTTTTTTTTAATCCTGGAATGAAATTCAAACTTGGGATTCTACAAGGAGGGAAAAAAACGTATAAGTGAAATTAAGAATTTACTTGTGTCGTATAAACGAAATATTTTAACATTAGAATTCAATGGAATGATTTGGGACCGAAGTCGAAAAACGTATAAATGAGAAAAACGTATAAACGAGAAACGTATAAAAGGTGCTCCACTGTATATTCATTCATAATTTTTATTTCAAACAAGATGGCTATTAATTTTTATGATTATTTTTTAATTATTCATTAATGAATTATTAATCATTTATAATTTATTGGTGACAATTAATTAATTAAATAATTATTTAATGGTGGCAGATCATGGCATAAAAGTGTGAGCAAAATTCAAAATTTCCTCCTGGATTTAGAAAGTTTTTTTTCGGTTTACACTCAGCACCAGCTTCATCTGCATCAATTGAGAGATATTTCTCTACATTTGGATTAGTTTGGAACAAACTACATAATCGTCTAGGACTTCATACAGCTATGAAACTCGTAAAAGTGTATCGTCATCTTCGAGCTAAACACCCATTTTCCCCAGAAGAAGACCAATTCTAGATTAACGAAATACCAAATCTTCTGTAATTTTTTACAATTTATATATAATAAAACACGTGGGTGTAATGCTTAAGTTTTATTTTTTTCAAACCGGAATTTTGTATATACATAAGTTATAATTGAATGTGCATATATGAAATATTTAATGTGTTTTCCAGTTTTCCTTCATGTGATTTCATTGAAAAATGATCAGTTTAGATTTACATGTTATGTTATATGGTTAGATTAAGATGTAAAAGTTGAAAGATGTAAAGGAGTAAAAGATGTAAATTTGAAAAAACTTGGGAACCCAGATTTCTCATGTAAAACCCGAAAGAACCCGGGTTTTTGACATTATGCCCAGGTGGGCTGGGTTTTAAAAAAAAAAAAACCGGGTTTTTTCGAACCCTGCTTTAGTCATGTACAAATATCACAACATAAAAGACAGCAAATCATGTCAGTTTTATCGAATTCCCTCTGGCAGCCCTTTTATTCTTGAGTCAGCCCAAGCGCTTGAAAATAATTTTTTATTGCTGTTTATTATGCCTCACGTTTCTAAGATGTTAATTTTATCTATTCCAGGTGCACTTGAAAATTTGAAAAATGTTCTATCATCTGAAGCCATCAATGATGTAAATACTACTTTCCTGTAAATAGATGCATTCTAAATAAAATAGAAACAACAACTGAATTTAGCTGCTTGTATGTTCTCTTAGTATTTACCTTTTACTTTATTAAATGGAATTGTTATTCCTGTCATAGAGTGAGAACTAAGTAAATCAGTTCTCAGTTAAATTTAAGCAATTCTTTCTGTTGAAGGCTGAGTAATTTATATGCAAGTCAAGAATCTATGCTTTTTTTTTTTAAATAATTTTTATCATATTTTTTTTAAAAAATAGCTTAAGTGAGGAATGCATAAAAAAAATCAATCATAGAAATTGTTTCAAATTCATCACTAGGCCTTCTTAAGAGCGGACACCTAATAGCCACAAATCATGTTATTTTGTGAGAAAATTTGTTTCCACAGTTACTTATTACATAATGTGTTTTTGAAAATTCCATTTTCTCATTCAAAAAGTTCACAACTGTTAAAATAGTACTCATTTTTCCAAAATTGATTTTTCACATTTTATTTTCTAGCTGAAAAATGACTTGGTTATGTTTTCACTTTTTACTTTCTCTTACCCATAGGGTCGAGAAAGTATTGTTTTAGAGTCAAATTTTCGAACGCGAGTTTTTGTTATATATTACATGTTCTAAGGTCCCCTGAATACGAAAATCGTGTTTTTAGCGAATGGTCTGTCTGTGTGTCTGTTATCAGCATATCTCAAGAACAAATAGTAGCAGAAATTCCAAACTCGGTATTCTAAATGCGTATCATATAGAGATGCTACAGTAAGCTGTTCGTTGAGTTGAAGCAAATAGTTCGTGTACAGGGACACTCAAAAGTATTCAAATACTTTACATCTATGGGAGAAATTGCAAGTAAGTAGAGTTTAACATCTATAGACTGCACTAAACCAAATGAAACAAATATATATTTTTTGTAATAGAGATAGTCGACTGTTAAAAAAATTTTTGTGTATGTAGGAGCCTCGCCTCCCCCCCCCCCTGTGGGGAAGTCCCCGCTCGAGGGGATTAAATTTTCATGATCGGTATCTTTCAAAAGAGCTCGCCAATACCTTTAAAACGAATGGTTCAACCATCGATCTGTGATAATTTAAAATAAAGTTATCAATTTTTTTCATTTTTAACAAAAAAAAAAAAAAATTTTTTTTTTTTTTTTTTTTTGAATGTAATATTGAGAATAAATTAAACTTTTTTTTTTTTTTATATATATATATATTTAATGTTACGCTACTTCTCTAATATGGAAATCGTCTCTATTATCATAAAAGATAATTTTTTTAAATAATAATTTTTATAAATTATTTTTTAAAAACAGAATTAATTTTTAATAACCGAATTAAATTGTATATAAGTGTAGGTGTAGTAATGAAACGGGGGGTTGAGGGAGGCGGTAGCCCCTCTCACACAGAACTAATTATCATATAAAACTCTCCTGAAGCCTAATTTGAATTGTTTAACATAGGTTTACATAACAGTACTCGTTATCTTACCTCTTAATCCCCAACCTGTATTTATAGTATTAAATTTCAGGGTAAGAGAAAGTTGTGTGAGTGACACACCAGATTATTTAACACAAAAATAAACTAAACAGTAGCGAATTTTCTGAATGGGAAAACAGAATTAAAAAAACACATTAGATAATGAGTAATTGTGGAAACAAATTTCCCCACGGAGTAACATTGGCTGTACATGTTGGCAAGGTTAGGTATTGTACACTCTTAAGGCTACACATCAGTCAGACTCACTGTTTCTCCCTCCCCATGTAGTCTAACAGGATTTTTATTACTTATTTATTTTGCTTTATATTTTAAGAATTTCTCGTTAAAAAAAGAGATTCCATATTCTGTTTTACAAATTACTCTCTCTTTTATCATAGTCAGAATTTTTTTTAAATATATATTTAACACTTCAAGCAGCTGATACACATTTTTCCGTTTACTGATTAGTTGTTTTTGCCTTAATGAACTTATAATTCAAAATTGCTTACTTCTAGATTCTGAGCTAGTTTTTTTTTTCTTTGTTTTTAAATACTACTTGGAAAAAGATTAAATTTGAATTCACTTGGCAAGAAATGCGATCAGAGAATTTTTACTTATTCTCAACCTACAGTTGAAGATCTTTATAACAGCAATCTATGTAATGTAATGATCTAAAAAACACTATTGAGTGGATGTAAACATTAAAAATTTTCTTTTGAGAAGCTTATTTATCTGGCATTTAGAAATATTTACACACAACTAAAATAAATGTTTGAAACATTCTTTCATCTTTATATTCCTAATTCATTGTTTTTAATTAATGAAGAAATATTACAAATATTACAGTGAGCATCAAAAACTGTTAACCACATGTATCAAAATAAATAAAGGCATGTCGGAATTAAATATCAGATGAGAAACTTGAAATTTCTAATATATGTATGATTAAGGAAGAGTTTCCTCTTTTTTAATTCCACAGGAGAACATCCATTGTAGAACAAATTTAGATGTAAAGGAGGGAAGAAGAGAGGGGTTAAGAGAAGAAAAAAATGAAAATTATTTTTTTTAATGAATAAAATATTTTAAATTTATTAAAACAAATTCTATCTAAAAAACTAAATTTCATAGTCATAAAAATTCAACAAAACTGCTGAAAATAAAATACTGGTAAATGATTTGAAAAACAATATCAAGAATAGCGTTAATGTATTTGCTGCTAGTTTATTTAAATAATCATTTATGTAAATTTTAAATTTTATTGAATTCTATATTTTATGCTATAAAAAAATTTATCTTTTGAAATGGTTCTCAAATGTAAATATCATAATCTATTCCAGGCAATATTTGACCATGATTACTCGATAAGTTTTGCAATTTCTAAAATTATCTATAAAATGAAAAATTCTATAATATGCACTACTTCTGGTCCCAAGGTGTGTGTTATAAATAGGGCTGCATTATTTATCAATATATCCCCAAGTATCGATATTTTTTAAATATCCCGATAACAATATTTAAGAGTTTGCTCTGCCAATATATCCCTTTAACGATATTCCGCGCGATCAATTGATATGCCGATAAGTACCGTTAAACGCCAACCACGGATTAATAGAATTATGCTTCCGCGCTAGCGTGCATCACGAATGAATCCCGAATGAAACCCGAGCGAACGAACCACGCTCAGCGAAAGAAACCCGAACAAAAAGAGCGCGCAATATCTTATACTAATACCCATTCTCTTATTTTTCTCCCATCCCTCACTGATAAAATAAAAAAATATAACTCCACCCCAAACGATCACTGCACTCCCACAATGCATATACTTCCTCTTACTTTATTCCTGCGTGCGAAACCTCAAATCTAAAATATCACTGCTTTAATAAGTCCACCGCATAATAAAAAAAAACACAGTATTTATTGAAAGCCATCTGCGTTTCCCACAGTATATTGACTTCCTACAATATATTGATACATTCATGCATTTACTGACCCTAAATGATAATATGAAAGAATTTATACTACCGTTAGTATTTGATAATATTGCACATCACCGCTCCTGGATCGTAGACGCAATACCACAGTAACCACAGATATAAAAACTAAACGCGATATAAAAACAAACGCTTATTATGACGAATGAAAACAATATCTTTTGTTTTAGCTCATATCCTGCTATTGGTTCATTGATATTGGTTTATTTCAAAGTATCGATAACTTCTGGCCAATAAGATGCGACATGTGTTTAACTCGCTTTGGGCTCAGTGATGCCAGATCGGGGATTTTTGAAGCTTCTGGGGACAATTTTGGGGACCAAATGTTAGTGGGGACTTTTTTGGGGAATTCTAAAATGTTTGGGGACAAATCTGCAGAGTTCTTCAACTTTCTGTCAATATTGGCAACGTAATGATTTATCCCTACGACTAGACTTTCAATAGCTTTACTGTTATTTGGGGATTTTTTTCAAAAATTGAGTTCATTTGGGGAAAAATCTGCTCGATATTCTTTTTTGAAAAAAAATGTTTTTTTTCCCCTTTTTAGTGGAAAACCTGTTGGGGATTTTTTCGAAAAAAACCCTTGATTTGGGGGAAATTTTAAGACCTGTTTGGGGAAATAATTTTCGACCATCTGGCATCACTGTTTGGACTGTACTTCAGTCCTTTTCTCCTTTCCCATGTTATCCAATGGGATTTTCGTTGCTTCGTTTTATAAAAATATCTCATTCAAAAATGAAGTTTTTCGAATTCTGTTTTTTGAATATTGCTCTTTGAACGGGTCGCCTTTTAGCTTGGTGAACAATTTTTCGAAAAAATTAGTTTAAATATTTTATTTCAATAAGTAAATTATGGACTCTAAGTGTGGATCTCTAAGTAAAATATTTAAATTTATTTTTTCGAAAAATTGCTCACTAAGCTAAAAGACGACCTGTTCAAAGAGTAATATTCAAAAAACAGAATTTAAGCTAAAAGACGACCTGTTCAAAGAGTAATATTCAAAAAACAGAATTCGAAAAAGTTCAATTTTTAATAAAATATTTTTATAAAACGACGCGACAAAAATCCCATTGGATAACATGGGAAGGGAGAAAGGGTGCTATCTGACTGATGTAAAATAAAGTTTTATCTTCAGTAATTTTACAGTGACAGTTTCTTTATAGAAATATATAATATTGGATAGTTTATTACTTTTTTTATGTAGCATTTATTTTTTTCCTATTCCTTCTTTCTTTCTTTCTTTCTTTCTTTTTTTTTTTTTTTTTTAAGCGGTACATGTTAAATAAAATTGGTTTAAATGCAAAATGAGTTACTTTAAGTAACAAAATGAAACTTTAACATAATTTTGTTTAAATAATATAATTTTTATACTGACAATGTATACATATATATATATAGATATATTATATATATATAATTCAATTTCCAATTGTTGTGAAACTATTACGAATGTGAATTGAACACATATACATTTAAAAAATATTGTAATGATTTGGTAAGCAGAAACAAAAATAAAAATGACAAGTAACTGACATTTAGGATGCATATAAGAGTTTTAAGTAAAAAATATTACTCTCTACGACCAAAAAAGGTGTATCCAATTCCAATGGCATTTCTTAACTATTTAAAATGATTTTCCTTTTTATTTAATACCTACATCTTAAGACAATTTTTCTTAAGCTTTATTTTTAGTAGTATTATGAATTTTGATATACTTGGTACAAATAAAACACAGATCACATATTAGCTGTTTAATGATAAAGTTATGGTAGTAATATACCAGAAAATACATGGAAAACACTCTATACTTGTATACTTTAAAATTCGTGTGCATATGTCTTTAAAAAATAACAAATGTCTATTTTTTCCTATCTTGAAAGAAATATCGCAATATATCACTAATATCGATATTAACTTGGTGATATATCGCGATATTTAATTTCTGATATCGTCCAGCACTAGTTATAAAGATCCTCTGCTGTATTTCTTGTAATGAACTCTGTGGTTCTGTGTATCTTCAGCCTTTTTTGTATTTTATTTAGTCAAAAGTAAATATTTCTCATTGCATTTTAAAATAATTTCTTTAAAAACAAAAAAACCTTACTGGAAGGCTCCATCCTAAGTTACTTTCGCCAGGGGGCCCTGAGTTTCATCAGGGATAATCTTCACAGTTGCTGTTCTTGAAGTAAGTTATGTCTTCTGCTTTTTCTGGCCCATCTTCGAGTAGGTAGCACCATATAGGTCAGTATTTGTCTTAGCCTCATTGCCATTACAAGATTCAGAAGGGAAACCGAAAAACAGAGTTCAGAAAACTCTTTTTCAATAATGGCTGTAAAATATAAAGTAAGAAAAATGAAATTGGTTTGCTTGTGCCAAATATCAAAATTTTCTGTAGGTATCTTATCTGCAACAAAACAATATTTGTCAGTGATTCAGGAGTGCTAAACCAAGTCTGCTATCTTAAGAAATATTAGCTATTCATAAAGTATGTAAAATTTGAATCTGCAAAAAAAGTAAATTTAAAAGATACTATAATAACCCATAGAAATAATTCCAATTTCATAAGTATTTTTAAATTTGGTATATTCTTTGTGAACTACTAAAATAATCTGCAGCATTTTTTTAATGCATGAAATTTTCACCACATAAATGAAACAAGAAAAAAAAAATTTTTTTTTTCTTTCTTTTTTGAGAAATTTCTGAAATTTTGTCTGTGAGTGCCAAAATAAATCTAATTGTAACCATCCTGAATATATATAAATATATTCAGCATGTTACATTATTTGAGTTACATATAGTTATTACAATCACATACACATGTGTGTGTGACCCTAATGACTATATGTAACTCAAAAAATGTAACATGCTTTATTTAAAAAAAAAAAAAAAAAAATAGAAATAGACTTTTAAAATTGACATTAGCCTTTCCCATACATAATATGTGTATGATAGTGATTATATACCTAATATGATTTCAGAAAAATCTCATTAAAAAAACAAAAATCACTGAAAAGTTCAGGGTTTTTTTTTTTTTTTTTTTTCACTATTAATTTTTATCAACGATTAAAAGAGACTTAAATCTTTAACATTTGCATTATAATTTCAGTTTTAGAAAATATCAAAAACAAATATAGAAAATATTTTTTTTTTTTTAAGTTAAAAATTCTTAGAATTAATTTATTTTTACTGTAAAAATCAATTATCTCCTAAAATTTGACGGAATTAAATTACCATATCTCCATACATAACAGAAAATTCCATAGTTAATAAATGTATCTACAAAATAAATAAAATAAAAAGGAATTATGTTCATTCTATTTATAAGGAATGAAAAATCTAAATGTAATAGATTGCACCACTACTATCCTTCTGAATAGCCACCATTAAAAGAGAAACCCAACTGATTTTAAATTATTCCAAATATATTTAAAAATGTGAGATTTTGTGCTTATATTTCAGCACAAAAATTTAATATTTTTTTCAGTTTCTTTAAGAAAATGTGCATTTTAAGTGTATTAAATTAAATTTTTGTAGCCGAAATCTCTAGCCAAAGCGCTAATAATATCTTTGTCTCTAGCAGCTGAACTTATACTTTGGGTCTGGGTTGATCAGTCCACAGACTAAGGAATACTTAGACCTGGCAAGGCGGTTCTAAAAATGAAGTCTCAACTGTAACCGAGCCGCCATATTAGGACAAGCAAAACCACAGACTAGGAATCCCTGTGACAGAATATTTTTAGTTTTCTGCATCAAACGTTGTTCAGGCAAATCTTTTCAACAAGACAATATTGACATATTTTCTTATTTACACATATGTGCATATAATTATACAAAAATCGGTATTATTAGTAAACTGTTGAAGAAATCTTAAATATAAAACAGGAGTTTCCATTTTCTACTGAAATTTAGGAATATCTTATTTTTATGGGCAAATCTTTCTGCAAATGACAATTTCTTTTCTGCGACAATGTTACTATGTCACATAAATTCTGCTACAGGGTGTATATATATTGAATGATTATACATTAAAAGGAACAGTGAGGGTGTAATGAGCCTTCAGTTTTTGTATATTTCATCGGTCTTATCAAGGTTGTATTTAAGAGAGGGGGGATTTGCAATTTTTTTAATTATACAGTAAATAATTTACTAAATTAAAGTATTAATCAACGTGTTTAAATACCTGACCAGTGACTATGAGATTTATTTTGTATAAGCTTTCTTGAGTTTACTACAGAATAACATAATCAAAATGCATATAAAGTAATTTTTTCAGATACCTGCAGTGGTAATAAGTTCTTTTACACTGTACTGTAAAAAAAACTTTGAATGCTACATATTGCATTTTCAGTAGTGTATTACAATAACATTTTCAAATTTCATGACAACTTTATATATTTATAAAAGTTAGAGTTTGGTTAGTCAAATTAAAGTCAATAATCAGTAAAGTTTTTAAAAAAGCTGATACTAAATAATGAATTTTCATGAAGAGTCAAAATTTATCGAATTATTCTGGAACATCAAATTAAATGAATAGCTTGCTGATTTTATTGTGTTCTGGGAAATTTATTTAATGAAAATTTCATTGTAACATGTTGAACTTACAAAAAAAATTAAATTTTATACAAAATACTAAAGAAGCTGTGTATTTTAATATTGATGCTTCTAAGGTTCCATTAATATATATATATATTGGGAGTACAAATTAATTCGGTCCGTTTTTTTTCGTTAAAAAAACATTTTATTTATTATCAAAATGAAAAAACATGTTATTCAAAGTATTGTCCATCGGTAGCCACAACTTTTGTCCACCTTTCTGGCAATTTTCGGATTCCATCTCTGAAAAATGAGTCCTCTCTGGACGCAAACCATGAATCGAGCCATTCTTGAATTTCTTCGAAAGAAGTGAAGCGGTGTCCAGCCAAATCGTGATGCATCCGTCGGAACAACCAATAATCAGAAGGAGCAAGGTCTGGCGAATACGGCGGGTGGGGTAGGACCTCCCATTTCAACGTTTCCAAGTAATTTTTAACGACTGATGAAAAATCGCTTTTCAACGTCGCGCGGTTTCAACTCGTATGGGACCCAATTTCCTTGCTTTTGAACCATTCCCATTTTTTTTAAGCGCACGGAAATTGCTTGCTGAGTGACTCCCAACGATCCTGCAAGCTCTTGTTGCGTTTGGCACGGATCTTGATCGAGGAATTCCTCCAATTCGGCGTCTTCGAACTTTTTCGGCTGGCCCGGGCGCTCATTGTCTTAGACACTAAAATCACCATTTTTGAAGCGTCGAAACCCCTCTCTACATGATTTATCAGATGGCGCAGATTCACCATAAACTTCCACAAGCGATCGATGCGCTTCAGCGGCACTTTTCTTCCAATTAAAAAAGAAAATCAAAACTTCCCGCAAATGTTGTTTCTTTAGCACAAAACTCGACATATTGAATGCTCAAAAAACCAATGTTGTTGTATGAAACTCGAAGCTTCGTTGACTGAATATGGTTGACAAAGGTCAAACCTTTCTAACAATGCCAAAAACATCTATCATTATTCAGTAAACAAATCAGCCAGAGCCATCTATTGAAAACGGACCGAATTAATTTGTACTCCCAATATATATATATATATATATGAATTTGAACAAGAGCAGATTACTACAGTTTTATACTTACTGTTATTTATGCATGTAATTGTGAATGAGTTAAAGTTGACTTCATTATTATTATTATTATTTTAATATAATTACAGCACTTTGTGAAAAAAATGGTTTTCTCTGAAATATGCATAAGTGCAGGCTAGAACCCCTTAGATAGACCCTCTCTTAAAGGGCACTCTCTCTAAACCCTAAACCATAGCACAGTCACTTGGCCTTATAATGCTAACACAAACACTGGGAAGCTCAAAATGTGTAAATATAGCAAAAACTGAAAATCAAAAATTTGACCCCAAAATATTTCCTCTATCATTATATGAATAATATCAAAGTAAAAATTAAATTAAATACTATTATATTTGCAATTTGTATTATATCAATTAATAATTTGGATATATATATATATATTATTATAAATAGTTTAAATTTGAAAATATTTAATTGTTCTATTGTGAAATATTAAAAATTATGATAAAAATGGGATGACAATGCCACCATGTTCAGAAAATTGTTCCCCAAATATAATCAACAGCAGTTTTAAGTCAAAATCTTAACTAAATATCTAAATATGTTCATTGGTTTGTGAGATGCAGCATTCACAAAATTCGTGACATACAGACACACATTAATCTTCTAAAACTGGTCAAATCATGATCGGGACATCTCAAAACGTGTAAATCAATCGAAAACTGGAGGGCGAAACTCCAGAACAATACTTTCATCTTATGTGTATAGAATTAATAAAGGGATAAGATAAGAAGGTATCTGAATATATTTAATATGTAAATAAGCCACACACTAAAATTTCTGACCTCAACTCCTATAAATCTCCCCTGACAAATTTAGCAGTAAAAAGGAGCTTGAATTTGCACCCCGTAACTTCCCCCCCAAAACAAAAATCGAAAATCGCAAAAAACCAAACAGAAGTTTGTGGAACTATCCTCAAGAAGACGCTTGGCAGTTTTTTATATCTTTGTGCTATTATTGGTAGAGTTCTAGAAAATCCGTATTTTGCTAAATTTGCCTCCGAAAATTGTCCTCCCCCTTAAAATTCCAAAATTGCAGAAAAGGATTTCTTTCTCCTGGATTCTAGTCTCCCGATCTGTAATTTCTTCACCATGAAGTAATTTGAAGCCAAGTTATGCTAATAAAGGTGTTTTGCCTTCTGCCCCTCCAGGGGGGAACTGGGGTATATCACAAAATCCTGTCTTAATGGGGGTCAGGGTCCTAAAATCAACCTGTTTCCCAAAATTTCCCCAATATGGGAGATACAGACGTATCTCCCATAGAATCCCGTCAGCTGTGTTGAGTTAGTGAATCATTGAGTTTACTCTTATATAGATAGATAATTTTTGCCCTTGATGCCTTTTAAATTTTTGTTGTCATTTTGGCGATGAATTAAAATGGCTATCACAAAATTGTGTAAGTAAAGGTGTTGGTGAGAAATGTCTCAGCTACTTCGGTGGCAATTTTTGTATTTTGTCAAAGGTTTCTGTACTGAAGCTGTTTTATTTCTTTAGCATGAATTTTCTCAATTTTATTTTAATCATTTAAAAAGTTTGCACATTCATTTTTTTCGACATAAAAAGAAATATATTTACTTATTTCTTTTTAGCATCAATATTTTTTCTTTTTAATAATTTTAAAGTTAAAATGGCATTTCTATGTAATATCTTTTTAACCAATTATCTGATTAAACTAAAAAGTATGGTGCTAGCTGTATTTTGTGCTGATTAATAATAAGTATTCCAATTTTTGATAAAATCTAAATATCAGACAGATACAAAAACAAACTTTGAGCTTTATATATTTTAAATAAAAATGTTTGCATAAAAGAAATTGTATGACTTGTTGTGCTAATAAATAAACATTTTTCTCTAAAATCTTTAGTTTTTAATTGTGTTGTTGTTGTTGCTCATCCCCAAAGACTAACAGAGCTAAATCAGATCCATCAAATTGTGCACCCTAAAGAAATTGAGAACCAATAGAGGATTGTCAGTTAGATCCTGCCTAGAAAGCTGCAGGCATGCGAGAATATAATCAGGGGAAACCTGCTCAATAGAACACTTGGCTGAATTCAAAACGTTTGGAACCACCTAAAAATGTCAAAGGTCTAAGGTGACCACTGAGGAAGCGAGTGAGGGTGGTTTGATCTTGCTTGTTACAATCAAGTGCTAGAGAACTGCCCGGCGGCTTACTCTGATACCAATGGTGCACTAGTGGAATATGCCAAAAGGATTTATTCTTGTTCTTGACCATTGAAAGAACTCCATATAGGTGAGAGCCCAAAAAGATATGAAGGCTTTCCCAGCACCAGTCTTGGCTAGGGTGTCAGCAATCTCGTTGCCCTTGATACCAACATGGGAGAGAATCCACTGTAGGTGAATCTGATGAGACAAGGAAAAGCACTTTAATTTTTTAAGAATATTAACTCCAATATCATCTCTCACACTATGCCAACTGGCCAGGTGTTGGATAGAGCTTCTGCTGTCTGAGGAATCCAGGTTTCCTTACCATCAGTGAGTGATCCAAGAGAATGAAGGCCTTTATCTATGGTTATTAATTCACTATGAAAGACAGATAAGTAGTCAGGATTCCTTTTCTGAATCCTTCCTTCTTGATTTTATGTAAATTCCACTGCCTGTAATATCACTATCATTCTTACTACTGTCTGTGTACACCTGAACAGCATCTGTTGGAATATTACTTATTCAAGAACCAGTTGTCTTAGATAATCAAGAAGTTCTTTTTGCTTATTTGCGTGTACAGATAGATCAATATCTGATACCGCAGAATGCAATCAGTTTCTGCACTGATGACGGTGTGCTTTATGCTACCAAAACTGCAGTTTGCTTTAATATTTTTGGTTTGGCGTTTTACGCATAGTGTAAATATTTACATATCTATACTTTTATTACTTCCACTATCCGTTATCATAGGTAGCGAATGTATTGTATTTGGTCAAAAATTTCGATATCGAGTTTTTACCTGATTTACATGTTTTAAGATCTTCTGAGTTCAAAAAGGTTGTTTTTATCAATTAGTCAGTGTTTATGTAAGTGTGCTTTTGTATGTATGTGTGTGAGGAATATTCTGACTATCATATCTTTTTTCTTTTTTTTTTAAACTAAATAAAACACAGCGGTGAAACTTTAGAATTAATGCGAGTCTGGTGAACAGATGATTTTGCCAACTTTTACTGAAAACTTATCTAATGATTTCCTTTAAAGTCGCTATATAAACACTCTTTTAGATGTCCTTTTGTATGTATTTGATTAGTTCATGAAAATTTATAAATGTCCTGTAGAAATGGGTCAATTTTAGTTCTTGCAAGTACATTTCTTTCACAACATCTCTGCGGATTTTCTTCAAACTCGTCATATTAACTCCCTTTTAGATATCCTTTCGTGTGTAATTGTTGGTTTTCGTTGAACAGATGAGTTTGCCAATTTTTGCAGAAAATCGAAAATTGATCCGAAAGACTTATCCCAAAAACAGCTCCAATGATTTTCTTCAAATTTGACTCAAACCCCTTTTTAGATAGACTTTTGCATTCATTGCTTGGTTACTACTGGAAAATTGATAAGCTTTTATATTAGATGGGTTCATTTCAGATGTCGGAGCAAAAAACGACTCTAACAATTTTTTTTTTCAACTTGTTAAGTCAACTCTATTTTATATGTCTTATACGACATGTATCAGTTTGTTCTTAAAGGGAAATTGTTAGGTGACTGATTTATTAAGTGAATTTTATGTCATTTAATCACACTATCTGCAATAACATGTGTAGTAGTAGGTAATGGAAGTAGTACAGTTGTTACACACCAGATATTTTAAATATTAATCTAAAGTTTTTAAAGCAATGTTATTAAGGTTCAGTTTACGAAGCACATTATGTGTTGCAATATCAAACAAAATTTTTTTTATAAATTCTCTATCTGTTCATAATACCATTCAAAATTACAATTCATAATATAGAAATATAACTAATGTAGGTATATTTAAGATGTTCCAACTTACTAAAGATAATAATCTTCCCTATTTCCTCTTAATTTTTTATAATGAGAAGTATTAAGTGATGTGGATGAATATTTTATTTTTAGTGCTTTCATCCGATTTCATATTTAGAATCACATCAAATCTAGTAATATGAGCTATATTTTACCAATATAACCTAAATTACACAAAGAACAAGGGATTAAATAAATGCCAAATCAGTTTTCAGTAGGAATGAGATCTTTAAGAGAAAATAATTTAGTTTGTTGACAGGTTTGTAAAAGACTTTAAAACGCATTCCTTACTGAAAACCCAGCTGGTGTTGATTTAATCCCTTGTTCTTCATGTAATGAAGGTTATATTGGTCAAACTAGGAAACATTTGAAAGATAAAATAAATGAGCATCATTGGAATGTTCGTAATGAAGACTTCCAAATTTCCTATTGTTTCCCATTGCTGGATTCATACTCATTATTTTGATTTTTCTAAAACTAACATAATTTCTTCTCTGATCTCCTCTTCCCATGTGGATATCCATGTAGCTTTTTACATTTTTAATAATCTGGTGTGTCACTCACACGACTTTCTCTTACCCTGAAATTCAATACTATAAATACAGGTTGCAGATTAAGAGGTAAGATAACGAGTACTGTTATGTAAACCTGTGTTAAACAATTCAAATTAGGCTTCGGAAGTGTTTTATATGATAATTAGTTCTGTGTGAGGGAGGCTACCGCCCCCCCCTCAACCCCCCGTTTCATTAATGCACCTACATTTATATAGAATTTAATTCGATTATTAAAAAATAATTCTGTTTAAAAAAAATAATTTATTAAATTTATTATGTAAAAAAATTATCATTTATGATAATGCAGAAGATTTCCATATTACAAAAGTAGTATAACACTAAATATACATAAAAAAAAAAGTTGAATTTATTCTCAATATTACATTATTATTATTATTTTAAATGAAAAATATCGATAACTTTATTTTTAAATTATCGCAGATCGATGGTTCAACCATTCGTTTTAAAGGTATTGGCGAACTCTTTTGAAAGATACCCATCATTAAAATTTACTCCCCTCGAAGGGGACTTCCCCCCCCCCAGGGGGGAGGCGGGACTTCTACATACACAAATTTTTTTTCCCAGTTGACTATCTCTATTACAAAAAATATACATTCGTTTAATTTGGTTTAGTGCAGTCTATAGACGTTAAACTCTACTTCCCTGCAATTTTCCCCACAGACATGTATTTGAATACTTTTGAGTGTCCCTGTACACGAACCATTTGCTTCATCTCAACGAAAAGCTTACTGTAGCACCCCTATATGATACACATTTAGAATACCGAGTTTGGAATTTCTGCTACTATTTGTTCTTGAGATATGCTGATAACAGACACACAGACCATTCGCTAAAAACATGATTTTCGTACTCAGGGGACCTCAGAACATGTAAATATAAAAAAAACTCATGTTCGAAAATTTGACCCTAAAACAATACTTTCTCGACCCTATGGGTAAGAGAAAGTAAAAATTCGAAAAATCGTGTTAATGATGATATTTCTTCCTCTCTGTTTCTTCCACTCCTTGTCTGATACTTGGAAATTACTCGCATAACTTCGGTTTTCGTTTAGTTTTGACTTTTTGCTTTCTCGTACCCATAAGGTAGAGAAAGTATTGTTTTTGGGTCAAATTTTCGAACGCGAGATTTTGTTATATTTACACGTTTTGAGGTCCCCTGAATACGAAAATCATGTTTTTAGCAAATGGTCTCTGTGTGTTTTTAGCAAATGGTCTCTGTGTGTGTGTGTGTGTGTGTGTGTGTCTGTCTGTTATCAGCATATCTCAAAAACAAATTATGGCAGAAAGTTCAAACTTGGTATTCTAAATGTGTATCATATAGGGATGCTATAGTAATCTTTTCGTTAAGATCAAGCAAATGGTTCGTGTACAGGGACAATCAAGAGAATTCTAATACATTACGTCTATGGGGGAAATTGCTGGAAAGTAGAGTTTAACATCTATAGACTGCACTAAACTAAATGAAACGAATATTTTTTTTTTTTTTTTTTTTTTTTTTTTTTTTGTAATAGAGATAGTTAACTGGGAAAAATTTTTTTGGTTATGTAGGAGCCTCGCCTCCCCAAGTCCGCCCTCGAGGGGAGTAAATTTTCATGATGGGTATCTTTCAAAAGAGCGCGCCAATACCTTTAAAATGAATGGTTGAACCATCGATCTGCGATAATTTAAAACAAAGATATCGATTTTTTTTACTTTTAACGAAAAAAAAAAACTGAAAAAAAATCACTTTTTTTTTTTTTTTTAATATTGAGAATAAAATGGACTTTTTTTTAATATTTGGTGTTATACTACTTCTCTAATATGGAAATCGTCTGCCTTATCATAAAAGATAATTTTTTTAAATAATAATTTTAATATTTTTTATTTAATAACCGAATTAATTTCTATATAAATGTAGGTGCATTAATGAAACGGGGGTTGAGGAATTATCATATAAAACTCTACAGAAGCCTAATATGAATTGTTTAACATAGGTTTACTTAACAGTACTCGTTATCTTACCTATTAATCTGCAACCTGTATTTATAGTATTAAATTACAGGGTAAGAGAAAGTCGTGTGAGTGACACACCAGATTATTTTACTTTCTTCTATATTCAATAGAAAAAAGTATTGGAGTCGTAAAAATTTTCGACCTCGGGTTTTTGATGGATTTACACGTTTTGAGAGATATAGAACACGATTTGACCCTTTTTAGAAAATGATGTCTGTGTGTGTGTGTGTGTGATAAAATTTTGTGGCAACTGTATCTCAGGAACTACTGCACAGAATTTCATACAAATTGGTATGTTGTTACACCGTGACCAAAATTAGTGCCTATCAACTTTTCGTAAAAATTGTCGTACAGGTTGTGTTGTCATCCCGCTTTTTCTAAATTTTTGGCATGGTGGTATAGGACAAAATTTTGTAAATGTGCATAAAGAGAATTATTTTTTACTAATCATTGTGAAATTTACAAGCGTTATTTATAATACAGATAGTCAACTGGGAAAATTTTTTTGTATATGTTGTTTAGGAACATCGCCTCCCCCCTCGAGGGGAATAAATTTTCATGATGAGTATCTTTTTAAAGAGCTCGCCAATACCTTTAAAATGTATGGTTGAACCATCGATCTGCGATAATTTATAATAAAAGTATCGATTTTTTTTTTTTTTTTTTTTTTTTTTTTTTTATGTAATATCGAGAATAAAATTAACTTTTTTTGGATATTTAGTGTTACATAACTTCTCTAATGTGGAAATCGTACTGCATTATCATGGAAGATAATTTTATTAAATTATTTTTACTGAGTGAATTTGCATAGGAAAATATAGAAGAAAGTCATGTGATGGCCACAACATTCTTGTTCTTTTTTATTTAAATTAAATTTATTCGTTTACTAGGCTACGTCCGCTTCGCTGGTCACTAAATTTAAATGAATTTTCAAAAGAGTTGAATAACTATTTTTAACACTTTCCAACAAGGTTGAAAAGTGTTAATGACTTCGGCTTGTCTGCCTGTCTGTCTGCCCGCGCTCTAACTCCCTTAAATATATATGGAATTTCTTGAAACTGATATATGTTATTCAAGTTCACTATCGGATGTTCACTATTGAAAATGGAGTTTATGCCTCTACTGGTTTTTGTACAGGGACACCCGAAAGTATTTCAAAGCATTGTGTTCTATGAGAGGTATTTCTATAAACCATATTTTCATATATTTACTGTACACATATCTTAATGAAATTAAAATACGTTATTCAACTTCATTATTGGATGTTTACTGTAGAAAATAGAGTAACTATCACCACTGGTTTATGTACAGGGACACTCAAAAGTATTCCAAAGCATTGCGTTCTATGAGAGATATTTCTGTAAATCAAATTTTAATAACTTTACTTTCTACAAAGTTTTATGAAATTGAAATATATTATTTGTGTGCACAAAAGAATGCTTTACATAGAATATAGCATGATTAGCATTAGATTTACAGGGTGACAAAAAAATATTCATTTATATTAAAAGCTATTAATAAAAATTTGCTAGAATTGTACTTTCGTTTACAAGTTTACATTAAGCGTTTTTAACACTTTCTAACATTTGTCAAGTGTAAATATGATTTCAATTTGTGTATATGTCCGTCTGTCTGTCTGTCTGCCCGTGCTTTAACTCCCGTAAATATTTATGGAATTTTTTGAAACAGATATGTTATTCAAGTTCACTATCGGGTGTTCCCTATTGAAAATGGGGTTCATGGGGGGAATAATGTTTATACCTTTACTAGTTTGTGTACAGGGGCATCCAAAAATATTCGAAAGCTTTGTGTTCTATGAGAGGAGTTTCTATAAGCCATATTTTAATACCTTTACTGTATAGAAACTTTAATGAAATTTTAATATGTTATTCAAGTTCCCTTTCGGATGTTTCCTATGTAAAATCGAATACATTTCTAACTTTTTTGTGTACAAGGGGCACTTTAAAGTATTCCAAAGCATTGCGTTCTGTTAGTTATTTTTATAAACCAAATTTAAATAATTTTACTTTGCACAAAGCTTAATTCAATTGAATAAATCATTCGTATGCACAAAAGAGTGCCTTCTATATAATATAGTGTGATTAGCATTAGATTTACATGGCTACACAAAAATATTCAATTCGGTTATTAAAAAATAATTTATTAAAATTATTATTTAAAAAAATTATGTTTTATGATAATGCAGACGATTTCCATATTAAAGAAGTAGTATAACACTAAATATCCGAAATAAGTCCATTTTAATCTCAAAAAAAAAAAAAAAATTATGATTTTTTTTCATTTTTTTTTAAGTAAAAAAAATCGACAACTTTGTTTTAAATTATCGCAGATCGATGGTTGAACCATTCGTTTTAAAGGTATTGGCGAGCTCTTTTGAAAGATACCCAGCATGAAAATTTACTCCCCTCGAGGGGGGACTTCCCCCCCCCCCCAGGGGGAGAGGCGAGGCTCCTACATACACAATTTTTTTTCACAGTTGAATATCTCTATTACAATATATATATATATATATTCGTTTCATTTGGTTTAGTGCAGTCTATAGACGTTAAACTCTACTTACCTGTAATTTCCCCCATAGACGTAATGTATTAGAATTCTCTTGATTGTCCCTGTACACGAACCATTTGCTTGATCTGAACGAAAAGCTTACTGTAGCATCCGTATATGATACACATTTAGAATACCAAGTTTGAACTTTCTGCCATAATTTGTTTTTGAGATATGCTGATAACAGACAGACACACACACAGACATACCCACAGATCATTTGCTAAAAACATGATTTTCGTACTCAGGGACCTCAGAACGTGTAAATATAACAAAATCTCGCGTTCGAAAATTTGACCCCAAAACAATACATTCTCTACCTTATGGGTAAGAGAAAGTAAAAATAGCCGACTTTTATCACCAAAGTAGTTAAATCTAGACCACTCAAAAATAGGAGTGTTCCGCCGAGAAACTCTTTGCTTTATTTATATAGATTTTTCTTTTTATAATTCTAGTCACACCAATATTTATATTTACATTCGACTTTATTTTTGTTTTTCACCTGAATCGGTTTTGTGCGTTGCCGCTTTGTTCTGCGCCTACTTTGTTCGCCTGACGAAGGGTCGTGTTTTTTTTGTTTTTTTACCCGAAACAATTGTTGCAAATTCTTGCATTTTAGAGTATTTATTCGAAATTTTGTACTTATTACATTAATATTTGCTTCTGTATTCAATAGAAGAAAGTGCTGATTTTGTAAAAATTTCGACTTCCGGTTTCCGATGAATTTGCCTGTTTTGAGAGGTCCAGAACACGATTTAACCATTTTTGTTTCTCTTTCTCTCTCTCTCGGTTTATGACAACTGTTTTGTGGAAGCTCTAGCTCAAGAACTAATGCAGAGAATTTCATATAAATTTTTATATAGTTGCACCTTGAGATAAATCGCCTATTAACGTTTGGTACAAATCGCCAAAAAGGTGGCGTTGCTATCACGTTTTTAATTTTTTTTTTTTTTTTTTTTTTTTTTTTTTTTTTTAACATGATAGTATATAATTATATTTTTTGTATAAAGGTACCCAATGAGGATTATTTTTAACAAATCATTGTGAAATTGAGATACAATTGTGTGTGGGAATGGCTTCTCCCTGATCACAAATCTTTACTGTTTGGCCGTATTTCCAAACGTTTAGTCTTGAATTGTTTTTAATGAACATTTTTCTTATTATCTTCTCAATGCTTGCTTTTGACATTTTTCTGTGGGTTTTCTATCTTTTTATGCGGTCTTGTAACCTATAATAATTTAAGATAATTTTTTAGAGATATTGTTTAGGTAAGGTTTTTTATTTTCCATATTATATTAAAGCTATTATTTGTGACTTGTTTCGTACCTGTATTAAATTATTTCTTTTTGATTATTGATGATTTCGAGGGCATTTACTCTCTCTCTCTCTCTCTCTCTCTATATATATATATATATATATATGGGATGCAAGAAATATATATAGAAAAAAGGAGTATCGTTTTCCCCCATCCCTCTTTTTGGAGTGTTAATTTTCAATATGAATATATTTCAAAAGAACTCGTCAGTATCTTTAAAATGAATGGTTGAATGATGTATCTGTGATAATTTGAAACAAAATTATCGATTTTTTCCCCCATAAAATAAATAAATCTGAAAATACTCATTTCCTAAGATCTTGACTCAAAATTGCATTTCTTTCGGCGTTTATGGGACTCTCTCCCTATCGCCCATGTTATTCTATGGGAAAAAGTTTTGTAGAATAACACATTACCTAATGTAATAAGAAAGCACCACAGAACTGGCGTTGTTAATTATCTTCTCTTAAGGATGCCATTCCCACAGAAAACCGTTCTGGCATTTATTGAATTCCATGTTTGTCGTGCAACTTAGGTTATATTGGTCAAACTAGGAGGCGTTTGAAGTACAGAATAAATAAGCAGCGTCGGAATGTTCGTAATGATATCTCCGAGTCTTCTGTTGCTTCCCACTGCTGGACTCATGGTCATCATTTTGATTTTTCCAAAACTAACATAATTTCATCTCCTGTCTGTTCTTTCCATTTGGATATTCATGAAGCATACATATTTAAAATTCCGAAAAATCTTGTTAATGATATTTCTTCCACTCCATTCTTCTCTGATGCTTCGAAATTACTCACGTAACTTAGATTTTCGTTTAATTTTGATATTTTTTAGATTTTGTTACAAGTTTAATCTACTCATTTATTTATTTTTATTGTTTTTATTTTACAATTCTACTGACACCAGTAGTTATATTTACATTCTACTTTATTTGGTTTTGCTTTTCACTAAAAACGGTTTTGTGCGTTGTCGCTTTGACTGCAGCACTCGTGCTTACTTTGTTCGCCTGATGAAGGGTCGTGTGCTTTTTCGATCCGAAACAATTCTTGCAAGTTTATAGAGCTTTTTCAGATGACGTCAAAGCCTCAAGTGTCGTCTGCTCAAATCGTAACTGTGAGGCACACAATAGTACGTGTAGATACTTTTCTTTTATCTCTATACCAAAAACTTCTTTCAGTCAACCGCACTGGAATTGGTTGTACTCTTGTAAACTTTTATATGCATTGAAATCACTACTAGTGTAAGCAGATGTTGTATAGACAAAATATTTTCCAACAGATCACAAATACAAATTGACTGGAGGAAACAGTTGATCGCTGTTAATAGTTACTAATGAATATGGATCTACATTATCAATTAGTTTATTTTCTGAGTATATCTGTTTTTGTTTAATCATTAAGAGTTTCGATATATTTCGTCCTATTAAAAGACGAATGTTTGCCCTTTTAGCGTTACTAAGGCCGTTGCCAAGGGTTTGATCACGTGACTGAAAATACTCTATTGCATTCCATGGTGTTTATTCAAAGTTTTGTAAATAATACATTACCTAATGTATTTTTACTTCCTTCTACATTCAATAGAAGAAAGTATTGGTTTCATAAAAATTTTCAGCTTCGAGTTTTCGATTGATTTAAACGTTTTGAGAGCTGCAGAACACGATTTGACCATTTTTAGACCATTTGTCTGTATGTGTATTTGTCAGGGCCGTAACTACCATTGGGGCAGTGCTCCGGGCCCCAAGTGAGATGATAAAATATATATTTCTTAAATTGGCATGGGATACCAGTGAACGCTAATTATTCCAAGAGGAGGGCAATTCATACTGAATTGTAAACTCAGAAACTTGGAAATCTAAATTTTTATCAAAATCGTTCAAGTAGTTTCTAAGAAAATCAAGTTTTTACCATATTTTGTCACTGTCAAAGTGAGTTTTAACAGTTAGCTCTAATCTTCAAGAAAAGAGAAAAATTCAGATGAGTTTCTAATTTGAAAAAACCTTTAACACTACCGTTTTATCGAAATCGTTTTATCCATTTCTGAGTAAACCCAATTTTTGCTATATTTTAAAACCGATTATTAAATGGGTTAGCAACGAAAGCGAATTTTTCTGAAAATGGGAATAAGTCCAAATGATTTCTCACCGCAAAAAACACTTAAGCTCGAACTTTCATTACAGACATTATATCCATTTCCCAGTAATCCCAATTTCTGCCATATAATGAAATAGGCGAATAAAAAGTAAACATCGAACGCGGATTTTCCTGAAGATTTGGATATGTCCAATCGGTTTTGCATCTCAAAAATACATTAACGCCAAATTTTCCTAAAAGTCGTTTTATCAATTTCCGAATAAACAAAGTTTGTGTCATGTTTTATATCTGCGAAATAAAGGGTTAACAACGAACGGGAATTTTTCTTAAGATCAGGATATGCTCTATCACCTTTTCAACCCACACCCCACCCACACCCCTAAAAAAAAATTTAATCCCAAACTTTCATTAAAATTGATATATCCACGTCTGAGTTTGAGTAAATCAAGTTTCTGCCATATGTTGTGAACGGCGGATAAAGGACTAACAGCAAACGCGAATTTCTTGAAGATAGTATTTGTCCAATCGATATTTCCCCGTGAAATAATCTCAATCCTGATATTTCATCAAAATCATTATGTCCATTCCCGAACAAACCCAATTTCTGCTAGGCCGCGGTAGCCCAGTCTGTAGAGCGCCGGTCTCGTAATTCGAAAATTGCGGGTTCGGTACTCGAGCCGGCCAAAGACCGTCGTGTACACTAATGCTGGTGGTGCACGTAAAATCTGTCGTAGCCGCAATGTCCTCCATGTTCCCATCAAAAATTACATCTCTGGGGGTTACCGAAGCGGGAGAGCCATCCCTTCCGTGGAGGATGAAAATTGTGATGGCATGTCTCCGGACCACCTCTAGGGGTGTGTCCCAGACCGTCGCCAATTGCCCATTTGCGCTGCACTAGTGCGGCGTAAAACCCATCCATCAATCCATCCCAATTTCTGCTACGTTTTGCTATCAGAGGATAAAGGGTTAAGTTTTAAAAGTGAACGCGATTTTTCGTGAAAACGAGGATAAGTACAATAGATTTTGCATGAAAAATACGAAAGAAAAGGAAAAGAAAACACTTAACACCATATTTTCATTCAAATCGTTATATGGATTTTCGAGTACACCCGATTTTTGCAATATCTTGCAACGGTCAGAATAAGGATTAACAACGAAAGCGAATTTTCCTGAAGTAATATAAGACTAATTAATTTTTCCCCTCAGAAAATCCTTAGCTCCCAACTTGTATCAAAATCATTATACTGCATATTTCTGAGTAAAACCAATTTCTGTTCTACATGTACACAACGGTCGATAAAGGGTTAACAAGAAACGCAAACTTTTCTGAAGATGAGAATAAGTCCAATGAATTTTGTACCTCAAAAAATCCTTAGCTCCTAATTTTTATTAAATTCGCTATCCATATCCATTTTCGAGTAAACTCAATTTCTGCCATATTTTGCAACCGGCGGATAAAGAATTAACAGCGAACGCGAATTTTCCTGAAGATGAGAATAAGTCCAGTCGATTTTTCAGTAGGAAAAAAAAATATAACCCTTAATCCTAAGGTTTTCTTAAAATCGTTATAAATATATTTCTTAGTAAATCTAATTTGTAAACGGCGGATAAAAGTTTAACAGCGAATGCGAATTTTCCTGAAGATGAGAATAGGTCCATTCGATTTTTCTGCCTAAAAAAACCCTTAATCCTAAACTTTCATCAAAATCTTTACATGTATTTCTGAGTAAAGCTAATTTTCATCATATGTAGTATTTCGCAAATGGCAGAAGAAGGGTTAACAGCGAGCACAAATTTTCCTGGAGATGAAGAGAAGATCAATCGATTTTTCATACAAAAAAAAATACCTTTAACCCCAAAATTTCATCGAAATCGTTACAGCCGTTTCCGAGAAACCCAAGATATTCAAGACACGTAATTAACCGTTTAATTTAAGCAATGGATTATCGGGGGTATAATTTCCCAAACCGACAGCAAAGTCTATCTTCTGCATAATGTCAATCAGTTTAACAATGGGGGATTAAGATATTTCAATCCTTCAGAAGGGCTCTTTCCAGCTATGTAAACATGTGTGAGGGAGATAGACGGATAGTAGCTCGTCTACTTAGCATGTCCCAAATATGCCCTATCGGTTTCATATCAAAATATGTTAAATAAATTTTCTATAAACTTCTTCCATCGTAAAGGAAATCGGCACAATATGACCTGCTATTGTCAATTAAAATAAAATTATTTTTTATGGCTCTATTGTAAAGATTTAATCTATGTGTTCCTGAAGTGTCAGAGATCCATTTCTAATGATTCAGAGGTCAGTAAAATCATCAGTTGAGATGACACTGTAAACCGACACTAAATACCCTCTAAGTTTGACATTTCCTTGCGCAGATGAAGGATTGTTTCAAGTCCCATGTTCCGTTCAAAGGAAAATGAAATTATTATCAAGAATAATTATAAAACTCGACTTGTCGCATATGAAAATATTGCTCGATTTATGTCTACTCCAATTAAAATGCTAACTTGTCCACACTCTATGGGCAACACGATGATGTTCTATTGATGGCATAAAATACCACAAATCTATGAACTTATAGACCTATAATGTGGAATCAATTTCGAACAGTTTCACTTAAATTTGTTGTGCAGTAGTCAACTGAAGATTGTATTGGAGAAGAGTGGTATTCATCGTTATTTTTGTATGGCCCTCATACATAAGTACCAGTCTTAATTTGGTGGTGTTTTTCGTCTGCGACCTTGTCTTTGACTTCTGTGCTCATTTGCATTCTCCAAATATCATTTCAAATTATGTAATTACATTTAGTGTTATGGATTCCGCAACTACGGTTAGTGTTTGCGCTCTTTCTGAGTCTTCAGATTTCTGAGTCTGATATTGTTCAGACATTGCCTACACGACGATTGATGCTTGGTCTTGTCGCCACTCTTAATTAATATATTCACACTACCTAAGTATAATTTGATTATTCAGGGTCATTATATCAGATGGGTTACAGTGACACCTAGTAATAAACAACGAAGTTAACGTTTCTATCTCAAAAAGCAGTAAGAGATATGGTAAAAAGTCAATTAAAAGTTATAAAAATCTTAGATTTAGTATGAAAAGGCGTCTTGTGCGCAATAATTTCTAAAAAGAGTTTAAAAAACACGCGTTTGTTTGGTTTATGACTTATCAACACTTTGACATTAAAAGCCACAAACAAACGGAGAAACTATCATTTTTTCGACTAAGAATTAGAATTTGCATAATTCAGTTGTGGTTGGGTTTTACGTCGCACTAATGCTGCGCAGATGGGCAATTGGCGACGGTCTGGGACACACCCCTAGAGGTGATCCGGAGACATGCCATCACAATTTTGATCCTCCACGGAAGGGATGGCTCTCCCGCTTCGGTGACCCCCAGAGGTATAATTTTTTATGGGAACATGGAGGACTTTGCGGCCACGACAGATTTTACGTGCACCAGCCACCATTAGTGTACACGACGGTCTTTGGCCGGCTCGAGTACCGAACCCGCAATTTTCGAATTACGAGACCGGCGCTCTACCGACTGGGCTACCGCGGCCCTTTGCATAATTCAGAAGACCGTGGTTTAAATTATTTAATCTTTTCTCCGTTCGTATAAATTTTTTAGCACCACGGATTAAGGGAATCTCGACTAAAGAAACGCACATTTTACACGTTCTCTGCATAATTGTGCACAAGATATATTTTCGTACTGAATCGAGAATATCCCAGTGCTTTGTAATGGACTTGACTTCTATTGGTATCTCTTACTATTTTCGATTGAGGGACGTAAATTCCTTTATTTGTCGATCTCAACTTGTTATGGCCAGTTCTTGACAGGTACTTTTATGCCCAGAGCACAGTCCAATTTTTCATGTTTACCGACTTTTAAATCTACCATTGCCCTCACTGATACAAAGCACAGAATAAAAGCCTTTTTTTTTTTTTAAACTATTCCATAGAGTTCTCAGATTAAGCTCATTTTCATTTACTTTTGACCCATTAGGAATTTAAAAAAATGTACTGTAACTACACCTATCAATGAGACAATTATCGAGGAATTATTTTTCGATTAAAGTGTATAAAGCTATTTTCGTTACTAAGGTAAATTTTTTATTCAAATGATCAAATATCATTTGAATAAAAAAGTTTAAGTTTGAGAGAAACAATAAAGATGGGACCCCATTATCAAATGCTGCCCCGGGGCCCCCCAAGTCCCTAGTTACGGCTCTGGTATTTGTCTATCTGTCTCTGTGTGTGTGACAAATAATATCTGGGAATTGTATCTCAGGAACTATGGCATAGAAATTCCTACAAATTGATATGTAGTTGCACCTTGACATAAATTAATACCTATCAACTTTTGATAAAAATCTTCTATATGGTGGCGTTGTCATGCGGCTTTTTCAAAATTTTTAACATTGAAGCATTGATCGATTATAATTAAGACAAATTTATAGAATTTTTTCGATTAAAAAAAAAAAAAAATGTTAATAGAGCATACAATTGACTTTCTTTGAATAATCAGTGTTGCACTTCTATGAGAAAAAAAATCTGGAGTGACTCCACTCGACTTTCCGAACATTGAGTAATTGACAGTTTTGTAGATAAAGTAAAACTAGTTGGCATATGTGGACTCTGCTCAGTTCCCCACCATATTTATGTTCACATAAATTTCTAGTGCGAGACATATTATAATCATGTTAAAAAAAAATGAATTTGACCAAAGCTTGATACAGTGACAGAACAAAATCCCCGCCTAATAGGCTATCCACCGTTCACTTCGATATATTTATCTTATTCTAATCTATTAATTTATTTTATCAGGGTCAATTCCGTTGTTCAGTTTTCATGCAACTATTTCCAATGCAATAATCCTCAAAATTCATATTTATATGAAAAATTTACAATTTCGCTATGTTGATAAAATCGTAAATTACGAATAATTTACGAAATTTTCCTATTAGAATATTTGTATTCAATCATGTTCAAACAAATATCATAAATGAAATTTTGAAGTTGTCTAATGTATTTAGGATCCTCAAAATGGAAGTTTATGCTCAATTTTGCCTTATTCTGACATGTTAAGGAAATCGTAAATTCCAAATAACTTACGAATTTTTTTTTTTAATTGGAAAAATCATAGTCTATGATATTCATGCCAGTATCCTAAATAATATTTCGAAAGTGGTTTGACATCTTTACGATGAAAATATCCCTCAAGATTGACGTTTATGTGAAATTTTGCTCTATTTTGACATGTTAAGAAATTCGTAAATTTCCAATAACTTACGAAATCTTTATATTGGAAAATTCATAGTCATTAATATTCATGCCAGTGTCCTAAATAATATTTCAAAAGTAGTCTGACATCTTTAGGATGAAAATATCTCTAAAAATTGGCGTTTATGTGAAATTTTGCCCTATACAGCCATGTTAAGAAATTCGTAAATTTCCAATAACTTGCGAAATTTTCAAAGTAGCATATTTATAGTTACTGATGTTCATTCCGGCATCAAAACTGATATTTTAAAACTGGTCTGACAGTTTTACAGTAAAAAGTGTCCATTTAATGCACGTTTAAGTGAATTTTTGTCCTATTCTCCCATGTTAAGAAAATCGCAAATTTCTAATAACTTACGAAGTTTTTAAATTCGAATGTTGCAAATGAATAGGGTTCTTGCCAGTGTCGAAAGTAATATTTTAAAACTGATCTTACCTCTCTGCGACAATTTGTTCTTGAGATATCGTGTACACAGACTAACAAACTAACGGACTGACCCACTAACAGACTAACACACTAACAGACTAACACACTAACAGACTAACAGACACCCTACAGACAGACACCATAGAAATTTTGTCATTTTCGGATTCCTCACACCTGAAAACGTGTAAAAAAGTCAAAAAACCGAGGTCGAAAATTTTCACGATTACCTAAGTTCCCCATACCTATAGTATGATGGGGAACTAAAAAGAGGAGTTGTTAAACAAACAAAAGAGATAAAACCAAAATAAAGTGTTTGAGTATTTTTCTCCATATATTACACGATGTTTTATGTAACGCTACTGAACTTTGAGCCCATAGATCATAATGATAAAGAATTTTCGTTGTGTCCCTGTAAAAAGCCTATAAATGCTAGATTCACCAAAATGCTTATAGTTAAAGCAATAGTGATTTATAATATTCATATAAATTTTCAGCTCAATTGAATAAGGCGTTTAGATGCTATCGCACTTTTAACTAGTATGTTGTGGCCACCACATGACTTTCTTCTATATTTTCCTATACAAATTCACTCAGTAAAAATAATTTATTAAAATTATTATTTAAAAAAATTATCTTCCATGATAATGCAGATGATTTCCATATTAGAGAAGTAGTATAACACTAAATATCCAAAAAAAGTCAATTTTATTGTCAATATTACATTTAAAAAATATATATATTTGTTAAAAATGAAAAAAAAAAAAATCGATAACTTCATTTTAAATTATCGCAGGTCTATGGTTCAACCATTCGTTTTAAAGGTACTCGTAAGCTCTTTTGAAAGATACACATCATGAAAATTTACTCCCCTCGAGGGGGGAATTCCACCCCCAGGAGGCGGGGGGGGGGGGGGGGAGAAGGCGAGGCTCCTACACATACAAAAAAAATTTCCCAGTTGACTATCTCTATTATAAATAATTCTGGTAAATTTCATAATGATTATTAAAAAATGCACATTTATGCATCATGCACATTTATACAAAATTTTGTACCATACCACCAAGTTAAAAATTTAGAAAAAGCGGGATGGCAACGCAACCTGTAAGACAATTTTTACCAAAAGTTGATAGGCACTAATTTATGTCAAGGTGCAACTACATACCAATTTGTATGAAATTATGTGAAGTAGTTCCTGAGATACAGTTGCCACAAAAGTTTGTCACACACACAGAGTCTGACAGACAAACAGACAGACATTTTCTAAAAATTGTCAAATCGTGTTCTACAGCTCTCAAAGCGTGTAAATCCATCAAAAACCCGAGGTCGAAAATTTTTACGAATCCAATACTTTCTTCTATTGAATATAGAAGAAAGTAAAAATTTGGTCCCACAGGCCATAATGATAAAGAATTTTTCTTTGTGTCCCTGTAAAAAAAACTGTAAGTGCTAAATTCACCAAAATCTATACAGTTCGTGCAACTGTGACCTATAACATGTGCACAAATTTTTTGTTCAGATTAAATAAGCGTTTAGACGCTATCGCACTTTTAAAAATTTGGCCCCATAGGCCATAATGATAAAGAATTTTTCTTTGTGCCCCTGTAAAAAAAATTGTAAGTGCCAGATTCTCCAAACTCTATACAGATTGAGTAACTGTTACCTATAATATGTGTATAAATTTTTTGCTCAATTGAATAAGGCGTTTAGATGCTATCGCACTTTTAAGATTTTGGTCCCATAGACCATAATGATAAAGAATTTTTCTTTGTGTCCCTGTAAAAAAACTATAAGTGCTAGATTCACCAAAATCTATTGGGTTCGTACTATGGTGACTTACAATATACGCAACAACTTTCAGCTTATTCGAACGAAGCGTTTAGACTCTAGCGTGTTCACTCACAGACATTCACACATACATACACACACACATATACATACATCATCGTAAAAATAGTGAAAACGGACTCAGGGAACCTCAAAACGTATAAAAACATCAAAATCTCGAATTCGGATTTTTGACATGATTACAATACTTTCCTCACTATAGTGTTCGGAAAGTAAAAAATCATCTGCATTCATCGTGAAGAAGATTTTTAATAAATACTAATTTTAGTAAATTATTTGTGCTGAGGGAATTTGTATAGGAAAACATAGAAGAAAGTTGTATGATGGCCATACTAGTTTTAAATTTCATTTTCGCATTATAAAAATTCGCAACCATTAAATTAGTTCTCGTTTTCTAAATAATCATTATTATTAATATTTTTAACTTTAATATTATATTTTTTAATTTAAAATTGGGAAAATTTTAAATGTATGCATTTTTCTCACTTTTTAGCTGTAAAATAAATTATTTAAAAACTTCAATTTTTGAAAAACGAGTGCTAATTTTACGGTTGTGAATTTTGCGAATGCGAAAACGGAATTAAAAAAAGAAAAGAAAAAAAAATACTTTAAGGAATCAGTAATTTGTAAAAAAAAATAAATTTCGCCGTAGAGTTAATGGGATTTGTTGGTCATCAGAGACGGGGAAACTAAGAGAGGATGAGGAGTATATAAATTAAAATCATTTGCATTCATCATGGAAATAATTTTAATAAATAATTTGCACTACGTGAATTTTTATAAGAAAATGAAGAAGAAAACTCTGTGATGGCTATAGCATACTAATCCCCCCCCCCCACACACACACAATATAAAGGATATTTTAGGAAATAAAAATATCTGCAATATTTAATAATATAGCCAATGAAACCTTCCGAGTTTCTCCTGAATTTCTTCAGCGCCATCTGTTGGCTGTTTTGCCTAAAAATCATTACTCTCAACTACCCACGCAGTTTCCGTACTCTAACAGGAGTGAGCGCATTTACGTAGTCTTTGAATACTCATTGATTTTCTTCATCTCTCCACTATTCCAAAAGATTTTTAAAAAATCCTTTTAGGATAAATTTAATTCGTTATCTTAGCTTTTATTATAAATTCGCAAGCTTTGCATTTGTTTTATTTTAAAATATCTTTGCGTGTGTCTGTTTCAAGCCTTTTACAATGGTGTGGTTTACAACTTTAGTGACCGCTTCTCTGCTATGGTGTCACTACGTAGGGGTACAAACGACCCCCCAATTTACCAGTGAACATATGAAATCTACGAGTAAGTGAAATTTATTAAATATTAGTTTTCTCGTTTGCCTGATTCCTCGGTAGAGTATTAATTGTGCATCAATGAGGGGTATTTTTGATTCCTAAGTAAATTGTTTTGATCTGCTTCACACAAACAAATATATTTCTTCTTCTTTTTCTCTTTTCTTTTCTTTTCTTCTCTTCCATTCTTTTCTCTTTTCTTTTTTTTTACTTTTCGAACATGCACTATGTAAGGAAAATATTGTAATCATGAAAAAAAAAAAAAAGCCGACTAAAATTTTGGCGCATCTATTGATTTTTTGGTATTTTAAATTTATTCTTTGTATTTTTACGAGGGCATACGTATGTATGTATCGCATCCCGGCAAGGAAATCGACACTAGACAAAAAATAACAATTTTGAGTTTATGTCATTTAAAAATATGTATGAATTTCCCCAACGTGCAGGAAAACCATCAGATTTTTGTGTCGCAATTTATCCAACTGAAGGTTGTTATGTCAGTTTTACGTCAATGCAGTATCTACTTTATACTGTTTTTTTTTTTTTTTTTTTGAGTTGTGTCACTTCTTTTCCCGGGGTGACATTTGTGTGAGTGAACACGATCGCGTCTGAACTGTACAATCAAATGAGCTCAAATATGATAGTTAAGTTATAGGTCACCATCACGCAAATTGGATAAAATTTATGAGTCATTTATTATACTTATAGTCATTTTACAGGACACAAAGAAGATTTGTTATTCGTCAAGGTCAGCGACTGACTTACAGAAGTAGAGACCCAGTACTAAACCATTATTTGGGGACCCCTTCTACAATACAAATGTATAAAATGAATTTTGGATACATTTAAAATACTTTTTATTTCAAAAAGCAGGTTAATTTGCAGGGCCCGAGTTCTTGCCGCGTTTGCCTCTTGTGAAATCAGGCCCTGGTTACGGCCTACGCATTTAAATTATTTAAGGGGACAAAGGACGATGAAAATCGTCAAAATCGATGAAATTAAAAAAATTCAGATAGTTATTATGAAACGTGTATGAAGCTATCTAATATAATACTTTTAAAACTTACTATATAATATTAAAAAAAAATAATATCATTCTATAGTCACTCAAACACTATTTAAAAACATTTAAAAATTTGAAACGTTATTTTTCTTGGGTTCCAAATTTAGGGAATAACCAGTTACTTATGCGAAATTGTTTCTATCTAATCCTTATAAAAATTTGTAGAGTGTTATTTGTCATATAACTGTATATTCAAATTGAGAGAGAATTCAAGAAATTATTACTTTTATTGTGAACTATAATTTATGGTGGTAGGATATAAGACAAATATAATTAACCCCTTCCACTCCAGGGACGTACGTGCGTACGTCCTAGTGTTAATGGCCATTAATACCATGGACGTACGTGCATACGTCCAAAGAAAGTATACGATACTATTTCAAAATTATAATCTGGTATTTCAGACATTTACACTACAGCTAGCCTGGAGCGGAAGGGGTTAATTTCAGCATCTTTTACAAGTACAATTCTTATACATCACGGTCTACGTACTCAAATTATTTTTTAAGTTCGTTTTAATAATCTTCTATATAAATAAAAATAAGTGTCTGTGTGTGTGTCTGTCTGCGCTCTGGTGCTCACACTACTGATCGCAGAGCTTCCAAATTTGGCATATAGGTACCTGGGTCCCTGCAGGTGTGCACCTCATCGAGATTTTTTCGAATTTGAATTTTTTAAATTAATGTTTTTTCCATTTTAAATATTGGTTTTAATGTTTCATTTTCCATGAATTTATTCTTCGGTTGTAATCGTCTGTGTATCTTAGCAACGGCATTTTTTATTTAATACATTCATTTGAAGACGATTTTTTTTTTTTTTTTTTTTTTTTTAATTATATTTATTGATTATTGAAAATCAAATGGTAATGCAATAGAGTTCTAACAACCACGTGACTTTCTTCCTAGCAACCGTACTTTGCTGAAGGACAACGCTAATTTTTCCATGTCTTTGGAAGCGTAGTAGTCGAATTTTTTTTCTGCTTTTACAAATACATTTACAACATTACAACACTGTGTCATAATAAATTTGTAACGCTATTCCGCAATGATAAACAATGGGTCAGTGGGGTCAACTGTCCCTCAGCAAACAAATATCGTCTGCTCGTGATGTCATCTGTTAGAACTCTATAGAAATAAATTGTTACGTTTATGTATAAATTTTATACTATAGCAACTTTTTATTTTTCAATTTTTTAATTAATTCCTTTAAAAGAAAAATATTTTTTTTTAAATTATTATTATGTATAATATTTATTGGGTGAAAAAAAAATGGTAGTTTATAGTAGAAAGGATAAACTGATTAAAACTCGTTTTTCATGTATTTAATTCCTTTTAAGAAAATCTACTTTTTTATTTTATTTTATTGCACTGGTTGGAATCAAATCGTAATATAGTGTAAATAACGGGGGCTATAAAACACATGGTTCAAAAACTAAAATATATAATAGATGCTGAGATACAGTCATCTTTAAAATCGTAGTTCTTAAATAACAGAAAATCCACAAGTCGTCGATAAATACCCAGATTAAAGTGCCCGGGAAAGACCTTTCTGTAGACAATGGGAAACTGGACCCGATACAGTACGGGTAGAAAAAAGAGCTGCTTTAGGCAACGGATACCCGAAGAAGCGAGATCTAAAGCGATTTCAGTGGTTTTTTTTTTTTTTTTTTTTTTTTTTAAGGTTTTTTTTTTGTAATGTGATGTAAAAAATAAATACTGATCCAATTCTTTTGAAAATTCATTTAAATATAGTGACCAGCGAAGCGGGCGTAGCCTGCTAGTATTAAACTATACTAGAGGGGCTTTGCCCCTTGCTCGCTCCCTTCACCAACCCCGACTCGCTTCATTTATTAACCCCTGCGGCGCTCTGCCCGCCTATTCACTTCTTTGCCTTTCACTGAATATCAGTAGTGCATAATACAAGACAAAAGCCAAAAAAATGTTATAGAAATCCCCGTATTCAATGTCAAATTAAAATACGTAATATTTAATACTTTTTTTTTTTTTTTAACGAAATACTACGCTAAAAATAAGTAGTATTTTTTTTCCAGAATAGAAAGAAACTCATTATATCTACACCATTTTGTGTTACAGCTTTACAGTGGTGGACATAATTATAAGACGCCTATCTAATTTGACAAATAGTGAAAGAAAAGATTCAGAGCTTAAAAATGTTTTTTCAAATACGTCAAAAACATAAATTTATTCTTTTATCATACGTAATTGTTTTACAGAAATGATATTTTTATAGAGTTTAATAAAAAAATTTAAAAATACCATGGACAAAATTATAAGACACCCTAACATTTTAATTAAAACATCTGCTTTTCTTCGAAAGTAATGTGCAATATGCAAATATTCTGTACGCTGTTATGACATCAACAGTTAACTAAAGCAGACGATAACCGACTTCACGCATTTACAAACATGTCACGAGGTACAGAGTTAAAAGAAAGTGAAAGTCGCGAAATTTGGAGATTAAATGGAACTGGTGCTTCAATTAATAATATTTCAAAAGTTATTAAACGCTCTAGATGTGCAATTAGAAATGTTTTGAAAAGAGGAATTAATGGATCGGTGATTAAAAGATCTGGACGTACTCCTTGCTTGTCCTCGAGAGATAGACGTCATGTGCTCTCGCTCGCTACACAGAATAAGATTACCACAACAGGCATTAAAAATGCTTTGAAACTGAATTGTTCAACGAGAAACATTCGCAGGGTGTTGCATAATGCTTCTTATGTGAAATATAAAAATTTGAAGAAAAAAACCACCGCTTCTAAGCCGGCACAAAATGGAGCGTCTAAACTTCGCTAAACAAACTATGGCCTGGACCTCCAAATGGTGCTCTGTGTTATTTTCTGATGAAAAAAAGTTTAAACTGGATGGTCCTGACGGGTTTCAATATTATTGGCATCATTTACGGAAGTCTCCTCATGTACTAATGAGCCTCCAAATGGGTGGAGGCTTAGTAATGGTTTGGGCTGGTTTTTCGGCACAAGGGAAAATGAATATTGTTTTTGGGCATTCAAGAATGAATTCCGAAAAGTATAAGAATCTTCTTAAAGATCAACTAGCCATATACCGTGAAAGTCTTTGTGGCGAAAACTACACTTTCCAGCACGATAATGCGCCGATTCATGCATCACACGAAACAAAAAAGTGGCTTTCAGAGCAAAGTATCAATGTTCTCCGGTGGCCTTCTCGCTCCCCAGACTTAAATCCCATCGAAAACTTGTGGGAAATCTTAGCTCGTGCGGTTGACCGAAATGGGAGGCAGTTTATACGTGTCGAAGACCTAAAGAATGCTATAAAATGTGCTTGGGAAAACCTGTGTTGCAATATTTTGTTAGAATTGATAGATTCGATGCCGTTTCGCATCTTTTATGTTATAAAAAACAATGGCGGCTCCACCAAATATTGAATAACCATGTTAGAGGTTTTTCTTTTAGCCATTAGTGTCTGCTAATTATGTTGACCACTGTTTTTGGAAAAAACGGTTGGTGTCTTATAATTTTGTCCATTATGTTTTTAAGTTTTTTCATTAAATTGTATGAAAATATCATTATTATAAAATAATTATATATGATAACAGAATAAATTTATGTTTTTGACGTATTTGATAAAACATTTTTAAGCTCTGAATCTTTTCTTTCACTATATGTCAAATTAGATAGGTGCCTTATAATTATGTCCACCACTGTAGTATATGAACCCCTTGGCGACTTTTAAATTTTTGTTACTGTTTGGCGTTGAATTTTTTTTTATATAATTGCTTGTTAAAAAAAAAAAAAAAAAAAAAAAAAAAATCTAGTACCTATTTTTTCTAATGTTTGTACTTTTTACTATTAAATTTTTTAGTTAATTTAGGGCATTATTTAATACTCTCTATATATTTTTAATGTACAGCTAGATAATAATTTTACACATTCGAAAATATCTGAAAAGAAAAAAGTTTTTATTAATATTATTATTTTAGTTTATTATTAATATTATTATTGAATATAATAAGTTTGAATTTCAATCTAAAATATTTTTTTATATTAAAGTATATCCGAAGTATTTTAACATATGTTTTAAATAAAAATGATAAATACATTTTAAAGACAAAAAGAAACGCAGTTAATTATACAGACACAACATTATTTCCTTATTCACAAAAAAGATCGCATAAAAAAAACAAATAAAAACATTATAAGAATCTAACATAAGAAATCGCCAGTAAGAAAATTAATTTTCTAAAAGAAAGGGAAAAAAATAATAAATAAAAAAATAGACATCCATTTTATTTATTTAATTTTTACACCATTGATCACATTTTAATTTTCCTGTAGAAGATGACATAAGATTGAAAGGACAACAATTTAAGAAACTTTTTGTAAAAGGGCAAATAAAGTACCTTTATAAACACGACGTTTTTAATTAACTTCGTTGAGTAATGTGATTGAAATTTCTAACTGACTGAAATATCCTCCTTGGAGTATTCAGCCCACATTGATATTTTTCATGACGCAGAGAACCCTGCTACGCGAAAAGATGTGGAAAAGGGCTGATGTGCAGACAAAAGAAATTTGACGTCAGCGACAGTAACTTATATATATATATATATGTATATATTTATTGTTCCGAATTTGTAAATAATTCGTATTTATATTTATGTAATTCATTCAAAGAAGTTTAGTCAGGCTGTAAAATATTAATTTTATGCATTTCTAGTTTGTTTTCGCATTGAAATAACTTAAAAACCCGTTAAAAAGACTCATTAAGGCCGGTAATGGATTTGGCGCCAAATTTGGCGACCTTTTCGCTCCTTGGAGATTTTTTTTTTTTTAATGACCTTTTGGCAAGAAAATTCTTAATATCGATATCCCAAATATGGAAGCTGTAACTTGACTGGCTGGCGAGTTTCTGGAATTTTCTACATTTTTCTGCGCGTGTATTTAAGGAGTTGCCTTACACCAAATCAGTCAGTCTCTCGCCAACTGCCTTACGATAAAGTGCTCTCCTGACTTGTCTCTTTGATTACAGCCTTGCAGTGTGTTAATGTTCTGTTACAGTTTGTGCTGTGAATTTGCTGTTGACAACTGTTATCTAAGCTGTGTTTACTGGTGAAAGTGTAGTTGATACTTGGCTTATAGATCTGTATTCGTCTAGAATTTTCTGTAAATAAACTGTTGAGCTTCTGCAAGTTTCGCCTTTCATTTAGAGACAATTCACAAACACCCAAGTACGCAACAATATACACTGTTGGAAAAAAAAATCCCAACACCAAGAAAAAATTATTGTACAGTAATGAAATTTCAGCAATACATTTGTCTAGGTAACATATTTAATTGATTAAAGTTTCAAGATCACAGGTAGAGCCATTGGCGAGAAGAGCCATTTCAAATGTGAAATGTTGGTACATTAGTAACCGGTGTAACCGCCAGAATTTTGAATGCAAGCATGTAAACGTGCATGCGTACAGGTGTCGGATATCAGTTTGTGGGATGGAGTTCCATGCCTGTTGCACTTGGGCGGTCAATGCAGGGACGGTTAATGCTGGTTGTGGATGACGCTGGAGTTGTCGTCCAATGATGTCCCATACGTGCTCGATTGGAGAAAGATCTGGTGATCTAGCAGGCCAAGGCAACATGTCGACACTCTGTAGAGCATGTTGGGTTACAACAGCGGTATGAGGGCGAGCGTTATCCTGTTGGAAAACACCCCCTTGAATGCTGTTCATGAATGGCAGCACAACAGGTTGTATCACTAGACTGACGTACAAATTTGCAGTCAGGGTGCGTGGGATAACCACGAGAGTGCTCCTGCTGCCATACGAAATTGCTCCCCAAACCATAACTCCAGGAGTAGGCCCTGTGTGTCTAGGCCGCAGACTGGTCGCTAGCAGGCGTTCACCTGGCCTCCTTCTAACCAACACACGGCTGTCACTGCGACCAAGGCAGAACCGGCTTTCATCAGAAAACACAACAGATCTCCACTCCGTCCTCCAATGAGCTCTAGCTTGACACCACTCACGTCGCAAACGGCAGTGGTTTGGAGTCAGTGGAATGCACGCTACAGGGCGTCTGGCTCGGAGCTGCCCTTGAAGTAACCGATTTCCAACAGTTCGTTGTGTCACTGTAGTGCCAACTGCAGCTCGAATTTCAGCTGCAGACGCAGTACGATTAGCCACAGCCATACGCCGAACACAGCGGTCTTCCCTCTCAGTAGTGCCACGTGGCCGCCCGGAACCCGGTCTTCTTGAGGCTGTACCTTCCCTTGTCACTGCTGCCAACACTCATGTACAGTGGATACATTCCTGCCAAGTCTTTCTGCAATATCGCGGAAAGAAAACCCACCTTCTCGTAGCCCTACTACACGACCTCGTTCAAACTCAGTGAGCTGTTGATATTGGCTTCTTCGTCTTCTTAGAGGCATCCTTGACTAACATTAACCCACTACGTCAAATCTCAACTGTAAATAATGATCACGAACCTTACAGCGCTTATTTAAAGCAAACCTCATTTGCATGTTCATAGTGGCACTACTAGCGCCAGACTTATGCGCGTAGCTCGAAATTTGAATCGACGTCATCTTTCGGATGTATAAACACGCCTACCAAATTTCGTTTATCTAGCACAGCTCCTTCCTGGTGTTGGGATTTTTTTTTCTCCATCAGTGTATATATAAAAAAAATAAAATGAATTAATTTGCCAAAGTATAGCACAGACTTGGGTTATGTCGTTTAAAAACAGACATAAAAGTTACTAATATATATATAACATAGATGTCATTAAGAAAAATGCTATTTTCAAAATGAATAGCATTCACACAGAATTACAAAGATTAAAGACTTGTGTATTTCATAAAGCAAATTTATTTGAATTAAACTATATTATAAAATTTTTAATATTAATTAATAGCAGTACTATGTAGTACGTTTGTAGGTTTTATAAACTATTTAAAATTTAACATGGAAGTTGTGTAATTAATATATAACATAATTGATACATAACATATATATAACATTGATACATAACATAAGTTTAAATTAATGCTACCGTAATTATATTTTCTTAAAAAGTAAAGTTATTAAAGGTATTTAAGATAATAGTTAAATTATTGTATTTAATTGAAATTGGTTTTAATGCATATCTTTAAATAATATGAAATGTTGTCCACACAATTGTTTATATCTTTAAAATTTCTCATCTCGTATATAATCTTTAATCTCATTATAAACAAAATACCGATTTCTCAACCTTATAATCATATAAATACTATGTTAATTGATTAAATCTTTCATGGTTTACTTGTTTTCTTGATTATTATTATTTATTATAATAATTATTATTTTTATTATTAGTAATTATTATTTTTATTTTAACTTTTCGCTTTGTTACAATATGGTCTTGCTGTGGTTTTGGGGAAAGTTGGGCGCCCTGAAAACTTTTTTACCCACGACTACCTTCTTACGCAGTGGTGACCTTTGCAACTTCTTTTTCTAGTTTGCGTGTTTCTTTGTTCATTAATTCTGGTCTTCCTTCCAAGAGTTCGATCATTGTCAGTGGCGGATCCAGAACTTAACTTTTGGGGGGGGGGGGGGGGGGCTAAGACTTTTCAAAATGTTATTCTATACCAATAAAAATTATACAATTGCAATATTCAATTGTGAATGTCAGTGTTTTGGGGGGGGCTTCAGCCCCCTAGCCCCCCCCTTAAATCCGCCACTGATCATTGTAATAAATTATTATTATTATATGTATATATAAAACTGATATATGTTATATTGCTTTCTTAAAGAATGACTATTATGAGAAATAATGTGCGCAAATAAATTTCCTCTCAAAATAAAAGCTAAACTATAAGGGGTTTCACTTACATTTTTATTTTGATTCAGTCAGTGCCCTGTGGTAATACAGTTTTCTCTGAATGTAAATAAATATTGATAAAATCCCCTATCATATATATATATATATTTTTTTTTTTTAAGAGAAACTGAAATTCTGTTCATTCTATAACTCATAACTTTTTAAATTTATATGATATTTGTTTGAAGTTTTCATATAAGTACCTCAATACTTTTGGCTGTTAAATTATACAAATGAAATTTTTATAAAACTTGCGCAAGCGTAGTTAAAAACTATTCAGTAAAAATGCTCATATTTTGTAAGATATTTAACATTTTTGCATTCTGATTGCAGTATGCTGTGTCTCAAACTTTATGATGCATCTGCTATTAGAGATTATATCGTATTATCAAATTTGTATAATTCAGAGATAAGACAAATTAAATTAAATTTGCAATAAAATTCAATATATTTTATTCATCAATTTATCAATGATCTACTTTTTTTACAAAATAGCTTAAATTTATTAAATACGTTTATCGACCTTCATTAATTATATTTAAAACTTTATTTTATATATTTTTAAAAATTTATAACTGTATCCTTGTAGAATAAGAAGAACAATTACAATATAATCCGTTTTTATGTACAAAATGAATGTTTATGTATTGTACTTAAACTTTATGATACATTCACTCACTATCATCAATTATACTGCATTATTAAATTCGTTTTAATTATATTATTAAGCTCGTTTCGTTTTAGAGATAACACAAATTCAATTTAATATATTTTCCTCAATGATACAGTTTTTATACAAAAGTATTCCAAGTTCATGAAATACCTTGTATGGACATTCATCAAATAAATTTTTACACATCTTTTTAATTTTGTAAAACCATATCCATGCGTCGAATAAAAATAATTATTGAGCAACCCACATATATAAAATAAGCTTTTACACTTTTTCCTTACTTATGTTTTGTGACATCTTCTTCCAGAGATTTAAGTAATGAAATACCGGCTCAACGATTTTATCCACTAAACTTTTCTTTAACATTACACTTCTTTTTTTTTTTTTTTTTTCTGTTTTGAGGAGAAAACACAAGAAAATGCCATTTTAAAAGCCTTTCAATAGTTTTTTGACACTAAACATTTAAGAAATAAATGTTTCTCACATGCTAGATTTTTGTTATTTATTCTGTTTAATGTACGATTACTAGAAGACAAAATTGATTAAATATTAAACACAATAGGTGCTTATATAAGAAGATAGTTGATCGTTACCAATTTCTTGTGAAAAATAGCGTTTTAGAATTATACACTATCTACCAATAAGTATCCGGACACTTTCGAATTTAGACGTTTTGTCAAATATCTAGAAAAATACTTTAGGAATCAACTTGAAACTTTAGTAGTGTAAAGAACGTGTTATACCTTTACGTTTCAGCAAAAGTTGTTTCCTGAAGAGGAAAAGGGAATCAGTAAAAAATTAAATCAAACAAAATGCTTTGCATCACCCTGTAAAAAGTAAGGCTTGAAATGTGTTTTGGCTGTAGCATGTGATTATAAGGATATTTCTCATTAAATATATAAATTTTTATGAGACTACAACATATATTCATGGATATATATATATATATATATATATATATTATTGCAAAAAAGAATTAACTTTTTTAATTATAACATGTAGGGTATTAAAGCCAGTGCAAAGCCATTTTTAATAAATTTGGCATACTACATTTAACACAGCATACTACAACCAGAATGCAAAAGTATTAAATATCTTACGAAATATGAGCACTTATACGAAATAATTTTTAACTACGCATGCGCCAGCTTTCAAAAAGTTTCATTTGCATAATTTAATAGCCAAAAGTATTGAGCAACTTGTGTGAAAACCCCAATCAAACATCGTTTAAATTCAAAAAGTTATGAGAGATAGAATGAACAAAATTTCAGTTCCTCTGAAAAAAAAGAGAAATATGTTATAGGGGTTTTATCAATATTTATTTACAATCAGTGAACACTGTATTGCCATTGAGGATTGTTTGAATAAAAATAAAATGTGAGTAAAACCCTTTATAATTTAGCTTTTAATTTTAGAGAACTGAAAGTCTGTTCATTCAATCTCTCATAACTTTTTGAATTTACACGATATTTGTTTGGTGTTTTCATATAAATTCCTCAATACTTTTGGCTATTAAATTATGCAAATGAAATTTTGTAAAAGCTAGCCCATGCGTTGTTAAAAAAGTTTTTAGTAAAAATGCTCATATTTCGTAAGATATTTAACATTTTTGCATTCTGATTCCAGCATGCTATGTCTAATGTAGTATGCCAGAATTTTCTGAAAATGTCTTTGCACTGAATCTAATACCCTTATGTGTTGTAATAAAAAAAGTTATATCTCCATGAATATATATGGTATTCTCATAAAAAGGTGATACAGATATTGAGAAAAAACGCATTTAAAGCATCACTTTTTTACAGAGTGATCCAAAACATTTTTAATTTTCTTTTATTTTTAACTGGTCCCCTTTTCCTTTTCAGGACACAACTTTTGCTGAAATATATGAGGTATAACGTGTTCTTTACGCTACCAAAGTTTCAAGATGATTCTAAAAGAACTTTTTTAGATATTTAACAAAATGTCTAAACTCGAAAGTGCCCAAATACTTGTTGGTAGGTTGTGCATAATCGCCTAAAACGAGGTTTTGAGCGATTTCAGTGGAATTTCTAAAACTTTTAGTTATAAAATGATATAGAAAATAAAGATTCTTTTTTCTTTTTTTAATTTCTTTAAATATAGTGAGCAGCGAATCGGGTAAAGCCTTCTAGTTTCATTATAAACTTTATACTGACTTAGGGCCATTATCAAACAATATGGTGATTTAATTTAGGGGGATATCTGTTAATAGACGGCATTGCTAAGCTGACATTTTCTCCTTGAACGGAAAGGCTTCCAGGTTCTATTGTAAATAATTGCACAAAACTTGGTATATGAAAGAGCCATTATTAAATATTTTGCTGATTTGGTTTGAGTGCATATATGGACCGATGGGTTGCGCTACTGTGCTGCAATTCATCCTGTGAATAGGAAGACTATATCACAGATTTTGTCATATATAATTGCACAGAACTTGATACAAAGAGAACCATCATGAAATATTATTCTGATTCAATTTGGGTGTACATCGGCCGACAGGTAACGCTGCTATTAGTCACATTTTTTTTTTTTTTTTTTTTTTTCCCCTCATGGCTACATCTTTGCATCTGTTGATTAAAACTGCATCAAGCTCCATAAATAAAATCGTTATAGTAAGAAGCTAGGATTAAACTTTTGTGCATGTTGAACAGTAAGTAGTGTTGTTATATAGAATAATATAGAAGAACATTTTGTGGTGGCCACAATATACTAGTTGTATTTATTTACTTTTGTTATTTTTTTTCTTTATTTTGTTAATAATGAAAAAAATCAGTAACTTTGTTTTAAATTATCACAGATCTGTGGTTCAAATATTCGTTTTATTGACGAGTTCTTGAGAGATATTCATACTGATATTTTAAAACCTCCGGCAGGAAGGGGAAGGAAGCAATGCAGCTACATTAAATAAAAAGAAATAATAATAATAATAATAATAAAATCTAATTAATTATTACTGGCAGTTTTTATTATTATTATTATTTCACAGAGAAAAGTTAAAAACAGTTATCATTATGTACATTTACATGAAATTATGTCGTATACTGCCATGCAAAAAATTATGACAAAAAAAAGAAAAGAAAAAATGGGACATCAGCGCCACTGTGTAGTGATTGATCTCAAACTGTCATTAGCACCAACTTAAATCAAAGTCCAACTAAATATCAAATTTGATTAATTTTTGTCCGTTACCTAGTGAGATACAGTATAAAAAATTTTTTGATACACACACACAAAGCGGAAGCTCTGCAGCTTTGTCTACAGCACTCATGCCTACTTTGTTCGACTGACGAGTATCATTTTTTCTTCCAACCCGAAACAGTTCTTGTGAAGTTTTTTTTTTTTTTTTTTTTTAATGGTGGTTATTCAAATTTTTTACATTATTCTTAAAAACGCCAGTCACGTGGTGTTTTATATTTTTTTTTATTTATTATTATTATTATTATAATCGAATGCATTGGTTAGGCATTATCGTTTTCACTCACATGCATAAACATATACATGCATAATTAAATGCACGTGTATGCATCACTGTAAAAATAGCAAAAATGAATACAGTATAATTCACAAAATAGAAGTAGGCAAAATATCACGGTCGGACTTTTTTTTTTTTTTTAGGATTACAAAAATTTCTTTACTTTTTTCGTAAAGTAAAAATATTTTTCACATTATTTTTTATTCTTTTGATCAATTAAAATAATTTTTTGTAATTACCTCAGTTAAATTTAAAGTGTATTTTTAAAATATTTTCCCGTTTTTAACACTTTCCAAGAAAATTGAAAAAGTGTTTACGACATTATTATTTATCTGTCTGTCTTTCCGCGCTCTAACACCCGTAAGTATCAATGGAATTTCTTGAAACTAACATATGTTAATCAAGTTTACTATCGGATGGTTCCCTCTTGAAAATGGAGTAATACTACCACTGGTTGTTTGTGTACATATACACCCGAAAGTATTCCAAAGCATTGACAGGTATTAATTAAAACATATTTTAATACCTTTACTTTGCACAAGACTTAATGAAATTGAAATGTATTATCCAGGTTCACTGTTGGATGTTCCTCATTGAAAAGGGAATAAATACTACTATAGTCCAGGCAACGAAGGCCAAAATTTGACGAATAGAAAAAAAAAATCGTGTAGTTTTGAAATTTTGCATACTCATAGCCGAGAGGGTCCTGAACAATATACTAAAAGTCCCCGCCTTGGTGGGTGAGCGGGGGGGCATTTAAGAGGGGCACTTTTCAGTTTTTATTAAATATCTTAAAAACTATCACATTTAGAGATAAAATGTCAATTACAAAATCCTTTTTTTTTTTCCCTGTTTTTGCAATAAACAACGGAGGAGGTTTAACCTTTAGACACGGGCTCTTTTGAATCACCACAGTGCCATCGGAGCCCCTCTCTAAAGGTTAAAATCGCTCAAAACCGCTGCATAGTGGTGAGCGGCCACCTTCCGTCTTAGAATCTTAGAATTACAAAATTAATCTACGTAAAATTTCCTACAAAAATGTATATTACATTTTGTTTGTATGATCAATAGTTTAGAAGATATAGGGGGATGAAATAACACATTTTCTTGAAAAATTCTTTTTTGCAATAGTAAAATCAACTAAAGCGTGCAATTAAAAGGGTTCTTGTCAAATATTTTCTAATGTATAAAACAAATATATACATAGGGAATATGCAAGGTTAATACAGCATGTTTTGTAAGTTTTAAGTAATTGTAAGGCTAGTAGGCGCAAGTGGCGGTTTGAGTAAAAATCCAGATAACGAAGACCCAAAACCGATCAACATAAAAAAAAAAAAAATCGTGTAGTTTTGAAATTTTGCATACTCATAGCCAAGAGGGTCCTGAACAACATACTAAAAGTCCCCGCCCGTGGTGGGTGTGCGGGGGGCATTTAAGGGGGGCACTTTTCAGTTTTTATTAAATATCTTAAAAACTATCGCATTTACGGAAAAAATGTCAATTACAAAATTAATCTACGTAAAATTTCCTACAAAAATGTACTTTACATTTTGTTTGTATGATCAATAGCTTAGAAGATATAGGGGAACGAAATAATACATTTTCTAGAAAAAATCTTTTTTGCAATAGTAAAATCAACTAAAGTGTGTAATTAAATGGGTTCTGGTCAAATATTTTCTAATGTACAAAACAATTATATGCATAGGGTATATGTAAGGATAATACAACATGTTTTGTAAATTTTAAATAATGTTAAGGTTAGTAGGCGCAAGTGGTGGTTTAGGTAAAAATCCAGATAACGAAGACCCAAGACCGATCATCATACCAAAAAAAAATCGTGTAGCTTTGAAATTGAGCACAGTTATAAAGTTAAGTGTCCCGAACAACATACTAAAAGTCCCAAACCATGGGGAGTGAACGGGGGGCAGGGAGCATTTAAAGGGGGCACATTTCAGCTTTTATAACGTGTCTTGAAAACTATTGCATTTAGAGAAAAAATGTCAATTACAAAATTAATCTACGTGAAATTTCCTACAAAAATGCACATTACATTTTGTTTGCATGATCAATAGTTTAGAAGATATAGAGGAACGAAATAATACATTTTCTTGAAAAATTCTTTTTTGCAATAGTAAAATAAATTAAAATGTGTAATTAAAAGGGTTCTAGTTAAATATTTTCTAATGCACAAAACAAATATATGCATAGGGTATATGTAAGAATAATACAGCATGTTTTGTACATTTTAAATAATTTTAAGGTTAGTAGGCAGAAGTTGTAGTTTAGGTAAAATTGCTTTTTAATTCCTGACTTAAAAGAGGGGTGTTATAAATTTGAAGCCTTTGTTTGTCTTTATACTTGTAGTCATTTCATTCTAACATATTATTATTTTTTTTTTCTGAGGAGTCATTTCAGGCAGTGCAAGAGAAATGATTTTGATTCATGAAAAAACTTTTTTTATTATTAAAAATAATTATTTTTCAGAAATTTAAAACACTGCAAAGGAAATATTCCCAAGCTATGTCAATATATAAAAATGAAAAATGAGTGGAAGTCAAAATATACAAATCGAAAAACTCTACCTTTCTGTAAGATATCCGTAAGATACAAAGCAACCTTTATATTTTCTTAACTATTGATCATACTAACAAATGTAAGAGGCATTTTCATGGGAAATTTTACATAGTTTAATTTTGTAATTGACATTTTTTTATCTAAATGCGATAGTTTTCAAGATATTAATAAAAACTGAAAAGTGCTTCCTTTAAATGCCCTCTGCCCCCCTCCGCTCTCCCCCCACTGTTGGGGACTCTTAGTATGTTGTTCAGGACAGGACACTTAACCTTATAACTGTGCTCAGTTTCAATGCTATACGATTTTTTTTTTTTTTGATCGGTTTTGGGTCTTCGTTATCTGGATTTTTACCTAAACCACCACTTGCGCCTACTAACCTTAAAATGATTTAAAATGTACAAAAACGTGTTGTATTATCCTTACATATTCCCTATCATATATTTGTTTTGTACATTAGAAAATATTTGACCAGAACCCATTTAATTACACGCTTTAGTTGATTTTACTATTGCAAAAAAGATTTTTTCTAGAAAATGTATTATTTCGTTCCCCTGTATCTTCTAAACTATTGATCATACAAACAAAATGTAATATACATTTTTGTAGGAAATTTCACGTAGATTAATTTTGTAATTTTTTTTCTCTAAATGCGATAGTTTTTAAGATATTTAATAAAAACTGAAAAGTGATCCCCTTAAATGCCCCCCTGCTCCCCGCTCACCCACCATGGGCGAGGACTTTTAGTATGTTGTTCAGGACCCTCTTGGCTATGAGTATGCAAAATTTCAAAACTATACGATTTTTTTTTTTTATGTTGATCGGTTTTGGGTCTTCGTTATCTGTATTTTTACTCAAACCGCCACTTGCGCCTACTAGCCTTACAATTACTTAAAACTTACAAAACATGCTGTATTATCCTTACATATTCCCTATATATATATATTTGTTTTATACATTAGAAAATATTTGAATTGCACACTTTAGTTGCTTTTACTATTGCAAAAAAGAATTTTTCCAAGAAAATGTGTTATTTCATCCCCCTATATCTTCTAAACTATTGATCATACAAACAAAATGTAATATACATTTTTGTAAGAAATTTTACGTAGATTAATTTTGTAATTGAAATTTTTTCTCTAAATGTGATAGTTTTTAAGATATTTAATAAAAACTGAAAAGTGCCCCCCTTAAATGCCCCCTGCCCCCCGCTCACCCACCACGGGCGGGGACTTTTAGTATATTGTTCAGGACCCTCTCGGCTATGAGTATGCAAAATTTCAAAACTACACGATTTTTTTTTTCTATTTCTCCTATTCTGACTGGACAATACCACTACCTTGTGTACAGGGGCACCCGAAATTGTTCCATAGCATTGCGTTCTACGGGAAGTATTTCTATAAACCATATTTTAATACCTTTACTTTGCACAAATCTTAATGAAATTGAAATATGTTATTCAGGTTCTCTATCGAATGTTTCCTACTGAAAATGGAGTAAATACTACACCTGGTTTGTGTACTGGGACACCTGAAGGTATTCCAAAGCATTGCATTCTATGAGAAGTATTTCTATAAACCGTATTTGAATAATTTTGTTCAAATATTAATGAAATTGAAATATGTAGTATTCATATGCACAAAAGAATAATGTAATCTATATTAGTGCAATTAGCATTATATTTACTGCGCCGCATAAAAATGTTTATATGTATTAAGGGCTATGTAAAGAAATAGCTAGAATTGCATTTTTATTTCTGTACTGATAAGTATAAAGGATTTAAGTCCAAAAATGTCGATTTTGAGTTAAGTACATTGTCAGACCCAGAAAAAAATTCTCTATCGATTGGTGTAAAGGATTTAAGTCTATGTTATTTAGTCTCTGAGAAAATCCATTAGTAAAAAAAGATTCAAGTCAGAAATTTAGCATTCATGTATGGTATAAAATATTTAATTAAATTTTTTCCCGTTATTAAATGAAGGTTGATAATCATTGAATGGTATAAAGGATATAAGTTAACGAACGAAATCCCCTTTTCCTAATCGATTCTTCTGATTAGATTTTAATTAGTATAACTTTATTTTTCGTCTCCTGAAAAATCAAGAATATGGACTTAAATCCTTTATACTTATCCGTACAGATTTTTGTTAAGCATTTTATCACTTTTTAAGCAGCAGACCGACAGAAGAACAGAAAGGCAGACATATAGACTATTTGTATTCATAATCACCCTTAAACATTGTTTGAAAGTGTAAAAAATGCTTAAAACAAGCATAAATGTAATTCCTGTAATTTCCAATTTTAGCCCTTATTGTATGTCAATATTTTAGTGCAACCCTGTAAGTCTGAATACTAAACGTATCATATTCTATATAAAACATTATTTTAGTATATTAACAATAAAGGTCAATTGATTTCATAATTATTTTTGCTGTAGAAAGTTATTTAAAATTGATTTATAAGATGGCTCTTCCATAAATCGCAATTTTTTAGCATTTCTTTTCGGTATCCCTGTACACAAACCAGTTGTAAAGGACCTATTCATGTCATTTTAAATAGGGAACATTCTATAGTGAACATGAATATCGTATATCATTTTGAAGAAATTCTGAAAATCAAAATGCACTATCTACCAATAAATATTTCGACATTTACGAATTTAGACGTTTTGCCAAATATCTAAAAATGTGCTTTAGAAATCCTCTTGAAACTTTATTAGTGTAAAGGACATGTTATACCTCATATATTTCAGCAAAAGTTGTGTTCTCAAGAAGAAAAGGGGACCAGTAAAAAATTAAACAAAAAACAAAACTTTCTCTTTAATCTGAACCTAAATTTGTTCAAATTTAGGTTTAAAATATATATATATATATATATAAGTTTAAAGATCATTTATTTTTTAATAAAATCCGAAGTATCACCTATATGAAAAATAGGGAGGGGGTGTGGGGCATACAAATTTATGTCCAGTTCAAAGGATCTGATAAATTACACAAACTGAAAATTTCAAGAAAAAATATATTAAATAATTTCAGAGATATCCATCGCGCAAGGTGAAAAAAAAAAAAAAAAAAAAAAAAAAAAAACACATTTAGAGATAAATGACTTTAAAGTTAAATTATTAAATAATTCACCATAGAATTTAAATTATATTCCAAAATACATAATAAACTTATGGATAACAATTAGACATGTCCAATGAAGCTTAGTTAACAATAATTTGCTGAAAAAAAAACTATAATTAAATCGATGTTATTTGAAGTTCTAAGGGTCGTATGTCCCCTTATATGCACTTTGACTGTGGCGTGTAATTTTAAAGATTTTTCTCATTGTTTATATAAAATTTTATGAAGCTACCACATACACTGCTCGACATTGAAAATGCAACACCAAGAAGGAATGATAATAACGGAATGAAATTTGTTGGAGACATACATTATAGTAGGAAGAACAATTCATTAAATTTTCGGGAAATTTGGAGTAATATGTACTGAGAAAACAGTAGATAAAGCAGCAACCTCTGTGAGCAATAACAGCATATATCAGCCTAGGCATTGAATCGAACAGCGATTGGATGACATGTAGGGGTAGAGCACTTCATGAAGTTTTAACACGATGCCATAATTCATCGATCGAAGTTACTGGTAAGTGGTGGGGGGGCAGTCGCTTTTCAACGATTAAACAGTCATTTTCATTGGTGCGAGATCAGGAGAACGCGCTAGCCAGAGCAACAGTCGAACACATTCGGCATCAATGAAAGTCCAGACAATATGAACAACTTGCGGTCGTGGATTGTCCTGCTTAAATGTTGCGCTTCGGAGGCCTTGAACATAGGGCAGAGCTATGGGCCTTAACTCGTCAGAAATGTAATGGCTGGTATTCAGAGTGGCGGGAATGAAAACAAGAGGTGACCGGGACGTGTATCCAATGGTACAACATACCATCAATCCAGGTGGTGACTCAGTATGCGGCTACCAAAATTCTGATTACCCTCAAAACTGCATCACTGATATAGGCGCCATTAATGTGTGATCAACGATGAACCTGGACGCAGGAATGGCGTGAAGTCACTTTACAGACAAATCACAATCCTGTTTACAGCATCAAGATTGCCTTATCCGTATTTAACGGCATTATGAATAATGCACATTGCCAGCTGGGATTCGACATCATCATACTCTCCATCATTTGCAATGATGTTATGGGTTCCCATTGGATACACGTCTCGATTACTTCATGTTCGTATTCCTGGCACTCTGAACAGCGGCCATTAAATTTCTGATGAGTTAAGGCCAGCTCCTCTGCCCTGTATTCGAGGCCTCCGTAGCGCAAAATTTAAGCAAGATAATGCACGACCGCAAGTTGTTTGTATTGTCCGGACCATCTTTGATACAGAATGTGTTCGACTGTTGCTCTGACCAGCGCGTTCTCCTGATCTCGCACCATTGAAAATGACTGTTTAATAATGGAAAAGCGACTGGCCCCCACCACTCACCAGTAACTTCGATCGATAAATTGTGGCATCGTGTTGAAGCTTCATGAAGTGCTCTACCCGTACATGTCATCCAATCGCTGTTCGATTCAATGCCTAGGCAGATATGTGCTGTTATTGCTCACTGAGGTCGCTGCTTTATGTACTGTTTTCTCAGTACATATTACTCCAAATTTCCTGAAATTTTAATCAATTGTTCTTCCTACTATAATGTATGTGTCCAACAAATTTCATTCCGTTATTATCATTCCTTCTTGGTGTTGCATTTTCAATGTCGAGCAGTGTATATTTATGGAGATATAACTTAAAAAAAAAAAAAAAATGTAAAGAAAAATTTTACTTTTTTAATTATAACGCGTAGGGTAATAGACCAAGTGCAAAACCATTTTTAGAAAATTTGGCATACTACATCAGACACAGCATCCTGCAATCAGAATGCAAAAATGTTCTATATCTTACGAAATATGAGCACTAAATAATTTTTGACCACGCATGCGCTAGCTTTTAAAAAATTCATTTGCATAGTTTAATGACCAAAAGTATTGAACAACTTATATGAAAAATCCAAACAAATATTGTGTGAAATCAAAAAGTTATGAAAGATAGAATAAACAGAATTTCAGTTCTCTCAGAATAATAGCTAAACTATAAGGGGTTTTACTGACACTTTTATTTTGATTCAATCAATGCCTAATGGTAATAGAGTGTTCGCTGATTGTAAATAAATATTAATAAACCCTCCTATCATCTTCCTTTCTTCCTTTTTTTCCTTTGAGAAGAATTGAAATTCTGTTCATTCTATCTCTCATAACTTTTTTGAATTACACGATATTTGTTTCGGGTTTTCATATAAATTGCTAAATACTTTTGGCTATTGAATTATGCAAATAATTTTTTTTTAAGCTGGCGCATGCGTAGTTAAAAATTATTTAGCGAAAATGCTTATATATCGTAAGGTATTTGACATGAACTCGAACCTCCCATAAGGGACACCTCCGAATAAGGGACACCTCTATTTAAGGGACAAATTCTCTGGTCCCAGTAATTTGAATTAGAAATTTATATGCATAGGCAAGTTCAGTAAAATTGGTCCTAATATAATAATTAACTATATCATGTAAGTAATTTTCTATTTAAAAAGACTTGACTTTATTAGTGTGTAATTTGCATTGCCAAAGTGCATTGATTAATTGATGTGTAACTGAGTGTAAAGTATACTAAAAAAATTTTCATTGACCCTCTGAATAAGGGACACCTCTATTTAAGGGACAAAATGTCTGGTGCCATGGGTGTCCCTTAATGAGAGGTTCGAGTGTATTTGCATTCTGATTGCAGGATATTGTGTCTAACGTAGTATGACAGATTTCCTTAAAATGATTTCGCACTGGGTTTAGTAACCTACGTATTATGATTTAAAAAGTAGATTTTTTTTTTTTTCATTATTTTTTAAAAAAGCTGTTATATCTCCATGAATATATGTGGTAGCCACATAAAAATTTATTTAGATAATGAAAAAAATCCTCATAATCACATGCTACAGCCAAATCGCATTTGAAGCATTACTTTTTACAGGGTGATCCTAAACATTTTTATTTTTGTTTAATTTTTTACTGGTCCCCTTTTCCTCTTCAGAACACAACTTTTGCTTAAATATATGAGGTATAACACGTCAATTACACTTCAAAAGTTTCAAGATGATTCCTAAAGATTTTTTTCTAGATATTTGACAAAACGTCTAAATTTGAAAGTGTCGAAATACTTATTGTTAGATAGTGTATTCACAGACACTGGAGGCGGGCAGACGAAAAATTGAACAGGTGGAATGTCAGACGATAGACTAATTCAAATCAGATTCGTTCTTAAACATTTCAAAGACGGAAAAGGTAGCACTATGCAGCGGTTTTGAGCGATTTTAACCTTTAGAAAGGGGTTCTGAGGGCACTGTGAAGATTTAAATGGGCTCGTATCTAAAGGTTAAGCGTCCCCCATTGTTTATTGCATTAAAAAAAAAAAATTGCAAAGGTCGCCAAAGCAGAATTCTCACGCGACAGAAGGCGACATAGTGACATACGAAAAAGGAAAGCATCCTTGCTTTGCTCTCTCGCGAGGAAAGGCTAATTAAAAAGAGATTTCATTGATATTAACAGGGTTCTTTACCACATCTAGGAGAAAAGCTGGTGACTGCCTTGGAAGGCTGAAGAGTTATTTGGTAAGATTGGAAAGATACATTAAGAAGGTATAGATGCTGGTTAGTTTCTGGCGTAGGGAAGGCCGGGTGACAATGTTAAAACGCCAATCGATAGGTTTGTTTGGGGGCTTAAGGATACACCCGTGTTGGGTTAGTGAACATGAGAAAAAGTAATGATTTGCATGTTAATGCAGTCAAAGAACACTGAAGGTTAAACAATGCAACAAGTATCTACAGTTGCAAAGTGCGAATAATCAGTGTGAGCCGCTGATTTTTTGTTCTTGTTTTATTTTAGGAATGGTTGGCCCTCCGCAAAACTGTACCACAGATAATGAGTGCGGAGACGCAGAGCTCCTCTTTTGTGACCCGGAAATGAAACTCTGCAAGTGCCGGTCAAAACACTATGTCCTTTTGAACACAGGGAACTGTCTTCCAGGTAAACTAGCTTTCGTTATTTAATAATATAATTGGTTATTTATTCGACCATATTTCAGCTTATATAATGTGTAATTGCACCAAACATGATATATAAGACGTATAATATGAAAATCTGCTGATTCAATTTGTGTGTATGTCGGCCGGCTGAGATATAGCCATAGAGCTATATATCAGTTTCTATGAAATAGAATCGCACCAAACTTGGTATGTAAGAGCTTATTTTGAAAAATCTTACAAAATAAATTTTGGCACATATCACCCGACAGATTGCTTGGTAATGCTAAGCTGCATTTTTCACAATTTTTCATTTTATTAATATCTCTCTAATCCAAATCTAGAAGATTACAATTGTACGAAGCTTAATAGGAAAGAAAGATGTTATTTAAAACTGTGATATTTTTATTTTAATGCTGATTCATTTATATGAGTTGTCAGGCAAAGCCGTAAACAGAAAAAAATCTTCGGAAGACGTTTAAGCTTTAATAGATAGTGTCGACGGGTAAAAATAATGTATAATTCTAAAATTTTCCACAAATCTGCAAAACCTTTTAGAGGGGAGGGTCGAATTCCCAAAACCCCCTTTACCTATGACCTTGTTCTCCGGTTACTAACAGTACTTATTTTGGAATTAATCAATTACTTTCAGAAATAACTTTCTTTTGTATTTTCCTTACAGCTAAAATCAAATCTCTGAAAATTTTAAACATCTTTTGCAAGCAACATTATTATTATTATTATTTTCCATTTCACTTCTAAATTTCACTATTGTTACTTATTTCTTTTGTCATAATGTGTAATTTTTGGCTATATCGTGATTGATTATTTTGTTCATTCTGTAAGAATTCATATTTGTACATGACTTGATTGATTTGAACAGCAATTGGATGAAATATTTTATTTATATATGTGTGTATATGTATATATACGTAACCCGTCAAATAAGCCCAAGACAAAATAGCCCCGACAAAACAGCTCCGATACAACCCCGACAAAATAGCCCAACACCATACGGCCCAGACTAAACAGCCCCGACAAAATAGACCAAGACAAAATAAAGCGCAGCGCACAGTGGCCTGCGCTGCCGAAGGCATTGGATACCCGGTGCGATATTTTTCCCTATCAGAATTCTTTTTTTTTTTTCACTTGATAAAAATTAATGCAATTTTGAGAATTCATTAATTATAGTGATTCATTTAAAGATAGTGACCAGCGAAGCAGGCGTAGCCTGCTAGTATATATATGTAATGCCGGGGGTGTCATGATTGCGAGATGTCCGTCGTGGCACACAATAAACACAAAGAATTCTTTACTGAAACAGCTTTATTTCTTCAATATTGCAAAGTTGTGGCGACATGGCAAGGCAATGGGATGTCATGGCAAAGCAAGGTCTATCTCAGGAAACTTCGCTGGTAGCCGTACGGGATTTTACGCCGGCGTACTCTGTTATGGAAACTATCACTCCTTCGTAATTTCGGAGGAGGGTTTAGCGTGAAAGTGTTTAACAAGTCAAAACTGTGGCAAGAATCGTCCTTTTGTTTAGTGTTTGGGCTTATATACCGAATTTTCTGAGCTGCTGATTGGTTCTTTAGATCATCTGGGCCTCTAAAAGAAATTTCTGGGATTAATTAATATGCAGCTCAATGCCGCGAAAGTTGCAAATTGCGTTAACGTCTGCAAATTTCAACTTATAATTTCGTTCCTTTTCTGATTTCTGAGTTATGAAGTCTTCTGGAAAACAATCTTTAAAGGGGCAATTACGAATTATTCGCGATTATAAGTTCGACTATCGATTTTTACGCTTTTAATTTGGGTTTTTTAATAATTTAAATTTATTTATTTTTATCCCTGTCATATCCCCCTCCCAAACGCTCACCTGGAGGTAGACGATGTTCCAGATGATATGAACCTAATAATTTTTATTTACTCTATTTTATTTTATTTATTTATTTATTTTTCTATTTTTTGATTTATTTACTTAGGATTGGTTGATTTTAGTTTAATTATTTTTCACTAATTTTAATCCTTCCATGACTTCATTGCCTTGGAAAAATACAGAGGGGTTACAAGATTAACAATAAGCTTGCTGATGAATAAACATATTATGCACGTTTTAACTTTCTAGATTCATTCATAATTAAACAATATACTATTCATTATATTTAGTAAACAAACATTGATACTTCATATTAAAAATTACTAGTAAAATAGAACAAATGTATGACACTATATATATATATATATATATAAAACATTTTCAATAAAGTAACATATAAAATAAAGTAGATATTTAAAATAGTTCTTGGCCAAATGTCTTTGAAATACATGATAACGTTTTCATTCAGACGTCGGTCGTATAAAACAATAACAGCAACAGTTTATGTGTTTTTCTTTGCTTTATAATTGTCCCCGAATGTTCTTATACGACAGAGTTTCTTGAGAACCTCATACGTGTGGGATGTATCTGATTTTGGTATAGACTTTAAACTAAATGTCCATTCTTGAAGCAAATATATAGTCTTTATAACCAATAGAGTCTTTAAGCAAAACTTCACTATACATACACAGATATATATATATATATATATATATATATATATATATATATATATATATATATATTCTTAGAGATGTTGGTGAGAAATGAACTCAAATGACATTCTTTCAATAATTACAAAAACTTTATTTTTCATATTATTCTAAAAACATTTCATTTGACTCTTTTTTCTTCTTGCATATATACATGTACATTATAGCGTCACTGTGACGCATTGGCTCTGATTGGCCGTCTGTGTTCTATGTACATGTAATGATGTATGTTCGTTTTTTTTTTCTCTCTTCGATGTTCAGTTTGTAATAAAGTGTAATTAAAAGAACACATGTGGGCTCATCCTTTTTATTCCCACAATATAATATAATATATATTCCTTATTCATAAACCAAGCCAAAGGAGGCTGGTTTAATTCAATTAAAACCGTTATTTAATATATTTCAAATTATATATTTAAAGAGCATCAGTCAACTCTAGATGATTGTTCCTGAAACGCAAACTGATTTATTTCATATGGATTACTACTATTCTTGTGATTCGAAATAGCAGAGGATACTCATAAACAAGGTGAGTGCATTTTACTTACCTTATAAACCTTGTTGTACTATATTATAGGATATATTACATATATCAAAATAGATTAATTAAACATTTGATATATGATTTAAATAATTCTTTTGTCAACATTAATAGATTATGACACCGATGCGCTGAATTAAAATTTTAAATTTATTCTTGACAACAGTTTTTTCTTTGCATATTTGAAGAAATTGCTACATTTAAAATAATAAAATAAAAATAAAATAAAATGTAAGCGAAAGTAAACACTTTTTGTTTCTTCAAAACGTAACAACATCAAAACGAAAGTATAGAAACGTGTGTAAACATTAAAAACAAAAGAAATGAAAATAAATATAAGAATGTTTAAAATAAACATTTCAATGATTAAAAATAAAATTTCAGTTATTATATTACAGAAATAAACAAAATTGAAATATTAATATGAGTATCCTCAAGGACACTATAATTGATAAACTGAACTCACAAAACTACGATATCTGGAAATTTAAATTGGAGATGTTTCTCCAAAAAGAAGATTTATATTCTGTGGTAATAAACGATGCTCCCAATCCGATAACTGACACATGGAATAACAAAAACAGAAAGGCTCGTGCTATAATAAACCTCTTAATAGAGGACAATCAGATTATTCATGTGAAAAACCTTCAAACCGCTAGAGAATGTTGGAATGCATTAAAAGCTGTACATGAACGCTCAACCCTCAGCAGTAAACTATTTTTATTGCGGAAGCTTTACTTCACGAAATTAACTGAGGGTGGAGATATGATAGAACATTTAACACATATTTATCAGTTACGTGATAAACTAGTATTAATCGGTGAAGAAATTAATGACAGGCACCTTTCAGCACTAATGCTCTGTTCCTTACCTCCAAGTTACGAGGTATTAATTACAGCTTTAGAATCTCGAGACGAAAAAGATTTGACACCAGAGTTTATACGCTCAAAATTAATTGATGAATTTTCTAAAAGAAAAGAAAACAAATCTGAAAATAATTCAGTATTAAAGGTTAAATTTAAACCAAAACCAGAAAATTCAAAGTTCTGCTGCTATTGTAAAAGAAAATCTCATACAATTGAAGAATGCTGGCATCTTAAAAATAAAGAAAAGACTCCGAAACAAACAAAAGCCAGCAATGCCAGATCAACTTTCAAATCTGGTATGTACTCTCAAGACAGACATAACGGGGATAGGGCTCTTATTACTGAGAGTGAAAATAAAAAATCTAACGATAAAATATATACTCTATTTATCGGTGAAAAATCTAACAATTGGTATGTAGACTCGGGTTGTTCAACGCATGTTTGCAATGATAGGAGTAAATTTGAGGAATTTAATTATAATAATTCACGCGTAACAATCGCGAATGGACAGGAGATAAAATCCCTGGGTCATGGGTCTGTGAAATTAAACACCATAAATTCCAATAACACACATAATACTATAATATTGTAAAATGTTTTATATGTACCAGAAATAGAGACAAACCTCATATCTGTAAAAGAGGCTACTGAAAATGGTTGTGTAGCAATATTTCAAAACAAATCATGCAAAATAATGCATGAAGGAGAAACATGAATTGAAGGTTATATTAATAACAATTTATACGAATGCAAAGTTAACTATGATACAACACACACTATAAACATGGTAAAAACATGTGAAAATAAAAATTGTATTGATAAATGGCACATTAAATTAGACCATAGAAACATTAGTCATATAAAACAATTGGTAAACAACAACATGGCAGTTGGGATAAAACTAGACAACTGCAAACATGATAATGCATGTGAAACTTGCATATTAACTAAATTAACGGACAATCCTTATCCCAAAAAGGCTCAATTTAGGGCAATTAAAGCACTAGAGTTGGTACACACTGACTTGTGTGGGCCACTGACAACCCCCACGGTCGGTGGAAAATACCATTTTTTAACTTTCATAGATGATTTTAGTAGATTTACAGTTATATACCTACTGAGAAAAAAGGATGAAGTTTTTACAAAATTGAGGGAACACATCGCAATGACATCAAATAAGTTCGGACGAACTTTGCATGCAATCCGCTCCGACAACGGAGGAGAGTATACCGGGACAGAATTAAATGAATACTTAACAAAATTAGGTATAGACCACCAATTCACTGTTCCCTACTCAGCTTCTCAAAATGGAACTGCTGAACGCAAAAATCGTACTTTAGTTGAAATGGCACATTGTTTATTAAAGGATGGCAAATTGCCAAATTCTTTCTGGGGGGAGGCAATAAATACCGCAGTTTACTTGCAAAATAGACTCCCAACATCTTCGTGTGAATTGACACCTTATGAATTATGGATAGGTCGAAAACCTGACCTATCGATGTTAAAACCATTTGGTTGTCGTGCCTATGCATACGTACAAAAGGTACACAGGGGAAAATTAGATAATACAGCACAGGAAGGTATATTCGTAGGGTACGATAATAGAAGTAAAGGATATAGGATCTGCACAAATGGCAAAAACATAATTATTAGTCGGACCGTAAAATTTGTAGAAAATGAAAAACAAGCGATACTTAAAAATGAAACATCACAAAACAATGATGAGAAATGTGATAATAAAAATCCATCTGCAAATAATAGACTCAGAGATAGATGAAACTAATGATAGTGTTGTGTCAGATAATTCACAAAATATTCCACGTAGATCAGAAAGATCTAATAAAGGGGTACCACCAGATAGATTCGCATTCACAATACACAATGAAAGAATAAGTGAACCAAAATGCTGGGATGATATAATAAGTATGGAAAACCCTGTAGAAAAGGAAAATTGGATCAATGCTACATTAGATGAAATAAATTCACTCAAGCAGAATGACACCTGGGATTTAGTTGAGGTTTCACCAGGGATGAAAATAGTAGGATGCAAATGGGCATTCAAAGCAAAATATAACAGTCAGGGCCGTGTTGAAAAATACAAAGCTAGGCTGGTTGCAAAGGGCTTTTCACAGAAATATGGAATAGACTACGATGAGACTTTCGCCCCAGTGGCGTCTCACACAACTTTGTGAAGTTTTTTGGCAATGAGTCTTTATAAGAATTTAAGTCTTAGACATATTGATATCAAGACTGCATTTTTACACGGTAAATTGAGTGAAGATGCTTATATGCATCAGCCAGAAGGATACGTAGTATCCGGGGAAGAACATAAAGTGTGTAAATTAAAAAAGGCAATATACGGGCTAAAGCAGGCCGCGAGAGCATGGAATTTAAAATAGGTTTTAATCAAAGTTTTAATCTTAACTTAGGTTTTAATCAAAGTCAATTCGACAAGTGTCTTTATAAACGTAAACAAAACGATGTAACTACTTATGTACTTGTGTATGTCGATGATTTGTTAATAGCGGGGAATGATCAACAAATAAATGAAATTATAAACAAACTAAAACAAGAATACCCGTTAACAGACTTGGGAGAAGCAAAACAATATCTTGGGATAAATATTAATCGTCCTAATGAAAATACAATGATTCTTGATCAAACACACAAAATACAAGAACTTATAGTCAAATACGGTTTAGAAAATTCAAAACCTACAGACACTCCTATGGAGACAGGTTACATAAAATTAAATGACGAAGAAAACCTTTTATCAGAAAATACACAATATAGACAGGCTGTAGGCGCTTTGCTATATATTTCAACCGTGTCACGTCGGGATATTAAGCGCTGCGGTAAATATTTTGAGTAGAAGAAATGAGCGACCAAGAGCAAAAGATTGGGAAGCGGTAAAAAGGTTAATTAGATATTTAAAAAGTACAATTAATCTTAAATTGACACATAATAATATTGAAGAACCTGTCTTGAGGGTATATGCAGATTCCGACTGGGGAAACGATCCCAGTGATCGTAAGTCTACAACAGGAAATTTATTCTGTATAGGAGTGAATACCGTATACTGGACAAGTAAAAAGCAAAAATCTGTATCGATGTCATCAGCGGAAGCAGAATATATTTCTGCAGCAAGTGCCGCACAAGAAGTTAAATGGCTTATAAACCTTTTTGACGAACTTGATATGCAACAAAATTGTCCTATTACACTTTATGAACACAATCTTTCTTGCATCAAAATGGCTGAAAATGACAAGTTTCGACAGAAAACAAAGCACATTGAATTAAGGTACCATCTGATTCGAGACCTTGTTGAGCAGGACATAATAAAGATTGAATATGTCAGTACAGAAAATATGATCGCTGACATACTCACCAAGCCTCTGCCAAGACATTCCTTTCAAAAATTGCGAATTTCTTTGTTGAACTGTGATTAAATGTCATCGAGTTTACGCAGGGGTGTTGGTGAGAAATTAACTCAAATGACATTCTTTCAATAATTACAAAAACTTTCTTTTTCATATTATTCTAAAAACATTTCATTTGACTCTTTTTTCTTCTTGCATATATACATCTGCATTATAGCGTCACTGTGACGCATTGGCTCTGATTGGCCGTCTGTGTTCTATGTACATGTAATGATGTATGTTCGTTTTTTTTTCTCTCTTCGATGTTCAGTTTGTAATAAAATGTAATTAAAAGAACACATGTGGGCTCATCCTTTTTATTCCCACAATATAATATAATATATATTCCTTATTCATAAACCAAGCCAAAGGAGGCTGGTTTAATTCAATTAAAACCGTTATTTAAAATATTTCAAATTATATATTTAAAGAGCATCAGTCAACTCTAGATGATTGTTCCTGAAACGCAAACTGATTTATTTCATATGGATTACTACTATTCTTGTGATTCGAAATAGCAGAGGATACTCATAAACAAGGTGAGTGCATTTTACTTACCTTATAAACCTTGTTGTACTATATTATAGGATATATTACATATATCAAAATAGATTAATTAAACATTTGATATATGATTTAAATAATTCTTTTGTCAACATTAATAAGAGATATATTTATTGATATATTATTAGAGATTATTTATTTATTGAGATATATTATTGAGATATATTATTGAGATATATTTATTAAGATATTTATTAGCGATATAATATATTGCTTATATATTTATTTAAAGCAAAAGTTTATAACACAAAAATATGATACTTTATGCAAATAATACGTAATTAAGACATAAACATCAATCCTAAAAAAAAAAAATCATATTGATACGATAAATAGTACTAACACTTAAAATTATGTACTAATACTTGATAATAGCAATACTTAAAAAGAAAAAAAAATACTTTGCGCAATAACTCTTCTAAATTGCTTTAGATAATCACTTCCTTCGAATTACCATAATAATGCAAAACATTAAAAATGTTTACCCAAAAATTTATATTTATGGGTGCAGAGACCCATGAAACTCTGTGAGAGCTTGTCAATCAAAAAAGTAATATCTGTAAAAAGTAAAAAGTGGTTCTTTGACAAGTCACATCAGAGGAGGGAGCACACTTGTTGCCTCATGCTCTTCGGGGGTTTCCAATCAGTTGAAGTCCAGAAGAACATGAGTAAATAAGGGCCTAAAAGAAAAGGGGTTAAGGAGCGGAGGATCCTCATTTTATGAATTCGTCTACTACTATTTGTAAATAAATTAATATTTGTAAAAATAAAAATAAAAATAAAAAGAGTTAGAGCACGCCAGTGCCACCGAGCGAAAGAATGAAAGCTATATTTCCCGACATCCCTCCGAATTCTCGGACTCAGTTAGGATCCTCATACAACGCGTATCGGGACGATAGGAAAGCAAAAACTAAAATATATATATATATATATATATTGATGGCGACTCCTGACCGATAAAGGGGGTTATTCATGACATAGTTTAAAATTTTGAGGATTATTATAATATCTTAGTTTAGATGAATGCCCAATTTCAGACTGTCTTTTAAAATGAGGATTTGGTCTATCAATTTCAAAATTTACGTCAGATATCTGTTTTAAAATGGTATACGGTCCTGAATATGGAGCAGTTAATTTTTGTGTATTAGAATATTGAAATTCTTCATATAATACTTCATCACCAACTTTAAATTTAGCAGGGAGAATTCGAGCGTCATACCTTTACTTTATTTTTGTTATGATATTCAATTGTATGTTCTTTTGCCAATTTTCTCGCTTCATCAACCTTTGGATAATAATTGTTATTAGTAATTAAAGGGTCATAGGGTAAATTTCCAAACAATAGATGACTAGGTGAAAATTTTGTAACAGAATGAGGGGTAGCATTGGCTTAAGCCCTCCTCTAGTAATTTTGTCCAAGGTACTTTAGATGAAGCAGAATTTACTTTACACTTTAATCTAGTTACGATAGTTTGGTTAAGACGTTCAATTTTTCTGTTTGTCTCAGGGTGATGACTGTTAGTTAAAATGTGTTTAACATTGAAATTACGTAAGAACTTTTTAAAACGTGATGAAGTAAAGGCAGCATTTCTATCAGTTAGTAATTTTTCAGATACCTGAATTTGGAAAATATGTTTTAAAAAGTTGGTATAAGCTTTAGTTGTCACACTTTTGGATGGAAAACCCCACACATAACGTGCTGCGTGGTCGACGACCAAATGCAAGTATTTTTTAGTCGAGTTGTAATAATTAAATCCACCAACAGTGTCTAACGACAAACATTCAAATGGTTTATCTGTTGGAGGTACCTGCTGCAATAAGCCAAATCTTTTTCGTTTACATTTTTTTTTTTTTACTTGGCAGATATGGCAGTGTTTAACAAAATTTTCTATATCTTTATTAATGAAAGGCCAATAATATTGTGGAGTGATTACGTTGATCATTTTTTGAATCCCAGGGTGTCCGGATGGTGCGTGGACTTTATTTAACAATTTTAATCTTAGTGACATAGAAACAATAATCCTATACAAACTTTTCTTTTTTGTTAGTATGAGATCATTTACTTCAACATATTTTTTACTATTGACTATTGAGTTCTCTTCTTTTTGCAAACGTTTCAAATCATTCAAGTCAAGGAGATGTACATTGGGAGAGATATGTTGTATTACAGGTAACCTAGAAAGCATATCAGCTTCTACATCAGTGGTTCCTTTCTGATATCTTATTTCATAGTCAAACATACAAAGTTTAAGTGACCCGAGGAAAAGACGTCCTCTAAGATTTTTAACATTTTTAAGCCAAGCTAATGCCGCATGATCAGTATGAATGACACATTTTTTACCATGTAAATAATGATAAATTTTATCTAAAGAATCTATAATGGCAAGACATTCTAATTCAACTAGGGCATAATTTTTTTCATAATCTTTTAAATTTCGCGAATGATAAGCTATTGGATGCAATTTTTCTTTCTCATCTGGCTGTTTGATTACACAATCAACTTCGTGACTTGAAGCATCTACAAATAAGTGGCAAAGCTTCTTGTGATCATACAAATTTAAAATAGGTTTTTCAATTAATGTATTTTTCAATTTTTGAAATGAATTTTCGCATTTATCATCCCATACATAGGGAACAGTTTTCTTGAGCAAATTATTTAAGGGATAAGGAATTTTAGCATAATTGGCTATAAATTTATTATAGACATTTACAGATCCCGGGAACCTCTGTAACAATAACATTAGTGGGATGTATAAAATTTTTAATAGTTTCAATATTAGTATTATCAGGTGTAATTGTGCCATTAGAAACCTCATAACCTAAGAAATTTATTTTAGGTTTTACAAAATTATATTTAGATAACTTCAACTTTGAATTTTCATTGACACAAATTTGAAATATATGGTCTCTAAATGCTTTAAATATTGTTCTTCAGTTTCAGAAAAAATGATAATGTCATCAAACTAATTACAAGCAAAATCAATTTTATACTTATGTAAAATTCTTTTTATAGTCCGATTAAATATTGCAGGTGCATTTTTGAGTCCAAAGGGTAAAACGAGCCATTCATACAATCCAAATGTGGTGGCAAATGCTAATTTTTCTGTATCTTTTTGGTGGATAGGTATATGCCAATATCCACTGGCTAAATCAAATGTGGAAAAATTTTTTGCCTGAGCCAATTTATCTAAGAGAGTATCAACTCTGGGTAATGGTTCTGCTTCTGTTTTGGTTATAGAATTTAATTTACGAAAGTCGATACAGTGTCGTGTCTTCTTCCCGTCTTCTCGTTTATACACTAATGTTAAAGGGGATAAATATGGAGAATGGTTCTCTTTGATGATTTTAGCTTGTAATAAATTTTGTATTTGATCTTTAATTTCAGCTTCCTCTTTAGGAGAGGTGCGATATGCTCTAAGGGAAACAGGTAAGTCTGATGTTAGATGGATTCTTTGAGGTTCCATTCTGATACGACCAACATCATATTTCGAGTTTGCGAAAATTTTCTTATAGTTATTTAACAAGGTAGGTAAATCATTATTATTTTCAGCTGTCAATACAGTAGGTCTAGACGAGCTTTGTAGAACACATTGTGAATGGTGCACCTGGTTCTCAGTGGGCGTATTTACTCTGGAATTATCTATTTTATGTTCAAAAATATGCAAAGACTGATAATGATGATTCACCTGTTTTATTAATGGGATATTTCGACCATTTTGAGTTACTGAAAAATCTACTAAATTAAGATTCAATTTAAATAATGCACAGTGAGGTAAACCAATTAGAAGATATGGTAACTTATTTGAAATAACATAAAGTTCTATATTTTTACTAATGTTACCAATTCTTAACGAGAGTTCACATTTTTATTTAATTTGAATTATTCCACGAATTTGTCTAGCTGTTATGGGTTCATCAATGGGAGTCTTCTATAATTTTAACTTCTTGACTAAAGTACATGAAATGATAGAAATTGAACTTCCCATATCAAGGAAACAAGACAGGTTTTTGTTAGGGAGAGTAATCAAGTTAGCTGATTGACGTGTTTTTTGCGATCGCTGATGTTTTTGTGTTATGTGTCCGGACACTAGTAGTTGTCAACAGCCCCTCGATGTATCCTCACTGGTCATTTCCTGGCTGACCGCCTCTTCAGGGTGGTTCACACTTCTATTTGAGTTTCGAGTGAGGGGTGCTCTAAGCATTGAAAAATTATTACACTGTTCAAATTGAAATGGACAGTTTCGCTCCCAGTGGTAGGCATTAGTAATTCATTGATTTAAGCAAAGACGACAAGGGGATGGAGGCAACCTCTCTTGAAAATGTACATTATTTGAGATACGATTTGGTTTGAATGTTCGTGGGTTGCTAGGATTATGAGCTGCATACGCCTATTGAGGTTGGTTGTGATAGGGGTACCTATAAGTCCAGGGTCTATTTATAGGGGTAGACAAATATTGAGGTCTAGGCCGATTAACTCTCCATTGTGGAGTAAAGCTAGGAGCATTAGTATTAAGTTTAGCGTTCTTTTTTCTGTTCGGTTGGTTGCATTTTGCTTAATTTATATACAATTTCTCTCCACTCATTAGTGTCTTTAGGTAAATTTACCAATACAAGTTGCCTGAGTGAAAGTGGGAGACCGTCGGATAATCCCTCTAATATGAATTTTGAGTCAAGTCCTAGTCTGCGACCCATTTGAAGTTTACTATTATAATAATTATTAACATCATCACCTAAATTAAATTTAATATTAGAAAAATCTGCCAATGAGTTAGTATCAAGGACAGTAAACTCCTCTCTAAATAATTGGAGAAATTCCTCCCAGTGGAAGACATGCAAACAATTATTTATATCAAGAGTAAAGGCCTTTCCTTTCAAGTAATTTTGAATATGAGTTATCTTCCACAGATCATTATTATTTTTTTCTGACAAATACTGTTAAAATAGCTGAGCCACGCTTTGAACTCTATCCCTATGTCTGGATGGGATTCAATGATATTTAACTTTTCCTCACTAGAAATTGCATTTCCTGCCTCGCTATCAGGATTAGCATCTTTAGAATCTTTAGACATTGTGAATTAAATTTAATAAAATATAATATAGCAATTTATCACTTTTTAGTAGAAACACATTAAAAAAAATTACCAAAACTCTTCAAATTACTTAAATAAAAAATAAAATGTAAAATCATGAAAAATTTACTTTGTACCTTCAAATTAATTTTAAAAAACAGAAATTAAAATATACACTTATAAAATCACAAAAATTTATAAACACTTCTAATATTTTCTATATAATAAATGTATATGACTGGTTTCGAAAGAGAATTAATTTGCTAAAAAATCTTTAAATTCCTTAAATAAAAAATAAATTGAAATATATCATCAAAAATTTACTTTGCAACTACCAAATGACACATACGACTCATTTTTCAAAGGGAAAGAAAAAAATTAATATTTTCGATTTCGGATTTTTTTTCCCCTCTCTCTCTCCTTTTATTGCGTAATTTTTTAAATAGCCTTGGAAAAATTTTTTAAGTACCATTACGATCCGTAATCGCGCGAAATTTCAATAAAAATTTAAGATTTTCCATAAATTTAAATTTATAAATAACGTTTGGTTTAATTTACGATCTTTTTTTTTTTTTTTTTTTTTTTTTCTTTCAAAGCTACTATTCAGACTAAAACATAAAAAATAAATTCTCTTTAAAAAAAAAAAAAAAATCCCTTGGCATAATAAAAAAATGTTACCGTTAAAAAAATTTTTAAGTTAATAAAGTCTGATATTTTAAAATATAGTTTAAGTAATTAGTCCTTGACCTTCCTGGCTTTTTCTCTAATTTTTACATAAATTGGCACTTACTCCGTAATTAAACAACAACAACAAAAATACTAATATAGAGGCTACTCCTTTTTAATCTCATGCATTACCTTCACGTCACAAATCGCGTTCCGATGGCAAATTTCTCCTCTGTTTAGGTGTAGAAAGAAGAGCTGAGGGGAGGTGACTCACGGCCGGTCTTCCCAGCTGGCGTTCACCGGCGATTCGCGGAAATTCCCTGCCGTAAGCTAACCTCACTGAAGCCTCGTACGAAGTTTCGCTTTCACCGTCCAATTTAATGGCGCCGATGGGCGTGGCCTCTCGGGAAGAAATGAGACAAAAAGAGAGATTTCTGTCTGGATTCTAAAGTCCGGTTTCCACTACGGCTCTTTCGACGGCTTCTATTCAGAATCCTTTGATGTGGTCAGCCGGGCTCAAAACCCTCGAACGGCGTTGGAAGTCCCTGGTTCTAACCCCCAGCTGAGATAATTGAGGGGCCAGAGGCAGATATTTTTGTCAATTTTGCATGCTTTCCTTTGAAGTAACTGCGCAATCTGATAAAAAAGGGCTACAACTGATGACAAGACATTTGGCTCTTTGTGTCGGAAGCGTGATTAATGACTTTTTGAACCTTGGTCTAGAGCTCGCAGTAGAAATCGGCCTTAATTCTATCAGGGAGATCCAAGCTGACATCGATGATTAAATCAAACGAGATGAAGCATCAAAATTTTCTCTGGACTTGAAAAAAAAGCTCATAGTTCATTAGCAGAATATCCGGATTTGCGTTAACTTGATTTTTAAGATGATTCTTTATCGATGATTGATTTGCACGGCTGCCTTTCGGAGATAATTTAGAGGTTTTTCTTTATTTTGATGCTGATTAACTTTTATTGCTGTTTTAATCTTAAAAGATATTTGATCGCTTCCTCCTACCTACTCTTACGAAGGAGTTAAGCCAAACAAAGTCTTTATTGCCAGGTCCATCGCTGCCGGCTCTTTGTAATGCGGGTGTCATGACTGCGAGATGTCCGTCGTGGCACACAGTAAACACTAGGAATTCTTTGCCGAAACAGCTTTATTTCTTCAATATGGCAAAGTTGTGGCGACATTGCAAAGCAATGGGATGTCATGGCAAAGCAAGGCCTATCTCAGGAAGCTTTGCTGGTAGCCGTACGGGATTTTACTTCTACCGGCGTACTCTGTTATGGAAACTTCACTCCTTCGTAATTTCGGAGAAGGGTTTAGCGTGAAAGTGTTTAACAAGTCAAAACTGTGGCAATAATCGTTCTTTTGTTTAGTGTTTGGGCTTATATACCGAATTTTCTGAGCTGCTGATTGGTTCTTTAGATCATCTGGGCCTCTAAAAGGAATTTCTGGGATTGATTAATATGCAGCTCAATGCCGCAAAAGTTGCAAATTGCGTTAACGTCAGCGAATTTCGACTTATAATTTCGTTCCTTTTCTGATTTCTGAGCTATAAAGTCTTCTGCTGGAAAACAATCTTTAAAGGGGCAATTACGAATTATTCGGGATTATAATTTCGACTATCGATTTTTGCACTTTTAATTTAGTTTTTTTCATAATTTAAATTTATTTATTTTTATCCTTTTCATATATATATATATATATTATATATGTATGTATACGTATATATATGTATATACAGTCGGTAACAAAAGTCTCCGAACTTTTGTTACAGGATTCGACTTTGTCGAATCCTGTTCTTAGTCAGTCTAAGAACAGGATTCGACAAGGATTTATTTAACATAACTGTATTAAGTGTAAGTTTTTTATATAGGAATTTTTGCTAGTGTTCGAAAACATTTGTTACCGACTGTATATAACACAGATCTATAATGTTTGAAAAATTTGATTTGATAATTTTAGCTTATACAAATACTTTTCAGTGTGCTGAAACCGAAAATGAAGCTAGTTTTTCTCTATAGCGTACAGATTTTTGTCAATATAGGATGACTACCGATGTAATTTCTAAATTTTCGGTAGTTTTTGTTATATTACTACATATTACATACAACAAAACATACTGCAAAAACTATCCTATAATTATATTGGTGGAAAAGTCACGGAAGAAACTACGTCTTTCTATACCCTGTATTGACAAAAATCTATATCTGATAGAGAAAAGGTGACTTCACGTTTGATTTCAGCACACCAAGAAACAAAGATCAACCAAAATTATCAAGTCAAAATTTTAGATGTAGACCTGTATAATTTATCATCATAAAGACACAAGACATATATTGTTCTGGAATTTATTCCTTTAATATTTTTTTCCTCAGCTAAACAACTTGAAGAGGAGTGCAGGGAAGAGATTCAGTGTCAGCTGATCGAAAATAATGCTACTTGTGAAGAGAAATTTTGTTCCTGTATCTCTGCATTCAATTTGCTTCACGATAGTAATGGCACATTTTGTAACACCGACAAATCTAGTGAGTAGCTTTCCTTTCTAATTTTCGGTTTCATTCATTTTGATTTTTCAAATAACAAATTAATAGCTAACATTTTATATTGGGTATTTATCTAAGTTTCAAATATCATTAAAAATACTCATCTGACATTCAGGGCTGTACGAAATAAAGATGATGCCTGGGGCAAAACAATAATTTAGTGCCGCCGCCCAGAAAATTCTTTAAATTTTTTATTTATTTATTTTATTTATTTATTTATTTTTTTTTTTTTTCGGGGTACAATATCAAAGAAACATTTTAAATAAAATAAAAAGAAAAAGAAACTTTTATTATTTTCGTAAAAGCAAGAAAAGATATAAAACATTTTAAAAATTATTTTAAGAGCACTTTCCTTGCTTACATTGAAGCAAAGTCATCGATATTTTTTTCCAAATTTAAAGATAATGGTAAAATAGCTTATTTTCAATACAATGACAGGGCTTTTAGCGATCTCTTTACTGAATATCACTTTTTTTATTAACCGACTTCAAAAAAGAAGGAAGGTTCTCAATTCAAACCGTATGTTTTTTTTATGTTTGTTAGCTCATAACTTCTAAACGGATGCTCCGATTTTGATACTTTTTGTTTTGTTGAAAAGGTCTTGGTCTGAAATAGGTCCCATTGTAATATCTTTACGATCTAAAGAAAATACAGGGTGCCCAAAAAAATCAGTCCCAACTCTTTTAACTGCTAAACGGCTGCAGCTATAGTGATAAAAATGGTATGTAAGTATAGCAAAGTGGCCATGCAGTACAAGGTTAAACCGCTTGCAGCTCCACCTGGTGGAAAATAGCGGAGTTAGTGTTCCTATCTCGAAAACGGTTCTAGAGAAAAAAGTCAATTACAAAGTTGAAGAGTATCACCGATTTAGTACAGAAAGATAGTTTAGACATTCATGCTAGCGTTCCTATCTCGGAAACGGTTCAAGACAGGGGAAAAAAGTGAATTATAAAATTGCAGAGCATCATCGATTTAGTACGAAAAGATAGTTTAGACATTGATGCTAAAAATGCAATGCTAAAAACGTGCATTTGTTTCTTCGCAATTTCTTACACTATGCACACTTGAGTTACATTGCACACATTGTAACGTAGCTGGTGAGACATACGCTATATAGTTTAAAATACGGTTACTTGATACTTTTTGTTTTGTTGTAAAGATCTTGGTCTGAAGTAGGTCCCAGTGTAATATCTTTACAATCTAAAGAAAATAAAGCGCCATCTGGTGAAAAACAGCGGAATTAGCACTCCTATCTCAAAAACGGTTCAAGATGGGAGAAAAGTTAATTACGAAATTGTAGAGGATCACCGATTTACTACGAAAAGATAGATTTTAGACCTTATTGCTAAAAATAGAACGCTTAAAATGTGCAGTTGTTTGTTCGCAATTTCCTACACTGTGCACACTTGAACTACGTTGCACACTTTGCAGCATAGCGGATGACACGTATACTCTGTGGTTCAAAGTACTGTTACTGTAAGCGGTCACATCGATTAGCGCAAAGTCGTTTTCAACCAACTTCAAAAAGGAGGGTGTTCTTAATTCGAGCTATGTGTTGTTGGTGGTGTTTGTAAGCTTATAACTTCGTAAGAGTTGCTCTAATTAACCGACTTCAAAAAGGAGGAGGTTCTCAATTCAAAGCGTAAGTTTTTTTGTTTTTGTTTTTATCTGTTAGCTCATAACTTCTGAAAGGATGATCCTATTTTGGTACTTTTTGTTTTATCGTAAATGTCTTGGTCTGAAATAGGTCCCATTGTAATATCTTTACGATAAAAAAAAAAATACAGGGTGCCCAAAAAAGTAAGTCCCGACTCTTTTAACTGCTGAACAGCTGCAGCTATATACATAAAAGTGATATGTAGGTATAATAAAGTGGACATGTGCTACGTGATTCAACCGCTTACAGCGCCACCTGGTGGAAAACAGTCGAGTTAGCGTTAATATCTCGGAAACGGTTCAAGACAGGGGAAAAAAGTGAATTATAAAATTGCAGAGCATCATCGATTTAGTACGAAAAGATAGTTTAGACATTAATGCTAAAAACAGAACGCTTAAAACGTGCATTTGAATGACATTGCATATGTTGTAGCGTAGCGGGTGACATTTGTGCTATGTAAAATTCAAAGTATGGTTATTGTAAGCGGTCACACCGATTAACGCATAGACGTTTTAAACCGACTTCATAAAGGAAGAGGTTCTCAATACAAACCATGTTTCTCATTGTTGTTGTTGAAATTTGTTAGCTTATAACTTCGTAAGAGATGGTTTAATTTTAATACTTTTTTTGTTGTCGTAATGATCTTGTCCTGAAATAGGTTTCATTATGATTTCATTAAAGTATAAACAAATTACAGGAAATTCACAGAAGTCTGTTCTCATTGTAACTGCTGAACGCATGCAGCTACACTGGTAAAAGCAGTATGTAAGTATCGATGTTGAAACTTCTGTCCGTCAGCTGCAATGCATATTTTGCTCTTTGTTTGAACTTTACGCTGCACAATTTCCAGCGCAGCAGGTGACACGTATTCACTGTAACGTTCAATATATATGCCTAACAGAATTTTTGGTTACGAATACAGCGTATCCGTTCTTTACATTTCTAAATACTTTTTAATTTAACGTATGTTCATTCAATAGATAGTTTTTTTGCTCATATCCGATACAGGCAAGAAATGTGACACAACTTAAAAATGCCAGCATTTGAGAAAAATCAACTTAAAAATAACTTGACTAGAATAAAACTGGCACACTGTCTTCCGAGTGGATAACTTTCTGGATGGAGATGTAACTTTTTTGTTCACATTGGGTGCGTTTCATGTATTTTTCAGTAACATAAACCATTTTTTGAGTTATGTCACTTTTCTTAAAAGTTGTGATTTGTGAAACTGCGGTCGAACGTCTTCAGATGTTCTGCTATATGAATAAGTTTTCACTGAAAAGAGAAAAATAAAATCTTTTTGTAAAAAATTAGAACCGACTCCAAAAAGCAACTACTATTCAAACAACTAAGAAAAAAAAATTGGCATGAAATGAAACTGTAAATTGCGCCAAGTATAAAATAATTTCCTTCGCCAAACAACCTATAACACTACAATTAATCATAACTTTTGAAGTCGGCGCAAAATTAAATAAAAATTGATACCTTTATTCAATACAAAAATCAAATCCTGTTCAAAATACACATCGCACATTTTTACCTGCAAAACGCAGCCGAAAACTACTTTGATTCAAGAAAACAAATAAAATTTCGTAAGCAGTAAAAGTTGCCGAAGATGCTGGTATCTGACGTCCTTGGTGAAAGAAAAATCGCAAAATTATCTGGCAAACATATTTAATTTCTTTGGGATATCATGATTGTTTTGATAAGGTATATTAAGAGAGTAATCAAGAATATGAAACAATACTTCGGACAATATATATTATGAAAATATACATCTTGCGTGTATATTTTTGCATTATGTTTTGATCGCCAAATCCAAAAGCCACCAAGGATGATAGTTATCAAAATTATACCAAATTTTCGAAGGAAACTCTAACTTCGTAGAAATATAAATATCGCGTTGTAAAGAATGTTCACTGTTCTATGTAGATGCTACTAATGGACCAATTGTATACAGTGATAAAATAATAAAGGAAACATGAAAATGGATCATTCGAGACAACAGCATTTGTTGCTACCGATCTAAAAGCAAACCTTTAAAAATTAATTAAATTTTATTTAATTTTGCGCCGACTTCAAAAGTTATGATTAATTGTAGTGTTATAGGTTGTTGGCGAAGGAAATTATTTTATACTTTTAGGCGCAATTTACAGTTTCATTTCATGCCATTTTTTTTTTCCTTAGTTGTTTGAATAGTAGTTGCTATTTGGAGTCGGTTCTATTTTTTTACAAAAAGATTTTATAAAATAGTAAACTTCATGTTATTCAATCGGAGAAAAGCACTGTAAATAATTACTGAAATTTACTATTGAAAAAACAAGAATGAAAAATCATGTCATCTGCATAGGTTATTAACGCTTTCCAATTGCATGTAACACAACAGACAGACAGGATGACAGAAAGGCAGACAGATAGATAAATGGAATTCATAACCACTTTTAAATATTGTTGGAAAGCGTTAAAAACTTTTAATGAAAACGAAAATGCAATTGCAGAAATTTCAAATTGTAGTCCTTAATGTATCTGAATTTTTTCTTATGTGTCCCTATAAATCTTAATGCTAATCATACTACATTCAATAGAAAACTTTTTTTTTTTTTTTTTTAGTGTGTGGTACGTGTGCATACGCATTATAATTGTGAATTTCGTTATAGTTTGAGCAAAATAAAGTTATTAAAATATGGTTTTAAAAAAATACCTTTCGTAGAACGCAATGCTTTTAAGTTATTTATTCCTTTTCAATGGGGAACATCCCATAGTGAACTTTAGTCATTTGTATCGGTTTCAAGAAATTCTATGAATATTTTTGAGAGTTAGAGTGTGAACAGACAGACAATCCAAAGTCATAAATACTTTTTAACTTCGTTGTAAAATGTTAAAAATTGGTATTCAATTAAGAGACTGTTAAAAGCCGTGCAATAATAAAAGGTATCAAAATGAACAATTTAGATGCAAACATATAAAATAAAAATAAAAATAACATTCATACAAGTATTATATCTTTCTAAATAATAATACAATTCTATCTTTTCAAAACATACCTGGATTTAATGAAGCATCGAAGAATAACAAACACAATAACAGAATTCTAAAATAAGAAATAAGAAATAAAATAAAAAGTGTTAAAATTAGCACAGCACAATAGCGACAGAATCTCGCCATATCAATGTTGCCAACTGGTCACAAAGAATTCGAATAATTAAATAAAACAGAGCTAATATTGCGATAGCGATATATTTAAGAATAAAGCTGCTAAAATGAAAATACAATTTTTTTGAGTCAATTTTTCTTCTTGTACTAAATTTCAACCATATGACTAATAGAGCTCCATACCAACCAATTATAACAGAAATCCAAAATTCTTGCTGACAGCTGCTTTTAAATATAGGGGAATGTCTCGGGTTGTAGACACAGTTTTTATTTTGGTTTATAACTTTTCATAGACTAAATACTATGCAAACATATAAATACCATTGAAAAGCTAACCCTTAAAAGCCCTTAGCTAACGTTTGATAAAGTAACTGTATCAATTCCGTCAAGCAGAAAAAAAGTTATCACGAATTTTGTGAAGTGGTCATTTTGGGCCAAAACATTTTTTTGTACCTGGTTGTGGGCACACTTGAAAAATACGCTAAAAATGGGAATATAATAAGAAAAACCACCATAAATACAGAAAATAACAAACTTCATTCATTTCGTATAGATTCAGTGACCAAAATAACAGCAGAAAAGAGCATTTTGCCAATTTATTCGTCGTCTTCTTCGTCCTTCAAATCAGAAGTGCAATCCTTGCAAGTAAAATAATATGCATGTATATTGTCACACTTCAAATGCACCAGACAATCACACTCGTTGTATTGAGTTGTTCTTGTTAGACATGGTAGCAGGTGCTCCAAACAGATGATGCAAAAGTCGACATCATTATCAGATTGTGGATGTTCCTATTTTTAGCGCGCTTGGCTGGCAGTTTGACAGGTGGAGTTGCCTTACTTTTTCCAAGCTTCTTCTGGAGGGACATAGATGCTGCGAGAAAGTCCATATTCTCGGGAAGTCGATTTTATGGATTTCATATATTCTTAACAATCCTAAATGCCTTTAACCAGCACATTAAAATCCATTTCTTTTGGTTCGGTTGGCTTTTTCGGGGTTGACATGGCTAAAAATGCCTAAAAATACATAAAAACTCTAAAAAAAAATATGTTATGTTGACATAAACGACCCTATTTGACAATTTGTAAGCAAAACACATGCTTTAAATGAAAAAAAAAAAAGCAAGTGTGTCCACAACCAGTTGTATAATAACTCTTATTATGAACATTTATACGAAGTTTTGTCCTATACTGCCATATTAAAAATTATGAACAAATTAATGACAGCGTCACCTGTTCAGCATTTAATCCCTAAATGTAATCAGCACCAGTTTAGATTAAGTTTCAATTAAATACGAAGTTTGGTAAATTTCGTTCATTGGTTCGTGAGATAAAGCGTCCACAAAATTTATGATACATATACACACTAACACATACATACAGATAGACATTTTCTGAAATTGATCGAATCGTGTTCAAGACATCTCAAAACGTGTAACTCTATCGAAAATCAGAGGTAGAAAATTATCCTTTATTTCTAAAAATTCCAATCTTTCTGGAAATCGAAAATCTTCAACTCTGTTTGGAGTATTTAAAATGCAAATAGTGCAACTAAAAATTCACTTCGAGCAATTTTCTTATACAACTTATACATGCTGAAAATTTTTGTGTGCTTGTTAATCAATCGTTAATGCTGATGCACAATGTTTTACATAAATATACTTTTGCGCACTTGTATAACTTATGATAAATTCATGCATTCTGTGGATAGGCGAGACGTATTAATCCTGGACGATAGGTCTAATGCCCCAGTCCTAACCACCCGCTATTCGATGTCTTTTTCTAGTCAATTTTGTCCTTTTATTACTTCCGGTGTGAACCTTTTTTTTTTTTTTTTTACACACTTGACATTGTGAGTTTTTTTGGTTTTCGTCCCATGCTATTTCTATGGGGTTTTTAGCTTTTTCCCCCCTCCTTTTCTGCATTCTAAAATGCGGTGGTTAGTGCGTATATGTTAAATATGCTTTAAAAAAAACATTTCTCATATCATTCGAACTCTTTTGTGAGTATAGGATCACTGTAGTATAGGACACTATAGGATCATTCTACCGTTTCATAATCACTACGCTAAAAAATTTCTCAACTCCCTCTGGTAATACCGAATACCTAGTGCAGAATTATTTCTAAATAAGAGATTGGTAAAATTAATAATAACTTATTCGATAGAATAATCGAGACAAATAAAAAATGTCGTAGAAGAAGTAAAGAAATTTTTCATTGCAATTCAGTCATAATTTGAATTGCAAATTGTGATGCGATACTGGTTATACCAAATCATAACCTATCATTTGTACTTTCAAAGTTATTATTGTTGTTATTAGTATTATTATTACACAAAAGTTAGTGCCATTATTGTTAAACGTGTTTTGTTTGATAATATACGTTCCTTTTGTCTTTTTAGTTTTTAAGAAATTTTTTTTACTGATTTATTATTATTATATTTCTTACTCGAGCTGGTGGTGAAGAAGACAAAGGATTCCCTTTAAACTACCAAGTTATTATCATTCTTGTTGGCCTTGCAGTTATGGCTGTGGGAATATGTGTAGCGCTACATCTATTTAGCAAGTGAGTATATTTACCTTTACCTTTTCTAATCTTTTTAAATTATGGTCATCAAAATGAAACATTTTTTCAAAAAAATTGACTTCCTTGAGTGTAGAAGGAAGCTCGTAAGTGAACAGGAATTTTCTAATCGACGAATTCACTTTATTCAACGGATATCCTTGAAACAGCATTCCAATAAAGCTGTTACTCGTACTGCAAAAAGTCGCGAAAACAGCGTTATATGCATCGCAGAACAAAATGTCGCTTGTTCAGGAATAGTAATCAACAGCTTAAATTGATAATCTCCCAGCTCTAATGTCTGAACACAACTGAACAGTGTTGCTATCTCAAATTTTGCCATGTCCCAACACTAACGATAAAAGTCCCTACTTAGGTGAAAAACAAAGTAGAAGGATCAACATAATTCATGTTTAATCCCATGAAATTTCGTACAAAATCACCCCCCAAAAGTCCCTACGAATTCAAAATTCGTCCCTACATTCTATAAAAAAAACTGCTAAAAGTCGCTATGCGTAGTGACAAATTCCTACAGTTGGCAACACTGCAACTGAACTAATTTGAGAATGGATAACTCCTTTTAAAGTCTTGATCAAAGTTGGTTACACTGAAAGCGTCGACACTTAATACTAAAAACTTGCACCTAATTGTAGCGCCACAAACTTCGAAGTGGTCGATGTGAGACTGAGAATTACTAATTAAGTACATAACACGCGTAGCCCCGCCCTGTTCACTGGGGAAAAATCCTGGCTATTCGTGATCAGTGTTGCCAGCTGTAGGTATTTGTCCCTAGACGTAAGGATTTTTAACAGTCTTCTACAGCATGTAGGGACTTTTGTGAGGTACCCTTTCTCTCCAGGACACTCACAGGATATCCGAAGGATTAAGGTACGTTCTACGGTCATCCCCAGCACTAAAATAAGGACTTTTATAACAATTAAATGCATACATTAATATTAAATATATAGAAGTATTTTAAGTTGAAATAATTATTAAACAATAAGTATCAAATCTTTATATATATAGTTTGCAAGTGTAATGACGATTCCGGTTCGTACTCATCTATATAGCAAGTTGCGACCTAATTTCCATACTTTAGTTAATTTTAAAAAATCTAATTGTCTGATCGATAAGCTGTTTAGTCCGACGGATTCAGAAAAAAAAGTCTCTTTCATTTGGTACCTTATTTGTAACGAAGTTTTGATTAGATTTTTTAAAATTAATTAAAATATGAAAATAGAAACCTGGCAATAACTTCAAATTTGGACATTTAAATTTATAATTGTTGCCAAAAAAATTTACCAGACATTTATTTATTTATTATTTTATTTTATTTATTTATTTATTTATTTATTTTAGCATAAAATTAAATATGCTTTCACGCGAAAAATAAAAATAATGTTGAAGTTGTATTTTATTTTTGTTTCTATGTGCGTGGCAACACCGATTGTGGTTGCTATTAGTTATTATTTCCGTGTTCTAATGTTTTGTTTTTAATTAAATGTTGTAATGTCTTTCGGAGCTCGTATCGTCACAATTCTTGATATGATCTTCATATTTTAAGTAAAAATAAGTCTTTTAACGTTAACAGGTTATGGGTTTTGACACGCTCGCCGCGTATTTGAGTACGTAAGCTAAGAGAAGCATATTTAAGAAACTAAGCCTATTTCTTAGTGCATATTCTTGCTCATTTTAAGTCTAAAATGGATTTGTCAAGAACAGTGAAGCCTTTATCGGGAGAAACAGATTTTCCGATGTGGAGACGAAAGATTCGTGATTTACTAGATTACCATGAAGGAGCATTGGAGGTAATAGACGGTAAATTAAAGAAACCAGAACAGTTACCTGACACGGCCTATGCAGAAGCAAGAAAGATGTATAAAGTAAATGCTGATTTGTATCGAAAAGCCAACAGTTATGCAAAAAGTATGATTGCAAGTACTGTAACAGATTCTGTTTATCAGAAAATAATGGATAAAGAAACGGCATATGAAGCTTGGGAAGCTCTGTGAAGCAACATCAAAAGATCAGTTATTCAAGATTTGTTCCGAGTTTTTTACATTTAGCTGGTCTGTAGGTGATGATGTTTCAACTCATGTTGCTAAATTAAGCAGTTTATGGAATGAACTTAATAATGGGCTTATAGCAAAAGAAGAAAACAAATTACCGGATTTATTACTAATTTGTAAAATTGTGAATATCTTGCCGAGTAGTTTCGATTCATTCAAATCAAGTTGGATGCTTCTTGCAAAGGATAAAGAAAATACATTTGAGGATTTGGCAGCTCAATTAAGTATGTTTGAAAGAAATTTCACAAAATGTGATGACAATGAAAAAGCTGAAGAAGCCCTTAATGCCAAGTTAGTATATAAAACAAAAGAAAGAAAATTTGAAATAAAGAAAAAAATCAAAGAAAAACGGTGTTTGTAACTATTCTAAGATTCTAAGACGGAAGGTGGTCGCTCACCACTATGCAGCAGTTTTGAGCGATTTCAACCCTTAGAGAGGGGCTCTGATGGCACAGTGGAGATTCAAAAGAGCCCGTGTCTAAAGATCAAACCTCCTCCGTTGTTTATTGCATAAACAGAAAAAAAAAAAAAAAAAAGAAAAGAAAAGAAAAAAAATACAGAGGTCGCCAAAGCAGAGCTTTTGCACGACAGAGGGCGACAAGGTAACAAGAAATAAAACACACCAAAGAAGAAAAAAAAAAAAAAATACATAGGGCCGCCTGAGTGGAAACTCGAACGCGACAGTGGGCGGCTAGAGAAAAAAAAAAAAAAACTTGAGTATCATGCCTTACGTTTTGTAAGAAGGACTGGACCTGTGGGCTTTTATTTTTAGTTTTTACTTATCTTTTATTTTTTTTAATATTTAAGAAGTTAAATTAGAGACATGCATTAAGTGGTTAAATATATTTGTTAGTTTATGACGAAGGAGCTTTCGGTTAATTATGTTAAAAAGCCAGTCAGAAGGTTTATTGATGGGGTTAATAATGCGACAGTCGAAAGTAAGTGGACAGGAGTAGTAATAATGTTTGGGAGAGCCCAAGGTCCCGCACTCACATTGGTCTGAACGTGAGCGATGGAATTTATGCAGGTAGGTTTTGAAAGGACCATGTCCTGTGAGAAAGGCAGTGACTGCTGGTGTTAGGTCGAAGTTGTATTTAGAAACCTTAGGACAGTGGCGCACCCAGAATTTCTGTCTGGAGGGGGCTGAAGAATAATTGGATCCTGCAGTATAGTAATAGGTTTATGGGCATACGCATACATACATATAGTGAAGAATCTGCTTTAGATATTTCTTTTGAAAATAAATAAACAAACGAATGAAACTGAATTTAAGTTGAATAGTGCAGTCGAGGAATTTATATCAGTATATAACATGCTAAGTTACAGTAGTTCGGTCAGTTTTGGTTGGCATTGAGCTTGCAAACATAAATGTGTAGGTTCATCTCATGACCAAAAAATGACGTGTACAATATGACAAGCTGGTGAACATAAAATTTGTCCGAAATGAAATGCCCTCCCCCTGCCCATATTTCCATTGAAATTAAAATTTTATCAAATTTAATACTCTTTGGCGATGCTTCATATGCAGTAATACGTAAGTAATTAAGAAATCATAGTAATTATTGCCAAATAAAAGTTGCAGTTGTGATATGTAGGAATTTTAACAGAATTTCAGAGTAAATTTTTACATGGCAATTTTTATTTAATTATATTGAGTATGGGGGTGATGCTTCTTCTAGGTTCGGTTAACAGAAACGAGTCGGACGCTTAGTCTTCGCAGGTGTTAGTCAACACAGCAAGCAGGGGCAGTACCTCTTAATATCCTGAAACATTAATTCTAATATATATTACTTATAATTTTTATTTGTTCGGTTAGCAAATATTTCAAGTGTTACTTTTCTGAGTAATATCATTACAGGATATTGCATTCCAGTATAATATATACCGTAATTTCGTGCATATAGTCCGCAGACTATGTGTGTTTAAAAAAGCAAATTTTTTCACCCGCGGACTATACGGTGGTGCGGATTATCTGCTAGTTATTCACAGTTCAAATCCTCAAAATCAGAATTAAACATGCGAGTACTACGAACTGCCGATTCTGACGATCAAATATAAACATAAACAAAAGAATAAGACACAAAGAAAACATCGTATCGGTAGCAAACCATGGAGCATAAAGCAAAAGATCACTATTAGGATAGCACGCTGCTGAATATTCCTGCACTGTTATTTTTTAAATTATGTTCGCAAAATATCGTCGAAGTTTTACTGCTGAGCAGTACTAATGACAAACTTTGAGATAATCTTCCAAAAAATATATCTCCTAGTGCTGAATCACATACAATCAGCCATACTGCATTTCTAGTAGGAAAGACAGGTGACACGCAAGCGCGCCCCATCATCGACTGACCCAGATACGAGGGTCAACATTTCTAGTAGGAAAGTAAAACTCACTCAATGACTCAACCATTCAACCGGGAATTCCGATAGAAAATGTAAACATCAACTTTAAAGGTTTCTTTTAATGTATAATTTTTAAAATATGGTTTATTAATAACAAGTACTTCTTTTCTTTATACTATTTATTTTAATAGTGGGAATGCTTTAATATTTTCATATAAAACTACATAATAGTGATTTACTTGCTGTTTTCTTGGGGTTATATTTTTCTCCCGCGGACTATACAGTAGTGCGGACAATCTGATGATATTTAAAATAATTTTTACATAAAACTTCGCCTGCGGACTATGCACGCGAAATTACGGTATATACATATATATTATGAAATTTGAATTTTTATAACAGGAAAAAATTGCATTATCCAAAAACAGTTTAGATTTCAGTGACATCAGAGGCAAAAATGAAAACTGTGCATGGACCCTACTGTATATCCTACGTACTGTGATAAAAAAAATAAGTGACCCCCGCCCACTCAAGCACCTGTAAAATATCTTAATATATTGTTTTAGGGGTATTTTCCTATTTTGAACAGTAAACTACACCTTTTGACATTTCTTTAAATCGTTACATTTTTAGAGAAATAATTTTACGTATTTGTGATTAAATCAATTAAATTTTATCTTCAGCAATTGGATGCAAAATTTCCCTAGCTTGTATATGTTCTAGTGGCATATAAAGGGTTTAATACGAATATGGAAAGTCCATTTTTTATTCAAAATATTGTTTTAGAGGAACAACTAAGAGCAGGGCTAATTTTTATTTTATATCAAACGAGAATTTTCATTTGCCGATGCAAATGTGTTAATTTTTCCCAAGGACAAAGCAAACTTTCACAAAGATGCTATAAATACTCATAAATTAAAATACAAAAATCTGGTGTGAAACAACCACACGACTTCCATTACCCACTATTACGCGTATTATAGGCATTTTTGAGAGATAATGTGATCAGAAAACATAAAAGTGACAAAGAGAAAATCGTTAGAGCCGTTTTTGAGAAGCCAATTTTTACAAAAAATCAATTATTGACCGGAAAACAATAGTTACATACAAAATGATATTTAAAAGTGAGTTAATAGGGCGAGTTTAAAAAAAAAAAAAATCCGTAAAGCCGTTCTTAAAGGAACGCCCTTGGGAGACCTGAAATTGAGCTATTTATACAGGACGCCTATCAATTTTCCTGAACTAACCAACTATATCATTCGAAAGGACATCTAATAGAGTGTTTATATAGCAATTTTGAAGAAAATCGTTAGAGCCGTTTTTGAGATACGGACTTACGGTTCCACTTCCGGTTTCCGATGTCCCACTTCCAGTTAAACTCAATTATTGACAGGAAAACAATAGTTACATACAAAAGCATATTTAAAAGTGAGTTAAAATGGCGAGTTTGAAAAAAATCCGTACAACCATTTTTAAAGGAACGCCTTTGCGAGGCCTGAAATTGAGCTATTTATACAGGACGCCTATCAATTTTCCTGAACTAACCAACTATATCATTCGAAAGGACATCTAATAGAGTGTTTATATATCAAGTTTGAAGAAAATCGTTAGAGCCGTTTTTGAGATACGGTCTTACGGTCCCACTTCCGGTTACCGATGTCCCACTTCCGGTTTTTCAATTTTCACCAAAATTTGGAAATTTCATCTGTAGACCAGACGTATTTCAATTCTAAAGTTTTGTAGCTCTATCTTTATTAGTTTCTGAGCTATAATAGCCAGAAGATTCTCCACATACATACACAAACACACACACACACACATACATACACACTGACCAATTGCCAAAAACCACTTTTTTGGACTCAGGGGACCTTAAAACGTGTAAATCAGGTGAAAACCCGATATCGAATTTTCAGACCGAATACAATACTTCCATTACCTACGGTAGTAGGGTAATGGAAGTAAAAATTGTATGAGTCTGACATCCCATTTTTCTCACAAATACATCCTTCCAAATCAGATTGTTTCTTCTGCCTGACTTTTTAGATACTCCCTCGATTTCATGATAACAGTATATGCTTTAGGTCCTTAGAAGCCCATTCCTAAAAACTGCAATGAAATGTCTAGGGTATCTTTAAACTAAAAAACGAAGAAGTAGTTAGTTATTTTTGTGCTTGATTGTAGAATTTCAAAAACTCCCAATATTTAATGTACACTTTATAAACTTTTTTTGCTTACAATATCTGCGTTTGAATAAAATTTTTTACCATGTCAGCTGGTCATGGGTGAAAGTAAAAAATTTTCGCTGGACTGAAGTAAATATATATATTTTTTGTAATATTGGGTAAAATATAATAAACTCATACATAATGTATATAGATATTCAAAACATACATTTCCAAAGGTTACATTAATAAGCGTAAGTATGAAAACTTAGGAAAATTATTTATTAATATAATTGAATTAACATTAATAGGGATTATAACACATAAAAAAAGACTGAATTCAGTCAATAGACTGAAAACTTTCACCCATGCAGCTGGTTCTGGAGAGGGGCTTGAGCCAGGGCCTTCTTAATAACCGGGCTAAGACAGCTGGGAAAAGGAGCAGGTGTCACGTGATCAAAGGAGGGAGCATTTGAACGTCTTTTCACCCAAAACCAAAGCCGTAGCCGTTATGTTTATGATTGTGATGCACGTGCTTGCTGTATTGATTTCTTTTATATTTTGTATATTTAGCAGTGATTATTCTGATAGATACACTTATTTTATAGTCAGGACTGTAAATTCAATATAGAACCGCTGAAAACTACACTTATTTCGTTTCATTTAATGTTCCCGAATGATCATCATTTTAAAAAAGTAATGCTTGCAGTGGTTTTCAAGGGAGTTTACTTAGAATAAAGATTTTTTTCGTACGTCGAAAGCATTTTGTTCATGTATGTATCACACTAGAGGATATTATTTCATGAAAAGACTAAATGGTAAATATATATTATTTTTCCCTACATTATTTCCAGACTGCTTAACCTGTTTGAGTAAAAGTATCTTAGTAAGATAAATACTGAAAAGAAGACAATGTGCAAAAAACTTTTTGGGAAAAAACACGCTTACTGTCTTATAAAAGAACTGAAAAGAAAAAAAAAAAAAATCATTCGGTGACTTTTTAAAAGAACTATAATATTTCATGCAGATTATAGTTTTCTATTGTATAGTATCTAGATTATTTCATATAGGTTAAATATTTCTTGTGTTATGAATGGTCTTATTGAATAATAAAATGATTAATAATCAATAAAGATTATATGAGCTTATTTATGTTAGTTTATTGTTTTAATTTCACCTAATGTTTGATTTCATTTTAAATAATACTAACGATAAGAATATGTGCTTTTCTTTTCTAATTTTTCAAGGGTGTTTGATCATTTTGAAAAAAATGTAAAGTAATTTACATAAATTTATTCACATAAGTGAATTGAGTAATATTAATTCGACATTTTATTAAATAGTAAATGAATAAATAAAAATAGGTGAAAGATTTTCAAAAACTTTTGTTTGTGTATTGGGAAAAAAAAAAAAAATCTTTTTTACTTTCATTTATGATTATTCTAATCAATGTATTTTATTTTATTTGTCATTTAAAAATAGGAAAAAAAAAAAAAAAAAAAAAAAAAGCACACTTGTTTTATTTACGTACTTTACACATAATTTACTGCTGTAACAATCTTTAATAATAATAATAAATGTATAAATAAAAAGCCAACCCAGCGATGAAGTTATTTATTAATGCATCCTTATATAAATCTTCTTAATTTCTTCATATTTTTATATGACATTGCCTACATTTAATTATTCTTTTCAAATTTTTGATATATTTTGATTAAATAATATGTTACCGAAATATACTCTAATCAGATTTACAAATATAATACTTAAATGATATCGTATGCACGTATAATAGTAAGATTTTTCGTATGAGAAATGATTTTACAATTTCTGAACTATCATCTGCCTTTCTTATTAATTTTTTCTATTAATTACTATCTACTTTTTCTAATGCAGATTTTTTTTTAAAGTACATTTAAAGCTTCAAAAATATTAATCTTTTCGCATAGTTTAAATGATATTAATGTTTAATTCTTGTGCACTTTAAATAAGTATTCATCTTGCACTTGCATATATGAAAAAATAATAATACATTCCAATTAAAGGAAAAAAAGAAAGCATCCCACATTTTTCAATAAATTAAGTGCTATTTTACAGATTATTTTTGTTTTGTTTTATTTTGTTTCAGCCGTGTACTAATTAAACATTAGAAAAAAGGCTGTTACTTTATTATATCTCCATTGTCTTAATTTTTACATAATTTCACCTTATAAAAAACTAGGAAATTAATACATCCCCCCCCCTTTTTTTCCCTTTTAATTAAAAAAATTAAATTATCTGTTTAACTATAACTACAATTGGAAATTAAGCTATTTTTTAATTTTCTTGATAAAAAACCTTTTCTTAGATAGATATACAGAAAGAGAGAGAGAAACTTTTCAATATTGACATCATAATAATAATAAAAGTTTTGGAATTTAGATAATGTTATAATGAAGAAGATTCTGCAATTTGTAATTAGTAATTGAATATTTTTTTTTTCTTGCAGATTAAAAAAAAAGGGGGGGGGGGTCATTATTTTCTTGTTTTATTTTGTTGGAGCAATGGAAAAACATTCAATTATTTTTGTTGGAGCAACATTCAGTTATTTCATCAAATGTTGGTTGCTCATTTAATACAGAACTTTATTTTGTAAAAACTATTAATTAATTAGTATAACAAATTAACAGCTTTCTTCTTTTTTAGATTTTTTTTATTATTATTATTTATTTATTTTTTTATTACCAGAAAATTAATTTTAAAAGAGCCTAAATAAATTAAATTAGCTTTTTATTTGTAATAAGCTTGTCACAAGCTATTTTTTAAATTACATTACTGATGTAAAAGTTTTACGTAAGTATTAAAAAAAAAACATTGATACAATAAAATAATATTTTCATGTCAAAATTTTAGCAATGTCATAATTAAAAAAAAAAAAAAAAAAAAAAAAAAATCTGCAGTTCATGATAAACAAGTTAAGATAGTATTTTGTCTACTTCTGTTTTTCTCATAAAAATTAGCTTTAAAAAAAAAAGAAAAAAATAAAAATTCTTTGTTGGAAGAACAAAATTATTAAGCATTAAAATATTATTGTATCAAATCTTGATTGCCATATTTTGTATAGAATTTTATTTTAAACAAATAGTAACTGATTAATGAATTTTTCTTCTCTTTTTCGTAATTCAAAAAGAACTCAAATGTGCGAATTTCTCTGTTATTATTTATAAATGCAATTTAAAATAAGCTATTTCTGTTTTATTTTCAAATTGCATTACTCAAATGAAAATTTTTCTCATACTTAAAAAATTAAGTACTGATATAATTAATATTTTATCTCGAAATTTATATGATGTTGCAACAAAAAATTTCTACAGTTTCATTATATCATATTCATAATTCCACAGGTGTTTTTTTTTTTTTTTTTTTTTTTTTTTCTCTTCGAGTTTTGAAAAATGTGGTTAGTATTTTTAAATCCATATATTAAATATAAGTAAGTATTACTCATAAATTAACCAGAAATGAAGAAAATATAAAAATGCAACAATTCATTTATGACATCTGCATACTATAGTGCCCGGCAAACATCTCTCCCTCCTTTCCCCAAGCGGCGGAAATGCTGTCTTGGCCTCCTAAATATCTAGAAGGCCTTGCTTGAGCCCCCTAAGCCCCCTCCGTGGGTGCGCCGCTGCCTTAGGAAGTAATGAATAAGTGTGACGTCCTTTTTCTGAGTCGTTCCAGTAAATTTGCCACTCCTCTATAAGATTATGAAAAAGAATTTTCTTCACGTGAGAGGGAGGTATTGGCAGTGGAGTTTGGATTGTAGAGAAGGTAGTTGCTTCTTTAGCTAGCCTATCAGCTAATTCGTTGCCAGCGACCCCCGTATGAGCAGAGACGTGGGCGAAAGAGACCTTGGATGAGAGAGTAAGGAAAATTGATTTAATTTCCTGAACAATAGGGTTAGGGGAGCGGAGGCGACCAAGGGCCTGCAGGGCTGAGAGACTGTCGCTGAAGACTGAAACTGCGGTGCAAAGTGGAAGTTCTTGAACCCAGTACAGAGCTTTTAGAATTGCGTAAAGCTCAGCCTGGAATACAGAGTTGTAATCTCCCAGCCTCGAGGCCCACTGATGTATCGAGACACCTTCGGTTAAGACGCAGAAAGCTGCCCCCACGCCATCAGTGGTTTTCGACCCATCTGTAAATATCGCCAAAGGAGCAGAAGGTAAGAAGGAGTTAACGTTAGTATTGTAAATTAAGTGGACATTGGGTGAAATCGTGCCAAAAATGGATTGCGGATGGTCAACCTCCAAAGAATTCAACTTTTAAAAGGAAGCCAAATAATAGTGGTCAAGGGAATATGTCATCAACTAATATGACATCGATGTCTATTTCTGAAGAAAATTATCTATTAGAAGGGGAATCAAACATATTCTGGATAGATAATGGAGCAACAAAGCATGTTACTAACACTTTGGTATACTTTAATCATTTTGAAAAATGGTAAAACTATAGTATTTCCCCTCAGCTGAATTTGGCGATTTTACTTTGGCGCCGATTTGAACGATAACGATGTCGTTCTGGATTGTTTGCAATATAATATGGCAGCCTGCATGCTATTTATTTTGGATTTATAAATATTTCGTCGTTTTCAAAGATCATTATTTAAAATACCGTTATGTTTATTTTCTGAAACAAATGTCTGATGTCGTATATTCTCTTAAATCATTCATAGCTCATGCAGAAAATTTAGGACATTCAGTTAAAGAGATTCTTAGTGACAATGGTGGAGAGTTCAATAACAAAAAAGTCAGAGATTTTCTGCAGATAAAAGGGATTACTCAAAGACTCACAGCACCATACACACCAGAACAAAATGGAACTAGTGAACGTGAAAACAGAACAGTTATTGAAATGGCCAGAACCCTGAAGTATTCCAATCCAGATATAGAATTTACAGCATTTCTGTGGGCAGAACTTGTCAACACTGCTATATACATTTTAAACAGAACTGGAATTTCATCAGTGGAAAATGTTAGTCCACACGAACTGTGGTTTGGAAATAAACCAAGAATAAGACACATGCGCATAATTGGTTCTCTCTGTTATGCTCATGTACCATCTCAAAAGAGAAGAAAGATGGATAAAAAAGCTGTTAAAGGTTTTCTTATTGGTTACAATGGGATGAACGTTACAGAATTTGGATTGCAGAAGATAGAAAAGTAATTCTTTCAAGAGATGTAAGTTTTCCTGAAAATTTTCAGAAGTGTGAAAAATACAATAAAGTATTATTGCAAAGTCCAGACAATGAACTTAATTCACCTAATCAGGAAGGGAATAAAGAGAAAAAAGAAGAATTGGAAAGGAAGAAAATCATTTCAACTGAAACTGAGAGTGAAGATGAAGAGAATGAATCAAAGTCTCACAATATGAGATTGAGAGATCGATCACAGTTGAAGAAACCTGCACGTCTTGATGACTATATCATGGAAGTAGAGTCATTCATTTATGATGAAAAGAATCCTGAAACATATCAAGAAGCTATAGAGAGTCGAGAAAAGGACAATTGGAGAAAAACCATGGAAAATGAAATGAATTCATTAAAAGAAAATCATACATGGGAACTCACAAAATTACCCGTAGGAGTCAAGGCCATACCATGTAAATGGATATATAGAATTAAGAGAAATCCAGATGGTAGTATCGATAAGTACAAAGCAAGACTTGTTATAAAAGGCTTTGTTCAACGCAAAGGAATCGATTATGAAGAAACATTCAGCCCTGTTGCAAGAACAAGCACTATAAAAACTTTAATTAGTATATCAGCAAGTGAAAATATGACTTTAATGCAATTTGATGTTTCAACAGCATTTTTATATGGAAAATTAGAGGAGGATGTTTTCATGTGTCAACCGAAAGGCTATGAAGATGGAACTGACAAAGTATGTCACCCAAAGAAAAGCCTTTATGGTTTAAAAGAAGCACCAAGGTGCTGGAATAAGCATTTTGGAGGATATTTGTTGAAACTTGGTTTTGTAAGAAGTGAAGCAGATCCATGTTTGTTTATAAGAAGAAACAACTCAGAATTGCTTTTGATAGTTTTGTATGTTGATGATGGATTGGTTGCATCATCAAATAAAGATCAGTTAGAAAGTTTTCTCAGAGACCTAAAGAAAGAATCTGAAGTCACAGTAAAACCCGCTGAGTATTACTTAAGATTTCAAATTCATCGTCAAGAAGATAATTCCGTTAAATTATGTCAAACAGCCTACACAAAGAAAGTTCTAGAAAAATTTGGTATGAACGATTGCAGACCTGTATCTACACCCATTATCAAAGAAGGTTCTCAATCAGGGAAAGTAGATAGCACCGAAAGAACTTTTCCTTACAGACAAGCTATTGGAGCCTTAATGTATATCATGACAGGAACTCGACCTGACATAGCATATGCAATAGGAGTAGTAGCTAGATGTCTGAAAAATCCAAATGAAGAAGATTGGCTGAGAGTTAAGAGAATATTTCGATATTTGAAAGGAACTCTAGATAAAGGACTAATCTACAAGTCAGGATACAAGAAGGCTATTCTAGAAGGCTATTCTAGAAGGCTACAGTGATGCTGATTATGGAGGAGATACTGCAACTGGTCGTTCAACTACAGGCGTTGTTTGCATTTATGCTGGTGGAACAATTTCATGGTTTAGTAAAAGACAATCTTCTGTAGCACTTTCAACCACAGAAGCTGAGATAGTCGCAGCCAGTGAAGCAGCCAGAGAATTAGTCTGGTTAAAGAGACTGATTAGTGAGATTATAAATCAGAAATTGGTACCAGAATTACAAGTTAACAATGAGGCAGCGATCAGATTGTCACAAAATCAAGGTGAATTTCATAAACGAACTAAACACATTCGCATCAGACATTTCTTTGTAAGAGAGATGGTAGCAAATGAAGAACTTACTGTAAAGCGTGTATCAACAGAATTTCAGCTGGCAGACCTTCTAACGAAACCACTTTATAGTCCTAGACTTTTGAATTTGTGTAAAAATATAGGACTAACATAGAACTCTGTAACAAAAACAAAATAAGGGAAAGTGTTGAAGTTGTATTTTATTTTTGTTTCTATGTGCGTGGCAACACCGATTGTGGTTGCTATTAGTTATTATTTCCGTGTTCTAATGTTTTGTTTTTAATTAAATGTTGTAATGTCTTTCGGAGCTCGTATCGTCACAATTCTTGATAAAATCTTCATATTTTAAGTTAAAATAAGTCTTTTAACGTTAACAAAAATATATAAAATAATAGCAAACTTTCGCAATTTATTTCTTTTCTTATTTACCTTTAAAATTTGAAACTCATAAACCTTAAGCCAAATTTCCCACCAAATTTTAATTCTTCAGAAACCAAATTATTATTAGAAACAAATTAATATTGTGATATGAAATGCTAATGATAATCAAACCAATATCATTCACGAAAGACTTAAAATTCATGTTTAACGACCTAATTTTCATACCTCGTGAGGCAGAACAGATTTAGTATAAGACCCTCATGACGATTTTCAAATTTTTGTCACCATGTTGGCGATACATTTTTATTAATTAATTTATTTATTTTTGCATAATTTTGTGTTAAAAAACTTAGTACCTATTTTGATTATACTTTTTACTATTGCGTTTTTTAGTTTACATGGGGATTATATCATTAAAATATTGCTAGATTTAAAATGACGCTTGCAAAGATTGTAAAAATGCAACCTTTAAAAATACATTTTTTCTATAAAATGATGTCATCGTACAAATGTCATAATTTTTTATTAGATCGCTGAACGGAGTCCGCGTGTTTAAATATTGCTTATGTATTATTTTTTATCCTCGCGTATTTTATTAAGTCAATATCGTATCGTTACTAAAAAAAATCTGGAGTGACTCCACTCGACTTTCCGAACATTGAGTAATTAACAGTTTTGTAGATAAAGTAAAGAAAGAGGAGTTGTTAAAAAACAAAAGAGATAAAACCATAATAAAGTGTTTGAGTATTTTTCTCCATATATTACACGATGTTTTATTTAACGCTACTGAACTTTGAGCCCATAGATCATAATGATAAAGAATTTTCGTTGTGTCCCTGTAAAAAACCTATAAATGCTAGATTTACCAAAATGCTTATAGTTAGTGCAACAGTGATTCATAATATTCATATAAATTTTCAGCTCAATTGAATAAGGCATTTAGATGCTATTGCACTTTTAACTAGTACGTTGTGGCCACCACATGACTTTCTCGAGGGCGGATTCCCCCCCCCCCCCCCAGAGGGGGAGGCGAAGCTCCTACACATACAAAAAAAAATTTCCCAGTCGACTATCTCTATTATAAATAATTATGGTAAATTTCATAATGATTATTAAAAAATGCACATTTATGCATCTCTTTATGCACATTTATACAAAATTTTGTACTATACCACCAAGTTAAAAATTTAGAAAAAGCGGGATGGCAACGCAACCTGTAAGACAATTTTTACCAAAAGTTGATAGGCACTAATTTATGTCAAGGTGCAACTACATACCAATTTGTATGAAATTCTGTGGAGTAGTTCCTGAGATACAGTTGTCGCACAAGTTTGTCACCCACGCAGAGACTGACAGACAGACAGACATTTTCTAAAAATGGTCAAATCGTGTTCTACAGCTCTCAAAACATGTAAATCCATCAAAAACCCGAGGTCGAAAATTTTTACGAATCCAATACTTTATTCTATTGAATATAGAAGAAATTAAAATTTGGTCCCACAGGCCATAATGATAAAGAATTTTTCTTTGTGTCCCTGTAAAAAATCTGTAAGTGCTAAATTCACTAAAATCTATACAGTTCGTGCAACTGTGACCTATAACATGTGTACAAATTTTTTGTTCAGATTAAATAAGCGTTTAGCCGCTATCGCACTTTTAAAAATTTGGCCCCATAGGCTATAATGATAAAGAATTTTTCTTTGTGCCCCTGTAAAAAAACTGTAAGTGCCAGATTCTCCAAACTCTATACAGATTGAGTAACTGTGACCTATAATATGTGTATAAATTTTTTGCTCAATTGAAGAAGGCGTTTAGATGCTATCGCACTTTTCAGATTTTGGTCCCATAGACCATAATGATAAAGAATTTTTCTTTGTGTCCCTGTAAAAAAACTATAAGTGCTAGATTCACCAAAATCTATAGGGTTCGTACTATGGTGACTTACAATATACGCACCAACTTTCAGCTTATTCGAACAAAGCGTTTAGACGCTAGCGTGTTCACTCACAGACATACATACACACATACACACATACACACATACACACACACATACATATATCATCGTAAAAATAGTGAAAACGGACTTAGGGGACCTCGAAACGTATAGAAACATCAAAATTTCGAATTCGGATTTTTGACATGATTACAATACTTTCCTCACTATAGTGTTCGGAAAGTAATAATTAATCGTAACTGGACCACGTTAGAGAAATATTATATAGATTAAATTTGCTCATGCATATGAAAATATGAAAATGGAGTAAAAAAACAACCATAACCTTTTTTAATATACTTCAATTTTAGAATTTTTTTTCTTTTTTATTTTGATTAAACGTTTTTGGCACGGATGAATCGCGCTTGGCATGAAAGCTAATTCATTGATAATCCTGGGTAATATTTTAAAATTTTGATGCTGAAACATATAGGACATTTTTCGCCAAGAACTCTCCTTTTGTGAAAGTCACTTTAAGCTACGTTAGCGCATCAAAAATATAAATAAATTATAAAATATTGAAAAACAGAAAAGAAAGGAAAGGAAAGGAAAAAGAAAAGAAAAAAAAGAGAAAAAATAATCTCATAAATTAAGTATTTTTGTCTAAAATGGCGATAAAAATTCAAAAGTAGACAAGGGGAGCTATATTAAGGCTGTACTATGATCAGATTTACATATTTAATTATTTATTTTTCTATATACCAACTACTATTAACTAACTCAACTACTATTATACCAAAAAAAATTGTCTCATGCGATAGATGTTGCCGATCATAGTATATTGTAATATTATATTTGGCGTGAAATTGTTGTCGTTTTATAGTTGATCGAATAAATCAAATAAATGTAGAAAATAACGCGAAAGAAAATATTATGTACACCACGTCTCGTGTTGTTCATATGTAACTGGGGTTTAAATATAAAATTGCTACTTCAATTTTTTTTTTTTTTATACTGTCCATTTCGAAATTGTCATCTGGATCGTCATCGTCTGGATTGTCATCGAAATTGTCATCCCAAATGGAAGCCCACTGGAAAGCTATTGTCACAGGCACCCGAGAGTCTGCGAATGAGTGGGTTGCTGCCGAAGGCAGCGGGGACAGGAAGCGAGCTTTTGAGCAATTTCATGATTTTCTTTTTTTAATTTTAATTTTGTTTATAAAGCGATATAAAAGAATTTCCTTTAAATATAGTGACCAGCGAAGCAGGCAAAGCCTTCGTTGATTCACTTTGTTCATTGATTTCACATTCCGTCATTTTTGACGGGTTATATACGAGTTACGGTTACAGGGCATTTAGCACAATTCCTTCAAAAATAAAGGGACTTTAGGGACCAAAATTGAAAAAAAAGGGACTTTAGGGACCTATTTATTTTATACTTAAATATCAGTAAATATGCGTTCTTTTATGATCCCCTATCCCGTATAAGCCAAGTGTAATGCCCAAAATCAAATAATTTAAAAATATACACAGCCAGTGTCAAAAGAATTCATACTCTTTTGGCTTTGTTGAATACCTTAAGATACAGACATTGAGTTATATGAGCTATGAGACTCTTGGTCCTCCAATAATTTCTATGATGAGCGCTCACTTTTACTGCTCTTTATGATGCAAGTTTCAGATTTTACATTTTAAGCTATGTTTGGCAAATAGAATATACATATTTTCCCATCAATTTATTGTCTTCAAAATGTGTTGTCCTAAGTGTGTGGGAGGGTCAAGAAGAGGAACAGTGTATTACCTACTCAAGGTACCTAGAGTGTTTTGCCCTCCATGGGGATCCGTTTAAGGGATTTTAGCCTGCATTAATGCGAGTTTCAGTGAAAACCAAATTTTCAAATAGCTAGGTAAGGCCCACAAGTGTAACCCGAATCTGGCATTTTTTATCAACTAGGTTTCAGATGAGAACTTTTCAGCCACTGGAGGGGTTTGTTGCTTCAAAAATCTTTTTTGTAAACAACCTAAGCAAAACAATATTAACTATTAAAAGAATTTAGCTCTAAGGTCATTTTTTGCACAATAGGGCAAATTGAACTAAGATGTGCAAAGAAAAAATTGCAGAATATGCTGCAGGTGCAGTCTGAGTTTTGCAGTAACTATGCTATATGCAACTGTCATGAACTGCTGCAAATAACAGAAAAAAGTATGTCTATAAAAGTTTGAATGGCAGACAAAACATGTAATGCATTTCATGATGTGACAAAAAAAAAAAAAAATAATAATAATAATAATCATGACATTTTGATTAAAAGGTACAAGCCCACTTCATTCTGTGTTGCTAACGAATTTGGATATTAGCCAAATAAATAATGCAATTCAAAGATACAAGTGAAAATAAGAATCATACCAACATCGGCTGCCACTACAGGGTTTAACCTGAGTTCATAATTTTTTTACTGAAAAAGCTAAAATCAAAAAACCGTCTTAAGCAAAATGCTACAAGGCTTATGATACCTGTTCATATGCTATTATAGATGTCTCTTTATGTTACATTTTTCTTTTCCAAACTAAGTTTTAAATTTTATAATGACATCTTTAAAAAAATCTGAAGTGGCTTCCATGGACATTTTGAACATTTAATATAGCTACTGGGTGTTTAAACAAATTTGAACCGCTGAATATTTCAGTAAATAAATAAAAGTGAACATGATGTCAGTATGTTTTTATTCCCAAATTCATATATCTGTCAATGAACATACAAGTAATATATCTGAAAATTTAGGCATCCCTGTAAAAGAAAATAAATAGTAAACATGCAATTTCGGTAATTCTGTAGGAACATTCTGAAATATATATTAGTTTCACTTCATACTTTTAAATAACTTAATTTGTTTTAAGAAAATTAGTCCCATAGGATGTGATATAAATAAAATCTTTTATACTTCTCAATAAAAGAACTATGCATAATATGCCCATCATTTCATACAATGATCATACATTAGTAAAACAATGTAATGTATATCAGTGTTTTTTAACACTTTCCAATAAGATTGAAAAATGTTAATGACTTCTGTTTGTCTGTCTGTATTCTATTTCCCGTAAATATTCATGGAATTTCTTGAAACTGATATGTGTTACTCAAGTTCACTATCCCATATTCCCTATTAAAAATGGAGTAAATATCTCTACTGGTTTGTGTACAGGGACACTCAAAAGTATTCCAAAGCATTGCATTCTATGAAAGGTAGCACAATAAACCTGATTTTAATATACTTTACACAAATCTTAATGAAATTAAAATATGTTATTCATGTTCACTATCAGATGTTTCCCACTGAAAATACCACCAACGATTTGTGTACTTGAAAATATGCCAAAGCATTCATTCTATGAGAAGTATTTCTATAAACCATACAGGCACATACTACCACTTGGCACAAGTCTTAATGAAATTGAACTATGTTATATGTACAAAAGAATGTTTTCTACAGAATGTAGTACGAATAGCAATAAAATTTAAAGGGACTATAAAAAGATTCAGTTACATTAAGGACTATTTTTGAAAATTTGCTGCTATTACATTTTTGTTTACCTGAAGCATTTTTAACACTTTCTAAAAATTTTTAAGTATAAATAAGATTTGAAATAAAGTATTTGTCCGTCCAGCTGTCTGTTTGTTTATGTCTATCTGCTCGACTCCAGTGTTCATAAATATTTTCAGATTTTCTTAAAAATGATATATGTTATTCAAGTTCATTATGTAATGTTCTCTATTTAAAATAGCATTAATGAATCCTGCACAGTTTGGTTTGTATACACATCTCCCCCCAAAAAGGCCAATACATTGCTTTTTAGGATAGCCATTTTTATAAATCACATTTTAATAACTATCTACTGCAAAAATCATAAAGAAGTTGACATTTATGTGAATATGATAAAATAATGTTTTGTATAGAATAATATGTTTAATCTTCAGATTTACAGACCTACACTAAAATATTTAGATACATTAAGAGCTGCAATTAGAAATTAATGGCTACATTTCCATTTGTATTAAGCATTTTTAACACTTTCTAACAATGTTTAAGAGTGATATAGTTTGCCTGTCTGCCTTTTCATTGTGTGATAACGTAGATAAAGAATATTGAAAGTTATAATGACACAACAAGTATGAACAATTGGAAAATGCAATGCGTACCACATGATTTTTCGTTCTTGTTTCTTTTTATTGTGTTAAAAATTTAACAATTTTTTTTTTTTTTTTTTTTTAATAACAGTTTAATAAAATGCTTCAGCAAAAGAAGCAAAAATTTCTTGTTTAATTTTCGCATTCTGTATACATGTTATGCATTTTGTGGAAAATGTGACCGTAGTGGAAATCCTATGCCATTAACACTTTATGCCCCCCCGGCCTTGATGACTGCACAACAATTGGGCATTGAGATAATTTTTGGATATGTTCATTTAGTATTAAGAAGTATTTCATTGTATCAAATTTTGATACATGCTCCCTTAACTGCATTAAAGGTACCAGATTTCCATTCAGACTTAAATCTAAACTATTTATTACCAGGCCAAAGCAAAGTAGTAATGTTACGGTACCAGGGGTCGACACAGGTTTTAATTTTTGGGCCCATTTTTGTGAAAAACAAATAATTTTTGTGAAATTTTTATTTATTTTTGTGAAATTTTTATTATTTTTGTGAAAAAAATTATTACTGTATGAAACCTTTCATTTTAGCAATTACTCTATCTGATGTTTAATATCAAGTTAATAGCATTTCACTGAACCAAGTATAGACACTCATTAAAATTAATACTGGAAACATGGAAAAATTTTACAAAATTATCATTTTTACAAAACAAAATCTTATGAAAGGGATTTTTTTTATAAATCTAAATTTTGTGAAGGGGCCTATTTTATAGATTTGAATTTTGTAAAGGGACTCATTTTAGAAATTTGAAAAGGGGCAGCAAAAGGGTCCCAAATTTTGCTTGGATCAATCCCTGGGTACTGCAACATTTTTTTTTTTTTAACATAAAGATATACATATCGTTGCTAGTCATCAGAGTTGAATTTGTAACTGGGCTCATTACTGAACTGAAAATAATCGAGCTTCTGACCTAATGCAAGCAGTACAACTAACTGTGGTATCGAGCTATGCAATGGTGAGAGAACAGTTAGCACAATGACCTCTTTGTCTTTAATCTTAGCCTTTCCTTCCCCCATGGCCCATTTGCTGAATTATCTCCGAATATTAGTGTCCCTGTTACACATCAGATGACTGGCTGCCAAAAGTTAGTCATTTCAGTATTCTGTAGATAATATAAAGTATGTGCCTAAGCAATTTCATCGAATTGGAATGTTTTTTTTTTTTTCTCCCCCGGCATACCTAAAGAATCTTAAGATTTTTGATAGGCAAAGAAAAAAAAGGGACTTAGGGACCATTTTGCCAAAAAAAGGGACTTTTAGGGACCTAAAATAAATTAAGGGACTTTTAGGGACTTTAGGGACCACACTAAATGCCCTGCGGTTATATACTAGTTATATACTAGTTATATACTATAACTAGTTATATACTAGTTATATACTATAACTAGTTATATACTAGTTATATACTATATACGGGTTATATACTAGTATGAAAATAAATGCCTAAATTTGTGAATACCAAAAACAAATTTTATAATTTTTAAACTTTTTTTTTTTTTTACCCGTAATTATATAATTTAAAATTTTAAGACTACATTTAAAAGGAGGGAAAAAATTGCCTTTATTATATCTACTCCATCAGTGGCGCACCCAGAATTTCTGTCTGGAGGGGGCTGAAGAATAATTGGATCCTGCAGTATAGTAATAGGTTTATGGGCATACGCATACATACATATAGTGAAGAATCTGCTTTAGATATTTCTTTTGAAAATAAATAAACAAACGAATGAAACTGAATTTAAGTTGAATAGTGCAGTCGAGGAATTTATATCAGTATATAACATGCTAAGTTACAGTAGTTCGGTCAGTTTTGGTTGGCATTGAGCTTGCAAACATAAATGTGTAGGTTCATCTCATGACCAAAAAATGACGTGTACAATATGACAAGCTGGTGAACATAAAATTTGTCCGAAATGAAATGCCCTCCCCCTGCCCATATTTCCATTGAAATTAAAATTTTATCAAATTTAATACTCTTTGGCGATGCTTCATATGCAGTAATACGTAAGTAATTAAGAAATCATAGTAATTATTGCCAAATAAAAGTTGCAGTTGTGATATGTAGGAATTTTAACAGAATTTCAGAGTAAATTTTTACATGGCAATTTTTATTTAATTATATTGAGTATGGGGGTGATGCTTCTTCTAGGTTCGGTTAACAGAAACGAGTCGGACGCTTAGTCTTCGCAGGTGTTAGTCAACACAGCAAGCAGGGGCAGTACCTCTTAATATCCTGAAACATTAATTCTAATATATATTACTTATAATTTTTATTTGTTCGGTTAGCAAATATTTCAAGTGTTACTTTTCTGAGTAATATCATTACAGGATATTGCATTCCAGTATAATATATACCGTAATTTCGTGCATATAGTCCGCAGACTATGTGTGTTTAAAAAAGCAAATTTTTTCACCCGCGGACTATACGGTGGTGCGGATTATCTGCTAGTTATTCACAGTTCAAATCCTCAAAATCAGAATTAAACATGCGAGTACTACGAACTGCCGATTCTGACGATCAAATATAAACATAAACAAAAGAATAAGACACAAAGAAAACATCGTATCGGTAGCAAACCATGGAGCATAAAGCAAAAGATCACTATTAGGATAGCACGCTGCTGAATATTCCTGCACTGTTATTTTTTAAATTATGTTCGCAAAATATCGTCGAAGTTTTACTGCTGAGCAGTACTAATGACAAACTTTGAGATAATCTTCCAAAAAATATATCTCCTAGTGCTGAATCACATACAATCAGCCATACTGCATTTCTAGTAGGAAAGTAAAACTCACTCAATGACTCAACCATTCAACCGGGAATTCCGATAGAAAATGTAAACATCAACTTTAAAGGTTTCTTTTAATGTATAATTTTTAAAATATGGTTTATTAATAACAAGTACTTCTTTTCTTTATACTATTTATTTTAATAGTGGGAATGCTTTAATATTTTCATATAAAACTACATAATAGTGATTTACTTGCTGTTTTCTTGGGGTTATATTTTTCTCCCGCGGACTATACAGTAGTGCGGACAATCTGATGATATTTAAAATAATTTTTACATAAAACTTCGCCTGCGGACTATGCACGCGAAATTACGGTATATACATATATATTATGAAATTTGAATTTTTATAACAGGAAAAAATTGCATTATCCAAAAACAGTTTAGATTTCAGTGACATCAGAGGCAAAAATGAAAACTGTGCATGGACCCTACTGTATATCCTACGTACTGTGATAAAAAAAATAAGTGACCCCCGCCCACTCAAGCACCTGTAAAATATCTTAATATATTGTTTTAGGGGTATTTTCCTATTTTGAACAGTAAACTACACCTTTTGACATTTCTTTAAATCGTTACATTTTTAGAGAAATAATTTTACGTATTTGTGATTAAATCAATTAAATTTTATCTTCAGCAATTGGATGCAAAATTTCCCTAGCTTGTATATGTTCTAGTGGCATATAAAGGGTTTAATACGAATATGGAAAGTCCATTTTTTATTCAAAATATTGTTTTAGAGGAACAACTAAGAGCAGGGCTAATTTTTATTTTATATCAAACGAGAATTTTCATTTGCCGATGCAAATGTGTTAATTTTTCCCAAGGACAAAGCAAACTTTCACAAAGATGCTATAAATACTCATAAATTAAAATACAAAAATCTGGTGTGAAACAACCACACGACTTCCATTACCCACTATTACGCGTATTATAGGCATTTTTGAGAGATAATGTGATCAGAAAACATAAAAGTGACAAAGAGAAAATCGTTAGAGCCGTTTTTGAGAAGCCAATTTTTACAAAAAATCAATTATTGACCGGAAAACAATAGTTACATACAAAATGATATTTAAAAGTGAGTTAATAGGGCGAGTTAAAAAAAAAAAAAATCCGTAAAGCCGTTCTTAAAGGAACGCCCTTGGGAGACCTGAAATTGAACTATTTATACAGGACGCCTATCAATTTTCCTGAACTAACCAACTATATCATTCGAAAGGACATCTAATAGAGTGTTTATATAGCAATTTTGAAGAAAATCGTTAGAGCCGTTTTTGAGATACGGACTTACGGTTCCACTTCCGGTTTCCGATGTCCCACTTCCAGTTAAACTCAATTATTGACAGGAAAACAATAGTTACATACAAAAGCATATTTAAAAGTGAGTTAAAATGGCGAGTTTGAAAAAAATCCGTACAACCATTTTTAAAGGAACGCCTTTGCGAGGCCTGAAATTGAGCTATTTATACAGGACGCCTATCAATTTTCCTGAACTAACCAACTATATCATTCGAAAGGACATCTAATAGAGTGTTTATATATCAAGTTTGAAGAAAATCGTTAGAGCCGTTTTTGAGATACGGTCTTACGGTCCCACTTCCGGTTTCCGATGTCCCACTTCCGGTTTTTCAATTTTCACCAAAATTTGGAAATTTCATCTGTAGACCAGACGTATTTCAATTCTAAAGTTTTGTAGCTCTATCTTTATTAGTTTCTGAGCTATAATAGCCAGAAGATTCTCCACATACATACACAAACACACACACACACACATACATACACACTGACCAATTGCCAAAAACCACTTTTTTGGACTCAGGGGACCTTAAAACGTGTAAATCAGGTGAAAACCCGATATCGAATTTTCAGACCGAATACAATACTTCCATTACCTACGGTAGTAGGGTAATGGAAGTAAAAATTGTATGAGTCTGACATCCCATTTTTCTCACAAATACATCCTTCCAAATCAGATTGTTTCTTCTGCCTGACTTTTTAGATACTCCCTCGATTTCATGATAACAGTATATGCTTTAGGTCCTTAGAAGCCCATTCCTAAAAACTGCAATGAAATGTCCAGGGTATCTTTAAACTAAAAAACGAAGAAGTAGTTAGTTATTTTTGTGCTTGATTGTAGAATTTCAAAAACTCCCAATATTTAATGTACACTTTATAAACTTTTTTTGCTTACAATATCTGCGTTTGAATAAAATTTTTTACCATGTCAGCTGGTCATGGGTGAAAGTAAAAAATTTTCGCTGGACTGAAGTAAATATATATATTTTTTGTAATATTGGGTAAAATATAATAAACTCATACATAATGTATATAGATATTCAAAACATACATTTCCAAAGGTTACATTAATAAGCGTAAGTATGAAAACTTAGGAAAATTATTTATTAATATAATTGAATTAACATTAATAGGGATTATAACACATAAAAAAAGACTGAATTCAGTCAATAGACTGAAAACTTTCACCCATGCAGCTGGTTCTGGAGAGGGGCTTGAGCCCCCTAAGCCCCCTCCGTGGGTGCGCCGCTGTACTCCATTATAATTGCTGAACGCTAAATCCAACAAGTAATGACTTTACAGGCGTAAGATTTATAACACATGCCATAACTTTTACCATTTAGATTATCAGATTATTCTTCAAGATCGTAGAGTTTGTTCAATGGACCATATTCCCACTTTGGGTTCGAGGCTACAAGAATGTCAGCTGGTTAGGCAAACAATCCTCAACTCTACCAAACAAAACATTGTGGCTTGCAAATTTGTATCTTGCAATATTATGTATAAGAGTTACAGATTATATGAAATTGAAGTAAGAGTGATAGAGTGATACCTTTGTTTTGTTTTTAATCCAGTTTTAGTAATATACTTTAATAATAATCAACATATGTAATATTAAAAGTTGCCATGTGAACTGTGGCGATGTTAACAAATTTAAATGGATGTTCCATTTAATAAATTCCTTTATTAATGTGATTGAAATTCTAATTATTTAAGCTTTGATGTCTATATATATATATATGTGTGTGTATAAAATGTTCTTATTAATCTTTTATTCATTATATATATATGTGTGTGTATACATAAAATGTTCTGCAATTTTACGATATGGAATAGTCTTATCTTTTTCATTCGATTCAGTTGTTTACATTTCTCTTTTGTTCTTGTTTGAACAGATATCTGATTATTAAGTTTCACTGGAGAAATATTTAGGAAAATGTTATGCGTAACAATAAAATGACATCTTGAATCTAATTTGTTTACAAAATATCGGCCACGTGTTCAGCGATTTTACCTACTGTGACGTCACAGGAATATTGTCTATAGTAGTACATAAAATGCCTTGTGACATATCCATACCTCAATATCATGGTTATCACAGAATTTAAAAAAGAAATAATACTAAATGAATAAATGAATATTATATCATAAGTATATAATAAAAATTCCACTCTATTATCATTTTAATAGTCTTTCGTTCAAAAGGTTACTTTTTTAACTTATGTACGTAATATTTACCAAATTTAAAGCGGATTTACGGAAGAAAATACATGTAACAAATAGTATACATCATGGAAATTTTTTACATTAAAATGTGATTTTATTTCATAGAATATATGAAGAGCTTGTTTCCAAAAGGCGTTAAGTCAAAAATTTCAAAAATTGACTTTTCGATGCAAAAGGTCGCAGCACACATCTAACAATATATTTTCAATCTGTAGAAGTTCCAAACGAAGTTTAGTCATAATGAAATCAGAAAGTGAAATCCGTGTTTTTTTCCAGAAAGAATTAAGTCACATGTAAGTTTTGTGCCAAAAGGGATTAAGTTAAGTTTAACCAATTGTAGCGTGTCTTGAGATCACGTGGTTTGTCTGGCCTTTTGTGAAAAGTCAAAAGTTAGGAAAAGAATGCACATTGAGATAGTTTTTTTTTTTTTTTTTTTTTTTTGTTGTTTTCCAAATAAAAATATAAAGAGGAATGTACTTATAACGTTTATTATAATTTGTTTGTAAAAGATTTTAATCTTGGTTTTGGAACCCCGAAAAAAGACATTTGTTCCTTCTGTATTAGGAAAAAAATACAAATGTATTCAGAAAAATGTACAGAAAAAAGAAAAGACCCTGTTAACCGAACTTTTGATTTATAAACACCGGAGCAAAAAAATTTATTCATTTTTAGGGGAAAAGCTTATAGGAGAAGATGAAATTACAATATGTTTTGAGCTGATGCAAAATCAGGAATTATCACAGAAATAAAAATTATACAATATTAGGAATGCTTTAAGCAGTAGCTGCTCAAAAGAACCTCACCTTCGCATACTATTTACCAGTGTGTGGTCACTCCTACTTACCAGCAGATAGAACATTCGGCCGAGTGGAGACTAGTTTAAAGAAAGTGGATACAATTTTACTATCTAATGAATATTTTGAACATTTCTCTGAGGTTGGAAATCTTTTCGAGTATAAGAAGCAGTGGAATATTTTAGATTAGAAAAATTTTGCGCATTGTCGTCTGAAAAGCAAACAAGGTTTGTCGATTTCAAAGGCAAAAGAACTGGAAATTACGAAGCGAGATATGGGAATCAGGAAAACCTACTGTGGTTCGTTTTGCCGTTAAAAGATCCTAAAACGAGGGAAAAAATTCCCCATGCGCCCCTTCTGAAATAAAAACAACAAACAATATGAAACAAGCAAAGAAAAGCAGATGTTTTAAAATTACTTAACGCTTTGGAAATTAAAACATTGCACGAATGTTTTTATTTTTATGAATAATCTTGCAACGATACTGCTAACGCTAACATAAGTGAAAATAATGATAAAGATGGAGAAATAGAATTTGTAAATGAAGATTTGTAGTCTAACTACCTACCAAAATTGTATAGCTAAAATGTATGCTGTATTTACATGAAAAAAAAAAAAAAAAAAAAATACTTGGATTACTTTCAAATGGAAGTAAGTCATTTCATTTCGTTATTTGTTTGTGCCAAAAAGGCGTAAGTCATAGTTTTGTTCCAAAAAGGGTTAAGTCATTTCTTTCTTTTTTTATTTCTAAATAACTATACTGTCAGGATTTTTTTAAACATGTAATTTAGTGTTATTATCATCCATAGATTACTGGAAAAAATTATATTTTACTTAAATTCAATAATAAACCTAACATAACAAAATCGCGTTTTTTGAAGAACTGAAAAAAATGACTTAACGCCATTTGGAAACAAGCTCTTCATATATAACTTAAAAGTTGAATAAATCAAAAGTACGTACTTTGTAAAGCATTTCTAAAATACGATACATAAATATTATATTATGATTATAAAGTTTTATTTCTTTTTTAAGTTACTGTAATAAATAGATTTTGTTTAAGAGTTGGATAAACAAATAGTCTTAATCGAAAAATAGCACATGTCAAAACAATACAACATATAAAAAATGTATTGTTTGCAAAGTAAAAGTCACTAATAATAAAAAATTAAGTTACAATAGGAAATTCCTATCATTCATGCCCATATGTTTAATAAAAAACAATTTTACAACGCTTTGAAAAAAAGTTTTCAACTAACAGACGATGACACGTCATATTGACGTTTGAGTAGCTAATTAGCTTCCAACTCTTAAATTTCATTGGGTGCTTCGATGAAGCATAGCTTAGGCATGCGCTCTGTTATTGAATGTAATTCTCACACTCCCTTATAGGTATAGAAACGCTACAGTCGTAATTTGACCTTTATGCAAATAACCTTGCAATACTATCGTCAATTTACGTATCATTGCTTTCTATGTAATCAGCTTTGGTCTTGCTGATGCTTTTAGCGCGAGAAATCTATAGCTCATCCTGGAAAACCCCATTAATTCTGTTTCTGATTGAGCTAAAGCTTCCAGATTTTGGACCCCTAAACTACCATTCCTCGCACAATTTGGTAGCTAAAGTCGTCCAGCCGTCAAGAAGATTGCCAACTTCGTCCGATGGCCGACTATTTTAGAAAGCAATAAAACTGCTTTTATTTTCTTTGTGTCTGAATCTCTATTTTTCACTCCAACAATAGTTCTAATCAAAGAAAAAGGCTTAATTTTTCATATCAATATCCTATATAATTTACAGAGTGGTTGCGATTAAATCTCACCCATAAACATCATCATGATGAAGCTAAAATGGTTGGGAGGATCGCCATGAAAAATTATAATTACACGTTTTAGGAGATGCGTTCAAGGTGTCAGCAAAAATTTTTGTAGTTAAAAAAACGTTCACCAGATATATAGCACCCCAACACAACCTTGTATTTCGACTGAGTGAAAATAATGCCTGGACCGGGACTCGAACCCCGGGGTTCGAGTCCCGGTCCAGGCATTATTTTCACTCAGTCGGAAAAATAAAATTTCAATAAATATGATTTTCTTCCACAGTTTATTGTGTGATTTTATTAAAACTTGTATTTCGATCTAGTTTTTTAACTAACTGATAAACAACTAAGGAGTCTCTGAAATTAAATAACTATTTGTTCTAATACATTTAAAGAACATTTACACTGTCTACAAATTTTAAGAGAGACGAAGGTGGTTTGTACGTTGATTTCAATGATATTGACTTTTTAATGTTAGTACACATACACACACACACACACACACACACACACACACACATATATATATATATATATATATATATAGTAATACAATATTAAAATATAATAATATCAGTGCAAAAATTTTATGAAATTCAAAGATGATTCAACCTCAGCATTAAAACAATTATTCAGATCATAATCGCAGACCACTCATATCTATATAGAAGGAATTACTATTTCCTTTCTTTCTTTCTTTTCCTTTTCTTTTTTTTTTTTAACAATGTAAAGGTTAAAGTTAGCATTACAGTTTGAGTGTTTTTTTTTTTTTTTTTTTTTCTGGTATTTGAAGTTGTTTCTCATTTTATAGATTTTAATCTGTGTATTCTTTCCATTTTTTCGTATATTTTTTCAATTGTTAAATCTCAATTGATGTATAAAAATGCTAGGTACTTGTAAATACTTAGCATTTGCTTACAGTACACAGAAACATACACCTTCTGTTTCATACAACATACAATCTAGGCATGTGATGAAGTATTGTACTGTTGTATGCCTTCAATTTAAAAGTTTTTCATTAATTTTCTTTTTTCAAATTGTTCATGCTCTCCAGGTAATGTCATTTCATTTTTTCCAACGTATGAAAAGGTATTCATTATAAGCTGTCATTAATTTTCTTTTCCATGAAGGTTTTAAAGTTCATTGATTTAACTAAAATTAAAATTTAAAATTTAACTAACTTAATCAACAATTACACTGTGAATTTTATCGTTAGTGAAATTGCTAAGTTGTTAATTCTTTATCGATTAATTGAAGTTTGCAAAGAATTTATTTTTAATTTTATTAATATGATGGCAACTTCCTTTCCTCCATGTTGGGTTGATAGCTTTGCATGTGGTTACTCCGATTTTTTTTCTATTTTTCTCACTGGTTTCCTTGATGATTTGATTTAATATTTTATTTCATTTCCCATTCAAAATGGTTTTGCTGCTCGATTGGGACCTGAACAATATAAATTTGCTATTGTTAGCTGTATTGTTTTACGAAATCGTTGCAGCTTTCACAGCTTTATGAAGTACTTGCCCCTTGATGAGTTAATACTTCTACTTTTAAGCATTTTTTATTCCAATTATTAATCCATTTTTTATTCCAATTATTATACTGAAGTCCTTTAATTACTTTCTCCGCCATTATGTTTAATGGTCTTTTTTTTTTTTTTTTTTTTTTTTTTTTTTTTTTTATGTGGGCGTAAGTAATTTAAATTGTTTTTGTCTCTTATTGGATCTTAACATGTATCGAAACCTTTTAGTGATAGTTTTAGCAATGTGCTATTATCAGTTTTATTTTTGTTCTGTTGGTATTCACATGTGCCTTATTAAATGCTAAAATATTATGGTTAAAGTTTATTAAGATATATATATATATATATATATGTGTGTGTGTGTGTGTGTGTGTGTTGTTAGAGCATCTTTCTATTAATAAGTTCCATGCTATATTTCATAATTATCATCTGATATAAGAATAGAATAGTTCACGTTCAAAGCTCCTGATGATATCTTGCATGAGCCTTTCAAGTATTGCAATTTTTCTGAGTGAAACTGCTATTTTTATGCACAAATGCCATATTTCTAAAATAAGTCTCCAAATTCAATCAATGTGTGTATGTGTGTGAGTAAACACGATAGCGTCTAAACGCTTTGTTCAAATGAGCTGAAACTTGATACGCATGTTGTAAGTCACCGTAGCACAAACTGTATACATTGTCGTAAATCTAGCACTTTTTTTTTTTTTTTTTTTTAAATAGGGACACAACGAAAAAAAAAAATTAACATTATGGCCTATGTGCTGAAATCATTTAAAGTGCGAAACCGACTAAATGCTTTATCCGATTGAGCTGAAAATTTCTATACATGATTTCTATAGGTAACCGTCACTCGAACTGTATAGATTTTGGTGAATCTAGCACTTATAGCTTTTAACAGGGAAAAATTCTTAATCTTTATGATCTATGAGCTCAAATTATTTGAAGTGCAATAGTGTTAAACCCCTTATTCGATTGAACTGATTGATTTTAGACTTATCTTATTTTAATTTATTTAAATAACTGCTAATTGCTTAATGTTCGGAAAGTCGATTGTAGTCTATCCACATTTTCGATTTTTCTCAAATATTACATTTTTCAGTTGTGTCAATTTCAGTTGTAATCATTTTAAGTAATTTGCTGATCTGTTCCAGCTGGACGGACTATATAAATTGCAATTATTACTGTAATGAAACACAACTCAAGAAATTTTCAATTAAAAAAATTGTTTTTGATTTTTTAGTAAATCTAATGCGCTGCCTTCTCAGCAATAACCAAATTACAATTGCCTATTTAGATGATAAATTAAGCTGAACATAGCGCCCAAGAAGGTTGCCAGAAAATTATAGCATTTCTCAACAAATGTAATAATGACTCAATGATACTTGCAAATATATATCAACAATTACATATTGCTTTAGCTATTAAACCATATCTTTTCTCCTTATCATTTTCCAGAGGCCGCATCTGGAAGAGAAGGTACATCTTCAATACTCTGCACCCACGTCTGTTGCAAATAATAGGCATACGGAAAACTACAAGCGACGGGACACAGCATCTTCCTCCGTCCCCGAACATGCCACCGAAGCACCATAACATTTCAGAGCACCATTCGCCCGCCCCACACGCGAGAGGTAAGTCTTTGTCACTTGTAAATAAATTAGTATATTGTAGCCACCACAAAACTTTCTTCTATATTTCCTATAAAAATTCATGCAATACAAATTATTTATTAAAATTATTTTCCATGATGAATACAAATGATTTTCATCTCAGAGATATATAAGATAACACTAAATGTCAAAATAAAGTGAACTTTGTGCCTACATCTTTTTTTTTTTTTTTTTTTTAATGAAAAAATCAATACATTTGTTTTAAATTATGACAGATCTATGGTTGAACCATACGTTTTAAAGGTATCAAGTTTCAAGAACGGCTAGAGCTGTTAGAAATGCCCTGAATCGTGCGGAAAACATTAAATATTAAAAAAAAAAAAAAAAAAAAAAAAACTAAGCTTGAAAAATGGCACATTGAAGCAAGTTTGAAATTCACGACATCTAATGTTTTAAAACCCAAATTGGTGGCGAAAATTAGTGTTCACAAATAAGATAAAAAAATTTAACCTAGATGGGTCTGATGGTTTACGAAACTATTGACATGATTTAAGACAGAATCCAACGTATTTATCAAAGAAAGTGCAAGGAGGGGGATTTGTCATGATTAGGGCAGGTTTCTGTGCTCGATATAAGACTAATATTGTATTCACTAAAGGTAATATGAACTCTTTTGACTCTCAAGATATACTGGCTAACAAATTTGTTCCATTAAAAGATGCGCTTATGACTCAAAATTTGATTTTGTTGCAAGATAATGCACCTGAGCACAAATCTGCTTCAACCATTTCTTGGCTAACTGAAAATAATGTAACTTTTATGGAATTTTCGGCCAAAAGTCCAGACTTAAAGCTCATAGAAAATATGCGGGGTAACCTTGCACGCAAGGTATATAATAATTTTAAACAATATTATTCTGTTTCTGAGCTCAAATCTGCTATTTTAAAGCGTGAGATTAAATATCGATTCTAACATGCAAAAAACTAACAAAATCCTTCCAAAATCGTCTTTTAGAAGTAATTCGTGTGAAGTACTAAAAATTAGAATGCTATACTTTTAGTTAATGTTTAACTTTGCAGTCTTAAAGTTTTTTCCACCCTTTTATGTTGGGAAAAAAAATCACTTGCATATAACATATAGTTACAACCATTCTTTTATAAAACTATGTCAAGATTTATTATTTTTTATTCTGTTTATACTATTTGGTGTTTCTTTTTTCAGTGAAATTAAATTATTTTCAATTTCACATGTAGTCTTAAAGTTTTTTACCAAAATTTGTATCACACACACACATAGACAGACAGTCAGAGAGACAGACAGACATTTTCAAAAAATGGTCAAATCGTGTTCTAGATCTCTCAAAACGTGTAAATCCGTCAAAAACCGGAAGTCGAAAATTTTTACGAATCCAATACTTTCTTCTATTAAATATAGAAAGTAGCAAGAATAAACCATTTGAGGTTGTGAAGACAAAGTTCTTTAATACTTGGTTTAAGTTTTCGTACAGCACATTATTTTGCTGCACGCAATATACCGGGTGATCCAGAAGTTACAGAAAAAAAAATAATAATTACATTATTTAAAATGTATTGACCGCAGCGCAATGCGGTTTTCACTAAAATGCACAGAAATACACGAGGTTTTTTTTTTTTTTTTTTTTAAGCAACAAAAGATTTAATGACAAATTCATTTAATTGTTCTACATCAGGTGGCGCTTTGATGGTAAAATTACTTTTTTTACAGTGGCGCAGTGCATTCAACAACGGAGTTGCGACTATAAATGTTCAATGTAACAGCTGTCATTCATGAGAATGGCCGTCAGACGAATTAGTGCCACTTGCGTGATTCTCATTTGCGCGAAAGGGTGAAAAATTCCCATTTGCACGACCGGAAATTGCAGGACCGGGCGTGTTCGGGTGATTTCTTCTTTTTTGACTTGATAATCTGAGAACTCCCGTAACTCGGCTCCGCGGCAATCACTACCACGCACGTAAAAACCAAAAAAAACATCACTGGACAGTGGACACCCCTACTTCGCTGTACATGAATCTGAGAACGCCCGTAACTCGGTTCCGCGGCAATAAATACCACGCACGTAAAAAGAAAAAAAAAAAAAAAAAAAAAAAAAAAAACATCACTAGACACCCCTACCTCTCTGTGCATGAATCTGAAAACACTATGGTAACTCGTTTCCGTAGCAATCAGTATCACGCACGTAAAATATACGCTTCGAGCACACGGGGAAAAAAAATCTATTCGACACCCCTACTTTGCTGTGAGGAATCTGAGAATTCATGTAACTCGTACTATTCTTGTATTTTTACTTTATTCGCGTAAATGGGAAGAAAAATCGCGCAAATGGGAATTTTTCACCACTTCGCGCATATGGGAAGACACCCGTCAGACACTGCACATTAGAATTCTCACAATAAAACTTAACTCTAACAATGCTTCATTTTTTAACAATATTATGATTATTTTAGAATGATTAACAGTAATAAGGAATAAGCGTTTAATTTAAATATTCGTTAATATCTGAAACCATATGCAACACGCCAAAATCAAATTAATCAGTATTTGCAGCACGCAGCATCATGAGGATTTGTTTTAAATGTGAGAAGATATTGTGAATACAGCGCCATGTGTAGGTGAAAAAATTTAACCAATATATTTTTCTTTAAAAATCCCATGCCTTTCTGTACATTTAAGTGAAAACCGCATAGTGCTAGTCAATACTTTTTCAATAACATTATATATATATATATATAACCATGTCTCTGTCAGTACATAAAAAAAAGTACACTTTAGTGTAACTTAACAAAAAAATTATAAAATAATAAAATACAATAAAAAAGGTGGCGGTTGGGTGGGCAGATGTTTGATTACGGATGATAGGTGGTGTTGTTTGGCTGGATGGTTGGGTGGAATTGTGAAATTAAATAATTAAAAAAAAAAAAAAAGCAGAAGATTTGTTGCATTTACTTTGTATTAATATGCAATCATTCTTTTTCCATTAAATTTTCAGTTTCTTCATTGTTGAGTTGTCAATTATTCATTGTTGCTTCATAGTTTTATTATTCTTTATCTGCTATGAAATTTTGCTTTTTTTAATCCATATGACTCCTATTCTAGTCTTGGCAGGCTGGGGGAGTGTTGTCGGCGTGAAACTAGTTTAACCCCACAGGCAAGTCACAAGTCTTGCCGCCTGCCTCCTTCCTTCCTTTCTTGTTTCTTAAATTATTTTTTCATAAATTTCGTTTCAGTTTAAGCTTTTCTGTTAAGATTTTGTTGAGTTAGTTTATTGTTCCGTTTGTTTTGCAGGCTGTTAATTAATAAATTTGATTTCTTTAAATATGTATATTTCATCCCCTGATAAAATTTTTTCACCTTTCTAAGCTTCTCCTACATAAATTTTTTTTCATTCTTATTGGTCTTTGTGGTTTCAGTGATCTTTTGTATCTGTTGCTTGGCTTTTGCTACGCTTAATAAATCATTATTGTATATATATAATATATAGATAGATAGATTGATAGATAGATAGATAGATGTGCGTGTGTGTGTGTTTATTTATATATATATATATTTTTCATTGAATTTCGTTTCATCATTAAAAAAAAAAGAATGTGTTTTATTAAAATCATATATCATAAAATAACAAAAATAACAAAAATATTGTCCATGAAGAGGCAACTTATTATTCATTGTTTAAACTCAAAATCTTTTATTCAAACTTATAAACATTTTTAATATAATTAGTATTATATTTAATTTTAAAGAAGTTAATTTAATTAATCTATTTACAAAGAAAGTACCAGTAAAAAAGAAATCTGCAGTGACTCCACTCGACTTTCCGAACATTAAGTAATTAACAGTTGTATAAATAAAGTAAGAGATGTCATTAAATAAACAAAAGAGAAACTTATAATAAGGTATATGAAGTATTTTTCTCTATGTCGTATGTTCTTTAAATTAACGCTATTGCCCTTCAAATATTTTGAGCATAGATCATAGTGATAAATAAACTTTCGTTGTGTCCCAGTAAAAAGACTATAAGTGTTTGATTCTACAAAATTGATATAGCTCGTTTGAAAGTGATCTATAACATGCATATAAATTTGCAGCTGAATCGGATAAAGCGTTTAGACGCTTTTACGAATTTGAGCCCATAGGGCATAATGATAAAGAATTTTTCGTTGTGTTCCTATAAAAAAAAAAAAAAAAAAAAAAACTATACGTGTTAGACTCATCAAAATTAGTGTACTTTGTGCAACGGTGACCTATAACATGTGTATAAATTGTCAGCACAATCTAATAAGACGTGACGATATCGAGCTCTTAAAAAATTTGGGTCCGTAGACCATAATGATAAAGAAATTTTCGTTGTGTCCCTGTAAAAATCTATAAGTGTGTCTATCCCTGAAAATCTAAAATCTATAACTCATCGAAATTTATACAGCTTGTGACCTGTAATATGTATGTAAATTTTCAACTCAATCGGGTGAGGCATTTAGACGCTATCGCATTTTAAATAATTTGAGCCCATAAAGCGCAATGATAAAGAATTTTTCTTTATGTTCCTCTAAAAAAACCTATAAGGGCTACATGGTCCAAAATAGATATAGTTAGTATGACAGTGATCTATAACATGTATATAAATTTTCAGCTCAATCCGATATGGCGTTTAGACGTCATCGCAATGTAAAGAATTTGAGCCCATAGGGCATAACGATAAAAAAAATTTCGTTGTCTCCCTGTAAAAGAACTATTGGTGCTAAATTCACCAAAATTTATTCACTTCATGCAACAGTGACTCATAGCAAGTGTACAAATTTTCAGCTCAACTGAATAAGGTGTTTAGACGCTATCGCAGTTTAAAGAATTCGGCCATATAGATCATAACGATAAAGAATTTTTCTTTGTGTCCTTGTAAAAAAACTATAAACGCTAGATTCACCAAATTTCATACAGTTCGTGCGACGGTGGCTTATATAACATGTGTATAAAGTTTCAGCTCAGTCGAATAAGGCATTTAGACGCTATCGCACTTTAAAACGTTTTTGCCCATAGACCATAATGATAAAGAATTTTTCTTTATGTCACTGCAAAAAACTATAAGTGCTAGATTCAACAAAATCAATAGGGTTCGAGCTATAGTGATATATGTACCAATTTTCAGCTCATTTGAACAAAGCGTTTAGGCGCTATCGTGTTCACTCACATACATACGCACATGCATCATCGTAAAAATAGTTAATATGAGTTAAGGGTACCTCAAAACGTGTAGAAACACCAAAATATCAAATTCGGATTTTTGACATGATTACAATACTTTCTTCACTATAGTGTTCTGAAAGTAAAAAAATATTTCAAAAAAAAATTAATCAACTAGAAAAACATTTAAAAGTTCAATATAAAATCTTTTTTTTTTTTTCTTTTTAAATAAATATTGCAATAATAATGCTACATTCCATTAACATTAAAAGCTCAATGATAAATTACTGTAAAATAAACATTTTATTTGTAGAATCAAATACTTTTGATGAAATATTTCAATTAATACTTAATTAAATCTCAAAATATATCACCTATTTTAGAGTATACTTTTTTACTATTTTTCACTAAAATATAAACATTGTATTAAAAACGAATGTTTTCCATTAATGTATGCGGAAAAACTAGCATGACTAACTGCCGTATTCACCAATAACCTCAACTCCCGGTTGAACACAAAAACTTGAAAAGCGTATAAAGTCAGGGTTCAACATTTTAGCAAAGTTTGATGCGTTGCATCTGCCATCTAGCGGCATTGTTATTTTCAGATTTTTTAGCTGAAAATAACCAATCAAAAATTATATGAAAACTTTGACACTAGATGGCAGAAGAAGCGTGCCAAATTTTCTTTGAAAGCTACAATCTACCTTTAGACGCTTTTCAAGTTTTGGCGTTGAACCGGGAGTTGAAGTTAATGGTGAATAAGGCCGTAATAAACAATTAATAAAGACCCAGCGTCCAATACATTGGACATTAATAAAAACATCTATTTTACTCTAAATTATACTCGGAAAATACTTAGTTAAGGATTTTATATTATCGATAAAACATTAAAAATTAAATTTATATTGCATAATCATAAAAAAAATTTAAAATTCAGGTGAAAATTCAATTAAAACTGTGTGCACACGTAGTACACGAGAAAGACTTTTAACATGGTCAAATGTCTTTCAGTTGATCACCATCAATTTAAAATGAGGAAATTATTAATTTTTCTGAGTTCATTTCATTATTTCAATGTACGAATCGCAGCATTAGACGGTCAACTATGCTAAAAGAAAGTGTTTTTTAGTTCGAAGTAAAATTGAATGTTTTTATTAAAAACTAGCGAGCTTTGCCTGCTTCGCTGGTCTCTATATTTAACTGAACCATTTATAAACATTAAATCTAAAAAAAAAATTAAGCTCTGAAACGAAATTCCATTGAAATCGGTCAAAACTTCGGTACCGATCCTGTTGCTTTCTTCGACATCTTTCTGTCCGTAATGTGGTGGGTTCGGGAACGGCAGTATCTAACCCGGGCTTGCTGCTCATGCACAGGAAGATAATAATTCGCACATGAAACTTGAAGTTGAGGTCTTCACTGCCTACGGCATCGTATTAATAGATGAATTCGTTCACGAATCTTAGTTTGTAAAGCAAAATGACGACTTAAAAAGAACGTTTTATGAAAAGAAGGCAGAAAAATCTTTGGAGGAAAATCTAGAGCGATAGGTTCAATTTGATGAAAGATGGACAAAGAAAGTGAAAAAAAAAAAAAACTAAATAGTGGCTTAAAAGATGTCATTACGATTATAAAGGGGGGAGGAGGGAAGGAACCATTAAACATAATTTCAAAGTAATACTACCAATACGATGAAAGATACAGGTGATGTAAAAACAAAATGGTGGCTTGAAAGAATACGCATTGCATAAATGTTTAGAATTAGATCCTAATTTTCTACTGGTCAATCGAGGATTTCAATATGCTATAAATCTTTCCCAGACAATGTGGATCATTTTGAAAAAAAAAAAAAAAAAAACACGCTTAAATCGCTGCAGTAGTTTTGTAGTCTATAACACATGCCAACAAATTCAATCTTTCCATACTAAAATAGATATGAATGCCTCTTGAGGTACCTGAAATATTTCTTGTCAGTATAGTTTATCATGTATTAGTAAAACTAAACGTAGATTTAAATTCCGTCTAAAAAGTCATTTGGATGATTATATTCGAAAGTAAGAAGCAACCAAATTGGCCATTGCGAAGCACTGCTGGGAAATTTATCATACTTTTAACTGTAACTGAGTTAAAATGATATACTGGAAAATAAAAACTGAATTAAAATAGAATGTTGTGGCCACCACATGACTTTCTTTTATATTTTCATATACAAATTCACTCAGTAAAAATAATTTATTAAAATCATTATTTAATAAAATTATCTTCCATGATAATGCAGTACGATTTCCATATTAGAGAAGTAGTATAACACTAAATATCCAAAATAAAGTTCAACTTTGTTTTTTTTTTAATGAAAAAAAAAAAAAAAATCGATAACTTTGTTTTAAATTATCGCAGATCGATGGTTCAACCATTCATTTTAAAGGTATTGGCGAACTCTTGAAAGATACCCATCATGAAAATTTATTCGCCTCGAGGGGGGACTCCCCCCCCCCAGGGGGGGGGAGGCGATGCTCCTGCATATACAAAAGAAATTTCCCAGTTGACTATCTTTATTATAAATAATTCTTGTAAATTTCACAATGATTATTAAAAAATAATTCTCTGTATGCACGTTTATACAAAATTTTTTCCTATACCACCATGTTAAAAATTTTGAAAAAGCGGGATGGCAACGCAACCTGTAAGACAATTTTTACCAAAAGTTGATAGGCACTAATTTATGTCAAGGTGTAACTACATACCAATTTGTATGATATTCTGTGCAGTAGTTCCTGAGATACAGTTGCCACAAAATTTTATCACACACACACAGACAGGCATTTTCTAAAAAACGTGTAAATCCATCAACAACCCGAGGTTGAAAATTTTTACGAATCCAATGCTTTCTTCTATTGAATATAGAAGAAAGAAATAATCTATACATGAACTCGATTTCCTTGAAACTATCCACGTTTATAAAAATCATAAAAATATTAGCAAGTGTAATTTCGCAGAGTATATAAGTGTGTTTAGTTGTATAAGTAATAAATTGATAGAAGTATTTGTCTTACAGGATAAAGTCGGCAGCAAAATTATTGACGCACTAGCACTTAAAAGATGGGCACTTAATACTATTTTGTTAAGCAAATGTTTGTCGAGTCATGATCTTAATCTTATACTGTTTATAAAAGAGTAAGCTGATGATAAAAATTAGCAGTCAAACTAAAAAAATATACATGTGAAAAGTGTGGATGACTGCTTCAGTAATATTGTTGACGACTGTACAGTACTGCCTATTGGTGTCTAAATATGTTGATCATCTAATTAAAAGGTCATTTTTTAAATGTGTTTTTCCTTTAAAATTATTTATTTTATTTCTTAAACATCAATCTCACTGGAGTTATCTCTTGTCAAAAAAAAAGGTAGTTTTTTAAAAGTTTTTGCATTTTTTTCTTTTGTAGAAGTACAGGAGGTTCGTAATCAGGACTCTATTCCGAACAGCGATGAAACCTGGCCAAAAATTGCACCCCACACTGAGGAAGAATCACTGCTTCCCAGCGAGCATCACGAGAAGAAGGTTTGTGTAAGATATTAAAAATAGTACAATTGCTTCGGTACAGCACAATAATATTAAATATATTAAGGTAAGCCTTTATTCAGGAAAATAATGAAATCTTCACTTACCTTGTATTTGATTCGGCAGCACTTTCAGTCTTTTGGCATGTAATAGTGTCCATCTGTGGCTCCGTAGATTTACTCGCTTGTAGACCGCATTTCACGATTATTATTGTAAATTAATTGAGGTAACATGGTTTCTACTTAATATAAAAATCATTGGAATTAGTATAAATGACTGTGGAAACAATTAAATTAATGTTAAGAGATTTAATTAACAATTTTCATGAATGCATTTATAAAAATCATTTTTATTTTTTGCTACATTTTAGAAATTTTCAGACTTAAGCTAATTTAAAATTCAAATAAAATTGCAATTTGAACAAAACTTAGAAGGGGATATAATAGCTTATTTAACATTAATTACAGTGACTTAAATTAGATTGATATTCAAAAAATCAATTGCATTATTTTAAATACAACTTTCTTGTATTTTTGTTTCTTTAAATCTTTATCGTGTATGTATTCGCAGATTTTAAATTAAATCATTTATTTACTTCAGAATAAACAATTAAAACTAGTATGTTGTGGCCACCACATGACTTTCTTCTATATTTTCCTATACAAATTCACTCAGTAAAAATAATTTATTAAAATTATTATTTAAAACTAGCATGTTGTGGCCACCACAAGACTTTCTTCTATATTTTCCTATACAAATTCACTCAGTAACAATATTTAAATATATATATATATAACTTTGTTTTAAATTATCACATATTTATAGTTCAACCATTCGTTTTAAAGGTATTAACGAGACTTTTCGAAAGATACCCATCTTGAAAATTTACCCCCCCCCCGGGGGAAGGGGGGGTCAAAATTTTTTTCCTAATTAACTACTACTATTATCAATAATTCATATTAATTTTACAATCACAGGTTAAGAATAACTCTCATTATGTACATTTATACGAAATTTTGTCCTATACTGCCATGTTAAAAATTTAGAAAAAATACGATCACAGCGCCACCTGTTGAGCGATTGATCCCCAAATCTAATCAGCGCCAGTTTATGTCAGGGGCCAACTAAATACCAAGTTTGGTTAAATTTCATTAAAAAAAAGTCCCCAATCTTGAAAATTTACTCCCCTCGAGGGGGGGAGACTCCTACACATACAAAAAAATTTTCCCAGTTTACTATCTCTATTATAAATAATTCTTGTAAAATCCATAATGATTACTAAAAAATAATCCTCTTTATGCTCATTTATACAAAATTTTGTCCTATATCACCATGTTAAAAATTTAGAAAAAGCGGGATGGCAACGCAACCTGTAAGACAATTTTTACCAAAAGTTGATAGGCACTAATTTATGTCAAGGTGCAACTACATACTAATTTGTATGAAATTCTGTGCAGTAGTTCCTGAGATACAGTTGCCACAAAATATTGTCACACACACACACAGAGACAGACAGACATTTTCTAAAAATGGTCAAATTGTGTTCTACAGCTCTCAAAACGTGTAAATCCATCAAAAGCCTGAGGTCGAAAATTTTTACGAATCCAATACTTTCTTCTATTGAATATAGAAGAAAGTTAAAATTATCTTCCATGATAATGCATACGATTTCTATGTTAGAGAAGTGGCTTCTACATACACAATTTTTTTTCCCTGTTGACTATCTCTATTCCAAATAATTCTTTTAAATTTCATAATGATTATTAAAAAATAATTCTCTTTATGCACATTTATACAAAATTTTGTCTTATACCACTATGTTAAAAATTTAGGAAAAGCGGGCTGCAACACAAGCTGTTGAACAAATTTTACCAAAAGTTGATAGGCACTAATTTAAGTGAATGTGTAAATACATACTAATTTGCATGAAATTCTGTGCAGTAGTACCTGAGATACAGTTGCCACAAAATTTTGTCACAGACACACACACAGACAGACAGACATTTTCTATAAATGGTTAAATCGTGTTCTACAGCTCTCAAAACGTGTAAATCCATCAAAAACCCGAGGTCGAAAATTTTTACTTCTACATATATACATAATGTTTGAGCCAGGGCTCCTGAATTCGACAAACCTCTGAAGATATCTAAGACGGTCCTAAAACGAAAGTGGCTGTGAGCTGCGATGCAAGTAGAATAAGTGGCTCTGCTATCTACTGCTCTGACAGGCCTTAAAAAACCAACACGTTATGTAAACATCTTTGTTACGATCGTCACAAAGCAGACATATCTGAGTCTGATGTAGAACGCGATGATGGGCCATCGCTTCACTGTTCAATTTCCAAACGATAATCACTAATGACGTGCATCCACAGTTGAAGATACGCTGCGTAACATGAGACACCTGGTTGATACATACCCTGGTTACATATAGAAATGCTAGATAGTTCAATACGTACTCCATGCCAGAAGATTTTCAGCAACTACAATGCGTATAAGCATGGCCCCAGGGTCTGTAGAAGACACGTCTACCAACGCTAAACAGTAAGCCATATGAGAAGACCTCAATATGTTCACTAAACCTAAACATGTAATATGTCTAGGTTTAGTGGACGCCAGAACACAGGTCCTCATGTTTCCGGTAATATGATCTAAAGCAAGCATTATTATCTAATTAGAAAATATATTATTTTCTTCTACACACATAACAAGAGAAAAAGTATCGGATTTGGAAACTTTTAGACTTTCAGTTTTCAATGTATTTACATGTTTTTAGATGCATTGAACACCACCATTAGACTATTTTTGGAAATTTACATATAAATTTTTTATTGATTAGATTTTTGGGTACATCGCCTAGCAGGTGGTGTAGCTGCACTAGATTTCCCTTTCTATGGGAAAGATATAGATCGGCTCTATAAAAAAAGAAGCTATATCTCAAAAAAAAAAAAAAAAAAAAAAAAAAAAAAAAAACGGAAAGTATTTGAAACGTGGTTGTTCCGAACATAAATCATGCGCCATACCATTGAATTAGGACGTCAGCCAGTTTTTGGTATGTTGAATTGGAATGGACTTAACATTGCACTAAAGCCAGTAGCGGATTTAAGGGTGGGGGGGGGGGGGGGGGGCTAGGGTGCTCCCTTAAAACTCTGACATTCACAATTCAATATTGCAATTGTAAATTTTTTATTAGTCTAGAATAACACTTTGAAAAATTTTAGCCCCCCCCCTCCCCCCCCCCAAAAAAAAAGTCAAGTTCTGGATCCGCCACTGACTAAAGCTAGACAGACAGAATATCAACGGTCTAGAATTCATTTCTAGGGTAATCGTACCATCACAATTTAAAACCTCCACGGAGGAAATGTTTCCCCAATTTCAGTATACCTGAGCTATTACATTTACAAAACATGGAGGACAAAACGGATTTTACGTGCACCAGATACCATTAATCTACATGACAGTCTTTGGATGGCTCCAGCATCGATCGCTCAATCCTTCAATTACGAGCTCGACTCCTTATTAACCGGACTGCCGTGAGTCCAGTTTCTGATGGGGATTTTCTCCGTTTGTCAGCGGTTTATAACATCACGGATTAAAGAACTCTCTAGCAGAGACTTGTGCATTTTAAAAGACTAGTTCCATCAGTTTTAGGCCCAAGGCACTTTTTAGAATTATTATTATTATTAAATCTTTTCTTGCCATTTCAGATTTTAGGAATATTAATTCCATTGTTTGCCGCCATGCGGCGTGTTAACCGATCTTATTTATAGCGCATAACTATTTTACTATGCCTAATAATATTATAATATATTTTATATAATATATATATATAATATATAATATTCAACTATTTTAGTATGCCTAGATACGAATTTTAAGGCAATAACTTATATTTGTTTTAAAGTTAAGGTGATTGGGGGGGGGGGGGACAAACTTTAATGCACTCGCTATGGTGCGGGTGCACGACCAACATCTGAGTGAAAGTTATGCCCCCCTCCGAAATTTTTTTCTGGATACGGCCTTGATTAACGATGTAAACGAAATTGACGATGCTTGTTGTTTTAGCCCTTGATCCAACCATTTACTTATAAAGAACTGTACATAGAATTTTTTACTTTCATTTAACTAACTGTTCTATTAGAGATTAGAGTTTTTCCTTCAAGCTGAGTCTTGTAGTTAATTTGAATTGTACATACATATTGTTGAATTTTTCACTTACATATATATACTGCATTATTAAGTGTTTTTTTTTTTTTTTTTTTTTAAGCTTTTCAAATAAAATTGTTAAGTTTTAACTTTTGAGTTTACTTGAGTCTTCAGTCAAGCTTTTTCAACACTAGTCAAATTAGCTAGAATTAAAAAGCTAAAATTTAAAAGTTTCCAATATGCAAGCTCTGCTTAGTAAAAGGAGATATTAAACTGAATTTTATTAAAAGTTTCATGAGAGAGTCATTCGTATACACCCTTTAATACATATTTTTAAATTGTGCATGAGTTTTGCACTCTGTTTTAATAATTTATTTATTCAAATTTGATAAATTTTCTTATGTTATCCTACGCACGATTAATATGATAGTTGCCATTGTCTTATATTTCGCTAGTCTGACACATAATTTTTATCATTTCAGATTCCCAGATCCCCTGCTGTACGTATCACAGGCGCAGATGTGGCACACACTACTGATTCACCTGGTTCAGCAGTCAACGTCTGAAAATTTCAGCCACCTGAATGTACTATGTCGAAGAATGCCTAACTTGAAGGCTAGCAAGCTGCGGCTGATGTTTTCCAAAATATGTCTGGTGATTTTTTCAGTTAGAGGTCGTGGTGTATAGAGTGTCTGGTAACATTTTTTTCACCAATTCATTACAGTTGATTTCATATGTTTACAATTATCGAGGCAAAGTAAGCAGTGCAAAATAATAGAGGGTTTTAAGTAATTTTTAAAACTGTAGGCACGCGCCTTAGAGTATCACATCAACGGCAGCCGAACACCACTAAGGGAAAAGTTATAATTTGAATTACTCATTGCCTATTTTATTTATTTTATTAATTCTGTTTTGACATTCAGAAAATTCACACCCGTTAGATTAGTCCTTTTTTTTTTTTTTTTTTTTTTTTTTCAAATAATAATAATATATAATAATAACATTTTCTTTTATATTTTTATGCTACATATAAAATATTATTTTTATTATTTTCTAATAAGGGACTAATTTAAAGGTTTTCCGAATGTGAAAAGGGAATTCAAAAAGGTTGTTAGGTAATGAGTAATTCTGATTACAATTTTCCACACAATATATTTTCGGCTGTTGGTGATGATCTCTTTTTAAACTTTTTTGTGAAATTTCTTTAAATTCTTTGAAGCTGTTAATTTTTAAATTATATTTAATGATCAACCGTTCTTCAAACTTTTTTCCTCTTATGTGTTATAAATTTTAAAACGACTTAAAAATGTGCAAACAAGTATTTCTAGAAAACTCGACGGAAGAAAATATAAACGTAATTATTTTATTTGATATGTAAAGATACACAATGAAATCAAAAGTTACCGTAATTTGCTGCATATAATCCATATGTCATATGAATTATATTTAGGCTTGAAAAACAGGAAAAGTTATGTTATTTTATTTTATTTATTTATAAATATCAATACTTCTCTTAATTGAAATTTCTGGTGTAAACAGATATCTGACCTGCGGATTATGTGCAGGAAATTAGAGTACATTTCTATGTAATTATTTAAAGCAAAATATATCAAAAAACTAGTAATTTACTATTTTATGAAAGGCTGCCGAAGTATCAAAAAATTCTGACAATAATTAAAAAAGTAAAATTATTGAATATTTCGTGCAGTTTTATTATATAATCCTACAGTTGATTTATAAATAAAGATATTGTGTATAATTGTGTATAATTTTCGGTGTACATGCATTTACACTTAAATATATTATTTTAATAAAAGACAATGATTTTTTAATATAATTTCAAATAACCTTTTTAAGATTTAAATAATGGTCTCTATAAAAGAGCTTTTCATGATGGACATGTTAACTGACATTAAAAAAAAAAAAACTAGTATGTTGTGGGCATCACAAAAGTTTCTTCTACAATATTTTATATATCAGCTCCACTTATAATTCGATATGCACAAAAGTTTAATTATAACATCACGCAATAATACTTTTTCCTGTGAAGAGTTTGATGCAATTTTAATTAACAGATGCTGAGATAAGGAAATTTGGAAAATTACAGAAGGTGAGTTATATCACAGCCACCTATTAGCCGATATGCCCCCAAATTGAATTATTATAATCTTTCCTAATGGCCATCTTCAATATCAAGTTTTGTTTTATTATACACGATAGAATATGAGATACAGCCTTCCCTTAAATAGTAGAAATCGCAGTATAGCAGCACCACTTGATGAACAATTTGTACTAAAAGTTAATTGGGCGCTAATTTATGTCAAGGTGCAACTACATATAAGTTTATATAAAATTCTGTGAATTACTTCCTGAGATACAGTTGGAACAAAATTTTTGTCACACATAGACACACGACATTTTCTAAAAAGGAAACCGGAAGTCGAAAATTTTTACGGATCCAATATTTTTTCTATTTAATATAGAAGAAAGCAAAAAGAAAGATTTCCATTTGTAAGATCATTTTATGGTCTACTTTGAATATCAAACGTTCATTGTTCCTGCTAATTTTATTTAATAAAGTGGTATTCAGAAAAAATCATTACGTATATGGCTCTGATCTGCTGTTCCATTTCATCTTTCCAGTTAATTTTCTCAAATATCTACTAAACTGCCACATAACATGTTCATCCATGAAGCTCTCAGCTAAGGTTTACCGTTATTTATATATAGATATATAGATATAGATATACGAGGGTATAAGTCATTAAGTAAGTCACAAATGCATATGGCATGATTTAAAGTAATAACAGATATCCACAAAGAATGGTGATAAATGGGAGCAATATACAGTTTTATGATATTCAATTCATATTGAGTAGGTAACATGTACACGCATGTGTAATGCAGTTTTAAAAATGGCGATGGTGCAGAATGATTGTACGATAGAATAGCAGCGTTCTGTAGTCCGATTTTTGTGGGCGAAAGGACTGGAATCAAAAATATTCATAAAGAAATCTTACCTGTTTATGGATGCTACAGCATCCACCTTACAGCCCAGACTTAGCCCCAAGCGATTGTCATCCGTTTGGTCCACTGAAACAATATATTGGAGGCAAACAATTTGCAGATGACGACGACGTTCAACATGAAGTCCTACTGTGGATGAGACAGCAACCCAATGAATTTTATGCAGCTGGAATTGGGACACTGATAAAACGATGGGATAAGTGCATCAACGTTGCTGGAGATTATGTGGAAAAATAAAAATTGTTTCTAAGTGATTATCATGGTAAATTATTTTTTTATTATCTTTTGTGATTTACTTAATGACTTTCCCTCATATATATATATATATATATATTCCCTCTATCCTGTAACTTTCTTTTCCTAATTGTAATCATGTTACAAGAATTTACTTTTAAAATAGTAATTTAACCTCAAAAAATTAAAGCACATAAGGAATTTTCGGAAATTTTCTTATGTCGTCATGATTGTACATTTTAATGTGCTGCAACTGCTTAAATTTCGAATGAATTGGTTATATTTACAGTCCAGGCACTCTGAAACTGAGATATTCGAACTGAATCCAAATGAGGATTTTTTATACTTTTGTCACTTGTTTTCCAATTATCAAGTAACATCATAATCGTTACCTGCTGAGCAAAAACGATTTTTTTATTGCTTAATATTTACCACGCCACTTCTATCGCAATATTATTATGTGATCGATTTACCGTATTCCTATGATATACCCTTGCTGATTCTATCCATGCTCTCTCAATGCGTAACATAGAGTGAAATTTATTTGGTAGTTTCCTATTTCTAAATGGAAAATGCTAACGTGAATGGTTCAATCTTAATTAAAAAACTGTAAAAATAAAACTATGAAAATAAAATGAACTACTTAATATATCTAGTTATTTGAATTTAAATATGTTTGTATATATAAATTATTTTTAATTAACTTCATATTTTGTCTGTAGCCGTTAAAAAATAATAATAATAATAATAAAATGGTTTATAAACTAAAATTTAGTTTTTTATGGCGTACAATGTAAAAAGAAAGAAAGGAAACGTGACTGCTCAATGTTTCAGTTTTTTTTTTTTTTTTTTTTTCTTCTTCTTATTTTTTTATATATTTATTTACCTTTTAGCAATTACATTATCTGAAACAAATTTTAAAAAATGTCTCCTAGTTTCACATTCGTGTATACAAAAATATTTTACTTTCAAACTTATTAAATAAATAAATGATGTAAAATTATTACTTATTTTGTAATGATAATAATAACATAATAATAGTAATAATAATAAAAATACTTTGTCTTTTCAGCAATTTAAAAATTTAATTTTTTTAATGGGGAACTAAAATAAATTTCATTCTGAAATAGTGTATGTATTCAAAAAATAAAATTTGCATGAAGGTTTGTTTTCAAATAAAAACTAATGCAAATTATTGTTAAAATTAAAATTAATTTTGACATTTCTTATATTTGTTGAAAACTGGAATAAGAGAGAAATAAAACTAATCACACCATTTTTTATCACGTTAGACATTGAAATTAAAAAGAAGTTTTTAGAACATTATTTACATTGAGCATTCACAGAAACACTAGCTTAAAAAATAATGATAGTTAGCAAAATAGCCAATATTAAATTTGCAGTTTGTCTGACTTACGAAAACTGTTGGGTCCAAATATCCTTCATAGTACAATGCGTTATAATATTTCATATCTTTATTCTCAACCTATGAATGGAAATAGATATAGTGTCACTTATGTAGATAGTTTTTCTATAGTGGCCTGCCTTAGCTAGTAGGGACAGAGGATTGAATCTTATGAAAAAGGTATTAATACTTATTTACAAAGAATTAGGCATTAAATATGTGCGCAATTTAGCTGATTATCCATATTCTAATGGGAAATTGGAGAGACAGTATGCCACCATTAATGTGGCTTTGTCCCATTTTGTAAATTCCGGCCATATCAACTGGGAAAAAATTTATTAAACTTTGTCCTGATTGTTCTCAAATTTTCTATACATTCCTCTACAAGCGAATCTCATTTTTCTGTAGCTACAAGTAGAGGTATGAGACTCTTTTTAATATAAAAATTAAGGACCATGCCCTAAATTATATTTCTTGCCATTCATATTGTCAAATGTTAGTTTTAAATTTAAATAAGAATTTATTTAATGTTAAACTCGAAACATATAAACAAGTTGCAGTAATAAATAAAGTGTCTGACAGTAAAGATATAAAGTTATATAATCTGGTTATTCTTTTTACCTCTGTTATTAAATTAGACCTGTGCAAAAATTTAAAAAGTACAATAATGGGTCTTTTTGAGGTGTAAAAGAGAAACCCCGTCAAATTTGAAATTCCTCATTAAATGATTATGATAATGTTCAATTCTGCAAAGGTTGGTTAATGAGTTTTGGGAAACAGAGATTGGGGGGAAGGGGGTGTCTTTGACTCAAAATCAAAGTTTTGATCCAATAACGGAATTTGCTAGTTTCTTTATGGATCGTAAATGGATAACTACGTTTCTTTATAGAATGTTTTAGCCTTTTGGGACCCAAATAACAAGTTAAGTATTATAAATAATAAAGGTATGCCATATAACACAGTTTTACAGTCTGAATTCGTGTCAGACAGTCTAAAGTCAGAATTTCATAAAATCTTATTTTAATCGAAATTTACGTACTGAATGTTTTGATCAACCTTTCTAGCAAAATTTAAGACAATACAATGAATTAGATACTTCAAATCGAATTATGGTAGGAGGTAGTCATCAGATGGTTATTCTTAAGAGTCAATGGAAAAGAGATTAAACAATAAAAACAAATTTCAGCATTTTCGAATTAAAAATAAGAAAAAAAAAAGGGGGGGGGCATTTTCAATTGTTCACACTATATCTGCTCTAATTAACAAATATAATTTTGGGGTAGGGCAGAAGAAAAAAAAATGAGAGGGTGAACAGGTTTCCGGATAAATGAATTTTCTTTTCTTATTTTGTTTAGGTATCATTATTTTTTTTCTATGTGCGTAATAAATATTAAGCTTATTAAGTAAAAAGTGTGTATGTATGTGTATATATTTCTTTGAAATTAATGGTTGATATATGATCGATTTTATGAATTTTGTTTTTTTATATTGTGTAATAAGTTGTATTTTCATTATCATTTTTTCCTGTTATTTAAGAGGGGTAAAATTTCGAGCTAATGAAAAAAAATTACAACAGAAAATTTTGAAATTACTCTAGTAAAAAAAAAAAAAAAAAAGATTAAAAATCTTTCATTGAATAAAATCTCTACTTTCTCATTTTAGCCCTCTCTTTTTATCGCTGTGCATTACCTACCTGCGGTTATTTATTTATAATTCGGAGAAGGGGAATTGTCCGGTCAGTTCTAAGTAGATTAAATTTTTCTATATCTTAATGGGCTTAGCAGTTTACGTTAATAGCATATTATATGATATAATTGTAACTTTTGATGCATATTTTAAACACAGTAAGACTTTTTGTGTACCAGCAATATTCGCCTGTCTCAAAAGTTGTAAGTTTCATGTCATATTTCTCAGTTCACTGTTTATTATTATTATACTTTTCAGTATTAAAATGCAACGAGTATAATCTTTAATATTATGAAGGTATATGGATGTTGGAGAAATGAATTTTAGACATGCTACCCCAAATTTTCTTGTTTTCCTCAGCTTCTACGAGTCTTAGAATGGTATTTGAATGGTATATTTGATGTCATTTGTTTGTCGGTATTGTCGAACATTTCTATTTGATTTCAAGCACGTTGCAGATATATTCTGATATCCTTTTTCTTGTCTACTCTTATAGTGATCATAGACTAATAATCAATTAGATCATAGACTAATAGTTCATTATACATCTATGATAATGATACAATAATTCACTGGCAATAGGATGAATTCGATTCACCAGGATTTTGAGCGTTTAATTGATTGAATCAGTTTCGCTTCTGTCGTAGAGATGCTTGTTCTCATTTTCGTTTGGATGTAGGTTGGTTCAGGGATTTTGAGAACTTCAAATTTTACTGAAGTTTCGATTTTGTTTTAAATTTGGATTTTTCTAGTTAGTTATCTAGCATTGTGTAGTTGTTTCTACTTCTTAAACATTATCGAGTGACGTTGAGAATTTGCTCATTTCTGCTCAATTTTGTGTCGCTTTTCTTGGTGTTAGACTTAAATCTAATACTGCAATTTTAAATAAATTTAACCTTATTTGAAGAACAAAATCTTTTTAACACTTAAACGATTTTTTGGGGGATAGAAAAAAGGGAGTATTCATTATGTGATTTGTATCAGATTACGAATTTTAAAAATATTACAGCTTTTGTTAGAACATAAAGTATTTTTTTCTTCTTTTGACCATAAATTAATATATATATATATATATATATTGAAACTAAAATTGAAAGGGTACGTCTGAAAGAATATTGTATCGCTTGCATTTTTATCACTTTATGATAAAAAAATAATAACAATTAGCTGAGCAAAGTTAGAAAATAGCTGGAAAATGTAATCGTATGTTTTTTCAAAGCTATAATATTTATGAAATTCTAACCAGATGCAGAAAAATACGTTACAAAAATTTAAAATACCATTCTCTGCTCGTTTCCGGAGACTAGGTAAAGTGTGTCCTTTAACAGATTCAAATAAAGCTCATGCACACTTACTTGGAAATTTCAGTTTTCTTTGAATGAAGTTTTGACCTTCCTGTAAGCATCACAAACTTGGTGAAAGCAAGTCAAGATTAGCTTCATAGAGTCTTGGCATCACATACTGTAGGAAGTTCCGAATGAGAATCGTCGTAGCTATTACAAGGCAAAACGTGTTCTGATATGAAAATGAAGTCTAAAAAAACAATGATCCAAGACGGGGTTCGATTATCCTTTCTCTTATCCTACTGAAGTGTTTACCTGTAAAATGTCAGCTAACATTTATATAATCATTCATAATGAATACTTCCAGATTTAAGTTAATCCGCAACATTTTCTTTGCTAAGTAATGTCACAGTAACAACTGTTTTAATAAGTTTATGTTCTTTTTTTTTATGTTCATAGATATCAAGAAATTAAAGTATAATATCTCAAATGAACGAAATATTGTGTGAATTCATTTTGAGACTTTGCTTTATTATTGTAATATGTGTAAGCTTCTTATTAAATTATATATCTATTGTAATATACAATGGTCTTAAGTTTTCTTTAATTCGGGTGAACAATATCTTAACTGGTTAGTTAATTATATTTAATAAAGACAAGTTGCTTAACTTATCAGTTATTTATGCTAATTTGATTATAAAGATAAATAATTTTTTACAAAACTGATAACATATAAAATAAACAAAATTAAATTACAAGTAATTGATAAAGAATTATATTAAAATTTTAGCCTGTTACGAGTAAACCTTTGAAGCTATAGTTCTAAGTTTTATTAATTTGTTATAAGAAGAGGAAGATTAATTTGTTATAATAATAAAATATATGTATGAATATATACTGCTAGCAATCAAAAATGGAACACTAATAAAAGCAAAACTAGATTTATTAGAAAAATAACAAATAATGTAAAGCTGAAATGTTTGAAAGTAAATGTTTCACCTTTGAGTTGAAGAACACGGAAAAATCAATATTTTGTGTAGCCACCACGACTGGCAATAATTTCTGCTATACGCCTTGACTGTGAATCACAGAGATTTCGGTTGTGTTCTTATGGTATGATATTCCATACTTTCTCACACATGTTGCCAAAGTGATCTTGGGTTGCAGCGGGTGATACATACTGAGTTAGTCGTTTTGCAATCGACCAGACATGTTCGATGAGAATCAAATCAAGAGAACAGGCAGGACGAGGCAACAATGTAATCTGGTGTATTAAGAACTGCTGTTGCATATGCAGTCGTATTGACCAGTTAAAATATCGCTGCATACAAACCTTGAATATAAAGTAAAACAATAAATGACAATACAACAGATGTATAGTATTGGCTGTTCAGTGTACCATTAATGTATATTAGAGCAGCAAAATCTAATACCATTCCAAGTCATAGTGTCATCAGATTGAATATGACTACCTTGGTATTGTAGATAAAACGTAATTCTTTAAAGATAACGATCTGTCATTTGTTTGTGATGTCTCACGTTCACAGTAGACGCCGACGCTTATGGTGCTTGCAAAGATTGATCCGCAACAGAATCTTCAAGGTTGCACAGTGCGATCTATTATTAATGTGGGCACACGCACAATACGCCTCACATTTGATGGTATTAACTAAGGCTCCTATATATACGAGCTGGCGCATCAGGCATTTTGTTGCCTTAGGGTTGTCACATGTACCCAGCGCGTTTCTCTGATAAACAAACGACAAACTTTTTTTTTATCGTCTTATGTTACTTTAGAGTAACTTGCTTTATTATATTTCATAATTTTAGCTGAGTAAACTATGATATGGAAGTTTGTTTAGCGATAAACTGCTATAATCATTCAAGAAGTGAATATAAAGTGTTCACAGACTTTCTATTACTGTGTATTTGAGTTTTGGCGACATTTTGTAAAAGAAACAGAAACCGCCCTAACAACACATCGTACATCCATAGGATATCCTCAGAATAAAATGACATCCTGAGAATGTACTGTGGAAAAAAATGTGTTTTTAGGAATATTATTGTTGCTTATTGCTCTTATCTTGACCGGATTATTTTCAGATCAAGATTTCTTAAAATCATTAGGGAAGCGATAACAACGCCAAGCGGGAATGCTGTCCTCTTCGGAGGCAAAAAAAATGGCGGTGATGCGCCGGCCTATTATTGCGCCGGCCGTTGCAACTATCGATTGCACATCACTGTGGCTTGATCAGTTCCATACCAGCTCCAGTTTCTCAGGATAATTGCTACAAATGTTTTTCAGAATAATTTCTACTCAGGATAATATACTACAAATATTCCTCTGTTAAACTCTGAAACGTGCTTGGTTGACTTCCTTTTCTTCCTACGAGGAATATTGAATTTGGCCCAAAAATTACCGGAAGACAAAACAATTCCATTACATAAAAATAGACTTCTATGCAACTTAAGTGTTATTGGCGCCCATGATATGCGTTTGCGGTGAAATATTAATCCTTTGAATATCTTACCAAGGATAGACATGGTACAAATTTCGCATATTTTTTATGCTTTCTTCATGGTGTTGCATTTTCAAAGGCCAGCATCGCATTTATATATATATAATATAATAATGAATAATTGATGCAATAATTAAAAAATTTCTTTGAAAAAATAGCATGTAAAGTGTTATAACGTTTTTAATTATCGTAAATTTATTTACTTACTCTATCAAGAAAATCTAAAAATGCAGTTGCTTGTGGGTATTGATTTGAATTTTTAAGTAAGATAACTATAAATTTTTGTTGAGACTTAATTGACACAATTTTTAAGTATCGATGAAAACATGTTTTATCTTGTGGTCCTATAAAATTCAAATTTTAGTAATTTTGGACACTGCATTTGTTTTTAGATATCCTTGATTAAAAAAAAAAAAAAAAAAAAAAATCTAATTTTAAAAATAAAGTATTTAAATAACTTGGTACTGAAGGTTTTTAGATAATTACTAAAACTTACTATTTTTGTTTATTACTTTGAAAATTGGTTATATTATTTATGTATGAGATGCGACTTTTGTATTAATTTAATAATATTAACATTTTTTGGAAATTAATTAGGTAAATTCTAAAAATTTGATCGATTAGCATTGTCTCGCGATACAGTATATTTCTAAACTACTTTTTACGAGTTAAAGAGATTTAGATGAACTATAATAACTCAATTTCTATAGTTTGGAATACCTAATGGGCAGAAATGTAAAACAAAATAATTACTTATTATGTAGAGAGAGAAATTTAGTATACTCTCATGCAATGAGAGGGCTAATGGTCCATGAAAAAATAATTAAATAAAATAACAAGACTCGGTCAGAGGATCCCACGCTGCTCTTTAATAAAACATTTAAAAGGTCCTTGAAAATGTAATCAAACCTAACTATATAATAGATAATGTAATCGTCACTGAATTTAGACTCAAACTAAAGTTTATTCACATACAAATACAGAGAAAATACGGACATCGTTATCTAATGGAGTTTAGAGTGAAAATAAAAGAAAATTACTCTGCAGGATCATCATGTTGTCAAGACTACATACTCTTCTCGTGAAAATGGTTTTACTTTTGAGAAAAATAAATAAATAATAAACAGTTAGAAATATTTTTAAACACACATGAAGCATTTTTAAATCTTTTTTTCTAATGTGAAATTTTATTTTTCTATATTTACAATGTTTACCAAAAAATTCAAATAATTTCATTTGTACAGTTATATGAAACTTCTGCAATTTTTCCTTCAATTAAAACTCTAACGAATTGAAATGTAGGATTGATATGTCTTGTTTTATTAGATGATTTTCCAGTTTTAACCAGTCACCTGCTTGGTTAATACAAAAGGTAAACACAGGTCTTTGCACAAAATTTCTCAATTGAATTTCTGCATTATGTTTAAATTCATTTTAATTACTTGCAATACCTGCAGTTGCTAAAACTTTGGCTTGACAGACTGACAATCTTACACATTTTTCTTTTCTATGTTATTAGAATTTCCCAATATTATTGTACAACCTGAAAATAATTTACTTTCTTTTTCATTTCTTCAGCTTGTAACTGCACTAAAGCTTATTAAATAAAATTTTCTGTCACAAAACAAAACAGAAACAATCTCTTTTATCAGGACGTTTGTTAAATTGTGATAAATAACTAAGCAAGAAGCAAGACTAAAGGTTAAGACTAAAAGAAAGGCGAGATCACGACGTGTTCGGTTAGCCAAATACAATAATTCTTGTATATTTCGTCTGACTGTCTAAAATCTCGACGTAAATCATCTATAAAACCTTTAAATATAAAAGTATTAGATATGTTTTTTTTTTTTTTTTTTTTTTTTTCAGTTTTTAATACCATAATTTATTCAAGATTCTATATAATGAATTTGGTATAAATTAATATCATTTGTATTTTGAGAAAAATAATTAGGTAAACAAACTTTGAGGATACAAATTTGCAATATTGAAGCCACAAGAGCTTCAATGCTTAAAAATTTCGAATTTTTATTTCATGTAATTGAAATGCTTCTTTAAATTTACTTAATTTCTTGTCACATAATGCAAAATTATTTTTAAAAAATTGTAAGAGTACCTACATAAACACAAACCGTTCAGAAATTAGTTTCGTCATTATTAAAGGATACACGGTTATTAAACGCGAGTGGAATGAGGTCAGTCCTTTTCAGTTCGTTTTTTAGTTTAATATGCCAATTTCTACCCGATTATGGTAATCTGTATATACTTCTCATCTACATACTTTATTTTTACCAAAATGATTTTGATAACCAGAGAGAATTTCCGAATAGGCAATATCATCAATATAAGTATTTAGATATGCTGTTTTATCATTAAAAAAAGAAAAAAAAATCATACAGATTAATTTAATTTTGCAGCTAATGCTATTAATATATAGTAAAATATTTCTTTGCCGCTATATATGATGAGTTGAAATACTAATCCCTTAGTTGGACACCATTATAGAGTTTTCTCTTGCTCGGATATATACATTTTTTTTTTCTTTTAGTAAGAACAAGTTCTTTTAGTAAAGTCTTTTTATTTTAACAAATAAGAGGATTTTTAACGTATACGACTGCTAAAAGGTTACGTCAGTTTACTCAGGACGTAATAAAGGAGTTTTGCTGCTGTAGCAGACTATTCCTAATTTAACTTATTCGCTTCAAGGCATATTTATATTCAACCCTGAATTTAAATCTTTAGTTTATTTGTGTTACAAAATTGAGCTTTTCACTTTGTCTTCTAAGGCAAGCTCTCTCTTCAAACTCGCTTCTAATTTTACAAGAAAGATGGGGAGCTGAGTTTTACAAGAAAACTCAGCTCACCACCGCGATATCTATTTTCGACAGCTCTAAATTTTTAATTGTGCAAATCTTTTTTTTTTTTTTTTTTTTTTTTTTTTTAGCAACTTTCGCAACATTAACTTACAACTTTGCAACAAGCTTAAAAGCCAAAACAAATGACCAAAATTTCTCAACACAATACACTTCTGCTTCTAATGTCTCACCAGTTTACAAAAAGTTTTTGAAAAAATGTACAATTTAAAGTATTCAATATTTTCTAAAAAATATATTATGTAAAAATAAATAAATAAATAAATAAAAATAAAAATACACACTTGTTTAAAGATTAATTGAATTTCACAAGCTTAATTTATTTTTCTCTCAAATAGATATGAAAATTCCTCCAAGATCATCTTGGAAAACAACCATCTTTTTCTTTTTCAGAAACAGCAACAGAAATCAAAAGAATATTACTTACAAATACAGGATGTTAAAAAAAAAAAAAAAAAAAAAAAAAAGGTTATTGTTCCCAAGATATAAATTTTGGGATGATTCAAATTCGCTTCTAATTTTACAAGAAAGATGGTGAGCTGAGTTTTACTTACAACTTTGCAACAAGAGCCTAAAAACCAAAAAAATGACCAAAATTTCTCAACACAATACACTTCGGTTTATAATGTCTCACAAATTTACAAAAAGTTTTTAAAAAAATGTACAATTTAAAATATTCAATATTTTCTAAAAAATATATTATGTAAAAAAAAAAAAAAAAAAAAACACTTGTTTAAAGATTAATTGAATTTCACAAGCTAAATTTATTTTTCTCTCAAACAGGTATGAAAGTTCTTCTAAGATCATCTTGGAAAGAAACCATCTTTTTCTTTTTCAGAAATAGCAACAGAAATCAAAAGAATATTACTTACAAATACAGGATTTAAAAAAATATATATATATATCCAAATAAAAACGTTTATTGTTCACAAGATATAAATTTTGGGATAATTCAAACATCATTGCAGAGCATCATAACCACCTGAAGAAGGTGCATAACGAAATTTATAGTTACTGATTCGAGCACGTGTTTACAGATACGATTGTATTTCTGTTTCGAATACCGCAATAAAAAGTCAGTGAATGTCCTGTGTTTATTCGCATACACTCTATGCATGACGTAACTCCATCCGCAAAATTTACATGAATTGAGATTCGTTGAGTAAGAAGGCCAATAAAGGCCACACCGTAAATCTTTTTGCAATCCAGTCAGAATTTTTTTTTTATGATGGCATTCATTGTGCGTCACTTGTTGGTTGCTGTTTCACAAATTACTATTTGCAAATTGTTTGGAAAACTATTTCCAGCTTTTTGTTGCAGTTCTAGTACCATGGCACTATTAAAATTCCTTGTTCTAAATCATCCAGTTGTTGATCATGGAAAAACCGGATTATTCTGTTCAGGTATCAAATTCTGCTACACCTAAGTTTGCCCTTAAATTTTGGTGACTTTACCTACGAACAGAGGCAGACCTACATCTTTCGAGGTCCGGAGCTAAAGTTTCACTTGGGCCCCCTAATTGGAATGTAATTTCTTCAGCCGCTGCACCCCCCCCCCCCTTCCTTTGCACTTCTTCACTTAAAATTATAACAATAAAAATGCATTGAAGTAAGTTTTACGATTGATTCGGATGCCCAACGCAACATGGGTGTCAAGATCATTGGCCCCACTTTCCTTGCTGGTCACACCTTGCATAAACGGCTTCTTTTGATTTTAGAGTTGTTGCTCTTCAGTCACGTTTTGTACATTAAGGCTCTTTAGACCGGAACCTATGGCTTAAAGTGAACCAAGAGTACCCGAACCCAGTACCTGACATCTGAAAGACAGGGCGCTAACAATTTGGCTACAAGATGAGCTACATAAATGGAAATTTTTTTTAGAACAAAGTAGTAGTAATTCGTAAAAATCTATGTATGCAAATACCATAATTTGCAAAAAATTGCAACAAAACTTTAAGGCCAAAATATTAGCACAACTTCACCAGATAAAACTTAAATTTAACACACTTAAAACTTAAATTTCTTTAGAGGCCCGTCATAACCAGAGGTCCGAGGATGACATCCTTCTCCGCCCGCCCCCCTCCCCCTTGATACGTTACTTACTACAAAGCAAAGAGAAATATCTGGACAGTTTTTTTTTTTTTTTACATCCTGTGGCATCAAATCAAGTATTTGTTTTTAGCTCGAAACATAGTGTTAGCTTTATGATAAAAATCACCTCGATCTTTCAAAGTGAACATCTTCATTTTGAGCAAGTTGAAGATTTATGAAGTTGCGTGGATTATTGTTGTTATATTTTCCTATAATATCACATAAATCAACAAAATGGTATTGATTAATGTTTTATTTGAGCGCAACACCAACCTGTAATATATTATAAAATATGTATATTGTAATACCTTTTTAGCGTTATCGATAAAAAAAAATATATATATATTCTGTTTATGAGTATTTCATCATCTATTCTAAAAGTGTAAATGCTAATTTTATCCGTTCACATTTGCCATTTTATCTTTTCACTTTGCACATTATTTGAAGAGGATTTTTAATTTTATAAAACTGTTTGGAATGGCACAATTGTTCTGAGCTAATTATTCAATATATTCGAGTAATTTCAAGAAAATGTTTGAAACCAGACAAATATTCCACATATTAATCAGAATTAATTTCCTTGAATTAATAGATTTTGTATACCAAAGTGTGAACATTTATAAATTACACATAAGGTTTGTATAAAACGTGTCGGAGGGAAAGTTTGGGAAAAACAGATTTATTTGATATATTGCTATAATATCTCAAACATGTTCAAAATATATCCCTTGAGCGTCGACATACTATTGTCAGCGCTTTTCTATGAATCGAAGGCTCCCTGGTAGGCAGATTACGTAATATTCTTAAGGGTACGCATGCAAGTCTCTTTGACGACAATTAGGATTCAATGGTAGTGTTCTTTGAGAAAGGATCTCACTTTTGGGAATAAGAAAAAGTCTGCTGGTGCCAAATTGGGACTGTAAGGGGATTCTGAAATTATCACGATGCTGTTTCTCGTCAGGTAGTCGGTGACCTTGGGCAGATGTGGCTGAGTGCATCGTCGTGATGAAATTTAAATGACAATTTCATCTGTGACCATGTGCACACATAATTGATGGTCTGAATTTAGCATTTCACATACACGACCATCCAGCGCTTGGTTCATCTTCTGGCCATCTTTGAAGAGCTTGTGCTAATTAAAAACTGCAGTTTTTAACAGGTTTTTATCCCTCAATGGCAAATCATGGACAACGTGTGTGGACTAATTGGGACAACGACCCAATTAGTCCAACACAAAGTTTGATGGCATACCGCTGTTCAGTTGTTCGCACATTTTGCATTTGCATGGAGTCACTCGACTGGTGTCCACTAAAAACAAGATTTAGTCTGAACGAACGCTCGCAAGCGATTGGTGCTTTGCGCGTCTTGAAAGTCACATCCGCCACCACCAAGCATGCTTGGTGCGTGATGCGAGCATTCTCTGTCGTACAGTCACATCAGGAATCAATTGTTCCCGATACTTTTTATACAAACCCTGTATATTGATGTATGCTTTAAGATAAAATTAATTAATAATGAAATTTAACTGATAAAAAATTATAGTTGGAAATTTGTAGATCATCTTTATAGCCTAAAGAAGAATGAGTATCTATGTATATAAGTAACTACCTTATCAAATACATATATTCAAAAAAAATTTATTTATATTTTGCCTAAGAACCGAACTTTGAATTTTCAATACAGGAGGAGTGGTAGAAGAAGAGTGAAGAAGAGTAAGAAACTTTTCAAGAAAAAGCCAATGAGAAAGCAAAGAAAACAACCAGTCAAACGTTAAGTACAGTAAACAGAGATAAGCAAATCAAAACAAAGAATATAAAATAAAGGGTAAGTAAAGAAAAGTAGAAAGAGAAATATAAAAACTCAAAAGTAAATATAAAAGGTAGAAATCTGTATAAGTTGACGCAAATATTTACATATGATTTAATATATGTATGATATAAAAAATACCTTTAAATTTGTACATAATAGCGTTCACAAGTTTCTAAATAATGGTACAAAATGAGTAACAATAATTTACTATTTAAATTTTTAACATGAATAACTTTTTTTTTTTTTTTTATGATATGATGTACCAATGAATTCATGCCCTAAACCTTCTTCCGCCGATGGTCGTAAACTTCCGGTGAAAGAATTTTCTACTGGCAAGAAGGAGTTCTGATAAAACAGTTGTTGGAGTGACATTATATATCCACATATATACTTCAAATATTAAAAGTACGTATTAATAAAATGATTCTTCTTTCTTTCTTTATTTATTTACGGTAATTGTACCAGTCTAGTTAGTGGGCACTTTAAGGACAATTCCCACATATTTTTACTTTCTGAACATACAACACTACACTATCTTACTATAACTGACCGATTTGATTTATGACGTTTAGCCAAATGTCTCAAAAAGTATTAGACAAATTGACTTGAAACTTCAGGAATATAAAGCTCGTCTTACATCTCATACATTTCAGCGAAAGTTTTGTCGCTAAAGCAAAAGGGAAACCAGTAAAAAACTAAACTAAAATCAGAATGTTTGAAGGCACCTTGTAAAAAGTAATGCTTGACATGCATTTTTGTTGTAGCTATGGGCTTATGAAGCTTCTTCTATTTATCTGTATAAGTTTTTGTGAGGATACAACATATGATCATGGAGATATGACGATTTTTTTTTTTTTTGGGAAAAAAAAAAAAGCCACTTTTTTTAATTATAATATATGTAGGGTATTAAACTCAGAGCAGAGCTATTTTTAGGAAATTCGACATATTACATTACACACAGCATACTGCAATCACAATACAAATATATAATATATATAATGAAATATAAGCATTTTTACTAAATAATTTGTAACTATGTATGCGCAAGCGTTAAATAAATTTTATTTGTATAATTTATTAGCCAAAATTATTTAACCACTTATATCAAAATCCGAAACAAATACCGTGTAAATTCGAAAAGTTGTCGGCGATAGAATGACATAATTTCAGTTCCTCTCAAAAAAAAAAGGGGGAAAGGGTTTTTATCAATATTTATTTAGAACCAACGAACAATATAATATTACCGTTGAATGAATGAAAATAAAAATGTAAAAAAAAATAAAACCTTATAGTTTAATAGTTTACCTTTTTTTTTCTTCTTCTTCTTTCTTTCTTCTTTTAGAAAAACTACTGAACATCAGTTCGTTTATTTTACTGCTGGCAATTTTCTAAATTTACACGATATTTGTTTGGGGATCTCTACGAGAAGCGCAATACTTTTGGTTATTAAAATAATGCAAAAAAAAAAATGTGTTTAACGATTGTGCCTGCGTAATTAAAACTTATTTAGTAAAAATGCTATATTTTACTAAAGATTTAATATATTTATATTCTGATGAATATGCTGTGTCTAATGTAGTATGTAAAGTTTCCTAAAAATGGCTTACCATTGGGTTTAAAACCTTCCATGATTTAAAAAAGTGTCTTTTTTTTTTTTTTTTTTTTTTTTTTTTTTTTTTACAATTTTTTAAATAAACTGTTATATCTCCATGAATATATCTATTTTGTATAGCCTTTATACAGGTAACACAGGTCGATATGAAAAATTTTGATTTCATAATTTCGACTGATCTCTATGTTTTTTGGTGTGTTGAAATCGAAAATGCGGTCAGTTTTTCTCTATCACGTATAGATTTTTGTCAATACAGGGTGCCTACCTATACAGTTTCTCCCATTGCTCTTCCACCAATATAATTATGTGGTAAGTTTTATAGAATATTTCCATGATTAATTAATCATGGATACCTATTGTTGTAATTGTGCAGCACAAATGCTACGTAAAACCATACCAACCTACAGTTATGATGGTATATGTAAGAAATTGTGTCGATAAACACCCTGTATTGACAAAAATTTATACGTGATAGAGAAAAATGGGCTGCATTTTCGGTTTCAGCACATCAAAAAACATAAAGATGTGCTAAAATCATCAAATCAAATTTTGACAACTTCATTTTTGTAGGCCTGTGTAATTAGAAAAAGGCCTCTTAATTACTTGTTACAACCAGAACGCATTTAAAGCAATATTTTTTACCAGCTGATAACAAATATTTTCATTTTCTGTTTAAATTTTTACTGGTCCCCCATTTTGCTTTCGTGTCAAAACTTTTGCTAAAATATATGAGATGTAACATGTTCTTTATACTCCTGAGGTTTCAAGATAATTCATCAAGTATTTTTTTGAGATATTTGACAAAATTTCTGAAATCGAGAAATCGTCCCGTCATTTATGGAAAGATAGTGTATGTAAGGAAAGTGTTGTAATCATGAACAAATTTGATTATGAGATTTTCAGGTCTGCTGAATTCATTTTGGCTATCTCTATTTGTACAGTATTGTATGAATGTGTGTGTGTGTGTATTTATGAGTAAACATGATTGCGTCTAAATGCTTTACTGGATTGAGCTAAAAGTTTGTAAGTATATTATAGATCACAGTTGCACGAACTGTATACATTTTAATGAATGTAAGAAATGTTCTTTTACAAAGACATAAAAAAATTTCTTTATCATTGTGGCCCTGCACTCAAATTATTTGAAGTGCCACATGGTCTAGACATTTTATTCGATTGAGCTAAAAATTGATAGGTATGTTATAGGTCACTGTCGCATGATTTGAATGTAGGGGTTACAATTCTTTTACAGAGATACAAAGAAAAATCCTTTAGCATGACTTATGAACTCAAATTATTTAAAGTGCGATAGGATGTGAATTCTACATTCGTTTATGATATAATTAAATAGGCTTGTTTTAGGTTACGAGATGTAATATAAACTTTTATGAATTTAGGATGTATTATTTATTTATTTATTTACAGTGATATGAAATAGAATTCTTATACATTGTGGTCTATGGACTTAAAAAAATTGGAATTTTTTTTTAATAACACAAATTGTTTAGAACATAAAATAATAATAATATATAGTAAATTGTTTTAATAATGTATTATCATTAAAGGAAATGGTGTGTATATTACTTATAATTATTTTACAGGGAAGTATGAAATAATTTACATATATCATGTCATATTGAGGCTAATTGTATTAATTTCGTTTATTTTCTCAAAAGAGACTAAAACTGGTGTAAGTTTTAGAATTTTGTTACAGATTGGTCGTTAATGGAAATTGCTTACTTAAAATTTGTACTGTTTTACAGTGACGCATAAAAGAATTCGGATACATTACCGTCTATTGTATAAATATTCTGTTTTTCAGACCCGAAAGATTACACTGCGCTGCAAAAAAAAAAAAAAAAAAAAAAAAAAAATCGAGCCCTGACACATTTGTTACCTTAAGTAAAATGACCTCCTGAATCCGAATATGATCTCTATTTTGCCCTATCACGCACCGTTTTCTCGTGACGCCACTCCTCTCCCAATTTTTATAACCGTTCGGTAATTTTATAGCCATGAATTTGATTTGAAGAATGGAAAAGTATTATGTTAACACTTAAAAATAGAAAAAATATATGTAATGTATAATTAATAATAAATAATAATATTAATTGATTAATAAAATATAATAAATATAATTTATAATTTCAGTGCTAAATCCCCCCTAAATTTTTCTGATTGTGTAAATGTTCATATTTTAGAATTTTACACTTGTGCAGCTCCTCAGAAGATATTTAACAGTTAAAATAATCCTTTTTTCCCATACAAATCAAATTTATAGCCATACATCCCCAAAAAACGGTGGGTGATAGTGTAAAATGGACGTCATATTCGAATTCAGTAGGTCATTTGACATAAGAATTTGCAAAAATGGTGTTGGGGCCGATTTTCATGCAGAGCAGTGTTATTCATCATTTATCATCTGTTGTACACTCCTTCTCATATTTATAAGGACGCTTTATATTTTGAAATAACTAATGTAAAAATAATTGTGAACAAGTTTATACTAAGTGCACTTAATATATCTAATATTCTAAAAACCAAAACTTCTATACTTTTTTTAATATGAAACAAAATTAGTAAAAAATAATGCAAAATATTTTTTTCTCCACGTTTTCAGATGTTCATAATTATAGGGACAATCAAGATTTTTTTCGTTTTATTTAACTTGCTAGCGGATAAATTACAGTTCGCATGCGAATTTGTCAACTACTAGATTAATTCATATATAAGCCTTCAATTTTTCTTGAACGGACATTACTGATAATTCCTCGAAAAAAAGAACGTTCAAGTAGTAAAGTATGATAAAAGGGTTTTTTAAGTGGAAGGATAATTTCAATCCACCGTATTTCTAATGAAATTCGAAGATCTAAAATTGCTGAAGGAAATGTGATCAAACGTTGAACTGCTGGTTCGACAGGAGAGGGATCTGATGCAAAATAAGAGTTGTTTTACTGAGATCGAAAACTCATAATTCCTCATACTGTTCTAATCAAAATGACTGCTGCTGAATTTGCTCGTAATTTGGAACGAAAAGTTGGGGTCCACATTTATGCATGTTTAAAATAATTAATAATATGTTAAAATGAATAAAAAACCTGTGATAATCAATAAGCATTTAATGGGGGAAAAAAACGTCTGTATTAAAGTTAAATAGGTAAATGGTAAAACGGTAAAATGTTGCATTTTCGGATAAAAAACATTTTATTCTTGATTAACCAAATGGTTTTAACAGTTACTGGCACGATCTGAAAATAGTGAAAGACAGAGCAGATTTTTTAAATTCAGATATGAATCGGTCATTTTAAAGGTGGATCTATGGTGCTCTGGGGAGCTGTTTCTATTGAAGGCAGAATGAATTTAGTAATTTTTTCTATTATTATGAACATCAAGAGAATATCCACAAATTTTAAACGTGAAATTCTCAGATTTTTGTCAGATATTTGAGGGTAATAATATTTTTTTCAACAAGACTTATATTTTTGCTCTACTTGTAGAGCAATAGGAAATAGTTTGAAGAAAGAAATTTCTGTATTGTTGCTTTTCCCGTAGCCTAAAAGTTGAAAAAATCCTAACTTATATTAGAAAAGTGCATGCAAGTGGAAAGCAATTTTAAATAGTTTAAATGTATTCAGAATACGTATCATCCATGCTGTATGAAATGGTATTGAAACTGAATATTAAAGAATATATGTACATATATATATACTAGCAGGCGACGCCCGCTTCGCTGGTCCATATTTTTAAATGAATCACTATAATTACTGAATTCTCAGAATTGCATTAATTTTTATCACGTGAAAAAAAAAAAGAGAAACAAAATCTGATTAGGAAAAATGTCGCACCGGGTTCTCACTGTCTTCGGAAAAAATTCCCAAAATGCTCTAACTCTTATTTCTATTATTTTCCCCCTTCGCCCCCCTCCCGTCTATCCTAATAATTTTACAAATTCGAAAATATCCGCAATCGATTTGTAAGTATCAAAAACCTCTATGCACCAGTTTTGAACGATCTATCTCTATTTTATTTTTTTGCCCCTCCCAATAATTATAAAAATTCAAAAATATGCGCAATCGATTTGTAGGTATCGAAAACCTCTATGTACCAATTTTGAATGATCTGACTCTATTTTATTTTTTTTCGCCCCACCGCCCCCCCCCCTTCTCGCCCCTCCTAATAACTTTACACTTTCGAAAATATCCCCATTCGACTTGCAGGCCTCTAAAACCTATCTGTAACAATTTTGAACGGCCTAACTGTATTTCTATTTGTTTTTGCCCATAGCCCCCCCTTCCCGCCCCTCCTAATAATTTTACAAATTCGAAAATATCCCCAATCGATTTGTGAGTATCTAAAACCTCTATATACCAATTTTGAACGATCTAACTCTATTTTTATTTTTTTTTGCCCCCCCCCCTCTCCCCACCCCCTTCTCGCCCCTCCTAATAACTTAACACTTTCGAAAATATCCCCATTCGACTTGCAGGCCTTTAAAACCTGTCTGTACCAATTTTGAACGGCCTAACTGTATTTCTATTTGTTTTTGCCCATAGCCGCCCCTTACCGCCCCTCCTAATAATTTTACAAATTCGAAAATATCTGCAATTGATTTGTAAGTATCGAAAACCTTTATAACCAATTTTGAACGATCTAACTCTATTTTTATTTTTTTGCCCCCCCCCTCTCCCCTCCCCCTTCTCGCCCCTCCTAATAACTTTACACTTTCGAAAATATCCCCATTCGACTTGCAGGCCTCTTAAACCTATCTGTACCAATTCTGAACGGCCTAACTGTATTTCTATTTGTTTTTGCCCCATAGTGCCCCCTTACCGCCCCACCCCCCTACTCGCGCCTCCTAATAATTTTACAAATTCAAAAATATCCGCAATCGATTTGTAAGTATCGAAAACCTTTATGTACCAATTTTGAACGATCTGACACTATTTTTATTTTTTGCCCCCCCCCCATCCCCTCCCCCCTTCTTGCCCCTCCCAATAACTTTACACAATCAAAAATATCCCCATTCGACTTGCAGGCCTTTAAAACCTATCTGTACCTGTTTTGAACGGCCAAACTGTATTTCTATTTGTTTTTGCTCCATAGCCCCCTCCTTGCTGCCCCACCCTGGGGCTGAATTTCTAAAATTCCAGAAATTGGTTTTTAGATAGTTGCATTAGCTATATTTTAGAGCAAATATTTCACTTATATCTATTTTTTTTTTTTTTTGTTTGAGATATATAGGATTAGGCGAAATCACGTTTTACGCATTTGAAATCACGTTTTGCCCCCCCCCCCGCCCCCCTTGGGGACCGAATTTCAAAAATTCCAGAAACCGATTTTTAGACATTTGTATTAGCTATATTTTAAAGCAAAAATTTTACCAATATCTGTTTTTTTTGTTTGAGTTATGAAGGATTTTGTGAAATTACGTTTTGCCCCCTCCCCCCCTTGGGGGGGCGAATTTTGTAAAATCGCTTGCGGCGTTGTGTTTCTCGGGTCGTAAACATTAACCGTGCCGATATTTGTCCCGGTCGGTGAAACGGCCTAGGTTTCTATAGCGGACAGACACACACACACGCACAGAGACAGACTCTGCTCTTTTATATATATAGATATATACCAGAGAGAATGTCTGACTGTTTCACCCTAAAAAGAGACCCCAAAAAATATTAATTTAAAGAATAATTGAAAAAAAAAAATTACTAAGATTCGAGCTGTCCTTATAATTGTGAACGCGTGAAAAATCCTTTTTTTTTTTTTTTTACCGTATTTAAAGTTTTTAAGATAGAAAAACGATAAAACTTTGTCTATTAATGAAATTCAAATTAATAAAAAATATATTTTTTTAAATAATAGTGTTCAGTGTTTAGTTAATATAGAAAAACGTGCGTCCTTATAATTATGTGAAGGAGTGCATAAATAATCGAACTTGGGGAGAAACATTTAAACACCTTTTTTCACATTTAATTATTTACTGAATTTTTCGATGCTTCAAGTTTATTTAAACGCCTCAAAACTATTCTATATTTGGAAAGCCAAATACAGAATAATTTTGGAAACAATCCAAATTTTTCTCAATTTTAGATAGTGTGACAATAATCAGTGTTTGTAATCGCCATCAACTCTGTCTTTACACGACTATACTTCGAAAATTAAAGGATTTTTATACTCGACAGATTTTTTTTTTTTTTTTTTTTTTTTTTTTTCAAAAGAGCTTAAAATGTGCCAGTAATACTAGACACATTTCTGTTCCAGTAATGAGCCCCCATGAACTTTTGTTTAAAAGTCGAAATAAAACGTTAACCGATTGGAAATACACATTTAATTAACAAAAAGTATTTTATTGCCGGCACTAAAAAAAGTAAAAGAGAGAAAAAAAAAATATGAGTAAAATTGTGTCAAATATGAGTATGTCACATGTATAGACCGGAATCAAATCAATACAAATCAGTTTAAAACTACCGCTTAATAAAATCAGCGTCACCGGTTAATTAACTCAAAAAAATCTTTTCAGGAGCAAAAATGTCATTTATGCACTTAAACAAATTTTTATTTACACTGTGATTCTTTATTACTTTCTCTTACCCATAAGGTAGAGAAAGTATTGTTTTTGGGTCAAATTTTCGAACGCGAGATTTTGTTATATTTACACGTTCTGAGGTCCCCTGAGTACGAAAATCATGTTTTTAGCAAATGGTCTGTGAGTCTGTGTGTGTGTGTCTGTGTGTGTGTCTGTCTGTTATCAGCATATCTCAAAAACAAATTATGGCAGAACGTTCAAACTTGGTATTCTAAATGTGTATCATATACGGATGTTACAGTAAGCTTTTCGTTCAGATCAAGCAAATGGTTCGTGTACAGGGACAATCAAGAGAATTCTAATACATTACGTCTATGGGGGAAATTACAGGTAAGTAGAGTTTAACGTCTATAGACTGCACTAAACCAAATGAAACGAATATACATATATATATATATATATATATATATATATATATATTGTAATAGAGATAGTCAACTGGGGAAAAAAATTGTGTATGTAGGAGCCTTGCCTCCCCCCCTGGGGGGAAGTCCCCCCTCGAGGGGAGTAAATTTTCATGATGGGTATCTTTCAAAAGAGCTCGCCAATACCTTTAAAACGAATGGTTGAACCATCGATCTGCGATAATTTAAATAAAGTTATCGATTTTTTTTTTTACTTTTAAAGAGAAAAAAAAAAAAAGAAAAAAAATCTTTTTTTTTTTTTTTTTTTTTTTTGAGATTAAAATGGACTTTTTTCGGATATTTAGTGTTATACTACTTCTTTAATATGGAAATCGTCTGCATTATCATAAAACATAATTTTTTTAAATAATAATTTTAATAAATTATTTTTTAAAAACAGAATTATTTTTTAATAACCGAATTAAATTTTCTATAAATCTAAGTGCATTAATGAAACGGGGGATTGAGAGGGCGGTAGCCCCCCTCACACAGAATTAATTATCGTATAAGACTCTTCCGAAGCCTAATTTGAATTGCTTAACATAGGTTTACATAACATCGTTATCTTACCTCTTAATCTCGAACCTGTATTTATAGTCTTAAATTTCAGGGTAAGAGAAAGTCGTGTGAGTGACACACCAGATTATTTTTTAAATAAAAAAGTAAAATAAAATACAAGAACCCCTCCGTTATCTCTTATTGTCGAAAATTTTACATTGTAGCATAGTTACAAATTAAATACGCCTCAAAACTTGTCTTAGTAACAATTTCAAGGAATAATATATTCTTCAAAACGCGGTAATGATTTACAAATTTGGTCTGATACGCAAGTGACTTTTTTTTTTTTTAATCTTTAATTATTAAAGAACACTTATTCTGAAATAACTAAGAAGCAAGAGGTTTAAACGGAAAGATTTCAAATTTAAAAGCGCAAACTTTCGGCAAAGTAATGATGATTTTCCTCTCAAAGGAAAGCGCATCAGAATTTGGAATGTGTTTTATTTATTTATTTTCAAAGAAAAGTTAATTAATTATGTGTCAAAAATTAATATTATTTATTAATTCCATTATTCGGCATCTTTTGAAATTTCTTTCCAAATTCAAAAAAATAATACTTATAATGTATCTGTGTGTAGATCTCGAGCATAGAAATTCTCACTTATGAACTTTTACTCTTTAATTAATTAATATAACACTAAATATAAATATGAGTATATACGATGAGATTTTTTATACATATGAGCACACATCTGCTCATGTTATAGTAAAGTAATAAAACAACAGAATCAATTCTTTTGCTCGGGTGCGCCGATTTCACCCTACTTCGCAGGCCGAAGGTACACCTTCTCCCGCTCACGGCGGCCTGGAAGGTTGGTTGGTTGAATAAAAATTAGCCGAGGAGTAGTTGGTTGCATGACAATATCCTTTTTCTTGAGTGCAGGAACGCTTGCCGGATTTAAAAATCAGCCACTTAATAAAATCACTTTGGCTCAGAACGAATGTGATTTTAATAGGCGACAGGTATTGTGTAATTTCTTTTACCCTTATTTTATTAATATTTTGTTTTCTTGGAGTATTTTTTATAAAGGAGGTAAGAGATTCTGCATCAAGCCTTAAAGGGAAACTGAGGCCTTAGTCGAAATTTTCAAAGCTTCACAGAATATTCTATTTTCTTATTTTCACAGAATATTTTATTTTCTCACATTCACAGAATATTCTATTTTCTTATTTTTATTTTCTTTTATTGTACTTAACAACACCCTGGGGCGGAAAATGGACTTTTCTAATGCACAGATAACACGCTGGGCTAAAGAGCAACATGGAGGTATACGATAGCGCCTTTTTTTTTTTTTTTTTTTTCTCCCGTAGCAACGCCCGAATCAATTTTCCAGTTTATTCCAGAGATAGAAAAATGGCTCGAAACACATTGGTCTCCTTATAAATGACAAAAATAATTTTCAAAATCTTTTCTAATGAATAGAATAACACTGATTACTCTTCTCCAAAGAACAGCTGACCGCTTACTTGCTGGATCACATTTATTTATTTATTTATTTTAACAATTAAATGACTTTTTAACGAAATTGGCCCTTGTGGGATTCTCCACAAAAATTCTCATTACCAACAGCGATTCCATGAAACAGGCAAAAAAATAGCTAGTCCCACTCCTAGCAAACCACAAATCGTGTTACTACATCCAGAAAATTTGAACGGACAATCAATACCAAAGACACTATAAGTCTGTGAGAACATTTTACGGGGGAAGTAGGTCTTGATGCTTTTGAATCCTAAATCTCCCCTTAAATACGATTATGAATTCATAATTTTTAACGTGCCATGCCGCTTCCAGAAAACAAACTCACATTTTGCAACGATGCAAACACACTTCTGTCTGTTTCCCCTTACACTTTCGTTTCCCCATAACGCTAATTGCCCTGACTCGACGTCACACACATGAAGTAACCAATAAAACCATAATTATAAGAAAGCACCACAGAGCTGGCGTAACCAATAAAACCATAATTATAAGAAAGCACCACAGAGCTGGTGTTTAAAAGTAATTGGTACAAAACTTTGAATAAACACCATAAAATACAAGAACTCACAATAATTGTTTCGGGTCGAAAGAAAACACGACCCTTCATCAGGCAAATAAAGTAGGCACGAGTGCTACAAACAAAGCGCCGCTCTTTTTGCAGCACTTATTTGCAGCCGCTTATTTACATGCCGTTTTTCTTGAACGGTACGTTCACCAGAGGATATATAGTAAAAGTTCATTATAATCGCCCTGTATATTATAACACAGTAATATGGTGTGTTTTTTTCTTTTTTCAGAAAAACAGATTGTAAAGAATGTCAATGAGTTTTCCCGAACTGTGATTCGAAAAACTGTATGGTGGACGCAGTCAGAAAATTTTCTATTTGTGGTCTTCGTATTTCATCTGAATACGGACAACCTACTGCAGTTCTGTAACATCGTAAGCTTTTTGTAGACATGGAGGTGTTTGAGCTAAGTGTTTGGCTAAAATGTGGAAGAAAAAACTGAAACCAAAATCCATGAAACGAAAATTGCAAAATACGAAATTTTTCTTTAATAAAAAAATACTGAGCAAACCACGAGTGCCAATAGGTGTTATATATGTAGTTAATGTTATAAGCAATGATAATACAGAAAGACAGAAAACAAAACAAATGTATATAAATATTTCGTAAAACAAGTTCCCTCTCTTGTAATAAATAAAGCATCACACGTTTTAATGCTAAATGCTGTTGGAATGCACAGTAAAATATAAAAACTATGTATGAAAAATGTCAAACTGATATGTATAGCCAATAACAAAAGTATCCAAATACTAGCAAAAATTCCTGTATAAAAATAGTAGAGTTGATATTGTTTTGTTAAATAAATCCTTGTCGAATCATGTTCTTAGACTGACTAAGAACATGATTCGACAAGGATTTATTTAACAAAACAGTATTAACTCTACTTTTTTTATATAGGAATTTTTGCTAGTGTTCGGATACTTTTGTTACCGACTGTACATATGTAAAATTAAAAATAAATAAATTTAATAGTTATTGGCCTCACTATTATAAGATTATATGCATTTTACAAGTTTTGCATCATAATTCATACTTCAGAAGCAACTTTAAAATAATAATAATATAAGATTTAACTTCCAAGCTTAGACAAAACTATTTTATTAACGATAGCTGAATGAATAATGGGAAGATGCCTCTGTCTAAAATTTCCCGAGAAACTACATTTTGAACAACTTCAGTTTGACAGAATAGAAGAGAATGATTTAGCTTCAACCAATCAAGTGCAGAATTACATGTTGGCTTTCTTTTTTATTCGCCGCAAGAACATATAAAAAATGAGCTGTTACAAGATATGTTACACTTATTCCAATTAATAATCTTTTTAAATATTTTATGCCGTGATATAATATACAGTATCCTTTTTAATTTTCGCCAAATTTTGCCATGAGAATGTGAAACGACGCATGCTTTCAAGGTAAAAGAATGTTTATTGAAAGTACGATTTAACGAACAATTGGAGAAATAGATGAGTAATTTTAATGTACTGAATAATTCTTAAGAAATCATGAGACTTTCTGCGCGGTGAGTTATTTTTGACTGCATGATTAAAAGCACATTACAGAAATTAGACTCTGAGTTCGAAATTTTAGATTGAAATAATACCAATCGTCAAGAGACAAAAATATCCTTTTTCTTTTTAAGTATTCAATCTCAAGGAATATTTTCCTTGCCATGAGACTTTCTTTTACTTTTATATATTTTTATTTTATTGGTTAAAAGAGAGGATAAAACAGTTATTGAGAAGATTAAGTAAAATGCATGTCAAAATTTATTCATAAAACGATTTTAATTAAAATTAAATAGAAAAAAAAAAAAAAAAAGGCAGAGACATACTTCTCCTCTTCACCAAAACAGTTTTAAAGAAGGAACAAAAGATTTTATATGTTCTTGCAGTTGCATAAATTTTACTGTCAAACTAGATGAATAAATACAGATTTCTTGAAAATAAAAATATATCTAAGAAAATACAATTAACACAAAATTAGGCATTCATCTATGCAGAAAAAATAAAGTAATCATGATTTTCAGTAATTATTGATAGCCATGCCATTAAATGTTTGCACTGTCAAATGTATTAATATTAAATCTTCACCAAATAATTGTTTAACCTTACACATATGAGACAAGTGCAATATTTATAATGATAATAATAATAATATGTAAATGTTAATTACTTAAACAGCCAGAAATTAATTTATGTAGGAAAACAATTGTGAGGCACGTTAATGTTAATCAGGGTAATGCAAAAAGAAAAATATTCTATTTTGTTTTAATAAATGCATTTTTATATCTATATATGTAGTAGAGAGTTGTAATACTTTTATTATTGAGCAAAAATTATTTTGCATGAGCATCAAAAAGATTATTATGTATTTGTTGTCAGTAATCACAATAGAAATAATAATTTTTCTCTGTGTATACACTACACTGTTAAAATTTTCAGTTCAAGGTTGAACCAAATGTTGGTACTACAGTAACTTCAATTTGCTAAGTTCAACCAAAATTTGGTACACCTGTAGCCGCAACCATGCGATGGTGAAACCTTCTACCATAATTTAGTGCTTCTTGTTGAAATAAAAGCACGAAATTATGGTAAAAGATTTCTCCCCTTTGTGGATATAGCTATTGCAGCACAAGCCTTGGTTTAACGAAACACCAAATAACTGTATAAGGTTTCATCATCGCATAGTAGCAGCTACAGTGGTTCAACCTACACTGTAAAAAATAAGTCCTGTTTTCTGCCAGAAATTTTCTGTAATTAAAGAAAAAACGCGTAATTTACAAAAAAAAAATACGTTGCAAAAACGTATTTTTTTAAATTACAGAAAATTTCTGGTAGCAAACTTTATTTTTGCTGTGTAGGACAAAATTTTTAACAGTGTACTAAAAGTAAAATCCTACATTTTACCAAAAAAATCCTTTCAATTTAACTGCAACTGACATTCTGTGCCATGATTTACCATTTTAATGGTGCTATTTCAGTAGTACGCATCATTGAAATGGTAAAACGTTGTATCAAAATATTGGTTTCAGCTAAAAATGCCTAATTAGCACCATTCTTTTGGTGAAACATTGAGCTACTATTTTTAACACTGTGAATTAAAAATAATAATAATATAATATATATTATATATGAAGTGTAAATCTATAAGTGCGTTATTTTTATTTTGTTAACAAATAAAAAAAAAATTGTCTTGAATTGTCCAAATTACCAGTGCAAATAACTTCGAATGTAGTATGTAACTTTTATAATTATGATGATATACTGAAGCATTGAGATATATTGGGCATAGAAGTTTATAAATCCAAAAGAAACATAAGAATGTGTATGGTGTGAGTTGTAGTTAGAGAAAGTAAAAGATTGTCTCATGTGCAAAAGTCTGAACTATATATATATATATATGTATGTATGTGTGTGTGTATATATTTTACTGTTACTGGACAAGACAAATTAATCATGTAAATTTATGATTGACAAACAGTTTACCCAAAATGATTGTAAGGTAAATTTTATGTTATATATATAATGTGTAAACATGAAGTACTTGTGTAATAAATTTGAATAATAAATTCTTAAAAAAGTGTGTTGGTTGTGTAATTTATGAATAATGAAAAAAACCTTACCAAAATCTATAAATACTAAAATACTACAATATACAACGATTGCACTGAGAAACAAGCTGTATAGAATTATGAATAATTAAAAAGTGACTGAGTGAGTATTATGCCAATAATTGCAAGTATAAAAATTTCAATTAATTTGTAATATATCATGAAGTACTAAAAAAATATATGTATGCATGTATTCATAAATACCAAAATTATACATACACTAAAAATGTATTAAATAATTGCAGATACAGAAACACATTAAATAACTAACCATAGGAAAATGTCCAAATGATTTGTGTTGAAATCATATGTGTATGTAAAATAATGTCAGTACCATACTTGTCAACATTTTGAATTACTAAATATGATTTATCGCCACTATTTTTTAATAGAAATCTTTCATTTTTCTATAATTAAATAAAGTGAAAATTGCCTCAGAAAGTTTCTGGTATAAACTCTCCCGTCGAAATCGGGAGATTTGGTAGCTACTTTGAACTTTTAACAAACATATTTTTCGTGCAAATGATTTCATAAAAAGATATACATACATAGTAATAATGTTGTTTCTAACCGATGTACTTAAAGTACTGATTGTATTAATACAAATATTATGTATTAGTTTGAAAAATGTTGGCTTGTGCAAAATTTTAAAGTTTACAAGGTAGGCGAAGTTACAAAGAACCAAAAAACTGGACTACACATGAGCAGTCGATAATACTCATACATGGCGGCAAGTGTTAAAAAACACCAGAATCATCTGTTTCTTAAAAGATTAATATGTTGTTTGCTGTTATGGGTTGCTATTTATAACTATAACTTGAAACTTGTAATTTTACGTTTGTGCCGCCATCATCTATTAGAAATTAAATTGTTTCTATTCGATGTACTTAAAGCACTAATTGTATTAATACAAATATTACGTATGATTTCATGAAATAGATGCTTGTGCAAAATTTTAAAGTTTACATGGTAGGCGAAGTTACAAATAACCGAAAAAGCTGAACTACACATGAGCAGTCGATAACACTCATGCATGGCGGCAAATGTAAAAAAACACCAAAATGTATCCACTCCTTAAAAAGTTAATACGATGTTTGCTGTTATGGGTTGCTATGCAGACCCCATTCCTTCAGTTGTTATTTACAATAACTTGAAGCTTGTAGAGAGAGAGAGTTCTACATTTATACTACCCTCATTTGTTAAAAATTATCACAAAACACCCTTTTCTTAAAGAGTTTGGATGACATTTGCGGACTTGGGTTCCTAGTTCCTATATAATTCTGAAACCTTATGATGTGTCCTATTTCCTCTTAAAGTTTGTCGTTGTAATTTTGGAACACACGGAATTTATATATATATTCTGATAACAATAAGAATTATAACAGAAAATAAACTGATGACTAATTTGCCACAAGAACCCACAAAAGCTTAATCGATTACAAGTTAACTAAAATAAATAATCTTATACTATTAAGTGAGCAATATTTGTATATATATCTGTATATTTCACTGTTCTCGAAAACGGTAGCTCGGACGGTCACGTGATTTAACACAAAGGTGCCCTCCGAAGGATCATTGTGCACATCGAAGTCAGATTTTCGAATTTTTGATTAGTTTTCTTTAAATTAATAAAAACATGAAAATAAAACTTCCCATTTCTATAATGACGCAGATGGAGAATCTTAGGAGAGATTTGATTGGCTTATTTGATTTTCATTGATTTGAGTGTATTTCACATTGAACTACAGCTACGTTATGAAGAATTACAAGAGATTTGATTGGTTTATTTCATTTTCATTGATTTGAGTGTATTTTACGTTGATCTAGAGCTACGTTTTGAGGAATTACGAGAGATTTGATTAGTTTATGTGATTTTCATTGATATGAGTGCATTTTACATTGAACTACAGCTACGTTATGAAGAATTACAAGAGATTTGATTGGTTTATTTCATTTTCATTGATTTAAGTGCATTTTTCGTTGAACTAGAGCTACGTTATGAGGAATTACCAGAGATTTGATTGGTTTATTTGATTTGCATTGATTTGAGTGTATTTTACGTTTATCTAGAGCTACGTTGTGAGGAATTACGAGAGATTTGATTGGTTTATTTGATTTTCATTCATTTGAGATAATTTACGTTGAACTAGAGCTACGTTATGAGGAATTACAAGAGATTTGATTGGTTTATTTGATTTTCTTTGATTTGAGTTTATTTTACGTTGAACTAGAGCTATGTTTTGAGGAATTACCAGAGATTTGATTGGTTTATTTGATTTTCATTGATTTGAGTGTATTTTACGTTTATCTAGAGCTACGTTATAAGGAATTACGAGAGATTTGATTGGTTTATTTGATTTTCATTCATTTGAGATAATTTACGTTGAACTAGAGCTACGTTATGAGGAATTACGAGAGATTTGATTGGTTTATTTGATTTTCCTTGATTTGAGTTTATTTTACGTTGAACTAGAGCTATGTTTTGAGAAATTACAAGAGATTTGATTGCTTTATGTGATTTTCATTGTTTTGGGTGTATTTTACGTTGAACTAGAGCTATGTTATGAGGAATTACGAAAGATTTGATTGACTTATTTGATTTTCATTGATTTGAGTGTATTTTACGTTGAACTAGAGCTACGTTATGAGGAATTACGAGAGATTTGATTGGTTTATGTTTTCATAGTTTTGAGTGTATTTTACATTGAACTACAGCTACGTTATGAGGAATTACCAGAGATTTGATTGGTTTATTTGATTTTCATTGTTTTTAGTGTATTTTTCGTTGAACTAGAGCTACGTCATGAGGAATTACGAGAGATTTGATTGGTTTATTTGATTTTCATTGATTTGAGTGTATTTCACGTTGAACTAGAGCTACGTTATGAGGAATTACGAGAGCTTTGATTGGTTTATGTTTTCATAATTTTGAGTGTATTTTACATTGAACTAGAGCTACGTCATGAGGAATTACGAGAGATTTGATTGGTTTATTTGATTTTCATTGATTTGAGTGTATTTTACGTTGAACTAGAGCTACGTTATGAGGAATTACGAGAGATTTGATTGGTTTCATTGATTTTCATTGATTTGAGTGTATTTTACGTTGAACTAGAGCTACGTTATGAGGAATTGCCAGAGATTTGATTGGTTTATATGATTTTCATTGATTTGAGTGTATTTTACGTTGAACTAGAGCTACGTTATGAGGAATTACCAGAGATTTGATTGGTTTATTTGATTTTCATTGATTTGAGTGTATTTTACGTTGATCTAGAGCTACGTTTTGAGGAATTGCCAGAGATTTGATTGGTTTATTTGATTTTCATTGATTTGAGTGTATTTTACGTTGAACTAGAGCTACGTTATCAGGAATTACAAGAGATTTGATTGGTTTATTTGATTTTCATTGATTTGAGTGTATTTTACGTTGATCTAGAGCTACGTTTTGTGGAATTACGAGAGATTTGATTAGTTTATGTGATTTTCATTGATATGAGTGTATTTTACATTGAACTACAGCTACGTTATGAGGAATTACAGGAGATTTGATTGGTTTATTTGATTTTCATTGATTTGAGTGTATTTCACGTTGAACTAGAGCTACGTTATGAGGAATTACGAGAGATTTGATTGGTTTATGTTTTCATAGTTTTGAGTATATTTTACATTGAACTACAGCTACGTTATGAGGAATTACCAGAGATTTGATTGGTTTATTTGATTTTCATTGATTTGAGTGTCTTTTACGTTCAACTAGAGCTACGTTATGAGGAATTACGAGAGATTTGATTGGTTTATTTGATTTTCATTGATTTGATGTAGGGATGTCCAGTGATTTTTTTTATTTTTATTTTTTTTTAACATGCTTGACAGTGATTGCTGCGGAAAGGAGTTTCATGCATTTTCAGATTCATGCACAGCGAGGTAGGGGTGTCCAGTGATGTTTTTTTTTTTTTTTTTTTTAACATGCGTGATAGTGATTGCCGCGGAACTGAGTTACGTGCGTTTTCAAATTCATGCACAGCGAGGTAGGGGTGTCCAGTGATGTTTTTTGGTTTTAACATGTGTGATAGTGATTGCTGCGGAAACTAGTTTCGTCCGTTTTCAGATTCATGCACAGTGGTGTAGGGGTGTCCAATAATTTTTTTTTTTTTTTTTTGGTTTGTTTTGTTTTAACGTGGGTGATAGTGATTGCCGCGGAACCGAGTTTCATGCGTTTTCAGATTCATGCACAGCGAGGTAATGGTCTCCAGTGATGTTTTTAGGTTTTAACATGCGTGATAGTGATTGCCGCGGAACCGAGTTTCGTGTGTTCTGAGATTCATGCACAGCGGTGTAGGGCTGTCCAGTGATTTTTTTTCCATGTGCGTGAAGCGTACATACGTGCGTTATAGTGATAACTGCGAAAACGACTTACGTGCGTTCTCTGATTCGACCATCCATCGAATAGTGACTTTTACTGTACGAGTAACAGCTTCAACTGTTTCCAGAATATTCGAAGAATTAACATTTCTGTTTGACTGTTTTCGAGAATATTCGTTTTGATAATAGTTTTGTTGCACAGATTCGAGAAGTTAAAAAATGGTTTGCTATTTTCAAAGAGATCTCATACTAAAACTGTGAAGAAAATAGTCGCCAATCGAAATATATTTATTTAAACGTTTCAATTAGTCAATTAAAAAGAAATCCTTTAAATATAGTGCCCAGCGAAGCGGACGAATCCTGCTAGTTTAAATAATCTGACACGTATTTTTTAATTTAAATATGGAAAGAAGAATAATACTCACCTTAAAATAATTCCGAGGAAAATACAAAATATATAGAAACATTACAAGAAGGAGCTTTTTAATAACTGTAATCATAAATTTTTAATTAGAAAAACAATAACAAAATGAACCAAAAGAAAGATGAGAAAAGCTTAACGTAAAACCCAACCAACCATCCTCTTTTACTTTTGTGGTAGTCTGTTTTGCAGGTAATTGGCAGTGTTTATAGCTTCGCCCCACAATTTTTTGTCTAAGTGAGCTTCTGATATTTGGAAACATCTTGTAGTAACCAAGTAATGCATGCTAAAGGGATTTATGTAGCAAATTTGAAAAAAATCGTTAAAACCGTTTTTGAAATACCGACTTTCAGTACCGCTGCCGGTTTTAACCAAAACTTGGCAAATTCATTTCTTCCCGGAAACTAAAAAATATATGCGAAAGGATATTTAAAAGGGTGTTAATAGGACGAGTTTGGAGAAAATCCGTAGAGCCGTTTTTTAAAGAAATATACTTGCGAGACCTAGAATCGACCTATTTAGGATATCTATCAATTTATACGTACTAATACGTAAAGGACATCTAAAAAAAGCTGTTTACACAGCAACTTTGAAGAAAATCGCTGGAGCCGTTTTAGAGATACGGACCTACGGTTCCGCTTCTGATCTTCGATGTGCCACTGCCGGTTTTTCAAATTTCAGTAAAAGTTAGAACAATCTGTACACTAGACTTCTCTTAATTCTAAAATTTCGTTATTCTACTTTTATTGGCTTCGGAGATATGATAGTCAGAACTCTCCCACACTTACACATACACACACATACTGACCAATTTCCGAAAACCACTTTTTTGAACTCAGGAAACCCTAAAACATGTAAATCAGCTAAAAACTCGACACTGAATTTTTTGACCGAATACAATACTTCCATTACCTACGGAAATTAGCTAACGGAAGTGAAAAATGTTTTTAGGGTTGTTTAAATGCACATGTAGTTAATTGGTCATTCATGATTTTGTAGCCAAAAGTTAAGCTTTCCTTCTCATTCACTAGAATTTCTCTAAGTATTACACAACATAATAATCTTAATATAAATAAAAGTCATTGTATTTATGCGGATATTTCTTACATCTGCTTCCTAACCACTAGGCCAATTTGAACCAAATTTGACACAGTTACTACTTATGACCATAGTTGGAGTACTGTGGGTGTTTCAAATTTCTAGCGCATGCGCAATGGGAGGGGGTGAGAAAAAACCCTTTTAAAACCCTATTTTTGTATGATTTCTTCAATATTATTGTGGCTATAGGAACTTCAAATTCGATAATGTATATATATTCTTCCAAAAAAGAAGGTTATAAAAATTTGAAATTAAAAAACGATGAGATGATTAAAAGAAAATTTCTAAAATCACACTTTCGTCAAAATTTCATGCTTGCGACTTAAAAATTTTACTGTGAATACGTAACGAATAATAATGATTTAGTGTTTTAATATAATTAGAATAAAAAAATATATAACATATTAGAATGATGTCACTTTCACAAAATCTCCCAAATGAAGTACTATCGTCTTTGAAAATGACGTCATTTCTTAGAAGTTATTCGATAGAAAAGGTGCATTTAAATAGAGAAAACTGCTACGCTTTACTATGATTGTGTCGAACTTTTATTTACTAGCGATAGAATAAGGAGTAAGAAATAGTAATGTTAACTCCAAATTATAATAAAACTAGCAGTTCTACCCGTTTCTCGCACGGGGAAAAATTTTAAAAAGAAAATTTTAAAGCAAAACTAATTAATTTGACTTGTTGACCATAGATTCTTTATTTTGATCCCTAATGAAGACAAACTTTGTCCAAATCTATTGAAAAATTCTATGGAAACCACTGCGATTTTTCCCGTGTGAAGAACGGGTAGAAATGCTAGGCAGACTCCCCCCACCTCCCCATCCCCCCACAAGCATATTCGCTTAAGTGTTAAATTTCGGACGATTCTTATATTTTGCCTTAATTAGGGCCAAGGAGGAGACATTTTCTAAATTTTATCCTTCTACTGGAAAAAACTGCGATTTTCCTTTAGCACTCTTAAGGTTTAAATTTCGTAAATTCTAATCTTTCACTTTCAAAATGCTAAATTTGTAGTGTTTATTGGAAACCAATGCGATTTTCCACGCGTGAAGAACAGGTAGAACTGTCAGACGTCGCCTTTTCCTCCCTTAAGGACTAAATTTTTAAAAATTCTTTTCTCTTAATTTGGGTTTAAGAAAAGGTCTTTTTGCTAAACTTCAAGCTTCTAATAGAAACAACTGCAGAAACACCGTAAAAAGGTTAATAACTTCTACTTCCCTTTCAATCACTTAAAGGTTAAATTTCATTAAATCCGTTTATAGCGAGCTCCTGTCATGAAAAGAACTAGCTTACCAAACGGCATGTTTTTAGCTTTGGCGATTTGGACTCGACATTGATAGATGAATGGATGAATCAGTGATATTTTGCCACTGTATAGAAATATATGAGAAGACTTTTGCACTTGTAGATAAATATTTTATTTTTCTGAATAACAAATACAACTTTGCTGTGCTTTGCTTGTGCTGTGAGGTGTAGGCTACAGCTTGTGCCGGCATTACCTCAAATGATCCGCTGCCGACGCAGCATCCTAGCTGGCCAGCAAAACACACCAACAGAAAAAAAAGGGAAAAAGCGGAAAAAAACGAGAGTAGGCAAGGGATATGGAACCAAACATAAAACAAACTCGTTGTACTGAAACAGGAAAAACCAAAGAAAAAGTAAATTACAGGAAGCAGGAGACAAACAACTCAGTTTCTTACTGTTGATAATTTAAAACTTTAAAACCGCCCACTGTGCAAATACAGTCTGATGAAAAGCCGATAAAACATAGTGTTGGAGCTTAGTAGGTCCCAGAACTCGGACCAGTCTGGAGTATTTGAACAGTCGATATTCATTTCTTTAAGCAGGTAAGTTCTTTCGTCGGCCCAGGCGCGACAGTCAAAAATGTAGTGCTTTTCTGTTCCGTATCCGCCCCACAAAATGAGCACATGGGCGAGTACCAAAGCTTGCATTTGAAAAGTCTATATTCCGTAGGCAGGCTTTCGGTACGAAACCGAGCTAACAAAACGGCTTCCTTCCTATTATGAATATTAGTATAGTGAAGCTTTCCTAAGTGATTGCAAGTTTCTGCATATTTGCTATCATTCCACCATTGTTCGAATTTGTACTTGAGAGTTCGGTGGAGATGTTTCTTAAGATCTTCTTGAGCAATACCACTATACGTAGAGATAGCAAACGGCCCGAATTTGGCCAGCTGGTCGGCGCATTCATTAGCATGAATACCAACGTGTCCCGGAACCCACATTAAAATTAGTTTTTTAGCTCTCTGTGTAGCTTGTTGCAAGGTATGATAGAGATAGAGGATACAAGCAGGAGATTTCTGATTGGATGATTTGAGAGCTGCGAGAGCTGACTTGCTGTCGGAGATTATGATGTAGTTATCATCTTTAACAAAACTTTGAACTGCGAGATTGATGGCTAATACCTCAGCAGTAAAGACTGAATTTAAGTGCTGGATTATATGGACTTTTTTTTGTTGGCTAGCAATATTAATAGCGGCAATAGAGGTTTTGTCCATGTCTTTAGAGGCATCTGTAGCAATAAGTTGGTAGTGCCGGTAATTTTCTGCGAGATATGCGTAAAATAATTGCTGGATAATGGTGGGAGGGAGATCCTTGGTTTGAAAAGGGAGACTGTTATCAATAATGTCCACATACTCTGAGATTATTCCGTTGGGCCAATACTTTTGGATGAGCATGGAGTGGGAATACATCGAACCATTAACAAACCAGGAGAAGTCAGCTGAATAGGAAGCAGGAGAAAGAAGATTATAACTTGCAGCATTAGAGCAGCGAATATAAAAACAGTCAGCTAAATAGTTTCTTCTAAATGTCAGAGGAATTTGATTGGCTTCGCGATATAATTTGTAAATGGGGGTCCATTTTGGAAGACCAAGGGCAAATCTTAGAGCAGCGTTATATATAATGTCCAGAGTCTTAAGCACAGTTTTAGATGCAGTTTGATAAATCACACACGCATACTCAATGGTCCCACGAATCATGGCATTGACAATATGAATCAAATGCCAGGAAGATACACCCCACCGAGGGGATGCGATAGCTTTAAGAAAATTGAGACGCTTAAGACATTTCCTTTGTACCTGTTGGATATGCAGCCTGTAGGTCAATTTTTTCTCAAAAACAACCCCTAAGATCTTCATGGAATCTTGCCAAGGGATGGTAACGCCTTTAAGAGAGAGGAAAGAGTCTGAAGTATCATTCTTACGTGATAAATTAATAGCTGCGCACTTGTCAGGGCGGACTTCTAAATGCCAATAGTTACACCATGTATTGATCCTGTGCAGGGTTTCATTGAGCTTACGGCTAACGTTTTCCATTGAAGTATCAGAGTAGTAAAGAATTATGTCATCCGCGTAGACGACCATCTTAACACCAGAATCAATACATTCAAAGAGATCTATCTTGTAGATCAGAAACAGAATAGGGGAAATGACGCTGCCTTGGGGGACACCACGATTGGATGCTACAGAGTTGGAAACAACACCACGCCACCTCACTTTTAGGATCCTGTTATTACATAATCCAGTTGGATCACAAGGCCACATTACCACCAATTCCAATGGTGACCATTTTGTAAATGAGGGCATCTCTCCAGATAGAATCATATGCTGATTGGATGTCCAATTTAACAGCACACACATAATTATTCTGGCACCTAGCCTGTCGAATGTCTCTCTCCAGAACCCATAAAGCTTTACAACAGTCGCTGTTTGGAAGGAAGCCAAAGTGTCTCTCGTTCAGGATCGGATTAGACATAATCCAGTCTAACATACGTTTGAGGATCATTCTCTCCATTACCTTGCAAAGCACAGAAGTCAGGGCAATTGGACGATAGGACTCCACATTGAGCTTGGGTCTACCAACTTTCCAAATGGGCAAGATAATAGCAGATCTCCATCCTTCAGGGACATAACCACTTTCAAACATGCAGTTTATCATGTTAAGGAGATTCGCCCTACTTTGCTGGTTGAGAGCTTTAAGTCTGCTGACGGTGACCCTGTCTTCGCCAGGAGTTGTGTTTCTTGAAACACTAATTGCATTATTTAATTCCTCTAAGGAAAAGGACTTATTCCAGAGGGTGCATGAGTTGCTGAGATCATAGTGAATCCCAGGAAGAATTTCCCGGTTCCCGAAATTTTCAGCAAACGCTTGAGCTTGCTCCCTGCGGTCTGCAATATTTACGCCATTAAGGTTGATCGAGAACTGCGAGTCAGCTTCCGGGGCTCTCCTAGAGATCCCTTTAATAATTTTATAAATGCTGCCGGAATTGGCGGTAGTGCAAACGTTGCTCCAATAAGCTCGAGCTTGTTTTCTCATATAAAGTTTAAGCTGAGCAGAAAAGTTTTTGTACTGACGCCAATGGTCCCTACTCAGGTAGCCTTTCGAGAGACGGAGAAACTTTTCTTTTTGTCCCAACAGCCAAGCGCACTGGGAATCCCACCAGGGAGGATTATCATTCAGTTTAATATTAACAGGGAAAGAGTTCTTTTTTGTAAACACCTGAAGGATCTGTGCAAAATCTACAACAGTAGGGTTGACTTCATCTGTAAGCCAATCATTCATATTCATGTCAACGGCAGACCAATTAGTCCACGAACGCCTACAGTAAACAGGACTAGAGGGAAAATCAATGTGAATGGTAATCGGAAAATGATCCGAGTCAAAAGGATCGGGGTGCACCTCCAGATAAGTTCTGCGAAACATTTCTGGGCTGGAAATTGATAAGTCAATCAGCGACATGGCCCCATTAGAACTGATGTGAGTGGGCTTACTAGAGTTTAAAAGACAAACATTACAGTTGAAAAGCCAATTTGCTATCACATCAGAACCCGGAGAATTGCAGGAGTTGCCCCAAGCCACAATCTTTTGATTGAAATCACCTAAAATTAGGAAGGGGGGATGAAGATTTTGAACAAGATTTTGAAGCCAAGATTCTCTGAAGTTGCCATGGGCAGAATATAAGTTTATGATGGAAAGCCAACGATTAGAAAGCCAAACTCTAATACCAAAAGCTTCAACTCTGTCCGGATCGGAGAAGTCAGTATGTATCCGGGCTGAAGAGAGCTTGCTATTCACAGCAAACAACAAGCCCCCACCTCTGCCAGCACGATCAAGGCGATAGACAGTTTTCCCTGGGAGGATAAACTCCTGGGGGGAGAAAGGAAAGTCTCCTGAATAACCATAATATCAGCATTGGCAAAACTAGAACTCTTAAGCCAAAAAATTTTAGACCGGATGCCCCTGGCGTTCCACTGAACAAGACGAGAAGAAAAAACTGACGCGCCTTGAGCCATAAAAAAGGAAAAAATGAAAAAGGGGAAAAACATAAGGAAAACGAAAGAGGGGCGAAACAAGGAAACCAAAGAGGGAATACTAAGTATCCCCCTCCATACCTTCCTCGGAAAGGTTGATAGCAGGATCCTGGTAAAAATCAGCATCAGAGGAGTCGTTGACAAAGGCAGAAGGAAGAAGTTCGTTAACTGGAGACGAGGGTTTTCGACGCTTATTTTTAATAAGCTGAGGAGACTGTTGAGATTTGTTTACAGTAGACTTATCAGTTTTAACTTGAATATTACCGGTGGAGACGGTTGTCAGAGAGGAGGTTAAGCCCTGAATAGCTTGCAGAAAGAGGTTTGCTTGTTGCTGCATGGCTTGCATTATCAACTCTTGAGTCCGTTGAAAAAAAGAGTCTAAGGTTTGAGTAAGCTCTTGTTTAGTAATAAATTTATCAAGATTTTCAGGAGTAGAGGAAACCGTTGCTGCGTAATTTTTTGCACGGGAATGTTTGGCGAAACGTCTTCGAGCTTCGGTGATAGGTAAATGGCTATCTGTCTTAAGTTTTAAAAGGTCCATTTCTTTGGCTCTGGCAGAGCACTGGAGGTCAGAAGCTAAGTGGGTAGATTCACAATTAACACAAGAGAGCGTGTCACTAGTACAAACATTAGCGGAGTGAAAACCACCACATTTACGGCACACCGTTTCGTATTTACATTCCATCGTGGCATGGTCAAAGCGCCAGCAGTTTAAACACTGCCGAGGCCTGTCGTAAAACAGCCGTATTCTTTCCAGCATATGTAACATTTTTACTTCCCTTGGGAGAATGGTGCCAAAAATAGTGACAAGAACCGTTTCTGATAATTGAACTGACCCAGAGCGGTCTTTCCTCGTAAAGCGCCGCATCTCTTTAATTTTTAAATCATTCGAATTTTGAATTTCTTGTCCAAGCTCTTGGAGGGGGAATGCTAGGGTCAATGTTGTGGACCACAAAACGGGAGATGATGTACTCCTGCTGTACGTTAGCCTGAACTGGGATGTTCATGAGAGAGTTTATTTCCGCAGCAACAAGAGCACATTTTTCATCGGATGTTTCAATGAGGAGTCTGCCAGTTCTGGTAAATTTTATATGCAATGGGGCGTTAACACCGAGTTTATTGTCTATCTCAGATTTTAGGACTTGAGGTTTGTTGCGTGGTAATACACCAGAAAGTGGGTCAAAAAACATACATACATTTGTAGCACCATTAGAAAAAGCATATTGGAGCTGGAGTGCCGGGCTAATTATTTTAATATATATATTAGGGTCGTTGGAGCTCGCATTACTCACTTTAATTTGAGACTGCATTTTGAAAAAGAGGGGGAGGAAAAAATAAACCCTCTGCCGACTAGGCGAGGTAAACCAAGTGCACTTAACCTAGAAGTGCCCACAGAATAAAGAAATACCAAAAAGAGAAAAAACAATAAAATAATATATAATTAGAGAAGCACTCACCCAAGAACAACCAGGGGAAACGAAAAAAGACAGAAAAATAAAATAAGTCACTACCCTTACGTAGCCGAAAAGAGCCACGTCTACAACAAAGTCCGCTGGAGCAGCTGAGCAAAGAGCAGCCTACACCTCCGAGAACCCAAAATCTCTCCGCGTACAAACAAAACAACCTTTCAAATTTATTCCACACAACAAATACAAGCTATTTTTTCACAACAACAACTTTTCATTTACAAGACTGTTGCCATTCGAGAGTTATGAATGAACAAATGAATTATTTTTTAAATAATTCATTTGTAGCAGGCGATACTGTCCGCCCGCGGACGATTGATCCCTGGTTGGCAAAGTGCCAGGACGATTCCACTCACTCGCTGGGAGGCACAGCAAAGGAAGAAGAAAGAGAGAAGGGGGGGATTTTTTCTATTATTCTTGTTTCTTCTGTTATGTGTACAATCGGAACAACTTTAGTATATCCCAAAAACGATATTTGGCGATTTTTTGTTGGCGATTATGGCTAAATCATAAATGATATAATCATAATCTAAATCATAAAACATAAAACTTAAAATCATAAATCCAAAATAAACAACATATAGGCTGCCATATTATATCGCAAACAGTCCAGAACGACATCGTTATCGTTCAAAACGCCGCCAAAGAAAAATCGCCAACTTCAGCTGTGGGGATATACTAAAGTTATACCAATGGATACCATCTGGTACAAGTTCTCGGATTAAACCTCTCCGTAGTGAATCGAAGCGTATTGTACATAATGTCATTAAGTTTTGCGATAAAGAAGCTTTAGAAGGAGAAGTTATTGTTTGAAGAATTTTTATTATTTCTTCAAGAATTTTGATAATAAATATCAAAATGAAAGGACGTGTCAAATATTTAAAGCAACATCCAATTTTAAATAGTGCCATTTTAAATAATTTGTTCGTTCGGTGCAACTTGCACATTAGTCCAGTGAGGTGCAACTTTCACATTAGTCCCTCTAGGTACAACTTGCACATCAGTCTCCTTTAAATATAGTGACCAGCGAAGCTGGCAAAGCATTCGTTGATTCACCAGCTTAATTGATTTCACATTCCGTCATTTTTGACGGTGTTATATACTAGTTTGTAAATAATAATTGACATAATTTTTTAATTAGTGTTACACACTTCAAAAGTTTCAAAATACTTTTTTTTTTTTTTTTTTTTTTTTTTTTTTTTTTTTTTAAATAAGTAATATTTATATTGAAATCTAAAACTATCCCTTTATAATATTATCAGTTTTTCTTTCTTTTAATTAATCGTAAAATATTTATATAACCAGATATTCAAGAATCAGTTCAAAGAAGGAAAAGAAATGCAATCAGTGAGTTTATAATTTTTTCATACCCATAAACAAACACATCCCTAGGTACTACGGACATTCCTATTTTATAAATGGACCAGACTTTTTCACCCATGCGCAGATGACGCCAGGGATCAACCTTCTGCGGTTTATCAGTAACTGTTCAAATTCTTAGACTTATTAATTTGCAGAGGAATAAAAAAGGGCATTAACCCAGACAGCACATCGTCTCCCCAGGATATCTTCAAGATGTCTTCTGGATGAAAAGACATCCCAGAAACGTCCTTAAGATGTACTGTGGATAAGTTAAGCCTAACTGTGCTGTTAGGGAATATGCATAGAAATAAAAAATATGAAACTTAGTATTATAAAAAGGATTCATTTAAATATAGTGACCAGCCAAGCGGGTTAGTGATAATAATAATAATAAACTAAATCGTATACCAATTAGTCCCGGTATCCCCTAAACATTTTTCAACAAATGGTCAATAATTTTTTCCCCCTTGTTCGAAATTTTAAATACTTATCCTAACACCACAATTGTCCACAATACATCCTGAAGATGTCCATAGGATGTCCATAGACGTCCTTTTCATGAAAACCGGAAGATGTCATTTGGAGAATATGTGCTGTTTGGGTAAATACATCTATATCTCATCGATCGTAAGCACACATGTCCTTTCATCAGCAGTGATTTTTATACATTTTCTTACAATTTGTTTTCATTACTTTCTTCCATATAAATAAGAAGAAATTATTCCAAATTCGTGAAATTTTTCGAACTCTGGTTTTCAACGGATTTACAAGTTTTGAGATGTTCTAAACAGGATTTGACTATTTAAAAAAAAAAAAAAATCTGTCGGTCTCCGTGTGTGTATCACAAATTTTGTGGATGCAGTATCTCACGAACAAACGGCCCACCAGCGGCCGAGCGGTTCTGCGCTCAAAGCTGGTAGACGTGAGGTGCCGGGTTCGATCCCAGGTCGCGCGCGTCGGCCTAGTCGTTCGGAGTTTTCCGTGGTTTCCTCCGAAACTTGCGTAAATACGGGCTAGGACCCCTTAGAAAGACCTCCACGGAAGGCACTCCCCCTCAGGCCCAGGACCTACAGCAGTCAATCGGCCTTAATCCCAAACACCAACACACCAAACACGAACAAACGAATAAAATTTAACGAAACGTGGTGTTTAGTTGGAATTTGTCCTAAACTGATGCTGATTGCATTTGTCGATCAATCGCTCAACAGGTGGCGCTGTTATCCTATTTTTTTTCTAAATATTTCACGTGGCAGTATGGGACAAAATCTCGTATAAATGTATGAAATGTGAGGTATTTTTAACCAATGATTGTAAAATTAAAATGCATTATTGATAATAGTAGTAGTAAACTAGGAAAAAATATGTGCACCTAAAAGTATCGCTTCCATTTCCTGGAGAGAAACTACCTCCCAACCCCAGGGATGGAAATTTTCAATATGGTTATATTTTGAAAGAACTCTTGTGATAATTTAAAACAATGTTATATATATATATCTGTATATATATATAAATTACGTGTCACGATGTTTGTCCGGGGTAAACTCCTAAACTAAGGAACCGATTTTAATGAAATTTTGCACACTGTGTGCAGTTTAGTCCAACTTGAGAGATAGGATAGTTTTTATCTCAATTTATTGTCACAATATTGTTTTATTGCAATTATTTGTTAATTATAGATCTTTATTAAAGTTGCTCCAAAATATCTGTGAGTTCCATTAATTTAATTTTTGCCAAAAAAAAAAAAAAAAAAAAAAAATACGAGTTCATTTTCTTTCGACATAAAAATAAATACATTTAATCAAACGTGAACGTTAAAAAATTATAAAAAGTTAAATTATGCATCTCACGAAAATTGACGTCATAATCAATTTAAAGATTTTATACACATTGATAAAGTGCTAATGTAGTTCTATCATAGATATAGTAATATATATAGATCTCTCATCCCCATGTTATCGTACAAAGATTTTTCATGCCGAAAAAAAAAAAATAAATAAAAGCTTTGGAAACAGCCATTAAGTGGTATTGAAAAAAAAAAAAAAAAAAAAAAAAAAAAGGAACGAAAAGAAAGAAAGAAATATGAATTTGAAACTGTATCTGGAGTCTTCCATTCCCCTTTAGCAAATCAATTATTCATAAATTTTATTTGCTAAAATATTAGTATGTATTCCCGTGTGTATTCACTCGGGGAAAGACGGCCATATTTTGGTAAAAACGTCGTCTTTTCCCGAATGAAAAGGAATAACTTTTTTCTCCCCAATGATCACTCTATTCTATATATGCTATACTATATCTATGAGTTCTATACGCAAGCGAAGTGTGACTCACTGACCGTCTGTGCAGCCAAGAAAAAGATTTCCTATGTTAATTGCCCACTGGATTTTTTGTAAGAAATTATTAAAAATCGAGGAAATTTATTTCCCGATTTTAATCCTTATATTTGGGTATAGATATATATTAGTTATCGCGGGTGTTAGATTGAATTATTTTGCTGTCAAATTGACAAAAATTTAATTTTAAATTTCAAAACTCTGTCGCACTTGGCTTTTTTTTTTTATTATTATTATTATTTGGCGATCAAAAGCGTAACACGAAAATATACATGCCAGATGTATGCATTGTACGAAATGTAATATGTATTATTCATTGTACGTATGTATGACATGTAATATGTATTGTACGAAATATTGTTTCATATTATTCATTACTCTTTTAATATAAGTTGTTAAAATAACCATGATTTTTGAAAGGAATTAAATATTTTCGCCAGATAATTTGGCGATATTCTTTTTCTTTTCGCCAAGGATGACAGAAATGAAATCTATTCCGCTGCAAAATATTAGTATCTTACATCAGATATTTTATTTAGACATTTGAAAACAAATTTGACTTCAAACTATGATAGAATATTTATCATTTTCCTTTTAATTAGTATATTACTAGTATATTAAAATTTAAAAGCATGGTATATAAAAAGTTTTTTTTTTTTTCTTTTTTTTTTTTTTTAATCTTATAATTATTCTTATCTTAATCCTCAATGTTTCCCATCTTTATTAACTTGAATTTACTATTAAAATTTTAACATACTCAAAAACTTCTCATCACTTCGTTAAAATACACTAAACTTTTCCAAAATCTTTTTCTATTTAAAATGATACATGTATTTACTTTAAATGTCCAATATTTCATAAGATTTCCAATTTTAAAGTTTTAAAATATTTATCAAATTTACTTATTTTTCTGGTTTAGCCTTATTGTTTTCCTTTTTATAACTACAGCTGTTGCCCTCTTTAAAATATTTAAAATGATGAGGTCATTTTATAGTAAAATTATCCATTATAGCATATATTATATTTCACTCCTCCATAAAAATTGATTTTAAAATCGTCTGTTTCTTTTATACTTTTATTTTAATAGAATTTTAATAGAATTTAATTTATATATTAGTCATTTTAGCAATTTTATCCAAAGTAGCATTAGAAATAATATATATCACTTCTCCATTAAAATTTATAGGACCCTACAATAAAATTAATTTGTGCTTAATATCAACACTACGAAAATTTTTATCAATCGCTTCCAAATTTTGACCTAAGTTTCAAATCTCAACCCTGTGGGTTTTTACATCGGCTACAACGTTTTCGTCTTTGTTCGTAAATAATAATTTGACTGTACTAAATAGTTTACAGCCGTATAATTCAACGTATAACTTAGTCACAGCAACGCGTGGCTGGGTCTGCTAGTATATATATATATATATATATATATATATATATTATTATTATTATTTTTTTTTTTTTTTTAACGAAAAATAATCTCATGTCTCACTCACACGACTTTCTCTTACCCTAAATTTAATACTATAGATTAAGATTGGAGATTATGTGGTAAGATAACGAGTACTGTTATGTAAACCTATGTTAAAACAATTCAAATTAGGCTTCAGAACAGCTTATTTTGACAAAGAGTTCTATGCGAGGGGGGCTACCGCCCCCCTGAAACCACCGTTTCAATATTGTACCCACATTTATGTAGAATTCAAATCTGTTATTAAATTCAAAAGTTCATTTAAAATTATTCAGACAACTTTCACACACAACACTCCTTGAAACTTATCAATCTTGATCAAAATTTTCTAATAACAAACGTATTAACTTCAAAATACCACAACTTGATCGCCTGAAATTATTTGTTTTTAATTTACTCTAAGAGACACAAAGATCAAACGTTAAAAACTTGACTTCGGTATTCAGGAAGCCTCAAAGCGTGTAAATATACAAAACACCAAGCGATGAATTTTTAGCTCAAAACATACATTATTTACCATATGGCTATGAGGAAGTAATTTCAATTCTTGAGCAGCTTTCCTGGACATAGTAAAGTATTATAGTAAAACATTTCCACTAACAATAAAAAAGAATATCATGGCTTAAATATTGGCAGCCCTGTATATCTTTTGAAGGTTAGGTACACACCACACGGTGCACATTAATATAATCCTATATTAATAACACACGGCACAGCCTGAAAGACACTTCCATCAATTTTCAAGTTCTGTCGCACTATAATCTAGTTCTTTGTGTAGCCCTGTAAACGAACAGTGAATGATTTCCGTACCCTATTCTACATGAAACATGTTTATACGCATATAAAAAATATGTATTCGTTTCGTTTGGTTTAGTGCAGTATATAGATGTTAAACTCTTCTTACCTGCAATTTCCTCCATAGGCGTAAAGTATTTGAATTCTCTTGGGTATCCCTGTACACGAAACATTTGCTTGATCTCAACGAAAAGTTTAGTGTAGCATCCCTATATGATGCTACACAGGGAAGGTTATGTATCATGTGGTGTATATATAACCTGCAAAAGATATATATTCAGGGCTTGCGAATATTTCTGTACTGATAAGTATAAAGGATTTAAGTCCATATTCTTGATTTTTCAGGAGACGAAAAATAAAGTTAAACTAACTAAAAACTAATCAGAAGAATCGATTAGGAAAAAGGGATTATGTTGATTTATACAGTCTTTTATACCATTCAGTGATTGTCAACCTTCATTTAATAAAGGGAAAATATTGAATTAAATATTTTATACCAAAGATTAATGCTAAATTTCTTACTTGAATCTTTTTTTACCAATGGATTATCTCAAAGACTAAATGACATGGATTTAAATCCTTTATACCAATCGATAGAGAATTTTTTTCTCAGTCTCACTATGTACTTAATTCAAAATCGACATTTTTGGACTTAAATCCTTTATACTTATCAGTACAGATTTAAGCCATACATTCTTTTTTATTGTAAGTGGAAGCGTTTTACTATAATATTTTACCATGTCCAGGAAAGCTGCTCTAGAATATACACATTTAGAATACCAAGTTTGGACTTTATGCTATGGTTTGTTCTTGAGATATGCTCATAGCGGACAGACACACCCACAGATCAACATGGTTTTTGGATTCAGGGGACCTCAAAACGTGTAAATATAACAAAAACTCAATTTCGAAAATGTGACCCAAAACAATTACTTTCTCTGCCATATATATATATGGGTAAAATAAAGTAAAAAATAAAAATTGCATTTCTTCTAACGTTGGCACAAAATTGACTTTCTTTCAGTTTTCTAACATAAAAATCGTCTGCATTTATCATGGAAAATAATTTTAATGAATAATAATTTAATAACAAATTTGTACTGCATGAATTTGTATAAGATTTTACAGAAGAAAATCTTGTGGTGGCCACAACATACCAGTTGATTAAGATTGAGATCCATATGGATAAATTTTCCAGTTACACGTTTAAAATAACAGGACAGTTCATAATTCAATGCTAAAATTTTAATAAAAAATTATAGTAGCCATGAAAAGTTTCGCAGTCATTTCATAGTACCTAGGCGCTGATCAATGCATCTCAGATCTCACATATGTAATAGGCTTGCGAATAGCTTAAAAAAAAAAAAAAAAAAAAAAAAAAAATGTTTTTATGTACTTCATACCTTTTCACCTTTCTCCCCCCCCCCTTCCCCCCAAAAAAATTCTGGCTGCGCTACTAAGAACCCAAACACTTTTTGAGTCTCAATAGGAAAGACTATTGAAATTTCGGCAAATTCGAATAAATAGAGAAGATTTGTTTTACTTCCGAGATATTTAACTGAAATTTAAAACTGTCGATCTTTAATAGAAAACAGTTTTAATAAGGAATGTTATGTTAGACTACTTTAATGTGAAGTCCATAAGTCCATAACAATGAAATATAAACAGTATATAAAAATACTTTTTAATTTTATCATTGCATGGTGCTGCCATCTCTAGGAGAAATTTGCTTTTAACTACAAAGATATTTTAGCAAAGCTTCCTAGATCTACTAGTAGATCTAGGAAGCTTTGATTTTAGTCTGTTTAATTTAGTTTTTAGACTGTTTAACGTTAGGGCTATGACTTCCATAATTAGAAACAATACATCGCATTCTAAAACATAACATGCCATTACACCTGGATATTTAAATACAGATATTACCTTATTTTACTGAAGAAAAAAAAAAAAAAAAAATCCATTATTATACTTTATTTTAAATATTTTTTCGAAAATTATTATTCACTAAAAATTCTTTAAATAAGTATTGCATCATTTTTATAATTTCAGTATAATTGTTCAGTTCAATAGCGGTTTCTCTATAAGTGAACAGTAGCACATGAACCCACAAAGAAAAACAAAGTAATAAAGTGAAAAGTGAAATAAAACAGTGGCGTACCAAGGGTGGGGAGATGGGGGCGAGGCGCCCTGGACCTCTGATATTATGGGAGTCTCTGAAGTCGTAGGTTTCTATCTAAAGAACCCTAATGTACAAAATGTGACCATAAAGCGACAACTCCAAAACCAAAAATCTGATTTGTGAAAAGCCTGACTAAGGCAAGGCAAGCGAAGCCAATTTCCCTGGCCTTCTTTTGGGTTTGGCTTCCGAATCAGTCTTAAAACTTACTTTACTTCAATGTTTTTTTATAGTAAAAAATTTAAGTGAAGAAATGCAAGGGATGGGACTCAATATAGAAAGAGCTCCAATTTAAAGGGAGCGCCGTCCAGGGAGATTTTCGCCCCGGACCTCGAAAGCTGTGGGTCCACCACTGAAGTAAAATAATATTAAGCATATTTTCTGACTTTACAACAAGAATAGTCTTAATACCCTCCTTTAAAGATTGAAATTCTCAGTAATAATCTTTTGGTAAATATTCTCAAGAATATCCTCATCAAGGAAAATATTCGTGAATATTCTAATCATATTACTTTAAACTTATTATGTATAGCATTAACATCTCTAATTCTAAAATTAATGTATATATATATTAGAAATAAAATAAAAATTAATAATTAATTGGAATTTCATTTAGATATTTTTATTATATTTAAGTTGGCTGTTTGTGTGGGTTAAGGCTGATTGACTACACTAGGGTCGTAGGCCTGTGGGTGGACTGTCCTGCTTGGTGCTCTTTTTAAGGGATTTTAGCCCGTATTTACGGAAGATTCAGAAATTTTTTTTGAAAACTCTGAACGACTAAGTCGACGAGCACGACCTGGGCTCTGGGAACAAACCTGGCACTTCCCGTATACCAGCTTTGAGCGCAGAACTGCCCGACTACTGGTGCGGACCTTTATTTCGTTTGAGATTTTTCTGCAAGATATAATAGCTATCCAATAAGAATCAGTATGATTGCAAATGTATTCTTTGAAATTAATAAAATTTTGAAAGAATACATTTGCAACTTCTTATTTGCATCGAAACTTCTTAGCTCGATTCGAATAAAAAATAAGTTACATTTGAAACATTAGGAAAAAGAAAAAATATGACATTAAATCCATTTTATATTTATTATGCAACTAATATTTTGCATCCATAAAATATGCCAATCTCACAACAGAAGAGCAAATAATTAAATCAGAATTCAGTCTAATTCGCAAAAATTGTACAAAATATGTGAATTGAGTAAATTCTAGCAATAATTGAATATTGATCTCAAGAGTTTTTTTTTTTTTTTTTTTTTTTTTTTTTATGTTCTGAAGTCAGCTGGAAATGTAAGTACTATTGCATGTTTGAAAGGAATATGCATTAGAATCAGTTTGGCAAAAATTGCATTGATAATATTAATCAAGGCTATAGCCAGGAGGGGGATCATGGTTGCTTGATCTTTTCCCAGAATTTTAGTCAAAGTGTATTAGTATATAGTCAAGAGGACTTTAAATACATACCAGAAAAAAATATTTATCTCTGGCTAAATAAGTTTATCTCAGCTTTAACTTAAAAAATAAATCTTAGAATTTCATATAAATTTCTATTTAGTTTCCACCATGACATAAACTGGTACTTACCAACTTTTGTCGCATATCGCCAAATAAGAATCGTTGCTACGCTGTGATTTCTTGAATTTTCATAAAGCTATCTTCTAAACATCTACAGTGCCACATCTAGAGGGCCATTATGGAAGACAATGTTCATTCAATTTGGGTGCATATCGACTGAAAGGCGATGTTGCTATGCTGCAATTCCCCCCAATTTTTGGTAAGGCTATATATCTCAACTTTTATGAAATGTACCAAAAATGTAGCGTAAAAGTGTATCAAGGTATATATTGGCTGACAGGTGGCGCTACTGTTATCCACCTTCTGTGATTTTTCATATAGTTACATCCCAACATCTATTTGTTAAAATTGCACCAAATTGCCTAAATAAAATCGTTGTTCATAATAGAAATAGCCAACCAAATTAAAACTCTTGCACGTGTGGAAGCACTGCTCATCCCCTGAGAATTATTAACCCTTCCCTCTGAGGTGTTAGTTTTCAATATCTAATATAATGTTGCGTACTTGGGGTTTCGTAAGTTGTCTGAAAAGGACAGGTGAAACTTGCAAAATTTCAATAGTTTATTTACAGAAAGTTCCAGAAAAATACACGTCTATAAACCAAATATCAGCTTCTATTCACCAGCAAACACAGCTTAAATAACAGCAGTTAACAGCAAAACCACAGTACAAACTGTATAACAATAACACATAAAGCAAGTCTCATTAAAAGAGGCTCAAAGCAATGCAAGCATTTGACGTAACTTACTGAAGACAGATCTGAGACTGACCGCCTTGGCGAAAAAAACGCTCTTTTTATACTTTTCTATCGAACCCAGACTGTTCTGGAAAATTCTCCTATCTCATCAGTCAATGAGATTAGGGCTTCCATATTTGGTACATCCCTAATAAGTATTTTCTCGCCAAAGTCACCAAAAAAATCGCCAAGGAGGGAACAGTCGCCACTTCCCTTATTGGAGCATTTTTAATGCGTTTCTAAGGGAAAATTAGGCTATTTTAACTCTAAAACCACTAGAAAGGCATAAAATTAGCATTTTATGAACTTACTAAGCCTCTTTGGAAGGATTTATACAAAAATAAACACAATTATTTACAATTTTGTAACACTGCACGTCCCCGGCAGTGCAACCCTTGGTCAAGAGGCGAAACTAAACAAATTAATTAATCTAAAATACAAAAACTAAGTTGCATATAACGATGAAATATAAATACAGATTACAAAATCAAGTGATAAATAGTTACAAAATTTACAAATATGTACAAATATTTATATATGAATATTTATATTACGCATGCGCAAATTTTACAAGTATTTACATTTTGAATTTTAATATTACCGTTAAGTGTGGTACTTGGCTAGCCTATCATAGTGCAGCACCTTCGGTTTTGATGAAGGTGTTTTAGCAATTCTTACAACAACTTCATTCAGTCTTTTTAAGACCAGTTGCACTGTAAGTTGAGAGAGACTCCTATGCGTCGAAAAGGGTTCCACAACCAGACCTTGTCTCTTTCCTGGGTCTCATGTTGTGTAGCCTTTAGATCACACCTTGTCTTCATTTTCTCCATTGCCATGTGAATCCACTCCCGAGCAAAGTTGTGTACGTCATCAAATCGTGCCTGGAGGTCTTGGATGTACTCCTCGGGTGATGAAGGCGCATCTAGTGGACAACCAAACAGGAGATCACATGGAGACGGCGTTCGCGTTCAAACAGCATCTGGGCTGGAGTATAGCCGGTGGTCTCATGGACAGCGCGTCGATAAGCCAGCAGGAACAATGACAACTTCAAGTCCCAATCTTGCTGGTTCCTTGATACTAGAAGAGAGAGGTTCAGGATGGTACGGATAAACCTCTCATCCATGCCGTCTGACTGGGATGTAAGGGTGTTGTCTGGATTTTGTCTATGCCGAGTAATTGACACAATTCTTTGAAAAAAGCAGATGTAAAATTTGTACCTTGGTCAGTATGAAGTTGTAAGGGCGTGCCGTATCTTAACACCCATTGCTGCACTAGAACCTCCGCAACTGTGCATGCCTCTTGATCGGGAATAGGATATGCCTCAGGCCACTTGGTGAAATAGTCCATGATGACGAGGATGTACTTATTTCCACTGGAGGTCCTTGGCAAAGGCCCCAAGATGTCGAGTGCAATCCGTTCAAATGGTGCTCCTACGTTATATCGTTATAGTCTTCCTCGGCTTCGTTTCTTTGGTCCTTTGCGTGCCGCACAAGCTTCACAAGGTTTACACCATTTTTCCACGTCCTCCCTTGCCTTGTACCAGTAAAAGCGTTCTCGAACTTTCTGCAGAGTCTTCATTACCCAAAAATGGCCTCCGGTTGAGCTACTATGCAGCTGCTCTAGAACATCTGAAATCTTCAATCTTGTTAGTACAATCTGCCATCTGAAGCTTTTTCCATCATCAGATTCCCATTTTCTGTATAGTACGCCGTTTCTGATATGAAGGGAGTCCCAGAGTGCCCAATAACTTTTCGTAATGGGGCTAAATCTGGAAATGTTCTGCCAGGTAGATCTGTTGCTGGTCGTCTGCTTCAGCTATAATATTGGCTTTATATCTGGATCTTCCAACTGGGCTTGTCTAAGTCCTTGGTCGCTCCACTGATCCAGTGTCGATGGTGTTGAGACTGTAGCTTGGCAGGCAACCGGATTCATCTGCTGCTATTTCTGTTCGGCTCTAGAGCAAGCAGTACTTGCAGCTTTCTGGGCTTACGCGACAAGGCATCTGCATTACCATGTAAAGTCCCTTTACGATGCCGTATTTCGAAGTCATATTCTTGGAGGCGGGTTCTTGAACTGAAGCAACCACGTTAAAGATGCGTGGTCAATCCGGAGCAGGAATCTTCTGCCATAGAAGTAATGATGGAAATGTTCTATGGCTTTTACAATGGCGAGTAGCTCTTTCCTGGTGGTACAGCAATTTCGCTCTGGTTTAGACAGGTATTTACTCCAATAGGCAATGACACGTTCTTGACCACCAATTTCCTGCGACAGAACAGCACCGACGCTTTCATGGCTGGCATCTGTATCAAGTATGAACTGTTTATCGGGCTGTGGATACGTCAAAATAGGCGATGATATTAAAGCCTCTTTAAGTCTCCTGAACGCTTTTTAACATTCATCTGTCCACATGAACTTCTGTTTGGCTTCCGTCAGCTTGTGGAGTGGTCTGGCAATATTCGAGAAACTCTTCACGAACTTCCTGTAGTAAGTGCATAATCCCAGGAAACTTCGTAGCTGGTGTACATTTTCAGGGCGACTCCAGTTCTCGACTGCAGAGATCTTCTCAGGATCAGTTCTCAGACCTTCAGCAGAGATGATATGGCCGAGATAACTCACTTCACGACGGAACAAGTTGCACTTGCTAGAATTCAATTTCAGGTTAGCCATTCTGAATTTCTCTAGCACCTTACAGATGTTTCGTAGATGGGCTTCAAAAGTGCGCCCCACTGATAATATCATAAAAATATACTAGACAGGCTTCATAGGAAAGTCCTTTTAGAACTGTTTCCATCAGGCGCTCGAATGTTGCAGGTGCATCACATAATCCAAACGGCATAATTTTAAACTGCCGCAGTCCTTTCTCCGTGGTAAATACAGTCTTCTCACGATCGTCAGGATGTAATTGTACTTGCCAGTAACCGCTCTTCAGATCCAAAGTCGAAAACAATTTATTGCCATCAAGTGTGTCCAATGTGTCGTCGATTCTAGGAAGAGGGTAGCTATCTTTCTTCGTGATGTCATTTAAATGACGATAATCCACACAAAATCTTGTTGAACCATCCTTTTTTCGCACCAGTACTATGGGAGAGGCCCAAGGACTCGTTGATGGTTCGATGATGTCATTACGCTGCATTTCATCTAGAAGTCCAGTGACCTCTTCCTGTTTAGCAAATGGAAGCCTTCTTGGATGTTGTTTGATTGGAGGATGATTTCCTGTATCAATTCTCTGCTGGGTGATGTTCGTTCTCCCGACGTCTTCAGTTGTCCCAGAAAAAAGGTCTTTAAATTCATGGAGTAGCTTCTCCGCAGCACATCTCTGTTCATTTCCTAACCCTGCATTCTTGAGTAATTCCGTTGTTAATAGCTCAGAAGACTTGGATTTAATAGGTATTTAACAGGGAGGGGGTGCCGCTCACCATTCCAAGAGTGGTGTCGAGCGCTTCTAGCTATGCTAGTCCCCTCCTCCAGAACGTTTATTTAAATACAAAAAAAAAAAAAAAAAAACAGGCGAAACTTGCAAAAATTCAATAATTTATTTACAGAAAGTTCCAGAAAAATACACGTCTATAAACCAAGTATCAACTTCAATTCACCAGCAAACACAGCTGAAATAACAGCAGTTAACAGCAAAACCACAGTACAAACTGTATAGCAATAACACATAAAGCAAGTCTCATTCAAAGAGGCTCAAAACAATGGCATTTGACGTAGCTTACTGAAGACAGATCTGAGACTGACCGCCTTGGACAAAAAAACGTTCCTTTTATACTTTTCTATCGAACCCAGAACCCAGACTGTTCTGGAAAATTCTCGTATCTCACCAGCCAATGAGATTAAGGTTTCCATATTTGGTACATTCCTAATAAGGATTTTCACGCCAAGGTCGCCAAAAAAAATCGCCAAGGAGGAAACAGTCGCCAAATTTGGCGCCAAATCCATTACTTTCCTTATTGGAGTTTTTTAATGCATTTTTAAGGGAAAATTAGGCTATTTTTAACTCTAAAACGACTAGAAATGCATAAATTTAGCATTTTATCAACTTATTAAGCTTCTTTGAAAGGATTTATACAAAAATAAACACAATTATTTATAATTTTGTAACAATAAGTATTTTTCAAAAGAACACATCAATAGCTTCATAAAGAAAATTTGAATGTTATATATGTGATAATTTAAAAGAAAGTTATCGATGTTTTTTTTTTTTTTTTTGTCCCTATTTTTAATGAAAAAGGAAAGAAATGAATGAAAATCGAAAAGCTGCATTGGCTTTCTTTTAGAACAATGTTTTTCTCACAGAAAATAGTGTACATTCACCATGTAAAATACTTGTTATAATACTCATAAATAATTCGAACTTTGTAAATTTGTGTAGAAAAATACAAAAGTTTTGTGATGGCGACAACGTATACTAGCTTGATATTTGATAAATAATTTGCACTGTGTGAATTGGTGTAGAAAAACATAGAAGTTTTATAATAACCACAACATACTAGTTTGACATTTATATGGTAATGTAGTTGGGGTTGTTATAAAAATATTCACAATTGTACGTAAAGTATGTGTTTAGAAATAAACATGATCACGTGAATTGTAATTAAAACCTTTGAATTTCAGAACAACCTTATGTGAGTTAATTAAACATTATTTATACTGAATTTATGTTTTTGTAATTTTATTACTATTATTACTACTTCGGCAACCAGTTGGTTCGCGACCCCTGAAAATTTCGACATTAGTAAACCCGTGCTCGGAGGCACAAAACATCAGCAGTTTATTTTTCTTTCAATAATTACAACCAATTCATTTTGAATTTCGACCCAAATCGTTTTGAATCGTTCAAATTCATCTTGTTTCAGGGAAGAAACTTTCTGTATTAATATTAAAATTTATGTTTGTTTTATGCAGTTAAAATTAAGCTGCTGACATCCATATAAATATGCATTTAATATATTAGAAAAAAGTATGCTTAAATTACTGTAGTGTCACATTATTTAATGTAACAATATTTTCCTCTTGAAAAGAAAGTACCGCAACACTGAAGTGTGACGAGAGAGTGTTTCAGGTATTTATAGCATATACTTATAAGAAAAATGATTACTTAAATAGTAATTTGCTCGGTAGCCATTACACATCTAGCTATCGTAAATGAATGTATACCCAAATTTATTGCTCACTGCCCATTTAGTCCTCACACTAATTTAAATCGTTTTTGGCATCCGATTATGTTTTTTTTTTTTTTTTTTCGTCATTTTTACCATGTTTTTATTAACTCGCTTGTTTGTTTGTTTGTTTGTCCAGTACAAATCTTGCAATCTATTTTTAACTAACTTCCCGACTAGCTAGATATTTGAAACTTTCAGCTCAGAACACGATGACAACACAATACCTCGAAGCCCGATTTTCGAATTTTTGATCAGTTTTCTTTTAATTAATTAAAATATGAAAATGATAACTTCCTAATAGCTTTAAAATTAGCCATTCAAATATTAGCTATAATTTAATTGTTGCCCCCCCCCCCCCCCCAATAAAAAAAAAAAAAAAAAGTACGCGTTCATTTTCTTTCGACATAAAAGTAAATACATTTAATAAACGTGAACATTGAAAAATTATAAAAAGTTAAATTAGGCATCTCACAAAATTTGACGTCATTATAATTTAAAAAAATTTCTTCTCATTGATAAAGTGCTAATGTAGTTCATGATGCTAATATATCATTAAAGATGACATAATAATACTTTATTTCAATTATATTACATGGTAATCGGTTAAATATGGTTAGGGGCTGCTATCTATTTAAGGGGTTACATAGGTTTCAAAGATTAAAAAAAAAAAAAAACGCATATTTTCTCTCTCTTATACACACACTAGCCAATGAATTAGAAACCTTTAAATTAATATTTTATTGCACCTTCTTCTGTAAGTTGGACCTGCTTTTGCATGAACAAAACAGCCAGTATTCGTGTGGGTAGCGATCTACAAACTTTTGTGGTGCATTTATGTCCAGAGTTTACCATACATTGGCTACACAGACATTAAGATCCTGTAAAGTGGATGGAAGAGAAGATTGCTGACGGATACTCCTTTCCAACATATCCCAACCCAAACATTTTCTATTGGATTAAGATCCGGGCTTTGCAGCATCTAGGGAAACTTTTAGAAGTCAGATTGGTGTTCACTTAACCAACCTCGAACGATTCTACCACGATGCATGCGTTGGGTTGCATTATCGAGCACAAAGTATCCGTTAACTTCGGAGTAAAAGTGTAACATTGAAGGATGCACTTAATCTACAAATATATTCAGGTGCTTTCCATAGTTTTTTTGATTATCCTCAAGTAACATTAGGGGACCACTTCCATAGAAGCAGAACATTCCACATTGGTTTGTAACAGGTTTTGCATAACTTCGCCTCCAGCGAGCATTTGTAGAAACTCTTACAGGTTTCTAATTCATTGGCCAGTGTGTGTGTGTATATATATATTACACATATCATAAATATTTTTATTAAAATTTGGATTATGTAAAAGAGCAACATTTAAACAATATTTTAAAAAATTTTATTAAAAATTCTGGAAAATTCAACTGCTGGGTTCGGGTTTCCCAGGACCCTTCAGAAAACCCGATTTCTCAAAAACAATGCACCGATTTTATAAAAGTTTTGCGCATTTCTTCAAAATAGAATTGACGACTGCTTGAGTGAAAAATATTTCTTTCGTTCTTTTTCTTTTCTTTCTTTCTTTCTTTCTTTCTTTTTTTTTTTTTTTTTTTTTTTTTTTTTTAATTACAGCAAATTTTACAATGCTCTACCTATACGTAGGGTAAAATGGACCGAAAACTGTTCTGTTTTTACATACAACTCTGGCAAAAATTCAAATTTCATTATTTATTTATTATTATTATTATCCTTCGTTAAATAATCAATTCTATTTTGAAGATGTGTGAAACACTGGCGTATTAATTTTTGAGAATTCCTGTTCACCATTTTACTGAAGGGGCTTCGAAAACCACGACCTCACTGACTGAATTTTCCGAATTTTTTAATGAAAATTTCGTATAATATTATTTAAATGTTAATCTTTTATATGCTTAAAATTTTGAATAATTTTTTTTTTTATTGTAATTTAAAAAATGTATAGAAAGTATGCTCTTTTTCAGCCGCCCAATCCCCTTTACCCTTTAACGAAATTATAATTACCGAAATTTACAGAAAGCAACTGTAGAAAGTACGAAATAATAAGTAAAAAAGAAGTGCAATAAAACGGAAATCGTGCAAATAAACAAAAATTGCATATTAAAGAAACGGTACGTACGTATTATTCGACCACGTTCCTTGCGACCATAGGAGCCCCTGCACATGTGCTGACTCAAGGAGTTCATTGTTAATACTAACGACGATAATCCTTGCGATCCACGGAAAATCACTAATAAGGAAATGTGAAATGACTGGATGTTTATATAATCCCAACCTGTTAGTCAGTTTGATCCTCCCCCCCCCCTATCGTCCCCTGCCAGGAGCGGGAAACAAGGATACAATATATTATACTTTCGATTTCGACCAATAGTGGCGAAGATTTCAAAGAGCTTGGTTTCATCAATGTTTATTTGCATAAATAACTAAATTTAAATTATATTTAAGATAAAATTTGAAACATTTCAAGTTACAGATCCCCCTCCTTTTTTTTTTTTTTTTTTTTTTTTTTTTTTTTTGTGTGTGTGTGTGGGGGGGGGGGGGGCTTATGATCTTGATATTGATTAAACTATGCCTTCCACAATTACCAATAATTTTAAAATACTTGATTAAAAATGCTTTTATTGTATTAAAATGTGGTTGGTTGGGTTCTACGTCACACTAGTGGTGCGCAATGGGCAATTGGCGACGGTCTGGGAGGGACTCAACCCTAAAAGTGGTCCGGAGACATGCCATCACAATTTTGATCCTCCACGGAAGGGGTGGTTCCTCCGTTTCGGTAACCTCCAGAGGTATAACGTATTAAATTATGAATGTTATATTTAATACTCATGATGTTTACTTTCATGACGTTTTGATTTCGACCAATATAGTGGCGAAGATTTCAAAAAACTTGCACCAATGTTTATTTACATAAATAACTAAATTTAAATTATATTTGAGATAAAATTTGAAACATTTCAAGTTACAGATCCCCTCACATTTTTTTTTTTTTTTTTGGCTGTGGTCTTGATATTGACTTAACTACGCCTTCCACAATTACCGATAATTTTAAAATACTTAATTAAAAATGCTTTTCTTGTATTAAATTGTGAATGTTATTTATAATACACATGATGTTTACCTTCACATACATATTTATAATTTATTATTATTATTGACTATGTATTCATACATACACGCGCACACACACACACACACATATATATATATATATATATATATATATATATAACTTTTTCTATATTTACATATGTAAGTTTTGCCTTTTTAATATTTGTTAAATTGCTGTAATCTTAATGTTTTCTTAAAACCAAAACATGATGGAATATTTCTATTGTTGCCAACTTGTAAGTCATTATAACAATTTATTTCACCAGTAATCATAATCCGTCTTTGATAGTTTAACAGTTTGAATCTTTTTATTTATTTATATATTTTTAGTTGTTTTCGTCGTAAAATATCGCAAAACAATTATTTTTATTTATTCTTAACTTCAGTTGAATAACAACATATAGTTAACAGTTAACACTAGTTCCTGAATTGCCGAACGCATTGAACGTTACTAAAAAAATAATAATTGCAAAAATAAATAAATAAATAAATAAAATAAAATAAATTCGTTTGGTGCTCAAGTATGATTTTTATAATAATAGAATTGAATTTTTTACTAGGTAAGTAACTTTTATTTTTTCTCAATTAATTCAGTTATAGAAAAAAGATATTTTTCTTTTCATATAATTTTATTTATTTATTTATTTTCATTTTTATTAGTTTATTCTTTTATTATTATAGATAAAAGAATTTAATAAGAATTTTACTTCAAATGCAATGCATCAAAATCAAAGTCATATTGATAACTCATATCATCTTTGTTCTTTCTGTACTGTAAAATGAAATAAACTATCTATAATAATAAAAGTATTAAATAATTTGAAAATATGGGTTTTGTTAAGAAATATGGCATTTTTTAAGAGTATGAAAGATGTTAAATATTTTTCATTTTAAGCTTAAAAAAAAAAAAAAAAAAAAAAAAAAAAAAAGTAGACATTTTATAGTTACATAAATACTGTATCAGCATGATTGTGTATTAATTCATATTTTAAATGATAAAATATAATTTTAATGTGAAAAGTCCTTTCTTTAAAAATACAAGCTTCTAACACATTTTTTTTATGTTATTATTTAGTTCTTTAAAATTGTTTTATAATAAACATAAATGTTTTTATTTGTGCCAAAACAATAGAAATTCCAATTCACAAGCAGGATACAGAAATAATGAACTATCGCATGTTTTATTTTATTTATTTATTTTTATGATTCTATAATTAACATATACAAAATTAAATGTTCAGATATTTAGTTTAAAAAGAAAAAGTAAAGTTAGCAATTTATTCAAAACTTATTGAAAATAAATTAACATGATTAAGAAAATTTTGAAATTTTTAATGAATTTTTGTTTGTTAAGCATCAATTTCTTACTGTTATCTATACTAATAAAAGAAAGGTTTCTTTATTGGTAAGAGACTTGGCGCTCAATAAATAAACACAGGAATAATAATCAATATCTTGAATGCCAAAGGAAATAATAAATTAGTAGACAGTTGTTTCGGTAGAATTTAACGTTCCGGCATCACTAAAAAAAAAAAAGAAAGAAAGAAAAGAAACAAATGTGCTCTTATATATAAAAAATGAATCGTATTTTACAACTTTAAACACTAGTAAAATCCTATTCCTTTCTTATTTATAGGAGCATTTTCGTTTCGTTTCTTTTGCATTGATAACAGTACGCTAAATGTTACCGAAACAGCTGTCTGAAAGTTCATCATTTCCTTTGGCGTTCAAGAAAGTATTTGTGACGTACAGGAAAAAACATAGCATGTACAGTTCTGAAGAAAAAAAAAATCTAGATCAAGGAATGCGTGCAATTTTGCAGCATACTTTTAAGTTTTCGATAATCTTATAAGATTTCCAAAAATTTTATGTTTTATGCGAGTTTTTTTGCACTTTTTCCATATTTTTACTTTCTTCTATATTCAATAGAAGAAAGTATTGGATTCGTAAAAATTTCCGACCTCGGGTTTTTGATGGATTTACACGTTTTCAGAGCTGTAGAACAGAATTTGACCATTTTTAGAAAATGTCGTCTGTCTGACTGACTGACTGTGTGTGTGCGTGTGTGACAAAATTTTGTGGCAACTGTATCTCAGGAACTACTGCACAGAATTTCATACGAATTGGTATGTAGTTGCACCTTGACATAAATTAGTTCTATCAACTTTTGGTAAAAACTGTCTTACAGGTTGCGTTGCCATCCCTCTTTTTCTAAATTTTTAACATGGTGATATAGGACAAAATTTTGTATAAATATGCATGAAGAGAATTATTTTTTAGTAATCATTATGAAATTTGCGAGGATAGACAACTGGGAAAAAAATTTTGTATGTGTAGGAGCCTCGCCACCCCCCCCCCCTTCGAGGGGAGTAAATTTTCAAGATGGGTATCTTTCGAAAGGTCTCGTCAATACCTTTAAAACGAATGGTTGAACTATAAATCTGTGATAATTTAAAACAAAGTTATCGATTTTTTTTTACTTTTAACGAAAAAAAACTTAGAAAAAAAAAACGTATTATTATTATTATTATTATTATTATTATTATTTTTTTTTTTTTTTTTTTTTTTTTTACGAAATTTAACCAAACTTGGTATTTAGTTGGCCCCTGACATAAACTGGTGCTGATTAGATTTGGGGATCAGTCCCTCAACAGGTAGTTTTCGTATTCTCAACTCGTATTTTTTCTAAATTTTTAACATGGCAGTATGGGACAAAATTTCGTATAAATGTACACAATGAGAGTTATTCTTAACCTGTGATTGTAAAATTAATATGAATTATTGATAATAGTAGTAGTTAATTATGAAAAAAAAAAAATTGTGCATGTGGGGGCATCGTTCCCCCCCCCCCCCCACGGGATGTACCCCCGGGGGGGGGGGGTAAATTTTCAAGATGGGTATCTTTCGAAAGGTCTCGTTAGTACCTTCAAAACGAATGGTTGAACTATAAACATGTGATAATTTAAGACAAAGTTATCGATTTTTTTTTTTTTTTTTTTTTTTACTTTTAACGAAAAAAAAAAAAAAAAAAAAAAAAAAAAAAACTTGGAAAAAAAAAAAATCATATATATATTTTTTTTTTAAATGTTACTGAGTGAATTTGTATAGGAAAATATAGAAGAAAGTCTTGTAGTGGACACAACATACTAGTTTGTTTAGGTTGTGGTTTAAAACTAATGTCAATAAAAATAAAATACTTACTTTTTTAGGAAAAAAAAAAAAAAAAAAAAAAAAAAACGGAAAATGAAACATTTATTTACACAGGAACAAAATAAAACAAACAAAAAAAAAAAAAAAAAAAAAAAAAAAAGAAGAGAGAGAGAGAGAGAGAGAGAGAGAGAGAGAGAGAAAAGTTTAATTGGAATTATATAAAAAAATTTGTGATAAAACTGATGTCATAATAGCCTTAAAATTTTTAAATATGCTTGTGGGGGGGGGGGGGGGTAATAATAATTTTTAAAAAAAAAAGAAGAAGAAGAAAAATATGCATTTCCTATTTTAAATATTTTATTGTGATTTATTTAAATATTAATTTCAATTAATCAAATAGCCTTAACTAGCAAAGCCCCGGTTCAGGAACGAACCGAATTCCGAATGCGGGAAAAATTTCAAAATCAAACTCGAAATGTATAAAACTCGGCCGGATGCTGCCTGCGTGCCAATAGATCAAAGTTTGTTAACGAAAACATTTTTTAATTCATGCAATCAATAAAGGTAGTGAATCAACGAAGATTTTTCTCGCTTCGCTGGTCACTATATTTAAAGGAAACTCTTTTCTATATCGATTTACAAACAAAAATAAAATTTACAGAAATCATGAAATTGCTTTAAAGCACGCTTTGGTTTCCTGCTGCCTTCGGCAGCGACCCACTCATTCGCAGACTCTCGGGTGTCTGTCACTATTGCCTGTGACAATAGCTTACCAGTGGGCTTCCATTTGGGTACTTATCAGATGACAGTTTCGAAATGGACAGTATCGAAAAAATTGAAGTAGCCATTTTATATTTGAATCCCAGTTACATATGAACTGGGTGTACATACGTGGTGTACATACAACTATACGTTGTGTATGTAATATTTTCTTTCATGTTATTTTCTATATTTGATTTATTAGATCAACCATGAAATGACAACAATTTCACACCAAATATAATATTACAATGTGCTATGATCGGCTATGTCTATCGTATAAGACAATTAATTTTTGTGGTTATAATAGTAGTTGGTATATAGAAAGAAAAATAAATAATGAACTATGTAAACCTGATCATGGCACAGCCTTAATGTAGCTCCGCGACTTTTGAATTTTTATCGTCACTTTAGACAAAAATACATAATTTATGTTTTTTTTTTTCTTTCTTTCTTTCTTTTCTTTTCGTTTTCCTATCCTTTCCTTTTCTTTCTTTTCTGTTGTTCAATATTTTACAATTTATTTATATTTTTTATGCGCTACTTGGCTTAAAGTGGCTTTTTCGAAAGTGGAGTCCTTGGCGAAAAATGTCCTATCTATTTCAGCATCAAAATTTTAAAAATTACCCAGGATTATCAATAATAAGTAAAGCTCTTTAATGTAATGCTGAATTAGCTAGCGCGATTCATCCGTGCCAAAAACATACTATTCAAACAAAAGGGGAAAAAAATCTAAAATTGAGTGTTTAATATTTATTTTTATTTTTCGCGTGAAAGCATATTTCATTTTGTGTTGTGAAAAAAAAAAAAAAAAAAAAAAAAAATGTTTTTTTTTTTTTTTTTTTTTGGGGGGGGGGGGGGGGGAGGACAATTAAAAATTTAAATGTCCATTTTTAAAGGTTATCATTTTCACATTTTAATTAATTTTAAAAAATCTAATCAAAATTTCGTTACAGATAAGGTACTAAATCAAAGGGGCAATTTTTCTGAATCCGTCGGTTTAATTAACTTATCGATCGGACAATTAGATTTTTTTAAATTAACTAAAGTATGAAAAGCTGGTGGCAACTTGCGTCAGACAAACAGAAGAAAATCTCTCTTAGCCAATCAACTTCCGTCAATACACACACAAAAACAGGAATAAAACTCTCTTAACCATTTATATAGAGAGAGATGCTTTTTTTTTAATTGATTTTATCGTCTACAAACTAATGTGGATGCATATTTAGTTTATTTTAAATTAATCGTGTTTTTAATAAACATAATGAAATTCAAATAATTAAATGTCATTATATAGAGCTGCCGTCCCGAATTTTTCGTATTTAGTACGAATTTTAATTTCCAGTATGAAAATACGAATTTGTCCTCAAAAATACGAATTTTAAAGATTTTAAGTACGTTTTTCTAATTTTCCCTTAATTTCGTATTTTTCTCATAATTTCTCCTTTCACCCTCACAGATAATTCTCAATCTAATTTTAATGCTCTAAAAAATATGGTTAAAATTTTCCAAAACTGTGTTCTACAGTCTACACATAAAAATACCTCTCTCAAATCTCAATTATATCGAATCCCAACGGACAATACATGCGTACGTCGTAGCCTGTGAACCCATGCTAGAATCATATTTAGTCTAGAATGTTTCATAAAGTTATTCCCATGTTTGATCCTAAAATGAGACAGTGAAAGCATTGCTTTTGCTATAGTTGCTCTGGACAATGGTTCTTCTTTAAAATATTAAATATTTCAACTACAGGATCCTGTTTTTTAACCAAAGAAGATCTGATGAACAGTGGTGCTTCTTAATCAAAATAAAGAGTTCTGGTGAATTATTATCATGTCAAAGACTCAGACACTCGGTAGAGTTATTTTAGGAATTTTGATATTGCACCATAGCATTACTGTGTAATGTGCGAAAGGGATTTAGTATCACAAAGACCAATAAATCTGTCTTCAGAAACAGTATAAAAATAAAAACATTATAATTCCTGATTTATTCCTCATGCACTTGAAATAAGATGTAAAAATAAATAAATGATATTTTCCACGAAGTCATCGGTAAAGAAAGCATTAATATTGGATAGTCTATTTCTGGTGCAAAATATCTGTCATTGTTAACAAGGACTTCATTTCTTTGTAACGCATATTATTTCTCAGATCGAAATATAAAAGAAAAAATAAAGTTAATGTTTCTATCTAGTAGCTCTTTCATTAACCCCATAAATGAGATTCTCATTTATGGCACCACCCTTAAACTATTTGAGAAAACAGTATGACATCCTGGGGAATTTATCATAATAAACCAACGACATATAACACAAAAACAAAATTCTTTCCGCCCAACATTCCTTTTTGCTCTGTCCTTTATTAGCCCATTATGCTGCTTTTTATCGAGCTACATTATGCAATAGAAGTCCATTATGCTTGTGGAATACGGCTTTAAAGGGGGATTTGCATAATAACAGTGTTCCTGTTTTGATAGGATGATGGCAAATGTGACAATTTATTTTGTGAATATCTGAAATAAGATGTCTTAACAGATTCATTCACCTCTATTCAATCCCTTTATTTTAGAAATATTTATGCAAATGCCGCTATGCTTTCCTACCTGCCGAAAAATCGAAAAAAATAAATAAATAATAAATAAATAAATAAATAAATAAATAAAAATTACATATATCTAATTTTTAGAATTGTGTCATTTTCTATATGAAGCCATTAAATGGCCTGAACATGTGTGAAAGTTTTTTTTTTTTTTTTAATTTAAATTTTTTTTTTTTATAAGGTTTGTAATGAGTATTTTTATCCTTACAAGAATATATAAGTTACAATAAAATGTGGATTAACCGTCTCTCATTGAAAATCACAGAGCTGTGTTAAAAAATAAATAAATAAATAAATATAAATAAATAAATAATCAGACAATATTGTTAATTTTAAAAGTACATACGATTATATCGATATAAAATAGCAGTTAAAGGTATTTCTGTTAATAGTTTTTCAATATTTTAAAGTATAGCTGCGTAATATAATGTATTACAAAGTAATATGCTAACTATATCACACGCAGTAATATATACAGACTTTGATTTTGAATGATCCATGTTACATATTGGGACTCATTCCATGTCAAATCGACAAGAATGATTAAAAAATGAAAAACGCCATCAATTTGGATCAAATTTGATGTACTTATACAACTTTTCGTGCTGATTTTAAAAATTTCAATTATTTTGAGAGTAATCAAGGAGTTTTCAAGTTATGTGACGATTTGCTACCATTTTGAATGTTGAACATAAAGATACAAATGCCTATGATTACTTTTAATATAAAAATTGAATAAATTTAACTGATAATTTCAAGCATTGTTATCTCCTTCAATTTTCACCAGACAACCCAAAGTATGTTTTTATGTTTGATAAACGGTTCACAAGCGGTTTAGTTATTTAAAAACCATTATTAACTACTCAAATATATTAATTTTTTAAAAATTCAACTTATTATTTATCAAAACATTTAGATTGTAATTTTGTATGAAATACAAATTTGAAAAATTTCACGAATATGTAAAATAAGTTGAATATTTATTCAGTTTAATGAATTACTATAAGAATGTTTAAGAAAATAAACTCTCTGGAACACTGTGTTCTCTTATCCCACACTACCATAATATATATATATATATATATATATATATATATATATTATTGCAATTTAAGATGTAAGATATAAAGTACTGTAATTAAACATTCCTAGTGTACTTTAAGCAACAGTTCGAAATAGATTTAGAAACCGTTTTAATTGACATACATTTCTGCAGAGCTGTGTGACAGGGTTTCCTAATTATTAAGGGAAATTATCTCCCGATTTTAATCCCCATATTTGGGTATAGTTATGTGTATAAGTTACTGTCTACATGTGTTAGATTGAGTTATTTTGGCTGTTAAATTGATAAAATTTTAATTTTAAATTTCAAAACTGTAGTGGAAAGGAAAAAAAAAATAGCAGACTTCCATTTTTGAATGTAAACATAAACATTTTATTTCAAAGGGTGATATTTATACAATAAATATCCAGCTAATATACTAATTAAAAAGAAAATGATAAACATTCTATCATAATTTGAAGTCAAATTTGTTTTCAAATGTCTAAATAAAGTATCTGATATAAGATATTAATATCTTGCCGCGGGATATTTGATATCTGTAGCCCTTGACAGAAAAAGAAAATCGTCAAATTATCTGGCGAACATATTTAGTCAAATACAAAAAACGCCAAGGACGACAGAGTTTTGAAATTTAAAATTAAAAGTTTATCAATTTTACAGCAAAAGTAACTCAATCTAACACATGTAGACAATAACTTATATACAAATATGAGGATTAAAATCGGGAAATAATTTTCCTTAATTTTTAATAATTTTTTATAAAAAATCCAATAGATAATTAACATAGGAAATCTTTTTTTCTTTTTTCTTTTTTTCTTTTTTGGTCCCACTGACGGTCAGTGACGTCACACTTCGCTTGCGTACTGCTATGATTCAACAAAAAATTTAAAACATGGTATATAAAAAGTTTTTTATCTTATAAGTATTTGGATTCAGGACATCAAAATGTGTAAACATATACTTAAAAAAAAAAAAAGGAAATTTGGCCCAAAAATAATGTTTTCTGTACGTATTAGTAAGAGAAAGTATAGGTATCAGAATATCAGAGCACGATTATCCTTTCATTTAAAACAAAATTCTACCATTAGAAAATTCGTTACTGACAAAATATCTTTCAGCTTATTACCGCTGTAGCATTTAAAAAATTGATATCATTCGGGAAATAATAAATATTTAAATATCATTCTGGAACACAACTAATAAACTATTTCCAAGCTAATAAACTATTTCCAACTAGCTAATAAACTATTTCCAAGCTTTCATCACAGATGAACAGAAAACTAGAGAATTAAATTGAAAATATTCCACTGTCAGTTAAAATGAATTATTTAAGTCTTGTTTAAATTCGAGAAACGTAACGTCACTTCAGTACAAAAACTAATCATCTCACAGTGTAGGTTGTATAAAGTTGAAGTACATTTAGAAGTTTAAATGGAAAGCAGTTTCATTAAAGAATTCCTATTCTGTCGAAAGAATTCCAAATTTTGGTACTGATATTGAAGTTCAGTCGGAACTGAAGAACAGAAGTATCTTCTGAAAACAATTTAAATTATTCATTGAACATGTTGTTTAAATTAACGAAAAATTTTGCTATGATTTTAACAAATATATTTACTTTCTAAATGTAATTAAAAGAAGAATCTTCTTTTCTATTATTTGCAAAAGTTTCGAGAAAGTATGAAATATTACATTTAGTTATGTTTATTTAAATTGTGAATTTTGATGTCTCAGATTTTTATAAAATATCAGACATCAAAGGATTTAACAAAAAATTTAGCAGCTTGAAAATAATAATAATAATAATAAATTATTATGGGAAAACAGTGCTTGGTTTTAAAGAGATGGCATTTAGCTTGTAGATAACCTGGGAAAACTGTATAAGCAAACACTAAAAAATAAATAAATAAATAAATAACATCATTGTTTCAGGTCGAAATAATTAAGTATTATAACTTTTCATTAAGCGGAATGATGTAAGCATGTGCGTAACATAAAAAGAGCAATATATATACCGGGTGATCCAAAAGTCAGGACGAACTTTAAAACTGAATAATTCGAAAATGAATCAAGATACAAAGATACGGTTTACACGAAACGGATGGAAAAGAAGCCGGGTTTTGTGTGGCAACGAAAAAAAAAAATAGTTCTGTTGGCGACCAACAGATGGCTCGGTCAGATTTCTGATGTAGGATTATGCAAAGCAACAAACGATATAAAAAGGAGCAACTGCAGCAGGTAATGGTAGTCGAAGCTTATATGCATCGAAATGCTGTCCATAGATGAGATAGTTTAATCACGCATGGCCTCCAAGATCTCCCGATCTGACACCCTGTGACTTTTGGCTGTGGGGATTCTTGGAAGTCAAAAGTATACCGCGACCAACCGGCATCACTAGCAGCACTGAAAGATGCCATCCGCCAAAATGTGTCTGCCATAACACAAGAAATGCTACTAAATGCTGTGAACGATGTGGTGAATCGACTCACAGCTGTACTTCTGAATGATGGACAGCACATCGAACAGTTACTACAGTAGTACTAATTAACTGTAATTAAGCTGACTTGTAAGTTGTCAACATTTTTTCATTTGTAAATCATCTTTTGGTGAAATAAAACACTATAGCGACATCTGTTGGTTGCCAACATATATATATGTATACATATTTCGTTGCCACACAAAACCCGGTTTCTTTTTCATCCGTTTGGTGCAAACCGTATTTTTGTATCTTGATTCGTATTCAAATTATTCATTTTTAAAGTTCGTCCTAACTTTTGGATCACCCGGTATATGTGTGTGTGTGTGTGTGTATGTATGTGTATTATAACAAGACTATATATTACTTCTATTAGCCTATAGATATAGCCTATAGATAGCCAATGGAAACATGTAGTTCAAAATAAATGTTGTAATTTTTTTTAATTTTTTTTTTTAATCAACCATCTTTACTTTTATCTTTTAATAAAAAAAAAAAAAAACTGTTTCAGAAAATAAAAGCACTACAAGGAGATTTTGTAATTACTTATGTCGATGAATAACCAAATAATTATGCTCTTGTATGCAAGTCCGATTGCAATAAAATATTAAATTCCTCTCTTTCTTGTCATTATAATTTTGATTAACCTCTAGTAATACTATCATTAATAATCGCCATTTTCTTGGTTTTAATAAACCTCTTAATGTCCCTATTAAAATTTTTAATTGCCCATATTCCGTACTAATACCTAAGTTCCATGAAATACCTATTAAATTAAGCACAGTTACTATAGGATGTTATAATAACAATGTTAATAAAATACTTGTACATATTTTTAATCAAATTCCTTCACTTACCATTTAAACTGATAACACTCATAGTTTAAAAAACAATTGTAATTAATTTCTTGTTAAATAAGTTCAAGGATAAATTACAAGTTTCTTAGTTAATTGATTCTAATTACTTCAAAATTCTTAATAATATTATAATTAATAATAATTATGTCATACACAAACAACCAAATTTATCATAAAAAAATTGGTATCCCTCAAGGGCAATTCATTTCAAGTATGCTTGCTGATCTTTATCTGTATTGCTATGAACGTAATTTTATTTTCAAAATATCATTTTTTGTAGCTATATTCGTAGCATTATAATTATTTCATATGGCAATGGTAATACAGATGACTTTACTTTTAATTATCCCACTAACTTAAAACTTAATAAAAATGTCTTCTCAATAATTCTATTAACTTCTTTGACTTAAAAATTAAGCTATATAATAATAAAATACTTCCTGACATTTATGATAAACGTATTGGTTTGTTTTTTACGGTCAATATACTTACTCATTTCAAATCAAGCCTACATATTTAATATTTAGAAACATAATCCTAAACTTTTTTAGAATAAATGACTTATGTTCATCAGAGTTCAAAAACAAAAATGTAACAAACTTGTATATGATATGACTCACAGTGGTTTTCCCCCAAAAATTGTTTATTCCATTATCTACCCTTAGTTATTTTGTTCACCATCTATATTAATAAAATCAGAGTTTTGTCTGTAAATTTGTCGGATTCGAAACATTTTGCGATATCTTCACGTTTCACACACCAAGAAAGCCGAAAATGACTTCAGAAAATTTTGCCTGTGTGTGTGTGTGTGTGTGCGCGCATGCGCATGCGCCATAAATATTTTTTCACTAAAACGCTTTGAATGGAAAAATAAAATAGAAAAATAAATTTTTAAGTTAAAGTCTTTTTTATTCGCACGATTCGCACTACAAATTATGAAAAGATTGAAATGAAGTGATCTAAGTTCCATACTTTAGTTAATTTTAAAAAATCTAATTGTCGTATCGAAAAACTGTTTACACCCCAGGATTCAGAAAAATCATCCCTTTCATTTGGTACTGATTTTGTAACGATAGGTCTGATACTTCTAATTTATTTTTCCCTTTTTCCGTGACACTTAAATTTCATACTTTAGTTAGTTTTTAAAAATCTAATTGTTGCATCGAAAAACTGTTTGCACCCCTGGATTCAGAAAAATCGCCCCTTTCATTTGGTATCGAATTTATAAATATAGGTATGATATTTCTAATTTATGTTACCCTTTTTCTCTTTTCAACCCAGATTCGGTAGAAGGTTTTATATTTATATATACACATTTATATATTTTTTTATTTTACAGAAATAAAATGAAATATTTTTAATTTCACGTGAATAATAATAAAAATTAGAGAGAAAAATGCCTACAAAAGTTGGTGATTTTTTTTTTTTTTTTTTTAATCAGGAATTTGTTTGTGGATAAATATTTTCACAGAGATATTTGGCATTAGTTTAATATATTATACTATTCGAATTTTTGATTATTTTTTCTTAATTAATTAAAATGTGAAAATAATAACCTTCTAATTTCTGATAATTAGAAGATTTAAATTTTAACATTTTATCCATAATTTAATTGTTGCCAATTTTTTTTTCGACAAAATAATAATAATTAAAAAAAAAAAAAAAAAGAAAAGAAAAGAAAAGAAAGAAAACGTACATTTATTTAAAATGAGAAAAATAAATCAGAAAGATTAGAAAATAAATTAGAAATATCAGTCGCATCGTTACAAATAAGATACCAAATGAAAGGGAAAATTTTTGTAAATCCGATGCATTAAACAGCTTATCAATCGGATTATTAGTGTTTTCTTAATTAATTAAAATGTGAAAATGATAACCTTCTAATTTCTGATAAATAAGCCATTTAAATTTTAACATTTTATCCATAATTTAATTGTTGCCAATTTTTTTTTCGACAAAATAATAATAATTAAAAAAAAAAAAAAAAAAAGTACAATTATTTAAAATGAGGAAAATAAATCAGAAAGATTAGAAAATAAATTAGAAATATCAGTCGCCTCGCCCTCTGGTGGGCTAAGGTGAAATTACAATAAGCATGCTTTAATTCGGCTTCCATCCAGTCGCCATTGCATGCCGATGTTTAGTTTCACATATATTTATTGAATAAAAATGAATAAATCCGGTAAAAAAGATAACACATACTGTTATGTGCTCCAGTGTAACTCCAAAGGACCAAGAAATTCAGAATTAAGCTTCCATTTATTTCCAAATGACAAATTTAAAATTTCCGTTGCTTCGGCTAATGGAAGTAAAGAATTAATCAGATGATTTGAAACTAATACTTGTTCAACTTCAGTTAAAAATCTACTTCCGATCGAACATTGAATAAACTGAAATATTTTTTTCCAAAAGCAATCAATTTTCCATGATGTAATGGCGGAGAAATTATAGTACGAATATTAAGTAGAATAACAAATAGAACAATAATAAATACACGTGGCTATAATATTTACTAACAACAAAAACTGAAAAAGCACCATCTATCGATCATTACAAACGCGGATAGCAAATGAAAGGGAAAATTTTTGTAAATCCGATGCATTAAACAGCTTATCAATCGGACAATTAGATTTTTTAAAATTAACTAAAGCATGAATTTTAGGTGGCGACAGCAGAAGATTGAATGGAAACCGTTAGGAGAAAAAAAAAATGAAAATTCTGCTTCACATTAAGTCACATGATTTTTAAGTGGGATTAAAAATTGCAGTTTTCAAATTCTTTTAAATTTTCTCTCACGAACACAAAAATATAATATACAGCCTCTACCCCACAAGACCAACTTGCATTTCAAATTTCATCAATTATTTTGGTTAATAAACAAAAGTTATTATTATTATTTTTTTTTTAATTAAGTTTTATTCTATCTTCGAAAAGATTTATGTGATCATAGATATAATAATATATATAGATCTATCATTCCCATATTATCGTGCAATGATTTTTGATGCCGAAAAAAAAGCTTTGGAATCAGCCATTAAGTGGTATTGAAGGAAAAAAGGGAAAAAAAAGAAGAATGAATTTGAAACTACAGTAAGACCCCGCTTAACGCTGTTTCATTTAGCGCTGTTTCGGTTCAGCGCTCTTTTATTTCCCCGAAATTGCTCGCAGCAGTACGGGGATTCTCTGAAATTGTGCGCGCGCTGTTTCGCATTACGCTCTACTTTGATGGAACGTATCCCCCGCGTTAAGCGAGGTCTTACTGTATATCTCAAGCTTTTCATTCACCTTTAGTAAATAAATTATTCATGAATTTTATTTGCTAAAACATTCGTGTGTATTCCCGTGTGTATTCCCGTGTGTATTCACTCGGGGAAAGACTGCCATATTTTGGTAAAATCGCCGTCTTTTCCCGAGTGAAAAGGAATCACTTTTTTCTCCCCAATGATCAATCTATATATTATTACTATATCTATGTATGTGATACGATACATTAATAATTTGGGTTTTAAAAGTTTTTTTAAATAGATTATTTAAACTCTATGAACCATATTTTTATTTTATCAATTTCATTAACCCTTTAAGATTCACTACTTCATTTATTTTAAAAATTACTAAACTAATTTTAAAAATGGCTTTTAGACACATAGCTGATCATAAATATTTAAAAAATAAAAAATTAGCATTGTTCCTTTTCGAGAAATTTTCGGTTTGAAACATCTGTAAGTAAACCTTATTAAATTCAAATAATATTTAATTTAATAAATAAATCACTTTATAAGTAAACATTATCGACAACAAAATCTCGTAAAAGTTGCATAGATCCCAACATTTCAATTTATTCCGGAGTATTTTAACCCTTTGCGGTGCAATGTAATTCGGATCATTTAAATTACACTGCCACCAGAATTTACGAACATAATTAAAATAGAAGAAATGTTAAATTTTCAAGTTAAAAGAAGGGCCTTTTCTGCTATGTTATAAATATAAATTTTTGCTAAAAAATTTCTGGGATGAGTTTTTGCGCTTGAGAATTAAAATTAAGTGTTCCATCAGCGGGAACACTGCGACTGAAAGGGTTAACAGATCCTGCTGGGCGATTTTTTAAATTTTGGTGTTGAAGTACACCGAACGTTTTTCGCCAAGAAGTTTAATATAGCAACAGCCATTTTAATCTAAGTAGCGCATCAAATATATAAAAATATAAATGATTTTTACACAAAATTTACAGAACAAATGCAGTTTTAAAGATAGGAAATTTATTTCAACAAGCACTATTTTAAACCTAAAAACCATTAAAAATATAAGCAGAATATAAAGGATTCTTATGTATAAACAAAAAAGAGTCTGATAAAATTATTAGCAAAATAGTCTTCCCCTTTTCATACAAAAAAAAAAAAAAAAAAAAAAAAAAAAAAAAAATCCATCGCTAATATGGCGACAAAAATTCTAAAGCCGCCAATGGAGCGACATAATAAAGTTGTGTAACACGATAATGTCTACCTATTTATTTATTTATTTTTATTTTGTAAATATCAGAAAAGAGATTTTATTTTATTATTTTATTTTATTTTATTTATTTATTTATTTTGTGTGTGGAACAGCTTTAGTATCGGATCCCTTTGGCAAAATTTGAAATTCGGCACCGAAGTAGCTCGGACGTTTCTCGCCAAGATCTTTAATTGCACAATTGAGATAGCCAATTCAGTTTATCGCAAAAATAACTTAAAATATTTAGTCACCAAAGGGGTCCCATACTAAAGCTGTGCTTTTTGTATTTATTTATTTATAACATTTTCTATTAAAGACTTCTGTGGTCACGAAATTTGGTGCGTAAATTGTTTGTATGCATCCGGCACTTATTGTAACTGGATTTCACGAAATTCGAAATATCGCCCCCCCCCCTTCTCAGAGTCGGAGGGCAATAAACATGTGTAAAAACATGTTTTTCCGTTTGAATTCGCTTTGAATTATCTTAGAATGGTGAATTTTGGTGTGTGGATATTGATTAAGTGTACGCATTATGTACATTAATGGGATTTTGCAAAACTTTGAACTCCCCCGCTGAGGAAGGGGGAAGTAAGAAGTGGGTAAGTTGCTGCCGAAGGCAGTGGGGACCCAGACTCCTCACGTTGCGAGCGAGAAAACCTCTACCAATCACAGCGAGAACGTAGGTTATTAATAAAGATATGGGATTTTGACAACTCATTTAAGTTTAATGTCCAGCGAAGCGGGCAAAGCCTGCTAGTTAATATATATGTATATTATGTTTGAATTCATATGTTGAAATACTCATAAAAATTTAAATAAAATAAAAATATGGTGGACGTCGATGTGGTGCCAGATGTGTGATTATGGAGGATCATATCTGTAAATTTGTTGAAAACTATAATTCTTTTCATTCCATTTTCTTACATATTTTTCTAACTTATAATAATACTATGTAAAATACTTTTACATTTTAGAGTAAAAAATATGCTCTTTATATTTGTTAATAATAAATTTAACATTTTATTATTTTAAAAATACTTTATTTTAATTTATTAATTAATCATACGCAAATTCTACGTATAAAAACTCGTTTATAAATTATAATAAAATTATTTATTTTTAATATGTTTTAAGCATGAAAAAAATTCAGACAATCTATATATAATATTTCTCTAACGTGGTCCAGTTACGATTAAGTTTTGTGGAAACGATACGATAGTGATGTAATTAATAAAATACGCAAGGATAAAAAATAATATTTATAAATGGATAATATTGAAGCACGCGGACTCAGCTCAATGATCTAATAAGAAAACATGACGACATTTGTATGATGACAGTATTTTATGGAAAACCTATTTTTAAAAGTTATTTCTTCAGAATCTTTTTAATCCGCCATTGTAATGAAATGCTCGCCCTCTGGTGGGCTAAGGTGAAATTATCATACCACTGATAGCTTTCACGCTGAAACAATGATAGAACAACAAGAAAGAACAATATAAATTCACGTGGTGGCTATTATATTTACTAACAACTGCAGTTGAGGAAGCGCCATCTATCGGTCATTACAAACGCGGATCGTCATTTTAAACCTAGCAATATTTTAAAGATATACACAGAATATGAATTATTGTTATATATTCACTAAAAAGTGCAATCATAAAAAGTACATTCGAAACAGGATTTTTTTTTTTTTTTTTTTTTTTTTTTTTTTTTTTTAATACGCCACAATAAATAAAATGTCATCAGATTTTTGGCGATAAAAATTTAAAAAGCGTCATGGGGATCCTTTATGAAAACTGTACTGCTAGCGGAAATATGAAATCTGAGTCGTCAACCATGAATTTTATTTCGAAACTTTTCTTTGAATGATTCTGGTTTCACAGATTCTGGAATGATTCTGGTAAATAAAAATTTTAATTAGGTGGTGAAATTAGTATAATATTTATAAGTTTCAAATTTTAAAGATAACCAAGAAAAGAAATAAAGTGCGAAAATTTCGCACGGGTTTGCTAGTTAATTAATATTTCTGCTTATTTAGTTTTATTTTTTTCTCACGTCGAGATGCCTTCAGTCTCTCAGAAAAAGAGATTACCTTGTTTTCTAAAAATTTATATCCGCGTTTGTAATGATCGATAGATGGCGCTTTTCCAACTTTTGTTGTTAGTAAATGTAATAGTCACGTGTATTTATAATTGTTCTATTTGTGTTGCTACTTAATATTCGTGCTATAATTTCTCCGCCATTTCATCATGGAAAATCGGTTGCTTTTGGAAAAAATATTTCAGTTTATTCAAAGTTCGATCGGAATTAGATGTTTAACTGAAGCTGAACAAATATTAGTTTCAAATCACCTGATTAATTCTTTACTTCCATTAGCCGAAGCAACAAAAATTTTAAATTTGTCATTTGAAAATAAATAGAAGCTTAATTCTGGATTTCTTGATCCTTTGGAGTTACACTGTGGCACACAACAGTATGTGTTATCTTTTTTACCGGATTTATTCATTTTTATTCAATAAATATATGTTAAACTAAACATCGAATATACAGCAAGTAATGGCGTCTCGACGAAAGCCGAAAGCTGTTCCTGTTAATTGTAATTTCACCTTAGCCCACCAGAGGGCGAGCATTTCATTACAATCGCGGATAGCATAATTACAATTTTTGTAATTGTATTCAAACTTATTATAAAAGTTCTTCAAGGGATTTATCTCTTAGAATATAATAGATATAATAGTAGTATTCAATTCTTATATTTACGTTCGATTAGTTAATTAAGTGTATTACCTTTTAATTTTGTAAGAATGTCGATTGGTCGATTAATCTATTATCCTCATACAACTAAACTTCATCCTCGTATTTCAACAGTTAACAAGCAACAGTCAATATCTAATAAATATTTTATTACATTTTGCTTTTTGCTCGTGCTTGTTATCTTCGAACTTCAACTCAAATAACACTGCATTAATTTTAAGCCACAATTTTGTTAATTATAATTTTTTCAAGTAAGTATGAAGTGATGTAAAAGAGAAGTGCGAAATGTTATTTTAAAGTGCATACTTATAGGTTTACTTTTTGTTTTTCAGTGTGAAATTAATTTTATTCCTCAAACACTTTATTATGGATCACGAACCAGTAATACTTAAGATACGACCTGACAAAAAGTTTAAAGTACAAGAATCTGAAAGGATTCTTCGAGATATGATCCATGAGCAACTTAGGGGCAAAGTTTATGATCATATGTATGCTCCTGACTGGACAAAATCATTATCACAAGCTATCCATGACAAACTCAAAGAGTTGGTGTTTCAAAGGCATAAATTCGTGGTACAAGTTATTATTGGTGAAGATCGTGGTCAAGGATTGAAAGCTCTTTCTGGATGCATTTGGGATGAAGAAAGCGATGATAAAGTAACAATTTTGTATACTAATGAAACGATGTTTTGTATTGTAACAATTTTTACTGTTTTCTGTTACTGTTATGAATAATTGTATTCAGATAGTCTAAATAAAAAGTTCAGACATTCTATCTGCTTGGATTTTTTCATGAACCATGTAATAAATTCGTGGGGTTACTTGTAGATGTGAACTAGTTTATTTTAAGTAGTAATTTTCAAAAAATTAATTGTACTGATGGCTGTAGTCAATGAAAATCCAGTGTCTTAGATGAGGAGTGGATCAAGACAGCACATTTGTTCCTTTGAAATAGACATCTAAATTTTTAATTGTTGTCTTTAATTTTTTCAACCATAAAATAAAATATGCTTTCACGTAAAAAAAAAAAGTAAATAAATAAAATATCAAATTTGTTCATGCATGTACTTACGGATAATACGTAAGTATCGTAATTTCGTGCACTTTTGCGATTCAAACACATCAAGGTAGGGGTATCCATTTTTTTTTTTTTTTTTTTTTTTTTTTTGTGTGGGGGGGGGGGGGGAGAGTTGTGTGTGCGATAGTGATTTCAGCGAAAAAAAGTTACATGCGTTTTCAGATTCATGCACAGCGAGACAGGGGTGTCCAGTGATGTTTTTTTTGGTTTTCATGTGAGCGAAGCCAACATACGTGCGTGATAGGGATGGCTTCGAAAACGAGTTACACGAGTTCTCAGATTCATGCACAGCGTAGCTGGGGTGTCCAGTGATGTTTTTTTTTTTGGTTTTCATGTGAGCGAAGCGAACATACGTGCGTGATAGTGATGGCTTCGAAAACGAGTTACACGCGTTCTCAGATTCATGCACAGCGAGGTTGGGGTATCCAGTGATGTTTCTTTTGGTTTTCATGTGAGCGAAGCGAACATACGTGCGTGATAGTGATGGCTTCGAAAACGAGTTACATGCGTTCTCAGATTCATGCACAGCGTGGTTGGGGTGTCCAGTGATGTTTTTTTTTTTTGGTTTTCATGTGAGCAAAGCGAACATACGTGCGTGATAGTGATGGCTTCGAAAACGAGTTACATGCATTCTCAGATTCATGCACAGCGAGGTTGGGGTGTCCAGTGATGTTTTTTTTTTTTTTGGTTTTCATGTGAGCGAAGCGAACATACGTGCGTGATAGTGATGGCTTCGAAAACGAGTTACATGCGTTCTCAGATTCATGCACAGCGTGGCTGGGGTGTCCAGTGATGTTTTTTTTTTTTTTGTTTTCATGTGAGCAAAGCGAACATACGTGCGTGATAGTGATGGCTTCGAAAACGAGTTACATGCATTCTCAGCTTCATGCATAGCGAGGTTGGGGTGTCCAGTGATGTTTTTTTTTTGGTTTTCATGTGAGCGAAGCGAACATACGTGCGTGATAGTGATGGATTCGAAAGCGAGTTACATGCGTTCTCAGATTCATACACAGCGAGGTTGGGGTGTCCAGTGATGTTTTTTTTGGTTTTCATGTGAGCGAAGCGAACATACGTGCGTGATAGTGATGGCTTCGAAAACGAGTTACATGCGCTCTCAGATTCATGCACAGCGAGGTAGGGGGTGTCCAGTGATATATATATATATATATATATATATATATATGTATATATATAATATATATATATTTATTTATGTGCGCGAAGCGTATATACGTGCATGATACAACACAAGTTTACGCGTTTTCCAACTACATCTTTTGTTTTCTATTTCCTTACTTTTAGTGGAAGGGTCTAAATTCATAACGGGGGTTTCATTTCATGTTGCAGGAGGCTTTCTTACAAAAGAAAATATCTAATCAGCATTTTAAAGCATTTGAATGTCAAAAGAAAATATTAATATTTTATTTTTTATTTTATTTATTTTACTTTCTTCAAGTGAAAGCATATTTTATATTATGGTTGAAAAAATTAAAATAAAGACAACAATTAAAAATTTAGATGTCTATTTCAAAGGAGCAAATGTGCTGTCTCGATCCACTCCTCTTAGATGAAACTTATTTTATTAGTTATTAAAGATGCGGGAAAACATAATGTCGCAATTCATACAACTGAAAACCTTATTTAGTATCACATAATCTTTAGGACTATTTTAAATTTAGGTGGAAATTTTTATTTTTACATGAAAGGACATAGAAAAAAGGAATAAAGTGTTAACGGAATGAAGATGGATCAAAAGTGCGAATGTTATCTTTAGAGATATAGTTCTCTTCTTCAGGTTTTTAGCCAAACATTATTTTTAGTACATGCTATTAAGGTTATCATTAATTAATAATCTAAATAACAAAAAGCTAACATACAAATAAATAATTAGAAAGCGTTTTAAGAGTAAGCAATATAACCATTTTAATATCGCATACTACAATTGGGTAATACAATTCCTTTTTTTTTTTTTTTTTTTTGAAACAGTGATAGAGTTGAGTTGTAGCTTGTCATTTACACGAGTTGATTTGAAACTTACCACAACACTTCCTCCACGAGCCACAACTTACTTAACACGAATTTAATTTTGATTTCCAACTAGACTACTAAATGAAAATAGTCCTAAAAGAGTACACAGTTCCTTAAACCTAACACTAGGCAAAGGTTTTGTCATTAAGTCTGCTAACTGCAAATTTCCGGGAACATGTTTAATATGCAGCTCGCCGTCAATGAACTTTTCTCGTACAAAATGATAACGGACATCAATATATTTGGAGCGTTTATGGTATTCAGGGTTTTTGGCAAGTTTTACAGCGCTTGCATTATCTACCAGAAGAGAGGGTGTTTTAACATATGTTAAATCACTGAACAGTCGTTTCAGCTAAATTAATTCCTTCGCACTCTCACTTGCAGCAACATACTCAGCTTCTGTCGTAGACAACACAACACTTTTCTGCTTTTGGCTCATCCATGAGATGGCTCCACTTGCAAATCTTGAAATCATTCCAGTTCTTGAGCGTCTTGTTTTTAAATCACCCGCATAATCAGCATCACTGTACACTTCAAGCTCATTGGGATGGGTCTTAGATTGATATAGCAAACCAAAATCTACAGTTTTTTCAGATACTTGAAAATTCGTTTCACTGCACACCAATCAGACGTCCTTGGACTTTCCAGATTTTCAGAAACAATACTGATAGCGTATGCTAGATTTGGTCTTGTAACAGTAGCAAGGTACATTAGGCTGCCAACTGCCTGACGATAGGGAACTTCTTTTCCTATCAATATATTTCCAACATCATCAGAAACACAGCTTTTGTCACTTGGAGTTGATACTGGATTAGCACCATCCATTTGAAATCTTGAGAGGACTTTTTTCGCATAAGCACACTGATTCACAAAAATTGAACCATCATCCAATCTTTTTATGTTCATACCTAAAAACTGGTTTAAAGAACCTCTTGTGATTTGAAAAGACTGATTAAGTTGATGCATGAATTCCTCCACTTCAACTTTATCAGTCCCAACAACAAGGCCATCATCGACGTAGATAACAACAAAAAGTTTCTTGCCATTTCTATGTCTGATAAATAAACAGGGATCAGCTGCACTAACTTCCAGTTTCTGGTCTTTCATAAAATTCACAAAACACTGATTCCAACAACGAGGTGCTTGTTTGAGTCCATATAAACTTTTATGTAATCTACAGACTCTCCCACTATTATCATCAAAGCCTTCTGGTTGCATCATGAAGACTTCCTCCATATAAGAATGCAGTCTTTACGTCAAATTGTTGCAAGTGTAATTTTTCTTTTGCAGTTACTGCAAGAACAGATCTCACAGTATCATATCTAGCAACAGGACTAAACGTTTCATCATAATCAAAACCTGCTTTCTGAGCATACCCCTTGGCTACAAGACGAGCTTTGTATCGCTCCACGGTACCATCAGAATTAAATTTCTTTCTCAACACCCATCGGCAATTGATGACTTTGGAACCTTTAGGCCTTTCAACTAATTCCCAAGTTTCATTTTTATGCAGGGCATCTATTTCTTCTCTCATAGCTTTAAGCCACAAATCACTTTCATTCGAGGAAAGAGGCTTCAGAGTATGTCGAGGGATTTTCACTATTTTCGGAATCTTCTACTGCAGCTATGTTTGCAATAAGATACTCTCCAGATCTCATCCATGCAGGTAAGCTTTTGTTTCTTTGAGACTTTCTGACAGTTTGCAGTTTCTCTTCTGAAGGATTAGATTCTTTACTCTGAATATCTTCACATCTCTCAATTAAGTCTTCCTTCACCTCCACTGTTACTGGAGTGGTACATAAACGTTCAGGCTTGAAATATACATCACGAGATTTTATGATTTTGTTCTGAGAAGGCAGATAGATTTTATAGCCATCTTTCTTGTTCACATATCCCACAAAATGACCATGAACACTTTTGTCATCAAATTTACGTCGAAAATTCTTAGGTATATGTGAATAACATTCAGTTCCGAACACTTTCAAATGATCTAGTTTAATTGTTGGCTCACCAGTCCAAACCTCAAGAGGGCTCTTGTTTTCTTCTGGGGTACACCAGTATGGTTTAGAAGGTAGACTGCTGTTTCACATGCATTGGCCCAGAGAGACCGAGGTAAACCACTTGCAGACAGCATAGAACGAGCCAGTTCAACGATTGTTCTGTTTTCTCTCTCAGCTGCGCCATTTTGTTCTGGCGAGTACGGTATACCAAGAGTCAGAACTGTACCTTTTTCAGCAAGGATTTGTCGAACTTCACCACAGTCAAATTCTCCTCTTCCATCACAGAGCAAAGCTTTTACAGCATGACCATAATTGGTAGCTTCATTTAAAAACATACGTAAGCAACTACTAACATCACTTTTCTTTTTCAAGAAGAATATTTTACGATATTTACTGTAGTCATCTTTAAAACAAACATAATATCGAGCACCACTAAGAGAAGTTATAGACATGGGACCATTTACATCAGCATTAATGATTTCACCAGTTGACATGGCTCTATAAGGACGTGATTTAAAAGGTTTTCGATGAGCTTTACCAAGAGCACATCCATCACAGAATTCATTTGTCATTGCATGACTTACAGATATGCCTATATCAGTTAGCAACTTACGAACATGTCGTTTGTTTTGGTGACCAAGGCGTTCATGCCATAACTGCAAAGATTCAGATTCAGTAGCAGTACTTATTTCAGCTGGACTTGCTGGAATAACAACTCTCATGCAGATAATATATGTGTGATCTGACCATGATCCAACTGCAACAAGTTCTTTAGAACGATAAAATTCAATATATCTTTCTGTCATTTTTACTTCAATACCATGCTTGGCAGCTTGTTGCACAGAAAATCATAGAGAAACTAATTTGTGAAGGCATGAATACGTTGTTTTCCTCAGTAAGTTATATAACATATTTAATAATAGATGTTCTTTTCTAATATTGTACAGTCAATTTATTAAAAGAAGTTTGACTTACCTGGGTTATCACAGGTAATGATGTATGCCATTTCTTGAAGAAAAATCTCGTAACGCAATCATCAGATTGTACGCTTAAAAATGCAGTATGAATAACTTCTGGTTTAAAACCACAACAACTTGTTTTGCTGTAATTAAAGGGGATTAATATTTGTTTAATAATTTAAATATTAACTGCATGATAAAGGACTGCCTAGAATTTCACCTTTTACAATTTATTTAATATTATTATTATAGATTTCTTAGGCACAAAATACGATTAAAATGGAACGTCAGTTCCGAATAACAAAAATTACATGATTGAAAAAAATATTACAATGTACTTGTAGAGAGACGCGACATATCGTCACGTGATACGGCAGGTGCACAAAAACAATCAGTTGGCGGGAAATAAAAAACAAAAAGAGAAAGTCCGGAACAAGAAAAATGAAAGTTAATAAAAGAAAGTTCTGAGATTAAATATCACAACACCCCCTCTTAAGCTCAGAAATTTTTCAATTGTTCATTAATGCATTTCTATGTCTATTAAAATCAGTTTTTGGTAGAGCTTTTGTGAGGGTATCGGCGCTCATTTCTTTGGTAGGTTTGTATTGAAGCTTTATTAGGCCTTCTTGTATTAAGTTTCGCAGAAGATGATATCTCAGCTGTAAGTGTTTTGTTTTGGACTGGAATTTTTCATTTTCAGCAATCTTGATGGTAGATTGGTTGTCCTGGTACAACACTATAGGACATTCTTGCGGCAAATTTAAATCATCCAGTAGTTTGTTGAGCCACTGTATTTCAAGTGCAGCACTCGCAGCTGCGACGTACTCAGCCTCTGCTGAAGACATGGACACACAGGACTGTTTCTTCGAAGTCCAAAATATTGGATTTTTTCCTATCTTAAATAAATTTCCAGATATAGACTTTCTATCACTTGGATCATTGGCCCAATCCGAATCCGAATATGCTCTAAGAACAGGTTCACCAGAGTTACAAAGTTTTAATTTAATATCTTGGGTATTTTTCAAATATCTAATAACCCTTTTAACTGCCTCCCAGTCTTTCGCTCTAGGATTTTCGTTTCTACGGCTTAAGATGCCAACGGCAACACTTATATCAGGTCGCGATACTGTAGAAATGTAAAGTAACGCGCCTATAGCCTGTCTGTACATTGTGTTGTTTGGTAAGAGATTGTCATTATCAGTTAATTTTATATACCCTGGTTCCATTGGTGTGTCAGAGGGCCGTGCGTTATCTAGCCCAAATTTGGTTACAATGTCTCGTATTTTATTATTTTGATCAAGCGTAATTACCCCTTTACAAGGTCTTTCTATATTTATGCCGAGGTAATATTTGGCTTCCCCAAGGTCGGTTAATGGATATTCTTCCCTAAGTTGATTAATTAGTATGTCAATATCGTGATTTTTACCAGCTACAAGTAGATCATCAACATACACAAGAATGTAAGTTTCTGTGTTATCTTTGTTACGTATATATAAACACTTGTCGTGTTGACTTTGTTTAAATCCTAATTTACACAATGATTCATTAATTTTCAAATTCCACGCTGTAGCGGCTTGTTTCAAGCCATATATCGCTTTCTTTAACTTACATATTTTATTTTCTTCGCCCTGGACAACATAACCCTCGGGTTGATGCATGTATACATCTTCTTGCAAATTTCCATGTAGGAAAGCAGTTTTTATATCTACATGCCTTAGATTCAAATTTTTATATAGTGACATGGTCAAGAAACTTCTTAGAGTGGTATGCGATGCAACTGGTGCAAAGGTTTCGTCATAGTCCACCCCGTATTTTTGAGAAAAACCCTTGGCAACAAGCCTGGCTTTATATTTCTCGACTTGTCCTTGGCTATTGTATTTGGCCTTGAACGCCCACTTACACCCTACTACTTTGGTCCCTGGTTGAGCGTCAACAAGTTCCCAAGTATTGTTTTGTCTGAGTGAATTCATTTCGTCGAGTGTGGCATTCAGCCAATTTTCTTTTTCAGCTGGGTTTTGAATTTTTAGTATATCATCAAAACACTTAGGCTCATCAATTCTTTTGTCATTTACTGCAAATGCAAATCTGTCGGGCGGAACACCTTTATTTAATCGTTGTGATCGTCGCGGCAGAGTTTGCGTGTCATCCGGACTATCGTTATCGCCCGCTATATCTATATTTATATCAGTATCTAATATTGGTAATTTGGACACCGGAATTTCATCATTTGAATTTTCATTCTTGATTTGTGATGTTTCATTATTGTGGGATTCTCTATTCTCATCTTCCAAAAATTTTACTGTTCTGCTAATTATTACATTTTTATTATTTGTGCAAATTCTGTAGCCTTTGCTACGATTATCATATCCCACAAAAATTCCTTCTTGAGCGGTGCTATCCAGTTTTCCCCTATGTATTTTATGTACATATGCGTATGCGCGACATCCGAATGTTTTTATATTTGATAAATCGGGTTTACGACCGGTCCATTTTTCGTAAGGAGTTGAGTCGCATGAGGAGGTCGGGAGCCTATTTTGTATGTAATTTGCAGTATTTACGGCTTCCCCCCAAAAGGAATTCGGTAAATTACTGTCTTTAAGCAGACAGCGAGCCATTTCGGTCAGCGTACGATTTTTACGTTCTGCCACGCCGTTCTGAGCACTAGAGTAAGGAACGGTAAACTGATGCTCAATTCCTTCTTTATTCAAAAATTCATTTACTTCCATACTAGTGTATTCACCCCCGTTATCGGAGCGAATTGCTTGCACTTTTCGGCCAAATTTGTTTGCGGTCATAGCCACATATTCCTTTAACTTAGAAAATACCTCAAACTTATTTCTTAGCAAATATATAATAGTATAACGACTGTAGTCGTCTATAAATGTAAGAAAGTAATATTTTCCACCTACAGTTGGGGTTTTCATAGGGCCACATAAGTCTGTGTGGACCAGTTCGAGTGGTACGGAGGCTCTAAATTGTGCAGCTTTGGGGTAAGGTGAATCAGTTAATTTTGACATTATGCATGTTTTACATTCAGTATTATGTTTGCAATCATTTAATTTTATACCCACAGCCATGTCCTTGTTAATTAAATCTTTAATGTGGTTAGTATTTCTGTGGCCAAGTTTCACATGCCACTTGTTTATGCAATTTTCGTTATCACAAGTTTGTATTACAATGTTCGCTGTGTGTTTGTTTTCAGAATAATTTAATTGACATTCATATAAGTTATTTTTCACATATCCCTCAATGCATGTATTACCCTGATTTACAATTTTACAGGTTTTATCATCAAATACAGCGATACAGCCATTCTCTGTTGCTCTTTTTATAGAAATTAAATTAGTTTCTATTTCAGGGACATAAAGAACATTTTTAAGTGTTATTTTGTTCTGTGTGTTTTCCGAATTTACGGTATACAAATCCACAGTACCGGAACCCAAAGATTTTAGCTGCGTGCCGTTCGCGATAGTGACGTTAGAAACGTTATTTTTAAGATCGCGAAATTTTAGTTTATCATTGCAGATATGTGAAGACGACCCTGAATCAACCACCCAATTTACAGTTTTATCTCCAACATAAAAAGAATACAATTTATCAGCTTTTGGTTTATTGCTCCCCTCTGCAATTTGAGCGCTATCTGGCTTCTCATTGTTCTGAGAGCATATGTTGGATCTGAAGTTGGGTTTTTTGTTGAAATTTTTACTGTGACTTTTAACAGCAGAATTATTTTTGTTTTTTAACTTATAACATTCTTCTATATTATGATTACTTTTCTTACAGTATTTGCAGAATTTCTCCGATTTGTTATGGTATTGGACTTTTAACGCTGAATTTTGATAAGTTTTGTTTTCAAGCCTTTTGGCATATTCATCAGCTAATTTGTTTCGTATATACTCAGGTGTCAATTGCGCTTCGTCTTTCGATTCGAGACTTGTTATGAGAACGTCATACGAAGGAGGGAGTGAGCATAGCATTAATGCAGCTAGGTGCGATTCGTCTATGACTTCACCTATAGCAGTGAGTCTGTCGCGTGTTTTATATATATCAGCTATATGTTGGTTTACATCACCACCTTCCATTAATTTTATGGAATAAAGTTTCCTAAGTAAGAAAAGCTTACTCGTAAGCGATGATCTTTCGTGGACTTGGCGCAGAGCATTCCAGCACTCTCGTGCTGTATCTAGATTCATAACATACACGATTTGTTCGTTATCAATAAGTAAATTAATTAAAGCTCTCGCTTTTCTATTTTTTGAACGCCACTGATCGGTTATTGGGTTGGGAGGATCGTCAGTAATGACTGTAAAAAGATCCTCTTTTTGCAAGTACATCTCAATACGAAACTTCCACACATTATAATTTGTGGAGTTCAGCGGTTCAATTTGTATATCTTTTGTTGCTGACATACTTAAACAAAATTTTTGTAATAGTTTTGTTAATATTTGTTCAATTCGTAAATATTCATTTAATATTTTAAATCAACACAGTTAGGATAAATAGTACTTGAAGAAGAAAATAAAATTAAATAGTTTTCATAAAAATAAGCACTTTTCAATACTTTCGATTTAGTGTCACTTCGGTTTTGAAGAAACAAAAACAAATATTTTCGCTTACATTTTCATTTCTTATTTATTTTATTATTTAAATGTAGCAATCTCTTCCAATGTGCAATGAAAAAAGAAAACTTTTGAACTTTTGTCAAGAATAAATCTAAATTTTCAATTCAAAATATCAGAATCATAATCTCATAGAGAAACTAATTTGTGAAGGCATGAATACGTTGTTTTCCTCAGTAAGTTATATAACATATTTAATAATAGATGTTCTTTTCTAATATTGTACAGTCAATTTATTAAAAGAAGTTTGACTTACCTGGGTTATCACAGGTAATGATGTATGCCATTTCTTGAAGAAAAATCTCGTAACGCAATCATCAGATTGTACGCTTAAAAATGCAGTATGAATAACTTCTGGTTTAAAACCACAACAACTTGTTTTGCTGTAATTAAAGGGGATTAATATTTGTTTAATAATTTAAATATTAACTGCATGATAAAGGACTGCCTAGAATTTCACCTTTTACAATTTATTTAATATTATTATTATAGATTTCTTAGGCACAAAATACGATTAAAATGGAACGTCAGTTCCGAATAACAAAAATTACATGATTGAAAAAAATATTACAATGTACTTGTAGAGAGACGCGACATATCGTCACGTGATACGGCAGGTGCACAAAAACAATCAGTTGGCGGGAAATAAAAAACAAAAAGAGAAAGTCCGGAACAAGAAAAATGAAAGTTAATAAAAGAAAGTTCTGAGATTAAATATCACAACAGAAAAGAGATGCCTCTTCACATCAGGGACATACCAGACATTTTCCATGTGAGCATCATACCATTTGCCATGAATATAAACTTGAATATTTATTTTACCAGATCCATATGCATAAATCTTATTATCAGCAAGTGATACCTCAATGGGCACAGGGAAATTTTTGTATGTGACAAAGTATTGATTGTTTGCAGTCATGTGATGGGAGGCCCCAGAATCACAGACCCAACTATCTGGCTGAGTACTTTTTGCACTGGCAGTAAATGCACCTTTATTATTCTTTGAAAATGAGAATTTATCATTGGACCTTTTCTTTGGACAATCTTTACAGAGATGCGCACTCGATCCACATTTAAAACAAGTCTTTTGTTTAAAATTACTCAGTTTGGCATTATTTCTTGGCGTACTTTCAGGAAGTTTTTCGCCATTTTTCATAGCATTTTGCTTAACAGGAACACGAGCTGCAAATGCACCATAATCCACAGGAGCAGTAGATTTAATACGCTGTTCAATTATACATAATTTTTCAACAAGATTTTTAGTAGTTCGTTTATCAGAATCTAAAGACTCCCATACATTGTTAAATTCTTGGAATTCTGGACCCACAGTAAGTAGTATTTTACCATGTAGTAATTCTTGTGGAATAGAAGCTGAACCTATACGGTTTAATTCATTATTCATATCCGTATAAATTCTTTCAACTTTAGCAGCATGTGTAGCAACATTATCACTGGGATCTTTACAGACTTGAAAAAATTGAGTCATCAATAAATTAAGTCTCTGAATACTGCTTTGTTCAAAAACACTAATTAATTTGTCCCAAATGTCCTTTGCATTCGAGTATGTCATCACTAAATCAGCAACAGAAGCGCTCAACGTACTTGCAATAAGGGCGGCTGCCTTGGCATTATCACGGCGCCATTCAGACACCTTCTTCACCAACTCATTCGTATCGACTTCGGCATTTTCAGCGACCGGACAAATTTTAGTTCCATCAATTATAGATATCAAATCATATTGTTCAAAGTGCATTTTCATTTGCCACTTCCACTTACTCCAATTATTAGCAACTATTAGAAATCACATTACTATTTGGATACAAACGTTGGATATTTTTTTGGAATTTGCAGCAAACCAGACAAGAGATAAAACTTGCAAATAGTTAATTGTAACATCCCAATAAAAATATATATCGGGACGATAAGTGCAAGTGGTATACGGTTTAAGGCCAATTGATTGCACTAAGGTTTTAGTCCTCAGATGACTTTCTTCCTTGGGTGGTCTTTCTAAAAGGCCCTAGCTTGTATTCACGTAAGTTTCTGAGAAAATTATGAAAAACTTTAAACGTCTAGACCGATTAGCATGGCCTGGCACTCTCCTTCAACCAGAACCTATCGGCAACTGGTAGAGCCAAACATCAGGACGGAGAGAGTTTTTAAATAAATTCATATCATGGTCTTCAAAAAGTTCTTAAAGCATCAATTACTTGAAACAATATAATACAATAGAAAGGAAAACGGTTTATATATACAGTTGAAGATCTTTATAACGCCGATCTATATAACGGAATGTTCTGTAAAACGCACTACTGATCGGATGTAAACATTAAAAATTTTATTTTGGGAAACTTATTTATCTGGCATGTAGAAATATTCACACACAACTAAAATAAATGTGTGAAACATCCTTTCATCTTTATATTCCTAATTCATAGTTTTTAATTAATGAAGAAATAATGCAATGAGTGAGCATCAAAAACTGTTAATCACATTAAAATAAATAAAAACTAGTATGTTGTGGCCACCACAAGACTTTCTTCTATATTTTCCTATACAAATTCACGCAGTAACAATATTAAAAAAAAAAAAAAAAAAAAAAAAACGATTTTTTTCTTTTTTTTTTTTCGTTAAAAGTAAAAAAAATCGATAACTTTGTTTTAAATTACCACATATTTATAGTTAAACCATTCGTTTTGAAGGTATTGACGAGACCTTTCGAAAGATACCGATCTTGAAAATTTACACCCCCCCAGGGGGGGGGGTCTTCCCCCTAGGGGGGGGGGAAGCGATGCCCCAAATTTTTTCCCTAATTAACTACTACTATTATCAATAATTCATATTAATTTCACAATCACAGGTTAAGAATAACTCTCATTATGTACATTTATACGAAATTTTTTCCTATACTGCCATGTTAAAAATTTAGAAAAAATACGATCACAGCGCCACCTGTTGAGCGATTGATCCCCAAATCTAATCAGCCTCAGTTTATGTCAGGGGCCAACTAAATACCAAGTCTGGTTAAATTTCGGTAAAAAAAAAAAAAAAAAAAAAAAAAACGATTTTTTTCTAAGTTTTTTTTCGTTAAAAGTAAAAAAAATCGATAACTTTGTTTTAAATTATCACAGATTTATAGTTCAACCATTCGTTTTAAAGGTATTGACGAGACCTTTCGAAAGATACCCATCTTGAAAATTTACTCCCCTCGAGGGGGGAATTCCCCCCCACGGGGGGTGGCGTGGCTCCTACGCATACAAAATTTTTTTCCCAGTTGACTATCTCTATTTTAAATAATTCTTGTAAATTTCATAATGATTACTAAAAAATAATTCTCTTTATGCACATTTATACAAAATTTTGTCCTATATCACCATGTTAAAAATTTAGAAAAAGCGGGATGGCAACGCAACCTGTAAGACAATTTTTACCAAAAGTTGATAGGCACTAATTTATGTCAAGGTACAACTACATACCAATTTGTATGAAATTCTGTGCAGTAGTTCTTGAGATACAGTTGCCACAAAATTTTGTCACACACACACACACACACACACAGACAGACAGACAGACAGACAGACAGACAGACAGACAGACATTTTCTAAAAATGGTCAAATCGTGTTCTACAGCTCTCAAAACGTGTAAATTCATCAAAAACCCGAGGTCGAAAATTTTTACGAATCCAATACTTTCTCTATATTACATATAGAAGAAAGTAATAAAAGTCATGTTGGAATTAAATATCAGATGAGAAACTTGAAATTTCTAATACATATATCTATATGATTGGAAGAATTTCCTCGTTTTTAAATCCACAGGAGAACAGCCATTGTAGAACAAATTCAGTTGTAAAGGAGGGAAAAAGAAGGGAAGGGGGAGAAAAAAAAAAATATATATATATATATTTTTTTTTTTAATGAATGAAATATTTATAATTTATTAAAACAAGAAATTCTAACTAGAAAACTAAATTTCATAATCATAAAAATTCAACAAAACTGCAGAAAATAAAATACTGGTAAATGATTCGGATAGCAATATCAAGTATAATGTTAATGTATTTCCTGCTAATTTATTTAAATAATCATTTATGTAATTGAATTTTATATTTCATGTTATGAAAAAATTTATCCTTTGAAATGGTTCTCAAATGTAAATATCATAATCTATTCCACGCAATATTTGACCATGATTACTCGATAAGTTTTACAATTTGTAAAATTATTGCCGTTGAGACTCAAAACGGTTTGGGGTTCTGTCTGTGTGATTGTCGATCTGTCACGCGATAGCGGCGCAAAAGTAACGCTATTGACTTCAAATATGGTGCACATGTTCATGAACCCCACGGAATAAACTGTATAGTTTTGGATGTGTATTCCATTTGTAGTTCGTGTACAGGGACACAATAAAGTTTTTCTTATCATTACGGCCAATGGGAAGAATTTGTATGTACCACGATAGCGGCCGCAAAAAACACACTATTGGCTTGCAATTTGGTCCACTTATTCATGAGTTCAACGGAATTAGCTGTATGGTTTTAAATGTGTATTCTATTTGTAGATCGTGTACAGGGACACACCAAAGTTTTTCTTATCATTACGGCCTATGGGAAGAATTTGCATGTACCGCGATAGCCACCGCAAAAATCAAGCTATTGACTTGCAAGTTTTGCCGAAACGTCAGTGGAGACTCTCTGTTGAGACTCAAAAAGATTTTGGGTTCTGCCTGTGTGTCTGTCTGTCCGTCGTGCGATAGCGGCCGCAAAAAATACGTTATTGACTTGAAATTTGGTACACATATTTATAGGCCCAACAGAATTAGCTGTATTGCTTTGGGTGTGTATTCCTATTATAGTTCGTGTACAGGGACACGCCAATGTTTTTCTTATCATAACGGTCTATGGGAAGAATTTCTATGTACCGCGATAGCGACCGCAAAAATCACGCTATTGACTTGCAATTTGGTACACATATTAATGAGCTACACGGAATTTTAGCTGTATAGTTTCGAGTGTGCAGTTCGAGTATAGGGACATACCAAAATTTTTCTTGCCATTACGGCCTATGGGTAGAATTTGTACAATCTGTAACAAAAGTATCCAAACACTAGCAAAAATTCCTATATAAAAAAAGTATAGAGTTAATATTGTTTTGTTAAATAAATCCTTGTCGAATCATGTTCTTAGGCAGTCTAAGAACATGATTCGACAAGGATTTATTTAACAAAACAGTATTAACTCTATATTTTTTCTATATAAAAATTTTTGCTAGTGTTCGGATACTTTTGTTACCGACTGTATATACAGCAATAGCGGCCGCAAAAACCCTTCGATTGACTTGGAAATTGGCACACATGTTCACGCTATGTATATAAATAGCTGTAAAATTGTTTATGGATTGTGTACAGGGACACGTCAGAATTCTTATCATTACGGCATTTGGGGTGAATTTCGTTTAATAACAAGCAAATTTTTATTTAAGATATTTTAACGCGTTTATGCTGTATTCGACAAAATGGAATTAACATACATTATAAAGATGTTTAAAAGTACGTTTTCTCTAAAAAAAAAAAAAAAAAAAAAAAAAGGTATGTATAGATTAATTTATTTACAAAACCACCGAAAAATGTTTCATACCATTACGGTCTATAGACAGTAATTCTTAAAAGTGTATTTTAACATGGTTACACCACATTAAATATAATGAAATGTTTAAAAGCATGTTTTTCTAAATTGTGGTAAAGAATTGGTAATTATTTTACAGGATTACACAAAATAATTCCGATATGTTATGCAATCATTTTGTATGAAATTTGGTACAAGTATCTATGAGTTAGAAGGAATTAATACAAGATTATAAGTTACTAGTAATATATACATATTATATACAAATAAATATAGAAAGAGAGATACAGCAGGGGTTTGAGGAGGCAGCAGTACCTCCCCCCCCCCCCCCTCAGAAACGCATTTGTTTGTCAGTATATATAATATATAAAAGGGAATAAATAAAAATGATCTTTTGAGTAATGTGTGACGCAAATAAGACGTTGAGGCACCTGATCTGCAGATCCGCTAGTCTATGTTCTGTATTTAACCTCCGCTATTTTTAGCACTGACCTGTCAAAACAAACTCTAAAATATCAATCTTATTCTTAATATTTTTAACGTTTAACTTTTAACATTGTTATAATAAGTTTGAAATTCATTCAAATACATTTGCTCCAAATCTCGCAGAATCCTTTAATGTAATGGCTAAAAAGACCAGGGAGAAAAGAAATGGAGCAAAAGATTCTTCCATCGATTTGCTGTCTAGAAGCAAGAAAACCCACCTTCTTGGCGCCTACCTTTCTCTCCGCCACCCGCTCCCACTGAGCACTAAGTTCTTATTTACTTAAAGATGCTGTTAAATGTGCTAACTCACAGAGTTATTTATTTATTTATTTTTAGTAAACCATTAGACAGAAATACATGCTAAATAAGCTAGTTTTCTTCTGTAGTAATAGATGATTTTCTTGTTGGTTCGTTACTAAAAATTCAAAAATAAAAATTCTCGAGGGAACTGTAATGTTACATTTTTAATGAATCTATATTTTCTCAGTGAAATATCATTAGTGATTTCTAGCAGATAGAATTTAAGTATTTTCTATGTTTTAGTTAAACATAAAGTACGAAGAGCCAATTTTTGAAGAACATTCGCTAACTTTCATACGTCTGATTTTAGAAATGTTCGATTTGAAATGAGAGCCAACCAATCCAAGTATATAAAAATCTGGAGTGACTCCACTCGTCTTTCCGAACATTGAGTAATTAACAGTTTTGTAGATAAAATAAAGAAAGAGGAGTTGTTAAAACAAACAAAAGAGAGAAAACCCTAATAGAGTGTTTGAGTATTTTTCTTCGTATATTACACGATGTTTTATTTAACGCTACTGAACTTTGAGAACATTGATCATAATGATACAGAATTTTTCGTTGTGTCCCTGTAAAAACCTATAAATGCTAGATTCACTAAAATGCTTATATTTGTGCAACAGTGATATATAATGCTCATATAAATTTTCAGCTCAATTGAATAAGGCGTTTGATGCTATCGCACTTTTAAAAATTTGGTCCCATAGGCCATAATGATAAAGAATTTTTCTTTGTGTCCCTGTAAAAAAACTGTAAATTCTAAATTCACCAAAATCTATACAGTTGGTGCAACTGTGACCTTTAACATGTGTACAAGTTTTTTGCTCAGAATAATAAGGCGTTTAGGCGCTATCACACTTTTAAATATTTGGCCCCGTAAGCCATAATGATAAAGAATTTTTCTTTGTGCCCCTGTAAAAAAACTGTAAGTGCTAAATTCCCCAAAATCTATACAGTTCGTGCAACTGTGACCTATTACATGTGTACAAATTTTTAGTTCAGATTGATAAAGCGTTTAGACGCTATCGCACTTTTAAAAATTTGGCCCCGTAGGCCATAATGATAAAGAATTTTTCCTGGTGTCCCTGTAAAAAAAACTATAAGTGCTAGATTCACCAAAATCTATAGGGTTCGTACTATGGTGACATACAATATACGTACCAACTTTCAGCTTATTCGAACAAAGCGTTTAGACGCTAGCGTGTTCACTCACAGACATACACACACACATACATACACACATATACGCACACATACATACATCATCGTAAAAATAGTGGAAAGGACTCAGGGGACCTCTAAACGTATAGAAACATCAAAATCTCAAATTCGGATTTTTGACATGATTACAATACTTTCCTCACTATAGTGTTCGGAAAGTAAAAATACATCGATGTATAAAACCTATTTAGTTTAAAAATTATATTTTAAATATTCATTTAAACAACAGTGCCATTATATTAAAGTTAAATTTGTTTTAAGAAAAATTATCAAAAATAACATTAGTCTAAATAAATCTAATTAAAACTTTCGACATAAGAATACACTGGTTTTATTCGCTAAAAAAGTACAGTTTAAAATTTAAAAAGTTAAAAGGTCAAAATATGTTTCAATATCTCTAGGTACATTTTTCAAAGCTGATTTAATTAACCTTCGACTTTTTATACATTTCGTTTTGCACTTCAGCGCCATCTATGGATTCTCAGATAAGTTCAGTTTTTTCTCTATTATATTTCTACAGAAGCTCCAAAATGAAATTTAATTCATAAAATACAAAATTAACCACTGTTCAGTATTTTCCAGGCACTTTTGAGCGATTGAAATACACTTTGAGAAAATGTAATATATGTTTAATAACTAAACCCCCTCCTAAAAATAGAGAAATTATTTCTACTGAGATTGATCCAGTTGACCATGAAAAATATTAAGGTTTTTTACGAAATTCCCTTCATAAAAGAAGATGGTTCAACAAATTATTATAAGCAGGAAATTTATTCATCGAAAAAAGGTTTCAAGAATTAACCAAAGGAAAAATATCAAAATTCAATGAAAGTAAAGTTATTTACCTAAGTTTTTTTATCCGGCCATCATAAGAGAAACAATAGAAATTTTAACCCACAAAAATACTGTGTGTAAAGAAACGGCATTTTTTTATTTGCCGAAAATATGGCCAGACCTACTGCATACAAAAAAAAAAAAAAAAAAAAAAAAACTGAGAATCCATAGATGGCGCTGAAATTAAAAACCAAATGTATAAAAAATCGAAAGTTAATTAAATCAGTCTTGAAAAAATATACATATATACCGAGAAATACGGAAATATATACTGACATTTTAACTTTTTAAAATTTTAAATTTAAACTGCACTCTTTCGCAAATAAAACCAGCGTAAAAATGTCATTCTTTTTTGCTTTTTCTTATGTTCATAAAAGAAAGTATTGGATTCGTAAAAGTTTTCCACTTCCAATTTTCGATGAATTTACACGTTTAGCTGTCCTAAGCACGATTTGACTATTTTTAGAAAATATCTACCTGTGTTTACTTGACAAAAATTTTGTATCATAGCTAGGCCAAGAACTAAAGCATAGAATTTCATAAAAATTTATGTTTAGTTTCACCTTTACATAAACTGGTGACTATCAACTTTTGGTACATATCATTCAACAGGTGGCACTACTGTGCTGTGATTTCTCACATTTACAGGAAGGTTAAGCCTGATCTTCTATGATGTATAATTGCAGAAAACGCTATACATGAAAGGGCCATTATGAAAAACTATTCTTATTCAATTTGGTGCATATCGGCCGACAAGTGACGCTGTTATACAGCAATTACCCCCATGTACAGAAAGGTATATAGTTCAGATTACTTTTTACATCAAATAGTTTTAAAAAGATTATGGAAGTCTAATCTGAATATTAATAAAATATCGTTCAAGCTCGTATCCCTGAAACTCATTTTGGATGAACATATCTATAAAAATTATCTTTTGTTATAGAGAGTATATTTCAGTTTTGACGCTTTTTGAAAAAAAAAAAAAAAAGCTATTTTTATTAACAAAAAGCACGCGTCTTCGCAAACGAGAAAACTTTGAGCCAATCCGAAATGATCGTTTTGAAAAAATTTTCTGTCATTTGCTAATGAAACAAAAACAATAAGTAATATAAAAGAAAATTTTTTAAAGTGAACTCCTACTTACAAAAACTATCGAAAAAGTTTTTTTTAAATAATTTTGAATTAGGAAATAAAAAGCACGCATACAAAATGAAATAAAAATATTTATAAGATTAAAAAAAAAAAAAACTTTTTATATACCACGTTTTAAATTTTCTGATAAAACATAGAGCTCTTATCAATGTGCATAAAATTTTTAAAGTGATAATGACGTCAATTTTTGTGAGATGCATAATTTAACTTTTTATATATTTTTTATGTTTACGTTCAATTAAATGTATTTATTTCTATGTCGAAAGAAAATGAAATCGTAAATTATTTTTGGCAACAATTAAATTATAGCTAATATTTTAATGGCTATTTTAACGCTATTAGGTTGTTATTATTTTCATATTTAAATTAGTTATAAGAAAACTAATAAAAAATTCGAAAATCGGACTTCGAAGTATTGTGTTGTCACCGTGTTCTGAGCAATCCTGAAAGTTTCAAATTTCTAGCTAGTCGGGAAGTTAGTTAAAAACCAATTGAAAGGTTTGTACAAGATATATACATAGGGAGAGTGTGAACTAATAGTAGGAATTGAAAAAGGGAAAGCGAAGTTTATTATTATTATTATTATACGTTTTAAAACTGTCATGTCAGAGATGTTTACGTTCTGACGTTATTCCGAACTTCTTAACAGTATTTTTATTTTTTTATATTATATCATTTTTAAGTGACTGAAAAATATGAAAACTAGAAATTCGGTTTTTTCTGAATATCGCATCAATATCGAATGTAGTTTCATCCAATCTGTGCATTTTTTACTTCCTTATACAAAGTATAAGGAAGTATAGTAATCCCGATTTGCGAAATGGATTTTGCATTTCACATTGCTCGAAAACGAATGATCGCGGAATGTTGCCAATTTATACGTGTGACTGTCATGATGTCTAGTTGTACACCTGCAAGTGTCGTCTTAACACGAGCTCTATTTTTAGAGATATAAGCGACTTTACACGATTTTTCGTGACGTCTGTATGAATGTGTGTGTGTGTGTGTGTGTGTGTCGCATAACTCAAAAACGGTTGGACGTAGAAAGTTGCGAATTGGTACATAGGTTTGTTATAACATCTAGTTGTGCACTTCCCTTTTTGGACTTTGTATGATTTTCCGTTTTGGAGATATTTAGGAAAATTAGGTTCATAATGGCAAAAATGTATCAAAAAACGGTAATAACTCAAGAACGGTTTGGACAAATCTTGCAATTTAACTGACTTCCCGACTAGCTAGACATTTGAAACTTTCAGAAAAGTTCAGAACACGTTGACAATGCATTTTTAAAAAATATTTTCAGCCAACTGTTTCTAATACCTGCTGCCTTCAGCAGCGTTTATGTCAATCAATAGAAAATTTATTTAACTAACTTCTCGACTAGCTAGACATTTGAAACTTTCAGACTAGATCAGAACACGGTGAAAATGCATTTTTAAATACTTTTAGCCAACTGTTTAGGGTTCCTGCTGTCTTCGGCAGCGTTACCAGTACAAATCTTGCAATCGATTTTTAACTAACTTTCCGACTAGCTAGACATTTAAAACTTCCGGAAAAACTCAGAACACGGTGACAATGCATTTTTTAAATATTTTTAGCCAATTGTTTCAGGTCACTGCTGCCTTCGACAGCGTTTATATGGTTCAACAGAAAATTTATTTAACTAACTTCCCGACTACCTAGACATTTGAAACTTTCAGAATTGTTCAGAACACGGTGGAAATGCATTTTTTTTTTTAATACTTTTAGCCAATTTTTTCGGGTCTCTGTTGCCTTCGTCAGCGTTACCAGCACAAATCTTGCATCGGTTTTTAACTAACTTTCAGAAAAGCTCAGAACACGGTGATAATTCATTTTTTTTAATATTTTTAGCCAACTGTTTCGGGTCCAATGTCAATGTTTTTAACATTATGTATATTTTTATAGTGTATAAGGAAGTCATGTGGTGCCCACATCAGATTTTTTACATTAAGAAATGCCTCTTTTCTGACAATAATATTTAATTAAGAAATATTACTATTAACTTAGCCAAAAGTTAAGCAGTAGTAGTAGCACTTTTTCAATGAATTCAGGCGATATATTTTATCTTTTTTTCTTCTTTTTTTTCCAATTTCGTGAAATTCAAACTTCTGCATACTCACTTTTCTCGAAAATCTACAAAATGCATTGCATTTATTAGTGCTAGAGGCCTATTTCAGTCGGTACAGTTGTCGAATTTTTATAATACACTCTTAATAGTGCTAAGGGCCTATTTCAGTCGGTTTATTGAATGGGGATTTATTGAATGAAGTCCCCCCGAGGCACAACTTTGACATCAGTCCCCCCCATGCCCAACTTTGACATGAGTCCCCCCAGAGGTACCCCTATTTCAGTCGGTACAGCGTTGTCGAATTTTTATAATACACTCTTAATAGTGCTAAGGGCCTATTTCAGTCGGTTTATTGAATGGGGATTTATTGAATGAAGTCCCCCCAAGGCACAACTTTGACATGAGTCCCCCCCGGCCCAACTTTGACATGAGTCCCCCCCAAGGTACCCCTATTTCAGTCGGTACAGCGTTGTCGAATTTTTATAATACACTCTTAATAGTGCTAAGGGCCTATTTCAGTCGGTTTATTGAATGGGGATTTATTGAATGAAGTCCCCCCAAGGCCCAACTTTGACATGAGTCCCCCCCAGGCCCAACTTTGACATGAGTCCCCCCCAAGGTACCCCTATTTCAGTCGGTACAGCGTTGTCGAATTTTTATAATACACTCTTAATAGTGCTAAGGGCCTATTTCAGTCGGTTTATTGAATGGGGATTTATTGAATGAAGTCTCCCCAAGGCCCAACTTTGACATGAGTCCCCCCCAAGGTACCCCTATTTCAGTCGGTACAGCGTTGTCGAATTTTTATAATACACTCTTAATAGTGCTAAGGGCCTATTTCAGTCGGTTTATTGAATGGGGATTTATTGAATGAAGTCCCCCCAAGGCCCAACTTTGACATGAGTCCCCCCCAGGCCCAACTTTGACATGAGTCCCCCCAGAGGTACCCCTATTTCAGTCGGTACAGCGTTGTCTAATTTTTATAATACACTCTTAATAGTGCTAAGGGCCTATTTCAGTCGGTTTATTGAATGGGGATTTATTGAATGAAGTCCCCCCAAGGCACAACTTTGACATGAGTCCCCCCCCAGGCACAACTTTGACATGAGTCCCCCCCAAGGCCCAACTTTGACATGAGTCCCCCCAGGCCCAACTTTGACATGAGTCCCCCCCAAGGCCCAACTTTGACATGAGTCCCCCCCCAAGGTACAACTTTGACATGAGTCCCCCCCAAGGCACACCTTTGACATGAGTCCCCCACAAGGCACACCTCCCCCTCATTGGGAAAAAGAGAAAAAACGTTGTTTTGCGGCTATAAGATAGTTTGGACTTCCAACGTTATTTGTTACAATATCTGCAGCTGAAACACATTGGTTTGATTTAATGAAAACTTTATCATGGAATTTAGATCGTCACGAATTAACTAAAGAAGAATTTGTCGATATTAACAAGTTTAGCAGTAGGCCTCTGGCACTAAATTAAAATCTGTCAATGTCAGATTTTCATGTTTTAAATAATGAAATAATGTCGTGTCTGTATAATTTTTTTTATTAGTCTTAATTGCCAGATAATATAAATATCTCACTAATACGAGTGTATGATAACATATGTATTTTATTACACTTAAATATAAGTGGCTACAATTTGCGCTAGAATATTAAAGGAGAAATTACAATAGGCTTTAACTTGGTATTTAGTTGGACCCTGACCTAAACTGGGGCTGATTACATTTGGGAATCCAATGCTTAATGGGTAGCACTGTAATCCCAATTTTTCTAAATTTTTAATATGGCTGGCTGTATAAAACAAAATTTCGCATAAATGTACATAATGAGACTTATTGACGCATGATTGTAAAGTTAATATGAATTATCGATAATAGTAGTAGCAAACTGTGAAACAAAAAATTATGTGCATGTAGAAGCATCACTCCACCCGTGGGGGGAAGTACCCCTCCCGGGAGGGGGCGAAATTTCAATATAGGTGTCTTTCGAAAGAACTCGTCAATACCTTTAAAACGTATGGTTGAACCATTGATAATTTAAAACAAAGTTATCGATTTTGTTTTCATTTTTAGCGAAAAAATTCGCATTCCGTCTGATGTTCGTACAAAATCGACTTTCTTTCGGCATTTAGTACAATACTTCTGTGAGATAAAAATCACCTGCATTCATCATGGAAAATAATTTTAATAAATAACAATTTAATAAATAATTTGTACTGCGTGAATCTGTATAAGATTATATAGAAGAAAGTCTTGTGGTGGACTCAACATACTAGTTTTTCTTTATTTTGAAAAAAAAAATTCTTTAACGATTGTTTTGCACTCAATCACTCAATACATGGATCAACGTTGTAGAGGTACTCTGTGTTTGTTGTATTCAAAACAGCTGCGCGACCAGACGGGCGAAGCCTGATTAGTTAACAATTATTTTACATTTCTTCTCCAAAAAACGTTGGTTACATTTGTGAAGAATAAATCACATATTACATCTTTAATTTTAAAAATTTATTTCTAAATTTTAAAAATTAATTTAAATGAAAATTTGTCTTTCTCTTATTTTTCATTTGTTTTAAACCGCGTTTTGTTTGTTTGTTTGATGAGTACGGAGATTTTTTTTTCTTTTATTTCGAGGACGCGCTTACACCAGACTAGAGTCCTGCGCGGGTCGGGTTTTACCCGACCCGAACCCGACAGATGAATTTTAAATCAACCCGAAACCCGACCCGAACCCGACAAAAAAATTTTCATCAACCCGAAACCCAACCCGAACCCGACAAAAAATTTTTCATCAACCCGAAAACCGACCCGAACCCGCAACAGAAAATTTTTTGCGACCCGAACCCGACCCGAAACCCGACTTATCTAACCCAAGCCCGACCCGAAACCCGAAAAATAAATCAACATTACTTATTCATCTAAAAATCATGCAAAACAAGATAAAATGATAGAACATGATATAAAATAAAGTAAATTTTCATTGTCACACAGCTGGTAAATTATATAAAAAAAAAACTAGTATGTTGTGGCCACAACAAGACATTCTTCTATATTTTTCTGTCAAATTCACTAAATGCGAATAATTTATTAAAACTATTATTAAAAAGTTTAACGTGATGAATGCAAATAATTTTCATCTTAGGGAAATCTAACATTAAATATCTAAAGAGAGACAGTTTTATCGTCTATAAATAACTTCTTAAACAATGAGTTTCTATAATGGTTATCTCACATATCATGGTTCGTACAGTTACATGGCATAGAAGTTGAGATATAGCCATCCTGTTATCGATGAAATTTGCAGTATAACAGCGCCACCTATTGGCCGACAAGCATTCAAACTGAGTCAGCATAATGTCTCATAATCGCCTTCTCACATATTAAGTTTTGTTTGATAATACACAATAGAACCTGAGATATAGCTTTCCTTGTAATTGTGGAAATCGCTGCGTAGCAGCGCTACCTGTTGAGCGGTTTACACCAAATGTTGACAGGCGCTAATATACATTAAAGGGCACCTACATACAAATTTATATGAAATTCTGTGCAGTAATTTTTGAGATATAGCCTTTCCTTAAATTGCGGAAATTACTGTGTAGCAGCGCCACCTGTTGGCTAATAGGCATTCAATTTGAATCAGCATACTATCTCATATTGGTCTTCTCCCATATGAGGTTTTGTTGGATTATGCGCAATGAAACCTGACATATAGTCTAAACATCTCAAAACTTATAAAACCGTCGAAAACCAGAAGTCGAAAATTTTTACAAATCCAATACTTTCTTCGATTGAATATAGAAGAAAGTAAAAAAAATAAAAAATAAAATAAAATTACTGATTGTACTGAGTTAAAAATTAAAAAAAAAAAAAAAAAAAAAAAAAAAAAAATGTTTAATAATAATGTTTGAACATTTATGTGAGTTGTGAACTTCAAGATTGCAAAAATATGCTTCACTTTCAGTGTTAGTAGTTCGTTGTTTAATGCTTATACTCTGAAAAAAAAAAAAAAAAATATATATATATATATATATATATATAATTCTAACTTTGAGTTGCGTCCGTTTCAATTATAATTTATTAAGTAAATTTGTATTTTTATTTTAATCTACAATTTTAAATGGTTTTGGATTATCATTTTTAGGTAATAGTTTTATTTTTATCTTCGTTTTTTCTGGTTTTACGATGGGTGTTTCGGGCCTGTGAACAAAGAAATTCTTAGCTTTTGCTTTCTTTGTGACAGAAAAACATTAATTTTTTTGCATATTTGCATTCTACCAGGCCCTTGAAAACGTTAGAATGCAAATAATGCTTTTTTCTCATTCCAATTTCCAATAATTCATTCCGATTTTTCTTTAATTCTTTTTTGATTTGATTTGGGTGGTCTTCGCTTATGATCCGAATAATTGTTTTAATACTGAAGTTAAATCATCTTTAAATTAAAAAATGTTTGCACTGATATTATTGTATTACTATACATATATATATATATATATATATATATATATATATATATATATATCTTTATTTATTGCTTTTGTTCGACGTGAATGTTTATAATAATTTGGGACATCTGCTTTCCCACAATCACTTTCAATTCACACGATCAGCAAATTATCTTTCTACACTTACAATTTTCGTTCGTTGTTTATTTGTTCTAGAGAAGACGTTAAAGAACATTATTATGACACATTGATGGAATCGGTTTCCTAAATGTGTTTATTTTACATTACTTTTTACTTTCTTCTGTATTCAATTGAAGAAAGTATTGGAATCGTAAAAATTTTCAGCTTCCGTTTTTTGATAGATTTACGCGTTTTGAGGGTTCCAGAACACAATTTGAATTGGTATTCTTAGAAAATATGTATCTGTCTGTTTGTGTGTCTGCGTGAAAAAAAATTGTGCGATTGTATCTCGGGTACTACTGCAGTTAACTGGATATAAATTTATATGCAGATGTACCTTGACCTAAATTAGTACCTATCAACTTTTGGTGTCAATTTCTTAACAAGTGCGCTTCTGGACCGCGATTTTCACAATTTCAGGTAAGGCTATATCTCAGGAACTACTACACGATTTTGTATATAAATTTATATGCAGATACACTTTGACATAAGTTAGTGTCTTGTCTACCAACTTTTGTGTCAATTGCTCAACAGATGGTGGCGTTATGCGTCGACTTTCGCATTTTCAGGGAAGGCTATATCACAGGTTCTGTTGTGTATAATCAAACAAAACTTGACATGTATCAGTGTAGCCATTATATGACATTACGCTGATTCAATATTGATGCATATCAGCCAATAAGTGGCGCTGCTATAGAGCAATTTTCCCTGAGAACGGGATGTGGCTACATCTCAACTTTATGGCATATAACAGTACGAAACCCGATGTATGAGGTAACCATTATGAAGATGCTTTTTAAAGACTTTATTTATAGAGAATTAAACTGTCTTTCTTTTCTTTTATTTAGTGTTAGTTTTTTCTAAATGAAAATCATTCATTATGGTAGATAATTTTAATAAATAATAGTTTTAAGAAAATATTTTTACTGAGCGGATTCCTATAGGAAAATATAGAAGAAAGTTTGAGGTGGTCACAGCATACTAGCTTTAAATGAAATCACAACAAGTATTTCTTCTATATTTGCTGTATAAACAAGTATAAATGGAGGAAACTTCAAAATTCTGTTATAAAAGCGAGGATTGAATTTCATTAAAAGTAAAGGTATTAAAATAAATAAATAAATAAATAAAAAAGTAGTATATTGTGCCCACCACAAGACTTTCTTCTATATTTTCTAATACAAATTCGCTCAGTACAGATAATTTACTAAAGCTATTATTTATTAAAATTACCTACCATAATGAATGCAGACGATTTTCATCTTAGAGAAAAATTACATTTTACAAAGAAAGACAGTTTTATTCTCTATAAATAGTACATTAAAAAATGCGTTTTCGTAATGGTTATTTCACTTAACAAATTTTGTACAGTTATACACCATAGAAGTTGAGATATAGCTTTTCCGTTCTCGGGGAAAATTGCAGGACAGCAGCGCCAACTATTGGCCGATATGCATCCAAATTGAATCACCATAATGTCTGATAATGGTCTTTTCAGATATCATTTTTTTTTCTTTTAATTATACACAATAGAACCCGAGATATCTCTTTCCCTTAAATTATGTAAATCGTTGTAGACAATAATTTATATCATGGTACATCCGCATATAAATTTATGTGCAATTTTGTGCAGTAGTTCCTGAAATATAGCCTTTCCTTGAACTGTGGAAATCACTGTATAGCAGCGCACCACCTTTTGAGAAATCGACATAAAAAGTTGTTAGGGACTAGGTTATGTCAAAGTGCATCTACATATAAATTTATATGCAATTCTCTGCAGTAGTTCCTGAGATATAGCATTCCCTTAAATTGTGAAAATCACTGTATAGCAGCGCTATCTGTTGAGCGATGCGCACCAAAAGTTGATAGGCACTAATTTGTGCCAAGGTGCATTTATTTATCAATTTATATGCAGTTATGTGCAGTAGTTCCAGAGATACAGTCACACACATACAAAGACACAGACTGATATTTTCTAGAAAAATGTCAAATCGTGTTCGGGACTCTCAAAACGTGCAAATTCATCAAAATCCAGATGTTGAAAATTTTTACGAATCTAATACTACTGAATATAGAAGAAAGTAAAAAAAAAAAAAACTTGTAAACTGCGAAATTTTTTCAATTTCCTGAATGTAAATGCGAGGTTATGCTGTATTCATATTTCTTTAATTTATATATTAACAACAGTCGAAAAAGATTTATAATACTTTTCTAATTTTCATACAATTTCTACAAAAGATACATATTAGTTCCGTTGAAGAAAAGAAAACAGATCGAGATACAAATTCCGGTACATGTCTGCCCACCAGCGGTCGAGCGGTTCTGTGCTCGAAGCTGGTAGATGGGAGGTGTCGGGTTCGATCCCAGGTCGCGCTCATCGACCTAGCCGTTCGGAGTTTTCCGTGGTTTCCTCCGAAAAACGTGTAAATACGGACTAGGACACATTAGAAAGACTCAATCGGAGGGCATTCCTCCTATAGGCCTAGGACACATCTGGAGTCAATCGGCCTTAAATCCTCCAACCAAACAACCAACTGATACATGTCTAGTATGTGCAGAATGTTTAAATTAGTTACATAGTTGTAAACATGCCTATATATTTATGTTTATAATTGTAAAAAATATTTTGAAAGGTGTTCTCAAGTCGACCCGACTTGCTGAAAACCAAACCCGACCCGAACCCGAACCCGACCCGCAAGAAAAAAAATTCAGTCAACCCGACCCGAACCCGACCCGCACGAAAAAAAGATCAGTCAACCCGACCCAAACCCGACCCGTAGGAGAAAAAATTCTGTCAACCCGACCCGAACCCGACCCGCGGGTCGGGTCGGGTTCGGGTAAAATCGGGTTACCCGACCCGATGCAGGACTCTGCACCAGACCAAAAGGGTTGTGCAAGTTTTATTTCAAAAACAATTATTTTTAAGTACGTAGTAGTCCCCAACACATAAGCATTTACACCTTACTCTGAATTCGAACCCGGTTCTTAAAAAATCCTTTTAATTGGATGATTGCGTTTTTCCTTTTCTTTACCTATTGCTTTTCCGAAGAAATAACACTTGGAAAATACAATCGTGAAATGCGATTGAGCTATTTTTTACATGTTTGCAGTCCGCATTTACAATTTCTCTCTCTTGCGCACAAAGTAAAATGAGATCCAAAACTTATCTTTCTTGTTATGCAATTAAAACAAGATCAAATTTCATTCATAGTACTTGTTTCATTCTCTGTCTAGTTCCTCATTTGAAAAGCCGAAAGAAAGAAATGTCGCAATGTGTCTTATTGATTTGTTTTCCCACTTCTTTTTTTTTTTTTTTTTTTTTTTTTTTCTTTGAATAGAAATAAAATATTTCTTTCTGTTTTCACAGACTCGTAAAATGAAAGTCTCTTCTATTGAAAATTGCTACTCCTGCTTTTCTTTTTCATTTATCTGCTAAAGAAATCGCTGACTAAATAGTTTTTCTTTATAAGTCATAAAATTCCTTCCAAGAGTGGAGTGCCATAAAAGGCCAAACAACGTTTACTATTTGTTTATTTCCGGAAAGTTTTTCAAATAACGGAGTTTTTATCACATTTTAGTATTTTGGAATCTGAAGTTATCAGTTGAAGATTTACAAGTATTTTATGGTTTTCCTTGCGGTGATTTAAAGAGGAAATACACACGTTGACATATTTTAAATTTTGCTGCGTTTAGAGTGATATTATTGGTTAACAGTAGGCTAACACTTTTTTTTTTTTTTTAAATAAAAATCCTTATTTCTGGAAAATAAAAATAAACTAGTTGTCATAGGTGGACTCTGCTCAGTTCCCCATCATATTTATGTTCTCATAAATTTCTAGTGCGACACATATTATAATCATGTTAAAAGAAATGAATTTGACCAAAGCTTGATACAGTGACAGAATGAAATCCCCGCCTAATAGGCTATCCACCGTTCACTTCGATATATTTATCTTATTCTAATCCATTAATTTATTTTATCAGGGTGAATTCTGTTGTTTAGTTTTCATGCTACTATTTCCAATGCAATAATCCTCAAAATTCATATTTATATGAAAATTTTACAATTTCGCTATGTTGATAAAATTGTAAATTACGAATAATTTACGAAATTTTCCTATTAGAATATTTGTATTCAATCATGTTCAAACAAATATCATAAAAATTTTGAAGTTGTCTAATGTATTTATGATCCTCAAAATGGAAGTTTATGCTCAATTTTGCCTTATTCTGACATGTTAAGTAAATCGTAAATTCCAAATAACTTACGAATTTTTTAAATTGGAAAAATAATAGTCTATGATAATCATGCCAGTATCCTAAATAATATTTCGAAAGTGGTTTGACATCTTTACGATGAAAATATCCCTCAAGATTGACGTTTATGTGAAATTTTGCTCTATTCTGCCATGTTAAGAAATTCGTAAATTTCCAGTAACTTGCGAAATTTTCAAAGTAGCATATTTATAGTTACTGATGTTCATTCCGGCATCAAAACTGATATTTTAAAACTGGTCTGACATTTTTACAGTAAAAAGTTTCCATTTAATGCACGTTTAAGTGAATTTTTGTCCTATTCTCCCATGTTAAGAAAATCGTAAATTTCGAATAACTGCTGAAGTTTTTAAATTCGAATGTTGCAAATGAATAGGGTTCTTGCCAGTGTCGAAAGTAATATTTTAAAACTGATGTGACCTCTCTGCGAGAATTTGTTCTTGAGATATCGTGTACACAGACTAAAAAACTAGCGGACTAACGGACTAACACACTAACACACTAACACACTAACAGACACCCTACAGACAGACACCATACAAATTTTGTAATTTTCGGATTCCTTGCACCTGAAAACGTGTAAAAAAATCAAAAAACCGAGGTCGAAAATTTTCACGATTACCTAAGTTCCCCATACCTATAGTATGATGGGGAACTAAAACTTGTACGTTGAGGTCCCACCACACTTTTTCCATATATTCCTATACAAATTCATGGAGTGCAAATTATTTATTAAAATTATTTTTCACGATGAATGCAGATTATTTTCTTATCGGAGAAGCATAACAATAAAATAGCTGCCAACCATTCCGATTTTTGGATACCAGTAAATTTTTATAGAAATTTTCGTCTTAATTCACCATAAAAACTTCTAGAAAGCTGTGCACTAAATATCCAATGAAAGTTAATTTTATGCCGATATCTGAGGAAATTATATATATACGTATCATGAATCATGAGAACCTTAGTAAAGCTATGAATGATACACTTTTAACTCGTTAAACAATTTTAACACAATATAGGTAGCAATACGTTCCATTATATTGTTAATATAATTAAATTAATCATGTTAATTCAATTTATTTATTTATTTATTTATTTATTGGTGTGCGTGTGTGTGCTGCTAACGGAAAACTCTAAACAGGCGAGAATATAATCTGACATTCGTTTTACAGAAATTCGGTATATATCTATCATTTTATTAAAGCAGTTAATATTTTAATTAGGCTTTGTAATTTGCTATTAAGCAATATTATACATATAGAAATACGGTAAGAACGTACAAAGAAATTATAAACAGATAAAATTGATTGCTACTCTTGCGATCCAAAATGTTAAATGAATTGCTTATTTCTTTTGTAAAATAAGCTGTATGTCACAGCCAGCCCATGATCTTCCATTAGGCATGGACCTAAGGATCACCACCTTTTAAGGTTCCCTAATTATTTTCTTTTTGTTTATTTATTTATTTATTTTTATTTAAAACTGTGTTAAAAATTCCATTTTTTTTTATTTTTTTATTTATTTTTTTATTTTATTTTATTTATTTATTTATTTATTATTATTCGACTTTAAAACTAAAATTTTGTGAAGGGATCCAATTTTGTCTTACAGATTCTCAAATTATGTTTTAAAGGACAATCCAGAGTAAATTTCGTGTTGATTTAATGTTATCTTCCCAAAATATATTTCAAGAAAACGACACCTTAACAAAGTTTTCTCTCTGCATCTTCATCCACCATTCACACCTTTAATAATAATAATAATTATTATTATTATTATTATTATTTATTATTTTAGAGTGACTTTTGCTGAAACACAAAATTAATGACCATGGGTTAAGAACGGCCCCAACCGAGTTGTGCCTGCAATCTAGAATTTTCTAGATTGCAGGCACAATCGGATTAAATCGGATCCTAATCACAAGCAAGTTTATTCAGTATAAAACCTTCGAAAAAAAAATAATAATAAATCTATTACCATTTGCAATAATATAAAAATGTCTATTCATCCAATCCATTCATTACATTTTCAAAATATTTCGTACTCTCTTGTGTAGAAATGCCTTATCCTAGTTGTTATAAAATCAGGGCCCGATTAACCTCTGAAACAAGGAGAAGCTAATTATTATTCTGGGGCCCCTTTCCGTTTGGGGAACGTTTTCTGATTTATGTAAATTTAGAAACACACTTATTAGTGCTATAAATGAAATTCCCATGCATGTCTTACTCTTACTATAATTCATAGTAACGTTCATTTTATCTCTGTATATTGTCATATAAAAATATTATTAGACAGTATGTAGAGGTGAACTGCACAGCACAAAAAAGTCTAAGTTAATTCTTTTTATCCCACAGTAAACTCCAGCGACTCCAAAAATTGTTGGTTGTGTCTACAGTTGTTTTGTGTTCATACATCTAAACGGTTCTTACATATGGCATCAATATAGCTTAGGATTAACTACTTACTGATTCAGAACATTACAATTTAAATAACAGAGCTTTTCCAAAATAATGTGTCTTTTTCCTTACGTTGAAGCAAACTTTGTCAGAAAAAAAAAAAAAAAAAAAATAAATAAATAAAAAATAAATAAATAAAAACTCTCAGTGTGGAAATCAGAAATTGGATATTCGAGACTCTGTTTTCTGCAATTTCGTGCTGCTCTTTAATTTTAGAGGGGAAGCATATGATGCTTCTCGAGTTTTTCGGGTAATCAGGCTCTGTATAAAATAACATTTCCAATAACCTATTTTTTATCAACAATAATGTAAAAATTTACATTTGTTTATAAAGCCAATATTTTTTTTAATTAATTACTTAATTATATCTTAATTGTATAGGGCTTTAAGTTTTCACAAAAAGTTGTTTGCTTCACTTTATCCCATAAAAGGCCATTCACAAACACCTATTCATATGCATTATACGAATTTTTCATATCCATTCATCGAATTTTCAAAACATTTCTATTCTTTTCTTTTCCTCGGGGCATGTTCTTAATTTTATTTTTTCTCTTTTGTTGGTCATGCCTTATCCTGATCAAAATCAACTATTATCTTAAACAGTTTTGACACATTTATCTTGAGATTTGTTTCTTTAAATACACATTTTTGAAAGGAAAAAACATTTCTGATAAAAGTGGTAGTAACCAACGAAAATTATTTCAAACTTTCGGAGTGATTTTAAGATAAAGGTTAAAAAGAGGACGCTGTATTTGACAGGCTGAAAGCAGGAGATAAAAGGAATGGGTGATGTGAATTTAGGGTTACTATAGAATAAATGGGATGTATTCTTAAAGAAGGTTGCCTTTGTATGTTAGTAACAAAAAAGGAAAAAATAATATATGATAGAAATTAAATTTGGATGCATAGATGTAAAGGAACATTTGGGAAGGGGGGAAGAGTGACGTTTTGGTGTCATTATCACATATTCTAAATATATATTTTTTTTCATTTATAAATAATAATAATAATAATAAATAAAAAAATAAAATAAAATATGTAACGAACACATTTTTATAACCTCTGAATTGCAACTTAAATTCACATGCAGTATGTTTGTTAAATTTTTACATTCTCCCTCTTCCCACATATGTATCTTTTGCTAATTACAACTCTACCGAAAACTTTGATCATGTATTATTCGTTCTTTAACGTTAATGCAGATCTACAATAGCTTGTTATGACTTTCCTAATTCGGTTTATTTTCATCTTACAAATAAATGTAGTTTTGTCGCCATGGGTGCATTCCTTTTCTCATAACATGTTACCTTAATTTTTGCTTAAAAGTTCCGGGTTCTCATGGCGATTTTTTGGCGATTAGTGTGGACCGTTTGAATTGTAATTATGTGGTAACCTTTTCAAAAATTGTATGTGTTTATACGTAACACAATTACAACCATTTTTTCTCTACTAATTTGAATTTGGCTTCGACTAGAGCTCTGGCGAAATTAATGCAGAAATCGGAGCGTCACTTCATCACCATGACTTGACGGGTGAAGTCGATGTTTTGGGCTTCCTCTCCAAATTATTCAATTACCTCAATTCTACCTACCCTTTTATACTAAAATACTTATCTGGTCACCTATAGTCGTGTTAAATGTAACAACAATTCGTATATAATAAATTCATCATAATAACTACAAGAAAAAGCCTGTTTATTTGGATTAACGAGCACTGTGTTATTGGATGGTCACTTCGCAAGAATTCTGAAACTGTTTTTATCAAGTAAACTTCTATAACCAACGGCCATCTACAAATACTCAACTTCAAAAATCTTCATCTTGACATCTGTGAAATGAATTGATTTTTTTTTTCTTTTCTTTTTTAAAGAACATACTGTATGTGAATTTAAGTTGCAATTTAGAGGTTATAAAAATACCTTCGTTACATATTTTATTTTATTTATTTATTTATTATTTATTTATTATTATTATTATTATTATTTATAAATGAAAATATATTTTTCTTTAGAATATGTGATAATCGACATCACAAACATGTTTCTGAATTTTATGTTAAGAATACTGAATAAATCTTTATTTTATAAAAATGCATTATTTATTTATTTATTTATTTCATAATTTCTGTATTTGTTTCGACAAAAAAGTCTTTATTTTATTTCCTGTCAGGGAAAGAGTCGTTATCACTTGCGGTAGACGATATTGATTGCAGCGTAATGAGAAATAATCTATTACAGAATTTAAGAGTTTACAAATACATAAAGATGAAAAGTTTGAGTTAAAATTGTTTAAAAAAAAAATAGTTAAAACTCTGGTACTAAATTATGTACCATAATGTATTAAGATTCTTTTGTGAATCCCCGTACACAAACCATTAAGGCTAATTATACCATTCCATTTTCATTAAGGAACATGCCATAGTTAGCCTAAAAACACATATTTTCAAGGCATTCTATATGAATAAATGTTTACGGAAATCAGAGCGCGAACACACCGAAGTCAGACACATTTTTGGACATTGTTGGAAAAGTTTTTCTTCCTCTTCTCTTCGTCTCCCATAGACCTTATATAGATAACTAGCATGCTTCGCTGGACACAATACTGAAATGAGTTGTCAAAATCCTATATCATTATTAATTAACCTGAGTTAAAGTTCCCGCTGTGCTCGGTAGCGATTTTTCTCGCTCGCAACGTGAGGAGTCCGTGTTCTCACTGCCTTCGGCAGCAACTTACCTGATTCTTACTCCCCGTTCCCCAGTGGCTAAGTTCGAAGTTTTGTGAAATCTCTACAAAGTACTTAATGCGTACACCTATTCAACATCCACACACCAAAGTTCGGCAATCTAAGATAATTTAAGGCGATTCAAACGGGAAAATGTGTTTTTACACGTGCTTATAGCCCTCTCGACACCAAGGGGGTAAGGGGGGAATTTCGTAAAATCCCGTTACAATAAGGGTCGGATACATATAAACAATTTAGCGCTAGAAGGTGTGTCTCGAGTTTGCCCCCTCGTAACCCCCCCCCCCCAAAAAAAAAAAAAAAAAAAAAAAAATGTGTTTTTGTAAATATCCTAAGGAAGTCGCATAGCCTTTTTTCAATATATTTGTTCCATTTTTGGTAGAGGTCTACTCAGAAATCAGGAATTTTCAATATTTCCCCCTTCCTTCCCTTAAAAATCGAAAATTCCTAAATGCAGATAATGTATTATTTGTACTCATGTCTAGTTTCCCCATATGCAATTTCTTTACTGTGAAGTAGTTAGAAGCCGAGTTATGCTTTAAAACGTGTTTTTGTCTTTTGCCTCCCCCAGGGGGGAAAGGGAAGTAATTTCGGAAAAGTTGATCGATATAATTTTAAGTTGGGTAAAGACCTAAATTCCTGCTAAGCGCAGTTGAATTCCGTCTGTCCGTTCTCAAGTGATACCCGGACAAACGCGTTTTTGTCTTTTGCCTCCCTGGGGGGGGGGGGGGAGAGAACGGGGGGAATTTCCGAAAAGTTGATAAATATAATTTTAAGTTGGTTAAAGACCTAAATTCCTGCCAAGCGCAGTTCAATTCTGTCCAGCCGTTCTCGAGTGATGCCCGGACAGAAAAGGCGACATACAGACACGATGACACACACACACAGGCAAAATTTTCTGACGTCATTTTCGGCTTTCATGGTGTGTGAAACGTGAAGATATCGCAAAATCTTTCGATTCTGACATATTTACAGACAAAAGTCTGATTTTATTAATATAGATATTGTAGTAAAGTTTTTATTGTCCGGATATATTGAAAATAAATTGAAGATAACTTAAAAACATCATTATAGTACTTGCGAATGCATGCTGTAAATAATAAAGGAGCAATCCAAAGGAAATAGGCATTATCTTGAGATGAAGTATGATTTATTTTCTTAGAATATTTTAAAATAAAAGCAAGGAGATTTAGATCATTATATAAAAACTAGTACATAACCCCGTCAAAAATGACGGAATGTGAAATCAGTTAAGGTGGTGAATCAACGAATGCTTTGCAAGCTTCGCTGGACACTATATTTAAATGGGACTAATGTGCAAGTTGCACCTAAACGGGACAAATATGAAAGTTGTACCTGACGGAGCTAATGTGAAAGTTGCACCGAACGAACAAACTATTTATTTTAACGAAAATACCTCCTAACCCTGGACGATAGGTCTAACATAACGTATATTATATATCGTATTTATCGTAATATAACTCAGTACTTATTTCGCTTCCTTCTTCGACTCGTTTTAATAAGTATTTTTTATATGCATATGGGCAAATTTAATGTTCTTTATTTTTTAATTTTTCGCTTGAAAACATTATTTTATCTTATGCCCCCCCCCCCCTCAATATATATATATATACATATAACAATAACTGGTAATTTTTTTGGCAACAATCATAAATTTAAATGTCCAATTTTGAAATTATTTTCATATTTTAATTAATTCTAAAATATCTAATCAAAACTTCGTTACAAATAAGGTACCAAGTGAAAGTGTACCATATTTGTAACAAAGTAACCTTAGGTACCTTATTTGTAACGTTATTTATTTTAACTAATTTGATAAATATGACGTCACAATCAACTGTTTGTTTATATCAGATAAGTACATTATCATGATTGCAAGAAAATGACGTAATAACTATTAGTCCATAATTTTTATGACTGAATTTTATACTACATTTTAATTTTATCCTCCATGGGTATTTTAGAATTGCAATGGTAGTTATAAACTTTCGTTGAAATCCTTTTACATATTCAGATTAAGGGAAAAGTGTAAGCACAAAAAATGTTCAATTTTGAAAGATCTTTCTAATGATGAAACATTTATGCAGATTTTAAAAAAATAAAATAGAAATAAAAATACATAGCATTTCTATAAAAAAAAAAAAAAAAAAAGGCTACCAAAAGTCTCTGTTTTGAAGCGGTCTAAACCGGAATCGTTCCTGACAGAAGAGGGTTAATAATATTATTATTATAATTCTTCCTAATCAAATTATTTATATCCATATTGTTGCGAGTTTGTAAATAATTGTATTCATTTTTGAAGAAATTCTTTCAAAGAGGCTTAGTAAGTCGTTAAAATGTTAATTTTCGGCATTTCTAGTTGTTTTAGCGTTAAAATAATGCATATTATATTATTATAAGAGTAAGAAAGCGTAATTTTCCCTTAAAAACGCATTAGAAATCTCCAATAAGGCAGGTAATGGATTTGGCGCCAAATTTGGCGACCTTTTCCCTACTTGCCGATTTTTTTGGTGACCTTGGCGAGAAAATCTTTATTAGTGATATACCAAATATGGACGCTGAAATATGATTGGCTGAGGAGATACAGAAATTTCTGGAACATTCCACACTTTTCTACAGGGGTATACAAGGACTGCTTTTTTCGCCAAGACGTTCAGTTCAGTCTGAAATCAGAGTCAGGCAGTTTCGCTAATGCTTGCATTGCATTTGAAGGAGTTCTAAACCTCTTTGAATGAATCTTGCTTTAAGTGCTATTGCTATACAGTTAGTACTGTGGATTTACAGTTGACAGTTGTTAATTAAGCTGTGTTTACTGGTTGAATTGAAGCTGATGCTTGGTTTATAGACCTGTATTTTTCCGGAACTTTCTGTGAATAAATTACTGGATTTTTGCAAGCCTCGCCTTTCATTCTCGGACAACTTACGAACCCCCGAGCACGCAACAATATTACATTTGACTGTACAAATTTGAATACTGGGTATATTCTTCAGAAATAAGTAACATAAAAACCCTGAAAGAAACGCCCACTGGTAGAGTTACAGATATCCAAATGACGTGAATCTACGTCAGCGGTCGCAAAAGTGTTAAGATATATATGAAATATCAATTAAAGAAATACACAGCATTTCTTTAAAAAGAAAATCGCTGCACAAAGTTGAAAAATGATCATTTCATTTTATTTATTTCTCACTTCAATTAGGTTCTAACAACCACGTGACTTTCTTCTTAGAAACCGTACTTTGCTGAAGGACAGCGCTACTTTTTCCATGACTTAGGAAGCTTAGTAGTCGAATATTTTTATGCTTTTACAAATACATTTACAACACTGCGTTACAATAAATTTGTAACACTATTCCGCAATGATAAAATGGGTCTGTGGGGTCAACTGCCCCTCAGCAAACATGCTCGTGACGTCATCTGTTAGAACTCTATTAATTCATTTATTACTAAGACCGTGCGAAAATGTCACATTCTATTTATCTCTTCGACAACTTTAAAATTATTATTATTATTATTTTATAGATGTCATTTTCTCATATGCATGAGCTAATTTAATATTTTATTATTTTTATTTATTTATTTTTTGTCCGTGAAAGCATATTATATCTTATACTGGGGGAAAAAAAAAAAAAAAAATGAAGCTTGATAAAAATAATTAAAGGCTTTAAATATGTTTCTACAAATATTTTAAGAGTTTTAAGGCTTTAATATGTTCCTAAAATATTTTAAGAGTTTTTTTTTTTTTTTTTTTTAATAAAACGGTTAAAGAGTCATTCATTCGGAATTAAAGAGTCGTCCACTTGGAATTTGTATTTTCTGAATGGCAACCGTTTTGGTTTGTTTTTATCAGGAATTGTGTTGTTTATAATAGAGCATTTCCTCGTGACGTCTGGTGGTTGGCAAAAAAGCGCGCTCGACTTTCCCGCGCCTCGCCCACCATTGATACTATATTGGTGATCCGCCATCGCTATGCTTTTCCCAAGCCTTTTTGCCAACCACTCATAAAAGTTGAGATGTTTGTTTACAAACAAGGAACTGCCCTATAGCCAGTGATCCGTTATATTTAATTTATATACCTTTAAACATTCCAATTGAATAGTTTTTCAAGGTATTAAAGGAAATAAGAATAGGTGTGATACAAAATATATTATATGTATGTTTTCGTAAGTTGAACAAACAGAAAAAAAATAAAATAAATAATAATAATAATAATGGCTGCCAAAAGTTTCAGTTTTGAAGCGGTACTAACCGGATTCGTTCATGACAGATGAGGGTCATTATATATATTAATAAGAAGTAGAATTTACGATAGAATTAAAATGTTGAGGAGTGAGGGGCCATATAAGAGAAGAATCCTTTTGGATTATAGAAGAGATGAAGTATGAAGCGTTGCTTAGATTCATCCTTGATCGCCCGACACCTCGCTTGGCAGACAAATTCACCAGATTAGAGAAAATATGGTTGTAATTAATTATGTGTATAAACACGTGCATTTTTTTTTTTTTTTTTTTTTTAAAGTTACCAGACAGTTATAATTCAAGCGGTTCTTAGAAAATGCCAACCTTCGCCAAATTGATTTGGTGGGAAAGAGGAAGTTCAGTAAGTTATTGTTTGCCCTATTCTAAAATTAAGAATGCAACACTAGGGTGTCGAACGATAAATTTATTTGCATGATGAAAGGAAATCGAATTAGCAAAAAGACATAACATGCTATTGTAGATCGGCATTACGTTAAAAAAAACTAGTATGTTGTGGCCACCACAAGACTTTCTTCTATATTTTCCTATATACATATTCAATCAGTAACAATATTTAAAAAAAAAAAAAATACGATTTTTTTTGTAAGTTTTTTTTTTTTTTTTTTTTTTTTTTTTTGGTTAAAAGTAATACATATTCAACCAGTAACAATATTTAAAAAAAAAAAAAAAAAAAAAAAAAAACGATTTTTTTTCTAAGTTTTTTTTTTTTTTTTGTTAAAAGTAAAAAAAAATCGATAACTTTGTTTTAAATTATCACAGATTTATAGTTCAACCATTCGTTTTAAAGGTATTCACGAGATCTTTCGAAAGATACCCATCTTGAAAATTTACCCCCCCCCCGCCCCCACATGCACAGAAATTTTTTCCTAGTTAACTATTACTATTATCAATAACTCATATTAATTTTACAATCACAAGTTAAAAATAACTCTCATTATGTACATTTATACGAAATTTTGTCCTATACTGCCATGTTAAAAATTTAGAAAAAATGCGATCACAGCGCCACCTGTTGAGCTATTGATCCCCAAATGTAATCAGCACCAGTTTATGACGGGGACCAACTAAATACCAAGTTTGGTTAAATTTCGTTAAAAAAAAAAAAAAAAAAAAAAAAAAAATTTTTTTTTTTTTAAGTAAAAAAAATTGATAACTTTGTTTTAAATTATCACAGATTTATAGTTCAACCATTCGTTTTAAAGGTATTGACGAGATCTTTCGAAAGATACCCATCTTGAAAATTTACCCCCCCGCCCCCACATGCACAGAAATTTTTTCCTAGTTAACTATTACTATTATCAATAACTCATATTAATTTTACAATCACAAGTTAAAAATAACTCTCATTATGTACATTTATACGAAATTTTGTCCTATACTGCCATGTTAAAAATTTAGAAAAAATGCGATCACAGCGCCACCTGTTGAGCTATTGATCCCCAAATGTAATCAGCACCAGTTTATGACAGGGACCAACTAAATACCAAGTTTGGTTAAATTTCGTTTAAAAAAAAAAATAATAATAATTTTTTTTTGTTGTTAAAAGTAAAAAAAATCGATAACTTTGTTTAAAATTATCACAGATTTATAGTTCAACCATTCGTTTTAAAGGTATTGACGAGATCTTTCGAAAGATACCCATCTTGAAAATTTACCCCCCCCCCGGGGGGGTACTTCCCCCCCAGTGGGGGAACCGGTGCCTCCACCTGCACAAATTTTTTTTCGTAGTTAACTACTACTATTATCAATAATTCATATTAATTTTACAATCACAAGTTTAAAATAACGCTCATTGTGTACATTTATACGAAATTTTGTCCTGTACTGCCATGTTAAAAGTTTACATAAAATGCGACCACAGCGCCATCTGCTGGGCGATTGATCCCAAAATCTAATGGGCACCAGTTCATGTCAGGGTCCAACTATATACCAAGTTTGGTTCAATTTCATTCATCGGTTCGTGAGATACGGTGAAAAATACAAAATTCTGCGATCACAGCGCCACCTGCTGGACGATTGATCCCCAAATCTAATCAGCCCCATGCCCCGTCAGGTTCCAACTATATACCAAGTTTGGTTGAATTTCATTCATTGGTTCGTGAGATACGGTGAAAAATACGAAAATTTGTCCTATACTGCCATGTTAAAAATTTACATAAAATGCGATTACAGCGCCACCTGCTGGGATATTGATCCCCAAATCTAATCAGCACAATGCCCCGCCAGGGTCCAACTATATACCAAGTTTGGTTGAATTTCATTCATTAGTTCGTGAGATACGGTGAAAACACGAAACCACAGACAGACAGACACACAGACACACAGACAGACATTTTTTAAAAACTATCAATTCGTGTTCAGGACACCCCAAAACGTGTAGATCCGTCAAAAAACGGAGGTCGAAAATTTTCGCGAATCCAATACTTTCTCTATATTACGTATAGAAGAAAGTAAAAAGGTATAATACATGATCAAAGGTTTCCGGAGAGTTTCAATTAGAAATAAATACTTATGTGGGATGAGAAAGGATATAAAAAATTTGAGAACACATATAGAGTTGATTGCATGTGAATTTTAAGTTATAATTTAGAGGTCATAAAATGTTTTGTTATATTAAAATGGTTTTCTACGATAGTATATATTTCTTTAAGATATGTGATAATTGGCATTACTAGTACCCAGAGCCTGATTAAGGGGGAAGCACACATTATCTCCGCTCTCACCGGAATATTTTTACAATTATTTCTTACTTCATGTCATAGAAATTCCACGCTTTGACGAGGAAATATTTTTTATAAAAAATGAACGGTGTAAAACAATCCAATTTACTCACCGTTATTAGACACCAAAATTCTTTTAAAATAATTTTTAATGAGAATTTTCTGTTTATTATAGGAGGAAAGTATTTGTTAAAAAATAACGGTGTAAGTATAAATAATGTGTGCTTCCCCCTTAATCAGGCTCTGCTAGTACACTATCATATTTTTTTTTTAAACGACTTTTCTTAGTTTAATTTATTTAAAGAACCGTTGATTACTTAATGTTCGGATAGTCGACTGGAGTAACTCCGGAATTCTTTTAATTAATAATCCTGTTTGGATTTGGATTTCATGAATTTTTATCCTCTCTTTTACATTTAAGGATTTAATCCTGCTATTTATTCTAATGAATACTACATGTTTTTCAGAGCTAAAAAAAAATAAATATCTTAAGAAAAAACAGAGCTTCTTACGCATACTTTTGGCCAATGTTGCATGAGCGAAATCGGGTGCTTGTTTAATGAGAGAAAGTCAAACTGATATTGTGTGTAATTATATTGAACTAGCAGGCTTTGCCCGCTTCGCTGGACATTAAACTTAAATGAGTTGTCAAAATGCCATATCTTTATTAATAACCTAAGTTCTCGCTGTGATTGGTAGAGGTTTTCTCGCTCCCAATGTGAGGAGTCTGGGTCCTCGCTGTCTTCGGCACAATTTACCCACTTCTTACTTCCCCACCCTCAGCGGGTGAGTTCGAAGTTTTGCAAAATCCCACTAATGTACATAATGCGTACACTTAATCAATATCCAAAATTCCAATCAATATCCAACACACCAAAATTCGCCATTCTAAGATAATTCAAAGCGAATTCAAACGGAAAAACATGTTTTTACACACGTTTATTGCCCTCCGACTCCGAGAAGGGGGGGGGGATTTCGAATTTCGTGAAATGCAGTTACAATAAGTGCTGGATGCATACAAACAATTTACACACCAAATTTCGTGACCACAGAAGTCTTTAATAGACAGCATTATAAATAAATAAATACAAAAAGCACAGCTTAAGTATCGGAACCCTTTGGTGACTTTAAATATTTTAAGCCATTTTTGCGATGAACTGAATTGGCTATCTCAATTGTGCAATTAAAGATCTTGGCGAGAAACGCCCGGGCTACTTCGGTGCCGAATTTCAAATTTTGCCAAAGGGATCCAATATTAAAGCTGTTCCATATCGAATCTGGGTTGAAAACGGAAAAAGGGTAAAATAAATTAGAAATATCAGACCTATATTTATAAATTTGATACCGAATGAAAGGGGCGATTTTCCTGAATCCAGGGGTTCAAACAGTTTTTCGATGCGACAATTAGATTTTTAAAAAATAACTAAAGTATGAAATTTAAGTGGCAACGGAAAAACGAATAAAGGGAAAAATAAATTAGAAATATCAGACCTATCATTACAAATTCAGTACCAAATAAAAGAGGTGATTTCTCTGAATCCTGGGGTGTAAACAGTTTTTCGATACAATTAGATTTTTTAAAATTAACTAAAGTATGAAACTTAGATGGCAACACTTCATTTCAATCTTTTCATAATTTGTTGTGCGAATCACGCGAATACAAAAGTCTTTAACTTAAAAAATTATTTTTATATTTTATTTTTCCATTCAAAGCGTTTTAGTGAAAAAATATTTATGGCGCATGCGCAGGCGTATTTTACCCACAATTTAAACACTAATCATAATTTTGAAAATTTCTATAGATATAATTTCAAGTTGGGTGAAGACCTAAGTTTCTGCCAAGCGCCGTTAAATTCCGTCCAGCCGTTCTCGAGTGATGCCCGGACAAACGTGTTTTTTAGTCTTTTACCCCCTAGGGGGGGAACGGGGGGGGGAATTTCTGAAAAGTTGATAGATATAATTTTAAGTTGGGTAAAGACCTAAATTCCTGCCAAGCGCCGTTGAATTCCGTCCAGCCGTTCTCAAGTGATGCCCGGACAAAAAAAGCGACATTCGGACACGATGACACACACACACACACACACACAGGCAAAATTTTCTGAAGTCATTTTCGGCTTTCATGGGGTGTGAAACGTGAAGATATCGCAAAATTTTTTGATTCCGACAAATTTACAGACAAAAGTCTGATTTTATTAATATAGATATTCCGATACAGTGAGCTGGGGAAAAAAAATGTGAGCCCTGATACTATTTCTGCCGATTCTTATGAATCCGAATATGCTCCTGAATCCAAATATGACCCCCCATTTTTCCCAATCACGCGCCATTTTCTCGAGACGCCACCACCTCCCCCAATTTTTAATCACTGTTAGGTAATTTTATGGCCATGAATTTGATTTGGAGGATGGAAAAGGATTATTCAGTGACGAATACCCCCCCCCCCCCAAAAAAAAAAAAAAAAAAAAAAAATCCTCCTTGATATAAATGTTTCTGTTTTAGAATTTTTCACCTCTGTAGCTCAGCCCTCAGAATATATTAAACAGCTAAAATAATCCCCTCTCCCAAATCAAATTCATAGCCATAAAAGTACCAAACAGTGATAAAAATGGAGGGGGGGGGGGCGTCCAAAAAAAAAAAAAAAGTGAGTGATTGGGCGATATGGGCGTCGTATTCGGGTCCAGGAAGTCATTTTACATAAAAATTTGTAGGAATGATGTTGGGGCCGATTTTCATGCAGAGCGGCGTGATCAAATGAAACTAAAAATTTGTCCCCAAGTTACCAAGTAAAATTTTAATTAACGCTATATTATGATACCTATAATATACAGTCAGGGAAAAAAAAAAGAAAAAAGAAAATAATAATAATAATAATAATAACGCCCCCCCCCCAACACACACACGCACAAATTTCACTGTAAATTATCGTTTAGGTATGTGGCTGGTGCCGATCGATTGGTAATAACGTCTAGTTATAAATGCTATTGTTACATTTTAGTTAGGGTAATTGTCTACATATTAAATTTGTATCGACTTGTATTTTTTGAATAGAAACACCCATTTTTTGACTCCATATTCAAATTTCTGAGATCAACGCGGTTCCGAAAATAGTATAGATTACGTACATTTAATTAATTCGTAATAGAGTTAGAAGCAAAAATTTATTAGATTTCCATCCATATATTAAAAAAATGAAATTAAGATATCTCACAGAAAAATATTATATTCATTCAGATAATAACCGGGGAAAATGTATGACAATTTCTACTACAAAACCTAAAGTAATGCTAATTAAAAAACTATGTGTGTAAAATTATGTGTAGCTAAACTTACTTGAATAACTATTTTAATTCCTATGTATGCAAAGTTACATATGATACAAATGGTAATACATAATGTTCTGCTAACGCCAGTAAGAAATGAAATACCCTATAACTTAAAAAAAAAAAAAAAAAAGTGACAGGAATGAGCTGTAGATTTGAAAACCCATTTTTTTTATGATGCCTATGTCTATTTTATTCGCGCAAAAATTAATGTAGTTCACAATTAATAATTTTTTTAAATATGAATTTATTAATAATTATCATAATTCAAAAAAATATTTTTTAATTATAAATATGCATGCAATATGTTTGGGTCACTTCGTTCTATCGCATTAAGAAAGGCAATTTAAATTTAATAATTTTTCGGAAAGATATGAATTAATGTCTGTTATATTCATTTAACATTAGCACCCTCAAACTTTGACAACTTACAACTCTATGAAAAATCGAGAAAAAAATATGCATTTATTTTTTTACTTTCTTCTATATGTAATATAGAGAAAGTATTGGATTCGCGAAAATTTTCGAAGTCCACTTTTTGATGGATTTACATGTTTTGGGATATGGAGAACACGAATTAATAGTTTTTAAAAAATGTCTGTCTGTCTGTCTGTCTGTCTGTCTGTCTGTATCATTTTTTTGTGGACGCTGTATCTCACGAACCAATGAATGAAACTTAACCAAACTTGGTATTTAGTTGCACCCTGACATAAACTGGTGCTGATTAGATTTTGGGATCACTCGCTCAATAGGTGGCGTTGTAATCGCATTTTATGCAAATTTTTAACATGGCAGCATAGGACAAAATTCCGTATAAATGGGCATAAAGAGAGTTATTTTACACTTGTGATTGTAAAATTAATAGGAATTATTGATAATAGTAGTAGTTAGCTAGGAAAAAAATTTTGTGCATGGGGGGGCATCGGTTCCCCCCCTGGGGGGGAAAATCCCCCCCCGGGGAAGTAAATTTTCAAGATGGGTATCTTTCGAAAGGTCTCGTTGATAATAGTAATAGTTAACTTGGAAAAAATTTTTGTGCATGTGGGGGCATCGGTTGCCCCCCCACCGGGGGGGGAAGTTCCCACCCGGGGGGGCAAAATTTCAAGATGGGTATCTTTCGAAAGATCTCGTCAATACCTTTAAAACGAATGGTTGAACGATAAATCTGTGATAATTTAAACCAAAGTTATCGATTTTTTTTACTTTTAACAAAAAAAAACTTAGAAAAATATCGCAATTTTTTTTTTTTTTTTTTTTAACGAAATTTAACCAAACTTGGTATTTAGTTGGTCCCCGACATAAACTGGTGCTGATTATGTTTGGGGATCAATAGCTCAACAGGTGGCGCTGTGATAGCATTTTATCTAAATTTTTAACATGGCAGCATAGGACAAAAATTCGTATAAATGTGCATAATTAGAGTTGTTTTAAACATGTGATTGTAAAATTAATATGAATTATTGATAATAGTAGTATGTAACTAGGAAAAAAATTTTCTGCATGGGGGGGCATCGCTTCCCCCCCCTAGGGGAAAAATACCCCCCCAGGGGGGGTAAATTTTCACATTGGGTATCTTTCGAAAGATCAGGTTGATAATAGTAGTAGTTAACTAGGAAAAAATTTTTGTGCATGTGGGGGCATCGGTTGCCCCCCCACCGGGGGGGGAAGTTCCCACCCGGGGGGGCAAAATTTCAAGATGGGTATCTTTCGAAAGATCTCGTCAATACCTTTAAAACGAATGGTTGAACGATAAATCTGTGATAATTTAAACCAAAGTTATCGATTTTTTTTACTTTTAACAAAAAAAAACTTAGAAAAATATCGCAATTTTTTTTTTTTTTTTTTTTTTTAACGAAATTTAACCAAACTTGGTATTTAGTTGGTCCGCGACATAAACTGGTGCTGATTATGTTTGGGGATCAATAGCTCAACAGGTGGCGCTGTGATAGCATTTTATCTAAATTTTTAACATGGCAGCATAGGACAAAAATTCGTATAAATGTGCATAATTAGAGTTGTTTTAAACTTGTGATTGTAAAATTAATATGAATTATTGATAATAGTAGTATGTAACTAGGAAAAAAAATTTCTGCATGGGGGGGCATCGCTTCCCCCCCTGGGGGGGAAGTACCCCCCCGGGGGGGATAAATTTTCAAGATGGGTATCTTTCGAAAGGTCTCGTCAATACCTTTAAAACGAATGGTTGAACTATAAATCTGTGATAATTTAAAACAAAGTTATCGATTTTTTTCACTTTTAACAAAAAAAAAAAAAAAAAAAAAACTTAGAAAAAAAAATCGTACTTTTTTTTTTTTTTTTTTTTTTTTTTTTTAATATTGTTACTGATTGAATATGTATAGGTAAATATAGAAGAAAGTCTTGTGGTGGCCACAACATACTAGTTCTGTGTTGATTTGATCATATAACTCGAAAAAATTATCAAAAATGGGTGTTGACATCGGGAAAAAAATGAAGTTTGTGCAAGTTTTAATGTGTAGACGACCCCGATGTAAAATCTAAGTATACCGTTATAAAGTAGACGTTATTATTAATAAATTGGCACCATCAGCGTATTTATATGACGATTTGCGTTAAGATTAGTCGGAAAGTGGAAGTGGCTTTTTCTTTTTTTTTTTTTTCTTCATTCTTTTTTTTTTTTTTTTCTGTACATCTTTGATGTAGTACATTTAAACAAGTTTACACAAAATAACTTTTAACGAAAAATATGTTGTATTTCTTATATTACCTTCAGATTCTTCACCGTGTCGATATTATTTATTTGTTTTCTAGTCGAATAATAATAATTATATGCCCTTTTTATAGAAGAAATTTTTATTATAATTACATAATGTGCCGTATTTTTTTTTTTTTTTTAACTGATCTGTAACTTTACCATATCAGAAACAATATTTTATCTTGTCATCACAATTTTACGTAAAATAAATCAAAAATAAATAAATTTGATTAAGTTCGGATTGTTACTTTATTTCCGCGGAGAGTTAGAAAGAGCTTTCTAAAAAAATTCGAAAATTAATAATTAAAAATAATTTTACTATCCCTTCTCTCTTACTTTCTCTTACCCATAAGGTAGAGAAAGTATTGTTTTAGGGTCAATTTTTCGAACGCGAGTTTTTGTTATATTTACTCGTTTTGAGGTCCCCTGAATCCGAAAATCATAATTTTAGCGGTTGGTCTGTGTATCTGTCTGTATGTGTGTTATCAGCATATCTATAGAACAAATAGTAGCAGAAATTCCAAACTCGGTATACTAAATGTGTATCATATAGGGATGCTACACTAGCTTTTCGTTGAGATGAAGCAAATGGTTCGCGTACAGGGACAAGTATTCAAATGAATTACGTCTATGGGGGAAATTGCAGGTAAGTAGAGTTTAACGTCTGTACACTGCACTAAACCAAATGAAATGAAAATATATTTTTTATATGCATAAAAAATGCCTCATGTAGAATATGGCAGGGAAATCATTCATTGTTCATTTACAGGGCTACTCAAAAGAACTAGATTATAGGGCGACAATAGCTGAAAATTTATGGAAGTGCATTTCAGGTTGTGCCGTATATTATTACTATAGGATTGTATTTAGGTGCACTATGTGATTTGTACATATTCTTCAAAAGATATACAGGGTTGCAAATATTTAAGCGATAACATTCTTTTTTATTGTTAGTGAAAATGCTTTACTTTAATATTTTACCATGTCCAGGAAAGCTGCTCGGGAATGGAAATGAATTCTTCATTAACATATGATAATTAATGTATAATTTTAAGCTAAATATTCATCGATTGTTTTTGGTGTATTTACACGTTTTAAGGTTTCCTGATTACCAAAGTCAAGTTTTTTAAAGTTTGATTATTGTCTGTGTCTCTTAGAGTAACTTAAGATCGAATAATTTCGGGAGATCCAAAAGTTGTATTTTCAGATTAATATAAATTTGTTGCTGGAAAAGTTTGATCAAGATTGATAAGTTTCAAGAAATGGTGCATGTGAAAGTTGTCTGAATAATTTTAAGTGAACTTTTAATTTTAATACCAGATTTAAATTCTATATAAATGTAAGTGCATTAATGAAACAGAGGGTTGAGGGGGGGGGGCTCCCTCACACAGATCTAACTATCATATAAAACTCTTCCGCAGCCTAATTTGAATTATTTTAACATAGGTTTACATAACAGTTCTCGTTATGGTACCTTTTAATTTCCAACCTGTATTTATAGTATTAAATTTCAGGGTAACAGAAAGTCGTGTGAGTGACACACCAGATTATTTATAGAATTATTAAAAATTAAAATCTGGCTATAATTGTTCTCATTTAGAAGCTGTTGCAGTCAAATTCTTATTGACCAGAAACTCAAATTTCAGTATTTATGACTTATACACACAATGTGATAATATCATTATACCCATGTTCAAGTTATAAAAGTAATGCATTTTAAACGAATAAACCTCAATTGCTGAAAAAAAAAAAAAAAAAATTAAACTTATAATTTCGATTCAAATAAAAACATAAATTTCTGTGTCAATTTTTATACAAATCGTAGAAATTTTGTATTTTTCGTACAATCTAGAATTTATTTATTTATTGCCATTAAACTACATTTTGATTTTCTTTTATTAAATAATAAGTGCAACAACTTACGTAAATATAATCATTGAAAAAATTAACGAATTCCATGTCCTACGACAAAACAGCAAAATATAATCTGCTTTTATTACAAGAATGACAATCGGCAATAAACTGAATGTTTAGCAGGATATCGTATGATTATTTTGAAACATTTTCCGCTTCTCTTTCTATTCTGTCTAGGATGGAAACAATTCTAGCATAAATTACATCAGAAGGTAACCTGTCTCATTTTGCGATTGTCACCTATTCGAGAAAGAATGTGAGATTTTGTGTTCATCTTTTTACATCCGCGGGGTAATTGCGGATATACGACTAAAGCCATTTTCTGGGTCACATTTCCAGTTGCTGTGCTATTGAAATGCAAATAAAGCAGCAGACGATAATGAAGCTGTAATGGCATATATCGTATCCATGATCGCATCAGAAGTAAGGAAATTTGTGATATGAAAGCAATGATGTGAAAAAAAAAAAAGAAAAAAAGAAAGAAAGAAAGAAAGAGAGTCACATCCACCGCTTCTCCCTCTCGATGTAATCCTATGGATTTTCATTGCTTCATATTTTACAGATATAGCATTGTAAATTGGAGTTTTCAGAACGATGAGCCCTTGTTCGATTCCCAGTTGCTCCGTAACTACTACTACTCCGCGACTACTTTATTTAATATATTTGCTTTTTAAGAAAATATGCAGCTTTATTTTTATTTATTATTTATATTTTATTTATTTATTTTATTTTTTACAGAGCTCTTCAAAAACTGAACCACGCTTTTATATACAAACACTGCACAAAGAGTGAGCAAATTTTTTTAGCTGCATTCTTCTTACATTGTTGTATCTGTTATTGGTCTTAATACTGAATAATAATAATAATAATAATAATAATATGAATATGAATATGAATATGAATATGAATAAATAAATAATAATAATAATAATCAATTAAAAAAAAAAAAAGAATCTGTGTTTTTTAAGCTAACTTTAAATGTAAATATTTTTGAAGCATGTAGTTATGGTAAAGAGACAAACTAAACCAACTTTTATAGTCATTCCCCTGTCGAAGTTACCTAGACCTAGAAAATGGTCATTTAGAGCAAGGGTGGCCAATCCTCGACACGCTGTGTAATGTTCTGCGGCCCACGATAGAATTCGCGGAAATTATAATCAATGCAAAAAATCCTTAACGGGTTAAAAGTTTGTGATGCAGCACTGTATTTTATTAGTTATAAGAATTAGAAATACGGGTCTTAAAAATAATGATATCAAATTTTCAGTGACGCTTTGCTATTAATTAAAAAATGCGTAGATTTTCTTATTTGAATTTGCTTTTTTCTTCTATTTATTTTTACAGTGTAAACGTTATTTTCAACATAAAATAATATGTAACATTTACTCACCGATACCTTTTCATTCACATCTCTTATAATATCAAAATATGTGTTTAAAAGAAATGATATGAAATTCCAGCAACGCAGTGATGTTACACTAAATGATTTGTTTTTAAATTCCACTGCAATTATTTTGTTTTGCATATTAAAGTATATTTGCACATTGAAATATTGCTTTTAATTTTCAAATAAGCAGTCAAATATATCACTTTCATTAAATTTATATCATGTATTGAAATGTATTTATTTCAATGGATTAATTTATATTTTGTGTCCCGCCATTCAAAACTACAACTATAAATTTCGCAAATGTTTTCTTTGCAGCACACTATCTATTTGCATGCGTTTTCAATTAATTTGGATAAGATGGCTCAAAATAAACATATCCATAAATTATACTTACAGTTTTGGATAGCGTGACGCGATAGATAAAATAATTCATTGAAATAACTACATTTCAGTACATAATATAAACTTAATGAAAGTGATATATTCGTCTGCGTATTTGAAAATTAAAAGCAATATTTCAATGTGCAAATGTACTTTAATATGCAAAACAAAATAATTGCTGTGGAATTTAAAGGTATCGGTGAGTAAATGTTATATATTATTTTATGTTGAAAATAATGTTTACACTGTAAAAATAAATAGAAGAAAAATGCAAATTCAAATAAGAAAATCTATGTATTTTTTAATTAATAGCATAGCAAAGCGTCACTGAAAAATTGATATCATTATTTTTAAGACCCGTATTTCTAATTCTTATAGCCATAAAGTACAGTGCTGCGTCACAAACTTTTAACCCGTTAAGGGTTTTTTTGTATTGATATCATTACTTTTTAGGGGTTAATGATTAAAATGTAAAATTAAAGGAGCATGGCAATGAGTTTATAACCCTGTATAAAAAGTGCAGTTTCATAGGCCATACCACATTAAATTTTACCTCGAACAAAATAACAAACTAAATGAAATTTTAAAATTTTATGAAGAGTGATAAATAAAAAACCTTAAGGAAGAATATTTGTTGTGTGATGGCAACACGCAACATTTCAAAAGCATAATACAGTATATTTAAAAAATGACAAACAAAAAAAAAAAAAAAAGAAAAGAAAAGAAAGAAAAAAGAAAAAGAAAGAGAGAGAGATTTTATTTTATTTAATATTCAATTTCTTTGGTTCAACTGTTCATCTATTTCTTAAATAGTTCATCAGAACATTTAAAATAAATGTTCAAAAAATAATTTGTGTACGAAAGTTTTTGTAAAAAAGTGTTATGAATAAGTTTCTAAAGAGCTCCATTCACCGTATAGATTTTGGTTAGATAAGAAAAATTAAACACAAGTTTTTAAATGATCCAATCGAATGAACAAAAGATTAACATTTTGTTATTTTTTAATTAGAGATGTATAAAGTAAAATGTTGTAAGGTAAGTAATTTTCCAAAATATCTAACACCATGGGGGTGGGGTTCAAGATCCTTCTTTGGAAACTCTGATAATTCTAAAAAAGATACTTAATCAATTTGAGGGAGATTTTGTTTGGTTTAAAATTAATTCAAATGGGGAAAATAGGAGGGGGGGGGGGAATCAGTTAGACCACTTTGAAATTTTAATCGGGAAAACGTTTTCTTCTTAACTAAACAAAATCCTGTAAAAATTGTTGAAGACGTGTTTTACAGTTTTTAGAAATTCCGAAAATTACTGGATATAGAAAAACAAATTGAATAATTCGTATTCGACACTGTTTTTCAAGATTTTGAATGAACTTCAGAAACATACTTTTCTAAAATCGATTAACCCGGGAGGTCCTAGCAGTACCGTTTGGTACCAGCAATCACTATTTCAAAAATACCCATTTTGTGTGTAGGGGGGGGGGGATGGAACCTGATGTTCTGAAGGCAATAAACATATACTAAGAGAAGGCAATAAACTGCAATATCTGAATAAAGGCAATATCTAAAGAGAAGACAGTAAACAAAATTTGCAAAATAATACAAAATTTGCAATGTATTATTAATTTCTAATTTAAAGGTTGCAGATGCATGATAATTTCATTTTATATCAATATTATATGTAAGAAATAAGTCTGTACAAGTTAAGGAGTTTTTTTTTTTTTTTTTTTTTTTTTTTCTAGAGTAGCTTTTATTGTTATATTCATGCCTCCTCCCTACTGTTAAATTTAAGAAAGAAAGAAAGAAACAATTATTATTTTTTAAGTATAGATTTGATTTAAAAGAGAAAAATAAATAAAAATAGAAAAATCTTTAAAATGTGAAACTTTTACACTGATAAATATTTAAGTAGTATAGTTTTTTACTAGAAATTTAATGAACAAAATAATTTATAAACCATTACAATTTTTCCTTTGAAGTCTTAAATTGCAATTCCAGATCTCAAAATATATAGAATGTTGAAGTGTGAAACTTTCAGGATAGCATTAAGCAGAAGATAAAAGATTATTCTGAAAACATCAGATCAAAATATCTCCTATTTACTGAGATATTAAATGTCGGCGTTTCCAAATTCCTTTGTTGTTAAATTAGCTGTATATATAGTGTCACTGGTAAGCTTCGTTTGAGCTTTGCTGCGTCACGGAGACACGGCCACGTTTCATGATTTGTCGTATCTGGTTATAACACGCCAAAATTTCATACATTGGTTCTGAATTTTCGGAGCGAAAATACTGGTTATGGTAACCAGAAAAATAAATATCGCACAGATTATTTTTATTAATATTTTTAAAATCAATAATTGACTCTTAATACTATAATTATTAATTTATTAATAATTATAACTTATTAATAATTATAATTAATAATTATTAATTGTATAATCATAATCTTTTAACTATTCTATCATTATTTTATGAATAAAAATAGATTTAGTATTAATATATTCTGTTTCAAATTTTCACTGGCCCACCGCAAGAAGGATTACATATACATGACACACACGCACACACACATATGCACATATATATAAACACACATTTATAGAGTGCGGCCCGTCTGAATAAATTTTATTCCCAATGCGGACCACCAATTATTTTGGATTGGAGAGGCCTGATTTAGAAAAAAATGACTAAAATTTGCTTATTTATAATATTATAGAGAAACTATTTATCAATTTATAGTGCAAATAAGATACCAAACGTATAACTTTTTTCAGCATACTTTCGTATTAGTAAAGGAGTAGTGAAATTTTTATATTCAACTAGCAGGCTACGCCCGCTACGCTAGTCACTATTTTTTAATGAATCACTATAATTAATGAATTCTCAAAATTGCATTAATTTTTATCATGCGGAAAAAAAAAAAAAAAAAAAAAAAGAGAAAGAGAAAAAGTTTTGATTGGTAAAAATGTCGCACCGGGTCCCCACTGCTTTCGGCAGCGCAGGTCATTGTACGCTGCCCGCGGTTATTTATGTTCGACACTTTTAATGAATCACTATTATCGTAAGGGAAAAACACAAATATAAAATACAAAAAGAAATCTTCTCCCATTAGTGAAATAATCGGTCCGGGTCCCCACTGCCTGCGGCAGCGTTTATAGGCGCACGCGGCCCGCATGTTCCTTTACCTACCGTTCCCGCCCCTCCTAATTATTTTAGACTTTAAAAAATACTCGCAATCGTTCTCTCGAGCTTTTAAACCAAATAATACTAATTTACAACATTCTATCTGAATGTCTTTATTTTTACCCCTGCACCTGCCACCCTTTCCGCCCCTCGTAATAATTCTGTACTTTCAAAAATATTCGCAATCGATTTATCCTCAAAACCTAACAACACTAATTTTGAGCGCTCTAACACTTATTTATATATTTTTGCCCCTCCACGCCCCCTTCCTACCCCTCCTATTAACTTTACAAATTTGAAAATATCCGCAATCGATTTGTAAGTATAAAAAACCTCTATGCACCAATTTTGAACGACCTAACTCTATTTTTATTTTTTGCCCCTCGCCCCCCCCCTTTCTGACCCTCCTGATAACTTTACACTTTCGAAAATATCCTCATTCGACTTGCAGACCTCTAAAACCTATCTGTACTAATTTTGAACGGTCTAACTGTATTTCTATTTTTTTGCCCCATAGCCCCCCCCCCCTCTTCCCGCCCCACCTGTGACGAATTTCTAAAATTAAAGAAATTAGTTTTTATGTATTTCTGGGAGCTATATTTTAGAGCAAAAATCTCACATGCATCTTTTTTTTCTGTTTGCGATATTAAGGATTATTTCAAGTCACGTTTTGCCCCCTCTCCCCCTCTTGGGGGCTAAATTTCTAAAATTCCAGAAATTGGTTTTTAGGTATTTATATTAACTATATATTAGAACAAAAATTTCACGTATATGTGTTTTTTTGTTTGTTTGTTTGAGATATATAGGAGTATGTAAAACCACGTTTTGCACACGTGAAATCACGTTTTGCCCCCTTTCCCCCTTTGGCGACCGAATTTCTAAAATTCCAGAAATTGTTTTTTAGATATTTGTGTTAGTTATATTTTAAAGCAAAAATTTTACGGATATCTGTTTTTTACTTTCTTCTATCTTCAATAGAAGAAAGTATTGGATTCGTAAAAATTTTCGATTTCGGGTTTTTGATGGATTTACACGTTTTGAGAGCTGTAGAACACGATTTTAACATTTATAGAAAATGTCTGTCTGTCTGTCTGTCTGTGTGTGTGTGTGACAAAATTTTGTGGCAACTGTATCTCTGGAACTACTGCACAGAATTTCATACAAATTGGTATGTAGTTGCACCTTGACATAAATTAGTGCCTATCAACTTTTGGTAAAAATCGTCTTACAGGTTGCGTTGCCATCCCGCTTTTTCTAAATTTTTAACAGGGTGATATACGGCAAAAATTTTCAAGATGGGTATCTTTCGAAAGGTCTCGTCAGTACCTTTAAAACGAATGGTTGAACTATAAATCTGTGATAATTTAAAACAAAGTTATCGATTTTTTTTTACTTTTTACGAAAAAAAAACTCAGAAAAAAAATCTTTTTTTTTTTTTTCTCTCCCCTTAATTTTATCAAACTCCCACGGTTTCCGTGTTCTGACAAACTTAAACTAATTTTTGCTTTTTTCCCCTAATTTTGTCAAAGTCCCACGGTTTCCGTGTTTTGACAAACTTTGACAAAATTTTGGGTAAAATGTGAAAATTATTCTAAGTTTGTCAAAACACGGAAACCGTGGGACTTTGACAAAATTGGGGGAAAATTGCAAAAATTTGTTTAAGTTTGTCAGAACACGGAAACCGTGGGAGTTTGATAAAATTAAGGGGAGAGAAAAAAAAAAAAAAAAGTGGGACTTTGACAAAATTTTGGGTAAAATGTGAAAATTTGATAAAGTCCCACTTTTTTTTTTTTTTTCCCTCTCCCCTTAATTCTATACTTTTTTTTTTTTTTTTTTTTTTTTTTTTTTATTATTATTGTTACTGAGTGAATTTGTATAGGAAAAGATAGAAGAAAGTCTCGTGGTGGCCACAACATACTAGTTTCTTTGAGATATGAAGGTTTTGGTGAAATCACATTTTGCCCTCTACTCCCCCTTAGGAGGCGAATTTCGCAAAATCGCTTCTTAGGGGGTGCTTACACTATATGTTCTATAATCTGACCCAGTTTCGTGTCAGTAGCTCCAGTAGATTTTGCTGTGCGTTGATGAGTCAGTGAGTAAGTGAGTGGAAGTACTCTTTTATGTGTATAGATTAATAACTTATAGGCATAAGATAAAGCTTAAAACTTTTAAGCGAACGATTGGTGGCAAATTTTATATTCTATACAATATTAATAATTATACTGAACTACACATCGTTATTCCTACTAAAGCAAAATCAAAATATAACCATAGTTAATTATTTAAACGTTTACAGTGACCTTCATTAACAGATGTATGAAATCTGCTAAAATGCAAAGCAATTTCGTATGTAATTAATTTTATAAATTACTTATAAGCAGAAATTTCAAGTACTGACTGGAAGTACGCATATGAACAGATTTTGCGATTTAATAGATAAAACAGAGATCATTTTGTGAGATAACATCAAGATAGACCGATAACTGCAATCTAATGAAGGATTTAATGTAATCTAATGTAAGATAATGCAAGTTTCTGACAAAAAAAAAAAAAAAAGCGTGAAAGACAAAAATGAACGGAGAGAAAAGAAGCAAAGTTAATTAAACGTATATGAAAATGTACATATAAAACTACACGCTTATATGCAGTCTAAATGGTCGTGCTGGATTAATGAATCTAACAGGAATGAAAAATCATGCGATCTGCATAGATTTTAAATCACTTTGCAACTGTACTATACCCGTTTTAGCGTTTAGACTTCAATGCTTCAACTTTGATTCAAGTACTAAAAAATTCAAAACACAACTGAAAATGCACTTCGAGCAATATGTATCTGAATATTTTTGCGTGGCCTTGTACCTTGTAATAAATGCCAATCACGTCACATTCTGTAGGAAATGTGCTTTTAAGCATTTGATTAATATGTGTTGAAGTCTTTATGTTTTCTGCACTATAAATGTATTAAGTGTTTTTAAAGAAATTCCTCTCATAGACCGTAATATATATAATGTGTTCTATTGATCTCTGTACACAAACCAGTCAAACCAGAGGTATTAGTTATTCTATTAGCTTAAATCATAGACGGGAAAAAAGAAAAAAATCTCACAAAAACTATACATATTTATAGTTTTGCCTTTAAGAAGAAAGCGTAAAATTAATTTTATTTCTGAAGATCTATAAGACTGTGTTTTTGCACGCAGAGCAAATGAATATTTCGAATTTTCATGTGAGCTAATAATGGCGGTTCGATGTCGACTGGATGGCTCAGTTGGTAGAACAATGGCGCTTTATACAAAGCTCCCAGGTTCGTAAACTGTTCCGATCGCTTTTCGCCTTTTGTTAAAATTAATTCGTACTCGTTCTGCTCAAAAATATTTTATTTATCATTTCCCTATTTTTTCCCGAAGAATGATATTAGCAGTGTTCAATCAATTGACAGTAGGGAGCGCAGCGTTTCAATATTTTTACATGCGTTTTACTTTTGTCATCACTATTTTTAAAAAGAAATTTTTTTTAAAGGTTTTAATACTATAATAATACATTTAAAATTTCAAAAAACGGAGCATTTTTAAACTTTACTTAATTAAACATCTACAGAATCCCTTTTAACTATCCTAACAATAATACCGGATGCTACATTGGAATCTCCAAAATGGAGAATATCAACTAGGTTAAAAGAACACAATCACGATATAAAATACGGAAAAATAACTACACCTCTAATAAAAGTTTATTAAGATAACAACATAAATATAAGTTTCAATAAAACTAGAAAAATAGCCGATTACAACAATTCCGATTACGCATTTTTCCGCGAAACGATTGAAATCATCGATGACCGTTTTTATTGTAATAGGCACGAGTCACGCGCAGGCTTAAGTCAAGCTTGGCGCCACTTTCTGAAGGAACGTCAAGAAAGCAGAGCACTTCAATGTCAGTTACTGCAAGCCACAGCAAAGCTGCTGATGAAGGGGCGGATCCGCCTCCGAAAGCCCCTTCAACCTAAAGGTATGGAGCTAATGAGGTTATTATTTTAATTAAGTAACTATGATAATAATTTTAAAAAAAATACTGTTCTGAAATAGGGGTGGGTAGCAAAATAACAAAACGCATATAGAATCGCTGCGATTGACTGAATATTTGAAGTAGACGTGACGGCAAAACCTTCTTCTGTTTTGTTAAAACCCGAATAAACTACTACGTCAGAAACGCCAAAGAAAAATATTGGAAATGCATACAGCTGTTTCGTTAGCCTAAAGCGTACCGTCTTCAGTGCAAAAAGGATTCTGAATCAGGAGAAGTGCTCGTATATGTAGGAGAGGGGCCGGATTTAGTTAATTTCCGGATTTATGCATTTCCAATATTTTTCTTTGGCGTTTCTGACGTAGTAGTTTATTCAGGTTTTAATATTCCAACGCCAAGTCTCCTGTTATTACTTCTTCTGTTTTGGTTTAAACTCTTAGGTGTTATATGGGGAATGATCTTATATCAAAGTAAAAAAGTTTTCTTTTTTAATTATATATATATATATATATATATATATATATATACATAATTTTTATATTTAATACAGTGTAAAAAAAAAAAAAAAAAAAAAAAGTACACGAAACACTATTACAATTGTACACCATTTTCCAATAAAACTTTTCCTAAAAATATTAAGATTTTACTAAGTCATGGAAAAGTAAAATAAAACAAATCACTTTTTACTAATTTATTTTTATTTTTTATTTTTAATCTTTTTTTTTTTTTTTTTTTTTTTTTTTTGAGAAATTCTAAAGAAAGTACTGTTCGCATTCAATTGAAGACTACGTATTTCAATTGCACTTCATTAATATCTCAAGTATCATTTCGTTTGGAATAAGCGTTTTTCTTTCCAAATGAAGTGGCTTTTCTGAAACATAACTTCAGATTAGATTAAATCAGACCGAAAGATACGAAACTTTTAAGGACGATCAAAGTTACGAACGAATGTCAAAGTGAAAATGATAAATGAATTCAAGAACGGAGATCAATAATGAATTGCGAAATTAAGAAAGATTGAATTTAGAGTGTGTTGTTATTTTTCACGTTACTTCTGTCTGAGAAAATTATGAATTTTAGTTATTCGGTAATATCGAATATTTTGAGGCATTTTGTTTTATTACATTTAAAGATAAGTCGATAGAATTAAAGTATTTTCAAGGTGTTCTTTTGTTTAAATTTTATTTTGGATACTTAAATCTTTCATGACGCTGTGCCACCCTAAACAACAGATGAAGAAATATTCACGGAATTTCCGTTAATATACATTCTTAAAAAAAAAAAAAAAAAAAGTTGGCAAAAAAATGAAGAACCGTGAAATAACTGTGAAAAGAAAAGAAAAAAAAAAAAAAAAAAAAAAAAAAACAGCCATAATGTCATTAAGGGTAGTTATGACTGTATAGGCTGATAAAAACAATATTTTTTCTATGATAGTTATAATGGAGATATTTAGCTGACGAATGATAGATATTGTTGCGAGATCTAAGTTGTAGCGTTTACATGTTACATTCGCCGAGTTCAAAGCATGTAGGAAGAGAGTGGCTGTAATTTTCGCTATGAGTAAATTTGTGTATTTTTTGAAAAGACCACCAGAAATTCACTGGCAACGGTTATTGGAAAATTGGCATAATTTCATCAAGCTTTAGTTGATGAAAATCCACAAGCTAAGCAACTTTTTTTTTTAAATGCAAATATAGCAGCAAGAGGCTTCCAAGTTAGATTTCTATGTATGATGAAACAAAGCCGAATTAAGACCATCTACGTTCACAAAAATAAATGGTAATATAAAGTAAAATGTGTTTTTAAATAATAACAGGAGACTTGACGTTGGAATATTAAAATCCGAATAAACTACTACGTCAGAAACGCTAAAAGAAAAATATTTGCGAGGCATGCAGCTGTTTCGGTAGCCTTAAGCGTACCGTCTTCAGTGCAAAAAGAATTCTGAATCTGGAGAAGTGTTCGTGGTCACACACTCCACCTTTCTCGTAATTCTATTGGTTGAACTAAATTCGGTCCGTCTCCTATATATACGAGCACTTCTCCAGATTCAGAATTTTTTTTTGCACTGAAGACGGTACGCTTAAGGCTACCAAAACAACTGTATGCATCGCAAATATTTTTCTTTTGGCGTTTCTGACGTAGTAGTTTATTCGGGTTTTAAAATGTGTTTTACCAGACTCATAAGAATTTACATTACGTCAAAGAGAATAATTGGAATTGATTAAAGATTTAGTTTCTATTTCCTTGAAAAATAGATGAAAAGGGAAGATATAAAAATTTGAAAAGTTACATTGATTGAATATGAATTTAAGTTATTATTCATAGGTTCAAAATAGTAATATTGTTAGAATTAAAATGATTTTTAAGATTATATAATTTAATTTATAAATTTATTTATTTACAACATTTACTATCTTTTAGAGAGAAAACAAATTTTAAAATATGTGATAATTTACAGCACATCACAATGATTAAGGATTTCGGTAAAAATTCACTAGCACTATCCAAGAGTGTCATCAAATAAACATAAAGGATGCATTGTACAAAACAAAATGAATTATTAAACAGTTTGTATAAATGGAAATAACTATGTATATAATTTTCATATATAGGAATTAAACTGTTTAGTTAACCTACATATAAAATTTAAATTCTTCTATTGATTTAAAATGCACAAAAAGAACAAAAAGAAAAAAAAGATCTTCAATGAAATGCTGTGTAGTGATATCGTGAAATATTTATTATTATTATTATTTATTTATCTCATATTTTTCTTTTTCCACAGTGAACAAAATCGTAATAAGAAAACATTTATTTTCCTTTGATGTGTTCCACTTATTCTATTTTTGCTCTGAGAAGTAGCCTCAATTGAACAATACTACTCACTGTTTGTAGCCCAGAGAGAAAAGAAACCCATAATAACGATGTAATTGTTCAGTATTTATGTTTCATTCTAAGTTAATTATACATTGTTCAGTTTTAATAACTAAAAAATAAATGACTGTAAAAGGATATCACGAATTTTTAACAAATACAGCTACCTAACCATGGATTTTTGTATCAGCCGAAAAGACGCTAATTAAGTGATTCTATCTTGTTCATCACTAATTAATTGAAACTTATTTTGAAATTTAAAAATACTTCCTATTAACTTATAGAATGTTTTAATTATTGCTCAGCAGTTTTTTTTTTCCCCTCAGGAAATCATAATATATATAAACTAATAAACGTAGATGTTGTTATAGGGATAACCGGGGTAATTTTTAGACACGAAAACTTTGGGGTAATTCTTAGACGCACTTGGTGTTTAAAAGCTATTAACTTTTATTTGATTTTGTATTTGAATTTAAGCTTTTAAATGTTTTTTCTCATTGTATAAAAATTTCCTAAGCAGTAATCCCCATATTACCAAGTTTTCTATTTCACTAGAAAAATGTCTCTGAAAAATTACCTATCAAATTTACTTTTAATATTTTCGAATTTGCTTATTGAATATATTTATTTAGTTTATTTGCAGATTTTAAATTGTATTAAAGAAGAAATTCATTACCTTCAAATTTATTAACAGAAAATTGCAGAATCGATTAACTGAGATGAGTATAGGCCTTTCTAAAAGGCATTGTTGTATTGTTTCATGCTGGGGTAATTGTTAGACAATCCTTGGGGTAATGTTTAGACATCCTGGGATAATTCTTAGACAATGAAAAAATAGGTTTAAATTATTTTTTATATGTTCTAATCAAAGTATATGTTTAATACAATGTAATATATATATATATATATATATATATATATATATTTAAAGAGCCCAGTTACTATTGATTATCCATTTATTGATTATATTAGGCACAATTTAAAAAGAAATCAATAAATATTATAAAACTGTAAGTACTTTATTAAAAAATCAGATAACTTAAACTATTATATTTACAATTCATAAAAAAGTAAAATTCAAATGAACAGAAACGTTAAGTTACAGTCAAAAATATTAGATTATTACAATGAATATATAGATTATAGCTTGTTAACTATAATCTGATGTCTTTATTTACTTTTTGTGAAAGAACTTGAAAGTGATTCTAAAGGTGGAACTAGGTTATTTATTTATCCTTAAAGTAAGGTATTGGTAACTAAAACATTTTAAGATGATAATAAATATGGATGCAGTTATTGTTATAACAGCTGATGATTATATGAAAAAAATAAAAAAAATAAAATAAAAATAAGAGGGAAATGTTCCCTTAAAGAAAAAGAACAACACTTCAAACAAAAAGGTTTTACCAGAAGAATTAGGAAGTTCTTCAGATGATGAAAGTTTTCACAGCGATGCATCCTCTGATATCAGTTTAATAGGTAACTCTGATGCTACCATTAATATTAAAAAATATGTCTTGCCAAAAAGTCCACATCAACTGAAGCTACACTTAACAAATGTAATAAATAAGATTGCTCGTGAAAAATTTTTTGCTGTTTGAAACTCCATATTATATTGAGAAAGTGTTGGAGGTCTTTAAAGAAAATAAAGGAGCATCTGGAATTGAAATTTGTGAAATGGTATGAGGACAACAAATTTTGGTGGCCTTCAGTACCAGATTTTGAGAAAGTTCCTGAGTCTATTTTATGGTCCAATTCAGACAGATTCTGTCTATTCCTTTAAAATTTCAAGCAATGATTAGATTGCTGACGTTTATAGAACCCTTAAGAAGTTCCATAAGGATGCTTTTGTGAATGAACTAAGAAAAATTAATTGAAGTTATTTGTGTTGTTCTAGTTGAAATGGATAACAACGTCATGTTAATAAAGTCTGTTTTTTGAGTTAATTTACTTTTTAATTCTTCTGCTTTATCGCCACAACTTACCTCGTATCTAGTACATCCAGATTTAATAATTAAACTATGTTTTTAGTTATTGATATGTTTTCCCTGATTTTTATAAATTGTTATAAAGTGTGAAATCAAACAAGTGACTTTTTTTTTTGTGTGTGTGTGTGCATTAAATTGCCAATTATTTTACCCTATTTGAAGTACACAATACAGTGCGTCCCAAAAGTTTATAGACAAACGTTTTTTTTGGATTTAAGAGCTAATTAAACGAGTAAGAAAGACGAAATAAATTATGTAAATAGGTATTGGCGTAATACAAATAATGAAATACTTAAAGAACTTTAAACACATATAAATTTAATATAAAAAAATAAAAATAAAATAATGCTCTCCCAAAAATATATAGACAATCGGTGTTAAAAGCTGAATGAAGTACTAATCTTCAAATTTGCATATTCCAAGGTTATGTACTTGTAACGTAATAGTTTTCTGGGATAAAAGCGAAGCTGTCTTTCCTTTTTTGACTGATTGCACAGATGCCTCACTACGTGCAGTTTTCTAATAATGAAATTTTGAAAATTTATTGTTTCAAAGTTCGTGGAATGAAAGTTGTGGACATTTCTAGAAAAAGTGGATGCAGCAGGGCTGATATTTACCATATTCTGTCAAAAGCTGACAATTTTAAAGCAAAATCACGTTCTGAGCGACCAAAGAAAACAACTGAACGACGAGACATAGAGATTTTCAGATTAGTTTCAACCCAGAACCTGTCTGTACGGTCAATTTCTAGAGAGATGATCGTTCCAGTATCAAAATCCATGGTGCATCGACGGCTGTAGGTAAGTAAATTGCTTGCTTATCGCAAAAAGCGCTGTTCACCAAAGTTGACAAAACGGCATAAAGACGCTCGTGTTTAGTGAGCTCGAAATCATGCGAATTGGACATATGGAGGTTTGAACTGTTTAGTGATGAAAAGAAGTTCAATTTAGATGGCCCCGATGGTTGGAAATATTACTGGCTCGATATTCGCAAGGAACCGCAAACTTTTTTCAGCAGACAACAGGGAGGGGGTTCACTCATGGTGCGGGGAGCATTTCCCTTTAAAGGAACTACCGTTACTACCGTCACTACCGATATTGTTTTTTTTTTAAAGTCGCCAATGTTCCGAAGATTACCAGAAGTACGGTTACTTCTATTTGGAAATTTGTTAAGAGGGGAAGAATGGATATATTAGCAAGACAGTTGCTCCATTCACGTGTCAAACTCTACAATGCAATGGTTTAGACAAAACCCAGTAACTGTTATGGACTGGCCAGCCCTAAGTCCCGACCTGAACCCAATGGATAACCTTTGGGGAATATTTGCTGGTGACGTATATGCTAATTTCGTCAATTTGCCTCAGTTCATGATCGAATGCTGCAAATTGAAAGAAGCTGGTTTTCTCTAAAGCCAGAAATTCTTCAAACTATTGTTTTGAGTATGCCTGATCGAGTTTTTGAAGTGATTAGGAAAAATGGCTCAAAAATTTGAATGTTAAAGAAAAAATAATGAGCTGTCTATAAACTTTTGGGACAGTAAATTTTCAGTTTTAGTTTCTATCACAATGTCTGTGATTGTAATATAATATTTTTGTATAATATTATTATTGTCTTGATGTTACTTATAATTAAAAATGATTTTGAAATCTTTATTCATTTTTTTCAATGGTAAAATAAAGAAAAAACCGTTGTCTATAAACTTTTGGGACACACTGTATAATCAAATACTGACAGACTAGTACTGTTTGTAAAAATCTTATTTTCTATTCTCAAAACATAGAAATCCAGTATCTAATAATTACCCCGTGCATTTCTAAGAATTACCCCCAATTGCCGGGGTAATTCTTAGACACGTTTTTATTTTTTTAAATTTTTCTTTATTTACAAAGGTATTAATTGAGTATTCTGATAAGAAAATTGCATGTAATATTAATAATATAAAAATATAAAATTTGAACTATATCCAAAGAAACCCTTTTTATAGCAAAGTTTACTTTTTGCCTAAAAATTACCCCGGTTACCCCTATATATGTTTTTCATATTTGTCATATATGGTCTCATATATCAATGTATCAGAAAAAAACTCAGATTAACTTTTTCAATATCTATCCGCATTTGTAATGATCGATAGATGACGCTTTTTCAACTGATGATGTTAGTAAATATGATAGCCACGTGCATTTTTCATTTCAGATTTTCTACTAACTAAATCTTTACTTCCATTAGCTGAAGCAACAGAAATTTTATATTCGTCATTTGGATATAAAAGGACGCTTAATTCTGGATCCTTTGGAATTAGACTGTGGTACACAATAGTATATGTTGTCTTTTTTACCGGATTTATTCATTTTTTATTCAATAAATACGTGGAACTAAGCATTGAATATACAGAAAGTAATGGCGTTTCGAAGAAAGCTATCCGCGTATTGTAATTTCACCTTTGCCCACCAGAGGGCGAGCATTTAATTACAATCGCGGATTGCTGTAGGAATTTTCAATGCGTGTTTCCTCATATCATTTGCTAACCAGCGCACACCTGTCATGACGTCAGATGTGAAATATCTGTTATTACGTAATCAACAGAAGAAAGGTGCGCATCCTTCGCTCCTTAGAGAGTTTGTATCGGTCTGTATACACGAAAGCTGTTCTAAGCGTGCGGCATAGAAATGCCAGCAATATGTTATTCTTCTTTTCTTTATTATTAAATGTTATTGTGAATGTTAAAAAGGACTCTCCTTACTCTGTGATCCCATTTAAACCAACAATGGTTATGGGCCCAGAGACACGCATCTTACTGCGGACTTTTAGGTTGATTTTACGTGCACCAGCCACCGTTAGTCTGCACGACGGTCTCGAGTACCGAACCCGCAATCTTCTGATTACGAGCCCGGCGTCCTGCCAACTGGGCTACCGCGGCCCGACCACTGCAAGGAAAACTGCAACATTATAATTTTTATATTTGTATTTTATCTTATGGGGGAATTCATTGAGAAGTGGAGAATCAGAAATCACATGTTAGGTACAAGATCTGTCCAGAAATTAATGAAACTGAATTTTTTCGCCAAGCAGTATGCCAAAGCGGCAAGCAAGTGATATAGGTGTTGGGGACTGTCAGCTACGAATTCTGGTAAACGTCAGTTTGCCTTGAGCCTTTGTAGCACACAGATCGCTCATGAAGCAGACGCATGTTTGAAAGTGCCGTTAGATTTTTAGAATGCAGTAGAGTATCGAGCAATGATACGCCATAGAGGTTTTTGTAAACTAAAGGAATCGTCTACTGAGACTCTTGCTATGTTACAAGAAACCTATGGGAAGTATTCTTTGTCTAAGTCTCAAATGTGTATGTGTGAGAAAGTCTTCAAAGACGGAAGAGAGGACGTCGATGACGAACATCAAGTTCTCGGACAAACAATGCGTGTAAAATTAAGGTGCTTTAGACTAAGATCGTCAGATGAGTGTCCGAATCATTGCGGAAACGTTCGAACTTCACAAAATTGATTGTGTTTCAAGTCGTCACAGAGGAACTTCAAATGCGAAAAATTGTGCTAAGCTCTTGAGTCAGTTCCTAGAAAAACACAGCGTCGCAATGCTGTCCCAACCCCCGAACAGCACCGATCTATTATTTTCGGACTTTTTTCTTTTCCATAGGTTTTCTTTTTTTTTTTTCATCCAACTTAAGAAGCTGTTTTGAGGTTTTTTTTTTTTTAAATCGTTGTAAATGGACACATCTTGGACGTGAAATTCTGTGTGAGTAGTGAGAGACAAAAAAATGATAAGGTCATAATTAGTTCCAAGTTGTTTATTAAAATTTCTATAATGGGAAACGTCACAGATGGATTACATAATGAATTTGATGATATTTACAATGATAAAAAGAATAAATTCTGGTTTACATTTCGTTTCAAAACTACCGCTCTTCCTCCACCAACCTCCAGACATCGTCTCCAGCGATGTGCCTCTCGTCCGGAGAGCCGGGTTGCCATTCTTATTTGTGGCGGCGCAGGTTTGCCAGATTTGGCGCACCTTACACGCCCCACCTAAACATAAAATTAGCCCACAGTGGCTGATTTTATCACTTTTAAAAACAAAACACACACATATGTATAAATGCTATTACAAAACATATACTTTCAAAATACTATTCAATACACTATATATATACAAATGCTATTACAAAACATATACTTTCAAAATATTATTCAATACACTATATAATTTTAATTTATTATATATATATATGTAATACTAAAAAAAAAAAAAAAAAAAAAAAAAAAAATGCAAGTAAACTATTATTCCAGCCTTGACAGAGCGTCTGCACCTCTGTGCTGGACACCTGGTCTATGAGTGATGGAATGGTTCCATCTTTGAAGAGCTAGAGCCCAACGGGTTAACATGGGGCTCTTAGGAGTAATCTGATTTAAGTACTTAAGTGGATTATGGTCAGAAATGATCTCTACCTTAGCCCCATAAATCCACTTATCAAATTTGTTCAGTCCGAATAAAACTGCCCATGCTTCTTTTTTAATGCTTGCCCAATTTTTCTGCGTCGTATTGAATTTTTGATTTGCGAACGCTATTGGGCGATAAGATCCATCAGTATCTTGTTGGGTTAAACAACATCCTACACCATAGTCAGATGCATCGCAATGAACTTGGAATGGCAAGTTGGCATCAGGGGTAGCCAGGCTAGTTACCTCACACAATAACTCTTTTAGTTTATCAAAAGATTTTTGTTCGGCCTCACCCCAACTGACTATGTTTGATTTATTTTTCTTGGTCAGCTCCGTGAGTGGAGAAGATATTTCCGCATAATTCGGTATATAGGTGCGATAAAAACCCATCAGTCCCAAAACAGACCTGATATCCTTTTTAGTGGCCGGCTTAGCTAACTTTCTAATAGCTGATATCTTATCTTCTTCAGGACCATGCCTACCTCCCCCTATTTTTAATAAATAATTTTTACTGAGGGAATTTGTATAGGAAAATATAGAAGAAAGTCATTTGTTGGCCACAACATACTAGTTTTAAACGTGTGATTGTAAAATTAATATGAATTATTTAAAATAGTAGTAGTTAACTAGGAAAAAAAAATTGTGCATGTGGGAGCATCGCCTTCCCTCCTGGAGGGAAGTAACCCCCCCCCCCCTTTCCTTTCCCAAGGGGGAATAAATTTTCAATATGAGTTTTTTTTTTTTTTTGAAAGATTTCGTCAATACCTTTAAAATGAATGGTTGAAATATAGACCTGTGATAATTTAAAACAAAGTTATAGATATTTTTTCTTTTAACGATTAAAAACTTAGACACAAAATCGTATTTCTTTTCATATTGGCAAAAAATTGACTTTCATTCGGCATTTAGTGATATAATAATTCCATCAGATAAATAATTTGTATTCAATGAATTTTGTGTAAAATTATATAAAAGAAAGTCATGTGGTGGCCACATCATACTAGTTATTCATTATGTTCTTTGTCGTGCATTATCCATGCTTTTTAGTATACGCAAGCGAAGCGTGACGTCACTGACCGTCGCTGGGGTCAAGTAAAAGATTTCCTCTGTTAATCATCCATTGGATTTTTTGTAAAAGATTATTAAAAATTGAGAAAAATTATTTTCCTATTTTAATCCACATATTTGGGTTATAAGTACAAATTAGTTATCGTGCAGATGTGTTAGATTAAGTTATTTTGCTGTCAAATTGACAAAACTTTAATTTTAAATTTCAAAACTCTGTCGTCCTTTGCGTTTTTTGTATTTGGCGATCAAAAACGTTATACGAAAATATATATGCCCAGATGTATATTTTCGTAATATGTATTGTACGAAATATTGTTTCAGATATTATTCATTGCTCTCTCTTAATATAAGTTGTTAAAATAGCCATGATTTTTGAAAGGAATTAAATATGTTCGCCAGGTAATTTGGCAATATTTTTTTTCCCGCCAAGGATGACAGATATCAAATCTATTCCGCTAACTTCATCAGATACTTTATTTAGACATTTGGAAACAAATTTGAGTTCAAACTATGATAGAATATTTATCATTTTCCTTTTAATTAGTACATTTTTTGGACATTTATTCTGTAAATATCACCCTATGAAATGAAATGTTTATGTTTTCATTCAAAAATGGAAGTTTGCCATTTTTGTTTCTAGAGTTTCGAAATTTAAAATTACAATCTTATCAATTTTACAGCAGAAATAACTCAATCTAACACATATAAACAGTTACTTATATACAACTACACCCAACTACACCCAAATATGGGGATTAAAATCGGGAGATAATTTCCCTTAATTTTTAATAATTTTTTACAAAAAATTCTAATGAGCAATATGCAAGCGAAATGTGACGTCACTGACCGTCCGGGGATGCAATAAAAAAATTTCCTATGTTAATCGCCCATTAGATTTTTTGTAAAAAAAATCATTAAAAATCGAGAAAAATTATTTCCCGGTTTTAATCCCCGTATTTGGGTATAGATATGTATTAGTTATCGTATGCATGTGTAAGATTGAGTTATATTGCTGTCAAATTAATAAAATTTTAAATTTAAATTTCAAAACTCTGCCATCCTTGGCGTTTCTTGTATTTGGCGATCAAAAACGTAATACGAAAATATAAATGCCAGATGTATATTTTCGTAATATGTATTGTATGAAATATTGCTTCATATTATTCATTACTCTCTTAATATAAGTTGTTAAAATAACCATGATTTTTGAAAGGAATTAAATATGTTCGCCAGATTATTTAGCGATAATTTTTTTTTTTTTTTACCGCCAAGAATGACAGTTATGAAATCTATTCCGCTGCAACATATGATTATCTTACATCAGACACTTTATTTAGACATTTGAAAACAAATTTGACTTCAAATTATGATAGAATATTTATCATTTTCCTTTTAATTAATATATTAGTTGGATATTTATTGTGTAAATATCATCTTTTGAAATGAAATGTTTATGTTTTCAATCAAATATGGAAGTTTGCCATTTTTTTCTAGAGTTTTGAAATTTAAAATTCAAATTTTATCAATTTTACAGCAAAAACAACTTAATCTAACGCATGCACATGATAACTAATTACATATCTATACCCAAATATGAGGATTAAAATCGGGAAATAATTTTCCTCGATTTTTAATAATTTTTTGTAAAAAATCCAATGGGCAATTAGCATAGGAAATCTTTTTCTTGTATCCACGAACGGCCAGTAACGTCACCACTTCACTTGCGTATAAGGAAAGGGCACGTGACGTCACTCGCAGTCAAATTATGGGTAAAGTGGAAAAACAATGGTATTTCCACCAATAGAGGTTGATCTTTTGCCACTCGAGAGTGCGGCAAAGATTGATTGACGGAGCGTTTGTTTGTAAACATGCCCTTTCCTTATTATAAATATTCTTTATTTAAATCACGCGTTATATTTTCATTACATATGTGTTAATGGCAACACTTGTGGATTTCGTTTAAATTTTTTTTTTTTTCTCTTACAATTGTAAAATTTGTACCACCAATTTACAAACCACAAACTTCTGTTTATTAAAAATACTACAAACTTGAAGGTTTGATCGAAATCAAAATCTCATAATCGTAATTTTCCACAGCCGCGATGGAAAACACTCATTCATTTCAATCAGTAAAAGACAAAAGATACAATGTACACAATACTGAATTTGATTTACATTGTAGAAATGATTATGGATTCCAATCCACTCAAAGTCTTCCATGTTACTCCGAATACAGATTTCAAAAGGCAAGAAAGGATTATGGAGTAATTAATATAAAAAACGAAGCCAGCGATCGAAGTGAATGTTCATCTCAAAAATCATCCCCACCTAGAAAACGATGGACTGTATCTTACGATAATAGGAATTACATCAAAAGTCAATTAAGCCAAGAAACTCTGGATCAGCTGATCGCGCAAAAGAAGAAAGCCAAGGAAAGATCATTTATGTCTTTGAAAAAGCGTAAATCGGAAGATGATGAAATGGATTGAAATCGTCTGGAAAAATTATTGAAGCAAATCAAAATTGTAATTAACTGCGTGACTAGGAACAATAGTACTTTTTTATGTCAATTCTTGTAAATGTATTTTTTTTTTCTTTAAATTTATTAAATGGTTTTTACAAAAATGTATATTTGGAATGTTTGCAGGATTGTTGTATACATTAAACTGTGTGTGTATGTTATGAGTACAACTGGGATATTAGTCCAACAAATTTTGACGCGTATTATTTTACTTATTTTATTTATTTTTATTTTTTGAGCCGTTTTCGGAGCATAGATTTGATATTTGTAGTCCTTGGTGATCGTTGTATTTGACGATCGCAAACGTAATACGAAAATATACATGCCAGATGTATATTTTCTTAATATATACTGTACGAAATATTGTTACATATTATTGAGGAACAACTTCAGTATAACCCCACAACGATATTTGGCGATTATGGCTAAATCATAAAACTAAAAATCATAAATGATAAAATCATAATCTAAATCATAAATCATAAATTCAAAATAAACAACATATAGGCTGCCATATTATATCACAAACAGTCCAGAACGACATCGTTATCGTTCAAAACAGCGCCAAAGAAAAATCGCAAATTCAGCTGTGGGGTGAACTGAAGTTATACCATTATTGATTGCTCTCTTATATTCGTTATTAAAATAACCATGATTTTTTTGAACGAAAATAACTATGTTCGCAAGATAACTTGGCGATAATTTTTTTTTTTTTTCGCCAAGAACGACAGTTATCAAATATGTTCTGTTTTGAACGATAACAATATCGTTCTAAACTCTTTGGCAACCACAGCTAGCCACTTATTTTCGATAATCTGATATCGCCATCCATTTAAATGCGCTATTGAAGTACGATTCTATAAAATGTTTTATTCTTCCATTATATTGTTATTTTATCCTGTTTTTTTTTTTTTTTTTTTTCCTTCCCATTGTTTATTTATTGATTTTGTTTAAATATGGTTTCTAGTAGTAGTGATTTAGTGAATAAGACTACTGAAAAATATAAGCGTTTGCTAAAAGAGAAAGTTACAATGTATTTGCATTATTATTATATTCTGTGGTTGCTGCTGTATAGGATTTCATGCATTTCAAGGTTCATGCAAGACAAATTAGTTGTATCCAGTGGTGTGTATATATATATATATATATATATATATATATATATATATATATACATACACTAAGCGACAAAAAAAGAAAAAAAAAAAAAAAAAAAAGGCCGCACTTGGATATTTTCCTTTTCACCTTCTACAACCGCAAATTTCATCGTTTAAAAAGCAAATTTTAGAACAGATTTTATTATGTTGTCCTCCATATACACTTTAGCATTGAGTCCAGTGTTAAAAATAAAATGTAATTGTCAGGAGAACTGTAATTTTAGGAATTATTTCAAAAATGGTAAGAATAAGGCAGTTAACGATGCCACAAAAAGTATTAATTTTTGAATGAAAATAAAAAAATATTTTAATACGTGAGATGGCAAAATAATTAAATTCTAACGAAATATTGATAAAATGGTTTTTAGCAAGATATAAAATTTTTTGGCCGTTTAAACAGGAAATTTTGCTTTAGGTGGCCATGTTGCTCATCCAAGCTAGATGACCGTAAGTTAAAAAGCCATTGCTTATAAAATCGGTTTGTATTACATTTACAACACAAAAGAGATAAAAAAAAAAGCGTTTTGCAGCGTAATTTCTTTAACTACAGTGCAGCAACTATTAAACAAAGCAAGTTTAATTGACAGTAAATTTGAAAAAATTCCATTCTAAGTGAAAAGAATTAGAAAAGCAAGACCTCAAATGGCTAAAAAAATTAAAAAATGATTAGTTAATTATTTGGCTGAACAGGTTCCCTCTGATGAGTCAAGTTTAACTTATTTCGAGTTAAAGAAAACAAGCAGATCTGGTAACGAAAATATGACCGTCTTAATGAAAATCGCACTTTTAAAACAGTGACACATTCTCCGTACATTATGGTACGGAGGTGCATAACTTTTCAAACAGTCGGCCAAATTTTTATGTTCAAGGAATTAACTCGGAAAAAAAAAAAAGGTCATCTTGAAAGTGATGTCTGACAGAATTTTTAGAGGTATCTTGGACATTTCCGCAAACAGAATTTCAAGATGATAATGCACCTTACAACACGGCATCTGTGGTAAATTTATTCAATTCAAATTGTCAAAATTTCCTATCCATTCCCATGAGCACCGATAATTCTTTAAGTAATCAGAACTTTTTTTACTTTAAGTTAAATCGCACGAAGAATAGAATAGAATTTCTTCTTTACCAGACATGGAAACAGTCCTAATCGCGATCAGCTCGGAAATGTTTCGTCTATAAAAAGGCGGGCAAGGGGGAAGAGGATTCGAAATTTGCAGCCTACAACTCTACCAGAAATAGAAAAATTATTTGTGATATTTGGCACATTGAAATTTCAGAGATTTATATTAAAACACTGTATAATACTATGCCATTGCGCATTAAATCAGTAATTCCACATAAAGGTGGAATTAACCCAATGCAGAATACATTTTTTTATTAAAAAATTGCTGAGATCTCACAAATAAATAATTTTATTTCATATATTAAAATATAACTTGTTTATTTAATATAATAAATCATAATAGAATAGAAAGTGTATGGTTATTGCATTATGTTTAAAAAGAAAGTTTTCTGTAGATTTTTAAAAAGTACTTCGTAGAGTGTAATAAAACGAATTATTACATCGAAAATGTACATAGGTATCCTTTCATCCCTTTGACATTATGCAAACATAACAGTTTTATTTGTTTCAACGATTAATTTTAAAGTTATTACAAATAAAAAAGGTGTAAGTCATTTTTTCTGCAGTGCGGCTTTTTTTTTTTTTTTTTTTTTTTTTTTTTTGTCGCTTAGTGTGTGTATATATATATATATATATATTGCGGTCCAGTTATCGAATTCAAACTTTAAGAATAACTATATTCGATATCTATATACTAAATTTTAAATAAATTAGTATTCATCAAAGTGATTCTACAAATCTTCATTCAATCAAAAATTTCTTAATAAAAACAGATAGAATCATTTATGTTTCAATTCAATATAAAAATCTGGAGTGACTCCACTCGACTTTCCGAACATTGAGTAATTAACGGTTTTGTAGATAAAGTAAAGTAAGAGAAGTTGTTAAATAAACAAAAAAGAAAATTATAATAGGGTGTTTGGGTATATTTCTTCATCTAGTACACAATGTTTAATTTAACGCTATTTTACCAAACACGTAGATCATTATGATAAAAAATAATTCATTCTCTTCCTGTAAAAACCTACAAATGCTAGATTCACCAAAATGCTTAGATTTAGTGCAACAGTGACTTATAATATTTATATAAATTTTCAGTTCCATCGGATAAGGCATTTAGAGGATATCGCACTTTAAAGTTTAAACCCATATGCCACAATTATGAAGAAATTTGCATTTTGTCCCTGTAAAAAGAACCGTAAGTGCTAGATTTTCTAAAGTTCATATAGTTCATGTGACGATGACGTATAACATGCATATAAATTTTCAGTTAATTTGAATAGGGTGTTTATTGGCTGTCGCACTTTAAATAATTTAAGCCTATAGGTCTTAATGATGAACAATTTTTACTTTCTTCTATATGTAATATAGAGAAAGTATTGGATTCGCGAAAATTTTCGACCTCCGTTTTTTGACGGATCTACACGTTTTGGGATGTCCTGAACACGAATTGATAGTTTTTAGAAAATGTCTGTCTGTGTGTCTGTCTGTGTGTCTGTCTGTCTGTCTGTCTGTCTGTATCATTTTTTTGTGGACGCTGTATCTCACGAACATATGAATGAAATTTAACCAAACTTGGTATTTAGTTGCACCCTGACATGAACTGGTGCCCATTAGATTTGGGGATCAATAGCTCAACAGGTGGCGCTGTAATCGCATTTTATGCAAATTTTTAACATGGCAGCATAGGACAAAATTCCGTATAAATGGGCATAATGAGAGTTATTTTAAACTTGTGATTGTATAATGAATTCGAATTATTGATGATAGTAGTAGTTAACTAGGAAAAAAAATTGTGCATGGGGGGGGGGGCATCGGTTCCCCCCCTGGGGGGAAGTACCCCCCCGGGGGGGTTAAATTTTGAAGATGGGTATCATTCGAAAGATCTCGTCAATACCTTTAAAACGAATGGTTGAACCATAAATCTGTGATAATTTAAAACAAAGTTATCGATTTTTTTTACTTTTAACAAAAAAAAAACTTAGAAAAATAATCGTATTTTTTTTTTTTTTTTAACGAAATTTTACCAAACTTGGTATTTAGTTGGTCCCCAACATAAACTGTGGCTGATTATATTTGGGGATCAATAGCTCAACAGGTGGCGCTGTGATAGCATTTTATCTAAATTTTTAACATGGCAGCATAGGACAAAAATTCGTATAAATGTGCATAATAAGAGTTATTTTACACTTGTGTTTGTAAAATTAATATGCATTATTGATAATAGTAGTACGTAACTAGGAAAAAAATTTTGTGCATGGGGGGGCATCGCTTCCCCCCTGGGGGGGAAGTACCCCCCCCGGGGGGGGTAAATTTTGAAGATGGGTATCATTCGAAAGGTCTCGTCAATACCTTTAAAACGAATGGTTGAACTATAAATCTGTGATAATTTAAAACAAAGTTATCGATTTTTTTTACTTTTAACCAAAAAAAAAAAAAAAAAAAAAAAAACTTAGAAAAAAATTCTATTTTTTTTTTTTTTTTTTTTAAATATTGTTAGTGATTGAATATGTATTAATTTTCACAAAAAAAAAAAAAAAAAAAAAAAAAAAAAAGGAAAAAAAAAAATCTTTTTTTTTTTTTTTAAATATTGTTACTGATTGAATATGTATAGGAAAATATAGAAGAAAGTCTTGTGGTGGCCACAACATACTAGTTAATTGTGTCCCTGTAAAACTCGTTAAGCGCTAGAGTCACCAAAATCCATACAGTTTGTGTGATGGTGACCTATAACACGTATATAAATTTTCCACTCAAACGAATAAGTCATTTAGATGCTATTGTACTTTAAATAATTTCACTCCATACGCCATAATGATACAGAATTATTTGTTGTGTCCCTGTAAAAAAACTGGAAGTGCTAGATTCACCAAAACCTATACACATCGTGAAACTGTGACCTATAATATGTGTGTAATTTTTTTGTTCAATTGAATAAGGCATTTAGACGCTATCGCACTTTTTAAAATTTGGTCCCATAGGCCATAATGATAAAGAATTTTTCTTTGTATCCCTGTAAAAAAACTATAAGTGCCAGATTCTCTAAACTACGCAGTCCATGCAACTATTACCTATAATATGTGTATAAATTATTTTCTCAGTTTAATAAGGCATTTTGACGCTATCGCACTTTTTAAAATTTGGTCCCAAAGGCCATAATGATAAAGAATTTTTCTTTGTGTCCCTGTAAAAAACTGTAAGTGGCAGATTCTCCAAACTCTATACAGATTGAGTAACTGTGATCTATAATATGTGTATAATTTTTTTGCTCAATTGAATAAGGCGTTTAGATGCTATTGCACTTTTAAGATTTCGGTCCCATAGACCATAATGATAAAGAATTTTTCTTTGTGTCCCTGTAAAAAAACTATAAGTGCTAGATTCACCAAAATCTATAGGGTTCGAACTATGGTGACTTACAATATACGTACCAACTTTCAGCTTATTCGAACAAAGCGTTTAGACGCTAGCGTGTTCGCTCACAGACACACACACACACACACACACACACACACATCATCGTAAAAATAGTGAAAATGGACTCAGGGTACCTGGAAACGTATAGAAACATCAAAATCTCGAATTCGGATTTTTGACATGATTACAATACTTTCCTCACTATAGTGTTCGGAAAGCAAAAAGGTAAGGAAAACTTACCTTCCTTCATCTATTTGTTCGAGGGGTGAAACGCTCGTTCTTAATTCAATAATTAGTGGAGATTTTCACTCATTAAGCAGTCATTTTCTTTAAATAAACACATTTAATCTGGAGAAATACACAATCACAAATTATTAAAGACATAATACTGATAAAACTACATAAATACCTAACGCGCGCTAACAATACACAATATTTACATTTTGAACTTAGAACATTTTTCTTCTTGCTATCGAACACACAATTCCTTACGTGCGCGCAGGCGCAGACGATCGGATTACAAAAAGTAGAAGTGGAAGTAGCGATTTTCGCAACACGCTCCCACCTTTGAGTTTCGAGGATTTTTAGAGAAACTCAAACTTCACTTTTGGCTTTAACAAACGTCCATATTTGGTTCGTTTTCCAAGTGGAACAGTCTGTACATGAATGTCCTTTACAGAACTTTTGTCAACTGGCTCAGTAGGTTCAGTCACTAGAACAGACTCAGTTGGAGGAGTCACTGGAACAGAGTTCTTTTCAGGAGGTTGGATATTCGACTTAGAAATTCGTGATGAATAGGGTAAATCAGCACAAATTTCAGGAGTTACTTCTAGAGGAATTAATCTAAGCACTGGACGGAAAAATTCACCACCTTTCATTTTCACTTTTACTAGTCTAACATGGCTATCTTTAGATGGACAGAGTTCAATAACTTTACCGAGAGGGCAGTCAATTTTCTTGATGTTTTCACTGGATACTATAACGATATCACCAATCTGGATGGGTCGTTGATTTTTAGTAAATTTCGAAGATTGCCTTAAATGCCCCAAATATTCAATTCGAAACTTTTTTCGTAAATCTTTTATTCACTGTCTATAGGCATATCTTTTATTGAGAGATGATGAATCTAAGACATCAAGATCGGGAATGCCTGATTCTTTAATATCCCGTAAAAACATAGCAGGAGTAAGTGGAGTTAGATCATTAACATCTTCGAAGAGGTAAGTTAAAGGATGTTGATTAGCAATGCTTTCAGTATCACAAATAACAGTATTCATTTCTTCTAAATTCAACGAACTTCTTCCTAAGACTTTTCGAAGAATTCCCTTGATTACACCAATCAAACATTCCCACCACGGTGCAGATAGAGGGTTGAACTTCCAAATGATCTTCTGAGCTGGACTGTATTGAGAAATGGTATCCCAATTCATTTTCTTAAGTAAATTTTCCGCACCAACGAAATTTGAGCCATTATCACAGTAAATTATTGTGGGTCTTTGTCTTCGAGCTATGAATCTTCGGAGAGCCTGTAGAAAATTTTCAGTCGACATGGATGTAGCTATCTCTAAATGCAAGGCTCGGTAGACGGCACAAGTGAAGATGATTAGCCAGACTTTTTGACCTCCTCGAAGAATTAGAGGACCGGCATAATCAATTCCTATGACCTCAAACACTGCTGCTTCCTTTATTCTGTCAACTGGGAGAGGTGTTTCTATGATGGGCTTTGGTCTGGTATCATACCTTTTGCAGCGTACACAATTTCTGATAACCTTTCTTACTGTCTTCCGATACTTTAAAATCCAAAAACCTTCTCTTAAATTATTCATGAGGATCTGGACACCAGCATGATTCAAATTTAAATGTCTGGTTCGGATAAGTTTTTCTACCACTGGATGATTGGATGGCAATATTATCGGATATCGGAAACTTTGTGTATCTTCTCTCATGATGATTCTAGTCTTCATTTTCATAAGTTCATTCGTATCCATAAAACAGTTAAGGGATTTCAGGCGTTTATCTTCAGGACCCGAGAATGATTCTTTTTGTACATTTTTCAACATAACAGTTTCAGCTTCATTTATATCTTCTGAAGTTAAGAATCCAAAAATTCGATGCAAAGATTCAACTTTACAATTATTAAAAAATCTGTATATCCAAGCAGTGATTCTTAACAATTTATTGTATGACGAAATCATTGAATCTTCATGATTTGCACTAATTACTGTTTTCTTCTTCTCGGAGTACACTATATCGAACTCAGGAAGGGCATTAGATCTTGGCCATTCTGTCTTGGCTTCCTCAACCATTGCACACCTTCCCACCACTTGGATTTAATCAATGTTTGAACACTGCAGCCGCGAGATGGTAAATCTGCTGCATTGAAAAACCCTGGCACGTGGTGCCAATTTTCAGGCTCTGTCAGAGATCTAATCTCTTTAACTCTGTTAAAAACGAAAGTCGCACAGTTTTCACTTCCTTTTATCCAATATAGTGCATTTGCGGAGTCGGACCAGAAATTTTTTTGGATATTCTTTATTCGGAGATCATTCACCACAGTCTCAGCTAATCTCGCTCCTATGCAGCAGGCAAGGAGTTCCAATCTTGAAATAGAAGTAGTTATCATAGGAGCAACTCTGCTTCTAGCCTGTACAAGTTGACAAGACACTGAACTTCCAGTTTCACTTCTTAAGAATATGCAGGTAGAGTATGCACTCTTGCTTTCATCGCAGAAAATATGTAAACTTAAATTTTCTGGTGCTTCATGATTCAGAGTGAGGCATCTTGGGATTTCGACTTCTTTTCGCCACTGCTCAAACTTCTTGGTAATTTTTTCAGGCAATTCTTCATCCCATGATACTTTCAATTTCCAGCACTCTTGCAGGAGAATCTTCGGCCCCAAAGTAACCGGACATGTGAAGCCAAGGGGATCAAATATTCTATGTACCGCACTCATTATTTTCCTCTTCGTTGCAGGGGTATCAACTTCTAAAGTATCTCGTAAATCTACAGACAATGTGTCATTCTTCAAGTTCCATGTCAATCCCAGGACTGGAATACATCTTTCTTCTGATGGACTGGGAAAATTGTGCTCCCACCCTCGAAGCTCAAATTTAACATCACTGAGAATTAACTTGGATTCTTCGACAAATTTCACGAGGTCTTCATAGTTTTCAACGCTGGTGATACAGTTGTCCACATAAAATGATTCTAACAACTTGGTAGCTGCTTCTTCAAAATTAGCGGAAAATTTTTCAGATGATATCGAAGAGTAGCACCGAGTAGGTATGGCGAACAAGAAAGTCCAAAAACAACTCTACGATGTTGAAAAACTTTAGGTTTCGTGGGATCACCTTCCTCCCACCATAAGAATTTCAGAAATGGCCTATCAGATTTACTAAGTCCAATTTGTAAAAAAGCTCTTCTGATATAAGCAATTACTCCTATTTTCTTTAATCGAAACTTATTCAAGATTGCTGGAATCAGTTCGAAGGTGTTAGGTCCTTTCTCTAAACAATCATTGATTGAAGGTAAATTTTTCTCTTTGGTAGAACCATCAAAAACAGGCCTAACTCTTGTAGTAGAATTTTCTTTTATTACGGCCCTGTGGGGCAAATAATGTTCACTTTCATCATTATCCAGAATTTTAACTTCTTCTATCTTCTTGAATCCATTCTGTTAATACTGTTTCATAAGCTTCTAATGTCCCTGTTTTCTTGAGCGAATCTATACAACTTTTTAATCTTCGTTCTGCAATATTTTTACAAGTGGGTAAAGGAGGATGGCCTTGGATCCATGGGAGATTCACTTCATATCTCCCTTCAGCGTCACGTTTGATACTTCTATTAAAATGCTCTCCGGCTGCTATTTCAAGTTCTTTTCGGCTATTCTTCTCTCCTGGATCGAGAATCCCAAGCACATCAAGTCACCATAAATCAGAAATTTTCGTGTCATTTACATGTAATGACATAACGCTACTTGTACTATCTGAAACTTTCAGTCCGATTTTTCCCATTAGCGTCCACCCAAGGCGGGTTTCTATTAAGACTAAATCGGATTTTAATGGTTTTATATTTCCAGTGTATAGTTTTACAATGACATCAGCTCCAATTAAGCCATGGATTTCATTTGTGGAAAATTCGTACAATAAATCAACATAACAATTCAGGTCAGACAAATGCATTTTATGCTTTATTTCATTTAGAAATGAACCATAGGGAATTTTTGGTATTTCAGAACAAATCTTGTCTTGATTTAACACTTCAAGACTGCAACGATAATTATCATTATAGTCACTCAGTCCTATAAAATATTTCTGATGGGGTACCACAGTTTCTACTCCACCGAATAAGCTATGTGTCAAATCTTCTTTACCTATGCATTCATATCCCATTTCATTGAATGCAAAAGTTGACAAATAGGACTTGCTGCTGCCAGAATCAAATAATATCCTGATGTATTTCATTTTATTTCCCTTTCTAAGTCGAACAATCAGATTTTGGAAAAGAACTTGTTGAGTACTGGTTTTATTTGCTAAAACAGTGTCTTTCTTATTTTCAGCATTTAAACTTTCAAATTGCTGAGATTTAATTCGATGTTCTTGATCGCTTTACCCAGGGCACATTATCTTGAAATGAAATTTTCCGCAATCACAGGCCGGTATCTTCGCTTTGCAAAATCGGGATAAATGTTTCTTTGAAAGCTAAACATTTAAAACAAGCACCTTTTTTCATCAATATTTGCTTTTTATCATCATAAGATAAATTCTCAGCATTTTTACATTCGCTGCTTACATGTGATTTATTGCAAAAAATACGCATTTCTTTTTTCAATTTCAGAAAAATTGTATAAGGGTACATGACACTTTGGTCCCGCCGTTTTGGTCCCGCCACTTTGGTCCCGCCGAATTGGTCCCGCCACTTTGGTCCCGTGGAAATTTTGGTCCTGCCGTTTTGGTCCCGCCACTTTGGTCCCGCCATTTTGGTCCCGATATCAGGAATAATCAAAGTATTACAGAAAAAAAAGCGAAATTCTTCTTCATATTTCGAATTTTTGTCATTTGACTTGAAAACATGGGGGTAGGAAAATTATTATTATTTTTGTTATTATTATTTTGCAACAGAAAGTTGTAGTAACAAATAAAATTGAAAAAAAGTCTAAAATTTTGAGGTTTATATTTTTTTTTTTGTACGATAGAGGAAAAAGGACAGCAAATACTCGTACATGAGGGAACTTCGGGCAAAAGCGAACTTAGAAGAATATTTTCAATTGGAGAGTTGAATATCTACAACCTTTGTTGAAAATTATGTAACTATAGGACACATGGAACAGAGAATTTATTATTTCGGATCGATTTTTGAATGATAAAGGTATTAGTTATCAGCGCAGATCTAAGCATTGTCAATTTATCTAAGTCTGCAAAATTTTAGTTTAAATAAAATACGAGGTTTTTAATATAAAACACTGTAATGGGGCTCTTAATTATCACATTCATATTTAGAGTGTTCGAATACAAAATTTGTAGGAAATCAATGCTTTATCGAAGCATCTCCTAAATGTTAGAGTTTAATAATAAAAGAAGATGCGAGGAACCTAAATAATGAGCTCAGGAATAATTTGTACAGATCTGCTAAACTTAAGTCATTTTCTTCTCTGTCAATCCGGATATATTTCTCAAACACAGGAAATAGTTACATATCACATAGAATTGGAAAAGCATTTTTATTCCATTATAACCCCTTACAATATTGTTTAAGAAAATGTCCATTAAAAGCCCCTCCCACCCCACTTTTTTTTTTTTCAAATGCGCTGAAACAAAACAGTGAAATGCCTTTTTATTGTCTGTGGGAGAAACAGGTGCGAACCGAATCTCAATGTGCTACAGAGATTTCAATGCGGGCATTGCTTTTAGCCATAGACATATCAGACAGATTTATTTATTTATTTATTTATTTATTTTTAAACATAATATTAAACTAAAAAGATAAAAAATTGTACATTAACATTTTCTGAACATTTATGCTTGCAATGCGCAAAGTTAACTAAATATTGGACTACTTACATTTTTTCATTTTTAAAATAAAACCATTGTAATTGAAAGAAAAGTAATTTATACACATATATACACGGTTAATGTAATTAAGTATCACGGACAAACAAATATGCATTTTATTGTTATTATTATCAATATAACACAGATTTTGAAATAAATTCCTCTTAGATTAATGATAAAAATTAAATCACAATCAAATCGAATGAAACGTATCTCTCTCTCTTTCACACACATACACACACACATATATATTTATGAATAAATTCATATATAAATTCAAGAACTTCATAAATGATCCCAAGCTTATGCTTATGAAGAAGAGTCTATGATGGGAGCAGGTCAATAATTAATTCTTTGAAAGAAATAGCATTCTGCCACTAAAAGCAAATTATATTTAATATCATAAGGTTTTCTTTCTTTCTTTTTCCCTTTTTTTAAACAAAATTTTTCTGTATTTTATTATTTTTAAAATAATTCAAACTTTATCTACTGTTGTTATTGTTAACAATACTTTTAAAATCACAAAATGTTGTCACTGATAGTAAATTAAAATTCAAATTACAATTGAAGTAAGTTAAATCGAAATCAAATGAAAAAAATATCAATTAAAAAAAAGTGCAATTGCCTAAAATAAATAAATAAAATGTTCGTAAAAAAATTAGTACAAAATTCTCCGAATCTGAATAGCTAGGCAGCAATCGTAATGTTGAAAATTTATATATTTGTGTGTAAGATGTTCCTTAATTAAAGATATTCTAAGAGCACTTCAATTTTCCCGTATCAATAAATATGTTATCATATTAAAAAACTGATACATATTTAAAAAATTGCAAAAAATTGGTGGGACCAAAATGTCTCGGGACCAAAGTGGCCAGGGACCAAAATTTCCTCGGGACCAAAACGGCAGGACCAAAATGGCGGGACCAAAGTGGCGGGACCAAAGTGTCTTGCTTCTTTGTATAATTCAGCTGCGGTAGGAATAATTCTTTCACGTCGAATGGATGGCGAATAAGTACTTTTATTCACATTCTCAAAATTAAATCCACTACGAGCAAGTTTCACCTTTTCTTCACTTTCAATTTCATGCCGCAAAAAGTTCATCAAACAATCTAATTTGTTACCTGATTTCAATTCGTCATCATTTTCCTGTTTTGCGTAGTTCAAGGTCGAACTCATATTTCTTTCCCATATTTTTAAAATATCTACAGGTAAGCAAGATTCAATTAACGGGTATAAAATTGATGAATAATTTTCACTTGAAACACCTAGCATTTTCAGTGACCGTAAATATGTTTCAAATTTATCATACAATTTAAAAAGTTGCATTTTTGGTCCTTTACTTATAGCATTATTCATCATTAACGCAAGAACTTCTCTTATAATATAAACTTCAATTAACATATTTGTACGCCCAAAGCGACTTTTAAGACATTCTAATACATTTTTGCAACTATCTTTTGTGGCGGGATCAGATTCAACAATTTCCCGTGCCCTTGAGCCTTTTATTGTGGCCTGCAACAAATACTAATATTTATCTTCATTGGGTATTTCTTCATCGTTGTGTATTTTCTCAAATTGTGCCCAGAATGGCAACCATTCTTTTATTTCACCCCCGAACAATTTAAATTCTATGTCAGGAAGTCTGAACTTTCGTTTCGTTATATTTTCATTTGATTGAAAACTGCTTTCAATTTCAGAATTTTTCAAAAGTTTTTCAACTTTTGTTCTTAATTTAATAAATTTTTCTTCATAAGAACTAAAGCCTTCATACTCTTTATCATAATTATCTTGTATACACTTATCATCTTTAACAAGAACATCCAATATTTATTTTTCTTTTGGACATAACATTGCCCATTTTTCATTTAATTGAGCATATAAAACCTCAATTTCTTCTATATTCTTATCCTCCTCTATTAAATTATTCTCCAACAAATTAGCGATACGTGTAAACGCACTTCTTAAGGGTGTTCTTTCTTTAGCTTATTTTTCTATTATAATCCTAGGTAAAAAAATCGCGACAGTCGGATGCCAATAAATATAGAATTCAAACTTTAAGAATAACTACACCCTTGTGCAAATTAATTGAAACAAACTCGAAAAATTGTTAAAACTAAGAAGAAATGCTATTTTATTTAAATTTATACAAAATCAAAAGTTTTTAGTACATAATATGATCCCCAAGACTCTTTATTAACATTTGGACACGATTTGGTATGGATTCTACCAGTTTTTTACAATCGTTTATAATATTTGTGCTACCACACATAAATTAGCGCTGTGATTGGCTTTTCTATAATTGTACAGTCCATATTTAATAGGCGATTCTTGCATATAGCCCAGAAATTCTCCATTGGGTTGATATTAGGAGAGTTTCCAGTCCATTCCAGTGTCTCAATTTGGTTCTCAGGCATGAATTTCTTCACCATTTTGGACGTATGGCATTGGCCAAAATCCTGCTGAAAAATCCCCGATCTATTAGGGTATCGTTTCTTCAATTCTGGAAAAACTTTTTTATGCAGAATAGTAATATATTTCTCAGAACGCATCAAACCGTCAATAGGCTACAAAGAACTAACTCCATTGTGACCGAAACAACCCCGAAACATCTTCTTTTGAGGGTGATTATCAAATTGGTTGATGTGTCAATCCCAAATTTTTTCACCGGGCGATCTCTGCACGTGTTGAGTTCGCTGCCTTAGACAAAACTAGTATGTTGTGGCCACCACAAGACTTTCTTCTATATTATCCTATAGAAATTCACTCAGTAACAATATTAAAAAAAAAAAAAAAAAAAAAAAAAATCGAAGTTTTTTTTTTCGTTAAAATTAAAAAAAAAAAAAAAAATAAAAATAAAAAAAAAATCGATAACTTTGTTTTAAATTATCACATATTTATAGTTCAACCATTCGTTTTAAAGGTACTGACGAGACCTTTCGAAAGATACCCGTCTTGAAAATGTACCCCCCCCCCCCGGGGGATACTTCCCCAGGGGGGGGGAGGCGATGCCCCCACATGCACGAAATTTTTTCCCTAATTAACTACTACTATTATCAATAATTCATATTAATTTTACAATCACAGGTTAAGAATAACTCTCATTATGTACATTTATACGAAATTTCGTCCGATACTGCCATGTTAAAAATTTAGAAAAAATACGATCGCAGCGCCTCCTGTCGAGCGATTGATCCCCAAATCTAATCAGCACCAGTTTATGTCAAGGGTCAACTAAATACCAAGTTTGGTTAAATTTCGTAATTTTTTTTTTTTTTTTTTTTTATTACTATTTTTTTTATGTTTTTTTCTTTCGTAAAAGTGAAAAAAATCGATAACTTTGTTTTAAATTATCACAGATTTATAGTTCAGCCATTCGTTTTAAAGGTATTGACGACACCTTTCGAAAGATACCCATCTTGAAAAATTACTCTACTCGAGGGGGGCTTCCCCCCCCCCCCCCATTGAGGTTCACGAGGATCCTACACATACAAAAAAATTTTCCCAGTTGACTATCTCTATTATAAATAATTTTTGTAAATTTCATAATGATCACTAAAAAATGATTCTCTTTATGCACATTTATACTAAATTTTGTCCTATATCACCATGTTAAAAATTTAGAAAAAGCGTTATGGCAACGGAACCTGTACGACAATTTTTACCAAAAGTTGATAGGCACTAATTTATGTCAAGATGCAACTACATACCAATTTTTATGAAATTCTGTACAGTAGTTCCTGAGATACAGTTAGCAAAAAATTTTGTCACACACACACAGACAGACTGACAGACAGGCAGACAGACAGACAGACATTTTCTAAAAATGGTCAAATCGTGTTCTACAGCTCTCAAAACGTGTAAATCCATCATAAACCCGAGGTCGAAAATTTTTACAAATCCAATACTTTCTTCTATTGAATATAGAAGAAAGTATAAATAGCTTTCGTCGCTAAATAGTACTTTCCTCCAATTTCCGAATGTCGAATTCTTATATTTAACTCCCACAAGTACGACTTTTTCTTCATTGGTTAGGTCAGAAGCTGTTTCTTCATACACTGATAGGCTGGCCGACCGGCTGCAAGAAGTCGCCTCCAAACAGTAGATGAGCTAATATTTATTCCATGCTCTTTTAAATCTCTATTAAGTGCAGCACTAGTCTTTTGAGGGTATATTTTACTTTGTATAAGTAAAAAAGAGTCATCTATTGGCGTTTTTTTTCTTTTTTCGGTTAAATTTTACTCTCCGCTTTGGAGATATGGATCCTGTTTCTTTATTTTGTTTTATGATACGGCTCACAATTGCAGTACTAATGCCAACTATCTTCGAAATCTCTTTATAAGTCTTTGGAGTAGGTTTGGAGAGAGTAACAATCTTTGCAACCTTTCACGGCGTCACATACACCTCTAACGACAGTGGACTTTCAACTGATGTAATGATAGCTGGAGCTTTCATCTACAGAAGTTTATGCGCATGCGCTCGACGAGCCCCTCTGTTTGGTGGAAATTGTTGCTAGGGGAAGAATTTATTCATCCCACCCATATTTTAACACATTTTAGTATGATTATAAAATAATAATAGGAATGTATTTAAAATTCAAGAAAAAAGTAGTTTGTTTCAATTAATTTGCACAAGGGTGTATATTCGATATCTATATACTAAATTTTAAATAAATTAGAATTCAACAAATTGATTCTACAAATCTTCATCTAATCAAAAATTTCTTAATAAAAACAGATAGAATCATTTATGTTTCAATTTAGTATAAAAAGGTAAGGAAAACTTACCTTCCTTCATCTATATTGTGCGAGGGGTGAAACGTTCGTTCTTAATTCAATAATTAGTGGAGACTTTCACTCATTAAGCAGTAATTTTCTTTAAATAAACACATTTAATCTCGAGAAATACACAATCCCAAATTATTAAAGACATAATACTGATAAAACTACATAAATACCTAACGCGCGCTAACAATACAAAATATTTACATTTTGATCTTAGAACATTCTTTTTCTTGCTATCTAACGCACAATTCCTCACGTGCGCGCAGGCGCAGACGATCGGATTACAAAAAGTAGAAGTAGAAGTAGCGATTTTCGCGAGCGACAGCCTTGGCGCAATTTTAAATTTCAACAATGCCAACAGGACGTCGTGTTGTCTCGGAGGAAGGATAAGAATGGAGACGGCGAGAGCCGGTTTTCAATGGAGAAAGAGTGAAGTAACTGTATCAGGTCCCTTTAACTCGTGTCCCTTTAACTGTGCACCCAAAACATTCGCTTAAATTCTATTGCCGTTAGTGTTAAACGTACGAAAAAACGGTATAAATCACGGTTTATCCTTCAAAAATACTGAGAGATATTTTTTGTTTAGTATATCAATCTTTTTTTTTTACTTTCTCTTACCCATAAGTATTTTTTTTGGGTCAAAATTTCGAACGCGAGTTTTTGTTATATTTACATGTTCTGAGGTCCCCTGAATACGAAAATCATGTTTTTAGCAAATGGTCTGTGTGTATGTCTGTGTGTGTGAGCCTCTGTGTGTATCTGTCTGTGTGTCTGTCTGTTATCAGCATATCTCAAAAACCAATTATGGCAGAAAGTTCAAACTTGGTATTCTAAATTTGTATCATATAAGGATGCTACTCTAAACTTTTCGTTAAGATCAAGCAAATGGTTCGTGTACAGGGACACTCAAAATTATTCAAATACATTACGTCTATGGGGGAAATTGCAGGTAAGTAGACCCAGCAAAACTTATACTGGTGGGCTCGTTTTGGCCTACTGCTGGCATCCTGCACTTGCCATCAGTTGCCGGTTGCCCCATATAACTCCAGTAGCGGGCCGTTTGTGGCTGCCAGCTGTGATGGAAGCCTAAAGAAAAATGGTCGGTGGCCCAGAAGTGGCATAAACACAGTTGGCCTTATGCAGGCTATCACCACACGGCCAATATCATGTTTTTCATGTTGTGGCCACAAATTATTAGGCCATAACCAATTTGTATGCATAGAGGGCGCTGTGATTCTTTTTCTGTTGATTTGAAATTCCCTCGCTGTCCGCCATTTCATACGAAGTTCTTGTTCGTTGTTGTTGTCTGCGGGTGCGAGATTGAAAATCTCGTAAAAAGAATATATGAGTAAGTAATTCAATTATTAATTTGTTTTTGTATTATTTTTTAAATACTATTGTTTTTAAATGTTTGACTCTAAAGCTATTGTTGTAACAAAAGGATTTCTAGAAATATATAACAAATATCCAGTTGACCCGTTTTAGTAAATTATGATAGCCACTAACTTTCTAGTATTTATTTTTTAATTTTTGACCAAAAAACTAGTATGATGTGCATGTGGCACCACAAAACTTTCTTCTATATTTTTTATTATGCAAATTCGCGTAGTGCAAATAATTTGTTAAAATCATTTTCCTGAATGCATTCAAACGATTTTCATTTTAGAACAGTGTTTCTCAATAATAATAATAATAATAATAATAATAATAATAATAAAATCAATTTTGTGCCAACTTCTGAAAAAATGCTTTCTTTTTCTTCTTCTTGTTTTTTTTTTTTTTTTTTTTTTTTAAATAATTTATAACTTTGCTTTAATTTTCCACAAATTTAATTCAGTCATTTACTTGAAAGTTATTGATGAGTTTCTTTTGAAAAATACCAGCATTGAAAATTTATCCCCTCATGGGGAAGGGCGAGCGATTCTTCAACTTATACAAAAAAATTTTCCTAGTTTGTTGTTAGTTGTTTAAATATTTATTTTTTAATTCATAATACAAATTAAAAAAATAATCATCATTTATTTGAAATCATTTATGTAAAATTTCTTCTTATACTGTGTCATATTGAAAATTACGAAGAAGTAGAAATATAGAGCCATCTGTTGAGTGAATGATCCACAAATGTAATCGGGAATGATTTTAATCAAGTTTGGTTAAATAACAAATTTGGTTAAATTTCGTCCATTGGTTCGTGAGATACAGCGTCCACAATTTTCTTTATACACACTTACAGAGTGAAATTTTCTAAAAATGGTCAAATCGTGTTCAGGAATCTCAAAACCCTCCATCACAGAAAATAATTTTCATAAATAATAATTTTCATATGTAATTTCTATAAACTATTATAGGAAACGAAAAAAAAAAAAAAAAAAAAAAGTGGTAGCCATAACAAACTGTTTTATTTTATTTATTTATTAATTATTATTTTTTAAATGCAAGTGAGAAAAATAATTTCACTTTTACGAAACTGAAATACTTCCCCCCTCAATTTCCCGTAACGTATAAGAATATTTTTGAGCATCACTATTAAATGAACCACAAATATTTATTTTATCATTTTTCATCGGAACCATTTCTTATTGCATCTATAAAATTTATGTTGATCTGTATTTTAGCGTTGTATAAAGATTTTTACGTGCGCTGATAAGAAATGTCTCTTTGACTGTAATGTATCCAAATTATTTTATGAATTTTTATACTGGGACCATTTGGGTTACCTGTACAACTTTTTATGACAAGCGTCCTATAGTAAATCTCGAAAACCTGTATACATATATGAGTTTTATGGAATTCTAAAAATATTTTTAAAATAGGAAATCGCGGATAAATTTATCAAATATTTGCAGCTACAAAGACAAACGCACTCTCGTTTTTCTGCCTAATTCCGTTATCTCTTTACTCAACCGAACGATATATATATATTTTTTTTTTTTTTCAGCTGAAGAATCTGCTTTCCAAACCTAATGAAAATTAATTGGCACAGGTCAAATGCTGAATATTCGCTTAAAGTTCAAATAACGTCATCTGTATAAAACTGCAAAATCATCTTTCGATATCGCACGTGTCGGAAAATTTTCACTCAAGGACATTGAAGAAGTTGGGGAGAGAGTAAAGATCCCACTGGACTATCAACAACGCGAAAAAGTTCTTTGTGGCAGCCTGGTTAAGAGTGACAGCTGTGATAATTAATTCTAAATGAAGATAAACACAGAGAGAAAAAAAGGAAGCTGATTCACCTGCCTGCTGTTTTAAAAAGAAGGGGAAAAAAATATCAACTGGGTACCATTTGATGTAGGAGAAAATAAAAATATTCAAGATTTTCTGGATACTTGAGAGTTATAATAAAAAAGCACCACAGAATTGGTGTTTAAAAGTAATAAGAGTAACCACAATAAAATGTAAGAGCTCGCAACAATCGTTTCGGATGGAAAGAAAACATGATCCTTCATCAGGCAAACGAAGTAGGCACGAGTGCGACAAACAAAGCGCAAGCGTTGCTTTTTGCGTTTTGTTTGCAAAATTTTATGGTGTTTATTCAAAGTATTGTACATGTTACTTGAGAGTATACTCCAATTTCTTAAGAAATCGCACCCTCGGGCGGCGTAAGCTAGTTATTAACTAAAAGGACGTTCGGAATGGAGATGTCCGTTTTTTTATTGCCGCAAATCAGAAAGTGACCTAAAATCCGGAAAAGTCCGAAATCCGGAAAGGCCACGGTCCGGACGATTCCGGATTTGAGATTTTGTACTGTAGTAATAAATAGAAAAATTTGTAAATAAACATAATCATTGCCGCCCCCCCCCCCGAAAAAAAAAAAAAAAAAAAAAAAAAAAAAAAAAAAAAAGATGCATCAGTTCTTTTAGGTTGAAATAATAACACATCCCTTCGTGAGTTTAACAAAAAGCACGATTGCAGCAAATTACTTTTGCTGCACTCGTGCCCACTTTGTTTCGCCTGATGAAGGGTCTTCGTGCTATTTCAACCGGAAACAATTGCTGCAATTTTTTATTATTTTTTTTTTATTATTTTTTTTTAGTTTATGGTGTTTTTTACAATGCTCACTTTATAACAATTTTTGTTTCAATAATTTATAATTTTCACATGTAAAGTTACATTTATTTATATCAAATAGCGTAACAAAGTTAAACATATTGAAATTTGAACACTTAAAAAAAAAAAAAAAAAAAACATAATCTCCTTTATTCCAAAAAATGTAATATAGAGAAATATTTGCACTGAAAACAAAAAATTAAACTTTTATCATAAGGAAAATGGATCAACTGACTATTTCCTATATGCTGCACTAGAAATCCTGAATTTACAACCATAGTGTATGAATCAAATACTTGTAAATAGTATTTAAAAATGAATATGTACAAAATCAAATTAAATATTGGATGCATAGAAAAAACTGGCTGCTACTTCATCAGAAGAAAGAGAGAGGAAAACAAAAGAAAGAAAAAGAAAAAAAAAGCACGAATAAAATTAAAGGTATCCCCATTAAAATAAATATATTAGCTATAACTAAATCACTGCTGGCCTATTAACGGCCCTCTTCAATTACCGTCTCCGGAAGTCCGAGGCAATGTTATTCTATGGGAAATTTTCTTTACAAATAACTTATTAACTAATACATATTTTTAAATTCTGCTTTCACATTCAGAAAATTCCCAACTGTTAAATTGACGGACCTTTTTAAAATGTATTTTTTTTAATTTTTAATATTTTATTTTTAATTTGCAAAATGAAAAATTTCACACAGTGAAAATTCGTATTTTGCAGCTTCAAAATAAAATATAAAAATATATAAAAATATTTTTTTAAAAAAAGGTTCGTCAATTTAACAGTTGGGAATTTTCAGAATATGAAAAAAGAATTTAAAAATATGTATTAGTTAATAAGTTATTTGTAAAGAAAATTTCCCATAGAATAACATTGGCTTCGGCTTCCGGCGACGATGAGTGAAGCGGGCCTTTAATGGGAAATATAAAGGATCAATGAAAACTGCCGGCAGTAATATAATTTTTTATGTTTGCCACAACTGGCCCACTGCAGGCTTCCAGCAATAACATAGAAAAATTATGTTTGCCATCAGGTAGCCCAACACTGGCCCACTAACAATTTCCAACCTAATGTCGGTTACCAACAGTGGCCCATTACCTATTTTCATCATACTGCTAACTGCCAGCAGCGATCCATTCACTGGCCCACTAACTTATTTTTAACTTACTGCAGGCTGAAAACAGTGGATCGTTTGAATATGGCCTACTGACGGCCGGCGTAACATATTCCCTGCGGCAACGTTAACTTTTGCCACCGACGGGCCAGCTGCAGCTACTGCTGGCAACCAGCACTTGGCCTCATGCTGGCCGTCATCTGAGGTTTTGCTGGGGAGTTTAACATCTATAGACTGCACTAAACCAAATGAAACAAATATATATTTTTTGTAATAGAGATAGTTAACAGGGGAAAAAAATATTGTGTATGCAGGAGCCTCGCCTCCCCCTTGGGGGGGGGGGGAGTCCCCCCTTGAGGGGAGTAAATTTTCATGAGGGGTATCTTTCAAAAGAGCTCGCCAGTACCTTTAAAACGAATGGTTGAACCATTGATCTGCGATAATTTAAAACAAAATTATCGATTTTTTTTACTTTTAACAAAAAAAAAAAAAAATTTTTTTTTTTTTTATATTGAGAATAAAATGGATTTTTTTGTTTTTGTTTTTTTGTTTTTTGGATATTTGGTGTTATACTACTTCTCTAATAAGGAAATCGTCTGCATTATCATAAAAGATAATTTTTTTTAAATAATAATTTTAATAAATTATTTTTTAAAAACAGAATTATTTTTTAATAACCAAATTATATTCTATATAAATGTAGGTGCATTAATGAAACGGCGGGTTGAGGGGGCGGTAGCTCCCCTCACACAGAACTAATTATCATATAAATCTCTCCCGAAGCCTAATTTGAATTGTTTAATATAGATTTACATAACATCGTTATCTTACCTCTTAATCTTCAACCTGTATTTATAGTATTAAATTTCAGGATAAGAGAAAGTCGTGTGAGTGACACACCAAATTATTGTATTTTTTTTTTTTTTTTTTTAATGAAATAAAAGCAGGAGCATTTCATCGTTAAATATTCTTTTCCTTTTTCATGCCGTAAAATTACACAACACAGCGGCCTGGAAAAACTTTCTTATTTAAAGTTAAATATCACATTGTAAAAGCTAAAAACTTATAAGAAATATAGTTTTTAAGATTATGTTAAATTGGCGAGAACATAGGTTGCTTTCTATTTGAAACTGTGATAATGATAAAAAAATAATGATTTTTATTATTTTTTTCTATTCAGAAGAAGAAAGTATTGAATTCGTGAAAATTTCTGATGCATTTACACGTTTTGTAAAGCCTTGAAAATGATTTGACCATTTTTAAAAATGCAAGTCTGACTGTGTATCGTGTATGTGTTATCAAAATTTGTGGGTGCTGTATTTCATTAAGTAATGGGCAAAATTCCACAAAACTTTATATTTAGTTAAATCTTCATATGAATTGGTACTGATTATATTTCGGAGTAAATCGCCCATCAGGTGGCGCTACTATGAATATATGTATGCGTCATCAAAATTTGTGATTGCTGTATCTCATTAAGTAATGAGCGGAATTCCACAAAACTTTATATTTAGTTAAATCTTCATATGAATTGATACTGATTATATTTCGGAGTAAATCGCCCATCAGGTGGCACTACTATGCATATTACTCCCATTTAAGATAAGCTATATTTCATCTTCTGTTGTGTATAATTTCGTAAAATTTTATATTTAATCGGATCTTAATGGGATTTTATCTTGATAACACTTTGTAGTAAATTTCCCAACAGGTGGCGCTGCTATGCTGTGAGGCTTATTAAATGTAAGTGTAAAATTTGCAATATTGATTTTAATTATCTCAAAATAATTTTGAATGTTTGGGTTTTTTAAATAATGCTTTTGTAATTAAATATATTTACATAGTCATTATGAGTGTATTTTCAGCAAGATAACAAAATTAAAAACTAAATTCTGATCCTCATTATCTGAAATTATTTGAAAATTTAATTTAAAATTGTTATGAACAATTTAATTGTTCTTTCTTTAATAAAGCAAAATCTGCTACAAATGTAAGGCGATATTTTCTTTGTTCTATTTTTGGGATTTGAAATTAATTCTTTAATATACATAATCTCAATTTTTTATTTGAAAGATGGGCTATTTATTTAAAGAATATTACTATTTTTAGAAAATCTTATGTAAATGTTCATATATTTTCCTTTTTATCAATTATATATTTATATAAATTCAGTCTATATTGTTTAAAATGTCAATTTTTAAAATATACTTTTTTTTTTTTTTAATTAAAAGGTTGGTAAGTATGTAGAAGTTGATAAAACCCTTCTAAAATAGTTTTCTTGATCCCTGTTAGTTATAATGATATGAAAAAATTGTTTTATTTCACATCAATTGTTTTAAACCCTCGCACTTGAATGCGTTACTTGTGGCAATTTGTTTTCTTATGCAATAAAAACAAGCAATTTTGTTTGAATAATAATAATAATAATAATAAAGAACTTACAGTGCAAATTTTTGTAAAAAATTAGAAATGAAACTAGGCGCTTTAATATTCAATGCAAAAAATAACAACCCCCCCCCTCCCTGATGTAGATAATTGGGCCAATAATTTACCCAAGCACCAACACCATTTTTTAAATTAGTTAATTTTCTATCTATCTATCAATCTACACATATATATATAAATTAAATCAATTTAGATCAATAAATCAATCAAGATAACTAGTTACTTAGTTTGGCCTGTGTATGTTTCTGTGGTGATTTAATTGACTAACTATTCTTCGTTCTCATTCTTTTCTATTATTATCAAACGCATTATATAATATATATATATATATTTACTAAAAATTAACTAATTTCAAAAATGGTATTGGTGCTTGTGTTAAGTCCAATTCTCTACGACCTCGGTCTCAAAGGAGATACCCTCCTCTGTAGGGGGATGTCTTTCTGAAGAGTCCTATCATGTATGTACTGAATTGCAGAGAAAACAATAGGAACAGCTGTGTAGATGAATACGACATGGGTTCAAAACCAGCATTTCTCATCTTTCAAAGTTATTGAAAAGTTATCCCCGGAATTTCTTTGATGGTCTATTAGTACAGCTAAATGCCGAACAAGACGGCATTATTAATTATACATATAATTATAAATACGCTAAAATTTTAAAATGAAACTTTGATTCGTAAGAAAAACACTAATAAAATAGATCATAATTTGCACTACCCAACACGTTTTTCGTAAATGTTTTGAGTGCACCAATATGGCTGAACCGGTTACAGTTGGAGCTTCACTTAAACGAGCTCTCGCCCTCTCCATATCTATCCTTCCTCCGAGCGTGTTGTTTTCTTCGTATGCGATTTGGCGAGAAAAAGACCGCCACATATGGTGCGCTTATCTAGCAATCAACGCTCATTTTCCCCACCGTCCACCCCTAAAGGGGGAAATTACGCAAAATCACGTTGTATACACCTAAATAAGCCACACACTAAAATTTGTGAACTCAGCTCCTATAGATTTCCCTAGACGAATTCAGCGGTAAAAAGGGTGGGCTCGAATTTGCCACCCTCGTAACTCCCTTCTAAAATCGCAAATCGCAAAAAACCAAAAACGAGCTTTTGGAAATATCTTCAAAAAGACACTTGGAGGTTTTTTTATATCTTCGTGCTATTATTTATTAAGAAGTTAACTATGTTAAAGTTCTCTAATTATATACTGTAATGAAAAACAGAATAAATCATCAAAATAGTGAATAATTAAGCGTTGGAAACTTACATGGCAGCAGAATAACCCAAATATTATAAAATATACGACCTGTAACTGAGGCTTGAATTTTTTTTGCTCCAGCTGTAACAGAAGACATTAATATGATTTGTAAGCCAATGATGAAGAAACTGATTTTACTGTAAACACCATTTTATTTTTGCTTGAAAAGGACGTGATGGACTTCCCTCATTTTTAATTTGCCTATCCTACTTCCCAGCCGGATCGCGCCGAAAAAATTACCTCCGATGACAAACGTGTACCAAACTCCCAAGCCGGTTTTAAACTGACCGCGAAAACGCTTCTCTTCCCAAAAAACGGCACTGCGCCGCCCTACGGATGATTCCAACACAACCAAAAAAAAACATGGAGGAAAAAAAAACGTACTTTAAGAAAAGTTAGAATCATACGCCGCACGACGCATGCGCACAACGACCAGAGCCGTACGAAGAACAAGCGATGGTTACAAGATAAACAAGCATGAGAGAAAAACGAACGCGTTGTTAAAAATATATACTAAGTAAGTTTACCAATGCTATCTATGGCTAGATTAGGAAAAATAACTGCAGATTAAAGTTAAATTTAAAAGGGAAATTTCCTAAATGTTATACAATAATGACTGGCTTAAATAGAAATTACCAGATGTCTGAAAAATTAAATAAGAAAAATATATCAACATGATATTATTGTTAGAGTTTTACTCGAAAATCTGTATTTTGCTAAATTTGTCTCTGAAAATCGTTTTCATCCCCTCCACCCCTTAAAAATCCAAAAATCCAAAATCGCTGAAAAGGATTTTTTATGCTTAAAATTTTTTATGTGATAATGACGTTTATTTTTTTCAGATGTATAATTTAACTTTTTATAATTTTTTAACGTTCACGTTTAATTAAATGTATTTATTTTTATGTCGAAATAAAATGAACTCGTAAATTTTTTTTGGCAACAATTAAATTATAGCTAATATTTTAATGGCTATCACAGAGTAATAAGACAGGAGAAGAAGGTAACGCTGAAATTTTGTGATGTTGTTTTCTAATGTTTACAGATGGCACCAGCGTGCAATCCTTCCTTCTCTCCAGCTTCCGCAATGTTATTCAATGAGGAAATGTCTCGTTTTAATTATTTTTTTAAAAATAATATCAAACTGAAAAAATTTCGATTGAAAGCAAATTTCATTAAATACAGTATTCTAACCAACATGTTTTTTTTTTAAGAGCCATTTTATACTAATTTTACTTTGAAAGAAAGCTTTTAAAAAATGGCGATTCTTATGAACCGAAGCTAGCTAAAACAGACAATTGGGAGGAAGGAGAATGGATGAAATTTTGTAAAGAGGAAAAATAAACTTACTTTAGGTGCAGAAAACACGAACTCGGACTTTATTTTTCTCCTAGGGCTTTTTTTTTCTTTTCTTATCACTATCATAGCCTGTTTTACAACTAGGAACGAAGCATTTATTTGAAACATCTGAATTATGCAGTTTTAAGAACTTACAAAGAAATTAAATTGCTTAAAATAAAAAATTTTAAATGTACTCCAGCAAAATTCTATTGAAAACAACAGTATATCCGCGCCGAGGTAGGGAGGAATGACAAGTGGCGCCCTCAATATTTACCAAAAATTTAGATCACAGTTTCGTAGCTTTCTCCCATTGGACCTTCAACTCCTATTAATATTACTCCGTGATGGCTATTTTAACGCTATTAGGATGTTATTATTTTCATATTTTAATTAATTATAAGAAAACTAATCAAAAATTCGAAAATCGGACTTCGAAGTATTGTGTTGTCACCGGGTTCTGAGCTACTGTAAAAGTTTCAAATGTCTAGCTAATAGGGCAGTTTGTGAAAATTTGATTGCAAGATTTGTACCGGACAAACGGACAAACAAACAAACAAGAATAGAAGTTAATAAAAACATGGTAAAATCGTAAAATCGTAAAATAACCATTAAAATATTAGCCGGCTGTAATTTAATTGTTGCCACAAAAAAAAAAAAAAAAAATACGAGTTCATTTTCTTTCGACATAAAAATAAATACATTTAATTAAACGTGAACGTTAAAAATATATATAAAAAAAGTTAAATGATGCATCTCAAAAAAAAAAAAAAAAAAAAAATGACGTCATATTATCACTTTAAAAATTTTATACACATTGATAAATGCTAATGTATGATGCTAATATAGGTTGTTCTAAAAGGAGTAATATATTATTTTTAAAACCAACTTTTTTTTTTTCCCATTATTATTAGTTCACTGAACTGACAAGGAAACATTCAAAAGGTGTCATCTTGAAAAAGTATTGAAAAAAATATATGTGATTCTACTCTTCCTAAAACACCAGAAAATGAAAATATTATCGGCTGAAATTAATTACAGCGGCCACAAAAAATTATCAAAATCAGGCATATTTGGCGATTTAGCGCTGTTAGGCGATACGTTTTCTAGCACCGAGATTGCCGTGTACGAACAGAACCCTGTTCTGCTTTTCCGACAAGCACTCAAAATTAATCGCCTAGCACTGTGAAAGCGCCAAATATGCTTAATTTTGATATTTTTTTTGTGGTCGCTGTAATTAGTTTCGGCCGATATTTTTTTCATTTTCTGGTGTTATATAAAGAGTAGAATCACATATATTTTTTTCAATACTTTTTGAAGATGACACCTTTTGAATGTTTCCTTGTGTGTACGCGTGCTTATATATTATTTTTTATCCTCGCGTGTTTTATTATTGATTCATCAGAAAATTTAAAAGCATGGTATATAAAAAGTCTTTTTTGTCTTATAATTATTTCCTATATTTATTTGATTTATTTGATCAACCATAAAATGACAACAATTTCACACTAAATATAATATTACAATGTGCTATGATCGGCTACGTCTATCGCATGAGACAATAAATTTTTGTGGTTATAATAGTAGTTGAGTTAGTAGCTGGTATATAGAAAAATAAATAATGAAATATGTAAACCTAATCATGGTACAGCCTTAATGTAGGTCCCCTTGGCGACTTTTGAATTTTTATCGTCACTTCAGACATACATAATTTATGTTATTATTATTATTATTATTATTATTATTATTTCTTTTTTTTTCTTTTCCTTTCCTTTCTTTTTCTTTCTTTTCTGTTTTTCAATATTTTATAATTTATTTATATTTTTTATGCGCTACTTGGCTTAAAGTGGTTTTTACGAAAATGGAATCCTTGGCGAAAAATGTCAAATCTATTTCAGCATCAAAATTTAAAAAAATTACCCAGGATTATCAATAAGTAAAGCTCTTTAATGTAATGCTGAATTAGCTTTCATGCCAAGCGCGATTCATCCGTGCCAGAAACATACTATTTAAACAAAAGGGGAAAATTTTAAAATTGAGGTATATTATTTATTATTATTATTATTATTATTATTATTATTATTTTATTTTTATTATTATTTTTTTTTCTAACTCCATTTTCATATTTTCATTTTTTTCCTGTGCAGGAGCAAATTTAATATTTTATCTTTATCTTACGCGTGAAAGCATATTTCATTTTATGTTGAAAAAAAATAAAAAAAGTAATTTTTTTTTTTTTTTTTTGGTAACAATTAAAACTTTAAATGTCCATTTTTAACACTTTCCAACAAGGTTGAAAAGTGTTTATGACTTCGGTTTGTCTGTCTGTCTGTCTGTCTGTCTGTCCGTCTGTCTGTCTGTCTGTCTGTCTGTCTGTCCGCGCTCTAACTCCCGTAAATATTTATGGAATTTCTTGAAACTGACATATGTTATTCAAGTTCACTATCGGACGGTCCCTATTGAAAATGGAGTTTATACCTCTACTGGTTTGTGTACAGGGACACCCGAAAGTATTTCAAAGCATTGTGTTCTATGAGAAGTATTTCTATAAACCATATTTTCATACCTTTACTGTAGACATATCTGAATGAAATTGAAATATGTAATTCAAGTTCACTATTGGATGTTTCCTGTATAAAATGGAGGAATTACCACCGCCGGTTTATGTACAGGGATACTCAAAAGTATTCGAAAGCATTGTGTTCTATGAGAAATATTCTATAAATCAAATTTTAATAACTTTACTTTCCACGAAGTTTTTGGAAATTGAAGTATGTTATTTATATGCACAAAAGAATGCTTTGCACAGAATATAGTATGATTAGCATTAGATTTACAGGGTGGCACAAAAATATCCAGTTACATTAGGAGCTATTAATAAACAATTGCTAGAATTGTACTTTCGTTTACGTTAAGCGTTTTTAACACTTTCTAACATTTTTTTTTAAGTGTGAATATGATTTCAGTTTTGTGTATCTACCTGTCCGTCTGTCTGTCTGCCTGTCTGTTTGTCCGAGCTCTAACTCCCGTAAATATTTATGGAATTTCTTGAAACTGATATATGTTATTCAAGTTTACGATTGGGTGTTCCCTATTGAAAATGGAGTTTGTATCTCTACTGGTTTGTGTACAGGTACACCCGAAAGTATTTCAAAGCATTATGTTTTATGAGAGGTATTTCGATAAGCCATATATTCATACCTTTATTGTAGACATATCTCAATTAAATTGAAATATGTTATTCAGGTTCACTATTGGTTGTTTCCTGTATAAAATGGAGGAAATACTATTACTGATTTATGTACAGAGACACTTAAAAGTATTCCAAAGCATTGCGCTCTATGAGAGATATTTCTATAAATCAAATTTTAATATCTTTACTTTCCAGGAAGTTTTAGGAAATTGAAATATGTTATTCATATGCACAAAAAAAAAAAAAAAAAAAGCTTTGCATAGAATATAGCATGATTAGCATTAGATTTACAGGGTGATACAAAAATATCCATTTATATTAAGAGCTATTAATAAAAAATTGCTAGAATTGTACTTTCGTTTATATTAAGCGTTTTTAACACCTTCTAACATTTTTAAGTGTGAATATGTTTTCAGTTTGTGTATCTGTCCATCTGTCTTTCTGCTCGTGCTCTAACTCCTGTAAATATTTATTGAATTTCTCGAAACTGATATGTTTTATTGAAGTTCACTATCGGATGTTCCATATTCAAAATTGAGTGAATATCTCTTCTGGTTTGTGTACAGGGACACTCAAAAGCATTTGAAAGCATTGTGTTCTATGAGTGTTATTTTTATAAATATTTTCCCTATAGAATGTTCCCCATTTAAAATGACATTAATAGGTCCTGTATAACTAGTTTGTTTACAGGGACAAAAAAGAAAATAAATAAATAAAAAAACACTGCATTACGTTTTAGGACAGAATTTTTTGAAGGTTATATTTAAAAATCTTTCTACTGTAAAAATCATAAAAATATTGAAACATATTGTTAATAATCTAAAATAATGCTTTGTATGGAATATGATATGATTACCTCTCTGATTTACAGGGTTAAACTAAATCATTCAGAGAGATCAAAAGCTACAATTATAATGTAACGTCTGCATTTTCTTTTGCGTTAAGCCTTTTTAACTCTTTCCAAAATGCCTAAGAGTAATTTTAAAAGGAATTAGTCTATCTGTATACTTTTCAGTCCTTCTGTCTGTTGTGTGATAACGTAGGCAAAGAATATTAAAAGTTATTCGATACAACAATTACGTACAGTTGGAAAGTGTTACTAATGAATGCGAACTGCATGATTTTTCTTTCTTGTTAAAGCTTTTACCAGGTTATTATTTTCACATTTTAATTAATTTTAAAAAATCTAAACAAAATTCCGTTACAAATAAGGTACCAAATGAAAGGGACATTTTTTCTGAATCCGTCGGTTTAATTTACTTATCGATTGCACAATTAATTTTTTTTAAATTAACTAAAGTATGAAAAGCTGGCGCCAATCTTTTAAATTAACTTAAGTATGAATAGCTGGTGGCAACATGCGTCAACACACAGACAAATAGGAAAAAAACTCTCTTAGCCATTTATATAAACAGAGATTATTCCATATTATATATGCATATAATATGGAATAAAAATGGTCTGTTGAATAATGAGTGATGGAGTGATGGAAAAACTTTGAGGATTCTGATCTGCAGTTTCTCTAGTTAACACTTTCCAACAAGGTTGAAAAATGTTAATGACTTCGGTTTGTGTATGTCTGTCTGTCCGTGCTCTAACTCCCGTAAATATTCATGGAATTTCTTGAAACTGTCGTGCGTTATTCAAGTTTACTGTCGGATGTTTCCTACTGAAAATGGAGTGAATACCTCTACTGTTTTGTGTACAGGGACACCCGAAAGTATTCTAATGCACTGTGTTATATGAAATATATTTCTATAAACCATATTTTAATACCTTCATTTTACAGATAATGGAATTGAAATATGTTATTCAAGTTCACTATCTGATGTTTTCTATAGCAAATAGAGTAAATACCACCACTGGTTTGTGTGCAGGGACACCCGAAAGTATTCTAAAGCATAGGGTTCTATAAGAGGTATTTCTATAAGCCAAATTTTAATAATTTTACTTTTAACAAATCTTAATGAAATTAAAATATGTTATTCATACGCACAAATAATGCTTTTCTATAGAATATAGATGATAAGCATTAGATTTACAGGACCACACAAAAATATTCATTTACATTAAGGGTTATTATTGAAAATATGCTGAAATTGCATTTTCCTTAACATTAAGCATTTTTAAAACTTTTTAAAATATTTTAAGTGCGGATATGATTTAAGTTTGTGTATCTGTCTGTTCGTTTACGTATCCGTCTGCCCGCTACCAGCGTCTGTAATTATATTTTCAGAATTTCTAAAAAGTGATATATATTATTCAAGTTCAGTATAGGATGTTTTCTATTTAAAATGACAGTTATAGATCCTGTACAACTCGTTTGTGTACAGGGACATCGGAAAAAAAAATGCCAATGTATTCCGTTGTACTGTAGAACAGACATTATATAAATAACATTTTTATAAATAACATTTAAATTAACTATAAATAACATATAAATTATAAATAACATTTAAATAACTTTCATTTTTATAAATAACATTTTTATAAATAACATTTAAATAACATTTTTATAAATAACATTTAAATAACTTTCTACGTTAAAAACCATAAAGAAATTGACATTTATTGTTAATACGCTAAAACAATGTTTTGTATAGAATATAATATGGTTAAATTTAAGATTTACAGGGCTACACTAAAATATTCAGATACATTAAGGGCTGCAATTGGAAATTAAGAGCTACATTCTCTTTTGCGATGAGTGTTTTTAACACCTCCCAACAATGTTTAAGAGTGATTATGAATTCAGTTAGTTTATCTCTATGCCATTCAGTCTCTCTATCTGTCTGTTGAATGATAACGTATGGCAAAGAATATTGAAAGTTGTACGAATCAACAAGTACGTACACTTTTGGAATGTGTTACTAATCAATGTGTACTGCATGATTTTTCGTTTTTGTTTGAGATTTATGACAGGTTTTTGCAAACAAAAGAAAATTTTCAAGTAGATTTCGAGTGTTTATGTATGTTACTTTTACGGTATTAAATTTAAGTACTCTATGTGGTACATATATACTCATAGTTTACAGACAATGTAAATATCTATACAAAATTAAGTGAATATATATTTTTCTATTGTACATAATCGATGAAAGGGCTTTAGCAATTCATACCTTGTCCAAAGAAATTGTTGAAGAATGATAATAACGTCCTCTTACTCATATAGTTGTGATATAGATTATCACATATTATAAAATTTATATTTTTCTCTTTAAAGGGATAGGTAAATTATCTAAATAAATTAAATTATAAATTAGATTCCTTAATCTTAAACAACTACTTAAAATATAACGATTTTATCCTATAAATAATAAATTTTACAATATCCATTTTCTAATTTTTATATCTTCCCTTTCATGCCTTTTTCAATGTAGCTGAAACAAAAAATCTTTGATCAGTTCCCAGTATTCATTTAGCAAGCCTAATGTACAGGAAATTCTTTTTGCTCTGTAAATGATAATGTTTTGACTTATTTCTATTCTTTTGCTTTGTGAAACCAGAAAATAATTAATTCGGTGTCTTTTAAGCTCACATCGAAATGTAACTCATGCAGCATCTCGTCGCCTAATTTACATCATACATTTACATAAATAAAATATTTGCTTAGCTAGTTATTTTCCCAGGGTCTAAATCTTGGCGAAATCATGCCAACATTCACTAACAACGGTTAATAAATTACTCGTCACTTTTTAAAAAATATACATATGAATATTCCTAACGCAATGCAACCATTCTCTATCTTAAACTTTGAACTTGGCGTATAATTCAACGCCAAAGGCATTATCATTTGTTTTGCTTCAGTTTAGGGGCACTCACTGTCTTACTGTTTACTGACCATGTAAGATGTAAAAGGCTCAAGAGCGATTCGGGCCTAGGGCCCGGCCTGATTCTCGCGATTGTTTCCCCACTCAATGCTGAAAGCTTTGTACTGTTATTCAAACTATGGTCACGCTCCAAATTAGATACTTTGGAATATTTAATAAATTTACTTTAACCGATATACTGCCTCTTGGATGCGTTCTTGGGTAACCAGTTTTCTTCTTTAATTAATTTTAACTTGACTGTTTTTTTTTTTTTTTTTTTTTTTTTTTTCTTTCAGCTTATTCTTAGCGGCCAACGCAAATAAGACTAACTTTTCAACAGTTAATAAACTTCATCAGATACTGTGCTACATCAATATAACAATAGTAGACAAAATATTATTCTGAATCAAATTTGCGACATTGAGTTTTTACTATAATTAAGCGTTTTGGGTTCCCCTGAATATAAAAATGGGGCTTTTAGCGGTTGATCTGTGTTCTGAAGGAAGGAAGTTTAATTTCAGTATTTTAAAAATCATATGGAAATACTATTTATTAACTGACTAAGCTTAGTGAGTTTCTAAATGTGTTGTGAGTAAAAACCTTTTGACTAATTTAATATATTTTTTTAATTTAAAAATAACCTTAAATGTTTTATAAATCAACGTACATTAATCAAGCGGGGATCATTCGATCGGCCAACGTGCATTCAAATTGAATCAGCATAGTTTTCTACAATGACCCTCTCAAATATTAAATTTTGTACGAATTCAATTATACTTTCTATAAATTGCTGAGATAAGACTTCTTGTAAAGCGAGAAAATCGCAGCATAGCAGCGCCACTTGTTAAGCAATTTGCAACAAAAGTTGATAGACACCAGCTTATGCGAAAGTGCAACTAAATATAAATTTTTATGAAATCAGCGTTAGCTCTTGAGGTGCCGCAATGATTTTGCTACGCACAGAGACACAGCCAAACAGAAAGGCTTAATTGCAAAAATTGTCTCGTTAAAAAACAATTTTTTTTTTTTTTTTTTTTTTTTTTTTTTTACGAGTGCACTACTTCCGCATTTTAAATGTCGAAGAGTTTTGAATAATTTTCTATAATGAGTGAAATAATTGCTTATTTGCAATTTACATAGCATTTACAGTTTTTCTAATGATCGATTCGATTATTTATTTATGTTCAATTTCTTTGTAGCAAATTATTTTGAATATAGAAACAAATAATAATTTCGATTATATGCACACTGACTTTTTAGTCACTTCAAAGCAATTTCAAAGCAATATTGTGCGTTTTAATGTTTTATATTATTGCTTCCTTATACAAAGTATATAAGGAAGTACTGTAATCCTGATTTGCGAAATGGATTTTGTATAAAGCATATACCTCAAAAACAAATGATCGTAGAATGTTCCAAATTTACGTTTGTGACTGTCATGATGTCTAGTTGTACAACAGTAAAATTTGGTCTTCATATGCGCCCCCGTTTTAGAGGTCTACGACTATACACGATTTTTTGTGACGTCTGTATGTATATGTGAGTGTATCTCGTATAATTCAGAAACAGTTGGACGTAGACCGTTGCAAATTGGTATATAGGCTTGATATAACATCTAGTTATGCGTATCTCCTTTTTTGGTCTTTCCGTGACTTTCCATTTTGGAGATATTTACAAAAACTATTCATAATGACTTAAAATACAAAGGTTTTGGCCATTATATATACCTATCATCATAGATATTTCAAAAGAAGCTAATGATTAGAGCTCGTAATGATATCGTTGTTGTCGACATTTTTGCGCGTAGAAAGTAATTCTTGAAGACATAAGCAGATTCTAGTAGACGAATGCATTTTATAAAATAAATATTCTGCTCTATCTAGAGCCCGTAATGATACTGTTATGTAAGTTGTCGTCATTTTTGCGTGCAGAAAGTACATAGGCAGGTTCTAGTCGACAAATGCAGTTTATTTAATGAATATTCAGTTCGTAGCTAGAACCCGTAATGATATTGTTATGAAAGCTGATGATATTTTTGCATGTAGAAAGTAAGTCTTAAAGACATAAGTATGTTCTAGTCGACGAATGCACGTTATTTAATGAATATTCAGCCCGCAGATAGAGTGTATAATAATATTGTTATGAAAGTTGTCGATATTTTTGGGTGTAGAAAGTAATTCTTAAAGACATAAGCAGGTTCTAGTCGATGAATGCGCTTTATTTAATGAATATTCAGAAAACAATTGAATAAAATTGTTTTTTGTGCTACAAAAATCAAAAATCAATAAATATACTTGAAACAATCCAATAAAAGATCTTTCTTTCTACAGAAGTCAAATAAACATTCTTAAATACACTATAGAACAGAAATTTCGTTAATTCAGGAACAACCGAAAATTTCGAAGTCTGAATGGAATCTGAATTAATCGAAAGTATTGTCAGTAGTTTACAGAATTTTCGAAGTAGTTCTGCGCTAGAAACCAATGAATCATTACAAAAAAGTTCAGAACTCGACTCCTATTGAAGTTAGAGTTTAAAATCTTTGAGAATTCTAAACTACCACTTTTCTCCTCATTTGAATGTCTCATTTGACACTAAGTCAACGCCCGCCTTCGTGGAAATGAAAAAACTACCATCTGTTTCTACTTTTACTGTAATACTGTATAGAAAGTAGCACGTAAAGATATAGGCAAGTTCTAATCTACAATCTATAATCACTCTTCTCTTTTATAGTCTTGTTATTCATTTATAGAACTTTCGAAGCAATTAGTTCTGCGCCATAAGCAGATGAATCATTCCGTAAAATTCCAGAACTCTGTTCTTATTGAAGTTAGAGCTTTCAAACTTTGGCATTTGGCAACCCTAAAATATAAATTTTCGCCAAATTCGATCACTAAGCCGTAAACGTCGACGCCAAATCGCCAAAATCGATGCCAAGACCAAAATTTGCGTTGTTTACAAGTTTGGATACTTGGCGAGAATTGCGATCAATTTTAGCGGCATATATTGTTACAGGATAGCCAGAATTAGAAAAACTCTATCTCAATTTTAACTGAAATAATTGTTTTCGTAAAACATATCGTTTCTCGCCACAAATATTCGTCAATGAGGACAAAATTAGGCCATATTTTTCCAATGATTTTTATGGAACTCTAAGCTGTGCATTTGTCAATGAGAGTTTCTGTAATAAGCTATGGAGTACTTTTCCTGAAATAATAATAATAATAATAATAATAATATATATATATATATATATATATATATGTTACATTTGTCTCGGCCGTATATATAATCCTATTACCGTGATTTTTTGGGGTTGGAATAGAAGTCCCCCCCCTCCTCTTGTTTTCAGGAATGTTCGTGGACTGGAACTTACCCGTTTATTTACGAATCAGTTACCTCACACAAAAATGTCAATGTTTTCATAACCATATGTATATTCCAATAGGTGTATCAGGAAGTCATGTGGTGTCTGCATCAGATTTTTTATTTTATAATTACTAACCTGCAAATATTTAAACATTTCAGGCGTTTTAAAATTTGCCTATAAAGGTCCAAATAATTTATTTAAACAAAAATCAGTAACGGAGTCCTTAACTAAGTCCTTAAAAGTCCTCCCACAAAATGTCTGATTGGAGGTACTGGGGAAAAAATGTTTGACATTTTTAACACTTTTCAACAAAGTTAATAAGTGTTTATGACTTTGGTTTGCCTGTCCACTTTCTAACTTCCGTAAATATTCATAGAATTTCTTGAAACTGGTATATGGTATTAGTTTACTATGGGATGTTCTATATTAAAAATGGTGTAAATACCAGCACTGGTTTGTGTACAGGGACACCCGAAAGAATTTCAAAGCATTATGTTCTGTGAGAGATAAACCATATTTTAATACCTTTAGTTTGCGCAAATCATAACGTCATCTTTAGAACATAGTATGATTAGGATGAAGATTTACAGGGCTGCATAAAAATATTCAGATATATTAAGGCTTTTATAATTCGAAATTGCTGAAAAAGTATTTTCGCTCTTACTAAGCATTTTAAACATTTTCTAACGTGTTTAAGAATTATTATAAATTTAATTAGTCTGCCTGTTTGTCTTTCTATTTGTCTGTCCGTGCTCTAGCGTTCGTGAATATTTTCAGAATTTCTCCAAACTGTTAATATGCTATTCAAGTTAACTGTGCAATATTCACTATTTAAAATGGTATAAATATAGCACAATTGGTTTCTGCAATGGGACACGCAAAAGAATACAAATGCATTGTTTTCTATAAGAGGCATTTTTATAAATCCTATTTAAAAACTTTGTACTGGCCAAATCATAATAAAACTTTTTTTTTTTTTTTTTTTTTTTTTAATATAGATATCTTTAGTTTTAACCCTTTATCTACAGACGGTACTTTAAAGTACCATTAGTTTAAAAATGCGTATAAAATAGAATTTGTGAAAGAATATCAAAGACGCTACTTGTAGCCCTTTTTGTTCGAGAAAGGATTTTACAGAGTGCTGTTTCTGCCTGGCATTTTTGACGATCTTCACGTGTGTTATAGTTAATTCCTTTATTATTTCACGAATCTTCCATCAGTCTCAGAAAAAATGTAAGGAATATGTAAAGTAAATATTATTTTACACTTTTTTAAAGGTTCAAATAATTTTTTCGACTTGTATGTACCAGTGTGGTACACTAAAGTACCACCTCATAATATCCTCATTAATTACTATGGTATATTCATAATTTTTATTTATGATATACCATATTCATAATGATAATACAGTAAATCCTAAGGCTAATCATATCATATTCCATAGAAAGCATTTTTTTGCTTTTGTTTGCGTGGGCCTGTGAATCCCAATGCTAATCATACTATATTCCATAGAAAGCATTCTTTTTATGTATATTTGAAAACTTTTTTGTGTGTGTGTGTGTGTGTGTGTGAACAAACAATAAACGTCAATTACATTATGAATTCAGGAAATTCAAATTTGGTATTTTGAAGTTGATATATGGTTGCTACTTGAAAAGTTGATCGAGATTGGCACGCTCCAAGGCAAATTAATAACAGCCTTGAATTTTATTTCATTTATTTATGTATTTTTAAATAAATGTAGGCACTATAATTGAACGAGGGATTGAAATGACGGTGGTAGCCCTCTCCACAGGGGATTGTATGTCAAATAAAACTGTCCATAAACTTATTTTAGATTATTTTTAAACTAGATTGAACTTTATTATCTTACCTTATTGATTTTACCTCTTAATCTGCTATGTGCCTTTATAGTATTGAAACGCAGGGTAAGTCGTGAGAATTACACAACAGATTATTTTTATTTTTAAATAAATGTAGGCACTATAATTGAACGAGGGATTGAAATGACGGTGGTAGCCCTCTCCACAGGGGATTGTATGTCAAATAAAACTGTCCATAAACTTATTTTGGATTATTTTTAAACTAGATTGAACTTTATTATCTTACCTTATTGATTTTACCTCTTAATCTGCTATGTGCCTTTATAGTATTGAAACGCAGGGTAAGTCGTGATAATTACACAACAGATTATTTTTATTTTAAACTTACGTTTAAAATGCTGAAAAATTTAGGATAATTTAATGTAATTTTGTGTAATACGTTAAATAATTACGTAATCCCGATATGATATTTATGAATTTTTCTAGTAAACACTTTGATTGTTTACTAACGTTCAATTTATTTCTATCAAATTACTTTGAATATAGAAACAAATAATAATTTAGAATATACGCACGTTTCCTTTTAGTTACATTCATATTTTCGCAGCAGTAATGAGTGTTATTTTATTGTATTGTACCCTTTTATTTTAAAATTACTAACATACAAAGGTTTAAACATGTTAAAATGTTTCAAAATTTGCGCTGGTATGAATTTACGAAAAATTTCTCGATGAAAACATCAAACATTATTAACAGAATTGAAAATAATAAAATTTCATTATTTGCTGTAATTTCGCTTTTCCTTTGCATAAAACAACAACAAACAAATAATTAAATGAATTAATAAAAATATAAATAAAGAAGTAAAAATATAATTATATAAATAAATAAATAAATGGACAAACAAACAAATAAATAAATATTGAGAAAGAGAGTGAGAGAGAGAGAAATATGAATAAATGAAAAATTACTTTATCATTGATGATAAAGAATGAAAATTACTTTATCATTATTATATCCACTTTAAACGTAAATTATGAAAAATGTATGTAATTTTGCATCATAATTTAAAAAAGTACTTAATCGGGATATGATATTTATGAATTTTTCTAATAAACGTTTTGATTATGCATTTACGTGCAATTTCTTTTGCAGCAAATTATTTTGAATACAGAAACAAATAATAGTTTAGATTATATGCATATTCCCTTTTAATTAGTTGTACATACATTTTTTCACAGCAATAAAGAGTATTTTGTTGCATAGTATATTTATTTTATAATTGCTAACCTTCAAAAGTTTAAACGTAATAGAATGTCTTGAAATTTGCGTATGAATTTACAAAATATTTCTTTGATTTAAAAAAAAAAAAAAAAAAAAAAAAAAAAATCACCAATCATTAATAATGAAGCGAAAAATTGTCATGATTTCGCTTTTTCTAAATATAAAGCAACAACAAATAAATATACAAATATAAATTGACAAATAAATAAATAAAAATAAGAATACAAAAATTAAATAAATGAACATATAAATAAATCAATATAAATATAAATAAACAAATAAAAATAAGAATAAGAATAAGAATAAGAATACAAGAAAATAAATAATGAATAAGTAAAAAAAACAAATAAGATGAGAGAGAGAAAAATGAATACATTGAAAATTACTTTATTAGTAATGAAGCACATTACATTAATTTTAATCTTACATTTAAAATTCTGAAAAAAACCAATATCAGTTGATATCATGATAAGCTAAATAATTTTCTAATTGGATATGATACTTATAAACTATTCTAAATAACGCTTTGATTGTTTATATACTCTTGAATTTATTTCTATAAAAATATTTTGAATGTAGAAGCAAATAATAATTTAGATTTCATGAATGTTCCTTTTTAGTTATGTATTATTTTCATTCACAGCCATAAGGATTATTTTATTGCATCGAATTTTTATTTTAAAGAGTACAAAAGTTAAGCATGTTTGAATGTTTTAAAATTTACATATGAATTTACGAAAAAATTCTGTGTTGAAAAACATCAAACATTAATAATGGAATTATGAGTAATAAAGTTATATATATATACCAATGCTGTTCTGAGTCTATTGTATTCAAATACTTGTTTCACACTGCATTCGTGCCTACTTTTGTGTCTGATGAAGAATGGTAGTTAATTATTTCTTTCTGAAATAATTTTGTGTGTTTTTGTAATTTATGGTATTTGATTATTTTTTTCATCTTTCAACATGGGCTTTTCAATGCGTTTTATTTCAAGTTATAAAAAAACCCGTCTTATAATTCATCTGTTTACATTAAATATAAAAATTAATATTTTCTACTTTTAAAGAAATTAATATTTTCTGAGAGAGAGAGATGAATACATTGACAGATTACTTTATCTATTTTTCATAATATATATATATATATATGTATATACCATTTGAAATTTACTCTTAATATGCTGAAAGTGATCTATTTTTCATAATATATATATATATATATATATATATATATATATACCATTTGAAATTTACTTTTAATATGCTGAAAGTGTTTGCGTAATAATATGTTAGTTAAATAAACCATTCTTAAAAATTCTTTATTACAAACTGTCAGAGCTAACTTTTACCACATCGCTTTCTCTCATTTAACATTTCAACCATTTATATCTTTCAGAACTTTTGACAACTCTAATTAACCTGACAAGCAATTTTCTCTGTCACATTTTTGCTTTTTTTTTCTCTCCGAAAAACATTTCTTTTTCATAATAAAAATATTATTTTGATTATTATTGTTATTTTTTTTTTTCAAAGTTCAAAATCTCTTTAAATAAAATGGAGGGGGGGGGGGATGATAATAACGATTCAACGCCATTGAAGCGTTCCGTAAATTTAAATTGTACTCATTGAGAGAACAAGTAATCTCATAAAATAAATGTCTAACTTTTTTTTTTTTTTTTTTTTTTTAACGTTATTAAGTAATGTGTAGTAATATAAAGTGGGCGGGACACAAAGCGGAAGTGTCTCTTGTCGCACAACCGACAGAACAGGCTGAGAGGCGAGAGAGAGAATTATTAAAAAAAAAAACCTCCCTACTCTTTTTCCGATTTAAAAAAGAAAAAAAAACTCTCTTATATATTACTTTCATTTCATTTTGTTTCATTTTTGAAGAGCATATTCATTAACTTTAAAAGACACAGACAGTAGTTCGATTTTTTAGAAGCAATAGCGAATGAAAAGAGCAAACGATGAGGTTCGTTCACCTGCATCAAAAGGGGCTGGTTTTGTACTGCGCATGCGCCCACCTGTTTCAGAGACACTGTGCATGAGGATATCGTAAAACGTGAGTTAGAATTTGAATATTCCGTAAGCCAGGTAGTTGCTGACGTAGTCAGCTTAGAATTTTTGTGGCACGCTTGTCATATGCAAATTATTTTTTGTTAGATATTGATGCTAAGAAGCTAACTTCGAGATGCCGAAAAAGAAATTCGAATGTTGCCCGGGGATTGAATTATCGTTAGGCTTCATCTATTCGCAATGTTTTGGAAGTAGCGCGGATTCTTCTGTACCCGGAGGTATCATGTTAAATCCCAAATGATCCGTAGAGGAGAATAATGTCGAAGTCTTCTCTAAAAAGGCCTATTACACCCAGCAAAGAATCGTCGGTGCCAAATCCAGTATCCTTCGATTCAAAAACTACACACTGGAGTTCTAATGTGCACGAATGTACAGTTTGTATTAGTCCGGAAGGAACTTTAAATTTACCTGTGAGAGGAGGATCTGATAAAGGGGAATTCGCTTATTTTGATGACTTAATACAACATAAAATAACTTATTTAAGTGGATATTTAGAAAATGGTGATGTGATTTTGGAAATACAAGGTCAAAAAGTCGCTGGATTTACTCAAAGGGATGTAATTGCGTGGTTGAATCATTGTTGCAAGAGCGGCAGTCCTGTCAGGATACGTGTTGCTAGAGGCGGTGAGTAATATTTACATTTAAATTTTGTATACTGCTATGGGATCATATGTTATTTTTTTGGATTATGGAGCACATGGTATTTTGTGTGAATATCAGTGATTTTTGTCTCTGTAAATAGACCATAATTCATTGTTGAGAAACTGAAAATAGAGTACTTTGAAAAATGTAAACAATCGCTAAGAGCGAGTCTTAATTTTGTTTATTTGTTAAACTTAACGATACAGTTAGCAACAAAAATGTATTTAATTCTTTAGAAATGTTTTCTATAACATAATCCTTTGTAAATTTTTAAAAATATTTTCATTATAAATTAAAACTGCCTTTCAACGCAGATAATTTATCTTAATGCATCATATAAACGTTTATTTTATATGTAAACAAAACTCAATAATGTGTGTTGAGAATCGTTTATCCTCATAACTGTATGAGCATTTATTTAAGATTAACTTATTTTAAAAAAATCAAAAGCTACTGCTAAATTGAAACTTGTTATCCCATTATTGCATTTTATAAAATTCAGAATAAATCATGTGATGTCAGCTGTTCTGTTATTTAAAAATATATAAATAAATAATATATATATATATATATATATTATTATTTTTTTTTTTTTAATGTTTTATAGACTTTTAGGATGTTTAATATTTTGTCATGCTTAATCGGATATGTTCGTTTTATACGTAAACATAAAATCAGATATTCGAATTACAATCATAAATTTTAATCTCTTCTCTTCTGCCATTAAAATTATTATTATTTCAAAGTTAAAATATTTATGCATATTAGTTTTAATTAAAGCCCTTTTTATTTCGTGTAGTCGATAGTTTTATAAAATAATATTAAGTGTTGCTTTTTTTTTTCTTTCTCTCTCTCTCTTTCCACAGCAATATATATATATATAGATAGATAGATAGATAATCAGAACATACAGTAGAAATATAGTATTATCAGCACATACAGTTGGAATTTAAAGATGATTTAATATCAGTATTTAACCAATTAATATGATCAAAAACAAAGACCACCCAAATCAAACCAAAAAAGAAATAAAGTCAAAATCTAAATGAATTAAAGCAAGTTGGAATAAGAAATATATATATATATTCCTCTTTCCCCAGCAATATATATATATATATATATATTAATTATACATATAAATGTATGTATGTGTGAAACAAATAAATGAAAATTTTTGCAGTGTTATTTTCTTCTCCTTTGCTCATATGTTTCTTATAACAGAACAAAACATCCAGTTAGATTTTGAAACTTGTTGAGTTAAAAGAAAATTATAATCTTCTCTTAATAATCCACATCACTATTTTCGAATAATATCTTTACTAATATTCAGTGTTAGAAATATTTTATTGAAAAAAGAAATTCTTTTAAAATTTTAGTATGTTAACTTATGCTATAAATAAGTAAATAATTTATTTAGTGAGTTATCTAAAAGAATTACGATTTGATGATCATAAAAATGTGTATATTATATTTATGTATTTTGGGCTATTATTAAATAATAACAATAATGATATATATGTTTATATATTATTATTATTATTTAATAAAATGCTGTGCTCATTATTACTATAAATGTATTGAAGTTTATACTTACCATTCTGCATTTCAATTTTTTGAAATTAAAAATAAATAAATAAAATCAATGTTTCTATTACAAATACGAAAAATTTTATTATCTAAAAATAAATATAAATATCAAATACACAAAATATTGTGTATTTTGTGTACTTACATATTTAATTTGATAAAATGATTATTTAAATGTGACTTTTTGAGATATGTGTTATTTAAGAATGGGAATTATTCTTTATTCTTAAATTCTATCATTTAATATTTTTTGCTCTTCTCTTTCTAAGTATATGAATTTATTCATAAAAAAATTTCGTTTTAGGTAATTACTTTGCTGATTATTATTATTTAGTACTTAAATCATTTAACAAGATCTGGGTTTATTACACATCCTCTCATAGTCACGAGTTAGTTTTTGTTAATATGCAGATTCTAGCCATACTTAAATTTCAATTTATTGAGAAGTTTTTGATTTTCCAATAGAAATAATACGCAGATTTAACATATTATATATATATATATATATATATATATATATACATATTTGAAAAGTGATTTTAATTTATTCGAAGTATAGGAAATGATAAATTGTAGTTAATATTTTTAATAGCTAGTAATTATCTATGATCAATGAGTAATCACAAATACAAGTTAAAAAAAAAAAAAAAAAAACTTTAAGATTTTATATAAAAACGACGCAAAATTTGATGCCAATAGGGTGATTTTGTAATGTTAATTAAGACATTCTTTAAAGTAACTTTATTGATAAATTTAAAATAAATAAGGAATTAAAACAAAGTTTAAGGGGGGAAAAAAGGGGGTGGGTAATTTTTCTTTCATTAGTCTTTTCTTACGTTGATTCAGGTATTGATCCTGATTGTGTAAATTTGCTTTTTTTTTCTCTGTGTGTATATGCGCTTAACATTAAAGGTAAAATAAAATAATATTATTATAAATATATTATTATTATAATATTATTATTATAAATAATAATAATAAAACTAATGTATCGAATAGGGTACTTTTTTCTATATTTTTGCTAAAGTTTAAGATGACAGACAATATGTTATTTTTATGAGATTTGACTCATGTTATTATGTCCTTTAAATTATAATTTAATCCCTTCAAATAAATATTTAAAAACATTACAGTGTTATTCTGAAGTATTAGCACTTTTGTTATTCGTAAATAATAATAATAATAATAAGATCAATAAATATTAAATTAAAGGTTTAATTTATTATTATTATTAGTATATATATATATATATATATATATATATATATCTTATTTTTCTCTTATGAATGACAAAATCACTAATACTTTAGGTTAATAATTTTAATACTTTAGGAAAACGCTGTAATCTTTTTTTGAATTTATTTAAATGATTAAATTTTTATTTTATGGACCTAACACTAATTATTTTTCTAATTATCCAAATTTTTCGAATGAATTTAATGTGCTGTTGTTGATTGAATGTATTAAAGTTCAATATTGCACATTTAAAGAATTTAGTAATCTTGTAGTTTTAGATAATTCGTATCTATATATTATAATTATAAATTAAATTTAAATGTCTGCATGACTTTATATATATATATAACTAATTTGTTTGTTTGCATATAAATATAATATTAGTTTAGTTAAATAACTTATAATGTTATTAGAATTTATCAGTTTTTTATCCCTAAAAGTTATATAAACTTAATACTTAAAAGATCGTAAAGGTTATAAATAATGCATTATTATTTCAGGGGTCGATCCAGGCAAAAATCGGGACCCTTTTGCTGCCCCTTCACAAAATTCAAATCCTTAAAATGGGTCCCTTCACAAAATTTTGTTTTATAAAAATAACACTTTTGTAAAATTTTTCCATGTTTACAATATTATTTTTAATGAGTGTCTATACTTGTTTAATTGATATTAACTTGATATTAAACATATGATAGAGCAATTGCTAAAATGAAAGGTTTTTAGCGATAATTCTTTTTTTTCACAAAAATAAATAAAAATTTCACAAAATTAATTTGTTTTACACAAAAATGCCCCAAAAATTAAAACCTGGATCAACCCCTGTATTTATGATTTAAAGTTTATTTGTGACAAATTCTGAGTGTTTATGTTATTATTTTTAATACTATTTATATATTTTAATTAAGACACTACAAATATGTTTTAAAAGATGATATTTTTATTTTAAAGTTGTTATACAAAGTTTTTAAATTATAAATGAGCTTTATCTATTTTGTAAAATTACGTACGAGTATGTATTCTTTATCTAAGTATTTTTGTGAACTATGTCTAAAATTCTTCCAGAACATAGATAAGAATTAATTTTAGTCTAAGTATCCTTGAACAGTATATCAATGATTAAAAAAAAAAAAAAAAAAACTTTTGAAGATATTAGGATATCTGAAGATAATTTTTATTTATTTATTAATGTTTTGTTCTTATATTATCTCAAATTTAGTGAAAACTGTAAATTATAACTGCATTATTTTTTTTTTTTTTTTTATGTAGTTCTTTTTTTTTTTTTTTTTTTTAATAATACAGTAGACATTTATTTCTATTTCATTGAAAAAAGTTCTATGTCAACTGTCTGAAAAAAGCTGTGATTGGTTTAATATAGAAAAACCTAATTAATTACCTTTTTCATGTAAAATTAGCATATTATATATATATATATATATATATATATATATATATATATTATATGCTAAAATATTATATATAAGTAATATACATTTATATATTACTTACCAATTTATATTATTGCTGACAAGATAAACTAAAAATTTTAAGTTTTTTTTTTTTTTTTTTTATCTATTTAAAAATGTTGTCTTCACAAAATAAGATTTCCCAAAATACAGAACTACTTCTTGTTAGTAATTTCTGTATTTTGGAAGAGAATCTATACCCTAAAGTTATCTTAAACAGTATTTCTATTTCTATTTATTTTTCGTATTAATTTAAAAAAATAAAATAAAATAAAAGGTGATTGAAGAGGTTATTATAATTTTCAGTGCATTAATATTCTCAGTCTCAGATGCTGTGTTTAGAATGATTAAATTATTTCTCGATTTAGTTTTTAATACAATATAGATCTATGAAACCATTTCTCTTTTAGTGTTAAGACAGCGATAATTTAATATTAATATTTCACAAAGATTTAGCAAATTTATGACACCCCAATAAATGCTAAGTACTCATATTTATTTGTAACAAAAGCTTTCATCAGCTTTTATTAAATAAAAATAAATTATTGAAAAAAAAAAAATATATATATTAGAATTAGAATATTCAAGAAATTTGTATTGTTTATTTCTATTCATTTAAATTTGTCTAAAAATTGTTACTTGCTATCGTATCAATTATTCTTATTTCTTTGCTTATAAAATAATCCAGATAAATGTAAATTGCATATCTTGGCGTTGTTGATTATTTAAAAAAAAAAAAATACTTGTTTAACCTTTGGATAGTTCCATTTTTTTTTTTTTTTTTTTTTTTTTTGGATTAGAAAAAAAATATTAGATTGTTTTTAAGGTATATTTTCTTAATTATGCTTACGAAATAATCGATCTATGTTTAAATTGCTCATAGTTCATTTTGATTAGGATTGTTCTTACGCTAAATATCTTGATTATATAGGTATCTATGGTATTACCTAGAATTTTCGATTGTTATTCCTATTCGATATGTTGCGTATTCGATATAGTATTCGAATATATTCTGTCGAAAGGAATATGACTTATAGGCGATCATAATTAAAATTAAAAATATAAAATAAGTAGAATTTTGTAAGAGTAAGGGGGAAAAAAAACAAAAAACAAAAAAACAATGTGAATAACCAAAATGTATTGTTTAATTAATATTTTGTTCTTTACTTGGTTACTTGATCATTTATATCACTTTTAATATTACTTCCATGCTTTTATCATTATTTTAGGTCTTATCTAGTCCTGTTTTGATATCAGCTATACTACCTAAATAAATTTACTTAAAAGAAAGCTTAACTTAACATTTAAATTATAATAATTGAGAAATGATTTTATGGAATAGTTTTTCCTTTAATTTTTTGTGCACACATAAATAAAATAATGCACTTGGTCTTGAAGGCGCATCTTGTTTTAATAATATACGTGTTGAAATATTAGTTGAAATTCTCTTTGGTAGATTTTTATGTGGCACAGATTGTTTCAATCTACGCCTTTCTCAAGTCAGGCAAATGAGCGTTAATAGCTGCAATTTACACTGTGTATTCTCACCTTTTTTGTTTCTACATTTTCACAAAAAGTAAATAAATAAATAATAATAAAATAAAATAATGTAAAAATTTAATTTTAAATATTCGAATTTGATCAATTCCAGCGTATGAAATAATTTAACAATAAGTTTATATCTGTTTTAATTTTAAATTCGAGTACACTGCGGTTTCATGTAGGTTTTTTAAATAAAACATTCTCCAAATCAGTATAAGATAAAAAAAAATCTAAAATAATAATAATAAAAATAAAAATAAATAAATAAATAAATAAAGGAACTTTTTAATACAATTATGCAAATGCAATTTTTCTTGTTCTCCATTACTCACTCAAAAATTCTGTCAAAGCTGTATTTTTAGTTTAAATTATATTGTTTTATTTAAAAGTATTGTTACATTTTATTTACTAGTATTTATTAAATTTCATTTATTTTTAAAATTTTTATTTATTTTAAATGTTGAAGGTAGTCTTAGGTAAATTTTAGAGTTGAAGATATTATTGTATTGTGAAAAAAATCAGCGATATTATTACTACTTAAATAAATGTTATAGTATTTCATTAATAAGTGTCAATAACAATTGATTTTTCCTTTTTTTTTTTTTTTTTTTTTTTTTTTTGTAATTTACTTTTAAGGCGGGGGGAGGGAAATCGCGATTTTTTAAAAATTATTATCTTTGTAATGTGATTCCCCCTCTCCTTTAAACATTTGTTTTTAAAGTAATAATGCAAAAATAACATCTTTGCAATTCTAAATTAATCGTTGTCAAATGCTTTGCGTATGTTTGTAATTTAAAATATTAATCTAAAATAATTATGGTAAATTTGTACACTGTTAAAAATTTCAGTTCAAACGTGAACCACTATATGGAGTAAAGTTATAAGTATTACCATAATATGGTTCAACCTCACTTTTAAGTTTTCTATTTCTTGCGATTGAATTTAAGTTACACCAAAACTTGGAACTACTAATTACCATACATCCACTCAGAATGGAAGTATGAATCTGTAAAATTCCTGTTGAAATCAAAATTAAAGATCATGGTCGAAAACATACGGTAAAATATAAATATTGTACAACAACTCACCTATGGGCCAAGATAAGACCCTAGAAAATTTAGCCCTTTTTAACAAAATCAACGAAACAGAAGTATTGGGCAAGAAAACGCGCCATAATGCCAAAGTATTTGACAAGAAGGTCTTCCGTTCGATCCCCGTCTCAGACGATATTTATTTTATTTTATTTTATTTTATTTTATTTTTTAAACATAATACACTGTAAAAAATATGTCCCATTTGCTGCCAGGAATTCTCTGTAATTTGAGATAATACGCGTAATTTACGAAAAAAAAAAAAAAAAAAAAAAATTACCTTGTCAGAACGTATTTTTTGTAATGACAAAAAATTTCTGGTAGCAAATAGGACATATTTTTTACAGTGTACCAATATTTGGTTCAACATAAAATTACCAAATCATGGTAAAAGGTTAAATCATCGCGTGGTTGCAGCTACTTCAGTACCAAGTTTTGGTTCAAACTAGCAGCAAATTTTTAACAGTGTACACTGTCTAGGAAACCACTTATCTATCTCTTAATCTGATTTTTATTAGTACTATTCTTATCTTTTTGTGTGTATGTGTGTGTTCTTTTTCACACTTTCAATAAATATAACATTTTGTGTCTTCATTTTTTAATTTATAACACTACTGTAGCTAAAAAAGACAAAAGTCATTGAAATTAAAAAATTGAAAGAAAAACAGTTAAAGAAAAAAGTAAAAGAAAGAAAGAAAGAAAAGCATAATACTATGTGATATATAAGCGACCAATAATATAGTTACTGGCAATAATAATTACAAAGCTGGGAAAAAAAATGCGTGTGATCCACAATTTCTTTATTTAGATATTTCTATGAAAGTATATTTATCATACATGACCTTCAGTTTTTCTTTTTAAAGAAAAGAATACGCAAGTTGTCAATGGAAATGCAATTTTAACATTTGTCATGATGTCACTAAAATGAATGAACTATTCTAGGTATTTGTTATAACTGGCATTTAAACCTAAAACTTGTTGTGATGAAATGGATTGGATTATTTCAGAAGTTTGAAGTAAATACAAATCGTTTGTCGATTCTGAAAAAATCAATAGTTTGAAAAAAACTCGGTGGAATGTTTATTTTAAAACCAATAAAAATTACAATGTTTCGAACTCCGAAGAGAAAAAAAAAATGTGGGAAGCATACAGCTGTTTCGGTAGCCTTTAGCCATAAAGATGAGTGCATCTTTATGCACTGAAAAGGCTACCGAAACAGCTGTACGCTTCCCATATTTTTTTCTCTTCGGCGTTCCAAACGTTGTAATTTTTATGGGTTTTATTAATACAGCGCCAAGTCTCCTTTTAATATATGAATGTTTATTTTATTTATTTATTTTTTTTTTTAATTTTATATTGATATATATATATATATATATATATATACGAAATTTGGGATTTTCTTAACATGGCGAAATAGGGCGATATTTCACATAAACTTGCATTAAATTGGAAATGGTACGGAGTTGCATAAAACTGGAATGTGAAACTGATCCTAACATAAATTTAACAGCAAATTAGGATAAGATAAATGTATCAATTTAGAGTAGCCTAGTGCGTAAAGCATATCATTTTGCTAGTGTGTCTTGTGATCGTTAAAGTTTGTAGCCTATTTATTAGGTGGGGCATTTCAGTTTGTCACCGTGTCGAGCGAGGAGTCAAATTAATTTCTCTTAAAACGAATTTCGTATATCCTATATTAGAAATTATGAGAATAAACGTATATGATGGAGAACTGATCAGAGTCCACTTATGCAAATTATTTTTCATTTGGATTTCTCCCTGCTTTTGTTCTATAGTAGAGCAATTTGAGTACCTTCAATATTTTTGAAAATTCTTCGTCCAACAATATATAAGGTAAACACAACAGTGTTCACCACCCTTAAAATTTGCAGCAATGTTCGCCACCCTCACAAAAGACATGTTAAAATGAGCGTTTAATACCATCTATGAATTTCAATCCTTTCGCGGTAGTTTCCCTAGAACCGGAGAATCTAGCTCGAGCGGATTCAAGTCCATAGATGTTAATTAGTGGTTATTTAAACATGTCTTTTGTGAGTGTGCGAACACTGGTGCAAATTTTAGAGGTGGTGAATACTGGTGTCTTTACCTTATGCTAACGTTTGTTTTAAATGTATGTTTTTATTATTAGTTAAATAAAACTACAATTTTAAAACTGATTTTGAAATTGAATTTATTCTTGTTTTCTTTTTTTTTTTTTTTTTTTTTTTCAAGAAAATCAGTTTTCAGGCAAAATCAAACGAACTCTGTTACTTTATTTCTTAATTTTATTCAGGGTAGATAGTGTTTATATTTAACTTTTTTGCATGTATGTTTATTTCTATTAAATTTAAGTTAAAAATAGAAGGATGTTCTGTATTTTAATTGTACATTTCTCAAAAATTTTATAAAGCTTTAAAAACGCATTAAAAAATGGTTCATTTCTTTGTCCAAATGCCTTGACATTAGCAGTAATTAAATAATACATTAATTAAAACGTTTCTGTTATTATTATTATTTTATTTTAAGAAAAAGAAAGAAAGGGCTGGTTTAAATTTATTAAAGACTTAATTGTTAATAATGGCGTACGAGATGAGCATTTTATTTCTTGCATCAGTAAGGAGTTTTTCACTTTGTGATATGAAAAAATCAGGGCTCGAAATTAACAGTGGTCCGTTGGTCCGAGATCACAAAAATATTCAACGGACCAGCAAAATAAAAATTCCAGTGGTCCACCAGACTAGTGAAATTTTCCATTTTTTTTTTTTTTTTTTAAACTTTTTTCTAAAATTTCTTCTAAATCTGTCACAGAATAGTATGTTATAGCGATAGTAAGATACTTCACTATAACTGTTAATATCACCTATTCTCTGTAATTTTTCATTTATTTTCACTTTAATAACTTTTTTTTTTTTTAATAATATGGTAAAACTGTGACATTTCGCTCATTTATTAAAGCTTATTTTTTTTTTTTTTTATTAAGACTTCATTTGTCTTTTTAAATAATTTACAAAAAAAAAAAAAAAATAATAATAATCATCATATTTGCCATGTAAATTTATTTTGTTTTACAAATTTTTAAATATCTTAAAAATTTAATCGAATGGGCCAGTGAAAGTATGTGCAGACTAGTGAAATCTCAAAATTACTGATCTTGCGAACCACCGACTTAATTTTCTTAATTTTTTACCCCTGAGTAGGGGAGACCGGGACACAGCGGACCACTTTTACACTCTTAATTTTTTTTTTCGCAAAAAACAAAAAAGCAATGTACTTGGAAAAAAAAAATAGGAAACAACTTCTAAGCCCTTCTTAACATGTCTTAAATTTTTTTATAACAATATTTCCAATACATTATGAATGAAAAAATAAATTGTGAGCGCTCACAAAGTGGACCACTGTGCCCCATCACCGGGTACAGTGAACCAGCCTCTTTTGTTTATATATTAAATTAATATAAATTACTTTTTTTCCCCCTCTAAAATTAGTTTTTTATACTATTCTAGTCTAAATAACATAATTCAAGCATTTTCATGAAATAACCAAAATTAAATTTAAGAAATCAAATCTCAGTAAGAAAATTTATTAAGTTAAAATAGATATTGTTTTTTATTCTTTTATTAATATTATTATTATATAAATCAAATAATTTTTTTTTTAATTCAGATATTAATAAATAGTACTTTGCTATTCAAATATTTAATATTTTTTTAATTATTTTGAGAAATAATTAATTTACATTATATTTGTAGGATAAATTTAACTAAAATATATTAAGCTACTTCTTTTGCTTTCACATGTTATCGCTAAAAACAACTATAATAATAAATTATTCCTACTATTTATTAAATTAGATATTTTTTTCTTTTATTAATACTATATAATTCAAATAGTTGATACATTTAGTAGATATTAATAATAATAATATTACTGTTCAAATATTTATTCTTTTCAAAAATCTATTATTATTTTTATTTTATTATAAATTTAAGATATTTATTACTTTGAGATATTAATACATTACATTATATTTGTATCTATAAATTTAACTAAAACAAGTATAAGTATTAAATCTAATTTGTACTTTTAGGCACACTGGAAGGTGGTCCACTGTGCCCCATATAGAGGGCCCCATGCCAGAGTAAAACAAATAATAAAATAATATATAGACTATATATGCTAATAATTTTTAGGAATTTAAAAACAGCAATATCTTGCCTTCCTTTAACAGCTATATAGCATTTATAGTCACTAGTTCAATCTTTATAAAATTTTAAAAACTTCAATGTGGAAAAGTTACTTTGAGCAGCTCAGAACAAAAAAACTGTTCAAAAAGGTTATCTTACTATTTCCCATGTGGTTTTGTTTTGGCTGTATACAACTAGTAACATGCTGCAATACATGAGTATCCATATGAACTAAAAGAGTTGAATATTAATAGATTTAAATAGGGGTGGTCACCTGTGGCCCGTCTCCCCTATATTTTTTATATAATAAAGAAAGGAAAATTTAATAAAAAAATTATCAGTTTAACTTTTGGCGTACATATTAATGTACCGTCTTGGAATAAATAATAATAATAATAATAATAGTCAACATTTAAGTTTTAAGCACACCCACAGATACAAAAAAGGCAAATTTGTCGGTTTATTTTGGTGCGTAGATGAAGTAATTGGAAGGGGAGAAATTGCTTTTTGAGCACCGAGAAATTTTCTAAAACAAAAGGTATGGCCTGTTTCGTGATCTGTACTGTATAGGTGTATGTGCGTATGTAGACTGGGCTGGAAAAGAAGAAAAAAAAGCACTTTTGAGTGAATTAGTCTTACAGACGAGGCATTGTTACTTTTTTTATTTGTTTTTCTAGATTTGTTTTTATTATTATTTTATTATAAAAAGAAATGTATTTTTAAAATGTAAGTAAAAATTGCAAAAATTTTAAAAATAATGTTTGAATTTCAGTCGGCAGATATCAGACTTTTTTTTTTTTTTAATCTGATATATATATATATATATATATATATCAAGTAGGGAGTTGTAATATTTCTCATAGAATTTTGCAATTATATCGGAGAAAAAAAAATGTTTTACTAAATTACTCTTTTCATAAATAAAAACAAAACAAATCTCTAATTTGTTAAACTTTCATTTAAACATTCCTCGTTTGTACCAGTAAGATTATACGTTAAAAAAAAAAAAATTAAGTCAATAACAGTAACAGTAACTAAGTTTAAAAGTATACTCTAATAATACAGTTAAATTTAAGACCATGCTGAAATGTATTCAGAAAGAGAAATAATAATATGTAATATGAGAACTTTGTAATATTTAAAAGTATAAATTAAAAAATAAATACAGTTTTCCTTTTTATTGACTGAAAGTATTCTTAGAAAACTGTTGCCTCCCCTCCTCCTCCTCCTTTTTTTTTTAAATCGAATTTTTTAGATCAGCTTATAAGATATTAGTGAGTATGAGGTTAATATCTGTTTCGCTTCCTTCTACTTTTGCTCTTCTCTTGATGTTGTATTCCATCATCCTTAGCACAGGTTTTCGGCACTGCTTTTTTAATTATAAATTTCTTGGTATTTCGTTATTACTTTATTTTTTCTTTTCATTCATTGAAATAATTTGGCAAAGGATTTTGATTGGACGCATCTTAGATCAAGTTTATTATTTATTAATAAATTTTAATGAATTCTTACGCCACTAGATTGTACTTATTACTTGTGTTGTTTAAGACAATTTAAATAGAGCCGCTTTCTTTGTTTTTTCTCTTTTGCATATGTTTTTCTCTCTTAGATAAAGCTGATTTAGAGCAGGGGTAGTCAACCTTTCTATCTGTCTCTACTGCATACTTTTCTGTCTCTGCTAGTGTAGTAAAATTTTCTAATTGCCAACTGTTTCCACAGTAATGGTGATTTATATAATACAGAAATAACTTTGTAAAATTTATAAAGCAATGTTATAGCAAGTTAAAGCATTTCATAATAAAGCATTTTTCTATTTCAATGTTAAAAAAGAAAAAGAGCGGCGGGGGGGGGGGGGAGTTGCTTCAGTATTGGGCAAGATCCCTACCGCCAACCATAAAAGCTAGGACGCCCATTATTGGGCTTAGGACCGAGTTGGCTACCACTGATTTAGAGAGAAATGTATCGCAAAGTGTTATATTTGAATAAAGTTTTAAGGTACGTAGAATACGTTAAAACAAGTATTAAAATCGCACAAAAAGTAAAAAAAGAAAAAATATATATATATATATATATCATAAAGTTATTTATTTATTTATTTTTAGGACCTGAGACCAATTTTTTTAGAGAAAAATTGACCAGATGTAAACGGTTTTTCTTTTCTTTCTTTCTTCCCCCCCCCCCCTCCCTTTGTTGTCAAGCTAAACTAGTATGTTGTGGCCACCACAAGACTTTCTTCTATATTTTCCTATATACATATTCAATCAGTAACAATATTTAAAAAAAAAAAAAAAAAAAAAAAATACGATTTTTTTCTAATTTTTTTTTTGTTAAAAGTAATACATATTCAACCAGTAACAATATTTAAAAAAAAAAAAAAAAAAAAAAAAAAAAAAAAAAAATATGATTTTTTTTTTTCCAAGTTTTTTTTTTTTTTTTTGCTAAAAGTAAAAAAAATCGATAACTTTGTTTTAAATTATCACAGATTTATAGTTCAACCATTCGTTTTAAAGCTATTGACGAGATCTTTCGAAAGATACCCATCTTGAAAATTTACCCCCCCCCCGGGGGGTACTTCCCCCCCAGGGGGGGGAACCGGTGCCCCCACATGCACAAAATTTTTTTCGTAGTTAACTACTACTATTATCAATAATTGATATTAATTTTACAATCACAAGTTTAAAATAACGCTCATTATGTACATTTATACGAAATTTTGTCCTATATTGCCATGTTAAAAATTTAGAAAAAATGCGATCACAGCGCCACCTGTTGAGCTATTGATCCCTAAATGTAATCAGGACCAGTTTATGTCGGGGACCAACTAAATACCAAGTTTGGTTAAGTTTCTTTAAAAAAAAAAATATACGATTTTTTTTTCTGTTTTTTTTTTTTTGTTAAAAGTAAAAAAATCGATAACTTTGTTTCAAATTGTCACAGATTTATAGTTCAACCATTCGTTTTAAAGGTATTGACGAGATCTTTCGAAAGATACCCATCTTGAAAATTTACCACCCCGGGGGGGGGGTAATTCCCCCCCCCCCCCCCCAGGGAGGAACCGGTGCCCCCACATGCACAAAATTTTTTTCGTAGTTAACTACTACTATTATCAATAATTCATATTAATTTTACAATCACAAGTTTAAAATAACGCTCATTATGTACATTTATACGAAATTTTGTCCTATGCTGCCATGTTAAAAGTTTACATAAAATGCGATGACAGCGCCATCTGCCGGGCGATTGATCCCAAAATCTAATCAGACCCTTTCCATGTCAGGGTCCAACTATACACCAAGTTTGGTTCAATTTCATTCATCGGTTCGTGAGATACGGTGTGACATACGAAATTTTGCGATCACAGCGCCACCTGCTGGACGATTGATCCCCAAATCTAATCAGCACCATGCCCCGTCAGGTTCCAACTATATACCAAGTTTGGTTGAATTTCATTCATTAGTTCGTGAGATACGGTGAAAAATACGAAAATTTGTCCTATACTGCCATGTTAAAAATTTACATAAAATGCGATCACAGCGCCACCTGATGGGCTATTGATCCCAAAATCTAATCAGCACAATGCCCCGCCAGGGTCCAACTATATACCAAGTTTGGTTGAATTTCATTCATTGGTTCGTGAGATACGGTGAAAACACTAAACCACAGACAGACAGACAGACAGACAGACAGACATTTTTTAAAAACTATCAATTCGTGTTCAGGACATCCCAAAACGTGTAGATCCGTCAAAAAACGGAGGTCGAAAATTTTCGCGAATCCAATACTTTCTCTATATTACATATAGAAGAAAGTAAAAATTAATACAAATCAAATTGAGAGAAAAAATGTAAAAGATTTTGTAAGAAATTAATAACCGTACTTAAAGAACATAGTTTCACATATTAAAATAAACAATCAGTTTTTCTAAAGTGTTTTTTTTTTTTTTTTTTTTTTTTTCCCGTATGTTTAACTTAAAAGATAACTATTATATAAAGTTATCTATATAAATAATGAGAGATGTTTCTATGAGTGTCTGTGTGCGTCCTGAAGCTCAAACCACTCATCGCAGAACTACAGAGGGGTAGCTTGAACCATACAGAGATGCACCTCACCTAGATTTTTTCGAATTCCATTTATACATAATACACCACACAGACACACATATATATATTAATTTTTTCTCTGTTCGTTTTTCTGTTTCATTTTCTTGAATTTTATTCAAACTGTATATTCTTTCATTTTAGTCATTTGTTTACGTATTAACTGTTACTATACAGTTTATTTATTTTAAATGTAGAAATTAAATTCAAAAACTTCTTTTACTAGTGAATAAATAAAATAACTCATAAATTGTATTCTATTTGCTGTTGATTGTAAAGTATTTTTCTAACCTGTAAAATACTTATATATTATTAGTTTTAAAGTTTCTAGATGTTTTAAAGAAAAAAAAAAGTCTGCTGTTTAAACATTTATTTTCTTTTTCCTTTTTAAAATATTACAGAAGGAGAAAGAGGATCTGAGTTTGTACTTTCTTGTCTATAATTTTTTTTTATAGCTTTATAAGTTCGTTCATTAAAAGTTAATTGTTAATGTTTTAAGGAGAATAATTATTTGTGACTAACCTCAGCTTTTGTCATTGTACATATTATCATTTCTCTCAACACATGAAATAGAAGGGGAAAAAAAAAAGAACCACAAAACCACCATTCTTTGTAATTGTTTCTAACCTCAGACATGATCGAACATATTGTAGTTCAGAATGACGAAGCCTTGCGCCATTTTATTGAAGGAACCACTTAACTAACACTGTAGCCAACCAAGTGAATCATGGACGATTCCATTGAAGGTGCTTTGTTAAAAAATTTTCTAGTCACATGATTTTAGAACAAATAGCTAATCCGAAGACGAGTTTCTTCCTATCATGTAGACAACATTCTTAATGGAAGAATAAAAGACAGATTGGGAAAACTTAGCCATCTAGTGTCTTTTATAAATAATCTGATTTTCTGATTGGAATCAGCGGAAAAATATACTATGTGATAGATTTGAAAATTTTTACATGTGTATTCCGAATCTAGCTACTTTCTTAATAAATTTATTAGCGTTAACAGGGGTCTATATAGATTTTAACAGGCCTATTTGTGAAAAATGCATATCTCGTGAAAAATTTATTTTCTATTGTGAAGGGGGGGGGGGACCTTCAGGTTTAGCCGTCACTATATTTTATGCTTAATAGTAATTGAGAAAATATATGATCATGATAAATCGCGCAACTATCCGAGAACTCCAGGTTTGAAGAGCCCGCAAATTATTAAAATTGCGTAACATGTTTTTACCTCTAATTGTATTTTGATTTTCTTTTCTTTTTTTAATTAAAGTAAACTTTAGAGAATTAGGTTAAAGTCGAGGTAATTTTAGAAGTTGTCGAAAAAGTATTGTTTTTTTTTTTTTTTTTTCTTACGTCTGATTGTCTGTGCTTTCATATAGAGCATTTGTGAGAAGTTTTAATTTTGTATATTTTTCCCTCTATTGTGTATGAAGATAGGAAAAGAAGTCAAAAGATGCAGATAAATAAGAAATTCCATATATTTTTAATATAGAACCAATATGTTCAGCTTTAATACTCAAAATATGTAGCTGTGCATTTAATTTAGATATAACAGAAGATTGGGGACTTCTAGAAAAAATTATGTCTCGGAACCCTGTGATGTTCATAGTTGGACTTGGATATATGATAAATGAAAACTTCGTAAGCAAACACCATAATATACAAAAATCACAACAATTGTTTCGGGTTAAAACAACTAAAACCCCATCGTCGGGTGTGTAAAAAGGAAGTGCAGCGCCTCTTTCATGTTGCACTCGTGCTCTTTTTTTCCCCCTTTTCTCCGCTCAATGTAGGATTTTGTATATTTAATTTCAGGATGAAAAAAAAAAATCTATATATATATATCAGAACTATTTTTAAAGTCGGATCTTTTTCTTTCTTTTTTAATTATTAAAATGATTTTATGACACATTTTAATTAAACGAATTAAATTGTAATCATAGTATATAATTTTAATCATTCTTAAATAGGGTGAACCGGAGTAATTCCTGCTCAACATGTTTCCGGGGTAATTAATAGTCACCCACTCCATATCATAATAGTATGCTTAAATAAAAATTTAAAAATATTGTTAACTATCCATGAACATTGTAATTTAATATACAAAATTAAAAAGTCTCCATTTCTACCGAAAATTAATAAATAAAAACATATTGTAAACTGCTACAAAAGCATCTAGAAAAAAAGATTGTTTCTGAAAATCACACATTTTACAAAGTTCCTTAGTGGTACAACATTTCTATTTGGTATTTTTTGTTTATGTTATTTTGCAACTATATATGGTACAAGCTTTTAAATTCTATTAATAATATAATTCTATAATTTTGTGTACTGGTTACGGTTATATAACTATAATGATTTATACCTCAGTTTGCCTAGGTAATTCTTTATTAATGATATTTCATGGAATTTATGGTTTTTTTTTTTTACTTAATAAAGCCATAAATGTACCTTGAATTTAATCAAGTAATAAATAAACAGGTGTACTTTGTACTTGTAATTATTATATTTTTACACGCTACTATGAACAAGAATTTGGAATATAAATGAAATTACTTAAAAGATAAATTTTTCTTTTAGAAATTACTTATATTTAAAATAAATTTAAAACTGATTTTAATCTAGTAATAAATAAACAGGTGTACTCGTAATTATTTCCACATGCTACTATGAACAAGAAATTGGAAGATAAATGAAATTATTTAAAAGATAAATTTTTCTTTTAAACATTACTTATATTTAAAATAAATATAAAGCTTTGATTTTAATCAAGTAATAAATAAACAGGCGTACTTGTAATTATTTCCACACGCTTCTATGCACAAGAATTTGGAATATAAATGAAATTACAACTTAAAAGATAAATTTTTCTTTTAAACATTACTTGTATTTAAAATATATATAAAACTTTGATTTTAATCAAGAAATAACTAAACAGGTTTGCTTACACCGTGACCAATAAGTTCTCATACAACATTTGAAGCACGTTAAAAAATTGTACATAGGTGTTACTGTAGTCCCAATTATTTTGCAGGCAATTTAGTGTAAGGTATAAAGCTATTGCAAGTGTAAATGTTGTACTTATTATAATTTTTCTTTAATTAGGTAGAATGAAGAAATTGAGAGAAATTGTAATAAATAAATTCAGGAAAGGAGAGCAGCCGGTGAAATTTTCACAGACTTGAAAGTCCTGGGAGTAAAGAGAGATTTCATTTACAGAACTATCAGAAGGTATACCAAGACGTTCTCTGTCGATGACAGAAAAAAGGTCAGGCAGACCGAGGTCCGTTTGGACAAAAGAGGCTGTGAAAAAGGTCAGGGAAAGGATACGAAGAAACGGACCAAAATCTGCTAGAAAACTAGCACGAGAGCTCAAAATATCGAAGGGGTTATTGTTAAACATTCTGAAGAAGGACCTTGGGTTCAAGGCTTATCGAAAACGTAAAATTCCCGGAGTTTTAGAGTCTGCTAAGATGAAAAGGAAGCAAAGGGTGAAAGAAATTCTTGCTTGGCACGCTGGGGATGAATTTGTCTTTTAAGACGAGAAACTATTCATTTTACAGCAAAGTCTCAACTCCAAAAATGACAGAGTATGATCAGTTTCTATTGATAACATCCCTGAGAGCAAACATTACGTTCCGCGTTATCAAAATGCTTCGTCTCTGATGGTTTGGACCGCAATTTCCAAAAGAGGAAAACTCCCGTTAGTCTTCATTGATAAGGGGTTAAAAATGAATGCCTAATATTATAAAACTGAGGTTTTGGAAAACGTTTTACTCCCAAAAGTCCAGAGTATGTATGGAGTGGAATATTTCTGCGTCCAACAAGTTGGTGCCCCTTCTCATACCGCACGTGTGGTTCAGGAGTGGTGAAGTCAAAATTTAGCTGACTTTTGCCAAAGAACGAATGGCTCCCCAACTACCCCGATATGAACCTGCTTCATTATTTTGTGTGGCCATATATGCTCTCGTAACTGAATAACTATAAAATCACCGATTTGAGCAAATTCAAAAATGTAATTCAAAAGATATGGTAAAAAATGTCATTGGAAGCCGTGCGTGCCGCATGTGATGGATTTGAAAAGAGACTTAAGCTTGTTAAGAAACTAAAAGGCGGAATTATTCCAAAGGATTTATTGTAAAGATTGTCAATGATTGCTACTTTAATTTGATGCAAAAAGTTTTTGTATGATTTATTTTGTGTTATTGTAATAAAAATTAGAAAGTGTATGAGAACTTATTGGTCACGGTGTATAATTATTTCCACACACTACTATGAACAAGAATTTGGAATATAAATAAAATTAGTTAAAAATGAATTTTTCTTTTAAACATAATTACTTATATTTAAAATAAATATAAAACCTTGATTTTATTCAAGTAATAAATAGATATTTTTGTAATTATTTTCACACTCTATTATGAATAAGAATTTGGAATATAAATGAGGAGCAAACATTCAAACCGTGTTTTCTCAAAAAAAAAAAGAGCTTTTTCTTTGAACTTAACATAAAATAGAATGCCTTTATATCTTCCTAGATATATCTACATGTATTTTTAGTAACTAGTAATGCAAATAAACAATAATTAGAGTTTAAGTTTAGTTATTTTTTATTTTATTAATTTTTTGTGTTTTCTGAAAAAATAGTATCCAAAGGAGAAAACGTCGTTTGAATGTTTGCTCCTCAAATAAAATTACTTAAAGGGTTTTTTTTTTTTTTTTTTTTTTTTTTTTTTTTAACATTACTTATATTTAAAATAAATATAAAACCTTGATTTTAATCAAGTAATAAATAGATGTGTTTGTAATTATTTTCACACTCTATAATGAATAAGAATTTGGAATATAAATGAGGAGCAAACATTCAAACCGTGTTTTCTCAAAAAAAAAAAAGAGCTTTTTCTTTGAACTTAACATAAAATAGAATGCCTTTATATCTTCCTAGATATATCTACATGTATTTTTAGTAACTAGTAATGCAAATAAACAATAATTAGAGTTTAAGTTTAGTTATTTTTTATTTTATTAATTTTTTGTGTTTTCTGAAAAAATAGTATCCAAAGGAGAAAACGTCGTTTGAATGTTTGCTCCTCAAATAAAATTACTTAAAGGGTATTTTTTTTTTTTTTTTTTTAACATTACTTATATTTAAAATAAATATAAAACCTTGATTTTAATCAAGTTATAAATAGATGTGTTTGTAATTATTTTCACACTCTATAATGAATAAGAATTTGGAATATAAATGAGGAGCAAACATTCAAACCGTGTTTTCTCAAAATAATAATAATAATAATAATAACAAAAAAAAAAAAAAAAAAAAGAGCTTTTTCTTTGAACTTAACATAAAATAGAATGCCTATATATATCTTCCTAGATATATTTACATGTATTTTTAGTAACTAGTAATGCAAATAAACACTAATTAGGGTTTAAGTTTAGTTATTTTTTAATTTACTAGTTTTTTGTTTTTTCTGAAAAATAGTATCCAAAGAAGAAAACGTCGTTTGAATGTTTGCTTCTCAAATGAAATTACTTAAAAGATATATATATATTAAACATTACTTATATTGAAATAAATATAAACCCTTGGTTTTAATCAGCCATCTCATAAAATTGATTTTAATCTGATGATTAAAGCTGACATCCTGCTATTTCACTGGTAACAATTGCTTATCGTATTTGTTTTCAAAGTTTTCTTCATCATTTAACGCTGGTATTTCGGTGAATATATATTTATATATATATATATATATATATATATATTCTCTGCAATCAAAATATATATTTAATAGGTATCAATTTAATAATACGATCTAAATAAAGGGCAAAATTGGGAAAATCCATTAGTAGCCACAGCCAGTGGCCACCAGACGCAGTGCTTTTACTGGCCACTCCTTTTAAAACAGCGGCCACTTTCTTTTTCTTCTCCCCCCCCCCCCCCCCCCATTTTAAGTTAATAGAAATGATAAAGACATGGATATGTTTTAAAAACTTCTGTATAGATTAGTAGCGATATAAAATTATATAATACAAATAAATATGCTAATACAAATAAAATTATAAATATTTTTAAAAAGTTTTACTAAGGGACCAATTCTACAGGCAACTAAACTGACTGACATTTACAAGAAAGAAAAAAAAAATTCTCTTTTTTTTTTTTTTTTTTTTGCTGAATTCAAAGGTGTAATTGAATTTAAAATTTATTATATAGATAATTTTATATAATTTATAGACCGGTGCTTCTCAAGATTCTGAAAAGTAATGTAAAAGAATAAAGAAGTTGCTTTAAAAAGATGCGACATTTAATATCATTTATTTTTCCTTGCTTTCTTTTTGATTTGCTCATAATATTTTCTCAGAGTTTTATTACTTAGTTTGATATTGGCAACGAATAAATCCATTTTGATTAAAAAAAATAAAAAAAATTCTTAATAGTTAAAATATTTACGAAACATTTTGTAAACCAGAAGCTTTAACTTTAATAGACAGGAAAACCTTACTTGAGCTTCTGTGCATTATCCAGATGAGGGGGAGCTCCCTCGAAAGGTCTCTGGATAATGCACAGAAGCTCAAGTAAGGTTTTTCCTGTCTATTAAAGTTAAAATATTTGTTTTAAGGTTTAATGCAAATTCTAAAAAGTCAAGGCTCTGAGAAATCGCTGTTTCCCTCAAAAAATTTGCATTCTAAAATCCGAATCTCGTTGCATAAAAGAATTTTAACGAGAGATTAAGAAAAGAAAATGAACTCTTAAAATCTGTTAGTTTCTTCTAGCATTAAAAAAAAATAAAAAATAAATAAATAAATATATCTTAACTCACTCACAGTCACATTCATTGCGTTCATTTCGCAGTGAATGTGTGTGTGTTCCTTTTGTTAGTCAGGGATGGGATTCTTCTCACTGCGCATCTTGTTTAATCTGAGAACTGTCTGTTTATCCGTTTATCCTATTACCAACAACATCTTAATTTGATGGATTTAATCGATATTGTGAAGTGGGAAAATGAAGTTCTTTAGAAGTGACATGTTTTAAAGAAAAATGTTATTTTCTCTTTTGCCGTGTGATATTGTACCACTGAAATTCATCAACCAGAAAACCGGTAATACCAGTTTTTAAAATGTATTTTCATATTCTTCGTAAACTTTACAAATTAAAGCGTCTTGTTTGTATGAGTTGTGTTTTTTTTTCTTTTATATACAGGTTGTTTCATAAGTCTGGATACACCAAAATATCTCGAAAGGAAAGCAAATTTGCTGAAAACATTGATTACAAAAGTTTCATGGATTTAAATAATCTATCACATGAGGTGTCACAAGTGGGTCCCGGGGGCCCCATCTGACACAAACTTCATTTTTTCAAATAGAAACCATATGTTTTCTTTGCAGAATCGTATTAAGCGGAAAAAACCTGTTTAAAATCATGTACTGCTTTTATATTTTGGAGTATAGATGGTCTCCGGGACCCCTATTTTTATGTTGTGTTTCATAAGTCTGGATACATCAAAATATCTCGAAAGGAAAGCAAATTTGCTGAAAACATTGATTGCAAAAGTTTCATGGATTTAAACAATTTAGCACATGAGGTGTCACAAGTGGGTCCCGGGGTATCTGACACAAACTTCATTTTTTCAAATAGAAACCATACTTTTCTTTGCAGATCCGTGTTAAGCGGAAAAAATCTGTTTAAAACCATGTACTGCTTTTATATTTTGCAGCATAGGGGGCCTCGGGGGCCCCCTTATTTTATATTATAATAAAAAATTTGGAAATCCCAAAATATCTCAATAAAAAAGAAAATTCTCTGAACACATTAATTTCAAAATCTTAGTGCACTCGAATGAGCTATTACATGAAGTATCATGAGTTGGCCCTACATGACACAAATTCAACTTTTTCAAACAGAAATCAAACTTTTTCTTCATAGAATATTGTTAAATGGAAAAAACTATTTTAAATGATGTATGGCTTTTTTTTTTTTTTTATACTAAAGTGTAAAGGGCCCCAGAGCCCCGAATCTTATGTTGTAAGAAAAAACTTGAAAATCTGCAAGTACGCTAATAAAAAATCAATTTTGTTGGATACAATGGTTACAAAAGTGTCATTTATTCAAATAATGTATTAGATGAATTAACGTATGTGGGCCCCCAGGAGCCCTAGGACCCCACATTATACAAACTCCTTTTTTCAAATCATAAATAGGCTTTTTCTTCACAATATCGTATTAAGAAAAAGTATGGTTTAAAATAATATTATAGTTTTAAAGAATTAAAGAACACGCTTTTATAGAAAAGTGAACTAAAAAGCACAAAATATCTATCTTAGTATTAAAATGCAGGGTAAGAGAAAGTCGTGTAAGTGACACACCATAATATTTACATACATTTAAATCTTTAATTAAAATAATTTAGAGTTAAACAAAAACCATTTTTAAAAAATCTCCCCTGACTGGGCGGTGTCGTGCTCCAAGCGCACGTATCTAACGCTCACATTAGAGGAATCGTGTTTGAAGCTCACATACACCAATATCTCGTGTTCCAAGCGCACAAATATATTCACCCCTTTTCCCAACGCATCAACTTGACAGGTGGGAAGAGACTAATCCCTTTTTCGGAAGAGCAGAGGGGGGAGGTGGGGGAGGTCGAGGAAGATGCTTTTTGAAGCGCAATTCAGTTGATGAGTTATTTTTTGAACTAAGGCAGGAACTAGGAATTAAATTATTAAATAAAATTATTTTCTGCTTATTTACATAAATTTAACAAAAATACTTTCGGGGGTGGATAAAAAATATATATCAGGAATAATGGCCCGAAATGTTTGTTCGTGTATTTATTTAACGCAGTTTTATTTAATAAGTCAATCTTAAGTACTATATATGTTTTATATAAAATTCACAGATTATATATAAGACTACACATAATTTGTGGAATGTCTTTGTTATCAAAGTTAATTGTTGTAAGTATTTTTTAACTAGAAATCGGAACTTACAATACGAAGGTACAGTCTGCAAAAAATAAATAAATAAATAAAATAATAATAATAATAACACACCCACCTAAATTATCAACATATTGATAAATCGATTTCTGGTAAAATATTAGTAAGTTATAATTCAAAAGTTATGATTGGAGTATAAATTTGGCAGTCAATGTTAATGAAAACATACATTGTTATCATATTTTAGTCTAAAATAGTATGAGTGCTACACCAATTAGTAAAATTGTGTATATTTTAATGTAAAATTTTATTTTAGATTATTTAAATAATATAATTTTAATTATTTCTTTGTTCTGTAATCATGACAAAAGGTATCTTTTTATATTACAAAGTATATTGAAATAGTTTTTTTATTAAAAGCCCAAAAAATGATATTGAGTAATCTAAATTAATTATTAAAAAAATATTTTTGATAATTAAATTAGTTTTTAGTTATGATATATTAATAATTATTTTTTTTTATATAATCATTGATTAAAATAACTTTTTATATTAATAATAATTTCGTGATGGTAGTTTAGGTGTTAAAGCCGACTGAGAACATGAGGGTCGACAACCATGACCTCGAATTGAACCTGGCACTTCCTGTCTACCAGTTTGGAGAACAGAACTTCTCGGCTTATTAATTAAAAGTTCAAATAATTTTATTCAGCGATTACAACTAACTTAATTATAATATTTTAATATTAAAAGTATTTTAAAATAAATTTTTCTATCAAGCAGAAAAAATTGAATTAAGCAATCTAAACTAATTTGATGATTATTATTATTTATAATAGTTTAGTTTTTAGATAATTAATGAATGAATTTAGTCTTTCTATTAGAATATTTTAAATAAAATAATTTTAATTAGATCCTTAACTATCTTTTTTTTTTTTTTTCTTTTTTCATAATTATTCACAGAAAATAAAATCTTTTAATATTAAAAGTGTTTTTAGATAATTTTTCTTTTGAAAGCAGAAAAATTGTACTAAGGACTGGCTAATATAATTATTAAAAATTATATTTTTGATAATTCACTTAGCTATTAGATAACTAATTTACTCTTTCTTTTAAAGTTTTTTTAAGTAAAATAATTTTAGTTACTTACTTACTTTCTATAATAAATTATAGAAAAAAATATTTTTATGTTTAGCAATTTGAATAAGGTTTTTCCTTTTAAAGCTCAAACAACAGTATTAAGCAATCTCAATTAATTTAATTATTTTAAATTTATATTCTTAATAATTAAATTATGTTTAATTAGAATGTAACCTTAAACGATTTTTTAATTAATATTGTTTTTTGTATATATAATCATTTATATGTTTAAAAAAAAAAGTCTTTTTGAATTAAAAATATTTTGGTGGTTGTGGTTTAAGTATTAAAACACCTTGACAACATGCAGGTCCTAAGCCTGGCTGAAATGCCTTTCATGAGAGTTCTTTCTAAGAAGCCCTGTCCTGCATATACGCGATTTTCAGAGAAAACCATGGAAAATTCCGAATTTCTAGGTTGACAAGCGGGAACCCGGCAATTCCAATTTATCAAGGCCCACGAGCGGCCGAGCGGTTCTGTGCTCAAAGCTGGTAGACCTGAGATGCCAGGTTCGATCCCAGATCCGTGCTCGTCGGCTTAGTCGTTCGGAGTTTTCCGTGGTTTTCTCATAAACTTGCGTAAATATGGGCTAGGACCACTTAGAAAGTCCGCCATGGAAGGCACTCCCCCTCGGGCCTAGGACCCTAGGGTAGACAATCGGCCCTATTCCCAGACATCAACCCTAACACTAATCTATCAGCTTGGAGAGCAAGCAGAACCGCTCGGCTACTGAAATAGGCCTTTTAATTAAAAGTCCAAAAAATAGTATGAAGTAATTTCAATTAATTGTAAAATATTATATTTTTAATAAATAACTTGTTATTTTTTAATTAGAATATTTTATTGGGTGATTTTTTAACTAGCTTTTATTATTATTATTATCGTTCATAGAAAATAAAATATTTAATAATATAAAAAAAATTTTAGTAAAGATTTTTCTATTAAAAGCCGAAACAATAATACTAAACATTCTCAATTAATTTAATTTAGTTATTAAATATATATATATTAGTTAAATTAGGTTTCTAGATTTTTTTCTTTTTTTTAATCTTTAATGAAAATAATTAGAAATAGATTTTTCAATTAAAAGCTCAAATAGTTCTATTGAACAAATTAATTTTATTATTAAACATTTTGATTTTTAATAAAGGCAATCATTTTTAATTATATTTTTATATTAAATAACTCTTTAATTATTTTTTCTCTATAATCCCCCATAGAAAAAAATATTTTTATATTCAGGGATGAGATTTGCAGAAATATAAAAAAAACTGAAACTGTACGCAAAGGCAAGCCAACTAGAATTTCAATGACAAAATCCATTATATTAGAGTAATAAATATCTATTTTAATCTTCAATGTATAAAGAAAGAACAAATACACACCAGAAATATAAAAAATGCTGAAAAAAATAAAAAATAAAAAGCTGAAAAGCTAAATGTACAAAAAAGCTTAAATCAGCTGAAAAATCTCATTCCTGTGTATTAAAAGTATTTTAATACAGATTTTTCAATTAAAAGCATCCATATATATTTATCTATTTATAAAACAAGCAATAACAATGATTTAATCTTAGCAGAAATGTAAATCATTTTAAAAATATTGGAGAAATGGAAGTATGTAGCTAAGCTTGTAACGCTAAGCAATGGTGTTTTATCCCACTTTTCCTACATTCTAAAGCACGTGCGGAATCATCTGTCATTGTTTATCGCAGTGACGTCACGTGCGCCTGCTCTATTTGAGATACGTGTTACGTGCGCTACGGCCACGGTCTAATCTAATCCCACCTGTCAAGTTGATAAGTCGGGGGAAAGGGGTAAATATATTAGTGAGCTTGGGACACGAGATACTAATCTATGCGAGCTTCAGACACGATTTCCCTACTGTGAGCTTCAAGCACGGCGCCGACTGGGCTCGAACGCTAGACCTTTAGGTCCGTAGCGCTGAACTTTACCTCACAGCTACAGCGTTCACGTAGGGAAAGTAGGGGTGGGAATCGATTAAGAGTTTTAACTGGGTTAATCGTAGTTCATTAATCGATTAATCGGATTTTTAATCGTTTTTAATTTTTCTTTATATAATTTTATTTCAATGATGAATAAAACTTTCACATTGTGTATTTATTGTGTATTATTCATAAGTTTGACTGAGAACAAAACTTTTGTCTAATCAATTATATCTGTTTCATAGCTGAAATTTAAATCAATTTTCAGAGTAATAATTGGTGGCTTTAACTGTTAATTTTATATGAATATTTTCACTTATTCAATTTTTTTTTTAATAAATTCATTTTTCAATTCAATAGTTTTATATCTGCAGGCCTTGTCCATCTCGCTTGTACTATTTTTAAATGAATTCTCAAAATTCCATATCATTATCACAAAAATCTCAAATTCTTATATTTTAGTACTTCTTTGTCACTTCGGACTGGACACAGAATGTTACTTTCTGTTTCTACTTCAATAGTTACTATCAGCAATTCTGAACAGAGAATAAACGCTTGAAGATATTGTGAAACTCTGTTGACATTTCCCCCATCAAAAGGATAGTGGAAATCTCAATTCCTTCTTTTCGTTTATTATTTTTTATTTTTTTAATTTATTTTTAGCATTTCTATTTTTTAAAAGCTTCTTGTTTCTGAGAATACTATTACCCTAGCCAACACTTTCTGTAGAATGCTACAGACAGGTGGTGTTGCTCCAGCATGCACATGGAGCGGCATTTTGTTTATTAACTGTCCTCTTCCTTTTCTCTATCAACAAAAGTGCAACAACTTCTTTTGAGAGGTTTTATTTATTTATTTACTTTATTTATTTATTTATTTTTGCTTTTTCGTTATTTGATGAATGTTTCTTAGAATGTTTGTTAGCAAAATATGCGAAAAAATATTTTGTAGGCAGAACAGCATTTTTACTTTAATTCGTAGTTTGAAAATTTTAATCGGATTTTGTAAATTTTTAATCGAATTAATCGATCCGATTAACTCGATTAAAAAAAATTGATCGGGACTAAGCATTGATCGATTAACCGAACCGATTAATCGATTAATCGACACAGCCCTAAGGGAAAGTCTTTTTTTTTTTACAATATAGATTTTTCGTTTGCTCCCAGAGCGGTTACAAACATACAAACATACATACAGGTGAAGCTAATAAAAGCTTGTTAAAAAAGATATGATTTATTGTATAGAAATGTATTGTAGAAAAAAGTTTCCATTTGAAAAAATGAAGTGTTTGTCCTGATAGTCATTAGGATGCACGACTCTTTTGTAATCATTGGGTTTGAGCGAAATTGCTTTTTTATTGAGATATTTTGGGATTTTCAGATATTTTATTACTACATAAAAATAGGGGCCCTGGGACGCCCTAATCATTAAAATAATAATTAAAAAAAAAAGAATACATTTTTTAATACAGATTTTCCCCTCTTAACATGATTTTATCAAGAAAAACGAATGAATTCCTTTTGAAAAAAATTGAATTTGTCGTCATGTGGGCCCCCAGGGTCCCATTTATGATACTTCATACGATAGATTATTTGAATGCACAAAAGTTTTGAAATGAATGTGTCCAGCGAAATTGCATTTTTATTGAGATATTTTGAGATATCCGGATTTATTATTACATTACAACATAAATTCGGGGTTCCGGGGCCCTCTATTCTGCAACACGAAAAAAGCGATAAATGACTCAAGACAGATTTTTACTGCTTAATCCGATTCTGTGAAGAAAAAGTATGGTTCCTATTTGAAAAAATTGAATCGATGTCATGTGGGACCCCAGGGGCCCCGGGGTCTCATGATACTTCAGTTAATAAATCATTCGAATACAGGAAACTTTTGAAATTAATGTTTTCAGAGATTTTTTTTTTTTTTTTTTATTGAAATATTTTAGGATTTCGAAATTTTTGTATTACAACAAAAAATAGGGGCCTCGGGGGCCCCTATGCTGCAAAATATAAAAGCAGTACATGATTTTAAACAGATTTTTTTCCGCTTAACACGATTCTGCAAAGAAAACATGTGGTTTCTATTTGAAAAAATGAAGTTTGTGTCATGTGGGGCCCCCGGAACCCACTTGTGGTGCCTCATGTGATAGATTATTTATCCATGTAACTTTTGAAATCAATGTTTTCAGCAAATTTGCTTTCTTTTCGAGATATTTTGGTGTATCCAGACTTATGAAACACAACATAAAAATAGGGGCCCCCGGGGTCCCTATGCTGCAAAATATAAAAGCAGTACATGATTTTAAGCAGATTTTTTCCGCTTAACACGATTCTACAAAGAAAACATATGGTTTCTATTTTAAAAAAATGAAGTTTGTCCACTTGTGATACCTCATGTGATAGATTATTTAAATCCATGAAACTTCTGAAATCAATGTTTTCAGCAAATTTACTTTCCTTTCGAGATATTTTGGTGCATCCAGACTTATGAAACACAACATAAAAATAGGGGCCCCGGGGCCCCTATGCTGCACAATATAAAAGCAGTACATGATTTTAAACAGATTTTTTCCGCTTAACACGATTCTACAAAGAAAACATATGGTTTCTATTTAAAAAAAATGAAGTTTGACCACTTGTGATACCTCATGTGATAGATTATTTAAATCCATGAAACTTCTGAAATCAATGTTTTCAGCAAATTTACTTTCCTTTCGAGATATTTTGGTGTATCCAGACTTATGAAACACAACATAAAAATAGGGGCCCCGGGGCCCCTATGCTGCACAATATAAAAGCAGTACATGATTTTAAACAGATTTTTTCCGCTTAACACGATTCTACAAAGAAAACATATGGTTTCTATTTAAAAAAAATGAAGTTTGACCACTTGTGATACCTCATGTGATAGATTATTTAAATCCATGAAACTTCTGAAATCAATGTTTTCAGCAAATTTACTTTCCTTTCGAGATATTTTGGTGCATCCAGACTTATGAAACACAACATAAAAATAGGGGCCCCGGGGCCCCGATGCTGCAAAATATAACAGCAGTGCATGATTTTAAACATATTTTTTCCGCTTAACACAATTCTACAAAGAAAACATATGGTTTCTATTTTTAAAAAATGAAGTTTGTCCACTTGTGATACCTCATGTGATAGATTATTTAAATCCATGAAACTTCTGAAAGCAATGTTTTCAGCAAATTTGCTTTCCTTTCGAAATATTTTGGTGTATCCATACTTATGAAACACCCTGTATATATATATATATATATATAGTAATATAATATTATCAGTGCAAACATTTGAAATTTAGAGATGATTTAATTTCAGTATTTAAACAATTATTCTGATCAAAAACGAAGACCACACAAATAAAAAAAATAAAGTAATATCTAAATGAATTAGAGCAAATTGGAATGAGAAAAAACATTATTTGCATTCTAACGTTTTCAAGGGCCTGTTAGAATGCAAATAAGCTAAAAAATGGATGTTTTTCTGTCACAAAGAAATCAAAAGCTAAGAATTTCTTTGTTCACAGGCCCGAAACACACATTGAAAAAAAAAAAAAAAACGAAGATCAAAATAAAACTCCTTACAAAAAATGATAATCCAATAACCATTTAAAAACGTAGATCAAAATAAACTCACCACTACGAATAATAATCCAAAAATTACTTTAAAAATTATTATTGTAAAAGAGGCAAATGATAGTTATGAAAAACGAGACACATGTATAATTTAACAAGCAGACATTAGTTAAAAGCACAGTTAGTCAGTTCCAAATTAGCAGTGAACATCGAGTAAAATAAAGAATTCACAAATGTATATTAACGCGTTGCTGCTTAAGTTTCTTAAATATTTCTTTTTCCCCTTGTTTATTTTATTACTTTCTTCTATTATATAAGAAGAAAGTATTGGATTCATGAAAATTTTCGAACTGCAGTTTACGATGGATTTACACTTTTTGAGACTTCCTGAACACGATTTGACTGTTTTTAGAAAATGTCTGCCTGTGTGCGTGTGTATTATAAATTTTGTGGACGCTGTATCTCACGAATCAATGAACGAAATTTAACCAAACTTAGTATTTAGTTGGACCCTAACATAAACTGGTGTTGATTAAATTTAGGGATCAATCACTTAACAAGTGGCACTGTAATTCAATTTTTTCTAAATTTTTATCATGGCAGTATAAGACATAATTTCGTATAAAACTAAATAATTAACGAATGATTGTAAAATTAATATGAATTATTAATAATAGTTGTAGTAAACTAAGAAAAAAAAATACAAGATGGGGTTAAATTTTCAGTATGGGTATTTTCAAAAGAACTCGTCAATTCCTTTAAAACGAATGGTTGAACCATAGATGATGATTTAAAACAAAATTATGATTTTTTTTTTTTTTTTAATTTTTTAACAAACAAACGGAAAAAAAAAAAAAAAAACTTTAGAGGGGGGGGGACGCTTAAAATCCAATTTAGAGTTAATATATATATATTAAAGGGCTGGATGTTTGGTGTCAGTGCGAAAGGAACGAACGGTAGGGTTAACGTTAAAGAATGAAAGATAATATCAACCAGGGAAATTATTTTTCTTAAATTACTGCGCATGATTACATACACACACACAAAATATAATTCTAATACTTTCCACATGTCTGTATATGCAATTTGAAGAATCGTATAATTTTTGTCTGAGAGCATTTTTCATCGAAATGAAAATAATTGCTGGACTCTTTCCTCCTTCTCTCCCTTCCCCTAAAACATCGCTAGAACATCGATTTACTCATACATTCTTTGATGATTATAATCACCATTTTATTCTTCCGTATGAAGACTTTATGAAAGAACCTTTTGCTGATCAGAGTGGAATATGGCCGCGGGAAAGGGAGAACAATTCGGCTTTGATCTTGCAAAACGCTTGCATAATGAAGCTTTCGTGCGGAGGAATATTATTCAAAATTATCAGAGTCTTTAGTGTAAATTACTTTTCGCCATTTTTATCCGTCCAATGCACGTGTTAAAAATTATGGAAATGATTTAGGAAAATATTCCGGAATTTACACGTACTTTGTACATGCGTTTTCATCACGTTCTTCAATCCAAAAGCAGAAAATGAAAGACGGGTCAATTTACAATCTTTCGTTGATGAAAAAGTAAACTATTTCACTTATTGTGTTTATATATTATTTTTCATTAGTTAGTGAAAAGAAAAATTCATGATTATAACGAACGCGTACGATTTTTTATTTGTTTATACAATGGTCTTTCAGACATATTGTAACGAAAACAGAAAAAATAGTCTGGTGTGGTACCTCCACTATTTTCTGTTACACTGCATTACTATAAACATTGTATCTGTATTTGATCATTTATAAAGCTTTTAAATACAATTGAAAATTGTTTTAAAAACAAATTCAGTTGAAACGGGGTTCACACTAGAAAAAAATATTGTGTGAGATTTTCCTGCTTTAACAAAAAATTTAAGTGGTATTCCGCAAATCATTTTGCAGATTCTTTTTCAAGAATTACGAATATGCAAATCAAATAATTATAAAATATTGTTAATACGGATTAAGTCTTTTCCCCTCCCACAATTGTCCTGTTGCAGTGAAAATTGTTTTACAGGCAAAGTAGAAATAAAGGGGCAGTTCATTCACTTTCAGTAAAGTCAACATTGGCGACAAACTGGTCAACTTGGCGAAAACAAGTAGTTCAGGGTTCCCGAAGTTTCGAAGCTCTACTATGCACAGGGGGCCGAATTTTAGAACTTTTCATCTGTTTCTGGATTGAAACAGATGAAAACTGACCAAACGTCATCGCCAAAGGGTATAAATAGGAGTAAGTTGACTTCTGCGAGAGAGTGTGTAGTCACTGCGATTCAGAGTTGTTCAGAGATCTATTCTGAGAGATTGCACGTTGGGAGATTGTGCTAAGGGACTGAACTTTGTTCGTGAGCTAGTGAAAATTTCTGCTTTGAAGTATTTGATGTTATTTGTTTTACTCCTGTGGAACAAGTGATTGTTTTCTTGGGCTGTTCCAGAACATTCGTTGAATAGTGACTTTTGTGGTACGAGCGGCAGCTTCATTGGACTGTTTCCAGAATATTCGAAGAATTAACAATACGATTGGACTATTTTCGAGAATATTCGTTGTAATAACTTTTTTTCTTTTCTTTTTTTTCGTAGAGATTCGAGTATTAGTTACGCAGTATAACGTGCATTCATGGACTAGAATCTGCCTGTTTCTTTACGAACTACCTTCTCACACAAGAAAGTCGACAAGTTTTTTCGTAACAATACCAAGTAAATGTTAAGAATGGATGTTTAATATCTTTTTTTCCCCCTTTTGTGGCTAAGGCCCAATGCTGCTTCAGTATTCACAATCTAAAATTTCATCAAAAATGCAGAAGGAATCGCTCAAGTGCTTTTTAAAAATTTATTTTTAATTTTATATTATGAGTACTCAAAGAATGTTTGACAGAAGCGCAGTAACAGGAATAATCAAAATTATTTCATGTATAATTGCGCAATTTTTAGCTGCCACACTTTGTAGCTTACTTTATATATTCTCCTAGCAAATCTTTAGAACTACGAAGTGTTTCAAAATTATTACTCAAATTTTCCATTTAAAATTTAATTTTTAACCCAAAAAAATTATATAGAAGTTAAAAACAAAGGATCAAAAGTTTTAAAGCAATTAATATATTACCCAATGCAACTGAAATACTCGATGAACAATGTGAAAAAAATGGGGGGGGGAAGTCCCATTGTGTTATATTTTTGAGTGGGATTTTTTAAAATTATAGACAGATTTTTGCAATTTCATTCTCTAATGCGAATCCCGTGACATTTATTTCTATGTGAGGGGGAGTATAGACATTGCCGTCTCTAGATATCTAGAGACGGCAATGGTATAGACCCCTCATTCCCCGTTTGAATATTGTAGTTACATAAAACATTTAAGGCTGTTATTAAGTTTAAAATATTATTTTAACTTATTCAGGGAGCTTCCGCCCAAACTACTCTTACAAATTCATTCGACTAATTTTGTGTAGCCCTGTATAATTATTTGCAATTTATATACGCAAGAAACAGTGTACTTGAATTTAACACAGAAAAGAAAACAAAATAAAATAAAATCATAACAAAAAATCAAATGCACTTTGAGCCATTTCTAAACATAGCGCTAATATATAAAAAATATTTTGTGTGACCCTGTAAACGAAGGATAAATGCGTCTCATATCAACCACATCTGAAACATGCTTTTGTTCGTATGAGATGTATATCAATTTTATCTTGTTCGTGCTGTCTAAAAGTGCCTAAAATTTTGTCTACAGACGTAATATATTTCAGTACTTTTGTATGTCAGTGTACGCAAACTAGTTTTCCGATCTCAACAAAAAGTTTCAGGTAGCATCTGCATATGATATATACAGATGTACAATACCGAATTTGGCCTTCCTGTTAACTTCAGTGTTTCAGATATTCTGATAACAGACAAACACAGATTCCAGCCGCTAAAAACTTGATTTTTGTATTCTGGGGGACCGCAAAGCGTTTAATAAAATAATACTTTCTCTATCATACACGATTAAGAGAGAGGAAAAAGTAAAGACTTGGGATGTACCATTGGCCGAATAACGAATATCTATCAAGCCGAATACCGAATATTCAGCCGACTAATTGTTCTTTATATTAAAGTATCAATGTGCAAAGTTTTTCTTACTTTTTCAATATCGCCATTCACAATGAGTTGTATTTTCTTCAAAATTAATATAAAAAATTACATTTCAAAAGCAGTGGTTTGCTCAAATGTAGGAAAAAATTATGAAATATTACTATCTATACATATAAAAGAGTGGATCACTGACTCATCAACGCACAGCAAAATCTACTGGAGCCACTGACTCGAAACTGGGTCAGATTATAGAACATATAGTGTAAGCACCCCCTAAGAAGCGATTTTGCGAAATTCGCCCCTCAAGGGGGTGTAGGGGGCAAAATGTGATTTCACAAAAACCTTCATATCTCAAAGAAAAAAACAGATATCCGTAAAATTTTTGCTTTAAAATATAGCTGATTTAATTATCTAAAAACCAACTTCTAGAATTTTAGAAGTTCGGTCCCCAAGGGGGGAAAGGGGAGCAAAACGTGATTTCACATGCGCAAAATGTGGTTTCACATACTCCTATATATCTCAAACAGAAAAACAGATATATGTGAAATTTTTGCTCAAATATATAGCTAATACAAATACCTAAAAACTAATTTCTGGAATTTTCGAAATTCAGCCCCCAAGAGGGAAGCAGAGGGGGCAAAACGTGATTTGAAATAATCCTTTATATTGCAATGCAAACAGAAAAAAATATATGTGTAAGATATTTTTGCTCTAAAATATAGTTCCCATAAATGCATAAAAACTAATTTCTTTAATTTTCGAAATTCGTCCCAGGTGGGGCGGGAAAAGGGGACTATGGGGTAAAAAAATAGAAATATAGTTAGACCGTTCAAAATTGGTACAGATAGGTTTTAGAGACCTGCAAGTCAAACGAGGATATGTTTGAAAGTGTAAAATTATTAGGAGGGTCAGAAAGGTGTGTGTGGGGGGGGGGGGGGGGGGGGCAAAAAAATAAAAATAGAGTTAGACCGTTCAAAATTGGTACATAAAGGTTTTTGATACCTACAAATCAATTGCGGATATTTTCGAATTTGTAAAGTTATTAGGAGGGGCGGGAGAAGGGGTCGGAGGGTCAAAAAATAAAAATAGAGTTAGGTCGTTCAAAATTGGTACATAGAGGTTTTTGATACTTACAAATCGATTGCGGATATTTTCGAATTTGTAAAATTATTAGGATAGACGGGAAGGGGAGGTGAAAGGGCAAAAATATATAAATAAGAATTAGAGCGCTGAAAATTAGTGTTGTTAGGTTTTGAGGCCCGATAAATCGATTGCGGATATTTTCGAAAGTACAGAATTATTACGAAGGGTGGAAAGGGATCGGGCGCAGGGGAAACATGAAGAAATTCAGATAAAATGTTGGAAATTAGTATTCTTATGTTTAAAAGCCCGAGAGAACGACTGCGAGTATTTTTTAAAGTCTAAAATAGTTAGGAGGGGCGGGAACGGTAGGTGAAGGAGCATGCGAGCCTTGCGCGTCTGCATGCGCTACCGCAGGCAGTGGTGGCCCGAACCGATTATTCCACTGATGGGAGATTTTTTTTTTTTTTTCAAATTTATGTTTTTCCCTCACTGTAATATAGTGATTCATTAAGAGTGTTGAACATAAATGCGCGCGCGTAGCGCACAATTGCCTGCGCTGCCAAGGGTAGTGCAGATCCGTTGCGACATTTTTTCCAATCACATTTTTTTTTTTTTTTTTCTGTTTTTTTTTTTTTTTTTTTTGCGCATGATAAAATTTGATGCAATTTTGAGAATTCATTAACTATAGTGATTCATTTAAAAATAGTGACCAGCGAAGCGGGCGTAGCCTGCTAGTACATAAATAAAAGAGTGGTGCGATGTTGAGTTCACGACAAAGAAAATTATTAGCGGTTAAGTTTCATAATAAACACATAAAATTTCTTAGATGATAACAATCATGTGCTTTTTATTTGATCTCTTAAAATATCCTAGATCGCGACATCATGTGTATTACGCACACTCTTTAGTTCCTCGACTTTTAAGACATAGACGTATAACTTTCATGTTAGAAAGTTTTCACTAAACTAATTCTCTAATACGAAAAATAAGAATAAAGTTATGTAAATAAAGATCCAATTAACTTTAAATTGAAAAATGTTTACTATAAGTCAATTCAATCAAATTGGTGATTGTAAGAAATTTTAATAAAAATACTGCAGGTTCGATTAATAAAAACAATTGCTGGTTTTGCTTCATACAAATTGATAGAAAAATAATGAAAAAGATTACTCTTTTATTATTTTTATATATTTGTTTTATTACACATTCTCTTATATTATATATCTTGTACATACCTTAGAATAATTTTCATTTATTCATTGATAATTTAATTTTGTTAGATTATTGTTATAAAAAAAAAAAGGTTAGATATCGTTAATTGTTATGATTCAATAATTAGTTTTCTTTAATGTTATTCTAGCTAGAAGATAAATAAAAATGTTGTGTATCCATTTAAATATGAATTTTCTGATCCACGTTTGTTAAATTCTTTGTTATTTTATGATTTAGCTTGAAATGCATGCAATAAAAAATTAAGAAAATATAAAATATTGTAGATCAATATTTTACAAGTTTTATTTCCCTACACACATGAACTTTACTTAAACTCAAAATTTATGACAATCATCTTTTAATCAATAGATTTAGTCCGAGAGGAAAATTAAATGTATGTATATACTATATAAATTTTTCAATTCACAACTTTTCTAAAATAACCCCATCATATTCGTATTGTTATGATGTAGTTTAATTTTTTTAAACAAAAAGATTTTTTTTAATCGTTGCTAGGGCTACACTGGCAAATCTTTTAACCATTTTTTTTTTTTTTTTTTTTTTGTGTGTGTGTGTGTGTGTGTTAAATACAGTGTAACATTTCATATTTTATAATATCAATACATTACCTCTCTCTTACATGTGTACTGTAGGAAAACGTTTTGGTAAAAGTATGTACGATTGCTAATGTTTTTGTTTTTGCATTGGATTCTTAGAACACAAGTTATGGAACCCAGTGTTTTAATTACATACAATCCTAAGCAAAAACTTCAATTTCTTTTACATTATCTAAAATTATATTACAGTGTATTTCTCGTAATCATCAAAATGAAATAAAAATACACTCTAAGTAGATTCACGAGTGCAGATGCTTTCCAGAATTTGATAATTCAGACTTGGCATTTGTCTTTCATTGCCATACAGAACTGTTTTCAAGGTGTATGTTTCTGGTTGCAAGATGTTGCCAAACCGGGTTTTAGAATGTAGGGCACATGAAATGACCTTCCTCTTACTCGTGTACTTAGGAAAATAAAAACAAAAAATCTGACAGTCCATCATGTTTTTGAGTTATGCATTGAAAGGCTTTATCCTAAAAATTATGTTGAATTGTCAATAATTTACAGTGTTTCTGCGTAAAACAACGTATATTTATTTAAATGATTACGTTATTATTTGTGAATTATTAATTATGTATATATTTTATAGAAATAAAAAGAATAATATATATATATGAAATCTCATTTCTCTATTTAACTCCCTTTTAGTTATAGTATAGTTTAAGATTAATTTAACAATCTTTATTAAATTTAATAAATAAAATTTATTCAGTTAGTTTACAAATATAAAATTATATTCATAATTGCCTACTTCAGTGATTTAATTGAATTCGCTATAATCTGTAGTAATATTATTTCTCGCCAAATGGCGATTCTCTTATCAATCTATTTAACACATTGAGCGCTATGTCAGCATTCTAGATTCTAGACATTTTGTCATATATCTCTAAGTACTGAAGGAATCATCTTGAAATTTTAGGAGTGTGCAGAACATGTTATACTTCAAACATTTCAGTGAAAGTTATACCCCGAAAGTAAAAGCAGTACCAATGAAAAATTAAAACGTTGAGCGCCCTATCAGCAATCAGTGGCTGGCATTGTCAAATACGATATAAAGCCGCGTTAATCATCAGTGACGGATGTAAAATAGGATATAAAACTAAAAATATTACATTTAATGATTGAAAATTTATTTAAATTTGCTTAATTTTTATTTATTACAGGAGGAATTATTATGGAATTTTAATAGATTTTAAGAATTTGTGTGGCGCTCAACATGTTAAGTGACCTTGCACCAAAATTTTTGCAGTCATTCTGAATTTCATAATAATAGTAAAATTATGTTTTCAGTTTAATTTTTTAATTTAATTTAATTCTTAATCAAATTGAAATAACTTTATCTATGTCTATTATATGGTTAGACTATTTTTACTGTCTCCGTGGTTGCTTGAAGTGATAATTTTGCTCAGTTATGCTGCTGAGAACCAGAACTCATCTCATGTATCATACGTGTATCATCTCGTGTACCATCATCATACCAGAACTCATCTCGTGTTTTTACTTATTTTGCTTTTCTACATGTGTCCTAACTTCATTCTGTAATAATTATAGTTTATTTGGCTCTTTTTTTTTTTTTTTTTTTTTAATAATCTCAAATCTATTTTCACTTTTTTTTTTTTTTCACTCATTTTATTTATTTATTTTTAAAGGCAAGATTGAGAAATCAGCTGGTTATTTTGGTTTCATAGTGACCAGCGTTTGAAATCTGGCATTTCTCATGTGCTCAACTGTAGGAATGGTTTAACCCGATCAGAAATCTCTACAGTTTTGAGCAATATCCCCCCCCCCCACACACACACACCAATTAACTGGTATTATAAAAACATTTTAATTTGTAATTTTGGTATTATTTTCTCATTGCTTGATTTTACTTTTTACTTTGCTTCACTTTCATTATAACGTCATATATCGCATAATGATTTGAAGAAGATGAAGTCACGGTGAATTTGTTGTGAACTAATTTAGCTTAATTAATAATGTTGTCAGTTTTAACTGGTTTCACTTAAGTACTATTGTATTCACAGAATATTTTATTTAGTTAGAAATTCTTATTGGTTATTTTAGTTTTCGGTGGCATTTAACCTCCTGTTATTATATATTTTACTACAGTCGATAACAAAAGTATCCGAACACTAGCAAAAATTCCTATATAAAAAAAAAGTAGAGTTAATACTGTTTTGCCTTGTCGAATCATGTTCTTAGTCAGTCTAAGAACATGGTTCGACAAGGATTTATTTAACAAAACAGTGTTAACTCGACTTTTTTATCTAGGAATTTTTGCTAGTGTTCGGATACTTTTGTTACCGACTGTATTGTTAAAAAAAATTTTTAATATAATTTTTTAATATTTAGGTATATATAAAACATTTTCAATGCATCTCTTTGCGAATTCAGCATATTTCTTTATCCAGAGTTTTCCGCCGGTTTAGAATGCTGCTAGTTAGAAAAGGTCATTTTTTAGAATATAGAGAACAAAATCCAGAGACACAGTATTTTAGGATTTTATACAAGATTCAGTAAAAGTGCGCATATAGGGTTCCCATTAGATAGTTAGACTGTGAAAATCTCCCATGTTTTTTTTCCTTTTCTCACACAAAAGTTTTAGCATTGTAACAAATTCGCGTTTTCGTCAGGGGTCAATTAAATAATGTTTTGATCAAAAGAGTCCTTTTTATAAAAATAAACTAAGAGTCTAAGAGTCTAAAGGACTAAGTGTCCTTGCACAAAAATCAGCAAGTATAAAATAGACCCTTCGCAAAAGTAAATGATTTTAAAGTTTTCAAAGAAATCTCATTTTGCTTCAGACTATGGATGTGAAATTCGAACCCCTTTCTCCCATTTTTTTTTAAACTCCGGTGAGAGCCCTGACATACAATAAATGCTTTATTTTAATTTTATCTTTCTTTACTTTTGCATGTTATCAATTGTTAAGAGTTATGCACAATAATTATTTATATATATATGTATATATATATATATACATATTATACATCTATATCATTTAGCTTCATTTAGAAGATTGCTTTCTCCTAATTTTGTGTAAATATGAGTTAGGATCCTGATCCCTTAGAAAATTTTCACATACTTTTTTTGTCCCATATTTCTTGAATAGGCAGTTGGTCAAAGCAAGTAATACTAACACATTTTAAGTAGCTGCTTGTTCAATAAATGCTAAAATTCCCTTAAAGAAATGACTAATTTCATGATTAATAGCTTTGCCAATATGGGATATAAACTTGCCTCTGTGAAGAGTTTAAAATAGAAGAATATACTTGGAAGATAAATCTGCTTAAAAAATAGTTGTTTTGTTTGAGAAAAAATAATCCACGTTAGTCATACCTTTCGAACGTAATACTTTAAGGATTCTCCTCTTATTTAAAATAAACTAAAAACGTGCGAAAAATTCCATGCTTGCGTATTAATATATCATTACGAAAAACTTGTCGACTTTCTTGTGTGAGAAAGAGTTCATAAAGAAACAGACAGGTTCTAGTTCTAGACGATGAGGCAACAAAACTATGATTACAAAGAATATTCTCGAAACAGTCAAGTAGTACTGTTATATTATCAAATATTCTAGTAACAGTCCAATGAAGCTGTCACTCATACCTTAAAAATCACTATTCGACGAATGTTCTGAAACAGTTAAGAAAGCAGTCATTTGTTCCACAGGAGTAAACCAAATAACATCAAATACTCCAGAGCAGAAATCTTCGCTAGCTGACGAACAAAGTTCAGTCGCTTAGAACAAAATCTCCAAAATGCAGTTGCTCTGAACAACTCTGAATCACAGTGACTACACAGTCTCTCGTAAAATTAAACTCACTATTTATACCTTTTGGCGATAATTTCATCAAGAATCCAATGGAAAGTTCTAGATCTGGGCCCTCATGCATAGTCGAGCTTCGAAACTTCGGGTACCCTAACCTACTATTTTTTGCAAAATTTGGTCGCCAAGCTTGTCGCCAATGGTGATCTTACTGAAAATGAATGAACTGCCCCTTTTTTTTTCACTTTGCCTGTAAAACTACTTTCACTGCAACAGGATAAACTATACAGGAGAGAAGACTTCCGTAGTCACAATATAGATTCGTGACATTTGTAGAATTTCATATAAAGTAAAAGAAATGTAATCTATAACTTGGCGTTTAATACATAATATAGATCTACAAGAATAATGTTATAATTTGATTTGATAATTTTAGCTGATACAAGAAAACTTTTAGAAAAGAAAGAAAGAAAATATTCCTGAAAATATTGAAAAAATAGTTAAAACCCTCAGTATTTTGTTACTGAAAAGAAAAAAAGAGGGGGGGGGGGTTCTAATTCAGTATAACGTTAAATTTTATGTGTTCGGAACTACTGATTGTTTGTAAATAATGTATTTTTAAAATTATTATTATTTTTTTAATTAATAAAAAAACGAATTATGTATGTCGTTTGACTAAAAATAATTTAAATTTTAAATACATTTCTTCTTCTTCTTTTTAATATTTTGCGTGTTTTTTTTTTTTTTTTTTTTTTTTTTAAATGAATATTCTTTTAGAACAATGAATTCATATTAAGATTAATTAAATTTTCATTTTATTTCTCTCTTGTCTCTATAGTAAAGAGAGCTTTGTATTTTAATAAGCCTCTATATACCCTTTATAAGTCTTATATATATATATATTATTTTTTAGTACACTGTCAAAAATTGCATCCGAAAAACTATTATAAATAGTTTATTTTTCTGTCTTTAGTAAAATGACAGCGAAAAATAAACGGAAATGTCAGGGTTTAACCTGACAAAAAAATTCTTTAGCATTTTAGCGAAAATAGGCAAGCACTATTTTAGCTTTTTCGAAAGTTAATTCTTTGGATACCATTGATTTCTTTTACTTAGCTTTGTTATCCTCAGTTTTGTTTTCTATTCCTTTTGTTCATTGATGATTTTAACCAGGCATCCATATTTGTGACTTTAAAAATATGAATCAGGGAAACTATGTTTTGATTTTATCAATAGAAAAAGAGGTATTCATATCATATGTGTAAAATGAAAAAGCAATTTAAAAGTCAAGTAAAGTGTAGTGGTGGATAATCGTGAAATACTAGTGCTAAAAATGCTTCTATGAAGCAAATTCTGAATTCTAACATACTTTTAAATATTTTTGCATTTAAATTCAATCATTGAAAATTAAAAAAAAATCCAAATTACTATATAAATAATGATTCCCAAAAATTCCAGTCCTTTCGTAGTTTTTGCCTGTAAATATTACAAAAAAAAAAAAAAAAAAAAAAATCCGAGTTTTTATAGAGAGATATTTTATACAGTTATCCAGTTTTAGCTTTTTAGCGAAATTCTGACTGACTTGTTTTAGCAAAATATGATACCTTTTAGCAAAATGCTAAAAAAACTAATGGCAGTTTAAACCCTGGGAAATGTTAAAAAATAAAATAATAAATATTTTATATGTACATTTTAATGGTAAATTTCATTTTAATTAGTTATTCACGGAAGTATATTAATTATGTATGATCTTTTTGTAATACTTTTTCAGAGGTAAAAATATGATTTTTTTTTTTTTTCCGAAAAACAAAATAAAAATATACATGCAATAAAGATTGAGAATCACAGTTCTTTATTTTTAAATGGCACCCACTGCACATTTAAAGAAATTCTGGATAAACAACGTTCTGTAAATTTACAATTTTCCTTTCTTTTCTTTCTCTCTTTCTCTCCCCCCCCCCCTCTCTCTCCCCTCTCTCTTTTTTCAGTATGTTATGCGCTTTCTATACTCTTATGATTGATCATTCTTGTCAAGATATTTATGAGGTAAATTTTATGGGGAGTCACATAGTAGGCCTACTTTTGGAGATTAGATGAGTTTTTTTTTTTTTTAAACTTTCTTTTGTTTTAATAAAAGAAAGATTGGTTTCGTAAAAAAATTTGGACTATTATTTAAAATTTAACTGCTTATTATTATTATTATTATTAAAATAATGGAATTTGAGTAATGAAATATAATTTTAATTTAAATGTTTATGAAAATTACCGTCAGCGCAAATTCATTAAAATCGTAGCTAGTTTGTCGACGGAATAATAGTATCTATATACTGCAAATTTATTAAATTTTTTCTGATGCCAATTTAAATTGTTTATGGTCGATTTACATGATATTTTAAAAATAATTACAATTTCTTTTATATTATAAAAAATCTACTTGACCTACGTAACACAAATAATATGTTTTTTATTTTTCTTTCTTTCTTTTTTAATTATCTTTTCTTTATTTAAAATCACATATAAAAATTTATTTATTTTTCCTTTTGACACCTTTTTGTTCCCCTGTTAAATTAAACTTAAAAAAAAAATTATTTAATCTTTTATAAACAGGGATATTATTTGATTTTCTCTATTTCAATATTTTGGTCTTGCAGCAATGACGTTAGTTTTGAGAATCTTGGGCTTGTATTATCAAAAAGATATTACAATACATTTTTTTTTTTTTTTTTTTTTTTTAAGAAATCCGCTACTTTTTTTTTAGGTGTTTTAAAATTATGATTTCTTTTAAGCATCTTTCTAAATTTTCACCTTTAGTTTATTATTATTATTATTATTATTATTATTTTATTAATGTGCAATTTAATTTATTAATTTACTATCATTTAAATCTTGCCAAAATCTGAATAAATAAAATAAAATAAACAAATAAAATATGAATAAATAAATACTTAAAAAGTTCTTTTTTTTATATTAAAAGCAAAATTTTTGTATATTATTTAAAAGAATTTTAATTGTTGAAAATGTTAGCTAGAAATGTATAGACTTTCTCACCCTTTCTTTCTCTCCCTCCCCCCTTAAAAAATTCGTGAAATTTTAGTCAGGGAATTACATTGAATTTTTTTACCAATTAAAAGCCAGATTTTTTTTTTTTTTTTTTTTTTTTGAGCTAATTTATTAGTTGTATTTTGGCCTTCCGTTGCAATTTTTGATAAGTACATTTAAATTTCCTAAGTAGATTTATATCGTTATAAGGAAAAACTATTCTGGAGAGGGATTTATTTTTAAGATTGAGTTTTGTATTTTTAATATTCTTATATTAAGTTTCTCTTATTCAGTCGAGTTAAATTTATTTTCTAATTTTTAGCAAACATTTCCTAACTCCCCCCCCCCCCCTTCTGAATTCTCTCTTTCTTTAATGGAAATATCATATAATTGTTTAGGAATTGAATTGCAAAATTTAATAATTTTCTTCCGTTATGAAGTTCGCAGTTATATCAATTGAAAGTATTTTCATGAGAAATATGAGCAACATCAATTCAAAGATTTGATTTCTATTTTGTATCTGACTGCGAACACCTTCATTAAGTTAGATTTATCCGAAAATTGCAGTTTCTTCGCAAGCGCAGGATTACGGTATTACGACTGAATAGCACCAGAAGACAGAATCGCGATGTTGGGAGACTGGGAAAACCTGCAGACATGAAGTGTACTGAGGAAGTCGCCAATCTCCCATGTGAATTTCGGATGCTGAGGAAAGATAGCAAAATGAGAAATGAAGAAAAAGTAAATAACCCTGAAGGCGTACGTGTGTCGTCAGTTTTGAGAAACGTCGGCGTTGGGATGAGTCTGCAACAATGCGGAACGTGTAAAATATTTTGTATTCTGAACAACATGTCGTTAGACGTGACTTTGTATTTGGTGAGTTCACTACAGAAGAGTCGAAGATAGAAGATAAAACAAACTTGGGCGTTTGTGGATTTTTTTGTGACGAGCTGAAAGTCTGTATTTCTATCTAGGGATGTTCATTCATAAGGAGGGTGATGTCCATAAATGCTACATTGCCAGTGGATTTAAAAGAGATTATTTAAATATTTAAAACGACAGTTAACAAAGAAACCAACGTTATTATTGATAGAGTTTTCTCCAGTTTAAGAAAGGGCAGGGTGCTGCTTGTGAAAAAGAGAGCACTTTTTAGATTCTTGGGGGCAGTTTTGAATTCTTAATGTCATATTTAACATTTGAAATACAGACACTTAATTACAAAATTCTGTTATGCTTTAATATATATATATATATATATATATATATATATATTAAAAAAAAAAAAAAAAAAATCTAAATTCTAACTTTTTTTTACTTTTGCTTGTTACTAATATATGAACGGATGTTCGTCGTCATACTCAATAGTTTCATTTACATTTACTATTTCATTTACTTTCAGGATTGAAGTTTATGTTTTACAAAGGACAATAAAGATGCATTTATTATTATTTTTTTTCAGATGAGTGGAAAGAAGGGTATAATTTTTTTGAATGAGGGGCAAAAAAGGTGCTATTTTTTCAACTAAAGGGCGAGCAGGGCGCATATCCTCATGAAACTGACTGGGGAAAACTCTGGTTATTGATGAATATCTATTATATATGCATATATAAATAACTAGTATACTGCGGTCATCATATAACTTTCTTCTGTATCATTTTAATATTTCATTAACACAATCGTAATAGTTCCAAATGAATATTGACACAAATTTCATCCATTTCTGCCATGTGTCAGAAATATTGGAAATAATTTAATCTGTTGACTAACATGCACTAAATTTGAATCAGTACTTTTTTTTTTTTTTTTTTTTTGTAATAAACATTTGGCGGATCACCCAGGGGTCAATACGAGATCGTCGTCAATAGTCCATTATGTAGCTATAGTACGACGTTAGAACCCGTTTAGCTCTTTCGTAATAATCATTCTAATGTATATCAAGGTTAATTCCATAACATAGACATAATGTTTTACAGTTGATTTATTTTTGCGGAAATTATGACAAGTGCGGTATGGTAGCTCCACAAATTAAGTAACAATAACATATGCTAAAATCTAGTAAAAACTTGTTATTATAGAACAGTAGAACGAATTTCGACAAAATGACAAATATTTTACAACGAATCTATTGAGTTTCCATCGAAATCACAAACCAAAAATAACACATAGGAAAAACATTACTATAAACAAGTGGTCTAAATATAAATTACAATTTTATTATTATTATCATTATTACAACAAACAGCTATGTCGTATTTGATCTTCCTTCTAATGGTAGAAGTCTAGTGTATTAAAACTTTCTATTTAAAATAAAACTTTTCTGTGTCCACTGCCTTGTATTATTATTCCCTCTCCAGTCAAGTGCAATTTTATAGACTGAGATTATATATATATTATCAATGGGAAGTTAAGAGGTATTTCGTGTCACTGTCTAAAAGATACTACGTCTCTAGAGGTACTGATTGAGATAAGATGGGTTAGGAAAAACAATTGTGCCCTACCTTCTGAATCCTTTAGTTTAGTTATGTTTATTTTTTTCCTGAATGCAATACTATGTGGAAGGGAAAAGAATCGTTTTTTCTCCCTTGGTCGTAGAAATGGTCGTCTTCCAGCATTTTCATTTTATTTATGTTTATTGCTTAGGGTACCTAACCTAATGGACGCACAGCTTCACTTACATTTCTTATTTGTAAACACTTTAGTAACAGTAATAGAAGAATATACATTAGTGTGATATTTATATATCTTCTCTTAGCCCTTTCTCTCTCTCTCTCTCTCTCTTTTTCTATACTAACTAGGAAAAATATTTTAATCATGGAAATAATTTCACTTTGAGATTTTTGTGTTATATGTATGTGTGGGCAACATCGAGTCTTTTTTTTTTTTTTTTTTTTTTTTTTAAGGTCTTTCGTCAAATATAAGTTTATTCTGTTTAGGACATAATTTTAATTATTAAACTGCGTGATAAAAGAAAATTTCAAATGGTTTGATCCTGAGATAGCATTATTATTGAATTTCGGGGGATGGGGATATATATATATAATACCTTATTTGTCAATATATATATATATATATTTATACGGGGTGATTATAATTAAAGTTGCAGTTTCAAAACGCTCTAATTTTAAAACTACCGGTCAGAGCGATTTGATATTTTACCAGAACAATCGTAAGGCAGTGGAATTTTATTTGACGAAGTAAAAAGTAGTTCCAAAATATACTTATAGATGGCGCTGTCAGTCGGGGCTATGTCAGGAAAAACACCTAAATGGATTCATTGAATACAAGAACGGTGTAGCAATAGAATAGAATAGCAAAAAACAATAGATTCTAAAGGTTTGCGACTTTTTTTTTTTAGCAAACAGACAAGATTATGTGTTTACAGCGAAAACAGTGATAGTGACAAGAGAAAAAGAAGACCCTTATGAAGCAAACACCTTACAGATAATTAACAGCATATTTTGGAACTATTTCTCTCCCCCCCCCCCTTTGCTGAACAAAATTCCATCGTCTCACGATTGTTCTGGTAAAATATCAAGCCATTCTGACCCGTAGTTTTTATGTTCCAAGCGTTTTGAAATCGCAACATTAATTATAATCAGCCTGTATATTCGTTTATTTTTCGGAATTATTACATTTATATTTCATAGCTTTTGATAAATTTCTGAACAATAAAAATGCAAAGGTAAGTAAAAATTATGCAAGATTTTTTTTTTTTTTTTTTTTTTTTTTATGACTTATTTACAGAATATGAAATACAGTGTGAAGGAATTGTGTTACTTTTGCAACTGTGCAGTTAAAAGTGAATGAATTTTTTAGGAACTTTTTTGGGAGCTGGGGAAAAAAAAAAAAAGTGTAACAATTGTTAACGATCGATTTTGCAGATTAAAAAAAAAAAAAAAAAAAAAAAAAAAAAAAAAGACGTGCGCGGAATTAACACATTACAAAATAGAATTAAGATCTTTATTGTATTTTCTAGATTAGGTAGTTTCTTAAAGGAGAAAAAAAAAAAAATTTCAACACAGCGATATGTGTTTTTTACAGTTTTTTTTTTCTGCTTATATTTACAAAAAGAATAAATATAGAAGACTTAACTAAGAATGGATATAGAAGACTACGTGATTTAAATTGCCCGCATATTGGACGATAAGTAGCATTGTAATGCTGAAATTTTTCCAATATACTAAAAGGCTATACTAAAGTTTGATTTTTTTTTTTTTTTTTTTTTTTTTTTTTAATGGGAGACGGCTATTATGAAAAACTACGCTGACTCAATTTAGTTACATATCGTCTGAAAGAGATCGCTACTATGCTAAAATTTTCACCATTGAAAGACTGTATTTCAGCTTCTTTTGTATGTAAGTGCACCAAATTTTTCATGTGAGATGATTATGGAAAACTAAGCTGATTTAATTTGAGTGCATTTTAACTAATAGCTAATGCTAGGCAACCTTTTCCAGATTTTTTTTAAAGTTTTCCAACCAATAATATTTTAGAACAGTAGTTTTCAAAAGGTTTGCCAAGGACAGTGCCAGATGATTTTGCCAGATGATTTCTCGGTGCAATACGATTATAGCATATAATATACTAGCACTTAGTAAGATAAAATTAAAACGACATCTATCTTTGAATTTTCTCACACCTGTCATACTCACACCTGTTGAGATAGATAACTGATTTACCATCAAAGAGCAAAGAAATTTCATTATCCTCAATTACTTTATCATTTTGTTTATAATTATAATGAACCTTCATTTTGAGATACACTTTCTCCGATCTCCATCTTCCGAGGTGTAACCGAAGCGATCTTCTCTCCCTCCCGACATCATTTCTGATTTCTTGTACTCTCTCTAATCGGAACCCCGCCTTAAACTTTTTTTGAATGTTGCTTCCGGGAAAATGGTTCAAGCAGTTGGAAATAGCATTTTAGAAAGGTCTGGGACACATGACATCATTTCCACAGTACATTGTCCGAGCTACCGCTTGACCAGAAGAATGGAAAAAAGCATTGTCTGGACGCTACTCATTGTTTTCTTACAGAAAAGTTTCGTTTGTTTTGGTTCAGCATTGCAGACGATTTTGATTATATTGTCGAGCGTTAACGAGCTGTGATGCTAGAGAGGTTTTTAATAAGGCTTAAGTGTAGATTTTCATCGTCATGATTAATGTTGTGGCTTTATGTATATTTACGTGCTCTCCCTGCCCTGTAGTTTTATTTCACCTTGAATAGCTACTGATTTAATAATATGGCTCAAAAATAAAAGGAATACAATAATGTCCCAATTATGCCTGAAATTACTTCTTACTGCCTTTATTTTTCTTACTTTTTTTTTTTCTTTCTCCCTCTTTTCTTTTCCGTTTTCATTAGGACGAAAGCTTATTACTTTCAGACAAAATATATGAAAACAGTTTTTTCTTCCCTCCCCCCCCCCCCTTTTTTTTTGGCATTAAATTAAAATAAACACTTCTGATTAAAAAAAAAAAAAAAATAAATAAAAAAATCCACAATTAAATTTTGTTTAAAACAGAATTTTAATTACTATTTTTTTAATGTGTATTTTTTTTTTTTATTATATTTTGTATAAAAAATAAAATATTGTAATTTTTAAAGACATAATTTTTTTTTTTAAAGTGAATATTCGTACGTCAAAAAATTTATTTTACCTCGAGATGTCCAAAATTATTTTTAAGACAAAAATTTAATTTATGACTTGCGTGAGAGAAGAAAATTTGAAATAGTTTTCTTTCATTGTTTTCTTTCTATTTTTTCGTTATTTCTATTTTTTTTTTTTTTTTTTTTTATCCAGTCGTTTAGATTAGAATATATATGTTTATTTTAAGGTAAACTATCATGCGAAAAATTAACTATATATATATATATATATATATATATATATATTTAAATTGTGAATGTGATATATGAAAATGACTGTGGAATGTACAAACAACATATATATATATATATATATATATATATATATATACATACCTAGGGATGTGGGTTTTCAGGAAAATTTTCCGTCTCTAAATTACGAATATTTTGTAAAATAAAACTAATGTATTAAAAGCTAGAAGTAAATAAAAACTATTCAAAGAGAAGTACTGTGAATAATTATTCCGTTCAAAAAGAAATTAATAAACAAAACATAGGAATTATGATTTAATGGTTTTTAAATATATATACAACAAGAAAATTATTAAAATTTTTAATGACTATTTTGCATGCATTCTTGTTAAATAATTTATTTAAATAAAATACGTTCCCTAGCTCTCAAAGACTTCTAACATAACATATTGCCAACAGCTGAATTTCATTTTACAGGCATGAAAATTTTCCGCGGATCCGCGATTTTCCGCTTTTTTGTGATTTTCATTAATTTCGCGATTTTTTATTTTGTTAAAATCAAACCAATAACGATCAGTGTTCAAACGCTCCACGAAAAACTTTAGATTCTCAATCTTTTCCCATCCAAAATATAAATGTCAATATTCATTTTAAGCGTGCTTTATCATATTCTATAACATATAAAAGAACAGAATTATTCAATATTTCTCACTCATGTAATTTTTTTTGTCCTCCCCCCCCCCCTTTTCATCTCTAACCATCACCAATCAAACATTCTGCGGGAAGCCTTTTATTTTTGAATATTTATCCATCCACAACAAAAATGTCAATATTAATTTTAAACTTACTTTATGATATTCTAGAACCCACAAAGAAGAAGAATTGTGTTTAATATTTCTCACTCATGAACTACTTTTTAACCCCCCCCCCCCTTTCCCATTTTCCACCACCAGTCAATGTTATTAAATGTTGATTGCTAGGTAATGTTTTTTTTTTTTTTTTTTTTTTTTAACACATGTTCTATTGTGCTGATGTGTTATTCTTTTAGTTTAATTTGTCACTTTTAAAATATTTTGTATAGTTTTTTCCTGTGAGCATTATTTTTTCATTTGAAATAAATTTTATGAACATATTTGTATTGTTTTCCCCGCACGCGTTATTTTTCATTTGAAATTAATTTTATGAACACGCGTGTTTCCTCTTTTTTTAATTTTCTGCACTCTCATGCCTGATTTTATTATATAAGGAAAATTGCTATGAGAATTAATAATCTTCTTCATCTTCTTCATTTTTTTTTTTTTTCCCATTATAAAAAAAAAAAAAAAAAAAAAAAATAATAATAATAATAATAATTTTTATGACAAATTTTCTCCATAGAATAACATGGAGTTTAGATGCCAGTGGCAGAGAAATCATACAGGGTAATTAGCAAGGTATGGCTCGCACCATGTAAGGGTTCGTTTCATTAACATTCTTTTCATTTTTACTCTTCGATTTATATGCATTGGATAATGGATGTAATCCTCTATCAAAAAAATTAATTTGGAAGTTTGAGAGGATTATTATTATTATTACTTTTCTCTATTTATTATTATTATTATTTTAAAATTTTCAAGTACAAGTCAATTTTAGGTATTTTAATCAAATAAAGAAGTATTGAGTTCTTTCAACTGATATTCAAAATCGAGCTTGTTATTTATCTAGGCAATTGATTTTATTTCCCGTTGCTTGCATAAAAAGACCCCCCCCCCCCCCACACACACACAAACTTTGGAAATTAGTTTTAAAAAGTGATTTAGTAAATGAAATTGTGTTTTTACATAAGGTTTTTCTTACAAATTTTCAACGATGCCAATTTTGTGATTAAAGCAATTTTTTAAGTTTTGCTCTTTTTTTTTTTTTTTTTCCCCTTTTGATTGAAGATTTAACGAAGATTATGACAATTCCTAACAAGATCATAAGGTGACCTAAATCAGAATTGCTGCCTAACTTTAAAAAGCATAGTTATAGCATCATTTATCAAATAAATATTTTGAAAAACAGAGCACAGTAGTGTTGTAGTTAGTGTTTCAGCAGTAGTGCATTAATCATTAATTCCTCTTTTTCATCTTTTTTTTTTTTTTTTTAATGTTGCCAAATGCTTTATAATTGTGTTCACACAAACTTATTGAAGCAACATTCAAAATTGTGATAACCAACCATAGATCTCTTGTATTATAAATCTTGTATTATAACTCTTGTATTATAAACTGTACCTGATTTAAGGCAGGGCATTCGGGGCATGTGCCCTGGGCCCTCACGCTGAGGAGGCCTCCAAGAATTTTCATCATACATTAAAAAAAAAAAAAAAAAAAAAAAATAGTTAAAATGAAAAATTTCCAAATTTTGCTATAATGATCGTTGATTTTTGTTTTTTCGTCAATGGATTATTAAAATTTATGCTGCACTGTATCACTGCATATATACTACTAATTGTATTACTGCATTGTTTTATAAATCGGCAGTATGATCATTCAAGGAAACTATCAGCTCATCGAAAAAAATTGCAATATTTTCGCTAAACACAAATACAACTGCATACCACCGATGCTGCATTCCAAACTCTTACTAAGGCTAACTAAATCCGAGGCATGCACCGAAGTGCAGATACACAGACGCAATGTACGTTGATCATTGGATCTAGTTAAGCCTTACTCTTACCAATAAAATTAAAAGTGAAGTGAAGAGAATTTTTAGACGCGTGATTCAAAAATATGCAGTTTGTTTTGTTTGTTGTAATATTAAAGTACGAGGAAAAGGAGCCCATCGAACATGAGTGCCTTGGGCCTCCAAGTGAGTAAATCGGCCCCTGAGAATGGTGTATTATTAAAAATGCGTGATTATTATTAGACGCGTGATCCAAAAATATGCAGTTTGTTTTGTTTATTGTAATATTAAAGTACGAGGAAAAGGGGCTCATTGAACATGAGTGCCCTGGGCCTCCAAGTGAGTAAATTGGTCCCTGATTATAAATATTGTATTATATCTCTTGTATAAATAACCTTCTTCTTCTCGAACATGTTACTCAAATCATATCTTGTAGCTTCCTAAATGTCTTTAACAGGAAACTTTTGTTTTTTATTTTATATATCTGGCATTACTGTGTAACTAATAACTGTACTGTGGCTAATAAAAGAAAAGTTCAAATATGTCATATAAGAAATTTACTAAAAAAAATGCTTTTTTTGGCTTTGAAGATTTTCCGGAAAAACATAGTGGAAAATTTTCTGGAACATTTTCCAAAAAAGATAATTTTTCGTGGAAAATTTACCACACCGCATCACTATATATACTTTTATGATTTAATTTGTCATTGTTTACAAAATTTAACATACATATATACAAACACACACACACACACACATATACATACATATATAATATATATATATATATATATATATATATTAACACGTTGAGCGCCACGCCACGCAAATTCTTAAAATCCATTAAAATCCCATAATGATTCCTCCTGTAATAAATAAAAATTAAGCAAATTTTTAATAAATTTTCAATCATTAAATGTAATATTTTTAGTTTTGTATCCTATTTTATATCCGCCACCGATGGTTGACGCGGCTTTATATCATATTTGACACTGCCAGCCACCGATGGCTGACAGGGCGCTCAACGTTTTAATTTTGTATTGGTACTGTTTTTACTTTCGGGTTAAAACTTTAACTGAAATGTTTGAAGTATAATATGTTCTGCACACTCCTAAAGTTTCAAGATGATTCCTTCAGTACTTAGAGATATATGACAAACTGTCTACACTGTCAAAAAAAAAAAAAAAAAAAAAAAAAAAAAAGTCCTGTTTGCTGCCAGAAATTTTCTGTAATTCAGAAAAATACGTTCTATCAACGGAAATCTTTCTAAGATGCGAAATTATTATTTTCGGATAATTTTTAGAGAAAATCCTATACACTCAAACTTAATGTAAAATGCGTGAAATGAACTATGAAATGAGACCACTATAAAGTAAATATATTTTATCATTTCAAACTTGATAGATTTATGAATATTAATTTCCTTAGAAATGTAAAAATGTTAGTGTTTTTGGACTATAATTTGCAAAACAATAGATTTAATTATTGAAATACATGTTTAATAATAATAATACTTTAGTATTTTTTCTTTAAATAATTGGAGGGATTTTGAATAGAATTGTGGACTGTATGGTTTTAAAAATCGCTGGTTTAAATTATATTAAATCATAAATCAGTTTAAAATGAATTTGAAGGACTCACCTTCCTTTCAATTGAATTAATAACATCATATTTAAGAAACAATGAATAAAAGCTTGAATACATACACAAAATAGAATATAAACGTGAATTATTGAATTTATTATCATACGTTAGAATAGAATTTTTCCAGCATACCGCTAGAACACAACAAAAAGAACCAACTAGAATAGAACCGCAGAAAAGTAAAACGGTTCACAGCAAATTGAAAAGAATTATTTAAAGTATAACTAACAATCAATTGAAAACATGAATAAAAGAAATAATAATAAAAGAAAAAGAATTAATTTAGTGTTTAAAACACATTAAAATATCAATAAAAAGAATGAATTTAAATCAAAGTTTTTTACTAAAGTTCTTTCAAAATTGCATAGTGCTGCCATCTATTGTCAAAATTCAGAGTTATTAGAAATCTGAACATTCTCCCCCACCGGGAGAAGGAGTGTCACTTTAGCAAGAGGGCGTTGAATTTCACCACTCTGAGTCCAAATGCTGACTACACGAACTCTATTATCAGGTCCTGGATAGGTACGAATAATTCTACCCAGCTTCCACTGGAGAGGAATAGATTGTGAATCATGAATAGCAACCAAGTCCCCGATTTGAAGATCAGTTCGTGAAGTGAACCATTTAGGTCGATTCTGCAGGTGATGTAGATAGTCTCTAGACCATCTCTTCCAGAAGTCTTGCTTCATTCGCTGGATTAGAGTCCAACGAGAAGATAAAGTGAGATTTGGTGAATTCCCACTTTCTGGGAATCTCAAGGAGTGGAACTCCTATCAGGAAATGTCCAGGAGTGAGGGCTCTAACATCAGATGGATCTGAAGAAAGTGGTGTTAATGGTCTGGAATTTAAGCAGGCTTCTATTTGACATAAAAGAGTAGTAAGCTCTTCAAAATTTAGAATGGTAGCCTTACAAGCTTTAAGTAGGTGACTTTTCGTCAATTTAACAGCAGATTCCCACAGTCCACCGAAATGGGGGGAATATGGTGGGATAAAATGCCAATTGATGAAGTTGCTGGTAGCAAAATTTTGAACATTTTCAGAACTAATGATTCGAATTAGTTGCTTAAGATAGTTAGCAACTCCTCTGAAATTTTTTCCGTTGTCACTGAATATGTCTAATGGCAGTCCTCTTCTAGAAACAAATCGTTTTAGGGATGCTAAGAAAGCTGATGAAGATAAATCTGAAACAGCTTCTAGGTGCACCGCTTTTGTGCACATGCAGACAAAAACACAAATATATGACTTCAATTTAACTTTAGATCTAGGCACATTTGGTTTAGTGATGAGTGGGCCAGCAAAATCTAGTCCCACCTTTGAAAAAGGTCGAGTTGGAGTTATATGTTCGACTGGCAACTCACCCATAATTTGTTGGCAAGTTTGTTTCTTCAAACGTCTGCACAAAATACATTCATTTAGAATTCGACGAATGTAAGAGCGACCATTTAGTATCCAATACTTTTGTCTAATTAGGGAAAGAATCAGTTGTGCACCAGCATGAAAATGTTTTTTATGATATTGCTCAACAATTAATTTTGTAATGAAATGATTTCTCGATAAAAGCACTGGATATTTCTGATCTTGATTAAGTGACTGATGTCTGGACAACCGTCCGCCAACTCTGATTAAACCTTGATCATCTAGAAATATATTTAAGGATAAATATTTGTTGTTGGTTGGTAAAGGTTGATTTTTCCTGAGCAAATTCAGTTCTACCGAAAACTCTTGTTCCTGAATCAATTTAAGAATATGTGTAATAGCACTTGAAACTTCAGGCGTACTGACAAGTCCAATACGTCTAGAATTACGATTACAACTACGAATGTTATAAATGAATCTCAAACACAATGCAAGGACTCTGCAAAGTTTTGAAAAAGAAGAGAATTTGAGTAGAAAATCAGGAAAGGTTTTATGACTAGATGTTGCAACATGACTTAAATTTTCTTCAGAATTTTTTTACTTAACCTTTGAAGATTTGACTAGGAATAATGGTAACTTGACACTAGCACTAAGCCATTCAGGCCCAAGCCACCACAATTTGTGATGCAAAAGACTCTTCGGTAGAATGCCTCTTGAGGCACAGTCTGCCGGATTCGATGAACTCTCAACATAAGTCCACACTGCTTGTGGGACAAGTGGTTTGATTTTGTTTGCTCGATTTGTTACGAACTGATTTCCTTTGGTTGGAGGAGATTCAATCCAATTTAAAGCAATTTGTGAATCGGACCACAAATAAATTTTATTTACATTAAAGGTTAAAGATTCTAATATTGTGGAACTTAATTGTGCAAGCAAGAATGCAGCACATAACTCAATTCTCGGAAGCGTGACATGTTTTAAAGGATTAACTCTGGTTTTTGCAGCGACAAAGTTAACTGAAATCTCACCTAGAGAAGATAGTATCCGAAGGTATACCACTGCAGCTTAGGCCTTGCCAGATCCATCACAAAAACCATGGATCTCTATGTGGTTCTCTGGACATGTTTCACAGCTCAGAGATCTTGGTATGCCAATGGACTTTAAGAGTTCAATTTGAGAATTAATTCTTGCCAAGTTTTCAAAATGGAATCTGGGATTTGATCATCCCAAGCACACTTATCTTTCCAAAGCTCTTGCATCATGATTTTTAACATGATCGTGGTTGGAGCTAGAATCCCAAAAGGATCAAAGATTTGAGCTATCATCGATAGCAATTCTCGCTTGGTATGCACCGATTTGATGCCATTCAAATGAATTTTCAGTAAGTCTTCTGCCGACTTCCAAACTAGGCCTAAGATTTTTTGGGAGGAATCTTCGGAAAATTTTACATTTTGCCTAGTGGATTTAAGATCTTCTGGTAGATTTTCAATGACTGCGGGTACATTGGAAGCCCATTTTCTAAGTGTAAAGCCTCCTTGATTTAAAACGTGATTTAGGTCTTTGACCAATTGTTTTGCTGCATCAATTGAATGCGACCCACCAAGATAATCATCCACATAAAAGTTCTCGAAAATTGACTGCGCAACAATAGGAAATTCTGAACTATAATCTTTGGCTAGTTCGTGCAATGTCCTTATAGCCAGGAATGGGGCACAGGCTGTGCCATATGTTACAGTCAATAATCTGAAACTCGCAATAGATTCATGTGGCTGGAATCGCCAAAAGATTCGCTGAAAGTCAACATGCTTGGGGTTTACCAATATCTGTCTGTACATTTTGGCGATGTCTCCGGTTAAGGCTATTGAATATGTTCTAAACTTAAGAAGAAGTTTAAACAAATCTGGTTGCAACTTTAGACCTATTTCAAGAAAGTCGTTTAAAGAGTGGCCTGATGTTCCTTTAGCCGAGGCATCAAATACCACCCTCAATTTAGTAGTTGTACTATCTTCTTTCAAAACCCCATGATGAGGCATGTAAAAATAATCTTTAGAATCAATTTCAGAATTTGGGACTGTTTCCATATGATGTAAGTCAATATATTCTTGCATAAAGGCATGGTATTGCTCCTTAAGCTCATGATTTTTATTAAGTTTGGATTCTAACAAATAAAACCGTTTTAAAGCATTTGATTGTGAGTCACCTAAATTTGGAGCTTCTTTAAAGGGAAGATCCACCATGTACCTTCCAGACTGAATTCGTCTAACAGTTTTAGTGTATTTTTCTTCAGAACTGTGAATTGGTGTTGCATCAGGAAGGGACTCAATTTCCCAAAATTTCTGAAGATCATAAGTTAACTGAACTGTAGCATGGCAACTAAGGACAGTTTTAGAATGCTGAAAATTGTTTGCATGTATGACACCCGAGAGTAACCATCCCAATTTGGAATTTAAAGCACATGGAGTACCTTTAGGACCCAGAATAGATTGCCCTAAAATTATTAAGGGAAATAAATCTGCACCAAGCAAAATTTCAACTGGACTCGAAACATAAAATTTAGGATCTGCTAAAGATAGACCTTCTAAATGAGGCCATGAAGATTTTCGAACAACAAAATTAGGAAGATTTACCGTAACATTATTTACTATTAAAGCATTCACATCAAAGATTTCATTACTATAATAAGACTTTAAAATAATATTAACTTCAAAAAGAGCAGTTTCTGCAACAATATTATTTACACCCGAGATTCTATGATTTGTGGTTTTCCTAGGTAACCCTAATTTTTTAGCACAAGAGCTGGAAATTAATGATTTTTGACTTCCTGAATCCACCATGACTCTACATGGCACAAAGCTTCCAGTATTTGATTTTACAAGAACCATAGCTGTCGATAATAAAGTTTGACAACTCTCTTGGGTACTGGTTAAACAACTAGAGTTGACAAAGGATGGACTTTCAATGTTGAGATTAGTATTTTCAATAACAGGTGGAGAATTAACTGTATTTTTCTCGAAATGGAGAAGTGTATGGTGCTTAGCATTACACTGTCGACATTTTGTCGAAATCAAACATTTATTAACGAAATGATTACCACGTAAACAATTTATGCATAGTTTTTTACCCTTCACAGTATTCCATCTATCTTCAACAGATTTTTTAAGAAAGTGTGGGCACTTGAAAAGTGCATGAGATTCCGAGCATTCTGAACAGATAGAATTATTGGATTTTATATCTGAATTAGATATTACAGCATTAGAAACAGATTTTTTAAATACTACTTTTTGTTTACTTTCAGATTTAGAATAAGTACTATCAGTAATATCTTGCAAGCTTCTCGCTTGTTTTTCAAGAAACAAAATAAATTCATCATAGGTGGGAAAAGAATCACTATCTAAAGATAATTCCCATTGCTTCTTTAAATTATCATCCAATTTTGTTTGCAAATTATAAACAAGAATTAAATCCACAAATAAATTAAATTCAAATCCTAAACATTTCAAGTTACGTGTTGCTTCATTACAGTTATCTAATAAATCTAGCATAGATTTCCGACAATTTGGTTTCAAAGATTTCGAATTAAAGAATTTGTTTAACTGGGCATAAGCTAGATTTTTTTTATTATCGAATCTAGAAATTAGTGTTGCCCAAGCTTCCTTATAACTTGCTTCAGTTATTGGAAAGCCTTTTATTAACTTATTGGCAGATCCAATAACAGACGCTTTTAAATATTGTAATTTTTGCAAATCGGAAAGCTGAGTGTTCTCATGAATAGTGGTTACGAATATTTGCTTGAAGCATAACCAGTCTTCCAAATTGCCAGAGAAATGTGGCAAATCAAATTTTGGAAGGTGAATAGATTGCTTCGAAACAGAACAAGAATTTTCATTAACCTGTGTTACAACTTTAGTGTTCTGAAAACAAGAAAGTTCTAATCTTGACTCTATCTGATATTTTATACGAATAAGTTTCTCTGTCCATTTTTCATTATCTTCAATTTCCTTTTTTAATTCATCTAAATCAGAAATAACTTCCTCAACTTCATTATTAATTTGTTCTAATTGAGTTTGCCTTTCATGCAAATGATATTTCAAAATTTTTATTTCTTGAATATCTAAAGGATCCGCTTCCAAAGCTTTTATCGCTTTGTTTTCAAATTTAGTCACTGACGACCGAATAATAGTTCTTTTTACTTTTAGTTTTTCAATTTTCGAAGCCATTAGAACATTTTTTTTTTTTTCCTCAAATTTGAAGAATATTAATTTTTACTAAAAGATTTCATAATTTAATATATCTACGGCTCTAGACGGCCAAAAATATGGAGGGATTTTGAATAGAATTGTGGACTGTATGGTTTTAAAAATCGCTGGTTTAAATTATATTAAATCATAAATCAGTTTAAAATGAATTTGAAGGACTCACCTTCCTTTCAATTGAATTAATAACATCATATTTAAGAAACAGTGAATAAAAGCTTGAATACATACACAAAATAGAATATAAACGTGAATTATTGAATTTATTTCAGCTCATACGTTAGAATAGAATTTTTCCAGCATACCGCTAGAACAGAACAAAAAGAACCAACTAGAATAGAACCGCAGAAAAGTAAAACGGTTCACAGCAAATTGAAAAGAATTATTTAAAGTATAACTAACAATCAATTGAAAACATGAATAAAATAAATAATAATAAAAGAAAAAGAATTAATTTAGTGTTTAAAACACATTAAAATATCAATAAAAAGAATGAATTTAAATCAAAGTTTTTTACTAAAGTTCTTTCAAAATTGCATAGTGCTGCCATCTATTGTCAAAATTCAGAGTTATTAGAAATCTGAACAATAATTATTGTTATATTTGAAATAATAATTTTATCTTTTTACAGTTTTAAAAGTGGCTTTTTGTCATTTGTATAAATGTATAACTAAAAAAAAAATCTGAAAATTTAACTTGACAGCTCGCTCTCAAATTACAAAATGTTAACGGAGGGCAAGTCTTGACTTCAGTTAAATATTGTTTTTATTTAAAATCGCTAATTTTCAACGAAATTTAGCGAATTTTTTGACTGGGAACTCGTAATCACTATTTTTAACCTTTTTTTTTTTTTTTTTTTTTGTCAAAATTGGTCAAAATCAGAGATTTTTTTAAAAAATGCTTTTTTATACCCTAATAAAAATAATAATAGTAATAAAACATGCTATCAGAGATAAATTGAATGTTAAAAGATTGACAGCTCGCAAATTTTTCAATATCACTGACAAAAGTCTTTGAAAAAAAAAAATCCATTTTAAGTAATTTTGAAAAATCTCTATAAAATCTCTCATTTTTAGCTTAATTTATAAATTTTTGGACTGTGAACTCATAAACACTAATTATAATTTGGAAGATTGCCAGTTCACTAATTTTATAAAGCATGATTTGGAAATTGAAAGATTGACAGCGCGCAATTTTTAAAATCAATGCAAAGTGGCGAAAAAGACACATTTCTATTAGGAAAAAAAAAAAAGAAAAAAGAAATCTATCCAATAAATTTTCATCAAACATAGTTAAGAACCATCCTAATACGTTTTTAGAATAATTAATAATAATAATAATAATAATAGCTACAATTCGGATTATTCGTTAGGATACTACAGTTAGTAGGGCAAAGTCTTCAAACTTATAACACCCCACTTTTTTGGTCGGCGGTTAAAAATTACCGTTAGTCGACAGTTTGAAATCAAGTCATAAATATCGAAGTGTATACTAATTTTACGTTTTGTATTTTGAATCATTTTTTCTTATTTAAGCATTTCCCGGTCAACAGAGAACCTACTGCATTTTATTTCAAAGTATTTTTAACTTTGAAATAGCTGCTTTTCTTACTTGAACAAAAATTTACAAGTTTACTTATTAAACATTTCATCTGTTACTGTACTTCAGGCATTATGACCATATTTTATGCGAAAGTTCAGCATACCAGCTCCATAAAATGACCATAGAAGATTGTAGACATGTTGCATATATACCTCCTACTGTGCCATAAGGATACATGTAGTATATATTTCTTCTTTCTCCGTAGCAGAACTGAATAAAGTTGAACGTACTTACTCTTACGATATTTGCCGTAGGCTGATCGACGTTTTTATTCATGCACTGACCTTTTTTGCTTCTCTCACTTAACAACTTTGTTTCTTTTTTTAGTTTCCCGTTATCTGAAATAAATATCTATTAAGAAGACTATTAACTATGTACGATACAAATATAAGCTTATATTGTTTTATTTTATTGGATGCGTAATTAGAATTATGACCACGCAACACACGTTCGCTATTTTTCTTTAGAAACAGATTTGTTCGATTTTTTTAACGAGAGAGTTTCGGTAATTTTTATCTCATTAAAATATACCTTTAATATATCCTTAAAAATCAGGATTAGATGGTTCTTTTGTTTTGTTTCATAGATTGTTAATTTAGATATCATGTGCATCTGGATAATTATTATTACATTTTTCTGCGTTCAATAGAAGAAAGTAGTGGATTCGTAAAAATTTGCGACTTCCGACTTTTTGATAAATTTACACGTTTTGAGATGTCTGATTTGACCATATTAAGCAACCGTCTGTATGGCAGTGGAAAAAATCTTTTGTTAGCTCTAGATCCAGAACAATGAATAAAAATTTCATGAAAAGTTATGTTTAATTGCACCTTGACATAAATTGGTGTCTATGAACTTTTGGTGCATATCGCTAAACAGGTTGCGCTTTAACCAGTCATTGTGAAATTAATGTACATATTTATAATAATAATTTTATATGATATTACAATTGTTATAATTATTAAATAATTATTTAGTTACTTTTTAAAATGCTTAAATGATGATTTAAAATATAGTTAAAAATATATAAAAATATTTAAATAATAATTATTTAATAATTATTTAAAATTTCATTTATAACAATAATAGTTAATCAGGATTAATTTTTTGAATATGTAGAAGCATCGCTTTCCCGATGGAGGGAAAGTCCCCCCCCCCCCTCGGGTTTGTAAAATTTCAATAAGAGTATGTGAAAAAAAAAAAAAAAAAAAGAAAGAAAGAAATACTTGCCTTGCGATAGTTTGAAGCTAAGTTATTGATTTTTCTCAATTTCAAGGAGAAAAAATATTTTTTATTTATTGTTTTTGCAATGTAAAATGCAGTGGTGACTGTTTTGGTCTGAATTACGTAAATTTGTATAAGAAAATACATAAGAAAGTTTTGTGATGGATACAGCATACTTCAAGTTTTCATTATTAAAAACTTTCCAACAAAGTTGAAAAAGGTTATAACGAATTCAGTTTATCTCTGTCTCTGCCCGTGATTTCTGTAAATTAATTCAAAATGCCTTGAAACTGACAGTGACACATGCTATTTAGGTATAATACTATTGCATATTTTCAAATGAAAATATTATAAATTAGTACCATGGTTTAAGCCTGGCGCAAAAAGTATTGCTTTTCGGAAATTGGTATGTTTTTCGTAAAAAAAACAGACAACTTTCATCTTAACCCCCAGAAAACCTTAAGAGTTAAAAAAAAAAAAAAAAAAAAACACGTGTTCAATAGTTTTACACAAAGAACATATCCTGAAATGTTGAACAAAATCAAAATTATCAATTATGCTTCTTAAAAAAAAAAAAAAAAATACAAATTTTTAATATGAATGTTTTCTGATTTCAGAAATTTGATGTTTCTATTGGTTGGGTTGATGTACGTCGCAATGAAGCTATTGGCGACGGTCTGGGATTCACCCTTAAAATAGGTCCAGTATGCTTTTATGCTTAAATTCGTACCGTTCTCCCAGTGTGTTGCCGAGATATTCCTTTTGTGACTATCAGTGAATCGATGAACTTCCTGTGTCGTACTACATTTCCTACTGTTGCTAGACCAAATTGTTCAACGTACTGTTGAATTAAAAAATAAATAAATAAAATAAAGTTGCTGGACACGATTGATTTTTTTACATGTTTAACTGAAATTATCTTTTCCAAAATGTAATGAAAAGGATAATAACTTTCTGTTGCCGTAGTGCTTTGGCTAATCATTAAATATTAATAGGATCCACCCGTATTGGTCATAGCAACATCTGTGATACGTGGAAATAGCTTTGTTATCCTTATCCGTTTCCATCCAGATGCAGGAATTTACTGCATGCATATGCTAAATTATAATAAATATAATTAATTATATCTTCTAATTTTATCACATATATCTTGTTTAGTTTAACAACAAACCCAAATTTGTAGTGATTGGTCTATTTTTACAAAAGTTAAAATCATACCTTGGATTTTAATAAAGTTTATAATGGAACATTGTGACAACGAATTTTTTTAAATATAAAAGTTCATCAAAGTCAGTTTATTTGTTCAACATGCGTGTAAACGTTAATAATAATAATAATAATAATAATATGATGATGATGATAATGTTGAGTTATACTTATAACCTTCTTTTCTTGATTTCTGAATCTCAGAATGCATTCTCTGAAAACAATCTTTAACTAGATTTTTTTTTTTTTTTTTTTTTTTTTTTTGAAGTAAAATTTATACAACTTGTTTATATTTTTACAATTTAAATATATTGCTTTAAAACAGCTCTTTGACAAAATAGGCATTTGCTTTCTTCGTGCACTTTAGATATTTCTTCTATTATCGCTAACATCCTTAGTTGTAAGGCCTTCTAAACTTGGAGAATGGTTATCTTTACTCTCTATTCCTAAATATCAATGGAATTTATCTATCAGTAATAGGAGGGGGGGGGGGGGCTATGAAATATGCTTTGGAATTTACATTGCCTGTTAACCGCGACTGTTTTATCAACATTAAATATAATAATTTAAATAAATTAAACATTTTATTATAATGTCAGTTAATTTTTTAATTATACTGATGTTATGCTTTGAAAATTAAGTTAAGAATTCGTTGAATTTTTATTGCTGCAGTGTATTTGTATTTACAAATGTATGTTTGAATTCTTGGGATATTTTAAGTATTAGAATTTCTGGAGAACATCTACAACTTCTTTTCAAATTCTGAAAAATAGCTTCTTGTCTTTCAGTGCCTATTTTCTTCTTTTTTTTTTTATAACCCAACCCAGTTTACCGAAAGCATATGCTATATGCTTCTTTAACCATATGTTTTCTGACCTTTGCTGGCTTCTATTAAGCACAGTTTATTCTTGCTGATTAGAGGATTTGATTTGTCTATGCTATAATTAATTCATTAGCCTTGAGTCCCAAATGTTAGCAGCTGTTGTGGAAAATCCAGCAAAAGAAAAAAAAAAAAAGTTATGATGTAGCGATCATCAAGTGTCAAGTATATTAACCCTTTATAAGAACCATTTGCTATTTTTCTTGAATTTTGAGAACTGGCATTCTAAAAACTTCGCAAACTTCTGTGCACATGAGTCATAAATTTCGTTTTGATGAATGATTACTAGCTGTCAATTTAGTTGAGTGTTACGTTTTTAAAAATAGCTCTGATATCCCCCCCCCCCCTTTAAGTGTTAGAATGCAGTTTTATTCAAGCAGAGAAAGAAATGTCGTTGAATAATGCATATCGTTCAAATTTTAGAAAGGTTGGCATGTGAAAAGATCTGTCTATCAAAAAGCGTATCAGCTCATGCGCTGCTCGCATACGAAAAAGCCAAAAATCATAATAAATAGGATGATTCATCAAAGAAAGATGCCTTTTTATAGGGTGTTTCATAAACCTTCACTATCGTTTTATTATTTTTTGGTAATATCTAGAAAGGCTGTAATAATAATATAAATAAATGAACAAAACTTGATCAATGTTAATAGAATAAATTAATTGAAAAATATGCAGGTTATAAGAATATTACTGAATGAGCTAGGTGTGTTTTAAACCTGTCAGCATAAACGTAAAATAAACTAGTTAACAACGATAACAAAAATAACAATTATTATTATTATTGCATATCAGTACATAGATTTTCGCAAATACAAAAGAAAATTGAAAATTTCACAGGATGATATTGTTTTCTGTCATGTTTTAAATACTGAGCAAAAAAAAAAAAAAAAAAAAAGAATTAATTAAAATATCTGACTTTCTTTGAAGTAAGATAATTGAACTTTCGTATGGCATTTAAACGACACATTTCGGTAAATGGGTTTAGGTTTTAGAAAACGAATTATGAAATTAATTGAAGAATTTAAAATAATTTGAAAATATACTATATGGGATGATATAAACTCCGGCAGTGATATAAAACATACAAAACGCTTATTAGCGGCGGGGGACGGGGGGGGGGGATTTCGTAAAATTCTAATCATGCAACTTTTTTTGTATGTTTCAGTGCTCCACACCATCCTTTGAATTTTAGAAAATAAAAATTATTTTTTTAAAAAGTTGTATTTTGTATAAGGGTTTTTTAATTATTTTTATTATTATTATTACTATTATTTACTTATATGCTGAACACTTATTATTTTTTTTTTTTTTAATGTAATTTTGTTGAAATTTAATGCAATTTTTTCTAATTCAAAAACTAAAATGATTTTATAAATTAACTTATCAGTGAATCCGTAAAATAATACCCAATTAGAATCTGTTGTTTGTTGCACTATGATAATGAAAAATCGAGGGTAAAAATAATAATGATTACAAGGTAGCAAAGTTCATTACCCCCCCCCCCCCCCCCCCCCCCCCCCCAAAAAAAAAAAAAAAAAAAAAAAAAAAATCAAATTTTATTTTTTATTTAGAAAATTTTAATATACTTAATATTAATTCATTTTAATGCATAAGTACGCAGTTTTCGCAATTCTAAACTGCAATTAAAAAAGAAAGTTTTATAATAACTAAAATCCCCTAAACCAATTTAAAAATTCACACGATAACTCTATTTTTCATATATGTTATGCTTTACAAGTTCAGGTTATTAATTTCAAGTTCCTATTATTATTATTTCTTCAAAAATTATGAATATGCTCAGAAGTTCATATGCGGTGTTTACCTACTTTTAATTATACCTTTAACTTATATATAATAGTAATATTGATTTTTATAGCATAAATTAAATTCAATAACTTGCAAATAACCTTTACTGATTTGTCATTATGCGCTACGTGTTTTTACTTCCATTACCCTACTACCGTAGGTAATGGAAGTATATTGTATTTGGTCCAAAAATTCGATATCGAGATTTCACCTGATTTACACGTTTTAAGGTCACATGAGTCCAAAAAAGTGGTTTTTGGTAATTGGTCAGTGTGTGTATGTTTGTATGTATGTGTGGAATCTTCTGGCTATCATATCTCCGAAACTAATAAAGATAGAACTACAAAACTTCAGCATTAAGACAGGTTTGGTGTACAGATGAATTTTCCAAATTTTGGTGAAAATAACGATTTTCTTCAAATTTGCTATATAAACACTCTATTAGATGTCCTTTTGAATGATATAGTTGGTTAGTTCAGGAAAATTGATAGGCGTCCTGTATAAATAGCTCAATTTCAGTCCTTTAAAAACGGCTGTACGGATTTTTTTCAAACTCGCCCTATTAATAACTCACTTTTAAATATCCTTTTGTATGTAATTATTGTTTTCCGGTCAATAATTGATTTTTTGTAAAAGTTGGTATCTCAAAAACGGCTCTAATGATTTTCTTGAAAATTGTTATATAAAACCATTTCTTTTTCGTGTATTACGTGGTTATTAGAGGGAAATTAACAGTCTTTCTGCTTAGGTAGGTCATCTTCAAATCTCGGAAATTTGTGTTAAAAAAAAAAAAAAAAAAACTACGATTTTTTTTTTCTCTTATTTTTTACCTCGCTATATGTAAGCTTCGTTTTATATGTCTTTATAAGTTTTTCTAACCGGAAAATTTTTAGGTTTCTATTTCTTTAGGTAACGTTTATGTTTTCTGATCACATTATCTCTCAAAAATGCATATAATACGTGTAATAGTGAGTAATGGAAGTCATGTGGTTGTTTCACACCAGATTTTTTAGATTATTGTAAATACTTTTCTTTTCTTTATTTTTCTGTTTTTAAGTGTAAGTTATTAATTCTAATAAAATATATGTTATAAATATATATACAGGGTGTCCCAAAAGGGTTGAAACGTGCTTTAGTCCTTTATTTATCGGAGAGAAGTGGGCAACGTAAATTGTAAAACTGTTCGAAAGGTGCGAAATAAGGCCAAGTAAAAAAAAAAAAAAAAAGTTTTAAAATGTTATCTCTCTAGACAAAATCGGTCAATTAAGAAGTTTTTCTTTTTAGCGCAACCAACATAATTCCAAAATACTGCGTACCTGCATCTTTAAAATTGAATGAATTATACTTTACGAAAACTAGAAGCTGAATGTAGGGACCATATATCAAACAGAAATGTAAATTTGTAACATATTATAAAAGGTAATAAACAGGATAATATTTACATTAAAACAATTTTTGCCTGTTTAGAGTAGATTTACAATCCAGTAATGCATTCTAAACAGTTTTTTACAGTACAACTAACGATTTTTAGCTGAAAAAACGAATCACAATCCAGACGAGTCTTCTAAATCGTTTAACAATAATAATAAATATATGCTAAGTATGTATTTTCTAAATTTATCATATATTTTCAAAACGACATTGTAACAAATTAAATTAGACGATTTCTTTTCTTTTCTTTCATATAATTGTAATTTAGCCATTTCAAAAAATGAATGAATAAATAAATAAATAAATAAAAACTATATATTGATTAAAACTGCATAAAATTGTTGAATGTAAAAGGTTTCCAAATCTTTTTTTCACAGGATGATAAATTCGAAACAAATCTAAGTTCTAAATTTATGTTCTGTATCAGTGTCTGTTTAAATTTTTATTTACTAGTGTATAAAATATGTAGCTTTTTTTTTTTTTTTTTTTTTTTTTAATACATTTTATAAAATATCTATCAATTTGTATGAATATATATATTTTTTAATTATGTACCCTTATAGCGAAACCATATAAAACGAAACTGGGGGCTTTTTGTGTCTCGCGGACTGCATAAACAGACCATTATTTATCTCTATTTAGTGTTGACTCTAGAACAAAAGGGCCGCTGGGGGGAACTCGATAAAAGGGCACTTTAATACCCTCAAAAGGGGCACTATAATATTCTCAATAATTCAAAAAGGGCACTATAACATCTTCATAATATATCACTTACAAAATGTACCCCCCCCCCCCCCCCCAAAAAAAAAAAAAAAAAAAAAACTTACTAATTTTTTTTATAGCAGCAATGTATCAAAGGTATAAATAAATAAACAAAATAATGAAATTTTAAAAGAAAAGAAAAATCAGATATAAAAAAAAAGCTTGTACAAATAATATTATATCATAGAATGCACCAAGACAAAATCAGATTTTTATGAGAAACAATTTTGAAAATTTTTTACATTTTTGAATGAAATATATCACTTACAAAATGTAGCCCCGAATTTTTAGTTGCTATTTGGTATACTGAATATTCATTATTCAGTAATAATCAAACATTTAGTGCATGCCTATTCAAAAGAAACTTGTTTAATTACAAGAACAAGACAATTGATGTGAAAATAATTTCAATGCTATACTTTAAACAGATACAAAAATTGAATTTTTTTAAACAAAATCTTAAATTTTTGGAGTAATAATAAAGTCAAAATAATGGACAATTTTAATAGTTTGGATATTAGAAAATGTAATAAAACTGAATCTACAATAAAATAATTGAAATTGTACAACATTAAATTCAATTTTAGTACAAACTAACAGCCATGAACTTTTCTGAAACTTTTTTTTTCTTTCTTTCTTAAGATTATTGCTAAATATACCTCAAAAATCGAGAGTTTCTCGTAGAGGAGAGGGGGGGGGGGTAGAATTACGTTTTTACCGTTAATTAAATAAATATGCTATTTTTCCCGTATTTGACAGAATTCGCGATATTTTTACGACCGATTGCCGAAATTTTTAATTATTTCCCTGCAAATTTACAAAATCTACTTTTAATAGCAAATAATTGCTAATAATATACTATAATTTTGAATCTAATTGATAAAATTCACTCTTCTTTCAAGGATGATTCCTAAAATTCGCGATATTTCTGCGGTTAATTATATCGAAAATGGTGTTAATTATTAACAAAATATACAATTATCTGGCTGCTAATCGATGAAATTTGAACCCTTTTTAAAGCTACATCCCCCAAATACCAAACTTTGCTGTTAATCGATGAAATACGCACTTTTTTCAAAACCTAATCCAGAAATATGTGAAAATTTACAGATGAATTAAAAAACACCGGATTATTTCACAGCTAATTGTCAAAAATTACGTTTACTCGGAACTAAATTATTTTTTTCTCCTAATAGGTAAAAAATTGCGCATTTTTTTTTCAAAGCAGATTTCTGAAATACGCGATTATTATGCGGCCGATTGTCGAAACACGCTATTAATCTATGAAAAATGCGTTCTTCTGAAAGCTGAATCTTAAATACTCAACTATTTTGCCACTAATCAATGAAATTTGCATTTTTTATTTTATTTTATTTTATTTTATTTTTTTAAGCGGAATCTCGGAAATCGGGAATAATTTTGAAGTAGATTTCGCAAATACGGTATCGCTTACCCACTAATAATAAAAAAAAAATTACGTTTTATATGCTATCATTTGACTGCTAGCCAATAAAGTTTTTTTTTTTTTTTCCTCTAGTTGATTTCAGTAAATCGCGATACATTAGTAGCCGATAACGGAAACACGCAATCATTTCGCCGCTAATTAACAAAATTTATGTTTAATCGCAATTAATCGCTGAAAAAGGCTTTTGATGCTAATCGATGAATTTCTTGCTTTTTTCAAACATGATTTGCATTATACGTATAATTTTGTGGCTTTTTGTAAAAATACGGAATTATTTTACAGCTAATTTTTAAAATTATGTAATCGTAAACTAATTGCTAAAATAGATGTTATTTTTCTAAAAATGTGTAATTATTTAGTCATAAATCAGCTTTTTTTTTTTTTTTTTTTTTTTTTTAATTTGATTACTGAAATGTCATTTTTTGCGGCTGATTTATAAAATACGCAATTTTCTTGACAAATCCATTTTAAATCCGACGATTTTTGTGAAAGTCCCATTTTCAGATATGAAAATTTCTTAGAATCACCCACGCACTATAAAAACTAAGTTATCGCGTATTCAGTTACCCCAACAAAAAGCACAGAAAATATTCTTTCTCTTTCTCCAACGCTAGATACTTGGTACGATAAAGTTTGAAATTTTCCATGATTTTCTCAGAAACTTGTATATTAAAACACTTACGAAAGTTTCCTATTGCAGAGGACAATTCCTCCGTTAAAGTCTGACTAAATACTGTTTTCTCCAAAACTCGCGTGATTACGGCCTAAGACACTTTAGAAAGTCTCCCACGGAAGATAGCTCTTCCTGGTCTTAGATTCCTTGCGTTGTCAATCGTACTTAAAGTTCAGTAGCTTTGAATCCATTATTTTTATGAATAAATAATTAAAATAAACAATTTTTTTCGTTAGAAAGTATTATTTTTAAGCGACTTATTAAGCATTAAGATAACCCATGAAGATTTAATCATGAATTTGAATCATGGCATTCCGTTTCTTTCTTCCCCCCTTCCAGCTTGCGGTTTTAATTAAGCACACTCTCAGCTAATGTAAACAAATACTTATTCCCGTTCTGAGTCAGCAATATTTCGATTACGCAATGCCTAGCACTAGAATGTTTTTTTTTTTTTTTTTCTTTACTATTTATTTATGAGTATTGTACGGTGAAGCATCTGGTTCTTCAGCTAGATTGCAAAAGTTAGTTTTGTTATTTTTTTTGTTATTATTATTATTTTTTTTTTTTTTCAAAAGGAGTTGAAAATAGATAAATAATAATAGATAAAAAATAAAATTAAAAGAATTCTGTTTATGCGGCAACTGTTGGAAATGCAAAATCAAAAGTTGATAAGGATTGGATCGCGATATGTGTGCAAGGCAAAAAAGAAAAGAAAAAAGAATAGTTTTTTTTTTTTTTTTTTTTTTTTTTTTTTCCAGTGTCTGCCACTATTCAGTTTTATGTATTCAATAAAATATATTTAGCTAGGTGGTCAAGGCTGAATTTGCGGAGCATAAAAAAATAACTCGGAGTTTTTTAATTTTTTCGGAGAAACTTCGCAGAAATCGGAGCAGTTGGGAACCCAGTGAAAAATACAAATAAGGGCCGCCGGGCGCTAAAAATGAGTTAGTAACGGCCGCCGGGCGCTAGAAATAAGTTAGTAAGGGCCGCGGGGCGCAAAAATGTGTTAGTAATGGGCCACCGGGCGCTGCGCCCTGCTAAATCGGCCTAGAGTCAACACTACTATTTAGGTTTTATTTAAATGAATTTCGGAATTTCTGCTCACACGTTGCCATTTTTTTTTATCTATATTTCTATTATTAATTTGTACATATGTGATCCCTATTTTCAGCCAAGAAAAAGTCTTTTAAGTAAAAAAAAAAAAAAAAAAAAAAAAAAGCATACATATATATATATCGGGAAATAAGAACTTCTCAGTTGACCAAATTTGTCTACAGGGGCTGTGTAAAAATTTAAAATGAGCAATATTTTAAAAATTAGCGAGGAATTTTTTTTTAATGCAGTTTTTTTCCCCAGTTTACATTGTTTACTTACCTTTAACAAATATATAGTTAAAGCTTGTTTCAATCGTTTTAGGACGTATTATTAGTAAAATGCAAAAATTTTACTATCGTAACCATTCGCAAATTAATGAAAAGTATCAGCTTTAAGGAAAAAGTACTTATGCTGTTATCATGCATCCCTTAGAATGACATACGACTTAAACTATGCATTAACTTGTCGTACAATGTCAGGAAAGCCATAGTATCATCACCTTGATCGGCTGAGATAATGATAACAAATCTCTCTTATTGTTTCACTCTCTCATTTGTTATCTTTTACAGCATCATGCGCGTTTTTTTTTTTTTTTTTTAATACTCAGTTATATTGATAAAGATAGGCAATGGATTTTAAGAACGTAACCTGATTAGTTTTGCTTTCAACAGTCGTTTGTTGCTTCCGGGGTCCACAAACTTATTATATATGTTCTTTATTCCGAAACAGCATTTAGCAAAGATTTACAAGATTTGTGAAAAATAGTCTTCACAGTGATGTGAAATTCTTTTCGGCTTTCTACCCGAGCGATACAGTGATCGCCCTCATGAAAATCCTTGAAAAATCTTCTTTGCTCCTGTTTGACAAATACTGATATACAGCGTTTCTGAAATTTCTAGTGCTTAACCGAGGATATCCATGGGAATAAACTGAAGTCTTTAACCCTAGAAACAGCGTTTAAATGAAATATGTTCCAATTGATCACAGGGTTTTATTTATTTATTACTTAAAAAAAAAAAAAAAAAAAAAAAAATACACAAACTTTTTTATGTTGTTTTTAAGGCATGTTTTAACCTTTGGATAATTGTACAGTTGATACTTTTAATTAATTACAAAAATAAATGTAGCAAATTATTTCTGTAACTAAATTTTTCATTGTTTTTCATGATTCGTAAGATAATTTAATTTAGAATTTATACGTATAACTTGTATTAAAATTATTTAATATTTTCATTATTCTTAATCCCAAATTAATCAGGGCTGCCGGATTTCAGCCAGGCTAAAAAAAAAGCTCCACCCCCCCTTTTTTTTTGGGGGGGGGGGGTAAACCGCTTAAAAAAGCCGACTTTTATATATGTATATATATATATATATATATAAATCCATTCTGTTTAAAAAAACATTAAAATAAAAGTGATACATTTATATAATCATATTATTACTGTAATAAAAAAATTGAATAAAGTAAGAGTAAAAAATCGCTTAATAAATATAATTCTAAATCACAATTATATGAAAACAATCAATGCTCTTATTAGAAAATGAATCCTCTTCAATACAATTTAATTTATTAATAAATAATTCTTACTCAATAACATTACTTTAGGAAATAAAATTACCAATAATTTCATTTGTTTTTAAAATAACAATGTACTTTTGTCTTTAAAATGACAATGTAATTTTTCGTCTTTTCCAGCACCCAATTTCTTAGTGTTTTCTAAGCAAAGCGATTTGTAGGGGGGGGGGATCCTTTTAATTGAAGCCTAAGTTGCATCATAGCTCAGTAATTTAACAAAGTTATTACAAAAAACTTATTAACAGATTCAAACAGAAACTGAAGAGAAATAGCATTTCTCAGCCTTTATTCCCAACTTCTACATTCTTTCAAAATATATGATTTATTTGTTGATCAATCCATAACCAATATATAGTTAATTCTTAGATCAATCTCCTTCTATCATAAAAAATGTGTTCTAGCCAAAATTAATTTAACTCTCTTTCAATATAAATGTGGGAAGAAACAAGAATAGAAAATATTTAGTACATTATTAATATGGAAGTGGAAGTGTTTATTTATCAAAGAAAGAGAAGTACTTGAAGTTCTAAATATACAAAAGGAAACTATGCATATTGATAACTGACAGTAACTTTTATGTTTCTTCCCTATGAGCAAAATGACTTTAAATATGTTCATATTATAATGTACATGCTAGGAACAATTATTCAAATATTTTTTATTCATTTGTATATTGCTTTAATATCTTTAAAAAATTAAATATTAATGAAATTGAGCAATGCCCTTATACCTATAATAATATAGGATGTTATTATCACATTGTTTATTTATTATATGCTATTATTATAACAATAATTTGAATATGATTTTTAATTTTATTTTTTTTTTAAAGTTTTTTTATGTAAAGGGACATTAGTAACATAAATTATATAAGGTATTAAATGCATAGTAAAACTTCAGTAAAAAAACCCAATAAAAACCGGTTTTTATTATTAAAAAAAAAAAAAAAAAAAAAAAAAAAAAGCCGGTCTGGTCTTTTTTTAAAAAGGTCAGCTTTTTTGCAGCTCTGAAATCAATTTTTTTTTCTTTTTTTTTTCTGTTTGCTCTTTATTATTATTATTATTATTATTATTTATTTTATTATTTTTCATATTTACGAGATATTTTTAAATGCAGTAATTTTCCGCGGATTATCTGATAAAAAAGCGAAAATGCATGAGGTGCGTATTATCTGCTGATGCATATTATCAATTGACTATTTATCTGAGCCACAGTTGTACTTTCATTTTTTATTCTACTTAAACAAAAATGAAATATAAATTTGATTTTTCATTCTACAGGTGGTGTTATCAAACACCACCATGTAAAATGTTTTATCTTGTAGGTGCAGAACATATTTTATTTTATTGGGTGTTCAAAAGTAGATACTTGTTTATTTATTATCATTTCTACTGGCAAGTTCTGTCCGTTTGAATAAACAAACTGACACCGGAAATTTTTATTCGATGGTATTTATGTACTACTTAAGAAGATTGATATAATGGTCAAGTATGATATAAGTATGCATAAGTTAAAATTTTCAGTCAACTTCCGGTGGCAGTTTTTAATTTAAACGGGCAGAACATTTCGGTAGATATTACAAAATGCATACTGTGTGCTTTTGTACTTGATTACAATATTTCATTTGTAAAGTATCACATCACCCATCACACAGGACAATGTAGAAAAGAACTATATATGACAAAGATGAAAAATAAATCTGAAAAAGAGCTTTTTTAGGTAGGTAGGTAGGGGGGATATTTGAGACATATGCTATACCACAAGTGCAGCTTCATCTCGAAAAATCTATTTTTGAATCAGAATATAACTATCTACAAATATCTTCATATTAAAAATTATAAGGGCTATGTATTTTAACATTTCTGCAGACTTTAATGTTAGTAATTTTGCTTTTTACAGCAAAGTAACCTATTGGATCAATTTGGCTTTTATTGTTTTTCACCAGTAACAGATTATCCGCGGATAATCTGCCGATACGGATTACCTATAAATATTTTTTTTTAAGTTCTTTAAAAAGCTGCAGATTATCTGCCGTTGCGGATTATACGCCAAAAATTACGGTACTTTATCCCAGGATTTATATATTATTCATTCATTCTGTAGAATGCTGTTTAAAAACATTTTAATTCAAGTTATATCTTAATATGTAAATTCTAATTAGCTATCTTATGAATTGTAAACTAATACTGAAAAATTTTTACTACACTAATCATTTGCTACATTTTTTATTTTAAGTAATTCTTACTTTTATGATTTTCCTAAAGCCGAGACGTCAACTACAACTTTTTGCGAAATTTTAATTTGAATTTAAAACACTCGTGATCATTTGAAAGAGTCATTTTTTGCGTGTATTAAAGCATTTTAAAAGTTATAAGACGCCTTAAAGGAATGGTGGACATTGGAAATCAGTCTTTGAAATTACTGTCTTAGTATTATGAATTAGCATTACTGTCTTCCATACATTAATATAGTATTAAATTTCTCGAAAACTATTAAAATTAAAATTTTATTTATTTATTTTTTGAAAATTTTGAAAATGTTCATATTTAATTAAGTTTTTAAAATTTTTCCTCGATTTTACATTATTATAGTTTAACAATATATTCTAAACATATTTGTGCATTCATTTGTGGATAGATTATTATTATTTAAATATTTTTATGTTTGAATGTTAAAAATTTGCATGAAATTTCAGCATTCAAACATAAAAATATTAAAAAAACAATTAACTTTTACAAATCAGTGAACAAATTAATGAACCAGGGTTTTGGACCCGCCCACAAACCCCAAAAAACCTGGGCGTTTTCTTTTTTTTCTTTTTTTTTTTTTTTTTTTTTTTTAGGGGGGAGGGGGGTTACCCACTTAAAAACCCACAATAAAACCCACTTTCAAGTGAGTTTTATTGGGCTTTTTAAATCTAATAATTTATTTATTTATTTTAATAATTTATTATTTTTTCACTTATATTCTTTTTACTTAACATAATTATATATGTAATAATTATGTATATAACTGCATGACATAGTGTATCATATTAGTGATATATATGCCAGTTTGAAATTATGTAATTATTTTTCAACTGCGTTAAAAAAAATTCCTTTCATTTAGACCATCTATCTGCAATATCTCTTTTGAAGAGAACAGTTTTGAAAAAAGAAAAAGGAACAAAATTGCAAGTCATTTTTGTATTTGAAAGGCATGATGTTAAAAAAAAAGGGCAATATTTTGTCTAAAATTCTAAGGATTGAACAACAAATGTTAAACATACTAACAAATATTGACCTTGTAAGTTTCAATGCAGGCTTAAAAATGGGATTCTTTTGTTGCCCCTCACAAACTTCAGATTCATTAAAACACCCCTTTAAAAAGATTTAGTTCTTTAAAAATGATATTTTTATAAAAAAAAAAAAAAATTCTGTTTCTAGAATTATTTTTAATGATTATACCTATAACTTGGTTCAATGAAACAACACTATTAACTTGATAATAAACATTTATACAGAACGACTGATAAAATGGAAGGTGTTACATGATATATATATACATATATTTATTTATTATTAATAATATTTACTACTCTACTGAGAAGCCAGGACTCAATGTTTTTTTTTTTAAACCGTGTAATGAACAGATATAGTATTTAGAATATAAACATATAATGATGTATAAATATAATAATTTGAAATCGAGAGAAAATTTTAAAAACTCAATCGCATAGAACATTTAAAAAATTAAAATGAATAAATAAAATGAAATAAAATTTTGAATTTTAATTTTTCTAACTTTAATAGTTTTCGAGAAATTTTAATGTATTTAGTTTTAACACTTTTCAGTGCGCATGTATGCAAATTTTCATAATTCTGAGACAGTAATTTGAAATATCCATTCCCAACAATTTTCAACCGCCATTATCCCCTTAAATAAAATTAATGAATTATGTTCATCGTTAACTATTATTGCTCAAATTATTAGAGCCAATTTCTGAAATGTTTTGAAGCATTATCAGTTACTTGCGTTCTTAAAACATTATTTAATTGAGAATTTTGCTCCCATAAAAATCGTTTTAGAAAATTGAAAGTATAAAACGACATTAAAAAGTTCTATATTTAGCTTATATTCCTCCTACATTTTTCTTTATACGCTTGTCGCTTAATGGGAGCTTAATTTTTTTTTATTGCATAATGTCAGTTTATTAACTTTTTGTTCTTAAATTTACTCTAAACCTTAGTAACAAATAACGGATTTATAAAAACGTAAATGCTGTCCTTTTAATTAAAAGAATGTACAAAAGACGTTATGGATCTTTTTGTTGTTGCCACAGCTTACGTCTGGAAAAGAAAAGAATATTTTTGCTGGTTTTACAAAAGTTTTTTCCGACTCGATAAATAATATTGTTATTTACTTTTTTTCTTTGAAATGATAGAGATTTTTTGAAAATAATAATAAAGGGAGAACCTCTACTGACTTGTTTATTTATTTCTCTTTTTTTTCCATACGTTTTAAAAATGTGCTATCTTTTAATAATGAAACAGTGTAGTTTTTAATTAAACTTTCGGAAACGATTGTTTTTCTTCCTAGAGAAAAATTGAATCTTATGAAAATTTGATGGAGCATGATTTTATATTTCAAAATTAAAATATAAAAATTATCTTCTTGTAAAATAATGATAACGAGCATGCATTAAAAGAACATATAAATATATAAATATATTGTAAAAAAAACTTATTTATTTATTTTGAAAAGTCAAAGTAAAAAAAAAAAAAAAAAAAAAAAAAAAATTCTAAAGAATTCTGTGTTTTCTTTTCTCTTCCTTTCTTTTCTTCTTCTTCTTCTTCTTCTTTTTTTTTTTTTTTTTTAAGAGAGAGAGATCATGAATTTTTAAAAAATGTTTTAGTGTATGCAGAACCTTTTCAGTTGATCCCAACTTTTTATTTGTTTATTTTCTTAAAAGTTATATAAAAAATTATATGAGGAAAAATGTTTTAAAAAATGTAAAAATAAATGAAAAATTCAATCTATTGTGAAAAATAATACGAATATTTAAAGATATTAATTCATTTCATAGAATGCAATCTTACTATATTAATTATTTGACACATTTTTTCTTGTAAATAATTAAGAGGGAATTATATATATAAAGTCGTGGTGGCCGCTCCTCCTTATTGTTATTTCTGTTTTTATTAGTTCAGATTTTACCCTTGTTTCACAGTTTTCATTTATTATATCAAACATACATACTCATTTCTTTTTACACACACACACACACACATATATATATATGCCACCATAATCTGCTAGAAACAATAAAATAAAATTAATAAATAAATAAAATAATTAGTAAATCTTTATATATATATTTCTTTTGTGCGTGTGTATGTCACTGAACTCCTCCTAAACGGCTGGACTGAATTCAATGAAATTTTTTGTGTGTCTTCAGGTGGATTCGAGAATGGTTTAGATTTACAAATGAAAGTTGTAACTTAATTAGTTCTTTCTTAATTAATTTTTAACCAACTCTTTCAACAACTTTTACACCTAGATGGCGTGAGTTGTCGTAAACACGATGTCAGAATATATTTAATGTTGAAATGAAAAATGAATTTTTAACCGTATCTTACGAAGTGTTTAAAATATTTTTTCAAAGTTAATATTTTAGAATCGTAAACACGATGTCAGAATTTATTTAATGTTGAAATGAAAAATGAATTTTTAACCGTATCTTACGAAGTGTTTAAAATATTTTTTCAAAGTTAATATTTTAGAATCGTAAACACGATGTCAGAATTTATTTAATGTCGAAATGAAAAATGAATTTTTAACCGTAAGTGTTTAAAATATTTTTTCAACGTTAATATTGTTAAAATGTTAAAATTAGTTAAAATGGTATATTCTTTTACAAAATTCGTCAATATCCGACGGAGTTATTTTATGTTAAAATGAAAAATGAATTTTTAGGCCATTATTATTTGTGCAGATGGAAAATGTACTAAAAGTTTTCCGAAAAATTTCACGATCACAAATGTTGACGGATATCCAATATATCGTCGAAGAAATCCCGATAATGGCGGACAATCTTATCATCTATGGCGGTCATCTATGTCAACAACGTAGAAATTGATATTGATAACCGTTGGGTGGTCCCATATTCACCTCTGCTGAGCAAAACATTCAATGCTCATATTAATAGCAAGAAATTCAAACTTCTTCACACACCATAAATTTTAAATCAGCACAACCGGTTTCGAAAGGACGTAGCCTTTCTTCATCAGGTGCAAATACGTGCAACTGCCTTGGAGGCAAAAGCGAGACTGACAGCAGTTCTATTGCGAAGCACAGTTGGGAATTTGATCATAGTTTTAATTTTAAGAGTGCCAAAATTATCTTTCATGCCAAACGCGTTTCCGAACTGGATTTTTTAGAAAATTTAGCTATTTACCTTAATCGTGATAAAATTTTCAATGAAAAATCTGATTCCACTTTGCTGTCTACAGCCTGGAAAAATTTGTTTAATTCAATTAAATAATTTCCTTCATTATGTTTATAACATCATATTAGTTATAATAAAATAATTCTAATTTAAATAAAAATAATAATAATTAATGGATAAATTTTATTAAATTTACTTATTAGTTTAATATTATTGAAAAAAAAAATAATAATTGTTTACTCCTTTCCTCCCTCCTCATTTTGTGGTGTGTGTGTACGTGTGTTCCTCTCTGATTGGTCCTGTCCTGCAAGTTGCTTCCTATTGGTTGTTTGTGTTGCTCCTCCCCCTCTGGATTTTGTCCTGCTTTCAGTCTTGCTTTTGCCTCCAAGGCAGTTGCACGTGTTTGCACCTGATGAAGAAAGGCTACGTCCTTTCGAAACCGGTTGGGCTGATTTAAAATTTATGGTGTGTGAAGAAGTTTGAATTTCTTGCTATTGTCTGTACGCCAGTTTTTTTAATTTATTTTTGGTGCTCATATTAATGTTAAGTTCTGCAGTTCAGTGAAGAGCATCAAATACATTTCCAAGTATGTGAATAAAGGCAGTGATATGGCTGTATTTCGAGTTGAAAATACCAATGTGAATGCTCCTCCGGTGAATAACAACGATGAAATAACACTTTACCAAATTGGCCGGTACGTCAGCTCCAATGAAGCTGTTTGGCGTATCTTTGGTTTCCCAATTCATGAACGGGATCCAGCAGTTCTTCATTTAGCCGTCCATCTTGAAAATGGCCAGCACATATATTTCACGAGCGAGACAGCGATTGATCGTGCTATAAATCCACCAAAAACTACACTCACCGAATTTTTTGAATTGTGTAATCGCGCGGATGCTTTTGGTGCTTTTGCACGGACATTACTCTATTCAGAAGTACCACGCTATTTCACATGGGCTCCAACAAAAAAATGGATGCCCCGCAAGCAAGGCACGACGATTGATGCATGTCCCGGTTTATTCAAATCAAACACCTTGGGACGAGTATTTACAGTCAATCCAAGGCAGACTGAGTGCTTTTATCTTCGACTGTTATTGGTTAATGTCATCGGCCCTTTGTCATTTCGAGATTTACGTAAAGTGAATGGACAACAGTATCCAACGTATAAAGATGCATGCCTTGCACTCGGCTTGCTGGAAGACGACAACCAGTGGGAGTGTATGCTTGCTGGAGTAGGACTGAACTGTATAGCAAAACAAAGTCGTCTACTATTCGCTATAGTGTTGACTACATGTTCGCATCATACTCGCAGTTTTGGCAGGACAAGGTGGATTCTTTTTTTTTTTTTTTTTTTTTTTTTTTTGGGGGGGGGGGGGGTGCACCAGGTGGAACTGGCAAAACATTCCTTATTTCGCTAATTTTCGCCGAAATACGATCAAATAATGGCATCGCATTGGCTGTTGCATCATCTGGCATTGCGGCAACTTTATTGGATGGAGGCAGAACAGCTCATTCATTATTTAAACTGCCACTAAATATTCAAAATAACCCAGACGCAGTGTGCAACATAAAAAAATAATCGTCCATGGCCACAGTGCTGAAATAGTGTAAAATTCTTATCTGGGATGAATGCACTATGGCACACAAACATTCGATTGAGGCGTCGAACGGGACATTGAAAGATATAAAAAACAACGACAAACTATTTGGCGGCACTCTGTTACTCTTTTCAGGTGATTTCAGACAAGCACTTCCCGTTATTCCGCGTTCAACATACGCTGATGAGATCAACGCGTGCTTAAAATTATCGTTATTGTGGCGTAATGTTGAAAAAGTACAACTGAAAGTAAATTTGTGCGTTCAAAAGCTTCAAGATCCATCCGCTGAAACATTCTCAAAACAATTGTTAGATATCGGCGATGGAAAAGTTACTACATATGAAACTGGATGCATAAAATTACCGACCGATTTCTGCACAATCATTGATTCCCAAGATGCTCTTATTGACCAGATATTTCCCGATGTACACAGACGATACACAAATCATGAGTGGCTGGCAGAAAGAGCAATTTTAGCAGCAAAAAATGTGGACGTCAACGAATTGAATCTCAAGATACAACATTTGTTACCAGGAGACTTGGTGTCATACAAATCTAATGATACAGTTTGCGATGCCACCGAAGCTGTAAATTATCCAACAAAGTTTTTAAGCTCATTGGATTTACCAGGCATGCCACCGCATATTTTACAACTGAAGGTTGGATCTCCGGTTATTTTGCTTCATAATTTGAACCCACAACGGTTGTGCAACGGCACGCGATTAGTCATAAAAAAATTAATGAAAAATGTTATCGAAGCCATCATTTTAAATGACAAATTCCGAGGTGAAAATATATTACTACTGCGAATCCCTATTATACCCACAGATGTGCCAATTCAATTTAAATGCCCTCAATTTCCAATTAGATTGGCATTTGCAATGACTATCAATAAGTCTCAGGGCCAAACGATGTCTGTGTGTGGCTTAGATTTGAGCACATCATGTTTTTCACACGGACAATTATACGTGGCTCTCGAGTGGGCAAACCATCCAGTTTGTTTGTATTGGCGAAAGATGGGATAACAAAAAATATTGTACACCCTGTTGCATTAAGGGATTGATATTGTTTTTTAGTAATATTGTTATAAGTAGCGATATGTATATAATTTTAAAGAATCAATTTTAATAAATAAAAAAAAAAATGATTGGTGTTTGTTATTTTTATATTCTTTCACCGTTCACAGCGCTCCATACATCCTCCAGTTATATACCACATCCTTACACACTTACAATAAGTTAGTTATTTTTTTTCTAGCAAAATATTCTCTAGAAATAATTTATATGACAAAACAACGTTTGTCGGGTCAGCTAGTATATATATATATCTTTAAGTAAAAAAATAAAAAATAAATAGGTTTCTGAATCTAACTGCAAAATTAACTGCATTTAGTGTCATGGCTTTATTGACAGCCTGACGCATTTTTTATTAGTTGTGTTTGTAAAATAATAGTAAGTTGACAATATTTATAATATTAATTCGACAATGGCTTTATTGACAATATTTTTGTTTAATTATTTTTCTAATAATTACTTTCTTCTATCTTCAATAGAAGAAAGTATTGGATTCGTAAAAATTTTCGATTTCGGGTTTTTGATGGATTTACACGTCTTGAGAGCTGTAGAACACGATTTTACCATTTTTAGAAAATGTCTGTCTGTCTGTGTGTGTGTGTGTGTGTGTGTGTGACAAAATTTTGTGGCAACTGTATCTCTGGAACTACTGCACAGAATTTCATACAAATTGGTATGTACCTTGACATAAATTAGTGCGTATCAACTTTTGGTAAAAATCGTCTTACAGGTTGCGTTGCCATCCCGTTTTTTCTAAATTTTTAACAGGGTGATATAGGGCAAAAATTTTCAAGATGGGTATCTTTCGAAAGGTCTCGTCAGTACCTTTAAAACGAATGGTTGAACTATAAATCTGTGATAATTTAAAACAAAGTTGTCGATTTTTTTTTACTTTTTACAAAAAAAAAAACTTAGAATTTTTTTTTTTTTTTTTTTTTTCTCCCCTTAATTTTATCAAACTCCCACGGTTTCCGTGTTCTGACAAACTTAAACTAATTTTTGCATTTTTTCCCCTAATTTTGTCAAAGTCCCACGGTTTCCGTGTTTTGATAAACTTTAACAAATTTTCACATTTTACCCAAAATTTTGTCAAAGTCCCACTTTTTTTTTTTTTTTTTTTTTTTTTTAAATTATTGTTACTGAGTGAATTTGTATAGGAAAATATAGAAGAAAGTCTCGTGGTGGCCACAACATACTAGTTTTTCTTTTATCATTTTTTAGTTGAATTTTTGAGATATGAAGTTTCAATATGTCTGTTTGATTTTATTTTTCCTTTTGTAATATAGCATTTGAAATAATTTACGCGTCAACTTAGGTGATATCGGGCTTTGTATACTGCAGATTTTTGGCAAATGCATACTGTATAACAGAAATAATACCTATTTGCATGCAACATTCAATCTAGGCTCTTGAAAAAGTATTGTATGTTGTATGTCTTCATTAAAAGAATTCTTGAATTTTTTTCAAAAATATTTTTTCAAATTATTTTTTGTTCTTCATGTGATACATCATTTCATCTCTTTACAGTGTTTGAAAAGGTATTCATAATCCATACACATGCACACAAAATATTCTATATCTGGTTCTATTATACCTACTAGAACCAGAAATAAACATATATTTATTAAGAGTTTTTTTTTTTTTTTTTTTTTTTTTTAAATATATGACAAAAGTCCACAATACTTACTTGATTAGGAACTGAAAAATCCCGAATGCCCACTTAATAAAAAACTGATTAAACAATAAGAATAACGTTTATTTATAGTTTTCTAAAAACTGAAACTAGCATCAAGCGACATACCAATTTTTGTGTAATTTTAATAAAAAATAAAAAATAAACTTCCAATCAAATGAAACAGACTCATTTTTTACTTGTGCTGAAATAATTAGAACGTATGACTTCCTCTGTAACGTAATTGAGCAAATTTTGTTCATAAAATCAAAGCATCATTTTTTCAAAGAAAATCAGTGTTAGGGAACTTAAAAAGGAGAAAAATTTTTATAAGATTTCGAAATTTTAATTTGAATCTCGTTTGCAAAATAATGGATGCATAAATATCTCTTTGATCTATTTAAAAAAGCAAATATTGTAATTTCTTTGAATTATAATAACTTTTAATATGGTTAGCATAATACGAAGTTTTCATCTAGCTATGTTTTAGTATGCAATAAATGTTCCGCGACGGAAGCTGAACTAAGCGACCGCTCTCAGTGTTCAGGAATATTTATTCAAATCATTTGTAAGAATCTCTCTCTGATGCTTGAAAGTTGTTGTTTTCATAATAGTATTATCAAGACTTTGATATCTTTCAGCTCTTTGACTTTTTGAGGTGCTTATTTAGTTTTTTCGAAAATTGGTTCAAAATCCGTTGAGCTCGAGTTAAATTAGTGGCACATCTTTGCACTTAACTGAATTAGTTATGTCTTATTTAAAAATGATTCATTATCTATTCACAACGAAATAGTCACTTTAAATAAACGTAAAAGTTATTTTTAATAGCTTTTAACACATAAATAGGAAAAACACATAAATAGGAATTTACATGTTATTTCTTTAAACATTTGCAAAATAATATAGTAGAACCTCGATTATCCGACGTAATTTGGACTGAACCTTCATCGGATAATAGAGAATTTTTCAATTAACATCTAGTTTAATATGTAACATCGTAATCGAACTGCTTCTAATGACTATTTAAACTGCTAAATAAATATCTAAATTAAAATTATACATGAAAATTTATTCTGAAACAAAAAACTTAACAATGGTTTCAATGGAAGCTTCATCTGGCGTAAATTGGTCATCCTTTTTCGTGCTAATTTTAAAGGAATTCTAAGAAAGGTTAACCAAAATATTTATATGTACTGGTAGTTAAAAAAAAAAAAAAAAAAAAAAAAAAAAAAAACTTTGCAAACATAAGAAATGTGAAAGAAAAGAAAAAAAAAAATGATTAACAGAAAGTGTCAAAGTTAGAAAACCGACTTCGGTTAACGGAGAGTCCCGGTTAAACGAGGGTCGGATTATCGAGATTCTACTAAACTTTGGTGTTTTCAGAAATGTAACTAACAATTTATACCGCTTTATAAACATAAAGTTTAAAATGAAATTTACCATATGGTACATTTAGGCGAGGAGATACGCGTTAAGGAAAGAATAACCTTTACTCTCTGAAATTTAGTAATTTTTTTTTTTTGTATAACGCTATAACATACAATGAAGTATAATAATATGCAGTATATTATCTTTTATTCAAAAATTATTTATTTATTTATTTATATATTTATGTAAAATTTAAAAACTTAATAAAGAAATTGAATTGTTCCACGCTAACTAGTTTTTAATCCCCCCCCCCCTCCCCGATTTAAAATTATCATAGTTTAACAATATATTGTACACATATTTAGTTATTATACTTTGTTGGTTGAACAGGGCTAGTAGTAGGGCTTTTCAAAATTTTAGGGAGGAATTTTAGGAAATTTTCTTAAAATTTTAGGAAAAATTTAGGAACAAACTGATGATTTTGTTAAACTTCTAAATACGTAATAACTGACTTATTACAATTAGAAATATGTTTTTTATATTTAAGGATTAAAGCAGGTGAAAATTGGGGCCCTTTTGGTGTTTCTTTACAAAATAGATTCAAATCTATAAAATGGACCGCTTCACAAAATTGAAATCTATAGAATGGGCCCCTTCACAAAAATTATGTTTTATATAAAATCACCCACTTTGCAAAAATTTTCCACATTTTCAGTATTATTTTTCAAATGATTACTTATACTTGATTCAATGAAACACTGAATTTGAAATTCAACTTTATCCCAGCAGCAACATTTTCTGTATCTATCCACAGCAAGACAAATTTTGTCTGTGATTCAGGAATAGCGGACCAAGTTTAGCATAACAAGAAGTATTAACGATTCATAAAATAATTACAAATTGCATCTACAATGAAAATAAATTAAGAGTATATAGCAAGTACTGTAAATACTATTTTCAGATAACTAGAGGTCACCATATTAAATTCACTTGACCAGTATCGGGCATATAATATTCAATTGGCATTTATTTTGCCCATTATTACTCTCAAACACCTATATTAATTTAGTTGAGGCAATATCTTCTATCAAACACTTTTCAAAATATTTTGACATTTCATGCTTATGTTTAGCTACATGTAAAGCCCATAGAACCCATTTACACAACTTGATTCTGATGGTTCAGTTCAGGAATTCATTCATTATCTGATGCTGGTTGTTGTAGCATACTAAAAATACTTGATTTAAAATCTTTTACTGAATTTCAAAGGATGTTTTTAACCTTTATGGTATGCTTCCATTTGTTTGATGTCATTGTTTGAAATCCAAAAAGTTTCACAACACAAAGTGCATTTAGAGGAATAAATATCACTATTCACAGCTAATTATTTCATCAAAGCACTGTCATATATCTTTTCTAACCAGGAATCTTGGGATTTTGCTCTCTCTTTCCCAATATTTTAATGTTGATGCAAATAACATATAAGTATAATAAGATTCGAGATACTAAACTGCACATGCATGTACTAAACTCAACAGATTTTGCTGATTCTGATTTTTTGTATGAAATCAAAATGATATGAACCAGACCAGAATGAATACCACCCCCCTATTCCCTTGACAAATCATAATGAAGGCTAAACTAGATATGACAGTTGCACTGGCCAATTGTATCCACATTGCTGCAGGAGCATATGATCTATTAATTTAACTTGGACAGAAAGAAATGCAATATTTTAGGATCATGGATGAAAATATAGGAGAATTTTATGAATGATTAAAATAGTTAAGAAATTTAGGAATTTTAGGGGGAATACGAGCCCTGGTTGAATAATATTTAAATTTCTTAAAAAATAATTTTATGTTTGAATGCTGAAATTCCATGCAAATTTTTAACATTAAAGCATTAAAAAAAAAAAAAAAAAAAATTCATAATTTAGTCTGTAAAATAATATTCACAGATATGTTTAGAATCTCCTTATATTATTAAAATCTGTGCGCATCTGTCTGTCTGTCTGTCTGTCTTTCTGTCTGTCTGTCTGTCTGTGAGAAATGCCTTGTCATAGCTAAAGCTCCGGCGCTAATGGTCGCAGCGCTTCGAAACCGGTGTCGACAGACGCAGAATTTCTTCATCTCGACATCGCGATAATTCGCTAAGCGATGCGACCCTAATTAGCGGAGATATTAATTAAAACGTCGACCCATATCTACCGAAAAATGACCCAGAATTCATGATTAAATGCTTAAAAAGCGACATTTTTACGGAAAAAGTGGAAAATAAATTAGAAATATCAGTCGTATCGTTACAAATAAGATATCAAATGAAAGGTCCGATTTTTCTGAATCCGACGGTTTAAATAGCTTATCTATAGGGCAATTAGATTTTCTAAAATTAACTAAAGTATGAAAAAAAAGGTGGCAACAAATCACAACAGTTCTATTTATTTCGCAATAGACGTATTTCGGTTACCATGGCGCCGGGCGAAAGAATAAATAGATTTACTTCCAGCTTTACTGATTTTGTACTGGAAATAAAAATTGCAAATTTCAAAATGCTTCAATTTTCTTCAAAATTAATTCAAACTTGCTACAAACTTTTAACATCACAAGACGAAGTTCCAGTTCAAATATCATCGGGTTTCGAGAATAAATAAAAAACGTACAATTTAATTGCAAATTAAATGTTATTATAATACGCGTATTTCAAATTCTAACTATGATTAAATTATTTTTAGTACATCATTCGAAAGATATTTTAAAGTACTTTTATATTATCGAAAGCGGGATTCAAGATTTCGCTTCATTTACATGTTTTGAGGTCTCCTGAATCGGTTTTCTTTTGCATCTGAGCTACTAATTAAAATAATTCCATAAGTAATACATCATAAGATAGCTTTGTTGGTTTGAAATCGAACAGTAGATTACAGAAATTTCTACCGCCAGATGGCGCTGTAATATTTTAAAATTTCAATATTTCAATTTCTAATTATGATTAAATTGTTTTTAATACATCATTCGAAAGATATATTAAAGTTCTTTTATATTATCGAAAGTTTTAACCAGATTTGCACGTTTTGAGGTGTCCTGATTAGGTTTTCTTTTGCATCTCAGCTAATTCAGTTAGACCGTTCAAAATTGGTATATGTAGGTTAATTAGGAAGGGCTGAAAGGGTGGGGAAGATATAGGCGTGCACCGCGCGCACGGGACAGCGCTGCCGAAGGCAGTGGGGACCCGGTCCAACTTTTTAACCGATGAGAAATGATTTTTTTTTTTTTCATTTTCTTTTCTTAAGAATAAAAATTTGATTTGAAAAGGAATATTTGCGCGTAGCGCGCGTATACCTTCACACGTGCGTGCGCAGCGCGCATGGGTCTGCGCTGCCGAAGGCAGTGGGGACCGGTGTGAGTTTTTACCCGATCAGAATTTTTTTTTGAGGGGGGGCACGGTGGGTCAGGGAAGGAATACGCGCATGCAGCGCGCACGGGGCAGCGCTGCCGAAGGCAGTGGGGACCCGGGCCGACTTTTTACCCAATCAGAAATGATTTTTTTTTTTTTAATTTCTTTTATTAACACTAAAAGTTACTGTTAGTGATTCATTAATTTTAGTGATTCATTTGAAAAACTGACCCGCTAGCGGGCGAAGCTCGCTAGTATATCATTAAAATGTGATAATGTGAAATCGAGGAAAAAAAATTTAAAAACCAGTTAGCATGAAACATTTTAAAATTTTTCAAAAAATTTAAGATTTGAGTTCTATTTATTTATTTATTTCAATAAATATAGTTTTTGAGAAATTTTAATGTTGATACATTTCAATACATATGTATTCAAAATTTAAAGATAGTAATTTTTTTAAAAAAGCTTTTTATTTTAAAATCGATTTGTTATTTCCAATACAAATACTACTGTGAAGTAACGTTATTTTTCATTCCTATAGAGTTTATTAAATAAGAATCAAGATCTTTGAATTTTTCTTTTCTTTTCTTTCTTTTTTTTTTTCCTTTTTTCAGGAAATATGACTTAAGCTTTAAAATAACTAAGTTAAAAACCTAATTATCGTTTGTTTAGATGCAGAGAAATGTAGGCATATCTAAAAAGTTATGAAGTTATGTAGGTACTATTTTCATGTTAAGTTAAAAAAAAGAAAATCATTAACTCTTTTTTTTTTTTTTTTTTAAGAAAACACATTTTGAATGTTTGTTTCTCATTTATATTTGCTTATATAGGAAATGTTTAAACTTAAGGGGGCTCTACCTATCGTCTCCGAAAGCCGAAGCCAATCTTATTATTGGGAAAATTTCTCCTGTTATAATTCATTAACTAATACATATTTTTAAATTCCGTTTTCACTTTCCGAAAATTCACAACTGCTAAACACGTTACCACTTTCTAAAAATTAGTTTTTTTAATTTTTAAATTTTCATTTTTAAGCTCAAAAATGAAAAAATCCACATTGTGAAAAATCGCATTTTACAACCTCAAAGTAAAATATATATATATAAAAAAAAAAATTAGAAAGCGATAAATTATTTAATAGTTGTGAAGTTTCTGAATGTAAAATCTTAATTTCAAAATATGTATTAGTTAATAAGTTATAATGGAGCGAAATTCTGCATAGAATAATATTGACTTCTTGGCTTCTGGGGACGATAAGTAGAGAGACCTCTTGAACTCCATTTTGATATTTATACAGTTTTTATTTTTGAAGAAAACTTTCCACTAAATTTCATTCTGTTGAAATTAGAATTTACTCGAAGAAAACTTCTCGAAATGTAGAATATCATATCTCACACACTATCTAATTTAAAATTCTATAAATGCAACCATATGCGCAGGGTTGGCAAGTTTCTTCCAAGGCGGAAAAAACCGCGGAAAAAACCATGGAAAAAACCGGCCGGAAGAAATAGGTTTCTTCCAAGTGGAAGAAATGGAAGAAACTGTTTTTCTTAAAAAAATATCATATAAATTGCAGATTTGTAAGATACAATGAATGCATTTGTCTTATAAACAAATTTAAGTAACTTTAATTATACCTATAAAAATTTAATTACATATTTAATTAATAATTATGAGATTTTTACCGAAGTGATCTGCGGTATCTAATAATCACGTTCCAAAATACTCAAAATCCAGTAAAAAATCAATTTCAATTTAAAAAGCGTAATGTTTTTATTATTTAGACAAATTTATTTCTTTAACTGGTAATAAATAATAGTTTGTATCACTTGCTTATACTTTCTGATAAAACAGCTCTTAACAAACATTCAGTTAAATAAAAGAACTAGTATTCAATAATTACTGTATTACAAAATGTCATCAAAAACTTCATTTTCCTAATACAGTGCAGTGAAAAAGAAATTTACATCTCATATTTCAAATAAATTCACATTTCTCACATTTTTACTTTTTTTAAAAAATCAAATTTTTAGCTTAATCCTTACTTTGAAACTCAACTTGGGAGGAGGGGGGGGGGGGTAACATTCTTGTATTTATTATCCTGCAATTCATACAGACTAGTGCTTAAAACAAATCACTATTACATCAATGTTTAATAAAATTAATCAGTGATGAATATTATTTCTGAACTTTCAAAAATATTTAGTTTCATATTTTTTAAATATGTTTGTTTACATTTTATAGGTACCTATTATTTGAATATGCTTAAATTATTTATCATATATGAATGTGATCGATTAGTTTTATTAATATTGAAGAAATACTTTATTCTAAAATTTATTAGAAATCGTCTTTCCATTCTGTTGTCTATTCTCATGAATTAATAATAACTGACTCTGTATCTGCAAAAGAAAACTGTAAACAAAGGCAATGATCTCTAATCTACAAATTCCTATAATCCGCACAACCTCTAGACAAAATTTGTTAGAGGGAGTTAAAAACTGTAAAACAAATGAAATGTTTTTTAGAGTAGTTCAATACTTGCACTTTATTTTTCAACTTAAAATTGATAAATACAAACTATGCTTTTTTTTTTTTTTTTTAAATCCTAGGGAACTTACAGGAGAGTTTAAAAGTAGGTATATTACTTATTGATACAGTTTACCAGCTTCGAGTTTATACAAAAAATTGTATCCTTTAAAAAAAAAAGTGCAAATATTATGGTTAATTCCGTAATTATTATCACTTGTACTGTCTGAATGTATACTAATATGAGATAGTATATATGCAAAAAGTTCTAAAAATATCAGCATTGAAAAGTAAAAACCCATCAACTATATATATTTAGTGTTTGTTATAAAATAACTTATCTTTCTAACAATATTTTTAATAGTAATTGGATTATAGTTTAGATTTGACATTATATTTATGCTTTGAGTTTATATAGTTCATAAATTTTAATTTCGAACATCTGTTTTGTCTTCTGGTTAGTTTCTTCCATTTCTTCCGGTTTCTTCCATTTCTTCCAGTTTCTTCCGGTTTTTTCCAGTTTCTTCCACTGTCCTGGAAGAAACTAGTTTCTTCCGGAAGAAACCCAACCCTGCATATGCGCTACCTGCTTACATAAATATTTCAAAACGCAGACAATTTTACCTTTTATATTTAAATCGTATTCTGCTACACTCAAGTATTTATACGTTGCACGTTCGCTATGATATACGACCAGGGATTGAGATTTCAACTGCTTCCAAAAATTTATTTCGGAGAAAGTTGTCAAATGTAAATACTGTGTTACATATTATTTGATTTATTTACACACTTTTTGGGCCGAAGTAGATCTTTGTAAAATTTGCATTAGATTTATTTTCAAATTTATAATTTTTTTGTAACTGGCATTTGTGAATGTTATATGTGTATTTGTCGCAATGACGTTTTTGATGTGATCCCTCCCCATCTGTTGATTTTCGAAATATAAATGCATCGAAAGAGTTCATGTACAGAAGTTATTGAAATCTGGACTTATAGTCACGGCTTTCAATTAGAAGCATTTAATGTCCTGCATTTTAATGTTATAATTATTAAAGGTTAAAGGTAACTAGTGAATGTATTTATATAAAGCATCATTTTTACACGTTTCAAGGGACTGACATCAAATGACGTGAGAGGCCGTTTGATGGAATCTTTAATAAATAACCTTGATTATTACTTAAATTAATTCTTTACTAATGTAACATAATGTTATAATGTCTTATAGTTTATTAGTTCATATTGAAAATAATAACTAGATTTTATTTTATTTTGTTTTATTTATTTATTTTTTATTGTCTTTAAATTATAAAATTTTGCGTTCATATGTATTGAAATGTATCAATATTAAGTACATTAAAATTTCACGAAAACTATTTCAATTAAATAATAATATTAAAATTTAAATTTTAAATAGGTCTTGTGTTTTTATATTTTTAAATAATCTTATAAATTTACTATTTGCCCTGAAATAAAAACGAAGTCTAATTAAAGTTTAAATTTAATTAAAGTTTAAGTTTAATTTAAATTTTAAATAGGTCTTGTGCTTTTATATTTTTAAATAATCTTATAAATTTACTATTTGCCCTGAAATAAAAACGAAATATAATTAAAGTGCTGTGTAGGTAAATAAATGTACTGCTGCAAACTTAAAAATATTTGCTTTTAATTTTTTCTGTTTTCAAAAATTTGTTTGGAGACCATTTTACATGAGAAATTCAATATACATATATATATATATATATATATATATATTCCACTTTATTTTTAATCAGCAATTTAAAAGATTTTTTTTTTTTTTTTTTTTTTGCGTGTGTTTGTGTGTGGGGAGGGATATAATATATATTCCTCTTTATTTATAATTGTTATTATTTTTTTGAGTTTTAATAAAGTAAAAAACTTATGTATTAAAGCTTTCTCGAAATGGACCCCTTCGTAGTCCTTGTACTTTATTCCTTTCTGTTACTTTCACATTGGTTAGTTTAACTAATTTTATTAAATTTCTTACCTAACTGATCTGGAGTGCATATTACTTTCATTATATGAATAAGTCGAAAGTAAACTAGAATGTGCGTAGTTTTATCAATATAATCTGTAATTGAAAACATGACATACATTTCTCTTTTCAGTTCTAGTGTAGTATGTCAGACCAACTTGCCTCATTTCGGGACAATGTTCTTCACAAAGGAATGCCTCAGGCTTATCAATCATTAAGAGCCGCATTGTATCATTAATACCCCTCAATCGATGTTATTTAATATTATTCCCGAAGGTAATGATTGTCAGCAAATGCTACCGCTCTCAACTTCGAATATGAAGTTACCCAATTCGGATAACTTGATTGAAGTTTTGTATAATGAAATCGAGTTGCGGTGTATTTGCATGCGGGTAAAATTTATTGGAGTTTAATTTTGATTTACTATATCTTTAGGAGACTAATAATTCATCCCTCTGAACTGCATCAATGATTACCTCGTTATTGTAAATTCTATAACCATATTTTCTTCATATACAGTAAAGCACCGTTTATACGTCCCTCGTTTATGCGTCTTTTACATTTATACGTCCTTTTAGTAAAGTCCCGATTCATTCCGATTCATTTTAGCGCAAAAATTCTTCGTTTATACGCCGCTAATATCGGTTATACGTCTTTTCCACTTTACTAAAATTCACAAAATTTCTCGACCTGTCATCATTTTCCATTCTAAATAAGACGGATTTTTCCTAGGAAGCATCTTAAATGGAGGAACACAGGAAAGATCGAAGAGTACTGACCAAAGAATCAATTGAATTCGCAGTAGAATTTTTAATACTCATAGACAAGCAGCAAATCAGACGAATATTAAAGAATTTTAATATTATTAAATAGCTATCTGTATCACAAAACTAAATTCAAAACTGGTGTACAATAAATATTTAAACTTCCAAACTTCTTCACACACCATAAAATTTAAGCCAGCACAACCGGTTTCGAAAGGACAAGGCCCTTCTTCTTCAGGTGAAAACTCGTGCTACTGCCTTTGAGGCAAAAGCAAGACTAAAAGCAGGGCGAAAACCAGAGGGGGAGGAGCAACACAACTAACCAATAGGAAGCAACCAGCAAGGCCAATCAAAGAGGGATATAACCAAACAAACAGAAAAACAAAACAAAAAGCAAACAAAAAATAAAATAAAAGTGAGAGAGAGAATGAATAATTTTTACTTTATTTTATTTATTATTTTATTATATTTTTAATTTTATATATATTTTAATTTTATTCATTTAATTAATTATTTACTTTATTTATTTATTTGGTATGGGCATAAATATCTGTATGGACATAAATTGTATGCTTATTATTAAAGATGCGCAATACATATAATTAATATTCAAAATGTGTTCTTAAGAAATGTAATATAATCTATAATAATAAAAGAAGATGTTTGTCTGTCTGTCTGTCTGTCTGTGCATCTATACGTTCAGCCCCTACTGAACGCAGAAGTATAAAATTTTACATACGGGTGCTCAGAAGCCTTCCCGAGTTGATAGTGAAAACAGAATTTAAAAATTTAAATTAGTTCCGGAGATATCAATTAAAATGTAAAAAGCGATTGCATAAAAATAGATATTTTAACGGAGTTAAAATCAGAAAAAGTGGAAAATAAATTAGAAATATTAGTTCGATCGTTACGAATTTGGTACCAAATGAAAGGGGATTTTTTTCCGAATCTGAGAGTGGAAGTGGCTTATCTCTACAGCAATTAGATTTTTTAAAATTAACTAAAGTATGAAATTTAGTTGGAAACAGACAGAACACTTAATTATTTCATTTATCAAAGATTCTTCAGCGCCAGGTGCTAGACATGCTGGCTAGACTATTCTTCCGTTCGGGAAAAATTGCTTTTCTTTTTTCGACCACATGACAAAGTACTGGAAATAAAAAAAGCAGTTTTTGAATTTTTCAATTTAAAATCGATCAAAAGCAGAACTTCGAAATTGCCCATCATTATGGCTCACCTGTATGCAGTTAGAAAATCTAAAGTATAGCTTTAAAAATAAAATAAATAGACATATTAAATTTATTTAAATTCATTTTTATTTCATCTGTTAATGACACCAAAAGTTACTTTTAACAGAATAATATTGATTTTTTTTTCCTTTTTTTTTTATGAATTCGGTTGTAAAAAAGGAATTCTTAAATTTTAGACGGATTTCAATAGAAATCGTTAATCGCCCTTGATAGATTAGCCATTTTGAGTCTAAAATATATCAAAGATATTCATTATTGTAATACATAATACATCATTCAAAAGATATTTTAAAGTATTTTTATTGCAGGCTATTAAAATGATAAAAGCCGTTCAAATTCTGTACGAAACTTTCGGAGAAAACTACGGAAAAACCAGAAAATTTTTATTCTTTTATATTTTACAGTTTCAAATTCAGATTTTCGCTCACATTTCGTACTAATAATTTTTAGCGGTATATAGCCCGGAATTAAGCAAGTTTTGGAGAAAACCACAGATAAATCAGACACAAATCTTTTAAAAAAATGTTTGTATTATCTTTGTATTTCAGCTTCTAATGAGTATAATTTCATTTTTATATTATCGAAAGTGGAATTCGAGATTTCACCTGATTTACACGTTTTAAGGTGTAGGTTTTCTTTTGTATCTCAGCTACTAATCAAAATAATTTCATCAGTAATACATGTTCTAAATTCGGGGATAAGGCGTCGCAGGCGCCACCGAGCGGGACTTAGCTGAAGTCAGAAATTTGAAAGATCATAACATGGTGAGCGAACAGGCTGTTTCAGATATTGAAAAGGGAAGAGGGCGCCGAAGGCGCTACCGCACGGGAATTTACTGCGATTTCAATAAGCTATTTTCACGACATATCAATAAGCTGTTATTAGACCTGAAACGGGAAAAAGGCGCCGCAGGCGCCACCTAGCGGGAGTTTAGCAAAGTCGGATTTTTCAGGGATCGCGAACCAGCTGGTCGCCGAAGGCGGCTAGTACTCAATATATGATATATGTAATTAGCACCCAGTCATGCATTAACAGTATGGTTTTTTTCGCTTTTTATAATAAATCTTTATTATTAATTATTGCCTTTAAAAAAGTATAATTTACATTTACTAACTTAAGAAACTTTATTAATTAGTATTTTCACATAAATTTTGCTTAAGTGTCATTGAATTTGTAGCAATCAAAGTGTTGTTATTAAAATTTCGATTATACATCTTTTCATTTATACGTCCGTTTACGTCGGTCCCTTAAAAGAGGTATAAACGGTTCTTTACTGTATATATATAATTAAGTCATAATAATTTTGAGATCCGTAAATTGCCTTCATTTGTCGAAATGGCAGCTTAGTAATTCTATGGTCTGTAATTTTGTGAATATTTCTATAAATTGGCTCTGTGACTCGTGAAAAATATATTCTTCATGATGTTAAAAAAGAATGTCGAGAGAGAGAGAACACAATACTGTAAATTTCCGACTTTCAGCGACCGGATTATTCGCGGGAAAAAAGGCAGGAGCAAGAGATTCCCCCCCCCCCCCCCTCAACAAGAAATATGAGCAAATAATTGATTTTAAAGAAAAAAAAGTATAAAATAAAGAACTATATTGTTTTTGTTTTATTTTTCCGTACAGTACAGTACCAGACATGCTACGTTTTAACTTACTCCGGATGTCCGGATCATTGTTAGTACGCGCTGTTTTTTTTTTTTTTTTTCTGTTTTTCCCCTACACCCCTACACTATTTTTCTTGAAAAGTAGGTTTCTTCTTATTTAATCGTAATTCCATATTGGAGAAAGTTATCCAATTAATAAAGTGGTGTGAAAAAAAACCCAGCTTTCACAGAACTCCGGAATAAATTAAAATGTTGGCACGTCCGCGATAAGTGCTCGCCACCTCTAAAATTTGCACCAGTATTCACCACCCTCACAAAAGATATGTTAAAATAAGCCTTTAATAACATCTATGAATTTGAATTAACCCGCGCTAGATTCCTTAGTTCAGGAGAACGTAGCTTGACCGGATTCAAATTCGTAGGTTTAATTAGCTGTTATTTGAACATGCTTTTTGTGAGGGTGGCGAACACTGGTGTCTTTACCTTACTGATTGATTTAGTGTAAAATCAGCTTACTGGGTTAGCTAGGTCTCATCGTAAATACACTTTTTTGTTTATTGTTTTTACATCCTTCAGTACATGAAATACAAATATTTTTACTACACTGTGAATATTTCTATTGTTTCTATTATGTTTTATATTTAATAAAGTCACATTTTTCAGCTAGAATATTTTTTCCCCTCATTTACCCCTCCTTTCCAGTCCTTTTGCGATTTATGCACGATTTACGTTATCCGCAGAACCTGTGCCACTCAATCCTGCTTGTAATCTGAAGTATAGTGTATTAAAAAGATAAAATGTGTTGTCTATCTCAACTCGATTCGAACAATCAATAAGAAATAATCCGTTTCCTTTTTCCCCCAATATAAATATCGTGTTTTTTATGCATACAAGTTGGACAGTCCTTCAAAATATTGTTAATAATTAAATAGATTTAAGTAATAATAATTTCATTTTAAAATATTATCAGAATTCTATAAATTTTATTCAAGTACATTTATAAATCTTTATAACAAATTTAAATCAGCGACTTTATAATATTTGCGAATTTACCTCCTTTCGAGAAATAAATGGTGAGAATGAACATATTTTGAAAGGTTAAATTGTTTTGTTTATCCTAACTCAATTCTTACGTATTAAATCAACAGAAAACAATCCCCATCTTCAAAATCTAAATATCGCATCCATGAATTAAATGCTATATTTAAGTCAAATTATTATGCATTCAAGTTAAAACTGTCATTTAAATTGTTATTAATAATTATGTTATTATTATTATATTTATTTATTTATTTTCTTTTAAAAGAATTTTACTTTAGCAAATTATCAAATTTTTGTTATAAGTTTTTTTTTTTTTTTTTTTGACTAATTTTTATAAAAGAAAGAAAGGAAAAAAAAAAAAAAAAAACTAAAGTTGTGACCTAAATCTTGTGAATTTACTTTTCCAGAAAAAAGTCTGTTTAAAAACTAGTATGTTGTGGCCACCACAAGACTTTCTTCTATATTTTCCTATACAAATTCCCTCAGTAACAATATAAAACTAGTATGCTGTGGCCACCACAAGACTTTCTTCTATATTCTCCTATACAAATTCATGCAGTAACAAAAAAAAAAAAAAAAAAAAAAAGATTTTTCTTCAAAGTTTTTTTTCGTTAAAAAAAAAAAATCGATGACTTTGTTTTAAATTATCACATATTTATAGTTCAACCATTCGTTTTAAAGATATTGACGAGACCTTTCGAAAGATACCCATCTTGAAAATTTACCCCCCCCCCCCCGGGGGTACTTTCCCCTGGGGGGGGAAGCGATGACCGAGATTTTTTTCCTAATTAACTACTACTATTATCAATAATTCATATTAATTTCACAATCACAGGTTAAGAATAACTCCCATTATGTACATTTATACGAAATTTTGTCCTATACTGCCATGTTAAAAATTTAGAAAAAATACGATCACAGCACCACCTGTTGAGTGATTGATCCCCAAATCTAATCAGCCCCAATTTATGTCAGGGGCCAACTAAATTCCAAGTCTGGTTAAATTTCGTAAAAAAAAAAAAAAAAAAAATACGATTTTTTTTCTGTTACTTTTTCTTAAAAGTAAAAAAAATCGATAACTTTGTTTTAAATTATCACAGATTTATAGTTCAACCATTCGTTTTAAAGGTATTGGCGAGACCTTTCGAAAGATACCCATCTTGAAAATTTACTCCCCTCGAGGGGGGACTTCCCCCCCAGGGGGTTCACGAGGCTCCTACGCATACAAATTTTTTTCCCCAGTTGACTACCTCTATTATAAATAATTCTTGTAAGTTTCATAATGATTACTAAAAAATAATTCTCTTTATGCACATTTATACAAAATTTTGTCCTATATCACCATGTTAAAAATTTAGAAAAAGCGGGATGGCAACGCAACCTGTAAGACAATTTTTACCAAAAGTTGATAGGCACTAATTTATGTCAAGGTGCAACTACATACTAATTTGTATGAAATTCTGTGCAGTAGTTCCTGAGATACAGTTGCCACAAAATTTTGTCACACACACGCACACACACACACAGACAGACAGACAGACAGACATTCTCTAAAATGGGTCAAATCGTGGTCTACAGCTCTCAAAACGTGTAAATCCATCAAAAACCCGAGGTCGAAAATTTTTACGAATCCAATACTTTCTCTATATTACATATAGAAGAAAGTAAAAAAAAAAAAAAAAAAAATAATAATAATAATAATAATAATACATTTTTTTTTTCTTCAGGTTTTTTTTTTTCGTTAAAAGTAAAAAAAAAAAAAAAATCGATAACTTCGTTTTAAATTATCACAGATTTATAGTTCAACCATTTGTTTTAAAGGTATTGACAAGACCTTTCGAAAGATACCCATCTTGAAAATTTACACCCCTCGAGGGGGGACTTCCCCCCCAGGGAGGGTGGCGAGGCTACTACACATACAAAAAAATTTTCCCAGTTGTTTATCTCTATTATAAATATTTCTTGTAAATTTCATAATGATTACTAAAAAATAATTCTCTTTATGCACATTTATACAAAATTTCGTCCTATATCACCATGTTAAAAATTTAGAAAAAGAGGGATGGCAACGCAACCCGTAAGACAATTTTTACCAAAAGTTGATAGGCACTAATTTATGTCAAGGTGCAACTACATACCAATTTGTATGAAATTCTGTGCAGTAGATCCTGAGATACAGTTGCCACAAAATTTTGTCACACACACACACAGACAGACTGACAGACAGACAGACAGACAGACAGACATTTTCTATAAATGGTCAAATCGTGTTCTACAGCTCTCAAAACGTGTAAATCCATCAAAAACCCGAGGTCGAAAATTTTTACGAATCCAATACTTTCTTCTATTGAATATAGAAGAAAGTAATAATAATAATAATAATAATAATAATATGGGTTGTATAATCGATCTCCAATGCATGAATATCAAAGGAAAATAAAAACATTTTTTCACATTCTACCCAAAAACCACATCTCATGTAATGTTTAAAAATGTCAATTTTCTTGCGCGTAGAAAATACATCGTAAATAAATACGCAGGTTTCAGTCGACGAAGCACTTTATTCAACAAATATTCTCAAAACAATCTCATGCAATAATTTAACCATTCCTCGTACCACAAAAATTACATATACTGATATACAGCCTATACCCCAAAGCTGGAATATCGCTTATTCTAGATCGACGCCCACCAGATTACTTCACAATTTCATCTTCATCTCATGGTTCAGCTCAAAGCTTGAACGCAAACTGAGCTGCTTCAGGGAATGGTCATCTTCTTTATAGTCTCGGCGATAATTTGACGAAGATTCGGGATATTTCGGCCCGAGAGACGTTTATCTCTTTCCGGAAAAGTTAGTAAATTCGACTCCTATTGAAGATAGAGTTTTTACCCTTAAATGCTTTTTTTTTTGGCCAGATTTGGTAACCAAATCGCCAAGGCCGAGTTCCGTAGATATCAGTGGAACAGTCTTATTTCCCTTTTGTCTGCAAAACTTTTTTTTCTGCAACAGCTATATTTATGCAGGGAAAGGATTTTAATAATTTGAAACAATTTATTTGAATTAAAATTGTTACGCACACAATTTAAACGAGTCATTTACATTATAGTTAATATAATAAATACGTAGAGCGAATTATTTTTTGAAATAAATTTCACCAAAATATTTATCGAATTGTTAATTTAAAATTTTATTCTAGTATAAATTTTACAAAGTTTCCAAGCTTTCTGTACAATTTTTTCTATTCGTAAATTTGTTTATTGTTTAATAGAAGCGATTCTATTAAAAATATACTACAGCGTAAGTGCAGAGTATTAGGCTATTGTATAATCTATACCATGTACAAAAAAATACTCTGAGTAAAAATAAATAAAATAAAATAAAACAAAACGTATCTACAAGTTTGTTTTTAGTAGTCTACGCACGCGTCTTATTAGCACAAAAGATATTAGGCATAGATATCGTTTCAGACATTTCATTCTCGACCACTGCGGCAGGGCGTTCACCCCTTGAAGACGTTTCACGTATCTGTTTTACTATTTACATTGACCTGTGTCCGAGGAAAAAAAGTAAAAAAAAGGCAAGAATTAATGAAAGGAAATAGAAAAATTAGAAAAAATAAATAGAAATTTCTTATTAAGGAGAATTGATCAGAGCTGAGGGGGAAAAAAAAGTGTTCTGGGTCAATTCGCACTTTCTCCCCGAGAACAAATGGTGAGGTAATTATTATTGCAAAAATAACTATGTATAACAGGATGGGATTTTTTTCTTTCGTTTTTCCTTCCGTTACCCGACTACCGTAGGTAATGGAAGTATTGTGTTAGGTTCAAAAATTCGATGTTGAGGTTTCACCCGATTTACATGTTTTAAGGTATCTTGAGTCCAAAAAAGTGTTTTTTGGCTATTGGTCAGTGTGTATGTGTGTATTTATGAGTGTACGTGTGTGTGTTGAATCTTATGACTATTAAGATCTCTAAAACTAATAAAGATAGAATGACGAAACTTCAGCATTAACATGCTTGCCAACCATCTCATTAATAATCGTAACATTGTTACACTCCTTTAAAACACGCCCCTTTTTCCACACCACTTTATTTTTAGAGTAAATTTTTCCAAATATACTTACGATTAAATGAGAAAAAATTACTCTAAACAAAGACTATGGTGTGGGAAAAAAAAAATAATAAAATAAAATAAAAAAAAAGGCGGGTACTAAAAAGGATACGATTCATAATGAGATTGTTGGCAGGTATGCATTAAGATAGGTTTAGTGTACAAATAGTTTTTCGAATTTTGGGTGAAAATTGGAAAACCTGAAATGGGGTACCCGTATCTCAAAAACGACTATAATGTTTTTCTTCAAAATTGCTATATGAATAGAAATACACTTTTAGATGTCTTTTTGTATGTATTAGTTGGTTAGTTCTGGAAAATTGATAGACATCATGTAGAAATAGATGAATTTTAATTCTCGCAAGTGCGTTCTTTTAAAAATCTCTCTACTTAAAAAAGAAAAAAAAAATCAATTTTTATTTAAAATGACCGACTTTCTTTCAAGAATGCTCAGGCTCGGAATCGATTCACTTTTGTTTGCCGACAGACTCTTTACATTTTAATAGGTAAGTAGAGATACATTTTACCAAAATTACCAAATATTTACCAAAATTCTATGTCGCTATTTATATCATTCCTGATGTCCGATATCATCCTTTCGATTCAACTAAGTTTCACTGTTCATCGTTTTGAATCAATACTCTCGGATATAAACAATACAGTAAGCTGTTGATGTGATAGCTTCTGCTTATCCATACATAAAGTAAGGAGCAGTAGCATGCCTATTGTTTTAAGAAGAGTAAATCACATTCTTCAATATCCATCAAAATCTTCATGATGTTGAAAGAAGTATCCACGATATGCTTTTACGATGAACGTATAGACTATAATTTACTACAAATTGTTTCTTAATGAATACATACACTTTGTTATTTCTTAAACTAGCTTGATAAGGATTTTTTTTCCGTTCTTGTATATAAATAAATTTATGTATCATTGAAATGACCGACTGAAGAGAAATATTTTCGATTGTCACGAGTGCTTGCTTTTGATGGCAATTTGAGCGTAGTGTAAGGAAAAAATCCACTCGCCATGTGGCAACTAAAATAAATAAAGTGACATTTTAAACATTTTAAAGAACTCACCACATTTTTACTTCCTTATACAAAGTATAAGGAAGTATAGTAATCCCGATTTGCGAAATGGATTTTGTATTTCACATTGCTCGAAAACGAATGATCGCTGAATGTTGCCAATTTATACGTGTGACTGTCATGATGTATAGTTGTACACCTGCAAGTGTCGTCTGAACACGAGCTCTCGTTTTAGAGATATAAGCGATTTTACACGATTTTTCGTGACGTCTGTATGTGTGTGTGTGTGTCTGTGTGTGTGTGTGTGTGTGTGTCGCATAACTCAAAAACGGTTGGACGTAGAAAGTTGCGAATTGGTACATAGGTTTGTTATAACATCTAGTTGTGCACCTCCCTTTTTGGACTTTGTATGATTTTCCGTTTTAGAGATATTTAGGAAAATTAGGTTCATAATGACCAAAATTACATTGGTTTTGGCCATAATGTAACAAAAAACGGTAATAACTCAAAAACGGTTTGGACAAATCTTGCAATTTAACTGACTTCCCGACTAGCTAGACATTTGAAACTTTCAGAAAAGCCCAGAACACGTTGACAATGCGTTTTTTTAATATTTTTGGCCAACTGTTTCCGATTCCTGCTGCCTTCGGCAGCGTTACCAGTACAAATCTTGCAATCGATTTTTAACTAACTTCCCGACTAGCTAGACATTTAAAACTTCCAGAAAAGCTCAGAACACGGTGACAATGCATTTTTAAAATATTTTTAGCCAATTGCTTCGTGTCACTGCTGCCTTCAGCAGCGTTTAAATGATTCAACAGAAAAATTATTTAACTAACTTCCCGACTAGTTAGAGATATTAAATTTCCGGAATAGTTCAGAAACACGGTGAAAATGCATTTTTTAACACTTTTATCCAATTGTTTCGGATCCGAAGTCCCCCCCCCAAGGCCCAACTTTAACATGTCCCCCCAACTTTGACATGAGTCCCCCCCAAGATACAACGTTGACATGAGTCCCCCCCAAGGCACAACTTTGACATGAGTCCCCCCCAAAGCGCAACTTTGACATGAGTCCCTTCCCCAAGGCACAACTTTGACATGAGTCTCCCCAAGGCACAACTTTGACATGAGTCCCCCCCAAAGCACATGAGTCCCGCTCAAGGTACAACTTTGACATGAGTCCCCCCCAAGGCACAACTTTGACATGAGTCCCCCCAAGGCGCAACTTTGAAATGAGTCCCCTCAAGGCCCAACTTTGACATGAGTCCCCCCAAGGCCCAACTTTGACATGAGTCCCCCCCTCAAGGTACAACTTTGACATGAGTCCCCCCCCAAGGCACAACTTTGACACGAGTCCCCCCCAAGGCACAATTTTGACATGATACTCCCCCCAAGGCACAACTTTGACATGATCCCCCCCCCCAAGGCACAACTTTGACATGAGTCCCCTCCAAAGCGCAACTTTGACATGAGTCCCTTCCCCAAGGCACAACTTTGACATGAGTCCCCCCCAAGGCACAACTTTGACATGAGTCCCCCCCAAAGCACATGAGTCCCGCTCAAGGTACAACTTTGACATGAGTCCTCCCCAAGGCACAACTTTGACATGAGTCCCCCCAAGGCGCAACTTTGAAATGAGTCCCCTCAAGGCCCAACTTTGACATGAGTCCCCCCAAGGCCCAACTTTGACATGAGTCCCCCCCTCAAGGTACAACTTTGACATGAGTCCCCCCCCAAGGCACAACTTTGACACGAGTCCCCCCAAGGCACAACTTTTACATGAGTCCCCCCAAGGCACAACTTTTACATGAGTCCCCCCCCAAGGCACAACTTTAAAATGAGTCCCCTCAAGGCACAATTTTATTTTTTATTTATTTTTTTACTTCCTTATACAAAGTATAAGGAAGTATAGTAATCGCGATTTGCGAAATGGATTTTGTATTTCACATTGCTCGAAAACGAATGATCGCTAAATGTTGCCAATTTATACGTGTGACTGTCATGATGTCTAGTTCCACACCTGCAAGTGTCGTCTTAACACGAGCTCTCGTTTTAGAGATATAAGGGATTTTACACGATTTTTCGTGACGTCTGTATGTATGTGTGTGTGTCTGTGTGTGTGTGTATGTCGCATAACTCAGAAACGGTTGGACGTAGAAAGTTGCGAATTGGTACATAGGTTTGTTATAACATTTAGTTGTGCACCTCCCTTTTTGGACTTTGTATGATTTTCCGTTTTGGAGATATTTAGGAAAATTAGGTTCAAAATGACCAAAAATACATAATTTTGGCCATAATGTATTAAAAAACGGTAATAACTCAAAAGCGGTTTGGACAAATCTTGCAATTTAACTGACTTCCCGACTAGTTAGACATTTGAAACTTTCAGAAAAGCTCAGAACACGTTGACAATGCATTTTTTAAATATTTTTTACTTCCTTATACTTTGTATAAGGAAGTATAGTAAGGTCGCACAACATACAAATCCCGGAAACTTAGTCTTTTTGGTACTCATCTAGTTTTGACACGCACTTTTTTTTTTTTTTTCTCAATTGTAGGGGTAATACTTTCCTTGTTAAGCCTAGAACTATTTCCTGTCACATTTCTTTTTGGTACTCACCAAGTTTTGACCCGCACCAATTTTAATTTAAGTACTTACCTACTTTAATTAATTTATTTATTCTATATATATATATATATTTTTAATTATATTTTATTTTTATTTACTTTATTTTTATTTATTATCATTTGTATTTTATTTATTTTATTCTTTTTTTTTTTTTTTTTTTTTTTTTTTTTTTTTACGAGGGTGTGGCGGTGTCTGGTCCTCGTTAATCTGTGCTGCACCGTCAAGTGCTCGATGGGGTCGTTTAGCAGTCGTCGGGCTACCAACGCGGGGAACCATCCCCCCGTGGTGGATCAAAATTGCGATGGTCCCTCTTTCTCTTCTCCATTCGGCCTCCCTGCGCATAGTAATTTCCCTCCCAATTAGGATTAGGCCTTGCCACTTCAAAAACTTCAAAATTTTCGCTATGCCCCCAAAACTATCTTCCATCCCCCAGTGGCTTCACGTAATTTTTATTTATTTATTTTTTTATTTTTTTATTATTATAATCTCATTGTTCCTCCCTCGTCTTTCTCAAATCATAAGTGTTGTCCCCTTCCCCTTTTCAAATGGCCTCCTCTTTCGGCTTTAATTATTGTGTGCACAACTAACTTTAGCGGCTCCCCCAGCGTTTTCTTTTTTTTTTTTTTTTTTTTTTTTCTCCTCCCTGCCTAAATTCAAAATTGTTTAATTTTGTATAATTCCGGTTATTTCGACTCTCAGCTAGTTAGTGCACTTATTCCAAATTCCTTAACATCTGAAGCGTGCTGCAATTCCTGAGCTTTGGCGTCTAGTTACATTGCTGCCCAGCAGCTTCCACGCGGTGATCTGGCGATTTATTCGCTCCGGCGGACGGCATCCAACCCGTTAAGCTTGGCTGAGCCCAGGCAGGCAGGGGCCGTCCAAAGGTTTCAAAGGAAGTATAGTAATCCCGATTTGCGAAATGGATTTTGCATTTCACATTGCTCGAAAACGAATGATTGCTGAATGTTGCCAATTTATACGTGTGACTGTCATGATGTCTAGTTGTACACCTGCAAGTGTCGTCTTAACACGAGCTCTCGTTTTAGAGATATAAGGGATTTTACACGATTTTTCGTGACGTCTGTATGTATGTGTGTGTGTGTGTGTGTGTGAGTATGTCGCATGACTCAAAAACGGTTGGACGTAGAAAGTTGCGAATTGGTACATATGTTTGTTATAACATCTAGTTGTGCACCTCCCTTTTTGGACTTTGTATGATTTTCCGTTTTGGAGATATTTAGGAAAATTAGGTTCATAATGGCCAAAATGCATCAAAAAACGGTAATAACTCAAAAACGGTTTGGACAAATCTTGCAATTTAACTGACTTCCCGACTAGCTAGACATTTGAAACTTTCAGAAAAGTTCAGAACACGTTGACAATGCATTTTTAAAAATATTTTTAGCCAACGGTTTCTAATACCAGCCGTCTTCAGCAGCGTTTATGTGATTCAACAGAAAATTTATTTAACTAACTTCTCGACTAGATAGACATTTGAAACTTTCAGAAAAGCCCAGAACACGTTGACAATGCGTTTTTTTAATATTTTTGGCCAACTGTTTCCGATTCCTGCTGCCTTCGGCAGCGTTACCAGTACAAATCTTGCAATCGATTTTTAACTAACTTCCCGACTAGCTGGACATTTAAAACTTCTGGAAAAACTCAGAACACGGTGACAATGCATTTTAAAAATATTTTTATCCAATTGTTTCAGGTGACTGCTGCCTTCGACAGCGCTTATATGGTTTAACAGAAAATTTATTTAACTAACTTCCCGACTAGCTAGACATTTGAAACTTTCAGAATAGTTCAGAACACAGTGAAAATGCATTTTTTTAATACTTTTAGCCAATTTTTTCGGGTCCCTGCTGCCTTCGTCAGCGTTACCAGTACAAATCTTGCATCGGCTTTTAACCAACTTTCAGAAAAGCTCAGAATATGGTGATAATTCATTTTTTAAAATATTTTTTGCCAACTGTTTCGGGTCCAATGACAATGTTTTTTAACATTATGGATATTTCTAAAAGTGTATAAGGAAGTCATGTGGTGCCCACATCAGATTTTTTTGTTTCCTGTCGTGAGCTTTCAAACACTTATTATTTTTTTTTACCATGTAAAAATGAAATATTTTGCAATTTAGTTTAATTGCGAAATTTTGCCTTATTCTTCCATGATAAGAATATAGGCCTAGGATCCTAGCGTTGTCAGTCGGCCTTAAACCCTACAAACAACAAACAGTCTTGGTAAGAAATTCGTAAGTTTGAAATAGCTTACAAAGTTTTCAAAGTTGAATTTTCATAATTAACTATGTTCATGCCAGCATCATAACTTATATTTTAAAGATAGTCTGATAGCTTTAGAGTAAAAATATTCTTTTTAAAGCACGTTTAAGCAAAAAATTTTCCAATTCTCCCACTTTAAGAAAATTGTAAATTTCGAATAACTAACGAAGTTTTTTAATTAGGATGTTGCAAAATAGGGTTCTTGCTAGTATCATAAAACTGGTCCGAACTCTATGCGATAATTTGTTCTTAAGATATTGTATACACAGACTAACAGACACCCTACAGACGGACACCATGTCATTTTTGTTATTTTCAGATTCCTCACATCTCGAAACGTGAAAAATTTTTTAAAAAAGGAAGTTAAAATTTTTCACGAATATCTAAGTTCACCATACCTATATAGTAGGAGGGATGTGAAGTTGGAAAGAGAAAAATTGTTGAAGTTTTCATATTCCAATTTCTTTCTTTCTGCTTTACACTTTCTTTCTTTCTGCTTTACACTTTCTTTCTTTCTTTTTTTTTTTTTTTTTTTTTTTTTCTTTGTCCCCGAAAGTTTACTCTTGTTCTTTTATACTGCTTTGTGCAGTTATAATAATATTATTTATTATTTGTTATTATTTGTCTTTAAATTACATTGCTTAATTCACCTTTTCATATAGTGTCTGTGATTTTAAAATGTCAAATATGATTTGAGGATCTAATTAGTATCTAATTACATTCACAAAAGGATTTAAAAAATAAAATAAATAAAATAAAATAAAGATGTGAATAAGAAAAATATTAGACTTTCGCCAGACTTTCACATAAAACCAGAGAAAAGAAGCTTTTTGGAATTTAAGAAAATGAAAGGGACATAAATTCTTTATTTCGTGGTAGGAAAATCACGAAAATGAAAAAAATCTTTTACAGAATGGAATCAGGAAGCTTTTCTGTCCGAACGCTAAATCAAGATGGAGTGATTTTTTTTTTTTTTTTTTTTTTTTTTTTTTTTTTAAGCACATATATATTATTATTTTTCCTTTATAAAGACTTATATAAAAACTGTTCCTATTAAAATAATAATAATAATAACAGTTCACATTAAATTTCCTTTATATTTCTAAATTTAAATCTCTACTTCATATATATGTAATCTCATGCAAATAATTCGTTTTTACTTTCTCTTAACCTTACGGTAGAGAAAGTATTGTTTAAGGGTCAAATTTTCCAAAGTGAGTTTTTGTTATATTTACATGTTCTGAGGTCCCTTGAATACGAAAATCATGTTTTTAGCGAATGGTCTGTGTGTTTGTGTGTCTGTCTGTGTGTCTGTTATCAGCATATCTCAAGAAAAAATAGTAGCAGAAATTCCAAACTCGGTATTCTAAATGTGTCTCATATAGGAATGCTACACTACACTTTTCGTTGAGGTGAAGCAAATGGTTCGTGTACAGGGACACTCAAAAGTATTCAAATACATTACGTCTATGAGAGAAATTGCAGGTAAGTAGAGTTTAACATCTATAGACTGCACTAAACCAAATGAAAAGAATATATATTTTGTGTAATAGAGATAGTCAACTGGGATTTCTTCCCTCCCTCCCCTTAAAAATAAAAAATTGCTAATTCGCAGATAATTTTTTATTTTTACTCATATCATATCTAGTCTCACCATGTGCAATTTCTTTACTGTGAAGTAATTTGGAGCCGATTTATGCTTACAGACGTGTTTTTGAATCCTCCTCCTCCACCCCACCCCCCATCCGGGGAACGGAGGGGAATTTCGTAAAAAATGATAGATATAATTTTAAGTTGGGTAAAAATCTAGGTTCCTGCCAACCGCCGTTGACTTCCATCCAGCCGTTCTCAAGTGATGCCCTGGCAAAAATAGCGTTACAGACATACAGACACCATGACACACACACACACACACACAGAGAGAGACAAAATTTTCTGAAGTCATTTTTGGCTTTCATGGTGTGTGAAACGTGAAGATATCGCAAAATTTTTTGATTCTGACTAATTTACAGGCAAAAGTCTGATTTTATTAATATAGTTATTTAGAAGTTTTAGTTTTCTGAGAAAAACGTGTAGTGCTATTTATGAAATTTTAATGCAAATATTGGAGTTTTTTCTTTTTTATAATTAAAGATGTGACAAAATGTGATACAATTAAGCAAAAAATATATATTTAAAAAATATGGAGTTACACTACTTTTGCAATGAGCCATCCAACTATTACTATATTCGGAGACACTCAATTTAATTTACAAATTTTACGATCCTTTGTTGACTCTTAAAATCTTAATATTATACAATTTAGATTTCAATTGGCTTTACGTCTCAGTTATTGTTGCTGCGAAACAAATGCACATTTTGAATTTTTTATATTTCCAAACTTAACTGATTTTATTTTTGTGTAACACACATCTTGTACTAAAGGACAATAAGGACGTTTATTTAATGTATCACCCAGATGAGAAGTAATTTCTTGGTTTTTCAAGTTCAGTTACTCACTGTAAAAATATCAGTACAAAAAACCCTTAACGGGTTAAAAGTTTGTGACGCCGCTACTTTATGGCTATAAGAATTTGAAATATGAGTCCTAAAAATAATGATATCAAATTTTAAGTGACGCTTTGCAATTAGTTAAAATATACATAGATTTTCTTATTTTACCATTTACTTTCTACTTTTATTTATACAGGCCTCATAGTCCTCCTATATTTCCTATTTTTCCTATATTTTTACAATTTGGCAGATATTCTCCTATATTTTTACACCAACTCCTATATTTCCTATATTTTTTTTTTTTACATCTACTGTTAGATGATATCCAGACTGCAAAAATTTACTCTACAAATAATACTCTGAAGATTTATGAACTAATTTCTTTTCTCTGCTTTCGATGAAACAACTGATTATGGAGAAAAACAACTAGATATAAAATTTTGGGATGAAGAGCATAACCAAATTGTTAGTAACTTCCTACATGCTTTTGAACTGGGACATTCTACAGCAGATATTTTGAAGAACAAGATATATTTGACACTTGTACTTGATAAGTTACCAGTTAATAAATTCTTATCTGTAAGCTCTGATGGACCACCTGTTAACCAAAAGTGACTTGAAGAAATTGACAGTGAACTAAATGATAGAGATTTTCTGCCTCTTATCATACTTCTTGTAACTTGCATATTGTGCATAATTCCTTCAAGAATGCAATGACTCAAGTAGTTAGTCACTGGGATATGGAAGATTTTTTGGATACTGTGTTTAAATTTCTTCATAAATATTTGCCTCGCAAAGATTTCCAAGGTATTGAAATCGAAGTTGGAACTAAGAAAGAAGAAATTATGAGATTTGTAAATAATATGTGGATGACACTAATACCAGTCATTACTAGAATTATCAACCAGTGAGAAGCATTAAATTAATATTTCCTGAAATTTATACCAGAAAGTAAGATGAAGAGCCAGTTGCAATCTCATTCATATCGATTCCTGAGAACTGTTCTTACTGATTCTACCACTTTGACACGTTTACATTTTTAAAAATCGGTAGGTGAAAGCTTAGAAATTTTTTTGAAAATTATGCAAGTAGAAGAATTGTTGGTTCATATTTTTTATAATGAACTTTTTAAGCTAATAAAAAATCCTTTCATCAATTTCCAAATTTAAGACAATACATTTTTGCTCTCACAAGACATGTTTTGGCCATATCACTCGAGAGATTTTAGCTCAACTTTTTACTAAACACAACATTATATCCAACACACTCAGCCTGACCTTGTTCAAGGACAGCTCATTTTCAGATGATCAACTTTTTTGAAGCCGTTTACAAAAAGCTGACTGTGTTGAGTGTGCTCATCAAAATTGACCAATAGGAGGAATAGACATGATTTTTTCCTGGAATACCTTTAGAGAAGGGAATACATCACACTATCAGTTCGGGGAAACCCTAGGGACAGATGATCGGTTTCTCATTCGTTCAGCTTCCCCAACTTTGAACGATGCTGAGTGAACATGTTGTGTATAATGTTGTGTTGAGTATATATGCTCCCATGTGATATGCCCATTTACTTACCAATAATACTAACTTTAAAAGCTTGACTTAGTTGGACTTTTAGAGGAATGGAGTAGTTTGATTCTTTCGTATATAATATTAATATAGAATAAGAGTGCCTTTCAAAATTGTTTGATAAGTTTTTTGACTCTTTGGTTTGTTTACACTCTGCCCCCTCCCCCCCCCCCCCAAAAAAAAAAAAAAAAAAAAAAAAAAAAAAAAAAAAAATCTTTGTTTTTTAATAATATTGACCAATTTGTCAACTTAAACCTTAAGTGACAGGCTTGTCACTTAAGGTAATAGTCTCTGACTTGGAGGCCCTTATCAAAGTGAATGCGCAGGCCCATGCACTGAAATCCTTGATCTAAATCAGATTCCGCAGGTGAGCAAAATTTCAGTTGATCTAATTTTTTCATATGGGATTAAATTATGGCTATTTTTCTAACCATGTATTTTTCTAAAATGTGTTAATAGAATCGTGCATACGTTATTGTATTTTTGAAATTATAGGATGTTTATTAAAAATTGAAGTTACTAGGGCTGTAATTGGGGACACACATTTTAGAATTTTATGGATAATGGTACTCAGTTTTGTTTGTGTACATGTCCTCCGATTTACTATGTATCCTATATTTCGTTCGAAATTCCTATATATTTTTTCTTTTAAACTCCTATATTTTTTTCTATTAAACTCCTATATTTTTTCTTTTAGACTCCTATATTTTTTTATTCCTTTGCTATGACCCCTGTTTATATTTATAATGCAAACGTAATATTTTTAGCTTCAAGATCAGACAGATATATAAAATACACTCACTGATGCTTTTTCATTTACATTTCAAATTCAAAATAACAGTTTTAAAAGGAATGATATAAAAATTCCAGTGGTGCCTCGGTGTTATTTTAAAAGATTTGTTTTTAGATACCATTAAAACTACTTTTGTTTTTCTAATAAAGTATATTTACATATTGAAACAGTGCTTTTAATTTTCAAATATACTGTCAAATAATTATACTTTCACTGAGTACGCATTATAAATTAAAATTATTTATTTCAATAAATTGATTTATCTTTTGCATCACGCTATCCAAAACATAGTATATCGTAGTATCCAACGGAGTGAAAATTTGCGCAAAGAGGTAGTGTGACGCAAAGAAATCATTTACACAGATTTTATTGCAGTTTTGGATAGCGTGACGCAAAAGATAAATCAATTTATTGAAATAAATAATTTTAATTTATAATGCAAACTCGGTGAAAGTATTCAAGATTTTATATTTTTTCAAGATGGCAGCTACAATTTATTAATGGACATGGTGGATTTATTAATGAAGGCTTGTATATATGGAGTTTTAAGCAAATCGGTTCATAGAACCTTTCTAATGTAAATTTGAAATTTTCAGTGGGCTGGCACAGGGAAACAAGAGGGTAGATTAAGTTGGCAAATGAACATAACAAATACATTTCTGAGATAAATCCACACTACAAATTTAGTTTGAATTAATTCAGTATTTCAAACGTTATCATGCTGACAAATTTTCAAGTAGCCTGCCACTTGGAAACAAAATGGAGAAGCTTCGCACTAGAAAAAATATTGAGTGGGATTCTCAAACTCTTCAAAATAGTAATAGCAATAATAAGTGGGAAATTTCAAATTTAAGTTAGAATTACGTAATTTACATTTTGCAAGTTTCTTTTTAGAGAATTACAAATGCAAATTAAACAATAAAAAAAAAAAAAAATCAAGTTAATGTTAAAAATGGAAATTTATTTATTTTATTTTCCTTTTTGAGACTAAGTATAGATACTGCTCCAATATTCACAATTTAAATTTTCATCGAAAGTGCAGGTAAAAATTATTTCATAAAAATATTTGGTGGAAAAAAATAGACAAAATATAAATTAAGCTCTACATTTCTATAATTTTAATAATAAGATAAAATCATTTGGAGAAAAAATTTATGGAAAATAAAAGTTAAGCTAAAGTTCATACAAGTTAAGTAAAATACAAGTTAAGCTTAAGTTTTATGGAAAATACAAGTTATATATATATTTCTTTTTAAAAATTAAAAATCTCTTTTTAAAATACAGTTAGTTTATTCATATATTTACTTTTCAGACTTTAAAATGATACACATTTTAAATATTAACATAATCAAGCTAATTTTTATTATTATTATTTAAAGCAATAATGGCTAGGGTATGAAAGAGGGGGAAAAAATTAAAATAGAATTAAAATTCATGAAAAATGTGTCAAATAGCAATTATTGAAAAACACGTCAAAATAAATAAATAACATCTTTACTTTGAAACCAATAATAGTTTATTTAAAAAATATAATTCTCTCTTTCTTTCTTTCTTTTTTTAATTAATTAATTTCTGCATGAAAAATTTCATTTCATAAATATATTTACAACTACAATAAGAAAAAAAAAAAAAAAAAAAAAAAAAAAAAAAAAAACCTCCTTTAACTTTAAATAATTATGTCTACATGTTTCTAAGCAATTAAAAGTGCCTTTTTTTTTTTTTTTTAAGAAAAATAAATAAAATATAGGAATGTATATGGTTTTAATATAAGCTACGAGATGGCGCCACTAGATGGCCAAATTATTACCTTCATGATAAAACCATATACATTCAGATATTTAAACTATTTTTCTTAAAAGGAAAAAAAAAAAAATCACTTTTAATTGCTTAGAAACATGTAGAAATAATTATTTAAAATTAAAGGAGGGTTTTTGCTTATTGTAGTTGTAAATATATTTATGAAATGGAATTTTTCATGCAGAAATTAATTAATTAAAAAAAAAAAAAGAAAGAATTATATTTTTTAAATAAATTATTATGGGTTTCAAAGTAAAGATGTTATTTATTTATTTTGACGTGTTTTTCAATAATTGCTATTTGACACATTTTTCATGAATTTTAACTCTATTTTCATTTTTTTTTTCCTTTCTTTTTAAAAATATACAGCGTATTTATCCCCTCTTTCATCCCCTAGCCATTATTGCTTTAAATAATAATAAAAAAAATTAGTTTGATTATGTTAATATTTAAAATATGTATCATTTTAAAGTCTGAATAAACTTTAACTGTATTTTGAAAAGAGATTTTTAATTTTTAAAAAGAAATATATACATATATATATATATTTGCAAAAGTGTATGTTTTAATTTAAATTAAAAACAAAAGATGGCGCCAAAACTGCATTTGCTGTTTTTTCCCATTCCCTAGGCGGAAGGATACATGAATAAAAATTTTTTGCTTTAAAAAATTGTAAATTCATCATTATTATGATAAAATGGAATGTCTAAAATTACAAAATACTTCCTTATTTAAAATGTTATCTAAATACTCTTTTGACTAAATATGAAATTTTGAAATCAAAAATATCTTTTTCATAGCAGAAGAGAAAATATATTTAAGTGAATTTGACTTAGTATATATACAATAAATATATAAAAAATGTAATAAAGTATTTTTGCGTTAAAAAAAAAAAAAAAAAAAAAAAAAAAAAGGAAAGTTTAAATAATTCATTGACTACATTCACGTTGGTCAGCCAACCAACGTGCCTTGAAAGTAAGAACCGAATTACGACATTTTCGCCGAATAAAAGCATGCATTTTGGCGGAGTAATATAGTTCTATTTTTAAAGCAACTTTTACAAAAAACAAGAGTTTTCCTGAAAAAAAAAAAAAAAACGAAAATGTTACTAGATTCAGAAAGATCCCATTAACAACATATATTAATTAAATTAAAATCGTTCGTGCGGTTTTAGAGATATTTTTTCATGAATTTAGCCCATTACATCCTTACACTACACAATTTCCCTTTTTGGCTTTAAATTGAGATTCAGATCTCAAAACATACTGCATGTAGAAATATAAAATTTTCAGGATAGATTAAGACCGAAGATAAAAGACTATTTTGAAAAGATCGGAACAAAATATGGCATATTTGCTGAGATATTAAGTGTCGGCTTTTACAAATTTCTTTGATGTCAAACTAGCCGTATATATGAGTTCGCAGCGTTCAGTTTGTCCTTCCGCTTGCGTCACTCGAAAAACTGCCGTTTTTCATGAAAGAAAATATCGTGTGATTGTTTCTTGAATACAATTGTCTAAAAATGCTTTAAGATGTTATTAAAGAATATTAAAAATATGCATCGATTTTTCTTTATTTTATTTTCTTTATTTTATTTTTTCTCATGTCTTAAGAACCATTAACTTTTTATTTCCATTATTTGACTACCTTAGATATCAGAAATAATCCATTCGGCAAAAATTTTTCAATATTGAGTTTTCGCCTGATTTACATGTTTTAAGATTTCTTAAATCAAAAAAAGTTTTGGAAATTCATTAGGGAATAGGTTGGAAGAGTAATCTTCTGACTACTAAAAAAAAGGAGCCTTTCTGTTTCATAACTGCCAGTACCAACTGCCTGTACAAAGCACCAAAAACTAACCAAATCATCATTCAACTATTAATTTTGGGTAGGGTGTGCATTCCTATAGAATGTTCATCTCCCAGTATAACTTTGATTCAATGAATTCAATTAAAGTCTACCCGACTCAAACCAGATTAAAAAAAAAAAAAAAAAAAAAGAGAGAAATACTAACCTGAAAAACGACCGGAACCCGCAATAGAAAATTTTGACGACCCAAACTTTACTTCTTTTTACTTGAAAACCGGAAATTAAATAAAATGTAATAATTCCTCGGAAATTATATGGAAATGTATTAATTCATCTAAAAAACATGCAAAGCTTTTTTATTCATTTAAAATAAATTTTCATTGTCACAGAGTTGCTAAACCATTAAAAAAATTAAGAAAAATGCAATTACTGACACAAAATTAAAAGTTTAAAAATCTGAAAAACGGATTAATAATAATTTTTAACCAATTATGTGTGTTGTGTACTTAAGTGTATAAAAATAGACTTCAAGTTTGGCTTTTGTAATTTAGTGTTTAAAGCTTATATTCTACTTATGTATATATTTCATTTTCTTTGTTTATTGCCTTTCTCCATTATGTATGTTGTATACAATGCGCATATTTAATTATGGGAATGTATAGTCTGTTTATAATAGTTATATCAAACAAATTTCTGCTTATTATGATAAACTTTTTTGAAAGATGATTTTAAATTGACCCGACTCGTTGAAAACTAAACCCGAACCGCAGGACAAAATTCAGTCAACTCGATCCACACTCGACCCCCAAGAAAAATAAATCAGTCAACCTGAACCTAACCAACCTCGCAGAAAAAATATTCAGTCAGCCCGACCCGTAAGAAAAATAAATCAATCAACTCTAACCGAACTTGACCCACAAGATGGGTTGGGTTGGTTGGGTTTAACGTCGCACTAGTACTGTGCTATGGGTAACTGGCGACAGTCTGGGACGCGCCCCCTAAGGATGGTCCGGAGACATGCCATCGTAATTTTGATCCTCCACGGAGGGGATTGCTGACCCACAAGAGAAAAAATGTACTCATTTTGACCCAAACTCGATCTGATGCAGGACTCTAATTCAGATTCTCACTTAGAATGAAGTTATTTACAAAAATAAAAAAAGTTTAAAGTTAAATTTATTTAATTAGTTCAATTAAAAAAAGTTTAATATGAAAGTTATTAACTCAGACGAAAGCTTATAAATGAAGTAGATTTTTGCACATGTGATTTTTGTAAACTTTGAAATAAATTTTTTGACAGAAAGTTGCTTAATTTTTTTTGTTTTTTGTTTTTTAAAGTTTATTATATACATTTCATATATATGTGTGTGTATATATATACACACACATTAAAAAATACAGGTAGACAAATCTAAGGATACATATAAAGAAAAAAGACAGAAGCATAAAAGAACTTGAAAATAGTAAGTAATTTCATATGCATTTGATGGAAGGGAGATCATTATAATACTTAAATATTTTAGGATTACCATTGGATTATATGGTTAAAACTTTATATATATATATATATATATACTAGCAGGCTTTGCCCGCTTCGCTGGACATTAAACTTAAATGAGTTGTCAAAATCCCATATTTTTATTAATAACCTAAGTTCTCGCTGTGATTGGTAGAGGTTTAATCGCTCGCAACGTGAGGAGTCTGGGTCCCCACTGTCTTCGGCACAATACCCACTTCTTACTTCCCCACCCTCAGCGGGTGAGCTCGAAGTTTTGCAAAATCCCACTAATGTGCATAATGCGTACACTTAATCAATATCCACACACGAAATTTCGCCATTCTAAGATAATTCAAAGCGAATTCAAACTGAAAAACATGTTTTTACACATGTTTATTGCCCTCCGACTCCGAGAAGGTGTGTGTGTGTGTGTGTGAGGGGGGGGGGGATTTTGAATTTCGTGAAATCCAGTTACAATAAGTGCCGGATGCATACAAACAATTTACGCACCAAATTTCGTGACCACAGAAGTCTTTAATAGAAAATATTATAAATAAATAAATACAAAAAGCACAGCTTTAGTATGGGTGTGTGTTGGTGTTTAGGATTAAGGCCGATTGACTGCTGTAGGTCCTGGGCCTGAGGGGGGGTGCCTTCCGTGGAGGTCTTTCTAAGGGGTCCTAGCCCGTATTTACGCAAGTTTCGGAGAAAACCACGGAAAACTCCGAACGGCTAGGCCGACGAGCGCGACCTGGGATCGAACCCGGCACCTCACGTCTACCAGCTTTGAGCGCAGAACCGCTCGGCCGCTGGTGGGCCCAGCTTTAGTATGGGAACCCTTTGGTGACTTTAAATATTTTAAGCCATTTTTGCGATGAACTGAATTGACTATCTCAATTGTGTAATTAAAGATCTTGGCGAGAAACGTCCGAGCTACTTCGGTGCCGAATTTCAAATTTTGCCAAAGGGATCCAATACTAAAGCTGCTCCATATCGAATCTGGGTTGAAAACGGAAAAAGGGTAAAATAAATTAGAAATATCAGACTTATATTTATAAATTTGATACCGAATGAAAGGGGCGATTTTGCTGAATCCAGGGGTGCAAACAGTTTTTCGATGTGACAATTAGATTTTTAAAAAATAACTAAAGTATGAAATTTAGGTGGCAACGGAAAAACGGAAAAAGGGAAAAATAAATTAGAAATATCAGACCTATCATTACAAATTCAGTACCAAATGAAAGAGGTGATTTTTCTGAATCCTGGGGTGTAAACAGTTTTTCGATACGACAATTAGATTTTTTAAAATTAACTAAAGTATGAAACTTAGATGGCAACACTTCATTTCAATCTTTTCATAATTTGTAGTGCGAATCACGCGAATACAAAAGTCTTAAAATTAAAAATTTATTTTTATATTTTATTTTTCCATTCAAAGCATTTTAGTGAAAAAATATTTATGGCGCATGCGCAGGCGTTTTTTACCCATAATTTAAACACTAATCATAATTTTGAGAATTTCTATAGATATAATTTCCAGTTGGGTGAATACCTAAGTTTCTGCCAAGCGCCGTTGAATTCCGTCCAGCTGTTCTTGAGTGATGCCCGGACGCGTATCTCCGAACTGTTGGCGCACGCAGAACAAATTCACAATTTTTCGCCAGAGAATGCGATTTTCGCCAAATCTGGAAGTGCAAAGAGAAACTTCACGCCGCTTAACCTGTATAAATAAACATCCGGCGTTTTTCTTTCTTTCTTTTTTTGTTATTAATTTTTTTTCTTCTGATTATTAATGTAGGATTTAAATCGCAAAACGAAACATATCTTGAAATTAAGAAATAGTTATCCGAATAGAGAAGTAGATAATAATAATGGTAATATATTAGCATTGAGATCCGATTTCATGTATAAGGCCAAAAAGTTTGTAAAAATTGTTCAAACAAATTACAAATTCTTAGTAAAATGCATGAAAAATGTTCATAAGTCCAAATCAGTAGTACGCCATTTTACATTTCAACTATTTTTATTGTCATTTTGTATTTAAATTTTTAAAATGTATGACTTTATAAAATATCTCTCTTACGATGCAGTGCTTGAATTTTCATAAATTATCACCTTATATTTATCTATTATGTATTTTTAAAGAGCATCTTAATCATAATAAAATAGATATTTCGTGTTAAATTTTATGGTTGAAATTCATAAAATTTTCTAAGTATAATTTCCTCCTCGGACATGTCCATTTCTCATTCTTTACCCCCCCCCCCCCCAACCCCAACATACAAAGTTATAAAATAAAACGTTAAACATTTTATTAATGCTATTCTATTTGTTTTTCAGTAATCATAAACAATCTAACTTAATATGTTATACAAATCAAAGTAATAATGATGCGCATAACCATTTTCATCCTATATTTATTGTTACTAATTTCTATTGAGAGCGAAATGTATTCATATTAAAAGGAATGAGTACGATAGAACACTCAACACAGTCGCAGACTGAAATGCCGCACCTCATAGGCTACCCTCTATCCGATTCGATAAATTTGATTTATCGTAATTAAATGACTAATTTTATTAGGATTGTTTTCGTACATTAATTTCCAACACAACTGATCCCGATATTGCAAGTTCGTGGGAAGTATTGGCCTAATTTGTCAAATGAAGGAAACACAATATTTAATTACTAAAGTTTCAAATTAAAATGTTCATATTTAATGAAGTGTATTAAAAAATATATTTTAAAATATTAGTCTGACATGTTTACGACAAAATATTGGCATAATGGACGTTTAAACGAAATTTTGCTCTATTTTGCCATGTTAAAAAGAAAACGTAAATTTTGAATAACATGTGAAGTTTACAACTTACATTGTTCCAAAGCAATATTGTCCTTATCAATGACATAAGTGATATTTAAAAACTGATGCATCCATTTTACAAACTCAATATCTGTAATACACACAGACAAGTCACATAAACCAACCACTAAAAATATAATTTTTGGATTCAGGAAACCTCAAAACATATAAATGTAACAAAAATTCAATTTCGAAAACGTGATCCGAAAACAATACTTTCGCGACCTTTTACGGATAAGATAAAGTAAATTAGAATAAGAGAATAATTTTAAATTAATTAAACTTTAATTGCATTTATTACATTGATTTTTATTTATAAAAAGAAATGCTTTTATTTAATTTGGGGTAGACCTGTATATTTACTATATATTTTACAAACACAATATAGTGTACTAATTTAGCACAGAATTTAAAACACATAGCACGACATGAAATGACCTTTCAGCAATTCCATTGTATGAATATATCTGAATTCTTTTGTGGGGTTCTGTGTAAACTTCTAATAAAGGATATACATTCTACATTGTATACGAAACATTCTTTCATGCACATAAAATAAATGTTCAATTTTTTTTTTTTTTTTTTTGGTTTCATCCAAAAATATTAAATTGTATTTACCAGAAAATTCACACATAGACTTAATGAATTTGAATTCTTTTCTTAGTCACTGCACACGAATTACTTAATATTTCATCCGAGTCCCAATATCTATTCTTGAGGTATGGTGATAACAAACACACAGACACACACATTCAGGCAACCGCTAAAAACCTAATTTTTTGTTTCATGATATTTAAGCAAATGTAGCAAAAACTCAATTTCGAAAATCTGAATCAAAAATAAAATTTTTCTTACAATATATGGGTAAAATAAACTAAATAATGATGCGTAATAATGATAATCTGGTGTGTCACTCACACGACTTTCTTTTTCACCCTGCATTTCAATATTATAATGACAGATTGCACATTAAAGCTTAAGATCAATAGCGTAAGAATGTAAAGTTTAATGTACTTTTCAAATAATCTAAAATAGGTTTAGAAACAATTTTATTTGACGAAGAGAAAGTAAATAATAATAATAATAAAAATAATAATAAAACAGAATAAAATAAAATAAAATAAAATAAATGTATTTCAAGGATAATTTTAAAAGCTTTAAAATCATAATATTACAAATATACTTCTTCATTAATCTTGATAAAATAAATTTAAAGGGTTTTCTAATAAATTTTGGCATTAAATTATATTATCTAAAAATAACGATACAAAGACTCCATTGACACATTTTTAACAATTATGATTCAGGGAGCCTCAAAACGTGTATATATAACAAAAATTCAATTTCGAAAATTTGACCCCAAAACAATACTTTCTCTACCATATATGTTGGTAAGAGAAAGTAAAATAAATAAATAAATAAATAAATAAATGTATTTCAAGAACAATTTTAAAAGCTTTAAAATTAGAATATTACAATTTTATTTCTTCATTAATCTTGCTAAATTAAATTTAAAGGGTGGAGGATTTCTAATAAATTTTTGCATTAAATATATTATTTAAGAATTACGATACTAAAACTTCACTGACACATTTTTAATAGTTTATTCTCTTGGGAAAAAAAAAAAAAAAAAAAAAAAAAAAAAAAAAGATTGCTCGAATCCTTAACGAATCATGAATGAAGTGGAAAGGCGGGTTGCTTTGCGACAGAGAGGGTTTTGGCGCGAGCTACAAAAGTTCGCCAGGTTGACCTGTATGCGCCAACATTTCGGAGATACGCTGCCCGGACAAACGTGTTTTAGTCTTTTACCCCCTAGAGGGGGAACGGGGGGGAATTTCTGAAAAGTTGATAGATATAATTTTAAGTTGGGTGAAGACCTAAATTCCTGCCAAGCGCCGTTGAATTCCGTCCAGCTGTTCTCAAGTGATGCCTGGACAAAAAAAAGCGGCATTCGGACACGATGACACACACATACACACAGGCAAAATTTTCTGAAGTCATTTTCGGCTTTCATGGGGTGTAAAACGTGAAGATATCGCAAAATTTTTTGATTCCGACAAATTTACAGACAAAACTCTGATTTTATTAATATAGATAGATATCTTATATCTTATATATATATAAATGTGAATGTCCGTGAATTTATTTGACTGAGTTTCACGCCAAAACTGCTCGACGGATTTCGATGAAATTTGTAATGGAGATAGCTTATACCCTAACTTAAAAAGTTGGCTACCTTTTATTCCAAAAAACAATTTGTTTTTGCGATTTTTATGCATAAAATAGCAATTTTGTAAGCTAATAATAGCAAAAAATTAGCCATTTAAATTTATCCATAATTTAATTGTTGCCAAAAAAAAAAAAAAAAAAACGAATTTATTTATTTTTTTCAACAGGAAAATAAATACATTTATCTAAAAGTGAACGATAAAAAATTATAAAAAAAAATTATGCATCTCACAAAAATTGACGTCATTTTTAATTAAAAATTTCTTTTACACATTGATAAAGTGCTAATACGCAAGCGAAGTGATGACGTAACTGGCCGTTTGTGGATTCAAGAAAAATATGTCCTATGTTAAACGCCCATTGGATTTTTTGTAAAAAATTATTAAAAATCGAGGAAAATTATTTCCCGATTTTAATCCCCATATTTAGGTATAGATATGTATTAGTTATCATGTCCATGCGTTAGATTAAGTTATTTTTGTTGTAAAATTGACAAAATTTGAATTTTTAATATCAAAACTCTAGGGGAAAAAAATGGCAAACTTCTATATTCGATTGAAAACACAAACATTTCATTTCAAAGGATGATATTTACACAATAAATATCCAACTAATACACTAATTAAAAGGAAAATGATAAATATTCTATCATAATTTGAAGTCAAATTTCTTTCCAAATGTCTAAATAAAGTATCTGATATAAGATACGATATTGCAGCGGAATAGATTTGATATCGGTCATCCTTAGCAGGGAAAAAAAAAAAAAAAAATATCGACAAATTATTTGGCGAACATAATTTAATTCCTTTCAAAAATCATGGTTATTTTAACAACTTATATTAAGAGAGTAATGAATAATATGAAACAATATTTCGTACAATGCATATTACGAAAATATACATCTGGCATACATATTTTCGTATTACGTTTTTGATCACCAAATACAATAAGCGCCAAGAACGACAGAGTTTTGAAATTTAAAATTAAAATTTTGTCAATTTGATAGCAAAATAACTCAATCTAACACATGCACATGATAACTATAATCTATACTAATATTATAAATGCGAAAGTTTGGATGGATGTTTGTTACTCAATCACACCACAACGGCTAAACGGATCTGGATGAAATTTTGTATAGAGATAGGTAATAGTCTGGAATAAGACATAGGCTACTATTTATACCGGGAAAATGTAAATTTTTAATTAATCTTCTGTATAATATAAATATTTCTTCTATAATAAAACTTTAAAATAATTTATTTTAATTTTTAATTGTTGCCAAAGAATATTTCACGCGAATAATAATAAAAAAAAAATAATACATATTAAATTTGCTTAGGCACATGACAACATAACGTCCTTATCAAAATTAAATAATAAGAAAATGAAAGCTAATTCAGATCTGTATTAAAGAGCTTTATTAGTTGATAATCCTGGGTATATTTTTAATTTTAATACTGAAGTAGATAGGACATTTTTCGCCAGGACTTTATTTTTGTGACAACAACCTTAAGCCAAGTAGTCCATAAAAAATATAAACAAATCTGTACATATAAAAGAGTAAACTCAATGATTCACTGACTCAACACTGCCATGACGATTCTGTGGGAAAGAGGGTCACAAATTTTAGTGACCAGGTTGGATTTCGGAGCCTGACCCCCAACTAAGACGGAATTTTGCAAAATACCCCCCCCCCCCGTCTCCTTGGGGGGCAGAAGGCTTAACTCGGCTCCAAATTACTTAACGGTGAAGAAATTGCAGATGGAATGTCCAGACTTCTGTACAAAAAAATTATTTTCTGCGATTTTGGAATTTTGGATTTTTAAGGGGGGAGGGAAGGGAAAAGATTTTGGAAGAAGGGTACTCAACACACGAGGAAATCGAACTGAACACACACTACAAAGGGATTTTATGAAATTCCACCCTACCGCCCTTTGGAGAATGGGGGGCAAAAACATGTATTCATGCGTAACGCTGCACTAAATTATCTAAGGTTGGACATTTTTTATGTAAGGGACGATTATATGTATCTAACTCATAGTGTGAAGAGATTTTACGAAATTCACTCCTCCTTCCCTCCTTTAAGAACGGGAGGAGAGATTTAAAAAAAAAAAAGTTTTAAAGCATAGCTCAGCTTTAAATAATTTCATGATCTCAATTTTTTGATGTGTCGGTCAGGTATGTGTATGCAACATGAAATATAAAGTAATTTTGGAAATTTACCCTCCCCCCCCCCCTCCTTCCTCTTGGGGCGGGCGGGGCAAAAACCACATTTTGAAGCTTAAATCCGTCCAAATTACCTAAGAATGGCGAATTTTGGTGTGTGGATGTTAATTAAGTGTGCGAAATATGCCCTTTGATGAAATTTTGTAAAACTTTCAACTGTAACCGCGAGGGAGGGGGAGTAAAAAGCAGGTAAGGGACTGCCGAAGGCATTGGGCAACTTAAAATTAGATTTTGACGGATTTCAATGATTTTTTTTTTTTTTTTTTTTTTTTTAAAGATATTTTATTATTATCAATGATATGCTGTTTTGGGGATTCATTTCAATATAATGACCAGCGAAGCGGGCAAAGCCTGCTAGTATATTATAAATGTGAATGTCCATGAATTTATTTGACTGAGTTTCACGCCAAAACTGCTCGACGGATTTCGATGAAATTTGTAATGGAGATAGCTTATACCCTAACTTACAAAGTTCGCTGCCTTTTATTCCGAAAAAATCTTTGTTTTTGTTATTTTTATGCATAAAATAGCAATTTTGTAAGCTAATAATAGCAAAAAATTAGGCATTTAAATTTTTATCCATAATTTAATTGTTGCCAAAAAAAAAAAAAAAAAACGAGTTTATTTTTTTTTTCCAACAGGAAAATAAATACATCTATCTAAACGTGAACAATAAAAAATAAAATAAATAAATAAATGGACCATATTCCCACTTTGGGTTCGAGGCTACAAGAATATCAGCTGGTTAGGAAATCAATCCTCAACTCTACCATAACAAAGCATTGTGGCTTTCAAATTTTTATCTTGCAATATTATTTATAAGAGTTACAGATTATATGAAATTGAAGTAAGAGTGATATAGTGATACCTTTGTTTTGTTTTTAATCCAGTTTTAGTAATATACTTTAATATTAATCAACATATGTAATATTAAAAGTTGTCATGTGAACTGTGGCGATGTTAACAAATTTAAATGGATGTTCCATTTAATAAATTCCTTTATTAAAGTGATTGAAATTCTAATTATTTAAGCTTTGATGTCTATATATATGTGTGTGTGTATAAAATGTTCTTATTAATCTTTTATTCATTATATATATATGTGTGTGTGTATACATAAAATGTTCTGCAATTTTACGATATGGAATAGTCTTAACTTTATCATTCGATTCAATTGTTTACATTTCTCTTTTGTTCTTGTTTGAACATTATTATTAAGTTTCACTGGAGAAATATTTAGAAAAATGTTATGCGTAACAATAAAATGGCATCTTGAATCTAATTTGTTTACAAAATATTGGCCACGTGTTCGGCGATTTTACCTACGGTGACGTCACAAGAATATTGTCCATTATGCATCTCACAAAAATTGGCGTCATTTTTAATTTAAAATTTCTTTTACACATTGATAAAGTGCTAATATAGTTTATGATGCTAATATATGTTGTACTAAAATCCGTTTTATTTATAGATCCTCCTGGGTGATTTTTTAAATTGTTGCGTTGAAGTACACCGAACATTTTTCGCCAAGAGGTTTAATTTAGCAACAGCGATTTTAATCTAGGTAGTTCAAGAAAAATGTAAAATTTATAAAATATTACAAAACGAAAAAAAAAAAAAAATAAACTGAAATAGTAGTCACATAAATGATCTATTTTTATCTGAGTAGATAATTTTATAGAAAAAAAAAAGTGCAGTAGCACTATTTTAAACCTAAAAACCATTAATAAAATAAACAGAATATGAAGGGTTCTTATATGTTAACGAAAAGGTGTCCGATAAAACGCTTTCTATTTTTATGCAAGAAATTAAAAAAAAAAAAAAAAAAAATCGCTAATATGACGACAAAAATTCAAAAGCCGCCAAGGGAGAGATATAATAAAGTTGTGTAGCACGATAATGTTTAGTTATTTATTTATTTTTTTATATACCAATCACTACGCTAATTTAACATACAAATAAATGAGCTGCTGTGTGTGACTGCACTTGCACGCTGTCGGGCAGAAATATTTGATTAATTCAAATTAATATTTAAATAACTAAATAAAGATATGTTTAATAGAAAGCATAGTCTTGGAGACAAACTTGGCGAGTGGGCGACCAAATTTGGTGAAAAATGATAGTTTAGGGTTCCCGATGTTTCGAAGCTCTCCGACACACGGGAACATAGACCTTTAGCTTACCAAGGGATTCTCGATGGAGTCATCTCCAAGCCCCATCGCCAAAAGTTATAAGTAGGTGTGAGTTGATTTTTGCGAACCAGTATGTAGTCACTGCGATCCAGAGTTATTCAGAGACCTATTCTGAGTCATTGCACTTTAGGGATTGAGCTCTAAGCGACTGGACATTTTTCGTGAGTGAGCGAAAATTTTTGCTCTGGTGTAGTTGGTGTTATTTGCTTTACTCCTGTAGAACAAGTGACTATTTTTTGGACTGTCCCAGAACATTCATCGAATAATGACTTATACTGTACGAGTAACAGCTTCAACTGTTTCCAGAATATTCGAAGAATTAACACCAGCTATTGGACTGTTTTCGAAAATATTTGTTTTAATAATAGTTTTGTTGTACAGATTCGAGAAGTTTAAAAAATGTTTGATATTGCCAAGGAGGTCCCACACTAAAGCTGTGACGAAAATAGTCGCCAATCGAAATATATTCAGTTACAAAGAAATCATTTAAATATAGTGTCCAGCGAAGCGGGCAAAGCCTGCTAGTATATATATATATATATATATATATACATAAACATTATCAAAGTTAGTGTTTTCAAGTGGGATACTTACTTTAATTTATTAGACTACAATACCTGAAGAAAGATAATATAGGACCGTGTATTTCGATGCTGAATAAAAGAAGGATTACTTTAGGATAGTATTTTAAGGGGAAATAATAGAACTTTTATTAATGAAAAGAACCTTTTTGTTTTGAGTTATATGTATATTTTAACTAGAATTTTCAAACTTTTCAATTTGTCCTAGTGGAAATAAACCCCTTCGGAAAAAAGCGAAAAAAAGAAAAACTGGTTATTTTCCTTTTTTTTTTCCGGATCATTCCCATCTCTACTTTTGCTCGTTACTAATGGTAAATGAACGTAATACACAATGACCATACACAAAGTTTTTATTTATAATATATCATTTATATTTTCAATTTGAATTTTTTTTTCTTTTTTTAATATGAATGGGGTAAATATAAGTTAGATCTCTCTTAAAAAGATTTTCTATATAGAGAATAAATATTTCTTTTAACCCATATCATCTGAATAGATAATTGGTTTTCACAAACATTATTAACAAAACACTAATTAGTAAATATATACATGATAAAGATAAAATTTTTAAAAAGAATTGATTTGATGATCACTATATCGATAGATAATTTTCCCAATGTAATATGAAACATAAGCAAAAATTGCTTGTTGTGAAGAATTTAAAATTAAAGAATACATTAGCAAATTAAAAGATTGCTGTAAAGAATAGATAAATTAAAAAAGCAACTACTTGACACTCATTGAGAGCGAAATTCTGTAATGTAAAGAGCATGTACAATTATTTTTAAATTGGTAGGCGTCTTGATTACGTAGTTATTTTATGTCTTCTATACTATCTCTAAAAAGAGTTTATAACGTGTGAAGTAGTGTGCAATAGAAGTCGTGTGGCTGTTTACACACCTTTTTTTTTTTTTTTTTTTTTTTTTTAATTAATATTATCATTTATCGCTTGTTCATCAAAGAGAAATTGAACTACAAGTATAAATTGCATATTACCTCTAAAAAAAAAAAAAATCTGCATATAAAAATTTTTACAAAGAAAAAATAAATAAATTTTGAAGTTACCATTTTTATTACTGTCTGTGAAAGAACTTTTTTCCAATGTCATAAAAAAAGAAAAATAAATAAATAAATAACTGTTGTTTTTTTAATCTTCCTTACTGCCTTTTCTAGATAATTCGTTTATTTTATCCAATATCATGTCAGTAGAACTAAAGAGATGATAACTTGATAACCTGTTCTGTTGACATTCAATCTGTTCTCGTGACCCATATTTATTTAATTTGATTATCTCTCTTCTCCAATGAAATAAAACTTTTTCATTTGTTTACTGGAGAGAATTTCCCCGTCTTGGTTTTCCTTCAGCATCTCATTAGCTTGGCTGATCGATGAAAACAGCTCCTTCTCTTCACAAATGAAAAGTGAGGAGGAACTCATAACGTTAAATTAGTCTCGATGCCTGAAGTTTCATTGTCACAGGTATTGATTCCCATATCAAAAAGAAAAGAAAAAAATGTAATATGTTGTGGCCATCACAAAACTTTTTTTCATATCATTCTATAAAACACTGCGCCACCTTAAGTTTTACATGCAGAGAAGTTTAAACATAGCTTCTTGCTTTTCACAATAAAGATTTTATAAATGAAGTTCTGTGCAATTTCAAACAAGAGATGTCGAGATGTAGCCATGTGGAAAATCACAGTGAGTGAGTAACAGCAGCGTCACCTGTCGGCGCAGATACAGCTAAATTAAGTCAGCATTCGTTTCCATGACCATGGCTGTTATCTCACATGTAAAGTTTGGTACATTTATATTTAATAGAAGTTGAGAATTACTTTTCCAGTTCACAGGTAAATTGCGGCACAGTAGTGCCACCTGTCGATCGATATGCACCCTAATAGAATCGGCATAGTATTTCGTAATGGCTCTGTCGTACACCATATTTTGCGCAATTATATATAATAGAATTTGACATATAGCCATCCCATACATGGGGGAAATTGCATCATAGCAGTGTCACCTATCGACCGATATGCACCCAAATTGAATCAGCATAATATTTCATAATGGCCCTCTCACATATCAAGTTTTGTTCTTTTACGTACAACAGAACCTGAGATATAGCCTTCCCTTCAATGGAAAAAATCGCAGCATAGCAGCGCCACCTGTTGATTGGTTTGCACTGATAGTTAATAGACTCTAATTTATGTCAAAGTGCAATTACATATAAATTTATGTGAAATTATGTGCAGTAATTCCTGAATAAGATACAATTACCACAAAATGTTTGTCATAAAGAGACATTAAAAAAAAAAAAAAAGTGGTCAAATCGTGTTTGTTCTACATCTCTCAAAACGTGTAAATCCATTGAAAACTGGAAGTCGAAATTTTTTCCGAATCCAATATTTTCTTCTATTAAATATAGAAGAAAGGAAAAAAAAAAAAAATGTATAAGAAAAATTCGCTAATGATTTTTTTCTTTTAACCCTTTTAAGAGTATATTCATTTACTAATGGGGAATTTACGGGAATTTACGAACGAAAAGAAATAAGTGAATCTTTTCCACTAAGTTCTAAAAATAAAATTTTGTTGAAGAATTCCGGGATGAATTTTTGCAGAAAATAATCACATGTAACTCTATGCAGAAATTTATTTATAGATTTACCCATTACATTACATAATGTTTATTATTATTATTATTTTTTTTTTTTCGATTTCATATTTGGAAAATTTACAACCGTTAAATTAGTAGTCGTTTTTCAAAAATTTTATTTTTTTAAACTTTTATATTTTAATTTTGCATTTAAAATGCGAAAAATTAACTAAGTGCATTTTTTTTTTTTTTTCATTTTTTTTCAGCTGTAAAATGAGATATAAAAAATCTGATGTGGGCACCACATGACTTCCTTATACACTTTTAGAAATATACATAATGTTAAAAAACATTGTCACTGGACCCGAAACAGTTGGCTAAAAATATTTTTAAAAAATGCATGCATACGTAAAAAAAAAAAATAAATAAAAAAAAAAATTGTGCCTTGAGGGGACTCATGTCAAAGTTGTGCCTTGGGGGGGGGGGGGGATCATGTCAAAGTTGTGCCTTGGGGGGGAGGATCATGTCAAAATTGTGCCTTGGGGGGGACTCATGTCAAAGTTGTGCCTTGGGGAGGGGACTCATGTCAAAGTTGTGCCTTGGGGGGGACTCATGTCAAAGTTGTGCCTTGGGGGGGACTCATGTCAAAGTTGTGCCTTGGGGGGGACTCATGTCAAAGTTGTACCTTGGGGGGGACATGTCAAAGTTGTGCCTTGGGGGGGACTCATGTCAAAGTTGGGCCTGGGGGAGGACTCATGTCAAAGTTGTGCCTTGGGGGGCAACTCATGTCAAAGTTGGGCCTTGGGGAGACTCATGGTAAAGTTGGGCCTGGGGAGGACTCGTGTCAAAATTGGGCCTGGGGGGGACTCATGTCAAAGTTGTGCCTTTGGGAGGACTCATGTCAAAGTTGGGCCTTGGGGGGGACTCATGTCAAAGTTGGGCCTTGGGGAGACTCATGGTAAAGTTGGGCCTGGGGAGGACTCATGTCAAAGTTGTGCCTTGGGGGGGACTCATGTCAAAGTTGTGCCTTGGGGAGACTCATGGTAAAGTTGGGCCTGGGGAGGACTCATGTCAAAGTTGTGCCTTGGGGGGGATCATGTCAAAGTTGTGCCTTGGGGGGGACTCATGTCAAAATTGTGGGCCTGGGGGGGACTCATGTCAAAGTTGTGCCTTTGGGAGGACTCATGTCAAAGTTGTGCCTTGGGGGGGACTCATGTCAAAGTTGTGCCTTGGGAGGGACTCATGTGACTTGGGGGTGACTCACGTCAAAGTTGTGCCTTGGGGGGGACTCATGTCAAAGTTGTGCCTTGGGAAGGGGACTCATGTCAAAGTTGTGCCTTGGGGGGAATTCATTTGCCTTGGGGGGGACTCATGTCAAAGTTTCGCTTTGGGGGGACTCATGTCAAAGTTGTGCCTTAGAGGGGGGACTCATGTCAAAGTTATGCCTTGGGGAGGAAACTCATGTTAAAGTTGTGCGTTGGGGGGGAACTCATGTCAAAGTTGTACCTTGGGGGGACATGTCAAAGTTGGGCCTTGGGGGGACTCATGTCAAAGTTGGGCCTGGGGGAGGACTCATGTCAAAGTTGTGCCTTGGGGGGCAACTCATGTCAAAGTTGTGTCTTGGGGGGGACTCATGTCATAGTTGTTCCTTGGGGGAGACTCATGTCATAGTTGTTCCTTGGGGGAGACTCATGTCATAGTTGTGCCTTGGGGGGACTCATGTCAATGTCATTTTGAAATCGATTGCAAGATTTGTACAGGTAACGCTGCCGAAGGAAGCAGGGACCCTAAACAGTTGGCTAAAAGTATTAAAAAAATGCATTTTCACCGTGTTCTGATCTAGTCTGAAAGTTTCAAATGTCTAGCTAGTCGAGAAGTCAGTTAAATAAATTTTCTGTTGAATCACATAAACGCTGCTGAAAGCAGCGGGTATTAGAAACAGTTGGCTAAAAATATTTAAAAAAATGCATTGTCAATGTGTTCTGAAAGTTTCAAATGTCTAGCTAGTCGGGAAGTCAGTTAAATTGCAAGATTTGTCCAAACTGTTTTTGAGTTATTACCGTTTTTTGATACATTTTGGCCATTATGAACCTAATTTTCCTAAATATCTCCAAAACGGAAAATCTTACAAAGTCCAAAAAGGGAGGTGCACAACTAGATGTTATAACAAACCTATTAACCAATTCGCAACTTTCTACGTCCAACCGTTTTTGAGTTATGCGACATACACACACACACAGACACACACACATACATACAGACGTCACGAAAAATCGTGTAAAATCCCTTATATCTCTAAAACGAGAGCTCGTGTTAAGACGACACTTGCAGGTGTGGAACTAGACATCATGACAGTCACACGTATAAATTGGCAACATTCAGCGATCATTCGTTTTCGAGCAATGTGAAATACAAAATCCATTTCGCAAATCGGGATTACTATACTTCCTTATACTTTGTATAAGGAAGTAAAAATTTAAACAATAATTGTTTTGGAAAACAAGTACTAATTGGTTGTGAATTTTCTGAATGTGAAGTTGTGTTTCTGTTAAGGCCAATTGTTTACACCTGGGACCTGGGCCTAAGGGTACAGGGGAAAATGCTCTCCGTGTTTTGCTTTTTTTTTTTTTTTTTTTTTTTGGGGGGGGGATTCTGGAATTTGGTTATTGAAAACGGGAAATTGTTAGAGGGAGAGAGGAGCTTTAATACCTCTAGTCAGTAAAAGACAAATTTGCGATGATAGAGCCCTGCATTGGTTGGTGAGCGGAGCGAGCAAGGGGCGGGACTAACTAGTATATTAAAAAATTGATTGAATGTATCTGTAAAAACAACTGAGATGTGTAATGACTTTTAAGAGTCCTAGCATGTAAACCGCTAAATACTTGACATTTGCTCACTATCTATAATTATTTTTATGTTTTTATTAAAAATAAAAATCAGTATAACTGTAAATTCAGTATAAAAAAAGCTTTTTTATTTAAATAATTTTTGAATTTAACATTCAATTGCAATGCATACTTTTTAATAGACAGTAATTGAGAGCATCTACTCAGCACTTAGAAAAATGGTGTAAATCCATGTATATGGCAGCCTTGCTTGTTACATGAAGCATGAGCGATTTTTCTATTTGTATTATTACGTAATCATTCTGAAATTCGATATCTTGCAGAAGCTGAAGCAGAATATATCTTTATTCTTTCTTTTTATACGGTCGACTGTGCCTGAAAATTACGACCGCCAGTCTTAGAATGCACGTATCTATCTCGTATTCATTCGCGGTTTGTGGAAGAAAATTTTATAAACAGGATTGTAAACCGTTTGGGATATAAATTTATTCCGGTGTTATCATATTCAGTGAAAGAAAAATTCGGTGTATGTGAACATTTTTTTTTTTTTTGATATGCTGTTTATTTTGAAAGAAATGAAGTGTAATGGAATTTTTGCCGCTTTTACTACTTATATCAGATTTTGTTCTGGTTCAGAAGTTTTTATATTTCATATAAATACATCTTTGTTGAGATTTTTGTTATTACTGTGGGTTGTTCGATTTTAGATAGATGAAATTATGTAAATTGCTTTTTTTTTTCCCTCTTAACCTTTTAAAAACAATTGGCTTTAATACAATTATAGCCGACACTTGATCAAATGAGTAGAGCATAAACTTTAACATATAAAATTTTCATTTTAAATGGAATCAAATATTGCACTCACAGATGGAGAGTTACGACAAATGGCATTTAGTAAACGTTCACATTATATATATATATATATATATATATATATATATATATATATAATGATGACAATAAGAATAAGAACGAAAAATAAACAGATGAATTAATTATATATATACACTGTATACTAGAAGTGTAACCAGAGACATTATATGCAAGAGGGTAAAGTGGCTTGCGGAAGATTGAGACCGATTTCTATGTTTGTTTCAATGGTCAAAAATTAAAATGTACTTATTTTCGAAGTACCTGGGAGGAAGGAATCCCCATAACCCCCTTGGACAGTAACATTATAATTTTATACAGTAATATATATATATATATATATATATATATATATATATATATATATATATATATACAGTCGGTAACAAAAGTGTCCGAACACTAGCAAAAATTCCTATGTAAAAAAAGTGCACTTCGTACGGTTTTATTAAATAAATCCTTGTCGAATCCTGTACTTAGTCAGTGTAAGAACATGATTCGATAAGGATTTATTTAACAAAACCGTATGAAATGTACTTTTTTTGCATAGGAATTTTTGCTAGTGTTCGGACATATTTGTTACCGACTGTACATAATATGTATTGCATATCTCAGCTCGTACATGCGAGATGTTCCAGAACCAAACCTGAAATGCGTGAAATGTCAGCTTTCTACACCCTGCCCCCTAGCCATACACACGACCTCCCCCCCCCCCACACACACACAAAAATAAAAAAGAAAGAAAGAAAGAAAAATAAAATAAATAAAGAAAAAACGCGCTTGAGCCCTTTACATATAGTTAGACTTAACTCGATTACCCATCGTAATCGTATATTTATTTTCATGAATTTCTTCTATAAGTCACATTGCATTCGTATAAGAGCAATGAACTCTGTTGATGATTAGGCACGGTCAAAAACTGAAATGCCTCATTCACAGGTCCCCACCCTCTCCCCTTTGATACATTTATCTTATCCTAATTTCCTGCGTAATTTTATTAGTGTCAGTTTTTATAAATAATTTACCATGCGTTTTCACGCCATTTCTTATGCAATATTACCCTAATGTAAACTTACGCAAAATATTGTCTTACTCTGCCATGTTATAAAAATATTTATTTTAAAATAATTTATTAAATTTTTAAAATAGAATGTTAATATTTAATATTGTTCTAATGTCTCAAATGATATTTTAAAACTGGTCCTTCTTTACTATGAAGATAATTCTTACAATGCTAGTTTACGCGAAATTTCGTTCTCTTCTGCCTTGCTAAGAAAGTCTTAAATTTAGAATAATTTATAAAAGTTTCAATGTAAAATCTTGAAACTCTATATATATTAATATTGTTCTGTTCGTATCATTAATAATATTTTTAAACTAGTTTGACTTCTTTATGATATTTCATTCGTAAAATAATGTCTGCAAACAATTTACCAATTAATTAACAAGCTTATTAACCTGCAGACGGACATCACATCAGTTTTATGATTTTCGGATTCCTCATGACTCAAAAGGTGTACAAATGTCAAAAAACCAAGATGGAAAATTTTTACAAATACTAAAGTTTCCCATATGCGTATAGTATGATGAACTAAATAAAATTTGCACCTTTTCTTTTTTCGATTAATGAAAGATTGTTTTTAACTGGCAATCTAAGTGATTTTATATCTCTTTCATAGCCATTTATATATATAAACCTAAAAAAATTCAACCACTGTGTAGCTACTAAACAAAACTAGTATGTTGCGGCCGGCCACCACAAACTTTCTTTTGCATTTTTCTATACAAATTCACTTAGTGCATACTATTTATAAAAATTAATATTTATCAAAATCATTTCCCATGATACATGCTAATGATTTTCATCTCAGAGAATTATTACATTACTAGATATCCAAAGAAAATCAATTTTATTCTATACAGAAGATATCTTGACTAATTATAATAAATATTTTTTTCAATTCCACATTGAAAAGTGAAAAATAGTTCTCATTATGTACATTTATACAAAATTTTGTCATATACTGAATGGGATGGCAGCGCTACCTGCTGAGCGATTGATCCCCAAATGTAATCAGCACCAATTTAAATGAAAGTTCACGAAATACCATGTTTGGTTGAATTTCGTTCATTGGTTCGTGGATTATAGCGTCTACAAAATTGTTGATATACTCACACACATAATCACACAGACATTTTCAAAAAATTTCTGCGTGTTTTCTAAAAATCATGCGTGAGGGCATTTCAAAACGTGTAAATAAGCCGAAAACAGGAGTTCAGAAATTTCCACGAATCCAGCACTTTCACCTTATATATGTAGAAGAAAGTAGTAAAGCGGCGATTTAAAAAATTAAACAATTCGTCACTCTTTTTTTTTTTTTCTCTCTCTCTCTCTTTTCTCTCTTGCCCCCCCCCCCCTCCCCTCCTCTGTGGCTATCATAAACTGAATATCATTTATTGATTACATAAATTGTGTTTTTATATAAATTGTCCATTTTACGTAAATTACGTCGAATGGAGACAAAATGATTACGCATTTCGGAAATATGTGGCATATTTCTTAAATTAGACGTACAAGAATCAGAAATTTCGCTGATATACGACAAAATATTCACTTATTTTGAGGTTCAGATTTGGGAAGAAAAAAAAAAAAAAAACGCGTCTTCTCTAATAGAGGTAAAATAAACGTTTATTTCAACAATCATTGGCGATTTTTTTTTTTTTTTTTTTTTTTTAAATCTAATAATTTAATTTTTTGCAATTACAGAGCATTTAAATTTTCTTTTACTTTCTTATATAATAATACATTAATAATTCACCTTTCCTTTACATCTTTCTTCTGCCTCAAATATCTTTTTTATTTTCTGAGTCAACTATATATACTTCACTCTGGTCTTCTCGACTATTTTTGGATAAAAGCTTATCTTGAACGCTAAATCACATTACGCAATATAAAAAACTAAAAATCAAGTTATAATCGTGAATCGTCTTCTCTCCGAACAATGTTTAAAGGCGGATTTTTTTTTTTTTTTTTTTTTTTTTTTATGTTGCTAAAATTATTTCATCTCATTGTGAGGGTCTTAGTAAATGTTCAGAAGTCAAGACATATTTCTTATGTCTTGGAACTGTAATGCTAAAACAGTACAATTTTACATGAGTTAATCCGTTAATTCGGTTGCATTCTTCTTTCTTTTCTTTCTTCTTTTCTTCTTTGTGTGTGTTTGTCGGATGACTCGAATAGAAAAGCAAGTTTCCATTTTAAATCGCTATAGTGCAGAAAAATTTCCTTTTGTAATAAGAAGAAAAATTATGTATTTTTTATTTTTTTTTTTTTAATCAATTGTAAATCGGTTAATCTTATGATAGCACATTGCACTTTTTTTTTTTTTTTTTTTTTTTTTTTTTTAATATAATTTTTTGATAAAATTGTATGTAAACACACTATAAATTATTATACTTATTTTATAACAAAATAAGTTAAAAAAAAAAAAAAAAAAAAAAAAAAAACTGGTCGCATGGTTAATTTAAAAAACAGACATCGAACAATTTTTGGCCAATATTATTTTGCAGATGTTCGCTCCTTTTCTCAAAAAGGATTAAAAAATAAATAAATAACTAAATAAAATAAAATAAAAAAGCCCATTTTTCAAATAATTTAATAATAATATTGAAATTAGTTGTCATAGGTAAACTCTGCTCAAGCTTCATCACAAATTTCTTCTCATAAATTTCTGCTATAGAGCATACTATATTCATGATAAGAGAAATTAATTTGGGCGATCTCTCAACATAATTGCAGACTGCAATTTCCTACCTAGAAGACTATCCACCGTTTAATATACATTTACATTATACTAATTTGCTAATTAATTTTTTCAGGATCAGTTTAATATTTTAATTTCTGTGCAGTTCTATACTATTTGTCACGCAACTATATCCGTAATGCAGGATTATGTGAAATGTTGCTTTATTCTATCATGTTAAGAAATTAATAAATTTCGAACTACTTATGAAGTACAAATAGTTAAGGATGTTCATACTAGCAGCATTACTGTTATTTATAGCTGGTATTTCACATCTTTACGATAAAAATATTCCTTTTAATGTATGCTGACCAGGGGCCCTACAACGTATATGCCGAGAAGTTTCCGTGCAGGAAACTTCCCGGTACCGAATTTCCAAGATCCCGGCACTCACGTTTTCGAGACTCATACTTAGCCCTACAACGAACGTATTGGAAGCCGGTAACGGAAGCCCAGTGCGGAGATATAAAACTTTATCGGTACCGGATACTTTTGACCAATCACAGTGAGTAGGTGGTCAAAAGCGAATATATCCAACGTTGTCAGCCATTTTTAAATAAGAACTGATGAAACAAAAAAGCAAAAAATATGCACCAAAGTTATACTTTTTGAAAAGAACTTTCAAAACTATTAATTTTTTGTGTGGACACTATATTCATATAAACATTATTTTTAAAGATATTCGATTAGAAAGTTCACGAGTGACAAGAGGAATATCGCTTTGTCAACTGCATTTTTAAGCGAAAGAAACAGTCTAAAATTAATGGCTAAAGAATATTTTTCAGAAAAATAATCAATTTTGGAGTATTCAGAGCTATAAATTCTAAGCTAAACCATGTAAAATTCATAGTTTATAATGAAAGAATTGTGAAGATTCTATTTAAGAGCTGTAAAATATAACTTAAGACTGATGGAAGAATCTCTGCAGGTAGCCAGTGGCGCTGTGGCAGAGTAACTTTCTGCTGTCTGAGAGTTCCTCGGTTCGATCCTCGTTTAATCCACATTTTTTTTTTTTTTTTTTTTTCTTTTCTCCGTTTTAGAATATTTGCTTAAAATAAATAATTTGTCATCAAAATCCAAATGTTTATTACTTTTTATTTCACTGAAAAATAAATAAATAAAAGAAGTTGAGTTAAATTTAATGAATTATGAAACAGAAAATAATTACTAAATTAAATCAGGGATTACACAGATATTCAGTGCCAAGGAATACAAAATAAATAAGTAATAAATAATTTATTTACATAGAAGATAAATCTTTAAGGTTAAGAGTTTAATCTTTGATTAATAATGATTTTTTATTTAAAAGCAAAAGAATGATCAAGCATTTGTAAAATAATTTATTTCGAGTGGAATTTTTATTTTTTGTAGGGGTGGGTAGTTAAATTTATTTCATAATTTACCATAAAATAATTTAGCATCAACTCGAAATATATATATATATGTGTGTGTTTATAATATTTTCGTTATAATAATTTAGCAAAATATTATAAAGAAATTTAAGAAATTGTATTTTTGAAGTTAAAAAGTTGCAATTTATTTTTTGATTAATAATTACTGTAGAAGTAGAGATATTATTGAAGTGAAAGCATTTCATTTCTTAAATATTTTATAATAATAATAATAATAAATTCTTAGTTATTTTTTCTAATTATTAAATTAATTATTCATGTTCTCCTTGTTAGTAATACTTAAAATAAATAAATTAAACAATTAAAATTAAAGAAAATAGAAAGAAAATCAGGAAGTGTTACACATATATTCAAAGGATATATTTTTAGGGCATACTATGTTTAAAAAATATTTATATTAAGAAAAATAAAATTGAAATATGCTTTTGCGAGCTTTGACTATTTTATTTCAACTGAAAATAACTTTTTTTTCTTTTTGTGTTTGTGTTGAATTTAATTAATAATTTACAAGAAAATAATTATTAAAACAAATTAAGATCTATGCACTCGTCAACAAAGAATAAAAATGGAAAATAATTTGTTTAATTAATGTAATTTATTTATTTCTCATTAGTAATGATTGCAATCAGAAGTAAAATAAAATTATCAAACACTTTATTTTGAAATTGTTGTTTTGCAATTGAAATTGAAATTTATATACATATTTATTTATTTTATAATTAATAAATTAAATATTCATACTTCCCTTCTTAGTAATATATATATATATATATATATATATATATATATATTAATTAGAAAGATTTTAATATTTGCAGTACTCTTCTTAAAAAAAAAAAAAAAAAGAAAAAAGAAAAAATTATTTTAAATATTTGTTTGCCTTAAAAAAAAAAAAAAAAAAAGTCATAAAAAAACGTAGAATATTTGCTTAAAATAAATAATTTTTCATCAAAATTTTTACTTTTAAAACATTTAATTTATTTTGTAAATACTTTTTATTTAACTAAAAAAAAAGAAAAAAAAAAAGAGAGAAAAGAAAAGAAAAGAAAAGAAAGAAAAAAGTTAAATTTATTTAATTATGAAATAGAAAATAATTACTAAATTAAATCAGGAATTACACAAATATTCAGCAAAGAATAAAAAATAAATTATTAAATAATAAATTATTTATATAGAAGAAAAATTTTTAAGGTTGTTAAAAGTTTAATCTTTGATTAATAATGATTTTTTATTTAAAAACAGAAGAATAATCAAGAATTTATAAAATAATTTATTTTGACTGGAATTTTTAATTTTTATTTTTTCTAGGGGAGGGTGGTTAAATTTAATTAATAATTTACCAGAAAATAATTTAGCATCAACTCGAAATACATATGTGTGTGTATGTATTTATAATATTTTCTTTGTAATATTTTAACAAATTACAAAGAAATTTAAGAAATTGTATTTTCAAAATTAAAACGCTACAATTTTCTTTCTGATTAATAATGACTATAAAAGTAGAAATATTATCGAAGGGTAAGTATCTCATATTTTAAATATTTTATTACAATAAATAAAAGGGGGGGGGGTATTTATTTTTTCTAATTATTAAATTAATTATAATCGCTGATTAACAATGACTATAAAAGTAGAAATATTATCGAAAGGAAAGTATCTCATATTGTAAATATTTTATTACAATTTGAAAAAAAAAAAGAGGGTGTGTTTTTATTTATTTTTTCTAATTATTAAATTAATTATTCTTATCCTATTTGTTAGTAATACTAAAAAAAGGAAAGGGGGGGGGGAAGAAAATTAGGAAGTGTTACATATATGTTCAATATTGTGTTTAAATATATATATAAAATCTATGCCTTTGTAAGCTTTGACTGTTTTATTTCAGATGAAAAGAAGCTCTTTTTTCCTTTTGTGTGTGTGTTAAATTTAATTAATAATTTATGAGAAAATAATTATTAAAACAAATTAGAATTATATGCACTCATCAGCAAAGAATGAAAACGAAAAATAATTTATTTATTTCTGATTAGTAATGATAACAATCAGCAGTAAAATAAAACGATCAAGCAGTTTATTTTTAAATTATTTTTTTGCAGTTGAAATATATATATGTACATATTTATTTATTTTGTAATTAATAAATTAAGTATTCATACTTCCCTTGTTAGTAATATACATATATTAGGAAAATCCTAATATTTAAAGTACTCTTCTTATTAAAATAAATAAATAAATAAATAAAATAAAAGGAAAAGAAAAAGAAAAAATATTTAAATTAATTGTTTGCCCCCCCCCCTTTTTTTTTAAATATTATTATTATTAAAAAAAAAAAAAAAAAAAAAAAAAAACTGAAACGCCCGCGGATTGAACCCGAGCACTTTGGGTCAGCAATCAAATACGCTGCGATCGAGCTACTGACGGAATAGGGTCTGGAAACTAATTTATTATGATATACTATCATTAAATTAGCATCGTATTTCATTATGAATGATGAATTTACATAATTTAGCTTCCAATTCATAGCTTTGAGGACTTAAAAACTAATTAAATTTAGAAAGTTATTCTTTAGTCTTCAATATTCGATTGTTTCTGTTAATAGTGTACTTGACAAAAGGGATACATCTCTTGTCACTCGTGAACTTTCTAATCGAATATCTTTAAAAGTAATAATTATACGAATATAGTGTTCACACAAAAAATTAATAGTTTTGAAAGTTCTTTCTAAAAAATATAACATATGTACACGTTTTTTACTTTTTAATTCATCATTTTTTATTTTTTTAAAATGGCGGACACATTACATATATTTCGGTGCCGAAAACTCGTTCCCACAAGCTCTACGCTTGGTGATATTTTTTCGATAAATCTCGGCAGGAGTTTCCGAGACCGAAAACCAAGAGAGAGCTTCCGTGAGCTTCGTTGTAGCACATTTTTTGACACTCTCGGAACATGACGTCACAGCCAAGAATTGCCGGGAGTGAGACAGTCTCGGTAGTTTCGTTGTAGCACCCCAGATGTCCTCTTTTTTAGAGGACAGTCCGTTTTTGTGAGCTGTTTTTCTAAATTTAAAAAAATTTTACAAGAAAATTATTCATCATAATTATTACATATTCCTAATTAGGGAACGGTGATAATTATTAATGCTTTTAATTTATAAATGTACTCTAATCTGGTCACCATATTTTAATGCATATTTAAGCGAAATTTTGCCCCATTCTCCCACGTTAAGAAAATCGTAAGTCTCGAATGACTTACGATATTTGCAAATTTGAATATTGCGAACCATAGTAGGGTTCTTGCCAGTATCGTGAGTAATATTTTACTGAACTTATCCGACCTTTCTATGCTCATTTGTTTTTGAGATATCGTGTACACAGACTAACGTACAGTCGGTAACAAAAGTGTCCGAACACTAGCAAAAATTCTTATGTTAAAAAAGTACGCTTCATACGGTTTTGTTAAATAAATCCTTATCGAATCATGTTCTTACACTGACTAAGAACAAGATTCGACAAGGATTTATTTAACAAAATCGTATTATCTCTACTTTTTTTACATAGGAATTTTTGCTAGTGTTCGGACACTTTTGTTATCGACTGTAATAGCTAACGTTCTTGTCGATTTTTAATTTTAATTATCTTAAAATCTAAAAACGTATAAAAAGTAAAAAAAACTGAGATCGAAACTCTTCAGTAACATATATTTAAGTTCCCCCATACGTATAGTTACAGTCGACAGCAAAATTATTCGAGCGCTAGCAATAATTCCTATGTAAAAAAAGTACACTTAATATTGCTTTGTTAAATAAATTCTTGTCGAATCATGGGCTTAGTCCTATACTGTTTATAAAAAAGTAAGTTGATAATAAAAATTAGCGATCAGACTAATATATATATATATATGTGTGTGTGTGAAAAGTAATTATACGTGCTTTGCTAGAAATTTAATTCGGGTTTTCTCATAGACCTCGTTTTTCACTGGTTATTTCCATTTTCTATTATTGATGCCACTGAGACACACGGTTGAAATTAAAATTATGAAAAGTTTCATATTGAATCTTAGATTAGTAAATCCGCAATTGTAATGAAATGCTCGCCGTCTGGTGGGCTAAGGTGAAATTACAATAAACATGCTTTAATTCGAATTTCATCAAGTCGCCATAGAATTCTAACAACCACGTGACTTTCTTCTTAGAAACCGTACTTTGCTGAAGGACAACGCTAATTTTTCCATGCTTTTGGAAGCGTAGTAGTCTATTTTTTTTATGCTTTTACAAATACATTTACAACACTGTGTTACAATAAATTTGTAACACTATTCCGCAATGATAAAATGGGTCAGTGGGGTCAACTGTCCCTCAGCAAACATGCTCGTGACGTCATCTGTTAGAACTCTATTGCTGGCCGATGTTTAGTTTCACATATATTTATTGAATAAAAATGAATAAATCCGGTAAAAAAGTAACACGTACCGTTGTGTGCTACAGTGTAACTCCAAAGGATCAAGAAATCCAGAATTAAGCTTCCATTTATTTCCAAATGACAAATTTAAAATTTCAGTTGCTTCTGCTAATGGAAGTAAAGAATTAATCAGATGATTTAAAACTAATATTTGTTCAGCTTCAGTTAAAAATCTACTTCCGATCGAAATTTGAATAAACTGAAATATTTTTCCAAAAGCAATCCATTTTCCATGATGTAATGCCGGAGAAATTATAGCACGAATATTAAATAGTAACACAAATAGAACAAAAATAGATACACGTGGCTATTATATTTACTAACAACAAAACCTGAAAAAGCGCCATCTATCGATCATTACAAACGCGGATACAAGATTGTGAAAGTTCAAAAGTTGCAATTTTATTGCATTTTTCAAAAATAAGCAATCTGAGACGTAGAGAGTAATTTGCTGTAAAAAATCATAGATATTTTTAAATGTAGATACTTTCTATCTCATTGTGCAGATCTACAAAATAACACTGTTCGTAGCTCATGCATTGACTTTAAAAACGCATGGGCACGCAAAAAGGGTCTTTCGAAATAATATTTTCTTAAATATTATTAAACTAACAAAGAAGATTCTTATTATTTTAATAGTCTTTTTTTTTTTTTTTTTTTTTTTTTCACGTAACTGTCACAGTTACTTAAAAATCAAATTTTGATAACTAATCATAGGCTGAAAAAGTCAAAATTAACACTAAAATTCTAAATATGACATATTGCTATTTATCGTCTGCTATAAATCTATAAACAGCAAATCTATAAATGTTATGCCAAGAAGAAATAGATTTTTTTTTTTTTCTTTTTCAAATCTAAATTAAGCTTAACTGATGTTTTAACGCCAATTTGAATTGATGTTGCATTGCCATTCGACTTTGGACTAAATAGTTAACATTCTTTCGTATATTTCACTCCAAGTAAAAAGTTTTAAATTAAAAAAGAAAATTAAATGAAATGGTAAATTTTTTTCTTTTTTTCAGTTGAATGCTAATGCATAAGTTGGGTGAAAACACAAATTTATTCTTATACCAAGTCATTTAATAGCAAGGGAAATAAAAGTGATAAATGAAAATATTTTGAAATGTGTTTAAGTTAATAATTATTCTTTTAGTAGATCTAAAATATATTTTAATAAATTTATGGCATTTGAACTTATCTTTACTTTTTCTTTCTCATTTTTTAGGTAAGTGCTTTTTATAATCCTATGTGATTTGTTAAAAATAATTGCTAAAGTAATGAAGTAAGTAAAAGAATTTCATATTTAATGAGTAAAGTTGTTGTTAATTAATATTATTTGTTCGCTATTATGTTGTCACCTGTATTTATTACTATTGTTATTATTGATATTATTATAATAATAATTATTATTAAATCTATCTGTTTTCTCAACACTGAAAAAAAAAAAAGTCCTGTTTGCTGCCAGAAATTTTCTGTAATGACAGAAAATATCCGTAAACTACAAAAAAAGCAGGTTAACAGAAATTTTCTGTAATAGAGCAATATAGAAAATTAGAGATGCAACGAACAATGGTTTGGCCAAATAACCAAATACCAATTAATCGGCCAAATTATAGCCGAATATTCGGCCTATTCGGCCGCCGAATAATGAGCTCATTTTTCTCTAAAAAAATTATTATAATAATTATTATTATTAAATCTATCTGTTTTCTCAACACTGAAAAAAAAAGTCCTGTTTGCTGCCAGAAATTTTCTGTAATGACAGAAAATATCCGTAAACTACAAAAAAAGCAGGTTAACAGAAATTTTCTGTAATAGAGCAATATAGAAAATTAGAGATGCAACGAACAATGGTTTGGCCGAATAACCAAATACCAATTAATCGGCCAAATTATAGCCGAATATTCGGCCGCCGAATAATGAGCTCATTTTTCTCTAAAAACATAGTATAGTATGCACTATATGCACAATTCTTGTACATTTCATAACTAAAATGTATTATTTTCTTTTTAAAAATTTATTTTTAAACAAATTTTTAATTTTAAAAACCATTATTTGATTCTGAAAAAAATATTCGGCTATGTTCGGCTTAAAAATTGCCTCAATATTAATAATTCTTTGCAAGTTTCTTATGAGGTATAGTCTAGTCATATTTTAATAGATACTAGTGAGCTTCGCCTGCTAGCAGGTCACTATTTTTTAAATGAATCACAAAAATGAATGAATTTTTAAAATTCCATATTATCGCTCATTCAAAAAAAAAAAAAAAAAAAAAAAAAAAATCTTTTTGATCGAGTAAAAATTTACACCGGGTCCCCACTGCCGTCGGCAGCGTAGACCCGTGCGCACTGCACGTGCACAGATTCAGGGATACACATATTTATTCCCCACCTTTCCTGCCCCTCCTAATTAACCTACATATACCAATTTTGAACAGTCTAACTTAATTTCTATTTTTTTGTCCCCCCCCCCCTAGTCCCTCTTTTCGCTTCCCCTTAATAATGTAGCACTTTCGAAAATATCCTCATTCAGTTGTAGGCCCCAAAACCTATACATACCAGTTTTGAATGGTCTAACTCAATTTCTATGTTTTTGCCTCCTCCCCCCCCCCCTGCTCCCTACTAATTTTACACTTTCTAAAATATTCTCATTCGACTCTTAGGCCCCCAAAACCTATACATACCAATTTTGAACGGTCTAACTCAATTTCTAATTTTTTGCCCTTCCTCTCCCCCCCCCCCCCCCCCTCAAATAATTTTACACTTTCCAAAATATCCTTATTCGACTAGTAGGTCACCAACACCTATAAATACCAATTTATAATGGTTTAACTCAATTTCTAATTTTTTGCCCCCCCCCCCCTCATATAATTTTACACTTTCGAAAATATCCTCATTCGAATTTTAGGCTCTCAAAACCTATGTATATCAATTTTGAACAGTCTGACTCATAATTAAAAATATCAATGGAAGAATATTATTATTACAGTGAAACCTCTCAAGTTGGACACCCCTCTAAGTTGGACGCTTTTTCTCGGAACGGAATGTATCCATTAACATTATGTCTAACCCCTATAAGTTGGGCACCTCTCTAAGTTGGACACTTTTTCTTGGAACCGTAGGTGTCCAACTTAGAGAGGTTTTACTGTATTTTTATTATTATTAAATAACGAAGGATAAATATAAAAATTTTTCATTATGCTTTGTAAAAAATCAGAATTTGCATGTATGGTTCAGTTGGAACAATTTTGAATAGATTAATTTTAAATTTAACAGATTATGTTAGCTTACTACAGATATATGTTTTGCACTTATTGATTTAGCATAAAAGATTTACACGATCCTTACATTAAAATGGTATGATGAAATTCATTCAAGGTATGAAAGTTTTTTTTTTTTTTTTTTTTTTTGGGGGGGGGGGGATATTAGTTTATTTCAAATAAAATTTTCACAATACATGACAAATATGAATTCTAAAATTAAAAAATTTTATTGTGTAATAAAATGTTTTTATTTATATTGTGTAAATGTAAATAAAAACATTTCTTACAGAATTATTCGGCCTGGGCCAAATAATGGACTTGATATTCGGCCGAAGCCGAATATTCGGCTGACAGGCCGAACATTCGGCTTCGGCCGAATAATCGTTGCATCTCTATAGAAAATATTAGTAGATACAGTCTGTAACAAAAGTCTCCGAACACTAGGAAAAATTCCTATTTAAAAAAGGTACACTTAATACAGTTTTGCTAATTAAATCCTTGTCGAATCCTGTTCTTAGTCAGTCTAAAAACAGGATTCGACAAGGATTTATTTAACAAAACTGTATTAAGTGTACATTTTATATAGGAATTTCTGCTAGTGTTCGGAGACTTTTGTTACCTTGTAAGTGTTTTGCCTAAGCAAAACTTGGTATTAAAGAAACACCAAGTCACTCAGTACATTAACAAAATACCTATCTCCTTATATTATTAAAATCTGTGCGTCTCTAAGAAACGCGTTGTGAGAACTAAAGCTTCGGCGTTAACGGTCGCAGCGGCTCGAAACCGGTACCAGATGACGTGGAATTTCTTCATCTCGACGTATTGACCATTTGTTAATCAATGCGACCCTAATTAGCGGAGATATTAATTAAAACGTCGACCTATGTCTAACGAAAAAAAACAAAATGCCAGGCGACCGTCATTTTCATCCGGAACCGCGTACCTCAAAAGAAAAAGCAAAGAGAGAAAATTTCGTGGGTTTTTGTAAACCCATCGCTGCTGATCTGTTGGAGATATTGAAAATACACATGTACCACGAGAAAGAGTATTTATTACCGATTCTTACAGTAATTTGTTTTTTAAACGGATTTTTTTTATATTTTTAAAAAAAGTTTTAAAAAGGGTCGAAAATTTCTTTTTTTCTCGATCGTCATTTTTGAATTGCCCTGTACGAAAGAATAACAGACCCATTTCTTAACAACTGATATATTTGGAAAGGTCATTTAATCCTCTTTCGAACCATATAAACATTTTAACAAAATACGGATTAGCGATCCATATTTTTAGATTTTACGAAGCATCGATTTTTTCACAAAATATTTTATAACTCAAAATCTTTTAGAGATAAATCTTTTTTTTTTTTTTTAAATATAGATCTTGGTTCGACAATTCACTTCTCAAAAGATTGAAAGGTTTCTTCAAAAACTGAATGAGTTATAAATTTCTTAATTTTAGGCATAAAACCATTGAATACTGCTATCTTGATCCATTCGACTTCATCTGGTGGGTTACCATGGCAACTGACATTGACAGAGAATACGATATCTGGCCGAAAGAACGAAATATTTTACCAATTGAGTTCACCTGGTTTTTGGACTGGGAATGAAAATTGTAAATTTCAAAATGCCTCAATTTTCTTCAAAATTCTTTCAAACGTACTGTGCACTGTTAACATCGCAAGGGATAGTTGCAGTTCAAATTTCATCGATTTTGGACAAAATTTACATTTTAATTGCAAATTAAATTTTATTCTAATACGCGTATTTGAAATTCTATTTATGATTAAATTAGTTTTAATACATCATTCGAAAGATATTTAAAGTACTTTTATATTATCTAATGTGGAATTCGAGATTTCACCAGATTTACACGTTTTGAGTAGGGCTGTGCGGATTAATCGATTAATCGTTTCGGTTAATCGATCAATGCTTAGTCAGGATTAATTGTTTTAATCGAGTTAATCGGCTCGATTAATTCGATTAAAAATTTTCAAAATCCGATTACAATTTTCAAACTACGAATTAAAGTAAAAATGCTGTTCTCCTTTAAAAAAAATAGTTTTACACCTATTTTGCTAACAAACATTCTAAGAAATTCCATCAAATAATGAAAAAGCGAAAAGTAAAATATTTAAATATAAATAAAACCTCTCAAAAGAAGTTGTTGCACTTTTGTTGTTAGAGAAAAGGAGGAGGACAGTTATTAAACAAAATGCCGTTTTATGTCCATGCTGGGGCAACGCCACCTGTAATCTTATAGAGGGAGTGTTGGCTAGAGCAATAGTTTTTCCAGAAACAAGAAGCTTCTAAAAAATAGAAATGCCCAAGGTAAAGAGGAAAAAAGATGAAAGGATTGTAGATTTGCATTATCTTTTTGTTGGGGCAAATGTCAACAGAATTTCGCAATATCTTCAAGCGTTTATTGTCTGTTCAGAATTGCTGATAACTGTAAGTGGAAACAGAAAATAACATTCTGTTTTCTAGTCCGAAGTGAAGAAGAACTGAAATAATAGAACAATGAAGAATTCGAGATTTTTATAATAATGATATGGAATTTTGAGAATTCATTTAAAAATAGTGATAAGCGAGTTGGACAAGGCCTACAAATATAAAACTAAAAATGTGTAAATTCATTTAATTTTTCTTTAAAATGAATTGAAAATTAATTTATTAAAATAAAAATTAGATAAGCGGAAATACTTATATACAATTAACACTTGAAGTCACCAATTACTACTCTGAAAATTTATTTAAATTTCAGTTATGAAATGAGTATAATCGATTAGACAATAAATAAATAACAGAATGAATTTATGAATAAAATAATATTATACAGAATTTAATTTTTAGAATATAAAAGTAAAAATAAATATTTATTTCTCAGCCGTATTTCCGAATAAAAATTTTATTTAAGAATATATTAGGAATATATTTCTTCGTTATTTATTTGCATGTTTATTATTATTATTATTATTTATTTTTAAGGAACTAGTTAAATTAACATCTATATCATTTTTTATGGTTTGTTGTGATCTATCTATCTAACTAACTATGTATATACAATATATGAGTTTTATTTATGATTCAAATAAAATTATATAAAGAAAAATTAAAATCGTTTAAAAATCCGATTAATCGACTGATTAATCGATTAATGAACTACGATTAACCCAGTTAAAACTGTTAATTGATTCCCACCCCTAGTTTTGAGGTGTCCTGATTACGTTTTCTTTTGTATCTCAGCTACTAATTAAAATAATTTCATAAGTTTCATCATTTGAAAGCTTTGTTGATTTGGAATGGAAAGGTAAATTACAGAAATTTCTACCACCACACGGCGCTGTAATATTTTAAAATTTCAATATTTCAAATTCTAATTATGATTAAATTAGTTTTAATACATCATTCGAGAGATATTTTAAAGTTCTTTATATTATCGAAAAATTTCACCTTATTTACACGTTTCGAGGTCTCCTGATTAGGTTTTCTTTTGCATCTCAGCTAATTGAGTTAGATCGTTCAAAATTGGTATATGTAAGTTAAATAAGAGGGACTGAAAGGGTGGAGAAGAAATAGGGGCGTATCCCCTAACCTGTGGGCGCGCACGGCACTGCGTTGCCGAAGGCAGTGGGGACCCGGTCCGACTTTTTACCCAGTGGGAAATGATTTTTTTAATTTTCTTTTCTTAAGAATAAAAATTTGATTTCAGAAGGAATATGTGCGCGCAGCGCGCATGGGTCTGCGCTGCCGAAGGCATTGGGTACCCGGTGTGAGTTTTTACCCGATCAGAAATGATTTTTTTTAGGGGGCACAAAGGATCAGGAAAAGAATACGCACGCGCAGCGCGTGTATCCTTTAACTTGTGCGCACGCGGCGCGCACGGGACTGCGCTGCCGAAGGCAGTGGCAGGGGTGAAACTTTTCAGGGGCTATCCCTGAATTCAGGGTTTTTGAAATCTTTACTGTCTTTGCATTTCATGTTAAAATACATTGTTTTTACAGAAATTTCTCATTTTGAGTGTTTAATTTGTCTTATAATGCATTATGAAGTCTGCAAATATCACTTAATATATGTAGCCATATGATATATCATTAATAAATCTCCCCTATCTGCATGCAAGGAACAGTTTTCAGGGTTTTTGCAAGCTAGGTAGTTTCACCCCTGCAGTACGAACATGGTGCGACTTTTTACCCAATCAGAAATGATTTTTTTTTTTTTAATTTATTTTCTTAAGAATAAAAGTTACTGTTAGTGATTCATTAATTATAGTGATTCATTCCTGTGTGCGCTGCGCTGCCGAAGACAGTGGGGACAGGGTAGCGATCGCTGCTCAACGGTTCCAGGACCCAACGGACCTATGTCTAACGAAAAATCGATTCGAAATACCAGGCGACCGTAATTTTCATACGGAACCGCGTACCTCAAATGAAAAACCAGAGAGAGAAAATTTCGTGGGTTTTTGTAAACCCACCGCTGCTGATCTGTTGGAGATATTGAAAATACACCTGTACCACGAGAAAAATCATTTATTACCGATTCGTACGGTACAATTCTTTTTCTTTTTTTTTTAAATACGGATTTTTTATATTTTTAAAAAAAGTTTTAAATGGGTCCAAAATTTGTCTTTATCTCGATCGTCTTTATTGAATCGCCCGGTACGACCGAGTAACTGTTCCATTTCTTAACAGCCGGTATATTTTGAAAAGTCATTTAATCCTCTTTCGAACCATATAAACATTTTAACAAAATATGGATTAGCGATCCATATTTTTAGATTTTACGAAATATCGATTTTTTTCACAAAACATTTTATAGCTCAAAATCTTTTAGAGATAAATCTTTTTTTTTTATTTTTTATTTTTTTGTCGGTTAGACGATTCACATCTCAAAAGGTTGAAAGATTTTTTTCAAAAACTGAATGAGTTATAATTTTTTTAATTTTATGCATAAAACCATTGCATACTGCATTCTGGATCCATTCGAATCGTACGACTTCATGTATTTGGGTAGGGTTACCATGGCAACTCCCATTCACAGAGAAAACTATATCTGGAAAGTCAGGCGAAAGAAAAAAATCTTTTACTGACTGAGATCACATGTTTTTTGTATTGGGAATAATACATCATTTGAAAACTTTGTTGATTTGGAATCGAACAATACATTACAGAAATTTCCACCGCCAGATGGCGCTGTAATATTTCAAAATTTCAATATTTCAAATTCTAATCATGATTAAAAATATTTTTATTACATCATTCGATAGATATTTTAAAGTTCTTTTATATTATCGAAAGTTGAATTCGAGATTTAATCTTATTTACACGTTTTAAGGTCTCCTGATTAGGTTTTCTTTTGCATCTCAGCTAATTGAGTTAGACCGTTCAGAATTGGTATATGTAGGAGGGGCTGGAAGGGCGGAGAAGACATAGGTGTGCGCCGCGCGGGTTCCGGTCCGACTTTTTAACGGATGGGAAATGAATTTTTAATTTTATTTTCTTAAGAATAAAAGTTTGAGTTGAGAAGGAATATGTGCGCGCAGCGCACATATATCTTCACACGTGTACGCGCATCGTGCATGGTTTTGCGCTGCCGAAGGCAGTGGGGACCCGGTATGAGTTTTTACCCGATCAGAAATGATTTTTTTTTTTTTTTTTTATGGGGCACGAAGGGTCAGGGAAGGAATACGCGCGGGCAGCGCGCACGGGACTGCGCTGCCGAAGGCAGTGGGGACTAGAGATGCAACGAACAATGGTTTGGCCGAATAACCGAATACCAATTAATCGGCCAAATTATAGCCGAATATTCGGCCTATTCGGCCGCCGAATAATGAACTCATTTTTGTCTAAAAACACAGTATAGTATGCACTATATGCACAATCCTTGAACATTTCATAACTAAAATGTATTATTTTCTTTTTTAAAAGTTATTTTTATACAAATTTTTAATTTTTAAAACCATTATTTGATTCTGAAAAAAATATTCGGCTATGTTCGGCTTAAAAATTGCCTAAATAATAATAATTCTTTGCAAGTTTCTTATGAGGTATTGTCTAGTCATATTTTAATAGATACTAGTGACCTTCGCCCGCTAGTGGGTCACTATTTTTAAATGAATCACTATGAATGAATTCTCAAAATTCCATATTATCGCTCCTAAAAAAATTTTTTTTGATCGAGTAAAAACCTACACCATGTCCCCACTGCCGTCGGCAGCGTAGACCCGTGCGCACTGCACGTGCACAGATTCAGGGATACACATATTTATTCCCCACCTTTCCTGCCCCTCCTAATTAACCTACATATACCAATTTTGAACAGTCTAACTTAATTTCTATTTTTCTGTCCCCACCTAGTCCCTCTTTTCGCTTCCCCTTAATAATGTAGCACTTTCGAAAATATCCTCATTCAGTTGTAGGCCCCAAAACCTATACATACCAGTTTTGAATGGTCTAACTCAATTTCTATGTTTTTGCCTCCTCCCTACTAATTTTACACTTTCTAAAATATTCTCATTCGTCTCTTAGGCCCCCAAAACCTATACATACCAATTTTGAACGGTGTATCTCAAATTCTAATTTTTTGCCCTTCCTGCCCCCCTCCCCCTAATAATTTTACACTTTCCAAAATGTCCTTATTCGACTCGTAGGCCACCAAACCCTATAAATACCAATTTAGAACAGTTTAACTCAATTTCAAATTTTTTCGCCCCCCCCCCCCTTAATAATTTTACACTTTCGAAAATTCTTAGGCTTGCACCAATTTTGAACAGTCTAACCCAATTTCTAATTTTTTGCCCCCCCCCCTCCCCCTCCCCCCTCCCGGCCCCCAACAATTAAAAATATCACTGGAAGGATTTTTTTTATTATTATTATTAAATAACAAAGGATAGATTTTTAATTTTTTCTTTACGCTTTGAAAAAAATCAGAATTTGCTTGTATGGTTCAGTTGGGACAATTTTGAATAGATTAATTTTAAATTTAACATATTATGTTAGCTTACTACTGATATAATACGTTTTGCACTTATTGGTATAACATAAAAGTTTTTACATGATCCTTACATTAAAATGGTATGATAAAATTCATTCAAAGTATGAAAGTTTTTTTTTTTTTTTTTTTTTTTTTTTTTTGGGGGGGGGGGGGGGATATTAGTTAATTTCAAATAAAATTTTCACAATACATGACGAATATAAATTCTAAAACTAAAAAAAATTATTGTGTAATATAATGTTTTTATTTATATTTTGTAAATATAAATAAAAACATTTCTTACAGAATTATTCGGCCAGGGCCGAATAATAGACTTGATATTCGGCCGAAGCCTAACATTCAGCTTCGGCCGAATAATCGTTGCATCTCTAGTGGGGACCCGGTACAACTTTTTACACGATGAGAAATGATTTTTTTTTCTTTTCTTAAGAGTAAAAGTTACTGTTAGTGATTCATTAATTATAGTGATTCATTAACTATAGTGATTCATTTAAAAATACTGACCCGCTATCGGGCGAAGCTCGCTAGTCTATTAATATTTTCTGTATTGTTCTGTTACAGAAATTTTTTGTCAGTGTATTTTTTCTCTAGCTTACAAATATTTTCTGTCATTACAGAAAATTTCTGGCAGCAAATAGAACTTTTTTTTCACAGTGAATACACTGAAAATGCATTTAAAAATAATTATTGAATCTAAATAAACTCTCTCTTTAGTAATAATTCTTAGCGCGCAGCGCGTGTATTACTGAAGTTGTGCGCACGCGATTGCGCTGCCGAAGGCAGTTGGGACTCGGTGCGAGTTTTTACCCGATCAGAAATGATTTTTTTTTTTATGGGGCACGAAGGGTCAGGGAAGGAATACGCGCGCGCAGCGCGTGTATCCCTAAAATTGTGCGCGCGCAGCGCGCACGGGACTGCGCTGCCGAAGGCAGTGTGGACCCGGTGCGAGTTTTTACCCTATTAGAAATGATTTTTTTTAGGGGCACGAAGGGTCAGGGAAGGAATACGCGCGCGCAGCGCGCACGGGACTGCGCTGCCGAAGGCAGTGGGGACCCGGTGCGAGTTTTTACCCGATTAGAAATGATTTTTTTTAGGGGCACGAAGGGTCAGGGAAGGAATACGCGCGCGCAGCGCGCACGGGACTGCGCTGCCGAAGGCAGTGGGGACCCGGTGCGAGTTTTTACCCGATCAGAAATGATTTTTTTTAGGGGGCACGTAGGGTCAAGGAAGGAATACGCGCGCGCACCGCGTGTATCCCTTAAGTTGTGCGCTTTTCTTTTTAGGGGGCACAAAGGGTCAGGGAAGGAATACGCGCGCGCAGCGCGTGTATCCCTTAAGTTGTGCGCGCGCAGCGCGCAAGGGACTGCGCTGCCGAAGGCAGTGGGGACACGAGCCGACTTTTTACCCAATTAGAAATGATATATTTTTTAAATTTCTTTTCTTAACACTAAAAGTTACTGTTAGTGATTCATTAGTTTTGTGATTCATTTGAAAATACTGACCCGCTAGCGGGCGAAGCTCGCTAGTAATTCTTATAAAATTTGTTGTACAAATTAAATTTTAATTCTACAGTGCAGTTTTAATTAGTTTAATTATGCCTTTTTCTCATTATTGTTTCCCAAATAATTTAAACAGAGTTTATAACGAGATCAACTTGTTTTCTGTTAAACTCTATTGAATTAATGAATTTGTTTTAATAATGCAAATTCATAATGATAGAATTAAAGAAAGCATTGCATATATTTGCAAACATAAATGAATTACAGCAAATTTTCAATTAATTTAGTGCGGTGTATTTCCATCCTTTTTCCCAATTGTAATTTTGCTGCTCCTTAAAAATAATTTCAGAGAGTTGATTTAATTCGCCAGACTTAAATGTAGTGCGAATAAAGAATTCATTAAATTATTTTTCATAAACATGTCGATTAGAATTAATTAATGTGAAATAAAAAATTGTACCCCTTTTTAAACGGAACGTTCACACCGATCATAACCAAAATTTACAGATAGTTAAAAGGATAACCAAATCATAAACAAAATTTATGGTTAAAAGGATCTGGACAGCTTTGTGGTTAAAGGGTATCAAAATATACTTATAACATATACTAATTTATATGAGCAATTGCTTCTTCAGAAGGAAGTTCTTAAATTTGGCTATTCATTTCTTGTGACTTCATTTATTTTGACTTTTTCGAACTCGAGCTATTTATTGATTTACAAATATTTAACTTGTATTTCATATTGCTTCTATAAAAGAAACGTATATGTTTGTAAAATTCTGTATGTTTAAATATGCTCATATTTTTTTTAAATTACCTTTTAGGTATATTCCTTTTCAATTTTATTAAAATTAGTGTGTCTATTGAGGACCACAGTAGCATATATACTGTAAAAATGGTATATTTATATTTCCTTTACAAAACTACACAAAAGATTTAATTATGTTTTAAATTTTCTTGAAAAAATTATATCTTATGTGGTGTGTGTATATGCGGGGATGCATATTGACACATAACAAGTTATCATGTACAATCAGAATTATTAGATAAGCAAATTTGCCCATAGCGGAACTAAATTTTAATGCCTCGTATTGGTCGTTTGTGAAGAGGGACACACAAAATAATTCAAATGTATTAGGATGTAAGCGCAAAAATAGTTTGAAATTTTGTGAAATTAACAAAAAATAACAAATATTTGAATTATGCTTTTTTCTTTTCTTTTCTTTTTTTTTTTTTTTTTTCTTTTTTGAAGAAAAAAGAAAATGGCGCTTAAAAATATTGATTTTTTATCTAGGTTGTTCAGAAAACTTTTGCGTACTTTTTCTATAGATGGTGATATATACACTGATGATATATTTTTCGCATTTTTTAACGGAACTAAAAATTGTATGTTAGTTGGATATGAAATCTATTATTTCTATGCTGTTTTTTTTTTTTAAGTGTAAACTTCTTCAGGCGCGTTGAGCACTTTCGGGTGAACAAAAATCATGGAACTCGTCATCGTCGCCGAACGCTTTCCATTTCAAGTGAAAACTTCTTTAGGCGCGTTGAGCACCTTTGGGTGAACAAAAATCATGGAACTCGCGTCATCGTCACCGAACGCTTTCCCTGAGCTATATGTATACTGTGTATATATGTACATAGATGTACCTCCGTGCGTTATTAGTATACATTATATATACACAAAGAGTATATCTCTCTACATATATATCGATATATATAGCACACGGCGCGGCATGCCTCATATACATATATATGTATAAAATGTATACTAATACGAGTAGTATACTGGCTACTGGCATCTGTCTCTTTTTATTTCTATATGTATGTATGTACTTTTTCCACAGTATATACATAGTTCACAAAGTAGAAGCACGTGTTTTTATACAGACTGTTATATTCTTGTTTTTGCTTTCAATATAAATTTAAAGTTTAAATGCTTAAAGTTTAAAGTGGTTATTAACACTTCTTTACAAACCAAAAATAATTCAAAAATAATATTCTAATAGCTCGACGATACAATTCACAAGTTACTTAGTTTTCACTTCTATCGGCAGTCCCCAAAGACTGCCCCGCATTTTTTTTTTTTTTTTTTTTCTAAGTTACCTACATTGTTTTTTTTTGGTTTAGATGTGTAATTAAGTAATGTTTCAACCTGTACAACACATCATCGTTGCCTAATTTTTGCTGAGACTTATGATTGTCTTCATTCCACTTTCAAATGTAATCATGTGTGTTCGTAAGCCACTTTGTTCGAATTTCTTCATGAAGGTATAAACATTACATATACTCCTCATTTTAATTTTATTTTTTATTTTTTTTTTTTTTATTTTTTGGTCGTCCCGGTTAATCGAATTCTACCGCATTTCATTATATTTTAGTACTCCTCTTCAATGTATTATAAAAGGGATTAAAGCGTATTAAATTAAAAATGATTCTGAAAACTAGTTACGCTCCGTTACCTTCTTCTCGCTTTTGCATCTGTAGGTAGTCCAATTAGCATATATATCATCACTAAACTCGAACACAATTTAAATTCGAAAAGCTCCATGTTTAGAACTCTTAAAAAAGTTTTTTAGTTGTCTCTTACTTTTTATTCTTAGTTGTTTTCGTGGAACGTTGAATATTAATCTCTCCTGGTATTCGATCATTTAGCACGCGTAACGCTTCCAAGGTATTTTGTGATGAGAAATGATGCTATCTTCCTTGATGCGTTTCAGTTTTGCTTCTTTTGACGACATACTTCGCTTAAATTGGGAGGAAAGAATGCAATTCCGGCAGTTCCTGAATTTTTAACAGACATTTCAAATTCTCTTTTTTAAGCTGTCATATTCTTGGTCTATAAAATAAATAAGTAAAAGGAGACAGGGAATGAGAGAAAAAAATCATGCGTCACGTATAGAATACCAACTAGAGGTCTGCACAGGCCGGAATTTCGAGGCTCGGGCCCGGCCCGTATGAAAACTTTACTTACCCGGCCCGGCCCGTTTATTTTTTAACGGTTTATGGCCCGGCCCGGACAAAAAACGATAAAATCAGGCCCGACCCGGCCCGGCCCGATTCAAAAATATGTAAAAAAAAAGAATGCCTTTTTATAAAACAGATTTTTAGTATGTGTTTTGCAGAGGTTTTATATAACCAAACAATAGTATGTTCTTTAACAAAACTGCTGAAATTTTACAAGAGAATTATATATAAACAGAAATTCATTATTATAGACAAGGCAGAAAGAGAAACAGAAAGTCTGATATTAGCATTCATCAAACAATACAGGAAGGTATTTAAAATGGTTAATACTACTGAGAATGCACTTTTAACCATTTTCTCTTATATACAATAATGTATCCGAATCTTTCATGTGCTCCGGTAAACAAAACTTTAATGTTAATCCAACCATATTCAATAGAAAAGTTGCTCTTGCCCATGATAAAAATGATGCTAATTTCGTTCACTGGAGAAAAGGAAAAGGAGCCTTAGAGAAAAAGTTACAGCGGAAAGATTTTTATATCCTTTATACCACCTAAACTCAACAGATCATAAGAAACAAACCCTTATACACAGTAATGTATCTAATTTCTTTTGTTATGTACATGTACACAAACTGGTAGTGACATGCATACTATTTTGAATAGGAAACCATCTAATATTACTTTATATAAAATATATTAATTTCGAGGCATGCTAAAAATATTTGCGAAAAATCAGATTTCGGACAGACAGACTGATAGACAATTAAATTGACGTTACAAACACTTTTTTAACAAAATAGAACTTTATGTGACACGCAAGCCTGTAAAATTACGTAAACTAAATGACTCAAGAAATATTTTATCATTTTCCTTTTTCATTGCTTAACGAGGAAACCCGAATAAGATTCGGGCCGACACGGCCCGGAGAAAATTTTATTCAGGCCCGGCTTGGCCCGAAGAAAATTTCATTCAGGCCCGGCCCGGCCCGGCCCGGCCCGACAGCAAATTCAAAAATTCGGCCGAACCCGGCCCGTGGGCCGGGCCGGGCTCGGGCTCGGGCCGGAAGCCCGGCCCGTGCAGACCTCCAAACCAACCGTATGAAAAAATCTGGTGTGAAACAACCACAAGACTTCCATTATTTACTATTACTTGTATTATATGCATTTTTTGGAGATAATATGATCAGAAGACATAAAATTCACCTAACAAATTAGACAACTAAAAATTTTCTGGTAAGAGAAATCTTATACACATGTAAAGATATATAAAATAGAAATACTTAGCGAATTTAAAAGTAGTAAGACGAAAAAATCGGTTTAGCCATTTTTCGAAACATTAATTTCCGACAGCTAAAACTGATCTACCTAATCAGGATGATTGTTAATTTTCTTTTAATAACCACGTACTATATAAGAACGGATATCTAAAATGAATTTATGTAACAATTTTCAAGAAAATCGTTAGAGCCGTTTTTGAGGTACCAACTTTTACCAAAACTCAATTATTGACCGGAAAACAATAATTACACACAAAAGGATATTTAAAAGTGAGTTAATATGGTGAGTTTGAAAAGAATCCGTACAGCCGTTTTTAAAGGAACGCGCTTGCGAGACCTGAAATTGAGCTATTTATACTAAAAGAAAGTTTTGTGATGTCGATAGCCTTCTACTTAAAATAGCAGAAGGTTAAAGTAGTAGTTTTCATTCTTAATAAATTTTAATTTGGTACTACATCTTCCTTCTGAAAGATGCATACATAACATACAGCTATACCGCTCATTTAATGAAGTTATATTCAGACGTCCAAAAATAAAAAACCTAGTAAAAAAAAAAAGGGGGGGGGGAGACTTTCTTTCTTTTGTTCGTAACTTTTAAACAAATAAATATATGAACATAAAAGATGTTCGTTTTCCGATAATTTATCGAATTTTATGTAATTTTAACATAAATAGGAATAATTCATAAAATTCAATTTTCTCAAAAGTATGCTTAAGATAGGACATATTTAAATATTTTCAGAAAAGAAAACCAAATGAAAAACGGTGTTTAGAATGTGTTATAAATGTGTAAAGATGCACATACTGTCAGAAGTTAAATTACTTTAAAAAATTTTTTGTTCTTCCTTTTCATGCGACTAACATTGAAAAAAAAAAAAAAAATCTGGTGTGAAGCAACCACACGACTTCCATTACCCACTATTTCACGTATTATATGCAATTTTAAAAGTGTGATCAGGACATAAAATTGACCTAACGAAGTACACACCTAACAAATTTCCTATAACAGAAAGCTGATATGTATATATATATATTTAAATATATGAAAGCTGATATATGTGGACATGTAATAAGAAAAATAAAAGGTAAATTTTTTTTTTTTGAAACACCACTTTCCAGGATCTAAAACTGACCTACCTAAGCAAGATTACGGTTAATTTTCCTGTAATAATTACGTAATATACGAGAAAGGATATCTAAAATGGATTTATGTAACAATTTTTAAGAAAATCGTTAGAGCCGTTTTTGAGATACCAACTTTTACCAAAACTTGGCATACTCAATTATTGACCGGAAAACAATAATTACATAAAAAAGGATATTTAAAAGCGAGTTAATATGGCGAGTATGAAAAAAATCCGTACAGCCATAAAAAAAAAAAAAAAAAAAAAAAAAAAAAACCGCACTTGCGAGACCTGAAATTGAGCTATTTATACATGGAACCTATTAATTTTCTTGAACTAACCAACTATATCATTCGAAAAAACATCTAATAGAGTGTTTATGTAGCGAATCTGAAGAAAATCGTTACAGCCGTTTTTGAGATACGGACTTACAGTCCCACTTCCGATTTCCAATGTCGCACTTTCGGTTTTCCAGTTTTCACTGAAATTTGGAAAATTCATCTGTACACCAGTTCTGTCTTAATTCTGAAGTTTCGTAGCTGTATCTTTATTTGTTTCGGAGATATGATAGTCAGAAGATTTCCCACACACCTACATACACACACAGAGAGAGAAAGAGACCAATTGCCAAAAACCACTTTTTTGGACTCAGGAGACCTTAAAACATGTAAATCAGGTGAAATCTCGATATCGAATTTTTGGACCGAATATAATACTTCCATAACGGTAGTCGGGCAATGGAAATAAAAATGTATATACGAATATGTTAACATAAAATCTGGATATATTCGTTCTAAAACCATGTACTATTGATGTTTTTATTTTTCGGGGAGTGTTCTCAGTTTACAAATCAATAATTATATTATTTTTAGAAAGTACATTTTGAAAGAAAAAGAAAAGTGAATGTAGCAAGGATTTTTTTATTATTATTTTTGATTGCTTAAAATTTATTTTTATTATTATTTTTTTTTTCAAAAGCATACTTTTGAGAAAAATCCAGTTAATATCAGTTTATAATTGCGTATTTTAAAATTATATAAAATTTGATTAATCATTAATTAGATAACGAACATATTCAAATTTTATGTTCATATGTTCGCCTCTTTAAAAGTTATGCGGAAAAGGTTTTTCCATATTTTTGGTAGTATTTTATTAAACACTTGAAAATAAATCCTTTACTTCATTTGCTCCAGCAAACAATAAACCAATTACTTTTATATCCTTTTGTAGACTACATATTTGCAATTTGATTGCTATGCAAAAGAGAATTGTATTAATTGAAAAAACACTATATTATGTCAAGTTTAAATCTATGTTAATATATAATGAATTTAAAATCTTCTTAATAGAGTCACTATTCACTCGTCTCAAAATACTAATTAATTATTAAAAAATATTTCAAATCATCTCTTCATTTAATTAAGAATTATTCACTCTTCTGCCTTCTATGCACAGCGCAATTTGTTTCTAATTTTCTGCTTCTAATTAAAAAAAAAAAAAAAAAAAAAAAAAAAAAGTTCAAAATGCATTTGACATTGTTGAATGAAATAGCCAGCTAATTTGAATAAAAAACGGTTGCGTCATTAGAAATGTCTTCGTTATAAAAATTAATCATTTACCCATTTCGAATGTGGTAATTTGCGTTGAAAAGCGTAAACTAGCAAATTTTCAACTGATGGAAGAAGAATCGATATGTGTTTTACTCTTCTAGTTTTCATTACAACCCAGTGGTATTCGTGATCGTGACCTTCTTATATTTACTATATTTTCTTGTTCTGTCTAAGATAAATTAAATATCAACCTTTCTCAAAGAGTTTTATTTATTTATTTATTATTGTTGTTATTGTTATTTATTTATTTTTTAAAAAGAAGTTTGGTCTACGCTAAATGTTCTGGATATTTATTATAATTTTATTGAAAGCGAAATGTTGTATCCGTTCTTTATCCCGAAAATTCCAGTGAAAATTATATTTTTCAAGAAGGAAAAGTTTACATTATAATCAATTCACAAATATGAGTAAATAAAAAGCAATATATGAAATGATGAAAATGAATCGAATATTATGCATATTATGTGAAGTTAACATTTAACACATTAACTTAACATTTTTTGAAATCACTAGGGGGCTCTGCCCCCTGCTCGCTCCGCTCACCAACCCCCGAAGAAGGCTTTCCCTCACCCCGACTTGCTTCGCTCATTAACCCCTGCTGGATTTTGCCCGACTATTCGCAACTTTGCCTTTCATTGAATTGGAATATTAATAATACATAACACAAGAGAAAAGTTGAACAATTTTATAGAAATCCACCATATATGGTATCACATTGAAATACACAATATTTAATATTATATCATTTAAAATATGTGAAAACTCTGTCTTAACGTTCGACAGTTTAATAACAATTTGCCATTATTTTGAGAGAAAACATGTGTTAAACAGCTAGACACACAAAATAAAGTACGATAGCACTAACTGTTTAGAACAGAGAGAAATTCTTAACATCTAAACGATTTAGCGTTACAGCTTTAGTATATGATCCACTTGTTAAATTTTTGTCACTGTTTGACGATGAATTTTTCGGGTATTATTGCTTGATTAAAGAAATTATGAACTTATTTTTTCTAATGCCTATATTTATTACTATTGAATTTTTTTTAGTCAATTTAGGGCAATATGTAACACTCTGCATTTATTTCTAATGTACAACAGGGTTTAAAATGGTGCTTACAACAGTAAACATGTAACTTTTAAAGTGCATTTTTCCTAGAATATGATTTAGTCAGATCTATTGAAATTAAATATCTTATGTGATTATTGCAATTATTTTAAACATTTCATTAGTAGTAGTACGACAGGACAATTTCTTTCAAATAGCGATTTTGCATTGTCGCCATGAATGTGCCAAGATACCCGTCAATATCTGATTTTACCATTTTTTAAACTATATTAAATACTACGTTAAATCGGGGGGGGGGGGGGGGGGGGAATCACACTTTTCGAAACCTACTAATAAGCGAAAACTTTATCCTTGATTATATTGTAAAAACGAATTGCCGATTTGGAGTATTCAACATAGATCATCACCATTCATAAATTGGATGGATTTTGAATGTTTGTTGACAATAATTTCTGAATAAATATTCATGATGGCTCCTGAATACTTGTTAGTGATATATTCTGAATAATTATTATTGTTGGCGATATCTACTGGTATATATTGAACATCACATCTTAATAGTTGTTGGCGATATCTCCTGAACTTGTGTTAATGATAGGCTTCTAAATATTTGTTGGCTAAAACTTCTGGATGTGTACTGTTTACATCTTGATTTTTTTATATATATTATATAATATTGAATTTAGAAAATAAAAAATGCATGTGGAGAATGAAACATAATGATATTGGATAATATAATTTAATTTAATTTATCGAGACATCAAAGGTACAGGAAAAACTACTTTAACCATTTTCTTTCTAATAGTACGGATAATATTTTACCTGGAGATATTTTGTATATTTAGCTCAAATAAAAAATGTTCTTCTTTTTTTCTCTCTTGAATTAAGTTAAAAAATATTTAAAATAAAATTGAAAAAAAATGTGCTAAAGCAATGGAACAGTTTAACCTCTTGGCGAAATTTTAAATTTGGCACCGAAGTAGCTTAGACTTTTCTCGCAAAAATCTTGACATGCATAACTGAGATAGATAATTTAAGTCATCGTCAAAATAAATGAAAAATTTAAAATCTGGCAGTGAGGTCCTGTATTAGGCGTAACTAAAATATTTTAGCAATGCAGTTACTTCATTCCATTACATGGAAAAATAGACAAAAAAAAAAAAAAAAGTCCTGTTGTATTAAATTAAATTCTGTTGGTACAACTATAGTATCTCCCCACAACTGAATTTGGCGATTTTTCTTTGGCGCCGTTTTGAACGATAACGATGTCGTTCTGGACTCTTTGAGATACAATATGACAGCCTGCAGGCTGCTTATTTTGGATTTATGATTATATAATTTAGCTTATGATTTACGATTTAGCTTATGATTTTATCATTTATGATTTTTAGATTGGAACAACTATAGTATTTCCCCTCAGCTAGATTTGGCGATTTGTCGTTGGCGATTATGGCTAAATCATAAATCTAAAAGTCATAAATCGTATAGCATAAATGATAAAATCGTAAGATAAATTATAAATCATAAATCATAAAATCGTAAGATAAATTATAAATCATAAAATCATAAATCCAAAATAAATAGCATATAGGCTGCCATATTATATCGCAAACTATCCAGAACGACATCGTTATCGTTCAAATCGGCGCCAAAGAAAAATCGCCAAATTCAGCTGAGGGGAAATACTATAGTTGTACCAAATTCTGGACTTAACTTCTAAATTTATACCAATCGTTGTTTAACATAATTATTATATTCATTACTAAATCTTTTTCGCCTAACGTTAAAATAAAAACTAATAATATAAACTAAACTAATTGTATAAACTTAACTAATAATATAAAATAAAATAAAAATATAAACCAATTTTCATTTAATTTTTATTAAATTTTTACTTAATGTTTTTAAAATATCGGTTATTTTCATGTTTTGCTATTCTAAATAATTTTTTTCTTCTCTCGAGCATCTCAAAGATGCTAATATTTCAATTTTCTTATTTACACCATTGATCACATTTTAATTTTCCTGAGGAAAGTGACGTCAGAGACACAGAAAAAAACGTCATAAGAGAAACTTTTCCCTCCGGTGGCAAATAGAGTACCTTCATAAACTCGACGTTTTTCTTAATAACTTGCCTTCCTTGAAGCAGTCGGAATACACTGATACCTCTCATGATGCAGAGCACTTTGCCCTCCGCGAGAAGATGCTGTCGCAGACAAAAAAAAGTGACGCCAGCGACAGTTACTTTTTTTTAATATATAGAGAAATAACTGAAAGAAATTAGTTTTATATTCTGAGGGCATTTTTGGCTTCCTTGAAGAGTGAAACGTAAAGATATCGTACTTTTTGTTTTTATTTATTTATTTATTATTATTATTATTATTATTATTTTCCATTATTTCTGATTTACTGACAAAAGTCTTATTGCGCAGACGCAATTTTTGTTTTTTGCTTATACTTATAAATATAGTAATAGTAATAATAATTTTGAAATGGTCAATGCATATAATTTTAACTTGAGTACAATTAATTTTATACTTGTACTCGTATATTTTTACAGTGGTAATTTATTAGAAATATCTTATGATGAAAAGTTGAAATTAAGCATTTGAAACTACACGAACTAAAGTATTTTAATTTTAAATGAAAAGAAAATGCAATTGTGATATTTTTCATCAGAGTGGTATTTTAAAAGTTTTATGCAAGTAGTTTATAAATGGATAAATTTTTATATAATTAATTAATGGATTTATAATGATAAATAAATTAAATGTCTGCATAAAATATGACTTTTTTTTTTTTAATTAAATCTTTATTTTTTAAATACGATTTAATTTAAGAATCTTCATTTTTTCTTCTTCTAACCCTTTGCGGCGCAAGACAATTCGGATGATTTAAATTATACTGCCACCGGAATTTATGAACTAAATTAAACTAAAAGAAATTTTAAATTTGGCCTTTTCGGATATGTTATAAACGTAAATTTTTGCTAAAAAATTTCCGGGATGAATTTTTGCAGCTGGATCTTAAATTTTGCGTCCTCGCAGCGAGGACGCCGCGCGTTAAGGGGTTAAGGTGATAGACCATCCTTATTTATTATTATGATTATTTAAATTAATTACTTTATTTACTTTGTGAAAAATTTATTTTTGTTTTTTATTAACACTTTCCAATAAAGTTGAAGAGAGTTTATGACTTCGGTTTCTGTCAGTCTGTGTGAGTGTCCGTGTTTTAACTACCGTAAATATTAATAAAAATTTCTTGAAGCTGATATATGTTATTCAAGTTCACTATCAAATGTTCCCTATTGAAAATGGAGTACTTGTACTGGTTTCTGTACAGGGACACCCGAATGTATACAAAGCATAAAGCATTGCGTTCTATGAGAGGTATTTCTGTGAACCATGTTTTAATACTCTTTTTTTTTTTTTTGTACAACGAAATTAAAATATGTTAGTAAATCAAGTTCACTATCGGATGCTTCCCTATTGAAAATTGAGTAAATACCACCACTATTTTGTGTACAGGGACACACAAAAGTCAGTGTTGCCAAATTTAGGGGGTTTTTTTATTCAATGTCTACCACTAAATTTTAACATTAACGCTTACCTAATCAGTTCGAAATTTAATTGTCTATCATGTACATCTAATATTACTCCATAAAATTATTGGAGATTATTAAATAAGTCCTAAAATTTGGCAACACAGCTGAAAGTATTCTAAAATATTACATCTATGAGAGGTATTTCTAGAAACCATATTTTAATAACGTGACACAAATTCAAATATATTATTCATATGCAAAAAATAGTGCTTTCTATACATGCATATTTTCTACATATACTATTTCTTTTAAATGAACCAGAAAATAAGAAATTTAATTAAAATTAAATTCTGAAAGCGAGAAACTTTTTTTTTTTTTTTTTTAAATGTGTCTTCGCGTTACATTATTCACGACTTTCCAAATTTTAATGTAATCTATAACATTTTAAATCTTTTTTGTTAAATAAAATTCTCGCAAGTTAAAAAATGTTACTTGTAGCGAAAATTAAGTTAAAGTTTTTTCACTCCATTGAATAGAGCATTGCAGAATATTGCAATTATGACCATAAAATTTTTTGACATAATTTTATGCAATTTTTACCACAAAATGGAATTAAAAATTCGGAATAAAAAATAAATAAAAATCTTATTATTATTTAAAAAAATGTAAGTTTTATTTACCTTCTTAATGTCTGTTTTTGTGTTTGAAGAATCTATAATATTAAAACACAAAGCATTTTCTGTAAGACCAAAATCGTACGATCTGGCCATGCGCGAGAAAATTTTGAACCAATTCGGAACGGGAATATTCCTTTCTCTTTATGCAGTGCAATACGAATACCGATGATAGAGATAAAGCAGACGACATTAATATTTCATATGTCTGTGGCAGACGCCTAATTAAAGCCCAATCATAAAAATAATTCACACGATTAATTCATTGATTCATACTTTGTAATAAACCAATTCGTGAATTCTCATCGGTTGCCGTCATGTGAACATGCAGTATAAAAGGATTTTGTGAAGTGTGGCGGGTGGGAAAACAGCTACCGAAGGTAGCGTGAACTTTAACTTAGATTTTGACTAATTTCAATGATTTTTTTTGTTGTTGTTATTATTATTAATGGTATGGTATTTTGTGAATTCATTTCAATATAATGACCAGCGGAAAGGGCAAAAGCCTGCTAGTCTCTATATATAAAAGAGTAAATTCACTGATCACTGACTCAACACAGCCGGGGCGATTCCATGGGAGATACAGTCACAAATGTTGGTGAGCAGGTTGATTTTAGGTCCCTGACCCCCTCTAAGACGGAATTTTGTGAAATCCTCCCCTTCCCCCCCCGGGGGGGGCAGAAGGCAAAAACACCTTTATAAGCATAACTCAGCTCCAATTTACTTCACGGTGAAGAAATTGCAGATGGGGAGACTAGACTTGAATTTAAAAAAAAAATTGTGATTTTGCAATTTTGGATTTTTAAAAGGGGGGGGGGGATGATTTTCGGCGGCAAATTTAGCAAAGTACGGATTTTCGAGTAAAATTCTACCATTAATAGCTCAAAGGTATGGGGAAAAAAAAAAAAAAAAACGCCAAGCGTCTTCTTGAAGAAAACTCATTTTTGATTTTTTCCGATTTTCAGTTTTGGGGGAGGGGGAGGGGAGAATTACGAGGGGGCAAATTCGACCCCCCTCTTTTAGCACTAAATTCGTCCGTGGAAATCTATAGGAGCTAAGGTCACAAATTTTAATGTGTGACTCATTTACGTGTGTCCAACACCCATTGATTTTGCGGAAGCCCCCCCCCTTCCCCCCCTTGGGGTTGGGGGGGGATAAACACGTTTCCAAGCATAACTTTGCTTCAAATTATCTCAGTAAGATTATGTGTGAGTTGTTTATGCGTTCCCAACACGCACTATAAAAGGATTTTACAAAAATTCTCCACCCTTCCCCCCTTTAAGGGCTGGGGAGGAGGGAGGGAACACGCTTATAAGAGTAATTGTGCCCCAAATTATCTCAGGATAGCGATTTTTTTTTATATGTAGATTGGTTATGCGTGTTCAAGACACACACTCCAAAAGGATTTTGTAGAATTCCACCTTATCCCCCTTTGGGGGGAGGATCATTTTTCCATGCGCAACTCTGCTCTGAACAATCTTAGGCGATTTTTTATGCATGGGCTGGTTATGCGTTCCCAACACGCACTATAAAGGGATTTTGTGAAATCTCCTCTTTCCCCCTCTTAAGGGCGGGGGGTGGGGAGGAGAAAAAACACGTTTTAAAGAGTAACTCTGCTCCAAATTATCTCATGAAAGCGATTTTTTGATATGTCGATTGGTTATGCGTACTCAACACACATAAACTACAAATGGATTATTTGAAATTCCGGGCTATCCCCCCCCCCCCCTTTTGAGGGTTGGGGAGTAAAAACATGTTTCCATACGTAACTCTGTTCAAAGTTACCCTAGAATGTCAATTTTTCATGTGTGGATTGCTTATGCATATTCAACACAACACACACTACACAGTGATTTTGTGAAATTACACGCTATCGCCCCTTAGGAAGGGGGTGGGGGAGCAAAAAACGTGTATCCATGCGTAACTCTGCAGTAAATTATCTTAGGAAGGACCTTTTTGATGTGTGGGTCAGTTACATATATCTAACTCATAATATATAAAGAGATTTTGCGAAATTCCCTCCCCCATCTCTCCTTAAAGAACGGGGCAAAAAAAAACACTTGGGGGGGGGGGGGGCTAAAAACACGTTTTAAAACATAACTCTGCTTCAAATAATCTCAGGATCTCGATTTTTTAATGTGTTGGTTATGTATGTGTATGCAAAATGAACTATAAAGGGATTTTGTGAAATTACTCCCCCCCCCCCTCCTCTCTTTGTGGTAAGCGGGGCAAAAAACACGTTTTCAAGCTTAAATCTGCTCCAAATTACCGTAGAATGGCGAATTTTGGTGTGTGGGTTTTGATTAAATGTGCGTAATATGCACTTTGATGTGATTTTGCAAATTTTTCCACTTTACCCGCGAGGGCGGGGGAGTAAAATGCAGGCAAAGCGCTACCGAAGGCATTTTTGCTCCAAACTCGAAGTGTGGCGAGTGGGAAAACCGCTACCGAAGGTAGCGAAAACTTTAACTTAGATTTTGATTGATTTCAATGATTATTTTTATTATTATTATGATATGGTATTTTGAGAATTCATTTCAATATAATGACCAGCGAAGCGGGCAAAGCCTGCTAGTTAGCTTATAAAAACCATGAACAGGGCGATTATTAATATTTATTTATTTACTAGCCGCCTTCGGCGACTAGCTGGTTCGCTCCTTGAAAAATCCGACCGTATCAAACTCCCGCTCGGTGTCGCCTGCAGCGACTTTTTTCCGTTTCAGGACCTACGACAGCTTATTGACATATAATGCAAATAGCTTTATTGAAAATTTTAACTTTACTAAGTTCCCGCTCTGTAGCGCCCTCTTCCTGTTTCATTGTCTGAAACAGCCTGTTCGCTCACCATGTACTCGCTCACCACGAGACTGTTCGCTCGTATTTGGAAATTCTAACCGTAGCTCGGTGGCGCCCCTGTTTTAAAACTTACAAAAGCTTGCTCGTTCATAGTGCAAATAGCTTTGAAAATATTAACTGCAGCAAATTTCCGCTCTGTGGCGACTACGACGCCCCTTTACGTTTCATGATTTGAAACAGCCTGTTCGCTCACCGTGTAAATGAACATTGAAAATTCGGATCGCGGCAAATCCCCAATCTGGTGTGGCTTAAGGACTCCTAATTTACTCCCAAATAATTTAATCGTAATTGGAGATATTGAATTATTAAAATATCAAAACGCCATCTGGCGACTGAGATTTGCAACACGTACTCTTCAATTCCAATTAAAAAAACTTTTAAAATTATATATTACCTCTAAAATTATGTTAATTAGAAGCTGAGATACAAAAGTAATATATATATTGTTATAAAAAAAATTTTGTCTGAGGTTTCCGTGGTTTTCTTCGAAACTTGTGTAATTGCAGAGGGCTGAATAATGTTAAAAATCTTTAATAAGAAATGTGAACGGAGAATTGAAATTTGAAAGTCCGAAAAAAAAAAAAAAAAAACGATAAAGGTGTTCCGGGTTTTCTGTGTTTTTTTCTGAAACACCCGTACTGAATTTTATGGCTTATATCAGTTTAAAAGTTTGCAACAAAATTACTGTAAAATATATTTCGAATGATATAAGTAACTTAATCATAATTAGAATTGGATATATTGGGATAAAGGTGTTCTGGATTTTCCGTGGTTTTTTCTGAAACTTCCGCACAGAATTTAACAGCTTATATCAGTTTGAAATTCCGCAATAAATTATATTGCAAATGATGTATTATAAGTAACTTAATCATTATTATAATTGGAGATATTAAAATTTTAACATATTAAAGTGTTATCTGGCGGCAGAAATTTGCGATTCCTACTGACTCTTTAATTGCAATTCAAATAAGTTTTAAAATAACATATTACTTGTGAAATTATGCTAATTAGAAGCAGAGATTCAAAGGTAATACAAACATTTTTGTAAAAAGATTTGTGTCTGACTTATCTGTGGTTTTCTCTAAAACTTGGGTAATTCCGGGCTGTAACCGTTGAAAATTATTAGTACGAAATGTGAGCGAAAATCTGAATTCGAAACTCTAAAATGTAAAAGAATAAAAACGTTCTGGTTTTTCCGTAGTTTTCTCCGAAAGTTTCGTACAGAATTTGAACAGCTTATATCATTTTAATAGCCTGCAATAAAAATGCTTTAAAATATCTTTTGAATGATGTATTAGGTATTATATTAATGAATATCTTTGATATATTTTAGACTCAAAATGGCTAATCTACCAAGGGCGATTAACGATTTCTGTTTAAATCCGTCTAAAATTTAAGAATTCCAAAAACTGCTTTATTACAGCTGAATTCTGGAAAAAAAAAAAAAAAAAAAAATCATTATTATTCTGTTAAAAGTAAGTTTTGGTGTCATTAACAGATGAAATAAAAATGAACTTAAATAAATATAATATGTCTATTTATTTTATTTTTAAAGCTATACTTTAGATTTTAACTGCAGACAGGTGAGTCATAATGACGGTCGATTTCGAATTTCTGCTTGAATCGATTTAAAATTCAAAAAATTCAAAAATTTCCAGTACCTTGTCATGTGGACAAAAAAAAAATTTCCGACCGGAATGACACCTGGCACTGAAGGATCTTTGATATAAATGAAATAATTAAGTGTTGTCATCTACATTTCATACTTTAGTTAGTTTTAAAAACCTTATTGTCGTGTTGAAATGCTGGTTGCACCCCTGGATTCAGAAAAATCGCCCCTTTCATTTGGTACCATATTCGTAAGGATTGGACAGTTTTTTCTAATTTATTTAGCCATTTAACTTTCCTTAAACCCATCTTAAGCTCAAAATTGAGTCGTTTAATTATTGATATAGGTTGACGTTTTAATTAATATCTCCGCAACTAATTAAAATTTTTAAATTGTGTTTTCACTATCCCCTCGGGAAGGCTTTCTGAGCACCCGTATGTCAAATTTTGTACTTCTACGGTTCTATGTTCAGTAGGACAGACAGACAGACATCTTCCTTTATTATTATAGATAGATTTTTGGCAATTAACTAGATTATTTAAAATAATCAAAAATTAGGTTAAGAAATAACTGAATATGTTTCTTATAATAATATCTCAATTATAAAACTGATTGCCGAAACGTCAGTTGAGGTTTCCCTGTGGAGGCTCAAAAAGATTTTGGATTCCGTCTGTGTGTCTGTCTTGTCTCGCGATCGGCCGCAAAAATCCCGCTATTGACTTGAAATTTGGTACACGTGTTTATGATAATTTCAGGTGCAAATTCGACAGTACAAAAGGAACATAATTTTATTTTTATAATTTAAAACTTTTAATAAATATGTATGAGTGCAATATGGTCAGAACTATTCAGCCTAATTCAAATACAGTCGTCCCCACTTAATCGGGTAACGGATAATCGAATACCCCGCTTATAAGAATATAAAGTTATAGAACCAATTTTTTCCCATAGAAGTAATGTTAAATTTCCTCGTTTAAAGAAATATTTTTTACTACGCCACCCCGCCTAATCGCATAAACACTCAAAGTTTCTTAAATAAAATTCCTCTATTTCTGGGCAAATTTTTTATCGCATTCTCAAAAAAAAAAAAAAAAAAATCCCTTCTTCTTTTAAAAACCTTACATAACTAAGGCATGCTCTTTAAACATGAGACGGCATTCCTGCCGTGGTGATAAAAATTGTGTTGCAAAAGCCAAATTTATAAAATCAGCAACTGGTGAGAAAATTAGAAATTAAAATACAAATTATCTCCAGGAATTAGAAATCACAAATTTTGAAAGTTTTCAGATGATTGAAAAAGAACTTTATGAACTCATAGATGTGGATAAAGATGGAGAAACAGAAAGAGATGAAGAGTTTAATCTTCTAATAAAACCTTTTAATGAAAGTGATAAAGAAGAGCAAGCGAACGATAAATGAAGTTGCAAAATCCTTCAACATTATTCATCGTCATTTTGAGTCTCGTAGAAGCGATTATAATCTATTTATGTGCTTTAGAAAAAGAAATCGAAAAATGTTTAGTTAAGTCTTTGTTTTAGTAACCAATCATAACTGTTTTTTTTTTTTTTGTTTTTTGTTTTTTGTTAAAAGTAAAACTGGAAGTACACTTTGATTTATATTTATTCCAGCATTAATTGCATTTATAAATTACTATAATCTTTTAACTTAGTAAAAGTTTTGTTAAATATTTAAATAAGAAAGAGGTATCGACCATTTATCTTTTCATATAAGCATAAAACATTGTTATACATACAATTGCGTTTCTAGTCTTCCCCGCTTAATCGAATAAATATAGTTGGAATCGAATTAATATAGTTGGAACGGTAGATATTTGTTTAAGCGGTAGATTTTATTTTCGGCTGAAGCAAAAAATTTCGCAGGCAGGTTTATGCTATAGCAGTAATCGTGTATTCGTTATATTTTTAATATAAATAAATCTGATTTAGTTGTGTTTGTATATTATATACAAATTTATTTTGTTATTTTAGAAGTAGAAAATCAGAATTTTTAAAAAATTTACGTTTTTCCAAACCATATTTATTTAAAGAGATACATATTATAAGTTATGAGATCAAAGAACTAAATGGATAAATGAAATAATAGGAGGCGTGGCTTAGTAAAATATAAACCCTATGTAGATAACCCTCAGGTTTGTTTATTTCTCTACCTTCCTTTGCGGAGGCTGAGCTGAAATAAAAATAACCTCCCTCCCTGAAGTTCAGAAGTAAATTTTGTCTGTATAGTGCTGCCCTCTAACGACCGCGTCTCCACGGAGCAAGCGCAACTTCTTTGTATTCAGGGATTCCTTTCTTGGCGGATTATCGATCGATATGTCGAAAAGACACTTATTTTGTTTTATTTTGTTTAGTAAACAAATTTCATTATCATGGAGATTTGTCATCAAAAGTTCCCTTTTATTCCATTGTCATTTTCGGGCATAAAAGAGAAAATGATTGCTGACTACATCTTTAAATTATAAAAGGTTTAAATATTTAAATCTGATTATTATTAATAATAATATCTAGTTTGTTAAATATTTAATACCGTTTTTTATATTTAATATTAATTTTCTTTATATTTATATAAAGGATCTAGAGGCTTTTTTAACCTAAAAAAAAACGATTAAAAAATACATGCATGTTGAAATATAAACATTTTTGAACGTATTGATGTTTCATTTATGATTTTAAGCAGGGCCTGTTTACCGTTTAGCGCAGTAGGCGCGAGCCTAGGATTCCTAAAATTAACCTATAATTTCATTCTTTTTTTAATTAGTTCATTTTCCATATTTAAAAAATTCAGCTAATTTTATATAGGAAATCTGCACTTTATATGTTTTGTTGAGACTGAGATCATAGGAGGGTTAAAATTTCCAGATTATGATTTATATATTCATTGGTCAAATTGCATTCATATCTCCAAGGTTGTGGAGGCAAAAAATATTTATTGAGTGAAGATAAAAACTGAAATTCTCATGAACTGAATGGTGTTAAAACTTATTTCACAGTATGTACACAAACAAACAAAAAAATATTTTGTGAACATTCTGAATTTGGTATTTTTAAAATATAGTGACATCACTTTTTAAGTTTCTATCTTTAATAACAACATAAAATATATTCGGAGCAGAATTGAAGACTTTTTACTTTTTTGTATAAGAAGTGGTTAAAAAAGTATAATTGGAAGAGGAGGAAAGGGGCCCACAAATAATGCTTTGCCTAGGGCCCAGTTTTAATCGGGCCCTGATTTTACGTACTTTGGTTTGAATCTAAAGCTGAGAGCAAACTTGTATTTGATATAAGAACGAACTTGTTGCATTCTCTAACATACTTTTTTACCACTATTGACAAGATTATCTTTCTGTGAATTAATCTACTAATTTTTATGATCTTAAAATGTTTGTACGAACTTATTTCATAAAAACGAATTAATAATTTTGAAATATTTAAAAAAAAACTAAATAAAGTTAGTTTTTTTAGTTGGTAATCCATTTTGTATATTTGCTTTTTTAATGCGTGTACAAAGCTTTAAAGCTATAGGTAAAGTTTTTTTTTTTTTTTTTTTTTTAAGTTCAGTACTCTTCAGCTACAATTTTGTGGTAACTTTTGAACCAAAGTACACATTATCATAAACAAAGCATCAAAATGTTCAGAATTGTTCATATTTTAATGCATAGTGCACGCATACATAGATAAAATAAGAATAAGAATAATTCAACACATTAAAATGATCAACTTACATGCAATGTCAATACTCTTGTGCAATGCTAAAGATATTGAAATTTGAACTGTTAATAAATGTACAAAAATAACTTTAAAATTCCCCCCACACACACACACACGCCACAAAAATAAACAATAAACTATGTATTTATCAAGGACAGTTGTAGCAGCAGGATAATATATAATGAGTTGTAACTGAAACAGTGAATAATGTCATATAAAATCACTATCATCCTATCAACAACTCAAAGATTTCAACAGTGAATTAAAATGAAACTAAATAATTTAGACAGGTAGCATATAATGAATAATTTACAAAACATCATTCATTTGGATGTTAATTTACATGAAGCAAGAATAAGAGTATTAAACACTAACACAAGATTAATATAAGAATCTATAAGATAAAACTTTTTTTAAAGAATTCACTTATTTATAAATGAAAACGTATCAATTAGGTTTATCATCGATAAATATTATTACAATTAAGTATTGAAAAACATAAAACTTTATACTATAAAAGTACTTAATTATAAATATTATCATTCACAGGAATATACCCATTATTGATAAAGGAAAAAACAAGATGAGTAATTTTAAAGATATCATTGTGTGAAACGAAAATTAAAATTTGATAAAAAATAAGTGATGACAATTAAAAATGAATTATATATGTATACTTTTTTTTTTTTTTTAAGAATAATTTTATATTAAAGAAGTCCTTTAAAAAAAAAAAAAAAAAAGAATTTGTGATGTTAAAAAATAAAATTCTAGTATTTATCTGACAACCTTGCCTCTGCGTTTTACTGCGGAGTCTACTGTATTTGTTTATTTTTGTTATTAAAAATATGTGTTTAAAACATTAAAACATTTTAAAACAGGGAGATGAAGTTTCAATTTTTAATCTATAAACAACTTTCTTTTAGGGGGGGGGGGGGAGAGAAGAGAAAAGAAAAGATATCGTTCATATATAAAGAAGACATTCTTTCTAGTCTAACGACACCTTTGGGAATTTATTTACACTTGTTTCGTTTTTTTTTTTTTTTTTCTCTCTTAACAAGTGATAAGCAAATAAAGGCGAGTTTATTATGAACTGGATAGTGCATTCAAGGATGCAAGCACGGATAGAAAGATTTTCATTGTAGTAATATCTTTCTTTTAGAAGGAGTAAGCGTTTGTTACCAGATCCACTTGACATTAGGTTGATAACTTTCTTATCTAAAAATTTACTTGTTCATGATTCATTTCCGTTATAATGATTAATGCTACTTAAGCTTCTTGAAGTTGCGGTTACTTCTGCCTACGGACTAAAACCAGTTTCATTAAGATTTAATTTTTTTTTTTTAAATTCTTTGTCTTGATATGAGTCATTATATTTTAATATTTTTTTTTCTTGTTATTTCATTCTATATTTAACAGAAGAAAGGATATAGGATTCATAAAAATTTCTGACTTCCGCTTTGCGATGAATTTATGTTTTGTTTTGAGATATCCTAAATACGATTTGACCATTTTTAGAAAAAGTCGTCAGTTTGAAAAATTTTCTTCCGACTAAAGCTCGCGAACTAATGTATAGGATTTCGTAAAAGTGTATATTTGCATCTTGACATAAATTGATACGTATCAAGTTTTGCTGCTTATCTATCAACAGGTGGTCTTGTCGTCCCGTTTTATCATAATTTTTAATATGACAATATTGAAAAAAAAGTTTCGTATAATTGTACATAATCAGGATAATTTTTAACCCATCAGGTGAAAAAAAAGAAAAGAAAGAAAAAGTAAAATAGGCGCTAGGGCATCATTAAAGCAGCAACTCGTGTCTAATTTTTCTACCCGATGAAGGGACATGTTATAATTTCAACGTGGAACAACTGTTGCGAATGTTTGCTATTCATGGTTGTTTGTTTACGAAACTTCTTTTTTTATTACTTTTCGACATCAGTTTTCCATCAGTTTTATAGCTAATATGTAATTATTATTTTTAATATATATAATTTTTATACCTATCTTGATATAAAATTGAGTATATTTTAATTGGAAAAAGTATATACGCCAATTTTTCCCCCCTATATTTCGCGTATCAGTAATACGTTTTCTAGTACAAATATTATGATTATTATTATTATTATTGTAAAGAAACATAATACTTCTATAATCTGGAATGGTGCTGCATTTTCGATGTTTTACCATCATTACAAGTAATGTAAGCTTGGCAGCGCTCATGAAGGCAAAACTGCATTAAAACAAAGGTGGTGGGAGTGAATCCTGTAATTTAAAGGATATAATTTATTTAGCTATAAGTTTTAGTAAATTCATTATTTTTTTTTTCTATATTCGTTAAATCTAATGTATTCTTAATTTTACGTAAATTCGGAATTTATTCTTATGACTTGTATTTTCTAATTAAATGTCTTGATCACAGCACAGTTTTTCTACATTTTATATGCTTTTTTTTTTACCCCTCCGAAATAAGCATAATATTTGTAACGAGCATTATTATATTATTAGAATTTTTTTTTTCACTAAATCGTTTTTTACATTTGCATATACAGTAAAGCACCGTTTATACGTCTTTCATGGGACTGGCGTAAAAGAACGTATAAATGGAAAGACGTCTAATCGAAATTTTAATAATAACACTTTGATTACTACAAATTTAATGACACTCAAGCAAAGTTTATATGAAAATGTAGTTTATTGGTCTAATCTAAACCTGTAGATGGCGCTGCGCGCCGATATTAATGTTCTGTTTCTTCTTTTCTCTTAGTGTGTTCTTCGTGTTCGTTTATGTTGTATGTAATAAATGTGTGTAGCCGTAATTTGCTCTCCTATTTTTTTGGAATTATGTCTTGAATTCAACTCCAATGAATAGACAGGAAACTCAGAGGCCGGCAGTCCCCACGAATCTGGACCGATAAGGTAAGATATTTACCTTATTTAAATATAATATTCTGAAATGTTTATTAATCATTATATATGAAGGATATATCTGAAATGAGTCGCCAAAGTAGCGACGTGTGTTTGAATGATGATTTTTATAAAGTCGTTAAGAATTTTAGCAACACAATTATTGGCGCCCGAACAGGGACTGCCAGGCCCTTAAATATGATTTTAAGCTGTTACTTATACTATAGTCCAAATTTGTAAATTAAATCAATATGGCTGTCGAACTTGAAAAATTGAAGAGAAAAAGATCTACCCTAAAAGGATTATGTACGAAACTGATTAATACAATAAATATAAAATTAAATGAACCCGACGAAGGGTTAAATGTTTTTGAATTAGAATCACAGTTAGAAAAACTGCAAGTAAAGAATAACGAAATTATAGAAGTTGAAGATCAAATTGAGGCCAAAATCACGGATCTCAACGAGCTACAAACCGAAATAGAAACGAGACAAGAATACAGAGATTCAATTATTGATGTAAAAGCTCAAATTATCAATAAGATAGAGAAAATTAAAAATTTAAACGTTACTCCGATCTTATCGCAGCCAAGAAATGAGCAAACAACCAATCTGCATTTAGAAAGAATTAATAATAGTTCTGTGAGACTACCCAAGTTATCAATTCCTGTTTATGACGGTTCTCCTGAAAACTGGATTGAATTTTGGAGCCAGTATGAGATTACAATACATAATAACAACAACATTTCTAATGTGCAGAAATTTGTGTATTTACGCAGCTTTTTAAAAGCCCAAGCTTTAACAGCTATTCAGGGTTTAGCACTTTCAGATCAAAATTACAATACTGCAATTGATTTATTAAAATCTAGATTCGGAAAAAAAGATATTATAATAAGATATAAAATTGACGCGTTATTAAATTTGAACCCTGTTAAATCTCCAAATCAAATTAAAGAATTACGCTTACTGTACGACGCCCTTGATATTAATATTAAATCTCTCGAAAATTTAGGTGTGGATTTAAAATCTTACGGAAATTTGTTATTTCCAATTGTTACAAAATTAATACCTACCAGTATTATGATAGACTATAATAAAATGAAAACAGAATCCGAGGAATGGGATGTACAAGATTTGTTAAAACATTTAAAATTAGAAGTTCAGACTAGGGAAAAAACCTTTTTATTTTTAAAACGCGAAGTAGAAACTCACAATAGCGGATATAAAAACTCAAATTCCAGATTTGATTCAAAATCATCGGAAAATAATAATAATAATAATGCTTACTACCGGAAATCTGGTTCGGGATATAAAAATTCTAACACAATGCAAAAGGCATCAGCCTTTAAATTAACTGTTAGTAAATGTATATTTTGTGTTGATGCAAATAACGATCATGACAGTAAAATGTGTAAATTAAATTTAGAGGATAAAAAATTGTCTTTACGCAAACAGGGAATCTGTTATTTATGTTTCAAAAGAGGTAAACATACCGCAAAATTCTGTTTATCGGGTCTCAAATGTGACACGTGTTCAGGAAAACACAATACATTAATTTGCTATAAGCAAAAATCGGAAACTCCAACGGCTCATATGAAAGATAAAAATCACATCGAACATACCCAAACAAATAATTCTGAGAACAGTGTTTGCGAAAATGATAATTCTGTATTGTCCTATAAGTGTCCTGTACAAAATCCGCTTGAGAATAATGAAATATATTTACAAACTTGCTTCGCAAGAATAACAAATAGTTCTAATTTAAACTCTCTAAAGTGTGCCGTATTATTCGATAATGCATCCCAAAGAAATTTCATAAACATATCACTCGCCCGTGAATTAAAATTGCCGGTGATTAGAAAAGAAACTTTAATAATATATCCGTTTTCATGTGATCATCCTCAATCAAATGAATATTCAGTCGTAAATTTCGAATTGTCTCATTTAAAAAACCACAAACAGAAATGTTATGTAGAGGCATTGGTCGTAAATCAAATCTCTTTTACGAAGTTACAGATTCTGGATGACGCATCATTTCGAAAACTTTGGGTTTCGAGAGAGGGGGAAAGAAATAAAATTCCGCAATTGCATTCGAAGGCTCCAGACATTCTAATTGGCGGCGGGTTATTTTGGAAACTGCAAAAAAATAAAAAGAAAATTAATCGTTCGTTGTTTGCTGTAAATACATTATTCGGATGGACACTCTCAGGGAACAATAATTCAGGAAACGATTCAGACAACTTAATTACTGGCGCCAGCGTGTTAAAAATTGAATGTGGTAACTCTTTTTGTTTACATGAAAACCATCCAAGCATGAAAATAAATGAGTCATCGGAATGTACGGGTAATGATTTGCAAAACTTGTGGTCGTTAGATCTTTTGGGAATAAATGATGATAAATTGATTTCTGCTTCCGATCAGGAAATAATAAATAAATTTGATAAACAGTTAGAATATAAACAGGGTCATTATGTTACTCATTTATTATGGAATGATCATAGTATTGACAAATTTGAGAATAATTTTGAAAACGCTAAACGCCAATTCAATTATTTGAGAAAAAGATTAAAAGCGGATAAATGGATTTTCGAGCAATATAGGCAGATAATCACAGAACAAAAACAATTGGGTATCGTTGAAGACTGCGGCCGCACAAAAAAGGAGTATTTCGCTCCACATAGAGAAATTGTAAGACGGGAAAAACAAACATCAAGGGTACGAATTGTTTTTAATTGTTCCAGTAGAGTATCGGGGTGTAAATCTCTAAATGATTGTCTCGTAAAAGGGCCATGTCTTACACCACCAATTTTGGATGTAATTAATAGATTTCGAATGTTTAAGATTGCGTTTTGCGCAGATATTGAAAAGGCGTTTTTAATGATAGAAATCGCGGAACCCGATAGAAATTTTCTAAAGTTTTTATGGTTTGACGAGGATACCGAGAATTATAAAATAATGCGAATGACCAGAGCTACATTTGGTTGTACAACTTCTCCTTTCTTTTTAACGGCAACAATTAAGAAACACATTAAGGAATATAAGGAAATTTGTCCGGATAGTTATGAAATGTTAAATTCAGCTTTGTTTGTGGACGATTTGCTTTATGGTTCAGACACCGTAAACGGTGCCTATGAATTAACTTCTACTGCAGTAAATATTTTAGCAAAGGCTGGAATGAAATTAAGAAAGTTTAGTACGAATTCACAGAAATTAAAGAACATGTGGGATAAAAATGATTGTTTTTCGGAGGTAAATAATGAAAATGTAATAAATATTCTTGGATTGGTGTGGGATAAAGATAGTGATAAATTAGGATTAGCTTTGAAATCTATAGTTGAAAATTTGGATATATCGGTATGTACGAAAAGATATGTATTACATACAGCTGCAAAATTTTTTGATCCTATTGGGATTATATCTCCCTTTTTAATTAGGGTAAAGTGTTTTCTTCAAAGAATGTGGGAAAGAGGTATGGATTGGGATCACGAATTGCCGGATGATCTTAAGGGAATTTGGATAAAGTGGTGTAACGAAATTAAGGATTTATTAGAAATTCGAATAGATAGATGCTATTTCACGTATGTTGATTTGAAAAATTCGCGTGTAGAATTACACATTTTTTCAGATGCTTCACCACTTGCATATGGTTGTGTTGCATATTTTCGGGTTATCAGTAATGATAAAAAATGTTATGTAAGTATGATTATGTCAAAGGCTAGAGTTGCGCCGCTAAAGAAACTAACACTACCAAGATTGGAGTTAATGGGAGCGGTGATAGCAGCTAGAGTAGCGAAATATATTTGTGATATATTTAAGGAAATTAACATCGAGAAATTTTATTGGACCGATTCTACTATTGTTTTACACTGGGTGAAGGGATCGGCGAAACAATGGAAACCCTTTGTTAAAAATAGAGTAGTTGAAATTCAGGAATTGTCAGTACCCGAAAATTGGTCATATTGTAATACAAAGGATAATCCCGCAGATTTAGTTACTCGTGGTATTAGCGCAAATGCGTTAGTTAATAATGATTTTTGGTTTAAAGGTCCAAAATGGTTATCTGAGATAAATGGTAAAGGTAATGATATTGGGGAAAAGGTAAACACGCAATATATTACCGAAGAAAAAAGGAAAACACCTGAAAAAATAATTCAGTTTAAAATCTGTATAGAAACAGTTGAACCAATATTGGATCTAGAAAAATATAGTAACATTTTAAGAGTCCTCAGAATTACGGCATGGATAAAGAGATTTCTTAACAACGCGAATCCTAAAAACGAGAAAGTTAGCGGTCCATTATCGGCAGAAGAAATTGGTAATGCGCAAACAATATGGGTTAAATATACACAGAAAATTAGTTTTCCGAATGAATTAAACTGTTTGGTAAATGGGGAACCTATTTCTAAAAATTCAAATTTAATTGAGTTCTCACCATTTTTGGATTCCGTAGGAATAATGCGCATCGGAGGAAGGCTTCAGAAATCAAATTATTCCTTTAACGAAAAACACCCGATCCTGTTGCCTTCAAAGGGTAAATTAATTGATTTGTTAATAAAAAATGCGCATGAAAAAGTTTTCCATTTTGGCATTAATGATACATTAGTACAATTACGGGAGGAATTTTGGGTAATCAAGGGCAGACAGGCAGTAAAAAGCGTATTAAGAAGATGCAGAATTTGCATAAAATTTAATTCTAGAGCTGGAGCCCAGATATCAGCTCCGTTACCTGCAGATCGTATCAATGAACAAAAGCCATTTGCAGTGATAGGCCTTGATTTTGCAGGCCCTTTATACATCCGAAATACGGATAGCAAAATATATATTTTGTTGTGCACATGCGCTATCACAAGAGCAGTGCACCTAGAATTGGTAGAGAACCTTTCTACAGAAACATTTTTATTGGCCTTCAGAAGAATAGTAGCAAGGCGGGGTCTTTGCCATACGGTTTACTCCGACAATGCACGAACCTTTCATCGAGCTGATATTGAGTTAAGGCACATCTGGAAAATAATCACCCATCCCGACGTTAAAGATTACTATAGTAGTAATAAAATAAAATGGAAGTTTATCATGGAAATGTCCCCATGGTGGGGAGGCTTCTATGAACGACTTGTGCGATCTGTAAAAACTGCCTTAAGAAAGGTGGTTGGCAAAACCACTTTAACACACACACAACTACATACAGTTATATGTGAAATTGAAGGGTCAATTAATTCCCGACCCATTACATATACATATGCAGACTCAGGAGAACCTTCCCCAATTACGCCAGCACACTTCTTGGTAGGTCAGCGACTTACTACCTTACCTATCGTGCATATGAAACCACATGAGCTTCCTGGAACTTCGGCAACATATATCAAACGTTTTAATCAAAAGGAAAGAATATTGGACCAGTTCTGGTCAAGGTGGAAGAAGGAATACCTTCTACAGCTTAAAAACGCCATGACAAGTCGACACTCCAGTATTCGTGAATATACTCCAAATGATGTTGTGTTAATCCACGATTCCAAATTGCCACGGCACTTGTGGAAATTGGGAGTAATTACACAAGTGTTTCCAGGTAGAGATGGAAAGGTTCGTTCTTGTGAGTTAAAAACTTCAACAGGTACAATGAGACGTCCTTTCCAGTTGATTTATCCTGTTGAGATTTTTGAAAAGGACTAAATAAACTTAAACAACTTTTTCTTATTAACTATGACATTTGTGTGGACTTACAATTTGAACTATATTAGATATAGAAATGTCAGATATAATTACAATGGGAAAATGAACATAAAGTTAATGTTCATCCGGGGGCCAATGTGTAGTTTATTGGTCTAATCTAAACCTGTAGATGGCGCTGCGCGCCGATATTAATGTTCTGTTTCTTCTTTTCTCTTAGTGTGTTCTTCGTGTTCGTTTATGTTGTATGTAATAAATGTGTGTAGCCGTAATTTGCTCTCCTATTTTTTTGGAATTATGTCTTGAATTCAACTCCAATGAATAGACAGGAAACTCAGAGGCCGGCAGTCCCCACGAATCTGGACCGATAAGGTAAGATATTTACCTTATTTAAATATAATATTCTGAAATGTTTATTAATCATTATATATGAAGGATATATCTGAAATGAGTCGCCAAAGTAGCGACGTGTGTTTGAATGATGATTTTTATAAAGTCGTTAAGAATTTTAGCAACAGAAAATACTAATTAATAAAGTTTCTTAAGTTAGTAAATGTATATTATACCTTTTTTTAAGACAATTAATTAAAAAAAAAAAAAAAAGATTTGTTATAAAAAGCGAGAAAAATCATACTATTAATGCATGACTGGGTACTAATTACATATATCATATATATTGAGTATTATATTATATTTCTTAAGAACTTTTATGAACCCATTTTGAATATTAATTATATATATTGCGTATCTTTAATAATAAGCATACCATTTATGTCCGTACAAATAGTTATTTAATAACATTAAAAATCTTCAATATTCGTCTGATTTGCTGCTTGCATATGAGTATTAAAAATTCTACTGTGAATTAAATTGATTCTTTGATCAGTATTCTTCGATCTTTCATGTGTTCCTCCATTTAAGATGCTTTCTAGGAAAAATCTGTCTTATTTAGAATGGAAAATAAGGACAGATCGAGAAATTTTGCGAATTTTAATAAAGTGAAAAAGACGTATAACCGATATTTGCGGCGTATAAACGAAGAATTTTTTCATTAAAATGAATAGGAATGAATCGGGACTTCACTGAAAGGACGCATAAATGTAAAAGACGTATAAACGAGAGACGTATAAACGGCGTTTTACTGTATATTAATTTGTTTCAAAATCGACAAGAGAAAGAGATTGTATACTCTCGAATTCTTGCGAATCATATGAGTTTCTTTTTCTAGAGAGTTTTCACTTGCAAGTGCGAATTATACGATATTTTCCTTTAAATGTAATACGAAATTACCATTAGCGTGTTATATACTGTCATGGATTATACGCAAGAAATTAGAGTATTTGAATTAATACGTATATAATATTAATCAAATTATATAATTAAATCAAGTATTGTACAACTGCGATAACTTGGCACGCGAATCACGTGATTTCAGATGATTCCATGAATGAAATAAGGTGAGAGGTTGTGTTTCCATGGTAACACACAGTAGAGTGGCTTCCAGATTTGGCGTTGTTAGCCCGTTTCTTAGTGTGAAATTATAATTTGAAGTTGTTGATAAACTTAATGTTTGGATGTATTTTTAATTATTATTTAAAAGAAGTGTTCGGAGGTACTATTGTTTACAAATTTTAAAGTTTCGGCAATCAAATAACATTCAAAAAGAAATTTTGATTTTTTAAAATAAAGCAATCTTGATGGCTTCCGAGAAGTAATTTTTAAGTACAATCATTATCAGCAGAAAGGGATGAAAGAAGTAACTTAATTAAACTTTTAAAAAGTTTATTTCTACAATGTATGAAATAAAATAAACCATGATTAATACCATTACAGTTTCGATAAAATAAACATTAAATTATTGTAATTGTCATTAAATAACATGACATAATCATATAATGGTTGTAATAAAAGTAGAAAGAAAGAAATTTAATTAATCATGATAGTTAATATTTACAAAACATTCAATTATGATATATTTTTAGATTTAAATAAATAAACTAATCATGATAGTGAATGTCTATTAAAAAAAAAAAAAAAAAAAAAAATGGAACTGTTTTACGTATACTTTGAGAAGTTAAAAGGTAAACGAGTAAATTTTAGGGATTCAGTTAATTTAAATACTAGAAATAAACATTGAACACAAATTATAAGCAATGTTTAAAGATATTTTGATTTATCGATTTTCTGCATATCTGATAAAATAATTATAAGAAATAATTAAAACAATATTTAATTTGACAAAAATTTAGCAATATTCTATTTACTTAGCAACAATAGACACTTTGATTGCTCGTATAGGTGCCAAAGAAGCTGGTAAGTCGAAGAATTGTTTGGCGAAAAGAACTGCCGCCAAGCATCATTTGTATTTCATTCGGCCGCCCCTTCTTCAAAATGAACTATTCCAAGGTCGTATGCCATCTTTTCGCGGTTTCACAGTACAAAATATTCAGTAAATGTAAATTATTTATTTATATTTATAAGAGAGAATATATAAAGGTATACATGCACATCTGCACTCACACATATGTATTTGTACTATACATACACTACCTTTCCATAAATGACCGGACACTTTCGGATTTAGACCTCTGTTAAGTTATTGCCATTGTGACTACTAAAATACTATAGCGAACACAGCTGAACTAGACTACCGACTAGATATCCCCAGACACTACCGAGGGAGCCCTCGTGGAAATTTATTCATTTTTCTCTAAAAACTGTTTGAGTCTTGTTATCTAATTTATATTTTTCTGATGTTTTTAAACTTTTTTCAACTATTGCTGCCTTTTCAAATTAGGGACATTTGATTCGAACACCCTGTATACTAAGAGTAATTTTAATTTCCTAACAAGTCTTTTTACCATATTTATAAGCTTCAATCTAAGTTTAGTGACAGTGAGTGTCTAAAAATTTATTATAATAACTAGCAGGCTACGCCCGCTTTTCTGGTCACTATATTTAAATGAATTTTCAAAAGAATTGAACCACCATTTTTACACCACTTTATAAATAAAACTTTAAAAAAAAAACTAGTTGCCATAGGTGGACTCTGCTCAGTTCCCCACCATATTTATGGTCTCATAAATTTCTAGTGCGAGACATATTATAATCATGTTAAAAAAATTAATTTGACCAAAGCTTGATACAGTGACAGAAAGAAATCCCCGCCTAATAGGCTATCCATCGTTCACTTCGATATATTTATCTTATTCTAATCTATTAATTTATTTTATCAGGGTCAGTTCCGTTGTTTATGTTTCATGCTACTATTTCCAATGCAATAATCCTCAAAATTCATATTTATATGAAAAAATTACAATTTCGCTATGTTGATAAAATCGTAAATTACGAATAATTTACGAAATTTTCCTATTAGAATATTTGTATTCAATCAAATCATGTTCAAAAAAATATCATAAATGTAATTTTGAAGTTGTCTAATGTATTTATGATCCTCAAAATGGAAGTTTATGCTCAATTTTGCCTTATTCTGACATGTTAAGTAAATCGTAAATTCCAAATAACTTACGAATTTTTTAAATTGGAAAAATCATAGTCTATGATATTCAGGTCAGTAACCTAAATAATATTTCGAAAGTGGTTTGACATCTTTACGATGAAAATATCCCTCAAAATTGACGTTTATGTGAAATTTTGCTCTATTCTGCCATGTTAAGAAATTCGTAAATTTCCAATAACTTACGAAATTTTTATTTTTGAAAATTCATAGTCATTAATATTCATGCCAGTGTCCTAAATAATATTTCAAATGTAGTCTGACATCTTTATGATGAAAATATCGCTCAAAATTGACGTTTATGTGAAATTTTGCCCTTTTCTGCCATGTTAAGAAATTCGTAAATTTCCAATAACTTGCGAAATTTTCAAAGTAGCATATTTATAGTTACTGATGTTCATTCCGGCATCAAAACGGATATTTTAAAACTGGTCTGACATTTTTACAGTAAAAAGTTTCCATTTAATGCACGTTTAAGGGAATTTTTGTCCTATTCTCCCATGTTAAGAAAATCTTAAATTGTTAATAACTTACGAAGTTTTAAAAATCGAATGTTGCAAATGAATAGTGTTCTTGCCAGTGTCGAAAGTAATATTTTAAAACTGATCTGACCTCTCTGCGACAATTTGTTCTTGAGATATCGTGTACACAGACTAACAAACTAACGGACTAACAGACTAACAGACACCCTACAGACAGACACCATACAAATTTTGTCATTTTCGGATTCCTCACACCTGAAAACGTGTAAAAAAGTAAAAAAAAACGAGGTCGAAAATTTTCACGATTACCTATGTTCCCCATACCTATAGTATAATAGGGAACTAAAATTTTCACGATTACCTAAGTTCCCCATACCATTAGTATGATGGGGAACTAAAAACACTGAAATCGCTCTAAACCACGCTTTTGGTATATAGTAGGACCCTGGCATATAGAATGGTGCTGATTAGATTTGGGATCAATCGTTCTGCAGGTGGCGCTGTGATCGCATTTTTTGTAAACTGTTAACATGGCAGTATAGGACAAAATTTCGTATAAATGTACAACATGAAAGTTATTTTTAACTAGTGATTGTAAAATAAATATGAATAATTGATAATAGTAGTAGTTAACTAGGAAAAAAATTCTGTGCATGTAGGGCGCAACGCTTCTCCCCCTGGGGGTGGTGGGGGTAAATTTTCAAGATAAGTATCTTTCGAAAGGTCTCGTCAATACCTTTAAAACGAATGGTTGAACTATAAATCTGTGATAATTTAAAACAAAGTTATCGATTTTTTTTTTTTTTTACTTTTAACAATTTATTATTATTATTATTATTATTATTATTATTATTATCTTATTGTTACTGAGTGAATTTGTATAGGAAAATATAGAATAAAGTCTTGTGGTGGCCACAACACACTAGTTATTATTTGGATTGTGGAATTTAAATTTTTTAAATTAATCCTTTTAGATATTATCCAGTGATTTTTCTTCTTCTTTTTACTTTCATCTATATGTATGTATAAAGAAAGTACTGGATTCGTGAAAATTTTCGAACTCCAGTGTTCGATGGATTTACACGTTTTCGGATGTCCTGTACACGATTTAACTGTTTTTAGAGAATGTCTGTGTTTTTTTTAAATATATTATTATGGTATGAATAAAAAATAAGTATTTGTGTGCCCGATTTCAATTTCATATTCAGCATTCTTTCTCTGGTGCCGTGACAAACGTTTTGATTCAGATAAAATTCATCTGTGAGCTTCTTTTTTATAAATGGGATTTTAAGGAGCAAGAAGCAGTAATCCTTTGAGATGGGTGATTTTAGGCTTCTTACTGTCACTGTACATGACACGGAAGTTTTTGATGAGTGTATTTATAAAATACATTTGGTATTTAACGTGTGTGTGCTGAGTAAATTATAATAAGAATGTTAGATTAATCGTATTTTCGAAATTCTAGTGTTTAAAAGGAGATATCAATTTCCTCAAAAGAACTTTTTTTATTAATTACATTTTCTTTCTTTCTTTTCTTTTCTTTTTTTTTTTTTTTTTTTAACTAACTACACAATATGCTCGTAAATCATATGCCCTCTTTTACTTTCTGGACATGTAATCATGTCAAAAATCCGACTTTGAGATTTTCGTGTTTCTATATGTTTTGAGGCCCCCTTGAGTTCATTTTTACTATTTTTATAAAAATGTATGTATGTGTGTGTGTTTGTGTGTGTGTGTGTGTGAGTGAGTGAACACAATAGCGCCTAAACACTTTGTTTGAATGAGCTGAAACTCTGTACTTTATAGGTCACCATAGAACGGACCCTATATGGGCCCAAATTTTTTAAAGTATGATAGCATCTAAATGCCTTATTCGTCTGAGCAGAAAATTTATACACATGTTATAAATTACGTCACACGGATTATATAGATTTTGGTTTATCTAGCACTTTCAGTTTTTTTTTTTTTTTTTACAGGGGCACAAAGAAAAATTCTTTACCTTCATGGTCTATAGAACCAAATTTATTAAAGTACGATAGTGTTTAAACGACTTTTTCGATTGAGCTGAAAATTTATACATATATCATACGTCACTTTCTCATGAACTGTGTAGATTTTGGTGAATTTATACACACGTTATAGCCCTTATAGATTTTTTTTTTTTCTTAACAGGGACAAAACGAAAAGGTCTTTATCATTATGACCTATGGGTCCAAAATTTTTAAAGTGCGATTGTGCCTAAATACCTTATTCAATTGAACTGAAAATTTATACACATGTTATAGGTCACCGTTGTACGAATTGTAGAGATTTTTGCGAATCTAGTCCTGATAAATTTTTACAGGGACACAACGAAAAATTCTTTAGTACTATAGTTTAAAAAGTTCAAATTATTCGAAATGTAATAGAGTAAAATTTAAACAATGGGGGAAAATACTCAAACCCCCTATTATAATTTTCACTTTTGTTTATTTAACGACTTGTCTTACTTTAATTTATTTATACAACCGTTATTTACCGAATGTTCCTAAAGTCGAGTGGAGTCACTCCAGATTTTTTTTTTTTTTTTTTTTTTTTTTTACGCAAAAAATATCGGTAAAATAGTTACGTATTATTAAAAACAAAACATTGATGCATACGTATATTTGTTGTCAGTTGCTACAGTGAGTTTATATATTTTTTAAACAAGGACGAAATGTTATGCCATACCTATTAATTATTAACACTTTCCAACTGTATGTACTCGTTGTATCGTTTAACCTTCAATGTTCTTTGCCTACAAAAACACATCACACAAAAGGCGTACAGAAGGTCTGAAAGGCTGAAAGATGGACTAATTGAGTACATAATCACTCTTAAACATTGTTAGAAAATGTCAAAAGTGCATAACACAATCAGAAATGCAATTCCAAGTATTTCCAATTGTAGCCCTTAATGTATCTGAATATTTTAGTGTAATCCTGTAAATCTGAAAGCTAAGCATATCGCATTCTGCACAAAATATTATTATTTTAGCATAAATGTCAGTTTCATTATGATTTTTGCTGTAGAAAGTTGTTTAAATGTGATTTATAAAAATGACTCTCCTAAAACGCAATGCATTGGCCTTTTTATTTTTAGGGGGAGGGGGTGGTCTTTGTACACAAACCAGATGTTCAGGGCCTATTAATGCCATTTAAAATAGGGAACATTCCATAGTAAACTTGAATAATATTACATATGTGTCAAGTGTTATAAACGCTTAATGCTAACGAAAATGCGATTCCAGCAAATTTCCAATAATAGCCTTTAATGTAATTAAATATTTATGTATAGCTCTCTATAAATCTTAATGCTAATCATACTACTAAAGAAAACTTTTTTTTTTTTTTTCTGTGTGTGTGTGTAGGAATGATAAATATAAATTTCCTTAACATTTGTGCACAGTAGTGTTATTAAAATATGATTTATATAAATACTTCTCATAGAACGCAATGCTTTGGAATACTTTCAGATGTCCCTGCACACCTCCGTGCTGCACACAAACCGATAGTGGTATTTACTCCATTTTCAGTAGGGAACATCCAATTGTGAACTTGAATAACATATATCAGTTTCAAGAAATTCTATTAGTAATTGTCGGAGTTAGAGCGTGGACAGACAGACAAACTGAAGCCATAAACACTTTTCAACTTCATTGGAAAGTATTAAAAAACGATATATTTTTATCATGAATGAAGAATCTTCAAAAATATTGGAAGCACTCAAAATGCTATATAGAACAAAAGCTTGAAAAAATAAAAAATAAAAAAATAAAATCCCCATGAAAAAATAATTTATAATTATCTCATTAAAACACGATGAAAAAATTAAGCAAGAAAAATTAGCTATGTCAACATAAATAAATCTGTGATACTCAAGCCAATGAAAAATAAATAAAGAAAGAAAAAATGAAGAAAGATGAAAAAAAGAAAAAAAATTAAAGGAAAGAAAACCTAAAAAATTGAAAGTACTCTTGTTTAAGGAAAGTAATTTGGCTTTAATTGAGACTTAATTAATTGGAATACATTGTTTTATTTTTAAATAAAAATAATATTCATAAGTTCAAGTAGGGAATAATGAATATAACTTATACAAACAATTGTACTACTTAACAGCAGATATAAATATTATTGTTATTATTACTATTATTATTATTTTAATGTCTTAGTAATTGAAATACTTATGTTATGCACACGAGGGACAATAATTCAAAACATTTGGTTGAAGTTAATATTGAATATGAATTAATTTGAATATGAATTTTAATTGAAAAACTGCAAAATACCGCGAGGGAAAAAAAAGTCAAGAACGAAAAATCATGAGGTACGCATTGATTAATAACACTTTCCAAATGTACGTAATTGTTGTATAGTATAACTTTCACTGCTCTTTGCGTGCGCAATCACACAACGTACGGACAGTAGTTCTGAAAGGCATACAGATAGACTAATTGAATTCCTAATCATTCTTAAACATTTTTAGAAAATGTTAAAAATGCTTAACACAAAAGAAAACGTAGCCCTTATATTCTAATTGCAGCCCTTAATGCATCTGGAATATCTTAGTGTAGCCCTGTAAATATGAAGGTTAACAAAATCATATCCTATACAAAATATTATTTTAGCATATTAACAATAAATATCAATTTCTTTATGATTTTTACAATAGAAGGTTTTTTAAATGTAATTTATAAAATGTCTGTCCTAAAATGCAATGCATTGGCATTTTTTTGGGTGTCCCTGTACACAAACCAGTTGTACAAGACCTATTAATACCATTTAAAATAGTGAACATTCCATAGTAAATTTGAATAACATATATAATTTTTTTTTAATTCTGGAAATATTTACGGATGCTGGGGGCGGACAGACGGACAGTCCGACAGATACATACACAAATTGAAATCATATTCACACTTAAAAAATGTTAAAAGGTGTTAAATCGCTTAATGTAAACGAAAATGCAATTCCAGCAAACTTTCAATAAAAGCCCTCAATCTAACTGAATATTTTTGAGTGGCCCTGCATCATATTGCATTCTATAGAGAGCATTCTTTTGTTCATATGAATAACGTATTTGAAGATTTGTTTAGAGTAAAGTTATTAAAATTTGGTTTATAGTAATACCTCTCGTAGAACGAATGCTTTGAGAGGCTTTTAGGTGTCCCTGTAAAGTTATTGCAAGCCAGTAGAGGTATTCACTCTATTTTCAGTAGAGAACATCCGATAGTGAACTTGAATATATAATTTTCAGCAATTTTCATGAATATTTACGGAAGTTAGAGCGCGGATGGACAGACAGACGGATAGGCAGCCAGACAAACCGATGTCATTAACACTATTCAACCATATTGGAAAGTGTTAAAAACATTTAGAAAGTGATAAAAACGATTAATATAAACGAAAATGCAATTCCAGCAAATTTTCAGTTATACCCATTAATGTAACTAAATATTTTTGTGTGGTCCTGCAAATCTAATGCTAATCATACTGTATTCTGTGGAAAGTATTCTTTTGTGCAGATGAATAATATATTTTAATTTTATTAAAAATTTTTCAAAGTAAACTTCTTAAAATTTGGTTTATAGAAACACCTCTCATAGAACTCAATGCTTTGGAATACTTTCGGGTCTCCCTGTATACAAACCAGTGATAGTATTTACTCCATTTTCAAAGGGGAACATCTGATCTTGAACTTGAATATCATATATCAGTTTCAAGAAGTTCCATGAATATTTACTGGAGTTATAATACGGAGAGATAGACGGACAGACTAGACATAATTTTCAACAATTTTCAACAATCTTTCAACTTTTTTCCAACAATCTATAATTTTCAACAATTTTCATGAATATTTACGGAAGTTAGAGCGCGGATGGACAGACAGTCAGACAAACCGAAGTCATTAACACTTTTCAACCTTGTTGGAAAGTGTTAAAAAAGTGCATTTAACATATTGTTTTATAAAGGTCGTAGCTAAAAGGAGAGTTGTGGTACCACCCCCCCCACCCCCTCCCGAAATTATACAGAATTTCCTGTTTTACGTCATTTTTAACAGTAAACATTATATAATAATTTGAACCCCTCCCGAATGTTTTTCTGACTACGGCTTTGTGTAATATTCTCGTCTTATCTGTTAATTTCGAACATTAAAATGAATTCAGACTTTGCTCACATTACCTGATAATTGTGCTTTACTTTAAGTGATACTTTTTGGACTTTTTGTGAATTTTTTGCAGAATTTTCTGAACGCTCATAAATTTGCAGTAAATATTTGAAGAAAAAGTTATCTGAATGACACCCCCCTCCATGTCTTTCTTCCTTTTATCTGTTTAATTGTATGTATCTATCCAGTGGCGGTTCGTCATTGAGGGCACCTGGGCCTGGCCCCGCTTGAATTTTTCTCTCTATTAAAAATCAAGTAATATATCTTTCTTTCTTTTTATTTATTTTTTTAATTCTAACGCTTGTAAAAATGTATCTATCAAGTTAGAAACGTGCATCCAATTTCCTCTTATTCTTCTCGGACATAAAGTTTGCTTGTCCCTTTGTCCGCTTTTCTTTTATCGAATTACAGCTAGTTCCTACTCAGAGTTCAGCCGTTTGGGCACTTTGATTTGTGCCCGATCTCGCGCATTAATTAGTATAGTATTTATTGCTTTGCGCATGGAATACCGGGTTAACACATTTGGCGAAGTAGAGCTTTATCAATGTTAATATTCCCATACTTTTAAAGTGTTAGGGGCACTTGGCGAATTGGCCCATGTAACGTAGTTTAATGAAAAATAACTGTCTCTTTTAAGATGCATTAACCATACGAATCGTGGAAAGAATTTGGCAACTTTCACAGTACTTTTTATTTATTTATTTTTCTACTGATAGTGAAAAAGAGAAGACTTTTGCGATGGTTTTTTTTCTTTTTTTCCTAATAAATCTATGATTGTATAAAAATTAACAATGATAGAAAGGAATTCTGTTGAAAATTTATTGACAAAAGGATTAAAACATTTTTGAGAAATTCTATGGGACAGGAAAGTTTAAATGCACTTGCGGTTCTCGCAATCCACAAAGACTTTATTTTCACAATTCCAGAATTTAATGAGAAAGTAATTGGAAGGTTTGCTCGACAAAAAACTCGGTGAGCAGAATATTTATTTTTGTATAAATAATCAGATTGAAATACTTGAACAGTTTTGTCTGCCTAAATTTGTAAATCTTTTTATTATATATTTAAAAAAAAAATTCATGCGATTTAGTGTAATATTTTTATAATTATTGTTTTTTCAGTCAAATACTATTTGATTAAAGTATTTTTTTTAAATAATAATCGCATTTACATAAATTAATATTGGTTATTTAAAAAATATGTTTCTAAATTATTATTAAGGGATAAATCAATCCTTTTTAAATATATATACATACACACTTTTTTTTTTTTTTTTTTTTTTTTTTAAATATAGCGATGGATTTTTAAAGTGTCTTTATTTGCGTATTTTCAACTCGACATTATGCAAAAAACTGCAAAGAAATAAAATGCCAGGCATTAATTTTTTATTGGGACAGTTATAAAATTCTTTATTGTTGAAGGAATATAAAATTTTAAACTAAATTTTCTGTACAGGCTTAATTTTTAATTTTCATATATATTACAAAATCACCTAAAGGTTTTAAATTTTATATACATTTGGCCTACATCATTGTTTTTAAATAAGCTAGAATATAAAAAAGTAAAATCACAAACACTTTAATTTAAAAATTCGATATTTTAAAAATGTGTATACGTTTTTAAAGTACCGTTTATGAAATTTCTAATTTTAATTTAATTCCTTATATTTTGGCTGTGCTTTTAAAAACAAACGTACAGGAAACATATATATTAAATATATAATATTTTCGTTTATACTTAAGAGATTTAGAGTTGTTATGCACAAAAGTAAAAAAAAAAAAAAAAAATGCATGTAGAAGAATTTCAGTTTAAAAATTTTGACATTGTAACATTTTAAAAATTTATAATATTCACAATGAATTATAATAATAAAAATATACGTAGAACACCCCGAATATATATATATATATATATAAAAGATAATTTTCCCCACTAAATAGCTTATTCTTTTTGCGTTTGAATTATAAGTATATTTCACATGTCGTGCAATGGACCGGGCCCCACCTGGGAAAGTTGGCACGAGCCGCCACTGTATCTATCTATCTATCTATAATAATAAAGGAAGATGTCTGTCTGTCTGTCTGTGCATCTATACGTTCAGCCCCTACTGAACGCAGAAGTACAAAATTTAACATGAGGGTGCTTAGAAGCTTTCCCGAGGGGATAGTGCAAAAAGAATTAAAAATTTTTAACGAGTTCCGGAGATATTAATTAAAACGTCGACCAATGTCTAATTAAAAAGCAAGCGGATCGTATTTTCCGCCCTCCAAGTAGAATTCAGCACGTTCCTCAAAAGAAGAAACACAGAGAGAAATTTCCGGCGCTTTTTTGTAAAGCCATCCCAGCTTAGCGGTTGCAGATATTGAAAATACACCTGTACCACGAGAAAGAGCATTTATTTCCGATTCTTACGGTACAACTTTTTTGAAAAATACAGGTTTTTTATATTTTTTAAAAAAAGTTTTAAAAAGGGTCCAAAATTTCTTTTTTTTTCTGGGTCGTCATTTTTCAATCGCCCTGTACGAAAGATTAATTGACCCATTTCTTAACAACTAGTATATTTTGTAGGGACATTTAATCCTCTTTCGAACCATATAAACATTTTAACAAAATACGGATTAGCGATCCATATTTTTAGATTTTACGAAACATCGATTTTTTTACAAAACATTTTATAACTCAAAATCTTTTAGAGGTAATTCATTTTTTTTTTTTTTTTTTTTTAAATATAGATCTCGGTTAGACAATTCACATTTCAAAAGATTCAAAGATTTTTTCAAAAACTGAATGAGTTATATTTTTTTTAATTTTATGCATAAAATCATTGCATACCGCGTTCTAGATCCATTCGAATCGTACGACTTCATGTATTTGGGTTGGGTTATCATGGCAACTCCTATTCACAGATAAAACGATGTCTGGAAAGTCTGGCGAAAGAAAAAAATCTTTTACTGACTGAGATCACATGTTTTTTGTACTGGGAATAAAAATTGCAAATTTCAATATTCTTCAATTTTCCTTTGTCGCACAAAAGACTATGCAGAGTTTTCATCACAAGACGAAGTTGCCGTTCAAATTTCATCGATTTTGGAGAATAAACAAAAAATTTACATTTTAATTGCAAATTGAATTTTATTCTAATACGCGTATTTCAAATTCTAATTATGATTAAATTATTTTTAAGATAAGACGCCGCAGGCGCCACCGAGCTGGACTTTGCTAAAAGTCAGAAATTTGAAAGATCATAACATGGTGAGTGAACAGGCTGTTTCAGATATTGAAACTGGAAGAGGGCTCCGCAAGCGCTACCGAGCGAGAATTTACTGCGATTAAATTTTTCAATAAAGCTATTTTCACTATATGTCAATAAGCTGTTGTAAGACCTGAAACGGGAAAAAGGCGCCGCAAGCGCCACCGAGCGGGAGTTTCATAAAGTCGGATTTTTCAAGGATCACAAACCAGCTGGTCGCCGAAGGCGGCTAGTCTATAATAATAAAAGAAGAAAAAAAGTGAAAGACACTTATCGAAAGATCACTTTGTAAATTGGTTAAGTTAAAATCTCAAATTAACAAAACGTCTTGTTAAAAAAAATTTAGAGAACACTTTGTAAGTTTATTTTGAGTAAAAGCTATGTTAGCAGTAAAAATGTACTGAAAAACTGCTGTTGAATATATAAAAAATAATAAAATAAATAAATAAAAATTTTAATTAAGCGTTATGAAAGAAGATGTCTGTCTGTCTGTCTGTGCATCTATACGTTCAGTCCCTACTGAACGTAGAAGTACAAAATTTGACATACGAGTGCACAGAAGCCTTCCCGAGGGCACAGTGCAAAAATAAGTTTAAAATTTTAATTAGATCCGGATATATTAATTAAAACGTCAACCTATGTCTAATTAAAAAGCCAGCGGATCGCAGTTTTAACCCTGCAGCGCATTCCTCAAAAGAAGAAGCATAGAGGGAAAATTCTTGCGTTTTTGTAAAGCTATCCCTGCTCAACGATTAGAGAGATTGAAAATACGTCTGTACCACGAGAAAGAGCATTTATTACCAATTCTTACGATACATTTTTTTTTTTTTTAATACGAATTTTTTATATTTTTAAAAAAAAGTTTATAAAGGGTCCAAAATTTCTTTTTTTCTCGATCGTCTTTTTTGAAACGCCATGTACGAAAGAGTAATAGTCCCATTTCTTAACAACGTATATTTTGAAAGGTCATTTAATCCTCTTTCAAACCATATAAAAGTTTTAACAAAATACGGATTAGTGATCTATATTTTTAGATTTTACGAAACATCGATTTTTTCACAAAACATTTTAAATCATTTCTTTTCTTTTCTTTCTTTCTTTCTTTCTTTTTTTTTTTTTTTTTTTTTTTTTTTGTATATAGACCTCGATTAGACGAATCAGATCTCAAAAGATTGAGAGATTATTTCAAAAACTGAATCAGTTATAAATTCTTTAATTTTACGCATGAGGACATAGACTTTGTTTTTTGACTGTGATTAAAAATTGCAAATTTCAAAATTCTTCAGTTTTCCTTTGTCGCACACAAAACTTACTATACAGGGTTTTCATCACAAGACAAAGTGGGAGTTAAAATTTCATCGATTTCGGAGAATAAACAAAAAATTTACATTTTAATTGCAAATTAAATTTTATTCTAATACGCGTATTTCAAATTCTAATTATGGTTAAATTATTTTTAATACATCATTCGAAAGATATTTTAAAGTACTTTTATATTATCGAAAGTGGGGTTCGAGATTTCACCTGATTTACACTTTTTGAGATGTCGTGATTAGGTTTTCTTTTGTATCTCAGCTACTAATTAATATAATTTCGTAAGTAATACATCATCAGTAATACATCCAGTGCCTGATTTAAGGCAGGGCATTCGGGGCACGTGCCCTGGGCCCTCACAGTGAAAGGGCCCCCAAGAAATTCCATCTTACATTTTAAAAAATAGTTAAAATGAAAAATTTCCAAATTTTGCTATAATGCTCGATGTTTTTTGTTTTTCGTCAGTGGATGGAGGAATCACTACGCTGTTTTATAAATCGGCAAGATGATCTTTCAAGGACACTATCAACTCAGCGGAAAAAATTGCAATACTTTTGCTAAACGCAAATACAACTGCATACTATCGATACTTGCATTCCAAACTTTTACTAAAGCTAACGAAATCCGATGCACGCACCGCAATGCATATACACGTCACTTGGCGTCAAGTCAAGTCAATGATGTGCTTCGGAGTACCTGCATTTGATGAAAACCAATGCTTATCTCCAACGAAAAATCATAAAATCATAAAAATATTTTTCCGAAAATGAAAAAGAAACGTACATCGATCCGATAGACAAGCGACAGATCTTGCTTAGCCTTACCCTTACCAACAAAATGAAAAGTGAAGTGAATTTTTAGACGTCTGAATCGGAAATAAGGGGTTTGTTTTTTTGTTGTAATATTAAAGTACTTCAAATAGGGGGCCCATTGAACATGAGTGCCCTGGGCCTCCAAGTGAGTAAATCGGTCCCTGAATACATCAGCTTTGCTGATTTGGAATCGAACAGTAGATTACGGAAATTTCTATCGCCAGATGGCGCTGTAATAGTTTAAAATTTCAATATTTCAGATTCTAATTATGATTAAATTATTTTTAATACATCATTCGAAAGATATTTTAAAGTACTTTTATATTATCGAAAGTCACCAAAAACTAAATTCGAAAACTGGCGTACAAACAATAGAAAGATATAAAACTTCTTCACACACCATAAATTTTAAGTCGGCACAACCGGTTTCGAAAGGAATGGAAACTAGAGAAACCCAGAATGAGGTTAATCACCAAAAACTAAATTCGAAAACTGGCGTACAAACAATAGAAAGATATTAAAACTTCTTCACACACCATAAATTTTAAGTCAGCACAACCGGTTTCTTTTGCCACCAAGGCAGTAGCACGTGTTTGCACCTGATGAAGAAAGGCTACGTCCTTTCGAAACCGGTTGTGCTGACTTAAAATTTATGGTTCGAGATTTCAGCCGATTTACACATTTTAAGGTGTCCTGATTAGGTTTTCTAATTAAAATAATTTCATACGTAATACATCATTTGAAAGCTTTGTTGATTTGGAATTGAACAGTAGATTACAGAAATTTGTACCGCCAGATGGTGCTTTAACATTTTAAAATTTCAATATTTTAAATTCTAATGAGCGAGGAAGGTGTTGTAGGTTCTAAAACGAGGTAAGGCGACGCAGGCGCCACTGAGCGGAACTTTGCTAAAGTCAGAAATTTGAAAGATCATAACACGGTGAGAGAACAGGCTGTTTGAGATATTGAAACTTGAAGACTGCGCCGCAAGCGCTATCGAAAGGGAATTTACTTCGATTAAATTTTTTGATAAAGCTATTTTCACTATATATCATTAAGGGGTTACATCCAGTTGTAATTTTCAAAAAATCGATTTTTTTTTTTTTTACATATTTTGAATGTACATATATTTGATAATATTGTCTGAAAATTTCATATCGATCCGGCAATTAGTTTCGGAGAAATTTGCATATTTGTAAAGACGTCTCCGAGCGTTTTAAAGTAGGCGGAGCGTAAACCAGAGTAGCAGCTGTTTTTCATTATCCCTATGCCCTTGTCCATGCTAAGACGACAGGTCTAAACGACTAAGAGAATGTGTAAACAAAACTACAACAGAAACGACTGATAAAAATGGGAAGAAACGTCAGAAAAAGGTACTTGCTGGAAAGGGTAAACTGACTGGTAAAATGATCGATAAATTAACTGTCTATTATGGATTAGCAATAAGAAGGCACTGTGATTCTGTTGAAAATATGTCTAATGCCATTTGGGATTCTTATTATCATAATTGCTCCACTGACGACAATCCTTAACATGGTAAATGCCCGACTGGAGAAGACTCATGGTGTTCTTGGCAGAAAGCACGAGCCTTGGACACACTTATCAAGCTACAAACATGATTATCAACCCTTACCGCCTGATGTTGATATGGAAAATAACTCCAAAAATAATCCCATGTGGCTCTAAGATCGTTGAAATTGCTGCTTATCTTGCTGCCGGCATGTTCAATGAAGGAAAAACATCTCTTCTATACTTCATGAACGCAATGGGACTATCGCTTGGGCCTAATGCCCATGCCTATGTAGAAAAAGAGGACGCAGAGCGCATCTTGATCTCTGACGCACGAGCGCAAGGAAGCACGCGCGAGGGAAGAATGTCACGTAGACAACAACAGTTGGCTGTACTAGAAGCAAATGATGAAGCAGAGGGTTCCTCTTATGGTCCTGGAATAGATGACTCGATGTAAGTAGGAAAAAAAAAAATTTAACTTAGTTTAAATGGTTCCCAAAACTTTAAACGCGTTTATCTCGAAACGGTGTTTTCAAAGTCGGTGAGCTAAATTTCTCCGAAACGGCTGGACCGATTGACTTGAAATTTTGACACGATTTTCTTAGATATTTTTGTCAGGTAATGATCGTAGGAATAAGGTTTCTGATAATAATTTCGATTTTTTCAGCCACTTTCAAGTGTAAATTTTCATGAAAAAAACGATTTTTTTTTGGGGGGGGGGAAGCCGCCATTTTGTCAAAAATCAAAATTTTGACTATTCCTACGATCATTACCTGTATTCATCTATCCTAAAAATAAATCTTTTGGTTTTTTTCATTTCAGATAATTTGGATCAGAGATATCTTGCTCACCGCCAGACACCTTTTTGTGGAAGTCCTCTAGGAGATCTACTACAGGAACAGCGGAACCCAATATTTTTGTAAACTCATCACGGATTCTTAACATACATTAAATTTGCTATATGTATATGTATTGTATATATTTCTTTAATAAAAGGCCTCTTCACAAAAAATTCACAAAAAAAACACGTTTTTTCGTGCATACAACTGGATGTAACCCCTTAAGCTGTTGTAAAACCTGAAGCGGAAAAAAGGCACCACCTAGCGGGAGTGTCGTAAAGTCTGATTTTTCAAGGATTGCGAACCAGCTGGTCGCCGAAGGGGGCTAGTTTGGAAATAAAATCTTTATTTATTGTTCCGCATGGAAAAGTATATCATAGGAACCGATGGGAGGGGGTGTAGGTAACTCTCTCTGTTTTCCATTGTTTAAATAAATAAATCTTCATTAGAAATGTATTTTGCTTATAATGGTGTATTAAATGAAAATTTATTTTTTCACTTCGCAACAGAGCTGAAAAATGTTATCAGTTCAGTTTATCTGCTTATCTTCGTTCATGATTTTGTTTATAAATATATACTGCATGACAGTTTGCATGTATTATTAATTCAGAAATTTCGTAGCAAAACTCTTAATAAATATCCGAAACACATAGACTTTGGTGAGAAACAAATATTCTGAAAAATAGTATCCGCGTTTATAATGATCGATAGATGGCGCTTTTTCAGCTTTTGTTGTTAGTAAATATAATAGCCACGTGTATTTATTATTGTTCTTTTTGTTATTCTACTTAATATTCGTGCTATAATTTCTCCGCCATTACATCATGGAAAATTAATTGCTTTTGGAAAGAAATATTTCAGTTTATTCAAAGTTCGATCGGAAGTAGATTTTTAATTGAAGTTGAACAAATATTAGTTTCAAATCATCTGATTAATTCTTTACTTCCATTAGCCGAAGTAACTGAAATTTTAAATTTGTCATTTGGAAATAAATGGAAGCTTAATTCTGGATTTCTTGATCCTTTGGAGTTACACTGTAGCACACAACAGTAAGTCTAAGTGTTATCTTTTTCACCGGATTTATTCATTTTTATTCAATAAATATATGTGAAACTAAACATCGGCAAGCAATGGCGGCTTGATGAAAAGCCGAATTAAAGCATGATAATTGTAATTTCACCTTAGCCCACCAGAGGGCGAGAATTTCATTACAATCGCGGATTGCAGCAAGTGTAAAGTCTGTAAAGTTTTTAATTTATATATATTTTGTAAAAAAATTCGCAGATAATTTCATCCAAACATTCTTTGTTGTTAAAAGATCTAATAAATTATGTAAATAAGTAGGTATTATACAGGAGGGTTGGGAAATTTTTGACAGTTCACTGTTTTAATCATGACGTCAAAAACACTTTTATTGACCAACACCAACTTCGATGTACCGAGTACGAGTTATATATTCGGCGCTCGGTCTACTCGGCCATTTTGCCGAATATTCGGCACATCAATACCTAGCCAATACCGATTATACATATGTATTTCATTGTTTTTAAGCATTGTTGAAGATAAATGTATCATAATAGCAGGTTCTTTAATAATTGAACTTAAATATTATGAAAATAAAAATACGGAGTCATTACAGTTAAACTTTTACTATAATATGCTTTCTGCAGTTCAAACGGGTTAACAGATAGCTACCAAATTTTGTATTGGGACGATTCATCAAATGCGCTTTAGAGTCCATTTCAGCTGTTGGAGGCTGTGTATAATAAAAATTTAACCATCCTGTATATATCGTATCCCAGCAAGAAAAGTGACACAAGTAAAAAAAATATAGACTATCCATCTCTCTAAAAATTAAGAGATCTTAAAAAAAAAAAAAAAAAAAATCAATAATTTTAATATTTTGTCAGTCGATAATTAGACTACTGTGTATTTTAAACATCATGTCGTTTTTTTTTTTTTTTTTTTCTATTTATTTATTTTTAATAGTAAGAGATTTTATTAAAAAAGAAAAAAAAAAAAAGCTCCTTTTTGCCATTGCTTTTCTAAAATACACGACTTTTTCGTTTATTCAATTTTAGCAAATAATATGCTGTTTTTTCTATACGTCCCATAATTTTTGAAGCTGGAAAGACACCAAATAAAACATCAAAATAATATGCTGTATCAGCAGAGTAATGCAAAGCATAATTCACGTTTAATGTGTTTGCTACCATTTAATCCTCTTATGTATTTATCAGCTTATTTATCCTAACTAGTAATCCGTTGTATTTAAGCCTCAATGGTTTTTTCTTATAGCATTTTTTTTTTTTTTCTTCTGAGTTTGTAGGAATTATTTTATTGAAAATCCATACATGATTTGCACTCTGCTTGCAGACAGAATTTTTTCACTATCATTGTATTTGTTCTCTTTTATTTTCATTGCAAATGTTCACAAATATTACGCCTTTTTTCCCTGTGATATATTATTTTTGTATTCATATTGTTGAGAATTAGAATTAGTTAAATGTTTACTTCAGAAAATAATCATGAAAGATGAGAAATTTTATTAATGCAATAACACATTTTCGAAAGTTCTTTTTTAATCTTATTTAACCCTCGAAGTGCTATCGGCTCGCTGCGAGACGACTCGGATCCCCGCTATAGAGTGCTATCGTCTCGCAGTGAAACGATTCGTAAAACCTATAACAACTCGTAAAATCGAGATATCAATCTATTTTACGAATAGTCTCACTCGAAATAAAATTCTCTACCAGGTAAGCAGTGCTAATTGGTCTTTAGTTGGGGAAGGAATGCTGCAAGAGTGAAACGATCAGCACTTGGAGGGTTTAAAAAAAAAAAGGTGTAGCAGTAAGGTTTTTTTTTTTTTTTTTCCATTACTCAACTACCGTAGGTAATGGAAGTATTGTATTCGGCCCAAAAATTCGATATCGAGATTTCACCTGATTTACATGTTTTAGGGTCTCCTGAGTCAAAAAAAGTGGTTTTTGGCAATTGGTCAGTGTATGTGTGTGGGGGAATCTTCTGACTATCATATCTCCGAAACTAATAAAGATGACTAAAGATGCCCTTTAGAAGTTTCTGCCTAAAGGTTGTCTGAGTGAGTAATGCTGACCGGTTGTCGGCCTGGATAGCTCAATTGGTAGAGCCCTGACCTTGTAAGTCAAAGATCCGGGGTTCGACTCCCGGTCCAGGCATTATTTTCACTCAGTCGGACAAAAAAAAAATTCAATAAATGTAATAAAGATTCCTCTACGAAACTTCAGAATTAAGACAGAACTGGTGTACAGATGAATGTTCCAACTTTTTGTGAAAATTGGAAAACCGGAAGTCCGTATCTCAAAAACGGCTCTAACGATTTTCTTCCAAGTTGCTATATAAACACTCCATTATATGTCCTTTCGTATGATATAGTTGGTTAGTTCAGAAAAAATGATAGGCGTACTGTATAAATAGCTGAATTTCAGGTACTGCGAATGGATTCCTTTCAAAACGGCTGCATGGATTTTTTTCAAAATTGCAGTATTAGCCCTCTTTTAAATATCCTTTTGTATGTAATTGTTGTTTTCCGGTCAACAACTGAATATGCCAAGCTTTGATAAAAATCGGTGTCTCAAAAACGGCTGTAACGATTTTCTTGAAAACTGTTACATAAAGCCATTTTAGATATCCTTTCTCATGCTTTACGTGGTTAACGTCATGCTGTACATGCTTACAGGAAAATTAATAGTCATCCTGATCAGATAGATCAGTTTTAGATCTCTCGCTATGTAAATTCTATTTTATGTCTTTACGGTTTCATATGTTTACCGTAAACATGTATTGCCTTTCTCTTACTGGAAAATTTTTAGTTGTCTATTTCATTAGCTCAATTCTATGTCTTCTGATCACAATTATCTCCAAAAAGTGCATATAATACGCGTAATAGTGGGTAATGGAAGTCCGGTGGTTGTTTCACACCAGATCTTTTTACTGAAATATTTTTTATTAAAAGAAAATATATTCAATCAATGCATTTTTTCAACATGCATTACATGTATTATAGTAGGTGGATAAGTTGACTGCCCTGGAGTTTTCAGAGTATGCCTGTCGCCACAGCTTGAGCGTTATCTTTTAATTCGTTATCTTTCAGAGTGGTGGAATTTATTATCTTTCAGTAAGTTGATAATGATTTTTTTTTTTTTTTTTTTTTTTTTTTTTTAAGTAAGGGGATTAAAAAAAAAAAAAACTATCGATTTCCACGACACCAGATACAAATTATTACATGTATATATATGCATATTTATACATATATGTCTCAGTCGGCACGCAACTCGTTCATTGATTTTTTTTTTTTTTCCATTCGACACTTTTTTAAACATTTTCTTGGACATGCATTTTATTGTGTCTCTATTCCAGTGTATGCATACCACCTTCTAAAATGTACCATTTATCATAAAAAGGTGGTAGTGAAATTTTATTTTTTCTTATTAAGTGACAATTGTGCTTTAATGCTTTGTTGAACCTTTCTTGCAGGCACCAGACTTTCTAAAGAGGACTTATATAAGAAGCATGTTTCATTTTTTGTTATACGACGTTGCGGACCACCCTCCCTTAGCTGTTTTCTTCTCTCCTTTTGTAGATAAGATGAAATACATTTTTGATAGTAGTCCTATAAACTCAAACCTGAATTTGTATTAGTAGTACTACTGCCAAAAATGTGTTCCATCTTCTCTGTAAAAAGAGAGAAGAAAACAGCCAAGATAGTGGCCCGCACCGCAATGTTATGCAGCAACAAATAAAACATGCTCATTATGTCTTGCTAAGAAAGTCTGGTCCCTACTAGAGAGGTTCGGGGTTCGACATCGCATTCAAAGCGAAAAGTACAATCTGTATACTGTAAAATGTAATGGAATTGCACTATCACCTTTTGATGATAAGCGGTACGTTTTATAAGATGGTGTGCGTGTGCATATACTGTCATACGATCATTACAAAATACATATGTGGAAGCTTAAAAATTGAATATATATATATATATAAATGAATTATTAATCGTAGTTAAAGCCAAGCAACAGATATAAGATCACTGAAACCACATAGACCAATTAGAAAGAAATAGCAACAATTTTAAATAACCAGTGGAGACTGATTGTGATTTATTGAAGTATTTATTTTTGATTTATTTATTTTTTATTTAATTCAACTTCAATCTAACCATAAATTTATTCCTAGATTGTTAGTTGCAATTTTAATAATTTGCCGGTACGTAAAAACGACATGGAACTCAAACCAAGCAATGAGAAAATAAACAATTAAGGCAGTATTTTGCACAAAATATTTTTTCAATTAGTAAAAGCTCAGAACGGTAAAAAAAAAACTCGTCAGGGGTGACCTTTTTCACCGTTGAGTACCAATGTACAGTTTCGTTTGTTACAGCTATAATAGCAAATTGCTAACGGGCACCCTATCGTACAGGAAATTAATTGAAGTTAAAAATGAAGAATAAAGTGGAATAAACTATTACATATATATATATATATATATATATATATATATAGAGAGAGAGAGAGAGAGAGAGAGAGAGAGAGAGAGAAATGTTTACATCAGGGTTTTGGACTCAACCACATACCCCAAAAAACTCTGTTTCTTTTTTTTTTTTTTTTTTTTAGGGGGGGGGGGGAGACACTTAAAAAACTTTAAAAAAAAAAAGACTCTCAAGTGTTTTTTTTTTTTACTTATATTTTTTTACTTTGCATTATTATATATATAATAATTATAATAATTATGTATATAATTATTATATTATATATATGTAATTATTAGTGATATATCATGGGTTGATCAAGGCAAAATTTAGTTCCTTTTTGGGCCCCTTCACAAAATTCAAATTCATAAAAAGGGACCCTTCACAAAATTCAAATTTATAAAATGAGCCCTTTCACAAGATTTTGTTTTATAAAAATGATCCTTTTATAAAATGTTTCCATGTTTTCAATATTACTTTTAATTAATGCCTTAATTTAGCTCAACGAAACTCTTATTAACTTGATATTTAACATTATATACAATGACTGTGAAAATGGAAGGTTTTATACGATATTTTATTCTTTCACAAAAAAAAAAAAAAAAAAAAAAATTGACAAAAATATTTTGATTTTTCACAAAAGTGACTCAAAAATTAAAACATGGATCGACCCTTGTAAATATGCGAGTTTGAATTTATGTAATTATCTTTCAACTTCATTCCTTTCATTTCAACCATCTATCTGCAATATATCTATTTTGAACTGAACAGTTTTGAAAAAAGAAAAAAGTTCAATACAGGCAAAAAATGAGATTCTTTTGTTGCCCCTCACAAACTTGAAATTCATTAAAACAGCCTTTTAAAAAGATTTAGTTTTACAAAAATGATTTTTTTTTCTTTAAACATATAACATTTTTCCTTATTTTCAGAATTATTTTTAATGATTACCTATAACTTGGTTCAATGAAACACGATTATCTTGATAATAAACATTTATATAGAATTACTGATAAAATAGAAAATGGTTACATGCTATTTTTTTTTTTTTTTTTTTTTGTCAGACAAAATAAGGCCCCAAAAATTAAAACCTGGATCGACTCCTGACATATAAGTGTAAAATGCAGGCAGTGATAACTTTGTTTTGTATTCCTTTATTAAATAAGTTTTCAAGTACCTATAAATAAAATATGTCAGTATCAATAAAAATTAAAAAAAAAAAAAAAAAAAAAAAATTCCATACTTTTTTTTATTTTAACCATATAAAAATGCATAATCATTTATAATATGAAAATCTTACATGGAAGGGTTAAAATATTTTTCTTTTGTTATCAGTTTTAATTTTACACAAAATAACTTGATAATAAAAAATTAACTAAAATCAAAATTATGTTAAAATACTGAATAGGATGAAGTAAGAATTCATTTTACATTTTAGACCAAACCAAACATTAAAAGTATGAAGTTCATTTAATTTTTAATTAATTATAATTAATTACTATTATTTTGTAATAAGTTTTATTTTAGTCTAAAACTATTCTCTTTTGAGATAAACATAAAATTGAAACCCAATAGTGTTATTTTACGTTTGATAAAAAAAAAAAAAATTACACCCCCCCCCCCTCCTCAACCCTGGTTTGCATTGAACTTTTCGTATGCATTTTGTCATCATCAAGTACGAAACAGGGATATTGTAATGCTATGTAACGCCAAATATGGCTCGAACTTTTGCATCAGTCTAATAGTATTTTAATTATATCTCATAATCATGATTTACTGTTCTCAATATAACTTTAATTATGTTTCTGTTTTTCAAGCAGAGATGAAATTAATACAATTCTTCTTTACTGCTATTATTAGTATATAGATTATTTGCTCAAAATATTTATATGTTGTATACTTGTTTTCATTAATTTTATTTATTTATTCATTTATTTTTTTCTGTTTTTAGGTAAGTGTCTGACAAAAATATTGTATCCAAATCATTGAAAAAAAATTTTTTTTTCCTCAGTGAGTATGTAAAATTAAGTTTATTTAACATTAAGGACTTGTTTCTATATTAGATTTATATTCTACCCCCCCCCCCCCAAACACACACACACACACACCTCTTCCACCTCACTTCCCATTTACCTTCTATAATCAGTGTTATGAACCCTCTTGCTTAAAGTGGCTGTTCGTTTTTTAAATAATTTTATTTTAGAATCATAATTCTGTGGTTTGGCATAGTAAATTAGTAAAAGATTTTTACTAATTTAAACTTTCAATGTAATAGCTATTGTTTGCGTTCTAAATTTTCAATTGTAATTTTTTGTGGGAAAATCACTTTTAGACTATCCCCCCCCCCCCCCCGCCACTTACCCTCCGTACACACACTTTTTTTTTTTTTTAATGCAATTAAAGTAATTCTTAATTTTTTGCAAAGATTTTTATTAGGGATGAAACGGATATCCGGTAACTATCCGGCCTATCCGGCTGAGTTTTAAATATCCGGCGGGGTACCGGATATCAGCACACCGGATACGGATATCCGACAATTTCAAGCCGGATATCCGACGGATATCCGAAGGAGAAAATTCAAGCTTAAACTCCCATCAGATAAAAATTTTGCGACAATTTTTTAATTTTTTTTAGATCAGTTGTAGCTTGTAAAAGATTTTTTTTTTTTTTTTTAAGTTGGCTTCTGCGAAAATCGATTTTGGACTCATTAGCAAACAAATTTAGCCAAAAGTAGCATCAGGTCTAAGAAATATAGAAGTCCTATTTTAATTTTGTACAGAGTTAGCTAGGTTTTTCTTCCAGAGTGATCTATAACATTCCCCCTAATCTTCCCCATAACAATAAAAAGAGCTGTTCATTGTTGTTCCTGAACAAATGATATTTATTCTCTGCAGTTGCAGTGTATATATAACTCTGTTTTCATGTCTTTTGCTAATATGTTGTTAGATTGTTTAGTAATATTGTTAGTCTTGGATGTTAAAGTTGTTAGATTGTTTCGAGAATGAGTCAAATAATGTGCATTTATTGACTAGAACCTGTTTATTTACAATCCAGTTTTCCATACATAATAAAGCTGTTGTTTTTGTGACCATATATTTATACTAGCAGAAACCTGGCATTACTTGCGCCATCTATCTATTCGATTTGGATTTTTTAAAAAACCCTCCAATTTATATAAATTTGCATTTTTAATGGAATATCTTACTAAAGCACCTGAATTTAGAATTCCCTGTTGCGTTGTTTAGATATATCCCAAAAAATTAAAATTACTTCAAATAAAAGTACATATTTAAGTTTTCAGAAAGTCTGTACTTTCACTTTCATATTGTTCATAAGAAAAAAAAAATAAGAAAAAAATTCAGTTATTTAAAGTTTTTGATTTTGTACTGCAGAAAAACTTCACTTACTTAAAGAATTTTAATAACTAATGTAAAATTTTCTTTCTTATCTGTACAGAATATAAAAATATAAAATAAGTAAAAAGTATAAATTCATTTTGGATTATTACTTTCTTTTGTATTAAATAGAAGGAAATATTGGATTCGTGAAAATTTTCAACTTCCTGTTTTCGGTGGATTTACGAACTTTGAGGGAACCAAAACACAATTTGACCATTTTTGGAAAATGTCTACCTGACAAAAATTTTGTGCAGTTCAAGAGTTAATGCACAGAATTTCATATAAATTTATACATAGCTGCATCTTACCAAAAAAAAAAAAAAAAAAAAAAAAAGTGCTCATCAACTTTTGGTGCAAATCACTCAACAGATGGCGCTGCTATACTTTGATTTCTCCCATTTAAAGGAAGACTATATCTCAGCTTATACTGTGTATAATTTAAAAAATAAACTAAGTGTGTCACAGAGAGCGCTATTTATTATGAAACATGTTAATTCAATTTCTGTGCATAACGGCCAATAGGTGATGCTGCTATGCTGCAATTTTCCCGTGAATGGAGAAGTTATATCTCAGATTCATTCGTGTATAATTGCTAAAAATTTAGTATGGGAAAGAGTCATTTTTATAAAACATCATGTTGATTCAACTTTGGTGCATATTGGTCGATAGGTGGCTATATTATGTTGCAATTTACTCTGTGAATAGGAAGGCTAAATCTCAACATCTATAAAATTTAAGAGATAAACACGATAAAAATAATATGAGATTAAAAGTTGGCTTAATTTGGGTGTATATCAACCAACAGGTGGCGCAGCTGTTCCTCACCTTCTGTGATTTTCCACATGGCTACATCTAAAAAATTTTTGATTAAAATTGCACTAAACTCAATATCTAAAATCTTTATTGTAAGCAGCTATGATTATGTTTCTTCTGCATGTTAAACAGCATGTAGCGTTGTTATATAGAGAGATATAGAAGAAAGTTTTGTGATGGCCATAACATACTAGTTTGAAGCTTTTAGTTTATTTATTTATTTATTTTTTCTTCTTTCTTTTATGTTTTCTTATAAATGTCTCAAAAGAAAGTATTGGATTCATAAAAAATTTCAACTTCTGTTTTTTGATGGATTTACACATTTTAAGAAGTCCAGAACCTGGTTTGACCAATTTAAAAAAAAATGTCTGTGTGTGTGACAAAAATTCTGTTCAACTGTACTTCCGGAACTACTGCGTACTACAATTACATATAAATTTATGCGTAGTTGCACCATGACATAAATCAGTGCCAACTTTTGGTGCAAATGGCTCAACAGGTGGTGCCGCCATACTGCGATTTCTGCAACTTAGAGGAAGGCTATATCTCAGAAACTACTGCACAGAATTTCATATAAATATATATGTACATGTAACTTGGCATATATTAGTGCCTATCAAATTTTGGTGCCAATCGCTCTACATGTGGTGCTGTTATACAGTGCTTTCTGCAATTTAGGGAAGGCTATATTTTAGGTTCTATTTCATGTACTACACATGTTCTATTTCATGTACTACACAAAACTTCATGTTGGAAAGTCATGAGAAATTGTGCTGGTTCATTTTGGGTGCATGTTGGCCAGTAGGTGGCTCTGCAATACAGAAATTTCCCCCCAAAAGGGGAAGGCTATATCTCTTATTCTATTGTGTATAATAGCATAGAACTTGGTATGTGAGAGAACCAGCCATTGTGAAACAGTATTGCGATTTATTTTAGGTGTATATCGGCCAACAGGTGGCAATACTGCACTACAATTTACCCAATGAACAGGCTAAGTTAATCCCAACTTCTATGACATATGTGCATGAAACTTGATATATAAGACAACCATTATGAAAGCAAATGTTGACCTTATTTATGTGTATATCAGCCGGCAGGTGGAGCTTCTATTATGATTTTTCACAAGCGTATATCTCAGCATCTGTTGATTAAAATTGCATGAACTCCTTTGGCGCTGTTATATAGAATTATGTAGAAGAAAGTTTTGTGATGGCCACAACATATTACTTTTCATGTGAAAACAACCCTTCAACTGTGATTATATTAGTAAAATAATTTATTTCATTTTTTTAATAATAGTATTGTAAAAAATATGTAAATAATAAGTTTTAGTTTTATAATTCTGAACAAAACCTATCTTTTTGTGATAGTGCTTTTCACCAAAAATTGCAAGTGTAGGAATGAGTATGTTAGGCTTAAAATTTTATTCTTCATGGCAATATTGCACAAATAAATAGAATATTAAATAAATATGTTTAAATAAATTATATTTAAAATGTTTTTTAAAGAATAGTTTATGAAATATGTTTATATTTTATTGTTTTAAAATAAAGAAAAAGAAAAGAAATATACAACACAACAAAAAACAAAACTAATGGCGGATATCCGGTCCGGATATCCGTATCCGGCAGGCAGAAGAGCTCCGGATATCCGGTATCCGGCAAAATCACTATCCGTTTCATCCCTAATTTTTATTCATATATTATATCAGAAATTTTATTTTGAAGACTTTAATTTTAATTACCTTTGATCATTTAAAAAAGAATGTTTTTATTTGTTATTTATCGGTATTTGTTATACTGTGTATTTATGTAGATCAGGCCTGTCCAACACAAAGGACTTCGTGGCATACTTTGGAAATAAATTTTATTCCGACGGGCCGCCTTATATAATAATTATTTTTTAGGCTAAAATTTTAATCAGAATACATTAATATCAGAATTTAATTTTTCCCCCATAAATAATTATACAACAGCTAATTATTTATGAATAATCATAAGGAATTAGCTGTTATTAATTATTATTATAATTGTTTATGAATTATAATAATAAGTAATAAACAATCAAATAATTCTTTATTTACAATAATTAATCCTATATTTCTTTCATTAAGTGCAATCTTCGAAGATTCACAACATATTTATTAATTTTCCTGTGTTAATTACAAGATTCGCAGCCAGGTGCAAACAGGCAGTTTTTTGGGGCGTTTATACGTTCATGGCGTATATTCATCATTTATATATCAAATTAAAGCTAATTCTTTTCTGCACATGGTAAACTTCGTCTGCCAATGTAAAAGTGGCCGCAAGTAGGGGTTGCCAGCTGTTAAAGATTGCTTAGAATGAAAATTAGCGCGCTACATCGTTCGTCAGACAAGGATGGCGAGGCGATAGCCAATTGTCCGCGTTTTTGAAGCTTTTGCGCATGCGTCGATTGATAATGTTCACAACCAATGGCACAAACAGTTGTAGAAAAGAATTTCAGAACTCCAAAAGAAATATAATTAATAAATTTTTGTGTGGTTACATTTAAAATTCCCTATAAATATAAAACATTTATTTCTCAATAAATAATCAAATTGTCTTTTCTCTATATAATTAGAACATATAATAAATATTTGTGAAAAATAATAACCCTGGTTATTCATGTAGACGAAGTTTATATTATACCTGTAATGTTTTAAGAAATATTTGATTTTTTTTTAAATTATTATTATAGATTACATATTAATTAAATATTCAGTAAATAGGACAAATTACTTGAGGTATACAAATTAAACTGGACATTGAAAAAAAGGATTAAATATTTAATGAAACCTATATTACATTTTTATATAATTTATTCAAAATCTGAATCATCGCTACTCTCACTCTCATTGCAGCCATCACTTTCATCGTCACAAATATCAAAATCCTCTTCATTATCAGTACGAATGATAATAGATAGCACACTTTCAACTTGCATTGGCGTTGAATCTCCTAAGAACCATGTTGGTTTGAGAAAACCATCTAGGATCTACCCATTATTTTCTGCGTTAAACTTAATACAATTCGGCTCAGTACCATTTAGCCACATCGAATTAACAAAGATCGTCCGTAACAATTTTTGCTTTAAAGATTTCCAACAAGGTAGAATATGAGTTGAGTTAAAGCCCTTAAGTTTTTTCAAAAACTTTTCATTGTATTTTTTTGTAGCATACGTCTTATTGAACAAAATGAATCTTCCAGTATTAACATTTTGGCAATCAACGATACCATACATAAGGCACGTAAACTCTTGGACTACAGCAGTTTTACTTTCGTCAAAAATGTCATTAGGGTCAGTCAAAGATGCGAAAACTTGTTGAATTCTCGGGTGTTTAACAAAAATGTTATAGGGCCTTACTTTCCCTTTATTGAAGAATGCAGTCGTATAATCACAACCTGTGAATGCGTGAAACGCTGGCAACGCAATACATAAAGTTGGGCTCAATTTTTTTGACAATTCCGTACAATTTATACATATTTCGTCTTTACTATTCTTTTTTTTTTTGGATGTACTATTTGCCAACCAAATTTGTAAATGAGGAAATTTGTGCAGATTACCTAGTAGAATTATTAAAATATCAGTGTCACTTGCTTTCACCAATATTTTAGACTCTTTACCTACTTTGCTTATATGAAATATAATTCTCGTATCTGCTTCCTCATGTTGGCATTCTAATTCAGTTTCCTCTTGTTTCACAACGCAATTTCCAGAAGAGCAATATGAAAAACATCGTTCTCCAACAGTAATAAAATTTTTTTTGTTTTCTAATACTGAAACAAAAGAGTTGTTATCCCAGTGAGAAGCTAAAAATTTAACTAGAGCTTCTTTAAAACGAAAATTCTTTAAGCTTTTTGTAAAATCGCTGGGTCTCGTTTGTAACGGACCATTAATTGTATATGGAATATCAATTTCCTGTCGATCTTGTCTTTCACAATCTTTGATTGAAGGCGTTAAATATCTATCAAATATGATATGTACTTCGCGAGCGCTTTTTGAACAAAGCTTCACCAATATCGATTCAGCTAGCTTTCCAAATGTTTGCGGCAAAGTAGAGCCAATCTGATACAAATAGTAGAAACCATCAATAATTTCTATATCAATTTGTCCGGGATTGGCTGATACAATCTGTGATGTTAATTGTTTACTTAATGCAGACTTGTCTGTTTTGAGCATGTAGCCTGAACAATGGAATAGTGCAGGCGGTATTGGTGCAAGAGGATATGACAAACAGTACTCAATGTCAATCTTGTTACCTATAGCTATTGCCAACAGCCGTCCAAAAATGTCTCGTTCCATTTTAATTAAAGCTTTGTTGTCTCCGGTGTTACTCTTGATCCTTTTTTTTTACACAATCAGATGCAAAATTATGTATTTTATTACGTCTAATTGATTTCACAAATCTTGTAGGATCTTCAAAACATTCTGAAAAAAATTTCAACTTTTGTTCTTGACCCAATGACTTGCTGTTCAGTAAACAATTTGCGACATCTAAAGATGCCGCCTTACCAGTTGACAGATTGAACAAAATATTTTTGTCCAGGTTTTCAGAAAAAGGATTCATTGTTTTCTTTATGGTTTCAATAATGCTGTCCAAAGTTTTGCTATCTTTTTCAATTCGACTCGTTTGTAGGGAATGTGATGTATCATCAGCCTGCGATAACCCTATTTCTGTTTTTACTACTGATAAGATTTTAGCCCTCATGCTGTGGCTAAGAGCCCATCTTTGTCGTGCAGATATAGAGTTTGTAAAATGGCTAACACCAGTCAAGGTATTACCAGCATCAGCATTAATCGTCTGTTCTAAAGTCAGGTCCACAGGCGATCTACTTAAGCATGATTTTGTGCGCCTAATACCAAAGGCTCCTTCACGAAATTCCATAACCAGAGTTGAGTTTTCAATTTTCAGCTTGATTAAATTATTTAAATACATAGCAGCCCATTTGGAGTAATTTGGTAGATTGAACGCAAAGAAGTAATCACACATCTCGAAGATAGAATCAAGGTAAAGCTCAAAATTACTGCAACGAATACTTGTAGAAAATCGAAGATAGATGTTGACGAGTTCTGTGTATTGCAAATAATATTCAGCAGTCTTTCCATGGCCACCCTGCAGTGTGACTTCGCGGAACTGTTTGTAATCCTCTAGTATTTTTTGCAGGGAGTCAGTTAAAACAATGCTTTCATTAATTTCACATGAAGTATTTCTTACCGCTTCTAAATCTTCATTTAATGTTTCAAAATCACTTTCAATTTCTAATAAAAAATTTTCAAAATGAAGAACTTGCAAGGCACCAGAAGCCAAAGGATGTAGCCGTTTACACCGATTAAAGTGTTTGCTATCCAAGAAACTATTCATTGATCCTCCCGCTAGTGCCTCAGCTTCTACTAAAATCTCTATTAACCCACTGGAGTCAATATATTTACCTATGGCTTTGAAGTATGCCATTTGCATATGAAATGCGCCTAAATTAATAAATACATTATCGAATTCAGGTTTTTTAGTATTTTGAATTTGCATAGCCAATTTGGCTATTGCTAAATCGTAAGTGACTATAATCTGATCTTGATTACAAATTTTAGCAACTTCTTTAGCAATGTTAAGAGTTTCCTGAACGATTGCTAGTGACGTTGAAGACTCATTTATAGGTGATAAATATTCGATTGTTTGAGTTTTGCTATGATCAAGGCCTATCATGCAGTTATAACCTAACCACATGGGCACCGAATCAATACGAGACAAGGACATACTCCAAACCAAATCTTTATTCATCGCAATTTCTCTTTCGGAGTGACATGCGTTGATAGTTTTTTTTATAACTTCAATTGGAAGAAATGTCATACTTGTAAAAGGTGTTTTGACAAAAGGCTTTATTTCCCTTGAAACCGATTCAAAACGCCGCCTCTTACGAGCTACGGGAGAAGACGCAACGAAATAATCATTTAAATCTGAATTCGAAGAATTCGCGATTTCCATGTCATTAGATTCTTCATGATTTTTACTACAAAATTGATAAGTTATACCGACTGTATCATGCAAAGTGTCTTTCCCAGTAGCTGTATCGACGAAACGGTCGAAATTATCAAAAGCAAGGTGCGTGCTCAGCCCATCAATTCTCTTGATGCCAGGTGGTAGTATAACAGATTTTTCTTTTTGTTCCGTATGTGTCATTTCAGTTTCTATTTCTTCTGCTAAATTGTATCCTATGGTATGGCCATACCTATTCAATATCGTTTGAACTTTTCTTGAACTTGTCATTGACTTCATCGTTAACCCAAGGATAAGATGTTTCGACGGTTTTACTCTGCCTTTTGACACAATATAGATGAGATCACTGCATACAGATTTAATTTTTACTAAATCGTCATCTGAATTTTTACGACGAGCATCTGGTCCTTGAATTAAGTCGCATACAAACTGAAATAGTTCTTCTGGAATGTTACAATCTCCGCGAATGACATCCTCCGCAGTTAGATCATGACCCGGCAGCTTTGTACAGTCGAGAGATGTTATTGAATTTCTCAGTGCGTAAGCGACGTCCCTAAATCGATTCTTTTTGGTAGATTCTAACATAGCAATTTCACTAGCTAATCGCGAGGTGTCCATATCATATTACACAGAAAACACTTCATTTTTTAAAACTGAAACATAACTTTAACAAACGTAATTACATATAACGTTAAATAAATAAGCGTTGTATATTACGAGCTCCAAAATATCACAACAGGTTAGAATGAAAATCAGTGTTGCCAGATGGTGGAAAGTCAATTTCAACAAAACGTTTTAAAATTTCCCGAAAAATCAAGTTTTTTTTTTTTTTCCCTTCAAAAAAATCCCCAACTCAATTTATACTAAAAATGTAAAGGAAAAAAAAAAAAAAGAAACAAACAAAGAAACAAAAAAAAAAAAAAAAAGAAATTAAAGAATATTTAATTTTAAGCTCACATTTTCCCCCCCAAATAAAGCTATTTTTTGAAAAAAAAAAAAAAAAAATCTTCCAACACATTACTTTACTATTTCAGAAATAGAATCCAGAATCAATGCATTATCATCTAATACACATTTTTTTTTCGGTGCGGATTTTAAGTAAAAGTAATTGCCAATTTTAAAGAAAACCCCATATTCCCCCCCCCCCCCGCCCAAAAAAAAAAAAAAAAACATTTTCCCAAACTACGCCCCACGAAATCTCTGCCCCCAAACATTTTCCCCGAAGCTTCAGAAATCCCCGAAATCGAGAAAAATCCCCAAGTCTGGCAACACTGATGAACAATCGACGCTTGCGCAAAAGCTTCAAAAACGCGTACAATTGGCTATCGCCATCCTTGTCTGACGAACGATGTAGCGCGCTAATTTTCATTCTAAGCAATCTTTAACAGCTGGCAACCCCTACTTGCGGCCACTTTTACATTGGCAGACGAAGTTAAGTTTACCATGTGCAGAAAAGAATTAGCTTTAATTTGATATATAAATGATGAATATACGCTATGAACGTATAAACGCCCCAAAAAACTACCTGTTTGCACCTGGCTGCGAAGAGGTAGCGGCCAAACGCGCAACGGCAACCATTACTTTTCAAGTTCACTATGTATATGTCTGTGATGTGGAGTACAGTTTTTTTTCAATAACAAATGAATGTAATTTCTCTCCAAAAAGTCAATTAATATTAATTTAATTAAAAATACTAGCGGCCACATTTTATTAGGCAACCCGGCCAAAACATATTGTCCCTTTTATAATTGAATATAAAAATCTGATTTTGATTACATACTCGATGAATGTAGCAATTTTGCAGCTGGATCTCAGACTATTATAAGTACAGAAAATAATCCTTTTAAATGCTTTTTAACACGCTTTTATTAGCTTCACCTGTATGTATGTTTGCATGTATGTTTGTACTCTGGGAGCAAACAAAAAATCTATATTGTAAAAAAAGACTTTCCCTACGTGAGCGATGTGGCTGAGAGGTAAAGCTCCACGCTACGAACCTAAAGATCCAGCGTTCGAGCCCAGTCAGGGAAGATTTTTTAAAAATGGTTTTTGTTTAATTCTAAATTACTTTAATTAAAGATTTAAATGTGTGTAAATATTATGGTGTGTCACTCGCACGATTTTCTCTTACCCTGCATTTTAATACTAAGATAGATATTTTGTGCTTTTTAGTTCACATTTCTATGAAAGCGTGTTCTTTAATTTTTTAAAACTATAATATTATTTATAGTAACAATTTTAAATTGCGTCTGTCAATATCGATAAATATTGTAAGTTTGACTTATGACATCTAGTGACGTTCAAAATATCGGCCAGTATCTGTTGGACATTGGCCGATATTTATGTTCTACCTGGGATGCGTATTTATAAGATGAAAAAAACAAAATCTGGTGTGAAGCAACTACACGATTTAAATTACCCACTATTACACGCCTTATATGCACTTTTTGGAGATAATGTGATCAGGAGATATCATTGAGCTAATGAAATAGACAACTAAAAATTTTCCAGTAAGAGAAAGTTAATACACGTCTGTGGTAAATGCATGAAAACGTACAGACATAAAATAGAGTTTACATAGCAAGGGGGGGGGGAGTTTTTTTTTTTTATTATTATTATACACCAATTTCCGATACCTAAAACTGATCTATCCGATTAGGATGACTATTGATTTTCCTGTAATAACCACGTAAAGCATGTGAAAGGATATCTAAAATGGCTTTATGTAACAGTTTTCAAGAAAATCGTTAGAGCCGTTTTTGAGACACCGATTTTTACCAAAACTTGGCATATTCAATTGTTGACCGGAAAACAACAATTACATACAAAAGGATATTTAAAAGAGTGTTAACATTGTAAGTTTGAAAAAAATCCATACAGCCGTTTTGAAAGGAACGCACTTGTAGTACCTGAAATTCAGCTATTTATGCAGGACGCCTATCAATTTTTCTGAACTAACCAACCATATCATTCGAAAGGGCATCTAATAGAATGCTTATATAGCAACTTTGAAGAAAATCATTAAAGCGGTTTTTGAGATACGGACTTACGTCCGATTTTCCAATTTTCACCAAAATTCAGAAAATTCATCTGTACACCAGTTCTGTCTTAATTCTGAAGTTTCGTAGCTGAATCTATATTAGTTTCGGAGATATGATAGTCAGAAGATTCCCCCCCCCCTTCACACACACACACACACACACACTAACCAATTGCCAAAAAACATTTTTTTGGACTCGGGAGACCTTAAAACATGTAAATCAAATGAAATCTCGATATCGAATATTTTGACCGAATACAATACTTACCTACGGTAGTCGGGTAATGGAAGTAAAAAAGTTAGTTAAACACGATTTCTTTTCTTTAAATTGATTTTTTAAAATTGATTTTTTTTTTTTTTTAAGAGCTCCCTTTTTAAAGATCAAATATATATTATTATATTTAAAAGTACAATATTTAATTTAACCAAATATTTACTTTTATATTAAAAAAAATCTAACAATAATAATAATCATTATTATAATTATAATAATGAAAACTTGACTGTATTATCTTTCTAATCGAAATATTGTAAAAAGTGTAGCTGGGGTGTTTGCGTTCTGGATTTTTTATTTTATTTCCCACCAGTAATTTTTTAATAGTGATATTATTAGTATTTTTCTAGTAATGTTTAGCAATTAAATATAGCCAAAAATACAATTCGTAATTACTGGTGGGAAATAAAATAAAAAAATCCGGAATGCAAACACCCTTGGGGTAGATAACACTACTCAGCATGAAAATTGCCTTAGCATATATTCAGCATATTCTTATGTAAAATGACCTCCTGAATCCGAATATGACGCCCATTTTGCCCTATCACCCACCGTTTTTTAGGAATGGCCCCCCCTATTTTTATCATTTTTGGAGGATTTTATGGCTATAAATTTGACTTTTAGGTGGGGGTGGGGGGGAGGATTATTTTAACCGTTAAATACCTTCTGAGGGGCTACAGAGTTGGAAAATTCTAAAACATAGACATTCGCGACAAGGGATTTTTTTTTTTTTAGGGGGGGGGGATTTGCCACTGAAATTATGCATTACATGTCTTATATATTTTTTAATCTGTTGTTAATGTTATTAACTTTATATATATTTTTTTTGCATGATTATCTCCTTTTTTAATTTAAAGAGATCTCTTTTAAAAATTAACTAAATACAGTATATTCCCGATTAGTCGCCGAATTGACTGACACGGGTTTCGCGGATAACGAAAATCGCGTAAAAACCTCAAAAAGTCTGAAAATGAGTCGCAAGGTAAAAATCCAGGTAAAAATTGGGACCCATTTGCTGCCCCTTCACAACATTCAAATCTCTAAATCAACCCCTTCACAAAATTCAAATCCATAAAATGGTCCCTTCTCAAAATTCAGATTCATAACAACAGTTCATTCACCAGATTTATTTTTTAAAAAATGATGATTTTGCAAAAAAATTCTACGTTAACAGTATTATTTTTAATGAGTTTTTAATACTTGGTTCAATAATATGCTGTTAACTTAATATTAAACATTAGATAGAGTAACTGCTAAAGTGAAAGGTTTCGTGCTATAATTCTTGTTATCGCAAAAAGAAATAAACTTTCACAAAATTATTGCGCTTTTCACAAAAGTAATTTGTTTTTCACAAAAATGGGTCCCAAAAATTAAAACCTGGATCAACCCTTGGAATGGTAAATGACATAAAAAAAAAAAAAAAAAAAAAAATTATAGTTCAAACAAGAAAGAAAAATCTTGCAGTACGCATTGATTAGTAACACTTTCCAACTGTACGCAATTGTTGTATCGAATAACTATTAATATTCTTTTCCTACGTTATCGCACAACAGACAGAAGGACTGAAAAACATACAGATAGACTAATTGATTTTAAAATTACTCTTAGGCATTTTGGAAAGTGTTAAAAAGGCTTAACGCAAAAGAAGCTGTAGACGTTAGATTATAATTGCAGCTTTTAAACTCTCTGAATATTTTACTGTAGCCCCGTAAATCTGAAAGTTAATCATATCATATTCTATACAAAAAAATATTTTAGAATATTAATAATACATGTCAATGTTTTTAAGATATTTGTAGTAGAAATTTTTTTAAATATAACTTTTTAAAATTTCTGTCCTAAAACGTAATACATTGTCCTTTTTTTTATTGTTATTGTTGTTATTGTCCCTGTAAACAAACTAGTTGTACAGGACCTATTAATGACATTTTAAATAGGGAACATGAGTGTATAATTTTTAAAAAATTCTCAAAATATTCACGGATGACAGGAGCCGGAGACAAACAGATAGAAAGGTAGACAATCGGACAGACGGATGCACAAATTGAAATTATATTCCCACTAAAGTTATAAGAAAGTGTTAAAACGCTCATGTAAACAAAAGTGCAATTCCAGCAAATTTTTATTAATACCTCTTAATGTAACTGATTATTTTAGTGTGGCCCTGTAAATCTAATGCTAACCATACTATATTACATAGAAGGCACACTCTTTTGTGCATACGAATAATATATTTCAATTGCATTAAGCTTTGTGGAAGATAAAATTATTAAAATTTGGTTTATAAAAATAACTCTCATACAACACAATGCTTTGGAATACTTTCAAGTGCCCCTGTACACAAACCAATTAGAAATATACTCTACTTTACATAGGAAACATCCGATATTGAATTGAATAACATATTAAAATTTCATTAAAGTTCCTATACATTAAAGTTATTAAAATATGATTTATAGAAACTTCTGTCATAGAACACAATGCCTTCGAATACTTTTGGGTGTCCCTGTACACAAACCAGAAGAGGTATCCATTCCATCTCAATAGGGAACATCTGATAGTGAACTTCAATAAAATATATCGGTTTAAAGAAATTCCATAAATATTTACGGGAATTAGAGCGCAGAAAAACAGACAGACGGGCAGAAGTACAGTCAGACATATACACAAATTGAAATTATATTCACATTAAAAAAATGATAGAAAGTATCAAAAACGCTTAATGTAAACGAAAGTACAATTCTAGCAATTCTTTATTAATAGCTCTTAATATAACTGAATATTTTTGTGTCACCCTGTAAATCTAATGGTAACCATGCTCTATTCTATGCAAAGCATTCTTTTGTGCATATAAATACATATTTCAATTTCCTAAAACTTCGTGGAAAGTAAAGTTATTAAAATTTGATTTATAGAAATATCTCACAAAGGACGCAATGCTTTGGAGTACTTTTGAGTGTCCTTGTACATAAACTAGTGGTGGTATGTAATCTATTTTATATAGGAAACATCCAATAGTGAACTTAAATAACATATTTTAATTTCAAGAAGATATTGTACAGTAAAGGTATGAAAATATGGTTTATAGAAATACCTCTCATAGAACACAATTCTTTGAAATACTTTCGGGTGTCCCTGAACACAAACCAGTCGAGGTATAAATTTCATTTTCAATAGGAAACATCCGATAGTGAGCTTGAATAACATATATCAGTTTCAAAAAATTCCATAAATATTTACGGGAGTTAGAGCGCGGGCAGACAGACAGACGGACAGATACACAAATTGATATCATATTCACACTTTAAAAAATGTTAGGAAGTGTTAAAAACGCTTAATGTAAACGAAAGTAGAATTCTAGCAAATTTTTAATAATAGCTCTTAATATATTAGAATATTTTTGTGTCACCCTGTAAATCTAATGCTAATCATGTTATATTCTATGTAAATCATTCTTTTGTGCATATAAATAACATATTTCAATTTCCTAAAACTTCGTGGAAAGTAAAGTTATTAAAATTTGATTTATAGAAATATTTCTCATAGAACGCAATGCTTTAGAATACTTTTGAGTGTCCTTGTATATAAAACAGAGTTGGTATTTAATCCATTTTATACAGGAAAAATCCAATAGTGAACTTGAATAACATATTTCAATTTCATTAAGATATGTGTACAGTAAAGGTATGAAAATATGATTTATAGAAATATCTCTCATAGAACACAATGCTTTGAAATACTTTCGGGTGTCCATGTACACAAACCAGAAAAGGTATAAACTCCATTTTCAACAGGGAACATCCGATAGTGAACTGGAATAACATATTTCAATTTGATTAAGATAAGTACAGTAAAAAAATGAAAATACGATTTATAGAAATACCTCTCATAGAATGCAATGCTTTGAACTACTTTCGGGTGTCCCTGTATACAAACCAGTAATGGTATAAACTCCATTTTCAAAAGGGAACATCCGATAGTGAACTTGAATAACATATATCAGTTTCAAGAAATTATACAAATATTTACGGGAATTAGAGCGCGGAGAGGCAGACAGAGGGACAGACAGACAGTCAAACCGAAGTCATTAACACTTTTCAACCTTGTTGGGAAGTGTTAAAAATGTTAAAAAGTGTTAAAAATGCTTAATTTAAACGAAAGTTCACTTTTAGCAAATATTTATTAAAAACTCTTTATATAACTGAATATTTTTGTGTCACCCTGTAAATCTAATGCTAATCATGCATTCTATGCAAAGCATTTTCTTTTGTGCTTATAAATAACACATTTCAATTTCATAAATCTTCATGCAAATTGAAGTTATTAAAATTTAGTTTATAGAAATAACTCTCATAAAACGCAATGCTTTGGAATACTTTTGTGTGTCCCTGTACACAAATCAGTGGTAGTATTTGCTCCATTTTATACAGAAAACATCCGATAGTGAACTTAAATAACATATTTCAATTTCATTAAGATTTGTGTACAGTAAGGGTATGGACATATGGTTTATAGAAATGCCTCTCATAGAACGCAATGCTTTGAATATATTTTAGGGGGTCCCTGTACACAAACTAGTAGTGGTATAAACTCCATTTTCAACAGGGAACATCCGATAGTGAACTTGTACAACATATGTCAATTTCATTAAAATTTTTGTATAGTAAGGGTATGAAAATATGGTTTATAGAAATGCCTCTCATAGAACACAATGCTTTGAAATATTTTCGGGGGTCCCTGTACACAAACCAGTAGAGGTATAAACTCCATTTTCAATAGGGAACATCCGATTGTGAACTTGTATAACATATTTCAATTTCATTAAGATTTTTGTACAGTAAGGGTATGAAAATATGGTTTATAGAAATGCCTCTCATAGAAGAACACAATGCTTTGAAATATTTTCGGGGGTCCCTGTGCACAAACCGGTAGAGGTATAAACTCCATTTTCAATAGAAAACATCCGATAGTGAACTTCAATAACATATATCAGTTTCAAGAAATTCCATTACAATTTACGGGAGTTAGAGCGCGGACAGACAGACAGACAAACCCAAGTCATAAACACTTTTCAACCTTGTTGGAAAATGTTAAAAACGCAAATGTATTAAATATAAGGCATTATACAAACAATGAAAATATTCACAATGTGTTTTAAAAAATGTATCATATATACTATAGGATGTAAAAACAATAAATAAAAAACTGTATATGCTGTGGAGTCAATCTGTAAGCATATTTATACACTAAATTAAACAGCACCGCAGACATGCCAACATTTTAATTTATTTCGGAACATTGTAAATACCCGCCAATTTTACACATAAATTTATTTGTAGTGAAATTTTCTTCAATATGTAATTACAACTAAATAAGAAGTAAAATACCCTCCGAGAAAAGGGGTGTTTAAGAAAAATAATCTGGTATGTCACTCACACGACTTTCTCTTATCCTGAAATTTAATACTATAAATACAGATTGGAGATTAAGGGGTAAGATAACGGGTACTGTTATGCAAACCTATGTTAAAATAATTCAAGCTAGGCTTCAGAACAGTTTATTTGACAAGTAATTCTGTGTGAGGGGGGGGCTACAGCCCCCCTCAATCCCCCGTTTCACTACTGTACCTACATTTATATAGAATTCGAATCTGTTATTAAATTCAAAAGTTCATTTAAAATTACTGAGACCAACTTTCACACTAACATTCCTTGAAACTTATCAATCTTGATCAAACTGTTCTAGTAACGAACACGTTAACTTCAAAATACAACATTTGGATCGCCTGAAATTATTTATTCTAACAGACACAGACAAAGGTCAAACGTTAAATACTTGACTTCGGTATTCAGGAAGTCTCAAAACGTCTAAATATACAATAAACCAAGCGATGAATATTTAGCTTTAAAAAATACATTATTTACCATAATACATTATGGCTATGAGGAATTAATTTCAATTCCTGTACAGCTTTCCTGGACGGGGTAAAATATTGCAGCAAAGCACTTCCATTAACAATAAAAAAGAATGTTATAGCTTAAATATTGGCAGCCCTGTATATCTTTTAAAAGTTATGTTCACATCACGTGCATGACATAAATATAATCCTATATTAATAACACACGGCACAGCCTGAAGTACACTTTCATCAGTTTTCAAGTATTGTACTTAACTAGTTCTTTTGTGTAGCGTTGTAAATGAACAGTGAATGATTTCTATACGATATTCTACACGAAACATGTTTTTACGTATATAAAATATATGCATTTGTTTCATTTGTTTTAGTTCAGTCTATAGATGTTAAACTCTACTTACCTGCAATTCTCCCCATAGTATTGAACAAACTTAATATAGTTCAATTTATAAATGTTAAATGAAAATATAAGCTTTTATATGAATCCTACTTCAGCAATGTCGTCAAAGTTGCCAAGTCCCTTTAAAATAGATATAACTTTCAAAGGAAAAAAAATATATATATATAATGAATAATTTAATTCCTTTACAATACTCAGCAAATGAAAGAAAGATGAAAATACCAACAATGAAATTTAAAATGAGATGTATTACGTATAAAGTTATTGTAGTCATTAACAATTTACTTTTTAGAGGTAAAGAGTTGGTATTTCAAACAACCAATTAAATGCCAAGTATAATATGCAAATATTAATATTATAAGAAAGTATTTATGAATTGCATAAAATCAATGTCAGGAATACTAATTGAAATAATACACATTTGTTTACTATCATTATTTATTAACTTAATTTCATATTTATTGCTTATTGTATATATTATTACATATATACAAATAATGGCCTATTTTGGCATTAACACTATTTAATATATATATATATTTCATATATTTTTTCTTTTTACAAATAGTTTTGAAACGTTTTTATTCTTTTTCAATAGAAAAAAATAATATTTAATATATTGTGAAATTTGAAAGCATTTAAACAGTTTTTATGAAAATATTACTGTATGTCTGTTTTGGCTTATAAAAAAATTATGTGCAATTATTTTTGGGGGAACACTGTATTTTTCTATTCTATATGCATCTACTGTTCACAAAAGTTAGCAATTTGTTTGTTACAAGACATGGCAAACGAAACTCATTTTCTAAGCATAATTTGGTCTGTCGCTCCACCGACTTGAAGCTTATTTTTAAAAATGTGTATATGTTTTACAAAATAAGTAAATTTAATGTAAAATTTAAAGAAACTTAAATTTACTTTTTTAAAAAAAATAAGCTACTATTTTCAAAATAATTACTTAACAAGTGTCACTTCCTGTCGCTGCATTTAAAATATCAATAGATTATTCACTTTTTTCTACAAAACTATTGTTGTAACAAGGGGAAAGGGGGAAAAACGGTTATTGACCTAAAGAAGATAAGGAGGTTACTAAAACAGTGACAGAGAAACGCTGTCTCTCATGTAACCAGTTTTTAACTCTTGGCGCTGTTTTCTTTTTAATTCTGTACGAACTTGGCGACTAAAAAAGTTGTCTGTCATTAGTAACTCTATTGCGGAAACCCTAAAGTTTCTACACATCGTTGTTTAGTTTGTGTTGGTCATGTGGTTGTAATTTCCAAGAAGTTTTTAAGCTAATATTTTTACTTTTTAGTGTGGGATCTCACTTGCGTTTTTATTACATATGTAAGTAATATATTTTATTATTTTTGATTGATTTTACTAGAACTGTCTCGTATTTAAATGGCTTTTGAGAAAATTTTAATTTTATCTATTCTGAGAACTTCGTGCATGTTATGTTTACAATTTGATTAATGTTTAAAAATGGCGATGTAGTCTAAATCATGGAATTATAGCAAATAGAAAGACAAAAATCTTTATTGTACGGTTGGTACGTGATTTATCTTCATGTTCTGTTAATTTAAAGGAATTGTTTAATTTTTTCTATAGACTTCACACTTCTGTTCTGTTCTGTTCATCTAGGAAAAGATTGCAAGGTCAAGGTTGATTTCTCTTACTAATTTCTCGCTCCCTCGCATGTGTTTATCTAAGATTTTTTGCCTATTTTAAATATTATTATTATACATATTATTTTAAATGAGTGAGCTAAATTTTATGTCACTATTGATATTCGTATAACTGTATGTAACTAGAAGTTAGTATAAATTTTCAGCATTAATTAGTTAATAGTTTAGTACTATATAAAGAAAAAAAAAATTAAATCATCTACACCTTAATAAAGTTTTTATTATCACATGATGTCAGTTTTAGAATGCTTAACTCATTCAAAATTTCTCTTTAAATTTCAAAATATTTGTATTAATGAAACAAGAGTCTTTAACCGAATATCTTTCTATAATCAAAGAAAAAAAATTTCCTTAATCTAAAAGTTTTTTACTTAAACTCTTTACTGTATGCAATAGTTACTTCCCACCCTCTAAGGTTCTTCTCTTAAAGGTGCAATTGATAGTGACAGACATGTAACTGAGTGATATACCTTTTTTTTTTTTTTTTTTTTTTTTTTTTTAAATATGTATGAACGGTGGGTTTTTTTTTTTAAATCTAAAATTGATGTTGTAGATTGTGACTTTTAAAGATTTTTTTTTTTTAAGTAATTGTTATTTGAAACACATATATAAATTTCATATTCAAATTTTAATGCATTTTGCAAAAACGTCAGAGATTTTTCAATTAGCCTTTACAATATAAAAATATAAGTTTGTGTAACAGGATAACTGGTTTTAAATAACAACTATGCCATATTCCAATTTCATATTTGTTCAAGTCATTTTATAGAAACAGGAGACAATAGCATATTAATGGTTTTTTTTTTTTTTTTTTTATGTAACCCTTTAAGAATCTACAAGAAACAATGATTGGTGTTAAGTAGTGTTGTGTACTATAACATCCAGTGAAAAATTACATAGAAGTAGAACATATGCGTGTAATTTATCAATTATATAACCGAATATCTTGAAGTGTATAAAAACAATTACTTGGTAAACTTAATTATTAAAATTATCAATCTTTATTATTATTATTATTTCACAAATATATTTGTGCAATGTGTTTTGCTTGCTTTTGACCAAATGCAGGATTGTCCAGCAATCAGTACAGAAATAAGTAATGGTGTGGGTGTGAATAAGAGTAATGGTGGTATTATGGAGTTCTATCAGGAATAAAATATAAGTATAAATACTACTTTAAATATTATAGTTTGTTATAAGAATTTTAATCTTCTAGTAAAGTATTTGTAAATAAATTAAATTAAAACTTTGATATATTCAGATATTTTATGTGTTATTTTTATTTTATTATTTTTAAGGTAAAATTTTAGTAGGTTTATTATTTTGATTCAAATACCTGCTTATTTTTTCTTACTTATGATTATTTACTTCTGGAGCCAATGAAGAGGAGCAGTTTGCTATAATATCAATTAGTTCTGTGATACGAAAAGGCAATACATGTAAAAGCTGATCTTTTGCTTTTAATTTTTTTTTTTTTTTTAATCTTTTTTATGCAGAAACTCTAGAAATGCTAAAATTTGGATGTTAGGTGCAGATTTAAATAAATTATTTATTATCTATAAAAGTAAAATAATGAAGTTAAAAGGCTAAATACTTCATTTTTATTTAATTTTATCTTCATAATAAGTATTAGCTTTTTATTTTTTTCCAGTGCTTCTAAATTCATAGAACAAAATCATTTAATTAGCCATGATATCTCAAAAATAATTTATTGTATGATTTATTTATGTATTCTTGTTGCCATTTTCATTTTCTGTGCCGTTTGACATAACTAAACTTGGGATGCTTTTTAAACCCCAGATCTCCTGGCATCAGTGAAGCAGGTGTAGTAATGCGGGGAACTTCGCTTCTAAGAAAAAAAACCTCCCCTCTCCTTTTAATGTTCTTCAGACTGGGGAGTGATGTTAGTTTCTTGGAAGTTTTTTTTTTTCTCTCTCTCTCCCTTTCTGGGAGCATAGATAGAAATTGGAAGAGCATTTTCATTTTGTTAAAAATTATAAATTATTGAATTTAAATAATTCATATGACTATATATGAGTAAATTATGGTAAAAATTTAATTTAACCTGTTATCGGTGTTTAAGGGTTAATTTTCTGTACAGATATTGCGCATGTAGGATTAACCATCTGAATAATAATTTTTCACTTTGATTACATCTGAAAGTTTTGTGGTAAAACACGTTTACTTTAGAAAATAAATGTATCACCTCAAAATAAATTTTTAAAATTAGGTATATCACCCCCCCCCCTCTTTGACATAATTATCCGCGTTACTTGATACGCGGCACTTGAGCGATAATTAAAGTGGATAAGTTCCAAACTAATAATTTGTTATGTTTCGGTACTGGGATAATTTTCTTTTATTACATCAGAAACTTACTTTGTTGCTATAAAATTTTTTTCATACATACTGTCGGTAACAAAAGTGTCCGAACACTTGCAAAAATTCCTATGTAAAAAAAAGTACACTTCATACGGTTTTGTTAAATAAATCCTTATCGAATCATGTTCTTACAGTGACTAAGAACAGGATTCGACAAGGATTTAACTAAACCGTATGAAGTGTACTTTTTTTACATAGGAATTTTTGCTAGTGTTCGGACACTTTTGTTACCGACTGTACATGTAATGTAAGTATGTGGATGGATGAAGTTTTTTTCTTTATAGGATTTATAGTTATTAAAAGTTATCGAACAAAATAACGCATTTTAATTTTATTGTAATTTATCTACGGAAAGACAACTATTGATTTGCAGGTAATAGTAATAAAATGGAAAAGTAGAATGAATCACAATTTCATTTGTAAAAAATCTAATTTATTTGAGAAATAACTGTATCGTAATACTCTAACATTTTTCTTCATTTTCATTTTTGTGATCGGCTAACGTTTTAAGTCTCATGTTATTGTCTAATGGTTTATTTCAATGATAGAAAGCAGTAGTAATTTTGTAGAGGCTGAAGAAAAACCTCCTGACAGGCATAGTGTGCTGAAGCTCATGGTATAATCTGATGCATTTTAATGAATTTCAAATCTCTTTATACTGTTCTAATAAAAATACTTTTTACGTACGCATTTTACGTGTGAAACAATATGTATTAAACGAAAATCGTGCAATTAAGAAATTTCACAAAGGAAAATTATAATACATGAAATTTTATTTTGGAGAAAATAACCAAATCTTATGATATAGATGATATATTTTCCTAAGTGTATTTTTAGCAAAGTATTTGGGGAGGAGAGAAAAAGAAAACCCCCTCAAAATTCAAAAAATGCGGCAGGCTTATCACAGTTTCAGCGTGCTTTCATTATATCGCATATTCGCATCCCGACACGATAACTGACACAAATCTAAAGAAGGGGGGAGAAAAAGTTATTTTGAGTTTATACTATTGAAATATATGTATAAAGTACCTATATGTACACAAAGAATGTCACATCTGTATCTCGAAAATTATCCACCTGATAGGCCGCTATTAGTTTTATGCCAATACTTTATCGTTATCTTTCTATTGATTTTTCTGGAATGCTGCTTTTTTGAGTTGTTACTTTTCTTGCCGAGGTGCATTATATATATATATATATATATATATATATATGCATGTTATTTCTTTATCTTCAGTAAAACATGCAACATCAGTATCGCTATAAAATTGTATTTTCGACAAAGTAAAATATATATCTATAGAATCTCACATTTTTTCTTGTTAAATTTCTTACGTATCTAAAACACTATCATTTTGTTATGCATTTATATATCACAGAATATATAATTGTTTTTATCGTTAAATTCTCTATATTCTGTTGAATGTATGCTCTTAGTTTTCTTGCAAATAATATAAAGATTCACAAGCAGTCGGGTGCTTAAAGAAATTAGAAAAGACTTACATTTATCTAATTTATAAAAATTAAAATTATTCATTGTTTTTCTTTTTATAATCGCAAGTTTGTTTTTAAATAAAGGAATCTCATATAAATATATAAATTAGAGGCATTGTATCATTCAAAAAGATACACATATCGGTCAAATTTGACAAGATTGTTGCCGATGAACGAGTTCAATACTCCGATATTGTAGACCAGTCAGAGCAACGCACTCTCCAAAGTATCTTTGATAAATTAACATAAATTTGGAATTTTGAAGAATCTGATTACTTTTTTTCCTTAACTCAATATAAATTTTGTGGATTCAAAAGCAGTTAGCATTGAATATATTTAAGGAACTGCAAATCGCTCCCATCGTTTAATGGTTACTAAATCCACCTCTATAGATACTTTGGCTAGTCTCTTTTTTTTTTTTTACATCATTTATCTGTGAAAAATAACTGAGATGCGTAGAATTGTCACTATTTATTAGGAAGAAATGAGAAATATTGTGCTTAAGCTTAATCCATTTAGTTAACGAACGACGATGTATCGTTATGTTGGCGATGATTTTTCTTCTATTCGTATCTCTATCCCAAAATAAATTTATAAACCGTTAGAATTTGTTTAATTTTCCAGAAAAAAGAAAAGTAAAGAAAAAAAAACAGAAGACAGTTTATGAATTTAACTTTTTGTATATTCTATGCTGGTTGGTAATTGGTACTAAGATTCTATACGCTCTAGACAATTAAGACATTGACATAAGGCACACAACATTGACAACAGAATTTTCACCGAATGATTTTTTATTATTATTATTTATTATTCGTTTATGATTTTCAATAAATACTGAAATACAATTTTCTTTCTCTCTCTCTCTCTTTCGTAATATGCGCCATTATGAATGTTACAAATATAATTCTTATTTTCCTTTTAATAATAAACTTTTTCTCAAATTTCATCAGATTGGTTCGGTATTCTTCGCATAAGTACGATTCTTTCAATCGCTGTCTCTACCTATCGTCTTCGAAAGCCGAAGCCAATGTTATTCTATGGGAAATTTCGCCCCATTATAATTCATTAACTAATACATAATTTTAAATTCCGTTTTCACTTTCTGAAAATTCCTAACTATTAAACAATCTATCGCTTTCTAAAATTGATTTTTTTTTTATTTTTAAGATTTTATTTTTGAGCTCAAAAATGAAAAATTTCACATTACAAATATTCACATTTTATAACCTCAAAATAAAATATAAAAAAATTTAAAAAATAATTTTTAGAAAGCGATAAATTCTTTAATAGCTGTGAAGTTTCTGAATGTGGAAAGTGAATTTAAAAATATATATTAGTTAATAAGTTATAATGGGGCGAAATTCTCCTTAGAATAACATTGGCTCTAGCTTCTGCGGACGACAAGTGGAGAGGCCTCTTAACTAGCAGTGCGCCCATGCTTTAGAATACATCTAAATAAAATATATATTTCTGTATCATTTATTGCTCCATTAATATTTATTTTTATATACTAATTTGAAACTTATTGAATTATTTCATCACATTCCAATTCTCGACCTGCTTCCTCAAATAGACTTTTTGGATTTGAATAAAATCATGCACAGGTTTTTCGGTCACTCCAAACCCTGCCCATGAGGTCTTTAGATTAAAGATATTGCCGAACATCTGATATCGGTGAATGTGCTTTTGTGTTACTCCATCTTTTTACCAATGCTAGACAATCGAACCGATACACATGTCTGTAACGCATTACGTTTGTTTAAAACAATGCAAGAATAATAGGAATATACATACATGTGCGTGTGGAATACTTTTAAAGTTTGTGAAGAGTCTATGTTGTTCGAGGTCAAGGTAAACATCATTGAAATTTATTATGGTTTTATTTAGTTATCTTTCATACTTAATACTTTTCTTTTTTTTTTTTTGGTGGGGGGGGGGAGGGGTAACATAAAAGTTAGAAGTTTTCTTAATCTTATAAAAGATCCTAATCTTATTACCATTTGACAAATTCTGTTGTAAAATAAAATAAGTAAAAATTATGTAACTGGTTTATTTATTTTCCTAAAAAAGATGATTGGCATAATGTGATTTACAGTAGACTTGAGCATGTTTTATTTTGTTAGATATATTTTTAAATAGTAATATTGTTTTCACATATTATGTTTTTACTGTTAACATGGTTCTTGTTCGCAATAAATTGTCTGTATAAATTACAATGGTGTTTAGCGTTTGCATTTCCTTTGCATATAGCACTAATAATCTTTGGACTAAGTTGTAAAATTAAGTTATCTTCAACAAATAAAAAAAGATATATAAAATATTTACACTGAAATAGTACTATTTTAACGTTTCTTATCTGAAAGAAAATATTATAAGCGCACATACAATTATTATATCAAAAATTTATCTCCAAGTCCAAAATGAAAAGAAAGAAAGAAAAAAGTATGCACCATAATTATAATAAGAAAGCACCACAGAACTGGCGTTTTAAAGTAATAATTACAAAACTTTGAATAAACATCATAAAATGCAATAAACTAGCAACAACTGTTTCGGGTCGAAAGAACACATGACCCATCATCAGGCGGACAAAGTGGGCACGAGTGCTGCAGTCAAAGCAGCAACGCACAAACTTTAACCGCAGCACTGGTGCCTACTTTGTTCGCCTGACAAAAGGTCGTGTGTTCTTTCGACCCGAAAATTGTCGCGAGTTTACTCAAAGTTTTGTGATTATTACGCATCATAATTATTAAACATGCTTTTGATTACAAGAAGAATCTACCTCGTTAATAGCTCTCATTGAAGTTTTCATCATGAAGTGGCCAAATCAGAAAGATAGCGCGAATATTACAAAAAGATTTGAGAAGTTCTGAGATACCCATGAAATAAAGTAAATATTGATTTATCTTTTTTAAAAAAAGTGTTTTCATAAACCACTAAAAATGCATAAATTCTAAATTCAACTTATTTGACTTCCTGAAAAACACGAGTGATATTATATTTGTATAGCAGGTTTTTCCTGCTTCGTTGTTTACTATTAAAGGTTTTTCTTCATATTTTAATTAATTAAAAAAAATCTAATCAAAATTTCGTTACAAATAATGTACCAAATGAAAGGGGCATTTTTTCTGAATCCGTCGGTTTAATTATTTTTTTATCGGACCGTTAGATTTTTTTTTTTTTTAATTAACTAAAGTAAGAAAAGCTGGTGGCAGCAACACAGACAAACAGAAGAAAATCTCTCTTAGCCATTTATATATAGAAAGATATGCAACCCTCCATCAGTATTTTCATATTAACCTGTAAGTTTTACCCATATTTTGTTTCCTATTTAACTTAGAGATATATTAGTGTCATTAGAAAACTTATAATACAAGCTTTCAAATGATGTATCATATGTATATATTTTTTTTTAAATTTAATTTTAAGGTCAAACATTTTGACCTTCAATATCTCAAAAAACTTTTTTTTTTTTTCCTTTTAAAAATTATTTACGTTTATTATGTATAATTATTGAAAATTTCGTCAGGGGACGGCCATGGAATGCTGAGTTATAAATTTAAATGCAACCGTTCATCAGTATTTTTATACTAACATATAACGTAAGTTTTACCAATATTTTGTTCCTAAATTAGAGATACAAGATTGGTATCATTAGAAAGGTTATAATACAGGCTTTTAAATGATATATCACATGTATATATTTTTAAAATTTTCATTTTAAGGTCAAACATTTTGACCTTCAATATCTCAAAAAATACATATTTAATTTTCTTTAAAAAATTTTGTTATTCTTACGTTTATTATCTATAATTATTGTAAGTTTCAACATGGCACGGCCATGGCATACTGAGTTATAAATTAAAATGCAACTCTCTATCAGTATTTTTATAGTAACCTAAGGTAAGTTTTACAAAATAATGGCTGTCCCATGTTGAAACTTACAATAATTATAGATAATAAGCGTAAAAAATAACATATAAATTTAAATATATTTATATATTAAATAATTATATTTTTAAAAGAAAATTAACTGTGCACTTTTTGAGATATTGAAAGTCATAGGTCAAAATGTTTAAACTTAAAAAGAAAATTTTTAAAAATATATACATGTGATATGTCATTTAAAAGCCTGTATTATAAGCTTTCTAATGATACCAATCTTATATCTCTGAGGTAATTAGGGAACAAAATACAGGTAAAATTTACAAGGGAGGGTCACCAACTGTTCAAAAGGTATTTATACATATTATATATCATCTGAAAGGTCTTACTGAGCTGATAACAAAAATATCCATCTTATCAGCAAATGCGCCCCCTAGCGCGAGTTATTCCCAATTAAATTTTTTAAATTGCAGATTCTTTAATAATGTACTTCGTATAGTTTCTATCATTGTAATCAGCTTTGTAAAATATTCTCATTTTAAAAACCATTGTATATATTATTAGTAAAGGTCGCCAGTATATTGTTGTGGTTAACGTCCCTAACTCCCTCACAGTAGTTCCGGGTTCGAATCCTGGACAAAGCATGGATTTCTTAACCCTGTAAGTGGTGGCAATGTCCGCCCATTGGGTACTCCTTCACAAATGGTTATCAGTTCAGCGACCGCACAGTCAGTGCTCATTTGCAAGTACCGCGCAATTGAAAAATAAATAAATATACATGTTATATATATATAATGTAAAGAATTTTACTGTGTAATAATTACTTTGTGTCAACAATAAATTTATACAGGCTAAACATGAAAAGTATTAAAAAGGAGAAGAAAAGAAAAGTAAAGTAAAAAAGAAGCTATTGTAATTTTTATAGTAACGAAGATAACTATTAATTTTATATATTCATTTTCATTAAAATATTATATTGTAGGTAATAATATAATTATTAATTTTTTAAAAGTATACATTTATTTTCCCACTTATTTCCCCCCCCTCCATTACTATGTTAGTGCATTAAATTTCTTTTATTGTTCCTCCATTCAATGTCAATATCCAAAATATTGATTATGTCGATGTACAGGAAAATCTTTCTGATTGAAATATTTTACACATGGCTACATATACAGTAAAACCTCTCTAAGTTGGACACCTACGGTTCCAAGAAAAAGTGTCCAACTTAGAGAGGTGTCCAACTTATAGGGGTTAGACATAATGTTAATGGATACATTCCGTTCCGAGAAAAAGCGTCCAACTTAGAGGGGTGTCCAACTTACAGGGGTGTCCAACTTGAGAGGTTTCACTGTATAAAGTATTGGATTTATAAATTTAATGCTGTAACAAAATAATTATTAAACACATAATAAAATACTTTTCTAACAATATAAATATTCATAATTAGCACGAAAATCTGTTAAATTGATTATAATGATAGAAATTCTACAAAGTACATTTCTGAAGAGCAATTTACAAACTTTAATTGAGAATAAGTCACGCTAGGAGGCGCATTTGCCGATTAGATGGATATTTTCGTTATCTGCTCAGTTAGACCTTTAAGATGATATATAACATGCTAAAATACCTTTTGAACAGTTGGTGACGCTCCCTTGTTAGTTACATTAGTATGAAAATACTGATGGAGGGTTGCATTTTGATTTATAACTCAGCATCCCGTGGCAGTCCCAAGTTGAAACTCACAGTAATTTTATACAGTAAACGTAAGAATAACATATAATTTTTAAAAGAAAAAAAAAATGATGTTGCGGGTCACAGGTCAAAATGTTTGACCTTGAAATGAAAAAATATAAACATATGTGCATATGATATATCGTTTGAAAGCCTGTATTGAAAGCTTTCTAACGATACCAATCTTGTATATCTGAGACAGTTAGGGACCAAGCTATAAGGACATTCGTAACACAAGAATTTTGAAAAATTGCACTTTTTTTTAACCACTTTTGCAACCCTGTATATCAAAAACTAAAAGATATCGGGACTTATCAATTGTAATATTTAGAATTTTCATTCATGAACCCTGAAACTCACTTTTGATAGATTGGAGTGGAAGACTGATTTTCTTACCAACTATGAAAAATACCAGAGCCGGGAATCGAACCGGGGTCTTCCGCTTAACGCGCGGATGCTGTAACCACTGAGCTACCCTGGCCGATAACCAGCTCGGCATTTCTCACATAATATATACGTTAGCAAGGTCACAGAGTCTGCATTAGGGCAGCTATATAAAGTGACAAATTTGAATATGGCACAACTCCAATAGGCCACGAAATTGTAATTTAAAAATTTCATTCATTAACCCTGAAACTCACTTGATTGGAGTGGAAGGCTGATTTCTTACCAACTATGTGAAAAATAACTAGAGACGGGACGGGAATCGAACCCGGGTCTTCCGCTTGATTAATTGGTTTACATTCATTTCTCTGTAAGATAAATAAATGAGCCCAATTTCATAAATATCTGAGGGGAGGGGGGTCAGGTTTTTAGCTGTGTTGATTTGACGTGGTTTATAAATATTAATTCGTTTTGTGGACATGTTAATGTTTTGTGTGTGTAAAACTTTATAATCAAGGTGTTTATTTTTTTCAAAATCTTGCGGGCAGTGGCAAAAAAAAAAAAAAAAAAAAGCCTTTTCAGAAAAATAAAGTGTTAAAAATAAGAAATGAAGTGAAGTTTATTGACATCACTTGCAATTTTGTTCATAGCTTTTGATCCAAAGTACGTAGAATCATAAATGAAGCATCAAAACGTTACTATTTCAACACATATATATTCACACACACACACACATATATATATATATATATATATATATATATATATATAATTTGAATAATTTAATACCTTTGTAACACTCAGCAAACAAAAGATAGATGAAAATACCAACATACAGAGGCTGTTCGCACATTTTTTAGACGATTTTGATGGAGTGTACTGAAACAATTTCACTCATATTTCGTGTTTTATTTGTTCAGTTTGATAGCTCTTGTTCTTAACTATCATTCTACACCGTAATTTCTATGATGATAATGCTTTTTATAATATCGGAAGAGGTATATTTTTCTACTCCTTGAACGGCTTTCCAAAGTCCACAAAGCGTTGTAGGTCTGTGTTTGGATAATGCTGATTTTAAGAGTCAAAAACACAAAAATACAACAGTGATACATCAGGAGATTTAGCAGGAATATCAGTGAAGTGTATGATGGTTTTAATTCCCGTGTTTTGTTCCATTTTTTTCTAGAAAAGCAATTGCGGATTGTGATGTGTGGCTGCTTGTTTTGTCTTGATACAGTTCAATCGATTGATAGCATTGTGGATAAAGATCTGGATTTTCATTTTTAAAAAATGGAATTAAAATATGTTCTTGATAGTATTTAGAGCTGATTTTGACATTTTTGTCACATTTCTTTTGCTTTTATCTTGCGCTTGTTTGAAAAACCAGTGACAATCATAAATCCTTTAGAAAAACTTTCTTTTGATTCTTTGAACCATGTAGAAAAAAAAAAAAAAAAAAAAATCTCCACTTTTGTGATAATAAATTGATCTTTTTTTATTGCAACCACTTAAATAGACCCAAGATTCATCTACTGTTGCGACCTTTTTCCATTTTTCTCCTGATAAATGCTTTTCATAAAGATTTCACTAAAAACTCGCTTTGGAAAGAGCGGAAACGCATCTTTCCATCTACTTCCTTTTTAAAAGCGCATTTTTGCATCTAAACAAAAATTCTAAATATCAGAAGATAAATAAAACTTACAAAAACATAACTGTTGTGAAAATAAAATTCTCCATGCAAACGATTTTTTCTTACCGCGAAATAAAATCGTCTAAAAAATGTGCGAACAGCCTCTGTATAATTAAATTTTAAATGAGATTTATTTCGAATAAAATCATTGTCACGGTAATAATTTAATTTGAGTACCAATGATTAGTAAAAACAAGTTAAAGTACTTACGCAGAAGAGAAATGACACAATCATAACACATAAACCTAACGATGAGATAAGTTTGCAAAAACCATTAAAGTAATAGAAACAGTCAACATTTTATAGAAAAGAGAAAAGGATAAAATTACCAAACAGATCCGATAAAAGGAAATTGAAAAATATATGTATAAATGGAATTTTTTTTTTTAAGGGTAAGATTCCCTAGAGCCCTTAATCACGCAATGCGTATTTTAATTTTATATTGCGCAATTATTACTTTATTTTATTTTTAATAGAAGAAAGTATTTGATATTGGATTCATAAAACTTCTAAGCTTCCGGTTTTTGATGGACTTAAAGTTTTGGGAGGTCCGGAATACTATTTGACCGTATTTAGAAAAGTATTAGGCGAAAATTTTGTGGTAGCTCTAGCTCAAGAACCAATGCACTGAATTTCATAAAAATCTATTTGTAATTGCATGGTGGCATAAATTGGTGCAAATCATTCAGTAGGCTATCGATGTACCAAACTGTGCAGCGAATTTTCTCATTTACGGGAAGACTCTACACCAGCCTTTATTGTGTGTAATCGCCTGAGGTCTCAAGATTTTCAAGTATTTTATGATTTCGTTTCTTATAGAAAAATATGAAAATCAGAGATATATAAATATTTCCTTATCTCATTTAGTATGAAATGTAAACTGCTTGCTCGTTCTATTTCCCATGAAATTAGAATCTACATTCACAAATATTCCAGACTTATTGAAGTGCATTTATCACTCTTGCCTCGTCTGTTGAAGGAATAGAACACGTGACTGACACACATACAAAAATAATAAAAGGACGGGACGAGGGACGATATTATCCAACTTCTAACATTACACAAAAGAATTCGAGACAGATAATTTGTCTTTTGGGCATTTAAAAGCTTTTAAATGAACAACTTTAGGCAACTATGTCACAATGCTGTGGAAAATTACTATTTACTACCAATTGTCCTGCCTTAAAGTCATACATTTTTTTTTTTTTTTTTACACTTTAAACATGCACAAAGCTTTTTGTAAGCCTTTATTGTGTTTGACACTATTTATTCACTTTTAAAGATTTGCTCCAGGCATCTTAGTAGAGGCTGCAACATAGTGACACTTGTATCATGGGTTTTTCTTTTACATAGAGCGCGAAGAAACCTGGATTGATAGGTAAACTGGCTATTGCTGTCTCATGTGCTTTGTCACCCTAAATCACTCATTACCTCAAATCCTTTTTTCCTTTTCCTCTTTTTTTCTTTAAAAAAAAAAAAAAAACTTCGTTCCCATTTATTTTTGGGATTATTACTCATTCCCTGTGTAGCGGATGTTACTTGAGCTTATTAGTGAAAAATATAATTTTTGAATGTGTTTGTTTCACTTTAATCAGAAATAGGTATCTTATTATACCCTTAATGTTTATGCGAAAAATTCTTCAATTAAACAAAAATATTTTTGTTATAATTTTGTCTATATTTACAATATGTTAATTAATAGATAATAATCAAGTCAGAGCTCAATAAAAGTCGATTTTTGGGGCTTTTCTTTTTTTTTTTTTTTTTTGTGAAATTTGTGTGTGTGCGTGTAAAAGGGGGTGGGAGAGAGATGTATAATGCCTTCCATTTTTTAAATCACTCTGATGTCTAATATTACTAAGTTAGTGTTTGAAGGTAACCAAGTACAGGCAGCCATATGAAATAATACTGATAACATAATTTTATAAATAGGGTCATTAAATAACAAGAAAGAAAAATCATGCAGCACGCATTGATTAGTAACACTTTCTAACTGTACGTAATTGTATCGAATAACTTTTAATCTGAAAAAGTTAATCATATCACATTCTATACAAAACATTATTTTAGAATATTAAAAATACATGTGAATGTTTTTATGATTTTTACAATAGAAAGATTTTAAATATAACTTTTAAAAAAATTTTGTCCTTAAACTTAATTCATTTTTTTTTTTTTTTTTTTTTTTTTTGTCTCTGTTAACAAACTAGTTGCACAGGATCTATTAATGTCATTTTAAATAGGGAACATTCCATAGTGAACTTGATTGTATCATTTAAAAAAAAAAAAAAATCTAAAAATATTTACCGACGCTAGGAGCCGGAAACAGATAGAAAGGTAGACAATCGGACCGACAGATACACAAATTGAAATCACATTCCCACTAAAAATATAAGAGGTTAAAACGCTTAATGTAAACGAAAGTGCAATTCTATCACATTTTTATTAATAGCTCTTAATATAACTGAATATTTTTGTGTGGCCCTTTAAATCTAATGCTAATCATACTATATTATATAGAAGGCACTCTTTTGTACATACGATTTATTTCAATTGCATTAAGCTTTGTGCAAAGCAAAATTATTTAAATTTGGTTTATAAAAATAACTCTCACAGAACGCGATGCTTTGGAATACTTTCAAGTGCCATGTACAAAAAAAAGTTAGAAATGTACTTGATTTTACATAGGAAACATCCGAAAGGGAACTTGAATAACAAATTAAAATTTCATTAAAGTTTCTATACAGTAAAGGTATTAAAATATGGTTTATAGAAACTCCTCATAGAACACAAAGCTTTCGAATATTTTTGGGTGCCCCTGTACACAAACCAGTAGAGGTATAAACTTCATTTTCAAACACCCGATAGTGAACTTGAATAACATATATCAATTTCAAAAAATTGCATAAATATTTACGGGAGTTAAAGCACGGACAGACGGACATATACACAAATTGAAATCATATTCACACTTGACAAATGTTAGAAAGTGTTAAAAACGCTTAATGTAAACGAAAGTACAATTCTAGCAAATTTTTATTAATAGCTTTTAATATAAATGAATATTTCTGTGTCACCCTGTAAATCTAATGCTGATCATGCTATATTCTAGACAAAGCATTCTTTTGTGCACACAAATAATATATTTCAATTTCATAAAACTTCATAGAAAGTAAAGTTATTAAAATTTGATTTACAGAAATATCTCTCATAGAACACAATGCTTTGGAATACTTTTGAGTGTCCCTGTACATAAACCAGTGGTGATATTTACTCTATTTTCTACAGGAAACATCCAATAATGAACTTGAATAACGTATTTCAATTTCATTAAGATATGTATACAGTAAAGATATGAAAATATGGTTTATAGAAATACCTCTCATAGAACACAATGCTTTGAAATATTTTCAGGTGTCCCTGTACACAAACTAGTAGAGGTATAAACGTCATTTTCAATAGGGAACATGCGATAGTGAACTTGAATAACATATATCAGTTTCAAGAAATTCCATAAATATTTACGGGAGTTAGAGCGCGGACAGACAGACAAACCGAAGTCATTAACACTTTTTAAACCTTGTTGGAAAGTGTTAATAAAAAAAGAGAGAGAAAGAAAATCTAATAAAAATGCTGTTTTTATGAATTTCAATATTTTGAATGGCTTATTTATAATGTGGAATTTTTGGTAGGAGTAGCAAAACGCCCCAAATTTTTCGTGAATTGACCCCCTACAAATTATTATAAATTTAGTATCTTAAAGCTATATTCTCATCTCATTACTGTTTAAATATTTTGACAAGTAGACGTCTATTTTTTTTTTTTTTTAAGGGGGGGGGGGGGGGTTGGTGAAGGTTTGAATAATAATTTGAATTTGAGTTTACTTTCATTATTATTACCCGACTACTGGAGAGTAGCTAACGGAAGTATTGTAGATACTCGGTTAAAATTTTCGAATTCGTATTTCACCTGATTTAAATGTGTTAAGGTCGTCTGAGTCCAAAAAACTGGTTTTTGAAGATTGATCAGTGTGTTTGTGGAATCTTTTGTCATTTCTCAAAAACGAAAAAAATCGAACCTAGGTCTCACTCATTGACCTAGCCGTTTGGAGTTTTCCGGCCTTAAACCCTACAACCAACCAAAACGAAAAAAAAAGAACAACAAAACTTAATATATAAATAAGACATGCCCGGCGTACAGACGAGTGTGCTATCATTTGGTGAAAACTGGTAAACCGAAACCCGAAAGTGAGACTTCTGTATTTTAATTTAAGAGCCCGTTTCACTTACTGTCGCTGAAAGCCCAAGGGTCATTCCATGTCAGATCATCCAGGGGTCGTCACCCCAAGGTTGGCAGATTTTAATGAAACTTGGTGAATTTGTTCTGTACAAGGACATAAGAACATATACCAAATGTTTTCTCTTTATGACAATTAGTTTCAGAGTTATAGCACCTCAAAGTCTTAGCAAAAATAAGCACAAAGCGATGAACTGCCCATTCAGCTACTCTGCATAATTCTACATTTTTTGCTCTAAAACAGTTATTTTTTAAGATAGTTTTTTTTTTTTTTTTTTGCCTTTTACTCTGTATTAAATGGGTAATGAAAATATAAAAAAAAATATTTAAATTTAACAATCATTAATACAGTTTAAAAAATCTTAGTCTAAAAATAATTTTTTTCTGAAAGTTTGACCTGTACTTGAAAATTTTCTATAACATAAGTCACTCTCCAAAACTCAGTAAATCAGTTACACCTTTAAAAACTAGATAAAAAATGGAAAAAAATGACATAATAAAATTTGTGGGGTTTTGAGTTTTTCCCAACTTAGAGCAGATTAAATTTCTAACTTTTGAAAATATTAAATTCAGACACGCACTAGCCTTGGCTATTGCTAACTGAAACAAAAATAAACTCTCTCTCTCTCTCTCTCTCATATATATATATATATATATATATATTTTTTTTTTTCAGTTTATTAATTTGAAATGTTTTCATTATATAAACAAAATAAAAGAAAATAGTTACTTTTATATATTATGCTTTTAAATATTTTAACTGTAAAGTGGACTAAATTTTAATTCTTAAGGCCGTAAATTAGAAGCATATTAAATTATAGTTAATTAAATCTATTTATATAATTAGTTAACTAGATTTTGTGCTTTTTTATAATCTTAAAAGAATTGCAAACAAATTGTATTTAGAAAAAAAAAAAAAAAAAGAAAACTGAAGGTAATAATATAGATTAATAATACTGTAAGAAAATGTATATATGTTTCATAAAATAATTTTCAATAATTATTTTTATTGAAGTATTTGGAATATAATTAGGTTATTTTTATCACAATGTACATTTAATTTTAAAAATCATTCCCGATAACTGTTACAAGTTAGAAAAACCAACATCCTTTTTTTAACTCATCTGTTATTAAAAATTTTATTTGTCTTTCAAGAAATGCTAAAATGCTTGGTAGGGAGAGAGAAAGGATAAAGGAAGAGAGGATATAAAGATAATAAAAACAATGCTTTGACATGTTGATTCATAAATACATAGGCAGATGTTATCAGTTGACCATCTGTATTTAGTTTAGTCGGAACAAGCAGGGGTTAATTCAGGTTTTTGAAAATGGTACCCCATTTGCGAATTTTGTAAATTCGTGAAAAAAAAAAAAAATCATTTTGTGAAAGTTAAAAATGCCATGTGAACAAATAACTGAAATGCACAAAGCAATTTATACAATTTTAAAATACTAATAAAAATGGAAAAGTTGTAAAATAATTATATTTATGTCGATTGGGTAAATACCTAAATTGAAGCTTTTTATGTTTTTTTGTAAAATATATGAGTATGTATATTACGTGACATTTCAAACCATCTAAGACATCATATAGTATAGACTCGTTTCAAAAGTCATAAATTTTAAAGATCTCAAAAAGCAAAGAATAAATATGTTATTCTCTAATAAGCAAATAATATTCACCTTACTAAATACTAAAATATAAAGCTGTTATATATACATTCTCCCTCCTCTCATTTTGTGTCACATTGACAATTTTTAAACAGCACTGAAGGAAAAGCTAAATGACCAATTTCAGGGTATTTGAGATAATGGAATATTAGATTTTTTTTCCCCAAGCAATAATTTTGAAGACTTTAAAATGTACCTAAAAGTAAAGATTTAATACTTTTACGTATAAACTGAATTTATCTGCCCTGAAATTGAAATTTAATGTTCTAAACCTTTTTACTCTCCTGGGTGATTCCGCTAGGCTTTCAAAATCCTGGGACTCATGGGTTCTGAAAATTTGGGTTCTTTTTTCAAAAAAGGAAGTCCCCATATAAATTAATTTAAATTTATATATTATAAAGATATACATTAAAATTATTTTATTGTAGTTTAAATAAATTTTCTCAGCTCTCTTTGAGATTATCTTAAAACTATTATGTAGGAGGTTGTTGCTGTTAAGAAACAACTGAAAACGCTTAGCTCAATGCGTTCTGGATGTCTGATTACAAAATTTGTCAATATTTTGAATTTTAAATCAGTTTTATCATCACTATTCTAAAATAGAACTCTGCCATTTTTTTTAATGATTAAATTAATTAAAAATTGTTAAAAAAAAAAATAGTATGTTATGGCCTTCATAAAACTTTCTTCTATATCGTTCTATATAACAGGGCCACATATTGTTAGGATGGGAAAATATCTGTGATGGAAATGGTGGAACAGTAAAAAGATCTGTAATGAAGAAAAGTCTTCAAAATGTTTACCAATCCACACAAATCACAAATGCCTACCAAATGTATGAGTTTTTTTGTGGTTTGATTTCAAAAATATTTTTCTTTTATTTAAATGAAACAGAAATAAATATCCGTCGAAAGGAACTTTAAAAACGATTTTCGAAAGGAATAGCAATAACGGGAACAAGGAGTCATCATTTTTTTAATCCCATAACAACAGATGAAATGATCATAATGAAGTGCACAAGTTTGGATCCTGATATATCTCTCAAGTGGAACTTTTATACTGGAGAAGAAAGAACAATGCTATAAGATGTTGAACCAAGTCCCCAGAATTATGTTGTAGTATGTGTTTATGAAGGAAACTTTTGGATTGGATTGATGAACAAAATAAATAAAACAGAAGGAGATTATTCAATCCAATTCATGCATCCACACGGTCCTCCTGAAACATTTTATTGGTCAAAACAGCTGAGTGCCTTGTTGTACCCCTTCAGCACATTTTATGCACAGTTGATACTCCAGAAGTGATATCACAAGTTGGGTGTTACTATAAAATGGGATCTAAAACTAAAAAAGAAATTGATGAAAGTGGAATACATCCAAGAAAAACTATTGAAATCTGTAAAATATTAAAACAAGTCCTTCCGGCTTAATTCGGAAGGGTAGGTTGATTTATTTTTCCTTATCAAGTTCAAAATGGCGGCTACAAATATTAATGCACTTGGTAGAAATATTGATGTAGGCTATGCACATATGGATTTTTAAGCAAATCGGTTCATAAATATCTTTTTATGTGAATTTAAAATTTTCAAGTGGCCGGCGCTTGTTTTGTTTTCAAGTGGTCGTCTCCACTTGAAAACAAAATGGCGGAGCAACTTGGTTAACAAATTCATCTAAGTTATTTATAAGATAAGTTAAGACACTGTCCAAATTTGGTTCGATTTGGAGTATTATTTCAGAAGTTATTGTGATTTTAAATTTTCAAGTGGTAGAATGATTTCAAGTGGCCCCGCTTAACTTAAGATATCTACCACTTTATTAAAAATGACGGATAAATTTCATTAATAAACTTCATTGAGACCCTTATGTGGTCTGTATTTACATCAAATTTCAAACAAATTCGGAATACGCGTTTTACAATTTGAATTTGAAATTTTCAAGTGGTCCCCACTTGAAAACAAAATGGCGGAGCAACTTGGTTAACAAACTCATCTAAGATATTTATAAGATAAGTTAAGACACTGTCTAAATTTGGTTCGATTTGGAGTATTATTTCGGAAGTTATAGTGATTTTAAATTTTCAAGTGGTAGCCTGATTTCAAGTGGTCCCACATAACTTAAAATATCTGCCACTTGGATAAACTTCATGGCGGATAAACTTCATTGAGACCCTTATTTGGCCCGTATTTACAACAAAATTCAAGCAAATCTTGTTTTAAATATGCTTTTTACAATGTCGGTTTGAAATTTTCAAGTGGCTGCCACTTGAAAACAAAAAGTCGGAGCAACTTGGTTAACGAACTCATCCAAGATATTTTTATAAGATCAGTTCACTGTCCAAATTTGGTTCGATTTCGAGTATTATTTCGGGAGTTATCGTGATGACAAAATTTTCATTATAGATAGATGATATACGAAGTGATTGCAATAGGTCGATTTCTAAAGAAATCAACCTAAAAGAAAAACACTTTTCTACTTATATGCAAGTAACTAAAAAATATATATTTTATATGCTTCTTATAAAGAATTTAACAAATTATAAAGAATTTTTCATTCTTTTATTTACATGATAAGAACACTTAACTTTAAAAAGTGTAAAAATATGTATATACTTTCTTTTGTAACTAGCAATAGGCAAGTGTGATGGGTATGTTTGTATTTTTAAAAGTTAGAAACTTAATCTGCTGTAAGTCGGTGAAAACTCAAAACCCCACTAATTTTATTGTACCGTTATATTTCATTTTTTATCTAGTTTGTAATGGTATAATGGGTTTGTGGGGTTTTGGAGAGAGACTTGTGATATAAAACAGTTTTTGAGTACAAGTTAAAATTTTACAAATATTTTATTTTTGCACTTTTCTGAAAATTTTAACTACATTACTGATTTTTAAACCTAAATCTTTTTCTGTAATTACGTTAAGCATTTAATACTGTATTAAATGCAAAAAAAAAAAAAAAAAAAATAACTCTCTACCTCTAAAAATAATTTTTTTAGAGTAAAAAATGCAGAAGTATTCAGAGTAGATCAAAGAATGGTTCATTGTTTTATACTTATTTTTGGTAAAACTTTGAGGTGCTATAATTCTGAAACTAATTGATAAAAAGAGGTATCATTTACTGTGTGTTCTTATATCCATATACAGAACAAATTCACCAAGTGTCATTAAAATTTGCCAACCTTGGGTGTCAAAATGCATTTTAGCTGGATGATTTGACATGGAATGACCCCCAAGCTAATATCATTCTGTGGAAATTTTTTTTTTTATAACTCATTAACTAATACATATTTTTAAATTCTGTTTTCACATTCAGAAAATTTACATCTATTAAATTAACGGACCTTTTCTAAAAACGAATTTTTTTTTTTAATATTTTATTTTGAAAAACTGCAAAATGAAAAATTTCACATATTGAAAATTCGTATTTTACAGCTTCAAAATAAAATATTGAAAAAAAAAAAATCCCTTTATTTAAAAAAGGTTTGTCAATTTAACAGTTGTGAATTTTCTAAATGTGAAAACAGAATTTAAAAATATGTATTAGTTAATGAGCTACAGTAGAACCTCGATCCATCCTTTTTCACGGAGTGCGTGTAAAAAGAACAAAAAAAAAAAAAAAAAAGAAAAAAAAAAACGATGAAAACGGGAAAACGACGAATACGGGTTAAAGTTAAAACACGAAGAAAACTATTTTTATAGATTAATACACACAAATATATACAGTGTACAACTAATAAACACTAATTTGTTATTTTCTAAACTGTCAAAGAAATAAATCAATGTTGTAGAACATTAAGTAAAATCAGTATTTCTAACGATTTCATATATTTGGTTCAATGAAACATTATTAATTTAATATTAAACATTATTGAGAATAACCACTAAAATGAAATTTTTTACGCAGTATAATACTGTAATCACAAAAAAAAAAAAAAAGCCCCGAAAATTAAAATCTGGGTCGACCTCTGATTCTGCTTTTGATTTGTGAGCTTAAAATTTTATGAGTTCAATTTTTATTGAGAAATTAATAATATAAGGAGTTGATCGAGTCTGCTGCGATCTTTGATGGCAAGTAAAAAACTAATTTTATAAAGAAAAAAAAAATTCCATTTAATTGCTTTTTTGTGAAATCTATAATCTAAGATCGAAGAATACTTGAGAAATAAAATTATAAACTGTTAATGTGGCTTTGGTTAATTAAATATTACTTTTCTTTTAAAATGTCTAATTTTCAATCGAATTTAGAAATTTTTTATCTGTGACACTCATGACTGTTTTTAGCCAATTTATCAAAATCGATTAAAATTTCGCGTTTTGTATTATGTATTTTATAAGAAAAGATATTCTACACTGTAATTAAAAAAAAAATCATCTAACAGTTAGTGCTGATGAAGGGACCTAGTTCCTAACATAAATTGGAATGTGGAAGTTTGACAACTGGTAAATTTTAAAATATTAATGCAAAGTGGCCTGGGGAAATTAATAAATAAAACCTCTTATAAAATCTCAAATTTTCAACCGAATTCAACCCTACGTCAGGCGCACCCTGCCTGAGAGGCCAGGTAAATACTTATTGTTAAAATACTTGTACTACAATCAATAAATTCGCACTTATGCATCAAATTTTCGTTTATTACTTTCTATTCACTCCTAATAAGGTCACCATATGGGTGTTTTTGAATTAAAAATCATGTGTAGGATATTTAGAGAATAAAATATAGAACGGGCCTCTCAGGCAGGGTGCGTCCGACGGAGGGTTAAAGATTTTTGGACTGTGAGCTCATAATCACTATTTATAGCTAATTTTTAACTTTAATCATAATCGACTTAAAATTTTCGGTGTTTAAAATACTCATTTTCTTACTCCATCCACAAAGCCACGTGAATTAGAATTTAATATGATTTAAAAGTTGGAAGATTGCCAGCTCGCAGAGATTTATCTAACATGATTTGTAAGTTGGAAGATTGTCAGTTCGCAAATACCAATGCAAAGGGACTTAAAAAAAAAAAAAAATCTATTTCTTTGGAGGCTATAGTGCCACAGATAAACAGACGAAAACTTCAAACTTTTTTTTTTTTTTTTCATTCTCTGGGGGGGGGGGGGGGGGTAATAAAATATAGAAGATTATTCTGTATAATCACTATACCAAACAACAAACTTCCTGCTTCTTTCGGTTTTCTTTTTCTCTCTATTTCTTTTTGTATTATGAATGCAATGGCAAATTATTTTAAAACTTGTTGTCATCTTATGTAATGTATAAAAAATATTTAAAGTGAAATTAAAGTAACAAGTCATTAAACAAATATTGTACATTTTTTACAACATTTTCAAAAGGTATATATGGACGAATCCCCTCCGTAATCGATGTTAAAGATCTTTAAAGAAGGCGACCTCCTTTTATATTTTTCTTTAACTTCACAGACTGCTCGTCTGTTCTCTTTCTCCCTGAAGCAAATAATCATCAGCTCAGGGTGGTTTCCATAAAAAAAAAAATTCTTTTTATCTAATTTTTTTTTCTTGTTTTACACTTTCATTACACGCATGTGTACTCAAAGAGAAGATAAAAAAGATATTGTGTTTATTCCATCATGCTTTTGTATTTTTTGGGCGAGAATTGGTTTGCGTACGTAGTTATACAAACATACATTCTTCGCTTTGTTTCCACATTTCTTTTCAATTTATTGATTAGTTATTAAGAATAAGGAAATGTTAACCCTTTGAGAAATGTTTTATGTCGCATTTTCTTTTCTACAAAAGGAAATCTTTTCAAATGTGTGTATTTTGTATCAAATGAAGTCAGCCCCTTCTCCCCTCCAAGATCTGTACAAACGTCAATGAATAATACGTAAAGCCATAAAATAAATACCAAATGAATTTTATACTGACTTGTTTTCCTTTTTTGAGAAAGTATGTGGATAAATTCAGTTTGCGATTATTATTATTCACATCTTATAATTGTGTGAACGAAGAGAAGAATAATACATAGCGCTATTACTTTTGGTAGGAAAAATTGGTGGCCACTAGTCAGGGAATCATGTAAACGTCGGGGAATTTTGACGAATATTGTAGAAATAGGTCATAATTGAAAGCTTGTAATTGTAAATTGCGAAGTTATTCGCTAATTTTGTGAACATTTTTGGGAAAAAAAGCACTATAGTCAGGGGAAATGGTGAAAAAGAGTCACGAAAAAGTCAGGGAATTAAAAAAAAAATTCCTAATGTTGGACACCCTATTGAAAAATATTAATATATTTGTCGGATTTAAAATTTTCACAGGTTGCGTTGTTGGTGTTATTGACGAGATTTCTTCAGTTATAATCTATCTGTTTCAATTCATCGATGTTTGCAGGACTTCTGTGGAAAAAGCCTATGAAATGATAATTTAAATGTAATGTAGAAATAATAATGTAAAAAAATTTAATTAAATTTTGTTTTTCAAAAATTATTACTGGATTAAAAAAAAATCGTGCGTCTCCATTTCTGTTTTACCTCACAAATCAAGTTGTAACAGTCCAACAGTGTTGGAAATTGTCTCCCACACTTTTAAACGAGGTTCGTTCAAACAAGTTCAGTGTTAGAATAGTTGCCACATCCGTCATATTTAAGGAAAAGCAACGGGTACTCTTTTAAATTGATCACCCTGTATATATCTTCTTTTGTTTTAAAAGTTTCGTGCCGCTTATTTTTACAAGAAAATACATGTCAGTTTCGACTCCCCCCCCCCCCCCCCCCACATCGTTTATGAAAAATAATTAGACTGATTTACTACGGGGGGGGGGACTAATTTAAAAATTTAAGATCACTCCCCCCCTTTCTTTACAAACAGAATCATAGTAATAAATAAAAAGAGCCTGGTATTATTTGCTCCATCAATAAATAAATAAAATTTAGTAGAAATGTAAAACAATCTCTTTTTACCTTTTAATTGCCATTTAACTTTAAAATAATCTTTTTATAACCCCCACCCTCCAAAAAAAAAAAAAAAAAAAAAAAAAAAAAAAGGCATTGCTTAAAGTTTACTCGTTTTATCCTCAAATATATCCCCAAATTTTCTTGAACACTGAGGGGCCGCGTGAATGGTATTTTACTGTATGTGTGTGTTTAATTTTTTTCTAAACAGTAATCAATGCAGAAGTTTTTATGAATAATCTGCTTCAAACGATATCTTCTAAATAAAGATTGTTTGCGCAATAAGTTTTCCAATTAGTAAAATATAAAATTCTTTTCTTTCGTGATGCCGTATGCGCATGAATGCTTAAGAGGCCTCTCCAGTTACCGTCCCCAGAAGCCAGAGTCAGTGTTATTCTATGGAGAATTTCGCCCCATTATAACTTATTAACTAATATATATTTCTTAATTCTGTTTTCACATTCAGAAACTTCACAACAATTAAACAATTTATCGCTTTCTAAAAATTATTTTTAAAAATTTTTAATATTTTATTTTGAGGTTGTAAAATGCGAATTTTCACAATGTGAAATTTTTCATTTTTGAGCTTAAAAACGAAATCTTAAGAATTAAAAAATTAATTTTTTAAAAAGCGATAAATTGTTTAATAGTTGTGAGTTTTCAGAAAATAAAAATGGAATTTAAAAATATGTATTAGTTAATGAATTATAACGGGGCAAAATTTCCCATAGAATAACATTGATTTCGGCTTTCAGAGACGATAGGTAGAGAGTCCCCTTAAGGCTATCTTTTTATTCAACATTTTACTTCAGGTTTTCAGCATATTATGAAATGGCGTAGGTCAATGGCGATGAAACGTTCATTCCTCCGGAAATCGAAAATACTATCTGGAAATAAGCCTCAAAATCAGGAAAGTATGAAATGGTATACTAACAGGTCGATTTCCGAAAGGGACAAGAACCCGTGAAATATAATAGAGCGGCTTTATTTCTCAGCTTCTGCTGAAAGGTGTATCTTGTTACGATGCTTGCACTTTGCACGTGTGTCATCTGTATCCTAATGAAATTCTTCTTATTTTCAGTACTATTTGAAGATACATTTTCAGCCTTACTGGTAATATAGTTCTTTTCAGTTTCCATCATATTATATAGGTATGGGGCAGTTATGTATTTACAAAATTTTTGATCTCTCTTTAAAAAAAAAAAAAAAAAAAAAAAAAAAAAAAAAAAACTTTTACGCGTTTTGAGGTGTGAAAAATCCGAAAATCACAAAAATTAATGTGATTTTAGACTGTGTCCAAATTATCCTAAAAGAAAATGATCGTAATGAAGTTGCACCAATTTTAAAATACATGTCACTTATATGATAGTGGCAAGAACTTTTTCATTTTCAACATTTTAATCTAAAAATTTAGTACGTTATTCGAAATTTAAAATTTTCTTAACGTGGAAGATGGAGGAAAGGGCAAAATTTCGTATAAATGTGCATTATAAGGATTGTTTTCATTGTAAAATAAGTTAGACGAGTTTTAAAATATATTTATGATAATGACATGAACATTATTGAATATCAACATTCTACTTAGAACAGGGTTGGCAATGTTTCGGACACTATGGTAAAAACCACGGCATAAAACATGGATTTTATCGTCCTATCTAAAACTGTAGTGTCCTAAACTATAGTTTTTAATAGAATTATATTTTATTAAAATAATTTAAATATTCAAAAAATTTACAAAGTAATTATAATCATGTGTGCATATGCATAGGTAATTATTAATTCATTGTTATTTTGTCACATTTTCAAGTATTTGTCATTGTTTTAATAGTTTTGATTCTATAGTGAGAGATTGTAATATACAAGAGTAAACTATTTTTATTACTGAAGCTTTAACCCTTAACTAAACGTACACGCGCTTGATATTTTAACACAAGTACATGCGTAGTGTATTTTATACACCACCAAAATATCAAATAAACCTTAACAACACACTTGTCCACAGGACATCTTGAGGATGCCTTTCGGAGAAGATGGGTTGTTAGGTAAAATAAATTAAACAAGAAAAAATATGTATGCTACAGTTGGCAGCAAAAGTATCCGAATACTAGCAATAATCCCTGTCTACTCATAATACTGCTTTGTTAAATAAATCCTTGTTGAACCATGTACCTAGTCAGTCTAAGAACATGATTCGACAAGGATTTATTTAGCATAGTAGAAGCCAAGCAACAGATACTAGATCACTGAAACACCAATGACCAATAAGATTGAAAATATATATATATATATATATATATATATATATATATATATCAGTGGATGAAATGCACTAATGTAAAGAAACCAGATGAGATATATTAATTAACAGCCTGCAAAACAAACGAATCAATAAAGTAAAACAACAAATTTTAACTTAAAACCATAAACTTATCAAAATTAATGAAAAAACAACCCAAGAAACGCAAGATAGGATGAAGGAGGCAGGCGGCAAGACTTGTGACTTGCCTGTGGGGTTACACTAGTTTCACGCCGGCAACACTCCCCCAGCCTGCCACGACCAGAACAGGAACCATATGGATTTAAAAATGCAAAATTTCAAAGCGGATGAACAACAATGAAACCACGAAGCAACAATGAAATTCACCGATTGATTACATTGTGTTTAACAGTATAATATATGTTGAGAAAAAGTCATCTTGAAATATATATATATATATAATTTTTTTTTTCCCAATGAAGAAAATATATATGCAGAATTTAATTACTTAAATGCATATTTATTTTTACACACGTCTGCCAGCATTAAAATGCATAAACTTCATAGTCTAATTATAACTTTAAAAAGATACCGAAAATAAACGTAAATATATATATATATATATTTTATTAAGGAAAATTTTTTATAAAAGAATTTTTAAACAAAATTTCTGTAAAATAATAGATAAGTAAGTTATGGGAAAAAAAAAAAAAAAAATGAATAAAAATAAATTAGCTGATTATTTAGTTTGAATATATTATCGCACATTTTTTATTGTTAAAAAAAAAAGGGGGGGGGGGGGTTATTGAATTTTTTTATTTTATTTAGCTATTGTTAAATTTTAAATTTCTTTTCACATATTAACTAGCTAAATTTTCAGTGTAAAATACCTTTAATTGCTAATTATAATAAGAATTTAAGAATGAAGGGGTTACGAAATGGAATTTCTCATAATTTTAAGTTTTAGACACTTTTGGACTGTAAAAAACACCTGTCCTGTTCAAAATCAGCTTCGGACGTCCTAAACCCCGACCTTTACTTAGAAGTTAAAGATTTTTTTTATAATATGACAGAATAGCGTAATTTTTCACATAAACTTGCATTATAGGAATTATTGCTGCATTCGAAGTAGTATGGAGTTGCATGCAAATTAAAATATGAAGTATAGTTTCAATGTAATTAATGCATTAGGTTAAGGTATTTAAGTGGAGGAGGGTAGCGCAGTGAGTGGAATTTTTCAGTTTACGACTGTGCCTTTCAGGAAATATATGATGGGGTAACTGAGCGTAGCAAGTTATAAATACTTTTAAAGAGTTATTAAAGGACAATTATAGGTGTAAATGATTAACATTCACACAGCAATTCAAGTATTTTCTTAAATACTACACAAAAAATGCAACTGTGGAAATACATTTTTAATCTCAGTAAACTGTCTTTTTCTGCTGAATTCAATTGTGCAATTGAATTTTTAAAATAATTTTCAGATAATTTTATAAAATTAGTGGACTTCGCAAGATTGTGAAAAGTAAGGTAAAAGAATAAAAAAGTTAATTTTAAAAGCTTCGACAATCTTCTAATTCGAATTGCTGATGCGGTGAACAGATTGTTTATAGCAAATGCAAATTTTTATTGAATAAAAAATGGAACCTCCTTCTGAAAGTTATTAATATTATATACATCAATTTACGGATTTCAGTAAAAATTAATTAATCAATAGGAAATTGATACACTTTTTTTAAACAATGCAACACGAAAGTGGCCACTGCTAGCAAATTTATTAGCAGGCCACTTTTTAGTAGTAAGTAGCCTTGTAGCCAGCGCTAATTTTGCTGCTTAGCATAGCCCACTTATGCCTACTACTTTTTTTTTTTTCTTTTCTTTTAACTGTTAATAAAAATCAACATTTTTACTAGTGTGTGGTAGTTTGTAATTTTTGATCGCATTATTTCACGGGCTTTACAAATCCTACTATTTTTAATTCTCAATCTCATATATAACTATTGAGATTGAGACTTTTGAGAGATCACATCTTTTGAGATTGACATTTTTATATTGGTTTTTAAATATTCTCGCTTTAGGAATTTAGAGATAAAGAGGATAGTAATATTTAATTTTAAATAATTTTGTAATTTTCTGTTTAAAAACAGGAAAATATTGCTCTCCTTTGCCATAGTGTCGTCCATGCATTCGATCCCCGGATTTAACGCAACACGAACATTCACTTTTACATCAGCACATTAAAAGTATTTTACTTAGTAGTTAAATAAAACCATAGATTGTGGGAACGTTTTTAAGGAAATTTATAACAAAATTCTGGTTAAAGCCATGTTTATAGTAAAAAAAAAAATTATAAAAACTAAAAATATATATAGTTGAAATATAATTATTAAATGTATATTAAAATTTTTGATAATTATTTAAATAAGAAAAGAATAAATAAATCATATATATATATATATATAGTACATTATTATAGTTTAACAATATATTCTAAACATATTTGAATAGTACTTTGTTTTGTGGATTCAATGGTAAGTTAATTGAAAAAAAAAAAATAAATAAATAAATAAATAAATAAAATAAAAGTTTGAATACTGTCTGAAATTTAATGCAAATTTTTAGCGTTCAAGCATTAAAAAAAAAAAAGGCTACTTTTCGAAAATGAATTAATTTATCAATGTATCCACAAAGTAATACCCAAATATGTTTTAAGTATGTTGTTAAACTATAATATTGATATTAGCAAGGATATATTAAAAATTTTCTAAATAAATAAAATAAAACTAGCTGGAACCCGTCGACTTCGACGGTCACTTTATTGACCGTAATGTTTCAAAAATCGTCGTATCATTATTTAAATGTATTTCAAGTTAAAACATCTAATATAATTTACAACATTTCACTTAAAAAAAAAAAAAAAAAAAAAAAAAAAAATCTGGAGTGACTCCACTCGACTTTCCGAACATTGAGTAACTAACAGTTTTGTAGATAAAATAAAGAAAGAGGAGTTGCTAAACAAACAAAAGAGAGAAAACCATAATAGAGTGTTTGAGTATTTTTCTCCATATATCACACGAGGTTTTATTTAACGCTACTGAACTTTGAGCCCATAGATCATAATGATAAAGAATTTTTCGTTGTGTCCCTGTAAAAATCTATAAATGCTAGATTCACCAAAATGCTTATAGTTAGCGCAACAGTGATTTATAATATTCATACAAATTTTCAGCTCAATTGAATAAGGCGTTTAGATGCTATCGCACTTTTAAAAATTTGGTCTCATAGGCCATAATGATAAAGAATTTTTCTTTGTGTCCCTGTAAAAAAAACTATAAGTGCTAGATTCTCCAAAATTTATACAGATTGAGTATCTGTGACCTATAATATGTGTATAAAGTTTTTGCTCAATGGAATAAGGCGTTTAGATGCTATCGCACTTTTAAGATTTTGGTCCCATAGGCCATAATGGTAAAGAATTTTTCTTTGTGTCCCTGTAAAAAAACTATAAGTGCTAGATTCACCAAAATCTATAGGGTTCGTACTATGGTGACTTACAATATACGTACCAACTTTCAGCTTATTCGAACAAAGCGTTTAGACGCTAGCGTGTTCACTCACAGACATACACACATACATACACACATACACACACACATACATACATCATCTTAAAAATAGTGGAAACGGACTCAGGGGACCTCGAAACGTATAGAAACATCAAAATCTCCAATTCGGATTTTTGACATGATTACAATACTTTCCTCACTATAGTGTTCGGAAAGTAAAAAGAAATTCTGAAAAATGGTTATAAATTGAAATACTATATATGACATCACTTTCTACAAAGTACTGTCAATGTGACGTTAAACTGACTCCAAATAAAACAGTTGCTATCTTTTATTTTCTGTTTCTTTTAATACTAAGGCTACATGTTAGCTGACCCGCCCGGCGTTGCCCGGACCCATGATAATAACCTTAATTGAACCTTAAATTTGTATGATTTTATATCTTTAACTCGATTTTGTTTGAATTTCTATTTTTAAATAAAGGCATCGCGAAAAAAATAATCAGCTGTAACAAAAAAATTACCTCGAACCGAACGAAACTCAGCCTTGTGACACCGGTGTCTGCGGCAGCACGTACGTGAGCCGCTAATAACATAAAATAAAATTCCCAAAAATTAACCTGGAACCGAAAGAACCCGCCCGGTGTTGGCCGGCCCATGATAATAACCTTAAATGCACCTTAAATTTGTATGGTTTATACTATTTTTAAATGAAAACATCACAAATAATAATAATAATAATAATAATCTGTAACAAAAAAAAAATTACTTCAAAAGGAACGGAACTCGGATTCGTATCCCAGTGCCTGTGGCACGTATATGCAGGCCGCTATTAACATGAAAAAATTCTCAAAAATTAACCTTGAACCGAACGAACCTCTGACTCGTGTTACCGCTGCCTGCGGCTGCGGCACCGTATAGCAGTCATGCTACGCAAGCACTGCAAAATCCACTTTCAAAAAATGGAACTAGGTGATTCTGTACTAGACCCTATCATGTTATATCTTATTTTAATGGTCTTGGTATTTCCTCACCGTTGGTGATGTTCGTACAGAACAAACTGCGCCCCCTTGCGGTGGGAAGTGCAACTAAAGGATTTTGCAGTTGACACCACCATGTGACACCTTGAATTTCCAAGACCTTTCAAATAAGGTGTCACATGGTGGTGTCAACTGCAAAATCCTTTAGTTGCACTTCCCACCGCAAGGGGGCGCAGTTTGTTCTGTACGAACATCACCAACGGTGAGGAAATACCAAGACCATTAAAATAAGATATAACATGATAGGGTCTAGTACAGAATCACCTAGTTCCATTTTTCACCACCAGGGTGCGCACTATATTGTATACAAACATCCCCAATCACCTTGAATTTCCAAGACCTTTCAAATAAGGTGTCACATGGTGGTGTCATCTGCAAAATCTTTAGTTGCACTTTCCACCGCAAGGGGGCGCAGTTTGTTCTGTACGAACATCACCAAAGGTGAGGAAATACCAAGACCATTAAAATAAGATATAACATGATAGGGTCTACTACAAAATCACTTAGTTCCATTTTTCACCACCAGGGGGCGCACTATATTGTATACAAACATCCCCAATCACCTTGAATTTCCAAGACCTTTCAAATAAGGTGTCACATGGTGGTGTCAACTGCAAAATCCTTTAGTTGCACTTTCCACTGCCAGGGGGCGCAGTTTGTTTGTACGAACATCACCAACGGTGAGGAAATACCAAGACCTTTAAAATAAGATATAACATGATAGGGTCTACTACAAAATCACCTAGTTCCATTTTTCACCACCAGGGGCGCACTATTTTGTATACAAACATCCCCAATCAAAATAAAATTTCAAGACCTCTATCACCAATCGCCTTGGATTTCCAAGACCTTTTAAATAAGGTGTCACATGGTTTTGTCAACAGCCAAGTCCTTTAGTTGCACTTTCCACCGCCAGGGGGCGCACTGTGTTCTGTACGAACATCACCAACGGTCAGGAAATACCAAGACCTTTAAAATAAGATGTAACATGATAGGGTCTAGAGCAAAATCACTTAGTTCCATTTTTCACCACCAGGGGTCGGACTATACTGTATACAAACATCCCCAATCGACATGAAATTTCAAGACCTTTAAAATGAGGTGCTACATGTGTGGGTCTAGAACGGATTTCCCTCTCAAACTAATTTCCCCCTTTTCCCCTCCCCTCCAAATCTACTTTCTCCCTTTTTTCCCCCCTTTTAAATCGAAAATTCCCAATTCGCTGATATTGATTTTTTAGTATTCGACTCTAGCCCATATGTACAATTTCTTCCCCGTGAAGTAATTTGAAGCTTAGTTAAGCTCGTAAACGTGTTTTTAACCCGAAACGGGTGGGAAACGGTTTCCCACCCGTTTCCCCCCCTTCGACTTTTTTTTATTTTTCTCTTCTCATAGCACATCTACAGACCAAGACGTTTTTTTAAACACCTCAACCAAATTTTTACACCAAGTAGTTCTCTCAATATAGTGGAGACAGACAAAAACATGTTTCAAATTAATATATAGATTTTTTCATGTGCCACACTGTAAAAAAGGATCAATAATTAAAAAATGAAATGATAACACGTGAACTTTGTTTTTATAAGGCAATAAAAATTCAGATAAACTCGCTGTATTGTTGCATTTCCGAAAATGACGTCATTCGCTTTTAACCCAAACGGGTGGGAAACGGTTTCCCACCCGTTTCCTCCGGGGAGGAAACGGTTTCCCCCCAAGGGAAAAACCATTCGACTTTTTTTTATTTTTCTCTTTTCATAGCACATCTACAGACCAAAACCTTTCTTTAGACACCTCAACCGAATTTTTACACCTAGCCGTTCTCTCAATATAGTGGAGACAGACAAAAACATGTTTCAAATTAATATATAGATTATTGGATTTTTAAATACTTTTCAGGTAATATATTGTTATATTTATATCTCAATGCACGCGTGTGTATATATATAAAATTCTAAGACAGTATTTTCCAAAAAAGATTTATATTGCAATGGTAATTTTAAAGGCCTAAATTATGATTATTAGGTAAAATGAAAAAAATATTAAAACTGATTACAATTGAAATGAATTTCATTTTAACTTTCTAAAATAATAACGATACTCTATTTTTGTTTCACGCTTGACTAAATCAGCCTGCTGTAATTGCGAAATTGCAAAATATTTCTGAAAATAATGTGTGGTTTATAATAGTAAAAAAAAATACGCTTTTGTGATTTTTTTAGTGTAATCGCTTAATCTGTAAAAAACTCTTAAAAAAAAAAAAAAAAAAAAGTAAATGATTTTTCTTATGTTTGTTGTCAGGGTACGCAGATTTAAATCAGCTTGATTAAAATCATGATTAAGATCACTTCGATTTTTTTTAAGTCACTGATTTAAATCAAAAATAAAATTTTATAATTTGGGGCAATATGTAATTTTTTTTATATAGTCTTAGAATATAAGAAAACTTGAACTTACTTGTTATTTACATCAAATACCTCCTCCTTCCCCCCCCCCCCCCCAAAAAAAAATAAATAAATAAATAAAATAATAATAATAATAAATAAATAAAATAAAATAAAAAATCTGTTTATTAATTTTAAAAATGATACTTTTAATTTTCCACAACTCTATTTTTATCTTCTATTCTTATTTTGAAGCTAACTACTTTCATTTGTATCCTTTTTTTTTTTTTTTTAAATACTAAACCGTAAATTCTCTGCCCTAAATGTTTTTCCCTTTTTTTTTTTTTTTTAGGATAATAAATATTGTATCATTTGAACTGAAGCATTTGATTTGTCTGTCCTTCATTTTTAACTTTTCTTATTTCTAATTCTGATCACTATGTTTTTTAACTGGTCAAGGCATTTCCTAAGCAATTTTTCCTTTTTTACTTAGGCTTTTATAAAATTAGAAATTAAATGGTAATGGCCTAGTTAGTTGTTTCAGTTTTCTTAATTTTTTAAAACTTTAATCTTTTGAAAAAATCTTAGAATTTATAAGTATTTTATTGATAATAAACTGCACAAACTAATGTGTGTATTATATATATTATATACACATTGGATTTCCTTTAATTGAATAATTATTCTCCAAAAAGTTTCTCTTCAAAAAATTCCATAATGTGATATTCAAAATGTTTTAATATGCACATTTTAATGACAATAATAATAAAAACATTTAAAAAAATATTGATCTTATATGCTTTTAAGCTATTTACACTTAATCATTTATTTTTATTTTTTATTATTTATTTATTCCTTTAAGGGGCGGGGGGGGGGGGGGTAGAATGTACCTATGTTGGGCTAACATTACTTTTTTTTTTTTTTTTAACTTTTTTTTTTTAATATCATCATATATATATTTTTTTATTTAGTTTATTTATATTTATTGCTTCTTATATGTATTCACATTTAAATTAAAAAAAGAGTTTTCATGCTTAAGAGGCCTCTCCACTTATCGTCCCCAGAAGCCAGAGTCAATGTTATTCTATGGAGAATTACACCCCATTATAACTTATTAACTAATATTTTAAATTCCGTTTTCACATTCAGAAACTTCACAACTATTAAACAATTTATCGCTTTCTAAAAATTATTTTTAAAAATTTTTAATATTTTATTTTGAAGTTGTAAAATGCGAATTTTCACAATGTGAATTTTTTCATTTTTGAGCTTAAAAATGAAATCTTAAAAAAAAAAAAATCAATTTTTAGAAAGCGATAAATTGTTTAATAGTTGTAAATTTTCGGAAAATGAAAACGGAATATAAAAATATGTATTAGTTAACCCGTTAGTAGTCGTTAGTTGGTCGATTTGCCGCCCATCCTTCAGTTTTTCCAGATTTTTTTATTCAATAGTCACCAAAAAATTTTAAAAGTGGCATTTGATATATATAAAACGCGAATAAAATTGATTTAACGTCGATCACATCACTTCTTAAAATTATTGGTGACAGTTAAATAAAAAGTTCTCAATCTGTAATAGGTGGCGCTGTCGATAGCGACTACTAACGGGTTAAAGAATTATAATGGGGCAAAATTTCCCATAGAATAACATTGGCTTCGGCTTTCGGAGACGATAAGTGGAGAGTCCCCTTAAGTTCTTAATATTTATTTTAGTCGAATAATGTTAATAAAACAAAAAAAAAATCAGATTTTTTTTTTTTTTTTTTTTTTTCACATTCTGCTTGTTGTAAATAGTAACTTAGAAAAAAAAAAAAAAAAAAAAAAAAAACCTCTGAAATTTATAAAAACGTATGGTTATGTTAACGGAAAGTGCTCGGTATAGTTTTAAGATAGGGATTTCTTAGATGAACGCTGCTTGAAATTAAATTTGAATTTTAGTAGTTTCGCGTTGGATGCTCGTTAAAAAGTTCTTCTGTTCTTCGACATGTTTTCTAACCTGCACCTAAAAGTTTTTCTAACATGTTGAGTACATGTTTTCGTATGCATAAAAATTAAATATATGAATCTAAAAATTAAGATTTATATATCTCGAGATGCTTTGATTTTACACGGCATTTTCGAAAAATCGCGTCCCATTCTTTTTGAGATTCAATAATGTGGTGAAGCATTTGTTATGAGTTTCATTTTGCGATGCATCACAGCTCTTCAGTGTCATCCAAACCACATGTTGATCAAATGGGAAAATAATGGTATTATTCATTGTGCATAATACACATTTTTAAAATTCGATTTGCACATTTAGGAAATTCATTACCGTTCAATTAGTGTAATCCGAAAAGTGATTTTTTTTTCAAGCTGTAAAATGCGAAAATTTATCAAGTGAAATTTTTCATTTTTCAACTGAACATTTTAAATTTTTCTCATTTTTTATAATTCTTTTTTTTTTTTTTTTTAATTTTAATATTTTGCTCTAAAGTTAATGGGTGGAAAAATTAACTAAGATTATTTTTTGCACTTTGAAGCTTCTAAAAGAAATGTTAGAGATTAAAAAAAAAAAAAAAAAATGAATTTTTGGAAAACGAGAAATTTTTAACTGTTGTCAGTTTTTTAAAATGTGAAAACGAAATTAAAAAAAAAAAAAAAAAAAAAAAAAAAAAAAAAACATTAGGTAAGGAGTAATTTATATAACTAATTTCTCCATAGAATAACATGGGATTGGACTGCCCGTCAAATTAGGTGAATTATCCTCTTTATGTATCGTTAAAAAAAAAAATTGTTTGCGAAAGAAAATTCATAAAAAGATAAATAAACGCTATTACACCTGTCACCTGTGGTTTCTTAAGCTTCTTCAACCCTGACACATATCCATAAAATGATTACGTACAGGCCTGCTGTTGGCGTTCGTACGTTTGGCGACTTTCCCTCATAATTCGAGTGAACAAATAAACAAACAATATATTCCTTGTGATCTCACTTTCTTCAGAAACCGGATTGACTTCCCTCTCTTCCCCATTCAGTCTTCTGAAAAGAGTTGCTAAGCAATGTTTACTACTTCGCTGTAGTTCTCTCATGAGGTATGTTACAGGTGTTTCGTCGCCTTCTGTTTTGTGGCGTGTGGAGAAATGGCGAACACCAATATAATTCTGAGCACAAACCATTGTACCAAGTGGAATACAGGGATATCGAGGATATCGACGACCTGTTGTACCAAGAAACGGACGAACTGCGTCTTGGTAATATAAAGCTTCTTAACTCTTTCTGTGCCGCTACAACAGTGAGTTTTTTTCAAAGCACGTGTTCTGTTTTTGCTCAGCGTTATTTTTTCCCAACCTTGTAAATGGGAAGCTTAACAAAGAATTCCTTATGTCATTCATATGCTTAGAAATATGAGTGTCTGTGCTAGTACTTCATGGGTGGTGAAACTAAAAACTTTGTGCCGTTTCGTTTAACATATGCGAATACGATGTGCAGTTTATTCTGTACTGCAGTGATGCATTGTTATTTTCGCTCGGAGCATCTTTTTTAGTTGCTTAGTTTTATAATCTTAGCCAGAATATTTCTGTATGTATGATTCATATAAAGAGTCAAAAATCGTAATTTGGAATTTAGTAGGTTGCTACTTAATATCGTCGTCCTTGTACTATGTTGCTCAATTTTACTTATTTATAATGTTACCCTTTCAAATTTCTTTAAAAATAGCATTGAAATCTTGATTTAGCTATCTCCCCCCCCCTCCCCACCAATAAATAAATAAAATAAATAATCGTAAAAAGTGTTCTATTGTTATCGAATAAGCGTATGATCTGTTTTAGTAGTTATCTTTAAAAATGTGAAATAGTGATATGGTAAAAACTAACCATTAAAAATCATAAGTAAAACTTTTGGCATTTTTCATTTTTGAAAATTAGTAATGAAGCCTGTAATGTTTCTTTTAAGTTAATTTTGAATTGTTTTTAAATATCGTTATAAACTTTAACTATGTTAGTTGCAAAAATATTTAAATAAAATGATAATAATTAGTATGGTTTTTAAATAATTAACATTTATAAACGTGCTTTTCATAATATTTTCACTTTCGAAGCTTAATGAAAATTTTAATTTCCGTTTGATTCAAGCAAATATTGCTTCTCCTTTCATATTCCAATAAAAAACACATTTTAACTGTATTTATTCATCACGTCATAAAATCGAAGTCGCAAATACTTTTCAACATCATTAGAATATATACAAAATAACAAGGGAAGGTGTGCACCTCCAGCAATTTCCCCGAAATGAAACCGGGCATTTTTACGCGGCTCTGTAAATGAATCATTATTGTTAATCACGTCATTTTCTATGGGAAACATTCTTCATTGCATCGGGAAAATGTATGTTGATTTACTACGTTTAACGTAGTAGACATATAAAGATGTTGAAATGTGATAAGAAATGTCTCTTAGTGATGTTTCTGAATTATTTTGCGACTACATGTATACAAAACGAGTATTGCTGTATGTAAGATCAGATTTCGATCCAAGCGAAAATTGGGTCCCTTTTGCTAATCATGAAAAAGGGACCCTTCACAAAATTCGAATCCATAAAAAGAGGATCACTTCACAAAATTCAAATTTATAGAATGAACCCCTTCACAAGATTTTTTTTTTTTTTTTTTAATCTTTTTATAAAATGTTTCCATGTTTTCAGCATTTTTAATTAACTGGTTCAACAAAACTTCATTAATTTGGTATTAAACACTAAATAGAATGACTTTTAAAATGGAAGGTTTTTGTACGCTATTTATTTTTCGCAGAAATAAATAATAAAAATTTCATAAAAAAGGGACCCAAAAATTAAAACCTGGATCAACCCCTGAAGATTTTTAATAAGAAACATTTTGTAGTATATCTAGGAGGGAAGGGGGGACATTTATTAGAATGAAAACGTAGACAGAGACAGACTGACGAATTAAAGTCAAACACCACTGTTAACTTTTGATAGAAAGTGTTGCAAAAATCCTCCAAGCTATCCTTAAAGAAGAAAAATAAAAATAACACCAGAAAGTAAAATTATATTTCATAAATTAAATCATGTATTTAAAATAATAATGAAACACAAAATTTGAAAATTCATAATTATTCTAATAATTTTTTTTCACGATTGCTTTTTAATCTCATTATCTGGTTTAACAAATTCACCAGAAAATAAGACATTTTTAAATATTTTAATAATAATAATAATAATAAACTTTTAATTTTCTAACTATGAAAATTGTCATAAATTTCACACTTAATTGATACGTAGAGGTTTTCTGATTGATAAAATAAATATCGCACATTAATCCAATTTTTATTGATCTTGAAGTAGTCATATGACACATGACCGACAAAGCGTGTTATATGATGTTATACGTATTTAAATTTTCCCAAGCAAATAAAATGAAGGTCTGGAAAATAGTATTCTATTTTCGTGTACATAAATATGTTATCTTTAATGGGGAAAAATTAAAATCCAGTTAAATATTTTATGCTACAATTTCAAGAAGTGGTCAAATATTAATAGTATTCTCAATAACAAAAAGAAATTGTATGCAAACTCTCTCCCTCCCCCTACTCTTCCGAATATAGATTTATTGGTGAATATTGTTACTGTTAGGGGGAAAATGATATACTTACTTCAATTACAATATTAGAAAGATAGTCGAAAAAGTCAAGCTCCCACGTGAAAGCACACATTTTTATGTCACTTATTTATTTTATTAGAATACGTTCAAGATTTATTTCAACATAATTTTGTTTGTTTTTGACTAAATTTTAATTTAACAGAATAATATAATTAGCAGTTTATGTTAATCTTTTATAAGAAATTCTTTCTGTTCCTATATAGAGAGGATTTATGTTGATGCTTGGAAAACTTTTTTCCAATTTATTTTAAGTCAACAATCAACATTTAGATAGTAAGCAAAAATCGACTCTTAATATGATGAAACAGGTGGTTAAGTATTGCTAAGTTTCAAAAGCAAACTGGTGTTATATAGATATTTCTTTGTCTTTTGGTAGTAAACTCCCGATTATACGCGGAATTGAGTAGCACGAGTTCCGCAGATAAAAATAGCACATTAACTACAAAAAAGGCTGAAAATGACAGGGCTTTGAAAAACCCGTTTTTTTTTTTTTTTTTTTGTTGTTGTTGTTTGTGGTGGTGGTGGTGGGGGGGGTTATTTATATATATATATATATTAAACCGAGAATTACACTATTGAATTTTAAGTTTTATTTCAAAAGAGAACGGTTTTAGACTAAAAGAAAACTTATTACAAACTAATAGTACTTACCTAATTAAAAATTAAATTATCTTCATACTCTTAATATTTGGTTAGGTCTAAACTGAGTAAAATGAACTCTTATTTTAATCAGTATTTTATCATAAGTTTAAATTTAATTAATTTTTATTATTAAGTTTATTTGTTTAATTTAAAATTAGTAACAAAAACAAAATGCTGACCCTTCCATATATGTTTTTCATACATTTTGTATGGTTATAGAGGGGGTTAATGTAAAAAAAGTGTGCACAAAATCTGCTTTTAATTTTTGTTATAATATTAATAACATATTTTATTCATATTTGGAAAAATTTTTAATAAAATGAATACAAAACGAAGGTATCACTGCCTGCATACTGTACTTAGATTTTTGTGACAAAGTATTTTTGTGAAAATCTATTTATTTTTGTGAAAGTTTTCAGTTTATTTAATTTTATTTAATCGTAAAAATATATGCAGCAAATTCCTTTTTAAAAATACTTGTGTATAAATCTGATTTAAAAATTAGTAATGTTGGCAGCTATGCATCCGGTGCGCATATGCGCATAATCCGCTTGCGGATAATCGGGAGTGTACTGTACATTGTTGTTCAACTTTCAAATCATTTCCGAACTTTAATATATATAGGGGCTCTATAAGAATGCAACCTGATTTTCAAATTTCAATATTTCAATTTCTAATTATGATTAAATTATTTTTAATACATCATTCGAAAGATATTTTAAAGTTCTTTTAAATTATCGAAAATTTTCACCAGATTTATATGTTTTCAGGTGTCCTGAATCAATTTTCTTTTATGGCGCTGTAATATTTTCAAATTTCAATATTTCAATTTCTAATTATGATTAAATTATTTTTAATACATCATTCGAAAGATATTTTAAAGTTCTTTTAAATTATCGAAAGTTTTCACCAGATTTACACGTTTTGAGGTGTCCTAAATTAGTTTTCTTTTGTATCTCAGCTACTAATTAAAATAATTTCAGGAGTAAGACATCATTAGAAAGCTTTTTTGAATTGGAATCAAACAGTGGAATACAGAAATTTGTACCGCCAGATGGCGCTGTAATATTTTCAAATTTCAATATTTCAATTTCTAATTATGATTCAATTATTTTTAATACATCATTCGAAAGATATTTTAAAGTTCTTTTAAATTATCGAAAGTTTTCACCAGATTTACACGTTTTGAGGTTTCCTGATTACGTTTTCTTTTGCATCTCAGCCAAATGAGTTAGATCGTTCAAAATTGGTATACGTAGGTTAATTAAGAGGGTCTGAAAGGGTGGAGAAGAAATAGGCGTGCACCGCGCGCGTATCCCTTAACTTGTGCGCGCGCAGAGCGCACGGGACTGCGCTGCCGAAGGCAGTGGGGACCCAGTGCGAGTTTTTACCCGATCAGAGATGATTTTTTTTAGGGGGCACAAAGGGTCAGGGAAGGAATACGCGTGCGCAGCGCGTGTATCCCTTAAGTTGTGCGCTTTTTTTTTTTAGGGGGCACAAAGGGTCAGGGAAGGAATACGCACGGGACTGCGCTGCCGAAGGCAGTGGGGACCCGGGCCGACTTTTTACCCAATCACAAATGATTTTTTTTTTTTAATTTCTTTTCTTAACACTAAAAGTTACTGTTAGTGATTCATTAATTATAGTGATTCATTTGAAGATACTGACCCGCTAGTATATATATAAATCTCGCTAGTTTAGTTACCAAATAGGCTTTTGTGGGTTGTTGTGGCGAATTAGTCATCTGTTTATTTTTCATTCTTACTGTCAGGGTTGGCCAATTTTTGCCGAAGTGGAAAAAACATGGTAAAAACCGCGGAATAAACCACCCCGGCAAAAATATTTTTTGCCACAATTTTTGCCAGTGGCAAAAATTACCAGTATTTCAAACAGAGTTTTGAGGATTTTAATTACACGATTTTAATGTTTAAATCATAATTTTAATAAATTAAAACCAGAGATTTAATTACACACTTGATCAACTGATTCTTATGTAAATCATTAAAATAATGCATTCTAAAATTTCTTTAAAATGAAATTTTTAACATCAACAATTAATGTAATTTTTTTCATTTTTAAAAATACTTAAATTAGCTATCTAAAAAATATTCTTCAATAATTAATTACTACAATATTTGTGTTTATCAATGTATTACATATTTTTGTTTACTGTGGGGAAAAGTCAAATATTGACTCAGTTCTAAAATTTGCCAGTCAGTCACTGATCATGCATTTTTTGGAATTGAAATGTATTGCAAGTAAACTCTCTCTCTCTCTCTCTCTCTCTCTCTCTCTCTCTCTCTCTCTGAATATGTCTTACTTAAGATTTTTTTACTTCAATAAAATAAAAATATAATTTTGTAGTTTTATTTTTATGGTTATGTTCAGGGACTGACAAAGTTTCAATATCTTAGGAGCCAGAAATAGAGAATTATTTCTATGACAATACTCACAGTCACAGCAAAACTTAATAATATTTCATAATTGTATGATTAATGCAGGTCATTCACATATTATTTTACATTGAATAAATGATACAGGGTTCATACTCCTCAGGGAAAACCTGGAAAACAGGGAATACTCAGGGAATTTGGATTTTGTTAAAAAAAGTCAGGGAAAATTAAAATTTTCATCAAAACTCAGGGAAAATCAGTTATAAAACCTGGAAAAACAATTTTTTTTTTCTTTCAAGTTATGTTTTTCTTGTTTAGCTTTGTATCAAAATTTAAATGATTAAGTATTGTGAAAATATGCATGTAAATAATGATTTCTATCATGATCGGCAGTAATATGACATCATAGAGTGGAAATAGCTGTATTTTGTCATGTCTAGAAGAGTGTTTCTTGTAATATGTCGCTAATATTTTCTTGAAACTTGTCTGGGAACTCAGGGAAAACTCAGGGAATTTTTTTCCCATATTTTAGTATGAACCCTGAATGAACTATTCAGTTAAAAATGTGAACTAAGGAAATTTTTAAGAAAATAACTATTTTTTTTTATTTATAAAGATAAAAATAAACTATTGGGGGAAAAAAATCCACAGAAACAAATATTATTTTTATCTTTAATGTAGTCATCAATTATACTGAGAGTGTTTAAGTTTTGGCATCTATTTGTCTATTAATTTTTCAGGACAGAATTCCTTTTAAAGAGAATCCATTTGATAAATACTATCATACTATTTAAACTTTCTCGTTGTAAATTCGAACAGAATTTGCTTTAGTGTTTATGATGCTTGAATCTTGTTTAACATAAAGATGTTGACATGGAAAGTACCAGTTTAGTAGTAAGAAGATTTATCAAATATGGGAATTTATTTTTCATGGAAAAACATCTTTCAAAAACAGGAATAATTATTACATTTTTCAGAAAACATTAAACTCATACTATTCATTCAATACATCAGCAATGTCATCTTTTATACCAAGACAAGAAGGTGGGAGGAAAAACAAAAATATACATAAAAAAATATTGTAAATGCATGAAATTTTTTTTGTCAGTCTGCCATAACTTATCACCAATGGATATTTATAGTCACCCTGGCACCCGGAATTTGTCAGACGCTGGTTATATTATATTAATTAATTACTTATAATTACTTTTTAAATTGAAAGGGATTGTGTTGTTCTAATTTTATTTTTCCACTTTTCCTAATTTTTTCCATTTTTGCCAATTTTTTCCATTTTTGCCACTTTTTGCCTGGTCTTTTCCACTTTTTGCCGCTGTCATGGCAAAAATGTATATTTGCCGGCAAAAACCCAACTCTGTTTATTGTTATACATATATATATCAGGATTGCTACGGTACCTGGAAAACTCGGGGAATTACAAAATTTATTGCAAAAACAGGGAAAATTCAGGGAATTTTGAAATATTTTGGAAAAACACCTGGAAATTTTTTTTCATAATCAGATTTTTTTTTTTTTAGTACTTTATAATAAAGAAAAAAATGTCAATTATGTTTTTTTTTTTCCCCCAACTAAAGTAAGTTGATAAAAATAATATACCCTAGATATGTTCAATTAACTTGTAAACGTGTTAGATATTAATGCTACTTGATTGCGTGTCATCTATTTTACTTTTAAGAGAGACAGGGAAAACTCAAAGAATTGTTTCTCCTGATTCGTAGCAACCCTGTTTATATATATTTAATGTTTCTGTGTTCGGTATGGATGTTTACTATAATAACTTTGGGAAGCGTATATGGGTAATATAACAAGTGGCCATCGGCCAGGAAAAGTCAGTGAATTTCTATAAATTTTATGCAAATAAGCCATAGTTGGAAACTCTTTATTATAAGTCGCTAATTATTCACAAATTTTGTGAATTTTTTCGTATGAAATAAAGTGCTTAAGTCATAGAAAAGTCGAGGAATTAGGAAAAGTTATAATGCTAACCACCCTGTATAAGTCATGGATATATATATAGTATATTTATATCAGTTATCAAACAAATTTCTGATTATTGTAAAAAAAAAAAAAATTCTCAATTCGTTGAAAACTAATCCCGACACGCAAAAAAGATATTTCAGTTATGCCGACCTGATGGAAAGATTCTAGCAGGGGTGATTCTGTTAAAAAAAATTTCAGAAAATGTGCCTCTCTCTGTTCTAGAACAAACAAAACAAAAAAAAAAAAAAAAAAAAAAAGAAAGAAAGAAAAACTTGTTTTTGATATTTTACTGAAAATAACTTGCTTCTAATGTCAAATAGAACATTTTAATTTATAGCAATAAGCTCATATTAAAAATCAAGACGAAACATGCACACGATATGCATGTATATACATACAAATATAATGTATAGAAAAAAATCTGTATATTAATAGGGAAGCATAAAATTTATAGTCCCTTTTTAACATATTAACGGCCCTCTTCACTCACCGTCGCCGGAAGCCCGAGCCAATGTTTTTCTATGGGGAAATTTTCTTTACAAATAACTTATTAACTAATACATATTTTTAAATTCTGTTTTCACATTCTGAAAGTTCCCAGCTGTTAAATTGACGCACCTTTTCTAAAAAATTATTTTTTTATTTCTTATTTTGAAGCTACAAAATACGAATTTTCAATATGTGAAATTTTTTCATTTTGCAATTTCGAAATAAAATATTAAAAATTAAAAAAATACATTTTTAAAAAAGGTGCGTCAATTTAACAGCTGGGAACTTTCAGAATGTGAAAACAGAATTTAAAAATATGTATTAGTTAACAAGTTATTTGTAAAGAAAATTTCCCCATAGAAAAACATTGGCTCGGGCTTCCCGCGGCGGTGAGTGAAGAGGGCCCTTAATTATGGGAGTAGAGGTTTGAAAATGGTATCATTCGAAAGGTATGGTTAGCCAAATGCTGCGAATACAAAAATTTTCTTACGATGTCAAGAAGGTATTTAAAAATACTTATATTTTTTATGCATTTTTCCCTTTCATACACGTGTTCCTTTACATTAAAAAATACCTAAAAGTAAAATGTTGTTATCTGGCAATTTCATAAAACTCAAATAAAACCATAGACACAGTAATTTGTATAATGTAGCATCACTATGCGCATGCGAAGTGATGACGTCACTGGCCGTTCGTGGAGCCTCGAAAAAGATTTCCTATGTTAATCGTTCATTGGATTTTTGTAAAAAATTATTAAAAATTAACGGAAATTGTCTCCCGATTTTAATTCCCATATTTGGGCATATTTATATAAAAGTTACTGTCTACATGTGTTAGATTGAGTTATTTTTGCTGTAAAATTAGTAAAATTTTAATTTAGAATTTAAAAACTGTAGAGAAAAAAAAAAAAAATCAAACTTCTAGTTTTGAATGTAAACATTTCATTTCAAAGGGTGATATTTACATAATAAATATCCAACTAATATACTAAATAATATTATAGTTTTAAAAAATTAAAGAACACGCTTTTATAGAAATGTGAACTAAAAAGTACAAAATATCTATCTTAGTATTAAAATGCAGGGTAAGAGAAAATCGTGAGAGTGACACACCATAATATTTACATACATTTAAATCTTTAATTAAAATAATTTAGAATTAAACAAAAAACATCTTTAAAAAATCTCCCCTGACTGAGCTCGAACGCTAGACCTTTAGGTTCGTCGCGCGGAGCTTTACCTAACAGCCACAGCGTTCACGTAGGGAAAGTCTTTTTTCACAATATAGCTTTTTTGTTTGCTCCCAGAGCGGTTACAAACATACATACAGGTGAAGCTAATAAAAGCGTGTTTAATAAAAGGAAAATGGTAAATATTCTATCATAATTCGAAGTTAAATTTGTTTTCAAATGTCTAAATAAAGTATCTGATATAATATACTAATATGTTGCAGCGGAAGAGATTTCCTATCTGTCGTTCTTGGCGGGGAGGGAAAAAAAAATCACCAAATTATCTGGCGGACATATTTAATTCCCTTCAAAAATCATGGTTATTTTAACAACGCATATTAAGAGAGCAAATCAATAATATGAAAGAATATTTCTTGCAAACAGATATTACAAGAATACACATCTGGTATGCATATTTTCGTATTACGTTTTTGATTGCCAAGGACGACATAGTTGTGAAATTTAGAATTAATTTTTTGTTAATTTGACAGCAAGATAACTTAACTAGCACATGTGCACGATAATTAATTCATAATTATAATCCAAATATGGGGATTAAAATCGGGAAGTAAGTTTCCTCATTTTTTAATATTTTTTTACAAAAAATCCAATGGATGATTAACATAAAAAAAAACCTTTTACTTAGCCCCAACAACGGTCAGTGACGTCACACCGTCATGGATTTATTTACTTTTTTTTTTTTTTTAAACTTCTGCCTAATTCAGAGTTCATTTCGAAGCTGCGGTATGAGGTTTACTTTATTTTTCAATTTATTAAAGCAGTATTTAAATTATGTTGGCCGGAACATCAAATTTTAAGCTTTATATCGTAGCCGCATATTCGGTATATTAAATTTTATAAAAATTATAAATTACTAAATTTCATTGCTAAATTACTAAATTTCATTAGTTTGATTTTTTTTTGTTTGTTAATTACAGCATATGTAAAATACAAAATGCACTGAAAATGTAAAAAAAAAAAAAATGTTCGAGAATGTATCCAGAAAAATTAATTGTGTGTATCTATGACATCTATTGATCTGTTTAATCAAATTTGCCTGGAGTAATATCGTCTCCCTTCAACGTGTCGAGAATGAGATTCTCATCAGAATTTATGACACCATTGATTGGTAGAGGACGCAGTTTGTCAGTAGGAGATTTTACGAGGTTAACACTTGTCAAGTTAGCACCATGATTAAGGAGATAGGCGGAGAAATGTGGGTAACTATCAATTACGTGAAACAAGGTTAGTGATCTACACTGTAACATGATTAAATAACTATTTAATTTTTATTTTATTTAATAATTTTTTAGTTGCTTTCTTTCATCGAAGTGTGGAAAAACAAGATTTAACTGTTGATTTTTAGGAAATTGTAATTTTGTGAGAAGTCACTGTATTCAGTTTCAGAATTTAATCATGAATTACATGGGCAGGATATCAATAAAGAAATCGAATTCTCTCTCACACAAATAAAAGTAAAATAAAAAATAAAGCCTGTGAAAATTGGTCGAAATAATTTGTAAATTAGGTTTTTTGATATCTTTGTAGTTTTTATGTAAACCTCTCTTGCTGAAGTAAATCTGATGAAAGAAAGAAAAAATAAGCATATCGACGAATATGAAAAAAGCTGCTAAGAAATCAGAAAGTTGAATACAAAATTACGTTTAATATGTTAGGTTATTAAAGTGTTTCTTCATTACAATAAAGATATAAAATAAAAATAATCCTTCCATTTTGTTTGTCTCACGTTATATCTTAGTAAACTTTATATTTAAAAAAAAAAAAAAAAAAAAAAAGTTTACCTGCATTTTCCTTATAATTTTTAATGATATTAAAATTTGTACAACAATGAAACATCTAGAAATAAGAAAGAATTAAAAGTATTTTCTTCTATTTTTCTAAATAAATGTTGAGATTTTATGTAAAAATATTTTATTAGTTTGTCTTGACACAGCCAACGTCTTTTGTAAATAATATTTACCCCCCCCCCCTCCCCCTCACATACTCACCCTGAAAGAAACAAATTAAAATATTAATAATATTCAATGGAAAAAGAAACTGGCAATTTTTCACTTCTTATTCAACTCAAAAAACAAAATGCAAAAGATATGCATATTTAATAGAGAAGTCCCTCTCTTTTCTCTGAAAGTTAGATTTTTCAAATTCTGATCTTATTATTTGTAACATTTTCTCGTATTGTGCAGTGTGTACCAATTCGGAATGTGCTGCATTTGTTGCATTGTGTCTCATTTATCTAAACATAAATGTTCTATAATAAAACAAATTGCTCTTCAGTTATGCGTTCTTTATTTAAAACAATTCTCATAAAAGATCTTTTTTTTTTTTTTTTTTTTTTTTTTTCCCCGCGCCTCTAGCAGTGTGTGAAGTATTTTTATCCTTTTCTGCTATTCCTTATAAACCTTTGTGTAGCCTTCGAGGGGAAAAAATTGGGACGCGCGAAAAACTGCTCATCCAATAGATCTTTATAGCTTATTGAAATTATTATTGTCCTCCATTAAATAATGAAAAATGGTTTGTAGAAATCTTTTTATACGTTGCGTATTTAGCTTCTCTCTATCGACAAGTATCTTCAAGGAAGATTTTATTGAAGACGGGTTAAAGTTTTTTTTTTTTTTATGTGAAGGCCTCCGCTCATCGCACGAAGTTTATTGTTTAAAATAAATGTTTATTATTGATACTGACTTAGTAATTAAGCCAGCAATTAAAATTTTAAACCGTTCAGTTTATTTCCATGCTTTCTATGTTTTTAGAAAACCATCTTTAATCATCGTAAAAAAAAAAAAAAAAAAAAAAAAAAAAACTCAGTAAGGTAGCAATGTTTTTCTTAATAGGTAATTACAAAATTTCGACACTGTTTATGCAGTTATTTTATTAATAAATATTTTTTATTAGAAATGAACACTTAAGTTTCAAGGGGTCTTATACCTTTTAAAATGTCGCGGGACATGTGAAAAATGAGTCTGTTTCGACTAATGATAACTGCAATATTCCCAGAACTGCATTTTACAGAATGAATTAATTATATACATAGAAATTCTTTTGAATAAAGTTAATTAAAAACATCATGCAGAATTGAAAAATGTAAAAATGTCATAAATTTAAGTTAAATTAATTGTTAAATTTAATGAAAATATTTAATTATCTTAGATATTAATTCATTCTATAGATAATATATCAATATACAAATCAGGCAAAATTTTAGGTTTATTCATTGAAATGTTTTTTTTTTTTTTTTTTTTTTTTTTTTTTTTTTTAAATCTTACGTATCGCGATTGAAAACTTTGAAAAAAAAAAAAATAATAATAATTGTGCTGCATTTTTTTATTGTAATTAAGACTGTTAATTATATAATTTTCTAAATCCTGGAATAATCCTTTAACACCATACAAGTTTTTATTTAATTATAATATGAATTTAAGCAGTTATCATTAGTCGAAAAAGACTCGCTTTTCACATGTCTCGCGGCATTTTAAAAGGTATAAGACCCCTTAATGGAGGGTCATCTTTGATAACTTATAATTTGAATTATACATAAATATTAAATAATCTGTGTATGTAAAACAGTGAAAAAGGACAAGTTCATCTGATTTGCTGAAATTTTGCTCTTTTTGTTTCGCTTTTACCAAACCAGTTGTTTTACATTTCCGCATATTTTATTGACGACGGCGTAATAGTTAATTTTACTGCAGCATTTTTTTTAAAAATCCATTTAAATTTTTACAGTATGAATTGTGACGCTGTTTCCTTATTGACTATTTAAATGTTATCTTTATTGAAAATGGTATGGTTAACATTTTTTTGTTTTTGTTACAGTCTAATTTTAAATGTGGTACACGATATTATTTGAAATTCCCTTTTTAATAATGTTGTACAATTTATTAATGTTTATGTTAAAAAGTCTGTTATTCTTTCGCAAGATTTTTGAAAATCTTCCTTTATTCATATTTGGAAAGTCGTGGAGATCAATTTTTTCGAATTTTAATATCGTTTTTAGAACATAAATCTTTATTAAAATTTAGCTTTTTTTTTTTTTTTTTTTTTTTTTTTAATATCCTAATTATTTAAATAGTTTGATAGTTTGAAATGCTTTTTATTAGTGTTATGGGTTTAAATAATAATTAAACTGTAAAAAATGAGGTTTTTATATTATTATTATTTAATGCACATGCATGTTATTTATGCTATAAAAATATAGTGACTCCACTCGACTTTCCGAACATTACCAATTTAACGGCTGTATAAATGAAGTAAGACATAATATGTTGTTTAATTTAACGACATTGCCTTTCAAATTATTTGAGCCCGTTGATCTTAATGATAAAGAAATTTTCGTTCTGTCCCTCTAAAAATCTGTAAGTGCTAGACTCACCAAAATCTATACAGTTCGTATGATGGTAATCTATAACATGTATGTAAACTTTCAGCTAATTCGGATGAGGAGTTTAGACGTTACATCACTTTAAATAATGAGCCCAAAAGTCTTAATGATGATAAATTTTTCTTTGTGTCCCTGTAAAATCTATACGTTCTAGATTTTCCGAAATTCATACAGTTTTTGTGACGGCGATATATAACATATATATAAATTTCCAGCTCAATCAAATAAGGCATTTAATCGCTATCATACTTTAAATAATTTGAGCACATACTTCACAATAATTAAGAAATTTTCTGTGTCTCTATAAGAAGAACTATAAGTGCTAAATTCACCAAAATTCATACAGTTCGTTTGACAGTGTAACAATAACATGTATATAAATTTTCAGCTCAATCGGTTAAGACGATTACGTTTAGACGCTATCGCACTTGAAAGAATTTGAGCTGATAAAGCATAATGATAAAAAAAATTTTCGTTGTGTCCCTGTAAAAAGCCATAAGTGCTCTAGATACACCAAAATCTATGCAGTTCGTGCAATAGCATAGCTGCAAAGTGCTCCTATTTAATCGGTGTTTCTCCGATTTTTATCAGCCAGAAAAATCCGATTTTTCAAACTTGGCATTTCTTTATTTGTTATTTTCACTTTGATTCATAGCTGCCAACTTTCCGTTTTTGGCGGAAGTTTTCCAATTTTTAAGTTAATCTTCCGGCTTCCGGTATTAAATCGATTTCTTCCGTTTTTTAAAAAGGTCGTTCGGTACTTAAAAAAATGCCCAATAACTATTGGGAATCAATCCCTTCATGGAAGCAGTCTGATTCCCAGTCTTTTTCCGTTCACAACATTAATGTTAATATTCATTTTCAACTTACTTTGCGAAATTCTGGAACGTTTAAAAAAATATAATTATTCAATATACTCGCTCATATAATTATTTTTTATCCCCCACCCCTCCTCTTTTCTTATTTACAACATGCGATTAGCCATTAACCTTTTACACGCCGATTCGCCAATGTTCCATAAATGAAACATGGAATTAAAAATTCATTTAAAAATTAAATATCTTGAATACTGACTTGAAAAAATTATCAGATATAATAGGAAGATGGCTTGATTTCTCGAAATAAAAATTACAGTTCAATCATAAAAGGGGGAATGTACAGAAAATTATAAAAATAACCTATTTCACCATTTTTCCTTTTACCCTACAGTTTAAAAATTCACATAATTTAGAAAAATAAGCAAATGCTTCTAAAAATGGTCTGGCATATTTAAAATAGTTCACATTATTAAAATAAAATATAATATTAAATTAATAATATTAAATATAATATTAAATTAATAATATTAAATATAATAATCTTAAATTATATTAATTATTATTATTATTATTATTATTATTTACACATTTTAATGATAGTTCTTTGTATTAGAAGGCAAAATATGTAAAAAACTGATTTAAATTCCACCCGGATCCGAATGCGGTGTGTAAAAGGTTAAATGCTTTGCGGAAGCCATTTGATATACCAATCTTTCTCCCATCGCAAAATAAATGTTAGTATTCATTTTAAACTTGCTTTATTAGACTTAAAAAACCTATAAAGAAATAAAATTATTTCTCGGTTATGTATTCTTTTACCCCCTCCCACCCTCCCCCTCTTCATTGATTTAAAGAAATCTATATTAAGACTGTAAATGTAGATTATATATGGAAATCTTATTTAAAATTTTCGTATCATAATACTTGCTCCGATTTTTTTTTTTTTCTTCGCTCTGATTTTTTAAGTCTTGCTCCTAAAATTTTAGTTATGAGGTTGACAGCTCTGCAATAGTGACCTATAACATGTGTATAAACTTTCAGCTCAAACGAATAGGCGTTACGACGCAATCTGTCGCACTTTAAAAATTTTACGCCCATAGATAATAATGATTAAATATATGTATGTCCCTGTAAAAAAAAAAAAAAAAAAAAAAAAAAAAACTGTTAGTTCTAGGTTCATCAAAATCTGTACAGTTCATACGACGATGATTTATAACATGATTATAAATTTTCAACTCAATCGAATAAAGAATTTAGACGTTGTCGCATATTAAGTTTGGGCCCACAGGCCATAATAATAAAGAATTTTTTTTTGTGTCCCTGTAAAAAAAAGTAACTATAAGTGCTAGTTTCACCAAAATCAATAGGGTTCTTACTACGGTTACGGTGATCTATAATTTGCATACCAACTTTTAGTTCAGTCGAACTCGCTTACATACATACACACATACATACATCACCATAAAAATAGTAAATAGGAACTAGGGGGACCTCAAAACGTGTAGATACACTCTTTATAGCATAGTGAGTGGAATGAAAAACATACTACATATTCAAACTTCTCATTTTTGCTGCCAATTGTTATTTCAGTTCAAACACTTCTTTTTAAAAATTATATTAAATAGTATTATAGTTTTTAAAAATATTGTTTTCAGTTTTAATGACATTCTTCACTTTGTAAATATAAATAATTTTGTGTTTGTGAGTAAAACAAAAATCTGTGCATCAAAGAAATAATGATAGTTGATGGCATCACTATTATAAAACTTTTTGTGTTTCTGCTGTATTATAATATCGTAATTTGGATTGCTGTTCCATTAGGTCGTCAAGGGTGCAACTTGTAGAATAAAAGGCAAAGTTGATTGATAACTTTTAAATATAAGGAATTATTTTTATTCATCAAAGTAATCACCATATTTTCTATACACTTTTTCATTTAAGTGGCAGGTTGTTCAGGCCAGTGATACAAAACCCTGGCTGATGAGTCAGTGAATTTCTGGAAGGCCAGTTTTACAGCTTATTTGGAATCGAATCGTCTTCATATCAAAACAATGTCCAAATTGCAAAAGAAGTGCAAAATCAACTATTACGCTTTGGAGTGTATTTTGGTGATTTATCTTTATCCATTCACTGTGCAATTGAACTCATATTTCATAATCGTGAGAATTTCTCAAAATTTCATCTTCAACAAAATTAATTAAAAAAAATAATAATAATACTTTTTAGAGCTTACAATAATTTCTTTAAATAGGCGAGATGAGTAATTTTCCAACAAAGAAAGCAGGATAGTAAAATATTAAGCCAATGTGAAATAAGTTAAGCTGTTAATGGTAGCAATATTATTAACTACAAGTTTTATTCTTGACAACCTGATCTGATTTTTCATTCATCGCGCTTATATTTGCATTTTGCGCAGGTATAACCAAATAAAGTCTAATTGAATGTACTAATGTAGAATGCTGTAGCCTCTAAAGTAAAATATTATAATAATATGCATTATCATACTTTACTTCAGAGATTTTTGCTAACATCTAATAGGATAGTTATCCGTTGTCAAGAAGTTTTTTCATTGGAACACCGAGGGTCCGCAAACGAGGACAGGATTTCAATAGAAAAGTTCGTCAGGTGCGATTCTGTTTAGAAATTTCAGAAAATTTAAGGCTGTCTGTTCAGAAAACTAACAGGCAAAACGTATGTTATTTCGCTTGTGAAATTTGTTTCCACAATTACTCATGACTTAAATGTTTTTTTTTTTCCCCCCCCCCCGTTATCACATTCAAAACCTCATAACTGCTAGTTCATATTCGCTTTCTTTTTTCTTTTTACTTTCTTCTATATGTAATATAGAGAAAGTATTGGATTCGCGAAAATTTTCGACCTCCGTTTTTTGACGGATCTACACGTTTTGGGATGTCCTGAACACGAATTGATAGTTTTTAGAAAATGTCTGTCTGTGTGTCTGTCTGTCTGTCTGTCTGTCTGTGTGTCTGTCTGTCTGTATCATTTTTTTGTGGACGCTGTATCTCACGAACATATGAATGAAATTTAACCAAACTTGGTATTTAGTTGCACCCTGGCATGAACTGGTGCCCATTAGATTTGGGGATCAATAGCTCAACAGGTGGCGCTGTAATCGCATTTTATGCAAATTTTTAACATGGCAGCATAGGACAAAATTCCGTATAAATGGGCATAATGAGAGTTATTTTAAACTTGTGATTGTAAAATGAATTTGAATTATTGATGATAGTAGTAGTTAACTAGGAAAAAAAAATTGTGCATGGGGGGGCATCGGTTCCCCCCCTGGGGGGGAAGTACCCCCCCGGGGGGGTTAAATTTTGAAGATGGGTATCATTCGAAAGATCTCGTCAATACCTTTAAAACGAATGGTTGAACCATAAATCTGTGATAATTTAAAACAAAGTTATCGATTTTTTTTACTTTTAACAAAAAAAAAAACAGAAAAATAATCGTATTTTTTTTTTTTTTAACGAAATTTTACCAAACTTGGTATTTAGTTGGTCCCCGACATAAACTGTTGCTGATTATATTTGGGGATCAATAGCTCAACAGGTGGCGCTGTGATAGCATTTTATCTAAATTTTTAACATGGCAGCATAGGACAAAAATTCGTATAAATGTGCATAATAAGAGTTATTTTACACTTGTGTTTGTAAAATTAATATGAATTATTGATAATAGTAGTACGTAACTAGGAAAAAAATTTTGTGCATGGGGGGCATCGCTTCCCCCCCTGGGGGGGAAGTACCCCCCCGGGGGGGGGTAAATTTTGAAGATGGGTATCATTCGAAAGGTCTCGTCAATACCTTTAAAACGAATGGTTGAACTATAAATCTGTGATAATTTAAAACAAAGTTATCGATTTTTTTTACTTTTAACCAAAAAAAAAAAAAAAAAAAAAAATTCTATTTTTTTTTTAAATATTGTTAGTGATTGAATATGTATTAATTTTCACAAAAAAAAAAAAAGGAAAAAAAAATCTTTTTTTTTTTTAAATATTGTTACTGATTGAATATGTATAGGAAAATATAGAAGAAAGTCTTGTGGTGGCCACAACATACTAGTTCTTTTAATATTTCATTTTATAGCTTTTTTTTTAAAAAAAAAAAAAAAAAAAAAAAAAAAAAGCTTTCGCATTTTTGAAGCTTAAAAATTTAATATACCTCAAAATTATGATACATTAATAAATTGAATTAATTTACATATGTATATAATATTAAATTTAAAATTTACTTTCAAAAATGATTAAAAATAAGTTTTTGGGAAGTAGGTGAATTTTCAGTATGTTAAAACGGAACTTAAAAAAAAAAAAAAAAAAACGTGAATTTTATTTAAAAAAATAAAATTCCCATGGGTTTTGATTGACCTCGATGATACAGGGTTGGGTTTTTGACGTCAAAAACCCGTCAGAAACCTCTTACCGTCAAAAACCTGTATTTTCAAAATGAAAATCTATAAATGAGCTAGAATCTGGTTAGAAATAGGAACTAGTTGCCATATACAAGTGAATATCTAAATATTATGCTGTTTATAAATTAAAAAATCTTAAAACAATTTGTAGATAATTTTATAAAAATTTAGGTAGATATACTGTTTTATAACCTAAGAAATGTGTACAAAGTATGCATAGACATATTTTGTATGTCTATGTTTATTTATATTAATATTTATGAAATTCTAAAATTCCAAAGTTACTTATGAATTTTTTCTCATAAACCATGAAAACACAGGGATACTGATTTTTTTTTTTTTTTTTACTTTCAGTAAAACATAATATATGTAGGCAGTAAATTAATATGAATTTGAAAATAATTATATTTATAATCTATATTTATTACACTTATCATTTATTGATAATTTTTTATCTATTTATTATTATTATTGATTGTATAAATATTTGCACTTGTTTATAGCTTGGACTATTGGTGTTTGGTATTTTGGGAGTAAGGCTGATTGACTACTCTAAGGGCTTAGACCTAAGAGGCAGTGCTCGACATTTCTAAAGGGTCCTAGCCCGTATTTATACAAGTTTTGGAGAAAACCACGAAAAACTCTGAACGGCTAGGCCGACGAGGCACCCTGGGATCGAACCCGGCACCTCACGTTTACCAGCTTTGAGCGTAGAACTGCATGGGCGCTGGTGGGCCCTACAGCTTAGACTAATATATTTTTTTTTTTTAAATCTGTACGAGTTAATATTAAATTTATTACAATTTATACATGTCCAGAAAGAATTCATATTTCTCTTGTCTCACAATAATTATAAGAATTTCAGACGCAATTCAAGCTTGTTTAACATTCAGAATTATTCTTTTTCTGAAAAACTTGCAATATCAACAGTCATTAAAAAAAGAAAAAGATATATTTTTCTATAAAATATTTAAATACAAAATATTAGGCTATGCATTTTTATTTTACTGGTTAAGTACATAATACTAAAATTACAATACCAAAAAAATTGAAATATACAATGTTGTATTGCAAATAAAATGATTTATCAATCAAAATGATCTCTCAATGATTTATAAATCATGAATTTTTACAAACCTAAAATTTTGTTTTTATATTAATCAAAATGTTATAATAATGTTTCTCCAAAAACATTAATATGTTTATCTTTTAAAACATACTCATAAACAATATCTTATTAAAAACAACTATATTTTTAAAGTATCACATAACTAAGTTTAACATATACTATATTAAGCATAGTTATAAATAAATTTCGTAATATATAAAAGTATCACAGCATATTTTGAATGAACATAGAAATAATTCATAATAAAATTTTAAAAGCCTAAAGTTTCGTTTTTTATATTAATCAAAATGTTGTAACAATGTGTTTTTCAAAGAACATCAATCTATTTACTTTTCAAAAAATCTTTATAAACTATATTTTGTTAAACTAAGTTTTTATGTGACAATTAAATTATAAATATAGGTTTTTGACATTTTTGACAAGGAGGTTTTTGACATGACGGTTTTAACCATGGTTTAAACCGTCAAAAACTGTCACGTGTCAAAAACCTGCCAACCCTGGATTTGTGATGTATCCCTTTAACGAGATTTTTGTTACTGTTGTTGTCCCCAGTTCATGATGTATGTTTACAGTTTCTATTCTTCACTCCATTATCTATGCATGACACACACATATCTATATATTAATAGGCAAGCATAAAATTTGTAGTCCCTTTTTAACATATTAATTATGGGAGTAGAGGGTTGAAAATGGTATCATTCGAAAGGTATGGTTCAGTGGCGGATTTAAGGGGGGGGGGGCTAGGGGGCTGAAGCCCCCCCCCAAAAAACACTTACATTCACAACTGAATATTGCAATTGAAAATTTTTTATTGGTCTAGAATAACACTTTGAAAATCTTAGCCCCCCCCCCCCCCCCCCCCAAAAAAAAAAAAAAAAAAAAAAAAAAAGTCATGTTCTGGATCCGCCACTGGTATGGTTAGCTGGAAGGTGCGAATACAAATATTATTTTCTTACGATGTCAAGAAGGTATTTAAAAATACATTTATTTTTTATGCATTTTCCCCCATTTTTCCCTTTTATACACGTATTCCTTTACATTAAAAAATACCTAAAAGTAGAAAGTTGTCAAATCAGGCAATTTCATAAAGCTCAAATAAAACCATAGACACAGTAATTTGTATAATGTAGCATCACTATACGCAAGCAAAGTGATGACGTCACTGTCTGTCCATGGAGCCATGAAAAAGATTTTCTATGTTAATCGTCCATTGGATTTTTTGTAAAAAATTATTAAAAAAAAAATGGAAATTATCTGCCGATTTTAATTCCGATATTTGGGTATAGTTATATATAAGTAAAGTTACTGTCTACATGTGTTTGATTGAGTTACTTTTTCTGTAAAATTGATGAAATTTTAATTTAAAATCACAAAACTCCAGAAAAAAATGGCAAACTTCCAGTTTCGAATGTAAACATAAACATTTCATTTCAAAGGGTGATATTTAAACAATAAATATTCAACTAATTTACTAAATAAAAGGAAAATGGATTTGTTACTAACTGCTGCATGTATAAGTAGACGATACGGAAAAAATTCCGATTTCCGTTTTTTGCTGAATTTACATGTTTTGAGCTTTCTTTACGTTTCAATTAACTGAAATTGGCTACTTATTTTTTAAAAAAGTGTCTTTATTGCTAGCTTTTGTGGGTAGAAGAAGCAAGTAGAAGATACATAAAAACTTTTGATTTCCAGTTTTCGATGAATTTACACGTTTTGAGATTTCCTTGCATTTTAATTAAGTGAAATTGACTACTTATTTTTATTTTTTAAAAAGTGGATTTATTATTCTTTCCTCTGCATATATAAGTAGAAAATATAAGATTCAGAAAAGTTTTAGATTTTCGGTTTTCGATAAAGTTACACGTTTTGAAATTTCCCGAACTCAATTCGACCATTTTTGAAAAATATCTTTTTTTTTCTTTAACACTGTACTTTATGAACCAATCGAATTAATTTAACAGAATTTGATACTTGGTTTGACATGGTACCTGGGCTGTATCACACAACAAGGGGCGTTTTCACGTTGCGATTTTCTCTCATTTCAGGAAAGGCTAACATCTACAGAGAGAAATAGTTATATTAAGTAAAACTCTGGTGATTCAGTTTGAGTGAATATCGGCAAACAATTGCCGCAGCTGTGTTGCAATTGCATTCCGTTTAGGACAAGGCAATAACTTTGCTTTGCCTCGCTTTGCAAAAAAAAAAAAAAAAATGGTCGAGTTTCGACCACTGGGCTATATATATATATTATCCTTGATAATTATCATATTCTTTTATAAATGTTTCATTTTTTAAAATCTCTGCTTTATAAATATAAAAACATTAACAATTGATGAAATAATTACATTTATGTTTTGTTTTACTGATTAATCAATTTATTATGAAAGATTTCACATGGCGCGGGGGGAGGGGGAGAAAAAGAAAACATTACATCTTTAATTCAAGCAGACATCCATTTGCCCTGAAATACGCAGAGTAAAGGATCATTTGTTAGTTCCAAACCTGTCATTGTGATAACGGTTCTTGTCAGCGTTTCGAAGTTCGTTTCTAATTAAATTTGAAACGTTTCTGCTTAAATGGATTTACATTACTTTCGCCATTCTAGTTGTGTTGACATTATTTCTTCATCCGTTACACTGAACTAAATTTTAATGGAGTCAATTTACTGGGTTTGTTTACTCCACTTTCGATCAAATAATACTTATTACAAATTTATATGAATATTTTGAAAGAAGAAACGGAAGTTGGTAAAGACAAAATGAATAATAAGAATTTTATTAACAAACACTATAAGACACACACAAACTCATGTGTTTGGCCTTTTTATTTTGTTTATTAAGCTCTTAACTTTCATGTTTGGGAAAGTAAGCAAAATGCAATTAAAATGTACAGATGGCAATGACGAACAAACTGTAACTGTTGGTAATAGAAAGTTTATCTTTCTTAATGTTCCTCCATCTGGTTACACAAGAACCAGAAAATTTTAGATTAATTTCAGTTTTTAGAATCGCGTACTGCATGCAAACATTTTACTAGAATCAATGCAAACAAAATCATGGACAAAAATATTTCTTGATATGAAGGGTTAATGTTAATGCCATCCATCTCTTTAGCTATAGGTAATTAAAATATGACTACAATGCTTTTGATCATGTCTAACCGATTAATAACATTAGATAAATGGAAACCTGTGATAAAAACACTTAGTAGTCCAGTATTTTTTTTTTTTAACTTATTGTGAAATTATTCTGCAGATTATTTTCTGCCTCAAAAGCTGTCGCAGATTGACATAAAAAATTCTGCTACTGGGTGTGTGAGTAAAAGAACTACTACGTTGCTCACGCTTCGCATTCTTGAATGTAATTGAATTAGTAGAGCGGCAAGATTTCATTGCACTTCTGCTCGGGACGTTTATATCTGTATCCAAAAAGTGAACTATGGTTATATTTTCTTTTCTGGCACGTTATTCACGATGGAAAATGGTTTTATGGAATCCTTGAATGGGCCTACCCTGCCATAAAGGCATATTGCCAAGACGAATGTTGCTTGTTGATGCTTCCTCTACTTTTTTTTTTTTTTTTTTTTTTTTTAATAACGTCTTTGAGTATATTGTAGTAGGAGTGAGTAAAAATGACTTGACAAATTATGTTCACTGTTTTCTTTTTCACCTTTTTAGTATGGGACATTGACAAATAATAGGTATAATTTATTTTATATCTTGTAAAAATCTAGCAGATTTTATGTATACCGTTACGTAAAAAATAATGAATCTATTATAATAATAAAGGAAGATGTCTGTCTGTCTGATCATCTGTACGTTCAGCTCCTATTGAACGCAGAACTACAAAATTTGACATACGGGTGCTCAGAAGCCTGCCCGAGTGCATAGTGAAAAAATAATTTAAAAATTTTAATTAGTTCCGGAGATATTAATTAAAACGTCGGATCGTATTTTCCGCCCTCCAGCGCGTTCCTCAAAAGAAGAAACACAGAAAAAAATTCGCGCGTTTTTGTAAAGCCATCCCAGCTTAGCGGTTGCAGATATTGAAAATACACCTGTACCACGAGAAAGAGCATTTATTTCCGATTCTTACGGTACATTTTTTTTTGAAAAATACAGATTTTTTATATTTTTAAAAAAAGTTTTAAAAAAGGTCCAAAATTTCTCTTTTTTCTGGATAGTCATTTTTCAATCGCCCTGTACGAAAGACTAATTGACCCCTTTTTTAACAACTAGTAGTATATTTTGAGCGGACATTTAATCCTCTTTCGAACCATATAAACATTTTAACAAAATACGGATTAGCGATCCATATTTTTATATCGATTTTTTCACAAAACATTTTATAACTCAAAATCTTTTAGAGGTAAATCATTTTTTTTTTTTTTTTTTTTCTTTTTTAATGTATAGATCTTGGTTAGACGATTCACATTTCAAAAGATTGAAAGATTTTTTCAAAAACTGAATGAGTTGTTATACATTTTTTAATTTTATGCATAAAACCATTGCATACCGCGTTCTGGATCCATTCGAATCGTACGACTTCATGTATTTGGGTTGGTTTACCATGGCAGAGTTTTCATCACAAGGCGAAGTTGCCGTTCAAATTTCATCGATTTCGGTACATTTTAATTGCAAATTGAATTTTATTCTAATACGCGTATTTCAAATTCTAATTATGATTAAATTGTTTGCAATACATCATTCGAAAGATATTTTAAAGTTCTTTTCTATTATCGAAAGTGGAATTCGAGATTTTACCCGCTTTACACGTTTTAAGGTTTCCTGATTAGGTTTTCTTGTGTATCTCAGCTATTAATTAAAATATTTTCATAAGTAATAATCATTTGAAAGGTTTGTTAATTTGGAATTGAACAGTAGATTACAGAAATTTCTACCGCCAGATGGTGCTGTAATATTTTAAATTCTAATGAGCGAGGAAGATGGTGTATGTTCTACAACGGGGATAAGGCGCCACCGAGATGGACTTTGCTAAAGTCAGAAATTTGAAAGATCATAACCTGGTGAGCGAACAGGCTGTTTCAGATATTGAAACTGGAAGAGGGCGCTACCGAGCGGGAATTTACTGCGATTAAATTTTTCAATAAAGCTATTTTCACTATAAGACCTGAAACGGGAAAAAGGCGCCACAAGCGCCACCTAGCGAAAGTTTTGTAAAGTCTGATTTTTCAAGGAACACGAACCAGCTGGTCGCCGAAGATGGCTAGTTATAAATAAATATTTAATAATAATATTAGCAGCTTGAGCATAAAGGAAATCGAAGAAGGCAGTTTATTTTCATTGCCGTCTCAATAATAATAATCCCCCCCCCCCCAATTTTTCTGTATGGTTTTATTTGAAAAAAAAAGGAAGTTTAATATTCTTTTGCTATTTCTTTTTTTCAATTTGAAATTTTTAAGGTTTTTTTTTTTTTTTTTTTTTTTGCAAGTTAAGAGATTTTGAAAATGTCTTACGTAAGCACCATTCAAACCTCCCCCCCCCCTCCCTCTTGTCAGTAAAATTAAGCAAATCGCTAACCTCCTTAGGTGCTTACATAATATTTGAACGGCCCCCAATTAGCGTAGATATTAATTAAAATGTCGACCCATGTCGATCGAAAGATGACAGATAATTCACGGCTAATTGCTTAAAAAGAGACATTCTTACGGAAAAAGTGGAAAATAAATTAGAAATATCAGTCGTATCGTTACAAATAAGGTATCAAATGAAAGGGCCGATTTTTCTTAATGCGATGGTTTTAAACGGCTTATCGATCGGACAGTAAGATCTTTTTAAATTAACTAAACTAAAAAAAATGGTGGCAACAAATCACAAGAATTTTAACTTCGCAGACGATCGTCTACAGTCTTGAGCGGAAAGAAAAACATCTGCTATTTAATGAAGTCACGTATTTTGGTACTGGGATTAAAAATTGCAATTTTTCAAAATTCTTCACTTTTTGAACATTACAAGAAAAACTTGCAGTTCAAATTTCATCGATTTCAGTCAATAACAAAAAATTTACATTTTAATTGCAAATTAAATCTCTCTCTGTATGGCTAAGAGAGTTTTCTTGCTGTTTGTCTGTGTGTTGACGCAAGTTGATTGGCTAAGAGAGATTTTCTTCTGTTTGTCTGTGGGTTGACGCAAGTTGCCACCAGCTTTTCATGCTTTAGCTAATTCAAAAAATTGGCACCAACTTTTCATACTTTAGTTAATTAAAAAAAATCTAATTGTCCGATCGAGGGGTGGGGGATCTTTTTATGTATGCATATGATTTGCTAGTATGTATGTATTACTTTCTAGGTGGTTTTAAAAGTTTCTTTTCTGGTTCTATTACCAGTGTTGTTCGTGAAGTTTTTGTAAATGCCGTATACATTTAATATTTATTCTTTATAGTGTATTTGGAAGCTATTTATTTATTTGCATAAAGATTTATGAATATGTAAAATAAAATTTATACTTATGTCTTGGATATTTCTTAATAAGAATTATAATTTTACAATACCTTCGTTGTGTAAATGTGTTCGTTTCAATTTACGACATCCTCAGAAGAAAAAATAAAACACCTTTCGTTGTTTTGTTCTTAGTGGGTCAAATACACACTATTATGCTGCACGTTTGTGCGTTTTATAGCGTTTGTTTATTAATTTTTGAAGTTTTTTTTTTTTTTTTTTTTTTTTTTTGAACATGTAAAGTTTGTAATTGGGTGTGTATATGGGGGGGGGGGATGTTGAATGAACTGTCGTTCTTCTGTCATAAAATTGCTTTTCTAAATTTAGAAATTCCACCAGCAAAACAAATGTATTGCAAATTCGCAGTTACAGGAAAAAGATTGTTTTCATAAAACATTTTTGTACATGTGGGACGAAAAGAAAGGATTTTTTTCATGACAGCTACACGTTTCATAAAATTTTCAGAGTTTTCTTTTTTTTTACATTATGTCTAATAATCCGTCCCTGGAATGAAAATAGGTAGATTTACTCTTTGGCGGGGGGGGGGGGGGAAATGTGTATCTTCTATTTAAAGCTTACTTTTTATAATAAATCTAAAGTTGCAGAGAGTATTTTATTTATATTTATATATTACAGAAGAAATGAAAAAAACATAAATTGTTCCGAAGATTATTTATCTAGAGTCCTTTTCACCGCGATATATTTTTACATTTAAGTGTATTTGGCTGAGATTCAATTATGTCTTTTAAAAATGTATTTCTTGCCTTCATTACTTTAGGTATGAGAACTTAGTGCGAGAAGTGAAGGGAAAAAATGGAGGAGTTAAAACTCAAGATTCAGAGCTCATGTTACTATTGCTTATTTACTGAAGATAGTCTGTTAACTTTGCACACGATATCGCAGAGAGGTCGGACCAGTTTTAAAACATAACTTGTGACACTGACAAGAACCCTATTGATTTGCAATATTTTAATTTAAAAATTTCGTAAGTTATTCGAAATAGGGCAAAATTTCGCATAAACGTCCATTTATAGGGATATTTTCTTCGTAAATATGTCAGACCACTTTTAAAATATCATTTAGGATACTAGTATGGAAATCATTAACCATGAATTTTCTAATATAAAAATTTCATAAGTTAGTCGAAATTTACGATTTTTTAACGTGGCAGAATAGGACACAATTTCTATTAACATCCATTTTAAGATACATTTTTATCGTAAAGATTTGAGACCACTTTTAAATATCATTTATGGTACTGGTTCGAACCTCGAACATAATTGACTACAAATATACTAATTTGAAAATTTCATAAGTTATTCGAAATTTAAAATTTCTTAACAATATTTCATACAAATTTGCAATACGGGGGATCATTGCATACCGGAAAATACTATGAATTTGCATGAAAACTAGAATATGAAACTAATACCAATAAAATTAATAAGGATAAGGTAAATGTATTGAACTAAACGACGGGTAGCCTATTAGCTCGGGCATTCCAGTCTGTCATGGTGTGAAGCGATCAGCCAAATTATTTTCTCTTATCATGAATCCCTGTAGTCAGTGCCTGATTTCTCACGGGGCAAATGGGGCTAGCGCCCGTGCCCCAAAATCAGCTGTCTTTTGAAATTAGAAGCATATTACATGTACACAAAAATCACTTAGTTCATTTTACGATAGAAGGGGGTCCCCAATTAATGATTTTGCCCTGGGCCCTCACTTCTATAAGTCAGTCCCTGCCTGTAGTAGAGATTTATGAGAACAAATATATGATGTGGAATTGATTAGAATGTATAGTTTATTAGGGGGATTGAAGAGGTTTTAACCTTTATTTTAAACATCGATTTTTTCGAGGAGCGAGATCTAAAGATTTAGATGGCTCATTTATGATTATCGTGTGCACTATGGTTCAAAAGTTATGAGCTAGTAGCTTGGAGCGTTTTTAAACTTTAACGATTATTCTCTCTCTCTCTTTTCTAAACTATCCGCAAGGTGTCTTAGCGTGAAGTTGTTTAGGCGTTTTCGTAATCTTAAAATGTTTGTGCAAACTTTTTTTTTATAAAATGAGTTCAGGATTTAGATTTCAAAATTTACTATTTAATTTTTTAAGTTACGTAAATCGTTATTAAAAAATAAATAAAATAAAATAAAATATAGGATAATGTTACTAAACGTGTGCGCAAAACTTAAAGGGAGTGTTTCACCTGTGATTGTCGGCAGTGAGGCACAATGCTATTTTAAGAGAAAAATCGTTATACAAATTACTTATTTAAACATAAACACTTCTTTACACACCATAAAATGAAGGAAAGCACTACTGGTTTCGAAAGGGATGTGGCCGCCGTTCTTCAGGTGCCTGAAGGAAACCTCCAAGGAAGCACGTGTTTTTAACACGCTTTTGTTAGCTTCACCTGTATGTGTGTTTGTAACCGCTCTGGGAGCAAACAAAAAATCTGTATTGTAAAAAAAGACTTTCCTTACGTGAACGCTGTGGCTGTGAGGTAAAGCTCCGGGCTACGAACCTAAAGGTCTAACGTTCGAGCCCAGTCAGGGGAGATTTTTTAAAAATGGTTTTTGTTTAATTTTAACTTATTCAGTTAAAGATTTAAGTGTATGTAAATATTATGGTGTGTCACTCAAACGATTTTCTCTTACCCTGCATTTTAATGCTAAGATAGATATTTTGTGCTTTTTAGTTCACATTTCTATAAAAGCGAGTTCTTTAATTTTTTAAAAGTATCATTTTATTTGTACCTGAAGACGAAAGGTCACGTTCTTCCGAAACCGATAGTGCTTCCCTTTTAGTTTATGGTGTGTAAAGAAGCTTTTGTTTATTTATTGTACACCAGTTCTTTAACTTTTAAATTACTTATTTTCCAATATGTTTTTCTATATCCCGTTTTCACACTTAATAAATTCACAACCATTGAATTTTCTCCCCCCCCCCCCCAAAAAAAAAAAAAAAAAAAAAAAAAATTAATAGGCAAGCATAAAATTTTTTGTCCCTTTTTAACATATTAATTATGGGAGTAGAGGGTTGAAAATGGTATCATTCGAAAGGTATAGTTAGCCGGAAGGTGCGAATACAAATATTATTTTCTTACGATGTCAAGAAGGTATTTAAAAATACGTTTATTTTTTATGCATTTTCCCCCATTTTTCCCTTTTATACACGTATTGATTTACATTAAAAAATACCTAAAAGTAGAAAGTTGTTAAATCTGGCAATTTCATAAAGCTCAAATAAAACCATAGACACAGTAATTTGTATAATGTAGCATCACCATACGCAAGCGAAGTGATGACGTCACTGTCTGTCCATGGAGCCATGAAAAAGATTTTCTGTGTTAATCGAGTTATTTTTTCTGAAAAATTGATAAAATTTTATTTTAAAATCACAAAACTCCAGAAAAAAATGGCAAACTTCCAGTTTCGAATGTAAACATAAACATTTCATTTCAAAGGGTGATATTTAAACAATAAATATTCAACTAATATACTAAATAAAAAGAAAATGGATTTGTTACTAACTGCTGCATGTATAAGTAGACGATACGGAAAAAATTCCGATTTCCGTTTTTTGCTGAATTTACATGTTTTGAGCTTTCTTTACGTTTTAATGGACTCTTCCCACCTGACGTCAGAGGTCACATGATAGAGGAAAAACAAATAGCAGACGAAGTCTTGTTCATCTATAACGATATCTGAAATAACCTATTTTCTATTCTTATTTTTGATCCATCGTATTTAATCTGTGTTATTTTTTACACATCACCATTTTTAATCAATTTTATATCATTATTCATCATCTTTTGTTTGCTGTATACATTTACAATCATCATTTAGTTTATACCTGTTATTGATGTTCATGAAGACATGTTTAAATACTCTGATTTTTGGTACTTAAATCAGTGACAGCGCAATATCGTACTACGTAAATCCATTTAGACCAGTAACTAAGTTAATTAACTTGTTGTAACACCTTTATGCAATTAAATTAAATGAAAACATTTTAAAATTTCAATTTATAATCCGTAAACATTCCACAAGATGCTATTATTTATTGCTAGATCAGTTAATGCTACAGTTACACTACAATATACAAAAATCGATTCTTATAGGTAAAAATAAATAAACACATAAGATGTTTTTTAAAAATTATTAAATTTACAAATACAATTATTCTACTGTTTACAAATGCACAATATTACTTTTATTTTATTTTATATTAAATATTAAAATTTTTGTTCTTAAGAACAATATTTAATTGAATTCGATTCTCAGAATTCGATTATTCGTTTTCCTCTATCGCGTAATTGAGCAGACGACGCTGGGAAGAGCCCATTAACTGAAATTGGCTACTTAGTTTTAAAAAAAATGTCTTTATTGCTAGCTTTTGTGGGTAGAAGATACATAAAAACTTTTGATTTCCGGTTTTCGATGAATTTACACGTTTTGAGATTTCCTTGCATTTTTAATTAAGTGAAATTGACTACACTTATTTTTTTTTTTTTTTTAATGGATTTATTATTCTTTCCTCTGCATATATAAGTAGAAAATATAAGATTCAGAAAAGTTTTAGATTTTCGGTTTTCGATAAAGTTACACGTTTTGAAATTTCCCGAACTCAATTCGACCATTTTTGAAAAATGGTCTTTTTTTATATTATATCTTATAGTCTTTTTTTTTAAATTATTATTCAAACACTACTTTATGAACCAATCGAATTAATTTAACAGAATTTGATACTTGATTGGGCCTTGGTTTGACATGGTACCTATTAGCTTCTGGGCTGTATCACCCAACAAGGGGCGTTTTCACGTTGCGATTTTCTCTCATTTCAGGAAAGGCTAACATCTACAGAGAGAAATAGTTATATTAAGTAAAACTTTGCTGACTCAGTTAGAGTGAATATCGGCAAGCAATTTCCGCAGCTGTGTTACAATTGCATTCCGTTTAGGACAAGTCAATAACTTTGCTTTGCCTCGCTTTGCAAAAAAAATGGTCGAGTTTCGACCACTGGGCGATACTAGTAAATATAAATAAATAAATAAAAAATAAAATAAATAACAATAATTTTTTAATGCTTCGTTTTAAAGTTCTAATGTGCAAAAAATGAACTAAGCACAATTTTTACGCTTTGTATTGAACTGTATATCATATGTATTAAATTTATATGTTCAGAATTTAATAGATTAAAGTGTAATTTTAAATAAGTATTTTGAGTGAAACTGCTAAGGTTTTTTCAATGGTTTATCTTTTTTTTTTTTTTTTGGTGGGGGAGGGAGTAAACTATTTTTATGCGGGGAGGGGGGGGGTTGGTTGTTGTTTTAATTTAAACAGTTTTTGTGTTAATAGTTTACATCAAAAATTATCTCAAGTTAGTAAATAGGGATAAAATGTTTTTTTTTTTTTTTAAATCTTTTTTTGTTAGTGTTATGTTTATTGAAACTTATTTTGAAGTTTACCTTTTTATTCATTTATTTTCGCTATCTATTTATTTAGATGAATTTTTGTTCTTTTAAAAGATCATAGTAATGATTAATATACGTACATTTTACGAGATTATTGTGCGGTACTTCTGAAGATTTTAAAGGAAATAGGTAATTGGTAAAAATAACCTACTGTTCGGCAATATTTGATGTTGTAGTATTTGCTTAAAGGTTTTTGGAAATTAAATATGAATATGCTTATGTCGGCAAAACAAAGAAAATAACTTTAGGCGAAAACTTCATGAAAATATCTACTTGAAGCTTGATTTCTCGGAATACGAGTTGGGTTAAATTGACCTTATTTAACAAACATTGCCATCTTTTTATTATTAATCCACCTTTTTAGACAAACCCACCTACGTCTTTGCTTTTAATTCAGTAGGCTTCTTTGAATCATCATTTATGTAAATCATTAAAACGCACAAATTTATATTAAATAAAGATCGTTGATAAAGCTTGTACATTACTTTTTAGAAAACATTATTTTATTTTTTGTCTTCCCTAACTTTGATTGTATTCACATTCACTGATACTTGCAAAACTATAACCAATATTTATCTTTAAATATTGTAGTTTGTTTTGTGCTTTCAGTGTTGATTAACAATAAATATTATGTACGTTAATAATTACTAATCTTGTTATCTGAAAATTAAACGATTGTGTGGTTCACATTTTTTAAATTAATTATTTAAAATTGCTTTTTAAATATAATCAGACTTACCGTAGTTACAGAACCTTATCGTTATTGCTTTCCTTTTAGGTCATTCCATATAAATTCAAGGAAGTGTGTTGCTCAACTGTTTTTGTTTCTGTTAATACTTGTGTCCCTTATAGCCATAGGCACATATGAGAGATGTTCAAAACAACTTTTATTTTTTTTCTACTATTAATTAGGATTTTATACACAGGTCATCAAAAGTCGTTCTGCTTCTCAAAAATGGGATTATTAGACCTTTTATATTTTGGCACAAATCTCTTTGAATTAAATGTATAAATGCTAATCTTAACTATTAGTATTAAAGTACATTCGGTAAAGGTGTTCCATGCTTAGTTATGCTGCTGTAATGTAATAAAAATAATTACATTATGTCAAAGTTCAAGGTCAAACATAAAATTTTTGTCAGTTTCGATACTGAATAACTCGTCTAGAGAAATAGACCACAAAATAAAATATCCCAAAAATTAACCTCTGAAATCACACTAATTAGAAAATTTAATTGCAATTGTATGATTTTTCATTTTCTTTTTTAAATCCTTTACAGGTTCCCGAAATCGAAATGTCAGAAAAATGGGAAAAATGACATTTTAAGACCCCCCCCCCCCCCCCAAATAAACCAAAAGGGAATTAAAAGAAAAAAATTCTTTGCGAATTTATTAACCTATTAAAATATTATGTATACACTGTGTGTATTGTTTTGCGGTTTTGATTTTTTAAAAAGTATAGTTTATTATTATTATTATTGCGTAGTTCCGCAAATTGACACACACTAAAGTAGAAAATTTAACATTGAATTAAATAATTGCAGATTAATTTTTCTTTATTAAAATGTGCTTTATAATAAATAATAATGCAAAATTACTTTAATGGAATTTTAAAATTTTATTATTATTTTGTGTATGTAATTATGTACGCATTATTTTACATATATATATATATATATATATATATATTACTCAAAACAAGATGCACTCGCACAGTATGCACAATACTTTAATAAATTAACAAATTCACAAAGATTTATTTTATTTTTTTATTTATTTTTATTTATTTCATCCTCTTTTGGTTTATGGGAGGGTCTTAAAATGTCATCTCCCCCCCCCCCCCCATTTTTCTGACATTTCGATTTCGGGGACCTGTAAATTGTAAAGGGATATATATATATATATATATATATATATATATATATATATATATATATCATTAGTGTGATTCGAGAGGTTAATTTTTGAGATATTTTATTTTGTGGTTTATTTCCCTAGACGAGTTATTCACTATCGAAACTGACAAAAATTTTACGTTTGACCTTGAACTTTGACCTATTGTAATTATTTTTATTACATTACAGCAGTATAACTAACAAGGAGAGGTCACGACATGGAAAATTCAGATCGGGACGAAATTGCGCAGGATTGTAGTATACTATGAGGGTAACAACATATTAAAACAGTAGAACCCACTATCCACAAAATTTCGAGAAAAAAGCATTTAAAGTTTCAGTAATCTCTATATACAAGTTATTTCGTAAGCGAGGAAGAGCCTCAGTGGCGTGATCCTAAAGCGCGAGCCTCTCACTCAGATGACTTGGGTTCGAGGCTACCTGCGGGACTACTTTTTTTTTTTTTCTTCTTTAACTTTTTATGTAATCTTAACTTTTTATTTATTTTACTTTATTTTACAATTCAATTCAAAATTTGAAAATTTTAATAAAAAAGTATTTAATTTTCTTGAGTATAAAATAACTTTTTCTAATTTTAATATTTATAACTTAAAAATACAATAAATTTATACAACTTAAAAAATAAATTTTAGTTTTATTTTAACTTTAAAATAAGGTAAAACTAAAGAAACTGTTTTTAATTATTTATCTAAATATTTTATTTCATTTTAGGTATATTTCATAAAAAAAAAAAAAAAATTACAGAGAAATGATGATTTTAATTGCATATATAATTACTATCCAAACATACAATATTACTTCTCCAATCAATAGTTTCTTAAAAATTATAGTATAGGATTGCGATGCTATTAAATTATTACAGGTAAAGAAATGTTATCTTTAAATGTAGATTTTAAATGTTAATGAACATCGTTTTTTTTTCGATAACGACTTCCTTTTTTTTTTATCCTTCTGTGCACAAAATAAAATGCCACCTTCCCTTTATTACTAACAAGCTAGAAGTGTTTTTGTAATTTATTCACATTCAAACCAAATCAGGAAGCTCAAACCAAGATTTAAGTACACCTGCTAACTATTTTACACTTTGTTTACAGCTTGTTCATTTTTTAATTATTTAAATATTTGTCTGTTTTTCTTTATGTTTGTTATTTAGGGTTTTGCAAAACTAAACTTTATTTCTTAAGTTATAGAAATTTATTGTATTTTTAAGTAAATATTAAAAATAGAAAAAGTTATTTTATACTCAAGAAAATTAAATAATTCTTTATTAAAATTTTCAAATTTTGAATTGAATTGCACAATAAAGTAAAATAAATAAAAAGTTAAGATTACATAAAAAGTTAAAGAAAAAAAAAAAAAAAAAAAAAAAAAAAGAGTAGTCCCGCAGGTAGCCTCGAACCCAAGTCATCTTGGTGGGAGACTCGAGCTTTAAGATCACGCCACTGAGGTGCTTACTCTCTTATGAAATAACTTGTATTTAAAGATTACTGAAATTTTAAATGCTTTTTTCTCGAAATTCTGTGGATAGTGGGTCCTACTGCTTTAATATGTTGTTACCCTCATAGTATACTACAATCCTGCGCAATTTCGTCCCGATCTGAATTTTCCATGTCGTGACCTCTCCTTGTAAGCGTGAGACACCTTTACCTTATGTGCTTTGATACTGATATTTTAAGAGTAGCACTCAAATTTAATTCAAAGAAATTTGTGCCAAAATATAAAGGTCTAATAATCCTGTTTTTTATCAGAACGACGACTTTTGATGAGCTGTATGTGTATGAAATCCCAGTTTAATAGTAGAGAAAAAATAAAAGTTGATTTGAACATCTCTTATGCATGTCTATAAGGGACACAAGTATAAACAGAAACAAAAATAGTCGAGCAACACACTTCCTTGAATTTATATGGAAGGATTCGTTTATGAAAGAAAATACAGGGTGTTTATGAAGTCCCAGACCCATTTTGATGTTTAATAACTCATAAAATAATGAAGATATAAACAAACTTATGGCATTTATTGATGGAATAATTCATATATTTTCTTTTCAGGTTTGAATATCTTTACTTTTGTAAATATCGTCTGCGCGTGTGGTTAATTTCAGATAATTTCATTTTCCAGTCTAAATATCTGTACTTTTGTAAATATCGTCTGCTTATTAATTGCATTTTTCTCTTTTGTTTTTGGCAACTATTGCAATGTTATCTTTAATTTGATGTGTTTGTTCTATGTAGTACTTTTGTATGTGATGTTTTATTCGAGCGGATGGATATTAAGGAGAATGCATACACCACAAGAGAAAGCACAGATTTTATGGTGGTACATAGAAACGAAATCGATCGTGCAAGCACAGAGAAATTGCAGAAGAATTTGCCAAAAAGTTCCTCCATCCAAAAGCAGCATCTTGCGGTGGAAAAATAATTTTCTAGAAACTGGAAGTATCGCAGATAAGATACGTTCCGGACGTCCCTGCACAAGTGATTTTGATGTTGACCGTGTCAGAGAGACATTTTTACACAATCCTAGAAGATCTGTGAGATCAGCGGCAAGAGAATTGGATATGCCAATTTCGACGGTGTACAGGGTTATTAAGAAAAAATTAAGACTGCATGCATACAAAGTTCAAATTGTTCAAGTTTTGGAACTGGACGATAGGCCTAGGAGGATGGCCTTTGCAACAGATATGATAAGGAGGATAGAAGATGATGCTGATTTTCTGAAGCGCATAATGTTCTCCGACGAAGCATCCTTTCATGTTTCTGGCATTGTTAATCGCCATAATGTGCGCATATGGGGATCTGAAAACCCCCATGAATACCGTGAGGCACAAAGGAATTCTCAAGGTTAATGTGTGGTGTGGACTAATGCACGACCGAGTCATTGGGCCTTTCTTTTTTACAGAAAAGACGGTCTTATCAGTCGTATACTTAGACATGTTGGAAAACTTCGTATTTCCACAACTAGAAGAGCTTCAGCCACATGTCTTTTCGCAACAAGATGGTGCACCACCTCATTGGGGTACCATCGTTCGTAGTTCTTTGAATGACCATTTTCCAGGAAGATGGATTGGGCGAGGAGGTCCAATTCCTTGGCCACCCAGATCACCTGAAATAACGCCGCTGGACTTTTTCCTTTGGGGATTTGTAAAGGACAATGTTTACAGGAGGAGAGTGTCGAACATTGATGACCTAAAAGTCAGAATTACAATCGCAATAGCCTCAGTGGATGCCGACATGCTTGCCGCTACCTGGCTTGAAATTGACTATCGACTTGATATTCTCCGTGCGACGAAGGGGGCACACGGGGAAGTTCATTGACAAGGTTCATGAAACTTTTTGAGTCTATCTAACCATTTATGTTATTAATTTTAATCTATCTTTATTATTTTATGAGTTATTAAACATCAAAAGGGGTGTTTGTGTTCAGGGTTTACCCCTGATTTCAGGGTTTTTACTTTAACAATCTGTATTTTCATATTTCCTATAAACTTACTTTTTGCTTTCATTGCTTGTTCATTTGTTATCCAGGTGATATGTGAATGAAATGTAAAAGAATTGAGGGCTTCTGGCCTAAATAGTTTGACTATTATTTGATATTTTGGGTTTTCTCTAATTTGAGGGTCTAATTTTCAGGGTTTTTACCTTTTAATCACAATCACCCCTGAAAATGGGTCCGTGACTTTATAAACACCCTGTATTTTTGGGGGGAAGACGAGCGGAGCGAAAAGAACGCGAGAAAGAAATAGTATATATAACATTTTAAATACTACCATGGTAACACCCCCCTCCCCCTCTCCTCTCTCATCTGTCTAAAAATATGTACTATAAATTTTCGTTGAATGTTTAATAATATTTAGGATTAAGTGCATAATAAGTTTGTTTTCTAAACTTTTTTATAGAATATTTTTTTTAAACCTTAAATTTTTAAATATTTGATAAGTTATAAATAATTCCGCCAGTTTGGGGTGGGTGGTGGGGTCGTAGCAAATGAAATTTCAATTTAGTGCTAATGACCTGTGACAGATCATGATATTTTGGTGGATTTGTATTACCTCAGACTTTCCCTAATGCTTCCAGCGCATTATTGTTTTCAAGTAAGATAACGTACTACTCCATTACATGCTGTATAATCCTGCAGCCTCACTAATTTCATTTGTGAAATGTATAGTTTTGTGGTAAATAAATGGATAAAAACTGAGCTGTATCAAAGTTTATCTTCGTGTATGTACGTGTATTTTGTTACTACCCGTTGACTGATTTTTGTGTCATATTTTTATTTTATAAATAACAAGCGCATCATTTAATATAAATTTTGTCTTTCTAAGAGTATTAAAAATCATTCTAAATTTCTCTGAAGTGGGTAGCGTATTTCAGAATAATCCTGCAGTTTGATGTGAAATATGTAGTAGCACTTTATTTATGATGAAGTATCATCTTTGTGCAGTGGCGGATTTAGGGGGGGGGGAGGCTAGGGAGTACAATTGCAAACTTTTCATTAATCAGGAATTACATCTTGAAAAATCTTAGCCCCCCCCTGTGATGTAATTAATTCATTTACCTTTTATGTTTCATATTTTAAATTAATTTTATTAATATTTTTAATTTTCATAGCAACAGAAGTTACTTAGTGAGGATCAAAGAACCTCATGGCGTACATTGCGTTCTGGCCACTAACCCTTTTTATTCTTTGGGTCAAAAGGTCAAATATATATATCCAAATAATTTTATTTACATAAGAGAAAAGAGGAATCAATTTACTTATTGGCTAGAATGCTGTAAAAAGAAAAATGCATACAAAAATAATGTTTGTAAGAAAACTAATCTGCTGCATCAAAATTAATCAATTTTATTTTCCAAACCACACTAGTAATTCTAAATTAAGTAGGATATAAGAATTAATGATTTTTAAAATTTGAATAAGTATTCATATAAACTAATATATATATATTTATTATTAATAAGTAGGCACTCTCTCTCCAAATGATAAAATGGTCATTATTTTAAAACAGAAGCAAAACAAATCTTTCTCACCCCATGTTCTTCTCTTGAGAGCTGCTGAAATCCAACTGAATTTAAAACTGCCAGAATAACAGAAGGTGGAGTCAGAACCATCACCCTATTGGTTCTCAGCATGGTGTGATATGACATCACCACTAGGAAAGAAGAACCAATTTTTCTCCTGTGTGTGTGTTGCAGTAAAGCAAACACAACAGGGTGAGTTGAGCCAGCTGAGAGAAACAATGCATTTAAGTGCAGAAAACGATCTTATTTAATATTTAAAAAGAAGTGATGTTTTTAACATCACATTACCCCTAACGACCATTAAAAAAAATTTGGAAGACTAAAAATGTGAATGGAGAGTGCATACCTACATTTACATGAAGGATTACAATTTTTTTTTTTTTTTTTTTTTTTTTTTTACTTACATGTGAAAGAAAAAAAAAATATCCATATTGAGTACATAATATTGTAGGAACGGCCATTAAAGGCATGAATGTAACAAAGCAAATTTTTAAGCAACTGAAAGGTCTTACAATGCTCTTAATAACATGCACTTGATAAAAAAATTTGGAAATTTTGAGAACAATGTACATGTGACACAAAATCTGAACCAAACACAATACAAAATCGATAAGTAAAGCTGAAACAATAAAATTCCGACAAACAACCCAATATCAACGCCTACCCTGGTAGGTGATCAATTCTACCAAAATAGGCGAGGAATACACCATTTCATCAAAAACAATACTATTTCAGCACTGTGGTTACAGACATTCTCAAATAAAAGATTTTATTGATACAAAAGTGGTCAGTGACATATCTAACAATATTTATTAGGATATTGACAACTAATAAAATATATCTATAAATGCAAACAGACACAGCTTTTATCAACAAGTGACATGAGTAAAAAAAAAACATTGATACCTTTTAAAAAAAAATAGTATTATAAACAGAAATATTGAAAATCATACAAAGTGCTGCAAAATTTCTTTCCTATAAATTTGTAAAAATAATTAGTTAGAGCGAATAAAAAAAATGCATGACATGGCAAAAGAATTTTAGTGGATGTACAATTTCAACAAAAATATTTAACCAATAGTCTTGATATTAAATACCATCTACCGATTAATCAATGTATAAGTATACACATGAAAGAACAACTATACTAAATAAATGTCAAAGAAATCTTGTTAACAACTGATAAAACAAAATCAGTTATATTTCAGTATAGAATATTTACAGATGACCTCTTGAAGCATTATTATGAAGGAGAAAAAAAAATCAAAATAAGTATCAATACAAATGTCAAAATAATCTTACCGATAAATATTACATTACGGAAAAGGCATTCCAAGTACTCGAGTATAATATTCGAATAAGATTTTTTAAAATTTTATCATTACCATTATTATTATTATTATTTAAAGAATATACATATTATAAATGGAAATAATAAATGTGAGTGGCTACTGAGGCCACCAAGTTAGATTACTAAACAAAATCAAAAATGCACTTAATATAAACGTCAAATAATACTCAAATAAACATACTATCAGATATAACCAAAACAAAACTGCAATGTCAATAATCACAATAAACAAAAAATTTTATCAAACATTATACACATTTATATACATATCATGTGTGGATTGTGTATTAATTTGATTGTGTAATAGTGTGGATGTAGTGTATACTTGTGTTGTATAAGTGATGTCTGTGTCTGTGAAAATGGTGTGGAAGCTTCCAGAAATTGTATTTAATAACCCAATATATTTATAAACATGACAATGTGTAGGAATTAATATATGAAAAGAAAGAAGAAAAATTATGTATACACATATAAATATGCAAGTTTCCGATACATATAACACACACATACTGTACATTTTGAGCAGTAAATAATTATAGTATAGTTATCAAATTTAACAAATAAGACAATATATAAAATAAATCAGCATAACAGAAGATTTATATTCATATTAACTACAATACACACTTCACTAAGTTTTTGTAGATATTCAACATTTGCCACAGGAGAAAAAATATATATATATATAACTACACAATATATAATAGGACAATATACAAAATACAACTTATCAAATATACCTGTACCAACTCATACTTGTTTACAACAGGCAACTTTGGTGAATGAATTGCTTATCAAGTCCCCTAAAAAAAAAAACTTAAAAAAAAAAAAAAACATGTTAAAATAACATTTGTGAAAATGGAAACAAAAAAACAAAAAACAAAAATTAAGTTTTGCATCTTGGTCTGAGATCATAATGAGACTGCGGTTGAACAATCCCAGCTGGTTGACCTGTCAGAATTGTTTGTGGAATGAGATGTTGCTTTCTTTTATGCGCCAGGATGACACGGTCTATGTTAATAGTGAATGGTTCAGCCCCTTCATTTTCGAATTCTCTGACGGAGAGTAACACGTCAGATATTACTTTTTGAACTGAATATGGGCCTATGAATCTTGGTTTAAATGTATCTTTGGTTTTTATAAAGACCATATCATTTTCTTTGAATTTCCGGAGAACTGCTTTTTTATGTTGTCTAGTATTACGTTGGTTTTGGTAAAACTTCATGTTATGATGCACTTGCCTAAAGATCTGTTTCATTGATTCCATGTACCTATGGTATTCATATGGAAATTCCAGTGTTTCTAACTGAGGAGCTTCAAACAAGTCAAAGATGCTTGTTAGTGACCTGCCAAAATGCAGAAAGGCTGGAGAATATCCAGTTGAAGAATGAACGGTGGTGTTATACAGGTTCTTGTGTATCATCAAAGCCTGATGAAAATCAAATCCTTCCTTGGTAAGAGTGGAAATTGAGGATTTAATGCTGGTATTAATTCTTTCTGATGAGCCTTGTGTTTGCGGGTGTCCTGATGATGAATGGGAGATTGTAATTTTCAATGTCTGTGCCAAGTTGTTAAAGATGTTTGCTGTGAACTGTGGGCCTAAGTCTGAGAGTATCGCAGAGGGTCGACCAAAGGTAGTAATGTATCCCGTAATGGCTTTAACTACAGCTTGTGCTGTTGCATTTTTTTACTGGTACCAATTCAATATGTTTAGAAAAATGATCGAGGAATGTTAACACATGGAAGCCATTAGAGAAAGGACCCAAAAAGTCCATGGAAACTAACATACTCGGCGCAGAAGGAACAAACATTTCCTGTAGTGGAGCAGGTGGAATTCTGTGCGGTTTATATTGAATACATAATGTACAGGACAGAACAAAGTTTTTTACATCTTCAAATAATCCTGTCCAATAAAAGTGTTTAAGTATTCTTCTGTATGTATTTCTAATTCCAAAGTGAGGCATGTGACAAATTTTTAATACTTTAGGTTTTAACTTCTGTGGTACTACAATTTTTGTTTTTGGAGAGTTTTCAGGCTGGTGAAACTTTCGTTTGATCATTAACAGACCTGTGTCCGGATGGACAAAATAATTTTTATATTTAGGAGAAGGTTTCTCCGAAGTGATATCGACAATAATTTTTAGCAGAAAGTCATCTTCTCTTTGCTCTTTAAAAAAACATTCTTCCGAGATTTCCATCATAAGATTATCTGCGTCAGAGCTGTTTAAGGAACGACTGAGTGGAGCAGCATCGTTGCTTAACAACTGAGGTAAGGAAGAACGATGAGGCTCTGATGAGGTGAGTGACTTATCAGATTTTTGTGTGACATTGAAATGATGGAGTTCAATTGTTGGAGAAGCTGAAGAAATGGGTAAATTGTTAGCCTCTTTAATTAATTCTGGGTTTGAGTTAAGATCTTGAGTGTATGCAGAAAAGTCTTCTCTTGAAAAATAGTCTGCCAAAACATTTGTTTTACCTTTTACATATCTGAATGTGTATTGATAGTTTGATAATTCAATTAGCCATTTAGTAGTTAGATCAGCAGGAGAGGAAATTTTCTTATAGTGTTCGAGTGGTCTGCTATCGCTGAGAATGGTGAAAGGTCGGTTGAAAAGGAAAAATTTAAATGCACTGACTGACTTAGCTATGGCCATCAGCTCAAGCTTGATGGCTGAATATCGCTGTTCTGATTTAGATAGTGTTTTACTAAAGTAACTAACCGGAAGCAGAATGCCTTCCTTTTCTTGTAGAAGAACCCCTGAAATAGCAATTTTGCTAGCATCTGTATTAAGAAAAAATTGTTTTGACCAATCGGGTAAAGAAAGAAAAGGTTTAGAGAAAAAAACTTTCTGTATTTGTTTAAAGACTTCAGCATGTTCCTCTGTCCATTTAAATGTAGTTTTCGGAGATGTTAATTTTATCAAAGGATCAATTAATCGCGAGTAGCAGGGAATGAGTTTTCTGTAGAATCCACACAATCCTATAAATCTTTTTAGTTGTTTTCTGGTTGCGGGGATAGGAAATTGAGTAATTTTTGTAATGTTGGAAGAAATAGGATGTATTTTCTGATTTTGGATGCTGAAACCGAGATATTCAATAGATGACTGATGGAATTTACATTTCTTTGGAGACAATGTCAGATTGTACTTTTGTAGAGTAGCTAAAAGTGTTTGTAATTTTTCTGTTGTTTCCTGGAAAGAGTCACTTCCTATAATAATGTCATCCTGGTAAGCATATATGCCTGAACAATTGCACTCTTGTATAATTGTGTCAATAAGCATTTGGAATGTTGATGCGGCTGATCTCAGCCCAAACATTAATCTTTTAAATGAATAAGTTCCCCATTGTGTAGTAAATGAGAGACGTCGTCTGTATTCTTTAGGTAATGAAATTTGATGATACGCTGAGGGAAAGTCTAATGTTGTAAAATATTTAAATTTTGAGATGTTATTTATTATCGTATCAATTCTTGGAAGAGGATAAGTGGAGCATCGAATCATAGAGTTGATTAACCTTAAATCTAGGGCCAATCTAAAGGAAGGTTTATCCTCCTTAGACACAGCTTTCTTTTTAACCATGAGCATTGGGCATGCCCATTCAGAGATATTTCTCTCAATGATCCCTGCATCCAGTAATTTGTCAAGTTGATCTTTTGCCTCTTCTTGAATAGCTTGTGGAATAGGAAAAGGGTAAGTTTTTAAGGGAATATCTGAAATGAATTTTATATGTGGAGTGATATGATCGGTGTGTCCAATCGACTTTAGTGAACATGAAAATACAGAGTTAAATTTCTGAAGAATATCTTGCATTATTACCCTTTCTGTAGGTTTTAAATGCTGAATAGAAAAATTATTTACATTAAATTCTTTCTGTCTTAAGGATAAAACTTCTGGTGTAGCCTTAATTAGATTACACATGTGATCAGGTGTATTTGTTGCAAGATCCAAGGAATTTTCTTCTATTTTATCTATCTCTGAAATGTATCCGCAAACGGTATTTTTATTTATATGCAGTTTCTTGCTCGAATTATTATACATAGGAATAAAAAATTGAATTAATTCTTGTTTAGTAGAATTTTCCTTGATATGTTGTACCTCCATAAGAGAAGGATAGGACACAAGTGGACAATGCTTGTTAGACGATGTAAACATTACTAACTGATTTTCTGGAATAAGCGTGGACCGCACAGGCACATATATAGTATCCTGTGGATCAATCATAATCTTCTGGGTAAGCCAACATTTTTGATCAGAGGGTAAGTTCTCTTTATGAACATCAATTTTAGATTTTTTATATCCAGTTTGGGGAAAATCCATATGAGTAGCTATCTTATGTGATGCCCGATTCATATCAGATTCAGATGATAGAAGACTGCAAGAGGGTACAGTGTCTAGAATATCTAAAGCATTTTCATTAATTTGTATTTTGTTATTGTGTAAATTGATAACTACGTGATGGGACTTTAAAAAATCAAAGCCAAGTATACCAATAAATTTAGATTCAGTTGGTATTTCAATAAGAAAAAAGGTGTGTTTGTAAAAAGTTTTCCCTATTTTAAAGGAAATGCAAACACATCCGTCACATTGGACTATAGAGTTTACTGTAGATATCTTGACTCTTGAAGCAATTCTTTTGTAATATAATTTGTTTTGATTTTGTAAGAAGTAATGTTTTGAGAGTAATGACACAGAAGCTCCTGAGTCGAGAAGAAAATTCTCTAATGTTTTGTTTAACAGTAATTGTATGATGGGGAGATTGGGCAGATCATTGTCTGTGTGTAACAAGAATTCCAGTGAATTAACTAATATGCAGTCTCCATTTTCCTCCACACTCGGGGACGTTACCAGTACAGGAGATGTTGTCTGTATCGCAACAGATTTGACTTTGCGTTCTAATGACAAAGGGAACTTTGCCTGTGTGTCTGGAGATCTCAGAATGATTTCATTGTTATTTACAAAAAAATTATTAGGTAGATTAGAATATGTTGAGTTAGTCTGTGAAAAGTTGTTATGGTAATTGACTTTATTCAAACCTGACCTATATGAGGAACTCTTTGTATTTAGGAGTTTAGTGTCACTTCTACCATTCTCCACTTCTAGTCATTGTGAATGACTACTTTTGGTTTGAGGGGAGTTGGATTTAAATGTTTTAGGGGCCCTGGCTCTCCGTGACATGTCTCTATAAGGTTTAGAGAAAGTTTGCCCATTACGATATCTGTGAGAAAACTTATTATTTTGTAATTTTCTGAGTGCAAAGCACCTCTGAGCAGAATGTCCAGGTCTTTCACACCATTGGCATTGAATCGTGTGCGAACCTTTATTTTGTGGAAATTTATTGTATGGCCGCTTGCTATAAGATGAATTGTTAATCTTAGTCAAATTGTTTTCTGAGTTTGTACCTATCACTTCACTATCTATTTTATGATTGAAGTTCTGAATAGTAGCAAAAGATGTTCCTGGTAAGACAGGGTTTACTTGCAAGTTATAAATTTCCTGGAATTTTTCGAGACATTCCACCATCTGATAAAAGGTTGTGGCTTTTTGTGATAGTAGATGAATTCTAAAGTGGGGCGGAATGAGATCATTGAATTTTGCGATTAGTAATTGTTCAAGGGCTTTTTCTTCCATATCAGGAAATCGTTTTCTCACTAAATTTTCAAGCTTATTAGCAAAAATATTAATATTGACATCGGACTCAAACTTAAATTCGTTAAATTGTTGTGCTATTGTAGTTGCCGACTCTACCTTAAAATATTTCTTAAATATATTAAATAACTCTTTTGTATTTTTGGCTTTTTGGCAAGCTGGGGAGGAGACATAAAACTTAAGAGCAGTATCTGCCAATTTTGATTTCACAAAAGCCAAAGCATGGGATTCTTCCCATTTGCTGTTCTCAATTTTAAATTTCACTTGTTCAATAAAAAAATCCAATAAATGAGGGTCTCCAGAAAATGGCGTTACTAAAGTTTTGAATGGTAAACCTCTTGTCAATCCTTTGTTAGAAGCCATTATTTTTTGTATATATATGAAACTACTATATTGGCTATAAAACTACATGTGTTGATGGCTATTTGCATATAATAAATTCACGTAGTTGAGGAGAGAGAGAGATACCTACAAATTTTTTTTTTTTAAGCCAACAATACAAAGTTCTGTTGACTATTATTTATTTAATCAGTTATTCAAAATATATTGAACCAAAAAAAAAATTTTCATCTATACAAAGTTCCAGCATATCACAATTTTTGAAACAGGGAATTGTCTTATAGGTCACTTGGTATCCATCATATTCAATCACCAAAAAAATGTAATTGGTAATGTATGACTTTAAAAAAATAATTTCAGTAATTCTAGCAATAAAAATAAAATAACTTATTCAAAATAAACAATCTCTACAGTATCATTTATTCTTAAGAACAATAATCAAGTATTCCTTTCATTTCTCAATCTTTTCCCATCTGATCACAATTTGACACCACCGGCACCAAATGTGATGTAATTAATTCATTTACCTTTTATGTTTCATATTTTAAATTAATTTTATTAATATTTTTAATTTTCATAGCAACAGAAGTTACTTAGTGAGGATCAAAGAACCTCATGGCGTACATTGCGTTCTGGCCACTAACCCTTTTTATTCTTTGGGTCAAAAGGTCAAATATATATATCCAAATAATTTTATTTACATAAGAGAAAAGAGGAATCAATTTACTTATTGGCTAGAATGCTGTAAAAAGAAAAATGCATACAAAAATAATGTTTGTAAGAAAACTAATCTGCTGCATCAAAATTAATCAATTTTATTTTCCAAACCACACTAGTAATTCTAAATTAAGTAGGATATAAGAATTAATGATTTTTAAAATTTGAATAAGTATTCATATAAACTAATATATATATATTTATTATTAATAAGTAGGCACTCTCTCTCCAAATGATAAAATGGTCATTATTTTAAAACAGAAGCAAAACAAATCTTTCTCACCCCATGTTCTTCTCTTGAGAGCTGCTGAAATCCAACTGAATTTAAAACTGCCAGAATAACAGAAGGTGGAGTCAGAACCATCACCCTATTGGTTCTCAGCATGGTGTGATATGACATCACCACTAGGAAAGAAGAACCAATTTTTCTCCTGTGTGTGTGTTGCAGTAAAGCAAACACAACAGGGTGAGTTGAGCCAGCTGAGAGAAACAATGCATTTAAGTGCAGAAAACGATCTTATTTAATATTTAAAAAGAAGTGATGTTTTTAACATCACACCCCCCCCCCCCAAAAAAAAAAAAAAAAAAAAAAAAAAAAGTTCTGGATCCGCTTATTGCCTCATTGTGAAGTCAAATTCAATTGTATGCATTTCTTTAATTTTCCTACTTAGTCGTTTTGGATACAGTTAATAGAACACGCTTATTTATTAAATATTAACAAAATTGTCATACACTAAGCGACCAAAAAAAAAAAAAAAAAGGCCGCACTGCGGAAAATTTGACTTATACCTTTTGAGTTTGTAATATAAAAACTAATGATTGCAACAAATAAAATTTTTATGTTTGTATAATATAGAAGTCGTAACATGATACCTATGTACATTTTCGATTTAATTATTCGTTTTATTACACTCTACGAAGTATTTAATAAAAATCTACGGACAATTTTCTTTTTAAACGTAATATAATAAACATATACTTTGTATTTTATTAGGATTTATTATATGAAATAAGTACTATTTTAATGTATGAAATAAAACTATTTATTTGTTAGATCTAAACAATTATTTAATAAAAATATGTATTCTGGATTGGATAATTGCGCCTTTATATGGAATTAACATGAAACTCAGAAATTTCACTGTGCCAAATATCAGAAATAATTTTTTCTAGTTCTTGCAAAGTTGTAGGATACAAATGTCTAATCCACTCCCTCTTTTATAGACTAAACATTTTCGAGCGGATTGAGATTAGAACAATTTTCAGGTCTAATAAAGAAGAAATCCTGCCATATTCTTTGTGGGATTTAATTTTAAGTAAAAAAAGTTATAACTTATACAATTATAGATGCTCACGATAATATATAGGTAATTTTAACAACTAAAATCAAACAAACGAACCACAGGCGCCATGTAAGAAGGTGCATTATCTTGAAATGCTGATTATGGAAGAGTCTTAAATACCTCCAAAGTAAAGTCAGTCACATTTTTGTGATCAGATCTGCTTGTTTCCATCAGTTCGAAATAAGTTAATCTTGACTCATCAGAGAGAACAACTTCAGCCCAATAATTAATTAATCATTTTTTAATTTTTTTTTTAACCCTCCTAATGTCTTGGTTTTCTAATTCTTTTCGTTACGAATGGATTTTTTTTTTTTTTTTTTCAGATATTTTTTTTTGCAATTAAACCTGCTTTGTTTAATTGTTATTGCACTGCATTTAGATAAATTATGCTACTAAACACTTTTTCTAAATCCCTTCTATGTTCTAACTGTAATACAAACTGATTTTTTAAGCACTGGCTTTTTAACTTGTGGTCGTCTCGTCTCGATTGGATAAGTAACGTGGCCGCCTAAGGACAAATGTGCAGTTTTAACAGCCAAAAAATATTATATCTTGCTAAAAACCAGATCACTAATAGTTTGTTAACATTTAATCATTTTGACATCCCACGTATTAAAATATTTTTTTGAAATTGCCTTATTCCTGCCATTTTTGAAATACTTTCTAAAATTACAATTTTCCGAACAATTGCATCTTGTTTTTAACTCTTGGCTCAATCCTAAATTGCACGTGGATGTGGAACACAACGTAATAAAATCTGTTCAGAAATTTACTTTTAAAACATTAAAATTAGTGATTACAGAAACAAAAATGGAAAATGTCCGAGTGCGGCTTTTTTTTTTTTTTTTTTTTTTTTTTTTTAACTTGTCGCTTAGTATATTTCGGGACTGATTTGACTAAAGTTGTCAGCCTCTTTCAGCAAATTTTTCTCAAAAGCTGTAATAAAATATAAGTGATATTAACATTTTTCATTGCTGCTGTACCCGTTTTTGTTCTTTCGCTTAAGTGAAAGTAACTCATTTTCCATTTCTGTGAATAAGGTCGTTGACATTACCGTCCACGCGACTTCCAAATCAAGCTCCTGCTGCTATCTTTGCTTCTTTTTGCGGTAGCTCCTGTTTGCAGGAGCTCTCTGCCAACTCGTTAAAGACCACCCCCGAATGTTCATTAGTTTTCCCCTTTTTTTATTGGCTTATTTAATTACGAGTAATACAAGTTTTTTTTTTTTTTTTTTACTACCACTCCCTTGTGTAATTTGAAAGTCGAATTAATTTCCTTTCGATTTTAAGTGTGCATTTCTTAAATTTCCTTTACCTGAAACTAGCATTTATTAAAAAATTGAGTAAGCAGGGGGGGGGGGGCAACTTTAAATGTAGTCGTTTCTTCGTTTTCACTCATACCTGTAAGTGTGTTGAAAAATCGTAGAGTAGGAAAGTTTTATTAACCCCTCCCGGTAAAATTTAATACTGAAAAATACTGCATGAAATAACCATTTAATTTTTATTTAAAACTACTCTTACTGATTACGGTCTTTATTTCCCAACACCGTTTTCCTTTAAAAAAATTATACTGACAGTGATTTATACTGTTTAATAATGTTTAATTTATACTGTTCAACAGTTACTTTAGTCTCATGATTAGTATAGCTCGTCGTGCTGTATGGCATTACAAACCAATGACGAGATATACAGTAGAGCGCCGATTATCCGAACTCCAATTAATCGAACTTCCTATTATCCGAACAACTTATTTCTCTTTTTTTTTTTTAATCTGAACTTTCAATTATTCGAACAGCCTATTTCTCCCCCCACCCCCGAAAAAAAAAGTTCCTAACTGAACTTTCAATTATCCAAACACCCTATTTTTCTCAACCCCCCTCCCCCTCTTAAGATTTAGCATGCGAAATTGAATCCCAGATAAGTGTTTCGTTGGGAGCAGTAACAAGGGAATAAAAGGCTTGGGGAAAGGGGGTATAGCATGTCTAAGAAGAATTCGAGGTATGGCAGCATTGAAAAGAATGTCTTCTTTGAAGCAAGCAACAATCAAAAGCTTTCTTGATTAAATTATAATTAAATTATAACCGCTAGAGTTAAAAAAAAAAAAAAAAAAAAACAGTGAAAAAGACAAAAAAAAAAAAAAAAAAAAAATTAAACACGCCAGGACAATAGGTGCTGCCAGTTCTAAGCCTAGGTAAGGTGTGAAGGTTTTTCTATTGTCACAATATCCCTTAAGTTGTCTGTCCAATTATTCGAACTAGGGTCTGTCCCTACGTGTTCGGATAATCGGCGCTCTACTGTACTCGTCATTTTACCGGAAAGGGTTAATTCAATATATATATTGTATTATTTATTGTATTATTATTTTTTTTCCACCAATTAATAAATCCTTAAATATAGAAGAAAAAAAATTGTTTGATATATATTGAGATGTCGGTACGGTGTTTACTTATCGCCTAATTTTGTTGAAATAAGTTTAGAGGCACCATTCTGCCCTTCCTTCCCTTGCTCTCTTCATTTATGTACTAGCCCTCAAGCTGTCCATTGAAAACGTATGCTTCCAAATCCTTGTGTGTTTAAAATAAATGCAGGTATATCTGTAATACATTTAAAACATGTGCAAGTAATTTAAAATAAATTTATTATTTTCTGAAAGTGGTCAATTAGTGTTCAGAACATCTCAAAACGTTTAAATTCTTCCGGAATCCGAAAATTGGAATTTTTTAAGAATCCATTTCTTCTATGAATTTAGAATAAAATAGTAACAATAAATATTATTTTCGCAAGTATAATAATTATGCATTAATATAATATATAGTTTCAGCTATATTTATAGAGGATTAAAAGCTTATACGTAATTAATATTCTTATAGCAATGATTTCATGTTGTTATACTACACAAGCAACATATCAAGACAATGATATATTGACAATATATGATAATAATGACATATATATGATACAATTTTCACAGCGATTTTTCAAGGGCCATTTGTAAATACATTGTACGTTTGACCACGCGTTGATGCATGGCTTAATTACGCATTTGAAATATATTCAGCTGTCTCTGTTTTAGAATGAAATATCATATAGGTAACCTTGAAAGTAAGTAAACTAAATCTTGCAGGAGTAATCCTGGTTAATGAGATGCATCTTAGGTTGAAAGCATGATGTATTATTTATCCCAATAAATAAGATGTTTTATGTGCATACTTTATATTGAACAAAATTAGTGTTAAGTGTCCTTTAATAAAGAGTTCTTGAATATATCGGAAATGTTCTTTAATGTTGATTTGGTGGATTGATAATTCGTTCAAGGTTAAATATTACCTTACTTGTTATTATAAAAGTGTAAAATAAGACATTGAAAAAAAAAAAAAAAAATTCTGTTGCTTAATATAATTTTCTGTTAGGCGCGCTTTATTTGACTTATTTAGCCATTGCTTGCAATTTCCTTATATGTTGATTGCGGTGAATATTTCATGTGACACAAGACGTCAGAATTATAAAATGACAGAGTTATAAATAAACCTAGCAGTAGATTAGGTTAAATCTAACTCTTTGTTTTGGGATAGTCAGTGATTGGATTTTGACCTTTACATTTTGAGTTCTTGGTTTTTTGAAACCATGTCCGCCGGACATGACAAAATGCCAAAAATGTATACTTTGTATACAGTTTTTTTTTTTTTTTTATTTGTACGGTTCTTGCGATGATAATCTATACAGCATGCCTATCAATTTATCTCTTAACCGAATGTAGAGTTAGACGCTAGCGCACTTCTAATAATTAGGTAGTTTGAAGTCTGTAATGATACTGTGTGTGTGTCTTTCTGTCCCTGTAAAAGAACTATAAGTCATACTCTCAAGTTGGACCAAACTGCACACAATGTACAAAATTTCATTAAAATTGGTTCATTAGTTTAGAAGTTTATCGCGGACAAACATCGTGACACGAAATTTTTATATATAAAGATATAAGTAATAATCTAGTGTCTCTCACACAGGGTTGGCAAGTTTCTTCCAAGGCGGAAAAATTCGCGGATAAAACATGGAAAAAACCGGCCAGAAGAAATAGGTTTCTACCAAGTGGAAGAAATGGAAGAAACTGTTTTTCTTAAAAATTTATCCTATAAGTTGCAAATTTGTAAGATACAATGGATGCATTTTTCTTATAAACTTTAAATATACCTATACAAATTTAATTACATATTTAATTAATAATTATGAGTTTTTTACCAAAATGAGCCTCGGTATCTGATGATCACGTTCCAAAACACTAAAAATTCAGTAAAAAAATCAATTTCAATTTAATCAGTATAAAGTTTTATAATTTAGACAATTTCTTTAACTGGTAATTAAATAATAATTTGGATCACTTGCTTATACTTTCTGATAAAACAGCTCTTAACTTAATCCAATTAATTATAAGAACCAGTATGCAATAATTACTGTATTACAAAATGTCATCAAAAACTTTATTTTCCTTATAGTACTTCCTCTTGTACAGTCAACTCCCTCTAATCCGTACTGCAGATTTATAATCTGCAAATTCTTCTAATCCATTAATGTAAAAGAAATTTACATCTCAGATTTAAAAAAAAAAAAAAAAATCCACTTTCCTTACATGTTTACTTTTTTTTTTTTTTTAAATCAAACTTTTAGCTTAATCCTTGCTTTGAAACACAATTGGGAAAGGGGGGTGGGGGGGGGGGAGTAAGTAAACTAAAAGTTTTTTTAACTAACTTTTAATTCTTGTATTTATTATCCTGCAATTCATACAGACTAGCACTGAAACAAAACACTATTACATCAATGTTTAACAAATTAATCAGTGATGAATATTATTTCCAGACTTTCAAAACTATTTTGTTTCATATTTTTGAAATATGTATGTTTACATTTTATAGGTACCTATTATTTGAATATGCTTACATTATTTACCATCATACATGAATGTGATAGATTAGTTTTATTAATATTTATTATAAAATTTATTAATAATAACACTTTGTATCTGCAAAAGAAAACTGTAAAAACAAAGGCAATGATCTCTAATCTGCAAATTCCTATAATCCGCACAACCTCTGGACAAGACTTTTGAGAGTTAGAGAGAGTTGACTGTACAACAAATGGGAAATTTTTAGTAGTTCAATACTGCACTTTATTTTTAAACTTAATCCATAGTTTCTATTTATCTATTTTTTTTTTTTTTTTTTTTTTTTTTCCCTAGAGAACTTGCAGGAGAGTTTAAAAGTAGGTAGTACATAGTATCTTACTTATTGATACAGTTCATTGGGTACCAGCTTCAAGTTTATTAAAGTGTTATATATATTATGGCTAAAAATTCCATAATTATTATCACTTGTACTGTTTGAATGTATAATAATATTATGAGATAGTATCTACGCAAAAAGTTCTAAAACATTGAAAGAAAAGTAAAAACCATTTAGCATTGAAAGAAAAGTAAAAACCCATCACCTGTATATATTTAGTGTTTGTTATCAAATAACTTATTTTTCTAAAAATATTTTTAATATTAATTGTATTATAGTTTAGATTTGGCATTATATTTATACTTTGAGTTTATATAGTTCATAATTTTAATTTTGAACATCTGTTTCGTCTTTTGGTTGGTTTCTTCCGGTTTTTTCCAGTTTCTTCCACTGTCCTGGAAGAAACCCAACCCTGCTCTCACACGACTTTCTCTTACCCTAAAATTTAATACTATAAATTCAGGTTGGAGATTAAGAGTACTGTCATGTAAACCTACGTTAAACAATTCAAATTAGGCTTCGGAAGTGTTTTATATGATAATTAGTTCTGTGTGTGGGGGGGGGGGGGAGGGGGGCTACCGTTCTCCTCAACCGCCCGTTTCATTAGTGCACCTACATTTATATGGAATTTAATTCTATTATTAAAATTAAAAGTTTACTGAAAATTATACAGACAATTTTCACACGCAACATTCCTTGAAACTTATCAATCTTGATCAAACTTATATTAACTTAAAATACAGCATTTGGATCTCCTAAAATTATTAGTTTTTAAGTCACTCTAAGAGACACAAAGATCAAACGTTAAAAAACTTGACTACGGTAATCAGGAAGCCCCAAAACGTGTAAATATACAAAAAACAAGCTATAAATATTTCGCTGAAAGCATACATTATTTACCATATCTCTATGAGGAATTTATTTCAATTCCCGAACAGCCTTTCTGGAAATAGTAAAATATTATTAGTAAAGCACATTCACTAACAACAAATAACTAATGTGTTATGGCCACCACATGACTTTCTTCTATGTTTTCCTATACAAATTCACTCAGTAAAAATAATTTATTAAAATTATAATTTAAAAATTTATATTCCATGGTAAAGCAGACGATTTCCGCATTAGAGAAGTAGTATAACACTAAATATCCAAAACTTTTTTTTTTTTTTTTTTTTTTGGTTAAAAATGAAAAAAATCGATAACTTTATTTTAAATTATCGCAGATCGATGGTTCAACCATTCGTTTTAAAGGTATTGGCGAGCTCTTTTGAAAGATACCCATCATGAAAATTTACTCCCCTATTTCTTTCAGACTGCAAAAAGCATTGTCATTATTTTGTGGTATAATCACCACAAGAAAAATAAGAAATACTTATAATAATAAAATTAACACACGGACAATGAAATTGTAACTTGCAATTACGCTCTTTTTAAAAATGCTAAATTGAACATCCTATATTAAAATCTGCCTATAATAATAATAGCAAAAGTTTTTATCTTTCAGATAATTCAGTTTTTTTTTTTTTTTTTTTTTTCAATTTATTTAAGTGAAATAAGCTCTTATCATTCACAGTTCACATTTATATTTTCTAGTAAATGAATCAGCTGATTCATCGTCATCACAATCTTTTACATGGTCGTGTGTAAATACAGTTAGCAGTTTTATTATTTTTTCTTATTTCTAAAGAAGCACTTTTTTAAATGATTTTATTTCAATAGAGTTAAAATATTTTTTCTTAAAAAGTATAGATATGGAAACTTAGCTGCTTCATTAAAAATAATTTACTTGGCTGCCAAATTTGTAGCTTTAAAAATAGGAAGATTTCTACTTTAAAATGGGAAGGAAAAAGGAAAATTTCTACTCCAAACAAAGCAAATACAAAAATTTTTGAAAAATACACATTTAAGCCAAATCAAACTTTGATACACACATTTCTCAAATATCTTAAATGGGTTAAATATACACTAAATCCTATGGAGACAATAATGGGAAAAGATTGTGCTTTGCAGGACATTTGATCATTAACTGCTAGTTGAGATGGAGTGCACATGTGCGAGGGGGGGGGGGGAATCTATATACTTCTTTATAGGTTCTAGAATCCAATAAAGAAAGTTTAAAATGAATATTTACATTTATGTTATGGAGGGAGAAAGATTGTAAATCACAAGGCTTCAGTGGAGCATGTGATTGCCAATCGTTGGAGGAGGGGGGGGGGGGATCACAAGAATTATGAGTAAGATATATTAAACAATTCTACTTCTTTACAGACTCTATAATCTAATAAAACAAGTTTAAAATAGATATTTATATTTTTGCAGCAGATGGAGAATGATTAGAAATTATAAAGCTTTCTATAAGATATGTGATTACGGATCGTTAGGGGGGGGGGGGGGTCCAAAAAATTATGAGTAAGATATATTAAACAATTCTCCTTCTTTATAGGTTGCAGAATACAATAAAGCAAGTTTAAAATGAACACTGACATTTATGCCATGGATGGAAAAAGATTGGAAATCACAAAGCTTCGATTGCCTATTGTTGCTCGATTTTTAAAGTCTTTTAATTATCACAAAAAGTGGCGACTTTAGTGGGATCGATGCATAATTTTTAATCGCCATCTTTTTATATTTAGTCGCCATGTGGCCGGTGGCGACCGTTAATTTTGCCCTTTAACTTGTAACACATAATTTCATGTACTATGTGCAATATTTTTTTTTTTTTTAATATTATTATTTTTTTTTTTTAATGGGAATTTTGGCATCATTGATGTAGGTTTCATATAAATGCTTATATAGTCCTTTAATATTTATAAATTGAATTATGTTAGGGTTTGTTCAATAAAACATATACTCAAGCAACAATTCTTATTTATCCCCCCCCCCCCACACACACACACACAAGGTCTGAAATGTTTAAATTGCGTTTTGTCAGTTTGCATTTTTTCTTGAATTTATGATCTTCAAAATGTTAAAACTTCTACAGGTGTTTAAGAGAAGACTTAATATTTTTATTTATTTCGATGTTTAATAGAACCTACTTAAAAGAGATGGACTTTAGAATTTATCAATTCGTTTTTGAGGGGGGGGGAAGCGAGGGGTAGGGGATGATTTTCTGCATGTATTAAGATAGTGAAAAATCTGTCCGTAATTTTTTTTTTTTTAAGTTCTATTAAACATTTAAAAAAAATTAAATATCATGAATTCATAAAAAAAAATTGAAACTTGAAGAGATTTAAAGGTTTTAAACGGCTACAAATTATTACGTTTATTAAAGAAGTAAATGTATATAATTTTTTTTAAAATCACTGTGGAACGTTTTAAAGAGATCGCAGATATTCTATTTTATTTTTCTTAAAGTAATCTTCTTTTTTTTTTTTTTTTTTTTTTTTTTTTTTTTAAAGGTTTAAAATAAAAACTTAAAATGCCTCGTTATAGTACGTTAAATGTCAATGCATAGAATGAGCGTACCTTGTCTTGTTAAAAAAAAAATAATAATAAATAAATAAAAAATAATAATCCCCTGTCGATTTTGCTTTACTGAAATCAAATTTAAAATGTTTTCTTCTTTCCGTACATCTTATTTTTTACTTTATTGCTGTATTTATTTTAAATGTGCGTTTTTTTTTTTTTTTTTTTTTCGATTAGAAAAGTTCACTTAATTTTTATTTAAATGCGCAAGTAAAGCAAGTTTTTGTAATTAAACTATGTATTTTTTCCTCCTTGTCCGAGAAATTTTCGGATTTTTTTCTTGTAAATATTTTATTAAAATGATAGGATAGGAAATCATAAGTTTATTTTTCTCGGGCTTTCTGTAGGCAATATATGTATTGTAACTACTACTCATCACCATTCTTCCTTACATAAAAAATTTTTAGCTATGCATGGTTGTTAGTAACGCGTTGAGTCGTGATAATTATCATGAATATTTAATTCTCACTCTCAGTTTATCTTCTGTCTCATGGATCTGAATTATCCTTTTGATGTGAATACAGGGTTATTCGGATTATGTTGCTCAAGCAAAATGCTTGGAATCTGATAGAAAGTCAAGATGAGTATCAAGTTACTCGTTTCCCCCGCCCCTCCTCCTTCTTTTAGAGGAAAATCAAGCGATAAATTTCCAGTTGGTAAAAAAGACCATTGCTCATTATACTTCCCGATGACATACAGATCAGGATAATGTGGACGAGTCGGTTGTTTGTGATGACCCATTGAATAAGCGTGGGATTTAATGATATTCTGTATTTCATTTAGTATAAGTGCCGTGTTTACTTCTTTACGCTCTGCTTCCGCACATTCCTTTCCCGGAAATTCGGTAATGCCATTTATATGGCATTTTATGTGTTATAAATAGTAGTAATTAAAATATCCTTACAAACAACATAGTACGCTGTGGTCAACATAAAACTTTAAGCTATAATCTGATCTGTATCACTCTAATATATTAATTGGTTGGAAAAACTGCGAAAAATCTGGAAAAGCCCAACCTATCGGCCGATATGCTCCGAAATTTAAATCGGTTAGTTTTCATTAAGTCATTTTGCTTATGAAGTTTGGTGTACATATTCACAAAAAAAAAAAAAAAAACTAGTATGTTGTGGTCACCACAAGACTTTCTTCTATATTTTCCTATACAAATTCACTCAGTAACAATATTAAATAAAATTTTTAAAAAAATTTAGGGGGGGGGGGGGGGGGAAGCGATGCTCCCACATGCACAATTTTTTTCTCCAAATTAACTACTACTATTATCAATAATTCATATTAATTTTACTATCTTAAGTTAAAAAAAACTCTCATCATGTACATTTATGCGAAATTTCGTCCTATACTGCAATGTTAAAAATTTAGAAAAAATGCGATCACAGCACCACCTGTTGAGCGATTGATCCCCAAATCTAATCAGAACCAGTTTATGTCAGGGGCCAACTAAATACCAAGTTTGGTAAAATTTCGTAATATATATATATATATATATATATATATATATATATATTTTTTTTTTTTTTTTTTCGTTAAAAGTAAAAAAAAAAATCGATAACTTTGTTTTAAATTATCACATATTTATAGTTCAACCATTCGTTTTAAAGGTATTCACCTTTCGAAAGATACCCATCTTGAAAATTTACTCCCCTCGAGGGAAGACTTCCCTCCCAGGGAGGAGGGGTGGCGAGGCTCCTGCACATACAAAAAAAAAAAAATCCCAGTTGACTATCTCTATTATAAATAATTCTTGTAAATTTCATAATGATTACTAAAAAATAATTCTCTTTATACACATTTATACAAAATTTTGTCCTATATCACCATGTTAAAAATTTAGAAAAAGCGGGATGGCAACGCAACCTGTAAAACAATTTTTACCAAAAGTTGATAGGCACTAATTTATGTCAAGGTGCAACTACAAACCAATTTGTATGAAATTCTGTGTATTAGTTCCTGAGATACAGTTGCCACAAAATTTTGTCTTACACACACAGACTGACATTTTCTAAAAATGGTCAAATCTTGTTCTACAGCTCTCAAAACGTGTGAATCCATCAAAAACCCGAGGTCGAAAATTTTTACGACTTTCTTCTATTGAATATAGAAGAAAGTAAAAAAAAAAAAAAGCTGAAATAAAATTACCTTAAATGAAGAAAATTGAATAGCAGCGCTACCATTCGATCTGCATTCACCCATATTGAATCAGTATGGATTTTTATAATAACCATCTCCCATATTAAGTTTGTATTTACACATTATGTACCATAGAAATTAAGATATAGCCTTCCCATAAAAAGAAGAAATTGCAGCTTAACAGTGTTGCTTGCTGAGCCGTACATGACAAAATCTAACCAGGATCTATATCAGGGTTCAATCAAATCAAAGTTTATTTTATTTTTCTACGTTGTATTAAGTAGAAAATTACAAAAATCAATGTGATATCCATCTGTATTTTACTGTATAAACAATATCTCAAAAATGGGTAATCTTAAATAAGTCGGGCCAATTTTAAAATTTTATTCATAGTACTTGCCAGAATCCTATATTGAATTTAAAAACACTACGTTAAAAGCTTCGAAAGTGTTTTTTTTTTTTTTTTAAACACATAGCAGGGTAGGTCGAAATTTTGCGTAAGTCTGCATTATTAGGGTTATTTGCATTGTAAGAATGTCGGACAAGTTTTTAAATAGCATTTACGATACATTAGCATGATTTAACTATCTCAAAATGATTCAATTAGTTAAACGGTACAAATATCTTAAGCATGGCATAGACAAACGTTGAATCCAAGACTTCGTTTTTCATTTTCGACTTGTTTTTAGGTGCATTTCCATGTGTGAATATATGAAGCATTTTGAAATTATATAATACTGTACAGAACTAACCGCATGAAAAATGCTAACAAAAGTATGTTCGGAAGAAAAGGAAAAAAATAATCTAGTGTGTCACAGGGGTGCAGAATATGTCCGAACGCGCGAACGATGTTCGGGGGAAATTCTGGCTGTCTGGGGAAATTTTGAATATATATTATCTCAGAATAAAATAAAAATGAAAACGGAAGTTAAAAAAATTACTGAAAAAACAAACTTTCTAATATTAAACTACAAATTAACAGCTGTATTCTTCTGTTACAAGTATATTCCCAATAAATACCAATCCCTCCCCCCCCCCAAAAAAAAAAAAAAAAAGTATTAAGTATTTGAAGTTTGATGATAAATATTTGGTGATTCATTTAACTGGAGATTTTTTTTTTTTTTTAAGTCTAGCTAAAATGCAACAAGAATAATTACCCAGTCCACATAAATAAACATCATATTTTAATGACAGGATGCTGGGAGAAATTGTGTGTTTGTTTACTTTAGCCGATAAATCATGGGGGAAAGAGAAGTAGGAAAGACTTTTTTTTTTTTTTTTTTTTTTTGTACCGTTTTGAGCCTCATTTACAGAAGTTAAATTATGAGTTTCGATTGTGCATTCAGCAATTGCCTCCCCTTCTCCCCTCCCAATCGAACCAAAAAAAAAAAAAAAAAAAAGAAAGAAAGAAAAGTATTTATTAAATGATTATAGTTCATGCATGTTTGTCTTATTCTTGATTTAGTAATTCTGTAATAAAAAGGTATTTAAAATTTTCATAGACAGCAAAGTGCAATAAAACAAAGCAACATTAATTTATGTATAATTATGTACTATTATATAAGAATTATACCCTTAAATATTATGTTAGTTAATAAATCTAATTACCTTAACTTTTTAATTTTTCATCTGGTGAACATTAATAGCAACATTAAATTTCGATGTAGTTAAGAGAAAAAAAAAATGTAATATAATAGCATAAAAAACCTCCCTCAGTATTTGGACTAAATAAAGATCCCCCCCTCCCCCTCCCACACACACACCAAAAAAAAAAAAAAAAAAAAACTGTTAGATAATAGGTTGATTTTGATGCATTATTTTTGGGGAAATTTAGAATGTGTTCTGGGGAAATTTCAGAGGTCTGAACATTTTCTGCACCCCTGGTGTGTCACTCACACGACTTTCTCTTACCCTGAAATTTAATACTATAAATACGGATTGGAGATTAAGAGGTAAGATAACGAGTACTGTTATGTAAACCTATGTTAAACAATTTAAATTAGGCGTCAGAAGAGTTTTATATGATAACTAGTTCTATGTGAGGGGGGGCTACCGCCTCCCTCAACCCTGCGTTTCATTGATGCACCTACATTTATATAGAATTTAATTCTGTTATTAAAATTAAAAATTTACTATATAAAACTATTAAAAGTTTATTGATACCTCTCATGACGGGAATGACCCTGCCCTCCGTTAGAAGATGCTGTCGCAGACAAAACAATTTGACGCCAGTGACAGTAACTTTTTTTTTAATATATAGAGAAATAATGCTACACTAAATCAGCGTCATTATTGAGTTCCGCTCCTGCAATTTTATTTTTATTTCAAATGTTTAATTTGCCCTATAAAGTATTAAATCTAGAAATATCATTTATTTTAGGTATAAATACTTTGAATAATAACTATGATTTATCATAAACAAGTCTCCGTTCGCTGTTAATTCTGCTTTCAAGTAGCAGCTTTCAGGGTTTTTGCATGTATGTTAGTTTCACAACCCTGACTTCTGTAATAAGCATAGTTTTTTTTTTTTTTTTTTTTTTTGTTTAATCCCTTTTTTCATTTTACTAGGTAGAGGTGGTCGAATTTAATATTCATTTTTATCCAACTTTTCTTTTTTAAATCTTTCAATATAATACGTGGGGGAAAACGTTTTGTGTAATCATTGCATTTTAGTTATTTTTCATAAGTGTTGGATGAAATGCTACAATATATGCATTTAAAAAAATGCCCAATTCATTCAGTTATAATAAGTACTAATATACATCTGCAATAAGGTTCGTCGTTGCGTAGTTTATGAATTATTTGAAGTCATAATTTTATTTCCTTTTTAAATTTTCTCCTATTAACGAAAAATTTAGAACAATATTTAAAATTTTGCGGAAATAATAGCCGTTTTAACACGAGCTTTCTTTCTTTTAACCACCCACTTTCTTGATCTTTCCTTGAGTAGGAAACGCGACCGTATAATTCAATTAGTCGTGATTCTGCATTATGATGAATGAAGTGGTAGTAAAAAATGAGTGGGCATTAAAATTGGCCGCGTTGGATGGGGAAGTTGGCGTAATTTGGTAAGCAATAATAAATATTTTCGTAGGCACAGAAGTAAATTCAAATACAACAGTCGTTTCTTCTCTTCAGATATATATATTTATTTATTTTGTGTGTGTGTGTATATATATATTTACTTTATTTAATGATCATCTCTATTAAATTTATGGAATAATTTCTGGAATCAGGTATACATTTCTTTTTTATTAAAATATGTATTTCTACATATTTTAATAAAAAATCGCTTCCCCTTTACCTTTTAAAGCGGTATAAAGAACATTTATTTTAAAATATTTTATTAGAAATGATAAGTTCGCAGCTTTGCACACACTTTTAACACTTGCCAGATTTTGCAATTTAGAAGAATGTGCTTGTGATAGCCTAATACTTTCGTACTTTATTCAGTATTCAAGTGTGCTTACTTATTAACCCTATCCGGCGCACAGTAATTCTATTCATTTAAAATCAACTGCCACCGGAATTCAAGAACGATATTAGAAGACAAAAAATAAAGTTTTACCTCTATATTATAGAAGCAAAGTACTATACAAAATTTCTGGGATGAATTTTTGCACTTGAAAATTAAAATTAGGTGATGCAGGACCTGCAATACTGTGCCGGAAAGGGTTAAATAAAAAAAAATATTGATGTGACAAAAAGGGTAGAATAAAAAATTTCTCTTCAGGGGCGAACATTTTTCATGCAGGAGGGCAAAAAAATACAAGGTTTTTCCACATTACGGCTGTATAGAACGTCCATTGGATACTCTATCTTGCTCAGAAATGGAAACGAAAACGAAAGTTGAATAAATAAATGATTCCTGAGAGTTTAGCCGCAATTTAGTAATAGACATAAAGTATAAATCTATAAGATTTTCATTTCGGGAAGAAGAAATAGAATTTGGTATCGTAAGACTGTTATATGCCTGGTTGCTAAAAGACAAGGAAGCTGATAAGTTACGTGTGTGTGTTTTTCTGCACAATGCACGAAATTATGCATTTATTCTTTTTATTTAACATTAAGAAAGATTTTAAACAAGTGTAAGTTTAAATATTCTTATAAAGTTTCCCGTGTCTTGTATTACGTGATTAATAAGATTCAAATTAGTTCTAATATTGTAAGGAGTAATGTTTAATTGATCTGTTTTTAATATATTGCCAGCAATTTGTTCTCGTGATATACGTGTGTGTGTATATATATATATATATATATATATATATAACGTAAGTAATTTAAAATGAATTTATCTAGTAATTGATGCTGTAAATTAATCAAAAGTATGTGCTAACATTTAAATTGAATTGCAATATCTTTTATGCGACTGTAGTCATCTGTACTGTTTAATAATCTATAAGATTAAGTTTCTGTAAAATATTTATTTCGTTACTGGATTCTTTTGTGTGTGTGGGAATATAATTTTGCTAGTTTAATTTAATTTAGCTTTGATTTTTTTTTTTTTTTTTTTTAACTTTGATGATTTTACACACACCCTTGCGAAAACTATCAATTTTATTTTTAGCATGATAGTGGTACTAGGAATTTTATATTTTCTTTGATTCCATGTGGAATATTTCAGTTTACATTTATAAAAAAAAAAAAAATCGAAGTATTTATATATTTTTATTTATTTTTAAGAAAGTTATAAATATATTTTAGGCGTCATCTACCTCTATAATCGTATCCATAATGTTCTGAATGGAACGCAGTGACGCTGAAAGTTTCTGACCAATACTTTTTTATTTCAAATTGTATGGAATCGGACACCATGGATCCGGATTCTTTGGAAATCGTGCTATCTTTTGAACCCGTGCTCATACGCTTCCGCTTTTCTATTATGTTTCGTATCTGTCTCTACGTGCAGCTGTTTTCTATTTCATTTCACACATAGGATACTTAAATGTACATAACTTCATATGCGCTGTTTTTTGCGAACTTGCAATGAACACTGTTATACCGGATTGCCTTCCATATCTAATATATTCAATACAGTCTCCATAGCTGGAATCTCTGATTGTCCAAGACAGTTGATTTGTGTTAATTAATCCTCCATTATTTACAGATATTATTTTAAAATGCTGTCTTTCACAGACACTTCCTTAGACGAAATTTTAGCGTATTAAAACCTGGTTACTAATATTATGTCAATCATGTTAATAAATAATCAAGTAATTATTACCTGTTTCAGTTAGAATAAAACAATACTAGAATGAAGCAATGAGTATGAGTTTCGTTATTGAAAAAGGGAGGGGGGGGGACTATAAAATTTACTCTTAAAAAATATGAATTATCATTCAATATTACATTAACCTATATTTTAAAAGGAATTTAAACCCGAGAATCTAAAAGAGATCTGTGAGAGACTTAATTTCGAAGGAATATTTCCATAATGTTTTTAAGGTTTGTTGTCACGTATAACTCAAAATGTTTGATTTAAAAAAAAAAAAAAAAAAAAAAAAAAAAAAACTTACACTGCATTAAAATGAATTTTGCATTTATCTTGTAGTTTCTCTCATATGTTTTACTTGAACTATAACCTTTTAGCTCTCCCATCCAACTCCGTTTGATTGGAAAATTACATTAAAACAAGGCCTGATTATATTTTTCTTCAAGTTTGATCTGAAAAAGCTAAGTAGAGTCCTAAAAATCTTTCAGTTATAATAAAAATGATTGTGTGTCCTTGGCGTTGAAACCGTTAATAAACTGTTTTGGAAACGAGGTTCTTCGCTTGCCTCTTTCTTGACGAGTGAATCCGTGCCTTGTGGTGGGAAATAGCAATCTGGCTGACCTCTCAGGATGACCCCGTGAGCTGCGGATCTTTTGTTGATCCCCGAATTGAGTAGAGAATCACCCCGCGTGAACCTCAAGGGAGCTAAGCATATATTTAGGAATTTTAAACTTGTAGGTTAAAGGACGAAAATACCTATCATTGCTAACAGCGAAGTCCTATTTTATTCCATGGAGAATTTTTATTAGAATTACTTGTTACCTAATATGTATATAAATTCTGCTTTCACTCTTAGAAAATTCACAACTATTAAATTATTTCTTGTTTTTCAAAAATTCATTTTTAATTTTGTACCTAATAAGAAACCAAGTGCATTTTTCAGCCCCAAAATAAAGTTTTAAAGATTTATGGGATAAATTTTTGGTACACGAGAATATCTTAACCCCTTAACGCGTGCCGTCCTCGCTGCGAGGACGCAAAATTTAAGATCCGGCTGCAAAACTTCATCCCGGAAATTTTTTAGCAAAAATTTACGTTTATAACATAGCAGAAGATGCCGATTTTTTTAACCTTAAAATTTAAAATTTCATTTAGTTTAATTTAGTTCATGAATTCCGGTGGCAGTATAATTTAAATTATCCAAATTATCTTGCGCCGCAAAGGGTTAAAGATAGTGAATTTTCTTATTATGAAAACAAAGTAAATTAGGCAATGAGCAATTCTAATGAAATATCGAATTTCCGCATAGGAAAATTTATATATATATATAATAATGATGATCTATTAAGCATAGTAGAAGCCAAGCAACAGATACAAGATCACTGAAACACCAATGTCCAATAAGATTAAAAATTCCTTTGAGAAGTTCAGAAAAATGATTTTTTTTTTTTTTTCTTTTTCATCAGTGGATGAAATACACAAATTTCAAGAAACCAGATTTATTAATTAACAACCTGCAAAACAAACGAATCAATAGACTATCACAACAAAGCTTAACTTAAAACTATAAACTCAAATTTATGGAAAAATAATTTAAGAAACTTAAGTTAGGTAGGAAGGAGGCAGGCGGCAAGACTTGTGACTTGCCTGTGGGGTTAAACTAGTTTCACGCCGGCAACACTCTCCCAGCCTGCCAAGACCAGAATAGGAGTCATGAAAATATCTGTCTGTGTGTATCAAAAATTTTGTGGACTTTGTTAAATTAAATTTCATCCATTGGTTCATGAGATACAAACTTTATATTTAGTTGGACCGTGACTTAAATTGGTGTAGATTACATTTGGGGATCAATCTCTCAACAGATAACGCTTTCATTTTTCCCCCTTCTTTTTCAAAATATTTAACATGGTAATATAAAACAAAATTTCGTATAAATGTGCTTAATGAGAATTATTATATTTTGGACTTTTCTTTTGAAATTAATTGAAATATTTATGATAATAATAGTCAACCAGATATATATATATATATATATTTTTTAATGTTGGCGTGGAAGTTTTTCGTATAGGTATCATTCCAAAATCCAAAGAACTCGTCAATACCTTTAAATCAAATGGTTGAACCATAAGATCGTGATAATTAAAAATTTTTTGTTTTCATTTTTAACAAGGGGGGGGGGGGATATTTACAAAATGGACTTTTTTCGACATTTAGTGTGATGGTGAGATTTAGTGTGATCTGAGATAAAAATCGTCTGAATTCGTCATGGAAAATAATTTTAATAAATTTGTACTGTATGAGTTCATATAGGAAAATATAGAAGAAAAGTTTCTGCTGTTGGCCATACTAGTTTCTACGTTTGAGTTCACTCACTACTGTGTATTAACTGTTTTCACATAACCGTTTAACTACTCCAAATCTAGGGTATCGAAAGCAGTATGAAGTAGAATTTTATTTCACTTCCAAAATTTTGTCATTTATACAATCTATTTCGTGGCTAAATAAGTATTCGTGGCTTCAGTTAAAAGGTGCCAGGTTCGAGTCCCGGTTCAGACAGTAATGTTCATAACGATTCGCATAGGTGCCAAGTTTCCGTTATTTTCAATGAAGGCATAATATAGGAAAGTTTTTATGAACATTTTCAGTTTACTTAATTTTATTTATTCTTCGAAAATATGTGACAGATTCCTTTTTAGAAATACTGGTGATAGATAAATCTTATTTAAAAATTAAGAGTATTGGCAACTAAAGATTTAGAATCCACTAATTCGTCTAGTGTAAAAAAAAAAAAAAAAGATTTAAATCATAATATATATATATATTATCAAACATTTAAAATTTGTTTAAAATTGTGAATTTTATTTTATTTTATTTTTTAATTATTAAATCTTTTCGTATTGCATAAGAATTAGTATAATTGATATACTGCATTTAAAATTATTGAAATAAAGTAGTATAATTATTATATTATATATTTCATTCCCCACCTTCTTCCCCTCCCCTAAGTTCTTCCTCTGAAATTAAATTTATCTGTTTTATTTTGTAAACTACTAAGTAAATGTTAACTATTATTCACACTTTTTACTATGTTATTAGTTATTTGAGGATTTCTTATTATTTGAGGTTTCTTTCTCTATAATAAATTATAGTTAATTGACAATTCCTCTTAAGGATAAACCTGAGGTGCAGGTGGGACTTATTTTACTAAATGTAACTAACATGAGAAACATTTGCTTATTAAATAAAACAGCTTAAAATTGCCAAAAAATTCTTAATTTGTTAGAAAATTTATTGACTTAATATAATTTTAGGTTTTTAACAGTGACAAGTACTTTTTACTTTTAAATTTATTCATATAACTACACACACACATTGATAGACAGATAGTTTATTTACATCCAAAATTATTTTTAAGAAATAACTTATTAACTGTATCAAGCTATATTATTATTATTAAGCATAAAAGATTGTATTTATAAATACGGTCTCCGAATAATAATAAAAATATCTTCAATTATAAGTGTAAATAGTAATGCGAAAATTACTATTAATTAGAATTAGCAATCATGTTTTCCTTTTATTAATTTTACGTAAAAAAAGAAAGGGGGGGGGGGAATAGAAATAATGCATATTAAATTTGATTTAAATCTTTTTTTTTTTTTTTTTTTTTTAAGGGGACATATGACCCTTGGAACTTCAAAAAACATCAAGTTAATTATAGTAGTCCTTTTTTTTTTTTTTTTTTTTAAGTAAATTATTGTTAACTAAGCTTCATTGGACATGTCTAATTGTTACCTATAAGTTTATTAAGTATTTTGGAATATAATTTAAATTCTGTGGTGAATTATTTAATAATTTATGTGTTAATAATAAATGTGTTTTTTTCACCTTGCGTGCAGGATATCTCTGAAACTATTTAATATTTTTTCTTGAAAATTTCAGATTATATAACATATCAGATCCTTCAAACCAAACCTAAGTTTATATCCCCCCCCCCCTATTTTTCATACAGGTGATACTTCAGATTTTATTAAAAAATAAATGATCTTTTTAACTTTTATTTTAACCTAGTTTGAAGGATCTAATATGTTACATATTCTGTGAACATTTCAAGAAAAATCATTAAATAGTTTCAGAGAGATCCTGCGCGCAAGGTGAAAAAAAAAAAAAAAAAAACTCATTTATTAATACATAAATTATTAAATAATTCACCACAGAATTTAAATTATATTCCAAAATGCATAATAAACGTATAGGTAACAAGTAGACATGCCCAATGAAGATCAGTTAACAATAATTTACTTTAAAAAAAGGTATAATTAAATCGATGTTTTTTGAAGTTCTAAGGGTAGTATGTCCTCTTTAATTTTTTTTTTATATTTCCATAATATAGGTATTTTTTAGTAAAACTCTATTTAGAAGAGGGCAAAGTGTTACAAGGCATCAAAGTAATTTTAATGTCATTTAAAATGTTATATATACTATATACATTTCCCACATTGTAGTGCATTGATGCAATGCTTGTATATCAGGAGATACCCTGAATTCAGGATTCATTGAACTCTTTTTTTTTTTTTTAATTTTGGTATCTTTGAATGTGTAATTTGCTGTATAATGTACAAATAAGTATCATTTTGCCATTCGTTCTGCATTTAAATAGCAGTTTTCATGTTTTTTGCGTGGTGGGTAGTTTCACCCCTCTTATATAATATGGATAAAGATGATATTCTCTTTTTTTTTTTTTTAATTGCAAAAACTATTTCCTTTTTTTTTTTTTTTTTTTTTTTAAATAAAAATTTATTTAACATTTATCGTTGTGCTTCAGTATATTAATAAATAAGTAATTAGCAGCAAATAATTCAGATATCAGTTTCAAGAGCACCGCAAACTTTATTATTTAAAAGTTCTTTTGGAAATCGATAAATTATCGAATCTGGAGAATTCGAAAACAATATATAGTTTTATTGTGTATCCCCCCCCCCCTTTCCTAAGCAGATTGAAAGGTTTTCGGTGCATAAAAATTCGTATGAACTCGAGACAAAATTGTATTTGCTCTTCTTAACTTCTTGGAAATGTAATCTAAATAGAAACAAAAGTCAAGATAAAGCATTAAGTCTAAATTATGAACGTAAATTCTTGGTAATTATGGGCAATAGTTGTTTTTGTAACAGGTATTTTGTAGTTCCAGCATCAGATAATATCGAAATTGATAGCATTTAATGTCACTATATATATATATATATATTTTTTTTTTTTTTTTTTTTGTAAAATCACTAATACAAAACCGAAGATTTCACTCTTAAACTTCTTTACTTTAATAAATAAAATTGTTTCTTATACTTATGCTAAATTATTTTTGTAAAGTCGTCATTGAAATTAAAATGATAGAAAATAATTAAAGGTTCTGTAAATTTGTATTCCGTACTTTCATATCGTAGATCGAAGAAAAATCATCTATCTCAGTTTAGGAAATTCGCAACTATATCTAAATCCTTAATTTTCTTCTCTTTTTTTTTTTTTTTCCCCCTCCAATTTCTTGCATTTTATCTGTAAATTAAGTATACTTAAATGTTAGAATCTCCTGAACTTAGCTCATTGCTACTTCTGAATGTATTTTTATTAAAGCCTTATCGGAATGTTTAATCATATCTGACAGATAAGAGATAAGTGCTTCGGTTTAGTGTAGGGTGAAATCCATGTTCCATCTATGTAATTGAAATTAGTTTCCCTTATGACTTTCGTGGAAATTTCTGAAGTGTGTTGAAAATACAGAATTTGCAGTTAGTATACTTTCTTGTGATTTATTGATGTTCGTTACAAAGTATTGTTGTGGAAATATGCTGAAGGATATTTTTGTATCCTTCAGTTATTTTGTATCCTGAGTTGTATGTATTCATGTTCAGCTAGTTTCGTTTTATGTAGTTTTTAAAAGAAAACATAGTTTTCTAAAAACTTTTCTATATGTGTTTACAATTTATTTATTGTAGAATTATTTATTTATCGTTTTTGCAATAATCGATTGTACAAAAGTGTCAACTGACCTGAAAAAGGTTAAATAAACGCATTAGGAAATGTATTGATAATTTTAAATTTAACCTTGCATATACAATGCATTATTTATACTTGAAAAATTCTTTTCAGACATTTTAGAATTAAAGAATATTATTAAAATCCATGTTGACAGAAAGAAAAGTTTTCATAATATATTTAAAAAGTAGTAAGCAAAAACTTGAAAAGCGTTCTTCCGAGCAATTTTTATCTAATCCCTGTAACGTTATTTGAAGCCTACAGCGATCTGTTTCTGGGAATAAGGGGGAGAAGTAGAAGAGAGATAGCATGCTGTCTTGGACTAGTAAACTCAGTGTTTTACTCAGCTCTCGCTTCACGTTTTTCTTCTGTGCTAATAGTTTCTCTAGCCATTACATAGCAAGATTAAACGAATTAAAAAAAATTTTACCGAAATATTTGCATTTTTAATTACATATTTACATTGTTGAAAGGTACTTCTAGCTGTTTATTTACTCATTAAAAATTACTTACCCTATTGCACTTAAATGCAAAACTTTTGCCTTTTTATATAAATAATTTTGGAGGTAATTCATATATGCATTATGTAAATAGGTAATTTCAACAAAAAATTTTGCCTTTTGCAGGATATTTAGGTAAAGATTTAAGACAACATCTCAACACTCGTTTTCCAAAAAACTCACCTGATTGTGAACTCCAAAATACTGTGAGAGATAATTTATATTTAAGAACAGTACCATGTAAGTAAATTTTTTTAATGTTTCTGCTATAAAATTAACTATAGTTATATTTGATTAAAGAATTGAATCTATCTCTCAGATACAGATCACATATAAAATGCATATGTATGTGTAATTCATAATGCATGTTATAATATGTAGCTGTATCCAAGTAATATTCTTGTTTTCATGTCTGTATTAAACTTATACTGGTCAAATTATTCATATCCTTTTATTATTATGTAATTAGATATTTTTATTGGTTGTTTCTAGTGATGTGGGGTGGAAAATTTTCTTTTTTGGAAAATTTTTTACTATGTTTTTCCGGAAAATTTTCCCAAAAAAAAAAAAAAAAACTTTTTTAGTAAATCTTTTGCATGATATATTTAATTTTTTTTTTTTTTAATTATTATTATTCACAATACAGTTATTAGTTGCAGTAATGCTATTATACAGTGTAAGAAAAAAATGTTTCTGATTAAAGTCATCATTTAGAAAGCTACCAGATATGATTTGAGCAACTTGTTCGAGAAAGAGGTTATTTTTATAATACAAGAGATCTATGGTTGCTAATCAAAATTTTGAATGACCTTCAATAAGTTTCTGTTAACCAGGGTTTGGTTTTTGACGTCAAAAAGCTGTATTGTCAAAATCTATAAATGAGCTAGAATCTGGTTAGAAATAGGATTTAGTAGTAATATTTGCCATATACAAGTGAATATCTAAATATTATGCTGTTTATAAATTAACAAATCTTAAAACAATTTGTAGATAATTTATATAAAAAAAATTAGGTAAATATACTGGTTTATAACCTAAGAAATATATACAAAGTATGCATAGATATATTTTGTATGTTTATTTATATTAATATTAATGAAATTCTAAAAGTTCAAAGTTACTTATGAATTTTCACATAAGCCATGAAAACACGGAAATACTGGATTTTTTTTTCCTTTAAGTAAAACATCATATATGTGGGCAGTAAATTAATATTAATTTGAAAATAATTATATTTATAATATGTATTTATTATACTTATCATTTATTAATAATTTTTTATCTATTTATTATTATTATCGATTGTATAAATATTTGTACCTGTTTATAGCTTGTATTATTTGTGTTTGGTATTTTGGGAGTAAGGGGGAGTGCCCTCCGTGTGGGGGGGGGTCTTTCTGAAGGGTCCTAGCCCGTATTTATACAAGTTTTGGAAAAAAAAACATGAAAAACTCTGAACAGTTAGGCCGACAAGCACGCCTTGGATCGAACCTGGTACCTCACGTCTACCAGCTCTGAGCGTAGAACCGTTTGGCCGCTAGTGGGCCTTACAGCTTAGACTAATAATTTTTTTTTAAATCTATGCGAGTAAATATTAAATTTATTACAATTTGTACATGTCCAGAAAGCATTCATATTTCTCTTGTCTCACGGTAAATGTAAGAACTTCAGATGCAATTCAAGCTTGTTTAGCATTCAGAATTATTGCTTTTTCTTAAAAACTTGCAATATCAGCAGTCATAAAAAAAAAAAAAAAAAAAAAAAAGTTATATTTTTCTATAAAATATTTAAGTACAAAATATCAAGCTATGCATTTTTATTTTACTGGTTAAATACATAATACTAAAAGCACAATACTAAAAAAATTGAAATATTGCAAATAAAATAATTTGTCAGTCAAAATGATCTATCAGTGATTTATAAATCATAATTTTTTAGCAGCCTGAAGTTTTGTTTTTATATTAATCAAAATGTTATAATAATGTTTCTCCAAAAACATTAATATGTTTCCTTTTAAAACATACTTATAAATAATATCTTAGTAAAAACAACTACCTATATTTTTAAAGTAAAAGCTTAAAATTTTGTTTTTTATATTATTGAAAATGTTGTAACAATGTGTTTTTCAAAGAACATCAATCTATTTACTTTTCAAAAAATCTTTATAAACTTTTTTTTTTTTTAAACTAAGTTTTTATATGACAATTAAATTATAAATATCATTTTTTGACATGGTGTTTTAACCATGGTTTAAACTGTCAAAAACTGTCACGTGTCAAAAACCTGCCAACCCTGGTTTGAACATAATTATGAAGCATTTGGCAACATAACAAAAAAGAAGAAATAAATTAATGCACTAGTATACTGCTGAGCATGTATATCTGTATTTCAAAATATTCATTTGATAAATGATGATACACTGATGCTTTTGAAACTCAAGCAGCAATTCTGACTTAGGTCAGCTTATGGTCTCTGGTTCTGAGAGTGACTCAGAAAGTTCAGATATTGTCATAATCTTCGTTTAATATTCAATTAAAAAAAAAAAAAAAGCAAAACTTAAAAAAAAAAAATTGCTTTATTGCTTTAATTATAAAATTGGCATTGTTGAAAATTTTAGAGAAAAATCTTATATAAAAAAATAATTATATATATTTTTTTAACTAATTTCTAAAGTGGAAGAAAATGTGTTTTTTTATGCAAGCAACAGAAAATTGTGTAAATAAATAAACAGCACAATTTTAAAATTTAAGGAAATGAAATAGATAAAAGGAATCACATCATATCTTGTAACGTTTAGTTGAAAGACCTCAATATTTCTTTATTTGCTTAAAATATCAGAAATTGAATTGTACTTGAAAAATCCCATAGTGGGTGTTACATTTAAAGTTAAGTAACATTAATAATTTTTTTTAAAAAATCTTCTCAAACTTCCAGATAAATTTTTTTTAAATAGAGAACATCCATTATCTAATACCACCAACTATTAAAAACATGATTTTGTGTTCGCAAATTATGCTTAAAAATAGAACAAATCGAAAAAAGTAAAAAATCAAAAGAATTTTGATGAAATGAACCCTTACATAGTCTGAGCTATACCTTACTAATTACCTTGTACAGTCGGTAGCAAAATTATTGATGCGCTACAGTGGCGGATCCAGAACTTGACTTTGGGGGGGGGGGGGGGGGCTAAGATTTTTCAAAGTGTTATTCTAGACCAATAAAAAATTTAAATTTGCAATATTCAATTGTGAAGGTCAGTGTTTTGGGGGGGGGGCTTCAGCCCCCTAGCCCCCCCCCCCCCCCCCCCCCTCCCTTAAATCCGCCACTGATGCGCTAGCAATAATTCCTATTTAAAAGATGTGCACCTGATACTATTTTGTTAAGTAAATATTTGTTGAGTCATGATCTGAGTCTTATACTGTTTATAAAAAGTAAGTTCATGATAAAGATTAGCGATCAAACTAAAATATATATGAAAAATATGGATGTGTGCTTCAATAATTTTGCTGCCAACTGTATGATTTATCTGCCACCAGCATCCAAACCCCATATTATTCTATACAGAAATTCATTATGATAATTACCTCTTTTTTTTTTTTTTTTTTCTGTTTACTTTCAGAAAAATTCACAATTGTTATTAAATTTGTTCTTATTTTTCAAAGACAGTTTTTTTTTAAGTTATAAAGTGCAAAAAAGAACTTTGATAATTTTTTTCCACTTTATAACTTTAATATGAAGTATTAAAAATTAAATAAATAAATTTTGGGAAAATCACACGCAAATTGAATTTTTCTATTTATTTATTTATTTATTTATTTATTTTTTATGAAAACAGAATTAAAAAAAATAAAAATAAAAAATTCATTAATTCTCATAAAAAAATTCCCTATATAATAAAATTGGATTCAGCTTTTGGCAGTGATATGTGAGGGTGTCTGACAGCTACGGAACGTTCAGACACCTTATTTATATAGATTATTCAACCACTATACATGCAAAACAGTCATTAAAAATTATAACTTTCTAGCTTTTATACATATTTTAAAAACCATTAAATCATAATTTCTGTGTTTTGTTTATTAATTTCTTTTTAAATTGAATAATTATTCATACTTTTCTTTGAATAGTTTTGTTTACTTGTAGCTTTCAATGTATTAGTTTTATTTTACAAAACCTTCGTAATTTAGAGACTGAAAATTTTTGGTATATTTTCCAGAAAATTTTGTTTCAAAATTTTCCGGAAAACCCACATTCCCAATTGTTTCATAATTTAGACTGTTGTGGATTATCATGGCAATTTAATCATCTGTTTATTTTTAGTTTTGCATTCTACTTACTTTTGAGTACTTTATATATGTATGAAATTCATCATTATAATGATCAAACACCAGGAAGGAAGACTAGAAATTAATGAATAAATAATATAACTACATATAAACATAAATTCATTATTATGGACATACAGAAAAGCACACACACAGAGAGTGAAACCATAAATACAAGTATTTGTCATACAAATAGGAAAATATTAAAAATAATTACGACTGAAAATCTACTTTAATTCATTACTACTTTTATCCCATACATAATGTGTCCGAATCCTTTTATATGATCCTGTAAACAAAACAGTGCTATCCAATCATTTTCGGTGGAAAAGATGCTTTCGTGCATCTGAAAAATGCCAATTTCATTACATTTAGTGCCTTGGAAAGTTACAAAAATGTGATTAAAATATCATTCATAGTCCCTAGATTCTATATATCATAGGACATAAAGCATCATAGGCCACAATGTAACTTAATTTTTTCTGTTTGTACATGCGCACAAATTAGACATGTGTACCACTTTGAATAAGAAACCTGCTATTGGGAATTTAAATAACATGTATCAGTTTCGAGTCATGCTAAAAATATTTCAGTAAATCAAAGTGCCAGGGTGGTTACTGGTCAGGGAATTTAAGTCAATTGGGAAAGTCATAGAATAATCAGGGAATTTCATGTAAAGTTAATGAATTTTGACATATTTTATGGAAATAAGCTGTATTTGAAAACTCTTTATTGTAAATTGCTAAATTGTTTGCTAAAGTGAAACTTTTGTGGGAAATATGCAGCGTAAGTCAGGAAAAATACAAATAGTTTTTAAAAAAATAGTCCGTGAATTTGGAAAAGTTCTAATGTTAGATACGCTGAGTGCAAGACAGTGAAGGTGAAGTTATAAACACTTTTCAACAAAACAAACTTTCATTGGACATACTAGCATATAAAATTTGGCAAAATAAATGACTAAAGAAACGTTTTATCATTTACCTTCTTTATTAATTTACGAGAAGGGGAGGGGATATCAGGACTGACTTGGCATAGAAAAATATTAATTCAGGCCCAGCCTGGCAATGCAGTGTACAAAAAAAAAATTAAGCCTAAGTCTAGTCTGGCTCGAGACCAGGAGGAGAAATGAGTCTTTCACTGCTGAGCTGCACTGTTTCTGCTACTGAGGCAAATGTTATGACAGATTTTAACAATATATTAAATTATTTAATTTATATTTTACTAGCAGGCTTTGCCCGCTTCACTAGTCATTATATTGAAATGAAGGCTCAAAATACCATATCAATAATAATAATAATAAAATCATTGAAATCAGTCAAAATCGAAGCGAAAGTTCTCGATACCTTCGATAGCTGTTTTCCCACTCGCCACAGTTCACAAAATCCCTTTATAGTGCATGTTGCATACACATACCTAACCCACATTAAAAAATCGGGATTCTAAGATAATTTTAAGCAGAGTTATGTTTTAAAACGTGTTTTCTTTAAAACTCTCTGCAGTTTCTTCGCCGTGAAGCAATTTGAAGCCGAAATATTCTTTTAGGGGTTTTTTGCCTTCTGCACCCCCCCCCTACACACACAGAAGGGGGGGAGTAGGGTATATTTTGCAAAGTCCCGCCTTAATGGGCATCAGTGTTATCAAATCAACGGGCTCACCAAAATTTGCGAGTCTATCTCCCATAGAATCGCCACGGCTGTGTTGAGTCAGTGAATCGGTGATTTTACTCTTTTATTCCCCACCCTACCCCCAAAGGGGTAAAGGGAGAGACTTTCAAAATCCCGTTACAATGGGTGTTGTACACATGTAAATAAGCCACACACTAAAATTTATGACCTCAACTCATAGATTTCCACACACACACACCAAAAAAAAAAAAAAAAAAAAAAAAAATCGAAAATCTTAAAAAATCAAAAATGAGTTTTTGCAAATACCTTCAAGATGACGCTTGAATTTTTTTTTTTTTTTTTTTTTTTTTTTATATCTTTGAGCTATTACTGTTAGAATTTTACTCGGAAATCCGTGCATTGCTAATTTTGCTTACGAAAATCTTTTTTACTCCCTCTCCCCCCTTAAAAATCCAAAATATCTGCAATTTCTTCACCGTGAACTAATTTGGAGCCGAGTTATGCTTATAAAGGTGTTTTTGCCTTCTGTGCCTCCGAAAATCATTTTCACCCCTTCCCCCTTTAAAAATCCAAATTTCCAAAATCGCAGAAAATGATTTTTTTGTATTCAAGTCTAGTCTGCCCCAGCTGCAATTTCTTCACCGTGAAGTAATTTGAAGCCGAGTTATGCTTATAAAGGTGTTTTTGTCTTCTGCACCTCCAAAAATCATTTTCATCCCTTCCCCCCTTAAAAATCCAAAATTCCAAAATCGCAGAAAGGGATTTTTTTTTGTATTCAAGTGTAGTCTCCCCATCTGCAATTTCTTCACTGTGAAGTAATTTGGAGCTGAGTTATGCGCATGAATGTGTGTTTGCCTTATGCGCCTCTGAAAATCTCATTTTTACACACACACACACCCCTTCCCCCCTTAAAATCCAAAATTCCAAAATCACAGAAAATGATTTTTTTTGTATTCAAGTCTAGTCTCCCCATCTGCAATTTCTTCACCGTGAAGCAATTTGGAGCCAAGTTATGCTTATAAAGGTGGTTTTTGCCTTCTACGGGAGGGTATTTCGCAAAATTCCGTTTTAGTGAGCGTCGGGTGTTATTTAAGCGTACAAAAAGAAAGTTATTTTAACTCTCTAGCTTACTATATATATAATTGCGGACGCCAAATAAACTTAAAGCATACAAAAGAAGTTATTTTAAACTCCTAAGCTTTCTAAAAAACTAAATAATAATTTCTAACAACAAAATCTACTTGCTGCTTTTATTCCATTGAAAAATTTGAATACTGAGAAAAAGAAACTAGATGCACGCGCACGAGCATCATCTGAATAATCTTTTCTTTTTTTTACAATAACAAAAATACATCACGTGAGTTAAAAATATAAAAATGAGAGAATAAAATAAAACATGGACAATATCTAACATCCTCCCACCTTTTGATTATATCTTATAATCAAAACTCTTCATTTTGATATCTCTAGAAGATTTCTTCTTCATAAAATCAGTCTGTCTGGCATTTTAATTAGTCTTCCAGATCTAGTCTTTCTAATTTCCCTGCAGGACTTATCCTCCAAAGGCTTTTTAATTTGTGCTTCCTTCACAGCTGGATTAGGAAACGTATTTTCAGCACCGTCACTAGATGATACTTCTAGAGGATAGATTCTTTGTATTGGTCGAAGTATCTCTGAATGAGATGTTTGTAACTTTACGAGTCGCACTTTTCCATCTTTGCCATGAATAAGCTCTATGATGCGTCCTAATGGCCAGTGCATCCTTTTTTTATTGTCCGCTCCCACCAATACAATGTCTCCTACAGAAACTGTCTGTTGGCTTCTTCTCACATTCAGTCGCTGAATAAGTAAACCTAAATACTCTGATCTAAATCGATTTCTTAAACTTTTCTGCAATGCTTGTCTGTATTTAAGCCTTCGTTTGAAAGAGTTTCCCTCGACTGCATCAATGTCTGGCACAATATATTCATGAATATCTTTCAAAAACATGGCAGGAGAAATTGGCTTAATAGATTCTTGCTCTGACATGTAAGTCAAAGGTCGAGAATTGATAATGCTTTCGCAATCAGCCAATACAGTAATCATTTCTTCATAATTCAAGCACGCTCGCCCAAGGACTCTTTTTAATAGATCTTTCATCAGTCTGATGAGCCTCTCCCACCATCCGCCCCACCACGCCGCAGTTGGCGGATTGAATTTCCATTCAATTGAATTGGTTGCTGCATCCTTTTGTATATGATTCCAGTTCAGTCGTTTCAAATAGTTGGCTGCACCAACAAAATTAGAGCCATTATCGCAATATATAATGGAACATCTTCCTCTACGAGATATAAATCTTCTTAAAGCCATCAAAAAAACCTCGGTAGATGCTGATGTAACAAGTTCAAAATGTACTGCCCGATAGATAGCACATGTGAACAAGATAACCCAACTCTTTTGATTGTCTTTCAGAAACAAAGGACCAGCCATATCAATACCAATGACCTGAAACACAGCTGCATCTTTCACTCGATTTTCTGGTAGAGAAATAGGCGAAGATTCCACGTTCTTAGAGTTGAATCTTTTACAAGTAGTACATTTAGATAAAACAGATGTCACAGTTCTTCTTCCATTCAAAATCCAATATTTTTCTCTAATCAAATTTAAAAGAATCTGAGGACCTGCGTGACAATTTTTCAGATGAAAATATGAAATTAGTCGTTTAACAACTTCATGATTAGATGGTAGAACGATAGGTGTGAGAAAATCCTTCTTGTCTTGTCTATACAAAATTTTAGTTTTCACGCGTATTATATCTTCCTCATCTTTGAAAGTCTCAAGAGTTTTCAATTTCTCATAATCTTTAGAGGGAAAAAGCTTCTTTCTGAATAATCCAAGCTATTTTCATTTCTGCTTTGTGAAATTCCTGACTTGTCAATTCCCCTTTCACTTTATCCTTTGGATTACAAGTATTGTGTTTAAAACGGAGAATCCATCCCACAAGGCGAACGATTTTCTCATAACATGAAAAATAGTGATAGTACCAAGTATTCTGTGAATTTTCATCTACATTTATCAGTAATTTTGTAGATTTTAACTTTTCTCTTTCAACGTCTTCTTCATTTATATTCTGGCAGATGAAATCCATATGTTTATTATACTCATATGGATTCTTAAGCCACGATGGACCCTCCCACCATTTGAGAGAGACAAGTTGTTTGGCTTTACAACCTCTAGAGGGTAGATCCGATGGGTTCATTTCACTGGGTATATATTTCCATAAAGAAGGATCAGTCAAACTCCTGATTTCTTGAACTCGGTTCCTGACGAAAACTGACCAGTTCTCTTCTCTGATTATCCATGCAAGAACTGTCGTGGAATCACTCCAAAAATATCTTTCCATATTTTCCCAACTGAATGCATCTGATACTGATTTCGATAATCTAGCACCAATCAAAGCCGCTAAAAGCTCCATTCGAGGTATAGTTGGGCACTTTAAAGGACTGATGCGGGATTTGGCAGCCAGAAGGAATAATTTCACTTGATCAGCTTTTTCTATTCTCAAAAATACAACAGCAGCATAAGCCTGATTACTAGCATCACAAAATGTATGAAGAGTACATTTTTTTAAATTATCTGGAGTGACTTGAATGTATCGCGGAATCTCAATTTCTTCCAATATATTTAATTCACGAAACCATCCGATAAACTCGTTTTTTAGATCCCCGGTAATTTCTTCATCCCAGGTTAAACCAATTTTCCAGGTTTTCTGTAACATCATCTTGGGGCAAATCATGACTGGTGAAGTAAAACCAATTGGATCAAAAACTTTATGTGCCACTGATAGCATATTACGTTTTGTTATTTTCTCCAGGTTTACATCTTTCGTCCAGGATACATTGACCTTTAAAATGTCCGAAAATCTGTTCCAGTGTAATCCAAGTACAACAGCTTCTTTATTGTGTTCCGAGTCCTTTCTCTCTTCTGTATGTTCCCATCCTCTTAGGTCGAATCCGCCTTTAGACATTAGGTTTTTAGAGCAAGTAATAAATCTCTTTAACTCTTCCTCTGTACGGACACTCGTAACAACATTGTCAACATAGAAGCTTCTCAACAATCTTTGCTTAAGTTCTGGGTCGTATTCTTCATCATTTTTAATATGGTATTCTATTACTGAAGCTAGCAAAAAAGGTGAACTCTTGACTCCAAAAACGACTCTAGCATGACGAAATATTCTCAGCTCACTTTGTTCTGGATTGCTCCACCAGAGGAAACGTAAAAAATCCCGATCTTCTTTCCGGATGCTTATTTGCAAAAACGCTTTTTTGATATCAGCTAAGACACCGAATTTATTTTCTCTAAATCGCAAAAGTATGTCAGGAATTAATTCAATGAGATTTGGACCGCAGTGTAGACATTGATTCAAAGATGGATGGTTTTGGATTCTTGCTGATGCGTCAAATACTGGACGAATTGGAGTAGTGCTATTCTCCTTTATAACTGGTCGATGAGGTAAGTAGTGTCCATAAAAGGACCTTTCACATTCAGGGACCTCTTCAATAATTTTGTCGCCAAGCCATCCTAAAAGTACTTCCTCATATTTTTCATAAATATTACTCGCAAGTAGTTTTTGTGTGACATTGGTTAACCTTTTCTTGGCTAAACACAAATTATCAGGTAAAGGTGGTTTATCTTCAGCCCATGGTAAGGATATTTCATAACGACCGTCTTTATTCCGTGTTACTGTCTGTAGAAAGTGCTCTTTTACTTGACGATCTATTTCCATCTTAGATAGCTTTTCGATTGGATCACTTATTCCAAGTAAATCTAATCTCCATAAGTCGGAAATTTCTGCTTCTTTTACAAACATGGAAGTAACTGATAGAGCCAAATTTTCTTTAGATGAACTTTCTTGAGGAACTTTTCCCATTAATGTCCAGCCAAAAAGTGTTTCCATTGCAACTAGCCCAGAAGACAACACTTCTCTTCGACCTGTCAATAGTTTACCGATTATATCGGCTCCAATCAGTACTTGAATAGACTCATCTGCATCGCCAACATCTGTCAAAACAATGCCTTTCTCGGCCAATTCTTTCAGCCAAGAACCTTTTCCCACAGGCTTAACATTTTCACATATAATATTTTGATCCAAAACTTCAAAATTGCATCTGAATTTCCCTGTCAAATCTCTTAATCTTATTTTATAAAAGCTATGTTCATATTCTTTGGTTGAGACTCCGCCAAAAAGTGAATGTACAACCTTTTCTTTTTTAATGGCTGCATATTTCATTTCTTCTGCTAATTTCTTCAAAATATACGATCTTTGTGAACCAGTATCTAAAATTAGACGAATATCCTTTTCTTTATTATCAGAGACGACTTTTGCTTTGAGAGTTTGAAGAAATACCCTTGGATTTTTATTGAAATTTGCCATATTTACTTCACTTTCATTTGACTTTTCTTTCTCTTCCCTTTCATTTGTTTTGCCTTTATCAAGACTTTGGCACATCACGGTGGAATGTTTTCTGTCACAGATAAAACACTTCAGGACAGCTTTACACTGTTTGGTAGTGTGACCTGACCCCAAACAGAGGAAACAGCACTTCTTATCCTTTAGAACATTCTGTTTCTCATTAAGACTCATCTTTCGTGCCGTAAAACAGTCTGAACTCATATGCTTTCCATCACAAAACACACAATTTTTCTTTAGATCCTGTTTAAAAGAAGTCGTTAATAAAGTACAGGCAGTGGGTATAGGCTTAACAACATCAGTATAAGTCCTTCTTTTTCTATAATTTCGGTCATCATTTTTCTTCGCCAGACCAAAACCTGCTACCGCCAAATTTATTCTTTCATCTCCTTCAACTTCACATTTGAGAAATTGCATCAAATTGTCCAACCGTTCTTTCGCATCAGAACTAGTAGAAACAATGTTACTTCTATTCCAAGCTTTCAAAAATTCAGCTGGAAAACAGGATTCTACCATAGGATATAATATAGAAGCGCATCTATCAGTAGTGACACCCAACGTTTCAAGAGCCCTTAAATATGATTCAAGTTTATCGTACAATGAAGTAAGAGAAAAGTTTTCTTTTGTATGAGCAACTATAATTAATTTTAATAATTCTCTAACGTACACTTCAACTAGAAGATCATCTCTTCCATAACGAGCTTTTAGACTCTCTATAACTTTGGCATAGTTGGCGCCAGTTGGCGGAAAACTGTCTACGACTTCTCGTGCTCTGGAACCAGCGACCGTTGCTTGAATGAGGTACTGGAATTTGTTTTCTGGAGGAATATCGTTATCTTTATCCATCTGCTCAAACTGACTCCAGAATGGTAGCCATTCTTTTAAATCCCCATCAAATTGTCGGAATTGTAACTTGGGTAAGGAAATTTTTCTTCTAGATGAATTATTTTCATTAACAGTTAAAATTGACTCCCCTTGAATGTAGGCCTGTGACTGTATTCTAGCCAATTCCAACTGTTGGTCTAATTCCATCTTCTTTATCTCTAATTCTTGATTAAGCTTTTCTAATTCAATTTTTTCTTCTTGTTCAAGTTTAAGTTTTTGTTGCTCTTGCTCGACTTTCAATTTTTCTTTTTCTTGCCTCTCAACAACAGCCGTTGATAGAATTTCTTGCACAAAACTGGGATCATTTTTATATTCGTTGCTATTCAAAATAATTTCCTTCGAGGTAGCAATAGTACATTCAGGAGGAATTATTTCGCCAAGCTCTTCCGCTACAAACTTCAGATCGGCTTTTCTAAAACCTTTAATTGCTTGAAACATTGTTTTACTTCGTCCTGTCGCGGACGCCACAAAATGTTATTTAAGCGTACAAAAAGAAAGTTATTTTAACTCTCTAGCTTACTATATATATAATTGCGGACGCCAAATAAACTTAAAGCATACAAAAGAAGTTATTTTAAACTCCTAAGCTTTCTAAAAAACTAAATAATAATTTCTAACACCAAAATCTACTTGCTGCTTTTATTCCATTGAAAAATTTGAATACTGAGATAAAGAAACTAGATGCACGCGCACGAGCATCATCTGAATAATCTTTTCTTTTTTTTACAATAACAAAAATACATCACGTGAGTTAAAAATATAAAAATGAGAGAATAAAATAAAACATGGACAATATCTAACATCGGGGTCCTAAAATCAACCTGCTCACCAAAAACTGTGACTCTATTTCCCATAGAATCGCCACCTCCGTGTTGAGTCAGTGAATCAGTGAGTTTATATATATCTGTATATATATATATATAAATTACGTGTCACGATGTTTGTCCGGGGTAAACTCCTAAACTAAGGAACCGATTTTAATGAAATTTTGCACACTGTGTGCAGTTTGGTTCAACTTGAGAGATAGGATAGTTTTTATCTCAATTTATTGTCACAATATTGTTTTATTGCAATTATTTGTTAATTATAGACCTTTATTAAAGTTGCTCCAAAATATCTGTGAGTTCCATTAATTTAATTGTTGCCAAAAAAAAAAAAAAACGAGTTAATTTTCTTTCGACATAAAAATAAATACATTTAATCAAACGTGAACGTTAAAAAATTATAAAAAGTTAAATTATGCATCTCACGAAAATTGACGTCATAATCAATTTAAAGATTTTATACACATTGATAAAGTGCTAATGTAGTTCTATCATAGATATAGTAATATATATAGATCTCTCATCCCCATGTTATCGTACAAAGATTTTTGATGCCGAAAAAAAAAAAAAATAGAAGCTTTGGAAACAGCCATTAAGTGGTATTGAAAAAAAAAAAAAAAGAAAGAAAGAAATATGAATTTGAAACTGTATCTGGAGTCTTCCATTCCCCTTTAGCAAATAAATTATTCATAAATTTTATTTGCTAAAATATTAGTATGTATTCCTGTGTGTATTCACTTGGGGAAAGACGGCCATATTTTGGTAAAAACGTCGTCTTTTCCCAAATGAAAAGGAATAACTTTTTCCTCCCCAATGATCACTCTATTCTGTATATGCTATACTATATCTATGAGTTCTATACGCAAGCGAAGTGTGACTCACTGACCGTCTGTGCAGCCAAGAAAAAGATTTCCTATGTTAATTGCCCACTGGATTTTTTGTAAGAAATTATTAAAAATCGAGGAAATTTATTTCCCGATTTTAATCCTTATATTTGGGTATAGATATCGCGGGTGTTAGATTGAATTATTTTGCTGTCAAATTGACAAAATTTTAATTTTAAATTTCAAAACTCTGTCGCCCTTGGCTTTTTTTATTATTATTATTATTATTTGGCGATCAAAAGCGTAACACGAAAATATACATGACAGATGTATGCATTGTACGAAATGTAATATGTATTATTCATTGTACGTATGTATGACATGTAATATGTATTGTACGAAATATTGTTTCATATTATTCATTACTCTTTTAATATAAGTTGTTAAAATAACCATGATTTTTGAAAGGAATTAAATATTTTCGCCAGATAATTTGGCGATATTCTTTTTTTTTTTTCGCCAAGGATGACAGAAATGAAATCTATTCCGCTGCAAAATATTAGTATCTTACATCAGATATTTTATTTAGACATTTGAAAACAAATTTGACTTCAAACTATGATAGAATATTTATCATTTTCCTTTTAATTAGTATATTATTAGTATATTAAAATTTAAAAGCATGGTATATAATTTTTTTTTTTTTTTTTTTTTTAATCTTCTAATTATTCTTATCATAATCCTCAATGTGTCCCATCTTTATTAACTTGAATTTACTATTAAAAATTTAACATACTCAAAAACTTCTCATCACTTCGTTAAAATACACTAAACTTTTCCAAAATCTTTTTCTATTTAAAATGATACATGTATTTACTTTAAATGTCCAATATTTCATAAGATTTCCAATTTTAAAGTTTTAAAATATTTATCAAATTTACTTATTTTTCTGGTTTAGCCTTATTGTTTTCCTTTTTATAACTACAGCTGTTGCCCTCTTTAAAATATTTAAAATGATGAGGTCATTTTATAGTAAAATTATCCATTATAGCATATATTATATTTCACTCCTCCATAAAAATTGATTTTAAAATCGTCTGTTTCTTTTATACTTTTATTTTAATAGAATTTAATTTATATATTAGTCATTTTAGCAATTTTATCCGAAGTAGCATTAGAAATAATATATATCACTTCTCCATTAAAATTTATAGGACCCTACAATAAAATTAATTTGTGCTTAATATCAACACTACGAAAATTTTTATCAATCGCTTCCAAATTTTGACCTAAGTTTCAAATCTCAACCCTGTGGGTTTTTACATCGGCTACAACGTTTTCGTCTTTGTTCGTAAATAATAATTTGACTGTACTAAATAGTTTACAGCCGTATAATTCAACGTATAACTTAGTCACAGCAACGCGTGGCCGGGTCTGCTAGTATATATATAGATAGATAGATAATTTAATTCGTCTCTCTAACAATCAGTTGTCATGAAAAAGGAAAAAAAAAAAAAAAAAAAACTTTTAAGAGGGCTCTCTATTTACCGTCCCCAAACAGAAACCAATGCTATTATACTATGAAGAATTTTGCCCAATTTTAACTTCCATTTTGTGGATTGAGAAAATTCACAACTGTAACAGGTAAAAACTTTCTAGAAATTGCTTTTTTAAATTTTTTATATTTTTAATCTTAAAAATTAAGAAAATCGATTTTTAGAAAGTGGTAACTTGTTTAACAGTTGTAAATTTTCGGAATGTGAAAACAGAATTTAAAAATATATTTTTGTTAGTGAGTTGTAATGGGACAAAATTCACCATAGAATGAAATTGACTTCAGCTTTTGGAGACGATAAGTAGAGCGTCCCCTTAAAATAAAATGTAGATTTGATGAATGTTTAGACAAAATTGAAACAGGACATATGATTTTACTCAATATTAGTTAAAGGCAACATGTTGCATACTTTTTGTATTTTATGATGTAGCATAATTGTCCAAGAACCTTATACGTATGTACAAGAACCTTATACTACACTTATCTTTAAAAGATCCTAGGAATTTGCTTTTCTAATTTTTCTTAAAATATGAGCTCCATTAATGGCCAAAAGGTTTTGCTCTAAATTTGTAGACAGTAAGTGCCAGGTTTAATCCCATGATGTTGTACTCATCCACTTAGCTATTAAATGTTTTCAGGTCTCTCCCACCAAAAAAAATACTGGGCTATGCAATCTTAAAACTCCACAGAGGACACACTGCCCAGGCCTAGGATGCTCATGCAATTGATTGGCCTTAATCTTAACACATTTTATTAAAACGTGTTTCTTATATGTGATAACATGTGAATTTATGAAATTATTTGCTTTACTTGTAATTTTTTTTTTTTTATTATTAAAAAAAATTCTGTTAAAAAAATTTCTGAAATAAAATTTTATGTTGATTATTTCCTTTTAACTCATTAGGCACAACGAGGCCTCCTCGAGATGGAGAAATCAATGGTGTCGATTACACCTTTTTAACTGTTGAGGAGTTTATGCAGTTGGAAAGGTCTGGGAATTTATTAGAAAGTGGCATTTATGAAGGTAATTTAAAGAGCAGTATTTTTCTTTCTTTCTTTTTTATTATTAACAGGAATCTTTAAATTATACAAAGTAATTCTATTATTGCATGTATATAGCTTCTAAAAAAGCCATTTTGTGCATTTATTTTAAATTAAAATAATAAACAAAATATTTTATTCTTTTTTATTTTATTTTATTTTATATATTTTATTTTATATATATATATATATATATATATATATATATATATTTTTTTTTTTGGGGGGGGGGGGAGACTTAATCTAAAGTTTTTTTTTTATCTGTAAAATGATTCAGTATTCTGTTTGTATTAAAAAGGCATTTTCAGGTATTTCTTAAATGTTTTTAAATTTGTTGAAAACATTCAAAATATTATGAATTAAATCTTTAAGCATACTGAAAGCATACCTAACCTCTTACTAAAACCCATCCTATTCTATGGAGAAATTTGTTTTCACAATTACTCAGTTTTTTTTTTTTTTTTTTTTTTTTTTTTTTTTTTTTTAATCCAGTTCTCATATTCAGAAAATTCAGAACTGTTAAAATAGTATTTGTTTTCTAAGAATTGTTTTTTCACAATCTTTGTTTTATTTTCTAGCTAAAATATCTAAAAAATCCCTTTGATTTTTTTTTTTTTTTAAATTTAAAAATAAATTAAAGATTACACTAATTCAACAGTCAGTAATTTTCTTAATGTGAAAACAAAATATATTTAAAAAAACAATCAGTAATTGTGGAAATAAATTTCTCCATAGAATAACATGGGTTTTGGTTGTCGGCAAAGTTAGGTATACATGTGTGTAACAACATTTGATTATTAATTATGTTTGAACCTGTATGGGTCATTTCATTTGTTAAATTTGACATATTTTTATGAAAAATGCTACCGTAAGATATTCTTTTTTAATTCCTTACTTTTGCACGTCTTTTGAATTGTCTACGTACTAAATTTGATGGTAATCTACTCACTTGTTTCAGCTGTAAGATGCTGTTTATAACTGAAGTTTAATCATTAGAGAGGAAATTTTAATTTTCGCCGAGTTCAGCTTTTTTAAATTCAATTTTTTTTTTTCTCAACTTTTTTGTTTTTGATCAGTATTTGTTCATATTAGCTAATCAAATAAAACTTCTGTCTATCCATGTCAATGATTGAATGCTGAAACACGGTATATAGGTAGTTAGATTGGAGATTATAATTAAATAATATATGTATTGATTTAATGCTATAGAAAGATGGGAGCAGTCATTTTGACTGCAACCAAAATTCAAATGCTTGTAGTATTTCATCTAAATATGCTTCTATTTCTACATTGTTTATTGGCTTTTCCTAATTATTCATACGGAAAATATATAGCACAAAAAATTATGTTTTCTTACACTATTATCAGTGCTATATCTGGACATTACGTATATTTTTCACTTTTTGTTGTATACACACTATCTGTTTTGCAATTTGCGAGAATTTGAATGTCTTTTTTTCACGTTTATTGAAGATTGTTTACTGTGTTATAAAGAAAGAGAACATATAACAGTATATGAACAACTATTACCAAGTAAGGTACGTTGCCCATTTACATAGTAGGTATGCCACAAAAATCAGACAAATTTGGGATTAAATTTTAGCTAGCAGCTAATGTTCTATCAAAATATTTATTAATAAATGGATTTGCATATTTAGGAAAAAATAAAATACATCCATTATTGAAGCTATCTGTTACCATGCAATTTGTTGTTTGCCAGAGCCTTTTTACAATACTGGAAGCAGGGTTGGCAAGTTAAGGTGGAAAAAAATCGCAGAAAAAACTGGACGGAAGAAATAGGTTTCTTCCAAGTGGAAGAAATGGAAGAAACTGTTTTTCTTTAAAAAATTATCATATGGTAATAAGTTGCAGTTTTGTAAGATACAATGGATGCATTTTTCTTATAAACAACCTAAAGCAAACTTTATTATGCCTATAAAAATTGAATTATTAATTATATATACTAATCTGATAATTACATGAAATTTTTAGCCAATATCTGATCGCTCTCTTAAAAACTCAACATCCATTAAAGAAATCAATTTCAATTTAATCAGTATAAAGTTTTATAATTTAAAAAAATTTATTTCTTTAACTACTTGCTTACTTTCAGATAAAAGAGCTTTAAATTAGCATTCAGTTAATTAAGGGAATGGATATGCAATAATTAATTGTCACAAAATGTCATCAAAAACCTCAGTTTCTTTATTGCCATATAAACAGTATAACAAATGAAAAGTTTTTTAGCAGTTCAATGCTGCAATCCGTTTCTTAACTTAGAATAGTATGAATACAAGATATGGGTTTTATATATTTAATAATGATTTATTAAGCGTAGTAAAAGCCAAGCAACAGATACAAGATCACTGAAAGATTGAAACCACAAAGACCATATATATACAGGAGAACTTGCAGGGGAATTTAAAAGTATTTTGATATATTGGTATAGTTCATTGGTTACCAGCTTAAAGGCCAAGAACTTATAAAGAGGTAGAATTATTTCCGTGTATGTAATTTTGTTTTGAATTATGTTAAATTAATATTATTTATTACCATATATACAGACTAAGGATATTTAGAAACTTTTTAAATATTTTTTTTATTTGTGATAAAGCACTATTCTTTTATATTGCTTAAAATATTATAACTTTTTGACTGCAAAGTAACTATTTTAAAGTTTACTATATTCAAATTATATTTTATATGTTATAAAAACTTATATTAATTATTTTATTGTATACTTTTATTATTATTGTATATTAATTTATAAAATTTGCGTAGAGATATATAAAAAATAACGGATGTATTACTTTGCACGTGATTTTCTCTTCTTTTAAATTTTTTGAGTGGCATCCCTGAATATTAAACATCCATGATTTTATTTTGAATTTAGCTGATGATTTACGTACAAAATGTCTCCTGACATTCCGCTTTTAAATTTTCCCTCAAGTATAGACGATGCATCAATGCTCTTGAGCTGCAAACACAAACAAGTGCCAAATCAATAGATGCCTAAATAAAGCTACAGACTTTTGTAATTAATTATTGCACAAAGTCATTTTGTGGCACTTGCACTAACAAAATTATAAAGCTGAGTGCTTGTAAAAATTGCAACAAGGAAAAATGTAAATTATTTTATATATATATATATATATATATATATATATATATATATATAAGATGATCTATTAAGCAATATATATATATACTTAAAAAAAAGTAATTATATAATGTAAATGCAAGCTATTTTGTGCAAATCAAATTAATTCCCTTTGTATTGTCTTATTTTTGCATTTGTAATATTTTGTTAAAAATTTATTATATATATTGATTTTTTTTTTTTTTTTTTGAGAAAATTAATAAATTGATAAATTAATAGCCTCATAGTATATTCTGTACTTACTAAACATACTTAAGAAATCTGTTTCAACAAAAAATCTTCAAAAATTGTGTTGCTTTTTATCATTTGAAAAGAGCGGTCAAAATGAATGCTTATCATTTTTCTAGGTGTCTCATTAGTGTTAATATAAAGATTTTGTCATCAAATTTCTAGCAGTTCTTTTTAACATCTTACCTTTGCATATAGTTCCAACTTCTCTTTTTTCTTATAATCTCATCCATAAATTATAATTTCCCTTTACACAATTTAAAAGCATTTATTCTAGTTACAATAATATTTTTCTTTATATATATATTTATGTTTTGATAATATGGGGCAATCTGCCTCTTATATATATAACTCTATTGTTCTCAGTTATTTTCAACCTTTGTATTTTTATTATTACCATTTGAAAATTAAATACAAATGAATAATATTTAACAGGTAATCACTACGGAACTCCCAAACCACCAGAAGAATGCCCCATATCAACTACTAGGCTCAGCAGTAATTATACAAACAACAACAATAATAATAATATCAACAATAATTCCTCTGGCAATAACGTGATACCTGGAATCCACCCATCCTCAGAAGGCAAACGAAAAAGAAATAGATCTAGTGTAGAAGCAATGACAGCAAAAACAGCTGGCGATCAGACTGAAAATTCAAACTTTAGTCATTCAGGAAAAAGTAATATTGAGTAAGTGTATTTCTGGTTTTTAACCGTGTAGCAGATTTTCACAAGGGAAAATGAGGACATATCTAGGTTAAAAATGAAGCTATTTCTGAGGACAAAAATTAAGTGCATTTGGGCTTTTATATTAGAATAAATATATAATTCTGTATCTTAAGGAATATTTCTTATCTTAAATTACCTCTGTTGAAATCATAAATTTGAAAAAAGTTAATATTTTTCAGTACTAACATTATCTGCCATATTCACCAATAACTTCAATTCCTGGTTAAACACGAAAAATTGAAAAGCTTATAAAGGTAAGGGGCAACTTTTCAGCAAATTTCGATGCATTGTTTTTGCCATCTAGTGACATTGTTATTTTCAGATTTTTTAGGCGAAAATAACCAATCAAATAATATATGAAATCCTCGACACTAGATGGCAGAAACAGCATGCTGAATTTTGTTGGTAAGCTGTACCCTGCCTTTATACGATTTTAAAGTTTTTGCATTGAACCGGGAGTTGAAGTTAATGGTGTATACGGCCATAAGATAATTATAGTTAAAACTTGTTTTTCTCCAAGATTTATGCTAATATACGACTTCTCTTGATGATAATATTAGAAGAATAACAGAAAATAAGATGTTTTCCCCACAATCATAATATTTTATGTATACTGAAAGAAAGTACATGTCTAAAATTTAACGTTCATAACATCAAAAGAAATTCATAAGTTTTGCTTATGATTTCATTAAAAAAAAAAAAAAAATTCCAGATGCAATTGAGATTTAGGAAATAAAATGGCACTATGAAGATTCAATTTAAAAATTTCTAAATGATAAGCATATAAGATAAACAATAACTATATCGGTAAAATTACTGCTCATAAGCTGAAGTTACAAGAAATATTCTTATTTAGATCTCATTTAATATCTTAAATCCTACCACACAGATATACAAACATTTTAATTTATTCCACAACATTGATTGTACCTGGCTTTTTTTCACACCGCTTTTCTTGAAGGGTATTTTCTTCTTATTTAATCGTAATTACATATTGCAAAAAATAACACTACAAATAAAATGGTATGAAAAAGGGACAAGTTCTATCAGTGCTCCAAAATAAATTAAAATTTGGAATGTCTACACTTTTAATCTGCAAAACCAATTACTTCAGTGATGATTTTACTAGGGATAAACCAGATATCCTGAAAATATCCGGTATTTGGCTGATTTATTCAATTTCCAAAATACTGTAGGATATCCCTATCAAAACCACCAGCACAATAAATAACTTTCTTTAATATTACAAATTCATAATAGAATATCCAGAATGCCGAATCTGAAAAAATTCATATACGATTCATCTCTAGATTTTAGAGCATATATTTTCAGCAGATTCAGGATACCAAATTTTGAATTCAGATTATATATTTTTGGATACATTCAAAAGAAAATTCTCTTTACATAAAGCAAAGCTCCACTTTGGAACTTTCTGTTACCTTATAATTTTAATTTGAAGAATGTATACTATTTCAATAATGCATGTTTATATGTAGAAATGAAATTAAATAATGGTTTTAATGCATAATATTATTTTATTCATGAAATTTCATTTTATTCCCAAGTCCGAAGAACAATTTGAACAACGTAAAAAGATAAAAAAAAAAAAATAATAATAATAATAATATTTCAGAATTGGTGAAAGGAAAATTACTAAAAGGAAAAGAATACAAAGGAAATATAAGATCTTAAAACCAGACAATACTTAATCTTTTCAACAACCAAAGCCCATGTTATTCTATGAGAAATTTTGTTTCCGCAATGACTCATTGCCTAGTGTACCTTTTTTAAATTCAGTTTTCACATTCAATATTACAGTAAACTCACAAAGGTAGACAGTTACAAGCCGATGATTTTTGTCCATGTTAATGAGACTCTGTTATAACTGGAAATCACAATTCTATAGTTTTACATGACAATATGAAACATACTTGTATTATGTACACCACACATACATATTAATATGAATGAATATTTTTCTCAAAAACTTTTGTTACTTGATTAAAAATTATAACTCGAGAAAAACGATATGTAAAAATATTTAAATAGTAAATATAGATGCTTATTCTAATTGTAGTATTAGCTTACAATATTACTTGTGTTCATATACAACTTTATGCAATATAAGAAAGGAAAAGTGACGGTGCCTAATTGTTTTTAGTCTGTCTAAAAAAAAAGAAAAAGTTTTCTCCTTAATAGAAGTAGAAGTACGAGCAAATTAATGATCCACAGTTCAGCCCTGTTGCTTGCTTCTCTTTCAGGATAATAGGTAAAGAATCAGCACTGTTATTTCCTGTAGTGTTATGAAAGAAATGAAACTTTTAATTATTGCACTTCTTCATGTTAAAAAAAAAAAATAAGTAAAAATTTTGGGAGTTTATTTTTCTGAGAAAGTAGGCTTAAAATTCCCTCCTCCCCCCCTTTAATAAAATAAGTCCATCTTAATAAACTATATGTAAAGTTATGATTATTACATGTAATTTCTATAGACCTTAATTTAAGAATCTGATTTTGTAAATAATAATGAGAAATCCATTTTAAATGAGGCCATTTTAACGAGAATTCATTGTATAATACTTTTCTATTTTTATGAATTACTTAGAAAATCTAATATTTGAATGCATTTCTGTTATTTAAAACTATTTTATTTTGAAAGTTGTTTTTTTTTTTTTCTTTTTATGGTATATTTAAATTGAATAGTAAGAAAATGTGTATGGTTTTTATCCTTTAATGTTTGTTAGCAGGTGGTATTTAAGCTAGTATTTTAGTAGCTAGGCTACTATTTAGGCAACTATTTTAATGCTTCTAAGCTACTAAAGCAACTATTTTTGTTATATTTCTTTTGTGGCAACCCTGTAATAGCGACTTACGCCCTCTGAAAATCCAAGGTATGCACCCTTCCAGAGGACTCAGTCCGCTCCTGGAGCCACAGACGTAAGGTTAGTTTAATTTGGCTTGTTTCCTCCCAACACGGGTCGAAAGAACACACAACCCTTCGTCAGGTGAACAAAGTAGGCACGAGTGCTGCAGTGTGTTGCCGCTTTAACTGCAGCACTCATTCTATTTTTATTTATTTTTCTGTTAAAAATCAAATGTATATCTAAAAATTAATTAATGTTTCTTTTTTTCTGTCTTAAATTTAATAGTTGGGAGAATGCATGGATGTAACAATAAAAGCTACACTACAAAAAAAAAAAAAAAAATCTTCCTCAACTTGTATAGACTTATTTCTTAGATATAAAATGAAATTACTTTTTTAAAGGAAAAAGGGATAAGTGACTTACAGAGTAAGTCCATGTAAAAGATCCATGAATGCTATAGGCTATACTATAACTTTCAGTAGAAAGCGTATATGTAACAGTAGTGTATGTTACTAACACACAAATATATTCTTTTGACAATATATTCATATTTAGAAAATCAAAGCAGATGCCTAACAGAAAGTCAAGCCCCAAGTATAATAATACTTCTAACCTCTTTTATTATCCCATATGTATGAATATTTTTGTGTGACTGTGTTGAAGAACCATTAGTGCTAATTCTACTATTTTCAATGGAAAACATACATTTGCACATCTTAAACATGTATGTCAATTGCATAAGACCCCTCTAAAGTAGTTTGAATGAACTTAAAAAACTACTCTCATCAGCTGCAACATATCTCAATTCCACCGCCACTATTAACCACCGCCACTTTAGAATGTAGAAAATGAGGGGAAAAAAGGCTAAAAACCCCATAGGCATAGCATGGGAAGAGAAGCAAAAAAACTCACAATGTCAAGTGTGTTAAAAAAAAAAAAAAAAAAAAAAAATTCACACCGGAAGTAATAAGGGGACAGAATTGACTAGAAAAATACATTGAACAGCGGGAACCGGGCGGGCTGGGGCATGGGTCCTATCGTCCAGGATTAATACGACTCGCCTAGTATACATACATGTGTACAAAGTAGTAGTACCATACCATTTTTGATAGGAAACATACTATTGTGACCTTCAATAACATTTATAATTTGAGACATTTGAAAGATATTTATGGAAGTTAGAGAACGAACAGATAGACAATGGATTCTAAGTTATAAACACTTTTTAACAAAGCAAAATTTAATGTTGCTTACCAACATATAAAAATATAGTCCAGTCCCAATCCAAGTATACTGAAAAGAATCATGGCATGGAATGAATTAGTAGCTTGTTTTTGCTTTGTCTTTTTTCCCTCTCCCAAACATGGAGAAAAGGAAGACAAAGCAAGAGCTGCCAGTTCATTTTACATCTCTGACGATGGTTGTGTATAGCAGCTACAAACATAGGATGAAGGAAAGTTTTATAGTGGTATTTAAGGTTTTAATTGATTTTTTTTACCTTTTAAGTCTTCTATGAGGTGGGCTTTTAATAGAAGTTTCAGCACAGTTATGCTAAATATTATACTCTGCTTTCAACTGAGAAATAGATACTTACCCGAGAAATTAAAATTTTACATAGGCTTCGTCATAAGTATGTTGAATCTCTAAGAATTCTGAAATCTGAATTGTGAATAAATAGTGTATTATATTAGTAGTGTAAAATATGCTTCAAAGATGTTTTTTTGTATGCAGAAATTATGTTGAATAGATGAAGTGAAATTGTAATTTATATGTACTTAGTAATCTTATTGTAGTTTATAATCATTTTGGTGAAGTTGTTATTGTTAAAAAATATTAAACTTTAATTACTGTGCAAATAAAGATAATTTTTTGAGGAATTAAATTTTAATTATATTAATTTTGTTTTATTCAGGTCTCATGTGTCACAAACAAAAATCACAGATGAACTTAGTAATTCTCTAAAGAAAACAAACATATGTGATGATGATTTAGGACCTTTACCAGAAAATTGGGAAAAAGCTTACACAGAAGATGGAGAACCATATTTTATTGAGTAAGAATCAATTGTATATAATTCTTCCTTTCAAAAAATGCATTTCAAAATTGAAAAAAAAAAATTTTTTTAAAGTTTTTCTGAGATATTTAGTTGTTTTTCTTTAGTTTAATATTATAAGTATGTTTATACTAAGAGGGGAAAAGTCAAAGCGAAGACACATGCCCAACCTTCAGGTCCCAGGCATGTTGAGCAATATAATTTTCGAGCCCTGGTCTTAGACCTGCCAACCTTCTGAAGCAAAAAATACCATTCTCAACAGAAAAAAGCGTACTAACAAAACTGTAAAAAAAAGCATGATAAAACAAAACATATAGTCAACAGCATAATATTTAAAATTGTACTTACTTTTTCATGGTTATTTAAAAAAAAAAAATGATTTAACTATTTTAAGTAAATTGGAGTATAAAGGTTGATATTTCTATATACCAACTATGTAAAAAATATCGGAGCCGGGAATCGAACCTGGGCACTTCTGCTTAACGCATGGATGCTCTACCACTGAGCTACCCTGGCTGACAACCAGCTACGCATTTCTCACATAATATTCGTTGGCAAAGTCACCGAGTCTACAAACGCAGATATAACAGGTGAGACAATATTAATCGTAGCACAACTCCATAGACCACGAAATTTCAATTTAGAATTTTTTTTTTTTATTCATGAATTCATCAACCATGAATATTCATTTTAAGGAAATTACAGTGTAAAGGTTGATATTTTTATATACCAACTATGTGAAGAATGAATGAATAATAATAATAAAAAAAAATTCTAAAATGATTTAACTATTCAGTGTAAATTCTAAAGAGAATTTCTATATATATCAAGTTTTATTTTTTGTAAAGGAAATATAATACTGAAAATATAAGCAAGGTATTAAAACAAAGAAAATAATAGAAATCACATAAACAGACAAATCTAAAATTTATTTGATCCAATGTAAACAGCAGATTTTTCTTTTTTAAGAAAATCAATTAAAAATTTCTGATTGTATCTTCTCCGGTAAGAATAGATTTTTGCCCCAAACCACCAAAAAGCATTGATAAAGGAAAGGGGTTTTATAAAACCCAACTGATTTCGTGGGATATCGGCTGTTTTTTCCCAGAGATCACTAAATTATAGTGTAGGGAGAGAATATTTAATGCTCTTATAAAAGTTAAACATTTGTTAAAGATAAATAAATTCATCAGAGAATTTTCACATGCGTAAAATGAAATGGACAAACTATTTAATTTTAAAAATTGTATTTTTTCATGGTCAAATCATATTTTTGTATTAAAGCTTAATTTTCATACTGAATATGATAAAATCATAACTGTTGGTAGGTCTGCCTTGTCTATGTATTAATTTTGCATATAGTTTCTTGTTTGAACTTTAGAATTCGATCAGATTTGTGTATATTTAAGGAAAGGGAGGCAATATAACACAGTTAAATTCGTACTCGTTTTCCAAAAATTTATTTTTAAAAGTTTTTTTATTTGAATTTTAAGTTTAAAAATGAGAATTCTCACTATATGCATTTTTTTTATTATTATTATTAATTTATTTATTTAGCTATAAAATAAAATTTTAAAAATTAAATTTTTGAAAAACAGAGTCTAATTTTAGCAGTTGTGAATTTTTTTAACATGAAAATCGAAGTTAAAAATACCATTTATGTAATGATTAATTCTATAAGTAAATTTCGCCATTGAGTTACATAGGATTTAGTGACTTGAGACGGGGGAATCATAAGGAGTGAGCAGTCTTAAGCAGGGTTCCCCTTTGAGCCTTTGAGAAGGGCGTCTCGCCCTGCCTGCCCTTTAAATTTTTATGAGCGCCCTAACTGCCCTTTAAAGTACAAAAATGCGCCCTCCTTGCCCAAAAAGCGCACCCTTTATGCCCGAAAATCGCGCCCTTCTTGCTCCCAAATTTAACCACCACGACCCAAAATAGCGCATTTTTTCTCCTTTTTAAATATTCTTAGTGCTTTATTAATACAAATTTTCTTTCTAGAAGCTTTTTCACTTTTCTGTGTGTTCTACTTATTGCAAAAGCGAGTTGACACTTAGCAGGTGTATAAACTATTTATCAGCGTAAACATAGTTGCCGTCGAACTTCTTTAAATGACCCTGCAGCCTGCTGGCTATAAGGGTGGGGTGGGGAACAGACAAGTAAGTGCCTTCCCGGTGTTAGCAAAAAAAGAACGGGAAAATATGGAAGATATTGCTCTTTTCTTATATTCCAATAATCCTTTTGCATCATAAATAATTTTTTTTTTTTTTTTTTTTTTTTTAATCTTTAAAATCACGTTAACAAAAATAGCAAATCTAATTACTTTTATGATCTAGCTGAAGAACCACAAAAATCATCGTTAAGTTCAATCTCATAAATAAGTTAAAAAAAAAAAAAAAAAAAAAAAATGTCTCAGGAAAGAGAAGTGTTTGTTTACATTAGATGAAAAACCACAATCAATTAGAATCAAAAGCTGAAAGAAAGGGGAATGAAAAGGAAATCTAGATTGTGCAGTGCTTTGGTTTTTATTTACATGATAACCACAGACAAGGATATTCTTTTTATCTGTGACAATAACAAAAGTTCATTTATTTTAATGATATTTTGAAATTTGTGTAAAAATGCTCTCGCATTTCAGTAATTAGTCACAAAATTATTACAAATATCACAAATCATTAAAAAAAAAAAAAACTAATTACATCGATTAGCGTAAAATTAAAGCCTATCTTAGGTATTGCTATTAAACATAAATTTTGATAATTAACGGCAAAATGATTAAATACTTCCGCTATCGGCTAAAAAAGATATTGTGAATTTAGAAAGTCAGCTTTTTATAAAAGTACGGATTTTATTAACATCGGAATAATAAAGTATTTCATAAATAGTTGCAATTAAACGTAAATTTTCAAAAGTTAGCGGTGAAATCGAAATGATCCTGTATTTCCGAAATCGGCTGCAAAATTACTGCATATTTTGAGATTAAACTATAAAAATAACTCAAATTTTATCGATTAATGACGGAATAGATAATTATTTGGAAATTTAGCTTTGAAAACAATGTGATTTTAATCTTAGCAGCAAAATAATAGAGTATTTCGATTCTTACAGTTTCCTTTTTACTTTCTTCTATATTTAATAGAAGAAAGTACTGGATTCGTAAAAATTTTCGACTTCCGGTTTTCGACGGATTTACACGTTTTGAGAGGTCTAGAACATGATTTGACCATTTTTAGACAATGTCTGTCTGTGTGTGTATGTGTGATAAAAATTTTGTGGCAACTGTATCTCTGGAACTACAGCTCAGAATTGTATATAAATTTATATGTCGATACACCTTGACCAAAATTAGTACCTATCAACTTTTGGTGAAAATCGCTCAACAGGTGGCGCTGCTATACAGCGATTTCCGAAATTTAAAGGAGGCTATATCTCAGGTTCTATTGCATATAATCTAACAAAACTTGATTTTTAAGGTCTTTATGAGACATTATGATGATTCAATGTAAATGTTTATCGGCCAACAGGTGGCGCTGCTATACATCAATTTCTGCAATTTATGGGAAGACTATATTTCAGGAACTACTGCACAAAATTGCATATAAATTTATATGTAGATGCACCTTGACATAAATTAGTATTTATCAACTTTTAGTGTCAACCACTCAACAGGTAGCGCTGCTGCACAGTGTTTTCTGCAATTTAAGGAAAGGCTATATCTCAGGTTCTATTGTGTATAATCAAACAAAACTTGACATGTGCAAAGGCCATTATGAGACATTATGCTGATTCAAATTGGATGCTTTCAACCAATAGATGGCGCTGCTACACTGGAAATTTCTTCGATAATGGGAAGGCTATATCTCAGTTTGTATGGCATATAACTGTACAAAATGTGATATGTGAGATACTCATTATAAAAGCATATTTTTAAGATGTTATTTATAGACAATAAAACTTTCTCTGGATATTTAGTGTTAGCTTTCTCTAAGATGAAAATCATTTGCATTCATCATGTTAGATAATTTTAATAAATAATAGTTTTAATAAATTATTTGCCCTTAGTGAATTTATATAGGAAAATATAGAAGAAAGTCTTGTGGTGACCACAACATACTATTCCCCCCCCCCTCCCCACAAAATAAATATATTAACCTGTGATACTCCTTGATGGTTAGATAATGCAGAGTTCAAAATTTAACAACCTCTGATTTTCATGCTAGTTATTTTGTTTTTATAGAAACTTCTCATTTTGGGTGTTAAATTTGCCTTATATGTATAAGACCTTTATAAATTTAACTCATTATAGGTACAAATAAGTACTTTTAATAATAACCTATATAAATATTCCATCCTCCATTATTCATTCTACAGCCAAGTAGTAACAGTTTCCAGGGATTTTGCATGTTGGGTAGTTTCATCCCTAATAGTTGTAGGAGCTACATTTTTAGAGATCAAATTTCAAAAGAATATTTCATTTACCATTATTGAAATCCAGCAAACAAAGTGAGTAAATTCCAAGGATATATTAAATTTACTAACTGATTGTAACATTAGAAATTAGCAATAATACATAAAAAATTGGAAACTATTAAAAAAAATATCATTAATTAATTAAATCGAATTTTATCAAACTATTTGATTAGAATGTTTAATATTTTTCTTTAATAATCACTAAAAAAGGTCTTTTGTTTTTATCTTGAGAAATTTGCGAAAATCTTATTAAAGATAATTTTTATTATAGTTCTTTACTTTCATTTCAACATTTATAAGATTTTCAAGAGCTTTTTACATATTTTTCAGGAAGCAATTTTAATACTTTTTATTAGGTTTAATAGAACTATAGTTAAAGATAAAAGAATGTGAAAAAAAAAATTTATTTATCTAATTTTTGCTGACTAATTTGTACATTTAGTGGGGGGGGGGGGGGGGGGATTGCTGATTGCTTAGCAACTGCATTTATAAATTATAATAAAATTGTTTGTAATTTTGGAGGCTATTTTTTGCGAAGCGATATGCCCTTTTTATAAAATGTGCCCTTTTTCATTCTCCACAAATGTGCCCTCTTTTTATAGCACCCTCCTGCCCCTTTTCCCTTCGTAGCAGCACCCTGCCCTTTTTCAAACGTAGGGGGAACTCTGCTTAAGTTGTATTTAAGATTGCAATGAGATTACCAAAAATTAGCATGTTTTTTAATTGGTTACTATCAGTAAATAAATGAAATTTTAATTGCTCCTGTTTTTTTTTTTTTTTTTCCCTCTTTATGTAATTTCAGAATTTTTAAAATAGTGTCACAATCAACCCTGATAGTTGAAGTTATTTATACAGATTATTTATACAGAACTTTCTTTTATATAACTCTGTAACTCTAGTTATTATTGTTACATGGGATAAAATAATTAAAACGTTAATTTTTCTCTTGGTGAAAGGTAAAAAAAAAAAAAATCTGTGATGAATCTGGATAATTTTAAATGAAATGTGTAATTGTAATTATACTTTATTTTAAACAGTTTTTTTTTTTTTTTTTACTATATGCTTTTATGCAGCTATCCAGTTTTTCTTTTTTTCACCTTACAAGTGAAGTTTTTGAAGTAATATATAGTTTAATAAAATAATTATTTTTAATCAATATTAGGTTTTCTTCTTTCAAATTAATATTTAAAAAATTTTTGCATTTCTTTGATCTGTTAGTCACAACACAGGAACTTCCCAATGGCTTGATCCTAGACCAAAAAATAAAAAACCTGTGACAGAATGTACAGAAGACGGTAAGCTAATAAATTATTTTATTTTATATTTGAAGGATCAAATGTATCCAATATTAAAATCATATTTTAAGATGAAAAACAGTTTTTTCTAATTTTATGAATAGATTTATTGATTATATTTATATTACAGAACTCCCATATGGATGGGAAAAAATTGATGACCCTCACTATGGCACATACTATATTGAGTAAGATAGATATTTCTTTCTTTCATTCAAAATTTTATTTAAATTCATTATTTGTTTATTTATTTTATTTTATTTTCAGCCATGTAAATAAAAGAACACAATATGAAAATCCTGTCACTCAAGCTAAAAAATTATCAAATGGCAGTAAGTATTATTTTGATGATATAGCTTAGAGAAGTTTGTTCTACTCAGAATCCTTCTCTATTAACATGTTATTAAAATTAAAAATATTTTTATCCGAATATATAAATATTGATGTGTGGTTAAATATTGGTAAATTGTTTCAAAGACTAACATTTAATAAGAAATATAAAATAAACATGCCCGTCTCTACCCCCCCCCCCCCCCTTTTCCCCGGGTGAAAAAAAAATTCATTTTCACCTATTTTTCAATGAATTTGATTTTTTAGCATTATCCCTGTCTTGTAGGATAATTGAAATTCTTCTTTCATTTCTTAACTGTACTCCAGACTTTAAATTTTATTTGGCAGTTTCTTTTTTGTCACTTTCTACAGTTTTTGAGTTCTTAAAATCTAATTTTAAAAATTTCACGTAAATATTTAACTTTTTTATTTTTATTTTTTTTAGACATTCATGAAGAATCATCAAAAAGTAATACAGAAGAGACATGGCATAATGACAATACATCCCATCCTTCTGAAAGGAATAACAGTGTTTCATCTGATGGAAATAATGTGTTCAAACATAATGAAGGACAATTTCAACCAGGAACTAATAATAGTATTATCTCATCCAAAGACACTAACAGACCTGGTCAGCCTTATGCTGGATGTAAGTTTTATTGTGTTTTGTTTAGCTTGTTACTATCTAATTTCTATTGACCCTTTCGTGGGCCATTTATTTTTCTTTTGAATTTCTCTCAGTTTTTCCTGTTTCATTAACAATTAAGCAATAGCATTTAAGGAAATATATTTTATTTTGCCGAATTTGAATTACATTATTTATTCAAATATTATCATTTTTGAATTGCTATTTATTATTCAAATTAGATAGTTAGAGGCACAAAATGTGCAGAAATATACGAAATAAGAAAGTGTTATTACAATAAAAACGGTGTTTTAATCCCATTTGCAGGAGAATCATTGAGTACAAATGTCACATCAAAACTGATGTTATAGCAGAACAAATCTCGTGCACAAGGCTTTCGAACCTTCAAAGCAAATGTGCTAATTCTATTCGATTGAATAATAGATGGCAGCACAAAACTGAAGCGGGAATTAGTGTTCTCATTGTTATAATAGCAAGACCAATATATTATAATGGGAATTGCACTTCCCACAGGTCTATTTTGTAAGATCATGTAGGTGGGAAGTAATCTTCCCACGGCCAACGAAAGGGTTAATAAAAAGTATAGCAGCAGATGTATTAAGTATATTGTATAAACCCTTATGTGATGAATTTTTCTGCTTTTTCTGACACCAAATGCTTATCATACAGCTGATTAGGATATAGAGAATTGAATAAAATTTAAAGAAATTTAATTGGTATCATACAATATATCTATTCTCTAGTGCTAGTATATAAAAAATGTACACATATATCCACAATAGATAAATTAAACATCTTGGCTTTAAAATATTTATATTCAAATCAGTAGTACATTTAATTAACATCATCATGAAGTATAAATGCTGAATCTAAAAATATTATAAGAATTGTATTGGAAAAAACTCTATGCTTCAAACAAAATGAGAGAATCAGTAAGGGGCTTATCGGTAAATTTCAGATTATTTATTACTGTAAAATACTGTTCAAGTGCTTTCTCACTCTTCAAGGAAAATCAGGATATATTTCGGAAAGGGTGGATTAACAGTAAAAGTCTGCAAAAATATAAAAATTAACATAGTATTCATCTGCTAAAATTAAGTGGCATGAAAAATTATTTTTAAACTACCTATATATATATATATATATATAATAAAGATGATCTAATAAGCATAGTAGAAGCCAAGCAACAGATAGAAGATCACTGAATCACCAATGACCAATAAGATTAAAAAAAAAAAAAATCATCAGTGGATGAAATACATTAATTTAAAGAAACCATATCTATTAATTAACAGCCTGCAAAACAAACGAATCAATAAAGTAAAACAGCAAATCTTAACTTTTAAAACCATAAACTTATCAAAATTAATGAAAAAACAACCAAAGAAACACAAGGTAGGAAGAAGGAGGCAGGCGGCAAGACTTGTGACTTGCCTGTGGGGTTACACTAGTTTTATGCCGGCAACACTCCCCCAGCCTGCCACAACCAGAACAGGAACCATATGGATTTAAAAATGCAAATTTCAAAGCAGATGAACAACAATGAAACCACGAAGCCACAATGAAATTCACCGATTGATCACATTGTGTTTAACAGTATAATTAGAACATTAAATATAGTTGACAACTCAAAAAGGAAAACACTGAAATTTTAATGGAAAATGAAAGTTTGCATAGTAATACAAAGCAAATGCAACAAGCCATCTACTTTTTTTTTTTTTTTTTTTTTTTAATTTAATTTCACAAACCCACCCAACCATCCAGCCTTACAACACCACCCCACCTCCGTAACCAAACATCTGCCCACCCAACCGCCACCTTTTTTATTGTCTTTTATTATTTTATAATTTTTTTGTTGATATACACAAGAGTGTACACAGCTTTTTTTTTTTTTTTTTTTTTTTTTTTTTTTGTACTGACAGAGACATGGTTAAGGATATAAAATAGAAAATACAAAGTTTTAAGGAAAACCCAATTTAGCAGTGGCTGTGAACAGTTTATTAATATTCTTGTTTTTAAACTTTGCAGAGCATAAATTATTAATTCGAAATAAATGGTTAATGATGATGTTTCTAAATACCGAAAGATGCAGACATGAATTAAAATGTGTAAATAAGTTTACATTAAAACAAAAATCTTGTCGTTTGTCATAGATATCTGTGTAAAGTTTATTACCATCGATGATTATTTTGAGATCTAAAAAGTTAATAGATTGATTAGTCAGAGTATTTTGAGTTAGCTTTAAATTAGGTGGATAATTGAGGGAAAAACCATTTTGTGAGTTCTTGTTGAGATAAAATACAATAATATCATCTATGTAACGATAAAATCGAACATCATCATTGCAAATTTGCTTTTCATAATAATAAAGATAGAGATCTGCCAAAATACTGGAGCTACAACCTCCTTGTGGAATGCCTAATTGTTGCAAATAGATATCGTTGTTGTGGAAGATATAATTATTATGGATTACAAAGTTAAGAAGTGTTTTAAATTTTTCTGCTTTAAAATTGTAAGGAAGATTAATTTGAGCTTTATATTCTTGAAAAAGACTGTAAATGATATTACTAAGATCTGATAACTCAATATTATTGAAAAGATCTTGAAAGTCAAAAGTCATAATATTGTCTATTGAATCGAGCGATTTGATGTATTGAATTAATTGAAAGCTATTTTTAAGACAGTGTAAATTATCAACTTTGCAAGTACATTTGTAAATTTGTTTTAGAATATCCAGTAGAGCTTTATTAGCATTGTTGTTATAAGTGTTTCACCAAACAGTGACAGTGCGATATTTAATTGGAGATTTGTGAAACTTAGGTATGAGAACTATATAAGGATAATTAAAGTTATTGAAGGGAAGTTGAAGTAGTTTATAGTAATTATGTATTTTTCGGTTATTAATAATAAGGTTATTATTAGTTAAACTGAAGATGTTACTATTATTGAATGAAGAGTTTAAAATAGAGAGATAGTAGGATTTACAAATAATGGCATAATTATTAGGTGATTTGTCAACATAAGTGATCACAAAGTCATCCTGTAGTGATTTGATTGAGTTAAGAAGTACAGATTTTTTAAATAACACCAGATTTGAAGAATTGATAAATAATGCATTTTTGATTTTTTGTAACACTAAAACTTTCCATTGAGTGAAGTAGGCAATAGGTTTATTATGAGTAATAGATATTTTATAAAAAAAAAAACCTAGGTCATAAGAAAACTGTTGAAAGATTTGTGGAATGCTAGTTTTAACTGGAAGTCTAAATTTGGTGCCAAATTTCATGAATTTTTTTAATTGATAATTGTCAATAATATTTAGATTACCTGTGATAATGTGTCCATGGTCTCTGTCAATAAATTTTGAGAAAGAAGGATCATTGCATTTACAGGTTACAGTATTAGTAAAAGAGGTAGACTTAGATACAGAATTATAATTGAATATCTTTCTTCCAAGAGGAAGAGGATATTTGAAGGTACAAGATAGATTTAAATCTTTAATCGGAAACATACATTCTTTGTCATTAATGATAGACGTAATGTTAATACTGTTCAATATTTGATTTGTAAAATTCACAATTAATTGAGTATTTGTTTTAAATTTGTTGGGCTTTTTATTAATTTTTAAATTAAATTGTTTGATTTTGTACATTATAATATCATAAAAAATGTCTGAAAAATGTTTATTATAGGATTGGCTTTGAAAGACATTCAGAAAGTTTACTAAGTATTTCTTTTTAATTGCAAAAATAAATTTTCGAATAATGAACCAGTTATAGTTAGATAAGTAATTAGTCTGTAGATCTGAAATGAGTTTAATAATGGCACTTTTAGAAAAGATTAAATCTGTTTTTTTACTACCTCGTTTAGTTCTAGAAGTTTTATTGTTAATTTTGTGATTGAGTTGTGCATAAATAGTCGAATAATCATGTAGAGGGTTGATGTTAGAATATGCTTTAATAGTTTTACTAAAGTATTCGGAATTTAGGCCATATGGATAAATTGTATTATAATATTGCATAAATTTTGATTCAAGAAATAGACGCTCACTTTTATTTTTCTGAATTTTTACAATCTCTATGGTACATGAATTAAAATTATGTGATTTAAAGTGTTGTAATTCTATAGTTGATTTAGAAGGTGCAGCTGAAAGGTTTTTAGAATCTGATCGATGCTGATTAATGCGTAAATGTAGAGGAGTTGAAGTTTCACCAATATAACTAACAAGGAGAGGTCACGACATGGAAAATTCAGATCGGGACGAAATTGCAAAGGATTGTGGTATACTATGAGGGTAACAACATGTTAAAGCAGTAGGACCCACTATCCACAAAATTTCGAGAAAAAAGCATTTAAACTTTCAGTAATCTTTAAATATAAGTTATTTCGCAAGCGAGTAAGCGCTTCAGTGGTGTGATCCTAGAGCGCGAGTCTCCCAACCAGATGACTTGGGTTCGAGGCTACCTGCGGGACTACTTTTTTTTTTTCTTCTTCTTTAACTTTTTATGTAATCTTAACTTTTTATTTATTTTACTTTATTTTACAATTCAATTCAAAATTTGAAAATTTTAATAAAATATTATTTAATTTTCTTGAGTATAAAATAACTTTTTCTATTTTTAATATTTATAACATAAAAATACAATAAATTTATATAACTTAAAAAATAAATTTTAGTTTCATTTTAACTGTAAAATAAGGTAAAACTAAAGAAACTGTTTTTAATTATTTATCTAAATATTTTATTTTATTTTAGGTATATTTAATTTTATTTTTTAAATTACAAAAAAAAAAAAAAAAAAAAAAAAAAAAAATACAGAGAAATGATGATTTTAATTGCATATATAATTACTATCCAAATTAAATAATTACTTCTCCAATCAATAGTTTCTTAAAAATTATAGTATAGGATTGCGATGCTATTAAATTATCACAAGTAAAGAAATGTTATCTTTAAATGTAGATTTTAAACGTTAATGAACATCGTTTCTTTTTCGATAACGACTTCCTTTTTTTTTTTTTTTTTTTTTTAATCCTTCTGTGCACAAAATAAAATTCTACCTGCCCTTTATTATTAACAAGCTAGAAGTATTTACGTAATTTATACACATTCAAACCAAATCAGGAAGCTCAAACCAAGATTTAAGTACACCTGCTAACTGTTTCATACTTTGTTTACAACTTGCTTATTTTTTAATTGTTTAAATATTTGCCTGTTTCTCTTTATGTTTCTTATTTAGGGTTTTGTAAAACTAAACTTTATTTTTTAAGTTATAGAAATTTATTGTATTTTTAAGTTATAAATATTAAAAATAGAAAAATTTATTTTATACTCAAGAAAATTAAATAATTTTTTATTAAAATTTTCAAATGTTGAATTAAATTGTAAAATAAAATAAAATAATTAAAAAGTTAAGATTACATAAAAAGTTAAAGAAGAAGAAGAAAAAAAAATGTAGTCCCGCAGGTAGCCTTGAACCCAAGTCATCTGTTTGGGAGACTCGCGCTCTAGGATCACACCACTGAGGCGCTTACTCGATTGCGAAATAACTTGTATTTAAAGATTACTGAAACTTTAAATGCTTTTTTCTCGAAATTTTGTGGATAGTGGGTCCTACTGCTTTAATATGTTGTTACCCTCGTAGTATACTACAATCCTGCGCAATTTCGTCCCGATCTGAATTTTCCATGTCGTGACCTCTCCTTGTAAGTTTACAATGACCACAACTGATTTTATAAATAACATTGTATGCCTGACAAAATGGAACCAAAGATTGACTATTATTCAATTGTGTGTGAGAGGCCATAGGGCAAGTTTTACATCTATTAGAACCGCATGTTCTAAATTGAAGTAAAGGAGGAGGAGATGATAGGTAACTGGATGTTGATCCAAGGATATCCCTATAAATATCCTTGTACCGGGCACAATACTGCTGTGAAGCAAAGTATTTTTTGCCAGGATCTAAAAATTTACTAAACAGAGTCATAGAGAAAAAATGTTTTTGTATATTAAAAATCACAAGGCAAGTAAGTATTTACATTATTTTTATACCAAATTCAATTACTTAATTAAATTGATTCTTGATTAATAAGTATCTGGATTAATGAAAAATGAAGAGAACTAAAAAAAAAAAAAAAAAATTATAAAAAAAATAATAATAATAATAATAATTAAATAATATGTACATATTTACACTAAACCTCCTTTGACCTAATCTGTTGATTTGGTTCCAATTACAAATTAAATTCTGCCCATTTTTTGAAAGTAAAGTAAGAAAAACTAACCATCACAATTCACAAAATGTCAGGCACAAAATGCTAAATAATAATTAGAATTAAATATTCGACTATACATACACAACATAATTTTTTTAAAGATATTTAATTAAAGAATAAATTATTAAAGTAAGTTGCCAACTATACAGTTAGTTATAAAGGATCCAAGGCCAGTGACATAATACTGTCGCAAAACTTCACAACACTATATATATATATATATACGTATACGTTACCACTAAAGTGCAGAAATCAGTTAATCTGCAGATTAGTTAGGTAATCTGCGCATTAATTAGGGTGATCCGTTAAAGTGCAGAAAATTGTTTCATTTTACAAATTACCTAGATAAACTGCACATTACCGACTAGGCAATCGTTAATCTGCACATTACCTACTAAACACTCGTTAAAGTGAAAATAAGATCTTTGGAGGAACAACAGCAACATTTGCAGTCACAAGGTTTTTGTATTTTCCCACATAGGTTGAGTCCAGTTATAACAATAGGTACATACTTAGTTCCATAATATAATTAAGATCTTTCATTTAAAGTTAACTAATTTCTTTTTCCCACGTAAGTTGGGGACTTTGCTTATTTTTGGGTATTCACATGTGCAAATTTACCCCATATCATATTTTGGCCTGCTGATTTTAAACCCATAATAACAATTTTCCCACATAGGTTGGGGTCAATGTAAAAATTATTGAATTTACACAGGTTAGGGCAGGTTTCCTTTTTTAGGTTTCTTTACATAATAACAATATTAACTTTTCAATACATGTTACTTAAAGTAGTTTTCTTAAGTTTCCACCATTTTTTTTTTAATCACACAGGTTAAGGCCTACATTTTCAATTTTTTTTTTTTCCCCCCAGCATATCTGTAATTCTCAACTGAAAATTCCAGTATTTAACAAATATTTCAATTATTTAACAACTAACCCTTTAGATTTTGTAATTAATGGAGTATTATATTATTTTTTATAATTATTTTTACTATTAAAAAAAAAAAAAAAAAAATGAGTTTTTAAAAAATCAATTATCATTTTTCTATTTCCTTTCTTATTAATTAAAATGCTCATAACAATCCTTTAAAAAAAAAAAAAAAAAACAGGAGAAATAAAAGCAACTGGCGACGACCAGACACTGGCAAAGCCAAAAGTCAATGGAGGGGGGAAGGAGTAGGGAAAGGAAATGAGAAGAGCGAAACTAAACTAAAAGTAGAGAGATAGGAATTTTCATTTGAGAATTACAAATATTCTGGTAAAAAATAAATAAAATTATAAGATAAAAAACTTTTTATAAATCATGTTTTTAAATTTTCTGTTGAATCATAGCTGTAGAACTAACTACATTAGCACTTTATCAATGCGTATTGTTACGAAATTGTAAATAATTGTATTTATTTTTGAATAAATTCTTTCAAAGAGGCTTAGTAAGTTGATAAAATGTCAATTTTCTGCATTTCCAGCTCTTTTTCGCGTTAAAATAGCTTAATTTTCCCTTTAAAACACATTGAAAAGCTCTAATAGGCAGGTAATGGATTTGGTGCCAAATTTGATGACTTTTGCCCTTGGCCACTTTTGGCGAGAAAATCCTTATTATCGAAATACCAAAGATGGACGTTCTAGTGTGATTGGTTAAGGTTAAGGAGTTACGGGAAATTTCCCATACATTCTGGATTCGGCAGCGATGTATAAAAGAAGCTCCAGCTCGCCAAACCAAAATCAGTTCTCAGTCAGTTTCGTCAATGCTTGCAGTGCTATACGCAAGCAAAGTGTGACGTCACTGACCGTCCGTGGATGTAAGAAAAATATTTTCTATGTTAATTGCCCATTGGATTTTTTGTAAAAAATTATTAAGAATCGAGGAAAATTATTTCCCGATTTTAATCCCCTTATTCGGGTATAGACATGTATTAGTTATCGTATGCATGTGTTAGATTAAGTTATTTTGCTGTCAAATTTACAAATTTTAAATTTCAAAACTTTGTCATCCTTGGCGTTTTTTGTATTTGGCGATCAAAAACATAATACGAAACTATACATGCCAGTTGTATTTTTTCGTAATATGTATTGTACGTAATATTACGTATAATACATATTTATACATATATAAACAATACATATGTATTTCGTAATATGTATTGTTTCATATAATTCATTACTCTCTTATTATAAGATGTTAAAATAACCATGATTTTAGAAAGGAATTAAATATGTTCGCCTGATAATTTGGTGATATTTATTTTTTCCGCCAAGGATGACAGATATCAAACCTATTTCGCTGCAACGTAGGAGTATCTTATATCAGACACTTTATTTAGACATTTGAAAACAAATTTGACTTCAAATTATGACAGAATATTTATCATTTTCATTATAATTAGTATATTAGTTGGATGTTTATTGTGTAAATGTCATCCTTTGAAATGAAATGTTTGTTTTCAATCGAATATGGAAGTTTGCCTTTTTTTTTTTTTTTTTTTCTAGAGTTTTGAAATTTAAAATTCAAATTTTATCAATTTTACAGCAAAAACAACTTAATCTAATGCATGCACATGATAACTAATACATATTTGTACCCAAATATGGGGATTAAAATCAAGAAATAATTTTCCTCGATTTTTAATAATTTTTTACAAAAAATCCAATGGGACATTAACATAGGAAATCTTTTTCTTGCATCCATGGATGGTGATCTTACGTATTGAAGGTGTTCTGAACCTCTTTGAATGAGATTTGCTTTATGTGTTACTGCTATACAGTTTGTACTGTGGATTTGCTGTTGACAGCTGTTTCTTTAAGCTGTGTTTATTGGTCGAATTGAAGCTGATACTCAGTTTATAGACCTGTATTCTTCTGGAATTTTCTGTAAATAAAGCTGCTGAATTTTTGCAAGTTTCACCTCTCATTCTCAGACAACTTAAGAACCCCCAAGTACGCAACAGTATGAAATCTTTAAATTGACAATGACGTCAATTTTTGTGAGATGCATAATTTAACTTTTAACAATTTTTTAATGCTCATGTTTAATTAAATGTATTTATTTTTATGTCAAAAGAAAATGAACTCATATTTTTTTTTTTTTTTTTGTCAACAATTAAATTATAGCTAATATTTTAATGGCTATTTATGAGGTGTTAGGAGGTTATTATTTTCATATTTTAATTAATTATAAGAAAACTTTGAAGTATTGTGTAGTCATCGGGTTGTGAGCTGTTGTGAAAGTTTCAAGTGTCTAGCTAGTAGGGAAGTTAATTAAAATTCGATTGCAAGATTTGTACCGGACAGTAGGGCTGGATGATATATCGATATATCGTCAAATATCGATATATGCCACAAATCATGATAATCGATATTGATCATCAACATGTCATGATATATCGGCTATGTATAGATAATATAATTTCTTATGAAAATTTCTACATGAAATCTTTTACCTATCAATAAGGATGAATAAAAATAGAAATTGCATGCATGAAAGATGAAAAGAAGTTTTATATACATAGATTTTATGGGGAGGGGAACAGTTTATTTATTTATTTTATATATACATATATATATTTTTTTTTTTTTTTCAAGGGAAGCAGAAGGGTTGTTGTTATTGTTTTTATTCATTTTTTTGTGAATTTGGATGTTTTATGAAAGAATTAAAAATGACAAAAAATTACTAATGTTCTAAAAAAGTAAAATTAACTTCTTATTAATTTATGTTCCATATTTTCAGTTTGTGGAATGCTAAAAAGGGGGAGGGGGACAATAATATTCTTTATGTCCCTATCAGAACTTACTACATGTATTTTAATTCATTGTTGAAATATTTAGCTTTGTTGTGCAATGATAATGATTTTATATGAAATCATATATCACTGTTTTAGAAGCAATTTATTTTTTTATTACCCTGCTGCTAAAATTGCCCTTAATAATATATTATGCCCTTACTATATTACTTTGGGGGGAAATTTCAATTCTAACTTAAATGGACTTTTTTAGAAACCACATTTAAAAAAAAATAAACTACTATTAGAATGACAACCTTCCCGTTTTCGTAGAATATTGCTTTACAGCAGCGCCACCTATCGGCGGATATGCACCCAAATTGTATAATCATAATGGCCTTTTCATGTATCAAGTTCGATCATACGCAATAGAACCTGAAATACAGCCTTCACTTGTATTGCGGAAATCGCTGTATAGCAGCACCATCTTTAGAGCGATTGGCATTAAAAGTTGACAGAAACTAATAAATGTCAAGGTGCATCTGCATATTAATTTATATGCAATTCTGTGCAGTAATTACTGAGATATAGCTTCTCCTGAAATTACGGAAATCGCTGTATAGCAGCGCCACCTGTTGGGCGGTTGACACCAAAAGTTGGTAGGCACTAACATATGTCAAGGTGCATCTACATATAAATTTATATTCAATTCCATGCTGTAATTCCTGAAACTACGGAAATCGCTATGTAGCAGCCCCACCTGTTGACCAATTGGCACCAGAAATGGATAAACACTAATTTATGTTAAGATGCATTCACATCATAAATTTATATTCAATTGGGTGCAGTAGTTCTGCAGATATATTTACCACAAAATTTTTGTCACACCTATTTTCTAAAAATGGCCAATTTGTGTTCTGGATCTCTCAAAACATGTAAATCCATCAAAAACCGTAAGTCAAAAATTTTTGCAAATCCAATACTTTCTTGTATTGAGTATAGAAGAAAGTAAAAAACAGCTTAAGCAAGCTCTGAGCACTAGTAAAGTGAAGACTTGTGGGATTTTATATTATCCTAATTGTCTTTGTTGATAGTATTTTGAAGAAAAAATATGATTAAGGGTTAAAATATTTTTATTTGTTCTAATAAAGCAAGCCTATAGCAAATCTCTTTCATAAAATAGCAAAAAAAAAACTTGCTTTATAAATTAATTTTTTTCAACGATAGTCACGCGCCGCACACTCGAATATCGTTTCAATCAAAGAATCTATTCTTTGGTCTCAATCATTCAAGATTTACTTCACAATATTCACTAAAAACTCAACATCATGTCCATATCGTATTCATAAATGAAATCGAAATATCAAAGTGCCTAATCATCCCCGCTACTCGCTACTCATGAATAAAACTAGTGACGATCAGCAATACGCTTTATCATCGTAATCATGATTTTTGATTCCATTATTAGAATAAACTCATACTCACATTCACTCACTCACAGATTCTGATTATATTCATGAATATAATCAGAAACATCACGCCTGCGCAGAATAGCCGATAAACACTCAAGAAGGGAAAATACTCTTTGTTTACTCATATTACTCACGATGACGATCGCTGTCGCCGGAGATCGTGATTGAATATTACGGGATGACGGGGAACAAGCATGTTAAATGTTTATTGTTTGATTGGACTCATAATTTGATTATTATAATTGGTGGGAATATTCAGATTGCCGATTTTTCGTTATTAATAAATAAATGAATGATAAGTATTGAGCTACAATGAATCTTAAATAAAGATTAAAGAGAGTATAAAAAATTATTTTGTATCTGTAATGGTTTTTTTCTTCTAAAAATATTTAAAAAAAAGAGTTTACATGCATATATTTTAATTTAATTAATGGTATATTTCCGATGTTAATTAATTAATCTTGTCTAAATTTATTTTATAAATGAAATTTATAAACAAAATTCTTTGTTCTATATAATTATTTTAAAAAACAATATTTTTTAGTGATATACATAATTCATGATGCTAATTAATGATTGAATCATAAATGAATATATTAAAACTGGATGAGCGATTGAAAATTGCTACAAACCAATCAGTATTTATGGTCTATTTTAGTTGAAATTCTTTTAAAATTAGCAGTATTTAAATATATACTTAATTTTTCGGTATTTATTAATTTAAAATCTTTAATTTTTAAAATGACAACGAGGCATACTATTGATTCTTTGGAATATCATAATTTGGTATCTAAATCAAAGCCTAAAAGTCAAGTTTGGTCTACTTTTGGGATACCTGCCAATAAGCATTGTACTGTTATTAACACTGATGGGGCAATTTGTAAACTCTGCCAAAAATATGTATGCGCAAAAGGAGGGAGTACAACAAATTTACTTCCTTATTTGAAAGTGCACCATCCATTAAAATTTGGTGAGTACACTTCAAAGAAGCCATTGACTCCTCCTCCTGTTATACGTACATACAGTGAAACGAATGATTCTGATAGTCTACCTGTAGAAAGTAGTGTTTATTTATATTTGCTATACTGAATGATCTTTGCATTAAACAATTTTTTATTAGAAAATTTTAATACATTGTTTACCAAGCCATGAGTTTACTCGTAGTTTAACTATGAATTATTTTGTAGCTTGACAGTCAATGTGTTAAAATATTTTCTGCATTTCTCTGCCTATATTTTAATAAATATGTCAATTTACAGAGTTTTGCTTATTTAATAACTATAATTATTTAATAGCTTATTTAATAACTATAATGATTTAATAACCATAATATTTTATTTGAATTTGTCGTGATATCGATATATCAGAATATCGTGATATGAAGATGACGATATATCATGATATTAAATTCCTGACATCGTCCAGCCCTACCGGACAGGCAAACAAACAATAATAGAAGTTAATAAAAACATTGTAAAAAAAATTGAATATGTAAGCCTCAACCTATGTCTGATTAGTAAAAGTGGTGAAAACTTATGAAAACTATTTTAAGTGACATGTATTGAAAAGTTAATATTGTTAATATGTAAAGAAACCTAAAAAAAGGAAATCTGCTCCAACCTATACAATAATTTTTACATTGACCCCAACCTATATGAGAAAAATTTTTATTACTGGTTTACAGGGTTCCTACTGTTCTTGAAAGTCCTGAAGAAGTACTTGAATTTTGTGCAAAGTCCTTGAAAATCCTTAAATTTTCCACTCCAATAGACGGGCTTATTGCAAACTCTGTCAAGGCTAAACTATCTTCATCTCCACATGCACGCGCCATTGCCTAATATAATGATTTTGTCATAAAATTCTTATTTCATTGTCTTGCTTTTGCATATAGTTTCAACTTATTTGTTTTGTTTGTTTTTTGCCAGTGTCATACCTGTTTGATAGACTGGTCATTAATTTTGAGCAGAAAGTGATCAAACCAGGACTCAAACCTATTAACTTTGGAATAATCATAATGATTCTAAATCTTAAACTAATCATTTTTTTTATTCTTGTGAAAGTTAATTTGGTCAGTCTATCAAAAGTGTATTGTAAAAACAGGCAAAGTTATTCTAATATTTAAAAAAAATATTACTAATGAAAGTAGTTACTAAAGTTTTGTGTATATGCCTAGCGTTCTGTGATTTTTCCCTAGTCCTTGAAAATTTTCAAATAGGCCTTGAAAAGTCCTTAAATTTTTTTCTTTTTTAAGAGTGGGAATCCTGGTTTAGAATCAGCAGGCCAAAATATAATATCTGGTATATTTGCACGTGTGAATACCCAAAAATAAGCAAAGTCCCCAACTTACGTGGGGGAAAAGAAATTAGTTAACCAAGGCACGAAATTTCCGCTCGCCATTGGCAAGTGGAATTTTTACTGTGACAAGTAAAAATTTGGTCTAGTTATAGATAGAATTCTTACACGAAACAGTAACAGAAAACATTCTTTTTATAGATTAAAATGCGGCAAAATCATGCCATCTTATAACCTCATATTGAACCTCTCTTTCAATATTCTCTGAAAGCTGAGTCTGTGTGTGCTGCCCGAGATCACCCCAGCCTGGGAAAGAAAAATGCTGTTAGTTATTTTAATCTTTTTCGAATCTCAAATACAATACATTATAATGATTTTTAATTATAGATTATTATGAAAGAAGATGATATACGACACATTTTTAATATATATAATTTTAGAGACATTTGTAAAAGCCTGTCAAATAGTTAGGAAAAATAAAAATCCCAAAATGCGTAAAAAAGACAAAAAATGACAATCCATTTTTGTGGCGAGTGTAATCCGATTTGAAATTTCTAGCCCCGAGTTAACTTTAAATAAAAGATCTTAATTTATATATTATGGAACTAAGTATGTACCTATTGTTATAATTGGTCATTGCCAAAAGGAAAAGGAAATGAGAGGAACAAACATTTGAATTTTAACAATACAGAAGCCGCTAATGTGCAGATTATCTAGTTAAAATGAGAGAAACTCTTGATTCTGCACTTCAACGGGTCATTTTAGTTAATCTGCATATTAACAGATTTCAAACTTTAATGGTAAAATTAACATATATACTTAAATTTGCAATGATTTAAAAAAAAAAAAATTGCAGTTAACTCTTGGTTGATTGTCATTAAACTAACTGTGAAAATTCGGGAAACTCTCTTTTTCTCACTCCCAAAAAGTTTGCCACTATTTTAGGAAGCTTACATATTTCATTTTCAAATACTCACAGTGCGAACAAATCAATGTTCATATTCGGGAAGCAAACATTCAAACTGTGTTTTTGCCTTCAGATACAATTTTTCAGTCAGCACAAAACTAATAAAAAATAACTAAACCCTAATTATTGTTTGTGTAGATGTATTACTAGATACTAGGAAAATATGTAGGCATATCTATGAAGATGTGTAGACATACAATTTTTATGTTAAGTTTAAAGAAAAATCACTAACTCTTTTTTTTTTTTTTTTTTTGAGAAAAGCTCAGTTTGAATGTTTGCTCTTCATTTATAAAGATGAATCTTAAAAAAGGACATAAATAACATTTAAAAAAAAAAAAAAAAAAAAAAAAAACTATTTCTATTCTGGGGGAGTCTTGTGCTAAGCAGAAGGAGGCACTTATTCGGTATTTTCAGAACAAGCAAAATTCAGGTAAAATCTAAAGGGGGCATTTAATCGAGACTGTAATGTATACAAATCATAATTTGTATCCCAGTAAAAAAAAAAAAAAACTGTCTCACACTCATCTTTATCATGTTCACTTATACATGTATGTATATACTATATACATACATCACCTTAAAAATTGTAAAAATGAGTTTAGGTGACCTCAAAACAGATATAAGTACACCGAAATATGATAGTTGAATTTTTTTATGATTAAAATGCTTTCCTTACATATAATATATGCTCAGAAAATAACTCATCTAATTAAAGCCTATTGTAAAACTTTTAGTATACAATATATATTTTTGTGTGAAAATAAAATAAAAAGTTAGAATTTATTAAGATGTTGGAAAGTTCAAAATTCAGATAGACTTGTATCATTAATAAAGTGCTCTCTTCTCTCCTTCTTTTTCACCTGTTATTACATTCTTATCAGATACTCTGAAAGTTATATTTTCATGGGTAAAAATGGTTTAATTTAATGCAAAATTAGCAAATTCTCAAAGTATTTTTTATGACTTTTCTTTTGAATGTGTATTTATCTGATGTAATTCATACATGCTAATTTGAAAAAAAAAAAAAAAAAAATGGAAATTTTAATTTTTAAAAAATTCGGCTTAGTTGTGCAGAATTGCGTATCTCATAAGGATAAATTAGACACCATGACTCCCATATCAAGAAAAACTGGAGAGGAAACTTTTGTAGTGCAGGGAATAACAATGAAACTTTATTTTACATACACAAAAGATTACAAACATGAAACATGATACTTTTCGAAAAATTTGCTTGTTTCTAATTTTTACCGTGCCATAGTTGAACCAAGGTTGATTTCCCCCCCCCCCCCCCTCTTAATTAAGAAAGTTCTTCCCTAAAGATACACACAACTGAAATCAAATTTCCATTGATGCTTATAATAGTTGATTCTTTTCAATCCACAGTATGGAGCTGTTGAATTAGTTATACATATTTCCAGATAGTGCTTAAAGCAATGTAATTAATATTTCTTCTAGTTTAGTTTTCTGTTGATGAATTGAATTCTGAGGAAAATGTACAACTTTCTCCCAAAGTCTTTATGGGAGTTGGGGGTGGGGGGATTTAAATAGAAAAGCAATTAAATTCTACTTGTATATTATCTTTTTTTAAATAGAAGAAATGTTTTTCCATTCATTTTGGCATGTTTATAAAATAATTTTTTGAAAAGTGATTTCATTAACTAATTTTATTTTTTTTATATATTTCTTTTAAAGTGAGAGGTTCTGGATATCGCCCTCCTTATGTATTTACACGAAATCCATCTGAACTTCAAGGTCGCATGGTTAAAACTAGCTTAGTAAAAAGTGCACGTGGTTTTGGCTTTACAATAATTGGCTGTGATGATGGAGATGTTGAGGAATTTCTTCAGATAAAAGATGTAACTCATGGAGGACCTGCATGGCAAGATGGAAAACTTAAAACAGGTAAAATTACTTGTTTGTGCTTTTTGGCATTTGTGTCTGTAGTGTTTATATACTAATTTTTAAATCTAGTCTGCCTTTAAATTTGATTTTTTTTTTTTTTTTTTTTTTAATTCCTTTGCACTTCCTTTTTAAGTTTAAAAATTTCCAAAAAGAAGGTAATCTGAATTGAACTATTGTAATTTTAATAAAATTGTTTTTATCTATATATTAATAGGCAAGCATAAAATTTGTAGTCCCTTTTTAACATATTAATTATGGGAGTAGAGGGTTGAAAATGGTATCATTCAAAAGGTATGGTTAGCTGGAAGGTGCGAATACAAATATTATTTTCTTATGATGTCAAGAAGGTATTTAAAAGTACATTTATTTTTTATGCACTTTCCCCCATTTTTCCCTTTTATACACGTATTCCTTTACATTAAAAAATACCTAAAAGTAGAAAGTTGTTAAATCTGGCAATTTCATAAAGCTCAAATAAAACCATAGACACAGTAATTTGTATAATGTAGCATCACTATACACAAGCGAAGTGATGACATCACTGTCTGTCCATGGAGCCATGAAAAAGATTTTCTATGTTAATCGTCCATTGGATTTTTTGTAAAAAATTATTAAAAAATAACAGAAATTATCTGCCGATTTTAATTCCGATATTTGGGTATAGTTATATATAAGTTACTATCTACATGTGTTTGATTGAGTTATTTTTTCTGTAAAATTGATAAAATTTAAAATCGCAAAACTCCAGAAAAAAAAATGGCAAACTTACAGTTTCGAATGTAAACATAAACATTTCAAACTTTTCAAATACCTTATAAAATCCTTTTTAACTACTAGCTATTAATTTCGGACACTCCGTGTCCATCTTCAGAGCTAAGTAATTTTCTAAGAAAATTACTTAGCTCTGAAGATGGACACGGAGTGACCGAAATTAATAGCTAGTAGTTAAAAAGGATTTTATAAGGTATTTGAAAAGTTTGTTATAGTCAATTATCCTTTTCTTTAAAATAAGTTTAAATAAACATTTCATTTCAAAGGGTGATATTTAAACAATAAATATTCAACTAATATACTAAATAAAAGGAAAATGGATTTGTTACTAACTGCTGCATGTATAAGTAGACGATACGGAAAAAATTCCGATTTCCGTTTTTTGCTGAATTTACATGTTTTGAGCTTTCTTTATGTTTCAGTTAACTGAAATTGGCTACTTATTTTTTTAAAAAGTGTCTTTATTGCTAGCTTTTGTGGGTAGAAGAAGCAAGTAGAAGATACATAAAAACTTTTGATTTCCGGTTTTCGATGAATTTACACGTTTTGAGATTTCCTTGCATTTTAATTAAATGAAATTGACTACTTATTTTTAAAGTGAATTTATTATTCTTTCTTCTGCATATATAAGGAGAAAATATAAGATTCAGAAAAGTTTTAGATTTTCGGTTTTCGATAAGTTACACGTTTTGAAATTTCCCGAACTCGATTCGACCATTTATAAAAAATATCTTTTTTTTTTGTTGTTGTTGTTGTTCAAACACTGTATTTTATGAACCAATCGAATTAATTTAACAGAATTTGATACTTGGTTTGGCCTTGGTTTGACATGGTACCTATTAGCTTCTGGGCTGTATCACACAACAAGGGGCGTTTTCACGTTGCGATTTTCTCTCATTTCAGGAAAGGCTAACATCTACAGAGAGAAATAGTTATATTAAATAAAACTCTGCTGATTCAGTTAGAGTGAATATCGGCAAACAATTGCCGCAGCTGTGTTGCAATTGCATTCCGTTTAGGACAAGGCAATAACTTTGCTTTGCCTCGCTTTGCAAAAAAAAAATGGTCTAGTTTCGACCACTGGGCGATACTAGTTTCTGTTATTTGCAAAACTTGGGTCAAAAAAGTTCTAAGTTTTTTTTTTTTTTTCCTTTTCAGTTTTATCCTAGCATTAAATATAAAAAGTATTTTAAAGAAAATCATTATCTTAACATTTCATAAAAAAATTAGCAAAAGTTGGGCATTTGTAACTATATGAGAAAGTTTGTATGCCGTTTGATACCGAGAAGCCATTTTTTCTCAAAATTCACTTCTATAAAAACTTTATATAAATCATATTCTTTTTTTTTTCCCCCTCCTTTCATTTTAAACATCTGTTTGATGACATTGATGCTAATAAATGAACTTTTATTCATTTTATGTGAGGGGGAGGATGTTGGGGAGATAAAACTTTGGTCAATTTTACAGATAGTTAGTTACACTCTTAATAACACATCCTAATGTGTTTTTCTAAATAACTCAAAAATCAGTACCGGAAGTGAGGACATCGGAAACTGGATGTGGGACCGTAAGTCCGTATCTCACAAACTGCTCTAACAATTTTATTCAAAGTTACTATATAAACACTCTATTACAGGTCCTTTCGAATGATATACTTGGTTAATTCAGGAAAATTTATAAATGTCCTATTATAATTAGCTCAATTTTAAGTCTCTCAAGTGTGTTTCTTTAAAGACAGCTGTATAGATTTCTTTTTCAAATGCACCAAATTAACTCCTTTTTAAATACCCTTTTGTATGTAATTATTGTTTTCTGGTCAATAATTGAGTATGCCAAGTCTTTGTAAGAGTTGGTATCTCAAAAACAACTCTTAACAATTTTTTTTTTAAATTGTTATTGCCGAAACGTCAGTGGAGGCCCTCTGTTGAGACTCAAAACGGTTTTGGGCTGTGTCTGTCTGTCGCGCGATAGCGGCCGCAAAAATAGCGCTATTGACTTGAAATTTGGTACACGTGTTCATGAGCCCCACGAAATCAGCTGTATAGTTTTTGGTATGTACTCCATTTGTAGTTCGTATACAGGGATATGCCAAAGTTTTTCTTATCATTACGGCCCATGGGAGGAATTTGTATGTATCGCGATAGCGGCCACAAAAATCACGCTATTGACTTGCAATTTGGTACACGTGTTCATGTGCCCCACGAAATCAGCTGTATAGTTTTGGGTGTGTATTCCATTTGTAATTCGTGTACAGGGACACGCCAAAGTTTTTCTTATCATTACGGCCTATGTGAGGAATTTGTATGTACCGCGATAGCAGCCACAAAAATCACGCTTTCGACTTGCAATTTGGTACACATGTTCATAAGCCCAACGGAATCAGCTATATAGTTTTAGGTGTGTACGCCATTTGTAGTTCGTGTACAGGGACACGCCAAAGATTTTCTATCATTACGGCCTATGGGAAGAATCTGTATGTACCGCGATAGCCGCCGCAAAAATCAAGCTATTGACTTCAATTTTTGCCGAAACGTCAGTGGAGGCCCTCTGTTGAGACTCAAAAGGATTTTGGGTTCCGTCGGTCCGTCCGTCTGTCTGTCTGTCGTGCGATAGCGGCCGTAAAAACCACGCTATTGACTTGAAACTTTGTACACATGTTCATGATCCCCACAAAATTAGCTGTATAGTTTTGGGTGTGCATTCCATTTGTAGTTCGTGTACAGGGGCACGCCAAAGTTTTTTTTTATCATTACGGCCTATGGGAAGAATTTGTATGTACCGCGATAGCGGCCCCAAAAATAACGCTATAGACTTGCAATTTGGTACACATATTCACGAGCCCAACGGAATTAGCTGTATACAGGGTTCATACTCCTCAGGGAAAACCTGGAAAACAGGGAATACTCAGGGAATTTGGAATTTGTTAAAAAAAGTCAGGGAAAATAAAAATTTTCATTAAAAATCAGGGAAAATCAGTTATAAAACCTGGAAAAACAATTTTTTTTTTCCTCTCAAGTTATGTTTTTCTTGTTTAGCTTTGTATAAAAATTTAAATGATTAAGTATTGTGAAAATACGCATGTAAATAATGATTTCTACCTGAATTTCTATCATGATCGGCAGTAATGTGACATCATACAGTGAAAGTAGCTGTATTTTGTCCTGTCTAGAGGAGCATTTCTTGTAATATGTCGCTAATATTTTCTTGAAAATTGTCTAGGATCTCAGGGAAAACTCAGGGAATTTTTTTCCCATATTTGAGTATGAACCCTGTGTATAGTGTTAGGTGTGTATTCCCTTTGTTGTTCGTGTACAGGGACACGTCAAAATTTTTCTTATCCTTACGGCCTATGGGAAGAATTTGTATGTACCGCAGTAGCGGCCGCAAAAATCCTTCGATTGACTTGCAAATTGGCGCACACATTCCAGCTTTCCATATAAGTAGCTGTATAATTTTCATTGCTATATTTTTTATAAACTGTGTACAGGGACACGCCAAAATTCTTAACATTACGGCGTATGGGGTGAATTTCGTTTAAACGCATTTTAATATCATTACTTTGCAATGAAGAAAATGAAACTAGAGTACGTGAGTAAGATGCTTAAACTTATGTTGCTTGAAGAAAATATGTGCTCTTAAGCTTTCTAATTAATGTACAGGACCTTACAAAAGTGTTCTGACAATGTCACTTAGTCATCCAAACGATGTTAAATTTGGAACAATTATTAATTTTAAACGCAAAATAAGCTGAATAGTTTTTACTGGTGTATGCAATGTTTATGGTTCGTTTACAAAGACACACGAAAGAATTTCGTAACATTAGAGCCTATGGACGAATTTTTAATTTAAGCGCGCACTTTAATGCGTTTATGCTGAATTGAACTTAATAAAGTTAACATACATTATAAAGATGCTTAAAATCATGTTAACTCGAAAAAAAGGTTATGTATAGACGAAATAATTTATGGGACCACACAAAATAATTCCGAGTATGTACTGTAATCATCCAAATGATGTCAAATTAGTTTGAAAGATTAATGAGTTATAATTAATTAGATTTATTCTTATTATTGGCGTTTATAATGACTGTGGCTACTTTTCCGGGATACATAAAGGAATTTCGTACTTTTATGGTGTATAGTCGGTATTTCTTAAAAGTGTATTTTAACATGGTTACACTCCATCAAATATAATGAAATTTTATTAGAATTTTAAAAGCCTGTTTTCATGTTGAAAATTGTGGGCATAGAATTGATAATTAGTTTAAAGGTTACGCAAAATATTTCCGATATACTATGTAATTTTTTTTGTATGAAATTCGGTATTTATGAATTTCCGGGAAATAATACAAGACCGTCGTTTAATAAGAATGCATATTGTTGCGTACTTGAGGGTTTGTAAGTTGTCCGAGAATGAAAGGCGAAACTTGCAAAAATTCAGTGATTTATTCACAGAAAGTTCCAGAAGAATACAGGTCTATAAACAAAGTATCAGCTTCAATTCAACCAGTAATCATAGCTTAAACAACTGCCGTTAACAGCAAAACAACAGTACAAACTGTTTAGCAATAACACATAAAGCAAGTCTCATTCAAAGAGGCTCAAAGCAAAGCAAGCATTTGACGAAACCGACACAGATCTGAGATTGGAAGCCTTGGCTAATAAAATGCTCCTTACTAAAAAATCTTGTCAAAAATTACCCGTCTCTCTTTATAACTTTCTTCAATAAATGTTTCTCACTAGGGTCCTTTCCAACGATCCTGAAGAGAGGTCTATTCATCTTCTTTTCAAAGAAAAACAAAGATCACACAAATCCCAACTCCTATAGGCCTATCACACTTCTGCCCACATTAGGCAAACTAATAGAAAAAATCATAAAAAATAGAATTATGACAGCTCTGGAGAACTCAAAATTTTTTGACGAATCACAACATGGTTTTCGAGAAGGAAGGGGCACCATCTCAGCGATCAAAAAATTCAAACAACTAAAATCAGAAATTCAGGAGAAATTCAAATATTGTTGTGCAGTCTCTTTCGACATTCAAGGGGCTTTCGACTCCCTGGATTGGGGGCTTCTCACTGAAATCATTGGGGCCTTACCCATTCAAAACTACTTAAAATTAATCCTGTTAGACTTCATCAGAGATAGGGTCTGTGGAGTGAAGATCGCGGGGTCGATCCAATGGCGGGATGTCGGGAGGGGGTGCCCTCAAGGGTCTTGCCTTGGACCGATGATGTGGCTTTTCGTCGCAGACCGGATCCTCAAACAATTCAAACTTCATGATAATAACATAATAGCCTACGCAGATGATTTTATAATTTTGGTTGGAGAAGACACCAGGGCCAAACTAGAAAATAAAACGAACGATTTAATCAACATCTTTAATAACATTTGCAATAATTTAAAACTTAAACTCTCAACGAACAAAACGACCTCAATAGTTTTTGGCACTGGGGTTTTCGTTTCTAGAACACCAATTTTTAAATTGAACAATAAAAGCATTCCTGTTAAAAATACTCTTCAATACTTAGGCCTAACAATTGACAAATCATTTTCCTGGATCCCTCATCTACAAGCTATAAGAGAAAAAATTCTAAACAGCACTAGTGGCCTATCATATCTAAGAAATAGAGATAGGGGTCTTCAATCAGACATCTTAAAAATCTGGTATCTTACAGTTTTTCAAAAACAGATTGAGTATGGCTTCGAGATTTGGTGGGAGGACCTAAATTGCCACGGGGTACGAAACCTCAAGTCTGCACAACGTCTCGCTCTCTTGAGCGTTATCAAACCCTTCAAAAGCATTTCAAGTGACGCCCTTTGTGTCCTGGCTGGTGTCCCTCCGATCACGATCTACATAGCAAACAAATTCAGACAATATAACATTCTCCATGGAACCTCATATATACAAATACAAAATACAAATATTTCAAAAGAAAATTTAATGCTTCCCATCCCTACCTTCACTTTTCCGAACTACTATAAACATAACAAAATTAAAATAATAGAGAACCCACCATCTTCAGAGCTACAAATTTATACAGACGGATCAAAAATGCCTGGCGGGACCTCATGCGCTTTTGTAGTCTACTACAAAAACAATATTATTCACACATATCAAATTAAACTTCACCACCTAAATTCAATTTTTCAGGCTGAACTCTTGGCAGTAATACAGGCAATTAAATGGCTCATAAATTCATCCTACAAAAATTTAAACCCAATAATATTCACAGATAATCAATCAACAATTAAAATCCTAAATCAACCATATCCAAAATACGAACTTATTAGAGAACTATATGAAAGCATAGATTAATACAAAGAGCAAATAATCCTAACTTGGACAAAGGCGCATGTGGGAACGGCAGGCAACGAAATGGCAGATTCACTTGCAAAACAGGTTATTTCACAAAACATCTTCGATGAACAGATCTCTCTTCCTCTTCCAGCTTCACTAGTAAAATCATCCATTAATAATAAAATTATCACAGATTGGCAAAGAGAATGGGGGCACCGCGATAAGGGTAGGGATACGTTTTCAGTCCTTAATAACGTAAGCAAAAGTTTTATCAGTCCAAATAAAATAGTTACATATTTTATCTCAGGCCATGGCAGCTTCCCTACATTTCTACACAAAATTAAAGTATTAACATCAGATAAATGCAAATGTAACAACAGTAAAATAGGATCCCCTTTTCATTATCTCTTTGAAAAATGCAATTTAATCCCAATTAATTTCAGATTCAACAGAAACCACACAATTCGTAAAAACATGCAAACAGTTCTTTTAAACACAAACAACTACAATAAATTAAAAGATATCTACAACATTCTAATTCAAAACTTTTCCACCATCAAATATAAGATTTAGCATCGTTCACTGGCAGCTGGCTTGCCTTTTTTTTTTTTTTTTTTTTTTTTTTTTACTTTTTAGTGTTTTGGTTTTAATATGTGTTTGATCCAAAATTTGTAAAAAATTTGATTTCTAAATAAATTAGGGAACTCTTCCACTTTGATCCCCGGGCCTGTCGCCCGGGATGCGGAATCGCTAGATAGTGGCAGTCAGGTTCGCCTGCCTGCCTAAGATGCATTTTTCCCCTGCGGGTAGATGTGTCTTTGCCGTGGTCACTATTGAACTCAGTGGCGACGGTAAAGACATGTCTATGGCACTAAATCGTGAGATGTGCCGCTCCATGGTGGAAGTTTTCCTTTTCCTTCCATATTTGGTATATCCCTAATAAGGATTTTCTCGCCATGGTCGCCAAAAAAATCGCCAAGGAGGGAAACAGTCGCCAAATTTGGCGCCAAATCCATTTCTTCCCTTATTGGAGCTTTTCAATTCGTTTTTAAAGGAAAATTAGGCTATTTTAACGCTAAAACGACTAGAAATGCACAAAATTAGCATTTTATCGACTTACTAAGCCTCTTTGAAAAAATTTATACAAAAATAAATGCAATTATTTACAATTCCGTAACACTTTATATGATATACAAATAGGTATAGAAAGAGAGATACAGCGGGGGGTTGAGGGGGGCGGCAGCCCCCCTCAGGAATGTATCTGATTATGGTAATAAGTCGATCGAATCAATATATACTATTATATAATAAGAAATAAATAAAAATGACCTATTGAAAAATGTCTGATGCAAATAGGACGTTGAGGCTCCTGATCTGCAGATCCACTAGTCTAAATACATTTTAGATATTCTTTCTCATGTATTATGTAGTTTTTACAGGAAAATCTCTGAAATTGGTGTTTCAAAAAAGAACATTTTATCTCTAAAAAATACATATAATAATACATGTTGGAAGTTGTGTGGTTGTTTTACGCCAGATTTTTTAGCTCTGTCTTTGCGAATTATTTCAGAGATGCTAAAGAAACTGCAGAAGATGAAGAAATATAAAGAAACTATTCCCTTCCCCGCCTTTATAATATATATATATATATGTGTGTGTGTGTATTTTAACTTGCAATTAAATACAGAATTATAAGTAATATTTTTTCTGTATTCCCCAAAAGTTAAATTTATTAAAAAATGTGGACATTTTGAAATCAGATACTTTTTTCAGCCATTCCTGTTGTGTCTATGGGGGGAAAAAAAACTGTACTGTCCATTTGTTTTATTTTATAAATGATTGAGAAACTAATTTATTAAGAATCAAAGCAATATGTGAAAACAATGATTCATGATTTATAATTGATAATTTACTATATTTTCATTTTTAAAAAATCAACATAACTTCTCTTTTGTCCTTACTTATGAGTGGACAGCACCTAATCTTGCCGACAGTTGTGGCCAATGTTATTCTATGGGAAAATTTGTTTCCATAATTACTGATTGTCTAATGTACTTTTTTAAATTCCATTTTCCCATTCGATAAATTCACAATTATTAAATTAGTACTCATTTTTAAAAAATTGATTTTTTTTTTTTTTTTTTTGAGTTCAAAAATGTGAATTTTCACTAAGTGCATTTTTCTTATTTTTAAGCTGCAAAATGAAATACTAAAAAATTAAAAACAAAAAAATTTTTTTTGGAATATAAATACTAATTTAACAGTTGTGAATTTTCTGAATGCAAAAATGGAATTTTTTTAAAAATACATTAAGTAACGAGCAACTATGGAAACATTTTTTTTTTTTTTGTAGAATATGAATATTCTACATGAACCACAGCTGTTGGCAAGATTAAGTACTGTCTGTTCTTAAGTAAAAATTTTTTTGAGACAAAGCACTTAACTTAAAATGTTAAGTTTTTATTTATTTGTCATTAATTTGCTTTCTACTAGATACAATGTAATCTTTTTATATTAATAATAAATGTATTGTTTTTCATTTATAATTTATCTGAATAAGAGTTATATTTTGTTTTGCAGGGGATGTTCTTGTATATATCAATGACATTTGTGTATTAGGATATAGTCACAATGATGTAGTATCCCTTTTTCAGTCAGTACCTCCTGGAGAGACAATGCACTTGGAAGTTTGTCGAGGCTATCCCTTACCCTTTGATCCAGATGACCCTAACAATGAAATTGTTATAACAATGGCAGTGTCCAGTTGCAACCATGGAAATGGACCAAATGGTTTTTGTGGATGTCTCAATGGAGAAAATGCAGAATCTTCTGCTAGGTCAGCTAAATCAATGCCTGATCTTAGTGCAAGACCATCTTTTTTGTCTCAGAGACACAGCAGTGCAGACTTATTAAGTACAAATAGTGGGGATCATAATTCCAGCACACATGATCTTAATCATCAGATGTCTAACAAAGCAGATTATTTATCTGTTGAAATTGTAAAAGGAAAGACTGGTTTTGGTTTTACAATAGCTGATAGTGTTATTGGCCAAAAGGTTTGTATCATCATATTTTAATTTTATATTTTGTGCATTATCAATTAAAAAGCTTTTTATTTTTTCTGAACTTTATCTTATAATTCAATTGGTTCTACAAAATATCTCAAGATTTTCATCTCTTTCTTACGTGCACTCTAGTACTGAATCTACTTATTGATATTTTTAGTGTCAGCCTTTATAATTTATGCATAGGTTGTGTAGAAAACTGTCGAAATTATTTAGCTACTAGAGTGAGAGGAGTATAATGAGGTAAAAAGATGATTGTTTATATAATATAAATGGGCCTAATTAATTGTAATTAAGTACTATTCTCTGCCAATTTTCATTTATTATTTTCACCCTAAGTTAAATGTGTAAAATTACTAATAATGAAAGCAAGATTAAAAATGTTGCTAAATATTTAATGTTCCACATCTATCATTCTAACGTCAGAAAACTTGTTATATCTTGGTAAAATTTCAAAGTGCTTGTTGAAATACATGTATGAAAGTCCAAAATATAGTTTAATGTACTAGATTTTGTCTTGCAGGTCAAATATCAGTTAACAGTTTTAAGTTTTTTTTTTTTTTTTTTTTTTTTTTTCAACTAATGAAACAAAATTCCTTCCCTGTGTTGTATCCAAGAATTTTAAAATACTATTTTAGGTGGTGTTTATTAATCATTTTTAGGGCTACCTTTGTAATAAAAATGTTGTCTTTTTTCCTTTGGCGTCTTTATTCATGTGCCCTTTAAATGATTTCTTTTTTTTTTTTTTTTTTTTTTTTGTTCTCCTACATCCTTTTAAAATTCATATTATATAATTAAAAAAAAAAAAAAAAAAAAAAAGAAACTTGCAAAATAATTACATTTAAAATATTCTTTCATTAAAATAAAATTTACAGATTGATATTAATTAATTTGTTGTAGAACATTGGATCTGTTATAAAATATAATACTTCATAATGCTTGAAAGAGTCATCTGCATCTCATACTGTTCATAAAAACTGATCGTAGCAATTCTTTTGTGAAGCATGTGATCTCTTGCTTGACTACCTTGTGAACAAATTTTAAATTGTTCTATTTTAGAAATATATAATTTTAATATTTAATATCTCTAAAGTGTGTATTTTTCAAGTGTAATATGTTTCATAAATAACAAATACTTGTCATTGTAAATCATTTCTAGAACTCATTCCATTTTCAATGACAGAAAAAATGTATTAGAATGAAAATTTTCACTGTAAAATATTTAGAGGGGAAAAAGTCATATGTACATTTTATTAAAATTAGGTATATTTATGTAAATACTATGCAACAGAGTGCCACATTTTATTTTGGAGGTCACCAAAGTAGAGAAAACATTCCCTCTGTGGAGGATCAAAATTGTAGACATGTCTTTGGATCATCCTTAAAAGTGAGTTCCAGGTTGTCTCCAATTGCCCATAGTGTAGCACTATGACTTGACTACGACATAAACCCACTCAACCAAACTGTATATAGAATTTAATGGAATTACATATATTAGCATTATAAAAATTGGAAAATTTTGTCTGTAATTTTGAGTTTGATTGGCCCAAATGCCTGCATGCATCCCATAGGCCTTAATATAGTAATTATTAATAAATGTATTTCAATACTAGCATATTTGATTGCATGCAGATAAATTGGACAAAGGCTAAATGCTTTATTGAGTAAAGTAGCAGTGAAACAATAGTAATTCTAAAAAAAAAAAAAAAAAAAAAAAAAAGTGTTAGGTAATAATTAATAAAAAAAATATTGTAGTCAGAATATGAAGTTGATTCCAGGGATCGTCGATCCAGGCAAAAATTGGATCCCTTTAGCTGCACTTTATAAAATTCCACGTCATGAAGGTCCCTTTACAAATTTCTAATGATAAAATGGGCTCCTTCATTCAAATTCATGAAAACATCCCTTTCACAAGATTTTGTTTTATAAAAATGATACTGAACTTTTCCCTGCATATAATTCAGCATATTTCCAACAAGTGCCTATACTTGATTTAATGAAACACTATTAACTTAAAATGTAAATATATCGAGTACCTGCTAAAATGAAAGTTTTATATGATATATTTCATTTTCACAGAACTAAATAAAAATTTCACAAAAATAAGTCCTGAAAAGTTAAAACCTGGATTTGACCCCCAGAATATAAAGTAATATGGGATTAAGAAAAAACTTAATGGAAATTAGTTTTTTATTTTTGCTTGCTGTTAATTTAATTTTAATATATGTCTGTGTATGATACTTTATTATAGATTTTTAATGTTAATTTTGATTCATTTTAGGTGAAAAAGATTTTAGATAGAGCTCGATGTCAGCATTTGCAGGAGGGAGATATATTAATAGAAATCAATGGACGAAACATACGAGGTTTACCTCATACTGAGGTTGTGCAAATTCTTAAAGAATGTCCCTTTGATGAACCTGCACATATCACAATTCAAAGAGGTTTACTTCCTAGAGTCACAAAGGTATACTTTTCCCCCCATTTTTAAGACATGACAAGTAATTCAACAGTGTGTGTATGTGACACATATTGAAAGATTATATTGAAACTATTTTTTCTGTAATTGTAGAGAATTTTTTCTGTTTTTTATTGAACGAGGTTAATACTCCACTTGAAGAACTTAGAAAAATCAGGGAATTTGAAAATATAATAAGTCAAGGAATTTCACAATTTTTTCCAAAATCTGGAGAAGTTGGGGGAATTTATAAAAATTTTCTTGGCATTTGTCAACTAAATGGACTTTGCACCAAAGTTAAAAGATGAACATGAGGTATTGTACCATTCAGTATATGATACACAACCAGATTATCATCAAATCAGATTTCATTACATAAAACTTTGTAATTGTTTAGAAATTTTTCTTTCATTATTTACTTTCTGAAAGTACTTTATAAGAACTTTCATCATTTTTTATCCACAAATTTTATATTTTAGGAAGCATGTAAATGGAAACTTTGCAGTCCCCATCTGTGAATTTTATTTTAAACTAACTGGCTTTGCTCACTAAGCTCGTCACTAAATTTAAACGAATCATTTTTATAAGAATAAGTCTCAATATTTTAATTCCTTTATTTATTAATTAGCCTTGATAATATGAACGGCTTTTGTTTGCTACAAATGAATTATTCTTTAAATATTTCATTTGTAAAACATAATCCTGAGAGGGCAAATTGAGCCACCCCTTTTAGCGCTAAATTTGTCCTGAGAAATCTATGGGAGCTGCGGTCACGAATTTTAATGCTTGGATTGTTTATATGTATCAGACACCTAAAGTAATGGGATTTATCAAAATTACCCCCGGTAGAACAGACGGCAAGCATAACTCGGCTCCAAATTACTTCACAGTGAAGAAATTGCACATGGGTGGGGAGACTACACATTAGTACAAATAAAACATTATCTGCGATTTAGGAAATTTAAATTTTTAAGGGTAGGGAGAGGAAAAATCCATTTTTGGTGGAGAAATTTTGCAAATTCCGAATTTTTGAGTTAAACTCGGCCAAAAATGGAACAAAGATGTTAAAAACAGCCATGCGACTTCTTTAGGATATTTTCAAAACATGTTTCTGATTTTTTGTGATTTGCCTTTTTTGGTACCCTTTTTAGCGCTAAATTTGTTCTGGGGAAATTTATGAGAGCTGTGGTCACGAAGTTTGGTGCTTGGATTGTTTATATGTATCCGACACCTAAAGAAACGAGATTTATCAAAATACCCCCTTCCCCCCTGGGGTGCAGGAAGCAAAAAAACATTCGTAAGCATAATTTGGTCCCAAATTACTTCATGGTGAAGAAATTGCACATGATGAGACTAGACTTGAGTATAAATAAAGTGTTATGTACGATTTTGGAATTCTTGAGAGAGGACATTTCATAAATTCTGGATTTTTTTAGTAGAGCTCTACTGAAGATGTTACAAAGGTATTGAAAACAACCATGTGTCTTCTTTAGAATATTTTCAAAAACACATTTTTTTTTTTTTTTTTTTTTTTTGGGGGGGGGGGGGGGTTTACAAAGTAGCAAATTCAAGACACCCCCCCCCCCCCCCCTCTTTCAGCACTAAATTTTGTTGGGAAATCTATAGGATCTGCAGTCACGAAATTTGGTGCATAAATTGTTTATATGTATCGGACACTTGTTGTAATGGGATTTTACGAAATTCCCCCCACCCCTTGGGGTCTGAGGGCAATAAACATGTGTAAAAACACGTTATCCTGTTTGAATTCACCTTAAGTTATTTTAGAATGGCGAATTTTGGTGTGTGGATGTTGATTAGGTGTACGCATTATATACTTTGGGGAGATTTCGCAAAACTTCGAACTTAGCCGCTGGGGAAGGGGAAGTAAGAATCGGGTGAGCTGCTGCCGAAGCTAGTGGGCACCTGGACTCGTGAGGTTGCAAGCTGGAAAAAACTCTACCGAACACAGCAAAAACTTTCACTCAGGTTATTAATAATAATATGTGATTTCGATAACTTATTTAAGTATTGTGTCCAGCGAAGCAGACAAAGCCTGCTAGTTATCAATACTTATATAAAAAAAAGCCTGATTTGTAACAACTACATCACTTTTATTACCCACTAATATTCATATTATATGCACTTTTTAGAGATAACATGGTCAAAAGATATAAAATTGACCTAAAAAATTAGACACCTAGCAATTTTCCTATAAGAGAAAACTAATACATAACATGTGTAAATACATATAAAACAGAGTTTATGCAGCGAGATTTAAAACTGACCTACTTAATCAGGATGATTGGTAATTTTCCTCTAATAACGACATAGTACATGCAAAAGGATATCTAAAAAGGGGGGAGTCTTCTTTGTTTCTAAATCAAGTAAACAAAATTCCAGTGTGAAACAACCACACAACTTCCATTACCTTCTATTATACATATTATATGCACTTTTCTGAGATAATGTGAGCAGAAGACATAAAATTGCCCTAACAAAGTCGACACCTAAAATTTTCTGGTAAGAGAAAGCTGATACATGTGTAAAGACTTATAAAACATAGCAAGTTTAAAAAAAAAAGAAAACCATTTTTTGAAACAACAAAACACACTTGTGAGACCTCAAATTGACCTACTCATACAGGGTGCCTGTCAATTTTTGACCAATTAATTTGTACGAAAGGACGTCTAATAGGGTGTTTATATGTGAACTTTGAAGAAAATTCTTAGTCGTTTTATAGATACGGACTTAGGATCCTACTTCCAGTTTACCAATTTTCACCAAAGTTTGTAAAAATCATCACACCAGAACTGTTTCAGTTCTGAAGTTTCATTGTTATATCTTCATTAGTTATGATAGAAGATTCCCCACAAACAAACACACATACATCAGGGTTCCCACTGGTCAGGGAAAACCTGGAAATATCAGGGAAAATTGTAAATATTGCTCCAAAACCAGGAAAAATGATGATATAAACCTGGAAAATGTTTTTTGAGCATTCAGTTTATATTGCAAGTCACGTTACTATGTTGTCTTTTATGTCTCAAGCTATGTTCTGTTTTATACTGCGAGCTACTTTTTATGTCGCAAACCAAATTTTGTAACTGGAATTTTCAAAAAATAGACCTTGAAAACCTGGAAAAGTCAGGGAATTTTATTTTTAAAATTGAGTGGGAACCCTGATACATACAGACACATACACACTAACCAATTGCCAAAAACCACTTTTTTGGACTCGGGAGACATTAAAACATGTAAATTGGATGAAACTCGATATAGAATTTTCAGATCCAATACAATACTCCCATTACTTACAATCGGTAATGGAAGTAAAAATAAGTTCAGAGTTTTTAAATATTAAGTTTAGTAAGGGTATTTTTAATCCGATTTGTATAAATTCATTTTTTTTTTTTTTTTAATGTTTCAGATGAAATCTGCTGATGATATTGGTGTGAGGCGTAGTGCAAGTAATAATTCTTCTTATGCTCATAGATCTACAGGTATATTTTATTTCTATAATTTGCAAAATGTAATAATATATAAAATGTTTTTATAAAATTGTAATGTACACCTGTACAATACATCTTTAATTTTCATAAATACTACTTTTCTTATGCAACTAATTTTACTTTTCAGATGGTTATACCCCAGCAGCTGCTACTATGTATCGCAGTAAAACACCAACAGCTGATTTATACAGTTCTCGAGACAAGGAAACTCTCCATGTGAACCGACCTAAAACACCACTGGTTGATACTAGACACTGGCCAAAATCCCAAACAAACTCACAATCTAGTACTGATCAAAATGAAAGGACTAACTATAATCAAATTCCAAAAGGAGGCGATGCTTTAGTTAACCAACCAGATAATGCTCGCTTGCAATCTATGCAAGACCGTAGGTGGCATGCTGGTGATCGTATGACTGAAAATATGGCAACTCGTCCCACTGGTTTTCCAAATAGTTGGAAAATGGACCAACCTCCCTTACGAACAGCTTATAGTTCAGTGCTAGATAAAACTAGTGTTAATCCATCATGGTATACTACCCTTGGTAAATTAAGGGACACATATTGGTCTGAAAATAGCAAAGCAATGAGCAAATCTTCTGACTTAAGTACAACTAACCAGTCATCTGATGTTTTAGATAATAGTCATAATTCTCAATATGGTTACACTCAGTCTAAACTTCCTCCACCTGTACCTCCTCATTCAAGAACAAATTTTAATGACACTTATGATGATAATGTTTTTATTCCTCATGGTTCGGGAAATCATTCTTGGACAAATAAAGGTGCTCCTGATAGTGTTTCTGCAAGGGAATATGGAGGAGACTGGAATTCTAGTGTATATAATCAAGGACTTGCGAATGATCCATCATATCGTAGAACAAATTCTATGCGTAGTAATGGTCCATATAATCAACCTCCTATTCATTATGGTTCTGTATCAGGTCCTAATGATTCTCATCATGAACCAACATACCGCACACTTTCATCATCATCAATACCATCTGGGCATTCTCCTAGTAGTTCTCATTATGATAGTCTCACTAGGCGAAAACGAAGCACATCATTTGAACAAGAACATCCTTCACCTGTTGGACCTATGAATAAGGGAGATAATATATATTCAGTTAGTTCAATGTATTCTCAGCCAGGTACAGTATTAAGAGCACCTATCATGAACAGGCCACCTGAGTATGTTGATATGACAGTAACTTTGTTAAGGCAAGAAAGTGGATTTGGTTTTAGAATTGTTGGAGGCACTGAAGAAGGCTCTCAGGTATTTCATTTAATTTTCCTTTTAATGTCATTGTTGAATATGTAAATCAAATCTTAATGTTACTTTTGTTGATTTTGTGTTATTTTATTGCTTCATTTATGCTTCCTTCTTTTTATCCCCCTCAAGAATAATAAATTCAGGATGGCTAGTAGTCAGGGAAAAATCAAGAACTCAAGGAATTTAAAAAATTTGGAATAGTCAGGGATTTTTGATAAATTTTGTAAAAATAAGTTAATCTTTAGATTTTTAACGCTATTTTAAATCACTAAGTTTTTTGCTAATATCATGAAATTTTTGTGGTAAATAAACAGTAAGAGTCAGATGAAAATGTCAAAAAATATTCAGGGAATTTAGAAAAATGCTAGGCCACCCAAAATTAGTTATATATATTTGACTATGTTTAAATGAGGTTATCTTTCATAAATTAACATATATTTATGAGGTTATTCTAAAAGTAAAAAGCATTTGTTTCTCAAGACATTTTTATTCAAGATAATGAAAGAAATCTTATTTTACAACATTTTGATAATGTACCTGTTTTTCTAAGTAGTTGCCGTTCAAATTGAAACATTTGTCATAGTGCTATATTAGCTTTCCTATGTCTTCTGCACTCTCATTTGCCACCAAGTTTTTCAACCAGTCTCTAAGTTCTTCTTTCAGTTCGTAATCATTTCCATATTGTTTATTTCTACCCAAAAAAGCCAAGTCAGATGTCCAAAAACTTCCCATTTAAATTGCTGAAGCAAATTTCTTTGTCATTGCAGCAGCATATGAATGAGTAAAACCTCCAATAAACAAAATCATTGAGTAATAAACAATCCAATGGATATGTAAAAATCTAAATTCCCAGTCTGTGATGTATTCAAATTAAAAATTAATGCTGAGACTTTTTATTTATTTAATTTTTATATTTTAGGTATCTATTGGTCATATAGTTCCAGGAGGAGCTGCAGATTTAGATGGTCGCTTACATGTAGGTGATGAAATTATCTCAGTCGATAATCAGTTAGTACTAAATACATCTCATCATCATGTTGTACAGCTCATGGGAAACGCAGCAGTAAATGGAAGAGTAACAGTTGGAATAAGACGGAGAGTCTCCTCTCTTGGTTAGATTTATTATAAAACTATGTATGGATATTGATATGTTATTTTGAATGGTATTTCTTGACAGGTAAAAACCCAGTGGCAGAAACACTGCGACACGGCGATATAGTCGTGGACACAGAAAAATGGCTTGCAGACAGTTTTTGTCTGCACTAATAAAAAAAAAATAAGTCTACAACTTTCGGACACTTTGTCTGTAGTAAAAAAAAAAAAAAAATTGCCTGCAACTTTTGGACAGTCTTTGTCTGCAGTCATAAAAAATTGTTTGCAATTTACGGGCATTTTTCGCCCGCGACCATGCACTACTGATGTATGCCGTCTTAGATGCTCTCTGGTAGTGTATGCCATTTTCACCCCTGATTACACGCAAATTTTGCAGACAGATTACGAAATTTTAAAAGCCTGTTGCAGATAGCTGCAAAACTTTCTGCCACTGGGGGGTAAAAATATTGTCTAGATCGGCAGTTTTCACCTTTTTTCTCCCTTGCATTGGTAAATTTTGTGACATTTTTCATGGAGCTTATTTTATTTATTTTTTATTTTTGTTGTTGTTGTTTTTTGTTGGGCGGGGGGGGATTTAAGTGTTAAAAAGTTACTAAATAAGTTACAACATTTTTATTATAATTGACTTACACTAATATTTTAAATGTAATGATAAGTCTTTTTTGTAATTATTGCAAATTGACAATTCTTTGAGGAAACTTGCATTAAATCTTCATTTTAAAAAATAAAATTTTGGTACCTAAATAACTGTTAAAAATTATTAATAAATTTACTTTGTATATTTGCCAAAAACCAATTAACCTGTTCACTATGAACTATTTATAAACACTCAACAACATAATGCCAGCTGAAATATTCAGTATACTAAACTAGCAAAGTTCCCACAAATCAGGGAAAAAGTCAAAGAATTTGAAATTCGGGAGAAAAGTCTGGGAAAATTGCAAATATTGCTTAAAAACCTGGAAAATGCTTTTTGAGAATGCAATTTAAAATGTACTATGTTATATTTTATGTCATGAAATGATATTTTATGTCATGAGCAATTATTTTATGTCACAACAAAAATTTTTAACCTGAAATTTTATAAAAATAGACCTGGACCCCCAGCACTCCTTATCTCTCAATCCTGGCCATGGCCTTGGCAAAAAGCAGTAATGGGAAATTTCTTTATCACTGCACAGGCAAATGTATACATTATTTGTTACTTTGTAGTCTGTAAAGACAGCATTGTATTTTGCTGGCATTATTTGTAAATTGTGGAGAATAAGATATAAAATGTGATTATTATTTATTTATTTATTATTATTTTTTTTTTTTTATGAAGACTCTGCATATCACACAAGGTCAATGGAAAGCATATATCCATATGATGTAACTGTTACAAGACAAGAAAATGAAGGTTTTGGTTTTGTCATTATCTCTTCTGTGAGTAGAGCTGGATCGACAATTGGTAAGACATAGTTGAATATATCTTTTGATTACTTTAACTGCTATTGTAGCACAATTTATATATAATATATTTTTAAAAAACTCATTTATGTGTGATAGTGGAATAATCTTTTATGATCATTGCTAACTATTTATTTATGCATGACATATAACCTGCATCATTTTACATTATTCAGTTATATAATTGTGCTTTCACAAAATAATAATTAAAATTATCCCGCTTAAAATTTTCTAACATTGTAAAAAAAGAAATGCTGCGCTGTTTAAAAATCAAAAGGGGAAATTTTACATAATTCACAGTATCAAATTAAAATAGATACTCCATTGCTATGACTGGACATATCTGATTACTAAATTGTTTTTTTTCTGACTGTCTATATAATATTTCTTTAACGTGGTCCAGTTACGATTATATTTGGTCGAAACGGTACGATAATGATTTTATTATTAAAATACACGAGGAAGAAAAATAATATCTATAAATGGGCAATATAAGCACACGTACTCAGCTCAATGATCTAATAAGAAAAAATGACATTTGCCTGTTGAGATTATTTTATGGAAAAATGTATTTTAAAAAGTTTCTTCTTCAGTATCTTTGCAAGCATCATTTTAAACATAGCAATACTTTTAAAGATATATACAGAATGTGAATTATCATAAATGGACTGAAAAAAAGCACTGGAAAAAAGTGCAGTCAAAATAGGAATTAGTTTTTTTGGGGAGGCGACAAAAATTTAAAAAGCAGCATGGGGGTCCTATAATAAAACTGTACTGCCTGTAGAAGTATGAAAACTATGTCGTCAACCATGAATTTTATTTTAAAACCTTTTCTTTGAATAATTTTGGTTTCACTGTTGCACAATATTAATTTGGATCTAATAATAATGTGGCTTCTGGTAAGTTAAAATTCGTATAATATTTATGAGTTTCAAATTTTACAAATAAATAAAAACAGAAATAAAGTGCGAAAATTTTGCACAGGGTTTGCTAGTTAGTTATAATTCATTGTCAACAAAATTGTTTTTCATAATAATAGAGGTATAAATCTGCTAAAATACTGGAGCTACATCCCTGTTGTGGGATTCCTACTTTTTGTAAATAGATTTTGTTGTTGGGGAAGATATAATTATTATGGATAACAAAGTTAATAATTGTTTTGAATTTTTCTGCTTTAAAATTGGGAGCAAGGTTAATCTAGGTTTTATATTCGTTAAAAAGACTGTAAATTATGTTACTAAGATCTGATAACTCAATATTATTGAAAAAAAATCTTCAAAGTGAAAAGTCATAAATTTTATTGACTGAATTAATGTATTGAATTAATGAAAGCTATTTTTAAGGCAGTGTAAATTATCAACTTTGCAAGTAGAATTGTAAATTTGTTTAAGAATATCCTGTAGAGTTTTATTAGCATTGTAATATAAAATTTCTATACGAACATTTTTATGAGGTTCAATTACTGAATTTCTTCAAATAAATTCAACATTTATTAAATATCAAAACTTTAAAATAATAATTCCGAAAATTAAAAATCAATAAGAACAATTAATTTATCTAAAATCATTAAAATAATAAATTTTCAACTCTTTTTAAAATTGCTCAAAATTTTTTTTAATTATATCATTATTATTATTACAATAAAATTAATAAATATCATAAATGACAAAGGTAGTAGCCTTGAAAATTTTCTAATAAAAATCAGAAAAATCGCATCAATTTCACAAATTTTAAAAAATTTTATGCAAATTTATTTTTCTTTCCTATAAAATAACAAAATTTTTAAATGTTTACTTTATTTTTCAGAGCTACATAAATGAATTACAAAAAAAAAAAAAAAAAAGAAAAAAAAACTATAAATCTACTTTTTCTTTAAACAAAATATTCCATTATATATCGTAACCTTAGTAATTTGAGTGAATAGGTATTTAAAAAAAAAAAAAAAAAAAAAAAAATCTTCAAGTAATAAATAAAAACATTGTACTCACATGCTTTTGTAGCATTGGAAGTAAAAAAAACTAAATTTTAATTTCCTTCTTTTCTTGCACTGTCTTAATAAAAATGAGAAAAAAAAAAAAAAAAAAAAAAAAGACACATTATTAATTCTTCTATTCTTTTTCTTTTGACCCACTTCCTTGTGTTCACTGACCTAACCTTAAACGCTCTTCATTATTTTTAATGAGTTTGTAAAAATAAATCTTTCTCACTGCATTTATTTTTTCTGTGGTATATATCTTCGCAGTGTGTTCTTTTCTTTTATTTTTTGATTGATACAACCTTTTGAGTCAGTCTGGTTGTTTGTTCTTCATAAGATCGTACTGTGCTGGGCATAAAGAAGGTGGGGATATCTCTTTTTTTTCTCTTCTCTTTTCTGAACTCCGAGAAGGAGTGGGGTAGGTAGAAGTGTGGAGAAAGCAATCTTGAAGGATCGGCTGGAGGAAAATGATGAAAGGCTTCCTTATCGGGACTTCTTTTTCCATTCTTCCAGCACAACAAAGTTTTGATGAATTTGGTGTTCAGAAATAAAGTTTCCTAACTGATCAGCAACACAACCACAAAAAAAAAAAAAATGGTAGCCAGGATAAGTCAGTAATTCATCCCTGGAAATCCATTGGGTATTGATTTTTATCTGCAAGTAATCACTGTCGACTTTCTGTGATATAAAGTGTAATCATCTTAGAAATAATTAGGACTCTTTTAGATGCATGATAGAATTAAATTAAAATGAATTAAATTTCTGTAATGTAAAATGTAATCATCTTAGAAATAATTAGGAGTCTATTAATGCAGGATAGAATTAAATTAAAATTGAATTAAATAAAGGATCTTGAGATCCTTTATTTAATTCGAGATGCAGTCTTGTCCAGGCGTTAAACGTCCTGAGCAGAATATTTGCTCTTAGTCCTAGAAACAGTCAAGCTACAGTGCCGGTGGTTGGCAATTTGCCATAGCAGCGGCCTCGCAGGGCTGCGGGTTTAATTAGTAAGATTTACATAATGAAGTATGACTTAACATAAGTCTATTAGGCAAGGCAACACAGGAAAAAGCGCCAGCTTCGTGAGTTCTCGCTTAAATACCACTTATTTTGGGGAGAACCTAAACTCCTCATATGAATTCTTATTGGACAGTTAGCTGAGCTAGTTCCCACCTACACTTTATCATTGGCCCTCTTAGCCGAGCCTGGATATGTAGGATTAAGTAATCTGCATTGTTTGCTGCTAAAACTGATGATTGCATAATTTTTATTCTAAAAGTTGTTCTCAGATCTGATTCCCACGTTATGACGGGCTCTGCAGTAAAACTAATTTTACATGGGCTCTAGGAAAGAATTCCCGTTAAGATGTTCTTAAATTTAAGAGTTATTCTGAGCTATTTATTAATATTAAGTTATCACTTAATATTAAATTAAAGAAGCGTAGTAAAAGCCAAGCAACAGATACAAGATCACTGAAACCACAAAGACCAATAAGAATGAAAAAAAAAAAAAAAAATATGTAAGAGAAGCTCAGAAAGGTGAAAAAAAAATTTATCAGGGGATGAAATACACATATTTAAAGAAACCAAATTTATTAATTAACATCCTGCAAAACAGACAAAACAATAAACTAACTCAACAAAATCTTAACAGAAAAACTTACACAGAAACGAAATTTATGAAAAAATAACTTAAGAAACTTATGAAAGGAAGGAAGGAGGCAGGCGGCAAGACTTGATTTGCCTGTGGGGTTAAACTAGTTTCATGCCGGCAACACTCCCCCAGCCTGCCGACACCAGAATAGGAGTCATATGAATTTAAAAAGCAAAATTATAAGTTTTTGTGATGTATTTTGAGAAGTATTAGTTTAAAAATTTCAAACTAAAATTTAAGTGCACTATATGTATGCAATGCAGCATTGAAGTTGAAACACATGCTAAATTTTGTAGCTCTGTGACGATAAAAACACAGCTCAACATGAGCACATTGATATAGCTTGTGACACTTTATTTTAATATAGATTGAATGGCTAATTTTATGTTATATAATTAAAAATATTAAAATTCATGCTTGTGTGTTATTTATATATACAGAGAAAAAATAATACATACATATAAAATTGTTTTATTTCTTCTCTGATTATTTTTAAAAAGTCTGTGTCTAATTTTTATTTGTGTTCATCTGTGTAGGTCGAATTATTGAAGGTAGTCCTGCAGATAGATGTGGTCAGCTTCATGTGGGAGATAGAATTTTAGCTGTCAACAACATCAGTATATTAAATATGCACCACGGCGATATAGTAAATCTTATTAAAGATTCTGGATATTCTGTTACTCTGACTGTAGGTCCACCTCAAGACGATACATCAAGTACAACCTCAGCATCTCAGCGTGGTGAAGAACATTCTGTTGAATTGGATGATCAGTATCATGCAGTAGAGTTGCATAGAGGCACTCGAGGGTTTGGTTTTAGTATTCGTGGTGGTAAAGAGTTCCAAAACATGCCACTCTTTGTTTTGAGAATTGCAGAAAATGGTCCTGCCCATCAAGATGGAAAATTAATGGTATAGAAACAGTCATTCTGATTATCTATATTATATAAATTAAAAGAAAAAAATTAATTTCAAATCTAGTAAAACTAAATATTATTTGCTTGTAATTATAGTAAAGACTAAATAAATACTTTTTACATTTTTGATTTTCTACGATTTCAGCTATATAATTAACCACATATCTCAAAAAATTGATATACATAGTGAATTTTATAACCAAATTCTAATTTACAACTTCCAATTGAATTATGCACTACACATAATTGGGTGATTCAGCAAATACAGATAAATGAATTCTGCAGATGATAATCTGTAGTAATGCCCCCCCCCCCCCCTCCCCCCCCAAAAAAATACAAAAATGCTTTTTAACAATTTTTATTTTATAAAAAAAAAAAGAGGCCTACACATAAAATTTATGATTTTATGAAACAGATTTTCTTAATTGTTTAATTACTTCACAAGGCTCACAACTAGTCTATAAAGTCTATATATTTAACATTGAGTCTATAAAAGTCTATATTTAAAAAAATTAGCCTATAAAGTCTATATTTTTAAGAACTTCTGTATTAAAAAATATCTTTCCAGCAGATACACATATAAAATTGAAGGAACTATGGATATAAAATGTTTAGATGTCATTTTTGTATCCTCCCCCCTTTTTATATGATTTCACAGGAAACCTTTACTATAGGTCATACCCCATTGGTAATTTGTGGTGCGGTGATGTGATTCAGCATATTGGCACTTTTTATTAATGATCGTTTGGTATCTGAACTTCGTTTAACAGCCTCAGAACTTTATTTATGCTTGTGTAGGTTTATCGATATAATGCCCAGCTCAATATATATATATATATCATATTAAATTGGGCAGCCACACGTTAAAATAATTAACTAAGTGCAGTCAGTGAACCAAGTGGTGGTTTTATTAACTCGAGATGTTACAACATTCACGCGAAGGTGAGCCATCCTTGTAAACTTACATCTTAAAAAACCTAACTTCAGATGAACAACCTCAACTAGCAAGTAGCCACTGGCCTGAGACCGACTGAATATTTCTTTTCGCGGGAGCGATCACGTGATGCTGAGAGTGCTTTAATTGGCTTAGGGGAGTCATACGATATCAAGGAGGGGTCAGAATATTCTGTACATTTGCATTGTGCAATATAATAAATAATTTTGTTTCATTGAAAAATAAAATAAAAATATCTTTAAGAATTGAGAACAAGTTAAAGAATTTAAAATCAATGAAATATCTAGAAAACGAATTAATAAAGAATTAATTAGGGTGCTATCAGTGGATTAGTGGGAGGTTAAAGACATTTAAGTTTGAGAAATAAGCTATAATTTCAAGGGGGCTTTTAATTATATTTCATATATATATATATATATATTAATGCCCTTTCTCAGATTAAAAAATTAATTTTTTGAGTGTATTTTATTTTCTTTAAATAAATGGAATTATTTTGGGAAAAAATAGTGCATGGCAGTAATTTATGCTGCACAGATTTTTTATGCATTTTTGGATTCATGCTCCACAAATTACCAGGTAACCAATGTTTTTTTTTTTCCCTCCCAATATCAGGATACTGACTGTTGCAGTACAGAGTTTCATGCATTTTCTGATTTATTTCTCCACAAATTAGTGGCAAACAGTGTTTTTTTTTTTTTTTTTTTTAATGGGATACTGGCTGCAGCAGTACAGATTATTTTCATGCATAAAATTAATTTTTGAGTGTATTTTCTTTTCTTTAAATAAATGGAATTATTTTGGGAAAAAATAGTGCATGACAGTAATTTATGCTGTACAGATTTTTTATGCATTTTTGGATTCATGCTCCACAAATTAAGGGTAACCATTTTTTTTTTTTTTTTTTTTCCTCCCAATATTAGGATACTGACTGTTGCAGTACAGAGTTTCATGCATTTTCTGATTTATTTCTCCACAAATTAGTGGTAAACAGTGTTTTTTTTTTTTTTTTTTTAATGGGATACTGGCTGCAGCAGTACAGATTATTTTCATGCATTTTCTGATTTGTGCGCGATGAATCAGCTATATCCATTGATTTTATTTATTTATTTTTTGTTTGATTAGTGATTGCTTCTCTACAGATTTTCATGCATTTTCTGATTCATGCAAGGTTGTAATTTTGCAAATTTGTGGAAAATATTCAAATTATACATAATTTACAGCATTGAATTTTATGTGTTAACCCATCATTTTTTTTTTTTTTTTTTTTTTTTTCCCCGTGTTGAAGTAGCACAAAGTCCTATCACAGTTTTAAATGTTTGTTTTAGTAATCTTAAAAATATGGTTAATTTATTTCAGTGAATTTCAAAACAAGCACCAGAGTAAAATGATAATTTATTTCCTTAAAAAGTATTTTTAAGGTTTTGCAATGATTCAGAGTATTGACTCATCCCTTGAACAGTACATTGAAAAAAGAAATGGGTACCTTATATTAAAGTTGTTCTGACTTCACTTATGATTTCCATCAATAATATCAATTAAATTGCTATTGGTATTACTTTGGTAACTTGTGATGAATATTGCTAATGTGTATCTTTTTCTTATATTAAATGAGTACATGTGATAAATACCGGGTGATTCAAAATAGATATTACAGTGATTATCCCGTAAACTAAAAAAGATAGAAACATACTTCCAACTACAAAATTAGGACAAATTAAGAGCAGATTTCAAATATGACATTTTTTTGTACAAGGGGCTGTATACATATTAAAATACAAAATTTAATTTTTATACGGTCCCTCCTATCATATAACTTATATTTAGAAAAATATTCTTCTCTTTTCGAGGAGGGGTTTAATGGCAGAAGAGTTATGTGTGTAAAAAGGTATATAACGTTTTACATTGCCTCTAGGAATATTTAGCTTAGCGTTGTTGAGGACGATTTGCTTGAATTTCATCCAATTATCATTAAGATCTTCAGTCAAAGGTTCCAAGTCCAGACTGCAATCAATAGACTCCCTAAATGAGGTCCAATTAGCTTTTTTGAAGTTCCAAAATTTCTCTTTAGTAAACGAAACTCGTTGTCTTTTCTTAAATTCGATGAGAGTTGGCAAGTGGTCGCTACCAATATTATCCAGTACAGACCAAGTGCATTGAGGAAAAACTTCAGCACTGGTTATCGCAATATCCAAAGCTTCAGATGAATTGTAGCTAAAGGAGTTGTGAGTGGGGGTACCATCATTTAGGATGAGAAAATTATTGTCATCCATCAATTGAAGAAAGTCCTCGCCTCTTGTGTTATTGCAAGAACATCCCCAGGCTGAATGTTTAGCGTTAAGATCGCCCAGAACGATGGAGTTTTTATCCAAAAAGTTTGCCAAATTGGTTGGAAGTTGTTTAGAGTTGGGGGGATGGTAAACGTTGAAGATCTTAAAGGGTTTACCTCTCCAAAAAATCTCAATGCCTTGGATTTCAAGATCCGAAGATTGGACAATTGAAGTGTCAATACTTTGGTATTTAACATTCCTGATGAAAAAGGCTAAGCCTCCTCCACCCTTGGTTGTTCTATCAGTTCTATAAATGTCGAAACCCTTGATCTTAAGAACTGCAGTTTTCTTTAGCTTTGTTTCCTGTACAGCAACAACCTGGATGTCTCTGTTAATTGCAATTTCTAATAGTTGGTCCAATTTAGTTCTCGTCGCCGGGGTAGTCAAACCATTAATATTGCACTGCAATATTTTCAAGGTTTTAGAAACATGTGGAGACTGTCGAATACTTATCGGTCGAGGCCCTCTGCCTAAACCTCGAGCGCGTCCCTGATTTCTCTGCGCGACGGATGATGCAGCATCTATATCATAAGTCAACGAAGTCATTGGTGAGGGAATGTGCAGCTTCTGTTAGTCCGAGGACCGGAGCACCAGGAGGTAGAAGTCTGTCTTGGCTCCTTCGCCTACTGATATTTAGCTGGGCATAATGGAATGGCCTTCACGCCTTGGGTGGCCCTACCAGGAGTATGATGAGAAAATCCTTAGTTTATTTTATTCTCATCGCCTCCTAACTTTCCCTCATGCTTATAGACATAGTTATTTAAACATATTATATCATCTATTTTGAAAGTTTATGTTATGTTTAGTCATTTTATCATTTTTATAAAATAACTTATTTAATTTATTTAATAGATTATAAATTAAGACTTACTTACTTCAGTTCTTTATTTTTTAGTTGTTTAAACTTTATTTTTATACTGTTAATTATCAATTACCGTTTTGTTTACATTAAAAACGATCTTTTCCATGCAACACCTTTCATTATCAATTTTGGACTGTTTTAATTTTTCTAACGATGTTTTTCCCACTAGATGGCGACATCGTAGCTAAAGATCGATCGTCATTATGCAAATCTTAATTGTTTCTTTTTACACCTGCCAGGTGTTCGTTTGTGATTCGTCCGTTTGATCGATGACGATCTAAACGTCCTTATTTCAGATATATAAATATCAGATCTGTTTAGTTCTGAGGTGTATTGTGTTGGTAATTGGCATGGATCTTGTTATCTGATACAGTAATGTAAAGTTTGACCGGCTGGTCCGGATCAAATTGATAATTTGTTGAGTTTATTTTTTAATTGTTAAGTTTCTAAATATATTTATTAAGTTTTATTAATGATTTAAAGTTGTATGAATTAACTGCTTTTAGTGGAAATGCTGAAAGTGATTGAATGTCTCTATATTAAAGAAATAAAAGAGATTTTAGTATCATATGAGACTTTCCTTCTTTCAAGTAGCCATTAAACAAAACAATTCTTCTAGTAATGGTTTTTTCTCAGTCACTCTTCTTCTGCATTACACTTCTGCTGATGTATCTAAATAAAATACTCACTACAAGAGGTTATGGGCTATATTTTCCATAACTAGAAGATGATTTTCAGTATGTATTTATGAAGTAAACTATATATAATTTCAAGTTACAGAACTTTTATTTCAAGAGATTAAGTTACAGCTTTAGTAAGAGTTTGTTTACAGTTGAAAATGTGCAGTTATGCATCTACTTTATTGAAATTAAGATTTATTTTGTCAAGTTTTCTTCATTTAAATTTTAGTTTATGCAGTTGAACTTTATTGTTTTAACAAGTTTTCTTCATTTAAATTTGAATTTTTACAATTGAACTGAATTATAATATGTACTCAGTTAAATTCTTCATAATTTTTTTCTGCAATTGAACTTAATTGATTTACAGAATTGATTTTTCCAACTGGTTTTTTTGTTAAGTATGGCTGTTAAGTCTTGAAGTATGGCAATATTTAATCTTCTAAAGTAAATTACAGCAATAACTGATGGGATCAAGTTTTTTTTTTACAAGTTTTTTTTCATGAAAGATACTTGTTAATTTAAATGAGTAAAAAGGTTGAAACGGATGAAAATTTAGAAGAGTCGGGGGGGCAAACAGAAAAAGAATTAAAGGATAGTTTTCAAGGTGTTTCTTTGCCAGTTCAAAGTGTTTTATTTTCCAACATGGCTACCAACCAGATTGAGAAGCTCAATTCAAGAAACTTTTCAACATGGATCTCTGATATGCGTTACTTGTTAATGGAAAAGGGTCTATGGGAGATAATTGATGAAGATCAGAAAATTCCAGAGGTGTCTTCAACTGTTACAGCTGAGAATGTTAAATTATTCACTTTACGTGCTAATCAAGTACTTTCCCTGATTTATCTCAATGTGGAGCCAGAATTTAAAAGAATCATTGATGACTGTAAGAAACCTACAGATGCTTGGAACAGACTTCGGAAAAATTTTCATCCTGATACTAGAGCTCACCATTTAACTTTATTTACAGAATTAATGGAAGCCAGGATTAGACATGGAGAGTCTATAAATTTATTTGCCTCCCGACTTAAGAAAATTTACCTTGATTTAAAACAAATTGATGACAATTTTTCACAGAATTATTTATGCTATCAGTTTTTGAGATACTTGCCATCAGTTTATGATAATATTGTCCAGTTGTTGTTGAGTAAATCTGATGAAGATTTTCAATTTGAAAAAATTGTGGATAGTGTTATTGCTGAAGAAACTAGAATGAGGCTTCGGGATAAGGACAGTGTTAAAAGTGTAAATGTATCAAGTTTTTCTAAATCTAATATAAGACAGCCTACTAAAAACAGATTCAAGGATAGAAGATGTTGGTCATGTGGAAAACTGGGTCACTTGAGGTCGAGATGTTATTCTAAGAAGAACTCTGTGTCTCCTCAACGTTTTTCTCCCTCACGAAGAAATGATCGTCGCTCTAAGTTTAACAGTCCATCTTCAGTTTCAAGTGAATGTAGTACTGGTGCCACTTCTTCTAGTTCAGATGCTTCTCCTTTGCCATCTTATAGAGAGTCCAGATCAGTTGGAAGGAATCCCCATGGTCGAGGACATTTCTCGAGTTCCAAAAAGGCTGCCAGATCACCGTCGGATAGTTCACGTAAGTTGAATTTATTTGTTTCCCATTCAAGTGTAAGCAATGTTGTAAAATCAAGCGATTGGCTATTTGACAGTGGGGCGAGCCATCATTTTTGTAACAATAGGACTTTATTTTCTAAATTTGAGACTTTAAATGACGAAATGTCCGTGGCTGTGAAGGATGTTTTATTCCCTATTCAGGGTAAGGGAGAAGTCAAGCTAAGATTTGGTCAAAGAGTCTTTACTTTATGTAATGTAATGTATTCAGATCAATTAAGTAGAAATCTTGTGTCTGGACCACAATTAGATTTGAAGGGTTTATCTTTTTGTGGTAGTCAAGGCGAGGTGAAAATATACCGGGGGGATGAGTACCTGTTTAGTGCTTATCTTAAAGATAGAACCTATAAACTTTATCCTAAAATCCCTGATTCCCGTAAAAAGTCTGTTAAATTTGAAGTATTGTCCGCTAATGCTAGAAGTCGAATGATGCATTGGCATCGCAGATTTGGCCATATTAGTCAATCTTTAGTAGCTCATACTAGTCGCAGACAAGGTGTACGGGGATTACCAGGCTTAAGGGAATCTGATTTCATTTGTGAATTTTGTAAGTTAGGAAAGTTTAGAAGTGTATCTCATAAACCTAGTAAAAATATCAGGTCAAATCATCCACTAGAGCTCCTGTATGCTGATGTTTGGGGACCATGTAGAAATGAGGGACGAAATGGCGAAAAATACTTTCTCTCAATCATTGATGATTTCTCTCGCCGGGTTTCTGTATATCCTTTAAGAATTAAGTCTGAAGTTTTTGATGTGGTGAAAAACCATATTATTAAGGCTGAGACTTTCTTGGGAAGAAAGGTTAAATCCTTTAGGTCAGACAATGGTGGAGAATTTGTTAATCAATCTTTTGATAATTTTTTTAGTGAGAAAGGTATTCGTCATGAGTTTACAAACGTCTATACTCCCCAACAAAACGGCGTTGCAGAACGGTTCATGTCTACCGCAGCTGATGGTATTCGTACATTGTTAATTGAAAGTAACTTGGATCCTAGTTTTTGGCCTGAAGCTCTTAAATATTTTGTTTATACTTGGAATCGTGTTTGTCCCAAACTTTTGAAGAAAACCCCTTTTGAGTTATATGGTGGAAGAAAACCCTCTGTTCGACACTTAAGGCCTTTTGGTACGGTTACTTATGTTGGTGTGCCAAAGCAAAGGCGATTTAAACTTGAAGCAAAGGCCCGTAAGGGTTATTTAGTAGGTTACGCTTTCAAAACAAAGGGGTATAGAATTTGGATTCCAGAGACTAATGAAATTATTGAATCTGGTAATGTCAATTTTGATGAATCGTGTTGTGGTTTAGGTCGCAGTGGAGCTGCACTGGGCACCGATGATTATGCCCTTTTCTCTCCTAGTGTTGAGCAAAGTCTGGAGGACGTTGTTGAAGTTGTACCTGTGGCCATCCCAGGTCCTTCCAACAGTACCCCGGATTCTCAACCTAGTGGAGTGGGGAGTAAAGATTCAGTGTCTAGCAATAATCAGTCTACTATTACCCATCTTAAGGAAGTTAGTTGGACTAGGAAGCCTGTTGTTCGTCGTACTGGTAATCGTACTGACATTTATTTTTATGAATTAGGCAAAACCAAACGTCTTAGATCACTTCATGATGTTGAAAATTATTGTAGAGAAAATAAATTGATGTTTAATCCTGATTTATTTGATTTTAGTGGTTCAAATCCGTATTCTGGCATTATTCCGATTCCAAGTAATTCATCAGATTTTTCAGATAGTGACAATAGTGACAGTGAGAGTGATTCAGTTGTTTCGAGTTTAGTTCACCCTTCAGCATGACTAGATCGGGAAGAGACTCCCAGGACTTTTAAACAGGCATGTAATTCCAGGCAGAGTCAGGTTTGGTGGAGTGCAATGAAACAGGAAATGAAGGTTATGCAAGAACGTGGAGTTTGGCATTTGTCTGAACTACCTAATCACGTCACTCCTGTTGGTTGCCGGTGGGTTTACACAATAAAAAGGGATGAGTTTGGACAGATAGTTAGACATAAGGCTCGCCTTGTGGCCCAGGGATTTAAACAGGTTAAAGGTGAATCCTATGAAGAAACATTTAGTCCTGTTGTAAATTTTGGTGTTATCCGGTTCTTTTTCTCCCTTCTTGTTTCATGTTGTGGGTGGTCGCATATTCAGTGTGACGTCACCTGTGCTTACCTGTATGCACCACTAAGTGAGGACGTGTATATGCTACAACCTCCTGGATTTGTTGAACCTGGTAAAGAGACTTTCTATTGCAAACTGGACCGGGCTCTGTATGGATTACATCAAAGTGGGAGAGAATGGTTTTATGAAATACATCATGTTTTAATTAAAATTGGATTTAGAAAATTATCATCTTGTAATTGTGTTTATCTTTATGGGACAGATGTTGTACTTCTTTATGTTGATGATATCGTAATTTTTGGAAAACATAAGAAATTTATTGATAAAGTTTTAATTTTATTAAAGTCAAATTTTGATATAAAAGAATTGGGGAGAACGAGAAAATTATTAGGGGTTGAGTTTGAGGATACTCCATATGGAGTAGTAATTCACCAATCCAATTACATTAATGATGTTTGTGAAAGATTTTCTAAGTTTAAAATTCCTCATTCTTCTTTACCTATCAGTAAAGGTACTGTGTTTTCCAAATCTCATTGTCCTACGTCTAGTCAAGATATAACTGAAATGTCTCATTTACCGTATCGTAGTGTTTTGGGATGTCTTTCTTTTTTAGCTGGTCGTACTCGTCCTGATATAGCCTACTCTGTTAATGTCCTGAGTCAATTTCAATCAAATCCTGGTTTGTTCCATTGGGATGGTTTATTGAGATTATTGGGCTATGTAAAATCAACTTCTCATTACAAACTTAAACTTTCTTGTAAATCTAATGATTTAGTAATTTTCTCCGATGCAGATTTCGCAGCTAACCGTGACGATCGGACCTCAATTGGCGGTCAGATAGTTTTGCTTGATAAGTCTCCGGTCGACTGGCGTACTTTTAAAGAAAAATGTGTTAGTTTGTCGACCATGGAATCTGAATTTATCGCAATGACTGAGGCTGTAAAGAATTTGGTTTGGTTTGATCGGATACGTCGTGAATGTGCTGAGGAATGTATTTTTTCTAATTTAGATAATGATGCTGTAATGAGAGTTGATAATCAAGCTGCTATAGATTTCATAAAATCACCAGTGGAAAATTATAAAACTAAGCATATAGACGTTAAATTATTTTTTATTAGAGATCTTTTAAATAATGGTGAATTTTCTGTTTCTTATGTACGTAGTAAATCAAACCTTGCGGATATTTTCACCAAACCTTTGACAAAAAATGATCTTTTGAATTTTGTAAATTTAATATTTATAACATAATTTTTCTCTTGTACATATATGAATTTTGTATGTCATATTTTTCTTATAGATAATTTGAGTACATTTAAATATATATATTTTTTTTTGTCCAGTACATTGTTTTAAAATAGAAATTGTTTAAATATTTACATTGTTTTAAAATTTGGATTGCACATTGTTCTAATCTAGTGTTTCAACTTATGGACTTTTTTGATTAGTTAAAATTGCTGATTTGTACATATTTATTATAACAGTTTGTCCCAGCATTTTTTTTTTACTTATGTAATTATTTTAGTACTTTTGATTTAAGCAAGTTTTTTTTAGTACTTTAAATTTATTTTACTTCATTTAGTATTCTTTTAAAAAATTAATTTGGTAGACAATTTAATTCCCGTCTATGTATGGAAATGGTGCTTTTGGTGGCTATTTACGATGATTCGAACAGCCTATAGTACCGTTTCGGATAGGTGACCCTTGACCGGTAAATTGTCAGAGAATCATTTAGGGATAGTTTTTCTGGGAGTTACCACCATATGTAGGCCCTTGCGCGGGCATGTTACTTTTATTTTTTGTAAGTCCCAATTTTTGAATTTTGGCAATGTCACTAGGTCCCGTCTACCATAATTAAAATTTGTTCTGTTTATATCTTTTATGTGTATTATAATTTCTTTTCTTTTCTAGGCATCTAGAAACCTCATTTCATGTGGAATGTATGCTTTCCGTGCTAGCCGGAATTTGTTTTAAAAGAAGTGAATAGTTGTGCCTATATTCATTCTTGAATATGTTTGAAAGACGAATAAGTGAATGCGAAAGGCCGATGTTTTGTCCTCTTTACCAAATTCTGGATGGCTAGAAATTGAAATTTTTTTTTTGTTAAATAAAGATTATTTTTGTATTTGTAATTTGCTTTTGATATAGGTTTAAATATTTGATTTGGAGTTTAATGCTGGATTTGAAATTAATAAGTAATTTTTTTTTGGTAAATATATTTTTCCATGTTTGTTAATGATATTTTAAAATGAAACAAATTTTTTCTTGGACTTGTTTTCTGAAATGGAAGGAATTGTGTTTTTTTTAGCCTCTTATCTAGGATATTCTAGACTCTGTTCTAGATTGGAGTAGTTAAATTTTTTTTTTTCTTTTTTAATTGATGGAGTTTTAAGACTTAAGATGAAAAAAATTGAAATTTTCTTTGGAGAAAGATGCTTTAAGATTTTTTTTTTGAAGTTGGATTTGTTACAACTTAATTGTTGTCTTCGTGTTAAATTTAGCTATTAACTTTTGTGTTATTGGGATGTTTGACTGCATTGGTTTGAAATTTAATTAAAATTTTTTTTTTATCTTGTTTAAGATGTTTGGTAATGGGTCCATGCTGATTTTTCCTTCTTAAGGAGTCATGCATTTTGTTTTTATGAGGCAGTGAGAGGGGGGGCATTTGATGAGAAAATCCTTAGTTTATTTTATTCTCATCGCCTCCTAACTTTCCCTCATGCTTATAGACATAGTTATTTAAACATATTATATCATCTATTTTGAAAGTTTATGTTATGTTTAGTCATTTTATCATTTTTATAAAATAATTTATTTAATAGATTATAAATTAAGACTTACTTACTTCAGTTCTTTATTTTTCAGTTGTTTAAACTTTATTTTTATACTGTTAATTATCAATTACCGTTTTGTTTACATTAAAAACGATCTTTTCCATGCAACACCTTTCATTATCAATTTTGGACTGTTTTAATTTTTCTAACGATGTTTTTCCCACTAGATGGCGACATCGTAGCTAAAGATCGATCGTCATTATGCAAATCTTAATTGTTTCTTTTTACACCTGCCAGGTGTTCGTTTGTGATTCGTCCGTTTGATCGATGACGATCTAAACGTCCTTATTTCAGATATATAAATATCAGATCTGTTTAGTTCTGAGGTGTATTGTGTTGGTAATTGGCATGGATCTTGTTATCTGATACAGTAATGTAAAGTTTGACCGGCTGGTCCGGATCAAATTGATAATTTGTTGAGTTTATTTTTTAATTGTTAAGTTTCTAAATATATTTATTAAGTTTTATTAATGATTTAAAGTTGTATGAATTAACTGCTTTTAGTGGAAATGCTGAAAGTGATTGAATGTCTCTATATTAAAGAAATAAAAGAGATTTTAGTATCATATGAGACTTTCCTTCTTTCAAGTAGCCATTAAACAAAACAATTCTTCTAGTAATGGTTTTTTCTCAGTCACTCTTCTTCTGCATTACACTTCTGCTGATGTATCTAAATAAAATACTCACTACAGAGTAAACTCCCGACGTACTTCGCCCATTCCGCCCAGGAACACCCTCCCGCCGCGATGAGGCAAACAGTAGGACTTTGGGAGGGTCTTCAGAAGTGAATTGATTGCAATAGACCTGGGACTAGAAGCTATTCTCTCTGAAGAGGATTATGGTGACCTATGGATCTTGACTGATAGCCGTAGTTCTCTTCACCATCTTAGTAATTGGATTCTTGTGGGCGACAAGGTCAGCACCTCTATACTGCTTAAATTAAAGCTCATTTCACAAAACCATGACGTTCATTTGCAATGGATACCTTCACACGTGAATCTCCACGGGAATGAAATGGCTGATAATCTTGCTAAGGAGGGTTGCAGGATTTCTTCAACTCCCTCCTCCACACTTACTTTTCAGGAGTTATACTCCTGGGAAAATTTAAAAATCTCGGAGGAGTGGAAAACTCCCCCCACCCATACTTGGTACAAGGGCTCAAAACCGGGTTTGTCCCTTGACCTCCCGTGTGACAGACGTACCCGAACTGTACTGTCAAGACTCGCTAGCGGTCACATCAAGTGCCTCACTTTCATCGAGGGCAGGAAAACCTTCGCCACCTGCACCAAGTGCCAAAATCATCAGGCTTCTCCTGAGCACCTTTTGGATTGCATGGGACTCTCTAAGGAGGATCTTTTCATCAATCCTCTTCTGGTCTTTGACTTTCTAACTGTCAACGAACTCGTGGATCTTGTCTGACTCCGTCAGACAAAGAGGATAAGCAACAACAACAACAACAACAACAGAAAAATATTCTTCTCGCTCGAAGAAGAAATATAAAAAAAAAATTATCTCTCTAAGTAAAAATCTCGCTAAGTTTATTGCAATTTGAAAATGATGACTTATGCCACTTTATTCTCAATTTTGGCATGTATTTTTCAACGCCAACGAGCTCACTTTAGGGGGTTATCTATGGTATGAGAAAAATTAAAAAAAGATCCTTCATTTTAAAATAGCAACTAAAATCTTCAAACACCTGAAACCAACAGTTTTAAGAACTTAATGCAAATTTACATTATTCCGTATTGTTAAAAAAATTAAGTTAAAATTCTTAGGAGGTCACCTGCAAATTAAAACACATTAAGAGAGGAAGAAAATTAAAAGACTAACAAAACTGTGTGAAATTTTCGCACTTTATTTCTTTTTACCGCTTTCCATCATGGTTGAAAAATTTTAATGACTTCAGCTCTTTAACAAGTCCAACAAGGTTGAAGAGTGTTAATGACTTCTATTTGTCTGTCTGTCTGCACTCTAACTCCCGTGAATATAAATAGAATTTCCTGAAACTGATATGTGTTATTTGAGTTCACTATTGGATGTTCCTTATTGAAAATGGAGTGAATACCTCTGCTAGCTTGTGTACAGGGACACCCGAAAGTATTCCAAAGCATTGTATTCTATAAGAGGTATTTTTATAAACTGTATTTTAATACCTTTAATTTATGCACATATTAATAAAATTGAAATATGTTATTAAAGTTTACTATGGGACATTTTCAATAAAAAATGGAGTAAACACCATCACTGGTTTGTATACAGGGACACCTGAAAGTATTCCAAATCATTGCATTCTATGAAAGATATTTCTATAAACCAAATTTTAATTACTTTGCATAAATCTTAATGAAATTGATTGTAATATGTTATTCCTACGCATAAAAGAATGCTTTCTACTAGTGTACATTACGATTAGCATTATATTTACAAGGCACACAAAAATATTCAGTTACGTTAAAGGTTATTATTGGACATTTGCTGGAATTGCATTTTCCTTTACAGTAAATGTTTTCTAACAATTTTTAACTGTGAATATGATTTCAATTTGCATATTTTTTTGCCTGACTGTCCATCTGTCTATGTGTTCGTCTGCCTGCCCCCAGCCTCTGTAAATATTTTCAGAAATTTTTAAAAAATGGTATATGCCAATCAGGTTTATTATGGAATATTCCCTATTTAAAATGGCCTTAATAGGTCCTCTACAATTGGTTTATGTTCAGGAACGCACAAAAAAATGTCAATGCATTGCATTTTGGGGCAGACATTCATATAAAGTACATTTAAATAACTATCTACTGTAAAAATCATAAAGAAATTCATATTTATTGTTAATATTCTAAAATAATGTTTTGTATAGAATACGATATGGTATTGATGTATAATTCTATCTTGGGGGTTACTGCCCTTCTCAATCCCCGTTTAATTATAGTGCCTACATTTATTTTTTTAAAAATCAAGTCTGTTATTAATTCCCTTGAAACTTGCAAATGTTGATCAACTTTTCAAGTGGCAACTAGATATGGAATCCAAAGTACCAAATTTGAATTTCCTGTAGTTATTGTTAAGTTATGCTGATAATATATATATATATATATATATATATATATATATATATATATATATATATATATAAATATCAACCAATAAAAATTTGACTTTCGAAATCAGGAGGCCTCAAAACGTGATATTATAAAGAAAAAAATCGATCTCCAAAAGCTACTTTGTTTACAGCATGGCTGAAAGTTTTACAGTCTATTGACTGAATTCAGTCTTTTTTTATGTGTTATAATACAGATCGGCCAATTTTATGGAATTAATCTTTGTTAGGGGCAAATAAAGAACCCAATTTTTTTCTGAATCAGCCCCTATTAATGTTAATTCAGTTATATTAATAAATAATTTTCCTAAGTTTTCATACTTATGCTTATTAATGTAACCCTTGGAAATGTATGTTTTGGATATCTACATACATTATTGTCGTGAAACACGACAGTGTTTTTATATTAATTTAATCATTTTTCAGTTATTCTAACAAATCCAAATTATTAGATCGCATTTTATCCAAAATTTATTCAAGTTTCATGAGTTTCCCGTTTCGCCCCTGTAAGTTTACTTCTCGGCGACGCGAAAAATTCACTCAGTGCTTCTTCATTGCTTTCCCCTACCTTCCTGCAGGTTCTGGAGGCTTGGTTTCGTCCTCCCGTGAGCGCGCGTTCTGATTGGCCGCTAGTGTCGTGACGTTTCGTAGCTCGCGGACCTGAGAGCAGAAAAACTTCTCTCTCCAGCACTTGGATACCTGAACACCGGATAGAAGGTTGCGTTTACCGGTCGCCTCGCGATTTTTCGCGTGCGCGCACCGCGGGCCCTTCGTGGCTTCGCCGCGTTGACTTTAGCAGTTGTAAATTAATTATATTATGATGTCAAATTTTTTCCATGTTGTTTTTTTGGATAGTTTTATAATTTTTATATAAAGAATTTGTTAAGCAAAAATAGTAAAATAAAGTGTTAGGCTTGATTAACATAGGAAATAAATTTTAGGCTGTTGCATAAAAAGCATTGTTTACATGTGGAAAAATTGTCTTTTTATTATGCATAAAATTGGGTAATCGTACTATAGTTAAAAATGTTTAAAACCCTATTACTCACCTTTAATACAGAGCTTATCTTTTTTTTTGGAGGTATTGTTTACATTTCTCCAGGAGAGCACGATCAACAGAAGTTCGTAGTTACCGGCATCCACGCAACACTTGCAAGCTTTACTTGTCTATCTGGAGTAGTATCCATCGCCGCTAATAGATGGCGTGGCGTTCGGCTGTTACCGCTAGTTTTCATTGGCCAGGTGTTGAGATCCGCCGGGCTCTATTTATAGACAAGGAGGTGCACTTCGCATTGCATCAGTTTCCCTGTTTTATTTTGTTTTTGAATGCAGCATGGTAATAGTCGATGGCTCTTAGTATTTTTGTGGGCGTCAAAAGTTTAAAAAATGCCGTGACAATATTGAATTAAAGGATGTTTCTTGCCTCTCCATTATCTCCTCTCGTCTGGGCTCTGGTGATGTTTTCTTTGAATCGGCAGTTGTCGTCGTATGTTTTACGTGAGTTGTTTTTCCATAGTTAAGTGTGGTAGAATGCTGTTTGTCAGCCGTTAGGCCGACATCGTTTTTTCCTAATAAATTGTTATGTTTGAAAAGTACGTTATTGCTGAAACTTGTTGAATTTTTGTTGTAGTTAATATCTTTAAATTATATTGCCGTTGATTATGAAACTTGTTGAGTTTTTGTTGTTGTTAATACCTTTAAATTATATCGCCGTTGGTTATGTCGTTGTGTTTAACGTTTATATATATAGTCTATTAATGTTGAAAATATGGCAGTTGGTGTTTTATTAAGTTTGAAATGGTTTAAGTCTATTAAGTTTTCCCTATTAAGTTTCAGATAAATTAGAAATGTTGGTATTTGTTAAGTTTAATATAATTTATTTAAAGTTGAAGTTAAATAGATTTATAGCAGTTGGATGGTTTGTTGTTAAGTTTTTGAAATTTAAATTTACATTTGTTAAAGTTAGGTTTTGCTAAAATTTAAATGATTGTTATAAGGATTGCTGGTTAATCTTTATTCTGGTTGCCTAAGGATAAATACAAGATATAATTAAGTTAATGTTAATATTGTTGATATTGTTTATTAATTGTTGAATTTAATAACATTGTTGAAATCGTTTACAAGTTGTTAAGATATGGAGTTTAATAAAAGTTGTTAGTTTTTAAACTGTTCTCTTTATTTCATAACAAAGTTATATTATTTTTTGAACACTTTAGCTGTCAATTTTTCAGTAGCTTTACTGTGCATTCTATTTGCTCTGCAAACTATTCTTGAGCAAAATTTGTTTTTCAAATTTGCTAACATATTATAGCTCGAAACAATGTATTTTTATAAAATAAATTAATAATGTGTATCATCAAGGAATCTCGGAGCAGGAAAACATTAACCATTCGTTTTTGGACAAAAATTGAACAAGATGCAAAGTGATTGCAAATTAACAAACGTGCATTCCTCGGAATCGACACGTGTGTCTTCCGTAATTAAATATTAAATTAATCCAGTGACAACATTTGGTATATCTACAAGATAATCATATATTTCGACATAATAGTGAACTCGTAATAGTATGCACGGACAATTGTGTCGTTATCACGATTATGCGCCCAGATGGAAACGGATGCTGACTTGGATCTTACTGGAGTAAAAGGAAGAAGCCGATGGTGACGACGTACCACAGACTCGCACCCCGTCCCTATATAGAGCTCAAAATAAAGTTTGGTGAATATTTACATTTGTCTCCAGTTCCTTTGAATTCGTCAAGTTATGGTATGTACTTTTTCTTATCTCAATTTTTATTAATTCTTCACCACATGGACCTCTCCAGCGATGTTCGTAATTATGAACCTGGATATCGATCATCAGTTTTGACCATTCACTGAAACTTTCTAGATACATCTAAGCTCAATGTCCAGTGAAACTTTTGAACTTAATTTTGGTGATCGTCATAACTATAGTTTCTGCATATTCTGTTATTACCATAGAATGCTAAACTTAAAAAATTCCAATTTTATGTCAAGAGCAGCATAAGTCTGCTTCTTGACAATTATGTATGAGTTTATTATATTTTACCCAATATTACAGCAAATATATATATACTTCAGTCCAGCGAAATTTTTTTACTTTCACCCCTGGTTTACAGTATGGATATGAGAAATTAATTTTCTGTTCTGTGTCAGCAGTGTTCTTCGACATAAAAAAAATGCAGTGAAGCATTTACGTTAATTACATTTAATTAAAAAAAATTGTTTACCTTAATTTTCTGTAGCCCTGTACATTGTCTATAAATTATATACACATGATTTTGTGTACATAAATTTAGTGTTATATTTAAAACATGTAACGCAAAATGAAATACTTTTCCAGCAATTACCAAGTATAGCTCCAATATATCCAAATACTCTGAGTAACCCTGTAAATGAATGATGAATGATTGCTATATCACAATCTACACAAAACATTCTTTTATAATATAAAAAATCTGTTCTTTTCATTTTGTTTATGGCAGCCTATAGATGTCACACTGTACATATCAGAAATTTCGCTCACAGACGTAATGTAGTAGAATTCTCTTGGATGACCCTGTACACTAGTGGCGAGTTCGGGCTCTATTTTGGCAATCCGAGCCCGCCCGAGCCCGAAACATTTTTGAACTGAGCTCGCCTGAGCCCGAAAAATTTTGTGTGATCAGAGCCTGAGCCCGATATTGAAAGTAGTACGCTATGCAACGCATACACGACAGTAAAATTAAATACCGTTTTCATTTTCAAATTAATTTTCTTATTAACAGTCCTCAATTTAAATAACTATAAATGTTATTATAACAATTTATAATGTCTGTGTCTCTGTATACATGTATATATTTATATAATATATATTTATAGTGCAGCCCATTGTTTATAACGCGCCTATCAGGGGACAAAAAATTTATCCGAATGAGTGATATAATGAGGCCCAATATAACGAAGGAGGAAGATTACTTACTGTATAACACTATGACATAATATGCATCCCGTTGAAAAAAAAAAAAGTTCTATTTAGAAAAAGGAAAGTCAAAGATACTAAGGTTTGCAAGATTATTTTGTGATTTATAAGCAAGATTTATTTAGCAAGATTATTTTGTGATTTATCATGACTATTATGGAATTACTAAAGGTGCTCTCAAAATGAATAAAATTTCTTTTTTCCTTTTTCTTCTTCTTCTTTTTTTTTTTTTTTTTTTTTTTTTTTTTTACATTTTCCAGTTAGTGAAGAATAAAATAAAAGGAACTTTTAGCCTGAATCCGAGCCTGCCCGGAGCCCGAAGACTTGCGTAAGATTTGAGCCCGACCGGGCTCGGGCTGAGCCCGTCTCATCTCTACTGTACACAACCCTTTATCTGATCGCAATGAATAGCTTAGTGTAGCATCGCAATATGATACGGATTTAGAATATCAAATTTGGATTTCCTGCTACTATTTGCTCTTGAGATATGCTAATAACACACACAGAGAGAGTGAGAGACTAACCGCTAAAACATGATTTTTAAATTCAGAGGATCTGAAAACGTGCAAATATAACAAAAGCTAAATTTTGAAAATTTGACTCAAAAATAATACTTTCTTTATACCATGTGTATGACTAAGAGAATGTATAAAGGAAAAAAAAAAAAATGATTTTGAAAATTCCCTTTCAGTACATAATTTATTCATAAATTTTATTTGTTAAATTATCAATGAGTATTCTCGGTGTGTATTCACTAGGGGAAAGAGAGACATTACAGGTTAAAATAACTATCTTTCCTTGAAAAAAAAAAAAAAAAAATTATCCAAACACTGATCAACGTATGCCTTATTTCAAAAGCTATAGTAATTACAATTTCTCACTTTGATACAACGAACCCCTTAAGACTTGGCAAAAAATTCTTGAATTTTCAATACAATAACTCAACAAAATTTTTACTTAGAAACATGTTTTTTTTTCCTCTTAGACTGAGGAGAATATGTTTCTAAATATAAGTCATATGATAGGAGGAGCCGTATAAAAATTTAATTTCGTATTTAATATGTATACAGAACCTTGTACAAAATAATGCCATATCTGAAATTTACTCTTAATTTGCACCAATTTTGTAATTGGAAGTATGTTTCTTAGTTTATGCGATAATTGCTGTAACATCTATTTTGAATCACCCGGTTTATATATATATATGTGTGTGTGTGTGTGTGTGTCTTGGAGATCTTGGGAATAACTCTAACGATTTTTTATGAGAATTTGGTGTTAGTGGATTTGTAGGTCGAAAAAGCAATTGGGTTTATCCTCTTCGTCTGGAAAATTCACATTTGCTAACCCTTTATCGGCCAGTTGCAACAACGGCTGAAATTGGATTTACTCGAAAATAAATATAACGAATTCAATGAAATTTTGTGATTGATTTTGGAGAGTTAAATAAATTGGTCATATCCGCATCGTTAAGAAAATTCGCAGAGAGTTCACTGGTAACCCGCACACCACCTGGAAAAAATGCGGCATAAACTTTGTTTCCTTGAAAATCACTGAATGATTTTTTTTAAAAAAAAGAAAAGAAAATCTGAGTTTTTTTTTTTAACATGAAACATGGTCTTACTTACCTTATTCTTGAGGAAAAATTAGCTGTTGTGGCCCTAGAATAATGTATAGTAGAAATCTTGTCTATTTTATTTATAAAAATTACCTTTAACTAAGCTCTGTTTATCTACAGACCTTTCAGGGCGAATCCGCCCTCTCTTCAGTAGCTATCTCATGGTCTGCTGTAGTCGAAACATGCCTTGTCTTCTTTTTTCTCTGTTGACTTTCTATGAGGTGGCGCAATTGGCACACGACTCATGCCCGTTACAAGCTAATTGGTCGTTGATTATCTCTATGGTTTCCTGCATAGTCAGGGTTGTTATAATTGGCTATTTTTATTTTTTCGTTAAAATTGATGTTTATATTGTTTTCGTTATTGACTCTAGTAAGGACTGTGGTTATTTTTCCATATTTAAGGTCGTTTTGGTGTTCTCTAATCCTGGTTGATATTTTTCTTTTTGTTACTCCAACGTAATGGCCTATTTTTTCATTTGTGTAATTAAAAGGTTTATAATTAAAATTTGTATAATTTCATTTGTATTTTTAAAAAAAGGCCATTACGTTGGTGTAACAAAAAGAAAAATATCAACCAGGATTAGAGAACACCAAAACAACATTAAATATGAAAAAAAAACCACAGCCTTAACTAGAGTCAATAACGAAAACAATATAAACATAAATTTTAACGAAACAAGAAAAATAGCCAATTATAACAACCCTGACTATGCTTTTTACTGGAAAACCATAGAGATAATCAACGACCAATTAGCTTGTAACGGGCACGAGTTGTGCACCAATTTAGATTGTGTGTGGCGCCACCTCATAGAAAGTCAACAGGATTCACCTTGAAAGGTCTATAGATAAACCGAGCGTAGTTAAAGGTAATTTTTATAAATAAAATAGTTAAATGCTCCGATTGAAAATTTAAATTTTAGAATTAGAAATCTTGTCTTCTAAGAAACTGCTTAAATGATTTTGATATGAAATTATAGTTAGAGATTTCATATAATTCAATTTGAATTTTCCTTATCTCCATGAAAATTAGCTTTCAGTGGTTTGCACTGCTCCCTGGGCAAGCAAATGATTATCTTCAAACAAATCACTCTTCCTGCACTACGAATGATTTTTACAATGAGACTGAATGAATGCATGAGGATTGTTGTGAGGTGGGCATTTTCTCTCATTTTTTTACTTCCATTAATTACCCTACTCTACCGTAGGTAAAGGTATTGCATTTGGTCCAAAAATTCAGAATCGAGATTTCACCAGATTTTTTTTTTTTTTTGTTTCGAGGTCCCTTGAGTCCAAAAAAGGGGTTTTTGGCAATTGGTCAGTGTGAGTGTAAATATGTGTATGTATGTGAGGAATCTTCTGGCTATCGTATTTCCGAAACTAATAAAGATAGAACTACAAAACTTCAGAATTGAGATAGATCTGGTGTACAGATGAATTATCCATATTTTGATGAAAATTGATAAAACGGAAGTAGGGAAGTGGGACCAGAAGTCAGTATCTCAAAAATGGCTCTAACGATTTTTTTCAAATTTGCTATATAAACACTCTATTAGATGTCCTTTTGAATGATATAGTTGGTTAGTTCAGGGAAATTGATAGGCATCCTGTATAAATAGCTCAATTTCAGGTCTCACAGCCGTGTTACTTTAAAAACAGCTGTACAGATTTTTTTCAAACTCACCATACTAACTCACTTTTAAATATCCTTTTGTATACAATTATTGTTTACCGGTCAATAATTGATTTTTTGTAAAAGTTGGTATATCAAAAACGGTTCTAACGATTTTCTTGAAAATTGTTATATAAATCCATTTTTTTTTCTCATGTATTGCTTGGTTATTAGAGGAAAATTTACAGTCATCCTGTTTAGGTAGGTCATCTTCAGATATCGGAAATTTGTGTTTCAAAAAATAACTCTGCCATTTTTTTTCTCTTATTTTTTTCCTCGCTATATGTAAGCTTCATTTTATATGTGTATAAAGTTTCTCTTACAGGAAAAATTTTAGGTTTCTAGGTCACTTTTATGTTTTCTGATCACATTATCTCCCAAAAATTCCTATAATACGTGTAATAGTGGGTGATGGAAGCCGTGTGGTTGTTTCACATCAGACTTTTTAATGTATGTTAAAAAATTTAGATAAGTATTTTATGTATAACAAATTTTGTTACATAAAAATCTTAATTTGTGTATCATCGTTACAGCTATTTCATCTATTAAGTTTTGTTATTTAACTTATGGTGTTAATCTATTAATTCTATAAATTTCCAATTTTAGTCTATAAAGTCTGTATATTTGAGGTAAAAACTTGTTGTGAGGCCTGACTTCACACACACAAAAAAAAAAAAAAAAAATCAACTTTATTTATTTATTATTTTTAAGCATCAAAAACATCTCTTTTTTCATTTGATTTCTTTTTCTTTTTGATCATTTTGTTTTATATGCAGGAACTACAACTAAACATTTCCTCTGGCTATTGAATGAGAACTTTCATTTTATGTCTAAGAGCAGTCATGACTGACTGACTAGTTTCTCGGTCTTATTCTCTCTTCTGTCTCCTTCTACTTCAATATCTTATGATCCACCTATAACACTTCTCTGCATGAAAATCGACCCCAACACCATTTTTGCAAATTCTTTTTTAAAATCACCTCCTGAATCCGAATATGACACCCATTTTGCCGTATTGCAACTGTTAAATATCTTCTGAGGGGCAATAGAAGTGAAAAATTCTAAAACATGAACATTTGCAGGAAGGGGAAAATTTAGGAGGGGATTTACTACTTAAATTATGAATTACATTTATTATATTTTATTAATCAATTATTATTTATTATACATTATATGTATTTTTTTTTTTTTTTTTTTTGTGTGTGTGTTAAAGTAATTTATTTTTATTCTCCAAATCAAAATTCCATGACCATAAAATTACCGAACAGTGATAAAAATGGAGGGAGGGGGTGGCGTCCTGAAAAAACGGTGGGTGATTGGGTAAAATGGAGGTCATATTTGGATTCAGGAGGTCATTTTACATAAGAATTAGCAGGAATGGTATCAGGGCTCGATTTTTTTTTTTTTTTTTTTTTTTTTTTTCCCCAGCTCAGTGTAATTTGTTTATTTGTAATCATTTTTTCTAGATTCCCCCCCCCCCCTCCCCCTTGCTGTTTAATTGTTTAAATTATTCTACCATTGTTATATATATATATATATATGTTCAAAATACATCATAGTTCACAAAAAAAAAAAAAAAAAGTGTAGGTAGATCATAGATAATCTGCCCATGGAAAATCAAGAGTTTACTGTATGTCTTTTAAGAGTTTACTGTATGTCTCTCTATGAGCTTCTTTATGTATGATGAATTACACTTTATTATTTCCTTTAGCTGCAACTTTTTTTTTTTTTTTAATTATAGGTTGGGGACCAAATTATAGAAATAAATGGCATTAATACAAAAAGTATGACACATGCTGATGCAATTGAACTTATTAGGCAAGGTGGTAACACTGTTCGTTTACTTATCAAAAGAGGAAGTCGTGTACCACAACCAACTTGTAAGTTGCATATGTTTTATTTATTTGATAAATATCTTGTCTGTTTAACATGCATATTATCCTTTTAAAGAAACTCTTTTATGACAGATCCCTCTCTCTCCCTCTATGTATATACATACTTGTCAACTTTTCCGGTTTTCCCGGAAGACTTCCGGTTTTTTAACGTGTCTTCCGGACAGATGATGAAATCTTCCGTTTTTAAAAAAGTCGCGGATATCGTTCGTTTTAAAAATAAACCCACATGTTCTACGAAAACTCCTGATTCCCAATCTTTTTCCATCCATAACATAAATGTCAATATTCATTTCAAACTTGCTTTATGAGATTCTAGAACATGTAAAGAAATAGAATTATTAAATATTTCTTGCTGATGTAATTTTTTTTGCCCCCCCCCCCTTATTTATCTCCAACTAGCAATCAGCAATCAAATGTTCTGCAGAAGTCTTTTGTATCCTAATATTTATCCATCTGCAACATAAATGATAATATTAATTTTAAAGTTCTTACATTAGATTCTAGAAGTAGAGTTGAAAGAGTTAAAATATTTCTTACTCTGTAATTATTTTTGTATCCCCCCCTCCCCCATCCTTTCCCCGGATTGTGATCAATTCTAGAAACAATAAAGCAATGGAAGTGCTCAATATTTCTCACATATGTAATTATTTTTAGATCTTTATTGCTGAATTTAATGAATCTGTTTATTTTTATTAAATTAAATATTTGTATGTCATATTTATACCAAATGTGTAAACATGGGGGAAAAATGTAGAATAATTTTTTCAGGTAGGAAAATTTTTCCCAAATCAATTTAAGAAAATTAATACTCAGTTGGTTTTATGCACGTTAGAAACTGATAATTAGCTACTGCTACTTTTTTTTATTTATTATTATGTATGATTAATGCACATCTCAAAAATCATATTCTATATTTATTTAAAAAATTAATTAGACTTTAACATAACTAAGTTTTTTTGTCTATTGTTAAATAAATTTCTTGCAGATTCTGTTTTGTAGATATTTATATGTTGAAGAGGAATAACTTCCTTTAAAACTTTTATATAGATTTAGTATAATCAATCTATAGTAAAACGTTTTTATAGATTGCTTCTAAATATTAAAATTGTAAAACTGTATTGTTTAATACATCAAATAGAAAAAAAAATCTTCCCTTTTTTTATGAAATCTTCTGGCTTTTCAACAAAAATCTTCCCTTTTTTTATTAAAATTGGTTGGCAAGTATGTATATATATATATATATATATATATACAGGGTGGCTATTAAGTATCCGAAAAAATTTTAAGGAGCTTTTATGGACCTATGGACCACCTACTTCATTGTAACCACTTTTTTGTTGCTGTAATGCTTTTATCTTTAAATATTATTTATTAAAATAATTTGCATTTACTCGATAGGCAGTTTTTGAGCAATAAGGGAAAGCAAAATTTATTAGATAAAGTTTCGTGATTTAAAGTGCGGTGCATCTAAGATATTTCTTTGGTTCAATGAGAAAGTTTTTACTGTTTAAGTCGCTAAAAATTCTCAATCATCGCAAACTTTTGGATCTAGCTCTCAAGGACACCAGTGAACGAAAAGATGCAACAAGGTCTTTAGTTTTAAAATGTTTGATGGTTTATTATAGATTTATTTAAATGGTTAAATATTTTTATTTGAAAAGATATCGTTACTGTATTACAATTCTAACATTAATTTATAAAGTAGAATTTATTGAAAGCTACTAAAGATATTATATTTCATATTAAAAATGCATAACATATTTAAACTTATATTGACAGAATAAAAAAGATTAAATAAATAAAAATAATTAAAACAAATATAACTTTAAAAGGCATAAAAATTAAAACACATGCAGATTAAAATAAGTACAGCAAGAAAGAAAAGAAAACTAATCTTTTTTTTTTTTTTTTTTTTTTTTTTCCCCGAATAAAATATATATATATACAACACAGCGTGCTCTAAAATTACAACACCAGAGATCTTATTTTCACTTTAACGAGTGCCTAGTAGGTAATGTGCAGATTATCTAGGTAATTCGCAGATTACCTAGGTAATTTGAGAAATGAAATAATTTTCCTCACTTTAATGGATCACCCTAGTTAATGTGCAGATTACCTAGCTAATCTGCAGATTAACTGATTTCTGAACTTTAGCGGTAACATATATATTGAAAACCTTTTCAAACATTGTACTATATGAAACCAAGCATCACATGAAGAACCACAAAAAAGATTAATAAAGATTACGAAAAGAAAAAAATTTAGCACTCTGATTCAGAAACATACAACATCATTACTTTGTCAAGGGCATAGAATGAATGTGGCATGCAAATTAGGTGATATTTCTGTTATGCTGTATGCAAATTGCTAAACATTTACAGCATGCTATGCCCGAGATCACCTAAAAGACATGAAAATAATTTCAAAGAATCAATAAGAGTAAAAAAAACCACGAGAGAAATAAACTTATTTAACTACAAACACCAATTTTTACTTTCTCTAACCCATAAGGTGGAGGAAGTACTGTTTTAGTTTCAAATTTTCAGATGTGAGATTTTGTTATACAGTGGAGCACCGTTTATACGTTTTTCAAGGGACCGTTCCTAAAAAACGTATAACTGAAAAAAACGTACAACTGAAAATTCGTTTTAACATTAATACACAATAAAATATCATAGGTAATAAAAGTCTAATCAATTTTCATGATTTCCTTTACATTTATTCGAATAAGATATATTTTTAATTATATTTAAAATATTTTGAAAGGTTGAATAAAAATTAAATGATAATTAAAAATATAGAAATTCAGATAATTTTTTCAAGATTTCGATTTTAACCTTTAAAGACAAAACCTTTTGTTCGCTAAACGAAGATGACATTTTTGCAAACGATTAAAAGAAGGAAAGGGGAAAAAAATTGTTTCTCCGACCGTAATGTCAAATAAACACAAGAAAGTCTTCCAAGTCGCCCAATGGAAATGAGTAATAAATCTTAAAGTTTACGAAATCCTTATAAAGTTGTGGGCTTTTTCCCTTCATACTCCATTCCTGGAATCAATTAAAAGGGAAATTGGGAGGTCTTCAAGTGGTCACTGGCTACTTGTATACCTACCATTCAACCCAGTCGCCAACCATAGACTGAAAATTTCTCTCCTTCCCCCAGGCTATCGATGCAAGTCGCACTTTGTTATTGTTACCATAGTTCTAAGAAAAAATAATCGAAAAAAAAAAAAAAGGAATAAAACATTAAGATTATTTATCTTTTTTTTTTTTTTTTAATCCTGGAATAAAACTCAAATTTGGGATTCTACAAGAAGAAAAAAAAAAAAAAAAAAAAAAAAAAACGTATAAGTGAAATTAAGAATTTACTTGTGTCGTATAAACGAAATATTTTAACATTAAAATTCAATGGAATGATTTGGGACCGAAGTCAAAAAACGTATAAATGAGAAAAACGTATAAATGAGAAACGTATAAAAGGTGCTCCACTGTATTTACACATTTTGAGTTGACCTGAATCCGAAAATCATGTTTTTAGCGAATGGTCTGTTTGTCTGTGTGCTATCAGCATAGCTCAAGAACAAACAGTAGCAGAAAGTCCAAACTTGGTATTCTAAAGTGTATGATATTGGGATGCTACACTAAGCTTTTCATTGAGATGAAGCAAATGGTTCGTGTACAGGGACGCCCAAGAGAATTAAATACATTACGTCTATGGGGGAAAGTGCTGGTAAGTAGAGTTTAACACGTATAGACCTCACTAAGCCAAATGAAACGAAAATATATTTTATATGCGTGAAAACATGTCTCATGTAGAATATGGTAGGGAAATCATTGACTGTTCTTCTACAGGGCTACACAAAAGAACTAGATAAAAGTGCGACAATAGTTGCAAATTAATGGAAGTGTATTTCAGGCTGGGCCATGCACTATTACTATAGGATTATATTTAGGTGCACCATGTGGTCTGTATATAATCTTCGAAAGTTATACAGGACTGCAAATATTCAAGCGATAACATTCTTTTTTGTTGTTAGTGAATGTACAATAATATTTTACCTTTTCCAGAAAAGCTGTTAGGGAATTGAAATGAATTCCTCATAGAGATATGGTAAATAATGTATGTTTTTAAGCTAAATATTCATCGCTTGTTTTTTGTATATTTACATGTTTTGAGGCTTCCTGATTACCATAGTCAAGTTTTTTAACGTTTGATCTTTGTCTGGGTCTCTTAGAGTGACTTAAAAACAAGTAATTTTAGGAGATCCAAATGTTCTATTTTGAAGTTATTAAGTTTGTTGCTGGAAAAGTTTGATCAAGATTGATAAGTTTCAAGGAATGTTGCATGTGAAAATTGTCTGAAAAATTTTAAGTGAACTTTTAATTTTAATAACAGATTTAAATTCTATATATAAAAGTAATGAAACAGGGAGTTGAGGGGGACAGTAGCCCCCCTCACACAGAACTAATTATCATATAAAACTCTTCTGAAGCCTAATTTGAATTGTTTAACATAGGTTTTAATAACAGTAATCGTTGTCTTACTTCTTAATCTCTAGCCTGTATTTATAGTATTAAATTTCAGGGTAAGAGAAAGTCGTGTGAGTGACACACCAGATTATTTCATATTAAATAAATTAAACCCTAAGAATGTTTAATAAAACTAAATTTTAACTTACTTTACTTCTGAAATACATGTCGAAAAGTTTAAACACTCCACAACAGCCATGAGGCAGAATACAGTTAAATTCACAGTTATTTAGGGAATCGTATTTATTAACTGAACGATTAAGTAAAAATAAATTTTAGTTTATTTAGTTTCTTCTAATTTTTAACTAATAAACCTTAAAGTTAAAATTTAAAATAAGTTTATTTAATTAAATATCAGTTTATTACTGAGATTAATTTGAGTTATGTAAATAAATTCGCAATTCATGAGTATTATGTTTCATGGATTCAAAAGAATGAGATACAGAGGAATGAGTACAGTACAAAGCCGAAAATCCAGACAATTTCGACTGCCTTATTCATCATCAACAGCGATTTTATTATTGCTTATTTATTTATTTTAAGTATAAATATATCTAAAAAAAGAACTGAAAAGTATTTAGTTTCTTATTAATCTAAAATGTCCAAACTTTTAACTGAAAAATCTAAAGTGTTAAAACAAAAAATAAAAAATCACGGAAATGTTATAAAAAATGGTATGTTTTTCTTATTTAATTTATTTTATTTTATTGTAACTTGTACTAATTTCCGTATGCAAATATTTCAATAATCTTGTTTTGTTTTTCAAGTTAAAATTTTTTGTTTTTTTATTGTTAAAATTGATTTTAAAAAAAAAAAGAACAGAATATGTTTAAAAATTGTAATCTATTATTTTTTACTTGAATTTGCATATTATCCAAGTACTTAAACCGAAACATATTTTTTTGACATGACCAAAAATCTGGAATTGTTGCAGTCCTGACAATTCCGGATTTTCGCCTTTGTACTGTTTATGCATATTGGTATCAAATTACTGAATGCTGAAAAACAAATATTTCTAATGAATTAACCTAAATAAAAACTAGTGTGTTGGGGCCACCACAAGACTGCCTTCTGTATTTTCGTATACAAATTAACTCAGTAAGAATATTAAAATATATATATATATATATATATATATATATATATATATATATATATATATATATATATATATATATATATATATGATTTTTTTTTTTACTTTTAACCAAAAAAAAAAAAAAAATCGATAACTTTGTTTTAAATTATCACAGATTTATAGTTCAAGCATTCATTTTAAAGGTATTGACGAGACCTTTCGAAAGTTGGCCATCTTGAAAATTTACCCCTCCCGGGGGAGTACTTATACACAATTTTTTTTTCCTAGTTAACTACTACTATTATCAATAATTCATCTTAATTTTACAATCACAAGTTAAAAATAACTCTCATTATGCACATTTATATGAAATTTTGTCCTATACTGCCATGTTAAAAGTTTATAAAAAATGCGATCACAGCGCCACCTGTTGAGTGATTGATCCCCAAATCTAATCAGCACCAGTTTATGTCAGAGTGCAACTAAATACCAAGTTTAGTTAAATTTCATTCATTGGTTTGTGAGATACAGTGGACACAAAATTCGTGATACTCACACACAGAGACATACATTTTCTAAAAACTATCAATTCGTGTTCAGGACATCCCAAAACGTGTAAATCCGTCAAAAAACGGAGGTCGAAAATTTTCACGAATCCAATATTTTCTCTATATTACATATAGAAGAAAGTAATAAGTGAATTCTTTCTCTTACCTAATATCTTGATACAAGAACAGTGTGGCCACTAGTCAGGGAATCATGTAAAAGTCAGGAAATTTTGACAAATAAGCCATATTTGAAAGTTCGGTATTGTAAATTGCTAAATTGTTTTCTAATTTTGTAAAATTTGTTGGAAATTAAACTGCGTAAGACCTTACTCAGGCTTCATCATCTTCTGCAAGAAGCTTTTCGTGGGAGGATCCTCCCCCTTTTTCAATTGCAAACTGTTCGTGTGGGCTTTGGCTATTTATAGCTTCACCTTGTTCTTCTAATAGGTAGCGCCACTGCGGATCTATTTTGGCGGACTCGTGGTCATTAATGGCAACATTATCACTAATAATCTCGATACTCTCTCTGTAAAATGTGTAGGTGGTCATTAATGTTGCCATTAATGGCCACAAGTCCGCCAAAATAGATCCGCAGTGGCGCTACGCCGCTACCTATTAGAAGAACAAGGTGAAGCTATAAATAGCCAAAGCCCACACAAAATTTTAATTTATTTTATAATTATGTTGTGCTTCATTTTAAATTTAAATAAGGTAAAATAAATAGTTTTTACATAATCAATTTTAACTTTAAAAAAAAAAATAAATAAATAAATACAATGATTGCCAGTTTTAGAGATTAAAGGAATATTCAATTAACAAGATATCTATACTAAAATTTTGATTACCATTAACTTAATTTAAAATATTATTTCTAAATTTTCTTGGCTTTTTTTTTTTTTTTTTTTTTTTTTTTTTTCCCTGCAATTCCTTCCAACCCCCTAGTTTTATTTGGTATTTTCTATAATGTAATGCTTAAGGAAGTATCACACAAAGAGATTTTCATTCAACTTGTAATACAATACAATATGAACTTTTCCAGGTGTGGTCAAAAAATTGAAAGCTTGCTGACCTTGAGTTTTTCCCATATTTTAAATTCCGTTTTCACTTTCTGAAAATTCACAGCTATTAAACAATTTATCGCTTTCTAAAAATTATTTTTAAAAATTTTTAATATTATATTTTGAGGTTGTAAAATGTGAATTTTCACAATGTGAAATATTTTATTATTTGAGCTTAAAAATGAAATCTTAATATAAAAAATCAATTTTTAGAAAGCGATAAATTGTTTAATAGTTGTGAATTTTCAGAAAATGAAAACGGAATTTAAAAACATATATTAGTTAAGGAATTATAATGGGGCAAAATTTCCCATAGAATAACATTGGCTTCGGCTTTCAGAGACGATAGGTAGAGAGTCCCCTTAAGGTAACAGCTAGGTTAGACAATAGTCTGTACTATCTGTACTCTACACAAAACTTCATTTTTAAGATTTTGAGCTCATGGCATAGGATAAAATTTAAGAATCCCATAGGGGTAAATTAGGTTTCCCAATGTTCAGAAGCCCAGTCAAAAATTTATTATCCTGTTAGTCCTCAAAAGTAATACAGGGTGTACATCCAGGAGACTTTAAAATAATCTGTTTCTGAAAATAAAAAGAATTTGGGGGAAATTTAATAAGTCAGAACTTATCATATTATCTTTATATGTAATTATTATAATAAATATAAGGATCATAATAAATATTTTTACTAGGTTCATTTAAAAAAAAATAATAATAATCATTGGTGACAGGGTTTATTTATTTTTTTTTTTAAAGCCCAACCTGGGTGGGTTTTTTTTTATTTTGTTTGTTTGTTTAATTGGGTTTTAATGTTTTTTTTTTTTTTTTTTTTTTTTGGGGGGGGGGGGGGGGGTGTTAATTGGGTTTTTTTTATATTAAACACAGAATAACACTATCAGGTTTGAATTTTAAGTTTATTTAAAAAGAGAACAGTTTTAGACACTAAAAGAAAACTTATTGCAACATAATATTAATTATAATTTATTAAAAATTTCATATTCTTAATGTTTGGTTTGGTCTAAATTGATGAATAAAAGTAAAATGAACTCTTATTTCATGCAAAATTAAAACTGGTAACAAAAGAAAAATATTTTAACCCTTCCATATATACAATTTTCATAAATAATTATGCATTTTTTATATGGTTAAAATAAAAAGTATACAATTTTTGTTAATATTGATACTGTTTTATTTTATTCATATTTGAAAAGTTATATAAAGGAATACAGTTGATCCAGGTTTTAATTTTTGGGGCCCATTTTTGTGAAAAACAAAATATTTTTGTAAAAGTTTTATTTTTGTGGTGTTTGGGGGGGGGGGGGGATTATCATGTAACACCTTCCATTCATGGGCACCCCCCCCCCCCCCCTTGGAAAATTTTAATAAGCATTTTTTTCTTTAACTTTACAACTATGCCATGAGAAAAAAATACTTTTTCAGGTTGTGTCCCCCCCCCTCCCCTTCCTGAAATTTTTTCTGGCGACGCCACTGCTTCCATTTTATTAGTTGTTCTATATAAATGTTTATCATCCAATTAATAGTGTTTCATTGAACAAGTTATAGGTAATCATTAAGAATAATTCTGGAAACACTGGAAGATTTTATAAAAAGATCATTTTTATAAAACTATATCCCTTAAAAAGGCTGTTTTAACGAATTTGAAGTTTGTGACAGGCAACAAAAACCCCCATTTTTTACCTGTATCAAACCTTGCAAGGTCAATATTATATTTGTAAGTTATGTGTAATATTTTTTGTTAAATTCTTAGAATCTTAGGCAAAGTATTACTTCTTTTTACATCATGACTTACAAATACAAAAATGGCTTTCAATTTTGTTCATTTAATCTAATCTTTCTTTTTTCAATACTGTTCCGTTTAAAAGAGATATTGCAGATAGATGGTCTAAATGAAAGGAATTTTTCTAACAAAGTTGAAAAATAATTACATAGTTTCAAACTGGCATATATATCACTAATATGATACACTATGTTATATAGATATATACATAATAAGAATTAAGATGGTTGAATTGAAAAGGAATTTTTCTAACAAAGTTGAAAAATAATTACATAAGTTCAAACTGGCATATATATCATTAATATGATACACTATGTTATGCAGTTATATACATAATAATTATATAAGTATTATATTACATATAAAATATATTTATTATAATAAGTCAGGTTAGAAAAAAAAGTGAAAAAAATAGTTTTTTAAAAAGCAAAAAATTTTATTAGATAAAAAATATATACATATTAATAATTAAATAATAATAATAATAATAATAAAATAAAACGGACTTAGGTGGGGTTTTTTTGGGTATGTGGGCAAGTCCGAAACCCTGACTGGTGAACATCTTTGTAAAGTCGAAATGAGTTGTAAAAATTAAATATACAGTACCTTTTTATTATTGAAGGATTAAAATAGGAAGAATGTTTCTTTACTAGTATGAGAAGAAATCAAAAGATGACAGAAATAATGTGACTTTGATCTGAATAACTGACGAATTTTTATTATTGAAGATCTTTCTTCTTAAGGGAATGACAGGAAGTGAGATTTCATTAATGCGTTGATGTTCCACATTAACTTTTAGGGAAATGTTGCCAGATCAGGGACTTTATCCCCCATTTTGGGGACCGAATATTTGTGGAAAATTTTGAGGGGATTTTTGGAGAGAAATCTAAGGAATTTTTCAATAGGAAAGTACATCTTGTGTACATCTTCAGCACTAAAGTACTTTATGCAAATTTAAAATTTTCCGATAACTAGTATGTATATAAAAATCATTTTTGTATTTGGGGATTTTTTCAAAAATGAGCATCATGTGGGGAAAATTTTGGGCTTAAATCTGTTAAATATTTTAATTTTTTTTTTTTTTTTTTTTAGTAGAAATTGTGCTAAGGATTTTTTTTTTTTTTGAAAAAAAAAATCCTAATTTGGGGAAATTGGAAAGCCTGTTTGGGAAAATTGGCTGTCGACCATCTGACAGCACTGTTACGAAATGCATTGTATGCTCAAAGAGCAAGTATTTTAATGACTCTAAAGATGCATCTTATCTGTAGGAGTGGTGAGCCAAGAAGAAAATTTTGCTGGTGATTTTCTATTTTAAATCATTGATATGTCACAGAATCGCCTGCGCCAATCAACCCATATCGTACTAAGCATTGAAAAAAAAAATTTTTTTTTCTTTATAAAATCTTAAATATATGTTTCTTTAAGCCTATGTATACACACAAAATCAGAAAACTTACCATCCTTTCATTAGCTTAATCGGTACAGGCTGTCCTAAAAATAGGACAATGGTTTAGGACAGTTGGAAATATATGGTAAACAGACCACCTCTCTATATTTTTTTTAACTGTTTTACCAGTACAAAAGTGTAGAATATTATCTCAATAAATTTATAGGTCCGTTATTCTTGAACATAAAACCTTTTTAAGTAATAATGTGTTGGAAATGTAATGAATAAATCTTCAAAAATCTTCATTTTAAAAATTAAAAAAATATATTAAATGTTAATTTAAACTAACGATAAAGACACATGTGTATTTATTGGACTTTTAAATAATATATTGCCTTTAATTTGAATTAAAATATTCAAAAGAATTTATATAAATACCACTTATATGCATGGTGTCCTATTTTTAGGATGATGGTGAAATAATTGTTAAATTGTGCATATGATGTAAATTTAACGGCAATTAGCTAGATTGTTCTAGAATGAATTAAAACTGGATTAAACTGGAAAATGATAAACTAAAATAAAAGAAAAGGGGAGAATCAACTTTTGAAAGGAAATGCTCAAAACGGAGGCAAAAAGACTGAAAAATAATTACAAATTATGTTTTTTCACAATGGTGATCACCGAATGCAGTGAAACCAAAAATTATTTAAAGAGGAAAAACATGAAAAATATCATAATTTAAATGGAAAATATCGTGATTTTAATATAAAGAGGAATTTTAATGAAAAACATTTTATTTATATATATTTATTTTTACTTATTGTAGTTTAATGGTTAAATCTTTTATTAAAAATTTATAAGAAATAAACTAATTGAAGAAATGCCGTGACTTCATAGCAAGGCTCAAAAAGGCTAACAAAATAATACAGGCTAATAATAACTATAGGCTAACAAAAATAATGAATTCTGCCAAATTGTTTTGAAAAGTATCTACTATTCAAAAGGCAATGAGATTTTTCAGACTTTAGCAAAATTTCATACTTTTCTTAAATTTTTTCAGATTTTTATGTAACAATAAAATTATTGTAATGTACTTATGAACTGCCAAAAATGTTATCTATTATTAAAAATTCTTTTATTTTCTTATTATTCTTGTTTTACTTTCTTTGTTTTTTCATGCACCTTGAACGGTCTACTATCATTTTTTTTCTGCTTATTCATTGGCTGCATGGTATCTTGTGTATATTTACGTGCTTCTTCTTTAATTTTCAAATCAAGTTAATTGAAAAATTTACTAAAATAAAATTATTTCTGTGTTTTGTGCTTATTTTCAGGATTTTTTTTTTTTTTTTTTTTTTTTCCCCTCCATTTTCTACTCTCATTTTTGAAGGGGGGGGGGGGGCATAGTTGGCATTTTTATAAGGGAAAAAATTTCAAAATGCTTTCTGCCTTGATATTCTGTAATAAGGATACTGAATTTAATTAAGTGTAATAACTGAAATTTCTTTTTATTTATTTATGTTTGAATGATAATTTCTCTTTCAGTTGATCCAAATGGGCCACTACCACCTACAATTTCATTTTCTCAACATCATCCACCTATGTTAACACCTATATTAATGGAATCATCCAACTATATTAATGGACACATAGCAGGAGTTAATACATGCCCATCTGATAATATTTCACAAGAGTGTTACACTTGGGGGTGTGATCAAGGCTGAGATAAGGTGGTTTTAGACAGTGAATATCTGAAGAAAATAACTAGGTTCTTTAAAAGTGAAGTTCATTGAGAAAAAGGAAAGAAAATTCTATGCAAAAAGTTACTGTTTCTTAAGTAAATGCAGCTGCTGGTTTGCTTTTAAAATTACTGAACTGTTTTTTTACAGCAGTAATAGAAGTAATTCTGTACAAAAAATAACTGTTATTGTCTAAGTGGATCTCAGTGTAATTAAAAAGTAAATAAATAAAAGATAGGCATTTGACAGAATTTATATCCTCAAAGAGGGTTTTTGTCTTTGAGCATGTTTCATCGAATGTACATTTGAAAGCTCAAAGGTATAGTGCCTGTAACTTTTATTTTAATTGAAAATGTGATCTGTTTTAACAAATACATGTTTGTAGATGATATTTTAGTCTATTGTTTTACTGTGATTTGTTTAATGCACATGTTACTGCAGAAAGTTTCCTTTCGAGCAAAGTTGCAATACTTTATTTTATTGTAATATATACATGAAAAACATATTCACTTTATTAAAGTATCACTTTTATTTATTGTATTTTATTTGCACATTATGTCCAGATGGCATTTATTATGTTTACATTTTTTTATAATTGATATTTTTAATTCAGCTACAAATTTTAAGCTGGTAGCTATTTCTTGTGAATAATTAACATAGCTATATAAATATTCATAAAATTCAATTTTGTGTAACATTTGTATATAGGATATATAATAGTTCATATATATGTTAAAATGTCTTTTGTTTTGACCTCATCTTTATTCATTGTGCATACACATTAAATGTCTATTCAACTTGTGCTGTTTTATGTTAAATATTTTAAACCAGAGCATTGAATTGTCTTGCTTTTATATTTTTTCAAAACTCAAAGTTGCACATTTCTGTAACTGTTAATTTTTAACATTCATTATTATAATAAACTACTGTTTATTAATTAAAGTCTTCGTCACATAAATAAATTTAAAAATTAAAAGTTTCTTGAAAAACATTTTAATAGACTTAGGGTGTTATCCTTTTGTTTAGACTCAAGTACAAAAAACTTGAAACATTTTTAGCAGTTGTTACACTCCTTATGTATTAGAACTTTAAAATTTTTACTTTTAAAGTACACTTGCCAGCAATACAGGTTATGAAATACTACTTTGTTAATAGATGAAGAAAAGAAATTAGGATCAATGATTATTAATTATTTAATACAAATATTCTGTTTGAACTATTACAGTAATTAATGCAGTGAAATTCCATGATAACTAATGCTGAAATTTAGAAAAAATATTGCTTGTTATCTCATAAAATTATCAATATTCTGACAAAATAAGTATTCAAAGTAAACACTCAATGTCAGTGTACTGCATTTTTAAAGAGGCAATAAATTTTGAGCATTTTGATAAGTAATTTTTTCATGTTTATTGCATCTAACAGAAAAGTACTATATATATTTAAAATAGCTTTTGAAAATGCAGTGTGCATGTGTCTGCTTTAAAAAAATTTGATTAATAAAGTACAGATTGGCCATATATTATGTGCAGAAGTTCAGAGATAGATACAGATCAATCCATCAAGTAAATAGGGTGTCTATTCCTACTGTGAAATAGCATTAACACTCAGAGGTCAGATGTAAGTTAAATATGTTTTTAAAAGTATCTAATTTCCGAAAGAGATTTTAAAATAAATTATTGTACTATTAATGCTTAGAGGTAAATCTCATAGTCTTTGAAACTTATTAAATAACATTACTCTATAAAAAATTTTCATTAAAAATAATAATGATGATAAAGGTTTTCTTGCATTACATAATTTTTCAAATGATAAAAGTAAAATAGAAAATTGTATTTTCTTTAGTTTGTAAATGAGGATGATAAAAACATGAAAATGTTAGAATATGTGATTAAATAAAATTGAAATAAATAAATCAAAATATAAATAAGGTAAAAAGTGCGTATATAAAATTACTCTAAAACAAACAAAAAGCTTGATGAAGTAATGAAATAAATTAAATATACACAAAACAACTAAGTAAGTCCCTTTTTCTTTTCACCCCCTACTAAATTGTTTTCTGTGGATTTGCCTCTATTGGCCACTTTCCAAAATTCCACAGAATTCAGAAGAAATCTGTATTAATAAAATCTTGTTTCTGAATTTTCAATGTAAGTTAATGTAAGATTTTACTACCAAAGAAAGAGCTATTGCTAGTAAGTGACCTTAATTCTTTTAAGCCCTGAGAAAATAGGTATATGATTTTTTAAAAGTTCCTCTGTTTCCTTTTTTGGTGCTGATTTTAAGAAAGAAGGGATATATATTATATCTTTATATAATAATATTTTGTCATTTCTCTTTTTGTTGATGAATATATTTAGTACTTGCTTGAAATATATAATTGAAAAATATTGTTTATTTGATATTGTAATTTACTTGTATGTCTGTTAAACAGTTATAAGTTAAATTAGTTATAAGTGATTTACAATGTTAATAAAGGTTCATAAATGTTTTACTGAAGTAATAGAAATTTGTTGTAGTATGTGATATTTGAGCCAGTAAGTGGCACAATTTTAGTTTATACTGTAATATTGAAAGTTTGTATGTGTAGTGTAACAACACTCATTATTATATAATGCATCAAAATTTTACTTTTTCCTTAAGAGCAGCTTATATATATATTATTTTTTTACACACTTCAAAGGTAGTTTTTTTTATGTTTCATATTAAAAGAAAAATAATAATTTGTTAAAAACATAGATTAATTTATTAAAAATTGTAATGCTAAAATGTTAAGGTAGCTTTGTATGTTTCATTTTAAAAGAAAAATAATTTGTTAAAATTATTGAATATTGCATTGCTAACAATTTTATATAAATATTGAAATAATGTATGCAAAAATAGAAAGAAAGAAAAAAAACTTTCACCATATTTTTATTTCTGTCTAATAGTTATTATTGATTGAGATTTTATAAGGACATTATAGCAAATATTCTAAATTTTTTATAAAATGTTTCAAAAGTACTTACTTTTTTTGTTTTTTCCCAAATTGTATCGAAGTATTTTTTGATGTGTGAAGATTCTTAAACAAGGTAGAAGTTTTTTTTAAATATAACTGATGTGGTAGCATTTCAAAGTTAACTATCATTTAAATAATGAAAGAAAGCACACTTTTTAATGTTGTGGTGTAATGTTCAACAAGTTCTGTGCAACTTGAAAATATTGCCTCCTTTAAACAGTTTGCTAAATTCTTCCTAGTGCGGTGTAGAAACACTCTTAGAAATATTACTGCCAATATGATGATTCAGGATCTTCCTTCCTTTTTTTTTCTTTTGTCATAGGTGTACAGCATTTCAGATATTCATTTGGCAGCTAGACTTTTAAAACTTCAATTTATAGGGATGAAATTATTCTATAAATTTTCAATGTTTTCAGAACACATATAGTTTTTAAAAAAATGTAAAAATATATATAAATAAATAAATAAATAAATTTTCGAAGTAAAAGTAAATTGCATTTTATGCTTCAAATTGAAACTTGTATTGCTTTTTATTTTATCAAAATCATGTCAGCAGAATGCACATCAAATAATTGTTTGTTGTCTCTAACATAACTTTTAGATATGAAGTCTTTTTTCTTATTCTGTGTTTTCTTTGTCTTCTCATCCCTATCTTTGAACACTTGGAGCGTTTCAACTATTTTGATATTATAGTTATTTTCATTCTTGGAGTTAAAAGTGGAATTGGTTATATTTTCAGATTATTTCTTGGTAGCTGTAATAATAGAGCAATATTACAATGAGCCTTTTGAATTAAAATTAATAAAACTGATTGTGATTTTTTTCCCCTGTAATAAAATTTAAATAACTGGATTAATTATGCAGCATTAAGATATTCAAAGTCATTAGTGAAGATAACCTTTTTCATTAAATTATTTCTGTTGAAATGTCACTAGCACTTGTGCAATAAACTGTTTTCTGTGCCTGTACAGCAAGTGATGGTGAATTGATAGTTAATTGTTGATTATATAAATCAAATGTTTAAAACTTGTTATCCTTTTGGTGCATACATGTACAGCTGTTAATATTGTGCTACAGATAGATTATAATTATGCCTTTTGTATACTACAGTAAAAGATTTTGGACATATAATTATTTTAACATCTTAATATTATTGCAATACTACTTCACATATTTCACTCTTTAAAGAGTGAAAGAAAAATTCCATTCTTCACTAATTCTGAACATTTTATGCATGCTTTCAGTCATTTAAACAACTAAACTTTTATTAATTTACTTTATTCTTTTGGGGGGCCACTTCATTTCAATGATAACTCCAAAGAGTTATTACTCTTCTACAACCAATAAAAATATATTTCAATCATATGACTCATTTTCACCTTTCCAGACATTGCATCTAAATTAGTACTGCTAAGCTAAATGATACAAATTTCTAAATCTGAATGTTTTTCAAAACATACTTAATTTATTTTACATTATTTTTTCTTTGTGTATGATAAATGTAAATATTTTCAAATACTAATAGTTTGCACAGTTATTTATTTTATGAACCATCAAACAGGCTACAAAATTTCTACAGCTAATGAAAAAAAATAATAGTAGTTGTATTTATTGATAGCAATCAGCTTAGGTCATTTCAGAAAACAATTTATTTGGTTTGGGGTTCAAAGCTGGGTTAAATAATGTAGTCTGAATGTATTATACCAGATAATTTCCTTAAATTTACATACAATTAGGATTTTTTTTTTTTTTTTTTTTTTCCTTTTGTGTGTGCATGCCCACATGCACACAATTAAACATAAGAATATTGCATTTTATGGTGTTTGAATAAACACCATAAAATGCAATATTCTGATCATTGCAGAACTTTGAATAGTAATTATTACTTCAAAACGCCAGTTCTGTGGGGCTTTCTTATAAAAAAAATTCACCTATTTAACTACTTGTTTAAAATCAAAAGCTATGACATATGTATTATGGAATTACTATCTGATTTTATTTGAAAAGAACTACATAATGTTCATTGGCATTGTAGTAGTTGCTTTTTACTTATACTAAATTCAGATTGGCTTGACAATTATAGAAATTTGTTTAAATTGTAATAATAATTTTAACTGTTGAGTGGCAACAGAAGATATGGAGGGGGAAAAAAAAGTTTTAAACACCAAATATGATAAAGTCATAGCCAAATTATAGTGACTCTCGTTCATTAATACCAAGAAATTTAAATTTTATCAAGTGGCTTTAATTCTTAAAATTTGATGCTATGTCTGAAGTTATTTTATATCTAGTTTCCATTTTATACAATTTCTATATTTTGTAGATATAAAATAATACTAATTAAATTTTTCAATTACATTGCCTTTATATTAGTTTGTAAGTGATCAGAATAGAAATATTATGGCAATTAAAGAAAATTAACACACAAATTTCATAAAAACTATATTTGCTATGTTGTTGTAAATCCTACAGGCTTGTTTAATCTCATGAATATGCATAATTGTTTCTTCTATCGAAAGGCATACATTATAGTCTAACTGTAGACTTCAATATTTTAACTTATGCATTATTTAAATTATATTGAATATAATTTGAAATTGATCTCAGCTCTATGAAATATATGTATGTGTAAAGAACTAAAAATATGAAAGTGTGCCTTTGAAAGTTAACTATTTTTATGAAATCATTGAACAAATTCTCTATAGAACATGGAACAAAATCGTAAAGTGGTTATAACTATTTTAACAAATATTTCATTTTTTTTCCCTTCTGGTTGAGTTACAAATTTAATATTAAAATGTTTGAAATGGTCAAAATTTTATTGTGAATAATATTTTTAAAGTGACCTTGTGATTATTACTATGCAATAAATTTTTATAAGTTAATTTCACATTGTGTAAAACTATTTGATCTTTTAGAATATTGCAGTTAATGATTTTAACATTTAAACATAGTTGTTATATTTTAAAAATTGCATTATTTTATCCTGAAAATAATGAAATTGATTGTCAAATGAAACATTGCTCTGTTTTCTGTCTATTGACAGATTTCTATGTGGAAAATATTTATAAGAAAATTTTATACTAGTGTTTTTCTGATAGATTCTATGAGTTAGAAATTGTAGGTATCTTAATTATTCAGTTGTCCTCTTCCTTATCATTTGTCTATGTATTCCTCAAACTTGCCTTTGTCTGCCAAAAATAAAATGTATTTTTTGTATAACTTGTGTGTTTTGTGTTTCTTACAGAACAAAAAGTTAAAATTTTTCAGTTCCTCCCATTATATACATGAAACTCTTCCTTTTCATTTGTAATGTTTTGTTCAGAAATACATATGAAATAATACATTTTTTTTTTTTTAAACATTTTATAGATTAGTTGAAATGTTATCAATTTCTATTCTAATTAGTTTGAGACATGCAGAGGGGGCAATATAACTTCAAGTAAAGTATATTAGTACAATATACAAATATTTTTTACGATTTCAGAAAATGTACAATATACTCTTCATTCAAAATATTTGATACTCTCAAAATATACTTATTATTGTTAGTTGTTATAATAGTATTGAAATGAGTTTTTTTTTTTTTTGTGTGTGTGTAAGATATTTTTTTTATGACACTTAAATAAAATAATTTAAACAATTTATGAATTCATAAATTATTTGAAAATGCACTTGTAAGACAAAGGACTTAAAAAAAAAAAAAAATCATCATTATGGAGAAATTACTGAATAAAGTTTTAAATTAAAATGGATGGATTGAATTTTTTTTTGGTAATTAAAATGGATTGTAAATAATTTTTGTTAATGGCCGAAAATAAGTATAGTGGTTTGAAACATTGTTGTTATGCCGCACTCATGAAGAAATACTAAATATTGAATATTTGAAATAAATCAAAAATAAAGATTAAATAAAATCAGGAAAAATATACTTACCCCATTTAGAAGAACGAAAGCTGAAAGGCAAAATTTATTTAATACATTCAGGCACAATATAAATGAAGTAAAATAATCTTTCCTTGAACACAAATTCTTTATTTAACTTTAAACACACATTAATCTTTTCAGTACCAGTACATGAAAATAAATTTAAATCACCAATATCTGGTTTTATTACCCATTGTAACATATTTAAGAGCATGAACATATCATTATAGTATTTCATCATTATATGATCGCACGTAAATCACTCATCTTATTAATCAAAATGGATTTTTATATATTTTTCTTCATCACAAATCTGGAATATTACGTGAAGAATGATAAAGGTATTTCAGAATAGGCAATGTCCAGTTGATTGTCCTAAACAATAAATCCTTTAAAAATTTGGCCTTTATCCCACTGGCAATCATATTTATTTAAGAGACGGATGCAGATCAACGATATTATGATCATCACTAGATTCACTGAGAATTCATGTGAATTTTTTAACCATGAAGAAATCAATTTTCATGAGCATCTGAAGTACTTTCATTCGAAGTATACTTTCAATTGATTTTTTTTTTTTTTTTTTTTTTTTTTAAGGCAACGAAATATTGATGAAATCCACAGTTCACGGGAAGTAGCATAATCTGGAGCTGAAGCACTAGGCCTAACCAGGCCACGCCACTATTTCACTTTCATCTTAGTTGGATGTTAAATTTCGATTGAAGCCGGACGATATTACACACAGTTGATATGTAAGATATATTATTTAAAGTAATTTGAAAGAAATTAAAACTTCTTCGCACACCATAAATTTTACGTCAGCACAATCGGTTTCGAAAGGACGTAGCCTTTCTTCATCAGGTGCAAACACGTGCTACTGCCTTGGAGACAAAAGCAAGACTTGCCTTGCAGGCAAAAGTGTCTTGCTTTTGTCTCCAAGGCAGTAGCACGTGTTTGCACCTGATGAAGAAAGGCTACGTCCTTTCGAAACCGGTTGTGCTGACGTAAAATTTATGGTGTGTGAAGAAGTTTTAATTTCTTTCTATTGACTGGACGCCAGTTTTCGAATTTAGTTTTAGTTTGACAAATATTTACGGTAATTGGACATGGAATATTCATTCGCGGCAAGTGCCAGCTTCAACAGCCAAAGCCACGACAGAGCCGCCGTACCTTCTCCCGATGAATGCTATCCAAGAGTCTGACGCTCCATCCAAATTCTCCCACTCACAGAACGAACGAACCACCCGCGAATTGATACGTGCAGCAAATAGTTCTTAATAAAAGTATTTTAATTCAATCGCTTGCTCAAACAAAGTAAAGAATTAAGTTTAAAATAAATTAATTTTGATGGAGGAAAATTTACTTCAAACTATTTTTTAGGATCGATTATTATTATTAAAATTAACTCATTCTTTTGAATCGGCGTAGTGATACAGCTTTTCTGCGGGCCTAATGGAACTTTCTAGAAAAAATTTTGAAAATGTAATTAAAAGTGACATCATGAACTTTAATTAACAAAATATGAATGTCAGAAAAATTACTAATATTATTTTTAAATTATTTGAGCATTGAGCATGATCGAAAATGATTTTAAAATGATTTAACTATTATTTAATTTTGAATTTTCTGATAAGTGGAACTGTTTGTTTACATTTCAAAAACATCGATAATAGTTTGTTTACAAACAAATGCTTCACGTGAAATTTTAAACTTTTCTATTTCTTTGAATTTTGAGTACTTTAAAAGAATAATTGGGGGAAAATGAACTAAATAAATAAGAGCCAAACTATTTTTTGGAAGATTTGAGGAAAATTAATTAAATTCAATAGTGTTAATTTTTTTTTATTTTAACATTCCCCCATCAGACAGGGAAAAAAAAGAGAAAAAAAATAATTTGGATACGGGAAAGTAGATGAGCGTTGTAACACAAAACATATAAAAAACAATGAATACCAGACTTTATGACATTTACACAAATAACACTAAACACATACATGAATGAGGGTAAGTTAAAAAAATAAAACATATGCATGCCACTTGTTCATTGATCAACACCAAAACAGTACATGGAGATTTGCTCAAAAGGACCTATTTAATTTAAATCACCAATATCTGGTTTTATTACCCATTGTAACATATTTAAGAGCATAGACATATCATTATAGTATTTCATCATTATATGATCGCACGTAAATCACTCGCATCTTATTAATCAAAATTAATTTTTATATATTTTTCTTCATCACAAATCTGGAATATTACGTGAAGAATGATAAAGGTATTTTCAGAATAGGTAATTTCCAGTTGATTGTCCTAAGCAATAAATCCTTTAAAAATTAGGCCACTGGCTATTATATTTATTAGAGACAGATGCAGATCAACGATATTATGATCATCACTAGATTCACTGAGAACTCATGTGAATTTTTAACCATGAAGAAGTTAATTTTCATGAGCATCTGAAGTGCTTTCATTCGAAGTATACTTTCAATTGAATTTTTTTTTAAAAGGCAACGAAATATTGATGAAATCCACAGTTATGGGAAGTAGCATAATCTGGAGCTAACACACTAGGCCTAACCAGGCCACGCCGCTATTTCACTTTCATCCTAGTTGGATGTTAAATTTCGATTGAAGCTGGACGATATTACACACAGTTGATATGTAAGATATATTATTTAAAGTAATTTGTCAAATATTTTTGGTAATTGGACATGAAATATTCATTTGCGGCAAATGCCGTCTTCAACGGCTGAAGCCGCGATAGAGCCGCCGTACCTTCTCCCGATGAACGCTATCCAAGAGTCTCTGACGCTCCATCCAAATTCTCCCACTCACAGAACGAACGAACCACCCGCGAATTGATACGCGCAGCAAATAGTTCTTAATAAAAGTATTTTAATTCAATCGCTTGCTCAAACAAAGTAAAGAATTAAGTTTAAAATAAATTAATTTTGATGGAGGAAAATTTACTTCAAACTGTTTTTTAGGATCGATTATTATTATTAAAATTAACTCATTCTTTTAAAGGGACGCTATTTTGAATCGGCGTAGTGATACAGCTTTTCTGCGAGCCTAATGGAACTTTCTAGAAAAAATTTTCAAAATTTAATTAAAAGTGACATCATGAACTTTAATTAACGAAATATGAACGTCAGAAAAATTATTATTATTTTTAAATTATTTGAGCATTGATCATGATCGAAAATGATTTTAAAATGATTTAACTATTATTTAATTTTGAATTTTCTGATGGTGGAATTGTTTGTTTACATTTCAAAAACATCGATAATGGTTTGTTTACAAACAAACGCTTCACGTGAAATTTAAACTTTTCTATTTCTTTGAATTTTGAGTACTTTAAAAGAATAATTTGAGGAAAATTAACTAAATTCAATAGTGTTAAAATTTTTTAATTTTAACAAGTAAAAGACGTTTAACACAAAACTGAGGGGACCGAATTATTTTTTCGTGTTAAAATATTTGTTAAAAAAAAAGTAGAAAACTCTCCCATATTTTCCAAGTAGTCACATTTTATTTCAGTTTCCTGTTAAACTACTAGTAGAATGCATCCATAGGGATAAAAAAACAAGTAAAATATTTATTGTTTTCTTGGAAGGAGGGGAATGAGATATCTTTTATTGAACTGCCTTTTTCATCACCATATTATCTAAAAATTGCGCAAGATCATCCATTATTTTATTCATCTCTCCATTCAAATGCACATCTAAATAACTGCACATACTTTTAATCATTTTCTGCATTTCTAAAAAATAGAGGTGTCAGGAACTGCATTGTTAATTCCGTTGTCACATTTATCATCGAAATTTACATTGATGGAATCATTTAAATTTTGAAGGATCTCTAAAATCTCTTTGCTCTCATAATCGGTGCTGTGCACACATCATCATCTACTACAACATATTGTAGCAAACACTGAAGATCAAGAGCGAAATTTTTTTGTGTTAAACAATTTTTGTTTTGTGTTAAAAAATCTGGAGTGATTCCACTCGACTTTCCAAACATTGATTAATTAACGATTTTGTAGATAAAGTAAAGTACGAGGAGTTGTTAAATAAACAAAAGAGAGAAATTATAATAGGGTGTTCAAGTATTTTTTTTTTTCCATATAGTACAAGATGTTTAATTTATTGCTATTGTACTTTAAGCCCATAGATTATAATGATAAAGAATTTTTTGTTGTGTCCCTGTAAAAACCCATGAATGTTAGATTTACAAAATGCTTATGTTAGTGCAACAGTGACTTATAATATTTATATAAATTTTCAGCTCCATCGGATAAAGCATTTAGACGCTATCACACTTTAAAGTTTGAGCTCATATGCCACAATGATAAAGAAATTTGCATTTTGTCCCTGTTAAAAGAACTAAAAGTGCTAGATTCTCTAAAGTTTGTGTTATGGTGACCTGTAACGTGTATATAAATTTTCAGTTCATTTGAATAGGGTGTTTAGTCGCTGTCACAGTTTAAATAATGTGAGCCTATAGGCCATAATGAACAATTATTTTGTCACTGTAAAACTCTTTAAGTGCTAAAGTCATCAAAATCTGTACAGTTTGTGTGATGGTGACCTAAAACATGTATATAAATTTTCAACTTAAACGGATAAGGCATTTAGATGCTATCGCACTTTAAATAATTTCACCCCATAGGTCATAATGATACAAAATTATTTGTTGTGTCCCTGTAAAAAAAACTGTAAATGCTAGATTCACCAAAACCTATACAGATTGTGAAACTGTGACCTATAATATGTGTATAAATTTTTTACTCAATTGAATAAGGCGTTTAGACACTATCACACTTTTAAAAATTTGGCCCCTTAGACCATATTGATAAAGAATTTTTCTTGGTGTCCCTGTAAAAAAATAAGTGCTAGATTCACCAAAATCAATAGGGTTCATGCTATGGTGACTTACAACATACGTACCGACTTTCAGCTCATTCGTGCAAAGCATTTAGATGCTAGCATGTTCACTCACGTACATACATCATTGTAAAAATAGTGAAAACGGACTCAGGGAACCTCAAAACGTATAGGAACATCAAAATCTCAAATTCGGATTTTTGACATGATTACAATACTTTCCTTACATAATATGTATGTTCAGAAAGTAACTGTATTAGATTGCATAGTTTACTGTCCAGACTGCTATATCACTTCGTGTTAACCGATTTTTCATGTTAAGTGTTTTCGTGTTCAACATATTTCACTGTACAGTAAGTAATATATGGTGCTGTGATTCTCTCAGATTACGTAATAATAAAAAAAAATTGCTTCTTTCAATTATATTATTTTCACCACTTTATCTTTTTAGTTCCTGATCATACTGAGTGTTCAGTTTTTTTTTTTTTTTTTGTTTTAGAGATGAGAGGAATCCAAAAATCGCAAAATCATTATGTCTATCAGTACGTTAGACAGTTTGATAGTTAGTGTGTTAGTCTGTCTTGATATCTGAAGAACAAATGATTGCAAAGAGGTCGCACCAGTCATAAAATATCACTTATGATATTAATAAGAACCGTATTAATTTGCAAAGTTCTTGTTCGAAAATTTCACAAGTTATTCAAAATTTTTCTTAACAAGGGAGAATATAGAACAAAATTTGGCGTAAATGAGTATTATGATTATATTAAAAAAAAAAGATCTTGGACCAGTTTTTCAAATTTTAAGACTTACTTAACATGGGATAGTTTCATACATTATGGGGTTTATTTCTGATCCTTTTTATCAAATTATGAGTTATTAGGCTTGAGTGAGGTGCTAGCCTCTCTCACACAGAAATCTATTCAAACTGTTACTAAAGCTATTTTCACCAATTTTACCATGTTTTTATTAACTTCGATTCTTGTTTGTTTGTTTGTGTGTTTGTCAGGGACAAATCTTGCAATCGATTTTTAACTAACTTCCCGACTAGCTAGATATTTGAAATTTTCAGGACAGCTCACAACACGGTGACAATACATTTTTCTAATAATTTTAGTCAACTATTTGAAGTCCCGCTGCCTTTGGCAGCGCTTATATTATTCGACAGAACATTTATTTAACTAACTTCCCGACTAGCTAGACATTTGAAATTTTCAGAATAGTTCAGAACACCGTGAAAACGCATTTTTTTAATACCTTTAGCCAACTGTTTCGGGTTCCTGCTGCCTTCGGCAGCGTTATCAGTACTAAGGTTGCAATCGATTTTTCACTAACTTTCCGACTATCTGGACATTTGAAACTTTTAGGACAGCTCATAACACGGTGACAATACGTTTTTCTAATAATTTTAGTCAACTATTTCAGGTCCCACTGCCTTCGGCAGCGCTTATATTATTCGACAGAAAATTTATTTAACTAACTTCCCGACTAGCTAGACATTTGAAACTTTCAGAATAGTTCAGAACACGGTGAAAATGCATTTTTTTTAAATACCTTTAGCCAATTGTTTTGGGTTCCTGCTGCCTTCGGCAGCGTTACCAGTACAAGGCTTGCAATCGATTTTTCACTAACTTCCCGACTTGCTAGATATTTGAAATTTTCAGGATAGCTCAGAACACGGTGGCAATACATTTTTTTTAATACTTTTAGTCAACTATTTCAGGTCCCTACTGCCTTCGGCAGCGTTCATATGATTCAACAGTAAATTTATTTAACTAACTTCCCGAGTAGCTAGACATTTGAAACTTTCGGAATAGTTCAGAATACGGTGAAAATGCTTTTTAAAAATATTTTTATCCAATTGCTTTGGGACCCTGCTGCCTTCGGCAGCGTTTCCAGTACAAAGCTTGCAATCAACTTTTAACTAACTTCCCGGCTAGATAGCCATTTAAAACTTTTATAATAGCTCAAAAGACGATAGCAAGGAATTTTTTTAATACTTTTATCCAATTGCTGGGGTTTAGGCTGCCTTCAGTAGCGTTTATATGATTCAACAGAAAATTTAAAAACATGGTTTATAAAAATTTTTTTTATCTTATAATTATTTAAAGTATGATTTGATACACCACTTGTTATCTAACTCCTTAATCTAGAATCTTTTTTTTTTTTTTTTTTAATATTTAATTTTATTTTTTGTGCAAGTGTTCATGGTTTCCACAGGACAGGGAGAACAGGGAATTTAAATTTGCAAAAAAAAAAAAAAAAAAAGTCAGGGAAAATTGTAAATATTGCTCAAAAACGTGGAAAAATGATGATACAAACCTGGAAAATGCTTTTTGAGCATTCAGTTTATATCGGAAGTCACGTTACTATGCTGTCTTTTATGCCGCGAACTATGTTCTGTTTTATACTGCAAGCTATTTTTTTGTCGCAAACCAAATTTTGTGATTGGAATTTTCTAAAAATAGACCTGGAAATTTCAGGGAATTTTATTTTTGAAATTCAGTGGGAACCCTGAGTGTTCAATGCAAGGTAGAAGAAAGTCATGTGAGTGACACACTATATTATTTAAAAAATAACCTGGTGTGTCACTCACACGACTTTCTCTTACCCTGAAATTTAATACTATAAAACAGGTTGGAGATTAAGGGGTAAGATACACTGTAAAAAAGTAACTATTACCAGCTGCAAGAAACTCTCTGTGATTGGAGAAAATAATTATTTTCTCCAATCACAGAGAGTTTCTTGCAGCTGGTAATAGTTATTTTTTTACTGTGTAACGAGTTCTGTTATGTAAACTTATGTTAAAACAGTTCCAATTAGGCTTTAGAAGATTTTTATATGATAATTAGTTCTGTGTGGGGGGGGGGGGGGCTACTGCCCCCCTCAACCTCCAGTTTCATTACTGCACCTACATTTATATAGAATTTAAATCTGTTATTAAAATTAAAAGTTCACTTAAAATTATTCAGATAACTTTCACATGCAACATTTCGTGAAACTTATCAATTTTGATCAAACATATATTAACTTCAAAATACAACATTTGAATCTCTTAAATTATTAGCTTTTAAGTTATTCTAAGAGACACAGATCAAACTTTAAAAAACTTGACTTCGATAATCAGGAATTTTCAAAGCATGTAAATATACAAACAGATATGCCAAGTCTCCTGCTTTTTGCTTGTTTTTCTATGCTCCTGATTTTCCACTCATTTCTCCTGCTTTTCAGATGTAATTTTTATCTATCCCTCTTAGCATAATTTATGCTTAAAATTTGTGGGATTGGGTAAAAAAATTTGAAAGAAAATTGAAATTTATCTTGCCCTGCAATTTATCAAGTTCAGTTTGAATGTGAATTACTATACAATGCTTTGAAACTAATTTTTGTTAAGAATAAATTTTTAACTTTCATTTTTGCATAATGAAAAATGTCTTATTATCAAAAGATTTTTTTTTTTTTTTTAAATACCATAACTATTGAAAACTTAAAGAATTCAAATTTCATTGGAATATAGCTAATATTTTCATTTCTTTATTACCTTTTCTTCTACAAAGGTAATTAAGATTCTTATTGTTTTATATTAGGAGCAGAATGATCAAATCTGTCTATTTTGACTTAAATTTTAAACAATTGTATGTCTGAGGGTTTTTTTTTTTTTTTTTGATGGTTTGTTTTACTTCAAGAAACATATATTATTCATTTAATTTTAATACTGATGCTTTGTGAATACCTCCTAAGCTTATAAAGCTTTACTTAAAATTAAATTTGCATTATTTTACTCATTTTTCTTACAAACTTTCTTGTTGGAAAAAGTCTCATGATTTCTGTTTAAAAATCTCCTGCTTTTTTGTCATTAGAAGTTGTCATCTCTGTACAAAAAACAAGCGATGAATATTTAGCTTAAAAACATTCATTATTTACCATATCTCTATGAGGAATTCACAGGGCCCGTTTTAGATTTTTGGCACCCCTTTCTAAGATAGGTTCCCTGTACGCCAGGGCAGCTTATCAATTTCATGTGACCACTTGTAAATTTTCTGACTCTGATCCTTCCTTTACAAAAAGGAATCGCATTAGAAAAAAGATTTTTGATTATAATCTACTATATTAAAACTCAACTTATTCTAATAATATAAGTCAATATAACTTTAAATAACTTTCACATTTTTTGTAAAAATTGTGTTGTGAATATTTATGATTAAGAAAAAATGAACAGGTTAAACCAAACTCCAAACTTTTATCTTTTCTACCTGATCGTGCTAAACGTTTGATTTGGAAAATGCCTTAAAATATGCCTATATATATAATACCTATACAAATCTCCATTCTGTATACGACATTGCACATATTAATGTATAGAATGGAATTACTGTTCATTAATACTAATATATCTGCAAATGTACTGATGTACAGCATCAGTTCTACTACCCTCCTCACCACCACATTGTCATTGCTTAAGCTATCAGAGTGAGGCATCGCAACACAAAATAGAGAATGAATCTATCAAGTTGCTACATTTTTACCATTGAAAAAGAAGTTCCAGTGTGAAAAATAATAACTAGTATCACCCAGTGGTCAAAACTCGACCACTTTTTTGCTATGCAAGACAAAGCAAAGTTATTTCCTTGTCCTAAACGGAATTAAATTGCAACTCAGCTGTGACAATTGTTTACAATTGTTTTTTGATATGCACTCTAACTGAATCAGCAGCATTTTACTCAATATATTTCTCTAAGTTTGGTACGCTGTAGATGTTGAGCCTTTCTTGAAATGAGAGGAAATCGCAATGTGGAAATATTTGGGTGATACAGCACAAAAGCTAATCGGTACCATGTCAATCCAAGGTTTAACCAAATATCAAACTAGGTTATGTTGGCTAAATTCGCCATTCTCTCGTTTTTCCTGTCAGTGTTACAAACACTTATTTTTCTTACCTCTGGAGATTTTATGTTTAAGTAACTTTATTTCTAGCAAACTGTATTCAAGTGGTAAATTAATTTACTTCCTTTTTGTTTACATTCTTTTAGCTAACTCAAACGTTAACCGCTACCGGCAAGCAAGCGGCGCTGCTTTTGCAGTATTTTTAATTCAACTCAGTTTCTTGCGATCGTAATTCTCTAATTTAGTTTCTATTCAAAATTCTTTAACTATTGTTTAATTAAATAGCACTTGAATACAAATATAAAATCATTCACCTATTTTTTTTAGTTTCATAAATTTGCATATGAAATTAATGGCAGTACAGCTAACTGTTTCTTTAACTGCCAGCGAATCTTCTAGACAGCATCACAGTTCATTTAAAAGGGAGGGTGTACTGCACATCAGCTGCTTTGCTTTTTGGTCAATGTTTTTGATTCTGCCGTTTGCATTATGCAGATGTACGGTTCATTTTTGGAAATTTCTTTTTTGGCTTACAGTAGTAATAAGTGAATGATGACTCTATTAAACCAAAATCAACTGTTTTCTAATTTTGTTATTTTTGAAAGTTATGTTTAAAGTTAAGCAAAATTTACGTAAAAATGTATGATTCAAGCTGAATCTTAATAAAAGTAGTAGTATTTTTCAAGACTTTTTCTTCATTATGAAATTGTTACACCAGTACAAGAGCATCACCTACTGACTCCTGGCACATGAGTACATACTTTTCAATCTCATTCATTTATTTTTTAATTCTATATTTTTAACCAAAAAGTCATTTTAATGAGATATATGAATTTTCTTGTGCTCACGTGTCCTGTGTCAGAAAATTTCCTACATGGGAAGGAGCTTATTATTACTACTCTGCATTTGGGTTTTTTTTTTTTTTTTCATTAACAAACAGAAAACACCCACAGGTTAAATTAATTCCATTGGTTCATAAAGTACAGTGTTTGAACTCAGAAAGACAGATATTTTGCAAAAATGGTCAAATTGAGTTCGGGAAATCTTAAAACGTGTAACTTCATTGAAAACCGAAAATCTATAATTTTTCTGAATGTTATACTTTCTTCTTATATATGCAGAGGAAAGAATAATAAATCCACTTTTTTAAAAATAAGTAGTCAATTTCAGTTAATTGAAATGCAAAGAAATCTCAAAACTTGTAAATTCATCGGAAATCAAAATTTTTTCCGTATCTTCTACTCTCTTCTTATACATGCAGAAGCCAGTAATAAATCCACATTTTTAAGCTAAATTTAACACTTTCGCGATCGCTGGCATAGATTCAAGTCATTTGAAAATCTGTAATTTCACCAGTGCGCGTTTCTTTCACAATTTGTATGCTATTTACTTCTTAAATATAACCAATATTCACATTTTTACAATGAAATATACTATGGATACAAATACTTTGATTAGAAAAAATATAATTATAATGTATATGTATTTCTAATATAAATGTGAATACAGTAATTTTTTTTCTGAAATATTGTAACATGGGATAATAATGCCCATGGGTGGACCTTACTGTCAAAAATTTAAAATCATGCAGTCGCGAAAGTGTTAATATGAGATGATTCTCATTCATAAAGAAAGATAATAAAAAAGTTTAAACTATTTTTCAGAAAATAAAATAATTTAGGATACAAAGGGTTGATAAATAACAGTTAAAATATAAGAAATGTAATGCATAATTTCAGTGGCAAATCCTCCCCCCCCCCCTAAACTTCCCTCTTGCTGCATATGTTGATGTTTTAGAATTTTTCAACTCTGTAGCCCCTCAGAAGATATTTAATAGTTAAAACAATCCTCCCCCCTCCTAAAAATCAAATTTATAGCCATAAAATTACCGAAAAGTGATAAAAAATAAAGGGCCGTCCCTAAAAAAACGGTGGGTGATAGAGCAAATTTGACGTCATATTCGGGTTCAGGAGGTCATTTTACATAAGAATTTCCCTAAATGGTGCTGGGGGCAATTTTCATGCCTAGCAGTGTTATTCATTGGATTTTTTTTTTTTTTTTTTTTTTTTTTTTATTAAAAATTATGGAAAATTGTTTCCCAATTTTAATCCCTATATTTGGGTATAATTATAAATTAGTTATTGTGCACATGTGTTAGATTAAGTAATTTTGCTATCAAATTGACAAAACTTTAATTTTTAATTTCAAAACCCTGGCATTTTTTGTATTTGGCAATCAAAAACGTAATACGAAAATATGCATACCAGATGTATATTTTCGTAATATCTCTATCTGTTGTATGAAATATTGTTTCATATTATTGATTGCTCTCTTAATATACGCTGTTAAAATAATCATGATTTTTGAAAGGAATTAAATATATTCACCAGATAATTTGGCAATCTTTTTTCTTTTCTTTTTTTTTTTCGCCTAGAACGAAGATATCAAATCTATTCCGCTGCAAACTGCAACATATTGAACATATTGCAACATAACAACTTATATCAGATACTTTATTTAGACATTTGAAAACAAATTGAACTTCAAATTATGATAGATTATTTACCATTTTCCTTTTATTTAGCATATTAGTTGGATATTTATTGTGTAAATATCACCCTTTGAAATGAAATGTTTATGTTTACATTTGAAACTGGAAGTTTGCCATTTTTTTTTCTACAGTTTTGAAATTTTAAATTAAAATTTTAGCAATTGTACAGCAAAAATAATTCAATCTAACACATGTAGACAGTAACTTATATATAACTATATCCAAATATGGGAATTAAAATCGGGAGATAATTTCTGTAGATTTTAAATAATTTTTTTACAAAAAACCCAATTGACGATTAATATAGGAAATCTTTTTCTTGGCTCTGACGTCATCACTTCTCTTGCGTACAGTAATGCTATATTATACAAATTATTGTGTCTATGGTTTTATTTTAGTTTTATGAAATTGCCAGATTTAACAACATTTTACTTTTAGGCATTTTTTAATGTAAAGGAATACGTGTATGAAAGTAAAAAATGCATAAAAAATAAAAGTATTTTAAATACCTTCTTGACATCGTCAGAAAATAATTTTTATATTCTCCTCATCTGGCTAACCATACCTTTCTAATGATACCATTTTCAACCCTCTACTCCCATTATTAATATGTTAAAAAGGAACTACAATTTTTATGCTTGCCTTATTCGTTTTTATTTTCATTATAATTTTAATCCTTCCATAAAAGAGTAATGGCTTTCAATTGTACATTAAATCATATGGTAACAAGCATTTGTTTCAATCTTAAAAGAAGAATGAAAAATCATGTGGTTCGCATAGATTATTAACACTTTCCAACTGTATATACTTGATGCATCGCTTAACCATCAATGTACTTTACCTACATGATCCCACAACAGAAGAAAACTCAGAGAGACTAACTGAATTCATAATCACTCTTAGACATTGTTAAAAAGTGTTAAAAACCCTTAACACAAACAGAAATGCAGTTCCAGCAATTTTCAATTGCAGCTCTTAATGTATCTGAATATTTTAGTGTGACACTGTAAATCGTAGAGCTAAGTATACTATATTCTATTTAAAAAAAAAAAGAAAAATTAAACATATTACTAATAAATGTAAATTTTAATATGATTTTCCTGTTACAAAGTTTTTAAAATAGTATTTATAAAAATGCATATAATGCAATGCATTATCATTCTTTTGAGCATCCCTGTACTCAAGCCAGTTGTGCTAGTTCTACCCCTTTACTAGAGAACATTGACTACGGTCTTGCAGACAAACCAAAGTCATAAACATTTTTAAATTTTGTTAGAAAGCGTTAAAAATACTTCCCCCTTCACTTTCACTTGAACCTTTTCCTTATTATAAATGTGAAATAAACTTTTCGTAAATTCATTTCTTGATGGAGAGATTTATCAGATGAAGTTTTGTATAGTCTATTATTATTTCCAAATAAACACTTCCAAATACAGTTACTAAGCCTTATGCACCAGATAATTAGGTGTTCTTATTTAGATATGATGATACAAATCAAAGTGACACTTACTTTTTCTGTATGAAGGTAAAGCCTTTTGCAGGAAAGACTGTCTAAAAGTTAACACTTGAAATAGATTTTCTGGACACGATAGTCGAAGAATGATCGTCCTCATAACTACCAACTTTTCTAACATTTGAATGATATTTATCACCACTATGTTTTTAAAAGAGTATGTCACATATATTTTCAACGATTAAATAAGATTAAAACAATTATAAAAAATTTTGGGCACTAAGCCTTCCTTGAGAAACAGAAGACTTGGCACCTACCTATGTCGTCCTTATATATTTTATATTTATTCTTTGTTTTTTAATCTTAATTTATGTAGTTTACATACTTTAAATATATTCATAAGACTTTCTGAACTCTAAATTATTTTCTGATTCATTTATGAAACTATTTTTTCGCAAATGTATAAAACTTTCAGATATTTTTAGTTAGATACTAAGAAATTGAATAGTGTTTTCTATCTTCTTATTCTTAGTTCTATTATTTAATTAACTATGGATGATTTTGACATAAGGAGTTGAAATTTTAAAGTTGGATGAGTTTAAAAATAAGGCCGCCCTGCAAAACTGTGTCAAAAACATTTGTGGTGTCAAGAAAAAGGTCTCCGAATTTTTTAGATTTAATAAAAGTACCTTGAATGAAATCTGTTATTCAAAAAATCTTGTAGGTGGTGGAATACTTAGATCTAAAAGCAAATTGTTCAGGTTGCAGTAGCAAATCACTTCTCTCTCTCTCTCATCACTCCATCTTCCTTTTTCCCTATAATTTGAAAAAGATCTAATCTTCATTCATTATCACAATGCAAATCAAAGCATATGATTTATCAAAACTCAATATTTTGGTAATTTAACCCTTTCAGAACACCTAATTTTAATTACCAACAGCAAGTTTTTTTTTTTTTTTTTTTTTTTTTTTTTTACAGAATTTTATTTTATTAATACGAAGGAAGAAAACATTATTTATTTCTTCTGTTTTAGACTGATTCATAAATTCTTGTGGTAGTAGATTTTAAGTGAGCGAAATTTTCTTGCCTCTGAAAGGAGTAAGGAGTTTTTACACAAAGTTAAAATCTTTAAAGAAGGTCACTTTTAATTTACAATTTAATATACACACACACATTCCTTAAAAGAGAGAAAAATCAAAAATTGGCTTATGATTTTTCCTTTTTTTTTTTTTCCATTCTATATATATATATATATATTAATTTTTGCTTAATATTTTAATTATTTTGCAGGCCCTGTTATTTCGGCGGCCCTAGGCAACCGGAACCGCCTAGGTTCACCTAATGGTAAAGGGAATTCATTTCAATTCCTGAACAGCTTTCCTGGAAATGGTAAAATATAGTAAAGCACATTCACTAACAACAAGAAAGAATGTTATCGCTTAAATATTTGCAACCCTGTATATCTTTTGAAGATTATGTACAGACCACATGGTGCACTTAAATATAATCCTATAATAATAATACACGGCTCAGCCTGAAATACACTTCTATCAATTTGCAACTATTGTCGCACTTTTATTTAATTCTTTTGTGTAGCTCTGTAAACGAACGGTGAATGATTTCCCTACTATATTCTACATGAGACATGTTTTTACGTATATAAAATAAATCTATTTTTGTTTCATTTGGTTTAGTGCAGTCTGTAGATGTTAAACTCTACTTACCAGCACTTTCCCCCATAGACGTAATGTATTTTAATTCTCTTGGATGTCCCTGTACACGAACCATTTGCTTGATCTCAACGAAAAGTTTAGTGTAACATCCCTATATCATACACATTTAGAATACCAAGTTTGGACTTTCTGCTGTAATTTGTTTTTGAGATATACTGATAACAGACACACACACAGACCAACTGCTAAAAACATGATTTTTGGATTCAGTATCAAAAGTGTAAATGTTATAAAACCATTCTTCTGAATGGCTTCAAGCGAATCTTCTCGATTCTTTGTAATATAAAGATTGCAGGCTATTGCATTTAATCAAATGTCTTATTTAATAATTTCTAATCATTTTAATTTCAAAGTAATAATCTTCAAACTGATATTTTAATATTCTTCTTACCTGTAAAATTCTTCGACGTTAAAAAATGACGACTAATAACGGACACTTTTTTTTCTAGAAATAATAGCTTCTTCTTTAAGATGATAAAATATATACAGTTTATTAACTAAAATAGTTACATGATGAAAATAACACTATTTACAAAAAGTATTTACATATTCGAAATTTCACGAAAACAATTTTCTATTCGTAATATTTTAATAACTAAGCCACCAGTTTTCTATTTCGTAATGACAATGGTGGATTTTCTATTCGTAATATTTTAATAACTAAGCCGCCAGTTTTCTATTTCGTAATGACAATGGTGGTTCCATAAAAATAAATTAGGCCAAAGATGACCTGAGAGCATTCTATTTCACTGTGTTGCTCTCTTCACTAAAGACAAACTAAAACTAACTAATCTATGGGCTACTTTTTCTATTTCTTCAACGGTAGCTCCATGAATAATAAAATCAGGCCAAAAAGGCCCCGAGAGCAAACTACTATTTCATGACATTGCTCTCCATTCTAGAACAGAACTAAAACTAAAACTAATGTCCCACGAGAGTCAACAAAAAATGTTCTTCGAATTTCGTCTCAACGGGACCTCTGGCGCCCTCTAGTGAGACAAAAGTATATCAATACCTAACATCCTCCCACCTTTAATTTTTTAGGTGAGAGCTAAAAAATTAAACAGTTAATTAATTAAGAAAATTTAAACTTATAAAACTACATACTAAGAAAAATTAAAGCTATAAACTACAAATAGTAAAAATTTAAGTTACAAACTAATGAAAATAAAGAAAAATAAAAATAAAATATTTTAAAGTTCAATGCAATTTTAAAACAATTGTGATTGTCTTTCGAAAAGTTTTTTATAGTTTTTGACCACTTTCAATTTATTGTCTCTTTTGCTGCTTGTATCACTGGATCCTCAGCATCTGATATCTCTAAGGGATAGAGTTTTTGAAGTGGTCTAATCAATGTCCCAGAATGCATTTTCACTTCCACGACCCTGGCACGGCCATCTCGGCTGGGAAAAATTTTCTATTTCTACATTTTGTTGCAAATCTTCTTATTCAACAAATAATATTTACAAGTTTACTAAATTTCGAAGTTCTTTCATAATTCATAAATGGATCTACATTTTGACTCGAAAATAATGACACTGCAGTTTTCTTTCTTTCCGACATAACTAAGACTTCATTAGGGACAATCTTCGGTTGGGGCCAGTTACTTTTTTCATCTGCTAGCCATTTAGGTCCCTCCCACCATCCCGATTCAAGAAGGTATTTAGGACTACAACCACGGGAAGGCAGGTGTTGATTCATGGGAAGCGGTAAAGGCGACAGCCGATCAGAAGTAGACAGTCATGTGACCAGAAAGTGAAACAAAACTCATTCTTTTTCTTTTTTTATTATTGATTCTGTTTTTCTCTCTGAACTATTCGAAAAACTGAAGTAACTTTATTCTTGAATTGACATTCTAATATTCAGGCTGCATTCGTACAGCCAAGTAATCCATTAATTGTTATATTATTAAAACAATAAGTATTCTTCTGTTTATTCTTTATAATTCATTCAAGGCATAAAAAAATGCCTTTATACGTATTCTGAATGTTAAAACCTGTGCTAAAGTTTGTGAAAGATTCTGTTTTTATTCATAAAATTCTGAAAGAAAATCTCTGATTAAAATCTACTATAGTAAGCAATCGGATTTCATCTTTATTGACTTGTATGGCCTAAAATGTTTTTCAAGCGACTACAGGAAATGCAGGAGAGAGGTGAGTTTGCTTTTCTTTATTATTATGCATGCTAACTTAGTTTCGTTTAGTAAAATGTTTTTGATGCAGCTCAATTCTTTATGCATGAATCTAGTTATAATTAATCAACATGAGTTTTGGTCCGTCCTAGAGCCATGAGTCTATCGATGATTTATATAGATATATAAAAAAAAAAACTATATATATTTAATATGTATTTGATATTCTTATTCTTATTCTTATTCGTAATCATTTATTCTTAAAATGATTTATTTTTGTTCTTGAATGTTTGTTCTGTAATTCGAAGGCCTATAGTTATGTGTATTTAAACTTATATATTCTAAAATGCCGAAATTATCTAAGCAAGTTTTATTATTTGAAAATTTATGTAAGGAAATCGATAGTTTTAGAGATAGAGTAAAGGGGTGTAGTAAAGATGAACAATCTAAGGTTAAATTATTAAAAACCAAAGTTCAATCGTATGATCATGAAATCGCGGAAATATTTAAAAATTTATCCGCTAAAGAGAATGAGGATTATATGGATATGTATTTGAGATATAAAGGAGTGGTTTTTGATTTACTGGTGGAGTTAGAGGACAAAACAGAAGTAAACGCGTGCGATTCAGATACTCACGCGGAAAATAAAGATGAGAAAAATGGAAAATCGTCTCTTATTAAATTACCTAAATTTGATCTTCCAAAATTTTTTGGTGAAACCGAAAATTGGATTTCTTTTAAAGAAATTTTTAATTCGACAATTCTACAAAATAATCAATTATCCAAAATTGAAAAACTGCAATATTTACATTCTTCAGTGCGCGGAAACGCAGCTAAATTAATTCGAGGATTCGCTCTAAAAGAGGAAAATTTAGATCAATGTTGGGAAATATTAAATGAAAGATATGAAAATAAGAGACAATTAGCATTGAGTCAAATTAACAAAATATTTTCTATGAAAATTGTAAAAGCAAACAATGCTAAAACTTTACTTGAGTTATTAGATACTTGTAACGAAGCCGTCAGAAACTTAAAAACTTTGGGTTTAGATTCTAATGCGTTAAGCGACTTAATTATAATAAAATTCATCATGGGGAAATTGGATGAATCGTTAAAACAGAGATGGGAATTAATGTTGGATAGTGATAAATTGCCTGATCTTGATCTTTTTAGGAAATTCGTTGAGCGCGAAGCGCGCGGTGTTGAAGAGATAAAATGTAAACAAGACGTAAAATTCACTAATTCAAAGAAATCAAACGTGGTGAGTACAATCCGCGATTGTAATGAAATGCTCGCCCTCTGGTGGGCTAAGGTGAAATTATCACACCACTGCATATCCTCATATTATGCAACCGACTTTCCATGATGAAATGGCGGAGAAAGAATAATAATTACACGTGGCTGTTATATTTACTAACAACTGCAGTGTTCAGAGAGCGCCATCTATCGATCATTACAAACGCGGATTGTGAAAAAGGAAAATACGTGCATTCTTTGTAATGAGCGTCACGCGCTATTTAAATGTCCGACATTTAATTCAAAACCGGTTAAAGAAAGATGGAAATTTGTTGAATTAAATAAGTTATGTCAAAATTGCTTACGCCAAAATCATAGGCTGGAGAATTGTAGGATAAACATTAATTGTAAAAATTGTGCAGAAAAACATCATACGTTATTGCATGTTTATGGTAGAAATATAAATTCTGAAAGGGCGAATCATGTATCGCCAGATATATCAGTCTCTAATAGTGCTCAGTTTTATTCTAGTAATGTTTTGTTATCTACAGCACTAATTAAGGTTAAATCAAATCAAGGAAAAATTGTGCATTGTAAAGCTTTGATAGATAATGCTAGTCAAAATTCATTAATTACTAAGGAATGTGCTAAGCGACTAAATTTGCCCTTACGGAGCACGTCGCATAGTATAATAGGGATTAATTGCGTTTTAGCAGAAACTGCTCTCAACGAAACAGAATTTATATTCACTCCGCATTTTTCGTCGGAGTCATTTTCAGTCAGCGCTTTTACAGTTGATAGGGTTACCTCACCTCTCCCTAATTTCCAACTACCGCAACATGATTGGCCACACATAAAGGGATTACAACTAGCGGATCCCAATTATGACGTTAGTGGTCCAATCGATATTCTTCTTGGGGCAGAAATAGTCGCCTCAATCTGCAATGGCAGTCCAATTCAAGGGCCAGCAGGAACTCCTACAGCATTCCCCACAAAGCTGGGTTACCTCCTTTCAGGACGAATAAACAGTTTTCAATGTACAAATATCAGTTTAACGTGCCATATGACTATTGATGATGATATCAACAACACTTTAAAACAATTTTTTGATACAGAATCAATTCCAAATGTAGAATCAAAAAAGATAGAAAATGATCCTGTGGAAAATATTTATGTGACCACAACTAAAAGAAATAGTCAGGGAAGATATGTCGTTCACCTACCCTTTAAGCCAGATAAGGCACTAGGTGACAGTAAGTCAGGTGCTATTTCAAGATTTCTTTCCATTGAAAATAAAATTAAAAAGAACCCACAATTAAAAATGGAGTATTCGAATTTCATGAACGAATATATAAATTTGGGTCATATGACAAAATTAAATCCAGCTGAAATTAATGAAACGCCACATTATTATTTACCGCATCTTGCGGTGGTAAATGAAAACTCTGAAACAACAAAATTACGTGTAGTATTTGACGCCTCGTTTAAAACAACAAATAACAAATCTTTAAATGACATTCTATATATTGGTCCTAAACTGCAGTCGAATATTTTTGACAATTTAGTAAAATTTCGAGCCAACCCTGTAGCGTTCAGTGCAGACATAGCTAAAATGTATCGGCAAATCTTAATTGAAAGGAAACATAGAATCTACCAAAGAATTGTTTGGAGAGAATCTCCCAATGACCAATTATTTTTTTACGAATTGAATACTGTCACCTACGGAACAGCTTGTGCACCCTATTTAGCGTTACGCACCCTTAAGCAATTATGTGAGGATGAGGGACAAAATTTTCCATTGGCAGCAGAAATTGCCAAGGAGGATTTTTACATCGACGACTTATTGTCAGGGGCACAATCCCTTCAATTAGCAAAAGATAGAATAATGGAGCTGCAGGCTCTAATGCAAGCTGGAGGGTTTAAACTTAGGAAATGGGCTTGTAGCCATCCAGAAACGCTCTCTGATATTCCAGAGGAATATAAGGCTAATTCGGTCATTCATTTTTTTGAGGATAAAGAAAAAATAAATCAAAGAGTACTAGGAATGTTCTGGGATTTAAGTGAAGATACTCTTCAAGTTAGAACCTTAGCTGATCAACAAATTAATACAAAAAGACAGTTGCTGTCCGTAATTGCGCAAATTTATGATCCCCTCGGAATTATTTCGCCATCTACTATTATCTTAAAAATCATTCTACAAAAATTGTGGAAGTTGCAATCAACATGGGATGAGCCTATACCTCCAGATATTTTGCAAGAATGGAAAACTTTTTATAATGAAATTAATGAGTTTAAATCTATGTCCATTCCACGCTATGTAGGTTCAAATACTAAAGATTGTACAGTTGAACTGCATGGCTTTTGTGATGCCTCTCCGAGGGCGTATGCGGCAGTCGCATATTTAAAGATCATAACGAACACGATTCAGGTATATTTAATTGCTGCTAAAACTAGAGTCGCACCCATAAAAGAACTCACTTTACCGAAATTAGAATTGTGTGGGGCTGTACTCGTAGCTGAGTTAATTTGCAACATTCAAAAATCCCTTAAATTTACTCATTCGACATACTGGTACACTGACTCTTCTATTGTATTAAACTGGATAAATAACCCTTCAAACAAAGGAAATAGTTTCGTGGCCCATAGAGCTACCAAAATCAGAGCTCTTACTCAATTAGAATTTTGGAGACATATCCCAGGAAAAGAAAACCCGGCCGATTGTGCCACACGCGGATTGTCCCCGGCTAAGTTGAAAGCTAGAACTGAGTGGTGGGAAGGGCCAAAATGGCTCCATAGTTTTGAGCTACCACCAATGTGCACATTACATTCAGTTTCCGTTCAGAAACAAACTCATCAACATTCGACAGATTCAAGTTCTAAGCCTACACTTTCTAATAACACTTTCATATCACATATCACGAAATACTCTAACTATCTAAAACTTTTAAGAATTCTAGCTTATGTTTTGAGATTTATCAATAAAATTAAAACCAAATCAAAGGAAAGTGGTCCTTTAAAGGCCATAGAGCTAAATCAAGCGGAAATGTGGCTTGTAAAAATTATTCAAAATGCAGAATTTAGTGATGAAATTGCCTTACTAAAGAAAGGCAAACTTTTAAAACCTTCACACCATCTATTCTGTCTTGATCCTTTTCTGGATGAAGCAGGCATTCTTCGTGTTGGAGGACGCCTGCGGAACCACCCATCCTTACGATTTCAAGAAAAACACCCCATATTACTTCCCAAAGCAAATCACGTTACTTCCTTGATAATAACATATTATCATAACTTAAGCTCCCATGCTGGCCCCAATTTAGTACTTTCACTCCTTAGAAACAAATTTTGGATTCCCCACGGACGCTCCACCGTAAAATCAGTATTAAGACAGTGTATACTCTGTTTTCGACTGTCAGCTAAGCCAATAATTCCAAAGATGGGGGATCTACCCTCAGAAAGAATCACACCCATTCGGCCCTTTTCGAAGGTTGGTGTCGATTTCGCGGGACCAGTAATGACAAAATGTCAACATAAACGAAAAGCGACAACCTTTAAATCATATATTACCCTTTTCATCTGTATGGCGACAAAGGCAATGCATCTTGAATGTGTTTCAAATCTTTCTACAGAAGCCTTTCTCGCAGCCTTGAAACGCTTCATAGGTAGGCGTGGATACCCCTCTGACATATTTTCGGACAATGGCAGAAATTTTGTCGGAGCCCATTCTTACCTAAAACAGCTATTTTCTTTATTCAAAGAAGAAAAATTACAAAATTTTGCTTCCCAACACCAAATAACCTGGCACTTTATTCCCCCGTATGCTCCAAATTTTGGGGGACTCTGGGAAGCGTCGATAAAATTAGCCAAACATCATTTGGTAAAAATCACACAAGGCGCAATTTTAAATTTTGAGGAACTGTCCACTCTTCTATGTCAAATAGAGGCTGTTATAAATTCGCGGCCTCTAACACCATTGTCCAATGCTCCTAATGATATCGCAGCTTTAACACCAGGACATTTCTTGATTGGAACTGCATTATTAGAATTGCCAGAACTGCCATTAACAAACAATTCTCTTAGTCTTTCTTCTAGGTATAAGCTCTTATTGCAGATGAAGGAAACGTTTTGGAAGAGGTGGAAAGCACAATACCTGCCAACATTGCTGTATAGATCCAAAAGAACCAACAACCACCGTCACAACTTTTCTCCAGGGGAACTCGTCATCCTGAAAAATAAAGTATCACCTCCACTCCATTGGGATCTCGCCAGAATCATCAAGTTGATTCCCGGACCTGACGGAATCGCCAGGGTCCTGCAACTTAAGACCTCTTCTGCTGGAACTCTGATTCGACCGGTTACGCAGGTGATCCCTTTTCCAAGTATTTCGACTCCTGCTCCGGTGCCTTCCCGCCCCGCCCAGCCTGTTGATTCATGGGAAGCGGTAAAGGCGACAGCCGATCAGAAGTAGACAGTCATGTGACCAGAAAGTGAAACAAAACTCATTCTTTTTCTTTTTTTATTATTGATTCTGTTTTTCTCTCTGAACTATTCGAAAAACTGAAGTAACTTTATTCTTGAATTGACATTCTAATATTCAGGCTGCATTCGTACAGCCAAGTAATCCATTAATTGTTATATTATTAAAACAATAAGTATTCTTCTGTTTATTCTTTATAATTCATTCAAGGCATAAAAAAATGCCTTTATACGTATTCTGAATGTTAAAACCTGTGCTAAAGTTTGTGAAAGATTCTGTTTTTATTCATAAAATTCTGAAAGAAAATCTCTGATTAAAATCTACTATAGTAAGCAATCGGATTTCATCTTTATTGACTTGTATGGCCTAAAATGTTTTTCAAGCGACTACAGGAAATGCAGGAGAGAGGTGAGTTTGCTTTTCTTTATTATTATGCATGCTAACTTAGTTTCGTTTAGTAAAATGTTTTTGATGCAGCTCAATTCTTTATGCATGAATCTAGTTATAATTAATCAACAGCAGGTCTGCCGGATTTTGACTTCCTGGAACTAAGTACCACTGGTTAGGGTTCGTAAGTTGGCATATTTCTCTGATTCTGTTGCCCACAAAGGTACCCCATTGGTCATTTCTTTTAATCCAGGCCAAAACTGTCGAAGAATCAGTCCAAAAGTAAGTTGGTACTGTAGGGATGTCCAAAGCTTCTATGACATACTTTGATAGTCTGGATCCCAAAACAGAGGCAAGCAGCTCAAGACGAGGAATCGTTAGAGCCTTTTTTGGAGCCAACCGTGATTTTGCTCCCAAAAATTGAATTGAAACTCTTTTTTCTTCTTCGCACCGTAGAAAAATTACTGTTGCATAGGCACTTTGACTTGCATCGCAGAAAATATGTAGGGTCCAATCTTCTTTATTTCCATAACCTATTCTTCTCGGGATCTTCAATTCTGTTAGCTGTTTTAATTCGCTGTACCATTTCTGAAAGTCTCTTTGAATTTTCTCTGGAAGCGGAGTGTCCCATGCTGATTTGCTGGACCAAGATTCTTGAATTATTATATTGGCTGGTAACAACGCTGGAGCTAGAAAACCGATAGGATCGAAAATTCCTTGAGTTATGGATAGAATTTGACGTTTTGATGGATTCACTATTTCTAAGTCAAATTTATTGTAGACCATCAAGCTATCATCTGTTCTGTCCCATTTAATTCCTAAAACTGGAATTGGAGTTGAAAAGTCTTCCTTTTCATTTTCTAAAGACAACTTTTCTATTTCTTTTACAGGACCGAATTGCCACAATCTTAGGTCCATTTTAGCTTCAGCCATGATTTCTGTTGCCTTAGATTTAAATTCTTCCAATTCGGACGTGTTGTTTACAGATGTGACGCAGTTATCTACATAGAATGACTTCTGAAGTTTCTGAGCAATTGCCTTAAGTTCTTCTGGACACCCATTCAAATGATGTCTGATAACTGCGCCAAGTAAAAATGGACTGGAAGTAATACCAAACACCACTCTATTATGCTGATATACTTTAATTTCATTCGTCTTCTTCCACCACAGGAACCTTAAAAAATGCCGATCTTCCTCTTTTATTTCGATCTGAAGGAAGGCTCTTCTAATGTCGGATACAACAGCGATTGCCTTTTCTCTTAATCTTAACAATATTGCGTTAATCTCTTCTAATAAATTTGGTCCTTTAAAGAGACAATCATTCAGTGACGGTGCTCTTCCGACTTTGCATGATGCATCAAAAACTGGTCTGATGGAGGTGGTAGAACTATCAGGCTTGATGACTGGATGGTGGCATAAGTAGTGTTCCCTAACTTCTTTCAGTTCTGTCTGAGGGACTTCCTGTATGACATTTTCTCTTTGCCATTCCTTGAAAATTAGATCATAATCCTCAAATTTATTTAATTTCTTTAATCTTCGGGTAGTACTGAATAATCTTCTTTCCGCTTCATTTCTATTTGAGGGAATATTGACATTGTTGGAAATCCATGGAAGGCCCACTCGATAACGACCATCTTTATTTCTGGTGAGTTGTCTAAGAAACATATCGTGGGCTTGCTCTTCTTCTTCTCTTTTGGACAAGGTTTGTGCAGGGTCGTTGATTCCTATCGTTTCGAGTCGCCACAAGTCTGGAACATTCCAATCTTTTATGTACAGATTTGTCATCAATACCGCTGTACCGCTATTCAAGCAACCCTGAGATGGAAGCCCTGTTTTTCCACAAACTGTCCATCCAAGTTTGGTTTCTATCGCTGTGAGTCCATTTTCTAATTGCTTGACTCGACCCGTTAACAGTTGACCGTAAACGTCACTCCCGATCAGGATTTCTATTTCCGTACTACCAGGGCCGATATCGGACAACCACAGCTTATTTTTCTTGAGTTCTCTGCACAGATTTCCCTTTGGAATTCGAGGAATTTCACCACAAATTTTCTCTTGGTCTAAAAGATCGAGCTGATGTATGGAACTGACCCAATTATTCGATGCACCCACTGTAACTCTAAATTTATTATGCTGTTTAGCTTCTATCTGTGTACCCCCAAAAACTGTATGGGCAATTACTTCTGTTCCAATGGGTTTGAGCTTGAGCTCTTTCGCAGTTTTCTTTAATATGTAACTTTTCTGGGAACCACAGTCCATAAGACAACGCACCCTTTTTTGGCCTTTTTCCCCTTTTATATTTATTTCTAACGTCATAAGGGCTATTTCCTGGGAGCATTGTTTGGCGACAGTGTTCTGTATTACTTCGGGAGGTTTGCTTCTACTATTTTCACCCCCTTTCCTTATCTCTGGACAAAATAGTTCTGTGTGTGGTTTCGAACAAACGTGGCACTTAATAAAAACCTTGCACGTTTTTGCCCGGTGTCCAAAACGTAAACATTTCAAACAGCAATTTTTTTCTTTTACTTTATTTTTCTTTTCGTCAAGGGAGAGCGATCTGGCTGTTATGCAGTCTTTACTCTCATGCGTTTTTCCGCAAAATATACAGCTTAATTCTTTTGCAGCGAATAAGCCTGTAGCAGTGGGGACCCTGTTATCTCTCTTGTGGAATTTATTTTTAACATTTTCCTTGGGTGAATTAATTTCAAAACCCGACCTGGCTAATTGTAACCTTTCTTCACCTGCCACTTCCCTTTTCAAAAAATTCAGCAATAGTGACAAGTTCGATTTCTGTGTGGTTTCCTTGGCATCTAACTCAGTAGAATCTTCCCTGGCCCCAACATTAAGTCTTTGAAACGTTCTAATAATATCTTCGGGTAAACAGGATTCTATCATTGGGTACAGCCACGCAGAGTTCTGATCAATGTTTACACCCATGCTTTCCAGTGATCTCAAGTGTGCTTCTATCTTGGTCACTAAATTACACAAATTTTTGCTATTTCCCCTAGTCTGTACATTAGCTGTAATTAATTTCAAAAATTCCCGAACATATACTTCGATTAAGATATCTTTATCCCCATAGCGTTCTTCAAAAGCCTTTACTGCCTTTAAATAATTTTCTGATGTTACGGGGTAACTTTCGAGTAATTCTCTGGCTCGAGTTCCTGGTTCTACGCATTGTAAAAGGTACTGAAATTTGTCAGCGTTGTCTAATTTTTCATCCTCGTGAATTTTCTTAAATTGGGCCCAAAAGGGCAAATAATTTATCAATTTTGAATCAAATTTCTTGATAGCTAATTTTGGTAATTTATATCGCTTTGTTTTCAAGTTTGTTTCGCTTTCTATTTTATTTTGGCTTGTGTAATTAAAATTTACATTTGAATTTAACTTTTCATTAATTAGTCTTTTAACTGTGATAAATACATCACAGTATGCTTCGCTTTCTTCGGCTTCTTTTATAATCAAAGCTTCATCGCATTTACTATCTTCCGACATAATGTCCAATATCTCATTATCAAATGCTTTTAATTCTGTCATTAAACCCTCTAATTTATTTAAATTATCTAAAAGTATACCCTTCTCAAGATCTTCTTTCTCTAGTTCAGTTTTTAAAATATTTAAAGTTTTAGTAAAGGAAGATCGTAATGGTGTTCTACGTCTTTTTATTTTTTCCATTTCTGATTTTTAAACAAAAACAGAACAGTTTTATGTTAATTAAGCAATTACTCATTATTTATGCCTTTTAATTTAAATGTAAAAACCTTCAGTCTTCTATTTACCAAGAAGATTTTATTCTAAGAACAACTTGTAAAAAATTCTATTTGGAGAGCCATTTTCTTTTCGTAAAATGTAAACAAAAGAAAATAACCATTTATTATTTTTTATTTTATTCTTATAGCAATATTTATTTCCAACTGAATAATAATTTTTATTTATTTATTAACTGTAAAAATTTACCGAATTAAACAATCACAAAATCCAATCCAAGAAGAAATTAAAATCGAAACTTTCATTGATTGCATACTCTGTTTTCATTCATAAATTCTAAAATAATACTTTATTTCATTATCATTGCGAAACAAAAAATAAAACAATAAACATTCACTGCAATCAGATTTTGACATCATCTAATATTTAACCATGAAAAAATGCTTTTTTATTCTTTCTTTCATCAAATTATGCTTCCTTTTCAAGGTCAACTCAATACTCAATTGCTTTTTTTTTTTTTTTTTTCTACTTTTATTTATTTCAATCATAAAAAACAACGATCTTATTTTGACCTTGATAAATTTACGTTTTAAATGTACAAATAGAACAAATAAAAAATCTTGTTTTATTTCAATCAATCAGACATTTTTAATTTTATTGACTTTGAAAAAGGAATATTCTATATTCTAAATAATTTCAATCTTAGATATCTTTTGAAAAACATTTCATATAATAATAATATAATCTTTAAACCATTTATTATTTCAAATGAAAATAATTCTTTTCTTTTCAGTTAATATAAACAATATTAATATAAACGATATTTCCTGTATTTAATATAAACAATACATCCTGATGTGGCGGACGCCATAAAATTATGTTATAAAACCATTCTTCTGAATGGCTTCAAGCGAATCTTCTCGATTCTTTGTAATATAAAGATTGCATTTAATCAAATGTCTTATTTAATAATTTCTAATCATTTTAATTTCAAAGTAATAATCTTCAAACTGATATTTTAATATTCTTCTTACCTGTAAAATTCTTCGACGTTAAAAAATGACGACTAATAACGGACACTTGTTTTTCTAGAAATAATAGCTTCTTCTTTAAGATGATAAAATATATACAGTTTATTAACTAAAATAGTTACATGATGAAAATAACACTATTTACAAAAAGTATTTACATATTCGAAATTTCACGAAAACAATTTTCTATTCGTAATATTTTAATAACTAAGCCACCAGTTTTCTATTTCGTAATGACAATGGTGGATTTTCTATTCGTAATATTTTAATAACTAAGCCACCAGTTTTCTATTTCGTAATGACAATGGTGGTTCCATAAAAATAAATTAGGCCAAAGATGGCCTGAGAGCATTCTATTTCACTGTGTTGCTCTCTTCACTAAAGACAAACTAAAACTAACTAATCTATGGGCTACTTTTTCATTTCTTCAACGGTAGCTCCATGAATAATAAAATCAGGCCGAAAAGGCCCCGAGAGCAAACTACTATTTCATGACATTGCTCTCCATTCTAGAACAGAACTAAAACTAAAACTAATGTCCCACGAGAGTCAACAAAAAATGTTCTTCGAATTTCATCTCAACGGGACGTCTGGCGCCCTCTAGTGAGACAAAAGTATATCAATACCTAACAGTAAATATAACGAAAACTTACTTTCAAAAATTTAACCCAAAAACAATACTTTCTCTACCTTATGGGTAAGAGAAGGTAAAAAAGAAAAAGAAGGAAAGTAAGTAAGTAACATTCTATTTTTATTTCTGGTCTGGCAGCATTTTAAATCAAAATGAAGAATTTCCCTATGTGTAATAGAAGATTGAAATCTAGTAGAATAAATTCAGTTATATATAATATGTTATGAAAAGGACTTTTAAAGCTCTTATGGAGTTACATGAGCTTCAAAGGCTTTACAAAAAAAAGCATATTTCCTCTTTTCCCTCGCCTCTTAATAATGTAATTATTTAAAATCATAATTTTCAAAATAAACTATATTTTTATTTATTTATTTTTTAACAATTTTAAAAGCAAGGAATATTAGATAAATCAAAATATACCTAAAAAGAAATTAAATTTTATGTGCATTTTTTTTAAACAATTAGATAATACTAGCAGGCAACGCCCGCTTCGCTGGTCCCTATTTTTAAATGAATCACTATAATGAATTCTCAAAATTGCATTAATTTTTATCATATGAAAAGAAAGAGAAACAAAATCTGAGTAGGAAAAATGTCGCACCGGGTTCTCACTGCCTTCGGAAAAAATTCCCAAAATGCTCTAACTCTTATTTCTATTATTTTCCCACTTCGCCCCCCCCCTCCTGTCTATCCTAATAATTTTACAAATTTGAACTATCCGCAATCGATTTGTAAGTATCAAAAACCTCTATGCACCAGTTTTGAACGATATATCTCTATTTTTATTTTTTTACCGCTCTACTCCCCCCCCCTTCCCGCCCTCCCAATAATTTTAAAAACTCGAAAATATCCGCAATCGAATTGTAGGTATTGGAAACCTCTATGTACCAATTTTGAATGATCTAACTCTATTTTCTTTTTTTTTGCCCCTCTGCCCCCCCCTTCCCGGCCCTCCTAATAACTTTATACTTTCAAAAAAATCCCCATTCGACTTGCAGGCCTCTAAAACCTATCTGTACCGATTTTGAACGGCCTAACTGTATTTCTATTTGTTTTTTACCATAGCCCCCCCCCTTACCGCCCCCCTTCCCGCCCCACCTAATAATTTTAAAAATTCGAAAGTATCCGCAATCGATTTGTAAGTATCGAAAACATCTATATACCAATTTTGAACGATCTAACTCTATTTTTATTTTTTTGCCCCCCTCCCCCCCCTCTCCCCTCCCCCTTTCCCGGCCCTCCTAATAACTTTACACTTTCGAAAATATCCCCATTCGACTTGCAGGCATCTAAAACCTAACTGTACCAATTTTGAACGGCCTAACTGTATTTCTATTTGTTTTTGACCATAGCCCCTCCCTTACCGCCCCCCCCCTTCCCGCCCCACCTAATAATTTTAAAAATTCGAAAGTATCCGCAATCGATTTGTAAGTATCGAAAACATCTATATACCAGTTTTGAGCGATCTAACTCTATTTTTATTTTTTTGCCCCTCTCCCCCCCCCCCTCTCCCCTCCCCCTTTCCCGGCCCTCCTAATAACTTTACACTTTCGAAAATATCCCCATTCGACTTGCAGGCATCTAAAACCTAACTGTACCAATTTTGAACGGCCTAACTGTATTTCTATTTGTTTTTGCCCCATAGCCCCCCCCCCTTCCCGCACCTCCTAATAATTTTATAAATTCGAAAATATCCGAAATCGATTTGTAGGTATCGAAAACCTCTATATACCAATTTTGAACGATCTAACTCTCTTTTTATTTTTTGCCCCCCCCCCTCTCCCCCCCCTGCTGCCCCACCTCGGGGCTGAATTTCTAAAATTCCAGAAATTGGTTTTTAGATATTTGCATTAGCTATATTTTAGAGCAAAAATTTCACGCATATCTATTTTTTTGTTTGAGATATATAGGATTATGCGAAATCACGTTTTTACGCATGTGAAATCACGTTTTGCCCCCCCGCCCCCCTTGGGGACCGAATTTTGAAAATTCCAGACATTGGTTTTTAGACATTTGTGTTAGCTATATTTTAAAGCAAAAATTTTACGGATATCTGTTTTTTTTTGTTTGAGATATGAAGGATTTTGTGAAATCACGTTTTTCCCCCCTCCCCCCCCTTGGGGGGCGAATTTTGTAAAATCGCTTCTTAGTGGATGCCTACGTCATGGAAAGAACATTGTCACAAAATTTCATGCTTCTAGGTCCAGGGGTTTGGTCTGGGCGTTGATAGATCACCCCCTCACTCAGGAAGTCTTCTTTTATATATATAGATTATGCGAAATCACGTTTTTACGCATGTGAAATCACGTTTTGCCCCCCCCCCGCCCCCCTTGGGGACCGAATTTTGAAAATTCCAGAAATTGGTTTTTAGACATTTGTGTTAGCTATATTTTAAAGCAAAAATTTTACGGATATCTGTTTTTTTTGTTTGAGATATGAAGGATTTTGTGAAATCACGTTTTTCCCCCCCTCCCCCCCTTGGGGGGCGAATTTTGTAAAATCGCTTCTTAGTGGATGCCTACGTCATGGAAAGAACATTGTCACAAAATTTCATGCTTCTAGGTCCAGGGGTTTGGTCTGGGCGTTGATAGATCACCCCCTCACTCAGGAAGTCTTCTTTTATATATATAGATAATATATATATGTTACCGTTAAAGCGCGAAACCCGTTAATCTGAAGATTACCTAGCTAATCTGCAGATTAACTAAAATGACCCGTTAAAGTGCGGAATAAAGAGTTTTCCGCATTTTAACTAGGTAATCTGCAGATTAACGGCTTATGTGTCGTTAAAGTTCAAATGTTTGTTTCCAGCCTTAGTTTTTTTACATTCACTAAGACTCCTATAACACGAGCTGGCTCACAGCTGATCATTGTTGCCCAGCGGAAATATAGCTTGGCGACGTTTAGTTGCAGACGTATTACTCGACGTCTTTATCGCCTAAAATGGCGAGTTTGCCTAAACAGAAGAGCGAATTATTGTTTGTACTTGATAAGTTTGGCGGTAATATTTGGCAAAATTTTCTTATACCCTTGTGAAAAGTAGCCATCACTGTTGCTGTTAAATTAGTTAATTTTAAATACATACACGTTGAAAAGTAGTGTAGGTTGTAAAATACAACATTTTGATAATCAAACAGCAATAAAAACAAATAATTGATACAAAAAATGCATGAAAACATATCATAATTACACTTCATATTTGTGATTGAAAGCTAAGCATACAATTTTCTTTTGAACAATTAATAGCCCATTTGTTTCGCCTTTCTTCATCTGTTGGAAATCTAAACGTTCTAAAAGCAGTTCTGACATGATTTGAGCAATTTTCAGCTGCAAAACCTCCGTTTTATGTGATCTGATAACACTTGAAATTCGGACCGCGTGGGCAACAATCGCTGAGTGGGAAACAAAATGCCTGATGAGCCAGCCTGTATTGAAGGAGCTCTAACATTCACTATGACGTCAAACAGTCATGTGATACAGATACGCGAATCCCAGATTAGTCTGTGACGCGATTGACCTTCAAACACAAACCGAAACTTTTATCCCTTCCTCTCCGCTGTGATAAACAGTAAGCACAAAACGTGGATCATCGAAGCTATGACATTAGATTTCTTATTATGACCAACACAAATTTTAAAGTACAAGTAAATTATAATTGTTTTGAGTTTATTTCTTCTTTTTTCTAATTCTGTCAATATAAGTTTGATAAAGGTCTGCATTTTATTAATGAAATATAATCTTAATTAAAAGCTCTGTCTCGTGAAACTTCATTTTAAATTATAAATCTTAAATTTACAGCACAGTAATTATTTTCTCCCGAAATAAAACTATTAAATTACAACTTTTTAAAACTACTTTATTTAAAAATTGATTTAAATTACTATTACTTACTGAAAAAAAGAACAGATGTATTATTTTTTAACTCTGGAAAATATGGCATTCAATATTATGGCATTGTTCAATAAATACTTAATATGAAATTTTTATGCATCTTTTAGCATTTCATTACAATTTTTCTTTTTTGTTTTTTTCAATTTCAAGTTTCCTTTATATATTTTATATATCATGATTATATTTTTATTTTTAATTTTGTTCGCTTTTTCAAATAATTTCGTTGTAGTTTATCACATAAAATGTGTTAATAAAGGTTTTTTTTTTTTTTTTTTTTTTTTTTTAATTGTAAAATTAATATATTTCCTAAACCTGTACAGATATATGTATGCTGCAAAATATAGTTTAATAAAGCATTGGAAAAGTGTCATTTTAATTTTCATGCGTTCTAAAAATTATTAAAGCAGTTTTAATTATTTGAAGTGCTTCTTAAAATGCTTTTGATTTGTCTAATTTAATATTTCTTTAGCGAATTAAAAATTGGTGCATAACTTTTTTTAAAATATAGTAATAGCAATATAAGTTGTTAATAAAAAGTTTTTTTTTTTTTTTTTTTTTTTTTTTTTTTTTTTTAATTTAAATGATTAAATATTTTTATTTGAAAAGAAATCGTTTCTGTATTACAATTCTAACAATCATTTATAAAATAGACTTTATTGATAGCTATTAAAGATATTATATTTCATATTAAAAATGCATAACATCTTCAAACTTATATTGACAGAATAAAAAAGATGAAATAGATAAAACAAATACAACTTTAAAACACATACAGATTAAAATAAAGAAAGAAAAGAAAAGCAAACTAATCTTTTTTTTTTTTTTTTCCCGAATGAAAAAAACAAATACAACACAGCGTGCTGTAAAATTATACCACTAGAGGTCTTATTTTCACTTTAACGAGTGCCTAGTAGGTAATGTGCAGATTATCTAGGTAATTCGCAGATTACCTAGGTAATTTGAGAAATAGAACAATTTTCCTCACTTTAACGGATCACCCTAGTTAATGTGCAGATTACCTAGCTAATCTGCAGATTAACTGATTTCTGCACTTTAGCGGTAACATATATACAGAATCAGATGCTCGCTTTAAGGTCAAAGGGCAGCGTGTTAGTAGATCATTCATCCAAATCCACTTTAGGAAAGGAAAAAAGTAGCAAGCTATTGAACCTTAAGTATGTTTATCTTTCAGTTAAGTGATAAGAGTTGTGTATTATTTGTTCCTTCTATAATATTTGTGCTTATCAATTTAATTTTTAGATTTATAATGTCTAAGAGATTCAGCAAAGCCAACGAAAATGTTAAAAGAAATTAATGATATATTTGCAACAATAACCAAAATAATTATAAGATAAAAAATTTTTTATAAACCATGTTTTTTAATTTTCTGTTGAATCATATAAACGCTACTGAAGGCAGCCGGAACCCCAGCAACTGGATAAAAGTATTAAAAAAATTCCTTGCTATCGTCTTTTGAGCTATTATAAAAGTTTCAAATGGCTATCTAGCCGGGAAGTTAGTTAAAAGTTGATTGCAAGCTTTGTACTGGAAACGCTGCCGAAGGCAGCAGGGTCCCGAAGCAATTGGATAAAAATATTTTTAAAAAGCATTTTCACCGTATTCTGAACTATTCCGAAAGTTTCAAATGTCTAGCTACTCGGGAAGTTAGTTAAATAAATTTTCTGTTGAATCATATGAACGCTGCCGAAGACAGTAGGGACCTGAAACAGTTGACTAAAAGTATTTAAAAAAATGTATTGCCACCGTGTTCTGAGCTATCCTGAAAGTTTCAAATATCTAGCTAGTCGGGAAGTTAGTGAAAAATCGATTGCAAGCTTTGTACTGGTAACGCTGCCGAAGGCAGCAGGAACCCGAAACAGTTGGCTAAAGGTATTTAAAAAAATGCATTTTCACCGTGTTCTGAACTATTCTGAAAGTTTCAAATGTCTAGCTAGTCGGGAAGTTAGTTAAATAAATGTTCTGTCGAATTATATAAGCGCTGCCGAAAGCAGCGGGACCTGAAATATTTGACTAAAATTATTAGAAAAATGTATTGTCACCGTGTTGTGAGCTGTTCTGAAAGTTTCAAATGTCTAGCTAGTCGGAAAGTTAGTGAAAAATCGATTGCAAGCTTTGTACTGATAACGCTGCCGAAGGCAGCAGGAACCCGAAACAGTTGACTAAAGGTTTTAAGGAAATGCATTTTCACCGTGTTCTGAACTATTCTGAAAGTTTCTAATGTCTAGCTAGTCGGGAAGTTAGTTAACTAAATTTTCTGTCGAATCATATAAGCGCTGCCGAAGGCAGCGGGACTTGAAATAGTTGACTAAAATTATTAGAAAAATGTATTGTCACCGTGTTGTGAGCTGTCCTGAAAATTTCAAATATCTAGCTAGTCGGGAAGTTAGTTAAAAATCGATTGCAAGATTTGTCCCTGACAAACCCACAAACAAACAAACAAGAATCGAAGTTAATAAAAACATGGTAAAATATGATTTTTGAAAATTTTAAATTATTATTTTAAAATTTCATTTAAAACTATACTGTTTAAAGTACACTTTTTCATTAATACATTATTCTAAACACTGACCCATACGATAGGTAAGTTAATATTTTGGTAAAAAATGGGAGAGTGTGATTTTTGCAAATTCTGTATTTGGATTTTCGGCTGGGGTCAGATATCCAAAATCAGGTCGGTCCTATGTCTCTATGGACTGACCCGATGCTGTCATTTATAAATGAGTTTGACTCTAAAATTTTTTTTTCATGCCAAAATATACTCAAAATATTTTGAAATACGATTTTTAAATAAAAAAGATAAATACCCTTTAAAGACAAAAAAAAAAAAAAAAAAAAAAAATGCAATTATACAGATTTATTTAATTTAGTTTTTTTTTCCCCTCTCACTCTTTCAAAATATTTAAGTATTAGAAACTTTTTCTCAAGAAAAAGTGAAATGCAAATTTTCCAGGGCATAGATTTGATATGATGTCCTTGGCGAATTTTGTATTTGGCAATCAAAAATGTTATACGAAAATATACATACTTTTGTAATATATATTGTACAAAGTATTGTTTCATATTATTGATTGCTCCCTTAATATAAATTCTTAAAATAACCATGTTTTTCGAAAAGAATTAAATACGTTCTTCAGATAACTCAGTGATCTTTTTTTTTTTTTTTTTTTTTTTTCCACCAAGGACTACAGCAAAGCGATGGACTACAGATATCAAATCAGCATGAGAAATTGCCAGCAAGAAACTTAATTTTCTAAAAGTAAAAAAAAAAAAAAAAAAAAAAAAGTACCTAGTTCATTTTTTCATTGAAAATATCTAAGATAACGCTTACTATTTATTTGCAGACAATAAATATATTTTACTAATAGCAGCAGTGACATTTATTTATGTATTACACCACTGTTTATATTTGATTTCCCTGAGAAAAATGACATCAGAGACAGAAAAAACGTAATGAGAGAAACTATTTGCAAGTTGGTAAATTGAGTACCTTTGTTAACGCGAGGTTTTTAATTGGTAACTTCATTAATTAATCTGACAGAAATTTCTAACCAATTGAAATGTGTACCTTGGAGTATTCAGCAAACATTGATACCTCTCATAATGTTGAGGACCCTCCTGTTTACAAGGAGATGTCGCAGACCGAAAGAAAAAAAAAAAAAATATCTAACAGCAGCAACAGCATTTTTTTTTTTTTTTTTAATATATAGAGATAATAGGATTAAATTAAATTATTTATAGCATATACTATAATTAGAGTTTTTAATGACATAATACGATTAAATTAAATTATTTTTTTTTTTAAATCAGAATTTTGAAAAGCATCGTGGCAATCCAATTTTCATATAAGGTAATTTTTATGATGTCACAGCTTATTAAAGTAGAATTCTGTGCTATAATTGAAGGGTGAAGTTTTGAGTTGTCTAACTACTTATAAAATCACTTTTGCCTGTTTTTTTTTTTTTTTTTTTTTTCGGGGGGGGGTATTTCTAGGTCATATTGGGTTAATTTCAAAAGGAACATAATTTTTTATCAGTGGAAGGTCATTTCCTGTCAAATACGTTTTTACATTCTCTCAGGACTGCCACTAAGCATTAAGCAAATCGGGCAATGTCTGAGGATAGCACTCAAATCATTAAAATAAATGAAGCACAAAAAAAAAAAGTAAAATTGAAAGGAGGAAAAAAAAAATTACACAAAAAATATATATTTCTAAAAAAAAGTATTTTTTTTTTCCTTTTCTTTTCCCCTAACAAACGAATCTAAACTGGGTGACAAAACTACTGTTAGTAAAATTCGCCAATCAGTCAATAAAGACCCATAAAAAGAATGGTATGAAAAATGTGAAGACACAAAGTCTTCGGATTTGAAATAGAAAACTAGTTGGCATCGGTGGACTCTGCTCAGTTCCCCATCATATGTATGTTCTACTAAATTTCTATTGCAGAACATATAAAATTCATGTTAAAAGAAATGAATTTGACCAGACGCTTGAGACAGTGACAGAACGAAATCCCCGCCTAATAGGCTACCCGCCGTTCAGTTCTATATATTTCTCTTATTCTAATCTATTAATTTATTTTATTGGGGGTCAGTTTCGTAGTTTAGCGTTCGTGCTTATTTCCAATGCAATAATCTCCAAAATGCATATTTATATGGAATATCGCCCCCTTTTGCTATATTATCTTAAATTTCGAATAACTTACGAAATTTTCCTGTTAGAATAATATTTGTAGTCAATCATGTTCAAACAAGTACCATAAATGTTATTTTGAAGTTGTCTGATATATTTATGATCCTCAAAATGGACGTTTATGCTCAATTTTGCCCTATTATGCCATGTTAAGTAAATCGTAAATTCCAAAAAACTTACGAATTTTTTTAAATTGGAAAAATCATAGTCTATGATATTTATGCCAGTATCCTAAATAATGTTTCAAAAGTGGTTTGACATCTTTACGGTGAAAATATCGCTCAAGATTGACGTTTATGTGAAATTTTACTCTATTCTGCCATGTTAAGAAAATCATTAATTTCCAATAACTTACGAAATTTTTATATTGGAAAATTCATAGGCAATAATATTCATGCCAGTGTCCAAAATAATATTTCAAAAGTGGTCTGACATCTTTCCAATGAAAATATCCCTCAAAATTGACGTCTATGTGAAATTTTGCCCTATTCTGCCATGTTAAGAAATTCGTAAATTCCAAATAACTTGCGAAACTTTCAAAGTAGCATGTTTATAGTTAATGATGTTCATTCCGAATTCAAAACTGATATTTTAAAACTGTCCTGACATCTTTACAGTAAAAGTTTTATACTTAATGGATGCTTAAGTGAAATTTTGCCCTATTCTCCCATGTTAAGAAAATCGTAAATTTATAATAACTTACGAAGTTTTTTAATTCGAATGTTGCAAATGAATAGGGTTTTTGCCAGTGTCGAAAGTAATATTTTAAAACTGATCTGAGTTCTCTGCGACTATTTGTTCTTAAGATATCGTGTACACAGACTAACAAACTCACTAATGGACAAACAAACTAACAAACACCCTACAGACGGACACCATACAAATTTTGTCATTTTCGGATTCCTCACACCTGAAAACGTGTAAAAAAGTAAAAAAACCGAGGCAAAAATTCAAATCAGCACTATTATAAAACTATTTAACTGATTCAATCATTTTATTTTATTTTATTCACAAATAGCTGGTTAAGCAGATTTCCTCTTTCTTTCCATGTTATCCAATGGGATTTTCGTTGCTTCGCTTTATAAGAATATCTCATTCAAAAATGAAGTTTTTCGAATTCTGTTTTTTGAATATTACTCTTTGAATAGGTCGCCTTTTAGCTTAGTGAGAAATTTTTTGAAAAAATAAATTTAAATATTTCGTTTAGAGATCCAAACTTAAAGGCTTAAATTTACTTAATGTAACAAAATATCTAAGTTAATTTTTTCAAAAACTGCTCACTAAGCTAAATGGCGACATATTCAAAGAGTAATACTATTCAAAAAACAGAATTCGAAAAACTTCATTTTTGAATGTGATATCCTTATAAAACGAAGCAACAAAAATCGCATAGAATAACATGGGAAGAAAGAAAGAGGGAATCTGACTGATGTACAGCCCTTCTTTACACTGTTTAAAGTAGAAATAAATACACTAGACTTCCGATAACCCGTGCCGTGACACTGAATTATATGTTTTCTTAGATATTTTATGTTCACACTTTATTTTCTACTAGCTGACCCGTCCTACTTCGCACGGATGAACAAATTTTAGTTAACGATGAATTGATATGCAAAAAATAAAAAAAATATCAGTTTATATGTTATAGTCAGGCAATATTATCAACTGAAAAGTCAAAATATAATTTTACAATTATTTTTTTCAATCAGTTGTTAAATGTTGGTAATTTTTACTTTATGTTATTTATTTATTTATTTCATAAAAAGAAGCATGTCTTTACTCATGAATAAAAAATATTGAAAATTAAACCTATCCGCGATTGTAATGAAATGCTCGCCCTCTGGTGGGCTAAGGTGAAATTATCACACCACTGCATATCCTCATATTATGCAATCGACTTTCCATGATGAAATGGCGGAGAAAGAATAATAATTACACGTGGCTGTTATATTTACTAACAACTGAGATACGTTAACTTGGCCCCCCCACCTTCGAGTTTTTAAATTTCAAATACATCAGGAATTAGCTCTCAATTAGCTCTAATTTGCTCTCTAATATTAGAATTTGCTCTGGGTATGGAATCGAGATATAACAAGTTTAAAGGTGGGGGGGCCAAGTTAACGCTAGCCCCCCCACATCCGAAATTTTAAATTTCAAGAACGTCAGGAATTAGCTCTCAATTAGCTCTAATTTGCTCTTTAATATTAGAATTTGCTCCGGCTTTGTTAACGAGATATTTCAATTTAAAAGAAAGGGGGGAAGGAAGGGGGGGAAAGCAAAATTGCAGCTATCGAAATTTCAAATGCGTCAAATTTTAGCTCTCAATTAGCTCTAATTTGCTCTCTAATATTAGAATTCTATCTGGGTAAGTTATCTAGATATATCAGTTTGTTTGTGGGGTGGGGGGGCTAAGTTAACGCTGGTACACCCGACTCCCTATTACAAATAAAAAAATTTCGGTAGTGCCAATATTTAGCTCTCAATTAGCTCTAATTTGCTCCCTAATATCAGAATTTGCTCCGGCTTCGTTAACGAGATATTTCAATTTAAAGGAAGGGGGGGGAAGGAAGGGGGGAAAGCAAAATTACAGATATCGGAATTTCAAATATGCCAAATTTTAGCTCTCAATTAGCTCTAATTTGCTCTCTAATATTAGAATTCGCTCTGGGTTAGGTATCGAGATATATCATATTTTTGGTTTTGTGGGGGGGCTAAGTTAACGCTAGTACACCCGACTCCCTATCACATATAAAAAAATTTCGGTAGTACCAATATTTAGCTCTCAATTAGCTCTAATTTGCTCTCTAATATCAGAATTTGCTCCGGCTTCGTTAACGAGATATTTCAATTTAAAGGAAAGGGGGGAAGGAAGGGGGGAAAGCAAAATTACAGATATCGAAATTTCAAATATGCCAAATTTTAGCTCTCAATTAGCTCTAATTTGCTCTCTAATATTAGAATTCGCTCTGGGTTAGGTATCGAGATATATCATATTTTTGGTTTGGTGGGGGGGCTAAGTTAACGCTAGTACACGCGACTCCCTATCACACCTAAAAAAATTTTGGTAGTGCCAATATTTAGCTCTCAATTAGCTCTAATTTGCTCTCTAATATCAGAATTTGCTCCGGCTTCGTTAGAGTGATATTTCAATTTGAAGGAAAGGGGGGAAGGAAGGGGGGAAAGCAAAATTACAGATATCGAAATTTGAAATATGCCAAATTTTAGCTCTCAATTAGCTCTAATTTGCTGTCTAATATTAGAATTCGCTCTGGGTTAGGTATCGAGATATATCATATTTTTGGTTTGGTGGGGGGGCTAAGTTAACGCTAGTACCCCCGACTCCCTATCACAACTAAAAAAATTTTGGTAGTTCCAATATTTAGCTCTCAATTAGCTCTAATTTGCTCTCTAATATCAGAATTTGCTCCGGCTTCGTTAACGAGATATTTCAATTTAAAGGAAAGGGGGGAAGGAAGGGGGGGAAGCAAAATTACAGATATCGAAATTTCAAATACGTCAAATTTTAGCTCTCAATTAGCTCTAATTTGCTCTCTAATATTAGAATTCTATCTGGGTAAGTTATCTAGATATATCAGTTTGTTTGTGGGGTGGGGGGGCTAAGTTAACGCTGGTACACCCGACTCCCTATCACAAATAAAAAAATTTCGGTAGTGCCAATATTTAGCTCTCAATTAGCTCTAATTTGCTCTCTAATATCAGAATTTGCTCCGGCTTCGTTAACGAGATATTTCAATTTAAAGGAAAGGGGGGAAGGAAGGGGGGAAAGCAAAATTACAGATATCGGAATTTCAAATATGCCAAATTTTAGCTCTCAATTAGCTCTAATTTGCTCTCTAATATTAGAATTTGCTCTGCGTTACGTATCGAGATATATCATATTTTTTGTTTTGTGGGGGGGGGGGGGGCTAAGTTAACGCTAGTACACCCGACTCCCTATCACATATAAAAAACTTTCGGTAGTGCCAATATTTAGTTCTCAATTAGCTCTAATTTGCTCTCTAATATCAGAATTTGCTCCGGCTTTGTTAACGAGATATTTCAATTTAAAGGAAAGGGGTTAAGAAAGGGGGAAAAGCAAAATTACAGATATCGAAATTTCAAATATGCCAAATTTTAGGTCTCAATTAGCTCTAATTTGCTCTCTAATATTAGAATGCTATCTGGGTACGTTACCGAGATATATCAGTTTTTTTTTTTTTTTTTTTTTTTTTTTTTTGTGGGGTGGGGGTGAGGGCTAAGTTAACGCTGGTACACCCGACTCCCTATTACAAAAAAAAAAAAAAAAAAAGAAAGAAAAATCGTAATGCTAATATTTAGTTCTCAATTAACTCTAATTTTCTGCTTAATATCAGAATATTCTCTAGCTTCGTTAACGAGATATTTCAATGTAAAAGAAAAGGAGATGGGGGGGGGGGGAGAAAAATTGAAAATATCGAAAGTTCAAATGTGCCAAAATTTAGCTCTCAATTAGCTTTAATTTGCTGCATAATATTAGAATTCGCTCTGGCTTAGTTATAGAGATATATCAGTTTTATTGCGGGTTGAGGATAAATTGGGGGGGGGGGGGACTTTACGCTAGTCCCACCGAGACTCCTATTTCGAATGACGAAATTTCGAAAGTGCTAATATTTAGCTCTTAATTTGTTCTAATTTGTTTGCTAATGTTAGAATTTGCGCTGGCTTCGTTAACAAAATATTTTAATTTAAAGGAATGGGCGGAAAGCAAATTTGTAAATATGAAAGTTTGAAACATGCCAAAATTTAGCTCTTAACAAACTAAATTAATAGTAATAAAATCTTTTAATTTTTTTTAAATATGCAATGATCAGTTGAGTGAAAAAGCCGACAATGCGAAATTTTATTAATACCAATAAGGTTTTATATGCATTAATGTCTGCATAATTTTGCTAAAAAAAAAAAAAAAAAAAAAAAAAAAATCCGTATCTAATATTTAATGACTTATTAATCTGAGAAAAAGCATAATGTTACAATCCATTCGTTATAGCATGATAAATTCGAAAATGAAATGTACTTTGCACAAATTCTTTTACATTTTAAACATTTTTGTCTTTTACATTCAATAATTTAATTTGTGATTTGAAAAAAAAAAAAAAAAAAAAAACATATAATAATAATTTTAAGATAAAAAAAAAAAAAAAAAAAAACTTTTCATATTCTATGTTTTTAAATTTTCTGTTGAATCATATGTAATTGACACATTACCCGAATAATTACAAAAAGGCATTGTCATCGTGTTGTCAGTTATTAAAGTTTCCAGTGTCTAGCTAGTCGGAAAGTTAGCTAAAAATCGATTGCGAGATTTGTGCTGGACAAATAACAAAAAAGCGAGTTGAAAGCGATACAAAAAAAAACGTTGGTTTTAATAATAAAATAATAATCCTTTAAGAACAACATATATTAATATGATAAACTACATTAGCACTTTACCAATGCGTAAAAATTTTTTTAAGTTATAATGACGTCAATTTTTGTGAGATGCCTAATTTAACTTTTTATAAATTTTTAACGTTTATGTTCAGTTAAACATTTTTTTTTTTTTTTTTTTTGGCAACAATTAAATTATAGTTAATATTTGAATGGCTAATTTTAAAGCAAGTAGGAGAATATTATTTTCATATTTTAATTAATGAAAAGAAAACTTATAAAAAATTCGAAAATCGGGCTTCGTGGTATTGCGTTGTCATCGTGTTCTGAGCTATTCTAAAAGTTTTAAATGTCTAGATAGTCGGGAAGTTATTTAAAAATCAATTGCAAGATTTGTACTGGACAAACAAACAAGAAAGCGAGTTAATAAAAACATGCAAAAAAAGAATCATTAATTTTGTTAGACTTTTTTTTAGCTTACCTTCCCTGTCATAAACCTTCTGCCGAATCCGGGTTAAAAACGGTAAAAGGGGAAAATAAATTAGAAATATCAGTCCTACCGTTACAAGTCCAGTACCAAATGAAAGCTGCGATTTTTTTTAATCCAGGGGCGGAAACAGTTTTTCTACACGACAATTAGATTTTTAAAAATTAACTAAAGTATGAAATTTAAGTGGCAGCACTTCATTTTAATCTTTTCATACTTTTTAGTGCTAATCACGCAAATAGAAAAAATTTTTATTTATTTATTTATTTACTTTTTTTTATATTTTATTTATTTTATAAATGAAACCTTTAAAAACCAAATCCATATAAATCGCTCAAAAACTTGCTTCAGGTCCCAGCTGCCTTCGGTTGCGTTTTTTTCACCCACAATATTTCGAGCAATTGATAGGAATCCCACTCCAAATGTAATACTACTTATAAAATTTAATTTCCTGTCCAAAAAAAAAAAAAAAAAAACGATCTATTAGCAAACGCACGGTATTTTATAGAGCAGTGATTCCCAACCCATGGGCCGCGGCCCACATGTGGGCCGCAGGCAGTGTGGTACTGGGCCGTAGAATATTGAGGTCAAATACCAGATTTTCGGGACGATTCACTAGATGTGGTGTCACTCAAAAGCTCTCCGTGGCCCGTAGTAGTAAATAAGGAGAACAGTGTTGCCAGATTGAGGACATTTTTTATTCAATGTCCACCACTAAATATTAATTGTGATGGTTGCCTAATTACTTCGGAGAATAATCGTCTGTTATGTATATCAAATATCACTTCTCAAACTTATTGGTGACTATTAAATAAGAAAAGTCCCCAATATGGCAACACTAAGGAGAATGCGCTGGCTGTTGTTCAGGGATTTCATTCGTCGTCAAGGTCAACGCTCTCCTCCCTCCTCTTTCTTCACCCTTCCTCCCCACCGGGAACCGCACTTTTTTGACTCCTTTGTCAGTAGCTGTGATTTCTGTTGATGTATCGTATCTTTGTGTCTTCTGGGAGCTATTATTACTTCACGTCAATATGGATACTTGGTTTCAGACTGGATCTTGCCGTAAGATGAAGCTATCAAGTGATGAATGGACTTCCACATCTGATTTTACCAGTAATGAGTTTGTTAGTAAGTCGATGTCCAATCCAAATTGCAGAAAAATAACAAGGAAAACTAAAACATATTTTCGTAAATATAACCCTGATTTTTAAAGTGCTTGTTTGTGTTTTCTGGCTCTGAGGAAGAGCTTGTGCCTCAGTGTGCGATATGTTTCGAAACGCTATCCAATGAATGCATGAAACTCTCAAAACTTCAAAGACATCTATCAACTAAACACCTTGAATGTGTAGGAAAGTCCTTGGATTTTTTCAAACAAAGAAAAGAAATTTTTCTATGACTAAATCCACCATGGAAAAATCTTCAAAACAGAACAAACTAAGCACCAGAGTTTCTTATGAGCTATCTTTGTTAATCGGAAAGAAAAGGTTCAGCTCACACCTTGGGAGAAGAACTTATTCTACCCGCAGCAAAAATAATAAATAATCCTTTGTTTGATGAAAAATGTACAATAAATAAATAAATAAATAAAATTCCATTATCAAATACAACCGTGAAAAGAAGAATTGATGAAATGTCGGAAAATGTACAGTGCGTTGCATGAATATAAACGCACCTTTTCCAATAGCCAGAAATAGAATTTTTTTAATTTTAAAAGAAGGAATGCGACCTACAGCTATTGCATATGATTAGCAACTGTATAAGGTGTTTTGAGCAAGTATGTTTAGGCTCATGCAAGCTTCTTTAATGAATGTTTAAGCATTTCCTTATTTTTCACTGTTTTTCGTTTGTTGCACGAAATTAAACGCACTCTGTATTTTGGGTTTAAAATTTAACAGAGCCGCCGGAATTAAATTAAAACACAAATAGTCGTGTTGCTAAAATTTTCTAAAATCAGTTTTAATGCTTGAGTGCAAAATTTACGAAGTTTGTACAGGATGGCAAGAAGAAATACTTTGACAGTAGAAGAGAGGGTAAAAATCGACTTTATGCGTGGTAAAGGCTTTAGCAATCGTGAAATAGGGCGCTGAATCGGAAGAAGTGAGAGTGTTATGCGAAATTATATAAAGAAAGGAGCAAATTATGGGGGAAAAGCGCATGAGAAGCGAACAGGAAAGCTCACCAGTTACGACAAATGTCGTATATGCAACGCTGCAAAGACTAAGAATATTACTTGTGCGAAGATAAAGGCTCAATACAAGCTGGGTGTTCATTGGACAACCATATGGAGAACTATCAAAGCTGCAACATTCATTAAATTTAAGAAAATGAAGGCGAAACCACCCCTCACTCAAAAGCACAAGGATATGCGGTTGGAAAGGGCAAGAAAATGGATTCTAGATCGAATAAATTGGGAAAAAGTCATCTCCTCAGATGAAAAAATGTTTAATCTCGATGGCCAGCACGGATTTCATAGCTACTGGCACGATATGATAATCGAAGAAATGTACTGTTCAAAACGTCAATCTTGAGGGGGGTCTATCATCGTGTGGGCAGCTATAGGTTTTAAAGGGACTTTCGAATTAGAGCTCGGAGAGAACAGTATGAATTCTGTAGATTATGTCCAGATGCTCACAAGGAACCTCGTCGTCAAGCAGTCAAAAAATCTGGAAGAAATTATAGTTTTCAGCAAGATTGTGCATCTGTACATACAGCACATACCGTGAAAAAATGGCTCCGTGACAAAAAAATTAAAGTTCTAGATTGGCCCTCAAAAGCCCCGATTTAAACATAATGGAGAAAGTGTGGGGTAATCTGGTTCGCCGTGTTTACGCAAACGGAAGGCAGTTTAACACGAAAGATGAACTAAAATCGGCTATTCTGTTAGCTTGGAAGACAATCAGCTTGGATGACCTCATGCCACTATATCAGTCAATGCTAAAGCGTTTACTGGCTCTTCTAGAAGCCCATGGTGGCTTTACAAAATATTAGATACAATATTTGTTACTCAGTTATTTATTTTTTACATGTGCGTTTAAATTCATGCAACATGTATATTTGTCATAAATTCAATAAAATTATTTTCTAAAAAATCATATTGTTTTTTCGTTGTTTTGACTCGTAATTTCATTTCTTGAATCATACACATACAGTTTGCCTCAAGTGTCACCTATTCATATTTTTTTATTACTCTTCTATACCATTCTAATTCTTAAAGCTAAGGTGCGTTTATATTCATGCAACGCACTGTAAAAGAAGCTGTCATTACTTTTTTGAAACAAAGTGAATATTTTTCGCTGCAACTTGATGAGAGTACAGACGTTGCTGGCCAGGCTAATTTATTAGCTTTTGGTCGAATGGCAATATTGAAGAAGAAATGTTGTTTTGTCAGTCTTTGTCGACAAAATTAACTGGTGAAGAGATTTTCAAATATGTTGACAGTTTTGTAAAAGAAAATGAAGTAGATTGGTCAAAGTGTGTAGTTTTGACAACTGATGGGGCACGTGCTACGTCTGGAATTCAGACAGGTTTAGTTGCCAGAGTTAGATCAGTTGCTTCCTTGGTTCAATGGACACATTGTAGCATACACAGAGAGGTTCTTGCAGTTAAAAGTATGGACGAGTGTTTAAAAAAAAACTCTTGACGATGACGTAAAAATCGTGAACTTAAAGCAAGACCTAAAAACTCGAGATTGTTTGGTGTTTTGTGTGATGAAATGGGCAGTGAACACAAACAGTTTCTACTTCACTGTGAAGTTCGGTGGCTATCAAAAGGTAAAGTGTTGACAAGATTGTTCGAACTCCGCGACGAACTTAAGGTTTTCCCTAAGGAAGGAGATTGTGATGGAAAACTTGCAAGCTCCTACTTAGACTGTTTGACCGATGAAAACTGGTTGAAACGGTTGGCGTTTCTGGCTTATATTTTCGGTTCCCTTAACATTCTTAACTTAACTCTGCAAGGCAAGGACGGTCATAAGTTTTTTGTGCAAGATATATATATATATATATATATATATATTTAAAAATACAGTAGCGTTATAAAATTTAGCGTTTAATAGATACATGATAATATCAACACCACAAAAATAAATCTAATTGTAACACAGTTCAAAAGATACCACAGAAATTTTACGATTATATATTTGTCATACATATATAGGTGTCTATTTGCCATTATATTTTTTACTTGTATATTAAGTAGTTAGTGGGCCTCAAAGTCTTTTTTACAAAATTTGTGGTCCGCACAACTAAAAAGGTTGGGAACCGCTGTTATAGAGTATTCAATTAAGGAACAGCAGAATCTTCAGTTTTTCACCTCGCAGTGTGAAAGGTGAATCATTGGTGAAGGTTAAAGCAGTGTGTCACTTCGAATTGATTCCTAATTAAAAGTATTAAAATTCAGTTTCGAGGTGCGCTTATAGACGTTGCAGACGGTATCGTGCTGTAGAGTTTTCTGGAGACATTTGACAGAGGGAAAGGCAGACTCTATTACGGTTTTATTAAAAATCTATTAGAATAAAGTAAATATGCATTTACATTAGAGAACAGCGATACTATAGGACCTCGTTGGCGAACTTAGAAATTTAAACAATAGCTGGAACATTTCTAGCCAATGACATTGCTTATGCAATAGTGTCGTGACAGCTATATTTTTACTTCCATTACCCATCTACCGTAGATAATGGAAGTATTGTATTCAGTCCAAAAATTCGATATCAAGTTTTCACCTGATTTATACGTTTTAAAGTCTTCTGAGTAAAAACATGCACTTTTTGGAAACTGGACAGTGTGTGTGTGAAAAGGGGGGGGGGATCTTCTGGCTATCATATCTCCGATAAAGATAGAACTACGAAACTTCAGAATTGAGGTAGGTCTGGTGTACAGATGATTTTTCCAAATTTTGGTGAAAATTGGAAAATCGGAAGTGGAACATAGGAAACCGGAAGTGGGATCGCAAGTCCGTATCTAAGAAACGGCTCTGACGATTTTCTTCAAAGTTGCTACATAAACACTATTAAATGCCTTTTTCAATGATTAGTTGGTCTGTCCAGGAAAATTAATAGACGTCCTGTATAAATAACTCAATTTCAGGTTTCGCAACTGCTGTCTTTAAAAACGGCTGTTCGGATTTTTTTCAAATTTACCATATTAACTCCCTTTTAAATATCCTTCTGTATGTAATTATTGTTTCTATTTAATAATTGAGTATTCCAATTTTTGGTAAATGTTGGTACCTCAAAAAAAGCTCTACCGATTTTCTTTAAAATTATTACTTAAATCCGTTTTAGGTATCCTTTCTCATGTAAAACGTGGCTATTACAAGAAAATTAACAGTCTTACTAATTAGGTAGATCCGTTTTAGATTTCAGAAATTGGTGTTTCAAAAAATAACTGCAATTTTTGCTTTCTTATTTTATTACCATGTTTTTATTTAATTTCGATTCTTGTTTGATTGTTTGTTTGTCCGGTACAAATCATGCAATCTATTTTTAACTAACTTCCCTTCTAGCTAGACATTTGAAACTTTCACAGTAGCTCAGAACCCGGTGACAACACAATACTTCGAAGTCAGATTTTCGAATATTTTATTAGTTTTCTTTTAATTAATTAAAGTAGTAAAATAGTAACCTCCTGATAGCATATAAATAAGCATTAAAATATTAGCTATAATTTAATTGTTGCCAAAAAAATTACGAGTTCATTTCCTTTCGACATAAAAATAAATACATTTAATTAAACGTGAACGTTAAAAAATTGTAAAAAAAAGGTTAAATTATGCATCTTACAAAAATTGACGTCATTATCGCTTTAAAAATTTTATTTGCTGTAAAATTGATAAAAGTTTAATTTTAAATTTCAAAACAGTAGAAAAAAAAATCTCTAACTTCCATTTTCGAATGTAAGCATAAACATTTCATTTCAAAGGGTTATATTTACACAATAAATATCCAACTAATATACTAATTAAAAGGAAAATGATATATATTGAATCATAATTTGAAGTCAAATTTGTTTTCAAATGTCTAAATAAAGTGTCTGATATAAGATATTAATATATTGCAGCGGAATATTTGATAGCTGTCGTCCTTGGCAGAAAAAAAAAATATCGCCAAATTATTTGGCGAACATATTTAGTTCCTTTCAAAAATCATGGATATTTCACCAACGTATATTAAGAGAGCAATCAATAATATGAAACAATATATCGTAGAATGCATATTACAAAAATATACATCTGCTATGTATATTTTCGTATTACGATTTTGATCGCCAAATACAAAAATCGCCAAGGACGACACAATTTTGAAATTTAAAATTAAAAGCTTATCAATTTTAAAGCAAAAGTAACTCAATCTAACACATGTACACAATAACTTCTATATAACTTTATCCAAATATGGGGGTTAAAATCAGGAAATAATTTTTCTTAATTTTTAATAATGTTTTACAAAAAATCAAATGGATAATTAACATAGGAAATCTTTTTATTTGGCCCCACTGATGGTTAGTGACGTCACACTTCGCTTGCGTATAGCTATGATTCAACGATTCAGCAGAAAATTTAAAAACATGGTATATAAAAAGTTTTTTTTTAATCTTATAACTATTTGTCTTGTTTTTACTCACTATGTATACTATATTTTATATGTATTTAGATGTGTATAAAGTTTCTCTTACCGGAAAATTTTTTGGTGTCGACTTCGTTAGGTCAATTTTATGTCCTCTGGTCACATTATTTAAAAAAAAATGAATATAATACGTTTAATAGTAGATAAAAAAAGTCGTGTTATTTTTTCACACCAGATTTTTCCATCGCCAAAATGCCAAAAATTATTAAAACTCACCGACAAATTTCTAGACTAAAGTTGTAACCAGATTACTTTTTGAAGGATTAAATATATATATATATATTGTTGCGTACTTGGGGGTTAGTGAGTTGTCCAAGAATGAAAAGCGAATCCTGCAAAAGCTGGAAACTTTATTTACAAAAAATTCCAGAAGAATACAGGCCTACAAAATAGGTATCAACTGCACTTTCACCAGTAAACACAGCTTAGATGACAGCTGTCAACAACAAATTCACAGTACGAATTGTATTAGAGCAACACACAGCGAGGCATTAATCCAAAGAGACTCAGAGCTCATTCAGTAGCAATGATAGTAGTTGGCGAAACTCAACTCAGACTGACTGATTTCGCGCATTGGGCTTCATTTTATACCCCTGTATCAAACCCAGAATGTTCTGGTAACTCGTAGAATATTGCAGCTAGACCTTCCATATTTGGTATATCAATAAAAAGGATTTTGTCACCGAAGTCGCCAAAAATATCGCCAAGAAAGAAAAAATCTCCACATTTGGCGCCAAATCCATTTACTGCCTTATTGGAGTTTTTTAATGCGTTTTTAAGGGAAAGTTAGCAATCAACGAGAAAAAGAGCTAGAAATGCAGAATTTACATAAAGATAACTACGAATTATTTACAAATTCGTAACGCTGCCCCCCTCTCAAGGACTGTACATCCCGGGAAGTACAACCGTTGGTCAGAAGGCGAAACTAAACAATCTAAAATACAAAAACTAAGTTGCATATAACAATAAAATATTAATACAGATTTCAAAATTAAGTGAGAAATATTTACAAAATTTACAAATAAGTACAAATATTTATATACAATTAGTTACATTACACATATAACAAATTTAACAAATATTTACATTTCAAATTTCAACATTACCGTTAGCTGTGGTATGTGGCTAACCGATCAAAATGAACCACCTTCGGTTTTGAGGAATGTGTTTCAGCAATTCTCACCACGACATCATTCAGTCATTTTATGACTGTGTAGGGACCGTCCCAGTTACACTGTAGCTTGAGAGTGAGTTCTTTGCGTCGAATAGGGTTCCACAACCAAACTTTGTCTCCTTCCCCTAATTTACGTTGTGTAGCCTTTAGCTCATACCTTGTCTTCATTTTCTCCGTTGCCATGTTAATCCGCTACCAAGTAAACTGGTGTACGTCTTCAAATCGTGCCTGAAGATCTTGGATGTACTCTTTGGGTGATGAAGGCGCATCTGGTGGAAAACCAAACAGGAGATCACATGGGAGACGAAGTTCGCGTCCAAACAGCATCTGAGCTGAAGTATAGCCAGTGGCTTCATGGACTGCACTTCGATCAGCAGAAACAACGGCAACTTCAAGTCCTAATCTTGCTGTTTCTTTGATACTAGAAGAGAGAGGTTATTCAGGATGCTGCGGTTAAACCTCTCGACCGTGCCGTCCAACTGGAGATGTAGGGGTGTTTTCTGAGTTTTGCCTAAGCCTAGTAATTGATACAGTCCTTTGAAAACAGCAAAGGTAAAGTTCGTACCTTGGTTGGTATGAAGTTGTAGGGGCGTGCCGTACCTTGATACCCATTGCTGCACTAGAACCTCTGCAACTGTGCATGCCTCTTGATCGGGAATGGGATAGCCTCAGGCCACTTGGTGAAATAGTCCATTACGACGAGGATGTACTTATTTCCACTGGAGGTCCGTGTTAGAGGACCCAAGATGTCGAGTGCAATCCGTTGAAATGGTGCTCCTACGTTATATCGTTGTAGTCTTCCTCGGCTTCGTTTCTTTGGGCCTTTATATGCTGCACAAGCATCACAGGATTTACAACATTTCTCCAAGTCCTCGCTTGCCTTGCACCAGTAGAAGCGTTCTCCTCGAACTTTCTGTAGAGTCTTCATCACCCCGAAATGGCCACCGGTAGGGCTACTATGCTAGAACATCTGAATCTTCGTTATTGGTAATAAAGTCTGACATCTGAAACTCCTTCCATCGTCAGATTCCCATTTTCTGTATAGTTCGCCATTTCTAATATAAAGTGAGTCCCAGAGTGCCCAATAAGTTTTTGTAATGGGGCTAAATGTGGAAATGTCCTTCCAGGTAGGTCTGTTGCTGGTCGTCTACTTCAATTGTAATATTGTCTTTATGTCAGGATCATCCAACTGCACTTCTCTAAGTTCCTGGTCACTCCAGTGGTCCAGTTTTGATAGTGTTGAGACTGTAGCTTGGCGAGCAACCGGATTTATCTGCTGGTATTTCTCTTCGGCTTGCAGCTTTCGATCAGGGCTTCCGTGACAAGGCATCTGCATTACTATGTAGAATCCCTTTACGATGGCGTATCTTGAAGTCATGTTTCTGGAGGCGTATCTACCTGGTAATTTGGCCTTCCTGTTTCTTGAAATTAAGCAACCACTTTAACCCTTCTGCTGTGTTCATTACGAATGAACAAAATGGACATTCACTTTTAAATGTACGAAATGGAATTTAAACGAGACCAAAAGTTGTTAATTTCAATATATAACCGTACTTTTTATTCCTATTTTTGAATTAAATTTATATGACACTTTATATAATCTTTTTACGGAGTGTAGTTTACATAAATACAAAATTTCATGTATGTCGATGCTGGGTCGAAATGGACCCGAACACAGCACCAGAGTTAAAGATTCGTGGTCTGGTCAGTCCGGAGCAGGAAGCTTCTGCTATAGAGGTAATGATGCAAGCTTTTACTATGGCGTGTAGTTATTTCCTGGTGGTACAGTAGTATCGCTCTGGTTTAGACAGGCATTTACTCCAATAGGCAATGAAGCATTCTTGGCCATCAACTTCTTGCGACAGAATAGCATCGACACTTTCATGGCTTGCATCAGTATCATGTATGAACTGTTTGTCTGGCTGTGGATACGTCAAAATAGGCGATGATGTTAAGGTCTCTTTAAGTCTCTTGAACGCTTTTTCACATTCCTCTGTCCACAGGAACCTCAGTTTATCTTCCGTCAGCTTGTGGTGTGTGGTCTGGCAAAACTCGAGAAACCCTTTATGAACTTCCAGTAGTATGTACATAACCCCAGGAAACTTCGTAGTTGATGGACGTTTTCAGGGTGACTCCAGTCCTTGATTGCATAGATCTTCTCGAAATCCGTTCTCACATCTTCAGCAGAGATGATATGGCCGAAATAACTTACTTCACGACGGAACAAGTTGCACTTGCTAAGAATCAATTTGAGGTTATCCATTTTGAGTTTTTCCAAAACCTTATGGATCTTTCTTAGATGATCTTCAAAGGTATTCCCCACAATGATAATATCATCCAAGTACACCAGACAGACTTCATAGGAAAGTCCTTTTAACACTGTCTCCATCAGGCGCTCGAAAGTTGCAGGAGCATTACATAATCCAAATGGCTTAAATTTGAATTGCCATAATCCTTGTCCCGTAGTGAATGCAGTCTTTTAACGGTCATCAGGATGTAACTCTACTTGCCAATAACCGCTCTTCAGATCCAACGTCGAGAACCATTCATTGCCAGCAAGTGTGTCCAATGTGTCGTTAATTCTAGGAAGAGAGTAACTATCTTTCTTCGTGATGTCATTCAAACGACGATAATCCACCCAGAATCTTCTTGTTGAACCATCCTTTTTTCGCACAAGAACTATAGCTCAAGGACTCGTTGCTAGTTCAATGATATCATTATGCTGCATCTCATTTAAAAGCTCAGCCATCTCTTCCTGCTTAGCAAATGGAAGTCTTCTTGGGTATTGCTTAATTGGAGAATGATTTCCTGTGTCAACTCTGTGCTGGGTGATGTTCGTTCTCCTGACGTCTTCAGATGTTCAAACAGTCTCTGAATTCATAGAGTAGCTTCTCCGCAGTACGTCTCTGTTCGATTCCTAACTCTGCATTCTTGAGTAATTCCGTTGTTGAAAACTCAGAAGACTTGGACTCAGTTGATTGCGTGTGCCGGTTAATGCATGTAACAGTAGTGCAAGTTGCTAGCACCTCATCCTTCTTCACGGTCCTTACTTTATCGTTTATGTTGGCGACCTCACAGGAATAATGTTTTTTGTAAGGTCAAGCAGAGATGAAGCCACCAGAACTCCTCTTGGGCTATCGTCAGGATTCGGGTATTCTTTCTGTCCATAGCAGAAGTATTGCTCTTTAGGTGTCCCGGAAACTATGGTCTCGCTGTGTGAAGGGACGGAGATTTCGGACTTTGTTGTTATCTGGCAGATTTCTTGAATGTCTGGATTTTCATTGTTAAACACAGCTATGTCTTCTGAATGTGAATGGGCCGCGGTAGCACAGTCGGTAGAGCGCCGGACTCGTAATTGGAAGATTGCGGGTTCGGTACTCGAGCTGGCCAAAGACCGTCGTTTACACTAATGGTGGCTGGTGCACGTAAGATCTGTCGTGGCCGCAAAATCCTCCATGTTCCCATCAAAATTATACCTCTGGTGATTACCGAAGCGGGGGAGCTATCCTCTCCGTGTAGGATCAAAATTGTGATGGCATGTGTCCATACCACCTCAAGGGTCCCAGACCGTCGCCAATTGCCCACTGCGCAGCACTAGTGTGACATAAAACCCAATGAACCAACCAACCATCTGAATGTGAATGCAGTTCATTATTTTTAAAATCGAATTAAAAATTATACTTTCTTAGGAAATCAAGTCCAAGGAATAGAGGATCTCCTATGTCAGCTACATAGGCCATATGATGGTAACTGGCATTTCCAAATGTGAATTTCAGAAGATTACAGATCTGGACACCGTGTATCTATTAAGGTTATCATTAATTAATGGGCTAAATAACGAAAAGCTAACATACAAATAAATAATTAGAATGCATTTTCAAAACAAGCAATATAACCGCTATTATTATTGCATACTACAGTCGGGTAATACAATTTAGACAGTGACAGAGTTCAGTTGTAGCTTGTCAATTGCAAGAGTTGATTTGTAACTTACCATAACAGTATCAACTTCAGTTTCACCAGAAAATACAGCTTAAATTTCAAATAACAGCTGGCAAGTACAAACAGTAGCATAGCATTAATACACAGCAATTGGCTGCATTCAACAAGACTCAGTTAGGAGCACCTTACAGTAAGGTAGTTGGAGTGAAATCTGTCTGAAGGCCGAAATCCGAATACTTTATAATATACTCTTCTATTAATCCAGAATTTACCCAATTTACTCGTAGAATATTCAAGTTAGAGTTTGGATAATTGGTATATCGATAGCAAAGATTTAGTCGGCAAAAAAAAAAAAAAAAAAAAAAAAAGCCAAGAGCAAAAAAGGAGGCAAATTTGGCGCCAAAGCAATTATCTGCTTTGGTGAAGATTTTTAGCGTGTTTTTAACGGGAAATGACCATTTTTAATGCGAAAACAAACTAAAAATGCCGAAAATTAATATTTGGTAACATGACTAAGCCTCTTAAAATGAATTTACACAAAAATAACTATTATTACCAGTGTTGCCAAATCTGGTGGATTTTTTATTCAATAATCACGAATAATTTTTAATTGTAACGCTTGCCTAATCACTTCGAAGATTGACAGTCTATTATGTATATCAAATATCACATCTCAAAGTTATAGATGATTATTGAATAAAAAATCTGTCAGATCTGGCAACACTGACTATTATTAACAAATTCGTAACAATATGTGTATGTTGCATGCTCGGGGGTTCATGAGTTGTCTGTGTATGAAAGGCGGATATTGCAGAGATTTAAAAGTTTATTTACAGAAGTTTCCAGAAACTTATGCCTGTAAACCAAGTATCAGTTTCAGTTTCGTCAGAAAGCCTAGCTTAAATAACAGCTGACAACATAAAATTCGCAGTATGAATTATTCTGTAGCGGTAGCGGAGCCATTTTCGGGTAGATTATGCTAACTTACAAATGGACAACGGGTTAATCTTTTGTCCAAAGGTACGACGCAGGATTTCTATCACGATAGTCCCATGTTCAAATACAACCTATCGCCACACGCACTTTCTGTATTGGTGACCCGGACGTGCGAATAAACGACACAACTAAGTTTCATCTCGGACTTAAAGCTCACAGCATAAAGCATGTCACACCGCACATCAACTTTACACGCGGACATCTGACAGCACAATCTGGCCACAGCTACCGTCCAAACGAGTGACATCGCTCGTACGATTTCGTACTCACTAGGGAGGGGAGTACTGTAGCGGCGCCATTCTCGGGTAGATTATCCTAACTTACCGATGGACAACGGGTTAACCTTTTGCCCAAAGGCACGACGCAGGATTTCTATCACGATAGTCCCAGGTTCAGATACAACCTATCGCCACATGCACTTCTGAAGTACCATCGCGTTAACACAAAGCAACAGACTGTAAACAAACAGCAAAAATGGTCTCAGTTAGAAGCTCTTTGAAATAAGCTGAGTCGGGGACGAATTTGGGGACTTTTTTTTAGCGACCTTCACGAGAAAACTTTAATTATCGATTATCTAAGCTGTAACTGGACTATTCTGCTAGATATTGGAGAAGGATATAACTAAATGAAGGGATAAATATATAAAAGGATCACGTTCCGACTATTTAGTCAGTTTTTCGCCAATATATCGCGGTATAAAGATCTCTGCTTTACAAAGCCTCTGCTATCGATTACAGCTCATTTGCTATGTGTTTTGCTTCTGCTACCGTATATGCTATGATTCTTAAGTTGTCAGCTGTTATTTTAGCTGTGTTTTCTAGTAAAATTGAAGCTTATATTTGTTTAACAGTCCTGAAATCTTCTGGAATATTCTGTAAATAAATTTTTAAGCCTGTGGAAAACCTGTTCAATTGTCTGCTGACTGATCAAAACTCGATATATGGAACAAGAAATGAAGAAACTTCTGGAAAGGTAGTTCGCCCAAATGAGCGGATTAAAACCAGATTGACGAAAGAAATGTGTGCAGGACAAGAAAAGATGAAAACTGGATTCCATTCAAGAAAAAGTGGGAGCTGCTCAGGAATAAGTGATATCCGTCAAAGAAGAATAAGAAAATAAATTGTGGAAAAATAAATTGGGAAAGAAGTTAAAGTTATGAAGATAAAAGATAAGAATAGAAGGATGTATTGAAGAGAAAATAGAAGAAAACTTTTATCAAGAGCTGAAAAGAAGATTTTCAAAAACAGATAGCAAACTTTAAAAAACAGATGTAGAATTTTTGAGGAAAATGGAAGAAGAATGCAACAAAGAATTGATAGGAAAACATGATAAGAAATTTCAAGAATGTTTAGATGATGAAGTGCAAAAGAAGATCCGGAATCTGGAAGGAAAGTTAGCATCCATGACCCAGGAAGATGAAAAGAGATATAAAAGAATACAGAATCAAGAATCAATTAAGCTATCCATCTATGATGGCAGATCAACTTGGCAAGTATATAAGACACAGTCTACCATCGTAGCTGAAGCTAACACCTGGGACACAACTGCCAAGAAAGTTTATTTAGCAGCAGTGTTACGGGACGATGCAGTCGACATACTAGAAACTATTTCGAAGGAAGAACGGTATAACTTCGAGACCCTGTCCAGAGCACTGGAGCTGCGTTTTGGAGGAAAATGTGTGACGTAGACGCAACGTCGAGTTGAGGAAATAAAGGTCGTCGAAGGAAGTCAGTATTGAAGGTGATAGCGTCGATTTCGGATTAAAATGTTGGTTGAGGATGCAAAAGTCTAGCTGGATCCAGCATAGTTTGGCGACGTTAAAGGTGAAATTGCTAGATTGAAGGTGTCGAGCAGAGGGAATTTTAGGTAAGCATGGAATGTCTAGTTATTGGAACGTAGTTAGATAAATTGAAATTAGGATCTACGTAGATTGTGAAAGATGATTGAATATGGTTAACTTTAAAGAAGTAGCTGCAGGAAATGAAGTAAATCGTGTTGTATATTTTGCAGAAGTTTAAATAGTGTGATAGTTGCGTCGTGAAATGTGGTGTATGGTGAGTAGAGCTCCTCCAATACAACCTGGCTCATCAGGCATTTTGTTTCCCACTCAGTGATTGTTGCCCATCCGAATTCCCGAGTTGCGCGGTCTGAATTTCAAGTGTTATCAAATCACATAAAATGGAGGTTTTGCAGCCGAAAATTGCTCAAATCATACCAGAACTGCTTTAAGAACGTTTAGATTTCCAACAGATGAAGAAAGGCAAAAGAAATGGGCTATTAATTGTCCAAAAGAAAATTGTACGCTTAGCTTTCAATCACAAATATGAAGTGTAATTATGATATGTTTTCTTGCATTTTTTGTATCAATTATTTCTTTTTATTGCTGTTCGATTATCTAAATGTTGTATTTTACAACCTACACTACTTTTCAACGTATATAAATATTTAAAATTAACTAATTTAATAGCAACAGTGATGGCTACTTTTTACAAAGGTTATAAGAAAATTTCGCCAAACTTATCAAGTACAAACAATCATTCGCTCTTCTGTTTAGGCAAACTCGCCATTTTAGGCGATAAAGACGCTGAGTAATCCGTCTGTAACTAAACGTCGCCAAGCTATATTTCCGCTGGGCAACGATGATCAGCTGTGAGTCAGCTCGTATTATAGGAGTCTTAATGATGAGTAGAGTCTCTTTGTAGCGGAAAATCCCTATGGAGCTAAGTGAGTTTGGCGAGAATTCACGCTTGGTGTTATGCGCATAGCAGCCAAAAGCATCTTTTAGAGTTTGCTCTTATTATTTTTGTTATTTCTGTTTATTTTGCTCTTAGTTTAATTTTAATATTTTATTTTGATTATTTAATTTTAAAATGCATTTTTTCATGTACACGAAGCGTACAGACGTGCGTATTACTAATTGCAACAATATGTAATTTCATGCATATTGTTGCATTTTGAGATAGGGGTATTCTGTGATTTTTTTTAGCTTTCACGTACGCGAAGAGTACAGACGTGTGTATTACTGATTGCTGCAATATGTAATTTCATGCATTTTGAGATAGAAGTATTTTTTTTAATGTACGCGAAGCGTACAGACGTGCGTATTACTAATTGCTGCAGTATGTAATTTCATGCATATTTGATATTCATGCATTTTAAAATAGGGGTATTCCGTGATTTTTTTTCTTTGTTTTCATATACGCGAAGCGTACAGACGTGCGTATTACTAATTGCTGCAATATGTAATTTCATGCATTTTTGAGATAGGGGGTATTCCGTGATTTTTTTTTTCATGTACGCAAAACGTTCATGTACACTAGTTTTCATGCATACTAGTCTAATGCTTTGTCTGACTGGTTCCCTCATCAGATATGTAAAGGACACTGAATGAGGGTTTGGAGGTCAGCTAACGGCAAATTGGATTTTTTTTTTTTTTATATTGTAAATAATGTACAGGGTCATTATAAAAAAACTACCCCGATATATGAGACCATAGCTACCATACCGTTCCGAAAAATTGAATAAAAATTTGGTAGAAGGTATTTTAGGGTATGCGCTCAAGAATTATATAAAAAACAGCAGTTAAATTCTAACAGTTACGTTTACAGTGACAAAATTTCGAAAATTTAAAATGGCAACACCATTTTTTTTATTGGAATGGGACCTCCATAGCAAAAAACCATAAATAGTGTTGGAACGGTACCTCTAGCATGAAAATCACCACTAAGAAAAAAAGAGAAAACAGCTGTGATGTGCCTACCAGAGCACGACTTTCATTTTCTTAATGACATCAAATTTCACGCTGTGTCTTCGTCTCTCACTAAAGTCTACTGATTCTACTTCGAAACGAGAAGAAGAGACCATGGTGCAGCGTCTAGAATAAACAGTGTGGAAAGCGGCGAATAAAATTGTACTAAAAAAATTAAGCCTGCCACCAGATGTCATTGTAATCGAAGCTAGGGTCACGACAACAAAACCGAGACTCCCTATTGGTTAATTATATGCTTAGATCACGTGATTAAACTGACGAAACTGGGAAAAGCCATTCAGGTCTTCGATTTGAGCAATAGCTTCGATCATAGCGACATCTGGGTAAGCTTAATTTTTGTAGCATCATTTTAACATCACGGTTATAGGCGATTGCCACACTGTTTATTCTAGACGCTGTAACCATGGTATCCTTAATTTAATGTAGGTCTGCTGAATTAGGGTTTTAATTTCTTTGTTAGTCGTAAGACACCGTCATGACTGACGTCATTCCACTAAGTGAAAAATAAGGCATTGTGAAATGCGTGATGTTTATCTTGCTTTCTTGCTCTGTGAACAATATGCCGCTTACTGGGAAACATTATTATCATCATCAAAATCGATTTTGATTGCCATTTCACAATGCCTTGTTTTTCACGTACTGTAATGATGTCAGTCATGACGGCGTCTTACAACTAACAACGAAATTAAAGCCTTTATTCAGTCGCCTTACAAGAAATTAAGGATACCGTGATCTCTTCTTTTCGTTTCGAAGCAGAATCAGTAGACTTTAGTCTGATCAGAAGACTCAGTGTGGAATGTGACGTCATTAAAAAAAATGAAAGTCGTGCTCTAGTAGGCACATAACAGTTTTTTTTTTTTTTTTTTTTTTTTTTTTCCTTAGCCTGCTAGCGCTGACGATTTTCATGTTACAGGTACCGTTCCAACACTGTTTATGGTTTTTTGCTATGGAGATTCCATTTCAATAAAAAAAAAAAGTAGGTGTTGTCATTTGAAATTTTTGAAATTTTGTCACTGTAACCGTAACTGTTAGAGTTTAAATGTTGTTTTTTATATAGTAATTCTTGAGCGCATACCTCAACGTACCTTCCACCAAAATTTTATTCAGTTACTGTGAATGGTATGACAACTATGGTCTCATATATCGGGGTAGTTTTTTTTTATAATCACCCTACCCTGTATATAAGAAAGTACCATGAATTTTATGTGTAATTCTACTTAGTAAATTATATGTTGTTGTTGTTTTTTCCCTTAATTAATATGCACATTTTTCTGTATATTCTTAGCTTTGGTACTGTGTCATTTCATGATACGAACGGAATAATTTGTAAACAAACGCTTTTTCCTAATTTAAAAAACTCGCTAAAGGAGCGATAAATAACCAAATAAAGTGACTTTAAGGTAGTTTTCTATAAAAGCGCGAAGGGAGCGTTTCCTATATCTACAAGGCAGTGGAATTTCTGGGTGAGTTTTAATCGTTTTTGTCATTTTGCCATGAAAAAAATCTGGTGTAAAACAATCACATGACTTTTTTTACCTACTATTAAATGTATTATATTCATTTTTTGGAAATAATGTGACCAGAGGACATAAAATTGACCTAACGAAGTTGACACCAAAAAATTTTCCGGTAAGAGAAACTTTATACACATTTAAAGACATATAAAAAAAAAAGTATACATAGTGAGTAAAAAAATAAGAAAGCAAAATTTGTACAGTTATTTTTTGAAACACCAATTTCCGAAATCTAAAACGGATCTACCTAATTAGTATGACTTTTAATTTTGGTGTAATAACCACGTAGTACATGAGTAAGGATATCTAAAATGGATTTTTGTAATAATTTTCAAGAAAATCGTTAGAGCCGGTTTTGAGATACCAACATTTACCAAAATTTGGCATACTTAGTTATTGACAAGAAATCAATAATTACCTACAAAAGGATATTTAAAAGGGAGTTATTATGGCAAGTTTGAGAAAAATCCGTAGAACGGTTTTTAAAGAACGCACTTGCGAGACCAGAATTTGAGCTATTTATACAGAACGGCTATTAATTTTTCTGAATAAACCAACTATATCATTGAAAAAGGCATCTAATAGAGTGTTTATGTAGCAACTTTGAAGAAAATCGTTCGAGCCGTTTTTTAGATACAGACTTGCGATCCCACTTCCGGTTTCCTATGTTCCACTTCCGATTTTCCAATTTCCCCCAAAATTTGGAAAAATCATGTGTACAACAGCCATGCCTCAATTCTGAAGTTTCGTAGTTCTATCTTTATCGGAGATATGATAACCAGAAGAACCCCCCCCCCCCTTCACACACACACACACACACTGACCAGTTTCCAAAAAGTGAATTTTTTGACTCAGAAGATCTTAAAACGTATAAATCAGGTGAAAACTTGATACCGAATATTTGGACCGAATACAATACTTCCATTATCTACGGTAGATGGGTAATGGAAGTAAAAATATAGCTGTCACGACACTATTGCATAAGCAATGTCATTGGCTAGAAATGTCCCAGCTATTGTTTAAATTTCAAAGTTCGCCAACGAGGTCCTATAGTATCGCTGTTCTCTAATGTAAATGCTTATTTAGATTATTCTAGTAGATTTTTAATAAAACCGTAATAGCGTCTGCCTTTCCCTCTGTCAAATGTCTCCAGAAAAATCTACCGCACGATACCGTCTGCAACGTCTATAAGTGCACTTCGAAACCAAATTTTTATACTTTTAATTAGGAATCAATTTATTAATTCAAAATGGTTAACTATAGACCTTTTCGTAAGACATTTCTTTTCACACTGCGAGGTTAAAAACCGAAGATTCTGCTGTTCATTGAATACGCTATAAGGTGCTATAAAATACCGTTCGTTTGCTAATGGATCTTTTTTTTTTTCTTTTGACAGGAAATTAAACTTCATAACATATTGTACCACTACATTTGGAGTGGGATTCCTATCAATTACTCGAAATATTGTGGGTGAAAAAAACGCAACCGAAGGCATCAGGGACCTGAAGCAAGTTTTTGAGCGATTTATATGGATTTGGTTTTTAAAGGTTTCATTTATAAAGTAAATAAAATCAAAATGTAACAATAATAATAATAATAATAACTTTTTCTATTCGTGTGATTTGCACTTAAAAGTATGAAAAGTTAAAAATGGAGTGTTGCCACCTAAATTTCATACTTTACTTAATTTAAAAAAAATTAATTGTCGTGTGGAAAAACTGCTCCTAGATTCAGAAAAAAATGCCCCTTTCATTTGGTATCGAATTTGTAACGAGCCACTTACTTTTTAAAGTGACTGAAAGGAATTAAAATGAAGCTTTGTAGCTTACATTTCATAGTTTAGTTAATTTAAAGAAAACTAATTGTCGTGTCAAAAGACTGTTTGCACCCTTGGATTCAGAAAAATCGTTCCTTTCATTTGGTACCGAATTTGTAACGATAGAACTGATATTTCTAATTTATTTTCTACAGACTTGAGCAATTATAACGTAACATCCAATTAATATGTACAAATAAAAATATATTTTATAAGAAAAATCTTTAAAAAAAAATGAATTGGATGAGAGCAACATTTTTTATTAACACTTTTTTCATTTTTAACCCGGATTCGGCAGACGTTTTATGGCAGAGAATGTAAGATTAAAAAAAAAAGTCTTTAATAATAAAATATAAAAATAAAGTTTTAAATTAAAGACTTTTTTTATTAGCGTGATTCGCACTAGAAATTATGAAAAGATTAAAATGAAGTGTTGTCACTTAAATTTCATACATTAGTAAATTTTAAAAATTCTAATAGTCGTAACGAAAAACTGTTTCCGCCCCTTTCATTTGATACTGGATTTCTAACGGTAGGACTGATATTTCTAATTTATTTTCCCCTCTTTCCGTCTTTAACCCGGATTCGGCAGAAGGTTTATGACACAGAATGTAAGCTAAAAAAAAAAAAAAAGACGAACAAAATTTGTGATTATTTTTACCATGTTTATATTAACTCGATTTCTTGTTTGTTTGTCCAATACAAATCTTGCAATCGATTTTTAAATAACTTCCCGACTAACTGGACATTTAAAACTTTTAGAATAGCTCAGATCACGATGACAACGCAATGCCTCGAAGCCCGATTTTCGAATTTTTGATTAGTTTTCTTTTCATTAATTAAAATATGAAAATAATATTCTCCTATTTGCTTTAAAATTAGTCATTCAAATATTAACTATAATTTAATTGTTGCCCCCCCCCCCACAAAAAAGAAAAAAAGTTCTTTTTTTTTTTTTTTTTTTTTGATGTAAAAATAAATATGTTTAATTAAACATGAACATTAAAAATTTATAAAAAGTTAAATTAGGCATCTCACAAAAATTGACGTCATTATAACAAAAAAATTTTTTTTTACGCATTGATAAAGTGCTAATGTAGTTTATGATGCTAATATATGTTGTTCTTAAAGGATTATCATTTTATTTTTAAAACCAACTTTTTTTTTTTTTTTTTTTTTTTTTTTGTATTGCTTTGAACTTGCTTTCTTGTCTGTGCAGCACAAATCTCGCAATCGCTTTTTGGCTAACTTTCCGACTAGCTGAAAATTTGAAACTTTAAGAATAGCTGAGAACACGATGACAATGCATTTGTAATTATTCTGGTAATGTGTCAATTTTATATGATTCAACAGAAAATTTAAAAACATGGTATATAAAAAGTTTTTTTTTTCAAATCTTCGAATTATTATTGTATGATTTTTTTTTTCCAAATCACATATTAAATTATTGAATGTAAAAGAAAAAATGTTTAAAATGCAAAAGGATTTGTAATAATGGGCATGTGCAAAGTACATTCCATTTTCCAATTTACCATGCTATAGCTAATGGATTTCAACATGATGCTGTTTCTCAGATTATAAATCATTAGATATTAGATATGGATTTTTTTTTTTTAACTAAATTATGCAGACATTAATCCATATAAAGCATTATTGATATTAATAAAATTTCGTATTGTCGGCTTTTTCATTCACCTGATTATTGCATATTTTAAAAGAATTAAAACATTTTAATTTTATTAATTTACAGTTTGCTAAGAGCTAAATTTTGGCATGTTTCAAATTTCCATATTTAAAAATTTGCTTTCCGCCCTTTCCTTAAAATTAAAATATTTTGTTAACATAGCCGGGGCAAATTGTAACATTAGAGAGAAAATTAAGACTAATTAAGAGCTATTAAGACTAATTAAGCCTAAGAGCAAATTAAGACTAATTAAGATAGGGAGTCGGGTGTACTAGCGTTAACTTAGCCTCCCACAAAATATGATATATCTCGATTCTCGATACCTAACCCAGAGCGAATTCTAATATTAGAGAGCAAATTAGAGCTAATTAAGAGCTAAAATTTGGCATATTTGAAATTTCGAAATCTGTAATTTTGCTTTCCCCCCTTCCTTCCCCCCTTTCCTTTAAATTGAAATATCTCGTTAACGAAGCCGGAGCAAATTCTGATATTAGAGAGCAAATTAGAGCTAATTGAGAGCTAAATATTGGCACTACGGAAATTTTTTTATATGTGATAGGGAGTCGGGTGTACTAGCGTTAACTTAGCCCCCCCCCCCCCCCCACAAAACCAAAAATATGATATATCTCGATACCTAACCCAGAGCGAATTCTAATATTAGAGAGCAAATTAGAGCTAATTGAGAGCTAAAATTTGGCATATTTGAAATTCCGATATCTGCAATTTTGCTTTCCCCCCTTCCTCCCCCCCCCTTTCCTTTAAATTGAAATATCTCGTTAACGAAGCCCGAGCAAATTCTGATATTAGAGAGCAAATTAGAGCTAATTGAGAGCTAAATATTGGCACTACCAAAAATTTTTTAGTTGTGATAGGGAGTCGGGTGTACTAGCGTTAACTTAGCCCCCCCACCAAACCAAAAATATGATATATCTCGATACCTAACCCAGAGCGAATTCTAATATTAGAGAGCAAATTAGAGCTAATTGAGAGCTAAAATTTGGCATATTTGAAATTTCGATATCTGTAATTTTGCTTTCCCCCCTTCCTTCCCCCCTTTCCTTTAAATTGAAATATCTCGTTAACAAAGCCGGAGCAAATTCTGATATTAGAGAGCAAATTAGAGCTAATTGAGAGCTAAATATTGGCACTACCGAAATTTTTTTATATGTGATAGGGAGTCGGGTGTACTAGCGTTAACTTAGCCCCCCCACAAAACCAAAAATATGATATATCTCGATACCTAACCCAGAGCGAATTCTAATATTAGAGAGCAAATTAGAGCTAATTGAGAGCTAAAATTTGGCATATTTGAAATTCCGATATCTGTAATTTTGCTTTCCCCCCTTCCTTCCCCCCTTTCTTTTAAATTGAAATATCTCGTTAACGAAGCCGGAGCAAATTCTGATATTAGAGAGCAAATTAGAGCTAATTGAGAGCTAAATATTGGCACTACCGAAATTTTTTTATATGTGTTAGGGAGTCGGGTGTACTAGCGTTAACTTAGCCCCCCCACAAAACCAAAAATATGATATATCTCGATACCTAACCCAAAGCGAAATCTAATATTAGAGAGCAAATTAGAGCTAATTGAGAGCTAAAATTTGGCATATTTGAAATTCCGATATCTGTAATTTTGCTTTCCCCCCTTCCTTCCCCCCTTTCCTTTAAATTGAAATATCTCGTTAACGAAGCCGGAGCAAATTCTGATATTAGAGAGCAAATTAGAGCTAATTGAGAGCTAAATATTGGCACTACCGAAATTTTTTTATTTGTAATAGGGAGTCGGGTGTACCAGCGTTAACTTAGCCCCCCACCCCACAAACAAACTGATATATCTAGATAACTTACTCAGATAGAATTCTAATATTAGAGAGCAAAATAGAGCTAATTGAGAGCTAAAATTTGACGTATTTGAAATTTTGATATCTGCAATTTTGCTTTCCCCCCCTTCCTTCCCCCCTTTCTTTTAAATTGGAATATCTCGTTAACAAAGCCGGAGCAAATTCTAATATTAGAGAGCAAATTAGAGCTAATTGAGAGCTAATTCCTGACGTTCTTGAAATTTAAAATTTCGAATGTGGGGGGGCTAGCGTTAACTTGGCCCCCCCACCTTTAAACTTGTTATATCTCGATTCCATACCCAGAGCAAATTCTAATATTAGAGAGCAAATTAGAGCTAATTGAGAGCTAATTCCTGATGTATTTGAAATTTAAAAACTCGAAAGTGGGGGGGCCAAGTTAACGCATCTTAACAACTGCAGTGTTCAGAGAGCGCCATCTATCGATCATTACAAACGCGGATAACATGAATATGTGTTTGATAAAGTTGACGTCATAATTGCTTTAATTATTATTTATTTGTTCTTATAATATTAATTTCTATTGAACACAGAGCTTATGTGTTTTTAATTTTCTTAAATTTAACGTTCGCAAAGTAATCTGGTTATTGTTTTAGTAATGGTTCTCCATTAGCGATCGTTAATATTTTTTGTGATTTTGGCGGTGAATTAAAAAGGTTATCGCAAATACGTAAAGTCCTTCGAGTGAAACGTCCTAGCTATTGCGTTGCCAAATTTTAAATATCGCCAAAGAAGCCCTATACAAAAGTAGATTTCTAACGCGAATGCACATTTAATTTATTTTAAAGGAACCGTGTTTCCAATCAACATAATGAAACTTGCATAATCAAATGTCATTTGCAATTCCCTAGCGGCTGTATATTGCGCTACTTGCTTTCGGAAAAGATTTTATATCAATCATCCTTGGCGGAAAAAAAAAATGATTGCCAAGTTATCTCGCAAATATATTTAATTTGTTCCATAACTGATGGTTTTTAATAATGTATATTAAGGGAAAAATCAATAATATGAAACAATATTCGTATAATATATACTATTACAAAATCTGGTGTGAAACAACCACACGACTTCCATTACCCAATATTAAACGTATTATATACATTTTTTGGAGATATTAAGTAACTGCATTTTTTTTTTTTAGATTTTCCAGTAAGAGAAACTTTATACACGTATAAAGACACCTACAACAAAGTTTACATAGTAAGTTAAAAAATAAGGGGAAAAAATAGATAGTTATTTTTTAAACACGAATTACCGAGATCTAAAATTAAACTTCCTAATCAGGATGACCGTTAGTATTCCTGTAATATGCACGTAATACTTGAGAAAGGTTATCTAAATTGAATTAATGAAACAATTTTCAAGAAAATCGTTAGAGCCGTTTTTGAGATACCAACTTTTACCAAAACTTGGCATACTCAATTATTGACCGGAAAACAATAATTACATACAAAAGGATATTTAGTATTAAGTTAACATGGCGAGTTTGAAAAAAATTCGTACAGCCGTTTTTAAAGGAAGGCACTTATGAGATCTGAAATTGAGCTGTTTATAGAGGACGCCTATCAATTTTCCTGAACTAACCAATTATATCATTCGAAAGGACATCTAATAGATTGTTTATATAGCAACTTTGAAAAAAATCGTTAGGGCTGTTTATGAGGTACGGGCTTACGGTCCCATTTCCGGTTTACGATGACCCAGTTCCGGTTTTTCAATTTTCACCAAAATTTGGAAAATTCATCTGTACATCAGACCTGAATCAATTGTGAAGATTTGTAGTTCTATCTTTATTAATTTTGGAGATATGACACCCGGAAAATTTCACACATTCGTACACACACACACACACACACACACTGAGCAATTGCCAAAAACTACTTTTTTGGACTCAGGAGGCCTTAAAACATATAAATCAGGTGAAACTCTATATCAAATTTTTGGACCGAATACAATACTTCCACTACCTACGGTAGTACGGTAATTGAAGTAAAAACATAGATCTCGTATTTAATACGAAAATATACAGATTTTCGTATTACGTTTTCGATCTCGAAATACAAAAATCGCCAAGGACGACCGATAACAAATCTATGCTTTGTTTTCAATTAAAATATTGAAAATTTGAATTAAAAATGTATTTTACCAAAATTTATTATAGCCTCTAGCACTTAGAGACAGTGTAACTTTTGATTAGTATAAAAAAAGAAAGAAATAGAAATCGGCTTTTTAGTTCTAGCGATCGTTCTCTACATATTATACATATAAACCTTTTCTCTTTATATATTAGTATAGAGCATAGATAGATTAAATAGGTTTCTAATCAACATAATGTAACTCAAATAATTAAATGCTATTTGCATTGCAGTAATGGTTGTATGCGCTATGTATATTGAGCTACTTGTCATAACTGTTAGTTGCTAAAAATAGTCGTCAAATAAATTTGAACTTCTCAATTATTCTTTTAACAAATGCATAATGAAATGCAGACGATATTTTTTTAATTTACTTTTTATTTTATTATATGTCGAAAAATGAATTAACCCGTAAATTTTTTGGGCAACAATTATAAAATAAATAATTTAATAAAAGTTTAGAAGTAACGCTTAGATCATTACATTATATCATATCATATCAAATTATATTATTAGAAAAATAAATACTTTATAATGACGTCAGATTTAACGTGTAAGTTTAACATTTTGCAAAGCTTTATATGAATTTCAATTTAATTCACGTGCAAATATATTTCTTTTCTTTTCATGTCAAGATATTTTAAAAACAAAATGTAAATGTTTCTTTTATGTTGGCAGCAGCTAATTTTTTTAATATTTCATTATTTCCATTTCTATTATGGCTTTTATGGGGATTTTAATTAAAATGCTCAGATTTTAAACTAAAATTTATTTTATCAAAATTTAATATAGCCTATAACAATCAGGGATAGTGTAGCTTTTGATTAGTGAAAGAAGTTTTTAAATCGGTTCAGTAGTTTCAGAGATTACCCTCCACAAACATACAATTTTTTGCGCTTTATATAATGACTAGCTGACCCGTCCGGCTTCGCACTGATGAACAAATTTTAGTTAAAGATGGATTGATATGTAAAAAATCAAGAAATATATCAGTTTATATGTTATAGTCAGGCAATATTATTAACTGGAAAGTCAAAATATAATTTTACAATTATTTTTATTAATTAGTTGTTAAATGTTGGCAATTTTTAGTTAATGCTATTTATTTATTTCATAAAAAGAAACATTTCTTTACTCATGAATAAAAAATATTGAAAAATAAACCTATGACAGGAAAATGTTTTTAAAAAAACTGACGTCATAATAGCTTTAATTATTATTTATTTTTTCATTTCGCAAATATATTTAATTTTTTCCATAATTGATTATTATTTTAATAATGTATATTAAAGGAGAAATCAATAACATGAAACAATATTCGTACAATATATACTATTACAGAATCTGGTGTGAAACAACCACACGACTTCCATTACCCACTATTACACGTAATATATACAATTGGAGATATTACTTGCATTTTTTGAGATTTTCGAGTAAGAGAAACTTGATACACGTATAAAGACACATACAACAGAGTTTGCATAGCGAGTTAAAAAATAAGGGGAAAAAAATAGATAGTTATTTTTTTAAACACGAATTTCCGAGATCTAAAACTGAACTACCTAATCAGAATGACCGTTAATATTCCTGTAATAAGCACGTAATACTTGAGAAAGGTTATCTAAATTGGATTAAAGAAAAAATTTTCAAGAATACGTTAGAGCCGTTTTTGAGATACCAACTTTTACCAAAACTTAACATACTCAATTATTGACCTAAAAACAATAATTACATACAAAAGGATATTTAATAGGAAGTTAACATGGCGAGTTTGAAAAAAAATCCGTACAGGCGTTTTTAAAGGAACGCACTTGCGAAGTCTGAAATTGAGCTGTTTATAGAGGACGCCTATCAATTTTCCTGAACTAAGCAACTTTTCAATCGAAAGGGCATCTAATATATTATTTATATAGCAACTTTGAAGAAAATCATTAGAGGTGTTTTTGAATATGGGCTTAGGGTCCCATTTCTGGTTTTCGATGACCCAATTCCGGTTTTTCAATTTTCACGAAAATTTGGAAAATTTATCTGTACACCAGACCTGAATCACTTGTGAAGTTTAGAAGTTCTATTTTTATTAGTTTTGGAGCTATGACAGCCAGAAGATTACACACACACGTGCACATATACACACACACTGACCAATAGCCAAAACCTATACAATACTTCCACTACCTACGGTAGTGGGGTAATTGAAGTAAACACATACATCTCGTATTTACTACGATAATAATATACAGATTTTCGTATTACGTTTTCGATCGCCAAATACAAAAATCGCCAATGACGATAGATATCAAATCTATGCTTTGTTTTCAATTAAAATATTGAAAATTTTAATTAAAAATTTATTTTACTAAAATTTATTATGGCTTCTAGCACTTAGAGAGAGACAGTGTAACTTTTGATTATTGAAAGAAAAAAAAAAAAAAAAAAGCAATCGGCTTTTTAGTTCTAGCGATCGTTCTCTACATATGCATATAAACCTTTCTTTTTTTTATATTAGTATAGCTATAGAGCATAGGTATAATAAATAGGTTTCCAGTCAACATAATGTAACTCAAATAATTAAATGCTATTTACATTTCAGTAATGGCTGTATGCGCTATGTATATTGAGCTACTTGCCATAACTGTTAGTTGCTAAAAATAGTCGCCAAATAAATTTAAACATCTCAATACGCAAGCGAAGTATGACATCACTGACCGCCCGTGGATGCAAGAAAAAGATTTTCCATGTTAATCGGTCATTGGGTTTTTTTTTTAAGCTATTGTATAGCTTTTATCGCGGGCTTTGAGCGCGGCGACCGAATCAGAAAATTCCGTAACGAAAAAAAAAAACCTAACACAGTTCAGCAGACTTCGGTAGACTTCGGCTGTACGAAGCTCGCACGAATCGAGACGAGCTGCTACGAAATCGGACGAATACGTAAGCAGCTGTTTGTGAGAAAATATATAGGTGTATAGGTATCTATCATTTATGTGCAACAGTGAATAGCTGTACGCGTACAATTTGTGTATAAAGTGTCTTTAATATGAATAAACAAAGTGCATTTATTTGTGTATAAAGTGTTTTTAATATGAATAAACAAAGTGCATTTATTAATGAAGAAAGTGATGAAAAAATAGTGAAAGAAAATGAGTGAGTACTCTACTCTATATACATACATTTTATTATTATCACAAATGCAGTATTTTTTAACACGCTTTTATTAGCTTCACCTGTATGTATGTATGTATGTATATATGTATGTATGTTTGTTTGTTTGTTTGTTTGCAACTTCTCTGGGAGCAAACAAAAAAATTATATTGTGAAATAAAATCTTTTTGTAAAAAAATAGAACCGACTCCAAAAAGCAACTACTATAAAAAAAAATTGTATGAAATGAAACTAAATTGCGCCAAAAAGTATAAAATAATTTCCTTCGCCAAACAACCTATAACACTACAATTAATCATAACTTTTGAAGTCGGCGCAAAATTAAATAAAATTTAATTAGTTTTTAAAGGTTTGTTTTTAGATCGGTAGCAACAAATGCTGTCGTCTCGAATGATCCATTTTCATGTTTCCTTTATTATTGTATTCACTGTATACAATTGGTCCATTGGTAGCATCTACACAGAACAGTGGACATTTTTCACAATGCAGAATTTATGTTTCTACGAAGTTAGAGTTTTCTTTGCAAATTTGGTATAACTTTGATAACTATCATCCTTGGTGGCTTTTAGATTTGGCGTTGAAAACGTATTGCAAAAATATACACGCAAGATGTATATTTTCATAATACATTTTGTACGAAGTATTGTTTCATATTCTTGATTACTCTCTTAATATACCTTATCAAATTAATCATGATATCCCAAAGAAATTAAATATGTTTGCCAGATAATTTTGCGATTTTTCTTTCACCAAGGACGTCAGATACCAGCATCTTCGCCAACTTTGGCTGCTTACGAAATCTTATTTGTTTTCTTGAATCAAAATAGTTTTCGGCTGCGTTTTGCAGGCGACAATGTGAGATGTGTAGTTTGAATAGGATTCGATTTTTGTATTGAATAAAGGTATCAATTTTTATTTAATTTTGCGCCGACTTCAAAAGTTATGATTAATTGTAGTGTTATAGGTTGTTTGGCGAAGGAAATTATTTTATACTTTTTGGCGCAATTTAGTTTCATTTCATACAATTTTTTTAAGTCGGTTAAAAAAAATACTTCCCCTTCGTGAACGATATGGCGTAGAGGTAAGGCGCCGCGCTACGAACCTAAAGGTCCAGTGTTCGATCCCCGTCAGGGGAAATTTTTTAAAAATGGTTTTTGTTAATTCTAAGTTATTTTAATTAAAGATTTAAATGTATGTAAATATTACGGTGTATCACTCACACGATTTTCTCTTACCCTGAATCTTAATACTAAGATAGATATTTTGTGCTTTTTAGTTCACATTTCTATAAAAGAGTGTTCTTTAATTTTTTAAAACTATAATATATATATATATATATATATATACATATTTTTAAGCTATTGCATAGCTTTTATCGCGGGCTTTGAGCGCGGTGACCGCATCAAGAAATTCCGTAACGAAAATAAACCTAACACAGTTCGGCAGACTTCGGCAGACAGTCAGTTCGGCAGACTTCGGCACGGTGTTTGTGTGCGTGCGATTAGACGTATGCGTGTAGACTAGCTGCTAACTGCTCATAACTGATTCTATCTCTTTTAGACACAATGCTAGGTGAGACAGCGTGCTTTTTGGCCGCGTCCACGAGTGAGTTCGAGCCTGCGACTAGTTGAACCTTAACGTGTATGTATATGGTACGACTGTACGAAGCTCGCACGGATCGAGACGAGCTGCTCCGAAATCGGACGAATACGTAAGCAGCTGTTTGTGAGAAAGTATATAGGTGTATAAGTATCTATCATCTATGTACAACAGCTGTACGCGTGAAATTTGTGTATAAAGTGTTTTAAATATGAATAAACAAAGTGCATTTATTAAAATCCCCCCCAAGGCACAACTTTGACATGAGTCCCCCCCAAGGCACAACTTTGACATGAGTCCCCTCCCCAAGGCACAACTTTGACGTGAGTCCCCTCTCCAAGGCACAACTTTGACATGAGTCCCCTCTCCAAGGCACAACTTTGACATGAGTCCCCACCAAGGCACAACTGTGACATGAGTCCCCTCTCCAAGGCACAACTTTGACATGAGTTCCCCCAAGGCACAACTTTGACATGAGTCCCCTCCAAGGCACAACTTTGACGTGACTCCCCCCCCCCCAAGGCACAACTTTGACATGAGTTCCCTCAAGGCACAACTTTGACATGAGTCCCCCCCAAGGTACAACTTTGACATGAGTCCCCTCAAGGCACAACTTTGACATGAGTCCCCCCCAAGGCACATTTTTGACATGAGTCCCCCCCAAGGCACATTTTTGACATGAGTCCCCCCCAAGGCACATTTTTGACATGAGTCCCCACCAAGGCACATTTTTGACATGAGTCCCCACCAAGGCACAACTTTGACATGAGTCTCCTCCCCAAGGCACAACTTTGACATGAGTCCCCTCCCCAAGGCACAACTTTGACATGAGTCCCCCCCAAGGTACAACTTTAACATGAGTCCCCCCAAGGCACAACTTTGACATGAGTCTCCCCAAGGCACAACACTGACATGAGTCCCCCCAAGGCACAACTTTGACACGAGTCTCCTCCCCAAGGCACAACTTTGACATGAGTCCCCTCCCCAAGGCACAACTTTGACATGAGTCCCCCCCAAGGCACAACTTTGACATGAGTCGCCCCCAAGGCACATGAGTCTCCGAAAAGGCACAACTTTGACATGAGTCCCCCCCAAGGCACAACTTAGACGTGAGTCCCTCCCAAGGCACAACTTTGACATGAGTCCCCCCAAGGCACAACTTTGACATGAGTCCCCCCCAAGGCACAATTTTGACATGAGTCCCCCCCCCCCAGAACTTGAATTAATATCAAAGAAAAAAAAATACTGCATAAATAAAATAAATAAATAATTATAATTGCATAAGTTGATAAAAAATGCTATGCAATAGCTTTACCGCGGCAGTCCCCGAGTGCCACACGTATTTTTTTTTTTTTTTTTTTTTTAATTCTAGAAGAATTATTTCCCGATTTTAATCCTCATATTTGGGTATAGATATGTATTAGTTATTGTATGCATGCGTTAGATGGAGTTATTTTGCTGTCAAATTGACAAAATTTTAATTTTAAATTTCAAAACTGTCACCCTTGGCGTTTTTTGTATTTGGAGATCAAAAACGTAATATGAAAATATACATGCCAGATGTATATTTTCGTAATATGTATTGTACGAAATATTGTTTCATATTATTCGTTACACTCTTAATGTAAGTTTTTAAAATAACCCTGATTTTTGAAAGGAATTAAATTATATTCGCCAGATAATTTGGCGATATTTTTTTTTTTTTTCTGCCAAGGATGACGGATATCAAATCTATTCCGCTGCAACATATTAGTATATTATATCAGATACTTTATTTAGACATTTGAAAACAAATTTGACTTCAAATTATGATAGAATATTTATCCTTTCCCTTTTAATTAGTTTATTAGTTTGATGTTTATTGTGTAAATATCATCCTTTGAAATGAAATGTTTATGTTTTCAATCGAATATGGAAATTTGCCATTTTTTTTTCTAGAGTTTTGAAATTTAAAATTCCAATTTTATCAATTTTACAACAAAAACAATTTAATCTAACGGATGCACATGATAACTAATACATATCTATATCCAAATATGGGGATTAAAATGGGGAAATAATTTTCCTCGATCTTTATTATTTTTTTACAAAAAATCCAGTTCACTTTTTATATTATTGTTCGCGTGAAAATATATTTTATTATATGTCTAAAAATAAATTAATTCGTAAATCTTTTTGGCAACAATTTCTTATTTTATTTTATTTTATTTATTTATTTATTTATTTTTAAATTCCAATTTCGTTTACACACATCAGTTTAAACCACGGAGTAATAAAGACTCCGTGGTTTAAACATTGATGCTTAGATATTATATCATATCATATCAAATTAAATTATTAGAAAAATAAACACTTTTAATTCTATAATGACGTCAGATTTAACGTGTAAGTTTAACAATTAAAAAAGCTTTATATGAATTTCAATTTAATGCTTGTGCAAATATATTTCTTTTCTTTTCTCGTCAAGATATTTTAAAAACGAAATGAATATGTAAATGTTTCTTTTATGTTGGCAGCAGCTAATTTTTTTAATATTTCATTATTTCCATTTCTATTATGGCTTTTATGGGGATTTTAATTAAAATGCTCAGATTTTAAACTAAAATTTATTTTATCAAAATTTAATATAGCCTATAACAATCAGGGATAGTGTAGCTTTTGATTAGTGAAAGAAGTTTTTAAATCGGTTCAGTAGTTTCAGAGATTACCCTCCACAAACATACAATTTTTTGCGCTTTATATAATGATATATAGATAAAATTTAATTGTGTAAATTGTTATTTTTTTTTAATCCATCGTAATTTATCGTAGCAAAAAATCTGAGGAAAATGGAGACCGCGGATAATCTCCTATATTATTAACTAGCCGCCTTCGGCGACCAGCTGGTTCGCAATCCCTGAAAAATCCGACTTTAACGAAATTCCCGCTCCGTGGCGCCTGCGGCACCTTTTTCCCGTATCAGGTCTAATAACAGCTTATTGATATATCGTGAAAATAGCTTATCTAAATCGCAGTAAACTCCCGTGCGGTAGCGCCTTCGGCGCTGATATTTCAAATTTCTAACTTTAGCTAAGTCCCGCTCGGTGGCGCCTGCGGCGCCTTATCCCCGTTTTAGAACTTACAACACCTTCCTCGCTCATTGGAATTTGAAATATTGAAATTTTAAAATATAGCAGCGCCATCTGGCGGTAGAAATTTCTGTAATATATTGTTCAATTCCAAATCAACAAAGCTTTCAAATGATGTATTACTTATGAAAATATTTTAATTAGTAGCTGAGATACAAAAGAAAACCTAAAAAAGAAACCTTAAAACGTGTTTTAAAATAATTCAGCGCCATCTGGCGGTAGAAATTTCTGTAATCTACTGTTCAATTCCAAATCAACAAAGCTTACAAATGATGTGTTACTTATGAAATTATTTTTTTGTTTCCGATCGAGACCGCTTAGAAAATCGTCTGCCCGTTGCCAACTAAATTTCATAGTTTAGTTAATTTTAAAAAATCTAATTGATGTATCGATAAGCCGCTTGCACTCTTAGATTTGGAAAAAATTCCCCTTTCATTTGGTACCAAATTCGTAATGATTGGACTAATATTTCTAATTTATTTTCTATTTTTTCTGCTTTTAACTCCGTTAAAATATCTACTTTTATGTAATCTTGATGAATTCTGAGTCATTGAGATCGCTTTTTGATTAAGACATAGGTCTACATTTTAATTAATATCTCCGCAACTAATTAAAATTTTTAAATTCTGTTTTGACTATCCCCTCGGGCAGGCTTCTGAGCACCCGTATGTCAAATTTTGTAGTTCTGCGTTCAGTAGGGGCTGAACGTATAGATGCTCAGACAGACAGACAGACAGACAGACAGACAGAGAGACAGAAATCTTCTTTTATTATTATATATATATATAGAAGATAGAAATCTGTACGCGTGTGTGTGTGTGTGTGACTGTCTGTGAGAAACGGCTTGACGCAGCTAAGGCTCCGCCGCTAAAGGTCGCACGGACTTCGAACAGGTACCGATGGACAGAGAATTTATCGCAGATCTGGGTTATCTAATTTGCTAAACGATGCGACCCTAATTAGCGGAGATATTAATTAAAATGTCGACCATTGTCTAACGAAAAATGACCCAGAATTCATGATTAAATGCTTAAAAAAGCCACATTTTTACGGAAAAGGTGGAAAATAAATTAGAAATATCAGTCGTATTGTTACAAACAAGATACCATTGGAAAGGGCTTTTTTTTCTTAAACCGATGGTTTAAACGGCTTATCGATCGGACAATTAGATTTTTTAAAATTAACTAAACTATAAAAAAATATTGGCAACAAATCACAAGAATCTTAGCTTTGCAGACTTTTCGTCTACAGCAGTCTTCAACGGAAACACATCTGGTCACAATGAAGTCACGTGTTTCGTAGTGCGATTAAAAATTACAATTTTCTATTTTCTTCAATTTTTCAAATTTTACACATTTTATTTAGTATATAATATTTACACCACAAAACAAACTTGCATTTCTAATTTCACCGATTTTCGTCAATAAACAAAAGATTTACATTTTAATTGCAAATTAAATTTTATCTTTACACGCCGGACATTTTTGCAATATTCTAATACGCGTATTTCAATTTCTAATTACGATTGATTTATTTTTTATACATCATACGAAAGATATTTTAAAGTTCTTTTACATAATTCAAAGTTTTCAACAGATTTACACGTTTTGAGGTCTCCTAAATCAGTGTTCTTTCATGGCGCTGTAATATTTTCAAATTTCAATATTTCAATTTCTAATTATGATTAAATTAGTTTTAATACATCATTCGAAAGATATTTTAAAGTTCTTTTAAATTATCGAAAGTTTTCACCAGAATTACACGTTTTGAGGTGTCCTGAATCAGTTTTCTTTTATGGCGTTGTAATATTTTCAATTTTCAATATTACAATTTCTAATTATGATTAAATTATTTTTAATACTTAATTCGAAAGATATTTTAAAGTTCTTTTATATTATCGAAAGTTTTCACCAGATTTACACGTTTTGAGGTGTCTCGAATGAGTTTTCTCTTGTATCTCAGATACTAATTATAATAATTGCATAAGTAATACATCATTAGAAAGCTTTTTTGATTTGGAATCGAACAGTGGAATACAGAAATTTCTACCGCCAGATGGCGCTGTAATTTTTTCAAATTTCAATATTTCAATTTCTAATTATAATTAAATTATTTTTAATGCATCACTCGAAAGATATTTTAAAGTTCTTTTAAATTATCGAAAGTTTTCACGAGATTTACACGTTTTCAGGTCTCCTGAATCAGTTTTCTCTTATGGTGCTGTATTATTTTCAAATTTCAATATTTCAATTTCTAATTATGATTAAATTTTTTTTAATACATCATTCGAAAGATATTTTAAAGTTCTTTTATATTATCGAAAGTTTTCACCAGATTTACACGTTTTGAGGTGTCCTGAATTAGATTTCTTTGTATCTCAGCTACTAATTAAAATAATTTCATAAGTAATACATCATTAGAAAGCGTTTTTGAATTGGACACGAGATTTACACGTTTTCAGGTCTCCTGAATCAGTTTTCTCTTATGGTGCTGTATTATTTTCAAATTTCAATATTTCAATTTCTAATTATGATTAAATTTTTTTTAATACATCATTCGAAAGATATTTTAAAGTTCTTTTATATTAACAACAGAGCAACGGGAGCTTGAAGTTCCTGCCACCGAACTATACTTCTATAATCTATGTATTGGATCAAGAAATAATCAAGACTTTTAAAGCTCCCTACTGAATCCATTTTCTGAAGAAAATATCCCTGGTGATGGAGGAGGCGAACTCGGCAACCGAACTAACGAAGAAGGTCAACGTCATGTATGCTGCCCATTGGATATCAATGGCTTGGAATGAAGTAACCCCTACACAATCCAAAGATGTTTCGAAAAAGGATTCACGTCTGAAAATGAGCAATCAAGAACAGAGGACCAAGAAGCAATAGCTGTGAGTGACCTGGGATAAATTCTTCAAGAGCTACGCGCTGAAATTGAACCAAGCTGATCTTGAGGCCGACGGAAGCCTTCCGTTTTGCGACAACAACATCGTCGAAGAGGAAGAGGATAGTGAAGAAGAAGCAGAACCAGAAGAGACCGATGAAACAAGAAGTTTGATTACCTTCGCCTTCAAGCAATATGACCAAGGGATTCAGGACCTGTTGAACTCATAGATATAGTAATATATATAAATCTATCATCCCCATGTTATCGAGCAAAAAATTTTGATGCCGAAAAAAAGTTCTAAAATCAGCCATTAGAGAGTATTGAAAAAAAGAATAAAAAGAAAAATGAATTCGAAACTGTATCTGGAGTTTTTCCTTCACCTTCAGTAAATAAATTATTCATAAATTTTATTTACTGAATTATCCGTCTATATTCCTGTGTTTGATTTACTCGGGGAAAGGCAGACATTAGAGTGACTTTTCCCGAAAAAAAAGGTATCACTTTTTCCCTCTCGCTGATCAATCTATGTCTTATTACTATATCTATGGTTGTGACTATGCGGCTCGGCTGAACATCCCGTAGAAGCCTTGCCTTTCCACTTCTTTGACAACGAGATAACATGCACGATGTACAAGCATACACAATGCAAAAACAGAAATTACTCATTCTTTCATGCAATCTACCGATCATGTTTAAAAGTAATGTAGTACAAATATAATTGCAAATGTAATAAGGGTATGTAATAAGTGTATACAAATTATGTAATTTTATTTTATGTTTTGTAAAACTTTTTAATAAAAAATAAATAAAAAAAGAAGAAGAAGACAGCGAGATGATAGAGTACAGGTACAGGTCCGACTGAATTCAGTTTGACGTTGCTTTAAACACCAATTCTAAAATTAGCACTTCCATCTCAGTAATTGGTATGGCTAACCATACCGGACTAAGTATTCTATACAATGTATGAACTCACTACGTACATGCATTTCCCAATCTCCCTCTATAATGAACACCTCATAATGTGAACACTTTTGGTCTTTCCCATGAGTTCAGAATAGAGAGAGTTCACTGCATAAGCATTTTACAAAATACCTTTAAAACGAATGGTCGAACAATAGATCTGAGATAATTTGAAACAGCGTTATCGGTTTATTTCATTTTTAACCAAAATAATAATAATTATTATTATTATTAAATAAAATAAAATAAATAAATAATCCTGAAGATGGGCGGAAAGAAAAAAGCATTCCTTCAGATGTCATCTCTACGGTTCAAAATTGACTTTCTTTCGAGATTTAGTGTTCAATATAAAAATTGTCTGCATTCACCCAGAAAATAAATTTTAATAAATAACTTGCACTGTGTGAATTTGTATAGAGAAATATAGAAGGAAGTTTCGTGATGGACACAACATACTACTTTATATTTGTATCTGACGCTTCAAAATATTATGTTGACTTTGAGAAATCGCGTTTAAAACTCTTTATCAAAGCCACATTCTAAGATATGAAAAACTGATTGTAGAACACTCTTGCAGTTAGTTTCTTTTTATTTATTTGTTTTCTGTTAAATCTTTATTGAGGACCATTCTTCACATTCGTCAGCATTCAGTTGGTAAACAGACAAATATAAGTACTTTAATAATGTGAGGATATCTAATCTCTTCTCCTGACCTACAAAATGACCTAAAACTATCTGACCTAAGTTCTGATGTTTCGATAAGATTTCGGGGCAAAAAGAGGAAAAGTTACTCATTCCGAAGAGACCTGGGAATTTGCGATGTACACTTAGAGAATATCAAATAAGAAATTCTTTGGTACACTGACAGCAACAAAATGTAGAAATGGATTGAAGGTCACATTTGATACAGTTCTAAACACGAAAGTTTAAAACGAAGGTCAAAATTTTTATCCATCCACAATTCAATCTGATTTTGAGCAAATGAATTTTTATACATCAAAACATTTTTGAGATACCAACTTTTACAAAAAATCAATTATTGACCGGAAAACAATAATTACATACAAAAGGATATTTAAAAGTGAGTTAATATGGCGAGTTTGAAAAAAAATCCGTACAGCCGTTTTTAAATAAACGCGCTTGCAAGACCTGAAATTGAGCTATTTATACAGGACGCCTATCAATTTTCCTGAACTAACCAACTATATCATTCGAAAGGACATCTAATAGAGTGTTTATATAGCTACTTTGAAGAAAATCGTTAGAGCCGTTTCTGAGATACGGACTTACGGTCCCACTTCCGGTTTTTCAATTTTCACCAAAATTTGGAAAATTCATCTGTACACCAGACGTGTCTTAATTCTGAAGTTTTGTAGTTCTATCTTTATTAGTTTCGGAGATATGATAGCCAGAAGATTCCACACATATATACACACATAAAAACACACACACTGACCAATTGCCAAAAACCACTTTTTTGGACTCAGGGGACCTTAAAACGTGTAAATCAGGTGAAATCTCGATATCGAATTTTTGGACGAAATACAATACTTCCATTACCTGTGGTAGTAGGGTAATGGAAGTAAAAATTACAGTGAAAACTTCTAATATACACTAAAATAAATCTGTGTATATTCATTTTTATTTTCCTTCTTAATTTAAACTTTAAAACAGAATTTTAAGTTTTGAAAAACATGAAATTCGTAGGGAATTTCAGCATTCCTATATAAAAGTATTTCTTATAAATTAATTTATCTACAAAGTAATGCCCAGATGTATTCAAAATATACATTTGAAGAATGATAATGTAAAATTGAGAGGGAATTTTTTTTTTTTAACTAGAGAATCCGAGGCATTTTGAAAATTGTTTAAAAAATTAAATTTTAGGATTTTATTTTGTTCTTAATTTAAATATCTATATGGAGAAATTGTTATATTTTAATTCAGAAGTATGTAAAATTTCATGATTTTAAGATAGTAGTTTATAAAGAGGTTTTATAATGTCTATCCTCTGCCTAAGATAAATAATTTCCAGCAGTTTTTCTGTTGAAATTTTTAGCAGTGCAGATGAACGTATAATAATTCAAATAATAGTAACAATGTAATTTTATTTAGAATTTTAATTTTATTTGGAACGGGAAAAAAAAAAAAAAAAAAAAACTTAGTTCTCGGGTATTACATGTGTTCTCGTGTTCTCATACTTTAAATTTATTTAGAATTTTAATTTTATTTAGAACGGGGAAAAGAAAAAGAAAACTTAGTTCTCGAGTATACATGTGTTTTCATTCCTAAGAAATAATTTAAAAGCAGTGTTCACTAAATTGTTAGCCATTGAGTGAGATTACATCACCTGAGAAGATTTGGGGAGGTGCTTCCTGAAACTTCTGGCAACTGAAGGAGATAGATATAATTTCTGAAAAAATATTCCGTAGGCAAATACATAAGAATTAGCTTGAGAAATCTGAAATGTTTCTGAGATTTTCTATAGCCAAATCACCAAGCGATCTATATTAACAGAAGATCATGAGAGTTCTTGCTTTCACGCTTGTGTATTAGGGTCACGCTTATATTTTTGTCAATCATATACATTGTTTATGCAAGCCAGGTTATAACTAAAATTCAAGATCTATAACGATAAGTGGCGGAACTTAATCCCCGTAAGTTCTCATAAATTATCGGGATGGTAATGAAATGATCCTAGTTCTGTTGAAAGTAACTGATCATTACCTCAGAGCTTTATTGTCAGAGCCTAGTTTGAGAATTTGTTTGAAAAGTTATTGCTGTGAATTTCTGTTTTAATACGCTATGGCTATATCTTGCGTAATAGTGATTTTTGTCTCTTGTGTGTTTCTGTAGCTTCTGGAATTCTGGTAATTTCAAAAAACACAGTGACGTCGCAAGGACTGTTTTAAGTGTTTCTCAAATTATAGGAACCCCGTATTTGTAGTTTCATTATATACGTATACATTTCATGTATAATTTAATTGCGATGTATGAAAAATGACAGTGGAATGTACAAACAACAAAAATTATAACAGAATTAATAAACAAGAAGAAAAATGTTAAATTTAATATGAAAATTATTCAAGCCAAAAATTCAATATACGCTGTATTATCTTCATCAGCATCCTTTCTGTATTCCCAACTGCTCTCGAGGATAATACAGCTTATATTGAACTTTTAGTTTGAATAATTTCCATATTAAGTTCAACATATTTCTTCTTGTTTATTAATTCTGTTATAATTTTTGTTGTTTGTACATTCCACTGTCATTTTTCATAAATCATAATCGCAGTATCTATATAATATTTCTCTAACGTAGTCCAGTTACGATTAAGTTTTGTCGAAACGATACGATAGTGATGTAAATAATAAAATACGCGAGGATAAAAAATATTTATAAAGGGACAATATTTAAGCACGCGGACTCAGCTGAATGATCTAATAAGAAAAAATGACGACATTTGTTTGATGATATTATTTTATTGAAAAATGTATTTCTAAAAATTGCTTCTTCAGAACCTTTGCAAGCATCCTTTTAAATCTAGCAATACTTTAAAAATATATACAGAATATGAATTATTATCATAAACTGACTAAAAAACGCAATCATAAGAAATATAATCAAAATCAAAATAATTTTTTTCTTTTCTTAAAAAAAAAAAAAATAATAATAATCTATAATAATAAATGGAAAGGTTTGTCTGTCTGTCTGTCTGTCTGTCTGTCTGTCTATCTGTCTGTCTGTCTGTCTGTCTGTCTGTCTGTCTGTTCTTTTATACGTTCAGCCCCTATTGAACGCAGAAGTACAAGAATTGACATACGGATGCTCTGGAGCCTTTCCGATGTTTTCCTCGAAACAGAATTTAAAAATCTTAATTAGTTTCGGAGATATTAATTAAAATGCTGACCCATATCGATCGCGAAAATGACCAAAAATCCTTATTGCTTAAAAAGAGGCATTCTATCAGCATTCAGCAGACGATTTAAACGGCTGTCTCTAACAGAAAAAAAACATGTGCAAGTCATTAATGTCACATGATCTTTAACTGGGGTTAAAAATTGCAAATTTCAAAGTGCTTCAAATTTTCTTTTTCGTACACAATACTTAATATACAACCTATTCATCACAAAACCAACCTGCAGTTAAAATTTCATCAAATTTCATTAATAAACAAAGCAGTTACATTTTAATTGCTAATTAAATTTTATTCTAGCACGTAATCTATCTTTCAATAGACGATAGGAGTTTCCATAGCAACAAAATACATTTGAAGGAACTAAAAAATACTTTTTCTTTTTTTTTTTACTTCCATTACCCGACTACCGTGGTATATATATAGGTTTTGGCGAAATAAAAAATATTTATTTTTCTTTTTACTTCCATTAATAAAACTACCGTAGATAATGGAATTAGAGATTTCACGTGATTTACATGTTTTAGAATGTCCTGATTAGGTTTTCTTTTGTATCACAGCTACTAATTAAAATAATTTCATAAGTAACACATTATTTGAAAGCTTTGTTGATTTGGAATTGAACAGTAGATCTTTTAAATTATCGAAAGTTTTCACCAGATTTACACGCTTTGAGGTCTCCTGAATCAGTTTTCTTTTGTATCTCAGCTACTAATTAAAATAATTTCATGAGTAATGCATCATTAGAAAGCTTTTTTAGATTTGGAATCGAACAGTGGAATACAGAAATTTGTACCGCCAGATGGCGCTGTAATATTTTAAAATTTCAAAATTTCAATTTCTAATTATGATTAAATTATTTTTAATACATCATTCGAAAGATATTTTAAAGTTCTTTTAAATTATCGAAAGTTTTCACCAGATTTACACGTTTTGAGGTGTCATGAATCAGTTTTTTTTTTTTTTGTATCTCAGTTATTAATTAAAAAAAGTTCATAAGTAATACACCATTTGAAAGCTTATTTTAGTTGATACACATTTTAAAGTACTTTAACATTATCGAATAATGGAATTCGAGATTTCACCCGATTTACACGTTTTGAGGTGTCCTGATTAGGTTTTCTTTTGTATCTCAGCAACTAATTAAAATAATTTTATAAGTAATACATCATTAGAAAGCTTTTTTGATTTGGAATCGAACAGTGGATTACAGAAATTTCTACCGCCAGATGGCGCTGTAATATTTTCAAATTTGAATATTTCAATTTCTAATTATGATTAAATTATTTTTAATGCATCATTCGAAAGATATTTTAAAGTTCTTTTATATTATCGACAGTTTTCACCAGATTTACACGTTTTGAGGTCTCCTGAATTAGTTTTCTTTTGTATCTCAGCTACTAATTAAAATAATTTCGTAAGTAGTACATCATTAGAAAGCTTTTTTGATTAGGAATCGAACAGTGGAATACAGAAATTTGTACCGCCAGATGGCGCTGTAATATTTTAAAATTTCAATATTTCAATTTCTAATTATGATTAAATTATTTGTAATACATCATTCGAAAGATATTTTAAAGTTCTTTTAAATTATAGAAAGTTTTCACCAGATTTACACGTTTTGAGGTGTCCTGAATCAGTTTTTTTTTTTTTTTATCTCAGTTATTAATTAAAAAAAGTTCATAAGTAATACATCATTTGAAAGCTTATTTTAGTTGATACACATTTTAAAGTACTTTTACATTATCGAAAAATGGAATTCGAGATTTCACCCGATTTACACGTTTTGAGGTATCCTGATTAGGTTTTCTTTTGTATCTCATCTACTAATTAAAATAATTTCATGAGTAATACATCATTTGAAAGCTTTGTTAATCTGGAATGGAACAATAGATTACAGAAATTTCTACCGCCAGATGGCGCTGTAATATTTTTAAATTTCAATATTTCATATTCTAATTATGATTAAATTATTTCTAATACATCATTCGAAAGATATTTTAAAGTTCTTTTACATTATCGAAAGTGGAATTCGAGATTTCACCTGATTTACAATTTAAAGTGTCCTGATCAGGTTTTCTTTTGCATCTCAGCTAATTGAGTAAGAATAAGTAACTGGAATGGAACAATAGAATACAGAAATTTCTACCGCCAGATGGCGCTGTAATATTGATCTAATATTCTAATTATGATTAAATTATTTCTAATACATCATTCGAAAGATATTTTAAAGTTTTTTTACATTATCGAAAGTGGAATTCGAGATTTCACCTGATTTACAATTTAAAGTGTCCTGATTAGGTTTTCTTTTGCATCTCAGCTAATTGAGTAAGAATAAGTAACTGGAATGGAACAATAGATTACAGAAATTTCTACCGCCAGATGGCGCTGTAATATTTTTAAATTTCAATATTTCATATTCTAATTATGATTAAATTATTTCTAATACATCATTCGAAAGATATTTTAAAGTTCTTTTACATTATCGAAAGTGGAATTCGTGATTTCACCTGATTTACAAGCGCATGGGTCTGCGCTGCCGAAGGCAGTGGCGTCCCGGTGTGAGTTTTTACCCGATGCTAAATGATATACTTTTTAATTCCTTTTCTTGAGAATGAAAGTTTATGAGTAATAACATTGAATTTTGAGAAGTCATAAGGATAGTGAAGGAATACGTGCGCGCAGCGCACGGGTCTACGCTGCCGAAGGCAGTGGGGACCCGGTGCGACATTTTTCCCGATCAGAATTTTTTTTTCTCTTTTTTTTATCACATGATACAAATTAATGCAATTTTGAGAATTCATTAATTATTGTGATTCATTTAAAAATAGTGACCAGCGAAGCGGGCGTAGCCTGCTAGTAATAATAATAAAAATGCTCAAATAAATAAATATAAAGTCATCGCCAGCCAACATGGCGATAAACATTTAAAAGGCGACTTTGAGGTCTTATACTAAAACTGTATTGCCTGTGGAAGTACGAAAATTGGATCGTCAATCATTAATTTGAAACCTTTCTTCGAATTATTTTGGTTTCACTATTGCGCATATTAATTTGATTCTAATAAATAATTTGACTTCTGTTAAATGAAAATTTTAATTACGCTGTGAAATTGGTATAATATTTATGAATTTCAAACTTTGGTAAATAAGAAAAGACATAAAGTGCGAAACATAATATTTCTCTAGCGTGGTCCAGTTGCGATTATATTTTGTGAAAACGATACGATAGTGACAATAAAAACGCGAGGATAAAAAAAAAAAAAGATACTTAAGAAATATTTAAGCACGCGGACTCGGTTCAGTGATCTAATAAGTAGAAAAAAAAAAAAAAAAAAAACATGACGACATTTGTCTGAGAAGATAATTTCATAGAAAAATTTATTTTTAAAATAAAATTTACGTTTTTAAAATTTTTGCAAGCGTCGTTTTAAACCTAGCAATACTTTAAAGATATGAACAAAATATGAACTTTTGTGTCATGAATTGAGTAAAAAACGCAAAAATAAGAATACAATCAAAACAGGCACTAAATTTTGTTTAAAAAAAAAAAAAAAAAAAAAGCCAAAATGAATAAATTAAAAAATAAATTAAAAAATAAATTAAAAGGCATCGCCAACACAGCGGAAATTTTTAAAAGTCGTCATAGGTGTCCTATACTAAAGCTGTCTGGGTTAACTAACATTAGCATTTCATCCCCCCCCCCCAAAAAAAAAAAAAAAAAAAAAAAAACTGATAATAATTTGGCTTTTGATAAATTAAAATTTATATTGGGTGATGAAATTGGTATAAGACTTACAAAAAAAAAATTCAAATTTTAAAGGTAAATAAAAGGAATAAAGAAACTGCGAAAATTTTACAAGGGTTTGCTAGTTAAATTAATTTTATCTTTTTGTATAGAAATTTACAGCTGCTTCAAGCGCCTATTTTATACAAATATAATTTGTCATCGTTTGCAGCTTAATATATATTTTAGGTTAAACAATGTAATGTGTAAGTACAGTTAAGCAGTGTTTCATAATTTATGCAAGCTGTACAATTAATTATCCTCTCTCATTTTATTTATGTTTCTGGGTAAATTTTGATGCAACTCCTTAGAAGTAAGTCAAGCATCTCATGCATTCTAATGAAATCGCCGATGCATTGGTTAAACCATAAGCAAAGTTTAATAATCCAGTGATTTATTTTTAACATCATTAGCGTAAGCAGACATTGGGCTATTTAGGCGAGAATTTGCATTAAATCAAGACGAAATAGGTCAAACATAATCAGCTTTGGAAGCTTCCGTATTTTTTGAAACATGGGGAGAAGTGTCAAAAGAATACAACTACGGATGTAGTTGTAAGTAATCGTAAATAAACAGCTTCGTTATCGTCCCTCTTGTTATAGAAAGATGGGAAATGAGAAAAGTGTTTCTGGCTCGAGTTATTTTTAAGTTTTCTTAATATCACATTATTTTTACTTTCTTCTCTATTTAATAGGAAGAAAGTATTGAATTTGCGAAAATTTTAGATTTCTGTTTTACGGTTAATTTGCTCGTTTAAAAATGTCCTGAACACAGTTTCTTATTTTTAGAAAATATCTGCTTGTGATAAACATTTTTTGGCAGCCCTAGTTCAAGAATAAATGCACAGAATTTCATATAAATTTATATGTACTTGCACTTTCACGTAAATTAGCGCCTATCAACTTTTGGTGAAAATTATCCAACTGGTGACGTTGTCATCCCGTTATTATTATTATTATTATTATTTATCGTAATTTTTAATATGGGATAATAATAGGGCATAATTTCGTATAAATGTGCTCAATGATAATTATTTCTAATGAATCATTATAAAATAAACTAGTATGTTGTGGCCACCACCACATGACTTTCTTCTATATTCTCCTATACAAATTCACTCAGTAAAAATAATTCATTAAAATTATTATTTAAAAAAAATTATCTTCCATGATAATGCAGACGATTTCCATATTAGAGAAGTAGTATAACAATATCCAAAAAAAAAAAAAAAAAAAAAAAAAAAAGCCCATTTTTTTTCACAATAAAAAAAAAAAAAAAAAAAAAAACTAGTATGTTGTGGCCACCACAAGGCTCTCTTCTATATTTTCCTATACAAATTCACGCAGTAACAATATTAAGAAAAAAAAAAAAGCGATTTTTTTTTCTCTCAAGTTCTTTTTTGTTAAAAGTAAAGAAAATCAATAACTTTGTTTTAAATTATCACAGATTTATAGTTCAACCATTCGTTTTAAAGATATTGACGAGACCTTTCGAAAGATACCCATCTTGAAAATTCCCCCCCCAGGGGGGGGGAAGCGATGCCCCCACATGCACAGAATTTTTTTCCTAGTTAACTACTACTATTATCAATAATTCATATTAATTTTGCAATCACAAGTTTAAAATAACTCTAATTATGCACATTTATACGAAATTTTGTCCTATACTGTCATGTTAAAAGTTTACAAAAAATGTGATCACAGCGCCACCTGTTGAGCGATTGATCCCCAAATCTAATCAGCACCAGTTTATGTCAGGGTGCTACTAAATACCAAGTTTGGTTAAATTTCATTCATTGGTTCTTGAGATACAGTGTCCACAAAAATCGTGATAAACACAGACAGACAGACATTTTCTAAAAACTATCAATTCGTGTTCAGGACATCCTAAAACCTGTAAATCCATCTAAAACCGGAGTTCGAAAATTTTCACGAATCCAATACTTTCTCTATATTACATATAGAAGAAAGTAAAAATAATAATTTATAATAGCAATAATCAACTAGAAAAAACATTTGTACCCGTTAGGAGGTTATGACGTTGCAATGAATGCTTTTAATTCTGTTCATGCCTACTTTAACGAATGTTTTTTTTTTTTTTTTTTGTTTCTCCAACACATTTAAACTAAAGCAGTTATTTTGTGATTTTGAAACAAGGCCAAATATTTAGTAGGTACAGTCATCAGGATGAACTTAAAACGAGTCTCTACCCACCCTCTCAATAGGAACTCTAGAAATACTATAATTGAAATTTTATTTCAAGTTTTCAAGTTCATCGAGACGCACCTACAATATAGGGAAGAAATATTTTTAACGAAATTTTGTGTGAAGTTTTCACTAATTTATCCACGCATCTAAATTACAGGAAAACAGTTTTAACTATACTAGATTTTGTTTAAAAATTTGGCAGTCCTAAGTTTGGATAAAGTGGTAAAGGAATTATTATTAATTTAAAATTGTAATCCCCCCCCCCCCGTCTACTCTATATTACATCGAAATTTACTTATAAGGAGAATTTCCAAATAAATTTTACACCTATGAAGTTTTACTGAAGATTAATTTTCGACAGAATTTACACATACTGTAGCTGAATTTTCATATTTCCCAGAAAGAAGGAAGGAACGTTTCTGATCCTTGACAGGAGATGGAAAACTGAAGTTTTTTGCAAGTAAAACTAGTTGGCATAGGTGGACTCTGCTCAGTTCCCCACCATATTTATGGTCTCATAAATTTCTAGTGCGAGACATATTATAATCATGTTAAAAAAATCAATTTGACCAAAGCTTGATAAAGGGACAGAAAGAAATCCCCGCCTAATAGGCTATCCACCGTTCGCTTCAATATTTATCTTATTCTAATCTATTAATTTATTTTATCAGGGTCAATTCCGTTGTTTATGTTTCATGCCAATGTTTTCATTTCCAATGCAATAATCCTCAAAATTCATATTTATATGAAAAAATTACAATTTCGCTATGTTGATAAAATCGTAAATTACGAATAATTTACGAAATTTTCCTATTAGAATATTTGTATTCAATCATGTTCAACAAAATATCATAAATGTAATTTTGAAGTTGTCTAATGTATTTATGATCCTCAAAATGGAAGTTTATGCTCAATTTTGCCTTATTCTGACATGTTAAGTAAATCGTAAATTCCAAATAACTTACGAGTTTTTTAAATTGGAAAAATCGTAGTCTATGATATTCATGCCAGTAACCTAAATAATATTTCGAAATTGGTTTGACATCTTTACGATAAAAATATCCCTCAAAATTGACGTTTATGTTAAAATTTGCTCTATTCTGCCATGTTAAAAAATTCGTGAATTTCTAATAACTTACGAAATTTTTATATTTGAAAATTCATAGTCATTAATATCCATGCCAGTGTCCTAAATAATATTTCAAAAGTAGTCTGACATCCTTGCAATGAAAATATCGATCAAAATTGACGTTTATGTGAAATTTCGCCCTATACTGCCATGTTAAGAAATTCGTAAATTTCCAATAACTTGCGAAATTTTCAAAGTAGCATATTTCTAGTTACTGATGTTCATTCCGGCATCAAAACGGATATTTTAAAAGTGGTCTGACATTTTTAGAGTAAAAAGTTTCCATTTAATGCACGTTTAAGTGAATTTTTGTCCTATTCTCCCATGTTAAGAAATTCGTAATTTTTCAATAACTTACGAAATTTTTAGATTTGAAAATTCATAGTCATTAATATTCATGCCAGTGTCCTAAATAATATTTCAAAAGTAGTCTGACATCTTTACGATGAAAATATCGCTAAAAATTGACGTTTATGTGAAATTTTTCCCTATACTGCCATGTTAAGAAATTCGTAAATTTCCAATAACTTGCGAAAATTTCAAAGTAGCATATTTATAGTTACTGATGTTCATTCCGGCATCAAAACGAATATTTTAAAACTGGTCTGACATTTTTAGAGTAAAAAGTTTACATTTAATGCACGTTTAAGTGAATTTTTGTCCTATTCTCCCATGTTAAGAAAATCGTAAATTTCTAATAACTTACGAAGTTTTTAAAATCGAATGTTGCAAATGAATAGGGTTCTTGCCAGTGTCGAAAGTAATATTTTAAAACTGATCTGACCTCTCTGCGACAATTTGTTCTTGAGATATCGTGTACACAGACTAACAAACTAACGGACACCCTACAGACAGACACCATACAAATTTTGTCATTTTCGGATTCCTCACACCTGAAAACGTGTAGAAACGTCAAAAAACCGAGGTCGAAAATTTTCACGATTACCTAGTTCCCCATACCTATAGTATGATGAGGAACTAAAATAAATTTATGAGCAACTTTGTAAGGTAAACCATAGAGCTGTGGACGCTTTACAACTTTTATCGTAAGGATCAAATTATGATAATTTTTATTGAAACAAAGCAATAAATACACGAAGATTCAATTTTAATATTTTAAAAAATTATAACAAAAGTGTTACGACCCAAACCTCCTTTTTTAACACTTTCCAACAAGGTTGAAAAGTGTTTATGACTTCGGTTTGTCTGTCTGTCTGTCCGTCTGTCTGTCTGTCCGCGCTCTAACTCCCGTAAATATTTATGGAATTTCTTGAAACTGATATATGTTATTCAAGTTCACTATCGGACAGTCCCTATTGAAAATGGAGTTTATACCTCTACTGGTTTGTGTACAGGGACACCCGAAAGTATTTCAAAGCATTGTGTTCTATGAGAGGTATTTCTACAAACCATATTTTCATACCTTTACTGTAGACATATCTTCATGAAATTGAAATAAATTATTCAAGTTCACTATCTGACATTCCCTATTGAAAATGGAGTTTATACCTCTACTGGTATGTGTACAGGGACACCCGAAAGTATTTCAAAGCATTGTGTTCTATGAGAGGTATTTCTATAAACCCTATTTTCATACCTTTAGTGTAGACATATCTTAATGAAATTGAAATATGTTATTCAAGTTCACTATCGGACGTTCCCTATTGAAAATGGAGTTTGTACCTCTACTGGTTTGTGTACAGGGACACCCGAAAGTATTTCAAAGTATTGTGTACTATGAGAGGTATTTCTAAAAATCATATTTTAATACTTTCACTGTAGACATATCGTAATGAAATTGAAATATGTTATTCAAGTTCACTATTGGATGTTTCCTGTATAAAATAGAGGGAATACCACCATCGGGTTATACACAGGGACACTCAAAGGTATTCCAAAGCATTGCATTCTATGAGGAGATATTTCTATAAATCAAATTTTAATAACTTTAGTTTCCACGAAATTTTAGGAAATTGAAATATGTTATTTATATGCATAAAAGAATGCTTTGCATAGAATATAGCATGATTAGCATTATATTTACAGGGTGGCACAAAAATATCCAGTTAAATTAAAAGCTATTAATAAAAAAATTGCTATATATATACTTTCGTTTATTAAGCGTTTTTAACACTTTCTAACATTTTTAACACTTTCCAACAAGGTTGAAAAGTATTTATGACTTCGGTTTGTCTGTCTGTCCGCGCTCAAACTCCCGTAAATATTTATGGAATTTCTTGAAACTGATATATGTTATTCAAGTTCACAATCGGAGGTTCGCTATTGAAAATGGAGTTTATACCTCCACTAGTTTGTGTACAGGGACACCCGAAAGTATTTCAAAGCATTGTGTTCTATGAGAGGTATTTCTATAAACCATATTTTCATACCTTTACTGTAGACATATCTGAATGAAATTGAAATATGTTATTCAAGTTCACTATTGGATGTTTCCTGTATAAAATGGAGGAATTACTGCCATCGGTTTATGTACAGGGATACTCAAAAGTATTCCAAAGCATTGTGTTCTATGAGAGATATTTCTATAAATCAAATTTTAATATCTTTACTTTCCACGAAGTTTTAGGAAATTGAAATATGTTATTTATATGCACAAAACAAAGCTTTGCATAGAATATAGCATGATTAGCATTAGGCTTACAGGGTGATACAAAAATATCCATTTATATTAAGAGCTATTAATAAAAAATTGCTAGAATTGTACTTTCGTTTACATTAAGCGTTTTTAACACTTTCTAACATTTTTAAGTGTGAATATGATTTCAGTTTGTGTATCTGTCCATCTGTCTGCCTGTCTTTCTGCCCGCGCTCTAACTCCTGTAATTATTTATTGAATTTCTCGAAACTGATATATTTTATTGAAGTTCACTATCGGATGTTCCATATTCAAAATGGAGTGAATATCTCTTCTGGTTTGTGTACAGGGACACCCAAAAGCATTTGAAAGCATAGTGTTCGATGAGTGTTATTTTTATAAATATTTTCCCTATAGAATGCTCCCATTTAAAATGACATTAGTAGGTCCTGTATAACTAGTTTGTTTACAGGGACAAAAAAAAAAAAAAAAAAGCCAAAGCATTTCTTTTTAGGACAGAATTTTTCGAAAGATATTTAAAAATCTTTCTACTGTAAAAATCATAAAAATATTGAAATGTATTGTTAATTATCTAAAATAATGTTTTGTATAGAATATGATATGATTAACTCTCTGATTTACATGGCTACACTAAAATATTCAGAGAGATCAAAAGCTGCAATTATAATCTAATGTCTGCATTTTCTTTTGCGTTAAGCGTTTTTAACTCTTTCCAAAATGCCTAAGAATAATTTTAAAATGAATTAGTCTATTTCAGTCATTCTGTCTGTTGTGTGATAACGTAGGCAAAGAATATTAAAAGTTATTCGATACAACAATTACGTACAGTTGGAAAGTGTTACTAATCAATGCGTACTGCATGATTTTTCTTTCTTGTTTTAATATACAAGCAGTAATTTTTTTATTTTGATAATCTGTTGTGTCAGCAGTAAAGAGTTCAAAATCAAAATAACCGTATCAAATAAATCACTTGTATAATTTTAGTAAGTTTTACCATGGTAGCTTTGAATTTGAAGTATAACAATTTTCCTAATCTAAATGCAATTTGTTTCTTGAGAGAGTACAATACCCAATCCCGTAACAACAAAAGCCCATGCTATTCTACGGGGAAATTCGTTTCAAAATTATCCATTACCTAATGAATTTTTTTAATTTCCGTTTGCACATTCAGAAAGTTCACAATCGTTAAATTAGAACTCGTTTTCGAAAAAATAATTTTTCCCATTTTATTTTCTAGTTAAATATACGAAAAATGAACTTTGTTATATTTTTTAATTCTTATATATATAAATTGAATTTTAAAAACAAGTCTTAATTTAACGATTGTAAACTTTGTGAGTGCAAAAACTAAATTAAAACTATTATGTTGTGGCCACTACAAGACTTTCTTCTATATTTTCCTATACAAATTCACACAGTAACAATATTACAAAAAAAAAAAAAAAAAAATCGTTAAAAGTAAAGAAAATCGATAACTTTGTTTTAAATTATCACAGATTTATAGTTCAACCATTCGTTTTAAAGGTACTGACGAGATCTTCCGAAAGATACCCATCTTGAAAATTAACCCCTCCCTGGGGAGTACTTATGCACAAAATTTTTTTCCTCGTTAACTACTACTATTATCAATAATTCATATTAATTTTACAATCACAAGTTTAAAATAACTCTCATTATGCACATTTATACGAAATTTTGTCCTATACTGCCATATTAAAAGTTTACAAAAAATGCTATCACAGCGCCACCTGTTGAGCGATTGATCCCGAAATCTAATCAGCACCAGTTTATGTCAGTGTGCAACTAAATACCAAGTTTAGTTTAATTTCATTCATTGGTTCGTGAGATACAGCGTCCACAAAAAAGTGATATAGACAGACAGACAGACATTTTCTAAAAACTATCAATTCGTGTTCAGGAAATCCTAAAACGTGTAAATCCATCAAAAAATGGAGGTCGAAAATTTTCACGAATCCAATCAATACCTTCTAATCAAGGCCTTCCAACCGCAAAACCGGAAGTGGTGTGACGTATGAGCATTTGGGCTAGTTATTTCACACGCACGGAGTAATATTAATAGGAGTTGAAGGTCCAATGGGAGAAAGCTACGAAACTGTGATCTAAATTTTTGGTAAATATTGAGGGCGCCACTTGTCATTCCTCCCTACCTCGGCGCGGATATACTAGTGTTTTCAATAGAATTTTGCTGGAGTACATTTAAAATTTTTTATTTTAAGCAATTTAATTTCTTTGTAAGTTCTGAAAACTGCATAATTCAGATGTTTCAAATAAATGCTTCGTTCCTAGTTGAAAAACAGGCTACGATAGTGATAAGGGGGGAAAAAAAGCCCTAGGAGAAAAATAAAGTTCGTGTTCGTGTTTTCTGCACCTAAAGTAAGTTTATTTTTTTTTCTTTACAAAATTTCATCCATTCTCCTTCCTCCCAATTGTCTGTTTTAGCTAGCTTCGGTTCATAAGAATCGTCATTTTTTAAAAGCTTTCTTTCAAAGTAAAATTAGTATAAAATGGCTCTTAAAAAAAACATGTTGGTTAGAATACTCTATTTAATGAAATTTGCTTTCATTAGAAATTTTTTCAGCTTGATATTATTTTTAAAAAAATAATTAAAACGAGACATTTCCCCATTGAATAACATTGCGGAAGCTGGAGAGAAGGAAGGATTGCACGCTGGCGCCATCTGTAAACATTTGAAAACAACATCACAAAATTTAAGCGTTACCTTCTTCTCCTGTCTTTTTACTCCGTGTTCACACGTAATGCAAGCGTCGAATTCGAAATTCGAATACTTTCTTATTAGAAATTTTAAATCGTTGATGTCGTTTACCGTCTTTTTCTGATAATTTTCCTTTAGGTTAAAGAACTCGAGAGATTTTAAAATGAAAGAATCAAGTTTACAACCAAAAGTAAGTGTTAACTACTTTATTTTATTGTATAATTTTTTTATTGTAAGCTTTGTTAGAATTCTAACCTTTAGCAATCTTCTCATAATATGAGCCGTATTTAGAATTTGTTTTAATGTATACAGTTGTTTAAAATGTACCAAATTTTTCAGAACAAATTTGAGCAAAAATAATATGAATTTAAATTACTACACACTATATTCTGTTCTCAGTTTAAAATCAAATTGTTCTTGTATGCAATATTAATTATTAGGGATAGCGATAAATAATATATATCTTGGTAAATATATATATATTCAACTTCATGTTATTTGTTTCTTGTTTCATTAAAATGATTGATGATTGTAATAAAAGGTTGATATTTTTAGTTATTAAAAATTTGATTTTTTTTTTTTTTTTTTCAGAACAAATTTAACCAAAAATAATATGAGTTTAAATTATTAGTTATTCTGTTGCCAATTCAAAATCAAATTGTTCATGTGTAGCATATTAAGTATTCGTAATAAACAAAAGGAATCTTATCAAAAACATATACTTAATTTCTCGTTAATTGTTTCATTCTTAGCACATTTAAATTTAAGAACCATTTGCTATTTCAATTTAAACATTTTTTTTTCTTTTAACTATGCTCTATAAATCAAGTAATTGATCGTAAACATTCAGTTATATATACTATTTCCACAATAACTTAAAATTCATTTTTATTTTATTCTATTTACATAACAATAAAGTATTGGATTTTTGAAAATTTTCTTTATTTGGCTTTTGGTTCATTTACACGTTTTGAGATTTCTTTAAACCCTTTTTAGGAGATGTCTGACTATGTATATTGAAATTTTTATGTTTTGAGTGCTGTGTCTCGCAAAATAACGAACCGAATTGTGAAAAAGTTTATATTTGGATGCACTTTGATATAAATTGGTTCTGAATAGCTTTTGGTACATATCGCCCAACAAATGGCGTTGCTATGCTGCAATTTCCCACAATTAAGGAAAGATTATACCTTAGCTTCTATTGTGTGTAACTTTCCCTAACTTGATGTGCAAGTAGTCGATTGTGAAAGACTATGTTTATTCAACTTAGGTGCATATCGGTCAACAGGTAATGCTAGTATGTTGCAATTTTCCCCTTTTAAGAAAACGCTATAATTGAGCTTCTATGATATATAAAAGCACTAAACTTGATACATGCAAAAGCCATTATAAACTATTATACTGATTAAATTTGGATGCATATCTGCCGACCGATGTCTTTGGCATAAAGCAAATTTCTCTATTTATAGGCGAGCCATATCTCAGCTTCTATGATATATATATATGCATTGAATTTTATATGTAAGATGTATGTTATGAAACACTATGCCGAATCAATTTGGATGTACCTGAGATGACGTGCGGCGCTATTGTTACTTTTTGTAAATATCCAGATAGTTATATCTCAGCATCAATTGGTTAAATTAGTTTGTAAAATATATATTGTGAGAAGCTGTGATGATTTAAAAAAAAAAAAGTAATAAAATAAAGATTTATAAAATTTTCAACTGAAACGAATCTAATATTAATTTTGGACACTTTCCAACAAAATTGAAAATAGTTTATGATTTCAATTTGTCTGTCCGCCTCTAGGGTGTGTAAATATTTTCAGATTTTCACCAAACTGATATATGTTATTCGTGTTCATAGTGGCATGTTTCCCATTGAAAGTGATATAAATACCACGACTATTTTTCCCAGGTACACCAAAAAAGAATCCTAATGCCTTGTGTTTTATAGGAGGCATTTCTAAGAATTACAGTTAACATAGTACTGCACAAATCATAATTAAATTTACATTTATTATCCATATGCTAAAACATGTTTTATAAATTATGTTATGTTAGGCATTAAGATTAACAGGACTACAGTAAATATTTGGATACAGGGCTACAGTTAGAAAATGCTGGAATTGCATTTCTGTTTGTACTAATGGTTAACACTTTTCAACAATGTTTAAGAGTGATTATGAATTAAATTAATCCATCTGTCTTTCTGTCTGTAGTGTGATTGCGTAAGCAACGTACATTGAAGGTTAAACGATATTCTTGTTTATAATACTGTATGACTTATTTATCCTTTTTAATATTCATATCTTTCTTTGACCTTCTTTCTGTACTTATCTCAGTAATTCAAATATATAAATACAGACACACGTGTATAATTTATAAAGTTTAAAATGTTTTATATATTCTGCTTTAAAAACCAGATTTTTTTTTTAATGGTTCTAATGATAGTTCTAAAAATAACAAACAAGTCTTTTTCTTTTTCTTTTTTTTTTTTTTTTCATTTGAAATCTATGTGACTTATTGTCCTATTTAACGAAATAAATTTTATGAGTACATAATCCTAAAAATTCAATCAGTAAAGAAATATGTCTATAATGGTGATTTCCGAAAACAATTTTTTTCTCTCTCTGTATATATTACTTTTTTCCTTTTCACGCTGATTCAAAATGAAACTTGGACAAATGACAAATTTTCTCACGGATTCATTGTTAAAAATTTCCGAAACTTATAGGTAAATGGTTATTTCTCATTAAAACTTTATACTTTTTAGTTTAGTAATTATATTAAAATAATAAATATAATAAATAAAACTGGGAGTAAAAAACAGCATTTGAATAACTATACCAAACATATATATTTTTATTAACATTACTAGTAGGCAAAAAGGGTAAACACCTGCAGTCATACATAAAATCTCTCACTTATGCGGGAGAAAAACATAAAATATTTTTAAAAGCATAATTTCCCTTTTTATGTTTACAATTTCAAATATTTCTCTCTTTTAATTATACATTCCAATACTCTCATAATATTAGTATACTAAATAGCTTGTTGTCATCTCAAAATATTTCTAAATCCATTTACAAAGATGTGCATAAAAAGTGGCCTAAAGCATGTGACGTCACAATCATTTTGGAAGGCCTTGATTAGAAGGTGTTGATCCAATACTTTCTCTATATTATATATAGAAGAAAGTAAAAAAGATAAATATTCCAAATGGAAATTTGGTCAAGTAATCAGCCAAGATGTCGCGCTACATTATGCTATTGATGTTCAAGGGACATTAGTACTTAGATATGTACAGTCGGTAACAAAAGTGTCCGAACACTAGCAAAAATTCCTATGTAAAAACAGTACACTTCATACGGTTCTGTTAAATAAATCCTTATCGAATTATGTTCTTAGACTGACTAAGAAGAGGATTCGACAAGGATTTATTTAACAAAACTGTATGAAGTGTTCTTTTTTTTATATAGGAATTTTTGCTAGTGTTCGGACACTTTTGTTACCGACTGTAGATCAAATCCGTCCAGTTGGTGATCAGGTACAAAACGTTGATTACTCAGTGCGTGGTCATTATTGGACTCCGTCTCAGAGTTTCCCGGTTGCTGAGGATTCTAAATGAGGAATCCAATATTCAACAAACACCTACGGAAACTTTAACCAGATCATCGGCACCAACTGAAAATGTTTGGCTGGAGACTCATCAGTTGCAACACCAACAGGAAAAGACAGTGGGCTTACTACGACGAGTGTGAGTTCAACGAAAGTGCCACAAAATCCAGGAGCCACGTTACGACGTTCTGGAAGGATTCGTAGACACCCCCCCCCAAAGACTTTAGGGGAGAGGAGTTGTTATGTATAAACTGTATTAACTGTAACCATGAACATTTCTGGTAAAACGCGGTTGCAATATGTTAACGGCAACCGCCAACTGAAGTTCCGTTTGGGTTTCGAAAGCAGCTAACACGCAGCTAAGATAGTAATTTTAACGCAGCTAAGCCATGATGGCGATTTAACTACTTGTTTATCTATTGGATTGTATATAACTATGTAAATCATATGTCTTAGTGTAATGAATCTGTGTTGTAGTTAAGAGTCCCCAGTAGTCAGATACCTTCCTTTCTCTTTCCCATGTAATCCAGTGGGATTTTTGTTGCTTTGTATTTTCCGGATATCTCGCTCAAAAATAAAGTTTTTCGAATTCTGTTTTTTGAATTCCATTCTTTGAACATGCCACTTTTTTTCTTACTAAGCAATTTTTTTTAAAAATAAATTTCAATATTTTATTTCATTAAGCAAACTTAAGGATATAATTTTCAATCTTAAAAAGAAATATTTAAATTGTATTTTTTTAAAAATTGCTTAGTAAGAAAAAAAGTGTCATATTTAAAGAGTGGAATTCAAAAAACAGAATTTGAAAAACTTTATTTTTGAAAGAGATATCCGAAAAATACAAAGCAACAAAAATCCCATTGGATTACATGGGGAAGGAGAAAGGAAGGTACCTGACTACTGGGGACTCTTAATCAAGATAAAGGCATGCCGAAATATAAGCAAAGCTTAAGTATTTCTTCCTGTATGCATCACACAAATACAGAGCGTAGTAATGACATAAATTGAGCACGGAGAAAAACATCTGCGATAGAAACTGATTTAGCGCTTTCACATTTCGCAGAGAACTCACATTCTACTAAATCATGTTGTAGAGCAGCTACAAATTCCGCAATAGACGGTCGTTCTTTTTGACATTATCCCCGATTGTATGACCACAAAAATTTTTTTTTTTCTTTTTCTCTCCTATCAATGCAATTTTTGGTAGTCATATAACTGCTGTTTTTGACAAAATTTCATAAAACAAATTGTATTTTTCACTTTCCATAAATCGGGGAAGATAGAATCCATGTGCTGTTGAGCAGTGCACACACAGTGCATGATTTTTGTACTTTTCATGAAGTATGATGGTGTTCATTTCACAGTTTTATTGATTCTCAAGTTTATGTAATTACTTGTGCATATAACCACGATTTTGAGAGAAATAGATACAGATATTTAAATTTGAGGACATTTAATGTCACCAACTACAACTAGTCAGAGAATTTTTCGGAGCAAAAGATGAAAAAGGTCAGAGGGACTGTGTCCTTGAATTTCGAGGACGTATGGTCAACTTAGGTCCTTGATCTACAGTCGGCTGCAAAATTATTCGAGCACTAGCCAATAATTCCTATATTTAAAAAGTACACTTAAGACTGTTTTGCTAAGTAAATCCTTGTCGAATCATGTTCTTAGACTGATTAAGAACATGACTCGAGAAGGATTTGTTTAACAAAGCTGTATTAAGTGTACTTTTTTTTGGCAAGGATTATTGCTAGTGCTCGAATAATTTTGCAGCCGACTGTACTTTTTATGAGTTCAGATAGGGTGACCAATTGTTCTCGAGTCCCGAGAACAGTCCTCGAAAAACTAAAACTACCCTTCGTTACAGCGTCTAGGATAAACAGTGTAGCAATCGCCTATAACCGTGATGTTAAAATAATGTTACAAAAATTAAGCTTCCCCAGATGTCTCTGTGATCGAAGCTATTGCTCAAATCAAATTGGCTTTTCCCAGTTTCGTCAGCTCAATCACGTGATCTAAGTACCTAATTAACCAATAGGGAGTCTCGGTTTTGTTGACGTGACCCTAACTTCGATTACAATGACATCTGGTGACAGGCTTAATTTTTTTATACAATTTTATTTGCCGCTTTACACACTGTTTATTCTAGACGCTGTACCTTCGTCTTCAAAAAATAAGAACACATTAGAAGACGCTGGTTTTATAAAGTTATTAACGTTTTACTATAATAATTTATTTATTATATGTATTATAAATAAGCTGAAATAAGTGCTTTCACTTACAGTGGCGGATCCAGAACTTGACTTTAGGGGGGAGGCTAAAATTTTCCAAAGTGTTATTCTAGATCAATAAAAAAATTACAATTGCAATATTCAATTGTGAATGTTAGTGTTTTTTTTTTTTTTTTTTTTTTTTTTTTTTTGGGGGGGGGGGCCTAAATCTTCCGCTGTTCACTTACTTCATATATAAAAATTACTGAAATTTTACAATTTAATGTGATTTTTTTATTTTGTCCTCGAAATTTGGGGACACTGCCATATGTGTCTTCAAATTCAATTTTTAAAAAGTTCGCCTCATTCGGGCCAAACCCAAACCCGGCAGGCCAAATTTTTTACGCTTTTTATTTACGTTATTAAAATCAACCTATGTGTAATAAATATAAGACTTATATTTTAAAACGCATTTCATATCGATTAATAAATTATCAAGTTGGTTAGTTAAAATTGTTATCTTTTTCTTATTAGACACTCGAAAATAACTCACTTCGTGCCTTGACGCGGTAAATTATAGGCGGGCTTACAAGACGTTACTTTATGCAATTTATTTCGATTCATTAGAGGAACCAAATATATACAAGTTTAGCTTTCTCATCTTATCATGAATGTTAAAGGTTGGTTGGGTTTAACGTCTCCTTAGTACTGCTCTACGGGTAACTGGCGACGATCTGGGATGCACCCCTAAGGATAGTCCGGAGAAATGCCATCACAATCTTGATCCTCCACGGAGGGAATGGTTCCCCGCTTCGGTGACCCCTAGATGGAAACAAACGAAAGGAAGAAATTGCTTCACCAGTTCAAGGTGCCCTTCATCAAAGAAACTCTAAAGGGAGAGATTCTTTGCCCTTCACACTGACCATCTTAAGACAGGGTTCTGCTAATTTTCCGGACCTCCAGTCATTTTAACTCACTTCGTTTGAGAGACATCTAACGGTGATTTTGCAAAATTATGACACTTGTTTAAAAACTTCTTATGGTGATAGCCAGTGATGCCAGATTGGGGATTTTGTCCCCATTTTGGGGAATTTGTGAGGCTTCTGGAGACAATTTTGGGGACCAAATGTTTGTGGGGACTTTTTTGGAGAATTCTAAAATTTTTGGGGACAAATCTGGGGAGTTCAATCTAGGTTCAACTTTCTGTCAATGTTGGCAACCACGGATTAAGACTTAAACTCTTAATCCGTGTTGGCAACGTAATGATTTATCCCTACGACTAGAGACTTTCAATAGCTTTATTGTTATTTGGGGATTTTTTTCAAAAAGCGCCTTTATTTGGGGAAAAATATGAGCAGAAATCACAGAAAAATCTGCTTGATATTTTTTAAATTTTTATTTTCCCTTTTAGTAGAAATCAAGTTAGGGATTGTTTCGAAAAATTCCCTGATTTGGGGGAAATTTGAAGATCTGTTTGGGGAAGTAATTTTCGACCATCTGGCATCACTGGTGATAGCGGAATCTGATTTCTGCTAGTGGCTAGGCCACAAACAAGGTCAGAGGTTGTTAGTTCTCTGTTGCGCCTTCTTCAATTTGTTTAAATTACACATGAGAAGATCTGATAAACGTTTTGTTTTATTACTTTCTTTATTTTATTAAATAACACTGCCAAGATGAAGAAAATTACTATCATCGGTTCCGGCAATTGGTATTATGTGCATATTTTCTGTGTATTTGTTTACAAATATTTTAATTCTGTTACTCTTAGATATAGAATTTGAATACGAATATAATTTTTTAGTGATTTCTTGAATCAAGTGTTCGATTTAAAGTATTGTAATTATAAAAAGGCTGTTTTTATTGAATGCAATTATAAATTGTTATCCATAAAAAATATTGTGATATTTGATATTACGAATGGAGTTTAAATAATTAATTTTTGTTATGAATATAAAGTAACTGCGATCAAATTTAAAAAGTTTCTGTCAAAAATAAGTTTTTCAATCTGTTCATTTAACTGACCTATAACTTTTATTTTTTAATTATGCGCCCTCAGAAATGTCAATAATTCAGATTTTATTTATTTGTATGTAACCATTGGGTATTTTCTTATAAAATTCGAAGCAAGTCTTTTAAGTGCATAAATACATCGCTAGTCGGAACAAATTTGCTACCCTAGGCAAAGAATTTCTATAGCGCCCTCGCCCCTTAAAAATGTTTTTAGAGCAAGATAAAACACAGAAACAATCAAACACTATTCTCTTTTATTTGTCTTGACAGTCATAATTATAAATAAGTGCTGTATTTCTAGGAATTTATTATTATTAATCAAATTTACCATTTGCAAATATTACTTGATTTTATTTATTTATTTTTAAATCCCCACTTCGTTGATCATGCCAGGCTTGGGATTTGAGAACCCTAGGCTGCTGTCTAGTTTGCCTGTATGATCAGGCCGGCCCTCTTAAATAAATCTCATTATAATGTTTTAGACACAAAATCAGTAACACACCAAGGGGAGGCAGTGGGGACGGGTCACCCAGGGTCTCTGATCATGAGGGTGGGGGGGGGGTCTCCAAAAAACCTTTACTTAACCTTTAAGTATGTATTTATCTGTGAAGTTGTATCATTATCTTAACCTAAAAATTCTTTATCAGTCTTAAAACTTACTTCAATGTCTTTGTATAGTAATAAATTTAAGTGAAGAAGTGTAAGGGGGGGGGGGGGGTCAATATAGGAGACGGGCTCCAGTTAAAGGTCTTAGTAAGACTTTCACCCAGGGCTTGAAAAGTTATAGGTCTGCCACTGCACAAAATATAACTGAAGAATCTGTGAGCCAAGATCATAGGTGCAATAATTAAAATAAAGTTTTTAGAGCTGCTTTGTTAATTTTTGTGTTAATTCTATTTTTATTCTTCAAAGAAGACAGTTTGAATTCTTAGTGAAAAAAAAAAAAAAAAAAAACTTTTTAATTGTAAAAATACCCCCAATCCAATAGTATTTTTTATATGGCAATAAATGTATTCGGGAGTCATAGGTGCCAAATCTGCGTTATTTCAATGAAGACTCTTTACCGGAAAATTTTTATAAACGTTTTCAGTTTATTTATTCACCGAAAATATATATGGCAGAATCCTTTTTATAGATACTGGTGTTAAATCTGATTTAAAAATTAGAAATGTTGGCAGGTATGAGGAGTGCAGAATATGTCTGAATGGGGTTCAGAAAATTTGCCTGACTAGCCAAATTTTTTATATTTTCTTAAGGAGAAAATAAAAATGTAGGTAAGTCTAAATAACAGTCTGGTGATAAAACAAACCTTGTAATGCTTATAATATAAACTAATTGCTATTTTTATTTTTCAGTGTATACTTATTCTCTTAAACACTTATGTAGAATAAATGTCTTTATTTAACAAAATAATTGCTTACATTATTGAGGAAAATTTAGAATGTGTTTGGAGGGAATTTCAGAGGTCTCAACATTTTCTGCACCCCTGAATATATAGATAGCTTAATAAATCCAAAATTTCTATTAAAAATTTAAGTAATTTTTATGCAAAATAAATGTACAAAATCAATTATATCTTAAATAATATTTTTATTATAAATATGATATTTACAATATAAATAAAATGACACATTTTCTCTTATATATATATATATATATATATTGCAATTTTTAAACATTTAAAAAGTAGGGGAAGAGGGGGGACATTGGGACACTTTTTTATAAAAGCATATTATTTTCCAATTTATAAAAGTTTTAATGCTTTTGTGCATTTTTATTTAAATACTTGTGTTATTGGTCACCTTTTAAATGTGTAATGAGCATTGTTTAATGTGTTTTGCAAACAGAAATAATTAAAACATAACTTATGCAAAAGTGTCCCAATGTTCCCCGTGCAGGGGCAGATTGGGACAACACTGATTTAATGATGGGGCACTTTGGGACAACCATCTTTTTATTTATCTACTTACAATTTTACAAAATATTTTGCTAAAGTAAATGAAAGGTTTTCAAAACAATGAATTTGATACAATAACAAATAATAATAAAGTAGGTAATTATGAAAAAATGAAATTGTTATGAAGCATTACTGCATATTCATATCTTAATGCACATCAAAACCCTGCAAGTCTACACAAAACTTTAATGTTATGTAGGATCGTGTTGATGGCATAGTTAAGTTGAGAACATGATATTAAATAATCTTTCAACAAGAGTTCTTGTTCAGCTGTGAATATTTGTTGAGATGTATATTTGGATTGAAACTTATAATTTATATTTGTAGCACACACTCAATCTTATTTTCTCTCATTTTTTTCAATCTATTAAATAATGTAGATTTTGGTATATAATATTTAATTGCAACTTCCCTGACAGAAAGTTTATCTTTGATTATTTCATTTATTGCCTTTTCTTTATTTTCTTCTGAAATTTTAGTTCTTTCAGTTTTTGGCTTATATTTTCTAATCATTTTCTATTTATTTAAAGAATACCTAGAAAAAAATGAATACAATTAGCTTATATGTGCAAAAAATAAGGAAATAAATAAAAATTATTGGTGTTAGAAATGAATGGGCCATTGGAGCAGTCCCAATGTGCCCCATGCATTGGTGTCCCACGTCCCAGTGTACCCCATCAGGTCATTTTCAAAACAAACGTTTAGGCCTAATTTTCTGGAGCACATGGGATAATGATCTATAGTGGAAATGAAAGCGTAATGTTTATAAAAACACATAGTACATTTAAAAATTAAAACATTTATTTCCTATTACCTAAAAAATCAACATTAATTTACTTGAAAAAAATTACTTTTCATATGATAAAATAAACTAACCTTGTTCACAGGCAGCAGACTTGAATGAATGAGTTGAAATCACAAATATGAAGATGTACTACTAAGTGCTATCTAGTATGATTTTTTACAAATTTTATTTTGCAATTATATAGGGATAAAAGCCTTTGTCCCAATGTGCCCCGTGTCCCAATGTACCCCCTTCTCCCCTAAATTAGAAATTAAACTGAAAAAAATAAATTTATACAATAACTGTGAGATATAAAGTAAATTTTAGCATTATTTATGCTTAATATTACTTTTAAAAATTATTTTCTTTAAAAGTTGATACAAAATCAAAAATCTTATTTACATTGAATGTATACTCGGGGAACGCAAAAGTTGATAGCATTGTAAAGGCTATATAGAGACCTTTTTATGCACTTGGCGTTAATTGGGTTGCCACACCGGGTGATTTAGCGATGATCTGGGGAAATGTTTTTTTTTTTTTCCCCAATTAAAGTTAAAAATATTTTTCCAGAGTACATTTTTTAGTTTATTTAGAAATTTATTTACGCTAAATTGGTTACTTACAATCTATTATAAATCCATATTACTCAAAATTGAGTAATATATTAAATTTTACTTCGAGAGAGAGAAAAAAAAGTTTAATGCTTAAATATTTTGAAAATGAAAAAATAAAAAATCTAAATTAAACATTACGTATGTCTTTGTTTTCTTTAAAAGTATTTTATTATTATTATATAATTATTTAATTGTTTATTTAAAAATGTATTTCTAAAATATTTCAAATACATTTTGGGAGAAAAATTATTTTATCAAAAGATTTAGACTGTAATTTATATAAATTGCAGTAATTTCTGGTTGTGAATGAACAAAAGGTAATAGATTTTCAATTTGCATTATCATTTACAGGTAAATCAGTAAATGTTAAGAATAGTAAGAAAATGAGAAAGTGGAAATAGTTTAATGCTTTTATGAAAGATTTAAAAAATAAATTAATTTAAAATAAATAAATAAATATAGTTAATTTTCATATGCAGACGCAACTTCTGTTTACAATTTGTTTATACCCTGATTTTTTATACTAAATGTGAATATAAGAATTTGTGTATTCATTTCTGAATAAAGTTAAGAAACTCACAATTTATGTGAAAGGGAAATACTAATAAACACATACCAATGTGATTGCTATTAAAAAAAAAAGAAAAAAAAAGTTGAAACATTTATTTTTATTGCATTTTTAGGAGGTTGGATTGAGATTTTTATAGATAAGAAAAAGGGAAATGTTACATTATTCAATTCTTAGGAATATGAATGAAAGCGTGGCATTTCACGCAATTTTTCAATTAATTTTCATGTAATGCAATGGATAAGAATGCTTTGATATTAATGCGACATTAAATTTAAAAGCAATCTTAAAATTTTCGGAAACCAGGTTTCCAAACTTTTTTTGAGGACTATTTCTTTCAGACAAAGTAGACTAAATAAAAACGATTTATTTATTTATTTATTTATTTTCTCCTTTAGCACAGTTAAACAAATATTAAAGTTAAAACTGAGGGATAATGTTCAACAGAAATTTATATAGTAACCGTTTCAATGGACTGCAATTCATAAATAAAGTTAAGAACACCCTCCTGGATTTTTGTACATTTAAATCGAAAAATAAGTAATAGTAAATTATGTAGAGTAATTGCAGCAAGAGTGAAAATTTGTCATACATGATTCTGAATCAATACCAATTTTGTAGCCATTTGTAATTAATTTAGATATCTGAAAATATAAGTTTTTGAATTTTGTATGGCTTTTGGAAGAACTTCGAGGCATGCTTATGAGTATAGGAGGCTTTTGGCTCTTAACTAAAATCTCTTAAAGACAGATTTATAAGGAAGAGAACTATTTCTTTCAAAGAGCCAATGATGATAATAATTGTGTCATTAAAATTTTGCAGTAGATTACCTTGATTAAAGCAGGCAGTGTCAGGAGTACCATCTCATGCATACACAATAAACAAATAGGCCTCTCTTACAAAATTATACTATGTGTAGGAAATAAATTAAATTTTATTTCAGTTCACTTGGCCACTATCATACTTTATTTTTATTTATTTTAAACATAATGGTAGTTAAATAATGTAGTTTTTATTCACATTATGAAATTATTATTTTACTAACTAAATCCAAAGAATTATAAGTAATAATTCTATTCAATGTAAGCTTTTTCTAATCAAAACTTTTTATAATGATATCTTTAAAAGTAAATATTTTAAACTGCAATATAGAAAATCATGCATAATTGCTCTACATATCTTAAAAATTTTGTAATTTCTCTCCAAGGTATCGATAAATTTGTTATAAAGTCTCAAACAGTATTTATTTTCCAATTATTTTTCTTTAAGTAAATATCCATTAAAATAAAACTTGTTTTATAATGTAATGCTTGCTGCTAATTATGTAATTTCAACTTTAAATAATTGATCTGTCTCCCATTTATATATAAATTTTATAGATATAAGTCTGTTATATATATATATATGATAATTATTATTATTATTAAAGAAAATTATGTTTTTCTTTTATTGTTTTGTTCCAAAAAAAAAAAAAAAAAAAAAAAAAAAAAAGTAAAATCTCTAGTACCTATATAGTGCATAGTATAAATTAATGTAAACACTATTAGTTGTTTGTATTGGAAATAAAAATATTTTATATAACAATGCATAAACAAATTGAAATTATATTATCAATGTAATAATAATAATGAAAAAGTATTTGTCGAAAATTATTTTTCCTGTTAGTTTGAATATTTCATTGACATATCTGGTGTGAAAATTTCCCAAAAGTTCAAATCTATAAAAAATTTTATTCTATTTTTAATAATTATGAAATTAAAGAAACGGAGTGTGCATTAATTATCTTCAAATTTTAAAAAATAAAGTAATCTATTAGCTTCACCAAACTGTTTCGCACTTACAATAGGGGTTAAAAGGTTGCTTCTGGTATTCCCTCTTCCGCCAATATTTTGCCAACAGACTTTCTACACGAAACAATACATTGATATAAAATTTATGCTTATCTATTACAAAAAATTCCATGTGTTAACATAAATATATTTAGTTTAAATAGTTAATCATTTTTCAGTTTACCAGAATAAAAAAAAAATCGAGTAAAAAGTTTATTACACTTAAATATAGTAAAGAACTATTTTCTTTTGCAGATTTACAATTCCTACAGGCTTCTACACACTATCAACTTATCCTTTCCCTGAGTATAGCTGATTTATTATTAAGTGAATATATAATATACATTGGGTTGAAAATTAAGAATTATTAATGAAATCAAATAAAAAAACATTTAAGTGCATATATATTTACCAAAACTAATCGAAAATTTCAATTTATTTCAGGGGTACCGCAATTGCAAGAATCGTTGCTAACAATGTAAAGAATTTTGAAGAATTTGATAATGCTGTAAATATGTATGTGTTTGAAGAAATTGTAGACGGCAGAAAACTTAGTGAAATAATTAACACAGATCATGAAAATATAAAATATCTTCCAGGATTCAAAATACCAGATAATGTTGTAAGTAAACGTTGTTTTTTTCTTCTCATTTTAAATATTTTAATTTCATAGCACATAAATAATCTTATATTTGAATTTGCTGACTATTATGATTAATTATGAGACTTTGTATTAATTCTAGTACTCTTTTCCAAATTCATTAGTTTTGGTTTAGTACTCGAAACACATTGTAAGTTTTCTAACACTAAGCATCTTTTTTGTAAAAAGTTAATGAAGTCACACCATGTTGGCAATTCTGTAGAATTTAAAGACAATTCAAATTGTTTTTTTGTTTCTTTATCGATTTGTTTAAGAATCAAATTTATGAGTAAGGCCTCCGTAAACGGATTCAATTCCAATCCTATACCTTTGAGTGCTCAAATATTTTTTGACAACTGCCTGTAACTGTTCGCAAATTTGTAACTATATCTTGAGACAGATTCTCTACGTTTAATATTTCATTTAAGTGTGAGTTGACTATCATTCTTTTGTTTTGAAATCTGTCTTCCAATGCTTTAAAAAGCGAAATATATGAATCGTTTTCAGTAATTACATCTAGTGCTCGTCCATTAAGTGTAGATTTTAAGTAGTATAATTTTTGGTTATCTGAAAGTTTATCATTCTGATCAATTAAGGTTATAAATTGATCTTTAAAATTAAACCATTCATTATATTGACCACTGAATTTGGGTAACGGAATTTGAGGTAAACGAAAATTGATAACAGAATTGTTTAATTTTGATTCATTTGAAATAATTTCATTTTTACTAATGTCATTAGAGAGTAAGAATTTTCGAAGTCTTACCTCTAATTTTTCTGTTTCTTCTTTCAATTCTGTGAATGCATTGAACTGAACTTCCAGGTCCACTTCATCAGCTATGTCGAAGTACTGTATTTTCAAATTATCGAGTTTTATTACTACTTTTTGAAGATAATCCGTCTTTATTTCTAATGTGATGGTGTCTTTACTATCATCATCAACATTATCCAAATATGTTGATATTTTTGTCAGTTGACCTTTCAAAGTTCCACGTTGTCTGTCGATTAAGGATAAACAATTTATTTTTATCCATTGTTAACTTTCATCAATGGGCACCACCACTATTTTATATTACGATTGATCTTTCTCCGGGTCTACTAGACCAAATGTTGATGATACTTTGTGAATGGACTGTATATCAATTTAATAATTATTATTCTTGAAGTTCTTACTTCACAAAACATTTAATTAAAGTATTATTTACATATGTACAATTAATAGATGACGTATTATTAACGTATTTCAAACTACGTTGACACCATAGTCAACTCAAACCATAAAAAAAGGTGAACCATATCACCGAACAAGATGAACAAAATTTGTTGTTACCATTATAATGAAAAACAATACAACTACTACCGCTAAAGTGGGAAGACAGGTGAACATGAGAGGTGCGCCAAGGTTGGCGCATTATAGCCAAACTAAGGTGAGCGGCAACAGGGATGAATAAGTTTGATAGGAAAAAATTTGTTTTTTACAAATATGGCAAATGTTGCACCTTTTTTTTTTTTTTTTAAATCCCCGGGTTGCTATGGTACCTGGAAAACAGGGAAAGCTCACGGAATTTTAAAATCTATTAAAAAACTGGGAAAACTCGGGGAATTTCAAAATTTATTGCAAAAACAGGGAAAATTCAGAGAATTTTGAAATTTTTTTGAAAAAAAACATTGGAAAATTTTTTCATAATCAGTCATTTTTTTTTTTAATTTAGTGCTTTATAATGAATCAATCTTGTTTTTTCCCCCCAACTATAGTAAGTTAATAAAATTAATATATCTTAAATATGTTCAATTGACTTGTAAACATGTTAGATTCTAATGCTGCATGATTGCGTGTCATCTATTTTACTTCTAAAAGAGACAGGGAAAACTCGGAGAATTTTTTCTCCTGAATTGTGTAGCAACCCTGAATCCTCTAAAATTATTCTGAAGCAAAACAGTTTCTTCGGCGATATGTCAAACTTTTTAGAATATTTGGTTTTGAATGTTTCTATATTAAGGTGTATTTATTTTATTTCAACAGTTAGATGTATGTTCAATTCTAAATATTTTTATGCTAAAAATTAAAGAATATCTTTTATCTAATGATTAATATGTTTCTAGATAGCTGTCCCAGATCCATTAGAAGCAGCAAAAGATGCAGATGTGCTCATATTTGTACTCCCCCATAAATTTGTTAGAGGAGCAGCCACACCACTCATTGGTAAAATAAAGCCTACAGCTGTTGCATTGTCACTTATTAAAGTAAGGAAGATTTAAAAAAATGTTTTCAAACTTATTTTCATCAATCATATTTATAAAGGATACTTCATTTTATCTATAATATTAAAACACAAAGCATATTTTGTAAGACCAAAATCGTACGATGTGGGCATGCGCGAGAAAATTTTGAACCAATTGGGAGAGGGAATATTCCTTTTTTTATGCAGAATACCGATGATAGATGAAGCAGACGATATTAATATTGATATGTCTATGGCAAACGCCTAATTATAGCTCATTAACGCCTAATTAAAGTTAATATTGCTCCGTGGCTTAATCATAAAAATAATTCACACGATTAAATCATATTTTCCAAGGAAGTATACCTATTAAAAATAAAGCAATTCGTGAATACGTATCGGCATCTGTTATCTTCGTATTCGTTTTCGCTCGCCGAAAATTTGTGTACACTGAATGTGGCGCCATCTGTTGCCATGTCAATGTATTATAACATATTCTTAACATTTTTTTTTTTCCATTTATTAGAAAAAAAAAATCTTTTAAAATTAACAAATTATCAAAGTTTATTGTTCTTTAAAAGTCAGTGGCGTCGCTAGAAAATTTTTCAGGAGGGGACAAACTTAACAATGCAAAATTTCAGCATATTTTAAAAAATTCAGTTCGATTCAAATGGTTGGCTGGTTGATTGAGGTTATTATGTAAACTTTTGTGTAAGCATTTAGTACAATAAATTTTTATGCATATAATTTAAGCTGAAACATTTTACTTATAAAAATTATATAACTTATTCCAAACCAACACTAATTCGAAAGACTTTCTGTCAAGTCGATTTAAAATCTGTTTGAAGGGAAAAGTTATAGAGATAAAACCTATAAATGCAGGTTGGGTCGGTTTGAATCTATTTCGCTCCGTGATATAAATTTTATTTGGTCATTTGAATTCTAATGGCATAGTTTTAAAGCTTTATTTATTTATTGTTTTTTATAATTTTTTACTTATTAAAATTTTCCAGGAGGGGGCAAGTGTCCTCCCTTGCCCCTATGTGCCGACGCCCATGTTAAAAGTTAACTTTCATCAGTTGAAAACTTTGTTTAGAAAAGATGGAGATAAATATTTAAAATCAAAGGGGGTTTTATTTTATTTTATTTTATTTATTTATTATTTATCTAATTATTATAATGTCTGATATTTCATTTCGATACTGTATTAGAATAAAAATAATTTCAAAAGAATGACATTAAAATATTGATATTTTATACAAGTAAAAATTTATTTATTTATTTATTTTTAACAGTATACTTTTGTTGAAATATACTATTTTGATAGAATAAAGTGTTATAATACTATTCCAGTAAAATCAAATTTTAACTTTATTCCGATTTGCAGTTTAGAATACAATAAAAAATATTTTGGATTATATAAAAGTGGTTTTACAAATACGGGAAATTGGGCAGGGGGTTTAAAACTGGTTAAAAGCAATGTGAAATATTAAAGCAAGGGTGTTTTAAACTTTATGGCGTGAAGAGATTTTAGTTGCACATCATCCGTCAAATTTTGACGGGTATTAACTAGTTATTATCTTAAATATAGTAACAACATATTTAAGATAGCAACATATATATGAACTTTTCTCATAAATTGACAATAATAAAAAGTATAATCAAATACAATATAAAATCAATTGCTATGTAACATTAGTTTGTATTTTAAATGTTGTATATGTATAGAAAAATTAACTGATAGGTATTATATATTTAAAAGTTTTAATATATATGGTATATATTAAAATTTAAAGAAAATTAAGTTCAATTTGAAAAAAAAAAAAAAAAAAAAAATCTTTCATCTTCAAACACCATCATTATTTAAAAAACTAATTTGATAGTCAGTGTAGATTTTTCTTCCAAATGTGTGTGTTTTGATTAAAATTTATATTTTCCAAGAAACTTCTTTAATTTATATTTATAATCTATATAATGTTATTCTAACGTGGACCAGTTACAATTAAATTTTGTAGATACGATGTAATAGTAACTTAATAAAATATGCAAGGATAAAAAGTAATACATAAACAATATTTAAGCATGCGGATTCAGTTCAGTGATCTAATAATAATAAAAAAAAATGACATTTGTCTGATGAGATCATTTTATAGAAAAATCTATTTTTAAAAGTTGCATCTTTACAATCTAGCCAAGCATCATTATAAACCTAGCAATACTTTAAAGATATAAACAAAATATGAACTTTTCTCATAAATTGACTAAAAAACATAATAATAATAAGTATAATTAAAACAGGTACTAAGGTTTTTATTTAAACAAAACAAAAAAAAATATATGCTAAAATTAATAAATTTAAAAATAAGTTAAAAGGCATCGTGCCAACATGGCGGCAAAAATTTAAAATTCACCATAGGGGGGTCCTATACTAAAGCTGTTCTGCCTGGGGAAGTATGAAAACTGGGTCTTCAAATATGAATTTTATTTTGAAACTTTCCTTGAATGGTTTGGTTTAACTATCATTAGCATTTCATCCCGCCAAAACTAATAATAATTTGGCTTCTGATGAATTAAAATTTAAATTGGATGGTGAAATTGGTTTAAGTTTTCTAAGTTTCAAATTTTAAAGGTAAATAAAAAAAGAAATAAATCGAAAAAAGTCCTGGCTCATTTGGAAGAGTATGTTGATTTGTTTATTAAATATACATATTTATATACGAGAAACAAGATAGCAAATCAAGTTAATTAATAAATTTGGTTGAAACCTTCATATGGGTATATAGAATTTCATGCAAATTGGTTCATGTACTTTTCCATAAAATGACTGGATACTTTCATTTTTATATGTTTTGTCAAATATCTCAAAAAATACTGAAAGATTCATCTTGAAACTTCAGGAGTGTAAAGAACATGTATACCCTATATATTTCAATCAAAGTTTTGTCCCAAGAGCAGAAGAGGGACCAGTAAAAAATTAAATATTTGGGATCACCCTGTAAAAAAAAATAATGCTCAAAATGCATTCGAGCTGTAGCATGTGATTATGAGGCTTCTGAATATCTGTATAAATTTTTATGAGGCTACCATATATATTTATGGTAATACAGTAGAGCGCCGATTATCCAGACGCCAATTAACTGGAATGTCCAATTAATTGGATTGATCAAGGAGCATCCACTCGCTTTCTTCCGCACAGTTTCCATAGACCTTATATAAGGTCTGTGACAGTTTCAGTGAGGAGAGAGAGTGGAAAGTGCTGAATGAAGGGATTAAGATTTTTCTTTTTCCAAGAATTAGAGAGGGTAGGAATGCATTTCCTGGTTCATTTTCTTTTGACTGGCTTCTTCACTGAATTAGAACACGTGCTCTACTATGGGCAATTTAGTGCATTGGTGATTAAAAAATGCAGTATCAATTGTATGAGCTGTTGAAAAAAGAATGTCCTATATGAATCAGAAGACTCTCAAGAATTTCTTTTTACCATCACAGTACATTATTTTTTAAATATGTAATACTATAATATAATTTCTATGTGAGCTTTTATGTGAAAATTTGTACCATTTTTATAGAAAATAAAAAGTTAAAAAATTAACTTCTAAACACGCCATTTGTAATATGCTAAATAGGCACTACTACAATTGCCAGTCTTAAGCCTGGAAAAAATGTGAAAGGAAGTTACCTAAAAGTCATTGACTTGGCCGTTTTATAAGTTGTCCAATTATCCGGATTTTTTTTTAACCGGATCGGCCTCGGTCCCGGCCGATCTGGATAATCGGCGCTGTACTGTATAACAGTTTCTTTAAAAAATTTCCTTTTTTCTTTTTTTACTATAACGTGCAAGGTATTAATTAAATCCACTGCAAAACCTTTTTAGGAAACTTGACATACTATATTAGACACAACATATTGCAATCAGGATTAAAATAAATAAATAAATATCTAATGAAACACGAGCATTTTCACTAAATTTTTAACTATGACATGTATGTACAAGTTTTAACAAAACCAATAATAAGGGGGTTTTATCAATATTTATTTACAATTAACGAACACTGTATTACCCTTTGTTTAATCAAAATAAAAATGTGAGTTAAAATGCTTATAGTTTAGCTTTTCTTTTTTTTTTTTTTTTAAGAGAAAGTCTGAAACTAAATAGCAGTTCATTTTATCATATACAACTTTTGAATTTACACAATACTTGCTTGGGTTTTCATAAAAGTAGGTCAATACTTTTGGCTATTAAATTATGCAAATAAAATTTTACTAAAACTTGGACAGTTAAGCACATGGACAGTTAAAAATTATTTAGTAAAAATGCTCATATTTCATTGGATATTTAATATTTTTGCATTCTGATGCAAAATGCTGTCTCTAATGTAGTATGTCAAGCTTCCTAAAAATGGCTTTGCACTGGGTTTAACACCCTGTGCATTAAGGTAAAAAAACTGGAAAATTTTCTGCAATTTTTAAAGAAACCATTATACTTCCATGAATATATGTGGTAGCCTCATAATCATATGCTTCAGTCATAACGCATTTCAATCATTACTTTTTACAGGATGATCCCTAATATTTTCATTTTTCTTTAATTTTTTACTGGTGCCTTTTTTTGCTTTTGGGGCAAAACTTTCACTGAAATATAGGTGGTATAATATATTCTTAACACTCCTGAAGTTTCAAGATGATTCGCCCAGTTACTTTTTGAGATATTTGACAAAACACCTAAAATTGAAAGTGTCCGGCCATTTATGGAAAGGTATTGTAGATATGTTTCTTTAAAATTTTGAAATTTTTTTGGAAATACCATTTTCAAACAGGGCAATATTTAAAGTTGATTAATAAACTTGTTTGAGACATTGATATGGATATGTACATATCGAATTTCAGACAAATTAGCTTAAAACACATCTTTTATTCTGAAATTTTCAATTGGCCTCCATTTTAAAACTAGATGGCTGATTAAGTTGGCCAACAAACTCATTCAAGCTATTTCTAAAGTAAGTCCACTGTCCAACTGTGGTTCCATTTGATTCAGTTTTTTCAGATGTTACTGTGATGACTAATTTTTTGTTATATACACACAGATAGATAATGTTACAAATTTGTAATAATAGAAGCTACTTTTATGTAACTTCATTGAAAGAGGCCTAGTTAGGTTTTAAAAAGTTAATTTTCTGCATTTTTAGCTGGTTTTCACATTAAAATAGCTCATTTTCCTTCAAAAACCAGTTAAAAAGCTTCAACAAGGCAGGTAATGGTCTTGGCAACTTTTTTGTTGACCTTGGCGGGAAAATCCTTATTATTGATATACCAAATATCTAAGCTCTAAGTCAAATAGAACCGAAGTTACCGGAAAATTCTCAATCTACAAAGGTACTATGAAAGGAGTGCCAATCCGCAAGGTCAGTTGGTTTTTTGCCAGCCGGCTTAATATGTAGCTCCTAACTGAGCCTCTTTGATTATAGCCTACATCTGTGTGTTAATGCTTTGCTACAGTTTATGCTGAATTTGATATTGTCAGCTGTTAAGCTGTATTTTCTAGTGAAACTGAACTTGATATTTGTTTATGGACCTGTAATCTTCTGTAAATAAACTCTTAAGCCTCTGCAAGATTCGCCTTTCATTCACAGATAATTCACGAACAAACCCCTCAACAATTCAGGTGTCAGAAGTGGGATTGTCTGCTGAACGGTTATAACTAGAGGCATGAAGCAAGAAATGGAGAAACTTCTAGAAGGTTTAATTGCCCAGATGAATGATTTAAAATCAGGATTGATTGAAAAAATGGAAACTGGGCAAAAAGGAATGAAAGCTGTTCAGGAAAAGATGGAAACATGATTGACCAAAGAAATGAAACAAATGAAAGACAATTTGGGTGAAGAAATTAAATTTGATAAGGATGAGATGAAGAGACAACTTTCAACTATGAAAGAAGTAATAGAGGGTAATGGAAAATAGAATGGATGAAATTGAGAAGAAAGTTATGAAGATAGAAGAGAGCTTTGAAGAGAAAGTAATGTTGATCAAAAGCTAAAAAGAAAATTCTAGGAAATGGAAAGTAAATTTGAGAAAACAGAGAAAGATGGAAGAGAAATTAAAAGTAAGTATCGAAAAATGTAATTTGAAATAAAATAGCACAAATATGGTAAGAAATATACAATTATCATTAATCCTTTTTTTTTTTTTTTCTTTTCCTTTTTAAATGCTGAAATTCTAAACTCATTGTAATAAAATTTGTTTTCATCGTAATTGATCAACACTATCATTTACATTTATTAATTTATTAAAAAAGTCTTCAAGTAATAATGACTGCTAGTAGACTGTATTGCTTAATTCATTATTTTTATATTTCAGGGATTTGATATTTTACCTGAGGGTGGTATTGCTCTTATATCTGATGTCATTCGTGAAGTGTTAAAAATTGATTGCAGTGTTATGATGGGTGCTAATCTGGCTGGTGAAGTAGCTGCTGGAAAATTTTGTGAATCTACTATTGGTAAATATCTTTCAGAAGCTATACATTTTTAACAAACATGCTCTTTAGGTATGTCCTGCAGTTTTTGAATTTGTCAACTGAGGCGTTGTCTTCCAGAAAAAAAAAAAAAAAAAAAGTAAAAAATATTCCTCAAAACTTTTTAAGAAGTCTAATATTTTGGAAGGATTTGGAATCCCACAAACCTTTCTTTGGCTACAGCCTTACTCATGTATGAATTGGACTGATTGGTTTATTCAGAGTAAGTCTGTATTATAAAGTTTAAGAAAACTTATTTTAAGAGCAAATACTGTTCTGGTTTGTGAAATAAAAGGTACATCTAAGTTTCAAGTACCTTCTCATAATAATATCAATTTTATAATTCTTGAATTATAAATTTTATTTTTATATTTTTAAATCCCTTTACTTTTCTTCATTTTACTTTCTGACTCATCTCAGCAATCCTAGCAGTTACATAGTCACAGTATTGATGTAAAGAGTACAACATGAGACTACAATTTAAAAAAATAATAATAAAGTAATAATGGTAATAATAAAATAAATTAAAACAATTTACAATAATGTTGCATAAAAAGTGTCACAATATTTCAGGAAATGTTGTGACAGTTTTTCTGCAACACCATTGCAAATCATTTTAAGTTAATTTTTTTATTATAATTTTATGTTGTATTATTTACAACGTAAAAATAATTTTTTATTATAATTTTATGTTGTATTCTTTACAACATAATAATAATAGTAAAAACTAAGTTTGTTTTACCAAAAACTTATCAATTTACCAATGAAAATGACAATAATTCTATATATTTTAGGACACAAACTTATTTATATATGTATAGGAAAAACTGAAAAAAAAAAAAAAAAAAAATCATCATATGGCATCTTTCATTTAATATAGACTCTCTAATTAACAAATAAAACTCAATTATATTACCTCAGCATTTTGAGGCTGAATTTCAATATTTCAAGGATTAATATATATATATATATATATATACAGTGTTCTTAAATGTTTGTTATACCTATAATACACTGATAATACTTCAAAATGTAGAAGGTATTTAATAGTATGGCAGTTTTAAACTGTTTGAATTTTGTAAAAGAATTATGATAAAAAAATAAAATAAAATCACAAAATATTTAATTTAATAAAGTAATGTTAATAGTTAAAACATTATTTGGTCTTATATCCTTGTATATTTTATGTATATTAAAATGTAAATAATTTTGAGTCACTCAAATAAAAATATTTTAAGAAATGCTTGAATATAACTTAAAGTGTTTTCAACGATTTTTACTATAATTGTTTTCTTTATCATTTTGAAATTTAGAAAAGGCAACAAACAACTTATAAACCTGGTGAAGTTAATTTATGCATGATAATTATTTCTAAACCACAAGTTTTGAAACAATACAAATTAAAATGTAGTTGTAATTCATTAAAAAGAGTATTTTAGAATCTACACCAAATTTCTTCCAATAAGTATACAGACTCTCAAGGACTTAAAAGTTGGAAGAAAAATCTTGGTTTTTTTTGTTAAACTTAATATATATATATATAATTAATAATAATAAAAAAAAAAATAATAATAATAAAAGCAGAAGGCTTGTTGCATTTACTTTGTATTACTATGCAAACTTTCTTTTTCCACTAAAATTTCAGTTTCTTCCTTTCTGAGTTGTCAACTATATTTAAAATTCTAATCAATCTGTGAATTTCATTGTTGCTTCGTGGTTTCATTGTTATTCATTAGCTTTGAAATTTTGCTTTTTTAAATCCATATGGTTCCTGTTCTGGCCGTGGCAGGCTGGTTGAGTGTTGCCGGCATGAAACTAGTTTAACCCCACAGGCAAGTCACAAGTCTTGCCGCCCGCCTCCTTCCTTCCTATCTTGTGTTTCTTAGATTTTTTTTTCATTAATTTTGATAAGTTTATGGTTTTAAGTTAAGATTTGTTGTGTTACTTTATTGATTCATTTGTTTTGCAGGCTGTTATTTAATAGATCTGGTTTCATTACATTAGTGTATTTCATCTACTGATAAAAATTTTTAAAATCTTATTGGTCATTAGTGTTTCAGTGATCTTGTATCTGTTGCTTGGCTTCTACTATGCTTAGGAGATCATCTTTATTATATATATATATATATTGTTCTAAATCTTATTCCCTCTTATTGTGATACACATGGAAATGAAGTAACTGATTTTTTAGCAGAAAAAGAAGAAATATATTGTAGTTCTTACAGAAGATGTGATATACTTCAATAAAAAGAATGATTATAAATACTTTTATAATAAAAGCTAACAAAATAAACTTTTTGAACAAACTAAGGTTAAAACTTGGAGAGAAACTCTTGAAAGGATACCAGAGTTTCCAAGACGACACAGTTGCTGGCTTTAGGCTTGAAACCGATCATAATTGTCTTGCTGACCATTTAAACAGATTTGGAATACTCTCCTTCCTCAAACTGTGTCCTATGTAAAAGTGATCACATAATGGACACTAAATATCTTGCAACATGTCCAACAGTCACCAGAAGTCTTTGATAGGTATTGGTAGGCTAGAGAACAACTACAGGCAATACCAACTCACTAATTTTTATTCATTTTTTGCTTTTGTTTTAATTATTATTTTTTTTAAATTGTTTCTGCTGTATTGTTACTTGCTTGTTGTTCCTTTTTATATGTTACTGTGGAGTATTTTCACTCTGGCGAATGATATCAATATTAACTGCTACTACTAAATAAAAAATAAACTTCATTAATATAAAAAATATTTAAAACGAAGTCATAAATTCGTTACTTAAAAACATTTTAAAAGTTAAAATTTCTGAGAAAATATATTTTTCTTTCCTTTTAGAGCTATAAAATTTATGAAGTGTTTTGTTGTATTTTTATTATTTTTAAATGTTTAAGGTTTTTAGGTACCTTAGTTATGGAAACAAGTTCAGAAAAAAAATATCTTTTTTTCTCTTTGATTAAATTCATATATCTAACCCTAAGACATCTCTTTTTTGAGAAGTTAAAGAACTTGGCGTTCTCATAGATTGCTTTTGGAAGTAATTTTTAAGCTTCTTCGAGAATTTATTTAACAGTATTCAACCTTTTTACTTTATCAGCAATAATACAAGAACTTAATCCACAATGAGTAAATGCAAGAATCTGTCCTTGTTCTATTTTAGACGATGATTTGCCTTCTACTTGTTTGACAGTGTTCACAGTGACGAATGCTATGAGCTGAATTGGTAGTTGGCTCTGCAGCAGAACGTACAACATTCGACTTATTAAAATTTTCCACCAATTCCACCTGATATAAAATTAGCATAATGGCCTTATCTTTTCCAATACCGTATTGTTTCAAAATACAGTTCATTAACATATAGCATATGCAATTGCATTTTACTATTGATGTGGTAATTGGCAATTATTGCTATAATATAATAATACACATAAGAAAAATATTTTAAACAACTTTCTTTCCCAATTTGCATTCTTTTGGTGACATTATTCCAAGTAGCCTTAGATTTTTGTCCAGGACTATTTTTTATGAATGTTTTTCTATAAGAAAGTTGTATTTAAAGAAAGTGTCACATTTGTTCACAGTGGGCCAAAAACAGCAATGCATCAGTGATTCATTCAGAATTCTGTTTATAGCTGTTTGTTGTTGTTGTTGTTGTCGTGTGCCACTCGGAAATTCCGAGCCCCGGTAGTGGAACTACCGGATTTTTAAGGCAAGAGGGTTGCGTCTTCCGTTATTAGGAACGCCTCATAGGGAGGAAGTACGACTTCTAGTTCCATAAGCTGGTGAAAGATGGCAGCACCAGCTGAACTCGAATTTTGATCCGGATCAGAGCGAGTTAGACCCATGATCCGGTACCCCCAGAGGTTTAGCCACAATAAAAGATTTTTATAGCTGTTTAGCCACAATAAAAGATTTTTTGCATTGGTAAGTTACAATGGATTAAACATGGATCCACAACTACTCTCTGGAATCACATCATCAGTAAGTTGAATGGTCAGAAACCAGTGAAAGCTATTTGATGCAACTAAAAATGCAAATGTCGGCTGGTAAAGCTTTGTCCTTTATATTTTGAGTTACAAAGAGTGTTTCATTCATTGCCTTTAATGAGAAAAGGGGGACCATCAGCAACAAGTATTACATGTTATTGGTTCAAAATTATTAAAAAAAACTTTTTCGATTCTGTCTGTTCGAAACTGATTATTATTAATTTTCTTTTCTTGAACAGATCACAAAGCCTTTTAAAAGCTCTTCTACATGCTTTGCTAAATAATATGGGAAAAAAAAAAAAAATCTAGTGTGCAACAACCACATGACTTCCATTACCTATAATTACATGTATTATACTCCTTTTTTGGAAATATGCATTTTTTAGAATTTTTCAGTACGGGGAACTTGATACATGTGTGAAGACACATAAAACAGAGTTTACGTAGTGAGTTTAAAAGGAAAAAAAAGTAGCATCGCTTGTGCTCACATAACAATTCCCTGTAGTTTTAACATAAGAAATGATTCCTATGGTAGATATTACTTCTATAAAATTAAAAAATTCAAACTATATAACAAAATGCAACTGAGCCAACATCATTGCTTTCTTTATTCTATTCTATTTCTTAAAACAATTTTATAGATGCCACACGCACCACATAAACTTTAAATTTTACATCTACTTTTTAAGATAGCACACGATCATGTTTTATATAAAAATTAAATTCATTTTTTTACTATTTTTATTTCATTTTGCATGCGCACTTTTTATCTACTAATTCAAAATCATTAAAAAAGACTTTTTCGATAGGGTTTGTTTTGATACTGGTTATTATTAATTTTCTTTACTTTTTCTTTCAAAAAAAAAAAAAAAAGATTTTGATGAAATTCTGGCAAAAGCAGAATTTAGTTTAAGACTAAGGACTATTAATTTTTTTTTTTTTTTCTTCTTCTTTCAAATTATTCAATTAAATTTTTGATAAATTTTAGATTTCGATAAATGTCCAGCTATCGAAAAATGACACTGCAAAAATCCCAGATTGAGACTAATAGTCCTCAGTCTTGAAAAAAAAAAAAAAAAAGACACAAATGCAAAAGAAAAAAATGCGTTTTCATGCATAATGTCACAAATTCTTACCTGTAGATGACAAAATTGCAAGAATTGAAGTTTGAATTGCTTCTCCATGCACTGTATTCTCTGGATCTGGCTTCCAGCAATTATTTGTTTGCAAACCTGAAAAATATGCTCTAGGGAAAGAAATTTACATCAAATGCTGAAGTCATAGCCACAACAAATGCCTATTTTTAGTTCAAGGATAAATCTTTCTACAAAAAAGGCTTCAAAATGTTAAAGATTGGTGGGAATATATCATTCTTGAAGGAGACTATGTTGTAGATAAATAAGGTAAAATTTTGCAAAAAAAAAAAAGAGTTAACTTTAGGATTTATTAAGTGATGTATTAAGTTTAAAATATTTTCAAAAGAATAAAGTTAAAAAGGAGATAAATAAAAGAGAAAGAATAAATTAACTTCACTCTGACATTATCTACATTTTCATTTCAATATCACAAATTTCATTTTCAATTTTATAAAAACTCAAAAAAACAATAGCAAAAATTAAGACTGACTGCCTTGTTCTGTTCCAGATTATTAATTAATTGTTGATTTGTTGTCAGTTTGAAAATAAAAGCAGACAAAAAATGTCTGATAATATATTATAATTTCTACTTATTTTTGTTTTCAAAACACCTTTTTTTTTTTTTTTTTTTTTTTTTTTTTTTTAATAGCTTACAAACTTTTAATAAAATTTAAACTTAGATGATATTATTATTATTTATTTAGATGTTGTGTGTCTTAAATTAATTTCTTCTTTCAATATTTATAGGGTCTAAAAATCCAGAAGTTGGGCAAATGTTAAAAAATATAATGCAAACAGATTATTTCAGGATAGCTGTTGTTGATGATATCAGAACTATTGAAGTGTGTGGTGCTCTTAAGGTGTGTATTTTAATGATCTTATTTTCTCTCACTAAAAAATAAAAACAGGCGTTGCGTTCATTTAAAAAATATGTACTTCAACATTTATTGTACATGGGAATTTGTAGATTTAAAATGCTTATTATTTTTGATTATTTTAGGATTTTGACATTATTATTTCGAAATGGATTTTGTTTGCATTTCCTAGTATAGTTCGAATTTTAACTTGCGTGTATTGAAAATAAAACCGGCTCCACACTGTAGACATGTATGCTCGCCAGTCAATAGTATATGTTTATAGAAATGCCGCCTTATGCTCGCAGGAAGTGGGCAACAGATGTGAACTGGGGAAAAAAAAAAAAAAAAACCACACATTTACTCTGAGTCCCATTTTTTTTTTTTTTTTCAGTCTGATAACAGGTGTATTTTCATCTGGAGGGAGCATGACGATAGAAATAATCCTGCATTCTGGAAGTGTCAGATTTGGCAGTGGGCGGGGGGTAGTCTATGCTGGCATCTCCAGTGATGGGTGCACCGATCTCTACATCATTTGAAATGGAGCTCTGACTGGTCGCTAATATAGGGATAAGATCTTCAGACCTATTGCTATAACATTTAGCCAGTTTTGAACAGTTTGAGTCAAAACTGTGGTGCCAGTAGCCAAGCGAAATAGTGGTTGAAGAAGAGTGATATTCATATTTCAGTATCTTTGAGCCATTAGCATTAAATATCAATCTTCATTGGGTGTTGTTGCAAATCTATGACTTTACTCTGGTCTACTAGCATTTCCAGTCCTCAAAAAATCAATTAAAGATCTTGTGAATCACACTTTGTGAAACTGTAGCGGCTTCTGCTACTTCAGCTTATGTTTGCCCCCAACAACTCTCCAAGCTTCTGAATCAATTAAATGACTTCATTGAGACATGACACACATGGAAATAATGCACTTACTGAATGTCGATCATTCTTTTCCGCTTTGCCTTTCATTAAATTGAAAGCCAAATTTTATTTGCTGCTGCTAAAGCATCAATTTTGACATCAAACACAAAATTTGCATATTCCAAAGTTTCAAAATGAGAAAAATTTGCATGTGTGATTTTCTTCAAAAATAATTTTGCTTATACCATCATTTTATATAAGACTTACAATCTCCTTTAATATAGTCAGTACATTAAAAAAAAAAAAAAACTGTGTACACTTTTGTGTATATTAACAAAAAAATTATAAAATAATAAAAAACAAAAAAAAGGTGGCGGTTGGGTGGGCAAATGTTTGATTACGGAGGTGGGGTGGTGTTGTAAAGCTGGATGGTTGGGTGGATTGTGAAATAAAAAAAAAGCAGAAGGCTTGTTGCATTTACTTTGTATTACTATGCAAACTTTCTTTTTCCATTAAAATTTCAGTTTCTTCTTTTTTGAGTTGTCAACTATTCTTAAAATTCTAATCATACTATTAAACACATTGTAATCAATCAATAGGTTTCATTGTTGCTTCGTGGTTTCATTATTACTCATCTGCTTTGAAATTTTGCTTTATTTTAATCCATATGACTCCCGCTCTAGTCTTGGCAGGCTAGGAGAGTGTTGCTGGCGTGAAACTAGTTTAACACCTCAGGCAAGTCACAAGTCTTGCCGCCTGCCTCCTTCCTTCCTTTCTTAGGTTTCTTAAATTATTTTTTCATAAATTTTGATATAGTTTATGTTTTTAAGTTAAGATATGTTGTGTTAGCTTATTAATTCGTTTGTTTTGCAGGCTGTTGGTTAATAAATCTGGTTTCTTTGAATATGTGGATTTCATCCCCTGATGAAAATTTTTTTCATTTTTCTGAACTTCTCATACATAAAGAAATTTTTAGTCTTATTGGTCATTGGTGTTTCAGTGATCTTGTATCTGTTGCTTGGCTTCTACTGTGCTTAATAGATCATCATTATTATATATATAAATTACCATGAATGTTATAATTTTCCTTAATGATGTAATTAATTTGTGGAATATAATTTAATTTTATCTCTTGTATTAAATTTAAAAATGTAATGTATGTGATTGTAATATTGAATTCAATCTGCATTAAATTTTAAAATTTAATGTATGTGACTATAATATTGAATTAAATTTGCTAACAATAATTATCTGTAAAAAAGTCGAGTTATTCTATAAATATTGAAAGAAAGGGTTGAAGGATATATATATATAAAATCAGGTTGATATTTGTTTATTTTACTTATATATCTATTGCCCTCTTGTTTCTGTATGTCTTAAACGATGTTGAAATTTACATAATATTAAAGATATAAAATCAAATAATTTAATAAATATTTGTTTTAAATGACTGCAATTTTTTAAAAAAACTTTTTTTTTTTTGTTCTAGAATATTGTAGCTGTGGCTGCTGGCATTGTAGATGGCTTAGAGTTAGGTGACAATAGTAAGGCTGCTGTCATGCGTATAGGATTGATGGAAATGATTTCTTATGCAAAAACATTTTACCCTGAATCAAAATTAGAAACATTTTTTGAAAGCTGTGGAGTTGCAGATCTAATTACTACTTGTTATGGTGGTCGCAACAGAAAGATAGCTGAAGCTTTTGTTAGGACAAGAAAGGTAAATTACTATTTGTACAAATGTTATTCATTATATATCAGTTAATTTTTCTATAATTTGAAGAAATCTAAGCACCTAGAAATTAAATTGTTTGAAAAATGCTTTATAAAGTTTGTAATTTACAATTAAGATAAAAAGCAATTAAGCTTGAAAAGTAAATTAGTATAAATGTTAAAAATGAAAAAATGCACAGCTTTTTGTTATCATGTAATTTTTTATCTTTTAATTTTATATAGGTACTTTTTTAAACATACATGTGTAAAATAATTTTATCTTGTTTAATATCTAACTACACATGATTTTACCTTTTCTTTGTTAATAAATATTTGTAATTTTTTTAATCATTTGTTTAGAGCATGGAACAGCTAGAAAAGGAAATGTTAAATGGTCAACGAATGCAAGGCCCACAAACAGCGGAAGAAGTTTACATGATGTTGGAAAACAAAGGATATTTAGAAAAGTAAGTGGGAAAAAAACATTTAAAAATTATTCTATATTAGATTAATGTAGTAATCATAGTTAATATTTGCCATTCATTGTATTGAGAATAATTAAATTTTATCCTTATTCTTATTATACAAATTTGGCTGCTGCCCCAAATTCTATGCAGGTAATACAAAAAACAAATGAACTTAATCTTTTAAATTGATTACCTTAATATTGCCTTTTAACCAATGCCTTATATTTCACAAATTTTAGAAAACAAAATTTAAAATTGAGCCATGTACTGGATCAGATCTTGTAAAGATGCACCTGTGTACAAATATTGGTGATAGGTTATCCGTTTTTATGTAAAAATGCAATGACAAATATACACACAGGCTTTTTTTTATATTAGTAAAAATGGCAATTTAATGAGGCCGTATTTTTAGTGTACTATTGAGGCTAATTGATTGATTTGCCCTAAAGATTAGGACATTGAAAAGAAAAATTTAAAGTTCTATATATGTATAAACTTTAGTATTAATTGAGAAATTGAGAACAAAAATACATTGTGCAAATTCTTCCATTCTTAATTTTAAATATTCAGAAATATGCACAATCACTTCTTCACTTGCAAAAACCTAGCAACATGATTTTTGTTGCTCTATTAAAAAAAAAAAAAAAAAAAAGATTAAAATTTAATAAATCATTTATTTTATATTGCCATTTGTTTACAAACCATTTTAGTTCCCTTGTAAAGTAATGTTTATTTCTTGAATCTAGAAAAAGAATAATAAAAACAAACAATTTTATTTTTTAACAAATTAAGATTTTTAAACTGTAGGCTCAAAATGTCTAATCATGGTCAATTATCAATTTCTGTTAAATTCAGTCTCAAATGGGAGAAATTGAAAAACTGCTTTTTATCTCATGATAAAAACAAAACAGAAAAAACAATAAAAACAAAAACCATTATATCCTTTTTAAAGAAATTTTTCTTTTAACATAAACAGATGTTTCCAAGTTCCAAATATCTGTGGAAATCTGGAAGAAGATTAATTTAAATAAATGTCTGTCTAAAATTCTTATTTGTTAATAGACTGATGATATGTTTTAACAATACATTGATAACCACTAATCATGGCCATTAATTTATATTAAAATGGATAAAAAATCAGAAACATTAAAAACCTTTTTTCTGTTTTCTTTTAATTCCACTACCATGTCATGTGAATAAAATGTAATTATCTCTGGTGATGATCTCAATTAACAGATAATCATTTTAAAAGCTGCCAATTTGTCTACTGTTTTACTATTTTTTGCTTTTATGATAAACCAGATTTTGCAAATGGCAATCGAATCATCTTGAAAATTACCAACACACACACAAATGTCTTTTATTATATGCAGAGATTATCATTTATTATTTTATCGTTCTATATTTATAACAGCTTATGATTATTTGCTATTTTCAAATAAGCATGTTGAACAAAAATCATGTTTGATATTTGAATAGAACATGTGGTTTTTAGAGTCTAAAGCAAGTCAACTCAATAGCCTAAAAAAACTTAAAATTATGAAAAATAGTAGATGTAAAAATTAATTCCAAAAAATAGTGTAAGAATAATTTAGAAAGTCTTTATTCATCAACCTTAATTAATTTTAGAAAATTTGGAGTAGAAGGATGATTTTTTATACCAACTATGTGAAAAATACCAGAGCCAGGAATCGAACCCGGGCCTTCCGCTTAACGCACAGATGCTCTACCACTGAGCTACCCTGGGTGATAACCAGCTAGGCACTCTTCACATAATATTCATTGGTAAGGTCACTGAGTCTGCAAACGCAGTTTTTTGACAGTTAAAACCATTCTTAAAACTGGATAAAACTGTCAACTATAAAAAATTTGTTAACCCTGAGAAGTAATGTCCAGTATACTTGTGGATTTAAATTGAAATAATGATTCTTATTTATACTTAAAATTTGATTTAGGACATCAAATTGTGCCTTGTCCTCCCGGTAAGTAAAATATAATATGGATGCATACCTTATTTTCATTTAGCAGCAAAGTACATAATTTCTTACCATGAAGAATTAGATGTTGTTATCCACTTTAAGAATATATTTGATTTTTATGCAGTAACTGAAATAAGTAAATTGTAAACAGCAAGTGTGTCAAAAATCACAATAATTAGTTACACAGTGTAACTTACATCCAGTAAAAAAAAAAAAAAAAAAAAAAAAAAAACAACATCGTATTTAGTTTCAGTCAGTAAATTTCTTGGATGTTTTTCATTACTTGTGAATTTTTTAATTAAAGTAAGAAAGAGGCTTACACATTTATTTTTAGTTCTAAATATATTAGATTAAAAAGATTAATACATTCTCTCTCTTTCTTTCCCCTGACAACCCCCTCCCCCCACCCTTTTTTTAAAATTTGGTTGAATATTGTGATATTAATGATTTTTATGCATTATACCAGGGCCCGAAATTTCAACTTAGATTATACTCGCCACAAAATATGATTAATTTACACTATTTTTTACATAGAAGGTGACCAGAATTTTTTATTGTAAAAAGAGGAGAAATTACGCAATGTCTTTTATTTTATAAGAAAATAGAAGACATTCAGTTTTGAAAAAGAGTTCAAATTAGAGGACACAAAATTGAATGAAAATGTTTTTAAAAACCGATTCAAAAGCTACTTTACGCAAGTGGTGGAAACATTTTTATCTCAAATGATGAATTTGGATCAGTACACCTTAATTTTAATTAATAATATACGAATACCAGAGGAAAAATCCCTAATTTTTATAGGTGTCACTGGACAATATAGATTTTTTTTTTTTCATTATTAATTTTTGCTATAGACAAAAACTTTTTTTTTTCTTGTTGTACTTTCATGTAGTTACATAAAAAAGTTTGTAATTTTTTTTAAATTAAAATCGTAATCGTAAAAAATAAAATAAAATTGGCTGATAAAAAAATATAATTAATATTTGGCAGATGAAATGATTGGTTTTAACAAACAGTCATTCTTTATCAACATTTTATAAAAGTTCTCACATGTATAACCTTAGTCTTAGTAATTAATATGTTTTTAAAGTACATAAAGGGGATTTTTTCACCTGCCTACATTTTGTTCATTGAAGAAAACAGTCGCTTTGTGGGAGTGTTTTTGCCAGGAGGACATAAAATGAATTCAACTAACTTTTGCATAGTTTTATGAGGTAGTAGTAGTGTTATCATTAAGGCCAATTGTCTGCACTAGAGCTGTAGGCCTAGTAGGAGGGTAGGAGGGTCCTCCGTGGTGTCTTTCTAAGAGGTCCTAACCCAGATTTATGCTACTTTGGGAGAAAACTATGGAAAACTCCTAACGGCTAAGCCAATGAGTGCAACCAGGTATCGAACTCAGCGCCTCACATATACCAGCTTCGAGGAGAGAACCTCTTGGTCACTGGTGGGCCTATTTTTATGAGGAATATTATTCATGCAAAAGGGAGAACATATGTCAGTCCACTGCGTATCAACCGGAGCACCACCTTCTTTATGATTTCATGACAGTTTCAATAATGATTCTGTGTTCTGGATCAAAGAACCGTACAAATATAGGGAATACTTTTATTTCTTTGTAATTTGAATAATCTGAATAGATATAAACCATAATATGGTTTGGCAAGTTTTTAGAAAGTTGTTCTTTTGCGAACCTAATGCAAAAAAAGTTACCCGTTTGATACAGCCAACAGCTGATTGAGCTTCCCAGTTTTGCGAAATTTTTTAAATTAAGGATTAAATCCTTTTCATTTGAAAAAGAGGACAGACAACGAAAAACATAAAAAAGAGGACTTTTTAGTCCTGTAATGTTTTTTCGTTCAAGAAGGCAGTGCGTTGAAAAAGTAGACTGTCCTCTTAAAAAGAGGATGTCTGGTCACCTTACCTAATATTAGCATAATTTTACATTTTTAAATCTTTTTTTTTAGCACTGTATACTGTAAGAATTCTATCTACATTTAGACCGAAATTTTACTCACCACAGTAAAATTTCCACTTGCCAATAGCGAGCTGGTGAGCGGAAATTTCGCGCCCTGCATTATACTGTTATATTAATTTAATTTTTATTCTGTATTTGAATCTACATTCTTTCTAGGTTCCCTCTTTTAGTTGCTGTGCATAGAATTTGTACTGGTCAGTTAGCTCCTGAGCAACTTATTGACTCTGTCCGTACCTGAATACTAATATTTTTTCCATCCAAACTTAATGCACACTATTGTTATACGCTCACCCTTAAATAACTGTTTATTTTATTATATATTCAAGTACTTAGGTTCATGTCAGTTTTGGAAGCCTTATGTGATATTGTATTGAAATTTTTAGATGTGATCCAAATTGTAATTTTTATGTCCCCTCCAAACCATTATTACAACTTTTGTATTCTTTCTAAATTTTCAGCGAATTCTTAAACTTTGTTTTTGTGAGTCTAAACTGTGATTTTTAAACTTATATGTACTCTGAATTCAAATTAAAATTGAAGTAAGTTGAGGAGGGAAATATTTTAAATGAAACAGTTGTTTATTCAGGTTCCTATAACAGCATAATAAAAGTGAGAAAAATAGAATTTGCACTTTAGTTTCATCAAATGACTTTTGGTTAACAAAATATTTAATTAAATTTGCATACCAGTGTAAGAATATGTGTCAATTTTCATATTATGATTTTTTAACTCTATATATAAAGTTGAATGTTTTTTATGTGGAATATATAAAGTTTTTAACTGATAACAAACTTTATTTAAATTTTATTAGATGTTCACCCAAATGTTAAAACTTTTTAATTCTAAATAAAATGTATTTTTCTAATACTTTGGTTCTTTTCAAAATTAAATTTTTACGAAGTCTTAACGTTACTTGCTTATTGGTGCTAATTCATATAAAAACAACTTTCCTGTGTTTATTTTTCTCCATACAAAGGGATGTTTTTTTAAACTGTCAATTGTTATGTATTTTTTTATGGTTTGTTCATCTGCTAAACTACAAATGTTTTCTGGTGTTTCTTTTTTATTTTAATAAGCAGAATTACAATACTGTATTTTTATGCTTGTCTTGTGATTCTATTATGCATATCATTATAAATTATGATTTATTTTGTAAATAATTTTTGTGCCATATATGTATACATATATTAAAAATACAGAGTATTTTGCAGCTGTTAGAGTGTTATATTTATCACTGTACTATTTTAAGTAATTGTTATACGCATTTTTCTACAGAGAAATGTGAAGAAAATATTTAAAGCAGAAAAAAAAAAAAAAATGCTTAAAATAAACTCTCCAAAACTTTGCAGTTTAATTATTATTATTATTATTATTTTTTTTTTTAATCTCTCTCTCTCCACCACTATCTATTTTTTAAGCTGTAAATAGTTATTAGTAAATACAGTCATTTTTCATTGTCATTAACTCATTTTTTTATTTTCTCTACCATCATGATTTTTTAAGAGCTTCAAAAATATTTTTAAATGTTATTAATTTTTATTAATTTAGGTATTTAAGAATTGTAGTTTTGTTTTTGGATCATAGAAATAGTCTAATATTACCCAAACAATTTAGGCATTCATATTCCTGTTGTATTATCCAGTCAAAAATTTATAAAATTATCGAATGTGCAATAAAGGTTATTCAAGATGTTTTTGTTTTCTTAATTCTAAAATAATACAGTTTCCATATTTCAGCTATTTAATTATACAATCTCATAATATATTTAATAATTATAATTTTAGTCTTAACTTGGATTCCACTGTATGTGTATTATAATGTTTTTTTTAGGTACCATATTGAAATGAAAGGAAAGAAATATGCAGTTCATATACAGTATTATATTTTTCAAATATGTTGTTAAAATTCAATACACACTTCCAAGGATAATTTCCTGTGGAATTTTATTGATATCGTGATAAAAACTTGTCTGCATTTTCATGCATTAATGAAACAGTAATTTTGTAAAAATGCAAAAATATTATTTCTGCTATGTACAATCTAACAGAAAAGAAATTTGTGAGGAATAAATATGCTGCGTGATCCAGATGTTTGGACAATCTTTAAATATTAATAACTCACGAACAAATAAAGATAAAACGCTTCAATTTACACAGAATAGATATAAAGGAACTGGAGTTTTTTTTTTTTTTTTTTTTTGGGGGGGGGGGGATGAGATGGAGTGCTATATTGCATATTTGTTGAACATTTGGAGAGGATTGTTTTATCAATGGATCCTTGTCCACATCAGATTATTATACAGATAAGACACTCCCATATATTCTTCGGTAACCAAAATTTGACTGCAACGACCCTATTGTCAACGGCTGTAAGTTTCTTGAGCTCCCCAGCTTACACAATCGCTCATCTTATTTTTATTGTATCTATGTTCATATCGTAATATTAGTGCAATGTTAAACCCAACATCCAACCAACTAACCATTGTATTCATGTTTACGTTTGGCAACTTTTTTATTGTTTACGAACTTGATTGTCGAAAGCAATTTATTTTAAGAAGCAAGTACTAAATATTAAGCAAATAAATTTCGAAAATATACATAAATCTATAATATTTTTTCATTTTAAAGCATTTTGTGTTTAAGCCAAGCAATGTTAAATATTTAAGATTTCACACTGCTATTTCAGAGTTACAGTTTGTTATTTTAATCTGTACTTGAATAAGTATATGTTTGGCAAAATATATTTTGAAACATAATAAAAATTAGTCTTATTTCTTAGAAGAATAGCTATAAATGTTTTTATTATGATTTTGTGAATTCAAAAATAAGAAAAAATGAAGAAAAAGAAAACTTCACATACTAACCTGCTAACTAATCGCAAAAGAGAAAAACAATGTTCGATCAAAGATGGTAATTATGTAGACTTCACACATTCAGTTTCCCTCTTGTTGACACTAGTGGTGCCACTATACTTCCGGTTTGCGTTTAAGCGTCACTGTCCTATCTGTATAGTAATCTGTGGTTCACATATGGCTTTCCAGATCTCTTGATCTGACACCATCTGATTTTTGATTATAGGGATGTTTTTAGTCAAAAATGTACCAAAACAAACCTTACCATTAATAATATTGAAATATATTGTCTGCCAACATGTGTCTATCATGGCGCAAGAAATATAATATTGCTTAAATTTGGGAATACTGTTGTCTTATCTGACAGCTGTGCTTCTAAATGATGGACAACACGCTAACTATTCCTTATAGCATGTCAACGACATATCACTTGTACATTGTCTTTTAGTTAAATAAAAAACTACTAAAACAGTTTTTTATTTCCCCTGAAAAATCCAGCTTCTTTTCATTTGGCATGAACCGGAGCTTTTTATTTATTCATTTTTATTCCTGAATTATTAAAGTTTGTCCTGACTTCTGGATCATCTGGTATTTAAAACTACTACAGATAATGAGTAAAATAATGAAATTTTGAAATGTGACAGTAACAGCAGTGTTTTTAAATAATTCTTTAAAAACAAAATGTCTAGATAAAAGGAATATGGCGAAATGTGCATGAAAGAATATAAAATGGTTTAATTTAAAAAAAAAAACTATTAAAAGATAATAAATTTTCTCTGAAAACTTAATTTCATAGCAACACACTTCATAATTGAAAAGCCAAAAAATGGATAGGTCTAAGAGCAAAATTAGCTGAGTAAAGTGATTTCTGCATGTGTCTTTGGTTAACTCTTGCATATTAATCTCTGGATATCCGAGGCTGTTTGTCATAAAATAATTAACCAATCAAAGTTCAAAAAGCGAGAACACAGAGCTTTTTCATCATTAAGTCTTGCTAAATAAAACTACAGCCTTTGTGCATGAGGAAAAAGCTCTAATGCTGCAGCATCCATAGGTGATTCACAAGAAGTTTTATGGAACTATGTGCAAACTATCAATCTGCTCAGATTACCTACCCCCGACTAGGACTGGGCGATACATCGATTTAAAGCATGCAATTCCAAATCAATAATGAAATCATTCAGCTGGCGATGTAACACAGCCACCATGATTACCACGAACTCAACTATGAATGTACTACAAGCGACCATATCTGTTTTCGCGAGCCCAACATTTCATCTAGTGATAGCCAGTAATCGTTAAAACCAAAAAGAGTGAATGATATATGCATAACACATGCGTGATATATCAGACTAGCCGGTAATCGTTAAAACCAAAAGGAATAAATGATATACTCATAACGTATGCGTGATATATCAGACTAGCCGGTAATCGTTAAAACCAAAAGGAATAAATGATATACTCATAACGTATGCGTGATATATCAGACGCTGTTCCATCTGAAATTGCTGCACAGGGCTACGATCTGAATATTCGTATCACCATTTATTATCACAATCTCGCTTTATTGGGAATTGATTATCAGATCTGCAATAATGTATGCGTGATATTGGTTTCATCTAAAATCTTTTATCGCTGCTAGGATCTGAATATTCGTAATCACCATTCATGATCACAATCAAGCTTTCATAGGAATCGTGCAACAGCTCTGCGATTATCATCCTGGTAAGGAAAGTCACATTTGTATATATTTAAAATATTAATCCAAAACGATTATTGCCCATAAGGTAACAACACCAGTGCTCGTCACTCTTAAGGCCTTATTTTTAAAATGTTTGTTTTTTTCGCGTGGCATTCATGTTGAATTTATGTATCAATATTATACTTTGGTCTATTTTATACACTGATTCTTCTAGTTGTTGTTAGACACTTTCATTTTTTCAAAACGTTAAGCCAATTTTAAAAAAAAAAATAAAAATTAAACCTATAAAAATGCACCAGTGCTCATCACTTGAAAACTGCGTTTCACCAGTAGTCATCAGGTGATTGCTCCAGTGGTCGTCATGTAAATAAAACGCAACAATTTGCTCAATAGTTTGATTTTAATTGCGTTTTTGCAAAAATAACAGAATATTATTGAAACAGAATATCTTTGGAACATATTTAGAACCCAAATCCATTCTTAGGGTTTAAAATACAAAACATTAAATGGTAAAATTCAAAATATTGCGAATAAAACAAATTCATATGTGAAATAATTTGAAAATTCTTTGCTTTTAAGAAAAGTTTTCAAAATTTTATTCGTTCTCAAAAATATCTTTACTTAAAGCAGAGGATAAGTCGCAGGGGAGGGGGTAATAATCTCGTTTTTAAGAGTGACTTTGTTCCAAATTATCGCAGTAAGATTGATTTTACCATGCTTTTTATTAACGCGTATTCTTGTTTGTTTGTCCAGTACAAATCTTACAACTGATTTTTAACTAACTTCCCGACTACCTAGACATTTGAAACTTTCAGAATAGTTCAGAACACGATGTAAATGCATTTTTTAAATACTTTTAGCCAACTGCTCCGGGTCCCTGCAGCCTTCGGCAGCGTTATCAGTACAAATCTTGCAATCGATTTTTAACTGACTTCTCGACTAGCTTGACATTTGAAACTTTCAGAAAAGCTCAAAGACGGTAACAATGGATTTTTAAAATATTTTTAGCCAATTGTTTCGAGTCATTGCTGCCTTCGGCAGCGTTTATATGGTTCAACAGAAAATTTATTTAACTTTTTTCCCGACTAGCTAGACATTTGAAACTTTCAGAATAGCTCAAAACACGGTGACAATGCATTTTTAAAATATTTTTAGCAAACTGTTTCGGATCCCCGCTGCCTTCGGTAGTGTTCACATGATTCAACAGAAAATTTATTTAACTAACTTCTCGACTAGCTAGACATTTGAAACTTTTAGAATAGCTCAAAACACGATAACAATGCATTTTTTAATACTTTTAGCCAATTGTTTCGGGTCCTCGCTGCCTTCAGTAGCGTTTATATGATTCATCAATCATATACTCGTCCCGATCATCAATCTTCCCGACTACCTAGACTTTTGAAATTTTCAGAATAGCTCAGAATACAGTGACGATGCATTTTTAAATTACTTTTAGCCAATTGTTTCAGGTTCTCGCTGCCTTCAATAGCATTTATATGATTCAACAGAAAAATTTAAAACACGGTATATAAAAAATTCTTTTTTTATTGCAATTCTTTTTTTTTAAATGCATGGGTTGATTATGCGTACCTAACACATACTATAAAGGAATTTTGAGAAATCCTTCGCCTCTCCTTCCTCATTAAGTGTGGGGTGGATGCAAAAACACGCTTTCAAGAGTAATTATTCTCCAAATTATATCAGGAAAGAAATTTTTTGATGCGTTGGTTGGTTATGCGTACCCAAAAATACTGTAAATGTATTTTGCATAATTCTTTCCGACCAAATTTTGAGAAAGGGTAGCAAAAACGTATTTCTACGCATAACTCTGCCTCTAACTCTAAATAATCTTACAAAGGCGATTTCTGATGTGTGAGTTGGTCATATGCATCCAACACCTAGTATAAAGAGATTTTGCGAAGATCTTTCGTCTATGTGAGGGTGGCAAATATATATATGTTTTCAATCTTAACTCTGCTGCAAATTATTTTCGGGAGGGGATTTTTTTTATGTGTTGGTTGGTTGTGTGTGTGTACCTTAGACGCATTATCAGGAGATTTTGCAAAATTACCCTTCACCTCTTCCCTCGGCCGGGCGGACAAAAAACATGTTTTTAACCTTAGCTCTACTCCAAATTAACTCAGAAAGGCGAGTTTTGATATCTGGGTATTAGTTAAAAGTACGGAATATGTAATTTGATAATATTTCGTTAAAATTCTAAATTTACCCGTGGGAGAGGGGGGGGATAAAAAGCGGTTAAGTCTATGCCGAAGGCAGTAGAAGCTAATTATCATATTGCGGGACGGAAAGCTATTACAGAAGCAAGCGGGAACATTAACTGCGGTTTCGACTGATTTCAAAGTTTTTTTTTTTTTTTTTTGATAATGATAGGGATTTTTTCTATTTTATTTAAATAGGGACCAGCGAAGGGGGCAAAGCTTGCAAGTATTATTCTACACATCAAGCTAATGTTATCAAATATTATGGCTATTAATGTTATCAAATGTTAATGTTAATTAATGTTATCAAATATTATCTTACAATTTTAATTATGTAAGAACAACAGTCAACAGGGTAATTTTTATCAATATTTTAACTACTTGTTTATCTTACATAATTAATATAATGTATGAAAAGAAAACTTGCTTAAGAAATGTTTTTAATGTTTAACATTTTCTATATAAGTTTTTATTCACCTGCATCTAACATAACAAAAAAGCCTTAACATAATTTTGAACCGACTCACAGTCATGCTAACTATGAAATTAAGCCTTAGTATTTTATCATTTTCGAAATATATATGAATTAAAATTAAATTATCACGGTCAATAAAAAACTTAAACATCACTTAAATACATCTTCGCAAAACCATGACATCATAAAATTTTAAAATACATTAGACAGATGTATGGAGTAATCATGTCTGTTTTTCTAAAATATATAACAGAAAACTAGAAAAATCGCTTTATAACTAAATATGTTTATGTGTCATTGTTTAATTTTTCCAGCAAAATAACATGGAAAAATTTAGGTGGTTTAAAGTCAGTCATAGTGAATTAAAGGTACCATGACTGACTTTATTTAAACAAGCTATACAAGAGTTACAAGTGCAATAAAGTTCACGTTCTTGAGGTTAAAATACATTTGTTTACATTTACGAATACCCCTGACGACTACTGGTGCCGATAGTCAAATTAAAGTAAAAATTATACCATCATAATCCTAAACGAAAATATAGTATTTTTCATCAAAAATGTTACCCAGTTATTAAAAATGTTAAAACACCAGTGTTCGTCAGGGGTGACGAGCACTGGTAAAACGTGCAAAATATGCACCAGTAGTCGTCATACCTTAAAATCCTTTATATTATGTCAAATTTTAAAAAGTTCCACATAAATCTTATTCTGCATTTCATAAGCATTACATACAATGCTTTATGAGCAATGTCAAAAGCAGTGAACAACAGAATATATCAAGAAATGCATATCTATTCCCTTAATCATTTGCTTTACGTTGACTCAATTCAATTGTAATTTAGCGTATACTTCCCTTATTTTGTTTCTCCCTACTCTTTCCCAATAGTTGAAATCGAACTTTTTATGTCATAAGAAGCAGAAGGCTTTGGAGAATCTTATGCGGGTAGATTCAAATTCATACAGGTTATAAAATGATTATTTTAACACTTTTTTTAAGATGGTGACGACTACTGGTGCAGATTTGAGGGGTGACGAGCACTGGTGTCTTTACCTTAAATATAATTTACAATTTATGATGTCATTAATCTTATTAAGAAACAATTGAATGATTTCTTCGTTTGTTTACATCCATGTTTAAAAAAAAAAAAAAAAAAAAAAAAAGTCTAATATTCTGTTTTTTAGATTTTAACTGTTATTTCTATTTAATTAATTTTTAAAAAGCTTTTTCATCAATTTATAATGAAATTGTTTTAATATTTTAATAATTATTTAATTCTTTCAAATATAAAATAATTTTTAAAAATTTAGCGAAAATTTGGTGTTACTTTTTTTTATTCCTTTAAACAAACAAAAGTAATTTATTTACTCAAGGTACTGACTGTTTTTTACTGAGTATAAAATTTCAGAGGTGGGGGAGGGGACAGCGTTTATAGCCTTTATTTTAGTAATATTTCCCTTTTATAGGTAGGCTATATCTCAGCTTCTATTATATGAATGTACCAAATTTCATATGTGTGATATATATTATGAAAAAATATACTTATTCTGTTTGTGTATGTGTTAAATTATGTTTAGTGCTGGTGTTATTCACATTATGCACTTTTTCAAAAAGATATTTCGGCTAATTGCTAAGAATTGTACCAAACTGTATATTTAAAATCTTTATTACGAGAAATTATTCAGATTTAATTTTTGTACATGTTAACCAGTAGGTGGCGCTATTATATGCGAAAATATAGAAGAATATTTTGGGAAGGCCACAACACAACACACAGTGCGTTGCATGAATATAAACGCACCTTTTCCAATAACCAGAAATAGATTTTTTTTAATTTTAAAAGAAGAAATGTGACTTACAGTTATTGCATATGACTAACAGCTGAATAAGGTGCTTTGAGCACGTATGTTTAGGCTCATGCAAGCTTATGTAAATGAGTGTTCAAGCATTTTCTTATTTTTCACTGTTTTTCATTTGTTGCGCGAAATTAAACACTCTGTATTTTGCGTTTAAAATTTATCAGAGACACTGGAATTAAATTAAAACACTGATAGTCATGTTGCTAAAGTTCTCTAAAAACAGTTTTAATGCTTGAGTGCAAAATTTACGGAGTTTGTTCAGGATGACAAGAGGGGAAACTTTGACAGTAGACGAGAGGATAAAAATTGACTTTATGCGTGGTAAAGGCTTTTGCAATCGTGAAATTGGGCGCCGAATCGGAAGAAGTGAGAGAGTTGTGCAAAATTATAGAAAGAAAGTAGAAAATTCTGGGAAAAATGCGTATAAGAAGCGAACAGGAAAGCTTACCAGTTACGACAAATGTCGAATATGCAACGTTGCAAAGAATATTTCCTGTGTGAAGATATGTGTGCTCAATACAATCTGGGGGTTCATCAGAAAACCATATGGAGAACTATCAAAGCTGCAACATTCATTAAATTTAAAAAAATGAAGACGAAACCACCCCTCATTCAAAAGCACAAAGATATACGGTTGGAATGGGCAAGAAAATGGATTCTAGATCGACTAAAATGGGAAAAATTCATCTTCTCAGATGAAAAAAAGTTTAATCTCGATGGCCGGATAGATTTCATAGCTACTGGCACGATTTGCGAACCGAAGAAATGTACCGTTCAAAACGTAAATCTGGAGGTGGATCTCTCATGGTGTGGGCAGACATAGGTTTCGAATTAGAGTTTGTGGACAACACTATGAACTCTGTAGATTATGTCCAGATGCTCACAAGGAACCTCCACCGTCAAGCAGTCAAGAAAGCTGGAAGAAATTATACTTTTGAACCACATTGTGTATCTACATGCAGCACATATCGTGAAAAAATGGTTCCGTGACAGTAAAATTAAAGTTCTGGATTGGCCCTCAAAAAGCCCCGATTTAAACATAATGGAGAACGTATGGGGTATTCTGGTTTGCCGTGTTTACGTAAACAAAAGGCAGTTTAACACGAAAGATGAATTAAAATCAGCCATTCTATTAGATTGGAAGACAATCAGCTTGGAGGACCTCATGCCACTATATCAGTCAATGCCAAGGTGTTTACTGGCTATTCTAGAAGCCCATGGAGGCTTTACAAAGTATTAGGTAAAGTATTTGTTACTTATTTATTTATTTTTTACATGTGCGTTTAAATTCATACAACATGTATTTTTGACATAAATTGAATAAAATTATTTTCTGAAAAATCATATTGGTCTTTCATTGTTCTGACTCGTATTTTCATTTCTTGAATCATACACATACAGTTTGCATCAAGTGTCACCTATTCATATTTTTTATTACACTTCTATACCATTTTCATTCTTAAAGCTAAGGTGTGTTTATATTCATTCAATGCACTGTATTAGTTCTATATCTTATTATTCATGAAATTACTTAGCATTAAAGGAAGGGACCAAAGGAGCACTAAGGCAAATTCTTTTACGCTGATTTTGATGATACAAAATGCTAGTTAATAGAATGTTTTATTTATACTTAATGCTTAAACTCTTAATTTTAATTAATAAAAAGTATTATCCTTTTGATGCTTTTAGATGAACTCATTTATTTGTCTGTAAATTATTTCAAGCTTGCAAATATAGGAAATAATAAGAATTTTATTCATTTATTTTGCGAAATAAGAATAATTATTTACATTAGAGGCCTACTTGGATTGGATGTTACATGACCTCAGAATTAGAATTCAACAGGAAATCCAATCCGTACATTTGTAAACTATTTTTATGTATCTCATTGTTGCAACATCAGTGCCTTCCCCCCATTCTTTTCCCTCTGTTTTTCGGCCACCTGACGCGACAGCGGGAATGCTTTATTTTTATTTTTTATTCTCTTTTGGTTTTATTAGAATAAGATGCACTTTCGATTCGAAAGTGGAGTGTTGAAAAAAGATGTAGACTTGAGAAAAGCACTTTTACGGTGTCTTAAAATTTATTTTGATTCTGTTTTATTAAAGAAGAAGAAAACTGAATATTTTGAATATACAGAAAGTTATACATTATGTGAAGTAGAAATAATTTGAAAATTGTTTTATTAATCGTCAAATTTTGTACATATATTTCATTGTACATAGACCTCCATCATCATCATTTAATTAAATATGTTAAAAGCAAAAGCTCCAGAAATATTATTTTGTGTCATCGATATTCTCTTCTAACTCCCTAAGTTTCAAGTCGGCCGTGAAAAGAAGAAAGGGTGAGTACCTTTTCGATAATTTGTTGATAAATAATGAATATGATTGATTATAATTTTAAAGATATTTATCGCTAGTTATAATCTAATTTAAAAAGAACCCATGAATAAAAAGATTATATTAAATTAGTGGCGCCCCAGAACAGGGACGGCCGACTTGGTTTACTTTCTCCAACATCGAAATAAATAAATATAAATGTTATTTTAATTGAATATTTGAAAATTTGTTCTTTTGATGATATATAAATAAAGAGAAAAAGTTTTGGTTTCTAAGAAAAAGTTTCGTTTTCGTTTACATTTGAAATAAATAATAAATGATATTTATATTATTAGTTTTGTTCTTGAAATTTGTTCCTTTGATAAAAATGAAATGAAAGAATATTTTTAGTTTGGGTTTGTGCAATACTTTGTGTTTTGAATTATTGCATTATATATTAATATGATGAATGCATAACTTTGAAATGTTTTTGTTTAATAAACAACTCTGACAAGAAATTTTATTTGATAATTGATCAAATAATAATATTTTTAAAGATTTGTTATTTATAATTAGCATAATGAGTGTAATTCAAAAACAAAAAAGAAGTGTTCTTAGAGCGCAAACCACGAAGTTAATAAATAAAATCGAAGGCAGGTTATTAGAAATTGATGTTGGAGAAGAAGAGTTAGAACAATATTTAGAGGAATTGAATTTAAAAGATAGGGAATTGAATTCATTAGATGACGAGATACAGAAAAATATCAAAGTAGAAGAGGTTGAAGAGGAAGTTTTAAAATGCGATGAATATAATTCAAATATTTTGATTTGGAAAACTAAAGTAAAAAGTAAAATGATTAAAATAAAAAATAGTAGTAATTCTAACATTTTATCGACTAGCCCCGTAATAGAAGGTAATAGAACACCAAAATTAGATCAAGGTTATATTAATCTTCCTCGATTAAACATTGATAGATTTAACGGTGAACCAACCGATTTCCAAAGATTTATGGATCAATTTGAAGCAGCAATCGATAAGAATTCAGTTTTATCAAATATTGATAAATTTAGCTATTTGAGAACATACTTAAGTGGTACAGCTGCTGATGCAATAAAAGGTTTCACGCTAACAAACAATAATTATTACGCGGCTCTGGAAACATTAAAAGATCGATTTGGTAAAAAAAATTATTAATTAATTCACATTTAAATAAATTACTAAATCTTTGTCCTGTAAAAAAATCCAACGATATATTTGAATTAAGAAAATTACTGGACACATGTCAGACAGAAATAAGAAATCTAGAATCCCTAGGGATAAAAGAAGAAAATTACAGCACGTTATTTTGCCCAATTTTCATAAAACTTTTACCAGCAGACATAGTTTTAGAAATAACGAAAAAATACGGCGATGATGCAGTGGAGGCGTCAGAAATTCCCCGACGGGGGGGGGCACCGTTTCCCCGACAGGGGGGCACTATATGTAGAAGCATTTTTACAAGCATATTTAACACCATGCACCTTCCTGTCAGTGTCTATCCGCGATGCCAAATATACAATGGTATTTTGTTTGTTTGTTTGTTTGTTTGTCTGTTTTTTTTTTAAAGTGCTTTCGTATTATTTTTAACACCGACTAAGATAAGAAAGAGGAGGGGGTTGTGAAAAGTTTGAAGCCTTTGTGTGTTTGAGGCACTGTAACGTCCAAACGAATAGACCGTCTTTAATGCAATTTTCCCTTATTAAAAATAATAAAATAAATAAAGGCTGATTTAATCGGGATGGTTCTTAGTAAAATTCTGTTTGATAGATTTTTTTTAATTAATAAATTAAAATGTAATTTTTCAGGTCACTTTGAATTAAGATTTTAATATTTGCGTGCTAGCAGTATTCCTTTTTTCATATTATTCGGCTAAGACATGCGAGCTTGCAATCTTCCGAATTTAAATCATGTTAGATTATAAATCCCGTAATTTTTTCTTTTTTTTTGCATTGGAGCTGAAAAACAAGTATTTTAAAAATCTTGAATTGTAAACCGATTTTGGCAAAAGTTAAAAATTAGTTAAAAATAATATGAGTTCACAGTCAAACTTTTTTCAATTCATTTAAAAATTATTGAGTTTTAAGATATTTTTAAAATAATTTAAAATGTGATTTTTTTTTTTTTTCCCCCTTTCAGGCCACTTTGCATTGACATTTTAAATTAATTTAGAAGCTGCCAACCTTTTAACTTCCAATTCATGTTAGATGATAAATCACGTTATATTATTATCATATTATAGAAATGTACTGTTTTTAATAAAAAAGAAATTTTTAATTGGTTTTGTCAAAAATAAAAAATAATGATTATGATTTCACAGTAAAAAACTCCTAAATTCAGTTGAAAATTGGAGTTTTTAAAGAAAAATTATATTTAATTAAATTCATCATCAGTGCCACATTCATATTTCATAATTTATAAGCTAGTGTTCTTCCAGCTGAAAATTAGAGATTTTGTGGAAAAATTAGAGTATTAAATTCAAGGTAGATTGTTTTTATAAAGTTAGCTTTTCACTTAATCGCCGTGTCATCTCGTCGATGTATCGAGCTATTCTCTACCTTCCTAAAATAATATATGTAATATGTATATTAAAAAAAAAAAAAAAAAAGTAAATCATGCATATTAGATCATGAGCATAGTTGTGAAAAAATAGAGTCAAAGACATCCAACAAATGTCAGATAAAACTTCCTTCTTAACATGGTATACATTTCATTTGTAACCAAGTATATACATATTACATTTCTCTTAAATGTTCAAATTTTACTTACAATATGCTGATTTAAATATGCACTTAATGTATCATTTTCTCATAATCATACAACATCAATATTAAAATTACGTAATTTAATCTTCATAATGTTAAATACTTCATGAACAAATGCAGTAGACTTCCAGAAATCCGCATGTTTTAACCAGTGTAACTATCAAACCGACATTAAAATTTTTAATATGAAAAGCTCAAGATAGCACTGATATTAACATTGATTCATCAGAAATTGAATCTCACGAAACACAGAAAGTCAATTTTATGCAGATTACTTTCTGTTGATGATAAATTTTAAATGCATTAATGCTATAAACAAGAAATAATAATTGTTCATAAATAACAATAAATAAATAAAATAAAAACTATTTTTGCCTATATTTTAAAAAAGGTAATATACTTGTAATAGAAGCTTATATTGTATCACATGTTGTGTAAAATTTTGTATCTTACTTTATTAGATAAATTTTAATTTCTTAATTCAAGAAAAAAATTAAATTAAACTTCATTATATGCATATTTTTTACTAAGTTGCTTATTCTCTTTATTTTTTTCTTTTATTTTTTAATTATGTTAATTATTTTCCAAGCATACTTTTTTGTATTTTTCCTCATTTTTTATGCATTACAGTATCAAAATCTCGCACAAAATTACAAAATACACATAATTTTTTTCCAATTTTTTTGAAATTTTTGGGAATCTCCTGCATACACATTAAATTTAAATTAAAATAAATAAATAAAATCCATTTACGTATTATTGTAACTGAATTCGGCTTTTGGGATAGGTTTTATCAAATATTGTTACTATTCTTTCTAAATCTAATTTCTTTGATCTTGCTGCACTGTGAAGTCCTAAAATCATCAAATTTTGCAACCTGCTTTCTGCACTGCAAGTTCTGAGGTAGTTTTTCACTATTCTAACATTTATAAATTGAACCGACAGATGTTTCAGTCGTTGGCTGAATTATTTCATAATTATTAATATATTATACAGTTGGTTGTTTGGTTGGGTTTTAAACGTTGCACTAGTGCTGCTCAATAGACAATTGGCGACGGTCTTGGACACACCCTATCCCTAAGGATGGCCCGGAAACATGCCGTCACAATTTTGATCTTCCACGGAGGGGATAATATTTTTTTATGGCAAAAAAAAAAAAAAAAAAAATGCGGAATGAAAAATTGCAATATGACTTTTGAAGAGAATAATAAAATATAAACATTCATGAGCGGCTGAATTGATAAAATAGAGCAAGAACATTCTTTACTGTTTCCGAAATTTTTGATTTTCTTACAAACAAGCATTAAAAATCGGTAAAAGTTTTATTATTCCCCGATTGCTTTTTTTTTTTTTTTTTCCTTCCCTTTTGTTCCCTGACTCTCTAGCAAAAAGTAATTAAAAGTAAATTTTAAAAAGAGAAATACATTTTTAATTTGTTGGTGATGCAGAGTGCAGCGATGTAAAATAAATATAACAATTTTAATTTCATATAATTATTAAAACGACTCTTAATTACACGGAAATATTTTAATGCTTTGAATTTGACAGATATTAAACAAATTATCGTTAAAAAATTTCACAAATAGTTAAAAGAATTTTCTCGTTAGAAATAGAATTCAAAAAACAAATCTTATTAAAAGGTCTCAATTATTTTACTTATTTCATTTCTCATTGTTAAAGCTGTCTTTAAGTTCTAAAGCAAAAGCGACACATTTTCATCTTATTTTTTAGATATTTTCTTTGGATATATGATCCTCCCTACATCTACAGCCGACATAGACACACAATATTTGAAAATAGTATCCTGAATAAGAATTAGTAGAATTAAAGGAAATGGGACTTAAATCAATATGCAAATTATATTTTCGTGATCCATTTAAATGAAATTTCTTTCTTTTTTGTTCTTATTAAGGGGGGGGGGGGGGGTTTAAGATTGTTTTTTCCGATGTACTTTTTAAAGAGATATCTTATTCTTAAAAATTTCCAGGGAAGAAAAAAAAAAACTTATGTGTGTGTGTGGTCTAGTTGCTGTTCACAGACAAAAAGGGAAACGGAAACATACGTAGCCAAGAGAGCTGGATAATAGGCAATAAAAAAGCGACTTCTTCACAGAAGCATCGCAAGTGTGATTTTAGAAGATAAGGAATAGATAAGGAAGGGGTCAATCCTTGTAATAATACTCGCCGCTTTCTCCTGTTGTCGTTCCCACCAACTGACATGAATACCTAGTATATCAATGCTAGCAAAGCCATCACAGTTGCATGCCATTAGTTTTTCTGGGGGAAAAAAAAAAAAAAAAAAAAAAAAAAACTTCTCTAGAAAGACAAACTCCGAATGATGAAAAGGAAAAACTATTTTGTTGCTGAACAAATGGGAAAAAAGGGTATTTTTTCCCCGACAGATTTTGAGAATCTGCCCCGATGGGGGGGCACGAACTCCCCGACGGGGGGGGCCTGTGCCCCCCCGGCCCCCCTTCTGACGCCACCCCTGCGATGATGATCAGTGGAAAGTTTCAGAAATGATTGAAATTTTAAAAACAGAAGTTAGTCGCGAAAAAGCTACTGCACTAATTTCAAATGCCCAACACTCAGAACATATTTCCACCACATCAAATAAGAAAGAAAGTTATGAATCACCAAAAAGAAACAAAATTCGTCCCTCAACTGCAGCTGGCCTTTACAATAATAATTCAGGCAATAAACGACATTTCTGTAATTTTTGTAATAGCGAAAAACATCTATTGCAGGATTGTAAAGAATTCAAAACTAAAGAATTCAGTGAAAAAAGAGATTTTTTGATGAAACGTGGTCATTGTTTTGTGTGTTTCTCTAAAGGTCACTTGGCAAAAAATTGCCGCTGCTTTGTAAAATGCCGTATTTGTTCTCGCCGTCATTTCGATATAATGTGTCCAGAAAATAATTCTGAAAAACAAGTTACAAATGAAAATACCACTTTGTCCAACAAAACTTGCAATCAAGAAGTGTTACTCCAAACTTTAACGCTAAGGTTAATCAATAAAGATAAAGATTACATTATCAGAGCATTAATTGATTCAGGGTCTCAGAAATCTTATTTGAAAAAAGAAATAATAAAGAAAATTGGTTATACACCTACAGGGCAAGAAAAATTAAACCATAGTTTGTTTGGTGGGTTACAACAAACACATGATCATTTACGATATAGAATAAATTTAAGTGATTTAAATAAAAACTATTTGTGTAATTTTGAAGTTCTTGATCAAGAAAAAATTTGCGCAGAAGTACCTAAATTACGAAATGGGCCATGGATTAACGAAGCAAGAAGGCGGGGAATTCAATTTTCAGATTATGACAACTCAACAAAATTTAGAAGAAATAAAAATAGAGAAATTGATTTGTTAATTGGTGCAGATGTATGTGGGAAACTTTTTACAGGGAAAAGTAAATTACTCTCGAAGGGTTTAGTGGCCTTTGAAACAAAATTAGGTTGGACATTGATGGGTAAAACTGAAGAATTTAGTTCCAACGATAGTACAAATGTTGTTTTATCTCTTCATGTGGCCAATGCACAGATTTCAGATCTTTGGTCCCTGGATACTTTAGGAATTTTGGATTCAGGAAACAAGAACACGAGAGAAGAATTAGACATAGCTGCTGAAGAATATTTTAACCAAAATATTAAAACTGTTGAAGACGGCAGATATGAAGTAAGCCTTCCATGGATTGAAGGCCATCCTCCACTACCTAGCTGTAGACCAATTGCTGAGCGAAGATTGAAGAATTGCGTGGAATCACTGAAGAAATCTGGAAGATTAGAAGCTTACGAAGCAGTTTTTGATGAATGGCTTGCAGAAGAAATCATTGAAGAAGTTGAGCCATACAGTGATAATCTAAATGAACATTTTCTGCCCCACAGAGCAGTTATTAAAGAAAATTCCACAACTAAAATTCGTCCGGTTTTTGATGGGTCAGCGAGAGAAAAGGGTTATCCTTCTGTTAATGATTGTTTGGGAAAGGGTCCCAACTTAGTGGAACTAATTCCCTCTGTAATTAATAGATTTCGCTTTAAAAAAATTGGGGTAATTTCAGATATTCGTAAAGCGTTCCTACAAATTCAGCTCAGCGAAGTAGACCGACCATATCTTAGATTCCTGTGGTGGGAGGAGGGTGATCCTTCAAATATTAAGATTTTTCAGCATAGAAGAGTAGTATTCGGCCTTACTTGTAGTCCCTACTTGTTAGGAGCAACTCTAAAGTACCACTTGCAACAGATTAACGATGAACTAAAAGAAACTGCTGATAAACTAGCAGAATCTTTTTATGTAGATAATAGTGTTACTAGTGTAGAAAGTGTCGAAAAACTTGAAAAATTTATTTCGGAGTCTAAATATATCCTTAGTACTGCAAAATTCGATCTAAGAGGGTGGGAGCATAATATTATCAATCCAACAGAAGAAAATTCTACTCCCTCCAAGAAAAGAAATGTTCCAGTTTTGGGATTATTATGGGATTTAAACAATGATTCACTAAGTATAGATTTGCGAGAAAATCAAGAAGAAATCAAGACAGTTACCAAAAGACAAATATTGTCAGTAGCCCATAAAGTATTCGACCCCATCGGATATAGTTGTCCTGTAACCTTAGCACCAAAAATTTTACTTCAAGAATGTTGGCAACTAAAAGTGAGTTGGGATTCTGAATTACCTGAATGTGTTGGGAAAAAATTTGAGAAATGGAAAAGGAGACTACATAAGTTGAATGACGTTGCTATTCCAAGACTCCTTGTACCTGATCCGGTGAATACGGAAATGAGCCTTCATGTATTCTGTGATGCAAGCAAAGCAGCCTATGCAACTTGCATTTTTTTAAGAGCAGAAAATTTTAATGTCATTACCTGCCAACTTGTGCAAGCCAGATCTCGGGTAGCCCCATTGAAGTCAGTCACCATTTCCAGGCTAGAACTTCTTGCCTGTACCATAGGAGCAAGACTAGCGCAAAGTGTAAAAACAGATCTAAGACAGCCAAGTATTCCAACACATTTTTGGACAGATTCATCAAATGCTCTATTTTGGATCAAAAGAAATGAAAATTGGGCACCTTTTGTTTACAATAGAGTGCAAGAAATTAGATCCCTCAGCCATCCAGAGAAGTGGAAATACGTACCAGGGAAGCTCAATCCTGCCGATTTGCCATCAAGGGGCTGTACTGCTGAATTTCTATTAAAATCCCGGTGGTGGGAAGGACCTTCTTGGTTAAGAAAATCTTCAGAATTTTGGCCTAACGAAGTTTTAGAACCTGATTTAAATGTAATAGAATCAGAGAGAAGAAAAACAATAGTTTCTGCAGCCAATGTGTCATCGGAAAACATAGACTTTTACGAGAAATGTTCCTCGTATAAAAAGATGTTAAAGGTCACAGCATGGATACTCAGATTTAAAGAAAATGTTAAAAAACCTAAAGAAGCAAGAGTAATGACCAATTTAACAGTTGAAGTAATTGAAAAGGCTGAACTTACGATTATGAAGTTTGTTCAGAATCAAGATTTAAATTTTAAGAAAAACTTATCCTCTTTGCGTACATTTGTTGATGAAATGGGAGTCATCAGAGTTCAAACTAGAATATCAATGCGAAAAGATTCAGAAAATTTTAGATATCCAGTAGTTTTGCCAGCGAACCATAACGTAACCCATAGAATTATTGAAAATGAACATACAGAGATGAATCATGCAGGAATACAAATTCTTATGTCAGCAATTCGAGAGAAATTCTGGATAATAAGATGCAGGAAAACCATTAGAAAGATTCTGCATAGATGTGTCCAGTGTCGGAGATTCTCTTCGAAAGCTGCTGAAGTGCTGAGTTCACCTCTGCCTGAAGATAGAGTGAGAGAAGCTGGTGTTTTTGAAATTACAGGAACAGATCTTTTTGGTCCACTATTCTTAAAAGATGGCAGCAAATGTTGGGTAGTTCTGTATACATGTGCAGTTTTTCGAGCTATTCACCTAGAATTGACGACTTCCTTAACAACAGAGAATTTCATACAGACCTTGAGAAGATTCATTTCACGTACAGGACGACCACGTATCATCTACAGTGATAATGGAACCAACTTAGTTGCGACAAGAAAAGAATTGAATTCTGTAGATTGGGCACAGATTGAAGAATTTGCTACTATAAAAAGAATTAAATGGAAACTTAACCCTCCGGCCTCTCCGTGGTGGGGTGGATTTTGGGAGAGACTGATTCGCATTATCAAATCAATGTTGAAAAGAGTTTTAGGAAAAGCCCATTTGAACTATGAAGAATTATATACTACCATTTGCGACACAGAAAGTATGGTGAATTCACGACCACTTACATATGTATCTGAGGATACTGAAGATTTAACACCTCTCACACCTGAAATGTTTTTGAAAGATCTCCGTGAAACAGGAGTACCTGACTTGGATTTTATAGAAAGAAATAACCTGAGAAAAAGATTTGAATACCGACAAAAACTAAAAGACGATCTTCGCAAGAGATTTAGAACTGAATATTTGGGATCTCTTCGTGAATTTAACAATCTAAAGAAACCTCCTACCAGCAATATTAAAATTGGAGATTTAGTTTTAGTGCAAAATGACAACTTGAAACGCATTCAGTGGCCATTGGCCAAAGTGGTGGAACTCTATCCTGGTAAAGATGGACAATTTCGTCTTGCCAAACTGAAAACCATGAATGGTGAAATTTTACGACCACTACAGAGGATTTGCCCTTTAGAACTTAGTGATACAATTGTAAACAAGAATCAAATTCAGACCTCTAGATTTGGTAGAATTATCAACCCAGTGAAAAAACTTTAATATCTAAACTGACTATAAAGCTTTAAGTCCAAAATGACTTGAACATTTTTCTGAACTATTTTTATATTATATTGTTTATTATTATTATTTTTTTATTATTTTACTAAGAATATTTTAGAATGTAAACAGTTTTCCTTTTTCTTTAATATTTTGTTGAGCATGTACAGAATCTTTCCATGCTCAAGGTGGGAGGATGTTGCAACATCAGTGCCTTCCCCCCATTCTTTTCCCTCTGTTTTTCGGCCACCTGACGCGACAGCGGGAATGCTTTATTTTTATTTTTTATTCTCTTTTGGTTTTATTAGAATAAGATGCACTTTCGATTCGAAAGTGGAGTGTTGAAAAAAGATGTAGACTTGAGAAAGGCACTTTTACGGTGTCTTAAAATTTATTATGATTCTGTTTTATTAAAGAAGAAGAAAACTGAATATTTTGAATATACAGAAAGTTATACATTATGTGAAGTAGAAATAATTTGAAAATTGTTTTATTAATCGTCAAATTTTGTACATATATTTCATTGTACATAGACCTCCATCATCATCATTTAATTAAATATGTTAAAAGCAAAAGCTCCAGAAATATTATTTTGTGTCATCGATATTCTCTTCTAACTCCCTAAGTTTCAAGTCGGCCGTGAAAAGAAGAAAGGGTGAGTACCTTTTCGATAATTAGTTGATAAATAATGAATATGATTGATTATAATTTTAAAGATATTTATCGCTAGTTATAATCTAATTTAAAAAGAACCCATGAATAAAAAGATTATATTAAACTCATAATATACTTGAACATTAAAAAAAGAATATTAGCGACCCGAAACCCGATTTGTTTATATTCGGGCCCTATCTAAAAAAAAGAATATAATAAATAAAATAAATAAATTTTATAAAATCATTATTTTAATCATTATTGTAAAATAAAATCTGAAATATCACAATATAGGTAAACCAGTCAAATATAAAATAAAGATGTAGCATAATTACTGATATATTAACCACTTCACCGGCCAACTTCAGTGTTTGGAAGACTACATTTACCCCAAGTTATCTCGGGATGGCTGGTGACGTGGTTAAGTTAAACTTTTAAAAACTAAAATATTATTAGTCATAATTTTTAGTCATTATTGTGGTTTGTACATTTAGATATCACATAAAAAATACGCTTTTATTTTAGTCTCTATTGATTAATGCTTATTATCTTTTTTTTAAGCCTTTATTATTATTATTTTTTTGTTTATATTAAATTTCTTTTGGTTTTGATTGCAAATGAACAAACGAAAATATTTCTTCTATAATACTTCACTAAAAAATTTAATCACTAAAAAATTTAACTTCACTAAAAGTCTAAAAAATTTAATTGTTTTAAAATTTCTCTTATTATAGTTTATTATATGAATATCTATTCTAGAATTTTCGAAATTCATACACGTGTTTCCTTAAAAGCTGTTTTTTATCTTAATACACTATTTTGTGACAAACTTCCGAAGTTACTTTTATTCATAAACAACACATAATTGGCAGATATTCTTGCATACCTGCCAACTCTCCGTTATTTTGTCACTGTCTTGTCTTTCACTCTCTGTTACTCTCAAACATTTCTCCGTTATTCTGAAGATTTTAGTTATACCTATAATTTATTCAAAGCTTCAACAAACCTTCATTTTTTAAGCAAGATTTTGCTTTTTCTGAAAAGAATTCTCCATCGCGCACTCCTACCCCCGACCAAGGCTATCAATAAAGAATAATTCATTAACTTTGAATGACTTCTCTTCATTTAAAATACAGTCCTGTTAATGTATTATTTTTTTAAAAAGTCTTATGATTATCTATGCATCGAAACATAAGAGCTGACAGTCAAGGCTATGTTATTCTATGGGAAAATTTGTTTTTCCACAATTAATCATTTCCTAATGTTTTTTTTTTTTTTTAATTATATTTTCACATTCAGAAGATTCACAGTCATTAAATTAGTGCTCATTTTCAAAACATTTATTTTTGACATTTTTTAATATTTTATTTTCTAGCTAAAAAATGCATAGTTATTTTTTAAACTAAAAATAAAATAATTTAAAAAAAACGAGTACTAATTTAACGATTTGGGATTTTAAACAATACATTAGGTAATGTGTAATTGTAGAAAGAAATTTTCCCATAGATTAACAAAGTATTTGGCTGTTGACAAGATTAGGTATTGTCCGCTCTTAAGAGGCTACTCCACTTACTGTCCCCAGAAGCCAGAGCCAATGTTATTCTATGGAGAATTTCGCCCCATTATAACTTATTAACTAATATATATTTTTAAATTCAGTTTTCATTTTCAGAAACTTCACAACTATGAAACAGTTTATCGCTTTCTAAAAAAATTTTTAATATTTTATTTTGAGGTTGTAAAATGCAAATTTTCACAATGTGAATTTTTTCATTTTTGAGCTAAAAAATGAAATCCTTAAAAATAAAAAAAAAAATCAATTTTTAGAAAGTGATAAATTGTTTCATAGTTGTGAATTTTCAGAAAGCGAAAATGGAACTTAAAAATATGTATTAGTTAATGAATTATAATGGGGCAAAATTTCCCATAGAATAACATTGACTTTGGCTTTCGGAGACGATAGGTAGAGAGTCCCCTTAAGGGGAAAAAAAAAAAACTGACAGTGAAATCTCTCAACTACTAATATGTGTTGTTTTTCTTATACCACAAAACACATATGCTAATGAGTGATAAAACTTTTCAGTCTAAAGTACTTGACTTGCAAGCCGTGAGAGAAGAAGAAAACAAGATGGATGTTGTGAAGAAGTTTTATTGTCCGTGAAATAAGTGGCACCATCATGTAGTTGTAGTACATCGCTTACCGCAAAACACCAGGGCTGGAAATCCATAATCTTTCAAAAAGGAGTGATACTTGACAATAAATAATAAAAGTCACTTGCAATAGAAAGCGTTCTTTATTTTTATGTTAAAAAAACATGAATTATCAAGCATTCACTTATAATGGTTCTCATATGATCTAAAAAGGAAGAGAGAGAGAGGGAGAGCAAACGATAGTTTCTTACACCAGTAAACAAGAGATGTTAACTGTTTTGATGCGAGAGAAGTACTGAATTGCATTCGCCAATTCAAACCCGAAATTAATAAACTAATGCCAAATAAAGCGCCAAAAGAATGTTCTAATTGGTTAATTCAAAAATTTAATCCGTTATTCAAAAGACAAAGCCAAGCTTGGCAACATAAATTACGCCAAAGTAATTATTTTTTATTGGCGCCATCAATATATCATTAAGAATTTATCTGTTCTTTTTTTATTTTATTATTATTATTAAAAGAAACGAGTTGACGCCAATGAGACTGAACAAAGTCATTATGATAGCACAAATGACAGGAAATGAAATAAATTTTGCAACTTCTGTTTATATTATAAAGTAATTTAGACAAATAAATTATTTTCTATCTATAATTAAATGAGATATTGAACATAACGTTATTGAAAAGGGGGAAATGTATCTATCTACATACGAATAAGTCCCTTAGTAAAATACAAATTAAATTAAATATAGATTGACTTTTATAATAGAATGAATTGATTTCAAAGGATATTACAGAATAAAATGTTCTTTTTTTATTGGAATAAATTAAATTAAAATAAATTTGTTAAAAGAATTAATTAATTTTATAACTATTCTTAATAAATTGACTTTTTTATTTAAAATTAAAAATTGAATTATTTAGAAAGAAATTAAATATTTAAAAGAACATATGTGTGAACTTGTTCTCACATATTTCTCCCCAATGCCCTAAAAAAAAAAAAATTAAAAAAGTTTGCTCTCTCTCACCTAGAAACAGCACATGACAATTTGAATATCTCAAGTAATATTGCTGAAAATAATACAAATAATCTTTTGTCAAACAACAATAAAAAACAAGGTGGCATATAAGGCATATAAGAATAAATTTGAAAATTTGAATAATATACATAGTTATAGAACAACTCACAAGACATATCATTGTTATAACACTGTGTATTGAACATGAAATAATCATCTAATAAGTGAAGTATACTAGTGTGACACAATATATAATTTGTTGAAAATATCAAAGTTCACATTCATAAAATGGCATATATGCTTGAGAAAAGGAAAAGGAAATCAGTAGCAAAAAAATATGCAAATCAACTGATTTAAATTTTTAATTGTTAATTTAAATAAAATAATATAGCATTAATATGAAAAAATATTCCAAACAATTTTTGAGTATATAAAAAATTAATCTGCACGTGAAAATCTAAATTTTTAACAAAATGAGCTAGAAAGTGTAGAATAGTACAATAGCTATGACCAACATGGTTTTGTGATGCCATACCGAACATAGCATAATGAACTGTATGTGAGGGAAGCAGAAGAGGCTTCATGTTGTGCAAAAATGACAACCAGCATTCTGCAAAGTGACATAATGAAATGTCCTTTGTATGTGTAAAAAAATGTGTAGAAAAAAAAAAATCTAGCCCTATGTCAAAAAAAGAGCGCACATGTAATAGTTCTAGTAATGTTTTAAAGAAAAACAAATTATTTTTATTTTTTGTATTATAATTTATTTTCTCTGCAGAAATTCTGAACAAACTTTATTTCAATATATTGTGTTGGTCAAAAATTATTAAAAATTTACTCTTATGAAATAATTTCCTTTTCCTGAACAGAACTTTAACCAGTAATTAGTATTTGAAAAATTAATTTATATAATTTTTTAACAAAATTGGCAGCGATAAAAATTAAAGTCATTTTAGTATAGATGTAACAAGACAAAACCATGTATAAAAATTGTCAAAAACTATAAAATTTCTAAATATATATTGTTTTAGAATTAATTTGAATTATTGTTTTATCAAGCCTAAGCAATATTCCATATATTGCCCAAGAATCATAGCGTATGTTACACGGATAATTTTATAATATTGCTCAGCAAGAAATAGTCTAAAAAAAAAAATGAAGAGTGAACCAGCCACATGCTTCTGCACAGACTACCTCTTGCAACACACAGATAATTTCAAAGTACCATTGAAAATGCATCTGTGGTGCAAAACATTACAAAATGGGATTATTTTAAATGAGAAATTTTAAACAAATAAGTATTTAATTTAAGTTGAAAGAAAAAAAAAAAAAAAAATTTACTTATTAAACAAGAAATTATTTGTAAACCAAAAATTTTCTAACACGTACAGAATATGTACGGATATTTCACGTTTTACCAATGACTTCATTTTTATACGAAAACCACATAGACTCTAAAAAAATATCAGAATTTACTGTAAGTTGACAAAGAAATAAAAATTATTTATCTACTTATTTACTTTTGTGTAGGTGTGTTTTATTAATATAACCAGTTTATTTTATTTATTTATTTATTTATTTATTTATTTATTTTTTTTGTGTGTGTGTAAAAATGCTTGTAAAAATTTAATAAACAAAAATGTAAAACGACATCACCACACGTGAACCAATAAAATATTAACTAAATGGGTCAGAGAAAATTTTGTGAACGTGTGTATGTGTGTGTGTCAAACATTGGGTTGTGAGGCCAAGTCTGATAATAATGCAGAAAAGCATGGTAAAACATGCGTGTACAAGAGAATAAAATAATACTATTGGATATATTTGTTTTATGACTGACAAACTCATAAATCAGCCAATAATACAATGAAATTCCGACCCAAAAGAAAACATATACGGGAACACACATAGAGATCTAGTAACAAAAATATAAAATTTAAACTTTTTTTTTATTTGTGTGAATTAATTATTAAATTATAACTTTAAAAATTGTTGTAAAAAAAATTAGAAGTCCCCTACACAATTACAGGTGTTGAAACCAATATAATGGTCGAAATCCAAAGATTATAAAGTCATTATTATACTGACAACCAGAGCAACACAATTGTATTTTAAAGGGTAAATGTGTAAATGTAATTAAATTTGCAATTAAATGGGTGATATGTTTTAATATTTAAACAATATTGTAAAAAATGAATATCAACTGAAATAATTTGAACTATTAAAAAATTTAGTATATGTCTGTAAGTGTTCCACAATATATTAAAATTAAAATAAATTGCCACAAAAACAAATTATCATAGCTGTAGTGAACGCTCTCTAATCACGAATTTAACGTGCACTAAAATGTAAACAAAAAGAAAAAGTAAAAAAAAAAATGTTTGTTAGTGTACACATAAAAAATATATAGGCCTTTTTTTATTTAATTATTATTATTATTATTTTTATTGTGTGAGGATCCTCTTAAAAATAGCGCAAATAATATGTAAAGCATGGCCAGAATAATAACGGTTGACCTTTTCAACAGAATACGTCAACTCAAATAAATCAGTGCATATGCAAAATATATAAATATTAGTTGACCTTTTCAACAGAATACGTCAACACAATTTAAATCATCAGCTGGAATAAAATTAAACGGCAATTATATTTGCCTTCAACAAGTGTACACAAAAATATGATTCATATGATTGAATCTGCTAGCATATTTATTCGTGAATTCCCATTGACAAAAATCAGTTGACCTCATTGATCATAAATCAATTCTTTTTTTTTTTTTTTTTTTTTTTTTTTTAATCTTATTATTTCTCTTAAATATTTCTCTTCTTCATCAAACATTCATCTGCTATCATCATGTGTTTATACAAAAATAGTCAATAAAGGTAAATGAGAAAAATAAAAAAAATGTGTAATTCAAAATATTTGATAATTTCAACAAAATAACCTTCAGTTAACTGCATTAATTATTAAATATGGTAAATTGACAAATGAAATAAATAATGTATTTTAAAATGAGTAAGTGTGTGATTGTATTTTAAGACATGAGGTGTTTAATTCACGACTGACATATTTCAAGATCTCGATGATCCAGCCAGGTTTATGTGAACACATCATAAGTAAATTTTAATCTTGTGTGTGTCAAAATAACTTATAAATAACTTTATGGAACCAAAATCACATTTGGCACAACAATTAATTGTTCGTTATTATGTAAAAAAATGTGTCTTGAAGAAATTCAATTTCTGTGCCAATACCATAAATAAAATTGTAATATGCAAAATAAAAATAAAAATATTGAAAAATATGAAAGGTGATAAATTTATACCTGTATGGAAAAAAAAATTGCATTATGATTTATTTAAAAAAATTATTAGCATATCAAAAACAATCTGAGCAGACCAAATATAATTATATATTATGCAGTAAGAGGGAAAAAAAACTGAATATGATTTGTAAATGTTTGAATAAATTTAATGTACAAAGTATTTAATTTTTTTTTTTTTTTTTTTTGACAGAGGATGAATTATTTTTCTCATAATTTATTCAAGACCCAGTACCTGCAATACAACTTTCAATTATTAAAATATAAATAAATTGTGTAAATAAAATTACAAACTTTTGTGTTTCCTTAAAGGTTTAAAAATGGGCAAATAGATATTTTGTACAACTGAGAAAAAAAATATGTATATACATGTAAAAAATGGTGTATTTTGTAGAAGATATTTTAGATTGTGTGTACTATGCACATATAACACTGTGACTAGCAAAGTTTTCTCTTTTTTTTTTTTTTTTTTTTTAATAAAACAGATTAGGCTAGATTTACACAATCATGCATAGTTTGTTTTGTAAAATAAGAAATCAAAACTAGAAAAACAGTTTTAAGCTACTGACACGGCTAGAATTACTTGATATTTTATAAATGTTAAATTGTGGAAATGTTTATAGCTAAAATTATTTTATGAAAGTGTAATAAAATGTGTATTATGCAAATTAAGTTACTCAAAGCATACCCCCACTCAAGACAAATTTTTGGCCAGAAATCAAGAGAAAGGATTATGCATTGAGCACCAAAATACCATTTCTGCATTTAAGCCGGCACTCAACACAGCAATGGGGCACAAATACACAAGATAAAAATAAAATGCAATTATGATAAATTGCCCAAAATAGAATTTATTTAAAAAAAATGAATATTATCAATTCAGTGTGATACATGTTTATAGTATTTAGATTGTTAATTTGTAAAAAAATATTGCAGTGTAAAAGCTTCGTATGTAACTAAATTAAAGCAGATAAAATTAATCTAAGTCATGATCTCAGTAATGAGTTAAAATGAAAATCATCCATCAATATATATATATCAACATTATCTACCAATGAAATAAAAGAAAGGTCTTTTTTTTTTTTTTTTTTAATCAATTCCTGGTAAATATTCATGTAATTGAGTAAATTTGATAATGATATGGGCAAAAACATAATTTTCAAATATCTATAAATATTCATATCAATAGAAAAATTATTTAAGAAATAACAATTATCATTTTATGCAAAATAAGTTTGAGAAAATAAATATATAACTACATATTACTGAAAATCAGAGTGCATGCACAATTTCTTTCTTTCTTTCACAAATGTACACATTTGTTGTAAATCTATTATTATACACTTCCCTAAAAATCGTTTGTTTGCAATAATAGTGTAAAAAATGAGTTTTAAATTTATATAAATTAAATTATTAAGTTAACATTTCAAAATTTCTCAAATGGGTTGTTTAAAAGTGTATGTGAAAGTGTATGTGAAAGTGTAAAAAAAAACAGGAAACGTCGGTGTAAAGTTGTTTAAAACATTATAATGTGCATTTTCTAATATATTTAACACATTATTTACACTAGTTCCTAAAAAAAATAATAACTAATTAAAAAAAATATGTATATGTGTATTATTTAAACCCATCGAGAAATTAAAAAAATCCTAATAAAATTTCAATTTTAATCCTAATAATACATTTTTATGCACACCATTCTCAAGCAATAGTATTGAAAAATTTAACTTTAATAAACTGACCTCTCCATACAAAAGTTGACCATATCAAGTATAAGTATAAACACATATATAAGCATAACAAAGAAAAATAGATTATTAAAAAGCATATTAAAGCAAGCTATCAGTGGAAAATTTTGAACTTTTTTTTTTTTTTTTTTTTTTGAAGAATTAAACTTTCTTCCAAATTCACGAAATTGTTTATTTAAAAGAACAAATACACACATATATATTACTTTCTTTTAAAAAAAATTGGTACTTAACATTCAAAAGTACAATTAAAGATTTATTTATTTATTTTAAATTAGTTTTAGTTAATTGAATATTTGCATTGAAATATAAGTGCATTTGTTTTTATATATATCTACATACTGAAAAAAAAAATATATATAAAAAAAACTTATCTGGAAAAACGTTAATAAAATTCTTGAGACGTCACATAATGTAAAAATCTTCAGGATCTTCCGAGAGCAAATCATGTTTATTTTGTCCTCTATATTGCTGAAAAATCTTTAACATTCCTATTCTGAAGTAATATATTCGTCAGAAACATGTCGATCTATAGAAAAATGTCAACACACAGTATGTTCCCATGAGCATTCGACATAAATAGTAATTAAATAAACACGATGGGCTTTCCTCCTGTATGAGAAAAGAAAAGTAGAAAGGAAGATATAATACACGCAACATACTTTCTCTTTTGGTTTTTCTCCTGTGCGTAAAGAAACGGTGAAAGCAAACACAAATCACAATAACTCACACTTGATATACCACTAAATATCTTATATAAAACTGTCTTGGTAATCCGTTATTCCGCATTTATCAATCATGGGGAGTGCAGTGGGCAGATGGGAAATCTCTAATTCTGATCCGGCAAATGGACTCCCGCAGACACATGGTAATAGGAAAGGAAACAACATTCTTTTTTTAAGGCTTCGCCTCAGATGGTATTTAATGTTGTATACTACGATGATCGGTAGAAGACACCAAAAATTTAGATTCATAAAGTTTTAAAAGAATCCAGTAATGACCATTTTTTAGTCTTAAGGAAAACAAATTTGATAGTCTAATGGCGAATGAGACAAAGTAATAGTTTTTTTAATAGTCCGACTGAGAATGCAACGAATAAAAATTTTTGTAACAGCCCCTCCCTCTCTCTTGATCCTAGTAGAAAAACAATGAAGAACCAATGGTCACGGAGACCAAGATTTGTGAAGAAGTTTTATTGTCCGTGAAATAAGTGGCACCATCATGTAGTTGTAGTACATCGCTTACCGCAAAACACCAGGGCTGGAAATCCATAATCTTTCAAAAAGGAGTGATACTTGACAATAAATAATAAAAGTCACTTGCAATAGAAAGCGTTCTTTATTTTTATGTTAAAAAAACATGAATTATCAAGCATTCACTTATAATGGTTCTCATATGATCTAAAAAGGAAGAGAGAGAGAGGGAGAGCAAACGATAGTTTCTTACACCAGTAAACAAGAGATGTTAACTGTTTTGATGCGAGAGAAGTACTGAATTGCATTCGCCAATTCAAACCCGAAATTAATAAACTAATGCCAAATAAAGCGCCAAAAGAATGTTCTAATTGGTTAATTCAAAAATTTAATCCGTTATTCAAAAGACAAAGCCAAGCTTGGCAACATAAATTACGCCAAAGTAATTATTTTTTATTGGCGCCATCAATATATCATTAAGAATTTATCTGTTCTTTTTTTATTTTATTATTATTATTAAAAGAAACGAGTTGACGCCAATGAGACTGAACAAAGTCATTATGATAGCACAAATGACAGGAAATGAAATAAATTTTGCAACTTCTGTTTATATTATAAAGTAATTTAGACAAATAAATTATTTTCTATCTATAATTAAATGAGATATTGAACATAACGTTATTGAAAAGGGGGAAATGTATCTATCTACATACGAATAAGTCCCTTAGTAAAATACAAATTAAATTAAATATAGATTGACTTTTATAATAGAATGAATTGATTTCAAAGGATATTACAGAATAAAATGTTCTTTTTTTATTGGAATAAATTAAATTAAAATAAATTTGTTAAAAGAATTAATTAATTTTATAACTATTCTTAATAAATTGACTTTTTTATTTAAAATTAAAAATTGAATTATTTAGAAAGAAATTAAATATTTAAAAGAACATATGTGTGAACTTGTTCTCACAGATGTATTATTGAATTTAAGTGATTATCGGCTTATCTTTTTATTACTTGTTCAACACTTGAGATATTTGATATTGCTCTCTCCAAAATTGTTTAGAGTTTCTGTAATCACAATCTACTAACAGGATTTAAGCCAAAGCTACCATCTGTATGCGAACCTTTCAGCAGATATCTGTGCATCTAGCACGGTTGAATTCTGTGCAGACAAAACTTAATTTTTCTTCCCTTCCAATGATTCATTCAGAGAAAAAAGACATTTCAGATTTTAAAAATAGCTAATTTTAGACATTTATCTACATGTAGTACTAACTGTATAGAAATATTCAAAACTTGTTCTAAAGAAAATAGTTAGGGGATATTATAATTTTGAATATAAATTGCAGATAAAAAAGTGTTATATTGATGAATGATGTATAGGTGTTGTAAGAAAAGAAAAAGCAGTGAACAAGGAATAATTAAATTTTATTAACAATATTTGTTGGTAAACAAAAAATGCACACTTTGTGCATATTATACAAACAAACATTATTTTTGAAATAGAAATGACTTTCAATAAGGGGTATATGGTTTTCACCGACTACAGCATTCTTTCCCACTCCTGCAAGCTATTGAATCATTTAGGAGAGTGATAAGCAAACAGAGAAACCCTTTTTCCTAACATTAGCATGTTCATATCTCAAAAGGCCCAACGATTCCACCCCTATATTGCTGGGCCGTTAAGAGGCCTCTCCACATATCTTCCCCAGAAGCCAGAGCCAATGTTATTCTATGGAGATTTTCGCCCCATTTTAACTTATTAACTAATATATATTTTTAAATTCCGTTTTTACATTCAAAAACTTCACGACTATTAAACAATTTATCGCTTTCTAAAAATTATTTTTTAAAATTTTTAATATTTTATTTTGAGGTTGTAAATTGCGAATTTTCACATTGGGAAATTTTTCATTTTTTAGTTTAAAAATGAAATCTTAGAAAAAAAAAAAAATCAATTTTTAAAAAGCGATAAATTGTTTAATAGTTGTGAATTTTCGGAAAGTGAAAACGGAATTTAAAAATATGTATTAGTTAATGAATTATAACGGGGCAAAATTTCCTATAGAATAACACTGACTTCGGCTTTCGGAGACGAAAGGTAGAGAGCCCCCTTAATGCTCCATTCTTGATAATGTACATGGTGTAGCCATAGATAAATATACCGACCCAGACCATCATTCCCCCACTCTGCCAAATTAGACACTTTCATGTACAAATGCAAGATTATTCAGAGTAACAGGTTCTCTCCAGATGAAACTCTACCTGTTGTCAGGTTGAGCACTAAAGCAGGACTCATCCACGAAGAAAATATTGCTCTTGCTCATCTTATGGAAATCTGAGATGCTTCTGTGCTCACCTCTTGTGGGTAGCACGTTGGTCCACTGTCAACAAAATACAAACCATAGGTCTGCAGGCATACAAATCTACATAGTAAAGTCAGTTTTGAACATTTTAAGTGGAAACTGGTACCAATAGCACTTCCTTGAAGGTGCTGTTGCAACAAAAGAGCAATCATAATGTGGTTTCTTATGGCTCTTAGTGCTAAATACTAATCGTCATTTTATGTTGTTGCTTGCGTACAACCTAGTCCTGATTTTCGTCAAGTATTTCTAGTTTCCAAAAACAGATTCTATAGTCTGAAAAAGACACTTTGAGAAACTCCTAATACTTCCACTACAACAGATTTGTGTTTGATCCACCTCTAAATGACCAATGACTCTCCAGGCTACCAACTAGGTAAAGTCATGTTGCTGAGATATTGTATTTGCTGTTTCAAAACATTCAATGCATGTCAATTATTTTTTTTTATCTTCTCCTACCGAAGAAATGCTGCATGATATTTTATAACTCGTTTACAAAGTTTTTTCTATATCACACAAAAAATTTGCATATTGCCAATTTTATAAATGTTATAATTTCCATTTTTAATCTCTTTTCTTTCATTTTTGTTAAACGTGTTGTCAATTACATGGTTGTTTCCTACCAAACTCATATCCCCTAATTGTTTTGAGCAGTGTAATACAAGTTTCAAAATGCATTATATAATTATTTTCTTCTTATCTAATCTCAACTGTTGTGGTAATGAATATCACAACCATCAAAACTCTTGATAATTTCATTAAGGTAAACTGCAGGTGAAATAAAACTTCGGCTACTGGTTCCACAGACCAAAGAGAGTACTAGTAAGCGTATTCATCATAATGTAGCAATGGGTAGCATACTATATCATGGTTATGTCATAGTAAGTTATATCACTTATCAATGGCAAAGCCATCTAGTGCTGGCGGTACCTGAACTACTCAGGGTGAAACTGTGTATGCTCAAATAGAATTTGTTTACTTGCACGATGCTCCATAATTAAAATAGAATTGTGTTTGAATGAATTCACATCTGCATGGAAAAATTCATGTATTTTTAAAATATTCATATTTCGCATATTTTCCCATATTTTACAATTAATTTTTGAATACTTCTTACAATTCTTAATTTCTTATATTTTTCATTCATAATGGATCAAGAGAAAATCTATGGAATTTTGAATTAGGTTGCTTTGATTTGTTATGAGATTAGAACAAGTTGGTGTATATTATATTTGTTCATTCCTAAATGTTATTTTAGTTATAGATTTGGTTTTAAAGCAATTACAAACATATTTTGCTTAGATGATAAAATTTTTGCGAATGATTTCGTCTGCGTCTGATTGATTTTATGGAACATGACATGCTTTTTTCTAATAAAAGAAATAATGATAAGTAATCTTTTTTCATAAATGATTCCTTTTCCAAAATTTTAATTTCAAAAATTGTGTACATTAACATTTTCTTCTTAAATTACTAATACATGAATTTTTTTGTATTTACAATACAATTTACAACATTAGAAGATCGATTTAAAAAATTATATTTTACACTAATTCTGGCTCCAAGTGAACACTGTAGATGTGATTATTTGCTTGAAATTATTAGCGATCATCTAACATATTTTGTATTTAAAGTCAAATGTATGCTAATAATTTCAAGTAAATAATCACATCTATTATATTCATTTATCACCAGAATTAATAAATTCTTTTTTTCATTAAAAACATAAGAGATAATATTTTTAAAGAAAATACAGTAAGGATGGTTTTTTCACAGCTTTTATTTGAGTACTGCAGACGTCAAGATCACCAGTTACTTAGTGCTGGTCTGATGGAATTTTTTGGTGGTCTCGAACTAATGCATCAAAAAGGAATTTAGACACCAAAATCTAGCAGTTGGATTTTTTTTTTTTTTTTAATCACAGTAAGTTAGAAAAATAAGTTAGCTCCTGTTATCACTATTTTTTTTATTTAGACACTTGTATTGTCATTTTTCTCCTAGATGTTTAGAGTCTGATTCATAATGGACCCTATCTTTTTTAGATTTAAAGTTAAATCAGCAGTTATTTTCCCACTCCAACTGATTTCTCATTCTCCATTTCTCTGAATTTCTCCACAGAATACAATCATGTCCCTGTTGAATGAAAGTATTTCGCCATAAAATACAAGTAAAAACATAAGAACGCTGCTGTTTTTTCCTGCAATTTTCATGTGCAAAGTGTTTCATGATTTCACACTGATTAAAAGTCCATTGATTTTTAATCATAAAACTGTTCTCTTAACATTATCAAGACATTTGGATGACTTGTCTTTATAAATCTATTCTAAATAGTATGCGAGAATTCCATGATACTCCTTATAATAATTCTGTATGTATACAACATTTGAACCTGCGTTACGTAGACAACTAGATTTATGCCTCCAAGAAAGTTTATAATTTTTGTCTAAAATAAATTCCTCATTTATAGTATAAGAAGGATAATACAAGTACAATCAGCATTCTCACTTTTTTAGTTGTTTCTACTGGTTATATAAGAGCATTCATTAAAATAAAAATTACAGCCATTTACTTGCAAAGAAGACTTTTCCCACAGCTTTAAAACATTGCTAGTCAAGTATAAAATGACAATAAGAAGCAATCAAAACAACAATCTTTAATGGTTTTCACTAATTTCATCTAAAAAAAAAAAGCATAAATTGCTAACACATACTTTTTTTTTTTTTTTATCTCTTCAATTTATTAGATTTAAATAAATATTTAAATTTAAGCTATCTAAATTACAAGAAGTTTAATTAACTACAACAGCTATTAAATTTTATTCCATACTCATAACACTTTTCTTCATTTTTTGTATAAAAAAAACCACAACTTTATATTGCTATTACCAATAGCCATGAAATTTTCCTTATATTTTCTTTTATAATTTTTTTTTTTCCCCCCGATTTTATTGGAAGAAAGAAGGTTGATTTGGTATGAGATTATTCTGATATCTATGTTTTTTGATACTGATTTTTTACAATCCAAACCTAGATGAAGCACTACTAGGTTAGTCTTTCTATAAATTTTTCATATTGATATGGAATCTTCATGAGATTTCATATATCTCTCCTGAAATATGCAAACCACACCATAATTCCCAGAAACCCGCAAGTAAATTCTGAACACCACAACAGATGTGAAAATGAAATTTACATTTTGATGCATAAAATATAAATTTCATTATTTACGCAAAATCTGATTGTGGATTTCTGGTAGTCTACTATCTATATTTCACGATGCTATTCTCTACTCTGACAAATGACATCTAGAATTCAAGTATGACTTTCCACTTTCCATGCACTTTGTACATAGCTATTTTGACTTTATATCTATATATATAAATGAATGTTTGTCTGTATGTCCTTTATAAAATCGTAAACGGCTTGACTGATTTCGATCATTCTTTTTTTGTTTTTTTCCTTATAGGTCAGGGATGGTTTAGGAAAAAAAAAATTGAAAAAATTCTCCCTCCAAGGGGGGGAGAATGGGGCAAAACGTGAATTCAAAAAATCCTTCATATCGCAAACAAAAAAACAGATATCCGTAAAATTTTTGCTTCAAAATATCAACTTCTGGAATTTTCGAAATTCGGGGTCCCCAAGGGGGGGCAAAACGGGATTTCACGTGCGTAAAACGCGATTTTGCATAATCCTATATATCTCAAACAAAAAAAACCAGATATACGTGAAATTTTTGCTATAAAATGTAGCTAATACAAATATCTAAAAACCAATTTCTGGAATTTTAAAAATTCAGTCCCCAGGTGGGGCAGCAGGGGCAAAAACAATTAGAAATACAGTTAGGCCTTTCAAAATTGGTACAGATAGGTTTCAATAGCCTGCAAGTCGAATGGGGATATTTTTGAAAGTGTAAAGTTATTAGGAGGGGAGAGGCAAAAAAAAAATAAAAATAAGAGTTAGATCGTTCAAATTTGGTATATAGAGGTTTTCGATACTTACAAATCAATTGCGGATATTTTCGAATTTGTAAAATTATTAGGAGGTGCGGTAAGGGGGGGGGGGCTATGGGCAAAAACAAATAGAAGTACAGTTAGGGCATTCAAAATTGGTACAGATAGGTTTTAAAGGTCTGCAAGTCGAATGGGGATATTTTTGAAAGTGTAAAGTTATTAGGAGGGGCGAGAAGGGGGAGGGGATGGGGCAAAAAAAAAATAAAAATAGAGTTAGATCGTTCAAAATTGGTACACAAATGGTTTTTGATACTTAAAATCGAATGCAGATATTTTTGAATTTGTAAAATTATTAGAAGGGGCGGTAAGCGGGGGGGGGGGGAGCTATGGGAAAAAACAAATAGAAAAGCAGCTAGGCCGTTCAAAATTGGTACAGATTGGTTTTAGAGGCCTGCAAGTCAAATGGTTATATTTTCAAAAGTGTAACGTTATTAGGGGGGGGGCGGAGGGGCAAAAAAAAAAAAAAGAGTTAGATCATTCAAAATTGGTACATAGAGGTTTCGATACTTACAAATCGATTGCGAATATTTTCGAATTTTTAAAATTATTGGGAATGGGGGGGGGGGAAAGAGTGGTGGGGCAAAAAAAAATAAAAATAGAGATTGATTGTTCAAAACTGGTGCATAGAGGTTTTTGATATTTACAAATCGATTGCGGATATTTTCGAATTTGTAAAATTATTAGGATAGACGGGAGGGGGGCGAAGGGGGAAAATAACAGAAATAAGAGTTAGAGCATTTTGGAAATTTTTTCCGAAGGCAGTAAAAACCTGGTGCGACATTTTTCCTAGTTATAGATTTTGTTTCGCTTTTTTTTTTCACGTGATAAAAATTAATGCAATTTTGAGAATTCAGTAATTATAGTGCTTCATTTAAAAATAGGGTCCAGCAAAGCGGGCAAAGCCTGCTAGTTATCTGATAATTTTAAGGGAAAACACAATCAATTTTCATGGACAACTATGTATTTTAACTGAATTCTTTTGTACTCATGATTGTAATGCATGTGCAAACACTGCAAATAAGCTTAAAAGGATATTTTTTTTAGGGGTATTATCTTCCATCAATAGTTAGTTTGCATACACTACTCTTGTCTCAATTTTAAATTAATTCCTAAGTAGAGGAGTGAAACTGAAAAACTTTCATTTGAAAGTTAACTGAATTTCCTTCTCTTCCCACAAATCATATATAAAAGATTAGAAATTATAGAATGTTGAAAAAATAATGGCATGCTACACTGAAGGAGACAGTGGATATTTAGTAATAATTAAAAAATAAATCTTGAATTTTCACATGCTTAACAAAAATTGGCAATTTTATTGGAAATATTTACTTTCTGCCTTTGCCTTTGTAATGCATAGATTACAAATTTTTTAAATTATTAGTTCCCCATTATACTATAGGTATGGGGAACTTAGGTAATCGTGAAAAATTTCAACCTTGTTTTTTTGACTTTTTTACACGTTTTCAGGTGTGAGGAATCCGAAAATGACAAAATTTGTATGGTGTCTGTTACTCTGTTTACACAATATCTCACGAACAAATGATCGCAAAGAGGTCAGATCAGTTTTAAAATATTACTTTTGACACTGGCAAGAACCCTATTCATTTGCAACATTCGAATTAAAAAACTTCAGCAGTTATTAGAAATTTAATATTTTCTTAACATGGGAGAATAGGACAAAAATTCACTTAAAAGTGCATTAAAAGGAAACTTTTTACTGTAAAAATGTCAGACCAGTTTTAAAATATCAGTTTTGATGCTGCAATGAACATCAGTAACTATAAATATGCTACTTTGAAAATTTTGCAAGATATTGGAAATTTACGAAGTTCTTAACATGGCAGTATAGGGCAAAATTTCACATAAACATTAATTTTGAGAGATATTTTCATCGTAAAGATGTCGGACTACTTTTGAAATCTTATTTAGGATACTGGCATGACTATCACTGACTATGAATTTTCCAATATAAAAATTTCGTAAGTTATTAGAAATTTATGAATTTCTTAACATGGCATAATAGGGCAAAATTTCACACAAGCGTGAATCTTGAGGGATATTTCCATCGTAAAGGTGTCAAACCACTTTTGAAATATTATTTAAGATACTGACATGAATACCATAGAATATGAATTTTCTAATATAAGAAATTCGTAAGTTATTTTGGAATTTACGATCCTCTTAAAATGGCAGAAGAATACAAAATTGAGCATAAACGGCCATTTTCAGGATCATAAATATGTCGGACAACTTCAAAATAACATTTATGATACTTGTATGAACATGATTGAATACAAATTTCTAATAGGAAAATTTCATAAGCTATTCGTTATTTAAGATTTTATCAACATAGCGAAATTGTAAATTTTTCATATAAATATGCATTTTGAGGATTATTGCATTGGAAATAGTAGCATGAAAACTAAACAACGGAATTGACCCTGATAAAATAAATTAATAGATTAGAATAAGATAAATATATTGAAGTGAACGGTGGATAGCCTATTAGGCAGGATTTCATTCTGTCACTGTGTCAAGCGTTTTTTCAAATTCATTTCTCTTAACATGATAACTATGTTAAGAGAATGTCCTGTTCTACAAATTTATGAATATATATATGATGGGGAACTGAGCAGAGTCTACCTATGCCGACTAGTCTCACTAGAGAATGCAATTATTGCAAAACATTTTCTGAAAGATTCTTTTCTCTCACAGGAAAAAAAAAGCTTGATTTCTAAGAATAAGAATAGTTGCTAGTTTTATGCATTTATGAATAAATAAAAAAAAATAGAAGATATGCATTTAATATCTCTATTTAACCATTTGGACACCAATATTCCTATTTAGGAACATCAGTTTAAAAAAAAGAAAAAAAAAATTGCTAAAAATTTATTTTTAAAGATATTTTAATGAGATTTTTATTTCATAAACTTAAAAGTATGTTTGATTTTTTGAAAGGTTTTAAAATAGGATATTTTTTTTTTTTATATATATTAAAAGAAAAAAAATGTTCAAATATGTAAATTTTAATATATTTGATATTCAGAAAGTGTAAATTTTTAAAGGGAATATATATAATTTAAATTAATTATAAATTCAGATGAGCTATTGTCAAATAAAAATATTTAGAAAAGTAAATGATGATAAGTTGTACTAAGCATTCAAATGCTATTTAGACAAAGTATGAAAAAAGGTCCTGATAAGGCTATTATATAAATGACTTGCATTCCTCAAAAATACAAATGTTATTCTGAAAAATAATGAGAGTGCCATTAAATATATATATATATATATATATATATACGAGGCGTGTTTTTTAAGTAAGTACCGTTTTGGAATTAAAAAAAGACGTGCAAAGATATCGCAATAATTTTACTTTTACATGAAAGCCTGTACCTTAATCTACTTTTCTACAAAATTTCCGTGAATATTGAGGCACTTGTCATAACGTGGCACCAGTTTTTGAATACCCTCCTCATAAAATTCTGCCGCCTGACTTGTTAACCACTGTATCACAACTGTTTTGACTTCGTCATCGTCTTGAAGACTCTGACCACCCAGGTGTTTCTTCAAGTGCAGGAACAAATGGTAGTCGCTGGGCACCAGATCAGGGCTGTATGGAGGATGATCTAGAGTTTCCCATTTAAAAGATTTGATGAGATCTTTGGTCCGATTAGCCACATGTGGACGGGCATTGTCATGCAGCAAAACGATACCCTTACTCAACTTGCCACGTCTTTTGTTCTGGATTGCACGACGCAGATTGTTCAATGTCTCACAATAAGACGCTGCATTGATTGTCTCATTACGAGGCAGAAACTCCACTAGCAATACTCCTTTTTTGTCCCAAAAAACTGTGCACATGATTTTCCGGGCAGAAATTGTTTGCTTAAACTTCACTCTTTTGGGTGATGATGAATGTCGCCATTCCATGGATTGTTGTTTTGATTCTGGTGTGACGTAGGCCACCCATGTTTCGTCACCAGTAACAATTTGGTCTAAAAAATCTTCACCTTCATTGTGGTACCGCTCAAGGAAAGTCAATGCACTGCCTAAACGTTGGGTTTTGTGCAAATCCATCAACATTTTTGGAACCCAACGTGAACACAATTTCCGGAAATTCAAGTTCTCGGTCACAATGCAATACAAAACACTACGAGAATATGGAGGAAACCAGTCGCACATTGATGAAATTGTAAAGCGTCTGTTTTCTCTCACCTTTTCTTCCACTTTCTGCACCAAATCTTCATTAACGACCGAAGGACGCCCACTCCGTTCTTCATCATGCACATTTGTGCGGCCATCTTTAAATGCTCTCACCCATTTCCTTACCATTCCATCACTCATAATGTTTTGTCCGTAAACTTCACAGATCTCACGATGAATATCGATTGGTTTTACGCCTTTAGCACTAAGAAATCGTATAACAGCCCGTACTTCACAATCGGCGGGACTCACGATTGTCGGAGGTATCTTAAACACTCAGTAAACAACGTATACAATGAAGAATCAGACTGTAATGGCGTCAGTGCATAGACAAGAGATGTAGGTAACCAGCGCGCATGCGCGGAACGCCAACCGTAGCTGTTAGGATTTTTAATGTTTTTGCCATGCTGTTTCAAAAATATTTTAAGTTTAATCACTTTTTCTTTAACTTAATTGTTTTTAAAAAAAAACTTGCTGTGCTAAATAGCCTTTAACTTTGCTAATTATTATAAATGAACGTTTAAAATTTCATTAATTGTTTACTTAAATATAGTTATAAATTAATTTATCTAATCTTTACTTACAGTTTTCCAGCTTGTTTACTTGAACAGCTGGTTAGTTTCACAATTTATCTTTAAGTCATTAAAACTTTCTACTAGCACTAATAAATATATTGACATCGTTTGTTTACGTTCCTCCGGCTTTTCGACCGGGAGTGTTTTTGCTTATCGCTACTTCCGTGTGTCTGCCGGAAGTAGGTCATTGACCGATGCGTTTGACGTCACTGTCAATCATCGGGCTTTCCCGTGTTTTGACTATCGTGGTAGACGCTGATTTGTTATGACGTTTCCTGTCTGCCGTAGGTAGTATCTTTTGATCAGTATAAAAGCTGTAGTGAACGTTTGTTCTCTCTCTCTTGCCTCTTGCATCTCTTTAGAGATGGTTTAGTGCTGTTTATTTTGAAACGCCGAGTTGGCGATTTCATTTCTTTTCACGCTGGTCGTGAATTAATATGTAGTTTTATAAAAGATGTTTTTCAATTTTTTGCTGCCCTGGTTTCCTGGAGTTAATCTGATTAAGTATTGTTTAAAGTTATTTTGAATTAGTGCTAGTGTTAGAAAGATATGTTTCAAATTGACATTTAAAACATCGTTTTCTTTAAGTTTAAAAATGTCTTTTGTCCATTTAAGTTGCCTAGCAATACATATATATTTTAAATGTTAAATCCTTTATTATCATGTTGTATATTATCTAAACTCTAACCTTTTGTTACGTTTTGTGTTCAAATAAATTTGTCTGTTGTTAAGATATGATTCTGTTTTAATTGCTAAATCATTTTTACAAACAGTAATTTTTAAAACAACAAAAATCTGGCTTCCACTTATGCAATTAATATATCTGCTACTAAAAATTTAAAATGGAATTTAAAATTTTTCCAACATTGGGTTATGGGCATGGTATTGTGTAAACAAAGTTTATATTAGTTTTAACTTTGATTTTTTCCTACCAGCCTTTTTGTTTGTAACCCTTTTTCTGTTTGAAATTTATTTGAATTTAGCAAAGTAAGATCGTTTTTTCAAAATGGCGGTTAATATATTGCCTGCTATTGAAAAACTTAATGCAGATAATTATGCAACATGGGTTAAGGATGTAAAGTTTATCCTTTTGGATAAAAACTGTTGGGATATAGTAAATGGTACTGAAAAGTTGCCTGTGTTGGGAGATAATATAACAGTAAAAGATGTTGAGTCTTTTAAAAGTCGTTCTCGTACAGCACTAGCTACTTTATATTTGCATATTTCCCCAGAGTATAGAAATATTATAAATGATTGTGTTTGCCCAGTTGAGGCATGGAAATTGTTAAAAGATACTTTTATATCAGACTCCAGGGCCAGGCATATGCAGCTGTACTCAAAATTATGTCAGTGTGTAATAAATCAGGGTGAAACAATTAACCAGTATTCTTCTAGACTTTCTCAGATAGTGGATCAGTTGAATGATATAGGACATCCTGTTCCAGAAAATTATATTTGTTTTCAAGTTTTAAGATTTCTTCCTCATAAGTTCGAGTCCATGGTGCAATTCATACTGAGATGGCCAGATAAGGATTTCAATTTCCGGGGTATAATTTCAGCGTTAATATCTGAGGAAACAAGGCTGAACTTGAGGGCAGATGATAGAAGGACTGAGCTTGCCTTGGAAGTACAAAACGTGCAGTACAAGAGTAAAAAGTTTCCTTCAAAAAGAACTATGACCTGTTTTAGATGTAATCGTCCGGGTCATGTTAAAAAGGACTGCCGTGTTAAATTGAATCTTGAGGGAAAGAATGTAAATGACACTGTTCCCCGCGACAAAGGTAAACTTAAAAAATCCCCTCAATCTTTCCACTATTTAGCTCAGTTGCATTACAGCAGTTTTAATGATGATGATAGCTGCTGGGCGTTCGATACGGCAGCATCTCATCATTTTAGTAAAGATAGGGAGCTGTTTCTAAATTATACTCCTTTAGAGGGTGAAAACCTTGTAGTCGCGGTGGATGATGTCAGTTTTCCCATAGAGGGAAAAGGTTCTGTTAAACTTTCCTTTAATAATTGTGAATGTATTTTTGATGATGTTTTATACTCCTCCAAATTGAGGAAGAATTTAATCTCAGGTCCTAAAATGGATATGAACGGTGCTAGTTTTTCCGGTGGGAGGGGTAAAATTTCGGTGTTTGGTAAGGATAGGAAATTTTTGTTCACAGCTAAGTTAAAGGACGGCATTTATCATACTTACCCCAAAGTTTTCAAAAATAATGGGGGGCCGATTGATTGTAACATAACTAAGGAAGAAGAGCCAATTTTGTCTAGTGTGAGTAAAGATAAAAATGTGAAAAATGTTGAATTCTGGCACTCACGTTTCGGACATATTAGACCAGATTTAATTGTGAGCACTAGCCAAAATAATGGTGTTAAAGGTCTTCCTAAGTTAAAACATAAAAATATTAGCTGTGAGCCATGTAAATTAAGTAAACAAAAACGAGTTTCTTTTAAGCCGCTCAATGAATCAGGTTTAACTGAGCCATTAGAGAAAATTTTTATGGATGTATGGGGTCCAACAACAATAACTGGGAAAAATGGCGAGCGGTACTTCCTATCCATAATTGATGGTTTTTCAAAAAGGACTGCTATATATCCATTAAAGGAAAAAACACAAGTTTTTGATATTTTCGAAAAACATGTTGCTAGGGCTGAAAGGTTTTTAAGTAAAAAGGTGAAGGCTATACGGACAGATAATGGCACGGAGTTTAAAAATGAACTTTTCAACGATTATTGTAGTAAAAATGGTATTAAGCATGAGTTCACGAATACCTTTACGCCTGAGCAGAATGGGGTATGTGAACGATTGAACCAAACGGCATTAAATTGTATGCGTGCCATGTTGTCCGATAGTGGTCTCCCTTTTAAGTTTTGGCCCGAAGCTGCTTTGTATTTTTGCTACGTGTGGAATAGAGTTGTACACCGCGGTCAAAATAAAACACCTTTTCAATTGTACACTGGTAACAAACCTTCTGTCAGACATTTCAAGCCTTTTGGCTTAGTTTGTTATGTTGGTGTCCCAAAACAAAAAAGGTTGAATAAGTTTGAATCTAAATCTAAAAGAGGGGTCATTGTAGGTTATGCATTAAAGACCAAAGGCTTTAGAGTTTGGGTTGAACAGGATGATAAAATAATTGAAACCTTAAATTTAAGTTTTACAGACTTCCTATACAAGAAGCACAGTGGAGCAGTGATGGGCCCTCCATTGGACGTGATGATTACTGGAGATCCAGGTGGACCAGCTTTTCCTGACCCTATGGAAGTTACCTTGGACTACAGACCTCTACCGTCCGATGAGGAGGATGAAACCGACACGGCTCCAACCGTACCTGAGAAAGAGGTTGTCTGGCGGAGATTCCCTGTTCCCAGGAAAATGGGTAATAGAATTGACATTTATTACTATCCTGAAGGTACCAATACTCGGTTAAGGTCTATTAATGAAGTAAAGACATATTGCAGTAAAAATAAAATTAAATATGATTCATCTTTGTTTGATTTTTCGGGTAAAAATACTTTTGAAGGTATTGTTAATCAGGACTTTTCTAATTTGGTTAAAAGTTTTCCAGCATCTAATTTAACAAGTAAATCTTCTGAATCTGCCTCTACATGACTAGATATAATTATTCCCAAAACTTATAAGCAAGCAATAAAATCAGAACAAGTCTCAAAATGGCAGGAGGCGATGGAAGAGGAAATGAAAAATATGGCAGATAGGAAAGTTTGGCATCTGGTAGACTTACCCCAAAATAAGTCAGTTCTTGGAAACCGGTGGGTTTTTACTGTGAAAAAGGATGAGCAAGGAAAAATAGCCCGCTTTAAAGCGAGGCTAGTTGCTCAGGGTTTCAACCAGGTTAAAGGTGAAACTTATGATGAGACTTTCTCACCAGTAATTAACTTTTCTATCATACGTTTTTTCTTTTCGTTACTTGTCTCTTGTTTTAATTGGGAAAATGTACAATGTGATGTGAAGAGTGCATATTTATATGCTCCTTTGCATGAAGACATATATATGTCTCAACCACAAGGTTTTATTGTTGAGGGAAATGAAAAACTAGTATGTAAATTGGATCGGGCACTTTATGGACTTCATCAGAGTGGCAGATTGTGGTACTATGAATTAAATAAAGTTTTGCTTAATCTCGGGTTTAAAAAATTTAACTGGTGCAATTGCTCCTATTTTTTTGAAGATTACTTGGTTTTGTTGGTATACGTCGATGATATAGTTATTTTTGGAAAGACTAAAGATCAAATCAATAAAATTATCAGTTCCTTAGAAACAAAATTTGACTTGAAAGTACTGGGTAAAACTAAGAAGTTATTGGGGGTTGAGTTTCAATATGATGATAACAATGTTCAGTTGTCTCAAGAACTCTATATTGAGGATGTATGTAATAGATTTCAAAGCTTTAAAATTCCGTTCTCCTCACTCCCTATTGTTAAAGGTTGCAAGTACTCTAAAAAGGATTGTCCCACTACTCAGGATGAAGTTGATGAGGCGTCGAAGTTCCCTTATCGTAATCTTCTTGGATGCTTATCCTTCATTTCTAGTAGAACTAGGCCAGACATCACATATGCAACCAACATTTTTAGTCAATTTCAAAGTAACCCAGGAATAATTCATTGGAACGGTTTATTAAAGTTATTGGGGTATGTTTCGTGTACCCGCAATTATAAATTGAATCTTTCATGTAAAAATCCTAGATTGACTGCACATTCTGATGGAGTTTTTGCTAATAATCGGGATGACTTTGTTTCTTTAGGAGGCCAAATAGTTTTCTTAGACAATAGTCCTATATCTTGGCGTACCTTTAAGGAAAGAGGAGTAAGTCTCTCCACCATGGAGAGCGAATTCATCGCAATGTGTGAATGCGTAAAGGAGCTTGTTTGGTTTGATCACACATTGGAGGACTGTATAAAGTTTAACTTAATTCCCAGTCAACATAATTTACCCATACTCTTAGCCGACAATCAGGCTGCCATTGATTTTTCAAAGTCCCCTATAGAAAATGGTAGATCAAAACATATAAATGTTAAACTATTCTTTATAAGAGAATGGCTATTTGACGAAATTTTTGAGCTAAAATATATTCAAAGTAAACTTAATTGTGCCGATCCTTTTACCAAGGCTCTCACCGGAAGTGACTTAGCAAGATTTAATAGTAAAATTTTTGTAAATATGAAATCTTAAATTAATTTTTTTGGAATATGTTTCCTTTATATATATACTTGAGGTGTTTTCTAGCTTTCATTGTCTTTGTAGTGTTAAACATATTTTTTTAAAAAAAAGTTTCTTATAATTTGGTATGAGTGTTAGCAGGCCTGCGAGAGTGTACTTACGTGTATGTTATATGTGTATTAATTATTATGTATTATATTATGTCATATTTTTCACAATGAAGGTGGGAAAATGTATGTCTTGTATATCTGTATAGTAATCATTGTCATTCAATTTTTCCAGTTGTTGAACATGAACTTGAGTACTATTGTTGACCTCTGATGATTGTTATAATGACTTTACTGGACTCGTTTTGAATGTCTCAAATGCATTGATGTCTCCTTGTTTTGGAGTTCCTCAGGCTTTGCTTGAAGATCTAAAATTGTCAAGATCTATGAAAAACTACATTGTTGTATATACCTGAAGGAATTTTTTTTTTTTGTAAATTGTTTGGCAACTATATATGTATAGATGGGGTTTTTTTTCGAAACATCATGGTGGGGGGCACTGTTAGGATTTTTAATGTTTTTGCCATGCTGTTTCAAAAATATTTTAAGTTTAATCACTTTTTCTTTAACTTAATTGTTTTTAAAAAAAAACTTGCTGTGCTAAATAGCCTTTAACTTTGCTAATTATTATAAATGAACGTTTAAAATTTCATTAATTGTTTACTTAAATATAGTTATAAATTAATTTATCTAATCTTTACTTACAGTTTTCCAGCTTGTTTACTTGAACAGCTGGTTAGTTTCACAATTTATCTTTAAGTCATTAAAACTTTCTACTAGCACTAATAAATATATTGACATCGTTTGTTTACGTTCCTCCGGCTTTTCGACCGGGAGTGTTTTTGCTTATCGCTACTTCCGTGTGTCTGCCGGAAGTAGGTCATTGACCGATGCGTTTGACGTCACTGTCAATCATCGGGCTTTCCCGTGTTTTGACTATCGTGGTAGACGCTGATTTGTTATGACGTTTCCTGTCTGCCGTAGGTAGTATCTTTTGATCAGTATAAAAGCTGTAGTGAACGTTTGTTCTCTCTCTCTTGCCTCTTGCATCTCTTTAGAGATGGTTTAGTGCTGTTTATTTTGAAACGCCGAGTTGGCGATTTCATTTCTTTTCACGCTGGTCGTGAATTAATATGTAGTTTTATAAAAGATGTTTTTCAATTTTTTGCTGCCCTGGTTTCCTGGAGTTAATCTGATTAAGTATTGTTTAAAGTTATTTTGAATTAGTGCTAGTGTTAGAAAGATATGTTTCAAATTGACATTTAAAACATCGTTTTCTTTAAGTTTAAAAATGTCTTTTGTCCATTTAAGTTGCCTAGCAATACATATATATTTTAAATGTTAAATCCTTTATTATCATGTTGTATATTATCTAAACTCTAACCTTTTGTTACGTTTTGTGTTCAAATAAATTTGTCTGTTGTTAAGATATGATTCTGTTTTAATTGCTAAATCATTTTTACAAACAGTAATTTTTAAAACAACAAAAATCTGGCTTCCACTTATGCAATTAATATATCTGCTACTAAAAATTTAAAATGGAATTTAAAATTTTTCCAACATTGGCGCTGCGGCGGCGGAATCGCGAAACGGTACTTACTTAAAAAACATGCCTCGTATATGTATATATACATATTCAAAATACTTGAAGAAAAATAAAAAGTTGTACAAAATAAAATTTATGCTTTTTCTTATTAAGGGAAACAAAATTTTCATATAAAAAATAAGGAATTAAAATTAACCTACTTGTTGCAACATGGTAGGCTTGAATGTCATTTTGAATTACATTTTTCATGCAAACATTTCATATTTTGGCACTTTGTTTTACACATACATTTGATAAATCCTTGGCAGCTTCCACTGGACTGAGCAATTGCAACTGACAAGAGAGGAAATTCCTGGTAAGATTATCTTCAATTCTAAGCAAGTTCTTAGGACATAAAGTAAATTGTGATCCTGCATATACTTGTTTTAAAATTCCTTCAGAAGTTCCAAGTCAGTAGAAACCATCTTCTGTCACACTCATTACAACTGCCAATATATTGCACGAATCACCTTGCCCCTAGTCGATGTCAGGAATAATAGGAACTAGCACAATAGTACTCAAAGAAGCAGTGGGAATTTTTTTTTTCTGAATTCATTTTAATTTTTTTAGCTTGTTTTCCCAGATATTATAATTTATTTTACCTTCAATAACATTTTCTATTTTGAAACAAAGGGTGCATGAAATATCCATTTCACCATCTTTACTAGCATGGCCACAGAAGGTATGAATTTTCTGATGACACTTTTTGCATGCAAGTGCATCACTTGTTCCCTTTAAATACACACAACAGGTATCAGAAATGGAAATCTCTTCGGTAAGCATGTCTTCATGATGTTGGTTTAATAATCCACTATCTACAATAATCTCCTTCATGTTTCTTTAAACAGGCTCTCTTCCTTGCATAATCTGATTAGTTAACACCTTTTTCTATTGTTTTAATGTTTCTATTATTTTTTCTAGCTGCTCCTCTGTATATGTCTTTAAAACGTCTTTGGGTAGAAAAGACGTTGTAAGCCCTACTTTAAGTTTGCAGCCAAAGTTTCATATGGTGTTCTTTTGATCCAGGGGCGGTGGAACGTGAATTTTATTGACCGGGAATGGAATATTGAAGCATGATCAATGGTGCACCACTGGGGGGGGGGGGGGGTCTAAGGGGGATTGAGTACTCCAGACCAAAACGACACATAAGAGTAATATTTTATAAAAGCTGTATTAGCAAAATTTTATTTTTAACTTTGTAAAACAGAAAAAATTAGGCGACACTTCGTACTGATTTCTCTTGTTCGTTGCATAATGGGCACATACAAGGTTCAGCATTTGCAGTTTTTGTAAAATTAGTGTTATCTTCATCTCTACGAGTATCATCATTGTTTTTATCAAGTACAGTTTCTTTTTCTAAACTTGGAATCGGGGAGTTTGAAGACACTTTAAAATATGACTCGATTTTTTGCCATTTTCTGGAACTCATTTCTATAGGTGAAAAAAATAAATATGTAGTTTAATTAACCAAAATGCGTTTTTAGATGGAGCACAGGAAAAGCGTCTTCCTCGTTCTCTCCCTAGATTTGTAACTGAGACCATAGAAGCCACTGAAGGAGAGAGGGGACTTGTCACCCCAAAAATACGGACATAAGAATAGTCGTCTCTGAAAGGGGAGGGGGCAGGAGCACATTCAGTGGCTAAATTCTACTTTACCTCATCCCCCGAGGCGCGAGTGACTGAGACTGTAGTAATGGGTATTGCACTTCTCACCTGAAAATTCATATAGAACAAGAAATATAATACAACACACAGATGAATGGGGATTCCGGGAAACTTGTTAGCAATCCCTGCTTTCCAGAGAGTAAAGAAAACTGGCTTACTAACCCTTTTTCTGCCATCACCAGCAGGAGATTATTTTACAGGAGTAAAATAAACTTTCTCACCAAATCATTCCATAGAAAAACTTGTCTTCAAAGATAATTCAGCACAAAGGTTTATTTGTATTTTCTTTTGAACGACAACACGCAAAGATAAAAATATAATTAATTTTATTTTTAACTTAAAATATATGGAGGGAAGTGATGTCCCCCCCTGTGATGTTAAAAACATCACTTCTTTTTAAATGTTAAATAAGATCGTTTTCTGCACTTAAATGCATTGTTTCTCTCAGCTGGCTCAACTCACCCTGTTGTGTTTGCTTTACTGCAACACACACACAGGAGAAAAATTGGTTCTTCTTTCCTAGTGGTGATGTCATATCACACCATGCTGAGAACCAATAGGGTGATGGTTCTGACTCCACCTTCTGTTATTCCGGCAGTTTTAAATTTAGTTGGTTTTCAGCAGCTCTCAAGAGAAGAACATGGGGTGAGAAAGATTTGTTTTGCTTCTGTTTTAAATAATGACCATTTTATCATTTGGAGAGAGAGTGCCTACTTATTAATAATAAATATATATATATTAGTTTATATGAATACTTATTCAAATTTTAAAAATCATTAATTTTTATATCCTACTTAATTTGGAATTACTAGTGTGGTTTGGAAAATAAAATTGATTAATTTTGATGCAGCAGATTAGTTTTCTTACAAACATTATTTTTGTATGCATTTTTCTTTTTACAGCATTCTAGCCAATAAGTAAATTGATTCCTCTTTTCTCTTATGTAAATAAAATTATTTGGATATATATATATTTGACCTTTTGACCCAAAGAATAAAAAGGGTTAGTGGCCAGAACGCAATGTACGCCATGAGGTTCTTTGATCCTCACTAAGTAACTTCTGTTGCTATGAAAATTAAAAATATTAATAAAATTAATTTAAAATATGGAAACATAAAAGGTAAATGAATTATATATCCAAATAATTTTATTTACATAAGAGAAAAGAGGAATCAATTTACTTATTGGCTAGAATGCTGTAAAAAGAAAAATGCATACAAAAATAATGTTTGTAAGAAAACTAATCTGCTGCATCAAAATTAATCAATTTTATTTTCCAAACCACACTAGTAATTCCAAATTAAGTAGGATATAAAAATTAATGATTTTTAAAATTTGAATAAGTATTCATATAAACTAATATATATATATTTATTATTAATAAGTAGGCACTCTCTCTCCAAATGATAAAATGGTCATTATTTAAAACAGAAGCAAAACAAATCTTTCTCACCCCATGTTCTTCTCTTGAGAGCTGCTGAAAACCAACTAAATTTAAAACTGCCGGAATAACAGAAGGTGGAGTCAGAACCATCACCCTATTGGTTCTCAGCATGGTGTGATATGACATCACCACTAGGAAAGAAGAACCAATTTTTCTCCTGTGTGTGTGTTGCAGTAAAGCAAACACAACAGGGTGAGTTGAGCCAGCTGAGAGAAACAATGCATTTAAGTGCAGAAAACGATCTTATTTAACATTTAAAAAGAAGTGATGTTTTTAACATCACCCCCCCCCCCCCCCAAAAAAAAAAAAAAAAAAAAAAAAAAAAAAAAACAGGCAGTCAGCAAAAAATTACACTGCTTGGCATGAAAATTGCCTCTGACACCATTTCAGCTTATTCTTATGTAAAATGACCTCCTGAATCCGAATAAGATGCCCATTTTGCCCTATCACTGATTGTTTTTTTAGTAATGGCCCCCTATTTTTATCATTTTTCGGTGATTTTATGGCTATAAATTTGATTTTTAGGAGGGCGGAGGATTATTTTAACTGTTAAATATCTTCTGAGGGGGTAAAGAGTTGGAAAATTCTAAAACATGGACATTAGCGACAAGGGAAACATTTTGGGAGGGATTTGCCACTGAAATTATGCATCACAAATCTTATATTTTTTTTAATCTATTAATATTTTTTAAACTATATATTTTTTTTGTTTTTAGGTGTTAAATTAATAATTTTTCATTCTTCAAATCAAATTCATGGTCATAAAATTATCAAACAGGGAAAGAAATTGAGGGAGGGGGTGGTGTTTCTAGAAAACGGTGGGTCACTGGGCAAAATGGGAGCCATATTCGGATTCAGGAGGTCATTTTACATAAAAATCAGCAAGAACAGTATCAGACCTCGAAATTTTTATTTATTATTTTTTTTTTTTGCAGAGCAGTGTTATCGGAAAACCGATACGCCAAATGATCCTAACCGAAATCCATTCAGCAACTCATTCAAACCCAGTGAACACAATAGCGATTAAACGTTTTATTCAATTGAGTTAAACATTTTTAAATATGTTATACGTATAATTTCTGCTCTTGTTGAAAGCAATGTGGAAATTTGATAGATAAACTATTGTGTTTACATATTCGAAGCACAGATATTAATTTTTTTATTAACTTGTTTAATATGTGTAAATAGTTCATTACTTCTTAGTATGCTTCATTAAAGAAACATCTTTCATTATTTTTATTTTATGCTACGGTTTTAATTAATTTAGAAAATAATTGAAGAAAAAAAAAATATATATATACCATATATATATATATATATATATAAAATGTTTTTTAAGTAACAAAAGCGCCAATTTCACTCAATTAAAACTGTGAGAAATAAAATAAATAAACAGTGAAGAATAACTGTAAATATAAATAAAAGTTTAATCTCATTCTTTTCTTTTTAATCAAATAAATTATATATATATATTAATGATAGTTTTTGAATGCTATCAATAAAGTTTAAAATTTTTCATTATTTTAAAATTCTCCTTCTGATACTATCCCTACAATAAAAGTTGTTATTCTTATCTTGAGAGAAGATTCCAATCGACATTTCCCTGAAAAATGGAAAATTATAATACAATTTTTTTTTTTCCTTTCTAGTCTAAAACATCTCAATTCCTTGAAATTATTAGATGAATGTAAACAAAACTATCCCTGGATCCTGGATTGACCAATTCTTCAAGTCTTTAGTCCTGCCATACACACTACTGTGTAACGTCATAAAAACAGAAAACTGAGTGCCGTTCCATCTTTGTTAGTTGAAACTTGGATAACTGTTATCTGATTTCGACAATAGTACATCCGGAAGTTGGTGAGCCACTAGGTAGGCTATAGTGACCACATTCGCCTTTGAAATGCCTAAAAGATAAAACGCATTGGGAAAATGTTATTCTGTAATAATGACAAACCTGTTGCCAGAGGTCAGCAGCATCTCACGCTTTTGAAGGAAAGTGATTTACAAAATTCAAGGAAAAAAAGGGAGAAAAACGACAGTCAATTGAAAGTATTCTGAATCAAAAGGTTTTCTTAGACTTATTTTTACCACATGTTACTTCCAAAAGTTTTCCGAAAAAAAAAAAAGCGATTATGTGAAATTTTTTTAAAAGAGATTTTTTCCTTCAAGTTAAATATAAACAACAATGAAAAACAAGACCTTCCGGCTTTTTCGGAAGGGTAGGTTGATTTCTTTTTCCTTATCAAGTAGAAGTCATTTTGTTTCAAAATGGCGGCTACAAATTATTAATGCACTTGGTAGAAATATTGATGTAGGCTATGCACATATGGAGTTTTAAGCAAATCGGTTCATAAATACACTTTTATGTGAATTTAAAATTTTCAAGTGGCCGGCGCTAGGAAAAAAAATGGTGGGTTAAGTTGACAAATATATGAAATGCGTTTGTGAGATAAGTCTACTGTACACACATAGTTCGAATTAATTCAAAATCTCAAAAGTCATTGTGTTGAAAAATTAAGTGGCTGCCACTTCGATAAAAATGGCAGAGAAAGTTGCTCATCTAAGATATCGTTGCAAATTTGAAAATAATTTTTTTTTTTTGTAGAAATTCTTTCCAAGAGGCTTAGTAAGTTGATAAAATGTTAGTTTCCTGCATTTCTAGTTTGTTTTAGCATTAAAATAGTCTAATTTTACCTTAAAAAAGGATTAAAAAGATCCAGTAACGCATGTAATGGATTTGGCGCCAAATTTGGCGACTTTTCCCCTATGGCGGCTTTTTTGGCGAGAAAATACTTATTATCGATATACCAAAGATGGACGCAATAACGTGATTGGTTCATGAGTTACGTGAATTTTCTAAATTTTTGTTGTTTGAATGATAAATCCATTTTTCAACTTTGATTTGAATTGATTAAGTATTTCTAAAGTTCCAGCAAACACATCGAAGATATTTGAAGCATAGGTTACTGTCCAACTGTGTTTCAAAAGTTTTTATTATGGCAAATTTTCAAGTGGCAGTCTAAGTGGCTGCGACTTGTAAAACAAAATAGCAAAACAACTTGCCCATTGAAATCATCCAGTACATTTGTACGATAAGTTCATTGTCCAGTTCTAGTTTAAATTAAATCAGAATTTCAAAAATTATAATCATAAGAAATTTTCAGGTGGCACCACTTGTAAGATATTTGAATGATAAATCTGTTAGGTACAAGTGCTATTTATAGAATTTCATGGCATTTTTTAGCCAAGTCAATATTTAATATTTTTCCCAACTTAAATTAAAATTAACTAGTTAAACTCTATGTAATGTTAGTTTTTTCTACTATAACTGAAAGTATAAAAATAATTAAATACCTCTACTCACTTAAATTAATATAAAACGATCTTTTGTTTATTTAGTTTTTGTTCATCCTTTATTTTTACAACCTTCTCATAGAACAGCTAAGTCTGCAACTGACCAACTTCATTTTTCACCATCAGGCGGCGCATCGTACTTCCGGTGACATCATATGACGCTTCTTCCGTCAACGTTGTGCGATCGCGACATGTGCCGTTCTCTGATTGGTTGTGCTAGTGGGCGTTAGCTCGTCGTTCATTTCTCGAGTGATATAAATACAGTTTCCTAGCTGAAGAGGTTGCTTCTTTTTGCTTCCTTCTGCCTGTTATTTTTGTCAGCCAGGTCGGCTGTTGCTGTCCGTTACATCGCGGGCGATGTTTTATTTTTCTTTGAATAGTGTTATCAATAGTTAAATTATACTACAGCTATGTACTTTCAGAAATAAGTTTTGATCTCATGTTTGCTGTGTTATCAGTGGTTTTTCAATGGCCAATGTAATATGTTTAAGAGTTTGTTTTTTTGACGACTTGAGCATGGTTTATTTAAACGTGAGTTGATAATTCTAAAGTAATTAATTTAATCAATATTTAAATTTCGATATATATACATTAAATTTATATTTATTTATTTTGTTAAGTTTGCTGTTAATGTTTGTTATTGTTATATATACAGTCAATAAATGTTAAGTTTAAAATGTAAAACTTTAGTCATTCTTGTTGTTTACACATGCACATATTAGTTTTTCTCTTCTCCATAGACAAGTTTTAATATAGCTTCCTCTAGTTCAGCACTCTGCTCGTTTAAAATATCGTTGGGCTTATAATTGACCCAACATTTGGGTTATGAGCCCAGGGTTATTTGCTTTTTTTTGTTTTATGGAGAGAATACTTGGATAGAACTTGTGTGCATTGTGTTTTTGGCTCAATTTTTTTGTATATATCCGATTTTTAAGTCGGGGGGGCCGCTGTTTTTTTTACTGAATAGTGAATTTTTCCATTTATAGTAAATTTTTTTGAGTTTAAGGAAGTTTTTTTAAAATATATAAAATTAGAAATTTACAACTTAGTTTTCTTTCCCTATTGAAAATGGCATATGTAACATATAATATTGAGAAATTTAATGCAAATAATTACAATAGTTGGTCAACTGATATTAAATATTTACTAATTGATAGAGGATTATGGGACATTATTGACAAAAAAATTGTTGTTCCTAAGGAAGTGACAGATACAATAACTGAGACTGATATCGCTAAAATTAAAGCCCGGTCAGATAATGCCTTATCTACCTTGTACTTAAATGTACAACCTGAATATAGAAAAATAATAGAGAATTGTGACAGCCCTATTGAGGCATGGGAAAAGATAAAGGCTAGTTATTGTCCAGATTCCAGGTCCTTCCATATGAAAATTTTTTCAGATCTTTTAGATTGTAAAATCAAATCAGATAAAAGTGTAGCTTTATATGCTGCTAGATTACTCAGATTATCAAACCAGCTCAGGTCGTTAAATCAAAATTTTGATGATGCAACATATAGCTGTTTTCAGCTACTTCGGTACCTACCGAGTAAATTTTATAGTATCGTACAAACGATTTTGCGGTGGCCAGACGATAAGTTTACCTTTAGCGAGATATTAACTGAGTTGTCTGCAGAAGAGTCGAGATTATGTTTAAGAGATGTAGACAAACAGGTTTATAATAAATTGCAAGCGAACATGACCGGATTAGACTACAATAGTGCTGGAAATAGTAAAGAGTGTTTTAGTGAAACAAGATGCAGTCGAAACAAGAGCCGAAATCAAGAAGGAAACTCCAGGGGACAATCGTATCATTGGAATGACCGCTTCCGGAGCCAGCGTTGTCGTCAGAATCGTTCCTCTTCCCGATCCAGTAGATGGGGAGACTCTACCCAGTCAGACCAGAATTGGCAAGGTAGAAGAGACCAGAGTCCGGATGCCAGGAGGAATTTCAATAGACGTGGAGGTGGACAAAGAACTTTTAAGTCAGGTTGTAACTTTTCAAATCTTTTACTTGTAACTCAATCTTGTTTATCTGAATCTAATAGTGAAGGTTCTTGGATTTTCGATTCCGGGGCCTCACAACATTTTTGTTATCATAAAAATTTGTTTTGTTATTATAAACCATTATTTAATGAAAAAATGTCTGTTGCAGTAAAAGATGTAAATGTTGATATAGAGAAAGTAGGAAAAGTTAAACTTAGAATTGGTCACAGAATTTGGACTTTTGAAAATGTTATGTATTCCCCTAAATTACGTCGAAATCTGATCTCGGGTCCAGCATTAGATAAGAAAGGATGCCGGTTTATTGGTGGCAATGGTGGAATTAAAATATATAGAAATAATTGCTTTTTGTTTAAAGCCCATTTAAAGAAGGGTATTTATCATGTTTTTGCTAAGCCTGTTAATTCTAAACGTAAAAATGTAACTTTTGAAATCTCCGTAGTGGAGAAAAATAGTGTTAATGTATGGCATAAAAGATTTGGGCATATTAGTCCAAGTATACTTGAACATACTTTTAAAGAAAAAAGAGTTAAGGGCAAGGGTGGCGCCAGCTAGGGGGCCGGGGGGGTCACAGACTCCCCCCGTCGGGGAGTCTGTGATCCCCATCGGGGCATACTCCTAAAATTTCTCGGGAGAAAAAATACAAAATTTTCAGTTTTTCAACTTTTGGCAGCATTTTTCTTTCCTTGTACAACTTTGGAGCATTCCAGTTTTTCCATTCTATATTCAATAGAAGAAAGTATTGGATTCTTAAAAATTTTCAGCTTCCAGTTTTCCATGAATATAGACATTTTGAGAGGTCCAGAACACGTTTTGACCACAATATTTTTAGAAAATGCCTGTCTGTGGCACGATGATCTCCAAAACCACGAGGAGTACTAACAAATGGAATGGTACAAATATTAACAGTATTGCAGTTTTTGATAAATACTTATATAATAAACTCTCTTTATGTAGTGCCCCCCTGTCGGGGAGGTGGTGTCCCCCCGTCGGGGAATTTCTGGTGCCATTACTGGTTAAGGGTTTGGATAGTTTAAATATAAAGGACTTTAATTGTGAAACCTGCCAGTTAAATAAGTTTAAGACTGTTTCACATAAGCACTTGGGACAAATAAGGTCAAGACGTCCATTAGAACTAATATATGCTGACTTGTGGGGTCCATGTAAAGTTGAAGGCAGACGCGGAGAAAACTACTTTCTTTCTATTATAGATGATTTCTCGCGCCATGTCAACCTTTACCCACTTAAAGTTAAGTCAGATGCAGTAGATGTCATTATACGGCATATTAATCGTGCTGAAAAGTTTTTGGATGTTAATGTCAAGTTTTTTCGTTCTGACAATGGGGGAGAGTTTGTAAATAGTCAGCTTGAAGAATTCTTTGAAAGTAAAGGTATAGACCATGAACTGACAAATATATACACCCCCAACAAAATGGAGTTGTCGAACGATTTAATCAGACTGCGGCTGACGGAATGAGAACCATTCTTAGCGAAAGCGGAATGAATAAAAGTTTTTGGCCTGAAGCTGCCATGTATTTTGTATACACATGGAATAGAATTTGTCCTAAGACCTTACTTAAAACTCCTTGTGAGCTCTATACTGGATTCATGCCATCTGTTAAACACCTAAAGCCTTTCGGAGTAACTGCTTATGTTGGCACACCGAGACAGAGAAGAAATAAATTAGACCCTAAAGCCACTAAAGGATATATGGTTGGATATGCATCTCGAACAAGAGGTTATAAAATTTGGTTACCTGAAAAGGATAAAATAATAGAAACTCTTAATGTAAAGTTTAATGAGTCAGTTTTTTACAATCCAAATGGTAGCGACAGTGGAGCAGTGCTAGAGCCCGAAGAGTTTTACATTGTACCACCTTTTGACGCTGACCGCTATAATCCTGTCTTAAGTGACCAAAAGGATAGCGAAGTTTTCAGTGACATAAGTGAAGAAGAAGAAACTTGTGGTAAGACTCAAGATGCACAAGGTAGCTACTGGATTAGACATGCTTCTACTCGTCCCACGGGAAATAAAACTGACATTTATTACTATCCTGAGAATAAAGGTGACCATTTAAGATCGTTAAATGACGTAAAAGTTTATTGCCAGAAAAATAACATTTATTTTAATCCTGAGGACTTTGACTTTAGTGGCAAAAATAAATTTTGTGGGAAAATTTTTAGTCCTGATCCATCAACTAGTTCTACTTTAAATCCAGTTTCACATTTTACAGCCAGAAAAGTAATTTGACTAGACACATAAGAATTCCCAATACTTTCAATCAAGCCATAAAGTCTCCTGAGTGTGAATACTGGCAAGAAGCCATGAATAAAGAAATTGCAGTTATGAGGAAGCGTGAAGTGTCAAATGGTAGCGACAGTGGAGCAGTGCTAGAGCCCGAAGAGTTTTACATTGTACCACCTTTTGATGCTGACCGCTATAATCCTGTCTTAAGTGACCAAAAGGATAGCGAAGTTTTCAGTGACATAAGTGAAGAAGAAGAAACTTGTGGTAAGACTCAAGATGCACAAGGTAGCTACTGGATTAGACATGCTTCTACTCGTCCCACGGGAAATAAAACTGACATTTATTACTATCCTGAGAATAAAGGTGACCATTTAAGATCGTTAAATGACGTAAAAGTTTATTGCCAGAAAAATAACATTTATTTTAATCCTGAGGACTTTGACTTTAGTGGCAAAAATAAATTTTGTGGGAAAATTTTTAGTCCTGATCCATCAACTAGTTCTACTTTAAATCCAGTTTCACATTTTACAGCCAGAAAAGTAATTTGACTAGACACATAAGAATTCCCAATACTTTCAATCAAGCCATAAAGTCTCCTGAGTGTGAATACTGGCAAGAAGCCATGAATAAAGAAATTGCAGTTATGAGGAAGCGTGAAGTGTGGCACTTAGAAAAATTACCTCCAAATTGTACGCCTGTAGGCAATAGGTTGGGTCTTTACAATTAAAAGAGACGAAAAAGGCCAGATAGCTAAATTCAAAGCCAGATTAGTAGCACAAGGCTTTAAGCAGATTAAAGGAGAAACTTATGAAGAGACATTCAGCCCAGTAGTTAATTTTGCTGTAATTCGTTTCTTTTTTTCCCTATTAGTTTCTTATTTAGGCTGGACCCACATACAATGTGATGTTGCTAGCGCTTACCTTTATGCTCCACTCAGTGAAACGATCTATATGAATCAACCTCAGGGATTTATTGAAAAGGATAAAGAAGAATATTTTTGTAAATTGGATAAGGCTTTATATGGCTTGCATCAGTCTGGTTGAGAATGGTTCTATGAAATGCATAAAGTTCTTGTTTCTATTGGTTTTAAAAAGTTTGAATCTTGTAATTGTGTATATATTCTTAATAATGAAATTGTTTTATTACTATATGTGGACGACATCGTAGTCTTTGGTCGGAACATTGAAATCATTAATAAAACTTTAGATTTATTGTGTAAGCATTTTGAACTAAAAGTCCTAGGAAAAACTAGAAAACTTTTAGGTGTAGAGTTCGATGAAACTGGTGATTGTCTTGAAATGCATCAAATGCAATATATAGAGGATGTTTATGAGAGATTTAAAAACTTTAATATTCCCGTTTCATCACTGCCCATTGCTAAAGGCACTGTTTTTTCTAAGTCAAATTGCCCGACCAAGGATTGCGAAGTCCGTGAAATGTCGAAGATTCCTTATCGTAACTTATTGAGATGTTTATCTTTTTTGTGTAACCGAACTCGACCAGACATTAGTTATGCAGTTAATATCTATAGCCAATTCCAACAAAATCCAGGTAGAATTCATTGGGAAGGTTTATTAAAGCTTCTTGGTTATGTTAAAAATACTCAATCTTATAAATTAAAATTTAATTGTAAAAAGCCCCAATTATTTGTTTATTCTGACGCTGACTTTGCAGCCAACCGAGATGATCGTACCTCCTTAGGAGGACAACTAGTTTTATTAGATAACTCTCCGGTTGATTGGCGAACCTTTAAAGAGAAGTCAGTAAGTCTTTCTACAATGGAGGCAGAATTTATTGCCATGACAGAAACATCTAAAAATCTCTTATGGTTTGATAGGATAATCACTGAGTGTAGCATTTTTCATTTTATTAATAATAAACCTAAATCAGTTTTATATATGGATAATCAGGCTGCTATAGATTTTGTTCGTTCTCCTATAGAAAATCACAGGTCGAAACATATTGATGTAAAATTATTTTTTGTTAGAGACCTTGTGAAAGATAATATATTTGAATTAAAATTTGTAAAAAGTGAACATAATTTATCTGATATCTTTACTAAACCATTAACTAAGCAAGAATTGATAAGTTTTATAAGTACTCTATTTAGTAAATAAAATTAAATTTAATTATACTTACCATTTAAAAAATTAACTGTTTGATAAATATAAATTTTTTCTTAAACTGTTCATTACATTTGTATGAACATGTTTTTTGCTTATGTAACTAAAGTTACTAAGTTTTTTTTGATGCCACTAAATGTGGTGATATGGGGGTTTGTCAGTCTTGTGTGAATTACTAGACATTTAAATTTTTGGCACATTGTTTTAGATTTTTGTATGCAAATGATTTAGCACATTGTCTTAAAATTTTTCTTAAATGCACATTGTTTTAAAGTTTTCTTGTTTTGCATAATGTAACTTTGTATAGATTTTGATTAATAGTATATATATATATTGTGTAAACTTTTTCTAGACTTTTCTTAGTCTTTTCAATGTTTTTTAGATGCATTGGATAAACATTCATTTAAAATGCATATTGGCTTTTTTGTGGACTTGATAAACTGGACATTCTTCAGGTTTTTTTTTGGATGAAAACTTGTATCTTGATTGGACTCTTCACATCGTAGTCAAATGAAAAACCAAAATACTTGCTGTAGTGGTGTTGTGCATTATTGAAGTTAAAAAAAAAAAAAAAAATGTGATATTGAAATGGGTGTTTTTGTGTTGGTTACTAAAGAAAATTTTTGTTATAATCTTTAATATTCTAATGGTTGTAATATGGGTTGTTAAATGTGTTCTTTGTTAGCCATGCTCAAGCATTTAAATTTTTTTTTACCTTAAGTTTAAGGTATGGTCAGTTTTTCTTGGGAATGTTCGTGCTTGTTCTAATAAAAAAATGGCCATGAGGGGGGGCCTCTTGTTAGGTACAAGTGCTATTTATAGAATTTCATGGCATTTTTTAGCCAAGTCAATATTTAATATTTTTCCCAACTTAAATTAAAATTAACTAGTTAAACTCTATGTAATGTTAGTTTTTTCTACTATAACTGAAAATATAAAAATAATTAAATACCTCTACTCACTTAAATTAATATAAAACGATCTTTTGTTTATTTAGTTTTTGTTCATCCTTTATTTTTACAACCTTCTCATAGAACAGCTAAGTCTGCAACTGACCTAACTTCGTTTTTCACCATCAGGCGGCGCATTGTATTTCCGGTGACGTCATATGACGCTTCTTCCGTCAACGTTGTGCGATCGCGACATGTGCCGTTCTCTGATTGGTTGTGCTAGTGGGCGTTAGCTCGTCGTTCATTTCGCGAGTGATATAAATACAGTTTCCTAGATGAAGAGGTTGCTTCTTTTTGCTTCCTTCTGCCTGTTATTTTTATCAGCCAGGTCGGCTGTTTCTGTCCGTTACATCGCGGGTGATGTTTTATTTTTCTTTGAATAGTGTTATCAATAGTTAAATTATACTACAGCTATGTATTTTCGGAAATAAGTTTTGATCTCATGTTTGCTGTGTTATCAGTGGTTTTTCAATGGCCAATGTAATATGTTTAAGAGTTTGTTTTTTTGACGACTTGAGCATGGTTTATTTAAACGTGAGTTGATAATTCTAAAGTAATTAATTTAATCAATATTTAAATTTCGATATATATACATTAAATTTATATTTATTTATTTTGTTAAGTTTGCTGTTAATGTTTGTTATTGTTATATATACAGTCAATAAATGTTAAGTTTAAAATGTAAAACTTTAGTCATTCTTGTTGTTTACACATGCACATATTAGTTTTTCTCTTCTCCATAGACAAGTTTTAATATAGCTTCCTCTAGTTCAGCACTCTGCTCGTTTAAAATATTGTTGGGCTTATAATTGACCCAACAAAATCCACTACCCAAACTTGAAGCGAATTGATTCTGTCTTACTAAAGTTACCATAATGACAAATTTTCAAGTGGCCGCCACTTGAAAATAAAATTGCCGATCAAGTCATCAAGAGAACTTATCCTAGATATTTGAACCAAAAGCTCACTAACCAGCTTTTATTTGAATTAGTTTAGTATTTTAAAAGTTATCGTGATGGCATATTTTCACGTGGCAGTGTGATTTCAAGTGGCTGGAACTTAGACACAAGATGTCGGGACAAGTTGCCTAGTGAAAACATTCAAGATAATTATATAATAATATCACTGTCAAAATTTGGTTCGATTTGAAGTATTATTTCAAAAGTTATCGTGATTTTAAATTTTCAAGTATGAGCTTGATTTCAAGTGACCGCACTTAACTTAAGATATCTGCCACTTTATTAAAAATGTCGGATATAGTTTATTAATAAACTTCATTGAGATCCTTATGTGGTCTGTATTTACATCAAAATTCAAACAATTTCGGAATACGCTTTTTACAATTTAAATTTGAAATTTTCAAGTGGTCTCCACTTGAAAACAAAATGGCGGGGCAACTTGGTTAACAAACTCATCTAAGATATTTATAACATAAGTTAAGACACTGTTCAAATTTGGTTCCATTTGGAGTATTATTTCGGAAGTTATCATGGTTTTAAATTTTCAAGTGGTGGCCTAATTTCAAGTGGTCCCGCTTAACTTAAGATATCCGCCACTTATTAAAAATGGCAGATAAAGTTCATTTATAAAGTTATTTGAGACACTTGTGTAATCTATGTATACATCAAAATTAAAAAAAATTCGGAATACGCTTTTTACAATTTGAATTTGAAAATTTCAAGTGGTCTCCACTTGAAAACAAAATGGCGGAGCAACTTGGTTAACAAACTCATCTAAGATATTTATAAGATAAGTTAAGACACTGTTCAAATTTGGTTCGATTTGGAGTATTATTTCGGAAGTTATAGGGATTTTAAATTTTCAAGTGGTAGCCTGATTTCAAGTGGTCCCGTTTAACTTAAAATATCTGCCACTTTATTGAAAATGGCGGATATACTTCATTAATAAACATCATTGAGACCCTCATGTGACCTGTATTTACAACAAAATTCAAGCAAATCTTGCTTTAAATATGCTTTTTACAATGTCGGTTTGAAATTTTCAAGTGGCTGCCACTTGAAAACAAAGGTCGGAGCAACTTGGTTAACGAACTCATCCAAGATATTTATAAGATTAGTTCACTGTCCAAATTTGGTTCGATTTCGAGTATTATTTCGGGAGTTATCGTGATGACAAAATTTTCATTATAGATATATATATATATATATAGATAAACGAAGTGATTGCAATAGGTCGATTTCTAAAGAAATCAACCTAAAAGCAGAGGATTGGATTGGATTTGGGAATAAGGCCGATTGACTGCTGTAGGTCCTAGGCCTGAAGGGGAGTGCCCTCCGTGGGGGTCTTTCTAAGGGGTCCTAGCCCATATTTATGCAAGTTTCGGAGAAAACCACGGAAAACTCTGAATGGCTAGGCTGACGAGCCCAACCTGGGATCGAACCCGGCACTTCACGTCTACCAGCTTTGAGCGTAGAACCGCTCGGCCGCTGGTGGGTTACAATAATACGTAAATGGATTTTTACGTATGGGGTCAGTCTAATGGGGTCATGTGGTCTTACGTACCCCCCCCCCCCAAAAAAAAAAAAAAAAAAAAAAAAACAGAGGATTTTACAGAATCTGTAACAAATGAAGAAGGCAATCACTAAAACTAATACTTGACTTCTATTTCAAATTTTTAAATATTAAAATGAAAATTGTAATACACAATTTTATTTGTGTCATGATTTCAAAGTTATGTAATTTACTGTTCAACAGAAAAAAAAAATATCTATATATATTAAAGCAAAATCTATATAAGATTTGATAAATTACTTTAAAAATTACAAAAATTGTAGCTTATTATTTTAACATTTTATTTTAATTATATTTTATTAGTGCAGAGGACTATTAGTTTCGATCATGATAACTCATATCTCATGTAAAAATAGGGATATTCAAATTACTGCACAGGAACACTTCGTCTATTTCATTTGCAGTGTTGCTCGAAGTATTCTTTTGATCGCAGATGAAATAATATCAAGCCAATGCCGTTATATTCTTGCACAGGTTAAAGAGTCACATCATTATTACGTACTATATCGGGGGGAAAAAAATATCACATCCTTTTTTGCGACTGCTGCCTGCCGCTATCCCTTCAAGAATGACAGGGGAATACATCCACGCTGGAGCGGAAATGCTCCCACAGGCCTCTGTCCTTGTTGATAGCTGATGAGCTTGTGTGGTCTTTCTCTCTCATCAGAGTATACGTTCTCTCCTTCTCATCCATATGGATGCGCCTCATGCGTTAAAATATTTTTTTATAAGTATATTCTTCATCTCTAACTTTAATCTTTTATTCGAAAATATTTTTGCTAGAGCTATATTTTAATTTTGTATGATATTTTTTACATTAAAATTCTATTTTTAATAATTTTATATATTTTTTAAAAGGATGCCAAGGTGACACTCATTTTAAATTCCACAGAAGATTGCCTCCAGAATTTTGAAAATTTGGAATGCCGGTAAAATTCTTGAGCGTCCCTTGGAACTGGGGTGAATGCACTAAGTTGAACTCTTTATTTTCTGTGGGAGGTATAAGAAAAGAAAATGGCTAGATTTTGAAGCTGAAAATATTTTCTTGAATATATTTTTTCACACAATCTTAAGATATTTTAATAGTTCTGGACATTATTAATTTTGATTTTATTTGAATTTTTTTAGCATTTTAATTGATTATTTTTCTTAAAGCCTTCTTTTAAAAACGATTGTTTTTAAAAACGTTTTTTTCTGAGTATTTCTATTCAGAATTATGAAGTAAGCTATGTTAAAACTATTTTGTAGTTTTAACAATATGATAAGTTTCCAAAATGGGAGATGATGGGCACTTAATGGGGGTAGAATAGATGTCGATAAACTACAAAACCCTTTTAAATTAATTTTCATGATCCTTGTTTGTTATAATTTAAGAAAAGAACTTTTTATTTCATATCCATTGTTTTAAGCCCCTGCACTCAAACGAGCTATTCTTACTGATTTTTTTTTTTTTTTTTTTTTTTTATGCAATAAAAACAGACACCTTTTTTTTTTAATTAAAAAAAAAAAAAAAAAAAAAAAAAAAAAAATAGATTTTACATCACAAACTTTTTGAGAAAATTAATAACGAAACTAAAATATTTAATGTAAAAAAAAAAAAAAAACATTTATCCTAATTACTTGCAGAGAAAAAAATTCTTAATTAAATGTTCCCGCTATGGGAGCTTTGGCACCTAATGAGTTAAATAAAATGGACAGCAAATGAAACTCAACATAACTTAATCAAAACACAAACAGAAATACACAGATTCATTCAACAGCTGGTCTTTATATACAGTCGGTAACAAAAGTGTCCGAACACTAGCAAAAATTCCTGTCTAAAAAAAGTACACTTCATACGGTATAGTTAAATAAATCCTTATTGAATCATGTTCTTAGACTGACTAAGAACAGAATTCGACAAGGATTTATTTAACAAAACCATATGAAGTGTACTTTTTTACATAGGAATTTTTGCTAGTGTTCGGACACTTTGTTACCGACTGTACTGTGCAAAGGATTGCATTTAACAACCAATAATAGCTGATCAAAATCATGTCACTGACATATGAACTAGTGATCACTACACTATCTACGGACAGAAAACGTCAACATAGCAGCCAGAAGGAAAAATCGCCGATGCATGCGTGTGAAGAAAGGCAAACATCCATAAACAAAGTTATCAAGTTTCAGTTAAAGATTACACTTCTCTTTTGAATAAAAATGTAAGTAATGTATTTTAACAATAATTAAATGTGTTTCTATGGTATTTAGACATGGCATAATATATTAAGGTGAATTTTTTCAAATCTAAACAGTGCCCAAAAACGAACTTTAATTTCATTTGTTGGCATTACCATTTAAAGTTACTTAAGCATTCAATATATTATATTTAGCTTTGTCTATGTTGTTTTTCCATTAAAACTTAATTTTCCAACAAAAACTATACACAGCAACTTAATTATATTTTGCTAGCATATATTTCAGTATACTGGGCTGTGCAATGTCTAATCAGCTCTTGATTTTGATAAATTTTCGAGGTTTTTTTTTTTCTAATACATATCTACCTAACTGTATCATAAGTTTTGATACAAATATAAAGGAGTTAAAATAAAAAACTTTGTAATCAAACTTAAATGTAAAGGTAAAATAAAACTTTAAGGTGATTTAATTTTAATATATTGTACCTTTTATTTGAAATGATCACCTTTTGACCAAATACAGGCTTTAAGTCTCTTAGGTTAATCATCTGTCAAGGCATGCACAATTTTCATGAAAATTTCCATTGCTGCTTTCCTTAAAGAATGTTTAAAACTTTTCAAAATGGGTTGCCCTTTTTGGCATACCTTGGCTTTCAATACTAACCGCACTTTATAATTTTAATTTTGACTGTTGGAAAGCCAATCTTTGTTTTCTATGAAGTTCGGCACATTCCCTTTTAACCACCACTATGAGCAGGAGCAGAATCCTGTTGAAAAGTCTAACTGTGTCCATTGAACAGATTTACCTCCAGGGGCCTCAATATTGGTTCTAAGATAGTATCTTGATAAACTTTTGTGCTCCTTTTTTGCAAAAATGAATCTCTGTTCTGCGATGCCTTCATAGCTGACAACCCATCAAATTATTACGGAAGCCGGATTATGAGCTCTCTGTATATATTTTATATTTTTCTTCAGCATTCCTTGCACATACACGGTTATTCTGGCAGTCAAAGGATTCTTTAACAATAAACATTTTTTCAATGGCTATTATGAGCCTGTTGCTGCAATAGTGCTTTTGCTTTAAAGTATCTCTCTGACACTTTAATTCATCTGTAAGAAAATGGCCAATTATTCTTCAATAACTGTTTAGTCTAAGGTCTTCATTTATTATACAACACATTGTTCTTTTTGACGCAGTCATCTGTTTAGCAAGAGTCTTCTTTCGACAACAATTTCAATAATTTCTCTTCCTGATTGCTTTGACGAGAGTTGGTGTTCTCACAGATCACGAATGACTGCTTCTAGAATGTCTGCCCTGCTGTTAGTCTCAGAAAAATATCTTAATTGTTCAATAAATGAATAAATAACTTTTTGATGCCTAAGTATTTAACAGCCTTAAAAATGTCCAACAGACTCTCTTCTTTTTTATGCAAAAAATAACTGCTGCACACATGTTCTATGTTCGTTCCACAGTGCTAAAACTCTAGCTGATTTATAACAAAATGCATGATAGACTACAATGTTTTAAAAAATGTAGTCAATCTCCAATAACAAAATTTAAAAATCATTTTTGCATTTGAATTACAGCAAACGATCTCAAATTTTTGCATTAGAACTTACTTATGACATGATTAGATAGATGTTAAGGGCAGTTTCATTTTAAAATTATCTGATTTTGAAAAGCATGTTAAATAATTTTCTGAAATTTTGATAGAACTTAGAAAATAATAGAATATACAGAACACAACCTACTTCATTTGAAATTCAACTTATCAAAGCATTTTACTTTACTGATTTGTTCACAAAGAGAATCTTTTCTTTTATTCAGTCCCTGTGACAAAATAATTTATTTAGAAGGGAAAAGAAAAATAAGTGCAGTAGTTCGACCAGTAAAGTGGTTGATAAAAGGGAGGGGGAGATAGTATTTCTACCAATTATAAATAAAAGCTGCCAAAAAAGAAAATGACTCTCTTCATTAGAGATTAGTCTCATTACACTTCTACTGAATTTGAGAATATCAGTTGGCTTTTACAACTCCCTTTTCTATGAAAATAGGATTTTTTCCATTCTCTATAATTGTGAATTGCACTAGAAAAAAAAAAAAAAAGTCTGGCATTATGATAAAAAGAAAGGAGAGAAAAATATGCCAATAGAATTCTAGTTTGAAATGTCAGTGTTTGTTATGTACTCGTTTATTTTCTTTCCTTCCATTACTCTTTTCAAAAAATAGTAATAGTGTATGTTTACAATCCACAGTGATTAAGCAGGGATGGGCGGCAAGCACAGTTCACAGAAATCCAGCAAAAAAAAGCAGATATGCATTTATGGATTGTCTTTTTAAAATATATTTGAAATACAAACTAGTGTCATTTTAAAGTATTGAAATACTTTTATGAGAAAATTTTTACCTTTTACAGGATTTATACCTACAAAATGATAATAGAAAATAACAATAAATTTTTTTATACAATAGTTTTATTTTTGAAATATGCATTTTCAAATCAAAATGAGTATCTATAACTTACATAAATTTTGATATGGCAATATATTAGGTAAAAAAAAAAAAAAAGAAAGAAAGAAAGAAACAGGTAGTTGAAAATGACAAAAGCAATATTTGAAAAAATAAATAAATAAATGCAAGTTTAAGTTAAAAGTGAAACAAAACTGATCATGAAATGCAAAGCAACAGCTGACAATGTTTGATGAATTTTCAGATTGCTTTTCCCGACTTTTCTATTTTCTATTTATAGATATACACATAAGTACATTTTTTATTAAAAAAATAAGCTTGTGTGCTAATTTAGCTAACTGCTGAAAAACCTATTTACAGTCAATGAAATACATATTTATAAAAACAGTATCTTAATATACTCAAATAATTCTGTACAAATTACAACAGACATAACACAAAATAGCTAATTCTTGTGCAGCACATAATTCAAGAGGAATCTGAACTTTCAGAAGGAGACTCTGGTTCACGAAAAAGCCGTTTAGCTTCGAGTTTGGCTTTAATGTTTTGAAGTCGAGTAAGGATAGAAGCATAATCAAAACAGCCCCTTTTCTCACCAAATGGATCCTGAAACAATAAATTATGATAATTAATGAAAACAGCTATAATTAAATTTCAATAGAAATTTGCAAACTAATATCTTGTACTTTAACTTAATTAGAAAAGGATATGATAACATTAACTTAACTTTATACCTAACAAATTATCCTTTTATAGTAGCACTTACTTTAAAATTTCAAATATATTTCGAGCGCACTCGCGCTCATCATCAGTGCTTTCTAGTGGTTTCATCTCTGTTTACATCGTTCTTCATCTCGGGATCTTCGTAGAAGGATCATCCCGGGATCTTCGTATCTCGTAAGATCCCGAGATGAAGAACGATGTAAACAGAGATGAAACCACTAGAAAGCACTGATGATGAGCGCGAGTGTGCTCGAAATATATTTGAAATTTTAAAGTAAGTGCTACTATAAAAGGATAATTTGTTAGGTATAAAGTTAAGTTAATATCTTGTAATTTTATTTTAAATCGCCTTTTTCTTTTAACCTGCAATTTTACCTGTTTTTAAATTTGAAAACCACTTGACCTTGAATAAATCTGAGAGTATGTCAAACAAATTTAGACAGAAGTTTCACCGGGCTTTTGAAAAATGTTTCATAAATATTTATTATTTTATCTTACAAACGTGCAATAATTATTTTTATCTTAATATACATACATATATATAGGGGAGACCCGTCTACCTAGGACCACTTTTTTTCAATGCCCAAAAACAGAGCCCTTGACCTGTTTAAAATTACAAACTGATATGTACATATCTTTAGGACTAATTACTTCCAATTGGGATTAATATAAATACCTAAAATAATAAATTCCGACAAATAGAAGGTTTTTAAAAAAAACTTCACTCGTGGCCCTAGGTACAAGACCCTCACTGTACCTGGGGCCAGACCTCATTATACCTAGGGCCATTCTCTTAAATTTAGATTTCACTTTGTGATGAATAGAAAATAAGCACATAAACATGTATTTTATAAAAGAAACAATAGGTAATATATTTATTTCATATAATAATTATCATGTTGTTGCCTTAATTTGAAACACAAAATTTTTCGCTTTTTTTTTTTCATTGGGATATTCTAGCAGAATGTTTTTTTTTCTTCAATTTTTTCCTGGAGTGGAGTGTCTCTTGAATTTCTAGATCTCTCTGGTTTTTGGTCACATCTTTTCTTTGATGTGGGAGGTTTTGCTTAGGTTTGTACCTGTTAAAGCATGACATACAAAAAAATGTTAGATGCTGAATGTTTCAAAATTTCAACAGGACACGAAACAGAGACATCCAGTTCAATCACTGTTGGTTCACTTACATTTGAACTTAAACATTCATCCTCAGTGAATGTGTTTTGATTCATTAGCCATATGCCGGATACACGAAAGCCTGATAGAATGTTTACAGGAGTAAAGGCCGACAGATAGGACTTGCCAACATTTTCAGCAACGTCATATATAGTGATTGGTTTACCAGATTTGCCAGCATCCAATTACTACAGACTGTACTGTGTTTCTTAACACTTTCGCGATCCCTGACGTAGATTTAAGTGATTTGAAAATATAAAACTCCACCAGTGGGCACTTCTTTTGCAATTTGTATGTTATTTGTTTCTAAAAAATATACACAGTATTCATATTTGTACAATCAGTATACTATGGATGCAAATACTTTGATTAGAGAGAGTATGATTACAATGCATATCCATTTGTAATATAAATGTGAATACGGAAAAATTTGTTTTGAAAAATTGTAACTTATGAGAAAAACGACCACAGGCAGACCTTACTGTCAAAAAGACAAAAACATGCGGTTGCGAAAGTGTTAAAAGGTCCAAACACACTGGCCCTATGTACAAGGCAGCTGTGTGACCCTAGGTACAAGTTTTGGTAATTTCATTCAAAATGCTGTCCACTAAAACATTCACAGGCAGAGAAGACTAATTAAATATCTCATTCATTGCTCAATATAAAAAGCAAAATTATACACTAGAAATGAAAGAAAAATATTTGACTTGCCTTTGTAAAATAGCAAAAGAGATGAGCTACAAAATTTTACTTCAAACCATGAAAATTCGTTCTCTACGTGTAACTTGTCAAAACTTCCTCCTCAAAAATTCCAAAGTAGTTGTAAAAGTAGCAATTGGTGTTGTTACTTGCTCAATTGAGTATTAAAACTTAAAACTTATTCAAATAAAGTGGACTTGTTACTTGCCCAATTGAGTATTAAAACTTAAAAATTATTCAAATAAAGTGGACTGGCCCTAAGTACACGGGTCTCCCCTATATATGTAATGATATAAAGAGAGGTGTGTACACATCTTAGAAAAGGAATGAGGAGTCCATCAGTTTAACTAATAACCCTTTATTAAGTTCAAGGTGCAGACATCGGCCAGGTGATAGACATCCTGAGTGGGTAGCCCAGAAATAATACCGATGGTGCCAATGGTCGGCAATCATCTGCCATAGCCGTAGGGACCCCGTTAGGATGATTTACATAATGCAATAAGATTTAACATAAATCTATTAGTCCAGTCAATACAGGGAAAAAAGCCCCGATTAACGTGTGCTCTTGCTTAAATACTGCTTATTTTGACGCGAACCTAAACTCCCTCTATGAATTCTAATTGGACAGTTAGCTGAGCTAGTTCTCGCCTATACTTTATCACTGGCCAGCTTAGCTCACACCCTGATATCTGAGATTAAGTAATTTGCATTGTTTTGCTGTTAAAACTGACAATTGTGTAATTTTTATTCTAAAAGTTTTTCTCATATACGATTCCCGCGTTATGACGAGCTATGTTGTAAAACTAATTTCCCATGGGCTCTAGAATAGAATTCCCATTAAGATGTTCTTAAATTTAAGAATTATTCTGAGATATTAATATTAAGCTATCACTGAATATTAATTTAAAATAATAATTTAAAATCTTAATTCTTTTTATCCTCTCATATATATATATTAATACTTGAACTGATTTAAGTTGTCAAGAATTTTATGAGCAAAACATATGCAGTAATAATCTTATTATAGAAATAGAATATAGAAAATCTAAAGAACTTGTCAATGATTTTGATGAAATTTGTTACAAAAACATTGTATAACAATATTTCTGAAATTTTTAAATACTTACCAGCATATGCTGTTTAGTCAAATGCAAATTTGCCTTGGCACTAGATTCATAATAGTCATAAAATTCAGGGAAAGATTTCTCCATAACATCCCTAAAATAAAATAAATATTTATATATATATATTTAATGATATAATAAAGATGATCTATTAAGCATAGTAGAAGTCAAGCAACAGATACAAGATCACTAAAACACCAATGACCAATAAGATTTAATAAATTTTTTATCAGTGGATGAAATACACTAATGTAAAGAAACCAGATCCACTAATCAACAGCCTGCAAAACAAATGAATCAATAAAGTAACACAACAAATCCCAACTCAAAACCATAAACTTATCAAAATTAATGAAAAAATAACCTAAGAAACACAAGATAGGAAGGAAGGAGGCAGGCGGCAAGACTTGTGACTTGCCTGTGGGATTAAACTAGTTTCACGACGGCAACACTTACCCAGCCTGCCACGACCAGAACAGGAACCATATGGATTTAAAAAAGCAAAATTTCAAAGCAGGTGAATAACAATGAAACCACGAAGCAACAATGAAATTCACTGATTGATTAGAATTTTAAATATAGTTGACAACTCAAAAAAGAAGAAACTGAAATTTTAGTGGAAAAAGAAAGTTTGCATAGTGATACTAAGTAAATGCAACAAGCCTTCTGCCTTTTTTTTTTTTTATTTAATTTCACAAACCCACCCAACCATCCAGCCTTACAACACCACCCCACCTCCGTAATTAAACATCTGCCCACCCAACCGCTACCTTTTTTATTGTCTTTTATTATTTTATAATTTTTTTTGTTGATATACACAAAAGTGTACACAGCTTTTTTTTTTTTTTTGTACTGACAGAGACATGGTTAAGGATATAAAATAGAAAATACAAAGTTTTTAGAAAAACCCATTTTAGCAGTGGCTGTGATCAGGTTATTAATATTCTTGTTTTTAAACTTCGCAGAGCATAAATGATTAATTCGAAATAAATGGTTAATGATGATGTTTCTAAATACCAAAAGATGCAGACATGAATTAAAATGTGTAAATAAGTTTACTTTAAAACTAAAATCTTGTCGTTTGTCATTGATATCTATGTAAATTTTATTACCATCGATGATTATTTTGAGGTCTAAAAAGTTAATTGATTGATTAGTTAGAGTATTTTGAGTTAGCTTTAAATTAGGTTGATAATTTAAGGAATAGTCATTTTGTGAGTGCTTGTTGAGGTAAAATACAATAATATCATCGATGTAACGATAAAATCGAACATCATCATTGCAAATTTGCTTTTCATAATAATAATGATAGAGATCTGCCAAAATACTGGAGCTACAACCTCCTTGTGGGATGCCTAATTGTTGCAAATAGATATCGTTGTTGAGGAAGATATAATTATTATGGATAGCAAAGTTAAGAAGTGTTTTAAATTTTTCTGCTTTAAAATTGTGAGGAAGATTAATTTGAGCTTTATATTCTTGAAAAAGACTGTAAATGATATTACTAAGATCTGATAACTCAATATTATTGAAAAGATCTTGAAAGTCAAAAGTCATAATATTGTCTATTGAATCGAGCGATTTGATGTATTGAATTAATTGAAAGCTATTTTTAAGACAGTGAAAATTATCAACTTTGCAAGTACAATTGTAAATTTGTTTTAGAATATCCAGCAGAGCTTTATTAGCATTGTTGTTATAAGTGTTACATCCAACAGTGACAGTGTGAAATTTAACTGGAGATTTGTGAAACTTAGGTATGAGAACTATATAAGGATAATTAAAGTTATTGAAGGGAAGTTGAAGTAGTTTATAGTAATTATGTATTTTTTGTTTATTAATAATAAGGTTATTATTAGTTAAACTGAAGATGTTACTATTAGTGACTGAAGAGTTTAAAATAGAGAGTTTTACACCTAGTGGCTTTGTTTAGGCAAGCAAAACATACCATGCTGGATCATCCTGAGAGTAGCAGTGGGAAAATTTCCACTGTGTATGTGATAACTATTATCATTGTTACCTCACATTAAATAAAGCATTTCTTTTAAATATATTCATTTTAAATGCTTATACTTACATTTAGTTGAAGGAATTAAACTTCGTTTAGGTCTTTAATTTTTCTTCTATTGAAGTTTCTTATGTTTCTCACATGCTACTCGGCGATCTTGGTTTACATTCTTGGTTTTACATCAAGACAATGGAAGGCGTTTAAAAAAGATGTGTGGAGTGGGAGAGGGGAAGAATGAAGAATGTTTGTTTATATTTAAAATCGCCTGCATGTTTTAAAATCACCTGTTTGTTTATATTTAAAATCTATAGCAGTTGGAATTGAAAAGAGCACTTATTTATTGTGGTTTTCTCAAAAATATTGTTTGAGTTTATTCAAGAATTTAATAATATAAGGGATAATTTGATAAGAAAATTGAATATTTATTTTTATCTTTTTTTTTTTTTTTTCGTGACTATTTTTAATGATTTAAAATGAATAAATTTGTTGTGGTATTAAGGATAGTTAATTATGACCGTATGTTAAAATTATGTGTGGGAGAAAATAAATAATTTTATTCAATCAGTTTTTGTAAACAAAATTTATATTTTTAAAGAAGTGTTTCTAATTTTAGAAAACATATTCAAAGTGACTCTTTTCTAAGTATGATGAAAAATATTAATTTCCTGTCAATCTGGAATGTTCAAGTTCTTCGGAAAATCGAAAGAGACAATTATTCCGTAGTTTAACATTTGGGATGGCTTAAAGATTTTTTAAAAGATGTATTATTATTATTATTTAATTATTTCTTAATTATATGGCATACAATATGAGGATTCTTTTTTATAGAAAAAGGCACTCGTGCACATGTTACTTGATATTATTTTAAATATTGTGTTTTCGTGTTTAAATGAATTGATTTAACGGAATCTCATGCTTACACAATTGGAACAAGTGTTTGTGTAATTTTTTACTCTACCACTATTTCATATCCACTATTTCATATCAGCACTTTTTTTTTTCTTTCTTTTCTTTTTTTTTCTTTTTTTTTTTTATTGCAGAAATTCTAATGTTAAATAAAGTGAAGATTACTCTTCAAAAGCATTGGAACTCAAAAACATGAATCGCATCCACTATGCAGGACACATGTATATATTGCATATCCCGAAAGGATTAGAAAGGCACTAGCCGTATATAAACTAAAGAGTAATATGTTATAAAAATAATATGTTACAAGAACCTATTACTAAAGGTAGTATGGAACGATGTAACCTATTACTGAAAAGTAACTGTTTATCCCATCTCTACAAGAAAGTATTGGATTCATAAAAATTTTCCGACTTTAAATTTGCGCCTGTAAACTTTTGGTGTCAATATCTCAACAGGTGGTTATACAGTGATTTCCACAATTTAAGGGAAAGTTATATATCTCAGGTTCTATTGTGTACAATCAAACAAAGTTGGTATGTTAGAAGGCCATTATGAGACATTATGCTAACTTAATTTTGATGCATACCCACCAATAGGTGGCACTTCTATACTGCAATATTCTCTGAGAAAAGGAAGATAATATCTCAACTACTATGATGCATAACCGTACAACACTTTTTTTTTCTCCAATGGCACGGCACTTTTTTGCAACTCACTTAGCATACGCCGGGGAGTCGACGAAATTGATGACCATTTGTGAAGGAGCACCCAATGGGCGGTCATCGCTACCCCTAACAGGGACAACACATCCATGCCTTCTCTTCTCTGGGATTTGAACCCAGGCCCAATCATGTAGGAGTCAGGGACGCTAACCACTACACCATCAGGGCGGCAACTGTACAAAACTTAATTTTTTTTTCTTCTTAGAGAAAACTAACACTAAATATCCAAAGAAAGACAGTTTTATTGTTTTTTTACTTTAAAAAATGCGTTAATATCAATGGTTAGCTCAAAAGTATGGAACTTAAAATTGAGATAACCATTATGAAAATGCATTTTTTAAGATATTATATATAGACAATAAAACTGTCTTTGGACATTTAGTGTTAGTTTTCTCTAAGAAAAAAATCATCTGCATTCATCATGGTAGATAATTTTAATAAATAATAGTTTTAATAAATTATTTGTACTGAGTGAATCTGTATAGGAAAATGTGTTGGTAATATTTTAATAGCTTCCTTTGTACCATGCAGTTTAAATTTGTGTGTTTGGGAAATTAATAAGTTTTATTATATTTATGGAGGCTACCCACATATGGGGAAAGTGTTAGATAAGTTCATTTTTAAAATATAGTAAAAGACATTTGTTTTAAACTTAAACTCTTTATATAGATAATGTTTACTTACATTACTACTTAGGATACTTGGCCTTTTATGTGTCATTAAAGAACTTTTATTTTATTTATCTTTAATTGTTGAAATTTCTACTGTTTAATATTTATTTGCCCTGATGATGCTTTGTTTACATTTGAGTACCATGTTTTCCAGTCAACCGGAAGTGGGTCAATAGGCCAGGTGGAAACTGTATCAGCTGTCTGCATAATGAGGGATTATTCGTTTATGATGTCTGGTGACTGATTTGACAGGTGTGCATCAGTCATTGGCTGTAATTTGATCCACTGAGTAATTATAAATAGAAAGAAGAAACACCCATCTCTCTCTTCTCTTTAGATGTTTTTAGCATGATTGTATAATCTGTTGCTTAGCCTTTTTGGGCTACTTATGTTTTTATCTTTAGTTATTTTTAAATTATTTATGAATTGGTTTATTGTTTATGAAGCTGTGAAAGGAAGGAGTTTTAAAGAGATGGATTAATTAATTGCAGGCCTGGATGTCAGAGGTTTTTTTTGATAATTTATTTTTATCAGTGATTGCTGTTTAAAATACAGCTGTTCAAATTTTTTCTTAATGTTTGCTTTTCTTTCTCCGGGTAGTACTCCAATATTTATTCCAAGTTTAAACACATTAGTTAGATTGTTTTGCTTTAATTAATTAAAAGTATAAGATAGTTGCCTTTCAATATAGATATTAGTTATGTTTATATTATAATGTTTAATACTTTTTACAAAATACTGTTAAGTTTTTCTGTTGAATAAATTCATTGTTATTGTTTTTAAAACTTTGTCAGTCTTTAATTATACAGTTTTCTGAACACATATTTAAGTTTTAAAACTGAATTAAAATGGACTTTCATTGTGCTTTATAAATCTCTGCTAAAATAAATCAAATTAAATTAAAGTAAAAATTAAGTTTTTGCTAATAAAATGTAGAAAGTCTTGTGGTGGCCATAACATACTAAGTTTTACATTGTTTTTTACTTTTTAGGAAATGTTAAATGCAAATGGTGTTATATTTAAAAAATGTAAATCTATGAAAGTAAACATTAAAAAAACAATATTTTTTTATTGTCAAACTCCATATAAATTGAGCCAGCAAGGGGTTAAAGTTATTCTTGTACAACATAAGCTTAACATAGATGAATTATTTTATAAAGGCTTAACTGACTATTAAAACACTACAAATACCTTTATGGCTTTTTGTATAGTACTTCCGATCATCATGTGTGGTCATCTTTAGTATAGTTTTTGGCTCTTTTTTTTCACCATACTTCAAATTTGTCTTGTTTTCGTTCTTTCTTTCACTTAAGTTCTTCAATTGAAGAATTGTAGCGAAGGGAAGAATAAAAACAAGACATCAATAGACAAAAAAAGTAAGCAAGAGTGCAGTTGCGCATCATCAAAGTTGCTTAACAAAGTTTTAATTTATTATTTAAGCTAAATTTAATATGAGATGTTTCTCATGCACCAAAGAAATATAATAAAAAAGTTTCAAACTATTTTTCCCAAAATAAGGTAATTTAGGATATAAAAGGTTAAGTAAATTAACAGTTTGAAATATTTTTTATTTTATTTTTTAATGTTTATATAATTTGTATTTTAATTAATAACAATATGTATTTCTTCCAAAATTTTGATATTTTTATTGATTGAAAAGTTATGATTTTTAATGGCATCAGTGGTTATATTAAACATAAATAAACACCTCTCAGTTGCTTTGTTAGCTATATTAATTCCTACTTTGCTATTACTTCTATTTAAAAAAAATATTTATATATATTACCTTTGAAACAAATTTATGACTAAATATAAGATTTATTGTTTTATGGAGGGAAAAAATTGGGAATGAAAGGGTTGAGTATTCAGGAATTTCAAGAAAATTAGGACAAATACAACCTCAGCATCTGTTACAAACACCTCAACTGTATCACTTTTATTTTCATACCTTTCTTTGTCAATTCTGTCTTTTAATTTTCAATGAAAATTAATATCCTGAACATGTTTTAGCTTTTGTTGAAATGTTAAAAAGTTTAAGATATGAAGTGCTAGTTGGAGGTATTAGGAAAAGTTTGTAACACTGTGTGTGTAATGAGTTAAGATAGTTAAAAAATTTAAAATGGTGCAGATTTATGAAGGTTTTCACTATCTGGATATTTGACTTGCATAGCTCTCAATGTCCAGTATATAGGTATAATAGGCTGAGGCTACACTTGCCTCAAACCATGGGGCAAGTGAAGGCACAAAATTTTCATCATTTTTTCCCCCTTTAAGGTGGCAAATTTATGGAAAAAATCATTTTTTAAAAAAGCAATTACTTTTAATTTATGCCTAAAAATTTTTAGAAGTGTAAGTACAATAGCAACTGAACAAAATGAGCTCAAAAGGGAACTATGCCAAAACAATTAAACTCACCACACTTCACCCTTAAATTTGAAATTCCCAAGTAGTTACCATTTGAAAACAAGATGAAGGTTTTAGATACCCAACAATTTCATCTAAAATATTTTCAAGTTAAGTCTATTGCTCAAATTTAATTCAGATAATACAGTATTAAGTTACTGTGACGACAAATTTTCAAATGGCTACCATTTTGAAACAAGATGGCAGATCAAATTGGTCCACTGTCCAACTTTGTATCGGAGTATATAATTTTAGTTTTGAATTATAAATCATGATTATGTTAGTAAAATTTTCTATATATATATATATACAGTTCCCACATTCGTTCTGAGCCAAAGTGATTTTATTAAGCGGCTGATTTTTAAATCCGGCAAACATTCCTGCACTTAACGAAAAGGTATTACTTCCCTGAATTTGGAAAGAAACTTCAAATGGTAACGAATAATGGAATTAGTAAACAATATTAATTAATTTTTGATAGATAATTAATTAATTGTTCCTTCGATATAAGTAAATTAAACGCATTCCAAGTTTCCATGCGCTGTCCTTTAGAGGAAAATCCTCATTATTTTACCAAAAGTTCGCACTGTTTTATAAATTTAAAATCTTTCCATTTAAATCTCGTGAATTATAGTAATTTCAAAATAAGAACTAGAAACTGTCTTTTAATAATTTAAAAAAAAAAAAAAAAATCATTTCAAATCAAATTTGTAACTTATTATTGCACTTTGCAGAATAGCTTCTTGAAATTGTTACGGTGATATGTTATGGGGCGTGTTTAATTTGTAACTGTCTTGCATGTGTGAAATCTTCGACAATCAGCGATAACGGAGGGTTTGCTGTGCTTTGATTTCTTTTTCTATTAAACAAAAAATCACAATGCAAATAAAAAATATTTTTAGTGTGCAGAAATGATATTTTTGGCTGCTGAGGAGATATTTTTGAGTTTATTAACCGGCGATGTTTATTTTATTAAGCGGCGGCTTTAAAAGTAGTTTGTATTGATTTGATTCCGGTCCTGGCAATTTGATCAGATTAAGCGGCTGATTTTATTAACCAGTGATTTTATTAAGCGGCGGTTACTGTATATACACAGCACTTTCCCTTTCATGTGTCAATTACTGATAAAATTTAAGAATCAAAATTGGCATACTTTGTTTTCAATCCTTAATTACATGGTTATCACAAATATTAAAAATACATACATTAGCAGAATAATTTATACAATTAGACCTACAATTAAACTTTACAGAAAAAGCAAGTTGCCATAAGCGGACTTTGCTCAGTTCCTCGTTATATATTTCTTCTCATAAACTTTTACTACAAGGCATCTGTATTCATATTAAGAGAATTGAATCTGACGAATTAAACAAGGTGACAGACTGAAATGCTCCAACTAATAGACTGCCCATCATTCGGTTCGATATATTTGGCCTAAGGAAATTTGTCAATTTCATTGAGACAGTTTCATATTTTAGTTTTCATGCAATTTCATACTACTACTAATACAACGATCCTTATAATGCAAGTTTTTATATGAAATATTCTGATACATTAAGAAAATCATAAATTTCAAATAACTTGTGATTTTTTAAAATTAGGAAATTTATAGTCAATGATGTTCATGCCAGAATCATAAATTCTGTTTTAAAAGTGGTCTGACATTCTTATGATGAAAATATCCCTCAAAACAGACATTTATGTGCAATGTTGCCCTATCTTCCATGTTCAAAAAATTGTAAATTTGAAATACCTTTAAAAAAATTCCAAGTCAATGACCTTCAAGTCAACATAAATTGTATTTTAAAAAAAGGTTTCACATCTTTATGGAAAAACCCCTCAAAACAGACAATATTTATTCACGAACTACTTTCAGCACATAAACTGAAAGAAACAAATGAAATTTCTTCATAAATTTACAGTTTTCACTTTACATATAGAAAGTAATATACAGGGTTGGTGAAAAGTTCCCGTACTTTTTTGTTTATGCATTTTTCGCTTAGTTAGTTAAGTTATTTGTCATTTCTGATGATTTTATTGAATTCCTTGTTTAATTTTGGTCCAGAATGTGTTTTATTGATTTGTTTATTTTTAGTTTTGTTGAAGTTATGTCTCGTGAAAATCAACGTGTCACTGTGGCCGAATTGAACAAACAAGGAATGAAGAGAGCTGACATTATTCGCACGACTGGTTACAAGAAGCAAACCGTCTACGATGCCGTGAAGCGTTATGAGGAGACCGGCGGGACTGCTGACCGTCCTCGAAGTGGTCGTCCAACCACCGCGACCACTCTGGAGAACGTCAACAAGGTGCGGTGCCGAATTCGACGCAATCCAGAGATCTCTATGAACAAGATGGCCAAGGAGCTCGGAATCAGCCACGAACGCGTCCGGCGCATCGTCAAAAAGAAGCTGGGACTTCGCAGCTACAAGATCGCCCGCGTTCATTTCCTCAACGAAGCCATGAAGGTGAAGCGGCTGCAAAGATGCCACCGAATGCAACGGCTGGTCGCCGGTGGTCAACTGTCGAAGGTGCTCTTCACCAACGAGAAGATTTTCACGGTCGAGCCACTCCACAACCGCCGTCAACTGCTCAAGAAGGGGCAACAGAAAACTGCAGCGGCGAAAACCATCGGCCGCAATCACTTTCCGGCCCTGGTCATGGTCTGGGCCGGGATCTGCTCCACCGGGAAGACGCCTTTGGTCTTCATCGAGCGGAACGTCAAGATCAACGCCGCCAGCTATTAGCAACGAGTCCTCCGTGACGCTCTGGAACCGTGGGCAATGCAGCACTTCGGCGCAGCCGGATTCACGCTTCAGCAAGACTGGGCACCGGCACATTCTGCCAAATCAACAATTGCCGTCTGCGAAGAGCTCTTTCCTGGCTTTTGGAGCAAGGACGTTTTGCCGCCAAACTCGCCGGATCTCAACCCGCTCGACTACTCGGTGTGGTCCATCCTGGAGCAAAAAATTTCGGCTAAACGATACGCCACCTTAGAACAGCTGAAAGCGGCGTTGACGCGTGCCTGGGACGAGATCACGGTTGATGAGTGTGCGACCGTCATCAACAATTTTCCAAAGCGTGTTAAAAAATGTATTGAGGCCCAAGGAGGCAATTTTGAGCACCTGTTGTAATTTTTTTTTGTTTTATCGTATTGTTATTGATCTAAAAAAGGTTATTATTTAAACAGTTAATTGAATTTACTTTTGTATACGGTATTTATGTGCTGTTGAAATATCTGGAAAAAGTACGGGAACTTTTCACCAACCCTGTATATAGCTATGTATATAATAGGGCTGTGCCGATTGATCGATTAATCAGTTCGGTTAATCGATCAAGGATTAGTCCCGATCAATTTTTTTAATCGAGTTAATCGGATCAATTAATTCGATTAAAAATTTTCAAAATCCGATTAAAATTTTCAAACTACGAGTTAAAGTAAAATATGCTGTTCTGCCTACAAAATATTTTTTTACATATTTTCCTAACGAACATTCCAACAAACATCCATCAAATAATAAAAAGAAAAAAAAAAATAATAATAAATAAATAAATAAATAAAACCTCACAAAAGATTATGTTGCACTTTTGTTGATAGAGAAAAGGGGGAGGACAGTTATTAAACAAAATGTCCCTTCATGTGCATGCTGGAGCAATACCACCTGTCTGTAGCTTTCTACAGAAAGTGTTGGCTAGGGCAATAGTATTCTCAGAAACAAGAAGCTTTCAAAAAATGGAAATGCTAAAGATAAAAAAGAAAAGAAAAGAAGGGATTGAGATTTTCACTATTCCTCTGATGAGGAAAATGTCAACAGAGTTTCATAATATCTTCAAGCATTTATTGTCTGTTCAGAATTGCTGATAGTAACTATCGAAGTAGAAACAGAAAATAACATTCTGTGTTCTAGTCCGAAGTGATAAGAAGAACTAACTTGTTAGATAAATCCTAGTCGAATCATGTTCTTAGACCGACTTAGAACTTGATTCGACAAGGATTTATGTAACAAAACAGTATTAACTCTACTTTTTTTATATAGGAATTTTTGCTAGTATTCAGATACTTTTGTTACCGACTGCACACAATATGAGAGTTTTGTTCATCTTTGAAATAAAATTATACATATTAAATAAAAATGAAAACCGATTAAAAATCCGATTAATCGACCAATTAATCGATTAATGAACTACGAATAACCCAGTTAAAACTCTTAATCGATTCCCACCCCTAGTATATAATAATGCATGATCAATTTTGATGCTGTTTTTAATGCAATAAAATGCAAAACAGTGGACACTTACGGTATTGTTTACCTTGTTCACTGTTTGGGTGTGTACGATTGTCAGACTTTTGATTTAGAGATAGAAAAGTTGTTTGTTATATAATATAGATATCTAAGACAGAAGTTATGGTTTGCTGAAAAATGTTTGACAAATTATTTAAACACAAATAACCTTCAAAATCTCGTACAAGTGAAAAATGCAACACTTGTCTCCATACAATAATCATTTACCTCATCGTGTTCTAATCTATTAAAACTTACACTCTAATCTGACACAATTTCAATAAAATTAACTTAAATATTTTTTAGAAAATTTTGAGAAGACAAACCTTAAAGGCTGTGGACAATTCCGAGAATCACATGTACTTCCCTCAAGCATATCACAAACTGCAACTCTTAATGTTTCATGTTTGATGATTTGATTATAACGTGCACTATCACCGGGATTCCTTTCCTAAAGAGACAAATTTAAGTCAGCTATACATTTTAATTATTAGTTAATAAAAATGACATAATCTGTACATCTATAGGAATGAAAACATAGGGAGACAATTGCTTTAATATTATAAACTAGTTAGTTGTACAGCGACTAAGACACCCATTGAAAAATGACCATTTCATTTTATTTATTTCTCACTTCAAATAATTCATTTGCTAGAAAGCCCGTGCGACATTTTCACACTTTATTTATCTCTTTGTTACCTTTGAAATTTAAAATCATCATTTTATGTAAGTCATTTTTTAGATCATCACGACATCATATAGATGCAAATTTAATACTTTTTTTTTTTTTTACGTGAACTGAAAACATATTTCATTTTATACTAAAAAAGAAAAAAAAAATTGGCAACAATTAAAAATTTAAATGTCTATTTTCATATTTTAAGTAATTTTAAAAAATCTAATCAAAAATTCGCTACAAATAAGGTACCAAATGAAAGGGGCGATTTTTCTAAATCCATACTTGCCAACCTTAAAAAATGAGAAATAGGAAGATTCATGTTCAAAATTAGGGAGATTTAACTGAAATTAAGGAGATTTTTTTTTTTTTTTTTTTTTTTTTTTTTAAATACGAAGTACGCATATTTCCATACTTAATTTTTAGAAGCTTAACTATGAATAAAATTAGAAATTAGCAGAAAAAATTTTCAATAACTCTTTCAATTCTATTTCTAGAATCTGCCAAAACAAGTTTAAAATGAATATTGTCATTTATGTTGTGGATAGTGAAAGATTGGGAAACAAAAGGCTTCTGCAGAACACTTGATAGCCGATCGCTACTTGGAGATGCGAAAAGGGGGGCAGGGGACAAAAAGAAATTAGATGTGCTAGAAATATTTAACATTTCTATTTCTTTGAAGGTTCTAGAATCTCATAAAGCAACTTTAAAATGAATATTGACATTCATGTTATGGATGGAAAAATATTAAAAATTGGGAGGCTTTCGTAGAGCGTTTGATCGTCGCTCTTTAATGAGGTTTCTTTTTTTATAAACGAACGATATCCGCGTTTTTTTTTAAACGTGGCAGAAATTAATTCGTGGAATTGAATAAAATATGAAAAAAAAAAAAAAAAAACTGCGAATTTCCGCGAATTCGCGAAAAAATTACATGCCTGATATTTTTTGTAAAAAACATTGTTTAATTTTGCTTTATTACGAGCTATTTTGTAATTTTTTCTCTTCTATGATAAATCGGAAATTTTTAACTTCTGATCGGAAAATCGGGAGATAGATCGAAAATTCGGAAGTCTTCCGCCGAAATCGGGAGAGGTGGCAAGTATGTAAATCCATCGGATTAAACAGCTTATCAATCAAACAATTAGATTTTTTTAAATAACTAAAGTATGAAAATTAAGTGGCAAATTGCGTTCACACACAGACAGAATCCAAGGAAATCTCTTAAAGCTGGTTTCCACTAGTGTTGAAACTTCGAGGTTCAAAAAACCATTAATCATGCTTCCGACAAAAAGAGCCAAATGTCTTGTCATCAGTTGAAGCCCTCTTTTATCAGATTGTGCAGTTACTTCAAAGGAAAGCATGCAAAATTGACAAAGATATCTGCCTCTGGCCCCTCAATTATCTCAGCAGGAGGCTAAGGTCTCTAGACTTCCAACCACGTTCGAGGGTTTTGAGCCCGGTTGACCACATCAAAAGATTCTGAATAGTACCGCTCAAACCAACCACTAGTGGAAACCGGCCTTTAGCCTTTTTAAGCGTGACTGTCAGTCATTGATGAACGTAACTATATATGCTGATGTACAGTCATGAAGGGGGGGGGGATTAATTTTGTTGTAAGTTATTGTATAAATATGCAGATGGTGTCAGCAAATTGGTAATAACATCTAATTATTAATGCTACAATTAAATATTGCCTAGAGGGTCATCTATATATTAAACTTTGCACCAACATCATTTTCAAATACAGTATGGAACCTTTTATTCAGATTCGGAAACCAGTTATCTGGAATCATATTCTTGATAATTTAATTTCCGATTATTAAAAAAAGAAAAAAAGAAAAAAGAAAAGAAAGAAAGAAAAACAAAATTTAAGTAAAAGAATACTGCTGATATATTTAAAGAAAAATCTTGACATCCCCCCCCCAAAAAAAAAAAAAAAAAAAAAATTAATATTATTTATTTATTTGAGACGAATATCACAGTATCTTAAAAAAATTATTAATGTTGTGCATTTTTATGAACATAAACAACATGAATTTTTATTTAAAATAATAATAATAATAATAAATAAAAAAAGGAATCAGTCTGTAAGTCTTAATTTTCTAATCCTCATTCAATGTTTTAAAATCACTGGTTAAGAATTTCAAGCATTTGGATTAGGTTAGGGCAGATTTTGATTTTTATGGAGGTTTATTGCTTCCAAGAAATTTTTGTACATTTCAAATTCTGATTAATAATTTATCTTGATTAAAAATTATTTTAATATTTATTTTTTAAATTTTTTTAAATTAGAAGTGCTTGAATTGTTTAATTCATTTTAAATATTAATTAAACCTTGATATAAAATATTTATTTTAAGTCAGAACCATAGGCAATCTACAAGTCTGATCAATGAAGGTTGCTTTAATGAGCAATTAGTTATCCAGAATATTCCTGTATCAACCATCTCGGATAACTAGTTCCATACTGCAGTAAAACCTATTTTTGATTCCATATTCGAATTTTTGAGATCAAAGCAGTTCGAAAAAGGTATAGTTTATATACTTTCAATTAATTCTTGATAAAGTTACAATTGAAAACATATTAGGGGTTCATCTATAAATTAAAATCTCATACAGTAAAGTATTATATTCATTTAGATAATAATCAAAAACAAAAGTATGAAAATTTTAAATATAAAATAAAGTAATGCTAATTATAAGAAAATGTGTATATCTAAACTTATTTAAATAACTATTTTAATTTCTATACATGCAAGGTTATAGATGACACAAATGATATCACATCATGGCCTCTTAACACCAAGAAAAATAGAATATCACTAAACTCAAAATAATGATAAGAATGAGTTGTAAATTGAAAATCCATGTTTTCAATGTCCATTTTATTTATGTAAAAATTAATATAGGTCAAAATTAAATAAAATTTTAATTTATTTTTGAGACGATATGAATTAACATATGTCATATTCATTTAACATTAGCATCCTCTGGCTTTGACAGCCTATAACTCTATAAAAAATATAGTGAAATTTACAAACTACAGTACAAAGCCGAAAATCCGGAATCGTCAGGACCGCTGCGATTCTGGATTTTCTGGATTTTTGGTCATGCCTAAAAATTATAATATTTTGTTTTAATTACTTGGATAATATGCAAATTCAAGTATATATATATATATATACATTATGATTTTAAAATATATTCTGTAATTTTTTTTTTATAACTTTAACAATAAAAAATAAAATTGAAAATTAAACTTGAAAAACAAAATAGATTTATTGAAATATTTGTATACAAAAATCAGTACAAGTTACAATGAAAGAAAATAAATAAGAAAAACATACCATTTTTAAAACATTTCCAAGATTTTTCTTTTTTTTTTTTTAAGTACTTTAGGTTTTTTTTATTAAAAGTTTGAGTATAATTGAAATTATAATAGAATTTAGCTCTCAATTAGATAAATGTTTAAGATTTGTTACTATTATTATAATCTTCTCCCTCCACTTTCAGACTTTGCAAATGCCGGTTTTGAAGATTAATAAGAAATAAAATACTTTTTCGGTTCTTTATTTAGATATATTTATACAAAAAAAAAAATCTCTGTTGATGATGATGATTAATGCTGCCGAAATTGTCCAGATTTTTGGCTTTATACTGCATAACATATTCAAGAGTGATTTGATCTAACCCACCCAAAAAAATTGATGAACGTGGGTGTTGCTATTTGAATAAATGAAATTGGTGCCAGTTTTAATGTGTAGACAACACTCTACGCAAAATCTAAATATAGCATTATGAACTGACGTTATTACTAATCCAGATTTGCCAAGTTTCCAAAATGAAAAAGACTGAGATGTTTTGCAGGTTACTTTACTAACATACCGGCATTTTTATCTTCAGATTCGTGACTTAAGCATTAACAATTCCTCATAAAAATTGTCCTTTGCTAAAAGTTTAAGCCAGACCATGTTTAAGAATTTGAGGCTGAAACATTGCCAGAATGCTACAATAAAATGATTAGTTAAAAATAAGTAAATTATCTGTTTCTCTGAAATACAAGTGTTGAACAATATTTATGTAGCATATCTGATAAATAAGAAGTTATTTAACAACAAGAAAAATGTCAGTTAATTATCAAACATATTTTCCTGGAAACTGGAACCTGAGATCAAATATAAAACATTTTTTGTACATGAATTTTTCATTGCTTTTATGAATAAAAAAATTATTTATGCCAATATTTATGTTTATACTTTTGTTAGCTTTAATGGAGGTTTTTTAAAAAAATGATCAATGTAAGAGCATTTATAACCAAAAATGAATTTTAAAATAGATATTCTTTGAGAAAATTTTGTCTAATCCAATATCTAAATTCTAACTTAATCAGTTTTGTTTTAAAATTATGCTTATTAAAAAAAAGCCCTTTTTAAAAATAGGCATATATATATATATTGTAAACATTGCTATAACATCTAGAGGTAGATTAGTTGGTTAAACTTCACAATCCTGAGCAGTGGCTTTTATTTATAATCTTTCTTCAATACTTAAAAAAATAAAAAAAAAAAGGGGAAAAAAGAAAATGTTTAAGAAATAATAGATGAACCATTTCTGCATGATTCCTGATGAATCCTTTTATTATAGCTGCCACAGACATATTTATCAGCAATTTGGTTGTCCAGAATTTTTTTTTTTTCAATAGCGGTACCATGTGGTCAGCTGAAGTAATTGGCAAATTATTTTAAAAGTATAGGCCCTAAAAAAAAAATATTCTGATCATATGAAAAGTTATCGATGTCCTGGAAAAATTGACCAATATTCTGGTATCTGGTACTTTTTGGCAGCTTTGTGTTGTAAAGCGGTTATTGTTTATGTCGAGATGTGTTTTGTAATATATTTTCCTTTATGTAAAATGGAAAAATCAGTGCAATATACAATGCAAAATATGTAATATTTTCCTTTTCTGGGAGATAATATATGAGTAAATTCCTCTGTATATGACTCATTAAAAACAGTTCCATATATTTCTTTTCTTGAGTGCGATTTACAAAATTGGCGACCTCAAATGTCAATGTCGATATCTCAACTTCATTGCTACCAAACTCGTATTGCGCTGTCAATTCTACAGAAGCAAAATCTCCACATAAACTCTTTTTCCCTTCTAAAAAGCTAAACGAAATCAGGTCGGAACTATTTTAGCCTTTCACTGAACAATGGGATTTCATTCATTCCAGTCTAGTTATAGTTTTGAATGTGCAGAAAAGATTGATATCGCACAGACTATGCGCAATGCCACAAGAGAAACTGACCAATGTCAACAAGTGGGGCAGTTCTTCACCGAAACTTGCGTATTGTGATCGGAAAAAGCCAGAGATTTTCGTTAGGAATCGGAGATCAAAATAAAGTACACAAATCTGGAAACTTGGCAAGTCTGCTAATCAGTCAGCATCTGCCTCATATTATTGATATGATGATCTGTGAAAAAATTAATTAGGGGTAGTGGGGAGAGGTGCCCCCCCCCCCCCCTTTTTTTTTTTTTTTTGTTGTTGTTGACTGTACATAACACAAACATGTTTAGAATAACAGAATTTTATTTTTCTATATAAAACTTTCCCGATTATCTTTCAATTTATTTTAACCAAAGACAAGGATTGTTTTAATAATATATACTACTTGGTCTGTGCTCACCTAGAACTCTGTTTTTAAATGTGTATTTCCAAATTGCTTGCTTATGCAAATTTAAATTACTAACATTGATTTACGTGATATTTAAGCAAATGACATCATCTTTCACATCCTTTGATTCAAACTTTATAACCATATCATGTCATGTATCTATTTTGCTATTTATGTTAATTTTTTGTTACATAGCTAAATTCTATGCATTTATGATTATCCCCCCCCCCCCCCCCGATATACGAAAATTAACAACAAAAAGAGTTTATTCTAAAAAAAAAAATTGTTTTGTTTTGTTCAAGCTTTGTGTTGTGAATGAATACATTCTGGAAAATTACCTGGTTGTTCGAGTTCTGTTTTCTGCAAATGAAAGAACTATATCATTATACATATATACCGTATATTTCCGTGTATAAGCCGAGAATTTTTGGAAATTTTTCGGAAGCTGAAGTACAGGAGTCGGCTTATATACGAGTTCACAAAATTCTAGCAAAAAACGTACATTGGAAACAATGATTGAATGCATATATTTTAAGCTTAAAACTATATATAAAGTAAAATAGTGATATTAAACCTTATTTTTAAATAAATATCACATATAAAATTCTTAAATTAGCAATTTTTAATATAGACTGAAGGTCTATCTTTCAATTAATTTTATTAAGCAAATTCCATACAGTGGAAACACTAATCTTTTAAGTTTTAATGATTTCAATAAAAATAACCTGACCAGTGTTCAACTGTTATAACACAGCAAAGACAAAAGGTTTTAACAAAAAAAACAATTTTATTCAACAAGGTATAAATATATATTAAACTTTCAAAAGTATAACAAGAACATGATTACCTTTTCAGGTGCTGAACCAGATATAGCAATAAGCACAATCAAATATTGATGACAATGCACTTTAAGAACAACCACAGAGCCTCCGTGATCGCCAGGTTGATCAACGGGAAAACAGGATGAAAAACTGTACTTCCGCGATCGCCAGGTTGATCAGCGAAAGTGAGACGAAATATATTAACACAAAGTAGCAATAATGGTGATTATGCTCATACACTATTAATTATACGATTTAATTTAGAAGACTTTAATTTAACCTTTTAATCAACTTCAGACGTTTCAAACTTAACAAACGCTACTTAAAAAGTAGCTAAACAATATATAACATCAATTAAACCTCAAATGTAACAGTCTCATTTCAAAAACTTCGATTATCAATTTTTCAAAAAAAAAAAAAAAATTTCCATCATCCGCGAATGACGAAAACCTTATCCTTTAAAAAGGAACAAAAGTCAAACTTAACAATTTTAACATATGTAAATTTTTAACAACGGCAGCCATCGTTTCTTAAAAAAATATGCAATAGCCAAAAGAGCATAACTAGCTTAGCTATAATAACACCAAGAGCACATACTCCAGTGCTTAGCCAACAGCAGCTTAAAGCTGCTCAACTATTCACAAAACTACTACTTCATTTGTAATTGAAGATTAGCTGGCCATTGCTGATAACTGCTGATAACTGCTTCTTAACACACCTGCCGCGATCTTTTTATACTGACTGAAAAGTCAAAATCTACATATAAACAATGCATTACTATTGCCACTCAACGGCCACAGCCGAAAATACAATTTACTATAACTATTTTAGTAGAAGTGGCAACAGTGAAAATAAGAAAAATTATGCAGAACAAGATTGGCAACGGCAACGATGTAAACAACACATCGATCGTTAAAATGTGATGCAGGCAAAGATGGCTGACCGAAATTTAAGTAAAGAAAACTTTTAAATTTAAATAAAAGGTAAGTTAATAGATATATAATGAAACATAAGCATTTATATTTATAAAATTAACAATTTTTATGTGTGAGGACAATTGATAGATATCAATTTTAAATTTATTTTTAGAGCAGCTCGATGTAGCCACATGTGTTTACATTTCTTTTTTTTTTTTGACCTGCCGATAGCTTATGTCATCGGCAGATTGCAAGAACGGAGTAGCTTCTCTGTCTGATTCATAAATAGTATAAGAAAAACTTGAAAAAACAGGACTCCCAATCATATGTTTTATTTATACAATTAAATCATCTCTGTTTAAAATGTTTCTAGGCTTACACTATCAAAAGATGTGGCAAATCTTCATTTTTTTTTTTTCTTTTAAATAGAAGGTTTTTTTTTTTTTTTTTTGTTGAAGACTGCTTTGAGGCACTGATAAAAATACTCAAAAGTAGAAATATACAAAATAATTTAGATACACCATTAAAAAAAATCGACGCAATCAGTCTTTAAATGGCTTATTTATGCAAACATCCAGCTGCTGCAGCATCAACGTTAGGCCTCCCAGTATTGCGACGACTATTATTTATAGATGTTTCAGCTGCCGGCACTTGTCCTTCACTGTGTGTGCGAGAGCGTCTGTTTGATGCTTGCGCTAGCCTCCTTTCTGATAGGGTTGCCAGAGTTAAAACTATTGCCATTGGCGAACACAATGCGATCATTTTATGCCGTAGCTAAGCAAGGTAAGGAATTCTATTGGATAAGTACAAATTTCGCGCAATTTCATTGAACATATTATCCTGAAAGTTTTATAGATTGGCAATATTTTAGTTGTTTTGGCGATAAACACGAACTTTAAAAGAATATTTTTTCAATTCGGTTTATACACGGGTTTGCAATTTTGGGCAAATTTCTGAAGGGAAAAACGTACTCTCGGCTTATATTCGGAAATATACGGTACTATACTCAAATAAATTTTAAAAGAAGATTTTCTCTGTAAATGAACTAATGAATTTTATATATTTAATTTTTAATTTATTATATGAATCAATGAAAGAATCTCCCAAAACCATGCAAACTATGAATAAATTTTCTTCTTTTTTATGCTGTTGCAATGTAATTTTTTCTGTTAAATTATCACTTTTTCATTATTTTATTCATTTGAAATAATACATTGAATTTTAATACATTGTTGAAGCTATGCATGGCGTTAATTTTGAATGTTATACCCAGAAAACTTGGGCTTTTTATAAATAAGATGACTTACTTTTTCAAATCCAGGTTCATTGAAATATGGCTTTTCATTCATTAAGGACTGTATTGATAAGAGAACTGTGGATAAACTTTGAGCAGGGCTCCACGATGGACCAGACCAAGTTCTAAAATAAAAAATTAGAATTACCTTTCAGCAACAATTCTTTTAAAAGATAAAGAAATATTATTCTTTTAAACTCAAAATTAAAGATGAAAGTGAGAATATAGCAGAACGTGAATCTCAAGGGGAAAAAAATTGTTCATGTTGTCAGTAGTTCATGCTATCATTAACTAATCTTCATATAACTAAACTAATCTTCATTTTGATGGCGATTGTGGAAACAGTTCATGCTAAAACTAATTCACATTAAGGAGGTTCGATAGTAATTTTAGCAATATCTGACATATAAATTACGCGCTCCAATCAAATAGCATGATTTTAAAAGAATATAGACAGTTTTATAAAGTTCTTTAACTGAATACTTAAAATTCTTGTAAAAATATATATACTTGAGAATATAGTTTCTCTATAATATGAAATAAGATTCCTATGAAGAATAAGTATTTTATATAATTTTTTATCATAAATCTATGTCAGCCATTAACATTTACTAGTTTTGCACTGAATCTAAACATTTGGCATTTCTTATGCAACAATTTTTCAATATTTCTTTCTTGTTTTAATCATTTTTTTTTTTTTTTTTTTTTTTTTTTTTACTTTTGTTCCTTCTCTGCTCATTAGATAGCAGCACTAGTCTAAAATTTATGTCATTTGAGATGTTTCAGAAAAAGTCATATGTAGAAGTCTCTTTAAATTTCTTATTAGTCATGAGTGCACCTTGCTGCTTTAATGATGCAGTCGTACCTAGTTTTTTCACCTGATCAGTGGTTGATCCAGATTTTAATTTTTGGGTTCCTTTTTGTAAAATTTTTATTTTATTTTTATTTATTTATTTTTTTTGTGGGGGAAAAAATTGTGTAAAACCTTTCATTTTAACAGTCATTCCATATAGTGTTTAATATCAAGTTAATAGAGTTTTGTTTAACCTATTAATATTAATTAAAAACATGGAACATTTCATAAAAGGATCATTTTTATAAAACAAAATCCTGAGAAGGGGCTTATTCTATAAATTGAATTTGGTAAAGGGTCTTTTTTTGTGGATTTGAATTTTGTGAAGGGTCTCTTTTTATGATGTGGAATTTTGTGAAGGGGCAGCAAAGAGGACCCAATTTTTCCCTGGATCAACCCCTGCTGATAAAGAGCCGAGCTATTATTTTGACAAGAAACAATCATTTAAAATTTTTGTAATTTACAGAGTTTACTTACAAAAATATTTATTAATTAAATTATTACTTGAATTTAATCAAGTTAACATATAGTTGTTTGAAACCAAAAGGGTCCTATTTATGATGTAGAATTTTGTGAAGGGGCAGCAAAGGGGACCCAATTTTTGCCTGGATCAACCCCTGCTGATAAAGAGCCGAGCTATTATTTTGACAAGAAACAATTATTTTAAATTTTTGTAATTTACAGTGTTTACTTAAAAAAATATTTATTAATTAAATTGTTGCTTGAATTTAATCAGGTTAACATATAGTTGTTTGAAACCAAAATTTTATCAAAAATTTTTTATTTTACATAGTTATGATCAGTTATAAATCTAAAAAACATTTTTTGAAATTAGTTTTGCAATTTTCAAAAGAAAGTATGTAGTGAATGTTAAAAGGTTAAAATAAAAGAAATTTATTAAAGAAGAGTGTTATTTTCCTGCTGTTGCCCAGAACTTGGGCAAAAGGTCTATGAAAGTCCATTAAAAGATAATAAAGTTTTTACATTTTATAGACTGCTAGGATTTAAAGAATAAAATTAAAAGTCCAGTAATTAATTAAAAAATAAATTAAATAAGAAAAGGATAACTCAGCACTTTTTGTTCATAAGGTAATTTTTTTTTTTTTTTTTTTTTTTTCTGTTTTAATCATTCTTATTTATTTTTTCATGAAGTACAAATACAGAATGTTTTATATTGAATGGGACAAAAAAAGAAAGCATACCCATGTACACTGTAATTACTTTATTTTGATAAATTAAATTTGCAGTGAAACTGTAGTTATCAAAGTTTTTATAGTGCTCTATGTGTGCCCCTGCGGTCACACAGCAAATACCTATACAGTATCCCAGTTCCTGCCACACCCATGATCTTTGATTCAAGCACTTGAGTGATCCACTGCAACAGTTGCTGCAAGTCCTGGAAAAATGGAGGCAAGAACTTTTTGTCTTTAACACAGGGGTCAAAGCAATAAAATAGGAAAATATAGGAATTTTCACATACTAATATAGGAACATAATTTCAAGAGAAGATTGAGAGACTCAGTAAAAACAAACTATCTCTAACATTATTTTGTAATCTCAGAATGATTAAATGACTTTGTAAATAAAATGTCTTATCCTAATTTAATCTCATCTGATTTAACAGATAAAATAAATGAACAGATCTATTACTTTAGAAATTTATTTATCAACCTTGAAAGTTCATACAGAAAATTTTGGAGTGGAAGGCTGATTTTTTATATACCAACTATGTGAAAAATACCACAGCCGGGAATCGAACCTGGGCCTTCCGCTTTATGTGCGGATGCTCAAACCACTGAGCTACCCTGGCTGATTACCAGCTAGGCATTTCTCACATAATATTCATTGGCAAAGTCACCGAGATTCCCGGCTCTGGTATTTTTCACATAGTTGGCATAAAAAATCAGCCTTCCACTCCAAAAATTTCTGTATAAGATCTATTACTGTTTATGTTTCATATTATTTAGAAAAGAACATCTTTCCAAATTTATGATCTCTTGTTTGTCTAGCTGTCATACCAGTTTATATTATTTAACATCAGTCCACATAATATTTTTTAAATAATGGCATTTTTTTTAATATCATAATGTTTAAAAAGTCAAAAAAAAAAAAAAAAAAAAAAATCATAACCCTTCAATGTAATGACATGTAACTGGTTGAATACGTTTTGAGGCTGCTATCAGTGCCTACTTAATGAATTGTGCTCCCCCCCCCCCCTTCTAAAAAAAGTAAAAGAATAAGTGAAAAATATTAAAATAGTAATGGAATTATGAATTCTTTTGATTGTATAATTTTTTTTTTTTTTCTTTTTTCAAGTAATATTTGCTAAGCTCTAAGTAACAATATTTATATTAGAGATATTAGTTTTATTTTAAATTACCTTTTTATTTTATTCATTTGAAGACATGGGTGAAAATTCCTTTATTTTTGTCATATTTTATGTTAAATTATCCTTTAAATAAATTTATTTTTTGCCTTCCATACCACAGTAAGGGTTTTTTTCAATCGATAAATTGTTATAGCTATGAAGTTAAAGTCTCAAGTTCATTGGATCATACGAATTCTTTGTGAAGTTAAGTCAATTCTTATTATGAAAGTACTACATTGAATGCCTACACGCATTGTTTTTATGAGAATATTTATATTTCTTAAATTTAAGAAAAATGATTGATAGTGTGGGTGGATTTTATGCATCTATATATACACATATTAAATCACAAATAATAGATTTAAATTATTTAAAAAAAAAAAAAATCAATAATCCTGATATTTGAGCATTATGAACAAATAACTTAAATACTACAAAAACTTTGAGAAATCTTGATAATTTTCAAAAAAATAAAACAATCTGATTATTCTAAAAGTATTTTTTTTTTTTTTTTTGTACTTTTTCAATTAAATATTGGAAATAAAATTAATTTATGGTTAAAGTTTTCAATATCTTGTTATTTTCTTATAATGTGTGCAATATTAACATATGACAAATTATGCAACATATGATTTCCAATCGCATTTGCAGAGTGAATGTCGAGAAGAAAAAGCAATTATTTTTGCTGTGAATGGTATTTTGAAAAGATACGAGAATTTGAATAGGATGCCTAGCAGGGAAAGCAGAAAACAAGTAAGAAAAACTTAAACTGAAGCAGCAGAATATAGGAAATATAGGATGTTTTTCATGGTTTCTTGAAATATATAGGAAATATAGGAACACTTTGTGCCCTGTTAACATAACTCTACAGGGGGGGGGGGGGGAAATCACTAAGGGTTAGATCAGGGGATCTTATTGATCAACAAAGCAATGGCATACCATGTAATCCAGTATGGCCAGTCCATCCATTTCTATGCAATTAGTGGAATCATTTTGATTAACAGTGCCTAAATCAGTAATTTAGTAACCGGAAGACTTTGCTGTTGCAAGGGAAAAAAAACTTGTATAATTATAGTTTTACAATTAATTTGTTTCAGCTAAATAAATTAAGTATAGAATTTGTACTATATGCTTGTCCCATTCAATAGGAAACACTTTATATAAATCTTTAACTATCTACAAGAAAGAAGGAAATAAACTGCATGAAACTTATTAAATTGACAAAATTATGAAGAGATGTCTATAGAAGAATTTCTAAAAGTTTATTTTAACATTTGTTTTTTAAAAATGGGAAAAAAAAAATTAAATACCAGTTATTTTTCCATTTGAAGACACTTACACTAGTTAAACCAGGAATAAACTACTACGTCAGAAACGCCAAAGAAAAATTATTGAGGTGCATACAGCTGTTTCGGTAGCCTAAAGCGTACCGTCATCAGTGCAAAAAGAATTCAGAATCTGGAGAAGTGCTCATATATATAGGAGAGGGACCGGATTTAGTTCAACCAATAGGATTACGGAAGAGGTGGGGAGTGTGGCCAATAGGAATTAAGGAATGTGTAGCTGTGTAAACTGTAGAAAAATTAAGGAAATGTGGACTGAATGTAAAATTTCCAACAATCAGACAAATAGGGAACAGCGAAATCACAATTTACAAGGTTTTTAAAATTTTTATAAATATGAAAAGCTTCAAAGAAATCGAGTTCATGAATGGATTTAGGTCTGCAAATTATTTTAGCTGAATTAAATTTGAAATTATGATTTTCCTCCCAGCAATGTTTAGAAATAGCCGATTTATTGGTTTCTTGTTTGCGGACGTAATTCATATGTTCTTTTAGACGAAATTTGAGACTGCGTTTAGTTTGGCCAATATATGATAAACCACACTGACAGGAAATACTATAAATGCCCCAAGAATTATGCATATCAATAGGATCTTTTAACTGAGAAAAGGTGAGTTTATTGGAAGGCGAAAATATTATTTTAAAATCATATTGTTTGAGAATTTTAGCTATGGTTTGACTGGTTTTAGAAAAATAGGGTAAAACAATACTGATATTAGATGTGACTGATTTAGTAGACGAAATACGAGGGAGTTGTAATTTTTGGATAGCTTTGTCTATAATGGAAGGGTCATAACCTCTGTCAATTGCGATGGCTTTCAGGTATTTAATTTCAGATTTCAATAAAATAGGATTTGAACAAATATTAAGGGCACGGTTTACAAAAGTATAGAAAGCAGCCATTTTTTGGTTAGGTGGGTGACATGAACGCGCATGGGGAGGAAGGGAGACTGCAAAATTTTTACGATAGACAGTGGTTGAAAATCCATTTACAGTGCGAGAGACGAGGGTATCAAGAAATGGAAGAATTACTTCCATTTCTTCCATTTCTTGATACCCTCGTCTCTCGCACTGTAAATGGATTTTCAACCACTGTCTATCGTAAAAATTTTGCAGTCTCCCTTCCTCCCCATGCGCGTTCATGTCACCCACCTAACCAAAAAATGGCTGCTTTCTATACTTTTGTAAACCGTGCCCTTAATATTTGTTCAAATCCTATTTTATTGAAATCTGAAATTAAATACCTGAAAGCCATCGCAATTGACAGAGGTTATGACCCTTCCATTATAGACAAAGCTATCCAAAAATTACAACTCCCTCGTATTTCGTCTACTAAATCAGTCACATCTAATATCAGTATTGTTTTACCCTATTTTTCTAAAACCAGTCAAACCATAGCTAAAATTCTCAAACAATATGATTTTAAAATAATATTTTCGCCTTCCAATAAACTCACCTTTTCTCAGTTAAAAGATCCTATTGATATGCATAATTCTTGGGGCATTTATAGTATTTCCTGTCAGTGTGGTTTATCATATATTGGCCAAACTAAACGCAGTCTCAAATTTCGTCTAAAAGAACATATGAATTACGTCCGCAAACAAGAAACCAATAAATCGGCTATTTCTAAACATTGCTGGGAGGAAAATCATAATTTCAAATTTAATTCAGCTAAAATAATTTGCAGACCTAAATCCATTCATGAACTCGATTTCTTTGAAGCTTTTCATATTTATAAAAATTTTAAAAACCTTGTAAATTGTGATTTCGCTGTTCCCTATTTGTCTGATTGTTGGAAATTTTACATTCAGTCCACATTTCCTTAATTTTTCTACAGTTTACACAGCTACACATTCCTTAATTCCTATTGGCCACACTCCCCACCTCTTCCGTAATCCTATTGGTTGAACTAAATCCGGTCCCTCTCCTATATATATGAGCACTTCTCCAGATTCTGAATTCTTTTTGCACTGATGACGGTACGCTTTAGGCTACCGAAACAGCTGTATGCACCTCAATAATTTTTCTTTGGCGTTTCTGACGTAGTAGTTTATTCCTGGTTTAATATTCCAACGCCAAGTCTCCTGCTATTACTTACACTAGTTGTCGAATTTTGTCAATTCATACATGGTAAAGAAAATTATAGTGTTACCTGAACTGAAGACCAAACCATTTGGAATTTTCTACCTTTGCACAATTCATAAATTAAAATTCTTTCTAAAGAGAATTTAATTTTGGACAAAAAGTCCAGTGGCAGATTGGAATTACATTGTGCCTTGGGCCCATTTCGTTATGGCCGCGCCTCTCTCCCCCACATATTTTGAAATATTATGCATAAGTACATATATTATATTTACAATAATAAATGTAATACAACTAAGATAAACAACACTTGCTACAAACATTCAGAGATAAAAAATCCAGTAGAATTTTACTAAATCATTAATTAGCTACAAAGGCAGCAAGCAACACAATAATTGTTTTTTACATAACATAATGATTAAAAAAAAAAAAAAACTGAGATACGAAATGAAAAAAAGCTGAGCTTTCTTGTGAATGGAGAAAGTTGTAGCGTATCAGCCTCCCCTGCAAGAAAATATATGCACCAAAATTGAACCAGCATATTTTTCATGATCCTCTCACATATTAATTTTTAAACAATTATACATTACACATACGTTGATATATAGCCATTCCATAAATGGAGAAATTAATAACACAGCAGCACAACCTGTTGCGCTACATCATATGCACTAAAAGTTGATAGTACCAATTTATGTCAAGGTGCATAATTTAGAGCTTGCACAAAAGTTCTGTTACACACACACACACACACACAGACAATTTCTAAAAATGTTCAAACCATATTTAGGACATCTTAAAAGTACAAGTCCCATACTTGCCAACCAATTTCAATAAAAAAAGGGAAAATTTTTGTTGAAAAACCAGAAGATTTCATAAAAAAGGGGAAGATTTTTTTTTTTCTTTGAAGTCTTAAACAATACAGTTTTAATATTTTGAAGCAAGCTATAAAAACGTTTCACTATAGATTGATTATACTAAAAATATAAAAGTTCTTAAATGAAGTTATTCTTCTTCAGCATATAAATATCTACAAAACAGAATCTGTAAGAAATTTATTTAACAACAGACAAAAAGACTTAGTTAAGTTAAAGTATAACTAATTTTTTAAACAAATACAGAATATGATTTTTGTATATGTACATTAATCATAATATAAAAAAAAGTAGTAGTAGCTAATTATTAGTTTCAAACGTGCATAAAACCGACTGAGTATCAATTTTCTTAAATTGATTTGAGAAAAATTTTCCTACCTGAAAAAATTATTCTTCATTTTTTTCCTCATGTTTACACATTTGGTATAAATATGACATACAAATATTTAATTTAATTGAGGAAAAATAAACAGATTCATTCAATTCAGCAATAAAGATCTAAAAATAATTACATACGTGAAAAATATTGATCACTTCCATTGCTTTATTGTTTCTAGAATTGATCATTGATCACAATCTGAGGAAGTTGGGGGGGAGGGGGGAATACATAAATAATTACAGAGTAAGAAATATTAAACTCTTTGAACTCTACTTCTAGAATCTAATGAAAGAAGTTTAAAATTAATATCATTTATGTTGCAGATGGATAAAGATTAGGAAACAAAAGACTTCTGCAAACATATGATTGCCGATCACTAGTTGCAGATAAAGGGGGGTGGAGGGGCAAAAAATAATTACATCAGCACGAAATATTTGACAATTCTATTTCTTTACATGTTCTAGAATATCATAAAGCAAGTTTAAAAAGAATACTGACATTTATGTTATGGATGGAAAAAGATTGGGAATAAGGAGTTTTCGTAGAACATTTGGGGTTTCTTTTTAAAATGAACGATATCCGCATCTTTTTTAAAAACGGAAGATTTCATCATCTGCCTGGAAGACCGGAAGATACGTTAAAAAACCGGAAGTCTTCCGGGAAAACCGGAAAAGTTTGCAAGTATGAAGTCCACTAAATATTGAAGTCGAAAATTTTTATGAATCTAATACTTTCTTCTTCTATGAATATAGAAGAAAGTAAAAAAGAAAAATCTGGTTATTAAGATTTTTTAAATTATTTTGTATGCATACATATTCATCAACATTAATATATTTATAGTAAAAATAACAAATGGGTTTAATCATTTCAACTATAAAATGATGTACATACCCAATAATGCTCAGACACACTTTACCATTTTTGTACAGATTTGGATTGAATCGAACCCTTCCTTCCCCTGTGGTCATTATTTTGACACGAGGAGGTCGAATAGGATAATCAGGAGGGCAACGTATCAGCAGATAAAAAAATCCACCTTCATATGGAGTATCAAAAGAACCAGTAAGCAATGCATGTATCTACAGAGGAAGAAATGATTATATAGATATAATATTTTCCCTTTTTGCATACTTGAACAAAGAAAATCTGAATATATTGCAATTTTAAATAACTTTAAGTTGTATGCTATGTATATCTACAGTAAAATTATATTACTTTTTAATAAAACATGGTTTAAATTCAATTTTTTCTAAGAGGGGAATCTCTTTATTACTACTTGCAAATGTTGGAAAGGAAAAGATCTCCAACCTTTCATTTATTCTGATGTATTATAATTCAGAGATTTCCACAGGTTTAAAAAAAAAAAAAAAAAAAAAAAAAATAGAATGCTACTAGCAAAAACAGGCACATTTTAGATTCTTGGTGGCAATTTTGGAATCTTAAGGGCATATTTAACATTTAAAAGCAAGTCAATCCTTTCAAGATTCAGTTATAAGTATGCATACAATAAATATTTTAGTTCCCCATCATACTATACACTAAGCGACAAAAAAAAAGCCGCACTTGGATGTTTTCCTTTTCGCCTTCTACAACCGCCAATTTTATTGTTTAAAAAGCAAATTTTCGAACAGATTTTACTATGTTGTCCTCCACATACACTTTAGCTTTGAGTCTAGTGTTAAAAACAAACTGCAACTGTCAGGAAAATTGTAATTTTAGAATTTATTTCAAAAATGGTAAGAATAAGGCAGTTAACGATGCCACAAAAAGTATTAATTTTTAAACGAAAATCAAAAAATATTTTAATACGTGAGATGGCAAAATAATTAAATGCTAACGAAATATTGGTAAAATGAATTTTAGCAAAATATAAATTTTTTTGACCGTTTAAACGGGGAATGTGGCTTTAGGCGGTCATGTTGCTCATCCAAGCAAGATAACCGCAAGTTAAAATGCGAATGTTTAAAAAATCGATTTGTATCATGTTCAGAACTTAAAAAAGATTTTTAAGAAGTGTATAGTAAATTACTTTCTTCAAAAACAATGCGGGAACAATTAAACAAAGCGGGTTAAAGAACGGAAGATCTGCGAAAAAAGCCATTATTAAGGAAAAGAATTAGAAAAAACAATACTTTAGTTGACCAAAATTTAAAAACATTATCAGTTAATTATTAGGCTGAACTGGTTTTCTCTGATGAATCAAGTTTTCTTTATTTCGTGCAGTTGAAAAAAGCTAGAATGAAGACGAAAATGTGACCGACTTAATGAAAATCGCACTTTTAAAACAGTGACACATTCTCCGTACATTATGGTACGGAGGTGCATAAATTTTCAAACACTCGGGGAAATTTTTATGCTCAAGGGATCAATTAACTCGAAATAAAACACAATCTGCATAAAAGTGGTGCCTGACCGACTATTTTGGAGGTATCTTAGACATTTCCGTAAACAGCATTTGAAGATAATAAGGCACCTTACTACACGGTGTCTGTGGTAAGTTTATTCACTTCAAATTGTCAAAATTTCTTATACATTCCCATGAGAACCTATAATTCTGTAAGTAATCATACTTTTTTTCACTTTAAGTTAAATACCACAAAGGATATAGTAGAATTTCTTCTTTACCAGACATGGAAATGGTCAAAATCGCGATCCGTTCGAAAATGTTTCGTCTATAAAAAGGCGGGGGAAAGGGGAGAGGATTCGAAATTTGCAGCCTATAACTCTGCCAGAACTAGAAAAATTTATTTGTGGTATTTGGCACATTGAAATTTCTGAGATTTATATTAAAACACTGTATAAAACTATGCCATTGCGCATTAATGCAGTAATTCCATATAAAGGTGGAATTAACCCAATGCAGAATACATATTTTTAACAAAAAATTGCTTAGATCTAACAAATAAATAGTTTTATTTCATATATTAAAATATAACTTGTTTATTTTATATAATAAATCATAATAGAATGCAAAGTGTATAGTTATTGCATTATGTTCAAAAAGAAAGTTTTATACAGATTTTTAAAAAGTACTTCGTAAAGTGCAATAAAGCGAATTATTAAATCGAAAATATACATAGGTATCATTTCATACCTTTGGTATTATGCAAACAAGACAGTTTTATTTGTTTCAAACATTAATTTTAAAGTTGTTACAAATAAAAAAGGTATAAGTCATTTTTTCTGCAGTGCGGCTTTTTTTTTGTCGCTTAGTGTAGGTATGGGGAACTTACACATTCATGAAAATTTTCAACTTTGATTTTTTTTTTTTTTTTGGAATTTAATTTAAAAGGGAATGCGGTTCCTACACTTCTTTAACTTATTAACGAATTTTTACATACTAAATGGAATGCATGGGATTGGGAATTCATGAATATTGCATAAACTCACCGTCAGCAGTGCACCATTTCTGAAAAAACAAAGTTCTCGAATTGTTATTTTCTCCTTTACAATCCTTATAATACTTCTCTTATGTAAATCACCTGTATCAGTAACAAAATTTGACACACAATCTTTTTTTTTTTGTCTATCTTGTGTTTTCTATCTTTTCTATCTATACTAGTGTTTTTTCTTTCACACAACAACCTGGAATTGTCAGAATTAATAACAGATTACAACAGTTTGTATTTTTATTTTTTAGTGAATGTCAAATTGCAACCATATTCCAAGTTATGTGAATTAAATAGAATATAAAAAGCAGAAAAGTAAACCACAGTTTGTTTCCAAAAAAGACAATCAGTTTAACAGAAAATTTCAAATGAAAAATAATACTATGCCTTGCTTATGTTTATAGGATATGGTTTACAACTTCAAAAACTGGAGTAAAAATTTTCAAAAGTTGTTGATAGGCTCATAAAATGAGAGACAGTTAATTATTTATCGATAAAAATAATGGATTCAAAGCTACTGAACTTTAAGGCCGATTGACAACGCTTTATTTAAGATTTATTTGAAATAATTATGCATTTATTTTATCATTCACTTAAAGCATTAATGATTTATTATTATATCTTCATTTGTATCTGGGGGGGGGGAATAAATAAACAAATTATGACCAATAATCTGCAAAATTCTAAAGTGTACAAAACATATGGTCCCAAGCTATGCAGATTAGAGGGAGTTGACTCAGAGATGAGATCATTTACACATTTATATGAATATCGGAGATTTCGTTTTTAGATTTTTATTTGATAGTATAATAATTATTTTGACATTCATGAAAATTGTTGGAAATTTAATTTTTTTTCCCCCCCTTCGTGCTTTCTTTCTTTCTTTTTTTTTTTTTTTTTTATGTAACTGAATACTCTGCTTTCATATATTGTCTTTATTTATGTATGGAAAATATGCCATTATGCAAAAAACAAATTACTTTTGGGGTTTTAAGCTTATATTCAGACTTAATCGCATTTCCCATTCTTATCTCTCTTCACTGTTTTGCTAAATATATTTGATTATCAATAAATATTTCTTAATTTCATATTATTGTTGTTAATTTATGTTTGTTAGTGGTTTCTTTCTTTCTTTTTTTTTTTTTTTAATGTATTTTTAAAATTGCTCCTCAAAGTAGCCAAAATGCTCCTCAAAATTTCTCTGAATACTCCTCAAACTGTTTTTGAAAAGTTGGCAACCATGAATTTAAAAAAAATTGTGTTTGTGTGTGTGTGTGACAAAAATTCCGTTCAACTCATGTCGGCCTTATTTAGGTGTATATCAGCCGACAAGTGGATCTGCTATTATGATTTTTCACAAGCCTATATCTCAGCATCTATTGATTAAAATTGCACCAAACTCCATATGTAAAATATTTATTGTGTGAAGTTATGGTTAAACTTTTGCACAAGTTACACATTAAGAGATGTGTGATGGCCACAATAAATACGTTTTCTTATGAAAATAACCAACCCTTCAACTATGATTATATTAGTAAAATATTTTGTTTCATTTTTTTTTTTTTTTTTAAATACATATCAAACACTCATTTTTTAGTACTGTAAAAAATGTGTAAATGATAAGTCTTTGTTTTATAATTCTGAACAAAACCTATACAATTGTGACAAATTGCAAGTGTAGGAATGAGTATGTTAGACTTAAGTTTTATTCTTCATCCCAATATTGCACAAATATATAGAATGCTAAATAAATAATTTAGCATTATAACATTGTAAATTATATTTAAAATGTGTTTAAAAGAATGGTATATGAAATGCGTTTATATTTTATTGTTTTAAAATAAAGAAAAAGAAAAGAAATATACAACACAACAAAAAACAAAACTAATGCCGGATATCCGGTCCAGACATCCGTATCCGGCAGGCAAAGGAGCTCCGGATATCCGATATCCGGCAAAATCACTATCCGTTTCATCCCTAATTGTAATCACTATAGCTTTTGTAATAAGGCATAGATTGATCAGTGTTTGGAGGGAATTCTTTTTCATTCAGTGAGAGACGGCTATTTTAACCTGTAATGTCTCTCTTTCCCCTAGTGAATACTCATTGATAATTTAACAAAAAAAAAATTTATGAATAATTTATGTACTAAAAGGGAATTTTCAAATTCCTTTTTCTTTCTTTTCCTTTATACATTTTCTTACCCATATACATGGTATAGAGAAAGTACTGCCTTTGAGTCAAATTTCCGAAAATTAGCTTTTGTTATATTTGCACGTTTTCAGATCCTCTGAATTCAAAAATAATGTTTTTAGTGGTTGGTCTCTCTCTTTCTGTGTGTGTTATTAGCATATCTCAAGAACAAATAGTAGCAGGAAGTCCAAATTCGATATTCTATATCAGTATCATATAGTGATGCTACACTAAGCTATTCGTTGTGATTAGACAAAGGGTTGTGTACAGGGTCATCCAAGAGAATTCAAATACATTACATCTGAGAGCAAAATTCTCATATGTACAGTGTGACATCCATAGGCTGCCCTAAACAAAATAAAAAGAACAATTTTTCATACGCATAAAAGCATGTTTTGTGTAGATTGTGGTATAGCAATCATTCATCATTCATTTACTGGGTTACTCAGAGTATTTGGATATATTGGAGCTATACTTGGGAATTGCTGGAAGTGTATTTCATTTTGTGTTACGTGTTTTACATATTAACACTAAAATTTACATACACAAAGCCATGTGTACATATATATAGTTTTTAGACAATATACAGGGCTACCCAAAATAAAGGTAAGCGTTTTTTTTTATTAAATGTAATCGGCGTAAGTGCTTTGCTGCATGTTTTTTATGTCAAAGAATACTGCTGACACAGAATGGAAAATTAATTTCTCATACCCATACTGTAAACAAAGTAGTTTTCAGAGATCGATTTTTTTCTGTATAATATCACGTTTTGAGGCCTCCTGAATACGAAAGTCAAATTTTTAGTGGTTGATCTATATACATATGAATTTTCAGCATAATTTAACAACAAATAATTGTAGGAAATTTAAATTTGATACCTTGGATTCCATACCTAGTTGCCACTTGAAAAGTTGATCAAGATTTGTAAGTTTCAAGGAAATTAATAACAGACTTGATTTTTGTTTTAATAAATGTAGGCACTATAATTAAACAGAAGGGCAGTAACCCCCCTAACATAGAATTATACATCAATACCATATCATAATCTATGCAAAAAATATTGAATATTTGAATTCTCTTGGATGACCCTGTACACAACCCTTTGTCTAATCGCAATGAATAGCTTAGTGTAGCATCACTATATGATACTGATTTAGAATATCGAATATATATTGAATATATATATATCAATTTTATTAATATATGTGTAAATTAAAGGTATTAAAATATGGTTTATAAAAATACCTCTCATAGAACACAATGCATTGGAATAATTTCGGAATTGTTGAATTATTTTATTATCATAAGTTTCATCATAATAATGAATTATATTATTACTAGCAAGCCTGTGCGAAATTTTTGCACTCTATTTCTTTTCTTATTTACTTGTAAAATTTGAAACTCGTAAATATTATACCAATTTTACCACCTAATTAAAATTTTAACTTACCAGAAGACAAATTGTTATTAGCTCCAAATTAATATTGTGCAATAGTGAAATCAAAAATATTCAGAGAAAGGTTTCAAAATAAAATTCATGGTTGATGACCCAGTTCTCATACTTTCGCAAGCAGCACAGTTTTAGTACAGGACCCCCATGACTCCTTTTAAACTTTTGTCGCCGTATTGACGATGACATTTTATTTATTTGTTTTGGCATAATTTTCTGTTTAAAAAAAAAACTAATTCCTATTTTAATTGCATTTCTTATGAATGCTTTTTTAGTCAATTTATGATAATTATTCATATTCTGTATATATCTTTAAAGTATTGCTAGGTTTAAAATAACGCTTGCAAAGATTCTAAACAAACAACTTTTAAAAATACATTTTTCCATAAAATGGTCTTATAAGACAAATGCCATTTTTTCTTATTAGATCATTAAGTTGAAACCGCATACTTATATATTGTCCATTTATAAATATTTTTTTTTTTTAATCCTTACGTATTTTATTAATTACATCAGTATCATATCATTTCGGCAAATTGTAATCGTAATTGGTTCACCTTAGAGAAATATTATATAGATACTGAATTATTTTACAATATTAACAATAAATATGAATTTCTTTATAATTTTTACAGTAGAAAGTTATTTAAATGTAATTTATAAGAATGTCTGTCCCAAAATGCAATGCATTGGCATTTTTTTGTGTGTTCTTGAACATAAACCAATTGTAGAGAACCTATTAACGCCATTTTAAATAGGTAATATTCCATAGTAAACCTGAATAGCATATATCCTTTCTTAAAATTTCTGATGGACGCTGGGGGCAGGCAGGCAGACAGATGGAGAGTCAGACAAAAAAATATGCAAATTGAAATCATATTCACAGTTAAAAATTGTTAGAAAACGTTTAATGTAAACGAAAATGCAATTCCAGCAAATGTCCAATAATAACCCTTAACGTAACTGAATATTCTTGTGTGCCCTGTAAATCTAATGTTAATCGTACTGTACACTATAGAAAGCATTCTTTTGTGCATATGAATAACATATTTCAATTTCATTAAGATTTATGCAAAGTAATTAATATTTTTGAATGTTTGTTCTCTCTTCTATGATGAAAAAAAGAAGTTTCTCGAAATCTACATAAGAATCACTTAAAAAGGCTTCACGGGTCAGTGACTGACATGCGTGTCATAGGTTCGCCATCACTGCGCCAGACAATGATGACAAGAGCATTAAATGATGAGAATGCGCTGGCAATAAAATCAAACCAAAAGATGCATTTGTAATTGAAGGCAAAAAAAAAAAAAAAAAAAAAAAGAGACTTTTTAATAGAATAAATGTCTCCAGTAACACATCGAAATTGCTACAGATTTTTTCATAAGATTGAAAAAAATATTTTTAGCTTTTTTTTTTTTTTTTTGTGCCTGTGTGTTTAACTCGAAAAATTTCAAATCTAACACAAAGCCTGAATAATTAACAATAAAAATGCAACTATGTTTGAAATCAGTTAAAAATGTGGAGAAAGTCAAGAAATTAATTTATGTAATTATTACAAATAAATTAAAAATAAATTACCAATGTCATGTCACTTTCATCAGGTACAATAAACATTCCAGGAGGTGGTTCATTATATATTGTCATAATATCCCTAAAAATACATGAAAAAAATGTTAATTTACAAAAAATTAGCATTACTTAAGATCAAAATTTTATTTTATTACTTTCTGAACATACATTAAGGAAGGAAAGTATTGTAATCATCAGGGCCCGCTTTACTATTAGGCAAACCTAAGCGGTCGTCTAGGGCCGCTGAAAAAGGAGGGCCGCCAAAAAAATTTAAACACCGCCCAAAATTTAAGGGGAAAAAAATCGGTGAAAGAAAAGTGAAAATCTTTAAGAGTCATTCCATTTTAAATCAACAAATGGGGTGTGCAACACCATTTTTGATTTTGATGACAATTTGCACATGCTTTCCCCATACCTTTTAGACCACAAAAATATATTTTTTTTATTTAAAAAAAATTTACCCTTCGATATGTAGGCTATTTTTGTCGTTGCCAACAGCGAAAATTGGATATTTTGATGCTTTGCGTTATGAACTATAACTTTTTTTCTATAAAAGCTATCAAGCTCAACTATAGCTCATTGGAAAGCTAAAAAAAAGATCTTTTTCCATATGGTATCAATAAATTTGAGATTTAAAAACAAAGGTTATTTTTTCAAGGTCAAAGTTTGCGATGCAAAATTAATTTTTTGCCACTTTTGAAAATTAAAAAAACCTATGAAGGGCTTGGAATAACAAGCCCTCTTTTTTTTCTTATATACATATATAAGGTTGCTTATTGTATTAAAAAGTTTGGCTTGTTACTCTGCCCCCTTCGCAAGATACGACCCCCCAAAGTTGCAAATTTTCTAAAAAATCCAATTTTCAATGCTAAAAAAATGCATGTGGGGGGCAAGGTAGATTTTTTTTTACTTGTGTGATTTTAAGTACTTCTTACCATCTTTCAAACAAAAAACAAGTTACTTTGTTATTCAAAGGCGTTTGGCAGCTATAAGGGTCTAAATTTTCAAATAATTATACTGAAACAACGCAATTATTTTCATACTTCTTAATCTTAGGTGTTAGTGAAAAGTTATTTTTTACTTAATTGTTAGTTTTAAATGGTGAAAACAACTAAAAAGACTAAGAAGAGTTGTCAAAGAACACATTTAAACTTTGATAAGCTAATTTAAGGTTTCTACCATCTTGGTATATAGAATTTAACTTACCTCTCAAAACATGCAAAACTTTTTTGTTCAGTGGTTTATTGTCTCATAGAGAAGAGTTGACAAATGTTCACTCATCACAGGTGTGATATTATGACCTCTTCCCTGTGCTGACCATAGTTCTGACGCAGTCAGGATTTTCAAAATATCTTGAAACCAAACCCAAGTTTGGTTATCATGACTTGATTTTTTAAACGATGTTCCAGGTCCTTTAGGATGAAAAAAGTGGATCCTGTATTCTTCTTCGACATCAAATACCTTTATTTCCACCACTTCTCCTAGCCACCAGTCACCATCATATACGCAACAAACATAATCGGACAACTTTGGTCGGGTTGTTGGTGTGGATAATCTAAGGTTGATAGGTTCGTCTTTGATGACATGAAAGGTTGTAAAATCTAAAGAAAATGATGTACGTCTGGCATGAATGATATTTCTGTTGAGTGGAATGTAGCTGTGGAAAGACCGAGTTTGGGGTAATGATAGTGCTGTTTTATATCTTTCCTCAAGAACTTTTCCTACTGCATTAACATCATCACAAGAAACATAGAAAAACGTTACACTATTAATATGTTCAGTGCAGTATTCAAAGACATCTAATGGATTCAAGATTTGATTACTGACCGGTCGTTGCAAACTAGCCTTTCGCACTAGCCTCTTCACTGTTCCTCCAATCCCATCGCAAGGGCCTTTCCCGTGGGATGTAGCAAAAAAATGCCACTCTGCTTTTATCCCAAAGTCTTGTTCATGATGGCTCAAGTTAATGAAGTTTTTCCTGTTTTTGTACTGTGCGGCAGATCCATCTGAAAAATAGAATAATTTTGAAATTAAAGCATGATCTGCCTTCAGTTTTTTAACAAGGATCATTTGAAAGGCGTAGAATGTAGTAGTGTTGTGGTCAAGGCAGTCGCTTACAAAGCAAAAACTTTGAGTTTGAATTTCTCCATCTTTTTCCCAGTAGACAACAAAAGGATGAAGCGTACATTGCACACCTGACCAGTGATAGGTCTGCACCTCGTCTTGAACAACACAAGAGAAATTCTCTGAAAAATCTCCAAGTATCAAAAATTCCCCCTTATCCAGATCTTCTTTCTTTGATTTTAGAAATGCTGCTTGTTTACTGGCAATGAAATGGTGGCTCTTTAGATGCTCAAGTTTTTCACAACACTTAACCAAGAATTCTTGTAAAGGTAGCACACATGATGTCAGTTCACATCTGTCTGTGGACATCCACTGCTTATATGAAACTTGCAAATCCTCAAATTCATCATTTTCCAAGTCAATTTGGGTGCTGTTACTTGGAGAAATCAGTGATAAAATGGCATCCACACCTGGACATGCAGTACATTCCGAAAACATACAATTCTCATTTTCAGTATCACAGACCATAATCTGCAGCAGATCTTTGTAGCTATGATCACTTTTAATCGCTGATAGCATAAGTTTTACATTTTGATGGTACAAACAAACGCACACTGAATGTGTACCAGATGCTCCAGCTAACACACAAACTTTTGGTCTAAGATCGGCAAATTTAGATAACCCTACTTTCAAATCAGGATAATTTTCTTTAAAATGTATGTAAAGTTCCTTCAAGTCACATAAAATGAGCCTTTTTTGAAGGTTTGACTTTTCCCCATTCATTCCTCTCACAGAAATACAGTCCTTTTTTCCAGGCATCATGCGACTACAGGCATCTCTCTGATAAAAATCCTCTATAGCTTTTATTGTACTAGAACCAAGAATATTGCTTGGCTTCTTAGGTTCCAGTTTTGGTAAAACTCCTTGTGTTTTAACTAAATCTTTAGTTTTTAGAATTAAATACTGGCTGACTCCAAATTCTGCTTGAATTTTTGCATAGCTCCAAGTTACAGGCAACAAACTTAAAATGTTTACTTTATCCTGCAGACACTCAGCAGTTTTCATTCTCTCTTTAAGGTCTTCTATTAATTTTTCATAATTATCACATATGTGCTTTTGGCAAGAACTATTGTTTTCTTCATATGAAACAATTGAAAGGTCAAATGATTTATTTAGTTTATTTGTGACACATTCTGTTATCGCTGAAACTTTTCTTTTTAATGTAGATGATTTACGATCACGCGATAATTTGGCAACTTTCACAGGTGATACTCCAAGGGCACTACATGCTACATTTACAGACTCGACTAAATCACATTCAGGTATGTACATTTCTTCATTATTATCTTTATAGGTTTCAACTCTCTGATTTTGAATTTTATTTAAACATTTAGAGCACAGAGATTTTCCAGGGATAAGATTCAAATTTGTGTTTTTCAAATACAAATCTTTGCTTATGATTCTCAGCGATTTTGTAATCACCTTATTATGTTCCGAAAATGGGTCACAGCAGGAAGTTCCATAAAGGTGAGAAAATTTATCTAAAAACTTTTTTGCATGGTAAGTACAAACAGTTTCAATTGTTTTACATCCAGTTCTCAATTGCAGTAAAGTTTTATCATCATCATTATACTTAGAAATACTCTCTACAGTTGACTGCCTACTATAACTTAAAATGTTACAATTATCTTTCATAAAAATTCCTATGGAGCATTTAGAGTTATCCATAATTCATTTACTCTTTATATGCAGAAAAACAAACTTATATTTAAGAATTCTAAAAAATAATTTCTTTTTTTACCTTCAACAAGGACAGTTATTCACCAAAATATTCTGTAAATATGTATATTTCTTGACCTTGAAATGAAAAAACCTACATGAAAGACAAAAATTTACAAGATTTTACAGCAAGAACACTTTCCAGCAACCTACTCCTTTCAGAGTTAAAGAAACAACTAAGTTATAAAGCAGTTCCATGTGACATCATTGGCAGGCAGATCATTTGTCTTACCCTATATTATTGGTCAAATTGTATCCAATAATATTCAAGCAGCCTTGTCATTGGCACAGTTCCTACCACAGGTAGGTACTGTTTGCCTAAAGGGAACTGTTCTATACATGTGGGAGCAAGGCTGGACAGTTGAAATCTGTCTATTCTTGCTTTTAACTGGCAAATAGATTACTATAAATGAGGAAAAGTAGGAATATGATATATTCTTATTTGTGAGGTCAATCTAAGTCCATCAAATAAAAAAAATAATAATAAATGACATGTTTCCAAAAAAAAGTACATGAAAAAATTGGATGGTTTTAGTGTGATTATTTGAAAAATCAGACCCTTATAGCTGCCAAACGCCTTTGAATAACAAAGTAATTTTTTTTTTTTTTTTTTGAAAGATGGTATGAAGTACTTAAAATCACACAAGTAAAAAAAAATTTACCTTGCCCCCCACATGCATTTTTTTTAGCATTGAAAATTGGATTTTTTCGAAAATTTGCATCTTCGGGGGGGGTCGTATCTTGTGAAGGGGGCAGAGTAACAAGCCAAACTTTTTAATACAATAAGCAACCTTATATATGTATATAAGAAAAAAAAGAGGGCTTGTTATTCCAAGCCCTTCATAGGTTTTTTAATTTTCAAAAGTGGCAAAAAATTAATTTTGCATCGCAAACTTTGACCTTGAAAAAATAACCTTTGTTTTTAAATCTCAAATTTATTGATACCATATGGAAAAAGATCTTTTTTTTAGCTTTCCAATGAGCTATAGTTGAGTTTGATAGCTTTGATAGGAAAAAAGTTATAGTTCATAAAGCAAAGCATCAAAATATCTAATTTTTGCTGTTGGCAACGACAAAAATAGCCTTCACATCAAAGGGTAATTTTTTTTTAAATAAAAAAAATATATTTTTGTGGTCAAAAAGATATGGGGAAAGCACATGCAAATTGTCATCAAAATCAAAAATTGTCATGCAACAACTTTTTTGAAAATTTGTTGATTTAAAATGGAATTACCCTTAATCAATTTTTTTTTTTTCTTTTTCTCTTTTAAGGAATACGTGTATATTCAATTGTAAATTAAAAGTAACCTTCTTTAAGGATTTTAAGTTTGTATAAAAACACTTTAACCCTTTCAGGGGCAAGGAAATTTCGCACATTTAAAATAAAGTACCACCAGAATTTGTGAATAAGTTTCAAATAGAAGAAATAAATGAAGAATTTTCTTTACGTTATTAAAGTAAAACTTTGCAAAAATTTCTAAGATGAATTTTTGCAGTTGGGAATAAAAATTAGGTACTCTGGTTAAGGTAGTTAAATGTTGATTTTTATTAAATATATTCTTTAATTTGTATTGTGATAATGAATGAAAGCTAAATCTTTTCAAATTAGATGGAAAAAATGATGATGAAGGACTGAATTGTTCGTAATTTCAACCCGAACAATTTGGTATTAGACCTAAACATTCCACCACCCATCAGAATAACAGAATTTATTTGCGATAGTTTTATTAAATCTGAAAAATTCAAAGCCGTTTTACTTGACATCACCAACGCATTTGACACTTTTGCATGGTAGCCTCATTTTTAAGTTCATTCAGCTAAAAATTCCAACTCCTTATATCAAATGCATCCATAATCAACTAAATAATAGAACTAAGAATAAGAAAATAGACAAAAAAACACTATTAAATTTATAAATATCTAAATAAAAAATTCATGCAAGTTTTATACATTTGCGAAAAAATAACTTCGTAAACAAGTCAGAAAATAGTTCAGATTTCAGAAAGATCTTTAGAATAGATTTAAAATACGTAAAATATATAAATTAAGATAAAAAAATAAATAAGAGTAAATTTAAATTGCACAAGGGCGATCTTTTCTTGTCTATGGTGTCTAGAAAACAGTGTTGCCAGATCTGGCGGATTTTTTATTCAATAGTCACCAATAATTGTTTATTGTAATGTTTACCTGAACCGCTTCGAATATTGATAGTCTATTATGCATATCAAATATCACTTCTGAAAAATTTTATGATTATTGAATAAAAAAATCCACCAGATCTAGCAACACTGCTAGAAAATATGTTTCATGCGTTGACTTTAGGTAGTCTTTTCTGCAAAAGGCTTTACCTTCACATACAGAAAAATTAAACGCTACTTTGACTCGCATCACAGACCCACCATTGGTCGAGCGGTTCTGCGCTCAAAACTGGTAGATGGGAAGTCCCCGGTTCGATCCCTGGTCGTGCTCATCAACTTAACCATTCGGAATTTTTCTTGTTTCTCTCCGAAACTCTCGTAAATACGGGCTAAGACTCCTTAGAAAGACACACACCCCCCTCAGAGGGCATTCTACCTATAGACCTCGGACCCTAGCGTAAAATTTCTTCTGATAAATCAATCCACTAAGAAATGAATTAATAAAAAATTATTTCCCATATACATTAAGGTAAAGGTTCAGGCAAAAGTGAAAAGAAAAGCTTTTTTAACACTTATAAAGGTTAAAAATGTTGACGACTTCGGTTTGTTAGCACGGCCGTAGCTATCACAAATGGTAGAAATAGGATAACTAGCTTGTCTACAGGGACACCCAAAAGAATGACAGTTAATTACTTTCTATGAGATGTATTTTTATAAATCACATTTAAAAAACTTTATACTGCGAAAGTCGTATTAAATTTTAGGTTTATTATTTATATTATTTATATGATTAAAATATATATATATATATAGAATAGGGTAAATATAGCATTAAGATTTACAGGATCACACCAAAATATTCAAACACTTTATAAGAGGTAAGAGCTACAATTGGAAATTGTTAGAACTGCATTTCTGTTTACATTAAGGTTTTTTAACACTTTTCAACAATGTTTTGGGGTGATTATGAATTCAGTTAGTTTGTCTGTATTTTTTTCCGTTGTATGATAACATAAGCAACGTACATTAAAGGTTAAACGAGGCAACAAGTACATACATTTGAAAAATATTAATAGTCTATGCAAACCAAATGATTTTTTGTTCTTGTTTAAAAAATGAAACGAATTCTTGTTATCATCTGGTTTAATGTAAAATGTAAAATTATCATTTATTATGGAAGAATTAAAATTATAATAAAAATAAGAACTAATTAAAAAAAAAAAAAAAAAAAAAAAAAAAAACAGTAATATTTTAATATTGTTATTATTCACTCTTGAACTTTGTCGGTGGTAAAAATGTAGCAACTTGATAGATTCACTTTCCTTTGTGATGCGATGCCGCAATCTGATAGCTAAGCAATGGTGAGAGAATGACAGATTTCAAATTCCCTTTTCTTCTGGCAATGCGAAAATTTTCTTTTTCATTCCATTGTAATAGTTTTTACTCAAACTTTCGACCAAACAGTCCATAGTGCAAGCTGTACATGCTATATGAGTGCATGTACGGATATAACAGTATTTATGTACAGTAGTTCCATTGTACATTGAAACGTGCAATGTCATGTAGAGAATGGAGATTAGTATAAACAGAAATTTTAAGGCATTTTCCCAATTGAACGTTTAGCACAATCAGGTAGAAAAACTAAAGGTTTGATTCAACTTTTTTATTTTTTCTTATTGCTAAATATGCCGGATCCAGTTCAATTTTTACAAAAAAAAAAAATGTTATTTAAATTTATATTAACTTACAATATTAGAATAAGTTGAATCTAAATATAGTAGTTTTCTCTTTTGTAAAGGAGGAGGGGTGGAGGGGAGGGATCACAGTGAGAAAATTTACCTAGGGTCACGTGAAATCTATAAGCTGCCCTGGTGTAATATCTATTAGAGGGGGCCATCAAAAATCTATTGCTTAGGGCCGCCAAAATTGTAAAGCGGCCCCTGGTAATTTTATTTTTTTCAATTAAATAAATTAAAAATTGTTTTAAAAATAGTATGTTTCGTCCATCATAAAAGTTTCTTCTATATTATTCATTCTACATAAAGGAGTCTCTTACCATTTACAATGCACAAAAGTTTAATTATAGCTTCTTAGAATAAAGATTTTTATCTGTAGAATTTGGTGTAATTTTAATCCACAGATGCTGAGATGTAGCCATGTGGAAAATCATAGAAAGTGAGTAATAGTAGCATCACCTGTCAGCTGATAATACAACCAGATTAAGTCAGCATCTGTTTTAGTACATTTATATGCCATAGAATTTAAGAATTACCGTATATTTCCGAATATAAGCCGATCCGTATATAAGCCGAGAGTACATTTTTCCCTGCAGAAATTTGCCCAAAATTGCAAACCCGTGTATAAGCCGAATTGAAAAAATACTCTTTTTAATGTTCGAGTATATCGCCAAAATGGAGAAAATATTGCCAATCTATACAACCTTCAGGATAATCTGTCCAATGAAATTGCGCGAAATGCGTGCTTATCCAATAGAATTCCTTACCTTGCTTAGCCATAACGTAAAACGTTCGCAGTGTGTTCGCCAACGGCGATAGTTTTAACTCTGGCAACCCTATCAGAAGGGAGGAAAACACAGACGCGAACGCAAGTCCCGGCCCGGCAGCTGAAAACGATGGCTACCGTAATACCGGGCCGGGAGATCTAACCCTAACGTCGATGAAGCAATGCCGCCGCTGGATGTTTACATAAATAAGCCATGTAAAGTCCGATTGCATCGATTTTTTTTAATGACGTATCTAAATTATTTTGTATATTTCTACTTTTCAGTATTTTTATCAGTGCTTCAAGGCAATCTTCAACAAAATAAAAATACTTCTATAAAAAAAACCGAAGCTTTGCCGCTTTTGCTAGTGTAAGTCTAGAAACATTTTAAACAGAGATGATTTAAATTTAATTGTATAAATTAAAAATATGATCGGGAGTCCTGTTTTTTTCAAGTTTCTCTTATACTATTTCTGAATCAGACAGAGAATTTACTCTGTTCGTGCACTCTGCCGATGACTTCAGTTACCGGCAGGTCAAAAAGAAATGTAAACAAACGTGACTACATCAAGCGTTTCGAGAAATAAATTTAAAATTGCTAATTTAAGAGTTTTATATGTGATAATTATTTAAAAATAAGGTTTAATATAACTATTTTACTTTATATATACTTTTTAAGCTTAAAATATATGTATTCAATTATTGTTTCTGAAGTACGTTTTTTGCTAGAAATGTAAATCCGTATATAAGCCGACCATTATAATACAGCTTCCGAAAAATTTCCAAAAATTCTCGGCTTATACACGGAAATATACGGTAACCTTTCTATTCACAGGGTTAATTGTAGTACAGCAGTTCCACCTGTTAGCCAATTTGTACTCAAATTGAATTAGAATAGTGTTTCATAGTGGTCCTTACAGTTACCACATTTTGTGCAATAAAATCTGAGACATAGTCTTCCCGTTCAAGGGGGAAAATAGCAGTAGAGCAGTGCCACCTATCAGCTGATATGCACCAAACTTGAATGGGAATAATTTTTCAAAAGGGCATCCTCACCTATCAAGTTTTGATCGATTATACATAGAGGTCAAGACTCACGGTCGCCACTCGCCATGTAGCGACTTAATTTGAAAAGGTGGCGATAAAAAAAAAAAATTGGTATGATCGCCATTTTTTCCGCGAATTTTCGAAAATATTTCTTCCGTTTTTAAAAAAATCGCGGATATCGTTCGTTAAAAAAAAAAAAAAAAAAAGAAAGAAAGAAATCCCATTAACGATCGGCAATTGTTTAATGGAATTTCGATGATGATCGCGCCTTCCAATTTCCAATCTTTCTCCATCCACAACATAAATGTCAATATTCATTTAAAACTTGCTTTATGAGATTCTAGAACCTAGAAAGAAATAGAATGGTTAAATATTTCTAGTTTGTGTAATTATTTTTTGCCTCTCTCCTCCTTTTCTTATTTCCAACTGGCGATCGCTGATCAAATGTTCTGCAGTTGTTTCTTAGTCTTTCTTCATCCATAATATAAATGGCAATTTTCATTTTAAACTTGCTTTATTAGATTCTAGAATTAGAATTGAGAATTTAATATTTCTTATTAATGTAATTATTTTTTTAATCCTCCCCCCTCCTTTCTCCATTTCTAGATAGTGATGAATGATCAATTCTAGAAATAATAAAGCGACATAAGTGCTCAATAACTTGATGAATATATTTATTTTTTTTCTCAATTAAATTATATATTTATATTTCATATCTATGTCAAATGTGTAAACAGGGCCGAGGGGGGATGAAAAACAGATTTTTAGGTACGAAATTTTTTTCTAAATCAGTTTAATTATGAAATAATCCTGAAAATGTTTAAAGTAGATAAAAGCTATATATAACTGTTTAGGTAGTCAATTTATTGAAAGTGATGCTAATAATGTCCATCCAACCAATCATGTTTACAGAAAATTTTCAGCAAATTTCTAATTTTAGCAATTAAATGCCAGTTAATAAAATTAAACCTTTGATAATAGATAAATAGACAATAAGACTTCTTCACACACCATAAATTTTGAGCCAGCACAACCGGTTTCGAAAGGACATAGCCTTCCTTCATTAGGTGCCTCCATGGCAGTAGCACGTGTTTTTTTGCATCTGATGAAGGAAGGCTATGTCCTTTCAAAACCGGTTGTGCTGGCTCAAAATTTATGTTGTATGAAGAAGTCTTATTGTCTATTTATCGTTTATACACCAGTTTTGCCTTTAGTTTTGATAATAGGCTAGTACAGATTCTTTGCCTCCCCACCCCCTCCTCAGACTCAAAATAATTTTGTTTTCCTCCAATTCTGATCATAATTATTTTCCATTTGCAGATGGAAGTGCCAGACTAGGTGAAATTTTTTAAATGAATCAAATTTTTGTATTTCTTTTGCAATGGGACATAAAATAAATATTCTTGTAAAACACAAATTGTGTATGAGAAATCACATTGTCAGATCATATCATATCATTACAGCCTGCTGTTTTCCGTAGCAAAATGAATATATTAGCATACTTGCCAACTTTTCCGGTTTTCCAGGAAGACTTCAGTTTTTTTAACATATCTTCCTTTCTTCTGGACCGATAATGAAATCTTCCGTTTTTAAAAAAGTCGCGGATATCGTTCGTTTTAAAAAGAAAACCCAAATGTTCTACGAAAACTCCTGATTCCCAATCTTTCTCCATCCATAACATAAATGTCAATATTAATTTCAAACTTACTTTGTGAGATTCTTGAACATCTAAAGAAATAGAATTGTTAAATATTTCTTGCTGATGTAATTATTTTTTGCCCCCCCCCCCCCATTTCTTTTATCCCCCCCTTCTTTTTCTTTATTTTTTTTATTGGCAGAAATACACACATATATTATATATGCACGTTTATTGTATTATTAAATGACTAATAATACAATAGTCATTTAATAATAATGACAATTGTATTATTATTAAAATAATAAAATAAAGAGCACTATTTCTTAATTTAACTTTCCGACCACATCATTTGTGTTTTTAAGATTTTATGCACACACACTCATATATCATATATATATATATTATGTGTATGAATCCGATGTATAACGACGACGACTCATGAGTGGCCACTGAGTTCCTCATGTCCAGTGGCCAACGGCCACTTCTAAAAATTTTAAGTCTTGACCTCTAATTATACATAACAGAACCAGAGATATAGGCTTCCTTTAAATAGGAGGAATCGCAACACCACATGTTAAGTGATTTGCACCAAAATCTGATAAGCACTAATTTATATCAAAGTGTAACTACATATAAATTTATATATGAAATTCTGTATAGCAGATTTTGAGATATAGTCGCTACAAATCATATATCACTCAAATCAACCCAGTTAAAAACCTGACCCCCTCAGATTTTTATAAAATTGGGCTCATTTATTTGTTCTATTGAGAAATGAATGTATACCATTAAATAAGTCCCTACCTCTTTTAGTTTTTTTATATACAGGGCTGCAAAAATGGATAAAAAATGCAAATTTTCATGCAAATTAAAATTGCAAATTTTGTCTACTACATATGTACCCATATTTTGTTTTCTAATTAACTTAAGAAATGGGCAATTCTTTGGTAACGGAATTACAGATCGCAGCAAGTTTAAAAGTTTTTATTGGAATTAGACTAAGTTATTATTTTTTTTTAAATTTCTGATTTTTTACAGATATTAGGTGAGTGCAAAAGTTTGTGCGGAGGTGCAATAGATGGCGTTAGAAGTGTCGTAAAGTGTTGTTATTAATACTGCCATCTACGTATGACAGATTGTAAAAAAGGTGACATGTGCAGCTTTCATTTCAAACAAAATAATTTCTTTTGATACAAACTGCTTCGAGAAAGATTACTTTCAAAATGAGTGTCGATACAGTGCATTTACGGCATGTTATGCTTTACGAGTTTCGGAAGGAAATAAACGTTGCAGCAGCTGTAAAAAACATTCAAGAGGTTTATCAAGATCAAGCACCAGCCAAACGAACTGTGGAAAAATGGTTTGCGAAATTTCGCAGAGAGTTTAACCTTGAAGACGAGCCACACTCAGGTCGACCTTCAGACATTGATGACGATGTTGTGCATACTTTAGTTCAGAGTACTCTGTGAATTTCAACAGAGTAAGTTGCTACAGCACTTAACGTTGACCGATCAACTGCTTTTCAGCATTTAAAAAACATAGGATTCAATTTGAAGCTCGATATATGGGTGCCCCATTTGCTGACCAAGAGGCAGAAAATCGAGTGAATTTCTGCTGCCGTTTTTTTACTCGGGCGGCTCAAAAACGAGCTTTTTTGGATTGATTAGTGACAGGTGATGAGAAATGGTCCTGTACAACAACGTTCAGCACAAACGCACATGGAAACAGGCAGGTGAGCATGGTGACGAAATGGCAAAGGAGCGATTCCATACCAACTCACCTAATGAGGGTTGCATGACCGACTCTGATTTTCTTTAAATTTGGTACACAGATTGATGATATAGAGGCATGAAAAAGTCCAAATTTTTAGCTACCTGCTCCACTTATTTATAGATATACAGGGCCTCAAAGTTTGTCCGTTCCCTCAAAATACCAAAAAATTGATGTTATTTAATTTTTTTTTTCTTAAAAATTGTACTTATGTTTCATGTAATATGAAAGTGTTAGGTATCTATGGAAACTAGTTATTCCAGGCATTCAGAAAAAAAATACTACAATGTTTATAATGAAAATCGTTAAGGTACAGTACTCTTAGAAGTTGAAACCACAAAAATTTGATTTTTCCGATTTTGTTAAAATGGAGACATCAATTCCAAAAAAAGGAAAATAAAACCAAAGGTTTACTCACTTTCTGGTAGAGTACAGGTGTTCATCATAAATTACTACACAATAAATTACTTGGGTTTCTCACTCCTTCTTGGAAATATTTAAGCTTAAAGACAAACCATAGGACAAAAACATGCAATTTCAGCCATCTTGGCAGCCATTTTACTCCTAAAGGGGGAGCACTAGAAACTTTTTTATTTTTTTAAAATAAGCTACTGATGTGTTAGCTATTCACAGGAAAAGAGTATACTTTTGGTTATTATTTGCATAAAGATATATCCTGCTGATAGTATATGCATGTTTTTCTCTAATACCATATGCTTGTGTTCCCCCTCTCATAGACTTAACATTAATAAAAAGGAAAAATAATAATGCATATATTAATAGCTGCACTATCTAATCTATACAAGAATTCAAGAAATTTAATATATTAAATTATTTAATAATAATTTAAAAAAAAATAATTTCTACATTTTATAGCAAAATTAGATATTTGATGAAAACAAGAAATAGAATTTTTCCAAAACTGGATGCTGTCCAACCGTAATTATAAAGTACTAAATAATTTCTTGAAAAATCAATCAAAATAAAGGAGCTATATAAATATTTATTTCATTAGCAAATATATTTGAAATACAGCAATATATTAAAAATTGATGTGTACAGAATTTTATTCAACTGCAAGCATAAGTTCCTGTATTTTTTTCACAGTATCATTTGATATTAAAAACATGCATCCTGTGGCTGCTGCTACTGATGGCATTGGTACTATATCTAACAGGTGCTTGTATGAAATTCAGCATGTATCTGGTTTCTCTGGCCAGTAAAAGTTTTAGCAGGGGCCGTGAGGATGCATAAATTGTAATTGAACATCACCTTTTTCAAAAGAGTTTTTAAGACAGCTCCTAACCACCATTTCTTATCATACATACAAGCAACATAAAAACTTTTAGAAATGTTATTAAGACTAAATTTTTAACATGTTGCTTACCTACTGCAGATACTTCAATCTGATTCGATATGTTTGTAGATACAATGGAAACTAAAAGCACAGACTTACTATAACAGGAATAAATTTATGATAATCCCTGATACCCTCAATTCTTACAGCGAAAGTTAGTCTTTCAGAAAGCAATGCTCTTGTTTCTGCTACATATTCTTCAGATGCAAAGAAAAACTTAATATTTTTTAAATTATCTGCGCAATAATGAAACAAATCATGTGGAGAAATTATCTGATCCTTGTAAGGACGTTGCAAGCTAGTTCTGTAAGCAGACCTTTTAACTGTGCCTCCAGTGGCATCACAGGGGCTTTTGCCATGGGAAGTGGCAAAAAAAATTTCACTCAGCATTTAGTTTGAAATCATCTTTATGTTGGCATAAATTAAAAAAGTTTTTCTTGTTTTTGTACTGCGCTGAGCTACCACCACTGAAATAAATTATTTTCTATATGTCTGGATATTGTTATGTTAAATATGGAATTACGGGCCTTTAAAAAGAAACTACTGCCACTGTATCATGTGTCAAACAGTCACTGATAATACACATAGAAATAACTTTTAGGTTATCATTTGGCCGAACATATGCTAAAAAAGGATGGAGTGTAGCTTGCGTGTTTTCCCAGTGATATCCCTGTATTGCATCCTGTACAATAAAAGTAAAATTTTCAGAAAAATCAAGTAATAAAATGCACTCATCTGGTTTTAGTTCTGCTTTTCTTGTTTTTAAATACTCTGATTGAGATTTTGCAATGTAATGGTGTTTTGCCTAGGACTTCATTTTCAATAAAAGTTCCGATTTAAAATCAGGTGCAGACAAAGTAATTTAATGAGTGTTGAATGGACTGTAGTTATCCACCGTTGAAACATCACTTCAGATTCTTCATCATAATCATCCATTAACATATCTAAAAATTCTTCAAATGCAGTTTAGTTTGGAGTGAACACTGTGAACAAAATCCTAACATACATGCTTCATTGTTAATGTCACACACATAATGAGACAAAAAAATCACTGATAGATGGTTTAATAGATTATTTTAGAGATGCCATCATTAGCCTGTCATTTTAGTGAATCATACAGACAGACTGAATGAATTCCTGTACTACCAGCTAACACACACCACTTCGGTCGCAAATCAGCAAATTTAGATAATCCAATCTTGTGATTGGGATATTCCTGTTTAAAAAGTGTGTACGATTCTTTGAGATTACATAAAATGAGGTGTTTCTGTTTTGTAAATATTTTATTTCTTCACTAAATACTAACTTGAATTTTTTAAAAATAAAAGGTTTCCTACATCTTACTTTAACCCTTTCATGGTCATAAACGTGTATACACAGTCAGAGTTTTTTACTTCTAAATCATTTATTCATTGCTACGAATTTGCTAAATAGAAAACAATCAGTTTCTCAGTATTCCTGATAAATTTGTAATATTATTAGTACTTAATGACTTAAAAATATATAAAACACATCCCACTAAAATAGCTTCGAAACAAAAAAATTAAAAATGGCGTAACCATGAATGGGTTAAAATATCACAAAAATAGAGTACACATTAGTTTTGTTTTAATACCAGAATATAATAAAATCAGAATGTTGCACCCTTATTCAATGCTTCATTCACCTAATAACACTATTTCTAAAAGTAACTAAGTAACGTTCAAAACATTTGTTTAAATGGCATTTCCAAGTTCTTTTGAATGTTACCCATATTAAAAATTTACATTCCCTGAGAAGAAGGAATCCCTCCAAGGGGAAAGCAATGCTTAAACATGCACACAAATTTTTTCTAAGTTTACTACTATTGTCAATTAGTATGAAAATACTGATAGAGGTTACACTTTAATTTATAACTCAGCCTCCCATGGCAATCCCAAGCTGAAAATCAAAGTAATTATAGACAATAAATGCAGGAACATGTAATTTTTAAAAGAAAATAAAAAATACACTTTAGAAAGTCTTTATTTATCAACCTTAATTAATTTTAGAAAATTTGGAGTGGAAGGATGGTTTTTATACCAACTATGTGAAAAATACCAGAGCCGGGAATCAAACCCGGGCCTCCCGCTTAACGTGCAGATGCTCTACCACTGAGCTACCCTGGGTGATAACCAGCTAGGCATTTCTCACATAATATTCATTGGCAAGGTCACCGATATTAACATTGGCTCACATAATATTCATTGGCTCGGTGACCTTGCCAATGAATATTATGTGAAAAATGCCTAGCTGGTTATCACCCAGGGTAGCTCAGTGGTAGAGCATCTGCACGTTAAGCAGAAGGCCCAGGTTCGATTCTCGGCTCTGGTATATTTCACATAGTTGGTATGAAAATCATCCTTCCACTCCAAATTTTCTAAAATTAAAAAATACACTTTTTGAAATATTGAAGGTCAAAGGTCAAAATGTTTGACCTTGAAATGAAAAATCTAAAAAATATGTGCATGGGATATATCATTTGAAAGCCTATATTAAAAGCTTTCCAGTGATACCAAATTTACGCCGCTAAGTCAATAAGGTAACAAAATGCAGATACATTTTTGTAATACAAGAATTTTGAAAATTTGCACTTTTTATCCATTTTTGCAGCCCTGTATATCAAAAACTAAAAGAGATAGAGACTAATTAATTGGTAATTGGTATATATTCATTTCTCTATAGAAAAATAAATAGGGGAAGAGGGGGGACATTGGGACACTTTTTATAAAAGCATATTATTTTCCTATTTATAAAAGTTTTAATGCTTTTGTGCATTTTTATTTAAATACTTGTGTTATTGGTCCCCTCTTAAATGTGTAATGAGCATTGTTTAATGTGTTTTGCAAACAGAAATAATTAAAACATAACTTATGCAAAAGTGTCCCAATGTTCCCCGTGCAGGGGCAGATTGGGACAACACTGATTTAATGATGGGGCACTTTGGGACAACCATCTTTTTATTTATCTAATTACAATATTGCAAAATATTTTGTTAAAGTAAATGAAAGGCTTTCAAAACAATGAATTTGATACAATAACAAATAATAATAAAGTAGGTAATTATGAAAAAATGTAATTGTTATGAAGCATTACTGGATATTCATATCTTAACGCATATCAAAACCCTGCAAGTCTACACAAAACTTTAATGTTATGTAGGATCGTTTTGATGGCATAGTCAAGTTGAGAACATGATATTAAATAATCTTTCAACAAGAGTTCTTGTTCAGCTGTGAATATTTGTTGAGATGTATATTTGGATTGAAACTTATAATTTATATTTGTAGTACACACTCAATTTTCTCTCATTTTTACTTCCATTACCCTACTACCGTAGGTAATGGAAGTATTGTATTCGGTCTGAAAATTCAATATCGGGTTTTCACCTGATTTACACGTTTTAAGGTCCCCTGAGTCCAAAAAAGTGGTTTTTGGCAATTGGTCAGTGTGTATGTATGTGTGTGTGTGTGTGTGTGTATGTATGTGGAGAATCTTCTGGCTATTGTAACTCAGAAACTAATAAAGATAGAGCTACGAAATTTTAGAATTGAAATACGTCTGGTGTACAGATGAAATTTCCAAATTTTGGTGAAAATTGAAAAACCGGAAGTGGGACATCGGAAACCGGAAGTGGGACCGTAAGTCCGTATCTCAAAAACGGCTCTAACGATTTTCTTCAAAATTGCTATATAAACACTCTATTAGATGTCCTTTCGAATGATATAGTTGGTTAGTTCAGGAAAATTGATAGGCGTCCTGAATAAATAGCTCAATTTCAGGTCTCCCAAGGGCGTTCCTTTAAAAACAGCTGTACGGATTTTTTTCAAACTCGCCATATTAACTCACTTTTAAATATACTTTTGTATGTAATTATTGTTTTCCTGTTGATATCTATCAATTGTCCTCGCACATAAAAATTGTTAATTCTATAAATATAAATGCTTATCTTTTATTATATAAATGTTAACTTACCTTTTATTTGAATTTAAAAGTTTTCTTTACTTGAACTCTGTCAGCCATCTTTTACACTTATGATCACTTATGATCACTTTCGCTGATCAACCCGGCGATCGCGGAAGTATATTTCTTCATCATATTTTCCCGCTGATCAACCAGGCGATCGCGGAGGCTCTGCGACGTTTCTTGAAGTGTATTGTCATCTGCTTTTCATTGTGTTTATCAATATGCCTAGCTCAACACCTGTAAAAGGTAATCTTGTTCTTGTTATAAATTTGAAATCTTAATATATCATTATATCTTGTTGAATAAAGTTGTTTTTTTTTGTTAAAAACTTTGGTCTTTAATGTGTTATAATAGTTGAACACTGGTCGGGTTATTTCTATTGAAACCCTTAAAATTTAAATATTAATGTTTCCACTGTATTTAATCTGCTTAATAGAAATTATTTGAAACATGGACTTTTAGTTTATAATATTTGGTTATGGGCTAGTTTTTTTGAGGATATCGTCTTTTAAACTTGACCAGTTGTTCTTTTCTTGTTTTTCTGTATAACTGATAATTAAGTAACTGTTTAAAATGGCTTATAATATTGTACCTCAAATCACCAAGTTAAATGCCACTAACTACTCTGGTTGGAAGTGTGACATTAAATTTTTACTTATGGAGAAGAATGCTTATGATATCGTCACTGGAGACGAAACTAAGCCTAAAGTTAGTGAAATGGTATCTGAGGAGGCAGTGCAAGACTTTAAAAGAAGGCAGAATGCTGCTATGTCAATTTTGTACTTGAATATTGATACTGAATTTAAAAGTTTAATAAGTGAATGTACTGACCCCTCAGAAGCGTGGAAAATTTTAAAGGTTAACTTCCAGCCAGATAGTAGAAGTCATCATATGAAATTGTTTTCTGAAGTTATGACATGTTTTTTAGAACCTGGCGAATCTATTGGTGTTTTTGCAGCTAGAATATCTAAAATTGCTGATCAGTTAAAATCCATTAATAAACCTATTGCAGACGAATATTTAAGTTTTCAGGTTTTGAGATACCTACCTGATAAATTTGATCAGGTTGTTCAACAAATTCTTCGTTGGCCTGATAAGGACTTTAACTTTAAAAATATTATTGTTGAGTTATGTGCCGAGGAAACGCGCCTTCAACTTAGAAATTTTGATAAAAGTAGAACGGAATGTTCTATTGAGGCCCAAAATGTAAAATTTAAACGCAGGCCTGTTTTTACTTGTTGGAGGTGCGGAAAAAAAGGCCATGTAATTAAAGATTGTAAAGTTAAGTTAAATAATGATCTAGCTGCAAAGGAAAAACCACTCAGAAGTAATTTTTCTAAGAGGGGTGGCTCCAGTCAACAGTCAAAACGTGATAAAACTCCTAAAGCTCAAAATTTTATTGCAGAAGCAAATTTAAGTAGTTTTGATAGAGAGGGAAGCTGGGCTTATGATACGGCGGCCTCTCATCACTTCTGCAAAGATAAATCTTTCTTTTGTAATTTTTCTGAAATTTCTGGTGATGAGTTACACGTGGCTGTTGATGGTGTCACTTTTCCCATTACTGGCAAGGGTGAGGTGGAGTTGAATTTTAATGGAACTGTTATTAAATTATGGAATGTTTTGTACTCGCCGAACTTGCGGAAAAATCTTTTGAGTGGTTCTAGATTCGACCAGGGTGGTGCTAAATTTATTGGTGAGGCCGGCAAAATAAACGTGGTCGACAAGTATGGTGATTTCCTTTTCTCTGCTAAACTCCATGAAGGGATTTATTATACATTTCCAAAAGTAATTAAAAATAAGCACAGTGTTAAATTGAATGGGGGGCAGAATTCTAATGAAAATCTAAATGATAATACTGAAATTTCAGCTTTTCCTGTAATAAAACCTGTTAATATAAAAGACTTTGATACCTGGCACCTTCGTTTTGATCATCTAAGCCCTGACTTAATTTTTAATACTATCCGTAATTCTGCTGTAAAAGGTCTGCCCAATTTAAAATCAGTTGATAATTTTTTTTGTGATCCCTGTCATGTGAGTAAGCAAAATCGTATTTCTTTTAAACCTTTAAGTCATTCTTCTTCCAAAAAACCTTTAGATCGACTTTTTATGGATACTTGGGGTCCTATTAAAATTCCTGGTAAAAAAGGTGAACGTTTTTTCCTGTCAATAATAGATGATTTTTCTGGTAGATCATCCGTTTACCCTATCCAGGAAAATCTATGTGTTTTGAGGTTTTTAAGAGACATGTTTTGAGGGCCGAAAGGTTTTTGGGAACCAAGTTGAAGTCGATCAGAACTGACAATGGCAAGGAGTTTGATAATGATTCTTTTAAGGGTTTTTGTAGAGAAAATGGAATAAATCATGAGCTGACCAATTTTTACACGCCAGAAGAAAATGGAGTTTGTGAGCGGTTCAACCAAACAATCATGAACTGTGTTCGGGCTATGCTAAAATCCAGTGGCTTATCTGATGATTTCTGGCCTGAAGCTTGTTTACACTTTAATTATACGTGGAACCGGATTTGTCACGGTGGGAACTCTAAAACTCCATTTGAACTCTATTCAGGAAATAAACCTTCTGTTCGACATTTAAGACCATTCGGTACGTTGACATATGTGGGTGTTCCAAAGGTTAGATGTAAGCACAAGTTAGACTCCAAATCAAAACGTGGTGTCCTTGTGGGCTATGCCTTGCATACCCGTGGTTACAGGGTCTGGTTAGAAGACGAGAGGAAGGTTGTGGAAACCATTAATGTTTCTTTTGTTGAAAGCGGTGATGTTCTACGCAGTGGAGCGGTGATGGGCGACTCTTCTTTTGAGTTGGTGCTTGTCCCAGAGGAACAACCACGGCCCGTTGACCGGTACCTTCTTCCTGGTCCGGAGCCTGGTACCTCTGGGGTCTTGCCCAGCGAGACTGAAGTTGTCGTCCCAGCCGTCTCTCCTGTTTCTCCTGCTTCTCAAGTTACTCCGCAGACTGCTTCTCCTAACTGGATGACCAATCCCGTATGGTACAGGAAGGTTGTGCCTCGACCTCAGGGAAAAAAGGTCGATATTTACTATTATCCTGATGGAGAGGGTAAAAGGTGTTGTCAAAGGTCACCTAATGATGTCGAAAAGTTTTGTAATTTAAATAATATTGTTTTTAACCCTGCTGATTTTGATTTTTCCAAGTTTAATAAGTTTACTGGTGTTGTTAATCCTGGTGTTATACCTTCCGCGTCCAGCACGGCTAGTTGACTAGATGTGGTGGTCCCGAGAACGTATAAACAGGCTTTAAAATCTGCACAATCTGATGAATGGCATGGGGCTATGTTGGAAGAGTTAGAATGTATGGCCACGAGAGGTGTCTGGCATCTTGTGAGACTCCCTGAGAACAAGACTGCGTTGGGAAACCGCTGGGTTTACACAGTAAAGCGTGACGAGTCTGGCAACATTGTCAGATACAAGGCCAGGTTGGTCGCGCAAGGTTTCAACCAGATCCAGGGCGAATCGTACGATGAGACCTTCTCGCCTGTGATAAACTTTTCTGTTGTTAGATTTTTTTTCTCTCTTTTAGTCTCATGTTATGGTTGGTTTAATGTACAGTGCGATGTTAAGTGTGCCTATCTATATGCTCCCTTAAAGGATGAGATTTACATGAGGCAACCGGTTGGCTTTACTGAAAAAGGTAAAGAAGACTGGGTCTGTAAGCTGGATAGAGCACTGTACGGATTACACCAGTCAGGCAGATTATGGTTTTATGAATTAAATAAAGTATTGTTGGAACTTGGTTTTAATAAATTTGAAAATTGTAACTGTGCATACCGTATATTTCCGAATATAAGCCGATCCGTATATAAGCCGAGAGTACATTTTTCCCTGCAGAAATTTGCCCAAAATTGCAAACCCGTGTATAAGCCGAATTGAAAAAATACTCTTTTTAATGTTCGAGTATATCGCCAAAATGGAGAAAATATTGCCAATCTATACAACCTTCAGGATAATCTGTCCAATGAAATTGCGCGAAATGCGTGCTTATCCAATAGAATTCCTTACCTTGCTTAGCCATAACGTAAAACGTTCGCAGTGTGTTCGCCAACGGCGATAGTTTTAACTCTGGCAACCCTATCAGAAGGGAGGAAAACACAGACGCGAACGCAAGTCCCGGCCCGGCAGCTGAAAACGATGGCTACCGTAATACCGGGCCGGGAGATCTAACCCTAACGTCGATGAAGCAATGCCGCCGCTGGATGTTTACATAAATAAGCCATGTAAAGTCCGATTGCATCGATTTTTTTTAATGACGTATCTAAATTATTTTGTATATTTCTACTTTTCAGTATTTTTATCAGTGCTTCAAGGCAATCTTCAACAAAATAAAAATACTTCTATAAAAAAAACCGAAGCTTTGCCGCTTTTGCTAGTGTAAGTCTAGAAACATTTTAAACAGAGATGATTTAAATTTAATTGTATAAATTAAAAATATGATCGGGAGTCCTGTTTTTTTCAAGTTTCTCTTATACTATTTCTGAATCAGACAGAGAATTTACTCCGTTCGTGCACTCTGCCGATGACTTCAGTTACCGGCAGGTCAAAAAGAAATGTAAACAAACGTGACTACATCAAGCGTTTCGAGAAATAAATTTAAAATTGCTAATTTAAGAGTTTTGTATGTGATAATTATTTAAAAATAAGGTTTAATATAACTATTTTACTTTATATATACTTTTTAAGCTTAAAATATATGTATTCAATTATTGTTTCTGAAGTACGTTTTTTGCTAGAAATGTAAATCCGTATATAAGCCGACCATTATAATACAGCTTCCGAAAAATTTCCAAAAATTCTCGGCTTATACACGGAAATATACGGTATTCATATTATGATTTCTCTGTTTTATTGGTTTATGTTGACGACATCGTTGTTTTTGCCAGGACTGAATCTCAAGCTAATGACATTTTAAGTTTGTTGAAATCAAAGTTTGATTTGAAAATTTTGGGTATCACACGCAAGTTGTTAGGTGTGGAGTTTGAGTATACAGATACAGGAGTTTTGATCCACAAAAATCAATATATTGACGAAGTCAGTAAGAGGTTTCAAAATCACCGTGTACCTATCTCCTCCTTACCTATTGTTAAAGGTATCAAATTTTCAAAAAGTGATTGTCCTGTTATTCAAGAAGACATCGATGAAGCTTCTCATTTACCTTACAGAAATCTCTTAGGTTGTATTTCTTTCATTTCAAACCGTACTAGACCCGATATCGCATATGCCACAAACATTTTCTCACAGTTCCAACAAAATCCAGGCATTAAACATTGGCAGGGTTTACTTAAACTTCTTGGATATATAAAATTCACCAGTCAGTATAAGCTCCATCTTAAATGCACACAGGTTAAACTAATTTCTTATTCTGATGCTGACTTCGCCGCTAATAGGGACGACTATGTTTCTATGGGTGGCCAGTTGATACTTTTGGATAGTGCTGCTATTTCTTGGCGTACTAATAAACAGAAAGGGATTACCATATCAACGATGGAGTCAGAATTTGTTTCTATGTGTGATAGTGTTCGTGAGCAGGACTGGTTTTATAATATTTTATGTGAATGTTCTAATTTAAATCTGATAGAAAATAATTTTGAAATACCTACCCTATATGCTGATAATCAGGCTGCAATACGTTTTACAAAGTCCAGGATTGAGAGTTTCCACACGCGTCATGTTAATATTAAACTATTTTTTATAAGGGATTGGTTTGATGAGGGCAAATTCCATATTGAATATATTTCCTCTAAATTAAATCTTGCCGACCAGTTTACGAAGCCGTTGACAAAAAGTGATTTGTTAAAATTTATAAAAGTGATCTTTATATAAATCTTTTGTGTTTGAATAAATTTCTTCGCTCTGTAGATGCTTTTCATAATTTTTATTATGTTATCATGGTGTGAATGTGTGTGTGAAATCGTGAGGCGCCTTGCGTATTTGTTCATTATGTATATATATTCATTTTCATAATTTTTCATATATTGTATATATATTCATCTCTTGTATATAAAATTGAATTGCATAATATAACTGTATATAATATTGTATATGAGTCATTCCATTTTAATCAACAAATGGGGTGTGCAACACCATTTTTGATTTTGATGACAATTTGCACATGCTTTCCCCATACCTTTTAGACCACAAAAATATATTTTTTTTATTTAAAAAAAATTTACCCTTCGATATGTAGGCTATTTTTGTCGTTGCCAACAGCGAAAATTGGATACCGTATATTTCCGAATATAAGCCGATCCGTATATAAGCCGAGAGTACATTTTTTCCTGCAGAAATTTGCCCAAAATTGCAAACCCATGTATAAGCCGAATTGAAAAAATACTCTTTTTAATGTTCGAGTATATCGCCAAAATGGAGAAAATATTGCCAATCTATACAACCTTCAGGATAATCTGTCCAATGAAATTGCGCGAAATGCGTGCTTATCCAATAGAATTCCTTACCTTGCTTAGCCATAACGTAAAACGTTCGCAGTGTGTTCGCCAACGGCGATAGTTTTAACTCTGGCAACCCTATCAGAAGGGAGGAAAACACAGACGCGAACGCAAGTCCCGGCCCGGCAGCTGAAAACGATGGCTACCGTAATACCGGGCCGGGAGATCTAACCCTAACGTCGATGAAGCAATGCCGCCGCTGGATGTTTACATAAATAAGCCATGTAAAGTCCGATTGCATCGATTTTTTTTAATGACGTATCTAAATTATTTTGTATATTTCTACTTTTCAGTATTTTTATCAGTGCTTCAAGGCAATCTTCAACAAAATAAAAATACTTCTATAAAAAAAACCGAAGCTTTGCCGCTTTTGCTAGTGTAAGTCTAGAAACATTTTAAACAGAGATGATTTAAATTTAATTGTATAAATTAAAAATATGATCGGGAGTCCTGTTTTTTTCAAGTTTCTCTTATACTATTTCTGAATCAGACAGAGAATTTACTCCGTTCGTGCACTCTGCCGATGACTTCAGTTACCGGCAGGTCAAAAAGAAATGTAAACAAACGTGACTACATGAAGCGTTTCGAGAAATAAATTTAAAATTGCTAATTTAAGAGTTTTATATGTGATAATTATTTAAAAATAAGGTTTAATATAACTATTTTACTTTATATATACTTTTTAAGCTTAAAATATATGTATTCAATTATTGTTTCTGAAGTACGTTTTTTGCTAGAAATGTAAATCCGTATATAAGCCGACCATTATAATACAGCTTCCGAAAAATTTCCAAAAATTCTCGGCTTATACACGGAAATATACGGTATTTTGATGCTTTGCGTTATGAACTATAACTTTTTTTCTATAAAAGCTATAAAGCTCAACTATAGCTCATTGGAAAGCTAAAAAAAAGATCTTTTTCCATATGGTATCAATAAATTTGAGATTTAAAAACAAAGGTTATTTTTTCAAGGTCAAAGTTTGTGATGCAAAATTAATTTTTTGCCACTTTTGAAAATTAAAAAACCTATGAAGGGCTTGGAATAACAAGCCCTCTTTTTTTTCTTATATACATATATATGGTTGCTTATTGTATTAAAAAGTTTGGCTTGTTATTTAGCCCCCTTCACAAGATACGACCCCCCAAAGTTGCAAATTTTCTAAAAAATCCAATTTTCAATGCTAAAAAAATGCATGTGGGGGGCAAAGTAGATTTTTTTTTACTTGTGTGATTTTAAGTACTTCTTACCATCTTTCAAACAAAAAAAAAGTTACTTTGTTATTCAAAGGCGTTTGGCAGCTATAAGGGTCTAAATTTTCAAATAATTATACTGAAACAACGCAATTATTTTCATACTTCTTAATCTTAGGTGTTAGTGAAAAGTTATTTTTTACTTAATTGTTAGTTTTAAATGGTGAAAACAACTAAAAAGATTAAGAAGAGTTGTCAAAGAACACATTTAAACTTTGATAAGCTAATTTAAGGTTTCTAACATCTTGGTATATAGAATTTAACTTACCTCTCAAAACATGCAAAACTTTTTTGTTCAGTGGTTTATTGTCTCATAGAGAAGAGTTGACAAATGTTCACTCATCACAGGTGTGATATTATGACCTCTTTCCTGTGCTGACCATAGTTCTGACGCAGTCAGGATTTTCAAAATATCTTGAAACCGAACCCAAGTTTGGTTATCATGACTTGATTTTTTAAACGATGTTCCAGGTCCTTTAGGATGAAAAAAGTGGATCCTGTATTCTTCTTCGACATCAAATACCTTTATTTCCACCACTTCTCCTAGCCACCAGTCACCATCATATACGCAACAAACATAATCGGACAACTTTGGTCGGGTTGTTAGTGTGGATAATCTAAGGTTGATAGGTTCGTCTTTGATGACATGAAAGGTTGTAAAATCTAAAGAAAATGATGTATGTCTGGCATGAATGATATTTCTGTTGAGTGGAATGTAGCTGTGGAAAGACGGAGTTTGGGGTAATGATAGTGCTGTTTTATATCTTTCCTCAAGAACTTTTCCTACTGTATTAACATCATCACAGGAAACATAGAAAAACGTTACACTATTAATATGTTCAGTGCAGTATTCAAAGACATCTAATGGATTCAAGATTTGATTACTGACCGGTCGTTGCAAACTAGCCTTTCGCACTAGCCTCTTCACTGTTCCTCCAATCCCATCGCAAGGGCCTTTCCCGTGGGATGTAGCAAAAAAATGCCACTCTGCGTTTATCCCAAAGTCTTGTTCATGATGGCTCAAGTTAATGAAGTTTTTCCTGTTTTTGTACTGTGCGGCAGATCCATCTGAAAATTAGAATAATTTTGAAATTAAAGCATGATCTGCCTTCAGTTTTTTAACAAGGATCATTTGAAAGGCGTAGAATGTAGTTGTGTTGTGGTCAAGGCAGTCGCTTACAAAGCAAAAACTTTGAGTTTGAATTTCTCCATCTTTTTCCCAGTAGACAACAAAAGGATGAAGCGTACATTGCACACCTGACCAGTGATAGGTCTGCACCTCGTCTTGAACAACACAAGAGAAATTCTCTGAAAAATCTCCAAGTATCAAAAATTCCCCCTTATCCAGATCTTCTTTCTTTGATTTTAGAAACGCTGCTTGTTTACTGGCAATGAAATGGTGGCTCTTTAGATGCTCAAGTTTTTCACAACACTTAACCAAGAATTCTTGTAAAGGTAGCACACATGATGTCAGTTCACATCTGTCTGTGGACATCCACTGCTTATATGAAACTTGCAAATCCTCAAATTCATCATTTTCCAAGTCAATTTGGGTGCTGTTACTTGGAGAAATCAGTGATAAAATGGCATCCACACCTGGACATGCAGTACATTCCGAAAACATACAATTCTCATTTTCAGTATCACAGACCATAATCTGCAGCAGATCTTTGTAGCTATGATCACTTTTAATCGCTGATAGCATAAGTTTTACATTTTGATGGTACAAACAAACGCACACTGAATGTGTACCAGATGTTCCAGCTAACACACAAAATTTTGGTCTAAGATCGGCAAATTTAGATAACCCTACTTTCAAATCAGGATAATTTTCTTTAAAATGTATGTAAAGTTCCTTCAAGTCACATAAAATGAGCCTTTTTTGAAGGTTTGACTTTTCCCCATTCATTCCTCCTACAGAAATACAGTCCTTTTTTCCAGGCATCATGCGACTACAGGTATCTCTGTGATAAAAATCCTCTATAGCTTTTATTGTACTAGAACCAAGAATATTGCTTGGCTTCTTAGGTTCCAGTTTTGGTAAAACTCCTTGTGTTTTAACTAAATCTTTAGTTTTTCGAATTAAATACTGGCTGACTCCAAATTCTGCTTGAATTTTTGCATAGCTCCAAGTTACAGGCAACAAACTTAAAATGTTTACTTTATCCTGCAGACACTCAGCAGTTTTCATTCTCTCTTTAAGGTCTTCTATTAATTTTTCATAATTATCACATATGTGCTTTTGGCAAGAACTATTGTTTTCTTCATGTGAAACAATTGAAAGGTCAAATGATTTATTTAGTTTATTTGTGACACATTCTGTTATCGCTGAAACTTTTCTTTTTAATGTAGATGATTTACGATCGCGAGATAATTTGGCAACTTTCACAGGTGATACTCCAAGGGCACTACATGCTACATTTACAGACTCGACTAAATCACATTCAGGTATGTACATTTCTTCATTATTATCTTTATAGGTTTCAACTCTCTGATTTTGAATTTTATTTAAACATTTAGAGCACAGAGATTTTCCAGGGATAAGATTCAAATTTGTGTTTTTCAAATACAAATCTTTGCTTATGATTCTCAGCGATTTTGTAATCACCTTATTATGTTCCGAAAATGGGTCACAGCAGGAAGTTCCATAAAGGTGAGAAAATTTATCTAAAAACTTTTTTGCATGGTAAGTACAAACAGTTTCAATTGTTTTACATCCAGTTCTCAATTGCAGTAAAGTTTTATCATCATCATTATACTTAGAAATACTCTCTACAGTTGACTGCCTACTATAACTTAAAATGTTACAATTATCTTTCATAAAAATTCCTATGGAGCATTTAGAGTTATCCATAATTCATTTACTCTGTCTTTATATGCAGAAAAACAAACTTATATTTAAGAATTCTAAAAAATAATTTCTTTTTTTACCTTCAACAAGGACAGTTATTCACCAAAATATTCTGTAAATATGTATATTTCTTGACCTTGAAATGAAAAAACCTACATGAAAGACAAAAATTTACAAGATTTTACAGCAAGAACACTTCCCAGCAACCTACTCCTTTCAGAGTTAAAGAAACAACTAAGTTATAAAGCAGTTCCATGTGACATCATTGGCAGGCAGATCATTTGTCTTACCCTATATTATTGGTCAAATTGTATCCAATAATATTCAAGCAGCCTTGTCATTGGCACAGTTCCTACCACAGGTAGGTACTGTTTGCCTGAAGGGAACTGTTCTATACATGTGGGAGCAAGGCTGGACAGTTGAAATCTGTCTATTCTTGCTTTTAACTGGCAAATAGATTACTATAAATGAGGAAAAGTAGGAATATGATATATTCTTATTTGTGAGGTCAATCTAAGTCCATCAAATAAAAAAAAAAATAATAATAAATGACATGTTTTCAAAAAAAAGTACATGAAAAAATTGGATGGTTTTAGTGTGATTATTTGAAAATTCAGACCCTTATAGCTGCCAAACGCCTTTGAATAACAAAGTAATTTTTTTTTTTTGTTTGAAAGATGGTATGAAGTACTTAAAATCACACAAGTAAAAAAAAAATTACCTTGCCCCCCACATGCATTTTTTTAGCATTGAAAATTGGATTTTTTAGAAAATTTGCAACTTTGGGGGGTCGTATCTTGTGAAGGGGGCTGAATAACAAGCCAAACTTTTTAATACAATAAGCAACCATACATATGTATATAAGAAAAAAAAGAGGGCTTGTTATTCCAAGCCCTTCATAGGTTTTTTAATTTTCAAAAGTGGCAAAAAATTAATTTTGCATCACAAACTTTGACCTTGAAAAAATAACCTTTGTTTTTAAATCTCAAATTTATTGATACCATATGGAAAAAGATCTTTTTTTTAGCTTTCCAATGAGCTATAGTAGAGTTTGATAGCTTTGATAGGAAAAAAGTTATAGTTCATAAAGCAAAGCATCAAAATATCTAATTTTTGCTGTTGGCAACGACAAAAATAGCCTTCATATCAAAGGGTAATTTTTTTTTAAATAAAAAAAATATTTTTTTGTGGTCAAAAAGGTATGGGGAAAGCACATGCAAATTGTCATCAAAATCAAAAATTGTCATGCAACAACTTTTTTGAAAATTTGTTGATTTAAAATGGAATTACCCATATGATGTATATTTTCATATCACCTTTTCCTTTAGTATGTCTGCAGGGTGAGGAGTTGTATTTCATCACTTGAAAATCTAAGTTTTTGTCAATGGTTACCTTCATGGTAAATTAGTTTATTGTATCACTTGTGACACTTCCTATGGACTGTGGGGAATCTCATGATGGTATTTTGTTAATTAAATTTATTTTTTATGTATGCTGCGGTGGGGGGCACCTGTCAATAATTGAGTTTAACCGGAAGTGGGACCGGAAGTCCGTATCTCAAAAACGGCTCTAACGATTTTCTTCAAAATTGCTATATAAACACTCTATTAGATGTCCTTTCGAATGATATAGTTGGTTAGTTCAGGAAAATTGATAGGCGTCCTGTATAAATAGCTCAATTTCAGGTCTCCCAAGGGCGTTCCTTTAAAAACAGCTGTACGGATTTTTTTCAAACTCGCCATATTAACTCACTTTTAAATATACTTTTGTATGTAATTATTGTTTTCTGGTCAATAATTGATTTTTTTGTGAAAGTTGGTATCTCAAAAACGGCTCTAACGATTTTCTCTTTAGTTCACTTTTATGTTTTCTGATCGCATTATCTCTCAAAAATGCATAATAGTGGGTAATGGAAGTCGTGTGGTTGTTTCACACCAGATTTTTTTCAATCTATTAAATAATGTAGATTTTGGTATATACTTCCCTCACAGAAAGTTTATCTTTGATTATTTCATTTATTGCTTTTTCTATATTTTCTTCTGAAATTTTAGTTCTTTCAGTTTTTGACTTTTCTAATCATTTTCTATTTATTTAAAGAATACCTAGAAAAAAAATCTGGAGTGACTCCACTCGACTTTCCGAACATTGAGTAACTAACAGTTTTGTAGATAAAATAAAGAAAGAGGTGTTGCTAAACAAACAAAAAAGAGAAAACCATAACAGAGTGTTTGAATATTTTTCTCCATATATCACACGAGGTTTTATTTAACGCTACTGAACTTTGAGCCCTTAGATCATAAGGATAAAGAATTTTTCGTTGTGTCCCTGTAAAAATCTATAAATGCTAGATTCACCAAAATGCTTATAGTTAGTGAAACAGTGATTTATAATATTCATACAAATTTTCAGCTCAATTGAATAAGGCATTTAGATGCTATGGCTGGTCTCATAGGCCGTAAAGATAAAGAATTTTTCTTTGTGTCCCTGTAAAAAAACTGTAAGTGCTAGATTCACCAAAATCTATACAGTTGGTTCAAATGTGACCTATAACATGTGTACAAATTCTTTGCTGAGATTAATAAGGCGTTTAGACGCTATCACACTTTTAAAAATTTGGCAAAGAATTTTTCTTTGTGTCCTTGTAAAAAAACTATAAGTGCTAGATTCTCCAAAATCTATACAGATTGAGTATCTGTGACCTATAATATGTGTATAAAGTTTTTGCTCAATTAAATAAGGCGTTTAGATGCTATCGCACTTTTAAGATTTTGGTCCCTTGGCCATAATGATAAAGAATTTTTCTTTGTGTCCCTGTAAAAAAACTATAAGTGCTACATTCACCAAAATCTATAGGGTTCGTACTATGGTGACATACAATATACGTACCAACTTTCAGCTTATTCGAACAAAGCGTTTAGACGCTAGCGTGTTCACTCACAGACATACACACATACATACATCATCGTAAAAATAGTGAAAACGGACTCGTTGGACCTCGAAACGTATAGAAACATCGAAATCTCGAATTCGGATTTTTGACATGATTACAATACTTTCCTCACTATAGTGTTCGGAAAGTAAAAATGAATACAATTTCAATTAGCTTATATGTGCAAAAAATAAGTAAATAAATAAAAGTATATTGGTGTTAGAAATGAATGGGCCATTGGAGCAGTCCCAATGTGCCCCATGCATTGGTGTCCCAATGTACCCCATCAGGTCATTTTCAAAACAAATGTTTATGCCTAATTTTCTGGAGCACATGGGCTAATGATCTATAGTGGAAATGAAAGCTTAATGTTTATAAAAACACATAGTACTTTTAAAAATTAAAATATTTATTTCCTATTACCTAAAAAATCAACATTAATTTACTTGAAAAAAATTACTTTTCATATGATAAAATAAACTAACCATGTTCACAGGCAGCAGACTTGAATGAATGAGTTGAAATCACAAATATGAAGATGTACTACTAAGTGCCATCTAGTGTGATTTTTTCAAATTTTATTTTGCAATTATAAAGGGATAAAAGCCTTTGTCCCAATGTGCCCCGTGTCCCAATGTACCCCCTTCTCCCCTAAGCCCAATTTCATAGAAATCTGAGGGGGTCAGGTTAAAAATGCTACACTTTGTTTCTTTGTTTTGACGTGGAATAACCCAATAATTAGTTTTACAATCATTCGTTAAAAATAACTCTCATTATGTACATTTACAAGAAATTTTGTCCTATACTGCCATATTAAAAATTACGAAAAAAAAAAAAAATATGGAATCACAGCGCCACCTGCTGAGCAGATTGACCCTGAAATGCAATCAGTACCAGTTTAGGTCAAAGTGCCACTAAATACCAAGTTTGATTAAATTTCATACATTGGTTCATGGGATACAGCGTTCAAGAAATATTTGATATTCACACACAGATAGACATTTCTAAAACAGTCAAATCATGTTCAGGACATCTTAAAACGTGTAAATCTGTCAAAAACTGAAGTTCAAAGAATTTCACAAATCCAATTCTTATACACATAGAAGAACGTAATGCAGGAAAAAAAAAATTATACATAAATATATAGTGCTTGCTTACTTGTAAGAATCAAAATAGATCGAAGATTGTCGCTACCGACATTGCGGGAGTCACTCTCTTTTATATACGAGGATAATTTATTATAATTTTTTTTTTTTAATTAACCATCGATCCATTGTTTTCTTTGAGAGCAAATTTTCAATGAAAATTAACAACAGAATTTAACACAATTGTGGTATCTTGAACTAAAGAGTCATTTTAAAGAGATTCAATTTACTTCTCAGTCTATAGTAATATTACCCCTAACCCCCCATCGCATACACAGACACACCTGACTAATCAGACTGACCAATAACACTTACTGAAGATCAAACCAGAGTGTTTTTGTTGTTTTAGTTTCGATATTTTTGATCTACAGAGAATATGTTTTTGTAAGCAAGGCTAAACTTCATCTGTGACAGTTATTTGGTTTTTGTTTACATAGCTGTTTCGGCACTAAGAATGTCATATGTTTTCTTCAGTGAATCTGGAGAATTGTAAAAATTGGAGATGTTTCAGAAACATTTCACTACATTAATGCATTATTATTCTATTGTCTGAAAAAGAAAAAAAATACGCCTTTTGAAATGTTTAAAGAAATATATATGTTGTGTTGTGCAACTGTAAAACTGGGGGGAAAAAAGTTCATAAAATTTCGGCCCATATCTACGCCACTGTAAGTATGCATACAATAAATATTTGGGTCGAGTACCCCTGATTCATGGCACATGAATCAGAAAATACATGAAAATTTGTACAGCATCAATTACTATCATGTTGTATTTTTCCCCCAAATTATTCCATTTATTCAATAATAATAAAATACACTCAAAAATTTAATTTCTAAATCTGAAAAAGGCATAAAAAAAATTTCAGCTGCACCATATTACGATAAATATGTATAAGTAACCAGTGCAAAAACAAAGTTCTGATACAAAAAAGTTACAAGTAAAAAGTGTCGATACACTGAATCGCATCACCGTGTCACAAATCACCAATGGGTGCCCTATAGTAAAGCTTAGCCCAACATTAATACTATTTTTAGTACTAAATATTGTAAGTATATGTTACAATTCAGTACAACTATAGTAGTTCCCCACAGCTGAATTTGGCAATTTTTCTTTGGCACTGATTTGAACGATAGCGATGTCGTTCTGAACTGTTTGCGATATAATCTGGCAGCCTACATGCTATTTATTTTGGATTTATGATTTATAATTTAGCTTATGATTTTATCATTTATGCTATATGATTCATGATTTTTAGATTTATGATTTAGCCATAATCGCCAAATTCAGCTGTGGGGAAATACTATAGTTGTTCCGAACAAAAAATTCTTGCTTGTAAAAAGTTTAAAATTAAAGAACACTATAGAAGGTTGAAAGATTGCTTTAAAAATGATTACAATTGATGTATGAATAAGAAGTTATCTACCGGAAATTCTGCAATAATGGTGCAATTTTTTTTTTTTTTTTTAGATAAGGGACAAGATGAGTGTTTTTGTAACCAAAGGGCAGGCAGCGCTCAACACCCTCCTGAAACTGCTTGAGGAAACTGATTATAAATTCACATCACAAGCGGTATTCAATAATTAGTACCATAAGATATGTTAAGAAGTAGATTCATAAAAAGTAGCACTAACTGAGAGATTATTAAGATACAATTTAAAGAGGGGGAGGGGAGGGGAAGACAAATGTAAATTTCTTGTCAAAGGAAAAAATATCAAAGTAGTAATATGCGAATAAAATATACAGAAAAGTACAGTGAGTTCTTAAATATAAAATGTACAGAACTGCTATGCTTTAATGCATAACAAATACCTCTTAATTCGCATCAAACATTGTGGAGATGGCGTTTCTTTATTCCAATCAACACTTAATGTAGGATCCCATCCTGCAGTTTCAGAAAAGCTCATACCAGGATTTAAAAGAACTGTGGCTGCTGGGCCAGAAACATTTAGAACCATAAAATCACTTTCTTCGGCGCTTTCGGCCATTTCGAATCAAATTTTAATATAACATTTAATTATCATCAAAATTCACAAATTTTGTACTATCCGAAGTTTATACATTAAGTTTACATTTGATTTGGGAAGTATGTATTGTTTGGAAATCACATCACGGTTCCAATTTCTGATGAAGGTGAAATGTTTAGGACGGTACTGAAGATATGATTGGTTAATACCAACAAAAGAATTCTACGTCATATTTACTGATAATCAAGGATTGCCGCGCGCCATATTTGAAGGTCCAGCTGATAATTTTAATTATTTTCCAACTGTACAACTTTAAAGTATCAAAAATTAATTTTTTAATTAAAAGAAAGCTAATTTTATTCTAAATATTTTGACACATACTTTATATATAAAAAAATTAAATAATTATCTTTAAAAAAAAGGAAAAGGTAAAAATAATTTGAAATTTTCTTTGATTAGAGAAGTTTTAACTAACTAGATTATAAACTAACATCATGAAATTCTTTTAGAAAACAAAAGAAAATATGAGTATGAATACATTATGAATATATCATATATTTCAACAGGAATATATATATGGAAAATACCCCTAAAATATAAGAAAATTTAATACTTCAAGAACTTTTATTTGTTGTCAAATATCATTAAAGTTAATTATGCTGATTGAGTTTTTACCAATGAGATAAATCCGCGTTTGTAATGATCGATAGATGGCGCTTTTTCAGCTTTTATTGTTAGTAAATAGAATAGCCATGTGTATTTATTATTGTTCCATTTCTGTTACTACTTAATATTCGTGCTATAATTTCTCCGCCATTACATCATGGAAAATTGATTGCTTTTGGAAAAAATATTTCAGTTTATTCAAAGTTCGATCGGAAGTAGATATTTAACTGAAGCTGAACAAATATTAGTTTCAAATCACCTGATTAATTCTTTACTTCCATTAGCAGAAGCAACTGAAATTTTAAATTTGTCATTTGGAAATAAATGGAAGTTTAATTCTGGATTTCTTGTTTTTTTGGAGTTACACTGTGGCATACAACAGTAAGTGTTATCTTTTTTACCGGATTTATTCATTTTTATTCAATAAATATATGTGAAACTAAACATCGGCAAGCAATGGCGTCTCAACGTAAGCCGAAAGCTATTCAGGTTAATTGTAATTTCACCTTAGCTCTAGAGGGCGAGCATTTCATTCACGGATTAAGAGTTTAATCTTAATCCGTGATTTCATTACAATCGCGGATAGAGTGATAAATGGCGACACTGACAAGGTCCAACGTGAGTCATGTGATGTGAACCATCTATGCGTAGGTTCAGAGCCCCTTAAATAAAATATATAGGTATGCGGCGCGCATTTTTCCCAATCCCACTCTTTTCAGAAATAGATGACTCCTGATTGGCTGAAATCTTTGTTCGTTTAATGAGTGTTTACAGGTTATGCCGGGCAACTACAAACTTCTTCCTTTTCCTTCAGTGACTTAGCGATGGCGAATATTTAAAGCATATATATTTCTAATTATTTATACTTTTGCTTTAAAATGTTTTATACTTATCCGTATGAGATAAAAATGAATTTATCCGACAACTATTTAAAGAGTAAACATATAACATTGTTTACAAATGAAAAAGAAATAGTTTGTTGGTAGAAAAAAGTGGCAAATCGAATGTAATATTAAATTAAAAGCCAAATAAAAAAATAAATAAATAAAAAAAAAAAACAGTTGCGTTTATACAAAGTAGGTAATATTGATCATGAAGAATTAGATAAGTTGTCTATCATTGAAGAAACTAGCTTAATTGATCTTTCATCAGAAAATGAGACTGAGTGTTCGCTTTGATTCCAAATTTTATGTAATGAGTAACCAATCACAAAATTAAATTAAATTTCATTTTTAAGCTATTTGTTATTTTGGTTTTTAAATTAAATTTAACATATTTATTATAAATTTTTAAATTATACAATTTAAATTTGCTAATTTTCTGGTATAATGTTACATTTTATTTTTAAACTGAAAAACTTTTGATTCAGAGTTTTTTTTTTTTTTTTTTTTTTTTTTTTTTTTTTTTTAACAAATTAATTTTTATGCACACACAATCAAATTATTGATTAACTAAAAGTCTTAAATATAATAATAATAAACATTACGGATGCACTGAATAGCAGTTTTGATCGAATACCGAATATTTGGTGAACTGAATACTAAATAATCGGCTGGCTGATTATATTTTCATTCAGCTGTCAATCACACTTTTTTCTTTTTTTAACTTTACCAGTTGTACCACTTACATTTAACAATATTTTAATTTCTCTATATATTAAAAAAATGTTACTGTCACTGGCGTCAAATTTTTTTGTCTGCGACAGCATCTTCTAGCGGAGGGCAGGGTCCTTCGCATCATGAGAGGTGTCAATGTGTTCCGAATACTCCAAGGAGGACATTTCAGCTGCTTAGAAATTTCTATCATTTTAATTAAAGAAATTATTAACTAAAAATGACAAGTTTATGAAGGTACTCCATTTGCCATTTTGAAGAAAGTTTCTCCCAGTGACGTTGTTCTTCTGTCATGAAGTCATTTTACACGGGAAAATTAAAATATGATCCATGATTGTACGTAGGTAAGTAGGTTGGTTGGATTTAACATCGCACCAATACAGCGCTATGGGTAATTGGCGACGGTCTGAGACGCACTGCTAGAGATGTTCCGGTCACATATCATCACAATTTTGATTCTTTCTGGAAGGGATTCCCTCACGCTTTGGTGATCCCCAGAGGTATAGTGAGGGTGCGAATTTGGAAAATGCCTACTCCTCAGAACCTTGGCGACAGATGCTTGGCGCGAAACGGCATTTTGTGACGATAAATATGAAATGTGGAAACTAATCTTTGATTGAATCAAACCTGTCAGAATGAATCAAGAATGAATGAATCATCGTACTTGCGTTCTTATCGTAATATAAAAATAAAACATTTTGTTTTATAAAAAAAATAATTTTCTTCACATTTAATTGAATGAAAGGCGATTATTTCACAGAAGACATTTTTTTTTTCTTTTATGTTTAAAATGTGCTAAATAAAAATACAAATTTATTACAGATAACTTTTTTTACCAATATGAAAACGTATCATAAAAAATTTCTCCACAATTTATTAACTTTATCATTTTATTCAATATAAATTATTTTTATTCAAATAAATTAATTTATACATTTACATATTTCTTCTGAAGTATTTCTTTCTGTCTCGTTTTCGTTAAGGGGAAAAAAATTTAATCCTTGGTAAAGTAATGATGTACTTAAGTAATTACTGAATAATTACAAACATAAGTAATTAAGTAAAATGTTTGTTAAGTAATGTTAATTTTGATTAATGCAGATTTTTTTTTTCTGTGCCTAACTCTGAAATTAAGTATAGCATGCACAGTTTTATTTATTAAGCTCGATTAATTTTTAAAATAGCAACACATTGATTTTCTTCTATTTACTTATTTAGATTAATAAATAAATAAGGCTCACTTTCTAAAAATTGAACTAATTAAATGTTTCAGGTATAGATTGATTACATTGATAATATGATTAATTGCATGTATTATAATCTCTTCCTTTGAATAAAATTTCTAATTATTTTTATGTAAATGATTTTTAACCCAATTTATTTCAGTAATAATCTTGCTTTAGTAAAAATGAACTATGTCCAAACATTTAAAAGTATTTATATAATCTTAATATTTTTTCTATATATATACAACCTTTCATTTTTAAATATTCATGCAAACAATTCTCCATTCAGAGCCTTTTATATTGTTACAACTTGAATGGAGACAAAAAAAAAAAAAAAAAAAAAAAAAAAAAGATATTTGAAAATTAAATTTTTATTATTGAGAAATTTTTAGTTATGTTGATGCAGTAGACTGTGCCAACTAGTCATATAATTTAGGATACTTTGATATAGTTAATATACAAGTGATTAAATAGTATCACAGCCATTTTCTCAGCACATATGGTGTTGTCATTACAAAGATTGGCACTAGAAGTTGACATTACTCACTAGTTGCTCATCATTTTATGCGCATAGTATTTCCCCCCTGATAATCACATGATAATGATGAAATGAATATTTTTAATGAAAATGTTACAAAATAAAAGAAATATAAAAATATACTTAATTTAGAAATATATGTTATTCATTAAAAGCTTAATCATAATTCACTGTAAGAAAAACATTGATATCTGTGATAATTTAGATGGATTCCTCAAAATAACTTCTAAAGGCTACATTTTGCTATCTGAAAACATGAAATTAAAAAGTAAAATTTACAGTAATTAAGGATATCCACTTAATTTTCGAAGTATACCTGATATACACTAATAAAAATGTTGATATAAGTATTTGAGATGTATCCACCAAAATAACTTATTTTAACAATAAATAATCTATATATATAAAAGAGTAAACTCACTGATTACTGACTCAACACAGTCGTGGCGATTCTATGGGAGATACAGGTGAAAATTTTGGTGAGCACGTTGGTTTTAGGACCTTGATGACCACTAGGACGGGATTTTGCAAAATCAGAGAGCAAAAACATTTTTATAAACATAACTCTGCTCCAAATTGCTTCACGGTGAAAAAATTTCAGAGGGAGAGACTAGACTTGAGTACAAAAAAAAAAAAATATTTTCTGCAATTTTGGAATTCCGGATTTTTAAGGGGGTAAAAATGATTTTTGGAGGCAAATTTAGAAAATACGCATTTTTTTTATTAAGCCTCGCTTTCCCAACATGAAGGCGTTACTGCAGAAAAATCGCTTTCAGGTGCCGCTTGGCATGTTTGGCGAAAATCACCAGCACAGCACCTTTTTGTACAATTTAGAAGTTGCAATATTCCACTGGTTATGTTTGCTATCTCTGACGAATTAGCGCACTACTTGAATGAGGCGGGCTTAACTAAATTTCACTTCAAAATGATCCCATCTTGGGAAAGCGAGGGTTAAACTCTACCAATAATAGCACAAAGATATAGAAAACCACTAAGAGTCAACTTGAGGATATTTCCAAAAAATCATTATTGGTTTTCTGTAATTTTCGATTTTGGGGAGGAGTTACGAGTGGGCAAATTCAAGTCCCCCTTTTAGCACTAAATTTGTCCGGGGAAATATATAGAATCACAAATTTTAGTGTGTGGCTTATTTATGTATGCCTGACACCTATTGTAACGGGATTTTGCGAAAGTTCCCAATTGGGAGGGGGGGGCAATAAACCTGTTTCCAGGCATAACTTTGCTTCAAATTATCTCAGCAAGATTAATTTTATGTGTCGGTTGTTTATACCTTCCCAACACGCACTGTAAAAGTATTTTTATGCAATTTCTTCCTCCCTCCTTTGCAGGTGGATAGGGAGGCAAAAATATGTTTATAAGAGTAACTCCGCTCCAAATTATCTCAGGATAGTGATTTTTTAACATGTCGATTGGTTATGCTTTCTCAAGACATATACTACAAAGAGATTTTGTAAAATTCCACATTTTCCCCCTTGGGGGTTGGAGAGGAGAAAACATGTTTCCAAGTACAAATCTGCTCCGAACTATCTTAGGTGACTTTTTATGTGCGGGCTGGTTATGAGTTTCCAACACGCACTATGAAGGTATTTTGTGAAATTTCTCCTTTCCTTCCTTTAAGGGTGTTGAGTAGGGGGCAAAAGCACCTTTTAAAGTGTAACTGCTCCAAATTACATAGATACCAAGTCTACTGTTTTTGGCGGGGACGTAAACTGGAAAAATTTTATAGCTGATTTTAGTAATACTAATCATCGAAAATATATATAACATATTCCATTCAAAAATACTAATGTGAATTTTGATTTAAAAGATTAAAAACAGCAGCTATGAAATTATCTCATGAAAGTGATTTTTTGATATGTCGATTGGTTATGTGTATTCAACACACACAAACTACAAAGGGATTATTTGAAATTCCGTGCCATCTCCCCTCTTGAGGGTTGGGGGGGGGGAGATTAAAAAACATGTTTGCATGCGTAACTGTTCCAAATAATCTTAGAATGGCAATTTTTGATGTGTGGACTGCTTATGCATACTCCACACATACTACAAAGTGATTTTGTGAAATTCCACACTACCGCCCTTTAAGGGGGGGGGTAAACTCTGCAGTAAATTATCTTAAGAAGTAGATTTTCGATGTGTGGGTCAGTTATATATATCGAACTCATAATATAAAATTATTTAGCAAAATTCCCTCCTCCTTCTTCCATTTAAGAGCGGGGAGGGGGTAAAAACACGTTTTAAAATATAGTGCTGCTTCAAATAATCTCAGGATCCTGATTTTTAATGTGTTGGTTAGGTATGTGTATGCAACATGTACTATAAAGGGATTTTGTGAAGTGTGGCAAGTGGAAAAACCTTTACCGAAGGTAGCGAGAACTTTAACTTAGATTTTGACTGATTTCAATGATTTTTTAAAATTATTAATGGTATGGCGTTTTGAAAATTCATTTCAATATAATGACCAGCGAAGCAGGCAAAGCCTGCTAGAACATTATAAAAGAGCATCAAAGAACTGGCGTTTAAAAGTAATAATTACAAAACTTTGAATAAACACCATAAAAGCAAGAACTTCCAACAGTTGTTTCGGGTCAAAAGAAAACCTAGCCCTTCGTCAAGTGAATAAAGTAGGCACGAGTGCTGTAACAAAGCGGCAACACAGTGCAACCTGCAACAGTGTGTTGTTGCTTCTTTTACAGCACTTGTGTGTACTTTTTTTGCCTGATGAAGTGTTTTTTTTTTTTACCTGAGACAATTGTTGCGAGTGTTTGCTTCTATGGTGTTTATTCAAAGTTTTGTACTTAGTAATAAATAATACATTTTCCTATTTAAAAAAAAAAATTAAAGAGTAAAATTTACTGTCATTCACTTAATTTTCAAAGTACACCTGATCATTTTTTTTCCATAGATTTGGTAAAATAGAAATTTTGGCCAATGACAGCCCTTCGTATGTTGTCATTCTTTCTATCAAGGCACCCTAGTATAACTTACTTGTCAATATTGCAGCCATATTTATTTTAATAATTTAAACTTTAAAAAGAAAATCTTTATTAAATGACGAATTAATTGCCTTAACGATGTTACACGTACATACATTTTAATAAATTATAGCTATATTTTAATACAGTTGTACATATTTTTTATTAATACTTCCTTAATATGGAAGCCTATTTTTAAGATTAATAAAACAAATATTTAAAATTGAGCTATTTCACTATGCATAGAAATCTGTATAGTAGCGATCACTTCCATGCATGTGAACTCACTTTGCAACCATTAAAACCAAAAGAGAAAAAAACATCACTGGATACAACTTACGCATTTTGCATGAAAATCTGTATAGCAGTGGTCACGGTACCATACATGTATGCTTGCTTAGCTAATATTTAAAAAAAAAAAAAAAAAAAAAAAAAAAGAATCTGACGTGGACACTACGACTTCCTTATACATCTATTGGAATATACATATGGTTATGGAAACATTGATATTTTTTTGTGAGGTAATTGATTTGTAACTAAACAGGCAGGTTCTAGTCCATGAACATTCCTGAAAACAAGCAAAAAAAAAAAAAAAAAAAAAAAAAAAAAGCTACTCCAACCACAACAGTCCTAATGATAAGATTATATATACCACCAATTGTAAAATTTTCAGGAATTTTCTATGGCTTATTACAGAAAATACCATTGGCAAATACTCAGACAGTACAAAAATAAAAAAAACTGGTGTACAATGAACATTTAAATTAAAAAAACTTTTTCATACACCATAAAATTATGAAAGCATTACCAGTTTCGAAAAGACATGGCCTTTCTTCTTCAGGTACAAAAACCACCAGTCTTGCTTTTTTCTCCAAGGTAATAGCAAGTGCTTTGCACTTGAAAAAGAAAGACCATGTCCTTTTGAAACTGGTAGTGGTTTTATTAATTTTATGGTATGTGAACAAGTTTTTAAGTTTAAATATTAAACACAGCTTAGTGTTCAATGAAAATCATTTCAGTATAAATTGCCTACTTTTATTCTTGTAGGCAAAAATTAGTGGTGAGAAATGATACATTTTACCAAAACAAATAATTCTGTTAAAATTGAGAAAAGGTTTACAAATTCTGGCTCTCCTGAAGCAATATTTGTCACCAAATTCGATTACTAATCTCGTCAGGCTGCCAAGTTTGTAGCCGATGCAAATGTTGATCTTGGCATCAATTTTAGTGATTTGCTGAAAATTTTTGTAAAGAATAAAATCTTACATTACAGCTTTATGGAAGTCTGAATAGCTGCTTTTGTGAGGGGGTTTCCTCCTTCATCAGCTTACTTCCTCGTGGTCCATGCCATCGGTAGTGGATGTTTTCTTCTGTCTCTTGCTTTCTCTTTAATTAGATCATGTCACTGTCGGTAAGCACAAATGCTGATATCAAAGCGGCAGCGTGTGTTGCCACTTTGCTTGCAGCACTCGTGCTTCCTTTGTTCGCCTGATGAAGGGTCATGTATTCTTTCGATCCAAAACAATTATTGTGAATTTATAGCATTTTATGGTGTTTATTCAAAGTTGTGTACTTATTACTTTAAAATGCCAGTTCTTTCTTATATTCTCTTCTGTTTTCTTCCGTTTCATGATATTTGTGAAATATGCTAGCAGACCCATAGCTGCAGCCACAAATATTTCACTTTTTAAACATTTTAGGATGCTATGCTTTTTTTTCTTTCTCTCTTGGCGGTAATAATAAACTTATACTTAAATTGTAATTTTTAAATTTACTAGATGAGGCTAAGTCTTCAAAAACAATTTGTTAAAAATGAAGTATAACTTAAAAATTTTCATGAAATTTGTAAAATTTTGGGTGTGTGGTGATTAAATCTCCAAGTCTCTCATGATTAAGATCTCAGCAGAAGAATTAAAAATTATTTTGCATGGAGCATTTTTAAAAATTTTATCTTATTAAATTTATATGTAATATGTAAAATTCTGAGTCAGGGAGTGTAAGCGAAAAGTTGCCAATTAATGAAAAATGTGTTTTTTCTTTGGACTAAAGCTGAATTGTGTCTAATTGATCAAACTATGTTCAATTTGAATGAAACAATTGAATATCACTATAAAAATTAATTAATAGCAAAATAAATAACACCATAAAATTAAAACACATACAAAAGTTCAAATGGCGAACAATTCAAAAGAATGCAAGAAAATTAAATAAATGTTTACCTATTTTAAGAAAAGATTTATTTACTGCATGTCATGATGAACTTTCTTTCTTCAATAAGCTTTTCCTCCATCTGACATCAGTGTTAATGAAATGAGCTAGCAAGCCCACATCTACAGGCACGAAAACAATTTTGTGCACTATAGATATGTTCCAGCTGGCGTAGGATGCAAAGACTTCACAAATGGAGAACTTTCTGAGGAAAACTGCTCTTTCTTTTCTTCTTCAGTCTTTTTTAAACAGTAACTATATAAATACATATTTTAATATTTAAGGATAAAGTGCAATTTTTTGGAACTATAGATTTATACACTGAAATTGCTTATTTCAAATTCATCAGATAAAGCTATAGGGTAGGTGCTCCAGTGATTGGCATGCTCCACTAATTGACATCTATCCCGAAATAATTAATAAATAAGAAAAATAAAATCATATTTTACGTATAAGAATTTTAACATTTTTTGCCAAACACTGGAGCATAGGGTGCTAATAACTGATAAAATGAATAACTAGCAGTGTCAAACAATGAAACATAGGGGTCCAATTACTGATCAAATGAAAAACTGGCAGTGTCAATTACTGGAACATTGAGTGGGTGTCAAATAAAAATTCATAAAAAAAAAAAAAAATGTTATAAAATGTATATATTTTAACATATATGTGGTTCTGAATGTCTTTCATGCCATATGTACTAACTTAAGATATCTGAAAATATTTTCTGATGACTAGAACATTAAAAACATCAGAGATTGCTCTAAAAGTGTCAATCACTGGTGCACTTACCCTATCTACAAATAAAAAAAAATAATAATAAATAAATAAATAAAATAAATGAACTATAACAAAATTTTTATAAACAAACACCATAAAATTAAAAAAAACATACAAAAGTTCGAATGGCAAACAACTGAAAAGGATACAAGAAAATCAAATGTCAAATTTCAATGCTGATCTATTTTTAGATTTATTTACAGCATGTCACAAGGAACCGTGTCTTCAATAAGCTTATCCTCCTCTTTCTTCTTCTATCTGATGTTGATATTAATAAAAATCGCTAGCAAGCCCACATCTACAGGCACAAAATCAATTTCGTGCACTGAAGCTATGGTCCAGCTGGCATAGGATAAACTTCATAACTAGAGAACTTTCCAAGAAACACTGTTCCTTCATTTCTCTTCGATCTTCTTTAAACTGTGATTATTTATAATTTTGAGCTTTTCAACTGTTTTTTTTTTTAATTGTACTTTATACATTTTTTGCATTTAATTTTTTTTTTAATGTATTTTGATGCAATTTCATTTTCTGCCATTTTGAGTATGGCATTCTTTGATAAACTTTCCTTTCCTAAAGGTTTGTAAATTCCAAGGATAATAGCAAAATTGTGCCAAATTATTGATTTATTAAAAACACGCTAGGTCATACCATAAACTGTATTATTATTCACAATTAACAAAAATTCTTGTTTTTATAAGTTCAAATTAACTTCACTCAGAATGTATGTGTATTACTTAATCAGCAGTCTACATAATGCAATCTATTCTATGTAAATATATCTCACTATAATATTCAAAATGTAGTGTGCAATAAATATATTCATCGATATTATCATTATAAAAATGATTGAACTGATAATTACATGTTATCATCAGTTCGACCAATTTCATTTCAAACGGTGATATTTAACAAAATAAACATCTAACTAATATACTAATTAAAAGGCGAATGATCACAATTATATCATAATTTTAAGTCAAATTTGTTTTCAAATGTCTAAACAAATTACCTGATATAAGATGAGTCATCAGGATATAATATCAGATACTAATATTTCAATATGTTACAGCAATAATGTACAAAATATTATCTTTTAATTAAAAAAATAAAAGAAATGTTAATTCTAGGCACTTATACAACTTACAGACATTAAACTAATAATTATAAAACCATTGAATGTTGTGAACATACCTTGCAATAAGTTCTTCACACACACACAAAATAAACATTTGGATTCCAGCATTATTAATTACTAATTCACTTAAATGTGAAATAATAACTCATACATAGGCAAAATATAAAATAAATATACGCCAATCGCTTTTCAAGTTTATCTCGACAGAATAAACACGACAATTTGTTTACATGTAGGATGTTTCCAATTAGCTAGTTTCTTTTACAAGTTATTTTCAGAAATATTTCTTATTAGAGTTTGTAAAAAATTGATATTAAATTTCCTACAATGAAAATTTGTTGATAAAAATTTATATACACTGTTAAAAAAAATGCAGAAAAAATACAGAAATTCTCTGTAATTTCAGAAAAAAAGTCGTAAAATACGTTTTGTCTACGTAATTTTTCCGTAATTTACGCCTTTTTTTCTGAAATTACAGAGAATTTCTGTATTTTTTCTGCATTTTTTTAACAGTGTACATATTGTTTTCCTGATTTTTATACATATATATATATGAAATATAACAGATAAAAAGAAGTAAGAATTAAATTAACATTTTCAGAGTTTCAGGGTATTCTGGTTATATTTCAAAATAATATTGCAAAATAAATGAAAGGAGATTTCATATTAAGCTGTAAGATTAAAAGCATAAAAAATAATGAACGAAAATTGCAGTCGCGATCATGTGAAATAAACAAGTTAATCATTTTAAGTATTTTGATGTCTGGAAATAGCTTTATAATTGGCCTAGAAATAAATTTAATAAGCAATAGGCATACAAAGTAATAAATAAAGGTTTTAATGAGTTTAATTTGCGGTTTGATTAGTTCATATCAGATACAAAGCAATAAATAATGTTTTAATGGTTTGGCGAGTTTGGCAAAATATGGCGCCGATCCGAATCGCGAGGTCTGCAGAATACAAAAATATAACCAATAAAAAACAATGAAAAGGTAGGAGAAGGCATTGGTTTTGAACAAAATAACCAATTAAATAAAATGGGCTGGAATTAGAATTACGCCAAATTACACCAAAAAGTACGGGTATAAAAGCCCAAACAGTAAACAAACGGAGCGATTTGACACGATCTTGACTTATTAAACTTTTCCATGTGGCCAGCCCTCCGAAATTAACGAAAATCTTATAATTATTCCCCACTGAACGCCGCGGCTGGAACGCTGCGTGCGGCTGCTGCTGCGTGCGCTGAACGCTGCGTGCGGCCGGCGCGAATCGGCAACTTGTCGGATTAACTCCATTCGTCTTGCACCGTCCCGACTCGCAATGATGAAGCAATAAAGATGTCTGCTTGAACGAACGCCTCGTCTCCATTTGCGTTGTGACTGTCATCTCTCTTTCAGCAATCAATTAAATACGTTACATCGGAAAGCCGGCAGCATCTTTATGACATGCTGGGAAAAAACTGATAGTTATGAGATTTCGTAAAGTGTAAGGGGGAAGGCATCAAAAATATTAACGGTGGTAAAACAGCATTTAGGCTAAAGGAAAAAACTTTAAAATCTTATACGAACACAAATGAATTTATAAATCAAGTATCAAGAAAGTCAGCGTAATAATTAAATTATCGTAACTTCCGAACACTCTGCAACGGAATTACGATAAACGGATGAGACAGTTTAATGTTTTCTTCTCTACGCACTTGTTATCAATGTTTAGAAATAGAACTCTCTTTGGATTTGGAAGCGCGCATGCAGACGAAAAATTTTTTCTCTCTGTCTCTTCACTTCGCCGGAGCAAGGCTATTGATTGATGACTAGCAGCCCAGCTCAGAGCCTTCAGACGGAAGTTTTCGACACGCCCACTGGAGCGCCGATAGTTTTCGACCGCAAAAGAGAAAGTTGGAACGCCGAAATTGTGACGGGAAGAAGCGGAATGCCGTTATGAGGATTTCCCGGTGAAGGCCGTAAAGGAGCCGGTCCATCTCTCCGCGATTGGTGAAAGGACGTCAGCGATTGTGAGTTCGTATTTTTTTGTTGTTAGAGGAGCGAAGCGGTAAGTACGGCTCTTTAATTGTTTTGGGCTGGGATTGCGGTGCCTCGTTCTTAAGTCTTATCTTAAAAGTTACGAACTCTCGTAGATGGGCGTGGTTAAGAACGATCTTAACTTGGTATTGCGGTGCCTCAAGTGTAAGTCCTCCGCGTGTCCTCGTAAGAGAATGCCAGCCCGCCAATGGGAGACGCAGAGCGAGCTATGTTGTGATTGCGCGCGCATCCAGTTACGATTCGACTTAAGATAGCTCTGAGGTTGTCGTAAGATAGTGAGGCGCTGCAATACGACTTGCGTTTTGTTTACATCTTAAGACAGAGTTTGTGCGTAAGATAGTGTTCAGCGAGGCACCGCAATCCCAGCCTTGAAAGGAGAAACTCTTGTAGTGATCGTAGCGACCTCTATAATTTATGTACAACAACTGCTACTTTCACTTTCAGAATATGTATTTCTAGGGGTCAATTCTGGGTACGTACGTTGCGATAAGTCGGCGAATTGTGACGTCACTGAAATCTGTTATCACATCGCATGCTATAGTCGCATGCGACCAAAAGAGCTATTCTTGGACCACCATTTTCGCAAGTTCGACAAGCCAGAGTGCGATATTTAGCATGCGATAGAGTTGTTACGGCTCCTCCCAACTGTCAATCATTTTCAGCGATTACGATAGCAGATATTCCGATATAACCAATGGAAAAGTTTCATCAAAATGATGTTGTTTAGTAAACAGTAGCAGTTTGACAGTAATGGCTGACAACGATGCAAAGTATGTTAAAATGACATCAATGCAAAGCTATCACGCACCAATTATATTTTAGAGAATTTTCATCATTTTTCTTATATTTTGAATTATACTGAAAGTATTTGTATCACCATATTTTGTATCCTGCGATGTTTTTTTATTCTAATTGTGCCATTGATTATTTATAAGGACTGCATGTCTTAAGTTTTTTTCAACGAACTATTTTTGATGTAGAAGAGCTAGTGTCATTTCTACAAAATTTTCCAGAAAATTGAATAGATAGTTTCTGAAATCATTGTTTTGGAAGAAATGCTTTATACCAAGCACTGTGATAAATATTAATCTTTAAAGGAAAGGCAAAAAGCTAGTGGGACAGTCTTGTGTACAGTGCTTTTTTTTATATTAGGCAATGCATTAGATTGTCCTTCTATGCAAATATTGCTTACAAAAAACAAACGAAAGTCTAATTTTGTAAGTTTAAATTTAATTTATTTTTGCTTTTAGTCAATTACCATTAGTAAAATTATGATTGTATGTCTAATATATACCTCATTTTAATAGTTAAATATTAGCTTACACTTATATTCACTTACCAGTATTAACATTTTTAATATAAATCTACAAAACGTTTTGAATATGTTTATTATATTGTGTAATAAGTGAATTCATCTTTTTTCACTTCCTTAAAAATTAGTGTAATAAAACTGATATACGTTTTACTAAATCCTGATAATATACTATGGCATCATGTATATATGTTGCTATACTGTAAACATTGCTGGAAATTGTATGTTATAGTTCTTTGCCAGAATTGTACATAATAATTCGAATGCATTAATGGTTCATCACATTAAATACGAACTTGGAAAAAAATACTTAAAATCATATTATAATTTTTACTTATGTTTATTTACTGATTCAGATTTCTTTTAAATATCTTGTAACTAGTGCAGAATGTCAAGTCGCTTTACTCATAACAGGGTTCATACTCCTCAGGGAAAACCTGGAAAACAGGGAATACTCACAGAATTTGGAATTTGTTAAAAAAAGTCGGGGAAAATAAAAATTTTCATTGAAAGTCAGGGAAAATCAGTTACAAAATCTGAAAAAACAAATGTTTTTTTTCTCTTGAGTTATGTTTTTCTTGTTTAGCTTCGTATCAAAATTTAAATCATTAGGTATTATGAAAATACGTACGTAAATAATGATTTCTATCTGAATTTCTATCATGATCGGCAGTAATTTGACATCATACAGTGAAAGTAGCTGTATTTTGTCCTGTCTAGAAGAGCGTTTCTTGTAATATGTTGCTAATATTTTCTTGAAAATTGTCTGGAAACTCAGGGAATTTTTTTCCCATATTTGAGTATTAACCCTGCATAAGCATGACTTAGAATTCAAATAAGCGGTGGTGTGGTCAGGGGAGGGAAATCAGAAAAACAACCAAAGTGCTTAAAGAAAATGATTTACTAATATTTTCGAATGATGAATTATTTATAACCTTTCTTAAAAAAAAAAAAATAATAATAATAATAATAATTGTGTAGGGTTCTTGTCTTTAGTATTTTTCTAATATTCACCTTTCATATTTTATACTTAACAATCAAAGTGTTCATTTATTACCAAAATAACATTTCATTCAAACCCCAATTATATAGACATTTAGTATAAGTGATGAAAACAGTTTTGGGAGGAGGAAGAAATTTATAGTGGGATCCTTTTTATAAAATGAAATTTTGTGAACGTGCCCTTCTTAAGAATTTCAACTTTATAAAGACACAACTAAATGGCCTTAATAAAATAACCCCTGACATAACATAAATGAATTCTGTGTTTAATGTATAAATTGAACTTTTCGAGTAATATGTTATCATAAACCAACAATTTCATGCAGACATATAATTTTATGATGAATACATATGTAGTACAGAGTGATTCATAATTATCTCCAGAATTGAAAAAGTTATTCTATGTTATGAATATGAATAGTAATTGAATATCTGTAAGAAATGCATAAATGTTAAAATAATTTTCTAATAATATTTCCAAATACCAGAAGCAGGCCTCAACAAATTTAAAAGTATTTGGCCGCCACCTAAATTTTCTAGTAACAAAAATTAAGAAGTTCATTCTGACCATAAGTTTAAGAAAAAGCAATTTAGGATTTTGCCAATTTTAGATGCATTGAAAGAGAAATTGGTAATTTTCCATGATGGATTAACTATTTTGAGTCTAAATTTTATCGAAGTTATTCCTTAATACATGCACCCTCTGTCGCTGGTGATGATTTTATTTTTTTTATTTTTTGCCTATGATAGTCAATTTTTTTATATTATTAATAAAACTAGCAGGCATTGCCCGCTTCGCTAGACACAATAGTGAAATGAGTTGCCAAAATCCTATATCATTATTAATTAACCTGAGTTAAAGTGCCCGCTGTGCTCGGTAGAGATTTTTCTCACTTGCAACGTGAAGAGTCCGTGTTCTCACTGCCTTCGGCAGCAGCTTACCCGATTCTTGCTCCCCCTTCCCCAGTGGGTAAGTTCGAAGTTTTGCGAAATCTATACACAGTACATAATGCGTACACCTAATCAATATCCACGCACCAAAGTTCACCAATCTAAGATAATTTAAGGCGAATTCAAATGGGAAAACTTGTTTTTACATGTATTTATAGCCCTCTCATCACTAGGGAGGTAAGGGGGGATTTCGTAAAATCCCGTTACAATAAGGGTCAGATATATATAAACAATTTATGTACCAAATTTCGTGACCGCAGATCCCATAGATTTCTCAGGACAAATTTAGCGCTGAAACGTGTCTCGAGTTTGCCCCCTCGTAAACCTCCCCCCCCCCGAAAAAAAAAAAAAAAAAAAAAAAAAAAACGCAAACCCCAAAAAAGCAAAAATGTGTTTTTGGAAATATCCTAATGAAGTCGCATAGCCTTTTTTCAATTTATTTGTTCCATTTTTGGCAGAGGTCTACTCAAAAATCAGGAATTTTCAATATTTCCCCCCTCCCTTCCCTTAAAAATCGAAAATTTCTAAATGCAGATAATGTATTATTTGTACTCATGTCTAGTCTCCCCAAGTGCAATTTCTTTATTGTGAAATAATTAGGAGCCGAGTTATGCTTATAAAAGTGTTTTTGTCTTTTGCCTCCCCCAGGGGGGAAAGGGGAGTAATTTCTGAAAAGTTGATAGATGTAATTTTAAGTTGAGTAAAGACCTAAATTCCTGTGGAGCGCTATTAAATTGCGTCCAGCCATTTTCAAGTGATACCCGGACAAACGTGTTTTTGTCTTTTGCCCCCCCAGGGGGAGAATTTCTGAAAAGTTGATAGATATAATTTTAAGTTGGGTAAAGACCTAAATTCCTGTGAAACGCCGTTGACTTCTGTCCAGCCGTTCTTAAGTGATACCCGGACAAACATTTTTTTGTCTTTTGCCTTTTTTTCTTAATTTTAAGTTAGTTAAAGATGTAAGTTTCTGCCAAGCACTGTTGAATTCCGTCCAGCCGTTCTCAAGTGATGCCGACAAAAAAAAAAAAAAAAAAAAAAAAAAAAAATTGACATACAGACATGATGACACACACAGGCAAAATTTTCTGAAGTCATTTTCGGCTTTCATGGTGTGTGAAACGTGAAGATATTGCAAAAATTTTCGATTCTGACAAATTTACAGACAAAAGTCTGATTTTATTAATACACTCACCTTACACTCACTATATACACAAATTTAAAAATTGTGTATTTAAGCACATTAGGTTCTATGCTATAGCTTTTTCATAAAAGCTGTGTCACTTTTCAGGTGATAAGGATATACTGACAAATTTAAGTATGACTTACAAAAAATATAGTGTAATTAGTATCATTAGACTTTGAGATAAAGCTTTTTCAGAAACAAGGAAAATTGTAGTATAACAGCAATACCTCTTGGCAAATATACGCACAAATTTTAACAAGAGCAATGGGGGGGGGAAGGATGTAGTTGTGTACATTAAAATTTGAGATAAAGCTTTTCAGAAACAAAGAAAATTATAACATAACAGCAGCATCTATTGACCAATATTCACATAAATTTAAACAAGAGTAATGAAAAAATGGTGTGGTTCTACACATTAGATTTTGAGATAAAGCTTTGTCAGAAACAAGGAAAATTACAGCATGGCAACACCACTTTTCAGACAACATCCATATGAATTTAAACACTGAGTAACAAAAATAAAGCAAGAGATACATTTTATTAATACTGTAATGTTCAATAGAAGTTGAGATATAGGCTCTACCTAAATATTGGAGGATAGTACATGCAGAATGAGAATAGTATCGCCATGTTATTATCAGGTTTGGGGATGTGAGAAAACAATTGCAGATACTTTCGAAAGTGTAAAACAAATGTTCATTCACTAAACATACAAATTAAAAATGGTATAGTTGAGTACATTAGATTTTGGGATACAGCTTTATTTATAAGTAAGGAAAATTACAACATAACAGCTCCACCTTTCAGACAGCATCTACACAAATTTAAACATTGAATAGCAAAAACAGAGCAAGTGATACATTTTGTTAATACTGTAATGTTCAACAGAAGATGAGGTACAGCCTCCACTTAAATGGTCAAGTATGCAGAATGGTAGCACCATAGTATTATTATGTTTTTGAGTGTAAGGAATCAATTGCAGATATTCTCGTATATGTGAAGTTATTTGGAGGAAGAGAAAGGAGGGGCAAAATTTTAAAAATAGAGGTAAAGCCTTGAAAATCGGTATTACTAAAAAAAAAAAAATAAACTCATTTACCTCTATGAATATTCATATATACGTCGAACTTCATTAACGTGAATCTCAAGGGGATAAAAAATTTGTTTATATTATCAGTAGTTCCTGCTATGGGCAATGTGCCATTGCGGAAACAGTTCATATTAAAAGTAATTCATGTTAACAGTGTTCTCGTTAACGAGGTTCACGTAAAATAAAAGAATAAATTTTAGAGAAACAGAAGCCAATACTTACACAGATACTTCTCTTTATTTCATTTATATAGAAAATAAGTTAAAATTACTTTCAATTACAATATAATTCAATTTGAACTTTATTTAATTTAAAGAGAAAAAATATTATTGTTATTACCTGTACAGCAAGACACATCTATATTAGTGATGTCCACTCTTCATTTCCAAAGCACTGACTGCCAGGGAGAGGTGCCTCAATCAGGTGGCTTTTTAATAAACACCACCCAATATGAAACCACTCACCAGGCTTTTGTCTTTCTTATTCACAAATTTGAACGATCTGAAGTGAGAACGTGACAACTGAGTATAGAGGATCATAAGGGTTGTACTTCTACTTCGAGATCTTCCATATTTTCTAAGCAGACACTTTCCTGTTCTTTCTGGTCCAATTTTTTTTGTACTCGACTTCTGTTGGTAGTGTCTCACTAAAAGGCCGATTCAGATTAACCATGGCTATCCATGTATTGAACGTCCATCTACAATTTTAAAATAAAGAAAACAAAAGTAAATATCCAACTAAAAGTAAAAATGATTAAGTAAAATAAAATTGTTTAGAGTAAAATTGTGTCCTTCTGTCCTATCTAATAAGCATTTTTGTCAGACTTTACATTTCAGTGAGGTGCCAGGTTCAAATTCGGCTCATGCATTATGTAAATAATTAAAAGATTTCAAATAATTGTACTTACAGTGCAGTCTATAGAGCATCTCTTTGTGTAAATATATTAAGAAATATAAATAATTGTACAAAAATGAAAATAATAATATGTAATAAAATTACTTACAGTGTGCAGATAGCGTTGTGTCTCAACTACCGAGCATTCTTTCACATAAAACACAATCCTTCACATGGCTTTCTACAGGTAATAAATTGTGATATAATCATCATTTTTTCCACATTTATAATTACTGACTAATCTTATGTACCTCTTCCTTGGTTCACTGACAGTAAAAGTTTCTCGAGCATAAAAAAAAGTAAGATTTAATACATGCTCGCTATAATAATCTGTTAGGCCCAATAATTGCGAGTCCTTAGTATTGTATAATTTCACCCTCAAAATTCTGCTATTTTCTTCTAAATAATCATGGTCACATAAAGCAGAAATATGAGATATGGGCATTACTGCATCAATCGCATTTTCCGTTGCTCTTTTTCTGACGGGTAGATGCACAAAGACAAAAGCATTTTCTTTGTGCTTTTTAGATATTTTTTTATCGCAATTTTGTGCTAAATGCACATACATTATAAATATTACCTCCCCCCCCCCCCAGTCTTATTTTCTTTGCATGGTTCATAAAAAGGACACTGCATTTGTTATCAATCTCAGATAAATATTTATCAAATTTTACCAGGTAATAAGTCACTGTCCCAAATAGTTTGTTTCAATTTTTTTGTTTAAATTCTTTTATCACTTTTAAAAAGCATCACTATGATAATATCCTTATTTGCTTTACATTTCATGATTTAATAAAAATTACATTATGGCAATTATCAAATCTTGGAAAACTTAATTTCGTAACATCTTCTAAATGAACTTCAAAACTTTGCCTTAGGCAAATAAAACAGGATATTAAGTTCATTATAGCTGATATGAAAGTTCATTTTTCAAATTTTTTATTAAGTGTTAATTTTACTGTATTTACATTCTTTTTAAAAATGTTTTAGACAACAAAAGAATAAGTTGATGGAAAAAATGATGATTAGACAGTAACAAATTATACTTAAAAAAAAAAAAAAAAAAAAAAAAAAAAAATGTGAAGACAAAAACAAATAAAAATCAATGTTAATAATAATAAAACATTTAAAAATAAACTGAGTATAGTTAAATCAGTAACCATTCTAAATAGTTAGTGTTTGTTTCTACGACATGAATGTTTAAAATGTTAAGAATAAAATGAATTGTAATAAAAAATTTAAACTGAAATGCTGTAATTTTAAAAACATTTCTAATAAAATAAACACATAATAGCAGTTAATTTATAAAGCATTTGTAGATTTAAAAACAAACTCTTAAGTTAAGAAAACTTTCCCACAGGAAAATATTTAATTAAATCACACGATATTGCAGACAATTACATAATTTATAATAGCAGGAGACTTGGCGTTGGAATATTAAAACAGGAATAAACTACTACGTCAGAAACGCCAAAGAAAAATTATTGAGGTGCATACAGCTGTTTCGGTAGCCTAAAGCGTACCGTCATCAGTGCAAAGAGAATTCTGAATCTTGAGAAGTGCTCGTATATATAGGAGAGGGACCGGATTTCGTTCAACCAATAGGATTACGGAAGAGGTGGGGAGTGTGGCCAATAGGAATTAAGGAATGTGTAGCTGTGTAAACAGTAGAAAAATTAAGGAAATGTGGACTGAATGTAAAATTTCCAACAATCAGACAAATAGGGAACAGCGAAATCACAATTTACAAGGTTTTTAAAATTTTTATAAATATGAAAAGCTTCAATGTAAAATTTCCAACAATCAGACAAATAGGGAACAGCGAAATCACAATTTACAAGGTTTTTAAAATTTTTATAAATATGAAAAGCTTCAAATTTTAAAAACCTTGTAAATTGTGATTTCGCTGTTCCCTATTTGTCTGATTGTTGGAAATTTTACATTCAGTCCACATTTCCTTAATTTTTCTACTGTTTACACAGCTACACATTCCTTAATTCCTATTGGCCACACTCCCCACCTCTTCCGTAATCCTATTGGTTGAACGAAATCCGGTCCCTCTCCTATATATACGAGCACTTCTCAAGATTCAGAATTCTCTTTGCACTGATGACGGTACGCTTTAGGCTACCGAAACAGCTGTATGCACCTCAATAATTTTTCTTTGGCGTTTCTGACGTAGTAGTTTATTCCTGTTTTAATTACATAATTTGATACGGACAAGTGTGGCTTATTATTATTTTTTATTTTTTTCCTGTAATAAAAAGATTATGTACAATTTCCTAGAAAAGTAAAATACTTCATAAAAGTTTATAAAAATATTTTCATTGTTCGAAAAAAGTCTTTACAGATATCTCAGCATAAACATATGATATGAAGAGGTATTGGAATAAGAAATATGTTCAGGTAAAAACACTAATATGCCTTATATGTACGGGGAATATATATACAAATACATAAGTATTATTTGTATGTAGGAACAACGGAATATAAGTACTTTTACCAGGCTTTTAGCGTATGTGCATAATTTGTTTACATTTGATGAGGCATTCAAACATACTTCAGATCTGGAGTATCTAATTAAGAATTCATTTTTATACAAAATAATAGAAGAGAAGTGTAAAAATTAACTCACCTATCAGTCTCGAATGAAAGACGATACTCAATCTCTGAAAATATATCCAATACACAAATTCTTGAAAGGCAAAAACGACATTTAAAAAAATTTTTCACCATATAGAGAAAAAAAGTCTGTTCTTTCCGAAATGTTTCTGGACAGAGAAAGCACAAAAAAAAAAGTATCTTCGTCGTCATCATCAGAAAACAAAATTTGTCATAGAACTTCCAAAAATTGAAAAAGTAAGTAATAAACAAACACTCTACACTGCATTCAAAAATTTAAATATATACATTCATACTTAACAAAAATAAATTAATTACTTATCTGCAGTTTTAAATCCTTAAAATTTTGATTCTACATAGTAAAAAGCCAACATTCAAAATACAAGAAACTTTAGAAAATAAAAGAAATGAGCAAAGCAAACGCATGTATTGTAATGGACGATGGATGAATTTTAGGATGCGTTAACAAGTTTATCACGCTTTTTTGAACGGTGATATTCACTTGCGAATATATCGTAACTGGCGGAATAATCGGATGCGATAAAATTGCTCCCAGAATTGCTTTGGGTTTATGGGATAGGCGGATGACGTCACTAACGAACGTATCGCCCATTTTATCGCATTCGGACGTACTCAGAATTGACCCCCTAGTTTCACTTTCAGAATATATACTTCAACTTTCACTTACAAATATGTACTTCAACTTCAACTCACAGAACATTCTGTTTTCAGCCTTGCCGGGAGCACGGAGTAAAAAGACAGGAGAAGAAGGTAACGCTGAAATTTTGTGATGTTGTTTTCTAATGTTTACAGATGGCGCCAGCGTGCAATCCTTCCTTCTCTCCAGCTTCCGCAATGTTATTCAAGGGGAAATGTCCCGTTTTAATTATTTTTTTAAAAATAATGTCAAGCTGAAAAAATTTCGATTGAAAGCAAATTTCATTAAATAGAGTATTCTCTAACCAACATGTTTTTTTAAGAGCCATTTTATACTAATTTTACTTTGAAAGAAAGCTTTTAAAAAATGACGATTCTTATGAACCGAAGCTAGCTAAAACAGACAATTGGGAGGAAGGAGAATGGATGAAATTTTGTAAAGAAAAAAAATAAACTTACTTTAGGTGCAGAAAACACGAACTCGAACTGTATTGAAGTGAAAACTTCTTTAGGCGCGTTGAGCACTTTTGGGTGAACAAAAATCTTTGAATTCCCGTCATCGTCAGCTGACGTTTTCCATTTGAAGTGAAAACTTTTGGGTGAACAAAAATCATTGAATTCGCATCATCATTAGCAAACGCTTTCCATCCTTGTATGATACAAATAATGTATCATAAAATTAGCTTGCTAATGTGAAGTGTTAATAATTATATACTGTATATTGTTTTAAAATCTGGTGCGGCTCTACACGACTTCTCTCATCTCCGGGCACTGTCTCTATTGCAGTTAGACCTCACAAAACCGTGAGAAAGCCCAAAACTGCTATTTTCTCACGTTTTTAAAATCTGGTGCGGCTCTATACGACTTCTCTCATCTCCGGGCACTGTCTCTATTGCAGTTAGACCTCACAAAACCGTGAGAAAGGCCAAAGCCGCAATTTCTCTCACGTTTTTACAATCTGGCGCGGCTCTACACGACTTCTCTCATCTCCGGACACTTTCTCTATTGCAGTTAGACCTCACAAAACCGTGAGAAAGGCCAAAGCCGCCATTTTTCTCACGCTTTTACAATCTAGTGCGGCTCTACACGACTTCACTCATCTCCGGACACTGTCTCTTAAAGATTGCAGCCGGAAAAGTTGCAGTTAGACTTCACAGAACCATGAGAAAGACCAAAGCCGACATTTTTCTCACGTTTTTAAAATCTGGTGCGGCTCTACACGACTTCTCTCATCTCCGGACACTGTTTCTTAAAGATTGCAGCAGGAAACGTTGCAGTTAGACCTCACAGAACCGTGATAAAGGCCAAAGACTCCATTTTTCTCACGTTTTTACAATCTGGTGCGGCTCTACACGACTTCTCTCATCTCCGGACACTATTGCAGTTTGACCTCACGAAACAGTGAGAAAGGCCAAAGCCGCCATTTTTCTCACGTTTTTACAATCTGGTGCGGCTTTACACGACTTCTCTAATCTCCGGCCACTGTCTCTATTCCAGTTAGACCTCACAAAACCGTGAGAAAGACCAAAGCCGCCATTTTTCTCATGTTTTTACAATCTGGTGCGGCTCTACACGACTTCTCTCATCTCCGGACACTGTCTCTATTGCAGTTAGCGCATTAAATAAAATTGTAATATAATTTTTGTAGTAGTAGTTTATATTAATGAATAAAAAAAACACTTCTTTTAAAAGTATTTCCTACACAATAAAATATTTCCTGACGATTCAAGAAGTACACACGTAATTGTTCACGTTTTCACTTCTGTCGGCACTCCCGAAGTGCAAATGTTTTTTTGTTTTTTTTCTCCTAGGGCTTTTTTTTTTTTTTTTCTTACCACTATCGTAGCCTGTTTTACAACTAGGAATGAAGAATTTATTTGAAACATCTGAATTATGCAGTTTTAAGAACTTACAAAGAAATTAAATTGCTTAAAATAAAAAATTTTAAATGTACTCCAGCAAAATTCTATTGAAAACAACAGTATATCCGCGCCGAGGTAGGGAGGAATGACAAGTGGCGCCCTCAATATTTACCAAAAATTTAGATCACAGTTTCGTAGCTTTTTCCCATTGGACCTTCAACTCCTATTAATATTACTCCGTGGCCGGGAGAAAGGTCCCGTAGTATGCCAATGTCAGTGAGTTGTACGCCGCGCGCTAAGTAATGCGTGCTTGTTTCATTTATGATTGTTAATTATTAAAGAGTTTATTTTCGTAATGAACGACTCATCAATGTGTTAATCTCCACGAAGACCTATAAATGGTGACTTTGGACTTAGAATACTTTCATCCTTCTGTGTAATGTTTACGTGCAGATAAAGTTTCGGTTTCAAATCGAAACCAATCTTAACTTTTATTGCTTCTGTTTTGAATCTCTTCTGCTACGAATTCACTATGAGTGATGTTTCTGCAGTCAAGATTCCTAACTTTATTCCAGCAAACCCCTCGTTGTGGTTTACCATGATAGAATCTACATTTGAATTAGCTACTCCAAATTCCATAACGGAATCCAAAACTAAATATAATTACTGTGTAGCAAATCTTCCGCCATCTGTTGCAATGACTGTCCGGGACATAATTATTTCCCCAGACAATAATGACCCCTACGGAAAACTAAAAGATGAAGTGATATCTCGGTGTGGAGAGAGTAAATCTCAAGAAATTAGACGGTTGCTTACAGGAGAACAACTGGGAGATCGGAAGCCCTCTGACCTGCTTCGTCTTATGCAACGGCGTGCAGAGAATCATAACGTCACAGATGCCCTGCTACTTGAGCTTTTCCTGCAACAACTGCCTTCCAACGTGCAATCAATTTTGGCGTCTATAACTCCTCTCACTTCCCAAAAAGCTGCTGAAATAGCCGACAAAATTCTGGACATCACACCTGCACAGGTGAGTGCAATAGAGACTAGTTCCATTTCGAACGCTTCCTGTAACAATGACTCGGAACTGCTGAAAGAGATTAAACTTCTGCGTAAAGAAGTAGCATCGCTAAGACGTTCGAGATGTATTTCTCGTAGTCGTCGGTTTTTTCGACCAAGGAGCCCGTCTCTAAAGAACGATGCCATATGCTGGTATCATAAAAAAATTTGGCTCTAAAGCCAATAAATGTTCACCACCGTGCACCTTCCAGGAAAACAACTCACCCCAGGAGTAGCGGCGACATACGCCTGGTATACTAATAGTTCTCGTCGCCTTTTTGTGCGAGATCGTCGGTCTAATGTTAATTTTCTCATCGATACTGGTAGCGATTGTTCTATTATACCAGCTGCCACAGTTGATAAGGTAAGCACTCCTATACAAACTTTTAAAGCTGCTAACGGCACTTCTATTAATGTATATAAACAGAAACTTTTATCACTCAATTTAGGTTTAAGAAAAACGTTTACTTATCCTTTTTATGTATGCAACGTGTCTACAACTATAATTGGTGCAGATTTTTTACACTATTTTAACTTACAGCCAGATCTTAGAAATCGTCGATTAATCGACGCCAATACAAAATTAAAGTCTAATGGTACGATTAAGATTGCTCATATTTATTCTATAAAATCTGTATTCAATGATAATAATTTCTCTCAATTGTTAAATGAATTTCCTAGTATTACTAAACCTCCATGTGCAGACTAGAGTCCTGCGCGGGTCGGGTTTTACCCGACCCGAACCCGACAGATGAATTTTAAATCAACCCGAAACCCGACCCGAACCCGAAAAAAAAATTTTCCTCAACCCGAAAACCGACCCGAACCCGCAACAGAAAATTTTTTGCGACCCGAACCCGACCCGAAACCCGACTTATCTAACCCGAACCCGACCCGAAACCCGACTTATCTAACCCGAACCCGACCCGAAACCCGAAAAATAAATCAACATTACTTATTCATCAAAAAATCATGCAAAATAAGGAAAATGATATAACATGTTATAAAATAAAGTAAATTTTCATTGTCACACAGTTGGTAAATTATAAAAAAAAACTAGTATGTTGTGGCCACCACAAGACATTCTCTTATATTTTTTTGTCAAGTTCAGTAAGTGCGAATAATTTATTAAAACTATTATTAAAAAGTTTAACGTGATAAATGCAAATAATTTTCATCTTAGGGAAATCTAACACAAAATATCCAAAGAGAGACAGTTTTATCGTCTATAAATAACTTCTTAAACAATGAGTTTTTATAATGGTTATCTCTCATATCATGGTTCGTACAGTTATATGGCACAGAAGTTGAGATATAGCCATCCTGTCATCGATGAAATTTGCAGTATAACAACGCCACCTATTGGCCGACAAGCATTCAAACTGAGTCAGCATAATGTCTCTTAATCTCGCCTTCTCACATATTACGTTTTGTTTGATGATACACAATAGAACATGAGATATAGCTTTCTTTGTAATTATGGAAATCGCTGTGTAGAAGCGCCACCTGTTCAGCGGATTACACCAAAAGTTGACAGGCGCTAATATATATATTAAATGGCACCTACATACAAATTTATATGAAATTCTGTGCAGTAGTTCTTGAGATATAGCCTTTCCTTAAATTGCGGAAATCGCTGTGTAGCAGCGCCACCTGTTGGCTGATAAGCATTCAAATTGAATCAGCATAATATCTCATATTGGTCTTCTCACATATGAAGTTTTGTTGGATTATGCGCAACAGAACCTGAGATACAGCCTCCCCTGAAATTGCAGAAATCGCTGTATAGCAGTGCCACCCGTCGAGTGGTTGACACCAAATGTTGATAGAATCTAATACTTTCTTTTACTGAATATAGAAGAAAGTAAAAAAAAAAAAAACTTGTAAACTGCGAAACCTTTTCAATTTCCAGAATGTAAATGCGAGGTTATTCTGTATTTGTATTTCTTTAATTGATATAATAACAACAGTCGAGAAAGATTTCTAATTTTCATACAATTTCTACAAAAGACACATATTAGTTTCGTTGAAGAAAAGAAAACAGATCCAGATACAAATACGGATCTTTTTTTTCTGCCGGATATCCGCGGATACGAATAGTACATGTCTGCCCACCAGCGGCCGAGCGTTTCTGTGCTCGAAGCTGCTAGATGGGAGGTGTCGGGTTCGATCCCATGTCGCGCTCATCGACCTAGCTGTTCGGAGTTTTCCGTGGTTTCCTCCGAAACACGCGTAAATACGGGCTAGTACCCCTTAGAAAGACTCAAACGGAGGGCATTCCCCCTATAGGCCTAGGACACATCTGGAGTGAATCGGCCTTAAATCCTCTAACCAAACAACCAACCGATACATGTCTAGTATGTGCAGAATGTTTAAATTAGTTACATAATTGTAAACATGCCTATAGATTTATGTTTATAATTGTAAAAAATATTTTGAAAGGTGTTCTCAAGTCGACCCGACTTGTTGAAAACCAAACCCGACCCGAACCCGAACCCGACCCGCAAGGAAAAAAATTCAGCCAACCCGACCCGAACCCGACCCGCACGAAAAAAAGATCAATCAACCCGACCCGAACCCGACCCACAAGAGAAAAAATTCAATCAACCCGACCCGAACCCGACCCGCGGGTCGGGTCGGGTTCGGGTAAAATCGGGTTACCCGACCCGATGCAGGACTCTAGTGCAGACCAAATTATTAAACATTCTGTTAAGCATCATATTGAAACATTTGGCTTTTCCGTTTTTGCTAAACCACGTCGGCTTGCTCCCGATCGTTTAAAAATTGCAAAATTAGAATTTCAGCACATGTTGGATTTAGGCCATATTCGCCCATCCAAAAGTAATTATGCTTCCCCTTTGCATATGGTCCCTAAAAAAGGAAGCGATGATTGGCGTCCCGTTGGTGAATATCGAGCTCTTAATGCTCAAACCAAAAAGGACAAGTCACCAATCCCTAATATCGTTGATTTTACTAGCGAGCTTCATGGGACAACAATATTTTCTCACATTGATTTAGTTAAAGCTTATCATCAAATTCCGATTGCTCCCGAAGACATCCATAAAACTGCAATTTGTACACCTTTCGGACTCTTCGAGAGCACTCGGATGCAATTTGGTCTGTGCAATGCGTCTAGTACTTTTCAAAGATTCATTGATGAAGTGACTCGAGGTTTAGATGGTGTTTACGCATTTGTTGATGATATTCTTATTGCATCTAAAGATAAACAAGAGCATTTTAAACATCTCGGAGACCTTTTTGAACGATTAAGTCACTATGGTCTTACTATTAAACCCTCTAAGTGTACTCTAGGTGTAATTAATATAAAATTTCTCGGATATAATATCTCTGCCGAAGGACTTTTACCCCTCCCTGACAGAGTTGAAGAAATAAACAAATTTCCCCGACCTACAACTATTACCCAATTGCGGCGCTTTCTTGGCATGTACAATTTTTATCGAAGATTTATACCGAAAGCTGCCCACATTTTAGCACCCCTAGTAAAATTTTTGGAAGGCCATAAAAATAAAAATAAATCTTCACGTTCAAAAACAGCTGAAGCACCTCTTGACTGGTCTGTCGAAGCAGAAACTGCCTTTTCCACCGCTAAAACGGCACTTGCGGATGCCACCTTGTTAAAACATCCCAATCCTGGTGCTCGTTTACGTTTATGGTGTGACGCCTCGGATTTTGCTGTCGGTAGTACGCTCATGCAATATAATAATTCTTCATGGGAACCAATAGCATTTTTATCTGTAAAACTTACTAAACGTCAGCGCACTTGGTCCACTTACGACCGCGAACTTTTAGCTATATATACTTCAATTAAACGTTTTCGGCACATGCGTGAAGGTAGAGATTTTTCCATCTACACTGACCAAAAACCTCTAATTTATGCCTTTAAGCAAAAGCCAGATAAATGTTCTCCTCGTCAATTGCGCCATCTCGACTTTATTTCTCAATTTTCGACAGATATACGTCATATTGATGGTACAGAAAACTCCATTGCTGATGCCTTATCTAGAATTGAAATTGATTCAATTTCAACAGAAATTTTAGATTTCAAACAAATATCGCTTGCACAACTCGAGGATCCTGAATTTGAACACATATTAAATTCTACTGACAATACATGTAATATTCAAAAGGATTATTTTTCTTTGGAGGATGTAACATTGTACTGTGACATGTCAACAAACATACCACGTCCTTTCATCCCAGAATCTTTTCGATCTAACATATTTAATCATATTCATAATCTTTCTCATCCCGGAATTTCTGCCACAACTAAATTAATAACTAAGCGATATTATTGGCCAAACATGAAAAAATTCATCAAAAATTCCGTCCAGTCATGTGATAAATGTCAACGTTGCAAAATACATCGGCATGCGAAAGCTCCACTTGGAACTTTTGCCCTTCCAGATGCAAGATTTTCACACATACATATCGATTTCATTGGTCCACTTCCTCCATCTGACGGTTATCAATATTGCATGACTATTGTCGATCGTTTCACTCGATGGCCCGAAGTAATCCCAACATCTGACATGACAGCTCTAACAACAGCTAAATCACTTGTAAATGGTTGGATTTCGCGTTTCGGATGTCCGGTTACCATCACAACAGACCAAGGTCGAAACTTCGAATCCACACTTATCCGTAAGTTAACAAATATTCTTGGAACCACGCGTACACGCACAACAGCGTACCATCCAATATCAAACGGAATTTGTGAAAGATTCCATCGCTGGCTCAAAACTGCATTAAAAACTCATGACAATATGAAATGGACTGAAGCACTGCCAAATGTCTTATTAGGTCTTCGAACTGCTATTAAAAATGACATTATGGCGAGTAGTGCTGAACTAGTCTATGGTACTACACTTCGACTTCCATCTGATTTTTTCACAATAGATAACTACAAAACATCACCTGACTTAACATATGTCTCACAACTCTGTGAATCCATGAGAAAACTTTCTCCCATTAATCCCTTTAGTCATGGTACTTCTAATGTGTACATAAATCCATCCTTGCAGACATGTACTCATGTATTTTTGCGCATAGATAGTATTCAACCACCATTAACTCCTCCTTACACAGGACCTCATATTGTAATTAAAAGAAATAATAAAAATTTTGTTATTAAAGTTAATGGAAAACATACAGTAGTATCTATAGACAGGTTAAAGCCTGCATTTCTGTTCTCAGATAACGCCAACTTATCTTCACCACCTGATTGTCATAACAACACAAATTCTTACTTAAATGAACTTGGATCTAATACTTCTGCTGCACAAGAAAATACACAACAGCAGAAAATAATTACAACTAGATCTGGTCGAAAAGTTCATTTCCCAAAGCATTTAGTAACAGATTATTTTTAGTGTTATTGCAAATCTTGTATTTGTTTATATTATCATTTATTCTTTTATATATTGCACTTATTCCTTGTTTATTTACTGTAATATAACTTTTCATGTGCACATGTGTATGTATGTATATATGTTTTAAACAATTCTGTTCTCAGCAATACTTTTTAATATATTTCATTCTGTTATTTCATATGTGTACATATATATATTAAGTATATTAGCATCAATATTCTATTGTATTAGCATTGTATTATTATTATTTTATATACATAATTGCATTTGTAATTGTATTTGTATTAGTATTTTGTAAATTTTTATCGTTCTCCTTGTTCACTGGGGGGATACTCCTGTAGTGATCGTAGCGACATCTATAATTTATGTACAACAACTGCTACTTTCACTTTCTATCAGTTACATCCAGACTGAAACATTGTGATCACAAATAGGGCAGTTCCTTGTTTGTAAACAAACATCTCAACTTTTATGAGTGGTTGGCAAAAAGGCTTGGGAAAAGCATAGCGATGGCGGATCACCAATATAGTATCAATGGTGGGCGGGGCGCGGGACAGTCGAGCGCGCTTTTTTGCCAACCACCAGACGTCACGAGGAAATGCTCTATAGGCAAACAATCACAAATCTTGCTGTGTTTCAATCCAAACGCAACATTTGTTTACAAAACTGATCGCAAAGTTGTGAGCGATGAGGGGGAAATTTGTGACTGCCTCGGAGCTCTCACAACTCGATCGCAGGTGTACTATCGCCTCAAAAAACATGGCCGCTGTTGTCCAGTGCTATCGAAGAAAGGATATATTTTGTCACAGACAAGGATATAATTTGTCTGTGGTAATAATCATTCATGAAATGATAATTCATAATCAGAAACAAATAATTTATTATAATATTTCATTAATCTACAATATGAATTAAATACTATCCAACATAGCGAAACTCTTCTTTACTCGGAAATGATACTTAAATCTCTCATTGGAATTGGAAGATAAATGTAAGTGTAAAATATGTTATGGTTTTGTATATTCATGTAAGTAAGATTAAATGTTTAACATTGAAATATTATTATGGATTATGCAGATAATTATAATTGTAACATTTGTATATTTTATAAATGCTAGGCTTATTTAATGTAAATTAAACGTAATATGTCATGTTTCTGTAATTGTTTATTTACAATATAGAATAATATGTTCTATTATTTAATGAGATGACTATGATATTCGTTAAAACTTTACAATCTGATATGATATCATTTGGATAAATATTCTTCTCGTTGTAAATAAAAGCCCGATTCGTCAATTATTTATTCCATTATCTATTTATTCTGTTTAGGCGAAAAAAAAAAAATAAGAAGAAGAAGAAGATGATGATGACAGCAATATTTCGTAAAACTTTATAATTCGGTGTAGTAAACCTTAAATATTCTTTTTATTGCAAATAACAGTTATTGCATTTGATTGTAAAAGCCTGATTAGTCAATTATTTATTTTATTATATATAAAACTCTATAGCTGAAAATATACAACTACATTGTTAGTGTTGAAAATGAGTTTTGGAGAATAAAAATATTTTACTGTCAAATAACTATACATATGTATAATTTATATCTGTAGCTGGTTCATTACATTTAAATTCAGTATTTAACTGTTTGTAAGCTTTAAATGAAAACTTTATGATTAAACACTATAAATTACAAAATCTTGTCCATTAAAAATGGAGGAGGAGATATGCTGCTCTCCCTCCCCTTCTTGTTACTTTGTTTATGGTTACATGATTACACAATAAATAGACTTTTTTCCTCCCCCTTCAATACACTTTCTTCTCTATTTTTTTTTTTTTTTTTAAATTATTATTTCTTTTTTGCTGTGTTTGAATTCACTGCTGCTAGATCTATTTTTTCCCAATTGCTTATTACTTTGTTACTGAATTTTTTCTTCATATACTACATTCATTTTAACTAAATAACTTGATATAGTCAATTGAATTAAAGCATTGTAGCCTGAAAGAGAAAAATTAATATTTTTAATAGCAAAATTTTAAATTTAAAGCTTACCAACAGCTAATATTGAATTTAAATATAATGAAATAGCTGCAGCTATGAATTATACATGTGCATTATTGTTTGATAAAATATTTTATTTTTCAAAACACAATTGCAGCACTAATAGAGAAAGAATGTGGCTTGTACTTTTTCAACTATAAATATTTATCATAAATAAAAAAAATTGACTAATAACTCGATAAAAGAAATATGAAAATGATAATTTTTAAGATTTTTTGTACAGTTACCAACTAATGATAAAAATGTTCCTTCTGTTTTTTTAAAAAATCAAGTCATCTTTTAAATATGTGTGCTATAAGTTTTAATTTGATGTTCCAAATTGAGAACGTTGGCCTATAAAAAGGTTAAATAAGCCTAAAATTTATGAATTATATAAATGTTACAATTATAATTTTCTACGTAATCCATAATATTACAAAAAAGTGAACATACAAAACCATTGTATCTATATTTTTATACTTGACATATATCTTCAAATGAGAGCTTTTAGTATCTTTCCCAAGAAACAAAAAACCTTATTGTACCACAAAACTGACGTTAAAAAAGAATACATACAAAACTTTGAATAAACACCATAAAACGCTTTCATTCACAAAAATCAAAAATTGTTTTGGGTTGAAAGAAAACAGGATCTTTTGTCAAGTGAACAAAGTAGGCATGAGTGCTGCAAACAAACACTCATGCCTACTTTATTCGCCTGACGAAGGATCATGTTTTGTTAACATGATTATTATTATTATTATTTTTTTTTTACCTTAAATTCTGTTTTCACCTTCAGAAAATTCAGAACCATACTACTACTTGTTTTCACAATTTCTAACATTTTATTCAGCTTAAAAATACATTTAAATATTTTTTGTTTTTTAAACTCAAAAGTGAAACATTAATTTTTTAAAAAGTAATACTAATTGAATGGTTATAGATTTTCACAACATGAATACATAATTAAAAAATGCATTAAGCAATGAGGAATTATAGAAACAAATTTCCCCACAGAATAACATGAGTTCGGCTTCTTGTCAGCAACTGACTTTCTGATTATCAACTCCGAATTTCCTACATAATATCCATTAACATGTCAGGATAAATTTTTTATACCAACTATATGAAAAACGACAGAGCTGAGAATTTAACTCGGGTACTTAAGCAGATATTATATGGGAAATGCTGAGCTGGTATCTGACAGGGTAGCTCAGCAATACATAATAAGCGGAGTGCTCAATTTCAGTTCCCAGCTCTGGCCATTTTCACATAGTTGGTATACAAAATTCAATCTTACACTCAAATTTCTCTAAATAAATCATCGTTCATGAATGATTTAAGTAAAGATTACAGGGTCTACCAAAGTTGTGCTATCATTACTCTTTATATGTTTACCCGTTAAATCTGCATTTGCAAATACAGTAACATTGCCAACAGATGTCATGTGGGAAATGCCGAGTTGATAATCAGCCAAGGTGGATCAGTGGTAGAACATCTGCACTGTAAGTGGAGTGCTCGAGTTTGATTCCCAGCTCGGATATTTTTCACATAGTTTGTACAAAAAAATTCAACCTTACACTTCCATTTCTCTAAATAAATATTCATAGGTCATGAATGATATTTCTAAGTAAAAATTACATGGTCTATGATTTAAATTTAAATACCTTATATTTATCCTTTCTTTAAACGAATATATTTCGGCATGTTTATCGCAGCCCTCTTCAGCGTCATTTCAACGCTGAAGAGGGCTGCGATAAGCATGCTGAAATATATCCGTTTAAAGAAAGGATAAATATAAGGTATTTAAATTTAAATCATAGAAGTCATTTCGATGCTGAAGAGGGTTGCGATAAGCATGCCGAAATATATCAGTTTAAAGAAAGGATAAATCAAAGCCTCCTTAAGTAGATGCCTAGCGAGTCGCTCGAAAACTTGGCAACAGTACAAGAAGAACATAGCCAGTAGATGGCGCTTGATACCGTGTCGTAAAGTTCTGTTTATTTCCCGCGATTCAATTGACTTTCAATTGAGTTCTTCATGGTTTATGTTTTATTAATTTAATAAATGTGAGAGGTTTTTTCTTTATAATATGGTGTATTACGTCGTTCCATTTTGTAAATCGGACAGTCGCCGTGAAAATATATGTTTTCAAATGGCCTGCAAATATTTCAAGACAAGGTATGTAAACTGCATAAGTAATTAATGCAAAATTACCAACCCTCCGGATTTTTGAATATCAATAATATTTTTCACAAAAAACATTATTTTTATTTATTATCGTAAATTCTATGATTAAGACGAAGATAAATTTAAAAGAAATTATGATATAAAAATTCGAAGGGTTGACACCTCTGTTAGTAAGTTAGATTTAACAAATAAAATAGTTATGCTTATTTCAAAATGAAATGAAATTTTTATTTATTGATGTAGGAATACAGAAAAATAACTTGTTCTTAGTTACTTTGAAGTAACTCAAAATTGGAGTATTTTATAGTTTTATTCATAAATTACATTAGTAACTTACGAATAAAACTATAAAATACTGCAATATAGGAACAAGATTGATTTATATTTTTTTAATACCACTGTTTTTTAAAGACTTGTGTAATATAAAAATTTGATTATTTCAGTTAAATCGAAACAAAGTGTTGGGAATCTTCAAAAGAAAAAATAGAAAATTTTTATTTCTACTTTTTTTTTTTTTTATTAAGTTTTAAGATTCATAACATTACTTTTATTAACCCTTTACCACACAAATGGAATATGGAATTAAAAATTCATGTAAAAATTAAATATCATGATTACTGATTTGAAAAATTATCAGATATGACAGAAAGATGACTTGATTTTTTGAAATAGAAATTCTCCACATCCATACACTCACATATACACACACACACATATACTGGCTAATTGCCAAAATCTACTTTTTTTGGACTCATGAGACCTTAAAAATATAAATCAGGGGAAAACTCGATATCGAATTTTTGGACCGAACACAATACTTTCATTACGTACGGTAGTAGGGTAATGCAAGTAAAAATATTTCAAGGATGGTATTAATTTGTCCTTAAATTTGCTAATCTTTATCAAATTTTTCAAATTGAAACCTAATACGAGTTTTAAAATACAATTTTGAATTTCCTGCATTTGTTTGTTTTTGAGTTATTATGATAATAAATATGCATATAAATCAATCACTAAAAACAAAACAAAAAAATGTTTTTTTGTATTCAGGGAACCCCAAAACGTGACTTTATTCAAAAACCTGAGTTGAAAATAGATCTTAAAAAAAAAAAAAAAAAAAAAATACTTTGTTTACATTATAGGTTCAAAAAATTAATTTTCTTCTTCAACAGTATTCGTCGACATAAAAAAAAGTGTAGCAAAGCACTTCCGTCAATTACATTCTACAGAAAAGAACGTTTAGCTTAATTTTGGATAGCCCTGTATATTTTCAATAAACTATGTGAACATCAGATTGTGCATTTAAATTTAGTCTTATATGAAAACACCTAACACAAAATGAAATACACTTTCAGCATTTTCCAAGTATATCCGAGATAGACAAACCGACGCGCACAGACCAACCGCTAAAAACATTATTTTTCGTTTCAGGAGACCTCAAAACATGCAAACATAACACAACTTTATTTCGAAACTGTCTATCAGTTTCGAAAGCATACCCTCTCGGAACTGGTGGAGCTAATAAAATCTTGAAAAAAAAAAACTTCGTGCGAGAGAAAACTTATACTCAAGAAATCCTTAATTTTAAAAATTTAAATCTTAATGGTTATTTATTTATTTTTTGTGACGGACTGGACAACAGATTGTTTTCTTCTCCAATTTTTATTACTGAAAGTTAACTTATCTCGTTAATGTGCTGGTCTATTTTTCTTATAAATAATATAAAATTCTCGATTTAAGAAAAATAATTCACACCTAATAAGGTAAAAATGTAACGTAAAAGACATGACCAAAAAAAAGAAAAAAAAGACATGATTTTAATAATTTATCATTATAAATTATTCATTCTAAACTGAAACTCATTTAAAGTTCAGAGATTTTAATTTATATAAACGAAACTTTCATCTGATATCTAATTAAAAAAAAAAATTTTGAAATTTTTATTGAATAAATATATAAAAAATAATTTAATCGCGTGATAGACATGCCATGTTTTTGCTTATTTAATTTTAAATATCGTTTTTTAATTAATAATATATTTAAAAAAAAAAAGATGTTATTTATTAGATACGCTGTAATTCAATTAGTTGAAAAGCTAAAATAGGTCTTGTCCACTTCCGAAGAAAATTAAACCCTATACTTTTTTAAATATAAATATTTGAATATTTTTTTGAAAATATTTACGATAAAGCACTTTCACATCACTTTTTTCAAATTAAAAGAAAAAAAAAAATACAATTTTGGACTTTCAATTGAAATTAATAGCTAGATTTTTAGATGAAAAATATAACTTATCTATGAAAGAGAAGAAAATTGTTGCTCTGCGTAGGTGCTGTCACCTAGCGTTAGTTTTGTTTTTTAAATGTTGCCTAATTTAACATTGGGATTCGCTGCGCGTGGAAGGCATCTACTTAAGGAGGCTCTGGGATAAATATAAGGTATTTAAGTTTAAATCATAAACGATAATCCTGTAATATTATACCTATTACATGGTCTATCAGATTTGTGTCACGATTAATTTTACACTGAAGCATCAGCAGGAAACAGTTGCTGCCTGATTACCGATTTATTTCTGTTTTGAAAATGCATCAAAATAGTCGATCAATCATAACATTAAAAAAAAAAAAAAAAAAAAAAAAAAAAAAAAGCTTTTTTTAATTGCATAATACCCTAATACAACTGAAATTTGTTAACGTGAATCTCGAGAGGAAAAAAAAATTGTTCATACTATCAATAACCAAACTTCATTTTGGTAGGGATAGTGGAAACAGTTCATGTTAATAAAGTTTGACTGTATATACCTAATGCATCGAAAACATAATTAAAATAGCATTTGAAATACGTTAAAATTTTACTAAAAACAATCTCTTTTTACTTCCTTATACAATGTATAAGAAAGTATATCCTGATTTGCGAAATGGATTTTATATCTGACATTAGCGAGCTTCGCCCGCTAGCGGGTCAGTATTTTTAAGTGAATCACTATAATGAATGAATTCTCAAAATTGCATCTTATCACTCATCAACATTACTCTTAAGAAAAGAAAAAAAAAATTGTGATCAGGTAAAAACTCAAACCACTGTCTTCGACAGCGTAGATCCGTGCACTGCACGCACATATTCCTTTACCATCCTTATGATTTCTCAAAATTCCATATTTATTATTACTCATAAATTTCATTCTTAAGAAAAAGAATTACAAAAAAAAAAAAAAAAAAAATCATTCAGCTTTCGCTAAAAACTCACACTGGGACCAAATTGCCTTCGGCTGCATTACAGCGTCTAGAATAAACAGTGTGGCAATCGCCTATAACCGTGATATTAAAATGATGCTACAAAAATTAAGCTTACCCAGATGTCGCAGTGATCGAAGCTATTGCTCAAATCAAAGACCTGATTGGCTTTTCCCAGTTTCGTCAGTTTAATCACGTGATCTAAGCATATAATTAACCAATAGGGAGCCTCGGTTTTGTTGTCGTGACACTGGCTTCGATTACAATGACATCTGGTGACAGGCTTAATTTTTTTTGTACAATTTTGTTCGTTGTTTTCACACTGTTTATTCTAGATGCTGTAGCTGCATAGACCCGTGCGCAGCATGTGCATATTCCTTCACTCTCCTTATGATTTCTCAAAATTCATTTATCATCGGGTAAAAACTCACACTGGGTCCCCACTGCCTTCGGCTGTGCAGACCCATGTGTGCTGCACGTGCATGTATTCTTTCTCAAGTCAAACTTTTATTTTTAAGAAAAGAAAACGAAAATAATCCTTAATCATCAGGTAAAAAGTTAGACCGAGTCCCCACTGCCTTCGGCAGCACAGGTTAGGAGATATGCACGCTGCACAAATAGGTCCCAATTTTTGCCTGAATTGACCCCTGGTCAACTATAATATTAACATAGAAAAAATTGTGAAAGCTTTCTTTTCTTTATGGGTTTAAGTTTATAAATTTTAATATTCATTAGTAATGAAGCTTATTACTAAACAAACCACTTCAAAAAAAACATTGCCTGCTTGTTCTACCTAGTTAGGATTTTGTTTGTTTTATAATTAGTTTATTCTAACTTCGAACTGAATGGTATAGGGTTCGAACCCAGGTTGTGCTCAATGGCCTAGCCATTTAGAATTCTCAATGCGGTCTGAAACTTACACAACTTGAGCTAGAATCCCTTTGAAAAGGTCATCATTAAAGGTACCTCAGTCAGACTCATAGCGTTATTAACACGTTCATTGCCCAGCATGATTCAGCTGAGCTTCTCACTGGGCACAAATCCGATCGTCAGAGATGACATGTACCAGAGAGCCACAAATAAAAAAATAGAAATTAGAAAATTTCAGAAACTTTTTTTTATCAAATAGTTGTCCTCAGAAAACGCTATGCCCGACAATAATAGAAGTAAAACAAGGAAGTGTCCCACCCTTCATATATTTGTAAGAATCAGCAAAGCGAGCCTATAAGTATGTATGTGTGCACTCTATGTTACCAGAAGAGGTAGCAAACTGCCAAATGCCAAGAAGCAAAGAAAAATGTAAAAGAAAACATTATATATGCAACCTATTGTTTCTATTGTCCAGAATCACCTCAAATGTACTTAGAGTGTTTTAACGAACACCATGTGATATAGTATAATGTAATGTTTTCCTAAATATAAATTAATAAAAAGTACAGCATAATGTGTATATTTTTAGTATTTCTATGTTGTATATCCTTTATTTATATTTCAGTGCTTATTCCATTAAATTCCTTTTAAAAATCCTATTAATGCATTAGTAGTCGCATATCGGTCTATTTGCCGCCCACTGATTATAAATTTTCCCAACAGATCACCCCTAAAAAATAAAGTAAGAAAATTCTGTGTAACTAACCTTGAGTGGATGTTCTCTAACATAGTCTGTTTTTAAGTCATTCTTGATATTTTTTGAGCAGTTAAAAACATTTTACTTCTAAAATCGGTATTTGACCGCGATGCGACTATTAACGTTGATTATTTTTTCCCCCACTTCTAGTTTTTCAGAAAGGTTAGAGGTTTGCGTGAATTAAAGGCAGCTCATCTTTCTCTACTGGCTTTCTTTCAGCTTTCCCTTTATACTAAACAACAGCGGGGAATAGACCGACATGCGACTACTAGTGTTATAAAAAATGACGCAATTACTCTCATGCAGTGGCGTCACCAGAAAAATTTTAAGGGGGGCACAACCTGAAAAAATATTTTTTTTTAATAAAATTCTGATAGCATAGTTTCAAAGAAAAAAATGCTTATTAGAATTTTCCAGGGAGAGGCAAGTGCCCCCCCTTGCTTCATTGTCCCGACGCCCAAGCTCTTGTGTTAACTTGAACAAGAAGAGCGTCACCCATATCTGGATGACACGGAGATGAACGTGTTAAATTTTATTAACTCAAATACCTCCACATTACCCTATTTACACAAACAAAATTTACTGCTGTCTGCATCCAAGTGCTTCCATATCTTTACTATATAACTAATGATGTAATAATCATAATGAAGGAAAACGGATATTTGCCTACAATAATGAATGATAGTAAAGTACAGCTCTATAAAGCCGCCAAAATAGATACTACGAACATCAACACCAAATGGAATATCCTTACTGGTAACTTTTTACCGCCATATTTTTAAAACAAGCTGCATTCATTTCTTATTAGTCACATCTTTTTCCTAATACATCAAAAATGGATGAGAAACCAAAGTCAATAAAAATTTGGGATTTGCCTGAACAGAGGAAGAATCTGTCAGTTTATTTCAAGCAAAATACATTTAGCTTAAAATTACTTCTTGTGCAAAAAAATTCTTAGAACTCACATTTATTAAAAAATTTTTATACGTAAACTGTGTGTTGTCATCAATAAATTTGCTTGGCGAGATTTGCAGCATTATTAACATTTTCGTATGGTGAGATTTGCACCAGCGAAATGGAAAAGTACTGATAATAATAAACCTTAATTTAAAAAAAATAATAATAATAATTAAGCAATGTATCATTTGTCCCTAGTCATTAAATAATATGAAAGAGCCTGACAGTTTATCCAAAATTAAATCAATTTACAAAAGCTTTATAAGCTTCTAATTGTTGAAAATTACCTACTAAACAAATAAAATAAATGCTAGTTTTCATGTACTATGCAAATATAATAACTTTAGAATTTTTTAAATAAATGCTTAAAATATGGATTAAATGTTAGATTAGTTGATGCGTATACATAACGTTTCTGAAGCTAAAAATATAAAAGATACAAATACATTAATATTTCTAAACTAAGTTTAAAAAAGCTGCATGTAAACAACCTATAACAAAAAAAGTTCAACTAATTTTTTTAAAAAACATAAACTGCATTAAACTTCATATATAAGTGTGAATATCCTTTTATTTTTTATTTTATCTCCCTCTGATAATACACAGGGAGAGACATTTCCAGGAAAACAATTACATTTAAACATTTCTCTATTTTTAATTACGGATACGTTAATAAATAAATATAAACAAAAACGCAAGCATATGCTAGGTCACATGTTTCTCTCTAGCCAATCATTACGGTTTATCGTTTAAAATAATCGATGTATTGGAAACCGGAAATCACAAACTTGCGATCAGCCGTCGTCATTTGTGAGCGACTGAAATTGTTGCGTTTGGAATGAAACATTCTTGGCGATCACAAATTTCGGATTTGTGATCACTCGCTTGCGAGCGAGCGAGCGTTGCAGTCTGGATGTAACCGTATTTCTAGTTTCACTTTCAGAATATATACTTCTACTTTCACTTACAAATATGTACTTCAACTTTCACTTACAAATATGTACTTCAACTCACAGAACATTCTGTTTTCAGCCTTGTCGCTGCCGGGAGAAAGGTCCCGTAGTATGTCAGTGAGTTGTACGCCGCGCGAGCCCTGTTTTTTAAGAACTCGGAAGCAAACGTCAACGTTTTCGATGCCGCGACGCTCCAATCAGACTCTCCTTGATATCAGCACTGGCGTTGAAACCGCAGAAAAGCGCGTCATGACGCATGCGCAAAGACGCCGAATACGTTGACGTTCGCGTTTTGTTTTCTTAAAAACTAGGGCTTAATGCGTGCTTGTTTCATTTATGATTGTTAATTATTAAAGAGTTTATTTTCGTAATGAACGACTCATCAATGTGTTAATCACCACGAAGACCTATACCCAAGTAGCACGGGAACGTTCTGTGAACGTCTAATAACGGTTACAATCGTTCAAACACGGTGTTTCGTGTTAAAAGAACGTTCTATTAGACGTTCAGAAATAGTAATATTTAGAACGTTTTGAAAAGGTTTGCTTTGTACCATATATAAAACGTACAATTCTCGTTCTAAGAAAAACGTTCTAGTGTATCACCGTCGTAACACGTTCTGTCTAAGTGTGGTTATAACGAATGTGACAAAATGCCTTTTTCTCTGTTTATGTTGCCTTATTTTTAGTTTTACATTTTGTTAACATGTTAAAAAAAATAAAGTTTAAGTATCTGTATTTATAATTTTATTTTTTGAATTTAATAAAACATATTACTCCGTTTTTTTTTTTTTTTTTTTTTTTAGAAATTCAATATTATATGTTTCATAAAATTTTAGCAGATGTATATTAAGTTAAAGAAATAGTATTTCTACTTTCTTCTGAGAAAAATGTATTTTATAATTGAAAATTTCTGACTTCTGGGTTTCCAACAGTTTATACAGTATTGAGATACCCAGGACACAATTCGACCATTTTCAGAAAATTTCAATCTGCGTGTCCGTCTTTTTGTGTGTGTATTGTAAAAAAATTGTGGACTCTGTATCTCACAAACCAATGAACGGAATTTCACAAAATTTGATATTTAGTTAGATCTTGACCTAAATTGTTGATGATTTGTCTTTGGATCTATCGAATGAAAGTTATGATGCTATTTTGTAAATCGGGAAAGTTATATCTCAGATTCTACGGTGTATACATGCACCAAACTTAACATGTAAGCAAGATATTATGTAAAATTACACTGATCTAATTTAGAAGCGTATATTGGCCAGCTGGTGGCGCTGCTGTTCTGCAATTTAATCCCGCCAACATAAAGCAATTTTTCAGATTTTGTGATATAAATTATTATAAATACAATAATACTTATAAATGCACTTGATTATAAATACACACACTTGATATGGAATATTGATATCATATAAAACTCTGCTGATTCCATTTGGGTGCATATCGATCGACAGATGACGCTGGTATGTTGCAATTTAATTTCGTTAACGGAAAAGCAATAGCTTAATTTCTATTACTTATAAATGCTCTAAACTAAAATAGTATAAAAATGTGATATTGAAATTATGTAATATATACATATATATATATATATATATGTGTGTGTGTGTGTGTGTGTGTGTGTTTAATAGTAATAGTCAACTAGAAAAAAAAATCTAGGGTTGATTTGTGTAGGGCATCGCCTTTTCCTATGGGTTAAAATTTCAACATGTGTGTTTTACAAAGAAAGTCATCCACACCTTTAAAACGAATGCTTGAATCCTAAAAATCTGTGAAAATTTAAAACAATATTATAAATTTTTTACATTTTTTATTTATAAAATACATTTCCTAAAATATCTTCTGTATACCATAGATTTTTTTTTTTTTTTTTTTTTTTTTGTATGCTTAATGTTTTACTTCTTTCAAATGAAAATCGCCTGTATTCATTACAGAAAAATAATTTTGGTAAATAATAATTTTAATAAATATCATGTACTTGTACAGAAAAGCATAAAAGAAAGATTTGTAATGACCGCAATATTCTAGTTTAGAAAAAGATTACTTTTAAATAGTATAAAAATTCCGAATCAAAAGCGGGTGTAAATGTATGAAGTTCATTTCGCCTAATCAGCAGATTATACCACCACATGTGTTAAAAATCTGCGGCCATCTGCAAAACTACAGGAAGCAGGAATGGATATCATTTTGGCATATTTATTGCGATTTGGCAAAATAAAACGTGTAGTATATGTTATTACTAATATTAATGATTGTTTTAAAGGGTCTCACAAATATTTTTCGAAAAAATATGACATATAATTCGAAATTGCTCCTTGTAAATATTCAATAGTATGAATTTTTTTTCTTTCTATGCTTTTTTGTTACACAGCATATAATGTGCACGAAATTTTTATACGATATAAGAGCTATTTAAAAAATAACCTATTTTAAACTTTTATTTTCCATATAAAGCTCTAAAGATAGATTTCGGGAGATTTCTTCTTCTTCATTTGAAATCAAGCATATTTTAAGGCATTATCTCTAGGGTTTATCACTAAATTAAACAATATAGTGAAGTAGAGATGGAAAATTTCTTATAAACTATGAGGTCCGAATTATTTTTCTCTTTTGTTTATTACGAAATTTATTACTAAAAAATAAATAATTTCTGTATTATACTCGTATCAATAAAAATATAACTATTTTTTCGTTCAGTGACTCAGTTATAATACAAAATTACTTATTCTGGGACCATCACAAAACTTTCTTTTATATCATTCTATATGAACAGCGTTACCTACGATTAGCATATACAGAATTTTAACCAATTTACTTTCATATAATAAAGTTTTTATATATGTAATTTCGTGTAATTTTCAGCAATAGATGCTTAAATGTAGACATCTAGAAATCGTAGAAAGTAATAGTAGCACAACTTGTTTGCCAATTTATATCCGAATTCAATCAGAATAAATTTTAATAATATATTTTTCACATACTGAGTTTGGTGCATTTAAATGACAGAAATTGAAATAAAATTTTAACTAAACGGGTAAAACTTCAACGTAGTAGCGCTACCTAACATAGACGATATGGAAAATTACTTTATTTAACTTTACAATAGCCATCTCACAAACGAAATGCGATGGCTTTAAATATCATAGAAATTGATATACTGCCTTCCCGTTAGCAAGATTAAATTGCAACATAGCAGAGGCACCTGTCGACCGATATGCACCCAAATTGAATCAGCAGAGATATAAATAATGCTGATCTCATATATAACGTTAGTGCATTTATGTATCAAACAAGCTGTGATACAATCTTTCCTTAAATGGGTTCACATTATATCAGCGTCACATGATGGACGATAATATCTTAAATGCTAAAGCACTAATTTAATTCCCGGTCCATTCAAATGTTATGTTACTTTGCGTCAATTGCTTTGTGAGAAACCGCGTCCCCGTTTATTTTTATTTATTTATTTTTTAACGAACTCACAGTCATCTTCAAGTACCAAAAAAGCCAAATCATACTCAGAAGTCACAAAACGTGTATATTTATCGAAAACCGGAAGTTGAACATTTTCACAAATCTAGTGCTTTTTTCTTATGTAAGTAACAAACATAATAATAATAAACAGTGATCATACGTTAAAAATGATCTTTATGATATTGTAAATTTAGAAGTTGAAACAATAAAAAAAAGTAGCTAAAAATTTTGTTTTCCTTATTTATTTATTACACTCTTCTATAATAAAAAGAAGAAAGGTTTGATTCGGAAATATTTTTGACTTTCGCGTTCCGATAGATTTTTCCCTTTTTAAGATGTTCTAATAAAAAATTGATATTTCTTAGAAAATGCCAGTTTGTCTGTGTGTCTGGATATGTGTGATAAGAATCTTGTGTCAACTCTAGGTCAAAAACTAATGAACAGAATTTCCTGCAAACTTATATTTAGCTCCCCCTTGATATCAGTTAGTGATTATTACCCCCCCCCCTAGCCTTTTTTTTTTTTTTTTTTTTTTTTTTTTTACACATAACGCTCAACAGGTCGCGCTGTCATTTATTTTTTTCAAAATTTTTAATATTACAATAGAGGAAAAAATTTCTTATAAATACACACAATAGGGATTTCTTTAGTTGAACATTGTGAAACTGATTTTTTAAAAATATTAACGGTGAACATGAAGACTTTTAACAGGAAGAATAGCAATCCTTCCCCCCTCCTCGGGTGTGTAAATTTTTATAATATTTTTTCAAAATTACTCGTTGATATCTTTTAAAACGAACGGTTGAATCAATTATCTGTGATAATGTAAAACAAAGTTATCGATATTTTTTTTATTAAAAAAAAAAAAAAAAAAAAAAAAAAATGTTAATATTATTATTATATATTTATTTATTTTATTTTGTTTTTCAATTTTATTGTGTAAAATGTGTGATTTGATCTAAACTATGTGAATTGTATTAGAAAATAAAGAAAAGAATTGTATGATAGTCACAAGACACTAGTTTAACATTTCCTGTAATTTATTGTAATTGATTCATATAAGCAGGCATGCGATTATTTTAGTTACGATCAAATTTTTATATTTTACTTCATAATAAACGTCAATTATTTTGTAAAATATTATAATACGTAATAATAACACGTACAATAACACGTAATATATAAAAAAAAAAAAAAAAAAAAAAAAAAAATAATCTGAATAAAAATCTTGAGTTTTGTATTTCTCATAAAAATAATAAATATATCTAAAATTCATTCCTTTTCAATAAGTAATATAAAAAAGACATATATTTTGCTAAATCTTGAATCTTAAAAAATAACGAAAAAATTCGCCAAACTGTGAAATTTTTATTGGGTTTGCCAGAACAGCAACTACGGAAGCACGAACACGAACTCTAAGGTCAAAGATAGATAACGGTAATTTTTTCTGCCGTCATTTTCATTGCGTTAGGTTTAAGATTTCTTCCTGACATTTGGATACACTATCACAGATAAGTTCATTCTACACAATTTTCATATGTATAATCTAGGATTTGCATAGTTTTGACTAAATCTGCATTAAAATTTAACAAAATTAAATAAATTAAAGTTTTCAAAAACCATAAAAAATAAACAAATAAATAAATAAATAAAGAGTAATAATAATAAAAATAAAAATAATAATTTGAAAACTTTAATTTTTTAAATTTTTCATGCTAACTACCTTTTAATTATTTATTATTATTATTTTTTTCCGCATTCGATTTTGTATTATTACAGTTTAATGTTAGATATATTTAAGTATATTTGTTTAAATTTTATTGTTACACTGTAGTATTGTAAAATCAAGGGAAAATATAGTTAGCAGCCGGCTCTCTAAAAATTTTAAAAATATTTTAAATTTTAAAATTTATTTATTTTATATTTAAAAGATTTTCAAGAAATTTATCATATTTTATATTGTTATATTTCAATGCATCTGTAAGTAAAATTCATAAACTCTAAATCAATACTTTAAAATTAAAACTTCACAAATTCGATTTAAATTAAAAATAAATAAACAGTTTAATCAATTAATTTTTTTTAAAATACTTCTCTTAAATATTTTTATTTTCTCCCATCATTTGTACATTATTACTCTTTATCAATAGAATATATAACATATCTAGGTATTAATTTGTGAATTCATTGTTAAGTTAAAGTTTTAAAAATAGTTCTATGTTTGAATGCCATAAGTTTCAGTATTTAAACATATATATATATATATACTATATATATAAATATATATATAAATTTAACTTAACAAGAAATTCGCAAATTAATTACCCAAATATGTTTAGGTTCTATTGTTAAAATATATTATTGTAAAATCAAAGGGAAAAATAATAATTATTCGGTAAGGAGCATCTTAAAACTTTTCAGTTTTCTTTAATTATAGTTTTCAAAAAAAAAAAAAAAAAAAAAAAAAAAAATTGAAAATACTGTATGTTATTATATTTGAAGACATGTACGTAAAATTTTATAACACAAAGGCACACGTACATACAAATGAATCACAAAATCCAAAAGTAAGAAAAATGAAAGAAAGAAAAGAAAAAAAAAAAACATAGACAAACAATATGAAGGTGATTCTTAATATTTCTAAATGTTTTAAATTATTTTATTTTATTTATTATTATTATTTTATTATTTGTTTTGTTTGCAGAATAAACTTTTAATTAATTAATTATTTATTTTTCAAAAAGTTTTACCACATTTTATACTGTTATATTTCACTGCATGGTATATGTAAAATTTATAAACTCAAAATCAATAATTTAAATAAATTTTGCATACGCATGATTTGAAATATGAAAATATTAAGGAAATTTCACGGAATTTATTTAAATAAAAAAAAACCAAACAAAATAATAATAATAATTTTTATTTTTTATATTTTTAAATGTATTTAAAATACACCGCTGTTCAGAATTAAAGGAACAAACCTGCTTTCCTATTTTCTTCTTTTGTGCATAACTTTTAAACAAATAAACACATGGACATAAAATTTGGCTGGCATGTTCGTTATCATATCATTAATCGAATTTTACATAACTTTAGCATAAACAACAATTTTAAAGTAATAATTATTAATTTTTCTCAAACGTAAGCTTTGGAAAGAATGAAAAATTTCAACAATTTTAGTAAAGAAAACTTAATGAAAAAATGTGTTAATGATGCATTATAGACAGGTGAAGACGCACATGCCTTCAAATGTTAAAAACAAAATCCTGATTTTTCTTTCTGTGTTAATTTTTCTTTTACTTTTATAACGGAATTTTTGAAAAAAAAAAATAATAATAATAATTACTAATTTGTATAAACTGTGACCATCACTAGAATAATAAAAACGTTGATAAATAATTTAATAATGGACGTTTTATCCGATTTTCATGTTTCTATGTAAAATTAAAAAAAAAAAAAAAAAAAAAAAAAAAAATTCACACGCGAAAAAATAAAGAAGAAAGAAGAAAGAAAATAAATGACTAAGAAATATACGGTTTTAATCTACAAATAAAATATGGATGCACGTACATCTTTAACCTATCTGTAATGCACCTTCATGACCATTTTTCATTAAGTTTTCTTTTCTAAAATTGCTGAAATTTTTCATTTTTTCAAAGTTTACTTTTGAGAAAAATTTACTGATTTTTAGTTTAAAAATTATTACTTATGCTAAAGTTATATAAAATTCGATTTATGGTATTTTAAAAAACATGCTATCCAAATTTTATACTTCTGTGTTTATTTGTTTAAGAATTATATGGAAAAAAAGAAAACGAGGAAACAGTTTATTGTTTTAATTTTGTACACTTGGGTACTTCTTTTAACTAATTTTTATTTTTTCTTTTCCATTGATTGTGCATTATTATAGTTTAAAAATAGAATATGTAACATATCTGGGCATTAATTTGAGATTCCATTGATAATTTAAAATTTAATAAAAAAATTTTGGGTTTGAATGCTAAAAGTTTGTAGTAAGTTTCAAAATTTAGACATAAAAATATATTTAAGTTTTTTTGCTTAACTTATTAAAATTAATATCCAAATATGGTTATATTCTATTGTTAAATTATAATGATGCAAAATCTAGGGGGGAATAATAATTAGTTAGCAGGGGGCATATATCTTAAAATTTTTCAAAATATTCCAAATCTTGAATTTATTTATTTGTTTTTTAATTCAAATATTTATCCAGAATATTCAAAATACTTGATCGTTTGTTATACCATATTACAATGTACTACACAAAAAGAAAATAAAAGATAAATAAGGAAAGGAAGGAAAAAAAGAAAAAAAAATAAGTAAACAACAAGTGCAGAATTTTGAATAGACACTATAAAATTCAAGAACTCGAAGAAAATGGAAGAACTCGCAACAATTGTTCCGGGTCGAGAAAAGACACAACCCTTCATCAACCGAACAAAGTAGGCACGAATGCTGCAAGAAAAACTGAAACGTAACTCTTGTATTTTCAGCACTCGTGCCTACTATGTTCGTCTGACGAAGGGTCGTGTCTTCTTTCGACCCGGAACAATTGTTGCGAGTTCTTCCATTTTATTATACATGAAAGACATTTTTAGCACGTACAAAGAACGTTCAAAAATTGTTTACATAACGTTGTGAGAACGTGTGTATAGAACGTTTTCAGAACGTTTCTACACTATTTTAGAACGTTTACAATACTTTTTCTAGAACGTTCTGAAATTGTGTATAACGTTTTGAAAACGTTCTAAAAACGTTTAGAACGTTCTGAGACCGTATACATAGAACGTTCTCAGAACGCTTCTATAACACCGATGGTGATAGTTACACGTTCATTGAACGTTCTCTGAACCGTACTATTGTACGTCTTCAAGATGGACAAATAGACGTCTATAACACGTTCAGAGTGAACGTTCTTAGAACGTGTTTGCAGAACAATTTTTGAACGTTCAGAGAACGTTTCGGTGCTGCTTGGGTACTCTTAATAAAAAACAAAAAGGGACAGAAAACTTTATTTTAAGGACTAAATATTGCCAAGACTAATTTTTGTTACGATTTCAATAGACTCTTGGACTTTACAGTAAAGGAAACATTTGTATTTTTTTTCCCATTATTTCAAGGGATTTTTTTTTAAATGAAGAATTTATATTTTATGTTTTATTATGAATCATAATTAGTTTTTGAAAAGAGAAAAAAAGATCGTTGAGCATATCGTGGTGAAATATTGTTTATAAATTTATAGAAAGTCTTGGATTTTTGGTGAAGTTGATTTGAAGTTCGTGCAATTACGGGTGGTAATGACAAATAAGAATTTTTTTTTTCTTTTCCAATGCTATGCTAAGGGTTATATATATATAAAAAAAAAAAATCCGAAATCTTAAATAATTTTTTTTTCTTCTCTTTTAAAAAACAAATCATATGTGTTGTTATTCTATTTTAACAGTGTTTATGAAAATTGTTGTGATTCCATATTATAAGTATATAATATATTTTAATTTCTGTTTTATTTAATTAATTTCAAGATACCAAGTAAATTTTTGATGATTTTATATTTCAATTTAATTCCTATTTAAGTAATTTGAAGAATTTCTGATGATTTTATATTTCAATTTAACTTCTATTTAAGAAATTTGAAGAATTTTTGATGATTTTATATTTCAATTTATTTTCTATTTAAGGAATTTGAAGAATTTTCGGAAACTAACTTTTTTTCTAGTAAAAAGTGATACTTTTAATTGGGATATTATATTTTATTAAATTTATTTCGTCATGCCGAAAGATTCTGACGATTTGAGCTCGGATAACGGTTCAGGAAATGCAGGTGCTGATGATGATAAACTAAACATCACTGAATTTAACCCCGACGTTGGGATCCAATTTGAAGCTTGGTTGAGCTATTTTAATAGTATTTGTCAGGAATAAAACAAAGATGAGTTGTGGAAAATTACGCACATTCAAAATTACTTGGAAAAGCCCTTACACTTTATATCAATAACTGTTTACATGTTCTCCACTGGGAAGAATTTCTCCAATTATTTAAAGAGGAGTATACTGTTCCTGATACTAACTCCCTAGCTGATTTCTCTAATATTAAATTTAATTTAGGGGATGATGTTAATAGTTATTACAATAATAAGATAGAAATGGGTCGCAGACTCGGACTGGATTCCAAATTTATACTTGAGGGATTATCAGATGGTCTACCAATCTCATTAAGACAATTGGTATTGGTACACTCGCCTAAAGATACCAATGAATGGCGTGAAATTGTCTATAAATTAAGCAAAATGCAACCAACCGAACTGAAAACAGAAAGCAACATTAAACTTAACACGCAGGCTCCCAGCTTTACTCCACAATGGAGAAATAATCGGCCTAGGCCTGAATATTTGTCAACCCCTGTACCGAGACCTTGGACTTATAGATACCCTTATCACAATCAACCTCCATTCCACAAGTGTATGCAGCTCCTACTCCTAACAACCCACGACCATTCTGACCAGGTCGTGGCCCAAATCATGTGCATTTCCAAGAGAGGCTGCCCCCATCCCCTTGTCGTCTATGATTTAAATGGCGGAATTAGTAATGCTTACCATTGGGAGTGAACATGTCCTTTTAAGTTTGAACAATGTAATAACTTCTCAATGCCTAGAGCACCTCTCACTCAAAATTCCACTAGAAGTACAAATCCCCCTGAATAGGTGGTCAGTCAGGAAACGACCAGTGTGGGTACGATGAGTGGCTGTTGACAATTATTAGTGTCCGGACACATAACACAAAAACATCAGCGATCGCAAAAAACACGTCAACCAGCTAACTTAAATGCTCTCCCTGACAAAAACCTGTCTTGTCTCCTCGATACGGGAAGTTCAATTTCTGTCATCTCATGCACTTTAGTAAAGAAGTTAAAATTAAAAAAGACTCCCATTCATGAACCACACATAGCTAGACAAACTCATGGCATCATTAAAATTAAAGAAAAATGTGAAGTATCTCTAAGGATTGGTAACATTAGAAAAAATATAGGACTTTATGTTATTTCTAATCAGTTGCCATATCTTCTTATTGGTTTACCTCATCGTGCATTATTTAAATTGATTCTTAATTTAACAACTTTTTCTGTAACTCAAAGTGGTCAACACATTCCCTTACTAAATCAGGTAAATCAGAATTATCAATCTTTGCATATTTTTGAAAGTAACGTAGGTACTAATTCCAGGGTAAACACACACACTGTAAACCAGGTGCACCGTCCACAGACTGTTGTACAAAGCTCGGCTAGACCTATGGTAGTGCCAACTGAAAATAATAAGGATTTACCTACCTTATTACATAAGTATGAGAAAATTTTCTCAAACTCGAAATATGGTGTTGGTCGTATCAGAATGGAGCCACAGAGAATTCACTTAACTTCAGACTCACCTGTTTCCCTTAGAGCATACCGCACCTCTCCTAAAGAGGAAGTTGAAATTAAAGATCAAATACAAAATCTCTTACAAGCTAAAATCATTAAAGAGAGCCATTCTCCGTATTCATCCCCTGTAACATTGGTGTATAAACGAGAAGAGGGAAAGAAGACACGACTCTGTATCGACTTTCGTAAATTAAATTCTATAACTAAAACAGATGCAGAACCATTACCCAGAATTGATACTCTCCTAGATAAATTGGCTCAGGCAAAATATTTTTCCACAGTGGATTTAGCCAGTGGATATTAGCATATACCTATCCACCCGAAAGATACAGAAAAATTAGCATTTGCTACCACATTTGGATTGTATGAATGGCTCGTATTACCATTTAGCCTTAAAAATGCCCCTGCAGTATTTAATCGCACTATTAGAAGAATCTTACATAAGTATAAAATTGATTTTGCTTGTAATTATTTTGATGACATTATCATTTTTTCTGAAACAGAAGAACAACATTTAGAGCATTTAGAAACCATATTTCAAATTTGTGTCAATGAAAATTTGAAGTTAAAGTTATCTAAATGTAATTTTGTAAAATCTAAAATAAACTCCTTAGGTTATGAAGTGTCTAATGGCACTATAACCCCAGATAATGCTAATATTGAAAGTATTAGAAATTTAAAGCGTCCCACTACTGTTAAAGAGTTACAGAGGTTCCTGGGATCTGTAAATGTCTATAATAAATCTATAGCTAACTATGCTAAAATTCGTTACCCTTTAAACAACCTACTCCAGAAAAATGTACCCTATGTATGGGATGAGAAATGCGAAAATTCATTTCAAAAATTGAAAAATGCCTTAATTGAAAAACCTGTTTTAAAGTTGTATGATCCCAAGAGGCTTTTTGTCACTTATTTGTAGATGCTTCAAGTCACGAAGTTGGTTGTGTAATCAAACAGCCAGATGAGATGAGAAAGGAAAATTACATCCAATAGCATACCATTCGCGAAATTTAAAGGACTATGAACAAAATTATGCTATAACTGAATTAGAATGTCTCACCATTATAGATTCTTTAGATAAATTTTATCACTATTTACATGGGCAAAAATTTGTCATTCATACTGATCATGCGGCATTAACTTGGCTTAAAAATATTAAAAATCTTAGAGGACGTTTTTTCCGCTAGTCCCTTAAGCTTAGTATGTTTGACTATGAAATTAAATATCAGAAAGGAACCACTAATGTAGAAGCTGATATGCTGTCTCGATTACCTGTAATACAACATATGTCTCACCATGTACATCTCCTTGACTTGAATGATCTAAAACGTTTACAAAAAGAAGAGAACACAATAGTCAATAGTAAAAAGTATGTTGAAGTAAATGATCTCATAGTAACAAAAAAGAAAAGTTTATATAAAATAATCGTTCCTATGTCACTAAGGTTAACATTGCTAAATAAAGCCCACACACAATTCGGACACCCAGGAATTCAAAAAATGATCAATTTAATCACTCCACAATATTATTGGCCTTTCATTAATAAAGACATAGAAAATTTTGTTAAGCACTGCCATACCTGCCAAGCAAATAAAAAATGTAAACAAAAAAGATTTGGCTTATTGCAGCAGGTACCTCCAAAATAAACCATTTGAATGTTTGTCGTTAGACACTCTTGGTGGATTTAATTATTACAATTCAACAAAAAAATACTTGCATTTGGTCGTCGACCATGCAACACGTTAAGTATGGGGTTTTCCATCCAAAAGTGTAACAACGAAAACTTATACCAACTTTTTAAAAGAGATTTTCCAAATTCAAGTCCCTGAGAAATTACTAACAGATAGAAATGCTACCTTTACTTCATCACGGTTAAAAAAATTCTTACGTAATTACAAGGTTAAACACCTGTTAACTAGCAGTCATCACCCGGAGACCAATGGGAAAGTTGAACGTCTGAACCAAACTATTGTAACTAGATTAAAATGTAAAGTAAATTCGGCTTCATCTAAAGTACCATGGACAAAATTGCTAGAGGAGGTCTTAAGCCAGTATAATGCTACCCCTCATTCTGCTACAAAATTTTCACTTAATTATCTATTGTTTGGAAATTTACCTTATGACCCTTTAATTCCTAATAACAATTATTTTCCAAAGGTTGATGAAGCGAGAAAATTGGCAAAAGAACATACAATTGAATATCATAATAAAAATAAAGTAAGGTATGACGCTCGATTTCTCCCTGCTACATTTAAAGTTGGTGATGAAGTATTATATGAAGAATTTCAATATCCGAATACCCGTAAGCTAACTGCTCCATACTCAGGACCTTATACCATTTTAAAACAGTTATCTGACGTAAATTTTGAAATTGATAGACTAAATCCTCATTTTAAAAGACAGTCTGAAATTGTACATTCATCTAAACTAAGATGTTATAATAATCCCCAAAAATTTAAACTATATCATGAATAAACCCCTTTAGCAGTCAGGAGGTAACCCAAATAAGTTTTTTTTTGTTTTTGCTTTCCTATCGTCCCATTACGTATTGGATAAGGATCCTAGCTGAGTCGGAGAATTCGGAGGGATGTCGGGAGACATATCTCCCATTCTTCCACTCAGTGGCACTGGCGTGCCCCTAACTCTTTTTATTTTTAATTTTTTACAAATATTAATTTATTTACAAATATTAGTAGGCGTATGTATTCACGAAATGAGGATCCTCCACTCCTTACCGCATATTTTTTTTTTCCAACGCACTTCTGCTGTCGGAACTGCAGCAGGCAATCTGATTGGTTGTTCCTCTTGGCAGTGTTTGAACGTGCTTTGGCGATTATTACACTTGGCGAAAATGTATGCACTGGACCGAGATTCGTTCTCGTACTGTTCCCTGTGTTTGAATCACCTTTTCTTTTTGGGGCCCATTTCGTTCATTTTGTGATAGAATAATCTTGTTTTTTCCGTTGTTGTTTCTTATTTTACTCGCGTTCTTTTTCTATTATATCTATTGATAATAATGAAAAATGGCCCTTTTCAGGGCCAACCCTTCAAAATATAATTGATCAGCCTATTATTGGTATTTCTGATGATCATACTGTATCTGAACAAGTTTCTGTAAGTAATAAAGTTATTATTTATAGTGAAGTTTTTTAGTAATATTTTAGGCCTAATGAAACAGTTATCTTTTTTACCCTTTCTAAACTAAATAACTTATTGCTGTTGCGTTATATCATTCAGTATTATTTTAAAACATGATATTAGTACTTATTAAATATATGTTGTATAAGTTAAAGAAAAGCGAATTCACATGTGGTGTGTTAAACTGCAATATATATTTTCCTAATACCTCTTATCTTCATCTTTTTTATTTTTATTTTAATCACTGATAAAAATGGCATTCTAAAGGTACGTGGTTAAAAATCACCTTTCAGAATTACCAGTTTTTTAAGTCAACAATTATTTGAATAACAATTTGACTGCAATGAAATATTTTAAATGGAAAACATATTAATGTTTCTTTATTACATAAAAACTTGTTTTCACATTGTATTCTAAATTAAAAAAATTCTAACCTTTTCCAGTTATTTAAAATGACAAACAGTCTGATTAAATTATATTCTGTTACTTTCAAATTGCATAGAGATATAATAAATATCTAATCTGGTGAACACATTGTATTTTTTTGGACAATGTTTGATAATGGGCAGCAGTGAGAATGAAACACCCAATTCAATAATATTTACTTCGAAACAGTATATATATATATAATATTATGTAGTATTCAATTATATATATGTATATTTACTATTTTACTTAATAATGAGCTTTACAGAATATATTTATTTCATGTCTTTTGTGCGTACAAAGAGTAAATTTTGCAAAAGATTGTACTTTTATAAATAATAATAAAAAGATAACTATAAGTAAATAAATTAAAATCATTCCGCATGTTTTTAATTTTGGCAAAAATAAGTTTAATATGCGAATATGTTTTTATCTTCATCGCAAACAATGGTAATACAAAATGAAACAGCAAAAAAAAGTTCGAGTGGAACCGTGGAACGTCTTGTATCCGGGATTGTAATGAAATGCTCGCCCTCTGGTGGGCTAAGGTGAAATTATCACACCGCTGCATATCCTCATATTATGCAATCGACTTTCCATGATGAAATGGCGGAGAAAGAATAATAATTACACGTGGCTGTTATATTTACTAACAACTGCAGTGTTCAGAGAGCGCCATCTATCGATCATTACAAACGCGGATAGGGAACGGTATGAGAACGAATCTCGCTCCAGTCCATTCATTTTCGCCAAGTGTAATAATCGCCAAAGTATGTTCAAACACATGCCAAGAGCAACAACCAATCAGATTGCCTGTTGCAGTTCCGACAGCAGAAGTGCGTTGGAAAAAAAAATATGCCTCCTTACCCCTTTTTCTTTTCGGAGTGGTTAGATACCCGGCAGCCGTGTCCCTATTACATCCCCGGCAGTTTTGGCGCTTGCGCAGTATGACTGCCGTGTGATTCATGATTCATCTGCCGGTAAAATGAACGACTCTTACATATTTTTCTATCTTTTTCTTTTCTGTATCTTTTCTCTATCTTTTTCTACGCCACGCTTAGCTCTCTTGATTTTTCTTCTTAAATATTTGTTTCATTATTTGTTATATTTTTGCGTTATTTGTTATAATTTTTTGCGTTATTTTCTTCTTTGTTTTTTGTTAAATAAGGTGATATAACTGGTTATTTAGTTTTGGCCAAAAAAATGGCCGAGATTAGGGTGGGAGATTTATTTTTCACCTATTCTGATTTTAAAGAAAAGCTGAGCCAAGTGATTATTTCAGCATTTATTAAGGATTATAAATATGTTTTATTACACAGATTTTCATAATCATCAAAAAACACTAAACAAATACTATCAAATAAATATTGCTGTAATTTAGTCCATTACATTTCATGATGGTTCCAGATATTTAATAAGTAATTACAAATATTTTTCCACTAGAACATCTATCTCATTAACAATTGTACATGGTTATTGGTAGTTAGTTGTCTTATACGCTTTAGTTCGCGCAATTTTAATAAATTATACATGTTTCTTATAATGCATATCTACACATAAATCAAAATTCAAAGCTACTAACTAGCACTATTTATTTGTTTGCTGATTTTTAACATACTAACGCTTATTTATTTGATTTGTTTATTGTTTACTTTTACGTATCTCTCTGTTTGTGATAAGAATCATTCAAAAAGTATTCATTCTCTGTGTCACCCGGCACTTTATCTATAGATCAACAGGCCGATTCAGAGTACGTACGAGTGGAGAAATGGCAGTGACAACGCCCATCTCTGACGTCAGCGTTTCCGGTGAGTGAGAAATAGCAATTCTGGGGCTCATTTTCTCTACTCCATCGTTGTGTTAAATGTCTCGTTTGTTTGCATCGCGGACTCGGTTGGTTCTATGTCGGCGAGAACCGAGAAGCAGCGATGAGAAGTGTGTATTGACTCTTTAAAAAAGAAATTTGCGACAGATTTTGTGAAGTTATACTGCGTTTTTTAAGAAAATAATCTTTTCATATTATTTTTTTATTTATTTTAACTATATTTTAAATGTATTATTTTGTAAAATTATAATCGAAAGTTAGTTTTCAACATTATTTTTAACGAAAATGATGAAGATGAAATTTCATTTTTTAGACTGAATGGCTATCCGCGATTGTAATGATCGATAGATGGCGCTTTCTCAACACTGCAGTTGTTAGTAAACATTGCCACGTGTGTTCTTTTTGTTATTCTACTTAATATTCGTACTATAATTTCTCCGCCATTACATTATGGAAAACTGATTGCTTTTGGAAAAAATATTTCAGTTTATTCAAAGTTCGATCGGAAGTAGATTTTTAACTGAAGTTGAACAAATATTAGTTTCAAATCATTGGATTCATTCTTTACTTCCATTAGCCGAAGCAACTGAAATTTTAAATTTGTCATTTGGAAATAAATGGAAGCTCAATTCTGGATTTCTTGATCCTTTGGAGTTAGATTGTAGCACACAACAGTACGTGTTATCTTTTTTACCGTATTTATTCATTTTTATTCAATAAATATATGTGAAACTAAATATCGGCAAGCAATGGCGGCTGTATGGAATTCGAATTAAACCATGTTTATTGTAATTTCACCTTAGCCCACCAGAGGGCGAGCATTTCATTACAATCGCGGATTGTTTTGTGAATGTGGATATTTAAAATTTTGCCATATTCATAAGCAGTAGGAATTCAGTCCTTTATCTTCAAACTGGATACTATATTATACTAATTAAAGACATATGCCTCTTCTGGGATGAAAATTCAATAATATACCAAAGTATCACCAAGTTGTAAATAGGTAAGGAGAAATAAATATTTTAGCATTAAGTAATAACAATGTTCATTTACTAATTCTATTTTCTATCAGTTCTATTTATGAAATACATTAGTTAAACAACTATTGACTTTTGAATTACCATAATGCCTTTTTGTGAAGTTTGTTTTTTAAGCTTTTTAGTTCCCCATCATACTATAGGTATGGGGAACTTAGGTAATCGTGAAAATTTTCGACCTCTGTTTTTTGACTTTTCTACACGTTTTCAGGTGTGAGGAATCCGAAAATGACAAAATTTCTATGGTGTCTGTCTGTAGGGTGTCTGTTAGTCTGTTAGTGGGTCAGTCCGTTAGTTTGTTAGTCTGTGTACACGATATCTCAAGAACAAATTGTCGCAGAGAGGTCAGATCAGTTTTAAAATATTACTTTCGACACTGGCAAGAACCCTATTCATTTGCAACATTCGATTTTAAAAACTTCGTAAGTTATTAGAAATTTACGATTTTCTTAAAATGGGAGAATAGGACAAAAATTCCCTTAAACGTGCATTAAATGAAAACTTTTTACAGTAAAAATGTCAGACCAGTTTTAAAATATCAGTTTTGATGCCGAAATGAACATCAGTAACTATAAATATGCTACTTTGAAAATTTCGCAAGTTACTGGAAATTTACGAATTTCTTAACATGGCAGTATAAGGCAAAATTTCACATAAACGTCAATTTTTAGAGATATTTTCATCGTAAAGATGTCAGACTACTTTTGAAATATTATTTAGGACACTGGTATGAATATTAATGACTATGAATTTTCCAATATAAAGATTTCGTAAGTTATTGGAAATTTACGAATTTCTTAACATGTCAGAATAGAGCAAAATTTCACATAAACGTCAATCTTGAGGGATATTTTCAGCGTAAAGATGTCAAACCACTTTCGAAATATTATTTAGGATACTGGCATGAATATCATAGACTATGATTTTTCCAATTAAAAAAATTCGTAAGTTATTTGGAATTTACGATTTACTTAACATGTCAGAATAAGGCAAAATTGAGCATAAACTTCCATTTTGAGGATCATAAATACATTAGACAACTTCAAAATTACAATTATGATATTTATTTGAACATGATTGAATACAAATATTCTAATAGGAAAATTTCGTAAATTATTCGTAATTTACGATTTTATCAACATAGCGAAATTGTAAATTTTTCATATAAATATGAATTTTGAGGATTATTGCATTGGAAATAGTTGCATGAAAACTAAACAACGGAATTGACCCCGATAAAATAAATTAATAGATTAGAATAAGATAAATATATCGAAGTGAACGGTGGATAGCCTATAGAGCAGTTCCATGTTGGTAAACAAACATCTCAACTCTCGGGAGCGGTAGGCAGAAAGTTGAGAGAAACACTGGTTGCTACCATTGATTTCCTATGGCTGTGTTTACTCATAGATATTTAAAATCGCTTTTATTTAGTTCTGTTTATGCAGATATTTCAGGTTGTGATAGAAAATATAGACACACATTTAAAAATTAAGCTTGTTAAAGCCATATAAACAGATAGGATATCATACGGATCCATATTTCTTAACAGAAAGTGATCGGCCCTTCCACCAAAACAATCAGTGTTCCGTCGATCGCAATTTGTACGGAAAAAATCATATGATTAATAAAGCTAGTAAAATTTCCAGATTATAATTCACGGCATGATATAATTTATTCATAATACTTATGAATTGTAATGTTTTATAACTAAAACATGAATATTTTCCGAATACAGTATTTGCTGTATAGCATTGTATTTTGCATCAATCGTGTTAGGAGGTTTTATCATACCCAATAATACTTTATCTGATTCTTTCTATTGTTGTATTATTCGTTTATTAATATGTTTTCCATTTTTATTCTGAATTTAATTTGTGAATTTTTCCAATTATTTGCCTTAAAATGTTTAAATTTAACGAGAAATTTTTATAATTTTGGAATTATTTATTGATTTAATGGACACATTTGAATTTAAGATTAAATTAGCCAATAATGTTTTGAAATTTATCTGTGATGTGAGGGGAAACAAAATAATGTATCTGTTATATATATATTTTAAGCAATATTGATTTTTTGTAATAATTTTATTAAAACTTTAAACAATTTATTATAAATAGTTATTAACCGTCATTAGTGCATAGATAAAAGAAATAATTATTTCTTTTTGTTATTTACTCTGTATTAAATATATATATATACATTATTTAAAGGGCAAAATTAGCAGTAGCTTCTTGCCACAAGACAACCAAAGAAAAGACAAAATAAAGCATTTAAATATATATTAATTTTAATGGCCACTTTTTTCATGCCTTAAAAAAATCCTCATAGATGTATTCCCCACCCCATACACACATTCTATATAACCCCTATTTACCATGAATTTCACCTGTAATGTGTTATTTCATTGACGTTTATTTAGACTATTAAATTTTATACATTAGTGTTGTCAAAAAAAAAAAAAAAAAAAAGTCACCCAATATTTTTAACTGAAAAAGAAAGCAGCCATTATTTTTTTTTTTTTAATTGCCGTTCATGAAATATGCATTAGTGGTCTTTAGAAGATTCGAGGGGGATCAGCGGGTAATAAACTTTTTCAATTGTCTTTCAGAAAAGTTGACTGTGTTGTGTTTAGTAAAAATGCTAAGCGAAATCTTGCGTGTGATATCACCATAAGAAAGAAGGTGTTGGGTTTGATCCCACCCAAGTCACATTCATCTTAGCTGTTTGGAGTTTTACATGGTTTTCTCTGAAACTTGCATAAATATAGCCTTAGAACCCTTGTATAGTTGCACTGATTGTTCATATCAATTTAAATTTCACAATTTATTCACTGAATTACTCGTACTTGCACAGCAGATTTCATTTAAGAAAATCTTTTTTAAAAGATTCCCCCCCCCCCCTCACAACATTACACGTAATGGAGGGTGTTTTTTATGGTAAATTGACTATGTAAGGGCCCTAAGCCTGAATGGTGTTCCTTCCGTGGGTCTCTTTTTAAAGAGTCCTAGCTCGCATTCATGCATGATTCGACAAGAACTTACTTAACAAAATAGTTTATTACACTTTTTTGATATCGGAATTATTAGGTAGTACTCGGATACTTTTGCTGCTGACTGTAGTATTCATTGATAACATATTAGCTCAAGTATAATATAAACTTTTAAAAATTGCCTTTAATGTGTGAGTTTTGGTACATGAAAAACTGATCTCTCTGTTATACTGACTCTGTATTTTTCATAATTTTTGAGTTTATTGATAAACATCTGTCTTCCATAAGGGTTAAAAATGAAATTCTTGGTACAGCTTTAGTAAAGTATAAAATTTTAAAAGATTGTCTTTCGAAATGTTTGAAGATTTCTGTACATGAAAAACTTCGTAATAAAACATAAATTGTGAAAAAAAAAGTCAATTGTTTTGGATAAAAATGATAGCAAAACAGTAGACACAAGTGGCACTTTCATACACTCGTGCATCCTTTTTTTTTACCGGATAAAGGGTTGTGCTATTACTTAGACCTAAGAGCCTGAGACAAATGTTTTTTTTTTTTTTTTGAATTTATGGTATTTGCTGACAAAGTTTATTTATTAAATATGAGCAGCAGATCTTTAGCACATTGCACTGTTAGAATACATAACCAGACTTGACATTAAACAGAAATATAAATGTTTACACAACATTTAAAATGCCAACGTATTTAGTACAGTATGCTTCATGGTACCAAGACTGCAGTTTTTTAATATTTTTTACTTTGACATTTTCAATGTTATGTAAATATTTATATTTATACATTGGTTTTATTTAAATTTATAATTAAAGTTAACATAAATCGAGAATCTGGCGCAAAAGTCCAAGTTTTTTTTTTTTTTTCACCGCTATTTGGATACAATTTATTTATAGCCAAACCATCTAATTATGAGTGCAGTTTTATTCAAATAGTGGTGGAGAAAACAAAAAGTTCCCTTCTACTTTAATTTAGAAATTTATTCATCAACCATGATGGTTCGTTTCAGAAAAATTTTGGAGTGGAGGGCTGATTTTTTTTTTTTTTTTTTTTATATACCAACTATGTGAAAAATGCCAGAGCCGGGAATCGAACCTGGGCCTTCCGCTTTGCCAACGAATGTTATGTGAGAAATGTCTGGCTGGTAATCAGCCAGGGTAGCTCAATGGTTTGAGCATCCGCACGTAAAGCGGAAGGCCCGGGTTCGATTCCCGTCTCTGGCATTTTTCACATAGTTGGTATTAAAAAAAAAAAAAAAAATCAGCCCTCCACTCCAAAATTTTCTGAAACGTTCCCTTTTACTTTGGTGTCTGTCTTTGTACTACTGTAATATCGTCATCGCAATTGAGCTTTGCCAGTCATAAGAAAACTATCTTTCAACCAGGGATATGATTAGTAAAAAGTCAAAGATGAAACTATTAATGTAGTTAACTTAGTTTTCATATTTCCCCAGGTAAAACAGTTTTAATAAAGGATCCCAAAAGCGACTTTTAAATTTTTGCTGCCATGCTGGCGAGATCTCTTTTATTTTATTAAAATTAAAAAGACGCCCGGGGAAACTATAATAAAGGTCAAATTGTTGTAAGACCTGAAACGGGAAAAAGGCGCTAGTGATCGGGAATTTCATAAAGTCAGATTTTTCAAGGATCGTGAATCAGCTGGTCGCTGAAGGTGGCTAGCTATAATAAAGGTATCATGATGTTGTTTACAGATTTATTATTATTATTATTTCTGTAAACCAACCACTATTAACTAACCATAAAGTTCTAAAACGGGGATAAGGTGCCGCAGGCTTCACTGAGCGGGACTTTACCAAAATCAGAATTTCTAAAGATCATAACACGGTGAGCGAACAGGCGGTTTCAGATATTGAAACGCTATCGAGCGAGAATTTACCATAGTTATAGCTTTCAATAAAGCTATTTGCACTGTATGTCAATAAGCTATTGTAGGACCTGAAACGGGAAAAAGGCGTCACTGAGCATGAGTTTCATGAAGTCAGATTTTTCAAGGATCGCTAACCAGCTGGTCGTCGAAGGCGGCTAGTGTAAAATATTAAGATGTCAATGTTTGCATATTGTACGAAATTTCATAACCAGTAGCAATATTTTATTCAACAAATGACATAATATCACGCATCTATAATATTAAAGCACAAAGCACTTTCTGTAAGACCAAAATCGTACGATCTGGGCATGCACGAGAAAATTTTGAACTAAATCGGAACAGAAATATTCCTTTCTCTTTATGCAGTGCAATATGAATATCGAGGATAAAGATCGAGCAGACGACATTAATATTTCATATGTGTATGGCAGACGCCTAATTAAAGCTCAATTATCGATTAATTCATTGATTCATACTTTACAAGGCAGTGTATTAAAATAAACCAATTCGCGAATTCTTATTGGTTACTATTGGTCATGTGCATTTTCGCCAAAAACTTCCTTACACAGGATTGTATTTCAGAATTTTATACTGTGGCGCCGTCTAAGGGAAAAAAAAAATCTTTTAAAATTAACAAATTATCAGAGTTTATTTAAAAACTAACTTTTATCACTTGAAAATTTCGTTTAGAAAAGATGGAAATAGATATTTAAAATCAAACAAGTTTTTTTTTTTTTTTTTGTAATCTAATTATTATAATTTCTGATATTTCATTTCCATAATATATTATAGAAAAAATAATTTAGAAGGGATAACCTTAAAATATTGATATTTTAAAATAGTAAAAATTTCCCGAGAGCAATGATGAAACACTAGACCTTAGAATTCCTTAAACATATATATATAAGAAATGTAAACTCAAGAAAATTCAAATTTAAAAGCAACTTTATTTTTTAAACATTTTAAAATAGAAGAGAGGGGGGGGAGGGATGCCACCGTGCAAGCGAGAGTTTCGTAAAGTCGGATTTTACAAGGATCGTGAACAAGCTGGTCGCTGAAGGCGGCTAGTTTTTAATATATAGATATTCTCAAACTTTTATCAATAGTTATTTCCTCTCTGACTACCATGTTTCAGAAGGCAAAGGGTTATCTGACATTCCTGTAGAATTAGTTAAAACTCCAATTTCCTTTAAAACAAAAGAATTAAAAAGGAGTTCTAGAGAATTATTAAACTATTTTTGAGCGAGGGTGGAAAAAGAGCATACGAGGCTAAAAAACAACTTTTTTGGGAATCTAATAATACAATAAAATATAAAGAGTTAGATCAGGTAATTTAGGAATGTCTCACTCCTAAATTACCTGATTTAACTCTTTAATTATTTAACCCTTTAACAATCATTGGTTTCGCAGCGAAACCAAACGTTTGACATAATTTAACAATTTTTTTTAACTTTTCCCCATTATTTTAATCAGGTTTTAAACTTCTGTTCGATAGATAGCAGCACTATTCCAAAATTTAACAAATAATGCTTCAAAGGAAGCTAAATGCATAAGTCACTTGAAGTTTCTTAGAGTGCGCGAGTGCAAATTGCTGGTTTGATTATGCACTCATGTCTAGTTTTTTTTTATTTAATGAAGAGCTGGACTTGAAACAACTTTTACGAGTTTCTGTAGTCGATAATGTTTACTTACAAAGTGTTTTATTTATTAAATTAAATATTATTTGAATTTAATAAGGTTAACTTATAGAGATGTTTCAAATAAAAATTTATCGAAAAGGAACTATGCTAATTTTTTATTTAAAAAAATTTTTTGGTCAGCTATATGTTTAAGTCATTTTTACAATTAGTTTAGTAATTTTTTAAAATAAATTAAGTAGTGAACGTTAAAGGGTTAAAGCTGCTATAGCTTCTATGACACATTTCATACAGCAGTTTTCTCTTCATGCTGGGTTACCTGATATTCAGTGTAAATTGGTGATGAAGATAATACAATGTAGATTAGAATTCCCCAAAAAATAATCTATATATCAGTGATGTCATCCGTGAGGCCAAATCTAATTATCAAAGTTGTAAAAAAAAAAAAGTCAAAGATGACTTAAAATTTGAAAATCACTCTAACATTATGATTTTTGAAGTTTATACCAATACTATACCTCTAAACGATATTCCTGAACAATGAACTTATATAAACTTTATCATACCATTAGCGTATATGTAATTTAATCTTTTATAGCACATCATTACTTATATTATCATATCAATCATATTTACCATATTATACAATATTTATTATATGATATACTTGTATTAATCATACTTATCATATGTCACATTACATATATATCAAAGTGTTTAAATAAGTATTGTCATAAAATGTGTTATTTTATTAACAGAAGTGTAATTTAAAACAAGAACATAAAATTAAGTAAAAAACAATATCAGTCAAAAAAAATAATAAGCTTTATTTAAGTTGAAAAGAAAAAATTATTACCTGTATATAGCAATCAATATTTTCTTAGATGTGATGTCCACTATTCATTTCCAAAGCATTGCCAGGGAGAGGTGCTTCAATCGTGCGGCTTTTTAATAAACACTGCACAATTTAGGCACTCACCAGGCTTTTGCCTTTAGTTACAATAGTTTCACAAGCTGCTCTACAATATTTACACTGTTCTCTGCGGGAGGGGTGCTTCAGTGAGTAGACTTTCAGAGTTATTCTGCGGGAGTGATGCCTCAGTGTATGGTCTTTAAGAGTTCATCATCTGAATTGAGTATCAAAAGAGAAATTTTATCCTTTTTCTTTGGCTATTCTCTTTTAATATGAAACCATTGAACGTTAAAGAGTTAAGAGATCTAGTACACACTGATATCAAAGTAAATTGTTTAAGAAAAATGAGTAAAAATTAAATATGAATTTAAAAAAAAATCTACGAGACTTATTTGAAAACAGACTGAAAGAGACAAAAAGCTAGCTACTCTTAGGCCTAGGTCTTCTTTGGCTTTATAATTAATATTTTGATTGAACTACCATTGTGCAATAGAAAAATACATAAAATAGCTTTAACATAATACCTTATCCCCCCCCCCACCACCACACACACACACACCAGAAAAAATAAACAAACATACATATATTTTCCTTCAACTGATCACTTATACTAAATATATCGAGTATAACAATTAAAAATCCAAAATTAAATGTTTTTATACACCTAATCAATAAGATACTTGTATTTTTAATGCCCATTAATAAAAACAAATTAGCATACACAAATATCAAATACAAATATGTACAGTAAAAATTAAAAATACTGGTGATTCTAGAATAAAAGGACCATCAGAGAAACTTGATAAAAAGAGAAATTTGAAAAGAGTACACTTAATATAGTAATAACAGTGAGAAGGGGAAAAAAAACACTTATAATTAACATTTTATATTTTATTAGATTATGACTATGACTCAAACAAATTTTGCATGTTTAATATATCAATGGGAAAAAATAATTAAACAAAAACAGCAAATTGTGTTTTTACATAACTTACAAGAGCTACTTTGAAGGAATAAATATTTATTTTACTCTAACCAAAAAATCATGTTTTTAAAAAATATGTAGTTTACATACAGTAACATCGAAATATAATAAAGTTCATAATAATCAACAATGGCATTGAACAGTGACCGATTTGGATATCTGCATCACCATTATCAACTCTACATGAAATTTACAATTACAATGTAAACATTTTTCAATGTTTTAAAAGAAAATGCAGAACACAATCTACTCATTTTATTGATAGAAAAATTAATTAAAATTTCCATAAGTAATACACAATGAAAGTTTCAAAGTTAAATATTATGTACGGTATTCTAATGCTAAAATGTTAATAATTTTTTTAAAAAGGAAAGAAAAAACAGTTGTTTATTTTCGTTTACATTCCATTATAAGCAAAATATTTTTGAAGAGTTACAGAGATTTTAATTGTGCTACTAACGATTACGGAAGGCTTCAATAATTAAATCTAATCAATGCTCGATTATATTTAATTTTTTAGGTAAATACGTTTAAGTAATGTTTATTATGGCTTGCACAAGACACAAACTATACAAGAAGTTATACAAGCTATGATAAAAGGAAATGAATGCATAGTTGTGAAATTATAGCATATAATTATTAATATAAATTTTTACCTGTTTGAAAATGTTATCCACAAATTCTAGATGAAGTGTTCGGCTTCCAATTTTCCCGTTTTATACCATCGATCCACAATTTTCTTGTTACTTTATTTCGGAATGCGAAACATTCCAAGGTCTCATTCCAATAGTATTTCCATTTCATATGTCGGTAAGTGCAACCGACTGCCAACAACTTGAAACTATATTTAACAATTGAAAATGGAAAGAAATAAAAACAAAAATTACAAATATCATCCAAAAATAAAAATAAAAATAAGTCGTAATGGCGAAAATAAAAGCACGCGGTACAGAGATTACGAACGGTAAATCAATGGTAGGCGCGGGAAAATCGAGCTTTTCTGCCTACCGCCAGGGTGCCCTTTAATTATTGGACGTCACAAGGAACTGCTCTATTAGGCGGGGATTTCATTCTGTCACTGTATCAAGCTTTGGTCAAATTCATTTCTTTTAACATGATTATAATATGTCTCGCACTAGAAATTTCTGAGAACATAAATATGATGGGGAACTGAGCAGAGTCCACCTATGCCAACTAGTTTCAATAATAATGAAATAATAAATTTTTATAATATAATCTAGTTGTGAATCTGTTTTATAATTGGATCTCCTTTCACACATATTCTATCAAATTTTATTGAATGATCATACATTAAATTTTTTGCAAAACTGATATTTACAAAATTTATTGCTTTAAAATTCAAATTTCAATAAATTAAAAGATGAAGAAAAAAAATAAATAAAATAAACAGATGGTTTGCATGATTTATAAAACATTTTGCATATTTACCCATTTGTTACATTTTTAAACCTCCAACTTCTCATCCTTGTTTCAATACAACAACAACAAAAAATACACTTTAAAAATTTTCTACTTATTTTTTAAAATGTACTTGGTTAATTTTATATAAACATGTAATTTAATCATTAATGCTGATTACACCTTATTCATTAGAAAACATGTTTTTATGGCTCTGAATTATGTATAAATTTTATTATGTTTTGTGATATAAAAGATAATATATATACATTAAAGAAATATTCACATATGCAATATATCAGAATTCTTTCATGAGATTGTATTCATGAACCAGTAGTGCTATTTACATTATTTGTTCAAATTCAAGAGCAAGAAATCTCAAGCTTTACTTTTATAAATAAAACTTAAAATATAATGCATTTGTGTAGCCTATATCTTATCTAACAATTGAATTTCTCCTCGAAAAATCATATCACAATTGAAAAGACCTATCAAATAATTTTCATACAGGATTCACAGGTTTTTAATGGTTTATATTATGTGAAAAATCATCAAAAAACTAAATATATTAGAGTTTGAAAGTATGGGTTAAATTACATTTTTTTAAAACATAGTTATAAAATCTCTTCAAGCAAAATCTCTTATAAATTATCAAAAGTAACATAAAAGTCAATATTTTTACCAACGTATATTATTGTTATTATATTATGTTTTTTATTTTTGAGAAACGACAAAAAAAAAAAAAAAAAAAAAAAACTGTTTTCATTGATAAAAACAAAATTTTCCTAGACTATAAATTCTACCTTCAAATATCAATTAATAATTCTATGAAGTTAGATTGTATTTCATAACATAAATTGAATGTATAAATCTATTTAATTTATTATTTGCAAGACGATTTAATGTTATTTCATTAATTAAATTGTATGTTATTGATACCTATATATGTGTGTTAAAAAACTACCATGTCATTATCTAGAGAAAAACAGAATTACAGCTAACTTTCAAATGGCTTCAAAATGCTAAAATGTCAATTTGGCGACTTTTGGTTACAATTTTGAAAAGTTGCTAAATGATGTATTATACTGCACCTGTCCATAAATTTATACATATTTCAGATTTAAGAAATATAAAGATTTTATCAATTTTCAATTAATCAAAGAGAAAATTGGGTTTTAAAATAGATTTTGCTTCTCTTTGCTTCATAACAAAAGTCTTGAGGTTGTTGTTAAAGGTCACATTTGGCGATAAATCGCTAGTTTAATAAGAGATCCCATGTTATAATGCAACAGTTTCGAGAACATTGAAATTTTCAAAGAAATGCTTTAGTTTATGAATGATGGATATTCTTGGAATATTCCAACAAACTATTATTTACATGACAAAAGTTATGAAAACAATTTATGTAGAGACATAAATTGTGAATAAACAATTTTCAACAACTGTCATAAAAAATATCAACCAATTTATAAATACCTTTTAACTTTTTTGGAAAGTTTAAATACTATATAAACAAACATCAGTATGCTTGAACAATTTTTAAGTTTACCATCAATAACAAGAGAATAGTTCTTTTTTTTATGATACAAGATATTAAATAAAAACATATACATACTACTTTCATATAAGCAATGAATGTAAGAGATAAACCGACATGTAAATTGTTTTGTAAATCATGCAAACCAAATTTTCAAACTTATGTTGTCTCTCAATTTCATGTTAGATTATTTTGTTTTTGTAGAAATTTCTCATTTTGAATGTTTAATTTGCATTATAATGTTTTAACAACTCTCTAAATATCATTTGTTATAGGTTTTAATAGATAATTTTTTATAATAGGTCATTTATTTTGCATCCCAAATAGTTGTTTTCAGTACTTTTCAATATTAGGTAGTTTCATCCATGTAGATGCTAATATTTAGCAATTTATTACTTTTTGGGCAGAAAAATGTCTAAGTATTGGCACCTGTCTTACGGTTGCTACAATAATCTTTTGACAAACTTGTACACAGCAGTAACGTTAGTACTAGAAGAAATTTCATTATGGTCAGTGGAAGTGGGAAAATTTATTTTTTAGTTGTCTTGATACTGCATTACACGACTATTGTTTTTAGACAGTGATTTTAACATTGTGCAAATTTACATTACTCCCCTTGAATCAAACAATTTTTAAGTTTTGTTAACTTTCAATTCTCTATACAAAACTATTATTCGATTTTTTTTTTTTTTTCTCTAGGGAATGAATTATGAGTTTTTTAATGAAAAATAAAATTTATTATTAATTTTTAGCTAAATAAAAAAATCAACAGTAAATTGTAATATAAATAATAAGTCAATTTGGCTTCCACTCTGAATTCATGAAATTATTAAATTTTTATTTCAATGAAAATAAGTACTTTGTTTTTATTATTTAAAAAAGTAAAGCACCATAGTAGAATAATAAGATATACTTAGATAAATTAGGGACTTTTATTTCTATTTTGATAACTTATACAAGATTTTGCTTAAAAGAAATTTTAAGATTAACACAAGATTATTGATATGTATACATTTTAGTGTATAAGTAGAAACTCTCAAAGCACATTTTTACTTGTATTTAAACAAAGATGAGGAAATGGAGATTTAACAATCTAACAAATAAGTATAGATGTGTAAATTGTTTTATAAATCATATAAACCATATAATTTTTCTTCAAAAAAAAGAAAAAAAAAAAAGTTATACTAATGCTATCAGTTTTATAAATGTACAGTTTTCAGAAAATTAAACATGAAATATAGGAAGATGAAAGTATTTAAAATTTTTAATTCAGGTGTTTTCATTGTTATTATTTTGGGGGAAAAACACAGTTAGGAGGAACAGAGGAAACAGCAATTTTTTTTAATGTTATAAAAGCTTTAAAATGTATTGAAAAACTGATGTTGAAAAAGACACAGAATTAAAAACTTTGTAAGCAAACACTGCAAATTTTAAAAGTTCATAGCAATTGTTGTGTTTTATTTAAACTTTGTATACATATACAAAGTAGTGTATATGAATATACTTTGTATATATATGTAACATTATTTAAAACAAAAAAATCTTAATATTAAGAAGATGTATAAATAAAATTTTCATCTGAAATTTAATAATCAAGCAAGAATATATAAATCATTCTCCTTACCTATTTACATCTTGTAATTAGATCTTGATACTTCCTAATAGTCAATTTTCTTTTAATTATTATTTAGAAGAAATTGTTTACTCACATTTGCAGATGACCGAATAATTAATGCTCGTGTATGTGACAAAATATTCATTATTCACACACACAAAACAATAATATTTCAGTCTTAAATTACTAACTTACTTCATAATTACTTCGTAAATAAGCTTATTTAGGTTCGGTTCGATGAGTACTGAGATTTATTGCTTGCCTCTAGGGCCGCTTATATCTCGAAAAATCCACACCACAAGGGTTTACAAGTTTTATTACAAGAAACACACAAGTACAATATTTTTGAAGACATAAGACATCACAAACATCCATGCCCGCACCAGGATTCGAACCTGGGACCGTAGCTTATTTATCAAATATTTGAAAAAGTAAACACAGAGTAGAGTCCTGCATCGGGTCGGGTAACCCGATTTTACCCGAACCCGACCCGACCCGCGGGTCGGGTTCGGGTCGGGTTGGTAGAATTTTTTCTCTTGCGGGTCGGGTTCGGGTCGGGTTGACTGATCTTTTTTTCGTGCGGGTCGGGTTCGGGTCGGGTTGACAGATTTTTTTTCTTGCGGGTCGGGTTCGGGTTCGGGTCGGGTTTTGTTTTCAAGAAGTCGGGTCGACTGGAGAACACCTTTCAAAATATTTTTTACAATTATAAACATATATTTATAGGCATGTTTACAACTATGTAACTAATTTAAGCATTCTGCGCATACTAGAAATGTATCGGTTGGTTGTTTGGTTGGAGGATTTAAAGTCGATTGACTCCAGATGTGTCCTAGGCCTGTAGGGGGTATACCCTCCGTTTGAGTCTTTCTAAGGTGTCCTAGCCCGTACTTACGCGTGTTTTGGAGGAAACCACGGAAAACTCCGAACGGCTAGGTCGATGAGCGCGACCTGGGATCGAACCCGACATCTCCCATCTACCAGCTTCGAGCGCAGAACCGCTGGGCCGCTGGTGGGCAGACATGTACCGGAGCTCGCTATTCGTATCCGCGGATATCCGCCAGAAAAATAGATCCGTATTTGTATCTGGATCTGTTTTCTTTTCTTCAACGGAACTAATATGTATCTTTTGTAGAAATTGTATGAAAATTAAAAAAGTATTATAAATCTTTCTAGACTGTTGTTAATATATAAAGAAATATAAATACAGTATAACCTCGCATTTACAGTCTGGAAATTGAAAAGATTTCGCAGTTTACAAGTTTTTTTTTTTTTTTTACTTTCTTCTATATTCAGTAGAAGACAGTATAAGATTCGTAAAAATTTTCAACTTCCGATTTTTGACGAATTTGCACGTTTTGAGAGTCCCGAACACGATTTTACTTTTTCTAGAAAATATCAGTCTGTGTCTCTGTATGTGTGTAACAAAAATTTTGTGGCGATTATATCTCTGGAATTACTGCACATATTTGCATATAAATTTATAAATAAATGCACCTTGACATAAATTAGTGCCTATCAACTTTTGGTGCCCATTGCTCAACAGATAGCGCTGCTATACAGTGATTTCCACAATTTAAGGGAATGCTATATCTCAGGAACTACCGCAGAGAATTGCATATAAATTTATATGTAGATGCACATTGACATTACCTAGTCCCTATCAACTTTTTATGTCAATTTCTCAAAAGGTGGCGCTGCTATACAGTGATTTCCACAGTTCAAGGAAAGGCTATATTTTCGGAACTACTACACAAAATTGCACATAAATTTATATGCGGATATAAATTATTTTCTTTTCACTTTTGGTACCAATAATTCAATAGGTGGCAGTGTTATACAACGATTTCCATAATTTAAGGGAAAGAGATATCTCAGGTTCTATTGTGTATAATAATAATAATGATATATATATATATATATATATGAAAAGACCATTATCAGACATTATGCTGATACAATTTGGATGCATATTGACCAATAGGTGGCGCTGTTGTCCTGCAATTTTCCCCGAGAACAGAAAAGCTATATTTCAACTTCTATGGTGTATAACTATACAAAATTTGATAAGTGAAATAACCATTATGAAAACGCATTTTTTAATGTACTATTTATGGAAAATAAAACTGTCTTTCTTTGTACAATGTAATTTTTCTCTGAGATAAATATCGTCTGCATTCATTATGGTAGGTAGTTTTAATAAACAATAGCTTTAGTAAATTATCTGTACTGAGCGAATTTGTATTAGAAAATATAGAAGAAAGTCTTGTGGTGGGCACAACATACTAGTTTATTATTATTATTATTATTATTTATTTATTTAATACCTTTACTTTTAATGAAATTCAATCCTCGCTTTTGTGAAAACGGAATTTTCAATTTTCCTCCATTTATACTTGTTTATACAGCAAATATAGAAGAAATACTTGTTGTGATTGCATTTAAAGCTAGTATGCTGTGACCACCTCAAACTTTCTTCTATATTTTCCTATAGGAATTCGCTCAGTAAAAATATTTTCTTAAAACTGTTATTTATTAAAATTATCTACCATAATGAATGATTTTCATTTAGAAAAAACTAACACTAAATATAAGAAAAGAAAGACAGTTTAATTCTCTATAAATAAAGTCTTAAAAAAAAGCTTCTTCATAATGGTTACCTCATACATCAGGTTTCGTACTCTTATATGCCATAGTAGTTGAGATGTAGCCACATCCCGTTCTCAGGGAAAATTGCACTATAGCAGCGCCATTCATTGGCTGATATGCATCCAAATTGAATCAGCGTAATGCCATATAATGGCTACACTGATACATGTCAAGTTTTGTTTGATAATACACAACAGAACCTGTGATATAGCCTTCCCTGAAAATGCGAAAGTCGACGTATAACAGCACCACTTATTGAGCAATTGACACAAAAGTTGGTAGACACTAACTTATGTCAAAGAGTATCTACATCAGGGCCGGCTCTAACGTTTTTGCCGCCGTAGGCAAACCTCAAAGGTGCCGCCCCCTATCCCCCCCCCCCACAAAAAAATACATTTATATTTAAACAAAAAAAAAATAAAACAGTCTAATAGAATTGAGCTGAGTAAATAATGCTCATATAATTCTTACTACTATTACTTTTTTTTTTTTTTTTTTTTTTTTTTTTTTTGGGGGGGGGGGGGGTCGGAGGGCAATTCGCTTTAAATTATCTTAGAATGGCGAATTTTGTTGTGTGGATATTGATTAAGTGTATGCGTTATGTACATTAGTGGGATTTTGGAAAGCTTCGAACTCACCCGCTGAGGATGAGGAAGTAAGAAGTGGGTAAGTTGCTGCAGAAGGCATTGGGGACCCAGACTCCTCACTTTGCGAACGAGAAAAGCCTCTACTGATCACAGCGAGAACTTAGGTTATTTATAAAGATATGGGATTTTGACAACTCATTTAAGTTTAATGTCCAGCGAAGCGGGCAAAGCCTGCTAGTAATAATAATAATAGTAATAATAATAATGAGCTATTTAATAAATTATTGGCTTGGTATAAATCAAAAACTTGTTTCACATAGCTTACTTAATCAGATTAATATAATTCGAAATTTTGTGTCAAATGACGATCAATCATAAAAAACTTTAATTGTTTTATTGTACAGTCGGCAGAAAAATTATTGAAGCACACATCCACATTTTTCATGTATATATGTAGTTTGATCGCTTCTTTTTATCATCAACTTACTTTTTTATAAACAGTATAAGACTAAGATCATCACTCGACAGATATTTATTTAATAAAATAGTATTTGGTGCCTATATTTTAAGTAGGAATTATTGCTTAGTGCTTCAATAATTTTGCTGCCAACTGTAATCAATAAACTGCCTCATTTTGAATCATATTCTCTATCACTATATTTTTGCAAATGCTTAATAAAGCACCATGAATATTTTCTATTTTAAGGAATAAAGATATTAGGGAATCTATACAACTTTTCCAACTTCGAAATCTTTCATTAACTACTAAGTTTCTAATAAATGGCTGCTGCAATGTACGTAAAATGCTCTCTCTAATCATCCAGCTAAACAAAAAATTGGCACCTTTTACACTTACGTGTATCGTGCCCTTAAAATTTGTTCTGATACTTCTTCTCTTAAAGAAGAACTCAATTCGGAGCCGCCATTTGAGGTGGCCACCTGAGAACAGATGCCATAACAGGCCTCAATTCTGCCCAACGACCATTCCTCTTACAAATTGCAAGAGGATATAAAACTATTTCCACTGATGCCCTCCCCGTAATCACTGGGATTCCCCACGCCCACCTGCAGGTCTCCCAAACGTACATTAAAACTCAAATCTTGCAATTAAAAGACGATGACCTAACTAATATTATCTTCCCACAAACCCCCATTCTAACTTTGACCTGCAGTTGGGATATTCACCCAGGCAAGGATGTTGCTCCAATGTTAACCAACTGTCTTAAAAATAACTTTTCTCCCTCTGCTCCGGTGGCGATCTACACGGATGGTTCCAAGACAGATACCGGGGTTGCAGCCGCATTTTGCGTGCTGGAACAGGGTGTCACGGGCCATCAATGGGCTTGCAGGCTCGAGGACTTTAATACGGTATTTCAAGCAGAGATCCACGCGATCGCTGAGGCCATACAATGGGCCAGTGTTGCATACTCTAATCAAAGCGTCAATATCTACAGCGACAGTCTCGGGCCTTCAGGCAATAGCTCGACATCGGAGCAGACATCCGCAAATTCAGCGCATTAAAAAAACTCCTAATGAGTCTCGACTTACCTTGCACCCTGGCACACGTTTCTGCCCACAGGGGTGTCGTAGGCAATGAACTAGCTGATTCCCTAGCAAAAGAAGCCACTAATTTCCCCACAAAATGTTCATCAATTCCCGCTCCCCCCTCCTACGTCAAAAGTAAAATTCAAAACTTAATGAATCTCAAATGGCAAGACCTGTGGGATAGTTCAGAGAAGGGGAGACATACCTTCTCGCTGATTCCTCGGGCCCGCACTAACTCTTGGACTTTAACTCCCCCTGTTACCGCATTCCTAACAGGCCATGGGCCCTTCCCTTCCTATCTATACAAGTTTCATTGCCGACGCTCACCCTTGTGTCAATGTGGAGAGGAGGGTACTCCACTACATTATTATTTCCACTGCCCCCTAACAGAAAATTATCATTTAAGAAATCCCTCCCCTAGACCCATTAAATGGCTAGACGAAATTCTAACAAGAAAACCGCTAATAAAAAAACTAAATAGCATCCTTTCCTACTTAATGAACATTTCAAACCTAACAGATTAATATCAAATTCTACTAATTATAATAATAATTCTCTAGTCAAAATTAAATAACCTTAAGTTTCTTCACCCTGTTATCTTCCTCTGTGGTCGTCCGAGTTGCTGCTGAAGATATCCTCATGTAATATCAGTTCTAGATTCCAAACGTCCTGAAGTTGCAGATTACTCAGAAACTTCACCAGTACCCCGCTAACCATCCTAACGTCACCAGCAGTCAATCAAGGACCGACTTGAGCCTCAACGTGAATCTATCTACTTACAGATTCTTCCCATGATGGTGATTAATGCTGATTAAATCCATGCATACGCATGAACTGTTTCTACTAAAGGAACTGCCATTCTCAACCTCAGAATCTGCTTCATCAATTATCAACTGGTTTCGACTCTACAATATCAACTATCGTCAGCATGCCATTTGTCGCGTGGGGTCGGCTGGGCCCGGCATGCCGACCAAATACTTTATGTACATAAATATCTGTAAATACTCATCGCCCTCTGTCGCTGGTTGGCTAAGCCAGGCGATGCATGATGTATATTTTTTTCTCAATAAATGTCGGAGCAGCTAACGTAGATTATCCTAGAAGCGCTCAACACCGCTCCTCGAGCGGTGAGCGGGGGCTGCTCCCTGTTAAATTATTTAAAGTCCGTTGCTATTAAAAGAGGTTTTAGACCCTCTATAATTGATAAAGCTATCAAAAAGTTCAGTAGGCCAACTTATAATTCTACTCTTTCCATTGATGATAAAATTAAACCTGATAATCTTGTTATCTTGCCTTTTTATCCCCCCTTATGTTTTAAATTAGCCAAAGTTTTAAAGCGTTTCAATTTTCACGTTATTTTTAAACCTGTCAATAAATTCCAATTCCCTTCAACTGAATCCCCTGTTCCCGAGCTTCATAAGTGGGGTATCTGTAATGTCCCTTGTAATAATGGTGATTTATCTTATATTGGTCAAACTAAAAGAAATCTTGAATGCCGTTTACGTGAACATTCTCGGTATGTTGTTAATCAAGAAATTTCTAAATCTTCTATTGCGAAGCACAGTTGGGAATTTGATCATAGTTTTAATTTTAAGAATGCCAAAATTATCTTTCATGCCAAACACATTTCCGAACTGGATTTTTTGGAAAATTTAGCTATTTACCTTAATCGTGATAAAATTGTCAATGAAAAACCTGATTCCACTTTGCTGTCTACAGCCTGGAAAAATTTGTTTAATTCAATTAAATAATTTCCTTCATTATGTTTATAACATAATAATAGTTATAATTAAATAATTCTAAATAAATAATAATAATAATAATAATAATAACAATAAATTAATTAATTTTATTAAATTTACTTATTAGTATAATATTAATTTGAAAAATAAATAAATAAATAAATAATTCATTAAAAAATAAAATAAAATTAATTGTTTATTCCTTCCCTCCCTCCTTTTGTTTTTGTGTGTGCATGTGTGTTCCTCTCTGATTGGTCCTGCATGATTCTTTCTAATGGTTGTTTGTATTGCTCCTCCCCTCTGGATTTTGCCCTGCTTTCAGTCTTGCTTTTGCCTCCAAGGCAGTAGCACGTGTTTTTTGCACCTGATGAAGGAAGGCTACGTCCTTCCGAAACCGGTTGTGCTGGCTTTAAATTTATGGTGTGTGAAAAAGTCTTGTCTATTTATCGTTTGTACACCAGTTTTGCATTTAGTTTTGGTGTCTTTTAATGAAACTTTAGGCAGTTCCTTACCAGTAGATCTTTCATCAGGAAGAAAACTTTAAAATGTTCATTGAATTTGCATTTAAATTCTGATCGGCCAATGGAAACATATCTTCATCAAAAATGTATCGCCCCTCCCCCCATCCATCCACTGAATCTGATGGACGTTATTCCATAAATGAAGTATTGTTTTAAATCTGACAATACTGTTGCCAATCCAAACTCAAATTTTGCCGTTTTTTACGGATAACTCATAATGTCCCTATCTTATGGCTGAGGATGTCCAAGGACGTTCTTTCATACTTAGGATATACTGATAATGTCCTGGGGAGAAAAGGTACCTCCAAATAGTTCCTACATGCTGAAGAACACTGATAAAAGTCCCTACAATTGGCAAACTCTTGACTTTCTTTAATTAGAGGGCAAAAAGAGCTTGTTAAATCAGGGCGAGTGTACATTTCTCCCTTCGCGTCACGGCTGCGCATACAATACATACTGTACAGAACTTACAAGTTTGTCTATTCTTGTCTGCATTTCAAATTATAGGAATGGGCAGAGAAGCCTGTAAATTGTTGTTGTGTTTATTTTCTTGTTTATTTATTTATTTATTTTTCTATTTATTTATTTTCTACATTCAATAATAATCGAAGTATTTTATTTATTTATTTTTTGAGGTTCAAATGGTTTTGCCGCCCCTAAATTTTGCCGCCGTAGGCAGTTGCCTACCTTGCCTACCGCCTAGAGCCGGCCCTGTCTACATATAAATTTATATACAAAATCGTGTAATAGTTCCTGAGATATAACATTTCCTGAAATTGTGAAAATCGCGGTTCAGCAGCGCCACTTGGTACGAAATTGACACCAAAAGTTGATAGGTACTAATTTAGGTCAAGGTACATCTGCGTATAAATTTATATCCAGTTAACTGCAGTAGTTCCCAAAATACAGTCGCACTTTTTTTTTTTTTTTTTTTTTTTTTCACGCAGACACACAAACTGACAGATACATATTTTCTAAGAATACCTAGTCAAATTGTGTTCTGGAACCCTCAAAACGTGTAAATCTATCAAAAAACGGAAGCTGAAAATTTTTACGATTTCAATACTTTCTTCAATTGAATACAGAAGAAAGTAAAAAGTAATGTAAAATAAACACATTTAGGAAACGGATTCCATTAAGGTATAATAATAATATTCTTTAACGTCTTCTTTAGAACAAATAAACAAAAACAACGCACGAAAATTGCAGCTGTAAGAAGATAATTTGCTGATTGTGTGAATTGAAAGTGATTGTGGGAAAGCAGATGTCCAATTGTGAATCATATATCTCTGCTACCCAAATTAATATAAACATTCATGTCGAACAAAAGCAATAAATAAAGATATATATATATATATATATATATATTTTTTTTTTTTTCAGAATATAAGCATTAAACAACGAACTACTAACACTGAAAATGAAGCATATTTTCACAACTCACATAAATGTTCAGACATTATTATTAAACTTTTTTTTTTTTTAATTTTTTTTTTTTTTTTTTTTTAATTTTTAACTCAATACAATCAGTAATTACATTTTATTTTATTTTTTTTTTTATTTTTACTTTCTCTTACCCATAAGGTAGAGAAAGTATTGTTTTGGGGTCAAATTTTCGAACGCGAGATTTTGTTATATTTACACGTTTTGAGGTCCCCTAAATACGAAAATCATATTTTTAGCAAATGGTCTGTGTGTATGTGTGTGTGTCTGTGTGTGTGTCTGTCTGTTATCAGCATATCCCAAAAACAAATTATGGCAGAAAGTTCAAACTTGGTATACTAAGTGTGTATCATATAGGGATGCTACAGTAAGCTTTTCGTTAAGATCAAGCAAATGGTTCGTGTACAGGGATAATCAAGAGAATTCTAATACATTACGTCTATGGGGGAAATTACAGGTAAGTAGAGTTTAACGTCTATAGACTGTACTAAACCAAAAGAAACGAATATATATTTTTTGTAATAGAGATAGTTAACTGGGAAAAAAAATTGTGTATGTAGGAGCCTCGCCTCCCCCCTCGAGGGGAGTAAATTTTCATGATGGGTATCTTTCAATAGAGCTCAACAATACCTTTAAAACGAATGGTTGAACTATCGATCTGCGATAATTTAATACGAAGTTATCGATTTTTTTTTTACTTTTAACGAAAAAAAAAAAAAAAAAAAAAAAAAACTTTTTTTTTAAACATTGAGAATAAAATGGATCTTTGGTGTTATACTACTTCTCTAATATGGAAATCGTCTGCATTATCATAACAGATAATTTTTTTAAATAATAATTTTAATAAATTATTTTTTAAAAACCGAATTATTTTTTAATAACCGAATAAAATTCTATATATGTAGGTGCATTAATGAAACGGGGGGTTGAGGGGGCGGTAGCCCCCCCTCACACAGAACTAATTATCATATAAAACCAGAAGCCTAATATGAATTGTTTAACACAGGTTTACATAACAGTACTCGTTATCTTACCTTTTAATCTGCAACCTGTATTTATAGTATTAAAATTTCAGGGTAAGAGAAAGTCGTGTGAGTGACACACCAGATTATTTTACTTTCTTCTGTATTCAATCGAAGAAAGTATTGGATTCGTAAAAATTTTTGACTCCCGGTTTTCGCGGATTTACAAGTTTTAAGAGCTGTAGACTATATGTCAGGTTTAATTGCGTATAATCCAACAAAACCTGATATGTGAGAAGACAAATATGAGATATTACGCTAATTTAAATTGAATGCCTATTAGCCAACAGGTAGCGCTGATACACAGCGATTTCCGCAATTTAAGAAAAGGCTATATCTCTAGAACTACTGCACAGAATTTCATAGAAATTTGTATGTAGGTACCCTTTAATATATATTAGCGCCTGTCAACTTTTGGTGTAAACCGCTCAAGAGGTGGCGCTGCTACACAGCGATTTCCACAATTACAAGGAAAGCTATATCTCATTCTCTATTTTGTATCATCAAACAAATCTTAATATGTGAGAATGCAATTATGAGACATTATGCTGACTCAGTTTGAATGCTTGTCGGCCAATAGGTGGTGCTGTTATACTGCAAATTTCATCGATAACAGGATGGCTATATCTCAACTTCTATGCCATATAACTGTACGAACCATGATATGTGAGAACCATTATAAAAACGCATTGTTTAAGAAGTTATTTATAGACGATGAAACTGTCTCTCTTTGGATATTTAGTGTTAGATTTCCTTAAGGTGAAAATTATTTGCATTCATCACGTTAAACTTTTTAATAATAGTTTTAATAAATTATTCGCACTTAGTAAATTTGACAGAAAAATGTAGAAGAATGTCTTGTGGTGGCCACAACATGCGAGTTTTTTTTTATAACTTACCAACTGTGTGACAAGGAAAATTTACTTTATTATATATCATGTTATATCATTTTACCTTGTTTTGCATGATTTTTAGATGAATAAGTAATGATTTATTTTTCGGGTTTCGGGTCGGGTTCGGGTTAGATAAGTCGGGTTTCGGGTCGGGTTCGGGTCGCAAAAAATTCTCTGCTGCGGGTTCGGGTCGGTTTTCGGGTTCATGAAAATTTTTTTGTCGGGTTCGGGTCGGGTTTCGGGTTGATGAAATTTTTTTTGTCGGGTTCGGGTCGGGTTTCGGGTTGATTTAAAATTCATCTGTCGGGTTCGGGTCGGGTAAAACCCGACCCGCGCAGGACTCTAACACAGAGTAAACACAGACAGATACTTCCACAATTGAATTTCTACAACTACGCAGCATGCAGACGGTGTTTTTGATAACAAACAGTATGCCGATGAAACCTTTCCTATTGGTTATATGGCTACGTTTTCGGTAGGTAATAATCGGCTGTAATCGGTAAAACTGACGTCATTTTTGGGAGGAGCTAGCGCGCCTTCTCGCTTCCTTTATCAATCAGCTGGCACGACTCGTGTGCGAGTGAAAACGGGCCCCATAATAGCAAAATTTCTCCTACTACCGAGAATAGCGATGGAGTAGAGATGAGCGTTTCGGCTACGTCACGTCTCACTCGCTTCTCCACTCGGCCGCGCTGTGAATAGAGCAGTTCCTTGTGACGTCCAATAATTAAAGGGCACCCTGGCGGTAGGCAGAAAAGCTCGATTTTCCCGCGCCTACCACTGATTTACCGTTGGTAATCTCTGTATTGCGTGCTTTTATTTTCGCCATTACGACTTATTTTTTTTCTAATTTTGGATGATATTTGTAATTTTTGTTTTTATTTCTTTCCATTTTCACTTGTTAAATATGGTTTCAAGTTGTTGGCAGTCGGTTGCACTTACCGACATATGAAATGGAAATGCTATTGGAATGTATCGCATTCCGAAATAAAGTAACAAGAAAATTGTGGATCGATGGTATAAAACGGAGAAATTGGAAGCCGAACACTTCATCTAGAATTTGTGGATAACATTTTTAAATAGGTAAAAATTTATATTAATAATTATATGCTATAATTTCACAACTATGCATTCATTTCCTTGTATCATAGCTTGTATAACTTCTTGTATAGTTTGTGTCTTGTGCAAGCCATAATAAACATTACTTAAACGTATTTACCTAAAAAATTAAATATAATCGAGCATTGATTAGATTTAATTATTGAAGCCTTCCGTAATCGTTAGTAGCACAATTAAAATCTCTGTAACTCTTCAAAAATATTTTGCTTATAATGGAATGTAAGCGAAAATAAACAACTGTTTTTTCTTTTCTTTTTAAAAAATTTATTAACATTTTAGCATTAGAATACCGTACATAATATTTAACTCTGAAACTTTCATTGTCTATTACTAATGGGAATTTTAATTAATTTTTCTATCAATAAAATGAGTAGATTGTATTCTGCATTTGTATTTTAAAATATTGAAAAATGTTTACATTGTAATTGTAAATTTCATGTAGAATTGATAATGGTGATGCAGATATCCAAATCGGTCACTGTTCAATGCCATTGTTGATTATTATGAACTTTATTATATTTCGATGTTACTCAGTGGCGCACCCAGAATCTTTGTCTGGAGGGGGCTGAAGAATAATTGGGTGCTATAGTATAGTAATAGGTTTATGGGTATATACACACTCATATATATAGTAAAGAATCTTCTTTAAATATTTCTTTTGAAATAAATAAACGAATGAATGGAATTGAATTTAAGTTGAATAGCGTATATGACATGCTAAGTTGCAGTAGTTCGGTCAGTTGGAGTTGGCACTGAGCTTGCAAACAAAGTTGTCGGTTCATCTGTGATTTAAAAAAAAATGTCGTGTACAATATGACAAGCTAGTGAACATAAAATTCGCCCGAAATGAAATGCCCTCCATCCATATTTCCATTGACAATAAAATTTGATCAAATTCAATACTCTTTTGCGATGCTTTACATAAATATGCAGTAACACGTAAGTAATTAAGAAATTATAATAATTATAGCCAAATAAAAGCTAGTTGTGATATGTAGGAATTATAACAGAATTTCAGTGTAAATTTTTACATGACTGTTTTTATTTAATTATCTGGAGGACGGGGGCGATGTTTATTCTAGGTTTGGTTAGCAGAAACAAGTCGGACGCATAGTCTTCGCAGGTGTTATAGTTAACACAGCAAACAGGGGGTAAAACCTCTTAATGTCCTAAAACATTAATTATAATATATATTACTCAGAATTTTAATTTGTTCAGTTAGCAAATATTTCAAATGTTACCATTCTGAGTTCATTACAGGATATTTTATTCCAGCATAATATATATATATATAATGTAATTTGAATTTTAATAACAGGAAAAAATTGCATTATCCAAAAATGGAGCAGTTGGGACATCAGAGGCAAAAATGAAAACTGTGCATGGACCCTACTGTATGTTCTATTCTATGTACCGTGATAAAAAAAAAATAAGTGACTCCACCCACAGAAGCATCTGTAAAATATCTTAACATATTGTTATCGGGAAATTTTCTTATTTTGAGCAGTAAACTACATCTTTTGGTATTCCTCTAAATCGTTATATTTTTTAAGAAATAATTTTACGTATTTGTGATTAAATCAATTAAATTTTATCTTCAGAAATTGATACGAAATTTCACTAGCATGTATATGTGCTAGTGACATATAAAAGGTTTTCCGTATATGCAAATTTCATTTTTAAATAAAAATATTGTTTTAGACGAACGACCAAGAGCAGGGCTAATTTTCATTTTATGTCAAACGAGAATTTTCATTTGCCGATGCGAATGTGTTAATTTTGCCCAAGAACAAAACAAACTTTCACAAAGTTGCTATAAATACTCATATATTAAAATATAAAATTGCATGAGCCTGGTATCCCAATTTTCTGACAAATACATCCATGCTTTCTTTCACATCAGATTGTTTCTTCTGCTTGATTTTTTATATACTCCCTCGATTTTATGATAACAGTATATGCTTTAGGACCTTAGAAGCCCATTCCTAAAAACTGCAATGTAATGTCTAGGGTATCTTTCAACTAAAAAACAAACTGGTTCATTTCTTTTGTATTTGAATGTAAGGTTTTCAGAATTTCCTAATATTTAATATATAGTTTATAAACTTTATTTTTGCTTACAATATCTGTCTTTGAGTAATACTTTTTCATGCATATCTAAAAATTTTTACCATGTCAGCTGGTTCTGGAGGGGGCTTGAGCCCCTTAAGCCCCCTCCGTGGGTGCGCCACTGATGTTACTGTAAGTAAACTACATATTTTTTAAAAACATGATTTTTTGGTTAGAGTAAAATATATAGTGATTCCTTCAAAGTAGCTCTTGTAAGCTATGTAAAAACACAATTTGCTGTTTTTGTTTATTTTTTCCCATTGATATATTAAACATGCAAAATTTGTTTGAGTCATAATCTAATAAAATATAAAATGTTAATTATAAGTGTTTTTTTCCCCTTCTCACTGTTATTACCATATTAAGTGTACTCTTTTCAAATTTCTCTTTTTATCAAGTTTCTCTGATGGTCCTTTTATTCTAGAATCACCAGTATTTTTAATTTTTACTGTGCATATTTGTATTTGATATTTGTGTATGCTAATTTGTTTTTATTAATGGGCATTAAAAATACAAGTATCTTATTGATTAGGTGTATAAAAACATTTAATTTTGCATTTTTAATTGTTATACTCGATATATTTAGTATAAGTGATCAGTTGAAGGAAAATATATGTATGTTTGTTTGTTTATTTTTTTCTGGTGTGTGTGCGGTGGGAGTGGGGGGATAAGGTATTATGTTAAAGCTATTTAATGTGTTTTTCTATTGCACAATGGTACTTCAATCCAAAATATTAATTATAAAGCCAAAGCAGACCTAGGCCTAAGAGTAGCTAGCTTTTTGTCTCTTTCAGTCTGTTTTCAAATAAGTCTATTTTTTTTTTATTCATATTTAATTTTTACTCATTTTTCTTAAACAATTTACTTTGATATCAGTGTGTACTAGATCTCTTAACTCTTTAACGTTCAATGGTTTCATATTAAAAGAGAATAGCCAAAGAAAAATGATAAAATTTCTCTTTTGATACTCAATTCAGATGATGAACTCTTAAAGACCATACACTGAGGCATCACTCCCGCAGAATAACTCTGAAGGACTACTCACTGAAGCACCCCTCCCGCAGAGAACAGTGTAAATATTGTAGAGCAGCTTGTGAAACTATTGTAACTAAAGGCAAAAGCCTGGTGAGTGCTTAAATTGTGCAGTGTTTATTAAAAAGCCGCACGATTGAAGCACCTCTCCCTGGCAATGCTTTGGAAATGAATAGCGGACATCACATCTAAGAAAATATTGATTGCTATATACAGGTAATAATTTTTTCTTTTCAACTTAAATAAAACTTATTATTTTTTTAAACTGATATTGTATTTTACTTAATTTTATGTTCTTGTTTTAAATTACACTTCTGTTAATAAAATAACACATTTTTATGACAATACTTATTTAAACACTTTGCTATATATGTAATGTGATATATGATAACTATGATTAATACTATATCATATTATAATAAATATTGTATAATATGGTAAATATGATTGATATGATAATATAAGTAATGATGTGCTATAAAAGATTAAATTACATATACGCTAATGGTATGATAAAGTTTATATAAGTTCATTGTTCAGGAATATCGTTTAGAGGTATAGTATTGGTATAAATTTCAAAAAGCATAATGTTAGAGTGATTTTCAAATTTTAAGTCATCTTTGACTTTTTTTTTACGACTTTGATAATTAGATTTGGCCTCACGGATGACATCACTGATATAGATTATTTTTTTGGGAATTCTAATCTACATTGCATTATATTCATCACCAATTTACACTGAATATCAGGTAACCCAGCATGAAGAGAAAACTGCTGTATGAAATGTGTCATAGAAGCTATAGCAGCTTTAACCCTTTAACGTTCACTACTTAATTTATTTTAAAAAATTACTAAACTAATTGTAAAAATGACTTAAACACATAGCTGATCATAAATTTTAAAAAAATAGCATAGTTCCTTTTCGATAAATTTTTGTTTGAAACATCTCTATAAGTTAACCTTATTAAATTAAATAATATTTAATTTAATAAATAAAACACTTTGTAAGTAAACATTATCGACTACAGAAACTCGTAAAAGTTGTTTCAAGTCCAGCTCTTCATTAAATAAAAAAAAAAAACTAAACATGAGTGCATAATCAAACCAGCAATTTGCACTCGCGCACACTAAGAAACTTCAAGTGACTTATGCATTTAGCGATTTAGCTCCCTTTTGAAGGATTATTTGTTAAATTTTGGAATAGTGTTGCTATCTATCGAACAGAAAGTTAAAACCTGATTTAAAATAATGGGGAAAAGTTAAAAAAATTGTAAATTATGTCAAATGTTTGGTTTCGCTGCGAAACCAATGATTGTTAAAGGGTTAAATAATTAAAGAGTTAAATCAGGTAATTTAAGAGTGAGACATTCCTAAATTACCTGATCTAACTCTTTATATTTTATTGTATTATTAGATTCCCAACGAAGTTGTTTTTTAGCCTCGTATGCTCTTTTTCCACCCTCGCTCAAAAATAGTTTAATAATTCTCTAGAACTCCTTTTTAATTCTTTTGTTTTAAAGGAAATTTAAAGGAGTTTTAACTAATTCTACAGGAATGTCAGATAACTCTTTGCCTTCTGAAACATGGTAGTCAGAGAGGAAATAACTATTGATAAAAGTTAGAGAATATTTATATATATATATTAAAAACTAGTCGCCTTCAGCGACCAGCTGGTTCACGATCCTTGTAAAATATGACTTTATGAAACTCTCGCTTGCACGGTGGCGTTTCCCTCCCCCCCCCCCACTTCTATTTTAAAATGTTTAAAAAATAAAGTTGCTTTTAAATTTGAATTTTCTTGAGTTTACATTTCTTATGTACATATATATGCAGGGGTGCAGAAAATGTTCAAACCTCGAAATTTCCCCCAAACACAGTATAAATTTCCCTCAATAATGCAAAAATCTACTTTGCTATACAAAGTCATTTGTTCTATGTAATAAATCTTTAAGAGAATAAGTATACAGTGTAACATAAAAATATCGCTGTTAGTGTATAAGCACTTCAAAGTAGCAAATTGTTATTTTCGATTTACATTTTTATTTTCTCTTAAAAAAATATTCAAAATTTCCCCAGTCAGTTTAAATTTCCCCCGAACCTTGTTCGGACATATTCTGCACCCCTGTATGTTTAATGAATTCTAAGGTCTAGTGTTTCATCATTGCTCTCGGGAATTTTTTACTCATATAAAATATCAATATTTTAAGGTTATCCTTTCTAAATTATTTTTTCTATAATATATTATGGAAATGAAATATCAGAAATTATAATAATTAGATTAAAAAAAAAAAAAAGATCTATTTCCATCTTTTCTGAACAAAATTTTCAAGTGATAAAAGTTAGTTTTTAAATAAACTCTGATAATTTGTTAATTTTAAAAGATTTTTTTTTTCCTTAGATGGCGCCACAGTATAAAATTCTGAAATACAATCCTGTGTAAGGAAATTTTTGGCGAAAATGCACATGACCAACAGTAACCAATAAGAATTCGCGAATTGGTTTATTTTAATACACTGCCTTGTAAAGTATGAATCAATGAATTAATCTATGATTGAGCTTTAATTAGGTGTCTGCCATACACATATGAAATATTAATGTCGTCTGCTCGATCTTTATCCTTGATATTCATATTGCACTGCATAAAGAGAAAGGAATATTTCTGTTCCGATTTGGTTCAAAATTTTCTTGTGCATGCCCAGATCGTACGATTTTGGTCTTTCAGAAAGTGCTTTGTGTTTTAATATTATAGATGCATGATATTATGTCATTTGTTGAATAAAATATTGCTACTGGTTATGAAATTTCGTACAGTATGCAAACATTGACATCTTAATAATATTTTACACTAGCCGCCTTCGACGACCAGCTGGTTAGCGATCCTTGAAAAATCTGACTTCATGAAATTCACGCTCGGTGACGCCTTTTTCCCGTTTCAGTTTCAGATCCTACAATAGCTTATTGACATGCAGTGCAAATAGCTTTATTGAAAACTATAACTATGGTAAATTCTCGCTCGATAGCGTTTCAATATCTGAAACCGCCTGTTCGCTCACCGTGTTATGATCTTTAGAAATTCTGACTTTGGTAAAGTCCCGCTCAGTGAAGCCTGGGAAACCTTATCCTCGTTTTAGAACTTTATGGTTAGTTAATAGTGGTTGGTTTATAGAAATAATAATAATAATAAATCTGTAAACAACATCATGATACCTTTATTATAGCTAGCCGTCTTCAGCGACCAGCTGGTTCACGATCCTTGAAAAATCTGACTTTATGAAACTCCCGATCACTAGCGCCTTTTTCCCATTTCTGGTCTTACAACAATTTGACCTTTATTATAGTTTCCCTGGGCAACTTTTTAATTTTAATAAAATAAAAGAGATCTCGCCAACATGGCAGCAAAAATTTAAAAGTCGCCTTTGGGGTCCTTTATTAAAACTGTACCTGGGGAAATATGAAAACTAAGTTAACTACATTAATAGTTTCATCTTTGACTTTTTACTAATCATATCCCTGGTTGAAAGATAGTTTTCTTATGACTCGCAAAGCTCAATTGCGATGACGATATTACAGTAGTACAAAGACAGACACCAAAGTAAAAGGGAACGTTTCAGAAAATTTCAGAGTGGAGGGCTGATTTTTTTTTTTTTTTAATACCAACTATGTGAAAAATGCCAGAGCTGGGAATCGAACCCGGGCCTTCCGCTTTACGTGCAGATGCTCAAACCATTGAGCTACCCTGGCTGATTACCAGCCAGGCATTTCTCACATAACATTCGTTGGCAAAGCGGAAGGCCCAGGTTCGAATCCCGGCTCTGGCATTTTTCACATAGTTGGTATTAAAAAAAAAAAAAAAAAAAAATTAGCCCTCCACTTCAAAATTTTTCTGAAACGAACCATCATGGTTGATGAATAAATTTCAAAATTAAAGTAAAAGGGAACTTTTTGTTTTCTCCACCACTATTTGAATAAAACTGCACTCATAATTAGATGGTTTGGCTATAAATAAATTGTATCCAAATAGTGGTGGAAAAAAAAAAAAAACTTGGACTTTTGCGCCAGATTCTTGATTTATGTTAACTTTAATTATAAATTTAAATAAAACCAATGTATAAATATAAATATTTACATAACATTGAACATGTCAAAGTAAAAAATATTAAAATCAAACTGCAGTTTTGGTACCATGAAGCATACTGCACTAAATACGTTGGCATTTTCAATGTTGTGTGAATATTTATATTTCTGTTTAATGCCAAGTCTGGTTATATATTCTAACAGTGCAATGTGCTAAAGATCTGCTGCTCATATTTAATAAATAAACTTTGTCAGCAAATACCATAAATTCAAAAAAAAAAAAAAACATTCGTCTCAGGCTTTTAGGTCTAAGTAATAGCACAACACTTTATCAGGTAAAAAAAAAAGGATGCACGAGTGTATGAAAGTGCCACTTGTGTCTACTGTTTTGCCTGATGAAGTGTTTTACTATCATTTTTATCCAAAACAATTGACTTTTTTTTTTTTCACAATTTATGTTTTATTACGAAGTTTTTCATGTACAGAAATCTTCAAACATTTCAAAAGACAATCTTTTAAAATTTTATACTTTACTAAAGCTGTACCAAGAATTTCATTTTTAACCCTTATGGAAGACAGATGTTTATCAATAAACTCAAAAACTATGAAAAATACAGAGTCAGTATAACAGAGAGATCAGTTTTTCAATGTACCAAAACTCACACATTAAAGGCAATTTTTAAAAGTTTATATTATACTTGAGCTAATATGTTATCAATGAATACTACAGTCAGCAGCAAAAGTATCCGAGTACTAGCTAATAATTCCGATATCAAAAAAGTGTAATAAAACTATTTTGTTAAATAAGTTCTTGTCGAATCGTGCATGAATGCGAGCTAGGATTCTTTAAAAAGAGACCCACAGAAGAAACACCATCCAGGCCTAGGACCCTTGTATAGTCAATTTACCATAAAAAACACCCTCCATTACGTGTAATGTTGTAAGCGGGGGGGGGGGGGGGATCTTTTAAAAAAGATTTTCTTAAATGAAATCTGCTAGGTGCAAGTACGAGTAATTCAGTGAATAAATTGGGAAATTTAAATTGATATGAACAATCAGTGCAACTGTACAAGGGTTCTAAGGCTATATTTATGTGTTTCAGAGAAAACCATGTAAAACTCCAAACAGCTAAGATGAATGTGACTTGGGATCAAACCCAACACCTTCTTTCTTATGGTGATATCACACGCAAGATTTCGCTTAGCATTTTTACTAAACACAACACAGTCAACTTTTCTGAAAGACAATTGAAAAAGTTTATTACCCACTGACCTCGAATCTTCTAAACACCACTAATGCATATTTCATGAACGGCAATTTAAAAAAAAAAAAAAAAAAAACTAATGGCTGTTTTCTTTTTCAGTTAAAAATATTGGGTGACCTTTTTTTTTTTTTTTTTTTTTTTCTGACTACTCTAATGTATAAAATTTTAGTCTAAATGTCAATGAAATAACACATTACAGGTGAAATTCATGGTAAATAGGGGTTATATAGAATGTGTGTATGGGGTGGGGAATACATCTATGAGAATTTTTTAAGGCATGAAAAAAGTGGCCATTAAAATTAATATATATTTAAATGCTTTATTTTGTCTTTTCTTTGGTTGTCTTGTGGCAAGAAGCTACTGCTAATTTTGCCCTTTAAATAATGTATATATATATATATATATATTTAATACAGAGTAAATAACAAAAAGAAATAATTATTTCTTTTATCTATGCACTAATGACGGTTAATAACTATTTATAATAGATTGTTTTCAGTTTTAATAAAATTATTACAAAAAATCCATATTGCTTAAATATATATATAACATATACATTATTTTGTTTTCCCTCACATCACAGATAAATTTCAAAACATTATTGGCTAATTTAATCTTAAATTCAAATGTGTCTATTAAATCAGTAAATAATTCCAAAATTATAAAAATTTCTCGTTAAAGTTAAACATTTTAAGGTAAATAATTGGTAAAATTCACAAATTAAATTCACAATAAAAATGGAAAACATATTAATAAACGAATAATACAACAATAGAAAGAATCAGATTAAGTATTATTGGGTATGATAAAACCTCCTAACACGATTGATGCAAAATATATAATACTGTATAATACTGCAAAATATAATACAGCAAATACTGTATTCGGAAAATATTCATGTTTTAGTTATAAAGCAATACAATTCGTAAGTATTATGAATAAATTATATCATGCCGTGAATTATAATCTGGAAATTTTACTAGCTTTATTAATCATATGATTTTTTTCCGTACAAATTGCGATCGACGGAACACTGATTGTTTTGGTCGAAGGGCCGATCACTTTCTGTTTAAGAAATATGGATCCGTATGATATCCTATCTGTTTATATGGCTTTAACAAGCTTAATTTTTAAATGTGTGTCTATTTTCTATCACAACCTGAAATATCTGCATTAACAGAACTAAATAAAAGCGATTTTAAATATCTATAAGTAAACACAACCATAGGAAATCAATGGTAGCAACTAGTGTTTCTCTCAACTTTCTGCCTACCGCTCCCGAGAGTTGAGATGTTTGTTTACCAACATGGAACTGCTCTTTAGAGCAGTTCCTTGTGACGTCCAATAATTAAAGGGCACCCTGGCGGTAGGCAGAAAAGCTCGATTTTCCCGCGCCTACCACTGATTTACCGTTGGTAATCTCTGTATTGCGTGCTTTTATTTTCGCCATTACGACTTATTTTTTTTCTAATTTTGGATGATATTTGTAATTTTTGTTTTTATTTCTTTCCATTTTCACTTGTTAAATATGGTTTCAAGTTGTTGGCAGTCGGTTGCACTTACCGACATATGAAATGGAAATGCTATTGGAATGTATCGCATTCCGAAATAAAGTAACAAGAAAATTGTGGATCGATGGTATAAAACGGAGAAATTGGAAGCCGAACACTTCATCTAGAATTTGTGGATAACATTTTTAAATAGGTAAAAATTTATATTAATAATTATATGCTATAATTTCACAACTATGCATTCATTTCCTTGTATCATAGCTTGTATAACTTCTTGTATAGTTTGTGTCTTGTGCAAGCCATAATAAACATTACTTAAACGTATTTACCTAAAAAATTAAATATAATCGAGCATTGATTAGATTTAATTATTGAAGCCTTCCGTAATCGTTAGTAGCACAATTAAAATCTCTGTAACTCTTCAAAAATATTTTGCTTATAATGGAATGTAAGCGAAAATAAACAACTGTTTTTTCTTTTCTTTTTAAAAAATTTATTAACATTTTAGCATTAGAATACCGTACATAATATTTAACTCTGAAACTTTCATTGTCTATTACTAATGGGAATTTTAATTAATTTTTCTATCAATAAAATGAGTAGATTGTATTCTGCATTTGTATTTTAAAATATTGAAAAATGTTTACATTGTAATTGTAAATTTCATGTAGAATTGATAATGGTGATGCAGATATCCAAATCGGTCACTGTTCAATGCCATTGTTGATTATTATGAACTTTATTATATTTCGATGTTACTGTAAGTAAACTACATATTTTTTAAAAACATGATTTTTTGGTTAGAGTAAAATATATAGTGATTCCTTCAAAGTAGCTCTTGTAAGCTATGTAAAAACACAATTTGCTGTTTTTGTTTATTTTTTCCCATTGATATATTAAACATGCAAAATTTGTTTGAGTCATAATCTAATAAAATATAAAATGTTAATTATAAGTGTTTTTTTCCCCTTCTCACTGTTATTACCATATTAAGTGTACTCTTTTCAAATTTCTCTTTTTATCAAGTTTCTCTGATGGTCCTTTTATTCTAGAATCACCAGTATTTTTAATTTTTACTGTGCATATTTGTATTTGATATTTGTGTATGCTAATTTGTTTTTATTAATGGGCATTAAAAATACAAGTATCTTATTGATTAGGTGTATAAAAACATTTAATTTTGCATTTTTAATTGTTATACTCGATATATTTAGTATAAGTGATCAGTTGAAGGAAAATATATGTATGTTTGTTTGTTTATTTTTTTCTGGTGTGTGTGCGGTGGGAGTGGGGGGATAAGGTATTATGTTAAAGCTATTTAATGTGTTTTTCTATTGCACAATGGTACTTCAATCCAAAATATTAATTATAAAGCCAAAGCAGACCTAGGCCTAAGAGTAGCTAGCTTTTTGTCTCTTTCAGTCTGTTTTCAAATAAGTCTATTTTTTTTTTATTCATATTTAATTTTTACTCATTTTTCTTAAACAATTTACTTTGATATCAGTGTGTACTAGATCTCTTAACTCTTTAACGTTCAATGGTTTCATATTAAAAGAGAATAGCCAAAGAAAAATGATAAAATTTCTCTTTTGATACTCAATTCAGATGATGAACTCTTAAAGACCATACACTGAGGCATCACTCCCGCAGAATAACTCTGAAGGACTACTCACTGAAGCACCCCTCCCGCAGAGAACAGTGTAAATATTGTAGAGCAGCTTGTGAAACTATTGTAACTAAAGGCAAAAGCCTGGTGAGTGCTTAAATTGTGCAGTGTTTATTAAAAAGCCGCACGATTGAAGCACCTCTCCCTGGCAATGCTTTGGAAATGAATAGCGGACATCACATCTAAGAAAATATTGATTGCTATATACAGGTAATAATTTTTTCTTTTCAACTTAAATAAAACTTATTATTTTTTTAAACTGATATTGTATTTTACTTAATTTTATGTTCTTGTTTTAAATTACACTTCTGTTAATAAAATAACACATTTTTATGACAATACTTATTTAAACACTTTGCTATATATGTAATGTGATATATGATAACTATGATTAATACTATATCATATTATAATAAATATTGTATAATATGGTAAATATGATTGATATGATAATATAAGTAATGATGTGCTATAAAAGATTAAATTACATATACGCTAATGGTATGATAAAGTTTATATAAGTTCATTGTTCAGGAATATCGTTTAGAGGTATAGTATTGGTATAAATTTCAAAAAGCATAATGTTAGAGTGATTTTCAAATTTTAAGTCATCTTTGACTTTTTTTTTACGACTTTGATAATTAGATTTGGCCTCACGGATGACATCACTGATATAGATTATTTTTTTGGGAATTCTAATCTACATTGCATTATATTCATCACCAATTTACACTGAATATCAGGTAACCCAGCATGAAGAGAAAACTGCTGTATGAAATGTGTCATAGAAGCTATAGCAGCTTTAACCCTTTAACGTTCACTACTTAATTTATTTTAAAAAATTACTAAACTAATTGTAAAAATGACTTAAACACATAGCTGATCATAAATTTTAAAAAAATAGCATAGTTCCTTTTCGATAAATTTTTGTTTGAAACATCTCTATAAGTTAACCTTATTAAATTAAATAATATTTAATTTAATAAATAAAACACTTTGTAAGTAAACATTATCGACTACAGAAACTCGTAAAAGTTGTTTCAAGTCCAGCTCTTCATTAAATAAAAAAAAAAAAAACTAAACATGAGTGCATAATCAAACCAGCAATTTGCACTCGCGCACACTAAGAAACTTCAAGTGACTTATGCATTTAGCGATTTAGCTCCCTTTTGAAGGATTATTTGTTAAATTTTGGAATAGTGTTGCTATCTATCGAACAGAAAGTTAAAACCTGATTTAAAATAATGGGGAAAAGTTAAAAAAATTGTAAATTATGTCAAATGTTTGGTTTCGCTGCGAAACCAATGATTGTTAAAGGGTTAAATAATTAAAGAGTTAAATCAGGTAATTTAAGAGTGAGACATTCCTAAATTACCTGATCTAACTCTTTATATTTTATTGTATTATTAGATTCCCAACGAAGTTGTTTTTTAGCCTCGTATGCTCTTTTTCCACCCTCGCTCAAAAATAGTTTAATAATTCTCTAGAACTCCTTTTTAATTCTTTTGTTTTAAAGGAAATTTAAAGGAGTTTTAACTAATTCTACAGGAATGTCAGATAACTCTTTGCCTTCTGAAACATGGTAGTCAGAGAGGAAATAACTATTGATAAAAGTTAGAGAATATTTATATATATATATTAAAAACTAGTCGCCTTCAGCGACCAGCTGGTTCACGATCCTTGTAAAATATGACTTTATGAAACTCTCGCTTGCACGGTGGCGTTTCCCTCCCCCCCCCCCCACTTCTATTTTAAAATGTTTAAAAAATAAAGTTGCTTTTAAATTTGAATTTTCTTGAGTTTACATTTCTTATGTACATATATATGCAGGGGTGCAGAAAATGTTCAAACCTCGAAATTTCCCCCAAACACAGTATAAATTTCCCTCAATAATGCAAAAATCTACTTTGCTATACAAAGTCATTTGTTCTATGTAATAAATCTTTAAGAGAATAAGTATACAGTGTAACATAAAAATATCGCTGTTAGTGTATAAGCACTTCAAAGTAGCAAATTGTTATTTTCGATTTACATTTTTATTTTCTCTTAAAAAAATATTCAAAATTTCCCCAGTCAGTTTAAATTTCCCCCGAACCTTGTTCGGACATATTCTGCACCCCTGTATGTTTAATGAATTCTAAGGTCTAGTGTTTCATCATTGCTCTCGGGAATTTTTTACTCATATAAAATATCAATATTTTAAGGTTATCCTTTCTAAATTATTTTTTCTATAATATATTATGGAAATGAAATATCAGAAATTATAATAATTAGATTAAAAAAAAAAAAAAGATCTATTTCCATCTTTTCTGAACAAAATTTTCAAGTGATAAAAGTTAGTTTTTAAATAAACTCTGATAATTTGTTAATTTTAAAAGATTTTTTTTTTCCTTAGATGGCGCCACAGTATAAAATTCTGAAATACAATCCTGTGTAAGGAAATTTTTGGCGAAAATGCACATGACCAACAGTAACCAATAAGAATTCGCGAATTGGTTTATTTTAATACACTGCCTTGTAAAGTATGAATCAATGAATTAATCTATGATTGAGCTTTAATTAGGTGTCTGCCATACACATATGAAATATTAATGTCGTCTGCTCGATCTTTATCCTTGATATTCATATTGCACTGCATAAAGAGAAAGGAATATTTCTGTTCCGATTTGGTTCAAAATTTTCTCGTGCATGCCCAGATCGTACGATTTTGGTCTTTCAGAAAGTGCTTTGTGTTTTAATATTATAGATGCATGATATTATGTCATTTGTTGAATAAAATATTGCTACTGGTTATGAAATTTCGTACAGTATGCAAACATTGACATCTTAATAATATTTTACACTAGCCGCCTTCGACGACCAGCTGGTTAGCGATCCTTGAAAAATCTGACTTCATGAAATTCACGCTCGGTGACGCCTTTTTCCCGTTTCAGTTTCAGATCCTACAATAGCTTATTGACATGCAGTGCAAATAGCTTTATTGAAAACTATAACTATGGTAAATTCTCGCTCGATAGCGTTTCAATATCTGAAACCGCCTGTTCGCTCACCGTGTTATGATCTTTAGAAATTCTGACTTTGGTAAAGTCCCGCTCAGTGAAGCCTGGGAAACCTTATCCTCGTTTTAGAACTTTATGGTTAGTTAATAGTGGTTGGTTTATAGAAATAATAATAATAATAAATCTGTAAACAACATCATGATACCTTTATTATAGCTAGCCGTCTTCAGCGACCAGCTGGTTCACGATCCTTGAAAAATCTGACTTTATGAAACTCCCGATCACTAGCGCCTTTTTCCCATTTCTGGTCTTACAACAATTTGACCTTTATTATAGTTTCCCTGGGCAACTTTTTAATTTTAATAAAATAAAAGAGATCTCGCCAACATGGCAGCAAAAATTTAAAAGTAACCTTTGGGGTCCTTTATTAAAACTGTACCTGGGGAAATATGAAAACTAAGTTAACTACATTAATAGTTTCATCTTTGACTTTTTACTAATCATATCCCTGGTTGAAAGATAGTTTTCTTATGACTCGCAAAGCTCAATTGCGATGACGATATTACAGTAGTACAAAGACAGACACCAAAGTAAAAGGGAACGTTTCAGAAAATTTCAGAGTGGAGGGCTGATTTTTTTTTTTTTTTAATACCAACTATGTGAAAAATGCCAGAGCTGGGAATCGAACCCGGGCCTTCCGCTTTACGTGCAGATGCTCAAACCATTGAGCTACCCTGGCTGATTACCAGCCAGGCATTTCTCACATAACATTCGTTGGCAAAGCGGAAGGCCCAGGTTCGAATCCCGGCTCTGGCATTTTTCACATAGTTGGTATTAAAAAAAAAAAAAAAAAAAAATTAGCCCTCCACTTCAAAATTTTTCTGAAACGAACCATCATGGTTGATGAATAAATTTCAAAATTAAAGTAAAAGGGAACTTTTTGTTTTCTCCACCACTATTTGAATAAAACTGCACTCATAATTAGATGGTTTGGCTATAAATAAATTGTATCCAAATAGTGGTGGAAAAAAAAAAAAAAAACTTGGACTTTTGCGCCAGATTCTTGATTTATGTTAACTTTAATTATAAATTTAAATAAAACCAATGTATAAATATAAATATTTACATAACATTGAACATGTCAAAGTAAAAAATATTAAAATCAAACTGCAGTTTTGGTACCATGAAGCATACTGCACTAAATACGTTGGCATTTTCAATGTTGTGTGAATATTTATATTTCTGTTTAATGCCAAGTCTGGTTATATATTCTAACAGTGCAATGTGCTAAAGATCTGCTGCTCATATTTAATAAATAAACTTTGTCAGCAAATACCATAAATTCAAAAAAAAAAAAAAACATTCGTCTCAGGCTTTTAGGTCTAAGTAATAGCACAACACTTTATCAGGTAAAAAAAAAAGGATGCACGAGTGTATGAAAGTGCCACTTGTGTCTACTGTTTTGCCTGATGAAGTGTTTTACTATCATTTTTATCCAAAACAATTGACTTTTTTTTTTTTCACAATTTATGTTTTATTACGAAGTTTTTCATGTACAGAAATCTTCAAACATTTCAAAAGACAATCTTTTAAAATTTTATACTTTACTAAAGCTGTACCAAGAATTTCATTTTTAACCCTTATGGAAGACAGATGTTTATCAATAAACTCAAAAACTATGAAAAATACAGAGTCAGTATAACAGAGAGATCAGTTTTTCAATGTACCAAAACTCACACATTAAAGGCAATTTTTAAAAGTTTATATTATACTTGAGCTAATATGTTATCAATGAATACTACAGTCAGCAGCAAAAGTATCCGAGTACTAGCTAATAATTCCGATATCAAAAAAGTGTAATAAAACTATTTTGTTAAATAAGTTCTTGTCGAATCGTGCATGAATGCGAGCTAGGATTCTTTAAAAAGAGACCCACAGAAGAAACACCATCCAGGCCTAGGACCCTTGTATAGTCAATTTACCATAAAAAACACCCTCCATTACGTGTAATGTTGTAAGCGGGGGGGGGGGGATCTTTTAAAAAAGATTTTCTTAAATGAAATCTGCTAGGTGCAAGTACGAGTAATTCAGTGAATAAATTGGGAAATTTAAATTGATATGAACAATCAGTGCAACTGTACAAGGGTTCTAAGGCTATATTTATGTGTTTCAGAGAAAACCATGTAAAACTCCAAACAGCTAAGATGAATGTGACTTGGGATCAAACCCAACACCTTCTTTCTTATGGTGATATCACACGCAAGATTTCGCTTAGCATTTTTACTAAACACAACACAGTCAACTTTTCTGAAAGACAATTGAAAAAGTTTATTACCCACTGACCTCGAATCTTCTAAACACCACTAATGCATATTTCATGAACGGCAATTTAAAAAAAAAAAAAAAAAAAAAAACTAATGGCTGTTTTCTTTTTCAGTTAAAAATATTGGGTGACCTTTTTTTTTTTTTTTTTTTTTTTTCTGACTACTCTAATGTATAAAATTTTAGTCTAAATGTCAATGAAATAACACATTACAGGTGAAATTCATGGTAAATAGGGGTTATATAGAATGTGTGTATGGGGTGGGGAATACATCTATGAGAATTTTTTAAGGCATGAAAAAAGTGGCCATTAAAATTAATATATATTTAAATGCTTTATTTTGTCTTTTCTTTGGTTGTCTTGTGGCAAGAAGCTACTGCTAATTTTGCCCTTTAAATAATGTATATATATATATATATATATTTAATACAGAGTAAATAACAAAAAGAAATAATTATTTCTTTTATCTATGCACTAATGACGGTTAATAACTATTTATAATAGATTGTTTTCAGTTTTAATAAAATTATTACAAAAAATCCATATTGCTTAAATATATATATAACATATACATTATTTTGTTTTCCCTCACATCACAGATAAATTTCAAAACATTATTGGCTAATTTAATCTTAAATTCAAATGTGTCTATTAAATCAGTAAATAATTCCAAAATTATAAAAATTTCTCGTTAAAGTTAAACATTTTAAGGTAAATAATTGGTAAAATTCACAAATTAAATTCACAATAAAAATGGAAAACATATTAATAAACGAATAATACAACAATAGAAAGAATCAGATTAAGTATTATTGGGTATGATAAAACCTCCTAACACGATTGATGCAAAATATATAATACTGTATAATACTGCAAAATATAATACAGCAAATACTGTATTCGGAAAATATTCATGTTTTAGTTATAAAGCAATACAATTCGTAAGTATTATGAATAAATTATATCATGCCGTGAATTATAATCTGGAAATTTTACTAGCTTTATTAATCATATGATTTTTTTCCGTACAAATTGCGATCGACGGAACACTGATTGTTTTGGTCGAAGGGCCGATCACTTTCTGTTTAAGAAATATGGATCCGTATGATATCCTATCTGTTTATATGGCTTTAACAAGCTTAATTTTTAAATGTGTGTCTATTTTCTATCACAACCTGAAATATCTGCATTAACAGAACTAAATAAAAGCGATTTTAAATATCTATAAGTAAACACAACCATAGGAAATCAATGGTAGCAACTAGTGTTTCTCTCAACTTTCTGCCTACCGCTCCCGAGAGTTGAGATGTTTGTTTACCAACATGGAACTGCTCTTTAGAGCAGTTCCTTGTGACGTCCAATAATTAAAGGGCACCCTGGCGGTAGGCAGAAAAGCTCGATTTTCCCGCGCCTACCACTGATTTACCGTTGGTAATCTCTGTATTACGTGCTTTTATTTTCGCCATTACGACTTATTTTTTTTCTAATTTTGGATGATATTTGTAATTTTTGTTTTTATTTCTTTCCATTTTCACTTGTTAAATATGGTTTCAAGTTGTTGGCAGTCGGTTGCACTTACCGACATATGAAATGGAAATGCTATTGGAATGTATCGCATTCCGAAATAAAGTAACAAGAAAATTGTGGATCGATGGTATAAAACGGAGAAATTGGAAGCCGAACACTTCATCTAGAATTTGTGGATAACATTTTTAAATAGGTAAAAATTTATATTAATAATTATATGCTATAATTTCACAACTATGCATTCATTTCCTTGTATCATAGCTTGTATAACTTCTTGTATAGTTTGTGTCTTGTGCAAGCCATAATAAACATTACTTAAACGTATTTACCTAAAAAATTAAATATAATCGAGCATTGATTAGATTTAATTATTGAAGCCTTCCGTAATCGTTAGTAGCACAATTAAAATCTCTGTAACTCTTCAAAAATATTTTGCTTATAATGGAATGTAAGCGAAAATAAACAACTGTTTTTTCTTTTCTTTTTAAAAAATTTATTAACATTTTAGCATTAGAATACCGTACATAATATTTAACTCTGAAACTTTCATTGTCTATTACTAATGGGAATTTTAATTAATTTTTCTATCAATAAAATGAGTAGATTGTATTCTGCATTTGTATTTTAAAATATTGAAAAATGTTTACATTGTAATTGTAAATTTCATGTAGAATTGATAATGGTGATGCAGATATCCAAATCGGTCACTGTTCAATGCCATTGTTGATTATTATGAACTTTATTATATTTCGATGTTACTGTAAGTAAACTACATATTTTTTAAAAACATGATTTTTTGGTTAGAGTAAAATATATAGTGATTCCTTCAAAGTAGCTCTTGTAAGCTATGTAAAAACACAATTTGCTGTTTTTGTTTATTTTTTCCCATTGATATATTAAACATGCAAAATTTGTTTGAGTCATAATCTAATAAAATATAAAATGTTAATTATAAGTGTTTTTTTCCCCTTCTCACTGTTATTACCATATTAAGTGTACTCTTTTCAAATTTCTCTTTTTATCAAGTTTCTCTGATGGTCCTTTTATTCTAGAATCACCAGTATTTTTAATTTTTACTGTGCATATTTGTATTTGATATTTGTGTATGCTAATTTGTTTTTATTAATGGGCATTAAAAATACAAGTATCTTATTGATTAGGTGTATAAAAACATTTAATTTTGCATTTTTAATTGTTATACTCGATATATTTAGTATAAGTGATCAGTTGAAGGAAAATATATGTATGTTTGTTTGTTTATTTTTTTCTGGTGTGTGTGCGGTGGGAGTGGGGGGATAAGGTATTATGTTAAAGCTATTTAATGTGTTTTTCTATTGCACAATGGTACTTCAATCCAAAATATTAATTATAAAGCCAAAGCAGACCTAGGCCTAAGAGTAGCTAGCTTTTTGTCTCTTTCAGTCTGTTTTCAAATAAGTCTATTTTTTTTTTATTCATATTTAATTTTTACTCATTTTTCTTAAACAATTTACTTTGATATCAGTGTGTACTAGATCTCTTAACTCTTTAACGTTCAATGGTTTCATATTAAAAGAGAATAGCCAAAGAAAAATGATAAAATTTCTCTTTTGATACTCAATTCAGATGATGAACTCTTAAAGACCATACACTGAGGCATCACTCCCGCAGAATAACTCTGAAGGACTACTCACTGAAGCACCCCTCCCGCAGAGAACAGTGTAAATATTGTAGAGCAGCTTGTGAAACTATTGTAACTAAAGGCAAAAGCCTGGTGAGTGCTTAAATTGTGCAGTGTTTATTAAAAAGCCGCACGATTGAAGCACCTCTCCCTGGCAATGCTTTGGAAATGAATAGCGGACATCACATCTAAGAAAATATTGATTGCTATATACAGGTAATAATTTTTTCTTTTCAACTTAAATAAAACTTATTATTTTTTTAAACTGATATTGTATTTTACTTAATTTTATGTTCTTGTTTTAAATTACACTTCTGTTAATAAAATAACACATTTTTATGACAATACTTATTTAAACACTTTGCTATATATGTAATGTGATATATGATAACTATGATTAATACTATATCATATTATAATAAATATTGTATAATATGGTAAATATGATTGATATGATAATATAAGTAATGATGTGCTATAAAAGATTAAATTACATATACGCTAATGGTATGATAAAGTTTATATAAGTTCATTGTTCAGGAATATCGTTTAGAGGTATAGTATTGGTATAAATTTCAAAAAGCATAATGTTAGAGTGATTTTCAAATTTTAAGTCATCTTTGACTTTTTTTTTACGACTTTGATAATTAGATTTGGCCTCACGGATGACATCACTGATATAGATTATTTTTTTGGGAATTCTAATCTACATTGCATTATATTCATCACCAATTTACACTGAATATCAGGTAACCCAGCATGAAGAGAAAACTGCTGTATGAAATGTGTCATAGAAGCTATAGCAGCTTTAACCCTTTAACGTTCACTACTTAATTTATTTTAAAAAATTACTAAACTAATTGTAAAAATGACTTAAACACATAGCTGATCATAAATTTTAAAAAAATAGCATAGTTCCTTTTCGATAAATTTTTGTTTGAAACATCTCTATAAGTTAACCTTATTAAATTAAATAATATTTAATTTAATAAATAAAACACTTTGTAAGTAAACATTATCGACTACAGAAACTCGTAAAAGTTGTTTCAAGTCCAGCTCTTCATTAAATAAAAAAAAAAAAACTAAACATGAGTGCATAATCAAACCAGCAATTTGCACTCGCGCACACTAAGAAACTTCAAGTGACTTATGCATTTAGCGATTTAGCTCCCTTTTGAAGGATTATTTGTTAAATTTTGGAATAGTGTTGCTATCTATCGAACAGAAAGTTAAAACCTGATTTAAAATAATGGGGAAAAGTTAAAAAAATTGTAAATTATGTCAAATGTTTGGTTTCGCTGCGAAACCAATGATTGTTAAAGGGTTAAATAATTAAAGAGTTAAATCAGGTAATTTAAGAGTGAGACATTCCTAAATTACCTGATCTAACTCTTTATATTTTATTGTATTACTAGCAGGCTTTGCCCGCTTCGCTGGACACTATATTTAAATGATTTCTTTGTAACTGAATATATTTCGATTGGCGACTATTTTCGTCACAGCTTTAGTATGGGACCTCCTTGGCAATATCAAACATTTTTTGAACTTCTCGAATCTGTACAAAAAAACTATTATTAAAACAAATATTTTCGAAAATAGTCCAATAGCTGGTGTTAATTCTTCGAATATTCTGGAAACAGTTGAAGCTGTTACTCGTACAGTATAAGTCATTATTCGATGAATGTTCTGGGACAGTCTAAAAAATAGTCACTTGTTCCACAGGAGTAAAGCAAAACACATCAACTACACCAGAGCAAAAATTTTCACTCACTCACGAAAAATGTCCAGTTGCTTAGAGCTCAATCCCTAAAGTGCAATGACTCAGAATAGGTCTCTGAATAACTCTGGATCGCAGTGACTACATACTCTTTCGCAAAAATCAACTCATACCTACTTATAACTTTTGGAGATGGGGCTTGGAGATGACTCCATCGAGAATCCCTTATTAAGCTCAAGGTCTACGTTCCCGTGTGTCGGAGAGCTTCGAAACATCGGGAGCCCTAAACTATCATTTTTCACCAAATTTGGTCGCCCACTCGCCAAGTTTGTCTCCAAGACTATGCTTTCTATTAAACATATCTTTATTTAGTTATTTAAATATTAATTTGAATTAATCAAATATTTCTGCCCGACAGCGTGCAAGTGCAGTCACACACAGCAGCTCATTTATTTGTATGTTAAATTAGCGTAGTGAATGGTATATAAAAAAATAAATAAATAACTAAACATTATCGTGCTACACAACTTTATTAATTTTACATTTTTCTTGAACTACCTAGATTAAAATCGCTGTTGCTAAATTAAACCTCTTTTATATTTTTCTTGAACTACCTAGATTAAAATCGCTGTTGCTAAATTAAACCTCTTTTATATTTTTCTTGAACTACCTAGATTAAAATCGCTGTTGCTAAATTAAACCTCTTGGCGAAAAATGTTCGGTGTACTTCAACGCAACAATTTAAAAAATCACCCAGGAGGATCTATAAATAAAACTGATTTTAGTACAACACACATTAGCATCGTAAACTATATTAGCACTTTGTAAAAGAAATTTTAAATTTAAAATGACGTCAATTTTTGTGAGATGCATAATTTATTTATTTATTTTATTTTTTATTGTTCACGTTTAGATAAATGTATTTATTTTCCTGTTGGAAAAAAAAAAAAAAAAAAAAAAAAAAAAAAACCTCGACAACAATTAAATTATGGATAATTAAATTTAATTTTGGCAACAATTAAATTATGGTTAAAATTTAAATGGCTAATTTTTTGCTATTATTAGCTTACAAAAGTGCTATTTTATGCATAAAAATAACAAAAAAAAGTTTTTTTCGGAATAAAAGGCAGCCAACTTTCTAAGTTAGGGTATAAGCTATCTCCATAACAAATTTTATCGAAATCCATCGAGCAGTTTTAGCGTGAAACTCAGTCAAATAAACGGACATTCACATTTATAATATATATAAGATTAGATTCCCAACGAAGTTGTTTTTTAGCCTCGTATGCTCTTTTTCCACCCTCGCTCAAAAATAGTTTAATAATTCTCTAGAACTCCTTTTTAATTCTTTTGTTTTAAAGGAAATTTAAAGGAGTTTTAACTAATTCTACAGGAATGTCAGATAACTCTTTGCCTTCTGAAACATGGTAGTCAGAGAGGAAATAACTATTGATAAAAGTTAGAGAATATTTATATATATATATTAAAAACTAGTCGCCTTCAGCGACCAGCTGGTTCACGATCCTTGTAAAATATGACTTTATGAAACTCTCGCTTGCACGGTGGCGTTTCCCTCCCCCCCCCCCCCCACTTCTATTTTAAAATGTTTAAAAAATAAAGTTGCTTTTAAATTTGAATTTTCTTGAGTTTACATTTCTTATGTACATATATATGCAGGGGTGCAGAAAATGTTCAAACCTCGAAATTTCCCCCAAACACAGTATAAATTTCCCTCAATAATGCAAAAATCTACTTTGCTATACAAAGTCATTTGTTCTATGTAATAAATCTTTAAGAGAATAAGTATACAGTGTAACATAAAAATATCGCTGTTAGTGTATAAGCACTTCAAAGTAGCAAATTGTTATTTTCGATTTACATTTTTATTTTCTCTTAAAAAAATATTCAAAATTTCCCCAGTCAGTTTAAATTTCCCCCGAACCTTGTTCGGACATATTCTGCACCCCTGTATGTTTAATGAATTCTAAGGTCTAGTGTTTCATCATTGCTCTCGGGAATTTTTTACTCATATAAAATATCAATATTTTAAGGTTATCCTTTCTAAATTATTTTTTCTATAATATATTATGGAAATGAAATATCAGAAATTATAATAATTAGATTAAAAAAAAAAAAAAGATCTATTTCCATCTTTTCTGAACAAAATTTTCAAGTGATAAAAGTTAGTTTTTAAATAAACTCTGATAATTTGTTAATTTTAAAAGATTTTTTTTTTCCTTAGATGGCGCCACAGTATAAAATTCTGAAATACAATCCTGTGTAAGGAAATTTTTGGCGAAAATGCACATGACCAACAGTAACCAATAAGAATTCGCGAATTGGTTTATTTTAATACACTGCCTTGTAAAGTATGAATCAATGAATTAATCTATGATTGAGCTTTAATTAGGTGTCTGCCATACACATATGAAATATTAATGTCGTCTGCTCGATCTTTATCCTTGATATTCATATTGCACTGCATAAAGAGAAAGGAATATTTCTGTTCCGATTTGGTTCAAAATTTTCTCGTGCATGCCCAGATCGTACGATTTTGGTCTTTCAGAAAGTGCTTTGTGTTTTAATATTATAGATGCATGATATTATGTCATTTGTTGAATAAAATATTGCTACTGGTTATGAAATTTCGTACAGTATGCAAACATTGACATCTTAATAATATTTTACACTAGCCGCCTTCGACGACCAGCTGGTTAGCGATCCTTGAAAAATCTGACTTCATGAAATTCACGCTCGGTGACGCCTTTTTCCCGTTTCAGTTCCTACAATAGCTTATTGACATGCAGTGCAAATAGCTTTATTGAAAACTATAACTATGGTAAATTCTCGCTCGATAGCGTTTCAATATCTGAAACCGCCTGTTCGCTCACCGTGTTATGATCTTTAGAAATTCTGACTTTGGTAAAGTCCCGCTCAGTGAAGCCTGGGAAACCTTATCCTCGTTTTAGAACTTTATGGTTAGTTAATAGTGGTTGGTTTATAGAAATAATAATAATAATAAATCTGTAAACAACATCATGATACCTTTATTATAGCTAGCCGTCTTCAGCGACCAGCTGGTTCACGATCCTTGAAAAATCTGACTTTATGAAACTCCCGATCACTAGCGCCTTTTTCCCATTCCTGGTCTTACAACAATTTGACCTTTATTATAGTTTCCCTGGGCAACTTTTTAATTTTAATAAAATAAAAGAGATCTCGCCAACATGGCAGCAAAAATTTAAAAGTCGCCTTTGGGGTCCTTTATTAAAACTGTACCTGGGGAAATATGAAAACTAAGTTAACTACATTAATAGTTTCATCTTTGACTTTTTACTAATCATATCCCTGGTTGAAAGATAGTTTTCTTATGACTCGCAAAGCTCAATTGCGATGACGATATTACAGTAGTACAAAGACAGACACCAAAGTAAAAGGGAACGTTTCAGAAAATTTCAGAGTGGAGGGCTGATTTTTTTTTTTTTTTTAATACCAACTATGTGAAAAATGCCAGAGCTGGGAATCGAACCCGGGCCTTCCGCTTTACGTGCAGATGCTCAAACCATTGAGCTACCCTGGCTGATTACCAGCCAGGCATTTCTCACATAACATTCGTTGGCAAAGCGGAAGGCCCAGGTTCGAATCCCGGCTCTGGCATTTTTCACATAGTTGGTATTAAAAAAAAAAAAAAAAAAAAATTAGCCCTCCACTTCAAAATTTTTCTGAAACGAACCATCATGGTTGATGAATAAATTTCAAAATTAAAGTAAAAGGGAACTTTTTGTTTTCTCCACCACTATTTGAATAAAACTGCACTCATAATTAGATGGTTTGGCTATAAATAAATTGTATCCAAATAGTGGTGGAAAAAAAAAAAAAAAACTTGGACTTTTGCGCCAGATTCTTGATTTATGTTAACTTTAATTATAAATTTAAATAAAACCAATGTATAAATATAAATATTTACATAACATTGAACATGTCAAAGTAAAAAATATTAAAATCAAACTGCAGTTTTGGTACCATGAAGCATACTGCACTAAATACGTTGGCATTTTCAATGTTGTGTGAATATTTATATTTCTGTTTAATGCCAAGTCTGGTTATATATTCTAACAGTGCAATGTGCTAAAGATCTGCTGCTCATATTTAATAAATAAACTTTGTCAGCAAATACCATAAATTCAAAAAAAAAAAAAAACATTCGTCTCAGGCTTTTAGGTCTAAGTAATAGCACAACACTTTATCAGGTAAAAAAAAAAGGATGCACGAGTGTATGAAAGTGCCACTTGTGTCTACTGTTTTGCCTGATGAAGTGTTTTACTATCATTTTTATCCAAAACAATTGACTTTTTTTTTTTTCACAATTTATGTTTTATTACGAAGTTTTTCATGTACAGAAATCTTCAAACATTTCGAAAGACAATCTTTTAAAATTTTATACTTTACTAAAGCTGTACCAAGAATTTCATTTTTAACCCTTATGGAAGACAGATGTTTATCAATAAACTCAAAAACTATGAAAAATACAGAGTCAGTATAACAGAGAGATCAGTTTTTCAATGTACCAAAACTCACACATTAAAGGCAATTTTTAAAAGTTTATATTATACTTGAGCTAATATGTTATCAATGAATACTACAGTCAGCAGCAAAAGTATCCGAGTACTAGCTAATAATTCCGATATCAAAAAAGTGTAATAAAACTATTTTGTTAAATAAGTTCTTGTCGAATCGTGCATGAATGCGAGCTAGGATTCTTTAAAAAGAGACCCACAGAAGAAACACCATCCAGGCCTAGGACCCTTGTATAGTCAATTTACCATAAAAAACACCCTCCATTACGTGTAATGTTGTAAGCGGGGGGGGGGGGGGATCTTTTAAAAAAGATTTTCTTAAATGAAATCTGCTAGGTGCAAGTACGAGTAATTCAGTGAATAAATTGGGAAATTTAAATTGATATGAACAATCAGTGCAACTGTACAAGGGTTCTAAGGCTATATTTATGTGTTTCAGAGAAAACCATGTAAAACTCCAAACAGCTAAGATGAATGTGACTTGGGATCAAACCCAACACCTTCTTTCTTATGGTGATATCACACGCAAGATTTCGCTTAGCATTTTTACTAAACACAACACAGTCAACTTTTCTGAAAGACAATTGAAAAAGTTTATTACCCACTGACCTCGAATCTTCTAAACACCACTAATGCATATTTCATGAATGGCAATTTAAAAAAAAAAAAAAAAAAAACTAATGGCTGTTTTCTTTTTCAGTTAAAAATATTGGGTGACCTTTTTTTTTTTTTTTTTTTTTTTCTGACTACTCTAATGTATAAAATTTTAGTCTAAATGTCAATGAAATAACACATTACAGGTGAAATTCATGGTAAATAGGGGTTATATAGAATGTGTGTATGGGGTGGGGAATACATCTATGAGAATTTTTTAAGGCATGAAAAAAGTGGCCATTAAAATTAATATATATTTAAATGCTTTATTTTGTCTTTTCTTTGGTTGTCTTGTGGCAAGAAGCTACTGCTAATTTTGCCCTTTAAATAATGTATATATATATATATATATATTTAATACAGAGTAAATAACAAAAAGAAATAATTATTTCTTTTATCTATGCACTAATGACGGTTAATAACTATTTATAATAGATTGTTTTCAGTTTTAATAAAATTATTACAAAAAATCCATATTGCTTAAATATATATATAACATATACATTATTTTGTTTTCCCTCACATCACAGATAAATTTCAAAACATTATTGGCTAATTTAATCTTAAATTCAAATGTGTCTATTAAATCAGTAAATAATTCCAAAATTATAAAAATTTCTCGTTAAAGTTAAACATTTTAAGGTAAATAATTGGTAAAATTCACAAATTAAATTCACAATAAAAATGGAAAACATATTAATAAACGAATAATACAACAATAGAAAGAATCAGATTAAGTATTATTGGGTATGATAAAACCTCCTAACACGATTGATGCAAAATATATAATACTGTATAATACTGCAAAATATAATACAGCAAATACTGTATTCGGAAAATATTCATGTTTTAGTTATAAAGCAATACAATTCGTAAGTATTATGAATAAATTATATCATGCCGTGAATTATAATCTGGAAATTTTACTAGCTTTATTAATCATATGATTTTTTTCCGTACAAATTGCGATCGACGGAACACTGATTGTTTTGGTCGAAGGGCCGATCACTTTCTGTTTAAGAAATATGGATCCGTATGATATCCTATCTGTTTATATGGCTTTAACAAGCTTAATTTTTAAATGTGTGTCTATTTTCTATCACAACCTGAAATATCTGCATTAACAGAACTAAATAAAAGCGATTTTAAATATCTATAAGTAAACACAACCATAGGAAATCAATGGTAGCAACTAGTGTTTCTCTCAACTTTCTGCCTACCGCTCCCGAGAGTTGAGATGTTTGTTTACCAACATGGAACTGCTCTATTGGGCTGCAAATATGCCAAGCCCGGAAGTCCTACTGCGCAAGCGTAGAAAACTGCCGGGTCTATAATATAGACCAGGCTGCCGGGTATCTAACCTCGGCCTTTACATTGCACCAGTGCCGCGCATTATTTAAATTTGGGGACATTTAGTGACCCCAAGTGCTCAAGGAAGGTTTGGGGACAAGTCCTGGAATTTCGAAGACTTATGGTCACCTTACTCTAGACGTCTGTCAAGCACGGTTGCATATGTAATAGCTCAGTAGTACCAAGCGTGATTTGTAGAACGAATCGTGAGTGAATACATTTACATTCACAAAACACAAAATAAATAAATCATAAATCACCCGTGAAACAAATCAACTAATAAAAAAAAAATAATATAAGAAAAAAGGAAAGTACGAGTTTTGATTAGTATGGAGATCGAAACAAGTAGATTGGAAGAAGAAGCTCGTAAAAGACGTGAAAAGTTAAAAAATTTAAGAAGACAAGCTGAAAGTAATTCAAACTCTCAAAATGACACTTCTGAAGAATTACCTAAGTAATTTCTGTATTCACTAAAAAATATATTTTTTTTTCATCTTTAAAAATTAATAATTTGTAATTAAAATAAAATAAAGTCATTTTTGGTAATACTATTGTTTAAACTGAATATGTATTGCAATTTAACAGCTGCAATGAATAATAAGGAAGTACCACAGAACTGGCGTTTTAAAGTGATAATTACAAAATTTTGAATAAACACCATAGTAGTAGAACCTGTTACACAAGATTAACAGACTTCACAAATAGATTGAGCGTAGTGAAAATTGCTGAGATTTTATTTGTAGAAGAGTGTAACGGGATTAATTATAAAATCAAATGTACTATGATAACTTATCTTAGAAAAAATTTGGCACATTTTAAATAGTCTTAAGCATTTAAAGATTTATTTAAGCAATCTGCTAAAATCAGCAAACATTATAAATAAAATTAATTTACTCAAGTTGTATATCGAATTAAACCTTATAAAATTCTCTTTAAAATGGGGGCAGAAGCCTCTTAATATTTAATAGAACTTGAGAAATTTTAGATTGAAAATGTTCATGTAACATTTTGTAACAAAAATAAAATACTTTTTGGGGCATTAGACTCGTCTGATAATCTGGAAATACAAATAGGTGTATATTAACAATTTGACAATATCTGAATCCAGTACCAATAAACAAAAAAGTACAGAAAATAATTTATTTTAATTAAAAATTCTGTATTTAAAAAAAAAAAAAAAAAAAATTAGAATAGACAGTCAAATCTTGTTAACATGAATCTCAAGGGAAATGAAATATTTGTTCATGTTATCAGTTGTTGATGCTATCAGTAACTTAGAAACTAATCTTCATTTTGACGGGGATTATGGAAACTGTTCGTGTTAAAAGGTATTCATACTTACAAAGTTCGACTGTATATGTTAAAAATATATTGTGCTTAACATTTGAATTTTCATGTAAGTATCATTATGTATATATATGTTACCGCTAAAGTGCAGAAATCAGTTAATCTGCAGATTAGCTAGGTAATCTGCACATTAACTAGGGCAATCCGTTAAAATGAGGAAAATTTTTTCATTTCTCAAATTACGTAGGTAATCTGCACATTACTTACTAAGCACTCATTGAAGTGAAAATAAGATCTCTGGTGTTGTAATTTTACAGCATGCTGTGTTGTATTTGCTTTTTTCATTCGGGGAAAAAAAATAGTTTTCTTTCCTTTCCTTTCTTTACTTAATTTAATCTGTATGTGTTTTAATTTTTATGTCTTTTAAAGTTATATTTGTTTTAACTTTTTTATTTATTTCATCTTTTTTATTCTGTCAATATAAGTTTGAAGATGTTATGCATTTTTAATATGAAATATAATAACTTTACTAGCTTTCAATAAATTCTATTTTATAAATGAATGTTAGCATTGTAATACAGTAACGATTTCTTTTCAAAATAAAAATATTTAACTATTTAAATTTAAAAAAAAAAGTTTTATTAACAACTTACATTGCTATTACTTTTTTTTTTTTTTTTTTAAAGTTATGCACCAATTTTTAATTCGCTGAAGAAATATTAAATTAGATGATTCAGAAGCATTATTTAAGAAGTACTTCAAATAATTAAAACTGCTTTAATAATTTTTAGAACGCATGAAAATTAAAATGACTGTTTTCCAATGCTTTATTAAGCTATATTTTGCAGCATACATATCTGTACTGATAAGTATAGAGGATTTAAGTCCATATTCTTGATTTTTCAGGAGACGAAAAATAAAGTTAAACTAACTAAAAACTAATCAGAAGAATCGATTAGGAAAAAGTTATTATGTTGATTTATACCCTTTATACCATTCAGTGATTGTCAACCTTCATTTAATAAAGGGGAAAAAAGTGAATTAAATATTTTATACCAAAGATTAATGCTAAATTTGTGACTTGAATCTTTTTTTACCAATGGATTTTCTCAAAGACTAAATGACATGGATTTAAATCCTTTATACTAATCGATAGAGAATTTTTTTCTGAGTCTAATTATGTACTTGATGCAAAATCGACATTGTTTGACTTAAATCCTTTATACTTATCAGTACAGATATACTGTACAAGTTTAGCAAATATATTAATTTTACAAAAAAAAAAAAAATTATTAACACATTTTATGTGATAAACTACAACGAAATTATCTAAAAAAGTGAATAAAATAAAAATAAAAATGTAATCATGATATATAAAATATATAAAGGAAACTTGAAATTGAAAGAAACAACAACAATAACAACAAAATATAATGAAATGCTAAAAAATGCATAAAAATTTCATATTAAGTATTTATTAAAGAAAGCCATAATATTGAATGCCATATTTTTCAGAGTTAAAAATTAATACTTTTTTTTTCAGTAAGTAATAGTAATTTAAATCAATTTTTAAATCAATTAGTTTTAAAAAGTTGTGTTTTAATAGTTTTATTTCGGGAGGAAATAATTACTGTGTTGTAAATTATAATATTTATAATTCAAAATGAAGTTTCACGAGATAGAACGTTTAATTAAGATTAGATTTCAATAATAAAATGCAGTGCAGACCCTTATCAAACTTATATTGACAGAATTAAAAAAGAGAAGAAATAAAATCAAAATTATAACAATTATAACTTACTTGTTACTTAAGTTTTGAGTTAGTCATAATAAAAACCTATAATAATCATGTCTTCGATGCTCCACGTTTTGCTTTTACCAATTATCATAGTGGAAAGGATGAAAGTTTTAGTTTGAGTTTGTAGGTCATTCGCTTATCTGTATCACATGACTGTTTGACGTCATAGTAGTGAATGTAAAAAAACTAAGGCTCGAAACAAACATTTGAACTTTAACCACATAGAAGCCGCTAATCTGCAGAGTACCTAGTTAAAATGCGGAAAACTCTTGATTCCACACTTTAATGGGTCATTTTAGGTAATCTGCACATTAATGGATTTCGAGCTTTAACGGTAACACATATATATATATATATATATTGGATTTCAAGATATAAATTAAAATGTGATATGATAAATATCTCTTATATTATTACTTTTAATGAAACTTAAAATATTTTCTTGTTCATACTTTTATTTATGCTTTAGACCAGTATTTAGAAATTATATTCCTTCTGATGAAGAGTTAAGGCTTAACCAGCTGCCAAGAGCCAAACCTGAATCAGGTAATAACTATTGTTTTTTCTATTGTAGAATTTATGTGTTTATTATGACAAAGCTCATTACTAAATGTGACTTATTCTAGGTGGAGTTATCCCCTCTGAGGAGGATCAAAATTGTGATGGCATATCTTCAGACCATCCTTAGGGATGAATCCTAAACCATCACTATTTGCCGACCGTGTAGCTGTAGTGTAACTTTAAACTTACTCAATTTCTGTGCAGGGTTAACAAGACCCTTTACCCCATTTACCCTTTAAATAAAATAATTCTGCCCCATTGTCCCTTGTTTCAGTTTGCATGCCTCGACACTAGAGGTCAAGACTCACGGTCGCCACTCGCCACATGGCGACTTAATTTGAAAAAGTGGCGATAAAAAAATTTGGTATGATCGCCATTTTTTTCCGAGAATTCGCGAAAATATTTCTTCCGAAAAAAAATCAGATACCGTTCGTTTAAAAAAAAGAAATCCCATTTACGATCAGTGATTGTTAATGGGATTTTGATGATGATCGCGCCTTCCGATTTCCAATCTTTTTCCATCCACAACATAAATGTCAATATTCATTTAAAACTTGCTTTATGAGATTCTAGAACCTAGAAAGAAATAGAATTGTTAAATATTTCTTGTTTGTGTAATTATTTTTTGCCTCTCTCCCCCTTTTCTTATTTCCAACTAGCAATCGCCGATCAAATGTTCTGCAGTTGTTTCGCAGTCTTTCTTCATCCATAATATAAATGGCAATATTCATTTTAAACATGCTTTATTAGATTCTAGAAGTAAAATTGAGAATTTAATATTTCTTATTCATGTAATTATTTTTAACCCCCCCCCCCTTTCCGCATTTCTAGATAGTGATAAATGATCAATTCTAGAAACAAAGCAATAGAAGTGCTTAATATTTTTCACATACATAATTATTTTTAGACTTAACTTGATGAATATATTTATTTTTTCTCAACTAAATTATATATTTATATTCCATATGTATAACAAATGTGTAAACAGGGGGGGTGGGGGATGAAAAATAGATTTTTAGGTACAAAATTTTTTTCTAAATTAGTTTGAGAAAATTAATGCTCAGTTGATTTCGTACATGTTTAAAACTGATAATTAAATACTATATAGATATATATTTTTTAATATATGAGTAAGGTACATACATAAAAATTTTATTCTATGTATGTTTGAAAATTTTGTTTTTCTGATGGTATGAAATTTTTATAAGGTTTTATGTGGATATAAAAGTAACTGCAGTTATATTAAAGAATTTTTTGTGTTAATGAAATAATCCTGAAAATATTTAAAGTAGTTAAAAGCTATATATGACTGTTTAGATAGTCAATTTATTGAAAGTGATGCTAATAATGTCCAACCAATCATGTTTACAGAAAATTTTCAGCAAATTTATAATTTTAGCAATCACATGCCAGTTAATAAAAATGTACTTCTGATCCCAGGAGCAGAAAGTGCTTAAAACTGTGACACACGTCGCAGAACAATTGAGGCTTTTGCAAAACATTTAATCTATCCCCTAACTAGATGATGTTGATACAGCTAACATTCTAAAATTAATAAAACCTAGATATGTTCAACTGACTTGTAAATCTGTTAGCATACTAGAAAATTGCTGGAAACAGTCATTGTTTCAATGTATAGACAAAATTTATAAACATTTTGTAAGTAGTATATCCGCATTAATGTGACAATATTAATGCCAAAAGCCATTGAAAAAATTGCAAATTATGGGTGTATTCCTCAGTTTTAGATTATAAAAATTTTAATTCATGTTTTATTATAAATGTGTAATAAATATATTACTAATAAGTATTATTTTTATGCTTATTTTGCATTTTACTGTGCTTTGACAAATTTGGACAAAATACCTGCAGAACATCTCCAAATTTTAATGTCTCGTTGCAGAACATCGGATATAATTCTGCTCCTGGGCTTCTGATAATAGGCTAGTACAGATTCTTTGCCTCCCCACCCCCTCCTCAGACTCAAAATAATTTCATTTTCCTCTCATTCTGATCATAATTATTTTCCATTTGCTGATGGAAATGCCAGACTAGACGAAATTTATTAAATGAATCAAATTTTTGTATTTCTTTTGCAATGGGACATAAAATAAATATTCTTGTAAAACACAAATTTTGTATGAGAAGTCACATTGTCAGATCATATCATCATTATAGCCTGCTGTTTTCCCTTAGCAAAATGCATGTATTAATATTTATCTATGAAAGTCTATATATTTTCCCTCATTACTAAAACTTTGAATTTTAAAGTCTTCTTTCTAAATACTATAGTTATTAATAGCATTTAAAAAAAGCTGGATTACATGCTATTATAACTACATGCTTATAGAACTCAATCTTAAAACACTAACAAGAATAAAATCATAAGCATTCAGTGGAAGTTCAAACGAGGTCATATCTTCCCTCAAAAACTCTTTTTATTTCAGATATTGAAAATTTTAAACTAGAGAAATGCGTAAGTAAAAAAAAAAATTAATACCTTTTTTTTTTTCTATTGGCAGAAATACACACATATATTATATGTACATGTTTATTGTATTATTAAATGACTAATAATACAATAGTCATTTAATAATAGTGACTATTGTATTATTATTAAAATACAATAAAGAGCATTACTTCTTAATTTAATTTTCTGACCATATAATTTGTGCTTTTATGCTTTTATGCACACACACACACGCACATATATATGTATATGTAATGTGTATGAATCCGATGTATAATGACGACGACTCATGAGTGGCCAGTGAGTTCATCATGTCCAGTGGCCACTGGCCACTTCTAAAAATTTTAAGTCTTGACCTCTACTCGACACCTGAAAATTATAATTTTTTTAGAATATTATTTATGCTTTAATAGAGTGTTTGTAATGATATACATTAAGAAAATAATAACACTAGATTGATTGGTGCTAAAAAGAACTTGCATATGAGATATGTATTGATCCAGAAACAGGATGACATTAAAACAAAGCAGTAAAAGAGAAGATCAAATTAATTTTTAACAGGAAAGAAATGTTTGCCAGAGTTTCTCTTTTTAATTTTGTCAATTAACTGTAATTGAATATACATTTTGTCAATTAGTAGCAAAATGATCCTATATTTTATTAATCTTATGTAAGATTATCACATGTATTTATGTTATCAGTATACTAAAATAAGGAGGATTTATTTTTATTTATAATAAAAAAAATTGCATATTACAGCAATGAGTTTTCAAAGTAACTGTAACATTTTGATAAATGGTGAAATGATCATTTATTTCGGCAACTGCTCAAAGAAATATTGCATAGTTTGTTGATCAGTTCTGTTATTTGGGGAGGGGGGGGGGGTGAGGATGTAACTTTATTAATTGTCTAAGAAAAAATGACATTTTATCAATTAGCAGTAAAAAAGGGAGAAATATAGGAACTAACTACAAAGTGATAAAAGATTTTACAAAATTATATTTTTTCACAAAAACAGTACAAACCAAAAGAAAAGGGTTTGATATTTTGTTTGAGGTAATTTTGGTAATTAGATGCAAAAATATAGGATATTTCAGCACAGGGCCGAAACTAGGATTTTTTTCTCCCAGGGCAAGGAGAGATTTTGGCGCCCTCCCCCACCTCCAACCAGGAATTAAAATTTCAAAGGAAATTTTACAAAGTTTTTATGGCCATTTTATTTTCAAGTGCATTCATAAGAAGTAAATATTGAATTTAATTCAAATTTTTGATAAATTTACAGATTTTGAAATGTATTATGATTATATTTAACGGATGTGTGTGTTTGTCTGTATGGGGCACAAATACTGTAGCTAATTTATGAACTGCATGTTCGGAATTCCATGAAACCTAGTGTGCAGTTGAATTCTGACATAAACCGATGATGTCTAGTTTTTGATATATATCGCTCGACTTGTGGCACTTTAATGCCACGTTTTCTTACAGTTATATCTCAGCATCTCCAAGACGGAATTTAACAAACTTTATACATTATATGCTTGTTATGAAAAACAGAGTTTACAAAACAAAACAGAATCGCAACACGTGTTTCGTGTCGAAAAACTTAGCATGACACTTCGCCAGGTGTAAAAATGTACAAGCACAAGTAGAGCTATAACCAGCCGATTTTTATTTTAACGTATATGTTTTATATCTTTATAACATTTCTTGAAAAAAAAAAAAAAGTTTGAAGTTGTGAATCAAAGCATTATTTTAGGGGAAAAGAAAAAAAAAGAAGAAGAAAAGCGTATTTTATAGAGAAAGATTCAAATTAAGCTACAGTTATTATTTTTATTTATTTATTTATTTTTACTGGTTTAATGATAGTTTCTTTTTTTTTTTTTTTGTCCTCTCTCTCAAATTAATGGTATTTATAAATGACAATTCTAAAACAAGCGAATGTAAATTTCATATTCAATTATTTTGAAAACTGAAATTTTGAGTGAATTTAAAATGATATTTTGAATATTATAGTCGTTACATCAACTATACATAGCAGAGAAATAAACAGACAAATATTTAAGTTTTTAATAAAGATGCATAAATTAATAGATATGAACAAGTATCTAAAAACTACTCATATCCATCAAGTACGAACTAACCGTTAGCTGTCTAAATACACTGCGCTGCAAAAAAAAAAAAAAAAAAAAAAAATTCGAGCCTGGATACCATTCCTGCTGATTCTCATGTAAAAGATATCCTGAATCCGAATAAGACCCCCATTTTGCCCAATCACCCACCGTTTTCTCAGGATGCCACCCTTTCTGTTACTGTTTACTAGTTTTATGGCCATATATTTGATTTGGAGAATGGAAAAGAATTATTTTAATACTTTAAAATAAAAAAATATAATGTATAATAAATAATAGTAATATTTGATTAATAAAATATAAAAAATGTAATTTTTAATTTTAGTGGCAAATCCCCCTCCTCCCCCTAAATTTTCCCCTTGCTGCAAATGTTCATGTTTTAAAATTTTTCATTTCTGTAGCCCCTCAAAAGACATTTAACAGTTAAAACAAACCCTTCATCCCTTTCAAATCAAATTTATAGCCATAAAAATACCGGGAAATGATAGAATGTCCCCAAAGAATGTGTCCTAAAAATAGGAGAGTGTCCCCAAATAATGGTGGTAGGGCAAAATGGGCGTCATAAGCGTATTCAGGATTATTTTACATAAGAATTTGCAAAAATGGTGTTGGGGCCGATTTTCATGCAGAGCAGTGCCATTTGTAGATAATCTTTTTCAGGAACTAAAATAGAAAGGCAGGTTCTAGTCTGTGAATATTCTCGGAAACAATCTAAGAAAACTATTATTAGAACCACTAACTTAATGATAATAGGATAATATACACCACAAAATAAGAATATCGTTTGTTCAGAAATAATATTCTACAGCTTTTTACAGAATCTCTCGTCGGCAAATGCATAGCTTAGAGTTCAACAGAATTCACTCCTGTGCAGATAGCCTACTTTTGCACTCTTTGACAAACAATTAGCGGTGAGAAACAATGCATAATATATAAAAAAAAATAACTTCGATAAAACTGAGAAAGGGCTTGCTGATTTTGGCAATCCTGAACTATTTTCTGCCAAATTTGATCGCTAATCTCGTGATGTCACTAAATTCATCACCAATGTAGATGACAACTTGTCGCAGAGTGAATGCTTTGGTGACAAAGTTGGCAACCTGGCATTAATTTTGGTGAAAAATGGTGGTTTAATATTGCCGAAACTTGGAAGCTGGCATGATCTATTGTTTTCTTGCGCAGAACTAGCTTCATCAAAAGTTCTAGAAATCACTAATGAGAATATAAAAAGGAAAGAGTCATTACTATAATTATGTTGACAAGAGCCTGTCTATTTCATTACGTATTACTTTATACATGGTATTACAGTTAAAAGGGAAATAGATGGCAGATTTTTTCACTTCCACGGAAATGGGCATTAGCGGCAACCGGCAAATTCTGCGACTTGGTGAAAGATTTGGCAATTTAGCACCCAAATTTGGCGAAAAGTTGAAGTTTAGGGTAGCCAAAGTTTAGAAGATCTAACTTCAATAGAAACCGACTTATAAAATTTTCCAGGTTAATTCATTAGTTTCTAGAGTAGAACTATCTCGAAAATTCTATAAATCACTAGCAAGACTGCATGAGTTCAGTGTCTATTTCGACTGCTAGCTGAGCGTATATCTCTAAGAACGTTAAGCATTTGGTCATTGTTCTGAATTAGTAAAATTCCTGTTCTGTGTTGTAGGCTGTTCATGATTACGAAAAACTAGTTTATTCGATTGCTTCAAGAATAATCATTGGTTATTGACTTTTATTTGGCTGTTTCCAGAATATTCATTAAATAAAATGCATTCATGCAGAACCTACAAGTCTTTAGGAATTACTTTCTACGTGTAAGAATGTCAACAAATTTTATAACTATCAATATTCACACTAATATTAATTTCTGTTAAAATCTGTATGACGGAAAGTTATATATAATTGCAAAAAAAATTGTATTTTCGGTCATCATGGATATAATATTTGTGGATATTTCAAAAGAGAAAGGTGCACAGAAACACCAAAATGAGAGATTGACAACAACTGTTGTAACAAACTTAGATGTGAAATTGCAACGTTCTACAACTAATCGTTTTTGAGTTATACGAGATACACATATGTACACACAGACGTTACAAAAAATCGCATAAATTTGTAGTTATCACAGAAGTGGGAGTTCATGTCAAGACCTAAATTGGTAAATAACAATTCCAAATATAAATTTGCAATTCTCTATGACTATTCCTGTATGAGCTATGCTATACACAAAATCCATTTCGCGAATTGGTTTCACAATACTTCCTTATGCTTAGAATAAGGAAGTAAAAAGTATAGTAAAAGTACAGACATTTTATTTCATTGTAATATTTATAATTATACATGTTAGGAGGTAGTGGTGGCTTTAGTTGTCATAGTACTTTGATAGGGACTTGCTGAGCCTTGTGAATGATAGCTCCTAACTGAATTATTAACTAGTTATTTTGCATTCTTTTTGCCCCTTTATTTTTAGTGCACTGGATTGTTTTATAACATTATGGCCTTATTTTGACATGCTTATTTTAATAGTCGCACTTTTAATAGTCACGACGGCGCCCTGAGCAAACTTTTTTTTTTTTTGCTTTCTTATGAATCATAATTTCTAAAGAGCCTTCTGAAGTTTAATCAAATATACTATGTATTTTTCAACCATTTACTTTTTAAAAACCTTGGCTGAAATTCAGGGACCACTTGTAAATTACTCTTCTTCGATTGCGAGAATATTTTACCACACTCACTAACTTTAAAAGAATATTGTTAGTCTTGGAGAACACTCTGTCCACCATGCTTTTTCTTGTAAATGTATTCTCTTATCTATTAATCTTCTTTCAACTTTTTTTTTCTTTGTTCAAATTGCCCTGACTAAAAGAATTTGACTTTTTTATTCTTTTTCTTCCTTTCTTTTCTTTCCTTCTTCCTTCTTTTTTTTTTTAATGTGTAAATAAGGCGACAAACCAGCCTTTTTCGGCGCCCTTCTCCATCTGGTGCCTGGGGCAAATGCCCCGCTTGCCCCCCTCTAGTTTCGGCCCTGTTTCAGCAAGCAGGAAGTCACAGCATAGCAGCGGTACTTCGGTAGAAGATATATATGCCAAAAGCTAATCAGCACCAGTTTAACTCATATCAGAACCAACCAGGGGCGGATCCAGAAAGCCTTTTTGGGAGGGGCGATATAGAATTATATATAACCAAGGGTCACACTCCCCACCTTTTTTTTTTAAGGACACTTTTAAAGATGAAAAAAATTTCATCTTTTAGCCACCACTATTTTTATTCAGTAATCTCTATTTTATCTAACTTCGACATATTACTATGAAAATACTATAAAGGTATCTCTATAAAAATAGTGGTAGCAAAAAAGGTGAAAATTTCTCATCCTGGAAAGTGTTCTGGGGAAAAAAAAAGGTGAGGAGTACGAAATTTGTATATATTTGATATAATACTGTTTGTAAAATATTTATATTATTATCATTTATAACTTACTTAAGTAACAATTTATTCACGTTTTCAGCTAATTGCTAATCATTATTTAATAATGATTAATCTTAATAATGAGTTAATCTTTTTTTTAATTTACATGAAGGCAGCTATTAAAAGAAAACATTCTATTTTTATGATATTGGTATGACTTATTTTGTTAATTTTTGATAACAATTTTAATTTGTTTAAATTTTTTTTTTATTATATACAATATGTATAATGTATCTATTAATTGCTAAATATTAAGGTTAAATTTTATTACGATAACTATCATTTATATATGTTTATATATATATATATACAGTTCCCGCCACTTATTAAAATCACATTTGTTCTGAGCCAAAGTGATTTTATTAAGCAGCTGATTTTTATATCCGACAAACGTTCCTGCACTTAAGGAAAAAATATTACTTCCCTAAATTTAGAAAGAAACTTCAAAGGTAACAGATAATGGAATTAGTAAACAGTATTAATTAATTTTTGATAGATAATTAATTTATTGATCCTTCAATATAAGTAAATTAAACACATTCCACGTTCCCATGTGCTTTCCTTTGAGGAAAATCATCATTAATTGTCAAAAATTCATGCTGTTCTTATAAATTTAGAATTTTTCCATTTTTAAATGTCATGAATTATAGTAATTTCAAAATAAGAACTAGAGATTGCTTTTTAATAATTAGAAAAAAAAAATGTATCATTTGAAATAAAATTTGTAACTTATTACTGCGCTTTGAAGAATATGTTCCTTGAAATTGTTATGGAGATAAGTTATGAGGCATGTTTAATTTGTAACTGTGCTGCAAGTGTAAAATTTCCCATAATGAGCGATAACGAAGGTTTTGTTGTGCTTTAATTTCTTTTTCTATTTAAAATAAAACAATGTAAATAAATTTTTTTAGTGTGCATAAATGATATTTTTGGCTGCTGAGGAGATATTTTTTAGTTTATTAACCGGTGGCTTTAAAAGTAGTTCGTATTGATTTGATTCCGGTCCTGGCAATTTGATCAGATTAAGCGGCTGATTTTATTAACCAGTGAATTTATTAAGCTGTGGTTACTGTATATATATTAATCCTCAAAGATTTCAATACATTTTAGTCATTAAAATGCATTTTTCATTATTTATAGTTGATGAAGAAATAAAAAGTCATATTGAAGCTGCTAAACCAGAACCTTTGGTGGATGAAGTTGTATGTTAATTTTATTATCAGTTTTTTTCTTTTTTAACTTATATTTTTAGGGAAAATCAAGTTTTTAATCTCTGTTTGAGGATTTTTAATTTTATTATTATTATTATTTCAAAAACTAGGCTATCCAGGCTTACTTTCAGGAGTTGCTAACTTCCAAGCAACACAATGTATGAGCATGTTAGTCAAAATATCAAAATATGAAATAAATGTTGAAGCAAATATTTCAATTTCAATAGTTATCAGCAAATGCTTTAAATATATATGACTCCAATAAAAAAAAAAAAAAAAAAAAAAAAGTTTCATGTGTTTTATTTTTTTGCATGTAAATATATATTGCTTTTTAACCATGGGGTCATTTTTTGCAGATTTGATAAAAATCTTAAATCAAATATGTTACCAACTTCAATTTTTTTTTTTTTTTTTTCATGTTTATTATTCACATGTTTATATAATATATTGCCTCTTAACCATGATGTCATTTTTCACTGACTTTGGAATACTCAAAATAACTGAAAGATAAAATCGAAAATTGAGCTTTGTACACATCAGATTTTTTAAAGATATACCTGTGTACAAATTTTAGTGGATTTAATACCCCTTTCTATGTGAAAACTTGATGACAAACTTACACACAGGCCATTTTATTATTAGTAAAGATGAAAGAATGATTATGTCAGATACCTAAAATTCAATAGTATCTATTCTTAACAGATTTCAGTAACATCAAAGGCTACCTATAAAATAAAAATTAATTTCATTAATGATGAAAATGTTTCAAGTCTTAAAGACTATATTACACTAATAACTTTTATCGGGAAAAAAAAAAAAAAAAAAATAAGCAAATGTAAATTAGAAAAGCATGCACCTATTACTTTAGCTTGAAATAAGAGCAAGTGGAAAAAATAAATAGTAATCACAAGTGCAGCATAAACATGCAGCTCACTTTCAGTGTCTATTTGAATTAAGATATAAAAATAATTAATAATTTAGTTCAGTGTTCTTTATGTATGAAAAGATATATAATAATTAGTTTTAATTTAAGAAAAACACTATTAAAAATTATAGATCACTAATAAGTCATAAATTTTGCTTGTAAATTTTATTTCACTGCAAGAAACTTGATCGTACAATAATAATAATAATAAAAACTTTAATTTTTGTAAATGTAAATATAATTTTACTTCAACTGTAATCAAGAAATTATATATTAATTAATTTCTAGATATCTGGAACTGAGTTAAACTTGTTAATTATAAGATAATTAACCAATTATCTGTTATTATTAACCAAGAAGGTGTTAACAAGCTCTCTGGTGGTAAGTATAGGAACTACAAAATTAAAAACAAGCTCCACAGCATCGGAACTCAATTTTTTGACATAATCTAGTTGATTAAAGTCTTTTAAAGGAGAAACTTTTTTAAACCTGTATAAAAACATAATTAAGAAAAAATATATATATATTATAAATGTCTTATTTCAAGTCCTCCATTTAAGCTTTTCCTAAATATGTAATCTTGCGTGAAACAATAGAAATTATGGCCAATGAGTGAACATGCAACAATTTAGAAACAAGTCAGCAATTGGACGAGAGATGGTGCTCCTTATTAAACGCAAAAAACATCAGGAAAAGTAGCAGTCAACAAGGAAAGCTCACTGAAGTTGGCTGGGCACCTGGCCGAAAAGTTTAAATAGAGGACTTGAAGTAAGGCATTTATAATAAAAAAAAGAAAGCAACATAGAACTGACATTTTAAAGCTGCTGCTTTGATTGCAGCACTCATGCCTACTTTGTTCATCTGACGAAGGGTCGTGTTTTCTTTCAATCCGAAACAATTGTTGTGAATTTATTGCATTTTATGGTGTTTATTCAAAGTTCTGTACTTATTATTCATTTATAATTGTTTTTAAACAAATGATGTAGTTGCTTAGCCAAATTATGGCTATTTGGGTCTTAAGGGCAAAGCCCAGATTTTGCAGTGAATCAGCAATGCAACAGCTTTTTCGAGTCATGTAGCAAAGTTTTATGGGACTTAAAGCAATTTCCCTGCTCAAAATACCTAGCTATGATCAAGACTGCATACCTGATTTATCATATTATTGCTACAATAAAGGATGTTTCATCATACAAATTAAGTGTTGTCAGTTCCTTTAAAGACAGTCCCATTTAATTCATATACATACATATATATATATATGTAATCTTTATACTATAATTTACTGTGATAAATATAGATTACATTTTTTTTTTCAGTATTCATAAATGAGATATTATAATGCTAAATATTATATTATGTTAAACCATAACTTATAAAAATACATATCTATATACTTTTATGTATAAAATGTTGCATAGTTATATATTTGTATTTGCATTTTAGGATTTAGCAAGCTTAGCACCTCGGAAACCTGATTGGGATTTACAAAGAGATGTTGCCAAAAAATTAGAGAAGTTAGAAAGACGAACACAAAAAGCTATAGCTGAATTAATACGTGAGTCTTAATTTTCTTAAAACCATATGCTTTTGTCCGTTTTTCTTTAGAATTTAAGCTAGCTTAATGTTCACCAAAAATGTCATAAATATTTTATTAAATTCCCCCCCCCCCACATGTACAATTTGACAAGTTAGAATAATTTAATTTGCTTAATAGGATCGGCATTTTTAATTGAATAATAAACTTACAAGACTAATCAGTATTTAATTTAACCAGTATTGCAACACAGTTTATTATTCAAATCTGCCTGAATTGTGACAGAAAATTTTTCTGTACTACAATACATTTTATCTCTGTTGGTTATTTTCTCTAATTGATCATTATAAAGCATGTAAATCAAACCTAGCTTGTTTGATATGCTGTCTAATTGAATTTGTATGTTAAAAAATGTCATTTTAAATTTAAATATATTTTTTATTCACTGAATTATTGAAAAGTTTTTTTTAAATAATACATTAAGAAAATAAAAATGTATCAAGAACTGAATACTTATGCAATATGCATGATTTATTTTTAGCTTCTATATACATAATCTACATTAAATATATGATACAGTACATATAGTAATTGTACAGTCCTACTTCTTGGAACCAAGGCCTGAATTTAGTATGATGTGGTCCTGAGCAAAACTGGTATTCTGGGCCTCCTAAAAACATGAGAAAAATTAATTTGTTACACAACAAATGTTGTGCATGCAAACGCTGATGCAAATATTGAGATGCTATAAATGACTTAAACAATATTAATAAACACATAAAATTGCTTAAAAAAGAAAAAAAAAAAAAAAATCCTGATAGTGCAGAAATTGTAAAATATACACCCTACAGCACCCCTTCTTCCCAGTACATTCTGAAAATGTTCCTAGGGATATCTAATCCATCCAGTGGAGAAGGTGTTCTGTTAGGGATAGCACTTAGATAGTAACTATTTTTTTTATATTGAGGCACACATTTTTATTTATTTATTTTTATGGTTGAAAAAAATCAGGCATTAAACAATAAATGTATTTAAGCTTAAGATTTCTTATGGTATTTTATTTTATTTATAAATAAAAGGTATTTATCATAAGTAAAGTCTAATATTTATTGCAAATTTCGATAATTATATAAGTTATTTGAAGAATATATTTTAAACAATATGAGGGTAATCAGATAGGTTAATACTAGTAATTTAATAGTGGAAATAACAGTTTAATGTGATGTGCTAGTGATAGGGTGTAAATACTGATATGTTTTCAAAAAATTTGCAGAATGCAATTCATAAATTCTGCTTTTTACAAAATTTTTGCAAAAAATATAATTTATTTCAACATATAATAAAACAAGAATGAAAAATCATGCAGTTCACATAGATTTTTAATACTTTTCAAATGTATGTACTCTTTGCCTGTGTAATCATAAACAAATGAACTGAAAAACAGACAGGTAGACTAACTGAATTTATAACCTCTCTTACATATTGTTGAAAAATGTCAAAAACGCTTAATAAAATCAAAAATGCAATTTTAGTAATTTCTGGTTATAGCTTTTAATGTATGTGAATATTTTTGTGTGCTCCTGTAAATCTTAATGTTAATCATAATGTATTCATACTATATTATTTTTTTTTGTGCATATGAATAATAAATGCCAATTTCATTATGATCTGTCTAAAATTAAAGTAATAAAGTATAGTTTATAGAAATACTTCTCATATAACACAATCCTTAGGAATTCTTTCAGGTGTCCTATATCAGATTACCAGATATCCTATATTCAGGTATCCTTATTTATTTAAGGGAGTTAGAGCATGGGCAAGCAGACATGTACAGACACTTTGGGACTTCAAAAGTCCCAAAATTTATAATCCGTCCCTGAGCTGTGGTAACCCGGTCAGTAGAGTGCCGAGCTCGTAAATGGAAGATTGTGGGATCGAGCTGGCCAAAGACTGTCGAGTTCACTAATATTGGCTAGAGCACATAAAGTCCGTCGTGGCCGCCATGTCCTCCATGTTCCCATTTAATAGCTCTGGAGTTCACCGAAACGGGGTAGCCATCACCTCCGAGAAGATTCAAAATTGTGATGGTATGTATCCGAACCATTCTTAGGAGTGCGTCCCAGACTGTCACCAGTTCGCCATACACTGTTAAAAATTTCAATTCAAACTTGAATCACTATAGTCGGCAGCAAAATTATTCGAGCGGTTGCAATAATGCCTATGTAAAAAAATAGACTTAATACTGTTTTGTTAAATAAGTCCTTGTCGAATCATGTTCTTAGACGGACTAAGAACATGAATCGAAAAGAATTTATTTTATAGAGCAGTATTAAGTGTACTTTTTTTACATAGAAATTATTGCTAGTGTTCGAATAATTTTGCTACCAACTATATATATGGAGTATCGTTATAAGCAATACCATAATATGGTTCAATCTCATTTTTAAGTTTTCTACTTCCTGCGATTGAATTTAAGTTGTACCAAAATTAGAGATACCATACATCCAGGGTTTAACTTGGCAAAAAAAATTACTTTAGCATTTTAGCGAAAATAGGCAAGCACTATTTTAGCTTTTTCGAAAGTTAATTAATTCTTTGGATACTATTGATTTCTTTTACTTAGCTTTGTTATCCTTCAGTTTTATTTTCTATTCCTTTTGTTCATTGATGATTTTAACCAAGCATCCATATTTGGGACATTGTGACTTTAAAAATATGAATCAGGGAAACTATGTTTTGATTTTAACAATAGAAAAAGAGGTACTCATATATGTGTAAAATGAAAAAGCAATTTAAAAATTAAGTAAAGTGTAGTGGTAGATAATCGTGAAATACTAATGCTAAGAATGCTTCTATGAAGCAAATTCTAAATTCTGACATACTTTTAAATATTTTTGCATTTAAATTCAATCATTAAAAATAAATCCAAATTCCTATATAAATAATCATTCCCAAAAATTTCAGTCTTTTCGTAGTTTTTGCCTGCAAATATTACCCAAAAAAAAAAAAAAAAGAAAATGTGAGTTATTATATAGAGATATTTTATACAGTTATCCAGTTTTAGCTTTTTAGCGAAATTCTGACCAACACGTTTTAGCAAAATATGATACATTTTAGCAAAATGCTAAAAAAACTAATGACAGTTTAAACTCTGCATACATCCACTCACAAGGGAAGTATGAATCAGTAAAATTCCTATTGAAACCAAACCAAAATTAAATTAAAAGCATGGTCAAAAACATAGGCTGAAGGGCAAATTTTGAGCAACAACTCACTTATGGGTCAAGATAAGACCCAAGAAAATATAATCCTTTTTATCAAAATCAATGAAACATAAGTGGGCAAGAAAGCGTGACACAGTGTCCGATTGTTTGTCTTGAGACAAGAAGGTCTTCAGTTCAATCCCCGTCTCAGTTGAATTATTATTATTATTATTATTATTATTATTATTATTTTTGCATAATACCAATATTTGGTTAATCTAAAATTACCAAATCATGGTAAAAAGTAAAACCATCAGGTGGTTGCAGCTACATCAGTACCAAGTTTTGGTTCAAACTAACACCAAATTTTTAACTGTGTAGCACAGTACTGCTGTGATGTTAAACCCAACCAACTAACTATAAACTGCCTCTACATCCTGAAGAAAACTACTAAAAGTCCTTATGTGTAGGGATTAAACCCTACAGTTGGTAACTCTGTATTAAATCGATATATCCTTATATTGGTATTTTAGATGAACGATATATCGATTTAAGAAATGTCAACAATGCCCAGTACTAACAGTGAGTAATTCTATGAACAGATTTCCCTATAGAATAATATGGAATTTGGCTGTTTGCAATTTAGCACTTCTGCAGCAAGTTAATGTGAATGGTTTATGAAACGAGACGTTTTACCAGGTACATTATACCGCAGTGTAAAATTATGTTCTTTTTTTTTTTTTTTTTTTTTTTTTTGATATATTTAAATTGAACATATATAGTTTTAAAAAGTTAAATAAAGTATTGAGTATATTCATCACTGCCAACTAACCAAAATCATTTTTTAATTTTGTGTTAAAAAATTAATATTTCTAAAACATTAAGTTGAGACTTTTATAAATGAAATGAAAAAAATATTTATATTATAAGGCAAATATATGCTATTGAATATAAACAAATACAAATGGCTTATATATATTTATTATTTATATATTGTTACTATTTCATTTTAAAACTTGACAGAAGGACAGTTATATGATCTTTTTTTAAATTTCTTTTTCTGCTATATATACAATTAACTATCTGATTCAAATGAAAAAATCTCTGCAAATGTAATGCAGTAGAAATTTTCAAATAAATATTTTGCTGAGATTCAGTTAGTTATGATTAGAGTTCACACCAAAAATATTAAAAGATGGACAATTATGTATACAAGCACACATTTTACCTACATATTTTTACTGTAAATATATATAGAAAATGCATTTTTGCATTTTGCAAAACATTTTGTAAAAATGCATTTTCGCTGCAAAATGTTTATTGCATATATGTGAAAATGGCACAAACATTTTTATTTCAAAATATAATCCGTCTGCATGTTTCTATTTTATTCATACTTATTGTTGCAAAGATAGAAAAATTTAATTTCAGAAAATAATTTTAAAAATATACAAATTATACAAGACAATTTTTTAACAACTTGCAACAAAATGTGCTGCAGAACTGGTGTTGAAAGATGAAAAAAGTTAGAATGAAGAAAGATTAAGAAAATTATCCAATAAACTCTAGAGGCATGCAACAATCATTGCAAATCAAGATAATTAAGCATGCCTCTTCATCAGACCAAAAAAATGTTGGAAGTCAATTGTTGAACTGTTAGCAATGACCAAACACACAATTTGGTGTTTGAAGCTTGTTTTAAATATGTAGATTTTGATTTTTTTTTTTTAATGGACATTTTGTAAATAATAAAATGCATTGATTCAAATTTTGTAGAAATAAGAAATAAAAAAGTATGTTTATAAATATTAACCTGCCAGTGTTTTTATTAATGAATATTTATAACCATATTTTTAATGCTTGTAATTAGCTGTTTCTCTATCTTAGAAAAATTATATAGCTTACGTTATCTAAAATATGTGAGAATTCTGAAAACACACTTATTTTTTTATTGCCAGTTATTCAAGTTACTACTTAAATTTGTTTGTTGCCGTAACTATTTACTTTGATTTATACTGTTTAGATCTAAAATTTTTGTTAAATTACATATTGCCAGATTTTTAAAAGTTGGCTGTGATTTTTGACTGTAGTCAGTTTACTTATGTATCAATAAAAATGCTGAGTAGTTATTCATATTAAAGGGGAAATAGTAATAATAATAATAATAAGAGGTTGTTGAATATTTATCAAATCTTACTCCTAATATTTTGAAAGATTTTTGATTTTTCATCTAATATTTGATAGTGTCTCTAATGTCTTAATATTAAATAGTTTTGTTGATTAAGTGTTGTTATTTATTTAAATAGGTGAAAGAATTAAATCAAGTGAAGAGGCACTAGTTGATGCTGTAAATAGTTATTCTGAAACTGTTAATGAAGCCGAAAATTCAGATGATGATTGATTTCCTTTAAATACACTATTTTATCCTGTATATATTTTTTCTGAAGTATAAATTTTGTATTTTAAATGTTGTGTCTTTCATTTTTACTTAAAGTCAATCATACAATAAAGTTGTACATAAATTTAATTAAAAAGAAGGCTATTAATTCTTTTCAGATCTGTTTGTCATTTCAAAAAGCCCTTAATTCAAAATTTTTATCAAAATCATTAAAGCCATTTTCAAGAATACCAGAACATATGTACTAGATTAACTTTGAGAAATTATTTTGTATCATACTTATTTTCCTGATAAATTATAAGCTGTTGAGTTGCAATGGCAAAAAAAAAAAAAAAAATCATAAAAAATTGTTAAATTTATGTTTTGAATTCCAAATGTGATAGGTTACATTAACCTTTATTTATTAATTACTAAGGAACTTGCTAAGTATATTGAGTCGCTTTAATTGTTAAAATGTGATTTCATTTCATTATGTCTAAAATTTTCATTTGTTTTATGCAATTTTAATATTCCATCAATTTAAAATAATGGAAATTATACACTTACTTTACATTATATTACGATAAATTTTGTGGGTATGTACATTCACATTAGTTTGCTGACAATAAAAATAAAATTAAATATTAGAATATTTTAATTGAAGTTAACATTAAAATAAATAAAAAATTGCTTAGTAACTGTAGATAAATTGCGAAGAGGATACTCATTTTGAGATATTGCAAACATAAATATTTTAACTCATTTTTAGCAATTTTTTTTATAGATTTTGTACAGCTATTCAACAGCTAATATTTCTAGAAAATACTATTCCTCTTATGGAATGGTGTACTTAGGGTGGGGTGAAGGGAGCGGCCTATCACAGGCCTTCTGTCATAGTGGACTCCAAAGAATCTTAATATGTACCTGGCAAAGTTGTTGTGCCATTATTTCTCTGCAATTTGACTATAAGCTGTAGGTTCCTGTCTAAAGACCCTTAATGTAAACTCCAAACAAACAACAAAAAAAAAAAAACTCATTTATATAAAGCTTGTTTAAGACAGAACAAGCAGGCAAGTAGTCATCTTGTTGGGTTAGGCTTCTGAATCAATCTTAAAACTTACTTCAGAACCTTTTTAGTTCCCCATCATACTAGAGGTATGGGGAACTTAGGTAATCGTGAAAATTTTCGACCTCGGTTTTATGACTTTTCTACACGTTTTCAGGTGTGAGGAATACGAAAATGACAAAATTTCTATCGTGTCTGTCTGTAGGGTGTCTGTTAGTGTGTCAGTCCGTTAGTATGTCAGTCCGTTAGTGTGTTAGTCCGTTAGTTTGTTAGTCTGTTAACACGATATCTCACGAACGAATGATCGCAGAGAGGTCAGATCAGTTTTAAAATATTACTTTCGACACTGGCAAGAACCCTATTCATTTGCAACATTCGAATTTAAAAACTTCGTAAGTTATTAGAAATTTACGATTTTCTTAACATGCGAGAATAGGACAAAAATTAACTTAAACGTGCATTAAATGGAAACTTTTTACTGTAGAAATGTCAGACCAGTTTTAAAATATCAGTTTTGATGCTGGAATGAACATCAGTAACTATAAATATTCTACTTTGAAAATTTCGCAAGTTATTGGAAATTTACGAATTTCTTAACATGGTGGTATAGGGCGAAATTTCACATAAACGTCAATTTTGAGAGATATTTTCATCGTAAAGATGTCAGACTACTTTTGAAATATTATTTAGGACACTGGCATGTTTCTTAATGACTATGAATTTTCCAATATAAAGATTTCGTAAGTTATTGGAAATTTACGAATTTCTTAACATGGCTGAATAGAGCAAAATTTCACATAAACGTCAATCTTGAGGGATATTTTCATCGTAAAGATGTCAAACCACTTTCGAAATATTATTTAGGATACTGGCATGAATATCATAGACTACGATTTTTCCAATTTAAAAATTTCGTAAGTTATTTGGAATTTACGATTTACTTAACATGTCAGAATAAGGCAAAATTGAGCATAAATTTCCATTTTGAGGATCCTAAATACATTAGACAACTTCAAAATTACATTTGTGATATTTGTTTGAACATGATTGAATACAAATATTCGACTAGGAAAATTTCGTAAATTATTCGTAATTTACGATTTTATCAACATAGCGAAATTGTAAATTTTTCATATAAATATGAATTTTGAGGATTATTGCATTGGAAATAGTAGCATGAAAACTTAACAACGGAATTGACCCTGATAAAATAAATTAATAGATTAGAATAAGATATATATATCGAAATTAATGGTAGATAGCCTATTAGGTGGGGATTTCATTCTGTCACTATATCAAGCTTTGGTCAAATTCATTTCTTTTAACATGATTATAATATGTCTCGCACTAGAAATTTACGAGAACATAAATATGATGGGGAACTGAGCAGAGTCCACCTATGCCAACTAGTTGTATTAATAAACTTAAGTGAAGAAGTGGAAGGGGGTCTCAATACAGGAGGGACACCAATGAGGAGAGGGCGGGGGGGGGGGGGGGGGGAGGCACGGTGAGACTTTCGCCCCTCGCCTTGATAGTTGTTGGTCTACTACTGCTTTTATGTCAGTATTTTTTTAAAAGGAAAAAAAAAAAAAAACAGCAATTAGCATTTGGGTTTCCTCGACAGTTCAAGCTCAACTTTTATAAGTTCATTTCTTTTGTCTGTTAATAGTTTATATCTTGATCAAAGAAAGCCTGTGCAATATGCACTTCAACCATATTGATTTTTATTGCTTTTGAAAATCTATTGTTGGCCTGTCCAATTACATGACTGGAGTCAATTGCTTTTATGATTGTACTTTTCTCACCTGCAGACTTGTTTTGTGTGAAATTTTTTCTTTTCTTTGCTAACTTTATTGCCTTCCTTTTCTTTTTTACTTTCATTTGCCCTTATAATAACACTGAGGATGAAATAAAATATTTTTTCTATCTTGGTGCTGGAATTTTTCAAACTGATTCTGAGTATTTTGGTGCTGCTGATTCCGAAAATACCATCCATTTTGCTATAGCAGCTTTAGGTTATGAGATATTATAATAATTACAATTAACATTATTACTATTATTATTAAACTATAATTAACTCAATGAATGATATGGAGGCAGCTGCATGGTCGTTATTCTATATGGTAGTAAAGAATTTCCTTGGAATCTTTTATTCCTATCTATAAAGAACTAATGGAGAATATGCTCACTATTTTTTGTACACTTGATTGCAACATGAGCATAAAATTACACTACTTGCACAGTTATTTGAACCAATTTCCACGTTGTTTCCAATATGGTTACATTGGTATATGATGTGGATAAGCTAAAAAACTAGAGTTGATGGGACAAAACTGAAAACAATTTTGGACTTTGTGACTCAAATATCATCAGAAATTGGTCGAAATTGTTAGGCACCAAAATTACTGTTCCCCAGTGTAATAGAGCAAGTATTCTTTTTGAGTCAAACTTTTGAAATTGAGTTTTTCCTATTTTTGTAAGTTTTGATGTTTCTTGAATCCAAAAAGAAAGTTTTTAGTGTTTGGTCTGTGTGTCTGTTATCACCATAGCTCAAGAAGAAATATTAGTAGGAAGATCAAACTCAGCATACTAAATCTGTATTGTATGGTCATATTGTTATAATTTGAAACATTTTATTGACGTCAGATGTTTTATGTACAGGGACATCCAAGAAAATTCAATACGATACATTTATGGGCAAAATTTCTGGTATGTGCAGCTTAACATCTTTAGACTGTGCAGAACAAAATGAAATGAAGATATATTTTTTTATATGCATAAAAGCTTGTTTTGTATAGGATAAAATATAAAAATCATTTGCCATTCATTTACAGGGCTACACAAAAGAATTTGGATGTATTCATGCTATACTGGAAATTGCTGAAAGTGCATTTCATATTGTGTTGTGTTTTTCACATCATGTTAAATTTAAGTTAAGTACCTGTATACATAATTTATAGACAATATACAGGATTACCTAAACTCAAAAGTGAATATATTATTCTCTACTGAATGTAATTGATAAAAGTGTTTTACTAAATTTTACCAACTTTGGGAAAATTACTTTCTCTTACTTATATGGTAGATAAACTATTAATTTGGATTCCAATTTTCAGCATTGACTTTTTAGTAGTAGTTGCCCTATGTACATGAAGCTGTGTAGATAAAATAAACAGTTCTTTGTTAGTGCACAGACTGTGTGCACTAGTATAATAGTTTCAGAAGTTAATTAACAAGATATAATCATTTTCTTTTATTAATACACTTTGTGTTGTCTTTAAAACAAACGTTGCATGCAGTTAAAAGTGGTATAGTTTCCTTCAACTGTGGTTTCTGACTTTCTCGGCATTTTAACATACATACTACTTTTGAAATTGAAAAGTATCCTCATGTCCAAGACTCTGACTGAACTAGCCAACTTGTTATAACATTATAAAATGCCAAACAACACAATTTTATGCAAATATTAATTTTTGTGCAAAATTCAGCTAAAAAATTACATATCTTACTAGGTTCCAGAAATGTGTGTTTGATAATCAAATGCAATGGAGACCCTGTTTTATCAGTTTGAACTAGAAAATACAAAGAGATTTTTAGAGGGGGAAGTAGCAATAACAGCATTCTAGAAAACATACTTTTTAATGTAAAGAACAATAAATTAATAATAAACGAAGACTAATAGTTATGCATGATTTTATAGTGCTTTCACATTGCTGTGATTACACAAATTCATATAAATCGAGTGAAAAAATGCCTTCTCTGTGTCACATTTCAGCTGTATCAATATTCAAGGTCCATAAACAGTCTCAATAAAGAAAGGACATGTTTACAAACAATGCTGCTCTATCAATCTACTATCTCGGGTGGAAAAAGATCAACCTATATTAGTGGAAATACCAATGTTTTGTCACTCTGCCCATAACTTGACTCTAAGTGACGTCTCATGCACTTTCCTTATAATGGCTCCACATTTAGTTCCCTGACAAGAATAAATAGGAATTTTTTATTTTTTTTAATTTGTAAGCACAACTCTCTAAAATTTTGAAAAGGCTGGACATTGTTGTATTATGTTTCTGAGGATGCAAATGACTTGATATATGGTATTTTCCATCACCAGTTGATGTTGGTTAAGTGGGTTTAACGTTGCACTAGATCTATTCAGTGGGCAATTGACAATGGTCTGGGATTCATCCTTAGGGGTGGCCCAGAGACATGCCATCACAATTTTGATCTTCTGTGGAGGAATTTTTTCCATTGCTGGAAATTATTTAAAAAAAAAAAAAAAAAGCATATTCTAAGAAAACTTTGGAAGATTGGACTTAAGATTAGATGATAAAAAAAACATGCATTATGTTGTATAGCAATATTAAATGTTGGAACAAAATATGAAAAATGAAGTCCTCTGTGAATAGAGTCCTGCACAGGTTGGGTTTTACCCGACCTGAACCCGACAGATGAATTTTATATCAACCCGAACCGAACCCGACAAAATTTTTTTCATCAACTCGAAAAATGACCCGAACCCGCTGTCTTTAGACCCGAAACCCAAATAAAAATTACTTATTCATCTAAATATCATACAAAACTTTTTTAAATTATAAAATAAGCTAAGTTTTTTTTTGTCATACAGTTGGAAAATTATTTTAAAAAGAATTTGAAATGTAATTACTAATTGTTTAATTTAAAAATTAAAAAAGCTGAAAAAAAGATCAATAATAATTTTTAACCATTTATGTGAGAGTTGTGAACTTCAAGAGTAAACTAGTATGTTGTGGTCACAACAAGACTTCCTTCTATACTTTCCTATATTTTACTAAGTGCAAATAACTTATTAAAAATATTATTTTTTAAGATTATCTAACAGGATGAATGCAAATGATTTTCATCTTAGAGACAACTAACACTAAATATCCAAAGTAAGACAGTTTTATTGCATATAAATAGCATCTTAAAAAGTACGTTTTTATGATGGTTATCTTACATATCAGGTTTCGTAGAGTTATATGCCATAGAAGTTGAGATATAGTCTTTCCATTATCAAGGGATATTGCAGTATAGCAGCTCAACCTATTGGCCAATTAGCATCCAGATTGATTCAACATAATGTCTCATTATAGCTTGTTCACATATCAAGTTTTGTTTGATTATACACAATAGAACCTGAGATATAGCCTCCTGTTAAATTGCAAACATCGCTGTATAGCAGCGCCACCTGTTGAGCGGTTGACACCAACAGTTGAGACACTAATTTAGGTCAAGGTGCATCTACATATAAGTTTCTATGCAATTTTATGCAGTAGTTCCTGAGATATAGCCTTCCCTTAAACTGCCGAAATTGCTGTGCAGCAGCGCTACCTGTTGGCCGATAAGAATTCAAACTGAATCATCATAATGTCTCATAATAGCCATTTCACAAAGCAAGCTTTGTTTGATTATACTCAATAGAACCTGAGATATAGCCTCCTCTTAAATCTCGGAAATTGCTGTATAGCAGCGCCACCTGTTGATCGGTTGACAAAAATTGATAGACACTAATTTAGGTCAAGGTGCCTCTACATATAAATTCATATATAATTCTGAACAGTAGTTCCGGAGATACAGTTGCCACAAAATTTTTGTCACACACACACACAGACAGACATTTTCTATAAATGGTAAAATCGTGTTCTAGACCTCTCAAAACATGTAAATCCGTCGAAAACTAGAAGTCAAAAATTTTTATGAATCCAATACTTTCTTCTATTGAATATAGAAGAAAGTAAAAAATGCACTTCAATTTAAATGTTCATAATTTATTATTTAATACTTATAGTCTGAAAAAAAAAAAAAGATGTATTATTCTTTATTGCTTTTGTCCGATGTGGATGTTTACTTTACTATAATTTGTGTAGCATGTATGTGATTCACAGTTAAACATCTGCTTTTTAAGGATCACTGATCACTTTAAATTCGCATAATCAGCAACTTAGCTTTTCCTCGTTTCAGTTTTACTTGGTGCATTATTTATTTGTTCTAGAGAAGACGATAAAGAATATAATCTGCCTTGATGGTATTCGTTTCCTTTATGTTTTTTTTTTACATTACTTTTTTAAATTAAATCACGACAAGTATTCCCTGTATATACAAATGTAAATGGAAGAAAATTCAAAATTTCGTTTACATAAAAACGAGGATTAAAATTCATTGAAAATAAAGATATCTTAAAAAAAAAAAAAAAATGTAAATTGAGAAATAACTTATATTTCCAAAATGTAAAAGCGAGGTTATGTTGTATTTCTTTTATATATATATATATTAACAATAGTCAATAAAAATTTATATAGTACTTTAAAATTTTCATACAATTTCTACATATGATCAGTTTTAGATTTGATGAAGAAAAGAAAACGTCTACGGATATTTTTTTCTCATGCTTATACAGATTTTTTTTTTTTTTTGTTTCCAGGTGGATATCCACGTATAGGAATATGGAGCTCCGACACATGTCTAAAATCAGTTAAAGAGCTATAATTATGTCTACAAATTTATGCTTTCAATTGTAAAATTTTTTTTGAAAGGTGTTCTCAAGTCGACCCGACTTGTAGAAAGCTAAACCCAACCTGAACCTGACCCGCAAGAGAAAAAAATTTGTCAACCCAAACCCGAACTCGACCCGCAGGTTGGGTCGGGTTCAGATAAAATCGGGTTACCCGACCCGATGCAAGACTCTATCTCGGAACAAATTTTTTTCTGGAGACGAGTATAAAAAAAAAAAAAAAAAAAAAAAAAAAATGGGGACTGTTCCTAAAAATCTGGATGTTTGGTCATCCTATTTTATGACATTTCCTTTGCATCTCTGAAGGGCTGTAAAACATAAAGTTGAAAATGAAAATTTTGTTATATCTCCATCTTTGATCCAGATTTCAGCATAAATAATACAAAGATTATTGTTTCTCATTCAGTAAAGCAGAAGATGTTTTAAAAAACTGTTTACATTTCACTTAATTGAAAAGCTACATTCTATGTCAGTCAGTTTGTTAATGATAGAAACTTAAGGAGCCACTGCACTTATTGTCACCAGAAAATCAAGGCAATGTTATTCTGTGGGGAGTTTTGCTTTATTATAACTTATGAACTAACACATACTTTTAAACTGAGTTTTCACATTCAGAAAATTCACAACTATTAAATCGATTATATTCTTTAAAAAATTTATATTTGTTATTTTTAATATATATTTTTTAAAGTTGTAAAATGGGAATTTTCACGTTGTGAAATTTTGTATTTTACAGCTTTAAAAATAAAACAGTAAAAATTCAAAAAATTAGTTTTTAAAAAATGATAATTTAACATTTAATTTTACAAAATAAAAACCTTACTTGAAGACTTCATCCATAGCAAATTTCGTTGGGGGCCCCATAGCACCATTAGAAGTCAGCCTTCGTGGCCAGCATTCCTAAAGAAAGTGATGTTTGCAGTATTTCCTGGCCCAGCTTCCAGTAAGCGGTGCCATTCACAGTCAATATTTGCCTTAGCTCGTTGACATTAAAAGAATTGGAATTTTTGATAATTTCAACAGTTTCCTGATGAAATGCATAGTTAGTTTTCGTAATCAGCAAGTTTTTCAGAATTTAACAGTTCAGAAAGTCATGTGGTGGCCACAACATACTAGTTTTTAATATGTTATAAGGGAACTTAGTAATAATGTTAGTCTTGGAAGTAAAAGTTGTTAGATTTTTAAAATCCACTTTTCCATACAGAAGCAAGTTGTGTCTGTGACCATATATTTATACTAGCAGACCCTCTGCATTGCCTGCACCATCTACCTATTCGATTAAATGTGCCATGTACCTATTCGATTTGGATAAAAAAAAAAAAAAAAAAAAAACCTCAATTTATATAAATTTGCACTTTTAATGGAATGGAATATCTTGCTAAAGCACTTGAATTTAGAATTCCCCGTTGCATTACATAGATATATTCCCAAAAATTAAACTTTTTATCAAATAAAAGTACATATTTAAATTTTCAGAAAGTCTGTACTTTCACTTTCAGATTGTTAAGGAAGAAGGAAAAAAAAAAAAAAAACAATTATTTATAGTTTTTGATTTTGTACATTAGAAAAACTTTACTTTTAATTAAAGAATTTTAATAAATAATCTAAATTTATAAAATAAGTAAAAAGTATACAAAGAAAAAAATATAAATTTTTTTTGAATTATTACTTTCTTCTATATTAAATAGAAGGAAGTATTGCATTCGTAAAAAGTTTCATCTTCCAGTTTTCATTGGATTTACACATTTTGAGTGAACCAGAACACAATTTGACCACTTTTAGAAAATATCTGTCTGACAGAAATTTTCTGTTTCAGCTCTAGTTCAAGAATTAATGCACAAAATTTCATATAAATTTATACATAGTTGCACCTTAACAAAGTGCCCATCAACTTTTGGTACAAATCACAGCAGGTGGCTTTACTATACTGTAATTTTTCTCATTTAAAGGAAGACTATATTTCAGCTCCTATTGTGTATAAAAAAAAATATATATATATGTCACAGGGCTATTACGAAACATGTTTATTTAATTTCTGTGCATATCGGACAATAGGTGATGCTGTAATTTTACCGTGAATGGGGAAGTTATATCTCAGATTCATTTGTGTATAATTGCACAAAATTTGGTATGCAAGAGGGTCCTTTTTGCAAAACATGTTAATTCAATTTTGTTCATATTGGTCGATAGGTGGATATATTATGCTGCAATTTACTCTGTGAATAGGAAGGCTAAATCTCAACATCTATAACATTTAACTGAACTGAATTTGATATGCAAGATAAATAATGTGAAATGAAAGCTGGCTTAATTTGGGTGTATACCGACCAACAAGTGGCACAGCTGTTCCTCATCTTTAGTGATTCTCCACATGGCTACATCTTAAAATCTTTTGATTAAATTGCACTAAACTCCATATTTAATATCTTTATTGTAAGGAGCTATGATTAAGTGCCTTCTGTGCATGTTAAACAGCATATAGCGTTGTTATATAGAGTGATATAGAAGAAAGTTTTGTGATGGTCCTCATAACATACTAATTTGAAGCTTTTAGTTTTTTTTTTTTTTTTTTTTTTTTTTTTTTTGCTTCTTTCTTTTACATTTTCTTACAAATGTCTCAAAAGAAAGTGTTGGATTCATAAAATTTTCAACTTCTGTTTTTCGATAGATTTACACATTTTAAGAGTTCCAGAACCCGGTTTGATCATGATAACTTATACTTTAAACGAAGTTAAATAACTATATTAAAAAGAATTTGGTACCTTACATTACTTCGTTTCATGGCAGAAAAGCTTTTTTCGAAGGGGATCCCCCTCTTCAGCAGTGCCGTCTGCACTCCGTTCTGGCGGCACCTACTCGTCAATAAAAGAGAAGATCAACCTGACAGTGACTGCCATCCACGGAGTGCAGACGGCACTGCTGAAGAGGGGGATCCCCTTCGAAAAAAGCTTTTCTGCCATGAAACGAAGTAATGTAAGGTACCAAATTCTTTTTAATACCGGTTTGATCAGTTTTAAGAAATGTCTGTCTGCGTGTGTGTGCGAAATTCTGTTCAACTGTACCTTCGAAACTACTGCACAGAATTTCATATAAATATATATATACATGCACCTTGGCATATATTAGTGCTTATCAACTTTTGGTGCCAATCATTCAACAAGTGGTGCTGTTATACTGTGCTTTCTGCAATTTTGAGGAAGGCTATATCTTAGGTTCTATTGCATATAATTGCACGAAATTTTATATTTGAAGGGCAGTATGAGAAATTATGCTGATTCAATTTGGGTGCATGTTGGCTGATAGGTGGTGCTGCTATACAGAAATTTCCCCCATAACAGGAAGGCTGTATCTCAAATTCTGTTGTGTATAATTGCACAAAACTTGGTATGTGAGAGATCCAGCCATTATGAAACACTATTGTGATTTATTTTCGGTGCATATCGACCAACAGGTGGCAATATTGCACTACAATTTACTCCATGAATAGGCTCTACAACATAAGTGCGTGAAACTTGATATATGAAACAACTATTATGAAAACAAATGTTGACCTTATTTAGGTGTATATCAGCCGACATGTGGAGTTGCTATTATTATTTTTCACAAGCCTAATGTCAGCATCTGTTGATTAAAATTGCATCGAACTCCTTATGTAAAATATTTATTGTGAGAAGCTATGTTTAAACTTTTGTACAATTTAAATAGCAAGTGGTGCTGTTATATAGAATGGTACAGAAGAAAGTTTTGTTATGGCCGCATTTCTAATCATATGTAGCTGAAATAATAATAGTAATAAAAAAATATTTTGCTAGAAGATATATGGTTCCAAAATGAGAAACTTGGCACCTAATGGAAGTAGAACAGATATTGATAAACTGCAAAACCCTTTTAACACTAGAAAGATGAGAGTGGTCATTTTGACCGCAACTAAAATTAAAATGCTTGTATTTTATTTAAATGTTCTTTGATTTCTACATTGTTTATTGACTTTTCCTAATTATTCATAAAGAATGTATAGCACAAAAAATTATATATTTTTTCTCACAATATTGACACATTGACAGCGTTATATATGTAGTATATACTTAGGAAGACGGATAGCGGTCAATTTGACCTCTGATCAAATATACATTGATATTACAAAAAAGTGAAAAATAAAAATCTCACTTTTTTGTGTACAAAATATTTGTTTTAGTTTTTGCAAGAATTTCAATACGTTTATTTTGCATCGTTATTGGAAACTGTTTACTGTGTTATAAACCAGGAGAAGATATAATGGTAGTCGAACAATTATTCACAATTAAGGCATGTTGTCTATTCCTACAGCAGATATGCCGTGAAAATTGGATAAATTTGGGATTAAGTTTTGCCTAGCAGCTGACATTCAATGAAAATATTTATTAAGTATTTTTTCATACTTAGGAAAGAAATAAAACATTCCTATTGATGAAACTGTAGGAGAACATACAACTTGTCGTTTGGGAGAGTCTATTCATAGCCTCCTAAACTAGATGCCTTCCGAGTGGCTCGGAAACTTGGCAACAGTACAAGAACATAGCCGGTAGATAGCACTTGATACGGGGCATAAAGTTCTGTTCATATCCCATTATTCAATTGGGTTTCACTGTTACTTTATAGCTTATATTTTATTAATGTAACAGATGTGAAAGGTTTTTTTTTTTTTTTTCTTTCTTTTCTGTACAGTTTATATCTGTGTTATTTTAAAATATGGTTTATTGTGTTGTTCCACTTTTTACTTCGGATAGTCATCACGATAAAATAAGCTTCTATGAAATTCCAAGTAATCCAATACAACGGGAAAAGTGGCTCGCAAGTATTTCAAGACAAGGTATGTAAACTTTATAGATAATAAGTACAGAATTATCAACCCTCCGTATTTTTGAATAGTAATATTTTTTCACAGAAATATTCTTTTTATTTATTATTGTAAATTCTGTGATTAAGACGATAAATTTAAAATAAATGGTGATATAAAAATTTGGATGGTTGACAACTCTGTTAGTAAGTTCGATTTGACAAATAAAATAGTTATGCTTATTAAAAAATGAAATAAAATTTTTATTTATTTATATTGATGTAGGAATACGGAGAAATAACTTGTTCTTAGTTACTTTGAAGTAACTAAGAACAAGTAAATAAAAATTTTTAATAATGAGATAACTTATAAACTGTAATTTATGAATAAAACTGTAACATACTCCAATACAGGAACAAGATTGATTTATAAATTTTTAATACCACTGTTTTTTAAAGTCTTGTGTAAATGTGTATAAAAATTTGATTATCTCAGTGAAATTAAAACAAAAATGTTGGGAATATTTAAAAGAAAAAATAGATAACATTTATTTCTACTTTTGTTCCTTTTTTAAAAATTAAGTTTTAAAATTCAAAACATTTCTTTTATTAATACATGATAAAATGTTTATATGTGTTAAAATACTGTTTTATAAAAGTACTTAATATTTTCTTGACCAACCTGTACTTTAAATAGTTGTTTCAAATGTCTAGCTAGTCGGGAAGTTACATAATTGGTGAATCATATAAACGTTGCTGAAGGCAGCAGGGGCCTGAAACAGTTGGCTAAAAGTATTTAAAAAATGCAATGCCACCATGTTCTGAGCTATTCTGAAAGTTTCAAATGTCTAGCTAGTCGGAAAGTTACATAATTGTTGAATCATATAATAAATGCTGCCGAAGCAGTGGGGACCCAAAATTGTTAGCTAAAAATTTTTAAAAAATGCATTGTCACCGTGTTCTAAGCTATTCTAAAAGTTTCAAATGTCTAGCTACCCGGGAAGTTACATGATTGGTGAATCATATAATAAACACTGCCGAAGGCAGCAGGGACCCAAAACAGTTGGCTAAAAGTATTAAAAAAAATACATTGTCACCATGCTCTGAACTATTCTGAGAGTTTCAAATGTCTAGTTAGTTGGGAAGTTACATGATTGGTGAAATATATAATAAATGCTGCCGAAGGCAGCGGGAACCTGAAACAGTTGGCTAAAAGTATTTAAAAAAATGCATTGTCACTGTATTCTGAAAGTTTCAAATGTCTAGCTAGTCAGGAAGTTAGTTAAAAATAAATTTTCTGTTGAATCATATAAAGGCTGCCGAAGAAATTAGAGACTCAAAACAGTTGGCTAAAAATATTTTAAAAATGCATTGTCACAATGTTCTGAGCTATTCTGAAAGTTTCAAATGTCTTGCTAGTCGGGAAGTTAGTTAAAAATCAATTGCAAGATTTGTACTTGACAAACCCACAAACAAGAAGATGTTAATAAAAACATGGTAAAAATAATTTAATAGCGAGATAGGTCTGACATGTTTTTGCTTACCTATTTAATTTTAAATGTAAATTTCGTTTTTTAATTAACATACAAAAAAATAATAATAATAATAATAATAATAATGTGTTTTCTATCAAGAAAATTTAAAAATAATTGAATTAATTGAAAAGAAAAAATATGGTCTTCTTGTCCACTTTTGAATGAAATTAAACCCAAAATTTTTTAAATATTAAATATTTTATTAAAAATGTTTACAGTAAAGCATAGTATAGATTATTTTTTCAAAAAAAAAAAAAAAAAAAAAATGCAACTTTGAACTTAAAATTGAATTTAATAGCTGAATTTTTGGATGGAAATATATAATTTATCCTTAAATCACAACAATGTTGTCGGTAAGTATGTGCTACCATCTAGCAGTAGTTTCGGTTTTGCTATAAAGTGTTGCTTCATCTGACACAGGAATTCAGCGGACTCGGAAGGCATTTATTATAAGAGGCTATGGTCCATTTATAATGCTGGAAGAAACATAACAATAGATATATTTTTTTACATCTTTGAAATTAGCCAAAATTTTAAGAAATAAAGGACTTAACATAAGTACTGTGAAACGTACAAAGAAAGAAGTACCGAAATCCTACAAGCCTACTAAAGGACAAATGTATTCAATCAAAATTCTCACTCACGATAATATGTCTCTAACGTCATATCAGGGAAAAAATAAAAATGTACTATTGTTAAGAACTTAACATAATGCACCCAAAATGGATGTCAATGAAAAAAGACACCACTGTGTATGTTTAATTTTTATAATACACAGCGAAACACGGTGTGAATATTCTGTACTAGATGGCAAGAAAATGTTTTGCCACATACGCTTCATTCTTGACAATGCCATGTGCAAGTTTTTTTTTCAATATTCTTGATCTAGCAATTATAAAAGCTTGGATTATTTATAAAAAAACTACTGGTATAAATATTAAGTGTTGTGATTTTATTTTGAATCTAGCTGATGAACTATGTATAAAATAAATCTCCTCTAAGACATCTCCACTATCAAATTTCTCTTTAAGTACAGATGACGCATCAATGATCTCGAGCAGTAAACACAAATAATGCCAAACCAATAGATGCTGGAATAAAACTATAAACTTTTGTAATCATTGTAAAAAGTCTGTTTGTCATACTTCCACTAACAAAGTTACAAAACTAAGTGTTTATAAAAAGTGTAACAAGGGATAATGTAAGTCTCTTCTATTCATACTACACATATATATATATGCATTTTGAAAAGCAATTATGTGATATAAATGTAAGATATTGTGTGCAAATAAAATTGATTCCCATTGTACTGTGTGCCTTAATTTGTATTTGTAATATTTTGTTAAAAAATATTATAAATTGTTATTTAAAAAAAAAAAAAAACTTATTTTTAATAAAGTGATAATCTATACTCTTTTTTCCCAAGCCTGTCGCTTCAAGGTCACGCACAGATGAACTATGACCTCACTTCTCCCATTCGTTGCTAGGTTGCGAAGCAAACAAATCGCTCTCCCTATTTTTTTCCCACGACTTTTCTGAAGGATGAAAAAAATTATATAATAGTTAATTTTGTTGCGCCTCTGTGATGAAATACTAATTTTATGTTTACAGATAACTAAAAAAGTATTGCTTTATAAAAGGGTATATTTATTTTTGCATACATTTATTATAATTATATATATATTCAAATACAACAAATAATTAAACCAATTCACGTTAACTTGTAACCTAATTGGCATTTGTAGGTTTTTGTATTGATTTATTTGACTGTCTATTTTCGTTCTCATTCTTTATTTTAATTATAAACATTATATATATTATGTTGTCGGTTCAAATGTTAAAAGTATTGCTATTACAGAAATAAATTTTACTTCTAAAAGTTCCATTAAGACGTACACTAAAAATCACTTTAATCACAAATTAAATATTTTATTCTGAAACTCTTCACTATATATATAAAAAATGCATAGAAGAATAATTTCATTGTTTTAAACTTATACACGTGAAGAACATGTTGTACTTTATATATTTAAGCAAAAGGTTTGCCCTGAAAGAAAAAAAAAAAAAAAATCTGCAAAAACTTAAGAAGGAAAAAAATACCTAATTTAGCATACATTATTCATATGCACAAAAGCAAGTTTCTGTAGGTGGTTAGAATTATTGATAATTTTTACTGGAATATACAAAATATTTTGATAAAATAAAAACTGCTCAGAGTATATTACTTCCATTACCCGACTACCGTAGGTAATGGAAGTGTTGTATTCGGTCCAAAAATTCGATATCGAATTTTCACCTGATTTACAAATTTTGAGGTCTCTTGAGTTCAAAAAAATAGTTTTTGGCAATTGGTAAGTGTGTGTGGGGAATCTTCTGACTATCATCTCTCTAAAACTGATAATGATAGAACTACGAAACTTCAGAATTGAGATAGGTCTGGTGTACAAATGATTTTTTCAACTTTTGGTGAAAATTGGAAAACAGGAAGTGGGACATCAGAAGCCAGAAGTTTATATCTCAAAAACGATTATTCTATTATGTAACGATTTTCTTGCAAATTGGTACATAAACCCATTTTAGATATTTTTTCTCGTAAACTACGTGGTCATTACCGGAAATTTATTAGTCATCCTGATTAGGTAGGTTAGTTTTAGATCTCCAAAAGTGGTGTTTAAAAAAATGTCTCTACCCCCCCCCCCCTTTTTTTAAAACTTGCCATGTAAGACTGTTTTACATGTCTGTACACAAGTATCATCTTTCTCTTACAGGATATTTTTTTTTTCTTGTTTTTTAACTCGCTATGTAAGACTGTTTTACATGTCTTTGCACGAGTATCAGCTTTCTCTTATAGGAAAATTTTTAGATCAATTATTTATATTCTGATCACGTTATCTCCAAAAAGTGCATATAATAGTGGTAATGGAAGTTGGTTGGTTGTTTCACACCAGATTTTTTTTTTAGTTGTGTTGCAAAATTTTAATATTAGAGGATGCATTAAAGTATGTTTTCAAGGAATTTGATATGATTAATAGAAATGATTCATGTAAGGGATATAAAAATCCTAACCAGCATATACAAGTTTTGTATAAAACCACAGGAAATTCCGAATGGTCATGACAACGAATCAGACCTAAGTTTGAACTCAGCATCCCCCATCTATGAGCTCTGAGATTCTGTTCACAGAGTTTATAACCGGGAGGTACCTAGTTCGAATCCAAGTCGCACTTGTCGGCTTAAATGTTCTGTTTTCCTAAGTTTTCTCCAAAATTCACGCAAATGCATCCTAGGTTCTGTTATATGTTATGTAAATTTTTTTTTTTTTTTTTTTTAGATTTTTAGCCCTAAAGCTTAGTTTTGATAAACATTTTTTGAAAGTTATAAAAAAGACCTTTCTTTCTTTCTTTTAAGCTTTGTGAAGAACTTTTTTTTTTTTTTTTTTTGGCCTCAAATAAATTTGGAAACAGTCTAAGAGTGTTAACCAAATAAACAACTTCCAAAGAACAAAGAATATTTATAAAAGTACTGTTTTTTTAGTGATTGGGAAAGTAAATTTGGAAAACTCAAACTTTAATATTCACTTTTACTGATGGAATCAATATCATCTTATAAGTTTATCAGGAATTGTTGAATAATTTAATTCATAATGTCTTCTTTGATGAAATCTTTTTTTTCTTTTTCAATAAATGATAGCGATTTACATATCTACTCCAATTCTCAACACTTTCCTGCACTTCCAGAAGAAGCCTTCTCATGCAATTTATTATAAATGTTTTATTACGTTTGGCGGTAATCACTTAGGTTTCAATAAAAACCTCTTTAATTGTTGCATCTAGTTTATTAGCAACAAGTTCTAAAAAATAGTTGTACATATTTTAAATAATACTCTTAGACTGTTTTTAAGCATTTGGAATTGGATTAGCCATAATAAAAAAAATGTTAGTAAAAACTAAAAAAGGAAAAAAAAAAAAAGACAAATGAGAGGGGGGGGGGAGGGAATTATAATTAAGTGACATGGTAATGGCATATCTCCTTCTAGCTCTATGTCAAACGAAGAATAAGTAAGCCACATTCCTATTGTCATGCATTCCCCAACTGTAAAAAAAAAAGCCGAACATGGCAGACATATGGTCTCTCTCTCTGTGAAAGGAAGAAATTCCGTGACCTTCAACCAACTATTCTAAGGAAAAGGACTATAATAGCATCATAATATATTATTTACATACTATATAATATATTTAAAAAATCTGTTTAAAAAAAAAAAAAAACCTTCCTAAAATGTGTCATTTTTAATCATTTAAAAAGAATGGTCAAAATGATCACTTATTGTCTTTCTAGGTATATGAAAATTGCTGTCTTTCTAGTGTTAAATTAGTCTTCTAGATCCCTGTTTGTTATAATAAATTTAAGAAAAGAACTGTTTTATTTCATATCCACTGTTTTAAACCCCTGCACTCGGATAAGTTATTTTTGGCAGTTTCCATTTCTTATGCAGTAGAAACAAACAATTTTGTTTGAATAATTAAAATAAAAAGAATTTACATTACAAACTTTTTTTAAAAATTACCAATGAAGCTAGACACTTCAATATTCAATGTAAAAAATAAAAAAGTATATTTATCTGAATTACTTGTAGAGAAATTTTTTTTTTAAATTAAATGTTCCTGTAGTGGGAGCTTTGGTGCCTAATAGGTTAATACAGCAAAAATTTGGAAATATGTTTTGACTGTATTAAGTAAAAAACACAGACATTTATGGTAGCTATTAATAGAAGCATGTTGGAGCTACAATATCAGTTTCATCTGATTAAAAGCTGTAAATCAAGTTAATAAATTAAAATCAAACAATATTACATAAACAGTCGCTCCCACTTAATCGGGTAACAGATAATCGAATACCCCGCTTATAAGAATATAAAGTTATAGAACCAATTTTTACCCTGTAGAAGTAATGTTAAATTTCCTCGTTTAAAGAAATATTTTTTACAATGCCAACTCGTTTAATCGCATAAATACTCAAAGTTTCTTAAGTAAAATTCCTCTATTTCTGAGCAGATTTTCCTCTCATTCTAAAAAAAAAAATAATAAAAATGTGCTCTTCTTTTAAAAACCTTACATAACTAAGGCATGCCCTTTAAACATGCGACGATATTCCTGCCGAGGTGATAAAAAATGGTGATAAAACAAATTTATAAAATCAGAAACTGATGATGAAATTAGAAATTTAAATACAAATGATCTCCAGGAATTAGAAATCACAAATTTTGAAAGTTTTCAAATGATTGAAATAAAACTTCATGAATTCATAAATGTGGATAAAGATGAAGAAACAGAAAGAGATGAAAAAGTTAACCTTTCAATAAAATCTTTAAATGAAATTGATAAAGAACAACAAGCAGATCCACCTCCAAGGATAGATGAAGTGGCAAAATCTTTTAATATTATTCATCAACATTTTGAATCTCTATAGAAGCGATTATAATCTATTTATGTGTTTTAGAAAATGAAATTGAAATATATTTAGTTAGGTCTATGTCAGAGTAATCAATCATAACTGATTTTTTTTTTTAAATAAAATTATAAGTATACTTTATTTATTTTGAAACCTTATTGCTTTTTGTTAAATGGAAAAATATTAATAATAAACTAATGGCAACGAGCCCGCTGCAGATATTGATTGAATGTGGCACCACCAGATGGAAGGAAAATCCCAGCAAGAGAAACATCACTTGTAACAGCTTTTCACTACAGAACAAGCTGCCGATGATGGTGGGGATCCCTGCCGAAAGTGCTAAGGCTGTCATCTGAAGAAGTAAGGTTTACCTTTTCTGTATTTAATATTATATATTATTCATATCTATAATATTAGGATCTTTTATTCTAACACCTTTTTATAGTAATTTGTTTGGACTTCACTAGAATGAAATACATTTCCAAAGAAAGTGACTATAGTCTTTAGGGTTAGACAGACCTGCTGTGTGTAAGTAAGAAAGTATTAACTACTAGATACACATTCACCACAAAATTCCTTAATATAAAATAAAAGACAATGATTCAATTTTTTATTTTTTTATATAAAGTGCAATAAGAGCAATATTTTTACAACTGAAGAGCAAGAAGTGTGCAACACCCTTTTAAAACTATCTGAGGGAATCTCTGAATTTATAGAATGATTTTAATTATTCCAAAATTTACAATAAAAATCATTTTCAAAAAGAAATAATTTTTTTTAATAACCAAAATTTACACACAAAAAAAAAAAAAGAGTAAATACAGTTAACTTTTTCTAAATATCTAGACTTAAACAGAAATGATGAATTATATTTTTTATGAACTTATTCATTACATAATGTACAAATACACATACAAATTTGAAATTGTTCATCAAATCTAAGTCTGAATTTTTACATTGATATGGGTGATTTAGTAGTAATAAAAGAAAAAATATATATATATTGCATGTTCATATATAAAAATGAATACATATGAATTTAAATTTATTAAACTTATGGTTATTGATTGATAAGGAAAATGAAAGAGAAAAGTTATGAAAAATTCTCATTAACAAGATCTAGCAATATATGTCTAAATTATTTTTATACTAAATGCTTTCAACGCTTTGTTCTATCACATTAATGAACAAATTGTGCAAAAAATGAAGTTCTTTCACTTTTATGTAATTGGTTTTCCTGATAATTCTTGTATAACTTTTGTTACATAACGCATTCGTCTAGGTGTGAGTACTTGCATTTGTTTTAGTGCATTTTGCAAATCTGGATTAGGAGTTTCTGAAATAATATTCGATGATGCAAGATTTTCTTCAGCAAGATAAGGGTGTTTAAGCAAATCCTCAACAGATGCTCTTTCTTTAGGATTCCGTTTCAGGCATGATTTCAGGACATCCAGTAGTAGAGGATCTGATACAGGTTTAAATGGTATTTCAAAATTTGGATTTGTAATAGCACATATTTTTTGCATTAAAGGCTTAATGCTATGAAATGGAGTAACTCCATAAACTAAGTTATAAAGTATACAACCAAGAGACCAAACATCTGATTTAACTCCAACTTTAAAGCATGGTTGTTTACTGTCTGCAGACATTTGTGTTATGGCTTCTGGAGACATATAATTCAAAGTACCGACTTGGGTGTCCCTAAATGTGCTTGTTTTATCTTCTGGCACTGATGTTGCTATACCGAAATCAATCAGTTTTAAGTTCCCTTCTACCAGCAAAAAATTAGCAGGTTTTAAATCAGAGTGGACTATTCCATATTTATGAATATCAGCAACAGCCTCAAGCATTTGAGCCCAGTAAAATTTAATTTTTAATGGTGTTAGACGCTTCAGTTTTGCTTCATTAGAGAGATATTTTGATAAATCAATATCACCATGCTCTAACACTATGAGCAATTCATTTTCCCGATATTCATAATCATACATTTTAATTACTCGATTTGAGTTCTGCAATTTCTTCAAATACTCAATTTCTTGTTCATATCCTTTTCTGATTGAAGGATCTGTTTCTTTTAAATTAACACGCTTTATGGCAACCCGTACTTTATTTTGAGTATCATAAACCGAATAAACTTTACAAGATCCACCTGCTCCCAAAAGTGATAATACATTATATAATTTACCATTGACTTCAATTATATCATCAGGAAGAGAAGAAAAGCTTTTGACATCATTAGAATTTATTGTAGAAATGTCCGAGGACTGAATATTTTTGTTTGAGGAATTACAGGGCTTTTGTTTAGTGAGATTTGATAGCATGTTGTCATTGGGTTTAGCAAATAGCTTTACAGGATCTCTTGATAAATCAGTATGCTTAGTGCTTTTGTGCAGTTTTTCCCAAAATGTATCTTTACATGCAGAAGAGCGATTTGATAATATGCTATCATTATGACTTTTCATAATTTCTGTAGTTTTCCTTTCTTGTGTGTAATACACATTGGATGAAGCAAATTGAGGTACTTTAGGATATTCAGGTGTTTTCATAATTTTGCCGAGAAAATTGTTTTTATTTTCTTTATCAGATTCTTTTGCTAAATTACTTTCATCCGATAATAAATTAGCCATGGGTCTTTTAATAATAGTATTTGCAGGTTCTTCATCTTCATCATCACTAAATTCAACATTGGGATCTAAACGTGTTGGAATACGTGATAAAACATTATCTCCACTATTTATTTTCTTAAAAATCGTTTCCAAATGCTCTCGCCTTCTGTGACAAACAGAAGGATGAGTGACAGATGAATAGCTTTTAGAAATATCTTTTTTATTACTACTTTTTGAAAGTGATGGAGCTGAAGTTTGCTTTGGAAAATTAAAATTTTCCATACCGGATTATGTAAGTTTAATCCAGAAAAAACGGTTAATTTATGCAAAACACGTAAACAAAAACATATTCATATCAATTTCAAAACTCCCAGTCCCAGAAAAATTATTATGTTGCCATTCCTGAAGTAAAAAAAAAAAAATAAAATAAAAAATAGATTAACAACGATGCTACATTTTTTATAGTTATTTTTATTTTTATCGAAGATTTAATATTTCCAATTCCATGTTCTTATAATATATGTATATATATCGTAAAGATTCACCTCCCACTCACATCTAATTGCCAGAAGCGTAGTATTAGTGCGACGTAAAAATGAACAAAACAGCCCTCAAGAACATATAGCGCATGGTCATTAGTGAATGAATCGTTATATATTTATTTTGTACACATTACAATAACAGTAACCAGTGTTGCCAATTGTAGGGATTTGTCCCTACAAGTACGGACTTTTAGCAATTTACTTAAATATGTAGGAACGGAGTAGGGACTTTTTAAAGTATACTTTCTCCCTAGGATATTCTCAGGACATTTTGAGTATGAACGTGCGTCCTACGGACGTACTCAGCATTAAAGTAGAAATTTTTTTTATCATCATTGTAGGGACATTTTGAGATGTAGCAACTAGCAATACTGTCTTGTTTGCTACTGTCAACAGTAACTAACAGCAACAGTCTAATTCTACGGAAAACGCTCCCGAATCCTTACTGCTGGTTTGATTGTACAGTTTGTAGTTTGAAAAAAATATGTTTCTAAGTGTCAAATGGATCTAGCTGATTTATATTGATTTAGGTAAGATACAAATGTTGAATAATCATTAAACGGGGAGCTCGATCCAGGGGAAAACTGGGACCGTTTTCCTGCCCCTTCACAAAATTCCACTTCTCAAAATGGGCCCCTTCACAAAATTAAGATTCTTAAAAACAGTCCTTTCATAAGTTTTATTGGTTGATATACATAAAATTTAGTGATCGCTAAAATTGAAGCTTTTATATGCTAATTCCCCTGTAGCACAATACTGGCCAACGTTGGCCCATCATTGCCAACGACGGGCCAATGAGGGTCCAACATTGGCCAATACTGTTGTGCTACTGGAGTTATTTTTTCACAAAAATATTTCAATTTTCAACAAAAATGGGCCCCAAAAAATAAAACCTGCATCGACCCCTGAAACATCTTATTTTGAAGTTGAAGTTTCCATTTCTATTTAAACAATAAAAGTCACTTGTTTATATATTTGTTAAATTTATACTACAGATAAACCTAAGTGAAACGAATGTTTCATCTCTGTAACTGTTTCTGTAAATCTGTCCCCTAACATCACATCATTTCCTCAGGACATCCTGCGGAATAAAAGACGTCCAAGAAACGTACACAGGATGTACTAGGGATAAATGTGTGTTAGGGTCATTAGATATATATATATATGGAACAGCTTTACTATACGGCACCCATTGCTTATTGCCGTTCCCGATGTTTTGATCACGTGGTATGATGGTGCTTTGATTCGGTTTGTGAGTCGGAACTGCGAATTGTTTCACAACGTCGTGAATCGAATCAAAATGTCATGAAACGATACTTTTCATTATTATGAAACATTTTTTTTATGTTTCACTGTGTTTTCTGCTGTTTGCTCGCTTCGCGAGCATTGAAACAAAAAAAAGCATCACTGGACGCCCCTAATTCGTGGAGCATGAATCAGTAAAAGCATGAAAATTCATGGAGCAGCCGTCACTATGTTTTCTGCTGTTTGCTCGCTTCGCGAGCATTAAAACCAAAAAAAAACATCACTGGACGCACCTAATTCATGGAGCATGAATCAGTAAAAGCATGAAAATTCATGGAGCAGCGGTCACTATGTTTTCTGCTGTTTGCTCGCTTTGCGAGCATTAAAACAAAAAAAAACATCACTGGACGCACCTAATTCGTGGAGCATGAATCAGTAAAAGCATGAAAATTCATGGAGCAGCGGTCACTATGTTTTCTGCTGTTTGCTCGCTATATATATATATATATTTTTTTTTTCTCCTAAAGCGAAATACGATACAATTTGGTATTAATTTCGTTTGTTTTCCAGATAGCATATTTATTAAGTGCCTTTTTGATGAATTTATGTTGCATAAATAAGCCTTGGGGGTAAAGTAAAAGAAGAGCAAAGTTTTTTCTGTTAAATTTTTATTATTTAATTTGCCTTTTAAAGCTATTTTTGTATATTTACTGTTATTCGGTATTTTACCAATCTCAAAATGTCGAAGGATAAAATGTACTTGATTCTCTAAAGAGTTTTATGTGATGAGTTTTTTTCTTGCTATACTTAAAAATATGAAATGTATCATAAAAATGTTTAATTCTGTAATGTTAAGAAATTATGAATGCGAAATTAGAAGAGAATGTCATTTATAAATGCGTTTAAATTTAAATCTAAAATGTATTTTTATATAAAAATGATAAATGTACTTTAAAGACAAAAAGAAATGCAGTTAATTATACAGATCACGACTAGAGCTGTACCGAGTGCTCGTTATATACTCGGTACTCGGCCAAATATGGACTTCGGCGAATACCGAGTAGTTGTAAGAATTTCATTATTTTTATGTATTTTTGAAAGAAATGTATTCATAAGAGTTTTTTTTTAATAACTAAACTAAAAAAATATGAAAATATAAACATAGTCATTCAACTTTTGCTGCAAACAGCTTTCTGCAGTTAAAACGGGCAAGTAGATTGCCACTAAACTCGATATAGAGACGATTCATGATTTGAGCTTATCTATTTTAGTTACAAGAATTGAAGTATAACCATCTTGTATGTGTGTAATATGCAATTTTTTTTTTTACAAAAACTTTGTACATAAAATTGTATCTATAAAACAGACAAAAATAAAATATTTTAGAAAAAAGAACCCCTTATATAATACTACTATAGTAGATAAAACTTTAGTTACATATTTGTGCAAATAAAAGTAAGACACTTTTAAAACTGTAAAAAAAAGATTGATTTTTAATTTAAAAAATAATAATTATGAAAAAGGTAAATGCACTAAAATGTTATTAAAAATATATTATCAAATTTATTGTTCTGCAAATTATGGCCCGAAACCACCTACCTTTTTATTCTTCTAGAATTTGAAGATTAATGAAGTCTATCATGTTTGAAATTATGATAAAATATTTATTTTAATGTTCTCATTTCATATGTAAATTTCATGCATCTTAAATTAAGCCTGAGTGTATTAAAGAACTTTTATATTAGAATTATCTGAGAATGATTCGCATCTGAGAAAGACTATATAATAAAGAATGAAGTTATTAGTTATTATGGTTTTAATAATCCACTAAGCTGGAAGTATCAAATATAACAATGAACCTAATTGTGTATATACACTACAAAAGTTCTGTAACGTTTCATGTAAACATGCTGTTTGCCATTTAACTTAATTTTATGTTCAAAAAGCCTTTTTTAAATTTCAAGATGTGCAAAATTCTTCATATATACGTCAATTTCAATTATTCTTTCTTACAACTACTCGGTACTCGGCCGAGTAGTAAAAGGCCGAGTACTCGGTACTCGGCCAAAGTGCTACTCGGTGCAGCACTAATCACGACCATATTCCTTTTGGCATTGGTTGTGTAATATTTGGTGACTTTATCGTCTGCGCCAGAGAAATTGAAAAGCATCCTTTATTCCTTTGATGACTTCAACAAGAGTTTTGTTTTTTACATTTTGCATTAAATGTTCTTAGGTTGATTTTTCTCTCTTTTTTTAAAATGTTGGGCGAGGAATAAATTTTTAAGATGATTTTATCTATTTGTTATTTTATTTTGACATTAGCAGATCAAACCAGTATTTCCAGGGCTAAAGTAGTGTTTGTTTATAGAATTTAAGAAGAATTATCATTAAACTTCTGTCAATTCAGAAATTCGAGGTAATTGAGCTATGCTGAACAATACCTTGAAAAGCATAATCAAAGTTAAGTATCATTGTAAAACGCACATAGGATCCAATTGGCAGCATTCAGTGCTTGAATAGGTATCAGTATCATACTGATCCGTATCATACTGATCAGTATCATACACTTCCACTGCTATCTGAGAAAGCTAAAATGTTGAAAATTGATGATCTATCTTCTTTTGTAGTAAAAACATCATCCAACCAAAAAGAAGTAATAGACTCTCAGGTTGCAAAGTATTTTTATGCTACCAATACATCGTTTCGTAGTGTTGAAAATCCCCATTTTAAAAAATTAATGGAGATACTTCGCCCTGGATACTTCCCACCCAGCAAAACTGATTTAGGTGGCAATTTGCTAGATAAAATCTACCAGTCCGAAATGGAAAATTGTCGTGATAATTTAAAAAATCAAACTTTATGCATGTCTTTAGATGGGTGGTCAAATGTCCACAATCAGCCTGTAGTTTGTATATGTGTGACTACTATCGAGGGAAATGTGCATCTAGTGGATACTGTTGACACTTCTGGAACACCTCATACTAGTGAAAATTTAACAGATTTGGCAATTACTGCCATAAAGAAAGTACAGGAAAAATTCAATTGCCGTATTCGCAGTTTTGTGACTGATAATGCAGCTAATATGGTAAATATGAGGAAATCATTAGAAACTCAAGACAAAGACTGCATTGATGTAGTGTGCTATGGCTGTTCAGCTCATATTCTAAACCTGCTTGCAAAAGATTTGGAACTTCCTGGTGTATCAGAACATGTGATACAAATAATTAAATATTTTCGCAACAATCAGTTTGCTAGAGCAAAATTTAATGAAAAAAAAGGAAAAAGTGTTGGCCTAAGTTTACCGTTACAAGTGCGTTGGAATACGATGTGCGATTCTTTAGAAAGTTATATTAAGAACTGGCCAATTTTAGTGCAGATCGTTGATGAAAATCGAGATGCATTAGATGATAGTATTAAAGCTAAGATTATGAATATGGGCATTAAAAAAAATGTAGAGGACTTATTGCTTCGTTTGAAGCCAATTTCAATTGCTCTAGATCGAATTCAGAAAGATAGCTGCAGTATTGCTGAAGCTGTTGACATATGGAAGAGGCTAGAAACAGACCTAAAAGAAAATAATGTTCTTGATAGTTGCAAGAAGACACCTATTGTGAATAAATGCTTCAAAAACAGATATGACCAGGCTTTGAAGCCAGTGCATTTTTTAGCATATTTATTGTCCCCAACATTTCAGGCAAAAAACTTAAGTGCAGAAGAAACCTTTATCTTCTAGTCACTGTCCATTGAACATCTAGACTGTATGTGTCTTTCGTTTCACTGTTCGTCAATTTCTTCTCATCTTCTAGTAACCTTCTTTTGAGCATGTTCCTGACATTTTGTTTAAGTTTCTTCTTGTATTCTAGCCGCTGACCATTGAGCATCTGCAAGATACCTACCTTGTAACTATTCACACATTTCTTCATGTCTATTATATTGGGTTCGAACCCAGGTCGTGCACGTCAGTCTAGCCGTTCGGAGTTTTCCGTGATTTTCTCCAAAACTTGCATAAATATGGGCTATGACCCCTTAGAAAGACCCCCCACAGAGGGCACTTTCCTTCAGGCCTAGGACCCTAGTGCAGTCAATCGGCTTTCATCCTTACAATCTAACCCAACCTTTTTGTCTTTTATCAACTCTCTTTTGAAAATCAGCAAGAGAAAGGTAAAAATTAAAATGAAATTTGAATCGGAATTAAAAAGAAAAGAGAACATAAGAGTGCATTGAAGAAAAAAAAAAAAAAAAGATAACTAATGTTTAAAAAATGTAAAACGAATAAAACTGTATGGAAAACATTCAAAATATAAATTAGCATTAAAAAAAAAAAAAAAACTGTTGAAAAGGGCTAATTCAAACATCCTGTTTTAAAATTCTGAATTTTTAAAAGTATGCGATAAAATCAAGCCTATCCAACCCAAATGACCTCGAGGGCCACAATGCAAGTGCATTTCTTTCAGATTGACTGCATTGTGTGTCCTATACACATACAACATCCTGCGACCTTAAATTTTGCATACAACTAATTTTAAATAGAAATTTTGTCGTAAGATAGGCATGTTTAAGATGTTTATTTTTAAAGAATAGTAGTGGGATATTAAAAGCAAAAACTGTTTTATTTAAGAGACAAAAATTTAAGTTAAAATACATTTTAAAAAACAAAAAATACATATAAAAACAATTAAAAGCTAGACGTTTCGAAACCCGTCCGGGTTTCCTCATCAGTAATTACAACACAATATGCAAACATTACATGAACACTCAAGGAATTTAAAGGAGTACCGAATATTGAGGAGCCAGTGTGCATGCTTCATTGATAGTGTGGAGATGCTTGGCAGTGTGCCAGCTCTCAAGGAAAATACGCGATTTATAATTATGAAAACCAGAATTTAGAATTTTTATATTATCGAAGTCAGGAATATGATCAGTTTCTATTGAATGGATTACAATTTTAGAATTTTGGTTGCAATTTTTAAAAGATCGTCTGTGCTCTTGTAGACTAATTTTTGCTGTACGGCCAGTTTCACCTATATAAACATATTTGCAATTTTTACAAGGAATTAAATATATTACACCATTTAAATCCAAAGAAGGGGTTATGGGTTTAAAGTTAAAAAGGACATTTTTTAATTGTTTAATTGGCCGGAAAGCAGTATAAATATTATGTGGTTTAAGTAATTTAGAAATAAATTCTGAAGGAAATCCGAAATATGGCATAGAAATATAATTGTTCTTATTAATTTGTGAATTTTTCATTTGCATTGGAGTAGAGGGGGAAATTGCAGGAGGGAACGAAGGAGAGGGGAAGCTGATAATTTTTTCACGATAAATTCGTTTTAACCAATTAAGAGGGTAATCGTTATTTATTAAATCCTGAAAAATTCTTTTAATTTCCAACTTAAAAAGTGTCTCGTTACTGCATAACTGAAGAGCTCTATTGACCAAAGTTCGGAAGAATGCAATTTTATGAGAATTAGGATTAGCAGAATGAAAATTTAGATATTGACCTGTAAAAGTGGCCTTACGATAAACAGAAGTTTGAAAAATGCTAGGTGAATTCGAAATGCGTTCAACAAGAACATCAAAAAAAGGCAAACTGTTATTTTGTTCTATTTCTAAAGTGAATTGAATTTCTGGGCATAACGAATTAGAAAAAGTAACGACTTCATTTATATGTTTTTCTTCAATTAATAAAAAAAAAAAATGTCATCTATGTATCTCCGCCAAAAAGGAATTTTTTCACTTAATCTATTTTATTTTCCAAAAACTGCATAACAATTTCTGCTATGCAAACACTAGCAGTTATGCAGTTTTTGGAAAATAAAATAAATGATAGATTAAGTGAAAAAATTCCTTTTTGGCGGAGATACGTAGATGACATTTTTTTTATTAATTGAAGAAAAACGTATAAATGAAGTCGTTACTTTTTCCAATTCGTTATGCCCAGAAATTCAATTCACTTTAGAAATAGAACAAAATAACAGTTTGCCTTTTCTTGATGTTCTTGTTGAACGCATTTCGAATTCACCTAGCATTTTTCAAACTTCTGTTTATCGTAAGGCCACTTTTACAGGTCAATATCTAAATTTTCATTCTGCTAATCCTAATTCTCATAAAATTGCATTCTTCCGAACTTTGGTCAATAGAGCTCTTCAGTTATGCAGTAACGAGACACTTTTTAAGTTGGAAATTAAAAGAATTTTTCAGGATTTAATAAATAACGATTACCCTCTTAATTGGTTAAAACAAATTTATCGTGAAAAAATTATCAGCTTCCCCTCTCCTTCGTTCCCTCCTGCAATTTCCCCCTCTACTCCAATGCAAATGAAAAATTCACAAATTAATAAGAACAATTATATTTCTATGCCATATTTTGGTTTTCCTTCAGAATTTATTTCTAAATTAAACCACATAATATTTATACTGCTTTCCGGCCAATTAAACAATTAAAAAATGTCCTTTTTAACTTTAAACCCATAACCCCTTCATTGGATTTAACTGGTGTAATATATTTAATTCCTTGTAAAAATTGCAAATATGATTATATAGGTGAAACTGGCCGTACAGCAAAAATTAGACTACAAGAGCACAGACGATCTTTTAAAAATTGCAACCAAAATTCTAAAATTGTAATCCATTCAATAGAAACTGATCATATTCCTGACTTCGATAATATAAAAATTCTAAATTCTGGTTTTCATAATTATAAATCACGTATTTTCCTTGAGAGCTGGCACACTGCCAAGCATCTCCACACTATCAATGAAGCATGCGCACTGGCTCTTCAATATTCGGTACTCCTTTAAATTCCTTGAGTGTTCATGTAATGTTTGCATATTGTGTTGTAATTACTGATGAGGAAACCCAGACGGGTTTCGAAACGTCTAGCTTTTAATTGTTTTTATATGTATTTTTTGTTTTTAAAATGTATTTTAACTTAAATTTTTGTCTCTTAAATGAAACAGTTTTTGCTTTTAATATATATAATTGAGACGGTTTGATGTTTGTGTACGTTAAAGTAGTGGGATAGTTCTTGAGAAAAGTGGGTCTGTGGAAACCCTAATCTATAATAATATTATAAATGCGAAAGTTTGGATGGATGTTTGTTACTCAATCACGCCTTAACGGCTAAACGGATCTGCATGAAATTTGGTACAGAGGTAGATAATAGTCTGGAATAGGACATAGGCTACTATTTATACCGGAAATTTGATTAGATTTTTAAAAATTAATTAAAATATGAAAATAATAAAATGGTTTGTTTGTTTGTTTTATGAAATCAATTAAGACATTTAAATTTTTAATTGTTGCCAAAAAAGTTTATGAGGTATTTTTATTATTATTATTTTTTTTTCCTCAACATAAAATAAAATATGCTTTCACGCGAAAAATAAAAAAATACTAATATTATAAATATGCGAAAGTTTGGATGGATGTTTGTTACTCAATCATGCCACAACGGCTAAACGGTTATGGATGAAATTTGGTACAGAGGTACGAGGTAGATAATAGTCTGGAATAGCACATAGGCTACTATTTATACAGGAAATTTGATTTTTTAAAATTAATTAAAAGATGAAAATAATAAACTGGTAATTGCCTTAATATAAGCCATTTGAATGTTTAATTGTTGTCAAAAAAGTTTACGAGGTCTTTTATTTATTATTATTTTTTTTTTTTTCAACATAAAATGAAATATGCTTTCATGCGAAAAATAAAAAATTACTAAATGTGAATTTGGTGAATGAGAAAATGACATCTTTATAACTTTAAAGTAAAATAGTAATAATACAAATCTAGCATGTTTCTTCTGACTTTTATTTCATAGCATTTTTTTTATATACCTCAACTTTAGATACTTTTTTTTTAGCACGGATGAATCACACTTGGCATAAAAGCTAATTCAGCATTATATTAAAGGAATTTACTTATTGATAATTCTGGACAATTTTTTTACTTTTGATGCTGAAGTAGATCGGATATTTTTCGCCAAGGACAACTATTTAAAGCCAAATAGCGAATCAAAAATATAACTAAATTATAAAATATTGAAAAAAAGAAAGAAATAGGAACAATAATCACAGAAATTATATTTTGGTCTAAAACGGTGACAAAAATTCAAAAGTCGCCAAGGGGAGCTATATTAAGGCTGTACCATGATCAGGTTTACATATTAATTAATTTATTTTTCTATATATCAACTACTATTAACTAAGCATGAAGTGTATATAACCACAATATATATATATATATATATATATATATATAAATAAAATTGTCTTGTGCGATACATGTAGCCGATCATAGCATATTGTAATATTATATTTGGCTTGAAACTGCTGTCATATTATGGTTCATCGATTAAATCAAATAAATATAGGAAATAACGTGAAAGAAAATATTATGTACATCACGTATAATGTTGTTCATATGTAACTGGGATTCAAATACAAAAGGGCTACTTCAAATTTTTCGATGCTGTCATATATGATAAGCACCCAAATGGAAGCCCACGGTAAGGCATTGTCGCAGGGAATAGGGACAGGCACCAGAGACTGTGAGGACGAAGAAGTCATGCCAAAGGCAGCGGGAACCCAAAGCGAGCTTTTAAGCGATTTCAGTATTTTTTCTTCTTTTTTTCATAAAGCTATATAGAAAAAAGTTTCCTTTAAATATAGTGACCAGCGAAGCGGGAAAAGTCTGCTAGTATATTTATATATTATGCGGGAGTTTTATTAAGAATTTATTACAAATATTATTTATTGTGTGGGATTTCAAAGCAATTAATATAGTACCCAATGCTACTGAAAAAACTAAATGAGAATGACATTTTTATCCAGGGGTCTGTCCAGACTTTTCACACAGGGTCCTGTTTTTGTGAAATTGTGAAAAATTCTACACTTAATTTTGTGAATCTAAATTTAGTGTGAAAATTAAGTTCTTCTGAACTTTTTGGCTAAGGTCCTCTTTTTGTGAAATTGTGAAAAATGTAATTTTGCAAAATAAAATTACAATTAAGGTTTCACTTTAGAGAATGACAGTTCAGTTTTACATAACTAAACTCACATATATGCATAGAAGCCATTTATAAATTAGAAATTGAATATCAGCTTTTTGGGAGAAATACAATAAAACATGTATGATTAATTCAGGCAGTCTGTTTGTTCCATTGAAGATTAGTTTTGAAAATGAAAGAAATTTATCAAAGGTCAATTTTTAAGGAGAAAAATTTTGTGAAGGGTCCTGTTTTAGGATAAATAATTTTGTGAAGGGTCCTTTAACGGATCCAGGTTTGCCTCTGGACAGATCCATGTTATCGTTATAAAATTTATTATTTACTTCTGATGCATAAGTAGAGTTGTAAAATTTTCAAGAATAATCTTTTTGAGAATATTCTAGAAGAGAATAATTGAGAATTTTCTTATTGAAGCTATAATAGTAGGTAATTTTGAAATGTGTGCTCTGTATGAGTATTAATTTATGTGCAAGTTTAGAAATTTATGAAATTTTGCTTTTAATAAAGTAATCAGATTAATAAAGTAATCTATTTAGTTGTAGATATTAAAAAAAAAAAAAAAAATTCTCTTCAAGGCTAACAGATGAAATCTTATAAATTATTGAAGATAAAATTTAGTGATAACTCAAGTAATTAAGGGATGAACCATTAAACAAGATTTTTTTTATTTCATTACAGACACTTATTTTTAAAGGGTGACATTTAATGAAAAATATTTCTAATTATCTATGTTTTACACTTATCTATATGAAATAAAAATGGTTTTATCGAACATGTGCTTAAAGAATAAATATATTTATATAGGATATAGGACTGTTCAGAGTTAAAAAATAAATTGTTTTTCTACAAAGAGAAGTGACAAATTGGCATGTGTAGCTCACAATATGAATTACGAAAAGAAAAACAGAAACAATTGAGTTTAAGCAAAATAATTTTAATGACAAAGAACTGCATGTGTTGTCGGTATAAAGAAGGTAGCTTGAATGATCTGTTATCGAAAAATGAAACTGACTATTAACTTTGATTCTAAGTTTTGTGTAACAAGTTAATCACAAAATAAAATTAATTTCACTTTTAAGCTATTTGTTATTTTAATTTTTAATTTGAATAGAACATACACTATCTTTCCATAAATGACCAAACACTTTAGACGTTTTTTAAAATATCTCAAAAAGTACTAAACAAATCATCTTGAAAATTCAGAAGTGTAAAGAACATGTTATATTTCATACATTTCAGTTAAACTTTTATTCCGAAAATGAAAGGGGGATCAATACAAAATGAAAGAAAAATGAAAGTGTGGCATCACCTTGTAAAAAGTATTGCTTGAAATCCAACCTGGCTGTAGCATGTGATTATAGGGCTCTTCCTTATTATCTGTATAAATTTTTATGCCTTTACCGCATGTAATCAGGAAGATATAAAGGTTTCTTTAAAAAAATTGCAAAAACAATTTTCACGTTTTTTTGCTATAACACGCAAGGTATTAAAAACCCAGAGCAAAGCTATTTTCACGAAACTCGACATACAGTATTAGACAAAAAAATATTAAATATGTGATGAAATATGAGCATTTTTACTAAATAATTTTTAACTGTGCATGTGTAAGATTTAACGAAATTTCATTTGCATAATTTAATAGCCAAATGTATTCAGCTACTTATATAAAAACGCCAAACAAGTGTCGTGTAATCTCAAAAAAAAAAAAAAAAAAAACGCTAAACTATAAGGCGTTTTACTCACATTTTTATTTTGATTCAATGAATGGTAATAGGGTTTTCAATGATTGTAAATGAATATTGAGGAAAACCCCTTTATAAATTTCTTGTTTTTGGGAACAGCTGAAATTCAGTTCATTTTATGGCATAGAATTTTGTAAGTTTACACTATACTTGTTTGAAGTTTTTATATAAGTAGCTCAATACATTTGGCTATTAAATTATACAAATGAAATTTCCCTAAACTGCAGTTAAAAATTATTTAGCAAAAATACTCATATTTCATTAGGTATTTAATATTTTTTAATTTGATTACACTATGCTGTGTCTAATATTGTATGTCGAGTTTCCTGAAAATAGCTTTGCGCTGCCTTGCATGTTATATAGCTAAAAGAGTAAAAAAAAAAAAAAAAAAAAAAGTAATTTTTAAAAGAAACCTTTATGCCCTGATTACATACGATAGAGACATAAAAATTTATACAACTAAATAAAGAAAAGCCCCATAATCACGTGCTACAGCCAGATTGCATTTCAAGCATTATGTTTTACAGGGCGATGCCAAACACTTTAATTTTTCTTTAATTATTTACTGGTCCCTCTTTCACTCTCAACACAAAAACTGATGTGTATGAGGTGTAACATGTTCTTTGCACTCCTGAAGTTTCAAGATGATTTATTTAATACTTTTTGAGATATTTTTAAAAATGTCTGAAATAGAAAGTGCCTGATCATTAATGGAAAGGTAGCGTATTTTGTCATTTATTTATTATAAAATGCTGTCTAATTTAAATTTGCTAACTTTTTAATGCATTTTTGTTTTTAAACTAGAGCTTTTTATGATTCAGAATTTTTTTTCAAGCATATTAATTTTTATGCACACACCATCAAATTATTGATTAATTAAAAATCGTCAGCATAATAGATAATAAACCAGTGGCTTATATATAGAATAAAACTTACAGAAATATGAATTATGTGAATTAGATTTCTTTTTAGAAAATCTTTATGAGGTGAACACTCTCTTTAAATGCCAAATTTTAGTGATAGTTTAGTTACAAATGCAAATCTGTAGGCATTAAAACATTTAAATTTGTATTTTAATACGAATAATTATTTATTATTTGCTACTAGCCGCCTTCGGCGACCAGCTGGTTCGCGATCCTTGAAAAATCCGACTCTATGAAACTCCCGCTCGGTGGCGCCTGCGGCGCATTTTTCCCGCTTCAGATCTTACAACAGCTTATTGACATATAGTGAAAATAGCTTTATTGAAAAATTTAATCGCAGTAAATTCCCGCTCGGTAGCCTGCGGCGCCCTCTTCCACCAGGGCCGTAGCGAACAATAAATATTGGGGGGGGGGGGGGGGGGAGGGCAAAATATAAAATTAGCCGACTCAAATCTGGCTTAAGTCCGACTGAACATGAATGAAAAGTAATGCAGTTTGCATTGATTAGAAAAACTTTTCAACTATATTTACCAACTATATTGTAATAAATATATATGTTTCGCCTTAATGATGACACACTAAAAACATTTTTTTTAAAGATAAGAAGTAAGAAAGAAAACATTGCACAAAAAATATTCTTATGCCTTTTAATTTCTTTTATAAAACATATTAACAGATTTCTTTTGTGTAGCTCTTACCTCGAACAGTGATTGACTTTGTAGAATATTGTCACAAAATAACAAACCGACAAATGTGCACATTTTTTTTAGCAGTAAAGAATTTCACAAAAGATTTTTTAAAGCTTTATTTCTAAAGAGAAAGCGTTGTAAAGTCTGTTTTTATGTAGCCCTGTATATCGTTTAAACTGTGCATTTTGAAATTCGGGCATCAAAGTAGCTCTGACGTTTCTTGCCAAGAACTTTACTAACGTAATTGCGATAGCCATTTTAATTCAGTGCTAAAATGACAACAAAATATTAAATGCTGCCAACGAGTTCCTAAAGTAAAGCTATACCAAAGACATCGTAAGAAATGAATAGTAGTAACCGATTCTAAAGAGTGAAACACAGTTATTGCATACCTTTACATGCAAGAATAGATTAAAATAAGTACCTGTAATCCTGTTGTACTAAATAAAAATCTGTTTTGTGGAGAATTTTAAATCTATTACTTAGAAAATAAAAATAGGGTTAGTTTTTTTTTTCTTTTTGTCTCCCCCTACTATTAGATACATTTTTGATATCATGGATGGATAGAAAACGTCCGGAACCACTTAGTATGCGGATTTATAAAAGATGGTTTGGTGGAAAAACAGTTTAATTCATCAGATTAATGTTCTCAGTTATGTCAAAAAAAAAAAAAAAAAAGGCATTTTCAGTAATTGGGAAGAAAAAAGGTGCTGTTTTAGTAAAGATAGTAATTGTTTCAAAAAATTCTCTTTCGATTTAGTTAAAAATCAAAATCTGATTATATAAAATATATTTTGCAAATGGAATTCTGCAGGATACGTTAAAAAGCCTTTTCGATCAAATAAATTTATGTAAACTAGTGTGTTTTGTCCATTATAAAACTATAAAAAATGTGACAAACAAACAGAAACGAGGTATATTTGATAGTAAGTCAGACTGACTATACGATGGACCTAGAACTAGGGTGATATGTCTTCCGTGAGGGTCTTTTTAATTAGTCTTAGTTCGTATTTACGCGATTTTAAGAGAAAACCACGGAAAACTCCGAACAGCTAGACCGACGAGCGCGACCAAGGATGGAAATTTGCACCTCTTGTCTGGCAGCAAAAAGTCTCGGACACTGGCAAGGTCTTACAAAAATAAATATGTACGCTGTAATATGTCATTTGAAATATAACTTTCGTCTTCTTCTTTTTTTTTTTCAGCAATGTAATAAAAACAACTAGAAAAATATTTTCCGATAATATTAAAGAGCATCCAGTGAATAATAAATGCAACAAATATTGATTTATATGTTCATAAAATGTATTTTAACGTGTCAAAATTTTTTTATTTCTTCTGACTGTACATAGGGGAGGGATTGAATTGGTTCTGTTCCCTATTTTGGCTTTATCAAACTCTTGACCCAATTGGTCGTTACTGAAAATGTCTGTGACTAAGTGAAAAAAGAGATTTCTTCAACGACCGAATACTTTTTCAACGGATCTTTTTCTGCTTTCAAATTTTTTATTTGAAATTGTTCAAGACTAACAAATCAATCGGATTATCAGTCATTTAGACTAAATATATATCTAAGACTAAATAAGACTAAAATAAATATCAGAGCCAAAAAAAAAAAAAAGATTTATCCTACCTCAAAATAAAGGCTATGTGGAAAAATATCAATCAGATTATTTGCTAATAGAACTGCTAGAGTAACTTTTATTGAGTTTCGGAGCTTGGAGCTATAGTACATAATAGATTTAGCAGTAGACAAAATAAATTTTCAGTCGGCGTATTTTGTCTGAAAATTTTGTGATAAATAAAGGTCATCTGTAAAAAAATATAATAAATAATAATAATCAGATTACTTGTCAATAGGCCGATGTGGTTCTACTAATCTTTAGAGCCAAAGTCCTAAAGAGGTTTTTCCGACGATCAAATACCGACTAAGAAAAAGTCGGCTTTTTTGTTTGAAAATTCCGTGATAAACAAGAGCCATCTCGGAAGAAAATTTTCTCTGAGCATAAAAGAAATCTGATTACAATTCAATCGGACTATCTATCAATATACCGACTGGAATATTTTTATTGAACTTCGGAGCCAAAAGCAAAACAATTTAATAGACTTATCTGCAAAAGGCCGACTGGAATACTTTTATTGAACTTCGAAGTAGAAAGCAAATTAATTTAATCAAGTTATCTGTCAGTGGGCCATCTAGGATACTTTTATTGAGCTTTATAGCCGAAAACAATAGAATTTAATCTGGTTGTTGTCAATCAGTCGACTGGAATACTTTTATTGAACTTCGAAGACGAAAACAAAACTCTTTAATCGGGTTATCTGTAAACAGGCCAACTAGAATAATTTTATTGAACTTCAAAGTCCAAAGCAAGCCAATTTAATTGAGTTATCTGTCAATAGGTCGACTGGAATACTTTTATTGAACTTTAGAGCCGAAAGCAAAACAAATTTCATCAAGTTTCCAACCTGGAATAGACTAAAAAATTCGGCTTGTACGAAGTTTATAAAAATTAACTTGAAATAAAAGCTAATTAGAAGACGATCAAGTGGATCATCTGTTGAAAAGTTGACTGGAAGGTTTGTATTGAGTGTTAGAGCTATAATGAAAAAAAAAAAAAAAATCATCTGACAGTCAAATACTTTTTTATCGATATACTACTTCCAGTTTGAAAATTTTCCTTAGAAATAAAAGCCGACTGAAAAAAAAAAAAAAACTTCAGTCGGTGCATCTGCCTCTAGGCTGACTGGATTGTCTATCTTCAACATTGGGGGGGCAGCCCACCCCCTCTGCCCCCCCGCTTGCTACGCCCCTGTCTTCCACTTTCAATATCTGAAACAGCCTGCTCGTTCACCATGTTATGATCTTTCAAATTTCTGACTTTAGTAAAGTCCCGCTCGGTGGCGCCTTATCCCCGTTTTAGAACATACAACACCTTCCTCGCTCATTAGAATTTAAAATATTACAGCACCATCTGGCGGTAGAAATTTCTGTAATCTACTGTTCAATTCTAAATCAACCAACCTTTCAAATGAAGTATTACTTATGAAAATATTTTAATTAGTAGCTGAGGTACAAAAGAAAATCTAAACAGACCTTAAAACGTGTAAATCGGGTAAAATCTCGAATTCCACTTTCGATAATATAAAATAACTTTAAAATAGCTTTCGAATGATGTATTAAAAATAATTTAATCATAATTAGAATTTGAAATATTGAAATTTTAAAATATTACAGCGCCATCTGGCAGTAGAAATTTCTGTAATCTACTGTTCAATTCCAAATCAACAAAGCTTTCAAATGATGTATTACTTATGAAATTATTTTAATTAGTAGCTGAGATACAAAAGAAAACTGATTCAGGACACCTCAAAACGTGTAAATCAGGTGAAATCTCGAATTCCACTTTCGATAATATAAATGTACTTTAAAATATCTTTCGAATGATGCATTAAAAATAATATAATCATAATTAGAATTTGAAATTTTGAAATATTACAGCGTTATCTGGCGGTAGAAATTTCTGTAATCTACTGTTCGATTCCAAATCAAAAAAGCTTTCTAATGATGTATTGCTTATGAAATTATTTTAATTAGTAGCTGAGATACAAAAGAAAACCTAATCAGGACACCTCAAAACTTGTAAATCGGGTGAAATCTCAAATTCCATTTTCGATACTGTAAAAGTACTTTAAAATGTGTATCAAATGACGTATTAAAAAAAAAAAATTTAATCATAATTAGAATTTGAAATACACGTATTTGAATATTAGAATAACATTTTATTTGCAATTAAATGTAAATTAAAATGTTTTTTTTTTTTTTTTTTTTTTTTTTTTTTTAATTTTCTGATATTTCTCTCAGCAATCCGACTTATCCCTGGTTTTCTCCGAAACTTGCATAATTCCGGGCTATATAACGTTAAAAATCCTTAGTACGATATGTGAGCAGAAATTCGAATTCGAAACTCTGCAAAATATTAAAGAATAAAGGTGTTCTGGGTATTCCGTTGTTTTCTCCGAAACTTGCATAATTCTGGGCTATATAATGTTAAAAATCCTTAGTACGATATGTGAGCAGAAATTCGAATTCGAAACTCTGCAAAATATTAAAGAATAAAGGTGTTCTGGGTATTCCGTTGTTTTCTCCGAAACTCCCATTCCTTTTCTACATCTTTGCCCCTTCGCTCTCCCCCCCCCCCTTTCTGCCGATAATAATAATTTTACACTCGAAAATATTCGCATTCGATTTACCTTGCCTTAAAACCTAAATATACCAACCAATTTCAAACGCAGTAACTCTTTTTTTTTTTTTCCCTTTTCCCCCTCCCTCAAGCCCTACCTAATAATCGTACTCTTTCAAAAATATTCACAATCGAATTATCGGGCATTAAAACCAAATACTACGAAATTTCAACGGCATATCACAATTTAAAATACTGCAAAGTATAAAAGAAAACTTAATCTTTTTCCAATAAATACGTCATTTTTTTTATTTATTCATATATTTTCATGAAAATTGAACAATAACTTTATAATATGCTGTCTAGGCCAAATATTAATTTAAATGTAACGTGAATGAAAATTTGAAAAAGTTTGAAAATTGCAATTTTTATCCCCACTCTATGAAACACGTGATATCTTAATTGGTTACATTCATTTCCTTTTTTATTGCAGACACTTGTCTCGCATGTGTTTTGTTTCCGATCGAAACAGCTTAGAAATCGTCTGCTGATAGAATGTTTCCTTTTCCATCATTTTTCGATCGACATGGGTCGACATTTTAATTAATATCTCGGGAACTAATTAAAAGTTTTAAATTCTGTTTTCACTATCAACTCGGGAAGGCTTCTGAGCACCCGTATGTCAAATTTTGTACTTCTGCGTTCAGTAGTGGCTGAACGTATAGATGCACAGACAGAGAGACAGACAGACAGACAGACATCTTCTTTTATTATTATAGATTGAAGGCTTTCTGTCATGGAATACAGTGGCGCACCCACGGAGGGGGCTTAGGGGGCTCAAGCCCCCTCCAGAACCGGCTGATATGGTAAAAAAAATTCAGATATGCATGAAAAAAAAATTACTCAATCACAGATATTGTCAGAAAAATAGAGTTTATAAATTATACATTTAATATTAGAAATTTTTGAAATTCTTAGTGTTAAACACACACACACACACACACACACACACACACAAAAAAAAAAAAAAAAGAACTAGTTGTTTGATTTTTAGTTGAAAGATAACTTAGACCTTCCATTGCAGTTTTTAGGGATGGGCTTCTAAGGTCTTAAACGCATATACTGTTATCACGAAATCGAGTAAGTATCTATAAAGTCAGGCAGAAGAAGTAATCTGATGTGGAAGTAAATACGGATGTATTTGTCAGAAAAATGGGATACCAGGCTCATACATTTTCGTATTTTAATTTATGAGTATTTATAGCATCTCTGTGAAAGTCTGTTTTGTCTCTGGGCAGAGGGAAGAGGCATTTCACCTAATATTTTGCACTGTATTCATTTATAGAATATAAATTTACGTTTAAATAAAATTAGTATTTTTAGTTAATTTTTAATTTAAGTTATGCTTAATAAAAATTATGCATTAAAATTACTTAAATGTTATTTCTCAGCTCTTCATCTATTTTCAGTTCACGTGCCCTCGCGTCGGTGCTGCGTATATAGCCATAAACCTATTACTATACTATAGGACCCAATTATTCTTCAGCCCCCTCCACAAAGAAATTCTAGGTGCGCCACTGATGGAATAAGTATTGAATGTTCAGAAAAATTGCTTTGTGGAGCTTACTGGATATTCTCCCATTAAAAATTATGAATTGTAAAGAAAACATCATGAAATAAAGTTTGTTTGTTCTAGTTATACATGTCAAACTAAATAATTATGAATAAGTTTTATAATTTATGTCATAAACATGAAAAAAAAAATTTTGTATTAAAGAAAAATAAGAATATTTTTGATTATTCTCTGAATTTGGAGCTTCAGAGAATATTCTCGTTCTCATAGAATATTCTCACCTCACATCTCTATGCATAAGTAAAAAGAAAAACGATATAAATGATCACAGTATTAGTGATATAGAATATTTAACCAATTTTTCATTTTCATTATAAGATATGGATGAATGTCGAAGAATTATTTTTATTATAATTACTATAAAATAAAATAAATTAAAATAAAAATAATTTATGTTTTGTTTTTTAGGTTTTTGACATTTTATTATTTTGAGTGAGAGATAAAAGAAGAAGAAATAGTAACTATGTTTCAATGTGCAGTTTGTTCCAACAATTTTAGATTTAATAAGAATCTTTATAAACACATGAGGCAGAAACACAATATTGAACCGCCACTTTTAGAAGGTAAAATAACATGTCCTTTATTATGTGTAAATAAATTCCGCACCCATAGAGATCTCAGAAGTCATTTAGAATCTTTTCATAATCAAACAATTGAAAAAGAGGAGCAAGATTTCCCTGATACTGAAGGTAATGCATAATTTTCTTTCTTTTCTTTTTTCTTTCTTTCTTTTTTTTAATTACAACATCTGTTCATGTATCTGATTAGTTTGTGATTTTCATTTATTAATTTCAGAACATACATTATGTAAGAAAAATATTATAATTATGAAATAACTCAGGTATGAGATTATGGCGTATGTTTTAAGGTCTACTCTTGATTTTATTTTTGCTGTTATTACAGTGATGTATGTGTGTGTATATGTGATGTGTGTAAGTGAACACAATAGCATCTAAGCACTTTGATTGATTGAGCAAAAATTGGTAGGTATGTTTTAGGTCATCATCACACAAACTGTATAGATTTGTTAAGTGTATGACTTATAGTTTTTTTTTAAACAGAAAAATTCTGTATTATTATGGGCTATGCACTTGAATTATTTAAGTGCAGTAGCATCTTATTTATACACCCAACAGCAGAATTTTCTGTGTCTATCTGCAGCAAAACAAAATTTATCTGTGATTCAGAAATGCCAGATCAACTCTGGTATCACAGAAAGTATTATCAATTCATAAAATATGTAAAATTTTCTTTTACAAGAAAGTAAATTAAGAATATACAACAATTATAGTAATGTATGGACATAATGTAAGCTAATTTGTATAAGCCTGGCATTTCTTTTTGAGATTAATCCACAGAGCTTTAAAAAAATCTGCAACACTCATTGCTGTGCTTCACTATTTCTGCTATTGAGATTATACATTTGATTGAGATATAAAACATTATTTATATTACACACAGATTTACACAAATGTAAGACTTAATAAGTTTTTTTTTTTTTTTTTTTTTTTTTTACTGTTGTACAATGTAGAATTTTTACACATTGCAGTCTCTCTTTAAAATTCATGTTAGTAATGTTAAATATCTTAATACACTAAAAAAATAAAAGATAAATGCTTGATATTGTAAGCTTACCATTTATAGTACATTTGCCTGTAAAAAATAAAGCTTGAAATGTGTTTTATCTAGCTATAGCCCCAGTAGCAGAATTATTTCTGTCAATTTGTGACAGCTATTTAGGCATTAGAAAATAATCTGCAGCATAATTTCACAGTAAATTAAGGGGGGAACAGTTACAGAATTCAATAAGTGTATTTTTATCATAAATTTGCATTTATTTAATATTATTAATCTGTTAGATATGTCAAAGCATTGTAGTTATAAAATTTTAATTACATATAGCTAAGTAAAGAGTTTGCTGAGATTCTAAATATTAAAATTAATGCAGCTTTCTAAAATTTTCTGGTTGGAGGGACAATTAGCGGTATAAATTTTCTTTTATCAACAATTGCAGTCTGTTCGCCGTTACTATCTGTACATCTTAATTGTATTTTGCACACCTTCTCAATGTCCAAGCCCCAACTTTCACATGAAACTTCTGATGCTGGAATTGAAAATGTTTAAGTAATTTAATAAGAACAGGGTATTTTCTTTGACAGCTCACTAGCAGACTTTTGATCCTTTCAGTTCTAACTTCCTCTTTTATAGTTCAAACGATCCATTTACAAAAATACTTATACTTAAACAAAAGTGTGTCAAGATCATTAAACTTTGAAATTGATGCAAAATCTTGTATATATTCAAAGAAGCAATAAAAAAAATTACATGAGTTGTGAGTGATTTTGAACAATTCTACTTCTGAGTAGGTTCTACAATTTAATAAAACAAGTTAAAAATATATTGACATTTATACTGCATTTTGAGAAAGTTTGGAAACCATAAGATTTCTGCATGGAGTTTCATTTCTGATCGTTAGCAAATGGTAAAGGTGTCCAAAAATTATATTAATGAGAGGTATTGAATAATTCTACTTCTTTATAGGTTCTAAAATCTAATAAAGTAAGTTTAAAATGAACATTAACGTTTATTTTATGGATGGAAAAAAAATTGAAAATCACAATGCTTCTGTGAAGAGTTTAGATCACAGATCGTTAGTGGGGGGGGGGGGGGGGAGGAGGGAGTAAAACAAATATATGAGTGCGAGATATTGAACAATTCTACTTCTTTATAGGTTCTGGAATTTAATTAAATAAGTTTAAAAAGAATATTGACATTTATTTTGCGGATGGAGAAAGATTGGAAATCACAAGGATTCTGGGATCTGTTTGATCGCTGATTATTAGCAGTAGGATAGGAAGGGGGATGAGGGATCACAAAAAAATTGCACGAATGAGAGATATTAAATAATTCTACCTATTTATAGCTTCTAGAGTCAAATACAGCGTGATTAAAATGAATAGTTATGTTTATGCCATATATGGAGAGAGATCACCATCTTTCCTGCCAAAATCGGGAGACTTGTAATCGTTGCACAATACTGTTTTGGAAATAATCTGCAGACTAAAAAAAAAATCTGTGACTACGTCTCATGTCTCACATTTTCTGCTATAGGGACTATGGCATACCTGCCAACATTGAAGAATCAAAGTAACGGAGATTTTATAAGCAGCATTTTCAGGCCTAGAAAACATTGATGTTTTTTTGATACATGACAGTACTTTAATAGCTTAATCCATGGCTTAAATTATCAAAAAGTTATATGGGTAAGTTAAATTTAATTATTAAATAAAAATTAAGTAATTATTAATTAAAAATAGTAATATATATAGAGAATCATGGTAATATTTTTCATCAAAAGCAAAATCTTGCTTAAAACAATCAAGGTTTGTTGAAGTTTTGAATAAATTATAGGTATACCTTTAAAATCTTCAGAATAATGAAGAAATGTTTGCGAATAACGGAGAGTGGAAAACAGTCCTAAAATAACAACAGAGTCTCCGTTGAAATAATGGAGAGTTGGCAGGTATGCTATAGCATATGATTATGGTGCTTCTTATACTTATCTATCTTCATTTGTATGAGTGTATGTATGTTCAGAGTGAAACAATCTTCCTTTAACAACATTGAATATTTTTTGTACTTTTTTTGTTTATAACATGCAGTATTTTTAAACTGTGCAAAGTTGTTTCTAGAAAGCTTAACAACACACTACAGTGGAAACAACATATTGCAATAAAAATATTCAATATCAGATGAAATATGAGCATTTAAATAAAACAAAGTTTAGCTGCATAAGTGTTGAAAAAATTTCTTCTTCATAATTTAGTTACTAGTTCAAAGAACCAAGTGGTGTTTGAAAACCCCCAAAGTGTGGCCTTGAATGGCCAATTTCTTTTAACACAGAGTATAGTGATTAGTATGTGAATTTGACGTATGGAGTAAAGTCCTGCACAGGTTGGGTTTTACCCAACCCGAACCCGACAGATAAATTTTAAATCAACCCGAAACTCGACCCGAACCCGAAAAAAAAAAATTTCATTAACCCGAAACCCAACCCGAACCCAACAAAAAAATTTTCATCAACCCAAAAACCGACCCGAACCCACAACAGAGAATTTTTTGCAACCCGACCTACAGAAGAATGCAAAAACGCGAAAATCAACAATGAACCATGAAAAAATTATATTAGTTTGACAAAATTAAATTTTTTCCTCGAAATTATTATTTTTATCACAGAAATATTTCCCATTGACTCATGACGTGACATTTTGTGAGTAACCTTTAGAACATATGAAGCAGCCCAGTTTATTTATTTAATTTTTAACTAATTGATAAATTCAGAATTTTATTATTTCTTATTACTTTTTAATGCATTAAAATATTTACATTATCCACTTACATGCAAACGAATTACAAAATGGCTTCACACAAGATATTAAATTTCTATAGTGCTTTGAATCTCCTAATAAATGTAAATCTTAATTAAAATTTTCTAAAATGCAATTTCTTTCAAAATTCACGAGATTTTTCTTATATTGAAGTTTAAAATTTTTACTTATGTTAGATTAAATTACATCAAGACAAATTACAAAAAGACTAATAATTGGCTTAGTGTAAGAAAGAAAATTAGTAATAGAAGGAAAAACAGTTTGGTACACTTGAAGACAAAAAAAAACCAGTATGTTGTGGTCACCACAAGACTTTCTTCTACATTTTCCTATACAAATTCACTCAATAACATAAAAAAAAAAAATAAAAAAAAATAAGTTTTTCCAGTTTTTTTTTCGTTAAAAGTAAAAAAAGCGATAACTTTGTTTTAAATTATCACAGATTCATAGTTCAACCATTCGTTTTAAAGGTACTGACGAGATCTTTCGAAAGATACCCATCTTGAAAATTTATTCCCCTCGAGGGGGGACTTCCCCCCCAGGGTGTGTGGCGAGGCTCCTACACATACAAAAAATTTTTTCCCAGTTGACTATCTCTATTATAAATAATTCTTGTAAATTTCATAATGATTACTAAAAAATAATTCTCTTTATGCACATTTATACAAAATTTTGTCCTATATCACCATGTTAAAAATTTAGAAAAAGCGGGATGGCAACGCAACCTGTGAGACATTTTTTACCAAAAGTGGATAGGCACTAATTTATGTCAAGGTGCAACTACATAGCAATTTGTATGAAATTCTGTGCAGTAGTTCCTGAGATACAGTTGCCACAAACTTTTGTCACACACACACAGACAGACAGACATTTTCTAAAAATGGTCAAATCATGTTCTACAGCTCTCAAAACGTGTAAATCCATCAAAAACCCGAGGTCGAAAATTTTTACGAATCCAATACTTTCTTCTATTGAATATAGAAGAAAGTAAAAAGCATCAACTTTTATCGTATTCAAAATTATTTTTTAATACCCATACTATATACTGTTAAGTAATTGATTTCGAAATAAATAGAAATCAGATAATTAAATGTTAGAATAATCATATCTAAGATGACGCTGCTGTTTGAATTAATTTATTTTTGACAATATGGCAATATCATAGTCTTCACTGAAATTAATAAATTTAATGAAAGAATATTTTTAATTACAGGAAATATTCATAAAGAATAGTTAATTATTCACTTATCTAATAAACAGAAACTGGAGTATCTTATTTTTTAATTATAGGAACAAGAACTATAATAAAAATAGCTGAAGAAAATACTAATATTGATAAAGTAAATCACCAGTAATCAAACGAATTTCGAATGAATGAATGAATAGATCTCATTTCTCGGTTTTCATTTCGTTACTATGCATGCGTTCCTAAAACCATAATCCATTCGAAAGAATGCTTCCTCGGGTTGGGTCTTAAACCGATATTCACTTCCCAGTACGCTTGCGCAACACTAAATCAAAACGGCTACTCTCTTGATTCTTTGCGGTTTGATTGAGTAAAGATTTTCATGATTTAGCTGTTTATGACTGCGCATTCTTTACACTAAACCGGTATCCGACTCAATGAATACCCATCTGGCATTATTCCAGCTATACTGAATCAGTTTAGCGTGGCATCAGAAGTTCGCGTTTTTTTATGTTTCTGCATCGATATTTCACGGAAGATGAAATATTTAAATCGAATAAACGATATTAGCGTTAAATCGATATTTGATTTTACATCGATATAAAGCCCAGTCCTAATGTGCAGAATGTTTAAATTAGTTACAGAGTTATAAACATGCTTGTAAATTTATGTTTATAATTGTAAAAAATATTTTGAAAGGGGCTCTCAAGTCGACCCGATTTGCTGAAAACCAAACCCGACCCGAACCCAACCCGCAAGAAAAAAAATTCAGTGAACCCGATCCGCACGGGAAAAAGATCAGTCAATCCGACCAGCAAGAGAAAAAATTCTGTTAACCCGACCCGAACTCGACCCGTGGGTCAGGTTCGGGTAAAATCGAGTGACCTGATGCAGGACTCTAGTGTGGGGTATAGTATAGGCATGGCTTGTGAAAAACAGTTGCCTAGTCGCTGTTTGCAACCAATGTATTTTAACTGTTTAACTATGTTTTCAACTTTAAGGAAAATCAATGATTTTTGTTGTTGCAAGATACGTTATTATTATTTTTTTTCTGGTTGATATTGTGAATTATGAACTCTTTACTCGTTAGATTTAATTAAATGCTTTTGGCTTTTGGTGGATTCCTAAGTTTAAATTGAACAAAATTTCCAAAAAATAAATAAATAAATAAATAAATAAATAAAAATAAATGAAATAGCTATGATTTGCTTATCCTCACTTGTGTGCTTTTTGGGAGAATTGCTTGTGATCGAGAGAATTTAAATCTTAAAATTTAATTCTAGTAATGAAAATTAAGATTACTTCAAGTTTTAACCCAAATTAATTTCATAACAATTTCAAAACATAAAGAAAAAAAACCCTCTTCTCTTAAATAATACAAATTATGTAACAGCAATTGCTTGTTTAAAGTAAAGATTAAACATCTTCTCTTAAATAAAACTACTTAATAGCAATTGCTTGTTTAATCCTACAACCTTATCATAAACTTTTATTGTTTATCTTGCTTCACGATAGATGGCGCTAGTACATAGATGTACTAATGTTTGCAGTAATTAAATTCCTCTCCATGGAAGAATTTAAGTTTATTGATTTAAGAAAAATTAAAAATTAAATTAATATTTAACTAACTAAATTAAGCTTACAATTACAAAATGAATTTAATTGTTAATGAAATTGTTCAAATGTAAAATTTTATCGATTAATCGAAGATAGTCTGAAATTTATTTTTAATATCATTCTTATGATGGAAACATGTTACACTCTTTGTCTATCTTGGTGATGGCTTGACATGTGGTTAAATCGTTGATTTCCCCCCCCCCCTTTTTTTTTTCTTTCTCTCTGGATTCCTTGTAGGTTTGCTTTAATATTTTATTTCATTCCTCTTTCAAAATAGTTTTGTTGCAAGATAGGAGCATGAGCTATATCTTTGGCTAGAAATAGCTATATAGTTTTACGAAATCTTGCAGCTCCTTCTGCTTTAAAGAAGTACATGTTTCCTTGTTGAGTTAATACTTCTATTTTTAAGCATTTATTAATCCAATTCTTAATTCTTGTGGTCCTTTTTTCATACTTTTTAATTCAATTCTTATTTCCTGTTACATTTTTAACAAATTTATTGAGAACCTTCATCAATTTTTTCTGTCAAAGTTTTATGGTCCTTTTTACTCATGTAGGTTAAGTAATTTAAATTTGTTTTGTCTTTTAATTGGAACTAAAAATGAATCATAAAGTTTCTGTGCTAGCTTTTTTACTGTGTTACAATCAATTTTATTTTTATTTTTGTGGTGTTGGTATTATCATGTATCTTTTAAAAGCTAAATTTTTATGAAATCTTAAATTTATATATATATATATATTAATAAATATTTTGGTGAAAAAATTGGTCCTAGAATCGGGCTCTGATTCAACTCCCGATGTAGACTAACTCGTGCCATTTTGATTCTCACTTTTCATCATTACACCAATGGGGAATTTATGCCACTTTTCTCTGTGCATGTTTCACAACTCGGTGTTAAATTAGGGGACTGTTTTAGGGAATTGGTGTATACTGCTCCTGTTTGTGTGTACTTTGCGACCCGGTAATGAATCGTTGTGCTGGTGTAATGATTTATTGATGTTGATGTTGTATCAGTTTAGTGAAAATAATGAAACCGGTTTAACAATGTTAAATTTAAACAGTTATTTCCTGATGTATCATTCTGTGTTAGTAAATATTTGGCTTTTATGCATAGAAATTTTACTTCTAAATTTAAGTAAATTTCAAAATTGAAAAAAAAAAGAAGAAGAAGGCGGGTGATATTTGTCATTGGCTATCAGAAATTTTTGCTGGGAATTGGATTTTTTCGAGTTCCTAGAGCCCTGGGTACAGGTGTAGGCATTTCTCTTCTGACCAGTTTCCAAAAGCACTATTTTTGATTTAGGAAACTTTAAAATGATAAAATTTGGTGAAAATTTTATATCAAAATTTCTGACCAAATACATTACTGCCATTACCTATGATAGTTAGATAACGGAATTAAAAAAAAAAAAAAAAAGCATCATATTTTGGTTTTCTTGTGTGCTGTGGGCTTCGTGGGCTCTTTTGTAGCCAGTGGATAAATGATAAATAGTATCACTGTATAGGTAATATATTTTTAAGTGAGATTTCACCAAAATAATTAAATTGGATGGATGGCATTAGTATTCAATCAGTGTGTTATTATATATCAATTTATGACCTAGTCCTGTCAATTTTTTATTTTTATGCAAAATTACAAAACAAAGATCACTTTTTTTTTTTTTTTTTTTTTTTTTTTTTAATTTTGCTTGTGTGAAAACTCAGCAATGATTTGCAATATATCAATAAATAAATAATTTTTTTACATGAACAATCTTTCTTTTTTGTGTTGGTAATGTATTTTGTATAGTTTTACTGCTTCAAAGATTGCTTCAATCTATGTTGCAAAATTTAGGCAACATAATGACATTGTTGCAGAAAAGAAATCGTCTGTCGCAGAAAGATTTGCTCAAAAATTAAAGATAGTCTTAATTTCAGTAAAAAATAAACCCACATATCTGATATTTAAAAATTCTACTATTGTATATTATTAATGATATTGATATCTTTAAAATTAAATGTATACTGTATGCAAATTAGAAAATATGTCATTATGAAATAACACCCTGCTGAAAAGGTTTTTATGAACAAGGCTTGTCACAGATAGAAAAAAAAAAAAAAAATCTGCCACAGGGACTTTAGTTATTAGTTAGGAAACAAATACTATGTGCCTTGATATATGTGCCTCATATCTATTTTGATCAGATGTTATGCTTTATTATAAAAACTAAAAAAAAAAAAAAAAAAAAAAAAAAAAAACCCTTTAAGTGTTAGTATTACAGTAGAAAATCAAAAATCCGCACTACTGGGGACCAGAGGTTGTGCAGATTTTAGGATTTGGCAGATTTTGGGGCCCTTAAAAAATGATTATCGCTTTTAATAATAAAAGCAGAATATTGTTCAAACTAAACACACACTTAGTGAATAATGACACAATTTCATTTGAATATTAAATTATTAGGTACATAGGAATAACACTGAACATTAAAAGAATGTACATAATAAAAATAATAAATAAAAATGAAATTTATTTGTCAAATTTCAATAAAATCTGTTCACATGTAGTTTGTTTTCAAAACTACACTTGTACGTGCATACATACATCATTTAGATTTTTTTTTTTTTTTTTCCGTAAATTGTAAATAGTCATCTATTCTTATTTTGTAACACAAATTTATTGTTTTAAGAATTTAAATTAGTTCTTTCTATGGTTATGTCTTCATCAGATAACATTTAAAAAAATTATTTTGTTATTGTATACCTCATTGGATTTAGTATACTGTCAATAATTTCATTATTAGTAACATTGTTCTGATAGTCTTTTATGTTATTTTTTTTTTATAATCATAAAATGCAAGTACAGAATCTGCATTCAAGATCATTTTTAAACATTCTGATTTGCAGTTTGTAATTTATTAATAGTGAATTTTACTGTTTATGTCTGACAAGCTGTGCAGATTTCGGACTTTGGTGGATTTCTGGCTCTCTACTGTATTTTTATTCTCTCAATAGTGATTTATTTTTCTCTTGTATCTTATATTGTGTTGCTTTAAAATTAACGTTTATTCATTGAAATATTATTTCTTTTTAGCTTTTGAAGCTTGGAAAAGAAGATTGGAAGTAACATCTGGGTATGCTTATATTTGTAGAATTTCTGAAAAGACACTTAGTAAAGGTGAAGCAAAAACTCATTTTATTTGTCATCGCTCAGGTACTTTCATATCTGAGTCAACTGGTCAAAGGCGACTAAAAAAGAAAGGTTCCAATAAAATTGGTTCTACATGTCCTTCTGTTATGGAAGTATCTCGCTCCCTGTCAGATGGAAGAGTTCATGTTGAATTTTGGAAAACTCACATTGGTCATGAAGCTGATTTGCAAAGGACACCCGTACCAAAGAAAATTCGTCCCAAGAAATCAGGTAAGCTTGAATTTTTCTGATGTCTTAAATACTTTTGAATTTTACCTTTTTACCTATCATTTTAATTTTTTTTTTTTGCATGTATAAATACATTTATACAATGTAAATGTTAATTGTATACAAAACTTACAAATATTAGCAGTGTCATCTTGTGGGTTCTTTGTTGGGGTTAACTTGAGGTTTCAGAATGCATAAACTGCAAAAATATAGTATGCATGCAAGATGAAATGTACTGGTGAATACATTTCTGTTTTTAGAAATTAACAAAAAGAATGCAACTAAAAAAAAAAAAAAATAAATAAGTGGTACTTCTGATATTTATACTATAAATATGCCCTAAATAATCCTTTATCTAGATATTGCACATATAATAGATATTGATTTTAAAGTTATCTGATGCATAAAACATATAGATATTCTTAAAAGTACATATGATTAAAATATTGAAAGCACATAGGTAGGGCTTATACTTTGATTAAATATAAGATTAAATGAGAAGATGTCAGAAAATTAATATAATACAAAAAATTCCAAAAGTACAGTCCATTTATCAACTCAAGTTAATCGAACTGGTAAATCAAAACAATTAGATGACTTGGATAATAATAAATATTAAAATACTACAACGCTGACAACATTATAAGTATGAATGGATTTTTTTATTTGCTTTTTTTTTTTTTTATTGAATATATATATATATTTATTTATAAGAATCTGATGCAGTGGTTGATAAAATTTCAGAAGTGAAGTAAATGACTTTATTTCTTTGTTTTCATCTGGGGACTTCTCTTATTCATGTGGGTGAGCTGCAACTCAGTAGCAGTAAAATAAATCAAATTTCTTATATTTTATTATTTTGTACTTTTATTTGTTTTTAATTTTATAGATTAATTACATTTTTAAAATATATTTTTAATTTTTCATGTTTGTTCTTTTTTGCTGTTTTAAATAACATAAAGATAGCAAAAAAAAAATCTTATATTTTTATTAACAGTTAATATTAATTTGAAACTTGGAAAGATTTTTTTTAAAGATTGTTTATATTGAAAAATTTCGCATAAAACAATGTGGGAAATGTCACATCATGTGATAGATCTTCATATCTTATGAAATGCTCTTTACATAATAATTATTCAAAATGTTATCAGATTATTCATTAAAATGCAATTTTCTTCAGTGGCTTTAACATAAAGGACAAAGGTATAAAAATATCATCTCTGTCTCGCTGAGCTGTCAAAGTCCCTTTTAAATAATTTTGGAAAGTCAGTGCAACCAATAACAGATACAGGCCGCCGCTCATTCCTCTAAATCAAATACTTTATTGCATAAATGTATTTCTCCTAATGAAAATAATGCCACTATTATCAGGATGAACTGTCAAAAGAACTCACTGTAGAAGAAGACAAAGCAGAGAGTGCTAAGTAATGTACTTCGGGTAATGTATTCGGGTTTTAATGTACTGTATTTCTGTGTGATTTTTTAAACAGTATTAAAAAAGATTTTTATAAATTAATTTGGTAATGGTTGTTACTACTGTCTCCAAGATTCTTATCTTATAATCCAGATTTTTAATAATGAAAATAAATAGATTAAAAAAAAAAAAAAAAAAAAAAAAAAAAAAGACATTTAGAAATCCTGAAATTTCAGCTTTACAAAAAAAAAAAAAAAAAAAAAAAGTTAAGATGAACAAATTTTGCTTGAGAAACCATTTATAAATATATTATAAAGCCAGGACAATTTAATAATTTTAAGCAAAGTTATTAGTATATCTGTTTTTATACTGTCACTTCTGTCCTTAAAAGTAATCTGGAAGGAAGGGGGCACGTTCTTGCAGTAGGTTAGGTCTAGTAAGAGAATATGATATTCTGAGTTAATCCAGAGTGTCTACTAGGTCATGAAAGCCATGAAAAGGTTATGAATTCAGGAATAGGTCATGAAAGTCAAAAAAAGGTCATGAAATTCAGACGTTGCATTGGGTCGAATAACTCGATTTTACTCCAATCTGACGTAAATTTTTTTTGGCGGTTTGGGTTGAGTTGACTGAATTTTTTTTCCTTTGTTTTTTCCTTTCCTTTGTCCTGTTTAGGTGGATCAGGTTTAGGTTTCAATAAACTGGGTCAACTTGAGAAAATCTTTCAAAATAATTTTGCTAAAATAAGCAGAAATTTGTTTGATAGGTATAATTATAATTATATAACTGATGTAAATATACTACTATATATGCTCACAATTATAAATACAGGTATATTATTATTATTATTTAAGAATATAAGCATTAAATAATAAACTACATACACTAAATTTTAAGCTCATTTTTGTACACTGGTATTACACGACGCACATAAATTGTTAAAAATTATTATTGATCTATTTTTCAGAATTTAAAACTTTTAACTTAGTGTATTAATAATTACACTTTTAATTCTTTTTAAAATGATTTACCAGTTGTGTGGCAATTAAAATTTAGTTTATAACTTAAAAAAGTTTTGCAAGATTTTTCACTGAATTATTAATTTTCATTTAGTTTTCGGGTTGAATTTGGGTCATCAAAATTCTCTATTGTGGATTCAGGTTGATGAAAATTGATGTGAGCACATCATTGTGATGTGTATTGTATTATGTTTTACTATGAAAAAAAAAAAAAAAAAATGTGTTCAGTTTGTTAGAATGCAATATTTTGTAACGTTTGTTGATTTAGTAGTGCAGTTGTAAATTAACAAATAGTAGTGTACATATAATAAATATGATTATAATCCTAACATTGTCATTTAGATCTTTAAAAAACAAAATTCCCTTCTATGAAAATCTACAAGCATTTTATTGCAAATAAAAAAAAATATATTGTTAAAATTTTCTCATTTAACAATTTTTCTAAAATATGTGTGTTTAAAATATTTTGTTAATCAAAACAGTATTAATATGTAACTGAACGAACTACTTTTTTCCTAATTCAGAAAAATGTATTCTATTTTGAAGAATAGGAAAAACATTTAAATTTAAATGCAAAGTTTGAGATGTATACCTATATACTTTAATTAGATAATTCTATTCTTAGTCTTTTCATGAAAAATATACATAAAAAAAAGTGTACATTTAAAAAAAAAAATAATAATAAATAAAAAAAATAGATACATATGTTCCTCTCTTGAATGCAAGAAATATAAATGACAATTTTCACTTCCTCCAAAAGACTAATAATTGAAATAATATAACATTGCACAAACAGTGTGTACTGTTTGTTTCTCGATTAAGGCATAATGATCACTATTATGCTTATGCATGTGTCAGGTCTTTTGCATAAGCATAATAGTGATATCGATTTATCAAATTGGGATTTTATCAAATTTTGCGATTTTATCAAATTGGGGGTGGAAGGAAAGCATGAGAGATAAAATTTCCAAAAACGGACATCTCAATGATAGAGTCCTCCCCTTTTCACAGTAGAATCACCTTTGTTTGTTTTGGACTGTAATTGAAGAATGGACAGTATATGTTTGTTTATTTTAGACTATTTTTCATTGTTATTTATAAAAATTGTTGATAAAAAAAAGTTTTCAGATTTTTATTTTTTTTTTTACAGCTAATAATATTGTTAAACAATAATTTAAAAAGTCATCAAAATTACTTTTTTTTTTTCAAGGTGGTGTATAAGCAAATTAATATATATATAAAATGATTAATATGTCAAAAAAACCATTTTAAATTATATGCACAAATTATTACCATTATGGCTTTTTGTAGTAAAGTATTTTCAAACCATTATCATGGTCATCTTCAGTACTAAATTTTTTTGTTTACGTCTTTCTTAGTCTATATCTTCTTTGATCTTGTTACTTCGTTTCAGTTCCTTGATGATCAGTTGCCAGTTTTGAGATGTTATACTATGCTCATGGTCATTAGTAGCTGTGGGGCAGGTTAGTATTTCGATGACTTCACATTTGAGGGCATAAATATGGGAGTTATTATTAGCCTCGTGCCGCCCTCTACCTGCCGGAGGGTTTTAACCCTGTTTAAAATTCTCCTGTATTATTTTTTATATTAGTAGGGCTTATTAGACCTCCCTGGCCATATATTCTACTATATTATTTATATTATCCTCACTTAACTTATTAGAATTATTATTAATTTCCTTTTGTTTTGTTTTGTTTAATTTTTACTCTTTTCTCTTTATATACCTTACTATTATTTATTAATTACCTTTTCATAAACTTTTACTCTGAGAGCATCGTGTCCTTCTTATTGTTACCAGTGCTCTGTTTTGCTGGTCCTTGGCTATGGGTTTGAATTTTTCAGATCTACATACTAATACTAGAGGTGAAGGAACGCCGTTCCTAGGAACTCTGAAAAAATAATTTTGATGATGATGATAATTAGCAATTTAAGGGTAGTTATGGAGTTAATATCAATTGGGTTATTAATGTTAGCTCTAGAAAAGGCAATAGAAGAAGAAGGTTTATTAAATTTTAGGTCGGCGAGGTGTTATTTTTCGTGATCTTTTATTTTTCTTTTAGTCATGCCAATGTAAGTAGCTTTTTTATTGTCTAAGAAATTGAAATTGATTTTATAAATACCAGATTTTACGTTAGAGTTAACTGGATGTTTTTCATTGCAGATGAAATATTATAGAGAATATTAGAGTTGGGTTTGATAAGAATGCTTATACCATGTTTTTTACTTGCATGTTTTATTTTAATAGCAGCACCTTTACAATAGGGGATAGAAGGGGTAAAAATAGGTTTTTTTGTTCGTCTTAAAACCCTTAATTATAACACTAATGCTCAAAAAGAAAAAGCTATTTTTAATCCTTTTATCCCCTATTGTAAAGGTGCTGTTATTAAAATAAAAAATGCAAGTAAAAAACATGTTATGAACATTCCTATGAAACCCAACCCTAATATTTTTCACCATATCTTCAATGAAAAAAAGATCCAATTAACTCTAATTGAAAAAGCTGGTATTTATAAAATCAATTTCAATTTCTTAGACAATAAAAAAACTACTTACATTGGCATGACTAAAAGAAAAATAAAAGATCGGAAAAAGGACACCTCGCCAATAGAGATGGGCATTATTTCATGTAACATAATAAGTAATATTATTATTGCATTGTAGCCTATTAGCACTGTAATATATTACTAAAAATATCCTATTAAAAAAATAATATTTTCAACTTTATCTCTGCATGCGAAATAGACAAGAAATTTCTGGCGATAAAACTTATATAATGCACCATTATACAAGTAAAAAGCTTGAATTATTTATTTTATATAATTACTTTTTTATTTTATTTTATTTTATTTACGAAATACAAAACAATATTATGAACACCGGCTACTACCGAAATATCATACAAAAACTGATAGTTCAAATCTTGTCATACGGTAGGAAAAAAGCACCGAGAAATGAATAAAACACCCATCTTTTCCAATCTAACTATACCTGCACCCGTCATGTAGATACAGCATCATACATAAACAGATAACGAAGTAATGAGTAAAAGACTCGCATCAGACTTTCCGCGCAGATGTTCGAATCGATTCGTTACTTCATGTCTAAAAAAATACCTAAGAATACATACGATTTCATGCAACTCTGTTACTCAGTGATATTCTCAATGAGTAATATCTCTCCAGTTCCATGTTCATAAAATTATCGTTAAAAAAATAATATAGCTGCAGCTGTATTATTTTTTTAACGATAATTTTGTAATGATAATATTTTCTAGAATGTATTACGGAATATTCCTTGTGAAATATATTAATCAAAATAATTTTAATAATGGGATAATAAAATTGTTTGAATAAAATACTTTGATACCACGGTTTAACAAAATATGTTTATTTATGCAGCTAGCATGAGATAGGTAAGGGGTGATTATTAGATGTTGATTACTATTTCGTCATGAAGGTGAGGAATGGGAATACACTTGCTAGGTTTGGATTCGCTTGCATATTGGAAACAGATGTTTCGGGAGTTTGATAATTGAAAGGAAGGAGTGTTTGTTTATATTTTAATTGCTTATAGCAGATGGAATTGAAAATGCGTAATGGCATACAGCATTTATTGTAGTTTTATTAAGATTATTGTTTAAGTTTAATTAAGAATAATTTGAGAAGAAAATTGAATATTTATTTATTTATTTATTTTTACTGTTTAGCTTTTCTTCACTTTTTTTTTTTTTTTAAATCTGATTTTTTTCTTGAGACTATTTTTTTTAGATTTAAAATGAGTAAAGGTGTTAAGAATAGTTAATTATGCTCTTATGTTAAAATTAAGTGTCTGAGAAAATACATCATTTTATGCAATTTTTGTAAGCAAAATCTATATTTTTAAACAAGTGTTTCTAATTTTAGAAAACATATTCAAAGCGACTGTTTGCTAAGTATGAGTGAAAAACACTAATTTTCTTGTCAATCTGGAAAGTTCAAGTTCTTTGGAAAATCAAAAGAAACAGTCACTCGGTAGTTTAAAATTTGGGATGCCTTAAAGATGTATCTTAAAAATTTGTTCTTATTATTTAATTGTTTCTTAATTACATATATGGCTTATAATATGAGAATCTACGTGTTTCTTGATATTATTTGCAATATTCCGTTTTCATGTTTAAAGGAATTGGTTTAATGAACCTTAAGCTTACTCGATTGGGACAAACGTTTGTGTAAAATTTTGACTCTACCACTATTTCATATAAGCGTTTTTTTTTTTCTTTTTTTTTTAATTGAAGAAATACTAGTGTTAAATAAAGTGAAGATTACTATTCGAAAGCATTAGGACTTAAAAACATGAACCGCATCCACTATGTAGGACACATGTATATATTGTGTATCATCCAGAAAGGATTAGAAAACATTAGCCATATGTAAACTAAAAAGTAATAGGTTATAAAAATAATATGTTGCAAAAACCTATTACCAAAGGAAGTATGGAATGAAGTAACCTATTACTGAAAAGTAACTATTTATCCCATCTCTACTCACTGACCTAAAATTTAATAAACTTTCTACCGCCTTTTCTAGAGCTAACATTAATAACCCAATTGATATTAACTCCATAACTACCCATAAAATTGCTAATTATAATTCCCATATTTATGCACTCAAACACAAAGCCATCGACTAACCTACCCCATAGCTACTAACGACCATGAACATAGTATAATACCTCAAAACTGGCAACCGTTCATCAACAAACTGAAACAAAATAATGAGATCAAAGAAGATATAGACCAGGAAAGATGTAAACAAGAAGCTATTAGTACCGAAGATGACCATGATAATGGTTCGAAAGTACTTTACTACAAAAAGACATAATGGTAATAGTTTGTGCATATAATTTAAATATAAATATAGAAAATTTCATTCAAAATTCTTTATTCTAAAGATTTCCCTGTAAAGTTAGTTTCACAGCAAAGTGTGTCATATTACGAGAATCAGAAAATTAAACGATTTTGAGAACAAAAACTGATTAGTATTACGCAATCTTGCAGTTTTGGCAGTAGAACAATGCAGATTAATTAGCTCCAGCCCAGATCCCCAGGACTCAGGTAAGATGTCAATCATTAGCTAATAAGAAAGTGTAAGACACACAAAAAAGAGCACCTATTTTCCTGTGTGTTCACTTAAATACCTCTTATTTTGGCACAAATCCAGTCTCCCCCTATGCTTTCTTATTGGTTATTTAAACTCCTCCTACACTTTTTTATTGGCTATTAACTTAATGATTGACATCTTACCTGAGTCCCAGGGATCCGGGACTAATTAATCTGCATTGTTTTACCACTAAAACTGCTAGATTATGTAATACTAATCTGTTTTTGATTCTCAAAAACGTTTAATTTTCTGATTCCCGCTATATGACATGCTTTACTGCAAAACTAACTTTACAGGGGAGTCTTTAGAATAAAATTCAAGTTAAGAATTTTGAATGGAATTTTCTTTAGACTATCACTCAATAAAAATCAAAAATGATAAAATAATGATTTAAAATCTTAATTCTTTCTATCCTTTCATATATATATATATATATATATCAAATACGTCAAAAAAGCAAAGTTGGATATGTCAATAAAAAATTCCTGAAAATATTTTTGAGGTCATGAATGTTTTTTTCTGTCAAGTCAGTAGACACCCTGTAATCAAAAGAATGTCATTATGAAAAAATCATAAGTAACTTAAAAAAAATAATAGAATAAATTTAAGTAAGAGAGTGACAAGTAATAATCATATTCTATTTTGTCTATCCATTTTGCAAATTTAACTGCATTTGAAATCCAGAGAATGAAATCATGTAATAGGTACAAAACTTTGAATGAGCACCATAAAGTGCAGCAAATTTGCAACAATTGTTTCGAGTCAGAAAAACACACGACCCTTCGTCAGACAAACAAAGTAGGCACAAGTGCTGTGATCAAAGGGGCGACACACCTGAATAAATACCATAAGATACAACAAACTCACAATAAATTGTTTTGGGTCGGAATAACACACAACTCTTTGTCACGCAAACAAAGTATGCACAAGTTGCTGCTTTTATTGTAGCACTCATGCCTACTTTGTTCGCCTGATGAATGGTCGTGTGTTTTTTCAACCCGAAACAATTGTTGAGACTTTATTGCATTTTATGGAGTTTATTCAAAGTTCTGTATTTTTTACTTTAAAATACCAGTTCTGTGGTGCTTTCTTAGTGTAATAAAATCATGTGCTTTTCACGCCAATCAAGATGTCCTCCTACTAAATGCAGTTATTTACCAAATGATTTCTGACCACCTGGTATGAGCTATTTTATACAAGGAAACAATAGTGATATGAAAAATAAGGGACATTTCTCTGCCCCAAAATCAATACACAACATTTTTTCATTTACTGTAATAAAATATTATTTTATACTTTAGAACATAAATTTCAATTTTGAGTGAATAAATTTTCAATTAAATAAATAAATAAACTCTATGCTTAAATTGTCTTAAAAGATCAGTACATTAGGTGGAGGAAAGAAACAATTTGATTATTTAAAAATTTGTTAAAGTAAAATTTACAGTTCTTTTCTTGAAAATATTTTTTGAAACTGTAAAAAAATACTGCTGAATATACACACACACAATATATATAAATAAATAATAAAAATTAAATAATAATTAATTCACCATTAATCATAATGTCTTTATCATGACATGTTGGCCTTTGGATGAAATTGCTTAAGACTAAAAAATTTCTGTATTTACATAAAAGTAATTCTCTTTTTTCATGAGAGATGGTGCTTGCTCACGCTATGTTGTAAGTTAAAAATAAATTGAACTATAAAAAGGTTAACGTTAAAATTAAAATCACCTTTTTTAAAAATTGTTAAAAGCTTTTAGTGTTTAATAACTAAAAAATAGTGCAATCAATTAAAGTATTCCGTAGTACCTAAAATCGATTAATTGTTTCTAAACTTTTAATCTTTTATTTTTACTAATATTCGTTTGGCAACCTGTTTATTTCTACTAGATCCGTAAGTAACGTTTAACATGTGGATTGCTTCAATTACTTCTTACTTGTTGAAATTTTGGTTTGTGCTATTGATTAATTTAATTTTCTTTTTATTCAATTTTCTTTTTTATTTTCTGTTTTGTTTCAAGATAGAGATTTGAGCTGTATATTGCTGGAATTAGCTATACTGTTTTACGAAATCTTGCATGTGCTGATAGAAATGCAAGTTTCCTGATGAGTACATTTCTATTTTTCAGCATTTAAAATTCCAAATTTCAATTCATGAATTCCATTTTTTTTTTTTTTTTTTTTTTCTTTTTAACGGAACTCTATGGTGATTTTATCCTTTCTTTTTCCTCTCAAATGATGACTGTTACTAACAATTCATAGTTTTGCAATTCTCTCATCTTTAGGCTTATATGTTTTGTTAGTGTCATTTCTTGTCTGTGTAAGTACATTAACTTGTTTTTACTAATCATTGGTACTCAAATTAATTTAATACCGTGAATATTTTAATCGAAATAAATCTCGTTTAAAATTTATTTATGTTGGTATCTTCATATATCTTTTGTCTGCTGATTGTTACAATGGTACTAAATATTCATATTATATATATATATATATATATATACAGTAGAGAGTTAAAAATCCGTACAGCTCGGGACCAGAGGTTGTGCGGATTTTAGGATTTTGTGGATTTCAGGGCCCATAAAACATGATTTTCACTTTGAATAATAAAAACAGAATATTATTCAAACTAAACACATACTACTGAATAATAACACTGAATATTAAATTACTAGGTACATAACAATATTAATGAACATTAACAAAAATATACAATGAAAACAATAAATAAACATGAAAAAAAAATATTTGTCAAATTTAGATAAAATCTGTTCACATATAACTAGTTTTAAACTAAATTTGAACCTGCATGATTTATTTATTGTAAATAGTAGTAACACAAATTTATTTTTCTACAAATTTTATTATCCTTACAAATTATGCCTTCATCAGAAAGCATTTAAAAAAATTAGTTTGTTATTATTTACGTGATTGATATCATCATATCACAATAATCATTATTTCCTTTTGATGAATTTAATATACTGTCAATAATTTCATTAGCAGCAACTTGGCTCTTGCAGTCTTTCATATTATTATTATTTTGTTTTACTTTTCTGTAATCATAAAATGCAAACAGAAAATCTGTATTCAAGATCTTTTTAAAAAATTCTCATTTGCAGTTTTGTAATTTATTAATAGTGAATTTCATTGTTTGTATTTGACAAGCTGTGCCGATTTCAGACTTCGGCAGATTTTAGGTCAGTGGATTTCTGGCTCTCTACTGTATATGTATGTATAAATGATAAAATACAGCATATAAACCTCACAGGACACAATTTACCCTTCTATATAAAATCATCTATAGTCTGCAAATTACTCTTTGTGATATTCCAAGGATTTCAGCAACTACATCTTATATTCAGCTTGTTCTATTACTTGGTAAGTGACCAGTGATTCTCCAGACTTCTGATTCAGGTAAATAGCTTTGTTCAGATGTTGCCAGTTGCTAGTATAAAACAATCAATGCATGTTGATTTGTCCTTTTGATTTTGTTTCTGCAGTGATATTTGTATGAAGAAAGTGAAAATTTTTCTTTGAACTTATTAAGGTGGTAAGTGAGCAAAAAATTGGTATATTGCCAAACTCTGTGGAGAAAATTTCTAACTTATTATTATTTTTTAAAGATCTTACAAAAATTATCACTCTAATACCAATGTTAAAAAAATAAATAGGTAAAAACATTATGATTTTTTATTATAAAGGGTGTTCAAATGAAAAGGTATGAAATGTCGTAATAACCAAACTGGTCGAAATAATTTGAATATGTCGCTTTGGGATAACATAGTGAGACATCTTAGGAGGTAAGTGTAATGTCCGTTGTTGTTGTGCACATGCGTAGGCGCCTGTATATGACACAGGAGAGAAGTAGGCACGTGTTTGTTCCACCCAGTTGATGTGGCAGTGCATGTGAGGACATCATGGTGATGTGAGGCACAGTGTAAAACTCGATGATTGAGGAGCAGCCAGGTGTTATTAGATTTATAACTGCAGAAGAGGTTAAACAGGCCGATATTCATTGCCAGATGGTGGCCATATACAGGGAAAACTGTGTGTCTAACAAATCAGTAAGAAAATGGAGTGCCCATTTTCATGAAAACCAGAAGTGTTTGAGTAATGACCCAAGATCAGGCTAGATTAAAGTACATCTTAAGACAACTCCTGAGACCAGGCTAAAAAAGCATCTGAAAGGGAAGTGCTTCAACTCAGATGATGAACTGAAGGGTACAGTGGAGGACTGGCTCTTGTCACAGCAACAGGAATTCTGGGAACAGGGAATCCTGCAGCTTATGAAACAGTGGAATAGTTGTTACTGTTGAATAAAGACTTCAAGTATACCCACAGTGTCGTTTTGTACCTTTTTATTTGAATACCTCTCAGCTCTGCGGCGGACCTCGGAACAAATGGTGCTTTCCGGAGCTTAATCTCGACCGTGAAATCACCACTACCATCAGCAGATTACGGACGGGGCACATGAGAGGTATGAAGATCATGCCCGGCGGCTCTAGAACCTACGCAGAATGCAAGCACTGCCCAGGAACTCAGCTGGATCTGAGGCATCTCTTCAATTGCATCTCTGTTGCCTCGACCCTCTTCAACATCGACCTCAACTGCTGCCATGACACCCTTTACACCAAAAAAGTCGGAGATGTGTCCATGCCTTTGGTCCCATTTGACTTTTCTATACACTTTTTTTTTCTGCACTTGTCACACGACAACAACAACAACAACAACCTCTCGTATTGTATTGCATAAATTTCTGTTTGGAAACAAATCCAAATTAAAAATTTGTATGAAAAAAACTTTACATTGATATTTGTCTGCCCATTGTAAACATGCACAGACACACACTCAAGCAATTCATTTTATTAATAAATACATAAGACCATTACATTAAAAGTTATGTTTATTTTTATCTATTTATTTGTTCTCTTTAAACTTTCAAAGGAAGGATGAATATATTAAGTAAAATATATTTAATTCTTTATATAGTATCTAAAGTATAAAAATTAAAGAACTACTGATTTACATAATAAGAGATGCTAATTGCAGGTTAAAATTTTTTTTATTTTATTGAAACCTGTTGTAAAATTAAGCCTGAAAATTGAAATTTTAAATTACTCGCCAATGGCTTTAGCTTATTCGCCTCTTTTTTTTTGCAAATTTTTCAGTTGATTACCTAAATAAACTATATTTTCATCAATTCTTTTGAAGAAATTTTTAAAAATAATCTGATTTTTATAAAAGATCTATTTTTAAATTCATTCATTTTTGTGGTATGTCTGTTTTTAAATTTGGTGGTTTTGTGTAGGGATTATTTTATGTTTGCTCACTTTTGTGAACTATTTCAAGATCATTTATTTCTGTTAACTGTTTGTTTTCAGATTCTAATTTTTTCTAGAAGATTCCTGAAAATATCATTTTTTTCATAGTCAGTTGATGGTTTTCTTTTCTTTTATTGTGACTGATTAACAAATAAGATATGACATATTTGGAGCTGATTGCTTAAATGCAAATATATTTTTCGCAGTTGATTAAAACAAGTTTTATTTAATTGGAAATGTTTGCTGACATACATGTTTTTTTTTTTTTTAAAAACAAGTGCTGAAATAGGCATTTATTTATCACTAATTTATAAAATTCACACTATATCTAAAGCTGATTGCCGAAATACAGTAGGACCCCGCTTAACGCGGGGGATATGTTCCATCAAAGTAGAGCGTAATGCGAAACGGCGGGGAATCAATTTCGGGGAATCCCCGGGTTGAAATAAAAGAGCGCTAAACCGAAACAGCACTAAATGAAACAGCGTTAAGCGGGGTCTTACTGTACTTGATTTCTATGTTGTTAATTTATGAGTTCTTAAAAGAGAGAAAAAGTGAGTATGTAAGATTATGCATTAAATATAATTAAAATTCCATTGTGTATTCATATAGTTCTTTATTTGTATTTAATTATTTTTATTGAATTTCAGACAAACATAAAATATTTTGAAAAAAAAAAAAACTTAAATTATTTTTAAGGGATTAATTATTTTTATTTATACATTATCAATTTAGATGCTATCACATTTGAAGTTTGTGCTATCATACCAGCAGCTGGGATTGGTTCCCGCATGGGTTTAGATACGCCTAAACAGTATATTCCTATTCATGGAAAACCAGTTATTTGTTATACAGTGGAAGCTTTCTTAAAGTATGTTGTTTTACATGGAATAAAAAAAGCTTTTTAAATTAGTTATTGTTTTTAAAAATACAGTATCTCCCTATAATATAATTCCTTATTATATTGCACTTATTAAAATTGACAGCTTTTGCCACCTTGGGGAGTTTTAATTTAATGATACTTTTTAAATAACTCTTTATGTATGATGATTCCAATATTAATGCTATATCAGTGATTTTTTAAAAGAAAAATTTCAAAATAAACGTTTATGGAAAAAGTATAATATAGTTACTCATAACTTATTCATTTTAATAATAGTAAAAACAGAGTAAAAATAGATGTAGAAATCTGATCCTGATTGGTTTATAATTCTCCCAGAGCTCACAAAAATATGTCCAGGCTTTAATTTTATGCAAGATTTAACCACAGTTAAAATATGTTTGCTTGTAGGTTTCAAAATAAATTTCTAAAGATTTTTCATTTTCTGATTCTAGCGTGATAAAGTATTCTACCATGAAACAAAAGTTTAAAGGGTAAATTATGATTTTTTAGAGATTTATAACTTTGAATAGTAATTTCTAATTTTTTAAAAGGGGTTTTTCTTTAATTAAAATAAATTATTTTGTATGTGGATTTCCTGGAAAATTTTGAAATGGAAAATTTACTGAAAATTTTCAAAGTCTCTAAATTATGAAGGTTTTGTAAACTAAGCTAATACATTAAAAGCTACAATATATATATATATAAATATATATAAATTATTATTCAATTCAAAGAGCAATTAATAAACTAAACATAAAAATTATGGTTTGATAATTTTAAACATATATAAAGCTAGAAAACTATAATAATTTTAATAACTGTTATGCATGTATCAGGGCCGGCTCTAGGCGGTAGGCAAGGTAGGCAACTGCCTACGGCGGCAAAATTTAGGGGCGGCAAAATCAGTTAAACTATTAAAAAAAAAAAAAAAAAAACTTCAATTATTGAATGTAGAAAATAAATAAGTAGAAAAATAAATAAGTAAAAAAATAAGTAAATAATCGTAACAAGAATTTACAGTCTTCTCTGCCCATTCCTATAATTTGAAATGCAGACAAGAATAGACAAACTTGTAAGTTCTGTGTACAGTATGTATTGTATGCGCAGCCGCAACGCGAAGGGAGAAATGCACACTTACCTCACCGCTGATTTTATCAAGCTCTTTTTGCCCTCTAATTAAAGAAAGTCAAGAGTTTTCCAATTGTAGGGTCTTTCAGCAGTGTTCTTCAGCATGTAGGAATTATTTGGTGGTACCCTTTCTCAACAGGACATTATCAGTATATCCTAAGTATGAAAGAACGTCCTAGGACATCCTCAGCCATAAGGTAGGGACATCTTGAGTTGTCCGTAAAAACACGACAAAATTTGAGTTTGAATTGGCAACAGTGATGTCAGATTTAAAACAATGCTTTATTTATGCAATAACGTCCATCAGATTCATTGGATGGGGGAGGGGGGATAAATTTTGGATGAAGGTATGTTTCCATTGGCCAATCAGCATTTCAGTGCAAATTCAACGAACATTTTAAAGGTTTTCTTCCTGTTGAATGATCTAGTGGTAAGGAACTGCCTAAAGTTTTTTCAAAGAGTTGGGGGGAAAAAAAGGGTTAAAATTAGAAAATATGACTGGCCAAGGTTATGAAAATTGCTCAAATGTGAGAGGTGACAAATTTGGGTTACAATTTTAAATTCCAGAGCATTTCACGCACATTGCAGCAGCCATTTATTAAAATTAGTAGTTAATGAATGACTGCGAAGTTTGAAAAAATGTATAGATTCCCTAATATCTTTATTTCTTAAATTAGAAAACATTCATGATGCTTTATTAAGCAATTACAAAAATGTAGAGATAGATAATATGATTCAAAATGAGGCAGTTGTTTATTGATTACAGTCGGCAGCAAAATTATTAAAGTACTAGCAATAATTTCTACTTAAAAGATGGGCACCTTATACTGTTTTGTTAAGTAAATATTTGTCGAGTCATGATCTTAGTCTTTATGCTGTTTATAAAAAAGTAAGTTGATGATAAAAAAAAAAGCGATCAAACCAAATATATATATATACATGAAAAATATGGATGTGTGCTTCATTAATTTTTCTGCCGTCATTTGACACAAAATTTCGAATTATATTAGTCCGATTAAGTAAGCTATGTGAAACAAAATTTTTTGATTTATACCAACTCATTAATTTATTAAATGGCTCATTATTCTTATTCTTCTTATTATTAAGAATTATGATCAGTTGGATCCTTTGATAACTTTATCTTAGAAGCTGAAAAATTAGCTAATGTAATAGACGTAGAAAAAATCTTTGAATTGGCTACACCACGCCATCATGTTCAATCTTATAAACGAAATTTTTCTTATGAAAGTGTAGACGAATGCATAGAAAATTCAAAAGAGAAATATAAAATAGGTTTTTTTTTTTTTTTTTTTTTTCCTCAGCGATCAGGCGATTAGTGCACTGAAGCTGAGATTAAATTTATTGAATAATCATAATCATTCTTTTTGAATTTTTATGTAATGTCCACAAACTTAAAGACACGTGCAAAAATGAATTACTGAGACTGACACACTGTAAAGATCTGGGAAACGACTTAACAGATGGCGATTCCTCTGTTAAGTCGTTTAAATCTTAACATTTTAAATTTGGCTGGTAAAATATGCTTTATTTTCTTCACTTTTGAAAAAAAAGAATGCCCAATTTTGACGTCTTTAATTTCATTACTTTCCTTAACATTGGGCCGAATTTAAGCACTGCTTTAAAAATTTTGTTAACCTTGCCCATAATTTTTGCTAACGGGGAAAGATCTTTTTCTAAACTAATAATCTGGTGTGTCACTCACATAACTTTCTCTTACCCTGAAATTTAATACCATAAATACAGGTTGGAGATTAAGAGGTAAGACAACGAGTAGTGTTATGTAAACTTATGTTAAAACAATTCAAATTTGGCTTCGGAAAAGTTTTATGTGACAGTTAGTTCTATGTGAGGGGGACTACCGCCCACCTCAACCCCCCCGTTTCATTACTGCACCTACATTTATATAGAATTTAAATCTGTTATTAAAATTAAAAGTTCGCTTAAAATTAAACAGACAATTTTCACGCGTAACATTCCTTGAAACTTTTCCAGCAACAAACTTATATTAACTTGAAAATACAACTTTTGGATCCCCTGAAATTATTCGTTTGTAAGTTACTCTAAGAGACACAGACAAAAATCAAACTTTAAAAAACTTTACTTCGGCAATTAGGAAGCCTTAAAACGTGTAAATATACAAAAAACAAGAGATGAATACTTAGCTTAAAAACATACATTATTTATCATGTCTATGAGGAATTCATTTCATTTTCTGAGCAACTTTGGTGGAAGTGGTAAAATATTACAGTAAAGAACTTCCACAAACAATAAAAAAGAATGTTATCGTTTAAATATTTGCAGCCCTGATCTGTATATCATTTGAAGATTATGTACATACCATATGATGCACCTAAATATAATCCTATAGTAGTGATACAAGGCACAACCTGAAATACATTTCCATCAATTTTCAGCTATTGTCGCACTATAATCAAGTTCTTCTGTGTAGCCCTGTAAATGAACAGTGAAGGATTTCCTTACTGTATTCTACATGAGACATGTTTTTATGCATATAAAAAGTATATATTCATTTCATTTTAGTTTAGTGCAGTCTATAGATGTTAAACTCTACTCCCCTGCAATTTCCCCCCTAGACGTAATGTATTTGAATTCTCTTGGGTGTCCCTGTACACGAACTATATGCGTCATCTCAACAAAAAGCTTAGTGTAGCATCCCCATACCATACGCATTTAGAATACCAAGTTTGGACTTTCTGCTGCAATTTGTTCTTGAGATATGCTGATAACAGACAGACAGACACACAGACCAACCGCTAAAAACATGATTTTCGGATTCAGGGGACCTTAAAACGTGTAAATATAACAAACTCACATTCGAAAATTTGACCCTAAAACAATACTTTTTTACCTTATGGGTGAAAGTAATAAGAGAAAGTAAAAATGGTAAAAAAATATTTTAAAACCATATCTAGTCCACATCGACTCAATGGGTTAGCAATGTTGGACATTGAATATGAATTGAGTAACAAATTAGATTCGAAGTTATTCGAGATTTGCACAAAAGAAGGTTCGAAAGAGATTATTTTATTAAAAGCTTAAGTTTTGTATACTGTTCTAGCATTCTTTATCCTTCGCTGTTTAGAAAATATTGTCTGTACTGTACTAGTATTACTTCCAAAGATTTTGTGTTTTTTACTTTAAAAAAAAAAAAAAAAAAAAAAGAAAAAAAGAAAAAAAAACAGTAGTAAATGTTTTATGAGTATTATTTACTTAGCTCAATTCTATTAGACCATTTATGTGATATATATATATATATATATTTTTTTTTGTTATATATAATTTTTTTTTTTTTTTTTTAAGTTTTTAAAGCTGGGGGGGGGGGGGGGGGCGGCATTTCTGAGGTTTGCCTACGGCGGCAAAAATGTTAGAGCCGGCCCTGCATGTATAATGTTTGAGTAATCGATATAAATAATGCATGTGTATTTTTTAGCTCTCGGAGACTATCCACATATCATAGCCGGCAGTTGAATCCCATTTTATTATAAGAGAAAGAGTCAAAAGGAGAAAGTTGAAAATTTTTACGTATTCAATACTTTCTTCAATTGAATATAGAAGAAAGTAATTAAAAGTTTTGTTAAAAATGAATTCTGGAAACCATGAAATATTGTTTTTCAATGTAAACTAGAATAAAAAATATTTATTATGGTGTAGTGTGTAGTGTTTTATGTATGTATTTATTTATTTTTCCACTGGAGAAGAATTAGTTTAATAATTTTTTATTCTTATTATAAGTTTGATTAAATTAATTTAGGATACCAACTGTTAAAAAAGTTGTAGTAGTTGCAGCATCTCAGAATCTTGATTTGATGCTCCAAACTTTAAGCCAGATGTGCAATCTCAAAGATGAAAAGTTAATGGTTACTGAGGGATCTGGTTCGAGGCATCAATCCATCTATTCAGGATTAAAAGCTCTTCAAAATTGCTGTAAGTTTTATTAATTATGTTCTTTTGTTGTTATTATTATTTTTTAAATACAAATTGATACATTTTGTTCTACATTAAGAATATCTCCATTTTGTTAAATTCAGCTGTGAAGTAATATAAAGTAAAAATTTAAAATTATAAATTACAGTGAACTCTCGTTAAGACGGCCCCATTTAAGATGGATTTTTCGTTATTACGTACAAAAACAGAATCCCCGGCTAAGGCCTATAGGAATTGCATGTAATAAACATCGCTTTATATGTACAATTTATTCGTTAAGAGGGGCATTTTTTTTCCCTCAAAGTTTACTTTCTTCGAAAAACAGTCAGTTCCCAAAATCTTTTCAAAGTTTTTTTTTCTGTTTGTTTTGTTTTGAACATGAAAAGGTGCAATAATAAAAAAGTTAATCTCTTTCACTCTGTGCTATTACGCAGTGGGAGGTAAACAGTATTGATTGACAGTGACAGTTCAAGTCAACAATTTGCACCTGTCTCCACTTCTATTGTGGAGACTAGGACTGGGCTTTATATCGATGTAACACAAAATATCGATTCAATGCTAATATCATTTATTCAATTTAAATATTTTATCTTCGAGATATATCGATGCAGAAACATAAAAAAAACGCGAGCATTTGATTCTACGCTAAACCGATATTAAATGCTGGAATAATGCCAGATTTGTATTCATTCAAGGGCTATATCGGTTTAGTTAAAGCATGCGCAGACGTGCGATACCCAAACTCACTCGGCTCTAAACCCGAGGAGAGTTCAAGAGCGAAATGTTTATTGAAATGCCGTTTCGGTTTAGTATTGTGCAAGCGCACTTGTAGAATGTTAAATCCATTATTCGGCAAAAGCCAACATCATTTTTTAAACCGCAACTTTCAGGCCGTCACCTCGGTTTTGCGTTACGCATGTGCAGTCGTCAAATAAAAACTGATACTGATAAAGTTTTGCCTACATGTATTCATATTCATTCATTCAAAACGTGTTTGCTTTGCTGAGATCGTCGAATTACACACGCATTTTCCCCCGTGTTCTTGTAACCTGAAAATAAGAGACTCCAGTTCTTGTGTTTGTTAGGTAGTTAATTATTCTTTATTAATATTTTATTTAATTAAATAAAATTTTTTCAGTAATGAAATGGACATCATAAAAAATAAATTAACTTGAACAATAGAGCCATCTTAAAAATATGATTATTCTGATATTTAAATATCTAGTTTTTTTTTACTTGGAAATCAATTACATAATATTTAGTATGAGTATTTAAAAAATAATTTTTAATATGGTGAGAGCTCATAGATTTTTTTTTTTCTTCAAGGGCACCGTATTATTCGCTTTTTTACTAGTTTTAATTCCCTATATTGAGCTCTACAAACTGATAATCATTTATGTCTTTTTGTTATTTGTAATGTATGATGTAATTTGTTCCAAAATAAGTAATAAAAGTAAGTTGATTTGAATTTTTTTTTTTTTTTTTTTTTTTAAGAATTATATTTTATAAAATTTTAATTAAGAGTTATATTGATTGAGACTTTCAAGATCTATAGAAATTTATTATTGAATGTGAAGCTTTTCCAAATTAGTGATTTTCTGCTGATTGCAGTTTTGCAATCCCTTCGTATAAAAGGGGGAATTATAAATATTTTAATGTATTAAAAATTAATAATATAAACAGGGGTGTTTGTGTTCAGGGTTTACCCCTGATTTCAGGGTTTTTACTCTAACCCATCTGTATTTTCATATTTCCTATAAAGTTATTTTTTGCTTTTATTGGTTGTTTATTTGTTATCCAGGTGATATGGGAAGGAAATGTAAAAAGATTGAGGGCTTCTGGCCTAAATTGTTTGAGTATTATTTCATATTTTTTGTTTTTTCTAATTTGAGGTTCTGATTTTCAGGGTTTTTTACCTTTGAGTCACAATACATTGCAAGAAAACATTCATTGCAAGTGAATATAATTTTTTTTTGTAAATATTTAATTTTTTGTGTGCGTTGTGTAAATACGTGTAATTACTTAAATTTAATTTAGGAAAATTTTTGTCACAACTATTAATTTATTTAATAAATATTGATTTATGTTATGGTTATAAAAAAATATTTATAAGCTTATCATTCATTTACATTTCAAAAATATACTTAGTTTATTTTTATATTTTTTAGCTCCAAAATAAAATATAACAATTTTTAAAAACAAGAACTAATTTAACTTTTGGAAATTTCCAAAATGTGAACACATAATTTAAAAATAAATACGTTGGTTAATAGAATTATACAAAAAAAATTCCTTCATAGAATAATATGGAATTTGACTGTCGGTGAGGATCGATATTGCATCCTATCAAAACGGATCAATATAATATTTTGGCAATAGTTTCACTATTGTCAAAAAATATCGGAAAAGGGTTTTTATTGCAATTTCCTTTATAAATTAAAAACACTGAACCCATAAAAAAAAAGACATTTTTTTTTTTCCCTCAAAAAAATCTATAATTATAAACAATCATTAATGTGGTCATAATATAATTTTTTTAAATTTTTGCTAAACATTTAAATAGAGGTTAAAACCGTTTGCAATTGCGTTTGGATATACTATATAATATATAAAATTCTAACAATAATAATAAAATGCTTTAATATGTTGCTATTTCAAGAAAGGTGACTGATTCAAATTAAATAAATCAGATTTATAATATATACAGTGTTATGTTATACTTTTTTAAAAATATGAATGTGAGTAAAATAAATAAAATTATCTCTCCACCATTCATGTTGTATATTAAACAAGTCACTATAAATCAGTGTTGCCAACTCAAATTTTTCCATATCCAAATTGATATATCTCAAAATGTTCATACTTTTTGTAAAAATCATGAAAAAAAGTGGTAAAAGTAAATTACATGCAAAATCTTATATAAAGTTTTAGAAAAGTACCTAAGAATATAAAATTCGTTTAATATTCTGAAGTCCTTTAAGTCCCTACTTGTAAGGACAAATCTCTAGAGTTGGCAACAGTGCACTAAATTGATTTATCCTTATATCGGTATTTTAGATGAACAATATATCGATTTAAGAAATGTCAATATCGTCCAGTACTAGTGGAGACATAGCAAAGAATTTTGTTATCGTAAATGTACCAGAAGAAAACTTAAAAGAGTGGAAAGAGAATTTGCCATGCCTTATCAAAGACTACGAACTATCAAAGCTAAAAACATATTTAACATCGATGAAACAGGACTTTTTTTTATAAAGCTCAGCCTTTCCAAAGTTTACACTTCAGAGGAGAAAAGTGCACAAGCGACAAACATTTAAAATTACGTGTTAATGTACTTGTAGGGGCTAACATGGAACTTCAGTTTATGAACTCCTCTTATAATGGACTCTCGTTAATATGGACAAAAACTGTCGGCCCTTGACTGTCCGTTTTAACGAGAGTTCACTGTATTTTTATTCATAAATTTAAAAGAAATTTTTTAAATGTATTTTTTAAGGTACTTTGAGGATAAATTGAAAAATAAATAAATAAAATACTTGGGTGTAAATCAACCCCAGATTTCGGAAGAAACTTTTCTTTAATAAAATAAATGCTTGCATGTTGTAAATAAATAAATAAAAATAAATAAATAAAAAAGGAATAAATAATAATAATAAAGTAATTAATTAAATGAATAAAAAAAAAGTTGTAACTTGAATTAATATTAGCTAGGCTTCGCCTGTCTAATCACGAGGCCTCTTTTAATGCAACAAATGGAGAAGAGGAATTCTGATACTGTCAACAATGTTGATGAAGTGGGTCATTTTCAAAAATTTTGCTCACACAACATTTGAAAATTTGAAAATTTAAAAATCATCAAAACTTTGCTATTTTTAGGATGGAGGCTTGAAGATAGCTCTTTTTTAAGATACAAATAATATTTGAGCTTAATTTTTCTTACAACCAGAGATATTTACCTTCAAAAGTGAATGTTTGAGTTTTATTGTGCTGAGTGTTACTAAACAACATGACTACATTTTTTAAAGCTAAAAAAGTGTTTAATTTGAATAATAAAAGTGTCTTTGACAATATTAGATTACAGAAAAAAAAAAAAAAAAAGTTATTTCTATTAAAAATATGCAATATTTATGTGGAAATTACAATTCTAGAAATTTTCAGTTGTAGCACTTAAAGTAGCAGAAAAGTTTTGTATGGCCCTGAAAAATCTTAATGCTAATCATTGCTATAGTCTATAGAAAACATTCCTTGTATACATAAATGATAAATGTCAATTTCATTATGATTATTTGTACAAAATAAAAGCATTAAAATGTGATTTATAGAAATAACTCTCATACAGCACAGTGCTTTGGAATATTTTTGGGTGTCCCTGTACATAAACCAGTGGTTATATTCACACCATTTTCAATCAGGAACAGGGCCTGTTTACTGAATAGGCCCGTGAAACCCGGGCTTACTCAATAATTTACAAGGTAGCCCCCAAATTCACTTAAAAAAATTAATAATTTTTCGCCCAAGAACTTTTTTTTTACGAAACTCTTATCTGAACTACGAAACTCACTTTTTCGACAGCTCTAGTGCGACGTTAATCTAATCAATCAATCAATTTCAAACATCATAGTGACCTCAGGAGTGAAAGAGAAAGAGGTGGGGAAAACACTATCTACCAATAAGGAGGTACTTGCATTTCCTTTCTTTATGAGTGTATTTCCTTCAGGTTCTTGGTAAGATTAACTGAAACTGTATCCGTGATTCGCAGCAGTTGTTTATAGTTGTACTGAACTTAGAATTAGCATTATATGTTAGATGATTATTGTTATGACATCATTTGCATAAAAATTAGACTATGTTAAATTATAAGTTTCTTTTTTTTTTTTTGTTTCTTTAAAAATCTTTATGGCAAATTCTCAAATTTTTAAAGCTTGCATAAAAATCTCTAGATAAAATAAAGAACAAATGATTCGTATAGGATTGGGAGGGGGGGGGGAAACTGAATGACATCGGGCTTACCTCGCTTTTGAGTCTTAAACAGGCCCTGATCAGGAACATCCTATAATGATCTTGAATAACGTATATCAGTTTCGATAAATTCTGTAAATATTTAGGGAAGTTAGAGAGCAGACAGAAAGACATACATGTAGATGAATTCATATCATAATCACTCTTAAACATTAGAAATTATTGAAAACGATTAATTCATATAAAAATGCAATTTCAGAGATTTCCAATTATAGCCATTAATGTAACTGAATATTTTTGTGTGACCCTGTAAATCTTAATGCTAAGTACTACATTCTAAAGAAAGCATTTCCTTGTGCATATGTATTGTTAATGTCAATTTCATTATGATTTGCACTAAATAAAAGTCTTAAAATATGATTTACAGAAATAGTTCTCGTAGAACACAATACTTTGAAATTCTATTGGGTGTCCTTGTAAACAAACCAGCAGTGGTATTTACCCCATTTTCAGTAGGGACATCCCATAATCAACCGGAACAAATGTATATTAGTTTCAAGAAATTCCATGAATATATACGGGAGTTAGAGTGCAGACAGATACATTGAAGTTTTAAACACATTTCAACTTTGTCTTAAAGTGTTAAAAAAGGCATTTTGGTACTTTATTATCATATACATACATCTCTCTCTCCATCTCTTTATACGAGGGTGATCAGAAAAAAAGGTTACAAGCCGCAGCATTTCAAAACTACATGCTGTGGAGAAATTTTGTTTCCCCAGAATAGAGACAGATAACGCTACTTGTCATACACCTGGTGTGCGGGTAGGTAGTGAAAGTTCCTAGACAGTTCAGGATGATTGAAATGGCAAGACGCTTAGAAAATTGGTCTCATGTGGAAGTGCGTGCCGTGATTCGATTTTTATGGGCAAAGAATGTGTCCGCATCTGACATTCACAGTCAAATCATGGAAGTTTATGGTGAAGAAGCAATGAGCAGACAACATGCAGCGTAATGGTGTCACTCTTTTCAATCAGGCAGGCAGGATGTCGAAAACCGCAATATGGCCGGAAGCAGCCAGCCAAGTTTATCAACACGAAATGTGTTGAAGAAATGATTCAAAATGATCGACAGGTAACTCTGCATGAAATCTCGTCAGAGAGCATATCGTTTCTGATGTGTTGCAATATTCCAAGATGTGTAGCATTACCATTCTGGCGGCCAGCACTTCATTGATCACATCGTTACAAGGGACAAAATTTGGCTTCATTTCATCCCCACAAGCAAAAAAGCAACAATGGAGTGGAAACACTCTGGATCACCACCAACAAAGAAATTTAAGGTTACACCATATGCTGGTAAAGTTATGGCAACCATATTCTTGGATTCGTGCGATGTTATCCTGATCGATTACCTGGAGCGTGGCCATCAACGCAGATCATTATTATGCCACTTTGACAAGGTTACACGAAGCCATCCGACGCAAACAGCCGGGCATGTTGAGTGAAGGCATCATTCTGCTGCATGACAATGCCAGGCCCGATACTGCTGAAGCAACGCAGGAATTGTTGCGACGGTTCTGGTGGGAAATCTGGAGTCACCCTCCATACAGCCCATATTTGGCACCCAATGACTATTTCCTGTTTCCGAGGTTGAAGGAGCACTTATCCGGCACACGGTTCTTTTCAGACAGTGCTGTGAAAACATCCACCGAGACCTGGCTCACTGGGCAGGGACCTGATTTCTACCAAGACAGATTAAACAAGTTGGTTCTGCGTTCTGATAAATGCCTAAATAGACTTCGTGATTAGGTTGAAAAATGATGGGTACGTATGCATCTTAATTCCCTTTTGTATTTTCTGTCTATTGTTAATAAATATTTCTTTATTAGACTTGTAACCTTTTTTTTTTATCACTCCTCGTACATATATATATATATTCATGAAAAATGAGTAATTTTCTCAGGAGCGTTACTTCGCTATGGGTAACACTCATAACTAAATTATAGTTTAGTAATTTTCTTTCTTTTTAAAAATATAATAACAATAAATAATGAAACTATAACTAGTTAGGTTTTATATATAAGCAGTTACATCAATTGTTACATATTAAAAACAAAACATCTTAACCAGTAATTACTAACAAAAATTAAGGTATTATTCATTAATAATGTTCAAAATGCAAAACAGCATTTAAATTGCATATATAATGCAGATATATAATTTAAAAATCACCTGTTTAACTTTTTATAGAAGCATGATTTGTTATTTTTATTTTTAGAACATATAAAATTAAATTGCATGAATATTAAATTAAATACGATTTCATCAAGAGTATTACCCACAGTAAAGTAACACTCATGACAAAATTAAGGTTAATTGTTTTTTTCCATAAAAATATTCAACACAGGTATCATCTTTTAGGCTTAATAAATAAGTAATTTATCCCACTATTACATATTAAAATCAATAATATTTTATTTGATAATTATTCATAAAAAATAAGGTAACACTCATGATGATGAATAAAAATACTCACCTTTCTACAGACTTTGCTTGCAAATATTTCTTAAAAAAATTACCAAAAAACTGCAACATAACTGTAGGAACTTAACTACAAATAACTAATTTTCGACGGACCATCTTCGTTGTTTTAATATTTTTAATTTGTACGATCACATACATCAAGTATTTACACTATTTACAACGAAGAATAAGATTTATAATAGGTAGAACATAAAATAATAATTGTGGGCGTCAATAAATTTAAAGTTCTTTGCCCACGTCCATTGTACTTGGCTTCTCATAGCCTTCTGCCCGGTGATCCGCGACGGGGTGGCGCGCATGCGTCAACATCCCGCCCGGCCTTGCTATGTTGTCATGCAAGAACTTACAATATTTCTTTTGCAAAACTTCAAATTTACAATTTCACATAACATGAATAGATAAAATAATAACAAATAAATGAATGTAACATAATATCAATATTTCGCACAACACATAGAATTAGAAAAAAGATTAACTGATTATAATAAACAGAAATTTTCATAATTAACTAACAAATTTAGAGTAATATATATAATACAGTAAATTAATATAATAAATGTTCATATTCATTTTTACTCCTCGATAGGCAGCACACACAATCTGGAGATGGATCTTTTGTAAATCCCTTTGGTAGTTTTTATATCTACCAATCTAACTTTATTATCCTGACCAGGATATAGCTTTATTACACGCCCTAAAAACCACTTGCATGGTGGAAGATTTTCTTCCCTGACTAAAACCATGTCTCCGATTTTTAAATTTTCTTTATCAATTATCCATTTTCTGCGCTGTTGTAAGTTATTTAAGTAAGAAAGACTCCATCTTTTCCAGATTGCCTGAACTGACTTCGTAATATTTTGCCAAGCACTTAGGCGATTTTTCTCAATATTGATTAAAGAGGGCTCAACAACAGCCGTTATTGGCCTTCCAATAAGAAAATGGGCTGGAGTTAAAACCTCTAAATCTTCAATACTTGAAGTTAGCGGAGTCAGTGGTCTCGAGTTCAAGATCGCTTCCACTTGAGTAACAAGTGTAAGCATTTCTTCAAATGTAAATTTTGAATTACCCGCTATCCGTTTAAAATGGTATTTAAACGCTTTGATATTTGCTTCCCATAGACCACCCCAATTTGGACTCCTTGGAGGAATAAAAACCCATTCTATTTTTTCCTCTGCAAAAAATTTGAATAAGGATTCTTCCTTATCTCTTACCAGTTTATACAAGGCATTTAGTTCCCTGTTGGCGCCTACCATATTGGTCCCATTATCCGAAAATATTTTATGACACTTGCCCCTTCTCGAAATAAATCTTTTTAACGCAGCTATCAGAGCTTGTGAAGTTAAATCACTAATAAGTTCAAGATGTATAGCCTTTGTTACTAGACAAATGAAAATACAAACATAAATTTTGATTTCTGGACCTTTCCTTCCATATTTATTTTTGATTAAAAAGGGTCCAGACAAATCTACCCCAGTTGAATTAAATGTTTTATCTGGCGTTATTCTTTGTTTTGGCAAGTTTCCCATTTTTTGTACACATACTTTCGGATTTGCTTTAAAACAGACTAAACATCTGTGCACAATTTTTTTACAAAGATTTCTCCCATGAATGGGCCAATATTTTTGCCTAACCTGAAACAGAAGATGTTGGGGACCAATATGAAAATATTTTTCATGATAATATTTTACAATTAATTCCGTTAATTTATTTTTTGAAGGAAGTACATAAGGATGCTTAATCGAATAAGATAACTGCGAATTTTGCAGTCTCCCCCCTACCCTTATTAAACCATTGTCATCCAAAAAAGGTGATAAATTAAAAATTTTACTTTTATGCGATACATTACCGCCACTTTTCAAGGCAGATATTTCAGTATGAAATTCCTCCTCCTGCAGCTGTTTCAGTAGGAAGTCTTCTGCCTTTGTCAGCTCTTCAGGCATCAGCGGTCCTTTCTTCTTTTCTAAAGGATTTCTTAGATTGTGAAGAAACCTGAAAAGAAAACTACATATACGTAATATTTTTAAAAATCTATTACTACGATTTATCAGATAGTTCAAAATAGTAAAGTCCTTTTTCAAATTTAGAGTCACTGCATCTTCAGATTTTAATTCAGGAGTGTAGTCTTCCTCATTTAGTTCTGAAAGGTCAATAAAAGATTGTTTGTTTTTCGGAAATTCAGGATCTTTCAGAAATTCAGCACCTGTCCACCATGTGGCGCTGTTTGTTAGGCTTTCAGCAGTCATCCCTCGAGACAACAGGTCAGCAGGATTTTCTTTACTTGCACAATGGAACCAAGAGTTAGGGTTTGTCAGGCTGGCAATTTCTTGAACACTGTTGGCGACAAACTGCTTCCATCGGGTTTTAGTACCCTTTATCCAGAAAAGCACTATCTGCGAATCAGTCCAGTGATATTCAACAGAAGGTCTTTTAAGGTTTACAGTATTTTTCACTTTGGTGATCAGACGAGCTGCGACCAGGGCACCCAATAATTCAAGGCGAGGTAGTGTAACACCGCTGAGGGGAGCTACACGGCTCTTGGAAGTCAAAAGTTTTACTGAAATACCATTTTCTGATTTTGTTCGTACATAAATGGCAGCGCCATATGCTTTTTTGCTAGCATCGCAAAAACTATGTAATTCAACTACATCTTCTGGGGAAGTGGCATCAAGGATGAATCTAGGGACTTCAAGCTCTTTTAACAAGGGTAATTCCGAACACCATTTCATCCACTCTTTTTCGATATTTGGTGATAATGATTCATCCCATTTGGTTTTAGTTGTCCAGATATCTTGAATGATAAGTTTTGCCCTGACAGTGAATGGAGAAATTAACCCTAAGGGGTCGAAAATTCTCCCTACGGCTTGAAGAATGGTACGTTTTGTAATTTTATTTATGGATATAAAGTTCAACAAACTCTTGATATCTACAATCAAATTATCTTTATTAGTATCCCAAGATAGTCCCAAGATCTTTGTCTGATTTATACCTAAGCTGATGGTAGATTCTACAGGGTATGTATCAAATTTTTCGCTTTTCCACTGCTCTGTTAATTCGGTATCGTTACTTATCCATTTTCTAAGGGACATTCCTGCGGCTTCCATAATATATTTTGCACTTCGTGATAATTCAAGTGCTTCGTTAAAATCATTACCTCCAGAAATTAAGTCGTCTACGTAAAAACATTTATCTAAAAGTCGAACAGTAGCGGGAAATTCTTCTCTATACTTCTCAATGTGATGTCTAATAGTAGCAGCGAGTAAGAATGGACTTGAACACACCCCAAAATTAACTCGATTGAAACGATAAATCTGTAATTTGGGTTTTTTGTGTGCATGCGGTTCTTCATCACTCCAGAAAAAACGAACAGCGTCTTTATGTTCATCAGCGAGACAGATTTGTAGAAAGGCTTGTTTAATATCAGAACAAAATGCTATTTTGTTTAATCTAAAATTAATTAAAACATCCAAAAGATTCGGATTTAAATTTATCCCCTGCCATAGGCAATCATTCAGTGACAGCTGATTATTTTGATGACTCCCTGCATCAAATACGATTCTTGTTTTGGATGTTAAGCGACCTTCCTTTCTTACTGCCTGATGAGGCAAATAATAAATAGGTTTGTTTAAATTATTTTCTGCTGTACTGGGTTCAACTATTTCTATTATTTTTTGATTTACGTAATCACGAATAATCTCTCTATACTGTTCATATAATTCTCTATCATATTTAAAACGTCTCCATAAACTTAAAAATCGTTGTTTCGCTAACGTGTAATTATCGGAAAGTTCATTATAGGGTCTTCTAAAAGGCAAGTGTACAACGTAGCGTTTGTTTTTAAACTGAATCGTTTCATTAAAAATTTCTATAGCTTTATCACTTTCTTTTTGAATTGGATCGTCTCTTATTCCAATGCTTTCTAGATCGAAAAAGAGTTTAAGAGTGCTACTAAGGGAATCGTCTGACAAAACGAAACACTGTTTCGAATTATTCAGTTCTGTTTCTTCAACCTTTCCACACGCTAGCCATCCAAATTCGGTTTCCTTAAAAAACAAATCGTCATTTATTTTATAAGTATTATCCTTTAAAACTTTGAATAATATATCTGCACTGATTAACGCTTCTATTTCATTCGGTTCAAAAAATGTCTCGTCACTCAATTTCAAAAATTCTGGAATTTTTATGTCTGAAATGTTTAATTTATTGCATGGTGTAAGCCCAGTTATTTTATCCACAATCAAAAATTCTACTGGTTCACTAAAGGAACAATCTTCATTTGAAATAAAGGTATCTAATTTCCACTTAATATTTTGGGTCAATCCATTCAAACCTGAAACTGGAGTTTTTATTTTTTCTCTTTTAATTCCTAAACATTCACTCATCTTTTCAGTTAAAACGCACACATTTGAAGCCGAATCCAGAACGCATCTTATTTTTATTCTTTTTTTGTTTTCGCATTGAACATAAATATAAGCTGTCGAAAACAGAATACTTTTTCTATTTTCTTTTAAATATCTGCTATTATTACTCAAAACAGAAGCATTTAATTGCGCAACCCGTTTGTCTATATCTGGTAAGTTGGATGAATTTATTCCATCTGCGTCTGGAACCGGGGTTTTGGCGCCAGAAGAAAAACATATTAATCTGTTGTGCTTCATTCCGCAGGTGCATTTGAATTTCGATAAGCAATCATTTTTCTTATGGTTTTGCCTAAAACAAACCTCACAAAGCTTGTGAAGGCGTATTATACTTAATCTTTCGTTAATGTTTAATTTCAAAAATGCATCACATTTATAAATAGGGTGATAAGTATTTTTACAAACAACACAATTTTTGTTTTTATTTTCATGCATTAAAAGAGTTTTAGATTTGTTAATAGCCGGAAAGTTTTTGTTAGTATTTTTATTTCCGCTAGTCATATTCGTTCTATTAATAGATAATAAAACTGATTCTCGTTGTTCCAAAAATTTGATAAATTCTTCAAAGGTGGGAACATTTTTTGATTTATGGGATAACTCAAAATTCTTTCTAGATTCTCTGTCTAACTTTGCTACGAGAATATTTACAATGAAAACATCTGATAATTTATTTTGCTCATATTTCAGAACTTTCAAGGCACGCAGATTTTTCTGTATACAATCAATCATATTTCTTATCTCTTTGGGATTTTCTGTTTGAATTTTCTCAAAATTCAGAATATTTTGTACATGAATATCAACAATTAATCGCTCGTTATCATAGCGATTTTCTAATGCATTATATAATGATTCAAATGTATCAAAATTACTAACTAGATTTTTAGCGTCATTTTTGAGACAAGATCTAAGATAATATAATTTCTGCGACTGATTAATATGAACATTATTGGTTATTAAATCATCAAATTGTTCTTTAAAAGAACTGAATTCCTCATATTTTCCTGAAAATTCAGGTAATACTAAAGGAGGAATTTGAGTTTTAATTTCAAAGTTATCTTGAGATGCATTTTCAGTCGCATTTATTTTTTTATGAGAATCAAATTTCTTATAAGAATTAATAAGAGTATTAATTCTTACCTCTAATTTTTCCAGACGTTCTTCACATGAGTCAAGGTCGTCATCTATGGTTGCTTGTTCAGCATCTTTCAAGTCTTGAATTTCGTAGTATTTTTGTCGTAATTCATCGATTTTTGTTTGTAGCAGTTCTATGTTCTTTAATTTCACTTTTAGTTCCACTACATCTATATCGTAATTTTCGGCATTCGTGCCTTCTACATAGTTTTCAATTCTAGTTATCTTCCCTTTCAAGGAAGATTTCAATTTATTATTTTTATCCATAAGTCGCTTATTACAAGCTCCGGTTTCTCGACGGAGCCACTTTTTGTAGGAACTTAACTACAAATAACTAATTTTCGACGGACCATCTTCGTTGTTTTAATATTTTTAATTTGTACGATCACATACATCAAGTATTTACACTATTTACAACGAAGAATAAGATTTATAATAGGTAGAACATAAAATAATAATTGTGGGCGTCAATAAATTTAAAGTTCTTTGCCCACGTCCATTGTACTTGGCTTCTCATAGCCTTCTGCCCGGTGATCCGCGACGGGGTGGCGCGCATGCGTCAACAATAACGTTCTTGGTGTTCTTTAAGGTGAAGACATAAACACAAACAGAAAGAACTTCTACTAGGTGATGCCACATTTTTTAAATAAACGAAATTTAAAAATAAGTAACACTCATGACGCAGCTTAAATAATTAAAAGTCTTAGAATAGTATGGACAGTGAATTGGCAAATTTTTTGAAAATGACCCAAGTGCATTACTCAGTGATTTAATGGAAAATAGTCATTTAAGAGCAAAGTTTTTAAAATAAATAATATTATATTAAGTTATAAAAACAATTCTTTCATAAACAGAATTAAATTTAGAACATCAATACTATTTTTGACTTCGATTTTTCTTCTTTACATAGGACTCACATCCTTATAAATTTTTCAGATCTTTGAGGAAAGTGTGTGTATTTATGTGTGTCTGTGGCTCAACTTTTAGGATACAGTTTAGGAAAGAAAAAATTGAAAGACTTGAAATATGTAATGTGTAAATACATTGAAAAAAATATTTTGCTTTCTGAAAATCTTCAATAATGTAAGAATTTATCAAAATAAACATATGATATTTTGAAAACAATAGAAACTTTATACTTTTAATCATTCCTCTAATTTGAAGTAAAAAAATTAAAAATGTCTAGACATATAAAGTATTTAGTGTTTAGCACAAAGTCTCAAGATTTTTTTTTTTTTTCAAACACTTAAAAACAGTGCGTCTGTAGCTACCGAATGTTCCAATTTTTAAGTGTCAATATTTTTACCTTATTTAATCATTGAAAACTGTTACAAAAGCTTATTTTTATTATTATTAATTAATTTAATACAGGTATTCAAAAATCAGAACACTTAGCAGCTATTTGCATTAAAAAAAAAAAAATAAATAAATAAGAGGGAAAAACATTAGAAATATACAGTGATAGAAAAGCCTTCTATATTCTGTAACATGGACATTTTCCTTGCTCCAGTTGACTGTTCCTCTAGCTGGACTTTCAGTTTGAAGCTGTGACGTCATTCACTTTATTCATTTGACTTCATAAATTTTATTCAAACTGCAGTATATTTATTTAAATTGTATTTCATGTTGCTTCCAAAAAATTCCCATTACATGTTTTAGTTTAAAATTTAAAAATGATTTGAAAAACAAATTGTGTTTTATGTAAGAGAGAATTTAATTGAGATTTGTGAATAATTTTGGCATTACACTTCTTTCTTTCACTGTTTTCTCACTTCATTATCTATTGACAGGAAAGGTCTATAAAATAAGCATTTAAAATTAGCTCAAAGATTTTTGCATGTGCATTTTAGTCTTAAAAAATGATAGCTCTGTGTTTTAATATATAAGATTATTTTTTTCTCCTATTCTGAAGACATTAAAAAAACTTTCAATGTGATAATCTATAAGTAAAATTTATAACTCTGTCACAGAGATGTAGAATTTTGTACATTAAAGCTTATGATGGAAGGGATGATCCCAGACTAACAAAATTCTGGAGGTCATCTTCCTCAGAATTTAAAATGAGCGTCACCTTGGCGACCTTTTCAAAAAAATATAAAATTATTAAAAATAGAATTTTAATGTAAAAAATATCATACAAAATTGAAATATAGCTCTAGCAAAAATATTTTGGAATAAAAGATTAAAGTTAGAGATGAAGAATATACCTATAAAAAAATATTTTAATGCACGCTTTTTCATGAGGCGCATCCATACGGATGAGAAGGAGCGAACGATAGGGGGAGAATGTATGCTATGATGAGAGAGAAAGACTACACAATCTCATCAGCTATCAATAAGGACAAAGGCCTGTGGGAACATCTCCGCTCCGGCTGAAATGCATTCCCTGTCATTCTTGAAGGGATAGCGGCAGGCAGCAGTCGCAAAAAAATGTAATAATGATGTGACTCTTTAACCTGTGCAAGAATATAACGGCATTTACTTGATATTATTTCATCTGCAATCAAAAGAATACTTCGAGCAACACTGCAAATGAAATAGACAAAGTATTCCTGTGCAGTAATTTGAATATCCCAATTTTTACGTGAGATATGAGTTATCATGATCGCTATTTGATCCCAGTAGGTGGCAAGCCTAGATTATAAACCAATGTTGATACAATTGTATAAAATGAAAGAGTATTATAAAGACTTATGTGAATCCTTAAGCAAGTTATTCAATCAACAAATAAAGCAATTTATTCAATCAGCCAGTATATCCATTGTTAGCTATCATACTCGTCATTTGTTACCAGCATGTGAGATGCCTGTATTTCGAAGTTAATATTGATATGATTGTGTGGAATCAAGAACATTAGATCTAAGAAGATTCTGATAAATTCTTCAACTAACATAATTTTTTTTTAAATCAACATAATGACTTTATTGATATAAATATCGTCATACCGTGAAATCATGATCTACATCTGGTTCTTGACATTGAATCATATTACGTTGTATTTTTATATGTAAACAATATTTTTGTAATCATCCTTTTTATTTATACCTAAATATCAGAAGCTTATGAATCTCATTATCACCGCCAGAATATCATCAATAAATATATATATGCCTTTAATCTGTTTTTCTTTAATTTTGAGGTAAGAGTTTATTTATTCTTTTTTAAATTTCCATTACAGCCATCTTAATACAGCTGAGTTCGGAGGATTTGAGATTTTAACATAAAACTATCACTTTGAAAAAGATGAATTTTTACATGTTTTATTAATTAATTTTGGAAGATGAATCTATCTCCGACCTCAGCTTTATTGAAATAAAATAAAAATATGATTGTCTCATAAATAAAATGAAGCAATTGGTTCAAATAAGTTTTGCCAGATACATTCAATTTGTTATTTAATCACTTATTTAATTATTCTTCTATACTTGCCTCCATACCTAAGTTATTAGATTTTCAACAGAGTAATTCAAATTGCAATATATAAATATTCTTAGCTAAATATTTTAAATTTAAAAAAAAAAAAGAGATAATCATTATAAAAGTTTTTAATTTTTATTACTTCTGTTGTTAGCCAATTAATACATATGAAAGAACATCTAAAAAAGAAAAGTTATATAGCATGTTTGAAAAAAAAAAAAAAAAAATGTGGACTGTTTCTGCTTTGCTAAGCCTGTCCATGTCCCATTTCCGGATTTATTTTCTGATTTTCACCAAAAGTTAACAAACTCATTTTACACTGGTTTTGTGTTAATTAGTAAATTTTTGACTGAATACATTACTTCCATTACCTGCAGTAGTCCGATGATGAAAGTAAAAAATGATGGCAACAAGGCAAACTTTTCAAATGCTTAGAAATTCTGTAGTTTGTAATTGTGTAACTAATTTCAATATATGAAGTATTTCATCACAAGAAATGTTTTAGGTATTTTTGTTTTACATTTAAATCGACCCTTACACCTCATACCTTTATTATTATTATTCTATGTTTCACAAATTATACGCAAGTATATACAATATACATGTATATATATATTCAACATCATTTAAATTTTTATAAATACTAAGTTTTGCTGTCCATTAGGTGACTCTCAGCCTGAAGTAGCAATTATTCATGATGGTGTTCGGCCCTTTTTTTCAGAAGATATTGTTTGTAATGTAGTTCTGGCAGCCAAAGAATATGGTGTTGGTATAATTATTATTTTTTTATATACTTTGCTGCTTGTTATCAAAGCTTGTTTGATTTGAATACTTAATTATGGTTTCTGTAAACTTTTAAAATTTTAATCTTGAATATTTCAGATGTTATTGTTGAAACACAATGGAAAATGCTGAAAATGAAAACACTTTCAACCTATTCAGGTCATTGTGATTAAAAAAAAAAAAAAAAGTGTTTGATGATAAAGAACAAAAACTTTTTATATGTAAACACCATAAAGTACACATATAGCTCTTTTTTAGGGGTCAAAATAAAATATTTATTCATTATCCTTCATTAAATGAAACGGGTATTAGTACAAGTAAGAATTAAAGCTGTGGCATGCTTTTAGATTGAAATTTCTGCAAAAATTTAAACTGGATTGAAGCAGCATGTTTTTATTAAATTTTGCTGTTTCTCTTTTTAAAATTTACTGATGCTCCTTCTATAGATAAAGTTGTAAATGTGCAAATATACAGGGTGAATTTTTAAGGGCATACTTAATAATTAAAATCTTGATACTCATTCCAAGATTCAATTATAAATATGCATATAATAAATATATTTTTGTTTTAACTTACTGTACTTTAGCTTGTTTCCAATACATAATTAAATATTAATAGTCATAGATGTCAGTTTTATTTATACATACCGTAAAATTCCGATAGTAACCCCCCCCCTTTTTTTTTTCAAGGGGAAATTTGTCAAAACTGGGGGAGGGGTTATATTCGGAAGTTTCCCGAAAAGTACAACGATTTCGAAAGGGGGTTGTTATAATCGGAAGTTTCACAATCTTTTTTCTAGAAGTATTAATTTTATTAATATTATAATATATATTAATGGTTACTAAATTGTATTAACAATATAATAATACTGATTATTATTTATTAAATTTTATTAATAATAAAAAAATTTTATTAATCAGTTTAAATATTTTATATCTTGCTAAAAACCATTTTACCAATATTTCTTTAACATTTAATTATTTTGTCATCTCATATTTTAAAATATTTTTTGATTTTCATTCAAAAATTAATACTTTTTGTGGTATCGTTAACTGCCTTATTCTTACCATTTTTTAAACAATTTCTAAATTACAATTTTCCTGACAATTGAATTTTGTTTTTAACACTGGACTCAAAGCTAAAGTGTATGTGGAGAACAACATAATAAAATCTATTCAAAAATTTGGTTTTTAAACTATAAAATTGGCGGTTGTAGAAGGTGAAAAGGAAAATATCCAAGTGCGGCTTTTTTTTTTTGTCACTTAGTGTATATATATAATAATGATTTATTAAGTGTAGTAGAAGCCAAGCAACAGATACAGGATCACTGAAACCACAAAGACCAATAAGAATGAAAAATTTCTTTATGTAGGAGAAGCTCAGAAAGACTTAAGAAAGGAAGGAAGGAGGCAGGTGGCAAGACTTGTGATTGCCTGTGGGGTTAAACTAGTTTCATGCCAGCAACGGTCCCCCAGCCTGCCAAGACCAGAATAGGAGTCATATGGATTAAAAAAAGCAAAATTTCATAGCAGATAAAGAATAATGAAACTATAAAGCAACAATGAAATTTATAGATTGATTACTGTGTGTTTAATAGTATGATTAGATTTTTAAGAATAGTTGACAACTCAATAATGAAGAAACTGAAAATTTAATGGGAAAAGAAAGATTGAAAATTAATATAAAGTAAATGCAACAAGCCTTCTGCCTTTTTTTTAAATTTCACAATTCTACCCAACCATCCAGCCAAACACCACCACCCATCCTCCATAATCAAACATATGCACACCCAACTGCCACCTTTTTTATTGTCTTTTATTATTTTATAATTTTTTTTGTTAAGATACACTAAAGTGTATAAATTTTTTTTTAGGTAGATTCCTTATAGGAGATTTACCTATTGCAATGGTTCTCATGACACGACTTCTGGGAAATTTCTTCATATCTTCATCGATCATGACCCCTAGAATCCAAAACCACCCACCGTTCAAAAGTTTATATATATATATATATATATATATAAAACGCTTTATCCCATGTCAAGTTGTGAACACGATAACTAGAGTAATTTTTATTTAAATTTAACCAGCTTGGGATATGTTGTCAGGACAGTAAAAATCTCAGTCGAGTTCGTAGATGGGGCATCCAGCTCAAAGGGGGTGGAAATGGTTGGGGGTGGAAATTTTCATTTGCCCATAATTTCTTTAATATTGAAAATAGGAAAATACTCCAAATCAGGCAAATTACCGCCTTACCCTAAAGAACAACTTTTGTACTTAAACTTTTTCGATAACTTCAATTGCTTAAAAGTTACAAGTTAAAAAGTGATTTTTCGTCAATTGTGATGAAGCCGACTTTTTCTATAGCTTTAATTGCTTAAATTTATAATCTAATGCTTACGTCATGTGCAAACAATATTAAAAAAGATCACTGAAAATATAAAAACCATGATAAAAGCTTTAATTGATCATTTAAAAATATAAAATTAAAATAATATGTTAGTCTTTGTAAAAATATCGTTAGTGGTGAATAGTTTAGAACGCCGGTTTACGCAAGAATTTAAAATTTATGATTGAAATTGGAGTAATACTTTACAGCTTCCTTTGATTTTTTATCTTGTGGAAACAAGATATTGGTCTGTGAAGAGATATGAGGTTTTTGCGTGGGAAGAAAATATAATGACGTCAAAGCTGCCATTTTTCATCTCCAAGCTCGCCAAATTTTGCCATCAAATAGCGAATTCCGTTGCCAAGTCAAAAATTTCATCGTCAACTATCAAATTTTGCTGCCAAATCACAAATTTCATTGCTAAGTTGCAAGTTTTGTCACCAAATTGTATACAGTGGAACCTGTAAAAGTGACCACCTTGGTAAAGTGACCACCTGACTAAAGTGACCATTTTTCTGACTAAAATGACCATTTTCCAATTTTAAAGAGCCTTTATAAAGTGACCACCTGCATATAGTGACCATTTTAGCCGGTCCCTGGGGTGGTCACTTTAGACAGGTTCCACTGTATTTTTATGGCGTCTATTTGTTGAATGATTATGAACTTGGATTTTAAAAAATTGAATCATTTACTGATCAATAAATCTAGCCTAAATTTTTAAAGAGAATGAATAGTAGTAGATGATAATTAAATTTCTTAAAAATAGAATAGCGACGTAAATAATGCAATGTGTGGGAACAAATCCATTGACTAAGTATGTGTTAATGCAATGTAATATTTATTTACTTTTGTAACATTAACGTAAAGGAATCTACCTTTGCAATTAAGCTTCCTGAAAAGGGATTTTTTTTTAAAAATGTACTGACAGAGAGACATGGTTAGGGATATAAAATAGAAAATACAAAGTTTTTAGGAAAACCCATTTTAGCAGTGGCTGTGATCAGTTTATTAATATCCTTGTTTTTATACTTCAGAGAACATAAATTATTAATTCAAAATAAATGGTTAATGGTGATGTTTCTAAATACCGAAAGATGCAGACAGGAATTAAAATGTGTAAATAAATTTACTTTAAATTTAAAATCTTGCCATTTGTCATAGATATCTGTTTAAATTTTATTACCATCAAAGATTATTTTTAGATCTAAAAAGTTAATTGATTGATTAGTTAGAATATTTTGAGTTAGCTTTAAGTTAGATGGATAATTTAAGAAAAAGTCATTTGGTAATTTCTTGTTAAGATAAAATACAATATCGTCTATGTAACGATAAAGCCAGACATCATCATAACAAAATTGCTTTTCATAATAATAAATATAGAGATCTGCCAATATACTAGAGCTACTACCTCCTTGTGGGATTCCTATTTGTTGCAAATGGATGTTGTTGTGGAAAATATAATTATTATGGATAACAAAGTTAAGAAGTGTTTTGAATTTTTCTGTTTTAAAATTGTGATACAATATCGTTCAAGCACCCCTTTAATCTTCAAGGGGAAGTGGGATATATTTGGGGAGGGAACTGGGCAACAGTAAAAATGTTCAAAAATATAAAAAGTGATATGTATGTTTATGTTAAAATTAAGTAGCATAAAAATCATTTTAAAACAATATATTTATTTTTAAGTTGCACTGATAAAAAATAAATAAATAAAATACAGTAAACGTTTCATTAACCAACATTCATCTAATCGGGAAAACTTGGAAATTTTTTTTACCCCTTTTTTAATAAATTATTTTAAAGTATTTGCCACTACTTTAGGGAAGCTTATGTTTTCCATTTTCAAAAAATCAGTGTCAAGCTTGTGCAGTTTAATATAATACAAACTAATGTTTATATTTGCAAAGGCAAACGTTATAAAAGAAGTAACTAACATAAAAAATAGTGTTGCCCATTTGGATAGAATCTACCGTTGTGTGTAAGGGGGGCATTTATTTGGTATTTTAAGACTAAATGAAATTCATGTAAAAAGCAGAGAGTGGTGTTTAATCGAGGTAGGGCATTTTTGGGGTATTTTGCAGTATCTATCTATATGTACTGTATTTCTCTTAAAATGTTCGGCAATTTAATGTTAGTATATTTCATTTGAGCTGAAGATACCACTTTGAATTTAGAGTTACTTTATGAAGTTTTATTTATTTTTCAAATTATTATTATAATTATTTAAATTTTTGCAGAGCTGTTAGCTCATTAAATTTTTTAAAACATTTGGTTTCAAGCATTTTTTTTTTTTTTTTTTAAGTACAGAAATTGAATTAAAGATATCTTTAAGTAAACATAATACTAGTAAATATAAATATCTTGAGGTGCTTGTAAGTTAGAAAAACATACTTACAGCTTGCATATAATTACTGATTATGAATTTTTGTTGTCTTTAAATTTTTTACTTGCATAAATATTGTTTGAAAAATCTTTCTAGATTTTTTTTTTTTAATCTGATATTCTAATTTTGTTTTGAAGACTACAATAGTCTGTTCTGTTTTAGGCTGCTGGTATTGTTTGTCCTTTAGTATCTACTGTTATATCTGCTGACGAAAATGGTTTCTTAGACACTTCATTAGACAGAAACATATATAAAGCTAGTGAAATGCCCCAAGCTTTTCAGTTTGATATTATATGTAAAGCATATGCTGAGGTTTGTATGTTTAGTTGATTCTTTTTTTTTTTTTTAATTCAAAAGTATGAAAAAATTACATAATATTTTAAGTAATAAACTTGGGGGGATATTATTCAAAATTATCTTCCACTTCTACCAAGGCTTGTACTGACTAATTAAAATTTGGGGTCCTCATAAAAGTTGAAAATGTGGATAGAATTTTCGAAGATTTGCAATACTTTTTATTTATTTGTTTATATTTTAAGTTAAGCATTTGAAAACTGTTGTTTTTAAATATATTTTAAATATGACATATTTTTTGCTATAAAAATTGTATTATATATACTATATTTAAATCTGCCACAAAAAGATTTTACAAAAATGAAAATTTTAAATAAATATACTAAAATTTACATGTAGCATTATTTTTTAAAAATAACATAGCATTTTCTTTTTCTCCCTGTCCTGTTTGGAAAAAGATATTTTATAAATTAAAAGACTACTTTTCAAACAGCATTATGTGAAATAGTTAAAAGAATTTAAAGTATTTTTCAAACATTTCTTTTTTTAAATGAAACTCGCCTTACCACTCTCTAAATTATTAATAAAATGTTTATCTGTAGCATTACATCTTTTTTATGAAATCACCATTATGGTTATTCCAATCTTTCTTCAGATAAGCAGTTTCTCAGTTTTCTTTCTTTAAAAGCAGAAAAATTTCTCATTTAGGTAACAATACTGAATTATTTCTTAGCACAAACAATACACTAGGAGCTAATATACTATGTTTTGTATAATGTAGTGTTACATAAAATTCTAAAACTGATGTACCACAGTATTACAGTAGAGTCCTGAAAACTCGGCCTAATGTTGACTGAAGGTTGGCCAAGTTTGTGAAAATCGAGAATAGGGTTAAAGAAGAATAGGTATGAGTACTTCTTTAGAAAATACAGTACTGTACTTGTATGTATTGTTTTCTTGAGAATACAACAGAGAATAAATTGTCCAAATACCCTTTAACAAAGGAAAAGTACGTACTTTATGAAGGCATAGATCCTTTACTACATGAAAATGAAAATTAATGAATCCACAGTATGCAGCAATTTACTTGATAAGACAAACCTCAGAAAAATACTTTATGAAGGCATAAAGCTGTCTGTAATGAAAATTAACTAGCTGACTTTACAAAAACTAGCTAGTTTTTTTTTTTTTTTTAAGGAAATGCCCTATTGTCTTTCACACTTCATTCTGTGTTTTACTGCTTCATCACATTGTCGTTGACCCGTACTGATGGGTTATCGAGTGCTCAGTTTGTGAGACTTAACTGTATTATTATTTCATTGTATAAATTTTGTTATGTTTACATCAAAGTTATAGCCAACATGGTGATAAGAAATAAAAACTTTAGCAAAAAACATAAACTGCAAGTAATTTTACCAGTAGTTTCTGATAAAAAAAAATTTGAATATAACTTTTCATAAAAATAAAAAAAATGAAAAATTCTAATATTTTGAGAATTTATAATACAGTATAGGACCGGAATTCCGAAATCTGGAAGGACCCAAAATCCAGAACGTTTTGAAATTCCAATCATTCCCGCACTGAACAGTCTGAGGAAAGAAAGGGTAGGGAAAAAAAATAAAACTACGTTTCCAGCAAATTATGGTAACTTAATTCAATCTTAACGAGTTTTTTTTTCTCTCTCAATTAAATGATAATTTCTAACCATTTTCCACTTCTTTCTAAAACAACGGGCAGATGATCAGCCTATATATTTTTTTTCTCTACATTTATCTTCAAAGGTTTTGCTTATCGCTCTGTTGAGTAAAGAGAGAACAGAATTGTGCGTTTATCTTTGTAATTATAAGTATTTTAGCTTTATTTTTTTAATTTTTATTTAAGGAATAATTTAATAGGATTAAATAAATGAAGCTTTGCACTTTGGGTCTATCATGTGGACCACATTATAGTCTGTTTAGAAATGCGGTATTTTCACTATAGTAGGAATGCTGTTCCTATTTTATTTCTGTTATTTAACCACCATAGTTTTATAATAATGAAAGTTTTTAATTATTGTTCACATGGTGTAAAATTATATTGGAATATGTCAGTAATTATTTCTTTGGTGCTTAATTATAAGAGTTGGACTAAAATTTAAAAAATGTCCAGTAAATCGATATTTTTTTGAAAAGTTTCTAAAATCTGGAAAATTCCGTAATCCGGAATGGCGTCAGTCCCGTGGTTTCCGGATTTTCGGTCCCATACTGTATATTAAAAAATTTAAGTTAATTAAAGATAGATAAGTATCTACTAAAAGCTCTTTATCTGAAGTGTTTTATCTTAGGCCTGGAATATATCTTCGTAACTGCACTTAACATTTGATTTTCTCTTGTTCTCTACCAGTAGTGTTATCTGGTACCAATGTTGGTTAGCTCTATGTCATTGCATGCTTACCTATTGCCTAATATCTCTATGGGCTCCTGTTTGAAAAATATTATGTATTCTTGTAGTTTGCAAGTTCACAAAAATTTTTCAAAATCAGTTTTTAGTTTTTCGTTTTGATTATTGCTGCAGTTATTTTGTTATATTTAACATCATTTTGGTGTTCTTTAATTCTATTTATTGTTATTATTTTATTTTTGTTATGTCTATATAAATGCCTATACTATTGTCTTCATTGAGATAGTACATTTGGTGTATTCTGGCACTTTTGAGATAATTACTTGTCTTTTTCATTACTGATTCATTAGAAAATGTTTTCATTAAGTTTGATTGAAATGCTAATGCTTAGTTTAGCAGCTCCGGATTTAGTTAGGCTTTTCAATTCTGTGTTTGTAAAGTTTATTGATTAAATTTCTATTATACCTGCTATTAAGGCAAATTTTGATAATTTTCTTTAATTCAAGTTACCTTGAAAAATTACCATGAGTTACCTTGTGTAAATCCTTGAAAAATACATTTCCTGTTTCTCGGACCAAGGTATTTGTTAGTAACAAAACAAATAAATAAATAAAATAAAATCTAAAATTTATCACTATTTACTCCCAAGTTTTTTATTCAGGCTTTTAAAAGCTTTTTATAAATGTGCCTATAAAAAAATTTAACGGTTTTTACAAATTATTCAGCATTCTTGTCCTCTCCCTTCCAAAAAAAGGGGAAGAAAAAAAGCAATTTCTAGTTTTTTTTTGCAAATTTCTAATAATTTAATCTGTGCGAAAAAATTATACTGCTTATAAAAAAGCAGGAAGATTCATTATATTTAAATTATTCTAAATATGCAAATATCTTATTATTTACCTAAATCTCTACAGTAGGTCATATGATTTGGGTTCAAACCTATTTTATATGAATAATACAGATTTTTTTCTTTCTCTTAACCATAAGGTAGAGAAAGTATTGTTTTGGGGTCCAATTTTTTAAATTGAGTTTTTGTTATAATTATACGGCTTAAGGTCCCTTGAATCCAAAAATCATATTTTTAGCGATTGGTCTGTGTGTGCGTCTGTCTGTTATCAGCATATCTCAAAAACAAATTATAGCAGAAAGTCCAAACTTGGTATTCTAAATGTGTATGATATAGGGATGCTACACTAAACTTTTCACTGAGATAAAGCAAATGGTTCGTGTACAGGGACACCCAAAACAATTCAAATACATTATGTCTGTGGGAGAAATTGAAAGTAAATAGAGTTTAACATCTATAGACTGCACTAAACTATATGGAAAAAAAAAAATATGTATATTTTATATACGTAAACATATGCCTCATGTGGAATATGGTAGGGAAATAATTCACTGTTCGTTTACAGGGCTACACAAAAGAGCAATATAGTGCAAGAATAGCTAAAAATTCATGGAAATGTATTTCAGGTTGTGCCCTGTATTATTACTATAGGACTATATTTAGATGCGCCATGTGGTTTATACATCTTCAAAAAATATATAGGGCTGCAAATATTTAAGCAATAACATTCTTTTTTATTGTTAGTGGAAGTGCTTTACTATAATATTTTACCATGTCCAGGAAAGTTACTCAGGAATTGAAATGAATTCCTCATAGATATATGATAAATAATGTATGTTTTTAAGCTAAATATGTATCGCTTGTTTTTTGTATATATACATGTTTTGAGGCTTCCTGATTGCCAAAGTCAAGTTTTTTAATGTTTGATCTTTGTCTCTGTCTCTTAGAGTGATTTAAAAACTAATAATTTCAGGAGATCCAAAAGTTGTATTTTCAAATTAATATAAGTTTGTTGCTGGAAAAGTTTGATCAAGACTGATAAATTTCAAGGAATGTTGTGTGTGAAAGTTGTCTGAATAATTTTAAGTGAACTTTTAATTTTAATAACAGATTTAAATTCTATATCAATCGTAGGTGCAGTAATGAAACAGGTGGTACACAGAACTAATTATCATATAAAACTCTTTCGAAGCCTAATTTGAATTGTTTTAACATTGGCTTACATTACAGTACTCGTTATCTTACCTCTTAATCTCAAACCTGTATTTATAGTATTAAATTTTAGGGTAAGAGAAAGTCATGTGAGTGACCCACCAGATTATTTTCCTTATTTTTGTTATTATTCTTTCATAGAACATAGTGATCTTATCACTTTAGTAATCTATTTGCATTCTTTAAAGTTTTTGAATTTTATGATATTTGATGAATAGCACAGGGCTGCCAACAACTACGCAATTGGCGTAGTAACTATGCTTTAGCCTGCTTCTACTACACTCTACGCATCGTATACTTAAAGGTACGCTTTTCCTTTCCCCATCGTCATCTTGTTTACAACGAGTTAACTCCGATTTCACCACGGATTAAAAAAAGTATAATATAAAACTAAATAGTGGCAGACACTGAAAAAAAAAAAATAAAAAAAACTATCGTTTTTCTTTCTTTCTTTTTCTTTTTTTTTTTCCTTGCACACATCTAGACAGAAATCCCAATCCAATCCTTATCAACTTTTAATTTTGCATTTCCAACAGTTTCCGCATAAAACATTATTCTTTGAATTTTATTTTTTATCTATGAAAGTGCTTCTTGAAAATATAAAAATAACAAAACTAACTTTTACAATCTAGTTGAAGAACCACATGCTTCATCGTAAATACTCATAAATAAATAGTAAAGAAAAAAAAAAAAAAAAACATTCTAGTGCTAGGCATTGCGTAATCGAAATATTGCTGACTCAGAACGGGAACACATATTTGTTTACATTAGCTGAGAGTGTGCTTAATTAAAACCGCAAGCACAGACACCGCAAGCTGAAAGGGGGGGAGAAAGAAACCGAATGCTATGATTATCTTCATGGCTATGATTATGCTGTATTTTGATTTTCATTTAAACTCTATCAATGTTTCAGTTAACTTAATGCTTAATAAGTCGCTAAAAAATAATACTTTCTAATGAAAAAAATTGTTTATTTTAATTATTTATTGATAAAAATAATGGATTCAAAGTTACTGAACTTTAAGTACGATTGACAACGCAAGGAAACTAAGACCAGGAAGAGCTATCTTCCGTGGGAGACTTTCTAAAGTGTCTGAAGCCGTAATCACGCGAGTTTTGGAGAAAACAGTATAAAGTCGGACTTTAACGGAGGAATTGTCCTCTGTAATAGGAAACTTTCTTAAGTGTTTTAATATACAAGTTTCTGAGAAAATCATGGAAAATTTCGAACTTTATCGTACGAAGTATCTACCGTTGGAGAAAGAAAAAGAATATTTTCTGTGCTTTTTCTTAGGATAACTGAATACGCGATAACTTAGTTTTTATTGGGTGATTCTAAGAAATTTTCATATCTGAAAATGGGACTTTCACAAAAATTGCCGGATTTAAAATGGATTCATCACAAAAATAGCACAAGAAAATTGCGTATTTTATAAATCAGCCGCAAAAAATGACATTTCAGTAATAAAAAAAAAAAGCTGATTTATGACTAAATAATTAGACATTTTTAGAAAAATAACATCTATTTTAGCAATTAGTTTACGATTACGTAATTTTGAAAATTAGCTGTAAAATAATTCCGTATTTCTATAAAAAGCCACAAAATTATACTTATAATGTAAATCATGTTTGAAAAAATCAAGAAATTCATCGATTAGCATCAAAATAAAGCCTTTTTCAGCGATTAAACATAAATTTTGTTAATTAGCGGCGGAATGATTGCGTATTTCCGTCATCGGCTACAAAAATATCGCGATTTACTGAAATCAACTGGGAAAAAAAAAAAAAAAACCTTTATTGGCTAGCAGCCAAATGATAGCATATAAAACGTAAATTTTTGATTATTAGTGGGTAAGCGATCCCGTATTAGCGAAAACTACTTCAAAATTATTCCCGATTTCCGAGATTACACTTTGAAAAAAAAAAAAAAAAAAAAAAAAAAAAAAATGCAAATTTCACTGATTAGTGGCAAAATAGTTGAGTATTTAAGATTCAGCTTTCAGATGAACGTATTTTGCACAAATTAGTAGCTAAATAATAGCGTGTTTCGGCAATCGGCCGCATAATAATCGCATATTTTAGGATTTACCTTTAAAGAAGAGTGAATTTTATCAATTAGAGCAAAATTATAGTATATATTAGCAATTATTTGCTATTAAACGTAGATTTTGTAAATTTGCAGTGAGATAATTACGAATTTCGGCAATCGGTCGTAAAAATATTGCGAATTCTGTCAAATACGAGAAGAATAGCATATTTATTTAATTAATGATAAAAACGTAATTCTACCCCCCTCCCCCCCCTCTACGGAAACTCGATTTTTTAGGTATATTTAGCAATAATCTTAAGGGGGGAAAAAAGTTTCAGAAAAGTTGATCGCTGTCAGTTTGCACTGAAATTGAATTTAATGTTGTACAATTTCAATCCTTTTCCATCCTTAATAACAATGATTATTTTATTGTAGATTCAGTTTTATTACATTTTCTAATATCTAAACTATTAAAATTGTTCATTTTTTTTACTTTTGTTACTCCAAAAATTTAAGATTTTGTTTAAAAAAATCCAATTTTTGTATCTGTTTGAAGTATAGCATTGAAATTATTTTCACATCAATTGTCTTGTTCTTGTAATTAAACAAGTTTCTTTTGAATAGGCATGCACTAAATGTTTGATTATTACTGAATAATGAATATTCAGTATACTGAATAACTAAAAATTTGATACATACCTACATCTTACCTTTTTTTTTTTTTTTTTCTTTACTTAATTTCATATGATTATTGCTAATTTATTTTTGTTAGTAGTTTCTTTCTTTCTTTTTCTTTTTTAATTTTTAAAATTGCTCCTCAAAGTAGCCGAAATGCTCCTCAAAATTTCTCTGAATACTCCTTAAACTGTTTGTGAAAAGTTGGCAACCCTGCATATTAGTGTATTATATTAGAATTAGTGTATTTTCATGTATCCATGTTAATATAAAAAGTAAATTTGGATAAAATTTCTATTATTTTTGAATGTTTGATTATTAAAAATCAATAAATTTCAGAAAGTAAGTCATAATGTAAACAAAAGATTTTATGCTTATTTATATTTTAAGTATTTTCTAATTTTTTAGCGACTACACTTTGTAGCTTAAAACTACACTTTTTTTGCTTTTTAACTACACTTTAGCACTCCCAGAGGTTGGCAGCCCTGATAGCAAAGTTTGTTTTATAATTTGAGGCCAGGGGTTTCTATGTAAATGGGAAAGTCTTTTCTATTTTTAGTGTTCACCCCATGATATGGAGCATGGTACTGAGTGCTTACACCTAGTGCAAAAATACTGCAATATAAATGCTAAGCTCTTGCCTGGGTCGACAAATTTATGGAAAGTAAGCTATTTATAATATTTCTGTGCATATGATTATTAATAATAATTTTGTTTGTATGCTTAATGAATCATTATATATTATAGATAGACAGATAAGTTATGAGTAACTAACTAATTTAATGATATTTTCTTTTTATATAACAATTTTATTAGTTGTAATAAATAACTACTTTTTTTTTTTTTTCTTTTTTTGTCAAATTGTGTAGAATGTGGGGGAAAAAAATAACTATATAAAGTTATTGATTAAAACAATTAATTTCTTGTAACAATCTAAAGTATTACATTAGACCGTGGGCCATATGCTAAAAATGTCATTTTAAAACAAGTTCGTTTCAACTTTTTGGGGGCAATCTGAAAATTTTGCGAATATATAGAAGATAGGTAATGAAAATATCAAATATTCTGGAAGTAAACTTTGCACATAAATTTGGAAAATTGATTCCAATTTGAAGGAACTGAGTTTACATTTACGATGCTGATTTATAGCTGTGTGCAATATATTTCTGGTAATATTGTGATTCGTTGAATAAATTTTAAATTAACTTGCACACAAGTGCTAAAATTATATTCCTGAAAAAAAAAAGTGCTATAAAAAGTAAAATATTAATAACTAGTGGATCAGAAGCCTCAACGTCCTATTTTCACCACTCATTATTCAATAAATCATTTATAATATTTATTTACTCCATATTATATACATTCTTATCATCATCAATTTCAACCTTTATCAGTCCACTGTCTATATATATATCTCCTATATATATGAGCACTTCTCCTGATTCAGAATCCTTTTTGCACTGAAGACGGTACGCTTTAGGCTACCGAAACAGCTGTATGCATTTCCAATATTTTTCTTTGGCGTTTCTGATGAAATTATGTTTGATTTTAGCTATTGATTGCCAAAAATTTGCTATATAATTTTTAATTCCCCCCCCCCCCCTCCCCAGAAAAAAAAAAAAAAAAAAAAAAAAAATCACCCCATTATTAGTTGATGGTAAAAAAATATTCACATTGTATTATATATTAGAATTCATTATGAAATAGTTAAACTGTTTAATAAAATTATATTTTTTTCACCCCTCCCTCCCCCCCATACACACAATTGTACCAATTTACAAAATTAGGTGTAATGTGTGGTCTAATCCATTACTTACCAAGCATATTTAGCATTGTGAAAAATAGACAGAACTTTTTATTTATTTATGTTTAGAATTAAATAATTATCATATTTTCTGCATATAATCTGCAGTTCATATAAATCAGTTTCATACCAGTAAATTTAATTACAGACAAAGGATACATTTGATTGAGACAAATCATTGTTTGAAAATAGCTTTGTTTGTTAATAAAAATTTTTGGTGTGAAACTGATTTAGTAAACTTGCAAATTATATGCAGGAAAATATGATAAATAATATATATATATAAATAAAATCTAGATTTTTTTTTTTTTTTTTTTTTTTTTTTTTTTTAAGAAATACAAAATATTACAGTTCAAAACTTCTTTTGTAAAAAAGCAATTACAATTTAAAAATAATCAATTTACCTAATAGCACTATTTTCTTTCAAAGGAATGCTACTTTGGATATTTAAAATGCTTTTCAATTATATTAAGCATGAGTTGACATCTGTCATAAAAGTTTAAACTTAATAAATATTAATTATTCAAAAAGCACAATGTTTGTCTATTGATTTAAGTATTAAAGAATAAAAATAACTTCAGTATAAATATTTAGCTCATAGTTTAAAAATTTTCTGAATATAATCGCTATTTTTTTACATGGATTTATTTACACTATTAAAAATTAATTAATGTTGCAAAAAATGCAACACTAATAGGGAGTGGCTTAAGGTTAATGGCAACCTATTCTATACCATAGACATAGAATAGGTAAAACATCTACAGTTGAATTTTGAAAATCTGGACATCCAAAATCTGAAAATCTCTAAAATCCAGATTTTTTTAAAAATTTGTTTTATTTTTAAAATAAGACTTTGCTGTACTTTAATTCCATATTTTTTGTGGATTGCAGTTGGAAATTCTTTTAGTTGAACCCCAACTACATAAATATGGACATCATCTGACATATTTTTATACTGACGAATTGTTAATTAAAGACTATTCTTTACAAAAACAGGAGGATTAAAAATCTGAATTTAAAAAAAAAAGAAAAAGAAACAATATTCCCACTAAAGTGAAAAAGCTTAAAATTTTTGAAAATGTTAAAAAATAAATAAATAAATAATAATAATAATAATAAAAATACTTTGCCATATTTCTTAGTTTTATTTGAGTATTTTTTATTTTTTTTAATGAATAAATAGTTTAAGGTAGTATATTATCTGTTGTCTGTCTATTATATTTTAATGTATTGTGTTTATATTATTTTAATTCAGCATAAAATTTTTATATATATATATATATATATGTATATACCTGTTTTATTATTTAATTCGCAAATTTGATTGTTGTTTATTTTTATTAGCACAAAAATTGCATTTTGTATGTTATTATAATAGCATAAAAAATTAGTTTTTTTTTTATAAATCTCTAAAGTCCGCAAAATTCGAAAATCTGGAATCCCCATGGTCCTTCCAATTCCGGATTTTTTGAGGCTCAACTGTATATGAGAGTCTTTAAGAAGTCCTGCTTGCCATTGGCCAAAATATTCAACTCTCATAGCTAGTAGACAGGAGGTACTGGGTTTGAATCCCAGTCACGCTCTTTGGCCTAGCTATTCAAAGATTTTTTGGTATTTTCTCCAAAACTTCCATGAATGTCGGCTAAAATCCCTTAAAAAATAAATAAATAAATAAATAAAACTTCCATTGAGGGCATTTTCTTCCAGACCTAGGTTTATAATATTGACACTTACTTTAAACCTGTCTGTTTTTCACATACACACTGTAAGAGGTCCTGGTCCGTATTTATGTGAGTTTTAGAGTAAAATATGGAAAACTCAAAGCTGTTAGACTGATGAGCAAAACCTGGATGTAAAAAACAACACCTCCCACCTATCAACTTTGAGTACTAAACCTTTTGGCATTTACAACTCACAAAAAAATAGATTTTGTAAAGAAAAAATTGATAAACCTCTGATTATAAGTAGGGGTGAGAATCGATTAAGAGTTTTAACTGGGTTAATCGTAGTTCATTAATCAATTAATCGGATTTTTAATCGGTTTTCATTTTGCTTTATATAATTTTATTTCAATGATGAATAAAACTCTCATATTGTGTGTGTATATATATTTTATATTCATAAGTTTGACTGAGAAAAAAAAAAAAAAAATGTCTAATCAATTATATCTGTTTCACAGCTGAAATTTAAATCAATTTTCAGAGTAATAATTGGTGACTTTAAGTGTTAATTTACTATAAATATTTTCACTTATTCCTTTTTTTTTTTTAAATAAATTAATATTTCAATTAATTTTGAAAGAAACATTAAATGAATTTACACATATTTTAGTTTCATATTTGCAGGCCTTGTCCATATCGCTTGTCACTATTTTTAAATGAATTCTCAAAATTCCATATCATTTTCATAAAAATCTCAAATTCTTATATTTCAGTACTTCTTTGTCACTTCGGACTAGAACACTGAATGTTATTCTCTGTTTCTACTTCAATAGTTACTATCAGCAATTCTGAACAGACAACAAATGCTTGAAGATATTGTGAAATTCTGTTGACATTTCCCCCATAAGAGGGATAGTATAAATCTCAATTCCTTCTTCTTCTTCTTTTTTTATTTTTAGCATTTCCATTTTTTGAAAGCTTCTTGTTTCTGAGACTAGCCAACACTTTCTGTAGAATGTTACAGACAGGTGGTGTTGCTCCAGTATGCACATGGATTTTGTTTAATAACTGTCCTCTCCCTTTTCTCTATCAACAAAAGTGCAGCAACTTTTTTTGAGAGGTTTTATTTATTTTTTATTTATTTTTTTTTGCTTTTTCATTATTTGATGGATGTTTCTTAGAATGCTTGTTAGCAAAATATGCGAAAAAATATTTTGTAGGCAGAACAGCATTTTTATTTTAATTCGGAGTTTGAAAATTTTAATTGAATTAATCGATCCGATTAACTCGATTAAAAAAAATTGATCGGGATTAAGCATTGATCGATTAACCGAACAGATTAATCGGCACAGCCCTAATTATGTCTGTATTAGTATATAAGCTGAGTATTAATAATAATTTTTAAACCAATACAAACCACAATTTATTTTCTAGAAATAAAGTTTGTAGTTTGTGTATTAATCATGTGTTCTTTTTTCTATTGAATAAATCAGTTGGATGTTTATTTATACATTTATATTATTCTGTAGTAAAGCTTCTTTATTATTTTATTGTATCAAGTACCATTATCTTAATATATAATTTTATATACATTTATCGTATTTTTAACAGATTACACACCGTAGAGATATCTATACTGCTTCTGCTTGTGTTAAAGGTAAGAATATGTTGTGGTATTGACTTTGAGAATAATTATTAAATTGTACATTTGATTTTTTTTTTTTTTTTTTTTCATTTGCATTATTTGTAAATTATTATAAAATGAAATGTTATTGAAGAAATAACCATTTTTGTTTTGTTTTATGTGTATATTTCTTAATAATAATAATAATAAAAGAAGAAGGAAGAAAGAAGAAAGAAAGAAAATGGAAAAATGAATTTTTTGTGTAAAATTATTAGCCAGCATTACCCATCTAAAAGATTTTTTTCTTTTTCTTTAAAGGTAGGAGCTCTCCGTCCCCATTACAAACTTGTTTTATTCCCTAATCCTTTCAGAGCTCTACCTACTTGATCGCAGTTTTGTCTTTATCTGGTTAAGGTAAAGAGTGTATAACACAAGGTAGAGCCAGAACAATCTTATCAGGGTTTAAGCTGAGTTCATAATTTCTTTAGTAAAAAAGCTAAAATCAGAAAAGTCTTTAGCAAAATACATGTTCATATACCATTCTAGATGTCTCTTTATGTTATATTTGTTTCTACTGTCTCCCTTGTTTGTTTCTTTTGTCTCCATTTTTGTTGTTGTGTCATTTACTGTTTCGTTGCTGCATGAAGCTGTCCTATTAGTTGATTGTGTTGCTCCTTCCTCTTGGGTTTTTCCCTGTCTTTCAGTTTTGCTTTTGCCTCCCAAGGTAGTAGCATGTGTTTTTTGCACCTGAAGAAGGCCATGTCCTTTTGAAACCGATAATGCTTCCCTTTATTTTATAGTGTGTGAAGAAGTTAAGTGTAAATACATAAAAATATTTATGAAGAACTGCATATGAAAAAATTAGTTTGTCATTGAGTCACCTATAATTTAACAGAACACCAAAAAACAGACCGTGTCAGAATCTATATATATATATATATATATATTTTAATTACTTAATGATGATGGACACTGCCTTATTTCTAAAGTCATAACTGATGATGAAATGTAAATATTGTTTTTTCTCATACAAACACATCAAGAAAATAAAATATGGGTCTTTGAAGATGACTCCAAACCAACAATGGTAAAAAGAGAGATGAAAAAAGTAATGTATGTTGTTTTCTTCAGAAATACAGGACTGACCAGAGCAATCAAGCCATTACAGCTACAGCCAAGACAGTTACAGCTAACTGGTACATCACTAAGTGTCTTCCAGAAATTCTTCAAGAAGTGAATGTAAAAGAACTCATGCTTCGCCATGATAATGCATCTTCCCTTTTTTAGCAAGATTGACAATCAAATTCCTTGAACAGAAATACCACAAAGTGCTAAAACTTTAACCCTATTCCCCTGATCTTGCTATGTGTGACTTTTAACTACTTTTCAATCTAGAGAAAAATTTATATGGTCGTCATTTTCATTCCAAAGATGAGATTAATAAAGCTATTTGCTGACATATTTTTCAATGATTTCAAGGAATAGATTGAAGCATTTAATTTTCGAAAAATTTACCTACAAAAGTATTTAAGCACTTCTAAGATTTGGTAAGTTTAACATGTACCATTTAGCCATATCTTAAAAATTTCAGAGTGACCCTTATATTTTAAAGAAAATGGCTGCTGTGTGCAATTGTGAGTAAAAATAGTCCAGAAAATGTTATGCATAAAATTGAATGACTCTCTGGAATTTGTAGAAAAATGCATGAGACTTGACTTTTTTCAGGCATGACTCAATCAAACTTTGAATAATTAAAATATAATAAACAACACTTTTGTTGTGGCAGATGTTTCGAATTGACGACTTCCCTCCCCACAGAAGAGAGGGGGAAACTTGGCTGTGTTCTAGATGTTTTGTTTCTGAAGTTTCTCTTTTCTCTCTCTCTCTCTGACGTCACTGGAAGAATTGTTATTTTTTTCCTCTCTTTTTCTTTTATTAGTTTAGTTTTAGAAAATGTATTGTTTTGTGATTTTGTCAGTCGGCTGGCGATTTGACTTTATGCTGCAATTATGTTTTTGATCATTATTGTGTAAATATGTAAACTAATTTTTTGTGTGTCCAACATATTTATTAAATAATTTTTTAAAATGAACTGCTCACTGCCAATTATTTGATAATTTAACAACTTTAAAAACACATATTAAAATTTATTAAAATCATTTACAAAGCTTTTCACCAAAACATTATGGCATCATCAGGTAATCATTTTTTACATAAAAATAGAGCAGACAACATGCTATATATCACAGGCTCTTGACACAATTACAGTAAAAAGACAACTTGAACAAAATATAATGAGTCCATTTGTTACTTTAATACATAATCATTAGTTGAGATCAAATAAGGGAGCACCAAGGCGACTTTCTGTAGGTTTCAGCAGGGGCAACTTTGTCAGGAACGATGTTTTATATTGAACATAAAAATTACATAGTTACAAGAATTCAGGAGACAAGGTTGAGTTCTAGTAAGATCACACCAGGGTTACGTGTCACAAATGTTTGTAGAAGAAAATCCAAACTTAAAACATAGATAGGAGATTTATTAAAATTATTTAAAAAAACTTTTTCGATACTGTCCGTTTTGAAATTGATTATTATTAATTTTCTTTTCTTTTTCTTTCAAAGAAAAAAAAGAAAGAAAGAAAGATTTTGATGAAATTCTGGCAAAAGCAGAATTTAGTTTAGTACAGAGGACTATTAGTTTTTTTTTTTTTTTTTTTTTCAAATTATAATATCACTTTCAAATTATTCAATTATATTTTCGATAAATGTCCAACTATCATAAAACTGGTATTGTAAAAATCCATAGATTGAGACTAGTAGTCCTCAGTCCTAATATATTATAATAATACTAATTCTGATAACCAAATTACTAAAATTAAATGTACTAATAGTCTTTCATTCTCTAATGAATTTAAAACACTTTATACCTTGTAAATTTAATATCCTAATTCCTTTCACCTCCCTCTTTACTATTAAACAACTATGTGTTAATGATCGGGGTCTAAACAGACCTACAGGTAGTGTCCATAAAATTCCTATTAAACATAATAATGTATTACTACATTGGGCAAATTTATTACTGGTATTACTACATGTTACTACTTTGGGCAAACACATCGTAATCTCATGACTAGAATAAATGAACACATCCACAATGTAAAAGAAGAATAAAAGCTCTGCTCTTGTGGATTTTATTTATAATAACACTGGTGCTATTCCTTTATGATCCCAAGCTGAAATAATATCTGCTCCTCGTAATTATCAAGAACTTCTCCTGGCTGAAGCCAACAATATCCTTAAATGCAAAAAAGCTATTAACTTTAAAGATGCTGCTATTCTCCATAAAGTTTGGCATATATTATGTAAATAAAATTAATTACATTTATATCTTTTTAGTTAACCTCTATTTTTCAAGCTGAAAGCTGCATGTTGTTACCTGAAATCTCCTGTCTATGTTTTAAGTTTGGATATTCTTCTACAAGCATTTGTGGCAGGTAACCCTGGTGTGACCTTGCTAGAACTCAACCTTGTCTCCTGAATTCATGTAACTACATAATTTTTATGTTCAGTATAAGATATAGTTTCTGACAAAGTTGCCCCTGCTAAAACCTACAGAAAGTAGCTTTGGTGATCCCTCATTTGATCTCAACTAATGATTTCGTATTCAGGTAACAAATGGACTCATCATATTTTGTTCAAGGTGTCTTTTTACTGTAACCGTGTCATGAGCCTGTGATATATAAGATGTTGTCTCCTCTATTTTTATGTAAAAAATGATTACCTGATGATGCCCTAGTGCTTTGGCGAAAAGCTTTGTAAACGATTTTAATATGTGTTTTTAAAGTGTTGTTTAATATATTTTAATTACTATGTTTACACGCGAGTTTAGTACGAATTCTAAACTTTTAGAAATTTCGGATTTTAATTAAACTTTGAATAATTTTTTAAGGGATTTCTAAAGATAATTCTGGGTACATTCTGCTTTTTGTTTTGCTGAACTTTCTAAAATATATTTGATTAAATAATTAATGTTTTTTTTCTCCTAACAAAAAATTATGCCAAAATAAATAAAATGTCATTGCACTCTTGACAATAAAAATTTAAAAAGCATCATGGGGGTTCTTTACTAAAACTGTACTGCCTGTGGAAGTATGAATGAAAACTGGGTCGTCAACCATGAATTTTATTTTTAAACTTTTCTTTGAATGATTCTGGTTTCACTATTGGACAATATTTATTTGGTCATAACAATAATTTGGCTACTGGTAAATTAAAATTTTAATTAGGTGGTGAAATTGATATAATATTTATGAATTTCAAGTTTTAAAGATAAATAAGAAAAGAAATAAAGTGCAAAAATTTGGCATAAGTTTTCAAGTGATTAATTATTTAAATTGATCATAATTAAATAATTGCTTAATTATTCAATACTTCATAATTACTTGATCATAATTAAATAATTTGATTAAATATGTATGCAACAAAAATTTAATGATAATATTAATTAAAAAAGGCATATTATATATTTGAGTGTAGTTTGTTTCAGAATTTTATATAACCATAGTTTTAATTCTAATATACTTGAAATTATGTTGCTAATTTTGATTGTGAAGCTAATGATGTATGAATAAACAAAATCCTTAAGATTGACAAACTTCTATAATGATGATTAAAAAACTGATTAGCTTGTATGTAACTACTGCACAATAATTAGTTTTAAATAGAAATCTGAAATATTTTTCAATTTTATCAGTGTGAGAAACAGTGGAAAATTATTTCTAAATTTAAGTAAATCTTTTCATTTATATTTTTTCTTTTCTTTCTTTCTTTGAAGTTTAATAAATATTTCAATCTATATATATATCTTTCTTTTAATAGAAAACCAACCTGTTGGAATTGTTAATTCTACACTCTCACCGAATTTAGTTCTTCGTTTGCAAGCATCCCTTTGCAAAAAATTTAACTCAGTAAGCTTATTACTTTTAAATGTATTTATGAAATTCCATTTATTAACTGTTGTTTTATCAAACAAATACTTAATTGATGCATATGTAAAATTTTCAATACCTATTTTGATAAAATGATAATAATTGAAAAGTGTAAGTTGTAGAATAGCACATTAACTGCAATATTTTCTCTATATATAAAACTCAATGACATTTATCAGTTATTTATATTTGAAATAATATGCAATTATTAATACACAGTTTGAACAATCAATGTCTGTTGATCATAATTTATAGGTAACTATTTATTAGGTGACTATTTTTAATGTGAAATAAATAAATAAATAAAAAGCAAGGAAGATAAAACAAAGTCAAGTAATTAAATAATGATGAAAATATTATTTTTTTTCCCCTTTAAATGAAAGTGGGATATAGTCGTGAAAGTTTAAATATAGTGCTGAAAAAAATTGTAATAGAAAGAAAATAAGATTCCTCATTAGTAATTTTTAAAGATTTGCAATTTTTCTTTGGTGTATTTAACATACCGTATATTTCCGTGTATAAGCCGAGAATTTTTGGAAATTTTTCGGAAGCTGAATTACGGGGGTTGGCTTATATACAGATCCACATTTCTAGCAAAAAACATACATTAGAAACAGTGATTGAATATATATAGTTTAAGCTTAAAAATTATATATAAAGTAAAATAGTGATATTAAACCTTATTTTTTAAATAATTATCACATATAAAACTTTTAAATTAGCAATTTTAAATTTATTTCACGAAACATTCGATGTAGTCAAGTGTGTTTACATTTCTTTTTTCTTTTTGACTTGCCGGTAACTGAAGTCATCAGCAGCGGTGGCGGATCCAGAACTTACCTTTGGGGGGGTGGGGGGGGGGGCTAAGAGTTTTCAAGACGTTATTCCAGATCAATGAAAAATTTACAATTGTAACATCCAATTGGTAATGTTAGTGCTTTTGGGGGAGGGGGGGGGGCTATGGGGCTCCCCCCCCCCCCAAAAAAAATAAAATAAAATAAATAAATAAATAAAAAATCCGCCACTGATCAGCAGAGTGCACGAACGGAGATCCAGAACTTACCTTTGGGGGGGTGGGGGGGGCTAAGAGTTTTCAAGACGTTATTCCAGATCAATGAAAAATTTACAATTGTAACATCCAATTGGTAATGTTAGTGCTTTTGGGGGAGGGGGGGGCTATGGGGCTCCCCCCCCCAAAAAAAAATAAATAAAAAATCCGCCACTGATCAGCAGAGTGCACGAACGGAGTAAATTCTCTGTCTGATTCAGAAATAGTATAAGAGAAACCTAAAAAAAAAAACAGGACTTCCGATCATATTTTTAATTTATACAATTAAATTTAAATCATATGTTTAAAATGTACACTAGTAAAAGTGGTAAATCTTCTTTATTTTCTTTTTGTTGTTGAAGATTGCCTTGAAGCACTGATAAAACTACTCAAAAGTAGAAAAATACAAAATAATTTTGATACGTCATTAAAAAAAATCGATGCAATGTCTTTAAACGGCTTATTTATGTAAACATCTAGCAGCTGCATTGCATCATCGACGTTAGGGTTAGGCCTCCTGGTATTACGGTAAACATCGTTTTCAGCTTCAGCTGCCGGGACTTGCGTGTGCGTCCGTGTTTGCTCCCTTCTGATATGGGTTGCCAGAGTTAAAACTATCACTGTTGCCAAACACACTGCGATCGTTTTACGTTATAGTTAAGCAAGGTAAGGAATTCTATTGGATAAGCACGCATTTAGCACAATTTCATTAGGCAGATTATCCTGAAAGTTGTATAGATTGGCAATATTTTCGCCGTTTTGGCAATATATTCGAACTTTAAAAGAGTATTTTTTCAATTCGGCTTATACACGGGTTTGCAATTTTGGGCAAATTTCTGCAGGGAAAAACGTACTCTTGGCTTATATTCGGAAATATACGGTATTCTATAATTAAACATTATAAAAATGTTTGTATTTTTAAAAATAACTAATTGTGCTGAATTTATATATATATATATATATTTATTTTTGTATTATTTTTAGCCTATTCTATTTACAGATTCATGTTGTTGGAAAAGTGACTGATGCATCTTTAAATAAGTATCCAAACTTAGTGCAATTATGGAGAGATAGAAATGTCTTCGATATTATTGATCAACTTATTGTCCTCTATGGTAGACACAAATCAACAGAATTATTATCTGTTGTGTATATTATTTTGGATAGTCTTGATGAGACTATAAATTACTTAGAACTTCAAAAACAAGCGAAAAATGTTGCTAAGGAGTTAAGGCCATTTAGTTTTTTATTCTACTTTGTATTATTACAAATGGTAAGATATTTCTATTTGTTATGTATAATATTTTACAATCTACACTTTAACTCTTTCTTTAAATATATTATTTTTAATCATAATTCCTGTAACACTTTTTAAAATATAAAAATATTTAGAAATTTTTTTATAATTTTTAGTGAAAAAGATAAAAATCTTAGCAATTTATTACTTATATACATTGGAAATTGTTAGTGTGAAAAAAGAATCTTAATCTATTTTACAAAGAAAACTGAACTAAGTTTATCAATCATTTCAGTCCACCATTTCTTTTTTTACCCAAACAGCAGCTACTTCAAAAGAATTAAGAAATCACCCTATTCTTGTAACTAAACTCGATTTTTTTTTTAAATATTACTTTCAATTTTCGATAGCTATTGTAAAAGAATAGGAATTTCCAATAATTAGGGTGACTAGTTTTAATTTGAATTTGAGGAAAAATTATCAGGATGTCCCCGAATTCAGGGACAAAATAAATAAATCTCCTTAAATTGTAAAATTTTAGTAATTTTTATGTATAAAGTACCTGAAAACACTTAATTTAGCTTGTTTATTATACATATAATAAATTGTTATAGTAAAACGGCAACAGTGTTGCTAACACAAAATTTTTTTCCCGCTAAAAGAACACATGAAAATCCACTAAAAATTCAATTGCCTATAGTGTAGCAACAGTGCAATGTAATATCGAATCCGCTAAACCTTTATTTTTTCCCATAAATTGTGTCAAAAATCTGCTAAATATAGCAGAAATTCCACTAAATTGGCAACACTGGTCGGCAACCTGCGGCGCGCGAGCCACACGCAGATTTTTCGTCCCTTGAGATTTTAGCAAATGTCGACTTAGGAATACTCTAATTATGTTAATAAAAATGAATGAGCCAATATAAATTATGTTAAAAATTTTTGGCTCCCAAAAGATATTTTAATCATTGTATTGTTGACATTTGGCTTTGTTCAAAAATGAGGTTACGCGACCACTGCCCTAGATCTCTGCACAAGCCGGGCCTGAGTCCGAGCCCAGCCTAGCCCTTGGACCAAATTTCTCAATTTGGTCTTGGGCAAGGCTGGGCTCAGGCTTAAATTTTTTTTGTGTATGTTTGGACTGAGCCAGGCCTGGGTTAAATATTTTTCGGGCCCTGTCTGCCCAGAATTTTTTTTACACTTTTCTTGTTAATTAACGAAGAAAGTAAATGATAAAACATTTCATTAGTAATTTATTTTACATAATTACATAGTAGGTTAATATGTTACATGAAATTTTGTTTTGTTAAAAAGTGTTTATAACTTCAACTTGATTGTATGAATCTGTGTGTGTTTGTGCTCGGATTTCTGCAAATTATTTTAGCATGTCTCGAAATTGATATAGATACATTATTTAACCCTGCTGTTCTGTTCCCATTTACTATACATTAGATTTGTACTATTTTAAAAAATATAAAACTACACTAACAAAGTCACGAAATGGCTAGAAAATATTTCTAAACTGTCATTTCTTTATAAATAATTAAAAAATGTTTTGGGTCAAATAGACCCAAACAGAACAGCAGGTTAAGGTCACAGTAGCTGGTTTCCTATGCATGCCGCTACTAGTTCACACATATACACAAGCAAAAGAAATTAGATAAGTTACTGTTTATGAGGCTTTATATCTTATGGCCTGTTGTAAAGTCTAGGGGCTATAAAGGATATTTTTTAAAGCACGTTTTTGCTCCTTTCCAGGGTACTAAATGTAATGAAATTAGCATCATTTTTCAGATGAGTAAAAGCATCTTTTCCATTGAAAATAATTAGATTAGCATTAATGTTTCATTTACAGGCTAACACAAAAAGTTTTGGATACATTACAGGATGTAAGTGGAAATGAATGCAAGCAGATTTTTAGTAGTATTAACCATTTTTAATACCTTTTACATTGTTTGATGAATACTAATATTTTAAGTTTAACTTTCTGTCAGTATGCCTTCTGTGCATGCATAATAATGAATCTTTGTTTAAAATCAATGTAACATTTAAAATGAGATAAAAAAATACAAAAATTTAAAACTTTAAAAATGCATTTTAATTAAAAACATTAAAACACAAGACAGACGTTTCGGCTAGAACACTAGCCCTCCCCAGTGTCAAACATACAAGCACAAACAACATTTACAAAAATTCATAATACATCACAGCAAGATTAAATATTCAGGAGGAATAGCTTTAGCCTCGTTAAAGGCAGAATGTTGCATTTTGGTAAAAGCGCCCTCTAGAAAAATACGGGATTCATTGATATTTAAAGTTTTCAAAATCCGGAATATGATCACTATTGAGAGAATAGATTACAAGTTTTGATCTTAAATCTCCTGTTTTATATGAGCGTTTATGTTCCTTTAATCTAATTTCACCTGTTCTTCCAGTTTCACCAATATATGTAGAATCACAATTTTTACAAGGAATACTATAGATTACACCTAGACGTTTAAGAAGGGGGACAACTGGTTTAAAGTTTGAGAGAAAGTTACTAATACGGAGTTGAGATTTAAAGCTAGTAGAGATATTAACTGTTCTAAGTAATTTAGAGATATTTTCAGAAATAGCTTTATAATAAGGGATAGTCGTACGATAAGTGGAATTTTTAACTTTAGGATAAACTGATTTATATGAAAAATAGAACTCTTCTTTATAAATTCTTTTAATAAAACGAGGGGGGGGGGGAAACCATTATTTTTTAAATCAGAAGAAATATTCTATAGTTCAATATTTAATAATTCGGAATTACTACAATAATGCTTTGCACGATGTAAAAGAGTACAAATGACTGCAAGTTTATGCGATAGAGGATTAGCTGAATTGAAGTTAAGATATTGACCAGAGAAGGTGGGTTTTCTGTAGACTGAAGTTGAAAAATGTAAAAAATCATTGACTGTTTTATGCATTATAAGGATGTCAAGAAAAGGTAGTTCATTATTAATTTCAGTTTCAAGGGTAAACTGGATAGCAGAACATAAAGAGTTAGCAAAATTTAAAATATCGTTAACATAAAGTTGCTTCGTAATTATAAAAATATCATCCACATACCTTTTCCAGAAATTTTTTTTTATCATGTAACTGGGAATTAATTTTGTTTTCTAAGTGTTGCATTACAATTTCAGCTATAACGACAGATATAAGGGCACCCATGGTAGTTCCGTTAATTTGACGATAGTAAGAATAATTAAAAATAAAACAATTAGAAGATAAACAAAAAGTGGTAAGATCAAGTACAGTATTTAAATTTAAATTAGTGTCAACATTGAAATTAGGATAGATATCTTGAATAATATTACATGCAAATGATATAGGAATAGAAGTAAAGAGAGATACAATAGTAATTCCGAATTATTAAATATTGAACTATCCAAAATTTCTTCTGATTTAAAAAATAATGGTTACCCCCCTCGTTTTATTAAAATAATTTATAAAGAAGAGTTCTATTTTTCATATAAATCAGTTTATCCTAAAGTTAAAAATTCCACTTATCGTACGACTATCCCTTATTATAAAGGTTTTTCTGAAAATATCTCTCAATTACTTAGAACAGTTAATATCTCTACTAGCTTTAAACCTCAACTCCGTATTAGTAACTTTCTCTCAAACTTTAAACCCGTTGTCCCCCCTCTTAAACGTCTAGGTGTAATCTATAGTATTCCTTGTAAAAATTGTTATTCTACATATATCGGTGAAACTGGCAGAACAGGTAAAATTAGATTAAAGGAACATAAACGCTCATATAAAACAGGAGATTTAAGATCAAAACTCGTAATCCATTCTCTCAATAGTGATCATATTCCGGATTTTGAAAACTTTAAAATGTTAGCTTCTAATGTAAAATATCTATGAATCCCATATTTTTCTAGAGGGCACTTTTACCAAAATGCAACATTCTGCCTTGAACGAGGCTAAAGCTATTCCTCCTGAATATTTAATCTTGCTGTGAGGTATTATGAATTTTTGTAAATGTTATTTGTGCTTGTATGTTTGACACTGGGGAGGGCTAGTGTTCTAGCTGAAATGTCTGTCTTGTGTTTTAATGTTTTTAATTAAAATGTATTTTTAAAGTTTAAAATGTTTGTATTTTTTTTATCTCATTTTAAATGTTACATTTGTTTTAATATATTAATGAGACGTATAAATTATGTTTAATTTTATTAAATCTTTGTTTATATATAATTGTCTTTTAAAAGATCAGTAGTTTTGTTAATGGATTTTCTATTGAAAAAAAAAAAATTTGCATAGAAATAACTGCAATATTTTTTTTTTTAATTAATCAGACCAGGCCATAATACATTAAAAAAAAAAATAAACAGGCCGGGCCCGTGTCAATTTTTAGACATTTTCCTACAAAGCAACAGACACACACACGTCTTCTTTTATTATATATAGAGATTATTCGTTATTTAAGTTTTATTTCTTGCAGTGGAAAAGTTCCACACAAGATTTTTTAAAAGCAGTTTATGGAAAAACATGAATGCTCAGCCAGTAATTGTGTTATACTAACAACTAGCAGGCTATGCCTGCTTTGCTGGTCACTATATTTAAATGAATTTTCAAAGAATTGGATCAGTATTTATTTTTTACGTCACATTAAAAACAAAAACTAAAAAAATTACATTGAAATTGCTTTAAACCTCGCTATGGGTACCCGCTACCTATGACAGCTCCCGCACAGCCACTTATATCCATTAGATATCTAAATTGCATCGAATTGATCCATAAAGGGTACAAAATACCTTAAGAATGTCCATTAAAAGTCCTGGATATCCTGTACTAATTATTAGATGTTTAAATGTAGACGAAATTTAGATGTGCCTTTTTCGATGTCTATATGTCCAACAATATTTATTAGACATTCAGTAGATCTTTAAATTTGGTCTATTATCTCCATTGAATATCTAAGAAAAGTCTAAATTAAGTTTAAAGTCGAATTAGTTTGTTTAAGTCCAATTATCGGATATTTGGAGATTCAATAGACATATAATGGATGTAAAAAAGAATGACATTTGTCATGCTAATAGATATCTATAGGATATTTATAGATGTCTAACTATAGACTCTTATAGTTGTAAGTGGCTGTGTAGGCTCTTTTTACCACCCACACTACATTGAGTCCAGGTTCCTACTGCCTTCAGAAAGATCTTTAATGGGCACTTGAATTTGGTATTTATCAACGACAGTGGATCTGCTATTATTTAAGAACTACGATTTTAAAGATGACTGTATCTCAGCATCTATTAAACATTTTAGTTTTTGAACCATGTATATAACAGCTATATTACACTATATTATATTACTTTATTTTACACTATATTACGATTTGATTCACAACAATATAATAAAATGAAATGAAAGTAGATTTTCTTTTAAAAAGAATTAAATACATGACAAACAAATAACTTTTAATCAGTTTAATCCTTTCTACTATATACTACCCTTTTTTTTCCGATAAATACTATAAATTAAAAAAAAAATATATATATATTTTTTTTTTTGCTTTTAAAGGAGTTAAAGAAAAAAATGAAAAATAAAAAGTTGTTATACTATAAAAAATGATACATAAATGTAACTGTCATAAGTTTTTAAATTTAATATACTTAGTTTTTTCTACTGCATTACAATTTTATTTTCAATAAATATAATAAATTAAAAAGAGAAAAAAGATTTCACCTTCAAATGAATGTATTTAATAAAAAATAAATAGTGTAATACCTGTTGCTATGATACACAGATGATTACAGTGGAAGAATAAATTTAAGAAAAATGAAACATAGAAGCCAATATTTAAAATTGAAAGAAAATGAATTAAAAAAATTCAAATTCGAAAAAATCTCGATGATGTGCACATCTACAGGGTCCCAGGTACCCATATGCCAAGTTTTGTAGCTCTGCGATCAGTAGTGTGAGCACCAGAGTGCAGACAGACACTTCTCTTTATTTATACACATAAGAGTATGATGTTCATTTACAAAGCAATGAAGCACTTCACAGAAATGCAATGAATTTTGAAAAACTAATGTTTAAAACATATTTCAAAAAAAATTTTGGTGTTCATAAGACAAGTGTTAAAAGCACAGTTTCCATATTTAAAGATTAAAAAATCATAATACTGTGTAAATTTTGGAACTAACTTGTATAAATTATGATTTCAACACTGTTTTTGTCAAAATATAAATCTTGTTTTAATGAACTCTTCCTATTATATACTATGAGATCTAGTGAGTATATCAAAGCATAATAATGATTTGCAAAAGGTTATACAAAAAATAAAAAGTTTTAGCATATGATAAAAATAATTATAAGATTAAAAAAAATTTTATATACCATGTTTTTAAATAGCTTAAACTTCCCTTTAAAACGCATTAAAAAGCTCCAATAGGCAGGTAATGGATTTGGCGCCAAATTTGACAACTTTTTGCCCTTCGCGACTTTTGGCGAGAAAATTCTTATTATCGATATTCCAAAGATGGACGTTCTAATGTGATTGGCTAAAGAGTTACCGGAAATTTGAATTTAAAAAAAAAAGTTGGTTTTAAAAATAAAATATTAATCCTTTCCGAACAACATATATTTGCATCATGAACTACATTAGCACTTTATCATTGTGTAGAAAATCTTTAAAATGATAACGACGTCAATTTTTGCCAAATGCATAATTTAACTTTTAACAATTTTTTAACGCTCACGTTTAATTAAATGTATTTATTTTTAGGTCGAAAGAAAATGAACTCGTAAATTTTTTTTGGCAACAATTAAATTATAGTTAATATTTTAATGGCTATTTTTATTGCTATGAGCTTATCATTTTCACATTTTAATTAATTAAAAGAAAACTATTCGAAAATCTGACTTCGAAGTATTGTGTTGTCACCGGGTTCTGAGCTACTGTGAAAGTTTCAAATGTCTAGCTAGTCGGGAAGTTAGTTAAAAATCAATTGCAAGATTTGTCCCTGACAAACACACAAGAATCGAAGTTAATAAAAACATAGTAATTTAATAAATATTGCATGCAAAATAATGTGTTTAATAAAAAAATTCAATGAAAAATAGTGGCATTTATCATCGTCGCTTTTCATCTAATTGTTTCTTCAAAGGCAATTATTTATAGAATTGAGAAAAGGCAACTTATGGTAGCTAAAATTGGTTCAGATTATTTTGAAGCAAGGTCGGGAAATAGCAAATTAATGTGATTTGGTTATTGAAATTGTGTATTCCTAAGTCTTTTATGGCTTTCAATTTTTAAATTAATTAATGTGATATTTATGGGTGGTTGAAACTTTGATATTAATTATTTAAAAATTATTTTAATGTTTATATGTATTTTTTTTTTCTTTAAATTCCTCTAGCCAAATTCAACAGATTATGATGAAATAGCCGAATTAGTGTCATCATTGCTTTTTGACAGCAATCCAAATACAAGTGGTAGCATTTATATAAGTTAGTTTTTCCTCTGAAATGGAAAGGATCTGAAGCAGCTTTTCAAGTATTTTTTTTATATTTCTGAAAGAGAAGTATAAGAGACTGGACTAAATCTTTCAAAAACCTATAAGTTTCTTTCAAACAAAGAAACTGATTTATAAATCCTTCTTTCTTTTTGTTTCATTTATCTATTCTTTCATATTAATGCACAATCTAATTAATATTTGCTAAAGAATTATGTATGACTCTAAACCATTTACTATTATTTTGTTTGTTGTTATTTTGTAATTTTAAAAAATATGTAATTGTTGAAGTTTTCTTTTAAAATCAAAATTATTTATACAAGAAAATATTATATATATATATTTTTTTTAATGTACAATTCAAGTGTGCATTCTTACACAAATTTTTTATGCCAAGTAATTTTCTTAAGCTTTAAAATTGAAATTTATGCAAGGGGATGGATTAGCGGTGGGCAGTCTGTTGCCTCCAGGCCACATATGACCCATTTTGCAAAGTTTTGTGGCCCACAGCAGAACCTGCTCTTCTTTGTGAAAAACAACATAGACAGTCATGGTAACTATCATTATCAACAGAAACACATTGGAGCTGCAACATCATGGCTTTTTATTGAGAAATGTAAATTTATAATTGATAAATTGAAATTAAATAACATATGTGGTTTGGTAAAAACCCAGGTTCTTAAAAAAAACTAGTATGTTGTGGCCACCACAAGACTTTCTTCTATATTTTCCTATATACATATTCAATCAGTAACAATATTTAAAAAAAAAAAAAAAAAAAAAAAAAACGATTTTTTTCTAATTTTTTTTTTGTTAAAAGTAATACATATTCAACCAGTAACAATATTTAAAAAAAAAAAAAAAAAAAAAAAAATTACGATTTTTTTTCATTTTTTTTTTTTTTTTTTTCTTTTTTGTTAAAAGTAAAAAAAATAGATAACTTTGTTTTAAATTATCACAGATTTATAGTTCAACCATTCGTTTTAAAGGTATTGACGAGATCTTTCGAAAGATACCCATCTTGAAAATTTACCCCCCCCCCCCAGGGGGGGAACCGGTGCCCCCACATGCACAAAATTTTTTTCGTAGTTAACTACTACTATTATCAATAATTCATATTAATTTTACAATCACAAGTTTAAAATAACGCTCATTATGTACATTTATACGAAATTTTGTCCTATATTGGCATGTTAAAAATTTAGAAAAAATGTGATCACAGCGCCACCTGTTGAGCTATTGATCCCTAAATGTAATCAGCACCAAATTATGTCGGGGACCAACTAAATACCAAGTTTGGTTATATTTCGTTAAAAAAAAAAAAAAAAAAAAAAAAAATACGATTTTTTTTCTAAGTTTTTTTTTGTTAAAAGTAAAAAAATCGATAACTTTGTTTCAGATTGTCACAGATTTATAGTTCAACCATTCGTTTTAAAGGTATTGACAAGATCTTTCGAAAGATACCCATCTTGAAAATTTACCCCCCCCCCCCCCGGGTACTTCCCCCCCAGGGGGGGGGAACCAGTGCCCCCACATGCACAAAATTTTTTTCATAGTTAACTACTACTATTATCAATAATTCATATTAATTTTACAATCACAAGTTTTAAATAACGCTCATTATGTACATTTATACGAAATTTTGTCCTATTCTGCCATGTTAAAAGTTTACATAACATGCGATCACAGCGCCATCTGCTGGGCGATTGATCCCCGAATTTAATCAGACACTTTCCATGTCAGGGTCCAACTATACACCAAGTTTGGTTCAATTTCATTCATCGGTTCGTGAGATACGGTGAAAAATACAAAATTTTGCGATTACAGCGTCACCTGCCGGACGATTGATCCCCAAATCTAATCAGCACCTTGCCCCGTCAGGTTCCAACTATATACCAAGTTTGGTTGAATTTCATTCATTGGTTCGTGAGATACGGTGAAAAATACGAAAATTTGTCCTATACTGCCATGTTAAAAATTTACATAAAATGCGATCACAGCGCCACCTGATGAGCTATTGATCCCAAAATCTAATCAGCACAATGCCCCGCCAGGGTCCAACTATATACCAAGTTTGGTTGAATTTCATTCATTGGTTCATGAGATACGGTGAAAACACTAAACCACAGACAGACAGACATTTTCTAAAAACTATCAATTCATGTTCAGGACATCCCAAAACGTGTAGATCCGTCAAAAAACGGAGGTCGAAAATTTTCGCGAATCCAATACTTTCTCTATATTACATATAGAAGAAAGTAAAAAAAAAATACTTTAGAAAAAATACTGCAAGTTTAATTTTTCACAGTTTTATACAGATTTTAATATTCACGTGTGAATTTCTTTTCATTTTAAAAATATTTAAAATCAACTTGTAAACTTTTTTGGCAACAATTAAAAATTAAAATAAATTATGTATTTTTGTCTAAAAAAGGGCTTTTTCGATACTGATTATTATTAATTTTCTTTTTCTTTCAAAAAAAAAAAAAAAAAAAAAAAAAAAAAAACGATTTTGATGAAATTCTGGCGAAAGCAGAATTTAGTTTAGTACGGAGGACTATTATTATTATTATTTTTTTTTCAAATTATAACATCACTTTCAAATTATTCAATTATAAATTATAGAAATTAAACGAGATATTACACTTAAATTGATTAATTAAATATAACCTTAAAACACTTGCCTCATTATTGGCCGTAATTTTTTCAGCCAGGTACCCAACCGTCCTCAGCAGCAATCCTCTGTCTTGAAGTTCTTGAATGAGTTCACTTGGTGGTTCTTTTCATAAGGTGGCGCCACCATTGCACACGTGTAAATTAGTATTGATTTCAATAGATTCACGAAACATTGTGTAATTATAATTGTTGTAATCTGCTAATTTTCTATTTTCGTTGAAATTTATTTGAATATTTTGGTTATTATAGGTTTTTGCGAGGGCTGTGTTTATTTTACCAATTTTAAATTAGCCAGCTCTTTTCAACCTCAGATAATTGTGTATTTTATGATGTTTTTATTCTTTGTTATTCAACAGCAGTGTTTTTTGGTGCTTTTTACTATAATACTTGTATTTTTTTATTTTTATTTATACTACTTATTTTGTATGTACCACGCAATTTTTATTGGGGGTGGGAGGAGACTAAATTCTGCTTTTAAATTTACATAGTGAATTTTTATTCATTTCACATGTGATTCATATAGCAATATTACTTCTCAGACTTGAATGTAATATTTGTTAAATTTGAGAAGTGTATTGTAGCAATAAAATACTATAATTTTTATAATTTTTTTTTATTCAATATTTGAAAAAGCTATTTTTCTCCCATTTCACAATACTTGGTATTCAGAGCTGTCAACCTAATGGCTAAAATTTAGGAGCAAGAGACTTAAAAAATCAGAGCAACTATTATGATACGAAAATTTTAAATAAGATTTCCATATATAATCTACATTTACAGAAATTAACGGGGGGGGGGGGGGGGGGGGGGGGGGGAATCTTTATAGGTTTTTAAGTCCAATAAAGCAAGTTTAAAATGAATATTGACATTTATTTTGTGATGGGAGAAAGATTGGGTAACAAATGGCTTGCACCGAAAATGGAAAGAAGAAGGAGCTGAAGTTTCTACATCGACAACATTAAGACGTTTCCATAAATTTAAGTTTGAATCTCATGTACTGAAAACAAAATCTCTCATGATTGCATTGGTGTAAATCAAGATGTTTATGGAGCGAAGAAGATTGGGAAAAAATATTATTTAGTAATGAAAGCAGACCTGCTAACTGCTACGAATTAGGGCTGTAAACTACGATGCTACGAAAATCAGCTCAAAACTACGAATTTTTATCTAGCACTAAAATTGCAACATTTCTGACTACGTTTTGCCTTGTGATTTTCAATCTTTCTCCATCCACGCCATAAATGTCAATTTTCATTTTAAAATTGCTTTATTAGATTCTAAAATGTATAAAGAGATAGAATTGTTAAACATTTTTCATTTGTGTATTTTTTTGTGCCCCTCTTGCACCCCACCCCCTAACAATTGGCAAACAAACACCTCACAAAAGCCTTGGGATTTCTAATCTTTTTCCATCCACAACATGAATGTCAATGTTTTTTTAAAACTTACTTTATTAGATGCTAGAACCTATAAAGAAGTAGAATTGTTCAATATTTCTCACTCATTTTTACTTTCTGAACACTATAGTGAGGGAAGTATTGTAATCATGTCAAAAATCCAAATTTGAGATTTTGATGTTTCTATACGTTTCGAGGTTCCCCGAGTCCATTTTCACTATTTTTACAATGATGTATGTATGTCTGTGAGTGAACACGCTAGCGTCTAAACGCTTTGTTTGAATAAGCTGAAAGTTGGTACGTATATTGTAAGTCACCATAGTACGAACCCTATAGATTTTGGTGAATCTAGCACTTATAGTTTTTTTACAGGGACACAAGGAAAAATTCTTTATCCTTATGGCCTAAATGGGGCCAAATTTTTAAAAGTGAGATAGCGTCTAAACGCCTTATTATTCTGAGCAAAAAATTTGTACACATATTATAGGTCACAGTTGCACCAACTGTATAGATTTTGGTGAATTTAGCACTTAGTTTTATTACAGGGACACAAAGAAAAATTCTTTATCATTATGGCCTATGGGACCAAATTTTTAAAAGTGCGATAGCATCTAAACGCCTTATTCAATTGAGCTGAAAATTTATATGAATATTATAAATCATTGTTGCACTAACTATAAGCATTTTGGTGAATCTAGCATTTATAGGTTTTTACAGGGACACAAGGAAAAATTCTTTATCATTATCTATGGGCTCAAAGTTCAGTAGCGTTAAATAAAACATCGTGTAATATATGGAGAAAAATACTCAAACACTTTATTATGGTTTTATCTCTTTTGTTTGTTTAACAACTCCTCTTTCTTTACTTTATCTACAAAACTGTTAAATACTCAATGTTCGGAAAGTTGAGTGGAGTCATTGCAGATTTTTTTTTTTTTTTTTTTTTTTTTTTTGTTACCTCCTCCCTCCCTTTCCTAGCAATCGATAATCAAACGCCTGCAGAAGCTGTTAAATATGTTTGATATTTTTATTTTAGAATTTTTAAAATAATTATCCCAATGCTAAGATTGTAATTTTTTGCAATCATTATAATTTACATTTTTTAACATTATACACATAAGATAATTAAACACACAACAAAAATATTTATTTAATGGGTAGCATTTTTTCTGAATTTTAATAGCTCGTTGAATATAGTGTAAAAACAAGAATTCTGCATTTTTAATAAAATTGTTTTACACCAGGTTTTATAAATTGTGTTTGATTCTTAAACATTTTTTCATTATATATGAACTCTAATGCAAATTATTTAGATAAAAAATAATACTTAAAAATGTTTAATCAGTCTTCTAACACACGTTATCATGGATTTTGTTGATCATTTCTTCAGTCGTGATCTCAATTGGATTTCTTCAACACTCTGCATCTGTTGTGCTCGTACGGCCACAATGAAATTCCACAAACCACTTGTGAACCATACCATGTGATGGAGCAGAGTCCTCATATTTTTTCAACTTTTGTTCAGTTTAAATAATTGTTTTCTCGCGCAAAAAATGTTTTATAAACACAAAAAATTCATTTTTCTCCATAATCAAAACAAACATGCCAATTGTTTGCTTTTGAATCAATAGAACACAATGTATTTAAAATATTGTCTGCAAATTTCACGAATGTTGCCACAGATAATTATAAATTGAAAATATAATAGTAAGAGTGCGATCAGAGCGCTACCTTTTTTAAAGTCACAGACTTATCAAACTGCCCTCGTATATTTCAATACATGGTTTTCTGTACATTTCAGTGAAAACTGCATAGAGCTACAATCAGTACTTTTTGGATAATATATATATTTTTATTTTTTCTGTGACTTTTGAATCACCCAGTATATCAAAGAATTTTATTTTTTAAACGAAAGATAAGATAGACATTATGCAGCTGTTCAACAGACAAGTACAAGAAGAAACAGAAGAGCAATGCCACTTTGAATTCAAGCTGATGTAGATGCTGTCTGTATATATTTCTCTCACAAACAATTAGTTATATGTTGGACGTTCCCATATAGGAACTTCTATCTTTCTGCTTTATCAGGAAAATCTAAAAATATTGTTTATGCAGAAGTTCTATAAATCTTTCAGCATGTTTCTTGGTCTTCCTTGGTTGAGCTTAAAATCCATTTATTCAAAACTTTCAGTTGTAATATAAAACTGGAATTTTTTTTTTTTAATTCTATCTCATAGATAATGTATCAAAAGACTTCTGGGAAAAAAACGAATTTCCCAATTTTAGGAGAATTTGGAGGAATTTTAGGTCTTGCTTGACAAGTCAAAGATTTCAGTGATACAAAGGAAAATGATTTAACACTTTCGGTGGCCAGCATGATTCTGCTGAATTCTTCGCCGGACCCAAATCCAACCGCAAGTTCTCGAAGAAAAGTGATAAAATTTCATAGAATGTATTTTTTTTTTTATCCTAAATATAAATTAATGAAATATATATTACAATGTGTATATTTTTAGTATTGTTATGTTATATATCTTATATTCTTTTTTAAAATTCTATTAACCCATTAGGTGCCAAGTCTCCCATTTCGGGAACCTTTTTTAAGATTTTTTTTCTCGAAAAGTAATTAAGAGATATATATTTTATATTTTTTTTATTGAATATTGAAGTACTTAGTTTGCTTGTGATTTTTTAAAAAACATTTGTAATATAAATTCAATTTTTTAAAATTGTTCAAATTTAAGCAAAATTGCTTTTTTTACTTCATAAGAATAAAAATTCACTAAAAATAAATAATTCGAGAGCGATGGTTCAGGAACACTGAATATGAAAGCCAATAGTTCTTTTTTCAAGTCATAACAAACAGGGAGCAAAAAAAATAATTTCAAGGGGTTTTACAGCTGTTTATTTAGAGAGGTCCCAAAATGGGAGACTTCGCGTTTTCTGATAGTAGAAAGAAGTCCCCCTTACCCCTCTTGTGGCAATAGCCTCTCTTGTTATTTTTTCACTATTCTTGGAAAGGGTTACTCGTTTTTCTCAAAGCACATGATACCAAGCAGGTGTTGAATTAGTCATAGTGTCAATTCCTTTGTGTTCTGAGGAATGCTCTAGATAACCGTTAGATAAATTCTTGGTCAGCATTCTATGTGAAGCGTTCAGTAAGTGAGGTTGATTTTCAAGAAAGTTTCTTTAATTTCATTTTAAAGTAAAAATGCCGGTAAAGTTTTTTAACTGTGCAGCAAGCTTTGGATTACATGGAAACATTAGATTCGGACGAATTCTCAGCAGATGAGTGTAGCATCACTTGTTTACCACCTGATCCTGGACATATAACTGATGAAGAGAATTTTATTGAAAATAATTTAGATAAAATTATACCAGTGGATGTAAGCGGAGAAGTTGAACTTAGTTTAAAACAACGCAAAACAACAAAGGCTTCAAGGAGAAAAACAACACCAAAAAAGAGGAAAAGGTGTCCGAAAGAAAATTATTTTTCGAGTGATGAAGATGACTTGAATAAAAATCAAGACCAACAATCAAAACCTATAAAATCGACAAAAAGAAAAAAGCTCGTTAAATTAAGTGATTCTATTAGCGCTAGCAAACAAAATGAGCCAAAAAAGAAATCATATGTTTGGAAAAAAAGCCGAGAATTTAGCTCCAATTCAATCTGAAAAAACATCACTTTTAGAAGAGACGCACCCTGAATTAGGAGAGAAAACGCCTTACGAATTATTCAAAATGTATTTTGATTCCGATATCATGAATCTTATCTTAGAAGAAACTTTAAGATACGCTACGCAAAAAAAATAATTATGAATTTTCATTATCTGAAAAGTTATTGGAAGTGTTTATCGGATTTATATTGTTCAGTGGATATCAATCCTTGCCTCAAGAAGATTTATATTGGAGCAATTCGGAAGATTGTAATTTGCCCTTCATACAAAATGCCATGAGCAGACAAAGTTTTAGAGATATAAAGAAGTACCTTCATTTATGTGATAATAATTCAGTCGATGGTTCTGACAAGTTAGCTAAAGTTAGATGTTTCATTGAGATGTTTTGCAAAAGATTGCAGCAATTCGGAACATTTTCTGAATGTTTAAGCATTGACAAGGAAATGATCCCTTATACAGGCAGGCATTCTGCAAAAATGTATATGCGGGGAAAACCCATAAAATTTGGATACAAATTGTGGGTTCTTGCTTCTTCCCAAGGTTATCCATTCAATTTGCAAGTTTATGTGGGAAAGGAAGCTTCAAATGAAGACAAAACTCCCCTTGGAACCAGAATTGTTTTGGATCTAATAGAATGTGTAGAAAATAGTAGAAAACACAAAGTGTATGTTGACAATTTTTTCAACTCTCTTCCATTGCTTGAAGAAATGTGGAAAAGGGAATTCCGTCTCACTGGAACTGTGAGAGAGAATAGACTTCAGAACTGTCCTTTACAAGACAGTGCAGTTTTGGTAAAAAAAGAAAGAGGGACAGCTGACTACATTATAACAAAGGATATTAGTGTAGTAAAGTGGAAAGACAATAAAGTTGTATGCTTCACATCGAATTTTGAGTGTATGGAGCCTATGGGGCAAGCAAAACGTTGGTGTCAAAAATAAAAAAAAAGATTGATTTGCCCCAACCAGGAATAGTTGGATTGTACAACAAAAATATGGGCGGAGTAGATCTCTTAATCGATTTTTGAGCTCTTACCGACCAAGAATAAAGAGCAAGAAATGGTGGTGGCCATTTTTCACCAACACACTAAACATGGCTGTGGTAGCGGCTTGGAGAATCCATCGCGAGATGAATGGACAAATGACTCAATTAGCATTTTTAAGAGACATTGTGATGTGTCTGATGAAATCAGAGAGACAGGAATCGTTGGCAAAACCTCGACTTGGACCACACACGCCAGTGAACTCTAACATACGCTTTGATAATGTGAATCACTTTATCACACAGTCTGGAAAACAATCAAAATGTAAACTTTGTAAAAAGAATACTCGCCTGTGGTGCGGAAAATGTAAGGTCATGTTGCATAAAAACTGTTTAGGTCCATTTCATACAAAAATGTAAAAGAAAAAAGAAATTAAACAGGTAAGAAAATTTAAGAGTTTCTTTATTTTAAAGCTTGAACATAATTAATATGCATTTAAGTTATCAATAATTATTTTTTTAATAATATAAAAAATACTCTAGGTGATTTCTAACTTAATTTTCAAGATATTAAAATTAAACATTGAATTCTCTACATTTTGGCGGAAATATTTCTGTTACTCCCATTAAGCGCCATTTCTCCCATTTTGGGACCCTATGATATCTTCTAGACAAATAAAGATTTTTGAAAAATTTAAATTGCTTATGATTAGAGACGTATATTGAACCTCAAAACATACAAAAAATCAAATATTTTCGGTGTCGTTCATATAGCGGCGTTTAATGGGTTAACTTGAACAAGAAGAACATCACCTATATTTGGATGACGGGGCGACGAACGTGTTGATGGAATCGCACATTTGCCTAATAGAGCAAGAAATATTAATAGATTGTAGGAGGTAAAAACTCCTACAATGAGGGGGAAAAAAAAAAAATGCAAATGATTATTTTCTTATTTTTGTGTGTGCATATGACATTTTTTACTTCAATTACCTGACTATTGTAGGTAATGATAGTATTGTATTTGATCAAAAGATTCAATATCAAGTTTTCATTTGATTTACATGTTTTAAGGTCACCTGAAAGTAGTTTTTGGCAATTGTCAGTGTGTGTGGGAAATCTTCTGACTATCATATATCCGAAACTAATGAAGACAAAATGATGATCTTTAGAATTAAGACAAGTCTAATGTGGGGATGATTCTGTCATCTTTTGGTGAAAATTGGAAAAACGAAAGGAGGACTATAAGTACATATCTTAAAAATGGCTCTACAAATTTTCTTTAAAATAGCTATTTAAACACCCTTTTAGTTGTCCTTTTGTATGTATTAGTTGGTTAGTTCAGGAAAATTGATGGATAAATAGGTCAATTTTAGATCTCGTGTTTTCCTTTAACCCTTTGCGGCACAAGACAATTTAAAACATTTAAATTATACTGCCACCAGAATTCATGAACGAAATTAAAGTAAAAGAAATTTTTAATTTTAAGGTTTAAATAACCGGCCTTTTCAAATATGTTATAAATGTGAATTTTTGCTAAAAAATTTCCGGGATGAAATTTTGCAGCTGGATCGTAAATTTTGCGTCCTCGCAGCGAGGACAGCGCGCGTTAAGGGGTTAAAAACAGCTTTATGGATTTTCTCCATACTTCACCAATTAATTCCCTTTTATATGTAATTGTTAGTGAGTTAGTAAGCAGGTGAGTTTGCCAAGTGTCGATGAAAATCGACAGTGGGACGGAAAGTCAATACTTCAGAAATAGCTCTAACGATTTTCTTCTAACTCGCTACATAAACCCCTTTTTAGATGTCCTTTCCGGTGTATCATTTGGTAGTTTATTACAGGAGAATTGACAAAAAAAAAAAAAAAAAAAAAAATTACTGCCGCCGTTTTTTATTTTGTATAGCTGTCTAGCTTATGTTTCCGGCCCAAAATAGTGGCAGGGAGCAGAGCCCACTAATTTAATAATAAAATAATTATATGTGAAACTTTAACTGCTGCTGACAAGTATATTTGCAGGATTTCAACTTCATTCCAAAAATAAAATTCCCTTACTTTCCCAGGTCACAAAATTAGATTCATGATGTAAAAGATAGCTTGTGTATTGTATTCAATATTATTTTTTGTTCAACTATTTTTATTGATGACTAAAATTATTCTTTTAAAATTATTGTTGGAAGTAGCGAACAATTCATTTTGAACGATTTATGTTGTAAAATTTGTACCCTTTCCGTGTTGATTCTCAAATTTAAATTCATTTACTATTTAAATATAATTTAAATGATTTGTTTTATAATCTTTAAAGTCTAAATTATTAATTTAATGAAATATAGCATTTAGTGCTATTGTCTATTTGATACTGCCATTGAGTTAATGATGTATTAAAATTAAAAACAAAAGGCTTAATGATAACTATTATAATTTTATTCAATTCGTTTGAAATAACTTTAATGTACTTACCTCTTATTTAAAAGCATGTTTTGTTAAAATTAACTTTAAAGAAAATATGTTTAAGTTCTTTCACAGATTGTTTATAGCTTTATCGCTACCGAACACGTAGACGTTATAATTTTTAACTGAAGAGTCTTCTTGCTTTGCCCATAGATGGCGGTAGGCTCATAGCATCATGTTGCTATGGTTACTTGTCACAAGTGGTAGACATTGCCGAGTGTACAACATCGACTCAGTTGTTCAGTCCGGAGTGGCTGTCACTTTAATCCGATTGTTTGTATAAAGGAGTTAAGAAACATGTAATCTTTCTCTTATGTGTTAATGCAGTTGATAGTTGCATCGACTAGCGTTTGCTAGCCGGGTTTTTTTTCAAAGTTATGAGCTGTTATTTTATTTTAGTTATAAAGCATTTTATTTTACAACATTTGTAAATTACGTTTTCGTGACTTGAAATTTTTTGATGATACGTTTTGAGTATCTAGTTATGTCACAAAGTAAACATCGTTTTTCACCTTAAGCTAAATTAATCTTCATGGCAGTATATTAAAAGTATTTAACTTTCATCAGCAAGTTTTCTATTTAACTTTTGTTTATATTTATTTAATGTTACTCACTATGTTATTTCAAGTTTAATAAACAGTTTTGTTTAAACTTTTTGTCTTCAATGAGTGCCACCCATTTACCATTTTATAATTTACTAGCAGGCTTTGCCTGCTTCGCTCGTCATTATATTAAAATGAAGTTTCAAAATACCATATCATTAATAATAATAATAAAATCATTGAAATCAGTCAAAATCTAAGTTAAAGTTCTCGATACTTTCGATAGCGATTTTCCCACTGGCCACACTCCACAAAATCCCTTTATAGTGCATGTTGCATACACATACCTAGCCCACATATTAAAAAATCGGGATTCTAAGATTATTTGAAGCAAAGTTATGTTTTAAAATGTGTTTTTTTAGCCCCCGTTCTCCCCGGGGGGGGGGGGATTTTGCAAAATCCCATCTAAGTGAGCGTCAGGGTCCTAAAATCAACCTGCTCACCAAAAATTGGGACTCTATCTCCCATAGGATCGCCACAGCCGTGTTGAGTCAGTGAGTGAGTGAGTGATAAATCAGTGAGTTTACTCTTTTATATATATATATAGATTAGAGCTGAATAACTGTCTGCATATTTCACTGCTAATTAATATATGTGACAATCATTTTGTCACATCAAACAAATGCACCTTGTAAACTGTGCATGCGCATGAAAGAGAACTCTCCAACATGCTCCGGCTGCAGACGCCAGATAAAAAGAAAATGTTGCTGTATGCACTTAGGTCTGTGTGGCCTTTACCTATGTGGTATCAAAGAACAAAATGTATGCAATTTATAACTACTTAATCTACTTATAATTCTTCTTAATTTCGTATGTGTGTATCGTATTTTCATCATGTTTATCATCTTCAATAAATGTTGTTAATGTACATTCAAGTATCTAAGTATTTCATAGACCTCTGATTACAACAAATGGCAGCAGTGCGTCATTATGAAGGAAATTCTTAAAATCGAAAGTTGTTGAATTAATTATTCCAAAAGAAAAAAATGGATAAGATGAACATTCCAGAACTAAATAGAAATAATTATTTTATATGGGCTATGAAAATTAAAGCAGCCCTAGCTATAAAGTGAATAGAGTCTGTTCTTACTACAACGGTGAAACCAGAAGGTCTAAATGCAGCAGATTCACAAGAATGGGACTTAAAGAACTCAAATGCAGTGGCTTATATAAAACTCTTTATCCGACGAACATGCTTTGCAATTTTCTAACGAAGAAAATGCCAAAATCTTATGTGAAAAAAAAAAAGAATACATTTACTGGTCAAATCGAAGACTGAATAATAGACGCTGGCAACGAACTAAAAAATTTACAGATGAAGAAAAATGAACCAGTTATTGATTATATTACACATTCGAAAGGAATCTCAGTAAAATGTCAATCCCTAGGTCTGGAAATTTCTACAAGAGAATTGGTATATTACACAGTACGAGGCTTAAGAGGACATTTCGTTAAAATTAGATGTTCTAAAACCCCAAAGGTAGAAAACGATGGAAATTATATTGGAAATTCTACGAGAAGAAACAAACAACACGAATCCACGTTATGAACAAAACAAAGCTGAAGCATTCTGTGCCAAAAGGGACTAAACTAAAAAATTATGTTATATTTGTAGAAAACCAAATCACCTTGCGAAGGATTGTTTTTATAAGAATAACTCTCAAAAAACATTTTAATAACTCTCAAGATTATAAGGGACACGGAACCGGGAGTGTGAAAGCCGAAACTGTAAGTAAAAATCCTGTTTATTTAACTATCGAAAATGTGTATTATGTTCCTGATCTATATATATAAAAGAACACTTCCTGAGTGAGTTAGTGAGTGAGGGGGTGATCTATCAACGCCCAGACCAAACCCCTGGACCTAGAAGCATGAAATTTTGTGACAATGTTCTTTCTATGACGTAGGCATCCACTAAGAAGCGATTTTACAAAATTCGCCCCCCAAGGGGGGGAGGGGGGGGCAAAACGTGATTTCACAAAATCCTTCATATCTCAAACAAAAAAACAGATATCCGTAAAATTTTTGCTTTAAAATATAGCTAATACAAATGTCAAAAAAGCAATTTCTGGAATTTTCAAAATTCGGTCCCCAAGGGGGGCGGGGGGGCAAAACGTGATTTCGCATAATCCTATACATCTCAAACAAAAAAATAGATATGCGTGAAGTTTTTGCTCTAAAATATAGCTGATGCAAATATCTAAAAACCAATTTCTGGAATTTTAGAAATTCAGCCCCCAGGTGGGGCAGCAGGGGGGGGGGGAGAGGGGGGGCAAAAAATAAAAAGAGAGTTAGATCGTTCAAAATTGGTATATAGAGGTTTTCGATACCTACAAATCGATTTCGGATATTTTCGAATTTGTAAAATTATTAGGGGGGGCGGCAAGGGGGGGGGGGGCTATGGGGCAAAAACAAATAGAAATACAGTTAGGCAGTTCAAAATTGGTACAGTTAGGTTTTAGAGGCCTGCAAGTCGAATGGGGATATTTTCGAAAGTGTAAAGTTATTAGGAGGGCCGGGGGAGGGGAGAGGGGGGGCAAAAAAATAAAAATAGAGTTAAGATCGTTCAAAATTGGTATATAGATGTTTTCGATACTTACAAATCGATTGCGGATACTTTCGAATTTTTAAAACTATTAGGTAGGCCGGGAAGGGGGGGCTATGGTCAAAAACAAATAAAAATACAGTTAGGCCGTTCAAAATCGGTACAGATAGATTTTAGAGGCCTGCAAGTCGAATGGGGATTTTTTCGAAAGTGTAAAGTGATTAGGAGGGCCGGGAAGGGGGGGCAGAGGGGCAAAAAAAAAGAAAATAGAGTTAGATCATTCAAAATTGGTACATAGAGGTTTCCAATACCTACAAATCGATTGCGGATATTTTCGAATTTTTAAAATTATTGGGAGAGGGGGGGGGGAGTAGAGCAGTAAAAAAATAAAAATAGAGATATATCGTTTAAAACTGGTGCATAGAGGTTTTTGATACTTACAAATCGATTGCGGATATTTTCAAATTTGTAAAATTATTAGGATAGACAGGAGGGGGGGGGGGGGGCGAAGTGGGAAAATAATAGAAATAAAGTTAGAGCATTTTGGGAATTTTTTCCGAAGGCAGTGAGAACCCGGTGCGACATTTTTCCTACTCAGATTTTGTTTCTCTTTTTTTTCATGTGATAAAAATTAATGCAATTTTGAGAATTCATTATAGTGATTCATTTAAAAATAGGGACCAGCGAAGCGGGCGTTGCCTGCTAGTCTTAGATATAATCTTTTGTCGGTCACCTCATTAATGGATAAGGGTTGTCATATTAAATCTACTAAAAATTTTGTGTTAATTTTTGATAGTAATAATAAATTAGTTACTAAAGCATATTGAAATTAATTTGGAGCTAATTTCTAGTAAAGAAAGTAATGTTGTGATGAATGACATTGGTTATGAAATCTGGCATAGTAGATTATGTCATTTAAATCCTAATTATATGCTTAAAATGAAAGATTATATAAACATAAATATCATAAATGATTTTAATTCTGAAATTTGTGATATAAGTAAGGTAACTAGAAAAACTCATCCACCTGTTAATATGGAACAAAGTTCCGAAATTCTAGAATTGATTCATATAGATTTGTGTGGGCCTATTAATCCGGTATCATTAGGGGGGGGGGGGGGGTAAATATTTTATGATAATAGTGGATGATTTTTCTGGCATGTACTTTACTTATTTTTTGAAAAATAAAAGTGATGCGTATGAAACATTCTGTAACTTTAGGAGTAAATATGAAAATTTAACTGGTAAAAGAATCAAAAGGCTCAGGTCAGATAATGGCCTGGAGTTTGTAAATGAAAAATTGGATAATTATCTAATTAATTCTGGTATATCACATGAAAAAAACGTCCCTTATGTGAATCAAACGGTAAAGAGGAAACAGAGTATTACTAGAAAGAACTAGGACCATATTATATGAAAGTCAGTTACCATTATATCTTTTGGCAGAAGGTATAAACTTTAGTACACAAGTTTCTAATGTAACGCCGCATAAAGGAAAACATAAAATACCCCATGAAATTTGGACTGGTAAAAAACCTAAATTGAAATACTTAAGAAAATTTGGTTGTATGGCACATTTTCATATCCCTAAAGTATTAAGAAATAAATTTGAAATACCAGGGAAAGGGGAATTTTTCTTGGATACAGCCGTGAATGTAGAGCGTATAGAATTTATGATCTAGAAAGTAAAAATGTAATTGAAGTAAGATAGGTTAAATTCAACGAGTCATTAAAAGGCAGTTCATTTTTTGATAAACATAATAGTGTCTGGGATATCCAACCATTCTATAATACATCTCCAAAACAGACTGATAATAAATTAACAAAAAACAAATTGCCTTCTCTCCAACTCTTTGACGAGAAAAAGGAAGAAAATATTCTAGAGTCATTGAAAATGCAGACGAGGGGGAAACACAGACGGAGAGCAAAAACGAAACCGGATGTATGAATAATTTTGAATTGCGGAGAAGTGAAAGAATAAAAAATAAACAGATTTTAAGTAATTTTATGGAAAGTATTCCTAGTAATTATTTAGAGGCAAAAAGCTATATTAATTGGCAAAATTGGGATGCAAAATGAAATGAACTCTTTAAATAAACAATGTTTGATAAATAGTTGACAAACCAATTGATGCAAAATTAATAAAGAGCAAATGGATTTATACTAAAAAAGGGAATGATTCGGGCAATAAAGGCAAGATTATGTGCAGCGGGTTTTAATCAAATTAAAAACATCGATTTTTCAGAATATTTCTCGCCAGTTGTATGTATGGAAACAGTCCGCTTGTTAATTGTTCTTGCCGTAAATTAAATTTAATTGTAAAATTCTTTGATGTTAAAACTGCATATTTATACAGTAATTTAGAGGAAAATGTATACATGTTACCACCGCAGGGTTTTGAAGGGTCAATAGGTACAGGAAAAGTATGTAAATTAAACAAAAGTCTTTATGGCTTGCCCCAATCCGGGATAAACTGGTATTTGAAAATAAAATCTGAATTAGAGAAATTGGGATTAGTACAAACAGCTTCATATAATTGCATATTCATTAAAACTGATAATGATAAATTTCTTATTTTGTGTATCTATGTTGATGATTTTTGTATATTCTGTCATAATCAAGAAATGTATGAAGATATAATCTCTAAAATTAGAGTAATATTTGAATTACATGAAAATAATAAATCGAAATTTCTAGGTATAGAAATATTAAAAAATAATAATGGTATCTATTTATCACAGACTCAATACATTGAGTCATTACTAGCTAAACACAATTTAAGTGATTGTAAAACAGTAAAAACCCCAATTGTTAAAGGAGAAGATAAGAGCTTACCACTTACAAATGAAACTACTGATGTAAACATGTATCAGGAAATTATAGGTGAATTATTATATTTATCTAATAGAACACGTCCAGATATAGCTTTTGTAATTACTTATTTGTCACAGTTTAATCATATGCCTGAAAAAAGGCAATATTTACTTGCAAAAAGGGTTCTAAGATATTTAAAGGGAACTAAAGATAAAAAATTATTCTATAGTACAGAATTTGGGTATTTAAATGCAAGTTCTGATGCAAGTTGGGGGAAGGCAGAAAATGGCAAATCATTTTCTGGCGGTGTAATTTTGTTGGGTAATTCATTAATATCTTGGAAGTGTCATAAACAAAAAAGTGTAAGATTATCAACCTGTGAAGCTGAATTGTTCGCTATTTCAGAAATTTCTAAAGACATAACATGGATAATAAATTTATTATTTTATAAACAATACTGTTCCACTAAGTTCGGACAGTCAAGCAGCCGTACAATGGGTTAACTGTATGAGATCATCTAACAAATCTAGACACATTAACCTACGATTGCATCTTATACTATTAAGTGAGCAATATGTGTATATTTCACTGATCTCGAAAACGGTAGCTCGGACAGTCACGAGATTTAACACAAAGGTGCCCCCCGAAGGGTCATTGTGCACATCGAAGTCAGATTTTCGAATTTTTGATTAGTTTTTTCTTAATTAATTAAAATGTAAAAATAATAACCTTCTAATTTCTGATAAAAAAGCCATTTAAATTTTAACATTTTATCCATAATTTAATTGTTGCCAATTTTTTTTTCAACAAAATAATAATAATTAAAAAAAAAAAAAAAAAAAAAAAAAAAAAAACGTACATTTATTTAAAATGAGGAAAATAAATAAGAAAGATTAGAAAATAAATTAGAAATATCAGTCGCATCGTTACAAATAAGATAGCAAATGAAAGGGAAAATTTTTGTAAATCCGATGCATTAAACAGCTTATCAATCCGCGATTGTAATGAAATGCTCGCCCTCTGGTGGGCTAAGGTGAAATTATCACACCACTGCATATCATCATATTATGCAATCGATTTTCCATGATGTAATGGCGGAGAAAGAACAATTATAAATCCACGTGGCTATGATATTTACTAACAACTGCAGTTCAGAGAGCGCGATCTATCGATCATTACAAACGCGGATCGGATGATTAGTTTTTTCTTAATTAAAATGAGAAAATAATAAGTCATTTAAATTTTAAAATTTTATCCATAATTTATCTGTTGCCAATTTTTTTTCGACAAAATAATAATAATAATAATAATAAAAATAACGTACATTTATTTAAAATGAGGAAAATAAATCAGAAAGATAAGAAAATAAATTAGAAATATCAGTCACATCGTTACAAATAAGATAGCAAATGAAAGGGAAAATTTTTGGAAATCCGATGCATTAAACAGCTTATCAATCGGACAGTTAGATTTTTTAAAATTAACTAAAGTATGAATTTTAGGTGGCAACAGCAGAAGATTGTATGGAAACCGTTAGGAGAAAAAAAAAAAATGAAAAATCTGCTTCACATTAAGTCACATGATTTTTAAGTGGGATTAAAAATTGCAGTTTTCAAATTCTTTTAAATTTTCTCTCACGAACACAAAAATATAATATACAGCCTGTACCCCACAAGACCAACTTGCATTTCAAATTTCATCAATTATTTTGGTTAATAAACAAAAGTTATTATTATTTTTTTTTTTCAAATTAAGTTTTATTCTATCTTCGAAAAGAATTATGTGATCATAGATATAATAATATATATAGATCTATCATCCCCATATTATCGTGCAAAGATTTTTGATGCCGAAAAAAAGCTTTGGAATCAGTCATTAAGTGGTATTGAAGGAAAAAAGGAAAAAAAGAAGAATGAATTTGAAACAATATCTGGAGCTTTTCATTAACCTTTAGTAAATAAATTATTCATGAATTTTATTTACTAAAACATTCGTGTGTATTCACTCGGGGAAAGACTGCCATATTTTGGTAGAATCGCCGTCTTTTCCCGAGTGAAAAGGAATAACTTTTTTCTCCCCAATGATCAATCTATATATTATTACTATATCTATGTATGTGATACGATACATTAATAATTTGGGTTTTAAAAGTTTTTTTAAATAGATTATTTAAACTCTATGAACCATATATTTTTATTTTATCAGTTTCATTAACAGATCCTGCTGGGCGATTTTTTAAATTTTGGTGTTGAAGTACACCGAACGTTTTTCGACAAGAAATTTAATATAGCAACAGCCATTTTAATCTAAGTAGCGCATCGAATATATAAAAACATAAATGATTTATTTTTACACAAAATTTACAGAACAAATGCAGTTTTAAAGATAGGGAATTTATTTCAACAAGCACTATTTTAAACCTAAAAACCATTAAAAATATAAGCAGAATATAAAAGATTCTTATGTATAAACAAAAAAGAGTCTAGTAAAATTATTAGCAAAATAGTCCTCCCCTTTTCATACGGAAAAAAAAAAAAAAAAAAAATCCATCGCTAATATGGCGACAAAAATTCAAAAGCCGCCAGTGGAGCAACATAATACAGTTGTGCAACACGATAATGTTTACCTATTTATTTATTTTTTTATATAATAATCATTATGCTAATTTATCATACAAATAAATGAGCCTCTGTGTGTTACTGCACTTGCACGCTGTCGAACAGAAATATTTGAAAAATTCAAATTAATATTTAAATAAATAAATAAAAATATGTTTAATGGAAAGTATATATAACCATAAAAAGATTAGTTGTCTAAAATATGGCAGAAATAGCGCTCATAGCATATTGTTACAAGGTATTAAGTCTTATTGTTACAATGGATTAAGTCTAAAATGGTGACAAAAATTCAAAAGCCGCCAAAGAGAACTATATTAAGGCTGTACTATCAGGTTTACAACCCATGAATTATATATAAACACAAAAAATTAATTGTCTCATGCGACAGACGTAGCCGGTCACAGCATATTGTAATATTTGGCGTGAAATTGCTGTCATTTATTTAATGATTGATTGGATAAACAAAATAAACATATGAAATAACGTAAAAGCAAATATTATGTTGTCTAAACCCAGTTACATTTGAGTCCAGTCCGAGTTACATGGTGAACAACACTATACGTGTTGTTCACATGTAACTGGGATTCAAATATAAAAGGGAAACTCCAATTTTTTCGATACTATCTATTTCGAAACTGTTATATAATAAGCACCTAAATGGAAGCTCATTGGTAAACTATTGTCGCAGGTAATAGGGACAAGCGACCAAGTTGCAGTGGATGACCAAATCGCTGCCGAATGCAGCAGGGACCTGGAGCGAACTTTTGAACAATTTCAGTAATTTATTTTATTTTATTTTTATAAAGCTATATAGAAAAGAGTTCCCTTTAAATTTAGTGGCCAGCGAAGCGGGCAAAGCCTGCTAGTTTTATTAAAGACTTTATCAAGGACAATGTTATCAAACTGAATTATACTCCAAGTGAAATCCTGATTTTCGATTTCTTGACAAAGGCTATAAATGAAGAAAAATTATTGTATTCAATGGAAAATATTTCTTTAATTTCTTAATTTTATATATTTTTATGTGTTTATCTTGTATTATGTTATATCAGACCTGCCAACTGCTACAAATAATTCGTAATTGCTACGAATTTGGGCCGTAAACTACGACGCTACGAAAATCGGCTCAAAATTACGAATTTTTATCTAGCACCAAAACTGCAACATTTCTGACGTTTTGCCTTGCAATTTTCTATCTTTTTCCATCCACGCCATAAATGTCAATTTTCATTTTAAAATTGCTTTATTAGCTTCTAGAATGTATAAAGAGATAGAATTGTTAAATATTTCTCATTTGTGTATTTTTTTTGTGCCCTCCTCGGCAAACAAACGCCTCACGAAAGCATTGGGATTTCTAATATTTTTTCTATCCGCAACATAAATGTCAATGTTCTTTTTAAACTTACTTTATTAGATGCTAGAACCTATAAGGAAGTAGAGTTGTTCAATATTTCTCACTCTTTTTTTTTTTTACCTCCCCCCCCTCCCACCACCAATCCATGATCAAACGCCTACAGAAACTGTTGAATGTGTTTAATATTTATATTTTAACATTCTTAAAACAATTATCCCAATGCTAAGATTAGAATTTTTTGCAATCATTATAATTTATATATTTTTTAAATTATACACATAATTAAACATAAACACACAACAAAATATATTTATTTAATAGGTAGTATTTTTGCTGAATTTTAATGGCTGGTTGAATATAGTGTAAAAACAGGAATTCTGCATTTTGAATAAAATTATTTTATACCTGGTTTCATAAATCATGTTTGTTTCTTAAACAGTTTTTCATTATATATGAACACTAATGTAAATTATTTAGATAAAAATAATTTTTAAAAAAATGTTTAATCTGAGGTGGGAGGGGGGGGGACATTAAACAAAATGTGGCCGGATTTTGGCAGCAAATAAAGCCGGATGTCTGGCATCTGGCAGTACATATTATCTGTGGAAAATTTTTCATCAGAGCTGAAAATAGTACCCCGCAGATTATACGCAAGAAAATACAGTAATATACATACATTTATTTGTTCAGGATTCATGTGTCGCATGACAAAAATGAACCAGTCAACCATCCAATCTATTTTTAAAATTGGTGTGCTAATTGTCATTTTCAAATGTTGGCAGGTATGTGTTATATACACCCCGCGACAAAAAGATAGGTACAAAGGGTTTTTTTCTTTGATTTTTCAATAACATTATCTGAATTGTGCTTATCATTTATTATTATCATAAAATAACACTATTCCCGGACTAATTTTTGTTTTAAGACTAAAAATTTTCAAATTTAAGACTACACTCCACAACAAAAAGATAGGAACAAAGTTTTTTTTTTTTTTTTTTTTTTTTTTTAATTTTAATAAAATAACATTATCTAAATTGTGCTGATCATTTATTATCATAACAAAATATTATATCAAAAACATATTAAAAATTTGAATCATATACAAAATATTCATATTCAAAATAATCATTTACAAAAATTTAAAAAAATACCCTTTGTTCCTATCTTTTTGTCGCTGAGCATAGTCTTAAATTAGAAAAATTTTAGTCTTAAAATTTTTCTAAATTAGTCTTAAAACAAAAATTTGTCCGGGAATAGTGTTATTTTATGAAAAATCAAAGAAAAACCCTTTGTACCTAACTTTTTGTCGCGGGGTGTATGTATTTATATTTTTACTTTTGAGTAGATTAAAATGCATCGCTCGCAGAAGGAGTGTGCTGGAAGTAGCGAACGATTCATTTTAATAAAACAGATGCGCCTTTAATTGCGCATGCGAGAGAGTTCTCCAACTGCTCCGGCTGCAAGCACGCCAGTTGAATGAAAATATAGCTAAGTGCTCCGGCCTACGTGACTGTTACATGTGTGGTAGAAAACTAAGATGTATGAAGTTAATATACACTTAAATATTTTTTAATTCTTATTTTCGAGTGTGTGTGTGTATTGTAATTTATCATGTTTATCGTCTTCAATAAATGTTTTGTCATATATTCAAGTATTTCTATTTTATGGACCTCTGATTACAACAAATACAATAACAGAATTTTTGTGCTGAACTGATTCCATGAAGCAAAAGTATGTTTACAATTTAAAATAATAGAGTTTAAGTCATGTGGGGCCCACCTATGGTACCTTATCTGATAGATCAACTAAATACAGGAAATTTTGGAAATGAACTCGTTTTCCTTTTGAAATATTTTGACATATTCGGACTTTTCAATTTTTTTTTTTTTTTTTTTTTTTTTTTTTTTTAACCATCAATTTCAACACGTTCACGCCAGCACATTTTGTTTACACAGTCTACTCAAAAGTATACGAGCACTAGCCAATAATTCCTATATGAAAAAGTACACTTAAAACTGTTTTGTTCAATAAATCCTTGTCAAATCATGTTCTTAGACTGACTAAGAACATGACTCGAAAGGATTTATTTCACAAAGCAGTATTAAGTTTTTTTTGGACAGGGATTATTGCTAGTGCTCAGATATTTTTGCTGCCGACTGTAGCTGTGATCCACCGGTAGGTTATGCCAGCGTGAACGTGTTAAATAACACATATTCTATTTCTTTTGAAATGTGCTTAAAAAAAAAACTCTTGCTAATAATGTAAACAAAAATATACATATTTTGTGTGTTCAATGTAGTGCAATAGAATTTCTTTATTGAATTTATTCTATTTATAACTGATCAATGATAATATGCACATAATAATACAAACACATCTTATTATCATTAAGAAGTTATGAATATTTTACTCAATAAGTTGTTTTAATATTTTCTTTATTTTTTTTTTTTAAGGAATTTAACAAAAATAAAACATAACAAGTATAGAAAATCAACAAATTCAGCAATTTAAAAAGTCTTTAAATATTAATTTTAAAAATCTCAATTCAATAAAAACTAATCAATAAAATACTATATATGGATAAGAAAGTTAGCACTAGTTAGCAAATTGAGTCATCGATATAACAATTTCCATCACATTTTATCTTTCCACACCTGCTAACTTTTCTCAGAAAAATATGGAAGACAAATTTAATAGCTAAAACGAAAGAGTATTCATTAAATTTTTTTATGAATACATTTTTCTAAATTGTAAGTTATACATAAAAATAAAATATTGTAATTTGATATTTAACAAAAGTTGTATCTAACTTTTTAACTTCAGATTTAAATATAAATTCCTTAGATAGAAATAGGAGCAACACAGGACACCCCTTCCCCCTTTTAAATTTAACTTAAAAATTATTTTAAAATACTAAAATCAACAGTTTCCTACAAGTAATATTAAATAATAATAATAATAAAATCATAAATAATGGTTAAAATAAGTAGAAAATATGATACATTTAAAGAAATATAAAATAAAAACTCTCATGAGAAATTTTATCACATTTGCAAATATTTAGTGGGAGCACAAGTATCTAGGCCTGAAATACACTAATTTCATTTATGTTGCTAAACTATAAAAATTATCAAAGGATTCTATTATAAAACATTCCAAATTTATCAATTTTCACTCTTTCTTTAGAAAGAAAATTTGTTGCATGTCTATTCATATTCCAAGACAACAGTTCTGGGATGCATAACCCTTATTCAATTATAATTTATATATTATAATCATAAATGAAATAAAATGTAAAGAAAAAAAAAAAAAAAAAAAAAAATCAAAAGTTTAGATTTATGTAAATTAGAATCTGAAGAATCTTCCATTAAATTAGGAAAAGCTAGCAGGAATGTTTATCCAACTTTTGTTCAGAATACAATACTAAAGATTGCACACCAGAACAGCTGGCTACCAATAGTTCACAGACTTTGTTCTAATGAAAGATCCACATACAACATTAATATCAAACAATCATATTTCATATATTTTTTCCCCTCCTTATTCTTATCAATATATTTCAATTTTATTGTCTGAAAATGTTAATATAAAATTACATTTTCTGAACAAAACATGTACAAATTAAGCTTTATGTTGATTACTATCAAATTTTAATGGCTTTATAGCTTAAAACTATATAAAAATATAAAATTCATAGATTCATGTTTTTTTTTTTTTTTTTTTTTTTCTTTTTACTGAACTGCTATAGCACCTCATTCACCATGATCTTATACACACCCTGAAAAAATAAATGATTTTACAAGGATAACTACTTTTTACATTTATTTCGTTCAACTCTATGTTTCATAGTTTACAAAATAAACAAAACTGCTCAAATATATATACACATTTAAATATATATGTATATAATTTAAGCTGCTATAGAATATATAATATATATGCAATCAAGCATTATGATTTACAATGAAAAATGGGGAAAGACAAATAAGGGTCTAGATTTTTTTTTTTTTCTCTGTTAGGTTTTTGTTTTCACTTTTAGAAAAATGCTTGCATATATGTTGTCCCTGCTCATCAACTGTGCCCCAAATCAACATTTGCATAGCTTGGCTAGAAGATGTGAGCCTTCCTCTTCTAGAACTCACCAACTTTTTGGGTTTGGTCCCAACTACCAAAAAGTGAAACCAGCCCCGCTACCTCCACTCAGGTAGCTGTTTTTCTGCTGACTAAGGACCACAGGGTTTCCTTGCATCATGGCCAGTTGAGCAGCATTGGGAGTGACACCGGGGGGAGGAGGCTAGGAAAAATAAATAATGGATATTTATACACATTAATTGAACAATTGAAAAATGATAAAAGCTGAGTTAGTTTTATTTTTACCTCATTTAATAGTTTATATACAACAATACAAGAGATAAATTTGTTGATGCTGCTTATTAATATGTAGAGAGTATAACTTTTTTTTTTTTTTTTTTTTTTTTAAATAACTTAATTTAATCCTAATTATCTCCATTATTTAAAAGTAAAAAATTTTTAAGTGTTGATTGAAAAATTCTTATACACAAACTATTGATATTCAAGTGTCTGCTTACTTATATTAACACATCACATATCCTTATGTTTTCATTTTGACCCTTAAATGCATAATATTTTTTATTCTGTTCCAAAAAATTATATTTAATTCTACAAAAGGATTAGCATACAGTAAAAGTAATGAAATATATGTGTCAGAGCTTTATTTTTAGAAAAACCTAATTTTTTTCTTATGCTGCATATCTGTTACATTGCCATACCTGCCAACCTGTGAAAATTCCAAGGAGTAAAACAGCGTGCAAACAAAAAAATTATCTACCTGAAAAAATTATTCTTCATTTTTTCCCCCCATGTTTACACATTTGGTATAAATATGACATAGAAATATTTAATTTAATTGAGGAAAAATAAACAGATTCATTAAATTCAGCAACAAAGATCCAAAAATAATTACATACGTGAGAAATATTGAGCACTTTCATTGCTTTATTGTTTATAGAATTGATCATTGATCACAATCCGGGGAAGTTGGAGGGGGGGGGGGGGAACACAAAAATAATTAGAGTAAGAAATATAACTCTAACTTTCAACTCTACTTCTAGAATCTAATGAAAGAAGTTTAAAATTAATATTATCATTTATGTTGCAGATGGATAAAGATTAGGAAATCAAAGACCTCTGCAGGCATACTTGCCAACCATCTCATTATGAACCGTACAATTTTTAGTACCCGCCTTTTTTTTCACACCAATAACTTTTTAGAGTAATTTTAGTCTTATTTAGATGTAACAACATTTGGAAAGAATAACTCTAAAAATATAGTGGTGTGAGAAAAGGGGCGTTTTTTCAGGGGGCGTTAACAATTGTACGGTTATTAATGAGATGGTTGGCAAGTATGTGCAGAACATGATTGCTGATCACTAGTTGGAGATAAATAAAGAGGTGGAGGGGCAAAAAATAATTACATTAGCAGGAAATATTTAACAATTCTATTTCTTTACATATTCTAGAACATCATAAAGCAAGTTTGAAATGAATACTGACATTTATGTTATGGATGGAGAAAGATTGGGAATCAGGAGTTTTTGTAGAACATTTGGGGTTTCTTTTTAAAATGAATGATATCCGCGACTTTTTCAAAAATGGAAGACTTCATCATCTGTCCGGAAGACACGTTAAAAAACCGGAAAAGTTGGCAAGTATGGAATACCATCAAGGCAGATTATTTTCTTTATCGTCTTCTCTAGAACAAATAAATAATGCATCAAGCAAAACTGAAACCGGAGGAAGCTAAGTCGCTGATTATGCGAATTTAAAGAGATCAGTGATCCTTAAAAAGCAGATGTTTAACTGCGAATCACATACATGATACACAAATTATTATAGTAAAGTAAACATCCACATCGGACAAAAGCAATAAAGAATAATACATCTTTATTTTTTTTTTCCAGACTATAAGTATTAAACATAAATTACGAAATTTAAATTGAAGTGCATTTTTTACTTTCTTCCAAATTCAATAGAAGAAAGTATTAGATTCATAAAAATTCCAGACTTCCAGTTTTCGACGGATTTACATGTTTTGAGAGGTCTAAAACATGATTTTACCATTTACAGGAAATGTCTGTCTGTGACAAAAATTTTGTGGCGACAATCTCCGGAACTACTGTTCAGAATTATATATGAATTTATATGTAGAGGCACCTTGACATAAATTAATGCCTATCAATTTTTGACAACTGATCAACAGGTGGCGCTGCTATACAGCAATTTCCAAGATTTAAGAGGAGGCTATATCTCAGGCTCTATTGAGTATATCAAATAAAGCTTGATATGTCAAAAGGCTATTATGAGACATTATGATGATTCAATTTGAATTCTTATCGGCCAACAGGTAGCACTGCTGTACAGCAATTTTGGCAGTTTAAGGAAAGGCTATATCTCAGGAACAACTGCATAAAATTGCATATAAATTTATATGTAGATGCACCTTGACCTAAATTAGTGTCTCAGTTTTTGATGTCAACTGCTCAACAGGTGGCGCTATATGCAATATTTTCAATTTAATGGGAGGCTATATCTCGGGTTCTATTGTGTATAATCAAACAAAACTTGATATGTGAGAAAGCCATAATGAGACATTATGTTGAATCAATCTGGATGCTAATCGGACAATAAGTGGAGCTGCTATACTGCAATATCCCTCGATAATGGGAAGGTTATATCTCAACTTCTATGGCATAATATCTGTACGAAACCTGATATGTGAGATAACCATTATAAAAACATACTTTTTAAGGGCAATAAAACTGTCTTACTTTGGGTATTTAGTGTTAGTTGTCTTTAAGATGAAAATAATTTGCATTCATCCTGTTAAAATAATTTTTAAAAATAATATTTTTAATAAATTATTTGCACTCAGTAAAATATAGGAAAGGTGGCCACAACATACTAGTTTACTCTTGAAGTTCACAACTCACATAAAAGGTTAAAAATTATTGATCTATTTTTCAGATTTTTTAATTTTTAAATTAAACAATTAGAATTACATTTCAAATTCTTTTTAAAATAATTTACCAACTGTATGACAATGAAAATTTACCTTATTTTATAATTTAAAAAAGTTTTGTGTGATTTTTAGATGAATAAGTAATTTTTATTTAGTTTGAAAAAAATTTTTGTCGGGTTCGGGTCGGGTAAAGTCTCAAGATGTCATTTTGCATTTCACTTTCGTGATTTTTGACAATCTTTTGAAAAAATTCTTTATTTTGTAAAAATGTTTCAATGCATAAAATTTGGCTGTTCCACCTAATATCATCTGGTGTTTGAGGTTTTACAGCTGCAGGATATTCCTTCAGCCATACTGCAGGTAAGTGGTGGTTCCTAAAGTACTTTTGCACTTTTAGTTTTTATTACTTGATTTATACAATAGCATCTGGTGTAACTTCTCGCCCTAGCAACTTCAACCAGTGTGAATTGCATCCACGTTGCCAACTTTGGCATCTTTACCGCTAATTGAAAACAAGATGCCAAGCAGTGGGTTAAAGCACATTCCACCCAATTGTTCATAGCAAAATAGTTCTCTGGAAAAATGCTTGAATAGTTAAGTAATTAACAATAATTAATATAAAACAGTGAATGGCTTGTTTACCTAATTTTATTGCAATAGCAATTTTATATTTTTGACAGGCAGGTTTCTGACATGACAGATTGTTAAAATCAGATAAAACCATCACATGCCAAAAACCTAACAACTCTGCTTTCTTCACAAATCTCTGTAACTGAACTCGGAAAAAGTTGTCTTGCTCTCTATTTGATTCTCAATGTAGTCTTCCTTCTCCTGCCAATAAGACCAAACAAATACCGATTTTTGGGAATAATACTTATTTACTGACTGATGTCTATGAATACTAAATAAAGATTATTTTTCTCAAGAAAGCTTTGGACTTATTTCTGTACAATTTATTACACAAAAATGGCCTACATGGTGAATTATTTGCAATAATGTTTCTGCTAATTTAAATAAATATATTAATTATTTTTTATCCTTCACAAATGCTTAAAGCTGTACATCAGTCAGATCCCCACTTTTTTTCTTCCCATGTTATCATATGGGATTTCTATTGTTTCATTTTGTAAGGATATCACATTTAAAAATGAAGTTTTTCAAATTCTGTTTTTTTTTTTTTTTTTTTTTTTTTTTTTTATTATGTTGCTCTTTGAATATGCTGCCTTTTAGCTTAGTGAGGAATTTTTTGAAAAAAAAAAAGTAATAATAATATAAATATTTTATTTCATTCAGTCAAATTAGGACTCTTAAGTTTGGATCTCTAAACAATATTTATTTATTTTAATTGCTCACTAAGCTAAAAGAAGGCATATTCAAAAAACTTAATTTTTGAATGGGATACTCTAATAAAACGAAGCAACGAAAATCCCATTGGTTAATATGGGAAGAAAGAAAGAAGGAATCTGACTGATGTACAGCCTTAAAGCGGGGGTCTGTCCAGACTTTTCAGACAGGGTCCTGTTTTTCGAAAATTGTGAAAAAATCTATACATAATTCTGAGAATTAAAATTTAGGATTATTAATTGTAAATCAAATCCTTTTCCGAACTTTTCAGCTAGGATTTTCTTTTTGTGAAATTGTGAAAAATTTTATTTTGCAAAATTAAAATAAGATTTTGTTTTAGACAATGAAGGTTTCATTATTATAGAATTAGTATGCATAAAAAAATTAGAAAATGAATAATGAATATCAGCTTTTTAGTTAAATACTATAAAGCATGTCTGATTATTCAGGCGACCTTTTCACTCAACAGAAGATTAGTTTTCAAAGTGAAAGAGATTTATCAAAGGTCAATTTTTAACAGAGAGAGAGAAAAAAAAGGATAATTTTTTTTAGCATAAAAATTTTTTGTGAAGGGTCCTTTTTTAGGAGAAGCATCCTTTAATGGACTAAATTTTACTTCTGGACAGACCCCTGCTTAGACTGGACTATTCATGTTAGAATATTTACATGACAATGTTGTTTAAGAGCTGGTTGTGTATATTATGTAACTTTGTTTAATTGTATTATTATTTTATTTTGGAACATAGAACTCGCATTTTAAATACAACTTTTATTTTTGTGAATAAGTTATTTCTCAGAATTTTGAAAAGAAAAGAGTAAATTTGTGATTTATTTTAAATGTTAACTTATTAAACTCTATGGTTTAACAGAAGGAAAAAGAAAGTTAAATATCCCCCCCCCCCCCCCCAATAATGATATAAGAAAAATGAAAATCCTTAAAAATGCAAAATGGTTGCACATATTACATTGTAATGTCTGTGTTCTCTGTATGATTTATTTTTTGGTTGTATTAGTAAAAAAAAAATTGCCTTGATCTGAAAATAGTTAAAATATTATCTCGAAACCATTTTGGAAAAGATAACATTGAATAAAAATTTGTCAACAAAAATAAATTTAAACTTACAGGTACAACAGGTACGGCATGACCATCAAATCGAGCACTGGCATCATATGTAGCTGCGGCTGGTAGATACACAGCACCAGGTCTAGGTGAATAGACTTGAGTTAACTGTGGCAAATATGTTGGTGGAACGCCAAATGCAGTGATATTTGGGGCAACCTGCAGGGGGAAAAAAAAATTAAAACAGTGGAATTATGTTGCTATAACAAACATTCACAAAAATTTAATTAGGAGTTTCTTAAATAATAATATGGATATATTATTATTTAAGAAATTAACAATATACCCATGGAATGTCTTTTTACTCAAATTTTTCAGCAATGCTCATAACATTGCATATACCAAAATGAAAATGATAATTTGGTATGACATTCTCATTTTCTTTTACTCTGAATATTTTTATACAGACAAATTCTTATGGTTACATGTATGATGAAATGAACCATATTTTTAGAAAACAATTTTATTTTCTCTATTGCCTGAACTGAATAGTTGAAAAAGGCTTACTCATCATTCATTTACTTTTCGTCTTTGTCACTTTACATGTCAATTCGTATTATCTTGTAGTGTATTTTTTTCCTTACGCAACGTCTATTTCAACACATCACTGGCTGAAATAATTGAAATTGTTAGTCTCATAAGCAGTCTGTTTAGATTTCTATGGTAGATAGAAACGTCAATGGGAGAATCACTATTTAGTAGTGGTAAAAATAGATGTTGGTGAAAATCGGGCTTTATGACTCTGGTTACTTAACAACGATGGATGTTGCTTTCCTTTTAGATACATTGGCATAAAGATGATTTAAAATGAAGAACCACTGAGGTTATTGGATGAATAATAGCTAGACATTCTGTTGGCGTAAAGTTTACAGATTTGATATTGTACGTGCAACAAATGGAGGTCACATAGAACTAGAAAGTGTAAAGTAAAACTGTTAATATGCTTGTGAATAAAACATTTGCTTTCTACTTTGTTTTGTGGAACTCTGAAATACACTCATTAATTTATGTTCACAATATGAATGCATAATGATAGATACAAAATAGTTGTAAAAGCACTTAGAACTATATCACTTAAAATCAGGGTTGACACGGTTTAAACCAACTGTTTTTTTTTTTTTTTTTTTTTTTTTTCCCCCCTTTTAAAAAAATTCAAAATTTTTTATTCTATTGCTTCTTTATAAATTAAATTTATAAATTATTTTTATGTAAATGATTTTTACTTTTAATTAAATTTATTTCACTTGTAATCTTGCTTCGTAGAAGGTTTTAGTTATGTGTTTTATGTGTGACTGTCTGCATGTGTTAAAGGTTATATATGGGGAAAAAAAAAAGGATCTAGAAATAGTAGAAGAAAACTGTCTATATTAATTATCTTTAAAAATTATAGGCAAAAATTGTATAATTAAAAAAATTGCTCTCATCTTTGTTTCAAAACTGAACAAAGTGGTCTTTAACTGAGTATTTGTTATAATATGGTAATCAATAGCAGCCCATTTTCTCATGTATATACTAAATCCAAAAGCAAGATATGCTAATTTTGAATTATCAAATAAAAAAGAAGCTGCATTAAAATATGTCCAGGCAGTTTTTTTTTTTTTTTTTTTAAATTACCTTTGATTTTAAAATTTTGTGCAAAAAGTTCTCCATTCAAGGACATTTTGTGAATTATTTTGTTAAAATGCAACAGCACTAGAATTAAGAAAATGACAGTAAAAATTTAAAATCTAAGTATTGCAAAATGTTGAAATAATTCTAACCGCAAAAGATTCTACAGCTCATGTAGAGTGTTTTCCTAAAATAAAAAATTTAATTTGATAAAAGCTATAAAACTTGTAATTTTATTTGAAATAATGTAAATTCTATTCAATAAGTAATTTTCAAATGGATCACAATATTCCACTACATTAATTCAAAAGTATAATTTTTTCTTAAATCTCTTCTTATAACTCTTTTTTATTGTATTGGAGTTTCTTTTTTTCCCTAGTTCATTAAATTAAGAATTTTAGTGTTATTAAGTTAATTTGTTATTATAAATTGTAGGAAAAGGCATGCTAGATTTAACATTTATACTAAAAAAACAAATTTTTGTCAACTGACAGTAATTCTGTTATTACCATTTTCATCATTTTAATGAAAACTCAATACTACAATTACGGAATATTTATAGAAGTTTCGAATATAAAAGATTTTAGCTATCATAAAATTTAATGAACTTTGATATAACAGTTCTTTATTCAAGGATGAGATCAACAAAAGTGTAAAAAAATAAATAAATAAAACTTTATGAAGGAGATAAACATTAACCCTTTCATTCCCAACTTTTCCCTCCATAAAACAATAAATCTTATATTTAGTCATAAATTTATTTCAAACGTAATGTATATGAATATTTTTTTAAAATAGGAGTTATAGCAGAGTACGAATTAATATAGCTAACAAAGCAACTGATAGATGTTTATTTATGTTCAATATAACCACTGATGCCATTAAAAATCATAACTTTTCAATAAATAAAAATATCAAAATTTTGGAGAAATACATATTGCACTTAATTAAAATACATATTTATAAACATTAAAGAATAAAATAAAAAATATTTCAAACAGTTAATTTACTTAAATCACCCAAAACAGGAAACTGATTCCGATATTATCAGAACAGTGTAAAATATACTTTCAATTATTAACAAAGATAGTGAAGCCATCCAAAATAGGTATTTCTCGGTGGGAAAATGTATATAGATTTTAATATTGTTCATTTTGAATCAGCGGAAGTGTTAGGTAGTAAGAAAGAAAATCTGAAATGTTATAATTCCAATTGGAATCACGGGGAAGGAAAGGGTTAAAGCAAAATATAAGAATTCTCGTCGCAAAAGTCTGTATTACAGAAATAAATGATTTGATTGTTTTATATTTAAACATAAAAATAAATAAATGTTTTATTAGCATGGCTATGTGAACACTTATTTAATTAGATCAGTTATAACAGAATTTCATGTCTGAAAGTCAGGGTTGTAGTGATTTAAATCAATTGATTTAAATCGCTGATTTAAATCATGATTTAAATCAATTGATTTTTTTGAAAAAAATCACTGATTTAAATCACTTTTTTTAAATACCAAAGTTACTGGCTTTAATGGAATGAAATTGTTTATCTAACTTTAAAAAATAAGATTTTTAATTATTTCTTATGTAAATTTTTAAAAAAGTTCGTAAAATATAACAAAATATTTCATTAGACGAACTAATATTTCTCATTTCTTAACTTTAGATTCATCTCTACTAAGCAACATTAATAAACACAAAAATAAATTATAGCTTAACTTTTTTTATACATATTATATATTTTAATAATTCATTATATTTTAATTATTTATACAAGCACTGGTGTATGAATTGTAAATATTTAATTAGTACACAATTCATTAATTGATATTATACATATATTCCAGTTCGCCTTTGCCCACCTTGCGGGTGATATTTCAAAAAGAAAATATTTCCTTGTTTATTTAGCTCTCATACCAGTTTATGTCATTTAACAATGTCTCATATGATATTTTAAAAATAATAGCATATTTTACATTGTAGTGTTTAAAAAGCCCTGAAGGCTCCAAAAAGTTTTTAAAACATCATAACTTTTTAATTTAACAACATACAACCAGTTAACTATAATCCGAGGCTGCTCTCACTGCTTGTTTAATGACTTGTACCCTCTAAATTACAGGGGTCTGTCCAGACTTTTCACACAGGGTCCTGTTTTTGGGAAATTGGGAAAATTTCTACACGTAATTTCGTAAATCTAAATTTAGTGTGAAAATAATATTCTTCACAAACTTTTGGCTAGGGTTTTCTTTTTGTGAAATTGTGAAAAATGTAATTTTGCAAAATAAAATTACAATTAAGATTTCATTTTTGACAATGACAGTTCAGTTTTATAGAACTAAGCTCGCACATATGCACAGAAGTGTTTTATAAATTAGAAATTGAGTATCAGCTTTTCGGGAGAAATACAACAAAAACATCAGATTATTCAGGCCGTTTATGTTCATTCCACTGAAGATTAATTTTGAAAATGAGAGATTTATCAAAGGTCTAAGGAGAAAAATTTTGTGAAGGGATCTTTTTTTTTTAGGCTAAAAATTTTTGTGAGTGATCCTGTTTTATGATAAAAATTTTGTAAAAGGATCGTGTTTTAGGATAAATAATTTTGTGAAAAGTCCTTTAATGGACCCAGGTTTGCCTCTGAACAGACCCCTGAAATATAAAAAAGATAAAAGAATAAGTGAAAGTATTAAGACGGTAATGAAAATGTGAATTCTGTTAATGGGTAAAGTGTGAAAAAATTTTCTTGATTCAAATGATATTTTTGTTAAACTTAAGTAAGAAATTTTTAGGATATAATATTTTTTTCTCCCTTTAATTCCCTATTCTTTTTATTTTGATTAGAAACTATGAGTAAAAATTTCTTTTTCTTAATCCATTGCTTCAGTTTTATGTCATTTTTCCTATTGAATTACATTTTTCCAAAGTTATTTTACGTGTTCAATACTATGGGTAAGATTTTACTTTATTTCAATACATTATTGTAGCTACAAGTCATAGTTACAAGTTGAGTGGCTCATACTACCGCATTTATGATTGCCATAAAATTACTTATTACGAAGATACCATGTTGAATAAAAATATTGGTAATAAGTGCCCACATGGATTTTTTCTATGGGAATAGAATGCTATTTATATTTTTATAGTTTAAGTAAAATAATTGATAGTGTGTATATTGTGCATATATATATACACACACACACATATACACATAATAAAATAGAAATGTTGTACAATAATGTATGATTACATAATAAAAATCATTAAAATCAAATAAATCTAGATTTAAATAAAAAAAATCAGATTTAAATAAAAAAAATCGATTTTTTTGAAAAAAATAAAAAAAATCAACAACCCTGCTGAAAGTACAAAGTTTGATTTGTACAAGCTTTGTTTCTTGTATATTGTTACAGAAAGAAAATCCCAACCTACAAAAAAAGCTAAAAAAAAATCTCATCCCTTTTATTATTATTAATTTCAATTATTTTTTTATGAAGAAATAATTAATATTGGAGTATTAACTACTTTTTAAAGCGGTAATTTTATTTAAAAATATGCAAAATGTGACTATAACATATTCTAATAAAAACCTGGTTTAAACAAAAATCTCTCTCTCTTTTTTTTTTTTTTTTTTTTTTAAACCTGGTTTTTTGCCAACCCTGCTTAAAATAATCAAGCGTGCATTTGTTTCTTTTACCCCAGGGGTCAGAATAAGTCCGAACTTCGACTAACTGGGGGAAAATTTTAATATTTTCTTCAGAGAAAATAAAAGTTTAAAATAACATTTTACTACTTTTCAATGCTTATAACATAAACTAAAAGCTTTATGTTTATGTTACAGTATATACTTATTCTCTCATACACTTATTACATCAGGGATGAGATTAACAAAAATACGCAAAAGCAGAAACTGTACGCAAAAGCAAGACATTGAAATGAAGTACTAGAATTTTGATGACAAAATTGATTATATTAGAAGAGTAATAAATATTTATTTTAATCTCAAATATATATATACATAAAAAAAAAAGAACAAATGCACACCACAAACATAAAAAAAGCTGAAAAAAAAAAAAAAAAAAAACTGAAATTAGCTGAAAAATCTCATCCCTGTCCTGTTACATAGAATAAAGGATTTTTTATAACAAAATACTTGTGTTATTCAGGGTAATTTAGATTGTATTTGGGGAAAATTTCAGAGATCTGAACATTTTTTTGTACCCCTGTCTTACCCTAAATTACTCAAGACATTTTATTACAGTTTAAGGTGTAAGTAAGGTATGAGGTCTGTATTTGAATATTTCTAGTATACTTTCAAAACATTCCAACATAGTTTTAGAAACAATTTTATTCAGTACATATTGCTGTAGTGTCACAGAAAGGGAGAAACTTATTTTTAATATAAAAGGTGACAAAGGAATTAATTAGTTAAATTATTTTATCAGGATTTTTTATTTATTTATTCATTACTAGCAAACCCGTACGAAATATTCACACTTTTTTCTTTCCTTATTTACCTTTAAAATTTGAAACTCATAAATGTTATACCAATTTCACCACCTAATTAAAATTTTAATTTATCAGAAGCCAAATTATTAAAACCAAATTAATATTGTACAATAGTGAAACCAAAATCATTCAAAGAAAAGGCTCCAAATAAAATTCATGGTTCATGACCCCATTTTCATGCTTCCACAGGCAGTACACAGCTTTAATATAGGACTCCCACAACACGTTTTAAATTTTTGTCGCATGTTGGCAATGACTTTTTATTTATTTATTTAAAAAAAAAAAAAATGAATAAAATAAACCAATTCCTATTTTGATTATATTTTTTACGATTGTGTTTTTTAGTCAATTTATGACACAAAAGTTCATATTCTGTATATATCTTTAAAGTATTGCTAGGTATGACGCATGCAAAGATTCTGAAGAAGCAACTGTTAAAAATATATTTTTCCGCAAAATAATCTCTTAAGATATATGTCGTCATTTTTTCTTATTAGTTTCTTGAACTGAGTCCACGTGCTTAAATATTGTCCATATTTTTTACCCTCACATATTTTATTAATTACACCACTATCGTATCGTTTCGACAAAAAATAATTGAAACTGGTCCACGTTAGAGAAATATTATATAGATTATTATTTATCTTCAGGTAAGAAGTAAGAAGAAACAAAAATCAATAAGAACTAGCAACTGAGCATTTGTATCAGAGAAACAGAGCATATAATCACCAAAAGCAAAGATTTTTTTCTAAATTTATATTCTCAAGCTTGCTCTTTTCTCTTTCGGATAATAAGCCAGAGTAACAAAAATAGTACTTACACTCACTGTGCCATATGGAAGGTGATGTTGCAATGGTGCTGCATAAGAAGCTATAAAATGTAAAAAATAACACAAGATGTAACATAAATAAAATAATAAACCAAGAAACTAACAGTAATTTATAATTTTTAATGCTATAGATTATGTATACAGCAGTGTCACTTAAATACAAGGAAACTGAGAGTATTATGTATTTTTTGGTGCTGATAAAAACTACACAAATGAAAAATTTCTATTACATCACGTTTTCTTGAAAAATTCAATTTTACTTCAATTTTTAACACATACATAATATTTGCTCCTCTTGGTCAATCATCCATTTCATGTAAATTACCTTAATAAAAACAAATGAAAAAGTATGTTGGTGATTTTCTTTTAAAAACTGCCCCATAATTTGATGTAAAAAATACCCCAGGGAACTTTTCAATTTCTCTCGACCAAAGATGGCTTATACGATCTAGCAACTGTGATTTTCATTCATTTATAACTACTAGTATTGCCCAATGTTCGAAACTCGACCACATTTTTTGAAAGCAAGGCAAAGCAAAGTTATTGCCTTGTCCTAAATGGAAATAAATTGCAACGCAGCTGCGACAATTGTTTGTCGATATGCACTCTAACTGAATCAGCAGAGTTTTACTTAATATGTTTCTCTAAGCTTCGCACGCTGTAGATGTTGAGCCTTTCCTGAAATGAGAGAAAATCACAACGTGGAAACGCCCCTTGTTGGGTGATAGAGAACAAAAGCTAATCAGTACCTTGTCAGACCAAGGTCTAACCAAATATCAAATTTGGTTAAATTAATTCTGTTGGTTCATAAAGTACAGTGTTTGAACTGAAAAAGACAGATATTTTACAAAAATGGTTGAATTGAGTTCAGAAAACCTCAAAACATGTAACTTTATCGAAAACCGAAAAATCTAAAATTTTTTCTGAATCTTATATATATATTTTTTATATATGCTGAGGAAAGAATAATAAATTCACTTAAAAAAAAAATAAGTAGTCAATTTCAGTAAAAAAAAATAAGTAGTCAATTTCAGTTAATTGAAATGCAAGGAACTCTCAAAACGTGTAAATTCGTCGAAAACCAGAAATAAAAATTTTTTCGGATCTTCTACTTGCTTCTTATACATGTAGAAACTAGCAATAAATCCACTTTTTTAAAAATAAGTAGCCAACTCAGTAGCAGAAACTTTTCTGCCAATCTGCGACAACTATTTGGGCATTAGAAAATAATCTGCAGCATAATTTCACAATAAATTACAGAAAAAAAAATTACTAGATTCAGTAAGCATATTTTTATCATAAGTTTGCATTTATCTAATGTTATTAATCTGTTAGTTATGTCAAAGCATTGTAGTTATAAAATTTCGATTACATAGAGTTAGGTAAAAAATTGGCATTAGCCACATTATCCTTCATTTTGTATAAAAACTACCTTTGTTTATGACTTTGTCGTACTGACTCTCATAAAATACTAGTAGTAAGAGACTCTAAACATTGAAATTAATGCCGCTTTCTAAAATTTTCTGGTTCCTGTGTAACCAGATTGACGGATATTAAGACGTATAAATGTTCTTTCATCAACAATTACAGCTTGTTTGTCATTGCCATCTGTACATCTTAATTGCATTTTGCTCCCCATCTCAATGTCTGAGCCCCAACTTTTACAGAAATCTTCCGATACTGAAATTGAAACTGCAAATTTAAGTAACTTAATAAGCAAACAGGTGTTTTCTTTAACAGCTCACTAAAAGACTTTTCGTAAAAAACCTGCGATCCTTTCAGATCCACTTTATTTTTCTATAGTGCTAGCGATTCATTTACAAAAACACTGGTATTCAAGCAAAACGGTGTCAAGATCATCAAACTTTGAAATTGATACAAAATCTTGTATATATTCAAAGAAGCAACAACAAAAATTACATGAGTAGTGAGCGATATTGATTCTACCTCTAAACAGGTTCTGCAATTTAATGAAACAAGTTTAAACAGAATATTGGCAGTTAGGCTGCATACAGAGAAAGGTTGAGAATCACAACACTTCTGCAGGAAGTTTCATTACCGATCGGTTCTAAATGGTAATGGGGGGGGGGGGGGCACCAAAATATTATATGAATAAGAAATATTGAACAATTTACTTCTTTATACATTCTAGAATCTAATAAAGTAAGTTTAAAATGAACATTGGCATTTATGCTGTGAATGGAAAACGATTGTAAATCACAATGCTTCTGTGAAGCGTTTGATTGCCGATCATTAGCGTAGTGTGGAGTTGGGGGTGGAGGGGAGGGAGTAAAACAAATATACGAGTGAGAGATATTGAACAATTCTACTTTTTTTTTTTTATATGTTCTGCAATCTAAGTAAATAAGTTTAAAAAGAACATTGAGATTTATGTTGTGGATGGAGAAAGATTTGAAATCACAAGAATTTCACAAAAGGTGGGGAGGGGGGGGGGGGGGGGGGTGTCACAAAAAATTACATGAGTTAGAGATGTTGAACAATTTTACTTTTCATAGGTTCTAGAATATAATAAAGCATGTTTTTAATGAATATTGACATTTATGCTGCGGATGAAGGAAGATTCAAAATTACAACGCTTTTGTGAAACGTTGAATCACTGATCGTTATTCGGAGGGGGGGGGAGACTAAAACAAATATGAGTGAGATATTGAACAATTCTACTTCTTTATAGGTTCTGGAATCTAATTAAGTAAATTTAAAAAGAATACTGACATTTATGTTGCTGATGGGGGAAAATTTTGAAATCGCAAAGATTCCGCGATCTGTTTGATCGCTGATCTTTAACAGGTGTAAGGGAGCGGGGGAGCGGGGGGGGGGGGGGGGGGGGGCACAAAAAATTACTTGAGTGAGAGATATTAAACGGTTCTACCTATTTATAGATTCTAGAATTTAATAAAGCGTGTTTAAAATGAATATTGACAATTATGCTGTGGATGCAAAAAGATTGAAAATCGCTATCTTTCCTGCCAAAATCGAGAGATTTGGGAATTTCTGCATAATGCTAATTTGGAAAATAATCTGCAGACTAAAAAAAAATCTGCGACGCACGTCGTGCATTTTCTGCTATGGGGGTAGCCAATTTCAGTTAATTACGCAAGAAAAACTCAAAACATGTAAATTTAGCAAAAATCGGAAATCAAAATTTTTTCCATATCTTCTACTTTCTTCTTATACATGGAGAAGCTAGTAACAAATCCACTTTTTTAAAAATAGTAGCCGATTTCAGTTGATTGAAATGCAAGGAAGTCTCAAAATGTGCAGGGCTCTCACTCAATATTTGTTACAAAAAAGGGACCACTTTTCATGAAAAAGGGGACCAAATGGGGACCACATTTTTTGGAAAAATGGAGCTAAGAGGGAACCAGTTTTAAGGAAAAAAATCAACACTGTTATGGTATTAGCCATTTACTTTAGCGAATTGTATTGTCAATGAAATAAATAGAAAAATTTCTACACTTTCTTTTAGTAATTTCTTATATACATAAAATCATAATATAAAATAAAAACCAGAGCTGCCAACCTAATCCGGCAAATTGTTAGTACCGCCCCTTTTTCTACACCACTTAATTTTTAGAGTATTTGTTTTCTTCATTCATCGTGAATATATTTGAAGAGAATTACTCTAAAAATTAAGTGGTGTAAGAAAAGGGGCGGTACTAACTATTTGGTTGGCAGCTCTGAAAAACTACCTAAAGTAATCTAAAACTTCAAAATTAAAGAGACACATTATAAAATCTTCCATAGCACCTAAGGGGAAGGTGGTAACTAACTATTTTCTTCAACAGTTGAACAATTGTAAACTTTTCTTCATATGCTAGGGAAAGTAATGCATACAAATACAAGTCATGTTCATTCTGACAAGTCACTAATTACTTAAAAATGACTTTTTAACAAAATAATAATAATAACTAATATAACAAAACCTCTAATTATCAGATTTATACATAGTTCATGGTTGCAAAAGAACAATCTAGATCAGATAGGAATGAGAATAGTCAAATAACAAAAAAAAAAGATGTTTTTTTTTTTTCATTCATATAGAAAAGTGCTGTCCTCCTCAAAAAGCAAAATCAACTAAGTACATTATTATTATTATTTCAGAAAATTGAAATTTTTATTTCAATAATTTCTAATCATTTAAAAAAAACTATTTAATTACAAAATATTTTGTAAATAATTGTTGAAACAAAAATTTTTTGCCACTAACTGACAAAAAATTTTATTTTATTTTATTTTATTTTTTCAATATTAATCCCTAAATATGTAATTATTAATTACACACATAAAAAGAAAAGGAAACTTTTTTTTGTAAAAAAAAAAAAAAAAAAAAAAAAAGGTATATATATATCCACTAACTGATAAATTACGTGCTAATCCCATAGCCAATTCATAAAGCTCCCCCCCCCCCCCCCAAGATCAATCGAAGAAATATATGCTGTAATTTTAATTACAATTAATTAGCACTTATTTCCTTGCTTATTTTCAAATATCATGTTTTTTACAAAGCTGTTTTTCGATATATATGATCACTTAACTACAGTTTTTTATTTTATTTATTTATTTACTTATTTTGTATGTGTGTGTGTGCGCACGCCCCTAACTGAATGAATGTGCCATATTCTGGTAGCTGATATCTGAAATGCGGAATCATTATGCCACTGATAAATAAAAGCAAGATTTCAACTGCTAAAATTCTGTTTTGGATAAATTTCAGAGTAAGAAAAGAGCTCATTTTGGAGCATTAAATTACTGTTTTACAGCATATTTCTTAGTTTGGAACAGCTAAAGTGCATTTTCTGATGAAAATATCCTTTTTTTTTTTTTTTTTTGGTAACATATTTTTGCTTAATATTAAGAAAAAATTATATCACTATCAGGAGCGGACTGGGCCGCCGGCCCACCGGCCCTCGGGCCGATGCGCCCTCTTAGGCAATAGGCTGGTGCGCGTTCATGGGCGATAGTTGGGAATTTTTTTTTATTATTATTAGAGGCTATTTTTACGCTTTAGGTGAAGATGAATGAGTATTCAATGCGCCCTGGTCATACACCATGTGCTAACCTATTACCAAGTAAATGCCCTTTGTTAGTCTTACAATGCAATGATGTTCTGACTTATTGATAAAAGAAAATGTTAGTACAGATAATAAAGACAATATTTTATGAAGTCAATAGAAATATGGGTAACACGACGGGACTTATAGAAATGACTGGATTAGTCAGCACCCTCCTTGTCAATTATTTTCACTTGTCAATTATTATTATTTTTTAAATGCATAAAATAAACAAAGCCATGACATCTGTTTTATTGTTGTTCTTAATGCCAAAATTTGTCCTTTCTAACATTTTTCAAAAAAGATAGTTTAGGGAGATCAGAGTTGCCATTTATTGGAGTAGAGAGTTTGTGATAAAAATAAATGGATGAGAGTGATCAGTGGCGGATTTAAGGGGGGGGTCTAGGGGGCTGAAGCCCCCCCCAAAACACTGGCATTCACAATTGAATACTGCAATTGTAAATTTTTTATTGGCCTAGAATAACACTTTGAAAAATCTTAGCCCCCCCCAAAAGTCAAGTTCTGGATCCGCCACTGAGAGTGATGAATTCAAAAGGCGTTATTTACCTGTTTCCCGTGGCTGATGTATGACTGGAATGACCCCAACTTCTGCCTTCCGCAGGATCCGTACACACGATTCCTTTATAGCTGTCTAATCTCATTGTTTCAGTGCGTGATTTAAAACAATTTCGCTTTATAAGCCTAATAATATTGTTAATTTTTCCTTTAGGAAAACTGCAGGAAAGATTTCATCTTGTGTTATTTTTCAAAGGTAAATGCAAAATGGTTGGTTGGTTGGTTCATTAGGTTTTACATCGCACAAGTGCTGCACAGTGGGCAATTGGCGACGGTCTGGAACTCACCCCTAGAGGTGGTCCGGAGACATGCCATCACAATTTTGATCCTACACGGAGAGGATGGCTCCTCCGCTTCGGTAACCCCCAGAGGTATAATTTTGATGGGAATATCGACAGATTTCACGACAGATTTTACGTGCACCAGCCACTATAATTGTACACAACATTCTTTGGCCGGCTCGAGTACCGAACCCGCAATTTTCCAATTACAAGCTCGGCGCTCTACCGACTGGGCTACCGCAACAATAAATATAAACTGTAGTGTAGAAATCTTTACATATATATAAAGAAACAGAGTTTGTTTGTTTTACGCTTTGTAATAATTTTTAATTTTATGCTTTTTAATAACTCAATTTTCCTTGTTGGCGGAAAAACCATGCCTGGATTTATGCATAGGTAAAGTAGCACTTTTTGGGGTGCGGCAATTTTTCAGAAATCAGATACTCGATAGATCAACTACGATCAATCAACCACAATCGTTCAAAAAATCGTATTGCGAAAAAAAAAAAAAGATTTTTTTTTTTTTTTTTTTTTGAGGGGGGGGATTCATTATTGTATATGAGTGGCAAATCCGAGCCTTTATGAAAACAAGCTTTTTCATATTTTATTCCATAAAAACTGCATTACTAGGAAAGGAAACATTGCTTATTTAGCGCGTGGGGTCGTTTAAACCCCCGAAAAGAGATTTTGAGGCGGAGCGGGGGTGCAATACACAAGACTTATAGATATGCCTTTAAACTTAGCACGATTTCTATCCCATAAGTAAAGAAGGGGGGAGTGCACAAGGGTTTACATCTGAGTGTCAAACCCGCGGCATCAATCAAATAAAATTTTTATAAACAGCATTATTGAAAATATGGAAATAAGACAATTTTTAACGAGAGATTGGGGGTGAGTGATTTGACTAATTTAAATCCTAAATACAAATGAATTTCGGAGATGCCTTAGTACAATTAAATGAAATAACTGAATTGAAACTAACAACACATTCAGCACTGCACGTTTAGCACACCCTCCCAAATTAGAAATTAGCGCTCTCATCTTAATATTTAATTTGCTGAAGTTGTGCATTTGTTCTCTCCGCATTCCTTTATCCTTTGAGATATCGGTTTCAAATCTTGCACACACACTACTTAAGACAGAGAATGATGTATTTTTAGTTATTAAATTTTAATTAGCTTTTTTTAAATTAGTTTTTAATGATTTTAATATTAGATCTATGGGAAAATTTTCTTCGTTTTCGTTGTTGTAATCAAAAATGAAGTGTTGTATTAAAAGAAGAAACGTCTCCTTTTGACGTAAATCCGCCTTTTGGCACAAGTCAGCTGTGAAAAGGTTTTTTCTACCCTAAAGCTAAAGTTTATTAAAATCAGACTAAGATCAATATTATGTCAGTCAAATCTTGAGGCCCTTCTTGTGATGCAGATCTAAAGGCTAAAACTTGCAGCAATCGATAATGATTTAATAATAAGCAAACTCTGTTATCAAAGCTCTGAAAGACTTTTAGTATTGTTACAACGGATTAAATCTCTTCTCCTGTCTCAATTGTCTCCTGTTGCAGTAAAAGTAGTTTTACAGGCAAAGGGGAAGTTCATTCACTTTCAATAAAATCCCCCTTGGCAAAAAACTTGGCGACGAATTTAGCTATATAATTTGACAAAAATAATAGTTTAGGGTTCTCGAAGTTTCGAATCTGTACTATGCACGGGGGCCGAGTTTTAGAACTTTTCATGGGTTTCTGGATTGAAATACATCGAAATCCCATCGTGAAAAGGTATAAATAAGAGTGAGTTGACTTCTGCGAATGAGTGTGCAGTCACTACGATTCAGAGTTACTCTGAGCGATTGCACTTTGGAAATTGTGCTCTAAGAGACAAAACTTTGTTCGTTAGCTAGCGATAATTTATGCTCTGGAGTATTTGATGTTATTTGCTTTATTCCTGTGGAACAAGAGCAAGTGACTGCTTTCTTGTACAAAAAAAATAAAAAAAAATAAAGCCAAATTATGGGCAATGCCCGGCAGCAGAGATTCCAGGCAAAGCCTGTAAAAAAAACCTTTTGACCACAAATAATGTATTCCCCTGTAATTTTACATTTTGACAAACATACAACTTTGAATATATCAATCGCTATTTCCATGAGTGTTTAAATAAACTTTCTCAACCAATAAAACTGCAATTATATTTTCAGTTTCAAATACGATGCGATTCTTATATGACGTCACTGAAAAGCTAGCACTTTACATTTGAAGGGATTTGACCGTAAAAATACAGTTTGATGGCAGATTTGAGTAAAGATTAACAACTTTTGCCTGTAAAAAAAATGCCAGTATTCTAAAATTATGCTTTCATGACATCAAATTATGGGCTTTAGCCGTTTAGATAGCAAAACAGTCATTTCCCGTAAAATTAAACGCTCAAACCCCGTGATTTTACATTTTTTTTTGCAGTGGGGACTATTCCAGAGCATTCGTCGAATAGTGACTTTGTCGGTACGAGTGGCAGTTTCATTGGATTTCTTACAAAACATTAAAAATTTAATAGTACTATTCGACTTTTTTCGTTGAAATATCAGATTTGTTGTAAAGATTCAAGAAGTTACGCAAAATAAAGTGCATTCGTCGACCAGAACTTGCCTGTTTTTTACGAACTACTTTCTCACATAAGAAAGTCGACGTTTTTCGTAACAGTATTTTGAGTCTTATGTATAAGTGATATTGTAATAGATGGTAGTGTTTATATAATTGCAATATTACGTAAGTAAACAAATGAAAGTTGCGCTCTGTTGACATTTATTTTATATTTCGCATTATTGCCTCTATTTCATATGAAAATTAGAAACACTGCAACAATGAAAAGGAATAAAAATTTCCCATAGAGGTAATGTTTAAATTCTTAAAAATTAATTAAAAACTAGTATGCAGTGGCCATCACAAGACTTTCTTCTATAATTTCTCAAACAAATTCACGCAATACAAATTATTTGTTATTTTTTTATTCATTATGAATGCAAACGAATTTTATCTCAGTGTTTATTCTTTACTAGTTTGTTGTAGGGCGACTAAGGCGCCCGTTGAAAAATGATCGTTTCATTTTATTTATTTTTCACTTTAACTAATTCATTTGCTAGCAAGCCCGTGCGAAATTTTCTCACTTTATTTATCTCTTCGTTACCTTTAAAATTATTATTTTATAGACGTCATTTTTTCATATGCATGAGCAAATTTATTTTTATTTTGTTTTATTTTTATTTTTATTTTATTTTATTTTCTTACGGGAAGCATATTTCATTTTATGCTGAAGAAAAAAAAAAAAAGGCAACAATTAAAATTTAAATGTATTTTAAAGCTTTTATTTTCATATTTTAATTAAATTTAAAAACTCTAATAATAAATTTGTTACAAATAAGGTACCAAATGAAAGGGGGAAATTTCCTGAATCCGCCGGATTAAACAGTTAATCGATCGGATAATTAGATTTTTTAAAATTAACTAAAGTATGAAAATTAGGAGTCAGAGTCCAGGGAAATCTCTTAAGCCTAAAGTGTGACAGAATCAGGCACTGATGAGCGTAACTATATATGCTGATTATTACACTAAATGACCAATAAAAGTGAAATTTTACCGTGCAGATAACATCCTTCACGTTCTCGAGAAAAACTGCAATATAACCGTGACACCTATGGCGGATATGCACTCAATTTAGTCAGCATAATGTCTTATAATGGCCTTTACATATATCAAGTTTTGTTCGATTATGCGCAATAGAACCAAAGATATAGCCTTCCCTTACATTGTGGAAATCGCTGTATAGCGGAATCACCTGTCAAATGATTGGCACCAAAAGTTGACATAACCTAATTTATGTCAAGGTGAATTTGCATATAAATTTATATGCATTTCTCTGCAGTAATTCGTGAAATATATTGCCTTCTCTGAAATTGTGGAAATAGCTGTATAGCAGCGCTACCTGTTAAGCGATTGGCACCAAAAGTTAATAGACATTAATTTATGTCAAGGTGCATCTACATATGCATTTATATGCAGTAGTTCCTGAAATATAGCCTTCCGTGAAATTGAGGAAATTGCAGTATAGCAGTGCGACATGTTGAGCGATTGGCACCAAAAGTTGATAGACATTAATTTATGTCAAGGTCACCTACATATAAATTTATATGCACTTCTGTGCAATAGTTCTTGAGATATAGCCTTCCCTGAAACTGCTGAAATAGCTGTATAGCAGCGCCACCTTTTGAGCGATTAGCACCAGAAATTGATACACTAATTTATGTCAAGGTGCATCTGCATATAAATTTATATGCAATTCTGAGCAGTAGCTCTTAAGATACAGTCGCCACAAATTCTTGTGACACACACTCACATGCATTTTTTAAATATGGTCAAATCGTGTTCTGGACCTCTCAAAGCATGTAAACCCATTGAAAACTAGAAGTCGAAAATTTTTAGGAATCCAATTCTCTCTTCCATTGAATATAGAAAAAATTAAAAAGCTAACTGAAATTTCAATTTAAAAATACATTATTATGTGCCCCCTCCCCCTGTTAAATAATGTGTGTGCAAAATTTGGAGCCGATAGCTCAAAGGATAAAGGAATGTGGCGCAAACAAACACACAAACACTCAACTTTAGCAGATATTATGTAAAATATTACTATTTATCTGTAAAATGCCTGAACCATCCCTTTTCCGTTATATATAACTAATAGCGACTTGCGCCCTCCGAAAATCCAAGGTATGCGCCCTTCCAGAGGACCCAGTCCGCTCCTGATCACTATGGACATGTTTTTGCACATGTGCACATCATCATCAAATCTAATAGAAAATTTACTTATCACATCATACTCATAGCACATGATTCTTAAAAGTTTTATATATGGTGCTAATAACAAATTGGACATAGAGGGCTATCTAGCTTTTTTTTTTTTTCCATTGCATAGGGAAAAATTTATATATAGAATGAAACTGTTTAATTACTTCATGGTGAGATCTTAGAATGCTATTTTTTCAGCTGTTTTTCACCATTAATTAATACTGTTTTATCTTATCAGCTGATGATTATTTTAGAAGCCATTTATTTGGCAAATTATATGCAATATTTCTGCAACTGATTGCCAAAATAAGTGACTATTTCACTAGAAAGGGACAAATTTTATATTTAATTGCAACTACTTACTGAAAATAGGCTATAATTTTTGTCCCTATGTATTCAAATTTGTGTTTTTTTTTTTTTTTATTCCAAAGCTGATTTCTCAAAATACGCGATCTTTGCGATCGATCGACGAAATACTCGATCATTTCAGCGCTAACTTGTAAAAATCGCGCTATTTTTCAGATTCCTGAATTTTCACGATCAATCGACGAAATACGCGATCATTTCAGCACTAACTGTTGGAAATATTCCAGCTCCCAACTTTTCCAACGCCATTACTTTGGCAGATAATTTTAAAGTCATACTTAAAAAGGAAATTTAACCTTTATTAATTGCTTAAGTTTTATTAAAAATAGTAATCAACTTAATTGTTAAAAAGTTTATTCATTACTTATTAAAAGGTTTATTTTTATTAATTATATAAATGAAATAGTTTATACCTCTTTTATTCACTTTAAAAACACTTACTGTGCAACCGCGAAAAGAAGGCACACGACCTTGGAATAGTTCATTTTGAAGAAGGGGCGGCCGAATGAAATGCAAATGATGCTTGGCGGCAGTTCTTTTCGCCAAACAATTGTTTGACTTATCAGCTTCTTTGGCACCAATACGAACAGTCAAAGAGTCATTTGTTGCTAATTCAATAGAAAATTGCTAAATTTTTGTCAATTTAAATATTGTTTTAATTATTTCTTATAATTTTTTTTTATCAGATATGCAGAAAATCGATAAAACAAAATAGCTTTAAACATTGCTTATAATTTGTGTTCACATGTATGTTTATTTTTAGTACTTAAATTAATTGAATCCCTAAAATTTACTTGTTTAGCTTTTAACTTCTCAAAGTATACGTAAAACAGTTTCTTTTTTTTTTTTTTTTTTTGTAAATATTCACTATTATGGTTAGTTCAATTATTTAAATCTAAAAATATATCATAATTGAATGTTTTGTAAATATTAACTATCGTGATTAATTAAATTTCTTCCTTTCTACTTTTATTACAAACATTATATGATTATGTCATGTTATTTAATGACAATTACAATAATTAATTTAATGCTTATTTTATCAAAACTGTAATGGTATTAATCATGGTTTCTTTTATTTCATACATTGTAGAAAGAAACTTTTTTAAAGTTTAATTAAGTTACTTCTTTCATCCCTTTCTGCTGATAATGATTGCACTTAAAAATTACTTCTCGGAAGCCATTAAGATTACTTTATTTAAAAAAATCAAAATTTCTTTTTGAATGTTATTTGATCGACGAAACTTTAAAATTTGTAAACAATAGTACCTCCGAACTCTTCTTTTAAATAGCAATTAAAAATACCTCCAAACATTAAGTTTATCAACAACTTCAAATTTTAATTTCACACTAAGAAACGGGCTAACAACGCCAAATCTGGAAGCCACTCTACTCTGTGTTACCATGGAAACACAACCTCTTACCTTATTTCATTAATGGAATCATCTGAAAACACGTGAGTCGAGTGCCAAGTTATCGCGGGTGTACAATACCTGTTTAACGCCGGTGTTTGTTTTGTTTTCGGTGTGTTCCGTGAATGAATCATTTGATTCATTCACGTTTCCGGCGATATGCCGCTATTTTTGCAACGGCCTCAGTTAGCAGTTGCAAGTAACGTTGTTGCATCGTGTAGTCGTTCAACGGCACATGCCGATTCACCGCGAATATGCAAATCTTCATAAAATGAAACCTATAAATAGGGAGGAATGACAGTATGTGCTCTCGGCGGCTGTCAAGCATAGTCGCGATGTTTTTGTTGCAGACGCAGGTCGTCTTGCCGTTTTTCCAGTTAAATTATAATTTCATTTCGTTTAATTCTTTTTAATTTAAACTGTTAAAGGAACAGTTCATTTTTAGTATAATAATAGTAACGATGAATGATTAATAGTTGAATTAATAGTTTAAAAATGAATGTCAGGTGTTAAATTTTTCTTGATCAATTTAATGATTAGTTTGAAAAATGCTTAGAGCTAAAAGATCGATAGTTTTTTTTGGAAACGCCATATAAGTTAAATTATGTTTTTCCTTCAAATATATTCAGTGTGATCGGTGCTCATCAGTAGCTGCATCCTGCTTTGTGATGTTTTTTTGGAAATGTTTATCTTCACTGTGTTGGTGTAAAATCTTCAAACTCTGTAAGTACTTTGAATCTTTTTAATAAGCTGCAGATTTGGATACCACTTTAGATTTAAACACCATATGTGTCATGGTGTATGTTCATCTACCTAGATACCTTTTGAAGCAGCAGATATTGTTAATATTTTGACTTGTGTGTTTTTTGTATGAATCTTTCAATAATTTGTATTTAAATAGATTCATTCACATATATATATTTAATAATTCTTTTTCTGTTTATATATATATATTTAAAGCTATAAATAAAATTGAAATTTATTTTAAAACTTGTGTATTTCCTGTGCCACTCACACACATTGTTAGGATCAGGTAACGTTTTTCCACTGTGTATAATATAACTCTTCTTTAATTTTTCTTTATGTTTGTATGTTGAACTTTTCAACATTTACAACACTAACTTATAAAATTCGCGCTATTTTTCAGATTCCCGGAATAGCAAATAATTTTGAGACTCATCGTCGAAATAGGCGATAATTTCACCACTAACACCACTAACTGAAAAAATTCGCGCTTTTTTCAAAGCAGATTCCCGAAATATGTAATATTGCCAATGACTGTCGAAATACGTGGTCATTTTGGCGCCTTTTTTTCTTTCGATCTTTTATAAGTTAGCTCTTAAAAAAAAAAAAAAAAAATTATATTTTTAAAGCAGATTCAATAAATAGACAATTTTGCGATCGATCGCTGAAATATTGTAATAATTTCATCGTTAATTGATAAAATTCACATTTTTTTTTTTTTTTTTTTTCCCCAAAATAGATTTCCGAAATAGGCAATAACTTTGCAATTGATCGTCGAAATACGCGACCATTTCCCGATTAATTGATAAAATTAGCACTCTTTCAAAACAGAAATTCCGGAATTTTTGCTATATTTTTGCTACCAACTGCCAAAATACGCGATCATTTTACTGCTAATTAATAAATTTTGCGCTTTATTGAAACAGGTTTCCCAAATATGCGGTATTTTTGCGACCGATCGCCGTAATATTCGATTATTTTACTAGTTAGCTTATAAAATCAGCGCTGTTTTTCAAAGGGAATTCCCAAAATAGGTAATTTTGCGACCTACGCTGAAATACGCGATTATTTCCCTGCTAATTGATAAAATTCACGCTTTTTTTTTTTTCAAAGTAGATTCCTGTGATAATATTGCAAGTGATCGCCGAAATAAACCACCATTTCACTGCTTGCGGAATTTTTGATGACAGATTTTTTAATTTGGATGCGAATCTCGCCATTTTGCGAGAACGAATTTCGGCTCTAAACAAATTCGATGACTAATCAAAGAATTTCACTTTTCAGAGAAAAAAAATGGAAAGAGTTACTAGTTTTTGAAAAAACAAACAAACAAACAAAAAAAAAAAACAGGAAATTTGCGGCTGGCGAAAAGTTCTAACCCTTGTATAGTATAAGATATTAGTACATTGTCTTAAATCTATTTAAATTTTGTTTCTATATAAAACGATCGACTTAAAAAAATCGGCTCTTGCAATTAATATTTTAACGATTTTTGGCATTTAGCCGAGCATCGATAAAATTTTCATGGTCAGTTAATTGTCCATAAAAACGGACTTTACGGACCAAGTAGCAAAAAAATGGACATTTACGGACTAGAAGCAAAAAAACGGACCAATTCCCCCAAAACGGACCTAGTGGGAGCCCTGAATGTGTAAATTCATTGAAAACCGGAAATCAAAAGTTGAATTTTATACTTTCTTCTTATATATGTAAAAGATATATGCAAGCGAAGTGTGACGTCACTAACTGTTGTTGGGGCCAAGTAAAAGATTTTTTATGTTAATTGTCCATTGGATTTTTTGTAAAAAAAATATATTAAAAATTGAGGAAAATTATTTTTCGATTTTAATTCCCACATTTGGGTATACAGTTAAAGATCTTTAATCCGCTCACCTTGGTTCTAGAACTTGTGCGAATTATAGTTTTTTGCAAATTATAGATCAATGATGACGTTTCCTCGCTATATGAATTAGTATAAGGTATATAAAACAAACTTTATTTAATGACGCTAGAATTAGAATTGTTTGTTTTATATAATGTAATGAAGGTAATACTAATAAATATATAAAACAATAAAATTTATTAACCGTTTAAACGCCGAATTAAGAAAGAATAGTCCCAATGACTTGAAATTTGGTTATTATATTAATTAAGAGTATATAAATACAATAAAGTTTTAAAATTAGGTGAAAAAAATTTTTGAGTGTGTTTTTAGCCATGTTCCATTATTGGAACATTGGCGTGTTACATGATTATTTTTTGCATATTTTTAAAAGTTCATGAAAATAGTTAATTTAAAGTCTAATAATTATAATATCTTCTTAATATTAACTGTTTTGTTTATTTATCTTTAAATAATGAACAATTAATAAATATTATGACACTATAGATACATTAAAAGATAATTATAAATGATACTCACATAATTTCAGCGACTGTGATACGACAGAAAACATTTTTCATGCAGTCGCTTTTCACAATGAAAACATTTTTTTGTAGTGTTCTTTTTGCAAACAACACAACGACCTTGAGACGTAGATATTATATAATGACCATCAGATTGTCTTAATTCAACTTTTAAATGACTGCGAGGTCCAGGATGTTTGGTAAGACGCTCTTTTTTCCGCAAAAGATTCATCGTCAACTGTCTTCTAAATTCCAAATGTGATAGTTTTTTAGAGTTTGCATGCACTTCGCAGTGCAAATTCCAACTAGCTACAACTGCCATGTTTAATGCGTTACTAAATAGATTCCACCACCATTTCTTACTTCGCAACTGAGGCCTGTAACTAGATAAAAGCTTATCTAAAACATCTACTCCGCCCATTCCTTCGTTGTATTTTTTTATTAGATTTGGCCGAGGTACTTCAATATTACCTTTTTTTGCACATGAATAGCGTTTCACACTACCTATAGGCTCATGTGTGTAGCAGTTTGATGCTACAGTCACTACCGCGTTATCGTTCCAGCTGCAGATATAAACAGATCCGTCAGATCGGAAATCAAAACTTCCTCTGTCTTCTTTGGTAAGTTCTTTTTTAGATTTCATAGGCATTTTTGTGTACGATTTTCACGAATTGTTCCCGTTGCTCGCATTCCTTTATGGGATAATTCCAACAATAAATTATAAGACGTAAAAAAGTTATCAAAATATACTTCATGATGTGAGTTATCTCCAACAACAGATAAAAGCTCATTAACAACTCTCGGTCCGAGCTGTCCAGAAATACTATTATCTGATTCTGATTTTTTCCCAGAATATATATCCATTGCATATGGATAACCTGTTGAAGAACATAACATCCATACTTTAAAACCAAATCTGATCGGTTTTCCTCTTATGAACATTTTGCATGAGTGACGACCGTAGTAAGGAACCATTGATTCATCGATACTTAACTTCTCATGCCATATTCCAAATTGTTGGAAATTTTTGGACAACTCTTTATAAATCGGGGCTATTTTACCTAATTTATCACCATTTTCCAACTTATTGTTATCCATTACATGAAAAAATTTCTTGATATTTCTGAAACGAGTGCGGGGCATAACAGTTGGAACTATTGGAACACATGTATCTTCCGCAGAATTCCAATACATATCTTCAGTAGGAACTGAATGGTATCCACTTAGAAGAAGAAGACCAAAAAATTGTAAGATATCATTCTTGCAAACATCAATTGTTTCACCTTTTTGCAAAGCATAAAGTGACGTCATATCCGCAAGATATTCGACATATTCTTCAGGAAAAAATTTATGAAATATATCAAGAGGAGTGCAGTCCATGAGTTCTGGAAATTTATGCAATATTGGTACCGGTTTTTCAAATTCTGTTGGATTATCGAATTTCACTTTTTTTTTCCATTTTACTACAGGGTTTTCAGTTTTTCGTTTCTTCTTGGCACTTGGACCCGGTTTCTGAAATTCCTCTTCATTTGGAGTACTTACATCTTTTTTTAAAGTGACGTCGACCATTCCACACACATCAAATGGCGTAACAGCGTCTAAATTATTGTCATCAATATCTTCTTCATCGGTTATATCACCACGTTCATCCGGCTCTAACTGGCAAATATCTACATCTTCCAAATCAGAATCCGAAAGAGTTTCTAGAAAGGCCACAGCTTCTTGTACCGTGAGGCATCTTTTGGACATGATGTTAAATTTATGAAAACTTTATAAATGAAACACATAGAAAGCACACATGCACCTTTTTCACTGTCATCGAACAAAACTAATAAGAAAAACGCTATCTGAAAGGAAACTGATAACTATTTCAGCAAACATATGGAATAAGACACCTTTTATGTGAAACTGCACTTGTCTCCAAAGGCACAGGTGAAATCCCCCCTCCCCCCCAACACACACACATATTCAGCCACCTTATCAAAAATAATTTCTTTCTATTGTTATGACTTTACTAAACTGAACATCAATGTCAAGGGCCAATACTATAATCCTTTCGAAGTTTTGCAGCTTCCATTTGAAAACAGTATTATCTTGTACCTGCTTATTTTTCGAATTTTAGAGGACAAAAGAAGTCTAAATAATCCCTCACTTTCCCCCTATTATCTCTTTTATCTGTTTACTTTCTTTAGAAAAGTTACTATTCTTATCAGAATGCAAAAGAAAATAATGTTTGCAATATCATACAATGCTTTGCACATAAATGAAAAATGAACTCTCGAAACGCCAATGTTCCAATAATGGAACAGAGACATAAAAACGTAAATTTTACCATTAAAATTTAAAAATAAAATTTTGCTTTTGTTGTATTCCCGTAGGATATGTTTTCTAATGAAATATTTTAAAGTATTGAGTTTTTTCAATTTAAACTGGAATTTTGGTAAATTTAATTGTAAGAGAGTAAAATTGACAAAATATAGTAAAATTCAAAAAATCGTAAAAAAATAAATAATTATCTAAACAGAATAAAACTTATTGTAAAAAATACTTTATAATGTCATATTCAATTGTATGTAAAAGTGATATTAATAAGAGTTTTTTTACATGTAAATTTTTTATTTTAAAAATCATGTTCCATTATTGGAACATTGGCGGGTAAACGGTTAATGAAGTAGAAGCAATGTATAATTTAAACACTTAAGGGCCCTCTTTACTCACCGCCGACGGAAGCCGAAGCTATTGTTATTCTATGGGAAATTTTTCTTTACAAATAACTTATTAACTGATACATACTTTTAAATTCTGTTTTCACATTCTGAAAATTCCCAGCTGTTAAATTGACGGACCTTTTAAAAAAAATATTTTTATATATTATTTTGAAGCTGCAAAATACGAATTTTCAATATGTGAAATTTTTTCATTTTGCAATTTTAAAATAAAATATTAAACATTGAAAAAATACATTTTTAAAAAAGGTCTGCCAATTTAACAGTTGGGAATTTTCTGAATGTGAAAACAGAATTTAAAAATATGTATTAGTTAATAAGTTATTCGACAAAAAATAATTGAAACTGGTCCACGTTAGAGAAATATTATATAGATTATGTTACGAGGGTTGCTATTTATATTTCTGGCCTTGGCAACAGTAAGTGTTGCTGGGCGACCGCAGACGATTTTAATCGAAAGTTTGATATTTTTAAACGTAAATTCAGGAGACGATTTACCATTATAGCTTTATTTGTGTTGTTGACAGTAAATTGAAAAGTTCTTCTCTTTCAAAAAATGGAATTGAATCGTGAAAATTTTCGTGCGATTATTTTTCATAACTTTCGACGTGGATTGTCAAGACAAGAGTGCTTCGATGAACTTAATTCTTTATACAGCGATAAAGCGCCATCCTACAGCACTGTAAAAAATTGGTATAATGAATTTAATCGTGGTCGATGTTCGATCCAGGACGAATCCCGTGCAGGTTGTCCAAAATCCGTTGTTGTGCCAGAAAAGATCGATGCTGTGCGTGAACTGATAAAGCAAGATCGTCATGTGACATACCGTGAGATTGAGGCGTCTTTGGACATTAGTATGACTAGCATCAATAAAATATTGCATGAACATTTGAGCGTAAAAAAAATTTGTTCGCGTTCGATCCCGCATAATCTGACAAACGCTCAAAAAAAGGCTCGTGTCGATTGGTGCAAGGAAATGTTGGAAAAATACGTTCAAGGTACATCAAAGGCTGTGTATAACATCTACACAGGTGACGAATCATGGATCTATGCATATGAGCCGGAAACAAAACAGCAATCAACTGTATTCAAAGGCGAGGCAAAACCAACAAAAGTTGTTCGGGGAAGAAGCACATCGAAACAAATGATTGCCTGTTTCTTCGGCATTAACGGTCATGTGGCAACAGTGCCGTTAGAGCAACGCAGGACGGTCAATTCTGAATGGTACACGACCATTTGTTTGCCAGAAGTCATCGGAGAAATTCGAAATAAGCAGAAGAACAGGCGAATCATTCTTCATCATGACAATGCGAGCTCTCACACATCGACTCAAACAAATGCATTTCTGTCTGAGCGAAAGATCGAACTGATGGGTCATCCGCCGTACAGCCCTGATTTGGCACCCAATGACTTCTTCTTATTCCCACACATCAAAAATAAATTACGTGGACAACGATTTTTGACCTCCGAAGAAGCGGTTGATGCATTCAAAACGCATGTTTTGGAGTTACCTCAATCGGACTGGAAAAAGTGCTTTGAAAATTGGTTCAAACGCATGCAAAAGTGTATTGATCATCATGGAGAATATTTTGAAAAACAATAAAACCAATTTCGATCCTACATATTTGTTTTTTCATTATTAGGCCAGAAATATAAATAGCAACCCTCGTAGATGCATGTTGGAGGGTGTCTTGGCAATCCAAGACCATATGATATTCTAAAAGTTTCCTTGCTATTTGATATTGTTCAAGTTATACAATTTGTGAAAGATATGCAAATTGACAGTAACAGATTTAGTCTATCTGGATCTGAACTACAAAATGAACTGTCTTGGTCAGTGTTACACTTCAAAAAGAAAAGACGAAAAGGAAAATTAAGGAAGATAACTTTAAGAGTATAAGCAAAAAGGCATATGAAGTAACTGAAAAGCATTTTTTTTAACTAATGAAGCACAAGCAAGTTGAAAAATACCACTTAAATTTCACGAATCTCAAGTTGTAGAGTTCTGTTGAATCTACAAAATCTCGAGCAAGAATGCGCTTTCTGAATAGACTAAATTCTGATAAGACTTTAGACCAGATATAAATATAAAAGATTTGCATAAAAAACTTCAGACTGAACTTTTGCTAACCAGGCAAAATGTGAGTCCCTTTTGCAGCCCCTTCACAAAATTCAACATTGTAAGAAGAGATCCTTCACAAAATTCAAATTCATAAAAAGGGACCCTTCATTTACAAAATTCAAATCTAGATAAAGAGACTCTTCACAAAATTCAAATTTATAAAATGAGACCATGCACAAAATTTCGCTTTATAAAAATGATCCTTTTATTAGATGTTTTCAGTATTATTCTTAATGCCTTAATTTGGCTCAACAAAACTCTATTAACTCAATATTAAACATTGCATACAGTCAGAGATGCTGGGATTTTTTCTAGGCCTATCCGACTGAGTTTTAAATATCCGACGGGGTACCGGATATCAGCAGTCCGGATACGGATATCCGGAGGAGAAAATTCAAGCTTAAATTCCCCTCAGATGAAAATTTTGCGCTTTTTTTTTTTTTTTTTTTTTTTTTTTTAAAGATCAGTTGTAGCTTGTAAAGGCAAAAAAAAAAAAAAAAAAAAAAAAGCAAAAGTCGAATTTGGCCACTTTAGCAAACAAATTTAGCAAAAAGTAGCTTCGGGTTTAAGAGATATAGAAAGTCAATTTTAATTTTGTGCAGAGTTAGCTAGGATTTTCCAGAGTGATCTATAACATTCCCCCTTATCTTCCCCATAACAATAAAAAGAGCTGTTCATTGTTGTTCCTGAACAAATAATATTCATCCTCTGCAGTGCATATAACTCTGTTTTCATGACTTTTGTTTAATAAGTTGAAAATGTTTAGTAATATTGTTAGTCTTGGAAGTAAAAGGTATTAGATTGTTTCGAGAATGAGTGAAATAATGAGCATTTATTGACTAGAACCTGTCTGTTTATTTACAATCCACTTTTCCCTACACAAGAAAGTTGTTTTTCTGACCATATATTTATACTAGCAGACCCTCTGGCATCATTGTCTGTGCCATTACCTATTCAATTAAACGTGTCATCTACCTATTCGATTTGGATAAAAAAAAAAAAAAAAAAACACTTCAATTTATATAAATTTGCACTTTTAATGGAAAATCTTGCTAAAACACCTGAATTTAGAATTTCCCATTGCGCTGCATAGATATAGTCCCAAAAATTAAAATTACTTCAAATAGAAGTAATATTTAAATTTTTAGAAAGTCTGTATTTTCATTTTCAGATTGTTAAATAATAATAAAAAAATTATATATTAAAAAAAAAAAAGCTCAATTATTTAAAGTTTATGATTTTGCACATTAGAAAAACTGAACTTACTTTTAATTAAAGAATTTTAATAAATAATCTAAATTTTTTTTTTTTAAATCTGTACAGAATATAAAAATATAAAATAAGTAAAAAGCATTTAAAGAAACAAAAATATAAATTTGTTTTGAATCGTTACTTTCTTCTATATATTTCTTCTAGAAAGCATTTTATTCGTAAAAATTATCAACTTCTCATTTTTGGTGGATTTACGCATTTTGAGTGAACCAGAATTTTGAATTTGACCGTTTTTAGAAAATGTCTGTCTGACAAAAGTTTTGTGTAGCAGCTCTAGTTCAAGAGTTAATGCATAGAATTTCATATAAATTAATACATAGTTGCGCATTAACAACAACAAAAAAGTGTCCATCGACTTTTGGTGCAAATCACTCAATAGATGGCGCTGCTATACTGTGATTTCTCCCATTTAAAGGAGGACTATATCTCTTCTACTGTGTATTAAAAAAAAAAAACTGTCACAGGGCTATTATGAAATATGTTTATTTAATTTCTGTGCGCATCGGCCAATAGACGATGCTGTTATGCTGCAATTTTCCCGTGAATGGAAGAATTATCTTGGATTTATTTGTGTATAATTACACAAAATTTGGTATGTGAGAGGGCCATTTTTTATGAAACATCATGTTCATTCAATTTTGGTGCATCAGGGGTCTGTCCAGGATTTTTTTCCAGGGTCCTATTTTTGTGAAAAATTTTCCTATTTTTGTGAATTTTTCTTATTTTTGTGAAATTTTTTTCTGACATAGTTATTATTTTTATTTTTGTGAAAATTCATTTCACAAATTCTATCTACATACACATATGTATAGGTAAGTTTCATCTAGACAGTTTCAGGAGGGCGCTGTGCCCTGCTTGCCCCTTGACAGAAAAAATGGCACCCTTCTTGCCTTTAATATAAAAAAGTTGCATCCTTACTGCCTTTTATTGTAAATAACCTTCGAACTTAAGATATGTTATAAATATAAATAAATGTATAATGCATTGTGCATAACAATAAACAGTCGTTCATATATCAGTAACATGCAAAATTAAGTTGTAAAGAAAGTTAAAGTTTAAAACTTTTTCTTTTGTTTGTACTTAAAATCGAAATTTTAAAATAAGTGTCTGGCTTTTAAGTGTTAAATGAGCCCTTAAGAATCCAAAACTGCCCTCATGAATCTAGAAAATGCCTTTTATTTAGCAGTGCCTTGCCCTTTTCTTTCTTTATCTTGTTATAAGCCAATCAATAAAAGAGGGGCAAACATTCAAGCTATGTTTCACCTTCGAATACACATTTTCAGAAAACACAGAAAGCTAATAAATTAAAAAATAACCAAGCTTAAAACCTAATTATTGTTTGTTTAAATGTATTACTAGTTACTAGGAAGATGTGTATACATTCTGTTAAATAAAAAAAAAAAAAATCATTAAGTTTTTTTTTTTTTTTTTTTTTTTAAATCTTATTTTAGAGAAAACTCAGTTTGAATGTTTGCTTCTCAAATATATACAATTCCTTCACACATCACCTGAATGATAAATGAACAACTAATAAAAACAAAAGATAGCTTTGTAGGAAATATTAAAATACAACATAATTGGATTATATTAAAAACACTAAAATCAGGAGTAGCTCATCTCCTAAACACAGGCACTCCTGACTTATGTAATTTACTTTACCTTGTGATGCAGTGAAAATGTATAGTAATAGAAGAGAATGGTAAAGTTTAATTATTAGAAGAGAAATATCAAAAGAGATAAACAAATTTCACTCACCAATTCATTTCACTTACACAGCAGCCAAATTCAAATAGAGGATTTTATCATAATACAAAAGTTTTCTCCTAAACTTTTACATCAAGATAAAAACTAGAGCATATTTAATTATACTGTAAAATTACTAGATTTTCATTGAAAACTAGTTTAATTTTCAACATAAACAATAACTGTTATTTTTCAATAATTGTGTTTCCCAAATAGAAATAATATATTTTATTTTTTAGATTACTTCGTATTTTTCTAAAGCAAAATTCACAGTGTTTTTATTTATCTTTTCAAAATCTAACTTTTTAAAAGACAAGTAAAATATGTCATGAAAAATTATTTAACCTTGGTTTCTCAAATGGATCATTGGGAAGTAAAGTTTCTGCATCAGCTACATTTCGTTAAAAAAATTTTGTAATAGCATCGCAGCCTATAGCATCCGATGATCGTATTTTTTTAACATAATAATCCGAATTACGGGAATTTCCTCCCGTAACTGGCCTACCTCGCTTTATATTTATTGAATGGAAGCGATAAAATTACTGACAAATACGAAATTACGAAAATGCAAAACCACACATATCTATAGTCGCGCTACTCCACAAACCCGAAATCCAAACTAAACATAAACAAACACAACGCGGTAAAAAGATGTTGCCAAAATATTTATGTAATTTTCCACAGAAAAATTTCATCCCATCAAGGAGAGGTACGCCACACCCATTATCGTGTCTGACGTCATTCCCTAACTAATCAGCGTGAACTCGGCGAGAAATGAAGGTGTGGTTTTAGTGTCACGTAGTACCGATAGCGACTGGTACGAGAACATGTTTATATATTGCCGAGCAGATGTTTTTGCTCGCTATTATTTTATAAATGCTTTGTTTTTCCGAAAATTTTTGGAAAAGTTTATTTATCTCCGATTTGAATTTTGTGAAGGGTCCATTTTATTATTATGGATTTTTGTGAAGGGTCCGTTTTATTAACATAGAATTTTGTGAAGGGTCCGTTTTTTTAACATGGAATTTTGTGAAGGGTCCGTTTTTTTAGCATGGAATTTTGTGAAGGGTCCGTAAACGGACCCAGTTTTCCCCCCTAGACAGACCCCTGTGCATACTGGTCGATAAGTGGCTATACTATACTTCAATTTACCCTGTGAATAGGAAGGCTAAATCTTAACATCTATAACATTTAACTGCACTTAACTTGATATGCAAGATAAAAAGAGAACGAAAGCTGGTCTAATTTGGGTGTATATTGACCAACAGATGTCGCAGTTGTTCCTCACCGTCTATGATTCTCCACTTGGCTACATCTCACAATCTTTTGATTAAAATTGCACTAAACTCCATATCTAAAATCTTTATTGTGCGAAGCTATTATTAAGTTTCTTCTGTGCATGTTAAACAGCGTGTAGGTTTGTTATGAAGAGTGATATAAAAGAAAGTTTCATAATGGCCATAACATACTAAGCCATTGAAGCTTTTAGATTTCTTTTTTTTGCTTCTTTCTTTCATGTTTTCTTATAAATGTCTAAAACGAAAGTATTGGATTCACAAAATTTTTCTACATTTGGTTTTCGCTGGATTTACACATTTTAAGAGGTCCAGAACCTGGCTTGATCAATTTTTAAACATTTGTGTCTGTGTGCGTGTGTGTGACAAAAATTCCGTTCAACTGATGTCAGCCTTATTTAGGTGTATATCAGCCGACAAGTGGATCTGCTATTATGATTTTTCACAAGCTTATATCTCATCATCTATTGATTAAAACTACACCAAACTCCATATGTAAAATATTTATTGTGTGAAGCTATGGTTAAACTTTTGCACAATTAACAGTAAGTGCTGTATGATGGCCACAATATATACGTTTTCTTATGAAAATAACCAACCCTTCAACTATGGTTATATTAGTAAAATATTTTGTTTCAAATACATATGGCACACATACATTTTTTAGTACTGTAAAAAATGTGTAAATGATAAGTTTTTGTTTTATAATTCTGAACAAAACCTATATTTTTGTGACAAGTTGCAAGTGTAGGAATGAGTATGTTAGACTAAAGTTTTATTCTTCATCGCAATATTGCACAAGTAAATAGAATGCTAAATAAATATGTTTTAGTAAATTATATTTAAAATGTTTTTAAAAGAATAGTATATGAAATATGTTTATATTTTACTGTTTTAAAATAAAGAAAAAGAAAAGAAATATACAACACAACAAAAAACAAAACTAATGCCAGATATCCGTATCCGGCAGGCAAAGGAGCTCCGGATATCCGATATCCGGCAAAATCACTATCCGTTTCATCCCTAATTTTTTCTTAGGAGTGAAAATACTCCTTTATCTTTTCTGAAGGAGTGAATTTGGCATTATTAGGAGTAAAAAAAGTGGAAGGGAAAAAAGTTGATCTTACGTAAATTCATGCTAAATTTTACTCCTTTCTTAATAAGTTCAAAAATAAAATATATGTATATGAACTCACATTATAAGTTTCAATTATGAGTTCAAGTTCTATTATATGGACTGGCCAATTGTAATAATATTCCTTTCAGCATAATTTGTACAATTATAATATCAGAACTCAGAATAAGAACTTAATGTGACTCAGTTTATAAATTACAATGAACATTGAAAGATAAGGCCATACATGAATCTGAGAAATTCTATTATTGATGCTAATGTTTACAGTTTTACTCAAAATAATTTTAATTATAAAAACTTTTTATCCATTGTAAAAGAAGATATTAATTGATTAAAAAAAAAAAAAAAAAGGTATCCAGAGCATTGAATTGTAGAAAGAATATAAACATTTTCAGACACATTTAACAAAATACACTAAATTTACCCTTAAAAATACAAAAAGTGGAAAATACTCATGATTAAAATAAGGAGTATTTTTAAAAAATGGAAGATTTCACACAATATTTTACCTTTCACAAAAATATTTTGGTTTTTTACAAAAAAAAAAAAAAAAAAAAAAAAAGGGACCCAAAAATTAAAACCTAGATCCCCTGCTAAAATAAAAACTATAAAAAATTGTTGACATGGTACTTATGATTCCACCCAGCAATGCCGAGGTGGAACAAGTGTAGAGTAGTTTCAGTAAGATATTAGACAACAAATCACTATCAATGCCAAAAGAGACATTAGAATATAGGCTACAAATAAAACAATCTACATGTAAGTTAAACGAATTTTATCGAACTAATGCAGTAACATTTTGGTGGATAGATACTGTTAGATTATTTTCTAATTCTCACTTAATAATTTTTAGTTTTTTTAAAAACTTGTTTGAAAAACATTGTCGAATCTGCTAATTTATTTACTGGAAAATATCTAATATGGATTGTGAATGATAATACTGAAGTGTGAAGTAACAACAGCCTATTAAATTTAAATAAATAAGAAAGAGTAGGTACAATATAACCAAATGAACAAAAAAATAAAAACTTATCATAAAATGATTACTCTCAGTACTAAAAAGACTTTAATTTAGGATGTGAGGCCTATTTTTAAAATGTACAATTTCATTGCCTGAGTTTATTTTATTAGTAATTTTATAGGTATTTAAATTTGTCATATTTTTTATTATTATTTTTCTTGTGGTGATCTACCATCAAAAGGTGACGATGCATTTTGCTTTCTGAAAGTAACAGTCCTCTCATCTTATAAAATATAACTTTAAAAAAGTGACTACCATAGTAACATAATTATTTATATTTATCTGCAGCAATTTTGTATCCGATGCAGGAATGCTGGACCATGCCTGATATCACAAAAAAGTATTAGCAATTCATAAAATACTGTAAAATTCTGAAAGTAATCCTTTTCCAAAAGTGTAGTGGTGCTGACCTTGAAGATTTGATCGAAAGTAGGTTTGGATGAAACGGTGAAAGATAGATTTACCTGCCTTCCATATGTACACCTGGTAGTAGGATGGGTAAAAGAGTGGAGAGGTTTTATTTAAGAAAATGGAATAATTTCACTTACAGCGAGAAGGGAGGGGGGCTTACATTTGGGATTTTACTGTATGTAAAATTTGCATCTACAAAGAAAATAAGAATATACAACAAATATTGTAATTTGGAGATATAATATAAATTATATTAGTATTTTTAAGCCTGATATTTCTTTTTAAGATGTTAAATTAATCTGCAGAACTTTAAACAATCTGAAGTACTTGTTTGCTGCCATATTGCACTGTTTCTGCTACTGGAGTGACTACTAATGAGATTGATAGTTCTAGTCACTGATGAATTTTCCCCGTTTTACGCTTTACCTACTCATATTTCACACTAGACTTTGGCTAAGTGACTGCAGATTATAAAAGATTAGTCATTCATACATACAATACATACATTCATTTATAATACACAATGTGCAATACAGTTCTTTTCCTTAACTCTCTGAGAACCAAAGCGGCTCAAACGGCTGTACATGCAAAACCCCAAGGCCGGCGGCTGAAAGCAGAAACGCTGCTATCCCCCAGAGAGAGAAGGGCCTCGAAGTATTCAATCACTTCAGCAATTGTTAAGTTGACAGTTGGTTCCTCCTCCCTGTTCCTAAGTGAAAGCTATTAGTCTGCTAGGCAAAATTTCCCTGGTTCAGAGCAGAAAAGGGATATTTTATCAGTTTGGTAGAAAAATCATCGGTTATTTGAAAAATCATTTTGAAAGTGATCTATGATGTTTTTTAAACACATTTTATACATAAGTAACAACAGATATTTTATGTTTATTTATTTACTGTAAATGAAAACGTGTGTGTTATTTTGTTAAAAATTTATTCAAAAATGCATATTAAATATAACTATTAAAAAAGTTTTGTTTCCAAAAAGATAGACTCTTTTTATAGAAAATATACTTTGAAAATTTCTGTAATTTTTAATATATATGTGTGTGTATATATATATATGCATAATTAATGTATGTTTTTTCTGTAAGATTTTTAAAATGTGCATTATTTCTTTTAAGAGTTAATTAATTACCTTTTTAATTCGAAGCATTTTGTAAAAAATTTCTCAAGTTTTGTATCACAATCCCTACAGTAAATGAGTCATTTTGGATTTTTTTTTTTTTTTTTTTTTTTTTTTTAATGTTACATTTTATTATAGTGTACGTAATTCTTTTTAATTTAGTTACAAAAACGTAAAATAATTTTGGAAAACTCTACAAATCATTTTTGGAAAATTAAAATAAATACATAAAAAAAATCTTTATTTATTTATTTTTAAGGAAAGAAAAAAAAAAAAAAAAGAAAGAACAATAATACGCCGCTATATTTACCTGTGCGATTAAATGACTACCCGAATTTTTATTACCATGTTTATAATTGTAAAACTTCTTATGATGGATACAGTTTTAAATAATAAAATAGTAAACTACACTTAAATAATAATAATAATAATTAATGCAATTCTGACTTCTTTTTTTCCCCTGCCGGATAGCATTGATAAATACAAAGCCCCGTAAAATTCAATATTTTGTATTATTCAATAGTTAAATAATAGTAGTAATACCTCCGAAAAGCAAAAATAAAACATAAAATTGAGGAAAATATAAATTGTATATTAAATTCAGGTTCCCTTTTCTAGATAAAAATGATTTTAATTTATGAAATTAAAAATCTCTCTCTATATATATCATTACATTTTTTCCCCTGTATTATACAAAATATAATTCGTTATTTTATTTTTATCTATCTGCATGAAAATATCAAATGTTATGTTTGACATTTGGCTGTCACATAAACAGTAATAATATCTGTTATGATTATAATATCCATTGAATTTTTATATGATTTTTAAATATTTTGGAGAGAATAATACTGTACAAATTATGGAGCAAATTAGAAAATTTTAATACATTTTGATGAGCGGAGAAGAAACACTGTGAAAGAAGAGTTATGTAGATTGGATTGGATTTTGGAATAAGGCTGATTGGCTGCTGTATAAAGGACAAAATTAACGGTCGCCACCGGCCACATGGCGACTAAATAAAAAAAGATGGCGATTAAAAATTATGCATCGATCGCCACTAAAGTCGCCACTTTTTGTGATCATTAAAAGATTCTAAAAATCGAGCGACGATAGGCAATCGAAGCCTTGTGATTTCCAATCTTTTTCCATCCATGGCATAAATGTCAATGTTCATTTTAAACTTGATTTATTATATTCTACAACCTATAAAGAAGTAGAATTGTTTAATATATCTCACTCATATAATTTTTTGAATCCCCCCCTTTCCCTCCCCCTAACGATCTGTGATCACACAGCTTATAGAAAGCTTTATAATTTCTAATCATTCTCCATTTGCTGCAAAAATATAAATATCTATTTTAAACTTACTTTATTTGATTCTAGAATCTGTAGAGAAGTAGAATTGTTTAATATCTCTTACTCATAATTCTTGTAATCCCCCCCCCCCTCTCCAACGATTGGCAATTACATGCTCCACTGAAACCTTGCGATTTACAATCTCTCTCCATCCATAACATAAATGTAAATATTCATTTTAAACTTTCTTGATTAGATTCTAGAACCTATAAAGAAGTATATAGGTGTATCCCCCCCCCCCCCCCACACACATGTGCGCTTCATTTCAACTAGCAGTTAATGATCAAATGTCCTGCAAAGCACAATCTTTTTCCATTGTTACCTCCAGAGTATTTAATGTATATTTAACCCATTTAAGATATTTGACAAATGTGTGTATCAAAATTTGATTTGGCTTAAATGTGTATTTTTCAAAAAAAAAAAATGCGTATTTGCGTTCTTTTGAGTAGAAATCTTCCTTTTTCCTTCCCATTTTAAAGTAGAAATCTCCCTATTTTTAAAGCTACAAATTTGGCAGCTAAGTAAATTATTTTTAATGAAGCAGCTAAGTTTCCATATCTATACTTTTTAAGAGGAAATATTTTAACTCTATTGAAATAAAATAATTTTAAAAAGTGTGTCTTTAGAAATAAGAAAAAATAATAAAACTGCTAACTGTATTTACACATGACCATGTGAAAGGTTGTGATGATGATGAATCAGCTGATTTTACCAATGTAAACTCTGAATGATAACAGCTTATTTCACTTAAATAAATTGAAAAAAAAAAAGTACTACTGAATTATCTGAAAGATAAAAAAGTTTTTTGTTATTATATTACAGCCCTAAGCAGATTTTAATTTAGAAAGTGCAATTTAGGATTTTTAAAAAGAAAGAGCGTAATTACAAATTACAATTTCAGTGTCCCTGTGTTAATTTTATTATTATATGTATTTCTTATTTTCATATTTTTCTTGTGGTAATTATACCGCAAAATGGTGACAATGCTTTTTGCAGTCTGAAAGAAATAGTCTTATCATGTGAAAAAGTGGCCACTAACTTAAAAAAGTGGCTACTAATGAAACTGACAGTACCGGCCACTGGCCACTAATGAATTTTTCCAGTTTTGCCCTTTACTGCTGTAGGTCCTAGGCCTGAGGGGGGTGGGAGTCTTTCTAAAGGGTCCTATCCCGTATTTACGCAAGTTTCGGAGAAAACCACGGAACGGCTAGGCTGACGAGCGCGACCTGGGATCGAACCCGGCACCTCACGTCTATCAACTCTGAGTGCAGAGCCGCTCGGCCGCTGTGGGCCAAAGTTATATAGATTTACACAAGTATGTGCCCTCAATAAAGAGTGTCGTTGATCACTGTTCTCATAATACAATTATGAATTTTGACAGTTTTGTTTAGCATAAAATATCGTTCTATTCCATGCATTTGTCCCTAAATCTTAATATTAGTGTCCAATGTCGTTTTTATAAAAACTTCAATTATATAAAGAAAATATATATAAAGAAAAATTATATCACGAAGATTCTCTGACTTCTGTATTTGAAGCATGTTCAAGATTATTTTTTCTCTCATGCAAGTTTATTGAATTACCTTTTCGATACAAATACAATAGCATATTTCTTTTTTACATGCGCAGAAATTGGATTTATCCCCCCTCGTCTCGGGCATTTTAAAAATGTTGTTTTTCTTAAATTACAATGCTTAAATTTTTTTATTTCTTTATTGCGTTCTGAATATTATGTTTATACATTCTTTATATAAAGATATTTTCTCAAAATGGCACAATGAGCACCTTAAAAAAAAAAAAAAAAAAGCACCACAGAACTGGCATTTTAAAGTAATAAGTACAAAACTTTGATTAAATACCAGAATATTTGATTTTAAAAACCAGAAAATGGAAAAAATAAATAAAAATTAATTTCGATTATTTTTTACACACCAATGGTTTTATTTCTACTATCTTATATCTTTATTTATATTAAATCATTAAATTAATTATTTAATATTAAATATATTTATTTTATTCTATCTAAATGCTAAAGCAAAGAAATTGCTTCTTTTTAACGCATGCAAGAACCACGCTGCGAACCACACTGCTTCTGTGTGATATTTATTCCCACGGGAATGCGCTCATTAATTCATCAATGAAAGAAGAAAAGGGCTTTAGGCAGTTGCTTTCATCTACCCGAATGACCATGGCCGCACAAGAAGTCTCCCCGTAATTTACGTATGCAGACAAATTGACGTATAGCACAGTCACAATACACTGGATACGGTTTCGTTTCCAGAAAAAAACCCATGATGTTAAAAACATTTTCCTGACTAAGAAGAATGAAAATTAGATTCCCTCGGATTTTAAATATAGGGCATAAAAAGTATTTAAAAGAATGGAGAAAAATGCTTTTTTAACAATTCGCACCTAAATATTTGCATAGTTTAAAATTTTATTCGTGTATTTAAGAAATATTAATTGAAATATATGAAAGCGAGAAATTTTTGAGAGCGGTTTTATGTTAGAAAGTGCCAAAGACTAAAATTAGAATTTTGCAAAAAAGGGTGATTAGTTAATGAAACCTTGTCTCAAATATTTCAAAAAGTTCGATATATTATATAGTTATGATTTCTCGTCATTAAAAATTCACTGAATTCATATCAAATATTTTCGAAACTGCAAATATTTACAAAACGAAAGAAAATGGCTTCCCATAAAATATAGTTAACTTATGGCTATATCGTAAAATATGCCTTTTAAGAATTTTTCACCACTCCTTGATTTCATAAGTTACATAAAAGCTTTAAATGTAATTAAATAAAACTAACTTACATTGAAAATTAAGGTGTGTGCAAATGCTTTCAAAACTGGTAGACTTGTAGTGCTGAATTCGATTGTTTCCAATTCATTCCTGTCAAATTAGCTGTTAAGAGGGTTTTTTTTTTTTTTTTTTTTTTTAAGTACAACAGGTTCAATTCGAAATCTCACGGTTATTAACTATACAATAAAAAGTGTAGTTCATTCAAAAAAATAAATACCTTAAAAGAAAAAAAAAAAAAAAAAAAAAAAAAAAAGGAATTATTCCAAAAAAATCCCCGCCAAATACTGACAAAAATTTTAAAGTCTTTAAGGGGGTCATATATTAAAGATGTAACGTAAAATGATTTAGATATTGCGAATTTTCTTTCTATTCTAAAAAAATACTGATTTTTAATATAATATTTCATTAAAAATAAATAAATATTACCTATTTTAATTTGAAATTGAATTTGGAGATTTATATAATGTTCTGATTTTGCCTTGTGTTATATACTATTAATTCGTATTTAGTGAGAGGCGAAGCAGCGATTAGTCGGATAGAGTCCCGCAGGAGTTAATAAGCGAAGCTTAGAGCCCCCTAATAATTAACGTTTTTAAACTTGCTGAAAATAAAGTTAAAGTTCTAAATTAATATTTCTAATAAATTAAAATTAATGGAAATTTTTTTATTTAATTTAATAAAAAATGGAAATTTCTGTATGTAAACATGTACTTTGCAACAGAAATGTGACTATTAAAAAGTGATTGAAACTATAAAAAACTATATGTTGAAAGATTCTATGATTCCTGTGCTATCTCTCTCTCGCGTGCTTCTAATTTTAAAATTATTCAATAAAATTCAAATAGAAGATACCTAGTTGAAGGTAATATACTGAAAAGACAGGCACCAAGTTCTGGAATGGTGCTTACCAAATAACGTGACTAGCTACTCATAACTGAAGAGTTAAAGAACAACTAAGCAACAATTGAGAGAAAATATAAAATACTTGCGGAAAATTTGATTGCTAAATATATTTAAATATATTTCTTTTTACGTGGAAAAAATGTGCTTTTTTTTTTTTTTTTTGTAATTTAAATAAAAAGAAAAGAAAAGAAAATTTAAAAAGAAAAAGTACTAAAGGAATGGAACAACTTCTGTGTGGAATCCCTTGACGCAATTTGAAATTTGGCACTGAAGTAGCTCGGATATTTCTCATCAAGATTTTTACTTACGCAATTGCGATAACCATTTCAGTGCATCGCTAAAATGACAAAAAAAATTAAAAGCTGCTAAGGGGCCCCTATGCTAAAGCTATACTAATGAAATTCTAAGAAATACACATAGTTACCGATGCTAGGGAATGGTACACAGTTACTACATGTCTTTATATAGATGGACAGATTAAAATAGTCTGTAATACAAGAATAGATTAATCCTATTACTAAATTAAATTATGTTTAGTGAGAATTAAAGAAAACAAAATTAAGCCGTTTTCTCCGTAACGCAATTAAAAATTAATGTTTCATCCTCAGATAAGAAGCACACATCAACAAGGCATAAGACCCTACTGTTGTCAATATTTTTTGAAACTGCAAATATCTGTAAAAGAAAAGAAAATAACGTATCATGAAATACCAATAATTTATGGGCATGTCGGAAAATATATAAAGAATTTTTCGCCACATCCTTTTTTTGCAAATTATAAAAAATTCTAATGTAATAAAATATCACATTAAACTCAAACTACAAATTAATAAACGCAAATGCTATCAAAGCTGAAAGACGGAAAGCGCTGAGTTCGAGGTCGAAGTTGTCGATTCAGCCTTTCGAAGTTTTCTGTGGTATTTTCGATGAATACATAGAACGAAATACACGCAATTTTGGCCTAAGACCCTCCAGTCGTCAAAAAATGCAATATTTATAAAAGAAAAGAAAATGTCATCCCATGAAATACAGATAAATTAAGGACGTTTTGTGAAATATATAAAAAATTTAAAGAACGGGAATAAATACAGGCTAACCATTCCTAGAAAAGATGACACAATTACCTTTCACTTGAAAATATTGATCAAGAAGATAAGTAAGTTTCAGTGAGTGATAAAAGGGAATGTTTCCTGAATAATTTTGAATAAAGTTTTAACGTTATTCACAGCCTTAAATATGTTATGAGTATATGTTGAGTACTTAAGCGGGGAATTAAGGAAGAGAGTATCCCACGGCACAGGGATTCTTACCAAATAAAACTGTCTCAAAAATAAATTTTCGGTCACAAAATTGGAAAGCGATATTGCTTCTCAAACCTGGTAGACGGGCTGTCGGGTTCCATCTCTAACCGTTCTCGTCGACCTATCTGTTCAGAGTTGCTCATGTTCTTTTTTTTTTTTTTTTTTTTTTCGAAACACGCGTAAATATGGGCGAGCACCACTTAGAAAGACCCTAAAGAAGGGCATTCCACCTACAGTTCTAGGATCCTTGCATAGTCAATTGTACTTAACCCACACAATCACAACCCAACCACAAAAACTGTATTGAACTGTTTTTAAATTACGTTAAAAAATGTTTAAAAACCGTGAATATTATGCACCTTGATTTGTAATAATGTTTATATATAATATCAAAATGTAGGGTAACAGATTAACAGATTTTATGAATATTTTAGCAGTAAATATTAAATAAGATTACTTTATACTTTAATGTTTTATTTATTTTATTATTTATCATGCTTTTTTAATATTATTTTTTGAAGCTACGATTTTATACTTTTCTAAATATAAATAAACTTTACAATTTAAAAACCAAGAAATCTCAATCTAAATCTTAAATTGAAACTTAAAGTTAAATGATATATACAGATATGTTATTTCTTTCTTTCTTTTTTTTTTTTTTTTTTTTTTTCAACAATCAAATAACGTTTCTCGCGCTAGCAAATCTATAGTTTCAACAGAAATCTTTTTAATTTTTATTTATTTATTTATACTTTTTTTCTTTAGTTTTACTTTAATATGTATAACTTTTTCTACTAATATCACTGCATTTTTTACCTCACAATAAACTGATAAAAAGGAGCCGCTAATGAGCCTAAAGCATCTTGGGTGATGTCACTAAGCAGTTGTTCCCTATTGGCTAACCTTCGAAAAGATAACATAGGATTTCAGGAGAATCAGACTTCCTGACTTTTTGACAAATTGCTTCATTCAGTCAGTGTTTTGCTTGACTTTCAGAAGCGTTAAATTTTCAGCATGAGCCGAAGAAAAATTTTAACGCAAGATGAAATTGATGAAATACTTTTTAACGACACAGATGAATCAGATTTGGAAGAGGAAGATGACGGATGGGGTGAAATTAGCATGATAGAAAATGAGGATAATTGTGAGATTTCAATAATTGAAGAAAATGACAATGATGCGACGGAGAGTTTTAATTCTGTGGAAGATAAAGACATTAACTGGACTGACAGTATTGAAAATGAAAATATTAAATTAATTGAATTTAATCATTTTGCTGGACCTCAACATAATTTGCCTGTAGGATCTACCCCATTAGATTACTTAAAATTATTTTTAACAGAAGAAATTTTAAACAAAATTAAAGTGAATACAAACAAATATGCAGAATTTTGTGAAATGAAACGGGGAGTTGCAGACAGCGAATGGCGTCCCATTGAATCCACTGAAGAACTATGGGCCTACTTCACAATACTCATGATAATGAGTATAAATCACTTGCCTTGTCTGGCAGATTATTGGTCAACCAGTCCTATCTTAGGAAATGAAATGATAAAGAGAATAATGAGTCGAAATAGATTTACAAAAATTAAACATTATTTCCATCTATCAAACAGAGAAGAGGAGAAGAATAAAGATGATGCAGATTTTAGTTACACACAAAAATTAGAGCCTTTTATGACAGATATAAAAGAAAAATGTGTCAAAAATTTTGAGCCGTATCAAAGACTGTCTATCGATGAAGCCATGGTGAAATTTAAAGGTAGATTGGGAATTGTGCAGTACATGCCGTTGAAACCAGACAAGCGAGGTATTAAGTTGTGGATGCTGTGCACATCAAAGTTAGGTTACACAGTCAATTTTGATGTGTATAGTGGAAAAAAATCTAAAATGATAAGATCGTGCAAAGGTTTGGGGTATGATGTAGTCTTACATTTAATAGACTGTTTGAAGAAAAAAGGACACGATCTATATTTTGACAGATTTTTCACGAGTGTTGATTTAATGATTGCTTTATATAATAAAGGATTTGGAGCATGCGGTACAGTTATGCCAAACAGAAAGAAAATACCTGTTGAAATGAAAAACTTCAAGTTAAAAGAAGATCATGAATTCAAAACATACCAATGCATGGAATACCAAAACTTACTTTGTACAACATGGCTCGATAAAAAACAAATTTTCATGCTATCTACTAATTCCAAAGATCAAGTCGTCCCTGTCTGCAGACGAAAAGGTGCTGAAAAGGTGCAGGTCTCTTCTCCCACTTGTTTTGCAAATTACAATAAACATATGGGCGGTGTTGATCTAGCTGATCAACGTCGCAAATATTTTACTGTAAGCAGAAAATGTTCAAAATGGTGGATGTACTTATTTTCTTTTATTTTTGACACCGTAGTCAATAATGCATACATCGTATATTTAACATCAAATTACCCTCTACCAAAACAAACATTTCAGTTGTATGATTTTAAATTGAAAATTATAGAAGAACTTGCAGCAGGAATAAATTCTTCTAGAAAACGAGAGCCCACACCATATGAGAATGATTCTCATCAGCATAAGAGGCAAAAAATTAGTGGAAGAAAACGAACTTGCGTTACCTGCCGAAAAATGGGAAAAAGAACTGCTTCTGGTGGAAGAATAGAAAGCTCATGGGAGTGTGTCTCATGCAAAATGTGCCTCTGCAAGAATTGTTTCAATTAAAAACATTTGATCATGCTACTTTACTTCCTTCCGTTATCTTCCGTCATATTTTTCCAAAGGCCTTATTAGGCGCCAAAAACGGTTCTTTTCAGAACCAATTTTTTTTTTTTCTTTCTTTTTTAACCATTTACCCCATGATGTATACAAGTGTTCTCATGATAACACAAAAGCTGAGGGTAATAATAAAAAAAAAATAATAATAATAATAAAATAATAATTAATATTAATTGTTAAATAAGTTATTTTATAACTGATATATAAATTAATTTATTTATAAAAAAAATAATCAATAAAAAATTACTTACTTCTTGTTTAAAAATTGTAAACTAATACCTTCTAAATTTAATGCGTTTAATAAAAGGAAGTAGTATTATTTTTTATAATACTAAAAATAATCTGGTGTGTCACTCCCACGACTTTCTCTTTCCCTGAAATTTAATATTATAAATACAGGTTGCAGATTAAGAGGCAAGATAACGAGTACTGTTATGTAAACCTGTGTTAAACAATTCAAATTAGGCTTCGGAAGAGTTTTATATGATAATTATTTCTGTGTGAGGGCGGCTACCGCCCCCTCAACTCCCCGTTTCATTAATGCACCTACATTTATGTAGAATTTAATTCGGTCATTAAAAAATAATTCTGTTTCTTAAAAATAATTTATTAAAATTATTATTTAAAAAAATTAACTTTTATGATAATGCAGATGATTTCCATATCAGAGAAGTAGTATAACACTAAAGATATATATATATATATACATATATATATACATGTGTGTGTGTGTGTGTGTGTGTGTGTGTGTGTGTGTGTTGAATTTATTCTCAATATTACATTTTTTTTTTTTTTTTTTTGTTAAAGATGAAAAAAAATCGATAACTTTATTTTAAATTACCGCAGATCGATGGTTCAACCATTCCTTTTAAAGGTATTGGCGAGCTCTTTTGAAAAACACCCATCATGGAAATTTACTCCACTCGAGGGGGGGGGGGCTTCCCCCCAAAGGGAGGGGGGGGACGAGGCTCCTACATACACAATTTTTTTTCCCAGTTGACTATCTCTATTACACAAAATATATATTCGTTCTATTTGGTTTAGTGCAATCTATAGATGTTTACTTATCTGTAATTTTCCCCATAGACGTAATGTATTTGAATACTTTTGAGTGTCCCTGTGCACGAACCATTTGCTTCATCTCAACGAAAAGCTTAGTGTAGCATCCCTATATTATACATATTTAGAATACCGAGTTTGGAATTTCTGCTACTATTTGTTCTTGAGATATGCTGATTACAGGCACACAGACAGACACACACATGCACACAGACAGTTCGCTAAAAATAAGATTTTCGTATTCAGGTTATCCCGGAACATGTAAGTATAACAAAAACTCACTTTCGAAAATTTGACCCTAAAACAATACTTTCTCGACCCTATGGATAAGAGAAAGTAAAAATATCTACCACCTCTTAAGGCGATTTATATATGAATTCTATATTACTTAATTTCTACGTTAAAATAATAGTAATAATAATAATTTTGTTATCCAAACCAAAAAACTCAACTAAATGTTTGGATGCAAGTCAGTTCTATTCACACACAAAGTGTGCTCATAATACAAGAATAATGTAATGATAATAATATAATAAAAACAGTTTTCAACGATTCGATGGATTACACTCTCTTGGAATAACAAACTCTAAAAAGCCAGATACCCTAATTTTAAAACTGACATAATTGTTTAAAATTTCTTTTCAAAACTTTACGAAATCATTTTATTCGAGGATCCAAATACTAAACCTACCAACACTGTAAAGAATAGAATAACGCTCTTTAGTTTATATATAAAAATAATTATAATAATTATAAACTTTCTTTCGACATTTTTTATTTCTATTAACTAAATTTTTTAACTGCATTATACTTATATTAACTACATTTTTTTTACTTTACTTCTTCTATATAACCGCGTAAATTGCTTTTTGTCGGAAAGTCGAGTGGTTTCACTCCTGATTTTTACTTTTGAAACTGTAAACTGTAATTATATTCATATATATATATATATATGAATATAATTACAGTTTACAGTTAGAGACGTATAAACGGTATTTTACTGTATATATATATATATATGTATATATATATATATATATATATATATATATATATACAGTAAAATATCGTTTATACGTCTCTCAAGCAACTGACGTGAAAGGACGTATTAATGAAAAGACGTATAATCGAATTAACATTTTGATTACTACAAATTTAATGACACTTAAGCAAAATTTATATGAAAATACTAATTAATAGTTTCTTAAGTTAGTAAATGTTTGTTATACTTTTTTAAAGACAATAATTAATTTAAAAAAAAGGGGGTTATAGAAAGTGAGAAAAATGATGCTATTAATGCATGACTGGGTACTAATTACATATATCATATATTTACATTTTTTAAGAACACATTTTGAATATTAATTATATATATTGCGTATCTTTAATAATAAGTATACGATTTATGTCCATGCAAATAATTATTTAATAACATTAAAAATCTTTAATATTCGTCTGATTTGCTGCTTGTCTATGAGTATTAAAATTTCTACTGTGAATTCAGTTGATTCTTTTGTTAGTATTCTGCGACCTTTTCTTACTTTCTCGATTTCAGATGCTTTCTAGGAAAAATCCGTCTTGTTTAGAATGGAAAATAATGAAAGGTGGAGAAATTTTTCGAATTTTAGTAAAGTAGAAAAGACGTATAACCGATATCAGAAGCGTATAAACGAAGTATTTTTGCATTAAAAGGAATTGGAATGAATCGGAACTTCAATAAAAGGGCGTATAAATGTAAAAGACGTATAAATGGTGCTTTACTGTATATATATACACAGAGAGAGAGAGAGATAAATAGATATAGGTTATGCCACTCTTATCAAATAAAATTATTTTTATCGATGAAGAATTATTTTTGAAAACACATCATTTTGCTTAAAGTAATATTTTTTAACTCTGAAAAAATTATCAAGGATTTATCATTATGAAATTCACAGCAATTTTAACCAGTAAACTGTGACCTATAACATGTGTATAAATTTTTTGCGCAATTGAAGAAGGCGTTTAGATGCTATCGCACTTTTAAGATTTTGGTCCCATAGACCATAATGATAAAGAATATTTCTTTGTGTCCCTGTAAAAAAACTATAAGTGCTAGGTTCATCAAAATCAATAGGGTTTGTACTATGGTGACTTACAATATGCGTACCAACTTTCAGCTTATTCGAACAAAGCGTTTAGACGCTAGCGTGTTCACTCACACACATACATACACACATACACACACACATACATCATCGTAAAAATAGTGAAAACGGAATCATTGGACCTTAAAACGTATAGAAACATCAAAATCTCAAATTCGGATTTTTGACATGATTACAATACTTTCCTCACTATAGTGTTCGTAAAGTAAAAATGGTATAATACCTAAGAATAAGTCAAAATTTTACATCCGCCAACACGGGAATCTTAAAATATATATATATTGACAAAGAAAAGGAAATACAGACAAATTTACAAGCGAAGTTTTACTTTCTGTGATGCCCAATACACAATCTGAAAAGTGTGCAACATTTTCTCTCATAATATGGTGGGAAAGTCTGGCTAATCTTTCGAAAGGGGGAATGCTTCCAATTACTCTATTCTTTATCGAAGATATCTTTTGAAATGACCGATACCCTGCAGCGTGTGCCACACAGGAAGCGGCTGCTTCCCCTACTGTATCTTTTAGAAAAACATAGTTAAAATAAATAAATAAATAAATAAATAGGCAGACAGATAAATCGATTGTAATCACTTTTTTACTAGAATCGAGAGTATAAAAAAGTGCATTATACATTTATTTATTTATTTATTTATTGATAAAAATTAGTCAATAATTAAATATAACTTTTCAAGCAGTTATGGAAATATTTATAATTCTTAACTAATACCAGTTTGAATATGACTGGGATTCGTATATATAAATGAATAATAAAATTTTATTCGTGATATAAAATGAGTGTATCCAATTTTTTTTCTCTCTCTCTCGCTATATATATATATATATATATATATATTTTTTTTTCTGTATTTTAAATTCAATTAATAAATTTTACTGTCGCATATAGAAGTATAAAATCTATTCCTAATTTATTATTATTTGTTCCATTTTTGGAAATCGCACATCTGTCATAATAATAATAATAAAATAATAAAAGAAAAGAAAATAGTTTTAGAAAATTAAATAAAATAGTTTTGCCATTGATTCTAAATATAATTTTAGAGACAAAGGTATTATTTGAAGTGATAAAAAAAAACGATATTATTTAACTTTCTAAAATTAATTTTTAAAAATTTTCCAAATGTATAATTTCATAGAAATGTCCAAACATTCTCAGGATTTCCTTATACGCAGGAATTTATTTGAATTATTTTAGTGAGCCCCTGTGCATGAACCACGCCATTAAAATAATTTATATAGCACATTATTTGTAGATAAATAAATATATAAATAACATGCTTCGTTGAACTTAAATAAGAAAAATATAGTATTTCAAACCATTCTGAAAATTTCTATTGAATTAAACGCGCAAAAGTGTAGGCAGACAAATGATTAGTAAATATCCTTGACACATAGACTTTATTAGTTTTCATATTGTCGATTTAATAGATATCCATTCATTGTCTCTAGGTTTCTTATGGTAAACTACCAGATATTTTACTACTCTATTATAAAAATGACCTTGCATAAATGTATTAAATGTAATAATTTAATCATTCGACATAAATCTAATATGTGATCTACTACACAGATAATTATCTTATGTTGAATCACTGTTATTCTAGTTAATTTTCATTCTAAAATAATTCTATTTAGGAGTTTCATGTTTCATATATGTTTCAAATTGAAATATTTCTACATATTTATCATACCTGTCATCATATACTTTTGAAACAATATAAAATGTCTTACAAATTTAAACCACAAATGCATTTAAAGACGATGAAAGGGAAAAAAAAAAGAATGATTTTTAGAAAAAAAGTATTTTTAAGAGTGAATTATTCAAAATTGAAACTTAATTTGATAAATTTATGAAAATGTATTCTGAAAAAAAAAAAAAAAAAAAAAGCGTGGTAATATTTATTGAGTCTTTGAAATATTAAACTTTTTCAAATTTTAGGAGCAAACAACCAAACCATGTTTTCTCTTTCGGACACGATTTTTCAGAAGACAAAAAATTAATAAATTAAAAATAACTAAATTTAAGCCTTAATTTTTTTTTTTATAAGTTGTATTACTAGTTATTAGAAAGATACGTAGACATGCTATTTTGCGTTGAGTTTAATAAAAAACAGCTAAATCTTTTTTTTTTTTTTTTTTTTAGAAATTACAGTTTGAATGTTTGTTCCTCATTTAGGAAAAATATTATCACTTACTTTCCTTACACAAATAAGTAAAACTGAAATTTCAAAGAAAAATCAGATGTGGCTATTATGAATATTTTCAATATCAAACTTGTTATAACAATAATATGGTTGATTTATTGCCAGGGTTTTCAAAAAGTGATATTTAAATACCAATATTTTTTAATACTAATATATATATATATATATTATATTATATTATATATTTAACACTAAACTTAACTAATTGTTGATGCCCGTTGATATCTATATTTTAAAAAATTCTATATAAAAATTCTGGCACTTAAATTTATCCTTGTGAAATCTTCGTTTTTTACACAGATGATTTATAGATGGTAATAAACAATATACCCTTGTAATAAACCACCACGATTTATTTAATAATTAAGTAAATTATAACGACTCATAGTAATAATTTAGAAAGAAAAAAAAAACGAACTTAAAAATGTAATGAAAATTGAATATTTCCAAATTTTACAAAGGAAAACCTAAATCTCGTTAACATTTTTTGATTAAAAAATTTTCAAAGCATTAATTATGTTTAATCAATATTTATTTTTTTTTATATATAAAGTTATCAATATCTAAAAAAGAGATATTTTCTTTTTACGTATCCTAACAATTTTAAAATACCTATTAAAAAATGAGAAGACGATCGAGAATAAATAATAGTAACCATCCAAATCCAATTATTTATTTAAAAAATGTATGAATGTATCGTAAATTTCCAAATATTTCATCATTTATTAATTTTTGCTATAAATTATGCGTAAAACTTAAATGCTTTATTGAGTAGTAATATGCATTGAACTAGCTAAAATATCTATGATTGTCTTCTCATAATTTTTCTTTTCTAACAAAAAAGTCTGACTTTCCTCTCTATAGGACTATGTTTTCTTATTTTTCCCTTCCAGCATTTTCCCTTTTAAAAGAAATCTCTTTTTATTTTCCCTCAAAGAACGACCGGTATCTTGAAAGTAGTGAATACAATCTCAGGGTTCACGCCTACCATCTAAAGTGGGGGTGAAATTTTCTCCGAGAGGATGGGAAAAAGCGGTCTTTTGACGTCCCTTCGAAAATATACTCACGGTTCGCAAAGAGTTAAATCCTTATATAAGGATGTGATGCACAGTGAAAAAGAGGAATGAAAATACAAAAGGAACAACATTCATTGTTATTTTACAAAACTTAACAATAAAAAGAATACATTTGTACCAGGTAAATAGGTAGGAGCTGATGATGGCAGATAAGCTTGGGAAGTATAAGCTGAAGCTGGATAAGCAGGATATGGAGTAGCCATGGTTACTTGATGTCCATGAGCACCAGGGACCCCAATATATGCAGTGGGGGCAGTTGGAGCACTTGCCCCTACTGCAGAGTATTCTAGAAAAGAAAAATTTCAAAATAAGATAACACAAAAATAAAAATACAACAAAGCTTAGCTAATGCTCATGGCTTAGCTTTAAACAGTTTTTTTTTTTTTTTTTAATGGTTATAGCAGCATGATTAAACTGTTAATTATTTTTAGAGTAATTAATTTAAGTATGTGTTTCTGTGTGTTTGAATTTAGTTTCAAAAGCAAATGAGAATAATTTATAACTGAATCTTAATTATATCTGATGAAATGGTATGTGGTACAGGTACAATAATAAAACGAAGTACATTGGAGGCAAATTTTCTAGAATCACTTCTAAGGGAGTGCTTACACTATACTATATGCTCTATAATCTGGCCCAGTTTCGAGTTAGTGGCTCTAGTAGATTTTGCTGTGCATTGATGAGTCAGTGAGTGAGTGGAAGTACTCTTTTATATACATAGATTTGTTTATAATTTTTATGGGCTACTTGGCTTAAAGTGGCTGTCGTGAAAGTAGAGTCTCCTTGGAGCAAAATGTCCTATCTACTTCAGCATCAAAATTTTAAAAAGTACCTAGGATTATTTATAAGTAAAGCTCTTTAATATAATGCTGAATTAGTTTTCATGCCAAGCGTACTATCCGTGCAAAAAAAAAAAAAAAAAAAAAAAAAAATGTATGTTGTGGCCACCACATGACTTTCTTCTATATTTTCCTATACAAATTCACTCACTAAAAATAATTTATTAAAATTATTATTAAAAAAAAAAATTATCTTCCATGATAATGCAGACAATTTCCATATTAGAGTAGTTGTATAATAACACTAAATATCCAAAAAAAGTCCATTTTATTCTCAATAAAAAAAATAAAAAAAAAATTACAATTTTTTTCTAACAAGGAAACATGCAAAAGTGCCGTCTTCAAAAAATATTGAAAAAAAAAAAAAATGTGATTCTACTCTTCATAAAACACCAGAAAGTGAAAAAAATATCGGCTGAAATGAATTATAGCGACCACAAAAAATTATCAAAAATAAGCATTTTTGGTGATTTAGTGCTGTTAGGCGATAATTTCGAGATTGCTGTGTATGAACAGAACCGTGCTTTGCTTCTCCGCCAAGTACTTAAAATCAATCGCCTAACAGTGTGAAATCGCCAAATATGCTTAATTTTGATAATTTTTTGTGATCGCTGTATTTCATTTCAGCCAATAATTTTCCCCCTTTCTGGTGTTTTATGAAGAGTAGAATCATATACATTTTTTTCAATATTTTTTGAAGACGACACCTTTTGAATGTTTCCTTGTAAGTTTTTTTTTGTTAAAAGTAAAAAAAAATCGATAACTTTGTTTAAAATTATCACAGATCTATAGTTCAACCATTCGTTTTAAAGGTATTGACGAGACCTTTCGAAAGATACCCATCTTGACGGGGGGGGGGGGGGGGGGGGGAAGCGATGCCCCCACATGCACAAATTTTTTCCCCTAGTTAACTACTACCATTATCAAAAATTCCTATTAATTTTACAATCGCACTGTTAAAAATAACTCACATTATGTACTTTCATAAGAAATTTTGTCCTACCATGTTGTTTATGTCAGGGTCCAACTAAATACCAAGTTTGGTTAAATTTCGTTCATTGGTTCATGAGATACAGCGTCCACAAAATTCGTGATACACACACACAGAGACAGACATTTTCTAAAAACTGTCAAATCGTGTTCAGAACATCCCAAAAACGTGTAAATCCATCGAAAACCGTAGTTCCCCATACCTATAGTATGATGGGGAACTAAAAGTACAGGATGTTATATAGGAGTCACAAAGAGGAAAATAAAAACACGTCTAAATGAACATAAAAACGATATAAAATATGCCAGATACACTACTGCTCTTGCTAGAGCCTATCAGGAAAGCGAAATAAATATAAAATTTAATGACATAACAAAAATAGTCAACTATAATAACCCTATGTATGCATGCTATAGAGAAACCATTGAGATAATTAAAAATCAGGTTGCCATTAATGACCACGAGTCTGCTAAGATCGATCCCCAGTGGCGCTACCTGCTGAAAGAGCAAGACGAAGCTATAAATAGCCAAGGCCCACTTCAACAAGTTTGCAATTGAGAAAGGGGAGGATCCTCCCAGGAAAAGTAATGATGAAGCTGAAGTAAGGTGCTCATTAATATATTTTTTAATTAATTGTGCTTCATTTTAAATTTAAGTTCTAAATAGCTAATTTTAAAACTTTATAGAAGATACAGATCACATTTTGCTTCCTCTCCCTCCCCTTTGTGGTAAAGGTAGAAATTAAGAAATTTGGTTGGTGGCCACTGGCCACTAGCCTTCATTTTTCTAGTGGCCACTTTTAAAAAGTTAGTGGCCACTGGCCACTCGCTGATAAAAGTAAAAGTAAAATAAAATTTTCTTTTCTTTAATTTTTTCAATGTTCAGTCTCGAAAAATCATTAAGAAAATAATTAAGGTAGTCAACTTTTTGAAACTCATCCACAATAATACATTTCTGATAAATTTTAATAAATGAAATAGGAATAGATTTACATAATTTATACTATGAATGTAAGAAAATACTATTCAATACAAAATTCATATGTTTAAAATGCTCTTTTGGTTATATTATTTTATAACAGAAAATTTCTGATTATATTGCCCCTTCACTATCCTGAATGGTGTGGGTGTCGATTTTCTACTTTTTCAAAAAAAAAAAAAAAACATCTTTGATTCATGAAAATATATTAGTATGTATATGTAAATTTAAAAAAATATTTTTTTAATAATACTTTATTTTGCAAGTTTCTTTTTCCTTTTTTTTTTTCTTGTTACAAATGAATTATAAATTAATTTTTCTTTAATAATAATGAATTTTTAATAATTTGCAATTATAATCCCCCTCTCTAACTGAATTTAGAGAGTGTGGCTGTAGATAAAATAACAAAGGGGGTGATTTCAAAAACTGTGGCAATCTTCTTATCCTAAAATGCGAATTCAACAAAAACACGCCAGGTGCACATTTTTGTTGAATAAAAGGGTTGAAAATTTCTTTCCCTTTCGTAAAAAAAAAAAAAAAAAAAGAGGCTTTAAATGTGCATTCCAACTTTCTTTTGAAGGACTTTTTTACTTTTTTTGGACGAATGTGAATTAATTTTGGACATTTGGAGACGGGGCTATTGAAGTGAAAATGCGTCGAATGACGTTTTTAATTTTTCTGCGAACTTAATACAATCGGAGTTTCAGCCGATTGATTATCGCACAAGCTTCCTTTTCGTCTCTTTCTCCCGAAAGTCGGCCGAAACTCTCATTTTGACATTTTTTAAAAATCGAAATCTAATACTTTTATAGAAAAATGGAAAAAAGCCATACGTTTTTTTAGTATATGAATAAGACTACCTGCCAATTTCCAGTGTTTACTGTTAAAATTGACTTCCGAAAATGTCTGTAAGTGGCGATGTTAGATTTGAGAAAGCCTGAATTCGAGACACACGGCGCGTTTACTGCGAAAATGCCGCCGCACGATCCAAGTTTGCATTGGAATGGGGTATTCTATAAAGAATGGGTAGAAGAATTTTAAGTGTTTACTATTAAAATTGACTTCCGAAATATGTTTGCAAGTGACGAGGTTAGATTTTAGAACAGCCTAAATTCTTTGCGCGGCACATTTACCGCGAAAAAGCCGCCACGCGATCCAAGTTTGCCTTGGAATGGGGTATATTTTATAAAGAATGGGTAGAAGAGAAGTGGCCACTGCAGTGGCGACCAAAGGCAATTTCTTTAGTCGCCACTTTTAAAAATCTAGTCACCATGTGGCGAGTGGCGACCACTAATTTCTAGCTTTACTTTGTGGACTGAATTTCTAAAATTTCAAAAATTGGTTTTTAGGTATTTGTGTTAGCTATATTTTAAAGCAAAATTTTTGCAGATACCTGTTTTTTTCTTTGAGATATGAAGTTTATTTTTTGCGAAATCACGTTTTGTCAAATCGTGTTCAGGACATCCCAAAAACCTGTAAATCCAATCCATCGAAAACCGGAGTTCGAAAATTTTCACGAATCCAATACTTTCTCTATATATACATATAGAAGAAAGTAAAAACACTATTAAAACGAAATCTAAAATTGACATATATTAAAAAAGGTTATGAAACAAAATTTGAAGAAATATGCTGAATTTTTATTAGTATTAGTATTTATTTTTGATAATGACATCATTTTGTCACATGCCTAAGCAAATTTAATATATATTTTTTTATTATTCGCGTGAAAATATATTTTTTATTATGTGCTGAAAAAAAATTAACTCGTAAACTTTTTTGGCAACAATTGAAAATCTAAATAGCTCCCCATAGCTTAAACCCCCATCAGATAATAGTCTTAATTCTACAGAAGATTTCATTAAACGTCTTAAAGAACTGAAAATTTACGATAACCATCAATTTATCAGCTGGGTCATTCCATGCCAAATGAACCAAAAATTTTCAATTTTCAACCTGACCACCTCAGATTTCTATGAAACTTGCAGGAATCATTCTCCTTGATGATATAAGTGAGAATATATTTTTAGAAATTTTTTTTATCTCTTTCGATTTTTTTTAAATAAATTTTTTTTATTTCGAAAAATCAGCATTTTTTTTTAGCTTGTGTAAGCATTTTCAAATTCAAATTTCTCAAGTTCTATAAGGGATAGAGAAGTTTATGACCCCTCATTTTAAAGAGCATTTTCCAAGGTTTAATTTGATATGCAACATCATTATGTTAGGTAAAAATTTTTAAAAATATTAAATTTTAAAAATTTCGAAGATAGTGTTTTTTTTTTTTATTATTATTTGAAAAATAAATATGTTTTTGGTTATCCTAAAAGCTATATAACCTGAAACTTTTGGAGTGGGATCTCTATGGGATCAGAAGTTATTACAAAAAACTTAGTTACTCTACATGTTAATTGTATTATAATTACAGTTGAATCTCAAAAACCTGGATTTGGCGGGACCACGGTGATTCCAGATTTTAGAGATTTATTGAAAACTAATTTTTTGTGATATTATAATAACATAGAAACTGTAATTTTGTGTTAATGAAAATAAATAAACAACAAATCAAATTGGTTAATCTATATATATAAAGGAGTAAACTGACTGATTCACTGACTCAACACGGTTGTGGCGATCCTATGGGAGATAGAGTCACAATTTTTGGTGAGCAGGTTGATTTTAGGACCCTGACGCTCACTAAGACGGGATTTTGCGAAATCGCAAAAAACCTTGGGGGGGGGGGGGGGGGGCAGAAGGCAAAAACCACCTTTATAAGCATAACTCGGCTCCAAATTGCTTCACGGTGAAGAAATTGCAGATGGGGAGACTAGACTTGAATACAAAAAAATCATTTTCTGCGATTTTGGAATTTTTGATTTTTAAGGGGGGTAGGGGGTAAAAATGAGATTTTCGGGGGCGCATAAGGCAAAAACACATTTATAAGTATAACTCGGCACCAAATTACTTCACAGTGAAGAAATTGCAGATGGGGTGACTAGAATTGAATACGAAAAAATCATTTTCTGCGATTTTGGAATTTTTGATTTTTAAGGGGGGAAGGGGGTGAAAATGATTTTCGGAGGTGCAGACGGCAAAAACAACTTTATAAGCATAACTCGGCTCCAAATTGCTTCACGAGGAAGAAATTGCAGATAGAGAGACTAGACTTAAGTACAAAAAAATCATTTTCTGCGATTTTGGAATTTTGGATTTTTAAAGGGGAGAGGGGGTAAAAAGGATTTTCGGGGGGAAATTTAGCAATATATGGATTTTCGAGTAAAATTCTAGCAGTAATAGCTCAAAGATATATATATAAAAGCCAAACGTCTTCTTGAAGGATTTGCAAAAATTGATTTTTTTCCGATTTTCGATTTTTGGGGGGAGTTACGAAAGGGCAAATTCGACCCTCCCCCTTTTAGCACTAAATTCGTCCGTGGAAATCTATAGGAGCTGAGGTCACAAATTTTAGTGTGTGGCTTATTTACGTGTGTCCAAAACCCATTGTAACGGGATTTTGTGAAAGCCCCCCCCCTTTACCCCTTTGGGGGCGTGGTGGGGAATAAAAGAGTAAAATCACTGATTCACAGATTCAACACAGCCGTGGCAATTCTATGGGAGACAGACTCGCAAATTTTGGTGAGCACGTTGGTTTTAGGACCCTGACGTCCATTAAGGCGGGATTTTGCAAACTATCTCCCCGCTCCCCCTGGGGGGGGGGGGGGGGGGGGGGCAGAAGGCAAAACCTCCCTTATAAGCATAATTTGGCTCCAAATAGCTACACGGTGACGAAATTGCAAAGAGAGGGGCTGGAATTGAGTGCAAAAAAAAAAAGCATTTTCTGCGATTTGAGTTTTGGATTTTTAAGAGGGGGGAGGAGGTAAAAACTATCTTCGGAGGCAAATTTAGCAAAATACGGGTTTTCGAGTAAAACTGTTCCAATAACAGCACAAAGATGTAGAAAATCGCCAAGAGTCTTCTTGAGGATATTTCCAAAACATCATGTTTGGTTTTTTGTGATATTCGATTTTTTTTTTTTTTTTTGGGGGGGGGGAGGGGGGGGGGAGTTACGAGGGGGCAAATTCGAGCCCCTCTTTTAGCGCTAAATTCATCCGGGGATCCTATAGGACCTGAGGTTACAAATTTTAGTGAGTGGCTTACTTACGTGTGTCTGACACCCACTGTAATGAGGTTTTGCGAAAGTCCCCCCATTTCCCCTTGGGGGGGCAATATATACCCGTTTTCAAGTATAACTTTGCTTCAAATTATCGCAGTAAGATTAATTTGTATATGTGGGTTGTTTATGCTTTTCCAACGCGCACAGTAAAGGGATTTTACAAATTTTCACCCTTCCCCCCTTCAAAGGCGGGGAGAGAGGCAAAAAACGCTTTTAAGAGTAACTCTGCTCCAAATTATCTCATAATAACGAGTTTTTGATATGTCGATTGGTTATGCGTACTCAAGACACAGAGTACTAAAGGATTTTGTAAAATTCCACCTTATCCCCCTTGGGGTGGGGTGGGACAAAATCATGTTTTCATGCGTAACTCTGCTCCAATCTATCTTGATGATTTTTTATGTGCGGGCTGGTTATGCGTTCCTAACACACACTATAAGGGGATTTTTGTGAACTTTTCCTTTTCCTACCTTCAAAAGTGGGGTGGGGGCAAAAACACGTTTTAAAGAGTAACTCTGCTCCAAATTATCTCAGGAAAGCGATTTTTTGATAGGTTGATTGGTTATGCATACTCAACACAAACTACAAAGGGATTATTTGGAATTCCGTGCTATCATCCCGTTGAGGGTTATTTAAAACATGTTTTCATGCGTAACTCTGTTCCAAACTATCTTAGAATGGCAATTTTTGATGCGTGGACTGCTTATGCGTATTCAACACACACCACAAATTGATTTTTTGAAACTCCACCCTACTTCCCCTTAGTGGGGGGGGGGGGGGGACATGTATTCAGTTAAGAGCGGGCCGGAGAGGGAGGGGCTAAAAAACACGTTTTAAAACATAACTTTACTTCAAATAATCTTAGAATCCCGATTTTTTAATATGTGGGTTAGGTATGTATATGCAACATGCACTATAAAGGGATTTTGTGAAGTGTGGCGAGTGGGAAAACTGCTATCGCAGGTATCGATTATTTTAACTTAGATTTTGACTGATTTTAATGATTTTATTATTATTATTATTATTATTAATGATATGGCATTTTGAGACTTCATTTCAATATAATGACCAGCGAAGCGGGCAAAGCCTGCTAGTTAAAATATAAAATAGAAATATAATAAAACACTTATGTTAAATTAAAACAGACATATTACACTAAAATATAATAAACTGATAATGCCTGCTAAATAACTGCTAATAAGCTAAGGAAAATTTTTTTTTTTTTTTTAACATTTCGATAATTTTTCAGTAATTATTTTTCACTATGATTTTTCCCCCCGTTTTATAACCTACCTTTTTTTGTTAAAAAAAAAAAAATAAATAAATAAATAAATAAATAAAACCTTTAATTCACAATCAAACAATATAAAAATATGTCAGATTATATTCAAATTTATGTATTCAGCATTCAATTAAACGAATTTTAAACTGCATTGCACAAGAAATATGGAAATAAGATACAGCTAAGTCTTATTTTAAAATTAAAATTGAAAAATTGTCTGAATTTTAGAGATTTTTGGATGTCTGGATTTTCGAGGTTCAATTGTACCATATAATATGCTTACTTGATAAAAGACATTATTTTGAAAGTTCATATTTATGACTAGTAAAATAGTAAAAAAAAGTTTTCTTCATGAAAATTTCTAACAAGGAGAGGTCAGGGTCACGACATGGAAAATTCAAATCGGGGCGAAATTGCGCAGGATTGTAGTATACTATGAGGGTAACAACATATTAAAGCAGTAGGACCCACTATTAACAAAATTTCGAGAAAAAAGCATTTAAAGTTTCAGTAATCTTTAAATACAAGTTATTTCGGAAGCGAGCAAGCGCCCCAGTGGTGTGATCTTAAAGCGCGAGTCTGCTAGCCAGACGACTTGGGTTCGAGGCTACCTCGAGATAACTTTTTTTTTTTTTTTTTCTTCTTTAACTTTTTATGTAATCTAACCTTTTTATTTATTTTTACTTTATTTTACAATTCAATTCAAAATTTGAAAATTTTAATAAATTATTTAATTTTCTTGAGTATAAAATAGCTTTTTCTATTTTTAATATTTATAACTTAAAAATACAATAAATTTCTACAACTTAAAAAAATAAAGTTTAGTTTTACAAAACCATAAGAAACAAGGAAAAACAGACAAATATTTAAATAATTAAAAAATAAGCAAGCTGTAAACAAAGTGTAAAATAGTTAGCAGGTGTTACTTAAATCTTGGTTTGAGCTTCCTGATTTTGTTTGAATGTGTATAAATTACGTAAACGCTTCTAGCTTGTTAATGATAAAGGGCAGGTGGAATTTTATTTTGTGCACAGAAGGATAAAAAAAAAAAGGAAATTGTTATCGAAAAAGAAACGATGTTCATTAACATTTAAAGATAACATTTCTTTACCTGTAATAATTTAATAGCATCTTAATTCTATACTATAATTTTTCAAGAAACTGTATTGATTGGAGAAGTAATTATTTAATTTGGATAGTAATTATATATGCAATTAAAATGATCATTTCTCTGTATTATTATTATTTTTTTTTAATTTAAAAAACAAAATGTACTATTATTTCAAGCATACCTAAAATAAAATAAAATATATTTCGATAAATAATCAAAAACAGTTTCTTTAGTTTTACCTTATTTTACAGTTAAAATAAAACTAAAATTTATTTTTTAAGTTATAGACATTTATTGTATTTTTAAGTTATAAATATTAAAAATAGAAAAATATATTTATTTTATATTCAAAAAAATTAAATATTTTATTAAAATTTTCAAATTTTGAATTGAATTGTAAAATAAAGTAAAAATAAATAAAAAGTTTAGATTACATAAAAAGTCAAAGAAGACAAAAAAAAAAAGGCGTCTCGAGGTAGCCTCGAACCCAAGTCGTCTGGCTAGCAGACTCGCCCTTTAGGATCACACGACTGGGGCGCTTGCTCGCTTCCAAAATAACTTGCATTTAAAGATTACTGAAACTTTAAATGCTTTTTTCTCAAAATTTTGTGGGTAGTGGGTCCTACTGCTTTAATATGTTGTTACCCTCATAGTATACTACAATCCTGCGGAGTTTCGTCCCAATCTGAATTTTCCATGTCGTGACCTCTCCTTGTAAGATCATTAAAAATTTGGTTTCTTTTTTAAATGTGTGTGTGTAATTCTACAAGTTTCAAATTTTTAACATTATAATCATTAGCAGGGTTGTTATTTCGTCCACTTTTTCGTCAAAAGTCCAGGACGCTGGACAAAAGTGGAAAAAACCTGGACGAAACTGGAAAAAACCACACGAAACTGGACAAAATAAAATCCACTGAACTGTACATGTTCAATGCATAAAATTATTCTGTTAAAACAATAAATTGCAATTTTAACTTTAAATTACAATTTTAGCAATAGAAATATTTTATTAAAAATTAATAATTTGATTACTGAAAAGCATAATTTAATTTTAATCACGATTAAAAAAAAAAAAATCATGAAGAAAATGCTAATTACATAAGTTTACAGTTTGTAGATGTAACAAAGTAAGTCTGTTGTGGTGGACTATTATAACATTATCATTCTGGATATTAAGAGAAAAAAAAAAGTTATTTAACACTATATCTAAATCTTTAAAAACGAAAGAAATAGACACAGCTGTTTAGTCAGAAAAAGATTTCCTGCCCAATGTTGAGTTATCTTCAGTACATAATGTTGGGGGGGGTGAGGGGAATTAAAATTGAAACTATAAACAGTATAAACTATCACTTTTGCATCCAATCCACCCTTAGAAATAGATATATTTATTTATTAAATATTGTTAACTTTGCATGTCTATTTCAATCATTCATGTCTATTTTGAAATATTTAAATTGATTTTATTCACATACACAGGGTTCAGGAATTTATTTTTTAAAAAAAATGTCGCCAACAAAAAATTCTGGTACCCAATAAAAAATATTCTCCGTTTTATTCCTTTTTTTTTTGGTCCATTTCAAAATTTACTTGAATATAGAAATTAAGATTCTATATACCAGTTATTATGCCAATTAAAAACTAATTATTTATTAGGCTTGAATGATTTTTTTTTTTTTAACATCAGGAAACACCTGTTTAAATTTAACATCATGAAACTGGTTTTATTATTTTCACTAAATCAATATACCATTGTCAATGATACATCATTACACAGGTACAACAATTCAGCACCAGGTCGACAGCATGCGCAGACAGGAGCAGTGTACGTACACCAATTCTCTAAAACGGTGAATAATTTAATACCGAGTTGTGAAACATGCACGGAGATGTGTAAATTCCCTAATTCAACACAGTGCCTCAAAAAGTGGTGAGAGAAGCAGGAATCAAAACAGCAAAAGTAGAATTGGAGCCTGATTCTGGGACCAATTCTTTCACCAAAATATATATATACATATATATATATATATATATATATATATATATAAAAAAAAAAAATGAGTTGAAAACATTATTGCTAGTTAAAAAAAAAATATTGGTCGCCAATGGCGACCGTATTTCACGAGCTCTCACATACACGTATTGATAAAGAATTGTTTTATATATATGGAAAGAATAAAGGTAATTTTTAATTTAGTACTCGCAAATAATTAATAGTGGACAAAACGGTATTTTGTCCGGGACGGTTTTAACCAGGTTTTTTCCACTATGGAAAAAACCGAACAACCCTGATCATTAGTGAGGGTTTTAAAAAAAGCTGGCCATAATTATTAAAAAAAAAGTTTGTGATTTGTAATAATGAAAAAATTTATATATATATTGATTTATAATAAATGCAAACATTTTGAGACATAGTCCTAATTTGTATAAACATGTACTGGATGTCGTAAAGCTATATTAAAGCTTCCTTCCAGTAATTTTAACTGAACAATGTATTTATATGTACAGTCGGGGGGGGGGGGGGGGGGGGGGGGGGGGGGGGGGAAACGCAACACCCGCTGTAATTTCGTTATTAATTGACGCAGAAACATCTAATAGACATAATTCAACAGGAAATTAAATGCACTTTCTGAAAATGTCGTCAAATTTTGAATTAGCGGTCATCTACATATTGAAATGAGTGCCAACTTTGAATTTTTCAATAGCAACACCTAATTTTGACTTCATATTCGAATTTCTGAGAGTTCGGCAGTGCGGAAAAGTATACTATTTGTATACTTTAACTTTAGTACTTATAGAGTTATAATCAAAAATGCGTTAGGGGGTTATCTGTAAATGTAGAAAAATAAAATTAAGATCTTATAACAAAAAGACAAAATTTTCATGTTTCACACCGGAAATTTTCAGGAAAGAAAGAATTATAAAATTTAATAAAACCATTTACATTTTCCAGTTTCTTAATTATCCAGAATTCAGTTTTTTAGATTTGTATATACTTCCAGGGGTCGATCCAGGTTTTAATTTTTGGGTCCCTTTTTTGTGAAAAACAAAATATTTTTGTGAAATTTTTATTTATTTTTGTGAAATATAAAATATTTTTGTGAAAAAGTAAAATACTGTGCAAAATTTTTCGTTTTTACAATCATTTTATGTAATGTTTAATATCAGGTTAATAGTTTCGTTGAGCCAAATTAAGGCATTAATTAAAAATAATACTGAAAACATGAAAACTTTTAATAAAAGGATCATTTTTATTTTAAAAAATCTTGTGAAGGGACTCATTTTATGAATTTGAATTTTGTGAAGGGTCCCTTTTCATGGATTTGAATTTTGTGAAGGGTCCCTTTTTATGAATTTAAATTTTGTGAAGGGTCCCTTTTTATGAATTTGAATTTTGTGAAGGGTCCCTTTTTACTATGGGGAATTTTGTGAAGGGGCCGCAAAAGGGACCCAAATTTTGCCTGGATCGACCCCTGACTTCAGTACTTTTTTAGATAATTTTAGGTCTATTTAATTACATTACACTTGCAATTGGTCCAGACAGTACTCTCTGAAAAAAGTGCAATATTTTTCAAGTAAAAGTGTCTATTATGGCTCTACTGATCACCAATAAAGCTTAAATTTTCTTTCGTAGGTGTAACATAATATACGAAATGAAATAATATAGATACAACACATAAACTAGATCTTTTCGGATAAATTATTGTAAGGGTTCATGAAGTAAATATTAAACAATTTTAATCGCACTACCAATTTTGGGTCAGTTGAACTCTTTGGAACTGTACGATTCGTTTTATAATTTCTATGAAAATATAATTTCTTAATTAACCCTTTCGCGACTGTTGACGTAGATTCGCGTCTTTTGAAAATCTGTAACTCTGTCAGTGGGCGTTTCTTTCGTAATTTGTGTGTTACGTATTTCTTAGATGTGTACTCAGTGTTCATATTTTTGCAATAAAATATACTATGGATAGAAATATATTCATTAGAAAGAATATAATTATAATATATATCCATTTGTAATATAATTGTGAATACCGAAAAGTTGTTCTGAAATATTTTATTTTGAGAGAATAACGCCTGTAGGCGGATCTTACAGTCAAAAAGACAAAATCCTGCGGTCGCAAAAAGTGTTAAAATATATTTATAAAAGTTAAAGTATATATTTAAAATATATAAAGTTAAAATATATTAATAAAATTTTAAAGACTAAAGTATCTTTAAAATAATAATCCTCCCACCTACAAAATAAATAAATAAATAAATAATAAACAATATATGAAGCAAATGACTAACTATGACGGTAGTTAAGAAACGATTTTACAAGTCTGTCTTGCATTCCAATTCCATTCGTTTTTTTCTAATAGACAATTTTTGCATTAAACCTATTTTTCTATTTAAAACAGTAAACCCCGCCTATTTAGTTTTCTTCTAGTGTTCGTTTAAAAGATTCAAAATTTATCACCAGTAATCAATGAAGTAAATACCACTTGTGCATATTTTTGTCAACATAAAATAAGGGGTTTAACACTAATTCACAACTCAATGTCACACTTACTTTTATTTTCAGTATTGTTTTGTTTTGAAGAACAATGAAGGCGGGGTTTGTCTTCTTTTGAAAACATGAATTCTTGATGCTAACACTAATGTCTAAAAATCATAATTTTTGTTTCATTTCTGTGCGTTTGACGTTGTTGTTATATAATTTGACCTGTAAATAAAAAATAAAACTCTTTTGTTTCATTTTCAATGTTATTTTTTAAGATTTGAGTCGTTATCTCATGCAAAACTTTATGTTGGAAATATTCCAGCTCCCAACTTTTCCAACGCCATTACTTTGGCAGATAATTTTAAAGTCATACTTAAAAAGGAAATTTAACCTTTATTAATTGCTTAAGTTTTTGTTAAAAAGTTTATGCATTACTTATTAAAGGGTTTATTTTTATTAATTACATAAATGAAATAGTTTATACCTCTTTTATTCACTTTAAAAACACTTACCTGTTTAACGCCGGTGTTTGTTTTGTTTTCGGCGTGTTCCGTGAATGAATCATTCATTCACGTTTCCGGCGATATGCCGCTATTTTTGCAACGGCCTCAGTTAGCAGTTGCAGGTAACGTTGTTGCATCGTGTAGTCGTTCAACGGCACATGCCGATTCACCGCGAATATGCAAATCTTCATAAAATGAAACCTATAAATAGGGAGGAACGTCAGTATATGCTCTCGGCGGCTGTCAAGCATAGTCGCGATGTTTTTGTTGCAGACGCAGGTCGTCTTGCCGTTTTTCCAGTTAAATTATAATTTCATTTCGTTTAATTCTTTTTAATTTAAACTGTTAAAGGAACAGTTCATTTTTAGTATAATAATAGTAATGATGAATGATTAATAGTTGAATTAATAGTTTAAAAATGAATGTCAGGTGTTAAATTTTCCTTGATCAATTTAATGATTAGTTTGAAAAATGTTTAGAGCTAAAAGATCGATAGTTTTTTTTTTGAAACGCCATATAAGTTAAATTATGTTTTTCCTTCAAATATATTCAGTGTGATCGGTGCTCATCAGTAGCTGCATCCTGCTTTGTGATGTTTTTTTGGAAATGTTTATCTTCACTGTGTTGGTGTAAAATCTTCAAACTCTGTAAGTACTTTGAATCTTTTTAATAAGCTGCAGATTTGGATACCACTTTAGATTTAAACACCATATGTGTCATGGTGTATGTTCATCTACCTAGATACCTTTTGAAGCAGCAGATATTGTTAATATTTTGACTTGTGTGTTTTTTTGTATGAATCTTTCAATAATTTGCATTTAAATAGATTCATTCACATATATATATTTAATAATTCTTTTTCTGTTTATATATATATATTTAAAGCTATAAATAAAATTGAAATTTATTTTAAAACTTGTGTCTTTCCTGTGCCACTCACACACATTGTTAGGATCAGGTAACGTTTTTCCACTGTGTATAATATAACTCTTCTTTAATTTTTCTTTATGTTTGTATGTTGAACTTTTCAACATTTACAACACTTTATAAAAGACGCCCCCCTAAACCGCTCCAAAACAAAGATTTATTTATATCTCGAAAACTAATAACTGGAATGAGCTGCAAATTTGCACACACATATTTTTTAGCATTAGGATTCATTTTATGTAAAAATTAATATAGGTCATAATTCATAATTTTTATGAATATGAATTTATTAATATTTTTCAAAATTAAAAATATATTTTAGAATCAAAAGTAATGATGGATTATGTTTGGGTTTCTTCACTATATCTCGTAAAAAAAAAAATTATATTCATCAAGTTATTTTTTGTGAAGATATTAATAAAAGTTTTAACATTAGCAACTTCAAACTTTGAACGCTTATAACTCTGTGAAAAAATAAGTAAAATATACAACCAATATACTTTTTCACGTTGTCGCGATCCCAGGAATTCAAATATAAATCAAAAATGGGGCATTACTATTGAAAAAAATCAAAGTTGGTGCGCGTTTTAATATGTAGACGACCCCCAATACCCCGTCGAATGATACCTATTACATTTTTCTACATTGATTAGCAACAGAGTTACGTTGAGTGTTGCGTTTTTTTCCCCCCGACTGTACCTTTGTTTGTTTAATTTCTAACCGCAGTAAGAATCTACTCTAAAACATTCAAGCTATAAAAAAACTCACAGTAATTTAAAAAAAAATTATAATCTAAAAAATTTTTTTTTTAAAAATTATTTTTTATTAAGCATAATTATGTTGAATATTGATTCCTCCCCCCCCCCCATGTTTAATTGTATATTAGCATGCAATACTGCATGTGTGAATTTTAATAAACAGGTATTTTATAAAGTAAGCATATTATATGATAATTGTAATACAATTTACCATGTAGAGTAGCTAAGTTTTTTGTCATAACTCCTGATCCCATTCTAAAAGTTTCAGGTTATAGTATAACCAAAAACATTTTTTTTTTTTTTTAATTTTAAAATTTCAATTTTTTTTTTTTTTTTTTTTTTTTTTTTACCCAACATAATGATGTTGTATATCAAATTAAACCTTGTGAGATACTCTTTAAAATGAGGAGTCATAAACTTCGCTATCACTTTTAGAACTTGAGAAATTTGAGATTGAAAAAACAAGCTAAAAAATGCTGATTTTTTGAAATTAAAAAAAATTATTTAAAAAAATATCAAACGAGATAAATTTAAAAAAAAAATATATTCTTATTTATATTATCAAGGATAATGATTCCTGCAAGTTTCATGAAATCTGAGGGGGGTCAGGTTGAGTGAGTGGTTGATTTGGCATGGAATAACCCAGCTTTGATGTTATAAACCTGTTTCCATCCATTGAAATTGACTAAATTTCTAGCGTAATAAACCAAGCAATAATAGATAAATATGAAACTCCCATCGTGAATACATTAATAGCCACTAGCTCGAATTTGCCCCCTTGTAACTCCCCCCTAAAATCAAAAACTGGGAGGGGGGGGGAAGAGTTTTTGGAAATATCTTCAAGAATTTTTTTTTTCTTTTAAATCTTTGAGCTATTACTGATAGATTTTTATTGAAAAATCGTACTTTTCTAAATTTGCCCCCAAAAATAGTTTGCAATATAAAGGATTATTTTAAATCACATTTTGCCCCCTCCTCCTTTTACAGGGCTAAATTCCAAAATTCTAGAAATTGATTTTTAGGTATTTTTTTAGCTATACTTATAGCTCGAATTTGCCCTCTTGTAACTTCCCCCTAAACTCAAAAACAGGAGAAAAAAAAAAAAAAAAAAAAGGAGTTTTTGGAAATATCTTCAAGAAGACTTTTTTTTTTTTTTTTTTTGAAATCATTGAACTATTACTGATAGATTTTTACTCAAAAATCCGTACTTTTCTAAATTTGCCTCCAAAAATAGTTTGCAATATAAAGGATTATTTTAAATCACGTTTTGCCCCCTCCCCAGGGCCGGCTCGACCATATAGGCAAGCTAGGCGATGGCCTAGGGCGCTCAAATTCAGGGGCGGCACAAACCATGCAACAAAGACTCCTTTTATTTTTTACCATCTAACGTTGCTTTTGAATAGATATAGTGAAATCTTGGAAGCACAGTATTCATTCATCTCACCACTTGCAACAGTTCTGACAACTGAAAGAGAGGCATGATGCCTTTTTGTCTACAATATCATGTCAAAAATTTTTAACACTAACAATCTTTATCTTAAAGAAAACAGAAATGCACAGGTCTGTTGCTATGACCTGAAGACATTTGTAGGGCTTTTATTGTCGAGTTTCAATTAGTCTGGTAAAAATGCATTATATAGCTAATCCTCGAATTGGTTTTCTGGGGCGTCAAACTGGATAGTTTATCTAATAAGATGCGCTGGAGAGTAAGTAGCTCATTGGGCTAAAAACGCGGATACTATCCCTCCGTGGTGATCAAAATTGAGATAGTTCCTCTTTTCTCAATTATTAGGCAGCTCGGCTCTCGTGTATCACATGCTCATATTTTGGCTCTTAATTTTCGGCTAAGCTTTTTACAGTTTATAAATTATGTTATGCACAACCCTAAATTGCATCTTCCTTCCTCCAGTGGCTATTTCAGTACCTTTAAATAAAGCTCTAATATTCCCTGGCCATTAGTTCTCAGTTTATCACATTGTTCATTCTTTTTTTCTCCTATATCTTTCAGCTAGCTTTGCACTCAGCTCAAAATTCATTCATTCATATGCATGTTCTGTGGGCTCTAATTATGCAATCTTGGAGGTATGGCTGTGCAGGTCAAGCATTGTGTCCAAAAATATCATTATAATTCAAGTAGCATTGGTATAGTCTCTTAATCAGTTGACAGAAACATGAAGTTATGTGTACAGTTGGCAGCAAAATTATTGAAGCACTAGCAATAATATGTATTTGAAAGTGGCACACCTAATACTGCTTTGCTAAATTAATATTTGTCGAACCATGATCTTAGTCTTTGTGCTGTTCATAAAAAAGTAAGTTGATGATAAAACTTAAAGCGATCAAACTAAAAAAAAAAAAAAAAAAAAAAATTCTGGATTTGTACTTCATTAATTTTGCTGCCGACTATAGGTGATCACCATGCAGTGACTTGGCTTTCTTTGCCCCTGTGGACGGTGTCAAACCCATTAAACTTGTCGCAGTTCAGATAGGTAGGGATCGTCCATTGGTGTTGCAGCTCCAAGATGCGCTGGGGGAAGAGTGGCAAACAGCTAACTTGATTTAACTGTAATACTGATCTATTCAATCGTAGAATTCGCAGCATCAAATTGAGTTTTGAAAACAACCCATTAAGTCGGTCCATCTAATAATAGCAGCTTTACACCATACTTAAAAGTCATTGTTTAGTGGGGCTGTACCTTGTTGCAAATATAAGGTTTTGACTTTCCTTTCAAGTGTTTAGATTTGCTTATGTACATCATGCTTTATCTTTTGAATCATCTCTTGCACATCTTTTTTGACGTCTTGGTCTTTTCCTTGCACATTTTCTCTTGTTTCTACATACTTTCCCTGAACGCTGTCTTTTATTTCTAGAAGATAGGTAATGAGTTTTACATTGCACAAATGCTACACTATGGGCAGTTCTGCTGACCTTTTATTTCTAGAAAGTTGGCTTGATATTTTTAAAAGATTCAAACTTATTACCTGGGAAAAAAAATACCTAAAACGAATTTATCGTCATATTGGATAATACAGTTCTGAAAAAAATCGTTCTGAAAAAATCCACTCTACTAAGTATTACTGAGTGCTTCTCGATTGTTATCAGACATGAGTTATATTGAACGAATTTCTATCATCGTTCGGTCTGTAAATGTGACAAATGATGATAAAGTCGTTTAAGTACGAAAGCGAAAATAAAGAAAGTTTTCTGAATTTGTTCCCCTTACGGATACCACTGGCGTTGAACTCCCTGAAATAATTCTAGCTAAGCTAGAATAGATGCCATTTTCAACAGAAAACGTAGACAGGGATACAATAACAGAAATAATATAAGAGGGTAAGAACAGCAAAAAAAAAAAAAAAAAAATAAATACATGCTTTTTTCATTCCTTGCAGATCACATACACTAAATATTGTGATTAATGATGCAGCTAATTGTTGTCTAACAGTTATGTTTTTTCCAATTATTGGTGCAATTTATACATATATTTTTCTCTGTTGCAACTCAACGTTGACATACCCTATTGATTTCTATACCTTCTTTGACACTGCAAACTCTGGGTGACGCAAGCTGAGTGTCAGATTGATGTTACAGCGCCTAGAATATAAAGTGTGATAAGCGAACAGCAAAGCAGTGCCCTAAAATTTAAGCATCTCATCAGAGGTCAGTGTGATGGAGTTTATTGTTTGAAAACCCCTATCGTTTATTTATGTGTTTAGATCATGTGACTGAGCAGAAGAAACTGGGGAAAGTGAACCACCTCTTATGCAATGTTTTGGATTTGAGAAAAAAAATTCGATCGCAGAGCTATCTAGGAGGCTTAATTTTTTTTAGCAGTATTTTAAGCTTTCGATTATAAACACTTGCCACACTGTATATTCAAAGCGCTGTATTGATGTCTTGCGACCACTGCTACATGAACAAACTGATGTACGTGAAGCATTCATGGATATTTATGAAGACAGCAATCTGTGTGATTTATCTAGAAATCATTTACGAATCAAGGTTCAGTCACTTGCTAAAAAGATTGCTGATTTCAAGTTTATTGAATATCTTTCTGCATGGTATAATATTTTGTTCGAAATATTTGGCCAATTTTAAACAGAGTTTGACCTGAACGCTGCTCTGAATGCACCACTGAAAACAAAAACCTTTCCCAAAAGTTGTAAAAGTGATTTGGGATTTGAAAAGAAAGAAACGTTTTAGAAAAAATTAATATTTCGGCATCATTCGCATCAGAGGCCGAGTCGGTCTGCTTATAAAAAAGAAGCAATTTAATTATGAATCTCCAGATGGGCTTATATATGTGATGCTAAACATTATTTTTAAATTAATTTTTAGATTACATATCTTGATACAGCAACAATTTCAGTTCATAAGAGTTTCAAACGGACAAAAAAGAAAAATTCTTCTTTCAGATGCGTACCTAATGATTATGAGTCGTAAAATAAAACTTCCAAAGCGATTTTAAAACTCTGTTAAATATTAGGAGAATATCTGAATCACTGAGACTCTTAGGACATTGAATTATGTAAGAAATTTAGTAACTGCAATAAAGGTGTTGCTGACACTTCCGTTGCGTGCGGCCAGTGGTGAACGCAGTTTTACAAAATTAATACAAACTTACCTTTGTTCTACAATAACACAAGAAAGATTTGTAGGATTGTAAACATTATCAATAGAGTAAGATTTAGATATATGATTTGAAGGATATTGTTTCTACTATTGCTAAACTGACGCCTAAAAAATAATGTTAAATATGTAATGTAAGTAAATATTTGGTTATTTATTGCAGTATTTGATTGTCTCTGTATTTTATATTGTAAAAATTTTGTTTTAAGGGGGCGCCATTAAAACATTTTGCCTAGGGCGCCAAATTTGCTCGGGCCGGCGCTGCCCCTCCCCCTTTTACAGGGCTAAATTCCAAAATTCTAGAAATTGGTTTTTAGGTATTTTTTTTAGCTATATTTCAGAGCACAAATTCCATGTATACAATCAAGCCTAGTTAACATGAATCTCAAAGGGAATAAAAAATGTATTCATGTTATCAGTAGTTCATGCTATCAGTAACTCAGAAACTAATCTTCATTTTGATGGGGATTGTTGAAAGAGTTCATGTTAAAAGTAATTTGCGTTTAGCATGTTCATGTTAACGAGGTTTGACTGTATCTGTTTTTTTTTTTTTCTTTTTTGTTTAAGATTATGTGAAATCATACTTTGTGCATATCAAGTTACATTTTGCTCCCTTCCCCCTCTTGGGGACCGAATTTCTAAAATTCCAGATATCAGTTTTTAGATATTTGTGTTAGCTATATTTTAAAGAAAAAATTTTATGGATAGCTGCTTTTTTATTTAAGATATGAAGGATTTTGTGAAATCACGTTTTGCCCTCCCTCTCCCCCTTGGGGGGCGAATTTCATAAAATCGCTTCTTAATGGATGTCTATGTAATAGAAGGAACAATCAATGTCACAAAATTTCATGCTTCTAGGTCCAGGGGTTTGGGCTTGGCAATGATGAATCACTCACTCACTCAGGATAAATGATTTTATATACTATATAATATCTTTATAATTAAATATACATAGTAGTACATGTAAATTAGAAAATATGTTGTTATGGAGAATAAATTGCACATGAGACACCAGACTTGAGCACAGAAGAAAAAAAAAGGGTGATTTTTAATTTTTTAATTTTAAGAGATGGGAGAAAATCATATATATATATTGAGATGTTTTAGATTAATAATGATATGGAATTTTGAGAATTTAATTAAGTATAATGAGCAGCAAAGTGGGCAAAGCCTGGTGGTCAATGAATAAAATATATATAACTTTAAAAGACATTTTTATATTGTCGATATTGCATTAATGATCATGCAGAAAAAAAAATAAAAAAATTCCACTATTTTTTTTCCGGAAAATTTTCCAACCAAAAAAAACTTTTTTTTTTAGTAAATCTTTTGCATGATATATTTAAATTTTCTTTTTTTAGTCATAGTTATGCTATATACAGTGTGAAAAACAAAAGTTTCTGATTAAAGTCATCATTTAGAAAGTTACCAGATATATGTTTTGAGCAACTTGCTCGAGAAAGAGCTTATTTATTATAATACAAGAGATCTAGTGTTGCTAATCAGAATTTTAAATGTCCATTCAATAAGTTTGTAAGAACATAATTATAAAGCATTTGGCAACATAACAAAAAATATATATATACTGATAAATTAATGCACCGCTATACTGCTGAGCATGTGTATCTGTTTTAAAGTAATTTCTAATGTGGAATTTCTTTTTTTTTTTTTTTTTTTTTTTTCTTCTTATGCAAGCAACAGGAAATACAATTAATTGCCTAAATAAATAAACAGCACGATTTTGATTAAAATTTAAGGAAATCAAATAGATAAAATGAATCACATCATATAGTGTAACTGGAGGTTTAGTTGAAAGATCTCAGTAGTTTTTTATTTGCTTAAAATATCCGAAATGGAATTAACTTGAAAAATCTCAAAGATGTTACATTTAAAATTATATAATAATAATAAAAAAAAATCTGAAACTTCCAGATTAATTTTTTTGAATAGAGTATTACATCTATAGGTCTTCGTGGTAATTAACACATTGATGAGTCGTTCATTATGAAAATAAACTCTTTAATAATCAACAATCATAAATGAAACAAGCACGCATTACTTAGCGCGCGGCGTACTACTCACTGACATTGACATACTACGGGACCTTTCTCCCGGCATAGCTGAAAACAGAATGTTCTGTGAGTTGAAGTTGAAGTACATATTTGTAAGTGAAAGTTGGAGTACATATTTGTAAGTGAAAGTAGAAGTATATATTCTGAAAGTGAAACTAGAAATACATATTCTAAAAGTGAAAGTAGCAGTTGTTGTACATAAATTATAGATGTCGCTACGATCACTACACATCCATTATCCAATACCACCAACTACTAAGAAATATGATTTTGTGTTTGCAAACTATGCTTAAAAATAGAACAAATCGAAAAAAGTAAAAATCAAAAGAATTTTGATGAAATGAACCCTTGCATGGTCTGAGCCATACCTTACTAATTACCTTGTACAGTCAGCAGCAAAATTACTGATGCGCTAGCAATAATTTCTATTTAAAAGATGTGCACCTAATACTATTTTGTTAAGCAAATATTTATCGAGTCATGGTTTTAGTCTTATACTGTTTATAAAAAAGCAAGTTCATGATAAAAACTAGCGATCAAACTAAAAAAAAAAAAAAAAAAAAAAAAAAGAAAGAAGAAGAAAAATATAGATGTGTGTTTCAATAATTTTGCTGCCACTAGCAGCCAAACCCCATACTATTCTAAACAGAAATTCATTATGATAATTACCTCTTATTTTATTTTTTTCTTTATTTAAATTCTGTTTACTTTCAGAAAATTCACAATTGTTACATTTGTTCTTGTTTTTCAAAAACAGTTTCTTTCTTTCTTTTTTTATTTAATGTTTTATTTTGAAATTGTGCAAAAAAAAATTTGATCATATTTTGCCATGTTTGTAACTTCAGTATGAAGTACTAAAAATTAAATAAATTTTGGGAAAAACAAAGGCAAATTTAATTTTTCTAGTTTTTTTTTTTGATAATTTAAACAGAAGAAAAAAAAAATCATTAATTCTCATAAAAATTTTCCCTATATAATAAAGTTTGGTTCAGCTGTTGGAAGCGATATGTGAGGGTCTCTAACAGCTAAGAACGTTCACAGACACCTTTTTTATATAGATTATTCAACCATTATACATGCAAAACACTCATTAAAAATTATAACCTTCTAGTTTTATACATCTATATAAATAAAGAGGAGTGTCTGTGTGTATATCTGCGCTCTGGTGCTCACACTACTAATCGCAGAGCCTCCAAATTTGGCATATAGGTACCTGGGACCCTGCAGGTGTGCACCTCATCGAGATTTTTTCGAATTCGAATTTTTAAAATTAATGTTTTTTCGATTTTAAATATTGGCTTCAATGTTTCATTTTCAGAACTTTCTTTCGTTTCAAAAGTCTTAGCAACGGTTTATCTTAGCAACGGCTATTAAACTATTTATTTATTTAAATTCATTTGCGGAAGAAATTATTTTTATTATATTTATTGAAATCAAATAGTTATACACATACAGTAAAAAAATTAAACATTTTAGCATATAGGTACCTGGGACCCTGCAGGTGTTCACCTCATCGAGATTTTTTCGAATTTCAAATTTGAATTTTTTAAATTAATGTTTTTCCGACTTTAAATATTGACTTCTTTGTTTTATTTTTCATAGATTTATTCTTTTGCTTCAATCGTCTGCGTATCTTAGCAACGGTTATTAGGCAACTTATTTTTATTTAATACATTCATTTGAAGGCGAATTTTTTTTTTTTTTTTTCTTAATTTGTTATATTTATTGAAAATAAAATCGTAATGCAGTAGAAAAAATTAAGTAAAATTAGTTCTAAATTCAAAAACGTATTATAGTAGAACAACTTCCTATTTTTCATTATTTCCTTTAACCCGTTAGTAGTCGCTATAGACAGCGCCACCTATTACAGATTGCACACTTTTTATTTAACTGACACCAATAATTTTAAGAAGTGATGTGATCGACGTTCTTTCGATTTTATTCGCGTTTTATATATATATGAAATGCCACTTCTAAAAATTTTTGGTGGCTATTGAATAAAAAAATCCGGCAACACTGAAGGATGGGCGGCAAATCGACCAACTAGCGACTACTAACGGGTTAAAAGAAAAAAAAATTATTATTATTATTATTATTTTTTTTTTTGCAGTATTTATCGGGAAAAATGGTTGTATATACATAGTAAAAAGGATTAAAATTTATTATATATTTATTGATTAATCTACTTTTTATTTTATTACATTGGTCGGAATCAAATCGTAATATAGTGTAAATAGCATGGGCTTATAAAATACATGGTTCAAAACTAAAATATTTAATAGATGCTGAGATACAGTCATCTTTAAAATCGTAGTTCTTAAATAGTAGCAGATCCCCCTGTCGTCGAAAAATATCCAGATTGAAGTGCCCGGGAAAGATCTTTCTGCAGGCATGGGAAACCTAGACCTGAGGCAGTGCCACTGCGGGCAGGAAAAGAGCTGCCATAGACAGCGGGTACCCAAAGCAAGGTTTGAAGCAATTTCAGTTTTTTTCTATAATGTGGTGTAAAAAAATAAATATTAATTCAATTCTTTCGAAAATTCATTGGAATATAGTGACCAGCGAAGCGGGCGTAGCCTGCTAGTGTTTAATAAACCATTAAATCATAATTTCTGTGTTTTGTTTATTAATTTCTTTTGAATTAAATAATTATTCATACTTTTCTTTGAATAGATTTTTTACTTGTAGCTTTTAATGTATTTAGTTTTATTTTACAAAACCTTCATTATTTAGAGATAGAAAATTTTCCAAAAAACCCACATCCCTACAGCTACCACAAAGAAATTAGAAATAAAACTTTTCAAAACTGCATAGTAAGTTCACTGATTTAAAACCTTCATTGGACTTTTAAAAATGAATAATAATAATAATAATAAAAACTACTTAAATATGTTTTCCTCTTCAATGAATTAATCTCTGCTTAATAATATAAGATTTTAGAATATTTACTTCAATTTTATATTTTTTCAGCTTCAGTTAGACAGCACACCCAGTGGCAGAATTTTCTGTCTATTTGCAGCAAACCAAAATTTATCTCTGATCCAAGAATGAAGGATCAAATCTGATATCAGGTTTCAGGTATGGTATCACAAGAAATATTAATAATTCATAAAATATTTAAAATTTGCATAATATACAATAAGTATGTTTATCTAGAGTAGAGATATAATGCAAATTCCATTAATATTTTTAAGATAGGCATTTCTTTATGAACTGCTAAATTAATCTGCAGAGCTTAAAACAAAATCTGCAGTGCTAACAACAATGCTGCACTGTTTCTGCTAGTCGGAAAAGGGGAAGAGTGTGATGAAATTGATTTGAAAGTCGGTAATAAATTTGATTTAGTATCAGTGATATTAGTAATTTTTGGTAGAGGTTTACATGGGTGCTGCAAGGTCTATATGCAAGGGAAAGCCATGGCCTTGGCTCTTAGATTTTTAAAATTGCACTTTTAACTGCCTTTATCTTTTATAATTTCGGGGGAAAAAAAAGGTATTTTAAATAATTAAACATTGAGACCAATATAAAAGATGTGTTGCTCCACCCTGAATATTTTTCTGCTGGTGTTTATCTTTTTGGAGGCACATGAAATTTACAGAATTTATAAATTCATATTAGAGGGTAGGATTGTGAGAATCCCACTCAAAAATATATCACAAGGGGGATTTTTTCTTCAATTTTTTTCACTGTTCATTGAGTATTTTATCTACTTTTTAACTGCACTGGGTAACATTATTATTAATTGCTTTGAAGCTTGCAAATCCCATGTTTTTAAGAGTCATTTTTTTTAAAGTTGGACACTTTTGATAGTTGACATCTTCAATTTTTCCTAAACTTTCAGGATGTGTTAGTAGTACTGTGATAAGAAAAGGTGAAATTTAATTTTTTTCTGAATTTGATTTGTTCGACCTACAGAGGGGGTCAAAGTCTGAGGCCGTAAATAAAGGGTGCCATTTTAATATCATTTTACTCCTAAAGCCATGTGTGACCGATGTCAATTTTTTTAAATACGGATACTACTTGATACTAAGTACATTTTAGCATAAACAGTTTGGTGGGTCATTCATGGCTTTAAAGGCCAGGGTCATTCAAATGTGCAGTTTTCGTCGATTTTTTCCATGTTTTCAGTCTGAATATCTGCTAAAGCCATGAGTGCCCCATAAAAATAATTATGGAGTTAATTACACACCTTAGTACAGAACTTAAAAATACTTAAAATTGCATGGGTCACTCTTGGCTTTAGTAGATAAACGGTCTCAAAGTTGAAAAATTTCAAAAAAAAGGTCAAATTTGATGGTAAATTACTCTATAAGCCATGAGTCAATAATTATGAGAGAGAGTTTTAATTATACCCTAGATGGTCTAGTTTTAGACCCAGGTTACAAACCTATGGGGCTTGTAAGATTTATTTAGATATAGTCTATTTTATATCGCCAATGTGTACCTGTTCTATGTAGTACAAAACGCTTGAGACCCAATTTTGTAATACATTAATGCTTGTTTAAAACTTCCCATTTTACATTACAGAGGTCAGCATCAAAATAAATATAAAATTAAAAAATCTGGAGTGACTCCACTCGACTTTCCGAACATTGAGTAATTAACAGTTTTGTAGATAAAGCCTATAAATGCTAGATTTGCCAAAATGCTTATAGTTAGTGCAACAGTGATTTATAATATTCATATAAATTTTCAGCTCAATTGAATAAGGCGTTTAGATGCTATCGCACTTTTAAAAATTTGGTCCCATAATAGGCCCTAATGATAAAGAATTTTTCTTTGTGTCCCTGTAAGAAAACTGTAAGTGCTAAATTCACCAAAATCTATACAGTTTGTGCAACTGTGACCTATAATATGTGTACAATTTTTTTGCTCAGATTAATAAGGCGTTCAGATGCTATCACACTTTTAAAAATTTGGCCTCATAGGCCATAATGATAAATAATTTTTCTTTGTATCCCTGTAAAAAAACCATAACTTCTAGATTCTCTAAAATCTATACAGATTGAGTATCTGTGACCTATAATATGTGTATGATTTTTTTACTCAATTGAATGAGGCGCACTTTTAAAATTTTGGTCCCATATGCCATAATGATAAAGAATTTTTCTGGGCGTCCCTGTAAAAAAACTATAAGGGCTAGATTCATGAAAATTAATAGAGTTCGTGCTACGGTGACTTCCAGCACGCGTACCAACTTGTAGCTCATTCGAGCAAAGCGTTTAGACGATAGCGTGTTCACTCACACACATACATCATCGCAAAAATAGTGAAAACGGACTCAGGGGACCTCAAAACGTATAGAAATATCAAAATCTCAAATTCGTATTTTTGACATGACTGCAATACTTTCCTCACTATAGTGTTCGGAAAGTAAAAATTACATAAGGGAGACAGGGGCAAGTTGAAGTACGGAGTAAGTTGAAACATGGAAACAAAAAATACAATTTTTAAGCTCTTATTCATTGCCAATAAAGGGAAGTACAGACACAGAAAAGAAAACCTACTTTACAATGTAAAAAAAAAGATGTGTATGTAAACATCTGTCGATTTTATGAGGATAAAACTGTTTTTGAGTACTGTTTTTTACTGTGAGTAAAAATTCAAATTTTTAAGTGATGTTGCATTTTATGTAACAAAAATTGGTGAATGTTTCTGATTGATTCAGCGTTTATAGTGTATAGGTGCAGCTTGCTAATCATATGATTTGAAACGCCCACGGGCATAAGTACTGGTAGCTTAACATCTCGTGACGTGAAAATTGTGGGCAGGGGCCAACTGAAACAAATATAGGGGAAGCTACTTGAAACACCTGTTTCAATTAGTCTCATGCACAATTTTTATTATTATTATTATTATTTTGTATACAGTCTTGTTTTCATCACCCTATATATGTTTTACATAATATAACAATATACACATTTCAGATGTATCTTAGGTTATTACTTTCCGAACACTATAGTGAGGAAAGTATTGTAATCATGTCAAAAAATCCGAATTTGAGATTTTGATGTTTCTATACGTTTCGAGGTTCCATGAGTCCGTCTTCACTCTTTTTACGATGATGTATGTATCAGGGTTGGCATGATTTAAATCAGCTGATTTTTTTAAAAAAATCCTTTGATTTAAATATTTTTTTTTTTTATGTTGGAAATTAGTCAGCAGAGAAATAAGATGTACTGATGTAGGTGTAAATAAGTAGCAGGTGTTTTTCTGGTATTTCCAGGATTGCTATCAGAAAGAATGTGGCAGGTGCAGGTTAAGTCCAGGTGTCCCCCTCCTAACCTTTTAATTCTTTGTTCTTTTGTAATAAACTTGTTTCAAAGTAGTAGAAAGCAAAGAGTGAAATATTGTTTGTAGCAATTCCCAACTCATTTTACTAGCAGCATATGCAAACTTATAGTTGTGTTTTTTTATCCATGGAAATTTAGATTATTCAGTAATCCTATGTTTGTTTATTTTTTAAATTTAATTTAATGGCAAATTCTGGAAGGAAAAGAGATCCCATTTGGGAACATTTTATTGAATTACCTAAAGTAATTGGGAAAACAGGAATTAGAGCAAAATGCAGATACTGTGACAAAGAATTACAAGGACTGGTAGCCAGGCTGAAACTACACCACAATAATAAGTGTGAAAGTTCTTCCTCTACAAATGAAATAGATGAGACTGTTTGTGATTCACCTTTTACAATAAATAAATAAGGTAAGTTTAAATGAAAATTATATATTTTAGAAATGAAAATATTTGATGCAATTTAAAATTTAATCTTAATGCCATATAAGCACTCACTGCCGGTAGCTTATTTTTAAAATATTGTAAATTTGATATTTAATCACTTTTATAAGCATTTATTATTCTAAATCTTAACTATTTGAAATTTCAAACACCTAATGCTTATAATGTTTCTGATTTTTTTTAAAGTAAAATTTGTTGTTAAAAAGTTGCTTTAAGAAATTTTTAAAGAAATTTATTATTGTATTTTATCAACAGGGGTGTGGCAGGAATTTAAAAATAGTGTTGACAGAAGAATTACACATCATATAGCAGTTACAGTTGTTTATTTTATCATTTGTTTTAATGTATATGTGTTCTTAAAAATATTTATAGAATTATTTAAAATTCAAAGAAAACAAAAGTAATTCTTACATACCTGTGAGACAGTGATAATGGTATGAAAAAATTAAATTTAAATAATGTTCAAACATAAAATATGGTTTTTAAGAATTCTATTCAGATTTATTTTTCATGCACACCAATCAAATCTAATAAACTACATAAGATATGTATGTGTAAGTCTAAATCCTCTCTTCAACCAAACCCTTAAAAGTAATTTTTTTCTCAACATATTTTCCAATAAAAATGGGTAAATTTCTATTTTAGTAGTCTAGACTCCTTTAGAGAGGTTTGTACCTACCTTCCTTCCTTCACTTGCTTAGAAGATAATAACAAAGTAATAATTTAATCCTCAATCCTAAATCAAGCAACTACAGATAACAGCTATGCCATACCCTTGTTACTTTCAATTATTAAAAAAAAAAAAAAAAAGAATCTAAAATATTTTTTTATTTTTATTTCAGATGACTCTATAAATTCATCTGTGGTAATAAAGGGAAACAAAAGATGCAAGATGGATAATTTTGTAGTCCGGACATCAGCTGCGGAAAAGGAACTTATAGATGAACAAGCTGCTCGTTTTATTTATGCTAATAATTGCCCTTTTCGTATAGTTGAAAATCCTGAATTCATCAATTTCTGTAATAAACTTCGTCCTGGATATAACCCACCAAATCGTAAAGTTATTGCTGGAACTTTATTGGAAAAAATATTCAATGATGAGAGCAAAAAATGCATAGATGTTTTAAGTGGCGAAATTGTGTGTATGACATTTGATGGATGGTCAAACATACGAAATGAACCAATCGTATGTGCATGTGTGGTAAATAGAGGTAAAGTCTACTTAGTTGACACAATCGATACATCAGGATTTTCACACACAGGTGAATATTTGACTGAACTTGTGACTAAAATGATTCCTTTAACAGAAAATAAATGTAAATGCAAAGTTCGTAGTTTCGTCACTGATAATGCTGCCAACATGGCTAAAATGCGAAATGAATTAGAAGAGAAAGGTTTTAATAATGTAATTACGTATGGGTGTTCTGCTCATGTTCTAAACTTGTTGGCAAAAGATCTACTAATTAAAACGATCAGTGATCATATTATAAAAATAGTGAAATATTTCCGAAATACTCATCTCCCTAAAGCTTGGTACAATAGTGAAGGCGGCACTGCATTACTTATTCCAGTAGATGTAAGGTGGAATTCTTATGTTGACTGCTTTCAATCATACATAAAAAATTGGTCAAAAATAGTAAAAGTATGTGAAGAGCACCGAGAAAATATAAGTTTTGATATCAAGAAAACAGTAATGGACTTAAAAGAATATTAAAGATAGAAAGAATAGATAGAAAAGAATATTAAAAGAAATGCAGAGCATATGATTGAAGTTTTGAAACCCATTGCTTGTGCCCTAGGTACAATCCAAAAAGAGGATTGTTCCCTTGCCGAATGCACATATATATGGAAAATTTTGGGTAAAAAGTTAGAAAATGTATTAGATAAAGATAGAATTACAAAATTTAAAGCAAGATATGAACAAGCTATTAATGGCTGTCATTTTTCTGGAGTTTTATTAAGTCCCTCTGTTTTAAATCGAAATGAAATTTCACTTAGTGTAGAGGAAAATAATGAAGGTTTGGCATTCATTAAAGAAAACTGTCCAAATCTTCTCACCACTGTAGCACATTTTCAAGCAAAAAATGGCTCATTCCAAAAATTACCATTGCATGAGAAAAAAGTTTCAGATGTTATGACAGATTATGATTGGTGGAAGTCCTTTTATGTAATGGGAGGTAAAGAAAGAATCAGCGAAATTGAAATTGAATTTATTTACCAAATAACAACAGCCGTGGCTTCATCTGCTGGAGTAGAAAGACAATTTTCTTCTTTTGGACTAGTTCATTCAAGCCTTCGTAATAAATTAGGAGTGGACAAAGCTTCTAAATTAGTGTTTTTGTTCAAACAATTAAATCCCTGATCTGTTTCTATTTGCTTAAAAAATATTGATTTAATTGTGATTTTTATCCCTTAATAAATAGCTTGCATTAAATGAATATTTAATTTGTTTTTTAAATTTTACCATTTTCTATTCATTTACAACATATTTAAGTTTATTTCTTATTTAGTGTGCACAATTCAATTACAAAATAATAGAATGGCTTTAGATTAAAGCCTAGATGTTTAATTTTTAGTACCAATCAGTAACTAGAATATAGTATTTTCTTAACTATATAATTATTTCTTATTATTTTTATAAATTATAAATATTATTTATTCTTTTTTAGTTCATTATTATAAAAAACTGCTCCATGTATTGTAAAAACTTAAAAAAAAAAACAATAATTAAAAATAGAGTTCTAAAAAAATCAAATAAATCCGATTTAAATCAAAAAAATCTGATTTAAATAAAAAAAATCGGATTTATTTTATTATTTTTTTTTTTTAAATCATGATTTTTTCCAACCCTGGTATGTATGTGTGTGAGTGAACACGCTAGCGTCTAAACGCTTTGCTCGAATGAGCTGTAAATTGGTAGTCACCGTAGCAAGAACCCTATCGATTTTGATGAATCTAGCACTTATAGTTTTTTTACAGGGACACAAAGAAAACTTGTTTATCATTATGGCCTATGGGACCAAAATCTTAAAAGTGCGATAGCATCTAAACGCTTTATTCAATTAAGCAAAACATTTATATACATATTATAGGTCACCAGTAGCGGCTCGTGAGATTCCTTTACAGGGGGGCTGCATAGCTGCATGTCTATGTAAGATTTGAGAAAAAAGCGAAAATGATTTTCTAAATAATCTGTTTTAATCGGGGGCTTCGGGTTTTATATGCGCAGACTGAGCAAGAAGCAGAGTAATACAGGATACAGCATAGATTTAAAATTTTATATTATTGGACATTCATTACAAAAAAAAAAAAAACTGGAGATTTTATTTTCTTAACTTTATTTATTAATGATAATCAATTTTCCCCCAACAAAATATTTTTCATCTGCATGCTATTTTCTCCAAGATGGTACGAAGTATACATACATGATTGTAAGTCAAAATTTGCTTATTAAAAAGATACATACAATGATTTATATAAAAATAATAATAAATAGTTTGATTACATACTTATGTAGATCTGTACAGTTCTTGCGATAATAACTGCAAATAATTCGAATCTATAGTCCATAATGATAAAGAATTTCTTTTGTGTCTCTGTACAAAAATGTATAAGTCCCTGTACTCATCAAAACTATACAAATTGCGTGACGATTACCTATAACCTACCTACACCAATTTTTATCTCAATTGGATAAAACATTTAGGCGCAATCGCACTTCATAAATTTAAGTCCATTAATCAAAATGATAAGGAATTTTTCTTTGTGTCCTTGTAACAGAACTATAAGACTCACATCCATCAAATTCTATACAGCTCGTTTGATGGTGACCTTTCACATACCTACCAGCTATCAGTTCAATCGAACCAACCAAGCATTTAGATGTTATGATAGTCACTCACATATATGCACTTACTCTCACCATACATATAACACTGTAAAAATAGCAAAAATGAGCTCAGGAGACCTCAAAACATTATAGTAATGTAATACTCGTATCTTAAAAGTGTAATTATAATGATGCGTTTCATTAATTTATTTAGAACATCCTTTGAAATATTAATTAAAAGAGTTAACATTGACGTAAACTCTTGCACATCACATAGATTATGAAATGCTTGTCTAACATTACGAACATTTTATTGTTATTATTTTCTTTAATGCGAACTTTACTTTACACACATGGTACAGTAAACTAAAATTTCATTTAAATATGAAACCTTAGTATAATTAAAAATGAATTTTCAAAATTTGCTGCAGATCTTCTGTATTGCCGTGCATTAAAAAAAAAAAAAATCTACAAATGTTAAAACACTATTTTCTTTAGATATATTTAAAAAGGCTTGAATAGTTGTATCAGTTTAATTTGGTTTGAAATATTATCCAAGCCAGCAGTGTATTCTGGATGTTTTGTGTGTCCTCGTAAAAGAAGTATATAGAAAAAATAGTGCGGTCAATCTAAAAAACGGATATTAAAATGCTTAAATTTCCGAGCATATTTCTGAAAGTTCTCACTCAAATAGAAAGAGAGATGAAACGGAGTTTTAAATGCTTTTCAACTTTGTTGTATGAAAATGTCAGAAGTTAAAAATTTAATAATCTCGTGTTTTTAAGAAAGGTTCGACTGCTAATATTTCTCATCAAAATAGAAAAACATTAGTGACTAAAAATACAAGTGAAAAAAAAATTAAAAAAATAAATAATAATAATTATAAAAATAACCTTATCAACAAAGCGATTAAACACTTAATACATTTTAAATATTATGTTTAAGGCAAAATTTATATAAAAATTGAGATTCTGTCTATTCAACGTTTCTGCCATTGGCAAAGCAAAAAACCGAAAAACCGTGCGAAATTTCCATGTAATATAAAATAAAAATCTGTTTGAAAAATAAACAAGTCCTTCCGACTTATTCGGAAGGGTAGGTTGATTTCTTTTTCCTTATCAAGTGGCCATCATTTTGTTTCAAAATGGCGGCTACAAATTATTAACGAATTAGTAGAAATATTGATGTAGGCTATCTACATATGGAGTTTAAGCAAATCGGTTCATAAATACCTTTTTATGTGAATTTAAAATTTTCAAGTGGCCGGCGCTTGGAAACAAGATGGTGGTCCAAGTTGACAAATATATCAAATGCATTTGTGAGATAAGACTACTGTACAAATATAGTTGGAATTAATTCAGAATCTCAGAAGTCATCGTGTTGAAAAATTAAGTGGCTGCCACTTGGATCAAAATGGTAGAAAAAGTTGCTCAATGAACTAATTAATCTAAGATATTGTTGCAAATTTGAAAATAATTCATTTTTTTTTCTTTGTAGAAATTATTTCAAAGAGGCTTAGTAAGTTGATTAAATGTTAATTTTCTGCATTTCTAATTTGTTTTAACGTTAAAATAGCCTAATTTTCCCTTAAAAACGCATTAAAAAGCTCCAATATGGCAGGTAATGGATTTGGCGACTTTTCTACTTGGCAATTTTTTGGCGAGAAAATCCATAGTTCATTAATAAACTTCATTGAGACATTTATATAATCTATATAACATCAAAATTCAAAGAAATTCGGAATACGCTTTGTACAATTTGAATTGGAAATTTTCAAGCGGTCTCCACATAAAAACAAAATGGTGGAGCAACATGCGTTAGTTAAGAAACTCATCCAAGATATTCATAACACAAGTAAAGACACTGTCCAAATTTGGTTCGATTTGGAGTATTATTTCGGAAGTTATCGTGATTTTAAACTTTCAAGTGGTAGCCTGATTTCAAGTGGCCCTGCTTATCTTAAGATATCCGCCACTTTATTAAAAATGGGACACGTTCATTAATAAACTTCATTGAGACCTTTATGTAGTCTAGATTTACATAAAAATTCAAGCCAATCTTGCTATAATACGCTTTTTACAATGTGGTTAGAAATATTCAAGTGGCCTGCCACTTGAAAACAAAAAGTCGGAGCAACTTGGTTAACAAACTCATCCAAGAAACTCCTCCAAGATATTCATAACACAAGTTAAGACACTGTCCAAATTTAGTTCGATTTGGAGTATTATTTCGAAGTTATCGGGATTTTAAATTTTCAAGTGATAGCCTGATTTCAAGTGGCCCTGCTTAACTTAAGATATCCACCATTTTATTAAAAAGGGCGGATACGTTCATTGATAAACTTCATTGAGACACTTATATAGTCTATGTATACATCAAAATTCAAACAAATTCGGAATACGCTTTTTACAATTTGAATTTGAAAATTTCAAGTGGTCTCCACTTGAAAACAAAATGGTGGAGTAACTTGGTTAAGAAACTCATCCAAGACATTCATAACACAAGTTAAGACGCTGTCCAAATTTGGTTCGATTTGGAGCATTATTTCGGAAGTTATTGCGATTTTAAATTTTCAAGTGGTAGCCTGATTTCAAGTGGCCCCACTTAACTTAAGATATCCGCCACTTTATTAAAAATGGCAGATAAATTTCATTAATAAAGTTCATTTAGACACTTATGTAGTCTAGATTTAAATAAAAATTCAAGCAAATCTTGCTTTAAATACGCTTTTTACAATGTGGGTTAGAAATATTCAAGTGGCTGCCACTTGAAAACAAAAAGTCGGAGCAACTTGGTTAACGAACTCATCCAAGATATTTATAAGATTAGTTCACTGTCCAAATTTGGTTCGATATTGAGTATTATTTCGGGAGTTATCGTTATGACAAAATTTTCATTATATATATATATATATATATATATATATATATATATATATATATATATATAGATAGATAAACGAAGTGCTTGCAATAGGTCGATTTCTAAAGAAATCAACCTAATAAAAATGACTTCTATTTTTCTCATATAATCGTGAATAACCTTCATGCTAACTTTTTTTTTTACCTTTCATACATAAATAATCATCAAACAGCGATTACCGCATTAAAAACTGAGAAGAAAAAACGTAGATTACAAAGGGAAATTGTTCTTTTCCAGCATTAACGAAATCCCTAATTAGATCGGAGCTGCATAGGATGCAGCACCAACCAAATGGTCGAAACTGGTAGGGAAAACGAGTAGGGGCGGTTGTAACTGTACTTCCCCTAAAGAAATCCCTCTTTTCGGGAGCTGCATGAATGAGCAGTCCCTTTACGAATTTTCGATGTGCTATTACGTTTAAAAATGGTTAACTTTTCTCAGCTTTTTAATAATTTTTCATGATAACGAAGTAATCTGCCTTTCTATATGCATAATACTATACAATATAATAATATTTATTTTCAAAATACAGTGGAACCTGTCTAAAGTGACCACCCTAGGGACCGGCTAAAATGGTCACTATATGCAGGTGGTCACTTTATAAAGTGTCTTTAAAATTGGAAAATGTTCACTTTAGTGAGGAAAATGGTCACTTTAGTCAGGTGGTCACTTTACCAAGGTGGTCACTTTTACAGGTTCCACTGTATTTTGAAAGTTGATAAAATAATTTTTTCGAATATTTCTGGGGGGGCTGCAGCTCTGCAGCTCCTGCCACGAGCCGCCACTGAGGTCACAGATACTCAGTCAGTATAGAATTTGGAGAATCTAGCACTTAGTGTTTTTACAGGGACACAAAGAAAAATTCTTTAACTTTAGGGCCTATGGGACCAAATTTTTAAAAGTGCGATATCTAAACGCCTGATTCAATTGAGCTGAAAATTTATATGAATATTATAAATCACTGTTGCACTAACTATAAGCATTTTGGCGAATCTAGCATTTATAGGCTTTATCTACAAAACTGTTAATTACTCAATGTTCGGAAAGTCGAGTGGAGTCACTCCAGATTGTTTAATTTTATATTTATTTTGATGCTGACCTCTGTAATGTAAAATGGGAAGTTTTAAACAAGCATTAATGTATTACACAATTGGGTCTCAAGCGTTTTGTACTACATAGAACAGGTACACATTGGTGATATAAAACAGACTATATCTAAATAAATCTTACAAGCCCCATAGGTTTGTAACCTGGGTCTAAAACTAGACCATTTGGGGTATAATTAAAACTCTCTCTCATAGTTATTGACTCATGGCTTATAGAGTAATTTACCATCAAATTTGACCTTTTTTTGAAAATTTTCAACTTTGAGACCGTTTATCTACTAAAGCCAAGAGTGACCCATGCAATTTTAAATATTTTTAAGTTCTGTACTAAGGTATGTAATTAACCCCATAATTATTTTTATGGGGCACTCATGGCTTTAGCAGATATTCAGACTGAAAACATGGAAAAAATCAACGAAAACTGCACTTTTGAATGACCCTGGCCTTTAAAGCCATGAATGACCCACCAAACTGTTTATGCTAAAATGTACTTAGTATCAAGTAGTATCCGTATTTAAAAAAATTGACATGGGTCACGCATGGCTTTAGGAGTAAAATGATATTAAAATGGCACCCTTTATTTACGGCCTTAGACTTTGACCCCCTCTGCAGGTCGAACAAATCAAATTCAGAAAAAATTAAATTTCACTTTTTCTTATCACAGTACTACTAACACATCCTGAAAGTTTCGGAAAAATTGAAGATGTCAACTATCACACCTCCATAGACTTTGTCCAGCTTTAAAAAAAAAATGGCTCTTAACTTCTCTAGAATTTATTCAGTTAAATAAATAATTAAAAAAGAAAAAATTGAGTAATAATTTTAAAACATTTCTTAATTCTAAGGACCTGTTAACAGAATATATGAAGTGTATATTTTATTAACTAACAGCTACAAAGTATGGAAGTTAAATATTGCTATTATATAAGAAATAATTATTCCAGTTACTATGCACTTCTGTTGAGCACTCAAAATGAAATGAAAAATAAATTTTTAAGTCGATAAAGTGATAATAGTTTGCACAATTCTGTCTGCATTGCTGATAGATTCTGAATATTGAAGAAGCATCAGTCCTTAACCACAAAAGGGAATTTATTTATCCCTAAACTTTTTTAGTTGTACTAGAAGACTAAAAAAGCAAGTTAGCAAAAAGGACACAAAATCAATATGGCTGCATCTAATATAATGGAAAAAAGAAAAAAATAATAATCACATGGCAATGCCAATAAGATAAATGATTCCTCTAGAAAAATTTCGTCAGTTAACTGAGTTGATTTTTAAGATAAGTATAAAAGTGGCTAACAGGGGGAAAATAATAGAGAAGGAGAAGACACATTAACTACTTTAAATTTTAATTATTAACAAGTTCTATAGTAGCGAAATATTAATTTAAATAATATTATTGTGAATTTTGAATATAATGTTTTAGTTTTAGAGTATATATGACTTAATATTAAAGTAAAATATCCTTTAAATTAAAATTCTATTAAAATTTAAGAAACAGGGTTGGCAGGTTTTTGACACGTGACAGTTTTTTACGGTTTAAACCATGGTTAAAACCGTCATGTCAAAAACCTATATTTTTAATTTAATTGTCGTATAAAAACTTAGTTTAAGAAAATATAGTTTATAAAGATGTTTTGAAAATAGATTGTATATAATAAAATAATAGTTTGAGTAAATAGATTGATGTTCTTTGAAAAACACATTGTTACAACATTTTGATTAATATAAAAAACAAAACTTATGCTCTTAAAATTTTATTATGAATTATTTCTATGTTCATTCAAAATATGCTGTGATACTTTTTTATGTTACTATGAAATTTATTTATAACTATGCTTAATATAGTATATGTTAAACTTAGTTATGTGATACTTTAAAAATATAGTTGTTTTTAATAAGATATTACTTATTTAAAAGGTAAACATATTAATGTTTTTGGAGAAACATTATTATAATATTTTGATTAATATAAAAACAAAACTTTAGGCTTCTAAAAATTCATGATTTATAAATCATTGATAGATTGTTTTGATTGATAAATCATTTTATTTGCAATACAACATTGTATGTTTTAATTTTTTTAGTATTGTGCTTTTAGTATTATGTATTTAACCAGTAAAATAAAAATGCATAGCCTAATATTTTGTATTTAAATATTTTATAGAGAACTTTTTTTTTTTTTTTTTTTAAATGACTGCTGATATTGCAAGTTTTTAAGAAAAAGCAATAATTCTGAATGTTAAACAAGCTTGAATTACATCTGAAATTCTTATAATTACTGTGAGACAAGAGAAATATGAATGCTTTCTGGACATGTATAAATTGTAATAAATTTAATATTACTCATACAGATTTTTTTTTAAATTTATTATTTTAAGGTGCAGGGCCCACCAGTAGAAAAGCAGTTCTACGCTCAAAGCATGTAGACATGAGATGCTGGGTTCGATCCCAGGGCGCACTCGTCGGCCTAACCATTCAGAGTTTTTCGTGGTTTTTTCCGAAACTTGCACAAATACGGGCTAGGATCCTTTAGAAAGACAACCCCAGATGGCACTCTCCCTTAGGCCTAAGACCCTAGAGTAGTCTATCAGCCTTACTCCCAAAACACCGAACACCAATAGTTCAAGCTATAAACAGATGTACAAATATTTATACAATCTATATTAATAAAATCAGAGTTTTGTCTGTAAATTTGTCGGAATCGAAAAATTTTGCGATATCTTCACGTTTCACACCCCATGAAAGCCGAAAATGACTTCAGAAAATTTTGCCTGTGTGTGTGTGTGTGTGTGTCATCGTGTCCGAATGCCGCTTTTTTTGTCCGGGCATCACTTGAGAATGGCTGGACGGAATTCAACGGCGCTTGGCAGGAATTTAGGTCTTCACCCAACTTAAAATTATATCTATCAACTTTTCAGATATTCCCCCCCGTTCCCCCCCTAGGGGGTAAAAGGCTAAAACACGTTTGTCCGGGCATCACTCGAGAACGGCTGGACGGAATTCAACGGCGCTTGGCAGAAATTTAGGTCTTCACCCAACTTAAAATTATATCTATCAACTTTTCATAAATTTCCCCCCCCCGTTCCCCCCTAGGGGGTAAAAGACTAAAACACGTTTGTCCGGGCATCACTCGAGAACGGCTGGACGGAATTCAACGGCGCTTGGCAGAAACTTAGGCCTTCACCCAACTTGAAATTATATGTATAGAAATTTTCAAAATTATGATTAGTGTTTAAATTGTGGGTAAGAAACGCCTGCGCATGCGCCATAAATATTTTTTCACTAAAATGCTTTGAATGGAAAAATAAAATATAAAAATAATTTTTTAAGTTAAAGACTTTTGTATTCGCGTGATTCGCACTACGAATTATGAAATGATTGAAATGAAATGTTGCCATCTAAGTTTCATACTTTAATTAATTTTAAAAAATCTAATTGTCGTATCGAAAAACTGTTTACACCCCAGGATTCAGAAAAATCACCTCTTTCATTTGGTACTGAATTTGTAATAATAGGTCTGATATTTCTAATTTATTTTTCCCTTTATCCGTTTTTCCGTTGCCACTTAAATTTCATACTTTAGTTATTTTTTAAAAATCTAATTGTTGCATCGAAAAACTTTTTGAACCGCTGGGTTCAGCAAAATTGCCCCTTTCATTCGGTATCAAATTTATAAATATAGGTCTGATATTTCTAATTTATTTTACCCTATTTCCGTTTTCAACCCAGATTCGATATGGAACAGCTTTAGTATTGGACCCCTTTGGCAAAATTTGAAATTCGGCACCGAAGTAGCTCGGACGTTTCTCGCCAAGATCTTTAATTGCACAATTGAGATAGCCAATTCAGTTCATCGCAAAAATGGCTTAAAATATTTAAAGTCACCAAAGGGTTCCGATACTTAAGCTGTGCTTTTTGTATTTATTTATTTATAATACTGTCTATTAAAGACTTCTGTGGTCACGAAATTTGGTGTGTAAATTGTTTGTATGCATCCAGCACTTATTGTAACTGCATTTCACGAAATTCAAAATCCCCCCTCCCCCCCTTCTCGGAGTCGGAGGGAAATAAACATGTGTAAAAACATGTTTTTCCGTTTGAATTCGCTTTGAATTATCTTAGAATGGCGAATTTTGGTCTGTGGATATTGATTAAGTATACGCATTATGCACATTAGTGGGATTTTGCAAAATTTCGAGCTCACCCGCTGAGGGTGGGGAAGTAAGAAGTGGGTAAGTTGTGCCGAAGACAGTGGGTACCCAGACTCCTCATGTTGCGAGCGATTAAACCTCTACTTTACCACTTAACCTCTACTTAGGTTATTAATAAAAATATGGGATTTTGACAACTCATTTAAGTTTAATGTCCAGCGAAGCGGGCAAAGCCTGCTAGTCAATAATAATAATAAATAGATAAAAATTTATTAATAAATGATAAGTGTAATAAATATAGATTATAAATATAATTATTTTCAAATTCATATTAATTTACTGCCCACATATAATATGTTTTACTTAAGGAAAAAAAAAATATCCCTGTGTTTTATGGCTTACGTTAAAATTCATAAGTAACTTTGGAATTTTAGAATTTCATAAATATTAATATAAATAAACAAACATACAAAATATGTCTATGCATACTTTGTATATATTTCTTAGGTTATAAACCAGTATATTTACCTAAATTTTTATAAATTATCTACAAATTGTTTTAAGATTTGTTAATTTATAAACAGCATAATATTTAGATATTCACTTGTATTATGGCTAATATTACTAAATCCTATTTCTAACAAGACTCTGCCTCATTTATAGATTTTGAGTTTTGACAATACAGGTTTTTGACAGAGGTTTCTAATGGTTTAAACCACTGTCATGTCAAAAACCACTTTTTGACGTCAAAAACCCAACCCTGTAAGAAAGGATTAAGTTTTATATTTACATAATAAAATACCTTAAAAAACATCCTTTTAAAGAACTTAGCATATTAATTTCGGGCACAGCCGTACCCATCCTCAGTGCTAAGTATGAAAAACGTTGTTCTTCTGTAGATCACCACAAATATGAAGATCTACAGAAGAACGACGTTTTTCGTACTTAGCACTGAGGATGGGTACAGCTGTGCCCGAAATTAATAAGCTAAGTTCTTTAAAAGGATGTTTTTTAAGGTATTTTATAATGTAAATTTAAAATTCTATGTCGTATTACAAAACAAACTACACCAAAATTGCATAAATTAATGCATGCACAAATTTGCATAACTCACAAGCAAAAGTATGGGAAAAGATTTAAAATAATTACAAAAAATTCATATTTTTATAATGCAGAAGTATAAAATTCAAATTTACCAAAAAATTATGCATAATGGGACAAAAACATGAATATATATATATATATATATATCTCAGGGGTTTGTCCAGACTTTTCAGACAGGGTCCTGTTTTTGTGAAATTGTGTAAAACTGTACACGTATTTTTGTAAATTTAAATTTCGTGTGAAAATAAAGTTCTTCCGAACTTTTCGGCTAGGACCCCCTGTCTGTGAAATTGTGAAAAATGTAATTTTTCAAAATAAAATTAAAGTTTCATTTTAGACAATGACAGTTCTTTTTTATAGAACTAAACTTAAATATATGCATAGAAGCCCTTAATAAATTAAAAATTGAATATCAGCTTTTCGGGAAACACAGCAAAACATCTGATTTTTCATAGACAGCCTGTTTGTTTCATGAAAGATTAGTTTTAGAAATGAAATAGATTTATCAAATGTTTATTTTTTATGATAAATAATTTTGTGAAGGGTCCTGTTTTAGGATAAATAATTTTGTAAAGGGTCCTGTTTTAGGATAAATAATTTTGTGAAGGGTCCTTTAACACATTCGCTGCCACTGACGCGCTGGCGCGTCAGCATGGCGCTACCTCCCATGCCGGTGACGCAATTGAGTATGATAAGTAAACTGCTTTAGTTTTAGTTCGGATTTGGAGGTTGAACGATGAGGTTTTTGTGGCACGTTAGTGAAGCATTATTTTTATATTTTCAGTGCGTGGTTTTTAAATTTTGTGTTTAAATTTTTTTTTTGTGCAACCAACGTTTTTAATCATTAAAACACTTTTTTTAAATTCGGCTTCTGAGGATGGATATATAAATTTTGGTGGCAGCGAATGTGTTAACGGACTCAGATTTGCCTCTGGACAGACCCCTGTACATATAATATATATATATATAATTTAAAAGCTTTTTCTACTTGGTATATATAAAGTGATTAAAATTAAGTGTTATATGCAAAATAAACTTTAATATCAGATATTTTTAAATAATAAGAAAAAATATGTATATTATAGTAAAACCCCGATCCATCGTTTTTCATGGGGTGCGTGAGAAAAAAAAAAATAAACGATGAATGCAGGTTAAAGTCAAAACACAAATAAAACAATGTTTATGAAATAATACACACACTATATATAGTATATACTACTAATAAAAATTAATTTGTTACTTTCCAAACTGTCAAAGAAATCAAAATTGTAGAACATTAAGTGACATTTATTTTTAAAAATCAATAATTTTATGTTAGATTTTTTGTTCATTTTATAAATTAAACTTTCTAGATTTACATTTTCTTGTCCTTTTCTGTGATTTCATGTGCATATAAAAAAAAAAAATTGTGCATTTTCAAATGCTGTAATTACGTCAGACACACTTGGCACTGGCAGGCGTAGGCTCAGCCTCAAAAATGTAGTAGCTGTAGCTGTCCATACTGGATGCATCCATTCTCCTCTTTATACAAAGTAGAATGACTTATTCTCCAAGCAACAACACAGTATTCGTATTTAGTAATTCATAGACACATGTTACAATGTCTGCACAATCCCTGTTCTTCACCTAAAACAGCATAAGTTTGAGTAGTTGAGGTTGGTTAGGTTTTGAATTGCACTAGTGCTACAATATGGGCAGATGGCGAGGGTCTGGAACTCACTTTTGAGGATGGTCTGGAGACATGCCATTACAATTTTTATCCTTTGTGGAGGAGGAAAAGAAATATTTTAGAATAAAAGAAGTATTTCCAGTTTGAATGTCATATGGAATTGCTTGATTTCCAATTTTGTTTCGGTCAGAAGAATATTTTTACAACAATGAATGCGGGAAAATGACTTTTTGAAGAATTATATATGCAGGTTCAGTTCACATTATTTAAATACAGATTGTGCAGGGACCATAGAAATAAAACGATCAATGCGGGAAAACGATGGATGCGGGTACGATAGATCGGGGTTTCACTGTATAACAGAAATATGTGAAAGATTTCCCCCTTTTTTTTTTTTCAAATATTTTAATAATTATTTTACATATTTAAAAATTTAAAAGCTTTTTCTGCTTGGTATATAAAGTGATTAAAATTATGTGTTATATGCAAAATTAATATATATATTTTTTAAATAATGAAATATACATATAGGGGAGACCGGGGTAAAATGGACCTACCCTATAATTGATTTTATTTATTGCTTCGTATTTATTTCTATGCTTCATATTTGGGCACATAGATAACAGCACTGCAGTGATGAAACTTATCTAGCATATTAATTTGTGGTAGCCAAAAGTTAATGTTTTTAGTTAAACATTTTTTCTTTTAATCATTCAATAATTATGATCTAGAAGAGATTATTCAACACAATAAGGAGCTAAGGTCAGCTATTATTATATTTAATCTAACTAAAGGATTTTTTTTTTTTTTTAACATTTGTTGTCATAGTTTCACATGGGGTAAAATGGACCAGCAGGAGCTGGGGTACAATGGGCCATGGTCTATTTTATCCTAATTCCCTCTCATATATGCTTTTTTAAGTTGAACATTGAATTAAGAATTAATAACCTGATTAAGTATTACATATAAATTATTCTTACAAATTTCAGAATAAGTCTTAATTAGATCTATTATTTTCAAAGATATATAAGCAAGCAATTTATTTTGAGGTTTTTTTTTTTTTTTTTTTTTTTTCTATTTAATTTTAATAAACATTCAGTTACTTTTGAAAAATTACATTTTTACAAATATCATACAACTAAACGAACTGAATTAAATATGCACACACATTTCCAACAGCCAAAAATCATTACTTTATGAATAAGCACTTAAAATTTACAAAAGTGGTCTATTTTACTCCGGTCTCCCCTATATATAACAGAAATATGCGGGGGATTTCCCCCAGGCAGTTTAATAGAATAAAAACTTTTTTTTTCAAACATTTTACTAATAATTTTAATATATAGTATTTATAAATTAAAAACTTTTTCTGCTTGGTATATAAAGTGATTAAAATTATGTGTAAACTTTAAAAATATATATATATTTTTAATAATATATCTACATATATAAAATGAAAATATGAGGGGGATATTTCCCCTTTCTTTTTTAAAGAAAGTTTAAGGAAATTAAAACAAATATATATTTTTTTTCAAATATTTTAAATAATTCTACAGAGAAGGGCAATATAATTCAAATAATCATGCATAAAATCAATCATATTTTCAAAAAATTATTTAAAATCATAAAATTATAAATAAATGTTTCATGGTAAATTGTGATGTATTGCGCAACTACTACGCCCCGTAAAGATGCTTTAAAAAGGCCTAGCTATTCAAATACTTTAGAGAAGTTTAGCATCACTTGTAAAAAGGGGGGGGGAAAGAGTCGTAGTTTTCTCTTAAAAATTATTAAATTTAAAATTAATACTTTTTTCTTGTTTAAAACATAATTTTATGTGAAAAAATATCATATGAAGAAATTAATAAATAAACTCATTAATCCCACGCCCAAGACTTTCACTACCCCACCCTTTTCGCTCATCGAAATTCAAGATTTTAGAAGTTGGTATCAGCTTAATAGTATTAAATATATATTATACCAATAGTTTAGATTATTGTCTTAAACACAAAAAGTTATTCATTCATTTTAAAGCTTAATGCATAAATAGAAAATAGTTTTTTTAGCAATTATAGAATCCGTTACATAAAGCATAATGATTTTGTTTAGAGTTAAATAACAATGCATAGTAATAAAATACGTTTTAATTAAAAACAATTATTCAACCTAAAATTACACAAGATTAAAGAGTTATATTGTCAAATGCAAGCAAACAACCCAACATCCACACAGAAAACACCATTTTTTTCCATTTCACCCTGCTTCGTAGTTATCGATCAATGGAAAAAATAATAATAATAAGACAAATTAAGGAATAAAAATCATCAAAATTTTTAAATAGACAAACCTTTCTTTTCAGATGACATCGATTCATGTATATTGTTCTAAATTCAAAACGATCCGACAAAAATTTTAGCCTTTGGAACAACTTCTTAAAACACACAGAGAATTCGAGTTCGAGATCTTGCAGGGTTACCCACCGGGATCAATGCTTCCTCGCCAAGGAGTCAAATTATGTAAGGAATGTTCTCTTCTATATAGTGATGTCGCCAAGGGCTGGTCAAGGAAGTTTTCATTGAGAAAATATACGATGAGTAAACTTAAAATAAAAATATGTCAATATAGTAAGTTGGGATAGATAGTTGTCGATTTTAAATTTTTGTGTTATTTTTTTTATTCACTAACTGTATTATTTTGATAAAATAATGCACTACGTATATATATATAAAAAAAAAAAACGTATTATCTTCATTATTATTATCGGTATCGTTATTTATATTTGAACTTGAACTGCTGTCAATTAAATCAAAATTTCTTAAGGGAAATAGACGTCATTTTTTTTTTTTTTTTTTTAATTACTGACTTTTATAGTTCTGAAATTTTGCATATATATTGAAATGTATCAACATAAAATTTGTAGAAAATCACTTAAATAAAAAATAAAATCCAAAATTTTAAGTTTTTAAAAAACATAAAAGAATACTCTATTTTACCCAGTTTTTAAAATATCCCTTCGATTTTTTTTTTTTTTTTTTTTTTTTTATAGTTTGTCAATACATTCTATAAATACTTAAGTATATCTTTGTGGAATGGTTGATAAATTATTTTTAAAAATATATTTTTATGTTTGAATATTAAAAATTTACATGAACTTTTAGCATTCAAACATAAAAATATTTAATATATAGATAACTTTTAAATCAATCCACCAAGTATTACCCAAATATGTTTAGAATACATCGACTAACTATAATATGTAAACAGTGGGGAAGAATTAAAAATTAGTTAACAAGGAGCATTAAAAAAGAAAAAAAATAAATAATTAAATTTTTGAATTTTATTTTAATTAAAGTAGTTTTCGAGAAATTTTCAATATTTTCAATATTAATGCATTTCATTACAAACTTTCATAACTGTAAAACAATAATAATATTTTTTTTTTTTTCTTCAGTGTCTACCATCCTGTTAAGGCTTATACAATAGGTTCTATGTTTCTGATTTAGGTTTTAAAAACATTACATACATAAATTAATAATAATAATAATAATAATATCGGATATGATGCTGGAATGAACATCATAAACTGAACATTCTACTTTGAAAATTTTTTTAATTATTCGAAGTTTAAGAATATTTTAACATGACAGATTAGGTCAAAATTTTGCTTAAATGGGCATTAAAAAGGAACATTTTTAGCGTAAATTTGTCAGACCAGTTTTTAAATATCAGTTTTGATGAGGGGATGAACATCATTAACTACGAACATTCTACTTTGAAATTTTCGTAAATTATTCGAAATTTATGAATTTCTTAATAATGCAGAATAGAACACAATATCGCTTAAAGGGACTTGGCCCTTTTTACAGCATTGCTGAATTATGTATAAAAGCTTTTATTTCCATTCCATTTAATATTTATAAATGGAACTGTATTAGATTTGTTCAATAAAATATACATTCAGGCGACATTTCTTAATGGTTTTTGATATATATATATATTTAGAGTAGATATAAAGCACAATAAAATCTGCCTAAGACACCCCACCTATTTCTTAGAGTAGATACAATAAAGCTTACCTAAAATAATCAGGGTTGGATTTTGCGATATCTTTAAAAGAAAAAAACATTAAAAATAAAAACCTAACAAAAATTGTATATGTATATATTTTTCAAATTTTTACATAGACATGTTTTTCTTTTCTTCCCTTTTTTTTTTTTTTTTTTTTTAATAACTACTTATTAAATTTCTAAACCCATCCCTAATTCTTTTAAATGGGTTCTATTAAGCATAAAAAAAGTCCTTTATTAATTATCCGTAGATGTTTAATCATTTTTAATATCATGAATTCATGAAAAAATGCAAACTGAGAAAACACAGTTTTAACCCCTTAACGATTTCGTAATTTTCAAGAAAACGGTAAAAAAATGTGCCTTATATATATTTTTTAATTATTATTCAAGAAAATTGTATAAAATAAAGTGTACAAACAATATATGCATTCACTTTTAATTTTTAGAATTTGTTTTAGCTAGAAATCAAGAAAATTTAATTTTTTAGAAAAAACAATAACCAGGGTTCTTATGATTGAATGTTGGTTTTCCAGTAAGTTGAAAAAATAAAAGATATGTATTTAAGACATTAAAACAGAATTTTATGAAAAGAAATTTATGTATAGTACAACACTATGCGTATAATACACTGTTCTCAGATTCACTATCCAAACTCTCATTCATAAATATCAATTATTTCTGAATTACTTTGTGATTCTGACTACATAATGTACACACCAAAAAAAAAAAAAAAAAAAAACCACAGATTACAAAACCACGCGCATTCAAAAGCCAAACTGGGCTAAGATTACAAAATAAGTACTATTACAAATATTTAAAATTGGATAGTGTTGACAGTTTAAATAACCTTACTATCTCCGATTACATTTTAAATACTGTGCTACTTCCATCTGAAGTATAAAGTAAGAAATAAAAATTTTCCGGGTATCAGAAATGGTTTGCTTTTAAACCATTTTAGTGCGTTACTTTTGAACACTCCAGCCCGGAAATATCACGGGCACGAGAAATAGAAAGCAAAAACTCAACCGGCATTTTCACGTGAGCGAGAAGTAAGGGGATTAAGATTTCAAATCTGTAAAATATGTATCAAAATTCATAAGAACTGTTGCCTGAATATATATTTTACTGAGCAAAACTAATATAGTTCAATTTATAAATATTAAATGGATGGATGGTTGGGTTTTACGTCGCACTTGTGCTGCTCAGATGGGCAATTGTCGACGGTCTGGGACACACCCCTAGAGGTGTTCCGGAGATATGCCATCACAATTTTGATCCTCCACGAAAGAGATGGCTCTCCCGCTTCGGTGACCTCCCCTCCCCCCCAGAGGTATAATTTTTTATGGGAACATAGAGGACATTGCGGCCACGACAGATTTTACATGCACCAGCCACAATTAGTGTACATGACGGTCTTTGGCCGGCTCGAATACCGAACCCGCAATCTTCCAATTACGAGGTCGGCGCTCTACCGACTGGGATACCGCGGCCCAAATATTAAATGAAAATATAAGCTTGTAAATGAAACCTACTCCAGTGCTGCCGGAAATGGTGCCAAGTCCCCATGAACGTTTAAATTTAGGTACATTTTCTTCATAAAGATATCAGACTACTGTTAACTTTTAAATTATCTTTTATGATAGTGGTTTGAGTTACTGGTTACATTGGCTACGAATATTCAAACTTGAAAATTTTGTAAATTAATCGGAATTTAAGATTTTTCTTAACATAGCAGAATATAGCAATATTTTACACAAACTTGTATCATTGCATTGAAAAGTTCAGAATAGCATAGAAACTAAATTACGAAACGACCCCAATAAAAATTAGGGGTTAAAAGTAGAGTTACAAAAATAGATTTATTTATTTATTTATTTTATTAAAAATTTCATTAACTTTATTATAATCCAGTTTAGATTCTTTATATGTTTTAATAGATACAACCGTCAATTCTCGAAACATTTCCTGAGTTATTGTACTTCAAGATGTTTTACTTTAAACTTTGTAAAACTTCTTTAGCAGCGCAATATTTGTACAGGCAGCCAATTTTATTCAAATGACAATATAAATAATTGGGCCTTTTGGTGTTATATTTTTTATCATACACTGAAAGGGGAACTTTGTTTTTTTTAGAAATCTGGGAAAATTTAAATTATAGTTCCCAGATAATAATCCGTAATTTGCTAAAGTTTGTGTAAAATGTTAGCGAGGATTACGCGGAACCCTTAACTTAATAATAATTAATTATAATAACGATAGTTATAACAAAAACAGCAAACAACAATAAAAGTAATAATAGACTTAAATTTCAGATGACTTCAGATATTTACGTTAGCAGAATCAAAGTAATATCAATAAATTTAATTAAAAACTACAGCATATTAAAAAAAATATCTGGCAGGAAATGAGTGATTCATGCATCTATGTATGTGTGTGTGGTATATATATATATATGTATACATGTGGTATATATATATAACTTTATTTATTGTTTTAATTTTTTATTTTAATATAGATGGCATTGTAATATATTTTTTCGATTGTTTCGTATTCTGGTTAGCTGTCTTGCTGGAGTTCTTATGAAATACATGCCACTGTTTATGTAATATTTGATCATTTTTCTGCCTTATCCATATAAGTTTTTGTCTTTTCCATATGATTTTATTCATTTTATTTTATCGATCTTTTATTTAGCCATATATGTGCTTTTTTATTAAGCTGTCTGCCTAGGGGGAGAGTTTGATCAATAAAAGCATGCTTTAACCCCACACATATGTCTCAAGTCATATGGGGCATTTTTGACAGTTTAAATCATTTATTTTATGTTTTTGCAGTTAATTTTACTTATGAATTGTTTCACATTAATTAATTTTCTCGTAAGTTTTTCTTTAGTTATTTTTGTTACTTATTCACAACTATTATGACTGAAAACATATATTATAATTTCATATATATATATTTATATATATATATATATATATATGTATATATATATATATATATGTGTGTATATATATATATATATATATATATATATATATATATATATATTCAGGGATAGAAATTAAGAAAATTAAGTCACTGCTCCGCAGGACCAGTAATTTTAGGATTTCACTGGTCCGTGGATACTTTGACTAGACTGCTCACTCCTATTATATTTTCAAAAATTATAAAACTCTGTTTTACTTAAACTTTATTTATTTGTTTTTTAAATTTATATGTCAAATGTAATTTTATGTGAATTAAGAAAAAATACAAATGAACTCGTATATAAATCAAAAATTTATGCTTTAACTAACAAATGAGTTAAATTTCACATATCTATACCATTAAGAATTAAAAACAAAAAAAAAAGTTATTAAAGTGAAATTAATTGAAAAAATACAGAATAGGTAATAATGACAATTATAATGAAGTACTCTTACTATTGTTACAATTGTTACATACTGTTTTGTGACAGATTTACGGAGAATTTTAAAAAACAGTAAAAAAAAAAAAAAAAAAAAAAAAGGAAAGTTCATTTGTTCGGTTGACTATTAGAATTTATATTTTGCTGATCCGTTGAATGATTTTGTGGTCCCGTACCAGTGGTCCACTGTTAATTTCGAGCCCTGTATATATAATACATACACTGGTTCTCATAATTATAAGGACACCCGTTTTTCCATATTAACTAAACACTGAACACTATTATTTAAACAAACATATTTTTTTATTAATTTTAATTTCATTAATAGACTATATTTAAAAAGTTGTATCGTTTTTCTCTCTTAAAATTTTTTAAATACGGTCAAAAAGATGTCTTTTCAGGTGTACACAATTATAAGGATAACTCGAATCTTAGTAATTTTTTTCAGTTATTCTTTAAATTAATATTTTATGGGGTCTCTTTTTAGGGTGAAACAGTCAGACATTCTCTCTGGTATATATATATATGTATACATTTTTTTTTTTTTTTTTTTTTTTTTTAATATTCAGTTTCAATACCATTTCACACAGCATAGATGATATTCTGAATACATTTGAACTATTTAAAATTGCTTTCCACTTGCATGCACTTTTCTAATACGATAAGTTAAGGTTTTTTTTAACTTTTAGGCCACAGAAAAGGCAATAATACAGAAGTTTCTTTCTTCAAACTATTTCCTATTGCTCTAGAAGTAGAGCAAAAATGCAAGTCTTGTTGAAAAAAATATTATTACCCCCCCCCCCCAAAAAAAAAAAAAAAAAAAAAAAAAAAAAATCTAACAAAAATCTGAGAATTCCACGTTTAAAATTTGCGGATATTCTCTTGATGTTCATAATAATAGAAAAAATTACTAAATTCGTTCTGCCTTCAGTAGAAACAGCTCCCCAGAGCACCACAGATCCGCCTTTAAAATGCCCGATTCATATCTGCCTTTAAAAAATCTGCTCTGTCTTTCGCTATCTTCAGATCATGCCAGTAACTGTTAAAACCATTTGGTTAATCAAAAATAAAATGTTTTTCATCCGAAAATGCAACATTTTACCATTTAATATTGTCTTTATTCAACTTTAACGCAGACGTTCTTTCCCCCATTAAATGCTTATTGGTTATTACAGGTTTTTTTATTCATTTTAACATATTATTAATTATTTTAAACATGCATAAATGTGGACCCCAACCTTTCGTTAAAAATTACGAGCAAATTCAGTAGCAGTCATTATGAGTAGAACAGTAAGAGGAATTATGAGTCTTCGATCTCTGTAAAACAACTCTGATTTTGCATCAGATCTCTCTCCTATCGAACCAGCAGTTCAACTTTTGATCACATTTCCTTCAGCAATTTTAGATCTTCGAATTTCATTAGAAATTCGGCGGATTGAAATTATCCTTACACTTAAAAAACCTTCACTACATGAACGTTCTTTTTTTCGAGGAATTATCAGTAATGTCCGTCCAAGAAAAATTGAAGGCTTATATATGAATTAATCTAGCCCAGTAGTCAGCAAATTCGCATGTTGACTGTAATTTATCCGCTAGTAAGTTAGATAAAACGAATAATAATAACGTCCCTATAATTATGAACATCTGAAAACGTGGAGGAAAAAAAATGCATTATTACTTTCTTCTATATGTAATATAGAGAAAGTATTGGATTCACGAAAATTTTCCACCTCCGTTTTTTGACGGATCTACACGTTTTGGGATGTCCTGAACACGAATTGATGGTTTTTAAAAAATGTCTGTCTGTCTGTCTGTCTGTCTGTGTGTCTGTGTGTCTGTCTGTGGTTTCGTTTTTTCACCGTATCTCACGAACCAATGAATGAAATTCAACCAAACTTGATATATAGTTGAACCCTGGCGGGGCATTGTGCTGATTAGATTTGGGGATCAATAGCCCAGCAGGTGGCGCTGTGATCGCATTTTATGTAAATTTTTAACATGGCAGTATAGGGCAAATTTTCGTATTTTTCACCGTATCTCACGAACCAATGAATGAAATTCAACCAAACTTGGTATATAGTTGGAACCTGACGTGGCATGGTGCTGATTAGATTTGGGGATCAATCGTCCAGCAGGTGGCGCTGTGATCGCAAAATTTCGTATTTTTCACCGTATCTCACGAACCGATGAATGAAATTGAACCAAACTTGGTGTATAGTTGGACCCTGACATGGAAAGGGTCTGATTAAATTTTGGGATCAATCGCCCAGCAGATGGCGCTGTGATCGCATTTTATGTAAACTTTTAACATAGCAGTATAGGACAAAATTTCGTATATACGGGCGCAGAATTCATACCGGAATCCGTTTACGAAATTTCTTTACCTATAATAATCGTTGATTTAAGAGGTAGAAAATTTACTTACATTCATAGTGGTATGAATTCTGCGCCCGTGTTCCATCCCTGATAAATGTACATAATGAGCGTTATTTTAAACTTGTGATTGTAAAATTAATATGAATTATTGATAATAGTAGTAGTTAACTACGAAAAAAATTTTGTGCATGTGGGGGCACCGGTTCCCCCCCTGGGGGGGAAGTACCCCCGGGGGGGGGTAAATTTTCAAGATGGGTATCTTTCGAAAGATCTCGTCAATACCTTTAAAACGAATGGTTGAACTATAAATCTGTGACAATTTGAAACAAAGTTATCGATTTTTTTACTTTTAACAAAAAAAACCAGAAAAAAAATCTTTTTTTTTTTTTTTTTTTTTTTTTTTTTAACGAAATTTAACCAAACTTGGTATTTAGTTGGTCCCCGACATAAAGTGCAGCTGATTACATTTGGGGATCAATAGCTCAACAGGTGGCGCTATGATCGCATTTTTTCTAAATTTTTAACATGGCAGTATAGGACAAAATTTCGTATAAATGTACATAATGAGAGTTATTTTTAACTTGTGATTGTAAAATTAATATGAGTTATTGATAATAGTAATAGTTAACTAGGAAAAAATTTCTGTGCATGTGGGTGCATCGCTTCCCCCCCTGGAGTAAATTTTCAAGATGGGTATCTTTCGAAAGATCTCGTCAATACCTTTAAAACGAATGGTTGAACTATAAATCTGTGATAATTTAAAACAAAGTTATCGATTTTTTTTACTTTTAACAAATATTTTTTTTTTTTTTTTTTAAATATTGTTACTGGTTGAATATGTATTACTTAAAAAAAAAAAAAAAACTTTGAAAAAAATCGTTTTTTTTTTTTTTTTTTTTTTTTTTTTTTTTATATTGTTACTAATTGAATACGTATATAGGAAAATATAAAAGAAAGTCTTGTGGTTTGTGGTGGCCACAACATACTAGTTTTTTATTAATTTTGTTTCTTATAAAAAAAAAAAAATTATAGCAGTTTTGGTTTTTAGAGTACTAGATATATTAAGTGCACTTAGTATAATCTTGTTCACAATTATTTTTACATTAGTTATTTCAAAACATAAAATGTTCTTTTAAGTATGAGAAGGAGTGTATATATATATATATATATATATATAAGTTTTAGGACGTAAAAACTATTTCTTTCAGACAAATTAAACCGGATGAAAACGTTTTTCTTTTCTCTCCCCCCCCCCCCCTTTGACATCAAGTTAAGATAAAGCAAGATGTCCGGTAACACCTTAATAATAATAATAATAAATAGAATAAAACAAGCCCTTCGTCCAAATTAAATTTTGCTGAGGACAGACTTTTAATTTTGTTTTTCTTTGCTTTTCTTTTACAATAGTTTAAAATCATTGTATGAAATATTGAATAAAACTTTTCAAGTTATTACTTTATTACAGAAGTACTAAAAACATTACTCTAAATGAGTAAAATGTATTGATTTGTGTTAATTCGAAAAACCTCTATATTATAAAGAAAAGATTTGAAGTCGCAAAGTAGACTGTTATTTTAAAATTGTACCTGTAAAAACTTTTTAATAACTGGAAACCTACGAAAATATTTTTTTATGAAATGACTCATTTAAAATTTAAAACAATTCAAAAATAAATCATTGGTGGATTACATGATAGGAAATTACATCGTAATTTCTGTGGGTGGGTGATAGAATCTGAAACATCTATCTGTATTCAAAACTTCTTAAAACAAAAGAAATTAAAAAAAATAAATAAATAAGTCCTGAAATTGATTCTGATGTTTCGTTCATCTTCATTTATCTTTTGTGGCGAGTAGAAAGTTAATCAATATTTTTAGTTGATTACTTTCATAAATCTAAGCTAAAGCAAATAATGTAATTCATCCGTTAAAGAATTTTGTGACATATCGTCTTTTCAATTTTCATCTTTTTATTGATTGCCTCGATCTCAATGGCATGTTCACCAAGCGTTTAAATATATCTTTTTATTAATGAGCTTTGCTGAAATACTTTATGAAGCTGGGGAAATATATTCAACAGAATTTTTTTTTTTTTTTTTTTTTTATCACTTTTTTCACCCCTCCACACACAGAAAGCACCTTTTTAAAATAATCATCGTAGATTAGGAAAATGAGCACTGTAAAATTATTTAATATTCAATTTAATAGAAGGATCTTTTTGAACTATTTTTGTATATATATTATATTAATCATAATTACATATTGTGGCTACCACAAGACTTTCTTCTATATTTTCCTGTACAAATTCACTCAGTAACAAACAAACAAAAAAAAAACTATTTTTTTTTTTCAAAAACTTTTTAAGGGGGGGGGGGAGCGATGCCCCCACATGCACATTTTTTTTTTTCCAAATTAACTACTAATATTATTAATAATTCATATTAATTTTACAATCACAGGTTAAGAATAATTCTCATTATGTACATTTATACGAAATTTTGTCCTATACTGCCATGTTAAAAATTTAGAAAAAATACGATCACAGCGCCACCTGTTGAGCGATTGATCCCCAAATCTAATCAGCACCAGGGGCCAACTAAATACCAAGTTTGGTTAAATTTCTTAAAAAAAAAAAAAAAAAAAAAAAAGATTTATTTTCTAAGTTTTTTTTTTTTCGTTAAAAGTGAAAAAAAAAATCGATAACTTTGTTTTAAATTATCACAGATTTATAGTTTAACCATTCATTTTAAAGGTATTGACGAGACCTTTCGAAAGATGCCCATCTTGAAAATTTACTCCCCTCGAGGGGAGACATCTCCCCCAGGGGGGATGGCGAGACTCCTACACATACAAAAAATTTTTCCCAGTTGACTATCTCTATTATAAATAATTCTTGTAAATTTCATAATGATTACTAAAAAATAATTCTCTTTATGCACATTTATACAAAATTTTGTCTTATATCCCCATGTTAAAAATTTAGAAAAAGCGGGATGCCACCGCAACCTGTAAGACAATTTTTACCAAAAGTTGATAGGCACTAATTTATGTCAAGGTGCAACCTCATACCAATTTGTATGAAATTCTTTGGAGTAGTTCCTGAGATACAGTTGCCACAAAATATTGTCGCACACACACACACACACACAGACAGACGGACAGACATTTTCTAAAAGTGGTCATATCGTGTTCTACAGCTCTCAAAACGTGTAAATCCATTAAAAACCCGAGGTCGAAAATTTTTACGAATCCAATACTTTCTTCTATTGAATATAGAAGAAAGTAAAAAGTTGGAATCCCACAAGGAGGTAGCAGCTCCAATATGTTAGCTGATCTTCAAATTTATTACTATGAACGTAATTGCAACAATTTTATAGATATATTAATGATATAATAGTAATATCGACAGGTAATGAAAACATTAATGATCTTAAATTCAACTACCCTCCTAATTTAACATTAATTAAAAATTCTCTAAATAATAATGCTATAAACGTTTTCGATTGACAGATTACGTTAAAAAACAAGACAATATTTACTGATTTATGTGACGAATGTAAACCTTTTAGTTTTAAAGCAAACATATATATACACATTTTAAATCCTGTTTTCATTTATCTGTTTTTAGAAATATAGTTCTTAAACATCTATTTGGAATACAAAAAATTATGCTTATAAAAATTTAAAAATAAAAATATTAAGAAAATTGTTTATGATACAACACATTATGGCTTTTCTCAAAAAATTGTTTATTCACTTATTTATCCATAGGATTGTGGTCTTATAAAAAAATAAATAAAATAAACTTAAAATAATAATAATAATAATAGTAATAAATATGTAGTTTGGAGGGGTATAGGTTTGATAAAGGAGGAAGGGTGTTGTTGTTTGGTTTGATAGGCTGAGTGGGTTATTGAATTTAATAAATCAATAAATTAAAAAAAAAAAAAAAAAAAAGAATCACTACATTTTGATTATATTTAAATTTTTGATCCTGTGTAAGCTTAATGAAGGTACTTAAGATAATAGTTATTGTATCAAACTGAAATTAATTTTAATGAGTGCCTATATAACGTGAAAAATTGTCTAACGCAATTGTTGATGTCCTTAAAAGTACTCAAATCGTTGAAAGCCCCAAATCTAACTTAAAAAAAAAAAAAAAAAAAAAAATCTGTACCTTATGGTCATGCAATTACTACGTTAGTTAATTAAATATTTCTTGACAAGTTTTGATTTTTGCAGTAAATATTATCTTCACTTTAACATTTTTTACTTTCTTCTATATTCAATAGAAGAAAGTATTGGATTCGTAAAAATTTTCGACCTCGGGTTTTTCATGGATTTACACATTTTGAGAGCTGTAGAACACGATTTGACCATTTTTAGAAAATGTCTGTCTGTGTGTATGTGTGACAAAATTCTGTGGCAACTGTATCTCAGGAACTACTGCACAGATTTTCATATAAATTGGTATGCAGTTACACCTTGACATAAATTAGTGCTTATCAACTTTTAGTAAAAATTGTTTCACAGGTTGCGTTACCATCCCACTTTTTCTAAATTTTTAACATGGTAGTATAGGACAAAATTTTGTATAAATGTGCACAAAGAGAATTATTTTTTAATATAATCATTATGAAATTTACAAGAGTTATTTATAATAGAGATAGTCAACTGGGAAAATTATTTTGTATATGTAGGAGCATCACCTCCCCCCCCTGGAGGAGAAGGCTCCCCTCGAGGGGAATAAATTTTCATTATGTGTATCTTTCAAAAAATCTCGCCAACACATTTAAAACGAATGATTGAACCATCGATTTGCGATAATTTAAAATAAATTTATCGAATTTTTTTCATAAAATAATAATAATAATAATATATATATATATATATATATATCATGTAATATAGAGAATAAAATGAACTTTTTTTGAATATTTAGTGTTTTACTACTTCTCTAATATGGAAATCGTACTGCATTATCATGGAAGATAATTTTATTAAATAATAATTTTAATAAATTACTTTTACAGGGTGAATTTGCATAGGAAAATATAGAAGAAAGTTATGTGGTAACCACAACATTCTAGATTTTTTTTTTTTTTTTTTTTTGCCATATTGTCTTGCAGTGGTTTGGGAGAAGTTGATTGGTTGAATTTTTATGTCACACTAGTGCTGCGCAATGGGCAGTTGGTGACGGTCTGGGACTCTCCCCAAGAGGTTATCCGAAGACATGCCATCGCAATTTTGATCCTCCATGGAAGGGATGGGTCTCCCGCTTCAGTGACCCCCAAAGGTATAATTTTGATGGGAACATGGAGGACATTGCAGCTACGACAGACTTTACGTGCACCAGCCATCATTAGTGTACACGACGGTCTTTGGCTGGCTCGAGTACCGAACTCTCAATCTTCCAATGACGAGCCCGGCGCTCTACCGACTAGGCTTTCGCGGCCCGAGGTTTGGGAGGAAGTTGGGCGCTCGGAAACTAGATTAACCCGCTTCAACCTTTTTAAGCCGCGGTAGCTTCTGCTCCTTTTTCCTTCTTATAGTTATTATTATTATTATTATTATTTACTGATATACTTTGTTCATATTTACTATATATAATCTTATCTATCAATGTTTAAGAACCAACTCATATTAATTTTTGCAATATATTTTGCTTTTACTGACAAAAAATTATGTGACTGACATCTAGAAACTAAATTGTGACTCCAGTAAAAATAGTTCCTTGTCATCCTTATGAATTCTAGTTCTCTTTGCTAGCGAGTTTTAAAAATTCTTATTAGAATTCTAGAGCGTTTTCCTATATGTATATATAAATATATATAAGGTCGTAATATGGAATACAGTCGATTGGCTGTATAAATTACACTTCGTCGTAAAATATAAAAGTAAATATGTGGCAAATGAAAAAAAAAAAAAAAAAAAAAAAAAAAGAAGGCTCACTGTAAAATGTAACGTCCAAAGTTTGGCAGCGAAGTTTCCAATTATTTAGCCGTAGATTTAGTTTTATTTTTTTACGGCAGATTCAGTACTGTCACCAGAAATTCCCGACGGGGGGAGACTATATATGGAAAGTTTATTATACAACTATTTGACATAGTATCCGCGTCATGCCATTTCTAAGTCCGCCATGACAAATGTACGCTGCAATATTGCTACTACTATTATTATTATTATTATTTACACCATTTTATTTGTTAATACACTGTTAAAAAATTCAGTTCAAACTTGAACCTCTATCTATATAGGAAAAAAAAAAAAAATACTTCCACTCATTCACTGACTCATCAACGCACAGTAAAATCTACTGGAGCCACTGACTCGAAATCGGATCAGATTATAGAACATATAGTGTAAGCACCCCCTAAGAAGCGATTTTGTGAAATTCGCCCCCCAACGGGGAGTAGGGGGCAAAACGTGATTCCACAAAAACCTTCATATCTCAAAAAGAAAAAAAAAAAAACAGATATCCATAAAATTTTTGCTTTAAAATATAGCTAACATAAATATCTAAAAAATAATTTCTGGAATTTTAGAAATTCTGTCCCCAAGGGGGGAAAGGGGGCAAAACGGGGTTTCACGTACTCCTATATACCTTAAAAAAAAAAAAAAAAATCTGGAGTGACTCCACTCGATTTTCCGAACATTGAGTAATTAACGGTTTTGTAGATAAAGTAAAGTAAGAGGAATTGTTAAATAAACAAAAGAGAAAACTATAATAGGGTGTTTGAGTATTTTTCTTTATATAGTACACGATGTTTAATTTAATCTATTTTACCGAACACGTAGGTCATTCATAATGATAAAGAATATTTCGTTGTGTCCCTGTAAAAACCTACAAATGCTACATTCATCAAAATTCTTATAGTTAGTGCAACAGTGACTTATAATATTTATATAAATTTTCAGCTCCATCGGATAAGGCATTTAGACGCTATTGCACTTTAAAGTTTGAGAAGCATTTTATCGTATCCTATGATCATAGATATATGCAGTGAAATTTTCTTAAAAGGGCCAACTATCGTGCATAAAAAATTGGTTCTTCACAGACTATTTTTCTATGGCACGATGGCCTTTTATTTTAATAGAGGTTGCTTTAGGCAACAAATTCTGTAAATTAATTGGTATTAATTGCTCTAATTTACATTATTTATCTATATAGCTTTCGAATAATCATTAATATTAAATTGTTTAAATTCAGATTTTGTTTTCTACGATTTTATTTTTACATATCAAAACAAATTTTTCAGCTTAGTATTAGTTCTGGGTAGAAAGAATTCTCTAACAATCTATACATTACCACTTAAGTTTAAAGAAAGGAAAGATACTAATATTAAATTTTAAATTTTAATCTAGGTTAAGTTTAATAATTTTATTTTGGCATATAAAAAGATAACAGGACATATTTAGAAGCCATTGAATTTAAACTGTTTTGCTAATGGTATAACGCAATCCCCCCCCCCCCCCAAAAAAAAAAAAAAAAAAAAAAAAAAACTTGATTACTTAAAATGTAATAACATTTTTGATAATTAAAACTTAAAATGTGATCTTCTAAATTTAAAACAGGGTCATAAAGTGATCAAAGAGGGAGGTAAAAAACTGGACATTATATAATTCCTAAATACAAAATTTCTAACTTCTTTGGTTATTTTTTCCTGATCCTTTGTGGAAATCTACAAAAAGGAGGTCATGCATTACGGTCAATAGAGTGGTCGTCGAATTCGACGGGTTCCAGCTAGTATACTCTTATTCCACTGAAGTTTTACAAATGCAATACCTTGTATTTTGTAAGATAAGACTAATTTTAATAATTTTATTTTAAATTATTGCTATAAATAGGATCAAAATAATGAGTATTACTGTTTGTATTTAGAAAAAAAATCATTATTTCTAGTTTTGGCAGTTAATGGGTTAAAAAGAAACTTGCAGTTATATTCGAATACTTAAGCACAAATATGCATTTAGCATTTCGATATTTAGGATACATTCGAATACAGTTTTGGAAAAATATTTTAGATTATGTTATTTTATGTTCGTTGAAAGGTTATCTTTGTGAAATTTCCCAAGGGTGCGCATGGGAGATTTAAGTTAGGCATAGGCATTACCAGTTTAAGAAAATTTCGTTTTGGACTATATAAAAGAGTTTTTATGAATCTAAAAATAATTTTAAAACGAAAATGTTCCAACACTTTCTTTTTATTTGTTTTTTATTCTCATGAACGGGTGCAATACCTGTCTTTGCTCGCAACCAAACTCCATGTTATTCTTTGGAGAATTTTATTATGAGAATTACGCTCCACACACATCATTTTAAATTCCATTTGATTTTAATTGAATATCTTTGAACTACTATTGTAATGAAGTTTCAGAAAATGAAAAAATAAAAATCGAAACGGGGTTGGAAGGGAAAAAAACTACGTTAGTTTATGCAGTAAAATTTGCTAAGGATAATAGAAAAAAGAAAGAAAAAAAACTTAGTTGTTTTAAATGTACCTCAGATGTTTTACACCTTTTCATCCTTGGAAGATTTCCAGCTTTTTCTCGTCGTTAGTTTTAATCTAATGTAGAAAAATTTCCCGTTAAGTAAAATATTATTTTTATTTGTTAAAAAAAAAAAAAAAAAAAAAAAAGAAAGAAAAACTATTTGTAAAAAGTTTCATTAGAAACAATTTCAGTAAAAAAAATATATTCGCAAAGAGAGTCATTTTTTTTAGATAAAAACTGAAAAAAAAAATAAATAAAAAAAATACATAAATAAATAAACGTTTAAATTCCAGAAAATTGAAAGCTGTTATTAAATAGTTTAATACTTTTATAACAAAAACCTTTCCAATAATAAAATCCCAAATTTCGCAACACAAATGCTTGAAACTGGTGCTATGGCTAAAATAATTTATTGAAATAAAGATAATATTTTTTTATCCTTAGTTTGGAGGAATTGTTAAAACAAATTTTCTTAATGAGAAAAGCTCAAGCTCCTCAGAACTTACTCTCGAAACTGACGCCATTTCTAAAACAATTTATTCAAATAAAGATAATAAATTTTTATCCTTGGTTTTGAGGTCATTTTTTTTAGTAAAAACTCATGAATTTTTTTTAAATATACTGCACAGATGTTATATTTTTTAAAAAGAGCTTTAAAAACTGTTCATTTTTTTAAGGACACTATATACATCAACTTATTAGATTTAAAGATATACGCAAGCGAAGTGATAACGTCACTGGCCGTTCGTGGATGCAAGAAAAAGATTTCCTATGTTAAACGCCCATTGGATTTTTTGTAAAAAATTATTAAAAATCGAGGAAAATTATTTCCCGATTTTAATCCCCATACTTGGTTACAGATATGTATTAGTTATCATGTGCATGCGTTAGATTAAGTTGTTTTTGCTGTAAAATTGATAAAATTTTAATTTTAAATTTCAAAACTCTAGAAAGTTAAAAAAAAATGGCAAACTTCCATATTCGATTGAAAACATAAACATTTCACTTCAAAGGATGATATTTACACAATGAATATCCAACTAATATACTAATTAAAAGGAAAATTATAAATATTCTATCATAATTTGAAGTCAAATTTGTTTTCAAATGTCTAAATAAAGTATTTGATATAAGATACTAATATGTTGCAGCGGAATATATTTGATATCTGTCATCCTTGGCAGAAAAAAAAAAAAAATCGCCAAATTATATGGCGAACATAATTTAATTCCTTTCAGAAATCATGGTTATTTTAACAACTTATACTAAGAGAGTAATGAATAATATGAAATAATATTTCGTACAATACATATTACGAAAATATACATCTTGCATGTATATTTTCGTATTACGCTTTTGATCGCCAAATGCAAACATGCCAAGGACAACAGTTTTGAAATTTAAAATTAAAATTTTGTCAATTTGACAGCAAAATAACTCAATCTAACACATGCATACGATAACTAATATGTATCTATACCCAAATACAGGGATTAAAATCAGGAAATAATTTTCCTCGATTTTTAATAATCTTTTACAAAAAATCCAATGGGCGATTAACATAGAAAATCTTTTTCTTGCATCCACGGACGGTCAGTGACGTTACACTTCGCTTGCATATTGAAAACTGCAATTTTTAATCCCACTTCAAAAGCATATGACTTAATGTGAAGCAGATTTTTTTTTCTCCAAACGGTTTCCATACAACCTTCTGCTGTTGCCATTTAAAATTCATACTTGAATTAATTTTAGAAAATCTAATTGTCCAATCGATAAGCTGTTTAATCCGTCGGATTCACAAAAATCGCCCCTTTCATTTGGTACCTTATTTGTAACGATACGACTGATATTTCTAATTTCTTTTCTAATTTTTCTAATTTCTTTTCCTCGTTTTAAGTAAATGTACTTTTTTTTTATTCTGTCGAAAAAAATTGGCAACTATTAAATTATGGATAAAATATAAATGGCTAATTTATCAGAAATTAGAAGGTTATTATTTTCCCATTTTAATTAATAATAATAATAAAAAAAACTAATAAAAAAATTCGAAAATCGGGCTTTGAGGTGCATCAGGAGAGGTCATTACGAACCTCCATGCAAATGTGTGTAGTTCTGCAATCAGCCGTTTTCCTAAAAAGCTCTGGATATGCATACACAATAACACACACACACACAAACATCTTATTTTATTATATATATAGACTAGCAGGCTTTGCCCGCTTCGCTGGACATTAAACTTAAATGAGTTGTCAAAATCCCATATTTTTATTAATAACCTAAGTTCTCGCTGTGATTGGTAGAGGTTTAATCGCTCGCAACATGAGGAGTCTGGGTACCCACTGCCTTCGGCACAACTTACCCACTTCTTACTTCCCCACCCTCAGCGGGTGAGCTCGAAATTTTGCAAAATCCCACTAATGTGCATAATGCGTATACTTAATCAATATCCACACACCAAAATTCGCCATTCTAAGATAATTCAAAGCGAATTCAAACGTAAAAACATGTTTTTACACATGTTTATTGCCCTCCGACTCCGAGAAGGTGGGGGGGGGGGGATTTCGAATTTCGTGAAATCCAGTTACAATAAGTGCCGGATGCATACAAACAATTTACGCACCAAATTTCGTGACCACAGAAGTCTTTAATAGAAAATATTATAAATAAATAAATACAAAAAGCACAGCTTTAGTATGGGAACCCTTTGGTGACTTTAATTTTTTAAGCCATTTTTGCGATGAACTGAATTGGCTATCTCAATTGTGTAATTAAAGATCTTGGCGAGAAACGCCCGAGCTACTTCGGTGCCGAATTTCAAATTTTGCCAAAGGGATCCAATACTAAAGCTGCTCCATATCGAATCTGGGTTGAAAACGGAAAAAGTGTAAAATAAATTAGAAATATCAGACCTATATTTATAAATTTTATACCGAATGAAAGGGGCGATTTTGCTGAATCCAGGGGTGCAAACAGTTTTTCGATGCGACAATTAGATATTAAAAAAATAACTAAAGTATGAAATTTAAGTGGCAACGGAAAAACGGAAAAAGGGGAAATAAATTAGAAGTATCAGACCTATCGTTACAAATTCAGTACCAAATTAAAGAGATGATTTTTCTGAATCCTGGGGTGTAAACAGTTTTTCGATACGACAATTAGATGTTTTAAAATTAACTAAAGAATGAAACTCAGATGGCAAAACTTCATTTAAATCTTTTCATAATTTGTAGTGCGATTCACGCGAATGAAAAAAGTCTTTATCTTAAAAATTTATTTTTGCATTTTATTTTTCCATTCAAAGCGTTTTAGTGAAAAAATATTTATGGCGCATGCGCAGGCGTTTTTTACCCACAATTTAAACACTAATCAGAATTTTGAAAATTTCTATAGATATAATTTTAAGTTGGGTGAAGACCTAAGTTTCTGCCAAGCGCCGTTGAATTCCGTCCAGCCGTTCTCGAGTGATGCCCGGACAAACGTGTTTTAGTCTTTTACCCCCCAGGGGGGAACGGGGGAGAATTTCTGAAAAGTTGATGGATATAATTTTAAGTTGGGTGAAGACCTAAATTACTGCCAAGCGTCGTTGAATTCCGTCCAGCCGTTCCCGAGTGATGCCCGGACAAAAAAAGCGACATTCGGACACGATGACATACACACAGACACACACACACACACACACACACAGGCAAAATTTTCTGAAGTCATTTTCGGCTTTCATGGGGTGTGAAACGTGAAGATATCGCAAAATTTTTCGATTCCGACAAATTTACAGACAAAACTCTGATTTTATTAATATCGATTTTTCCATTCAAAGCATTTTAGTGAAAAAAATATTTATGGCGCATGCGTAGGCGTTTTTTACCCACAATTTAAACACTATTGATAATTTTGAGAATTTCTATAGATATAATTTCAAGTTGGGTGAAGACCTAAGTTTCTGCCAAGCGTCGTTGAATTCCGTCCAGCCGTTCTCGAGTGATGCCCGGACAAACGTGTTTTAGTCTTTTACCCCCTAGGGAGGGAACGGGGGGGGGGGGAATTTCTGAAAAGTTGATAGATATAATTTTAAGTTGGGTGAAGACCTAAATTCCTGCCAAGCGCCGTTGAATTCCATCCAGCCGTTCTCAAGTGATGCCCGGACAAAAAAAGCGACATTCGGACACGATGACACACACACACACACACACACACACACACACACACACACACAGGCAAAATTTTCTGAAGTCATTTTCGGCTTTCATGGGGTGTGAAACGTGAAGATATCGCAAAATTTTTTGATTCTGAGAAATTTACAGACAAAACTCTGATTTTATTAATATAGATTATCGCAGATCGATTGTTTAACCATTTGTTTTAAAGGTATTGCCGAGCTCTTTTGAAAGATATTCATCATGAAAATTTACTTCTCCCTGGGAGAGAGAAGCTCCTACATATATGCACTTTTTTTTTTTTTTTTCCCAGTTGACTATCTCTATTATAAATAATTCTTTTAAATTTCATAATGATTATTAAAAATAATTCTCTTTATGCGGGTGGGACTTTTGGTGGACCCTATATGTTATTTTTGAAAATAATATACGATCGAAAGCCATAAAATTGAGTTAACAAATTCGACACATAACAATTTTCTGTAAGAGCAAACTGACATACGTTGTGAAGATACATAAAAGAAAATTTGCATAGCGGGAAAAAAAGAAAATATATATATATAGCTATTTTTTAAACACTCATTTTATCGAGATCTATAATTGACCTACGCAGTTAGAACACCTGTCAATTTTCCTATAGTAACCAAGTAATACATGCTAAAGTACGTTTAAAAAGGGGTTTAGAAGTTTGAAGAAAATCATTAGAGCCGCTTTTGAGATACCAATTTTCGGTTCCCACTGCCGATTTTTACTAAAATTTGGCAAACTCATCTGCTCACCGGAGACTAACAATTACATACAGAAGGATATATATATATATATATAAGAGAATTAATAGAGCGAGTTCGAAGAAAATCTGTAGAGCCGTTTTTAAGGAACGCACTTGCCAGACTTAAAATTGATCTATTTGTACAGGACGTCTATCATTTTTCCGGAACTAACCAATGGATACATACAAAAGGACTTCTAAAAGGACGTTTATATAGTAAGAAATCCGCTCTAAATAAACAGATACAAAGCGAACAAAATTTGGCTTAACTTTATTCAAAATAATAAGAAATAACGATAAGATGTCAAAAAGTTCATACTTTATAAGTAAAATTTAATTAATTGTAGATCTGATGGTTTAGAATCTCCATAGTTCAAGTTCCAAGTCATAAGTAGAAGGTTTGTAACAATAAATTTGAATGGGAGACGAGCCATATGTACGCACTGAGCTCCATTATAATGGAGCTCAATGGAGCTCAGTGTATGTACGACATAGAAACCTTATATTTAGAATTTAAATTTGAAGGCGACCACTACTTGTTCCGTGTCCATCATTAGTACACTTATCTTAATCAGCATTTCTTTTCAACTAACTCCCTAAAAGAATTCTGTTTCATAATACTATTTGTATTTCTTAAAATCGCTAATTGCTTAAATTATAATTAGAGTAGTAGATTCCGTAGTGGTTTATAGAAAACATAAAAAAAAATAAAATAAAATTGCATTTTATACACTATTTGAAACCCACAAAGGAAATACAAGTCTTCACACAATATATCTTTTTTTCTCTTCTTTGATTCTAGTTTTTGTTTTTGTTTTTATTTATTCGCTTATTTGTTTGTTTTTCTTCTCATTAACTCAGCATAACTCATTTTTAGCAAATGTTTTTTTCTTCAAGCACAAAATCAAGCTAAGCACTCAAATCACTAGGATACAAAGGACATCAAAGAAAACACGGAAAAAATATTCAGGGCATAGAGAATATTGTAGATATGCCATACATAAAGGAAAACAAAAATCGCGATGAGGAGATGTATAAACATCTTCCAAAAATGGTAAAATGTATATGAAAGCATGTAGTATATAACAAATAGATTTTTTTTTTTTCGCCCTTTACCCATATATAATGGAGAAAGTATTGTTTTTGGGTCAAATTTTCCAAATTGAGTTTTTGTTATGTTTACGCGTTTTGAGGCACCCTGAATAAGAAAAACAGTTTTTTTAGCAGTTGGTCTGTGTGTCTGTGATACTAGAACAAGTAGTAGCAGAGTGTGCAAACTCGGTATTCTAAATCTATATCATAGAAAGATGCTACACTAAACTTTTGTTAAAATCAAGCAAATGATTCGTGTACAGGGATATCCAAAAGAATTTAAATACATTATGTCTATGGACAAAATTTTGTAGTAGGTATAGTTTAACATCTATAAGCTGCACTAAAAATTAAAAAGAGCAGATATATTTATATTTATATGCATAATATGCAGATATATTATATGCAGCATATTATATATAATATATCTGCATTATATGCAGATATATTTATATGCATAAAAGCATGTTTCGTGCAGAATATGGTATGAAAATCATTCATCATTCGTGCGTTTAAAGGGCAACCCAATAGAATTCAGATATACTGGAGTTATACTTGGTAAATGTTGGAAATACATTTCAGGTTGTGCTAAAATAGGACTAAATTAAAGTACACAGTGTGGCGTGTATATAACTTATAGGTAATATACAGGGCTATCGAAATTAATCGAAAATATTCTTTTCTATATTGAATCTAATTTACGGGAGTACTTTATACTTCACCTTGTTCAGGAAACCTGCTTGGGAATGAAAATTAATTTTTTATTCCCATATGGTAGATGAAGTATTTTTTTAAAGTTAATTTTTTAGCGCTTTTTTGTGTAATTACGCGTTTTGATGTTACCAGAATACGAAAGTCAAGTTTTAACGGTTGATATGTCCATATGTCTATTCTCAGCATGTCATAAAAATAAACAATTGCAGACAATTCAAATTTCGTATTTGGAAATTTATATGAGGTTACTATTTAAAACGTTTGATCAAGATTTGTAGGTTTCAAGGAGCGGTGCGGGGGGAACTTTCTGCATAATTTAAAATAAACTTTTAAATTTAATAAAAGTTTAATAAATGTAGATACTATATTTGAAAGGAGGATTCATGTTCAGGGGGACTGTAGTCCTTAGCGGGAAGCGTAATTCCAGAACATACATTGTTTCGAAACCACCTTGGCGCTTTTTTTTTTTTTTTTTTTGGTAGGGATAAAATCGCGCCATGGTGTCTCGCGAATGGCAACACAGTTTACCTCAAAAATGAAGAAGGTGAGTTCAATTTATAGACGTTGATTTGCCAGACAGACGTATTATTGTTAAAACTGGTGACGACTCTTCAAAAATTTGAAGAAATAGAAAAAAAAAAAGTTCTTTATATAAACTCATAGTTTATATAAAGTTAACAACATCATCTACAGATAAATAAATAATGAAATGAAATGAAATAAATAAATGTAATGAAATAAATACAGGTAAAATAAACATATTATTACATGTATGGTTAAGTACTTTTAATTTTTAATTTTTCTGTTTAATTAAATACATGTTCTACATTCACTAACTAATTATTTGAGTGTATTATTATTATTTTTATATGAGAAACATTTTCAAAATTTCTCCATAAAAAATATTTGTTTATGCACTAAATATTTTAAACTAATTGATGCTATATATATATATATATATATATATATGTGTGTGTGTGTGTGTGTATATATATTATATGCTTAAAATTTTAAGTTAACAGATTTTAAATAATTTATGCTCTGATATTAAACACATGTGCAAGCATTCTGCTAACAAGTTGGATGCTTTAATAATGTACATATATATAAATTAGTATTACGGCTAAAATTGCTAATTTACAATACAGATTTTTCTTAATGTCCATCTCATAATTTAGTGCACTTATATGCTATAGAAGCTGAAATATAGCTTACCCTAAATCAAAGTAAATTGCAGCATAACATCGCTACCTCTCGGGCGATATTCCTTCAAATTAAATAAACATAGTTTTTCGTAATAGTTATCTCACATATAAAGTTTGATGCATTTATGCTAAATAGAAACTTAGATATAGACTTATCATAAACAAGAAATTTTCAGCATATCAGCGCCATCGTCAATTAATATGTATCCAAATTATATCAGCTTAGTTTTTCATGATGGCCATTTCGCATATAAAGTTTGTGCATTTATACGCTGCAGAAGTTGAATTATAGCATTCTATTCACATAAATGGAGAAGACAGCAACATAGCAACGCCATCTGTCAGCCGATATGCACTCAAATTGAATATAGTTCATTATCAAGTATTCTTCCCATACACAGTTCTGTGTGTTTATACACTACGTAAGTTGAGAAACTGCAGCATAGTAGCGTACTAATTTCCACTACATTATCAATGGCAAACCAAATACGAAGTTTTGTAGAATATCGATATTATATCAAAAGATAGAATGCCCACAAAATTTTATATACTCACATACACTTGGACTGAGACAGACATATCCTGAAAATTTACAAATCGAGTTCAGGAAGTTTCAAAAGGTATTCAATGCATCGAAAGAAGTCGAAAATTTTTACGAGTACAATACTTCCTTTTTGTATACAACCCTCCTCAAAAGTTTAGCAAGATTTGCAAACGATCAGTTTTATTATTATTATTATTTTTTTTTTCAATTTAAAAACTTATATTTCGATGAAATATTTTCAACATTGGGTGTTTAAAGAACTGAGCCTTCCTCATGTTTTTCAATGATGATTGGTTTAAGACAACATTTAGTGGCCAGTAACAAATTGAGCAAAACCATTAATGTTTGTGATCACCCTGTATGATTAAATGAACAAAATGATCTGTGACTACAGGATATGGTTAATATAGACCCAGTGCAATTTGTAGAGGAATTTGTGTGACGATATCGTGTTAAATAACGGAGATATAAGCATTTCTTTTAAAACTCCCCAAAAAATCAGCATGTTTTTTATTTATAATATACAATTTTAAACTTAAAAATTTCGCACTTTCAAATAAATTGAAAAAACACTTTTGAAATAATATACTGCAATCGGAATACAGATATCTTAAATATCTCATGAAATATGAGCACTTTTATGAAAAACGTTTTCACTGCACATGCACGAAAGATAAAAAATTTTTTATTACATAGTTTAAAAGCTAGATATATTGGGCAACTTTTGTCAAAAGTCATTTGAATAGAGTAAAAATTCAGCAAATTGTTGGCAAAAGAACGAGCTAGATTTTAGGTATTTTCCAGATATGAAAATTTCATAACGGGCTTTTCTCATGCAGCGTAATTAATTTGAAGATCCAATTATTTCAACCACGCTCCAAAAGTACTTTTTTGTGAAAACCCCCTTATAAGCTTGTAACTCTAACCATATTTTTTTTTATTTACTGAGATTTGTGAGATCGTAAGGGGTTTTTCACAAAAAATAACTTTTGTAAAGTGGTTGAACTGACTGGATCTTCATCTGGCATGTGAAAGACCCCTTATGAAATTTTCAACTCTGAAAAATATCTAAAATCTAGCTCGTTCTTTTGCCGACAATTTGCTTAACTTTTACTCTATTCAAATGAACTTTTGATAAAAGTTCCCCAATATATCTAGTTTTCGACCTATGTAATGAACATTTTTCTGCGTTTCGCGCATGCGTAGTGAAAACGTTTTTTAATAAAATGCTCATATTTCACAATATTTAAGATATCTGTATTCCGATTGCAGTATATTGTTTCAAAAGTGTTTTTTGAATTTTCCTGAAAGTGGGAATAATTTTCGTTAAAAAGTCTGTATATTTTAAATAAAAAACGTGTTGATTTTTTGGGCAGTTTAAAAATAAATACTTTTGTCTCCGTTATTTAAGAAACTATCTTCACAGAAATTCATCAAATTGTACTGGGTCTATTCACCTATTCAAAATTACAGACAATTTCGTTCCATTAACGATACACGGTAATCACAAACATTAGTGATTTTGCTGAATTTGTTACCGCCCCTCTAAATGTTTTCTTAAGCCTAATTGAAAAACACGAAGAAGACCCAGTGCTTTAAATACCCAATTGTTAAAACATTTCATGGAGAGATAAGTTTTTAAATTGAGAGGAACTGGTCGTTTACAAATCTTGCTAAACTTTTGAGCAGGAGTATATATAAGAAAGTAAAAAAGGATAAAGTTATATAGCAATTATAAATTTTAGAAATGATTTTGTTCATAAAAAATTAACTATCGTTCTATTAAATATATTTTTATTTCCATTACCGACTGCCGTAGGTAATGGAAGTATTGTATTCTGTCCAAAATTTCGATATCGAGATTTCCCTTGATTTACATGTTTTAAGGTCTCCTGAGTCCAAAAAAGTGGTTTTTGGCAATTGGTCAGTGTGTGTGTATGTGTGTGGGAAATCTTCTGACTATCATATCTCCGAAACTAATAAAGACACAGCTACGAAACTTCATAATTAAAACAGAACTGGTGTACAAATGAATTTTCCAAATTTTGGTGAAAATTGGAAAACCGGAAGTGGGACATCCAAAACTGGAAGTGGGGCCGGGCCGTAAGTCCTTATCTCAAAAACGGCTCTAACGATTTTCTTCAAAGTTGCTATATAAACACTCTATTAGATGTCCTTTCGAATGATATAGTTGGTTAGTTCAGGCGTCCTGTATAAATAGCTGAATTTCAGGTACTGCGAGTGGATTCCTTTCAAAAAGGCTGTATGGATTTTTTTCAAACTTGCAATATTAACCCTCTTTTAAATATCCTTTTGTATGTAATTGTTGTTTTCCGGTCAACGATTGAATATGCTAAGTTTTGGTAAAAGTCGGTATCTCAACAACGGCTCTAACGGTTTTCTTGACAATTGTTACATAAATCCATTTTAGATATCCTTTCTCATGCTTTACGTGGTTATTACAGGAAAATTAAGAGTCGCGCTGATCAAATAGATCAGTTTTAGATCTTGAAAATTGATGTTTCAAAAAAAAAAAAAAAAAAACCTCAAACCTTCTTTTTTTTTTTTTTTTTTTTTAAACTTGCTATGTAAACTCTGTTTTATATGTCTTTACGCGTGTATTAATTTTTCTCGTACCGAAAAATTTTTAGTTGTCTATAATCATTAGCTCAATTCTATGTTTTCTGATCACATTATCTCCAACAAGTGCATATAATACGTGTAATAATGGGTAATGGAAGTCGTGTGGTTGTTTCTCACCAGATTTTTTAAATATGAAAAATATTTCTAAATTCTGATATTTGTTTATTTTCTTTAGATGCATCAAACTTTTGTGCATCAAACGATTAACTACTATATATATATTCAAATTAAGAAACACCCTGTAATTATTCCTTTTTTAGCAGAAAGAATAAAATAAATAAAATAAAAGTTTTGGAAATCAGTAATCATATAAAGGCATACCCAATGGCTTAAAAAATTGTTTTTATATGTTTATCTTATTCTATTTAAATAGCAATTAATATTAGCATATTTTTAAAAAATATCATTATATGATGTACTAAATAAAAAGAAACATAGTATAATATTGATGACAAATATGTAATCAGCACCAGTTTAGTTCAAAGCCCAATTAAATACCAAGTTTAGATAAATTCTGTTCATTCGTACGTGAGATACAGCGTCCGCAAACTTTTTGATAACTACACACCAACACATACACAGACAGACAGACTCTAAAAATGATCAAATCGTTTTCAGGATATCTCAAAATTTGTAAAACCATCGAAAACCGGAGGGTTCGAAAATTTTCACCAATCCAATACTTTCTTCTTGTGTATATATAAGGAAGTTAAAAAAAAAGAAAAGAAAAGAAAAGAAAACTTTAAATAATTCGTAATGAATTTATGCATATAAATATTTTCTGCACTCTTTCTGCTGAAATCCAGATATATTCTTTAGATATTAGTAGGTAAGAAATGAGAGTTCTAGCTCATGCGGGGGAGGCACTGAGGCACCGGCAAGCCGTGCGGGTGTCACACCACCCCCTGAGGGCCTAGATGAGTTGGTATCGTCCTTGACACACCCCTCGGACAGTATCGTAAAAGATGAGGGGGGTGTTAATGAGGAAATTTAATTAAAAAAAAATAATTATTAGTGATTTTTTGTAAAAGGTGACGATGGTTTTAAAGAGATGTTTGCGGTAGAATGAAAAAAGCATGGTATTGTTTGTGAGTCATTAGAAAATTAATTAGGAAATTAATTAAGAAATTAATTAGGAAATTAATTATAAAATTAATTAAAAAAATTTAAAATTTGGAAATAAATAAGGAATCGATAAAATATATGAATTTAAGGATGTTGATGTGAATATACTATGAAAGAAATAGAGAGATCTGACTGGGGTTCGAACCCGACACCTTCCAGTAAAAAATATTTCCATAAGACAGTAGTTTTCGAGCGTGAAACAACTGACCTATAGAAATATAGCCTGATGACTCTATTTTAGGTATGAATGTGTGTGAGTGTATGTGATTTTTCTATTATATGTCTGCACAGTTCTTTTTTTAAACTGTACAAACATATATTTTTGGAAACTCATTTGAAGAGTTCCTTTTTTCTTTGAAATCCTCAAAAGAGGATTTCTTATTTTTTTATTTTTATTTCTATTTATTTATTTTTTTAAAGGTGTCCCACCATCCACCCGTCGCATGTGTGCGACGCCCCAATTTTTTCTGTTCTTCTAACTTTTCTGGAATCTTGCAACTTCATTTTCAATCTTCTATGATCCAGGTCTTCTAATTTTCAGGATTTCTAATTTTCATTCTTGCATGTTTCAGATCTTCTTATTTTCGAATCTTTAATTTTTTCTTTGCTGTTTTTAAGGGGTCCCACCATCCACCCGCCGCATGTGTGCGACGCCCCAATTTTTTCTGATCTTCTAACTTTTCTGAAATCTTGCAACTTCATTTTCAATCTTCTAATTTTTCATTCTGATCTTCAATCATCATTTCTTCTTAACTTTCATTCTTGCATGTTTTAGATCTTCTAATTTTCATTCTTTCAATTTTCAGATTTTCTAATTTTCATTCTTGCATGTTTCATATCTTCTTATTTTCAAATCTTTAATTTTTTCTTTGTTGTTTTAAAGGGGTCCCACCATCCACCCGCCGCATGTGTGCGACGCCCCAATTTTTTTTGATCTTCTAACTTTTCTGAAATCTTGCAACTTCATTTTCAATCTTCTAATTTTTCATTCTGATCTTCAATCATCATTTCTTCTTAACTTTCATTCTTGCATGTTTTAGATCTTCTAATTTTCATTCTTTCAATTTTCAGATTTTCTAATTTTCATTCTTGCATGTTTCATATCTTCTTATTTTCAAATCTTTAATTTTTTCTTTGTTGTTTTAAAGGGGTCCCACCATACACCCGCCGCATGTGTGCGACGCCCCAATTTTTTCTGATCTTCTAACTTTTCTGAAATCTTGCAACTTCATTTTCAATCTTCTAATTTTTCATTCTGATCTTCAATCATCATTTCTTCTTAACTTTCATTCTTGCATGTTTTAAATCTTCTAATTTTCATTCTTTCAATTTTCAGATTTTCTAATTTTCATTCTTGCATGTTTCATATCTTCTTATTTTCAAATCTTTAATTTTTTCTTTGTTGTTTTAAAGGGGTCCCACCATCCACCCGCCGCATGTGTGCGACGCCCCAATTTTTTTTGATCTTCTAACTTTTCTGAAATCTTGCAACTTCATTTTCAATCTTCTAATTTTTCATTCTGATCTTCAATCATCATTTCTTCTTAATTTTCATTCTTGCATGTTTTAGATCTTCTAATTTTCATTCTTTCAATTTTCAGATCTTCTAATTTTCATTCTTGCATGTTTCATATCTTCTTATTTTCAAATCTTTAATTTTTTCTTTGTTGTTTTAAAGGGGTCCCACCATCCACCCGCCGCATGTGTGCGACGCCCCAATTTTTTCTGATCTTCTAACTTTTCTGAAATCTTGCAACTTCATTTTCAATCTTCTAATTTTTCATTCTGATCTTCAATCATCATTTCTTCTTAATTTTCTTTCTTGCAAGTTTAAGATCTTCTAATTTTCATTCCTGAATTTTTCAGATCTTGTTATTTTTTTCTTTTTTCTTATTTTACATTTTTTTTCTTTTTTCTTATTTTACAATTTTTCTTAATTTTTCTCATTTTTCAATTTTTTTTCATTTTTTCATATTTTTCATTTTTTTTTTTTTTCATTTTTTAAGTAATTTTGTAATGTCCTTAGGCCAAAGAAGAAACCCCATCATCCAAAATGTATCTTTTATCGTCAAATGGAGTAAGAGAAATTTTATTTTGTTTCATAGTATATATTTTATGACATTCCTGCCCAATTCTTGTTTGCTCTGATATACTGTATTTTAAATTATTAAGGCAATTAATGTAATCTTGATGTTTAAATTTTTTCTTTACTGTTATAGTTGAAATCCCCTACGCGGTTTTCTTTTCTCCATCTTCTGATCTTATACTATAGATTTTGGCTTTGAGGCCTACAAATTCATGAATGAACCGCCCGTTTAATTCGCCTTTAAATTTTCCCAAAACTTTCTTGTTGTGCTGTGAATGAAGTGGATGGTCTGTGGGATAATCTGATGTGTCGAAGATGTCTTGGTGTTGTAGCATGTCTTGGTAGATGTCAGGTGTGGTGATGTGATAGGTCAGTGAATCCGTGTCGGTGAAGAGGAGTTTAGCTTGGTCTTGGTATGTTGGCTTTATGAAGTCATAGTGGAATCTGTACATGTATAGTTTAGAGAGTTCCAGGATGGTAAAGCCGATGTAAACGGGACGGTTCATCAAGATGGATTTTTTAACCCGCTCCACTGCCGCTAAATTTTCGTCAAATATTTTAAAATTGGTGTAAAGAGGTGAGGCGACAATCTTTTCTGCTCTTATGGGGGAGTTTGTAACTTCTACTGATCTTCGTTTTCTAAGATTTTCTATTGTTTTCCCGAACACAGCATTATTCAGGAGTTTGAAGAAGTTCTTCTCAAATGTGGACATGGATTCTTTTCTTTTTCTTTTTTTTTTTTTTGAAGGCGATGTAAGGTTTCAGCCATGGTGCTTGTTTGAATTTTAATACTTTGTGAATATTGGTAAGAAGTGAATGTTGGTAAGAATTAGACCTTGTTGTAGATAATATTGGAGGTTTCTGTAGGGAGTGACATATTGAATTTTATTGTTCAGGTTGGGAGTCAGTTTCTTGGATGTGTTGAATTTTCTATCTTGTAGCATGTATTTGGCGAATGGTGAGAGCATGTGTTCTGTGATGTGTAGAGATTCTGGTGCGAGTGGATAATCGTTGTGTTCGTCCTGAAGATGTTGTGGATATTCCAAGTCCACCTCGAAGATGAAACCTTCTGCTTTCAAATAATAATTTAAATTTATCTGGATCTTGATTTTGGACGAGTTTATCTAAGGATGAGGGGAGGAACTGAAGAGAGTCCAGGAAGATGATTTGTATGGGGCAATTCTTTTTAAATAATTTAAAGGCTATCTATTTTTCAAGAGTATTGGGGATAACTTCTATGGAATAATCTTGCAGTCTTCCAAGTTGAGACATTAGGTGGTGGGTATCATAATTCTTGCTATTGTGGAAAATGATGGGGATGGATTTCGGCTGCTTATAGTTAAGGTTGCAGCTATTGTGAGCAGCGCCACGAAAAGCACCAGAGAGATGATCGTGGTCGCGTACTCTATTTTTAAATAATCTATTATTGCAAATACAGCATCGAGTAGCTTGCTGGAAAGCTCTCTCTTCATCTGGGGTAAGCTGCATGGGAACTATTGAGTTTAATTTTTGGGCTATGTTATCTTTTTCATATAGGATAGCTTCCAAGAAGTGCCCAACGGCGTCGTCACCCCTATAAACTTGAATGGGCTTGTACGATTTGCCGTCGGGCCCCACGATAAGATAGGCATAGCCACATGGAATATGTTCAGAAGTTTTTATGGTAAATGAGGTTTCGTTATTAGGTGCGACAGTGGAGACGGGTTTTAAAAGAGATTCAAAATCTGCATATATTACGTAAGATTTTAAATGTTGCATATGTATGGAGGTGAAAGAGAGAATATTATCATTATTTGAAGGCATTTTAATTTGTTGAATGGGGTGATTTTTACAATATTGTTGATGGTCTTTTAATAAATCAGGTCTTGTAAATCGATGGAGACAGCTATAGCAAAAAAATGCTCACCATTATGATTTGTTAAGTGGCCCATTAATCTTGAAAAATTTTCAATATAAATATAATGTTGATTCCCCTCAGAATCTTCTAATAATAATAAATTAATGACATCCTCATCCTCTCTTGGAGAAATATAGAGAGGACAGATCTCTTCATCAGCATCAAAAATGAAAATATTTATTCTTAAATTATTTAATTTTTCAATATCTGGAATTTTATTATAGGGAATTGGGCAGGTAATGTCGCCTAAAATAATTTCTTGCTCATATGGGTAATATTTATTTACTCTATCAGCATTTTTGTCAAATTTATATTTATGGGCCAGAAGACACCATATAAGACATTTGTTATCATTAAAATTTTGTATATTTATTAAGGCCTTCTTAGATTTTAATTTCTGAGGGGTATTTATGAATTTACCGCCGCGAAGGGGTATATATTTAGCCACTTTTAATTCTAATAACTCTATTTTATTGAAGATCCAATTTGACCCTTGATTTTGGAAATCCTCCATATTTTTCTCAATTTTTTTAAACATATTATTTATATTCTCATTTAAGTTGTCTTGGGATAACTGAATGGTGCATTTAGATGAAAAGTAAAACGAGGCTCGTTCTTTAATTTCATCTCCATCCACCTTCACAAATTCAGCCTTCATCACCCCGTGCCATTTTATTGATTTTTTATCATTTATTTCATTTAAATTTTATTTATTTCATTTTTATTTTATTTCCAAGATATTATTTATCTCTGTATGGCTATTATTAGAAAATAAATTTACATCACTCTCCTCCTCTGGTTCAGGATATAAATAGTAATTTTTAAATGTATTTAAAGCTTGATTGATTTTTCTAATTCTATTATTATGAGATATTTTGATTTTCTTAGAAGTTTGGCCGCTACTCGCCACACTTCCATGGGCTGTTCTTTGATGCTTTAGTAGATTAAATTTAAAAGGAAACTTTTGATCGCATTCCAAACATGAATGTGGAAGGGACTTTTGATGAACTGATTGATGTCTTCTTAAATCATCTTTTCGGGTGAAGATTTTATCACATTCTTCACATTTAAAAGAAGTTTCCCGTTGATGAAGATTCGAATGTCTAATAAGGTGTTCCCTACGTGAGAATGTTTTATCACAAACTTCACAGCTAAAAAGCTTTTCTTTTTCATGCACTTTCATGTGCCTAATAAGGTTGTCGTTTCGAGAAAATGATTTTTTACACTCATCTTCACAACTGAAAGACTTTTCCTTATTATGACTTCTTAGATTTCTTTTAAATGTTCCAGTATGGGTAAAAACTTTTTCACAAACAGGACAAGTCTGAAATAGACAAAAAACCCTGTTTTAGAATTTTAATTATTTTTAAAAACCTTAATTATTTTTTCACTAACAAGTGTTTTTAATCTAACAAGATTTTTTTCTAACCTACTTTTAGAGAGAATTTATTTTAAAACGTAAAGAGAAATTTTTTTTTCTCCTAACAATTTTTTTCTAACCTACTTTTAGAGAGAATTTATTTTTCTAACTTAAAGAGAAATTTATTTTTTTTCTCCTAACAAGATTTTTTCTAACCTACTTTTAGAGAGAATTTATTTTTCTAACTTAGAGGAAAATTAGTTTTTGAAAACCTAACATTTTTTTTTTCTTCAGGATAGGAAAGATAGAGTTTGCGTCTGAACGCGGCGGGTTTTATAGCGGTATGCGTCTGAAATTCAGCTCGTGCCTGACTACAAAACCCATGAAAAAGGGCAAACTCTGAAAAGCCGCGAGAAGTTTTTACCTTTGATTTTGAAGCAACAGCTGTCTCATCAGACAGATCCATCCTCTCATCATTAACAATCTCTTCATCAGAAGATGATGACTCAATAGGTACTGGTGCGGTGTTGCTGCAGCTACTCACACCTCTAGAAGATGCCTGGTTCGAGTTCTAAAAAATAACAAAAAGAAAAGAAAACAATTTTTAATTATTTTATCTAAACAAGTTTTTTCAAAAGAGGATTTTATTCTAACTTTTTAATTTTATTCTAAGTGAAACTTTTAATGATAATTTATTTTTTAAGAGAAATTTAATTCTAACTTTTTAAATTTATTCTAAGTGAAAATTTATTCTAAACAAAACTTTTAATATTTATTCTAAGTGAAAATTTATTTTTTAAGAGAAATTTAATTCTAACTTTTTAAATTTATTCTAAGTGAAAATTTATTTTAAGTGAAGCTTTTAATTATTTTGTCAAAACAAGTTTTTTAAATTACTTTAAAGAGAGAATTTAATTTTTAAAGATAATTTATTTTTTAACAGAAATGTATTCTGAAAACCCAACTTAAACACTAAAGAATTTTTGAAACAGACATACTTGAGGTTCTGAAGAAGCTGATCTTGAATTTGAACATTCTTCCCTAGAAGTTAATCCAGCACCAGTCTGCACAACATTCTGCAAAAAGAAAAGAAATAAAACATACTTTTTAAAACATTGTATATTATTCAAACAGTTAAACAGAAAAAGTGAAATAATACGTACCATGTGCGTTCTCAAATGTGCTCTTAATTCTATAGTATTGAAAAAATCGTCTCCGCAAACTGCACACTTTAATAGTGGGTTTACCAATGGCTCGCTGAGACGCGATGTTCCAGGCTCGCAGTTGGCTGTAGGTGGTTGATTCAAAATCTGTAAAAGGAGAAAAATATTTTAAGTCCAAATCGTATGTTGAAATTGTCCTAGAAAGAGAAAAAATTCATTTTTCTTACTGATTTTCGAAGGGACAACCGGTTAGCAGGCACCGGGTTCGAACGACGCCCAGTCAAACGTACAGGATCTACGCCTTCGAAGCCAGGGGGTACTCGAACGGTAGACTGAACTGTTGTCTCAATCTGAAAAAAAAGAAAATAAGAATTTTTTGAGTACAAAATATATTTTGAAACATTCTACAAGTTTTTAAAGAAATTATATTTACCTCCGTATCACTATCTGAAAAATTGAAGTCCTCGCTCCAATCAATTTCGTTAACAGAGTACAAGTCATTGACTTAACTCGGCGTCAATCCGAAGCTGATGTCAACCTAAAAAAAAGAGAGAAAAAATATGTTTAAGTATATTTTATCAAACATTTATATACAAAAAGTGTAACTTTTAATATATAAATTAAAAATAAATGTTTTAAATACTTACATGACTTGCACAGGAATCCCAAAAGCTGCTCATTCTGAATAAGAAAAAAATGATTATAATATAGAAATAATGCGGCAAAGAAACGCAGAGAGAAAGAGAGAGATGTTTGCAGTAAGAATCCAAATATCTGAATGAGGGAAGCCTCTGCATCGCATCTCAAATGGATGGGGAGGGGGTGCGTTGAAGGGGGAAAAGAGGTTGCCCGTTACACACCCCGTTTTAGGAGAGGGTAAAGAATGCCATTAAAAAAGGGGATGGGTAGATGGAATGTTGGTCCTCAGCATCATAAAATTTCAAGAGTGGGCATTTTTCCCCCATCAGGCGAGACTATATGCTTGTGTGGTCAAGAATGTTGTGGATATTTTGCCCCACGGTGAAAAGTATTGTACTGTGATCATGATATAGATTTCATTAGTGTTAAAATGTATTTGAAGAAATAGGCTTGGTATGAGAGACAGTTGCGTTCTGTTCAAGGTTGGGGTGACATTTAAACGAAGGAAATGTAGGATTCTTTACAGGTGTTTTTTGTAAAAGAAGCTATTTTCCCATCCATTTCTTTTAAAAGAGAAGTTTATATTTCTCTTCAAAGGGAAATTAATATTTTTTAATCATTCTAAAACAAATTAATATTTTTCTTCTAAATTAATATATTCTTTTTATTTCTCAAATAAGTTTTTAAAATAAATTACTTTTTCTTACAAATAATTTTTAATTCTTTTTCAAGTAAATAATTTTTAATTCTTTTTTATTTTTCTAATATGAATTTTTTTTCCATTATAAATAGATGAATTAATAATTTTTCATCATTCTAAATAAAATAAATATTTTTTGTAAATTAATATTTTTCTTTAACAATAATTTATTATTTTTTCCGAAGAATAATTTTTTTTTCTTTCTTATAAATATATAAATTAATAATATGTACTCTTTCTGACAGATAAATATTTTTTGTTAATTAATGTTTTTCAAATAAGTTTTTCCTATCTCAGATAATTTTTCTTTTTAAAATAAATTACTTCATACAAATAAATATATTATTTTACCTAAGATATTCTTTTTTCTTCTTTTCTCAAAAAAGTTTTCCGCCTATAAAATAAAATACATAAAGAATCTAAAAAAAAAAAAAATAAGTTTGAAATAAAACAGAGACAGATTTTATATTGAAACAAAAAAAAAAAAAAAAAAAAAAAAAAAATGATTTATTCAATCAATTTACACATTCTTTGAAAAATATTTCTCAAAGTGATTTTTAAAAAATTGCATTGAAAGTGTGTTGAAGAAATTTTCATTATAATTACACAAACATTGTTTCGAAATAACATTTTTAACAATTTTAAAAGTGTTCAAATGTAGCAAAACAGATTCTTGAGATCTGATAAATTTATCATAAGTGTTTAATGAAATGCATTCGTGATTAAATCCCGATGATTCGTTTAAATCACAACCAATACATTCAAAAAATGTATTAATATTTAGTTCAATTTCTTCACATATGCATGTGAGATAGTGCTTTTGTGCATCTGAGAAACTTAAATGATCCTCACATTCAAATGTCTTGTTTAAAATTAATGCTGGTATTTGTTTAACGAGAACACTTTCCATTAGGCAATGTGAAATCTCACTTTTCAATTCGACCAATCTGTTGATTTGATCATTGACCAATTTTATACCATTCGGTTTGAGATAAAAACCGGCATCCTTCGTTTGAAATATTTGTTGCAACAAACACAAGTCCTCATTCACAAATGCTGTTAACAGTTGGTTGTTTGACAAAAAACTATCCTTCACAGAATTGAATTTAAACGAAGATATATTTCTTTGAAAGTGAAACCATGTCATCGGTGATAAAATTATACCCGATTTTGTAGGAAAGCGATCACCAGCACTATTTTCTGTAAAATTACGAATGTGTACTCTTAAATTTTTCTCATTTTCCAAAATGATTTGCAAGAGTGTGCACCAATTTAAATCCCATTCTCCTAGAATAGGATTTGATTTCTGCCTATGTTGAAAAAATTTATCCAACCAGTCATTATTTGGAATTTCACAAGACAGTTCATTGCCGTTAGAGAGTTCATTTTTAACACAAGATAGTTCGTCAATACATTTTGTAGGTAACAGTTTATCGTTATGAGAGGATTGTTCGTTTTTTTCACTAGAAGACTGTCCAGTGGCGGCTGGTGAATGACGTATTGGGTGGGCTGCAAGCTACTGACAAAACACTCTTTATTAGTATGGAAAGCTTTTTCTTCTGATTGGCTATTGAAGTGTCGATGTATTACGTTGATTCTCAAAATAAAAGAGTCAGCCAATAAGACGGATAAAGATTCCATTCCATGTACTTTTTCTAGACGCTTCGATGCAGCACCCCCAAAACGTCATTCACGAGCCGCCACTGAGACTGTCCATTATTATCAGGAGACGATTGTTCTAAGTCCAATCTAGGTCTTTTCAAAGGTCGGAAAACGTTAATAATATGACGGAAAGTTAGACTTATTCTTGCATTCTTTATCGAAGGATCTACAGCAATACCGTGAGTGAAAAGTTCATTCGTAGGTTTAGCCATAGTGTATAAAGAACCATTGCCTAATTCAATAACTGTAGAAGGTGTGTTTGGCTTTTTAAATTCAATTTTCCCTTGTGCACCAAAACTGAGCACTGCGATAGGGAAAGTATCATCCAGACTGAATTCGTTATCTTTATGTTGGGAAATGTAACTTTGTCCATTGGCATACAAATTTAATAAAACATAGTTATAGGCACATCCAACATGCTTTTCGACGATATTTCTCAGTTCCATCATGATTGAGCAGGGGAGCAGCCCCCGGCTCACCGCTCGAAGAGTGATGTTGAGCTAAACGCGGACCGAAGTCCGCGTAGGGCTGTCCCGAAGAGAACCCCCTGAACGCAGGAGGAACATTGGGCCGGTTTAGCCCTGTCAGACGTTTATTTAGAAGCAAAACAAGTTATTGCATTTATCGCCAAGGGAAGACCCTTACACGCGCTAAGGGGCGATTGCGAGTGCCAGGCCATTGCCTCACGCGACAGAGGGCACTCGATGGTTACATGATTTGTATGATACAGATTTCTTGAGATGTGGTGAATTACATACTTGATTTTCTTATAACATAAAATCTTGGTTTGTACACTTGGAGGTCTTTAGAAGAAAGTGGGCAAATTTGCCAGTATAAAGTTCCTTTGCGGTGGATAGTAACAAGAAGAAAATAATTTCGCCAGGGTTAGTACCCTTTCACGACACTGGGCGAAATTTTGAGTTGAGGCTTAAGAGTGGCCGGTTAGTGGCTCTTGCAAGTAACCAAGCACTTGTCGTTTAATCTGTTAGGTTTGAGATATTGTCTACTAGGGAATAGATTTTAATTAATTTATTAACAAGACTATTGCGGGAGATTATGTTTTCCAGCCAATTTGGAGGACGTGGGGAGGGGTTTCGTAGATGAAAGTTACTTGTTAGGGGGCAGTTGTAATAATAGTGAGTGGGAGTTCCCTCTTCACCGCAGGGGCACAGGAGAGAACGCCGGCAATGAAACTTGTGCAGGTAGGAGGGAAAGGGGCCATGACCTGTAAGGAAGGCTGTAATGGAGGGGGTTAAACTCCATGTGTTGGCATTTACCCGTGGGATAAGGTTGTAGGTATATCTACCTTTCTCTGAATCATCCCACAGGTTTTGCCATTTTAGGTTTAAAATCTGTTTTATTCTGGATTTGACATATGATGGTGGGGCAGGAAGGGGGAAGTCCTTGGTAGGGAGACTTGTGGCCTCTTTGGCTAGAGAGTCTGCAAGTTTATTGCCTGCGATTCCCCTGTGGGCAGAAACGTGTGCCAGGGAGATTTTTAATTTTAGTGTCATTAAGAGTTGTTTGATTTCCTGGATTTGAGGATGTCTGCTCCTGTGACGAGCAATAGCAAGCAGACCCGAGAGGCTGTCGCTGTAGATGTTGAGCTCTTGGTAATGTGGATGGTTATTTGCCCATTCCAGGGCTTGTTTAATTGCCAAGATTTCAGCCTGGAAGACGGTGTTATGGTCCTCGAGTCTGCCCGTCCACCGATGGACGATTTCGTCCGAGTCAAAGACACAGAATGCCGCTCCGACACCCTGTTCCGTCTTTGAGCCATCGGTGTAGATCGCCACTGGAGCAGAGGGTGAGAAACTATTTTTCGTGCTATTGATTATGAGAGAGGCAACGTCCTTTCCTGGGTGGATGTTCCAACTGCAGGTTAGGGATTGAATGGGAGTGTTGGGGAAAACTATTGAGGAGAGTTCTGTATCTTTTAGTTGAAGGATTCTAGTTTTAATGTAAGTTTGGGACACCTGCAGATGGGCATGAGGAATCCCGGTGATGACGGTGAGGGCATCAGTGGAAATAGTTTTGTATCCCCTTGCTATTTGCAAGAGGAAAGGTCGTTGAGCTGAGTTTAAAAGTTTGATCGCATCTTTTCTGAGATGACCACCCCAAATGCCAGCTCCATATGTGAGGATTTTTTCTATAATTGTAGAGTACCAGCGTTTTAGGTGAAAGGTGGATATTCCCCACCTTTTTCCCACCATTTTCATCGAGTTGTGATACATAGAGAGGGTTTTAAGTTTAAGGTATTTTATATGGGCTAGCCAGTTGAGATGATCATCAAAGAAAATGCCTAGGAGTTTAAGTTGTTTCACGTGATTCACACTGGTGCCGTCGATCCGCATCTTGGGGTTCCTCTGAAGGGCTCTGGGAAAGGCTAGTGTTAGGGCTTGAGATTTAGTTGGGGAAAGCTGTAGGTCTAAGTCTTTAAGGATTTGGCTAAAGAGGGTGAAGGCTTTCTGGGCTTGATCCTCCAGATCTCTTCTTCGTGGCCCTGAGAAAATAACCGAGAAGTCATCCGCATAGGCGTAGGTATTGTAGCCCGCAGAGACCATGCGTTGCAGGATTGTATTTGCTATGAGGTTCCAGAGAACTGGACCTAGGCATGAGCCCTGAGGGCAACCTTTCGTTTGTGGGAGTACGGAAGTTCCCCCGCCCCAATTGACGAGGATTTCCCTTCCCGAAAGGTAGGTGCGGATGACTCCCGCAAGGTTACTCGGGCAGTTCAGATCTTGTAGTGCTTTGAAAACGTGAGGCCACTCTACGTTGTCAAATGCTCCTTTTATGTCGAGGGAGATGATTGTGGTGTAGTTCTTGGCATTTATGCTAAGGGCGCAGGAACTTTTGATCGCTTGCAAAGCCTGTTCACAGGATCTGCCCTCTCTGAACCCAAATTGGTTTTGATGGAGAAGTTGGTTTGATTCTAGATGGTAATTAAGTCTTGTTACGACTAGTTTTTCTAATAGCTTACCTAGAGTTGGGAGTAGGCAGATCGGCCTGTATGATGTGGGTTCAGAGGGAAGTTTCCCTTGCTTAAGAAAGTACACCACTTCACCTCTTCGAAGGCACTTTGGGAAATACTGCAGGTCCAGGCATTTGTTAGTCCAGTCTAGGAGTATGTGTGGCATTGTGTGTAGAGTGCTGCGTAAAATTTTGAAGTCTATGTTGTCTGGACCCGGTGCCTTGTTGGTATTGAAGCTATGCAGAGTGGCTTTGACCTCGGCCGCCGTGAAGTGAACATCCGAGGGAGCCGAGAAGGAGGGTTCTGTGTGGTGTGGGTAAATTGTGTTGGGAAAGAGGATTTCTGTTAGGTATTCTAGATTGTTTTTCTTGGAAGAGAGAGCCGGAGGACGTTCGAGTTTCAGCTCTGTTGGGGTGAAGAACTTATTGGTGAAGAACTTTTGTGCTGTACCGTAGGTGTTTGTTTGTGAAGAGCAGAATTTCTTCCATGCGTTGCGTTTCGCTAAGTTTACTTGTTTTTTAAAAAGGGCTGAGTTTCGTTTAATTTTTATTTTGAGTTGTTCTAAATGTGCGGGATCAATGTATTTCTGTTGCCTTTTTAGGGCGGTGATGTGGTTACGCATGGAACGTAACTGGGGAGACCAGAAGGAATAGGAGAACTGCCTTTCTGACTTCTTGAGTCTGAAAGCGGAAGTTGCAGCTGATTGGATGGCATTTACTAAGTCTAGGGTAAAGTTTTCAAGTTGGGTTGTGTTGGTGACAGAATTTATTTTATGCGTTAGGGAAGGGGTGTGTTTAGAGAGGAGTTTGTTAAATTTAGTGAAATTTCCACGTTTTGTGGCGTATCTTTTGGAATAGGTGATGGAGGGGACTGCGTTAAGGGAAAAAGTTATATAGTTATGGTCTGAGTTGTTGGCAACGTCAAGGACTGCCCAGTCGTTTATCTTGGCGAAAGTTTTTGGGTTGCAGAGAGAGAAGTCTGGCCAGCCCTTGGCGTTGTCTTTGAGGAATGTGGGTTCTGAGTTCTCGATATTAGCTAGGCATAAATTGTTGGCAGTAATAAATTCGATTAGGTTGCGACCCCTGGCATCCTCCCGCGGTGAGCACCACAGCGGGGAGTTTGCATTTAGGTCACAACAGCAAATGAAGAGAGAGCGTTGCGATATAAGATGCTGCCATTCCAGCAGACAGTCATCGAAGTCTGCGGAAGGGGGGGCGTAGGCACTGCCCAAGATCAGGTCTCCCTCCTTCGTGGTCAGTGTGACAAAGACACAATTATCCCCAGTGAAGAGGTGTGTGTAGTTGAGGTTTGTGGTTTGAATTACTAGGTGTGCAGTGTTGTGTTTCGAGCTGAACTTCGACCAGGAAGAGGGGAAACCATACAAATCACCCTCAGTGGTGCAGTAGGCATCCTGCAACAGCCCGATGTCTATGGAGTTTTCCTCCATGTATTCCCGAGCCGTCGTGTTTGCCGCCATGCATCCATTGAGGTTGATTTGCAGGTATTTAAGGTCGTTGAAATTTTGATGGTGGGGAGAGGACGTTGCTTTATGGGGTTGGGAAGAGAGAACTTGAAGGTCTGAGTTTGGGGGAGAGAATTTTAGAAAACTTTAAGGTTAGTACGTGGGGATGGAAGTGCGTGATTACCTGCGAGAGGCCGAGGAGGAGCCTCTTGGATATGCAGCTTGCCCATAGTAATCCACTGGAGCGTAGTAGTGTCCATAGTCCATAGGGTATGGGTAGTAGTCGTTATAATCAGGAGGGTAGGAGTTGTAATCTTCATAGAAAGGGAACGGTGGTGCTGACTGTGGAGGTGTTTGATAGGGGCCTTGGAAGTCGTTGTAGTGGTGATACTGTCGTTTTCTACGAGAGCTGCGGCTTCTTCCTCTGTGGGTTGAGTCGTCTCTGTAGCGGCTCGGGGAGCGGTGATGCTTTCCTGAGGCAGCGTTCTGAGAGTCTGTGTTGGTGGTGGATGACTGGTTATTTTTATGGAAGCTTAGTGTGCGGGTCCTTGAGGTACTTGCTTGCTTCCTTTTGGAAGAGGTCACTGTTATATTTGGGAGTGGGTCTTTGTTTGTTTTGTTAGATGAACTTTTGTTTGCTGTTGAGGACTGCTCTTTATTATTGTCTTGACTGGTTCTTGTGGGAGGTTCCTGGGGAGGCTGATTGTGGAGTTGATATTTGGTGTCCAGTTTCTCCCTTTGCCTGTGATACCTTTCTGCGTATAAGGGGCAATCTTGAGAGTATGCTGGGTGATTTGAAGGGATTGGATCTTCATTGTTCTTTCGTCTTTGGGAGTTCACCCTTTGGCAGTTTACGCAGTTCGGTCTTAAGGTGCAGCCCTCATTCCTATGGTGACCCGAGCAGTGTGAGCAAATTGCTTCCTTGGAGGAGCACTGCGCCGTGAGGTGGTCGAGGGACTGACAGTTGGTGCATCGGGCAACTCTCGTGAATGGTTTGAAGTGGCAGGTATATATGCCGAGAGTCAGATGGTCCGATGCGATGATTGCGTCAACGATGGGAAGTGGGGCCTGCAGTACTATGTTCTTTAGGTAATAAGATCTCGAGTTTAGATGCTTGATTACTTTAAGGTCTTGGTATTGATTCGGGAGGCCGCAGGAGGAGATTATCTTGTTAATGATCTGCTCGTTTTCAAGATCCGCAGGGACCCCTGTCATTAGGAACCAAACGTTCGGGCAAGGCTTTGGCTGTATAATCAGCTTTTCTTTGATTTCTTCATTAGACAGCAGGTCCGCCAGGACAAACTCTGCGTCCTTTGGGGAATGGCATCGCAGATCCACTGAAGCTCTGTAGGTTTGTTTACCTTCAATCTTGGCTAGGGTCGAGATATTTTGCTTCTTTAGGAGGTTCATAATATCGTAACCTCTGTCGTTTCTGGAGGTGGATTTAAGGAATAGGGTGCTCTTTATTTTATTTAGATCTACGAACGCTTGAATGATTTTATTGCGTTGGGGGTTTGGAACAGCCGTAGGTTGTCGTCTGTTGCTTGGTGGAAGGGGGGACGGCTTCGGATGCTGGAGGGTTTCTTCTTCTTGTGGGAAGAAGTTTGCGGCTGGACTTCCTGAGGTGTCTGATGAGGGGTTGGCTCTCTGGAATGGTTAGGTAGGTGCTCCTTGAGTAGGGATTCCTGAGTTTTAAATGAGCTGTTGAGGCAGTTTTGTCGTCCTTTGATTTCTTGAATATTGGTGTTGAGTTCGTTCATTTTATTCAGGATGCTTTTCTGGTACTCTCTTAGAGGTGAGTACATGGCCGGAGAATGTGAGGAGTTGGTGGCTGTTCGGTCCTGTTGGGCTTGCGATGGAGCTGGATCTTGTAGAGTCTTAAATGAGGAGGCTGTTTTCTGGTCCTTTGAGATCTGTATGTCGATTATACGGTTGAAGGCATTTTCGAAAATAGAGAGGGGAGTCCTAAGATTCTTCTTTCTGACGGTGGTCAGGATGTTGATTGCGGCTCTTGCAATGTCAGTGACATTGACAAATTGCAAGAAGTCTTCCTTCTTGTTGAAGTCATCGGAGTGTGAGGTTGCTGGAGTTACTAGTTTTTGAGTAGTGACTGATTGTTTGGACTTGGTATTCTTGGGACTCGACATTATCTCTGGGTCTGTGTCCACTTCCTCAATGGAGGAGTTGATGTCGTCAGTGACCATTTCGCTTGGTGTCTTGAGCTGGTGCGCCATTCTGTGGTGGCCGTATTTTTGGATATTGTTGTTAGCTTTGATAAAAGCTGTTTTCCTTTATAGTAAAAACTAGCAGGCTTTGCCCGCTTCGCTGGACATTAAACTTATATGAGTCGTCAAAATCCCGTATCTTTATTAATAACCCAAGTTCTCGCTGTGATTGGTAGAGGTATTCTCGCTCGCAACGTTAGGAGTCTGGGTCCCTACTGTCTTCGGCACAACTTACCCACTTCTTACTTCTCCTTCCTCAGCGGGTGAGTTCGAAGTTTTGCAAAATCCCACTAATGTACATAATGCATGCACTTAATCAATATCCACACACAAAATTCGCCATTCTAAGATAATTCAAAGCGAATTCAAACGGAAAAACATGTTTTTACACATGTTTATTGCCCTCCGACTCCGAGAGGGGGGGGGGAGGGGGGATTTCGAATTTTGTGAAATCCAGTTACAATAAGTGCCGGATGCATACAAACAATTTACGCACCAAATTTGGGAACAACTATAATATTTCCTCACACCTGAATCTGGCGATTTATTTTTGGCGATTATGGCTAAATCATAAATCTAAAAATCATATAGCATATAGCATAAATGATAAAATTGTAAGCTAAATTATAAATCAAATCATAAAATCATAAATCCAAAATAGATATCATGCAGGCTGCCATATTATATCGCAAACAGTTCAGAACTTCATCGTTATCGTTCAAATCGGCGCCAAAGAAAAATCGCCAAATTCAGCTGTGGGGAAATACTATAGTTGTACCTAAATTTCGCGACCACAGAAGTCTTTAATAGAAAATATTATAAATAAATAAATACAAAAAGCACAGCTTTAATATGGGACCCCTTTGATGACTTTAAATATTTTAAGCCATTTTTGCGATGAACTGAATTGGCTATCTCAATTGTGCAATTAAAGATCTTGGCGAGAAACGTCCGAGCTACTTCGGTGCCGAATTATAAATTTTGCCAAAGGCATCCGATACTAAAGCTGCTCCATACACAAAATAAATAAATAAATAAAATAAAATAAAAACTCTTTTCTGATATTTACAAAATAAAAATAAAAAATCTTAATAAAAAAAAAAAAAAAATCATTTACAATTAAGGGGAGAGGATAAAAGAACCTCATAAGGTACATAATAACAATAAAAATTTTTGTTTTACTGCATGAAAGAAAAGTACTGCTTAATTAAATAAAAATATTAAACTAATACCAAATATCTCTATGAAAATATTTATCCACATGCAAATTCCTGATTTAAATTAAAAAAAAAAAAAAAAAAAAAAAAAACACCAACTTTTGTAGGTTAACTATTTATTTTTCTCTCTAATTTTTATTATTAAACACGTGAAATTAAAAATATTTCATTTTATTTCTCGAAAACTAAAATATATATAAATGCGCATCCGAATCTGGGCTGAAAACGGAAAAAGGGGAAAATAAATTAGAAATATCAGACCTATATTTATAAATTTGGTACCAAATGAAAGGGGCGATTTTTCTGAATCCAGGGGTGCAAACAGTTTTTCGATGCGACAATTAGATTTTTTAAAAATAACTAAAGTATGAAATTTAAGTGCAACGGAAAAACGGAAAAAGGGAAAAATAAATTAGAAATATCAGACCTATCGTTACAAATTTAGTACCAAATGAAAGGGGTGAGGGGCTGCCAGACCCTGACCCGCGAGGAAAGGGGTGCTGTGCTGTTAAATCGCACCAAACCACATTTCAAAAGGCAATTCTGGGGGGACTTAGCCGAAAAAACGTAAGTGTTGTTGGATGCTGGCAATAGAGATTAGAAACTTTCACCTTATATAGGGAGAGCACTATGGAGTGAGGAAAGATTGAGTGCTTTCTGTGAAAAAGACTAAGTCCCCTCGAACGAAGGGACTTAGACGAAATTCGGGAATCTAGTGATGAAAATAACAAAGTCCCCTCGAACGAAGGGACTTAGACAAAAATTTAGAATTTGGCGGTGGAAAAAGACTAAGTCCCTTCGAACGAAGGGACTTAGACGGAATTTTGGGATCTAACAATGAAAAATAACGAAGTCCCCTCGAGCAAAGGGACTTAGACGGTGTTTGGCTTTTTAACCCTCTCAGCGTGTGACCCCAGGTGGCCTATCTACTTCAAAAATATTCTTACCGAGAAAAGAAAACTGTCCTAATAATTCGTCACCAGTTTCACTGGGATGCTCTAAAAAAATTCGAACCTGATTTTCCCCCATTCTTTAATCTATCAGCTTTTGAATTGGAGGTGTGTCGGTGTGTCAGTTCAAAATACGGAACAACTCAGTTCTAAACGCCTTTGTGTTTGAAGGTCATTCCAAAGTGGGGTTGAGACTTTACTGAAATTTCAAATACTTTTAGAAAGCACATTAGTATAGAAGTTTATCATTTCTGAGTAAGAAGAATGAATTCAAAAAATTAAAGCTGCAATTAAGAAAAAAAAAAAAAAAAAAAAAATGCAGCACAAAATACTTTTTGTAATTTATTTCAAATTCATAAATTTTAATTTCCACTAGTTTTATTATCAGAAATGGTGCAAGATTAATATATTATGTGAAGCACAAACTATTTACATTTTTAAGTAATTATAATTATTTTATAACTATTTAAAATCTTACTAAAAAAAATCGCACTTTCTTATTTATAAAAATCTAATAAATAAATAAATAGTAATTCTGAAATATTTAGAAATAGTTCTTTCTGTATGAATAAATTAATTTGTATGCTATTTTACAATTCCTTGCCACTTTTTCTTTTAGATTTATAATGAAAAGAAATATTTTAAGAAAATTGTACTTTTTAAAAATTATGTCAGGGTTAAGGACAATCCGTACCAACTTCGTGCATCCGCACATATATATATATATATATATATATAAATTATTATATATAAATAAAGTAACTTAAGAGCCATCTTCACTCACCGCCGCCGGAAGCCGAAGCTAATGTAATTCTACGGGAATTTTTTCTTTACAAATAACTTATTAACTAATATATATTTTTAAATTCTGTTTTCACATTCTGAAAATTTCCAGCTGTTAAATTGACGGACTTTTTTTTTAAAATTATTTTTTTAATTTTTTATATTTTATTTTGAAGCTGCAAAATACGAATTTTCAATATGTGAATTTTTTTCATTTTGCAATTTCAAAATAAAATATTAAAAATTAAAAAAATATATTTTTAAAAAAGGTCCGTCAGGTTAACAGTTGGGAATTTTCTGAATGTGAAAACAGAATTTAAAAATATGTATTAGTTAATAAGTTATTTGTAAAGAAAATTTCCCCATAGAATAACATTGGCTCGGGCTTCCGGCGACGGTAAGTGAAGAGGGCCGTTAAGATGAGGGCAGTAAGACTAACTGTGAAATTTGAACAACAACAACAATAATAATAATATAATGAAATGAGCCGAGCAACAGAGGATTTCGGTTCATAAATAATAATCTATAATAATATACTATAATTCTTTTCTAATTAACCAGCTTCAATGAGAGCTTAATCTGGTTAACCAATAAATGTATAGATAGTTAAGTACAATAAAATTAACAAAATTATTAAATAAAAAGAATCTCTTTTTATTATTATTATTATTGTATTTTATTTATATATTTATTTTTGCTAATAACCAATTTACAAAGAAATATGGTTGCATTACACTCAGAAAAATATTTTGTGACTGACATCTAGAAACTAAATTGTGGTTCTAGTAAATATAGTTCCATGCTATCCTTATAAGTTCTTATTCCCTTTGGTATTGATTTCTAAGAATTTCTATTAGAATTCTAGAGCGTTTTCCTATATTACCATAGTTAAACTCATTTAAAAATCTTTTCAAATAAATGCAAACACAAGAGGCATGCCTTAGTAACTATAATCTTGGTTTATGGCCCAATTCTAGTAAATCAAGTAAGAATATCTTGCAATACAAAGGATTCATAATACTGTTTCACCATCTCGAAAAGTATAGACCAGAAATTCTGGACCATTTCGTCTGTTCAGGTTTTTTGTTTACCTTATACGTTATAACTTGGAAATCTATATTTCAAGTTTGGGGATTCAGAATATGACTACTTATTAATTCTAGATGAATACAATATATATATTTTTTTCTTCATGTATATGAAATATTTCTTAACGGTGATAACGCAACAACATACTTATTTAGATACAGAAAAAAGTGCCCTCAAAAGTTCAGATATCCTAAAAGTAATATTAAAGAAATGGTTAAAAATTACCTCATTATAAATAGAAACATGACTACCTCAAATAAAAATCTAAAGTGGAAAAAAAAATCATCAAATTAAAATTATCTTTAAATATATATTAATTATCTTATATCTGAACAAAAAAATTACACCGAATATTTTAAAATTATAAGAAAATGAACAGAACTGGTGAGTACTAATCATTAGAAAATTTAACATAGAAAATGCAGCTGTTTAGAAAAGCATTGGACTATATTTTTGCACAACTCCATTTGAAATTCGTCTTCCTTTTTATAAAACTTACTTATTGTTTGACAGTTTTTAGAGTATACAGAAAACGCTTATAGCGGTTTGGTAAATTCACGTCCATATTTAACTTTTTTTTTTTTTTTTTTTTTTTAATAATGCACTCTGTTTAATATGATTTTATCTACACTGTTATATAAAGAGCAGAACTTTTTTTGTTTGTGGAGGGTAATCTCTGAAACTACTGAACCGATTTAAAAACTGTTTTCACTGATCAAAAGCTACACTACGCCTGAGTGCAATAGGCTATATTTAATTTTGATAAAATAAGCTTTAGTTTAAAATATGATATTTTTAATTAAAATCCCCATAAAAGCTATAATAGAAATGGAAATAATGAAATCTTAAAAAAAAATTATATATTTTATATTTGTAGGAAATACACATGATTAATAAGAAGTTTTTATGAAGAATGTTTATAGAATTCAACGATCTATTTTTGGCCCTTTAGTCAAAGTATCTTTATTCTTTCACGTGTGAAATTTGAAGATTTCATAATATTCTAGAAAACCAAATAACGCTTTTCGATATATTTTTTAAATAATAGCATAGGTCTTTTTAGAAAAAGATATTAAAAAGATCACTTTTAAACTACTAATCACTTTTTTTTTTAAACTATTTTTAAACACCCTTGAATTATTTATAACAAATGTATTATGATTTGTAGATACTGAAATGTGTTTTTGAGTATTTTTTCCCTAGTATTTTTTATTTTATTTTATTTTTTATATATTATCAAATTAAAAAAAAAAAAAAAAAAAAAAAAAAATCTGAAATTTATTAAACTGTTTTAGCGCTTTACAAAATGTCAGTAAGTTCACAGTTAGAACATATTCTAAGAAACAGTTACACAGAATATGGCCTATTCAACTATTCTATTTGGGAAGTGCCGGTAATTTTTAGGCATTTAACTAATCATATTTAGTAAAAGAAAACTAAATAAAACTTTTACGGTACTGTCCGTTTCGATGCTGATTATCATTAATTTTCTTTTCTTTTTCCTTAAAAAGAAAAAAAAAAAGAAAAAAAATGATTTTCATGAAATTTTGGCAAAAGCAGAATTTAGTTTAGTACGGAGGATTATAATTTTTTCAATTTATTTTATTTATTAATTTATTTTTTCAAATTTTAATATCGCTTTCAAATTATTAGGACAGAAGACTGTTAATCCCAATCTACGGACTTTTACGATACCAGTTTTACGGTAGTTGGACATTCATCGAAATTGAAAATTTATCGAAAATATAATTGAATACAGTCGAACATCGCTAACATGAACACTGTTAACGTGAATTACTTTTAACATGAACTATTTCCACCATATCGTCAAAATGAAGATTTGTTTAGTTACTGATAGCATGAAGTACTGATAACATGAACAAATTTTTTATCCCCCTTGAGATTCACGTAAAAAAAAAAAAATAATAATAACAGTTCTCCGTACTAAACTAAATTCTGCTTTTGACAGAATTTCATCAAAATCGTTTTTTCTTTTTCTTTCTTTTCTTAGAAAGGAAAATAAAAGAAATAACGGGCACTTTCGAAATAAACAGTATCGGATTTTTTTTTTTTTTTTCAAAAACTTTATTTATTTATTTATTTATTTATTTTTGTATTATTATTCGCGTGAAAATGTATTTTCCTATACGTCGAAAAATAAATTAACTCGTAAATTTTTTTGGTAACAATTATAAATTAAAATAATAATTTAGAAGTTTAGAAGTTAGAATTTCCAATTTTATTATTATTTTTTAACTCGCTATGTAAACTCTGTTTTACATGTCTTCATATTTATATCAGCTTTCTCTTATAGGAAATTTAATAGGTGTCTACTTCTTTAGGTCAATTTTATGTCTTCTGATCACATTATTTCTAAAAAATGTACTATATAATACCTGTAATAGTGGTTAATGGAAATCGTGTGGTTGTTTCATACAAGATTTTTTTTCTCTACTGATCACTGAAATTGCCAACTATTGCATTGTAAATTGATGAAACGTTATTTATTTATTTAATTCACATTTACAAAATACGTATTATTATCATTATAATTATTTTATTTTATTTTATTTTATTTTTCGCAGATGTCATTTGGCAAATTTACTTTGAAAATGCTTTTCAATAGCCTGAATAATTTAAACAATTTGTGCAAGTTAGTTATTAATAAATACTGAAAAAAAAGTCAGTTTATAAATAACTTATAATAATGTGAGCATTATTCTTGAAACAACCAGCAAATGAATAATGTTATTTCTTTTTATTTATTGATATATATATATATTTTTTTTTTTCCGGAGCGGGGGTGCGGGGGGGTTAATTGTTGTTGAATGACTTAACCAGTAAAAAATACACCAACGGCAAAGCGGTTCTGCGCTCAAAGCTGGTAGACGTGAGGTGCCAGGTTCGATCCCAGGTCGCGCTCGTCGGCCCAGCAGTTCGGAGTTTTCCGTGGTTTTTCTCCATAACTATCGTAAGTACGGGCTAGGATCCCTTAGAAAGACCTACATTAAAGGCACTTCCCCTCTGGCCTAGGACCCAAGAGTAGTTATTCGACCTTATTCCGAAAAACCAACACCAGTAAAAAATTAATTAATTAATTAATTATTATTTTTATCTTCAAATCATAATAATGTTAAAAGGCTCAAAATAATTATAAAAGAATTATTTGATATATCATGTATTTTAAAATGAATTTTGTAATGTTCTTGATTTAGAGATTTCTTGTTCAATTATATTTTCGATAAATTTTCGATTTCGATAACTGTCCAACTATCGTAAAACTGGTATTGTAAAAATCCGTAGATAATAATCTTCCCTACTAAAAAATAATAAACGTTGAAAAATAGAAATAGTTGGGATTCTACTGTGAAAAAGGGGGGTTGGGCAGAAGACAGAAAGAAATATTTTCTTTCTTTCTTTTTTTCTTTTTTGCAGATTTTAGCTAAACTTTGCGTAACTATTATTTACTGATTACAAATAATATTTTTGGTGTTATATATATTTGAAAGGAACAATATATATATATATATATATATATATATATATATATACATATACATATATACAGAGTGTTTCAATATAATATATAAACTGGGTTTTTAATGATGATGAATAAGAACTATGCATGAAAACGAATCAACCATTTATTTAGAATCGAAATAAATTAGTAACACACTTTAATAGGCTTAAAATTAATATAAAAATTTTTTACTCTTCTTGTATTTTCATCTTAATGAATACGTCGGTGCTTTAATTCTGCACTCGTGCCTACTTTTACGTCTGGCTAAAATTCGTGCTACTTATGTTTCGCCATTTTTAATTTAGAAAAAGTAATAGCGCTTTTTTTCAATAAAATTGGGGGGGGGGAGCCAGTTTTGATATTATGCGTATATTAAGCGGATTCGATGTCTAATTATCCCATATATATCTGTAGGAACTTTATGCAATTCGAAAACTAACCGAATTGGAGAAAACCAACATCTGAATTTTCATTCTCTTAGTAGATGCAAATTTCCTGCTTTTCCGTCTAAAAATATCTCCATGAATGTTTTTTACTTTGTTGAGTGAAGAAAAGATATTTTTCAGAACTTTAAGGAACAATATAAAGAATAACATATTTTTGAACTATAAAAAACACTTCCTGAATGCAGATTTCTCAAACTCAAATTATTTTTACAGTTTTTTTTTTTTTTTTTTTTTTTTTTTAAACAAGTTTTACAGCATGAAAAGTAACCAACAGCCTGCTAAAATGGTTATTTATTGTCAGTCCACTTTTCTTTTTCCCTTAAAAATAAATAAATAAATTAAAAATTTGCAGTTGGCTAAAACACATATTTAAAATTTTTCAAGTTCAAAGTTTCTTTCTTCCTTTCATTTCATTTTTCTTTCTTTTTTTTCTTTTTCTTTTTTTATTTAACAATTCTTTTTATTTTGATGATACCGGCTTTCAGATTTCAGTGAACTGACTCTCTTTTACAATCTTTACACTTTTATAAACTATTAAAAATATATGTAATTCATACAGGTTTTCTCCAAAAATTCGATAAGGATTTATTTAACAAAACCGTATGAAGTGTACTTTTTTACATACGAATTTTTATTAGATATTGCAATCATATACAACGCAAAATAGGCTATAGTATAACAATAATGAATATTTATATGCTTTAAAAGATAAATACCATAAACTAAAATCGTTGTAAGGAAAACCAAACTGAAAAGTAAGGAAATGAAAACGATACAACAAAATTTAACTGGAGTCTGAACTAGAATGCAACGTCTTCCATTGCTTTTTCCAAAAATTGTTTGCATTTATTTTTGACATCTGTTACCCACTAATATTATTCAACTATTCTTAACATATTAGTATTTACTGTCATAGAATGAGATGGATTGTGCACCACACCAAAATAATTTATGTGATTAAAATTTAAGCTTCTGATTCTTATACCAATCATTCACAGTATCCAGATTGTTAGTTACCTTTCTATTCAATACTTTTGAAGTACTGAAATGTCTTTAGTCTGTTTAAACAATTCATTCTAAAAGAAGTATTATGTTACTCTGACTTTTCAGATATTCAGATACTTTATTCAGATTTCACAAAACATTTTTTCAATCGCTTGTCTCTACATTTGAAGCACAATATTCAATATGTTTGTCATCTTTTTAACTAATATAATACCTCTAATCCATTTTGACAGTGTTATAGCTCAGTAAATTGGCACTATTTTTTTGTTTAATCCTATTTGTGCACGATATCACAGCAACGACATTTGGTTTACTTTGCAGTTCTTTCAAAATCTGTCAAGATTTAGCGTTCTTTTGTTTTCTACTCCCCCCCCCCCCTTATTTTATCGAAGTGGAACAATGTTCTTTATCCCATTTCAATTGTTGAGAAAAATGCACAATACTTGACATGCACATATGTAACAAAAAAAATGTAAAATTTCATAAAAATGTAAGATTTCATTAATTAAAAAAAAAAAAAAAAAAAAAAAAATCCCCACTATATTTTCTGCTACTCTCTGGTCGTATTTTTTTCCCTGTAGACTAATTTGAATAAAACAGACCTTCGGCCAGGCCACATGCAATAAAGAAAAGCCTCTCATGCAAAAATAAGTTTCTTTTCTTTCCTTTTTTTTTTTCTTTTTTTTTTTTTTTTGACAGAATTTTCTTTCGTCTTTCGTTCCTTCCTTTCTTCTTCTTCTTCTTTTTTTTTTTTTTTTTTTTTTTTTTTTAAGCTTTTGCTTAAAAGTTAAAATACTGATGGTAGAAAATCATTGAAAAAGTGAGTATCTACATTAAATAATGTTGCCTATCGTAAAACTAGTACTGTTATTTTTATATTCAGACAAAAAACAAAATTAAATAAATAACTTCGGAATTTTATTTATTTTCAGTATTTTCATGCCAGTAACTTTGCGGCTTATTCTTTTAATTCACTAACCTTCGCATATTTTGAGAATTTGTACGTAATTTTAATTGATTTATTTATTTTTGTGCACTAAAGCAAAAATATAATATACAGCATGCATAGAAAAAAAAAATCTTCTATGTAGATTTCCAAACATGATTTTTTCTGAATGAATTGTCAAAAATTTTCCCAGAAATTTTTAGGCCAAAATAATTATTGCGTGTGTTTACGATTTTAGGGTGTTTGCTTACTTTCTGCATCTTTCAAATACTAGTTTTGAAGTGTTATATATGGTTATATTCGGTGTTTTATTATACGTCAAGTAGACGAAAAATATATTGTACCTAATTTATGTAATTGGAAAGAAAAAAAAAAAAAAAAGATATACGTAAACTATTTCTATTTTTGTAAGAATTAGTATTAATAAAATACAGTTTTAAAAATAAATAATAAAAAAAAATAAAAGACTTCTTAAATAGAATACATTTATAAAAGTTTCCTAAAATATGAGAAATAAGAAAATTTTGAAAAATTATGGTCAGCTTCAAGAAAAATGTAATAATTTTTTTCAAAATTTTAAAAGTTGAGTAGTTTCTTTTTTATCTAGGAGTAACTATACCTTCGTCAAGTTTAGATATTTTTCAATTATTATTTATTTTTTTATCTATTGATCGATTCGTTTTCATTATTCTGCAATTTTCAAAATTTTCTTTATTTTCCACTTTTAAGGGTTCCTCTATAAACGTATTCTATTTAAAATATCACGTTTTTTTTCTTCTTTTATTTTAACTTTTTAATTGTGTAACTTATGCTACATAGCTAAAAAACTAACTTAGCTGTGTAACTCCGGAACCTTTTAGAAAATTCTGAATTTTTTTTTAAAACTAAATTTTTCTAGAAGGTACCATGAAATCTCTAGACGTTTTCACGGAGGCTCTCGACGTTTTCACGGAGACGTTTTCACAGGAGTTTCTAGAAGATTTCATGAAGTTTCTAAATATTTCAATGAAGTTTTTAGAAGATTCATGAAGTATCTAGAAGATTTCATGAAGTTTCTAGAAAATTCAGAGAGGGGCCAGTAGTTGAGTGGTCCTGCGCTCAAAGCTGGTAGACAGAAAGTGCTGGGTTTGATCCAAAGTCCCGCTCATCGACTAGTCGTTCGGAGTTATCCATGATTTTCTCTGAAACTCGCGTAAATACGGGTTAGGACCCCTTAGGAAGACCACTATGAAGGGCATTCCAATTACATGCCTAGGACCCTAGTGCAGTCAATCTGCCTTAAGCTTACAACAAAAACTGTAAGGTTCCATGAAAATTCTATATTTAATTTATATTAAAGAAAATTTCAGACAGACAAACCGATTAAATATTAAAACATTCTAATAAAGTTCTTATTATAACAGATACATTTTATGTTTTTTTTTTTGTTGTTGTTTTTTTTTTTTTCAGTGTAGTATACTTAATTCAACTATTCCTTCAATATATTATAGGCATTTTTTAACGTATTTTTTATGGGATAAGAAAAGAGAAAATAAAAAATAATAAATCTTTCAGCTGAAGAATTATTTAATGTTACGGTTGTGATTATGATTGTTATTTTTTTTAATTATTTATAACCCTTTGCCGGTCCTATTTAATACCACTCCTCTTACCAGTGTTGACAAATTCAGGGATATTTTTATTCAATATCCACCACAAAATTTTAACTCTGACGGTTGCTTAATCCCTTCGAAGGTAATTCGTTCATTATGTATATCAAATCCAATACTCAGAATTATTTATGATAGTTGAATAAAGGTCTTACTATATTTGGCGACAATGTTTACAGCGCTTAAGAGCGTCTGGCCCAGCAAAGGGTTAAATTTAGAAAAGCAGATTTTAATCTAAGTTACAAAGTAATAAATGTTTGCCATGTAGGATTAAATCATTTTATGTTTAAAAAAAAAAGTAATAATTTATTCGTCACATTTCTTACATCTCACAATCAAATTATTATTTATTTATTTATTTATTATTATTTAATTCATATTCACATTTAGCAATGTTTACTCTTCAATTTAATTATTTTTATTTATTTAATTGTATTTATAGAAATAATATTGTTATATAGTGAAAATAATTAAACTTATTATTTTAATTATAAATGTAATTAAAATTTATTTTTATTTATACATTTATAATACAATTAGTAGCAGTATAATTGTAATTTTTTGCACATGCAATTTTATTATCAGAAAGCAAAATCTAGAAAAAACGTGTAACCATGTCTCACTAATACGTAGTGCCCAAACTAAAATGTTTAATAGAAGCTGGTATATAGTTATCTGTAAAATTACACTTCTTGAATAAAAGCAGAGCTACTTGTTGTTCCATAAAAAACCAAATTGAAATGTCCGGATAAGATACTGACGGTAGTGGGGACCTTGGCAAGGCAGTACCGGCGAGGAATACACTGTTGAATGTAGCGAATACCTGAAGCAAAATTTATTTTTGTATTTTATTTTATTTTATTTTTAGTACGATAAGACTATTTGTTTCAGACACCGATTTCGTGTTGTCGCCTTTTATTTTATTACACCTTGATATGTATATTAAGATTTAGAAAATATTTAATTTAGAAAACAAAAAGTGCGCATGTAGATTGAAATAAAAAAGTACTGGATATTTTAATTTCAATTTATAGAGATGTCAACGATATTGAAAAAAACTATTTTGGCCATTTTCTTTCGTTTAATAAACAGAACGAAAAACGGATAATATTTTATCTGGAGATATTTTGTCTATTTAGACCAATTATCCCCCCCCCCTCCTCTGGCATTAAGTTAAAAAATAATTAAATAAAACTGAAAAATCCTGCTAAAGCAATGAAGCAGCTTGAACCTCTTGGCAAAATTTGAAATTTATCACCAAAATAGCTCAGTCGCTTCTCACCAAGATGTTTACTTACGCAATTGCGATACCCATTTTAGTTTATCGTCAAAATGAAAACAAAAATATAAAAACTGCCAAGGGGCTCCTGTGCTAAAGCTGTACTAAAGTAATTTTAAGAAATGAATATAGTAACCGTTGCTAGGGAATGAAAGAGTTCCTGCATGTCTTTATATGAAAAATTTGACTAAAATAAGTTTTTCTAAATTAGAAACACATCTGACTTAGCCTCTTTTTATCGAAGATTACTTTTCATTGCTAACCTTCACTTCGTCCGTGAGAAAATACGGCAGAAACGTGATTTTCTTAAAACTACTTGAATGATTTTGATAAAAATTCAGATTTAGCGATACTTTGAGTTTACAATTTAATCTGAATTGTGCTCTTCTTCAATAAAATTAGCGTTCACGGGAAACCCGTGTCATTGGAAAAAAAAAGTAGCCAAGACTGCGTTTTCTTCAAAAATACTTGAAGGATTAGAAAAAAAAATTAATCTGGCGTGTCACTCACACGACTTTCTCTTATCCTGAAATTTAATACTATAAATACAGGTAGCAGATTAATAGGTAAGATAACGAGTACTGTTATGTAAACCTATGTTAAACAATTAATATTAGGCTTCTGAAGAGTTTTATATGATAATTAGTTCTGTGTGAGGGGAGCTACCGCCCCACTCAACCCCCCGTTTCATTAATGCACCTACATTTATATAGAATTTAATTCGGTTATTAAAAAATAATTCTCTTTTTAAAAAATAATTTATTAAAATTTTATTTAAAAAAAATATCTTTTATGATAAGGCAGACGACTTCCATATTAGAGAAGTAGTATAACACCAAATATCCAAAAAAAGTTCATTTTATTCTCAAAATTAAAAAAGAAAAAAAAAAAACAGTTAACTTTGTTTTAAATTATAGCAGATCGATGGTTCAACCATTCGTTTTAAAGGTATTGGCGAGCTCTTTTGAAAGATACCCATCATGAAAATTTACTCCCCTCGAGGGGAGACTTCCCCCCCCAGGGGGGAGGCGAGGCTCCTACATACACAATTTTTTTTTCCCAGTTAACTATCTCTATTACAAAATATATATATTCGTTTCATTTGGTTTAGTGCAGTCTATAGACGTTAAACTCTACTTTCCTGCAATTTCCCCCATAGACGTAATGTATTAGAATTCTCTTGATTGTCCCTGTACACGAACCATTTGCTTGATTTTAACGGAAAGCTTACTGTAGCACCCCTATATGATACACATTTAGAATACCAAGTTTTAACTTTCTGCCATAATTTGTTTTTGAGTTATGCTGATAACAGACAGACACACAGACATACACACAGACCATTTGCTAAAAACATGATTTTCGTATTCAGGGGACCTCAAAACGTGTAAATATAACAAACACTCGCGTTCGAAAATTTGACACAAAAACAATACTTTCTCTACCTTATTTGTAAGATAAAGTAAAAAGATAGAGTTTATGTGTTTTTTCAACGATATTTCGATATTAAATATTTTGATCTTCAGGAAAATTATCGTTCACTGGTAATTCGCACTAAATCCGGAAAATATATGACAGAAATTTGGTTTTGTTGGAAATCGCTAGAACAATTTAAATAAATATATATATATATATATAATATATAGATAGTGTTAGAGATTTTTTTGAGATGAAAAATATATCTGATTATTAGGTAACAGATTTAAATATTAGCAAAAGCAAAACCTAGAAGAATATTGTCTAGGAAATCGCTAGATTTAGGGGTTTCCGATGATAATTCGATTTGAATTTATCTTATCTCCATGAAAATTAGATTTCACTGGTAGCCAGCGCTCCCCCGAAACAAATATGTATATATATATATATATATATATATATATATATATATATATATATATATATATATATATATATATATGGGGGGTATTTCATTTTGTTCATTGATAATTTATTCCTATATTTAAGTTTTGCATTTCCTTTTGTAGCAATTCTGCGCATTGGCTTGCAATTCTCTTTTTTGTTTTTCTTATCTTTAAACTCATAAATTCGTTAAAACAGTTACCTATATATATATATAATACACTTCCGAAAACGAATCATTGTATTACACTATGAATAATTTTTACAATGAAACCAAGTAAACTGTAATTCAGGTACTGAATATAAAAAGACAAAAACCTGTTACAGGATATTAAAATGCTGTACATTAATATTTAATTAAAACAGTGTTTATGCAGAATATTCGGTTAGTTCATAAATAATAACAATAATAATAAAGCTGCTGATTTAACAAATAATTGTCATTATTTTATTCTAACAATAATGTGTTTTATTATTAATTTTAAGATTCCTAAGAAAAAAATCGTCATCTAAAAGTTATAATTTAAATTGAAAAAATAAAAAGTTTTTATGCGAAGTTCTGTTTAGCCAAGCAGTATTTTACCTGATTTTACAAATTATCAACAGCTCTTCTTGAACATTTTTCACTATTCTATTCTTTTGTTATCAACCCTCTCTTTCAACAAAGAAGCATATCAACTGTCAGCTTACCTTATCGTCATTGTCCGCCCCTTGTCAATCCGTGTTGGTAAAAGGGGGAAGAGTCAGTTACAAGTTTCCGTCTCTAACCATTTCGGAGTAGTTATTTAGAGTTACAACAATCAGGTTCGCACGATTTAGAGAGAGATTTCTTACATTACAAAAATCAGTCTCAAACCGTTTCGAGGGAGTTTGTTCGTGTTACAAAATTCCGGTTCAAACGCTGAGAGGGTTAAATTCAAGTTTCCTTTGTGCGCCAAAACTGAGCACTGCGATAGGGAAAGTATCATCCAGACTTAATTCGTTATCTTTATGTTGGGAAATGTAACTTTGTCCATTGGGATACAAATTTAATAAAACATAGTTGTAGGCACATCCAACATGCTTTTCGACGATATTTCTAAGTTCCATCATGATTGGGGTCCAAGGTTGGGCAGCAATTTGAGTACCGCTGAATGCATAGACCAGACCGTCATCGCCAAATGCTAACACTTGTCGTTTCGGCATAACATCTTTTCCCCAAATGTTGAGGGTGGGAGTGTAAAACGGTAAAGTTTTCAACTCGTTAAAATAGGCATCAGCTCTTTCCTTCTCGATAAAGTTAGGATAATAACTAACATTAAGACCATTGTCATAAAAGTGGATACTCATTTTGAAACAAAGTTTAGCACGATGAAAAAAATACAGCTTGCAAAAGCGGGAGCAGGAGGCAGAATGAATGCTACCCCCTCAACATGTGACGTCAAACCCACGCTCACAATTCTTAAAAAATAACCAATGACCAACCTGTGACGTCAACCGCGGGAAATCAATAGTTGCCACACACCTTAAGGCTGTTAAAGGAATGTCGTCTACCTGCACCTGGCACCTTCCAACCAACCTGTGAGGTCAACCGTGGGAAACCAATTGTTACCACGTACCCTAAAGCTATTCAAGGAATGTCTTCTTCCCCTCCACCTGACCCCTCCCGGGTCTTGTCCAAACTTGCACGTGTCTACATATTTTAATGAAAGAATGAGGAGACAGAAAATAATAGAAAAAATAATTTTTATTTAAGACTAATCCAAAATGGGTTTACATGGGATTGTTTTCGAACTTTAGGTGTTGACAAGACATAGGACGTGATAACAAATTTTTATTTTTAATGAAACTTTGAGGTACGTGCATTTCTTTGAGAACTTGTAATAATTCACCCTGTGCATTAATAGGTACTTTTTTGTTTGTAGAAAAAATTAAATGAAAAAATCTGCAATGTTAGAGTTCTCTATTTTTTTATTTTTAAAAGACACTATTCCTTTTTCATTCCACTCTAGTTTGTGAGGACTTGTCTTAAGAAATTCGAGTAATTTCAAAGCTTGTTTTTTCATTCTTGTAGGTACTAAAGTTAAAGGAAGTTGGTGATAGTCAATTTCTTGTTTGATATGTTCAGGATTCACAGTCTCTTGTGTTGGTGTGAGTTCTTGTTTCGCAGAATCTTGTTTCACAGAATCTTGTTCGGGTTTTGCAGGCTGTTGCTCAACTTCTTCATCAAAACGTTGAATCCACGGTAGATTGTTTTCTTGTAAATTCATTTTTCTTTGCAATAATTCATAATAGCGTTGCACTTTTTCATAATCTGGTAAGGAACTGTTTAATATTTTTAGCAAAGCTTTATCCAATTCACTTAATTGCTTTTGAGAAGGTGTGTGTTTGCTCAACGCCTCTTCAGGCACCAAAGCAATTTTTTTAGCGAATTCCATGGAAGAGTTTGCTGATGGCTGATATGGCAGCGGGCATTAAAATGTTTAAAAATCCACCTTGTTGAACAATCAGTTTCTTTTTAGTGAATAAGGATCCTTTTTTCCTTCCAATTTTTCTAAGAGTCGATTTATATTTCGCCAACGATCGCTTCTGAGTAGTTGAAAGAGGCACGTTTCCTTTTAAAACATTCAACGTACACTCGCAGATAGCTTTAACAGTACGATTAGGTAATTTTTTAAGAAAATGCTTACGTAATGTCTTGGGGCAAGAGCGAATCAATTCCAAATCCCTAAGTTGTTGTCTTGACAAAGTCATGTTAGCAACTAACTCTTCACACACACTAATACTTTATTTATACTTGTATAAAAACTGAATTTGATTGGGTAGAATTTGAGTTTGCAATCTCATATTTTCATCCGTTTCATTTTTCAAATCGATAAACAAGTATGAAAAGGGTTTCTTTGTAGCATCTTCGTACACTTCTTGAAAAAATTTTGATTTTTTGGGATACAACTGCCTACCCAAATGCATAATTTGACTCATGTCACGACGATTTTTAAACAGGAAAATGTACTGAGCATTTAAAGACACTGTTCTAATTTCACTTCCTTTTTGAAAAAAATTCTGTGTTAAAAAAACAACACTTAGATTTAAATGGTGACTACCTTTCGTGAATAACGAAGTCAATCGTTTATCGTTACTGCATTCGGTCATTAAATCATCTATCACAAACAAAGTATTACCATTCAAATAATCTTTATAATTCGATGGGAAACCTTCTACAAAAGTAACATCAGGTATTTCATCGTATAAAGTTTGATAAATACCATAAAACCAAACCACTTTGTCGATGGTAGGATGAAACATTTGTTCTTTAAAATGTAACAAATCTCTCATAAAAAATACTTGCCACATCCTGTAGGACCGGCAAGAATCATAGTGCAAGGATGTTGTAGACGTGGAAACTCCATGATAAATGAACACAGACACAAAATGTATACAGTTTAAATAAGTGTTTATTGATAAAAATTAGCATACACACGAAATATTTTGGCAACAAAATTATAGACTCGATGGTCGTTACAGATATTCTTGGTTACAAACATAGACAAAAATTCTTTCAGAGTTTTCCCCCTACATCTACAATATAAATAATAAACACAAAATTGGCCACAAACGGCAGTTATAGCACTCTGAAGCATCAGAGGATTATAGTTCACATATGAAAATCGGGATGCAAAGTTCAAGATAGGTCCTTTAAAATAACTGGGGTCGTTTCCATACGAATCAAAGAATTCCACTTCATCATCAGATTGCATGAAAAAGGCTAACCAGTGGGTTCCGGGTTCAGACGAGCCATCTGTGTTACATACGAGGCAAGCTGGATAACGCACGACCACCTCGGGTAGATGATCACTTGGGAAAACATCTAAAAAATATTTTTTCGTAATTGTATCACTGGATAAAATATTCTTGATTTGCAGAGCATCCATTTTCATTAATTGGCAAAGTCACATAAAACGTGTCGGGACTTGGTAATTTCAATAATGTTTTTAAATTCTGCATACACAAACACAGAAATGGTGGATTGTAAAGCAGTGGAGAATTTTATCTCAATTCTAAAATTTCCTTGTTGTTGTAAGTTGAGATGGGGGCCGTCACACAAATCAGGACTTAGATCGAAAGCATACAAAGTATGACCATTCACGAAATCTTCTCGTGAAATATAATTTCCAGCATCACGATTGAAACCAGAGAATAATCGATGATAAGCTCTTATATAGTTTTTATCCTGAAAATTCAATTCCAAAGGTTTGCTAGGAACAGGTTGACCGTCCATATACACACTTAAAAAGTTAACATTGTAGTGATGAAAGTAAAAAGGGTTTAATTCATATTTACCACTCATGGCGGCATTATCTAACAATCCAATTATGACATAGCACCCAAAAGTACATTATCTTGCATAAAAGACATACTTCCAGCAGGTATTGTATAAGTCTTGCATAAAACTCGATCGATGGGGTATTTTGCAGAATTTTTTTCCAAAGCTTTAGCATGTCCTAATAAAACTCCAGGGTTCACTTTCACTTTGCGAATAAACAGCGAGGCATGTTCTAACACGACGTTATATTTCTTTTCCTGCCCAGCCACTTGCTTTGCCATTAATCAAAACTGGGGAGTGCTTCGAATCACTTTAATTTTCAAATCCACCATATACAGTAAAAGTCGATTCTGTTGAAAAATGTCACAGTGTAAAGGTCCGATCATATCTAAAATTTTACTCGTCTTTGTGAGTTCATGTCTTTTTAACAATCCAGGGTTTTGGGGAGTAGCTTGTGTGGGATCGGATACAGTTAAATTTTCATCTTTGTAAAAACATTCACAGGTTAGTAAACTTTTTTTAGCATCTTCACCGAAATTCAACAGAGTTTCAATGTAGGCACGGTATGGATAAGTGTTACTCGAAGAGGATATTAATCTTTCGTTCAGACTCACGTCGATTTGGGAAAACAATGCATGAAAAAATAAATTAACGGGTGCAACAGGTTCTTTATCAGTCAGAGCAGTTCTGTCAGCATTCACAATTTTCACTTTTAAGTACATGTGCGAGGAGGATAAATCTATGTATTCTTCACCATTACCCGTGATGTTAAATTCCACAGGTCCCCCATCGCGAATATTCGCCAGAGGATGAAATTCGACGAAATGTCCTTTTTCAATAGCCGTCTGTGTAGGTGGTATCAAAAACAAGTCCAGTTCAGATTTGACACAGGCAGGGGAATCTTTATGAATGAGACCAGACATGATTAAGCAAAAATATCGTGTGTCTTCACTCTCTTCACTTTGGGACGAATGATGGTTTTGTTAGATCGCTTTCTCTTTTTATAGCGTTGTCCTGAACCAATCATTGTTTTCATTTTTGTAGCAGCTTTGTCAGTTAAATGTTTTCCAGCTTCTTTCAACCGACGCTTAGCAACATTTTTTATATCTTCACCTCGTGACAGGTCGTTCAACACATCTACACCCGTATGAAACAATTGTTTACCAACAGCTTTCGCACCTGATTTAAAAAGGGGTACTGCAGCTCGAAAAAGTGATCGAAACAGTCCACCTAATCCATATCCTTTTTGTGATGTAGAACCTTGGTAGTAGTTCAAACCACTACCTGACTGGCGAATGTAATAATCTTCAAAAGATTTCGCACAACACTTGTAAGGAACAAACATTATGAGAGGTACTTTTGTCTAAAATGAAGTTTCACGATCAACTGCCCGCGCTCGAATGACACCAATCGTCCTGTGTGTGTTCTTATAACAGTTTCAATTGTTTGAAAGTTTTTCCTTGAAAGAGGGACATAATGTGGTCTGTCAAACATTTCGTGAATCATATCACCATCTTTACCTTTCACAGTAATTACTCTAAGCAAAGGGGATACTATATGACCAACGATCTGAGGTTCTGCTACATCCGAATATATGTAAAGTAATTTTAAATCAAAATTCGGGTCAGCTTCTTTATCCCCTTCAAAGTATTTAAAAGGACTATCGCGTATAGGGTCCTCATTGTTAACCAATTCGGTCGGATAAAAACCTAAAGTTTCGGCGAGTCCTGGTAATAACTTTATTCTAGCTGTTGGTTTTAATCCAATTTTCACTTTTCTAGTGTTTGTTGTAGGTTATCTGAATTAAACCATTGAAGTCTTGATAGTTCATCCATTTTATAATGTCTGAAGGGCTTTCACAAAATCCGAAGGGGATTTTAGTTTTATTCATCATCCCAATACCCGCATCATATTCGTATTCATTTCCTCCGTCAAATATATTACTCCATATATGTGGATAAATCAATTCCACAAGTCCGACCTCCCATTCACCTTTCAGATCAAGAGGGGAAGGTAATCTCGTAATAAAATGTGAAATTTTATTTTCTGGGTAAAATTTCAAAAAGCTGTCCGAAGGTAGCGTCACGTAGAAAGACATGTTGACGAATGATTCTCAAAAGAAATGCCGTTTCAATTTATAAATGAAATAAATTAGAAGCTAGTATCCATTGGTCGAATTTAGAAGGATAACCTTTATATTTCACTTTATACTCTAATTGCCTTTTTCTCATTCGCTTTTTTAAGATTTTTTCCATAGCAAAGTTCTCTTTAGGCTGAACTTTCTGAAGTTCTTGCGCGTAAAATGTGCCTAAAATAGGTTCGTTCATCAAATCCTTGATCCGGTAGACGGGTGGTTCTCGTGGTACGCACTCGGTCACGACGAATAGTTCTTCCGTCCAATTAGTTTCGTATCCTTTTCCAAAAGTTAATTTTTGTTTGGATACTCGAACCGTGTCCCCCGGTTTAAACACACAAGGCTTTCTCTTTTCGTTCCCCATATCCCCGTACAGAGTAAACCACACGTCGCTTTCATTTTCCGGGGTTACTTCGGCTGGCGCTCTTTTAATGCTCGAATGATAAGTATGGTTATAACTATAAAGTAATTGATCTAACACGTCTACGTAGCGGTAAGTACGACGACTGGTAAAATATTTCCACATTTTAGTTTTTAAAGTACGGTTAAATCGTTCTACTACTGACGCTTTCGTGTTGTTAAAAGTTCTGAAAAATTTCACACCTTCCTCTTTGAGAAATTTTTGAAACTTGTTATTCAAAAATCCCCTTCCTGCATCCGTATTCAAACAGTTGGGTTTTCGTTCAGAGAAAATTTTTTTAAAAGCTTTCACAATCTCTTCACCTTTTTTAGATTTCAGAGGAAGCGCCCACGCTGGTTTTGAGAGGATGTCAATACAAGTTAAAATGTAGCGAAATCCGTCGTTAAACTTTTGAAGAGACGTCAGATCAGCTAAATCTGCTTGCCACTGTTGATCAATTCTGGATACTATGACACGGTTCGTGGGGAATTTTTTTCGAATCGGTTTGTGAAGTGAATATGCGTCTATTCCTTGTAACCATTCTCGAATTTTTTTCTTTGATACTTGCCGCGGACAACACGGTGTAAGGCATCTACACCTCCAAAACTTGCAACCGCTTTCGGATCTCGATAAGTTTCCTCCATGGCAGCACGCATGTGAAGGCATTACATTGAAAAGGATAAATTTCCCGTATCGTTAAGATTTAAAATAAAATCAACGTTAAACTTTCCACATTCAGAAAAAATATAAAGAATCGAAAAGACAACGCACATGACAAAATAAATGCAGAACACGAAAATCCCTTCCTCTCGGGACGGTAACATGATGAACACTAAATGATGTTCAATCAAAAAATACATATTTATATCTAAAATAGAGTCATCAGATCATATTTCTATAGGTCAGTGGTTTCACGCTCGAAAACTACTATCTTATGGAAATATTTTTACTGGAAGGTGCCGGGTTCGAACCCCAGTCAGATCTCTCTATTTCTTTCATAGTATATTCACATCAACATCCTTAAATTCATATATTTTATCGATTCCTTATTTATTTCCAAATTTTTAAATTAATTTTTAAATTAATTTTATAATTAATTTCCTAATTAATTTCTTAATTAATTTCCTAATTAATTTTCTAATGACTCACAAACAATACCATGCTTTTTTCATTCTACCGCAAACATCTCTTTAAAACCATCGTCACCTTTTACAAAAAATCACTAATTAATTTTTTTTTTTTTTAATTAAATTTCCTCATTAACCCTTTATCTACTGCATTATGATGTACTGCAATTTTTTTCGTGCAATATTTTTTTTTTTTGAGTCACTACATCAAAAATTAAGGGATATACATAAATAAAATACTCATCTTTGGGAAATTTAATCCGTTAGAGCTAATTAATTAAATTGGTACTTTAAAGTACCGTCAGTACCCGGAGGGCTAAAATAGTCTCATAATACAAAAAGACAGTATGACTTTTTTTAGCGCAGTTTTAACTCTTAAAAGTGTTAATAACGAGCGAACACTAATATGTTACAGCACAAAAAAATTTATTTTTGAAAATTGTAATTTTTTTTTTTTAATTTACTTACTTTTTTTACACATAAAAACAGGTTTTACACAAACTTAAATTTGATGAGATTCAAAGAAACAATTTTTCTTTTCATTAATACGCAAAAATACATTACACGTTGCGCATTTTGGGTGAGGTTTCGATTGAATGTTTTTTAAAGCACAAAATTCACAACAACCCCGATTCGAAACAAAAGCTGGCCAATGGCATCCACGATTTTCTAAGCGGATATCTTTACAAACAGACATGATCCCTTTCCTCCTCTTGTATGCACAGAAAAATTGCTCATTGCCATTAGATTTGGGTCTTCCTTTTCGATTAGGTTCAGATTTTGATTCTGTAAACAGTCCTTTGGTTGTGCAACGCCTATATTCCAATGAAGATATGTTTTCCTGCTACTTTTTATATGCTGTATATGCAACTAAATGTTCAAATGTGGTATCCACAAACTCAGAGTTTAATGGATAAAATGGGAACTTTGGTCTGGACATCTCCTTTTTTTCCCATTGCCTATTCACTCTTGATTTAGTGCATCCTGGGGTAGGAAGTACTGTATTTTCTGAACATGAACTACTGCACCGTGGGTCTTGTTTAGTCTCTTGATCATCTTCTTCAGAATCTGACGAAAATTCTAGCAGATTATTTGCTGGGACTTCTTCATCTGATGAATCATCTGTTAGTGCACAACTGCTTTCAGATGGTAGGCTCTGTAATAAATACAAAGCCTCTTGAAGTCTGAGCTTCATTTTTCCAGACATTATAAGAAGAGGAAAAAAATAATAGTATCTTGAAAACCTTCTATTACTGTTAAATCTCGGTTACACACAAAGAAATTAAAATGCTGTTAATTTTTGAATAAAGAATAGATATTTCAATTAATTGTGTGGCAAAAAAAAAAGCAAGCTCAGATTCAAATTTCAAAACTTTTCGGAAAAAAAAAAAAAAAAAAAAAAAGTAAAAAAGCGAAATAAATAAGTTAAACTAAAAAGAAATTCCAAAAAAGCATAACTCTATTACAGTTTAGTAATGACCCTACAAAGCAATGAAATACAATAACAAACTACATGGACGTAAAGTAAACACGAATTTGTGCTTTCTCTAACATCCAGTGTACTGACGGTACTTATAAGTACCACAAAGTTAATCAACTGTAAAACCAATTATATACACTGTTCACTTAAAATAAATAGTCAAATCGTTTTCTAAGCTCTTAACTAAGATATAAAAAAATAAGGAACTTAACTTCTGACTTTAACTACTTTTGCGGAACAAAAATGACAATCTTGGCAATTCGATCAGACTGACAGCTGAAAATGCAACATCAGTTTTAAAACTATTCGCCTTCCCAGCTAAAATACTCATCATAGAACCCGTGCTGCCATGTATCCTGGAAGAACGGAATTAAAAGAGTGTTCTTGCTAAATACCACTAAAATATTTAACAAAATGGTTATTCTATGTAATTTTGAAGTGGGTGGTACTTATAAGTACCGTCAGTAGATAAAGGGTTAACACCCTCCTCATCTTTTACGATACTGTCAGAGGGGGGTGTCAAGGACGATACCAACTCATCTAGGCCCTCAGGGGGTGGTGTGACACCCGCACGGCTTGCCGGTGCCTCAGTGCCTCCCCCGCATGAGCTAGAACTCTCATTTCTTACCTACTGATATTATTTCTCCTTTAACGACAAAAAAAAAAAAAAAAAAAAAAAAAAAGAAAAGAAAAGAGAGAGAGAGAGAGAACCGGAAGCTGAATTTTTTTATGAAATCAATGTCTTCTTTCATTGAACGTAGAAGAAAGTAAAAATTAATATTCGCTGTAGTTTGGTCAGTTTGTTAATTAATTAGTTATTTTGTTAGTTTATTAGTTATTTTGTTATTATATAGACATTATCTGCAGAATGGATAACCGTAAAGAGGTCAGACCAGTTTAAAATACCATTTAAGATACTAGCAAAAATCCTATTGAATATTCACGTTCTACTTGAAAACTTCATAAGTTGTTCAAAAGTTTTCAGTTTCAAGGCAGGGCAAAATTTTGCATAAACATACATTACTAGGGTTATTTTCAGTGTAAAGATGTAGGCTTAATTTTAAAAGATTATTTATGATATTGATATGAACATTAACTCCTTCCTTATCCCTCCCGTGAAAACGACGGTGTGAGTTTTCGCTCTCTATGTCTCGTGCCCGTGATATTTCCAGGCTGGAGTGTTCGAAAGTAATGCACAAAAAAGATTTAAAAACAAACCAATTGTGATACTTGGGGGGGGGGGGATCTTATTTTACACTCTAGATGGAAGTAGCAGACTATTTAAAATGCAATTGGAGACAGTAGGTGTATTTTAAACTGTTAGCACTATATCCAGTTTTAAATGTTTGTAATAGCTATTTTGTAATCTTAGCTTAGTTAGGCTTGTGGTTTTGTGCTCTGTGGTCATAATCACAAAGTGACTCAGATTCTAATGTTAGTATAAATGCATCTGAGAGTGATTCGGAAATAAGTGATATTTATGAAAGAAACTGAGAACAGTGTATTATACATATAGTGTTGTATTATATGTACAATTCTTTTCATAAAATTCTGTTTTAATGTTTAAAACACATATCTTTAATTTTTTCTACTTACTGGAAAACCAACTTTCAGTCATAATAACCCTGATTGTTAGTTTTCTGCAAAATTAAATTTTCTTGACAAGCTAAAAAAAAAAAAAAAAAAAAAAAAAAAAAAAAAATCCAAAAATTAAAAATGAATACATATATTGTCCATACACTTTATTTTATACAATTTTCTTGAATAAAAGTAATAAGCACTTCTTTTACCATTTTCTTGAAATTTACGAGATTGTCAAGGGGCACAGATTACTATACAGATAGGACAATGATGCTAAAACACGAACCGGAAATACAGTGGCACCACTAGTGTCAACAGAGGGAAACTGCATGTGTGAATTCTACATGATTAGCATCTTTGATCGAACATTGTTTTTCTCTTTCGCGATTAGTTAGTAGTAGGTTAGTATGTGAAGTTTTCTTTTTCTTCATTTTTTATTATTTTTGAATTCACAAAATCATAATAAAAACATTCACAGCTATTCTTCTAAGAAATAAAATTAATTTTTATTATGTTTTAAAATATATTTTTCCAAACATATTCTTATTCAAGTACAGATTAAAAGAACAAACTGTAATTCTGAAATAGCAGTGTGAAATCTTAAATATTGACAATCAAGTTCGTAAACAATAACAAAGCTGCCAAACGTAAACACCAGTACAATGGTTAGTTGGTTGGATGTTGGGTTTAACGTTGCACTAATATTACGATATGAACATAGATACAATAAAAATAAGACGAGCAATTGCGTAAGCTGGAGAGCTCGAGAAACTTACAGCCGTTGATAATAGGGTCGTTGCAGTCAATTTTTGGTTACCGAAGAATATACGGGAGTGTCCTATCTGTATAAAATCTGTGATGAAGGGGTTAATGAACATCGCCATTCTACTTCAAAAACTTCGTAAAATATTCAGCATTAAAATTTTTTAACATGGCAAAATGGTGTAATATTTCGCAAAAACTTCCTTTATGGGGATTATCACATTATAAATAGCATGGAATTACATGAAAAATAAAATATCAAACGGATATTAATAATATTACGTAGCGAGTTCGGATAAGAAATATGTATCAACATAGAGGGAAGGGTAGCTTAGTGTACAGTGATGGAAAAATCTTTAAGACCACATGGGAAATTGCAAAACTTTTAGTTTTGGTTGCAACTATATATTATACGCAAGTGATTTTTTTTTTTCACAACATAAAAGGGTGGAAAAAAACTTTAAGACCACAAAGTTAAATCTTAACTAAAAGTATTACATTCTAATTTTTAGTACTCCATGCGTTTTTCTTTCACACGAATTACTTCTAAAAGACGACTTTGGAAGGGTTTTGCTAGATTTTTGCATGTTAGAATCGATGTTTCATCCCATGCTTTGTAATAGCAGATTTGAGCTCAGAAATACAATAGTATTGTTTAAAATTGTCATATACCTTGCGTGAAAGGTTACCTCACATGTTTTATATGGAGTTCAAGTCTGGACTTTTGGCCGGAAATTCCATAAAACTTGGATTATTTTGAGTTAGACAAGAAATGGTTGAAGCAGATTTGTGCTCAGGAGCAATATCTTGCAACAAAATCAAATTTTGAGCCATAAGTTCATCTTTCAATGAAACAAAATCGTTAGCCAGTATATCTAAAGATAGTCAAAAGAGTTCATACTACCTTTAGTATATAGAATATTAGTCTTATTTTGAGCACAGAAACCTGCCCAAATCATTACAGATCCCTCCTCCTTGCACTTGCTTTGAGAAATAAGTAAGATCCTGTTTTAAATAATGTCAATAGTTTTGTAAACCATCAGATCCATCCAGGTTAAATTTCTTTTCATCTGTGAATACTATTTTTCGCGGAAAATTGGGTTTTAAAACATTAGATGTTGAAAATTTCAATCTTGCTTCAATGTGCCATTTTTCAAACTTAGGTTTGCTTTTTAATTTTAAATATTTGATGTTTTCCGCTCGATTCAGGACATTTCTAACAGTTCTAGCCTTTACTTGAAACTTTAGAGCCGATTTTATTGCTGAAGAATATGCATTGTCTTTTACAGCCATTATTGTAACACTTCTTTTCATTCTGGCTGATAGTTTTGAGGGTATTCCTCCTCAATTTTTTGTACCATATCTGCATTGGATCTGCAAGAAACTGAAAAACTACAGCTTTAGACTGTCTCGATTTTGCTAGCGATTTGTCTTTTACTCATTCCACTTTCTCGAAATGCCAAGATTTCACCTTTTTCAATTTCACTCAGTAATTTTCCTCTACCCATAATCTCAGTTGCTTCAACAATCAGCTAATCGATTAAAAATTACTTCTTTTCATTCTAACAACTGTCCCTCACAAAATTATGCAAATGTGACGTCATCTGATTATGCAAGCGATCACTTTTATAACTGGTCTTGAAGTGTTTTCCATTTGATTACATTACGCATTTTTACTTCAAAAATAAATGTATTTTAAATTCTAAATTCATATATATATTTTTTATTTCTTACATCTTTATATATTAGATATAAATTAATTTACAAAGCGATATTAATCTTTGAAAGCAAATAAAAAAATTCAGTGGTGGTCTTAAAGTGTTTTCCACCACAGTATACCGCCTTTAATTCTGATGACCATTATGATATTATACTTATCATTTATTTTTGTACAAGACGGTTTGTACCCCCCAGCACTCTATTTTTACACGTGTATTTCCAAATTAATTTCTCCTTGCGAGTTCAAACTACTAAACACTGGTTTACATGATATTTAAAAGAAATGGATTCATTTTTCACATCATGATATTATATGTTTTAATGTCCGAAAGTCTCCAAGAGATTGAAAAAAAAAAAACATCGTATTCCTTTAATTTAAATTTTATAACCACATGTCTATTTATTTATTTATATTATCAATTTTTCGTGACGTAGTTGAATTATACATATTTAATTTATTATTATTATTTTCTGAATTTATTTATTACTAAGGTAAATTTTAAAAATAAATCTCTGTAAATCAACCAATGAATTTTGTATATTTAATTTATTATTTGAATCAATGAAAGAATCTTCAAAAAGCAAGTAAACCGTGGAAAATTTTTATTTTCTTTATCCCAGTACATTTTAACGATGGTAATATAAGTTTTTCCGTTAAGTTATCCTGCTACCCTATTTTTTCAGTCGAAATGTACGCATGTGAAAACTTTGGATAACAATTACTTTCTTTATTCCAATACATTGTTTTAGCAATGACATCATTTGAAGCGTTAGTTTCGGGAAACTTGTGAATTTATTATTAAGAATATGTCATTTGTGGTATTTTAATCATATTTATATTTAACATATAACCACAAAATAATTAATTTATACCTGTGACATTATTTGATTATTGTGCTATTGTGAGGGTGGGTGGAAAACATATTACGTTATTGTGTCTTCGTTATTTGATTTACCATTCTCACACGCTGTAATATCAGACAGTACATTCAACGATATGAAAAATGTAAGTAATATTCATTATAATGTTTCTGAATTTGTGGATCGTGTTCATGTATATGTATTCATGCAAAAGAGAATCATAAATTGTGTGGAGGAAATTTACCTTTAAATGTCTAAGTGGAATATTGAAAAAGGTATTCTTTATTCTTTGTCTTTAAATATATTAGGATATTCAAACAATACCCTGCTAAAAGAAGAAAGGATAATTTATAAGTGAAAAGATGAATGAGGATAAACTTTCAGGTATTTTATTTATACATTTATTTATTGTATTGCTTGGTATATTTTGGAGGGAAATATTCTGTGTTTTATAAGGTGCGGAAAAATTTCTAATTAAAACCAGTATGTTGTGGTCGGTCATCTCAAAGCTTTCTAGTATATCATTCATTCTGTAAAAGAGGTTAATATGCACAAAAATTGAATCATAGCTTCTTACAATAAAAATTTTACATCTACAGTTTGGTGTAATTTTAACCAATAGATGTTGAGATGTAGTCATATGAATGACAGCATTCTTTTTCATAATAGTTAGCTTATGTATAAAGTTTGGTGAACGCTGCAAAATCTAAAATACAGTTTTCCTCTACACAGGAAAAATTGCAATTCAGCTACGTCACCTTTCGCTTGACATGTATCGGAATAATAAAAAAGCACCACAAAACTGGCGTTGTAAAAAATATTACTTACAAACTTTGAATAAACACCATAAAATGCAATAAACTCGCAACAATTGTTTCGGGTCGAAAAAACACACGACCCTTCAACAGGCGAATTTTCGACCCGAAACAATTGTTGCGAGTTTATTGCATTTTATGGTGTTTATTCAAAGTTTGTAAGTAATATGTATCGGAATAGAATCAGCGTAGTTTTCAAAAAGAACCTTTCATATATTAATTTTTGTGAAAATTGTATAGAAGTAAGCTATAGAAGCTGATATATAGCCTTCTTGAAAATGGAGAACGTCACAGTATAGAAGCTCAACTTGTCGAGTGATGCACACCAAACGTCGGTAGGTACTAATTTATATTAAGATGGAACGAAATATGAACTTTTATGAAATTATATGGATTAGTTTTTGACCTAGAACTGATACATCCCCCCCCCAACCAACATACACAGACAGATCGAGCCTTTCTAAAAAAGTCAAATCGTGTTCAAAGCGTCGTCATCTCAAAACGTATAAATGTATCGAAAAGAACAAGTAAAAAATTTTTACGAATTTAATAGTTTTTTTTTTTTTTTACGATTATAGAAAAAGGTGAAGATAATATTCGTAGCTTTAAGGAAAGAAACCAAATAATAATATATAAACAAGTCGATTAGAAACAGTATTATTGCTATGTATACCTTTTTGTGCAGTAAACATTAATTCATAAAATATCTTTGTTAATACGAGGGTTGCCTTTTAAGTTTCTACAAAAAGTACGAAGAAAAAGAATTTTTTGGGAACAATTGTTTTATTGCTTTTCAAAATATTCGTCTTTAAGATTTATACACTTTTCCATCCTTTCAAACCAATTCTTGAAACAGTTTTTCCACTATGAAGTTGATGTCTCAGAAACATGGTTTTTGGAAAGCATGAACAGCTTATTGAGGTGATAAAAATCGCTGGCTACACATTTTTTGTTTGACATAAGGGAGCAAGAAAAAGTCGTTAGGCAACAAATCAAGAGAAGATGGGCAATGTGATATTAATTCGATATTTTTATCCTTCAAATAATCAATTGTTTCACGTGCTGGTGTGGGAGCTGGCGTTGTCGTGATGAAGAATGATGCGGGGATTTTTGTTGTTTTTCCCGATTTCGTTGATGACTTTTGGCGAACAAATTTCTGTATACTGTTTAGCGTTAACAGTTTTTCGATTCCCTAAAGGAATGGTAGCGATATGTCCTGTAAGGCCGAAGAAACAAGCAGTCATTTTCTTGGAAGTGCTTCGTAAACGAACAACTTTCGTAGGATTCGGTTCATCCGGAAACACCCAGATAGTGGATTGTTGTTTAGTTTCCGGCTCATACGAATATATCCAAATTTCGTCACCTGTAACGATGTTGTATACGGATTTTGTTGTTCCCAATTTGAATTTTTTTAGCATTTCCTTACACCAATTTACACGAGCCTCTTTTTGAGCTTCTGTCAAATCAAATTGTGCGGAATCCATCCGGAACAAATCTTTTTAACAGCTAAATGTTCGTGCAAAATCGAATGTATTGCAGTCTGTGATATGCCAAAGGATGCTTCTATCTCACGATACGTGACATGCTGATCTTCTTCGATCATCTTGCGCACAGCATCGATGTTGTTTGGAATCACTACCGATTTTGGTCCTCCTTCACGAGATTTATCACTTACGGACGCACGGCCACGCCACGACGAAATTCTGCAAACGTAAACAGTCTTTTCTGATGGTGCTTCATTACCAAAAGTTTCACGAAACGATATTATGCATTCTTGTCGAGTAAGACCTTTCTTAAAATTACAAAAAATCATCCAACGGAACCTTCAAGAGTTACTTCCATTTTTTTCACTCACTTGCTTCTTTTAAACACTAACTGTAAACAAAATACGCAGACGATTTCTAAGATGCCACTGATTCCAAGATAAATAATCTGGTGTGCCACCTACACGAATTTCTCTTACCCTGTACAAGTTGGAGATTAAGAGGTAAAATAACGAGTACTGTTATGTAAAGCTAAGTTAAAACAATTCAAATTAGGCTTTGGAAGAGTTTAATATGATAATTAGTTCTCAACCCCCCGTTTCATTATTGCACCTATATTTATATAGAATTTAAATCTGTTATTAAAATTAAAAATTCACTTAAAGTTATTCAGAAAACTTTCACACGCAACATTCCTTGAAACTTATCAGTCTTGATCAAACTTTTCCAGCAACAAATTTATATTAATTTGAAATTACAACTTTTGGATCTCCTGAAATTATTCGTTTTTAAGTTACTATAAGAGACCCAGACAAAGACATATAATCCTATAGTAATAATATACGGCACAACCTGAAATGCACTTCCATCAATTTTCAGCTATGTCGCATTATAATCTAGTTCTTTTGTGTAGCCCTGTAAATGAACAGTGAATGATTTCCCTGCCATATTCTATATGAGGCATGTTTTTACGCATATAAAAAATATATATTCATTTCATTTGGTTTAGTGCAGCCTATAGATATTAAACTCTACTTACGTGCAATTCCCCCCCATACACGTAATGTATTTGAATACTCTTGAGTGTCCCTGTATATGAACCATTTGCTTCATCTCAACGAAAAGCTTAGTGTAGCATCCCTATATGATGCACATTTAGAATACCAAGTTTGGAATCTCTGCTACTATTTGTTCTTGAGATATGCTGATAACAGACACACACACAGACCAACCGCTAAAAACACGAATTTTGCATTCAGAGTACCTCAAAATGTGTAAATATAACAAAAACTCACTTTCGAAAATTTGATCCAAAAACAATATTTTCTCTACCTTATGGGTAAGGGAAAGTCAAAAATATGAATTTTACAAATATCCTGAAGACAAATTTCAGTAACGCCTTCTATTGGTCGTTTGTAAAAACATAAAAGGCAACCCTTGTAATGAAATAGTCAAGAATAACGACTATAAGGAGTCTTTATTGTTATATATATGAAAGAAAAAAGAAAGAAAGAAAACTTCAAGTCCTGATATATTTATTACAAATAACCAACATGACGTCTAATTTAAATATCAAGTTGCATGCTTTATAAATTTCAAGTAGAAATTCCATGAGCGTGTTTGATTTTCTTTAGAAAAATTTCTTCAAAATATAAAAATCTATACTGTTAATAGAATTAATAATAATGGTATATAGTGGTATAACTGATAATGTTTCATTTGTTGAGAAAAAATATTTCTCTGTAATATCAAAATTGTTCCTATTGAAATAACAATCAAAATGTGACTTAAAAAGAAAGAAAGGAAAGAAAAAAAGTAAAAAAAAAAAATAAATAAATAAATTTACGAGGGAAAAAAAAAAAAAAAAAACTGTCAGATAGGACGCTAATAAAAGACCGTTTTGACAGAAAAAAAACTTTTTTATAACAGAATTTTCGTTTTTAAATGGTCAAATTCTGTTATATTAACAGAAGAAAATCGTTATTTTGATAGAAATATACTGTAATTTTACAGAGAAAAAATATTTTTTATGTAAAAAATACAGATTATTTTGTAGTGTGCGTTTTACACCACATTACTTTTTTTCTATTTTATAAAATTTTTAGTGATTTTAGGACTAAATTTTGTTAATCTTAAAGCAAAAACAAATTTTGTACTTTTTTCTTTCTTTCTTTCTTTTTTTTTTTTTTTTTTTTACATGTTTCTCGATTTTTAGCATAATTCAATAATTTTACTTTTCTGCTTTAATGTCACCATGAAGGAGAAATATTTTTACAGGTAGAAAAGAACCAATATCTATCCACTTGCTAATCGTGATTTTAAAAATGCACATTCTATTTTTATTGCCTATATTATTATTATTTTTTAATATTTAATGTCTAATTCAGTATTAAAATTCGATCAATCGAATGAATCATTTTGGAAAATAATTGTGTTTCTAAATAAGATGTATTACAATAAAGACTTTTACATGGTTTGCAGGTAAAAAATAATACATTAATTATTATTATTATTTAACATTATAACCATACGTTAATAATATTCTAAATAATTGTAAATATTGTAAATAATTTTAATATCAGACCTTTGTATTTTTGTAAAAACTTCTTAAAATTGTTTAAAGTGTATATATCTATATATTAATAGGCAAGCATAAAATTTGTTGTCCCTTTTTAACATATTAATTATGGGAGTAGAGATTTGAGAGTGGTATCATTCGAAAGGTATGGTTAGCCGGAAGGTGCGAATACAAATATTATTTTCTTACGATGTCAAGAAGGTATTTAAAAATACATTTATTTTTATGCATTTTCCCATTTATACACGTATTCCTTTACATTAAAAAATACCTAAATGAAGAAAGTTGTTGAATCTGGCAATTTCATAAAGCTCAAATAAAACCATAGACACAGTAATTTGTATAATGTAGCATCACTATACGCAAGCGAAGTGATGACGTCACTGTCTGTCCATGGAGCCATGAAAAATATTTTCTAGGTTAATTGTCCATTGGATTTTTTGTAAAAAATTATTAAAAAATAACGGAAATTATCTGCCGATTTTAATTCCGATATTTGGGTATAGTTCTATCCGCGATTGTAATGAAATGCTCGCCCTCTGGTGGGCTAAGGTGAAATTATCACACCACTGCATATCCTCATATTATGCAATCGACTTTCCATGATGAAATGGCGGAGAAAGAATAATAATTACACGTGGCTGTTATATTTACTAACAACTGCAGTGTTCAGAGAGCGCCATCTATCGATCATTACAAACGCGGATATAAGTTCTACATGTGTTTGATTGAGTTATTTTTTCTGTAAAATTGATAAAATTTTAATTTAAAATCACAAAACTCCAGAAAAAAAATGGCAAACTTCCAGTTTCGAATGTAAACATAAACATTTCATTTCAAAGGGTGTTATTTAAACAATAAATATTCAACTAATATACTAAATAAAAGGAAAATGGATTTGTTACTAACTGCTGCATGTATAAGTAGACGATACGGGAAAAATTCCGATTTCCGTTTTTTTTGCTGAATTTACATGTTTTGAGCTTTCTTTACGTTTCAATTGGCTACTTATTTTTTTAAAAAAGTGTCTTTATTGCTAGCTTTTGTGGGTAGAAGAAGCAAGTAGAAGATACACAAAAACTTCTGATTTCCGGTTTTCGATGAATTTACACGTTTTGAGATTTCCTTGCATTTTAATTAAGTGAAATTGACTACTTATTTTTATTTTTTAAAAAGTGGATTTATTATTCTTTCCTCTGCATATATAAGTAAAAAATATAAGATTCAGAAAAGTTTTAGATTTTCGGTTTTCGATAAAGTTACACGTTTTGAAATCTCCCGAACTCAATTCGACCATTTTTGAACAATATCTTTTTTTTTTTTTTTCTTTTTTTGTTCAAACACTGTACTTTATGAACCAATCGAATTAATTTAACAGAATTTTATACTTGGTTGGGCCTTGGTTTGACATGGTATCTATTAGCTTCTGGGCTGTATCACACAACAAGGGGCGTTTTCGCGTTGCGATTTTCTCTCATTTCAGGAAAGGCTAACATCTACAAAGAGAAATAGTTATATTAAGTAAAACTCTGCTGATTCAGTTAGAGTGAATATCGGCAAACAATTACCGCATCTGTGTTGCAATTGCATTCCGTTTAGGACAAGGCAATAACTTTGCTTTGCCTCGCTTTGCAAAAAATATGGTCGAGTTTCGACCACTGGGCGATACTAGTATATATTAAAATGAAAGTTTTTTGGTTATAAGAAAAATGTTTCACAAGTTACTAAAAATGTCCGCGGAAAAAGAAAAAAAAAAAAAGTTTTGGAGACCATTTATTTATAAGAAAAACTTATTTATATAATAATTCTCTTTGGGAGAAAGATCTTAAAAAAAAAAAAAAAAAAAAAAGAATTTAAAAAAAAAAAAAAAAAAAAAAAAACATATTGAATTTATTAGTCGGGATGTAAAATCAAAATCAAAACATAAAACTAGTAGTGGTCTGCGCCCGCCTAGCGCTCGATTGTTATATATGTATGTATTTGAAAAATACTTACATATATAAAAAAGGTAACAAAACCACTTTAAAACACGTATATAGAATATTTTTATTAAAAACTACACAAAGCTTTTCGCTATCATAATAATAGCATCATCAGGTGTAATTACGTTACATAGAAACTAGCAATATATAAATAAAGAGGTTCAAATGGTTTAAAGTTACGGTTACGATAAAAATTTTAATTTACAGTTACAATAAAAATTATTATTTTCAGTATTTTTTTTTTTTTTCTCTATGAGCACAACGCGTGCCAAATTTTAGGAAGTGATGCAGCGTCCTTGGAGTTAATAACATTATTGTATTTGATAATATTTACGGCTTCTGTTATTAGCAGGTCTTGAAAGTCTCGAGGGGCTGAAATAATTTCGGACTGGGTCCACATAGGAATAGCATCAGGGTGTTCGTACAGAAAGTCTACTAGAATTGAACTATTTTCCTCTTTAACATTACGAATGTGTTCAGTAATTTTTGTTTTAAGTGTGCGACGTGTTTGCCCAATGTAGTAAAATAGTTCACCATTATATTTGATAGGGATTTTATAAACCCCTCCAGAAGGTCTGTTACTTACATATAATTAATTACTTAATTACTTACATATATAACAATCTGTATAATACACTGTATAAATAAACTATGCATATCTGTATAAATACATTGTATGTATTTGAAAAATCCATACAGTGTACTCCTTGACAGTTCAAATTACTAAACATTGGTTTACATTATATAGTATTTAAAACAAATGGCTTCAACTTTTACATCACGATATTTATATATTTTGGAGTCAAAACGTCTCAAAGAAATTGAAAATGATATCTTAATTCTTTTATTCAAATTTTATAACCCTGTGTTTATTTATTTATTTATATTATTAATTTTTTGTGACGTAGTTGAAGTTTACATACATTATTATTATTATTATTCTTTTTTCCTGACGTATTAACATTTATTATTTGAATGAACGAACGAATCTTCCAAAACCATGCAAACTATGGATAAAATATTTTTTTCTTTATCTCAATATATCGTTGCGATTGTGATGTAAGTTTATCCTTTTCCATTATTTTATTCAGTTGAAATGCAGCAAACTATCGATAAAATTTTACTTTCTGTATTACAGTACATTGTTAAGCTATGATATTTTTTGCGTTAGTTTCGAAAATTTTGAGCTTTTATTTCTAAGAAGATTGGCAGATTTACTCTTTTATTATTTGTAAATTTACAAAAAAATTTGTTTTCAGTTTCCTTTTAAAATTATAATTATATTTACTTAAAATGTTGACGTTTTAAGCAATTTTTTTTTTTTTTTTTTTTTTTTTTTTAATTTGGGCTTTTTTTTTACTAAGATTTACTTTTTTATTATTTGTAAAAAATAAATAAATAAATAATTAAATAAATAAATAAAAAATAAAAATAAAAATAAATTGCTTTCAGTTTCCTTTTTAAATTACAATTATATTTACTTAAAATGTTGACATTTTAAGCAAATATTTTATTTTATGTGATCAACTCTTTAACTGGGAAATATTGAAATGTTGTCTGGAACTTCTGCACATGTTGAGCATATTGAGGGAAGATGCCGTAATTTTTATTTAATATCTATGTAAAATCTTCTGTTGGTTATATTTGTCATTTATCGACTTCTTGTGAAAATTTATATTTTTGAGTACATGTTAAAAAAATTTTTTAACTTTAAAAATTTTATACAAACTATGAAATAAAAGTTTTCCTTTAACGCTTTCGTTTTGGCTGTAAAATTTCAAAATATTTAGAAATCGTTTAGTTTCCAATTAGAAGTAAGTTAAAATATAGCTTTTATTTAGTTATTTTTATGTTTAAGTTTAATGTTACATTGTTAGATTGAAGTTTTCATTTCCTTTCTTTCTTTTTTCTTTTCTTTAGCAGATGGAAAAAACAAGCAATTATTATTTTGTTTTAATGTAACTTTTAAAATATTAATGTTTTTTATTTCTATACTAAGAGTTTTCATATTAATAGTTTAACAAGATAAAAAAAATTGTGCCAGTTCCAGATTCAAGAGCTACTGAACATAATAAGCCTTTTTATTTAGTTGTACAACCAGGGAGGAAAACATGCCACCCCGACTAATTATGCCATAAATTATCGTAGAAACATGCGGATGGTACCGATTTAGTTATTAATGCAATAGTTAAATTTTGCTTAGGGGTTAGTTTACATATTAAAATTTACCCCAGCTTCATTTTTTCGAATAGTAACACACATTTTTATCTCCATATTTGAATTCCTGAGATCAAGATGGTTCGGGAAAATGTATACATTATATACTTTAAATTAATTTTTGATAGGGTTATAAACGAAAATATATTAAGGATTCATCCCTACATTTAATAAAATTAACTAAAGATCTTATACAGAAAAGTATTATATCCATTTTGATAATAACCGGAAAAGAAGTATGACAATTTTAAATATAAAATAAACTAAAGTAATGCTAATTAAGAAATGATGTATGCTTCTAAACTTACTTGAAAAAAATATTTTAATTCATCTGTATGCAATGTTATATATGACATAAATGATAACAAATAATGGCCCCTTAACAGAAAAAAAAAAAGAGTATCACTGTTATTTGAAAAATGACGATAGGAATGAGATGTAAATTGGAAAAACCTATATTTTTTATGATGCCGTTCTATTCGTGTAAAAATTAACATAGGTCATAATTTATAATTTTTTCGAAAATGAATTTATTAATAATTTTCATAATAATAATAATAATAATAAAAAATAGTTTTAATCGAAAATATGCTTGGAATAAGTTTGGGTCGCTTCATTCTAACGCATTAAAACAAACAAACAAACAAACAAACAAAAAAAAATAAATAAATAAATAAAAAAGAAAGAAATTTGAATGTAACAGTTTTTGGAAAGATATGGATTAATGTTCGCCTCATTCATTAGCATCCTCATATTTTGACAGCTTATAACTCAAAAAGAAAAAAAAAAAAAAAAAAAAAAAAAAGAGAGAGAGAGAGAGAGAGAGAGAGAGAGAGAGAAACATAAAAATTACACGTTTTTCCGAGCTGATATGATCCAAATAAACCCCCCCCCCCCCTCAAAAAAAAAAAAAAAAAAAAAAAACTGTCAAAAATAGCAGTTGCTACTGAAAAATATCAAGTTGATGCCAGTTTTTATATGTAGACGACCCCTCATCAAAACCCAACTATACTATTATAAACTAGACGTCATTAATAATCGATTGGCACCAGCCGCATAATTATAAAATGATTTGCAACAAAATTTGTTAGAGGAGGGGGGGGGGGGAGAACGTCGTATTTTTTTTTTTTTTTTTTTCACTGTACCTTGATACAAGTCAAGTTAGTATCTAATAACTTTTGGTATATATTGGCTAATAGGTAGAACTGCCGAGATGAATTTTTTTCTTTTTTGAAAAGGTTATATTTTAACTTGTGTACTGCATAATTTCACAAATCTTATGTGAAAGGGTCATTATGAAAACCTATGGTAATTGATTTTGAATGCATATCGGCCGACAGCTGCTGTTTTCCTTATTTAAAGGAAAGCTACATCTCAGCTTCAACAGTGTATAAATGCTCTGAATTTGATATGTCAAATGTTAGATGGCCATTATGAAAAATGATGCTGATTTAATTAGGTTACATATCGATATATTAGCCGAAAGGTAGCGCTGCTATTATTAACATTTTACGATTGTCCATAATGTTAAACCTCATCCAAATGTTCTGTCTATGTAAAATCGTTATTGTGAAAAACTATATTGATTAAATTTTTTGCATGTAAACTGGTAGGTGGTAGTGTTATATAGAATGATATAGAAGAAGATTTTATGATAGTCACAACCTATACTAGTTCTGTTTTTTTTTTTTTTTTTTTTTTTTTTTGAGATTGTATGATTTCTATTTTCTAAACCTGATTTCTGAGATAAAATAATAGTTTAAAATAACTATAACTCTAAAAATTTTTGATTATTTTTATTTAATATATGACTTGTTTACAATTTTAATCTACATAATTAGAAAAAAAAAAAAGTTTATACTACAACTGATGAATAGAACTAAAAAATATTTTTCATCCTTTCTTTTTCTTCTTCTCCTCCCATCGTCCACTTGAATCTAAAATGGAATTTTGCATCCAGACTTCTTTTATAATAAATCATAATGAATGGCATTTCATAAATTTCGTTAGAGAATTATGCATGAGGTATTTGAAAATAAGAGCAGTATATAAACGACGTCAGATATTTATTAAAAACTATAAAATAAATAAATAAATAAATAAATAATAATAATAATAATAATAATACTGCAAGATAAAAATTTGCAGGCCACAATGCTTTGCTATGGTAGAGTTTAGGATTGTTTTACGAAAACAGATGATTTCCTATAGTCTCGAACCCAAAGGAGGAATATTGTCCATAGATAATTTAGCCTCAAACCCAAAAAACCGATAAAATCCGAAAAAAAAAAAAAAAAAAAAACTTTTTGAAAGAAATTAATTTAAAAAAAAAAATTATTTATTAGATGAAATGCTTGAAACTCCCTAACTCTCTCTGTGCATGTGATATATATAGTATATAATATATAAAGTTCATATCAAGGTTTCAATCAATTTTATTAATCAACTTGATTATCCATCTTGTTTCAAACCGACAACCACTTCAAAATTTCAAATTCACACATAAAACATATTTATGAACTGATCGCTTAAAACTCAGTATGAACATACACCACATCCAGATCTCAAGCAAGTTTATTAATCAACCTATTTCATCAGCTTGTTTCAAAAGGGTGGCTACATGAAAATTTCAAACTGAGATTAAAAAAAAAAAAAAAAAAAAAAAAAAAAAGAATTTAAAGGGGACTAATGTGCAAGTTGTACCTGACGGGACTAAAGTGAAAGTTGTACCTCAAGAGACTAATGTGAAAGTTGTATCTCACGGGACTAATGGCAAGTTGCACCGAACGAACAAACTATTTCTTTCAACGAAAATGCCTACTAACCCTGGACGATAGGTCTAATATATCGTATCATGTTATATATCGTATTTATCGTAATATAACTCAATACTTATTTCGCTTCCTTCTTCGACTCGTTTTAATACGCATTTTTTATATGCATGAGCAGCCCCCGAAAAACAAAAACATTAAATCATTAAATTCATTTTTTTTACTTATTTTTATTTCATATTATTTCACGCGCACTTTTTATTTCCCAATTCAAAATTATTAAGAAAAAACTTTTTCGATATCGCTTGTAACGATACTGATTATTATTAATTTTCTTTTCTTTTTCTTTCAATAATAATAATAATAATAATAATAATAATAAAAAGATTTTGATGAAATTCTGGCAAAAGCAGAATTTAGTTTAGGACGGAGGACAATACGTTTTTTTTTTTTTTTTTTTTTTTTCTTTTTTCAAATTATAACATCGCTTTCAAATTATTCAATTATATTTTCGATAAATTTTAGATTTCGACAAATGTCCAACTATCGAAATCGACAACGCAAAAATCCCAGATTGAGACTAATAGGCCCTCAGTTCTAAAAAAAAAAGAAAGCCGTTTTAAACTTTAATTTAATTTTTAAAAATTCTAAATAATACTAAACTGTAACCAAGCGTTTCCAATGAAGAGTAAAAACAGATGCAATCCTTAAAGCGCCTGCCTTTCATACTTTACGTAATCCTTTTTGTTACATTTTTCTTTCTATCTCAACTTCTCCCAAGTTCGGATGACAGTGTTTACTCAATGAAAAGAGAGGAAGAAAGGAAACCTATGTTCTGGCTTAAATCTCATTTTGATGCGCCAAAATAAAACGCCAAATGAGAGCTGTGCATCGACATGTGGTAACGATCAACGATCCGAAACATCTGTACTCCGTGACGTCATGCGAAGGTGGTTTAAGTAGCTTCGGGCTACACAGAGGAGTTTACTTAAGAATTCTGGAATTGCGGTGGCTCGGACTCAGGTGTTCAAACTATTTTTTTGTAGTATCACAATAACATAGTTGTTCTTGTTCTTTTGTGAATTTTAATTTATAATTAGGTGAAAGTCTGTGAAATGCTTACGGGAAAATCAAACGCAAAAAATTATTGACTTTTATTTCCAGACTTTTATTAAAATATAGAAATAAAGTAAATGGGATGAAAAGAAGCTTTATAGCACAGAAATGCATGTTTATCCTTCTTTGTGCCAAAATAGAGGGAGCTGGCGTCGGTCTTTCCTATTCTTTAAAAGTTTTATGCGATGCTGAACAACTACTGTTTTTAATTTTTCCTCCTTAATTAGAAAGAAAAAATATATAGAAATCCTAGAAAAAAACAATATACATATATATATATATATATATATATATTTGAAAAAATAAAGAAAGAAAGAAAAGAAAAAATAAGTAAAAGAAAGCATAAATAAATAAATGTACGTATTATTTGAGTACACCACACCTCATTTTTATAAGGCGTAAAAGATAAAAATCCAAATGTAGGCTAGATTTTACATTTAAAACAAAGTAACAAAATAAATGATATTTTCAATTTTGAGTTGAAATTATATAAATGCGTATTGGATATTTTGCTATAGAATGACATCTACTTATTAAAATTTATAGGAAAAAAAAAAAAAAAAAAAAAAAAACAATTGTAAATTTATTCCGTATATTGCATTTATATGGTTTGTGCGTATAAATAAATATCTGCAATAAAAAAGAAGGTGTTAGAAGCGCTAAAAAGAAAGGTGTTAGAAAAGTAATAAATAAATAAATATTAAATTTAGAGAAGATATTCTATAAATATATAGGATGTATTTAAGAATACCATATAGGGATATCAACTATTTAAAAGTGACTTTAAAAATTTAAAAATTCTGTATATGTGCAAAAGTGAACATTATTATATTAGAGAGAGATACGTTAGAAAAAAATAAAAAATCTGTACTATTAAATTTTGTATTTGGACAAACTACTCACATTATCTTTTCACAAAAACATTTGCTTGTTAAGCCTGAATATATATGTGTATACAATCCATTTGATAAGAAAAGAATGAGAACGAAGAATAGTCAGTCAAATATATCACCACAGAAACATACACAGGCCAAACAAAGTAACTCGTTATATTAAACTGATTTAATTTTAAAGATTAATAATATTAATTACTTTAATTTATTAGACTTGTTGAAAATTAAAATAGGACCGTGTAATTTGATGCTGATGAAAAGAAGGATTACAGTGGGATAGTACTTTAAGGGGGGAAAAGAGAACTATTTATAATGAAAAGTACCTATTTATTTTGAGATGAGCAAAAGAATTTCGGACCAAAGCAAGACTGAATTTTAACTGAAAAGCTCAAAATGCTATAAGACGTTTTAAAGTGCTATCTTCATAGCATTGAGCAAATAATTGTAGGTTTTCTGTATTTGATAAGCATTTCAACAAAATATCAAATGATAGCACGAACCCACAAGAAAAAGTTACCCTGAAATGAATTAAATGAGATAAAGACAGAATATTTTCCAGGAAAAATAAAAACACAACATGAACCTTCAAGAAATAATGAAATCATAACCTGAACCTTCAAGAAAAAACTACCTGGAAATGAAAGAGACGTAATTTAGACATAATTTATCCTGATGTTTTGAAACACCATCCATAAAAACTAAAATCAAAACACGAGCAAACAGAGATCATTGTAGGTGAAAATGGCATTCCAAGAAGTTGAGTTGTTAAGAATTTTAATATATATGTATGTATGAGTAATATTTAAGAAATATAAATTTATTTATATTTATTTATTTATTTTCAATTTAGATGTATTGCAATCTATCTTCTCTAAAGAGAAATGCATTAGGATGCATATTTTTCTTCACGTTCTTTTTTTCTTAAAAAAAAAAAAAAAAAACTATTTATTTTATTGTTATTTTTTTTAATATAATGTAACTATATCTCGTATATTTTCCCATAGAAGGAGATTTGTTTGTTAAATTGCAACAAAGTTTGAAAAGATTATTAACAATTCCAATATGTATGAGTATTATGTGTGAAATATTAAAAAAAAAAAAACTATGCATTAGAAAAATTATAGGAAAATATCTTATTTAAGTTTTAAATTTAAAGAAGGTACTCTATAAGTATCTTCTGCAAAGATATATGAATTAGACATGTTTTTTAAAATATTTATTTCTAACTTATTAGCAAAAATCTATATAAATAAAGAGAAATATTTGCGTGTGTATCTGTGTGTTTGTGTGCCTGCCTGCACTCGAGTGCTCAGACTACTCATTGCAGAGCTACAAAACTTTGAAGAGAAGTAGCTTGGACCCTGCATCTTATCGAGATTTTTTAAAATAAAAAATTTAAAATTTTCGATTTAAAATTTTTTTAAAATTATTTTTTTCCTGTTTTATTCGTTGACTTTCCTGTTTCGTTTCTAAAATTTATTTTTTTATTTTAATTATCTGCGTATTTTCGCAAAGGCTATTAAACTATTTATTTTTTATTTAGTTAGTTCATTCATTTGAAAACGAATTTTTATTTATTTATTTATTATATTTATTGAAATCAAATGGTAATACAATATAAAAAAAATTACGTATTTAATTTTAAATAAAAAAAATATTAATAATGTTTAAGTGTGTTTATGTATAATTTTATAATATAACTAATTGTACTAAAATTATACATTTATTCTACTTATACTTTTATTATTAACTAAACTAATATTACTAAACTTTTTTTTACTAACGTTTTTTTCTTTTTAGTGAGAACTAAAGAAAAAAAAAAAAAAAAAGAATGATTTGGTCTCGCTAATATATGGCACCAAAATGGAAAGTTTAATGGATGCTGAGATACATTGATCTGTAAAATCGTAGTTCTTGAATAACAGCAGCTTTGTCTGTTGTCCAATAAATAACCAAATTGAAATGCCCGGAAAAGGCCAGTATAGGAGACGTGACTAACACAGCATGAGAGAGAAAGACGGTGCCGTAGGCTTCAGGTACCCGAATCGGTGTTCAAAGGAATGTCAGTGGGATTTTTTTTTTTTTTTTTTTTTTTTTTAAATCTGTAAAGTAATATAAAAAAATTGGTGATTCAACTTTGAGAATTCATTTTATTTTAATATTGTGACCAGTGAAGCGGACCATGCCTGCTAGTATGAAATATAACAATTAAGTAAGATTATTTAATATTAATTTAGCTACAATTATTTATTATTATCAAAATACAATTTATTTATTTATGTTTTGAAATTTTTATTAGAATACCGGTACATAATACCAAATTATACTTATTCTTAACAATAGTACTAGCAATTTATTATTCGAATCACAATATTAAATTCAACATCTATTTCTCGTCATGTAAGCGTATTAAATATTATTAATTATAAGACAAAAAAAAAAAAAATGTTTTAAAATTTCTGATGAATCATAGAGCTCTTATCAATGTTCATAATTTTTTTTAAGTGATAATGACGTCAATTTTTATCGGATGCATAATTCAACTTTTTATAATTTTTGAACGTTCACGTTTAATTAAATGTATTTATTTTTATGTCGAAAGAAAATGACCTCGTAAATGTTTTTTGGCATCAATTAAATTAAAGATAATATTTTAATGGCCATTTTAACGCTATTAGGATGTTATTATTTTCATATTTTAATTAATTATAAGAAAACTAATCAAACATTCAAAAATCGGACTTCGAAGTATTGTGTTGTCACCGGGTTCTGAGCTACTGTGAAAGTTTCAAATGTCTAGCTAGCAGGGAAATTAGTTAAAATTCGATTGCATGATTTGTACCGGACAAACAAACAAGCAAACAAACAACAACAACAACAAAAAAAAAAAAAAACAAGAATAGAAGTTAATAAAAACATGGTAAAAATGTTAATAGAACAACTCTTCTATAAAATTTTATTCTGTACAACAAAATGATCATATTCCAACTTTAATAGCAATATCTATATTTTTATTAAATCTTCAACAAGCATTTTATAGTATTTTCTATTATAACGTGTATGAAGGAAAATGCCTGTTTATCCACATGTCTGTCATCGTCTTAATTACATTAAATATTTTTTAATCATCACGAATTGGTAAATGTAGTTAAGAGGCACTACACATGTATTCTAATGAAAGTAGTACTTATAGCATTTAAAATCTGTTTATAGGAGGGTATTTGTAACTCTTTTTGTTTTTATACTCTTCTCTGTAAAAAAATTCTGTTACAATACAGAAATTTTTTCTAACTTTCCTGCATAAAATTTCTATTTTCTAAAACTTCAAAAATTTACTCTAAAATTACACCTTACACTGTCAAAAACACACTTTGTGGAGTATCAAAATTGTGATGGCATGTCTGCGGACCATCTTTAGGGGTGCATCCCAGATTGTCACCAATTACCCATAGCGCAATACTAGGGCGACGTTAAACCCAATCAACCAACCAAAGACACACTTTTCTGTAAAAATTTGTTATCATTGATGCATATTTTATTGATGTGTGGATATTTTTTAGGTTTTGCACCCGGAAAGTGCTAAATAACAGCATAAAATGTTGTTCTGCTGCTAAAAGAGGTAACATCGTCGCCTACTATAGGCGGTGGATCCTGGTTTGGTCATGGCTGGTCGAAACATGAAATTTGTTTATATAGGAATGGTTTTTATTCATCTTTCTGTACGTGAAATTCTGCATTTTCTGTTATTTTTAGTGTGCCTTTGTTTGGCAATTTCTAATTAACTAATTTAGTTTACTAATACTTGATATGTTATGCTCATTTTGCGAAACTTTCATTGTATTATTGTTAATTCTAAAATTATTGTCTTCATGTTGATTTGATTTTCCTTTTCATGCATTTTTTTTTTGCATCATAAAACTTTTTATAGTTCTTCATGTGCTATTTGGTTTCATATAATGCAATGTTTGAAAGGGTTTTCAATGTATTTATATACATATATATATGTATATTTTAAGGTTCCTTTATCATTTGTCTGGCAACAGAAGTGAGTATATTTTTTTTTTGTTTCAAATGCTGACATATTGTTTTGATATTGATAGTATTTTTTGCTATTGAAATGTCCAAAGGAAGAACTTTTTCGCGTCAGGTTTAGATAAAGAAATAGAGAAGTTCATTAGGATATACATCGTCATGCAAATGACGTTTCGGATTTTTTTTTTATTTTTTTATTTTTTTTAAGGATGTATTAAAACTAACTATAGGAATAATTCCAATGAATTTAGATAGCTTGAATATTGGACCAAAACTAGTAATTTGCCCTTTTAATCGCTACATATTTTGATTATAGTCAATATATATATATTGATTGTGAAAACATTGCCGAGTTATATTTTTATGATGCAGTCACTGCTGTAAATTATACAATTTTCGAACAATGGAATGATACGTGCAGCAGGAATTCAACTCATGGTACATCTGTTGAATTAGATCGTGTTAATTCTTTTGTACTATCATTCAAAACGAAGAGAGATTATTTTAGTACTTCCGAAAATCAAAGTAAGGAGATTGGTATGGTCATAATGATCGAATTTAGACCACTGAGCAGGGTCATATTACTGCATGGGCATATCGATTCCGGGGCCTCATGATTTGCAGGGCGCCTTAAATCGTTAAAATTTTACAATATATTTTTATATCACTATTTAAAATTTTTATACAAAAATTATCGATAGAGAATTCGGTCAAAACCGAGATAATTTTAGAATTTCTGTAATTTTTGTTTTTTAAAATGCTGTTGTTTTTTCAACTTATTATTGTCAGTGCATCAGATTGCGCATTTATGAAATGTGTCACGTTTTAGGTATTACATTTTTTTCACAATTGAGCTTACTGCGCAAAATATGAAGGTATGCAATAAATTAGATGTAACACGAAGATTTTGAGTACCAGTGAAAGCTGAAAGTTATGTCCAGGAGCCCCATAATGTCATAATCAGGACCTTCCACTGGGTGATAGTACACTGTAAACATTTTTTGCAAATTTACGGAAATATTTATCCAGAGTGTCTCTATAAATTTACAATAGTATTCTGATAAAATAAAATAATCGAGATTCTGAATATTTATTCTGTAAATTTTATTTAATTTCCCAATAAAAATAAAAATTGAATGAATCTACTTTAAGAAATGTATTATAAACCATTTATATACTTCCAGTAATAATTAATTAAAATAATATTAGTCATCAAAACTCATACATAAAACATAAAATAGTTTTTACTTTTATCTGTAAATTTACAGAAGATTTAAGATAAGTGATTTCTAATAGTTTTTGTGTTGAAAGTTTTAACAGTGAAGTTTTATTTTATGTGTGTTTTAGTTACAGTATGCTCTATGGAACATATCTGTTATATACAAAGATTTTCTGTGTTATTCTGTTATGAAAAATTTCTGTCAACAAGGTTTTTTTTTTTTTTTTTTTTTTTTTTTTTTTTTTTTTTTAACATAGAATATAGATATTTTCTAGCAATTTTGCTGTTAGAAATTTTCTGTGATAAAACAGGATTTTTTTTTTTTACAGTATAATACCCAGTTGCATCATGGTTTAAAAGCGTTTTATTTTTCAAAAATACATTTACATCGTTATGTACCTTTAATAGAAGAAAATCGATATACTTAATAGAGATGCAATCATCATGATTTCCATAAAAAGTGATTAGAATAGCATAGAAATCGAAAATAAAAGAATCCTGATACGTTATATCCTTCAGGCGGTAGTTGCTGAAAATACTTATTCAGTTGTGTTATGCATTTGTAAACACACTTTTGTGTGCTGTTTAACATTTAAAGATAACATAGAAGCTGCACAAAATGATTTGAATACATTATATATATATATTCAAAGAGATCTTGAACGGGTTTTAATTATTTTTGGAATGATGTCTCTTTGGCTGTCCGTGCATGTGCAAGAAAAAAATTAGTGGCAGCTGTAGATCAAGATCCAGCTTTTATGAAATACTGTATTAAGTTATGCCTTGAAATAAATTGTTGTTAAGCATACCGTACTACAGATGGCGCTGTCGTGCCCCTTTTTTAATAATTCTTAATATAACAGCATATTTGAAATGAAAACATGATAAATTGAAACAAAATTATGTATATTTGTAATTTTTAACAAAATAAATAAATAAAACATATTTTCTAAGATGCCATATGAAAGGACCAAATTTGATTTTATTTCGATACTAGCAGACTTTGTCCGCTTCACTGGCCACTATATTTAAATGAATAACAATAGCAATAAAAAAAAAAAAAAGAAAAGAAAAGAATCACTATTTTCATATAAAAAAAAAAAAAAAAAAAAAAAAATCTATTGAAATCGCTCAAAAATTTGCTTCGGGTCACTGCTGTCTTTGGCAGCGTCTTCCTCACCCGCGATATCTGAGGTCCGTGTCCCTATTGCTTGAAACAACTAACGCCTTAACCCTTGGACTTCAGTTTGGATATTTATCGGACGACTGTTTCGAAACGAGCAACTTTTTTATATTTAAATCGCAATTACATTAAAGAACACTATACAGACGGTGCATAGTATTTACTATCAAGTAATTTCTTAAATTTTATTTGATTTACCTGGTCGACCGTATAACGATAGCAATTTCACTCCAAATATAGTATGTTATAAAATTTAATTTAATGTCAAAATGGAAAAAAAAAAAAAAAAATCCGTTTGTAAACGCACGATTGGAATTTAAAAAAGGATATTTTATAGCACCTTTTAGTGCACTGAATGAAAAAAATAGCAGAATCTTTGGTTTTTTCCCCTCCGAGTGTGTAAAGGGAACGTTTCTTGGTGAAAAATTTTGCAAGAGACATTCGAGACATGTGTGTGTGTCAAATTTCACATCTATAAGTGCGGTAGATTTTCCTGGAGACAGCTAGCAAAAAGAGAGAGGAAAAAAAAAAAAAAAAAAAAACAGACGCTATTTCGGTTTTATTAATAATTTATTACAATAAACTAAATATGCATTCATATTAAAGAACAGCAATACTATAGGAGCTCGTTGACGAACTTTAAATTTATTAAATTTAAACGTCCGAACTTTAGCTCGGACGTTTCTTGCCAAGGTCTTTACTTATGCAATTGTGATAGCGACTTTTATTTATAACCAAAAGGACAAAAAATATTAAAAGTCGCCATGGGAACTTGATATTAAAGCTGAAAAAAAGATATAAGTATATTTGATTAAATGAAATTAATATTTTAAATATAAAAAAATAAAAAATGTTAAAATTTCACGACGTCATTTTGATCAAAAATTATATGATATAGTTTATTATTATTATTATACGCAAGCGAAGTGTGATGTGACTGACCGTCCGTGGATGCAAGAAAAAGATTTCCTATGTTAATCGCCCATTGGATTTTTTGTAAAAAATTGTTAAAAATAGAATAAAAAATTATTTCCCGATTTTAATCCTCATATTTGGGTGTAGATATGTATTAGTTATCGTATACATGTGTTAGATTGAGTTATTTTGCTGGCAAATTGACAAAATTTTAATTTTAAATTTCAAAACTCTGTCATCCTTGGCGATTTTTGTATTTGGCGATCAAAAACGTAATACGAAAATATACATGCCAGATGTATATTTTCGTAATATATATTGCACGAAATATTGTTCTATATTATTCATTACTCTCTTTATATAAGTTGTGAAAATAATCATGATTTTTGAAAGGAATTAAATATGTTCGCCAGATAATTTGGTGATTTTTTTTTTCCCGCCAAGGATGACAGATATGAAATCTATTCCCATGCAACATATGAGTATCTTATAGCAGACACTTTATTTAGACATTTGAAAAGAAATTTGACTTCAAATTATGATAGAATATTTATCATTTTCCTTTTATTTAGTATATTAGTTGGAAATTATTGTGTTAACATCATCCTTTGAAATGGAATGTTTATGCTTTCAATCGAATATGGAAATTTGCCATTTTGTCTTTCTAAAGTTTTGAAATTTAAAATTAAAATTTTATCAATTTTACAGAAAAACAACTTAATCCAACGCATGCACACGATAACTAATACATATTTATACCCAAATATGAGGATAAAAATCGGAAATAATTTCCCTCGATTTTTAATATTTTTTTTACAAAAAATCCAATGGGCGATAAACATAGGAAATCTTTTTCTTGCATCTACGGACGGCCAGTGACGTCATCACTTCGCTTGCGTATTATTATTATTATTATTATTATTTATTATTATTATTATTATTTTTCAGGTGTAGAGAAATGTTGAATAGGTTGATAAGGGTCGTTGCTGAGCGTTTATTTATTCATTTTTTCCAATGTTTAAGAAGTGAACTCAAAGTAAATGCGCAACGCTGGGTGATTTTGTTTTAGTCGAAATTACGTGAATTTGTCTTGATAAATGTAGAAAGTTATGTGATGGCCACAACACATTAGTTTTATATTGTTCTTTGTTTAAGTATTGAACCTGCTTTGTGCTGTAAATAGCATATCGTGAACAAAAAAATCATATAAATTTGCTTACATTCTGTTATGCTTCTAATGAATATCCAAAAATATCTAATGAATATCAAGAAAAATATAAATATACTTGTACTTTTTTTTTTTTTTTTTTTTTTTTTAAGTATTTTATCCATGATTTTAGTTTCAGCAGGTTTTCAAAATTTATTGATATCGTTTTATTGTTACTACCACCTCTCTCCTTTTGATTTCTTCTATATTCATAGGAAGAGAGCATTCGATTCCTAAAAGTTTTGACTTCCAGTTTTTGATAGATTTACACGTTTTGAGAGATACTGAACACGACTTGACCGTTTTCAGAAAATATATGACTGTGTGCGTATGTTGTAAAAAATTTGTGACAGGTCTAAATCAAGAACTTATGCAAAACTTTCATAAAAAATTATATTTAGTTGCACCTTCATATAAATTGATGTCTTTCAACTTCTGATGCATATGCATATCGCTGAACAGGTGGCACTATCGTCGCTTTTTTTTTCATATTTTTTAATATGACAGCATAGGACAAAATTTCGTATAAATACACACAATGCGGATTGTTTTTAACGAACCATCATCAGATTAAAAAAAAAAAAAAAAAAAAAAAAAAAAAAATGTGACAGTAATACTCATCTAGGATTAAATTTTTTCATTTGTAGGAGCACCTATACTTTTCTAGGGGAATATCCCACCCAGGGGTGTCAATTTTTAATACGAATATTTTTTAAAAGAACTCGCCTGTTAAAACGAGAATTATAACCTTATACTTGTAAAAATTTAAGACAAAGCTATCGATTTTTTTTTTCATTTTTAACAAAGACAACAAAAACAGAAACAAGAACAAAAAGAAGTGCCCCCCCCCCCCCCCAAGATGATTTTCGTAGGAAACATATTGACTTTCTTCATATGGGGTTATAGTTTTCTGAGATGAAAATTGACTGGATTTACCACGGAAAGCAATTTTGATAAATTATAAGTTTAATTGTACCTGCTGAATTTGTGTAGGAAAATAAAATTTGCATACTTTTTAAGATACGTTAAATATTACACAGGTTGCGATGAAAACAATACAAGGGAACTGATAGCTAAACGTGTATTTTTTGGTGCTGATTTCTAAAAATATAACGAAAAATTTCTATCACGTCACATTTTTTTGAAAAATTCCATTTTACTTCGAATTTTAACACATACATAATATTTACTTCTCTTGATCAATCGTCTGTTTTATGTAAGTCATCTTAATACTAATAATTGGAAAAAAAAAAAAAAAAAACATAAAATAAAATAAAATAAAATAAAATAACATGTTGGTGATTTTCTTTTAGAAACTGCACCATAATTTGTTGTAAAAAGTACCCAAGGGAACGTTTTTCTCTCGACCAGAAGCGGCTCGTGCGATCTAGCAACAGTGGGTTTCATCCATTTAAACCTATAAAAAATAAATCTTGCTGAAAAAACAATTTACTGCACCAAGAATCGATCATTTTACATAGATTTAAATGGATAAAAACCACTGTTGCCAGATGGTACATGCAATATTGTTCGAGTGAAAAAAAAAAAATCGATATCGATTTTACAAAAAATTCTGACGTGATTGAGAAAAAAAAAAAAAAAAAATGGAGGTCATTTTCGAAATTAGCACATCAAATAACATAAAAACCAGCGAAAACATCTCTTGTATTTTTCAGAAACTTTAATTTTGCAGGTCTGTGGTTATTATACGGACAATGAATTATGTAAATTGTTGGTAATCAGCAGTTCTGGTCATCAGTTTGTGACATTACAAAAAAGAAACAATTATTTTATTTATTTATTTATTTATTATTATTATTATTATTATTTTCAGTATTCACAAAGTAAATTTTTATATTAATCCTGAATAATATCGATCTAGTATAAGGCATTGGAAGCGTGTTAAATTTCGAGTAATCTGACTACTGGATTGAATAATTCTGCATAAAGATCAATATATGCAGCTTCCTGTATTAGAGGTCATTGCATCTCTTTGCATATACATCGGGTTATTGTAAATTATAGTAAACACACTAAAACTAATATTTTGATTATTTTTTTGAGAAATTAAAGAGTAATTTATTATTATTTAATTGAAGCAAAACGATTAAATATTATTTTAAATGAGTTAAAGAGAAAAAAAAGTAGTAATATAAAAAATCGATATTTATTAACATTTATTTTATATTTATTTTAGTAACATAAAAATAAATATTCGGTTTTTATTTTTATGTTAGATTATATGTAATTATTGTATGCTAAATTTAACTTATTTATTTTCTGAAAAAGGTTATTCTGTGCATTATTCTCAGAGTAATTGTAATATTAGTAATTGTGATAAATATTAAAACTATATGTCACTCATTGGAATAATTTTAATACATAAAATTATTCCAATAAAGATTTGTCCAGTAAAAGTTTTAATAAATAATTCGCACTGTGTGAATTTGTTTATAAAAATATAGAAGAAAGTCTTGTGATGGCCACAACATACCACTTTATTTTAAAAAACCCCGACTTTCTGGGCCTGAACCTACTTTGTATAATTTTATTTAATTCTTAATAATTAATTCACTTTTAGGGGGAGGGGGGAGTAATGTATAAGTTAAAACGACTTAACTATATATACAAAACCTCTACGATTATCTCTTGCTCATTTCTCAATGCGCCATGTAATATACATTTTGTGAAATACCAACAGAAGTAAATTACTATAAAAAGAAGTTATTTTTCATTCAATTAATACACAGATAACAGCAGTTCTTTCTAATACCAACAATACAGCTAATTTTGTCACCATTGTGTCATAGACAGTTAAAAGACAAAGCCCGACCGACTTAATCCCCAAAAGCGATAAATTAACAACTCATTAACACCTCCCCGCCCCCCCCCCCGCCCCCCCGCGCCCTGAGCTGAATTTAACCCACTTAACAATACTACTAAAAGAATTTTGTTCAGAAAGAGCTCATTAGTAAGCAGCAGACACTTTTGACGATACGAAAAGTGCGAAAGTAGAGAATATGATAATGAAGAAAAGAAAGAAATCGGAAGCTGAGCGTAAAGGTTTTAAATATTTTATTTATTGAAATTAAATAACACTCAAACAATGTTCAATGATCTTTTGATGTGCTTAATTTGAGTTGATTCTTCGAACAGATAATCGAAATTGGGAAATAATATTATTATTTCACCATGAAATATTTTAATATTGATTAAAGACAGAAAAGAAGCTTTCATCGAAATAGAATCTAATTTGCAGTTTAAATTTTAATAATTGAACGAGTTTTATATTAGAGAAGATTGAATAAACTTTTAATGCTGGTACTTGTGTTGAGGCTGTCTTTCGGAATGCTGGGAGAAGTGTATGTTATTTACAAAAGAGCATGGGTTATATATACTGTGAAATACTTTTTAACACGAAATAATATAGCGGTCCGGATAGTGTACTATGTTATTTAATAATTTTTGTTTCTTTTAATACGAAACAAAAATCGTTTAACATGGAAAAAACTCGCTTTCGATCTTCAGTGACATGGTTGCGACAACAGAGATGCCAAAATTTTAATTTATTCCGGAGCATTTTTAACTCCGCCTTTATTTCCATACCACATTTTTCTTAAGAGTAATATTTCCTTATTTTATCGTAGTTATATATTGAAGGAAAATAGTCCGTAAATAAAGTGGTGCGGATTAAAGGCAGAGATAAAAATGCTTCAGAATAAATTATAATGTTGGCAACTATGCTACGATATCTTGCCGTCGATGATCATGTGTGTACAGCACCGATAATGAGATTTTTGACATCGTTCATAATTAAAATGATTCCGCTTATGTAAATTTTGAGGACAAATCTGACAACTGAATCAACGGTGCAGTTCCGTTACCCCCCCCCCCCCTGCTTCAGAAATGAAGAAAGTAATGAGTATCCGCAGTTATTTAGATGCACATTCGAATTGCGAGATGAATAAAACAATGGATGATCTCAATCAATTTTCGAACAATATGGAGCTGAAAAAGACACTTCAGTAAAAGATACCTGAATTTTTTTTCCAAAAAACAATAATATTTATACTTGATTTTTATCCTAATGGATGCAAGTTAGTAGTAGTTTTACAAGAAATGGAAATAAAAATTGACGACATGGAAAATATTGGCGAATTTTGTACTTTTTCTACAAATCTTTTAACACGAAATTCTTTTGAGACGAAAAAACATTTCGGTCCCCTTAGTTTCATGTTAAACGTTTTTCACTGTACTTAAAAATTACTTTAGGACACATAATATGCATAAACTGCGATATAAAATGCATATGTTCTTTTATTTTTTATTTTCAAGAACAAAAAAGAAGTCCAAACACACCCATTTTACAATATTATTAGTAGCATGGGCATGAGCGATTCGTCAGCTTCTGCCATAAACCGCTATTTATTTATTTACTCACAATATTAAAAAAAAAGTGCCCGTCAGTTTAACAGTTGTGATTTTACTGAATGTGGAAACAGAATTTAAAATTATGTGTTAGTAATTGAGTTATAAAGTAAACAAAATTTCTCATAAAGTAACATTGGCTTGGGCTTCCGGCGATGAGAAGTAAAACGGGCCCTTAATAAAAAAAATCGATACATTAGCCACTAATTAAAATACCTCGGGCTGAATTTAACCTACTTAACAATATTGCTACAATAATTTTCTTTCGAAAAAAAAAAAGAGCTCATTAATATGCAGGTGATACTTTTGACGATTTGAAAAGTGCAAAAGCAGAGAATATGCTGATGAAGAGAAAGAAGAGATCGAAAGCAAAGTGAAAAGTTTTCGAATAATTTATTTATTGAAATTTAAACAGAAACATGCTGGAGTTTTTTGGAATTTGTTTAGTTTATTTTTAAATAAGTTAGGACCCAAAAAGGTGTGAACATATAGTTTAAAAACGATTTATTTTTAAATATATTTATTAGTAATTGCTATACGTCGTCTAACTTCCTTAAAAAATAATAATAATAATAAAATTTTAAAATTTTTATAAAACTTACAAAAGTATCACCACATATTCTTCCTAACATAATAATAATAATAATGAATGAATGAGTGAAAAAGGCATGAAAATATATTCTATAATCTGTATATATTTCTTTTGAGAAATAGTTTAGAAGTTATTCGAACATTTATATTTATGATTAATAATTGTGATGCACATTGGCGTAGTAAATTAAAAGCAACAACCGTTTCTTCATTTTCTTCAAATTCTTTTTTCATCCTTCTTCTTTTTTCTTTAGAGTTGAAAAATTTAAATAATTTTAGAAAAGAAAAATAAATGTGAAATGATGCATTCAAATTGGGTGAAAATACACATGCCTCCATTTGTTAAATTAAAACTGAATATTTCTTCCTGTATTCACTTTCTTTTTCTTCTTTTTTTCCCGTATGCGAATAAAATAAAATAAATAAATAAATAAACGTACGAAAATTAAAACTGGATGAGATATTTGAAATAAAATTATCTATTGATAAATTTATTACTTATGTTGATGTTATATAAAATTGAATTTATCATTTGATAACGAACAAAACCATCCGCATGTTATGTTCATATGCTCATTTGTTAAAAAAGTAATGCGTAAAAAAAGAAAGAAAGAAAGAAAGAAAGAAATAAAAGGAAATAAAAGGAAAACGAGAAAACAGGTTTTTGTTTCAATTTTAACAACCAGTACACAAAATTTAATATATGTACGACTGTTATAAACTCTGTTAAGCTTTTTTAAGGCATTGCAAAGATTTTGGTGGGTATTCCTGTAAATGTGATAAACATTTACAGACTCGATGTGTTGATCTTGATATATTTTGGAAATAGTTTCATTCTTTTTGAAATTGCTTTTCTTAGCAACGGTTTCTATATTAGTTTAAATAAAAACTCAAGTGAGGTTTTTTTTTTTCTTTCTTTCTAAAAAAAATTTATATCATTAAGATATATTACTTTTTTCAGCTCCAATTAAAAAAAAAAAGAAAAGGAAAGAAAAGAAAGAAATGCTTCATTTAGTGAAATTGACGACAGAAGAGAGAAGACGGACATGAATATTATTTCATGACGTGAGTAAAAAAAAAAAAAAAAATGGCTAATTCCAACATTTTATTATTATTATTATTATTATTTTAATCTGATTTTTGAACGGTTTGAATTTATTTTTCCTTAGAAATAGCAGATTTTTGTTTAACTTAATTATTTTACTACTTGTCAATTCGATAGTTAACAGTCGATTTTCAAATATGTAAAAGATTTTACAATTTGGACATATTATTATAAGATAAATAAAGAAATAAAATGGTAAAACTGAATGTTGGAGGACTTCCAGATATGTTGAAGGTGAAACCGGTGAAACAGAGAAAATGATGACAACGCGAAATGTCTAATTGAAAGTAATAGTCCTGTTGTACTGATAAAAAACAATTATACAGACAATTTTGTTCCGTGAAATTTTAATTCTGCATTTCGATCCATACGAACTCACAAGAAAATGTGTTACAAAATAAAGTTCATTTTATAAAAATTAAAGTAAAATAAAGGAAATAATTCATTCCTGTTGACCATGATGTCAAAATTTCTATTCGTCTTTTACACTGAATGCAACTCTTTTAAACTTAAGTCAGCATGCAGGTTTTGGAGTGGAATTTGAATGAACGAAATTAAATTATAAATGTTTCAGTTACGTCAGAATAAATTATAATAACCCTAAGCCTATTTTTATTTTCTAAATAAAGCGTATAAAATTTTGCACAGAAACGAATTTATTTTATTACGACAGAACTAATTTTAATCTATTCTTTCATATAAAGGGGCATGTAGTAATTGTGTTTCATTCCTCAGCATTGGTTACTGTGTTCATTTCTTATAATTTCTTTGGTATTAGCTTTAGCAGAGGAGCCCCTTAACGGATTTTGAATTTTTGTTAATTTTGGCGATAAATTAAAATGGCTATCGTAATTGCGTAAGTAAACATCTTGGCGAGAAGCATCCGAGCTGCTTCAGTGACAAATTTTAAATTTTGCCAAGGGGTTCTACACTGAAGCTGTTTAATTTCTTTAGCACGATTCTTCTAAAATTTATTTTAATTATTTAAAAATATATGTTTGCACGTTCATTTTTATTTTCGATGTGAAACGAAATATATTTACTTGTTTATTCACTTATTTATTTATTTATTTTTGACATCAATTTGGTTTTTTCATCTTAATAAATTTAAAGTTAAAATAGGGTTTTTACTTCACATCTTTTGAACCAATTATGCGTCTGAACTAAAGAATACGGCTAATCAAAAAGCACCACAGAACTGGCATTTTAAAGTAATAAGTACAAAACTTTGAATAAACACCATAAAATGCAGTAAACTCGCAACAGTTGTTTCGGGTCGAAAAAACACACGGCCCTTCGTCAGGCGAACAAAGTAGGCACGAGTGCTGCAATCAAAGCGGCAACGCACAGCCGCTGTGAGTTTACTGCATTTTATGGTGTTTATTCAAAGTTTTGTACTTACGGCAATAGCTAGATATTCTCCTTATTAATAAGTGTACCAATTTTCGATAAAATCTAATAATCAGGACTAAAAATCCGTACAGATACAATGACAAACTTTGAGATTTATACATTTTGAATAAGAGCAAAAATGTTTGTACGTTTATTACAAGACGACAGATAAAAACTGGTAACGACGGAAAAATCGCTGTCTGAAAGAAATATTACAACCTGCTGTACTAATAAAAATAATTCAAAGAGTCAGTCTCGGTAGTCCATTTCTTAAATTCAGTTTATAATTTTAAAGAAGACTAGTAGCATGAATTACACAGAGTGATCGAAGGTCAAGAAGCGCGCTTTACAAAAATCAATTAAAGAAACTATTGGAATAGAAGGCTGATATTGATTTTGGAAAAGGGAAATAAATATTGCGCGGCTTTGACGCTAGATTTTAAATACGTCTGCTGGAAAGTCAATATTTGTGAAATAAGCATAATCAATAAAGACTTATTATCAATTCTGGCAAATAGCCAGATTAACTATTTATGCGTCTATATTACAATTTTCTCAAACGTGTGCAAGCGTTCGTACACACACACGCACATTAAATGTCCATCAATTCTATAATATCGTATAATAATAACACTTAGCGCATGTTATAACTACATCATACAGCAAAATCGCGAAAACCATCTTTCTCCAAGATCTGTACAGTAGGGCTATAACCATCACAATGGTCTAACCAGATTGATACCTCTTATCCTACTTATTATAGATAAGTCAGGGGTGGGGAAATACCTGATTTACCCGCCACTGGTGAGTAATTTTCAGACATGGCGAATGAATTTGAAGTCAGTCTGTTTCACTGCCGATATTCACAATAGTAAAACAGTCAAAACAACAATGTGGCTATGTACAACAGTAAAAAAAAAAAAAAAAAATCTCAAAAGCATGAACAGTGTTTGAATAGGCAATTACTCTTTTTTTAAGCTGTTCTTATTCAAACACTTTTTATAAGAAACGGTGCTTTGGGAACTTGAAAGAATTCTACTAAATGGTTAATTCACCTTACATTTGCATAAATTTTGCTGTAAAGATTATAGGCTATGTATCGTATATTGCTGGGCAGTAATATATATATATATATATGAAATTTATTCTTCTTCAATGCATAATAAGTATTTTTATGTAACAAAAAATTTAACTACCGAACTTCTTCCAACAAACTCAAAATAATCGTATGAAAGAATTGTGTTATAATTAACTGGACTTAGTAAAAATGTCCTTTCATGACAGAAAATTTTAATTTAACTTGTCATTTTATTCTTACAAATGAAAACTTAAATATTAGAGTTAATAATATGATAATAATAATGAAACTCGTTTGTATTGACATCAGGCTTAATAATTATTGAAGGAGACCTAACAATGTTTGTACTTTGGACATATAAAAATTTTACGATATATGTATATTGGGAAAGGTATTACCAGACTTAGAAAATTTTACTCAACCTAAGTGTATTGAAAAAAATCAAAGCAGTATTTCTATATTAAAATCGCGATTATAGTTAAACAGTATTCAAATTATGATGAAGATCTCTCGACACATAAAATAAACAAATATTCACGGAAACAATTACATCTTTAACCTCATTTTAAAGTTATCTGTTTATATCGCAAAGTGATTTGGTAGCACTTAAATGAAATTATAGACAATTTGACTGATTTGTGTTTATTGTAAATTTAGGACTATATAATTCAATGTTTATTTTAATAATTCAAATTTTAAATTATTTTTTTTACATAAATATTTTTTAGAATACTATTATGTGCAGTTTAATTCTGAGAATCACGCTATTAACATCTCTATTCTTTCTGATTAAAAATATAGAAAAGTCAATAGCAATTTTTTCATTAGTGTCTAATACCATACTAATATGAAGACTTCTCCCTTAAAAAAAAAAAAAAAGAGAGAGAGTTTGTATTACGAATTTAAGAAAATTTGAAGAAAATGAGATATACAAATGTAATTGACGTTAATCCTTTTTTTTTGGTGAAGACATACTTTTATTAAAATTAAATTCTTGAAATTTTCTATGTTATTTAAACGCTACCACCAAAGGCATATTAATAATACGATTATGAGACTGATGTATCGGATATCTCATGAAATGAATCGAAAATTAATTTTAATTAAAGTTCTGTTTCTGGTGGAAATAAATAAATTTTAATGGTGGCATCATTTAAGGATAATACAATCATAGATAAATTAAATTATTCAAATTATTCAACTTCGTCATTCAAAATAGGAATGCTACTGACCACCAAAGACGATTTATTTTATGACAGTACTGATGCTCCACCACATCCAATTAGAAATGAGTGCTGTAAAAAAGACCACAAGGGGGGAGGGGAAATTAAGGCTTTAATTAATTTATGTATTCAAAATGACCAAACTGTTCAAACGTAAAACTTACAATCAGCAAAACAAACATGGAAAGCGTTAAAAAGTTCACAAGAAAGAAGTAACTTATCAAGTAGATTATGTTTACCTAAAAATTTATACAATTGCAAACTATGTGAAGGTAGCAATGCATGATTGAATACAGCACGTAAATATTATAAATTAAAAGATAAATTGACTGCCATTGTTGGAACTATTAACGATTCTCACTTATCTTCAGTATTATATAACGTTCTTTACTATCATCCTTAAAACCTCATCCAGCTCATTTAGCACATTTAAAGATTTTTGACTATAAAATCTATGCTTCTATTAGTAAACATAAAAGAAATAAATGGATTAACAAAGCTAAGAAAAGTATTTTACGTTAAGATTATTGTTCAAAGAGTTACAGAGTTTATCTAAGAGGAAAAAATATTACTGTTGCGAGAACTATGTAAAATTTAACGAGAATCAAAATGATGAAACCACATTAGATGAAAATTTATCAAATTGGAATAAACGTACACAATTAAATGAATATGGAAATTAGTGACATGCTCGAAAATAAAACCTAGCAGACCATTCAGGTAATCAACATAAAAGATCTTTGAGACCAAATCTAGGAATACCTCATGATCGTTTAGATTATATGGCCGAACAAGATCCAATATATGAACCCCAAAACTGGTTAGAAAATTAAAATATGAATAATCCCACTGAAAAATTTAATTTGATAAATGCTGCAGTAAATGAAATATCGCCATTAAAAGAACATAATATATGGACTTTGGTGGACCCACCACAAGAAAAAAAAGTAATTCGTTCAAAATATAATTTTAAGGCAAAATATTATGACACGGGTAAACTTCAAAGGCATGAAGCCAGATTAGCTGCTCAGATTTCTTCAAATATTAGAGTACACACAGGTACTGTGATGTTAAAAACATCACTTCTTTTTAAATTTTAAATAAGATCGTTTTTCTGCACTTAAATGCATTGTGTCTCTCAGCTGGCTCAACTCACCCTGTTGTGTTTGCTTTACTGCAATACACACACAGGAGAAAAATTGGTTCTTCTTTCCTAGTGGTGATGTCATATCACACCATGCTGAGAACCAATAGGGTGATGGTTCTGACCCCACCTTCTGTTATCCCGGCAGTTTTAAAATTCAGTTGGGTTTGAGCAGCTCTCAAGAGAAGAACATGGGGTGAGAAAGATTTGTTTTTCTTCTGTTTTAAAATAATGATCATTTTATCATTTGGAGAGAGAGTGTCTACTTATTAATAATAAATATATATATATATTAGTTTATATGAATACATATTCAAATTTTAAAAACCATTAATTTTTATATCCTACTTAATTTGGAATTACTAGTGTGGTTTTGAAAATAAAGAAATTAATTTTGATGCAGCAGTTTAGTTTTATTACAAACATTATTTTTGTATGCATTTTTCTTTTTATAGCATTCTAGCCAATAAGTAAATTTATTCCTCTTTTCTCTTAAGTAAATAAAAATATTTGACATTCTGACCCAAAGAACAAAAGGGTTAGCGGTCAAAATGCAATGTACGATCATGTACGCCATGAGGTTTTTGATTCCTCAATAACGAAATTCTTTTGATAATTAAAATTAAAAATATTAATAAAATAAATTAAAATATGAAAACATAAAAGGTAAATGAAATATTTACACCACATTTGGTGCCGGTTGTGTCAAATTGTGATCAGATGGAAAAAGATTAAGATCACAAAAAATATTCATTTAAGATAAGCTATTAGATACATTTATTTAGATTACCAAAATATTGCAAAAAATGATTCTATAAGCTGCAATGTTTGAAGAATATATGCATAAAAATAAATAAAAATTGAAAATGAAAGGAATACTTGATTATTGTTCTTAAGAATGAATGATTCTGTTACTGTAGAGATTGTTTATTTTGAATAAGTTATTTTATTTTATTGCTAGAATTACTGAAATTATTTTTAAAGTCATACATAACCAATAACATTTTTTTCTGATTGAATATATACCAATTCCCTGTTTCAAAAATTGTGATATGCTGGAACTTTGTACAAATGAAAAATTTTTTGGTTCAATATATTTTGAATAACTGATTAAATAAATAATAACCAACAGAACTTTGTAGTGTTGGCCTTTAAAAAAAAAAAAAAAATAAATAAATAAATAAATAAATTGTTGGTATCTCTCTCTCTCCTCAACTACTTGAATTTATTAAATGCAAATAGCTATCAACACATGTAAAAATCAAGAAATTTAAATAACAAGTTTCATACATCTGTGTTGTTTATTTTTAAACCAATATAGTAGTTTCATATATATACAAAAAAAATAATGGCTTCTAACAAAGGATTGACAAGATGTTTACCGTTCAAAACTGTGGTAACGCCATTTTCTGGAGACCCTCATTTATTGGATTTTTTTATTGAACAAGTGAAATTTAAAATTGAGAACAGCAAATGGGAGGAATCCCATGCTTTGGCTTTTGTGAAATCAAAATTGACAGATACTACTCTTAAGTTTTATGTCTCCTCCCCAGCTTGCCAAAAAGCCAAAAATACAAAAGAATTATTTAATATATTTAAGAAATATTTTAAGGTAGAGTCGGCAACTGCAATAGCACAACAATTTAACGAATTTAAGTTTGAGTCCGATGTCAATATTAATATTTTTGCTAATAAGCTTGAAAATTTAGTGAGAAAACGATTTCCTGATATGGAAGAAAAAGCCCTTGAACAATTACTAATCGCAAAATTCAATGATCTCATTCCGCCCCACTTTAGAATTCATCTACTATCACAAAAAGCCACAACCTTTTATCAGATGGTGGAATGTCTCGAAAAATTCCAGGAAATTTATAACTTGCAAGTAAACCCTGTCTTACCAGGAACATCTTTTGCTACTATTCAGAACTTCAATCATAAAACAGATATGTAAAAGGTAAAACAAATGTTTTGGCAGACTAGTTTTCAAGAGAAGACTTTTCTGCATACACTCAAGATCTTACCTCAAACCCAGAATTAATTAAAGAGGCTAACAATTTACCCATTTCTTCAGATTCTCCAACAATTGAACTTCATCATATCAATGGCACACATAAATCTGATAAGTCACTCACCTCATCAGAGCCTCATCGTTCTTCCTTACCTCAGTTGTTAAGTAACGATGCTGCTCCACTCAGTCGTTCCTTAAACAGCTCTGACGCCGGACACTGGTCTGTTAATGATCAAACGGAAGTTTCACCAAAACCAACGTAATACTAGACAACATAAAAAAGCAGTTCGCCGGAAATTCAAAGAAAATGATATGGTCTTTATAAAAACCAAAGATACATTTAAACCAAGATTCATAGGCCCATATTCAGTTCAAAAAGTAATATCTGATGTGTTACTCTCCGTCAGAGAATTCGAAAATGAAGGGGCTGAACCATTCACTATCAACATAGACCGTGTCATCCTGGCTCATAAAAGAAAGCAACATCTTATTCCACAAACAATTCAGACAGGTCAACCAGCTGGGATTGTTCAACCGCAGTCTCATTATGATCTCAGACCAAGATGCAAAACTTAATTTTTTTTTGTTTCCATTTTCACAAATGTTCTTTTAACATGTTTTTTTTTAAGTTTTTTTTAGGGGACTTAATCAGGTGATTCGCCAAAGTTGCCTGTTGTAAACAAAGGTGATTTTGTACAGGTATATTTTATAAGTTGTGTTATATATATTGTCCTGTTATATATTGTGTAATTATATATATAGTATTTTTTTTTTCCTGTGGCAAATGTTGAGTATCTACAACTTAGTGCAGTGTGTATTGTATTTAATATGAATATAAACCTTCTGTTATGCTGTTTTATTTTATATATTGTCTGATTTGTTAAATTTGATAAATATACTATAAGTAATTTCTGCTCAAAATGTACAGTATGTGTATGTTATATGTATCGGAAACTTGCATATTTATATGTGTATACATAATTTTTCTTCTTTCTTTTCATATATTAATTTCTACACATTGTCATGTTTATAAATATATTGGGTTATTAAATACAATTTCTGGAAGCTTCCACACCATTTTCACAGACACAAACATGACTTATACAACACAAGTATACACAACATCCACACTATTACACTATCAAATTAATACACAATCCACACATGATATGTATATAAATGTGTATAATGTTTGATAAAATTTTTTGTTTATTGTGATTATTGACATTGCAGTTTTGTTTTGGTTATATCTGATAGTATGTTTATTTTGAGTATTACTTGAAGTTTATATAAAGTGCATTTTTGATTTTGTTTAGTAATCTAACTTGGTGGCCTCAGTAGCCACTCACATTTATTATTTCCATTTATAATATGTATATTCTTTAAATAGTAATAATAATAATGGTAATGATAAAATTTTAAAAAATCTTATTCGAATAGTATACTTAAGTGTTTCGAATGTCTTTTCCGTATCTAATGTAATATTTATCTGTAAGATTATTTTGACATTTGTATTGATACTTATTTTGATTTTTTTTTCTCCTTCATAATAATGCTTCAAGAGGTCATCTGTAAATATTTTATACTGAAATATAACTGATTTTGTTTTATCAGTTGTTAACAAGATTTCTTTGACATTTATTTAGTATAGTTGTTCTTTCATGTGTATATACATTGATTAATCGGTAGATGGTATTTAATATCAAGATTATTGGTTAAATATTTTTGTTGATATTGAACATCCACTGAAATTCTTTTGTCATGTCATACATTTTTTTATTCTCGTTAACTAATTATTTTTACAAATTTATAAGAAAGCAAATTTTACAGCAATTAACATGCTTTTCAATATTTCTGTTATAATACTATTTTCTTTAAAAGGTATCAATGTTTTTTTTTTACTCATGTCACTTGTTGATAAAAGCTGTGTCATGTTTACATTTATAGATATATTTTATTAGTTGTCAATATCCTAATAAAGTTTGTTATACATAAATATGTTACTGACCGCTTTTGTATCAATAAAATCTTTTCTTTGAGAATGTCTGTAACCACAGTGCTGAAATAGTATTGTTTTTGATGAAATGGTGTATTCCTCGCCTATTTTTGTAGAATTGATCACCTACAAGGGTAGGCGTTGATATTAGATTATTTGTCGGAATTTTATTGTTTCAGCTTTACATATCGATTTTGTATTATGTATGGTTCAGATTAATATTGTGGCACATGTACATTGCTCTCAAAATTTCTGAAATTTTTTTTTATGAAATGCATGTTATTCAAGGTATTGTAAGACCTTTCATTTGCTTAAAAATTTAATTTGTTACATGCATGCCTTTAACAGCCGTTCTAACAATATTATGTAGTCAATATGGACATTTTTTTTTCACATGTAAATAAAAAAAAAATTTGTAATCCTTCATGTAAATGTAGGTATGCACTCTCCATTCACATTTTTAGTCTTCCAAATTTTTTTAATGGTCGTTAGGGGTAATGTGATGTTAAAAACATCACTTCTTTTTAAATTTTAAATAAGATCGTTTTTCTGCACTTAAATGCATTGTGTCTCTCAGCTGGCTCAACTCACCCTGTTGTGTTTGCTTTACACACACAGGAGAAAAATTGGTTCTTCTTTCCTAGTGGTGATGTCATATCACACCATGCTGAGAACCAATAGGGTGATGGTTCTGACCCCACCTTCTGTTATCCCGGCAGTTTTAAAATTCAGTTGGGTTTGAGCAGCTCTCAAGAGAAGAACATGGGGTGAGAAAGATTTGTTTTTCTTCTGTTTTAAAATAATGACCATTTTTTCATTTGGAGAGAGAGTGTCTACTTATTAATAATAAATATATATATATTAGTTTATATGAATACATATTCAAATTTTAAAAACCATTAATTTTTATATCCTACTTAATTTGGAATTACTAGTGTGGTTTTGAAAATAAAGAAATTAATTTTGATGCAGCAGTTTAGTTTTATTACAAACATTATTTTTGTATGCATTTTTCTTTTTACAGCATTCTAGCCAATAAGTAAATTTATTCCTCTTTTCTCTTAAGTAAATAAAAATATTTGACATTCTGACCCAAAGAACAAAAGGGTTAGCGGTCAAAATGCAATGTACGATCATGTACGCCATGAGGTTTTTGATTCCTCAATAACGAAATTCTTTTGATAATTAAAATTAAAAATATTAATAAAATAAATTAAAATATGAAAACATAAAAGGTAAATGAATTATTTACACCACAGGTACTTCCTTTTATTTATATAGATAAAATATCAGAGTTATACATTAGAGTAATTATATGGAATTCTATAATAGTACATAAATCTAGAGTAATAATATAGAATCCTATATTAATCAATAAATCTACAGTAATATATAAATTTTCCAACAATGAGTTTATTAATTAGAGAGAGAGAGAGAGAGAGAGAGAGAGAGAGAGAGAGAGAGAGAGAGAGAGAGAGAGAGAGAGAGAGAGAGAGAGAGAGAGAGAGAGAGAGAGAGAGAGAAATTAAGGAAATAATCCAGAAAAAAGTTTATTATATTGTAGTTTTAAATTATATTACTAGGGATTTTAAGTGATCTCTAAATAAGAGATTATCAACAGACAAAAAAAAAAGAAAGAAAGAAAGAAAACCAAAGAAATAATTTGAAGGGGTAAGGTTATAAAAAATTCGCATTCAAAAGCTGGAATTTTCACAAAAAAAAAAAAAAAAAAAAAAAAAAAAAAAAATGTCAAAAAACAAAACTTCGCATTTTCCTTTTTCCCAAAAAATTAAATAAAAATATTAATGAAATAAAAATACATAAATAAATAAATTAAATAAATAATAAATAAATAAATGCATAAATAAGTAATAAATAAACCTAAATTACCAAAAGATTTGTTAAATAATTTCAAAGTACCTCAAATAATAGAATATTCAATTTTAAATATTTTGGCACTTTAATGGTAACCTCAATAAATTCTTTAAACGATTTAAACTTTCGACACAGAAATCGAAGCCTCAATTCGACTTTTATTTTCTGACATGTTTCAGTTCCAGATGAACTTAATCCTTCTATTTAATTCTAGATAAGTCTGGTGTGAAAAGCCTTTTCTTTACTTAAACAAATTGTCCTATCATAAGTTCAATTAGAGTTTTTTACACACACATAACATATATATATATATATACATATATATATATATATATATATATATATATATATATATATACAGTGGTGGACATAATTATATAAGGCACCTAACTGATTTGACAAATAGTGAAAGAAAAGATTCAGAACTTAAAAATGTTTCATCAATTACGTCAAAAACATAAATTTATTCTGTTATCATATATAATTATTTTATAATAATGATATTTTTATACAATTTAATGAAAAAACTTAAAAACATAATGGACAAAATTATAAGACACCAACCGTTTTTTCCAAATACAGTGGTCAAGATAATTTGCAGACACTAATGGTCTAAAAGAAAATCCTCTAATATGGTTATTCAGTATTTGGTGGAGCCTCCATTGTTTTTTATAACATGAAAGATGCGAAACGGCATCGAATATATCAATTGTAACAAAATATCGCAAGACAGTTCTTCCCAAGCACATTTTATAGCATTCTTTAGGTCTTCGACACATATAAACTGCCTCCCATTTCGGTAAACCGCACGAGCTAAGATCCCCTACAAGTTTTCGATGGAATTTAAGTCTGGGGAGCGAGAAGGCCACGGGAGAACATTGATACTTTGCTCTGAAAGCCACTTTTTTGTTTCGGATGATGCATGAATCGGCGCGTTATCGTGCTGGAAAGTGTAGTTTTCGCCACAAAGAAGTTCACCGTATATGGCTAGTTGATCTTTAAGAAGATTCTTATACTTTTCGGAATTCATTCTTGAATGCACAAAAACAATATCCTTTTTCCCTTGAGCCGAAAAACCAGCCCAAACCATTACTGAGCCTCCACCCATTTGGCGGCTCATGAGTACATGAGGAGACTTCCGCAAATCATGCCAATAATATTGAAACCCGTCAGGACCATCCAGGTTAAACTTTTTTTCATTAGAAAATAACACAGAGTACCATTTGGAGGTCCAGGCCATAGTTTGTTTAGCGAAGTTTAGACGCTCCATTTGTGACGGCTTAGAAGCGTTTTTTTTTTTTTTTCCAATTTTTTTATATTTCACATAGGAAGCATTATGCAGCACCCTTTGAATGGTTCTCCTTGAACAATTCAGTTTCAAAGCATTTTTAATGCCTGTAGTGGTCATCTTATTCTGTGTAGTGAGCGAAAGCACATGGCGTCTGTCTGTCGAGGACAAGCAAGGAGGACAAGCAGATCTTTTAATCACCGATCCATTAATTCCTCTTTTCAAAACATTTCTAATTGTGTATCTAGAGCGTTTAATAACTTTTGAAATATTATTAATTGAAGCACCAATTCCATTTAATCTCCAAATTTCGCGAATTTCACTTTCTTTTAATTCTGTACCTCGTGGCATGTTTGTAAATGCGTGAAGTCGGTCATCGTCTGCTTTAAGGCTCCTATATATACGAGCTGGCGCATCAGGCATTTTGTTGCCTTAGGTTTGCCACATGTACCCAGCGCGTTTCTCTGATAAACAAACGACAAACATTTTTTTAATCGTCTTACGTTACTTTAGAGTAACTTGTTTTATTATATTTCATAATTTTAACTAAGTAAACTATGATATGGAAGTTTGTTCAGCGATAAACTGCTATAATCATTCAAGAAGTGAATTTGGCGACATTTTGTAAAAGAAACAGAAACCGCCCTAACAACACATCTTACCCCAGTACATCCATAGGATATCCTCAGAATAAAATGACATCCTGAGAATGTACTGTGAAAAAAATGTGTTTTTAGAAATATTATTGTTTCTTACTGCTCTTTACTTGACCGAATTAGCTTCAGATCAAGATTTCTTAAAATGATTAGGGAAGCGATAAGGACGCCAAGCGGGAATGCTGTCCTCTTCGGAGGCAAAAAAAATGGCGGTGATGCGCCGGCCTATTATTTTATTTAGGGGCTCTAGTCTGCTTTAGTTAACTGTTGACGCCATAACAGCATGCAGAAAATTTGCATATTGCACATTATTTTCGAAAAAAAGCAGGTGTTTTAATTAAAATGTTAGGGTGTCTTATAATTTTGTCCATGGTATTTTTAATTTTTTTAATTAAACTCTATAAAAATATCATTTCTGTAAAAGAATTACGTGTGATAACAGAATAAATTTATGTTTTTGACGTATTTGATAAAACATTTTTAAGCTCTGAATCTTTTCTTTCACTATTTGTCAAATTAGATAAGTGTCTTATAATTATGTCCACCACTGTATGTTTTTGTCAAGCGAATATCATAAAATTTATTCAGAACAATATGTTTGTAACTAATAAAAAGAAATTTGGTATAACTTTCTTGACTATAATTCTTTTATTATACAAGTTATATACATTCTGTACATACATGATACATTATGTAGCGAAAGTATTGTAATCACAAAAAATAAAAAATAAAAAGACTATGAGATTTTGATATAGTTATATGTTTTGAAGTTTACGGAATTCATTTTCGGTATTTTTACGTAGATGTGTGTATATGTGCTTATGAATACATGTATGTTGGGTTTATGTATATTTATCAGAGGGAACACGATAACGTCTAAATGCTGCATTTGGTTGAACTCAAATTGGGTATAGGAAGTTTATAGATAAATTTATACAGTCTCACGAATTGTATACGTTTAGATGATAAGTTAGAAAAATTAAAATACACAACGGCACACGAACTCAAGTTGTTTTGCTGGACAAAGTGCAGCAGTTGTTTCAAAATAATAAAAAGAGAAGAAAATCACAAAAGGGTATTATAAAACTAGAATGTTGTGGTGACCACATGACTTTCTTCTATACTTTCCTATGCAAATTTACTCAGTAAAAACAATTTATTGAAATCATTATTTAATAAAATTATCTTCCATGATAATACAGTACGATTTCGATATTAGAGAAGTAGTATAACACTAAATATAAAAAAAAAGTTCATTTTATTCTCAATATTACAAAAAAAAAAAAAAAAAAAAAAAAAAAAAAAATTGTTACATATGAAAAAAAATGATAACTTTATTTTAAATTATCGCAGATCAATGGTTCAGCCATTCATTTTAAAGGTATTGGTGAGCTCTTTTGAAAGATACCCATCAAGAAAATTTATTCCCCTCGAGGGGGACTTCGCCTCCGTATGAAAATTTTTTTTCCCAGTTGACTATCTCTATTATAAATAATTCTTGTAAATTTCTATGAAAAAATAATTCTCTTTATGCACATTTATACAAAATTTTGTCCTATACCACCATGTTAAAAATTTAGAAAAAGCGGGATGACAACGCAACCTGTAAGACAATTTTTACCAAAAGTTGATAGACACTAATTTAGATCAAGGTGTAACTACATACCAATTTGTATGAAATTCTGTGCAGTAGTTCCTGAGATACAGTTGCCACAAAATTTTGTCCCACACACACAGAGACAGTCAGACATTTTCTATAAGTGGTCAAATCGTGTTCTACAGCTCTCAAAACGTGTAAATCCATCAAAAACCCGAGGTCGAAAATGCTTACGAATCCAATGCTTTCTTCTATTGAATACAGAAGAAAGCAAAAAGCCATAAAATGATACACGGAAAAGACATCTGCCAGAATTGATGATGCAAATTTATGGCTAACATTTTAAAAGCAATAAGGAATAGAGGCCACACAAGCAGGCCACTGTGTTCCAGGAACCGCACAGAGAAATCCCAAAGTAAGTTGATTGGAGTAGAAGTGGTGCAATAGAAGAAATGGTCCATTGAAAGAATAATAAGTTGAAACCTTACACAAAATTTATAATGAGAAGGGGGGTCCAGGAAAAAAGAGATAAAAAAAAATTCTTAGTCAGAGATGTTGGAGATTTCTTCCTGTGAATACGTTTAAAAAATGTTTTTACAGCTTCAGCCATCAATTTTACAGCTTCTAAGGAAATTCAATAGCTTTTTCACTTATGAGCATATGTTAATAAAAGGGGCCGGCCTTAGCCATAACGAGACATAAAAAAAAAAAAAAAAAAAAAAAAAAAAAAATGCGTACAGTAAATAAAACAGAAGAATATATATTTTATTTAAGTTTGCCTAAAGAAGAATGTGAAGAAGCCTTCCAGAATGGTCTTCAGTCTAATACGTCGGCAGCACCCATTCCCCAATTATCTGGCGATTTGGAGAGAAGAATTCGTTTTTGATTCCTTTGGTCAATTATTTAAAATTTTTGCACGAGTGACTAAGATTATACCTGATTCCATCGTACTCATACAAACTATGATAAAACAAATTGGAATTGAGAAAATCATTGTTAAAAGTTCGAAAATTATGCTTAAAAATGTTTTGCAATAGAATGTTAATTTTCTGATTTAGTAAATAAATAATTTATGAGTTTTAAGAAAGAGATTCATTAAATGTATAATGGAGTTGCTATTATTTAATGGAGGATAATCTTATTTTATTATAATTCTATTTTTCTCTTTCAGATTTCATGTTAAAGTAGCTAATAAAAAAAAAAAATCTTTTGAGCATTTCACAACGCGTGCCCGGATACCTAATTGATATTCAAATCGTACTAACACTTGAGTTATGTTCACCTTAAGACCACTAATAGAAGGGCATTTGGGCATCTATTTATCCCAACATGTTTGAAGCTCCTTTTAATACTGCTAAATTTTTTAAAACAGAACAAAATTTATACGTGTTACATTGTTTTGATAAGTTTTGGTTATTTTAAAAAATTGTACGCGTAGCAAGTTATTTTACAGGGAATTGTGAGAGAATTTATGCAAAATATGCCCTCTGGTACCTAATTGTCTAAAATGAATTAAATTACTTAAAATAAATTTAAACAGATATATGTCTTATAATTTTGTTAAAGAAGATGATAACTGGAAATTTGATCCTCTATATTTCATATATCTTATAATTCTTTACCATCAACCCACAAAAAAATTCGGATATTGCTCCATCGTAGAAACATCGATAAGTGCTGGAACATATTAAATTTTTTAAATTTTTGTCTATTTTCTGACTTATACCCTAATTCAAATTTATTAAACCCCTGGTAATGATTAAATATTCGGAAAGTGAAATGAAACCACTTTAGACTTTTCTTATGAGAACAGACATAAAATAATAATAATAATAATAATAATAATATCCCAAATATAATGAAGGGTTTTACAAAATCCTTTATTATATTTATCCTTTATTGTATATTATTTCAAAATCATTTCCTTCAATAATACACAATATTATTTACTAGTTACCCCCTTTATGTGTGAGGGCAATTAGTATTTGATATTAAATAAATCCCTTATATTAAGGCTAGGCATTACATCGATGTAATACTTACTTCTCCTAAAGAAATCCTTCTTAGCTCAACTCAACCGCTCTAATGTCTATGGTTTACTCGCGCGTGCTCGGTTAAAGCGCTATCGCAGGCAGTGAAAACCTGGATTCAACATGGTTGGGGACGAGAAAGTCGTTGGCAGCGGCCAAAGGCAGTGGGAATCTTAAATGAGATATTGACAGATATCAATGATTTTTTTTTCTTTGAGATTTTTGTAGTAACAAGTGATTTGTTATTAGTACGGAGGACTATAAGTCTCAATCTACGGATTTTTACGATACCAGTTTTACGATAGTTGGACATTTATCGAAATCGAAAATTTATCGAAAATATAATTGAATAATTTGAAAGCAATGTTATAATTTGGAAAAAAAAAAAAAAAAAAAAAAAAAAAAAAACTAATAGTCCTCCATATTAAACTAAAATCTGCTTTTGCCAAAATTTCATCAAAATCGTTTTTTTTTTTTTTTTTTTAGAAAAAGAAAACAAAAGAAAATTAATAATAATCAGTATCAAAACGGACAGTATCGAAAAAGTTTTTTTTTTTTTTTTTTTTGGAGGGGGGAAGGGTGAGAAGATCGAAATGTTTATATTTTATTAATATTTTACGCCAAAGCCGGTAGCAGGAAATGCTGATCTTCTGCTTTTAATTTTGATATTTTTTATGCATAAAAATAAATATTTTGTTAGAATATAAAAGCATTTTATTTATTTTTTTAATTTAAAGTAAATATGAGATATACACACAATTACTATTTGTTTTGGGTTAGTTAGTTGGTTAGTTGGGTTTTACGTCGCACTAGTGCTGCGCAGATGGGCAATTGGCGACGGTCTGGGACACACCCCTAGAGGTGGTCCGGAGACATGCCATCACAATTTTGATCCTCCACGGAAGGGATCTATTTGGTTTGGGAAAAAAAAAATCATTCGCAATATTTTTTGAGAATTCATTTAAACATAGTAACCAGCGAAGCAGACAAAGCCTGCTATATATATATATATATATATATACTACATATCTACATCTATCTACCTATAAATGTATACAAAGGCACAGACACACAAAAACATATATATATATACACACACACACATATATATACACACATGCACATACACACACATATATGCACACGCACACGCACATGTTTCTAATATCAAATAAATGTAATTTTGATTAAAATTCTTGAGTAATATTGATTATAAGAAAGTTGGTTGCAGTTTAATTACAATTAAAATAAATCTGGAAGTCTATTGCTCAAATATGACCGTTACGCATCAAATCTCTCCCAAAAAAAACAGGGGTGAGAAATAGCCAGGTTTTAATAACCTATATCGAACGATTAGAAGCCATATAATATAAAAAAAAAAAAAGAAGGACTAAAAGAAAAAAAAAAAAAAAAAAAAGATTAGCTTTATTTTTATGTGTAATCTGTAACTTTGACAGGAAATAACGGCTGATTATAAGACTATAAGCCTTATATTTGTCAAAAAGAAGTATGGATTATTTCGTTCAGCAATCATATAGTTTAGCCACATAGAAGTATCGTCGTATTTTGGGATAGATATAGTCGAAAACTTTGTGTCTGCTTTACCGCATTTTTCATGGTTTAAAATATGACTATATCTAGGTATACATACTGAACGTAATCACACTAAACATACTGATGCCGATTTTTAAAAAAACTATGCTCATTGAATTTTAGTCTTAACACATAGCTTCTTCTTGCCACGAGGACGCAATTATCAATTCTCAACAGCAAAAATTCCTCCTGGAATTTTTAAACAGAATTTTACTTTTAAAACTTAGTGAAAAAAAAAAAAAAATTTCTTTTCTTTTAACTCTGTTCGTAAATTTTAGTGGCACGCCATATTAAATTTATATAATTACTTTGTCCCTAAAAGGGTTAATAGCTTAAAATATGATACACACTGTGCTCTTAATAGTAATATAACGACCTCCCGTGGCATCGAATTTCAAGACTTTTAACATATAAGGTTCTCTTTATGCGAAATTGTTTGTTTAAACTTTAATGTAAATCAATCAATTGGTGGTGCCGTGTGATAGTTATGTCTTAGCCTGAATTCCATGCAAACCTGGTAATTAGTACTTGTAATATGATTCCTACTTTTTATACAGCATTAAGCTGATTAAATTTTATTTTGAATCACATAACAGGTACATGTTGATAGTATGGCAGATGTCCTCTAAATTCCAGCCCCTTCATTTTAATTTGAGAACGACTATATCTATTGTCTTAAACGTGATGTCTAGATATAGTAAAGTGGTCATAAAGTGGAATACGCTAAAAGATGATGTCGGCTACGACACCCCCTGGTGGTAAAGAGCAGAGCGTCTTTATTTCAAAAATGGCGAGATATACGGTGAGGAAAGTAAATTACAAAGTTGTAGAGCCTCGATTTAGCACGAAAAGTTATTGCAGACAACAGCTCTAAAAAGAGAGCTTGTAATCGCGCTGTTGTTTAATTACGATTTCTCAATCTCGTGACGCTATAAATTACAGACGAACAGAGAAAATATCTTTTTGACCAAAAGTTAGCGGCCGTCTTAATTCAGTGGTACAATGTAGGATTAACTTTCGAAAAGACTATGGTTTGAATACCTTTCATGTTTTCTCCTTTCATTCTCTTTTTTTTTCGTCATGGTGGACAATCTTGAACAAACAAACGTGTATTTTACATGTTTTATTCTCAGATTCTCAGTATTATTGTGCATAAGGCATTTTTACGTACTAAAACAACGACACTTTACAGCTTTATGATGGACTGTATTTCTTACGGCTTCCGATTGAGGAACACTAATTCTGTTGTTTGCTTTCACGTGGCGTTCTTTTCAATCTCAACTTGTAGCGCATAGTAGTTTTGCTGTCCCTAAACATCACGTTTAAGGCAATAGCTTTCAAAGCTCCTATGTTAATATGCTGGATGGCAAGACTTTAGCGGACATCCAGGTTTCTTGTGATAAATATTACAGTCATTTTCTGATTCTTAAAGTGGCCCAAATGGTACTTGATATGTAGAATAAACTAAGTTATCTCGCGATGTACACAGTACTAAAAGTAATATCCCTAAGATACTGCCTTATAATTATATTACAATGATATAGAAGAGAGTTATGTGATGGCTACAGCGGGCTAATTAATCTTATTAATTTTTACTTTCTCTTACTTATATATGGTAGAGATAATATTGTTTTGAGGCCAAACTTTTGGAAAACTGAGATATTTACTCCTTTTGAAATCCACTGAATCCGAAAATAAGGTTTTAGCGTTTGGTCTGTCTGTGTGTTTGTCTGTGAGTCTTTATCAGATAACCCAAGAACAAAGGTCATCAGAAAGTCTAAACTTGGCATTCTAAATATGCATCTTATGGGTTGCAACATGAAACATTTTATCGAAATTAGACAAATAGTTGTGTACAGGGGCATGCAAAAGTATTTAAATACATCATGTCTATGAAAGAAATTTCTGAAAGGTACAGTTTAACATACTATTTAGACTGCTCTAAACAAAATGAAATTGGCATTGAACATTTTTTATTTGTACAAAAGCACGTTTCACATAAAACATGGTATGAAAAATATTTATCCTTCGTTTACAAGGCCATACAAAAGGATTCGGATGTATTAATACTATATTCGAAAATGACTCATAGTGCATTTCAGATTGTATCATTCACTCTTTTTCTGTTCTAAGTTAACGTACTACAAAGTAAATTTGCTCTGCTACGTTATTGTCTCGTACCTATACAATTTATAAATAATATACAGTGCTACTCAAAATTAACCAATAAATTTCAGACAGAAGTTTGGGCGGCGATTTTCTGAATAAGCCGAAATAAATTTTAGAATTTAATAAAAGCCTTAAATATTTTATGAATATAGCTAAAATATTCAAACGGGATGAGAGGAGGGAGAGCACAGTGGCCTTTTCCCTTCACATAGAAATTTTGGTCAAATAAAACTGTGTTTTAACTGTTGTTTAAAATGCACTAGAAATGTTCAGATATAGTACTTCCTATCTTACACCTTAAACTCTAATATGTTTATTGTATTGTAGTGTAAGAGAAAGAAGTGCGAGTGCCTTACTAGATTATTTTTAATTGACAAAGAATATGTTTCTTTTACACCATTCATCGCATTTTAACTAAGACAGTACGTTATAAATCGATAATGAAGTTGGAAGACATTGAAAGAAATTATTCAAAGGGGTGTGGGGGGGGGGGAGGGGAGGAGGATGAAACAGGGAGGTAAACAGTAAAATTAAAGAGGCAGTATTATAAATTATAGAATATTATATGTTGTCTGTACAACACATCATGTGGTACATTTAGTCCCAAGTACATCGCAGTTATATTGTATCGTTCCATTTACGTAACCGTTACTTTGCGCTGTGAATAGTACGTCACTGAGATAGCTTATTGCGATATTTTAACCAATTTCTACCATATATTATAACTAACCCATAAAGGGTTAACAGACAACGCGAATTTTCCTGAAGATGAGGATATGTCCAATCGATTTAGCTACCTAAAAAAACTTAATCCCAAATTTTCATTAAAATCGTCATAGCCATTTCCGTGTAAACCCAATTTCTGCCATATGGTGCAACCATCCGATAAAGGGTTAATAACGAACGCCAATTTTCCTGAATATTAGGATATGCCCAATCGAATTAGCTCCCTAAAAAATACTTAATCCCAAGCTTTCATTAAAATCATTAGATCCATTTCCAAATAAACCCAATTTCTACCCGTATGATGTAACTGCCCGATAAAGGATTAACAGCGAACGCGAATTTTCCTGAAGTTGAGGATATGTTCAATCTATTTAGCTTTCTAAAAAACACTTAACTTCTAACTTACATCAAAATCGTTATACCAATTTTTGAATAAACCCTCAGTTTTTGCTATATGTTGCAGTTGGCCGATAAAGGATTAACAAAAGCGAATTTTTCTGAAAATAAAGATAAGCCCAATCTTTTTTTTTTTTTTTTAAACCCAAATAACTCCTAACTCCAAACTTCCATCAAAATCGTTAGAGCCTTCTTCCCAGACACACACACACATATATATATATATAATTCTCTTAAACTGTAAAAACTTTATAAGAAAACACCATAATTTAAAAAAAACCCTAAAAAATAAAATTTCGCAATAATTGTTTCGAATCGAATTAACAGCAGCACCCTTTATCAAGCGAAAGAAGCAGGCACGAGAACAGCATGAAAACGAACATTTACAAAAAAAAAAAAAAAAAAAAAAAAAAAAAGAAAAAAAAAGAAAAAATACGGCGATAATACCTACTTTTTTGCTTGATGAAGAGTAATATGTTATTAAATCGATTCGAAACAATTGTTGCGTGTTTTTACAATTTATAGTATTTTCTTTAAAAATTTTTAATTACTTTTCAACGGTTATTTTTCGGTGTATTTTACTGCAATATAAATTAATAGGTAATTGATCGTATTTTCATCGGTACTGCTTTTAAATTGCACGGATATACATTGGATATTAATGAGAATAAGCCATATATACATCAGAATAATTTATCGTACCATCATCGTTAAGTGGTTTCAAATTGCTCGGATTAACATCGGTTAGTTATCTCAAATGAACTTCTTTCATCGGTATCTTATCGTATTCTGATAGGAAAGTCATCAATATCCGATATCTTAAAGTCCTTCCCTCGATGAGACATTTTAGATGAGTTCCCGATGAGAACTCATCATCTGACAAGAACTATCCTTTCATCGGCCATTTCTCGGATCATCGGCAGCTGATGAATGGCCAATGAAAGGCCAATTACTTTTTGCTGCTAGGGTATATAACAAATCACGTGATTATACTCGTTTAATATAAGAGAAGGATGTATCTGAATTATTTTGAGAGTCCTTGTACAAATTTCCCCTATATTGAATGCATTGCTTTTAATAGGAAGTATCGTATAGAAAATCTATAAAACTTGATTAACATATATCACTTGTATGGAATTCCAGAAACATTTAATGAGTTGAAAACGCAGACAGACAGGCAAATCGCTGCCATATACACTGTTAAAATGTAGACAATATCGTATTCGTTACACACACATCACATACATGTATATATCATTGTAAAAAATAGCAAAAATTAACTCAGGGTATCGCAAAATGTAGGAAATATACCATATTATGTGATTGGTAAGTAAAAATTAATAAAAATGAAGAAAGAACTTGAAGAAAATCATAAATAAGAAATTTCTGTGCACAATTATTTTTATTCTGAAACTTTGGAATTTGTAATTGAAAATAAGGCTTCTTATTTTTAAAACTTTATTCCATAAATGAGAAATTTAAGTTATGTAAAGAATAAACCAATGTATTGAGTCCACCACAAAACTTTCTTCTGTATCATTTTACATAACAGCACCACCTACCGGTTAAACTGCATTATTATTTAATCTTAGCTATCCAAAATAAAGATTTAATTATGAAATTTGTGTAATTTTAACCAATATATGCTGAGATGAAGACATGGAAAATCGTAGAAAGTAAGTAATAGAAGTGCTACCTGTCGGCCTATATACACCCAAAATTAAGTCAACAATCATTTTCACAATGCCCATCACAAATATCAAATGTGGTGTATTTATACACCATAACTTGAGATATAGACTACCCGTACGCGAGGAAAATGGCAGCATAGCAACTTCATCTGTCAGCCGATATACACCCAAATTGGTTCAACATAGTATTTCATAATGGATCTAATGCATATGAAATTTTGTGTAATGAAACTAAATAGAAGCTGAGGCAGATCTTTGTCGTAAAAGAAAGGAATCGCAACAAATCAGCGCCACACGTTGGGTGATTTGCACGAAACATTGATCGCCACCAACTTACACCAAAGTACAACTAAATATAATTATTTTATCAAAGTATGTGCTTTAGTTCTTCATTACAGTTGTGAAAAATATTTTGTCACACACAGACAGACGGATGGACGTTTCTAAAAATGGTTAATTCGTGTTCGTGACATCTCAAAACGTGTAAATGTAACGAAAAACGGCAGTCAGAAATTTTTACAAATCCAAAACTTTTTTCCATGTATATAAAACTAGTCGTAGTGTCTGAATAATTTATGTACAAATTATACCAATTATATACGTTTAATTATCCTTTATACTCTTAGTTCATTTTACCACTAACCTTAGATATCCTTACGAAAACTACAAACTCTTAGTGTTTAACTTAATGTTACAAAAATTTTCCGTTTCACAATACTTTGTACATTATTCACAATTTGGCACATTATTTGGGCGGCAGATTAGATTTCATGGAACGTTAAATATTTCAGTCTCATTTAAAATCTCTCGTGTAACGTTTGTTCATTAACTTTCCCGAAGTCTTGCGCTTCTAAAATCGATCAATGAAGAAGATGAATTTTAAGATTTCGCTCCCAGCGTTTATGGTAATACGATTTTCTAGATTGGTTCACAAATTTAAATAGAATTTTAATTACGAAATTAACGTTAAACAAAATATTGAGAATTTTCACTATTTTTATAATGGTTTTTTAATTATTATGAAATATTGTAAATATTTTTAGGCAATTTATGAATTTTTAAGGTTTGTTAAAGTTCAGAAATATAAAAGAAAACTGTCTTCCTGCATAAAATAAAGGGTAAAAAACGAATCACACAGTACAGCTGGAAAGTACATCATAATGTGGCATTAATGACATTGCAGACACGTTTCATAATTCCAAATCATGGATGTTGTACAATTAACTCTACCTTACCATTTTTTTTATTAACTTCGATTCTTGTTTTGTTTGTTTGTTTGTCCAATACAAATCTTGAAACCGATTTTTAACTAACTTCCCGACTAGCTAGACATTTAAAATTTTCAGAATAGCTCAGAACACGGTGACAATGCATTTTTTAAATATTTTTAACCAACTGTTTCGGGTCCCCGCTGCCATCGGTAGCGTTTATATGATTCAACAGAAAATTTATTTAACTAACTTCTCGACTAACTAGACATTTGAAACTTTTAGAATAGCTCAAAACACGATAACAATGCATTTTTTAAATACTTTTAGCCAATTCTTTCGGGTCCCCGCTGCCTTCGGTAGCGTTTATATGATTCAACAATCATATAACTTCCCGACTGGCTAGACATTTGAACTATTATTTTTTTAACTAATTTTTTTTTTAGAATAAATCAGAACACGATGACAATGCATTTTTTAAATGCTTTTAGCCAATTGTTTCGGGTCCCCGCTGCCTTCGGTAGCGTTTATATGATTCAACAATCATATAACTTCCCGACTAGCTAGACATTTGAAACTTTCAGAATAGCTCAGAACATGGTGACAATGGATTTTGTAAATACTTTTAGTCAATTATTTCGGGTCCCCGTTGCCTTCAGTAGCGTTTATATGATTCAACAGAAATTTTAAAAACATGGTATATAAAAAGTTCTCTTTATCTTCTGATTATTCTACATGAAATGCTACACTATACATAGTGCATTGGTGCATGTATGCGACTTTGCAATAATATTTCTACTTTAGCGACATATTTTTCACGGTTCAATTGGACTGCCTGCAAGAAGTTGTAGAAATGGATCAAATGATTTTAATGAAAGTCTGCGGTTAAGGGTTTTTAGGGAGCTAAATCGACTGGACATATCCTTATCTTCAGGAAAATTGGGGCTCGCTTATTACCTTTTCCTTCTTCTTTTTTCTTTTTCTTTTTTCTTTATTTTTTTTCTTTTTTTGGTACAAATATACATGTCCCTTATTTTATCTTAAAGATTTTACTTTAAAGGTGTAGAAATATTTATTATTTTCGTATTATTATAATTTTTATGAGCCACTCTATAAGAAAAAATATTGGAGTGATTCCACACGACTTTCCGCACAATAAATAACTGATGTGTAAATAAATTAAAGTAAGAGGAGTCGTTAAATAAACAAAAGAAAAAAATTACAATAGAGTGTTTGAGTGTATTTTCACCCAAATAGTCTGTTGTTTAATTCAACGCTATTGCACTTCAAATAATTTGAGCCCATAGGTTATAATGATAAAAAATATTTCGTTGTGCCCCTGTAAAAATTTATAAGTGCTAGATTCACCAAAATCTATGCAGTTCATGCAACGGTGACCTACACTGAGAAAAAAAAAAAAAAAAAAAAAAATATATATATATATATATATATATATATATATATACTGCTTTCATCTAGAACGAATAAGTAGCCATTTTCTTAATCCCTAAACAAGAAATATAGATTTCTGAGTTATGCGTATAAAGTAAACAAATAACCTGAATTGACGAAATGATCGAGAATTTTCACTCTACACTTTTGATTGTGAAACATTATTATGAATATTATGAATATTCTGAATGATTTGTACTGTGAAAAATTCTCTTTGACTTATTAGAAATGAGTTATAAAGCAAAATTATAAGTTGCTGACTACTTAGAGAAAATTTGCCACCTAGGAAAAAGTTGTACTATCCAGTGGACACTTGCACATGTTGGTATAGAAGAGAACGGGGAAGCAGATAAGCTGGCGAAAGTGGCGAGGGACCTAAACTCGGAAATCTGCAGCACCGTAACTTTAGGAGACGCTAATGCAGTTGCTAAATACAGACTGAAAGAAAAACACATAAAAAAGGAACATCAACTGTGTGTTATCAATGCAGACAGGATGATTACCAAGACTATCTCCAGACTTAGAACCCAACACTTTGGTGGAATGACAATAAATACAGACGGCACCAGAACTTACAAACCATGTAGGAACTGCCTGGAGGAGGAACTCACCCCAGAACACATTTTCAACTGCCCGGCCATCATAAGAAGCTTACAGGTCATTGACGAATTTCCCTTTCAGGGAAATCTCTATAGTAACAAAATTGTGGACATTGCCAAGGCCGTGATTTTGGCGCATGGAATGATTTGACTTCAATTGGACACGACACCAACGAACCAACCATAAGTTGCTGAAACTCGCCTCTCGGGTTTGCATTTATTTACAGAGATTTTTAAATGAGATTGACCATCATAATATAGGAAAACAGTATAGAATTCTAATAGGGGTTTTTAGAATTTGCTAGCAAAAGAAGCTAGAATTTATAAGGATGTCATGGAATTATTTTTACTAGAGCCACAATTTAGATTCTAGATGCCAGTCACAGAATTTTTCTCAGTGATATAACACGCGCATATAAATTTTCAATTTATTCAAATTCAGCGTTTAGACGCGGTTACACTTTAAGTAATTTGAGCTCATACGCCATAATGATAAAGAATTTTTCTTTGTGTCCCTGTAAAAAAAAAAAAAAAAAAGAAAGAAAGAAAAAAAGAAAAAGAAAAGGAAAAAAGAAATATATATATACATATAAGTTCAAGATTTACCAAAATCTATACATCTTATAATAGTCATGCATGCATACACGTAAAACATTACGATATATATTCATTTCATGCATGAATACAATACCTTAGTACACGCAATAATTTTTAACACATTTCAACACGGTTGAAAAAAGTGTTAATGATTTCGGTTTGTCTGTCCGCGCTCTAACTCACGTAAATATTCATGGAATTTCTTGAAACTGATATATGTCATTTAAGTTCACTATCGAATGTTCCCTTATTGAAAATGGAATAAATACCACTACTGCTTTGTGTACAGAGACACCTGAAAGTATTCCAATGCATTGCGTACTATGAAAACTATTTCTAAAAACCATATTTTAATACCTTTATTTTGCACAAATCTTAGTGAAATTGAAATATGTTATTTAAGTTCACTATCGGATGTTTTCTATTGAAAAAGGAGTAAATTTCACCTCTGGTTTACGTACAGGGACACTCGAAAGTATTTCAAAGCATTGCGTTCCATGAGATATATTTTTGTAAGCTATATTTCAATAATTTTACTTTGCATAATTCTTACTTGTTAGTATGATTAGCATTAAAATTTATATTGTCACAAAAATATTCAGTTACATTAAGAACTATTATTGGAAATTTGCTAGAATTGAATTTTTGTTTATGTTAATTGTTTTTTAACACTTTCTAACAATTTTAAGTGTGAATATAATTTGAATTAGTGTATTTGTCAGTCCGACTGTCCGTCTGTCTGTCTCTCGTCTGCTCGCCTCTAGCGTCCGTAAATATTTTCAGAATTTCTTAAAAATGCTATATGTTAAATTCATACTATGGAATGTTTCCTATTTAAAATGGCGTTGATAGGCCCTGTCCTGTACAACTAGTTTTTGTACAAGAATACTCGAAAAATTGCCAATGCATTGCATTATACGAGAGACATTTTTGAAAATCTTATTTAAGTAACTTTTTACTGCAAAAAACATTAAAACAAAAATTGACATTAATTGTTAACATGCTAAAATAATGTTTTATATCGAATATGATATGTTTAACCTTCAGATTTACAGGGCTAAACTAAAATATTCTGATACATTAAGGAATGCATTTCCATTTGTGTTAAACATTTTTAACACTTTCTAACAATGGTTAAGAGTGATAATGAATTCAACTAGTCTATCTGTCTGCCATTCTGTCCTTCTGTCTGTTGTGTGATAACGTAGGCAATGAGCATTGAAGATTATGCTATACAACGAGCATGCACAGTTGGAAAGTGTTAATAATCAATGCGTACCGCATGATTTTTCTTTCTTATTTTCCCTTTATATAAAGTAACTAGAATTCAGTTACTGATAACACTCTAATTAATAACCATCTACTTGGTATTGAAAAATCTAATCTTTTATGATCAAAACCTTTTATAATTTTTTCAACAACACTCTTTCAATAAACAAACAAACAAACAAACAAAAAAAAAAAAAAAAAAAAAAAAACTTTACGTTAATCAGAAATCTTTTCTCAACAGAATTATTTTATAAATATAGCTACCTAAACGTAAAAAAATAAAATAAAAATAAAAATAAGTTGGTTTCGAAAAATGTAACTTTGTTTTAGTTCTTATCCACACAGAATTCTTTATCATTGAAAGAATTCGGATAATTTTTGGCAAAGTATCTACAGTAATCTCTTTCATTATTGCTTTGGAGCAAAATTGCTTTGAATTTTATAAAGTGTTAAAGATTTCTATTATGCAAAAGCATTGAAGCTATCCATTAGAATTAAGTCTGAGTGAGCTAAACCCCGAAATTCATCCCTGCTCTTTTGTTGAAATTTAGAAGTCATTAGGCTATTTTAAAACTCTTTAGTGAAGTAATCCGTTTTCAAGCCTAAATGAACATTTATTAATTCTAGTTTCGTGATGACTAATCTTGTAAATCCGAGTAGCTTATCACATATCTAACGGCTTCTACATGAATTTCGATCAAACGCAATTAAACTACGAATTCACCCTTAATCTTCTGATGAACAATGTTTAAATAAAAAATATTGAGAATTGCTGTGATTAAGATGCAAATTTCTTGCATAATAAAGCATGGCGTATAAGATTTTATTGAGATGTTGTAATGATAATGTATAAAATAAACGTATTAATAAAAATATTTTTATGCAACCTAAGTTAATCTTATGTTAATAACAATAAAAATTGTGAAATTTTTTCTGCAATTATTATTTTCTTAATTGATGTTAAAATTTTGTTATTTTTTCTGCCGATGTAAATTTTTACATTTCTTTACATTTCATTCAGTTTATCACACTTTCTTATAAACTAATTTAATTTGAAAGAAAATATAATTTTTTTTTTCTTTAATAGGTAAACCATCTAAATTGAATATATTAAGATAAATAAATTACAATATAAAATATACAGTATATTTAACTTTTTAATGCTTCTCTAGTCTACATTTGCCGTATATTTTTGTGTGAAGGGACTGCCGGCCCCTTAACCCCGTTTCATTATAATAAATATATTCAGAATAAAGGTTGTTTTTATATTTAAAAGTTTATTTTAAGTTATTCAGACAAATTTCATACACATCATTTCTTGAAACTTACCAATCCTGGTCAACCTTTTCAAATGGCGTACACATTTTATCTTCAAAATACCAAATTTGAATTTTCTTAATTTTTTTTTTAAATTATGTTGATAAAAGACATACGCGCATAATTTTCGCTAAAAATTTGATTTTCGTCTTCAAGAAACCTCAAAATGCGGAATTATAGCAAAAACTCAGCGTTGAAAATTGAACTTCAAAAAATAGTTGGTCTCTCATGTGGGCATTTCAGAGTAATTATCATTTCTAAGTAATTTTCCTTGACTTCGTAAAAATTCAAGTTCAGATCTTAGTAAAGATGTAAAATTTGGGAATATGCTGTATTTATGCATAATTATATGATCCTTGAGTTTTTGACGAGCCATAAATTTTCAATTCAACCTACTACTGTAATAAAGATTATGTATAATTATACTGAAATGAGTGTGGTTTTTGATGAGACTTCTTAAATTGCTTCTAATGATAAAATTATAAGCGAACTTGTTGATCATTACATATGAGATAGTAAAAAAAAAGGTCAATCGCAAAAGTGCAAAAGAACAACGATTTAGTAAGAAAAGATATTTTAACTTGTCTTAAACTTTTTAGGAAATCCTTGGTTAGGATTTTGAGATTCTTTCATTTAACACTCTGAATACTACGAAAATTATTGGCGATCTAAAAATGAATTGTGAGTGACGTTTCGGAAATGCTGTAAGCAAACCGCCGGGTATACCTTAGAATCATTAACATTTCATTAATTGATTTGTTCAAATCATCTGACTACATAAGAATGACGATGCTTAAATAGCTAATCAGATTAATACTATTTTTATCCAAAATAGTTGTGTCTAATAACTTGTAATAACTTGTAATAATCCAGAACGTCAAGTATTACTTGTACGCTGGTTCGCATAATAATAAGGACACTCATTTTTCTATATTAACTAAACACTGAACACTATTATTTAAACAAATATATTTTTTATTATTTCGAATTTCATTAATAGACTATATTTAAAAGTTTTATCGTTTTACTATCTTAAAAAACTTTAAATACGGTCAAAAAGATGATTTTTCAGATGTTCACTATTATAAGGACAGCTCGAATCTTAGTAATTTTTTTTTTTCAGTTATTCTTTAAATTAATATTTTATGGGGTCTCCTTTTAGGGTGAAACAGTCAGACATTCTCTCTGTTATATATATATATATATATATATACATTTTTTTTTTAATATTCAGTTTCAATACCATTTCATACAGCATAGATGATATTCTGAATACATTTAAACTATTTAAAATTGCTTTCCACTTGCATGCACTTTTCTAATATGATAAGTTAAGGTTTTTTTTTCAACTTTTAGGCCACGGGAAAGGCAAAAATACAGAAGTTTCTTTCTTCAAGCTATTTCCTATTGCTCTAGAAGTAGAGCAAAAATGTAAGTTTTGTTGAAAAAAATATTATTACTCCCCAAAATCTAACAAAAATCTGAGAATTCCACGTTTAAAATTTGCGGATATTCTCTTGATGTTCATAATAATAGAAAAAAATTACTAAATTCATTCTGCCTTCAGTAGAAACAGCTCCCCAGAGCACCCTAGATCCACCTTTAAAATGCCTGATTCATATCTGCCTTTAAAAAATCTGCTCTGCCTTTCGCTATCTTCAGATCGTGCCAGTAACTGTTAAAACCATTTGGTTAATCAAGAATAAAATGTTTTTCATCCGAAAATGCAACATTTTACCATTTAATATTGTGTTTATTCAACTTTAACACAGACGTCCTTTCCCCCATTAAATAATGCTTATATTTAATGGGGTTTATGCTTATATTTAATTACAGGTTTTTTATTCATTTTAACATATTATTAATTATTTTAAACATGCATAAATGTGGACCCCAACCTTTCGTTAAAAACTACGAGCAAATTCAGCAGCAGTCATTATGAGTAGAACAGTAAGAGGAATTATGAGTCTTCGATCTCTGTAAAACAACAATGATTTTGCATCAGATCTCTCTCCTATCGAACAAGCAGTTCAACGTTTGATCACATTTCCTTCAGCAATTTTAGATCTTCGAATTTCATTAGAAATTCGGCGGATTGAAATTATCCTTCCACTTGAAAAACACATTTATCATACTTCACCACAGGAACGTTCTTTTTTTCGAGGAATTATCAGTAATGTGCTTCCAAGAAAAATTGAAGGCTTATATATAAAATAATCTAGTCCGGTAGTTAACAAATTCGCATGTCAGCTCTAATTTATCCGCTAGTAAGTTAAATAAAACGAAAAAATCTTGATTGTCCCTATTATTATGAACATCTAAAAACATGGAGAAAAAAATATTTTGCATTTTTTTTTTTTTATTAATTTTGTTTCATATTTAAAGAAAAAAAAATTATAGCAGTTTTGGTTTTTAGAATACTAGATATATTAAGTGCACTTAGTATAATCTTGTTCACAATTATTTTTACATTAGTTATTTCAAAACATAAAGTGTCCTTATAAATAAGAGAAGGAGTGTATTCCTTGCGAGGAGAATCAAAATTCTGATGGAATACCGCTCAATATTATGACAGGACTCAGTTTAGGACGAACCTGTAGACTGTCGCTCATAACCCATTTCGCAACTCTAAGGCTATGTAAAATACTTTGAACCTCAACCTACACCAAAACGTCAATTTTTAGACGCAGTTGGTGTTTGGACTGTATTCCTACAGCATAAGCCGGAATTAGAATCTTGGCTGGAATGCATTGAATTCGTGTGTCATTTCTAAAAAACATAAATTTTCAGACCAAATTATTCGAAGAAAAGCCTCATATGAATAAATCTCGATATTCCTATCTGATTTTGAGTGAAAAAAATTCACATTCAGTTCCGCATTTACAGTTTCGGAGAATACGCCCCTGTGTTCGCTCCTAATTCTCACCCTCAAAATCAAATTCGCCGTAGTGGACGGATCTCTACGACTAGTCATGATGACATACCGTGCTGCCATTAGTGAAGAGGATACTCATAAATATTTTATTATTAATAGAAAACTAGGAATTCAACACATTAAAGGAATTCTGCACACTTCATTTGGTCAAAAACAAAGAATATAAGGAATCAGCTAAAAATAAGCTCATACAAAGCAAATAAAGTGTCAGATATCTTATTCAAAGCTACAAGAAATTACAGTAAGATGACAATTCATAATGTTTGAGTTAATTTTATCTTGTTTTAGAACAATTCTCTTGAAAGTTTCGTAGTATAAGGCATAGTAGACACCTGTAACACCAACTGATGACGCGAACCATATGTATGATTTAGGAAGCTTATTTTTAGAGTTCAAATTTAAAAGTTTTCCTGACAGGTACGCTTAAATGCTACGAATAAAGAACGTAAAATACATATTTGCTTGTTTGCCATTTATAAATCTTATTTTATTTGTTTGAGTTCGATCATTTTCGCTAAAATCAATGAAATTCACATGTAGATTCTTGTTTTTATTTCACGCGGTAATTTGACAAAACACGAGATTGTATCTGCCACAAAGATATGCGCTTTCTAAAGTCTGTTTTATACACCTTTTCCTTAGTCTCTACATTCTTAGAAACTTTCGTAAAAATCGGAGAGCTGACCGTTAAATTATACGGCCAACTCACATTTCGAGAAAAAAAATCCAAAAATTCGTATTTGTAACAAATTTATGCAAAATTCATGCCGAACTCCAAATTAACAAAGCCAATGTCGACTTGGATGTAGTCGAAGCTAAAGCAGAGGAAAAGCGTGCTATGGTGATAGCCTTAGAGTTTATCAACTATGGAGGAGAAGCAGAAGAAATAGCTGCCTCTGAGGCTATAGCAAAATTATTTTTTTATTGAAATAATTAATATATTTCTAAATAAGGGAGTTAATCCCAATTCTCGTTTTAAAGACTTTATAAAATTTGTACATGATTATCGTGCTAAGATTGCCTCAAAAATTCGGAGTATTAACCGTTTATTAAAAGTTGCTTCCTTCCTTTGAAAAAAAAAAAAAAAAAAAAAGGGACAAATTTACGGACATGACTTTATTTTTACGGTCAGTGACTCAAAAACTTTTTGCTGGGCATTGATCGCGGTCTAATGTACAAATTTTCTACAGTGTGGCGTAAAATGGCTAGTGTGATGAACGCTCGCCGTTGGGGAAGCGGCAGGCAGAAAGTACTCACAGCTAAAGCTTTTTATCTGGCTGTCAGGCTGTCACTCCGTTGGTCACTGGACTGCTTCGTAATCTGCGGTAGTCAATAGGTTGACTAGTGTTGAAATTTTTCGATAGAGGTGTTACCATCTTAACGGCAGAAGCTTCAAAAAAGCAAATGGAATGGTAAGGAAAACGGAATGAGCTCTCGAGAGCCTGGGCTGGTGGTGGGCATTCGCGTCGATCCAAAATTACCGTACGCTCACACAAAGAAATCAGGAGGTTAAAATCTTGTAATTGTGGAGGCTACGCAACTACGGTAGACAATGACATTTTACCTGAATAATGTATTTGTCTCAACTATGTACATTTGTACGTTTTTGGGCTATGAGCTGTTGGGCCACTGTAATATTAGAACCACGTAATGTCGCAGTTAAAAAAAGGCAAATTACCCAACATTTCGGTTAATGAGTCCTGTAGAAGCTGAGTATCAGGCTCCCGTTAATGTATTATGAATTTATTTATTTATTTATTTATATTTTAATATTGTACCAAGCACTAATGAACCACCGTAACTGATACCCAAAAATTTGAGAGACTATTAACAGGAACAAACCTGCATCTGGAATCCCATTCGCATTTACTGTTATTTTAGCGTGTTTTTTTTTTTTTCTATAACATAAAATAAAAGAAGTTTGGACCATAAATTTATTTATTTACTTTTTTATTTTCACCTATATTGCTACAAAATTTTTAATTACATAATTAAACATAAAATATTTTGAATACTTTAATAATCGTGGTATTTGAGAAGGTTTTCTAATTTTTATAGACAAAAACATTTGCAAGATTCATATTGTTAAAAACAAATAAGCTCAAAGTTAAATAAATACAAGAAAAGTCTTCAGCGTATAGAAGCCAAAGGGAACAAAGAAATTGCAGAGAGCTGTTTCAGTAGCATTGAGCATACTGTCATAAGTGTATACAAAAACGAAAAGAAAGTACTCTTATATATAAGAAGGGGTTCTACGATTGTTTGTCAATCGACAGAATTGAGCGGAATATGGGGGATTAGCCGATAGGAAATTAAGAAACAGCAGTTGTGCAAAATGTAGAAAAAATTAAGAAAGTGTGCAATGAATGTAAAATTTCCAACCATCAGTGCTTAATAAATCGAACTTAAAAACTGGAAAATCTAAACTGAAATTACAAACTAAAGAAATATTTTTTAATAAATCTTTATTAATAAATATATACCAGTTTTTCAAAAATTGTTAGAAAACGGTTCTGTAAATTATATGAAAATTGTAAATAAATTTTTAAAAACTTAAAAACTACGCTTTATGACATTTCTTTTAATAGGTTAAATCGATAGATTAAAACTATTTTCTATAAACTTCAATAATCAGAATTTTGCTGCATTTTGTTATAAAATTCTATTTTGGATCTTTCCCCCCTTTTTTTTTCTTTCTTTTAATAACGGAATCTTATTTCAAGAATAGTATCACCCCCTCCCTACCTTTTCTTCTTTCAAATGTTACATAAATCACCATTCAATACTTTTTCTTTTCAAAAAAGTTCTATTCGTGATGCAAAAAAAAAAAATTCCATCACATTCAATAATTCATCCACTCCGATTTACGATTAATAATTTCTTAATATGAATGAATGGAAAATAAACTCCGGATATCTGAAAATAATGGCTTGAAATTAAGCAAACAAGAAAATATCTAGGAAAAAAAAAATGAAAGAAAAAGATAGAATGACTAGTGAAGTAGCGCTCGGAAACGCTTTAACATCAGAAGACGGCTGAAAATTTTTATTGACTCCGTTTTCCCAGTACACACACTACTGTATCGATCTCTTTTCTCTTGTATCTGGGTCATACGAAGCGGGAGCGTCCTAGAGTACAGCGATGATCTGTTGGAATTCACGTGGTACTTTTACGCTCTTTTCAGTATGCGGAGCATGGCAGTTTTTGGAATACTAATGGTCCCTTTTGCCACTATGATCAATTCAGAATGGGATTCATAAAAGCCTAAGACATCTAGAGGCGATTCTTAGTTCTATTCTCTCTCGTTTTAGGCAGAGAATTTCTGATTCTTCGAAGCGTTCACGTAACATTTCATATTTATAAAAATGAATATTTTCAATTTTATATTGCGATATTTATGTACATATATATACATATATTTGTAATTTTAGTTATAGTATCTCAGCCATGAAATATTTGAGAAGAAAAAAAAAAGTTTCCCAGTAAAACCACTGGAAAACGTTATATGTTTTGAAGCTCCATTAAACTGTATAATAATTTATTTATTCATTCTAGTATCGCCAGGTGTCACTTTTTTTTCAAAGAAAAGCAAAGAGAAGTAATTGCCTTCTCTTAAACGAAATTAAATGGCAACACAACAGCGCCAGTTGTCCGCCAATATGCACCCAAATTAAAACAGCATTATAGTTTTACATAATGCTTATATCATATATCATGTTTGGTGCATTTATACACTGCAGAAGTTGTTTTAAATGGGCCTTGACTTAAATGGGGTGAATCACAATATAGCAGCATCACTTATTGGGTGATATATTCCAACTAGAAGTCTGCACGGGCCGGGCTTTAGGCCCGAGCCCGAGCCCGAGCCCGGCCCGGCACTAGGGCCGAATTTTTCTATTTGCTCTCGGGCCGGGCCGGGCTTAAATTTTTTTTGTAGGCTCAGGCCGGGCCGGGTTCGGGCTCAATATTTTTTGTGTGTACTCGGGCCGGGCCGGGCCGGGCCTGGAGGAAATTTTAAGCCCGAGCCTGGCCCGGCCCGGCCCGGCCCGAATCTTTTTCTAATTCCTCGTTAATCAATGAAAAAGGAAGATGATAAAATACTTTTTCAGTCATTTATTTCACATAATTTTACAGTCTGGTATGTCACATAAAATTTTATTTTGTTAAAAGGTGTCTGTAACTACAATTTAATTGTCTATCAGCTTGTCTGTTCGCGATCTGATTTTCCGAAAATATTTTAAACATGTCTCCGAAATTAATATATTTCATTTAAAGTAATATTAGATGATTTCTAATTCAAAATAATAAGTTGTTACTACCAGTTTGCGTACATGTAACAAACAAAAGAAATTAGATACGTTACTGTATATAAGGCTTTGTTTTCTATGGTCTGTAGTGTTTAGGTGGTATGAAGGCTATAAAAATCCTTCCGTTGTAACTTTTCCTCTAAGGCTTCTTTTTTTTTTCTCCGGGGCACTGAATGAAAGTAGCATCAATTTTAGAATGTGCAAAAGCATCTTTTATTTTGAATATGGTTGGATTAGCATTAAAGTTTTGTTTGCTGGATCACATGAAAGATTTGGATACATTACGGTATATAACAGGAAGTGGTTGAAAGTGTATTTTTAGTACTATTAACCATTTTAAATATCTTCCTATATTGTTTGAGGAATGCTAATATTTTCGATTTGACTTTATGTCTGTCTTTGTGCGTTCTGTACCTCTGTAATAATGGAATACCGTTTATATATAAATATCTTGTAAACATTCAGCAGTTTTGTTAAAGAACATTCTATTGCTTAGCTATATAAAACCTCTGTAAAACACATACTAAAAATCTTTTTCGTAGAAAGGCGTTTTTTTTTTTTTTTTTTTTTTTTTTTTTGTAATTTTACATATTTTTGAATCGGGCCGGGCCGGGCCTGGGCCGAATTTTTCGATTTCATACCGGGCCGGGCCGGGTAAGCAAAACATTCCAACGGGCCGGGCTTGGCCCGGGCCTCAAAATTCCGGCCCGTGCAGACCTCTAATTCCAACAGCTAATCAGCCCCAATTTAAATCAAGGTTTAACTAGTTATCAATCGTACTTAAATTCAGCCCATTGGTCCATGAGATACTAGAAAATTGCCCTAATACATCCTACACACACGGATAATTAGTCATTTTCTAAAAATGAGTGAATCATGTTTAGGATATCTCAAAACATGTAAATTCGTCTAAAACCGTAAATTGAAAAAAATTCGAATCTTATACTTTCTTCATATATTTGCAGAAGATATAGTAATAAATCCACTCATTTAAAAATAGGAATCAATTTCAGTTAGTTGAAATGCATTATGTTTTAGCTAAAATCTGTGTCTTCAAAATTAGAGCTGACGTAAATCACAAAAAAAAAAAAAAAAAAAAAAAAGACGTTATATCATAAATAAATTGAAAAAAAAAAAAAAGAACTTTCATAAATCAAATCTTTTTTTTATTTTGCGTATATTATGTACAATAGTATAAAACTTCGATCTAACACTCACTAACTCACAATCATTTTTACCACTCTAATGGCCGTTACCTCTTAGAATGAAAAATCTGTAGCCGTGATAGTTCAAAGAATGCTACATATATACAAATTACTGTGTGCATGGTTTTATTTGAATTTTAAATTTTTGCCAGATTTAACAACTTTCTTCTTTAGGAATTTTTTAATACAAAAGAGAATGTGCTCCGGTAATTGACACTTTTAGAGCAATTTCTGATGTTTTTAATGTTTTAGTCATCAGAAACTATTTTTAGAAATTTTAAGTTAATATATATGTCATGAAAGACTTTCAGAACCACATATATGTTAAAATATATACATTTGATAATAATTATTTTTTTAAATGAATTTTTATTTTTCATCCATTCAATGTTCCAGTTATTGACACTGCCAGTTTTTCATTTTATCAGTAATTGACCCCTATGCTCCAGTGTTTGACACTGCTAGTTATTCATTTTACCAGTTATTGGCACCCTATGCTCCAGTGTTTGACATACAATGTTAAAATTCTTATATGTAAAACACTTGCTTTTATTTTTTTAATTACTTATTAATTATTTCGGGGAAGGTATCAATTACTGGAGCCCCTACTCTGTGTATAAAGTGAAAAAAGTGCGTAAAAAATAAAAGTATTTTAAATTACCGTCTTGACATAGTAAGAAAATAATTTTTATATTCTGCAAATCTGGCGAATCATATCTTTCGAATGATACCACTTTCAACCCTCTACACCCATAATTAATATGTTAAAAGTGTACCACAAATTTCATGCCTGCCTATTAATATATAGATTTTTGTGACTCAATGACAATAATTACCATCTTTATAAAATAAAATAAAATATTGAGAAGTTCAACACAGACCTTTTACTGTATTAAAACAGGCAAAACTATTTCGAATTCATAAAATATTGTTTAATTTTTTAATCTATTGATTTTTTAACTTTATGTTATAGTAAGAATAACATTCATATTAAAAAAGTAAAATAATTGAAGAAGAGAAATATATAAATACTAGTATATAAACCCGTCAAAATGACGGAATGTAAAATCAATTAAGGTACTGAATCAACGAAGGCTTTGCCTGCTTCGCTGGTCACTATATATAAAGGAAACTCTTTTCTATATCGCTTTATAAAAAAAAAAAAAAAAAGAAAAAAAAAGAAATTGCTGAAAAATCCACTTTCTCCATTTACATATTTTCATTTTTTCATACGCATGAGCAAATTTAATATTTTACAATTTTTTATTTTTCGAGTGAAAGCATAATTCATTTTATGCTTAAAAAAAAAAAAAAAAAAAACTGGTAAATTTTTTTGGCAACAATTATAAATTTAAATGTCCAATTTTCAAGTTATTACCAGGTTATTATTTTCATATTTTAATTAATTTTAAAAAATCTAATCAAAGATTCGTTACAAATAATGTACCAAATGAAAGATGCAATTTTTCTGAATCCGTCGAACTAAACAGCTTACCGATTGGACAATTAGATTTTTTAAAAATTAAATAAAGTATGAAAGGCAACTTGCTATATAGATGAGTACGAACCGGAATCGCTACCTCTCTTGCAAATAATATAAATACATACTTTTTTTCTGATTCAATCAGATGAAAAATTAGCGCTATGGGATGAATATTTCACAGTTATAAACGCACTCCTATTTCCCGACTTTGAATGAAAGCCGACTTAAATTCCAATAGAGTAAGTCTATTTTGCAAGACGGCATGTTATGTGAGAGATATACATATATTCATTACTCTAAATAAACCCTCACTTCCCTGAACTATTTGAAAAAAAAAAAAAAATTCCTAATATTATTGTATCTCAAAAAGATTTTTAACCTTAATTTACGATCAAATATTGTTTGGAAAAATATACTGTATTTCATTACCATGTTTATTAATTAATTATTAAAGGCACATTAAAAGAAAAAAAAAAAAAAAAAAAAAAGAAAAGAGAAGAAGTAGCATCGCTTGTGCTCGCATAACAACTCCCTATAGTTTTAACATAAGGAATTATTCCTACAGTAGCTATTACTTCTATAAAATTCAAACTCTATAACAAAATGCAACCAACATCGTTGCTTTCTTTATTCTATTCTGTTTATTAAAACAATTTTTATAGATGGCACACGCACCACATAAACTTTAAATTTTACATCTACTTTTTAAGACAGCCCGCGAATGTTTTATATAAAAATTAAATCATTAAATTAATTTTTTTACTTATTTTTATTTCATTTTGCACGCGCACTTTTTATTTCCTAATTCAAAATTAAAAAAAAAAAAAAAAAAAAAAAAAAAAAAAGAAAGAAAACTATTTCGATAGTGTTTGTTTCGATACTGATTATTATTAATTTTCTTTTCTTTTCTTTTTCTTAAAAAAAAAAAAAAAAAAAAAACATGATTTTGATGAAATTCTGGCAAAATTTAGTTTAGGATAGAGGACTGTTAGCTTTTTTTATTTTTTATTTTTCAAATCGGTTTCAAATTATTCAATTGTATTTTCGATAGATTTTAGATTTCGTTAAATGTCCAACTATCGAAAAATGACATCGCAAAAATCCTAGATTGAGACTAGTAGTCATCAGTCCTAATAAACAAAAAATAAATGCAAAATATTTTTGTTTGATATCTTTTTTAATTTAATTATTAATGAATATAGTATAAAATAATGTTTTTAATATCTAAGTATAACTGAGTGTTTTTTTCAATTTTCATTAGGAGACTTTCAGATATTTGTATAGGGTCTTACTTACATAAGATTTCATTCATAATAAGATTAGAAAAAGAAATCATGCGTTATTTTTAAAGTATACATGTATTTTCTGTCTAAAAATGGATTCCGATTAATATTTTACAACTACCCCCGTAGAAAAATTTCGTTTGAATAGCATCCTATTTGTACTTAAAGGTGAACCAGGGAATAGAATAAATGTAAATTTTCTTAAACTTAACGAATAAAATAAATATTATCATTTTTTCCATTTTCTACTTGCACACGTTTAATTAAGTTTAAATTTAATATTTAGTTAAATTTCTGATACGATGGTTCTTTACACACCTTTTTGAGACAAAAATGGAATATATCCGGATCATTCCACTGCGTTCAAAGAGGAAAAAGTTTGTAAAAAGGTCTTCTTCGGTAGTTGTCAATGGCGATCGGTAGCCTATACAAATCAATGAAATATCACATTTTATTGATTTGTAGGAAGCCAATGATAGAATTTTTTATTGCTGTGTATTATGCGTTTCTAGTAAGGTATTTCTTTCAGAAGCTTCTTTTGGTCTTATGTTCACACATACTTCATGGCCGAAATCTCCACAATGCAGAAAGCAAAGAGAAACAGAGACTAATTATTAACGGGTACGAAGGGAGAGTCGTAAAGTTTTAACTATTAATCAGAAATAACCGAAATATCTGTATAAAAGAATGAGGGTGGTTCAGTGGTTCAAGTTAAGATGCCTCTTCACTCATCCTCAGAAGCCAGAGCCGATGTTATTCTATGGAGAATTTCGCCCCATTATAACATATTAACTGATATATATATTTAAATTTCGTTTTCACATTCAGAAACTTCACAACTACTAAACAATTTATCGCTTTCTAAAAATTATTTTTTTAAAATTTTATTTTCAGGTTGTAAAATGCGAATTTTCACAATGGGAAATTTTTCATTCTTGAGCTTAAAAATAATATCTTAAAAATAAAAAAAAATCAATTTTTAGGAAGCGATAAATTGTTTAATAGTTGTGAATTTTTGGAAAGTGAACACGGAATCTAAAAATATGTATTAGTTAATAAATTATAATGGGGCAAAATTTCCCAAAGAATAACATTGGCTTCGACTTTCGGAAACGATAGGTAGAGAGTCCCCTTGTCAAAGTCTACTCTTCTCTACCAAAATACATAAAATTCGTTAATGCCGTTGTTACTGTTCTGCATGTGCTGAAACTCAATTGCAGTACAGTGACAGTGATGAATAATTAAAATGGGTCATGAGTAATTAAAAAATGGTTTGCAACGATTAATATACATATAATTTTCTTTTAACCTAATGTATATTGATGGGGCATGAAAATAATTACAATGTTTAACTTAAAATAATTGGTACAGTGAAATTACTTTTTATTATGAGAAAAGTTGAGATGGAGTTCGGTAATTTTAATAAATTTACTGAAGAATATTTGCTATACTTGTATCATTCAATAAAAGTTTTTTTTTAAACTGTTACAAGATAAAAGCGAATATATATCTATATCTATATCTATCTATCTATCTATCTATCTATCTATATATATATATATATATATGTATATAAATAGAATAAGTTTACATTTTTTAAAAATTACTGTTTTAAATACTCTGCAATTTAAAATAATTTTAATTCTTCTTTTTCTTTTGTTCTTAGCACTGTTCTTGTTATTTAATTTTCGTTCTGGTTTTCAGTTTGTAGAATTATTATTATAGATTTTCAGACCTAATGTGCTTTTAATATTTTACATTGAGTAAATAAGACTGATGATATCTTCGGTTCGTTTGTCTGATTGCGGGTGCTCGAATTTCCTGAACTATTTTTTAGAATGCCTCGAAATTGTGTTATTTAGGTACTTTATAACACGTTTCTTATCGAAAATGGTACAAATAGCACTACCGGTTTGTATACAGATAATTATAAAAGAAGTCGGGTGCATGGTGGTCTGTGACAATGATTTTTTAAAGCTTATTTTAATATATTTATACTAAGACAGTAACCAGAAAAAATTTCCTGAGGTGTTTTAAACTGTAGTACATGATGTTACTGTGAGTATAACTCAAGAATTTTCGACAAATTTGTAAATTTCGGGGGAGGGAGGAAGGGAGGTTGAACATAGAGCGAAATTAGAATATTCCATATAAATAATTTTAAAAAAAGCATGTTTTATATGGAATATAATATGATTAGCATTATTATTATTTTTTTTTTTTTACGAGTCTACGCAAAATTATTTAGAAGCATTTTAGGTTATCTATATATATAAACTGCTAGGAGATTTCCTTGGACTTTGTCTGTGTGCGGACTTACCGAGAAAACCAACACAAACAACGGAAAAAGGGGAAAATAAATTAGAAATATCAGACGTATCGTTACAAATAACGTACCGAATGAAAGGGGCGATTTTTCTGAATCCAACGGAGTTAAAAGCTTATCGATCAGATAATTAGATTTTTTAAAATTAACTAAAGTATGAAAATAATAACCATAAAATATTAAATTTGCTCATGCTTATGAAAAAATTACGCCTTTATGATTTTAAAATAAAATAATAATAACAAAAATCTAGCATAATTTTTCGGAATTTTGTTTCATAACTTTTTTAATGTACCTTATTTATTTATTTATTTATTTTTTTGTTTAAATAGTATGTTTTTGGCAGGAATCACGCTTGGCATGAAAGCCAATTCAGCGTTATATTAAAGAGCTTTAGTTAATCCTGGGTAATTTTTAAAATTTTGATGCTGAAGTAGGTCGGACATTTTTCGCCAAGGAGTCTACTTTCGCGAAAGAAACTTTAAGCCAAGTAGCGCATCAAAAATATAAATAAACTGAAAAATATTGAAAAATAGAAAAGAAAAGAAAGAAACAGAAAAAATAATCGCACAAATTATGTATTTTTGTCTAAAATAGCGATAAAAATTCAAAAGTTGCCAAGGGAAGCTATATTAAGCCTGTACTATGATCAGGTTTATACATTTAATTAAATAATTATTTATTTTTTTATATATATAAACTAGTATTAACAAACTCAACTACTGTTATAACCACCAAAAAATGTCTCATGCGATAGACGTAGCCGATCATAGCATATTGCAATATTACGTTTGGCGTGAAATTGGCTTGAAATTTTATGGTTGATCGAATAAATCAAATAAATATAGAAAATAACGTGAAAGAATCTGTTCGGAGATCTTTTTAGTGATAAGTTCTGCTACTTTCATTGTTTTCATGAATTAAAAAATGATTTCGTTAACAAAATTTGATTTATTGGCACGCAAACATCATCAGGCCGAGTTTTGTACATTTCGAGTTTGATTTTGAAATTTTTCCGGCTTTCGGAATTCGGTTCGTTCCCGAACCGGGGCTTTTCTAGTAAATGATATTTCACGTCGTGCAGTTTCATTTTTACATTATAAGGATTTCTTATCACGTTAAAATATGCTATATGATGCTGATGAAATTTTAGATTATATACAGAAGTAGACAAAAGCAGTCCATTCTGTGTTTTTACACTTCTTCCATAACCAAAAAACAAAATAAACGTGTCATGTAAAATAATACATGATTAAACAAGGTGATGGATCAGTACAGTTGGAAAGCGTTTTATAAGCGACGGAAACTCTGTGGTTTATCTTTCTTGCTTCATTAAAATGTTTAACTTAATACGAATACACCAATTAGCATTCATTTTTTAAATAAAGTCATTGGATATTATGTAATTATAGAAATTTTAAGTGTATTAAATGTGTAAGAAAAGGAATAATTTTTATCCTCAGCCTTAGCAAAATCCTCTTTTTATTTCTTAAAAAAAAAAAAAAAACTGTTTGAAACATTTTATAATTACATTACTCTAGTCAGCACTTCACAACAAATGTAAACTTACATAATTTTTAATTATAAAAAAAAAAATTGTTTACTTAATTACACTACTTGAAATTTATCTGCTCGTTAATTATTAGTTTTCCCATATTTATACATCCTCAAGTACCTTGATTGATTTTTCTAAACTTTTTTTTCTAGTAAATAAACTTTACTAATAAGCATTTTTGATGAAAGACGTTCCCTTAAGTCATTTCCTGGCAATATGCCAAATCGAATTGCTTTTTGCATTTTATTTTCACTCTTTTCTAAAGAAAAGGGAAATAGTTTTTAACATTGTTATCCAAATCTATTAAGTTTCGACGCTTCTCAAATTATAACTCCACAAACAAATCCGAAGCCATTTGTGGATCATTTTTATGTTTCTAATTTTTGTTTTGTTAAGAGAAATTTTTTTTTTGTTCCATAATTGTTGGAATAGATAAAAAAAAAAGTTATGGATTTTTTGCTCCATTAAGATATTGTCTTATTAAATGAAACGATTTCTCCCATATTATACTTCAAAGGAATTTTGAGTATTTTATTATTTTTTTTATCGGAATTTTGCGGAAAAGTATTTATAATATATTTAATGTGGAAAAATGATTTTTTTTATGTCTGTATTATTAAAAAGATTGTAAATGAATTTTTAGTGATTTAATTGCATTAGATATTTAGAGAAAATAAATGAAGCGAAATGAAAAAGGATGAAAGGAAATTATAATCTATTCTTTAGAAGTTGTTTTTAAAATACATTTATTTGAATTAATTACTTAATAATTTTCTTTCTTTAATCTTATTCCTTTCTATTTCGTCTCATTTTTTAAATTATTTATAATTTATCATTCATCAAAGCTCACAATTGCTGTGTAATTACAGATCCAGATGATTTTTAATATTTTCCAACAAAATTAAAAAGTGTGTATGAATTCAGTTTGTCTGTCTGCCCGTTTTTCCACGCTCTAGTTTCTGATTTATAATGTTAATATTTCCTATTGAAAATGGTATAAATAGCACGATTGACATGAAATTTTATTCAGCAACACTCAAAAGGACTCCAGTGCAATGCGTTCTATCAGAGGTACTTCTATAATACATATATTAATACCTTAGCGGTGCACAAAATATAATGAAATAGACATTTATTATTTATATGCCCAAGAATAGTTTTTTTTTTTTTTTTTTTATTGGTAATCGTAAGATTAACATGAAGGTTTACTGGCCACACAAAAATATTCGTATACATTAAAGGCTGTAATTATAATTTTCAGAAATTATACTTCCAGTTTTGTTAAGCAGTTCTAGCACTTTACAAAAATGTTTAAGAGTGATTATAACTTTCATTAGTTTATCTGTCTGTCCGTTTATGACTACAATTAATCTACCTTTCCGCTTGTTTATGCTCTGATTTCTATTAACATTTATAAAATTCCTTGAAATAATTATATATGTTATTTAAATTCCCTATAGCATGTAAAAATAGTAACAATAGCGCAACTGGTTGGTGAACAGGGACTAAAATAATAATAATAATAATAATAATAATAATAAATAAATAATAAATAAATAAATAAATAAATAAATTAAAATAAATGAATAAAAAAAAAAAAAAAATAGCATCGCTTGTGCTCGCATAACAATTCCCTATAGTTTTAAGATATTACTTCTATAAAATTCAAAAATTGAAACTATATAACAAAATGCAACCAACATCGTTGCTTTCTTTATTTTATTCCATTTCTTAAAACAATTTTTATAGATGCCACACGCACCACGCTTTTTAAGATAGCACGCGATCATGTTCTATATAAAAATTAAATCATTAAATTCATTTTTTTACTTATTTTTATTTCATTTTGCACGCGCATTTTTTATTTTCTAATTCAGAATTCTTAAAAAAAAAAAAAAACTTTATAGTGTTTGTTTAGATACTGATTATTATTAATTAATTTTCTTTTCTTTTTCTTTCAAAAAAAAAAAAAAAAAAGATTTTGATGAAATTCTGGCAAAAGCAGAATTTAGTTTAGGACGGAGGGCTATTAGTTTTTTTTTTTTTTTTTTTTATTATAACATCGCTTTCAAATTATTCAATTATATTTTCGATACATTTTAGAGTTCGACATCTTTAAGATAAAAATATCCATCAAAATGGACGTTTATGCAAAATTTTGTCCTATTCTTCCATGTAAAAAAAAAAAAAAAAAAAAAAAAAAATCGCAAATTTTGAATAATTTACGAAGTTTACAAAGTAGAGTTTTCCTAATTAATGACGCTTATGCCACTATTCTAAAGGATATTTTTGAAAGAGGTCCGACATCTTTACGATAGAAATATCACTGAAAATGAACATTTAAGCGGAATTTTAACCTATTTTGCCAAATTAACAAAATCTTAAATTTCGGATGCCTTACGAAATTTTCAACGTAGAGTGTTCATCATAGTTAATGAATTCATGTCAGCTTCATAACCGATATTTAAAAGCTGGTCTGACATCTTTAAGATAAAAATATTTCTTTTAATGCACGTTTAAGCGAAATTTTGCCCTATTCTCCCATGTTAAGAAAATCGTAAATTTCAAATAACTTATGAAGTTTTTAAATCAGAATGTTGCAAATCAATAGGGTTCTTACCAGTATCATAAGTGATATATTTAAAAACTAGTCCGACCTCTCTGCCATTATTTGTTCTTGAAACACCGTGTACACCGTTAACAGACTTACACTCTAGTAGACTGACAGCCTACAGACGGCAAGAATATTGATTTTGTTATTTTCGGATTCCTCACAATTCAAAGCGTGCAAATATGTATTTATATACATATAGAACGAGATCGAAAATTTTCACGATCTCCTAAGTTCCCTACATCTATAGTATGATGGACAACTAAAACTAATGGAGTTTGGTTTACTTCACTTTTCACTTTTCAGACTTTCCGGCAGGCACTACCTGATTTTTTTTTCACTCAGCGTCGATCTTGAACTTATTTGCAATTGTAACGGATGAATTTTGTCAGTCCATTAGTTCAGCTAGTAAGAGCTGATTTCTGAAACAGAAGGTTTTGTGTTTGAATCTTAGTTAAAGCATAGATCATTTCTCAAGTCCTCATACGTGTGTGGAAAATTGTGCATTGCTATCTATTAAATTTGTATAATACTTGTCTTTCGAGATAACACTTGTTGAAACAATAAATTCTTTGGTCACTTTTAGAACGTAATTTTTCATTTAAAAAAAAAAAAAAAAAAAAAAAAAAAAAGAACTGTGAAATTATTGCAATTATATTTTATAGCACACTGAAAAAAAAAAAAAAAAAAAAAAACATAGAACAGCGAAACGGAACTACTTTTAACAACACCCTGTGCATCTTACGTAGAGAATTTCCCCTGTGTAATAATTTTTTTTTAGAATAGAGAATTTAGAAATCCAAATTATTTTTCCAAACAAAAGGCAATAAAGACACAAATAAAATAAATTTATAGCAATAAAGGAAATCAATATATATATTTTTTATTTAACATAAATAACATGCTTAACACAGTGTTTTAATATTCCATGAGGAAACATTAGGAACACTTCATGTATTCGGCCACAACTTCTTCAAAGGTTTCAGTGGAAACATTTTTAAAAATACAAATAATTTGTTAAAAATATACTCAATTTAGCTCGAATGGAAATATCTTAATTACATTCAAAGATTCTAATTTTATAACATACATTTGAAATTCATTTTATTGTAAGTAAATATCTTAAGAAATTAGAAGGATTGAAATTTACCATTCGTATGAGGGAAGCATTTCACATTAGAGTCTTCAAACATTATTGATCGTGAAAGGCCACTTCCTTGTAAATCTAAACTCTTCAACTGACGTATGCATATGAAAATAGGATCAATAATTTAGTAAATAAAAAGACTTAGAAGTTCATCTCTCTACAACGTCATTGACTGTTGAAAAAGATATAATTAACCTTCTACTATACATAGCAGAAGAGGCACTAGTAAACAAATTTTTCAAAAGGAAATTTTTATAAAGTGAATGCAGTGTTGATGCCATAATTTTATTAATTAAATCTTTCAGTGGGGTGTTAAATTACAGAATTAAAAAAAAAAAAAAAAATTGAAAAGTAATTTAAATATTAAAGGAAAACAAAAACCGCAGCACTAATATATTTATTGAGGGCAAAGTTTTACTGCTATTCATAAAATGTGAGCTACTTTAAAGTAAAAATTATATTCATTTGTACATTACATGAAATTATGCATTGAAATTGCATACATATTATCATAAAAAAAAATCTTATAAAATTTTTTAACGTCAATTCATTTGATGGTAACGAATATATTATCCTAAAAAGAAAGAAAGAATTTTTTTTTTTTTTTTTTTTTCAAAATTTAAGTGATTTCTTTTAATGTCTTTCTTTATATCTTTTAGTTTGCAGTAAGAATATTACACAAAATCATTCTCGTGGAAGAATAGGCATTAGATAATGTTATTTACCATCTTTTTTTTTTTTTTTTTTTTTTTTTTTTTCTCTTTTTTTTTTTTTACCAAATTAACACATTAATGATAATTTATTAACATCATATGCTTAATTATTATGCTATCAATTGTAAGCTAAACATATTTCATTTTAAATTTAGTTTAGAAAAACTTAAATAATAACAATAATGATAATAATAAATAATAAATAAAAAATAACAATAATAATAATAATAATAAAATCCACTATCGAATTCAGTTTAAAATCTAGTAAAAGGTATAGCATTTTTTATAACATTCAAAAGCAGATAAATAATAAGTATATTTTACTATATGTATTTTCAAGATAGCATCTTTTTCACATTAAACAAACTAAAAATATATTTAAAGCATTTTCTTATTTTCATCAAATCTTTGAACAACAATATCTAATTATAGGGATATCATTCGATATCCCTAATCTCTCTCTCTCTCTCTCTCTCTCTCTCTCTCTTGATTTTGACTTGCATTCTAGGACGGAATTAAACAAAAGCATTGTTATTTCTGTATGTTTAAAAGTGGAATTAATCTTTTTTAAGATTGTCCAGAAAAAAGCCAGATGGCAATTACACTAATTAAGATATTTTAACAGAGCTTGATACACAGCTAAAAATAAAGTTTAATGCACCCCCCCCCCCAAAAAAAAAAAAAAAAAAAAAAAAAAACTCTATTGAGTTTTTTATCATATATTTTTCTACTGAGTTCCTCATCATATATATATTGCCCTCTTATATTTCTGGCATATGGCATGCTTAAAAAAGGTTCCTTTTCAATTACATTCACGCCAGCATTATAAATGATATTTTAAATCTGATTCGACTTTATTACGATCAAGATAATCCTCATAATACAAGTTTACATGAAATTTTGCCTTATTCCCCCGTGCTAAGAAAATATTAAATTTTGAATAACTTACGAAATTGGAATATTGAAAATCAGTAAGGTTCTTGCCAGAGTCATAAATGGCATTTAAGAAAATGGTCCAATCTTTTTACGATCATTTGTTGATGAGATAATGTCTACGTAGACTAACGAACTAACAAACTGACTAACGTACAGACGGACACCATTCCAATTTTGTGATGTTTGGATTCCTAAAACCTGAAAACGAATCAAAAGTCAAAAAACAGAGAGCGACAAATTTCAAGAATTTCTAAGCCCTCCATACCTACACTATGATGATGAACTAAACTTGGTGGTAATTTAACTGCAAAAATATTTTAAGAAAATTGGTTCTATGTTTTAGCATTTTAGTAAGACCAATTTAGCAATAAGTGCTACTAAATTGACGAGATTTTACACGAATTCTTTAAAATGTAAGTTGTAGGTAAATTATCCTTTTCTTTTGGATAAACGTTAAATTTCATTTTTAATAGTGTTTATATCGTTACTAAATATTGATAAAGCGGATTAATATTCCTATTAAAAATTTATAATGTACAAAAATATTTAAAAATAAATATATTTAATGCACATTTTTTTCATTTTAATTAACATTTTTATAAAATATTCCCTAAATTAATTCATCTGAATAAAAGTTGATATTTCATCAATTTTAAAATAGCGATGATTTTAAGAAGAAAAAAAAAACTTTAAAAAGATTATTTTGTAAAAAAAGCTAAAAAAAAGAGTTAATTAAAGTCAATTTATTTGAATTCATTAAATATAATTAAAAAATATCAGAGGAAAAAAAGTATTTCAGGTTAAAAAAGTTAAGGTTATTAAAAACGAGTCTTTCATCTCGTATTTAGTTAAGCGTAAATGAAATGAATTTTATTTTAATTAAATAATATTTTATCAATATCTTTTTTAATTGAAACTTAAAATCCATTTATGTCACTAATAAAAATGGGATAGAAACATACTATTATTAAATCATTTTAATTTTAATTTTAAGGAATATTAATTTTATTATTGTACTATTTAAAATAACTTTCGAATAACCTAAAAAAAACTAATTTCCCCAGTCAAAATAATTACATACTTATATAAAATTTTGTTGCGTGATCTTACAAATAAAACTTGTTTAAATGAATAGCTGTGTAATATTAAACAGGTTTAAAGATTCCAAAAATTTCCCAGGTAATTTTGTTAAGAAGATTAAAACTTCTGAAAGATAATTAATTAGTTGAATCTGTTTAATTAATAATACTAGTGAAATGGTTAAACGAATATTTAAGTAGATAACACGCATATTTAAAATTGTATTTTTGCGGTTAAATAGGATATTACATTGGCAGTAAAAGGGACGTTTTCTGGATGAAATAAAATCTAAATTTTGTCAATTGCGATAAAAATGTTTTATAAATTGATTGTTAAATTATATATATATATATATATATATATATATATATATATCTTCTTCTTCTTCTTTTTATTTAAGTTTTATCATAGTGAGACTTGTCCAGTAATTGCAGTACTTAAATACTAGTTTAAAAACAAAACAAAAGAATAGTTAACGCTTTTAGATAAGTGAATTCTTCATTTTTCTAAAGCAACAGTTAATTGTATTTTGATATTTATTTGAAAATATTCTACGATATTTTAGTATACTCATAATATATGGCCTTATCCCCTAAAAGTAACTCCTATTCTAAAGATAAGCCCATCGCACTAATTTTTAAGGTGTTGTTTATATTAAAAATTTGATAAAAGTAAATTAAGTTATAAAATAAATAAATGACAACATATTATTCTTATATGACGAGAGTCTGAGCTTTATATTATAAAAACAATTTTTCTTGGATACTGACATATTAAAAACTATCACTAAAAATTAGATTTTTACTGCAGAGATATCAAAAGACTTTATATTTAAGAAGATAACATCTGATTGAAATTTATTGAGAATTGCTTTTAGCTAATTTTGGTGTCACAGATAACTAAAGCATTAGAATGCACTGTGAAATCATTTTATTATTAAATTACCAATATTTTACATCTAAAAATACTATCAGTTCTTTAGGGATGTGCATATGCTATATTTTGTAACCCTTATTTTATTCATTGTACTGCTCATAAATACCATTAATCAGACTTCAAACATGAAGACATGAATAAATATACGTTTAAAAAAAGTTTCAACAGGAATAATGGAATACGTGTATTGACAGCAATGAAAACAGTACATGTATCGTAATTTCAATTGACGCTGAGTGTATTATAAAATATGAGATCCATAGAGAAGTGTACACGTACAGTGAAACATTGTGTTGCCACAAAGTAGCAGTGTATATGCCACGTTTTTACTTAAAAAGCACATTATATAAATCTTACGGAGTGATTGATGCATATTTATATTTAAAATAATAGATATGCCATATTTAAACATTTACTTCATTATAGAAATACTGTACATAGGTTTAAAATGACCCACGTACCGTGTATTATTTACTTACTTACATATACACAAACATATACATATATATTCAAAATTTATCACTTTCTTACAGTGTATATAAGGAAACATATTTAAGTATCTAAGTTATTATTATTTTATAATTTATATATCATGCGTACGTTTGCGTATATATCTATCTGCTTCCCTCTTTCACACTCTATTATATCCCTCTATGTAATATATATATATATATATAAAATCTGACATAATATGGTGTAATTAGACAGGAAAATTTAGCACTAATGTAACGAAAAAAAATTACTGTGTATATGAGTAGAAAAAGAAAACTGACAGAATAATTGATAATAAATTCCCGAAAGACATATAGATCTTCATCAGGAGAGCTTCCATATGTAGGAAATAATGGTTGAAGAAGTTTCTGATGGTTGTTCGATATAACATCTAAAAATGAACAACCAAGCTCCCAACTTCTTACAACGAAAAAAAAAAAAAAAAAAAGAAAAGAAAAAAGAAAAACTGCAAAGTAAGGTAATTCTTTTTGTACCAGTAATGATTATTAGTTCCCCATCATACTAAAGGTATGGGGAACTTAGGTAATCAGGAAATTTTTCTACCTCGGTTTTGTGACTTTTTTACACGTTTCCAGGTGTGAGGAATCTAAAACTATCAAAATGGGTATGGTGTCCGTCTGTAGGATGTCTCTTAGTTTGTTAGTCCGTTAGTGTGTTAGTCCGTTTGTATTTTAGTCTGTGTATACGATATCTCACGAACAAATCTTCGCAGAAAAGTCGGACTAGTTTTAAAGTATCAGTTATGACACTGACAAGAACTATTCATTTGCAACATTCTAATTAAAAAACTTAGAAGTAATTCGAAATTTACGATTTTCTTAACATGGGAGAATAGGGCAAAATTTCACTTAAACGTGCATGAAAAAAAATATTTTTATCGTAAAGATGTAAGAACCACTTTTAAATATCAGTTTTGATGCCGGGAGAAGCACTATTAACTATAAACATGCTACTTTGAAAATTTCGAAAATTATTCGAAATTTACAAATTTCTTAGCATGGCAGAATATGGCAAAATTTCGCAGAAACATCCCTTTTGAGGGATATTTTCATCGTAAAGATGTCAGAACAACTTTGAAATATCATTTAGGATACTGGCATGAACATCCCCGAATATGAATTTTTTAGTTTAAAAATTTCGTAAGTTGTTTGGAATTTACGCTTCACTTAACATGGTAGAATACGGCAAAATTGAGCATAAACGTCCATTTTGAGGATCATAAATATATCAGACAACTTCAAAATGACATTTATGATATTTGTTGAACATGATTGACTACAAATATTCAAACAGAAAAATTTCGTAAGTTATTCGTAATTTAAGATTAATCAACACAGCGAAATTGGGCGATATTCCCTACAAATATGCATTTTGAGGATTTTTGCATTGGAAATAGTAGCATGAAAACTATACTACGAAATTGACCCTAATAAAATAAATTAATACGTTAGGATAAGATAAATATATCGAAGTAAAAGGTGGGTAGTTTATTAGGCGGGGATTTCATTCTGTAACTGAGTCAAGCATTTGGTCAAATTCATTTCTCTTAACATGATTATAATATGTCTTGCACTAGAAGTGTATGAGAACATATATATGTTGGGGAACTGAGCCGTGTCTACCTATGCCAACTAGTTTTTAAAGACATTCTTTGTCTTTATTTATTTTAAATATATATTTGAATAAATTCATTCTGTACATAATGATACAAAGAAAAACGTTAATTGAATAACTTTAGTATTACAAAATTATATTTTCTTGAAAGTTTAATAGTTTAATATGCGCCAGTAGTGGACACTTCAAAATCTAACAGTGGACACATTTTCTGTTTTAGTAGTGGACATCTTTGATTTCTTTCTTTCTTTCTATCTTTCTTTTCTTTTTTTTTTTCCTTTTTTACTTTCTCTTACCCATAAGGTAGAGAAAGTATTGATTTTGAGTCAAATTTTCGAACGCGAGATTTTGTTATATTTACACGTTTTGAGGTCCCCTGAATACGAAAATCATGTTTTTAGCAAATGGTCTGTGTGTATGTCTGTATGTCTGTGTGTGTGTCTGTTATCAGCATATCTCAAAAACAAATTATGGCAGAAAGTTCAAACTTGGTATTCTAAATGTGTATCATATAGGGATGCTACAGTAAGCTTTTCGTTAAGATCAAGCTAATGGTTTGTGTACAGGGACAATCAAGAGAATTCTAATACATTACGTCTATGGGGGAAATTGCAGGAAAGTAGAGTTTAACGTCTATAGACTGCACTAAACCAAATGAAACGAATATATATATTTTGTAATAGAGATAGTTAACTGGGAATTTTTTTTTGTGTATGTAGGAGCCTCGTCTCCCCCCTGGGGGGAAGTCCCCCTCGAGGGGAGTAAATTTTCATCATGGGTATCTTTCAAAAGAGCTCGCCAATACCTTTAAAACGAATGGTTGAACCATCGATCTGCGATAATTTAAAACAAAGTTATCGATTATTTTTACTTTTAACGAAAAAAAAACTTTAAAAAAATCGTACTTTTTTTTTTTTTTTTTTTTTTTTAAATTTTGAGAATAAAATGGACTTTTTTTTGGATATTTGGTGTTATACTACTTCTCTAATATGGAAATCGTCTGCATTATCATGAAAAATAATTTTTTTAAATAATAATTTAAATAAATTATTTTTTAAAAACAGACTTATTTTTTAATAACCGAATTAAATTCTATATAAATGTAGATGCATTAATGAAACGGGGGGTTGAGGGGGGCGGTAGCCCCCCTCACACAGAACTAATTATCATATAAAACTCTTCAGAAGCCTAATATAAATTGTTTAACATAGGTTTACACAACAGTACTCGTTATCTTACCTATTAATCTGCAACCTGTATTTATTGTATTAAATTTCAGGGTAAGAGAAAGTCGTGTGAGTGAAACACCAGATTATTTTTTTCTAGAAAAATCAAAATAAAATGCCAACTGATTAAAAATGTATATTAAAATAACGAAATATCTTTTCGTTTTTATTAATGCATTAAAAGAACGAAAACTATATAAATTTCATAAATCGAAAACAAATTATCTCCGATAAATTTAGCGGCTTCAACGAAACATTGTTTTATTTAAAATGAGCATTATTTTGTAATAATAATAATGATAAAAATACATTTTGTGTGATGAACTTTTGAATATCAGAGCTAATAATTTTTTCTTCCATACATTTATTTGAAATTTTTCTGTGTTATTTACAAAAAATAGATTATTAAATATCTTTTAAAAATTCGGAGGATAATAATACCTTTTGAATAAATCGAAATATTATCATCGAATTTTTAGTTAAATGAATTGGTATTTGTTGTTTATTCCGAATTTGGTAGAATGCTGAATTGTGCCCACTATTGGATCTAGCTATAAAAGTCAAATGAGCCGGTAGTTGGCCCGGCTGTCCACAATTCATCATGATAATATTTTGTGGTACTGAAGCACATACTCATGGAAGTATTATATGTAATACGAAGTTTAAAAATAACAAAATAAATACATTTTTCATATTTATTAAGCCAGAATAAAGCAAAAGATATAAGAAATAAGTTAAAAATAAGCAGATACAAAGCAAACAAAATTTTATTTCTTTACTTATTCCTACAAGAACAACAGCAAAATGAGTGAAAATGCACATTTTCCCCATTAAACTAGTCTTATTCTAAATTTGGTAGCTGGAAATATTTGTAGTTCAAGACAATAACAGTAACACTAACCCTGTACATTGATCGAACCTATGCAAAAATTTCAAAAATAAAAAAAATAAAATAAAAAAAAATAAAAAAAATAAATAAAAAAAATAAATATTTCAGAGTTTAAATTTAAAGTATCCACTACTGATGCTTTTTACCGTATGTACATGAAGTTCTCATGTCTATATGGACAATGATAGTGGTCATCATTGACATCCGATTGACTCGAAAGTTGGTATCATTATTTATAATTGTACAGAATATTAATCGTATAGATATTTGTGTATAGAGCGTTTCTGGATTTTGTACCGGCACACACAAAGAATTTCGATACATTACGGCCTATGTACAACCAAACACTGAATTCAACATAATGGAATTAATATATAATATATAAGTCATATGTGTATAAAATTTTAGGTTCTGTACGAAATGTTGTGCGTAAGGAGAAATATTCTTGCCCAGGGTTGTACAAAATTATTCATATGCATTGTCGTTTCTGAACGACATTTCTCTTAACCGAATTTTAACATAATTATTAGTAATTACGTAATTACGTAATTATAGGATGTGAATATTTGGTAACAATAAAATTATGATGAGTAAAGAAAGGAAATTTCATAGTAGAGGTTTCTGAGACCAACTAGTAATACATTTAATAAGTCAGATTTTTCTTCATTAAATAAATAAATAAAACAAATTAAATTTAGAAAGTAAAATGTTATTTAAATAAAAGTTAACTTATCATTTTTACAAATTTATACTAGAAATATACATGTAACTAGTGTACTATGAATTAAATAACTGTAATAGTCAAATGATGAAAATGACATTTTATATTTGATAAACATAATGATAAACATAATATCAGAAAATAAAACAAGATAATTTTAAATTCATTTAGCGTTAAATTACTTAAAATTTAAAGATTTAAATAATAAATATTATTAAACAATTTATTTTAATGAGAATATTTAATAAAAGAGAATTTTTAAAGAAACTAATAGTTTTACAATTATCATTATGCATAGTCATACACTGACATTAATAATAATAATAATAATAATAATAATAATTAAAAAAAAATTGAATTCATGGCGTTATAAAAATATGTTATAACATATTGTTATATAATTATTTATTGATATATTTATGTATTCTTCGTTTATTTATATATTAAATAGATAAACATTAAATGAATTTTAGAAAATTTCAGGAGTAATAATTATAACCTTAAATTTAAATTGTAAGAAATTATATATTTAATTTTATATAACCAGATGAAACTCATCTAATTATAAACTCATATTTATAAACTCATCTAACTCAGCAAACTAATTAAGATGATACTCACCTTTAATTTTAAATGTATTTATTGATCTACTTTTAGTTGTACCTTATTTATTTATTTTTTCAATTAATTAGTGTATTTATTGTATATGTTTAATAGACGAGTATAAAACGGATATGCATTATGGGACATAGAGTAGATTTATGAATTCGATATATCATTTTAATGCTGTATTATATACATAGATAGGTAGAGATAATATATAGATGTAAATCTTTATATCCATAAACAAGTCATAAATAACATGATTATTTCTTCATTTATAGTCTTTTTTTTTTTTTTTTTTTTTTTTTTCATTTATATAAACAAGAGTGAAAACTTATCTATTATTGGCATTAATATCCATCACAACTCTATCTTAAATTTTTTGTATTAAATTTATCAATAAATTTATTAATAAATATTTTTAAATTTATTAAATCTCATTACGAATTATAGTTTATTATTTAAAAATATTCTAAGAATGAATACGTAAATTTGTTTGTTTACTTTTGTGCTACATTTTTAAAGTTTACTTTGTGATGAAAATATTTTGCACCGCTCAACATAATATTTACATTATTTTATATAGAGAGGCAGAAATGAACAACATTCTGCATCGACGGAAAATGAAAAGAAAATATAACTTAAGAAACTTTTTCTTGGCCAAAATATTTTTCATTTTTCTTATATGTAAATTATTGCATTTAAAATTCTTCTCGGCGTGCTTTTTAAAAGAAAAATAAATGACCTTAAACGGAAAGCGATACATAATAAAATGCTAGGAAAAAATTCCTGTAGGTGTTTTAGAAGGATAAAAGTACACGTAATGTATTTTTACTGGCGGATGAAGAATGTTTACAAAAATATTAATGAAATTTTAATTTAATTTCTCCTTATTTTAAAAACTCAAGTTTTTAAATTTTATTGTAAAAAAAAAAAAAAAAAACCGTTTGAAAGTTTAAATGAATATAGTGCGCGATTAAAATACTAGAACATAAAACAAAAATTAAATCTAAATTATGCTTGCGTTTATTTTTTCAAATAATACTCTTAATAAAGATAACTGAAATCTAAATGAAAATGAACTGTAAATTTTTAATATATGTATACACAGGTCCTCCAACCTATATTTTTGGAAATACTACTTAAAAAAAAAAAAAAAATAAATAAAAAAAAATAATAATAATAATAATTTTATTCTAGTTACTATCAGAAATTCAGCGATTATTAAAAAAAAAAAAAAAAATCATAAAAAAATAATGGTAAACAAAATACAAATTAGTGAGATTTCTGTATTCATTTTCTAAACATAATATTTTATGAAGTGTGCAAACATTGTAAAAATATATGAGTATATTATCCCATTACATTTTCGAAACTCAAAGGATTAAATATTAAAAATAAATAAATAAATAAATAAACCCTTAAAGTCCCTGTTGGAATTACATTTATTATGCTGATTTTTTTTTTTTTTTTTTTTTAAATAATTTTGAAAGAGTATATTCGTCCAAAGTATACAATTTTCATTGTTCTGTAGAAAATAATGTGATATTTCGTAATAAATTATTTGTTTGAGAAAGAATATTCTTAGTGCAGAAATGTAATTAATTTCAGAGTAAATTAAATAAATTTAAAAAACCAAATAAAATAATGGTACAAATTGTGGAATAACTTGAAAGACCTTCCTTTAGAATATAAAATGTTACGAAATATCTAAATCATTAAATTAAAAAAGGAGTGCTGTTAATAAAAATAAGAACTGAATGAGGCTATAATGAAATATTAATAACGAAATAGAAGGGATACTTCTGCGATTAGAATATCTAATGTTTCATCTGGTCTTTAACATGCATAAGAGTTAATTAAAATTAATTAAGTTTAATAGTAGATATTCAATGCATACTTATTTATTTATTTTATAAATTACTGAAGTTTACACTGTAAATAGAAATGGCTGTTCTTAAAAATTAAAATTAAAATTAAAATAAATAAGCAAATAAGCAAAAAAATAAGTAAATAATAAAAAATAAAATAAAAAATAAAAAAAAATCACTTATTTTAATCACTTATTAAAAAAATCACTTATATTTAAATCACCATGTTTCATGCATGGAAGTGTTATTCCACTGGCGTGGCGTTTTAAGAAACATGGTAGATTGTATAGTTAATACATCGGTATTTCACACAGGACCCGTCTTATAACGAGGGATTATTACTCAGTCCATTAATTTTACATTGCAGCCCATACTTTTTATTAAATCTTGGATAAGTTTTCTAACAGAATTCTTCTTCAGACTCTTAAAAAAAATTTTAACAGATTTTTGCTTCCATCAGTGAAGATTATTAAAATTTAGAGATGTTTATTTGTAGCATATTGTGCAAAAACATAATTGATTACAAACGCGAACATTGTAAAAGATTCTCACTGTGTGAAAAATTCATCTATAATAAAAGTTCTACCAAGATTAAAAAAAAAAAAAAAAAAAAAAAAAAAAAAGTCATACAATGTTTCTAAAAAACCTCTTTTGACTAACTAGAAACTATATATCTGGAACACATTCAGATGATTTCAGCTTCATCACAATGGTAATATTTTAAACCAAGTTTTAGCACATGCAGTGCGTTAATGATAAAAAACCTTTATGAATAAAATTACACTAAATGATATCGAAAATTATGATGTTAGTTAATTTTAAACCCAAATCCAGTATGTGTCTTAAATTAATAAGGATTAAAATAGTTTATTCACGGAAAGCCCATAAAATTCACTGCTTTTATTTGACAATTTAATATATATATATATATATATATTTTAAATAATCTTTTTAAAAATAAAACATATGCAATTTTTTCAATTTACAATCATATTATAAATAACAATAAGTTCTAGATATATATTAACAAAAAGTTCCAAATAGAAATTAAATTTAATATATACGTTTTAAATTATTGACGACATAACATTTTTCAGCTTAAAATTGTCCAAATTATTTTATTCTTTGATCACATTTATAAACAACTGAAAAATCAAAAGACGTTTTGTTCTTAAACGAAATGAGAAAAAAAAAATAATAATAATAAAACATAAAGTGCTTTGTAAATATGAATCTTACATTCACAAAAAGCTAAAATTGGGATTTTTCTTCTTCTTCTTCTTCTTTTTATTTTTATATATATTTTTATTTTTTACTTTTTTACCTGTACGAAATAAAAACTATTTTATTAGAGTATTATCAAGTTTCTAAATCGATTTAAATATTGTGTGTCATTAAGTGAAATTTGATAAGAAACAAGATCAAACAAACTGACTGATACTGGGAACGTGTATATTAATTTAGAATGTTATTAAGTAAAAAAAAAAAAAAAAAAAAAAAAAAAAAAGAAAGAAAGAACGAAAAAGAAAAATGGTTAGAACATAAATATTCCTAAAGTACATTATCAACTTAAAAAAAAACTCCTTTTAAAAGTAAACTAAAGCATAAAATTTAAAATTTGAAAACAAAATGCAAGTAACTCGTGTTAAATCATCCAACTCAGAATTAACTATTTGATAATTTAAATCTATCAAAATTAAACTAATAATAATATGTGTATTTCAAAAATTGTACAAAGTTTTACTGTTGTACATTTAACTTGATTTAAAATACTACCCTTAACTTTGAAAATAACAAATAATCTCAGTTTCATGATTACATAAGAAGTAAACTTTACACAGATAAAAAATTGTGCTGAAACAGTGACGGAAACACACATTTGAACATTCAAAACTGTGGTTTGGCAAAATCGTAATCTTTAAATCGTCATTTTCCCGGGGGTGGTCTGCTCATAATTTCTTCGATCCAGTCAGCGAAGTAGCTAACTCTGGTGTAAATGTCAGGAAATCCTTCTTTGGCACATCCGGATCCAAAAGACGTAATGCCTGCTACATAGTACTGGCCATTCATCAGACATTGCAGAGGCCCTCCCGAATCACCCTGTAAATGTAATAAAGAATTCAGTAAAATTTATGTATATTGAAGAAAATCGTTGATTAAAAATCACTTTTATGTTCTAGGTAAAAAGAAAGTACACTTTTAAATATAAATGAATTAGGATAATAACATCGACCATTTATGCTGTAGATTTCTGTTAGATTGAAAGAATTAATTTTTACAAGAGTTAAAAAGTCCCTGGCCAGAATTTAAACCCGGAATTTTTGTGTTAAGATCCCAACACTCTACAAACGGGAGTCATTTTCCTAACCATTTTACAGGTCGGTCATTCACTGTGATAGCTCAGCTGTTGGTGCTCTAACTAACCCATTCCATCTAGCAATTATGGAGCTAAATAAATAAATAAAAGTTAATCCGTGAAACTGCGGCTGCGAAAAAAAAAAAAAAAAAAAAAAAAAATCAAGTTCTATGCATGCGAATTCTGCAGTCACCATAGCTATCAGGGCAGCTCAGTTGAAAGAGCATAGGACAATAACCCAAATATCCAGGGTTTGAATCCTAGGCTGGTCACTTTTTGCTTTTGTAAAAATGAGTTTGAATTAATATATCAAAAATCTAAAATATATAAAAAGTTTTTATGGGATAATCTTTCTCAGAGAATAATCATAATTGTATTCTGTCTTCTCCATAACATCTACGTATCATAAAAGTTTTGTTTCAGATGCTTAGCCATAGCTTATTAATATAATCATTCGATGTATGTACTTTATTAAACAACAACCTTTGTGTAATTCTGATATAATTTTGATTATAAAAAAAAAAAAAAGGCATGCTTACTCCTTTTTTTTTTTTTTTTTTTTTTTTTTTTTAAATACTTTTATTGGATTTTTTAAAATAAAAATTCCAAAAATTTGTTGTTTCCTTTCTCAATAAACTTTCTAAATTTGTAATCAAATGATATTTTTGTTTAAACTTTTAGAAGTTTTCTGTGTTGTTCATGTTAATAACCCGGCATTGCATAGGTACAGAACTTAGATGAACGTTAAATATGACTTAGTGGCATATTTAATTTTTATCTAAATATAACTACCTAATTTTTTGCTCTCTTTTTAACTGATAAGACACATCCTAGAGGTCTGCGCGGGCCGGGTTCAGGCCGAAATTTTTAATTTGCTCTCGGGCCGGGCTTGGGCTCTTTTTTTTTTGTATACTCGGGCCGGGTCGGACCTGGATGAAATTTTTTCCGAGCCGTGTCGGCCCGAATATTTATCTAGTTTCCTCGTTGATCAAAGAAAAAGGAAAATGATAAAATATTTCTGCAGCTATTTATTTTACATAATTTTACAGTTTGGTATGTCACATAAAATTTCATTTTGTTAAAAAATGTCTGTAACTTCAATTTAATCAGTCTGTCTGTTCGCGGTCTGATTTTCCACAAATATTTTTAGCATGTCTCGAAATTAATATATTTTATTTAAAGTAATATTAGATGGTTTCCTATTCAAAATAGTATGCATGTCTCTACTAGTTTGCGAACATGTACAAACAAAAGAAATTAGATACGATACTGTGTATAAGGCTTTGTGTCCTATGGTCTGTAGAGTTTAGGTGTTATGAAGGCTATAAAAACCCTTCCGCTGTAACTTTTTCTCTAAGGCTCCTTTTTCTTTTCTCCTGTCCACTGGGCGAAAGTAACATAATTTTTAGCATGTGTAAAAGCACCTTTTCTGTTGAATATGGTTGGATTTGCATTAACGTTTTGTTTAACAGATCACGTAAAAGATTCGGATACATTACGATATGTAAGAGGAAATGTTTGAAAGGGCATTTTTAGTAGTATTAACCATTTTAAATACCTTACTATATTGTTTGATGAAAGCTATTATTTTCGATTTGACTTTCTGTCTGTCTTTGTGCCTTCTGTACGTCTGTAATAATGAATTTCTGTTTACATATAATTATCTTGTAAAAGTTCAGCAGTTTTTTTAAAGAACATTCTATTGCTTCGCTATATAAAACCGCTGCAAAACACATACTAAAAATCTTTTTCATACAAAGGCATGCATTTTTCTTTTTTTTTTTTTTTTTTTTTTTGTTTTTTTTACATATTTTTGAATCGGGCCGGGCCGGGTTGGGCCTGATTTTATCGTTATTTGATCGGGTCGTACACTGGGAAAAATAAACGAGCCGGACCGAATTTTTCGATCTCATACCGGGCCGGGCCGGGTAAGCAAAGCTTTCGTAAGGGTCGGGCCTGAAAATTTCGCCCGTGCAGACCTCTAATACATCCTGTTCGGTAATGTTTAAAAATACAAAGTAACATAAATTATGATGTCATGTATTTCTTTAATCGATAACAAAGTAAAAAAACCTTGAGGTTTTTTTTTTTTTTTTTCTTTTTTAACTTAATTTAATCTGATGTGGGAAAAAAAAAATCGTACTTAAATTTCTCTAGAGATACAGGAAACGTACTCTGCACCGGAAATGGTTGGTTCTGAGGAACCTTCCCCACTAGATTACGACCTTGTATAATCGATTCCGGTGGCGCGCATGTTTCAGTACTAGTTAGTATATTCATGATGTGTGACCTCGCTTCCTATTAAATTAGATAGATATGTGAGCACGCAAGCATTTTAAGGGACTGCTAGACAGAATAAAGCGTCAGATAAGCGGTTTCACTTGTTTCAATTGAGTTGTGCTCAAGTGTAAAAGTAGATAAAAGTCGTGAAAATTACATATTTTAGGAAGAAAAGTGTGGTTCTTGTATTTTTATAGTTATTAAAATCTATGTTACTATTTATCAATTTAGGTATAATTTATATTAACAATAAAATAATTTCAGAAAATAGAAATTAATTAAATTGGGAAGATTAGAGGCAAAAATAAAAATTAAGACATAATTATTCCATGCATGCTTCAGTAAAAATGGTATAATGTTAAGAACATAAGAATGTTAACTCAATTTACGCCATAGATACTTGCTTCTATGGTACTGATATACATACAATATTGCCAAATTGAAGGAATTTTTGAATTGGGATCTATTACTAATTTTAAAGCGTGGCATCTCATAAACTACTTCGACTTCGAGACATATTATGGTACTTGGAAATACCTGTAATCAAGGCCACGCATCTTACTGTACATGATAACATGAACAACTAACTTGTGAAAAAAATCAGGATATGATTTGATGGCCATTAGGAGAGGACAAAAATGACATACAATAAGATAAAACAACAGTACATATTATATAACTGAAACTAAAAAAATAAAATTTTGAGGTCATAGAGATATATATATATATATATATATATATATATATATATATATATATATATATATATATATATATATATATATATATATATATATATATATTAATATTTGGGAGAATGGTTAAGGATCATATTACGACCTTGTATTAGAGATAGAGATTAGGGATAGAGAGGACATTTTTGCGGTTTATAAGAAACAATTTTTATGGGGATAGATTAAATTAAGCAACAATGACAATTAAAAATTACACTGCTCGGCATGAAAATTGCCTCTGACACCTTTTTAGCATATTCTTATGTAAAATGACCTCCTGAATCCGAATATGACCACCATTTTGCCCAATCACCCACCGTTTTCTGGATAAACCCCTCCCTCATTTTTATCATTGTTTGGTAATTTTATACACATCAGTTTGATTTGGAGAGGAACGATGATTATTTTAACCGTTAAATGTCGTTTAACCTGAGGAGCTACAGAGGCAGAAAGTTCTAAAACACGAACATTTGTAGTAAGGAGGAAATTTGAGGCGATTTGTGCCCAGAAATCAAAAGAAAATCAATAAAAACAATCAGTTTCTGTTTTTTTTTTTTTTTTTTTTTTTTCAATATTTTTCTTATTTTTTACACATTCCAGCTTCCAGTTTGCCATTTTTTTTTACCAAAACATCCCAAATAATAAAAATTATACAGTGAAATTTTTTTCAAAATGTTGGTAAAGACTCAAAGCCCTCGCAAGAAAGATTGACTGATTCACTGTACGACGTTTGCTTTCAATAACTCATACGTTAAATGTTTTGGGCAGTAAAATATGAACAGTAAAATATCCTCCTTTGACACGTGTTAAAGATCACCACCGTCGAGAACACCATAAAGTTCATTGTTTTATCGCAAAACGTGTACTAAAGGTAGATAACGACTGTCGACTACAATGATAAGAGCAATGACCTTTAACATGTGTCAAAGCAGGAGATTTTACTGTTCATGTTTTACTGCCCAAAACATTTAACGTGAAGTTATCGAAAGAAACCGTCGTACAGTGACGTTGTATCAGTCAAACTTTCTTGCTAGGGCTTTGAGACTTTACCAACATTTTAAAAAAGTATTCACTGTATAATTTTATTATTTGGGGTGTTTTGGTACGAAAATGGCAAACTGGAACCTGGAATATGTAAAAAATAAGAGAAATATTGCGGGAAAAAAAAGAAAAAAGAAACAGAAACTGATTGTTTTTATTGATTTTCTTTTGTTTTCTGGGCACAAATCCCCTCAAATTTCCTCCTTACTACAACTGTTCGTGTTTTAGAACTTTCTACCTTTGTAGCTCCTCAGGTCAGAAGACATTTAACAGTTAAAATAATCATCGTTCCACTCCAAATAAAACTGATGGGTATAAAATTACCAAACAATGATAAAAATGAGGGAGGGGGGTGTATCTAGAAAACGGTGGGTGATTGGGCAAAATGGTGGTCATATTCGGATTCAGGAAGTCATTTTACATGAGAATCTGCAAGAATGGTATCAGATCTCGAAAAAAAAAATTTTTTTGCAGAGCAGTGTTACCGGTAGAAATTGAATAAGATATCTCTACGTGTTGGCAATGATGGTGATGAATTATCCTACTTTTCTATTTACCTATATGCATAATTTGCCCTACATATCTTAACCCTATACATGTATACAATCTGAGGGATCTCATGAATGTTTTTCATGGCATCTGTTAAATTACAGATCTCAAAACACTATAACTTTTCTAATGTAGTAAATCAGAAATTGAAAGATTATCTTATTTAAGAAATATTTACAGTGTTCCTTTAACTTTTAATAAAATGAAGTCCCCTCTGCATAAATTAATTATTGGGAAAGTCCAATAAATTAACGATATTCGTAATTTTATAATTTTTTTATTTTTATTTTTTATTTGTTGAAATAATTATTTATTTTTTGGATAATACTTTTTATTTATTTAATTTTTTTTTCTTTGTAACATTTCTTCTAAAAGTTATTGGTTGCTCTTCGAATTTTCTGTCATTTCTGTCATTAAAAAATATATACTCCTTTAAATAAGCAAGCAAGCAAGCGAAGAAAACCATGCAAGAGAGGCAATAAATATAAAATGTAACGTATTCATGTATGAAAATGAAATAAAAACAAAATTCAAAAAATAGTCTGTAGGAGCTTTAATTTTTTGCAGTGTTGGGCATAATTGATTAAAAAGTAATTGAATTACAACTGAATTACAATTAAATTACAATTATTTTACTGTTAATCGATTAACAAGTAATTGATTATAAATAAATTGAATTACTTATTCAATTTATTTGTAATCAATTACTTGTTAATCGATTGACAGTAAAATAATTATAATTTAATTGTAATTCAATTGTAATTCAATTACTTTTTAATCAATTATGCCCAACACTGATTTTTTGAAATGATGTAAGAACATAAAGTGCTTCAGATTTTGTTCATGTAAATCTCTGATAAAAAGTATCATTTAAAAAGGTATGAGAATTTTAATAGGGCACGTGGTCTCTTCGGGCAGTTAAAATTGTTGCACATTTGTTTTCCACGAATGCAATCAAGTCATGTATAAGACTTCAGTAAATCATGTTCCACTTTTTAAAAAGCTCGATCTTCCAGTCTCGGATAATTAATAGAAGTATTGACGTCGCCGCAATACGTCGTCCGAGCGTGGCCTAAACGTGCTCGATCAAATTTAAATCAGGAGAACATATTGATCATTCTACACGCAATGATTCCGCGTGAAGCATGTTCGCTAAAATTCGAACTTTGTGATATCTGCCTACCGGGCATTAAAAACCACAACAACAACAACAACAATATATATACATATATAGTAATACAATAATATCAGTGAAAAAATTTGAAATTTAAAGATGATTTAATTTCAGTATTAAAACAATTATTCGGATCATAAGCGAAGACTACCCAAATCAAACCAAAAAAGAAATAAAGTAAAATCGAAATGAATTATTGGAAATTGGAATGAAAAAAAAAAAAAAAAAAAAAAAAAAACATAATTTGCAGTCTAACGTTTTCAAGGGCCTGGTAGAATGCAAATATGCTAAAAAATGGATGTTTTTCTGTCACAAAGAAAGCAAAAGCTAAGATTTTCTTTGTTCACAGGCCCGAAACACCCATAGTAAAACCATAAAAAACGAAGATCAAAATAAATCAATTCACTAAAAATGATAATCCAAAACCATTTAAAATCGTATATATATATATATATCATAATCTCTATGCAAGAATACGTCGGTTATTTTTCATCATTACTCATCATTTAACAGCTTTTGACATCAAGTGTTATCAACTACGTTGCATTTAATTTCAGTGTACAGCAACCCAATTTCTTCTTACTGTATGGCGTCTTGAGGTCCGAAAAATGCACAAAGGGTTTACATGTATTGAGGCCATCCTCGTGAAGCCTATTTTGGACTGTCTGACGCTACTGTACCCTGTACCTTTGTCAAAATTGTTAATTGCCATTGCCTTTTCTGTGTCGAGAGCTGTTAACCGTAGATACTGTCATCAGTGTTGCTGTCGTATAAAACTTGAGTAACTTTGGTCTGGTTGACCTCTAACATTCTTTGTTTTTTGTAACCGGCTCTATAGCATTGAAATAACACTCCTCCATACTCTAACAGAAATTATTACACTGCTATATGTCCATCCAAATTCAAGTTTTCCTGTCGTTTGCCAAACCATGGATCATACTACGTATATCATGTTCTTGTAATATTTTAAAAAAATCTTGTCTAAAAAGAATTGTAAGAATTGCGTTTTACGAATAAGACATAAAAAGAAGCATCTGTTACATCACGATTTTTCAACTTATGTTCTATTTTTGATTTTTCAGGTCAAAAACATAGATTTGCATTTGCATATGTTTATTTTTTATCACTACTATGGCTGTTAGACTTGTTTTACATTAAATATTATCAGAAATACTTGCTTAATTCAGTATTACCATATGCTGCCCTAATTTTTTAACTAGTGTAAAATATTCATATTTATGAAAAATAAATTCAGAACTAAAGAACATTATATTAATTTATTTTTATTATTTTTATTTATTTTTTATGTTGAAGGATGACGAATACTTATTTTTTTTTAAACAAATATCATAAAATACAGAAATATTCAACGAAAGTTATGGTTTGAAAGGAGTATATACTACAGTTCATCAAATGGAAAAATATAAGTAGAATTGCAACATTCTTGTGTGGAATAAAGTTACTAACGCATATTTAAAATAAAGTGTTCGCATGTTAATTTCACAAATGCCAATGTATTTTACATACCACTATTTTTGAACAGAAAACATTTTTATTCTTCTTTGATTATTTTTTCTCATCATAATAGATAAAAATTGCTATTCAGAAAGAATGGGGCTAAAAATCGTATAAAAATTCACAGTTATGTGAATTTTACTCTGCGATACTATATTAAAGTATCCACAAAAATTTTACCAACTGTCTACAAACATCTAACAAGTGGTGGTATCATGCTATAAAACCACTTTTATAAACATATAAATAAACATTTAAATACATAAATTTATCTCCCATTTTATCAACATAATTAACATACTTTTACACAAAGAAGGCTGTTAGTTATAACAAAAATTCCATTCAATATAATAATAATAATAATAATAATATAAATAAATAAGATTAAAAAAAAAAAAAAAGCAAATAGGGTTTTGTATGATTTGTTGTGAAAGTTTTCACTAAAACCGTACACCAATATTAAAAAGGCTCCGTCTATCTTTTTTTTTTACTTTCTCTTACCCATAAGGTAGAGAAAGTATTGTTTTTGGGTCAAATTTTTGAAAGTGAGATTTTGTTATATTTACACGTTTTCAGGTCTCCGTAATACGAAAATCATGTTTTTAGCGGTTGGTCTGTGTGTATGTCTGTGTGTGTGTGTCTCTGTGTGTGTCTGTGCGTGTGTCTGTGTGTGTCTGTCTGTTATCAGCATATCTCAAGAACAAATAGTAGCAGACATTCCAAACTTGGTATTCTAAATGTGTATCATATAGGGATGCTACAGTAAGCTTTACGTTAAGATCAAGCAAATGGTTCGTGTACAGGGACAATCAAGAGAATTCTAATACATTACGTCTATGGGGGAAATTGCAGTAAGTCGAGTTTAACGCCTATAGACTGCACTAAACCAAATGAAACGAATATATATTTTTTGTAATAGAAATACTCAACTGGGAAAAAAAAAAATTGTGTATGTAGGAGCCTCGCCTCCCTCCCTCCCTGGCGGGGGGAAGTCCCCCCTCGAGAGGAGTAAATTTTCATGATGGGTATCTTTCAAAAGAGCTCGCCAGTACCTTTAAAACGAATGGTTGAACCATCGATCTGCGATAATTTAAAACAAAGTTATCGATTTTTTTTTTTTTTTTTTTTTTTTACTTTTAACAAAAAAAAAAAAAAAAAAACTTAGAAAACAAAAATCGTATTTTTTTTTTTTTTTTTTAATATTGAGAATAAAATGGACTATTTTGGATATTTTAGTTTTATACTACTTCTCTAATATGGAAATCGTCTGCATTATCATAAAAGATAATTTTTTTAAATAATAATTTTAATAAAATATTTTTTAAAAACAGAATTATTTTTTAATAACAGAATTAAATTCTATATAAATGTAGGTGCATTAATGAAACGGGGGGTTAAGGGGGGGGGGGGTAGCACCCTCACACAGAACTAATTACGATTTAAAACTCGTCCGAAGCCTATTTTGAATTGTTTAACACAGGTTTACATAACAGTACTCGTTATCTTACCTTTTAATCTGCAACCTGTATTTATAGTATTAAATTTCAGGGTAAGAGAAAGTCGTGTGAGTGACACACCAGATTATTTCCCCTAGTTTACCCTTTAATTTGATATATGATTTTATAAAAGAACCAACGAAAGAGAAGAGAAAAAAGGTAATTATATTACCATTACACTTTATTTAATATTTTATACATAATTTGATAAGTGACTATAAAAAATGGGAAAAGAGAATTAAAGAAAAAAAAATCAAAAAAGTAAAGGGCAATTATATTACCGTTACACTTTATTTAATATTGATATGTTTTATGCATGCCAAAAAAATCGCCTTGAATATGTAAATATATACCTTTTTTTGCCTTATCTTTAATGTCTAGCTTTTTTATCGTTACATATTTCGAAAAAAAAAAAAAAAAAAAAAAAGAAAGTAAAAAAAAAAAAAAGCTCGCTATGCATAATTCTTAAGGGAGCATTAAAAAAAACTGAACGAGAGAGAAAAAGGATTTTACAAAATACAAAAAAGTGCTTTTTTAATCATATACTATTGCTTCTGCAACAAAAATCATTACTATATTTCATGAATTCTTTGTTTATTCTTTCATTTTAACGTAATTGCTCTCGTTCAGTCATGCGCTCACGCATGAAAATGAAATTACGGTAATAAAGTTTCTTGGAAGTGCAATTTAACTTTCTAATGTACCTCTAGAATGCAATTTATTTTCCCCTGAAATTAAAGGGATGCCGGTTAGATATGAAGTGTAACACAACGCATTCATTCTCTGCATCTAAAAGTTTCAAACCATGAATGCGTAAATTTATAAATCGTATTTATATTATGGTATAGGCTTTTGTTCGTGACTTTGTTTGCAGATTTAAATAGAAGCATAGATACTAATTACAGAACTATTTGACGTCAGAATAGACTGCTTCATATATTAGCCGTCGACAATTACCATCATTTTATTACTTTTCATTCCAGTGTGACAGATATGAAAATGACTAATGCGTATTACTGAAGCATTAATGACTAAAAATGAAGCTTCGAAAATTGGTTAATTTGTAAAACTGTTAGATGGTTAAAATATAGTATGATACAAAATAAATAAATGAAAATGCATTTATTCATTGCTTTTTGATATTTTTTTCATAAAACAGTATTTTTTTTATTATTATTATATTTTATTACTTTGTTTGTGTATATTTTAAGACTGCTGTTTTTAATTATCCAGTATTTCAAATTTGTAAATAATAGCAGTTATTTTTTATGTAATTTCAGTCAAAGAGAATTAGTCAGGTTATAAAATGTTAATGTTCTGGTTATAAAATGTTACTTTGGGAGTTTCATAGAAACTTTCTAGAAATTCTGTTACTAAATTTGGCTGATCTAGGATGATTGTATTACGTAGAGTATAAATATAACTCAAACTCGCTGAAATAAAGCAGTTTTAGTTTAATCGTCTTGGTGGTCAGATGAGATTTAAAACTGGTTTCTGGAATGTTAGTAAGATGCATTTTAAGACAGTTCTTAATTTTTTTTAAATGTTAATTTTACTGTATTTATGTAAACAATAGTATTTTATTGTTAGTTGTATTCTGTTCTTTTTTTTTTTTTTTTTTTAATGAAAATATCTAGAAATGTATCTTATGCCATATCAATGAATATTTTTATTGACTTTCAGTTTATACGACTCATACATCTATGTACATACGTTTATATACATATGATTAGGTGTTCTGTTTTGTCTTCTCTCGATTAGTCTATGAAGAGAGCAAAGGCATTTAATTTTTTAAAATCTGGAAGAGAGAAGCTGCTTGAGAACATATGTAAAGCATAAGCATTCCTCCTCTGGAACTACCGTGGTCGTCGGGAATCTTGGCTGAACCAGTAGTGTAGTTATTGTTACCAGATTACCTCTCAATGCCAGGCAGAGGAGCGAGTATAAGAAAGCAAGGATGTAGCTATGTCTAGGTCTTATGAATTAGTTTTATGCCATCAAGTTCTCGACTTCGCTCGCCGGACGTCTGTCACTAAAGCGGGGAAGCAATCTTTACTATGAAAGATTAACCCTTTGCGGCGCAAGACAATTCGTATCATTTAAATTATACTGCCACCGGAATTCAAGAACTAAATTAAACTAAAAGAAATTTTAAATTTTAAGGTTGAAAAATCTGGCCTTTTCTGATATGTTATAAACGAAAATTTTTGCTAAAAATTTTCCGGGATGAATTTTTGCAGCTGGATCTTAAATTTTGCGACCTCGCAGCGAGGACGCCGCGCGTTAAGGGGTTAAAATAGTGATAGCATACCTTCGGATCACAAGTCGGCTTATCAGTGACTCCCAGGCCGACGTAAATTGAGAGTCCTGCCGAGAGTCCTGCATCGGGTCGGGTAACCCGATTTTACCCGAACCCGACCCGACCCGCGGGTCGGTTTCGGGTCGGGTCGACAGAATTTTTTCTCTTGCGGGTCGGGTTCGGGTCGGGTTGACTGATATTTTTTTCGTGCGGGTCGGGTTCGGGTCGGGTTGACTGAATTTTTTTTCTTGCGGGTCGGGTTCGGGTTCGGGTCGGGTTTGGTTTTCAAGAAGTCGGGTCGACTTTAGAACAACTTTCAAAATATTTTTTACAATTATAAACATAAACTAGTCGGCATAGGTGGACTCTGCTCAGTTCCCCATCATATTTATGTTCTCATAAATTTCTAGTGCGAGACATATTATAATCATGTTAAAAGAAATGAATTTGACCAAAGCTTGATATAGTGACAGAATGAAATCCCCGCCTAATAGGCTATCCACCGTTAACTTCGATATATATATCTAATTCTAATCTATTAATTTATTTTATCAGGGTCAATTCCGTTGTTTAGTTTTCATGCTACTATTTCCAATGCAATAATCCTCAAAATTCATATTTATATGAAAAATTTACAATTTCGCTATGTTGATAAAATCGTAAATTACGAATGATTTACGAAATTTTCCTATTAGAATATTTGTATTCAATCATGTTCAAACAAATATCATAAATGTAATTTTGAAGTTGTCTAATGTATTTATGATACTCAAAGTGAAAATTTATGCTCAATTTTGCCTTATTCTGACATGATAAGTAAATCGTAAATTCCAAATAACTTACGAATTTTTTAAATTGGAAAAATCATAGTCTATGATATTCATGCCAGTATCCTATATAATATTTCGAAAGTGGTTTGACATCTTTACGATGAAAATATCCCTCAAGATTGACGTTTATGTGAAATTTTGCCCTATACTGCCATGTTAAGAAATTCGTAATTTTCCAATAACTTATGAAATTTTTATATTGGAAAATTCATAGTCATTACTATTCATGCCAGTGTTCTAAATAATATTTCAAAAGTAATCTGACATCTTTACGATGAAAATATCTCTGAAAATTGACGTTTATGTGAAATTTTGCCCTATACTGCCATGTTAAGAAATTCGTAAATTTCCAATAACTTGCGAAATTTTCAAAGTAGCACATTTATAGTTACTAATGTTCATTCCGGCATCAAACCTGATATTTTAAAACTGGTCTGACATTTTTACAGTAAAATGTTTCCATTTAATGCACGTTTAAGTGAATTTTTGTCCTATTCTCCCCATGTTAAGAAAATCGTAAATTTCTCATAACTTACGAAGTTTTTTAATTCGAATGTTGCAAAAGAATAGGGTTCTTGCCAGTATCGAAAGTAATATTTTAAAACTGATCTGACCTCTCTGCGATCATTTGTTCGTGAGATATCGTGTTAACAGACTAACAAACTAACGAACTAATACACTGACACACTAACGGACTGACACACTAACAGATACCCTACAGACAGACACCATACAAATTTTGTCATTTTCGGATTCCTCACACCTGAAAACGTGTAAAAAAGTAAAAAAACCGAGGTCGAAAATTTTCACGATTACCTAAGTTCCCCATACCTATAGTATTATGGGGAACTAATTTATAGGCATGTTTACAACTATGTAACTATTTTAAACATTCTGCACATACTAGACATGTATCGGTTGGTTGTTTGGTTGAAGGATTTAATGCCGATTGACTCCAGATGTGTCTTAGGCCTATAGGGGGAATGCCCTCCGTTTGAATCTTTCTAAGGGGGCCTAGCCCGTATTTACGCGTGTTTCGGAGGAAACTACGGAAAACTCCGAACGGCTAGGTCGATGAGTCCGACCTGGGATCGAACTCGAGACCTCCCATCTACCATCTTCGAGCGAAGAACCGCTCGGCCGCTGGTGGGCAGACATGTACCGGAGCTCCCTATTCGTATCCGCGGATATCCGCCAGAAAAATAGATCCGTATTTGTATCTGTATCTGATTTCTTTTGTTCAACGGAACTAATATGTATCTTTTGTAGAAATTGTATGAAAATTAGAAAAGTATTATAAATCTTTCTCGACTGTTGTTAATATATAAATTAAAGAAATACAAATACAGTATAACTTCGCATTTACATTCTGGAAATTGAAAAGATTTCGCAGTTTACAAGGCTTTTTTTTTTTTTTTTTTCTTTTTTTCTTTTTACTTTCTTCTATATTCACTAGAAGAAAGTATTAGATTCGTAAAAATTTTCAATTTCTGATTTTTGATGAATTTGCACGTTTTGAGAGTCCCAAACACGATTTGACTATTTCTAGAAAATATCAGTCTGTGTCTCTGTATACATGTATGTGACAAAAATTTTGTGGCGACTGTATCTCTGGAACTACTGCACATAATTGCATATAAATTTATAAATAAATGCACCTTGACATAAATTAGTGCCTGTCAACTTTTGGTGCCCATCGCTCAACAGATAGCGCTGCTATACAGTGATTTCCACAATTACATGGAAAGCTATATCTCAGGTTCTATTGTGTATCATCAAACAAAACTTAATATGTGAAAAAGCGATTATGAGACGTTATTCTGACTCAGTTTGAATGTTTGTCGGCCAATTGGTGGCGCTGTTAAAAAGCAAATTTCATCGATAACAAGATGGCTATATCTCAACTTCTATGCCTTATAAATGTACGAACCATGATATGTGAGATAACCATTATAAAAACGCATTAAGAAATTATTTATAGACGATAAAATTGTCTCTCTTTGGATATTTAGTGTTAGATTTCCCCAAGATGAAAATTTTTTGAATTCATCACGTTAAACTTTTTAATAATAGTTTTAATAAATTATTCGCACTTAGTGAATTTGACAGAAAAATATAGAAGAATGTCTTGTGGTGGCCACAACATACTAGTTTTTTTTTTAATTTACCAACTGTGTGACAATGAAAATTTACTTTATTTTATATCATGTTATATCATTTTACCTTGTTTTGCATGATTTTTAGATGAATAAGTAATGTTGATTTATTTTTCGGGTCGGGTTCGGGTTAGATAAGTCGGGTTTCGGGTCGGGTTCGGGTCACAAAAAATTCTTAGTTGCGGGTTCGGGTCGGTTTTCGGGTTGATGAAAATTTTTTTGGCGGGTTCGGGTCGGGTTTCGGGTTTATGAAAAATTTTTTGTCGGGTTCGGGTCGGGTTTCGGGTTGATTTAAAATTCATCTGTCGGGTTCGGGTCGGGTAAAACCCGACCCGCGCAGGTCTCTACCACTGAGTAGCTCTAGTGTGATGTTACGTCGCCTCAACCTCAATCTTTTCTTTTTTTCTTTTTTTTGTATGGTGAAATGAGATCTTACGGTTAAAAGATTTTTTCATAATATCTAGGAAAAAATTTTCCACTGAACTTCTATAATTACGGAAATATTTTTAGAGTTGAGTGAAAAGTTAGTAAATAATATTCATACATATATCACTTTTGATAAAAGTTAATGTCGTTGGTTTTTATCATACTATTTATGGTTGCATATACTTTAATAAAAGTAATTATTAATAGGCAGAAGGATAAATTAGGTTAATAGGTTTGAAGGATAAATTAATTCCTTTACTTTTCTATGTACTATACTTTAAATTACAAAACATTTACATTAAAGAAAAAAAGTCTGATGTGCAACAACCACACGACTTCCACTACATAACACTACACAAATTATAAACTGTTTTCAGGCATAGACGAAGCTATTTTGACCAGAAGACAGAAAATTGACTTAAACAATCAGACACCTAAAAATTTTCCTGCAAGAGCAAATTAATACATAAGTCAAAAAGACATATATATACTATATGTATATATATATATATATATATATATACATATAGTATATATATAAGTTTATATAAGGTAAGATGCTGTGTTGAAGAAGATGCCGTGTCAAGTGGTTCTCTTATATGTAGGCCCAGGCGACGTATGGAGATGCAGGCTACGTATAGAAGAGGTATATCAGCAAACAGATGTATGTTATGCTTTTTGAGAAATTTTTAGTAATTTTTTAGACTATTGTAGATTGACTATCCATCTCTCTTCACCTTAAAGTATTAAAAAATTTGACTTGCCCTTTGTTTTGTTATGTAAACTGTAGTTTATGCAGGAAAAAAAAAAAAATAATAATTTTTTAAAGCACAATGTCTGGCGTTCCCGCCAAAACTATAAAGTGGATGGTTGTCCCTTTCATAAGTTAATAAATGGACTTACGTCTATTCCAACGTTTTGGGGTAAGATGCTGGAAGTTTTACATTGATGAAAGATGCCTGGTTGTCTTGATTGTTGTTTCAAGTTACATCTGACATTAATTTTGGAAAAATATTAAATAAAATAATAGATATTTTGTTTTAGTTTTGTCTATGCCAATTATTTATTTAAAAGTAAACATATAATGTTAATAAAAATTTGTATTTTAGATAAAAATGTCATATGTCATCTTACTCCTAAATAGACAGCCATTTTACCCTACGATTGGAATAAGACACAGAAATGAAAGCATTAAAGAAAACTTTTATTTCAAAATTTGTATAATATTTTTTAAGTTAGATATATTTTTACTATCTACTCAAAAGCATAAAATTTCACAAAAGATCAATAAATAACAAATCTAACCAACAGGGGATTTTATAGAAATATTAAACAAAAACTACAGCGCCTTCCTCCAATCTATCTTAGAGAGTTTAAAAAAATCGGTAAGAGTCGTTTTTTGAAACACACATTTTCGTGATCTAAAACTGCCCAACTTAAACAAGGCGTCTATCAGTTTCCAGTAGTGAATAAGCTACAGGACATCTAAATCCATAACTATGTAGCGCATTAAAAAAAAAAAAAAAAAAAAAAAAAAAAAAAGTTTACAGCGAGTTTTGAAGATACCGACTTTTGGTGTTCTTTCCGATTTTCACCAAAACTCGGTAACAACTACGTACGATAGGATACCTAATACGATGAGTTAGAAGAAAATACATAGAACCGACTTTTAAGAAACCTATTTGCAAAATCATCTGTATACCGGGTCTATCTTAATTCAGAAGTTTTATCGCCCTGTCTCTATTCGTTTTGGGTATTTGATAGTTAGAAGATTCCCCCCACACCTATACGCACACACACATACACACAGTTCAATTTCCAACAAACACTTGTTTGAACATATAGGAGACCTTAAAACATGACAGAAAACAAATTTTTAACAGAAAACAATACTTCCATTACATACGGTAGCCGGGTAATGAAAGTAAAAAAAAAAAAAAAAAAAAAAAAAGAGAGAAAGAAATTCTAAAATAAAATACATAAGCTTTGCCAAAATAAAGTTAAAATAAAATAAATATGAATCATTTAAAATATGAATTACAGTAAATATTTTTTACTGCATTTAGATTTTTTAAATTATAAAAATATTAACGGAAGCATTAACAAAAAAAGTTAAATAATGAGCTAAAATGAGCTAAAAAGAGCTAATGAGTTAAAAAAAGTTAAAAGTTAAATAATGAGCTGCATTATTAATAACTTTATTACTGTTATACAATATTATTATTTTTCGCTCTGAGTAAACGTTTATTTCTTCATCTATGCATACAAAATTTATCATCGTTAGCTCCATTAATTTACCTTTTGTAAAAGAAAATATGCAAGCAATTTTAAATCAGCCAGAAAAAATAGTCAATGAATAAATAAATGATTCATGTAGCACTTGGGAACTATTCATCATGTACTTACTTTGATAATTATCGATTTCGCCCCAGAACATTTTTTTAAAAGTAAAAAAAAAAAAAAAATAATAATATGAATAGTATTTTTTTTTATTATTATTACAAAGAATGAAACGTCTTAAAATGATAAATATATATTCCCTTTAAGGGAGTACGTGTGTTTTTATCTTTTCATGTAAAATTTATTACAGTTTAATTCTTCAATTTAAATTCAATAGACAAAAATTTATAAAAAGATTGTCTTAGTTTATATATATATATATATATATATATTTGTAAATTACTGTTTTAGAATTATATATATATGCATACATAGGCAATGAAATATAAAAACATTAAGTAATATTGAAATTTCTCGAATAATTTTTAAATTTAATCAAATAATATTCAAAGTTTCAAATGTTTTGAAATGATCTACGCCATAACTAATTTTTAATCCACCTCCTCAATTTTATATGACTATAGTTTAACATATGGGGTCCTATTTAGGGGAATGCAACAGGAACTGAAACTTCGGACCCATTTAAATGAAGCCTCTACAAACTTTTATATTAGTTTCCAATTATATTATAGGTATGGGAAACTTAAATAAGCGTGAAAATCTTCGACCTCGGATTTTTTACTTTTTTACACGTTTTGAGGCTTGACGAATACAAAAAATCCCAAAATCGACATCGTGTCCGTCTGTACTGTGTCTGTTAGTGATTAGTGAGTTAGTTTGTTAGTCTGTGTTGTGTACACGATATCCCAGCAACAAATGATCATAAAAAAGGTCAGACCAGTTTTAAAATATGATTTATGACACTTGTAAGAATTCTATTGGTTTGCAGCATTCTAATATAGAAACGTCTTTAAGTTATTCAAATTTTACGACTTTTTAAAACATAGAAGAGTAAAACAAAATTTTGCTTAAACATACATTTAAAGGAATATTTTTACTGTAAAGATGTCAGACCAAACTGATATTTTAAAGCACGCAGCTTTAAAATATCAGTTATGATGCTGATATGAACATCATTAACTGTGAGATTTTAATTTTTAAAACTTCATAAACTGTTTGTAATTTATAAATTTCATAACATGGTAACATTTCGCATAAATGTCCATATTGAGGGATGTTTTCATCGTAAAGATTTCAGATAATTTTTAAAATATCAGTTATGATGCTGACATGTTTAACCCGTTAGCGCCCAGTCTCCTCATTTAAGGACAGCTATAATAAAATGGCACGTCTGCTTTCTTGGAATGATTTCTGCTTTTTAGTGACAGTTTATAGCGTCACTCTAAATGATCCCTGAAAGTTTTATGTGCCTACTATTAATTATTATTTCATAATTTGGATAGTCATTTTATGATTTTTCATTCGTCGCACATATATTTGCTTTTTGCGAATGTATACTAACTTAAATCAAATTGAATAATAATATATATTATAATACTTTACTTTCGAGATCTTTGTCAACATATAATAGGAAATTAATCTGTTATCTCGAAGTTTTCTCGCTAGAACACTAAACGTCAATAAATGAGGATAGGCTTTAAAGTTAAAACTATCAGAACAATAGTTTAAGTTAATATATTTTACTGTCAATTGTCTATATTAATTTAGAAGTGAAATAATCAGCTAATAATATTTTGCAAAATTAATTCGGGCATTAACGGGTTAATATGGATTTTAATTTACTAACTTAAAAAAATTGTAAGTTATTCAAAATTTACGATTTTTTGACATGGCAGGATAGGGCAAAATTTCTCTTAAACGCCCATTTTGAGAGCCCATTACCCATTGCTCAGCACTATTGCGACGTAAAACCCAACCAACCATTTTGAGGGATATTTTAACCAAAAAGATGTCAAACTACTTTTGAAGTATTATTTATCATGCTGTTTTGAACATCATCGAATATGATTATGGATATTTTAATTTTAAAATTTTGTAAATTATTCGAAATTAAAAATTTTCTTAACATATCAGAATAGAGCAATATTTCACAAAAAACTTGCATTATCGATTTATTCCAATTTAAAATTCTATGCATACGTTCCCACTTGTACTGTTTTTTAACCCCTCTAATCATTTTTAACAAAATTCACCATGTTTAATCGAAGAAAACTACTAAAGAGATTACTAAAATTTTTTATTAAATTTTTCCGGTGACAGAAAAACGTACAAGTTGGCAACTATGTGTGTGGAATAGCATGCAATCTGAAATACAAAACAGACTCTAAAAAAATTAATTAACCAGTTAGGATAAGGTAAATGCATCGAACTGAAAAGTGGGTAGCCTATTAGGATTCCAGACGTGACGTCGAGCGAATTTATTTCTCTTAGCATGATTATGGCAGTATGGTAAGCAGAATTCGTCTATGCCAAGTGGTGCTTTTTTTTTTTTTTTTTTTTTTATAAGTCTTATACGTTTTCTAAGTCTTATACTAAATAAGTCTTATACGTCTTGAAACGTAAAAAAAAATATTCAGCTTTTTTTTAATATCATTTCAAACTTCTGATGCAGTTTCACTGCCACGTTTCTTTGAAAGTTTATTTGCACTATCACCCTTATTTCCTGCTGTATTAAGGAAACAAGGGACATTGTAATTAATTAATTTTGTTTTACATTCTTTTGCTTTTCAAATCATGTACTGCCATGAAATTTATCTTTTTGTATGCATATGACGTTATAAATGCCAAGTCTCCGTTATTTCAACGGAGACTTGATACCGGAGAGTTTTTATAAATGTTTTCAGTTTATTCAATTTTATTTATTCGTCGAAAATATAAAAGGCAAATGCCTTTTTAAAAATACTGGTGATAAATCTGATTTAAAAATTACAAATGTTGGCAGCTATGTAATGTGTTTCGAAAAAAAGTAAATTTTGAGATGAAAAGACTTCTTTTGTGAATAAATAATACAAAATAATGTGACTAATTTCAAAATGCTCCATGCTAAGTTATATTAAAGCTCCATTTTTTTATTTTTATTTTTATTTTTATTTTTTACCGTGTGTCTTTTGTAGATAACTGAACACATGTGTGCATTGAATTTTTTATATCTCAATTACAGCATCAGTTAATAAATAAATAAATAAATAAAATAAATAAATAGTAATTATAAACCCATTGAAATCTTCATGAATTTTTGTCACGCGACTGAATTTAATTCTTGATTTCAAAGTGAATGCCCAGTTTTGTGACAAATATCCTGATTAAAATTCACACAAATTTTTAAAAGGATTGAATGAAAACAAATTAGCAAGAAGCATTAAATGTGACTATTATTCCCGAAATTTGCAACCGAAGAAAAATAAATTTAAAGTTTAAATATTGCAAAATTTTTAAATAATATTTGAGGAGCTTCAGAATGATATTATACTACATTCTATAATAAATATCTAAATATATTTAATTGCATTGAATTTGATAATTTTTATAATCCCTTGCCTCCTTAATGGTATAGAAATTGCTGGTTTCTTTCTTTCCTCTTTTTCCTTTTTTTTTTTCTTTTTTTTAAGCTAAGCTTTCGCTTTTCCTTGAAACTTCACTTTTCCCATTGCATAGATAGATTTTGCCTTTATAAATACCAAAAATTAAAGCTATGAGGGGTTTCCAGTAAATGACTACTGAAGATCATCTGCCCGTGCCCCAGTCTCTATCAAACAAATGTGTTGCAAGTTTCCTCCAAATATTTCAAAAAAGTATTTTTTATTTTTCTGAAAAAAAAAAAAAAAATCAGGGAATGTTCAAGTTTAAAATGTACCCCATTCTCCTCTTGCAATAGAGAAAAAGTGGCCGCTACATCGTCTTTGTCCCGGTTCCCCTACACCGCTCTATACGGCCCATTTTAATGATATATTCTAATTATAAGTTGAAGACTAATTTTTGTTCAGTGTATATTTTTTTTTCTAAGCCCCTGTCTATCCATTTAAAATTTGTCTTATTTCAGACCATTTATTTATTTTTCTTTGGTGAAAGTACTAAATTACGTAGATTTCTGTATCCTTTTGCCCCAAAAGTTAAAAATTAAAAACTAAAATAACTAAAAAAATTTTCAGGAATAAATATCGTTTCAATGCTAACTGAAAAATAAAAATATCTGGGGGAAAAAAATAAATAAAAAAAATACGAATATCAATATTTTTATTACACGAAAAGAAAACATTCATAAAATGATAAACATACCATAAGACACACGTCTGATATATGTCTGATATATATAACACGTCATTTATATCACAATTAAACATAGATGCAAAATATGCATGCTTTTACCCACAGAAAAACTAAAAAGGATTTAGGAATATTATATTTACTCCTATAATTATGGATGTCATTTTGATATTTAGTTAAAAATAAATAAATAAAATAAAGCTAAAAATAAATAAATTAAAAAATAAAATAAATAAGAATATCGATGTTTTTATTACGCGGAAATGAAAAAATTAATAAAACGATAAACTTATATCAGATTTGATCACATCATTTATATCACTTTTAAGCATAGAGGCGAATTATGCATGCTTTTCACCCAGAAAGAAAAAAAGATAATTAAAATATCTAAAACAATTTCAGGGATATTATATTTACTCTTACATACAATTATAGATGTCCTTTCAGTATTTACTAAATAAGAAAAAAAAAAAAAAAAAAAAAAAGCAATACGAGTATTGATATTTTTGTTACGCGGAAAAAACATTTATTAAACGATAAGAATGTATCAGATTTGATCACATTATTTACATCGCTATTAAACATAGGTGCGAAATATATAAAGAAAGAAAGAAAAAAAAAATATTAAAATAACTAAAAAAGCTTCAGGGATATTATATTTGCTCTTACAATTATAAATGTCATTTCAATATTTAATAAATAAGAATAAAAAAGCAATATGAGTATCAATATTACGCGGTTATTATTACGATTATCGATCTTTACGCAGAAATAAAAAAAAAATGTTAAATGATAAACATGTATCAGAGTTGTTCGTTTTATTTATATCGCTGCTAAGCATAGATGAGAAACATGTATGCTTTCCTCCAAAAAAAAAAAAATTAAATAAGTAAAATGTTTCAAGAATATTCTATTTGCTTCTACGATTATAAATATCATTTCAGTATTTAGTAAAAAAGAAAAAAAAAATGCAGTACAACTATCGATATTTTTATTATGCAGAAAGAAAGCATTTATTAAACGATAAACATATATCAGATTTGATCGCATTATTTATATCTCTATAAAGCATAAGCGCGAAATATGTATTCTTTTACCCAGAAAAAAAAAAAAAAGACAAAATAAGTGAAATGTTTCAAGGATATTCTATTTTCTCCTACAATTATAAATGTCATTTCAATATTTAATAAAAAAGAAAAAAAAAAAAATCAATACGATTATCGATATTTTTATTACGTGGAAATAAAGCATTTATAAAACGATAAACATATATCAGATTTGATCGCATCATTTATATCCCTATTAACCATAGATGCATTTCCTTGAGGAAATAAATCGATTCCAAACCCCGTGTTCTACAGTGCTAGTATGTATATCATTCATTGATCTCTTGGTTGAAGTCTGCTGTGTTTTTGCACTAAAATATCGATCTTCCTTGTGATCCAGCACGTGTTTACAGAGGAAGGAAAGGCTGCAAAATAAGATTTTTTTTTTCATTAAAATTTCAGAGATACTCTGTGTTACTGTGCGCAGTACCATAAAGTTAAATTAATTGATTATGAATACCTCTACATGTATGATGGTGACATTAAACTTACTGTAAAAGTAATATACACTACAGGTCAATACGCTTTAAAGTGCGTAGTTCTATATTGTTATATATATATATATGATATTTATAATTTTGCATATTAAGAAGTACAGAAAAAGTATTCGGATAAACTGGATATAAGTAGTAGTCTAGACAAATCATAACCGAGGTAGCTATTTATTCTGAATTGCAGCAACATGCATTTCCTTGCGCTTTAGATATTTTATTTAGACTTTTAATGAATGAACATTGTCTTTATATTGTATGAGTTAGCATATTTAGTTGTTCTGCAAAATTTACGTAATTGAATAATATATAATGACGTTATTTTAGAAACAATTTTGGTTGCAATAACTATACCAGTGAGAAAAAAAAATCGAACGTTTTATGAAATATCACACTCATCAAACAATTTCAAAAAATAAATAGTAGAATTGTTTTACTAGTGCTTTAGAATATAACTTTGGACTAAATTTATTCTAAAGTATTGTACTATAAGTATTATTATACTACAACAATAGCAAAATTCTTATATAATTTTCTAAAGCTAAGTTAATTCTCAAAATTTTGCGACGTTTGTGACATTCCATGGAATACTCGAGATATATATTTCAATATGTGCGATGATTTTCCGATTTTTAACACACATTGCATTTAAGGCAGTTATACTTAAAGCTTATATATTTTATTATGTTAACAAAAGACTTTATATTTCTGCAAATAAAATTAGCTAAATTTTAAAACTTAATTATAATAATTTTTATCATTTTGTTATAAAAAAACAAATTTTATGTACATATTTGATGCAAAGAATTTTTCAATTATTATTATTTTCTAGCGAATGTACTTTCGCATCATTGCATTGTCTTATAATAAAAGAAAGAAAAGAAAAGAAGCCCCATTAAAAATTACACTATAATGTATATCAATTACTGTAATCTGTTATTAATAAAACTGTGATACGCTAATAATGCATTAATTAATACACTGTGGAATGTAATTCATATTTTAATTTGAGTTTTACTTTCCAAACAACTAAGTTTGCTTTATTCTTCGCTTTTTAAAAATAAACTGAACCTTTGTAATTATCAGGGTGTTCTGTAATATTACGCAAAAATACTGACATTAATGTTAACTTTGATACGTACAGTACATTGAATGGGTATAGATCTACACTGTAATTTTTTTTTTGTGGAAAAGTAACACCGGAACCACATTTTTATTAAGAAATACGACTCCGAATAAAATTTCGATTTTGTTCACTAATTCATCTTTATCAATAAGGAATATTGGGATAATACTATAGCAGAAAATTTACTTTGCTTTGTATAAAATCTGATTATATCTTGGAAATTCAATCGCTTTTCGGTCGACCATATGTACTCCTCAGATATTCCGATGCGTTTAAGTTGTAACTGTCTAGTTACTAGACAGTTATTATGTTCAATTACTAGTACTAGACTCTAGTACTATTGACTGGTTGTGGAAAGGGCTTTTTTGCAGCAGTTTTTGTCTTTTGTACAAAACGTGTTGTCGTTGTCGAAATATTTTTACTATTCCTAAAATTATGAACGAATTCTTGATTATAATGTTTGACATTGACAAAACATATATCTCAGTTTATCAAATTACAATGCCATTCAAACGTTTCTTATTTCTTTAGTCGACACAAACCAAAATAACTTTGTTAAATAAATTTTAATAATACCTTATTGAAGTTATAAAAATATGCTTAAAATATGACATTTTGTATTTTTTATTCAATCAGATGGTTTCAGTCCTAATTTCCTACACAAATATACACACATACAATTAAAAGAGTTTTTTTTTTTTTTTTTTTAAAGAACTAGCCATATTGAAAATCGCCGAGAGTGAGTAATGGCAGTACTACTTACCGGCCAATATGCACCCAAATTGAATCAACGTAGTTTCTTATGATGCTCTTCTCACATATAAAGTTTTGTGCAATTATACAGAATAAGAGCTGAGATATAGCCTTTATATAAGTGGTTGAAGCTTCACCAGTTGGGCAATTTGCGCCAAAAGTTGAGAGACACTAACTTATGTCAAAGAGCAACTAAACATAAGATTGTTTGAAATTCTGTACTTTAGTTCTTGAACTACAGCTGGCAAAAAATCTTAGTCAAAGACACACAGATAGATAAACATTTTCTAAAAATAGTCGTATCGTGTTCAGAAAATCTCAAAACCTGTAATTTTATCGAAAATTTTTACTATTCGGTCTATTTTTATTTTCTATATTCATATTGCTTTATATATAGAAGAAAGTAATAATATATAATAATGGAAACCATCAATTTATTTGGCAATAATTTGACAATAATTTGAAAATAATGCAATAATACATTCTTAAAATTTTTCGAAAGATGTTTGCCTGAGAAGTTATTTTGTATATGATCTTCTTTTCTACAACAGAAAAATTGCTTAAACAATAGAGTAATTAATCACAACCTATTTCGGTTTAAAGGAAGTGGAAATTTTTTTTCTTATATCAAAGAGATACATTTACAGAATACAACATATAAAAAAAAAAAGAAAAAAAAAAATAATTCTGTAACTTTATCTGAAATATTCTGGATTATTTTTTAACCCAAATCTTATCCGAGGATATTTTATAGTTAGAGATATCCATGATTAAGAATTGGGAATAAGTACTTGAACAATGATAAATGTTAACATACTATATAAATAACGTTCTACTGCAAAAACATGAAAACTTTCTTTGTGTAATTTTATTAAAATAATACGAGAGAAAGGAAAATTACAGTGTTATATTAAGTTAGTTATGTCTTTGAATTCCCCCAGGTAATCGATCTATCGATTTCCAAACAATGTATCTCTACTGAATTATATTATATTGTGCCTCATCATACATTCGGGAATTTAAGTTCACGTATATCATTAATCTTTGTGTGTAATTTTTAATAGTTCTAGAAAGTATTTTTCTCCTGACACAGAAGTTTCTGTAATAATATTCTGAATTTCATGTAACTTTCATATTCTTACTTATGATATTGTTTCGTTAAAAAAGTTAAATATAAGTGACCTATAGAATGGATAATGTTAGTTTTTGTAATTTGATACGATAGACTCTTATTTACGTAAATTTCTCAATATTGCAACTTACCTGAATTTTCTGCATATGATTTTGTTTTTTTTTCTGTCTGACTATACTTTAACACTTTCACTACCAGTTTTTTCCTTTCCAAAAATAAGGTAAATTAGGGCTTTAGCAGGTTAAATAAAATAGAAATAGCAATATTCTGCCAAAATAAAAACAAAAATTAACTATAGGGGCAATTGTGGAAGTGGGACATACACGTTCCACACGTTCCCTAGTTTTAAATGAATTTTACTATACTTTTGAAAATATACACATGAAAATACATAAAATTACACTAACATATGGATGTAATCACAGAAAATCAATGGGACATGCCCTCCAATAAATTTCACGATTATTTATCCCATTGAGTGAATTAAAAATATCTCCGGGGCATACATGTCTTAGTGGGTTTAAAAGGATTAAGTACAAAAGAAAACCACTCATGCATATTTCCCACTTAATAGTGATTTACTTTGATTCTAAATTTACACAGGAGGAATCTTGTGATTTCGCGATAGACTTATATACAACAGATTCGCATTTGGGTATTTTTCATTTAATAAAGTACAATTGCATAATTCTCATTTCACACTATTCTTTTATGAATTTAAAATGTCCATAAATTCTGAAAACAGCATTAGTTCATAGAAACGAAGTCCGATACACGTTTAACAAAACTTTTGGACGCAGTATGAAAAGGAACGACCGTTTCGACCAACCATTTGGATGTAGCATAGATTATTTATAATTATTATACGTCATACACAAAACCATTTTTTTTTTTTTTTTTTATTTCCATTAATGTAATCTAAGTTGAACTCGGTCAAAAATTTCGATACCGGGTCTTTACCTAATTTACGAGTCTTAAATTCTTTTGAGTCCAGTTAGTTTTTGTAAAATGATCAGTGCGTCTATGTGTGTATGTGTGTGTTGGGAGAAAGGGAAAGGAAAAACATTCTGATTATCATATCTCAAAAAAATAATAAAAAATAAAAAGGTAGAACAAAGAAACTTTATAATTAATACAGGTCAAGTGTACAAATAGTTTTGCCAAAAGTTTTGGTAAAAAATGGAAAACCGGAAGTGGGACACGAAAAACTAGATTTGGGACCGTAAGTCCGTAATTTACAAATGGCTCGAACAATTTTCTTCAAAGTTGCTGTGTAAACCTTCTTTTAGATGTCCTTTCGTATGTATTAGTTGGTTACTTCAGAAAAATTTGTAGGTGTGCTATATAAGTTAGTTAATCTTAGGTCTCGCAAGTGGGTTTCTTAAAAAACGGCTCTGCGGAATGTCTTGAAACTCGCCATATTAACTCACTTTTAGATGGTCTTTCTTATGCAATTGTTGGTTTCTGCCGATTTTGGTGAAAATCGGAAGGGGGACCGAAAGTCGATATCTGAGAAACGGCTCTAACGAATTTCTTCTAATTTGCTACACAAGCCCCGCTTCAGATGTCCTTTGACCTATATTAGTGGGTTACTACAGGAAAATTCATAGGTTCTCTGATTAGGTAAGTCAGTTTTAGATCTCAAACATAGGTATTTCAAAGACGGCTCTACCGATTTTCTTTAAATTCTCTCTATAAACATCAGTTTTTTGTATGTCTTTTTCGACATATGTATTAATTGAAAATTATATTAGTTAATTTATATTGCTGTAGGGAAATTGCTAGGTTTTTTACCGGTTAAGTCAATTTTATGCCTTCTAATTATTACACTATCTCCAAAAAAGAGTTTAAAGTATGTGTAGAAGTGGTAGTGGACAGTGGCGTCAGCTTTTGAAAAAGATTGGATGGGCTCAAACATTTTTGGGCAAAATGAACAATGCTATAGAGATTTTTACTTTCCGAACATGCTATGCAAGGAAAGTATTGTAATCATGACAAAAATTTGAATTTGAGATTTTAGTGTAGCTATACGTTTTGAGGTCTCCTGAGTTCATTTTTGCTATTTCTACGATGATGTATGAATGTGTATGTCCGTGTATTTGTATGAGTGAACACGATAGCGTCTAAACGCTTTCTTCCATTGAGCTGGAAGTTGGTATATATGTTGTAGGTTTGTAGATCATCGTAGCATGAACCCTATTGATTTTCGTGAATAGTATTTATAGTAATATTCTTATAGTATTTTTACAACAAACAGGGACACAACAAAAAATTCTTTATCATTATAGTCTATGGGCTCAAATTATTTAAAATGCAATAATGTCTAAACACCTTATTCAAATAAACTAAAAATTATAGAAATGTTATAGTTCACTTTCACAGGAACTTTATATAGATTTTGGCGAATCTAGCACTTTTAGATTTTTTCAGGCACACAACAAAATTTTTTTTATCATTATGGTCTAAGGGCTGAAATTATAGTGTGATATCATTTGAATGCCGTATCCAATTGAGTTTAAAATTTATATAGGTGTTATAGGTCGCCATCGAACAAACTGTATAAATTTTGGGGACTCTCTATTACTTATAAATTTGTACAGGAACGCAAGGAAAAATTCTTTATCATAATGGCCTATGGGTTTAAATTATTTAAAATGCGACAGTGTTTAAATGCCATATTCAAATGGACAGGAAATTTACCCTACATGTTATGGATCTCTGTCACACAAACTGTATGAATTTTAGAGAATATAGCACTTGTAGTTCTTTAGAGGTACACAATGAAAATTATCTATCATTAGGCTTATGGGATCAAAATTTTTTAAGTGAGACAGCATCTTAGAAGGTAGTGTTTTATCCGATTCAGCTGAAAGTTTATATGCATGTTACAGGTCACTGTCGTATGAAATGTATAGATTTCATTGAATCTAGGATTTATAGATTTTTACAGGGACAGAACGGGGACAGATCTTTATCCTTATAATCTATGGGCTCAATTTTTTTAAAAGTACAACAACGTTAAAATAAACAATATGCTATGTAGAAAAAATACTAAAACACTCTATTATAATCTTCTCTTTTGTTTATTTAACGACTCCTCTTACTTTACTTTATCTACACAATCGTTAATTATGTTCAGAAAGTCGAGTAAAATCACTCCAGATTTATTTTCTTTTGGAGAGAGATGAAGGCGGATAAGGATACATTAATTCAATACTATTTAAAGTTATGATGGAATTAAGAATAGACCTCTGCCTGGTCAAGTTCCACTGCAGGGTGAAAGAGGGTGTGTAGTACATTTTCCTGGAAACGTCTGTTCTCTGTTGCTATCACCAAAAATTTCTTCTTTCGAAACCTAATGCATATTATAAGAATCTACACTGATCAGAATTCATTTGTAAAATATGAAGTTTTAATTTGATATACATTTAACTGAGTCTGCCTGAGGCTTGTTTTCCTAACTTTTATCAAAGAAAATGCTTTTTTAGAGTTTCAAAAACATAAATAAATAATAAATCAGAGTAATGAAAATTGGGTGGCCTGGAAGAGCAAATTATTGGGTGGGCTCGTGCCCCACGGGCCCGTATAAGTTAGTGGAAGTCATGTGATTTTTACAGACGAGTTTTATTTTTATGTAATAAGTTTTTTATCGTATTTTCAATTAATTCCCGTTACAAACAGGAAGAAATCTGTTTCTGGGTCCAGTAAAAATAATCGAATTACAGAGCATACTAGTTATATTACGTTTATGAAAAAGTAAGAATTTAAAACATTATTTTGTTATTTGTTTGGTTTGTTATTTTAATAATATTTTATTTTTTTATTACCGTAGTTTTTGCTGATACAAATATTTAATATAATTTTGTTTAATTTCTATAGCATTTGCAATGTTATCCGCCAACAGTACAACGTGTGCAATTTTTGAAGAAATTATATAAAATTATGCAAGTCTTGGGGGTACAGATTGTTCACTAAGTAAGATATTAATTTACAATGAGTCTTTATTTTCCAATGGGCTAGTTAGACTTTTCAGTAATGAATCCAACTTTTAAGAATTATATCCTCTAATCTATTCAAAAGAGATTTTTACGCATTCTCTCTTAGCTACCACAATGATAAATTCATGAAATAATAAGGCTTATACAGGACTGTCCTTGATGCCTAGATATAGAATAAGGCGAATTTGCAGGCTGTTGTTTTTGCAATGATTTCGTCATTTATTTGATTTGATATCATGAATATTCTCACTTTAGCATATGGCAAGAACGTTATTGATTTGTGTGCTTATTTAATGAATAAATAAAAAATGTCTAGTCGACACAACAATGTTGCGATTTTTCAAATCCCGCAAATATTTGACATACAATGTTAACATGATTGGTATTAACAGGGAGAAAGCTTTTTGCTTTTCAGCATTTTTAAGTTTGTCAAACAGTCGAAATTCGAATAATTAATAGCCACTGATTACTATTTAGCCATAAACAAAAACATTTAAATTCCAATCAAGAATTTCTTTCTATTTTCACGCGTATTCTATGTATTACATCTCCCCCCCCACCCCCCACTTTTTTTAATTAAAAATTTCTAAATTAACTTAAGTAGCAAAAATAAATTCAAAAACTGGCGTACAGACAATAGCAAGAAATTAAAACTTCTTCACACACCATAAATTTTAAATCAGCACAACCGGTTTCGAAAGGACATAGCCTTTCTTCATCAGGTGCAAACACGTGCAACTGCCTTTGTGCTGATTTAAAATTTATGGTGTGTGAAGAAGTTTTAATTTCTTGCTAACTTAAGTAGTTTTTGAGGGAAAACAATTTGCTCCCACCTCCCTTTTTTGTCTTTTTAATACACAGAGAATAAGTAGAAGAATATTCTTATATTTACACATTTTAAGATCACCTGAATACGAAAGTCAGTTTTTAATTGCTGGTCTGTGAGTCTGTATGTATATCTGTATTCCAGTCTTAAAAATAAATATTAGCACGAAGCATACTTAGCATTCTAAATTTGTATCATATGGGTATGTTATTTAAAAATTGTTACTGAAATCGGACAAATTGTTCTTCTTGTACAGAGCGATACAAAACATAAAATATTGAAATACATTACGTCTCGATAGGTAAAATTTTAGGTACAATTTAACGTCTTTAGACTGCACCAAACAAAATAAAATTGACGTAAAATTTTTATACACACAAAAACAGGTTTCTCAAAAGTATTTATTCTTCGTTTACGGAACACAGAAAAAAATTTGGATGTACAGTAATCTCTCGATTATCCGCGGGTGCGGGAAAACATCAAGTAAGAGCGTAATAATAATAATAATAATAAAAGCGTTTTTTCAGCAGAAAATAATACCAGATTATTATTATATATGTATATTTTTCTTTTTAATTTTTTTTCTTTTTTTTTAATGTAAGTATAAAGAACAATGTTGTTTTTCTTTATTTTTTGTAGAGTACAGTACAGTACAGTACAGTACAGTACAGTGATGTTTAATTTAATGCATAAATTCGCTTACAGATTATACCTGGGTTTCGTCGTAAGTTTTTTTTTTTTTTTTTTTTTTTTTTTTTGTTCCACATAAAATACAAACCTTTTTACTGTAATGTGAATGTTTTCACTGTCTGTATTATGTGTTACAATCACGTTTTCGATCTAGAATATTTTTTATCTCACTAGTCCCTCATTTTTGCCTTTTTGGGATTTATTCACGATTAGCATTATCCGCGAAATCCGTGCCATTCAATTATGGGATCATCAGGAATTTTACTATGTTAGTTTAGTACTATGCATTTCAATTTGTTTCATTCATTCATTTTTTTCTCTACTTGTTCTAAACTTAAATACATTTTTTGATGCGTACATATATAATATAAATACAGGGCTAATACAGGAAAAGTCTTCAACGTATAGAAAGACTAAGAGGGTAAAGAAATATCAGAAGCTGTTTCTGTAGCATTTAGCGTACCGTCTATGCACTGAGGAAAGTACTCTAAATGCTACCGAAACAGCCGACTACAATTTCTGTATTCCCTTTGGTGTTTCTATGCGTCGAAAACTTTCCCTGCATTTGTTTATCCATAACCAAATCTCTTTTTAATAACATAGCGAGCTACTCAAAATAGGCTAAAAGAGTAATGTGTGGGGTGGGAGGATTCTCTGAATAATTTGAAATAAATTTTAAAATTTAAAGACAGTCGAAAATGTTTTATGAATGTTGCTAGAATGTTTTAGTAGTAGCTGAGTGGACGGAAGCCCTCCGACCCTACCTCAAACAGAAATTTTTCTCATATAAAACTGTTTCGAACTGTTGTTTAAAAAGCAGTAGAAATGCTTAGATACAGTACCGCATGTATTACACATTAAACTGTAATAATACGTAGCTTTTGAAAATATGAGACATCCCCTTTCATTCTCTATCACTGCTTTTAAACGCTTGACAAATGAGAGCATTGTTTGACACGACAGTTAATAAACACCTCAGGTTTGTCGTCCACCGCAATTACTCAGCATAGTTTGAGGGCTTGGCTTAATTAAATATCAATTATTAACAAGGATTATTCTATTAACACATTAAGGGACCCATCAATGATGAGGGTGGGGGTCCCAGCGACAGTTGGCGGACGTCTTAGACGCCATCTAAGTAATGTAGGGTGAAAGAAAGTAGTGTGAGAACCACACCAGATTATTATTTTCTGTTTCTTTTTCTCTCTTTTGTGTCTTTTTATTATTTATCTTTTATTGTCTATTGTACTACCACTACAATCCAAATCGAAAATATGGCGTCAAATCAGGTGCCCTCTAAAACTTAATCTATTTATAATTTCTATTAAATTTAAAATTCTCAATTACATTGTGTTTCTTTTTGCTTTAGATTTTATAGCTTTTCGTTTTCTACCATTTACTGATAACAAATTCGGTGAACCGAAATCCGGTTTTTGTTTACATTTATTATGTTGTCATGCGGTTGATATGCATCTTTTGACAGAAAAGTGATGGAATGTTGAAGTACAAAGCTTTCAACAGGTAAGATGCAACCAAGCGGTAGAAGAAAGATAAATTCTTGCGGTAAGAAGAAAGATAAATTCTTTTTAACAACCATGCGTGTTATCGAAAAGACACCGGAACGTTGTTTTCATAGGAACAGTTATTTATAATGATAAATCGTTTGTAAAAAGGGTGATTTCTTACGTAAAAGTGAAACTAGAAAGCAATTTCGAATAGCAGCTGAACTGTCTTGAATAACACATTGCTTCAATTAGAGAAGTACTCAAGCATAGTATAAAATATTTTCGAGTATATCAGAAAATAAGGATACCTCTGAGGAACTTGTCTTCGAGGACAAGTAACTTTGAAATATGTATTGTGTATTCGAAAAACCAAGTCTTCGGCTTTAATTTTTCAAATACTGATTTTATACCCGTACTATGGCTTGCAAAGTTAAATTAAAATAAATAAATAAATAATAATAATAATTAAAAAAAAAAAAAAAAATCAGAATTCTGTTGAATCAAACAGTATTTGGAAAGGATTCGACTTCAAGAATTACAAAATTTAAATTTCTATACGCAACACTCGAAAAATGCTCAGTGAATGCAATAAGCCAGATAAGTGATGCAGAAAAATGCCAGATAAGTGATGCACCAGATAAGTGATGCACAAAAATTCTCTATCGCGTTATAAATGTCTCAGAGATATCACAAAACAATAAAGTCTACTTAAACTATTTTTTACTGTTTCACCATAAGTTTTCCGACGGCAAAAAAACGTTGCCCATTGATCGTGTTTCAGAGATTATATACAAATTACTAGTGGAAACAATGCTAACGTATATAAATAAACACATTTACATTTAAATTTGTGACAAATCTGTCCGATACCTCGTTTAATATACCTCTAGGAAGTTTTGTGTTGCAATGCTAAAACTTTGTACAATATCTAATTAGAATATAGGGTACATTTATTCATAGAACAACACACACACACACACACACACACATATATACAGGGTTCTCATCGGAGGAAAAAACTGGGTGAGAATCTCTCACCCTTTCTCAAAAATAAAGTGAGATTTTTAAAATCTATGTGAGATTTCTGAAAATTAAGTGAGACTCCAAATAAATTCTGAATAATAATAATAATAGGTCATTTACATAGGCACGCAGAATTCATATCTGGAATTAATGCGATTTTTTTTCATGGCTTTCGAATTTTGTGTGGTCTCTAGTGGGTGCTGAGCTGAGTTAATTGGAGCCTAATTCCTACTCATCTGAGCAGGTTTATCTTCTAGGATAGATTTCAAGATGTGTTTATGAAAGGTTAAGCACATTTTTATTTTTTAGAACAGCAGAAGTTTTTTTTTTAGCTGTAATTCGTTGAGTAGATGCGGGGAGGGGAGGGGGGAGCAAGAAGGGCTTTGCAAGAAGTCTCGTTTACTTGAGCAGATTAGGGCCGGTTTGTTTGTTTTTTTATATCTTAGGACAAATATAAGTCTAAATAGAAACGATTAAAAAAAGTTTTTAGTGTTTTTTATTTAATCGATTTCTGAAAAATGAGCAATATTAAAATTTTTAAGCGATAAAATTAAAAAAAAATTGCGAGATTCTCGCAGTTTCGCGCTCTAGTAGGAACCCTGATACTTTATGAGGGCCGTATAAGAATATAAATCCTGCATTTCCTGAAATGGAATCCTCTGAAATTTTTTTTCGATTTTATAAAATTTTGTACCCCCTTTTTTGAGATTTTGTTATTTGTTACATAATGTAAGACCAAAATGTGAAGAATCGAAGCCGAGATGAAGGTTTTTCAAACGCCCTGCATGGGGTTTGGGTTGCCGTTTTATGGTCTTTTTTTTTTTTTTTTCAAATTAAGGTTCATTTGACCGGGAATTACGATTCAAATTGAATTGCGAACAAGTGGAAGGGATTTGAGCAGGGATTTGAATCTGAAACAAACTTTGTTTATATTATTACTGAAAAGAAAATGAACTATATTCTTTTCAGCATGTACAATAAGTTCTTCTCAATTTATTTCATGAAATTCAGTTAAGAAATCTTCTTAAGTTGTAGTTCAATACCAATTTGAAAAACATTGTGATAGACTTTTACTAATGTACCTTATACGCTTTAAGCTAAGTTATATCTCATTTTCATTTTCTTCTATATACATAAGAAAAAGTATTAGATTCGTAAAAATTTTAAGCCGTCAAGTTTTCGATGGATTTACACTTTAGGAGATGTACTGAACATGATCTGGTCATTTTTAGAAAATGTTTGTCTGTCTTTCACCGTGCGTGCGTGTGTATTTTACAAGAATTTTGTAGACGCTGTATCTCACGAACCAAGGGATTTAATTTAACTAAACTTTTTATTTGGTTGAACCTTAACTTAGATTAATAATGATTAAATTTTCGGATACATCGCTCAACAGGTGGCGCTGTCATTCTGTTTTCTCATATCTTTTAATATGGCAATATAGGAAAAATTTTCTTATAAATGTATACAATAAAAATATTTTTAATCAGTCATTAAAAAAAAAAGCGATAATCAATAAGAATTAATATATATATATATATATATATATATATATATATATATGTGTGTGTGTGTGTGTGTGTGTGTGAGCATTGCTTTACCTCCTGGAGTGCAAATTTTAAATGAGTATTTTTCAAAAGAATTCTTCAATACTTTAAACAAATCGTTGAAGTACAGAAATGTGATAAATTGAAACCAAGTTTTCCATTTTTTTCCCTTCCAATTACCTGACTACTGTAGGTAATGGAAGTATTGTATTCGGTCAAAAAAATTGATATCGAGTTTTCACTTGATTTATATGTTTTAAAGTATCCAGGGACCAAAAAAGTGGTGTTCGACAATTGCTCAGTGTATATGAATGTGTGTATGTGTTTTGGGAATCTTCTGACTATCACATCTTCGAAACTAATAAATATAAAACGACGAAACTTCAAAATTAAGATAAATCTAGTGCACAGATGATTTTGCTAATTTTTGGTGAAAATTGGAAAAACGGAAGTAGGACACTGAAAACAGGAATTGTGACTGTAATTCCGTATCTCAAAAACTACTGTAACAAATTTCTTAAACTTTCTCTATATAAACACCCTTCTCATGTCCTTTCGTGTGTATTAGTTGGTTAATTAGGAAAAATGATAGATCACCTGTATATATAGGTCCATTTTATTAGATCTCGCAAGTGCGTTCCTTTAAAAATGGCTCTACAGATGTTGTCCAAACTCACTCCTTATTATATGTCCTTTCTTATGTGATTGTTAGTCTTTGATGAGCAGATGAGTTTGCCAAGTTTCAGAAAAATCGGCAGCGGAACCGAAAGTCGGCCTCTCTAAAAGAGCTCTTACAAGTTTCTTAAAATTTGCTGTATAAACCTCTTTCTAGATGTCCTTTCATGTGAATTACTACAGGAAAACAGACAAATGTTCTGATTAGATAGGTCAATTTTAGATCTTGGATACTGGTGTTTAAAAAAGGGTTCTACTGATTTTATATATATATATATATATATCTTTACGATGTATGCTTTAGTTTGATCTTACATAAAATTTTTTAGGTGTCTGATTTATTTAGTCAGTTTTTTTCCTTCTAACCACACTATATTTATAAAGAGTATATATATTTATATATATTATGTGTGGTAGTGAGTAATGGAAGTCGCGTGGCTGTAACACACCAGATAATTTTTCTTATTTGTAACAACATTAATAATAATAATAAACTAAAAAGGATATATATATATATATATATATGTCGTTTGTAGGACATAAAATAGATTTTCTTTCGAGATTTAGTGTTACGCTCACTAAGATGAAAATCATCTGCATCATTCATCATGAAAAATAATTTTTATAAATTATAATTTTAAGGAATAATTTGTTCTGGGTGAAATTTCTGTAAGAAAATATAGAAGAAAGTTTTATGGTGAACAGAACATGCTAGTTTAAGACAATTAAATGATATTATCAATTTATATTTATGTACGGAGTCACATTTTTACAGTGAACAAAAATAAGCTATGCATACTTCTACATTAAGACCCCGCTTAACGCTGTTTCATTTAGCGCTGTTTCGGTTTAGCGCTCTTTTATTTCCCCTGTGGATTCCCCGAAATTGCTCGCAGCAGTACGGGGATTCCCTGAAATTGTGCACCCGCTGTTTCGCATTACGCTCTACTTTTTGATGGAACGTATCAACCGCGTTAAGCGGGGTCTTACTGTACTTTGTTGTACGAAGATAAAAAAAAAACTATTGCGATTACTAAAACGAAATGTATATTACATCTCTCGTAAATCGAAAAACGGTTATGTAATACTGAAATTTTGGGCTACTATAACACGTACTTGTGTGTACGAATTTAATTACGTAAGCATACTAAGTATTACGAGAGCTAACCATTATAAGCGCATTAAATTACTTAAAAGCAACTAAAAGTGATATAAGTATTAGAATTTTGCTACAGCACGTTTATTATTGGAAACCGGATGCTTCTTTTTTATTTTCTTTTGCAAGGAAACGCAAAAGAATTCTGATATAATATCATTTATTGTACAAGCATGCGAATGTGGGAAAAAATTTGTAAAACCCCCGATTATAATTTTCCTTTTTCTTTATTTACTATCTTCTTCTGCATTTAAACTTATTTAAACAGAAAATAATTTTTAATTATTAAATTTCTATATATGTGGAAGGTCGATTTAAATCCCACCAGATATTATCATTATTGTTGTTGTTATTATATTTTGAGAGTACTTTTTTGTTTTGATAGTATAGGTAAGTAGAAAACACCATTGCATTTTCATCTGAATTATATACCTTAAATATACCATGCGTTTACAATCATATTAAAAAATAAATAAATAAATAAATAAATAAATAAAAATTATATTACAGTTAAAAAGAAAAAGAACATTCAAAAATATATTACAGTAAAAAAAAAAAAAAAAAAAAAAATTACATTAAAATTAGCTCCATTATTATTTTTTTTTACCTTTTTTTTTATTTTTCAACATAAAAATATTATTTATTAACATCTGAGTATAAATTCTAATAACTTAGAAAATTAACGAATTTTCAGAAACAATAAATTTCAGATTTACATATGAAGTTTCGAAACCTTTCCTCAGACTAACGTGCTGGAAAGACCCCTGATACAATTATATTCAATTTTTGATTTTGAAAAGCAAGCATAACGGAATATGAAAATATTTCATGCCATGAATTCCTTCAGAATTGTGTTTTTCAGACGTGACTTTATACTTTAAAATAAACAGTAAAAACGTTCCTTTTATTTGACAAGTCAATATCGTTCCAAAAATGCATAGTCATCTGCAGAATCACGGAAATACCATGGCGACAGACATATTCACAGCCCTATGTTATTCAATATCATCGCCGGCTTATATAACATAAATCGATATACTATATCTATGTAGTCAATGCTGATTCTGTTAAAAGGGCAAAGGGAATTATATTTTTCAATATCGATATTCTCCATTATTTGACTTCGATAAATTTATTTTTTTGCGTTAGACTGTAACTGATTTAAATGATATTACGTCATCGATGCACACAAACACATATACATATTATGAGAATAATGAAAAGAATGAGACGAAAAATAAACAGATGAATAATTTGCCACAAAAAGCCACAAAGGACAATTTGGTAACTAGTTAACTTGAATAGTTTTCATTGTTCTAATTTATTTGAAGAAAGAATAATATTACTGACTCAAATTAAATTCCTTTAAGATTACAAAACACTTTAAAAACATAAAAAAGAAGGATCTTTCAATTGATTGTAGTAAAAAAGAAGGAACTTTTAAATGATTGTATTAAAAAGTTACAAATCGAGCTTACTATAAGAAACAACAACAAAAAAAAATAAATAAAAAATTATACAGACACGACATTATTTCATTATTTAAAACATGAAAATCTGACATTGACAGATTTTAATTTAATGCCAGAGGCCTACTGCTAAACTTGTTAATATCGACAAATTCTTCTTTAGTTAATTCGTGACGATCTAAATTCCATGATAAAGTTTTCATTAAATCAAACCAATGTGTTTCAGCTGCAGATATTGTAACAAATAACGTTGGAAGTCCAAACTGTCTTATAGCCGCAAAACAACGTTTTTTCTCTTTTTCCCAATGAGGGGGAGGTGTGCCTTGGGGGGACTCATGTAAAGGTGTGCCTTGGGGGGGGACTCATGTCAAAGTTGTACCTTGGGGGGGGACTCATGTCAAAGTTGGGCCTGGGGGGGACTCATGTCAAAGTTGGGCCTTGGGGGGACTCATGTCAAAGTTGTACCTTGGGGGGGGACTCATGTCAAAGTTGGGCCTGGGGGGGACTCATGTCAAAGTTGTGCCTTGGGGGGACTTCATTCAATAAATCCCCATTCAATAAACCGACTGAAATAGTCCCTTAGCACTATTAAGAGTGTATTATAAAAATTCGACAACGCTGTACCGACTGAAATAGAGGTACCTTGGGGGGACTCATGTCAAAGTTGGGCCTGGGGGGGGACTCATGTCAAAGTTGTGCCTTGGGGGGACTTCATTCAATAAATCCCCATTCAATAAACCGACTGAAATTGGCCCTTAGCACTATTAAGAGTGTATTATAAAAATTCGACAACGCTGTACCGACTGAAATAGGGGTACCTTGGGGGGGACTCATGTCAAAGTTGGGCCTGGGGGGGGACTCATGTCAAAGTAGGGCCTGGGGGGGACTCATGTCAAAGTTGTGCCTTGGGGGGACTTCATTCAATAAATCCCCATTCAATAAACCGACTGAAATAGGCCCTTAGCACTATTAAGAGTGTATTATAAAAATTCGACAACGCTGTACCGACTGAAATAGGGGTGCCTTGGGGGGGACTCATGTCAAAGTTGTGCCTTAGGGGGACTTCATTCAATAAATCCTCATTCAATAAACCGACTGAAATAGGCCTCTAGCACTAATTAAGAGTGACCTATAAAAATTCGACAACTGTACCGACTGAAATAGGCCTCTAGCACTAAAAAAGAAAAAAAAAAGAGAGAGAATAGTTAAATTTATAGACCAAGACACAAATAATGGAATGAATCTATAATAATAAAAGAAGATGTCTGTCTGTCTGTCTGTCTGTCTGTCTCTCTGTCTGTCTGAGCACAGAAGTATAAAATACTGAACGCAGAAGTATAAAATTTGACATACGTGTGCTCAGAAGCCTTCCCGAGTTGATAGTGAAAACAGAATTTAAAAATTTTAATTAGTTGCGGAGATATTAATTAAAATGTCGACCCATGTCGATGGAAAAATGACCGAGAAAAAGAAACTTTCTATCAGCAGACGATTTTCTAAGCTGTCTCGATTGAAACAAAACACATGGAGACAACGGTCTGCGATAAAAAAGGAAATGAATGTAACCAATTAAGATATCACTTGCTTCATAGTGAGGATAAAAATTGCAATTTTCAACCTTTTACAAATTTTCATTCACGTTACATTTGAATTAATATTTGGCGTAGACAGCATATTATAAAGCTTACTGTTCAATTTTCATGAAAATATATGAATAAATAAAAAAAATGACGTATTTATTGGAAAAAGATTAAGTTAGCATTTCGTAGTATTTGGTTTTAATGCCCGATAATTCGATTGTGAATATTTTTGAAAGCGTACGATTATTAGGGAGGGATGGAGGAAGGGGGAAAAGGTACAAAAATTAAAAAAAAAGAGTTACTGAGTTTAAAATTGGTTGGTATATTTAGATTTTAAGGCAAGGTAAATCGAATGCGAATATTTTCGAGTGTAAAATTATTATTATCGGCAGAAAGGGGGGGGGGGGGAGAGCGAAGGGGCAAAGATGTAGAAAAGGAACGGGAGTTTCGGAGAAAACAACGGAATACCCAGAACACCTTTATTCTTTAATATTTTGCAAAGTTTCGAATTCGAATTTCTGCTCACATATCGTACTAAGGATTTTAACGTTATATAGCCCGGAATTATGCAAGTTTCGGGGATTACTGAAAGAAATTTCGCAGAATAAAAGAAAAAAAAAATACATTTTAATTTACATTTAATTGCAAATAAAATTTTATTCTAATATTCTAATACGTGTATTTCAAATTCTAATTATGATTAAATTATTTTTAATACTTCATTCGAAAGACATTTTGAAATACTTTTATATTATCAAATCGAAAGTGGAATTCGAGATTTCACCTGATTTACACGTTTTAAGGTGTCCTGATTAGGTTTTCTTTTGTATCTCAGCTACTAATTAAAATAATTTCATAAGTAATACATCATTTGAAAGCTTTGTTGATTTGGAATTAAACAATATATTACACAAATTTATACCGCCAGATGGGGCTGTAATATTTTAAAATTTCAATATTTCAAATTCTAATGAGCGAGGAAGGTGCTGTAAGCTCTAAAACGGGGATAAAGCGCCGCAGGCGCCACCGAGCGGGACTTAGCTAAAGTCAGAAATTTGAAAGATCATAACATGGTGAGCGAACAGGCTGTTTCAGATATTGAAAAGGGAAGAGAGCGCCGAAGGCGCTACCAAGCGGAAATTTACTGCGATTTCAATAAGCTATTTTCATGATATATCAATAAGCTGTTACTAGACCTGAAACGGGAAAAAGGCGCCGCAGGCGCCACCGAGCGGGAGTTTTGTAAAGACGGATTTTTTAGGGATCGCGAACCAGCTGGTCGCCGAAGGCGGCTAGTAATAAATAAAATGGCTCAGAATGCTGAGCTGAGGTATTTCGTCAGGAGTTACCCCCATCAGCACTGAGCAAATATATCCAAGGTTTCTATTTTTGGCAAGTGATATTACGCAAAATACCAAACCTGCATCCAAAATATTACCATGAATGGAACAAAAGAAAATAAGACAGATTACAATCTGCCATTATAACAAGCAAATTTCAAGCAGAAATAATTACGTAAAGCGAAACATTTGTAGAAACATATTTAACTTACGTAGTGTAAAAAGTCAAGCATACATGAAGATTAGTTGTATTTTTTTCGAATACACCAATAAATTTACTTTATTAATTCAATTTATTAAAAAAAAAAAAAAAAAAAAAAAAAAAAAGAACTTTGATTAATTTAAATTTTGATTACTAAAACAATTAATTTTATGCCAGGATTATTTATCATCACAAAGAATATTTATAAAATATTTTAAACCATTTACTGAAATAATCACATTGTTACCATGTTATAATTTTTACTTTCTTCTATATTCAATAGAAGAAAGTATTGGATTCGTAAAAATTTTCGACCTCGGGTTTTTGATGGATTTACACGTTTTGAGAGCTGTAGAACACGAGTTGACCATTTTTAAAAAATGTCTGTCTGCCCGTCCGTCTGTCTGTCTGTGTGTGCGTGACAAAATTTTGTGGCAACTGTATCTCAGGAACTACTGCACAGAATTTCATACAAATTGGTGTGTAGTTGCACCTTGACATAAATTAGTACCTATCAACTTTTCATAAAAATTGTCTTACACTTTGCGTTGCCATCCCGCTTTTCTAAATTTTTAACATGGTGATATAGGACAAAATTTTGTATAAATGTGCATGAAGAGAATTATTTTTTAATAATCATTATGAAATTTACAAGAATTATTTATAATAGAGATAGTTAACTGGGAAAAAAAATATGTATGTGTATGAGCCTCGCCCCCCCCCCGTATGTGTGTGTGTGGGAGAAGTTCCCCCTTCAAGGGGGCGTAAATTTTCATGATGGGTATCTTTCAAAAGAGCTCGTCAATACCTTTAAAACGAATGGTTGAACCATCGATCTGCGATAATTTAAAATAAAGTTATCGATTTTTTCATTTTTAACAATATATATATATATATACACTCCTTCTCATATTTATAAGGACACTTTATATTTTTAAATAACTAACGTAAAAATAATTGTAAACAAGATTATACTAAGTGTAGTTAATATATCTAGTATTCTAAAAACCAAAACTGTTATAATTTTTTAAAATAAAACAAAATTAATAAAATATAATGCAAAATGAGTTTTTCTCCACGTTTTTAGATGTTTATAATTATAGGGACAATCCAGATTTTTTCGTTTTATTTAAATTACTAGCGGATAAATTACAGTTGACATGCGAATTTGTTAACTATTGGGCTAGATTAATTTATATATAAGCATTATATTTTTCTTGAACGGACATTACTGATAATTCCTCGAAAAAAAGAACGTCCAAGTAGTGAAGTATGATAAATGTGTTTTTTAAGTGGAAGGATAATTTCAATCCGCCGAATTTCTAATGAAATTCGAACGTCTAATATTGCTGAAGGAAATGTGATCAAACATTGAACTGCTGGTTCGATAGGGGAGAGATCTGATGCAAAATCAGAGTTGTTTTACAGAGATCGCAGACTCATAATTCCTCTTACTGTTCTACTCATAATGATTGCTGCCGAATTTGTTCGTAATTTTTAATGAAAGGTTAGGGTCTACATTTATGAATGTTTAAAATAATTAATAATATGTTAAAATGAATAAAAAACCTGTAATAATCAATCAGCATTTAATGGGGGAAAGAACGTCTGTGTTAAAGTTGAATAAAGACAATATTAAATGGTAAAATGTTGCATTTTCGGATGAAAAACATTTTATTCTTGCTTAACCAAATGGTTTTAACAGTTACTGGCACGATCTGAAGATAGCGAAAGACAGAGCAGATTTTTTAAAGGGAGATATGAATCGGGCATTTTAAAGGTGGATCTATGGTGCTCTGGGGAGCTGCTTCTACTGAAGACAGAATGAATTTAGTAATTTTTTTCTATTATTATGAACATCAAGAGAATATCCGCAAATTTTAAACATTGAATTCTCCGATTTTTGTTAGATTTTGGGGGGTAATAATATTTTTTTCAACAAGACTTACATTTTTGCTCTACTTTTAGAGCAATAGAAAATAGTTTGAAGAAAGAAACTTCTGTATGATTGCCTTTCCCATGGCCTAAAAGTTGAAAAAACCTTAACATATGATATTAGAAAAGTGCATGCAAGTGGAAAGCAATTTTAAATAGTTTAAATGTATTAAGAATATCATATATGCTATATGAAATGGTATTGAAACTGAATATTATAAAAAAAAAATGTATATATATATACCAGAGAGAATGTCTCACTGTTTAACACTAAAAAGAGACCCCATAAAATATTAATTTAAAGAATAACTGAAAGAAATTACTAAAATTCGAGCTGTCCTTATAATTGTGAACACCTCAAAAATCATCTTTTTACGATATTTAAAGTTTTTTAAGATAGAAAAACGATTAAACTTTTTAAATATAGTCTATTAATGAAATTCAAATTAATTAAAAATATATTTGTTTAAATAATAGTGTTCAGTGTTTAGTTAATATAGAAAAACGGGTGTCCTTATAAATATGAAAAGGAGTGTATATATGTATATATATATATATATATATATATATATATATTTATATTTATATATATATATATATATTTTTTTTTTTTTTTTTTTTTGTAATATTGGCAATAAAATTAACTTTTTTGGATATTTGGTGTTATACTACTTCTCTAATATGGAAATCGTCTGCATTATCATGGAAGATAATTTTTTTAAATAATAATTTTAATAAATTATTTTTCCTGAATGAATTTGTATAGGAAAATATAGAAGAAAGTCATGTGGTGGCCACAACATACTAGTTTTACTTGCAGTTTCACTCATGACCTTGTGAATGACTGCATAATGTTGCCATCTACATTACAAAGCTAAAATCAAAAAGAAATAAATTTATTTTAACTATGGATACTTGTATGACTGCATAGTTAGCCATCTTTATATATATATATTTATGGATTGTGGCGTTTTGACGTTTGTGTTTCTAAGACATTATACGAAATTTAAGATGCCCATTTAAGTTTAATTGCTTCGATAAAATTTTTAGATTGAGGAATGTCTTTTGCATAACTTTTAATCTATATATATAAAAGAACACTTCCTGAGTGAGTGAGTGAGGGGGTGATCTATCAACGCCCAGTCCAAACCCCTGGACCTAGAAGCATGAAATTTCGTGACAATGTTCTTTCTATGACGTAGGCATCCACTATGAAGCGATTTTACAAAATTCGCCCCCCAAGGGGGGGGGAGGGGGGCAAAACGTGATTTCACAAAATCCTTCATATCTCAAACAAAAAAACAGATATCCGTAAAATTTTTCCTTTAAAATATAGCTAATACAAATGTCAAAAAAACAATTTCTGGAATTTTCAAAATTCGGTCCCCAAGGGGGGCGGGGGGGGGCAAAACGTGATTTCACATGCGTAAAACGTAATTTCGCATAATCCTATATATCTCAAACAAAAAAATAGATATGCGTAAAATTTTTGCTCTAAAATATAGCTAATGCAAATGTCTAAAAACCAATTTCTGGAATTTTAGAAATTCAGTCCCCAGGTGGAGCAGCAAGGGGGGGGGAGGGGGCTAAGGGCCAAAAACAAATAGAAATACAGTTAGGGTGTTCAAAATTGATACAGATAGGTTTTAGAGGCCTGCAAGTCGAATGAGGATATTTTCGATTGTGTAAAGTTATTAGGAGGGGCAGGAAGGGGGGGCAAAAAATAAAAATAGAGTTAGATCGTTCAAATTTGGTATATAGATGTTTTCGATACTTACAAATCGATTGCGGATATTTTCGAATTTTTAAAATTATTAGGTGGGGCGGGAACGGGGGGGGGGGAGGAGGCTATGGTCAAAAACAAATAGAAATACAGTTAGGCCGTTCAAAATTGGTACAGATAGGTTTTAGAGGCCTGCAAGTCGAATGGGGATATTTTCGAAAGTGTAAAGTTATTAGGAGGGCCAGGAAGGGGGGGCAGAGGGGCAAAAAAAAATAGAGTTAGATCATTCAAAATTGGTACATAGAGGTTTCCAATAATACCTACAAATCGATTGCGGATATTTCCGAATTTTTAAAATTATTGGGAGGGCGGGAAGGCGGGGGAGTAGAGCGGCAAAAAAATAAAAATAGAGATATATCGTTCAAAACTGGTGCATAGAGGTTTTTGATACTTACAAATCGATTGCGGATATTTTCAAATTTGTAAAATTATTAGGATAGACAGGAGGGGGGGGGGGCGAAGCGGGAAAATAATAGAAATAAGGGTTAGAGCATGTTGGGAATTTTTTCCGAAGGCAGTGAGAGCCCGGTGCGACATTTTTCCTAATCAGATTTTGTTTCTATTTTTTTTCATGTGATAAAAATTAATGAAATTTTGAGAATTCATTATAGTGATTAATTTAAAAATAGGGACCAGCGAAGCGGGCGTTGCCAGCTAGTCTTTTATAAAACTCCACAAATAACACCTGAATTAAAGCACAATGATTTTCAATAACTAAATTTTAAAAACAACATTATTTCCTCCTTCTCACAATGAAATAAAAACAAGATATATGAGTGCAGAAACTAGAAACTATTTTTTATTTTTATGTATTTTTACTTTCTTCTATAGTACTCGATCCATAACAAATTTCCAATTCTGTTTTGCATAGGGTTTACACGTTTTGAGATGTCCTAAACCATAGCCTCCTAAACTAGATGCCTGTCGCGTGGCTCTTAAACTTGGAAACAGTTCAAACGGTAGACAGCGCCACCTGGTACAGATTTCGCGACTTCTTTATTCAAAAGCCACCAAAAAATTTTAAAAGTGTGATGTGATATACATAAAAGGAGAATAGAATCGAAGAAACATCGATTTTATATGTCATGTATCACGTCTTAAAATTATTAGTGAGATTTGAATAAAAAAGTCGCGCAGTCTGTACCAGGTGGCGCTGTCTACCGCTTGAACTATTGCCAAGTTTCCGAGCCACGCAACAGACATCTAGTTTAGGAGGCTATGACTAAACATAATTTTGTAATTCTAATGTCAGTTTGCCTATAAAAATATTCTATATAGCTGCACAAGAAAATAGTAAACAGATAATAGGTCTTCGAGATCTGCTTAAAATAACACGCGAAATAGAACTAAAGGCATTAATGCTAATAAAATTGTTTTAAATTTTATGTATAATGATAAATTCTCTCTATTTTACAACGAAAAAACAAACTTCAAAATTAAGACAAGTTTCTTTCCTAAAAATAAAATCTTTGATTGGCTTAATCCAATTAAAATTCTGATTTTAAATACTTTTTAAATTATCAGTAATCTTTTAAAAATCCTTTAATTTTATACGCTATAAAAAGGAATTATGTTGTGCAAATGACTGCGATTTACGGCCATGAAATATGAAATATGGGCTGTTTGCTTAGCTATCGATCATCATAATTTATTTTGATTAGTTATTCTAGCATGCTCAGATCAAAATCTGTAGTAAAATTAATGTGAAATTTTTTATTTTCACCAAATAAAAGTCGTTAAACTCTAATCGTTAAAATAGAAAACAGTTATATTCGTTATAACGGAATAAAAAAGCAGAATAAATGAGACATGTTCAAGTAAAAGCTCGTGCGTTAAGATTAGAATTAGGTTTTTTTTTTTTTTTTTTTTTTTTTTTTCCTGATGATGCTATTGGTATTAGGAACTTTGGTATATAACGGAAATTTCGATATTGTTTTAAGGTATGAGGTATTCGAAAATCAGAAAATTGATATGGTGTCTGTGTTTAAGTTAGTCAGTTTGTTAGATTCTTACCGTTTCTAGACATTATTTCAAGAATGTTTTATCGTTAAGAAGTAGGGCCAGTTTTAAAATGTTATTTATAGTACTGCAAGAAGCTTATTGATTTTCCCAACAATCTAATTTTAAAAAGTCGTGAATTATTCGCAGTTTAAGATTTTCTTAATATCGAGAATTGGATAATCTATATTAATAAAATCAGAGTTTTGTCTGTAAATTTGTCGGAATCAAAAAATTTTGCGATATCTTCACGTTTTACACCCCATGAAAGCCGAAAATGACTTCAGAAAATTTTGCCTGTGTGTGTGTGTGTGTGTGATCGTGTCCGAATGCCTTTTTTTTTTTTTTTTTTTTTTTTTTTTTTGTCCGGGCATCACTTGAGAACAGCTGGACGGAATTCAACGGCGCTTGGCAGGAATTTAGGTCTTCACCCAACTTAAAATTATATCTATCAACTTTTCAGAAATTCCCCTCCGTTCCCCCCCCCCCCTAGGGGGTAAAAGACTAAAACACGTTTGTCCGGGCATCACTCGAGAACGGCTGGACGGAATTCAACGGCGCTTGGCAGAAACTTAGGTATTCACCCAACTTGAAATTATATCTATAGAAATTCTCAAAATTATGATTAGTGTTTAAATTGTGGGTAAAAAACGCCTGCGCCTGCGCATGCGCCATAAATATTTTTTCGCTAAAATGCTTTGAATGGAAAAATAAAATATAAAAATAAATTTTTAAGTTAAAGACTTTTGTATTCGCGTGATTCGCACTACAAATTATGAAAAGATTGAAATGAAGTGTTGCCATCCAAGTTTCATACTTTAGTTAATTTTAAAAAATCTAATTGTCGTATCGAAAAACTGTTTACACCCCAGGATTCAGAAAAATCACCTCTTTCATTTGGTACTGAATTTGTAATGATAGGTCTGATATTTTTAATTTATTTTTCCCTTTTTCCGTTTTTCCGTTGCCACTTAAATTTCATACTTTAGTTATTTTTTAAAACTCTAATTGTCGCATCGAAAAACTGTTTGCACCCCTGGATTCAGCAAAATCGCCCCTTTCATTCGGTATCAAATTTATAAATATAGGTCTGATATTTCTAATTTATTTTACCCCTTTTCCGTTTTCAACCCAGATTCGATATGGAGCAGCTTTAGTATTGGATCCCTTTGGCAAAATTTAAAATTCGGCACCGAAGTAGCTCGGACGTTTCTCGCCAAGATCTTTAATTACACAATTGAGATAGCCAATTCAGTTCATCGCAAAAATGGCTTAAAATATTTAAAGTCGGGTTCCCATACTAAAGCTGTGCTTTTTGTATTTATTTATTTATAATATTTTCTATTAAAGACTTCTGTGGTCACGAAATTTGGTGTGTAAATTGTTTGTATGCATCCGGCACTTATTGTAACTGCATTTCACGAAATTCGAAATCCCCCCCCCCCCCCCTTCTCGGAGTCGGAGGGCAATAAACATGTGTAAAAACATGTTTTTCCGTTTGAATTCGCTTTTAATTATCTTAGAATGGCGAATTTTGGTGTGTGGATATTGATTAAGTGTACGCATTATGTACATTAGTGGGATTTTGCAAAACTTCGAACTCACCCGCTGAGGGTGGGGAAGTAAGAAGTGGGTAAGTTGTGCCGAAGACAGTGGGGACCCAGACTCCTAACATTGGGAGCGAGAAAACCTCTACTAATCACAGCGAGAACTTAGGTTATTAATAAAGATATGGGATTTTGACAAATTATTTAAGTTTAACGTCCAGCGAAGCGGGCAAAGCCTGCTAGTATTTTGTATAATTTAGATCATAAGGATCACTGCACGGTAAATAGCAAGGGATTGCATGAAAACTAAAATATGAAATCGACACCAATACAACTACGTAGCAAATTAAAATAAGAAAAATGCATCGAAGTAAATTTAATATCTATCGTGTCAGGTTAGCAGTATAACTCACTCTTTCTATGCTGGACATAGTAGAAATTTATGAGAATAATGAAAATGATATATATATATATATATATATATATATATATATGAACCATACATATGAATTATATATTTTCTCTGGTTAAAGTAATATTCGACATATTTTTATCATGAATCAAGTCAAAAGTGTTATCTGATAAGCATTATTCATCACTTAAGTATCACGATGTACCCTGTGTACGGCATTAACTCGTCCATTTGAAATATCAAGACATATACGTGCCAACCACCTCATATAAGCATAAAATGCAATCTTCTAATAATCAGTTTTTTTTTTTTTTTTTTTTTTTGTTGTTTCTTTGTTTTTATTCCTTCGCTAAAATGATTGTTTATTTCATAAGAAGAAAGTATTGGATTCGTAAAAGTAATCGAATTCTGGTTATCGACGGATTTACAAAAATGCTCTGAACACGATTTTTTTTAATGTGACCAAAATTTTGTGATAGCTCTACGTCAAAAGCTAATGCAAAGAATTTCACGAAACTTCATATTTATTTACCCCTTGACATAAATTTGTGTGTCCATAAACTTTTGGGCCGATAGGTGGTACTGAAATACTATATCTCTGTTTCTGTAGTGTGTAAGTGCACAAAATCTGTTATGTGAGATGGATATATAGAAACGGACTTACTTAATTTGGGTGCATATTGGTCGAAATGGGGTGTTATTACGCTGCAATTTTCTTCATTTACAAGAAGGCTGTATTTCAGCTTCTATTGTATATAAGTGCGTCAAATGTCAAATTTCATATGCGAGATAATTTTCTCGTTCAATCTGGTCAAAAGAAACTTTTAATTTCTATGCATCAGTAAACATATATTTATCCAAAAATAAAATATTTTGAAGGCATTGAAAATATTTTATTATCTCTCCTACCTGACACGTTCCCTTGCCTCCTTCAAGTTCTCCTGCACATAGATGCCATCCTTTAATTGGAATTTTATAGGTTGGATAATAGGCTGCGTGGCATATGTGGTTATCTAATACTTGGATTTCAACTTCTCTTAAAACATTGGATCCCCTTTTATCTGAAAAGGATGAAAATAACAATATTTAGTTCACAAAAATATAGGTGTACAGAAATAATAATAATAATAATAATAATAATAACTACATCTCTTGCATAATAATAATAATAATAATAATAATAATAAAACTTTAACCATGCATTTTTTTTTCTTTAAATGCGTTCGTCCATGAAAAATGTCTAATTCTCGATTACTTAGCTTATATATAAAATAATTTAAATAGGATTTATAAATTATCTTAATATAAACTAAAGAGCGTGTGAAACTCGTTTGTGGCACAGCCATTAAGAAATCCATCCAAAAATTAAATTTTGTACATTGCAACCAATTTTTTAGAACAAATAATTTTAATAGCTGTATAATCAATGAAAAATATGTTTGGTTATTAAAAATGTTGCATGTCGAATGACGCAAGTTTGAAAATGACGTTAAAGATATCAACCTATTAGAAATATAATTACACTAATATATAGAACGGGTGATCAAATTTTTAGAAGAGTATGTTTTATTTCGACATTTTTGTTTTTCTATTTTCTAGAAAAAATACTGGACGAAATGGCCTTGAATTTCAAATTTGATTTATAAAAAAAAAAAAAAAAAAAAAAGGAAGAAGAAGAAAAGAGGAAGTTATTGTCAAAAGAATGAGCTAGATTTTAGATATTTTCCACAATTGAAATTTCCAGGGATTTTTTTCATATGCCACATATTTAATTTGGAGATACAATTATTTCAGGCACATTGCGAGGCTCCTACGCAAACAAAAAAATTTTCCCAGTTGACTATCTCTATTATAAATAATTCTTGTAAATTTCATAATGATTACTAAAAAATAATTCTCTTTATGCACATTTATACAAAATTTTGTCTATATCACCATGTTAAAAATTTAGAAAAAGCGAGATGGCAGCGCAACCTGTAAGACAATTTTTACCAAAAGTTGATAGGCTCTAATTTATGTCAAGGTGCAACTACATACCAATTTGTATGAAATTCTGTGCAGTAGTTCCAGAGATACAGTTGCCACAAAATTTTGTCACACACAGACAGACAGATAGATAGACAGATATTTTCTAAAAATGGTCAAATCGTGTTCTACAGTTCTCAAAACATGTAAATCCATCAAAAACCCGAGGTCGAAAATTTTTACGAATCCAATACTTACTTCTATTCAATATAGAAGAAAGTAATAATACTTCAGTTAGTAGGGCAGTGGTCAGTTTAATTTAAACGAAAAACTATTATGTTGTGGCCACCCCATAACTGTCTTTCATATATTATTAATAATATAAGGGATTCTATATAACATCACAATTTACTGGTTAAATATTTAATCCAGATACTCACGCTAAAAATTTTATGTATGGTGCAATTGTCACTAACAAATGCTGAGACGTAGTCATGTAGAAAATCGCAGAAGGTAATTGAGTTGTCCCATATGCACTGAATTAATTCAACGTTCTTTTTCGTGCTGATTGTCTCACATACCAATGTTGGTGCATTTATACGTAATAGAAATTGAGATATACGTAATAGAAATTAGAAATTGAGAAAGAAAAATTTTTTTGATACTAATATTGGAGAATTTATTTTATTTTGTTTGTTTCTTCGGGAAAAAAAAAAAAAAAAAAAAAAAAAAAAAAGCAATGATTCAGAACGTTATTTTAATTATTTTCTAAATAGATTAAAAATGTTAACGTAAATCTCATGGAGGAAAACAAAGTTCTTCATGTTATCAATAGTTCATGTTATCAGTAACTAATCTTCATTTAACTAAACTAATCTTCATTTTGACGGAGACTGTGGAAACAGTTCATGTTAAAAGTAATTCACGTTAAGCGTGTTCACGTTAACGAGGTTCGACTGTATTTGTTTTGACTAACCTTACATCATTTCTTCTACTAATTATTTTCACATTTGGATATTAAGTTTTTACTTTCTTCTATATTCAATAGAAGAAAGTATTGGAATCGCAAAAATTTTCGGTTTCCTGTTTTCGATGGACTTACACGTTTTGAGAGGTCTAGAACACGATTTGACATTTTTAGAAAATGTCTGTCCGTGTGTGTGATAAAAATTTTGTGGCGACTGTATCTCAGGAACTACTACAGAGAATTGCATATAAATTTATATGTAGATGCACCTTGACCTAAATTAGTGCCTATCAACTTTTGGTGTGAATTGTTCAACAGGTAGCGCTGCTATATAAAGATTTCTACAATTTTAAGGAAGGCAATATCTCAGGGACTACTGCATAAATTTGCATATAAATTTATATATAGATTCACCTTGACTTCAATTAGAGTGTATTAGTTTTCGGTATTGATTTCTCAACAGGTGGCGCTGCTGTACAGCCATTTCTATAATTTAAGGGAAGGCTATAACTCAGGAACTACTGCACTCAATTTCATATAAATTTATATGTAGACGCACCTTGTCATAAAGTAGTGGCTGTAAACTTTTGGTGTCAATTGTTCAACAGGTGGCGCTGCTATATAACGATTTCGACAATTTTAAAGAAGGATATATCTCAAGGGCTACTGCATAAATTTGCATATAAATTTATATATAGGTGCACCGTAACTTGAATAAGTGTGTATTAAGAAGTTTCGGTATTGATTTCTCAACAGGTGACGCTGCTATACAGCGATTTCTACAATTTAAGGGAAGGCTATAATTCAGGGACTACTGCACTGAATTTCATGTAAATTTATATGTAGATGACCCTTGACATAAATTAGTGGCTGTAAACTTTTTTTGTCAATATCTCAACAGCTGGCGCTGCTATACAGCGATTTCTGCAGTTTAAGGGAAAGCTATATCTTAGGTTCTATTGTGCATAATCAAACAAAACTTGATATGTTAAAAGGCCATTATGAGACATTATGACGATTCAGTTTGGATGTATATTTACCAATAGGTTGCACTGCTAGAGTGCAAATTTTCCCGAGAACGAGAATGGTTTGTTTTAACTCCTTGGCATTTAACTGTACGAAACTTGATATATGAGAAAACCACTATAAAAACGCTTTTTTTAAGATGTTAGATAAACTTACTTTCTTTGGATATTAGTGTTAGTTTTCTCTGAGAGGAAAATCATCTGCATTCATCATGGTAGATAATTTTAATAAATAATATTTTTTGTGAATTATTTGAACTGAGTGAATTTGTATAAGAAAATATAAAAGAAAGTCTTGTGGTCACCACAACATACTATTTTTAAGTGTTCTTTAAACAAGAATTCAAAATTTTTTAGAAACAGTTTTAGTTGATGTACATTTCTGTGTAAGGAAGGGCTGTCGCCCTGCTTAACTATCTGTTTTAATGTTATAGCGTCTTTTATAAGCATTTAAGGGTAATACTACATTAAAAAGTTGATTTCAAATTATTCAAAGAATTTTCTCCCACATCACAACTAGATTTTTTTTTTTGACTAATTTTGAGCAACGCTGTATTTTATCTATAAATCAAGTAATTAATTTAAATTAAAGACAGTAAACAATTTCATAACACAACTTGAAATGCACTTCGAGAAACTTCCAACCATAGCCCCTGAAATATCCGAAATTCTTTATTTTGTCGTGTAAACGAATAATTGATGTTTTTCATATCATATTAAATAGAAAACGTGCGCTTTTGTGCATGTTATATATAAATATTATTTTAATTATATGTTACCAATTTACCAACGATCGATTCTACCCATATAGACGTAACGCATTTGAGTTCTTTTGTAGTATACTATTTACCCGATCTCAGTAAACACTGTAAAGAAATATCACGGCGCAATATAGATTTAAAATACCGGAGTTAGACTTACTAATCTGCTAATATCTGTTTTCCTGGTTGGTAGATACACAGACCAACTGCTAAAAACCTGATTTCTGTATTCAAGGTATCTCAAAACAAATAATTACAGCAAAAATTCAGTTTCGAAAATTCAACACCAAAACAACATTTTCTCAGAAATATATGGACAAGAGAAAGTAAAAACTTTTTTCGTGTGAGTGTGTTTTGTTAAAGGCAAGAGAAAGTAAAAACCATCTAAAACATCTTTTGGAGAATAGCAAACGTACAAATTAATGCCATTAATATATTTTCCTTTTAGAAAATGTTAAAAAGCAATTTAATTCATTTTCATTTACTCTTTCAAATGAAACAAAAATGTTGGTTAGAATGTATAGGGGGAAAAAAAAAACTTCTTTGAGTGGGATACATAATCGCAGAGTGGGAAGATGGGAGAAGTGGGTGAATGCAGTGAAAGAAGGGCGAGGTCACTGTAGTTGTATATGAAGACTAAAACTTAATCAGGACATTCGCTCTAAAAATGTGGTTGATAAAATATTTTATGGTTAATAACGATTTGTTTTACACTTACTGCGAAAGGCTACTATGTTTTTAATGGTAGCTTCTTAAATAAAGTCAGCTTAAATACATATATGTAATACTATATAATTAAATATTTTCAGTTTTCACTCCTAAAATGCACGCGTGTGCATGTGTTGCATCAGTATTTAGTTAATATTTTTAAAAAATATTTACAAAATAAATTGATCTTTTTAAAGTGTTTCGATCAAACTAAAATGTAATTTAGCTTGGGATGCATTACGGGAGCAACAATTTGAAATTATTATTCATATTCTTAAACCATTATTGGTAAACAAGTTAATTATCTGAGTGAGCAATCAATTTGTGTATGATTTATAATATTTGAGTTGTTTGGCATTCTGTATAAACTCAAAATTTTGTCGTTGAAAGTGAAAGGTGTCGTTTTCGTATAAACTCAAATCTTTTGGAACCATGAACGAAAAATTGTTAATGGTTACAAAAAAATTTGAGATTGTTCTTAATATTTATTTATCCTCTGTCAAAGTAGATTATGACGGTAAAATGCATCCAAATTATTTAAAGGCAAGTTTTAGCGCCTGAAATATATGCATGTACTTGAATATTTAAATTTCTAACAACATTAATTTTAAATAAAATAAAAAAGATAAATCCATAATTAACAAAATTAATTTACTATTTTAAAAAGAAATATTTTTAAGAATATTTTATTTTATGTGATAGAAAACATAAGTTAAAAAAAGAAAAAAAAAAAAAAAAAAAAAAAAAAAAATCCCATTAAAACATAAAACACTATATCAGTACAGGCATTAGCTATTTATATTCCTGAATATTAAAATTTTCATTGTTTCGAATTATTTTCAACTTGTTAGAAAAATCTAAAATTTTTATTTAATATTTAAAAGATGCCATTGATATTATTTACAACCAATTAAAACATAACAAATAGTTCTTTGCAGTTTTTTAATAAATAAAACTTAGGTTGTGTTGAGTTGTAAGGTCTAAGGCCGATTGATTACTCTGGGGTTCTTGGCCTGTGTGTGGAGCGCCCTCCGTGGGGGTACGAGCCCGTATTTACGCGAGTTTCGGAGAAAACCATAGGAAACTCCGAACGGCTAGGTCGATGAGCGCTACCTAGGATCGAACCCGGCACTTCTCATCTACCAGCTTTGAGCACAGAGCCGCTCGACCGCTGATGTGCCAAATAAAACTTAGAGAAACTGCATTGTTATGTTTTATATCATCTCAGAAAAAGAAAATGCAAACAAAAGAAAAGAAATGCTATCATTCATAGAATGATAACACTGACATTTGAATTATTCAAACAAGCAGTTCGAAATTAAGGATTACCTATGAATTTCTGGATTAGTTTCAGTTGCTGAAACGAATCTCCTTGCATTTCCTGTTGAGAGTCAAAGGCTTTTAATGTTTGTGTGTGTTTTTATATATGTACACAATGGGATTAAACAGTTATCTTTATGATGGCCAATGCGACAATAAAATGCCAATGGGGAAATATTTTGTGTTACTGTCGTTCCAAGAAAATATATTTTAAGTTTATATTGGTATAAAGTAATCCTCAGAAAAGCGTTAAAAAGCGTGATTGTCTATTTATCTCCCTAAATTCGACCATTCGGATAAAGACAGCGTTGATTATATGTACACATGTATTACGTTTTATTTTATTTTATTTATTTATTTATTTATTTATGCAAAAGAAAATCTTCTAATTTTTGTGCAAAACTGACTGAAAACATTTGCAATGCAAAAAGTTATTATGACATCTTATGTAATTAATTTCTTTATTTTTTGATATTTGGAATATTTTATGAGCAAAATTCTCAACTACATTAAAAATTTTCGTCACAAATAAAATAAAATAACCCAATAATAATAATGAAACCAATAATACTGAATTATAATACTGAATTGGATTAGAGAACAATTGAAGAGAAATCTTTCTATTTTAATATTTCTCACCATGTATGAAATGTCATGGGAACCAGAATTATAAAGCCCATTAAAATTTATTTCACACTTTTCCTTAATTTTCTGCTAACTAGAATAGCACATCCAATATCGAACGTTTCTTAAAATGCTACCTTTCTAATTTAATTAAGGATAATTTTAATTTATTTTGCAGCAATATAACTAACTACCTTTTAACAAAATTTCACATCGGTTCGGTATATCACTAAAAAAATCCTATAAAAAAACTGCATTTTCATGCCCCCTTTAGAACAGTTAAAGTTAAAAGTGTAAAAAATATCAAGGGCACGATGAGTAAGGAGGATGGAAGTGAGAGGGCAGAAACCCCATCATTCAAAGTTGAAGAAAGCTACTTAACTGTAGTCGATCTATACACTAAAAAAGAAAAAAAAAATCTATTATTATTATTATTATTTGTCGTTTCTCATTTTTCACATAATTTTCAGCATTCAAACAGACTGACTAAATGTATTAGGCTAAGAAATGAATTCATTTTTCCTTCTGTTCCCTAAAGATAAATAAAATTGCTCTTGTTAGTCAAACAACTAAGAAAATCTAAGAGGTTTAAACTACATATTTTTAACTACCGATAAAATTTTGTGGCCCCTAGAACTGGCTACGGGCCTTGATTTTTATAAATATTCATCAGCAATAACATTGTTCTATTTGTAATATTTATTAACAGATGGCGACACTATTCAAGTAGTTTTACATTGTATCTTAAATGTCATTATAAATTCACTTGAGAAGATACAATGTATCTATTTGATGGCACTGATTTGAAACCTGAGACGTAATAATTTTATTAGTCACAATAGCAGCAGAAATTCAGTAAAGTAGAAAATGTTCTATGAAAATAATCGTGCTTTACTTTTGTTAATAAAGATTAATAAAGATAAGATTTAATAGATTTGGTATTTTATTTTGAAAAGATATTTTAAAAAACAAATAATGTTTACAAATAAAAAAAGTTTAGTGCTGCCATCTGTTACTCATTTATATGTTTAGAATGGGGTTCCCAGAGTTAATTGCACACCAAAGGAATCTTATCACCCAGTTTGAAGTTATTAAATGCGAATTTTCACAATGTGAAATTTTGCCTTTTTTAGCTTAAAAATGAAATATTAAAAATTAAGAACATTAATTTTCAGAAAGCGATGATCAGTTTAACAGTTATGAGATTTCAGAATGTGAAAACAGAATCTAAAAATATGTATTAGTTGATAAGTCAAAAATAAAATCTAAAAATATCATGTATTTGTTGATGAGTTAAAACGGGCCGAAATTCCACATAGATTAACATTGGCTTTTGCTTTTGCTTTCGGAGACGATAAGTAGAGAGTTCCCTTAACGCATCACAAAATAATTCTTCATCAGTGTTGCCATCTATAAATAAATAAAAAAATAAATAACAGAGTGTAATATAAATAAAAATGTAACTAGTGGATCTGTAGATCAGGAGCCTCAACATTCTATTTGCATCATACATTATTCAACAGGTCATTTTTATTTATTCTTATTATATAATATATCGATTCGATTGACTTGCTACATACACAGATACGTTCCTGAGGGAGGGTGGTTGCCGCCCCCCTCAACCCTTTCGCTGCATCTCTCTTTCTATACCCTGTCTGTATATCATATATATGTATTCTTAATAACTGACAGCCTTTTATTATTTCCTTGAAATTCATAAATATTTGTACCAAATTTCATGCAAAAAGATTATAGCATATCCTAATTATTTTGTGTAACACTGTAAACTAATGTAATTTTTGCGGCCGCTTATCGCGGTACATACAAATTCTTCCCATAGGCTGTAATGATAAGAAAAACTTTGGCGTGTTCCTTTATACGAATTTTAAACAGAATGCATACCTAAAACTATACAGCTGAATCCGTGGGGCTGATGAACACATGTACCAAATTTCAAGTCAATAGCGTGTTTTTTGCGGCCGCTATCGCGCGACAGACAAACAAACACACTGACGGAACCCAAAATCTTTTTGAGTCTAAACAGGGAGGCCTCAACTGACGTTTCGGCAACTAGTTGATCTGCAGATCAGGAGTCTCAACGTCCTATTTGCATCACGCATTATTTAACAGATAATTTTTTTTTTAAATTCCTTATTATATAATATATAACTATATTGATTCGATTGATTTGCTTCCTAAACAGAAACGTTTCTGAGCGGGGCTGTTGCCTCCCTCAACACCCCTCTCCCCGCCGCTTTATCTCTCTTTCTATAACTATCTGTATACATATATGTATATATATGTAGTCCTAATAACTGATTGTCTTGTATTAATTCCCTGTAATTCATAATTACTTGTACCAAATTTCATGCAAAATGATTACATAACATATCGGAATTATTTTGTGTAACCCTGTAAATGAATTACCAATTCTATACCCACACTTCTCCACTGAAAAACATTCTTTTAAAATTCTAATAAAATTTCATTATATTTAACGAGGCGTAAGTATGTAAAAATACACTTTTAAGAAATACCGACCATAGACCATAAAATTACGAAATTCTTTTATGTACCCCAGAAAAAGAGCCACAGTAATTATATACATTTAAAAGAATACACCTATTTAATTAATTATAACTCCTTAATATTTCAACCTAATTTGACATCATTTGGATGATTACAGTACGTCATGGGAATTCTTTTGTGGGGTCCCGTAAATAAATTATTTAGTCTATACATATCATTTTTTTAGAGAAAACATGCTTTTAAGCATCTTTATAATGCATGTTAATTCCATTATGTCGAATGCAGCATAAACGCATTAAAGTGCGCTTAAATAAAAATTTGTTCATAGGCTCTAATGTCACGAAATTCTTTTGAGTGTCTCCGTAAACGAACCATAAACATTGTAGGGGTGGGAATCGATTAAGAGTTTTAACTGGGTTAATCGTAGTTCATTAATCGATTAATCGGTCGATTAATCGGATTTTTAATCGGTTTTCATTTATATATATAATTTTATTTCAATGATGAATAAAACTCTCATATTGTGTACAGTCGGTAACAAAAGTATCCGAATACTAGCAAAAAGTCCTATATAAAAAAAAGTAGAGTTAATACTGTTTTGTTAAATAAATCCTTGTCGAATCATGTTCTTAGTCAGTCTAAGAACATGATTCGACAAGGATTTATTTAACAAGTTAGTTCTTCTTTATCACTTCGGACTAGAACACAGAATGTTATTTTCTGTTTCTACTTCGATAGTTACTATCAGCAATTCTGAACAGACAATAAACGCTTGAAGATATTGTGAAACTCTGTTGACATTTTCTCCATTAGAGGGATAGTGGAAATCTCAATTCCTTCTTTTCTTTTCTTTTTTACCTTTAGCATTTCCATTTTTTGAAAGCTTCTTGTTTCTGAGAATGCTATTGCCCTAGCCAACACTTTCTGTAGAAGGCTACAGACAGGTGGTGTTGCTCCAGCATGCACATGAAGCGACATTTTGTTTAATAACTGTCCTCCCCCTTTTCTCTATCAATAAAAGTGCAACATCTTCTTTTGTGAGGTTTTATTTTTATTTATTTATTTATTTTATTTTATTTATTTCTGCTTTTTCATTATTTAATGGATGTTTCTTAGAATGTTTGTTAGGAAAATATGTGAAAAATTATTTTGTAGGCAGAACAGCATTTCTACTTTAATTCGTAGTTTGAAAATTTTAATCGGATTTTTAAAATTTTTAATCGAATTAATCGATCCGATTAACTCGATTAAAAAAATTGATCGGGACTAAGCATTGATCGATTAACCGAACCGATTAATCGATTAATCGGCACAGCCCTAAAACATTGTATACACCAGTAAAAACTATTCAGCTTATCATACGTTTTTCATGAATAATTGTTCGAAATTTGACATAATTTGGCTAATTACGTTACATTATCAGAACACTTTTGTATGGTCCTGTAATTAGGAAGCCTAAGCACACTTATTTTCTACATCTTAGTAATATACTCTAATTTCATTTTGTTGATAGCAAAGTAATGATGTCAAAATGCGTTTAAACGAAATTCACACCATATGCTGTAATAATAAGAATTTTGACGTGTCCTTGTACGCAATCCATAGAAAATATAGTCAAAAATATAGTCTATTTCTATACAGAGCCTGAATGTGTGTGCCAATTTGAAAGTCAATCGGAGGATTTTTGCGGCCGCTATTGCGGTACATACAAATTCTGCCCATAGGCCGTAATGATAAGAAAAAAATTTGGTGTGTCTTGGTAAACGAACTACAAATGGAATACACACCCAAAACTATACAGCTAAAATTCTGTGTGGTTAATAAATATGTGTACCAAATTGCAAGTCAATAGCTTGATTTTTGCGATGGCTATCGCGGTACATACAAATTCTTCCCACAGGCCGTAATGATAAGAAAAACTTTGGCGTGTCCCTGTACACGAACTACAAATGGAATACACACCTAAAATTATACAGCTAATTCCGTTGGGCTCATGCATGTGTGTAACAAATTGCAAGTCAATAGCGTGATTTTTGCGGCTGCTATCGCGATACATACAAATTCTTCCCATAGGCCGTAATAATAAGAAAAACTTTGGCATGTCCCTGTACACGAACTACAAATGGAATACTCACCCAAAACTATTCAGCTGATTCCGTAGGGCTCATGAACCTGTGTATCAAATTTCAAGTCAATAGCGGGATTTTTGCGGCCGCTATCGCGCGACTGACAGACACACACACAGACGGAACCCAAAATCTTTTTGAGTCTCAACAGAGGGCCTCCACTGACGTTTTTGCAAAAATTGCAAGTCCAATAGCTTGATTTTTGCGGTGGCTATCGCGGTACACACAAATTCTCTTCATAGGCCGTAATGAAAGGAAAAACTTTGGCGTGCCCCTGTACACGAACTACAAATGGAATATACACCTAAAGCTATACAGCTAATTCCGTTGGGCTCATGAATATGTGTAACAAATTGCAAGTCAATAGCGTGATTTTTGCGACCGCTATCGTGCGACATACAAATTCTTCCCATAGGCCGTAATAAAAAGAAAAACTTTAGCGTATCCCTGTACACGAACTACAAATGAAATACACACCCATTCCGTGGGGCTCATGAACATGTGTACCAAATTTCAAGTCAATAACGGCTTTTTATCGGTCGCTATCGCGCGACAGACAGACAGACAAACAAACATATATATTTATATATACAGTTGAATTATTACATGGTTTTATTTATTCATGCATTCAGTTTTTCTATAGTAGAGATTAAACGCACCAAACCTTAGTAAAGTAGATTGTTCTTCAGGGGACCCTCCTCCAATATGTAAATAGAGTTAAATTTTCGTTAATTGTATACAGTGTTCTGCAAAATTATTGAAGCACATGTCCACAGTTTTCGTATTAGGTTGATTTCTTTAGAAATCGACTTATTGCAGTCACTTCGTTTATCTATCTATATATCGATCTATCTATCCATCTATCTATAATGAAAATTTTGTCACCACGATAACTCCCGAAATAATACTCTAAATCAAACCAAATTTGCACAGCGAACTGATCTTATAAATATCTTGGATGAGTTCGTTAACCAAGTTGCTTCGACATTTTGTTTTGAAGTGGCGGCCACTTGAAAATTTCAAGCCCACAATGTGAAATGTGTATTTAAAGCCAGATTTGTTTGAATTTTCATGTAAATATAAAATATCATGAACCACATATCATCATCTGCAATGATGTAAATATACAAAACATAAGGGTTTCAATGAACTTTATTAATGAACTTTATCCACCATTTTCATAAAAGTGGCGAATATCTTAAGTTAAGTGGGGCCACTTGAAATCAGGCTACCACTTGGAAATTTAAAATCATGATAACTTCGGAAATAGTACTCCAAATCGAACCAAATTTGGACAGTGAACTTATCTTATAAATATCTTGTATGCGTTTGTTAACTAAGTTGTTCCGCCATTTCGTTTTTCAAGTGGAGGCCACTTGAAAATTTCAAATTCAAATTGTAAAAAGCGTATTCCGAATTTGTTTGAATTTTGATGTATACATAGACCATATAAGTGTCTCAATGAAGTTTATAAATGAACTTTATCTGCGAATTTTAATAAAGTGGCGGATATCTTAAGTTAAGCGGGGCCACTTGAAATCAGGTTACCACTTGAAAATTTAAAATCACGATAGCTTCCGAAATAATATTCCAAATCCAACCAAATTTGGACAGTGTCTTAACTTATCTTATGAATATCTCGAATGAATTTCTTAACTAAGTTGCTCCGATATTTTGTTTTCAAGTGGAGACCACTTGAAAATTTCAAATTTAAATTGTAATAAACGTATTCCGAATTTGTTTGAATTTTGATGTATTGTGATGTATCAAAGGCTGGAAATCATGAAGAGGCGATCCTTTTTTTCGAGAAATATTTTTATTTCTCATTTACAAACACGATACGACACAGACACAACTAACATAAATAAAACACGCGGAGGAACGTGAACGCCTTTTCATTGCTTCCATATTATAAGAAGCTCAGAACAAAAAAATTTAACTCTCTTGTTAAATTGATGCTATTTCCATATATAAAAGTGTATTTACTAAATGTAGTAATACGCATGTTATGTTGTTAGGCTAGTAAAATCCAATGAGAAATTACATTTTTTACGTTCATTTGAAACCTTTTCAAGAATTCGAGTATTTTAATAAATTTTTAACAAATACTAAGTATGAAATGCAGATAACAAATTCAAAGCAATAACTTACAATTAAAATTTTTGTAAGAAAAGATTATTGCAAATATTCTCTTTCTCATGCAGGAAATTTCTGAAGTATGATGTTGTGTGTATGAGTGACTCAGAAAATACTGAAATTAAAGCTGACATAGCGATTATGACTAATAAAACTCTAAAAAATGCAAAAGATGCCAAGATTTTCCTGCGGACCACCAAAATTTTCTCGCGGACCACTGACCACCTGTTATATGACCACTGCTCTAAAACAATTATATTTTAAGTTAATCTATTATAATTTTTCAGTTAATATATACCAAATTAACAAATATATCCGAAGATCTAATTTTTACTCAAAGCTATCTCATTATAAATATATTAATTGCAAAATGAAATTGAGTGTCTGCATTAGAAAAGCAAATATGGTCCCGTGCCAAATGCATTCTAATTAGATGCTTCCTATCGAAAACTATAAAGAATAAATAAATAGAATAACTAAAATCAATTTAGAAAATAGTACATGTATATTAATTGTTCCCCAGGAAAAGCAAATTTTAATTTAAATGTAATTTTAAAAAAATCTAAAGAAAATGCAAAAGGTTTTAAGATAAATGGCCTTCGGAAATAAATATGGTTGTTTACAATTACCCTTTTTCATTACTCAGATCACATTTAATTTTAGCCCATTTTCAGAATTTAAATAATGAAAGGTTATGGGAACAAATTAAGGATTATGAGAATGAAACATTTCAAAACTAAATGTACGTTAATTTAGTTTTTATTTTGAACTTAATTTATTTTCATGCTCTAAACTAATTTATTTTGTTCTGCCTTTTATAATTTTAGTAAAATAGAAAATAAAAATAAATATTCACTTGGCAATTGTCCTAAATAACTCTCGTGTGTGTATGCTTTCCTTGACACAAAATGTAACTTTAACTATTAAATTTTAAAATGAACATCCTAATTCAAAACTTCAGTTTATATATATATATATTTATGTTAAGAATGAGCAATAGTAGAACATTTAATTCTATTCATTTTACTTTTGCGTGCTTATCTTTGTTGTAGAGGAATTCTGCTACATGATATGAAAAATTCTGCAATTTTAAATGTTTTTTTTTTTTTTTTTTTTTTTTTTTTTAATAATTGCCATTTACGGTGCTACATCAAGAAGACTTTTTAAAAGATCTTATGATATTTACTTAAATTTACTGCTCGCAACGTCAAAGTTATCATCAAGACAGAAAAAAATATGAAATGAGGATTGATAACGGATAATAAAATTAAGATGCATATGATATATGATGTATTGAAATGTGTTTATAAGTATCTTTTTTATTGAAACCAGAGAAATCTGTGTGTGGATTTTTTAGTAAAATGTGTTTAATGTGTGTATTTGCGTGTATTTCCATATATATGTATGTATGTGTATATATACAGAAAAATTGACTTATACCTTTTGTGTTTTTGATAACGTGAAAATTAATGATTGAAACAAATAAAACTGTTATGTTTGTATAATACGGAAGTCATAACATGATACCTATGTACATTTTTGATTTAATAATTCGTTTTATTACACTGTACGAAGTATTTAATAAAAATCTACATAAAATTTACTTTTTAAACATAATACAGTATAATAAACATATACTTTGTATTCTATTATGATTTATTATATGAAATAAACAAGCACTACTTTAATGTATGAAATAAAACTATTTATTTGTTAGATCTAAATAATTACTTAATAAGAATATGTATTCTGCATTGGAAAATTCCGCCTTTATATGGAATCACTGCTTTAATGCGCAATGGCATAGTATTTTACAGTTTTTTAACATGAAACTCAGAAATTTCACTGCGCCAAATGTCATGCATAATTTTTTCTTGTTCTTGCAAAGTTGTAAGCTACAAATTTCTAATCCCCACCCTCTTTTATAGACTAAATATATTCGAAAGGATTGAGATTAGGATTATTTTCAGGTCTAGTAAAGAAGAAATTCTGCGATATTCTTTGTGGGATTTAACTTTAATAAAAAAAGTTATGATAACTTACAAAATTATAGATGCTCATGGGAATGGATAAGTAATTTTATCAACTTGAATCAAATAAATGTACCACAGGCGCTATGTAACAAGGTGCATTATCATCTTGAAATGCTGATTGTGGAAAAGTCTGAAATGCCTCCAAAATAGTCGGTCAGGCATCAATTTTTTAATGACCAAGTTTTATTTCGGGTTAATTGATCCTTTAAACATGAAAATTTGCCCGACTCACTGAAAAATTATGCATTTTCGTATCATGATGTACGTAGAATGTGTCACTGTTTTAAAAGTGCGATTTTTATTAAGTCGGTCACATTTTCGTGATCAGACCTGCTTTTTTCCGTCTGCTCGAAAAAAGTTAAACTTGAGTCATCAAAGAGAACCACTTAAGCCCAATAATTAACTGATAATTTTTTAATTTTTTAACCCTCTTATGTCTTGGTTTTCTAACTCTTCTCGTTAAGAATGGATTTTTTTCAGATTTTCTGGCTATTAAGCCTGCTTTGTTTAATTGTTATTGCACTGTATTTAAATAAATTATGTTACTAAACCTTTTTCTGAATACCTTCTATGTTCTAAATGTAATAAAAACTGATTTTTTAAGCAATGGCTTTTTAAATTGCGGTCATCTTGATTGATGAGTAACATGGCCGCCTAGGGACAAATTTCCAGTTTAAATAACCGAAAAATTTTATATCTTGCTAAAAACCAGATCACTAATATTTCGTTAACATTTAATCGTTTTGACATTCCGCGTATTAAAATATTTTTTTGATCCTGACTGTAAAATTAATACTTTTTGTGGTATCGTTAATTGCCTTATTCTTGCCATTTTTGAAATACTTTCTAAAATTACAATTTTCCAAATAATTGCATATTGTTTTTAACACTTGACTCAATCCTAAATTGTACAACATAACGTAATAAAATCTGTTTAAAAATTTACTTTTAAAACAGTAAAATTGACGATTGCAGGAAGAGAAATGGAAAATATACAAGTGCGGTTTTTTTTTTTTTTTTTTTTTTTTTTTTTTTTTAGTGTATATTATATATATATATATACAGTGGGTGATCAAACTATTAGAATTATTATTATTATTATTATTATTATTTTTACATTTTCCCGATTTTGCAAAAAAAAAAAAAAAAAAAAAAAAAAAAAAAAAATGTTGGACGAAATGGCCTTGAACTTCAGATATTCGAAGGATATTTAAAAATTAACATTTTTCCACTATCGATTTATTTTAGAGTGCAATTAGGGGACCAACCACAAATTGAAGGAGAGCTAAAATACTCTGGATCAATCTATATCATAAAAAGCTACAAATAACTTGTAATTTTAACATAACATAAAACTTAACACCTTGTTGCACATACTAACAGGTACGGCAGTGAAATGGGCGATTTTGTAATCTCCACCAGCGATACAAATTTATTCATAGCGATATAAAAGAATTACAACATGAATTTTCAAGGCTTGCAGTTTGTGAGGAATGTTTCTGCACATCTTGCACAGACATGTCATGACACAAAATGTTCATCACTTGAAAATGATATCATCTAGGTGCCCCCCCCCTTTTCCTTCACGCCCCCTCTTTCTCATCACATTACCCGTTTCCTCAAAATTCTGCATCCCCAATTTGATAGCATGCGCCGACAGAACTGGGGTATGACGTGGGAGATTGTAATGAGCACGAAATACACGCTGCGCAGCCACGTAGCTGTCGTTGTTTTTGTAAAACGCCTTCACCACGGATTAGGATACAGGATGATAAACCAGATAGGGCGGTCAGCGTGGGGAACGGAGCTTTATTTTCCGCATTAAATCAGCCGAGCAGAGTAAGCGATCCGATCGCCGCCTGGTGTAGTATCTTTGAAACTTAGCGGAAGAAAGGGAAAGCCCGACCCTTCGGCTTCAGTCATCCAACGAACGAACAGCCAGAAATGTAAAAACGTGCTGATTGGTGTATTTTAGAGATTTGGTCGCCCTCTATCTGTAAGATGAAAATTACTACCTTTCCGTAACATTAGTAATACATCCTTCTCTTTTAATCCGTGGCCTTCACTGAAAAAGCGAGTTGTTGACCGGTCCACGACGCCATCCCAACTGAACACTGATATCAGAGTCAATGGCAAAGGTTTGTTGTCCAGATGGCACCACTATCGTTTTCTGATTCCTAACGTAACGTACTATTTCCAGGGTTTCAAAATCGCTCGTTTCACTGCCGCACCTGTTATGTGCAATATTTTTTTTTTTTTTTGTGGGAATTGCGCAGTTACTTAGGCAGATATATATATGTATATATATTAATAATATTTTAAAACATAGTTAAAGCCGAGCAGCATATACAACATTACTATATATATGAAAGGATAAAGAGAGGTAAGTTTTTAAATTATTATTTTATTATTTTAAATTAATAGTGAGCAATAATTTAAAGAAAATCCCATTAGAAAGTCTTAACTTAAAATTAATTCTAAAGTTTCCCCTGTAAAGTAAGTTTTAGTACAATGCGTGAGCATAATGCAAAAGTCATAAAAGAGAACCAACTTTAAGACAAGAAAGTGATGAATAAGTGCAATCTGCAGCTTTTTGTGGTTTGGAGCTGCATAGTAATTAATCCCAGTTATCTGGACCTCAGCTAATCTGTCAATCATTAAGTTATCCAATAAGCATAGGAAGGAGTGGTGTGATTTCCCGCCTAAAATGCCAGTATTTAAGTGAAAACACGGGCAGAGGAGCTCTTCTCTTCTGGTGTGCTCTTGCTTAGTAAACTTACGTCAAATAAAGGCCCGAGAGGGGTCACCTGATCGCATTCGGCTGCACTGCACTGCATCCATTTGCTCAACTCACAATCATGGACTGTACCTTATATGTTCCAGATGGATAAATAAAAACATGTGCTGCAAATTTGGAGTTATTACTGAGTGCCAGCCTCTTTCCTTCATAACTATTATGTGACTCAAGTAAGGGAATTCGTCACATTAAAATAAGTCGACAGGCATGAACACCTGCTATAAAGTAAATAATGGTACTCAAGTTATGGCTGCAAGAAAATTAATTATGTTTGATCCTGATCCCTCTCGGGGAAACATTAAATTAAATCTATATTAATAAAAGCAACCCTTTTCAATAGAAAGAAAACAATAAACTAAATCTGCAGAAGGAAAGAAAATAATAAATTAAATCTATATCAATAAAAGCAGCCTTCTCAAAAGACAAATATCGTTCCTTATCTGTAATGGAGAAAAGAAAATAAAGCAGAAGAAATTCATTCATTCAGTCAAAAAGAGCTTTTTCTCTGCAATATTTCATTCAAAAGAGAATTAATCTCCTCTCAAATAAAGTGGGTCAAATTGTGTGGATCTCTCTGCATTGGTAATGTGTTCTGTCATTATCAAGAGTGTGAAATCAAGGTCAAGAGCAGATGTTTCTTCAATAGTGTGGGAAATCAAGGTCAATGGCCTCATTCACTCAATGGAGAATTAAACAAAGATAACAGAATATAAACAACTGCAGACAGAAAGTGGAAGTAGCAATTTTTTTTTATTTATTTTTCTTTTTTATTCCTGGCACTGAAGTGAGTGAATTATTTATTTATTTTAAGATAAAAAGGAACTTAATGTGTGTTAATTACTATATTAAAAATGAGTATTTTTGCAATTCTCCCATATTTAATAATGAATCTTTATTATATTTAAAGAGCATATAAATTATTTTTGATTGTTCAGTTTCTGCATAAGTATTTAAAAAAAAAAAAAAAAAAAAAAAAAAAAAAAAAAAAATTTGATATTTTCAAAGTTAAAGTGTATTATTTTCTGAATTTTTATTTTTATTTGAAATTTAAATACTATAATATTTGAGGGTTTTGGTTTTTAATGTTCTGCCTAATTATTTAAAAAAAAAAAAAAAAAAAAAATTGATTTTTTCACAAAGTTGGTATTATTTTTTGAATTTTTATTTGAAATTTGCATATTATTATGTTTAAGAGTTATCTAAATAAGTGGTGGTTTTTAATGTCTGCATAATTATTTTTAAAAAATTGATTTTCTCAAAGTTGTTATTTTTTGAATTTTTATTTGAAATTTGAATATTATTATATTTAAGGGTTATCTAAATTAGTTTTTGTTTTTAATGTTCTGCATAATTAATTTAAAAACTGATATTTTCAAAAAGTTGTCTTATTTTCTAAATTTTTATTTTTATTTGAAACTTGAATATATTTCATAAAGGTTGAATTTCTTTGAAAAAAGAGAAAAAAAAAAAAAAAATTTTTTGAATTTTCTAAATTTGAAGTTAAAAAATAGAAGTTAAAATGGCCAAGGACCCACCCGAAGATCCAGTGGTCCCTGAGAATACAGGTGGAGATAATTTAGGTGCCATTTCAGAGACAGAGCAGGGTAATTTAAATGAATTAAATAACTCTTCCTCTTCTACAAACACACCGTTAAAAGAGGAAAATGTGCTTATTGAATTTTGCCCTGAAAATGGAATGTTATGGACGGCGTGGTTACCGTATTTTGACGCGTGGTGTCAGGAGAATGGAAAAGACGCGATTTGGAAGGTTAGGAACATACAAAGGTTTTTAAAAGGGAGAGCCCTAACAGTTTATGTTAATAATAGCTTAAATATGATGCACTGGGAAGAAGTAGTAGAAATTTTTAATGAGCAATTTACTACACCTGGAGAGACCTCTTTAAATGATTTTTCAAGTATTGTATTCAAACAGGGTGACAATGTTATAGACTACTACCATAAAAAACTTCAAGTGGGACGAGCTTTAGGGTTAGAACCTAAATTCCTGTTGGATGGGTTAACAGACGGATTGCCTTTAACGTTAAAACAACTTGTGGTGGTTAATTCCCCGAAAGGCCTAAATGAATGGAGGGATTTGGTTCATCGCTTAGATAAATTACAACTATCAGAAAAATCATCAGACCCCCTCCCACCTAAGTCGGATCAGTATCCAAAATATAACTACTCTCAAGTATTCAATAGGGCCCCTGTGCAATACAACCCCCGTCCACAACCTTGGAGTTATCGATTTCCTAATGTAAATAGACCCCATATGGGATACTCTAATCAAAATCAACCCACTAGGACTCAAGATAACCGACCCAATTTACGCGGGCCTAGACCCCAGCAGTCAAACACAAATGCACGACTACATTTTCAAGGACCTTTACCTCCTTTTCCATGTAAATATTGTACTAAAATTAATATCCCTAACGCGTTTCATTGGCATAGAGAATGCCCTTTCAAGCAGGAACAACCGACTCATACCACAGAAGAGTCCACAGTAGGAAACAGTACGACAGAAGGTGTTAATAACACATATTGACAGTTTGCCGCGACCGGTCGCATAATTCAAAATAAGGGTACCCAAAGAAAGAATCAGCAATCAAGTCAAAGTGTTAAAAACCCAAACTCGTACTCTAATCCTATTCCTTTAATTTTCGACACAGGCAGCAGTTTAAGTATTCTTCCTCAACATTTTGTCCAGAAATATCGACTTCCCACAACAGAATTCCGTAAAATTTTACAAAACTTGCAGAAAAATTGGCAAAACATTAGAAAAACATTATTCCGAAAAAAAAAAAAAAAAAAAAAAAAATCACATGTGTAATATTCGTTGATATATGAGCATTTATAGTAAATATTTTTTTACTGCGCATGCGCGAAAAACAGAACAGTTTTTATTAGATAGGTTGAAAACTAGATATATTGGACAACTTATGTAAAAACTAAAAAGTTCACTTGAATCGAGTATAAATTAAGCGAATTGTTGGCAAAAGAATGAGCGTAGATATTTTCCGTAGATATTTTCCGTAGTTGAAAATTTCATAAGGGGTGTTCCACATGCCCGGCATTTAATTTGAAGGTCTAATTTTTTCAGCCACGTTGCAAAAGTTCTCTTTTGGGAAAGAAAACCCTTATAGGCTTGTAACTCTAACATATATTTATTTATTTACCAACATTTGTGAGTACTCATTTTGATCCTTATTTTAACGAATCTGTATCCTTGAAATGCATATTAGTTTACGAAAACGTGTAAACAATATCGTATTTGCAGGATTTAAGTCAGATCAATTGTTTCGAAATAATGTTTTAATTTTTTAACATGATATCAGTATCAGAATTAATCTTTATTATTAAAGAAAAAAAGCACTGCATTCATCAGCAGTGTGCCTAATGTGCCTTAACTAAAAAAATATAAGTATTGTCGAATAAGTTCTTTCAGCTAAAAACTTCTGTTGGATGATTAAAATCAGTAAAAATATAATTTTTTCCATTTGTGTTGCTCTATTTTCTAATATTCTTAAGGTATTATTTTCTCTTATATAACGTAAACATATTCTCTTAGTATTCCCTTTGTTTGTCTCACAAGAGACCGAAATTAGGGCGTGTGTTTTTGTCGTTGTATAGGTATCAGATAACATCTCTTATGTTAAAGTTGAAATAACTAGAACAATTATACAACATGAAAGGATGGTGGTGGTGTGTAGATTAAAGTCGATTTTCTGGGTTAGGAATATAGAACTTGTTAGATTGTCCTCTATGGGGATCTTTCTAAGAAATCCTAGCTCATATTTGTAAATTTCGGAAAAAAATTACGAAAAACACTGAAAAATTTACCTGACGAGCGTGATCTTGGTGCGATCTCAACAACTCTCTTCCACCACATTTGAGAGCAGAACATATCGGTCACTGGTGTGGCACTGAATAAAATATTTTGGAAATATCTCTATATTGTATATCATAGCAATATAATGCATATAGTAGATATTCTTTTACACGGTTTAGCACATATATTAATTTTAATCTTAATCCATCTGATCTGGAAAAGTTTTGTACTATAAAACTGTTACTCTTATTATCAAGCTCTTCCATTAGTGCATTAAAAACATTTTTTTTTTTCGAAATTTGCTTATACTAAAACGCATGCGAGCCATCCTTTACTTACCTTATCTATCTCTACTTTTATACTATGTAATATTTTACTCAATCCATGTAACACTGATCTGGTATAAATTTAAATTAATTTTTTTGATTAATTAAAAAGGTTTTGGTGTAGGGGGTTAAGGCTAATAGTCTACTCCTGAGACCTGCCTACGTGGAATGTCTTCTATAAATAAGGTCATTCTAGGAAATCTTTATGATTTCACAAATTCGTAGTGAAATTTTGGAGAAAATACGGAAAACTTTTAACGGCTAGGCTGCCAAATGCGACCTGTGTTTGAACACAGCATCTCCCGTGTACCAGTTTCGAGAGCAGAACCTCGAGATCACTGTTCGGGAAAACTAAAAAGGATTGTGCCAATTTAAAATCAAACTAGAAGTAGATGTCTACAGCCCTATCTTGGAAGATGACGTTCTCTTCTCTAATTTTTTGAAAGAATTATGAGACAAAATAAGACTCAAATCAGAAAGGAAAGGAAAAGACACTACAGTATCCTTAACAATAATTATTGATAGTGCCAAGACTTAAGACAGAGTTTGAACCCTTTCTGTTTTAACAATAATTTTATTTTCTTTGTAGCTGATTTTGTAAAAATAAATAAACAAATAAAAATTTCAAATAATGATCACTGGTTTGGTTACTATATAGAAGTCTTTAGTTATAATTTAGTTTAGTCTACAGTTAGTTTTTCATCTGTTTCAGATTATAAAAAAAAAAAAAAAAAAAAAAAAAAAAAAAAGAAAAGAAAAGAGGGACACAGATAATCATATCATATTATTAAAATTCGATTGTATGTATGTCCGGCTATCTGGTCAAACTTCTGAACTATGACGTGACATGATGTATGTACACTAATTGTAAGAGATATTTCAGTTATTTTTTCAACTTACGAAATATTTCATCTATATTAATAAAAGCAGACTTTTGTCTGTAAATTTGTCAGAATCGAAAAATTTTGCGATATCTTCACGTTTCACATACCATGAAAGCCGAAAATGACTTCAGAAAATTTTGCCTGCGTGTGTGTGTGTGTCATCGTGTCTGTATGTCTCATTTTTGTCCGGGCATCACTTGAGAACGGCTGAACAGAATTCAACGGCGCTTGGCAGAAACTTAGATCTTTACCTAACTTAAAATTATATCTATCAACTTTTCAGAAATTCCCCCACGTTCCACCGTGGGGGGGGGGGAAGACAAAAACACGTTTGTCCGGGTATTACTTGAGAACAGCTCGACGGAATTCAACGGCGCTTCGCAGGAATTTAAGTCTTTACTCAACTTAAAATTATATCTATCAACTTTTCAGAAATTCTCCCACGTTCCCTCCTGGTGTTCAAAAGACAAAAACACGTTTGTCCGGATATTACTTGAGAACAGCTGGACGGAATTCAACGGCGCTTCTCAGGAATTTAGGTCTTTACCCAACTTAAAATTATATCCATCAATTTTTCAGAAATTCCCCCACGTTCCTCCCTGAGGGGGGCAAAAGACAAAAACACGTTTGTCCGGGTATCACTTGAGAACGGCTGGACAAAATTCAACGGCGCTTCGCAGGAATTTAGGTCTTTACCCAACTTAAAATTATATCTATCAACTTTTCAGAAATTCTCCCACGTTCCCTCCTGGGGTTCAAAAGACAAAAACACGTTTGTCCGGATATTACTTGAGAACAGCTGGACGGAATTCAACGGCGCTTCTCAGGAATTTAGGTCTTTACCCAACTTAAAATTATATCTATCAAATTTTCTGAAATTACTCTCCTTTTCCCCTTGGGGGAGGCAAAAGGCAAAAACACGTTTGTAAGTATAACTCGGCTTCTAATTAATTAACATTAAAGAAATTGCACATGAGGAGACTAGACATGGATACAAATAATACATTATCTGCATTTAGGAATTTTCGATTTTTAAGGGAAGGAAGGGGGGGAATATTGAAAATTCCTGATTTTTGAGTAGAAATCAATAAAAAATGGAACAAATATATTGAAAAAAGGCTATGCGACTTCCTTAGAATATTTCCAAAAAACACATTTTTGTTTTTTTTTTGGGGGGGGGGGTTGCGTTTTTTTTTGGGGGGGGAGGGGAGGATACGAGGGGGCAAACTCGAAACACATCTTTTAGCGCTAAATTCGTCCTGAGAAATGCGGTCACGAAATTTGGTACGTAAATTGTTTATATGTATCCGATCTTTATTGTAACGGGATTTTACGAAATCCCCCCCCCTTACCCCTTTGTGTCGAGAGGGTTATAAACGCGTGTAAAAACACGTTTTTTCGTTTGAATTCGCCTTAAATTATCTTAGATGGGCGAACTTTGGTGTGTGGATGTTGATATTAGGTGTACGCATTATGTACTTTGTCGAGGTTTCGCAAAACTTAGAACTTAGCCACTGGGGAAGGGGAGTAAGTTGCTGCCGAAGGCAGTGGGAACACGGACTCCTCACGCTTCGAAGCGAAGCGGGCAAAGCCTGCTAGTTATATATGAAACTAAACTTTTATTTTGTAAAAAAAAAAAAAAAAAAAAAAAAAAAAAAATCTAATTTTCTTATTTAGACTTTTAATAAAAAGGCTTTTTGTGTTTTTGTAACTTGGTGCCTGAAAAAGTCATCTCTATTTTACCAGTATGGCCCGAATCTTTAAAAAATTATCTTTTTATTTTGCTAATCAACCTGCCTGAAAATACGTAAAAATTTGTGGTCCAGGCTGGGTATGGACTTCTAACTGGGCCCGTTGTATAGTGCAAATCTCTAACTGGAACCAGTTTTGAACAATGTCTATAACTTAACTATCCGAGTAAAAATGGTGACATTTAATTTTTTTTTTCTAATCAGATCAAAGATGAGAAAGTTACATGTTCAAAGATCGGGACTATAGGAGGAGAGATAATGATTTGATTGGTGATTTTTACGAAAGGTCGCAAATCACCATTCGCAGATTCCCGTCTCTCAAGGAAACGTTACCAACAGTCCTGCACACGAGTCAATGACAGCGCACAAGTCAAGTACAAAGAGTGTTTTTCACACATTGCAAGAGCCAATTACAGTGAGTGTTCTCCGTACACTGTTTTCATTCGCCAATGCACTTCCCGAATTCCAACACCTTCTGCAACTAAAAAACGAATAACACCACGTTTTTCTTTATTCAGAAACATTGGGCAGGCACGCATGCAATGACAAAGTTCTTTGGCCTGCTGGACGGTACTGTTGGCCGACCGCCAGCGCATGTGACGTGCTTTTTGTTCATTATTAGATCAAATCCATTTCGTAATAGGACTGCCTCTTTTACATCATGCTGTATCATTAAACGTAGTCTTCATTACACTTACACAAAAGTATCCCAAATTATAACCCCCGTTCTTTTTTTTATTTGACCGACTCTTTGTTGATAATAGTTTTTTACACGATTAGTTTTTTACATCCTAATAATATAGTTTCGAATCCATCATCAATTTCCCAATAACACTTGTAAATGAATACGAATGAAGCAAACATTCTTAAGCATATGATCATAGACAGTTTCTTTCTAATAATGTTTAAAAGATACTACTGGTGGATATTATCAAGATATATATTCCTGTTTGCAAGAAGTGCAACTCCATGAAAGAATGACACGATTGGGCTAAAAATTTCAGGAAATGCAAATTATAGTATGTCATACAAATGATTAAAATTTCAGAGTCACCATGCATGTTTAGACTGAACCCTCAGAACTGCTGCTGAAACCGTATAAATAGAAGGCTGTAGCGAGATGTTGAAAATAGTCTATGGTTTTCTGCTTGTGGTAAGCGTTAACTGAGACATAATTATGCCTCTTCGACAAAAGAGGACGATATTATAACATCTTACGGAGTATGAACGGGACAGAATCATCGCCTTCATGAAGGAGGATTTTCCTATCGTAGTATTTTCCTATGGCAGTTCGTCTGCAGCGTAACAGCGGCACAGTGATGCTAGTTAGGACGAGGTGGACCGACGAGAGTCAAATAATTCGGAAATTTGGGAGTGATGTGCAAAAAGTGGCATAAACACGCGATGTTAGACACCTGGCCCGCATGTCGTTGACGAATAATCCAGCTTTATCTAGACATTTGACGTACATCTAGACAGCACGTACATCTACTGCTACAGGTGTATCCATACCCATTTTGTCAATTCGTCGATGTATTTAGCCCCGTGAACTGCATGCAAGAATTTCTTTTTAGAAGATTCCCCTCACGTAAAATCATCAATGTCTATAGCTGCAATGAGCTCATGAACCTAGATTGGCGTGCAGATTGGCAACATGTATTTTTTTCTGTTGAATCTCGTTTTAACTTGCCGTACCATTATGACTCGTGATGACCGTCGTGTTAGGCGCTATACCGGTGAACTTTACCTTCACGAGTGCATTATTAAAAGTCATAGTGCATGAACATCCGAAATTGTGGTCTGGGGTGTGATTGCGGATCATGGACAATCTCAGCTGCTACGAATTGTGAATAATTTTAACAGCAACAGGTTTCTTTTCTTCAAGGCATTTTTAAAGTTATCCTTCAACAGCATGTTGAGCAGGATGTTTCCCACATGTTGCAAAGAAAGTTCAAGACTTCTTTTCAACAGAACACATACAATTTCTTTATGGCGTGCTTATTCACTTGATATGTGTTCTATCGAATATGTGTGAGATTTCGTTCGTCGACGTCTCGTCTGCAGGTGAACTTTGATTGCACATACAAACAATATGGAATGCTATTCTCCAAACAGACATTTAAAATCTGTTTGACTCCATGCCACGTCATATAGAAGCACGTATTGCAGCGCGCGGTAGTTACACCAAATATTGATTTCAGACACTTAATATTTTTTTCTTTGAAAATTCAATCATTTATTTATACCAGTAGCAATCGTTAGTGTATTAAATTTAATTTAATTCTGGTAATTCTTTCATGGTGTTACAATTTTTACAAGCATGAGTTTACAATATCTAATACGCATACATGATATGTCTATCATTAGCCCTATTCAAAATTTTTTTTTTCCATTTCATACTCGACAAGAGAAGTGACACAACTCAAAAATGCAGTATTTGAGAAAAATCAACTTAAAGATAACGAGGACGCATTTAGTAGCATTGTAATAAAACTGATACTTTCAGGATAGAGATGTGACACATTTTTTGCACAATGAAGTACTACATACACTTGTTTCAGTGACACAAGTTCAAAATTGACACCTTTTGAGTTGTTTCACCTGGAGTAAATTTGTTTTTTTCTACAAACATCTTCAATTCAAACAGTTAAAGCACACATGAACCTATTGGAATCAAAAGATCTGTGTTTGAAAAGAACAATCATACTATTCGATTTCAAGACCTTGTTTATTTAATATTTGTTTGATAGAAAGAAAAGTAATAATACGAAGAAATAATTCAAAATGAACCTAAAAGTTCCCGATGACAGTTTAATTTTCATTCAATTCGTGATGGAGGCCTGTTTATTTCGATTCTAATTCATAGGTTCCCAAAGGACATTGAATAACTGGTATTATAACATTAACGGAAAATCTGTACTTAACTGTATAGGGATGTTATTTCTATTTAACTGTCTTCACACATTTTTATCTACATAAACTGACACAAATACTTCATTTATTTAATGACTATACTTTGCTGTTATTATTATTGTGTGTTGGCTAAGAATCATTTAAAAAGAGCTCGTTGCTTGCTTTTGGCTATAATTATAGTGCTTACTAGCTCCTTCATTTACGCATTGATTGATCTGAACAATATTTTTTGGATGATTCATACTGTTTAACGTATATATTTAAACCATTACCTTGTAAATATATAATAGTAGATATTAGCGGGTTTTTTTTTTCAGTTACTATATTTTGTAACTGATAATTCCATAATTAATTATAAATGTCCTTACTATATATATTCTCGCATAATAGGGAAAAAACTGCATTTCAATGGACTTTGAAAACAAAATATTATATACCGAAATAGGAATAAAAATAAGATGAAGATGTTTACTTTATACTCACTTTATAATGATCTTACGAAGACATTACAAATATCTAAAAAATACGCCAGAGAACATTATTTATAATTACTTGAAACACGAGTTAAAATATACACTTTTTTTTTCTTTTAAATCAGCTAATAAAGATCGATTTTATTTTTCACAATACAAAATTTTCATTCAAATGATAACAATCTGGTTCCCATTTCGATGGCTGTATTATTGAAACTATGAGTTGTTATAATTGCGTTCCTTTTCACATGAAGGCAAGTAGTACATATCAATATCAATCTGTTACAGTAATTGTACTATTTCACGATTTAAACCCTGTGGTTGTGGTAGACTCTTTTAATGATTTCTGTAATACACTCATTAATGCAAACCTTTTCTGCAAGAGGATATTATTCAATTGAAACATATTTTTCTTTAATTCATGCATAACACGCGCATTTAATTATAATGATACCAATATCATAAGCATACTTTAACAGCATTCTTAAATGAGATACCAGTTTCTGTTTTCTATTGACATTTAAGAATTTCTTTAAATTTTGTTGAGAAATCTTTCTGCAAGGGACAAATTCGTTTCTGCGACAATGTTACCGTATCGCCTAAATACTGCCACAGGTTATCTAAGATTTAACGCTTTAGCTCTTATGCGAGTTGATGTTCGTCATTAATTGTTAAACAGTAAACTTTTGTTATAAAGCACCTTCCTTGAAATTTCTGTTTTTCAGATTTAAATTTTAGAGCATCTAACATTATTCTTGATTTTGCATGGAATCCTTGACATTCGTGTTATTTTAGATCGATAACCTAATTCGAATAGATTATGTAATATAAATACGTTTTGTAATTAGATAGATTATGTAATATACAACTATTTAATGTAAATAGTAAATGGGCAGTACTTGTTTAAATTGTGTTCTAATGTTGTCAAGTAGTATTAAACAAAAACAATATATGTTTATAATATCATACCCCACCCCCTCAACTTCCCCAAAAATGCACGAAAATGGTCAAGACATAACGATCTGCCCGTGCTAATTGTTTGAAATGTCTCTAAAAGGTTTTAAACTGGTTTAAAAAGAACAAAATTTATACTATACTAGCAGGTCTACCCGTCGTTGCCCAGGTTGAAGTAGTGTTTATATAATTTTGAAACCAATAAAAGAACTGAACAAAGGTGTAAAATGGAAAGAGAAATGCATGAAATATTTCCCGATGTCTTCAATAAAAAATATTACAAATAAATAAATAAATGAATACAAAAAGCACAGTTTTAGTTCAGGGACCCCTGTGCGATTTTAAATATTTTTGGCCATTTTTGCGATGAATCGAAATGGTTATCGTAATTGCGTGAAAGACCTTCGCGAGAAACGTCTCGCCTACTTCGGTGCCAAATTAAATATTATTACTGCATAGATAAAAAAATACATAGTATTCTTTGCGAATTGTACATGTCATTAATAATAGTAATGCCCAAATAGTAACCAGTTATGCACATCCATTACTGGTATTTATTGAAATACATTTCCATGATAACATGCAGTTTTAAATTGAATGCCATTTTTTTAAAACTGTGCAAATTTCTAACTACTTTTCATTAGATGAATTGTTTTTTCTTTTGAAAAATAGTCACATATTAGGTGAGATGTAGCAAACCCTCGACGACAGATTCAGGGCCACGAGATTAATCCCTTCTCGAGCATAACCTACATTTTCTAGTCAATTTCCATTTTTTATTCCTTCCGGTGTTAGTCTTTTTTTTTTCCTCCACTCACTTGTGATTGTGAGTTTTTTTCGTTTTCTTCTCATGCATTTTTCTATGGATTTTTGACACTTTTCCCCCGTTTCTTACATTCTAAAGTACAGTGGTAAATAACAGTATAATAATAAAGCCTTGGTTGGTAAAAAGGTGAACCTTGGAAACCATTTAAGGGCTAATAATAATAATATAATAAGTATATTCTCCCACTGATGAAAAATATTGCAAAACCAGTGTGCAATGCATATTTGTTTTCTTTCTAGTTTAAAACAAGAAACTTCAAGAAAATATAATTTCTGATTAAAACAATGAGATGACCAAAAGTTATAAATATTAATAACTATGATCTTGTTAATATAATATCAATTTCTTCTTCTTTTTTTATGAAATCATAATTATTCAGAAGAGACACTTATCTATTCTGGGTGAAAGAAAAACGTCCGTATAATGTTTATTTCATAGTCTGAATAACAAATCTTGATCTCCGTCGTAATATGAATTTTAATCGATGCATTAAAGAATGGAACTCCTCAAAGAAAACAAAAGAACTTCCCCTTGAAAATCATTCTTGAAGGCCGAAATTAAAAATTTCTCTAACCTTGAAAGGCTTCTTATCGATAACTGTCCACATTTTCACTCGTAACTTATAGACGAGTTTGTTTTTGTGCATAGGAAAATTAAAGGAGCAAGGAATATAAAGGGATATACTTAGAATTTCAATTAACTCACTAATATTTTGAGAGGGGAGAAAAAAAAAAGACAGAAAAGGAAAAATCTTTGTAAATATTTTCTGAGAATTTCAATGGATGCTTGTGTGGAAAAAAAAAAAAAAAAAAAAAAAAAATATATATATATATATATATATATATAAGCACCACCCACGATTAATTCTGCAACAAATGGTAATATAAAAGTGATATTAAAACTAGTTTATTGAAAATAACAGTCTGCTATATAATGGTTTGGATGCATTAAATTTTATGGGCTGCATCATACTATCAAAATCTAACTGCATGTATGTCCGGCTATCACCACACGAGCCGCTAAACGCATAATGACGAGGAAGGTAACAAAAGATGCCAGTTGACCACTGAAACTATTCCAGTTAATTAAACAGATATCAACTTAAAAACTTAAAACGAGTACAAGATAAGCGGTACAATGTACTGCTAAAATAATATCTGCCTACAGCAGTGCTAACTGCCTGAAGCAGTTGGGCGGGAGAAAAAAAAAAAAAAAAAGTCAGCGGCAGTGTTATCGGTTAAAAACCTTAAAGTCCAAAATTATATGCAATAACCAGAAATAAAATTACACTTTTAAAAAATTAAAGAACACGCTTTTATTGAAATGTGAACTAAAAAGCGCAAAATATATCTATCTTTATAATATTAAAATGCAGGGTAAGAGAAAATCGTGTGAGCGACACACCACAATATTAAATACTTTTAAATCTTTCATTAATAAATAAATCTATATCATTATATAAAGCGCAAAAAATTGTTTGTTTGTGGAGGGTAATCTCTGAAACTACTGAACCGATTTAAAAACTTCTTTCACTGACCGAAAGCTACAGTATGCCATATTGTTATAGGCTATATTTAATTTTGATAAAATAAATTTTAGTTTAAAATCTGAGCATTTTAATTAAAATCCCCATAGAAGCCGTAATAGAAATGGAAATAATGAAATATTAAAAAAATTAACTGCTGCCAACATAAAAGAAACATTTACATATTCATTTCGTTTTTAAAATATCTTGACGTGAAAAGAAAAGAAATATATTTGCACGTGCATTAAATTGAAATTCATATAAAGCTTTTTTAATTGTTAAACTTACACGTTAAATCTGACGTCATTATAGAATTAAAAGTGTTTATTTTTCTAATAATTTAATTTGATATGATATGATATAATATCTAAGCATCAATGTTTAAACCACGGAGTCTTTATTAGTTCGTGGTTTAAACTGATGTGTGTGAACGAAATTGGAATTAAAAAATAAATAAATAAATAAAATAAAATAAGAAATTCTATTTTATAATATTATTTATTTTAATTTATAATTGTTGCCAAAAAGATTTACGAATTAATTTATTTTTAGACATATAATAAAATATATTTTCACGCGAACAATAATATAAAAAGTGAACTGGATTTTTTGTAAAAAAATAATAAAGATCGAGGAAAATTATTTCCCCATTTTAATCCCCATATTTGGATATAGATATGTATTAGTTATCATGTGCATCCGTTAGATTAAATTGTTTTTGTTGTAAAATTGATAAAATTGGAATTTTAAATTTCAAAACTCTAGAAAAAAAAATGGCAAATTTCCATATTCGATTGAAAACATAAACATTTCATTTCAAAGGATGATATTTACACAATAAACATCCAACTAATAAACTAATAAAAAGGGAAAGGATAAATATTCTATCATAATTTGAAGTCAAATTTGTTTTCAAATGTCTAAATAAAGTATCTGATTTAATATACTAATATGTTGCAGCGGAATAGATTTGATATCCGTCATCCTTGGCAGAAAAAAAAAAAATATCGCCAAATTATCTGGCGAATATAATTTAATTCCTTTCAAAAATCATGGTTATTTTAAAAACTTACATTAAGAGTGTAACGAATAATATGAAACAATATTTCGTACAATACATATTACGAAAATATACATCTAGCATGTATATTTTCGTATTACGGTTTTGATCGCCAAATACAAAAAACGCCAAGGATCACAGTTTTGAAATTTAAAATTAAAATTTTGTCAATTTGACAGCAAAATAACTCAATCTAACGCATGCATACAATAACTAATACATATCTATACCCAAATATGAGGATTAAAATCGGGAAATAATTCTTCTAGAATTTTAATAAAAAAAAAAAAAAATCCAATGAGCGATTAACATGGAAAATCTTTTTCTTGCATCCACGGGCGGTCAGTGATGTCATACTTCGCTTGCGTATTGAGATGTTTAAATTTATTTGGCGACTATTTTTAGCAACTAACAGTTATGGCAAGTAGCTCAATATACATAGCGCATACAGCCATTACTGAAATGTAAATAGCATTTAATTATTTGAGTTACATTATGTTGACTGGAAACCTATTTAATATACCTATGCTCTATAGCTATACTAATATAAAAAAAAGAAAGGTTTATATGCATATGTAGAGAACGATCGCTAGAACTAAAAAGCCGATTGCTTTTTTTTTTCTTTCAATAATCAAAAGTTACACTGTCTCTCTCTAAGTGCTAGAAGCTATAATAAATTTTGGTAAAATAAATTTTTAATTAAAATTTTCAATATTTTAATTGAAAACAAAGCATAGATTTGATATCTATCGTCATTGGCGATTTTTGTATTTGGCGATCGAAAACGTAATACGAAAATCTGTATATTATCGTAGTAAATACGAGATGTATGTGTTTACTTCAATTACCCTACTACCGTAGGTAGTGGAAGTATTGTATAGGTTTTGGCAATTGGTCAGTGTGTGTGTATATGTGCACGTGTGTGTGTAATCATTATATAAAGCGCAAAAAATTGTATGTTTGTGGAGGGTAATATCCGAAACTACTCAATCGATTTTAAAAGTTCTTTCACTGACCAAAAGCTACAGTATGCCTGATTGTTATAGGCTATATTTAATTTTGATAAAATAAATTTTAGTTTAAAATCTGAGAATTTTAATTAAAATACCCATAAAAGCCATAATAGAAATGGAAATAATGAAATATTAAAAAAATTAGCTGCTGCCAACATAAAACAAGCTTTTACATGCTCATTTTGTTTTTTTAATATCTTGACATGAAAAGAAAAGAAATATATTTGCACGTGAATTAAATTGAAATTCATATAAAGCTTTGTGAAATGTTAAATTTACACGTTAAATCTGACGTCATTATAGATTATTATTATCTTTTTTTTCTAATAATATAATTTATTTAATACTAAGCATTAATGTTTAAACAGATGTGTAAACAAAACTGGATTAAAAATAAATAAATAAATAAATAACTTACCTGAAGCATTAAATGTTTTTTCAACATTAAATACTAAAAAGTATAATTTATAATAAAGTTTGAATTGAAATACGCAAGCGAAGTGATGACGTCACTGACCGTCAGTAGTGTCAAGAAAAAGATTTTATATGTTAATCGTCCATTGAATTTTTTGTAAAAAATTATTAAAAATCGAGGAAAATTACTTCCAGATTTTAATCCCCAAACTTAGGTATAGACATGTATTAGATATTTTGGGCATGTGTTATCTATATAAATAAAGAGAAGTGTCTGTGTGTGTGTGTGCGTGTGTCTGCGCTCTGGTGCTCACACTACTGGTCGCAGAGCTTCCAAATTTGGCATATAGGTACCTGGGACCCTGCAGGTGTGCACCTCATCGAGATTTTTTCGAATTTCGAATTTGAATTTTTAAAATTAATGTTTTTTCGATTTTAATATTGGCTTTAATGTTTCATTTTTCGTGAATTTATTCTTCGAATGTAATCGTCTGCGTATCTTAGCAACGGCTATTATGCAATTCATTTTTTATTTAATACATTCATTTGAAGGAGATTTTCTTTCTTTTTTTTTCTTGAATAAAATTCGTTTTACATGTATTTAGTTCCTTTTAAAAGAAAATGTACCTTTTTATTTTATTTCATTGCACTGGTCGGAATCAAATCGTAATATAGTGTAAATAACGGGGGCTATAAAACACATGGTTCAAAAAACTAAAATATATAATAGATGATGAGATACAGTCATCTTTAAAATTGCAGTTCTTAAATAACAGAAAATCCAGAAGTCGTCGATAAATACCCAGATTGCAGTGCCCGGGAAAGACCTTTCTGTAGACAGTGGAAAACTGGACCCGATGCAGCACGGGTAGAAAAAAGAGCTGCCTTTAGGCAACGGGTACCCGAAGAAGCGAGATCTAAAACGATTTCAGTGGTTTTTTTTTTAAGTTTTTTTTTTTTTTGTAATGTGATGTAAAAAATAAATACTGATCCAATTCTTTTGAAAATTCCTTTAAATATAGTGACCAGCGAAGCGGGCGTAGCCTGCTAGTAAATAAATAAAATAAAAAGATTAATTGTTGCCACTTCGCGTCATACAAATACGGCCGAATCCTGTGCCACATACAACAAAGTTATATATATATATATATATATATATAGATTTTGTTTTGTTTGCCCCTAGAACCTGTTTCTGATGGGATAGGAGCCAGGAAACACTTGTATGTAGTATTGTAATTAACTATGAAGTAGTATGCAAAATTTCAGGTCAATCGAACGACCAGAAGGAGCCGAAAATTGAATTGCAATATTCCGTTACATCATGTCAAAGTTAATAAAAGCATGTTGAAAAGGATTTCGAGTGATTTCTATAGAATTATTATAATTATTATTATTTTTAATAAAGTGATTTAAAAAACAATGATTGAAATTTTTTTTATAGCCATTTAAATATAGTGACCAACGATTCAGGCAAAGCCTATATAAAAATTTTTCAACAAATTTTAAGTAGTTTAATAGCAAATCCTGCTTTTGCTAAAGTATATTTGTGGGGCTTCAATCATACTGTAAAACGAGATTTAGTTTTGTAAAGCTTGATATTTTCTTAAATGTTATCTGACGACTCTCTCTTTTTGAATCTCTCCATGCCAAAGAGTTGTCCGGACGTCGGAGAATAAAGACTAGCTTGTTATGGGCCCGCTCTTTGGCTAATTTTCAGCGGGAGTGGAACATATGTGCGACTGGGAAAGCTCCTACCTGCTTTATGTACTGGACTACTCTATTTTATCATTTGTTTCGTTAACTTTTTACTTAGAATTTTGCACGTGAATAATCTGTTTATTTTTATCTGCGAACCTACACGATTACAACTATCACAACGATATTTAAAATTCAACTTTGACGCAGAACGACATTATCGACATCACAAGTCACAGTGCAAATCTCAGATTCAGAGGAAGTCCTCTCTGATTCTTTGACTACCTTGGAAAAAGCAGCGATCTCAACAAGATCATCCAAATCAATTAAAAGATTCATCAAAGAATCCAACCGAGAAATCAAAACTTACAACAAAAACAAGAATTTCAAGGAAATTAACTGTATCCTAGACATAACTGAGGCAGCAAAAGGAAAGAAGCAAAAAAGGAAGAGCGCCAGTAAGGATTATGCAATATGCTTTCAACAGAATAAAAAAAACTGGCTATAGCCTCACAAATTTAGGTGCCAAGTTCACGTTCGCCTAAACCAGAAAATCTACCAGAAGAAGATAACAGTATAGAAGAAAAACACATTGCTTTAACTCAGACCATATACTCGAAAGTCCCAGCAACAAAAACTCTCCTCCAAGACCTCTCGAAAGGACAATCACTAATACAGGAAAAACTATACGAGCAACTCCAGTTCAATGAAGAAGCAAAGAAAAATCCTGAAAAGAACGCTAACCACAATTCCTCTGCACAGCAACTAATGAAACCTCTCTGCATGGCAGAAGATGAACAAAATTCTCCAAAGGTATACTCAGCAGTTAACATCCATCAGCAAGTCCACAAACTCAGAGTCCATAAAGAACTTTTGGTCTCAAGTCTGAAGCATCAAAATTATGAAGAAACAGTAACACTCACATCCAGTATATCAACTAACACCTGATTGGATATCCTCAATTTTCTAAAAGCGCAAAGAATTAATACAGCAGTAAAATTAGAGAAAGTAAACGTCTATAGAAAATCCCTTGATCTACAATGCAAAAGCGTAGATGAAGTCAAACAACTGATTGCAGAACTCAGCTCTATCCCAGTGGTTCAATCTAATCTTTTCGTCAAGTACAAGTCCTGTCCTTAGATAAAGCTAATCATCTTGGGGGTTCCTTCAGACAAGACAAATGAAGTCCTGCATTCAATCCTGCAAGACCCTCAAATTATTGGCGAAGAAGTATCCAAGCTAACATTCTTAAAAATAACGCAAGCCAGGGATAAAATTTCTCAAAACTGGATTGTGCAAGCCCCAACCCCTTTGGCGGAAGCCCTGTTGGACACAACATTTAACATTGGCCTTCACAAATGCAAAATTTGCCTATCACAAAGCATCTCACAAAGTGCACGAACTGTCAGCAGTTCGAGCACACCGCAAGTACTTGCACAAATGAACAATGTTGCTCCCTATGTGCAAGAGCACATAAAAATGAAAAATGCGAGGAAGCTCCCAAACGTATAAACTGTGTGAGGGAGAATTAGTGTACCTCTTAAAGTAACTTACCTCCACTTAACAGCAATTAACCAGCCTTCGCAACAGCAGGCCCAGTTTATAAAAGAAAATATAAAACACTCAGAAATGAACTCAACACCAAATATCCTCCTGCCTACACCCCACCAAGACTCAGAAAACAACCAAATGCGGCAATTAATAACAGCAACAAACGAAGCCATACTCAAAGAAAAGAACGATCTGCCCAAACTAATAGTACTAACCAAAGCAAAAAAAAAAAAAAAAAAAAAAAAGGGAGAATAGCACATTACCAACACCATGGTTGTACCAAACAGTGGCGTATCGTGAATGATAATTTGGGTATGCTCCACACGGGTGGTTAGAAACAGTATATTTAAAATGGATATTCAATCACCTTATTGGTTAATTCGCTTATTTCGAGAAACAACGTAGGTACGACGATATTTCGACAGTCAATCAGAACAATGAGCTTTTCATGTTAACGAGCTGTTTCTAGCCACCCGTATGGAGCATACCCAAAACGTCATTCACGATACGCCACTGGTACCAAACTATTCCTCCTGACTTTGTAATACGAAATCAAGAGCTGCGATATGGAGGAACAGGAAGGAGCTCCCAGCAAAACGCTATTCATGGACAGTTTTATGACTGCTGGCCTCGTCCAGGAGAATAAGGTAGTACCAAGAACAAGTACCAAGAACAAGGTAGCCCAAATCCACCTTTTTACTTCTGATCTAACATCCTTGTTTAATTTAAACTTAAATGGACAACCAACTATTTCCACAAACAAACAACAATCACTACCCAACACCTCCTCACCAGCACTTGAAACACCTCCGTTGAAGGTAGCAACAACTCTTCTGATAGTGTTCGAATTCTACAGCCAGGCCAACTTCAACAACTGCAAGGCAGCAAATCTGGCAATCCAAATGTACATGGAAGAAAATTCCTATATATATATATATATATATATATATATATATACATAAGTATGAAAATTTAACTTACAAAAAAAGTTAATTATTAGTTTATTAAAGTCCAAATTTCAATGCTAAAATTTTTGATATAATTACGCATTTTAAGGTCATTAAAAAAGAAAAAAGTTTTTGAGGTTGATAAATTTGTATGCCTTTTATCTTTTACTTCCTGCAATTAATTGAAAATAAATAATTGTAGAAAATTCAAATTTTGTATCTTGAAGATCAAATAATGGTGAGATTTAAAAAATTGAACAAGATTAGTAAGTTTCAAGGAGCGGTGTGTGTGAAGGTAGTCTCAATATTTTGAAATTAACTTTTAAATTTAATAACAGCCTTAATTTTTTAAAATGAACGTAAGTATTATATTCAAATACTGGGTTGAAGGGGCGGTAGCCGTCCTCCCGCAGAAATATATCTCAAATAAAGATGCTTAGAAAACTGTTTTGACCTGTTTTTAAAGTATATTCATATGCAGTATTTGTTATCTTACCCTTTAATCGTAATCTATCTTTAAAGTTTTCAAATGTAGGGTAAGAGACAGTTATGTGAGTGACATACGAAATTATTGAATTTATACTACCAGCATTTTTTTTTAAATATCTTGTTACATATTACACAATATATCGCATCACTTATATATTTCGTTAAAACTTAATTGTACTATTAGCCTATTTTTATGTTCTTATATTTATATGATAAGCTCGGACGCGGTATCCTTGATTTATTTTTCTGTCAGACATCTGATGCACAATAGAAAATGGCAACAGATAGGTCGTCTTAAAATAGGAGCAAATGGAACCAAAGAATATTATAAAATAAAATAAAACAGTGAAATATATACGAGAGAAAGACGAAATGCTTTTGATATTTATATTTTTTAAAATATGTTATCGTTTCCTGTCATATTTTATTATTCATTACGTCATATTCGTACGTCGTATTATATGATTTCGTTCGCAATGTGTAAACCGATTAATTTCCTGAAATTTAAAGCATAATACCCGAGCATATGTGTAATGTAAGCAAAAAATTCAACTTTATTTGTAAGAGGTTGTATTACGTTAATAGCTTATGGACTTTTATACGTTCATGACTCTTCCAAATTTCCTTTTATCTTTCCACTTCAGAGTATTATGATAAAAAAAAATCTTTTTTTTTTTTTTTTTTTTTTAAGGTTATTTTAACTTATTGTATAAAAAGTTTTATTCTATCTGTCTTTATTCACTTTCACATCATGTAATAAAATATTATTGATTTAAAATATTGTTTTGGTTAATTTTTTTCACCAAACTGATATCTTGCGATTCTATAGTGTACATTTATAGAGTAGCGAATCGTATCGTAGAAAACCTTAACATCAAAGAAAGAGACGTTACATTTTGAAAAAATAAATAAATAAATAAATAAAAATAAAAATATGTTTCTTACTACCTGATATGAAATTTGGTTCACCCTTTTTGACAAGTCGCATCTTTGTATTATCTTATATTATTCTACATATAAAGTGAAATATTGTTTCTAAGAGAAAATATTTATATTTGTTTGAAACTTATGAGTTTCATATCATTACTGCCATTATTGAACATTGAACTATAAATTTCATATTTCGGAAAATTTGATTAATCGTATCGTACAAGTTTGATTTCTGTCGGTAGAAAATTAGAATATTCCACAATATATTACATAAATCATGCATGCGCACAAATCCTTTTTTGTTAGACAACATCAGGTGAGATAATATAACCTACAACTAAAGAAAAAATAATATTGCTTAATTTCTAACAGCAATAGTTCATATAGATAATTTATTTCCAATAAAGATATTGAGGATTTAAATTATTAAAATTAGAGAAAAATAATTTTAGATATACACTTAAGCATTTTTTCAATATAATTTTTACCACAAATTTTCAAGTATATTTAAGAAGAATTATATATTCTAAACATTATTAAAAATGTAACTCACCAAAGTCAACTTTCCCCCATCCAGTAGCGACACATCGCATGCCTAAATATCCGTCTTCTTCATCTGGTAGGCAGATGGCACGGACGTAGTCATTAAACTCCATTTCTTTTTCAAGCTTTAGTAGAGCTATGTCTTTGTCGTATGCATGGTACCACGGATGGAAGTGTACTTCAGAAACTTGAATGGTCTTTTCATGTCCCTCCGTCAGCTTCAGATTGTGGTCTCCGATCCTCACCTTCCAGAATACGGGCTGGGGTAGGGAGAACAGTGGGCTGTAATGTATGACAAATATGCATTTGTAGGCCTTCCGGCTTAATCACCGGGCAGCAAAACTTTTATTTGTATAACCGACCAAAATGCTTTGAGAAAATTGGAAATTTTCTCAATGGTCATTTTAAATATAAAAAATTTTGTATAGTTTTAACATTCAGTTTTGAAATATCCCGAACAAAAATTGTTTTTAATATTAGCTGGTGGATTACAGCAGCAGTTACAATATTTAACACGTTCACTGCCAAAGCTGAAATGAGGAATCTGTTTGAACACACCTGGACTGAGAAGAGGGATCTGAAACAAGATATTTTTGTCAAGTATTTAATAATAATAATAATAATAAAAGAATGAGCACTTTGCGGAGAAAATCGCTTTAAAGTTTATTATTCATAATTTTGTTTCAGCATCTGTACAAGGGGGGGGGGGAGGGCACATAAAAATAACTTCTCTGATAAAAAGCGCTGAGTGGAGCTCCAAAACAACCCGGATAAGTTTTCAAGTCGTCTTATTGTTCTGCGTCGTTATTCCCTGATGAGATCACGGATTTTGACGATGTTGTCTTTGGTTCGCGTACTTAAAGTACGACCGAAGCAAAGCTGATCTTCACTGGTCATTTTCCTGTTTTAAATCCAAAAAATCATTCCTACACTTGTGTTTTACTGAGACTGAGAGCACGTTATTTGTAAGCTATTTGCACCACTAAAATATTCTGCTGCGTTCTTACCAAGTAAGAAATAAAACTTCACAGTCGGGAGAATATGTTACTTTTTCGGGTCATGGGTGCAATACAGACACGCACACAAACTGCCAGAGAAACCACATGCGACGTTCACGGTTCACGCTCCTTGGCATACTGACTCAAGATATCCTCCCACAGGGCCCTCGCGGCGCAACCTCGTACTAGAAGTACACGCTGCATAGCAATAAAATTGCTGTTATTTTGGGGTCCTAATAATAATAAAATTTCGTCGTGAATAGATTTAACATTCTACACATTTATAGTTATTGTATCTAGGTTTTAATTTTGTATCTCCATTTTAATATGTTAAATGTAGTATTTAATTTCTTTCTGTGCGCCAAACACCTTAACATTGCATATATTCTTTGAAACACTACTCGTAATCAATAATTTATATAAGGATATCAATAATAATTTGTATTGTAGCAGGGCAAGGAAAGTAAGTTTGCCAACTATGAGTATTCTTGTAGATGGCAGCGAACGTGCTATTGTAAACTTGCGTAAGCCAACATAGTATAGCACAAAACATCTGCTTTAAAAATAGCATTATTATAAACATTCCAATAGATGCTTAAGCTTTTTCAGCTAATTTAAAAAGAAAAACATATATGATATAAAATATAAAATTGTATGTTAGTTTAATAACAATAATTTATAATGTACTTTATAGTAGATAGAAAATCTGTAACTTCAAAATGGAGAAAACTTCATTGTATTGTTTGATTTCATAAAAAAGAACTCCGAATTTATAAATTGAGTTACTAAAAGTATATGACCATTTATAATTAAATAAATTTTATTTATTATACGTTTTTAATTTTAGAAATCTATTTTAAATTATCGTAAATATTATATAAAGTTTTTAATTTTACTTTTTAAATTACAATATTTTGCTGCTTAACTATTTTCCAAGTGATTTTCTAAGAAACATTAAAATAATGCCACGCCCTAATTGTACTTAGATTTTACCGACAAAATTAAGAAAATATTTCTAAAAAATTGTCGTCACCAGAAAGTAACATGGTGATTGTAATATTGTTAAAGCGCTCTTTCAGAACATAAGACAAAATGTTAAAGATAATTAAGGATGCTAATATCCGATAAATTATTTCATTTTATTTAGTAAATGTCATCTTTAACTTATGGCATTTTGTTTGGGTAAAGTACTAAGTAATTTTTGTTAATATTTTTATAAATACTAAAAATAAATAAAATTGTACTAAATGCACTCTGTTAACATTGTTTTATAAAAATTATAAACATTTAATATAAATAATAATACGGGAATAATAGTTTCGACATTTTTTTTTTTTTTTTTTTTTTTTTTTGTGTGTGTATGTGTATGTGTGTGTGACAAAAAAATATTGAGTTATTGGAAGGAAAATTGTGGTTCTAAAACATGTTGAAAATTCACACCCCTAAGTATTTTTCTAGACATGATGATATATTTAAAACCTAAATGGATTCTTAATTTTTTTTTTTTTTTTTTTTTTAAATCAAAAATTGAAGAATATTCTAAACCTTTCGCATTAAGAACTTCCTTCATTCACAACCATTTTTTACTTTCTCTTACCCTTACGGTAGAGAAAGTATTGTTTTAGGGTCAAATTTTCGAAAGCGAGTTTTTGTTAAATTTACATGTTCTCAGGCCCCTTGAATACGATAATCATGTTTTTAGCGAATGGTCTGTGTGGGTGTCTGTGCGTGTGTTATCAGCATATCTCAAGAACAAATAGTAGCAGAAATTCTAAACTCGGAATTCTAAATGTGAATCATATAGGTATGCTACACTAAACTTTTCGTTCAGATGAAGCAAATGGTTCGTGTACAGGGACACTCAAAAGTATTCAAATACATTACGTCTATGTTGAAAATTGCAGGTAAGTCGAGTTTAACATCTATAGATTGCACTAAACCAAATGAAATGAATATATATTTTTTGTAATAGAGATAGTCAACTGGGAAAATTTTTTTGTGTATGTAGGAGTTTCGCCTACCCCCACCCCCTTGGGGAAGGAGTAAATTTTCATGATGGGTATCTTCCAAAAGAGCTCGCCAATTCCTTTAAAACGAATGGTTGAACCATCGATCTGCGATAATTTAAAATAAAGTTATCGATTTTTTTCATAATTTTTTTTTTAATATTGAAAATATTTTTTTTTTTTTTTTAATTTTGAGTGTTATACTACTTCTCTAATATGAAAATCTTATGCATTATCATAGAAGATAATTTTTTTTAAATAATAATCTTAATAAATTGTTTTTACTGGGTGAATTTGTATAGGGAAATATAGAAGAAAGGCATGTGGTGGTCACAACACACTAGTTATTTGTTGTTAGTGGATGTGCTTTACTAATAATATTTTACCAGTTCCAGGAAAGCTGTTCGGGAATTGAAATAAATTCTTCATAGAGATATGGTAAATAATGTGTGTTTTAATCTAAATATTCATCGCTTGTTTTTTGTATATTTACACGTTTTGAGGCTTCCTGATTACCGTAGTCAAGTTTTTTACCGTTTGATCTTTGTCTGTGTCTCTTAGAGTAACTTAAAAACGAATAATTTTAGGAGATCCAAATGGTGTATTTTGAAGTTAATATAAGAGTGTTGCTGGAAAAGTTTGATCAAGATTGATAAGTTTCAATGAATGTTGCGTGTGGAAATTGTTTGTGTAATTTTAAGTAAACTTTTAATTTTAATAACAGAATTAATTTCTATATAAATGTAGGTGCATTAGTAAAACGGGGGGTTGAGGGGGCGGCAGCCCCCCTCACACAGAACTAATTATCATATAAAACTCTTCCGAAGCCTAATTTGAATTGTTTAACATAGGTTTACATAACAGTACTCGTTATATTACCTCTTAATCTCCAACCTGTATTTATAGTATTAAATTTCACGGTAAGAGAAAGTAGTGTGAGTGACACACCAGATTATTAATTATCAAATGAAAATATTATTGTAAAACCTTTATTAAAATAAATAAATAAATAAATAAAATAATAATAATCAGGACAGAACAACGCAATATAAGTGAAAGCCTAAATTATAAATTGTTATATTTAAGTATTATGCATTAAGAAAATTGCATTTAATTATATCTAAATTTTAATAACAATATTATTCACACACACACACATACATATATAATTAAAAATTAATTCTTAAAAAAAACATTTTAGGAAAAACTATAAACTGCTTATATTCAGTGATTATTGTTTCTGTTTAAATGCGTTAATGTTTTAAAGTATTTATAATATAATAATTATAAATGCAACAAATATAAGTATAATATAATAACAGCAAAATGAAAATACTACTACATTTAAGCAGTATTAATTTAATAATATTAATAATCTGTTATGATAACAATGAACTCAAAAACATTAAAAACTTAACGCTTAATTTTATGAAGGTATAAACTGAAAAAGTATTTACAGTTTATAGTTTTATTGTTATTTAAAGGAGGTGTATACATAATGCTGCACGGTTGAAATACAATCTTACATCGATAGTTGCATAATTAAATAAAATGCTAGTGATTAAGTATGATCTTTATAAAGCTACACATTTAAGAAGCAATTCTTTGTTGTATCATAATATGTTAAACTACTAACTATATAGAAAATGTATTTAATAAATAAATAAATAAATAAATAAATGACCTCAATTTTATCGGAAAATTGATTTGCATTTTAATTTCTGATAAATTTTAATTTCTTTTTTACTAATTATTTTAGTGTAAATAAATATATTTATTTTATTCAAAAGAAAAAATGATCGGTTATGGGTTTTGTTATAATAAATGACTGTCAATATGGTATGTTACTATCGCCCTTTATCACTGTGTCTCGCTAATCTTAAATCTATTTTAATAAAGGATTAGATGAATTCAATCTGAAGGAAAAATGTGGATAATGAGCTCAAAGATATTTAAAATTGAAAATATTTTCATGGTTAATGTTAGGTAATGGAAACATGCAATGTCATGTACGTGGAAACGTGGAAATAAAGTTTTATATACAAATGTTAAAAAATAAATCAAAAGTGTTAATAAATATTAATGATTGGATACGAGGAAATTATTAAGAGAATATATACGAATTTATAATGCAATATGTATAAAGTTAAATTAAAATATAATTTTATTTTAACTTTTTCATAACTGTCTGTAATTTTATCATTTGTAATATATTGTATTTTCATGAGTAGAAAAACACCATTTCAGTATGCAATGAGGATAAAATGTGCTAAATGATCAAATTTAGTGGCAGTATCCACGACAAACCAATACTAATGTTTGGAATATAAGTCAAATTAATTGACTTACATTTACAAAAACTTAAAAAATTAGGCAAATTAATAATAGTTTTCTTGGCATTAAACATTTCAGGAGCAATGTAATTATGCTAATTTAAAACCAAGAGCCACCAGAATTTGAAAATAAGATTAGAAGAAAAGAAATAAATGAATTTTTCCGGTTAATTAAAAAAGTAAAATTTCTTTAAAAATTTAGGTATGAATTTTTGCAGTTGGAAGTTGAAATTAGGTGGTATGAAATACATCCCACAGCCCCTGAAGGTATTAACTTGTTTTCAAAAAATACAACTCAATTAATTAATTAAAATATCAGTTATAATCTTACTATTAAAAGTTTCAACGCATCACATTACCTAAATACTATAATTTAATTAGCCTATGTACTAATTATCCGTGGCAAAAGATGAAGGATAACTTCATTAAAGATTGCTATTTTTTATTTATTTATTTATTTTTATTTTATTTTTTATCGACTAACATCTTAAACTCAATAATTACAGGCTTCATTTTCTTTCAGAATTCCAGAAAGAGTTCAATGACTGCACGTAACTTTTTATAATTAAGCATTATGTCATAGTGAAAATAATTAAGAACTCGGCTTCGTCAAGGTCAAGATCAGGGAGGGAATCGCTTACATAATTAATAAAGTCACAAATACATTTATGATGATTGCATACGAAGACAGGTTTCCATTTTAAACTGAATGAGACGGAGAAATGTAGATTATATTTATCAAAGAAAAGTTCAAGTCGACAAACAAATAAATTAAATGGTAAACTATTCTTTTTTCTTTTCCTTTCTTAGTCTCATAAAAAAGAAAAAGGAAAAAAATCCAGAGAGCAAATTTATTTTTTTCAGAAATTACAGGAAAGGGTGGTTTTCCGAGGTACATGTGCCAAATTTATTTGTGAGAAACTATACCCTTCATAAAAAGAAAGAAAGAAGTTTTCTTGTTTACTTAATTCTTCAGCGGAATTTTGAAAATTAAAAGTAGGGGGGAGATTCCATTTAATTAAATTTAAATTTATGTAATTATTTTTTTGCATACTGTAAAAAATTTATATAAAAGAGGAAGTTTTAAATCTAACAATGACATTGCAGCATAAATCATTCAAAACTCTTCTATGATATTGGCTAATCTATAAAAATGTATGATATGTTATTTTCTATGAAAAAAAAAAAAAAAAAAAAAAAAGAATGGAAAATATTTTTTGTCATTTCTAAATAATTTATGCACGAATGACTAAGACAAGACACTCTATAAAACCAGATGTATTCTTTGTTATTTTTTTTAAAGATTTCACATTAATTATTTTTACCCATTTTGTAAGTCAAAGAGGGAAGATAAAATTATCTCATCAACTATTTAAAAGCTGAGCTTACGAGTTGGTCTCATTTCGTTTCATTTATTTATTTTATGTCAAACTATTCAGCGACTTGTTTTGTTGTCCAGTAATTTATATGACATTTAAAATAATGCGTTTACTGAACGCTTTTTTTTTTTTTTTCTTTTTTTTTAAATAGTTTCTACTTTTTAATTCTTAATTTTTTTAAAGAGAGTATTTACGTATTTTACGATCTGTACAAAGAAGGTCTCCAGGACTTAACTTTGAAACCTCGCTTCTTCCAACCACTTAAATTTTGAGTTTTTTTTTTTTTTTTTTTTTTTTTTTTTTTTTTTTTTTTGGGGGGGGGGGTGATATTTGTTCAATAAAAGTTACTTAACAATTTCTGCGCGTTGTTTCTTTATGTCGAGGACGCAACTTAGGGGCATGCATTCTTGTAAACATGACTAATTTTGTTGTCTTTTTGCTGATTTTTTTTTTTTTTTTTTTTTTTTATAAGCTACTATGAAATATGTGTTGGATTTTTTATTTTTGTCAATTTTCTTCAAAATTTTCAAATTATTAATTTCAGTAATATTTAAAAATTTAAAAACAGTCAATGCAATATTTTCTTTCGAGTATTTTTTATCCCCAGAAAAAAGCTTAGCCAAATTATTAGTTTTATAGTTCAAACAAAAAATTGTCCGAAGTCCTAAAAGAAAATATTTTTTATAGGAGAAAGAGAGAGAGAGAGATTGAGAATGAAAATAAAAAATTTCAATCATTTCTAATCACCAGAAAATAGTTCTATTTGTACCAAATTAAACCAAAAAAATCTAAAGAATTTTTTTTAGCTAAATTTTTTATTTTATTTTATTTTATTTTATTTTGACAAATGTAATGCTCTTCTGCACTTAAGAGTGGCTCCTTAGGAAAATACCTAATTTAAACGACTTATTGAACAAATAAAATGGGGACAATTTTAGATTTTTCATAAAAAAATTGGATGCTATGAATAATTTTTTTTTTTTTTTTTTTTTAAATTAATTTATAAGAATTATATAGACGGAATGTTTATTAAGATGGATTATTTTCCTTGAAAATGATATTAAAAATACTTAAATAAAATCTCAAAAATTTGATTCTGTAGAAAGGTTTGGGTAGAGATAGTTCGATATCTCTGGCCGAAGTTAGCTATCATATCAGAGATGAAGATACTGAATAAATATAAATCACTTCTTTAGCATTGTTCATTTACAATTATTAGAAAAAGAACATGCATAATTCCATACGTTATTTAGAAGACATCAGCAATATCTAGAGAAATACTATATGTATTGATTCTAGAGTGAGTTTTGAAACATTTCATTGTTTAGATATTTTGAAAGGAAAGTATTCAGTTTCACTTTCGTCTACAACTTTCTTTTACGTTATTTTTTAGACCAATGCAAAGAATTGAAAGGTCATTATTTATATGCATGTATAAGTAGGTATTTTTAATGCTATAATTAACAATGAAAATATTTTAACTGTCAAATGAAGCAGCATTTTTTTTCTTTTTATAAATTCAATATTTAGGATAAGAAATGATAAAAAGATTGCTCAGGTAAATCAATAATTTTTTTTTCTAAATAATTACAGAATAAAACAGGAATAATAGAGAATTACATATCTGCTTTCATCTTATTTTATGTAAAATTATTTTAATTAATTCTAAATATACATTTGCAAAAAGGCCTGTTTAGATTATTAATGCAATCAATTTAATTTTATAAACTTTTTACTTTTTTAGCATATTGTTTTACAGGATTACTGAAAATCAAATTGTTATTGCTTGCTAAGATTATTACTAAGATTATTCTGTATGTATTTTAGATATAATATTATAAACTTTAAATAATGAACCCAGAATTTTTTTTTTTCTAGAATTGAAAATAAGTATTAATATTATGCTTTAAATGCTATTAATTCTAAATGTAGGGAAAAAAAACCTTAATAATTACTAATACAAAACAACCTTTGTAAGCGGAATCACATGAAAAAAAATTATATATATATATATATATATATATTTATTTATTTATATACATATTTTTATTTTAAATTTTATCGTATTTACATAAAAATAACAATAATTATACTATGTGAGCATAGTTATTTAAGTAATATTGGCAATACGTCTTTTTACCTAAACAGTATATCACTTTGTAGGATTGCTGAAATTCAGATTGTGATTGCTTAAAAATATTATTATGAATTACGCAATTATATTCTAATTCTTAACAATGAAAGCAGAGTAAGGTTTTTTTAATATTTAGATTTTAAAATATTTTGATAAAATATTTCCAGTTGGGAAATAAGATTGCTTTAAAAGCTGAACAGTAAACATTTTTTTTTTTTTTTTTTTTTAATCATGTGAATAATGAGTGTTAGAGATTCTGTATACTCACTTTAAAATGCAATGTGCCGCTGTCATGACCCACTGTTTATGAATAATAACTGCTCCACACCAATGACCAACTTTTCCATACTGTGGATGAGTTAATTGTAGGGATGCCTGTGAAAGTATGAGTAAGAAAATATCAATCATTCATATATGAAGCTAAAGATAAAAATAGATAAATAAATAAATAAATATTTATTTATTTATTTTTAAATAGTATAGTTTAGACTTTTAGCAATATTTAAATTCCTTTTCTAAGAGAATTAACAGCAATAAAAAAATGACTTTAAAAACAGTCCTTTTTATTTTCTTAGCGTTTGAGAATACTCACCAATTTCGGGGAGAAATTAAAATAAAGCTCTTTAATGAATTTTTTTGTTCTATAATTAAGATGTCAAATTTCGACTAGTTCTTTTCATCTTACACATTTTTTCAAGCTAAATATTAGTTGAAAATATTTTTCACAACACAGTTTAGGTTGTTTTACTGTTTTCTAAAACGTAAACTAGTATTCTGTGGCCATCACAACAATTTCTTCTATATCACTTTGTATAAAATCACAGTCTAGGAGAGACGTTCCTCATTGCTCCCCACAATGTTTATGTTTCTATGCGAATATATATAATGAAAAAGAAGCTGTCAAGATGAAATAATACAATTAGGTGTAAAATATTCCTTTGAATCATTTTGTACAAAGTGAATGAGAAAAATATTCTTTACCTGCCAAGGCCATTTGTTTGGTTCTGTTTCATTTCCTCCTACAATTCTGCCTGACAATATGGGTCCAATGCCGCATTCTGAAAACAGTAAAACAAATAATATAAATATAATGGAAATATATAGTAATTTTTACTGGAGAATGAAATATGTAAAATCATCAACTGTTAACGAAATAATTTGCGTTTTTCCCCCTTCTACATGTTTTTTTCAAAACGATTTATAATTAAAGAGAAGGTTATTATAAATGTGTTTCCAATGATTTTTATTATTGTTATTATTTAGAGATGACAGGCTCTGTTTTGCCCAATAATTTGTAAAAAATGGGAAAGCAATAAAAATATTTACTGCCAAACTTGCCATCAAATAATGACTAGTATACATGAGCTTCATAAAATTTTCTGCTACATAATAATAACAATTATAACAGCATTGTTTGTAAATAAAACTGTGGATGTTATTTTCGAATTTCAGACATTTCTAGCATGTGATCCGAAAACAAAATTAAATAAACATTATTATTTTAAACTTGGTACAATTCGATCTTACAAATGACACTATGCAGATATCACACAGAAACTGGACAGAATGACTTTATTTTGTTAAAGTCATATTTATAAATTAGAAATAAATAAATTGCTTACTTTACAGTATATCTATTAGTACTTTCAGTCCGGCGCCGGACCTTCTTCAGATGCGCTGCTTTGGTGACTGTTAGCTTGCCTTTGTTTTCTATCTTTTAACGATTAAAAACAATTGTAAGTTAGTAGTCACCGACGCAGCGCACCTGAAGAAGATCCGGCGGCGGACTGAAAGTGCTAATTGAGCAACTATAAAGTAGGTAATTTATTTATTTTTAATTTATAAATGTTTAAGAAGTTCTCCTTAATTTTATATTTCAAATTTCGATAACATCATACATTTCTAAGATCTTTATTTATTTATTTTTTATTCAATAGATGTCAAGATATGGCTGACATGATTATTAAAAAGAAAAAAATGACATAAACCCTCCATTCAAAATTTTTAGAATATTAAGATTTAACAACGACATTTGTTGAGTAACGTTCAATAAGAAACAATCAAAGAGTGATAACGACACGCAAAAATATAAAAATACGAAATTTTTTTTTTCTTTCCCCCTGTTTATAACTCATTTTACAATGCTATACGTGGGGTAAAATGCATCGAAATCGTACTGATTTTGCTTATAACTCTACCAAACATACAAATTTCTTTTTTCTTTATTTCTTTCCTTTCTTTCTTTTTTTTTTTAAATCATGTGTTCAGACACGCGTTATATTTATCTATTAAAAAAAAAGGTTATTTTTTAAATTTCAGACAAAACTGTCATGAGCTATCCTGACCAAAGGGAGGAGACGTTTTTATAAAGAGTCTCCGAAAAGAATGTTTCACCACAAGGCTAATTTTCCAAAATTTTTAAACATTATTTAAATGTTGCTCTTTTATATGCTTAAATTTTTAATAATTTTTGCTTTCTTCTATATTCAATAGAAGGAAGTATTGGACTCGTAAAAATTTTAGACCTCGGGGTTTTGATGGATTTACTCGTTTTGAGAGCTGTAGAACACGATTTGACCATTTTTAGGAAATGTCTGTCTGTGTGTGTGTGAGAGAGACAATATTTTGTGGCAACTGTATCTCAGGAACTACTGCACAGAATTTCATACAAATTGGTATGTAGTTGCACCTTGACATAAATTAGTGCCTATCAACTTTTGGTAAAAATTGTCTTACAGGTTGCGTTGCCATCCCGCTTTTTTTAAATTTTTAATATGGTGATATAGGACAAAATTTTGTATAAATGTGTATAAAGAGAATTATTTTTCAGTAATCCTTATGAAATTTACAAAAAATATTTATAATAGAGATAGTCAATTGGGAATAATTTTTTGTATGTGTAGGAGCCTCGCCATCCCCCCCTGGAGGGAAGTCCTCCCCTCGAGGGGAGTAAATTTTCAAGATGGGTATCTTTCGAAAGGTCTCGTCAATACATTTAAAAAGAATGGTCGAACTATAAATCTGTGATAATTTAAAACAAAGCTATCGAATTTTTTACTTTTAACAAAATAAAAAAAAATTGTATACATACATATATATATATATATATATATATATATTATTAACGAAAATTAACCAAACTTGGTAAACTTGGTAACTTAAAATATATCGACTCCAGTTAAAGTCCCGTCATCAGAGACCAGGTGAAAGTGTACAAGAACTAGCGTCAAATATTCATAGGCTATCCCATTTAGTTTCCTTGGACTGCCCCCCTGAAACTCGTAATGATTTGACCCCCGAATTTCATCGATTCTGTGCGAGATCCAGAGATTCAAAAAGCCCTTAGACTCTTCAACGTCATTAATGTTGAATCAGCTTTAGTGTATTGAAGTTTGGCAACCCAACAAGCCCCCGTAAAGGCCGTCAGAGCAGCACAACAGTCACTTTGGATGACTCTCAAGCTCATGTTAAAGAGACAAAGAAAAATCTGGCAGATTTTACTAGGAAATTTCGCAGTCTTGAAAGTAGGAAAGAAGGGAAGAATCCGACGACTAAATGCTGGGGCTGTGGAAGAGATGGGCATTTCAAACGAAGTTGCCCGTTAAGACAAGCGAGAGAAACTACCCAGAAGTCCTTTGAAATACGTCATCGGGAAAGAACTCCACATGGAAATCCAGACGCCTTGTTGCGCGATCCTTGCTCTGATGATCAGAAGTACCGCTCTAGAGCCGAAGAGAAATACCTGCTGATAAAACCAGTTGCTTGCCAAGCTACAGTTTCAGTGCCATCGAAACAAGGTCCGTACAGTGATAAGGAAGTTAGACAAGCCCAGTTAGAAGATCCTGACATAAAACCAATACTACCATTCAAGAAGACGACCAGAAACAGACCTAGTGGGAAGACATATCCACATTTAGCCCCATCAAGAAATGTTACTGGGCACTCAGTGACTCTGTCCATGTGAGAAAGGTCATATTGTACAAAAATTGGAAATTTGACGATGGATGAACTTCAGATGGCAGATCTTGCTACCAAGATCGAAAATTTCAGATATTCTAGAGCAGCTGCACAGTAACTCTACCGGAGGCCATTTTGGAGGGACGAAAACTCTCCAGTATATTCGAGAACACTTTTACTGGTTCAAGACAAGGGAGGATGTGGAAAGAAGGTGCAAATCTTGTGATGCTTGTGCAGCACGTAAAGGTCCGAAGAAACGAAACCGAGGAAGATTACATCGGTATCATGGGGAAGCACCAGTTGAATGGATCGCACTCGACGTTTTGGGCCCTTTGCCACGAACCTCCGGAGGCAACAAGTACATCCTTGTTATGATGGACTATTTCACCATGTGGTCTGCGGCGTATCCAATTCCCAATCAAGAGGTATGCACAGTTGCAGATGTTCTAGTACAACAATGGGTGTGAAGGTACGGCCCACCCCTACAGCTTCATACTGATCAAGGAAAGAATTTCACCCCTGTGGTTTTAAAAGGACTGTGTCAGCTACTCGGCATAGACAAAACCCAGACAACACCCCTACACCCCCAATCGGACGACATGGTCGAAAGGTTTAACCGCACCATACTGAATAACCTCTCTTTTCTAGTATCAGGGAACCACCAAGATTGGGAATTGCAGTTGCCGTTGTTCCTGCTGGCTTATTGAAATGCTATCCACAAAACCACTGACTATACTCCAGCTGAAATAGTGTTTGGATGTGAATTTCGTCTTCCATGTGACCTCCTGTTTGACTGTCCATCAGACATGCCTTCATCGGCAGAGGAGTGCATCGAAGACCTCCAGGCCCGATTTGAAGACGTACACAACTTTGTTCGGGAGAGGATTCACATAGCAGCAGAGAAAGTGAAGACAAGGTACGATCTAATGGTTGCACCACATAAGTTCAAGAAAGGAGACAAAGTTTGGTTGTAGAATCCTGTTCGTCGTAAAGGACTTTCTCCCAAGCTACAGTGTAACTGGGAAGGACCCAACACAGTTTTAAAAAGACTGAACGATGTGGTGTTAAGAATAGCTAAAACATCTTCATCAAAACCGAAGATAGTTCATTACGATGGACTAACCTTTTACCATGGTGAAGGGTAATTTTAAATTTGTATATGCGTAATGTAAATATTTGTACTTATTTGGAAATCTTGTAAATATTTCAATTACTTACTTTTGCAATCTGTACTGTTATTTTATTATTATATGCAACTTAGTTTATATATTCTAGATTGGATAGTTTGTTTAGTTTTAACCTCCTGACTAAGGATTGTACTGCTTCGGGACGTGCAGTCCTTGTGAGAAGGGCAATGTTGCGAATTTGTAAATAATAGTACTCATTTTTATATAATTTCATTCAAAGATGCTTAGTCAGGTTATAAAATGTTATTTTTCTGCATTTCTAGCTTATTTTCGCACTAAAATAGCTGATTTTCCTTCAAAAACCCGTTAAGAAGATTCACGAAGATGGGTAAGGGTCTGGGCACCAAATTTGGCGAATTTTTGGCGACCTTGTGGAGAAAATCCTTATTATCGAAATCTCAAATATCTAAGCTCCAACTTGATTCCTTGAAGAGTTACCAGAAAATTCTGCGTTTGTAGAAGGATATAAAAGGAAGTTCGATCAGGCCAAGTCAGTCAGTTTTTCCCAAAACGGATTACTGGAAGATGCTCCTACTTGAGCTTCTTTGATTACACCATACGGATGAGTTTTAATACTTTGATACAGTTTATGCTGTGAATTTGATGTTGTCAGCTTTTATTTAAGTTTTTCTGGTGAAACTGAAGTTGATACTTGGTTTACGGACCTGCAATCTTCTAGAATTTTCTGTAAATAAACTTTTAAGTCTTTGTAAGATTTACCTTTCATTCACAGACAATTTACGTACCTTCTAGTGCGCAGTAATATATATATATATATATATATATATATATATATATATATACATATATATATAACGGATAATAAATTTTGTAAATATTTTATCAATGCGAAAAAAAAAATAATTAAAATTAAAATTGGTTGATGTATTTTTCTTTTTGAGGAAATTTCCTGTAACCAAATATATCAAATAGTGCACAAAGAAAAAAAAAATCAATATAACAGAACGTATCTAGAAGTACAATATCACTGATTACATGGGTTTTGCGAATAATTTTCCTAGTCGCTTTTTATACCCCCTGCCCCCCCTCCCAAATAAATAAATAAATAAATAAATAAAATAAAATAAAATAAAAGTACTTCTCAATTTACCCGTTTATGGTATACTTCAAGTATCTAAGTACCCTAGTGCTAAGACTCATGATGTTTTCTACCCATGCAATCTTGTGCGGTTACATCAGTCTGAAGCAGGCCTAATTTGGGCCATTCTGCAGAGATAAAAGTTCCACTAAAACGTTAAAAAATAAAATAATCTTAAAAACTGATATTCATTCACCTGTTACTTGCAAAGCATCTGACATATCCCACAAATTATGTCACTGACAAAAAAGGAAAATTATTAATTTGTCATCGATAACAGAAACTTCCGAATCTAAATATTCACTTAAGAAAATATGAAACTTAAAAAAAAAAAATCTATAGATAATAAAAACAAGTTTTACTTGTCAAATCTGTTTCTCAATGGTTTTTACTTCCTCCTTTTATTAGAGTTTTTTTTTCTGCCTGCTTTATAAAACTCAATCACGCAGATTATTTCATCATTTCATGTTGATCAAACTTTAGGTTGTAATAAAAAAATATAAAAAAATAATAATGAAGAAATCGACGCCCGAGGAATATTTTTGTTAAAGAGAATTTTCTAGAGTTGATCTTCTAAAAGATTTCTTAAACATTGTAATAAAAGATCCCTGAAGCAGAGATAGTCGGTGCAATAAATTCTTACTTTAGTAACAGAAAGATCAATATACTTTGAAAATGTGTTGAAATTTTCAGTGTTGAAAGATCAATAAGTATATTATTTTTGACATCATTATAAAAATTTATCTGAGTATACAGTGATAAATTTTTGTTATTTTTAATTTTCTTTCCATTATATTACAACTTAGAGAATGAAAACTAAGTGGGAAAACGATAACTTTTCAAACTATACTCTTAAAGTTTGCTTTCGCATGACTTGAACTGAAATTAATGCAGACGTTTGAACATTTTTATACGACTGTCTTTGAACTGAAATAAGTACTATTTCTGTCATATTTTTTCAAAATTATTTTGACTGAATAACTGTTATATTTTACAGGATCACTGGAAAATATCTGGTGTTTGAGGGGATGAATATAAAAGGATTCGCAGTATAATAGTGTCCGGAAACGCCGCATGAAGGTAGCAGAGTGCGCTGTAAAGAGCAGTCAAAATAAGCCACCGAGTGGGATGCTGTCATTTTCCGCTGAGATTTCATACATCATGTAGCGCTTCACGAATACTAAACTAGCAGATATCTATCTAACATTATAAAAATTCCCGTATTGCCAGCTTGTTTCGACAATTCTACACAGCGCCCTCTACCACTTTCACACGGCGTTTCCGGACACGCATTGTACTGTGAATCCTTTTATATTCGTCCCCTCTAATGTCCTTTAAATTTTGGCTAAACATTTTCCGATTTTCTGTATGTTTGATAAATGAAAACATTATTCTTTGGGGTGGGGTGAAAGAGAAACATTCTTTTAATAATCTTTAAAAAAAAAATTTTTTTTTTTAAAAAGAATTATACTTTTATTTTATTTCAAACATATTTCTTACATTGTTTGAAATTCTTAAAGAAGAAGAAGAAGAAAAGAATTCTTGAAGGGCAATACTTTTACCGCACTAAAATAAATTTCTAATACTGTTACAGTATAGTTATTTTTGTTATTATTGTAGTTCTTGTATATAGCAAACAGCCAATTTTTATGACAACTTTTTAAAAGGAAATTAAAAAAATATATTATATTTTTATGTCATTACAAAATATTCCTTATATTGCTTGAAAATCTAAAAAAAAAAGAAAGAAAAGAAGAAAAAATACGTTATAAAGAGCAATAAATTTGATTCACTATAATAATTAAACAAGAACTAAAAATCATGCGTTGCACATTGATTATTAGCACTTTCCAACTGCACGTACTTGTTGTATCTTATAACTTTCAATGTTCTTTGTCTACATTATCACACAACAGACGGACAGAAAGACTGAAAAACAAACAGATCGACGAATTGAATTCATAATCACGCTTAAACGTCGTTCGAAAATGTTTAAAAAGTTTAATGCAAGAAAAAGTGCAGCCCTGAGATTCTAATTGCAGACGTTAATGTATCTGAACATTTTAGTGTAGCCCTGTAAATCTGAAGGTTAACGATATTATATTATATTTAAAAAAAAAAAAAAAAAAAAAAAAAAAACATTATTCTATCATATTAACAATAAATGTCATTTTATTTTTGATTTTTACAGTAGAAAGTTATTTGAATGTAATTTATTTAAATGTCTGTCCTAACGCGCATTGCATTGCAATTTTTTTAAGTATCCCTGTACACAAACCAGTTATACTTATTAATGCCAATTTAAATAGTAAATATTCCATTGAAACATGAATAGCATACATCATTTTATAACAATTCTGAAAATATTTATGGACGCTGGAGCTGGACAGACGGATAGATAGACAGATGGACAGTCGGACATATAGATATACAAAATCAAAACATGTTCACACTTAAAAATTATATATATATATATATATTAAAAAAAAAAAAAAGTAACGCTTAATGTAAACGCAAATGCAATTCCAGCAAATATCCCATAATATTCTGTAATGTAACTGAACATTTTTGTGTGGCCTTGTACAGTGGCGTATGCAAGGGAGGGGGGGGGGGTTAACCCCCCTCCCCTTGACAAAATGTATGATAAGAAAAATTAGGCTGTTCCTTACATTTTTTTTTTTTTTTTTTTTTCACATTTCAGGCGGAAAAAATGAATGGCAAGCGTAGAATATTTTTTTCTACGAAGTGGTTTAAAATTATGACTAACTTTTTTTTTCATTACTCTGCGATAAACACTCCTAAAAATAACTAAACCACTTCATTTGCGCGGCGCGAAACATGTTTCCCCTGAAAACAATTCTCTGAAAGGATTTCACCTTTACGAGTTCATATTCAAGGACAAGAGGGGTCGACCATATGGGGAAGGGGGACCATTGAAGTAGTGACCTTGAAGGAGTGACCCAAATAATACCCCAACAGTAGAAGGCATTTTAAATGAACTAGCGAAAACTTCTCGTCGATTAGACTTCGCTCTGTAAATAAGAAAATTCAATGAAATATTTTGCGTAAGCGTAACTATGTATTGAATTTTATGTTTTGTGTAGCAGTTTGTACAGGCTTTACGTTATTCGTCGCTAATTAAAGATTTTTTAGTTTGATCTTCTAATTGGTGAGTTTATTTTACTATTTTTCATTTTCTTACTCTTATTTTCGGCAAGTAATTATGATATTTTAAAAGATTGTTAAACTTAATTAAAAATAAACTTAATTAAACTTAAATAAACTTAAACTTAATTAAACTTAAATAAACTTAATTAAACTTAAATAAACTTAAACTTAATTAAACTTAATTAAAAATTCGGAAGGACGAACCCCCCCCCCCCCCTCCCTTTGGAAAAATTCCTGGCTACGCCACTGGCCTTGTAAATCTTAATGCTAATCATACTATATTTTCAAAAAAAAAAAAAAAAAAAAAAAGCATTTTTTTTTCTTTTTTTGCATAATGAATGACATATTTTAATTTTATTAAGATTTGTGCAAAGTAAAGTTATTAAAATTTGGTTTATTGAAATACCTAATACCTCTCATAAAACACAATGCTTTGGAATACTTTCGGGTGTCTGAATAGCATGTATCAGTTTCAAGAAATTCCATGAATATTTACGGGAGTTAGAGTGCGGACAGACAGACACACCGAAGTCATTAACAGTTTTCTACCTTGTTGTAAAGTGTTAAAAAGAAAGTTGCTTAGAGTTTAATTGGTGCTTAATAAGTAAAAAATGTGCAATAATCAGTAAAAAGTATAAGAAAAATGTTTTCATGGGAAATTAAGATGATAAAGTTTTAGTGACTAACTCTGCATTTCTTAAATATAAATTTCATTACATTAAAAAATAAATAAATAAATAAATAAATAAATAATATCACATTTATTTTTTGTTATTTATTTATTACTTTTATGAATTTATTATATATATATATATATATATATATATATATATATTTACTCTTAAAAGAGTTATCAGTTTTTTTTTTTTTTTTTAAATCTTAGGATTACATTAAAATTTATGACAGAAATTTTAATTTTTTTAAGGTTTAAAAAAATATTTTAAAAGTTCAAAAATTTAAATTTATAAAATTAAACAAAAATATAACGGAATTCATCGCTCCTTTTATTTAAAGACACACACACACACACACATACACACACACAAAAAAAAAAAAAAAAAAAAATAGTTCAATGACATAAAACAGGGAACAAATGGAATTCAGTCTGGCATTTTACAAGTGAAAAATCAACACGAAAAATATAATCGTATGTAATAAAAGCACACACATCTGAAAAATACAATTATGCAGCGGAGAGCCTATCTCATATAATATACTACATTTATTTATTTATTACATATTTTTTAAATTTCACTGTAAAACATGTTCTCGTTAGCTAAAATAATTTTAAACACGTAATTATCTAACTCATAATTATTTTAATTGAGGTTTCACACTTTAAAAATTTTAAAGTAGTTTCTTATAGCTTAAAAATATGACATTATTATTTTTTATTTTTTAGGTACAAATATACAGGGTGTTTATAAAGTCCCGGACCCATTTTGATGTTTAATAACTCATAAAATAATAAAGATAGAATAAAATTAATAACATAAATGGTTAGATAGACTCAAAAAGGTTCATGACCCTTGTCAATGAACTTCCACGTGTGCCCCCCTTCGTTGCACGGAGAATATCAAGTCGATAGTCAATTTCACGCCAGGTAGCAGCAAGCATGTCGGTATCCACAGAGGCTATTGCGGTTATAATTCTGACTTTTAGGTCATCAATGTTCGACACTCTCCTCCTGTAAACATTGTCCCTTACAAATCCCCAAAGGAAAAAGTCCAGCGGCGTTATATCAGGTGATCTGGGTGGCCAAGTAATTGGACCTCCTCGGCCAATCCATCTTCTTGGAAAATGGTCATTCAAAGAACTACGAACGATGGTACCCCAAAGAGGTGGTGCACCATCTTGTTGCAAAAAGACATGTGGCTGAAGCTCTTCTAGTTGTGGAAATGCGAAGTTTTCCAACATGTCTAAGTATACGACTGATGAGACCATCTTTTCTGTAAAAAAGAAAGGCCCAATGACTCGGTCGTGCATTAGTCCACACCACACATTAACCTTTGGGGAATCCCTTTGTGCCTCACGGTATTCATGGGGGTTTTCAGATCCCCATATGCGCACATTATGGCGATTAACAATGCCAGAAACTTGAAAGGATGCTTCGTCGGAGAATATTATGCGCTTCAGAAAATCAGCAGCATCTTCTATCCTCCTCATCATATCTGTTGCAAAGGCCATCCTCCTAGGCCTATCGTCCGGTTCCAAAACTTGAACAATTTGAACTTTGTATGTATGCAGTCTTAATGTTTTCTTAATAACCTTGTACACCGTCGAAATTGGCATATCCAATTCTCTTGCCGCTGATCTCACAGATCTTCTAAGATTGTGGAAAAATGTCTCTCAACATCAAATCTCAACACCAAAAGTCTCTCAACATCAAAATTACTTGTGCAGGGACGTCCGGAAAGTATCTTATCTGCGATACTTCCAGTTTCTAGAAAATTATTTTTCCACCGCAAGATGCTGCTTTTGGATGGAGGATCTTTTTGGTAAGTTTTTCTGCAATTTCTCTGTGCATGCACTATCGATTTCGTTTCTATGTACCACCATAAAATCTGTGCTTTCTCTTGTGGTGTATGCATTCTCCTTAACCCGTTAGTAGTCGCTATAGATAGCGCCACCTATTACAAATTGCGCATTTTTTATTTAACTGTCACCAATAATTTTAAGAAGTGATGTGATCGACGATTCTTCGATTTTCTTCGCCTTTTATATATATCAAATGCCGTTTCTAAAAAATTTTGGTGGCTATTGAATAAAAAAATCTGGCAATACTGAAGGATGGGCGGTAAATCGACCAACTAGCGACTACTAACGGGTTAATATCCGCTCGAATGAAACATCACATACAAAAGTACTACATAGAACAAACACATCAAAAGTAAACATAACATTGCAATAGTTGCCAAAAACAAAAGAGAGAAAAATGCAATTAATAAGCAGACGATATTTAGAAAAGTACAGATATTTAGACTGGAAAATGAAATTATCTGAAATTAATCACACGCGCAGACGATATTTACAAAAGTAAAGATATTCAAACCTGAAAAGAAAATATATGAGTTATTCCATCAATAAATGCCATAAGTTTGTTTATATCTTCATTATTTTATGAATTATTAAACATCAAAATGGGTCCCGGACTTTATAAACACCCTGTACATTCAAAAATAAAACAAAATGTAAAGAAAAAGCACAAACTTTTAAAATACCTCATTTTTTACGTTCCGATAATAACTTAATTAATTAATTATTATTATTTTCTTCTATATGTAATATAGAGAAAGTATTGGAGTCTCGAAAATTTTCGACCTCCGTTTTTTGACGGATCTACATGTTTTGGGGTGTCCTGAACACGAATTGATAGTTTTTAAAAAATGTCTGTCTGTCTGTGTGTGTGTCTGTGGTTTCTTGTTTTCACCGAATCTCACGAACCAATAAATGAAATTCAACCAAACTTGATATATAGTTGGACCCTGGCGGAGCATTGTGCTGATTAGATTTGGGGATCAATAGCCCAGCAGGTGGCGCTATGATCGCATTTTATGTAAATTTTTAACATGGCAGTATAGGAAAAAATTTCGTATTTTTCACCGTATCTCACGAACCAATGAATGAAATTCAACCAAACTTGGTATATAGTTGGAACCTGCCGGGGCATGGTGCTGATTAGATTTGGGGATCAATTGCCCAGCAGGTGGCGCTGTGATCGCAAAATTTCGTATTTTTCACCGTATCTCACGAACCAATGAATGAAATTGAACCAAATTTGGTATATAGTTGGACCCTGACGTGGAATGGTGCTGATTAGATTTTGGGATCAATCGCCCAGCAGATGGCGCTGTGATCGCCTTTTATGTAAATTTTTAACATGGCAGTATAGGACAAAATTTCGTATAAATGTACATAATGAGCGTTATATTTAACTTGTGATTGTAAAATTAATATGAATTATTGATAATAGTAGTAGTTAACTAGGGAAAAAATTTTGTGCATGTGGGGGCACCGGTTCCCTCCCCGGGGGGGGGGGGTAAATTTTCAAGATGGGTATCTTTCGAAAGATCTCGTCGATACCTTTAAAACGAATGGTTGAACTATAAATCTGTGATAATTTAAAACAAAGTTATCGATTTTTTTTAACGAAATTTAACCAAACTTGGTATTTAGTTGGTCCCCGACATAAACTGGTGCTGATTACATATGGGGATCAGTAGCTCAACAGGTGGCGCTGTGATCGCATTTTTTCTAAATTTTTAACATGGCAGTATAAAACAAAATTTCGTATAAATATACATAATGAGAGTTATTTTTAACTTGTGATTGTAAAATTAATATGAGTTATTGTTAATAGTAATAGTTAACTAGGAAAAAATTTCTGTGCATGTGGGGGCATCAAATTTTCAAGATGGGTATCTTTCGAATGATCTCGTCAATACCTTTAAAACGAATGGTTGAACTATACTTTTTTTTTTTTTTTTAATATTGTTACTGATTGAATATGTATTACTTTTAACAAAAAAAGAACTTAGAAAAAAAATCGTTTTTTTTTTTTTTTTTTTTTTTTTTTTTTAAATATTGTTACTGATTGAATATGTATATAGGAAAATATAGAAGAAAGTCTTGTGGTGGCACAACATACTAGTTTATTTATTTTTGAAATAGTAAATTTTCTTTATCACATTTCCTATATATGACATAAAATTATATAACATTCCAAATTTTTCGCTGTTAATAGATCTCTAAGTGAAAAACCCCAAGCTTTCATCCATTTAATTTAACTGCAATTATCATACTTTATTGAAAAATAATGTCTGAAAATCATACTGTTTTAATATAAATTTTTGTTTCATTAAAAAAAATTTTAACCGAGGAAAAGAAAAAAAAAATCACACAGACACCCACACACATATTATCTCGAATAATTTTATATGCAATATGAAAGTTTTATATTTTCTGTTAACAGATAAACATTATAAATTATCATCTTTTACAGATAATGGAGGTTGATATTTTGCAGTTTTAGAATATGTCCACACAATATGTATTAAATAGAAACAGATATTGAAATAAAAAAAAAATTATCTGAAAAAAAAAAAAAATAAATAAATAAATAAATAAATAAATAATAAAAAAAAAAAATAATAATAATAATAAAATCTATCTATCTATCTATGTATATATAAAACGGTAAAATGCAGATAGTTAAAATAATTTCTGCGATGTAAAATAATATGTAAGAAGCATGATAAATCAAGGAAGCAAAAATGTATCGATGATGTCTATGTAGACTCGTCGTATATTTATATTATTATTATTATTATCATTATTATTTTAAGAATTTTTATAAGTGGATTAAAATGGTTAAAATGGTAAAAACACTATAATGTTTTATAGTATATGTTCCCTTTCGATTCAGCGTTAAATAAGTTAATTTATATAACAATTTTACATTTTGTTTTTATACATTTTCAGATAAAATTTATATTTAGGTGCTGAGAGATACAGAAATTCTATTGTTTTTAAGTATGGTAACGTGTAGTATCAGAATAAAAATTTTAGTTAAACATCTTTTACACAGTTAGATAAATTTCTACAAAAAATTAACATTTAATTAATAAAATAAAGTCCAATGACAGAAAACTAATATATAAGGAATAAATTATGATGCATTTTTATTGTGTATTATATAGGGTGTCCAAAAAATATTGAAACGTAACGTTGTTTAATTGTTTAACTAATAAGGATAAGTAGGCAATGTGAATTTATATATATATATATATATGTATATATTTTAGTATGATAAACGTGGTAAAAAAATATTATTAAAATTAAAATTAATTATGCTAAATAATTCTCCTTGCACTAAATAATAAATTATTAAAATTAATTATGCTGAATAATTCTCCTTGCACTAAATAATAAATTATTAAATTTAATTTTGCTGAAAAATTAGTTGTTATAGTAATTAAAAATTATTTTTATTTTATTTTTCTTAATTTATATGTTTATTTATTTATTTATGTATTTATTAAACTGTAAATTGGGCAAAATACAACTCAACTTCGTATACGTGTTTTGATTTAAGTACTTATTTTGATGATAATTTGAATGTTAAAATTTCAGGATGTATTCTGCCTTATTTTTATTTCTTAATTCATGGTAATATATTTTATGCAGAGTAGAGCTACCTTTTGGCATTTCGCTTAATAAAGCTTACCAGAAACAGAAACTTTGCATTTCTCTGCTCAATGCTATAGGGGTGGCTCCTGAAGAAGTCCCATGGAATTTTGAGCTATTTTACTTAATAATCTACCCACTTTTTGTGATATGGTCCAAGAATATTTTGCTAATCTCAGCTTTTACGGTTCATTTCGTTATTGTAAGCTCGATTTTTAACCTTTTTAATACTATCCAATATTAGTTTCTTCTTTTCTACTACATTACCTTGAAATATCCTCCTGTTATATGTTTTCAACAAATTTTGTAATCTAATAAGTTTTAAAATTAGGTAAGTAATTTTATTAATTTTTTAACAAATTTAAATTAATATTAATATTCCAATACAATAAAATTATTAAACCTATTCAATTTAACTAGTAACCCAATTGGCCTTTGTGGGTTTTTGTTGTGAACGATTCAACTGTTTAGTTTTCGTTCTCATTCTTTTCATTCTCATCAAAAATTACATATATATATTTAATATAAGGTAGGAAAGAAGACTATGTTTAGAAATAATTTCGCCCGTTAATTTTTTCAAAGTTAGACTTTTTAATTTTTATACAACTACCCTAGGAAAATTTGGTCACTCATAAGGTTTTTGATCCAACAACACGATTAGAAAAAACCGCATGTCTGTATCGTTAAAAACAATTGAATTATGATACAGAGGTAAAGTTGACTTAGACCACTTTTCTGTATCCGTTAAAAGGCTGTTTCTACTAGGAAAACAGAAACCATATATTAGTTAATAATGGAAATTTTAGATCAAAGATGGGAAGAAAAGTGTTATAAAAATAAATAAATATAAACACACAAATAAATTCTTAATAAACAGAGATATACAGTGGTCTGCCTAAGCAAGCTGCGGTACGCATATGGATTGCAATTTCATTTAATGAGATTTTACATTTGTGGCATATAGTAAGAAATATATGCATTCAGACAGATAGGTAATTTTTAAGAGAACTAGCAATTTCTTTTGCAGTGTGATACAGTAAAAATTTAAACATTTATAGAATTAAAAATGATTTTATCATCGAATTTAACATCTTATACAAAAATAAATAAAATAAAATAAAATAAAATAAAATAAAACCTTTTAACTAAACATTTTTATACAGTATTAATCATCATAAAGTTTTTAAAATTTATTTTAATATAAATATCTGAAACGGCTACATTACAATTAAATGAAAAGACAAAGCCTGTGAATTCATTTGTTAAAACATTGTTTTAATAATAATAATAATAATAAAAATTTTGTAAATAAATTAATTTTTTGCGCATATTAATATTTTATATTAAAAATAAATGTCAATCTTAATTAAAAAAAAAAAAAAAAAAAAAAGAAGGAAAGAAAGAAAGAAAGAAAAGAAAAGAAACATACACACACCCGCACAGAGATTTAGAATACGCGTATGGATTGCGATTATACTCTAAGCTTGCGAAAACGGTTTTGATGTAAATATTATCTTTCATATTATCTTTTTACAATATGTTACAAATTTGCATTTCGATTTTGGTATATTGCCATAATATTTTTCGTTCAATTTTCAATTAAATGTAACTTACTCTGTTTAAAAGATACAGGTATGCGGTTTTTATAACGTTCTTCCATTAAAAAAAAAAAAAAAAAAAAAAATTCTAATTGACCAAATTTGTCGAGAGAGCTCGCATAGTTTTTTTTTTTTTTTTTGTTTTTTTAATGTTACTTTTTGAATATAAAAGAAGAGAAACTTTTAACAGAGTGATCTTATTTCATATCTTAATTTGAACACTTTTGCAAAACACTTTTCAATCTTTTTTGGGACACCCTACGTAATGACATAAATTTATAATATATGCATTAAAAAAAAAAAAAAAAAAAAAAAAAAAAAAAGGAAAGAAAGAGAAATTTACGTAGATTCATTGTATGCTTACTAGATATGGTTTTGATTCTTTTTTCACAAAGAGGTCTTTATAAAGATCGAAAACAAAGAACAAAGTTTTGATTATTTTTAAGGAAGAATTTCTCTTTCGTTTCTGCAGCCATTATTAAATATATTATGCTTTTTTAAGAAAAAAAAAATTGTATGACTTTTAATAATAATAATAATAATAATAATAATAATAATAATAATTATATATACATATATATATGTATATGTGTTAACCTTTTCTATATAAAAATCAAATATTGCAGTTTTAGAAAAATGTACTAAATCCAAAATATGTTATAAACTATTTAAATGTATTTTTTTTAAAAAGAAAAAACAACATTCAGAAATACATAGATCAAAATCTCCCCCATGCACATTTGGTTTCACAGTTTCTTTTTAAGATAATTATTTATGATATAATAAACAACTTGTTACAAATGCCTTAAATAGTAAACGAATTTAACACAGAAACTAAAACAGTAAAGTAACTAAATCTTAAAGTCTATTTTATTTATTTATTTATTAAAATGTAGATTTGAATTGTGTGTTTTTAGAGCATAATGTTTTGCACAATGTGCTTCAATAATAAAATACATTACATTTTTTTTTTTTTTTTTTTTGAAAATAAAAAATAAAATAATTTAAAATAATAATAATAATAAATAAAAAAATCTATTAGTAGTATTAAAATAATACCTTTTTGCGCATAATGATTTTAATATGACTTCATGTATCTAAATAAATAAATAAAGTTTTCACTAACTATATTTCTATATTAATATTTTAGGAGTATGTTCATTAGGAATTATTTATATAACAGTCCGTTTTCACCATAGACATTTTTAAGAAGAAGAAAACATATGAGCTTCTAGTGGCAATATAATCTATATATTTTACATAGATATATTTTTATATTAAACTTTTAATTTTTTTTTTTTTTTTTTTTTTTTTTTTTTTTGGTCTGATTTTTTTTTTTTTTTTTTTTTTTTTTTTTTTTATTCTTATTATAATAAACAATTACTGGTAAATTCGCAGTGCAGGAAAAGTAATTAGCCCAGTAATAAAAATAATATATATATATATACTGAAAACCTTTTCAAACATTGAATAGAGGAAACCAAGAAACATTGAATAAGATGAAACCAGAAAAAAAATACAAAAAGAAAGATTACGAATATCAAGCAACCTTAAATTGAAACATGCAAATTCATTACGTTTTCAAGGGTATAGAATAAATATTGCATGTAAAATAGGTGTTATTTCTGTTTTTTTTTTTTTTTTTTTTTGTATGCAAATTGCTGAACATTTACAACAAGCTATACCCTATACCACCAAAAAAAAAAAAAAAAAGTTTAAACTGAAAGAATAATATGTGAAAAACCAAATGAGAATCAAACTTATTTAAATTCAAGCAGAAATTTCAAAATTATTAAATGAAATACTACTAATAATAGTTAAATGAATTAGTATTAATAATTAATAAAACTAAAGTTTAACCTACATTACACATGAAAAACTGGTGTAAGTAGCTTGATCACTAAACAAACATGTGGCTGTATACAGCTAAATTCACAGTTAATTTTGGAATCGTATTAATTAACTGAACGATTAATTTAATTTTGGAATCGTATTTGTCTATATATAAACTAGAAAAAATCCAAAATTTAAGTTATATTTCTCTTCTATATCATTTTAAAATGTAACATTTGAATTATATATTTATGAAATATAATTTTTTACGCAATGTTCATTAATAAAATAATGTATCATATATATATATATGTATATATATATATATATACATATTTTATTAGAAAAGAAAAATATTTTAATATACATTAATGTATTTTTAAGTAAAAATCGCATTAGTAGTTCCAAAAATAACACGCTCTTAATCAAAATAAATACAGTAAAAAATATGGCATAAAATAGAACAATTTTAATTTATTCAAATAAACAAACAAAATTTACTGAAAATATAGTGCTAGATTATAATTTTAGTATTTTCTTGTTTACATTTTAATTCTAATTATCCCCGAGTGTGACGAAAAATAAATAAATAAATAAATAAAATTAGAGCCTCTACTCACTTTCAAAAGCAGAGTTGTCTCCTGTTATTACGTGCATTAAATAAAATCCAAGAAATGTAAAAATCCAGTACCCCACATCGTAGGGTCTCGGGAGGAGTGCCTTGGAGAAGAACATCATGCTGACACTGAGGAGCAAGCATAAAATCGTCGCGAAGGACGATACGATGAGGAATTTATAAAAGCTCGGAGGCCATCGGAGCCCCCCAAAACCGGATTCTAAGCAGTCTTCTTCCAAAATGTTCGAATCATTCATTGAGGGAAGATATTCGTTAACACTTGGAGAAAGTGATAAACGTCCCACCAAACAATTAAGGGAGGGACGCATCCGAAAGAAGTCTGCAATCAGTGGCACGCTCTCTTATTGTTTATAAGAAATTATTATTTCTTGTTCAGTTTCTAAAACGAACAATACGAAGATGGGGTGAAGTTGCGTATTTGTAAATAATAAAGAACCATGATAGAGTACTTTGAAATAAAATACAAAGTACTTGTATAACACAGTATTATAACACATCGCAAATTTTAGTGCAGGCATTCACAATTAGTATGAATGTCAACATTCCGAATTTTTAAATCAGATTTATCACCTCTTTTGAAAAATAGTAATATTTTATATTTATTTTATACGCTAAGTAAAAGGAAAATAATTATAAAAAATTTTTGGTATGAAGTTTTTCGGAAAAAAGGAAGAGTTGGTAGCTATGCAGTGATCAATGTTTGCATTTAAAAGAAAGTGAAAGCCCCAAATATTCTCTGCGTATCAGAAATTTGTAACCGATTCGTTTGTATTCATAGTACCCAAAGAGTTTTTCCTTTTTATAATGATGTAGAAAAATAAAAGCAAACGAAATATTATACATATAACCTTCAAATAGATTTGTTAGATTACGCCACAACTTCGTAGCAAAATTGAATGATAAAATCATGGCGTATGGAACCTGAAGGAAAAACAATACGAAGCAGTTTTACCTTTGTGCTTTCCATATCTAACTCTACAAATGCAAAGGGCATTTTTTCATTTAACACACCATGAATTCAATGGACAGAGTACTGTAATTTCTGAATACTGTACTTACGTTTCCGAGCAAAAATAATTAAGATATTTTGCACTATGATGATTTTTTTTTACCCATATAAAATTTATTTTTCAATGAAAATAGTTTACAATTATTTCCCTTAAGATTTTTTTTTTTCTTTTGTAAAATAAAAAATCGAATTTGTAGGTTTGTCTGCTTTTGTGTCTTTAAAGATACAATAAAACGAAATATATTAAATAAAACTGATAAATTGATTATTTATTTATTTTTAAAATAAAGATACTGTTTATGGAAGGATGACAATTTTAATTAAAAAATTAAATGAAATCAGTTGAAATTGAAGATTCATCATTACATAGTCCAGAATTCTGAAGGAAAAATTACTCTCCCAATACTTCACATTTTGTTCATAGTATATTAATAAATAAGCGAAAATAAAATTTACGTTTGGCGTTTATACACAGAGAGTGCTGTGCATATTTCCAAAACTATGCGCAACTTCAAAGTATAAGTCATCGATATCAAAATAGAGCTTTTATTATAATCAGTAATTAAGGTATTCAAGTACATTGAACAAGAAATAAACATGTGATAATGGTATACCTTCATATACGAAATATTTTTTTTATTTAAATTATAGTGGCAATCATAGGTAGTGGAAACTTTATATATTCGTTGGACAAAGCAAAGTCAAATCAATTGGTCAAGTCTTAAAATACAATATCGTAACAGTTTTACGTACAGACCGACGAGAATGAAAAGGAAAGCATCTGGAGTAGTTTTTATCAGCAGGAGACTGTTCAAGGGTATTTTAAAACAATGGCATATTTCTACTACAGTAAAAAGCGGCCGTCTATATCTATATTATTTTTTTAAACTGTAAGATAAATTAAAAAACAACCTAAATGAGTGCTTTCTAAATGTAAGCCTAAATGCGTAAAAAAATGTAAGCCTAATGTGTTGCTTTTAGCAACTTCTGTCTTTCCTTGAGCCTTTTTAAAACTTTAATACAAAATTGACTTATTAAAATTCTATCTGAAGGGGTGATCACCAACCGGTAGTCCATGGACCGCAAATGGTCTCTGAGAAAATTATAGTCGTCCGCTGAAAAATCTGGTTATTAGTTCCCCTTTTTTATATCCAATATCCATTATTGGCAATTGAGGTGGTTGATAGCTTCAAAATTTTCTGAATTATTCATATTCGCACAACATCTTTCATTTAAGGAATCCTTTTTAAAAGATAAATTATAATAATAATTTTTTTTTTCGCATTATATGTAACAGATGGTATTGGTTCAGTGTTGGGTTTAAGGTCAAATGATTACACGAAAATACCAAGCCTGTATGGTGTATCCTTACCGAGAGCTTTTCTATGGTGTTTTAGTCTGTTTCATGAAAGATTTTTAGAAATCCTTAAAAATTCGAAATTTTAGGCCAATGAGAGTGATCTGTATTCAAACCCTATATTTAATGGATTCAAAATTATTAATAGCGATGAATCAAATTATGAATCAATCCCAAGTTAAACAAACTATAAATTAAAAAGAAAGTTTAATCTAGTCATTATTTGGTGATAATTATAAATTTATATTCCTATTCATATCAAGATCTCAGTTTAGCTCTCTATAAAAAATAAATTAGTGAGTGAAAAAGTGGAAAAATTTTTTACGCTATTTCCAACAACATATGTTTGTGAAAAAAAAATTTAATAAAAAAATAAGTATTTGTTATATTTTGCATGAAAAGGATTATTACCCTATTTATGAAATTAATGCTTTATTTTTTACTTTTTTCCCATCATTATTTCTGCACACATATTTGAATTTCGTAATAAATAATGGTAGTGGACTACGGGATAGAATATTATAAATCAAGTAGCCTCCGAAGTTCAAAAGTTTGGCGACATCTGATCTAAAGCATAATTCAACTAACGTTTAGTATAAAATGTTTGAGTGAGTGAGTGTCTAATAGTAAGATAATGTTTGTTTTTATTACTGTAAATAGTTTCAAAAAATCTCTCTTAATATGTATATGTATGTATGACTTTAAAATGTTAAAAGAAAAGATATTAATATTCTAATTTTGTTCTATATATGGCAATTTATTCATAGACGAGAAAAGTTGAGTTAAATATAATGTAATAATAAACACTTCTTAAAACGTCAATGTTACTCTCATGATAAAAAGCGCAGCTGAAAATTACTAACTTTTCAGGAGAGCCAAAAGCAAGTAATACGGTAAGAGAAATGTACAAGATATTGTGCATTGTAATTGTGAATTCATATAATGTGGATCATTCGCGAACTTTGATAATATATTTATAGTTACCATGACTAAAGTCATGGTAATTATAGGTCTCAAATCTGTCGACCAAATACCATTTCATTTCATTTCATTTGGCCCTAGACAAGTACCAACCGTTAGGTTTTACTACCTTATACATTTCAATAACATAAATCATTCTTTAGCAGATATATATATATATATATATATATATATATTATTTAAACGACTGTACATTTGTGTCCATTATTTTAACCGCACACAAATTATAACATAATAAAGTTATAAAACTAACAGGGCTTTAAATGGCATATCTACTTCAAGTAAATAAAAAGAAAATAAGAGTTTTCAGAGTCACTTATAGTTTCAATAGCCGCGAGAATCTATTATTATATTCAGTATTCGGTAGTTTAAAAGCTGCATGACTGCTAAAAAGTTATGAATGGCGATCAACCTTCCAGTCGTGATGTTATTACCTCACGCTGTTGCAACTGAATGAAGTGAATCAATGCTAGCCGTTTCTAAGCATCGTAATACTATGTTTTACGCCCTTGATAAATTGACCATCAAACAAATGATTTCTTTTCTTTACAAGGACTTGGGATGTGTTGTAATATTATCTAATATATCATGTTATTCTTTGAACCTTAAAATAAAATCCATCTTTGTCTTAAATCCGAATTTACATCCAGGCTCCGACGGCTTTTGGAGGCTTTTGGCGCAATAACTTTTATATCCCCCCCCCCCTTTTTTCCAAATGCATATACATGTAAACCAACGTAGAACATATCCAAAATTAAATTAATACTCTTAGAAACACACATTCTTTAAAACATACGGGTTTAATTCGTTCTTCGATCCTTGTATCCAGACATGGAGAGAAAGAGAGTGTTTGTGCTATTTTCTCCCCCTACGGCAAAGAATAATCTCCTCCATTCAGTAAGATATCCCCATAACCGCAGCTCTGGCCAGGGAAATTCAATAAATCTAAATCCATACTCAGAATATAATTAGCAATTATTTCAATAAATGTCCTGCATTATGAGACTATGATTATGAGCTGTGAGTAATGTCAGAAAATGTTTCACTGGCAAACTTTCCACATTTCTGAGGATAAAACACAACTGATTTACATGTGATTTTTTCTACAGTTAAATTCGAAGTTAAGGAGGAAAATTGGAAAATAGAACAAAGTGCTTGAGCCTGTGTAGTTATTGAAACTTATTAATATATCTAATTTAGCTTAGCAATTTTCGAATAATGTTAATAAAAATAACTCACGATTTAATATTTATATTTTTCTATATAGTTTAACATAGTAGTGAAAATTTTAAAAATTTCATTTACAGTTTTGGTCCGAATTTGTGAGCCCTGGGCCTGTGTCCTATGTGTAAATGCTTTAGTTTGACCCTGTTTACACCCATAAGAAAAGTTTTAGATCTATAGAACTGCATAATAGATTGAATAGGCGCAATAAAATGTTATTAACTTATAAAAAATCTGATGTGGGCACCTTCTAGTTTCTTATACACCCATTGAAATATACATATTGTTAGGACATCTCCAACTATGGTAAGTGGTTCATAAATAAACAGGAAGGTTTCAGTCCATTAATATTTAAGAAATAAGCCAATAAAACTATAATTCGAACCACAAAAGTCACGATAATAAGATTATACTATATACCGCAGAGTACGAACATCTCTTGTATTGATATTCCATGGCTTATCACAGAATCTCTTAATGATAAATGCACATCTCAAAGTTCAATGGAATTCATTCGAATATAAATGGCTTATTTTATACTCTTTAGAAAAAAATTAGCGATGAGAGACGGCAGAATATATAAAAAATTTAATTCTGTTTCAAACTGAGAAAAAGGCTTAATCTTTCTGAAAACCCTGAATTACCATTTTTTACCAAATTTGGTCGCTAATCTCGCCAAGATTACCAAATTTATCGCCACTTTTAACCTCAGCCTTAGTGACAAACTAGGCGATTTGTCGACCAAATTTGGTGAAAAATGATAGTTTATGTTTGCTAAAGTTTGGAAGCTTTAACGCTTATGAGAATCGAATGGAATTCTCCAGAATGATTCATATGTCTCTATCGCAGAACTACCTTGAAACTTCTATAAATCACTATTGAGACTACAATAAGAAAAAAATATCTCTCAAAAAGTTCTGTTTGCATTTAGACTTCAAGCAGTCGTCTCTAAGAGATTGTGCTTTAAGCAATTGATCATTGTCTCTGAATTAAGAAAATTTCTGCTCTGTGGTATATTTAACGCTGTTATTTTCTTGACTTTTATGGTATAAGTAACAGTTTTGATGGACTGTTTCGAGAATATTTTTTAATTTTCATTCATTGTCTAGAACCTACCTGTTTCTTTACGTACTACTTTTTGCATGCAGGGATGTCGAAAACTTTCGAACTAACAGGCCCTGCCATTAGTTTCTGTTGAAATCTCTATGTCGGTAGTTCATATAATGACCAAAATTTTTATATTTTAAGTTATTGTGGGTATACTTTTCGTGGATAAATTAATTCCAAAACGGAAATCCATAGAACAACCAAAGAGAAAGTTGATACGTACATACGAGTGACGGTCCTCTAAAATATCAAGTTTTGTTGAATTATACCAAATAAAATCTGAGCTATAGCCTTCTCTTAAAAGAGCGAAATCACATTATTGCAGCACCACCTGTTTAGCGTTTTGCACAAAATTTAATAGACATAAATTTATATCATGGTTCAATCACACATACATTTATATGAAATTCTATGCAGACATTCTTGAGATACACTTGCCACAAAATTTTTGTCGCACACACAGACACAGACGCTGATAGACGGACAGACATTCTATAAAAATGGTCGAATCTTGTTCAGGAGCTCTCAAAACATGTAAATCCATCGAGGCATCGGAAGTCGAAAATTTTTACGAATCCAATACTTTCTTCTTATAGAAGAGAGTAAAAATGCTAAACTAAAACGGTGCACAGTATGGAGTTATAAAAGATTTCTATTTAATATAGAAGAAAGTAAAAATAAAAGAAAGCGACTCAATGAAAGTTCACATGTGAAAATAAAATAAATAATCTTTTGAACCAAAAGCTAAATTTGTTCATATTTACAAACCAACATATTAGATTTGTGTTTTTAAACCCTAATCAAGAAATAGGGGTGTTATAGGTTTTAAGTTTTTGTCTGCCTGTGGCTTTTAAACGAATAGACTGATTTTAATATGATTTACGACATTTCACTTAAAAAAAAAAAGAAATTCGGAAAAATGCTTATAAATAGAAATATATGATATCACTTTTTACAAAGTACTCTCAATGTGACGACAAACTGACTCCAAATATTCAATTGCTATCTTTTTATTTTCCATTTCGTTTAAGCCCACCAGCGGCCGAGCGGTTCTGCGCTCAAAGCTGGTAGATGGGAGGTGCCGGGTTCGATCCCAGGTCGCGCTCATCGACCTAGCCGTTCGGAGTTTTCCGTGGTTTCCTCCGAAACTCGCGTAAATACGGGCTAGGACCGCTTAGAAAGACCCCCACGGAGGGTATTCCCCCCCTAGGCCTAGGACACATTAGGAGTCAATCGGCCTTAAATCCTACAACCAACCAACCAACCAACCAACCATTTCGTTTAATACTAAGACTACATGTTAGATGACCCGCCAGGAGTTGCCCGGGCCCATGAGAATAACCTTAAATGAACTTTAAATTTGCATGATTTTATATCTTTAACTCGATTTTGTTTGAATTTCTATTTTTAAATAAAAGCAATGCGAAAAAAATAATCAATTGTAACGAAAAAATTACTTCGAACCGAACGAAACTCTGCCTTGTGACCCCGGTGCCTGCGGCAGCGCATACGCCGGTCGCTAATAACATAAAAAATTTCCCCAAAATTAACCTGGAACCGAACGAACCCGCCCGGTGTTGCCTGGGCCCATGGTAATAACCTTAAATGAACCTTAAATTTGTATAATTTTATATCGTTAACTGTATTTTGTTTGAATTTCTATTTTTAAATGAAAGAATCGCGAAAAAAATAATTATCTGTAACAAAAAAAAAAAAAAACCTCAAACCAAACGGAACTTGGGCTCGTGACCCCGGTGTCTGTGGCAGCGTATATGTAGACCGCTAATTACATGAAAAAATTCTCAATAATTAACCTTGCACCGAACGAGCCTCTGACTCATGTTTCCGCTGCCTGTGGCTGTGGCACCGTATAGCAGGCATGCTACGCACGCACTGCAAAATCCACTTTCCTCCATCAGGGGACGCAGTATGTTGTATACGAACATCACCAATCGCCTTGAATTTCCAAGACCTTTCAAATAAGGTGTCACATGGTGGTGTCAACTGCAAAATCCTTTAGTTGCACTTACCACCGCCAGGAGGCACAATGTGTCCTGTACAAACATCACCAACGATCAAGAAATACCAAGACCTTTAAAATAAGGTGTAACATGATAGGGTCTACTACAAAATCACTTAGCTCCATTTTTCACCACCAGGGGGCGCACTATATTGTTTACAAACATCTCCAATCAAAATGAAATTTCAAGACCTTTATGACCAATCGCCTTGAATTTCCAAGACCTTTCTCACATGGTGGTGTCAACTGCAAAATCCTCTGGTTGCACTTTCCACCCTCAGGGGGCACAGTTTGTTCTGTACGAATATCACCAACAGTCAGAAAATACCAAAACTTTAAAATAAGGTGCAACATGATAGGGACTACTACGAAATCACCTAGTTTCACTTTTCATCACCAGGGGCGCAGTATATTGTATACAAACATCCCCAATCAACATGAAATTTCAAGACCTTTAAATGAGGTGCTACATGTGTGGATCTAGGACGGATTTTCCTCTCAAAATAATTTCTCCCCTTTCCCTTCCCAAATCCACTTTTCCCCCCTTTAAAATCGAAAATTCCAAAATCGCAGAAATTGATTTTTTAGTGTTCGAGTCTAGTCCCCCATGTACAATTTCTTCACCGTGAAGTAATCTGGAGCTGAGTTAAGCTTGCAAAAGTGTTTTTAACACCTCCCCCCCGGAGGGGGGGGGGGACTGTTCGACTTTATTTATTTTTCTCTTTTGATGACACATCTACAGACCAAGGACTGTTTTTAGACACCTTAACCAAATTTTTACACCTAGCCATTCTCTCAATTTAGTGGATACCGACAAAACACGTTTCAAATTAATATATAGATGTTAGAAATCAAGTTATAAATCGCATGTTATTTTGCTTGGAATATGCAAACACCTTTTTTAAGAAATTATAAATTTTAAATCAATTTTTATATAAGTTAAAATTTTGTTATGAATAGTAATTTTGAGTTCACAATCTAAAAATCTCTGAATTCTGTTGAAAATTAAAGATTTTATAGACATTTAAAAAAATTATCTAAGATGTGAGATTTTTACAGATTACTTTTTTTTTTTTTTTTTTAATTTGCTAGCTGTCAACCTTCCACCTTTCAATGGATTAAGGATGATGAGTCATTTGTTCATTATTATTGTTGTTATGATTAGCATATAAGAACAGTTTAAAAAAATCCCCAATTTTTAGCCTACTTTTACAAAAATTAAAAATTAGCTAAAAATAGTGATAGTTAATCTAAAAATAGTTAATTGGGTTGAAATTAGAAATTTTAAAGAAAATAATATTTAATTAAACTCAAGAGCATCATGTGTTGACATTTCATAATTTACAAGCTAGTATTCTTCCAAAAGAAAAGTACAGATTTTATCGAAAAAATATTTAACTAAATTCAAGATCGAAGGTTTTTATTAAACTAGCTTATACCTATTGCGACCTTATGTGCAATCACCAGTAGTTACGTGAAACATAACCTGAGGAGTAACGCCTAATTGACACCCAGCAGATACCATTAATGGTCATTAACAAGTGTAAAAAAAGTCTCATGTGAAATAAAACAACACCCAAACTAGATATTTCTGGAATTATGCATATTCATGCGACAACAGACACCATTTTTAACTCTTCTTAAATCATACAACTCGAGAAACTTTTAAAATGCTCACACAAAATAAAAAGAAAGTTATGCTCTCGATTTGCATAGCTACAGGTCAAAATCTGAATGCTTAAGAAGCTTAACGGTCCTCTTCACTTACCTTCGCCGAAAGCCCGAGCCAATGTTATACTATGGGGAAATTTTCTTTACAAATAACTTATTAACTAATACATATTTTTAAATTCTGTTTTCACATTCAAAAAATTCCAAACTGTTAAACTTACAGACCTTTTAGAAATATGTATTTTTTTAATATTTAATATTTTATTTTGAAATTGCAAAATAAAAAAATTCCATATATTGAAAATTCGTATTTTGCAGCTTCAAAATAAAATATAAAAAATTAAAAAAATAATTTTTTAAAAAAGTTCCCAGTTTAACAGCTGGGAATTTTCAGAATGTGAAAACAGAATTTAAAAATATGTATTAGTTAATAAGTTATTTGTAAAGAAAAATTTCCCATAGAATAACATCAGCTTCTGTTTTCGGCGGCGGTGAGTGAAGAGAGCCCTTAAGTAAAAAAAGAAAAATATAAGTTATCTTTTTCTTGGTAATTCGCTCAATTTTGACTGAATAATTCAGTACCATCTGGATATTTATAAATTAAAAAGTCTGAAAGAAATTTTTTGACGGTTTTTATTTATATTTATTTATATTTATTTATTTATTTAATTTATTTATTTTTTGATTTGTTTGTTTAAAACAATATTTATATAACCGGTATAGCTAGTATTTCTAGAATGAAATATACATTAAACTTATTAAAATTAAAATTTACCAAAATTTTCTTTTATAAATGTAATATATATGGTTCTAATAACGAAGTTCTTTTTATAAAACAAGAGAATGTTATTAATAGTCATCAACATGTGTAAAAAAATTTCTCAGGTAAAACTCCCAAGTAACATGTGTATAAAATTACGCATATTCATGTAATAGTATGGAATTATGCATATTGATATAATAATATGCAGTAACTTTAACTTGTCATAAATTATAATTCGAAAAACAGTTAAAAAAAAAAAAAAAAAAAGAAAGAAAAAAAACTGCTATATTTTTGAACTGCCGTAGCAAGTCAAAATCTGAATGTTTGAGAAGTTTAGTAAAAAATAAAGAAAGGAAAAAAAAAAAGGGGGGGGGGGGAGAAAGAAAAAAGAAATTTTCGAGTTTTTTCTTGGTTATTAGTTTAATTTAGATGGGATAATTAAATTACACCTAGATATTTCTAGTTTAAAAATCTATTAAGAAATATCTTGATAAGAACTATGCTCCAAAAAATGATAATATAATTGATAAATCTAATGTTTTTTAAATAAAGTGTACATTAAAATAAAACTTCATATTAATGTTTCCGTTTTAAATACAGTTTTCATTTGATATACTATATGCAAAGCTAAATTTATCAGATTGCAGACTTATTCAAAGAGATATCCATATTTATTAAAAATCAGCTGTTGTTTGTAGATTACGGAATACTTATTTTACGATTAATTAATAGTAAATGTTTTTTTATTTATTTATTTATTTATTTTTTTTCATTTTACTGATATAGAGATTTAATTTTTGTAATATACAAGGTATTTTTAAACTGACGAAGCAAGCGTTGGGGACTAGAACTCATCGAAATAGGCAATTTTAGAAAACCTGCATTGGAATATAATTATTCAGTCAGAGAGAAAAGTGAATTTAGATTAAGCCAAGTCAGGGTTCTGGCTTACAGATGTAGCAGTATACTTGAGTTAATGTAATGATATTTTCAATAGATTTATTTTTTTCTATATCAAATGCGATACCGTCATGAGAAATACTCAAAATGGCCACTCTACCACACAGTTTCCCTAAAATATTGATATTGTAATATATGCTAATGATGCTTTGATGGTAATATTATACAACACTGATAACCAAACGATAATTTTATTTCCGCCTCTTCTCTTAATATACTATCAAACTTTTCATAAATCAAAATAAGTTATTCGAATTTATAATTATGATATTATGATATCTTCATTATTATTAAAACCAATAGAGAGAAAAATCTTGTCTGAAGATAGATAATTTTTCGATCGTGATTTTTTTAAAACAAAACTAGTATCTTGTGGCCACCCCAAAACTTTCTTCTATATTTTTTTAACACAAATTCCCGTAACTAAAACCAAAGCAGTCACCATTGTATTGTATATATAAAGAATTTTAGAGCGTTATAAAATTTAGCAATTAATAGATACATATAATACTAGGTGAGACGTATTAATCCTGGACGATAGGACCAATGCCCCAGCCCGCCCGTTCCCGCTGTTCGATGTCTTTTTCTAGTCAATTTTGTCCCTTTATTACTTCCGGTGTGAGCCTTTTTTTTTTTTTTTTAACACACTTGACATTGCGAGTTTTTTTTTTGTTTTTTTTTCCATGCTGTTTCTATGTGGATTTTAGCTTTTTCCCTCTTTTTCTATATAAGAATATACTAGCAGGCTTTGCCCGCTTCGCTGGCCACTAAATTTAAAGGAAACTCTTTTCTATATAGCTTTATAAAAATAAAATAAAATAAATTACTGAAATTGTTCAAAAGTTCGCTCCAGGTCCCTGCTGCATTCGGCAGCGATTTGGTCATTCACTGCAACTCGGTCGCTTGTCCCTATTACCTGCGACAATAGTTTACCAATGAGCTTCCATTTAGGTGCTTATTATATAACAGTTTCGAAATAGATAGTATCGAAAAAATTGGAGTTTCCCTTTTATATTTGAATCCCAGTTACATGTGAACAACACTATATGTGTTGTTCACATGTAACTCGGACTGGACTCAAATGTAACTGGGTTTAGACAACATAATATTTGCTTTCACGTTATTTCATATGTTTATTTTGTTTATCCAATCAATCATTAAATGACAGCAATTTCACGCCAAATATTACAATATGCTGTGACCGGCTACGTCTGTCGCATGAGACAATTAATTTTTTGTGTCTATATATAATTCATGGGTTGTAAACCTGATAGTACAGCCTTAATATAGTTCTCTTTGGCGGCTTTTGAATTTTTGTCACCATTTTAGACTTAATCCATTGTAACAATAAGACTTAATACCTTGTAACAATATGCTATGAGCGCTATTTCTGCCATATTTTAGACAACTAATCTTTTTATGGTTATATATATTTTCCATTAAACATATTTTTATTTTTATTTATTTATTTAAATATTAATTTGAATTTTTCAAATATTTCTGTTCGACAGCGTGCAAGTGCAGTAACACACAGAGGCTCATTTATTTGTATGATAAATTAGCATAATGATTATTATATAAAAAAATAAATAAATAGGTAAACATTATCGTGTTGCACAACTTTATTATGTTGCTCCACTGGCGGCTTTTGAATTTTTGTCGCCATATTAGCAATGGATTTTTTTTTTTTTTTTTTTTTGTATGAAAAGGGGAAGACTATTTTGCTAATAATTTTACCAGACTCTTTTTTGTTTATACATAAGAATCCTTTATATTCTGCTTATATTTTTAATGGTTTTTAGGTTTAAAATAGTGCTTGTTGAAATAAATTTCCTATCTTTAAAACTGCATTTGTTCTGTAAATTTTGTGTAAAAATAAATTACTTATGTTTTTATATATTCGATGCGCTACTTAGATTAAAATGGCTGTTGCTATATTAAATTTCTTGTCGAAAAACGTTTGGTGTACTTCAACACCAAAATTTAAAAAATCGCCCAGCAGGATCTGTTAATGAAACTGATAAAATAAAAATATGGTTCATCTAGTTTAAATAATCTATTTAAAAAAACTTTTAAAACCCAAATTATTAATGTATCGTATCACATACATAGATATAGTAATAATATATAGATTGATCATTGGGGAGAAAAAAGTGATTCCTTTTCAGTCGGGAAAAGACGGCGATTCTACCAAAATATGGCAGTCTTTCCCCGAGTGAATACACACGGGAATACACACGAATGTTTTAGTAAATAAAATTCATGAATAATTTATTTACTAAAGGTGAATGAAAAGCTCCAGATATAGTTTCAAATTCATTCTTCTTTTTTTCCTTTTTTCCTTCAATACCACTTAATGGCTGATTCCAAAGCTTTTTTTTTCGGCATCAAAAATCTTTGCGGGGATGATAGATCTATATATATTATTATATCTATGATCACATAATTCTTTTCGAAGATAGAATAAAACTTAATTTGAAAAAAAAAATAATAATAATAACTTTTGTTTATTAACCAAACTAATTGATGAAATTTGAAATGCAAGTTGGTCTTGTGGGTTACAGGCTGTATATTATATTTTTGTGTTCGTGAGAGAAAATTTAAAAGAATTTGAAAACTGCAATTTTTAATCCCACTTAAAAATCATGCGACTTAATGTGAAGCAGATTTTTCATTTTTTTTCTCCTAACGGTTTCCATACAATCTTCTGCTGTTGCCACCTAAAATTCATACTTTAGTTAATTTTAAAAAATCTAATTGTCCGATTGATAAGCTGTTTAATGCATCGGATTTCCAAAAATTTTCCCTTTCATTTGCTATCTTATTTGTAACGATGCGACTGATTTTTCTAATTTATTTTCTTATCTTTCTGATTTATTTTCCTCATTTTAAATAAATGTACGTTATTTATTTTTTTTTTTATTATTATTATTTTGTCGAAAAAAAAAATTGGCAACAATTAAATTATGGATAAAATTTTAAAATTTAAATGACTTATTATTTTCACATTTTAATTAATTAAGAAAAAACTAATCATCCGATTGATAAGCTGTTTAATGCATCGGATTTCCAAAAATTTTCCCTTTCATTTGCTATCTTATTTGTAACGATGCGACTGATATTTCTAATTTATTTTCTAATCTTTCTTAATTATTTTCCTCATTTTAAATAAATGTACGTTTTTTTTTTTTTTTTTTTTTTAATTATTATTATTTTGTCGAAAAAAAAAAATTGGCAACAATTAAATTATGGATAAAATGTTAAAATTTAAATGGCTTTTTAATCAGAAATTAGAAGGTTATTATTTTTACATTTTAATTAATTAAGAAAAAACTAATCAAAAATTCGAAAATCTGACTTCGATGTGCACAATGACCCTTCGGGGGGCACCTTTGTGTTAAATCTCGTAACTGTCCGAGCTACCGTTTTCGAGATCAGTGAAATATACACATATTGCTCACTTAATAGTATAAGATTTTCCATTAAACATATTTTTATTTATTTATTTAAATATTAATTTGAATTTTTCAAATATTTCTGTTCGACAGCGTGCAAGTGCAGTAACACACAGAGGCTCATTTATTTGTATGATAAATTAGCATAATGATTATTATATAAAAAAATAAATAAATAGGTAAACATTATCGTGTTACACAACTTTATTATGTTGCTCCACTGGCGGCTTTTGAATTTTTGTCGCCATATTAACGATGGAATTTTTTTTTTTTTTTTTTTTTTTTTTGTATGAAAAGGGGAAGACTATTTTGCTAATAATTTTACCAGACTCTTTTTTGTTTATACATAAGAATCCTTTATATTCTGCTTATATTTTTAATGGTTTTTAGGTTTAAAATAGTGCTTGTTGAAATAAATTTCCTATCTTTAAAACTGCATTTGTTCTGTAAATTTTGTGTAAAAATAAATCATTTATGTTTTTATATATTCGATGCGCTACTTAGATTAAAATGGCTGTTGCTATATTAAATTTCTTGTCGAAAAACGTTTGGTGTACTTCAACACCAAAATTTAAAAAATCGCCCAGCAGGATCTGTTAATGAAACTGATAAAATAAAAATATGGTTCATAGAGTTTAAATAATCTATTTAAAAAAACTTTTAAAACCCAAATTATTAATGTATCGTATCACATACATAGATATAGTAATAATATATAGATTGATCATTGGGGAGAAAAAAGTGATTCCTTTTCAGTCGGGAAAAGACGGCGATTCTACTAAAATATGGCAGTCTTTCCCCGAGTGAATACACACGGGAATACACACGAATGTTTTAGTAAATAAAATTCATGAATAATTTATTTACTAAAGGTGAATGAAAAGCTCCAGATATAGTTTCAAATTCATTTTTCTTTTTTTCCTTTTTTCCTTCAATACCACTTATGGCTGATTCCAAAGCTTTTTTTTCGGCATCAAAAATCTTTGCACGATAATATGGGGATGATAGATCTATATATATTATTATATCTATGATCACATAATTCTTTTCGAAGATAGAATAAAATTTAATTTGAAAAAAAAAAAAAAATAATAATAATAATAACTTTTGTTTATTAACCAAAATAATTGATGAAATTTGAAATGCAAGTTGGTCTTGTGGGATACAGGCTGTATATTATATTTTTTTGTTCGTGAGAGAAAATTTAAAAGAATTTGAAAACTGCAATTTTTAATCCCACTTAAAAATCATGTGACTTAATGTGAAGCAGATTTTTCATTTTTTTTCTCCTAACGGTTTCCATACAATCTTCTGCTGTTGCCACCTAAAATTCATACTTTAGTTAATTTTAAAAAATCTAATTGTCCGATTGATAAGCTGTTTAATGCATCGGATTTCCAAGAATTTTCCCTTTCATTTGATATCTTATTTGTAACGATGCGACAGATATTTCTAATTTATTTTCTTATCTTTCTGATTTATTTTCCCCATTTTAAATAAATGTACGTTATTTTTTTTTACTTTTTATTTTTTTTAATTATTATTATTTTGTCGAAAAAAAAATTGGCAACAATTAAATTATGGATAAAATTTTAAAATTTAAATGACTTATTATTTTCACATTTTAATTAATTAAGAAAAAACTAATCATCCGACTAATAAGCTGTTTAATGCATCGGATTTACAAAAATTTTCCCTTTCATTTGCTATCTTATTTGTAACGATGCGACTGATATTTCTAATCTTTCTTAATTATTTTCCTCATTTTAAATAAATGTACGTTTTTTTTTTTTTTTAATTATTATTATTTTGACGAAAAAAAAAAATGGCAACAATTAAATTATGGATAAAATGTTAAAATTTAAATGGCTTTTTTATCAGAAATTAGAAGGTTATTATTTTTACATTTTAATTAATTAAGAAAAAACTAATCAAAAATTCGAAAATCTGACTTCGATGTGCACAATGACCCTTCGGGGGGCACCTTTGTGTTAAATCTCGTGACTGTCCGAGCTAGCGTTTTCGAGATCAGTGAAATATACACATATTTTGCTCACTTAATAGTATAAGATATATCTATATTAATAAAATCAGAGTTTTGTCTGTAAATTTGTCGGAATCGAAAAATTTTGCGATATCTTCACGTTTCACACCCCATGAAAGCCGAAAATGACTTCAGAAAATTTTGCCTGTGTGTGTGTGTGTGTGTGTGTGTGTGTCTGTGTGTATGTCATCGTGTCCGAATGTCGCTTTTTTTGTCCGGGCATCACTCGAGAACGGCTGGACGGAATTCAACGACGCTTGGCAGGAATTTAGGTCTTCACCCAATTTAAAATTATATCTATCAACTTTTCGGAAATTCCCCCCCGTTCCCCCCCTAGGGGGTAAAAGACTAAAACACGTTTGTCCGGGCATCACTTGAGAACGGCTGGACGGAATTCAACGACGCTTGGCAGGAATTTAGGTCTTCACCCAACTTAAAATTATATCTATCAACTTTTCGGAAATTCCCCCCCGTTCCCCCCTAGGGGGTAAAAGACTAAAACACGTTTGTCCGGCCATCACTCGAGAACGGCTGGACGGAATTCAACGGCGCTTGGCAGAAACTTAGGTCTTCACCCAACTTGAAATTATATATATAGAAATTTTCAAAATTATAATTAGTGTTTAAATTGTGGGTAAAAAACGCCTGCGCATGCGCCATAAATATCTTTTCACTAAAATGCTTTGAATGAAAAAATGAAATATAAAAATAAATTTTTAAGTTAAAGACTTTTGTATTCGCGTGATTTTCACTACAAATTATGAAAAGATTGAAATGAAGTGTTGCCATCTAAGTTTCATACTTTAGTTAATTTTAAAAAATCTAATTGTCGTATCGAAAAACTGTTTACACCCCAGGATTCAGAAAAATCACATCTTTCATTTGGTACTGAATTTGTAATGATAGGTCCGATATTTCTAATTTATTTTTCCCTTTATCCGCTTTTCCGTTGCCACTTAAATTTCATACTTTAGTTATTTTTTAAAAATCTAATTGTCGCATCGAAAAACTGTTTGAACCCCTGGAACAGCTTTAGTATTGGATCCCTTTGGCAAAATTTGAAATTCGGCACCGAAGTAGCTCGGACGTTTCTCGCCAAGATCTTTAATTGCACAATTGAGATAGCCAATTCTGTTCATTGCAAAAATGGCTTAAAATATTTAAAGTCACCAAAGGGTTCCGATACTTAAGCTGTGCTTTTTGTATTTATTAGTGCTAGATGCCTATTTCAGTCGGTACAGTTGTCGAATTTTTATAGGTCACTCATAATTAGTGCTAGAGGCCTATTTCAGTCGGTTTATTGAATGGGGATTTATTGAATGAAGTCCCCCCAAGCCACAACTTTGACATGAGTCCCCCCCAAGGTACCCCTATTTCAGTCGGTACAGCGTTGTCGAATTTTTATAATACACTCTTAATAGTGCTAAGGGCCTATTTCAGTCGGTTTATTGAATGGGGATTTATTGAATGAAGTCCCCCCAAGGCACAACTTTGACATGAGTCCCCCCCAGGCCCAACTTTGACATGAGTCCCCCCCCAAGGTACAACTTTGACATGAGTCCCCCCAAGGCCCAACTTTGACATGAGTCCCCCCCCCAGGCCCAACTTTGACATGAGTCCCCCCAAGGCCCAACTTTGACATGAGTCCCCCCCCCAAGGTACAACTTTGACATGAGTCCCTCCCAAGGCACACCTTTGACATGAGTCCCCCAAGGCCCAACTTTGACATGAGTCCCCCCCAAGGCACAACTTTGACATGAGTCCCCCCCAAGGTACAACTTTGACATGAGTTCCCCCCCCAAGGCACACCTTTGACATGAGTCCCCCCAAGGCACACCTCGCCCTCATTGGGAAAAAGAGAAAAAACATTGTTTTGCGGCTATAAGACAGTTTGGACTTCCACCGTTATTTGTTACAATATCTGCAGCTGAAACACATTGGTTTGATTTAATGAAAACTTTATCATGGAATTTAGATCGTCACGAATTAACTAAAGAAGAATTTGTCGATATTAACAAGTTTAGCAGTAGGCCTCTGGCACTAAATTAAAATCTGTCAATGTCAGATTTTCATGTTTTAAATAATGAAATAATGTCGTGTCTGTATAATTTTTATTTTTTATTTTTATTTTTTTTATTCATAATACTGTCTATTAAAGACTTCTGTGGTCACGAAATTTGGTGCGTAAATTGTTTGTATGCATCCGGCACTTATTGTAACTGCATTTCACGAAATTCGAAATCCCCCCCCCCCTTCTCGGAGTCGGATGGCAATAAGCATGTGTAAAAACATGTTTTTCCGTTTCAATTCGCTTTGAATTATCTTAGAATGGCGAATTTTGGTGTGTGGATATTGATTAAGTGTACGCATTATGTACATTAGTGGGATTTTGCAAAACTTCGAACTCACCCGCTGAGGGTGGGGAAGTAAGAAGTGGGTAAGTTGTGCCGAAGACAGTGGGGACCCAGACTCCTAACATTGGGAGCGAGAAAACCTCTACCAATCACAGCGAGAACTTAGGTTATTAATAAAGATATGGCATTTTGACAAATAATTTAAGTTTAACGTCCAGCGAAGCGGGCAAAGCCTGCTAGTATATATATAAGAAGAAAGAGAAAGGAAAAAAAAAGTCGAAAATGGTAAAAAAAGAAATTTTTTTAAAAAGTGAAAATCGGTTGGGTTGTGGGGATTAAGGCCAATTTACTTCACTATGGCCCTAGATCTGAGGGGTATGTGGTGGGAGGGGGGAGTTGCCCTCCGTGAGGGGTCTTCTTTAAATGAAAAAAATATATAGCTTCATTTCAAATTAGCACACTTGAATAGTTTAACAATATGTTTTTAAGTGTGCGGGTAAGTTTTTTTTTTTTTTTTTCTTTTTTTTTTTTTTTTTTTTTTTTTTTAAATACTCATACTAAACATTATTATTTTGAGGGGGAACATCCGCCCTGGGGAGGAGGGTTATGCGCTTACGCAGTAAAAAAAAAAAAAAAAAAAATGACGTATTACTCTGTAATTTTACGTTGTGACAAACATACAACTTTGAATTCAATTCTTTGAATTAAATTAGGAAGTAGTACAACTCGTCTCTAGTCGTCTCTCCGTGGCTCAGGTGTTTAGAGCGCCAGGCTAGTAATTAAATTAGAAACAAAAATAGCTCCTTTATATCAATCGCTAAAACTTCCATTTATATTTCAGAAAATACTTATTTTTATTTATATATTTATTTTATTTTTAAAAGAAAAAATACTAAAAATAAGAATACAACGAAAATCATATTTTTGCAACTTTTTACATAGAACTTCTTAAACCCCCCCCCCCCCCCCAAAAAAAAAAAAAAAAAAAAAAAAAAAAAAAAAATCTAATTAATAAATTTAAAAATCTATCTCCAATTCTTTTAAGTAGGTTCTATTAAACATCAATAATAATAATAATAATAATAATAATAATAATAACAATAACTATTTTCTTAAATATCATTAGAAGTTTTAACATTTTGTGTAAAAAAAAAAAAAAAAAAATCGGAAAAAATAAGAATTGTTACCTGAATACATATTTTATTAAACAAACCTAATATAATTCAAGCTCTAAATATTAAATGGAAATATAAGCTTTTATATGGAACCTATAGTTGGGCCAATTCAAAGGACCAAGTTCCCTTGGTATCTTTCCTTCAATTTTCAGTCAATTCAGTAAATTATTTTCATTCATTGTATATATATTTTGGAATATACCTGCAAACCATTTATTGAAAATAAATTTAAATAATTCATAAAAATATCACAAAATGAAAATAAGTTAAGCGCTACATTTGTTTTACGCATGTTGGCTCGCTGCTCATTCAGATCCCTTGTGTGACGTCACGAATGTAGTGAAGCAGGCCCATAAGAGATGAAAAATACCTGCTATCTCGCCGGCCCCGGTAAAGAGGATGGTCTTGGGAGTAATCGAAAAAAAACAAAATGATGTTTGTTTTTCCCCATGTCTTCATATATGTCGTCCATAGGATTGTGGTACGTTAGAGAATCTGTGTCAGTAAATAAGAGCACAGCTCGATCGTTATATATAGACTTAATGCAATTATAATGGAAACTGTACATTAACAGTTTTGATATCTCCAAGACGGTAAACCCTACATAAATTGATCTGTTCATCAAAACTTTTGATTTTACTCTTTCGACGGCTACCAAGTAGTTATCAAATTCTTTAAACGCATCGAAAGTTGCACAGGCGACAGATTTTTTTGCTTTCTTCTCAGTGTTATATAATTCGATGTTTCTACGATTCCGCAAGTCTTCCATCGTTTTACCATACACGCTGTTATTTAAAAGCTTGAAAAAATCCTTTTCAAAGGAAGAAGTTGCATTTTTTCGTTTATCGGTATTAAACATTATGTACTTTTTCAACCAGGGGGCTTGATTGAATTGAAGAGCTTTTCGTATTCGGATGACCTCCAGTCTCATTTAGATGAAAATTTTCAAGTTACGGTAATGAACCACTTAATTTTGTTTGTTGTTTAAATTAGGTATTAATTTTGATGATGAATTATATCTATTGTTACCTAAAAGGAATTTAGCGTAATAGACAACATTTCTTTTGTTTCTGTGAACTTTTCGGGTGCTAGCGGCAAGTCATTATGGAAATCATGAAGATGTTGGAGTTATTCCAAATCCACTTCAAATATGTAGCCGATGTTCGATTCATCTTGAAGGGATAGAATTCAACATTCGGACATATTTTCGGTGTTGACCCACTTGAAGTTTCCTTAGGGTAAGTAGTGGGACATGGCCCACCCATAGAGGTTATTCGAATCCCAGTACATTATGTAACAAATCGGCTCATTTGGGTTATAGTCCACCATGTATGGATTGTTTGTTTTGGCATAACGATGAATTTTTTGAGAGATTCCACCTCTCACACCTCTTTCGATCAACAGCAGCATGTCGATGTCTGTAAAAAGTTCAAGTTGTATACCAGTCATCTTCAAACAGGCTTTCCATGATAGTCCTGGTGATGTGTGTAGATGGGCCGCATCAATCTGATAATAGCGCATGTAAAGTTCTCTGAAATTTTGAAACACATCGGCGAATAATAATACGTCAGTCTTTACATATAAATCATCCAAGATTTTTCATATTAAATTTGCTCCAGATAGTTTTGGCATGTTCATAATCATCATTAGAAATAGGCTGTTTAGTTAAAGAATTATAAAAGGCAGAGGGAGCTGGGAGTGATGTTTCTTCGAATTTTAGATGTGAATTAAAATAGTTGTATGGATAAATACCTTTTCGTGTTAGTAAATCTAGTGGTGTGTCAACTGGGAAAAATCTCTTTCAAAATACAAAACTGTGATGGATCCAAATTGCTTACAACTTTTTCCAATGAAGTTGGTAAAAATGGAAAACTGTTCAAGAAAACAAGTTGAACAGGACAATCAGTTTTTTTTTTATTCTAAAGGATACATATTTTTCCATCGTTGTTGCAATTACACTAATATGATGATCTTTATACTTTCTAAGCTTAGTCATTAAATGATGGGCGTCGTAATGTTTCAGATTATAAAATACAACTGGAATATTCTTTGACTGTCTGATTTCATATTGTACCCAGAATGAGCGGCTCCCGTGTAAGCACCGCTTATATGATCATAATCCCGTACTCTTTTATCAAATAATGCTTTTTTACAAATGGAGTATACAGTGTCTTCTTGAAAATTTCTCTCCTCCTCAGAAGTCAAAGAAATAGGCTTTATTTTCATTAACTTTTCACCTAACACTTCCTTTTCTTGCATTATTTTATCAAGGATATGCTCGATGGCATTTTCACCACGGTAGACTACAATAGGCTTTATAGAATGACCATCAGGTCTGGTAATAACATAGGCATATCTACAGGCTTCATGTCGTGCTGTTTTTTCTGTATAGGAATGTTGATTTGATGGCGTGGTTGATTAAATGGGATAATTTCAAATTTCGCTTAAATAATATACCCCATTAGATGCTAGAGGTGGATATTTGAAAACTGTAGAATGCATTCCCCTTCTTCAGGTAACACAACGACTTGGGGTTAATGGCCTTTACAGTTTTGAACATGTGACTGTAATATGTCCTCTCTTGAGAATCGATGCAAACCTCTATAACAGTAATATGTTTCACCATTAAATTTAGTTAAATGACTTAGCAGCCGCGAAAAGTTTTTAATTTAACAATAATGATGTTGACCAGCTTCATTTGTTATTACTAATAAATTGACTACGTCAGAGTTATTTCTTGACGAAATATACAACGGGCACACCCCATTGTCTTCATACCCAAAGACACTGATCCTTAAATCATTTAATTTTTTAATTATAGGAATCTTCGCTATGGGCACGGGACAGTGATTAATTGCTAATTTGATTTCGTTTTAAAATGGTTCATAATGGGACACGCGTTGTGGATTAGAACTACTGTTTTTCTTACAGGCGAGAAGACTTCAAACAAGACATTTTTCATCAATATTTTTCACATTAACTATTGCGTGTGAATTCAAATCATGGGATGAAGGTGGCCAAAGATTTCTTGAGATTAGTCGATCGCCAAAATAATCTTCAAGCATGTCCATGGTTTCATTACTTATATGGAATGTTGCACCATCTTGTTGGAACCAAGAATCTCGTTCATTTACTTCTAACAATGCAACAAATTGCTGGATAAGTTCCCTGTATACAGAACCACCAACAGTTGATTCGAAAAACAGAGATCCAATAATCCTTTTACGTGATACAGCACACCATATGCCAATTTTTGAGAAAGTAAAGGTTTTTGCATTAATGAAGAAGGATAGGTCGTTGCCCAAAAGCAAAAGATTTTCGTGTTCAGGTAACCGCTCAAATGAAACCATGTCTCATCGGTGAAAATTTTGTGTTCAAAATGTTGCGAATAAATCTCCGGAACCACCGGCAATAATGAAACAGCTTCTCAATGCCTGGTGGCTTTATCTTCAGTACCATTTTTATACGATAAGTACGAAAATTCAAAGTTCTTAAAGCTTTATGTGTCGATTCACGAGATGTGCCCATTTCTTGTGCCAAATGCCTAATGGATTTTTGAGGAGTTTGCAATATTCTTGGTTGAGTGCCTTGTAAAATAACCTAGTGTAACAGCTTTAGGTCTTCCATTCTTGTGCTTGTCTCCCCCGAACCTCTATTACGAAATCTTCGAACGAGCTGATACAGCATATTTTTACTCGGTATTGCATCATCTGGATATTTATATTGCCAAATACCTTTGCATCGTTCATACGAATTACATTCAAAATAAGCCTCAAGCAGCGCAATTCTCCGAATGCATGATAAACTCATTTCACTGTGAAGAACAAAATAACATAAAACTTTATTCTCGCACTATTTGAGCGAGAAAAACAAACAAACGATAAAAACTAAAGAATTAATACAATGATAAGCAGACGATATATTAAAAAAAAAAAATACGGACAATGATTTCTTTAAGTTGGAATACTGGAATTTTTAGGACACACTGTATAATTAGACAATTACATTCAGCATCGAAGAATTTTGTTGGTGCTTCAGAATTGGTACCTATTCCGTTGCTAACAGATTTTTTTCCCCTTCAAAATATGTTTGGTTTCTATTAGTATAATTAAAATAAGTTTCTAATTTTATATTTGAAAAGTCTGATTTTTTTTTATGCTTTCTTTTTACAGTTTCTAATGAAGAATGGATTTTGCTCCAGTTTAAGAGCACGTGTCAAATAAATATACTGCATAATTGTACCGTAAGATTTTCTTTGTTTTTTGAAACATGTTTAAGAGAAGGCTGACTAAATATATGGCATGAAAACAAACGTAAATTGTTCTTGTTTTAGTTAATTTACAACGACTCATCTGATTTATCATTTGTTTCTTTTAACATCTGACTTTTTGAGCTTCTGTACATAGAAATTATCCTTCTTACATTACAAAAAAAACCTGTTTCAAGGAGAGCTACTTCTTTATCAGTCAAAAGTTGTTAACTTATTAAAAGGTATTTTAGTGGTTTGCGCTCTTAAATTTTATTATATATATATATCTGTATTTTATTTTTCAGATTTTATTTTATTTTTATTTTAGATTTTTCAGATAGAAGGAATCTTGTAAGAATCGTTTACTTGTACTACGATTTGCTGCGGACTGTTTGATGATGTTTTATTTTATTTATTTATTTATTTTTATCTGGGTAAAAACTGTTCAATCATGATAGGATTTCATAACAGAATAGAATTTCTAATTAGACGTAATTACAAAGATTCGCCAGCATCTACGAAAATTCCTCAAAGGTACTTTTCCGTGTCGCTTTTTATCTTATTCAAAATTATACTTTTATATGCTTCAAAATTATACTTTTATATGATTTTATACGACAGTAGCTTTTTTAAGCTAAATACAAATAAATGGAAAGATAAAAGGGAAAAACCAATAAATTTGAAAGATAGAATAGACAATTAAATGAATAATAAAAATTAGAAAATGACCAACGACCGAACTATGCTGATATAGTATATATATATATCAATTTTAGCTTAAATTTTAGATTTTAGATTTTAGATTTTTATTTTTAAATTTATTTTAGATATTGCAATAATGTAGTTAATTAAATAATAAATAATAATAATTAAATAATAATAATAATAATAATAATAACTAAATAATAATAATAATAATAATAACTAAATAATAATAAAACATGGATAGAAACAATTATTTTTAAAATTAATTGTTCTTAAGAAGAAACGAGACCAATGTTATACAAAGTGTGAAATCAGAATGAAGCAGTATTATGTGTAATTTATTCGATTGAATAACAAAAGCGACATTGAGTAGAATATGAAATTCAGTATTTCAAAAAACGGTAAAATAGGAGGATGTTCTTAACCTAAATATTTGATTTCGGAAAGAATATGAGGAGAAAACTGAGAAAAGTTTTTCTTTCTTTTCTGAATTGAAGGATTATTTTAAATTATTTTGTGAATTATCTATAAAAAATGCATTTTTCTTTTTTTCAATTTTTTTATTTTTTTTTTATTTTTAGTGTTTATGTTACGAAAATTGTAGTCTTATTTCTTTTCAGTTAACTGTTAAAATAATAGCATATTTTTCGGTCTCGGCATCGTAATTTCTATTTCCATAATATTAAAATAAAATAAAAATTAGTATGCATAAAACTTACATCTATATTTTCCTATGCAAATTATCGCAGCACAAATTATTTATTAAAAATACTCTTTATCAAAATTGTTTTTCATTGTAAGGGCACATCTTAGAAGAGTATAGTACTAAATGTGAAATAAAAGTCGATTCTGTGCCCCACAGTAATACAGGCTTTCTACTGTTGATAGATTGACTGCTGTGCATTAAAGAAAATACCAGGCATCGCTCATATAGTTCCATCATCTATAGCTATCTTAGCAAAAATCTCTTATTAGGAAGCAATAGGGTTTCCATCGTAATTAAGACTCTCATGCGAACGCATAGGAAACAGTTCAAGCATGATAGATCGTGTGAGCGGGCTGATCAATTCCTTGGACTTCATCGGACAATCTATCATTTCGGATACATGTTGATCGAGGCATTTGCCCATTTGCATTGTACTGGATTGATGCTTAATCATGTTGGATCACAGGTGATGTTCAATGTCTGCTGGAACAGGGCTCAAAAGATCGGGAAGCTTTTCTCGGAAAAGGCGGGGGGGGAGGTTAGAATATCCGTCTAGGTGACTTGGCAGAAAGAGTAGACCAATAAAATGGTCCTGCTCGATTCCATCTTAAACATTCATTCGAAAACGGCACTGGAGTGTCTCTATATTCGTAGTGTATGGATTATTAGTTACCCAGACATGATAGTTTAGATATTCGAAATCGTTTCTGGAATGTATATTCGTTGGGGATTAACACATTTATTGTAAAATCTGGATCCAGAGCAATTGTTGCAAAAACCTCGTAGCAAATGCGACACGTGTCAACGTAATCCGCATTGGACATCTCTTGAATCCTTTGTATATTATAGAAGTGCATTCTTTCCTCACACCGTCATATGGGACACATTAAAAGTTTGCAATTATGTAAATGTACTATATTGAGAGTTTTCCTTCATTCCTGCAAAGTTTTCTTTTACGGACACCGTTATTGCATTTCTCCCACGGCCGGTATCCCCCATTTAATTGGCAAAGGACCTTCTTTGTCACAATTGTTGGTGCAATCACTAAAACAGCTTCTGGGATAGGCGTGTTTTATTAGAAGAGGCTGTGGGGGCAGTCTTGAAGTTTTCCTTGCATTGTCATCTGTCATCTGTAGCCACGTACACGTAATACATCCAGGCTTTCTTCTAAACTGTATAAACATCTCTTCGAGAGGCTAATAGGAGTCCTCTTGCTCTGTAAAAAACATTCTGACCATGGGTTATGTTATGTTTTGTAATTTGTTCAGTTGTATTCTATTACCCCTAACTTATGCTCTTTGAATTTAGGAACACTTTGTAAAATAATACAAGTGTCGTTACAAACGAATAGAAGTGTTATTCTTACATTATAGTGGTATACTCTTACATTATGGTCTTCGAAACTTGGAGTATAAAATCATACACACATACGAAGATAAGATGAAAAGACGATCTAGCGTTCCTATACTTTTTTGTTTGTTGTTGTTGCTGTTAGAAATTACGGACTCATTGTAACAAATGCATATTTGTCATAAAACAAATTTGGTTGTATTTTAGTCATTGAAGTATTAGAGAGTAAATGGCCAAAATTCAGGCTGTCAGAAAGAGAAAGCAAATGCTACCATCTAGTATATTTTATTTTACACCATGCTAAATCAAAACAATGATTTTGTTATCATAATTATAAAATATCTATAATTATGATAGCATATCATAATTTATATACATATATATATAACAATTGCATGATCACATCTAATTTTTTCGTGAATCCAGGTACAAATCGTACGGCTGTTTCAGATCTGACGGTCAAAATGAATACACAAAACAGTGAAAAACCAGCTTCGTTTCAAGACCAAGCTACAAATTAGATGACACCAAATTCAGAGTCATGAAGAAATAAAAACGTGCATCTTATCACTTTCACTACTGCTCTAACTTTAATCTAGTATAGCTGACATTCCGCATCATGATATGTTGTCTGCAGGCGCTGAACAGAAAGCTATATACGCACAACAGCAAAGGGCATCAGCCTTTTAGCCTTGCGGTGCTCTTAACCTGCTAAATGGTCTTTTACCATCATAATATATTACGTAAATGTCACGTACAGCTTATCATTCATGCTAATTGCATATTTTTGAGAACTGGAATAACGAATGCTATGCTTCTTTTTTACTTCAATTAATTTTTTAGTTTTGTTCTTTGAATGTTATTTTGATTGTAGTTTATCAGGACTGTAACAGTGACATCCTAAATTATTAAAAACATTTACTCTAAGAGCACAATTAGTTGATGGGAAGTCAAAATCATACATCGCGAATAACACAGGTCGACGAAATTGTACTTTGCTTCTTTTTCTTTTTCCCACTGCTTGCCTTTTTTCTCTGTCACGTAAGGATTTTTTACAAAATAAGAATGAAGATCGGAAAAATTCCCAGAGACACTTTTACAAATTCGAAACTGTTTATGCATAAAATGCATTAAAAATAGACTATTATTTACACCTTATCTTTTGAATGTGTTTCTTTACATCGAAGCCCCCATTAAAGCTTTTTCTCTTGTGCACATCCAGAGGCCTTTAAGAGGGTGAGATTCTCAATGCAACATCCAATAATAGTCTACTGATACATCCTCTACATTTCTTTGATGTCTTGATAAAACAGCTCTCCTTGTTCTTTACTTACATTATTCAGATTTTTCGGGAAATAAATTAGATGGGAGCTGAAAACGTGGAGCTTTAAGCTCCAAAAATCCCTTCTATTTCTATTCGAAACTGTACGTGATAGAAATTTGTGAATGATTTTTTTCCTTAATCGGCATCCAAAAATACTCCAGAAAAACACATCACCTTGAAAAAAAAAATTTCATAGCAGACTTGTGTAATCAAAAGTGTCTAGTCACAACATAACATGACTAATATGCTACGGTTTACATTTACCAGAAACAGAACTTTTATATACTAATCGTCTACAATATGTTTTAATATTATTATATCGAAATAGTGGTTCTATTTAGTCACCATATGACTTTCAAAAGACCACTTGATGAATCAGAATAATTCAGCGTGTTTGTTCAGCTTTATTCCTTTGTTTATGACGGCATACCAATTGACATTACATGAGATACTTATAGACATTTTGAAGTTATACAAAGTCGTTTGTTAATAGTTATATCAAAAGTAATAGAAAATAAGTTTTCAATTTTTATCATAGCATGGACTGAATTTTACCACATTTGATACTTGATATTCAAAAATAAAATAAGATTTTTTTCAAAAGGTCAAGCCGTTTGTATTTATGGTAAAAAAAAAGTGTTACTATTTATGCAGTTAAAAAAAAAAAAAAAAATCTGGAGTGACTCCACTCGACTTACCGAACATTGAGTAATTAACAGTTTTGTGGATAAAGTAAAGAAAGAGGAGTTGTTAAACAAACAAAAGAGAGAAAACCATAATAGAGTGTTTGAGTATTTTTCTCCATATATTACACGAAGTTTTATTTAACGCTACTGAACTTTGAACCCATAAAATCATAATGATAAAGAATTTTTCGTTGTGTCCCTGTAAAAACCTATTAAGGCTAGATTCACCAAAATGCTTATATTTAGTGCAACAGTGATTTATAATATTCATATGAATTTTCAGCTCAATTGAATAAGGCGTTTAGATGCTATCGCACTTTTAAAAATTTGGTCCCATAGGCCATAATGATACAGAATTTTTCTTTGTGTCCATGTAAAAAAAACTGTAAGTGCTAAATTCACCAAAATCTATACAGTTGGTGCAACTGTGACCTATAACATGCGTACAATTTTTTTGCTCGGATTAATAAGGCGTTTAGACGATATCACACTTTTGAAAATTTGGCCCCTTAGGCCATAATGATAAAGAATTTTTCTTTGTGCCCCTATAAAAAATCTATTAGTGCTAGATTCACCAAAATCTATAGGGCTCGTACTATGGTGACTTACAATATGCGTACCAACTTTCAGCTTATTCGAACAAAGAGTTTAGAAGCTAGCGTGTTCACTCACAGACATACACACATACATACACACATACATGCACACACGCATACATACATCATCGTAAAAATAGTGGAAACGGACTCAGGGGACCTCGAAACGTATAGGAACATCAAAATCTCAAATTCGGATTTTTGACATGATTACAATACTTTCCTCACTATAGTGTTCGGTCAATAATCATAATTTTGTTAATAATAATTATCGGTGCAAAACAAATGCAATCTATGATATGAATATAAATTTTGTTTGGATTATTACAAAGCATTGCACACACACATACAAACAAACAAACAAAAAAAAAAAAAAAAAGAGAGAGAGAAAGGTACATTTATTATTATTATTTGAGTTTTATATAAATAACTGGCATTTTAAAATTACTTACTAATTCATTTTCGAATAATTTTTGTTTCGCTAAATTAGCGATTCTCCCTAGAGGATTTCCAGATGTGTCTTGGAGAACGTTTGAGAAATATGTGTCCAGATATAAAAATAAATATAGGTGGTTTATTATACTGCTTTATGACGGATATATATATATATAGCTTTTTTTTTTTTAACACATCTTTATCGTTTATTTTTAAGAGCATTTATTTTTTTCAAAAAATGCAGCTACTAAGCTTCTTGTTGTATTATAGAATTTGAATATTTCGGAAGTGGATGCGATGTGCATATTATCTACTTTTAGATTAACATATCCAAATCAATACACGGATTTTTTTTTCTTTTTAAGCGTTATATTAAAGCGTTCTAATCTTACAGTGAATAAAAATTAAAAGCCAATAAAAAAGCAAAATAACAGCCCACTTGGAAATACAGTAAAACACCGTTTATACGTCTCTTGTTTATACTTCTTTTACATATATACGTCCTTTTAGTGACATTCCGATTCATTCCTATTCATTTTAATGCAAACATTCTTCGTTTATACGCCGCTAATATCGGTTATACATCTTTTCTACTTTACTAAAAATCGTAAAATTTCCCAACTTGTCATTATTTTCCATTCTATATGAGACGGACTTTTCTTAGAAAGTATCTTACATGAAGAAACCCAGGAAAGATCAAAGAATACTGATGAAAAAATCAATTGAATTCACAACATTTTTAAAAATTCTCATAGACAAGCAGCAAATCAGACGAATATTGAAGATTTTTAATGTTATTAAATAACTATCTGTATGGACATAACTCGTATGCTTATTATTAAAGATACGCAATATATATAATTAATATTCAAAATGTAGTTCTTAAGAAATGTAATATATTACTCAATATATGATACATGTAATTAGTACCCAGTCGTGCATTAATAGTATGATTTTTCTCACTTTTTATAAAAAACTTTTTTTTTAAATTAATTATTGTCTTTAAAAAGTATAATATACATGTACTAACTTAAAAAACTTTATTAATTATTATTTTCATATAAGTTTTGCTTAAGTGTCATTAAATTTGTTGTAATCAAAGTGTTATTTTTCAAATTTCGCTTATACGTCTTTTCATTTATACGTTCTTTTACGTCAGTCCCTTGAAAGACGTATAAACGGTGCTTTACTGTACACTGTAAAAAAATGTTGTAATTTTTCCTGCACTTTCTGCGGTTTATTTTCAAGTATTTATGCTGTGAAATAAATTCAAGCACTAAATGCTGTAAAAATCGACTTCCTGTGGACTTTAGACAGGAACATCTGCTTGTGGAAACATAACATCTGCGTCTTTGAACTGAGATGCAGATGAACGATGAATGAACGACTAGAAGATCATGGAATGAGCAAGGTCCGTTCATCAAAAAGGTTAGTTATTAACTTTTATATTAATATTTTGTATTGATTAATTAATATTTCGTTAAAACGCATTAGTTGTAAACATATTGTAGCGTGTCTAATCTATTCATGACACATATAAGTTTTGTCTTAACGATTTGCAATTAATTTAAAAAAAAAAAAAATGTTTCTTATTAATCATTCAGTATTTTAAAGGTTTTTCATACAATTACATTTATCAAGTTATATGCTGGCCAAGAAAGTGCTAAATGCACTTTTTTATATGAACGTGTATAAACTTGCACTCATGAAAATGAACAAAAAATATTAATTATTTATTAAGTAATTAATTATAACAAATTCAATATTTTTATGATTACAAATTAATTTTTAACCCTAGAACACTAGTGTTATGTAAATTTTACGTGCAGTCTTCATTTAATGGTTTTTTTCCGCACTTTCCCTACTATCGATACACTTATTTGAGTTTAAATGCTTCGAAATAATTATTCAGATAATGAAAAATTAGTAATATTGGGTAAAACAGCAAATAATTAAACATGTTTAAAAACAATATTAATGTAATATAAGCAAATAAAACGACTTTTACATGAGCGCGTCAATTTTAGGTACCTCTAGTGATAGAGTATTTATGAACAAGCTAGTGTTCTAGGGTTAAAAGAAGATTTTCTTAACTTGAACTTGAAATATATTCCCCTTGACTTCAAGTCTTGATAAATAATATAACAAATATAAAAACATAGTCATTGAGATATTATTTGACTTTTTTTTTTTTTTTTTTTTTAACAGCAAAGAATGTTTGCATGACAGTATGATGCACATAGTTTATTTTGAAAATTAAAAGAGGTATATTTCTGGGGCCGAATCAGTCCAAAAATTGGGACCGCTTTAGGGTCATAGTCAATGACCTTGACTTTGAATGTTCCTTGTCATATTCAATTTCATATTAAACTTAATTTGTGCAGAGATCCTTAAAACTTAATTTGAAGATTTCATTAGGTCATTTTAAACGAAATTCTAATTTTATATTCTAAAATTTTCTTTATTTTAAAAATTTTAATACCAATTTAAATAGAGGTAGAATTGTAAAAAAAATTAAATAATTAATTTAACTAAATCAGGATCAAGTTCTTTTGTTTCAGTATAGCTTACAAATTCGCCTTCGGAGACCAGTGGGTTTGCGGTCCTTCAGAAAAATCACCGTATCAAACTCCTGCTCGGTGACGTGTTTTTCTGTTTCAAAATCTACGACCGCCTGTTCACTCACCCTGCAAACACTTTTGAAAATTCTGCCTGTAGCAAATTTCGACAATCAGCCGAAATTTGGCGCCAGTTCCATTCTATGCCCGTTTTATAATCTGAACCTGGATGTTTGCTCACCATGCAAACGACCGTTGAAAAATTTGGCCAGACAACTACGCTAGTTTAAATTTATGTGTATATCGGCCGACAGGTAGCGCTGCTGTTAATTAACTGTAATCCGATAGTGGGGTTTTTGAATCCCGGAAGATTTTTCTCTCTTTTTTATTTATTGAATTTATTTTACTTTATGTATTTATTTATTTATTTCCAAAATCGACATCTGCTATATACCTATTGAAATTAGATTTTATATTATATTTATCTGCTTTTTTAAATTATCTTACGTTTACTGTTTCCAGAATTTTTAATTTCTGTAGAATTCGAAACACCCTCCTTTTTTTTTTTCAGGACATTTTCCAGCCATTATTCAGTAACGATAATTTTTTTGGTTTATTTTATGATAAAAATTGCTATTCAGATTTTGAAAATATCTTGAAGAAAGACGGAAACTTCCATCCCTGAATTTTTGTCATGAAATAAGCTGTTAGAACGAGACATCTATTTCTTTCGGACAAAATAGAGTACATGAAAACAATTTTTTTTTCTTTTTCCCTTTGGCACCAAATAAAAAAAACATAAAAGAAATTTTAAAACATTAATATATGTAACCGCTGCTAAAGAACGCAATTTCATATTTTAAGAAAAAGAATGTGCTATTTTTATTTTTATTGATTTATTTATTACGCTTTTTAAATATTTTGACCAAATGAAAAAAAAAAAATAATAATAATAATAAATAAATAAATAAATAAATAAATATTTTATTTTTTTCTCGTTTATATTAAAAAATCAATATAAACGAGAAAAAAAAATATTGGATTCGTAAAAATTTTCAATCTCCGTTTTTCGATGGATTTAAACGTTTTCGGATGTCCAGAACACGATTAGTTTACTTTTAGAAAAGTTGCTAAAAGAAAAGGATTTACCCCCCCCCCCCCCCCCAACAAAATAATTTGTGTTTAAAATGCGCTCAAAAAAACCAAAACCTGTATCGATCGACTACTGCATTTCGATTTATCCATAATAATCTATCTATCTATATATATATATATATACGGTAAACTCTCGATTATCCGCAAGCGGATTACACACGTTGCGGATTATTCGTGGCGCGGGAAATGGGCGAAATCAGAAGAAAGGTTTTTTTTTTTTTTTTTAATCATCAACAATAAATAGATACAAATAATAGATTTAAAAAAAAAAAAAAGTAAATATGAAGAATTATGTGGTTTTTGAATACGCTACCAAACACGTCAACATTTCAATTTATTTCAAAACATTGATGTGGCCGCTTTTTTTTTTTTTTTTTTTTCTTCGCACACCAGTTTTCCTGTCGGGTACTTTCTTTAATATTCAATCGTAATTAAATATTGGAGAACATTTTTCTACAAATAAAGTGGTGTGAAAATGTGGCGGTTATTCACAATGCTGTGGAATAAATTAAATGTTTGCATGTCTGCGGTACTGTTTAATTTAGTGCATAAATTAGATTACAAATTGAACCATGGCTTCATATTAAGTACACTTTCTTTCTTTGTTTTTTACATCCTATAGTATATGAAGTACAGTCAAACCTCGATGACGTGAATTACTTTTAACATGAACTGTTTCCACAATCCCCGTCAAAATGAAGATTAGTTACTGATACCATGAACTAATGATAACATGAAAAAAAAATTTTATATCCCATGAGATTCACGTTAATGAGGTTCGACTGTATAAATAATTTTACTTTTTATGAATATTTTCATTGTTTGTATTATGTTTTATATACGATACATTCAAGTTTTTAAGCTAGAATGCATTTTATGTCATTTCAATTTCATATTCAGCCTTTTTGCGGTTTTATCTACGAAACCCATGGCTCTCAATTTTGCTGATAATCAATTATGCTGTATCTAAATACATGCATATCCATAAAAAAAAAAAAAAAAAAAAAAAAAAAAAAAAAAAACGTTAACATCTTTTAACTCAGATTATAAACTTAGCATGTCAAAACGGAAATGAGAAAGTCTCGCTGAGTAAGATAAACAAATACTGGATGAAAGTTGAAAATGAACCAGATGGCCAGATTTCCTCTCTCTCAAAGTGCAAGCGAATTACTATAAATTTATAACTGTCTATCATTAATTTTAATGCATGTTATTGTATTTTTAATAGGAGACATATTTTAACTTGGTGCTAAAGATTTTTTACATTTTTAATTTTTTCACGTTTCAAGATTTAAAAAAAAAAAAAAAAATCTTAACTTTAAATATTATTTCTTCCTTTTCTTTCATTTCTTTCTTTTAATTTATTCCCTTGTTTATTTATTTATTTTTACGAAATAATAACATTATTTACATTAAAAAAAAAAAAAAAAAAAGGTAGCATTTTCTTGTTCTAAGCATTAGTTAATAAACAATATGGTATTTTTAGCAGTAATAGCTACGATTAATAATAAAACTGCAATTAAATATCAACCCTTCAAAATCATTTAAAATTTCTGTAATCGCTTTTAAGAGTATTTTGGCTGACACAAAGAAATCTCCCCCCCCCCCTCATTTTTTTTTCCGTTTAACCCATATCCTACCAAGCATTGAAAAAATGTTTTTCAATGTCTGTGTATACACACAAAATCAAAAAACTTACCAACCTTTCATTAGTTTAATCGGTACAGGTTGTCCTAAACATAGGACAATAATTTAGGACAGTTGGAAATATAAGGATAACAGACCATCTATATATATACATATATAATTGTTTTACCAGTACAAAGTGTGGAATATTACGTCAATAAATTTGTATATCCATTATTCTTGAAATGTAAAACCTTTTAAGTAATAATATGTTGAAAATGCAATGAATAAATCTTTAAAACCTTTTTTAAACGTGATTGGTGTAAAAAATAATCTTATTTTTGTGTTGAATATTTATACTTAGTTTTTCTTCGTATGTGTTCTCTTGCTTTAAACGATTGATTGCGTACAGTAGGTGTTTAAATATTAAGATCTCCTATTTTTAATTTGACAATTTTTCGATTTTCGAAACGGCTTTCAATTACAGACATGTAAAGAGCATTTATAAACTCAGATATTCCAATATCGGTTTAGACACGAGTGGTGTTATAGGATAAACTACGAATGGAAGAAAATCACAAATACCCTGGATCATCGTGTATTATAAAAAGCAACGAAAGACTTGTAACTTTAATACACTGTCGCACTTACTATGTACCATATTTGTATTTTATTATTTTTTTATTTTTTTTCAAAAATTATTATTATTATTATTGGCAAGTATTTTACATCTAACAAGAATGGATTTCAATAAAATTTTACAAAAATTGCACAAATTGAAAAAATTGTTTGAAAGCTAGATATATTGGTCAACTTACGTCAAATGTTCGTTTGAATAGAGTGTAAATCAAGCAAATTACGCTCAAAAGAATGAGCTATATTTTCAGATATTTTCCAGGATTGTTTATATATTCCAGTTGTTTAATTTGGAGATCCAATTATTTCAAGAAAACCATTTATGGGCTTATAACTCTAACACATTTTTATTTATTTTCTAAAATTTGTGAGTTTTCTGGCGTTTTTCAAAAAAAAAAAAAAGAAAAAGAAAAGAAAAAAAAGAACTTTTGTAATATGGTTAAAATAATTGGGTCCCCAAATTAAACAGTACGTAGAATCTGAAAACCCCTTTATTAAATTTTAACTCTGAAAAATATTTAAAATCTACCTCGTTCTTTTGCCGATAATTTGCTTACTTTATACTGTATTCTTATGACATTTGACATAAGTTGCGCAATATTTGTAGCTTTTAATCTATTTTATAATAATAATAATAATAATAATAAATTCTATCTCTTGCGTCTGCGCATTAAAAAAAAAAAAAAAAAAAAAAACTCATATCTTAGCGAATATTACACGTGCCAATTTCATTTTTCAGAACAATGTTTCCTTAAGAATTTGTCAATTTTTCTGCAACTTTTGTAAAATGTTGTAGAAATCCATTCTTGTTATTAAGTTTTTGGCAAGTTTTTTGTTTATAATTTTTGAAAATAAAAAATTATACCTGTCTAAATAATTGTGCTATTCTCACAAAAAAATAAAAAAATAAATAAAAATATTGAACACTCGGTGTCTTTTTCTAGTGAAATTTGTCGTTTTATTATTTCCGGTGCGAGCCTTTTTTTTTTCTTTTTTTAACACACTTGACATTGCGAGTTTTTTTTTTTTCGTCCCACGCTATTTATATGGAGTTTTTACCTTTTTTTCTACTCTTTTTCTACATTCTATAGGGCGGTGGTTCCCGCCCGCCCATCCCCACCACCGCCGAGACCAGTGTTGCCAGATTTGGGGACTTTTTTATTCAACCCCCGCCGCTAAATTTTAATTGTAACGGTTGCCTAAGCATTTCGAAAGATGAACGTCTATTATGTATAGCAAATATCACTTCTCAAAATTATTGGGTCGAGTTGAATAAAAAAGTCCCCAAATCTGGCAACACTGGCCGAGACACATAATAGGCGAGACGCATTAATCCTGGACGACAGGTCTAACAGTCTTACAGTGGGCACAACATACTACTTTTAAACTGCAATACAAAACTTAATAATTTGTAGCTTAAAAAAAAAAAAAAAAGTATTTTTCAAACAACAGATTTGTTATCAAATATATTATATTGCTATTAAATTCATATATAACAATATTTTATAACAAAAAATGCCATACAAAATTAATGGTAGAGAAAATAAAGGAAACTATAGGACCACATGAACCCTGTGCTATCTGAGTACTAAATTAGGATATATCAAATATATATATAATTTATTTTAAAGATCTTTTTTTTTTTTTTTTTTTTTTTTTTTTTTTTAAATCTGATTCTAAATTTATTCATCCTGCTATGGGACGAAGTTCAAAATTATTGCTAGATTCTTTATTAATAATAAAAAGGAGTTAATTAGCAGCATTGTGGCATTCCAAAAAAGTAAAATGTAACTCTCCAATTACTCAAAATTAAAAAGTTTTTTAAATGTCCCTTTATAGCATTGTAGTAAAAATGACATTTTTAATCACAGTAGTACTTAAATGTTTTTTAGATTAGCAATATAAGTCATATATTTTAGAAAGAGTTTAAAGTGGTAACTTGATAGAATTTCAGAAGAGTGAATTTTCTAGAAACTTAAAAAAGAACAGAAAATAATAAACAAACAAGGAATAAATAAATATAAATAGATAGGGTTCCAGCCAGTAGAATGACAGTTGTCTTCAAATGGAAACAGTTGGCACCTATTTTGCGATTATGAATCACAAATTTGTCATACCGAAAATTTGCCATTAAAATATTTCTGATATTTATATTGGAGAAAACAAATCTCTAGCACCTAGAAGGTAGATCCAACTAGCAGCATCATGTTTTCTTTGAAGGAACAAACAAACGTCCTTTCTCTCTTTTGATCTTTCTGTGTTTGATGGCGCGCGGTGCCTACACTCAGTGATGCCAGATGGTCGAAATTTATTTCCCCAAACAGGTCTTCAAATTTTCCCAAATCAGGGTTTTTTTTTTTTTTTTCGAAAAAATCCCCAGCTTGATTTTTATTAAAAAGGAAAAAAAAATTTCTTAAAAAAATATATATGTATATATATATCAAGCAGATTTTTCTATGATTTAAGCTCAGATTTTTCCTCAAATGAAGGCAATTTTTGAAAAAAAATACCCAAACAACAATAAAGCTATTGAAAGTCTCTAGTCGTAGGGATAAATTATTTTATTACGTTGCTAACATTGACAGAAAGTTGAAGAACTCCCCAGATTTGTCCCCAAAAATTTTAGAATTCCCCAAAAACGTCCCAACAAACATTTGGTCCCCAAAATTGTCCCCAGAAGCCTCGAAAATCTCCAAAATGAGGACAAAATCCCCAATCTGGCATCACTGCTTACAATGTTAAAAAAAAAAAAGAAAAAAAAAATCAGTATTTTACAACAAAAGGTGCTGGCACCGCGGCTGCCAACACAGTTGCTGTAAAATTTACAAGCGGCTGTTTTTTATGGTGCTGTAAAATTTACTGCACTTTGCTGTGAATTTTACAAGCAGTTGTTTTTAGTAGTGCTGTAAAATTAACTACACTTTGCTGTGAATTTTACAAGATGCTGTTTTAAAAAGTGTTGTAAAATTAACTACACTTTGCTGTAAATTTTACAACACTTTTTAAAACAGCATCTTGTAAAATTCACAGCAAAATGCAGTTAATTTTACAGCACTACTAAAAACAGCATCTTGTAAAATTCACAGCAAAAGTGCAGTAAATTTTACAGCACCATAAAAAACAGCAGCTTGTAAATTTTACAGCAACTGTGCTGGCAGCCGCGGTGCCAGCACCTTTTGTTGTAAAATCCTGAAATTTTTTTTTACAGTGTATAATAAAATTTATTTTCATCGTCATATATCTATGAATGAGGATTTTTTAATCCTCACCACAATTAAGTGTGAAAAGACAGAATTTTTTATAGGTATTGACGTGTTGAGGAGAAAAAACAGTTCGCCTATTAAAATATTTAATTATTAAAACATATTTCTCAGATATTTGTATATATAGTGCCTATGCTTATTTATAGAATTTGAAATGCGCTCCCACTTAAAAAGTTTGAGAATCTCTGCCTTAAATATTTTCTTGAAATTAATGAAAAACTTGATGTTTAATCTTTAACACACATAATTGAAATTAACAACAGAATTATTGAAATGTTTAAAAAAATTTAAAGATAGATTATGTTTTAAATTAATTTGTATACTGCTCTTTTGAAACGAAAAATAATTCACGTGACTTTGTTAAAAACTTACCATGAATGAAAATAATGTGTATATTTTTCACATGCTTAAATTAAAACAAGTGTTATTACGAGCAGCCACACACACACACACACACACACATATATATATATATATTAATTGAAAAAAAAAATCGACATTTCCTAATGTAATACTTTATTAAAGTTTGTTTAAAATTTAACTTATTACCAAGTAGCTCTTGTAAGATAAAACTTATGACAATATCAGTGTTCCAAAAAAATTTTAATGAAGCAAACTTTAATAAAATAAAATTTTATTGAAAGTTGTAAATTCATCGATTTTAGAAACTTGCATATTGAGTACCACTTATTATTCTTATATGCATTTTGTGTAATTCATTTCAACTTAACAAAAAACTTTCCCCTGAATTTTTTTTTTAAATATAGTTTCTAATTAATAATTTTTACTTTGCCTGAAACATGTATTTATGTCTGATGACAGAGACCATTTCTAAAGACACGCGAGCAGTCTTTTTCATCAGAAAGACATTCACGTGATTCACCTAAAATGATCACTCGAAGTCCTAAATAAGGGCCTCAGACAAGGGAAAAAAAAAAAAAAAAAAATCTGCAAACATTTTTTAGCTACCTATTCATTTAGAGAATAAAGTAATATTTATAGACGCAGGCTCGAAAATTGAGAAAGACAAAGTAGGAGGCCTCCGTTAAGGGTAGTATTAAACTTAAATAATGATCTTTTTTCCTGCACATTAAATTATACAGTTTCTCTCTCTAATTTTATTATCTTCACTGGTGCAACTGTATTCCAGGCGAGGAAAAAGTATCACATGGTTTGAAGCGTAATAATCAAATCTCTTTAAGAAAAGGCTAAACATTTATACAATAATCTAATGATTTTACACCGTAATACATAATTATATAAACCATGTTAAAAAACATTGTAATTTTCATAGACGCAATCGATTAAACAACTATAAAAAAAATCGATCCTTGAAAATGCAGAAAATTCATAATTATTATTATTATGTTCCTATCTTACAATTTAGTTTGCCTCGAATGATTTTGGGGTTGGTAATATGAATGAAAAGAACGAAGATATTATTATTATTATTATTATTATTTCCATTTAGCAAGAATGGGCTAGCATTGAAACTAAGGATGGATCCTAAATTTTGCCTAATAGAAATTTTAATGCTTGAAGGCTTGAATACACTGTTATTATAAATAAACTTAAATACCTTTTATAACTTTGTTTTCTCCTTGATTTACGTAATTTTGGTCAGTGAAACTCAATAAATAAAGTTATCTGTTTATAGATATATATAAATAAACTGAAAATTAGAAAAGATTAACGTTAAAATTAAATAACCCTTTTAAATATCACCTTATTAATATTGTTATTAGCTTAAAATTTTTTAAAGATTAATAACTATCACTTAATGCATTCATTTATTTCATTTCAGTTGCACCTAGATCGATTAATCGTTTCTTCACTTTTAATCTTTTCTTTTCACTAATGTTCGTTTTGGCAACCTGTTTATTTTTACTATATCTGTATGGTATCGTTTACATATGGACTTATTAAAAATACTTATTCCATGTTTTAATTTTGGTTTGTGTTACTGTTTAATCTAATTTCTATTTTTATTTTGTTTTGTTGAAAGATAGGGACTTGAGTTGTATATTGCTTGAATTAGCTATACAGCTTTCCGAAATCTTGCAGTATGCTGACAGAGGTGCAAGTTTCCTGAAGAGTGAACATTTCTGGTGTTCAGCATTTAAAATTCTATTTTTCATTTCACGAATTCTCTTTTATTTTATCGGATGCTTTTGGTTAATTTATCTCTTTCCATTTCTAATAATTGATGAATGTTTCTATTGGTTTAAAGGTTTTTGCAAATTATCTCATCGTTAGGCTTATATGTTATGTTTGTATCATTTCCCTTCTGCGTAAGTACTTTAACATGTTTTTACTAATCAGTGGAGTCAAATTAAATTATCATCGTGACAATAATTTTATTCGAAATTCATCACATTTAAAATTTCATATGTTGGTATTTTCATCTATCTTTCATTTGCTGAGTGTTCCAAAGGAATTAAATTATTCAAATTATATATACAGTGGCAGAAACAATTGAGGATACACCTTACTTTTACTTGATAAATCCAACTTTCAATCGAAATAACACATTAACTAGAAGTGCAAATGTGTTTTTATTATCACACGTAACAAATTTACAGTAAAAATAACGAAAATCAACAAAAAAATATCTAAAATTAAAACTTTCACAAGTATTTGAAATAAACATAAGCAGATTTTTACCTCAAAAAATTGAGGATACACCAATAAAATTTTTGTTTAACTACCACTACATTTATTTCTGCTTGCTACTATAATAACCTAAGTTTGGGCAATTTTATCTTAAACTTTTTTGACTGCTACTTTTGTCTTTTAAAGTTGGTTATGTGAATTTAAAGTCGCAATTTTAAATGGAAAATGGCTCCTCGGAGAGAGACCAGTATTGATGTAAGAAAATTTATATTAAGGTTATTTAAGAAAGGAAAATCTTATCGTGAAATAGCTGAAATTGTCGGTAGAAGCCACTCGTGTGTCCAGAAAATCATTGGAAGATTTAAAAGTGATGGATTAATTGAAAATAAAAGTGGAACAGGAAGGAAAAGTATTCTGAGTGATGTAGCCAAAAGGAAAATTTTGAAAGATATCAAGATTGATCCTAAACTAAGTGCAGTCAAACTAGCTGCAGAAACTTCTCGAATAATAGGCAGAAGTGTAAGTGCTGAAACTGTGAGAAATGTGATTAGACATACTGGATATAGCAGTCAAGTAGCTAGAAAGAAACCCTTCATAAGCTTACAAAATCAGAAAAAGCGTTTGGAGTTTGCAAAAACTCATCAATTGAAGACAGATAACTTTTGGAGGAAAGTTATATTTAGTGATGAAAAAAAATTCAACATTTTTGGTAGTGATGGCCGTCGCACCGTTTGGAGAAAGCCGAACACCGCTTTGGATCCAAAAAATTTACAGTCGGCTGCAAAATTATTCGAGCACTAGCCAATAATTCCTATATTTAAAAAGTACACTTAAGACTGTTTTGCTAAGTAAATCCTTGTCAAATCATGTTCTTAGACTGATTAAGAACATGACTCGACAAGGATTTATTTAACAAAGCTGTATTAAGTGTACTTTTTTTTGGCAAGGATTATTGCTAGTGCTCGAATAATTTTGCAGCCGACTGTACGTCCTACAGTTAAACATGGTAGTGGCTCCGTCATGGTTTGGGGTTGTATGGCTTCAAATGGGGTAGGAAATTTAGTTTTTATAGATGGCATAATGGATCATAAGCTTTATATAGATATACTCCACAACAATCTTAAAGATAGTGCAAAAAAATTGGGTTTAGATGGAAATTTTATATTCCAGCATGACAACGACCCCAAACATACGGCACGTAATGTCAAAATGTGGTGTCTTTTTCATTGTAAACAGCAATTGCACACACCATCAGTCCCCTGACATCAATGTCATAGAAAATTTGTGGGCCACACTCGAAACATCGGTCCAAAACACCAAATTAGGAACAAAGCCCATTTAAAGCAAGTGTTACAAGAAGAATGGGATAAAATATCTCCAGATACCACCAAAAAATTGGTCGAATCGGTAGCAAGACGTTTGGAGGACATATAAAAGCCAAAGGACATGCAACCAAATATTGACACTGTCTTTGTATGTGATATGTCACACAAATTTCATTGGTGTATCCTTAATTTTTTGAGGTAAAGATCTGCCTATGTTTATTTCAAATACTTGTGAAATTTTTAATTTTAGATATTTTTTTTTGTTGATTTTCGTTATTTTTGCTGTAAATTAACCCTTTTGTTACGTGGGAAAATAAAAACACGTTTGCACTTCTAGTTAATGTGTTATTTCGATTGAAAGTTGGATTTATCAAGTAAAAGTAAGGTGTATCCTCAATTGTTTGTGCCACTGTATATATATATATATATATATATATATATATATATATATATGCTAAAATATTAAGGTTAAATTTTATTAAGATATCTATCATTTATATATATATATATATAAAGTATGTTATAAAATTCAGTTTCTTTTTCTTTTTCTCCTTTCTTCTTCCTTTTTTTTTTTTTTTTCACATGTTAAGTGACAAAATAAATAAAAAAATTCTTTTTTAAATTTATATATATATGTGTGTGTGTATGTATATAAAATATAAAGTATATATATATATAATGTATATATATATAATGTATGTATATATATATATATAAAAAAAAAAAAAAAAGAGGTTTAACATTTTAATTAACATCTTCACTATTTGCAATTTGTTAGCAGCGATTGTTCCATTAATAATATTCACTTAATAGATTCTGCTATTTGATAGGAAAGAAAAATTAATTAATCGGTGCAATGAAGCTCTTAATATATATATGTATATATACACTAAGCGACAAAAAAAAAGCCGCACTGCAGAAAAAATGACTTATACCTTTTTAATTTGTAATAACTTTAAAATTAATGTTTGAAACAAATAAAACTGTCTTGTTTGCATAATACCAAAGGTATGAAATGATACCCATGTATATTTTCGATTTAATAATTCGCTTTATTGCACTTTACGAAGTACTTTTTAAAAATCTGCATAAAACTTTCTTTTTGAACATAATGCAATAACTATACACTTTGCATTCTATTATGATTTATTATATGAAATAAACAAGTTATATTTTAATATATGAAATAAAACTATTGATTTGTTAGATCTAAGCAATTTTTTGTTAAAAATGTATTCTGCATTGGGTTAATTCCACCTTTGTATGGAATTACTGCATTAATGCGCAATGGCATAGTTTTATACAGTGTTTTAATATAAATCTCAGAAATTTCAATGTGCCAAATATCACAAATAAATTTTTCTAGTTCTGGCAGAGTTATTGGCTGCAAATTTCGAATCCTCTCCCCTCTCCCCCGCCTTTTCATAGACGAAACATTTTCGAGCGGATCGCGATTTTGACCATTTCTATGTCTGGTAAAGAAGAAATTCTACTATATCCTTTGTGGTATTTAACTTAAAGTGAAAAAAAGTATGATTATTTACAGAATTATAGGTTCTCATGGAAATGTATAAGAAATTTTGACAATTTGAAGTGAATAAACTTACCACAGACACCGTGTAGTAAGGTGCCTTATTATCTTCAAATACTGTTTACGGAAATGTCTAAGATACCTCCAAAATAGTCGGTCAGGCACCACTTTTATGCAGATTGTGTTTTATTTCGAGTTAATTGATCCCTTGAGCATAAAAATTTCCCCGAGGGTTTGAAAAGTTATGCACCTCCGCACCATAATGTACGGAGAATGTGTCACTGTTTTAAAAGTGCGATTTTCATTAAGTCGGTCACATTTTCGTCTTCATTCTAGCTTTTTTCAACTGCGCGAAATAAAGAAAACTTGATTCATCAGAGAAAACTAGTTCAGCCTAATAATTAACTGATAATGTTTTTAAATTTTGGTCAACTAAAGTATTTTTTTTTCTAATTCTTTTCCTTAATAATGGCTTTTTTCGCAGATCTTCCGTTCTTTAACTCGCTTTGTTTAATTGTTCCCGCATTGTTTTTGAAGAAAGTAATTTACTATACACTTTTTAAAAATATTTTTTAAGTTCTGAACATGATACAAATCGATTTTTTAAACATTCGCATTTTAACTTGCGGTTATCTTGCTTGGATGAGCAACATGACCGCCTAAAGCCAAATTCCCAGTTTAAACGGCCAAAAAAATTTATATTTTTCTAAAATTCATTTTACCAATATTTCGTTAGCATTTAATTATTTTGCCATCTCACGTATTAAAATATTTTTTCATTTTCATTTAAAAATTAATACTTTTTGTGGCATCGTTAACTGCCTTATTCTTACCATTTTTGAAATAAATTCTAAAATTACAATTTTCCTGATCATTGCATTTTGTTTTTAACACTAGACTCAAAGCTAAAGTGTATGTGGAGGACAACATAGTAAAATCTGTTCGAAAATTTGCTTTTTAAACGATAAAATTGGCGGTTGTAGAAGGCGAAAAGGAAAACATCCAAGTGCGGCTTTTTTTTTGTCGCTTAGTGTATATACATATATATTTCAGTTAGTAACTGACTGAAACAAATTAATCCTCAAAAGTGTATCTTGGAAAGAGAAGTATTTTTCACAATATTGAATAAGGATATGAAAAGATTTAAATTGTAATTTGTCCCATAGATTTCACATTAATATTTAGTGATACATATTCTGTAAAATAAATAAATAAATAAAATCATCAGTAATATTCAAATTTCAATTTATGCAACTTTGTCGATTATTCAAAAATAAATAAATAGCAAAATAAATGCATAGACTATTTATCTATCGTCATGATTTAATACTGCAAAAAGAAAGAATGAAAAAATAAAGTAAAATAAAAACATTAATCCGAATTTTATTTAATGTATCCCAAATAAAGATGATTGCGTGTTATAAAAATATCAACTTCATGATTCACAATTTCCTTAGTTTCACTACGTTCATTGTAAGAAGCAAGAAAAAGTTCTATCTAAGAAAATGCAGTGAGTACAAAACATCAAAGAAACAGAATTTGAGAACATAAAAACCAAATGTGATTTACTTACTTTTACACCAGATAATTAATAAATTATTAAAAAATTTTTAATCTTTTGTAATGAACTTAAAGTTGAATTTTATATTTTCAGTTATAGAAAATCTTTTTCTTTTTAAGTATTTAAATTTCTGCCCCATGAATTTAAGAATGTGTATTCACTGAATAGAATACGCATTGATTACATATAAAAAAGAAACTGAAAGAAACTCGTCCCTTACAGAAATGTGCAAATTACACTAATGTGCAAATTACACTGCTCGGCATGAAAATTGCCTCTGACACCATTTCAGCATATTCTTATGTAAAATGACGTTCTGAATCCGAATAGGACGCCCATTTTGCCCTATCATCCACCTCTTTTTAGGAATGGCTCCCTATTTTTATCATTTTTCGGTGATTTTATGGCTATTAACTTGATTTTTAGGAGCGGGAAGGTTTATTTTAACCGTTAAATATCTTCTGAGGGGCCACAGAGTCGGAAAATTTTAAGTCATGGACATTTGTGACAAGGGAAATTTTTGCCATTGAAATTATGGCTTACATGCCTTATGTATTTTTAATATGTTATTAATGTTATTTTTTAAACTTTACATTTTTTTTTTTTAGGTGTTAAATTAATTATTTTTGATTCTGCAAATCAAATTCATGGTCATAAAATTATCGAACAGGGAACGAAATTGAGGGAGTGGGTGGTGTATCTAGAAGACGGCGGATGACTGGGCAAAATGGAGTCATATTCGGATTCAGGAGGTCATTTTACATAAGAATCAGCAAGAATAGTATCAGATCGCAAAAAAAGAAAAAAAAAAATGCAGAGCAGTGTTATTAGATTAACCGCAGAACTTTAATATATCCTTACTTCCTGTCTTTACTTTCCATTATTTCAGTTCTAAACTCGTGGGCTGCTAAGAGCATGTTATACACAATATCTTTCAGCGGAAATTTTGTCCCGAAGGCAAACAGAGTCCTAGTAACAAGTAAAAAAAAAAAAAAAAAAAAAAAAAGTAATAATGCTTGGTATTACCCTGTAAAAAAAAAAAAAAAAAAATAATAATAATAATTAAATAAAATTAATGCTTGAAATTCGATGTTGCTATAGCATGTGATATTGGGGATTATTTTGACTATCTGTATTCATTTGAATGTGACTAGTACGGATATTCATGTGGAGATCTAAAAGTTTCTTTCACAACAATGAAAAATTTTCGAATGTTTTTTTTTTTTTTTTCATAACATAAACGATTTTTAAACCAGTGCAACGTGATTTTTAGAAATCTTGATATACTACAATAGACACAAAATACTACAAATAGAATATACAAATATTAAATATCCAATGAAATATGAGCCGTTTATTACATAGTTTTTAACTAAGCATGCACAAGCGTTAACAAAATTTCTTTTTCATAATTTTGTTAGTCAAATGTTTTGAGTTACTTCTAAAAGAACCCATGCAAATATTGTTAAATTTCAGTAAAATAAGTTAGATTTCAATTGCTCCGCAAAAGAAACGAAACTATAAGGATTTTTATCAATATTTTTATTTTGAATCAGCCAGTGTAGTTTGGTACGTAAGAGTGTACGTTGTTTAAAATAAAAATGGGAATAAAACCCCTTATAGTGATATTTGCTGGATATTTTTATTTAAGTATTTATTTTTTAATACATTTGGCTAATGCGTTATGCAAAATAAATTTTGTGAATGATTACGCATGTGCAGTTGTAACTTATTAAGTAAAAATGCTCATATTTCATCAGATATTTAATATTTTTATTAACTGATTACAATATGTTGTGTCGACTGTATACTTTTTTTTTTTTTTTTTTTTTTTTTTTTTTAAAGGGTGCTGCATAGGTGTGAAAATGGTGCATGTTAGGAACGTAAAACATTCGAAAATTATGTTTTTGCACCTCATAAGTTTTAAAACTGGGATAATTTGAAAGTAAAACCAGAAAGTAAGGACATGCTAAAGTTCTATGGTGAATCTAATAATTTGCACATATCCGTAAATCATAGCTATATAGTTATAAATCGATTAAAGAAATTGAAATTTTAAAAACTACATGGTTGATTTCAAATAGTTAGAAAATTTATAAATTTATAGTCGAACATATTTTATAATATTAGTAATGTGAATCCCAGCTAAAAAATTCTGCAGTTTTTCCGCAGCAAAACCCCAAAAATGTAGAACTTCTGCAGTATTTCAAATAATGTGCTTTTAACTTTAAAAAAACTGCAGAATTTATGAAGTAAAGTTCACGACTTAATAAAAACTGCAGAGTTTTTAAAGTGAAGTTCACGACTTAATAAAAACTGCAGCGATTTTAAAGTAATGTTTATGACTTAATAAAAACTGCAGCGATTTTAAAATAAAGGTCACGACTTAATAAAAACTGCAGAATTCTTAAAGAAGTGATGTGACTTCAAAAATATCGCAGACTTTTCACAGTTAACTTGATGACAAATGGTAACTATAAAACAACTGCATTTTTATAAAAATTTGCGAAGAATAGTATTAAATATTAATAATAATAATATAAAAAAAAAAGCTGCATTTTTGTAAGGGCGGGTTATAGACTCCGAAATTTCTAAATTATGTCAAAGGCAGAATTTAGTTTAGTACTATAATTTAGACTGATAATTTCAATCTGTAAAATTTTTATTTTTAATTTATTTTTTTATCTAATTTTTTGACCGTAAAACTGAGCCACGTACTTTTTACTTTCTCTTACCCATAAGGTAGAGAAAGTATTGTTTTTGGGTCAAATTTTCTAATATAAGATTTTGTTATATTTACACGTTTTGAGATCGACTGAATACGAAAATCATGTTTTTAGTGGTTGGTCTGTGTGTATGTCTGTGTGTGTGTCTGTCTGTTATCAGCATATCTCAAGAACAAATAGTAGCACATATTCCAAATTTAGTATTCTAAATGTGTATCATATAGGGATGTTACAGTAAGCTTTTCGTTAAGATCAAGCAAATGGTTCGTGTACAGGGACAATCAAGAGAATTCTAATACATTACGTATGGGGGAAATTGCAGGTAAGTAGAGTTTACGTCTATAGTCTGAACAGGGGGCAGCCCACGCTCACCGCTCGAAGAACGGTGTTGAGCGCTTCTAGAACCGAAGTTCACGTGGGCTGTCCCGAGAAGAACCCCCTACAGACCTGCCTGACGTTTATTTAAAAAGCAAGACGGTTTTACAGAGGCATCGCCAGGCAATGAAGCCTTACCGCGACAAGGGGCGATGGAAAACAACATAGAATGAGTACATGGTCATCGCCTGGCTGAAAGCCACCTCGCGACATTGGGTGATGTTAATTTTAGATGGATTACGTCTATAGACTGCACTAAACCAAATGAAACGAATATATATTTTTTGTAATAGCGATAGTCAACTGGGAAAAAAAAATTATGTGTGTAGGAGCCTCGCCTCCCCCCCCCCTCGAGGGTAGTAAATTTCCATGATGGGTATCTTTCAAAAGAGCTCGCCAACACCTTTAAAACGAATGGTTGAACCATCGATCTGCGATAATTTAAAACAAAGTTATCTATCTTATTTTTTTACTTTTAACGAAAAAAACTTAGGAAATAAATCTTTTTTTTTTTTTTTATTGAGAATAAAATGGACTTTTTTTGGATATTTAGTGTTATACTACTTCTCTAATATGGAAATCGTCTGCATTATCATAAAAGGTAATTTTTTAAATAATAATTTTAATAAATTATTTTTTAAAAACAGAATTATTTTTTAACAGAACAATTAATTTCTATATAAATGTAGGTGCATTAATGAAAGGGGGGGGGGGTTGTTGAGTGGGGCGGTAGCCCCCCTCACATTAAACTAATTATGATATAAAACTCTTCCGAAGCCTAATTTGAATTGTTTAACACAGGTTTACATAACAGTACTCGTTAATCTGCAACCTGTATTTATAGTATTAAATTTCAGGGTGAGAGAAAGTCGTGTGAGTGACACACCGAAAAAATGACTGAATTATAAATGACTGAAATGAATTAAAAATGAAGTGTTTCCACCTAAATTTCATACTTTAGTTAATTCTAAAAAAAACTAATTGTCGTGTCGAAAAACTGTTTGCACACATGGGTTCAGAAAAATCGCCCCTTTCGTTTGGTACTGAATTTGTAACGATAGAAATGATATTTCTAATGTGTTTTCGGGTTTATATAAAACTGGTCTACAAAAGATAGATTGAAACTTAACAGTCCTCCCCAAACAGTTTCGTTAAGATTTTTGAATAACTAAGCCTCATTATGCATTTTTATATACAATTTTGCCCTTTAAAATGTTCGAATAAAATTCGATGTTTTGATAGAATTTTTAAAATATTCCCCTTTTTTACTTTCTCTTACCCGTAGAGTCGAGAAAGTATTGTTTTAGGGTCAAATTTTTGAACGGGAGTTTTTGTTATATTTACATGTTCTGAGGTCATCTGAATACGAAAATCATGTTTTTAGCGAATGGTATGTGTGTCTGTCTGTTATCAGCATATCTCAAGAACAAATAGTAGCAGAAATTCCAAACTCGGTTTTCTAAACGTGTATCATATAGGGATGTTACACTAAGCTTTTCGTTGAGATGAAGCAAATGGTTCGTGTACAGGGACACTCAGAAGTATTCAAATACATTACTTCTATGGGGTAAATTGCAGGTAAGTAGAGTTTAACATCGATAGACTGCACTAAACCAAATGAAACGAATATATATTTTTTGTAATAGAGATAGTCAACAGGGGAAAAAAATGTGTATGTAGGAGCCTCACCTCTCCCCCCTCCCCTGGGGGGAAGTCCCCCCCTCGAGGGGAGTAAATTTTCATGATGGGTATCTTTCAAAAGAGCTCGCCAATACCTTTAAAACGAATGGTTGAACCATCGATCTGCGATAATTTAAAACAAAGTTATCGATTTTTTTTTTTACTTTTAACGAAAAAAAAAGTTAGAAAAAAATCGTATTTTTTTTTTTTTTTTTTTTTTTTTGTTTTGTTTTAATATTTAGAATAAAATGGACTTTTTTTGGATAAATTGGTGTGATACTACTACTATTTTTTAAAAACAGAATTATTTTTTAACTACCGAATTAAATTCTATATAAATGTAAGTGCAATAATGAAATGGGGGGTTGAGGGGGATGACAAGACTTTCTTCTGTGTGATTTTACACAAAATTCTTGCTAGACAAATTATTTATTAAATTTTGGAATTATTTTCCATTATGAATGCAGATGATTTTTAACTGTCAGAAGTATACCACTAAATGCCGAAAGAAAGTCAATTTGTTGCCAATATCAAAAGAAATCCTTTTTTTTTCTAGGTTTTTTTTTTTTTTTTTTTTTTTTTTTTCGTTAAAAAATGAAAAAATCGATAACTTAGTTTTCAATTATCACAGATCTATAGTTACACCATTCGTTATGAAGGTATTGACGAGATCTTTTGAAAGATACCCACATATTGAAATTTTCCTCCCCCCCCCCCCAAGGAAGGAAGGGATGTTTCCACATGCACAATTGTTTTCCCTAGTTTACTACTACTGTTATCAATAATTTAGAATAGTTTTACGATCACACGTTAAAAATAACTCCCATTATGTACATTTACACGAAATTTTGTCCTATACTGCCACGTTAAAAATTTAAGGAAAATACAATGACAGTGCCACCTGCTGAGCGATTAGCGATTGATCCCCAAATCCAATCAGCACTAGTTTATGTCAGGGTCCAACTAAATACCAAGTTTGGTTAAATTTCGTTCGTTGGCTCGTGAGATACAGCGCCCGAAATATTTGTGATACACACAGGCAGATATTTTCTAAAATCAGACAAATCGTGTTCAGGAAATCCCAAAATATGCAAATCCATCGAAAATTGGAGTTCGAAAATTTTCACGAATCCAATACTTTCTCTATATGCAGTCGGTCGCAAAATTATCCGAGCACTAGCGAAAATTCCTATGTAAAAAAAAAGTACACTTAATGCTGTTTTGTTAAATAAATCCTTGTCGAATCATGTTCTTGGACTGACTAAGAACAGAATTCGAGAAGGGTTTATTTAACAAAACTGTATAAGTGTACTTTTTTTTACATAGGAATCTTTGCTAGTGCTCGGATACTTTTGCTGCTGATTGTATTATACTATAGAAGAAAGTAATAAGAAATGGCGACAAAAGCAATACTAAAAAAAAGTAAACAACTATCAATTTTAAATCATAAATTGCCACAAAAGTTTTACTTAAAAAAAAAAAAAAAAAAAAAAAAAAAATGATTATGCAGAAAATAATAATAACAAAAGTGAGGACTGTCCCCACAATACGATGACGTTTGGTGCCCTTATCCTAGAATTGATAGTGGCAAATATGTTTGTTTCATGATCCAATTATCTTTTTGAATAAACATTTTAATTTTTGTTTTAATTACACAGTACCGACTGTGTAAGGTATATTTTTAAATAATCCTTTCAAATTTTTATTTAACAAACGCAGGAGCTGTTGAACATTTCAACTTACAGAAACAAACATTTGTTTACTACTACGAAATACCACGAAACGATCGCTTGCTTTTTCGGCTTTTTCGAACGTGTTGTTACGTCAGGTATAGTGTAATACATTATTAAAGTAGATAATTTAAGTAAAAGATAAATAATTTAAGTAAAATTGCATTTTAAAGAATATAAAAATTTAATAAATGGAATTTGATACGCTGGGAAGTTAGTGCTGACCATGGTAGTGCAATCCTCTTTCTACCTTCATGGTGCGGACTTATCAGGTATTTGTTATTTACTCCCTTCTCGCTAAAGAATTTACCGAAGATAAGTTTCTGAATCGAAATCTTTTTCTTCTTTTTTTAATTTCAATTGTGTTTTAAATAAATAATAATATTAAATTTCCTGTAATACATTAAAAAAAAAGGTCTATTCTATTTCCCAGTAGTAAGAAAGTGTAGTATGTCAGCGAACGCTGCAAATTGTTTAAAGTTCTGCAGATCAATTTAACAGCTAAAGAAAGAAATGTTTAGTATTAAAAATATACATATAATTTGTTTTATCTCTCTGGATTAGTACTGTGTTTGTTAGTCTTAATTTTTTTTTCTATTTACATGCAGTTGCAAATTTTACTGTTGTTTTTTGAGACGCCAGGCTTAGTTCGGCAGATGATTTTCAGATATTTATATTATTTTGCTGTAGTTAGATTCAGAAAATTGCGCTACTGGGCTGTATTTAATTTTTCACCAATTTTTAATTAAATGAAAATTTAACTTTTTATTCAGTAAATTAATATTCCAAAAAATTTGAATAGAGCAATGAGCTCTTAAGTATTATTATTTATAGAAATTATAGATACAGGTAACTTTGCCCCTTTTTAATATGTTTTTCATTTCTGCTTGCATGCATGTAGTGTATTTATTTGTTTAGTTCATTTCTGTATTGTGTTTTGTGAGTTTCTAAACTAAGTGTTCTGTGTTTTTGTTTGTTTCTTTTTATTTCCTTTTTTAAATTCCCTAAAAATATATGAAATTATGATAAAACTCACTTCCTGTGTTTCCCATTTTTATGTGAAAGGTTTTTCATTTCAAGATTATTGATTTTTATGAATAATCTGTTTTTGAACCAAAACATTTAATAAATTGGCCCCAAAAGTGTCATTGTAATTAAACTTTTGCTTTAAACAACTTTCTGCAGTTAAAACGGGCAAGTGGATGGGCCACCAAATTAGCTATACAGACGATTGTGATTCTTGAGATGCACTTGCCCATTTTAGCTTATAGGGACTGTTTAGAGTTGAAATTTAATTGAAACCATCTTGTAAGTATATAGATAAGTTAGTGACGCATGCAATAATTTATTAAAACAAAAACTAAAGGCTAAGCTTTACTATTGGGCTCCCATTGGCGATTCAGTGTATCGACACTTTTTAATAGTAACCTTTTTGTATTGAAACTTTGCTTAACTGTCTTGGAACGTTGTTTCTCTTTTTGCGCCGATAATTTCTAAAAATAATAATACTTAAGAGCTCATTGCTCTATTCAACCTTTTTAAAATTATCTTACTGAATAAAAAGTCAAATTTTCATTTAATTAAAATTCATGAAAAATCAAATACAGCCCAGTAGCAGAATTTTCTGAATCTAACTACAGCAAAATAATATAAATATCTGAAAATCATATGCCGAACAAAGCCTGGCGTCTCTAAAAACAACAGTAAAATTTGCAACTGCATGTAATTATAATAAAAATAAATTAAGATTATGCAACAAGTACAGTAATCTATAGAGATAATGCAAATTATATGTATATTGTTAACCCTAAACATTTCTTTTTTTAGCTGTTAAATTGATATGCAGAACTTTATTAAACAATTTGCAGCGCTTACTGCCATATTACGCTTTTACTACTACTGGAAATAGAATAGAGGCTTATTTTTAAATGTATTGCAGGAAATTTAATATTATTATTTATTTTAAACACAATTGAAATTAAAAAAAGAAGAAAAAGATTTCTATTCACACACTTACCTCTGTTGAACTCTTTAACAAATACCTGATCAGTCCGCACTAACTTCCCAGCGCATTAATTTTCATTTATTAAATTTTTATATTCTTTTAAATGGAATTTTACTTAGAATTATTTATCTCGTAATAACTTTTATTATGTATTTCACTATACCAGACATAACAACACGTTTCTAAGTAAAGCTTTTGTTACAATTTATGATTTAAAATTTATGATTGTGCTTCACATTTTTTTAGTATTGCTTTTGTTGCCAGTTCTTACTTTGAAATTTTAGTCATCTCGATCTCGTCAATTTGTCCCCACATTTGTTTAGAAAATTTGGTACCTTTTTTTTTTTCTATAAATAAGTTGGATGATAAAAAAACAGAGTCGGAAATGAGTTCTTTTTTTTTTCTGTGTGAGTATGTTATATTTCAGTTAAATACATTTTAAATATTTGATCATTTTTTAAAATCATTTAAATCATTTTTTTAATGAATCAGTTTTGCAAACCCTAGCATTTGCCCGAAAAAAAATTTTCTTTGTATATCCTTGAAATCTTTTTTTATCCTGCTTTCATATTAAAAATTAATAAAAAAAGGAATATTTTAAAAGTTCAATCAAATCTTCGAATTTAATTCGAACATTTCAGTTTTCTTAGCATGGCCAGTCATAGGGCAAAATTGTATATAAAAATGCATAATGAGGCTTTGTTATTCAAAAATATTAACGAAACTTTTTGTTAGGATGGAGAACTATTAGAATTTGAATTTTATTAGAACATTGAATTTTATATTTAGACAAGATATTTTAAATATAATTATAATCATATTCTATACAGCTGTACCGAGTACTCGGCCCAAAGGCAGAAACACTGCGACACGGCGACATAGTCGCGGACACAGAAAAACGGCTTGCGGATAGTTTTTGTCTGCACTGAGAAAAAAAAATTTGTCTGTAACTTTTGGATAACTATTAACTTATAAAATTTTCTGTATCAAAACTAAAACTAATACTTGTATTATTTATAATTATTTATATTGTGTTGTGTGGAACATTGCTATAAAATATTTAATTGAATGAGATGAATTGAATGAATACAATTGTTTATATTATATCGTTTTGTAGTAAAATTGTATTCGTGTATTGTTGCACAAGATCAGCACTGATGTTAAGCCCCCTCCTCCCCCCCGTCCCCATCAGCTTTCAGTCTTTTTGAGTGTAAGCCATTTTCATCCCTGATTACACGCAAATTTTGCAGACAGATTATGAAATCTTAAAAGCCTGTTGCAGACAGCTTCAAAACTTTCTGCCACTGGGGTACTCGGCAAATTTAGGCTATGTATCCGGCCAATACCAAGTAGTTGTGGGAATTTCACTATTTTTATGCAATATTGAAAAAAATGTGTTAGAGAGATATTTATTTTATAGCTAAAAAAATATGAATATATAATTACAGAGTCATTATAATTAAAATTTTTGCTATAACAGCTTTCTGCAGTTAAAACGGGCTGTTACCAAACTTAGTATAGAGATGATTCATCATATGAGCTTTCAATTATAATTATCTTGTATGAATGTGCATTATTTTATAAAAACTTAGTACATAAAATTGTATCTATAAATCAGACAAAAATAAAATAATTTAGAAAGAAAAAAGAACCTCTATGTAATATTAACATTAAAATTTTCGTTATACATTTGTGCAAATAAAAGTAAGACACTTCCAAATCGGTAAGAAAAGATTGGTTTTGAATTTTATACTATAAAATAACATAAAAAAAAAAAAAAAAAAAAAAAAAACTATCACATATTCGGATACATTCTACTGTTGAGCAAAAGGTGTGTTTATTTAGTATTTTAACAACAACAACAACAAAAAATGTAAAAAGAGGAGGGGGCATTTAACCGAGTAAAGGCTTTTATGACTTTTTACGTTATATATATAAAAAGTAAATACACTAAAACACTAATTAAAACATATTTTCATAATCAAATCTGTTGTTTTGCCAATTATGGCCCAAAACCACCTGTCATTTTGCATTTCTACGATCTAAAGATTAATGAAGCCCAGGGGTGCAGAAAATGTTCAAACCTCGGAAATTTTCCCCAAACACAGTATAAATTTCCCTCAATAATGAAAAATCTACTTTGCTATACAAAGTCATTTGTTCTATGTAATAAATCTTTAAGAGAATAAGTATACAGTGTAACATAAAAATATCGCTGTTAGTGTATATGCACTTCAAAGTAGCAAATTGTTATTTTTGATTTACATTTTTATTTTCTCTTAAAAAAATATTCAAAATTTCCCCCGAATCTCGTTTGGGCGTTCGGACATATTCTGCAGCTGCACCCCTGATGAAGCCTATCATGTTTGAAATTATAAAATATTTTAATGTTCCCCTTTCATATGTGGATTTCATGTATCTTAAATTAAACCTTAGTGACTAGTAAGTTTTATATTCACTAAGAATTATCTGAGGATGATAATTTCGCATCTAAAAAAGATGTTAAGAATAAAGTTATCAGTTATGTTTTTTAGTAATCCACTATGCTGAAAGTATCAAAATATTTATAGCAATGAACCTAATTATGTATATACACTACTAAAGTTCTGGGCTAAGCTTTACTATATGGCACCCATTGCTTATTGCCGTGGCCGATGTTTGGATCACGTGATATGATGGTGATTCGAGACCCGAATCAGAGTATTGATACTTTTTTCTGTTGTATCGAAACGGAACAAAAGGATCTTCAATTGTTAAAGATCGTTTATATCTTCTCTTTACTTTTTTTAAAGCCACCGCGGTATATGTAAGTAAGATTAATTCTAGATTTTACTGTTTTTAAATGATTTTACAAAGTTTAAAACAAAATTTTTTCAGTGTTATTTTTATATATTGTTTAATAAATTTACGAAGAAAAAAAAGGGTAGGGCATAATAGTCATTGCTTCAGTACAGATTTTTTTCATGCATCGTGATTTAATCAGGTGCATTCAGTGATTATTTATTTATTTATAATGCTTGCGTAGCGATCTACCATCGGAATACTCACCGTTACAGTACATATTTCATGCGTTTTCTGATTCATGCTCCTCGAAATAGGGGTGTCCAGTGATGTTTGCTTTTGGTTTTAATGCTTGCGAAGCAAGCATACAGCAGCTAGTGTACTGATCGCGGCTTATACAAATTTTCATGCATTTACTGATTCATGCATCGCTAATTAGGGGTATTTAGTGATGTTTTTTTTTTTTTTTTTTTTTTTTTTTTTTTTTTTAATGCTCACGAAGCGAGCAAACAGCAGAAAACATAGTGACCGCGGCTCCATGAATTTTCATGCTTTTACTGATTCATGCTCCATGATTTAGGGGCGTCCAGTGATGTTTTTTTTTTTTTTTTTTTTTTAATGCTCGCAAGGCGAGCAAACAGCAGAAAACATAGTGACCGTGGCTCCATGAATTTTCATGCTTTTACTGATTCATGCTCCACGAATTAAGGGCGTCCAGTGATGTTTTTTTTTTTTTGTTTTAATGCTTGCAAAGCGAGCAAACAGCAGAAAACATAGTGAAACATTAAAAAAAAAAAAAAAAGGCTGAAAAACTAAATGTACAACGCCTGCTATCAATACAGTTCACAAAAAATATTTTTTATAGCTGCATTGTGTTAAGACTTCATCAGCCTGCTACATTTTTCTATTCTTGAAATTTTTTCTTACTGGGTAAGTAAAATAATCATTTATTTTCTAAAATTTAGTTTTAAATGTTTCATAATAATGAAAAGTATTGTTTCATGACATTTTGATACGATTCACGACGTTGTGAAACGATTCGCAGTACCGACTAACAAACCGAATCAAAACAACATCATAACATGTGATCAAAACATCGGCAACGGCAATAAGCAATGGGTGCCGTATAGTAAAGCTGGTTCCAAGTTCTGCATGAAAGCATGCTGTTTACCATTTAACTAAATTTTATGTTCAAAAGCCTTTTTTTTTTAAATTTCAAGATGTGCACATTTCTTTATATATATGCATCAATTATTCTTTCTTACAACTAGTCGGCTACTCGGTACTCGGCCGAGTAGTCGATATTCGGCTCCTCGGTGCAGCACTAATATTCTAGTTTTAATTTAATTATGTATGCAGTGAAAACCTGGTCTATCGTTCCCGCATTGATAATTTTATTTCTATGGTCCCTGCACAAATTATATTTATATAATGTTAATTAAACCCACATGTATCGTGCTTCAAAAAGTCGTTTTCTTGCATTCATTGTTGTAAAGTTTTTCTTCTGACTTAAAAATTTTCTCATGAAGGTCAAGCGGTTCTGTACAAATTGGATACTTCGTGCATCGTAAAATGAATCTCTTCTCCATTTCCATGAAGGATCAAAATTGTGATGCCATGTCTGTGTTTCTTTATTCATTACTATAATTTCAGCATACCACGAAATAATCTCTTTATTTTAGCAAGTGCAGTTAAGTGCAGAAAAATGAGGAACAATACTAAACAGAAAGGCAAGAAAATGATGCTTATTATGCGGATGAAGCATTGTTGCGTGTAGCAGAGAATGTGTACAAAATTTAGTGATAATATTTGCATAAATCAAGATATTGCAACATGCGGTATCCCTAAAGTATAGAAGAAATGTGTGATTTCAAAAAATGTACATAATGGCGAAAAAAACTGAGGATAATTTTCACGCTGATGACATAATTATGGGGTTTTAAAGTGCACAAACTGTTATACAAGCGTATGAAATTACATAAATGGACCAAAAAAAAAAGTTTTAAATCTGAAAAATTTCTTGTTTAATTTATAAAATGAAGGAAAAACCCAACATAATAATGCTGACTCTAGAATAAAAGGGCTGCCAGGGGGAATTCAGTAAAAAGGACAACCTATTTTCAAAAAGGGCATTATTTGCATAATTGCGGTCTTCTATGTTGTGATTTTTGTACATAACAAAAGTAAAATACTAATTTTACGTGTATATATATAGACTATATCAGGGTTCGCACCAAGGAAAAAAAATTAGTGAGATTCTCCCACTCTAACAAAAAATTGCTTTATTGTTTATTGTTTCTATTGCTCTATTGCTTTATTGTTGTACTCTATTGCTATATTGCTCTATTGCTTTATTGTTTCTAGAATTGATCATTGACCACAATCCGTATTCCAGAGAGGGGAAAGAGGGGGGGGGGTTAAAAATAATTACAGAGTACAAAATATTAAACTCTTTCAATTCTACTTCTAGAATCTAATAAACCAAGTTTAAAATGAATATTATAAATATAATTTATGTTTCAGATGGGTAAATATTGGGAAACAAGACTTCTGCAGAACATATGGTTGCTGATCGCTAGATGGAGATAAATAAAGGGGGGGGGGGGCAAAAAATAATTACATGAGCAAGAAATATTTAACAATTGTATTTATTTACAAAGTGGGATTTTTTTTTTATATTGTGCGATCCCGTGCTCTAGCGCAAACCCTGGCTGCGTGCATTTTTTCTTCCAGGAATGCTGTAGAACTATTTCTAGAAAGTTGAAAAATCAGAAAGAAAATTATCTAAAGGCCTCTGTTCATTTAAAATGTTAGAAAAAGCTACTTGGTGCTAAAATGTTTTTAAAAGGGCAGCAGGGTGCTAAAATGGATTTGAAAGGGCAGCAGGGTGGAGCACCCTGCCAAATTGGCTAGCACTACATAAAATTAATGATTTTTAAAAATAAATTTTACTTAATATTCTACAACATTGATGTATTTCTTTGACCACTTGGAAATTAGTTTTTATTAGTAGTATACTGTATACATTCTGTGTATTAATTCATAAACATTGTTTTATTCGTGTTTTGACTTTAACCCGCATTTGTTGTTTTCCCGCTTTCATCTTTCTTTTTTTCCCCTTGCACCCCGTGAAAAACGATAGATCAAGGTTCTAATTGTACTTGTAATATTTATGTTATAATTTTCTGAAAGATATGTTTAATAATATAATTTTATTTTTTGAAATACAATTTTAATTCAGTTTCTTATATAATGTAAATTGAATAATACTTTGTTTTTGTTGCGGGCTAGAAGCTGCAGGTTCATGTCAGGTTGTTCCGGTTGTGGGTCAAAAGTGTTCCTGCGGGTCAAGTTTTCTCGACCTACGCAGAACTCTATATTGCTGTTTTCGCAAAATGCATATTTTGCAAAATGTTTAATACATATATAAATGTTTTTTTTTTTTTTTTTTTTTTTCCCACTATTTGATTGAATCCCTGCCAAAAATTATTTACAATTATTATTATTATTTTTATTTTTTTCCCAGAAAAGAAATAGAGGTGATAATGTGCTTTACAGGGCTTGTAAATTATATTGCCCGACATGCTCGGCTCGGGGTATATAAAAATTTACAGTGGGTATGTACTTTTTTCTAGTGCTGCACCGAGTAGCACTTTGGCCGAGTACCGAGTGCTCGGCCTTTTACTACTCTGCCGAGTACCGAGTAGTTGTAAGAAAGAATAATTGACATGAAGAATTTCGCACATCTTGAAATTTAAAAAAGGCTTTTTGAACACGAAATTAAGTTAAATGGCAAACAGCATGTTTTCATGAAACATTTCAGAATTTTTGTAGTGTATATACACAATTAGGTTCATTGTTATATTTGAATCTCAGATGCGAATCAATCTCAGATAATTCTTAGAGAATATAAAAGTTCCTATACACTCAGGCTTAATTTAAGATGCATGAAGTTCACATATGAAATAAGAACATTAAAATAAATATTTTATCATTTCAAACATGATAGATTTCATTAATCTTCAAATTCTAGAAGAGTAAAAAGATAGGTGGTTTTGGGCCATAATTTGCAAAACAACAAATTATTAAAAACAACTGATTAAACAACTGATTATTAAACAACTGATTATTAAAATATATTTTTAATAACATTTTAGTGTATTTACCTTTTTCATAATTATTATTTTTTAAATTAAAAACCAATCTTTTCTTACAGTTTTAAAAGTGTCTTACTTTTATTTGAACAAATATGTAACTAAAGTTTTATTTACTATATTAGTATTATATAAGGGTTCTTTTTTCTAAAATATTTTACTTTTGTCTGTTTTATAGATACAATAAGTTTTTATGAAAAAAAAATTGTACATTACACGCATACAAGTTGGTTATACTCAAATTCTTGTAACTAAAAGGGATAAGTTCATATCATGAATCGTCTCTATACGGAGTTTGGTGGCAATCTGCTTGCTCGTTTTAACTGCAGAAAGCTGTTTGCAGCAAAAGTTTAATGACTATATTTATATTTTCATGTTTATTAATTTAGTTATTAATAAACAACTCTTATGAATACATTTCTTTCAATAATACATAAAAATAATAAAATTCTTACAACTACTCGGTATTGGCCGAATACTTAGTCCATATTTGGCCGAGTACCGAGTACTCGGCAAACTGGCCGAGTACCGAGTATATAACGAGTACTCGGTACAGCTCTACTAAAAATAAAGTGTAAAAAGTAGCTTTTCAAAAACTTGAACAAAAGAAAATAAAAACTAAAAAATATTAAACATTACAAAACAAAAATACCATAAATAACTGAATAAGTGTATAAGTAAAATATGCAGATTCGATTTAATGTCTCACTACTACTGTGTTGTGGGCGATTAAAGACAATCCGGGAGGTACACAGGCAGGCAGGTTGGATTTAACATCTCACTAGCACTGCGCTATGGCGACGTTTTGCAACAATCAGTAATATATATGTCTACGCTTCGCATTAAACACAAAAAGAAAAATCACTAAATACCTCACTCGCAATCTGCATGAATCTTTAAAAGGCACAAAATTTTGTTTCGCAGCAGTCACTTTTAGAACAAAATATCCCCTCCCACTCCAAAATTTTTCTGAAATGAACGTTCTTGGTTGTTGAATAAATTTCTAAATTAAATTAAAATTTTGTAGTCTATTGGAGTTGTGCCATGATTAATAATGTCAATTGATATAGCTGTGTTTACAGACTCGGTGACTCTACTTTGCCAATGAATGTTATGTGAGAAATGCCTAGCTGGTAATCAGCCTGGGCAGCTCAATGTTTGAGCATCCACATGTAAAGCGGAAGGCCCGGGTTTGATTCCCTGCTCTGGTATTTTTCACATAGTTGGTATAAAAAATCACACTTCTACTCCAAATTTTTCTGAAATGAACTTTCATAGTTGATGAATAAATTTCTAAATTAAATTATTTTATTTTGTTAAAATATGCATAACTTGTTTTTACTTTCTTTTATGCATATTTTAACAAAATAACTTGTTTTTACTTTCTTTTATCAAAGAACCAGTTAGAACAAAATTAGTTATAGATAATAAACTTATTGAGCAAACCCAACATTTCAACTATCTAGGTTGTGACATAACCTATGATTATGATCATGACATTCAACAGAAATTACATAAATTCCAACATCTTAGTGGAACCCTGATCCGAACTTTGAAAAGAAAAACTAGACCTGAAACTCAACTAAAATTTTACAAAGTCATGACAGTCCCCACTCTCCTATATGGTTCTGAGACATGGACTCTGGGCTCCCAGGATTTAAGCAGAATACAAGCTGCCGAGATGAGGTTCTTGAGATCTGTTAAAGGCTGTACAATCCGCGATAGAATTAGAAACAAAGATATACGTAGAGAATTAAACATATTTTTGCCTAGAAGATAAAATTAGGGAATACAGACAAGATTGGTTAAGCCATATTCGACGTATGCCACGCGGAAGAATACCTAGAGCCATGCTTTATTACAACCCACAAGGCAGACGAGACCGAGGTAGGCCAAGAAAGCGGTGGTTTGACCATGAAGCCGCAACAGGCCTTCGGCCTAATCCTTGAAGAGGAAGAAGAATACTTTCTTTTATATTCAATACAAGAAGGTATTGGATTCGTAAAAATCTTAGACTTCAGGTTTTCAATGGTTTTACATGTTTTGAGATGTCTAGAACATGATTTGACTATTTAAAAAAAATATCTGTGTGTGACAAAATTTTGTAACAACTGTATCTTAGGAACTACACTACTCAGAATTTCATAAAATTTGATATGTAGTTGCAACTTGATATACCTAAATTAATGCCTAGAAACTTTTGGTAAAAATCATCCAACAAATGGGATTGTCATTTTGCTTTTTTTTCTCTTTAATTTTTTACATTGCAGAAAAAACATTTCATGTAAATGCACATAAAGTGAATTGTTTTTTTAATAATCATTATGAAATTAAAAGGAAGTATCTATATTAGTGATAGTCAACTGGGAAATTTTTTTTGTAAATGTGCAAGCATCCCCCCCCCCCCTCAAAAGGAAAGTCCCTCCCAAGAGAGGCAAATATTCCTTATGAGTATCTTCCAAATGAACTCATCAACACCTTTTAAATTAAATGGTTGAATCATCAATGTGTGGTAATCAAAAAAAAAAAAAAAAAAAAAAAAACAATCTTTTTATTTTGTGGTTAAAATTAAGAAAAAAAAAAGTCATATCTAAAAAATTGTTTTTTCTTTGCATATTTAGTGCTATTATATTAGCAGTCAATAAATAACGAGTCAGTGAATATTTCACAAAAAGTATAGTATGTAGAAAAGTGCAGCCTAACGATTCATACACATTTCTCTCGCCAGATGCCATTACTTGTCTGGCAAGGAGTGAGAAAAGGATAACCCAGCATCAGCCACATCCAGTCATTTCATTTTTGAAAGCGACGTGGAATGGAGGCATCGAAAGCTGAGCCGTGTGGTGTTGTGCATTTTTTGGCAGCGGAAAGTATAGTAGGACGTGAAATTCATAGATGAATAGAAAGGATCTATCTATGGGGAGTACTGTATGTCACGGGCAAGAGTTCAGGAGTGGAATAAGCACTTTCGCGAAGGATGCAGATCGATCGGTAATGATCCCTGGACTGGAGCACCGAAGTGTGTTACAGAAGAACATATTGCAAAAGTAGATGAGCTCATAAAGAAAGACCGTCGTCTAACAGTAGACGAGATTTCGGTATCAGTGGGGCTTAGCCATGGTACAGTTCACAAAATCATCAAGGACAGGTTGAAGTTTCGTAAAGTATGCGCACAATGGGTCCCACATCGCTTGACACCAGCACAAGAGGGCTGCCGCATGGCCATGTCTCTGCAAGCATTGCAGCGTTACAACAACGATGGGGACAAATTTCTTTCAGCAATTGTTACTGGTGATGAAACTTGGTGCCACAACTTTTAGCCCGAGTCAAAACGGCTAAGTCTTTAGTGGAAGCACACAGATTCCCTTACACACTAGTGCCAGCAAGATACTGCATTCGTTCTTCTTCGATCGTAATAGACCACTCCTCGTCGATTTCTTGGAGCATGGAGCTACGGTCAATGCTCAGCGGTATTGTAAAACCTTGTTGAAGCTCAGGAATGCAATAAAATCAAAACGTCCCAGTTAACTTTCTCGGGGTATCATCCTGTTGCATGACAACAGTAGACCATCACACTTAGCTAACACAACACAGGAATGTCTGCAGAAGTTCAAGTGGGAAGTCCTGAGCCACCCCTCCTATAGTCCAGATCTGTCTGCATATGACTTTCACATCTTGAACTTAAAAAAGCACTGCAGAGACACCAATTTCAAATAGACGATGAAGTCAATGAGTGTGTGCACAATTGATTCAAACAGCAACCAAAGGCTTTCTACGAGCATGGCATTATGCGACTGTTGTCACAATGGAATAAATGCCTAAATACCTACGGACAATACTTTTGAGTTTTATTAAATAATTACTGCAGGGATGAGAATTTTCAGACTTTTGTAGGAATTTCAGGCTTTTCTTAGTTTTTTAAAACAATTTTCTGGTTTTTTGTTCTAAATATTCTTGTTTTTGTTCAATTTTCTTTCTTTTGATTGTTTCTAAACAACTGATTTTCATGTATTCTCCATTTTTGCTTATAGAAAGTATGATTTTGTGTATCTGTTTCTTCTTTTATTACTAAAATTAAATTATCTTTGAGTTTTGCTGATACTTTCAAACTTTTTGTCTATTTCCAACTCTCATCTCTGAAATTAATTTGCCTCTGACTCGTTATTTATTGACTGCTCCTAATATTATTTCTCTAGAATGGAAATTGTCTGCATTCATCATATGGAAGATAAATTTTAATAAATTATTTTTTACTGAGGGAATTTGTATAGAAACACAGAAGAGAGTCACGTGTTGGCCACAACAAACTAGTTTTAAAAAATGGCTTTTATGTGTGGCAGGGGAACAGTAATAGTTTTTAAGGTTTTCACAGAAATTGAGTAGAATTTAAAAAACAGCAGAGAAACTGAAAGTAACAGGAATAAGTATTTTCAGTTTTTCGCAGAAGTATAAAAACCGAAGGCATGTGGCACAAGTTTTTTTAAAATTTTTCATGGAAATTTTGCAGAATTTCAAAAACTACAGAAAAACTGAAGGTAAATGGAACAAGTTTTTTTAAATTTTTTTCGCTGAAATTTTGCAGAATTTCAAAAACTACAGAAAAACTGAAGGTAAATGGCACAAGTTTTTTTAAAGTTTTTTCGCTGAAATTTTGCAGAATTTCAAAAACTACAGAAAAACTGAAGGTAAATGGAACACGTTTTTTTTTAAGTTTTTTCGCTGAAATTTTGCAGAATTTCAAAAACTACAGAAAAACTGAAGGTAAATGGAACAAGTTTTTTCAAAGTTTTTTCGCTGAAATTTTGCAGAATTTCAAAAACTACAGAAAAACTGAAGGTAAATGGCACAAGTTTTTTTAAAGTTTTTCCATGGAAACTTTGCAGTTCTTCAAAAACTGCAGAAAATCTGAAGGTAAATGGAACAAGTTTTTTTAAAGTTTTTTCGCTGAAATTTTGAAGTCTGTTCAGTAAAACTTTGACTTTAAAATATCTTTGAAAAAACTTTAAAAAAACTTGTGCCAATTGCCTTCAGTTTTTCTACAGTTTTTTTTTTAAGTTTTTTTGCAGATTTTTTTAGCTGGGATAATGGAAGAAAAATATATCATCAGGAATTTTTATATAAGCTAATAAAATTATTGCTAATTTAAATATGATGTAAGCTAATAAAACATTCCAAATGATTTTTGACACAAATTTTTATCTTTCTTTCTTTCATTTCATTTCATTTCCCCCCCCCCCCGAAATTGCATTGATCCGCGATTGTAATGAAATGCTCGCCCTCTGGTGGGCTAAGGGGAAATTACAATAAACTTGCTTTAATTCGAATTCCATCAAGCCGCCATTGCTAGCCGATGTTTAGTTTCACATATATTTATTGAATAAAAATGAATAAATCCGGTAAAAAAGATAACACATACTGTTGTGTGCTCCAGTGTAACGCCAAAGGACCAAGAAATCCAGAATTAAGCTTCCATTTATTTCCAAATGACACATTTAAAATTTCAGTTGCTTCGGCTAATGGAAGTAAAGAATTAATCAGATGATTTGAAACTAATATTTGTTCAACTTCAGTTAAAAATCTACTTCCGATCGAACTTTGAACAAGCTGAAATATTTTTTCCCAAAAGAAATCAATTTTCCATGATGTAATGGCGGAGAAATTATAGTACGAATATTAAGTAGAATAACAAAAATAGATAAACGTGGCTGTAATAATTACTAACAACAAGAGCTGAAAAAGCGCCATCTATCGGTCATTACAAACACGGATTGATAAATTATCTAATTTTTTGTTCATTACAAACATTGTTTTTTCGCTCTATTTCCTGTATCGCAGCAGAAATATAGGATTAAAATTTGGAATCATTCTCACCTGTATGAAATGGTTTGTAGTATTAAAATAGTCAGGATCATAAGATTGTAATTGGCAAACATTAAGTATTACAGAATTTGAAACCTCTTTGGGTAAATGTAGACATTTGAATCAGAATATTCAGTATAAAAGAATCGTTTTGGAAGTCCATCATCATTATAATAAGGAAACTAAGAGTTCAATATTATCTTAAAAAATTCTGTGACACATTGTTGAATCTACAATTGAACCGTTAACATTTTAACGTTCATTATATGTTATTATTTTTTCTTTCTTTTCTTCTTTTTTTTTTTTTTTTTTTTTTTTCTAAACTAATTTCAAAAATGGATATTAGACGCATTGTTGATCCTAAATATGTGTGTGTGTGTGTGTATATATATATGTATATATAATGTGTCTTTAATTTTCAAGGAATTCTTCGTAGGAAACGTTATTTTTTAATCTCATTAAATCCAAATAATAATTAAATAAGTAACTTTGTAAGTAAACTGTATAATTTATAAAATGTAAACTGTTCTTTCAAGTCAAAATAATAGCTCAGCTATTCATCAGGTGGAAAAACTAACCATCAATGCATCATCAAAGGGGCAAGGTGCACTCGCGCCTGTAAGAAATGAAAAGCCACTTCTTCATATGGTTTCCTCTGAAACATTATTCTTTTATTTTGGAGTAGTGCTGCTATCTACCGAACAGAGAAGGAACAATCGATCGAAACAAGAAAAAGTGTTAAAAAATTGTTGCATGAAAAATATTCAATGTTTGTTTTCAGTGAGGAACCGATGAACATAAAAGCTAAATAACAATGAGCGAATAGTGCCAGTTAATTTTAATCGAAAGGGAAGAAAGTGTTCGAACAATTTATTTCGCATAAGATAGCGTATTTGGTAGCCAAAAGAAAGAAATAAAATAAATAAATAAATAATATATATATATATATATATACTAGCAGACCCGGCCACGCGTTGCTGTGACTAAGTTATACGTTGAATTATACGGCTGTAAACTATTTAGTACAGTCAAATTATTATTTACGAACAAAGACGAAAACGTTGTAGCCGATATAAAAACCCACAGGGTTGAGATTTGAAACTTAGGTCAAAATTTGGAAGCGATTGATAAAAATTTTCGTAGTGTTGATATTAAGCAGTAATTAATTTTATTGTAGGGTCCTATAAATTTTAATGGAGAAGTGATATATATTATTTCTAATGCTACTTTGGATAAAATTGCTAAAATGACTAATATATAAATTAAATTCTATTAAAATTCTATTAAAATAAGTATAAAAGAAACAGACGATTTTAAAATCAATTTTTATGGAGGAGTGAAATATAATATATGCTATAATGGATAATTTTACTATAAAATGACCTCATCATTTTAAATATTTTAAAGAGGGCAACAGCTGTAGTTATAAAAAAGAAAACAATAAGGCTAAACCAGAAAAATAAGTAAATTTGATAAATATTTTAAAACTTTAAAATTGGAAATCTTATGAAATATTGGACATTTAAAGTAAATACATGTATCGTTTTAAATTGAAAAAGATTTTGGAAAAGTTTAGTGTATTTTAACGAAGTGATGATAAGTTTTTGAGTATGTTAAAAGTTTTTGAGTATGTTAAAATTTTAATAGTAAATTCAAGTTAATAAAGATGGGAAACATTGAGGATTAAGATAAGAATAATTATAAGATAAAAAAAAAAAAAAAAAAAAAAAAAAAATTATATACCATGCTTTTAAATTTTAATATACTAATAATATACTAATTAAAAGGAAAATGATAAATATTCTATCATAGTTTGAAGTCAAGTTTGTTTTCAAATGTCTAAATAAAATATCTGATGTAAGATACTAATATTTTGCAGCGGAATAGATTTCATTTCTGTCATCCTTGGCGAAAAAAAAAGAATATCGCCAAATTATCTGGCGAAAATATTTAATTCCTTTCAAAAATCATGGTTATTTTAACAACTTATATTAAAAGAGTAATGAATAATATGAAACAATATTTCGTACAATACATATTACATGCCATACATACGTACAATGAATAATACATATTACATTTCGTACAATGCATATATCTGGCATGTATATTTTCGTGTTACGCTTTTGATCGCCAAATAATAATAATAATAATAATAATAATAATAATAATAGTAAAAAGCCAAGGGCGACAGAGTTTTGAAATTTAAAATTAAAATTTTGTCAATTTGACAGCAAAATAATTCAATCTAACACCCGCGATAACTAATACATATCTATACCCCCTGTGGCAGAAATTTATTATGCTTTCTGCGACAAGCTTCATCAACACCAAAATCTTTCTGCAGGAATAGTTTGTGAAGTTAACATTTACGAATTCAAAATAAATTATTTTTAAATAGCAAATAATATTCGGTATAACCAATGTATTGAAATTTTAACTAGGCACAAATGCATATATCTGCACTATTGCAAGAAAATACTTTTTTTTTTTTTTTAAGAAAGGTGAAAATAAATCTATTGATCTTAATTGCTTCAGATTTTTTGTTCACATTGATATACAATATTGTTTATAAAGTATTCAATGAATTCAAACCATAAAATGCACTAACACATCAAAAATAATCTGCAAAATTTTTTAAGGCATTTAAATCAGGAAATATCTATTTTTTTTTTTTTTATTATTATTATTAAATATATATATTTAAATACACAAAAGCACTTATTTCATAAGGTGCAAACCAAACAACATAAAATATAATACAGAACTCAAAATTAAATACAACAAATTAAAAGAAAATATTAATATAGAATACTGAATATCATAATGAAATATAAATAATTTACAACATTTATAGTTTTTGAGATTATTAGAAAGATGCATGATAACATTCTAATACACAAGATCCATTTTTTGTATTATATACAAATAGCATAAAGATGTGTATTTGAAATCTAAAAAATGTGATTTGACATTAAAGAATTCAGAATGTATAATTATACCATCATTTAAATACATAAAGTAAAACAGAATACATGATCTAAGTAACACAATTATAGACAAAGCATAGTTGAAATATTTTCGTAAAGATTGAGGCAAGTGAAATATTTAAAGGAAATGTTGAAATCTAAAATGTAACAGATTTCATGGATAAAATCTATAACAGAAAATAATGATTACAGATGAATGAAATAAATAGAAATCAATTAAAAGTAAAAGTAATATTTGATATTGATATCTATATGAATAATTAATTAAAAATAAATAAATAAAAGTATTTGCTGTTTAATTAGTATTTATTCAAAACAACTACTATTAGATAAAATTCTTTTTGCTTACGAAAAAAAAAAAAAAAAATATCAACAAAACCTTTGGTTTGATTTTTATTCAAAATAACTATTTAATTTGCAATATTTCAATAATAATAATAATAATAAAAAACATTTTTTTTTAAATTCAAATGTTTAAAAAATGAAATGAACAAGCTGTAGAAAATAATGATAAGAGTATTTTTGTAAAATAAATTAATAATTTTTTTAACGGCTTCATATACTTAAACAACAAAATTTAAAGCTAAGAATTTTAATCGCAATTAAAATAATTAATGATTAGTAAAAAAAAAAAAAAAATTAGAAAAGTTACCAATTTTATAACTTAAGATACCCATTAATATTTATTGCTAAGATCTTTTACTACATGCAAAATGCTAAATATCAATTTAAGATTAATTTCTTAATTTTCTATTTTTTGAAGCAAGGTTTGAAGCTTCATTTTTTATTCTGCGTATAATTACAGACGTTACACATTTCCCCATAGTCTTATTTCTGTATATATTTGTGAAATGTATTGCATAGTTTGAACCAAACATTAAAATTAATGCAGCTTTAAAAAATTTACGTGTGTTTTACTACCACGCACGTATGCACGCTTCGCATACATTAAAGAAAAAAAAATCACTAGATGCAACTAATTTGTCGTGCGTAAATCAGAAAATGTATGAAAATCGGTACAGCAGCAATCACGCACTTAAAAAAAAAAAAAAAATCACTGGATGCAACTATTTTGTTATGCATGAATCTGAAAATACATGAAATATGAAATTCGGAAAATGGTCGCAAAGCCACATTCTTCGAAAAAGCATCTTTTTGCAATACACACGACACGAGCGGCAGGCGCGGCGCGAAAACAAAGTTTGGAGACACGAAAATGAAGTTCCGATGTGAAGAGGTTACGAGTGAAAAGTGTCGATACACCGAATCATATCACCGCATCACGAATCGCTAATGCATGCCGCATTAGAGTCCTGCATCGGGTCGGGTTGACAGAATTTTTTCTCTTGCGGGTCGGGTTCGGGTCGGGTTGACTGATCTTTTTTTCGTGCGGGTCGGGTTGACTTAATTTTTTTTCTTGCGGGTCGGGTTCGGGTTCGGGTTTGGTTTTCAACAAGTCGGGTCGACTTGAGAACACCTTTCAAAATATTTTGTACAATTATAAACATAAATTTATAGGCATGTTTACAACTATGTAACTAATTTAAACTTTCTGCACATACTGGACATGTATCGGTTGGTTGTTTGGTTGGAGGATTTGAGGCCGATTGAATCCAGATGTGTCCTAGGCCTATAGGGGGAATGTCCTCCGTTTGAGTCTTTCTAAGGGGTCCTAGCCCGTATTTACGCGTGTTTCGGAGGAAACAACGGAAAACTCCGAACGACTTGGTCGATGAGCGCGACCTGGGATCGAACCCGACACCTCCCATCTACCAGCTTCGAGCGCAGAACCGCTCGGCCGCTGGTGGGCAGACATGTACCGGAGCTCCCTATTCGTATCCGCGGATATCCGCCAGAAAAATAGATCCGTATTTGTATCTGGATCTGTTTCCATTTCTTCAACGGAACTAATACGTATCTTTTGTAGAAATTGTATGAAAATTAGAAAAGTATTATAAATCTTTCTCGACAGATGTTAATATATAAATTAAAGAAATACAAATAAAGTATAACCTCCCATTTACATTCTGGAAATTGAAAAAAATTCGCAGTTTACAAGTTTTTTTTTTTTTTTTTACTTTCTTCTATATTCAGTAGAAGAAAGTATTAGATTCAATCAACAATTGGTGTCAACCACTCGACGGGTGACACTGCTATACAGCGATTTCTACAATTTCAGGGGAGGCTATATCTCAGGTTCTGTTGCGTATAATCCAACAAAACTTAATATGTGAGAAGAAAAATATGAGATATTATGCTGATTCAATTTGAATGCCTATCAGACAACAGGTGACTCTGCTACACAGCGATTTCCGCAATTTAAGGAAAGGTTATATCTCAAGAACTACTGCACAGAATTTCATATAAATTTGTATGTAGGTGCCATTTAATATAGATTAGCGCCAGTCAACCTTTAGTGTAAACCGCTCAACAGGTGGCACTGCTACACAGCGATTTCCACAATTACAAGGAAAGCTATATCTCATGTTCTATTGTGTATCATCAAACAAAACTTAATATGTGAGAAGGCGAGATTATGAGACATTATGCTGAGCCAGTCTGAATGCTTGTCAGCCAATAGGTGGCGTTGTTATACTACAAATTTCATCGATAACAGGATGGCTATATCTCAATTTCTATGCCATATAACTGTATGAACCATGATATGGGAGATAACCATTATAAGAACGCATTGTTTAAGAAGTTATTTATAGACGATAAAACTGCCTCTCTTTGGATATTTAGTGTTAGATTTTCCTAAGGTGAAAATTATTTGCAAGCATCACGTTAAACTTTTTAATAATAGTTTTAATAAATTATTCGCACTTAGTGAATTTGACAGAAAAATATAGAAGAATGTCTTGTGGTGGCCACAACATACAATTTTTTTTTTTTTTTTTTTATAATTTCCCAACTGTGTGACAATGAAAATTTACTTTGTTTTATATCATGTTATATCATTTTACCTTGTTTTGCATGATTTTTAGATGAATAAGTAATGTTGATTTATTTTTCGGGTTTCGGGTCGGGTTCGGATTAGATAAGTCGGGTTTTGGGTCGGGTTCGGGTCGCAAAAAATTCTCTGTTGCGGGTTCGGGTCGGTTTTCGGGTTGATGAAAATTTTTTTGTCGGGTTCGGGTCGGGTTTCGGGTTGATGAAATTTTTTTTGTCGGGTTCGGGTCGGTTTTCGGGTTGATGAAAATTTTTTTGTCGGGTTCGGGTCGGGTTTCGGGTTGAAGAAATTTTTTTTGTCGGGTTCGGGTCGGGTTTCGGGTTGAAGAAATTTTTTTTGTCGGGTTCGGGTCGGGTTTCGGGTTGATTTAAAATTCATCTGTCGGGTTCGGGTCGGGTAAAACCCGACCCGCGCAGGACTCTATGCCGCATCAAAGCTAACCCAAGTGAGTTACATCCGCTTTGTCTCCTCTCCTTATTCAAGACTGAGGCGATCGTATCTGCAGAAACGAAAATTTGTTCTGCAGAACAGTTTATAAACCATTCTTTGAGTTTCTTTCTCTCTCTCTCCTTTTTTTTTTTTTTTTTTTTTTTTTTTATCACAATGGCAAAATTTATTTGACTTAAGTAAAATCTTACTGCAAGAAAATTTCTGTTTCTGCGACATTGTCGCCGTGTCGCCGTGTTTCTGCCACGGGGTCTATACCCAAATATAAGGATTAAAATCGGGAAATAAATGTCCTCGATTTTTAATAATTTCTTACAAAAATCCAGTGGGCAATTAACATAGGAAATCTTTTTCTTGGCTGCACAGACGGTCAGTGAGTCACACTTCGCTTGCGTATAGAACTCATAGATATAGTATAGCATATATAGAATAGAGTGATCGTTGGGGAGAAAAAAGTTATTCCTTTTCATTTGGGAAAAGACGACGTTTTTACCAAAATATGACCGTCTTTCCCCGAGTGAATACACACGGGAATACATACTAATATTTTAGCAAATAAAATTTATGAATAATTTATTTGCTAAAGGGGAACGGAAGACTCCAGATACAGTTTCAAATTCATATTTCTTTCTTTCTTTTCTTTTTTTTTTTTTTCAATACCACTTAATGGCTGTTTCCAAAGCTTTTATTTATTTATTTCTTTTCGGCATCAAAAATCTTTGTACGATAACATGGGGATGAGAGATCTATATATATTACTATATCTATGATAGAACTACATTAGCATTTTATCAATGTGTATAAAATCTTTAAATTGATTATGACGTCAATTTTCGTGAGATGCATAATTTAACTTTTTATAATTTTTAACGTTCACGTTTGATTAAATGTATTTATTTTTATGTCGAAAGAAAATGAACTCGTTTTTTTTTTTTTTTTTTTTTTTTTTTTGGCAACAATTAAATTAATGGAACTCACAGATATTTTGGAGCAACTTTAATAAAGGTCTATAATTAACAAATAATTGCAATAAAACAATATTGTGACAATAAATTGAGATAAAAACTATCCTATCTCTCAAGTTGGACCAAACTGCACACAGTGTGCAAAATTTCATTAAAATCGATTCCTTAGTTTAGGAGTTTACCCCGGACAAACATCGTGACACGTAATTTATATATATATACAGATTAGAGAATTTAATTTATTTCATTTCGGGGCAAAAAGCAAAACGAAATATCATGCAAATATGTTTTAAAATAGTATTATCTCATAAAAGTTATTGTTATTTTTGTAAGCTGTATGTTAGTTATTGATAATGCTCGTGAAAATGTGTCTTTCAGTCTAATGTATTATTTTTGGATTGTCAAAGAAAAAAAAAAAATTCTTGATTAAGCAAATATGTATAGTTGTAATTTTGATGATAGGTGTAATGTAAATAATAATGATAATATTAATAATAATTAAGCTCAAACTTCTAATTCTGTATTCATTTTTCATCATAAAAGGAAGTTTAGTTCAACATCTTTAACCAATCTACATACTATTTTAAGGATTACATACCTCAAGGAAAACATTTTAAACATAGAATCTGCTTGTTTTTAATTTGTACATTAACCACTGAGAAAAGTTAGATGAGTCACAACTGATCGATACTTTAGATTACCAATATGTTTGTACTGCAATTCTCTAAGTAAATGGAAGAAAATTGCTTAAAAAAAATCAATCAGTTTTACTATTTCTTGAATAGTAATAGCCAAAACATAAACTACTTAGGATACCTGAAGTTAACATCTCTTGGAATGAAAAAGTACAATTAAAAGTATTGATGATTTTGAGTTTCAAAATCGTAGATAATCGATAATATATTATTTTATTGATGTCTGGATTTAATCATCCTCAATTATCGTAATTTAAACAACAATACCGAATTAGTAATTGTCATTTACGGATCCCTGTGAAGTGGGTGGCAAGTTGCTACTTAGCATTTATGAGAAGTTAAATTATTTTTTGATTACAACATTGACCTTCAATCATCAGTAGTAACGGTGAAGATCCACGCCCATCCTTAGGGCCAAAATTTTTTCTTTAAATGGCACCTTTCCAATCATAATGGAAAAATCTATCAAGATTGGCCTTGCTTATTGCTTACCCCTGTGGTGATTTCGGATCAGATAAAATGGGTTTTGTCACTGAGTTAAAATTCATCCGAGAAGAAAAAATGCAAATGTCATTCTTTGTCCTTTTGTTTGGTTATCGATGCTTAATCTTTTAAAAGTAAATCCTAGGGAAAAAAGAAAAAAATTAGAATTCCTGATGATTACGTAATTTTTTTTTCTGTAAGAGTCATCAATGAAATGAGAAAACAAGGTTTATGAATTTATGTCTTTATAACTTACAAGGTTTATTTTTTTATAATTCCATTTCAAGGTTTATTATTTTATGCATTGGCTTTTTATTACAATATCTAAAACTGTGTTTTCCAATCGTTAATTCTAATGTAGGAACAGAATAATAATAATAATAATAAAAACTATGATTAAAATTTGTTTTAAGTATTATACATATATTTTTTTTTTATATGAGAAAGCTAAAAATATCATGATATAAATTCGTAAATTATGTATAAGTTTACATTGAAAAATGTACATTGCAAAATTGTAATGCATTTTCTTTGGTGCACATAAAAAAGTTTTTAATGCGATTGCATTTCATGTGCGACAAAGACGATTTTTTTAGCAGTCTCCAAAATGGTGTTTTAAGATTTTTTATTTTTAATACAGATCACCCTAGAAATATAGTATTTGGCACATAAAAATTATTATCTCAAAGGGAATGCTATAAAACCGTCGTTACCATTCGCAGTGGGCCATTTAAATAAAATATATTGTTAAAAATAAGTTCAATGATTCACGCGCACTCAAACACTCAAACACACACACACACAAAGATATTTTTGTTTACTTTAAATGCAACCACTACTTTAAGAAATTTGGTTCTCTAAAAATATTTGTTGAAGCTAAATTTACCTAAATTGGCGTAAAGTATAAATTTAACATTATTTTAAAAAATGTTATGCATGTTTAAAAAACCAACTTTCGACGTAAATTTTACAGGGTAATTTAATTTAAACCCTTTTCTTTTTTCATTTATATACCTGGTGTCCCATAAATCTGTAGACATTTTAAACTAGTTGGCATAGGTGGATTCTGCTCAGTTCCCCATCATATGTATGTTCTCATAAATTTCTTGTACAGTGTGTCCTAAAAGTTCCAGTACTCCAACTTAAAGAACTCATTGTCCACGATTTTTTTTAAATATTAGATTTTATCGTCTGCTTATCATTGCATCAAATCTTTTACATTTATTGTTTGCTTCTTTTTTCGCTCAAGTTGTGTGAGAAAAAAGTTTTATGTTATTTTGTTCTTCATAGTGAAATGAGTTTATCACGCATTCAGAGAATTAAGCTGCTTGAGGCTTATTTTGAATGTAAATCGTATGAAAGATGCAAAGATGTTTGGAGATATAAATATCCAGATGATGCAATACCGAGTAAAAATACGGTATATCAGCTTGTTCGACGATTTCGTAATACAGGTTCTGTGGAAGACAAACACAGGAACGGAAGACTTAAAGTTGTTACACCAGCCTTTCTGCAAGACACTCAGCGAAGAATATTGCAAACTCCTCAAAAATCCGTTAGGCGTTTGGCCCAAGAAATGGGCGCATCTCGTGGATCAACACATAAGGCTTTAAGAGCTTTGAATTTCCGAGCTTATCGTGTAAAAATGGTACAGGAGATAAAGCCACCAGACATTGAGAAGCGGTTTCATTATTGTCAGTGGTTCCGTAGATTTATTCGCAACAACATCAACATTTTGGACAAAACATTTTTCTCCGATGAGGCATGGTTTCATTTGAGTGGTTACTTAAACACGCAAAACTCTCGCTTTTGGGCAACGACCAATCCTCATTCATCAATTCAAAAACCTTTACATTCTCAAAAAATTGGCGTATGGTGTGCCGTATCACATAAAAAGATCATTGGACCTCTGTTTTTCGAATCAACTGTTGATGATTCTGTATACAGGGAACTTATCCAACAGTTTGTTGCATTGTTAGAAGTGAATGAACGAGATTCTTGGTTCCAACAAGATGGTGCAACATGCCATACAAGTAACGAAACCATGGACATGCTTGAAGATTTTTTTGGCGATCGACTCATCTCAAGAAATCTATGGCCACCCCGATCCCCTGATCTGAACATTCTGGACTTTTTTCTGTGGGGATATTTAAAGGACAAAGTTTATGCAGATAATCCTCAAACAATAGAGGATCTAAGAATTGCCATTACTCAAAGGATACAAGAAGTCACTCCCAGCATGTTAAAACGCGTTTCTAAAAACATGCGCAAAAGAGTTCAGCTTTGCCTCCTAGAAAAGGGTGGACATTTTGAACATTTATTATAAATGTAAGTTCTGTATTTTTTCCTCCGTTATTTTAAATATGCCTTTTATCATTAGCATAAAAATAATCTTTTTAAGGTTTGTTGTTTTCTAAATAAAAAATACATCAGCGTCAGTACTGGAACTTTTAAGACACCCTGTACATACATATTAAGAGAAATGAATTTGACCAAACGCTTGACACAGTGACAGAAAGAAATCCTCGCCTAATAGGCTACCCACCATGCAGTTCGATATCTTATTCTAATCTATTAATTTATTTTATTGGGTTGGTTGGGTTTTACGTCGCACTAGTGCTGCGCATATGGACAATTGGCAATGGTCTGGGACTCACCCCTAGAGGTGGTCCGGAGACATGCCATCGCAATTTTGATCCTCCACGGAAGGGGTGGCTCTCCCGCTTCGGTGACCCCCAGAGGTATAATTTTTTCATGGGAACATGGAGGACATTGCGGCCACGACAGATTTTACGTGCACCAGCCACCATTAGTGTACACGACGGTCTTTGGCCGGCTCGAGTACCGAACCCGCAATCTTCTAATTACGAGGCCGGCGCTCTACCGACTGGGCTACCACGGCCCTTATTTTATTGGGATCAATTTCGTAGTTTATTTTCATGCTACTATTTCCAATGCAACTTTCCTAAAAATGCGTATTTTTATGAAATATCTCCCCATTTTGCTATGTTGATAAAATCTTATATTTCGAATAACTTACGAAATTTTCCTATTAGAATATTTGTAGTTAATCATGTTCATACAAGTATCATAAATGTTATTTTGAAATTGTCTGATATATTTATGATCCTTAAAATGGACGTTTATGCTCGATTTTGCCTTATTCTGCCATTTTAAGTAAATCGTAAATTCCAAATAACTTACGAATTTTTTAAATTGGAAAAATCATACTCTATGGTATTCATGCCAGTATCCTAAATAATATTTCGAAAGTGGTTTGACATCTTTACGAGGAAAATATCCGTCAAGATTGACGTTTATGTGAAATTTTGCTCTATTCTGCCATGTTAAGAAATTCGTAAATTTCCAATAACTTACGAAATTTTTATATTGGGAAATTCATAGTCATTAATACTCATGCCAGTGTCCTAAATAATATTTCAAAAGTAGTCTGACATCTTTACGATGAAAATATCTCTCAAAATTGATGTTTATGTGAAATTTCGCCCTATACTGCCATGTTAAGAAATTCGTAAATATCCAATAACTTGCGAAATTTTCAAAGTAGCATATTTATAGTTACTGATGTTCATTCCGGCATCAAAACTGATATTTTAAAACTGGTCTGACATTTTTACAGTAAAATGTTTCCATTTAATGCACGTTTAAGTGAATTTTTGTCCTATTCTCCCATGTTAAGAAAATCGTAAATTTCGAATAACTGCTGAAGTTTTAAATTCGAATGTTACAAATGAATAGGGTTCTTGCCAGTGTCGAAAGTAATATTTTAAAACTGATCTGACCTGTCTGCGACAATTTATTCTTGAGATATCGTGTACACAGACTAACAAACTAACGGACTAACACACTAACCCACTAACAGACTAACACACTAACAGACACCCTACAGACAGACACCATACAAATTTTGTCATTTTCGGATTCCTCACACCTGAAAACGTGTAAAAAAGTCAAAAAACCGAGGTCGAAAATTTTCACGATTACCTAAGTTCCCCATATCTATAGTATGATGGGGAACTAATAACCATTAAATTGAAAGAGTTGGCAAAATTGAACAGGGTTTACGAAAAAGTTATTCTCGTAAAGAGGGACTTCTTAAAGAAAAAAAAAAAAAAAAAAAAAAAAGAAAAGAAAAAAAAAGTAAAATTTTTCGTCGATAGAGGAGGCTGCGTGGATGCGAAACGAGAAATATGCAAATCAGAATCCAAAAAGTTGCACGATTTTGCGATTAGCACAGCCTGTTTCTTATTTTGCCTCCTTCTTGCGCATACGTGAAGTTTTAATTGCGACGCTGACTTGGTAGATAGTTATGATGAAGACGTTTCTGATGAAGATGTTTCTCCTCAGGTAAGAACCGTCGTCTCAAGCTGCAGTCAGCGGTATTGTGATTCGTTTGCAACTGTAATTCATGGTGATGGCGGGCACATAGAATGGGATTCATTTGTAACATTTAAATGCAAATAAACATGGTTTATTACGGAAATATGGGATTTCCTCACGCACAGCGCCCTCTATCGATGGGAATTTTAACTATTACTTTTATCTTTATCCCCCCCCTCCCCCAAAAAAAAAAAAAAAAAAAAAATTCTCCCTTCTCGAGAATAATTTTTTCGCAAACTGCATTCAATTTTGCCAATTCCTTCAACTTTTATGGATTTTTAAAATGCTTACAGACTTTTGGAACACTCAGTACATAAACTAGTAATTTGTGGTTATAACATAACTTTCTTCTGTATTTTCCTGTACAAATTATTTATTTGAAATATTTTCCATGGTGTATGAAGACGAATGAGAGAATGACGGTATCTGAAAGTCATTATTATTATTATTATTATTATGATAAAAACATGAAAAAAATCGATAATTTTGTTTTGCTGATCACAGATCTGAGGTTAACAGTTTGTTTCAACAGTATTTACAAATTCTTTCGAAAAATGCTCAGATTAAAAATTTACATCGGGTTTGGGGAGGGGGGGTTGAGGGAGAAGGAGAGGGAAAAGCAATGTTCCTTCATTAAAATAATAATAATAATAAAATAAATAATCTCCTTGAGCATACCTGTTACAATTAATTCATTTTAGTATCATAATGTTTCAATAAAAAAAAAAAAAAAAAATTCTCATTGTGCACATTTATATAAAACTTCTTTCTATGGTGCCATATTAAAAATTACGGGAAAAAAAAAAAAAAAAAAAAAAAACAGCATGTCAACACCGCCTGTGCCGTGATTTTCATTAAAAATTGATAGGCACTAATATATGTCATGGTGCAACCGCATATAAATTTGTATGAAATTGCACACACACAGACACTTTTTTCCCCCTGTTGTTATGCCAAATCAATATTTCATCTTCACAAACGACTTGATTCAAGATTTTTATTTATTTTTTTTTTTTTTTTTGACAGGCAAGGAGGAACACGGTTTATTTTGATCCGTTCTTTCAAAACCTGAGTTTATCCAAGAAGTTGTTTAAAAGCGAAATAAAATAAAATTGTCAATATTGAGTCTTTCAATAATATTTTTAGTGACAATCCATGAATTACGAAAACCTAAATCACAGATAAAATCGTATATGAAATCAAGCTCGTACTTTTGGAATCACCCTACATTTGTACAAACAAAATATTAATAAATAAATAAATAAATATTTTTTTGTAAAATAATAATTTTTTTTTTGAAATTGGAAAGGTGTTTTTCCAGAAATTTTTTTCTAAATCTTTCAAAAGAATATTTTTCGATTAAGGAAAAACACTGAAAAAAAAAAAAAAAAAAAATCTCAAATATGTACAGAGAAACATACACTGTGTTTTGTTCAAATCCTTGTAATTCAAATTCTGTACATGTCCCACTCGTTAGCACGGTATTTGTTATTCAGGTATGTAAATATAAAGAAAAGAGTTTTTCTTACCGTGAGATCTGTTTCAAACCTTTCTGATATATTTGATTCATTAATTTTTAGACAGATGAAGGTTATATTTCGATACATTAGTCTTATCTTTATTTTGTCAATTTTACATTTAAAACCATTTGTTACCGATAACCACTTCATTTCAATTAAAGTTAGTGTAAGTAATAGGCCTTATTGTATTAATATTATTTTTTTCTTCCATCACCCGGCTACCGTAGGTAATGGAAGTATTATATTCTGTCCAAAAATTCGTTATCGAGTTTTCAACTGATTTGCACGTTTTAAGGTCTCCTGAGTCCAAAAATTTAGTTTTTAGTAATTGCTCAATATGTGTGTATATATATATATATATATATATATATATATATATATATATATATATGTATGTGTGTACGTGTGTGTGCAATCTTCTGAGTATCATATATCCGAAATTAATAAAGATAGAACTACAAAACTTCAGAATTGAAACAGGTTTGGTGTGCAGATGATTTTTCCTACTGTTGGTAAATACTAGAAGAGCGAAAGTGGGACATTGGAAACCGGAAGTGGGACGTAAGTCCGTATCTCAAAAACGGCTCTAACGGTTTTCTTGAAAGTTGCTATATAAACACTCTATTAGATGTATGAATTAGTTGGCTAGTTCAGGAAAATTGATAGGCGTCTAGTATAAATACCTCAATTTCGGCTCTCGCAAGTGCGTTCCATTAGAAACGGCTGTACGATTTTTTTTTCAAACTCGTCATATTAACTCTCTTTTTTTTTTTTTTTTTACTTTCTCTTACCCATAAGGTAGAGAAAGTATTGTTTTTGGGTCAAATTTTCGAACGCGAGATTTTGTTATATTTACACGTTTTGAGGTCCCCTGAATACGAAAATCATGTTTTTAGCAAATGGTCTGTGTGTATGTCTCTCTGTGTGTGTGTGCGTCTGTGTGTCTGTCTGTTATCATCATATCTAGAAAACAAATTATGGCAGAAAGTTCAAATTTGGTATTCTAAATGTGTATCATATAGGGATGCTACAGTAAGCGTTTCGTTAAGATCAAACAAATGGTTCGTGTACAGGGACAATCAAGAGAATTCTAATACATTACGTCTATGGGGCAAATTGCAGGTAAGTAGAGTTTAACGTCTATAGACTGCACTAAACCAAATGAAACGAATATATATTTTTTGTAATAGAGATAGTTAACTGGGAAAAAAAAATTGTGTATGTGGGAGCCTCGCCTCCCCCCTGGGGAGGAGGTCCCCCCTCGAGGGGAGTAAATTTTCATGATGGGTATCTTTCAAAAGAGCTCGCCAATACCTTTAAAACGAATGGTTGAACTATCGATCTGCGATAATTTAAAACAAAGTTATCGATTTTTTTCACTTTTAACGAAAAAAAAAAAAAAAAAAAAAAAAAAAAAATTAGAAAAAAAAAAATCGCATTTCTTTTTTTTTTTTTCTTTTCTTTTTTTTTTTTGAATATTGAGAATAAAATGGACTTTTTTTGGATATTTAGTGTTATACTACTTCTCTAATATGGAAATCGTCTGCACTATCATAAAAGATAATTTTTTTAAATAATAATTTTAATAAATTATTTTTTAAAGACAGAATTATTTTTTTAATAACCGAATTAAATTTTGTATAAATCTAGGTGCATTAATGAAACGGGGGGTTGAGGTGGGCGGTAGCCCCCCCTCACACAGAATTAATTATCACATAAAACTCTTCCGAAGCCTAATTTGAATTGTTTAACATAGGTTTACATAACATCGTTATCTTACCTCTTAATCTCCAACCTATATTTAGTATTAAATTTCAGGGTAAGAGAAAGTCGTGTGAGCGACACACCAGATTATTTTTTTTTCATATTAACCCCCTTTTAAATATCCTTTCGCATGTAACTGTTGTTTTCCAGTCAGCAATTGAGTATGCTAAGTTTTGGTAAAAGTCGGTATCTCAAAAACGGCTCGATTTTCTTGAAAATTGTTGCATAAACCCATTTTAGACATTCTTTATTATATATTATGTGGTTTTTGCAAGAAAATTAACAATCATCCTGATTAGGTAGATCATTTTTGGATATCGAAAATTGGTGTTTCAAAAAATAGCTGTACCGATTTATTTTTTCTTATTTTTTAACTCGATATCTAAACTCTGTTTTACATGTATTTACATATGTATCAGCTTTCTGTTACCGGAAAATTTTTAGAAGCCTACTTTGTTTGGTCAGTTTTATACCTTCTGATCACATTATCTTCCAAAAGTGTAATAGTGGATAAGGGAAGTCGTGTGCTTGTTTCCCACCAAATTTTAAATATTAATGTTGATGGACAAAATCTACGAAGTCTCACAAAAATTCATAAATAAACGTAGATTTTTTATTTTTGGGTCGAATTTTCGAAACTTACTTCTTGCAATAATCACACCTTTTGATCTCCCCTGAATCCAAAAACAAGTTTTAGCTATTGGTCCGTGTGTTTCTATGTGTGTGAGTTGGTTATTAGCATAAATCAAAAGCAAATAAGAGCGGAAAGTCCAAGCTATTATGAATCTGTAATGTATGTGATTGTTACTCGAAAGTTCTTATTGAGATCGGACGAATGGTTCATGTGCAGTTATATACAAAGGTACTCAAATACACTACGTCTGTAGGTAAATATTTGCTTCGGTACAATTTTTACCAAAATAAAGGCCGATTTATCACAAGCTATTTAAATATTCATTGAGGTATACACTGAGGGAAAAAATATACCGCTTTTATCTAGAATGAATAAGTGGTCATTTTCTAAATCCCTAAACTAGAAATATAGATTTCCGAGCTATGTGCATGAGGCACGCCAATAAACTGAATAGACGAAATGATCTAGAATTTCTAGTCTACACATTTCTAGATAGTGAAACAATGTTATGAATATTCTGTATCTTTGGTATTGCGAGAAATTCTCGCTTGATTTTTCTAGAATTGGGTAGTAAACCAAGATTATAGTTGCTGAAACCCGCCTCTTGTATTTTCATTTATTTGCAGAGATTTTTAAATAACTTTGTCCTTGATAATATAGGCAAACACTCTAGAATTCTAATAGGGGTTTCTAGAACTCGCTTTCAATGGGGACTAGAATTTATAAGGATGACATGGAACTATTTTTTCTACAGCCTCAATTTAGATTCTAGATGTCAGTTATAGAATTTTTTCTCAGTGTAGTCGAATTTATCAGAACTATGACCAGAAGATAAAATAATGTTATACTTGAGTTTGGTGCCCCAATGTGTACATGATACGAGATCATGATTAAATGTTTCACAGTTTTGAGTATTTACGTTTATTTTGGATCCAAAATTTTGTTTAACCTGGCACCAGATTTTTATGTTTTGTTTCAGTGAAAGTAAACCTTTTATTAAGCAATCATTTATATTCTTGCAGCATTTTCTATCAATCTTAAAAGTTTGTAGCATTAGTTTTGAAGCACAATTAGTCTTAATTCCAAATCACCCAGATAAAAAATATTTCCGATGATTTTTAGCGATCCTGATCATAACTGAAATGTTTAAGGTTTCGATGCATCAGTTTATGTTTATCTTTAGTCTTTCTTTGACTGGATGCGTTCTAAATTTTGCAGTTGTTCTTGGATAATATTTTCATAAAGTTAAATCATTTCATATTCTCTGTTTTATTGAATAATGTTTCATTTCGTTTAGATTGTAAGAATCTTCTGTTTATCTTTAGTCTCTTTTTGACTGGATGCGTTCTAAATTTTGCAATTGTTCTTGGATAATATTTTTATAATGTTAAATTATTTCATATTCTCTGTTTTATCAAATAATGTTTCATTCCGTTTAGATTGTAAGAATCTTCTCACTATTTTTAGGATAACAGTGAAGAGTTCTTTCATATTTTGATTCTGTTGCCTTCTAGATAAAAACATTTTTTAAGTGATTTTTGTCAGTTTGTTTATTATAATAAGAAGCTTTAAAGTAGAAATATGGTATGCTATATAATTAAAATTCTGTAAAATAATTAATAGTAATTACATAAAAAGTGAAAATAACCTAAACTGCGAAAAGAAATTTAGGATTGAATAATGTTAACTACTTACTGAATTCGTATATAATCAGAAATTTTACACATTCATCTCATTCTAAGTTGATTATATTTTTGTCTGAAATAAATTCAATTTTAAATGTCTTCTTTTGCCTCCAAGGTAGTAGCATGTGTTTTTTGCACCTGAAGCAGAAAGGCCACGTCTTTTCGAAACTGATAGTGCTTACATTATTTTTGTGGTGTGTGAGGAAAGTTTTAAATTTAAGTAAGTTAAATTGGTTATGTTTACACGTTTCTCTATTTTTTCGAACAGTGTAGTGTAAAAATGTAAATTAAGCATGTTTATAAAAAAAAAGAAAGAAAGAAAGAAAGAACGAAAGGGAGAAAAAAAAACTATTTATTGCAAAGTATAGCTGTCATAACACAATAAAGAAAATACAACAGCTTCATATTTTAAATAATCTAGCGTAACCTTCACTCGACTTTCTCTTATCCCGCATTTCAATACTATAAAGACATATTACTTATGAAGGGTTAAGATAACAAGTACTGTATATAAACATACTTTAAAATAGTTTTTAAACATATTTTTTTGACGTATATTTCAGTGTGAGAGAGACTACCAACACCTTCAACCTCCCGTTTGAATATAGTTCCTACATTCATAAAAAAAAAAAAAAAAGTAAGTCTGTCATAAAATTCTAAAATTTATTTCAGATTATTCAGACAACTTTCACCCACACCATTTCTTCATGCTTACCAATATTCGTCGAACTTTTCAGTTGGCAACCTCCTGTGATATTCACAATAAAAAAATTAAATTGCTTGCAGTAATTAACGGATTTAAAACAAAACCTATAAAAGCTTGATTTTTAATTTAGGAGAGCTCAAAACGTGTAATTATACAAAAAAATAAAATAAATAAGCGTTGAAATTTATTTAAGCATTCTCATATGATGCCATATTTATGTAATACTGATTTCGAGTACCTAGTTTGGACTTTCTGCCGATGTTTGTTTTTGAGTTATGTTGAAAACAGACTCACAGACACACCATGCCAACCATTAAATACCTGCTTTCCAAGCTCAAAATGTGCAAATATAGAAAAAAAAAAAAATCAAATTTGAGTATTTGACTGAAAAAATACTACTTTCTGTTTCTATCTCATTAATTCAGTCAGAGAAAGTAAAAGAATACGAAAAAGAAATATCAAATTAAAAACCCACTTCAAAATAATAAAACGTAATTAAAATAAAACTTAAAAGATTAAGGAAAATGCATTAATTTATTTCTTCGAAAACTATTTGACTATCAGCGGAATTATTTGCTTAAATAATATTTAATCGAAAATTATTCATCTACCACTTCGTATCAGAAATACAAGACTTCGTTACCTATTTTACTGTTATGTCATGATTGAATTTTATCTATTGATAAAACCTTTCTACAATTTCATAATAATTTATAGGGTGTGAAATTAATGACAAGACTCTTTAGAAACAACCTTATTACATACCCACGCATGTCTTATCTTACCACAAAAAATAATTAAGTTTTCGATGACATTGTGATAATGAGAATTATTGATGAATAATATGGATCGAAATAGTCGGTGTTTTAAACGATATGATAGGGGTTAACTTTTCATTAATTAATGTCATAGATAATGGAATGTTCATTTTTCATGGTGTATAGTACTTTGAGTTGAATAATTTATTTTAAACTTAGAATTCGCACAGAATAAGGGAAAAGATATTTTCTCAGGATGAAGTGGAGTGAATGTAACTTATGTTTGTAACTCAACTAAGAAGTTGAATTTGGAGTCATCATATCTGTTTCTTTGAATCTTTCTTTGTTATATTTAGCCTTAGGAAATGAAATCCAGAATGAAACAGAGATTAAAAAATTCCTATAGTAGAAAGCTGTTAAATCTGGCAATTTCTTAAAACTCAAATAATACCATAGACACAGAAATTTGTATAGCTGTAGAATCACGATACTCTCGACTACAGATTTTTCTTTCTACGAGACAACAGCCATTACAGTGGTAGATCGAAAGTTTATACTATTGAACATACATGCAAATTAAAAAAGTATTTGATTTATGAAAATTTTAGTTTTTGTTTTTCTAATTTATCTGTAAGATCTAATTTCTTTCTTTCTTTTCTTTTTGTGACTTACGCCAGCTCTAATTTGAACATAATGCATTTCAGTTAACTGAAATTGACTACTTATTTTTGGATTTATTACTAGTATATCTTCTGCATATATAAGAAGAAAGTATAAGATTTGGAAAAACTTTTGATTTCCTGTTTTTGATCATTGACACGTTTTGAGATTTCCTTGCATTTCAATTAACTGAAATTGACTACTTATTTTTAAAGAAGTGGATTTATTACTAGCTTCTGCATATATAAGAAGAAAGTAAAAGAACGGAAAAAAATCTCGATTTCCGGTTTTCGACGAATTTACATGTTTTGGGATTTCATTGCATTTCAGTTAACTGAAGTTGACTACTTATTTTTTTAAAAGTGGATTTATTATTCTATTTTCTGCATATTTAAGGAGAATGTACAAGATTTAGAAAATTTTTAGATTTCTGGTTTTCGATGGAGTTCGACACGTTTTAAGATTTCCTGAACTCAATTCGACCAGCTTTATCTCAACTTCTGTATTGCATAAACACTCCAAACCAAACATGATGTATGAGATGGATATTATGTAAAACAATGATGTTTTAATTTGGGTGCATATCAGCCGACAAGTGTCGCTGCTGTGCTGCAAATTTAATTCCGTTTATGAGAAGGCAATTGTTTTGCGTTGCCTTGCAAAAAATATGGTCGAGTTTCGACCATTAGCGATACTAGTAATTATTATTGCATAATTCGAAACATTAATTATAATAGCACACAGCTCCTAAGTCAGTCAAATGTATGTCTTAACAGGAAATAATAGATTTACAATAGATTTACAAGCAATGTCATTAAATCTATTGGGGAAAAACTGTCTCAAACTGTCTGATAAATTTATATTTTTTAAATAGTAATAATAACATAATAATAATGATAGCACTCTAAATATGTTTGAAACAAGCGACATAAAAACGCATACATATCAAGCTCATTTTTGCCAGGCAATGATTTCATAGTGCTAACTTTTCAATATCTCCCATTATCGTTATATCATTGGGAACTCAATAATTTATTTGAAATACCGAAAAAAAAAAAAAGCGTGGGTATATGATGCGATTACTGGGAAAAATATTTTTATTAATTTTATATGCTAGAAATTATTATGAAATTGAAAATAGATTGTTTCTATTCGATAAAAGTTATTGTTTTGAGACCAACGTAACATTTTAACTTAAACGAAAATCATTATATGTATGTAAGTACGCTTTACATCTCCTCCCAAACAACTGATCCAGTTTGATTAAAAAGGATGGGTATTTTGCCGCATACCGCATATCCATAATCGACAGGCAACAAAGTTCCAGATATTTGATATCGGGCAAAATCGCTATTTGTTACATCCCTACAGTTCAATGTTAAAATTCGAGGTTTTTGAAAGAAAAAATAAAGGTATCCAAGTGCAGTTTTTTTTCATTTTAGTGTACAAATATGTATATATATATAAGATAAATCAGGGAAGGTCGCCATGCAATAGGACAGCCAAAAATTAAAATAATATGAGAATGAAAAAATACAGAATGCTCTTCAATGTTTAATTAATTAGGTACGGTAATTAATTTCTTTTCCAGTATGTACACGATTGAAAATTTTAAAGTTAAATAAATTCGTATAATTGTGGCATCTTTCCAGATATATACGGGGAAGATGCCACCAGTTATGAATTAAGATGCTACACCACAGGAATTAAGAAAAATAAGACAAATATTCGAACATTGCCTGTGAATTAACAATAACTATGGAGAAACAAACAAATTTGTATATCGAAATATTTTTTTTTTGAAATTTACTTTGCTAAAACTAATAAAGGTACAGTCGGTAACAAAAGTTTCCGAACACTAGCAAAAATTCCTATATAAAAAACGTATACTTAATACAGTTTTGTTAAATAAATCCTTGTCGAATCCTGTTTTTAGACTAACTAAGAACAGGATTCGACAAGGATTTATTTAACAAAACTGTATTAAGCGTACTTTTTTTATACAGGAATATTTGCTAGTGTTCGGAGACTTTTATTACCGACTGTATAAGTTTGAATATTAGCCTGCACAGCATTTCCTTTAGTGCAAATGATCCCCATTGCAATCTTCTTGCAACCATTTCTTGCATTGGATGCACTAAATCCAATCACACTTGAGACACTTTTTAACATAAAAAAATCATTTAGATACAGCACAGAAATCATCATCATTATCCTCATCGAAACTGTCGCCACTGGTATCCAAAGGAATTTCTTTACTTGAGGAACACGAACTTACACGTCTCTTTTTCTTCTGTTTTTTCGGAAGTTTCTACTTATTTATTTTGCCTTTTCCTGCTATTTTCCTTTTCCTTTTCCCGTACAGTTTTTCTCCTCTCTGATGCAGTTAATACCACTGCTATTTTTTCTTATGCCCAGATGATTTAGGTTTTCTAACCTAAGGAACAGGGCTGATTGCTTTTAGACATACAGTTTTCTGGATTGGTGGAAGCAACTGCTGCTATGCTAGTCGACTGCCTCTAAGCTTTGGTGGTGGAAGCAACTACTGGTGTAGGTCCACATGACCTGTTGGTGTAGTCAAGTGCGTCGTTTGTAGAAGCAACAGCTGTATCATTAATGGAACAATCAGAGATAAAAAACGCATTATCTGGGATTGCTTATGGGTTATATGGTTAAATCCCAATATCTCAAAACGCAGAAATTCCATTTCCTACTGTGGTCGTCTTGCTCTAAGCTGTTTTCAGGGGAGATCCAAACTGAAGTCTTGAAAGTTTATTAAAATAATATTATAAAAATGGTAATTATTATAATATTATAATTAATAATTCCATTTATATTTTACACTATAATACACAGCATAAAAAAAAAAAAAAAAAAAAAAAAAACCATAAAATTCAAAAGTCATTTAATATATTTCTGAATCATGTTACCTCTCCCCCCAAGTACAAGTTGAAGATGCCCCATACGCTTATTTTCGTATTATTGCAAGGTTAAGGCCGCTTCTGCTTACATTGTGTGTGTAATAGAATAAGGAACTCACTACTATTGATAATATCGTGTTTAAATTAAAATATTCGTTTATGAACTTTAAATATGAACAATCGAATATTATAAAGGCTTTACTCACAAGGTAAAATACTAACAAGATCCAAAACAACGGCGATTAAAAGCGATAAAATAAAATAAAATCACAGTCCACGTGCTCACTGGGACAAGACTCCTTACACTTACTGGTCAGTATTACCATCTGATGAGACATAAAATTGGAAGGAACAAACTCGCATCTTCCCCGAATTACCTTATATATATTATAGATATATATACATATATAGTGAGTAGAAAAAATGAAATTTAGAATGTAGTAAGTGGTATGATAATTTTTAATTATAAAACATGAATATCTTTCTTTCTAAAACTTAGTATATTGTGGCCATCACAAGATTTTCTTGTATATATTTCTATATAAATTCACGCAATACGTATTATAAAATACCATAAACGCGATTTTCATCACAAAGAAATATAAAATTAAATGTTCAAAGAAAATTAATTTTATGCAATGCAGACGATATTTTAGAAAATGCACATTTTTTATTTATTAATATTTATTTATTTATTTATTTTGTTAAAAAAGAAAAATGATAATGTTGTTTTAAATTATCACATTTCATTTGTTCAACTATTCATTTTAAAGGTATCGAGGAGTTCTTTTGGAAGATACACATATCGAAAATTTCAACCCTCCGTCGGGTTACTTTAACCCCAGCCTCTACGATATATATATATATATATATATATATATATAGGTTAACTATTACTATTATATATATATATATCTATATATCTATCTATATATAAAAATTTAATTTCCCTTTGAAAAATCAACAATTATTCTCATTATGTACATTTACATGAAATTTTGTTCTTCCATATTATTATTATTATTATTATTATTTTTAATGGGATAACTGCACCACCTTTTGATCGATTGGTCAGCACCAGTTTAGGCCTAAGTCTAACTAAATACCAAATTTGGTTAAATTTTGTTCATTGATTCGTCAGATACAGCGTGCGTAAAATTTTTGTGATACACACATAGACAAAAAGACAAATATTTTTTTTAAATAGTCAGATCGAGTTCAGATCATCTCAAAATACGTAAAACTATCGAAAACAAAAGTTCAATTTTTTTCATGAAACCAGAGTGTGTGTGTGTGTGTGTGTGTGTTGTGTAGAGAGAGAGAGCGAAGAAAGTAAAATTGCTAAACTAAAGCAGGGCGCGGTATTTAGTTTGGAATGAAATTTTTAAAGATTATTGTGCATTTCTCAAAACTGTATACTCATTGTCCCTGGCGTCACGGAAAAACTTGCCATTCTAAGTATATATCCCTTATAGTACTGAAGATATATATTACAGATTTCACTAGACTCCAGCATTGTACGCAGTGGCGGATCCAGAACTTGACTTTTTTTTTTTTTTTTTGGGGGGGGGGGAGGCTAAGATTTTTCAAAGTGTTATTCTAGACCAATAAAAAATTTACAATTGTAATATTCAATTGTGAATTTACAATTGCAATATTCAATTGTGAATGTCAGTGTTTTGGGGGGGAGGACTTCAGCCCCCTAGCCCCCCCCCCCTTAAATCCGCCACTGATTGTACAAAGTATTTCATACTTCAATTTAAGATTTAAACTAACAGAAAAGAAAAGGAAAGATATTTCAGTCGTAGGAGTTGTTAAATTAGTTTCAAAAATTTATTCAAAATCCATCTATTTTCATAGCGCAGTAGACATGCCATAGAAATATAATGTCGCTCTGTCAAATGTCAGAACACATTTCAGGTGAACTGAAGTTATGCGGAAACGTATTATTCTCCTTGCAAGGCGTTTTCCCGTAGAATCCTACGTAGTTCAAGGTTGACTATCCTTCCTATGGGTGGATACTTATGTATTGCCGGGCAAGAGACAAGAACAATTTGAAATGTTGACCTTTCCATATTCGTTGTTTAATGTGCTCACTTAGAAAACACTCTTAAAAAATCGAAAGCAACAAAAAATGCTTTCGAGTTTCAATACCTGCAAACGATCGAAGATTAGCAATATTTTTCTATCATTAAAATTGCTAAAGCCTTAAAATATATTCATGTATTTTAGAAATTTCAGCTGATCACTTGAAAAATTATTTCTAAAACAATCTTATCCATTTTTTTCCCCTAGTGTAAACACGGGCTAGGATCCCATAGAAAGGGCACAAAGATTGATATTACACCAGTCCTAGGACTCTCATGTTGTTAATAGGCCTTAATCCCAGACACTAACACCAACACTATTTTTTTTTTTTTAATCATTCCTGAAATGTGATATAACAATTTTTTAAATAAAACCAATTATGAAGAAAAAGAAAAAGGAGAAGGCTTTTTATTCCGGAACTGTAGTATGCTCTTTTTTTTTTTTTTTTTTTTTTTTTAAATAAATTATTTAAACTAGTAAAATGGAATGAATAAAAAAGATATATGTTCATTATGTTCAAAATTATTGAAGCAAAAAGTTCGTGAACTTCTCGAAATGAGTTTTTTGATTAGGGTGTCTAAAAAGTGCAGTTTACTTTTTAAGTACTTTATTTTGTCTTACAATTAAATGTGTATCAATTGCCCAATTTTTTAATCATCCTACATTGATTAATCATTTAATATCCCCTAAAATACAAACGAGGTTCATATATTCATATTCAATTGCACATATATTGCTTTTCTTGCACATCTTTTTTTTTTTTTTTTCTTTTGTTACGTACAAAATAAACCGTGAAAGATTTGATTATTTAAAATAGCAAAAACAGTATGTGTTACAGAGTAGTAAACAGTATGTGTAAGCAGTACGTATAATCATAACCATAGTAAACTGTATGTGTTTATATACTTTTTATCTATCTTTCAGCATCCTTTAAAAAATAAATCAAGGCGATTTTACATCATAACGAGCGTAAATCGAGACTTCCATTTGCCGAATCAACGAATGAATCTGCAAACATTTCTTTTTAATGTAATACATGTTTTGCAGAATCAGATCACTTATATATCTATTTTAAGTTGATCGTGACTTTCACTGAGCTCTTTACCTCACACAAAACCCTCTTTAGATGTTATAGTAATGTAATACGCAATTTTTCTCCGAGTCGTTATAAATCTACCTTGGTAATTTATCGTCACTTCTAGGTAATTCTTATTCTTGATGGTTGATTTAATCTATTGTAATATTCAGATGATTAATCACTTTCTTTACTGAAAGGAACAGGTAAATATTGGCGTGGCTTCTATTAATTGATAGTTTCACATCTGATACGCATTGATATTTTCCGCTCTTGAATATAAATTGGAAAGTGAAAGTAAAGAAACAAGACGAACAGAAATCTGAAAAAATAAGTTTTATATTGCTGTTTGTTTTACTCTCAGAATGAAATTTTTACTGGAGATCGTGTATTTTCAGCACATTTTTTTATTTGTTTAGGCAGAGGGTTTGTAAAGTTTGTATTCTTGTAAGAATTTTGATTTTTTTTTTTTTTTTTTCAAACAAAATCCTGTTTTATTGTTTTATGTACTTATTTAATCTTATTATTTATTATTAAATATACTTTTTTTATGGTAATATATTTCAGGAGAAAAAGACATAAAGAGAGGGGAAGACTTGAAAAAAAAAAAGTAGTAAAACAGAAAAAGAAAGATGAGAAACAATAGAAAAAAAAGTTACAATTAAAAAGCTAAGGTAAAAAAAAAATTATATATATACATATATATATATAAATTCTTATGTGTTTAAATACTGATAAGTTCTACGAAGACCAATTAAAAATTTTATATACGAGTAAGTTCAGTTGGAAATATAAGGGTAATTGTTGGTAATCTACGCAAACCGTTTGGATTTTCTTTTTGCTTTAATATGCTTTTGTAATAGGATCAACATCTTAAACTTACCAAGAGATCTTATACGCTCATGAAATTCAGTTGGTTGTCAAAGTGATTGAAAAGGTGCCACGAGTTTCTGTACCGGTAAAAATTCGCCCCGACAAAACAAATAAACTGATAATGTCAAAGAGAGTTGTTGATCAATCCGAGATCTACTTTCCCGAAGTCCCCTTGCAACAATTCCGAATATTGGACAGGATACAGCAGAGCCATGGTAGTACCTTCATGAGCAGAACCATGAAGTTACATATCTCTTTATAGGTTCGTGAGCAGAACTTGAACTAGATACTAGAAGGAGTGAAAACTGAGTCATCTGCTTTGATCGCATCAAAGTAAAGTTCTAGCTCAGAGGGAATGACTTCTTTCAGCTGCTATTTTATGTATGAATAATAACCCACTCTTAGCTTAAAAACCTTTCTAAGTATAATGATTAATTTTGAGAATTTCTTTATCTTTCTTCAGAATGATAGATTTGGTAATTACATTTACAAGACAAATTTGTATTTCTCGCTTTTGATTCGTTCTCTAGTGCTTAAATAACATCTTGGTTAAAACTGAAAAATTATATTATCTTCCTACATTCTACTTACAAATCCAATGATCAAGAAAACACGATACATGAATGTAAAATGGTAATGAGGAAAAACTAGTTGGCATAGGTGGACTCTGCTCAGTTCCCCATCATATGTATGTTCTCATAAATTTCTTGTATGGGACATATTATATTCATGTTAAGAGAAATCAATTTGACCAAACGCTTGACACAGTGACAGAACGAAATCCTCGCTTAATAGGATACCCACCATTCAGTTCGATATATTTATCTTATTCTAATCTATTAATTTATTTTATTGGGATCAATTTCGTAGTTTATTTTCATGCTACTATTTCCAATGCAACAATCCCAAAAATGCATATTTATATGAAGTGTCGCCCCATTTTGCTATGTAGATAAAATCTTAAATTTCGAATAACTTACGAAATTTTCCTATTAGAATATTTGTAGTCAATCATGTTCATACAAGTATCATAAAGTTATTTTGAAATTGTCTGATATATTTATGATCCTCAAAATGGACGTTTATGCTCGATTTTGCCTTATTCTGCCATTTTAAGTAAATCGTAAATTCCAAATAACTTACGAATTTTTTTAATTGGAAAATTCATACTCAATGGTATTCATTTCAGAATCCTAAATAGTACTTCAAAAGTAGTCTGACATCTTTATGATGAAAATATCCCTCAAAATTGACGTTTATGTGAAATTTTGTCCTATTCTGCCATGTTAAGAAATTCGTAAATATCCAATAACTTGCGAAATTTTTAAAGTAGCATGTTTATAGTAACTGGTGTTCATTCCAGCATCAAAACTACTGATATTTTAAAATTGGTCTGACATTTTTACAGCAAACATTATTTATTTAATACAAGTTTAAGTGAAATTTTGCCCTATTCTCCCATGTTAAGAAAATCGTAAATTTCAAATAACTTACGAAGTTTTTTAATTAGAATGTTGCAATTTAATAGTGTTCTTGCCAGTGTCGAAAGTAATATTTTAAAACTGATTTGACCTCTCTGCGACAATTTGTTCTTGAGATATCGTGTACACAGACTAACATACTAACGGACTAACGGACTAACACACTAACAGACACCCTACAGACATACACGATACAAATTTTGTCATTTTCGGATTCCTCACTCCTGAAAACGTGTGAAAAAGTAAAAAAACCGAGGTCGAAAATTTTCATGATTGCCTAAGTTCCCCATACCTATAGTGTGATGTAGAACTAAAAGAGGATTTTATTTGAAGAAAGACAAGATTGTACGAAATAATTTTGTTTGTTTATCGCTTTTAACTATATAAATAGATTTTATTTTGTTATCTCAACAATGAGGTTTCAACATACATAACTGTTTATTTATTCACTTTTAAAGCTAATTGACAAAGATAAATTCTCAACAATACTTTTAGTGTAGGCTTTAAAAAATATTTTGATGTCTAATGTTGGAATATTGAAGAAGCATCAAATAGCTGAGATATGCGTACATATGTAATCTACAAGTGTATGAATTGGAAAAAATCCTTTGGTAAGCTCCTTTGGTAACCCTTTGGTAATCCTTTGATAACAGTTAACCCATAGTATACTCGAAAGGACACATTTCAAAATGAATATACATTATAATGCAACTTGCTTCACTCGCATAGATTATATTTCAGAAATATTTCCCAGAGTTCCAGATGTTACATAGGGCGGTGTTTTAAAGTTCAAGGAAAATGATATTGTTAAAACTTAGTGAAATGTAGACACTCCGGTCACTGGCCTAACCTTCGTGAATAAAATTTACTGATAATAATACTAAATTTCACCATATAGTTTAAGTTCTCAAATTCTCATGAGAAGAATTTAAATTTTTCTTCTTCTCTATTGTTCTGTCATTTAAAACTTTTTGACTTTTCCATTTGAAATTCACTTCCGCCAGTGAGTCACCAAGTTTTAACCAGAATGTACCAAATAACCTTTATTGAAATCTATTCTTAAAATCTTTGAATTTTATTTGTTTATATCTTTCTTTACTCTTTTTTCACGTGAAAAATACTAATTTTATCTCAGACAAAAAAAAAAATAAAAAAAAAATGTAGCGTTATTGTAAAATTGTAATCGCATTTTCAAGTATCGGCCATTACTTTGATGCTTTACTTTACGTCCAATATTCTTATATTTAGGGGCGCCTACAACTCTATTCATACACATACTCACACACATACCATAATGTGGAATTTTTAAAATGCATAGTGTCACAAAAATTATCTTAATAAAGACTATATCCTTTGGATTTCCATGGATTCAGTACTTTGGCATTTATCGTGATCAAAAATTTTCCATTAAAGATGTATAAACTAAAAGTGGTCTTTTAAAAAAGCAAGATACAGTGAGTTGAACTTTTATTTAATTTAATATAGTATTACATTTACATTAAACTGTAAGATTAATGTAAATATTTAATACACTGTTAAAAATGGTTTCTTTAAAATAAGCTAAATTGTCTCAAAATAGCTCCGAAATTGAAAACCCATGTACTCATTTTTGAGTGTATTGACATGTCAGACATAGGGATATTGGAATTCTTATTGGTCTTTTTATTAAAATCACAATCAACTGATTGGTAGAAAATCATATTTTTTTAATGAAATTTTTATTTTTCCGACTGAGTGAAAATAATGCCTGGACCGGGAGTCGAACCCCGGATCTTTGACTTACAATTGGCTCTACCAATTGAGCTGTCCAGGCCGACAACCGGTCAGCATTACTCACTCAGACAACCTTTTGGCAGAAAACATCTGGTCTATCATTTAGATAGCTCAACAGAAATAAGCCGCAAGTAAAGGAAAACACCATTAAATAATGGGGTAAAGAAATACAATTTTTTATTAAAATCACAATCAACTGATTTGAAGAAAATCATATTTTTTTAATGGATTTTTTATTTTTCCGACTGAGTGAAAATAATGCCTAGACCGGGAGTCGAACCCCGGATCTTTGACTTACAAGGTCAAGGCTCTACCAATTGAGCTATCCAGGCCGACATTGTCGGCCTGGGTAGCTGACTGGATATGTGAAATTTTGCGGCCTGGATATGTGAAATTTTGCTCTATTCTGCCATGTTAAGAAATTCATAAATTTCCAGTAACTTACGAAATTTTTATATTGGAAAATTCATAGTCATTAATATTCATGCCAGTGTCATAAATAATATTTCAAAAGTAGTCTGACATCTTTACGATGAAAATATCTCTCAAAATTGACGTTTATGTGAAATTTTGCCCTATACTGCCATGTTAAGAAATTCGTAAATATCCAATAACATGCGAAATTTTCAAAGTAGCATATTTATAGTTACCGATGTTCATTCCGGCATCAAAACTGATATTTCAAAACTGGTCTGATATTTTTACAGTAAAAAGTTTCCATTTAATGCACGTTTAAGTGAATTTTTGTCCTATTCTCCCATGTTAAGGAAATCGTAAATTTCTAATAACTTACGAAGATTTTTAATTCGAATGTTGCAAATGAATAGGGTTCTTGCCAGTGTCGAAAGTAATATTTTAAAACTGATCTGGACCTCTGTGCGACAATTTGTTCGGGAGATATCGTGTACACAGACTAACAAACTAATGGACTAACACACTAACACACTAACAGACACCCTACAGGCAGACACCATACAAATTTTGTCATTTTCGGATTCCTCACACCTGAAAACGTGTAAAAAAGTCAAAAAACCGAGATCGAAAATTTTCACGATTACCTAAGTTCCCCATACCTATAGTATGATGGGGAACTAAAAAAAAAAAAAGCTAGTTGACATAGGTGGACTCTGCTCAGTTCCCCATCATATTTATGTTCTCATAAATTTCAAGTGCAAAACATATTATAGTCATATTAAAAGAAATGAATTTGACCAAAGTTTGATACAGTGACAGAATGAAATCCCCGCCTAATAGGCTAGTCACAGTTCACTTCGATATATTTATCTTATTCTAATCTATTAATTTATTTTATCAGGGTCAATTCCGTTGTTTAGTTTTCATGCTACTATTTCCAATGCAATAATTCTCAAAATTCATATTTATATGAAAAATTTATAATTTCGCTATGTTGGTAAAATCGTAAATTACGGAATAATTTACGAAATTTTCCTATTAGAATATTTGTATTCAATCATGTTCAAACAAATATCATAAATGTAATTTTGAAGTTGTCTAATGTATTTATGATCCTCAAAATGGAAATTTATGCTCAATTTTGCCTTATTCTGACATGTTAAGTAAGACGTAAATTCCAAATAACTTACGAATTTTTTAAATTGGAAAAATCATAGTCTATGATATTCATGCCAGTATCCTAAATAATATTTCGAAAGTGGTTTGACATCTTTACGATGAAAATATCCCTCAAGATTGACGTTTATGTGAATTTTTGCTCTATTCTGCCATGTTAAGAAATTCGTAAATTTCCAATAACATGCGAAATTTTCAGAGTAGCATATTTATAGTTACCGATGTTCATTCCGGCATCAAAACTGATATTTTAAAACTGGTCTGACATTTTTACAGTAAAACGTTTCCATTTAATGCACGTTTAAGTGAATTTATGTCCTATTTTCCCATGTTAAGAAAACCGTAAATTTCTAATAACTTACGAAGTTTTTAAATTCGAATGTTGCAAATGAATAGGGTTCCTGCCAGTGTCGAAGGTAATATTTTAAAACTAATCTGACCTCTCTGCGACAATTTGTTCTTGAGATATCGTGTACACAGACTAACAAACTAACGGACTAACGAACTAAAACACTAACAGACACCCTACAGACAGACACCATAGAATTTTTGTCATTTTCGGATTCCTCACACCTGAAAACGTGTAAAAAAGTCAAAAAACCGAGGTCGAAAATTTTCACGATTACCTAAGTTCCCCATACCTATAGTATGATGGGGAACTAAAAAGTACTTAACTGAACAATATTATATTGAAATAAAATAATAAATAGCAGCTTAATAAAGTTGAAAGTTATGTTAAGAAACAAGTCCTCTTTATCACATTTATTTCCCAATCAGTATTATCTAAAGACATACCAACAAAATATAACTTAAAAAAAAAAAAAAAAAAATCCATTTTAGTTTATTTTTATTTAAAAATAACGCAATTTATCATATTCGCTATATTTGTACTGAAACATAACTTGTTATGACAGTTATATATTTGCATGCTTTCCTTAGAAATAGAATTCTACGTTTTATGAATGGTACAAAATACACCTTTTTAGAACGTTTTTAAGGTGACAGACTGTTTTTAAAAATGAAAAAATGAAGAAATTTTCGGTTAGCTTTCAGAATTAAAAAAAAAAAAAAAGAATGAATGCATGTAAAAACAAAGTTTCTTTTGCGTTAACTAGTATGACATTACTCTACTGATTAAAGATATTATTTTGGTTTACTTTAAAATGGAAAATTATTTTATTGCAGATTATTTTTGAAAAATTTCAAAGGTGCTTTCTCACTGCGCACAGGGTATCTCAATTACAATTTCCTTCATCCTTATAATTTTTACATTTAGTGAAAGAAAACATTCTAGTTAAGAATCTGAATTAAAAGGTTATAATTATTTTAATAATATGGAGCTTAATTAATAATTAAATTTAAAAAATGAAATTACTATTAAACTTTTCATATTTCCACAATCATATATATATATTTTTTCTATTGAACAGAACTTCTTATTTTTTGTTCATTTTATTCATTATGTCAAAATATATGGTTGAGAAAAACTTTAAGCTCATACCTCAATTAATTTTTTGAAATATCATGCGCGCAATAAGAAAGCACCCTTGAATAATAATAATTAAAAAAAAAAAATCTGCAATAAAATAACATTTAAAAATTTTTTGATTCTAAAGTAAACCAAAATAATATTTTTAACCAATAGAATAATGTCATACTAGTTAACACACACATATATATATAAATGATAGATATCTTAATAAAATTTCACCTCAATATTGTAGCATTTAATAGATACATGTCAATACCAACAAAAGAAAAATAAAACTGATTGTAACACATTGCTAAAACTATCACAGAAATGTTGCGATACATGTTAAGATCCAATAAGAGACAAAAACAATTTAAATTACTTATGCCCACTTGAGTAAGAAAGGACCATTAATCATAATGACGGAGAAAATAAATAAAATACCTTAGAAATAATAATTGGAATAAAAAATGGATTAATAATTCGAATAAAAAATGCTTAAAAATAGAAGTATTATCTCATCAGGGAGTATGTACTTCATAAAGCTGTGAAAGCTGCAACGATTTCGTAAAAAAATAGAGCTAACAATAGCAAATATATATTGTTCTTGCCCGATCGAGCAGCAAAACCATTTTGAATGAGAAATGAAATAAAATATTAAATCAAATCATCAAGGAAACCAGAGAGAAAAATAGAAAAAATCGAAGTAACCACATGTAAAGCTTTCAACACAACATAGAGAATATATATATATATATATATATATATATACACATTTATTTATATATATATTTTTTTTTCTTTGTACGGACGTTCATATACATATAAACTCTGAAATTGGTCGAAAATTTCTTCATTTTCCCATTTTTAAAAGTAGGCTGTCCCCTCAATCTAATACCATATTTGAACGTCAAATAGAATATTCTTTTGCACGAAACACGGTGTTTGAAAGATTGTAACTACTGTTAGGCGTTCAACGAATGTACCGATGTTCCTAGGGCAGGAAGTCTATTCCTATTAATACGCCTGGCGGCGGAATTTGCTGAAGATTCTCAACAATTCTGTGCTAGAATAAATAGAAAATACCATTCGGTTCCTTTTGAAGACAGAGATTCAAAACTTCAGAAATCCTAAGCTTCAATTTCTCGCCAAATTTGTTCACCAAGGCACAAAATTCATCCCTAAGTCGCCAAGGTTTTCTCCAAGGCCGACCGCAATGGTATTGAATAGACTGTCATTTCTTTCCATTTTGACTGTAAAACTACTTTTACTGCAACAGGACATTTGATGCAAGAAAGAATTTGATACGTTGCAGCAATATATATAAATAAATATGAATTAAAATTTATAAATTGAATTTAATAATTTTACTAATTAATTCTTCGTATTCAGTAGTATAGCAAACTGCCAGTATTATAGAATATATATTGTGTAGCATAATAAGTACAAAACTTTTAATAAACACCATAAAATGCAATAAACTCGCAACAAGTGTTTTGGGATGAAAGAACACACGACCCTTCGTCAAGCGAACAAAGTAGGCATGAGTGCTACAATCAAAGTGGTAACGCACAAAATCATTTAAAGTGAAGAGCAAAATTACATAAAGATGAATGTAAATATAAATAATGATGTGGCCAGAATTGTCAAATAAAAGAAGAAAATAAATAAATAAGATTAAAAAATGTATCAAAATCTACAAATATTAAAAGTATCAAAATTAAATGAAAATCGGAGTTACATAAGTAATTTCGAAGCATGAGACAAAAATAGAGTGGAAGGAATATCATTAGCAAGATTTTCCAAATTTTTAAATATGTAAAAAGCTTCATGGATATCCAAATGGGAAGAGGAGACAAGAGATGAAATTATGTTAGTTTTAGAAAAATCAAAACTATGAGCCCATGCAAATTATGTTAGTTTTAAAAAAACCAAAACCATGAGCTCAGCAGTGGGAAGCAATAGAAGGTTTGGAAATATCTTCATTAAGAACATTCCGATGGTGTTTATTTATTCTATATTTCAAACGCCTCCTAGTTTGACCAATATAACCTAAATTGCCCGATTAACACGGGATTAAATAAATGCCAGATCGGTTTCCAGTAGGAATGGGATCTTTAAGAGAAGATAATTTAACTTTGTTGACGGGTTTGTAAATGACTTTAAAACCAAATGGGGAAAGAATTTTAGAAATTTTAACCCTAGCGTCAATGACCAGGTACCCGGGTACCTTTTTGCGTGAATCATCGTAATTTTAGTCATTTCTAATTAAGACTCGGCAAAATCGCTTTTAATCCTCGTTATTTACATGAATCTGAACTGAAACATACAATTGTAACCTTTTTTGGGAAATTTTATTATTGGGTTTTTTTGCATTAAACTTTCTTATACGATTACTCAATATCCAGGTACCCAGGTACCCATTATTGTTTCTCATCTACATGTAAAATCTATCTGATTTTTATTATGAAAAATATAATAAAGCATAATAATAATTATTTATAATAATAATAATAATAATAATAATAATAATTATTATTATTATTATTAGTAGTAGTAGTAGTAGTAATATCTTGACAAATAAAATTACAGAAAAAAAAATAGTTTTCAACACATATTATTATTCTTTATTACTATTATTATCCGGAAAAATATAATTACTGATAAAAATTAAGTGTCAACTCATGATTTACATTGGGATATTGTAATAGAATGTTCATCACAAACTGGATTTCCGCACGTTTTACACGATTTTCTCGTTTTTCTGCGAAGTTTTTTCGGAGCAAAAAGACATGCTTGGCAAACTCCAACAACTGGCTTTCTACCTGTTGAATCACGTGCCTGAGAATCTGTAGTAGTACTGGAGCTGGACGGCATCTCTACTCGGTTTGAGGTTTACAAAATGCTTTCTACTCCTGATCTGGTTGGAAAATGTCGCATGCTCTGAATATTTGTTGACCGTTTCTGAATTGTTGGAAGACATAAGCTTTCACCTAACTGACGCAAAAATAAACGGCGGTCGTTTTTTTTTATGGCTGCGCATATCGACATTAGCTATATATATAATATAAGCAGCTAGAGCAGATATGTCCAAAATGTTGAAAAAAGTGCAAGTGGCCATCTTTTCGTTTGTCTCTGAGATGTATACTTTCGAAGCATCTGATCCATCATGTCAACACCAGACTTTGTTTTGTTGTAAAACGTAATGATTTCTGGCTTTTGGCAGGCCCCAGAGGTGCTTCTATCATGATGTAAAGTAGAAAGTAATAGTAGAGTATATAGAGTAATTATATAGTAGAGTATATATATATATATATATATATATACATATATACATATATATATATAAGCGAAGTGATTGCAATAGGCCGATTTCTATCGAAATCAACCTAAAATAATAAAATAGCATTTAATTTTTAGTTGATATAGAAATTTAAGTCTAAAAATTACGAAAATACATTACATTGCATACTGCCTTGCAGATAATTCTTCCATTTCTTCTTAGTAAAGTTGTGATAAAACGTAATTACTTATTCATTATGAAACACCAAAAACCTGCAATCAATTGTAATGACAATACTAAGAAAACTGTCCGTTTCTTGCACACAAACTAAAATGAAACGCGCGTAAAACGTGGGGAAAATAACGAGCCTTTTTGTTCTTTCAGTAAAATCAGGGTAGATACATTTCACAAGGAGGGCGATAATAAAGAACGCTTCCATTTACATATAAGGGGTGTAGAAGGAAAACTGATTTCCTCTTTACTCTTTCGAAATTCGATGCGAGTACCGCGGTACCCGGCCATTGAGAGTAAGGGAAACGTTTGGTCATTGACGCTAGGGTTAAAAGAAATTGGTGAATAAACAGGTAAAACAACTGGTATGAGACTGCGATCGTTCAATTTGGGAGCAGAACGTTTAGGATACTTGAATTTATATAGAGCTTTATCGATGATAGAGGGATTATAGCCACGAGAAAGAGCAAGTGATTTTAAATAATTAATTTCTTTCAAAAGACTAGACGGATCAGAACAACTGTGTAAGGCCCGAAAAACGTAAGTATAGAAAAGAGACATTTTCTGTTGAAGGGAGTGGTCAGAGAGAGCATGCGGCGGAAGAGAGACAGTGAATGATCTTCTAAAGACAGTGGTTGAGAACCAGTCCTTGTCTTTAGACACAAAAGCGTCAAAAAAAAAAAAAAAAAAAGCCAAAGAGCAATCTTCTTCAATCTCAAAAGTGAATTGAATACATGGGTCAATCGAATTGACCAAAGAAAGTAAACTGGAAAAATCGACATCAAAGGGGACAAGAACGAAAGTGTCATCAACATGCCTAAACCAGTGAGGAAATTTAATTTATTTTCTCACTGGTAATTCCTCACTGGATATAAATTTCCTCACTAGTCTAGGTATGTTGAGGACACTTTCGCTCTTGTCCCCTCTGATGTCGATTTTTCCAGTTTACTTTCTTTGGTCAATTGACCCATGCATTCAATTCACTTTTGAGATTGAAGAGAATTGCTCTTTGTCTTTTCTTGACAATTTTGTGTCTAAAGAGAAGGATCGGTTTTCATCTCAACCACTGTCTTTAGAAGACCATTCACTGCCTCTCTTCCGCCGCCTGCTCTCTCTGACCACTCCCTTCAACAGAAAATGTCTCTTTTCTATACTTACGTTTTTCGGGCCTTACACATTTGTTCTGATCCGTCTAGTCTTTTGAAAGAAATTAATTATTTAAAATCACTTGCTCTTTCTCGTGGCTATAATCCCTCTATTATCGATAAAGCTCTATATAAATTCAAGTATCCTAAACGTTCTGCTTCCAAATTGAACGATCGCAGTCTCATACCTGTTGTTTTACCTGTTTATTCACCACTTTATTTTTAAATTTCTAAAATTCTTCCCCCATTTGGTTTTAAAGTCATTTACAAACCCGTCAACAAAATTAAATTGTCTTCTCTTAAAGATCCCATTCCGACTAAAAACCAATCTGGCATTTATTTAATATCGTGTTCGTCGTGCAATTTAGGTTATATTGGTTAAACTAGCTGCTGGGCTCATGGTCATCGTTTTGATTTTTCTAAAACTAACATAATTTCATTTCTTGTCTCCTCTTCCCATTTGGATATCCATGAAGCTTTTTACATATTTAAAAATTTGAAAAATCTTGTTAATGATATTCTTCCACTCCGTTCTTGTCTGATGCTTGAAAATTACTCACATAACTCCGATTTTCATTTAATTTTGATACTTTAAAGACTTGTAGATATTGTTATATTTTTTAAACTTATTTATTTATTTATTTTCTTCTTTTATTTGATAATTCTGCTCATACCAATATTTATATTTACATTCATCTTTATATTTTTTTGCTCTTCGCTGTGAACGATTTTGTGCATTGCCACTTCAATTGCAGCACTCGTGCCTAGTTTGTTCGCCTGAAGAAGGATCGTGTGTTCTTTCGACTCGAAACAATTGTTGCTAATTTATTGCATTTTATGGTGTTTATTCAAAGTTTTGTACTCATTACTTTAAAACGCCAGTTCATTGGTGTTTTCTTATTATTATTGTGTAACACAGTTTGAATTTAGAATCAAATGCGGTTATTTAATTGGAAAGTTATTGAAAAATTAAAGTTTAGATACTGATTTAAAAGCAAAACAGAAATGTTCTCAAAACAACGAGTTTAATTAAATCGTCAACAATAGGTAAAAGAATTCTGAAAATAAATCAAGTACTAAAAAGGGTAAAATACTATGTCACTAAAAGAATATACAGCTAATTCCATGTAACTCATAAGTATTTGTGCTAAATTTGATGTCAATTGGTTGATCATATAACGCATCAGAATTCTTTTATGTGATCCTGTAGATTATTTAAGTTTATGTGCACCTTTTTCCACATATCACAATCTCTTAAGTATTTTAATATCATGTAAATTTTATTTTGTTTAATGCAATGTAAAATACGTGAAATTTTTTTTTTATTCACAAACCAAAGTGATGTGACATAAGTTTGTTCATACGGACGGACAACAAACGCGATATACATAAAAAACTATACAGCTATTTAAAATATTTAAAAACCTTCACGTCTCATATATAATTATATTAAGCTTTAATCACATCAAAACCGAGACAATATGCACTAAAAATATACAATTGAAAACAATAAAATACACAAAACATAAATTTAAACGTTTCGAGCCTTTTACAGGCTCCTCATCAGTAAAACATCAAAAAGTAATTTGTTGAGTAGAACAAGAGAACTCCTTTACACTGTACTCTGTTAAAGGAGTTCTCTTGTTCTACTCAACAAATTACTTTTTGATATTTTACTGATGAGGAGCCTGTAAAAGGCTCGAAACGTTTAAATTTATGTTTTGTGTATTTTAATGTTTTAACTTGTTTATTTTTAGTGTATATTGTCTCGGTTTTGATGTGATTAAAGTTTAATATTAAGCTATTTCTGTATAGCTCAAAAATATTTGTACTGATTTGAAGGCAATCAGATTGTTCTTGTTATAGCTATATAGACGTACACACAGACACCAAAAATATCTAGACGAGGACTCCACCAATTTTTCGCTATTATATTGGCTATATTATGTATATACTAGTATATACTACTGTATACACACAAAACAGTGTATTTAATTTTAGTACCGCTAAAAAAAGAAAAAAAAAAAAAATGGCAAAATTTGAAATGCTGTTCGAGCTAATTCCAGATATAACACTAATGTATCCAGATTCTTTTGTGTGGTTCTATACATGATAAATAAATGCTTTACATATCCTATTCCATAGAAGACATTGTAAAAATATTCTTATGTGTGTATAAAAACCATATTTTTATTTCGTTTTGTTTAATGCAGTCTATAGATGTTAAAAACTGAATTTCGGGTTTAGGGAACCTCATAATGTGTAAATATAGCAGAAACATAATTTCGAAATTTTTACTCAAAAACAAAACTTTTTCTCTTCATAAATAAATAAATTCATTGTTCCATACATAAATAAATAAACACTTAAATTTGTTAAATTTGAGCGGGTTTAATCGCGTTTAGGTCGTCGCGTAATTGGCGACGGTCTGAAATTCACTCTTAGGGATAGTCCGGAGACATGCCATCACATTTTTTTTTTTTTTTTTTTTTTTTTCTGAGTGAATTTCTCCGCCGCTTCGGTATTCCCAAGATATACTATTTTTACGGTACATGTAGGACACTGCTGCCACGACGGATTTTGCGTGCACCAGGAATAATCAATTTGTTTATACCTACCGCCCACTTTTGTATGTTTGTTAGTAGTGAAATTTTCTAACCGGCCATTGATTCCACAAAAACAGTGACTTATAAAGTAGGAAAGAAAATTTATTTTATAAATTTTATAAAACTAAGTAATAACAAGTTAAAGCATAAAATAATAAAGCATATTTTCATTTCAATGTTTTTCAAAGTAAATTAAATATAAAAAAATTAAAACTCTTCAGCATCGGACAAAAACCTTACTGCCTACCATAAAAGCTGAAATGCCCACTAGTGGGCTTTAGGGAACGATTTGACTAACACTGGTGTACACGATGATCTTTGACTGGCTCGAATATGAAACGCGTAATCCTTCCCCTCCGATTACCCACTAGACGCTCCTGCCACAAATTTGTTTCCGAAAATAGGTAGTTTAAATATAAAGATGTCATTAAATTCAGAATGTACAGCTAAGTGTACAATTACACCAACTTTTTAACCACTATAAATAGTATTAAAAGAAAAAAGAAATATATATATATATATATATATATATATTGATAAATTTTATATGGGTATTTACAATACAAAAAGAATCTGCATTTCTTATTAAAAAAAAAAAAAAAAAAAAAAAAAGAAAGTGTACTGCTCCTGTAACCGTCAGCATTGTCCTTGAACAAGGTCTTGTCGTGACTGTCCATACAAATGACCTTGTGTCCGCACACTGCCATCAAATGTGTCTGCCTAATTTTCTTAAGTTTTTTTGTTCTTCTTGCACGGTCCATCTGCACATCCTAACGGATAGAGGGACTTCTACGAATTTACCACACGATATATGTGGCCTTGATACTAATGAAGAGGCGGACATTCTGTAATTATCGTCTCAGTAGCATTTACACGGGTGTTTTGGTGATCTTTAAAATAGCCCTAATCTGGCATTGAACTTATAGACAATGGAACTAAAACATTGTTTACTCTCTAAGTCGTAATTAGTGTATAAATTTGGAGAACATGAAATTGTTGGACATGAAATGTACGTTAGGAAATTATTTAACACTTGTTATGAAATGCAACAGGGAAATTAGGTCTGAAAATTAAAATTTTAAATTATTCTTTAGTGGATTGTAGATTCTTTTAGCTTACTCCCCCCCCCCTTTCCCCAAATGTCACAATTAATTACCAAAATAATTTTTTTTTTCTTCCTAGTATTTAAAGAAATGTTTTAAAATCGAATGATTTTTATGAAGGGTCTGTTTTACGTAAGCCTATTTTTGCACCCTTTATTTGATGTATTATGAAATAAACGAAAAATGTACTTCAGATGCAGTTAGTTTTTTAGTTACTTAAGAGTGATTTTTAAAGATATAAGCAATAGAAATTCTCCCTGTCACCTTATAATTGCAGATAATGAGAATTTAGTGAGGTGACACACTTCAGTGTACCATAGGTACGTAAAGGTCTAAAAAGAGATCAAAACCTTGAAAAAATGCACACGATTATGAATTTCTTATGTGCTTTATATTTTTTTTCATAAAACTGGTGGTAGATTCTAGATGTGATATATAAATTAATTTTAACATACATGAAGATCGTAAAAATGCCAATCAAAAACAGCGATAGCACTCTAGAAATTCTTTTCTTGGAGTAAAGCATCTACATGTAGCGTCTAATGACATGCAGTGAAATTAAAAAGAAGTATATATACGTCCCGTCCTTATAAATTACCTTTGACATTTCTTACAACAACTTGGTTTTATGCGCTTTTTATCTAATGGTATTTTACAGTATCGCCAGTAGATAAAAAGTTAAGTTTACCGATTTTTGTGTAGAATTCTTTTAATTTTCGTTGACTTTTGCGAAAGAATCATTTCAAAATCGCCGATTTTGGGGAAGAGTTTGTTTTCGAACTCAAATTCTTCCTAGATGGACTCTTGAAAATGCAATTTTTCAATAGTCATTTAATGATATTTGCGCATCTTCATGTGGCCTAATTTTTGCGGCTAATTACTGTATTACATAACTATTTCACCGCTGATTAAGATAAATTTTGTTTAATTGCCGAAACGTCACTGGAGGACCTCTGTTGTGACTCAAAACGGTTTTGGATTATGTTTTTTTTTTTTTTTTTTTTTTTTTTTTTGTTTGTTTGTTTGTTTGTCGCGCGATAACGGCCGCATAAATCATGCTATTCACTTGAAATTTGGTACACATGTTCATGAGCCCCACGGAATCAGATATATAGTTTTGGGTGTGTATTCTATTTGTAGTTCGTGTACAGAGACACGCCAAAGTTTTTCTTATCATTACGGCCTATGGGAAAAATTTGTATGTCGCGCGACAGCGGCCGCAAAAATCACGCTATTGACTTGCAATTTGGTACACATATTCATGAGCCCAACGGAATTAGCTGTGTAGTTTTAGGTGTGTATTACATTTGTAGTTCGTGTACAGGGACACGCTAAAATTTTTCTTGTCATTACGGCCTATGGGAAGAATTTGTATGTACGATGCATGAAGTTGCACAAGGTAGTATTGTAATCAAATGTATTAAACTATAAAGATAAATTAAATTTAAAAAGAGTAACATACTCTTCGATTACTCTTAATTAATATTAAAGTTAATAATTACTTAGTAATTATCTTTACTGCTTGCTGTGTTGATAAGATCATCTGTTAATGAAATTCCTCATTTTTTACTCCAAGACACCCCCCCTTACTTACCACGCCTAGATCCCTCAGTTCAGTTACTTAGTGGCTTAAAATCTTTCTCATTCAGAGTAAATCACCGCTTTACTTTATTTTGACGCTAAATCCACCCAAGTTAAGCCTAAATCTTACAAATATACACTCTATATTTTTACTCTAATCTGCATTATGTTATTGATAAAAAATTTACATGAATTATTCGTTAAATCATTGTTCTTCTACTTTAATTTAGCCCATAAAATTATTTTATAAACTGAAAAGAGATCTAGTAGCTTAATCCAGTTTAAAACAATTCACTAAATTGTTTTCATTGACTATTCTATATAAAAGGGAAAAAAAATCATTAAAATAAAATCTTCTCACATTAATACATCGGATTCCGTTCAAATTTAAAGAATGAGACCAACACTCATAAAAAAAAAGTTAAGTTTAGTTAAATTTCGTGAATTATTCGTGAGATACACACAGACAGGCATTTTCTAAAAATAATTACATTTTGTTTAGGACATCTCAAAATGTGTAAATCTATTGAAAAGTGGAGGTCAAAAATTTTCACGAATCCAATACTTTATTTTTACATATATAGAAAAAAGTAAATAATAATAGTAATAATAATTTCCCTAATAAAAATCCAAAAATTGTTTTTTTTTTCTAGAAATTCTTAAGTTTATTTTTCTTAATTTATACATTAGTCGCAGAATGCGTTTTCATTTGCATCTAATTCATTCTTGTCAAAAGAGTAAAATATTTCATTGAATATGATAGTAAATGATTTCACAATAAACAAGACTATATTTACTGAAAACTGTACATTTTATATAATGGAAAATATGTAAAATAATCTTATAATTAAAAAAAATATTTAAAACAAACTTATAAATAATTAGTAAATTATTAATATTCGAAAAAAAAAAATTAATTCCACTACATCCTTATTATGATTCCATTTCAAAAGATTTGAGAATATTGACGGACATATATGCAAAAAATATTTGCTTTCTTGCTCTAAACAATTTTTATTGAAATTGCTTTAATTGCTTTAACTGCTTTAATTGCTTTAACAAAGGTAAACAAGTCCTTCCGGTTCATTCAGAAGGGTAGGTTGATTTCTTTTTTCTTATCAAGTAGCCGCAGTTTTCTTTCAAAATAGCGGCTACAAATTATTAATGGTAGAAGTATTGATGTAGAAGTATTTCTTAAAATTCCATATTCCATGTACAGTCAGCCAAAAAAAAAACGCCCCCCCCCCCACCTAATTTCGCCGTAAGTTATCGTAGAAACATGCGGCTGGTAACTATCGATCTGTAATAACGTCTAGTTTTTAATGGAGTAGTTAGAGTTTGCTTAAGGGGTCATCTACATATTAAAACATGTATAAACTTCATTTTTTTCAATGACGACCCCTATTTTTGACCTTAAATTCAGATTTCTGAGAACAAGGCAGTTCGGTAAACCTACCTATTTATATACTTTAAATCAATTCTAAACAGAGTTACACGTGAAAATGTGTTAGGGGACCGTATATACATTTAGAAAAAATAAATCGTGATCTACCACCCAGTATACATTATTTATTAAATTTCACACCGGAAAAAATGTTCAGAAATGTTTTTTATAAAATAAAAAACGATTCAAATTCGCAGAACTTTCTGTGTTAGCTTATGAATTAAAAGATTTTTATTGGTTTCAATTTATTAAACATTGATTAGTTAAATACAACACTTCATATAAAAAAAATTAAATAGCTTGAATCATATGAACCCTACAATGTTGAATTACAAAAATCTAGATACCAAGGTAAAAGAACAACAGCAATAATGATAATAATATTAATAGCGGTTAAAAAAATAAAAAAAAAAAAGTATTTAATATTTAAGAAAAAGAATTATCTACTTCTTAAAAGCAAAAACTGTTTTATTTAAGAGACAAAAATTTAAGTTAAAATACATATATAATAAAATATATATATAAAATACATATACAAAATATTTATACAAAATATATATATAAAAACAATTAATATCTACTAACTAACAATTATTGTCTACTTCTTGTTGGGTATATTTTTATTTTATACAGTAAGCCTCGCATGAAAGTGTTACTATAAAGATTTACATTTAATTTTAGGCGTACAAACCAACAATAGATAATATACAAAAATATAGATAACAAGATTTAAACTAAAATCTGAGAAAGGATATTTAACATTTTCGCGACCACTGACGTAGTTTCACGTTATTTTGAAATCTGTAACTCCTTCAGTGGGCGTTTCTTTCACAATTTGTGTGTTACAATATTTCTTAAGAATATTCCTTATATTCATATATATATAAACAAAATAGTATGAATACAAATACTTTCACTAGAAAGAGTATAATTATTGTGTATATTCATATGAAAATAAATATGGATATAGAAAAAACGGTTTCCTATTGCCTAGAACGAATATTCCCCGTTCTGCAGTCGTCTACTGTACTTGAATTCTTAATTTTAAATGCGTAAAATCTATATCTTTAAAGGTTATAAGACATATTACTTAGTTTTAAATTCTTTTTCCGTGATAAATGTGTCGTCAGTTTTACGCCGTGATTAGAATAATCGAAAATAAATAATATTACATATTGCGACGTCATGCGATAAAATTTAAAAAGCATAAACGGTAGAGTAAACGAATGCAAAAATGTCACAACAAGATTAAAACAGAGAAAATGTTTTAAAAATTGTGATAAAAATTAATTATATTAATTTAAAAGAAAGCAAAAATAAAAGTATTTTTCACTGCATATTGCTCTTTCAAATAATAATTCTTGTCCTACCGCATTTTCTAAATCATGATATATAACTTGAGATGCACGAATCCTAGAATATTCAAGTTAAAAACAAAAGACAAAGGGGATAAAATAGAATTTTATCTGTGAGAAACTAGAAAAAGTTATGTAATATTTAAGAACAAAGACTTAACATTTCAGAATCGAGTAAACTCCGTTTTGCAGCGAAAGCCATGCCTTTACAGAATTTTTCTAAAACATTACATTATAAAACAAAATTATTTTACATACTTCCAATTAAATCATTTAAATTTTGTCTTCAGCATTCAATGTAGTAAATGTCATTGACATTTATGCATACCAGCGTCACATATAGAGTCATATACGAGTATGCAAACTAGTTTGTTTTAATACTGTTTCCGCAATATAGAGGCGGGGCTACATTTCTTTTGGAATTCTTTCCCAATCTCTTGCCTGCATTGCGATAATTTATTAAAAAATAAGCCAATTTGTATAATAAACATCGAAATGTTCCTTTGAAAACAATTATAATAACATAAAGGTAAATTAAAATAGTTTTTTTTTATCAAAATGTATAGAAATATTGACTCACAGAAGATACAAATTATAACAAGTGACGCCCCCCTAACAGCAGCAAAAAATGAAATATCACTGTAACTCAAAAAATAATGTTAGGAACGAGCTGTAAATTTGGAAACCCATGTTTTTGATGATGCCCGTTCTATTCGTGCAAAAATTAACATAGGTCATAATTCATAATTTTTTCAAATAAGAATTTATTAATAATTTTCATAATTCAAAAAATGTTTTTTTAGCAAAAAATTGCATGGAATATGTTTGGGTCACTTCATTCTAACAAATAAAAAAAAACAGAATTTAAATATCATAAATTTTTCGGAAGATATGATTTAATGTTTGTCACATTCATTTAACATTAGCATCCCCAAACTTTGACAGCTTATAACTCTATGAAAAATTAAGCGAAATATATAAAGTATACCATTTTCCGTGATGATTTGATCCAAGGAATTCAAATAAATTATAAAAAAAGGGGGTTACCATTGAAAAAAATGAAGTTGATGTCAGTTTTAATATGTAGACGATCCCCTAAGTAAAATCTAACTATAATATTATAAACTAGACGTTATTACAAACTGATCGGTAGCAGTCGCATGTTTCTACGATAATTTACGGCGAAATTAGGTGGGGGGTGGCGTTTTTTTTTTTGGCTGACTGTACATATGCAATTTTAAGAAAATCGGTTCAGAAGTACCTTTTTATAAGAATTGAAATTTTCAAGTGGCCGACACATGGAAACAAAATTGCGGGCCAAGTTGGCAAACAAATATATCAAATGCATTTGTGATATAAATCTACTGTACAAATTTAGTTCGAACTGATTTAGAATTTCAAAAGTTATCGTGTTGAAAAATTAAGTGTCTGCCACTTGGATCAAAATGGTGGAGCAAGTTGCTCAGTGAACTAATCCGAGATATTTGTCAGATAATTCCACTGTCCACCTTTGGTTCGAATTAATTCAGTATTTCGAAAGTTATCGCAATAACAAATTCTCAAGTGGAAACGTTCAAGTGACCACAACCCGGAAACAAAATTGTGGAGAAACTTGCCCACCGAAATCATAGATATTTTAATGATAAATCCATTTTTCAACTTTCGTTTGAATTTATGAAGTATATCAAAAGTTATCCTGAAAACAAATTTTCAAGTGGCCATCACTTGGAAACAAAATAACGAAGCAATTTGCCTAGCAAACTTATCCAAGATATTTGAAGCATAAGTTCACTGTCCGATTTTGGTTCGACCCAGTGCAGTGCTTCAAAAGTTATTGTTATGATAAATTTTCAAAAGGCAGTCTAAGTGGCTGCAACATGGAGACAAAATGGCGGAGCAACTTGTCCAGCAAAATCATCCAAGATATTTGTATGATAAATTCACTATCCAACTTTAGTTCAACTAATTCAGTATTTCAAAATTTATCGTGATAATAAATTTTCAAGTGGCACCGTGATTTCAAGTGGCCACCCATCACTTGGAAACAAAAAAGTGGAGTGAGATGCCCAGCAAATTTATCTGGGATATTTGAATGATAAATCCAAATTTGATACGAATTGATTCAGTATTACAAAAGTTATCGTAATGACAAATTTTCAAGTGGCTGGAATCTGGAAATAAAAAGGCGGAGCAAGTTACCAAGCGAACTTATCCAAAATATTTGAACCGTAAGTTCGTTATTCAACTTTTGTTTCAGTCAGTTTAGTATTTTAAAAGTTATCATGACGGCACATTTTCAAGTGGCAGCCTGATTTCAAGTGGCTGCAACTTGGAAACAAAATGTCGGAACAAGTTGCCAAGTAAACTCATCCAAGAAATTTGTATGATGAGTTCACTGTCCAACTTTCATTCGAATTGCATCAGAATTAAAAAAATTATCATGATTATAATTTTTAAAGAGGTAGCCTGATTTCAAGTTGTCTCTCTTAGTTTGTAATATCCGCACTTTGTTAAAAATGGCGGATAAAGGTCATTAATAAACTTGGTTGTTGCCCTTATATGGTCTATGTATACATCAAAATTCAAGTAAATCCGCATTTACAATGTGAATTTGAAATTTTCAATTGGTCTCCACTTGAAAACAGATGGCGAAGCAACTTGGTTAACAAACGCATTCAAGATATTTATAAGATAAATTCGCTGTACAAATTCGGTTCGATTTGGAGTATTATTTCAGAAGTTATCATGATTATAAATCTCAAGTAGTAGATTAATTTCAAGTTGCTCCGCTCAGTTTAAGGTATCCGCCACTTTGTTAAAAATGGCGTATAAAGTTCATTAATAAACTTCGTTCAGACACTTATATTGTCTATGTATATATCAAAATTTAAATAAATTCAGAATACGCTTTTTACAATGTGAATTTGAAATTTTCAAGTGGCCGCCACTTGAAAACAAAAAGGCGGAGCAACTTGTGATTAACGAACTCATCCAAGATATTTATAAGATAAGTTCATTGTCCAAATTTGGTTCGATTTTGAGTATTACTTCTGGAGTTATCATGATGACAAAATTTTCATTATATATATTTAGATAGATAGATAGATAAATAGATAAACGAAGTGATTGCAATAGGTCGATTTCTAAATAAATCAACCTAAAACTAGTATGTTACTACCATAACAAAACTTTCTTCAATATCATTTTATATAACAGCGACGCTTACTCTAGTAGCTAAACGTGCAGAAAAGTTTAACCATAACTCCTCACAATAAAGATTTTACATATGGAGTTTGGTGCAATTTTAATCAACAAATGCTGAGCCATTACGATTCTAGAGTATGTCGTGGAAAGAAGCGGTCTCAGGGGCTCTAGAACCAGCTCATCGAAATGCACTCGTTATCGGAATTTCTCCGATGTGACGTCACATTCCGATAGCCTTCCTTATTTCGCTAGAACGAACTCATCGAATTGCTTTCATTATCGGAATTGTCAGGCGGAATCGTTTTCTGAAATTTCGACTGGTCTTTTCCGAGTGAAATCGTCGTGAGATAAACAAATCACGGTTCCAATGGCGTCCATCTTGGCATTAGGTGTTATTCAAGAAAATGGAATATATTTAAATCTTAAAAAATAAATAAGTTAAATGAAAATTGTAATATATATATATTGGTAACTAAACTTCTTATTTAAAAAGTATGAAGAATAACATGTCTTAATATTTAAAGTTATTGAAAATTAATTAAATATTATAAAAAAAATATAAATACCCATATATATATCTATATATTTTGTAATTAAAATTCTTATTAATCATGTCTAATATTAATAGCATATCTATTAAGAATAACAAGTATTAATATTTAAAGTTATTAAAGATTAATTGAGTTTAATGAAAACTGCAATTATATATATATATATATATAAACTAAAAATCTTATTTAAAGTATGTTTATGAATGATACAAGTCCCTGTACATAAAACATTAATAAAGCTTAAAGGAAATTATGATAAATATTTATTTTCCCTGGAACTAAAATTTTTCCTTTTACATTTTATTATAATTGAATTAAGTAAGTTTGAGACACAGCACGTCAATTTTACATTCACTTGCAAAACTTCATTTGTAGCTATATAATAGTATCTATCTCTCATATCTTAGAAAGGGAAAAGTAAGTGAATGCAATTTTTTAAATTTAATAATTGATTTTTACAATCTAAATTAGACATATTATGGTTATTTTAACAAGAACCGACGATTTTCTATTCGCCTTAAAAAATGTAGGAGTATTACTTCTGGAGTTACATGACACAGATTTCCGCACAAAATTATAGTTTCCCCTAGATCGAACGAAATGTTCATCTAGAGTTGTCTAAACCTATCATACGTTCATCTGAACTTTGGTTTTAGTCGCGTATGGTTCAACTTCCTTATTAGTAAATTCTTTATCGTTATGTAAATATTTTTCAAAATTTTCAACTGACAGGTTTTATTATTATTATTATTATTATTATTATTATTATTATTAGGCATATTTTTTAATGTTTTATTAATTTTCTTAAATCAATTTCTATACTCTAAGTCGACTTTTATGTTTTTAGTTCATTTTCTGCTGACTGGTCGTGCGACGTGTCTTTCATGCGTTTTATGATCCTCTCGGGATTTCGGTGGAAATATTTTTGTCAGGATTGTAATTTTAGTTATTTTTTATGCTAGCTCCTAATTGGACGGGAACAATCCTCTCAGAAATTAAGTGAAAATATTGTTTTATTAGGTTTTTTATTTTATTTTATTTTAAACATACCCCACTTTTTCTTTTTTTTTTTAAATTGCGACTCGTAGTATTTTCTGTGTTTTTTGGGACGCTCAGCCTAAGGTTTTAATTCTCTTTCGCTGTCCAGACTTGTTTCATCAACGCACGTGACAAATTTTCTGTTGCACTGAAGTTTTTTCAAGGAGTTTTTTTTTTTTTTTTTTTTTTTTTTTTTTTTCCTCCCAATTCTGGCATTTTTATTCTGAATAACTTTTTCTCACGCGGAGATTTTTTTCATAGACAAAATTCTAAATTAAAACCTTTTAGATTTTTCATTTTTTTTTTTTTTTTTTTATTATTATTATTTTCAAAAAAATTGATCTTTATGTTTTTTTTTTTTTATTATTAGTGCTAGAGGCCTATTTCAGTCGGTACAGTTGTCGAATTTTTATACGTCACTCTTAATTAGTGCTAGAGGCCTATTTCAGTCGGTTTATTGAATGGGGATTTATTGAATGAAGTCCCCCCAAGGCACAACTTTGACATGAGTCCCCCCCAAGGTACCCTATTTCAGTCGGTACAGCGTTGTCGAATTTTTATAATACACTCTTAATTAGTGCTAAGGGCCTATTTCAGTCGGTTTATTGAATGGGGATTTATTGAATGAAGTCCCCCCAAGGCACAACTTTGACATGAGTCCCCCCCAGGCCCAACTTTGACATGAGTCCCCCCCAAGGTACCCCTATTTCAGTCGGTACAGCGTTGTCGAATTTTTATAGGTCACTCTTAATAGTGCTAAGGGCCTATTTCAGTCGGTTTATTGAATGGGGATTTACTGAATGAAGTCCCCCCAAGGCACAACTTTGACATGATTCCCCCCCCCCAGGCCCAACTTTGACATGAGTCCCCCCCCCCCCAAGGAACCCTATTTCAGTCGGTACAGCGTTGTCGAATTTTTATAATACATTCTTAATTAGTGCTAAGGGCCTATTTCAGTCGGTTTATTGAATGGGGATTTATTGAATGAAGTCCCCCCAAGGCACAACTTTGACATGAGTTCCCCCCAGGCCCAACTTTGACATGAGTCCCCCCCCAAGGCCCAACTTTGACATGAGTCCCCCCCAAGGTACAACTTTGACATGAGTCCCCCCCCCAAGGCACACCTTTGACATGAGTCCCCCCCCAAGGCACACCTCCCCCTCATTGGGAAAAAGAGAAAAAACGTTGCTTTGCGGCTATAAGACAGTTTGGACTTCCAACGTTATTTGTTACAATATCTGCAGCTGAAACACATTGGTTTGATTTAATGAAAACTTTATCATGGAATTTAGATCGTCACGAATTAACTAAAGAAGAATTTGTTGATATTAACAAGTTTAGTAGTAGGCGTCTGGCACTAAATTAAAATCTGTCAATGTCAGATTTTCATGTTTTAAATAATGAAATAATGTCGTGTCTGTATAATTTTATTTTATTTTATTTTATTATTTTTTTTAAAATTTAATTTAATTTTTTTTATATATTTACGATGGAGGTAAGCATAGGTTGCGATCACATGCTGGTACTTCGAAGCACTCACGTTGACGTTGACTAACAAATGCTGAAACACAACAATGTGAAAAGTTACAATAGCAGCTCCACCTGCCGGCTGATTACACCTAAATTAAGTTGGCCTTCGTTTTTATTCAAAATTGTCTCAAATATCAGGTTTCGCGCAGTTATGTAACATAGAAGTTGAGATTTAGCCTTCCCATTCACAAAGTAAATTGCAGCATAGCAGCGCCACTTGTTAGCCGATCTATACCCAAATTAAATCAGCTTAGTGTTTCTTAATGTCTCTTTCATAAACTTTTTTTCATTTATATATAACAGAATCTTAGATATAGCCTTCTCGTTCTTAAGGAAAAAATGCAGTATAATAGCGCCATTTATCGGTCGATATGTATTATAATGTTCTTCTAACATATTTTTTTTCTATTTTACGAAGAGCTTGAGGCTTAGCCCTTCCTTAAATGGGAGAATTCGCAGTGGAAACAGTGCCACCTGTTGAGCGATTGTCACCAAAAGTTGATAAACACTAAATTATGTCAATGTTCATCTACATGTAAATTTATTTGCAATTCTGTGCTGTAGGGGAAGGTAGCATAAAATGGTCCTAGCGAGCCAAATGATCCACGTATATTTTCTTTGAAACAGGTAACGATATATACAGGGTAGCATATAAACTAGTTGTACCAAGTCAAGAAGAAACAATGGTGGTATTCAAGCGATTGCAGTGTTACGCGTCTGAATAGAATTATTTGAAAAAGTGGGTTTTATAAAATCTGTTATAAGTTAAGCACTGACTTTCCTATATATTTAGATACGCAGTCTTTCATGTACAGAAATATGACTTGGTTTACTTAATAAAACATGTTTTTAGATGTATATTACACTTGCTAATTTTATTATGTTTCTCGGCGTCATCCAGTAATATGACTTAAAATGGATGGACATGTTGTCGGGTAAAATGATCTATTATGTGAATAGTTTTGGATTCATTATGTGGATCGTTAGGAATCCATTATTTGGATCAGATGTGGCAGAAATAAGCATTATTTAATTTATTTCTGACTTTATTGTGGGTCTATTATTATATGTATTATTTTTGAATTATAATTTTCAAATATTCCCTTTTCTTGTTTTCTTTCTTTCTTTTTTTTTTTTTTTTAAGTTGTTTGAGACGCTTGTTTCTAGGTAGATTCCTTATAGGAGATCTACCTATTGCCATGGTCCTCATGACATGAATTCTGGAAAATTTCCTCATATCTTCACCGATCATGACCCCTAGAACCCAAAACCACCCTCCGTTCAAAAGTTTATATATATATATATATATGTATATATATATATTTATGTTCTAGCTGACCCGTCTGGCATCTCACGGATAAACAAATTTTAGTTAAAGGTGGATTGACATGTAAAAAATCAAGAAAGATATCAGTTTATATGTTATAGTCAGGCAATGTTATTAACTGAAAAGTCAAAATATAATTTTACAATTATTATTATTTTTTAATTAGTTGTTAAATGTTGGCAATTTTTACTTAATGTTATTTATTTATTTATTTATTCATAAAAAGAAGCATTTCTTTACTCATGAATAAAAAATATTGAAAAATAAACCTATGACATGAAAATGTTTTTGATAAAAATGACGTCATAATAGGTTTAATTATTATTTATTTGTTCATCTCGCAAATATATTTAATTTTTTCCATAATTCATGGTTATTTTAATCATGTATATCAAGGGAGAAATCAGTAATATGAAACAATATTCGTACAATATATACTATTACAGAATCTCGTGTGAAACAACCACACGACTTCCATTACCCACTATTACACGTATTATATACAATTTTTTGGAGATGTTATATGCATTTTTTGAGATTTTCCAGTGAGAGAAACTTGATACACGTATAAAAGACACATACAACAGAGTTTATATAGCGAGTTAAAAAATAAGGGAAAGAAAAAAAAATAATAAAAAAGATAAAAGTATACAGACACGACATTATTTCATTATTTAAAACATGAAAATCTGACATTGACAGATTTTAATTTAGTGCCAGAGGCCTACTGCTAAACTTGTTAATATCGACAAATTCTTCTTTAGTTAATTCGTGACGATCTAAATTCCATGATAAAGTTTTCATTAAATCAAACCAATGTGTTTCAGCTGCAGATATTGTAACAAATAACGTTGGAAGTCCAAACTGTCTTATAGCCGCAAAATAAAGTTTTTTCTCTTTTTCCCAATGAGGGGGAGGTGTGCCTTGGGGGGGACTCATGTCAAAGGTGTGCCTTGGGGGGGGGACTCATGTCAAAGTTGTACCTTGGGGGGGACTCATGTCAAAGTTGGGCCTGGGGGGGACTCATGTCAAAGTTGGGCCTGGGGGGGACTCATGTCAAAGTTGGGCCTTGGGGGGATTCATGTCAAAGTTGTACCTTGGGGGGGACTCATGTCAAAGTTGGGCCTGGGGGGGACTCATGTCAAAGTTGTGCCTTGGGGGGACTTCATTCAATAAATCCTCATTCAATAAACCGACTGAAATAGGCCCTTAGCACTATTAAGAGGTGTATTATAAAAATTCGACAACGCTGTACCGACTGAAATAGGGGTACCTTGGGGGGGACTCATGTCAAAGTTGGGCCTGGGGGGGAAATCATGTCAAAGTTGGGCCTTGGGGGGGACTCATGTCAAAGTTGGGCCTTGGGGGGACTCATGTCAAAGTTGTACCTTGGGGGGGACTCATGTCAAAGTTGGGCCTGGGGGGGGGACTCATGTCAAAGTTGTGCCTTGGGGGGACTTCATTCAATAAATCCCCATTCAATAAACCGACTGAAATAGGCCCTTAGCACTATTAAGAGGTGCATTATAAAAATTCGACAACGCTGTACCGACTGAAATAGGGGTACCTAGGGGGGGACTCATGTCAAAGTTGTGCCTTGGGGGGACTTCATTCAATAAATCCCCATTCAATAAACCGACTGAAATAGGCCCTTAGCACTATTAAGAGGTGTATTATAAAAATTCGACAACGCTGTACCGACTGAAATAGGGGTACCTTGGGGGGGGACTCATGACAAAGTTGGGCCTGGGGGGGACTCATGTCAAAGTTGTGACTTGGGGGGACTTCATTCAATAAATCCCCATTCAATAAATCGACTGAAATAGGCCCTTAGCACTATTAAGAGGTGTATTATAAAAATTCGACAACGCTGTACCGACTGAAATAGGGGTACCTTGGGGGGGACTCATGTCAAAGTTGGGCCTTGGGGGGGACTTCATTCAATAAATCCCCATTCAATAAATCGACTGAAATAGGCCCTTAGCACTATTAAGAGGTGCATTATAAAAATTCGACAACGCTGTACCGACTGAAATAGGGGTACCTAGGGGGGGACTCATGTCAAAGTTGTGACTTGGGGGGACTTCATTCAATAAATCCCCATTCAATAAATCGACTGAAATAGGCCCTTAGCACTATTAAGAGGTGTATTATAAAAATTCGACAACGCTGTACCGACTGAAATAGGGGTACCTTGGGGGGGACTCATGTCAAAGTTGGGCCTTGGGGGGACTTCATTCAATAAATCCCCATTCAATAAACCGACTGAAATAGGCCCTTAGCACTATTAAGAGTGACGTATAAAAATTCGACAACGCTGTACCGACTGAAATAGGGGTACCTTGGGGGGGACTCATGTCAAAGTTGGGCCTTGGGGGGACTTCATTCAATAAATCCCCATTCAATAAACCGACTGAAATAGGCCTTTAGCACTATTAAGAGGTGTATTATAAAAATTCGACAACGCTGTACCGACTGAAATAGGGGTACCTTGGGGGGGGACTCATGTCAAAGTTGGGCCTTGGGGGGACTTCATTCAATAAATCCCCATTCAATAAACCGACTGAAATAGGCCCTTATCACTATTAAGAGGTGTATTATAAAAATTCGACAACGCTGTACCGACTGAAATAGGGGTACCTTAGGGGGGACTCCTGTCAAAGTTGGGCCTGGTGGGGACTCATGTCAAAGTTGTGCCTTGGGGGGACTTCATTCAATAAATCCCCATTCAATAAATCGACTGAAATAGGCCCTTAGCACTATTAAGAGGTGCATTATAAAAATTCGACAACGCTGTACCGACTGAAATAGGGGTACCTTGGGGGGGACTCATGTCAAAGTTGTGCCTTGGGGGGACTTCATTCAATAAATCCCCATTCAATAAATCGACTGAAATAGGCCCTTAGCACTATTAAGAGGTGTATTATAAAAATTCGACAACGCTGTACCGACTGAAATAGGGGTACCTTGGGGGGGACTCATGTCAAAGTTGGGCCTGGGGGCGACTCATGTCAAAGTTGTGCCTTGGGGGGACTTCATTCAATAAATCCCCATTCAATAAACCGACTGAAATAGTCCCTTAGCACTATTAAGAGGTGTATTATGAAAATTCGACAACGCTGTACCGACTGAAATAGGGGTACCTTGGGGGGGACTCATGTCAAAGTTGGGCCTGGGGGGGGGACTCATGTCAAAGTTGTGCCTTGGGGGGACTTCATTCAATAAATCCCCATTCAATAAACCGACTGAAATAGGCCCTTAGCACTATTAAGAGGTGTATTATAAAAATTCGACAACGCTGTACCGACTGAAATAGGGGTACCTTAGGGGGGACTCATGTCAAAGTTGGGCCTGGGGGGGGACTCATGTCAAAGTTGTGCCTTGGGGGGACTTCCAATAAATCCCCATTCAATAAACCGACTGAAATAGGCCTCTAGCACTAATTAAGAGTGACGTATAAAAATTCGACAACTGTACCGACTGAAAAAAGGCCTCTAACACTAATAATAGATAGTTATTTTTTTAAACACGAATTTCCGAGATCTAAAACTGAACTACCTAATCAGGATGACTGTTAATATTCCTGTAATACGAGGGTTGCTATTTATATTTCTGGCCTTGGCAACAGTAAGTGTTGCTAGGCGACCGCAGACGATTTTAATCGAAAGTTTGATATTTTTAAACGTAAATTCAGCAGTAGTGCTGGACGATATCAGAAATTAAATATCGCGATATATCACCAAGTTAATATCGATATTAGTGATATATTGCGATATTTCTTTCAAGATAGGAAAAAATAGACATTTGTTATTTTTTAACAACATATGCACACGAATTTTAAAGTATACAAGTATAGAGTGTTCTCCATGTATTTTCTGGTATATTACTACCATAACTTTATCATTAAAAAAAAAAAAATCATAAAAAGTGAATCAATATTTTGTGTTTCTTATAACTTATACTATTGCTTTTTAGTATACCTCTGTATAGTTTATCCTCTATTCTTCCCATTTTAAGCTTTAATTATTTTAAAATCATATTTTAACACAGCTAATATGTGATCTGTGTTTTATTTGTACCAAGTATATCAAAATTCATAATTCTACTAAAAATAAAGCTTAAGAAAATTTGTCTTAAGATGTAGGTATTAAATAAAAAGGAAAATCATTTTAAATAGTTAAGAAATGCCATTGGAATTGGATACACCTTTTTTGGTCGTAGAGAGTAATATTTTTTACTTAAAACTCTTATATGCATCCTAAATGTCAGTTACTTGTCATTTTTATTTTTGTTTTTGCTTACCAAATCATTACAATATTTTTTAAATGTATATGTGTTCAATTCACATTCATAATAGTTTCACAACAATTGAAAATTGAATTATATATATATTATATATATGTATACATTATATATATATGTATACATTGTCAGTATAAAAATTATATTATTTAAACAATATTATGTTAAAGTTTCATTTTGTTACTTAAAGTAACTCATTTTGCATTTAAACCAATTTTATTTAACATGTACGGCTTAAAAAAAAAAAAAAAGAAAAAAAAAAGAAAGAAAGAACGAAGGAAAAGGAAGGAGAAAAAATAAACGCTACACAAAAAAAGTAATAAACTATCCAATATTATATATTTCTATAAAGAAACTGTCACTGTAAAATTACTGAAGATAAAACTTTATTTTACATCAGTCAGATAGCACCCTTTCTCCCTTCCCATGTTATCCAATGGGATTTTTGTCGCGTTGTTTTATAAAAATATTTTATTAAAAAATGAACTTTTTCGAATTCTGTTTTTTGAATATTACTCTTTGAACAGGTCGTCTTTTAGCTTAAATTCTGTTTATTGAATATTACTCTTTGAACAGGTCGTCTTTTAGCTTAGTGAGCAATTTTTCGAAAAAATAAATTTAAATAATTTACTTAGAGTCCATAATTTACTTATTGAAATAAAATATTTAAACTAATTTTTTCGAAAAATTGTTCATCAAGTTAAAAGGCGACCTGTTCAAAGAGTAATATTCAAAAAACAGAATTCGAAAAACTTCATTTTTGAATGAGATATTTTTATAAAACGAAGCAACGAAAATCCCATTGGATAACATGGGAAAGGAGAAAGGGAGCTCAAACAGTGATGCCAGATGATCGAAAATTATTTCCCCAAACAGGTCCTAAATTTCCCCAAATCAAGGGTTTTTTTTCGAAAAAATCTCCAACAGGTTTTCCACTGAAAAGAGGAAAAAAAACAATTTTTTTTTCAAAAAAAGAATATCAAGCAGATTTTTCTGATTTGAGCTCAGATTTTTCCCCAAATGAACTCATTTTTTGAAAAAAATCCCCAAATAACAATAAAGCTATTGAAAGTTTCTAGTCGTAGGGATAAATCATTACGTTGCCAACATTGACAGAAAGTTGAACTCCCCAGATTTGTCCCCAAACATTTTAGAATTCCCCAAAATTGTCCCCAGAAGCTTCAAAAATCCCCACTCTGGCATCACTGAGCCCAAAGCGAGTTAAACACATTGAACGTCGCATCTTATTGGCCAGAAGTTATCGACACTTTGAAATAAACCAATATCAATGAACCAATAGCAGGAAATGAGCTGAAACAAAAGATATTGTATACTTTCGTCATAATAAGCGTTTGTTTTCATATCGCCCTGTCTGTGGTTTGGTTACTGTGGTATTTGGTATTACACCTACGATCCATAAGTGGTGATGTGGAATATTATCAGATACTAACGGTAGTATAAATTATTTCATATTATCGTTTAGAGTCAGTAATAAATAAGTCAATATACTGCGGGAAAAGCAGATGGCTTTCAATAAATACTGTTTATTTTTTTATTATGCGGTGGACTTATTAAAGCAGTGATAATTTAGATGAGGTTTCTCATGCAGGAATAAAGGAAGGGGAAATATATGCATTGTGGGAGTGCAGTGATCGTTTGGGGGTGGGGTTATATTTTTTTATTTTATCAGTGAGGGATGGGAGAAAAATAAGAGAATGGGTATTAGTTTAAGATATTGCGCGCTGTTTTTGTTCGGGTTTCCGTTCGCTGATGGGATCGTTCGCTCGCTCGGAATGTTCGTTCGCTCGGGTTTCATTCGGGAATTCGGGTTTCATTCGTGATGCGCGCTTGCGCGGAAGCACAATTCTATTAATCCGTCGTTGGCGTTTAACTGTACTTATCGGCATATCAATTGATCGCGCGGAATATCGTTAAAGGGATATATTGGCAGAGCAAACTCTTAAATATTGTTATCGGGATATTTAAAAAATATCGATACTTGGGGATATATTGATAAATAATCCAGCCCTATTCAGCAGACGATTTACCATTATAGCTTTATTTGTGTTGTTGACAGTAAATTGAAAAGTTCTTCTCTTTCAAAAAATGGAATTGAATCGTGAAAATTTTCGTGCGATTATTTTTCATAACTTTCGACATGGATTGTCAAGACAAGAGTGCTTCGATGAACTTAATTCTTTATACAGCGATAAAGCGCCATCCTACAGCACTGTAAAAAATTGGTATAACGAATTTAATCGTGGTCGATGTTCGATCCAGGACGAATCCCGTGCAGGTCGTCCAAAATCCGTTGTTGTGCTAGAAAAGATCGATGCTGTGCGTGAACTGATAAAGCAAGATCGTCATGTGACATACCGTGAGATTGAGGCGTCTTTGGACATTAGTATGACTAGCATCAATAAAATATTGCATGAACATTTGAGCGTAAAAAAAAATTTGTTCGCGTTGGATCCCGCATAATCTGACAAACGCTCAAAAAAAGGCTCGTGTCGATTGGTGCAAGGAAATGTTGGAAAAATACGTTCAAGGTACATCAAAGGCTGTGTGTGTATAACATCTACACAAGTGACAAATCATGGATCTATGCATATGAGCCGGAAACAAAACAGCAATCAACTGTATGGGTCTTCCAAGGCGAGGCAAAACCAACAAAAGTTGTTCGAGGAAGAACCACATCGAAACAAATGATTGCCTGTTTCTTCGGCATTAACGGTCATGTGGCAACAGTGGCGTTAGAGCAACGCAGGACGGTCAATTCTGAATGGTACACGATCATTTGTTTGCCAGAAGTCATCGGAGAAATTCGAAAAAAGCAGAAGAACAGGCGAATCATTCTTCATCACGACAATGCGAGCTCTCACACATCGACTCAAACAAATGCATTTCTGACTGAGCGAAAGATCGAACTGATGGGTCATCCGCCGTACAGCCCTGATTTGGCACTCAACGACTTCTTCTTATTCCCACACATCAAAAATAAATTACGTGAACAACGATTTTCGACCCCCGAAGAAGCGGTTGATGCATTCAAAACGCATGTTTTGGAGTTACCTCAATCGGACCGGAAAAAGTGCTTTGAAAATTGGTTCAAACGCATGCAAAAGTGTATTGATCATCATGGAGAATATTTTGAAAAACAATAAAACCAATTTCGATCCTACATATTTGTTTTTTCATTATTAGGCCAAAAATATAAATAGCAACCCTCGTAAGCACGTAATACTTGAGAAAGGTTATCTAAATTGGATTAATGAAACAATTTTCAAGAAAACATTAGAACCGTTTTTGAGATACCAACTTTTACCAAAACTTAGCATACTCAATTATTGACCTAAAAACAATAATTACATACAAAAGGATATTTAATAGGAAGTTAACATGGCGAGTTTGAAAAAAATCCGTACAGGCGTTTTTAAAGGGACACTTGCGACATCTGAAATTGAACTGTTCATAGAGAACGCCTATCAGTTTTCCTAAACTAAAAACTATATCATTCAAAAGGGCATCTAATAGGTTGTATATAGAGCAACTTTGAAGAAAATCGTTAGATCTGTTTTTGTGATACGGGCTTACCGTCCCATTTGCGGTTTTCGATGACACAATTCCGGTTTTTCAATTTTTACGAAAATTTGGAAAATTTATCTGTACTTCAGACCTGAATCAATTGTGAAGTTTCGTAGTTCTATCTTTATTAGTTTCGGAGATATGACAGCCAGAAGATTCCACAAATAAGTACACACATACACAATGACCCATTGCCAAAAACTACTTTTTTGGACTCAGGAGGCCTTAAAACGTGTAAATCAGGTGAAACTCTATATCGAATTTTTGGACCGAATATAATACTTCCCCTACCTGCGGTAGTGGTATAATTGAAGTAAAAACATAGATCTCGTATTTAATATACAGATAGATTTTCGTATTGCGCTTTTGATCGCCAAATACAAAAATCGCCAAGGACGATAGATATCAAATCTATGCTTTGTTTTCAATTAAAATATTAAAAATTTGAATAAAAATGTTATTTTACCAAAATTTATTATAGCCTCTAGCACTCAGAGACAGTGTTAATTTTGATTAGTTGAAAGAAAAGAAAAATCGGCTTTTTAGTTCTAGCGATCGTTCTTTACATATACATAAAAACCTTTCCTCTTTATATATTAGTATAGAGCATAGATAGATTAAATAGGTTTCTAATCAACATAATGTAACTCAAATAATTAAATGCTATTTGCATTTCAGTAATGGCTGTATGCGCTATGTATATTCACGGCCTTACTAGATCACTCCTCGGCGACAACACGCCAACGTCGTGAAAGCGGCCATAACAATCGACGATTTCTCCGGAATCAAATGCATTGAATGTTAGGGTCGGCGTGCAGCGCCGCCACAGCAAACTTGCAGAGCATTTAAATTAATTAAAAATTTAAAATGCAGTCTTCAGATACGCAAAAATATCTGAATCATAAAAATAATTGTGGCAATAATTTTAAACCAATTCACTGAAAAATAATAAATTACCATAGAATAATAATAAAGGAAGAAGGAGCACGCTAATACTCTAATGCTTACAAACCCCTTCTAGTGAAGTGCCAACGAAAGCTACTTTTGCTCCTCTCAACCTTGAAGTAGGGCACCCATGCTTGGCACTTTTATCGCTGTTTGATGTGGGTGCTGCCTCGCTGACTGGTTGACAGAGAGATGAGACGATTCAAAAATCTCGCCAACAAGTCGCCAACCAATCAGATGGAAGCACTGTTACAACCCTATACCCAGCATACCTGGATTTTACAAACCGAAACCAGAACATATACGCTCCTTCTTCCTTTATTATTATTCTATGTAAATTACATCAGTCGTTTTCTCCTAAATAAAAGATACTCTTCTTCAAATTTTTGTTTTGCATGAAAGAAATGAAATAAGGATTAGAAAGAAAAATAAAATAAAAATTTATATATATATGTATTTATGTATGTATTTTTATTTTTCCATTATCATCCCAATACCAATTCTAGCTAAAGTAGTTGTAATAAAAATTATAATATCTCGAAATTTTATGCCAACAAATTAAAAATACGGCCCAAAAATTCGGCTGTATTTCCACTACTTTTATAAAAATAATTTTAACTTGTTTCTTTTTACTTTCTTCTATATTCAATAGAAGAAAGTATTGGATTAGTAAAAATTTTCGACCTCGAGTTTTTGATGGATTTACACGTTTTCAGAGCTGTAGAACACGATTTGACCATTTTTAGAAAATGTCTGTCCGTGTGTGTGTGTGTGTGACAAAATTTTGTGGCAACTATATCTCAGGAACTACTCCACAGAATTTCATACAAATTGGTATGTAGTTACACATGGATATAAATTAGTGCCTATCAACTAGTGGTAAAAATTGTCCAACAGCTTTTATTGCCATCCCGCTTTTTCGATGATACTGTAACATACGCTGTATTTCACTTGTTTGACTATATAGTTTAAAAGATCACACAAAAGTTGCAGAGCATTTCTCCCAAACATTACACAAGAGTGAAAATGTCAAACTCCAAATTCATAGAACAGCTAAGATTTTCCTTATTTCTCATGCACAAACAGTTCACGTTGTTTTTAATTTTCTTTATTTTTTCCTTTCTTTAATTATTAATTGTTGAACCATGGATGAATATTTCTTGCTTCTTGGTATAAACTTAGCACGATGTAACGTTTCAAACTGATTTTTAGGGTCGGCAGCGAGCGCCATCTACTTTCCCAGATGGATTCTGCGGCATGCATTGATATTTGCAGTTTTGTTATGGCCGCTTTAACGTTGGCGCCTTTGGCGTAGAGTGATCTAGTAGGGCCGTGGTATATTGAGCTACTTGTCATAACTGTTAGTTGCTAAAAATAGTCGCCAAATAAATTTAAACTTCTCAATTATTCTTTTAAAAAATGCATAATGAAATGCAGATGATATATAATTTTTAATTTACTTTTTATATTATTATTCGCGTGAAAATATATTTTATTAAAAGTCGAAAAATATGTAGTCATCTGGCAACACTGCCGGATGGCCACTGTCCTATAAAGTGGTGACCCGGATCACGGCCTTACTAGATCACTCCTCGGCGCCAACGCGCCAACGTCGTAAGCGGCCATAACAAAACTGTAAAGATCAATGCATGCCGCGGAATCAAGTAGATGGCGCTCGCTGCCAACCCTGAAAATCAGTTTGTATTATCGATTCCAATTGTAAACAAACGTGAAAATAAGCATTGCATCTTGTAAAATGGTGTACTATTGTGTACCTTGCTATTCATCAAGAAGGGATCTGTATCCTCTTAATTTTTTTTTTCCTTTAAAAATATTCATAAATGATTGTTTTCTTTTTTTTTTTTCTTTCTTTCTAGTCCTTATTTCATTTCTTTCATGCAAAACAAAAATTTGAAGAAGAGTTTATTTTATTTAGGAGAAAACGACTAATATCATTTATTATTTTTCAATGAATTGGTTTAAAATTATTGCCACAATTATTTTTTATGATTCATATATTTTTGCGTATCGGAAGACTGCATTTTAAATTTAATAAAATCTATTTAAATGCTCTGCAAACGGAAAAAACTTATGCAGCTTCATATCCAAATCTAAGTTAGTTCTGCCGTAGCGGCGCTGTGCGCCAACCCTAACTTCCAATGCATTTGATTCCGGAAAAATCGTCGATTGTTATGGCCGCTTTCACGACGTTGGCGCGTTGGCGCCGAGAAGTGATCTAGTAGGGCCGTGCCCGGATAAACAAAGAATTGGTACCTCTTTCTAAAGATGTCGCATTCAGTTCTTTTATAAATTTTCTGTTACCAGCCTTAGATAATATTAGGTGAGTTTTCCAAACCTTTTATGAAAGTATCTTATTTATTAAAAAGTACCATTTTTATAAAATGAAGGACTCTGAAACAGATTTAGAATTGGCAAACGCTACTGATAAACAAAATACCCATCTTGGAGCCATTTCTGTTAAGCCGCCTTTATTTTGGCGCAATAAACCCAAACTCTGGTTTCTGCAATTAGAGGCGCAGTTCATAAATTCAGGAATCACACAGGATTCAACAAAGTATTATATTGTCGTCGCAGCTTTAGACAAAATAACGTTGGATGTGGTAAACGACATCAGATGCTCCAAGTGACAATAAATATGACATTGCTTTCTCGCTTATCAGATTCCGATGAAACGAGACTTAAAAAACTATTTTCCGATATAGAATTAGGCGATCGCAGACCATCTGATCTTTTGCGCCACATGAAAAGTTTAGCTGATAAGTCAGTTTCTGAGGAAGTAATTAAATCTTTATGGTCGCAACGATTGCCAAAGCACATCAGAGCCATTTTATCTGTGAGTAAAGATTCACTCGATAATTTGGCAGAAATGGCAGATAAGATCGCCGAATCCTATGGCACAGCAGTGATACAAGCCATTCAGAAATCTTCCCCAAGTCCGGATACTGACCGGTTAACATCTTTAGAAAGCAAAGTCGATGCCCTAACCAAACGTTTAGAAGATCTGACATTCTTGGGTCGATCTCAAAACTCATTTGATAGAAGTCGCTCCCGTTCCAGTTTCCAGCGACAGCGATCACGCTCCCGCTCACGATCGACATAGCATAGCAAGTATTGTTGGTACCATGCCACTTTTGGCGAAAAGGCACGTAAGTGTACCATTCCATGCGAATACAAACAGCATTTGCCGGAAAACTAATAGGCCAATCGATCGCGGCGACCGACGATATTGGCAGGCAAAACAGTCGCCTATACATTTGCGACAGAAATAGCGGAAGTTCCTTTTTGATTGATACTGGAGCGGATGTGTCCGTGATTCTTGTAAATAGAAGAAGAGTGCTGCCGCCCTCTGATTTTCTATTGTTTGCCGCCAATAGCACCAAAATGAAAACCTATGGTAATAAAATTTTAAAATTAAATCTTGGACTCAGACGAACTTTTACGTGGTCATTCATAGTGGCCGATGTGTCGAAAGCAATTATTGGCGCGGAATTTCTCCAGAAGTATGGTTTATTAGTAGACGTCAAAAGGCAGCGCTTATTAGATCCTTATATTTCATTCTCGTCACCCGCCACAATCAAAATACAACCATCGACATCACTAACTACCATAGACTTTAATAATTTAGAATTTAGATTCAGAAATTTCTTCTCTTTTGGCTCAGTTTAAAGACATAACAAAAGAAAATTCTTTTAAAACATTTCCCAAACATGATGTAACCCATCAAATAATTACAAATGGTACCCCAGTTTGCGCCAAAGTTCGAAGACTATCGCCCGAAAAATTAAAATTTGCTAAAGCCGAATTCGAATATATGATGGAACAAGGAATATGTAGACCATCTAAAAGTTGTTGGTCTAGCCCGCTTCATATGATGAAGAAAAGGAATGGCGATTGGAGGCCCTGTGGTGATTACAGGTCCCTTAATCGCATAACACAAGCTGACAATTATACAATTCCCCATATACAAGGTTTTACGCAGCACTTAGAAGGCTGCACCATATTTTCCACGCTAGACTTAGAGAGAGCCTACCATCAAATTTCTGTCCATCCGTCAGACATCGAAAAATCCGCAATCTGCACACCTTTCGGCCTCTTTGAATTTCCCCGCATGACGTTTGGTTTAAGAAACGCTGCTCAGTCATTTCAGAGATTCATGCATGCCGTTTAGATTACTGTTTTGTTTATATTGATGATGTCTTGGTGGCTTCAAAATCCAAAGAAGAGCATTTGGAGCACCTCAAAGAAGTTTTCAAACGTCTGTCAGACTTTGGCTTAGTAATAAAAATTTCTAAATGCAATTTCGGCCAGCCTGAGCTGAATTTTCTTGGACATACTGTTTCCGCCAAAGGGCTAAAGCCAGCGTCAGATCGGATAGACATCATTAACAATTTTGTAAGACCCAAAACAATAAAGCAGCTGAAACGTTTTTTAGGTATACTCAATTTTTATAGACTTTTTTGCCTCATGCCGCGGAATATCAATTACCTCTAACAACATACTTATCCGGCATTAAAAAGAACTCCAATAAAACTATTGATTGGAAACAAGAAGCAGAAGAATTCTTTCAGAAATGTAAAATTCACTTGGCGAATGCTGTTCATCTAGCACATCCATCAATATCAGCACCCTTGGCATTATTTGTAGACGCTTCTAATTTTGGACTCGGGGCAGCGGCTCAAGAAAAAATTGGCGATTTCTGGCAACCCTTAGGTTTTTTTACACCAAAACTTAATCCTACACAGCAACGGTACAGTACCTACGACAGAGAGCTGCTAGCTGCTTATTCTGACGTGAAACACTTTCGTTACTTAGTGGAAGGCAGACCTTTCACAATTTATACCGATCATAAACCTCTAACATTTGCCCTGAATCAAAATCCTGAAAAAGCTTCACCTCGCCAATTAAGACATCTAAACTTCATCCCCGAATTTACAACTGACATTCAACATGTTTCCGGTTCTGAGAACATAATTGCTGATGCATTGTCACGATTCAATAGTTTAAGTTGTTAGTCTGTTCTGCCAACCATCGATTATGAGGCAATAGCAGAAGCTCAGAGGTCAGATGATGAATTACAGCAACTGCTTCAAAACAAAAATTCTTCATCCTTGAAAATGACTGAATTTCCAGTAGTTGGCTCAAATGCTACAATTTACTGTGATACTTCTCAGAAAAACATTCGACCTTTTATTCCTAAGCAATTCCGACGAACGGTTTTTGAAACAATTCACAAAATTTCTCACCCAGGAAATAGTTCAACAAGAAAATTAATAGCAAGAAAATATATTTGGCCTTCAATGCGGAAAGACATTCAAAATTGGTGCAGAAGTTGTCTCAATTGCCAACAGAGCAAGATTACCCGACATGTCAAGAGTCCCATCCAAAATTTTCCTTTGGTCAGTCAGCGTTTCACCGAAATACATATGGATATAATTGGCCCTTTACCATTATCAGAAAACTACAGATATTGTGTCACCATTATCGACAGGTACAGTCGTTGGCCAGAAGCCATTCCAACAACTGATATTGAAGCAGAAACCATAGCCAAGGCCCTTTATTCTGGCTGGATTTCTCGTTTCGGCGTTCCATCTTACATCGTCACTGACCAGGGAACACAGTTTGAATCGTGCTTATTTCAAGAATTATCAAAAATTATGGGATTTCAAAGAAAACGTACAACCTCGTACCATCCTCAATCAAATGGTTTCATCGAGCGATGGCACAGGTCTTTAAAAGCTGCTTTGATGTGTCACAACAATATTGCATGGTCTCTTTCACTACCAACTGTTCTGTTAGGTTTGAGAACTTCCATCAGCGATTCTTTTGAAACGACACCTGCAGAGATGCTCTACGGTGAACAACTCCGTCTACCTGGAGATTTTATACAACCCACTCCAGCTTCAATCAATCAATCCGAGTTTGCTACTCAGCTTAAAAACCATTTTGCCACCGTCAAACCAGCACCAGCATCTAATCATAGTAAGGAAGATATTTTCATTTTCAAGGATCTTTCGACATGCTCACACGTATTCGTACGAAAGGATGCTGTGCGCAAAAGTCTTCAGCCACCCTATGAAGGACCATATAAAGTAATACATCGCAGTGAGAAACATTTTACTGTACTTATCAGAGAGAAACAGATCAACATTTCCATCGATCGGCTTAAGCCTTGTTAGTTATTAGCTGACGATCAAACTGTCAGTCAAAATGTCCAGGTTTTACCCGCCACTGCCAACCCTACGAAAAAAAGATTATCAAGGATAGGGAAACTAAAACTGTTTCGTTTTCACCTACCAAGCAAATGTTTACCAAAAGTGGAAGACGAGTCAATCGACCCACTAGATTTACCAAAAACTTTTTGAACTTCGTTTGAATTCTCATTTTACGTTCACCTGTTCTCTGGCGGGGGAGTCATGTAGCCATCTGGCAACACTGCCGATAGTTAAAAAGACTTTACGCATCTGGCAACAAGAAACGTTTAGTGTTTCCTAGGTAGCGTGTCCCGTCAGGTTTTATAAATTTCATAAGAAAGAGGATAAAATATTTCTTACCTGACAGGTCTTGTTCTTTTTCGCCGGCTTATTCTAAGTAATCACAAAGTAGTCGAAATAAACACAGCTCAAGTTTCACGACACAAACGTTTAATTAGACGCACTATTTACATTTATAATACATAATTGTTTCATTAATATCTGCAGCTATCATAATATTTAATTCCAAGCATTTAATATTAGCTGTCGAGCGTCAGAACGCTCTTTCATATCCCTACGGATTCACATTCCTTCTTTTTACAACAGAAAAACAAAACTTTTCTTCATCAGAAATACCATGTTGCCAATCAATAAAACATAAAAATAGGCAGACGATCTCCAGTGGAAGAACAGCCCGCCTCCTGACGGCAAGAATGGGTCATCCTCCCACCTTTGATTCTGGCAATCTTGTACAAAATCAAACTAAAAAAGAGAAAAAAGACATATTAATAAACATTACATCAAGCAAAAATGAAAAGGAACAGAGAGAAAAAAAAAAAAAAAAAAAAAAAGGTAAATAAAAGTTCTATCAGTCAATTATAAATTCAGTCTATCTGGAGCTCTAATGGATCTACCCCTCCTGGTAAATCGTTGTTTTTCGTCAGGTATCTCAACAGATTTCTTGACATTCTTTGAAACAGTTCTAGACAGTTCAGAGGGATCAGGGCATCTTTTCGGTGTAGAACGAGTAGGTATCAAAGTTCCATTTGCAGCATACTTTGCATGAAAATCACTAGATTCATCAGAAGAGATAGATCTCTAACGGATAAAGTCTTTGAACTGGGCGTATCAAAAACCCATTTTCTGTCTTGATTTTTGCCACTCGAACTATTCCGTCTTTACCAGGATAAGTTTCCACAACTCTGGCTAATGGCCAGTTGATTCTTTTTTGATTATCATGACCGACGAGAACTATGTCTCCTACAGCAATTTTTTTTGTCAGTCTTAGCGATACCCTTTGAATTTTTTAATTGTCCTAGATATTCAATTCTGAATCTTTTCCGTAAATCTTTCTTCAATTTTAGCAAATATCGAAGTCTTCTTTTTAAATTCACATTTTCGAAGTTATCTAGGTCAGGAAGACCAGTTTCTTTAATTCCTTGCAAAAACATGCTCGAAGTCAATGGAATTAAATCATCGGGATCCTCAGAAATAGTAGTTAATGGTCTGGAATTCATCAAACATTCGATATCACATATAATTGTGTAAAGTACTTCAAAATCTAGAGCTGCTCGTCCTAATACTCTTCTCAAAATTTGCTTTGTACAGCCTATTAAGCGTTCCCACCAGCCACCCCACCATGGTGAAGCTGGGGGGATAAACTTCCATATTATGTTCTGTACTAGGGCTTCCTTCCGTATTTTTGCAAGTATAGGATTAGTAAATAGCTTCGAAGCTCCTGAAAAATTTGTGCCTCGATCGCTGTATATTACAGAAGGTCGACCCCTTCTCGCAACAAATCTTCGCAGGGTTTGCAAAAATGCTTCAGAGGATAATGATGTTCATAATTCAAGATGTACCGCTCTGTAAACAGCGCAAGTGTACAGCACAATCCAACATTTTTTACCATTTTTCAAGTACAAAGTTCCGGCTAAATCAACCCCGGTAATTTCAAAGATAGCAGCATCTCTGATCCTGTCTTCCGGCAAGGCGGTGATTTCAGGCTGAACAGAATTTACGGTGAAGCGTTTGCATCTTATACAACGTAAGGTAACTTGCCGTATGGACTTTCTGCACCTGAGAATCCAATATTTTTCTCGGAGATGGTTCATTAATATTTGTACTCCTGCGTGGTTTAATTCGTTATGTTTCCATTCTATCAATTTCTGCACGATGTAATGATTTCCTGGTAAAATGATAGGCAAACGAAAGTCTGTATTATCTTTACTTCTAAGTATAAGAGACTTTACCCTTAGAAGGCCATCTTTGTCAACGGTGGGATGAAGTTTTCGTAAACGATCATCTATTCCTTTAGGAAAGTCTTCCCTTTGAACCATCTTTAACAGGATTAATTCAGCATGTTTAAGTTCTTTATTTGTAAGATTCCCAGAATTTCGTTTAGAATGATTTCGAAGATTCGAGATGAATCTGTATATCCATGCCGTAACTCTTAATAATTTCACGTAAGACGAGTATCTCTCATAAAACTTCTCAGTAGTTTCAGTACTTAGAGCAGAAATGATCGACCTTTTTTTTCTGAATTGACAATCTGTATTTCGGGTGAGATTTCTTGTCTCGGCCATTGACTCGTTGGTGTCTTCAGAAATTCCGGACCCTCCCACCAAAGGGATTTGAGTAAAGCATCAGCATTGCAACCTCTTGATGGAAGGTCAGCTGGATTTAAGTTACCCGGGACGTATCTCCAGTCGTTGGGATGACTCAAAGATCTTATTTCTCTGGTACGATTCAACACAAATACTCCCCATGGTTCTTGATTTTTTATCCAGAACAATGCGTTCATGGAGTCAGACCAATAGAAAGTTTGAACTTGGCTGTCACAGAAGTCTCCTTTTATAGAATTCATTAATCTAACACCTAAACAACATGCCAATAATTCTAGTCTCGGAATGGAGACTGATTTCAAGGGTGCTACTCGAGCACGAGCTTGAACCAATTGACATCTCACATGAAAATTATTTTATTCTCTGATATATATACAAGTTGCATAAGCGTGGCTTGATGCATCACAAAACACATGGAATGACACATTTGTATTTAGAGCATGATTTTCTAATATCCTTCTAGGGATTCTAATGCCTTCCAAGCATTTTAATGCATTTTCCCATTTCAGAAATTTTTTCTCGATGTCATCTGGTAGCTTGGCATCCCAGGGCAGTTTCCTACGCCAACATTCTTGCATTATGATCTTTGCAATTAAAGTGACAGGACAGAGAAACCCAATGGGGTCAAAAATCTTACTTGCTAAGGACAGGATAAATCGCTTACTTAGATTTGCATTTTCGCACTCATCAAACTTTAAACTACAGTATAGAGTATCTTCCAAAATATTCCAATTTAAGCCCAAAACTGAGACAGTCTCTTGAAAATCTTCTTCAGGAATTCCGTACACACTTGGTGGTAGACCATTACCTATCCATCCTCTAAGATCAAAACATCCCGCTGACATGATTTCTTTAGATTGTGCCATAAAATTAACTACTTCTTCTTCGGAACTGCAACTTGTAACACAGTTGTCGACATACATAGAGTTTTTAAGTTTAGAAGCAGTCTCTTGCAAATAATCTGGAACATTACTTAGGTGGAAATTTAGAGTAGCTCCTAAAAGAAATGGGCTGCAGTTTACCCCAAATACTACTCGACGATGTCTGTAAATCTTCACTTTATTAGGATCACCGCCCTCCCACCACAGAAATCTTAGAAAATCACAATCTTCTTCATTTATTCTTATTTGTAGAAATGCTTTGCGAATGTCTGATACTACCCCATACTTGTTCAAACGAAATTTATTCAAAATGTTAGGAATCAACTCCATGTAGTTTGGACCTTTAGCTAGGCAATCGTTCAAAGAGTAACTGTTCTTTTCTTTTGCAGAAGCATCGAAAACAGGACGAATTGTTGTCGTTGAATGCTCTTTTATAACTGCTCTATGAGGCAGATAATGGCAATCTATCTTCTCGAATTCATCAGTATTTACTTCTTCAATTATTTCTTCACCAAGCCACTGACAAAAAACTTCTTCATAATCTTCAATAAGACCCTTATTCTTCAGAGTCCTCACAGTTGATTTTAGCCTTCGTTCAGCAATTGTTTAGTTATCTGGGAGTTCTTGGTGTCCTTCTATCCATGGTAATTTTACAACATAGCGTCCGTCATCATCTCTACTTAGAGTTTTCTCAAAATGATTTTTGGATGCTTCTTCAAGTTCTTCCTTTGACTGTTTCTCTGCAGGATCCTTAATTCCTAGGACATCTAGTTCCCACAGATCAGAAATTTTTACTTCTCTAGCTAACATCGAAGTGACTACAAGGTTTTCAGTATCTTCAGTAAACTTCTTAGTGCATCCCATAACAGTCCAACCTAGCCTTGTTTCAATAGCGGTCAGGCCGGATTTCAGATTCTTCAGCTTTCCTGTCATTAATTTGCCAGCTACATCTGCACCTATAAGGAGCTCTATGGGGTTAAGGCAATCTTCTAAATATATCCCCGTACCTGATAAATCATCTTCATACAGTTCTTGAGTGACCGGTGGCATAGTAAAACAAATTGTAGGCTGACTCAAAACTTCAAAATTGCAACGATAAGTTTCGATGACATCAGAAAGGTAAGCTTTGTAAACATTGTGTGTCAAAGTATTCGTGTTCGAACCACCAAATAAGGAATGCTTCAGTTTTTCTTTTCTTATTGGCTTGTATCCTATCTTTTTTGCAGTGTTTTCTAAGATGTAAGACCTTTGTGAAGCGGAATCAATAATCGCCCGAATTTTTAAAATTCTGTTTTCACCTCTTAAATTAATCACGAGTGTCTGTAGCAAAACACTGGGAGTTGATGAAACATTTGATAATGTTGTATCTTGATCGGAAGCATTCTTGTCATTTTTAACCCTTTGTGCGTGCGCAGCTGATTTCGGATCATTCTTACAGAGAAGAGTATGGTGGCGTTTCCCACAAATCGCACAGTTACATCTACTTCTACACGAACTAGAAATGTGGTTCAATTTTAAGCATTTAAAGCAGCCTCCCCGTTTCATAACATTTTGTTTTCTTTGATCATAAGTCAAGTTTGCTACTTTTCTACATTCCGCACTTAGATGTGGCTTATCGCAGAACACGCACTCTTGCTCTCGGTTTTGTTTACTTTGGGACGAGGTTAAAAGTTCCATACCTGTTGGAATAATTTTATTGTGTGTTAGAAAATTTTTAGATTTCATTGTGTTAAATTTCTTGGGTTTGTTTTCAAAACCAAATCCACTTGTCGCTAAATTAATTTTTTCTTCACCTTGAATTTCATTACGTAAAAACTGCATTAAAGTTTCTAATTTATTAAAAGATTTATCTTCCGAACTAAGAGAAACAGAATTCAAGTGTCTTTCCCAAATACGCAAAAGATCTATTGGTAAACAAGATTCAACTAACGGGTATAACATTGAGGCATATTTATCGCTTGTTACACCAAGCATTTTTAAAGATCGTAACTGTGTTTCTAATTTATCATAAAGCTTCACAATTGGTAATTTATGTTCCTGATTTACAGTATTACTTAGCACAAGGCTTAATAATTCCCTAACTTAAACTTCAATTAGTACATCTTCCCTGCCAAATCTTGTATGTAAACAATCAACCGCTTGTGAATAGTTCTCAGCTGTTACGGGAAAAGATTCTACGACTTCTCTGGCTCTAGACCCCTTTTGAGTAGATTGAAGTAGATACTGAAATTTATCTACCTCCGAAATATTTGGATCTTCATGAATTTTCTTAAATAATCCCCAAAATGATAACCAGTCCTTTAAATTACCATCAAACTTTTGTAATTCAATTTTTGGTAACTTAAAACTTCTTTTAGAATTACTTTCGTTTTCAAGTACACTTGAATTTAAATTCGAAGGTAAATTTATTCTACGTTCAAGTTTTGTTTTTAAATCAATATAAGTACTACTATAATTATCAGCACTTTCGATTTCGCTATCCAACATGGTCTGAGTACATTTTTCATCACCTTGTAAATTTTGAAGAATTTCTTTATCAAGCGTTTCAACTTTGGAATATTTTTTCTTGTAACTGTGCTAAGAACCCAGCACAAGAATCGATGTCACAAGTTTCAGTTTCTAAAAGGTTTTTTACCTTTTCAGTAAATTTTGTAAAGGTACCTCGATAAGAACCGCGTAATTTGGTTGCGGCTTCCATAATTCAAATAAAGACTGATAAAATAATAAACAAACACTTCAAATCAAAGCTTCATAAAACGAGAACAAAAAATATTCCGAAATCGAAAGTAATTCTGGGAAGAAATTTTAGAATTCTAAATAATGTTTTGAGAACAAAAACATTCAATTTTCGAAACACTTTGATTCAAAATAACAATTTTCATATAAAATAATAATCTTCTTTATTAAATCAAAATATGCAAAATCAATGTAAAATCAAAATATGCATTCATAGAATATGTATTAACATTTTCTTCAACATAAACAAATTCTTCATATTGTTCCAAATATCAAATGAGCAGTTCAAAAATAAACATACATTTTATGTTTTCAAAATTATTCTCAATAATACTTACAAAAAGTATTTCAAATTTTTAATGTTATCGTCTCATAAAAATGAGATCATATTTCAATTAGAATAAATTATATTCTATTTCTATACTTTATTCATTAGAACAAATTAGAATTTATTACTTAGAACAAATTTTTCTACCGGCGTCCCTGTGAACGGGCGCCATTAAATGTCCCGTCAGGTTTTATAAATTTCATAAGAAAGAGGATAAAATATTTCTTACCTGACAGGTCTTGTTCTTTTTCGCCGGCTTATTCTAAGTAATCACAAAGTAGTCGAAATAAACACAGCTCAAGTTTCACGACACAAACGTTTAATTAGACGCACTATTTACATTTATAATACATAATTGTTTCATTAATATCTGCAGCTATCATAATATTTAATTCCAAGCATTTAATATTAGCTGTCGAGCGTCAGAACGCTCTTTCATATCCCTACGGATTCACATTCCTTCTTTTTACAACAGAAAAACAAAACTTTTCTTCATCATAAAAACCATGTTGCCAATCAATAAAACATAAAAATAGGCAGACGATCTCCAGTGGAAGAACAGCCCGCCTCCTGACGGCAAGAATGGGTCATAGCGAATAAGAAATGAGAACTTTGATGGAACAATGTTTACTTTGCCGCTGAGCTAGAATATTTGTAATAATGCTTGCTTATATTTCTATACATTCTACTGCAATAATTAATTCATCCTGTGTATCATTTAGATTGTAAATAGTATGTAAATAATATTAGTTTTATAATTTGGAGTCTTATTTATGCAAACTACACGCACCTATAAATAAGTTAACTCGTAAATTTTTTTGGCAACAATTATAAATTAAGATAAATAATTTAATAAAAGTTTAGAAGTTAGAATTTCTAATTTTATTTTATTTTTATTTGTTTATTTATTTTTTAGTTCTAATTTCGTTTACACACATCAGTTTAAATATTAATGCTTAGATCATTATATTATATTATATCATATCAAATTATATTATTAGAAAAATAAATACTTTTAAATCTGTAATGACGTCAGATTTAACGTGTAAGTTTAACATTTCACAAAGCTTTATATGAATTTCAATTTAATTCACGTGCGAAAATATTTCTTTTCTTTTCATGTCAAGATATTTAAAAAACAAAATGAACATGTAAAAGTTTGTTTTATGTTGGCAGCAGCTAATTTTTTTAATATTTTATTATTTCCATTTCTATTATGGCTTTGTTGTGTCCGAGTGGTTGAAGGCATAAATTATACTATCACACAGTATAATATCAAAACACTTATTTAATGAAACACACGATGCATAACTACAACGAACAGAATACTACACACACTAAGTACAATTACAGATAGATGGTTTTGGTTCTTGTTTAGATCATAGAATAATAATAAAGGAAGAAGGAGCATAAGTGTTTCTACATAAGCTGTTGTGTTGCCACAATAAACAGCGATAATAGCGCTGAGGATGGGTGCCCTACTTCAAGGTTGAGAGGAGCAAAAGTAGCTTTCGCTGGGATTTCACTAGAAGGGGTTTGTAAGCATTAAGAGTATTGGCGTGCTCCTTCTTCCTTTATTATTATTCTATGGTTTAGATTCTCGGATTCTCGAGAGTTCTATACGTACAGTCCCGTTAACAGTTAATGATCATTGAGTCAGTTTAGTTCAAATCATAGAGTTAAGACTCCACACTTCCTCTCCCTTTATAGATCGAGTCTCTTGGGAGCCAACGGATATTGTTTTTAAAACATACAATGGTGATTCATTAATACCTTTGGGATACGTCACAGTAAAGGTTGAGTATAAAAACCAGAATTTTAATTTAAATTTGTATATTGTAAAAGAGATTTTGGACACCATTTTTGGCCGTGAATGGCTCTATGAAATTAATTTGGATTGGCCTGCTATAAAAGCGGTTACAGCTATTACGAAAGTGAATTTAAATGAACTTTTGGAAAAGTATAAAGTTATTTTCGATGACACTTTAGGAGAAATAAATAATTATGAAGTTAAACTCGAACTAAAACCCGAAACGAAACCAATATTCTGTAGGGTTGGATCAGTACCATTTGCGTTAAAGGATAGAGTAGAAAACGAAATTGACAGATTAGAAAAGGAGGGTATCATTGAAAAAGTTGAAAGTTCTGAATGGGCAACTCCAGTTGTACCTGTCGTGAAATCTGATGGCAGCATACGATTATGTGCCGATTACTCAATAACCTTAAATCCAAATGTAATTGTGCCGCAGCATCCCTTACCAAAATTAGAGGAGATATTTTCAAGTTTAAACGGGGGAAAATAATTTTCAAAATTGGACTTTAAGCATGCATATTTGCAGATGAAAGTCCATCCAGAGTATCAGAAACTGCTGACAATAAACACCCATAAGGGATTATATGTATGTAAAAGACTCATGTACGGGTTAAACGGGGCACCTGCAATTTGGCAACGTTATGTTGACGGATTATTCCAAGGCATGGAAGGGGTTAAAACCTTTATGGATGATGCGCGGATAACAAGTCGGGACGAAATGTCACATCTTAAGGCACTGGAGGACTTTTTCAAAAAATGTAAAGAGCATGGACTAAAGCTCAATGTGAACAAAAGTACATTTTTCCAAAAGGAAATAAATTTTTTAGGGCATAAAATTGATGCAAACGGGATACATAAAACTGAGGGAAAAGTTTCCGCGATTCTCAACGCTCGCATACCTAAAGATGTACAAGAAGTTAAAAGTTTTATGGGATTGGTAAACTTTTATGGGAAGTTCTGTAAGAATTTGGCTACCATAGCTAATCTCCTAAATAATTTGACAAAAAAAGATGTTAAATTTCAATGGTCTAAGGAGTGTCAGATAGCCTTTGAGCAAATAAAAAAGAAATTTCTTCACCGAACGTACTGGTACACTATGATCCGGAACTCCCACTTACTTTAGCCTGTGATGCGTCACCAGTGGGCATCGGCTGTGTTCTATCACATGTTTATCCTGATGGGTCGGAACGCCCGATAGCTTTTGCATCGAAAACTCTGACTAAGACTGAGCAAAAATATTCACAGATCGACAAAGAAGCTTTGGCAATAGTGTGGGCAGTAAGGAAATTCTACTTATATCTAAAAGGTCGTAGATTCACATTAATTACGGACCATAAACCATTAGTTGCAATTTTTGGTTCGAAGAAGGGATTACCAGTTCTAGCAGCTACCCGGCTTTTACACTACACACACTACATTCAATTACAGATAGATGGTTTTGGTTCTTGTTTAGATTCTCGAGAGTTCTACGTACAGTCCCGTTAACAGTTAATGATCATTGAGTCAGTTTAGTTCAAATCATAGAGTTAAGACTCCACAGGCTTTTATGGGGATTTTAATTAAAATGCTCAGATTTTAAACTAAAATTTATTTTATCAAAATTAAATATAGCCTATAACAATCAGGGATAGTGTAGCTTTTGGTCAGTGAAAGAAGTTTTTAAATCGGTTCAGTAGTTTCAGAGATTACCCTCCACAAACATACAATTTTTTGCTCTTTATATAATAGTATAGAAGATATAGATATAGATAACGCTTTTTCCCATGTTAAGTTGTGAACACGATAACTAGAGTAATTTTTATTTAAATTTAACCAGCTCAGGATATGTTGTCAGGACAGTAAAAATCTCGGTCGAGTTCGTAGATGGGGTATCTAGCTCAAAGGGGGGTGGAAATGATGGGGGTGGAAATTTTCATTTGCCCATAATTTCTTTAATATTGAAAATAGGAAAAAATTTCAAATCAGACGAATTACCGTCTTACCCTAAAGAACAATTTTTGTATTTAAACTTTTTCGATAGCTTCAATTGCTTAGAAGTTACAAGCTATAAAGTGATTTTTCGTCAAATGTTCTATATAGCCGACATTTGTTATATAGCTTTCATGGCAAAAATTTATAATCTGATGCTTATGTCACGTGCAAATGATAATAAAAAAGATCACAGGAAATATAATCCGTGATTGTAATGAAATGCTCGCCCTCTGGTGGGCTAAGGTGAAATTATCACACCACTGCATATCATCATATTATGCAATCAATTTTCCATGATGTAATGGCGGAGAAAGAACAATAATAAATACACGTGCCTATTATATTTACTAACAACTGCAGTTCAGAGAGCGCCATCTATCGATCATTACAAACGCGGATGAAATTTTAATCATGTTTTTAAACAATATAATGATCTGATTAAAAAAAAAAATGTTTAATTTAACAGAAAATATGACGTCACAATTACAACAATGTACTGAGAAAAATGAAATAAAATTTTATCCGTGATTTTAAACAAATAAAGTAGAAGTCAATAAATAAATCTATATATATAAAAATGAATGTTTGTCTGTATGTTATCTATAAAATCGTAAACGGCTTGACCGATTTCGATCATTCTTTTTTTGTTTTTTTCCTTATAGGTCAGGGATGGTTTAGGAAAAAAAAAATTGAAAAAATCTTTAAAATTAATTAAAATATGAAAATAATAAACTTATTGACTTATATTGACTTAATATAAGCCATTTAAATTTTTAATTGTTGCCAAAAAAAGTTTACGAGATGTATTTATCTATTGTTTTCAGCATAAAATGAAATATGCTTTCACGCGAAAAATAAGAAATTACTAAATGTTAAATTGGTCGAAAAGAAAATGACACTTTATAATTTTAAAATAAAATAGTAATATTACAAATCTAACATATTTCTTCTGAATTTTATTTCACAGCATTTTTTTATATACATCAACTTCAGATTTTTTTTCTTTTTTTTTTATGGCGGATGAAACACGCTTACCATAAACGCTAATTCAGCAATATATTAAAGGTATTTTCTTATTGATAATTCTTGACAATTTAGATAGAAAGAAATACGCAAGCGAAGTGATGACGTCACTGGCCGTTCGTGGATGTAAGAAAAATATTTCCTATGTTAAACGCCCATTGGATTTTTTGTGAAAAATCATGAAAAATCGAGGAAAAATAGTTCCCGATTTTAACCCCCGTATTTAGGTATAGATATGTATTAGTTATCATGTCCATGCATTAGATTAAGTTATTTTTGTAGTAAAATTGACAAAATTTGAATTTTTAATTTCAAAACTCTAGAAAAAAAATGCCAAACTTCCATATTCGATTGAAAACACAAACATTTCATTTCAAAGGATGATATTTACACAATATCCAACTAATATACTGATTAAAAGGGAAATGATAAATATTCTATCATAATTTGAAGTCAAATTTGTTTTCAAATGTCTAAATAAAGTATCTAATATAAGATACTAATATGCTGTAGCGGAATAGATTTGATATTGGTCATCCTTGGTAAAAAAATAAAATATCGCCAAATTATTTGGCGAACATAATTTAATTCCTTTCAAAAACCATGGTTATTTTAACAACTTATTTTAAGACAGTAATGAATAATATGAAACAATATTTCGTACAATGCATATGACGAAAATATACATCTGGCATGTATATTTTCGTATTACGTTTTTGATCACCAAATACAATAAGCGCCAAGAACGACAGAGTTTTGAAATTTAAAATTAAAATTTTGTCAATTTGACAGCAAAATAACTCAATCTAACACATGCACATGATAACTAATACATATATGTACCCAAATATGGGGATTAAAATCGGGAAATAATTTTCTTCGATTTTTAATCATTTTTTTACAAAAAATCCAATGGGCGATTAACATGGAAATAATTTTCTTGCATCCACGGATGGTCAGTGACGTCACATTTCGCTTGCGTATAGGAACAATAATCGCGTAAATTATATTTTGGTCTAAAACGGCAACAAAAATTTAAAAGTCGCTAAGGGCATTATGGCTGTACCATGATCAAGTTTACGTATTAATTTATTTATTTTTCTATATACCAACTACTATTAACTAAGCATGAAGTATATATAACCACAAAATAATAATAATTGTCTCATGCGATAGAAGTAGCCGATCATAGCATATTGTAATATTATATTTGGCTTGAAATTGCTGTCATTCTATGGTTGATCGATTAAATCAAATAAATATAGAGAATAACTTGAAAGCAAATATTATGTACATCACGTATAATGTTGCTCATTTATAACTTGGATTCAAATATAAAGGGCTACTTCAAAATTTTCGATACTGTCCGTATCGAAATTGTCATATATGATAAGCACCTAAATGGAAGCCTACGTGTAAGTCATTGTCGCAGGCAATAGGGACAGGTATCGCAGAATGCGAGGACGAACAAGGCGCTGCCGAAGGTAGCGGGAACCCAAAGCGAACTTTTGAGCGATTTCAGTATTATTATTTTCTCTTTTTTTCATAAAACTATATAGAAAAGAGTTTCCTTTAAATATAGTGACCAGCGAAGCGGGCAAAGCCTGCTAGTATATAAATAAAATCGACATTCTTAGGGCTAAGCAGATTTAGACTTAGCTTTTTGCCATAGATGCTATAATGTAAAAGATAAATGTCATCGTAAAAAAAAAAAAAAAAAAAAAAAAAAAAATCGTGTAAATCGATGCTAAACGAATTAAACTGTCATTATAGAAAAAGTAGTAAATTTGGGGACATTTAGGTATCATCCCTTTGACAAATGAACTAGGGACGATTTTTATGAGTTTTCCTTTGAAGTTTATTTTCATAAAAACTTAAATTTAAATTAAAGTATTTCATTACTTGAATTCCCTTATTTTAATAAAAAAATTATACCATTTTAAAAAAACTAAAGATCACTCTTTTATTGAAAAGTGAACTAACAAAGGTTTTAGAAAACTATTACATACTTTTAAATCTGTATTAAAAAAAATTAATTGTTGCCACTCGATATTGTACAAATATATCCAAATCCTGTGTCACACACGATAGTGTGCAAAATAAATAAGTATAAATTTTTGTTTGCCCCTGGAACCTGCTTCTGGTGAGAAAAGTGCCTGGAAACACTTGTATATAGTATTGTCATAGATTTTGAAGTCGTGTGCAAAATTTCAGGTCCTTCGAACGACAAGAAATTGCCGAAAATAAAATTGCATAATTCCGTTACATACATTAATAGTTACATCATATCAAGTTAATAAAAGTGTGTTAATTAAAAACCATGTTAAACGCTTTAATTAATCATTTAAATATATAAAATTAAAATAATACGTCAATCTTAATACAAATATCGTTTGTGGTGAATAGTTTAGAATACCAGTTTAGGCAAGAATTTAAAATTTAATGTTGAGAATAATACGTTACAGCTTCCTTTGACTTTTAATCTTGTGGAAACAAGATATTGGTGTGTGAAGAGATATGAAAGTTTCACGTGGAAAGAAAATATAATGACGCCGAAGCTGCCATTCTCCATCGCCCAGCTCGCCAAGTTTTGTCGTCATATAACGAATTTTGTCACCAAGTCAAAATTTTAGTCGTCAACTATCAAATTTTGCCGCCAAATCTCAAATTTCATTGCTAAGTTGCAAGTTTTGCCACCAAAATCTCGCCAAATCATATAATTTACTAAATTCGTAACAATTAACATTGAAATTTAGTGATGCCCAAATCATCCAATGTTAACTAATGTTAATATTAATGTTCAAGCTTATGTGAACCAAAGCAGTTTCACTTTACAATTTTTACTCATCTGACAATAATAATCCACAAAAACACAGTACAAAACTTTCAATAATTCAGTAAAAATTCCAATGAAATAACTATCCAAAAACCGCTACCACTTAACTGTATTTGACTTGACTATAGCAACGCCAGGCTCACCAGTGCTTGACTATAGTAAGGTCACAAGTGCATTTTCACGTTTCTATTATTTTTTCTTAAAAAAAAAAAAAAAAAAAAAAAAAAAAAAAAGATATTGAACAACATTTATATGGATAAAAAAAAAAAAAAAAAAAAAAAAAAAAAAACTTTTAATTTTGATTTAGCTTGGGTGGGGAGGGGGCCCAATAGCCCCCTCCCGGATTCATCATTGCTGGGATTGTGTATCTGACTTCTATTTGTTGAATGATTATGAGCTTGAATTTAAAAAAATTGAAACATTTACAGACCAATAAATCTTGCCTAAAATTTTAAGTAGAATGAATAAAACCCTTTTGTAGATGAAAATTAAATTTCTTGGAAACAGAATAGCGACGTAAATAATGCAATGTGTGGGAACAAAGCCATTGGCTAAGTATTAATGCAATGTAATATTTCTTTACTTTTGTAACATTAACGTAAAGGAATCTACCTTTGCCTTTAAGCTTGCCGAAAAGGGATTTTTTTAATTTCATAAAATAAATTATGTATGGTATTTGAAGGTAAAATTTATTTTATTTGATTATGTATTCTCATAATTACTTTTATATCCTTCATTTGTAGATAAAAAGCAATTTACAATCATTTTTAAATGAAGGATCATGTCCTTTGGTGAGGGTAAAATGATCCTATGGACCCTTTTTCAAAAATCTATTTTTTTCATTACTTAGTTTAAGTTTAAAATATTATTAAAGTATGTTTATAATGTAAAATATGGTGTAAAACCCACTAGCAAAGGCCCAAAGTTTTATTTGTTTTACACAAGTTCTTCCCTTAAAAGGATCTTTTTAGGCCACCTTCCCTTAGGTGTTAAGATACATAAGCCACAAATTTTTTGAGACATACACAAACACACAGTCAGACAGATGAGCAGACAGGCACCCATTTTCTAAAAATGGACAAACCATGTTCTGGACCTCTCAAAACATAGTCGAAAACCGAAAGTCGAAAATTTTTACGAATCAATTTTTGCTTCTATTGAATATAGAAGAAAGTACAAAAACTTCGCTGAATCTTATTTTGGCGGGGTTTTCAGTTTATTTAATGAAAATTATAACATCTTACATTACAAGTTTCGTCCAATGTTACATTTTTGAAGTCATCTATTTAACCTTGACATTGTCAAACTACATTGTCTTTCCTTAAAGATTTCCTAATCTGTCGTATCTTTATTATATTTCATCTTGAATTGAAATTTAATATTAAATAAGTTAGTAAAGTGTTGCGAGGTAATGATACATAATATTTAAAATATTTTGCTATTTTTTACTCTCTTCTATAAATATTAGTTTCATAAAAATTTTCAACTTTCGGTTTTCGATGGATTTTCACGTTTTGAGAGATTTGGAATACGATTTAACTATTTTTTAGAAAATTTCTGCCTGTCTGTGTTTTATAACAAAAAAATTGTGGCAACTCTATATAGAATTAGAATGATAAAAATTTAGTACAAATGTATGTGTTAGTTGCACCTTGACATAAATTAGTGCCTATCAGTGTTTTGTGAAAATCTCTTTACAGGTGGTGAAACAATCCTGCTTTTTTTAAATTTTTAATGTGACAGTATAGGACAAAATTTCGTAAAACGAGTACGCAAATAGAATTCATAGATATAGTACTTTATATAGATCTATTATCCCCATGTTATCGTGCAAAGATTTTTGATGCCAAAAAATTTTTTTGGCATCAGCCATTAGAGCCACTCGGAAATAATAATAGAATAGAATGTTAATAAGTTTTGAAAACGCCAAAATATTGCGCAGCTTTTAAGTGTTCTAATAAATATATGAAAGGAAATAGGATAAGTTTTCATAAGTAAATTATATTTAGCTAATTTATGAAAAACATAATTTTTATAATCAGTTGTATTATTTTTATTATAAAATAATTACTGTCATCATATTTAATCCAATGCTTGCTTTATATATATATATATATATATATATATATTATATTATATTAGTAAGTAATATGGAATTTTCAAAATTCTTTTAAATGTAGTTAGCTGCGACAGAGGTAAAGCCCACTAGTTTTAATCTTTAACAAGTATGTTGTGACCACCACAAGAATTAATTCTATATATAATCCTACAGGTACAAGTTTACGCAATACAAATTATTTAATAAATTATGATTTATTGAAACTATTTCCCATGATGAATGCAGACGATTTTTATCTCAAAGTAGTATAATAATAAATGCCGAAAGAAAGTCAGTTTTGTGCAGGCATGAGCATACAAGAGTGGACGGAGCTTCCATTATTAAGGGCCCTCTTCACTCACCGCCACCGGAAGCCGAAACTAATGTTATTCTATGTGGAATTTTTCTTTACAAATAACTTAACTAATACATTTCACTAATATTTTTAAATTCTGTTTTCACATTCTGAAAATTCCCAGCTGTTAAATTGACGCACCTTTTCTAAAAAAATATTTTTTAAATTTTTTAAATTTTATTTTGAAATAAAAAATTTTATTTTGAAATAAAAAATTTTATTTGAAAAAAAAAAATTTATTTTGAAAAAAAAAAAATTATTTTAAATTTTATTTTGCAAAATACGAATTTTCAATATGTGAATTTTTTTCATTTTGAATTTCGAAATAAAATATTAAAAATTAAAAAAATACATTTTTAAACAAGAAAGAAAAATCATGCAGTACGCATTGATTAGTAACACTTCCCAACTGTACGCAATTGTTGTATCGAATAACTTTTAATATTATTTGTCTACGTTATCACACAACAGACAGAAGGACTGAAAAATATACAGATAGACTAATTGATTTTTAAATTACTCTTAGGCATTTTGAAAAGAGTTAAAAGGCTTAACGCAAAAGAAAATACAGCCATTAGATTATAATTGCAGCTTTTGATCTCTCTGAATATTTTAGTGTAGCCCAGTAAATAATATTCTATACAAAACATTATTTTAGAATATTAACAATACATTTCAATATTTTTATGATTTTTACATTAGAAAGATTTTTAAATATAACTTTCAAAAATTTCTGTCCTAAAACGTAATGCAGTAGCATTTTTTTTTTTTTTTTTGTCCCTGTGAACAAACTAGTCATACAGGACCTATTAATGTCATTTTAAATGGGGAACATTCTATAGGGAAAATATTTATAAAAATAACACTCAGAGAACACAATGCTTTCGAATGCTTTTGGGTGTCCCTATACACAAACCAGAAGAGATATTCACTCCATTTTCAATATGGAACATCCGATAGTGAACTTCAATAAAATATATCAGTTTCGAGAAATTCCATAAATATTTACAGGTGTTACAGCGCGGGCAGACAGACAGACAGACAGACAGATGGACAGATACACAAACTGAAATCATATTCACGCTTAAAAATGTTAGAAAGTGTTAAAAACGCTTAACGTAAACGAAAGTACAATTCTAGCAATTTTTTATTAATAGCTCTTAATATAAATGGATATTTTTGTGTCACCCTGTAAATCTAATGCTAATCATGCTATATTCTATGCAAAGCATTTTTTTGTGCATATAAATAATATATTTCAATTTCCTAAAACTTCGTGGAAAATAAAGTTATTAAAATTTGCGATTTATAGAAATATCTCTCATAGAACGCAATGCTTTGGAATACTTTTAAATGTCCCTGTACATAAATCGGTGGTGGTATTTCCTCCATTTTATACAGGAAACATCCAATAGTGAACTTGAATAACATATTTCAATTTAATTGAGATATGTCTACAGTAAAGGTATGAAAATATGGTTTATAGAAATACCTCTCTTAGAACACAATGCTTTGAAATACTTTCGGGTGTCCCTGTACACAAACCAGTAGAGGTATAAACTCCATTTTCAATAGGAATATCCGATAGTGAACTTGAATAACATATATCAGTTTCAAGACATTCCATAAATATTTCCGGGTGTTAGAGCGCGGACAGACAGACAGACAGACGAACAGACAGACAGACAGACAAACCGAAGTCATAAACACTTTTCAACCTTGTTGGAAAGTGTTAAAAAGGTCCGTCAATTTAACAATTGGGAATTTTCTGAATGTGAAAACAGAATTTAAAAATATGTATTAGTTAATAAGTTATTTGTAAAGAAAATTTCCCCACAGAATAACATTAGCTCGGGCTTCCGGCGACGGTGAGTGAAGAGGGCCGTTAAGGGGATAGTGGACCTTGAAATTCATGAAAATCGAGAAAAAATTCGAAATTTCTTTTTTCTTATATTAATCTTCTCTGATTAATTCTGCACAGTATGCGACCAATGGGATGTTTCTAAGTTAATAATTTCCAAAGTTACAGACGTTTAAAAAAATTAAAGGGCCATTTAAATGCCCTCTGAAATGTAAACAAAGAAGCGGCAAAGATTAATCATTCATATTTTTCACATTTGAAGCAGCTTTTTCAAGTTTTTTAAACAAAATTCATTGACTGAATCATAGAGTATACTCCATGGTTTTATCCCATGGTTTTTGTCAGTATAATCGATCTAGAATCGATTTCTAAACTGATATAATCGACTGTAATCAAAAAATTGTTTACGAATTTGTTTACAGCTTACACGCTAGTGCAATCTCGTATTTTCATCCTGTTTATTTTCTATTTCAATTTATTTCTTAAGAAAAAAGTTCTTTTCAGAGCTAATAACTAATTATTTATCTTTAAAAAGTTCTTTTCAGAACTGGTTACTAATTATCTGCTGAAAATTATTTTGGTTTACAGAATGCATGCTATCAGCAAACGATATCGGAAACCTAAAGGTAGGCCATCTAAAAAGCGTTGCAGTGCTGCTAATAGTCCAGTCAATAGGTACGTAAAAAAGGGCTTACCTAGCAAAAGGTGGGGTAGAAGATTTTTCTTTTTTAATTTGTACATATTAGTGTCAATATGAAAAAAACGAGTTATCCAACATGAAAGACCCCGGGAGAATTTTTGTCGGCTGAAAATCCTCGAAAATTTACTACTTTTTTGGCTTTTTTTGAAATATCTCAGAAATGGATAAATTTAGCGATATTTTTCTATTATAAAGTTTAAAGAAGATTAAATTTCCTACAATTTTCTTCATTACAACTTTTTTGTAGTACTAATAGCAAGCGCGTTACAGCCTCTTGAAAGTCGGCATTTTTTTTCAAGCTAATTAAATACAACTCAAAGGAATGGGTCGGTGCATAAACGTTTATTAGAAAATGGAAAGATAGGAAGGGGGCATATTCAGCTGTCTGACCTTAGGAAATGACACCTGCTTCGTAGCAAAGAAGGTATTAAAAAAAACTGCCTCCCCCCCCCCCACTTCAATTAAAAAGCTCCCCCTTTCCTCCCGCCTCTTCTCATCCTGTAGTGCGCTGCCTCGGCTGAACCTGAACATCTATCTATGTTATTCACTTCAATTCGAACGTGTGAACGTACTGTTTCAACCCCTGAGCGTTTTCTATTACAATAACCGGAGTGTTTGTTTTATTTTCGAAATCAGTTTGAATAAAGGTGAAGTAAAGATTCTGAAGGAGAAAGGTATACAAAAAATCTGTAAAAGTGCAATGCAAAACGTCAAAATGAAGAACATTAGTGTTCTTTGAAGAACCTAAAACAAGTAAGAATTCACAATGTCTGTTACAAACGATACATAAATGAGCGAATGATTGCAGCATATGTACGGCGTCATACAACTGGTGATGGAGCTGGTCCAAACAGTGCGGCTCCATATCTTCCATCAAGAACTGAAGGTTTCAGTTTTAAGGATCAGTGATTCTTGTGTGGAGAGGGGATACTTGAAGATTTCTTTAAAAAACAGGAACGACTTCCTGAGCATGAAAGAAATTTTATACACCATGCTATGAAACTGGGTGTGAAAGAAACAATTGTAAATGGTTCTGAAAATCGTGGGAATGAGAGAAGAAAAAAGGTACTTGAATGCATCGGAAATGTAAAAGGTTTAGTTGCTATAAATGCTGGGTATCACAGGTTTCGTTATCAAAAACTGCACTGGAGGCTTAAAAGTGAGATGAAACGAGGATACTACCCTGCAAGTAACACTGATGAGGCAATGGGATCAATTTACACCAACCCTGAAAACGACTCGGGGGAGTGCCAGTCTTATAAAGTATTTGATGAATAAAATAGAGGGCGATTTTCATCTTGGCATCAGAACGGTTACATATCGCCTATGCAAAAAATATGGTGAAGATATTTTAATAGGCGAAGCTGCCAACAAGAAAGTAGTTTGCTGCCAAAATGTTGGCTATAAAATACTCAGTGAAACTGGTATAGTAAAAGGACTCTAATCCTCAACAGGAAAATGTTGTACTAATTTCATCATTGAACGAGGCTGAAGAAGATGATAAGCTATTCTAAGAGCTTATATAATTACTGCAAGACGAAGAGAAACAATTTGAGGACGACGCATCTTCCTTCTACTTCAGATAACTATTGAAATTTAAGAACCCGGGCTTTCAAAACAACCACGAAGAAAATGAACAGGAATATTATACATTAATGTACCTTTCTTTATTTGTTTCAAGGCTAAATGAATCTCCCTATAATTTATATATAAAGTTAAATTTCTATAATTTACTTTTTTAATTATTTACTATTGTTCTTCAAACAAGTTTGCCTATTTATGCAGTTTCTTTAAAATTAAGACTTTATATTGTTATTATCATCAATACTAATATAGCAGTAATTAATGTTTATTACAACATTATGTATTATATCTAAATATCATTAATGTTTTATAATTTAGTAAACAGTAGAATTAAAATAATTATGTTTCAATGCATTGAGTTTTTCCTTATTAGCACCCTAATATTTATTCATTTGTATTTATATACAAATGTTTTTTATTTTATTCATTTTTCTTTGTGTTTGAGTGTGTATTATGTGTTGCAGTGATAGAATACTATACATCGGCAGTTATTGGTATCTGATGATGACTACTGTTGTTAGGCCAGAATTGTCAGTGCATGGCCGGGGGGGGAGTTAGTAAAAAGGGGAAGGGAAAAATTAAAAGGGAGCAGATTTGTTATCTGTCGTCCTTAGTGAAAAAAAAAGAAATGATCGCCAATTTATCTGGCGAACATATTTAATTCCTTTCAAAAATCACGAATTTTTTAACAAGGTATATGTTAAGACAACAATCAAGAATATAAAACAGTATTTCTTACAATGTATATTGTAAAAAAAAAAATACATCTGGCGTGTACGTTTTTGATCATCAAATCCAAAAATCCCAAGGATGACAGATATCAGAGCTATACCATTAAAAGTTATTAAGCTTACTGGAAATAAAGCTTCTAATTCTAATAATTACCATACATTATTTATAAGGAGTAATGCGCTTTTTTTACGAAGTTGAGAAAACTGTTTATTTTCAAGAAGCTGTTACGCGCTTGCTATTAGTACTACAAAAAAGGTGTAATGAAAGAAATTGTAGGAAATTTAATCCTCTTTAAACATTACAATAGAAAAATATCGCTAAATTCAGCCATTTTTGAGATATTTCGAAAAAAGCCAAAAAACAAGTAAATTTTCGAGGTTTTTCAGCCGACAAAAATTCTCCCGGGGTCGACCATGTTGGATAACTCGTTTTTCGCATATTAGTACTAATATGTACAAATTAAAAAAATAAAATCTTCTACCCCACCTTTTGCAAGGTACAATGTATTTATTGACTGGACTATAATAATATAAACAAGCGATGGAATAAAGAAAAAGAAATGAAAAGCCCTGATTCTTCAAGTAAATATTTTTCTGATGATGAAATGTTATGCCAGGAAGATTTTAAGAATTCAAGAATAAATATACATGCACATAAAACAACTGAAAATAGTTCGCCCAAAAATAGTGTTTCTAAATTAGATATGCTAGCTTCAACTTCTGGATTTCAAGAAAAAGTAAGTGAAAGGAATAATTATGTGTTTATGAACACTGATATGTGGGCTTCATTATTATGTAACATTAAATGTGAAGAATGCAGTGTGATTTCTTTAGATGTTATAACTAAAGGAACATTTGTTTTTTCAAGCAAAATAGAACTAGTTTGTAAGAACTGCCAAAAAAGTTTCAGCACAATATTCTCCAGTCCAAGGAAAAATACCTCAAAATCCTTTGAAGCCAACGAAAAGTTTGTAGAAGCTTTTTTGAAAATAGGCAAAGGCCACGCTGCACTGGAAGTGTTTTCCATGGCAATTGGCATCCATGCTATGGACAAGAAAACATTCTCAAAATGTTTATTTAAATTATGCGAAGAAAAGAAGATTTTCAAAAATGAAATTCTGGAAATTTCTCGCAATATTGTGAGGAAAAAACATGCAGAATTAAATAACAATAATTCAGGTATAATTGACATTGCAGTTTCATATGATGGGACTTGGCATAAACGAGGACACACATCACTTTATGGAATTGGGATTGTAGTGGACATTTTAACTGGACTGGTGATTGATTTTGAAATCTTATCAAAATACTGTTCCCAGTGCACTGCAGCGAAAAGGGATTTAGATTCCAATTCCGCAGAATTTCATATTTGGTATGAAAGCCACAAGCCTGATTGTGACGAAAACTTCTCAGGCTCATCAAATTCTATGGGAATGAAAGTAGCTGAGATATTGTGGAAAAGATCAGAAGTTGTTTGTGGCATGAGATATACAAGTGTTCTTTCAGATGGTGATGCCAAAACTCATCAGCATTTATCTAAATTGAATGTATACACTGGTGTGACGATTGCTAAAGAAGAATGTATAAATTACGTCTCACAGAGACTAGGAACTGGGTTGCGTAATAAAGTTGTAGAATGGCGATCTAAAGGAATAACTCTTGGTGGTCGAAAAGATGGTAGCCTCAAGGAAGAAACCATAATAAAACTGACAAATTTTTATAGGAAAGCTATAAAGGACAATATTCCTGATATTGAAAAAATGAAATCTGCTATTGATGCATCATTATATCACAGTTCATCAACTGATAAATTGCCAAGACATAGTAAATGCCCTCCTGGTTTATCTTCATGGTGTTTTTACCAACGAGCATTAGCAAATAATGAAAAACCAAAGTCACACAAATCTATGAAGACAAAAATATCAGAAGACGTGCTCGTCAAAATTCTGCCTGTATATCAAAGACTTGCAAGTAATGAATTATTGCAAAGATGTGTAAGTGGTAAAACTCAAAATGTAAATGAAAGTATCCGTAGTGTTATTTGGAAAAACTGTCCAAAAGAAACATTTGTTTCTGTAAAAAGACTTGAACTGGCAGTAATTTCTTCAGTTAGCGAGTTCAACTTCGGTTGCTTGAATACATTGAATACAGAGCAAGAAGAATTGAATTCCTTTTCTGTATCCATTGCTCAAAAGCGAGATAATCGACGCTTGAAACAGATTGAAAAAAGAAGCTCTTTAGAACGGAAGCAGAAAAAAGTTATAAAAAAAATATCGAAGTCACGGAAGATCAAACAAACTATCTTGAAAGAAGGCGAAACATACAGCAGGCGTACAGTTGTGGAAAATTTTAGTTTTTTTTTCTTCTAACATTCGAAATTTAATAATTCAAATCAATCAATAATCGAAAGACAATCAATTCATTTAATTGATAATTAAAAAATAAAAGTTTTGTTGTAAATTATCAGTGTTTATTTATATATTAAAATATTTGAGTGCAAAATCTGAAATTGTTATAGCCCCACAAATAAAATTGCATTTTTTATATGATTTTGTACTCAAAAAGTGTGATATGGTTAATTCAGAGGATTATTTATAGAAAGGTAAGTGGAAAAAATTCACTCTGCTTATGTTATTAATAGTTTGTTATCATTAATATTAGTGTTCACTTTCAGTTTAATAGGTATTGTGAGAATAGTATACTTAAAATTATTCATGCGAATGAAATTTGTGACATGATTCAACTCTGTATGTATTCTTGAGATTTCGCTCGATTTACTTTATTATACAATTTTATCTATGCAAAATGAGCGAATATTTGATAAAAAGTTTATGTATTTTTACATAAAGTGAGAGAATATGTATTTTTATATAAAGTGAGTAGCTGAGTTGCTTTAATGTATAAATATTTAAAAATAATCAAAAAAGTTTTTTCCTTAATTTTCTCAACATTTTTTTTTTATTTTGCTCAATTATATAATTATACATGAGTAAAATGTGCAAGACTTTCAATAAAAAAGAAGTAAAATACATGATTTTATATCAAATGAGACGTTAAAATGCTTCATTGTGTAAATATTTAGAATAATGAAAAAATGTAATGTAAAGTGTTTTTTCGCCAATTATATTTTCTCGACATTTTCTTCGATTTGCTCCATTATAGATTTGGTTTGTGTAAAATGTGAAGAACATTAAATGAAAAAGAAGTAAAACATGAAATTTTACTAAAATAAAGTGCTCAAGTATTTAAAAAATGTACATATTTAAGATAACTCACAAAATTTAACATAAATTGCGTTTTCTCAAAATGTGCTTTTTTAAGATTTTCTTCGCTATGAAATGCTCCGGGCGTCTCAGTTTTTAATTAAAATTTATGAAATTCATATCAACAATTCTTGTTACACATTAGAATAGTTATTAGTATTGATTTTAGGATTTGTCCATTTTTTTTTTAAATTAGATTTTGCTATGGAAAAACAAGAAATTTTCATCGAAAATTGATATATTATGCAAAAAAAATTCATTAAAAATAGAGTTTTTCAATGAATTCATCCAATTAATACTAACTTTTCTTAAAAATGAGTTTGTAATTAATAATTTTGAAAAAATGGGAAAAAATGTTAAAAATTGGAACGCCCGGAGCATTTTTTTAAAAAATTAAATATTTTAAATATTTTAAAATTAAAATAAAAAAAAATAAATTTTTAAATTTTTTTTTAGGTATTTAGAACATTTATGAGTCCATATATAAAAATATGAATTTTTATAAATTTGTGGCTATAATTAAAAAAAAAAGTTTTGTAATGTCCACCGTCCCCTTAAGGGAAAGAGAATATAAGTAAAGGTGGCAAAGATGAAACAACGTGACTGTTGAAAAAGGTTACCTTTTTTGGCATAGTTATTCTTACTACAGAAATAAAATAAAAGTTGTTAAATACACTACAAAGCAGAAATTTTGTTAATTTTTGAACACCGAAAATTTTGAAATTTGAATTCCTTTAGAGTATTGTCACTGGTTTTTAGAATTTTTGATGAAACTCTACGCTAGAAACCAATGAATCATTCCAGAAAATTCCAGAAATCGACTTCTACTGATATTAGAGTTTTCAAATATTGAGAATGCTGAACTACTACTTTTCGCCTCATTTAAATGTTTAATTTGACGCTATGTCAACGCTCATCTTCGTGGAGATGAAAAAAAACTACCATCTATTTCCAATTTTACTGTAAAACCGTATGGAATGTAGCTTCGTAAAGACATAGGCAACTTGTAGTCTACAATCATTAATAATCGCTCTTTTTTACCATATTTTTATTAATTCGCAATCTTGTTCGTTTGTTTCTCCAGTACAAATCTTACAGTCGATTTTTAACTAACGTAAGTTCTCGACTAGCTAGACATTTGAAACTTTCAGAATAGCTCAAAACACTGTGACAATGCATTTTTAAAATACTTTTAGCTAACTGTTTCGGGTTCCTCAAAACGCCAGTTCCGTATTTTTTTTTTTTTTTTTTTTTTTTTTTTTTTTATGAATATGCCTAATAAAAATTTTACTTACACATGTGACATATTTCAATATTTCTGTATGTCCATATGCATAAACCATTGTGCGATCGCAATAAATTTTTACGTAAAATGAACATACGATACAAATTTAGTATATATAATTCGGATTTCCTGCTTTTTATTTTTTTCTTTAAGTTTTACTGATAACTGCCTCTCACACAGTTTTTTAAACATCTGTTTTCCAGATTTTGAGGACCTAGAGGATTAAGGTAAAAATTTATCGAAATTTCAATATCTAAAACTAGACCCAAAACATTACTTTCTCTGACATATGTGGGTAAGAGAATGTAAAAATCTTTCGATGTAGGTACAAAATAACTTCCTTGAAATCATTAGAAAGGAATAGATAAACACAATAATGTTGCTCATACAATAACTACACAAAGCTTTATTACTACAAAAAATACTGGGTTATTTAATTTCTACAGACAAAAATACTTAAAACATTAAATGTGTCAACAAGACTGCCACATGCGCAAATAAACACTCTCCTGATCTTCGCAAATTTATTATTTAAATTGATATTTTGTACCAGTAAATATTTGAATTACACAGCTAAATATATGCATGTTTTATAAAGACGTACAAAACATGTACTTACAATAAAATTTATCAATGAAGTTATTAATCAAAATAAAATCCTAAATTCTTGGAGAAAAAAAAAAGTAATGAGGTTCACACAGATTATAAACTTTCCATATATATTTATCTGTTACCCATTTAATTTTCAAATGTATTTTACCTCTTTAATGGCATCTTGAAATACATTTTTATTTTCATTATAAAAGAAGAAAACTGAAATATTATTTATATTATTGCTTTTTAAAGAATGTCATGTAACAGATTGTTTTTGTGTATACCTGTATATCGGCCAAAATCCGCATGGCTACAAAAATATATTTTACTTTTGCTTTGATGGAAGGAATTCTCACAATAGTATCTTTATAACATTATTTCTAAGGAAAAAGCATTAAAATTTTTGCTTTTGTTTAACCCTGTGTATCTTCTAAAACTTACATACACATCATATAGTGCACTAAAAATGTTCTCATAACACTGGAAATTTGCAGTGAGAGTTTCCAATTATAAACTCTATTGCATCTGAATAACTTTGTGTAGCCCTGTAAACCAACCGATTATCGTAATTTTACATTTTTAAGCGGGAAAATGTTTTTGCGTATTTTAAAAATATAGATTATTTTTCTTATGTTGTGCTTTGAATAAAGATATTTACAGTAAAGGCATAAAAAAAAAAAAAAAAAAAAAGAAAGAAAGAAAAAGAAAAAAAACCTTATAGATCCTACTTGCATCAAAAATCTTTCGTGAGTTCCTGTACAGAAACCAGTTGTGCTAGCAATATCATTTTACATGGCGAACATACCATAGTGAATTGTAATAATATCTATCAATTTCCACCTGGCCGGAGAAAATTAAGAAACGGTCATAAACTTTTTAAAATTTTGTTGGGAAATGCTAAAAAGGACACTTTGAGTATACTTTACAGAGAATGTATGTAATCATGAAAATAAAATTTATTACATACATTGTTTATGTTCCTCAATGGTCAAGATAATGAATCTATAAAGGTTTAGTATCTTGCTTAAAATTGCCTATAAATATACTTGATTTTCAGCTTTTCAGCTTTTTTTTTTTTTTTTTTTTTTTAATATACTCTCATCAAAATGTAAATATAATTCTCTTGAATTTTTATTATTATTATTAAAACAATATTGCATTTATTTTCAAATAGTATATATATATATATTTTACTCTTATTATTCTTATTTAAAGAATTAAATAAAGCAGATTTAAACATTTTACAAATATAATTACTTAAAAAGATGAAATAAAAGGCCATAAAATATCTTACATGTGAAATGTTACATTTCATCCTTTTATAAAATATTCCTTGCACCTTTTTACATAACATTTAATAACTATTACTTGCGATGAAATTTCTTTCAGATTCAAAACAATCCATTTAACTTTTAAAGTGAAATAAAAGTTTTAAAAAGAACTTTCAATTCAAAGAAAAAGGAAAAATATCGTCTGCTCAAAAAAAAGCAGAGTTTAGAGCATAGCCAGAAAATTTCAATATTGGCCAGTTTGGCTTCCTGTTAGATCAACAGTCACATTACCTTTTTATGAGGTATCTTTGCCACTAAAAAAGATTACGGTTGTCCCGTCCACTCTTATAATAGGTCTATGGACATGAGTACACTATAGTACAGTAAAAAGAAAAGAAAAGAAAAAAAAAAAAAAAAAAAAAAAAAAAAAATGGGTATCTGGAGAACTGTATCTGGAGTTTTTCATTCACTTTTAGTAAATAAATTATTCATAAATTTTATTTGCTAAATTATCCGCTTGTATTCCCGTCTCGAATATATTCACTCAGGGAAAGATATTCATTAGAGAGTAAAATGGCCGTCTTTCTCCGAATGAAAAGAAATTACTTTTTCTCCCTCGATGATCAATCTATGTCTTATTACTATATCTATGTTCGAATTATTTTTAACGAACCACCATAAAAATAAAAATAATTACAATTTATAATGTAATATTCGATTTGGAAAAAAAATTATACATAAGTATGAGCATCATTACTCTTCAAACAGGATATCTAAATCTTCAATATAAGAAATTTTTAAAAGAACTCGTTAATACCTTTAAAACGAATGATTGACATCATGTTCATCTATAATATATTGGGTTGTTCGGAAAATCATTTCGTTTTTTTCAGCAGAGGATTTAATTGTATTTTTTTCACACCTTCTTCACTTTTAATTTGCATTGCCATTACATATTGTGACAGCTGATATAGCAAGGCTTGCTTGTGAAAAAGGTCGTTTTATTCTGCTCAATAGTTTTTGATTGGTGCCCTATCAAATAAAGAAAATCAGAAGCGACATTTTCGGCATATTTTGTTTTTGCTATCAAAAATGCGAGAATACTATTCAAACAAGGAAAAAAAGTATACGATGTGTGCACAGAAAATTTATTTAAAGAACGCTATTGTCAAAACTGGTTTACCAAATTTTGTTCTGGCAATTTTGAGTTGAAGATGCATAACGTTCTAGAAAACCAGTTTGTGCTAATGAAGACAAAATAAAGTATTGATTTATGAAAAACTGCCAAATAACAACTCGTGAGATCGCTAAGAAACCGATCAAAGTGGAGAATATATAATTCATTAAAATATTTATACAATATAAGAAAATCGTCTTTCATTTTCGAAGGAAAAAACGAAATTACTTTCCGAACAACCCAATATTAAACACCCAAGAGTATACAAACACATTATATCTATGGGCAAAATTTCTGATAGGTACAATTTGACATCTGTAGGTTGCACAAAAAAAAAAAAAAATAAATAAATAAATAAATAAATAAAAAATTAAAAAAAGAGGAAAGAAAAGAAAAGAAATGAGTATATAATTTTTTTATGCATACACGCATTTTTTTTTTTTTTTTTTTTTTGTAGAATATTGTAAGAAAATCATTCATCATTTGTTTACAGGGCTACCCAAAAGAATTTGGGTAGATTAAGAAGACTTTGAAATTGCTGAAAGTTCATTTCAGATTGTGTTATATGTTTTCTACATAAGATTAAATTTAAATACATAGTGTAGTGTGCGTATAATTTATAGACAATATATAGGACTAACCAAAGTCAAGAGAAAACATTCTTTTTTATTGAATGTAACTGATGGAAATACTTTACTGTATCTTACCATGCATTCTTACCATGAAAATTAATTTCTCATATCTATACGGTAAACAAGATATTTTTTTAGACTTAGTTTTCAGCTCTTTTATTATTATTACTATTATTATTATTATTATATTAGCTCTTGTTTATTTTGCTTATTATTATATTTTTGTTTATTTTTGAGGCCTCTTTTCTAACGAAAGTCAAGTTTTTAGTGGTGGTTTGTGTGTGTGTGTGTTATCAACTAACTAAAAAGAGAAATTACAGACAGTTCAAATTTGTTATTTCGAAGTTCATAAGAGGTTGTCAGTTAAAAAGTTTGATTAAGATTGAGGTGTTTAAAAGAGCTCGTATAGGTACTACTAGATAAGTATAGGTACTACTACACGAAATGGAGGTAGCCACTCTTTACACATGTCAAAGAAAACTGTATCTAGAGCTATTTACAATTGTTTTAAAAATATGTTCAGATACAGTACTTGTTATCCTACCACTTAATCTAAAACCGAAATACAGATAAGAGAAAATCAGATTATGGCATATACAGTAGAACTTGGATAATTCGAAGTTCAAGGGACCAGAGAAAAATTCGAAATATCCAAAAATTCGAATTACATATACTATTTTGTCAAAAAGAAGAGATAAATTTAAAAAAAAATAAAACTCTACGATCAATGATTTAACACATAAACTTTATATCTAAGAATACTGCTACATTCACCCCCCCCCCCCCCATTAAATCAATATTTTTTTACGAGCTTAATTATTCAACACTTTTTAAAAAATAGTCATATTTTTGATTGCTTCTTTAAGTACAATGTTTGTGTCATAGCATATGACTTCAAACTATCAATTGATACAAAAATAGAACCTTCTACATTAGACATGACTTTCAATTAAAAGACCCTTGAAAGTTCATGTATATGGACCATATCTTCTGATGCACTAGGAAGGAAATACTCTTGTATTTCCTTATCCTTCTTTTGGAAGACTGTTATAAAAAATAATGCAACTTTAGATGAGAAAAATCTCGGGAACAAATTTTACTGTAATATTTTAAAGGTAATCGTGTGAAAAATTCGAATTATCCAAAATAGAATTCGAATTATCCATTATTTTTTAACATTATTTTAATACAAAATTCAAGGGACTGAGTAAAAATTTCGAATTATCCAAAATTTCGAATTAAACAAGTTCGAATTATTCAAGTTTCACTGTATAAAACTTACCAAACAATATAAGGAACAATAAACTGTTTTTATGCTAAAAGAAAAATGAAATGAAATAATATAGCGCCATTAAGCCTAAGCACGAGGAGAAACTAAACTAAATGAAAACCTTTAAACTGTTTTTATATGAAAAATATGTAAACAAATATAATGCTACCCAGTCTCAGCATGTGTGCAAAATTTGAAATAAATCAAAAGGAATAGATAATTTCTTGATTTAGTAGTAAAAATGAATCATTTTTGCATTCATTTGCAATCATTTTGCATTTTGCACTTTGCTGAATGAAAACGTTTTTTAGTATTTTAATGTTTTTCTTCTGAAAATGAATACCTTTTAAAGATTTTTATTTCTAATTGCCGAAACGTCAATGGAGGCCTATACGTGGAGACTGAAAACGATTGTGTGTTCTGTGTGTTTGTGCAAAGTGTGCGTGTACCGCGATAGCAGCTGCAAAAACTATCCGATTGACTTGTAAATTTGTACATATGTTCATGAGCCACATGGAATTATCTGTATAGTTTTGGGTGTATATTCTGTTTATGGTTCGTGCACAGGGACATACCAAAATTTTTCTTATCGTTATGGCCCATGGATAGAATTTCTCTGTACCACGATAGCGGTTTCAAAAATCACCAGACTGGCATGTAAATTGGTACACGTGTATCATTACGGCCTATGGCCTCAGTTTCGTAACGAATTTTAACATCGTTACTCTGCATTGAATAAAATGAAATTAACATATATTGCACTATTGAAATGCTTAAAAGCAATTTTTTTTTCTATAGAAAAATGTGTGCCTAAACTATAATTAATGTACAGGATCTTACAAAATTGTTTCGACGATGTCACGTAATTATCCAAACTATGCCAAATTTAAAATAATCATTCCTGAGCTACACAGAATAAGTTATGAAGTTTTTACGGGTGTTCATAATGTTTACTGCTCATTTACAGGGGCACGCAAAGGAATTTCGTGACATTAGAATCTATGGACAGATTTTTATTTAATTGCATTTTATGGCGTTTATCTTGCATTCAACATAATGGAATTAACATGAACATGCGTTATTAAGATGCATATCGCAATAATTAAAAACATATTTTCTCTAGGAGAAAAGTATGTATAGAATAAATAACTTATTTACAGGCTACACAAAATAATTTCATACCATTGTGGCCTATACACGGTGTTTCTTGTAAGTGCAGTTTGGCCTGGTTATACTCTCTTAAGCATAATGGGATAAATATATGCTATCAGAATGTTTAAAAGCATGTTGTCCGAGGAAAATAGTACGTGTAGAATTGGTAATTAGTTTACAGAGCTACACAAAATAATTCCGATAAGTTACGCAATTCTTTGACATCAAATTTGGTATCTATGAAATACAAGGAATTAACACAAGACTATGAGTTACAAGGGAAAAAAAATATATATATATATAGATATAGATATATATAGAAAGAGAGAGAAAGAAAGTTATAGACAGATACAACAAGGAATTGTGGGACAGGGGGGATCGGTAGCTTCCCTCAGAAGCGTATCTAGTTCTCTATGCACATATAAATGCTTTAAATAACATAAATAAAAATAATCTGTTGAGTAATGAGTTATTCAAATAGAACGCTAAGGCTCCTTGTTTGCAGATCCACTAGTATTGATTAATGGATCATAAGGTAGGATAAAAAAGTAATAGATATTTGAAAGTTAATATACAATCTATAACAGTAAAATCCAATTCTATTAATGTAGTTAAATTTATATTTAAAAAATTATTTATATACATTATATGCAGGTGTTGCACAAAGCAATGGAAACACTTTCGCTTTTTTACGTTTTGTCGAATAGCTTGAAAAATACTTAACATGTTGTTCTTCAATTTTAGGAATAAGAAAAACACATCCTTCCTCATATTTTTCAACAAAGGTATTGTCACTAAGGCCCTTAGGGAATGAACAACAAACCCAATAAAATAAAAAGTATTTGTGATTACTCTGTATATGGAAAAACATTGGTTGGTCTGCAAATTTTAAATATGGTTATCAATATTATATTTTATACGTGTGTAAAGTTTTGTGAGGATATCTCGAATATGTATGAAGTTATTAATATTTTATAAAGAAAAATGCAAACATTTTTCGCAAGTTTTTTTGCTTTATAATTCCAAAGGTTTTTTTTTTTTTCAAATTTCATGAAACTTTCGAAAAACTGACAACGTATGCCTAAATCATTGTACCATAATTTAAAACAAATATATTTAATATTCAAAGAGATATGGACAGTTGTAGTATAATTTATTACTGGGCATGCGCGGACTGTAGCAAAAAAGCTTTGACATAGTTCAATACTCAATTGTATAGAGCACCTTATAAAACAAAATCCAGTTTAATATCACAAAAATTCATACCTATCATTTAATTACTCTTATCTCTATGAATTTTTGTGATATTCAACTGGATTTTTTTTTTTTTTTTTTTTTTTTTTTTTTTTTTAAGGAGCTGTATACAGTTGAATCTAAGTGAAAGTTTATTTGCTACAGTCCGCGCATGCACGGTAATTAATTATTTACCAAAACTGTCCATATCTCTTTGATTATTAAATATATTTGTTTTAAACTACAGCATAATGATTTAGGCATATGTTGTCATGTTTTCCAAAAGTTTCATGAAATTTGAAGCAAATCCTTTGGAGTTATAAAGAAAAAACTTGAAAAAAATGTTTGCATTTTTTAATAAAATATAAAAAACTCCTTAAATATTCGAGATATCCCCACAAAACTCTACACACGTATAAAATATAATATTTATAACCACATCTAAACTTTGCAGATTAATCGAAGCTTTTCCACATACAGGGTAATCACAAATAATTTTTATTTTATTGAATCGGTTGTTCGTCCCCTAAGGACTTACGTGACATAATCTTTGCTGAAAAATATCAGGAAAGACATGTTTTCCCTTTTCCCAAAATTCAAGAGCTACACATTAAGTATTTTTCAAGATATTCTGCAAAACGTAAAAAAGCTAACGTGTTTCCATTATTTTTTCCAACACCTGTATAGTATGTGAGATTAGAAGTTTTACTACTAATCTCACTAATTACTACAGTGATATAACTACTGTATTCAAAACATACAGAAATTTAAACTCGTAGTCACTGCTATATATGAATTTCTTCCAATCCCTTCAGTAAATTTATTTTTTTAATTAAAATTTTATTAAAATTAAGTTAACATATATTTTATACTCTCTTTATTTTAACATGTTCAATTATTGCATGTACATTTGAGCCCATTATTTTAAGTTGTCATTAAAAGAAATTGATATCATATGTTTTGAGACAAAAGATAAATTCATAACATAAAACAAGCAGCGTATTATTTAATAATTTATTTGTCATATGTTTTTGTTACATAATTTTAAAATAAATTTATTTTATCTTCAAACATTCAAAAGTATAGAGTTAGGTTTACAATTAATTTTTTGAAAACCAATTCATTTACATTTTATTTAGTGTAAAATATTCATTAGTCATTGAATTATATACATAAAATGCAGCATGGGTGAAAAATCACTGTCATTTTTACAAAAAAATGATTTCACAGAAAAAAAAAAAAAAAAAAAAAAAAAAAAAGTCCTCAACAATACTGAAATTCATAGCACCGATTTTAATACAGCTGAAGTCCATTTAAAAGAAAAAAAAATGTAAATATCATGACAAATGAGTTCTATATAACACTGTACATTGTATGTGACGATATACATTTTATGTACATTTGTGATACCTCCTTGTTTGTTTGTTTCTTCTTCGGCTTTAGAATACTTTAGAGTCTTTTATACATAGAATGAAATTTTTACAAACTTAAAATCACAAAGTATATTGTGAGGAGAAACAAATACAATTTTTTTTACAAGCTTAACATCACAACGTATATCAAAGGATGAGAAAAGATAAATTTTTACAAGCTTAAAATCACAACGTATATTGAGATGTAAAAAACAAACACATTTTAATAAGAGATTTAAGTTGCGACGAAATTTCCATGCATTTAATTTTATTAATGAGGCTATAATCACAACATGTATTGATAGGTGTAAAATTTTTTACAAGCTTTAAATCACAACGTATATTGAGAGAAAAAAAATTAATAAATAAAAATGGATACTTATTAATATAGTTGTGACCAAATTTCCAAGTATTATCAATAATACCATAAATGATATTTAAGAATATGAAATAATTTACGTGTGAAAGTGCTGTAAATTATTTTTTCTAATATAATTTCTGTATTATTAGTCTCTACTTTATATCTTTCAGACAAAGGATTTACAAGATTAATACGTGATTTTTCCTAAGGAACGTGGATATTTGATGTGCAATGTGCATGATTCATATAGCCCATTCTAAAGACGTTTGCATTGTTGCCAAGTAATAATTTCTTTGCTTCTTTTCTTTTTCTGTAAGCTTGAAAATGGTCCACTTGCATCTTTTGATAAATGAAATATTTTGCATGTTCTTTTTCCAATCATCGAATTTTTGTTACGGTTTTCATTTCATAATATATATACATTTCAATTATATGTATATAACAATTTACTTTTTTTCATATATAATTCTGATATATTGTAATTCATATATTTCAATATTATTCATTAATTAACATAGTAAATAAATTTAGAATAATAAGAAAAAAAATGCAGTCACATTTCCCTGTTGTTTCAGGTGATGTTTTTACTTTAGAAGATGATGAATCAATTGATTCACCTGATTAGATTAATAAAATTTTAGCAGTTTGTTGTTTCCAAACTTTTAATCTCTGGTTGGTGATGTAATTGAATAAATAAGTTCCATTGAACTTTAAATAGCCGATCAAAGAAAAAAAAATATGAATAAAGATCTTTTTTTTTTTTTTTTTTTGTCATTGTCTCATTTTCATATCATAAATCATGACCATTCTCCTTGTTTAGAAAAATTATATTTTACTTCTTAATTTCCTGCTTTATAAAACATTTTAGCAATAATTTTTGGCTATCGATTTAATAATCTTTAAGTATATTTTGAACCAATCAAAATCCTATCATCTATAAACTTTTCTTTATAACCTTATTATACTTCTTGATTTCAGGCTTTACGAAACATTTTAGCAATAATTCTTGGTTTACGATTTTATAATCTCTAAGTATAATTTGGATCACTCAGAATCCTCTCAGCTATAAACTTTTTTTTATAACCAATCATAATTTTGACCGATTATTTAATTTAGAATAAAAAATCAAACATTGTGGCTGATTTGTGATGTACATTAGGTTCTGCAATCCTTTCTCTTTTGTATTACCCGTAAAACCTCGGATTTTTCCGAAAACTAAGTTTTAAGAGCAGTCCTCTTAAGTAAAGTGTATTTTGTAAAATAAAACACACAGGAACTAAAAGAAAGACATTGGAGTGAAAAAACTCAGTCTTAAAAACAGAGGAAACATGCACAGTTTTCGTCAGGACTTAAGGTGTATCCGTATCCAGTCCAGATATTCGGTGATTTTAGTATACACTCCAGGTAAGTTAGGACGTGCACAACCAACTCCCCAGGAAACCAGCCCGATCAGAGTGGTTCGGCCATCTTCACGGATGGTAAGAGGTCCACCAGAATCTCCCTAGGAAAAATAGGAATAAAAAGCAATTTATATATAAAGAAGAGATAGAGGTAGATCAAAATTCAATGAGATGTAACATAAATGTTTACACAGTACACAGATTTAGAGAATTTAGACAGTTAATATTTAGAAAGACCAAGAACATTAAGGTCTTCCTCAAAACACCATACAAATATTAAGTAAACAAGTTTTAAAAGAATTCATATACTTCTTTATCACACGTATCAGGAGGCTCTAAATGCCACTAAAAAGCAGAAAGCAGTTTATAATATTTTTGTGGTTTTACTGTATTTTTATGGTTCTTAATAACTTTAAAGTATTTTCAAGACTTAATCCATTATTTTCCAAAACTTTTAACCCCCCCCCTTTTTTTTAAAAAAAATCTTAATTATTAAAAATTTTAAGTTTCATTCAGTGAAGAATATTACAGGATCAAAACAATTTCAAATAAGTAAATATATTACTTAAAAATTTATCATTTTGGGGACAATGGCGAAATATATTGTTTAAAATATCGCAAAAAAAAAAAAAAAAAAAAAAAAAATATTAATAAACCGTTCCAAAAAAAAGAACAATGGCACGTAATGTGTTAAATGTTCTTGATTTTTGTGTTCGGCACAAGCTGTTGAACTCTTTACTGGATAAACAAAATTAACATTTTTGTTACAGCATTTTTCCCCCAAGACCTAGCTTTTGCAGTTGCACACACAGAAAATTTCTAAGGAATGGATTACAGCCTATGTTTACTTATCTCCCCATATTTAAATACATGTGATGTGCATCTTTAATTTTATTATTTTTTATTTTTTATTATTTTTTTTTTTAATGTCTACGGTCTAGATAAATTGCATATAGACTATTCCACGAAATGTCACATGCGTATATTGTCGCAACCTTTAAAACCTTTATTAACCTAAATTAACAGCTAGAATACAATGTAGGAAGCTAAGATATACTACAGTAATGGCAAAATAATTCTATTATTTAATTTTCCAAAACAATTTTTTTCTTTTTTAATTTTGTGACTGGTGTGATATTTTATCGAATGGTCTAAATTCGGTATGGATTTTTGGTGCAAAGCAGAAAACATGACGGTAGTCAATCGTTTCTCTAGCATAAATTGATATTTTGCTCTGTTTTTAACCTTCACAGTTTTGTGTATAAAATAATTTAGTAAATGGATTAACCTAGTGAGAAAAAAAAAATGTCATGTTTCTACTCAAACATGTTTCATACTAGAACCTATATATTGTCTTCCTTTTAAGTTTTATGGATATGTGAATTTCATGACATTGTTTTAATATATTAATTCAGATTCCAGTTTAGTAATAACAACAACAACCATAATAATCAATTACAAATATCAGATAAAAAGCTCGGCTGGTGATGTTCATCTGTCCTTTAAGTTTTCTATATATATTTAAATAATTATGCAAAATATAATCATAATAATAAAAATTATTATTATCTTTTTTGCATTATGATTATTAAATTTTAATTGTTGAGCAACATCTAGTGTCAATATACACTTAACATTTATCAAAACTAACAATATAATAATAAAATCTGTCCAATAAAATATTAACAATCTAAAATCCAATACACAAATAGACCCAGAAAAATGCTCACTACTTAGCTTTTGTCTTGTACTTAATATTTCTGTTTCTATTTCAGGAAAATCACTAGACGCTAGAGAAGTTGGTGTCCACAGTCCAGATCCATTACTTTTCCCAACCAAAGGCAATTTTCAAGGTGCAGGGAAAAATGACCTCCTTCCCATTTTTAAAAATGAAGGTAAAATTACCCCCAATCTCAGAACCATAAAGAACATGATCCCACATTTTTTTGTCAGATAGTTTAAGTGTCTAGAGCGGTGGTTTGATTGGTTACACTTTCAAACTTAATACTATCCTAAGTTCGAACCCAGATGAACATGACAATCTGCATGTTCAGTGCCGGCATTTAAAACATGTATAAGTTCGAAAGTTTTTCTGACTACTGAATGCAGGGTGCTTGTGCTTGTGAGGTTAGTCTCAGTTTTAGAACTGCCATTAGAGACAAGAGGGATCCAAGATTGCAAGATTTAAATCATATAAAGAAAAATTGTTTGGCACGATATGACTCTTTGGGAATTTACCAAATTTGCGCAACAAAAGTTAAATCCGCCATCTGCACACATATACTATTTACATTTACAGATATTTTCTTTTTCTTTTCTTTTTTTTTATCTCAAAAATAGGATATTTTTCAGTTTTAAATATTTTTGAAAATTATAATTCATTCGAATGGAAAACATTTCTTTACAAATTGATATGAGTATGAATGTGTTAACACTTTTCCCCTATCTATCCCCAAAATGTTTGTGTATTTTAACTTTCTTCTATATCCAATAAAAGTACATATTGGATTCGTGTAAAAGTTTTCGACTTCCAGTTTTCGAATGGATTTACTCGTTTTCAGAGGTCTTGAATGCGATTTAGCTTTTTTTAGATAATGTTTGTGTGAATATGACAATATTTTGGGGAGCTCTAATTCATGAACTAATGTACATAATTTCATATAAATTTACTTTATTCTTCTTGACATAAATTATTGCCTATCGACTTTTGATCAAAGCTGCCCAACAGGAGTCATTGCCATTCCTTTTTTTTTTTTTTTTTTTTTTTTTTCATAAATTTTAACTTGGCGATAAAGGACAAAATTTCTCGAAAATGTGGCCAATGAGAATTATTTTTAATGAATCAATGTGAAATTAAAAAAAATTATTTATAATGGTAATGGTCATTCATGGAAAATTTTTGTGTATATAATGAGCATCGGTGGAGTATAAATATTCCCCAAGGGATGTAAAATGTAAATTTTAGATACCAGAATTTTTCAAAAGAAATCATTAATATCTTTAAAAAGAATGGTTGAACCATATGTCTGTGGTAATTTAAAGAAAAGTTATCGAATTCTTTTATTTAAAAAAATTCTAAGGGGAAAAAAAAATGTTTATAGGGCACAAAATTGATTTTCTTTCGATATTAGGTGTAATACTTCTCTGATTCTAAAATCGTCTGCATTTGTCATGTCAAATAATTTTTATAAATAATTTGCACTGCGTTTATTTATGTATGAAAATATAAAAGAAAGTTTTGTGATAGCTACATCGTACTAATGTTTGCTGTTGTACGCAAGGTAAAGAGGAAATGGATGATGAGGAGAACAATAAGTTTTGCCTTATTCATCGAACACTTGAGTACTGAACGAAACCTCTGTCTGTTTTTACAGAGGGTCTAATATTGTTTAGTAGATTCAGTTCAGGATAAAATGAGAAAAAGAAGACTGGTAAAATTTTAATTTAACCGAAAATGTAAAAAAAAAAAAAAAAAATGTTCACGAGCATGTATTTTTATATCAAACATCTTAATTTTCTGTATGTCTTTCAAAACAGGTTTTTTTAGTAATTGGTTTTTTATTTAATAATATTAATAGAAATTTCTGTATTAAAAACGCGTAGTGTGTACTAAAGAATGTTATGAGGGGAGGGTATTTTATTCACTGAGTTATTTGAAAATAATAGTTTCTTGTTAGTAATAACTTTACAACGACAGGTAGAACTAGGAGGAATGTGCATGACCTAGTAACGGCGGGGAGTGAGAAACAAAATATTCATTAACACCCCTTAATAAATTATGAATAAATAAATAAATTTGAATATATTGATTTTTTTTTTTAATTATTATTATTAAAAGCGAATAAGGATTAATCATAAAAATACAAGATATACATTTAAATTCTTTTCTGCACAATTACCATAAGATAATGGGGCCCACCAGCGGCCGAGCGGTTCTGCGCTCAAAGCTGGCAGACGTGAGGTGCCAGGTTCTATCCCAGGTCGCGCTCGTCGGCCTAGCCGTACGGAGTTTTCCGTGGTTTTTTCCGAAACTTGCGTAAATACGGGCTAGGACCCCTTAGAAAGACCCCCCACGGAGGGCACTCCCCCTCAGGCCTAGGACCTACAGCAGTCAATCGGCCTTATTCCCAAATCCAATCCAATCCCAAAGAAAATCATGTTATTTTTTTCTCGATTTTATGCTTACTTGGCACGAATCTTTTCCACCTTCTTTATACCCAGCACAGACCATAGTTGGATAAACTGTTTCCTTTCTGCCAGCAATTTTCAACCATTCTTGGCAGGTGTCGGTGCCAATAACTTCAACACTCACTTTCTGAAGAATATTTGGTGGAGTCCGTCTCCCTGTAAGTAAAAATTTTATAGTGCTGCCATCTATTGTACAAAAATAAAGCAATAAAAACAATGTAATTTCAAAGTTTTGTATTTTAACATACAATATGAATATTTCTGAAAGAATTAGCATTTTGAAGTGAAATTCTTTTAAAAATTATATTATTATGCATAATAATATGAAGAATAAGAATAAGAAGTTAATCAGATCTAGAAAAAGTTTATTCTGAGCTGTTAACCATAATAATATGATCTTGATGTTGGGAGTTGGAGGTAGAATCCACCCAGAATTTGTTGTTTCCACCAGTCATTGTCTACATGTTGGTCGCAGAATCAATATATGAACTGCCATTAAGATCTATAGTATAATTATGTGAAAATATGCGGGGATAAAAAGAACTTTTATAAATTGTGCTAAGACGTGCATGGGAATTAAAATTTGTTGCATTAGCAAGTTTGTTTCTATTTGTGTAGAAATTAGAAAACTTACCCAAATGAAAGGGTCCTCGAAATAATATTGAACTACTCCTAACTTCAGAGTTTAATCAGGCCCCAGATATTACATTTAAAAGACAAACATATGTTTGAAAGATTCTTTAAGGTTTTGTTTACAGACTATATAACCATTTTAGAAAAAAACATGTCAGACAAGTCAGAAAGCGAAAATTATAAAACGTTAAGAATAAAATTTATAAACAAACAACATAAATTAAAAAAAATTCTTAACAATTGATTTGAGTCAAAATAATAAAGCAATATTTCACCAGACAAAAAAAAAAAAAAAAAAAGGCAGCATAAGAGATGCAACGTACTTGATTCCCAGCTGTATACGCATATATAAACACAGTGTCATGCTGCGTTATTATTATTATTATTATTATTATTATTTTCCTGAGGAAGGTACGTTCCACGAGGGGCTCGATGCTTCTGTCAATACTAGTAATTTTCAGGAGGTTCCGGCACAAGCCCATATTCGCAATGAACATTTTTATGCTTTTTCTCTGAAATTCTCGTGAATATCCCTGACAGCACACTTATCCATAGTACATCCTGAGGATGTCCCTTGGATGTACTTTCATTCATAGGATATTCTAAGGATATCTTGTGAATGAGATGTGTTGTCAGGGTACGAACTAGGATCATTTTAGAAAGATCCCCTACAAAGGGCATTAAGTACGAGTGCACCATGAAAGCAACTCGTTGCATTTGTTCTGAGGAAGGATCGTGCTTAATGTTTCATGTTGAAATAGTTCAACCTGAATTAATTCTTGTGTACTTTTGCAATAGAAGGGGTCGGCCAAGAGAGTACTAAGCCACGTTTGTGAACTTCTAAGATATATCGATTTGAAAATTAGATCAAATACCCCAATCAAAATATTCAACATAAACTTTTTTTTTTTCAGTTTGTTAGTAAAATTATGAGGTATTCTGAATAACAATATGACATTACTTTAAAAAAAAAAAAAACATTTGGGGTAAAAACCAAAATTTTTTTATATAGTGCCACCTAGTGACTTTACAAGCAGGTAATATGTAGAATATTATAATTTGAAATAGTAAACACCATATTACTGTGTTGGATTTAATTCACCTAAAATGTGGCTTGGCACTTCTTTGCCCAAGCCCCCTCAATTTATGTCGTTTGCTATCAAAAATTTAATATACTATCTATGCTAAAGAATTATCTCATTCTTCTAATTTTTTAATCGTTCAAAACTGTTTTATCGCTGATGTTTTCAGGTTAATACTAAATGTTAGTGTAGTTAGATTCTGTCATAGTTTCCTTATAATTTTCAAGAGACAATATGTCGCAGAGTACATTATCTGTGCTGAATAACGAGTAAAAAGTGTCGTAGGTAATTAATGAAAACTGAAACTGTTCGTAGAAAAGTTATGTGTATGTTAACCCCATATATGACATATGGAATTCTGTATTTTTATTTTTTTAGTATAGAAGAAAAGAGAGTTATGTTAGAAAATTTAGTTTAAAAGAAAAGAGAAGAAAAAACTCTATATTTGAATGGGTATTTAGTATTTTATCCTCCATTTATATACGAGGTCAGTTTCGTGAATGAAAGCTGATAAAAAGCTATGAAATATATAATTTAAACTACAAATTACTAATAACAGTAAAAACACAATAATAATTGTGCGTACGTGTATGTCATAATAAATAAACATTTGGATAAAAATTACTCTGACATGAAAATTATTGAAAGAGTAACTTGAAAAAACTGAAATGGAACTGTTAAGAAACATGATGTGCTTAAGCGAAATTTGTTGATGCGTAGTTAAACTATGCAAACATTCACAATTTTTCATTCACTCATGAAGTTGTATTTAAATCAAAAAAGCTATTTATGCTTTCATGAAAAAAAAAAAAAAGAAAAGAAAGAAAGAAATCAGATGTGCATCCTACATGATTTATTTGTACGGCAATTATATAAATATTTTTTTAATTACTAAAAAATAAAACATTTTCTAATTTTAAAACGTGGGATCAGAGAATGACTAAAATAGTAATAATAATAACAACTTGCTGTAAATCTGAAAACATCCGCTTGCCATTCGCCGCATGGCGACTAAACAAAATAAAGTGACGATATAGTAATAATAATAATAATAATAAAATACTAATTAACTCACCTTTCCCCCCCCCCCTTTCCCCTTCCTACCTTCAAAAGTTTGAATTTCGTCGATTTCTCATTTATTTCAAAAATCAACTTTTAAAACAGTGCAAATTCTGACTATTAGCGACAAAATAATCGCACATAAGAAAAATGTTACCGTTATTAACTGTGGTTATTAATTTATGTCAATTTAATCATTAAATCAGTTTTCAAAGACACTCAAATTTGGTTCATTACCGCTGAAATTAGCAATGAGATATAAAAAGTAGAATGATGAATGGTAACCCTTGAGAAGTTCCAAGATGAGTCATGTGACATGCTCTCCTTGCACCTGCGTATTCAGTGGTTCCCTTGATAACAGCTTATTTTCAGTAAATTTCTATGCCAACGGTTTGGAGATTGTTCTTCGCATAAGTCATAACCGCCAATGTTTTTGTTTACTTACGTAGTTTAATATTCTTTTGTTCTAAATCATTTTGATTTTGATTTTACTTCTTTTTAATTTCGTGTAGTTGAACTTTAACCGACAAAATGCTTAAAAATAGTTGAAAAATTATTATTTGTTGTTAAATTTAGCTCTTTAAAAGTTTAAATTTTCTTTTATAAACACTTTTAAACTTAGTTGGGAAACGATGAAAAAAAAGGTACTATAATTATATATTATATATTTATTTATAAAAATGTGAAATATGTGTAAAATTATTTTAAAAATAATTTATTTCGGTCATAGGACTGTCATGTTACCTTATAATAATGATAATTTGTCGAACTGATATTTTAAATGCCAAAAGAGCGACAAAGGGCCAAACACAGCAACCTATTGGAGCATGTCGCGTGATTCATCTTGAACCACGAAAAGCTAATCCTTCATCCATTGAATCGGCACTCTAATTTATATATCTCGTTGGAAATTAGCTACCAGTTTTATCAAACGGTGACAAAAATATATACATTTCAGTATTTAGCTATGATTAAACGCACATATTTTTAAAACTAGTGGCAAAATAGTGACAAAATGGGAAAATAACCATTCCAGGTGTCTGTCTAGGAAAAATTCGGTTCTGAAAACGGACACTTACCAGATATTGATGATTTTAAAACGGACTTTTCTTAATTATTTCAGTAAATTTTAAGCGGGCAAAAATTGGCAAACTTAGAATGAACCTTTTACAAAAATTGAAGGATTTTAAAAAGCTTCTGCAAAGTAATCGGATAAAAAAAGTATTTAAGTTCAATAAACAGATGAAAAAATTGCAGAAAATGTGGCAAAAAGGAACTACTAGCTATAGGCAGATGTTAATAAGACATCTTAAACGTGCGAATTTTTTGGGTTATCCTGGATATCTCTGTAACAGGATGTCGTGTGATGACTAAAGGAAAAAAAAAAAAAGTGCATTAGTAGGTTTTATAATAATTCTAAATACAAAATTTCAATTTTCTACGGCGAACTAATTTTCATTTATACGAGATACGTTAACTTCCCAAAAATGATCTGGCACGTTCGATGAATTCAGATATTTTGTCAAATATATATTAAAAAAATGTAGATGATTTTTCCTGACACTTTGGACATGTAAAAAACATGTTATATCTCATAAATTTCAGCAACAGTTTTACACCCCGAAAGCAAAAAGAAGATCAGTAAAAAATTAAAGAAAAAACAAAATGTTTAGGATCAGCCTGTAAAAAGTAATGTTGGAGATGCGTTCTGGTTGAAGCATCATGTGATTATGAATCTTCTACTTATTATATGTATTTATTTATATAACATTGGCGTTTATATTCATGGGGATATAAAGGTTTCTTTAAAAAAAATGAAGAAGAAGAAAAAAAAAAAAAACTTTTGATTGTAACATGCGAGGAATTCTCTATGTCGTGACATTTTTAGGAATTTCAGTGAACTGAATTTCAGTTCATCTAAAAAAGTACAAAATTATTAAAGCCAAAATTTTTATATTTTGATTAAAATAATGATAATATATGTATGTGTTCGTTGATTATAAATAAATATTCTTAAATCCCACTATCATTTTCCCTTTTTTAAAAAATAATTAAAATTCAGTTTATTTTAATAACGATAACTTTTTAAATTTTTAATATATTTGCTTGGACTTTTCGTATGAGTAGCTCAATACATTTCGCTAATAAATTATGCAAATGAAATTTCGTTAAAGCTTGCGCATGCACAGTTTAAAAATATTTTGTAAAATCACTCATATTTCATTAAGTGTTTAATATTTTTATATTTTCATTATAGCATGTTATATCCAATATAGCATGTCATGTTTCTTAAAAATGGCATTGGGTTAATATCCTTCATGCTATAGTACAAAATGTAGGTTTTTTTTTTAGTCATATTTTCATGAATAAATGCATCAGCCTCATGTAAATGATAGAGATAATGAGATGATGATTCAAAATCACATGCTTCAGCCAGAATGCATTTGAAGCACTACTTTTGCCGGAGTGATCACCAACATTTCGTTTTTTACTGGTCCCTTTTTTGCTTTCGGTGCAAAATTTTTGCTTAAATATATAAGTATAAGATGTTCTTTATGAGGTATAACACATTCTTTACAAAGCCTAAAGTTTCAAGATATAATTCGTTTAGAACTTTTCTAGATGTAGGACTAAACGTCTATAATCGAAATTTTCCGGTCGTTTATGGAAAGGTAATGTAAATGCATATACATACACATCAAAATATAGGCGTCCCAAAAAATTTCTCAAATCATTGATATATCCTAATCAATGATAGAGATGCAAAACTAAATGCTATGACAGAACAAAACTTCAGCACTCTACTGCTAATTATTTATGAATTATGCAAGATAAAACATGCATTTAATTTTTTGTGATCACAATATTTTCTTTACTTCCTACATGGCATTTAAAAGCAATGTATAATATATATAATCTAATCTTTTATAAATAATGAATATTTACCGTAACTAGTTCTTCCCCAGCCAGTGACTGTTGCCATCCTGCCTGTAAAATTGACGGTTTTCTCAGGAAGGCAGACTGGTACTATGTGTTTTCTAAAGCGTACAGGGTGTGAAAGCTCGAGTAAGGCAATATCATGCCTGTATGTAGCAGGCTCATAGTTTTCATTTACAACTTTTCTCCTCACGCTATATTCCTCGTGAGGAAGGGATTCAGAAATTTCTTTTATGTTATATTCTCCGACGCGCACACGCAAAGTTGTTGCAGGTGTCCTGAAAAATAAAGAAATATAGTAAAATAGAAGTAATGTAATAAAATCATATTAACGCACTTTCGTCGTTTCAATTTTTTTTTTCTTTTTAATAAGAAGCCTTATAATACTGAATTTATATTGAGGCGTTTATTTTATAAAACTGGGATTTTAAAATAGGATATATAATTCTTAAGCAAGACATTCTTGTATAATTACATTCTTGTATAAGAGCTAGATAAAAAAAAATCCACTGGTATGTTCGATAGCTAAAAGTATAGTACATTGCCGATTACCCGCAGAATTAAGTGGCACAGGTTCTGTGGATAATTCAAATTGCAGATAAACAGCAAAAATGCTAGAAATGAGGGATAAATGAGATAAAAAAATATTCTAGCTAAAAAACTTGATTGTATTGTCTATAAAACATAATGCAAATTGTGAAAATATAAAGTAATATTCATAATATAGTATATTCACAGTATAGTATTTTATGTACTACAGGATGTAAAAACAACAATGGAGCAACGGTAAAATCTGTAAATTAATTTATGCACATAATTAAATAGTACCGTATTTTAGTACTGTACAAAATAAGTAAGTAAATAAATGAATAAAGCAAAAGCAATATACAGTCGGCAGTAAAAGTATCCGAGCACTAGCCAATAATTCCTATATAAAAAAAGTAGAGTTAATACTGTTTTGTTAAATAAATCCTTGTCGAATCATGTTCTTAGACTGACTAAGAACAAGATTCGACAAGGATTTATTTAACAAAGCAGTATTAAGTGTACTTTTTTTAGACAGGGATTACTGCTAGTGCTCGGATACTTTTGCTGCCGACTGTAGTTCTTTATATTTATATTTACTTTTCATTTTTTTAAGCAATCATTTCTTTTTGTTTCTTGTCGAGAAAACATTTTCTCATGATCCCGCCCTTTTACCGCGCCTGCGGATAATCGGAAGAATAGTAATGAATATTATTAATTTTCAAGCAATGTTTTTTCTATTTAAAAGTATTATAGGAGATAAAATTTACTTCTTTTATCAATGGTTTCTCCAAACACCTGTAAAAAATGCAGTTAGTATATGTATTTTTCCGACAGTTGACTGAGGTACAGTCGATAACAAAAATATACGAACACTAGCAAAAATTCCTATATAAAAAAAGTAGAGTTAATACAGTTTTGTTAAATAAATCCTTGTCGAATCATGTTCTTAGACTGACTAAGAACATGATTCAACAAGGGTTTATTTAACAAAACAGTATTAAGCATACATTTTTTACATAGGAATTTTTGCTAGTGTTCGGATACTTTTGTTACCGACCGTAACTTAATCGTTAAACATTAAACAAATACCCTTAAACATGCTTTCACATTGGTGATTTTCCAAAGATTTCCGACTTAAAAAAGGAAACTTTTTTTATTTTTTATTTATTTATTTATTTATTTTTGCCACCTTTCATTTTTTAGTTTCCGTAGATAATATTAATATAATGTTTAACTAATGACCGATATTTTAGAAAAATCATGCAACTTCTCAAAAAAATTTTTTACCATCCCTCCACAAGTGATAATTACAAAAAGAAGCCATTAAACATGAAGCTAATCACTTGACATGTATTTTATCAATCAGTAACGCTCTCATATCGGACCCTCGACGTTGTCTTGCACACGATCAGTATTCATACACTATTTTGAATTCCGGTATATATTTATTACGACTAATACCTAGTATTTACATATCATGTAATACAATGAGTTTGAGACTGCAGAGGGAAGAAAATAAACTTTAATAAATCAGATGTGGAGGAACAAGTACCGTCAATCGGAAAAGTTTATAATTTAGCCAAAGTTGTTTGAGATTTCTTATTGCACAATGCAGATCTAGTTTTTTCTTTTTCTTTTATTAAGCAAAATTCATCATTATTCAATATACTCCAAAATGACGGATCAAATTTGAAAAAAAAAAAAAAAAATCAGAATTCGGAAACCGGTAAAGACAGAAAGTACATATAAAATGTAGAGATTAGGTGGGAATTAAACTAGGTATTTCGTCAAGGAAAGAAAATATTAATACTAAACTGTCTCTTTTTTCAATCAATAAACTATGTTGTCGAATTAAAAATTACATGTTTCGCAGTGTAGAAAAGAAAATCCATTATTATTAGTTATTTATTTCTTTCATTTTTTTCCCCTAACAAATACTGGAAAATATTAAATATTTAAGTCGACAGTGCCGTCTAATGTTTAAAAGTAAGAACTAATTTAGTATTAATATTTTGCTGTCTTGGGGAAAAATTCGCCTTTATTCCCTTCTTTTTTTGCATAAACAGTATCTTTTTATCATTAAACTGTTGCCCACCAGCGGCCGAGCTGTTCTGAGATCAACGCTGGTAGATGAGATGTACCGAGTTCGATCCTAGGTCGCGCTCATCGACCTAGCCTTTCGGAGTTTTCCTTGGTATTCTCCGAAACTCACGTAAATACGGGATAGGACCCCTTAGAAAGACACTCACGTATAGTCCTAGTAGCCTAGAGTAGTCAATCGGCCTTAAACCCTACAACCAACCTACCTTTAACATGTTGAACCCCACCCGAATTCTTAAGGAAATCCCATTCAAGCCACGCGCGCTGCTTAGAAGCGTGCTATGTTTACCGTGTTTCAATAAAATCCATTAAAATGCCTTAATGATATAATCCTATAATAAATTGCCAGTAATTACTTAAAACTATGTAATTTTTTTAGTTTTATATCATATTTCACGCTGTCAGCCACCGGTGGCTGAAGTGGCCTAAACGGAAAGTTCAGTATCAGCCACCGATGGCTGACATGGCACTGAACATGTTAATTGTCTAAAATATTACTGTTTTTTCTTTCTTTTTTGCCTTTATCAAAACTCAGTACATATACGTACACACAATATTAAAATATATTAAAAGAATATTTGCATTTTCAGAAGAATTTGTTTCAGTTTGTGTTTCTTTGCATGATAGTGTGGAATAATTTCTTTTACAAAACTTAATAATTTTAATATTTTAATTCAAATACATCAAAAGATATTTGAAGCAAGGATTAACTCCATATAACATAATAATGTAATCTTAACAAATTGTTTAAGGGGGAGGAGGTGGAAATGAAGGAAAAGATGCTCAAGGTATTTTTAGTTAAATTTTGATTATAACTCGATATTTTGTAAATGAATAACTAAAACTAAAAGTAAATATGAAAGAAATAATGATGCTTCTTTTAAATATTTTTATATAATAAAAGTATACTAATTCTTTTATTTTACATGATAAAACTTGGTTTAATATCTACATTTCATATTGCGCATGCTTTCAATAAATATTTATTTTACACAATAGGTGGCAGCACCAGAATTATATCCTCTGTGAAGAGAGAGAGAGAGAGAGAGAAAATCCAGTCAGAACATAATATTCTTCTGTTTATAGCAAATTTGAACAGGGGAGCAGCCCCGGCTCACCGCTCGAAGAGCGGTGTTGAGCTATGCTAGGACCGAAGTCCACTAGCAAATTGGCATATAAGTGAACTGAGAAGTACTACTAACTTATAGACACAGTGAGCTGCAGTGATGACCCATTTCTCATGGATGAGTGCCCCGCCGCAGGCAATTTTCTGAGACATCAGAGCTCTCTTGATAACGCCCACCTGATCATGGGAGAAAAAAAAAGCAATTCATAAGAAAAGTGCAGTTTATTATATTTAAAGTGAGATTTCAGTTTCAGACTAATGGAAGAAAATAGATTATACCGTTTAAATTAAACAACACCAGAATAATGAATAATACCTTTGATACCAACCATTATATCGGATTTATCGTTAAAATAAATAAATAAATAACTTTTAAATTAGAATCGTCTTAATACTGAGGTATGTAAAGAACATAATTACAGGAACAGATCCGTTTTGTAACAAACAATAAAAAGCAGGACAAAACTCGCTAACAAATCATAAGAAATTTCTGATAAATAGAAAATGCTACTTTATATTAAAATTCTAAGCAATAATAGTATTAACACAAGTAGCAGAAGCTGAAGTATTATGCGTACTAGTATTGAAGTATCATTGTTATTAATAGTTATAGTACTTCTATTACTACTAACGACGATATTAATAATAATAATAATAAAAACATGCGAACTCAACTTAAGAAGATTAATTTAATTAAAATTTTAAATTATATACTGTAGAAATAAGATATATTGAGTACAGAAAAACCAGTGTGAGATCTCAAATATTTTCACCACTTTATGTTTTGTTTAATGGATTTTAATTATAGTAATTTAAGCATTTATCTTTATTCAATCATATATATCCTTTATATATATCCAATTTAAGTCTATCATTTTCTTTTTTTTTTTCCTTAAATTCAATTTTATGAAAATACACATGAATATTATTAAAGAACACAAAATTATCTCTAAAGCAGATTTTCAAAGGTGTGTTAGGTAGACACAATTTTAATGATTTTGGACTACCTCTTGAGAAAATATTTCTAATTATCTACCAATTTATGGTAATTATGCATAAATTTTAATTAAATGTTAAATTAATTAGGTTAATTAATAATTTACACTAGTTACATCTTAATTCACGATACTTATGTATCATCAAACCATCTATAGCATATATCACTCATCATGAAAAGAAATGCACAGATGCTGTTCAAACGTGATAAGAAAAAACTAGCCCAAATTAGCATGCATCAATTTACATAAATTATTAAAACATACGAAAGGAAGTTTTCACTTAAAAAAAAAAAAATCTTATGTAAATAACAAAGTAAATTTATAATCTTTCTCATGAAAATAATGATTTATCATGGCAATGATTTTCTCCATGTATATTGAAACAATTTACTACTGAATTCAACACCAGCATTATGAATAGCATTTCTTATATGCAGAGAAATAACGAGAGGGGCAGTATATTAAACAAGTGAAAAGTGCTTTCATTTCTACATTCTTTTAACTTATTATTTGAAGGAAAATTAAAATATTAAAATATATTGTAAATGCTGAATGTTTTATCAAAAAAAAAAAAAAAAAAAAAGGAGGGAGTTATTTTTTTTTATCCCCCCCCCCCCCTCTTGAACACGGCCCTGCTTTAAAGAGCCACTCATTTGTACCATCATCCAGATTAATATTTAAGAATGTTGAGGGTCATCCTGTATTCTGACAGCACATCCATGTATCATCCATATTAGCGAGATCTGTTTTATGAACACTATCACTCTTCTTTTTAGCATTTAGTTATAATTAAATCTTAGAAAGACGACGTGTAATGAAGAAAATAGTTTCAATTAGAAATGGACCAAGGTAAACAGAATCAAGCCATTTACAGACTATGACATTCTTGAAGACAGCACTTTTGAGCCGTAAACAATGTTATATATTATCGTACCAAGTCATCACTTATCAAAACCTTTTCTGCCTATAGATTGGTACATTATGTAACTCAGCATCCAAGAGCTAAAAAATAAATAAATAAATAATAATTTTAATTCCAGATGTTTTATTATCGTCAGTCCATCTCTTTGTTTCACAGTTCTCTTGGTTATTTCAATTTATGAAGTATTTCTTGGTTATGCATTTCAGCTTATTTGTTTACAGGAAAAAATTTTATGTCATCTTTAAATCTTTCATATTCACCTGGAGGCAGTATACCTTTCTGCCGTTTCATAAGGAACTTTTGACTAGCCTGTAATACTCAACAAAACATACAGTCGGTAACAAAAGTGTCCGAACACTAGCAAAAATTCCTATATATAAAAAGTACCCTTAATACAGTTTCGCTAAATAAATCCTTGTCGAATCCTGTTCTTAGACTGACTAAGAATGTAATTCGACAAGGATTTATTTAACAAAACAGTATTAAGTGTACTTTTTTCATATAGGAATTTTTGCTAGTGTTCGGACACTTTTGTTACCGACTGTACTCATGCATTTCTTAAATACATCATTTATAAAAACATCAAAATCTACCGCTAGAGCATAAAATATCCTTTATAATTAAGTCCGTAACTTATAATAATTGTGCTTGCTCCAGAAATTTGTAGGTTACCTACACATTTTGCGATATTTTTAAAAAGTTCTTTTATAGCGGCAATTTTTAAAAACGTTACAAAACGACTCTTATAGTGTGAAATATATTAATTAATTAGAACTGTACTTACATGCCAAGGCTGATGTCCAAACGTCGTGTTTTCTCCACCGACGATCTTGGAATCCCGTATGTATGTTTTGCCGCAAGCTTGAAAGAAAAAAGTTGTAAAAAACAATAACAGTTAATTCTGTGATTCTATTTACAGAACATTATATAATATATGTTTTATAGGTTTTTATATATTGAAATATATTCATATCGCATAGTCATCATAATAATATGATCAACTGTTGTCAGACCAGCTACAGCCCTACAAACATGAATAGTTGGTCCATCAGCAGCTAACGCTTCACGTGGTTGGCATTTGGTTAATTGGAATTGTTGCAGTTGACCCAACGTCTTTTTTTTGTACCCTCCGTTGGCATTTTATTTTTTGGGGTATCTATGGTTGGCCCACCATAATGAACAACGTTATGAGTACAATAATAATTTGTATATTAAATTTGCATATAACGGTCCATTTCTAACCATTGCGTAACTTCAAAGAAAATACATAATTTTATTACACGAATTAAAATATCGTCGATGATGTTTATTATTCGCAAGAAAGTATAAAAATATAGCAAATAATAAACACCAAAATGTATTGCTAAAATACTGCATATGGGCCAATGATTGGGCATCAATTTAACCAACTACTATTTATAACTGTTTGACATTAAAAAGCCTTCCGTTGTTTCAATGTTGGCCCATATTAATTTTGTTTGTGGCGAGTTACATGATATGTCTTTTATAATATCGCTTACATAAAAGACTATTTTTAAACTTTTTGGCTAAAATTTTGTTCTTTAATAGTTATAAAAACGATCGCTCAAAATAAAATAAAAGCAACCACAGAGAATATTTTGTTTTATAATATGAATTATTTTCCATCTCCGGTCCAGCTTTCCATGCCAATTTTAGTATACATATATTTTATCAGCATTTCTGAGTGCAATGCACCAAGTATACTGTACTGTTATAAGATAGCCATCTTGAATTATACATAATACGTTTCAAAAGTTTGTAACAAGGGAAATATATTTATATCTCATAATCCTCGTAACAATATAATCGATTGTTTTCACGGCAGAAAAAATATAGAAAATTTAAAGTCTGTATATTGAATTTTTCAAAGCAAAAATAGGAAAATTTATAGTGCATAATTAAACTTATTAGAAATGAAGTTCTACACATACGTTTAAAATTACACAATGAAGTTTTTAATTTGAAGGAAGACACTGAATTGCAACTTATAGATTCAAATTTCATGCCAAAATGAAGCGACATTTTAGAGAAAATGCTGTGAAAAAGTTTTTATAAAGGCTTTTTGAGTCAAAGGCAGTTCTAAAATGGCTTCATACGCCAACATCATGTAACGACTGGCTATTATTAGAAAAATTGAATGTTCGTTTCCTAAAAATGCATACAAAAAAGAAGAATGATATTTTTTCCCGTTGAATTAGAAATTTTCTCTTTATAGAATTAGAACCTGATGCCTATTTTTTATACATTTCTGAAGAAATAAACCATACAAAATTTGATTTTTGTATAGCATGTATAAATGCTCACGTAACGGATCTTTTTATGTGTTTTTGTAAAATGCTGCTGTTCTTTGCATTTCCTGTATTCTCTTTTTTTTTCTTATGAATTGTCAATGGAATGTGTACTTTTTTAAAATATGCACAAAATATATTAATTTGTGTTCATTTATTTCTTACTAAGAATTAAAATTAAGGTATTATTCATTTATTTATTTATACAAAGTAACATGCACATTAAATCTAAAAAATATATATACTAGTTCAAAAGAAAGCACATTTTTTTTTTAAATTTGAGTTCGATATTTGAAAGAATTTTCCATGTACTTGAAAAATTTCTTGATTTGTTATGACAAAGCATAAAAATTAATAGTTAAAAAAGAAACAAAATAAAATATTTCTCTCTATTTTATAAACTATGTATTCAGTTCCACAACAAAAGCTTATCGTAAAAGGTATCGATATCCTGATAACCGATTTCTTTTTAAACAAAACAAGGTTATGCGGTTGAATACACACATATTTCACTTCATAGCGGATTTGGTGTAAATACTGGTGATACTATTCAGAACAAAAGAAAAATGTCGATAAAAATTGCATATTAAAGAGGAACTTGTCTTAAAAACAGTTTTTATCATGGTGAGGTATTGTTTCTAACCAAATCTAAATGGAAAAATGTTATACTGCATTTAATATTGAGTAATAATTTTGATTAAAGAGCTATAAAAAAGACACTGCAATAATTCAAACTTAAAACTCTTTAACCCTTTAACGTTAACTGCTTAAATTCTTTCAAAAACACGATAATAGACCCTTAGCTAATCATAAATATGTAAAAAAAAAAAAAAAAAAAAAAAAAAAAAAACTAGCATTTTTAATTTAAAAAAAGAAGAAAAAATTAAATTTAAATAATAATTAATTCAATAAATGAAACTTTTGTATGTAAACATTATAAAGTGCAAAAACTCGCAAAAGTTGTTTCGGGTCAAAATAATAGCCGAGTTCTTTATTAAAAGAAAAAAAAAAAAAACTATACACGAGTTCATCATCAAAACAGCAAGACGTCATTTATTAAATTTTAGAGTAGTGCTGATATCTACTGAACAGAGAAGGAAGAAAATAAAAAAAAAATCCTTTAAAAAAAGGGGGAAAATATTAAAAATTGGTGTATAAAAAAAATGTTAAATGTTTCATTTCGCTGCGAAATCAATGAGCCAAAGACTAAGCGTTCAACCTGCCTTTTCCCACCATTCACTAATTGGAGAAAATAAGAGGGGTTGCAAAAAATATTTTTAAGCATATGTTGCTTTTTCTAGAAAATAAGGTAAATAAATATGTGTAGTATTCGGTAGTAAATTTTCATACTAACATTTTGTATACCATATGAATTATTATAAATTATTTTTTAAACTGCTATGCTAAAAAAATGCCTAACGTTGGGAAGGTGTATGATTTTTCAGAGATTTCATCTATGTTATATTTCAAAAGCAGTTGCTTTTAAAAGTGGGAAATAATAAATGCAATGTATATAATTATATGGATAATAAATGCAATGTATTTTCATTCTAGCTTTCTGATATAAAGTGATTCCAACAAAAAATGAATTTATGAAATTCATATTTAAAATTTGCATCTAAAATATTACAGTGTAGAGCATAATACTTTACAGAAAGCTAACAATATTTTAATGAGACTTTCTCAAAAAAATAAAATATTGAAACATATATGCTTTTACTGAAACGAGTCTGTTGTGATCTTCTCAAAACATTTTTCTGTATTATTCTATATTACAATGCCCTCTATTAGTTAATTTACATAAAAATTAATGACTTCTCACAATAAAAGATTTTACATGTGCAGTTTTACACAATTTTAGACCCATAGATGCTGAGAGCGGCCATTGGAAAATTGAAGAAGGTGACTAAAAGCAGCTCCATCTGTCGGCTAGTATATGTACAAATTAAGTCAGCATTGTTTTTTATAGTGATAGCCTCACATATCAATTTGGTGCATTTTTATAACACAGAAGCTGAAATATAGCCTTTCTACGAACGGAGAAATTGCAGCACAGTAACAGCACCTATCGAATGTAACGCACCAAAATTGAATCAGCATTGTCTTTCACAATGACCCTCTTTACATATTAAGTTTTGTGTAATGATATACTATAGAAACTGAGATATAACCATCCTTTAAATGAAAGAAATAGCAGTAAAGCAGCACTACCTGTTAGATGATATGCACAAAAAGTTGATAGGCACTAATGTATGTCAAAGTGCAACTAAACATGTACTTTTATGAAATTCTGATCATTATTTCTTCATATAGAGCTACCACAAAATTTCTGTCATACACAGACAAACAAGCATTTTCTAAAAATGGTCAAATTGTGTTTCGGATAGCGCAGAACATGTATATCGGTCGAAAACCGGAAGAAGAAATATTTATACGAATCCAATACTTCGTTCAATGAATACAAGAGAACGTGATAATGATAAATCAATGGTCAAATTCTAGCAAAAATAAAAGTAAAATAAGTAAATAAATATAACGATAATAATAAAAATTAATCAATAAATTAAAAGATTCAAATAGTGTAAATCATAGAATTTTTTTTTTTCAGAAATATTTTAATTGAAATTTTAGATGGTATCAGAAGTATACAATCTTGGTTTTAAGCTGTTCTAAATAAGGTAATTCTGTTATACTTAAGTAATAAAACAGAAATGAATAATTATTTTATTTAAATATATGCATATATAAATTAATAAAAAATGATAACACTTAATAGAGTATTTGCACAATTTAGAGTACTTCTCTGTATTATCTGCTTTACTCTATTATAATTTACTATTCACTCTACTATCTATCAACTATGCACAAATGTAATTTTTTTTAAGTCGCGTTTCTTCTGGTAGCTGTAATTTTGGTCTGTTTTTTTTTTTTTTTTTTTTCAAAATGTACTTTGGATGAAGCTGTCACAGATAAAGATAACTTTACTCTTTTTGATTAATAATGTTAAATAATTCACTAACAGTTTTAATCATTATTTGTAAAAGCTAAAAATGACAATATTTGTTATATATACAGTAGAACCTCGATTATCCGAAGTAATTGGGAGCGAACTTACTTCGGATAATCGAAATTTTCGGATAATCGAGAATTCATCAATAATCATCTAAAATATATATCAGTTTGGAAAGGATGGCTTGCATACAAAAGGAATGTGAAAAAAAAAAAAAAACTTTAAAAATACATATTTGTTAAGAGAAAATTTTGGATGATAGTAGAAAGTGAAAAAAAAAAGTGGAGAAGAAACCAACTTCGGTTATCGGAGAGTTTCGGTTAATCGAGGTGAGTTTCGGTTAATCGAGGTTCGGATAATCGAGTTTCTACTGTATATTTATGTATGTATATGACTTTATGTAACTTTGCGTTACTGTGCAACTTATTTTATACTTTAGAGAGAGTTTCGTGTATAATAATTGAATGTTAAATTTAATGTAAAATAAAAAAAAGTATTCAAAATTCTACTAAAATGTTAACAATTACGTCTGAAACGTTGTTTGACTTAAAACTTTTTCTAACTACAGCAGAAGTTCTGTTCTCTTGGGAGAAAAACACAATCACGAGACAATCAGAAAATTTGAAATCATAACATATTAACTAAAATTTAAAATTGCATCTAAATAAACATCTAAAAATGCATAAACATAGCTGAACAGGAAACACACACACACACAAAAATTATATATATACAGGATGGTTTAAAAGGTTATATTCAAATTGTATATTTTATGAGGAGTTACATAGGAACTGGAGTTCGGAAACCCGATTGTAATTCGTTAAAAGGCGATAAACTCTGACCAATTTTTACGCACGCAAAAAGGCACAAGTGACGATGGGAAGCATGTATCGCAGCTAATAGGACACATCCTGAGAACTTCTTATGAGTTGTAACATGTTTCATTTGTATTTTTTTTTTTTTTTTTTTTTTGGGGGGGGGGATAAAATTAGCGTTCTTTTCTTACACCGTTTGTTATCTTTGCCTTGTGTGGCGGTTACGATACAAAATTGTACTGTAACGATCGCATGTCCGACACCCCAATTTCTATATAATTCCTGCTCCTCATGACCTCATAAATTTGCCAAAATTTATCGCTCTCTAGTGGGTTACAATCGCATTTCCGACCGCCAGTTCCTATGTAATTCTTGTGATCTTGCACACTCAAACGTGCCGTTTCGAAATGTCCTTTTGAACCATCCTGTATATACACATTCGCATAAAATATTTTTTCAATACCAAAAAAAATCACGTGCTACCTGAAAAAATAAAAACAATGGAAATGGTCAAGCTACAGCAATGGGATTTAATGTTCCAAATTGCATTACATTCATGTTTGTGAAAATTGCAACACGAAGAAGAAATGGGAATATAAGAATGATATTTATTGGACACATGCATTATAGTAGAAAGAACAACTGATTAAATTTTCAGAAAGTTTTGAGTAATATATCCTGAGAAAACAGTACATAAAGCAGCGACCTCTAAGAGCAATAACTACCGTTATCTGCCTAGGCATTGAATCGAACAGCAATTGGATGACATATTCGGGTACAGCACTTAATGACGCTTCAAAAGGAAGCCACAGTTCAAAAACCATAGTTGCTAGTGAGTAGTGGCGAGCCACTCACTTTTCAACGATTAAACAGTCATTTTCATTGGTGCGAGATCAGGAGAACACGCTGGCCGGAGCAACGATTGAACACATTCTGTATCAAGGAAGGTCTAGACAATACAAACAATTTGCGGTCGTGCATTATCCTGCTTAAAAATTGCGTTACGGAGGCCTTGAATACAGAGCAGATGGGAGGGCCTTAACTCACCAGAAATTTAATGGCCTCTATTGAGAGTGCCGGGAATGCGAACAAGAAGCAATCGAGACGAGTATCCAACGGTATCGCATACCATGACTCTAGCTGGTGACTCACTATGCGGCTACCAAAATTTTGATTACCCCGTACCATCACTGCAGGTGATAAACAGTGTGACGATGTCGAATCCCAGCTGGCAATATGCATTATTCACAATGACGTTAAATACGGATAAGGCAATCCTGATGCTGTAAACAGGATTGTGATTTGTCTGAAAGGTGACTTTACGCCATTCCTGCGTCCAGGTTTGTCGTTGATCACACATTAAAGGCGCTTATATGAGTGATGCAGTTTTGAGGGTAATCAACATTTTGGTAGCCGCATACTGGGTCACCATCTGGATTCATGATATGCGATACAATTGGATACACGTCTCGATCACCTCTTGTTTTTATTCCCGCCACTCTGAATACCGGCCATTACATTTCTGACGAAATAAGGCCCGTCGCTCTGTCCTATATTCAAGGCCTCCGAAGCGCAATACTTAAGCAGGACAATGCACGATCGCAAGTTGTTCGTATTGTCCGGACCTTCCTTGATGCAGAATGTGTTTAACTGCTGCTCTGGCCAGCGCGTTCTCCTGATCTCGCACCAATGAAAATGACTATTTAATCGTTCAAAAGCGACTGGCACCCCACCACTCACCAGTGACTACAATCGATGAATTGTGGCATCGTGTTGAAGCTTTATGAACTGCTTTACCCGTACATGTTATCCAATCGTTGTTTGATTCAATGTCTAGGCACACATAGGTCATTGCTCGCATAGGTCGCTGCTTTATGTATTGTTTATAAAAGTATAATATTGTATATAAAAATATAAAAGTGTTTAAAAGAATAGAAGCTTTAAGAAGGATATACAATAAACAGGAATTAAAAATTTTGATTTATTTATTCAGATATCTTTATTCTGTGAGCGTATTTTGCCGCTTATTGGTTATTTTTATGGGAAAAATAAACAACTGATGAGATGTTTTCCTTTTCTACTATATATCATATGAATTCCCGTACTCACTTGCGGATTGTACGATGCCCATTTTGTTGGGTTCGGCATTTTTTGGCACACAGCAAGACCAGACGACACCTCCACTGCAGAGGTCGAGGGACCTTTTTCCTTGGAACCAGCAACCGAGACTCAGACCACAAGAGTAACTGTTGCCTTCGTAATAGCAAGTTCGTGGAGCAGCTGAAATATTAGAGAATGTAGAAAAAATAAGGCACTAGATGCTTATTCCATGATCATTTACTAATATTTTTATTATATTAAAAAATATTTTAATTAATGTAGATTAAAATGTCGATTTCTAGGTGTTAGTATTGCAATGTATCAGGAATAATATGAAATCGAGATCCTGAGATTATTTGAAACAGAGTTATGTTTTAAAACGTGTTTTTTATTCCCCGCCCCTGCTCTTAAAGGTGGGAAGGGAAAGGGAATTTTGCAAAATCTCTTTATACTATGAGTTAGATACATATAACTGACTCACACATCCAAAATTTCCTTCCTAAGATAATTTAGTGCAGAGTTACACATGGATACATGTTTTTTGTACTCACCCCCCAAGAATGTTAGAGTGGAATTTCACAAAATCCCGTTGTAGTGTGTGTTGAGTACGCATAAGCAGCCCATACATGAAACATTGCCATTTAAAGATAATTTGGAACAGAATTACGCATGGAAACATGTTTTTTGCTCCCACCAACCTTCAAGGAGGGTATAGCACAGAATTTCAAAAAATCCCTTCGTAGTGTGTGTGTTGATAAGCACAACTAATTTTTTGTGGTTATATGTATTTCATAGTATTAGTAGTAGTTGGTATATAGAAAAATAAATAATTAAATACATAATCCTGATCGTGGAAATAGATCGATCGTGGATCTATCGAATATAACCTGATCGTGGTACAGACTTATTATACATACATTGATCGTGGTACAGACTTATTACTTACTGTGGAATTTTTGTCACCATTTTAAACTAAAATACATAATTTATGAGATTATTATTCTGTTTCTTTCATTTTTTTTTCAATATTTTATATATATATATATATTTTTAATATTTTTTATGGGTTACTTGGTTTAAAGTGGTTGTAGCGAAAGTAGAGTCCTTGACGAAAAAGGTTCCATTTACTTCAGCATCGAAATTTAAAATAATTATGAGATTAAAAAAAAAAAAAAAAAAAAAAACTTTTTACATACCATGTTTTTAAATTTTCTGTTGAATCATAGCTATAGAATTATATTTGCATTTTATCAATGTGTATAAAATTTAAAGTGAAAATGATGTCAATTTTTGTGAGATGCATAATTTAACTTTTTATAAATTTTTAATGTTCACGTTTAATTAAATATATTTATTTTTATGTTGAAAGAAAATGAACTCGTAATTTTTATCTTATTTTATTTTATATATATATATATATATATATATATATATATATATATTGGCAACAATTAAATTAGAACTAATATTTAAATGGCTAATTTTAAAGCTATTAGGAGGTTATTATTTTCGTATTTTAACTAATTAAAAGAAAACTAATCAAAAATTCGAAAATCGGGCTTCGAGGTATTACGTTGTCACCGTGTTCTGAGCTATTCTGAAATTTTCAAATGTCTAGCTAGTCGGGAAGTTAGTTAAAAATTGAAAGATTTGTACTGGACAAACAAACAAACAAGAAAGCGAGTTAATAAAAACATAGTAAAATTACTCAGGATTATCAATAAATAAAGCTCTTTAATGTAATGCTGAATTAGCTTTTATGCCAAGCGTACTATCCGTGCCAAAAAAATTATGAAACAAAAATTGAAGAAACATGCTGGATTTTTATTATTTTATTTTATTTTGATAATGACATCATTTTGTCATATGCCAAGCAAATATAATATTTTATTATTATTATTATTATTATTCGTGTGAAAATATATTTTATTGTACGTCGAAAGAAAAAAAAATTAATTCGTAAATATTTTTGGCAACAATTAAAAATTTAAATAGCTAATTTTAAAGCTTTATAGAAGATAGCTATATTAAATTAGAAGATATAATATACATAACGTTTTGCTTCCTCCCCCTCCCCTTGGGGATTGAGTTTCTAAAATTTCTAAAATTGGTTTTTAGGTATTTGTGTTAACTAAAGTTAAAGTAAAAAATTTACAGATATCTGTTTTTTTCTTTGAGTTATAAAGCTTTTGGTGAAACCACGTTTTACCCCCTGTACCCCCTTAGGGGCCGAATTTCTAAAATTCCAGAAATTGGTACTTAGGTATTTATGTTAGCTATATTTTGAAACAAAAAATCTTACGTACATCTGTTTTTATCTTTAAGGTATGAAGTTTTTTTAGTGTAATCATGATTTGTGCATGTGAAATCACGTTTTGACACCCCCTCCTCCCCCCCCCCCCTCGTTTTGGGGTCGAATTTCTAAAATTCAAGAAATCAGTTTTAGTCATTTGTATTTGCTATACTGTAAAGTAAAAATTTTATTGATATCTGTTTTTTTCTTTGAGATATGAAGGTTCATGTGAAATCACGTTTCACCCCCCCCCCACCCCCACCCCTCCCCTTGAGTGGTAAATTTTGCAAAATCCCTTCTTAGGGGGTGCTTTCACTATATGTTCTATAATCTGGCCCAGTTTCAAGTCAGTGGATCCAGTAGATTTTGCTGCGCGTTGTTGAGTCAGTGAGTTAGTGGAAGTATACTGTTTTATACGAGTATATATACTGAGTATATATACGAGTATATATATACGAGTATATATATTTTATACTCGTATATATAGAATAAAAAGTAGGGGTGGGAATCGATTAACAGTTATAACTGGGTTAATCGTAGTTTATTAATCGATTAATCGGATTTTTAATCGGTTTTCATTTTTCTTTGTATAATTGTATTTCAATGATGAATAAAACTCTTATATTTATATATACATAGTTTGATAGATAGATAGATCACAAGAAACCGTAAAAATGATACAGATATTAATTTAACTAGTTCCTTAAACAATAAATAATAAGAAAATATATTCCTAATATATTCTTAAATACATTTTTTATTCGGAAATACAGTTGCTAAATAACTTATATTTATTATTACTTTTATATTCTAAAAACTAAATTCTGTATAATATTATTTTATTCATAAGTTTCACTGTTTTTTTTTTTTTTTTTTTTTTTTTTTTGTCTAATTGATTATATCCATTTCATAACTTAATTTAAATAAATTTTCAGAGTGATAATTGGTGACTTTAAGCGTTTATATTTTATATAAATATTTTTGCTTATTTAATTTTTATTTTTATAAATTAATTTTCAATTCATTTTGAAAGAAAAATGAATTTACACATATTTTAGTTTTGTATTTGCAGGTCTTGTCACCTCGCTTGTCACTCTTTTTAAATGAATTCTCAAAATTCCATATCATTATTATAAAAATCTCAAATTCTTCATTGTTCTATTATTCCAGTTCTTCTTCACTTCGGACTAGAAAATAGAATGCTATTTTCTGTTTCTACTGATAGTTATCAGCAATTCTGAACAGACAATAAAAGCATGAAGATATTGCGAAACGCTGTTTACATTTCCCTCAACAATTAGATAGTGTAAATCTACAATCCTTTTTTTCTTTTCTTTATCTTGAGCATTTGCATTTTTTGGAAGCTTCTTGTTTCTGGGAAAACTATTGCCCTAGCCAACACTCCCTGTATAAGACTACAGGTGGTGTTGCTCCAGCATGGACATAAAATGACATTTTGTTTAATAACTGTCCTCCTCCTCTTTTCTAACAACAAAAGTGCAACAACTTCTTTTGAGAGGTTTTATTTTTATTTATTTATTTTTTTTTTATTTTTCATTATTTGATGTAAGTTTCTTAGAATGTTTGTTAGCAAAATATGTGAAAAAATATTTTTTAAGCAGAATAGCATTTTTACTTTAATTCGTAGTTTGAGAATTTTAATCGGATTTTGAAAATTTTTAATCAAACTAATCGAGTTGATTAACTCGATTAAAAAAATTGATTGTGACTAAGCATTGATCGATTAACTGAACCGATTAATCGGCACAGCCCTAATAAAATGATTGAAACATAAATATTTGACCTCAAACACTCAAAGGTTATTAACGTGTCATATTTATGTGTTATAATATTATATTATATACTAGCAGGCTTTGCCCGCTTCGCTGGTCATTATATTGAAATGAATCCCCAAAACAGCATATCATTGATAATAATAAAATATCTTTAAAAAAAAAAAAAAAAAAAAAAAAAAAAAAATCATTGAAATCCGTCAAAATCTAATTTTAAGTTGCCCAATGCCTTCGGCAGTCCCTTACCTGCTTTTTACTCCCCCTCCCTCGCGGTTACAGTTGAAAGTTTTACAAAATCTCATCAAAGGGCATATTTCGCACACTTAATTAACATCCACACACCAAAATTCGCCATTCTTAGGTAATTTGGACGGATTTAAGCTTCAAAATGTGGTTTTTGCCCCGCCCGCCCCAAGAGGAAGGAGGGGGGGGGGGGGTAAATTTCCAAAATTACTTTATATTTCATGTTGCATACACATACCTGACCGACACATCAAAAAATTGAGATCATGAAATTATTTAAAGCTGAGCTATGCTTTAAAACTTTTTTTTTTTTTTTTAATCTCTCCTCCCGTTCTTAAAGGAGGGAAGAAGGAGTGAATTTCGTAAAATCTCTTCATACTATGAGTTAGATACATATAATCGTCCCTTACATAAAAAATGTCCAGCCATAGATAATTTAGTGCAGCGTTACGCATGAATACATGTTTTTGCCCCCCATTCTCCAAAGGGCGGTAGGGTGGAATTTCATAAAATCCCTTTGTAGTGTGTGTTCAGTTCGAATTCCTCGTGTGTTGAGTACCCTTCTTCCAAAATCTTTTCCCTTCCGTCCCCCCTTAAAAATCCAAAATTCCAAAATCGCAGAAAATAATTTTTTTGTACTGAAGTCTGGTCTTTCCATCTGCAATTTCTTCACCGTTAAGTAATTTGGAGCCGAGTTAAGCCTTCTGCCCCCCAAGGAGACGGGGGTTGGTATTTTGCAAAATTCCGTCTTAGTTGGGGGTCAGGCTCCGAAATCCAACCTGGTCACTAAAATTTGTGACCCTCTTTCCCACAGAATCGTCATGGCAGTGTTGAGTCAGTGAATCATTGAGTTTACTCTTTTATATGTACAGATTTGTTTATATTTTTTATGGACTACTTGGCTTAAGGTTGTTGTCACAAAAATAAAGTCCTTGGCGAAAAATGTCCTATCTACTTCAGTATTAAAATTAAAAATATACCCAGGATTATCAACTAATAAAGCTCTTTAATACAGATCTGAATTAGCTTTCATTTTCTTATTATTTAATTTTGATAAGGACGTTATGTTGTCATGTGCCTAAGCAAATTTAATATGTATTATTTTTTTTTATTATTATTCGCGTGAAATATTCTTTGGCAACAATTAAAAATTAAAATAAATTATTTTAAAGTTTTATTATAGAAGAAATATTTATATTATACAGAAGATTAATTAAAAATTTACATTTTTCCCGGTATAAATAGTAGCCTATGTCTTATTCCAGACTATTACCTATCTCTATACAAAATTTCATCCAGATCCGTTTAGCTGTTGTGGTGTGATTGAGTAACAAACATCCATCCAAACTTTCGCATTTATAATATTAGTATAGATTATAGTTATCATGTGCATGTGTTAGATTGAGTTATTTTGCTATCAAATTGACAAAATTTTAATTTTAAATTTCAAAACTCTGTCGTTCTTGGCGCTTATTGTATTTGGTGATCAAAAACGTAATACGAAAATATGTATGCCAGATGTATATATTCGTAATATGCATTGTACGAAATATTGTTTCATATTATTCATTACTCTCTTAATATAAGTTGTTAAAATAACCATGATTTTTGAAAGGAATTAAAATATGTTCGCCAAATAATTTGTCGATGTTTTTTTTTTTTTTTTTTTTTTTCTGCTAAGGATGACCGATATCAAATCTATTCCGCTGCAATATCGTATCTTATATCAGATACTTTATTTAGACATTTGGAAAGAAATTTGACTTCAAATTATGATAGAATATTTATCATTTTCCTTTTAATTAGTGTATTAGTTGGATATTTATTGTGTAAATATCATCCTTTGAAATGAAATGTTTGTGTTTTCAATCGAATATAGAAGTTTGCCATTTTTTTCCCCTAGAGTTTTGATATTAAAAATTCAAATTTTGTCAATTTTACAACAAAAATAACTTAATCTAACGCATGGACATGATAACTAATACATATCTATACCTAAATATGGGGATCCGCGTTTGTAATGATCGATAGATGGCGCTCTCTGAACACTGCAGTTGTTAGTAAATATAACAGCCACGTGTAATTATTATTCTTTCTCCGCCATTTCATCATGGAAAGTCGATTGCATAATATGAGGATATGCAGTGGTGTGATAATTTCACCTTAGCCCACCAGAGGGCGAGCATTTCATTACAATCGCGGATTAAAATCGGGAAATAATTTTCCTCGATTTTTAATAATTTTTTACAAAAAATCCAATGGGCGTTTAACATAGGACATATTTTTCTTGAATCCACAAACCAGTTACGTCATCACTTCGCTTGCGTATTAGCACTTTATCAATGTGTAAAAGAAATTTTTAATTAAAAATGACGTCAATTTTTGTGAGATGCATAATTTTTTTTTTATAATTTTTTATCGTTCACTTTTAGATAAATGTATTTATTTTCCTGTTGAAAAAAATAAATAAATTCTTTTTTTTTTTTTTTTTTTTTTTTTTTTTGGCAACAATTAAATTATGGAAAAATTTAAATGGCTAATTTTTTTGCTATTATTAGCTTACAAAATTGCTCTTTTATGCATAAAAATCGCAAAAACAAATTGTTTTTTGGAATAAAAGGTAGCCAACTTTTTAAGTTAGGGTATAAGCTATCTCCATTACAAATTTCATCGAAATCCGTCGAGCAGTTTTGGCGTGAAACTCAGTCAAATAAATTCACGGACATTCACATTTATATATATATAAGATATAATGGGCAATTTTGAAAAGTAATTCAGGCAAGAAACTTAAAAAAGAAAGCAGACAGACAATATTGAATAACTTAAAAAACATTGAAGTCAACTTCATGGGAGCCCCTTGATGTAGGATGGAGACAGTAAGATGCTTCAAGAGCTACTAATAAAAACACAAAGGAGCTTAATTACTACATCTTACCAAGAGGAAAGAACCCAAACACTGTAGTTCAGAATGCAAAAATTAAAAACCCTTTAGATAAAAAGGGGAAATTTTAATACACCGTAACTTATGTAAATTAAAAAATTTATAAAAAGATAACTTACAAACTTACCAATAAATGAACTAATCATTATCTCGAATGAAAAACTTAACAGTGATAAACACCAAAAACCAAAAGTCAAACAACCACAAAACCTTAACAGTTACGGATAACAGTTGTATAATGAATGTAAGAGACGGATAACAATTTAAATTAGCTTAATCGAACAAGTTACGAAATGCTTATTTTAAATCCTAGGCCTGAGTAGTGTGCCATCCGAGGGAATCTTTCTAAAGGGACCCTTATAGCTCGTATTTACACAAGTTTCGGGAAAAACCACGGCTGTGTCAACAAGCTCGACTTGGGATTAAAGCCGGCACTTTCGGTCTACCAACTACCAGAACAGAACCTCTCGCCCACTGGTGGAAGTTATAAAATATATTTTTTAATGTGAAAATTGCTGAAATTATAATTCAGTACTTAAAACTGATGACATCTATAATCACATGTGATGATATGTGCAAAAACAATAAACCATCACTGTAGTACTCAATAGTAATAGTATTAACAAATACAAACTGTTATCGTATAAATAGTAAATAAATAAATAAAAATAATCTTTGGGTTGTTTTCGATTACTTACTTCCTTTGCTAAGTGTCTATGTAAAATTTTCAAGTGTTATATTGTATGACATATAAGCAAACTAGTTCTCTGATAAACCGTATTAATTTCATAGTGGTTTTTTAATTTTTTTACAGGGTGTTTCACGAAGGATCCCTTAACTTTGAAAATAAATAATTCAAAAACGGTGATAAATGTAATAATGGTAATATGATTTGTAATATGCTTGTTAAAAAATTAAAAAAAGAAAGAAAGAAAAAGAAAAGAATAGAAAAATATGATAAAGAAGCCTCAAAATTTTAGTTATAAATTACACCGATAGAAGCACAGCAAACAGCATTATCATAGATAGGCTGTAAATAATAGATAACGCAAGACGTGTTAAATTTACTTTAAAAACGATTCAAAACATTCTTTCCGATTCTTTTACACAATTCAAACGATTCTTTCAAACGAATGTTTCAAAAGAATATGGAGACTACTCCATGCCTTTGTCGAATAGTTTAACGCAATAAAATCGATCATCGAAGTATTCGTCCAAAAAAATCAAAAGCGTCTTGTGTACGGTGTGGGTGAGCCCCATTTTGTGTAAACCACTCCCTGCCTAGTTGGTTGTCCAGTGATTGTTGAGTGGCGAAAAATTGTTTTGAAAGCTCAATATACCGACCAGTCGTCATCATTTTTCACTAAAGAAAAGGCCCTGGTGATTTTGCAAAAAACTGAAGCCTAAATGGTACGTTTCTAGCAATGGAGTGATCATGCGCATGACAAATGCAGGTTTTTGGTACCCCAAAAATCGCCAATTGTGTCTATTAACGACATCTTCCAAAGGAAAATTGGTCCGTATGAAAATATCGCCTGCGGCGCTATCTATCAGTGCAATTTGTAATTAAATTTTTGAGTGTCCTGTATTTGATTCTTATGGTTTGTTTAATAAACAAATCATTGGTTTCATGCCTCTATTTGTCACCATTTTTCAAAGTTAGGGGTCCTTCGTGAAACAGCCTATATTATACAATATAAAATACTTTATCTTCCACGTAACTTTTATACACTGTTCTCAGAAATACATAATGCTTCAATTGCTCTCAGTGTTTACAAACCAAGTTTACAATTTATCTTGACCTGATAAACACGATTCCGTTACACACTCTTGATCTTCGTCAAAGATTTCCCTTTCTGGACAAAGCCTCTCCATGCAGGATACGACGGCAGACAGCCGGCGGCTAAGGATATGCAAGTTATACGCATCCTTGGATTCACCAAAGAGATGAGACTGATGACAATCAAGACAAAGTTTTTATATTAGATTTGTTTTTCTCTTCTTTTGAGTATTTTAACATCAGTGTTTCAAGCTAAACATCTGTTAAAACCTACTAAGTCTTTAAACAAGGAAATTGGCTAAATTATAGACATTACATAGTTCGTATGATGGCATTATTTTCCAAATCTTTCTAAGCCTTATATATTGCAGTTTTCGGGAAAGTATTCTTTGATTTGTTTAGTCTTAGAGAAAATACAAAAATGATTTCTATTTGGAAAAAGGAATCAATAAATATATAAGAAAATCTGTAAAATAGGGATACTGTACAAACTATAATGTTCACTAAAAATATACGTTATAATTTTTAAAAACTATAACGTATAATTGTAATATATGAACTATAATTTCTATTCGGTTGGGTTATGTTATACCAAAATGATTTTTTTTTTTATTTTTGCCTAGTTAATATTTCTAACATTAACGTTTCAAGCTAAAGGATCTGTAAAAATATGCTGGCAAGTCCCTAAACAAAGAAATTGGCTAAATTAAAGACATGATTCGTATGATGTTTATTTTCGAAACCTATATTTACAACTATTTCAGAAAACATTCTTTTTTTTTATTAAATCAGAGGAAACTGTTGTAGAAGATTTCTGTTAAATAATAGGGATCAATAAAAATAACAGAAAATCATGTAAAATTAAGACACTGTAGAAACCACTGTAAAAAATACGTCCTATTTACTGCTAGAAATTCTCTATAATTTGAGAAAATACGTTCTGACAACGTAATTTTTTCATAAATTATGCGTATTTTCTCAAATTACAGAGAATTTCTGGCAGCAAATAGGACATAATTTTTACAATGTATGATAACACCTAAAATTCTACGTTACAGCTTGAAAAATAATATTTCAAATATATTAATTATCTAGTGACAAAATTAAACATCAAAATACCAAAAATTAAATGACTACCAAATTGTCTGGTGACATCTATTATGTTTTCATATCTTGTCGAATATGCTGTTTAACAAACTTATTAAAATTTAACAAACAGAAACTAAAATTTCATTATCAATCGATGAAGCACCTTCGAACATGCTATATCTAAAAATGGCCTTCATTTCTAATCATCACGTACATTTTTTTTTCTCCTCAAAATAATAGGTGTTTATATATACATATCTATAGCACTGATTTTATTACATTGAACTAAACGTATTCTTCCTCATAATCAAACAATTTCTTCGTGACATGTTTAACATTCTACTCATATTATTACTCATAACAAAAATTAGATCTTACAATTTTTCTTTTACCAAATTCAAAAACAATTTAAAATTATGAAAACTTGCTCAATAATTAAAGAGGGGGAATTAATATAGGTTTGAGCGCTTGTGATGTACTTTGTGTGAAAGTGTTTTTACAAAAATTTTATGGCAATGACAAAACTTTCTTCAATATTTTCTTATAGAAATTTCCGCAGTTAAAATTATTTTTTAAAATTATTATTTACTAGATTATTTTCCATGATACATGCAGACAATTTTCATTTCAAAGAAGTATAAAATTAAATTTCGCAAGAAAATCAGTTTCTTGCCCTATAGATAATAGATGAAGAAATGAACTTTTTCAGGATTTTTTTTTTTTTTTTTAATGAACTGAAAAAATTTTTAAATGTTTAAAATGTTTGTTTCTTTATTCACGAAAAACGGCTTTCACAAAACACAGAGGCGAGAAGTTACAGATACGCATTTTCTAAAAATAATCAAATCGCAATCGGGACATCTCAAGCCGTATAAGTTTATCGAAAACCGAAAGTCGAAACTTCTAATTCAGCACTTTCTTCTTATATATACAGAAGAAAGTAAATGAGCTACAAATTTTCACTCAATACTATGACTGTGTTGTAAAGATATATTAGTGTTATAAAAGCCACAACCTACTAATTTTTAATAGATTTCCGTACACTAATGATTTTAACATTGATATTTATAATTACTACTGGATTAAAAAATGTACATCCGCTAAATCAACAGCTAAAATTTTTAATTACAGATAATTACATAGATAATACTTGTTGTTTCAAACTATTCATGAATTATGATCAGTGACACATTAGTGAAACATAAATAAAATAAAAAATATTCTTACAATAAAATATTTTTTAATGAAAATACTTTAATTAAAAAAATATTTTATTACATTTGGGAATTTTAAAAATAAATAAAAATATCATGAAACTTGAATGAAAAAGCATGAAAAAACTAGTATGTTGTGGCTACCACAATACTTTCTTCTATACTTTCCTATAGGTATTCACTCCGTAAAAATATTTTATTAAAACTATTATTTATTAAAACTATCTATCAGAATGAATTCAGATGATTTTCATCTCAGAGAAAATTATCACTATATATAAGAAAAGAAAAACTGTTACTCTCTGTAAACTGTTACTCTCTTACTCTCTGTAAATAAAGTCTTAAAAAATGCGTTTTCATCATGGTTATCTCATATATCAGGTTTCGTTCAGTTATACGTCATATAAGGTGAGATATAGCCTATCCGTTCTTGGGGAAAATTGCAGTATAGCAGCGTGGCTGATACAAATCCAAATTGAATCAGCATAATACCTCATAATGGCTTTCTTACATATCAAATTTTCTTTGATTATACGCAATAGAACCTGAGATATGGCATTCCCTGAAATTGCGGAAATTGACGTATATCAGTGCCACCTGCTGAGATATTGGCACCAAAAATTGTTTGACATTAATTTATATCGAGGTGCATTTACATATAAATTTGTATGCAATTCTGTGCAGTAGTTCTTGAGATATAACATTCCCTTAAATTGTAGAAATCGTTGTATAGCAACGCCACCTGTTGAGCAATTGAAATCAAAAGTTGATAGGCACTAACTTATGTCAACGTGCATCTGCATATAAATTTATATGGCATTTCGTGCAATAATTTCCTGAGATAGTTCCTTCCCTGAAGCTGTGGAAATCGCTGTATAATAGCGCCACCAGCTGAGCAATTGATACCAGAAGTTGATAAGCACTAATTAAGATCAAGTTGCATCCACATATAAATTCATATGCAAAATCGTTCAGTAGTTTCTGAGATATAGCCTTCTCTAAAATTGTTGAAATCGTAGTATAGCAGAACCACCTGTTGAGCAATTGATACCAAAAGTTGACAGACTCTAATATAGGTTAAGATGCATCTGTATATGACTTTATATGCAATTCTGTGCAGTAGTTTCTGAAATACAGTCACCATAAATTTTTTGTCTCACCCACACACACAAACAGACAGACGGACAGACAGACATTTTCTAAAAATGATCAAATCGTGTTCTGGACCTTTTAAAACATGTAAATCTCTGAAAAACTGGAAGTCGAAAATTTTTACGAATCCAATACTTTCTTCTATTGAATATAGAAGAAAGTAATAATGAAGAAAAAATTTTATGGTTTGAATAACAAATTTCTTCTTTTATAAAAGCCATCTGTCACCTACATTATAGGATTCAAGTATGTTCTCAAATTGACTAAATTATTTTTATTTCAATAACTACATACTGTCTTTTTTATTTTGATTATCTTTATTTTATTTCGATGACAAAAGTCCATTTTAATAGCAAATATTATGCATTAAAAAAAAAAAAAAAATAGTGTCTAACAATCACACGACTTCCATTACCCAACACTATATATATTATAGACTGTTTGGAGATATTGTGACAGTTAGATAGCGTGAATTTGCCCTAACCAATCAGATGCCTAACAATTTTAGTATAACAACACGCGAATAAATGTCGTAAATACATGTAAAAGAGAGTCTATATAGCGGGTGTAAAGAAAATCGGTAGATTCATGTTTTGATACACCGTTTTCCGAGATCTAAAATTCCCCTACTTAACCAGGACATCTATTAATTTTCCTGCAGTAACAAAGTAATACATTTAAAAGGAAATCTTTAAAGCGGTTTATGTAGCAAATTTGAAGAAATTCGTTAGAGACGTGTTTGAGATTCAGACTTTCGCTCCCACGTCCTATTTTTGCTAAAACTTGTCAACCAAACCAACAATTACATACGAAAGGGCATTTAAAAGCAAGTTATTAGGTGGTTTAAAAAAAAAAATCGCTGACTTACTTCTTTTTTTTTTTTTTTTTTTTTTTTTTGAAAGAGACCCATTTGTGAGATTTGAAATTGACCCACTTATTCAGGGCGCCTATCAGTTATCCTCAAGTAACAAACTAATATCTACGAAAGGACAACTAAAAGGAATTTACACAGTAATAATAATAATAATAATAATAATAACAATAATTAGAGCCATTTTTTCATAACAGATTTATGGTCCCACTCCCGGTTTTCAAAATCATCTGTGCACCGAATCTACCTCTATTATGAAAATTGTTTGTTCTACCTTTCTTTTTTCTTTTGGAAATATAACCGCCAGAAAACTTTCCGCACATGCACATACTCATTGTCCAATTATCAAAAACTAATTTTTTATTCCGAAAACATAACATGTTACTCAGGTGGTAATTCGATTTTAAAATTTTTGATCGAACATAATATTTCCATTACCTACGGTATTTGGATAATAATAATAAGAAGAAGAAGAATAAAGGCCTTTTTTTTTTTTTTTTTTTTTTTTTCCTAAAAAAATTAATGTCTTTGTGCAATTTTTTAAACTACGATAAGTGTATCTGAAAACATTATATATATTTGAATGAACATGTTTTTATACACTGACTATAAAAAAATATTTAGGCACTTTATATGTTAGAATGTTTTTCATATTTTTAGAGATATACCTGACATATTTTTTATAATTTTAGAAAAATAAACAAGCGTGTCATACTTCATATATTCCAGGGAAATTTTTGTAGGAAAAGCGGAAGGAAAAGGTGGGGGAGAGGGACCAATAAAGAATTAAAGAATAAATATTTAAGTTTACCCTTTAAAATATAATACTTGAAACGCAGGTATGGCGTATATTCGTGGAGATATAAAAGTTTCTTGAACAACATTAAAACCTTTCTGTATGTCCTTTATTAATAGCATGTGGGTTTTTAAAACCAATACAATGTCATTTTTCGAAAACTTAACATACTACAACAGAAACAGTATGGTGAAATAAGAATATAAAAATATTAAACATCAATAAAATATGATCATTTTTACTAAATACTGTTTAACTGCACATGCGCATGCGTAAACAAAAATATCTTTACATAATGTATTAACCAAATATGTAGAGTTTCTCCAGTAAAAAATTCAAACAACCGTCGTGCTCATTCAGAAAATTATCATAAAAGACATTATGAGTTAAATTTTAAATGCTTTTAAAAAACAGCGAATTGATAATGGGTTTTATAAAGTTAATTATTTTGAATCAATGTACCCTGTAAATAAGTAAATAAATAAATAAATGTTTGAATAGCTCGTATAACGTATATTAATAGCGATATAATGGCGTCTTGAACAACATCGAAAAAGTTTCGTTCGTTCTTCATTAATACGAGAAATAGGCAGGTTTTTCAAATCGATGCAATACAATTCTTAGAAAACTGGGCATACTACAATACTGAAAACGTACTAACATCAGAATATAAAAATATTATCACTAAACGACGTTTTTTCCCTAAATAACCTTTAACTGCGCATGCGCATACGTTTAAAGGAAAAAAAAAAATAATATAATAATAAAATACTATATCGAGTTAATCTAAAAAATCCAAACAAATATCGTGAGATTTCAGAAAATTATAGTTGAAGATAGAATGATTTGAATTTTAAATACTTTTAAAAAGAAGCGAATTGATAATTCTCTATTGTAGTATGTTGAAATTTCTAAAAAGCATTGGTTTAAAAGTCATGTCATAAAAAAAAAGAAAAATATTTACAATTTCTTTTTTTCTTTTTTTTATGTTGTAAAAAAACTTTTATATTCCCATGAATAAGCAAGCTATTCTCATACAAATGAATATTAATTATAAATAGTTCGGTGAAGCCTCATAATCACATGCAACAGCTCCAACGCACTTAAAGTATTATATTTTATAGTGCGATTCCAAACACATTTTTCTTTAATTTTTCGCCTTTTTGCTTTTGAGAGAAAAACATTACTGAAATAAATACATAACGGCATTACATGATCCTTTTACCTTTCAAGTTCCAAAAGAATCTAACGTCTAGAAATTCGGAAAAATATTGTAACATGTCTAAAATGTACAAATATTTATTGATAGTCGGATTATTCTGAAGTAGCAAGCTTCAAAAGATTTTAAAAGAATTAAAGATGAGAAAATGGCGAAGACAAGCATTAAAAATGGGAGAGGTAGCTGTTTGTCTTAAATATCTTATGGATCATTGGTTATTTTAATTATGAATCGTCTTCCTTACAAGAAAAATTTATTTAAATTTTTTTTAATTAATGGTCTCCTTAATCCTTCCTAGAAAACACTTTGTTAAACTATATCAGCAAAAAAAAAAAAAAAAAAAAAATATATATATGTATATATATTAAATTCAAAAGAGATAATGAAAAATTTGTTTTAAATAGATTCATCACTGTAAAAAATTTGCCTTTTTTACTGCCAGAAATTCTCTGTAATTTGAGAAAATACGTTCTGACAACGTAATTTTTTCGTAAATTACGCGTATTTTCTCAAATTACAGAGAATTTCTGGCAACAATAAAAGCAAATTTTTTACAGTGTATAGCATTTATAATAAGACTCACAAAGTAATTGTTGAGCAAAGTTGAGAAGGTCGAGGGCAATGTTTGAATTGAATATTGGGGCCCTCCATTGCGAGGGCCCCGTCATCCTTGGCGATATCCGACCAGTGACACAAACGATGATGAACACCAAGGGATACAGAAGATGCAGGAGCAACCTGTAAATAGAAGCAGGAATATTAAAATTATAAAACGTATACCGATTGCAATCAAACGGATCTTAATTACATCACATAAAATATTTCAAAATATGTTGCAACCACTGCTATGATTAATATGTACAAAACTTTAAATAAACACCATAAAATGCAATAAACTCGTAACAATTGTTTCGGGTCGAAAGAACACACGACTCTTCGTCAGGCGAACAAAGTAGGCATGAGTGTTGCAATCAAACAATTGTTGTGAGTTTATTGCATTTTATAATGTTTATTCAAAGTTATGTACACATTACTTTAAAACGCCAGTTGTGTGGTACTTTCTTATTACACTGCTATGATTGTAATAGATTAAAGCAAATAATATTAGTTTTCGAATATCCAATATATATATATATCACGTAACATCATACTCAGACGAATAAACGAATCACAATTCATGGCGGGAAAAAAAATCTGTACTGCAGTGGTATGAAATTCTGTGACTACTTATATATTTGCATTTTAACCCATTAACTGCCAAAACTAGAAATAATGATTTTTTCCTATATACAAACAGTAATACTCATTATTTTGATCATATATAACAATAATTTAAAATAAAATTATTAAAATTAATCTTATCTTACTAAATACAGGGTGTTGTATTTGTACAACTTCAGTGGAATAAGAGTATAGAATGAATACAAATAAATGTTTACGGAAATTTCTTGGAGGGAGCGTAAAACAGCAAAAACTTCAGATGACTTCAAAAGTAATTCTTTTATTATAAAGCATTTTTACTTTCCGAACACTATAGTGAGGAAAGTATTGTAATCATGTCAAAAATCCGAATTCGAGATTTTGATGTTTCTATACGTTTTGAGGTCCCCTGAGTCCGTTTTCACTATTTTTACGGTGATGTATGTACGAGTATGTGTGTGTGTATGTGTGTATGTGTGTATGTGTGTATGTGTGTATATCTGTGAGTGAACACGCTAGCGTCTAAACGCTTTGTTCAATTAACCTGAAAGTTGGTACGCATATTGTAAGTCACCATAGTACAAACCCTATAGATTTAGGTGAATCTAGCACTTATAGTTTTTTTACAGGGACACAAAGAAAAATTCTTTATCATTATGGCATATGGGAGCAAAATCTTAAAAGTGCGATAGCATCTAAACGCCTTATTCAATTGAGCAAAAAATTTATACACATATTATAGGTCACAAATACTCAATCTGTATAGATTTTGGAGAATCTAACACTTATAGTTTTTTTACAGGGACACAAAGAAAAATTCTTTATCATTATGCCTATGGGGCCAAATTTTTAAAAGTGTGATAGCGCCTAAACGCCTTATTAATCTGAGCAAAAAATTTGTACACATGTTATAGATCACAGTTGAACTAACTGTATAGACTTTGGTGAATCTAGCACTTACAGTTTTTTTACAGGGACACAAAGAAAAATTCTTTATCATTATGGCCTATGGGACTAAATTTTTAAAAGTACGATAGCATCTAAACGCCTTATTGAATTGAGCTGAAAATTTATATGAGTATTATAAATCACTGTTGCACTAACTATAAGCATTTTGGTGAATTTAACATTTATATATTTTTACAGGGACACAACGAAAAATTCATTATCATTATGATCTTGGGCTCAAAGTTTAGTAGCGTTAAATAAAACATCGTGTAATAGATGGAGAAAAATACTCAAACACTCTATTATGGTTTTCTCTCTTTTGTTTGTTTAACAACTCCTCTTTCTTTACTTTATCTACAAAACTGTTAATTACTCAATGTTCGAAAAGTCGAGTGGAGTCACTCCAGATTTTTTTTTTTACAAGTTATGTAAACTTATTCAAATATGAAGATTTTCAAAAGTTTTAGATTAATTAGTGCTTCAAGTTTGAAGTTTATTTTTAAATATAAAATTGTTTTTTAGATCAAATTATTTTATAATAAAATAAACATCTATCCTTTCCTTACTTAAAAACAATACTTAATATAAATTATCTTTTTTTGTTAACTGTTAAACGCAATTACATCTGGTGCTGCGTGAACGCAACACCAGCAAAAAATGGGTTAACACCCTTTCAAAAAATAATAATAATAATAATAATAAATAAATAAAATCTGAAAACACTAGTCTAAATAATCAGGAAATAATCAGCCGAGACTCGTTGGCTCTGTGGCCAGAGTGCACAACTACGAACCTGAAGGTTGTGAGTTTGATCCTTACCGATGAGAAGTGCAAAAAAATATAAATAAAAGTTTTTACGGTTTTCCAAGATATTTTAAGATAGAATAAGAAATTAAATGGTAAAATTGGATATTGGCAGGCATTTTCGAAGTGGAACACAATGAATTGGTAACGACGCAAAATACCAGATTCAAAGAAATATAACTGATGTACTAATAAATAAATAAAGTTTGTTTTTTAATGTATAATTCACTAAGTGAATGTCAAAATTACATCTTAAAGGGTTTTAAACATTAAAACATGTAGGATAATATATATATATATATGCACTCATGTTTGTGAAAATTGCAACACCAAGAAGGAATGGGAATATCAGAAATCAGAATGATATTTATTGGGCACATACATTATAGTATGAAGAACAATTGATTAAAATTTCAGGAAATTTTGAGTAATATGTACTGAGAACCGAGTACATAAAGCAGCGAGCTCTGTGAGCAATGACAGCACTTATCTGCTTAGGCATTGAATTAAACAGTGATTGGATGACATGTATGGGTAAAGCAATTCATGAAGCTTTAACACGATGCCACAATTTATCGACCTTAGTCACTGAAGAGTGGGGGGGGGGGGGAACAGTCGCTTTTCAACGATTAAACAGACATTTTCCTTGGTGCGAGATCAGGAGAACGCACTGGCCAGAGCAGCAGTCGAACACATTCTGCATCAAGGAAGGTCCGGACAATACTGACAACTTGCGGTCGTGCACTGTCCTGCTTAAGTATTGCACTTCGGAGGCCTTGAATATAGGGCAGAGCGACGGGCATTAACTCGTCAAAAATGTAAGGGCTGGTATTCATAGTGGCGGGAATGAAAACAACAGGTGATCGAGACGTGTATCCAATGGTATAGCATACCATGACTCCAAATGGTGACCCAGTATGCGGCTACCAAAGTTTTAACTAGCCTCAAAACTGCATCACTCATATAGGCGCCTTTAATGTGTGATCAACGAGAAACCTGGACGCCGGAATGGCGTAAAATCGCCTTTCAGACAAATCACAATCCTGTTTACATCATCAGGATTGCCTTATCCGTATTTAACAGCATTGTGAATAATGCACATTGCCAGTTGGGATTCGGCATCTTCACATTGTCCATCACCTGCAGTGGTGGTGTGGGGTCCCATTGGATACACGTCTCAGTTCGCATTCCTAGCACTCTGAATAGCGGCCATTAAATTTCTGGTGAGTTAAGGCCCGCCCATCTGCTCTATATTCAAGGCCTCCGTAATCAATATTTAAGCAGGATAATGCACGACAGCAAGTTGTCTGTATTGTCTGGACCTTTCTTGATACAGAATGTGTTTAACCGATGCTCCGGCCATCGTGTTCTCCTGATCTCGCATCAATGAAAATGACTGTTTAATCGTTGAAAAGCGAGTGGCCCGCCATCACTCTCCAGCAACTACGATCGATGAATTGTGGCATCGTTTTGAATCTTCATGAAGTGCTGTATCCGAGTATGTCATCCAATTCTTGTTCGATTCAATGTCTAGGCAGATAACTGTAGTTATTGTTGCTAGAGGTCGCTGCTTTATGTGCTATTTTCTCAGGATATATTATTCAAAACTTCCTGAAATTTTAATCAATTGTTCTTCCTACTATAATATATGTGCCCACTAAATATCATTTTTGTATTCGCATTCCTTCTTGGTGTTGTAATTTTCTTAACCATAAATGTATATAATTTACTGCCTTTTTTTTTTTTCAAGTTACTTAAATATGAATGATACGAAAACTTTAAATAAAACAAATTTTTATATATTTACAGTGAGAAACGAATTTGTGCCTCCAAGTTAGTTTTCTTTTAATTAATGATTAGTTTTCTTTTAATTAATGAAAATATGAAAATAAAACTTCCCATTTCTATAATGACGTAAATGGCGAATCTTAGGAGGGATTTGATTGGTTTATTTGATTTTCATTGATTTGAGTGTATTTTACGTTGAACTAGAGCTACGTTGTGAGGAATTACGAGAGATTTGATTGGTTTATTTGATTTTCATTGATTTGAGTATATTTCACGTTAACTAGAGCTACGTTATGGGGAATTACGAGAGATTTGATTGGTTTATTTGATTTTCATTGATTTGAGTACATTTTACGTTGAACTAGAGCTACGCTTTGAGGAATTACGAGAGATTTGATTGGTTTATTTGATTTTCATTAATTTGAGCGTATTTTTCGTTGAGCTAGCGCTACGTTATGAGGAATTAAGAAAGATTTGATTGGTTTATTTGATTTTCATTGATTTAAGGTAGGTGTGTCCAGTGATGTTTTCTTGGTTTTAACCTGCTTGACAGTGGTTGCTGCAGGACCGTGTTACGTGCGTTTTTAGATTCATGCACAGCAAGGTAGTGGTGTCCAGTTATTTTTTAATTTTTTTATTTTTTTCTGGGGGTGGGGTGGGGGGGTTAACATGCGTGATAGTGATTGCCGCGGTACCGAGTTTCGTGAGATTTCAGATTCATACACAGCAAGGTAGGGGTGTCCAGTGATGTTTTTTTTTTTTTTTTTTTTTTTTTTTTTTTTAACATGCATGATATTGATTGCCATGGAACCGAGTTTCGTGCGTTTTCAGACTCATGCACAGCGAGGCAGGGGTGTCCAGTGATGTTTTTTGGATTTAACATGCGTGATGGTGATTGCCGCGGAACCGAATTTCGTGTGTTCTGAGATTCATGCACAGTGTTGTAGGGCTGTCTAGTGATATATATATATTTTTTTCATGTGCATGAAGCGTACATACGTGCGTTATAGTGATTGCTGCGAAAACGACTTACGTGCACTCTCTGATTCGACAATTCATCGAATAGTGACTTTTACTGTACGAGTATCAGCTTCAACTCTCTCCAGAATATTCGAAGAATTAACATTTCTGTATTACTGTTTTCGAGAATATTCGCTTTAATAATAGTTTTGTCGCACAGATTCGAGAAGTTCAAAAAATGTTTGATGTTGTCAAGGAGATCCCATACTAAAACTGTGAAGAAAATAGTCGCCAATCGAAATATATATATTTAAACGTTTCAGTTATTCAATTAAAAAGAAATCCTTTAAATATAGTGCTCAGCGAAGCCTGCTAGTGCGAATTAACCAGACAACAGAAGATTAATAGTTTATCTTTAAAAAAATATATAACGAGAATTTAAGTGTTATATTAAGAATATAATAAAAGTTCCGTATATTAATTTTACTTTTCATTCTCGAATGAAAATTCTGGAGGGACTCTACTCGCTTTCCGAACATTAGTAGCTACCAGCTACCTGCTGCTTGCAACCCCGTTGCTCTGTTGGGGTTTATATGACTCAAATATTTTTATATTAGTTTATAAAAAAATGTAGCATGGAGATATTTGCATGAGAACACATAATTTTGTTGGTAAATGGTATACATATGTATTCCAAGAAGGATTTATAGTTATTTGAATTTCTAAGGAATATTTTTTAACTTATTCCTAATGTACTATTCGGTTCAGTAAGACTCGATTCGGTTTTGTACTTAAAACTTTGCTCATTGAAGTACTAACTTAACAAGTAAAGATAAGAATAATTTTTATAATTTTATATAATCAGTAAGTGGGTTTTTAGATCGCTGACAGATTCATTCGAGCCTTAGGTGTAGCCATACTTCATGGCTACAAGACACGACATCTCAAGGATAAGGTAAGTGAAGATTTCCACTTTTGTAATTGGTTCATAAAATATTGGAAAACCTAATGTGATGTATTTGAAATTGGCAAGCCCGTTCAATTAATTTTATTCCAAGTAAATTATCTAATTATTGTTTTGCATACAACAATAAAACTTTTTTAATTCTACGGGCACAAAGTTACCCTGAAATTAAACTAAGATCAAACCCATACAAAAATCATGTAGTCGAGTTGTAAATTACCTTACATATGAACATACAGGATACAATGTTATACACACAATATTGTTTTTACATTCTGCAACCTGGTGAAACTACTTATAAAATGACAGAAAAATCTGATGTGGACACCACATGACATCCTTATACACCCTTTGGAATATACATATTGTTATGAAAATATTGATATTTTTGTGTGAGGTAACGGATTCGTAAATAAACAGGTTCTAGTATACGAACACTCCTGAAAACAAACAAAATAAAGAAATAAAAAACTGCTACTCCAACTACAAATGTCACAAACATAACATGAATTATGTCACTGAGACAAAATAGTAGATTTTCAGGAATAGTTCTCCACGGCTTATTATAGAATCACTCATTGTCAAACGCACAGATTAGAGTTTAATGAAAATCACTCGAGTATAGATGGCCTACTTTAGTTCTCTTTGCCAAAAAATAGTGGCGAGAAATGATACATTTTACCAAAACAATTAACTCGAAAGGGTTTACTAATCCTGACTATCCTGAAAATTAAATTTGGTGGCAAATATAAAATATTTGCCACCAAATTTAATAGCTAATCTCGCCAAACCGCCAAATTTGTACCCAACGTAGATTTTGGTCTTGGCATCGATTTGGAGATTTTCCGTCCAATTCGGCCACTTGACGAACGAATTTGGCGAAAATTCGGCTAACTTCTTAAAGCTCTAACTTCAATAAGAACAGCGTTCTGAAATTTTCCGGAAAGGTTCATTGGTTTATAGCGCAGAACTAACTCCTTCGGAAGTTCTATAAATGGTTGACAAAACCGTAAAAAAAGAAGAATGATTATTGATGATTGTAGACTAGAACTTAGAACTTGTCTGTATACTTACGTGCTATTTTTTATACGATAATGCAGTGAAAGTGGAAATGGATGGAAGTTTTTTCATTTCCATGAAGGTGGACGTTGATTTAGCGTCAAATTAGGCATTCAAATGTGGCTAAAAGTGGTAGTTCAGAATTCCCAAAGTTTGGAAACTCTAACTTCAATAGGAGTCAAGTTCAGGAATTTTTCGGAATGATTCATTGGTTTCTAGCGCAAAACTACCTCGAAAATTTTATACACCAGACAATACTCTCGATGAATTCAAATTCCATTCAAACTTCGATATTCGGTTGCTTTTGAATTAGCGAAATTTCTGCTTTGTAGTGTATTAACAATGTTTATTTGATTTTTGTGGTAAGAATGACTATTTCACTATATTTTTTAGAATATTGATTATTCATTTTTATGGCCTAAACAAGAGTTTTACTCAACTGTGTCCTGAATATTCATTAAATAAAGTACCTAGACCTTGCTTATGCCTTAAAGAATTACTTTCTACAAGCAAAAATATTGACAACTCTCATAAAAATATCTTCGCGAGCTTTATTTATGGGCTGCATAGTCATTAAATAAGGTGCATTCATCAACTAGAACCTGTTTAAGAATTACATTCTATGTCTTTAAGAATTACATTCTACCTGCAAAGATCTCGACAACTTTTATAACAATTTCATTATGGGCTCTATGTATGGGATAAATATCCATTAAATAAAGTGCATTTGTCGACTAGAACCGGATTATGTCTTTAAGAATCACTTTCTATGCGTAAAAATGTCGACAACTTTTATAACAATATCATTACTACGGGATAAATATTCATTAAATAAAGTGTGTTTGTAGACAACAACCTGATTATGTTTTTAAGAATTACTTTCTACACGCAAATATGTCGACAACTTTCATGACAATATCATCTTCTTTTGAAATCTCTATGATGGTAGGCCATATATAATGGCCAAAATGGCCTCGTATTTTTGGTCATTATGAATATAATTTTTGTAAATATTTCCAAGACGGAAATTCACAGACAGTCCAAAAAGAGAGGCGCACAACTAGATATTATAAGAAACCTATATACCAATTTGCAACGTTCTACGTCCATTCGTTTTTGAGTTATGCGAGATACACACACAGACACATACATACTTACGTAAATAAGTATAAGACGTCTTACATAAGACGTCACGAAAAATTACGTAAAATCGTCGATATCTCTAAAAAAGGAGCTCGTGTCAAGACCAAATTTACAGGTGTACAACTAGACAACATGACAGTCACACATATAAATTTGCAACATTCTACGATCATTCGTTTTTGAGTTATGCGCGACACAAAATTCATTTCGCAAATCGGTATTACTATACTTCCTTTGAAACCTTTGGACGGCCCCTGCCTGCCTGGGCTCGGCCAAGCTTAACGGGTTGGATGCCGTCCGCCGGATCGAATAAATCGCTAGATCTCCGCGTGGAAGCTGCTGGGCAGCAATGTAACTAGAACGCCAAAGCTCAGGAATTGCAGGGTATCGACTTCTGCTTTGGAGACACAGCTCGATTTGTACACCACACCCTCCAAGATAGCTACGGTGGAAACGCACAGACACGCTCCAGGATGTTAAGGAATTTGGAATAAGTGCACTTACTAGCTGAGAGTCGAAATAACCGGAATTATGCAAAATTAAAACAATTTTGAATTTAGGTAGGGAGGGAGAAAAAAAGAAAAACGCTGGGGAGCCGCTAAAGTTAGTTGTGCACACAATAATTAAAGCCAAAAGAGGAGGCCATTTGAACAGGGGAAGGGGACAACACTTAAGAATTGAGAAAGACAAGCTGAACAAGGAAGGAACAATGAGATTATTAAAAATAAAATAAAATAAATAAATAATAATAATAATTACGGGAAGCCACTGGGGGATGGAAGATAGTTTTCGGAGCATAGCGAAAATTTTGGAGTTTTTGAAGTGGCAAGGCCTAAATAATCCTAATTGGGAGGGAAATTACTATGCACAGGGAGGCCGAATGGAGAAGAGAAAGAGGGACCATCGCAATTTTGATCCACCACGGGGGGATGGTTCCCCGCGTTGGTAGCCCGACGACTGCTAAACGACCCCATCGAGCACTTGACGGTGCAGCACAGATTAACGAGGACCAGACACCGCCACACCCTCGTAAAAAAAAAAATAGATTAAAATAAATAAAATAAAATAAAATAAAATAAAATAAATAATAATAAAAATAAAAATAAATAAAAATAAACTGAATAAAAAAATATAGAATAATAATAAAAAAAAAAAAAAAAATTAATATAGAATAAATAAATTAAAGTAAGTAAGTAATTAAATTAAAATTGGTGCGGGTCAAAACTTGATGAGTACTTTGTATAATAAAGTAATAACTGTCCTTGACACTATGTAAAAAAATAGAAAGCCCATATAAAATGACAAGTAAAAGGATTTGTAGCTTTAATTTTCTACTTTAGAGATTGTTTCACTGTTGCGAACTATATTCTTAAAAAGAACTAGAATATTATCTTTATGAGCACAAAACATCGAAATAAATCATTTAATGATAAACTTAGTTTAGTAACTAAAAAGAACAAAATAAAAGTTTAAGTTAAAAAAAAAAAAAACAGCTGGAAGCTTTTTATTGTGGAGCCCTCAAAAGCATAAAATAAAATTTTATACTTGCAGAGACATTCTATAAAGAAATAGCAGTTTCAACAATAAGAAAATTTGAAAGAAAAATACAGATATTTCAGTTTTGGAAAAGATGAAAATGCTTGAATATTCAAAATATTTTAAAAATCTTTCAGGAACATTTTTTTTTATTTATTAGATTTTTCCAGCTTGTTCTATGACTTTTCTTGTCTGTTCTTTGGCTTTTGGTTAGAATGTCATGCTGATAACGCGATGGTCGTGGGTTCGATGCTCTAAGGCTCATGTGCTTTTTTTTTTTTTTTCAGATAATTTAACAAAAATGATGCCAATTGATAAAAGAAAATCTTTGGTTGTCTACATAGTATCCTAAGAAATTTTGATTAGATTTTTAAGAATCTTTTTATAACTAAAAAGCACAAAATAAAAATTTAAGTAAAAAAAAAAAAAAAAAAAAAAAAAAAAATTAACATTAGAAGTTTTTTCTTGTGAAGCCCTAAAAAGCATAAAATAAAAATTTATTGTAGCAAAGACATGCTATAAAGAAATGAAACTTTTAACACTAAGAAAATTTTAGAGAAAAATATAGATATTTCACTTTTCCAAGAGATGAAAATTTTTAAATATTCAAAATAGTTTAAAAAGCTTTCGAGACCTTTGAAATTTATGGTTTAACGAATAATTATACAAAAAACTAATACTAACTAATAATATTGGTCTCGAATGCTTTCTAAAATATTTTGAATATTTAAAAATTTTCAACTCTTGCAAAAGTGAAATATCTATATTTTTCTCTAAAATATCCTTTAGTGTTAAAACATTCATTTCTTTATTGCATGTCTTTGCCACAATAAATTTTTATTTTATACTTTTTAGGGCTTCACAATAATAATCTTCTAATGTTAAAAAATGTTCTTTTACTTAAATTTGTATTCATAGTTACAAAACTTTCTTTTTTTAAAAAATAACGAACATTTACTGTAAAAGTACAATTCAATGGTTATAGCACTTTAAATAGTTTGAATCAATAACCAAAATGATAAAGAATTTTTCTTTGGGTCCTTGTAAAATTTATTAGTGCTAGATTCTCCAAAATTCATACAGTTCATGTGACGGTGATGTCTATACATTTTCAGCTCACTCGAATAAGACATATTTAATCGCTATTGCACTTTAAATAATTTGAGCCCATAAACCACAATAATAAAGAATTTTTCTTTGTGTCCCTGTAAAATAACTGCAGTTTGTGTGACAGTAATCTATGATATGTATATAAATTTACAGCTCAATCGGATAAGGATTTTTAGACGCTATCGCAATTTAAAGAATTTGAGTCCATAAGGGCATAATGATAAAGAATTTTTCGTTGTGTCCCTGTAAAATATTTTCAAGTGCTAGATTCACTAAAATCTATACATTTTGTGTGACGGCAACTTATAACATGTGTATAGAATTTAAACCCAATTAAGTAAGACGTTTAGACGTTATTGCACTTTAAAAAATTTGTGCCCATAGGCCATAATGCAAAAGAATTTTTTTTGCGTCCCTGTAAAAAAACTACAAGTGCTAGATTCACCAAAATTAATAGGTTTCGTGTTATGGTGACCTATATTATACGTACCAATTTCCAGCTTATTCGAACAAAGTGTTTACACAATATACACACTCACGTGTTCACTCACATATATACACACATACACAAATACATCATCGTAAAAATAGTAAATATGAATTCAGGGGACATCAAAATGTGTAGAAACATTAAAATCTCAAACTCGGACTTTTGACGTGATTACAATACTTTTCTCACTATAATGTTCGGAAAATAAAAATTCGAGTTTTTCTTTGTGCCCTTAAAAAAAAAAAAAAAAACTATTAGCGCTAGATTCATAAAAAAATGTACAGTTTGTACGGCGATGACGTAAAACATGTGTATAAATTTTCAGCTCAATCGAATAAGGCATTTAGGCGTCATCGCATAAAAAAAATTTTTGGCCCGTTGGTCGTAAGAGTAAAGAGTTTTTCTTTGTGTCCCTGTAAAAAAAAAAAAAAACTATAAGTGCTAGATTTACCAAAATCAATAGGGTTCGTGCTACGGTGACACATGTACAAACTTTCAGTTCATTCGAACAAAGCGTTTAGACGCCATTGTATTCACTCACATACATATACACATACATACACACATACATACGTACGTCACCATAAAAATAGCAAATATGAACTCAGCGGACTTCAAAACGTGTAGATACACTAAAATCTCAATGTCAGATTTTTGTCATGATTACAGTATTTTCCTTACATATTACGTTCGGAAAGGAAAAAAAGTGGCAAATTTCTTTGCAATTTTTTTAAAGAAACCATTATATTTCCATGAATGTATGTAGTAGCTTTATAAAAAATGTATACAGATAATTAGACATCACAATCACATGTTACAGCCAAAATGTATTTCAAGTATTACTTTTTACAGGGTGATAAAAAATATTTTGACTTTTGTTTAATTTTTTTACTGGTCCTTTTTTCCTCTTCAGCACAAAACTTTTGCTGAAACGTGATATATGAGGTATAACATGTTCTTTATGCTCCCAAAGTTGCAAGATGATTCCTGCAGAATATTTCTTAATATTTGGCAAAACGTCTAAATTCGAAAGTGTCCAAATACTTATTGATATATAGAGTAAATTTCATTTTATTGTAAGTATGACTGAATTCTTTTTTTTTGTTTAAAATTTTATTATAGAACATTTTAAACTGAAAACAAGAACGAAAAATCATACAGTATGCATTGGTTAATAAAATTTTACAACTGTGCGTACTTCTTGTATCGTATAACTTTCAACGTTCTCTGCTTACGTTATAAGACAACGAACAACAGAAGGACTGAAAGGCGTACAAATAGACAAATTGAATTCATAATTACTCTTAAACATTGTTGGAAAAGTGTTAAAAATGCTTAACGCAAAAGACTATGCAGCCCTTAATGTATCTGAATATTTTAGTGTAGCCCTGTAAATCTGAAGGTTAATCATAGCATATTCTATACGAAACATTATTTTAGCTTATCATTTTCCGACCCAAGCCGTACAATCGTGCGGGTTAGACATCCACGGTATCCACTTACATTTTTGCATCTGGTACAGTCGTATGTAATAAAATCAGGGAATGAACGACCGAGCTAATTAGCAGAAAGTGTAAAGTACAATTTTCAATCAACAAATATTGGCTATAGTCCCTATTTTTCTTTCAATTTGAAAAAACAGAAGAATGTAATGTTTTAAGGCAAAAATGTTTCGATTCGGAAAGGGATATTAACAATAAATGTCAATATCGTCAAGATTTTCATTGTAGAAAGTTATTTAAATGTGATTTATAAAAATATTTGTCCTAAAACGCAATACTTTTGTATTTTGTTGGGTATCTCTGTACACGAACCAGTTTTACAGAACCTATTAATGTCACTTTAAAAAGGAAACATTCTGTAGTAAACTTGAACAACATATATAAATTTTTAAAAATTCTCAAAATATTTAAGGACGTTGGGGGCGGGCAGACAGACAGATAAAATGATGGACAGTCGGACAGACATATACATAAATTGAAATCATATTCACAGTTAAAAATTTTTATAAAGCGGTAAAAACGTTTAATAAAAACGAAAATACAATTTCAGCAAATTTCCAATAATAGTCTTTAATGTAACAGATTATTTTTGTGTGGCTATGTAAATCTAATGCTAATCATACTACACTACCTTTCCATAAATGACCGGACACTTTTGATTTCAGACTTTTTTGAAATATCTCAAAAAGTTCTAAACAAATCTCTTTGAAACTTCAGGAGTGAGAAGAACATGTTACACCTCATATATTTCAGTGAAAGTTTTGTCCCGAAAGTGAAAGGAGGACCAGTAAAAAATTAAAGAAAAATGAAAGTGTTTAGCATTACCCTGTAAAAAGTAATACTTGAAATGCGATATGGCTGTAGCATGTGTTTATAGGGCTATTTCTTATTATCTATATACATTTTTATTTCTCTATCGTATCTAATCAGGGAGATATATAGGTTTGTTTAAAAATTGAAAAAAAAAAAAAATAGTACTTTTTTAGCTATAACACACAAGGTATTAAATCCAGTGCAAAGCCATTTTCAGAAAAAATGACATACAATATTAGACATAGCATACTGCAATCAGAATGAAAAAGTATTAAATATCTAATGAAATATGAGCATTTTTAATAAATAATTTTTAACTGCACATGCGTAAGGTTTAGCGAAATTTCGTTCGCATACTTTCATGCATATCCAAATGTACAGTCGGAGAAAAAAAAAAAACGCAACACTCAACTTAACTTCGTTGCTAATCGATGTAGAAAAATGTAATAGGTATCATTCGACGGGGAATTGTGAGTAGTTTCAGAAAATGAACTGAAATTTTGAATTGGGGGACGTCTACATATTAAAACGTGGACCAACTCTGATTATTTCAATGGTAATGCCCTATTTTTATTTTATATTCGAATTTCTGGGATCGCGACAACGCGAAAAAGTATATTGGTTGTATATTTTACTTATTTTTTCACAGAGTTATAAGCGTTCAAAGTTTAAAGGGGCTAATGTTAAATTCATATTTCAAACTTTTATTAATATCTTCACAAAAAATAACACGAACGATATAATTTTTTTTACAAGATACAGTGAAGAAACCCAAACATAATCCACCATTACTTTTGATTCTGAAAAATGTTTTTAATTCTGAAAAATATTAATAAATTCATATTCATAAAAATTATGAATTATGACCTATATTAATTTTTGCATAAAATGAATCTTAATGATGAAAAATATGGGTATGCAAATTTGCAGCTCATTCCAGTTATTAGTTTTCGAGATATAAATAAATCTTTCTTTTGGAGGGGTTTAGGAGGCCGTCTCTTATAAAGTTTTGCATCAGATAACGAATCAAATCTTAAAAAAATAACAAAGTTAATTTATTAACTTTGTTAAGTCAGTTAAGTTAACTTTGTTAGTTAAGTCATTAATTTTATAATTCTTTTTTACCTGAAAGATTTCCGGTGCGAAACGTTAAAATTTTATCTGTTTCTTATAGGATCTTAATTTTATTTTTCTACATTTACTGATAACCCCCTAACACATTTTTGATTATAACTCTATAAATACTAAAGATAAAGTATTCAAACAGTATACGTTTCCGCACTGCCAGACTCTCAGAAATTCGAATATGAAGTCAAAATTGGGTGTTGCTATTGAAAAAAATCAAAGTTGGTGCTCATTTCAATATGTAGATGACCCCTAATTCAAAATTCGACAACATTTTCAGAAAGTGCATTTAATTTCCTGGTGAATTATGTCTGTTAGATGTTCCTGCGTCAATTAATAACGAAATTACAGTGGGTGTTGCGTTTTTTTTCCCCCGACTACTGAGCTACTTATAATAAAAATCTCAAAAATGTATCGTGTAAACTCAAAAAGTTGTACGCGATAGAATGGCTGTCATTCAGTTTCTCTCGAAAAAAAGTTAAACTATAAAAAGTTTTTATCATTATTTTATTTTGATTCAATGAAGGGTAATACAGTTTTCAATAATTGGAAATAAATAATGAGAAAACGCCGTTATCATTTTCTTATTTTTTAAAACAGCTAAAATCCAATACATTCTATCGCTTACAACTTTTTGAGTTTACACAATACTTGTGTGGAGTTTTTATATCAGTAGCTCAATACATTCGGCTTTTAAATTATGCAAATAACATTTCGCTAAATCTTGCGCATGTGCAGTTAAAAATTATTTAGTAAAAATGCTCATATTTCATTAGATATTTAATATTTTTTTTCCTTCTGATTGCAGTATGCTGTGTCTAATATTGTATATGAAGTTTCCTAAAAGTGGATTTTCCTTGGATGTAATACCTTGCGTGTTACAGCTAAAAAGGTGAGAATTTATTTTTTGCAATTTTTTAAAGAAACCGTTGCATCTTCCTGATTACATGCGATATAGAGGCATGAAAATTCATACAAATACTAAAAAAGAGCCTCATAATCACATGCTACAGCCACATTGTATTTCAAGCATTACTTTTTACAGAGTGATGCTAAACACTTTCATTTTTCGTTAATTTTTTATTGATCCCCCTTTCACTTTTTGAGCAAATCTTTCACTGAAATGTATGAGGTATAACGTGTTCTTTACACTCCTGAAGTTTCAAGAGGATTCATCAAGTACTTTTTGAGATAATTCAAAAAAACGTCTGAAATCGAAACTGTCCGATCATTTATTGAAAGGTAGTGTATGCTCTATAGAAAGCATTCTTTTGTGTATATGATTAACATATTTCAATTTCATTATGATCTGTGCAAAGTGAAGTTATTAAAATTTGGTTTATAGAAATGCCTCTCACAGAACGCAATGCTTTGAAATACTTTCGGGTGTTCCTGTACACTTACCAGTGAGGTATTTACTCCATCCTCAATGGGGAACATCTGATAGTAAACTTAAATATATTTTAATTTAATTAAGATTTGTGCAAAGTAAAGGTATAAAATATGTTTTATAGAAATACCTCTCATATATAGATCACAGTATTTTGGAATACTTTCGGGTGTTCCTATACTCAAACCAGTAGAGGTATCCACTGCATTTTCAATAGAAAACATCCAATAGTAAACCTGTATAATAAACCAGTTTCAAGAAACTCCATGGATATTTAGGGGAGTTAGTGTGCGGACAGCCAGACAGACAAACCGAAGTCATTAATACTGTTTAACCTTGTTGGAACGTGTAAAAAAGACAAATTCCATTTTGTTGTATTTATATATATGGTATTATGTGGCTTTTAAAAGTGTCTTTATGTAAAAATAAATAAATAAATAAAAATATTAATAAATATTAATTACTACATTTTCTTAGAAAAATAAATATTGTCATTCCATAGTGTGTAAAATAAGCCCGATAAAAATAATATAGAATTAATAATTGAAGATAATGGTAAATATAAAATAATTTTGAATGTGGGGACAAAACATTGACATTGTATAGATAAAATTTAATACAATTCACTCTTTCTTTTGCTTTTTTTTTTTTTCGTCAAGTAGTATATTATCCTGTTAAGTTTAACTAACACACCTTTAATCATGACAAAATAAATAAATAAAATAAAATAAAATAACAGAGAAAAATTAGGTACTTGGGTTCGAACGCGGCACCTACCATCTACCAGCATTGGGAGTAGAATTTCTTGGCCACTAATGGTGCAAGAATAAATATTTATTTGTTATTGGCATTTATAAACATAATATTTCAGGGGTGTTGAAAATATTTAAAGAAAAAAAACCTTTTTACCATAAGAATCATATTTATATAACTTTCTCTCAAAGAAAAAAATTCGCACAGATAACTGGAAGAAAGTACAGCTAAAAAGCATTATGCAAAGTTTTATAGTTTTATCATATGCATAAATTTATAAATATTAATAATTTAAACATGCCAAAACTTGCAAAAGTTAATAATGAGAAAAATGAATCATATACTTTCATGCGTTTTGCATCTTTTTTTTTTTTTTTTTTTTTTTTTTTTTTTTTCGCTTTTAATTTTTATTATTATTATTTATTTATTTATTTTTTGCTTTGGATACAATTCTACTTCAACAAATATTGCTCATTTTGTTAAACGCTACGGATGTTACATACTTTATTTTTCAAAAAATAAAAAAATATTTTTATTAAAGTTTATACATATATGTTTTTATATATTGCTTAATTTAAAACAAATATTGCTTATTGTGATCTGTTATTTATTGTATTGTATAATTTAAACAAATTTACCTGTTTAATGAATTATTTTTTTCTGTATATATTAACGTTTTTAAAAATATACATTATCCATTATATTTCCGAAAAAAAGAAAATCGAATAATATTTTGTAATAGTAGAAAAAAAAATAATAATACAATGAAGAATCAAATTAATATATTGTATAATAAAAGTAAACATTTCGAAATAAAATATACGTGTAAATACGTATAAATACGTATAAATTTGTTTTATTTTAAGAGAGGCATTAATATGCTATTAACAAGTTTAATTCTTTATTTGTGTGACATTTAATAATAATTATAATAATAATTCCTTCTCTAATCTATTGTAGGCAATTTATATGCCGCAAACGTACAAGATATATTTTTAAGAAAATAGAACATTCATCATCCATGACGCTCATTATATACAAGTCAGTTAATTAAAAAGAAAATGTGTAACAAACTACAAGCTAACTACAAGTGCAACGAATTAAAATAAGGAAGATCTACTTCATTTGTAATTAATAGAAATTTGTTGTTGGCCATGTTACAAGTAGTAATTTATTTTGCTAATTAAATAGCAAAACGGGGATGGTTATTTAATATTGATTATAATTAGCTACTATGTTTTGGCATTAGTTAAATGATATTGTTTTCATCATCTTTTAATAATAACGCTCAAATGTAATTGACATCTAAAAAGTGAAAATAAAGATAACTTTTCGACTGAGATTCAGCTTTTTTTCGTACTTGTACCGTTTAAAAAAAATTAATCATATTATTACAATACAATATTGTTTATAAGCACTAAGTGTTGGAAAGCCCCCAGTAGGGGTTCTTTCTAAGGATACCTAGCCCATATTCCCGCAAGAGTTTTTTTTTTTGGGGGGGGGGGGATGGAAAATGCCAGACGACTTGGCCATTTGGACTTTATACTTTACTCGTCGTCTATACTTTAGTGTGACCTGAGTTTAAAATCCTGAACCGCCGTCTACAAGCTTCAAATAGCAGAATTTCTTTATTCCAATAACTAAAATTAAGACATAGAAATTATAAACCTGAAGTACATGTTTTCTCTATTTCTCCCGTTTGCCTATATTCTTGGTGTTAATTTATCTAAATATGGTTTCAAAAGAGTAAATCGGTTCAAATTACATATTTCCTCATAATTTTACTAAATTTACTCAATCATTTTTCATTTTTAGTTCTTTAAAGAACCGAGGAGGTCTTCCAATTTTGCAGTGTCTTTCCCGCAAAAATTAAGAACTTTAAAGTAGAAAAACGTCTTTGAAGAAATCAAGCATTTTAAAGTCTTAATATTTTTTCCTATATCTATAGTACATATTTATGTTCTTATGCATGTAAAATCTTTGAAAAATAAATTAGAAATATTAATTATGTGTATGTGTGCGTGATTGTGCATGTGTATCTACTATTGGTTGTATGTATGTAAAGTCCTCGGTCAATTGTGTGTATGTTTAAGTCCACGACTGGTTCTTGGTCAGTTCCCTTGTCAGTTCTTGGGCCATTTTGTGTAAAATATCAAGTCTATGTTTAATTGTGTGCATGTAAGATCCTCGGTTGATTGTGCTTGTGTAAGATTGATTGTATGTATGAACATTCGGATAACACATAGCGTGCATACCTCAAGTACTCATTTGCAGGTACATGGTAATATATATATATACTAGCAGGCAACGCCCGCTTCGCTCGTCCCTATTTTTAAATGAATCACTATAATGAATTCTCAAAATTGCATTAATTTTTATCACGTGAACAAAAAAGAGAAACAAAATTTGAGTAGGAAAAATGTCGCACCGGGTTCTCACTGCCTTCGGAAAAAATTCTCAAAATGCTCTAACCCTTATTTCTATTATTTTCCCACTTCGCCCCCCCCCCCTCCTGTCTATCCTAATAATTTTACAAATTTGAAAATATCCGCAATCGATTTGTAAGTATCAAAAACCTCTATGCACCAGTTTTGAACGATATATCTCTATTTTTATTTTTTTGCCGCTCTACTCCCCCCCCCCTTCCCGCCCTCACAATAATTTTAAAAATTCGAAAATATCCGCTATCGATTTGTAGGTATTGGAAACCTCTATGTACCAATTTTGAATGATCATACTCTATTTTATTTTTTTTTGGGGCGATGATGTCTAGGCGATGATAGATCACCCCCTCACTCACTCAGGAAGTGTTCTTTTATATATATGCATATTTTAAAATTTTATTACAAAATTATATTTTACTGACAGATTAAATGCGTTTCATACGTATTTTTACTTTCTCTTACTCATAAGGTAGAGAAAGTATTGTTTTGGGGTCAAATTTTCGAACGCGAGTTTTGTTATATTTACATGTTTTGAGGTCCCCTGAATACGAAAATCATATTTTTAGCAAATAGTCTGTGTGTATGTCTGTGTGTGTCTGTGTGTGTGTCTGTCTGTTATCAGCATATCTCAAAAACAAATTATGGCAGAAAGTTCAAACTTGGTATTCTAAATATGTATCATATAAGGATGCTACAGTAAGCTTTTCGTTAAGATCAAGCAAATGGTTCGTGTACAGGGACAATCAAGAGAATTTTAATACATTACGTCTATGGGGGAAATTGCAGGTAAGTACAGTTTAAAATCTATAGACTGCACTAAACCAAATGAAACGAATATATATTTTTTGTAATAGAGATAGTCAACAGGGGAAAAAAAATGTGTATGTAGGAGCTTCGCCTCCCCCCTGGGGGGGGGGGGGGAAGTCCCCCTCGAGGGGAGTAAATTTTCATGATGGGTATCTTTCAGAAGAGCTCGCCAGTACCTTTAAAACGAATGGTTGAACCATCGATCTGCGATAATTTAAAACAAAGTTATCGATATTTTTTTACTTTTAACGAAAAAAAAACTTAGAAAGAAATCGTATTATTATTAGTGCTAGAGGCCTATTTCAGTCGGTACAGTTGTCGAATTTTTATACGTCACTCTTAATAGTGCTAAGGGCCTATTTCAGTCGGTTTATTGAATGGGGATTTATTGAATGAAGTCCCCCCAAGGCACAACTTTGACATGAGTCCCCCCCCCAGGCCACACTTTGACATGAGCCCCCCCAAGGTACCCCTATTTCAGTCGGTACAGCGTTGTCGAATTTTTATACGTCACTCTTAATAGTGCTAAGGGCCTATTTCAGTCGGTTTATTGAATGGGGATTTATTGAATGAAGTCCCCCCAAGGCACAACTTTGACATGAGTCCCCCCAAGGCCCAGCGTTGTCGAATTTTTATACGTCACTCTTAATAGTGCTAAGGGCCTATTTCAGTCGGTTTATTATTATTATTATTTTTATTTTTAATATTGAGAATAAAGTGGACTCTTTTTTCATATTTAGTGTTATACTACTTCTCTAATATGGAAATCTTCTGCATTATCATAAAAGGTAATTTTTTTAAATAATAATTTTAATAAATTATTTTTTAAAAACAGAATTATTTTTTAATAGCCGAATTAAATTCTATATAAATGTAGGTGCCTTAATGAAAGTGGGGGTTGAGGGGGCTGTAGCCCCCTCACACAGAACTAATTACCATGTAAAACTCTTCCGAAGCCTAATTTGAATTGTTTAACACAGGTTTACATAACAGTACGCGTTATCTTACCTATTAATCTGCAACCTGTATTTATAGTATTAAATTTCAGGGTGAGAGAAAGTCGTGTGAGTGACACACCAGATTATTTATTTATATTGTTATTTTTAAAGAAGTCCTCAGTTTATTACTCAGTATATACATGCCTCGCTTCCTACCAAGTGCCAGATTACGCGCGTGTGTGTGTTTTCTTTTCCTTTTTTTTCATGGGAAAAGCTCATGTGTTCGAAGAATAACTGATTATAATGGTTAATTAATAAAAAACACCTAATAAAAAATTTTGATAATTTTTGTGATTGTTGTACAGTGTACTAACAAAATTTGCTGATATGTTTTATTTATTTTTTTATACGTAGTTATGACAGAGATTCAGATATAATGGTCGCCAAATAACCATATTTCATACCTACCACTTTCTAGAAAATAGTACCTGAATTCTACTGCTTTCTCATGCGGTTCGTTTTGCCACGGTTTTAAAATAGCAGAAAATATTTTATAACATCTAGTGATATTATATTATGTTAATTTTCTAATAAGTTCTTTTAATGTATAAAAGTTGTTAAGTATGTTTTTCTCTCTTTCTTATATTTGGTTATATTTATTCTTGATCTTAATTTACGTAAATGGTTTTAAAAAGAACATTGGTTTAGATTACATATTTTCTCTAAATCCAAGAATTTTTAACGTTTAGCAATTCAAAGGACTGTGAAGGCCGTCAAATATTAAAATGCTTTTTCCTAGAAAATAAAGTCTCTAATGCAGAAAATCTTGTTGAAGTATTGGCACATTTTAAAATTGTATTCATCTATATATTAATTTGAAACATGTTTTTGTCTGTCTCCACTATATTGAGAGAACTACTTGGTGTAAAAATTTGGTTGAGGTGTCTAGAAAAAAGTCTTGGTCTGTAGATGTGCTATGAGAAGAGAAAAATAAAAAAAAAGTCGAACGGTTTCCCCCCGGGTTAAAAACACATTTACGAGCTTAACTAAACTTCAAATTACTTCACGGTGAAGAAATTGTACATATGGGGACTAGAGTCGAATACTAAAAAATCACTTCCTGCGAATTTGGAATTTTCGATTTTAAAGGGGGGAAAAGGGGGAAAGTAGATTTGGAGGGGGCGGAAAGGGGGGAAATTAGTTTGAGAGGGAAATCCGTTCTAGACCCACGCATGTAGCACCTCGTTTTAAAGGTCTTGAAATTTCATGCCGACTGGGGATGCTTGCATACAATATAGTGCGACCCCTGGGGGTGAAAAATGGAACTAGGTGATTTTGCTGCAGACCCTATCATGTTACATCTTATTTTAAAGGTCTTGGTATTTCCTGACCGTTGGTGATGTTCGTTTAGAACACAGTGCGCCACCTGGCGGTGGAAAGTGCAACTAAAGGATTTTGCAGCTGACACCACCATGTGACCCCCTTTTTAAAAGGTCTTGGAAATCCAAGGCGATTGGTGATAGAGGTCTTGAAATTTCATGTTGATTGGGGATGTTTGTATACAATATAGTGCGCCCCCTGGTGGTGAAAAATGGAACTATGTGATTTTGTAGTAGACCCTATCATGTTATATCTTATTTTAAAGGTCCTGACCGTTGGTGATGTTCGTACAGAACACACTGCGCCCCCTGGCGGTGGAAAGTGCAACTAAAGTATTTTGCAGTTGACACCAACATGTGACACCTTATTTGAAAGGTCTTGGAAATCCAAGGCGATTGGTGATAGAGGTCTTGAAATTTCATGTTGATTGGGGATGTTCGTACACAATATACTACACAATATACTGGTGGTTAAAAATGGAACTAGGTGATTTTGCAGTCGACCCTATCATGTTACATCTTATTTTAAAGGTCTTGGTATTTCCTTACCGTTGGTGTTGTTCGTATAGAACACGCTGTACCCCATGGCGGTGGAAAGGGCAACTAAAGGATTTTGCAGTTGACACCACCAGTGACACATTATTTGAAAAGTCTTGGAAATTCAAGGCGATTTGTGATGTTCGTATACAACATACTGCACCCCTTGGTGGAGGAAAGTGGAATTTGCAACGCGTGTGTAGCATGCATGCCTGCTATACAGTGCAGCAGTCACAGGCAGAGGTAACACGAGTCAGAGGTTCGCTCGGTTCAAGGTTAATTTTTGAGAAATTTTTCATGTTATTAGCGGCCTGTATATACGCTGCCGCAGGCACCGGGTCACGAGCCCGAGTTCCGTTCTGTTTGAGGTTTTTTTTTTTTTTTTTTTTTTTTTTTTTTTGTTACAGATGATTTTTTTTTTTTTTTTTTTTTTTTTTTTTTTTTGTGATGCTTTCATTTAAAAATAGAAATTCAAACTATATCGAGTTAAAGGTATAAAATCATACAAATTTAAGGTTCATTTAAGGTATCATGGGCCCGGGCAACACCTGGTGCGTTCGTTCGGTTCCAGGTTAATTTTTGGGAATATTTTTATGTTATTAGCGGCCGGCGTATGCGCTGCCGCAGGCACCGGGGTCACAAGGCAGAGTTTCGTTTGGTTCGAGGTAATTTTTTCTTTTTGTTACAGCTGATTATTTTTTTCGTGATGCTTTCATTTAAAAACAGAAATTCAAACTAAATCGAATTAAAGGTATAAAATCATACAAATTTAAGGTTCATTTAAGGTATCATGGGCCCGGGCAACACCGAGCGGGTTCGTTGGGTTCCATATTAATTTTTGGGAATATTTTTATGTTATTAGCGGCCGGCGTATGGGCTACCGAAGGCACCAAGGTCACAAGGCAGAGTTTCGTTCGGTTCGAGGTAATTTGTTTGGTTACAGCTGATTATTTTTCATGATGCTTTTATTTAAAAATAGAAATTCAAACAAAATTGAGTTAAAGATGTAAAACCATACAAATTTAAGGTTCATTTAAAGTTATTACCATGGCCCCTGAAACGCCGGACGGGTCAGCTAACATGTAGTCTTAGTATTAAATGAAATAGAAAATGAAAGATAGGAACTGTTTATTTGGAGTCAGTTTGACGTCACATTGACTGTACTTTGTTGAAAGTGATATATATGTCACTATATATGATCACTATATATGTCATATATAGTATTTCTATTTATAAGCATTTTTCTGACTTTCTTTTTTTTTAAGTGAAATGTCGTAAATTATATTAGATGTTTTAACTTGAAATACATCTAAATAATGATTCGATGTTTTTTGAAACATTACGGTCAATAAAATGATCGTCGAATTCGACGGGTTCCAGCTAGTCTTTTTTTTTTTATTTAAAACTTTATTAATTCTTATGTATTTGAATTCCTTATGTAAGAAATTTAAAAAAAGAAGGGGAAAAAAAAAAGCTTTTTATTTTATTTTCCCGAGAAAAAAAAAACTTATTTGCACGAAAAGCAACAGATTATAATGATTCATTTGTAAACCATAAATTAATATAATTGCATAATTTTTGCTTGATTATACACATAACGAATTTAGTACACACAGTGAACTAACATTATTTACGGATATTTCTTACTTATTTTCAGTGACAACCGACATCCGCATACATTTAAGAAACGTTTAATTATATAGTCACCTACTTCATATCCCCTTTATTTTCCTTTCTAAAATAATAATAAATAAATAAATAAATAAATAAAATATGTAATGCAAATATTTTTTGATTGCTTTCTCATATGGTTCGTTTTTCTACAATTTGAAAATAATAGAAAAACTTTTCTTATAACATCCAGGGGCACATCACATTCACTTTATACAAAATTCTTTTAGCGTATTAGCACTAAAGCAAATGGGGATTTTATTGCCATGGTTATAATCTCACTGTATGAAATACTATTGAAAAATATTTTCCTCACGTAACTATCATTGAAATTCAATGTCCGTCAGTTAAAACGTTTATGCTTCAATGCCGACAAATTCCTAAATTTATGCTTCGCCTTCATGCGATATCTATACTTTATGCTACATTAACCTTCCTCACCCAGTTTAACAAAGAAAACATAATTCACGTGATGCTTCAAGACTACAAATGTTTCAAAGTCCGGTGCGCTTACTGCTAATCAGTGAAGCAAAGAAATTGAGATCCTATATCAGTATTATAGAGTTATTATAATAATTTGCTTGCGGAATAGATGTTATCTATGACACTTATCTGCATTTTACAAAGATAGGGATTAAATCATAATACTTTGTACAATAAATTTAAAAAATAAATAAATAAATAAATAAAATGATATTTTTATTTTTTATTTTTCAATATGTATTATCGGGTTGTTCGAAAAATAATTTCATTTTTTCCTTTGAAAATGAAAGACGATTTTCTTATATTGTATAAATATTTTATTGGATTATATATTCTCCACTTTGATCGGTTTCTTAGCGATCTCACGAGTTTTTATTTGGCAATTTTCATAAATCAATACTTTATTTTCTCTTCATTAGCATAAACTGGTTTTCCAGAACGTAATGCATCTTCAATGTCAAAATTGCCGGAACAAAATTTGGTAAACCAGTTCTTTAAATAAATTTTCTGAAAAAACATCGTATACTTTTTTTCTTGTTTGAACAGCATTTTCGACTTTTTGACAGCAAAAACAAAATATACCGAAAATGTCGCTTCCGATTTTCTTTATTTGATAGGGCGCCAATCAAAAAACTATCTAACAGAATAAAACGAACTTTTTCACAAGCAAGCCTTGTTATATCAGCTGTCACAATATATAATGGTAATGCAACTTAATTGTGAAGATGGTTCGAAAACAATACAATTAAGTCCTCTGCTAAGAAAAACGGAGTTACTTTCCGAACAACCCAATAATTTTTATTTTTATTTATTTATTTTAATGTTTGTTTAAAATGATTTTAACAAAAGTCTTGATTTTTAGAATAACTTGTTGGTCTGTTTACACATGATGTATTTGGAAATTTATTAATTCTTACTAGTTCAAATTGCTAACCACTAATTTGCACAATATTTATAACAAAAGGCTTTATCTTTCACGCCATGACTATATATTCTGAAGTCCAAACGCCTCCAAGAAAATAAAAATAGTAACATCGTAATCTTTTAACTCAATTTTTATAATCACGTGTCAATTTCTTTTTTATGCTATTCATCTCTCGTGGCGTAGTTGGATTCTACATATTTAATTTATTATTATTATTTTCCTCTGACGTAATAAAATTCCGCATAACATCGAAAAGAGTTTATTTTAAAAACAGAAATGGTTTCGTTTTATTTATAGAAAATCAATGAACGAATCTTCAAAAAAAAAAAAAAAAAAATGTAAACTATGGATCAGTTTTTGTTTTCTTTAGTTCAATTCATTGTTGCGTTGTTATGTAATTTTTTTTCACGTTAAATTATCCTCTTTTTCCATTGCCTTACTCAGTTGAAATGCACGAATGAAAACTAATAAATTTTTACTTTCTTTTTTCAGTACATTGTTACTTTCTTCTATATTCAATAGAAGAAAGTATTGGATTCGTAAAAATTTTCGGCCTCGGGTTTTTGATGGATTTACACGTTTTGAGAGCTGTAAAACACGATTTGACCATTTTTAGAAAATGTCTGTCAGTCTGTCTGTCTGTCTGTCTGTGTGTGTGTGTGACAAAATTTTGTGGTAACTGTATCTCAGGAACTACTGCACAGAATTTCATACAAATTGGTATGTAGTCGCACCTTGACATAAATTAGTACGTATCAAATTTTAGTAAAAATTGTCTTACAGGTTGCGTTGCCATCCCGCTTATTCTAAATTTTTAACATGGTGGTATAGGACAAAATTTTGTATAAATGTGCATAAAGAGAATTATTTTGTAATAATCATTATGAAATTTATAATGGAGATAGTCAACTGGGAAAATTTTTTTGTATGTGTAGGAGCCTCGCCTTCCCTCCTGGGGGGGAAGTCCCCCCTCGAGGGGAGTAAATTTTCATGATGCGTGTCTTTCAAAAGAGCTCACCAGTACCTTTAAAACGAATGGTTAAACCATAGATCTGCGATAATTTAAAATGAAGTTATCTATTTTTTTATCATTTTTAACAATTATTTATTTATTTATTTATTTAATGTAATATTGACAAAAAAATTGACTTTTTTTATTTTGTTAGTGATATACTACTTCTCTAATATGGAAATCGTCTTCATTGTCATGGAAGATAATTTTTTAAAATAATAAATTTAATAAATTATTTTTACTGGGTGAATTTGTATAGGAAAATATTGAAGAAAGTCATGTGGTGGTATTTCCTCCATTTTATACAGGAAAAATTCAATAGTGAACTTGAATAACATATTTCAATTTCATTCAGATATGTCTACAGTAAAGGTATGAAAATATGGTTTATAGAAATACCTCTCATAGATTATACAATGCTTTGAAATACTTTCGGGTGTACCTGTACACAAATCAGTAGAGGTATAAACTCCATTTTCAATAGGGAACGTCCGATAGTGAACTTGAATGACATATTTCAATTTCATTAAGATATATCTACAGTAAAGGTATGAAAATATGGTTTATAGAAATACGTCTCATAGAACACAATGCTTTGAAATACTTTCGGGTGTCCCTGTACACAAACCAGTAGAGGTATAAACTCCATTTTTAATAGGGAACATCCGATAGTGAACTTGAATAACATATATCAGTTTCAAGAAATCCCATATATATTTACGGGAGTTAAAGCACGGACAGACAGACAGGCAGACAGACAGACGGACAGGCAGATACACAAAACTGAAATCATATTTACACATAAAAATTGTTAGAAAGTGTTAAAAACGTTTAATGTCAACGAAAGTACAATTCTAGCAATTTTTTATTAATAGCTCTTAATATAAATGGATATTTTTGTGGCACCCTGTAAATCTAATGCTAATCATGGTATATTCTATGCAAAGCATTTTTTGTGCATATAAATAACATATTTCAATTTCCTAAACTTTCGTGGAAAGTAAAGTTATTAAAATTTTATTTATAGAAATATCTCTCATAGAACGCAATGCTTTGAAATACTTTTGAGAGTCCCTGTACATAAACCGATGGTGGTATTTCCTCCATTTTATACAAGAAACATCCAATAGTGGACTTGAATAACATATTTCAATTTCATTGATATATGTCTACAGTAAAGGTATGAAAATATGGTTTATAGAAATACATCTCATAGAACACAATGTTTTGAAATACTTTCGGGTGTCCCTGTACACAAACCAGTAGAGGTATAAACTCCATTTTCAATAGGGAACGTCCGATAGTGAACTTGAATAACATATATCAGTTTCAAGAAATTCCATAAATATTTACGGGAGTTAGAGCGCCGACAGGCAGACGGACAGACAGACAGACAAACCGAAGTCATAAACACTTTTCAACCTTGTTGGAAAGTGTTAAAAATGTTAGAAAATGTTTAAAACGTTTAACGTAAACGAAAGTACAATTCTAGCAATTTTTTATTAATAGCTCTTTATGTAACTGGATATTTTTGTGCCACCCTGTAAATCTAATGCTAATCATGCTATATTCTGTGCAAAGCATTCTTTTGTGCATATAAATAACATATTTCAATTTCCAAAAACTTCGTGGAAAGTAAAGTTATTAAAATTTGATTTATAGAAATTTCTCTCATAGAACTCAATGCTTTGTAATTCTTTTGAGCATCCCTGTACATAAACCGATGGTGGTATTTCCTCCATTTTATACAGGAAGCATCCAATAGTGAACTTGAATAACATATTTCAATTTCATTAAGGTATGTCTACAGTAAAGGTATGAAAATATGGTTTATAGAAATACCTCTCATAGAACACAATGCTTTGAAATACTTTCGAGTGTCCCTGTACACAAACCAATAGAGATATAAACTCCATTTTCAATAGGGAACGTTCGATAGTGAACTTGAATAACATATTTCAATTTCATTAAGATATGTCTACAGTAAAGGTGTGAAAACATGATTTATAGAAATACCTCTCATAGAACACAATGCTTTGAAATTATTTCGGTTGTCCCTGTACACAAACCAATAGAGGTATAAACTCCATTTTCAATAAGGAACGTTCGATAGTGAACTTGAATAACATATTTCAATTTCATAAAGATATGTCTACAGTAAAGGTATGAAAACATGGTTTATAGAAATACCTCTCATAGAACACAATACTTTGAAATACTTTCGGATGTCCCTGTACACAAACCAGTAGAGGTATAAACTCCATTTTCAATAGGGAACGTCCGATAGTGAACTTGAATAACATATATCAGTTTCAAGAAATTCCATAAATATTTACGGGAGTTAGAGCGCGGACAGACAGACAGACAGACGGACAGACGGACAGACAGACAGACAGACAAACCTAAGTCATAAACACTTTTCAACCTTGTTGGAAAGTGTAAAAAAAAAAAAAAAAAGTACTTTTTTTTTTTCATTATAAGGTACACTGTCCACCAAAGGTGGACGTGTTCCTAAGGTATCCCACCACCCTAAAAGAGGTTAAATTTTACTTTGAATCACAAAATGGCGCTACTGCATTGTAAATTATGTATCTCCAGGGTATGTGCCTGAATTTAAAGGGATTATCTTGATAAACCGCCATTGTATGAATAATTTCACTTTAGAAGGATTGTCGTTCTAATTTCCAGTTAAGAAAATAATTTAACTTACATGTGTACATTCTTAGAACTTTGAGTTATGATATGTTTTCTAAAAGCTTATTTCTTTTTCTTTTACCACATTAACTTTATTATTAATAAATTTATCAAATCAAAAGTTTAATTCCGTGCAAATTGCGACCCTATGCATGTTCTCAAGGTGGCCCAGATATCGGGCAACTGTAGAACACGTGAGCCAACTCCGCAAATGAAAACGAAAATTAATGTAATAAGGGTAACTCTCAAACTTTCTGCTTAAATATCTAAAAAAACTCTTACTATCGTTTATGCTGCAACAATTTCTACACTATTGAGAATAACAGAGATCTTCCGAAAGAAGTCAATGAATCCCAGAATAAAAATTCTGAACTACTTTGCACAAAAGGTGGTTGAAAGTATTTTTGTGTCAAAAGATAAGATTAATAAGAAGAAAAACCCAAAACATAACAAAAGAGCGTCTTATAAGCACATATTAAAGGTTTTTTCAATGTATGGGCCACCAGCTTTGGAACACTATGCGCCAAAGGTGGCCCACAAGCTACAATTTTGAAATCGTATTATAAAAATACCTAAATTACATTTTACAAAGAAAATTGCGCTTGATATGTGTAAGAGATAAGTGTAGCATTTTACAAAAAAAAAAAAAAAGTCCAGCCACACAAACCCAACCAGAAAATTATAAAAAATTCTCAAAGCTTAACTATGTCCACCTTTGGGTCACCTACCTTATATATTTTCTGATCAAAATGCGCTTGTATAATTAGACAGAATGATAAGCATATCAAGGTCTGTTTTCTATGTAAATTACACGGGATAATGCCAAAAATTTTTAGGATCATGGGATCATGCCACATTTCTCAGAGTAAAGTATTATATCTGCAAGCTAGTAGTATATAATCTATGTAAACCGATATGCAATAGTCATCACAAAATCCTCTTATTTATCAAGTTAAAATCATCCAAGATTTTATTAATTTATAATATGCGTTGAAAAGCATTATATGCCAATTTCAACACCATAGTATTTAATAATAGACATCTCAAATATCAAATACACTCCATGCTATAGAGCCACATTAACATTCAAGTCACGCGTGACAGTACAACTTGTTTGACGATCTGCATCAAAACTCAATCAACGTACTTTCTTAAAACAGGCATCACCTTGGTGCAACTCCATGTTTTAGTAGCTCAATAACAACTATCACGCACATCCTGATGAAAGGAATATCATTGTATCACCTGTTAGGTGACACACGCAGAAGTCTAATTATCACTAATTATGCGAAGGTCCAACAAAATAAGAAGTTAAATTTTATTCTGTGCATTATTTCTTGTATTACAACGTCTAAAAAAATTGTGCCATTCACAAGCAGATAATATTTATTCTAAAATTATTTTAACTATGTTCCGGATATATCAAAGTGCGTAAATACATTTAAAAATGAAATCGAAAGTTTCACAAATAAAATATTATTTCCTGAATATAATAGAACACACACACACAAAGATACAATTAAAAAATACAGATGTTTTAGGTCAAGAAAATGCCACTGATCTGCATCAGGTAAAAAACTAAATTTTCTTTGCCTACATCAACGTTGCCAACTATACGATAATTATCATGCACATAGTTGCCAAGTCTCCAGGTGGGTGACTTCATACCAGAAATTTTCCATAGTAAATTTCACTTTATTTAATCGTGGAAAATTAATATGAAATATTATTCTATCAAGAAATACTGGTGTGGTTGGTTGGTTGGGTTTAACATCGCACTAGTACTACGCTATGGGTAATTGGCGACGGACTGAGACGCATCCCTAACGATAATCCGGAGACATACCATCACAATTTTGATGCTCCACGTAGGGGATGGCTCTCTCGCTTCAGTGACCTCCAAGAAGTATAATTGAAAAAAAAATATACTGGTGTGAAACCTGATTTAAAAATTAGAAATGCTGGCAAGTATTATCGTACGGTTGGTAATGCTAGCCAACTTTATCACACAATGGACAGACAGAAGGACAGAAAGGTAGAGAGATAGACTAAGGGAATTCCAAATCACTCTTAAACATTGTTCGAAAGTGTTAAAAATGCTTAACACAAACGGAAATTTGATTTCAGCAATTTACATTACAACTGCAGCCTTAATGCACTAAATACTTTAGAATAGCGTTGTAAATTTGAAAACTAAGCTTATCATATTCTGTACAAAATATTTCAGAATATTAACAATAAAAGTCAATTTCCTCGTGATTTTTGCTGTAGACAATTTTTTAAATATGATATATAATATGATAAATGTCTCTCCAGAAATGCAGTGCACTGACATTTGTTTGGCTGTCCCTGCACTCAAACCAGTTGTACAGGGCCTTTTAATGCTGTTTCAAATAAGGAACATTACATAGTAAACTTAAATAATATACATATTTTTTAAAAATTCTGAAATTATTTAGAGACACTAAGATGGGCAGACAGACAAATAAACTAATTCAAGTCATATTCACTCTTAAAAATTGTCAGAAAGTGTTAAAAAGGTTTAATGTGAACTAAAATTTAATGTCAGCAAATTTCCAATAATAGCCATCAATATAACTGAATATTTTTGTGAGACCCTGTAAATATTAATGCTAATCATACTATAATCTATAGACAGCATTCTTTTGTGGATATGAATAACATATTTCAATTTCATTAAGACTTGTGCAAAGCAAGGTTTTTAATATTATTATTTACAGAAATACCCTCTCATCGAACTTGATCTTTTTGAACACTTTCGGGTGCCCCTGTACACAAACCAGTGTGGTATTTACTACATTTTCAATAGTAAATATCTGATAGTAAACTTGAATAAAATATATCAGTTTCAAGAAATTCCATTAATATTTACGGAAGTTACGATGTGGATAATAAACACATTAAAGTATTTGATGAAGCTGACATAAAGCTTTAAAATATTCTCCACTTTGTATCAGAAAATGAGACTGCAATTTAAAAAAAACTTATTTTAATATTTATATTATCGCTAAAAGGCTGTCACAATGGGACTGGGATATATATTCAAAGTGAAAAAGCTATTTTAATAAAAATCTTTTGACAAATCTTTGTCGTAAAACAATGACAATCATTTTTTTTTTTTTTTCATAAAATTATATAAGGATGAAATTCTTAAGTATTAGTATATTTGGAGAATCATATAAAGTCTCTACATTCATTTAAAATAATTTTAAAATGTAAAATTCTTTTTAACACTAAAAGTATATCTCTCTGACTAACAGATTAGAAAATAGACATTAACATCCTGTATATATACTGTATAACACAATGTCTTTGCTAGGGTTTATTATTATTATTTTTATTATTATATTCTCTTAAGAGGACATACGACCCTTAGAACTTCAAAAAACATCGATTTAATTATAGTCTTTTTTAAAGTAAATTATTGTTAACTAAGCTTCTATGAGCATGAGCATGCCTAATTATTACCTATAAGTTTATTATGTGTTTTGGAATATAATTTAAATTCTGTGGTAAATTATTTCATAAATTATGTGTTAATAATAAATGTGTTTTTTTTTCCCTTGCGCGCAGGATATCTCTGAAACCATTTAATTTTTTTTTCTTGAAATTTTCACAGATCAGATATAACATATCAGATCCTTCAAACTGAACCTAAATTTGTATCCCCCTATTTTTCATACAGGTGATGCTTCAGATTTTATTAAAAAATAAATGATCTTTAAACTTTTTTAAAAAATATATTTTTGACCTAAATTTGAACAAATTTAAGTTTCGATTGAAGGATATGATGTGTTACACAATCTGTGAAAATTTCAAGAAAAAAATATTAAATAGTTTCAGGTATATCCTGCACGCAAGGTAAAAATAAACACATTTATTATTAACACATAAATTATTAAATAATTCGCCACAGAATTTAAATTATATTCGGAAATACATAATAAACTTATGGGTAACAATTAGACATGCCCAATGAAGCTTAGTTAACAATAATTTACTTCAAAAAAGACAACAATGAAATTGATATTTTTTGAAGTTCTAAGGGTCGTATGTCCCCTTAAAAAAATAAATAAAATAAAATAAAAAATAATGATTAAAAAAAAAAAAAAAAAAAAAAAAAAAACGCATTTTTCTTCTTTCAGAAGGTGTCATAAAATACTTACAAAATATAAGTTTAAAAGATCTAAGTTATAATTCAACATTAATTTCAAACATGCAGGAAATAATCTGGTGTGATACTAACACCTCTTTCTCTTATCCTGTATTTTAATGCTATAATGTAATCAAGACATATTGCAGATTAAGGGGCAAAATATCAATTACTGTATATAAACCTACGTTAAAAACCATTCAAATTAGGTTTAGTAACAGTTTTATTTAATATATAATTCTGTATGAATGAGTTACCCCCTCCCCCCCCCCTCAACCCACTTTTGGATATTACTTACATGTAATAAGAATTCTAGGCTTTTAAAGTTAAAAGTTTATTCCAAATTATTGATACAACTTTCACCCTCACCCTTCCTTGAAATTTACCAATCTTGATCAAACTTTTCTAGTAGTAATCTCACAAAAACTTAAAAACAACATTTACATTACTTGCATTTATTTCTTTTGCTTTTAAGTTACTCCGATAAAAGACACACACAAAAATCAACCGTTAAAAACTTGAATTCAGTATTCGGAGAACCGCATAAGGTGCAATTATGCAAAAACACCAGCGCTGATAATCTAGCTTTAAAAAATATTTTATTTACTGTATAAGTGTCAGAAACTAATTTTCACTTCTGAGAGTTTCCCTGAACATGGTAAACTATGATGAAAACGTAGTAGAGTACTTCCACCAATTACATATTAAATAGAAAATAATACTTCCGCTTAACTATTGATAACCCTGTACGCCGCCTATAAACCATGTACGCAAACACCACATCCTGTGTACATTGCGTCCTACATTAATAACACACAGCACAGCTAAAAGTGCCCTTTCAACAATAGTCTCATTATGTTTCGTTACTTTCGGGTAGCTCTTTCTGTAAAAGAATGGTGAATAATTTTCATAGCTCATTCTACACGAAAAATTCTTTTATGCATATTAAAAAATACCTAAAACATGTTTTTGTGCATATAGAAAATATAAATTTATTTCAATTTGTTCATTGCTGCCTACAAATGTTAAATTGTACATACCAGAAATTTTGCAAATAGATGTAATGTATTTGAATTCTCTTGGAAGTCACTGTACTTATACGAACCATTCCCTTGTTCTCAATGAAAAGCTTCCATATTGCTTCCATATAGCATCTACATATGATACAAATTTAGAATTATTAGTTTGGCTGCTACTATTTGTTTTTGAGATATGCTGGTAACAGATACACACACGTACACTCAGACATACTCACAGACACACAGATAGACAGACACACACACAGACCAATTGCTAAAAATCTGTTTCCCAGGGGACCTCAAAAAGTGTAAATATAACAAAAACTTACTTTCGAAAATTCGACTAAAAAACAACACTTTCTATACGATATATTTGGATAAAAGAAAGTAAAAATTAAAAGCAAGGAAAATAAAAAAATATCTTGTATATAACAACCATGTGACTTTATTACTCTGTATTACATGTATTAAATGCATTTTTTGGAGATAATGTAGTCAGAAGAAGTAAAATTGACCTAAGAAATGAGAAAATAATAATAAGATTAATAATAATAATAATAATTAGAGCCGCTTCTTGAAACACCCTTTTCGAGATCTCTAACTGACCTACCTATTAGGATAACACTTACTTTTTCCTGTCGGAAAACAATAACAGATAGGAAGGATATCTAAAAGGGAGTTAATATTGCGAGTTTGAAAAAAATCCATGCAACCGTTTTTAAAGGAACGAACTTGTGAGATTTCCAATTGAACTACTTATACAGAAAGCTTATTAATTTTTCTCAACTAACCAACTAATACATAAGAAAGCACATTTAATAGAATGTTTATATAGACTCTTTGAAAAAAAATAGTTAGAGCCGTTTTTGAGATTAAGATTTACAGTACCGTTTCCACATTCAATGTTCCACTTCCGGTTTTCCACTTTTCCCCAAAAGCTAAAAAAATCATCTTTCCTCCAGACCTGTCTCAGTTCTGAAGTTTCGTCGATCTATCCTTATCAGTTTAGGCGATATGATAGCAGAAGATTCTCCACACATACATACATACATACATATATACACACATACACACTGACCAATTGCCGAAAACCACTTTTTTCAACACAGAAGATATTAACATGTAAAACAGGTGAAAATTCCATATAGAAATTTTTAACCAAATTCAATACTCTTATTTCCTTGAGTAGTCTGGAAGTGAAAGTAAAAATCAATGAACATTGAATAATGAAAGATCTTAAAAACGGTCAACAAAATCGTTGAAATTGAAAACAAGGGGAACCGATAGCATTGATATAAAGTATTGGCACTTTTAGGTGGTTTCACTAGATTTAAATAATTAATTTTCCCTTCTTATTTAATAGTATGTCTCTAAATAATCTATTCATACATACCTTAAATAATAAGGAAATAATTAGTAAAATAACTTACTAAATAGCAAAATGAGTAAATAAAAATTTCTTTATATACCCAGCTAATGCGTTTACGTTTAAATATGTTTATCTACATGTTCTCCTAAGTACACTTTGAAACTTTCCAAAATAATAAGTATACAATTGTTTCATCAACAGCGTACGTAGAAATTTTATTGAATAATTAAATAAATAAACTTTTTTCTTCTTCGTATTAAAAAGTCTCTTTTGTAGAAACAATAAAAATTTGACTTTCTCAAAAAACATTTCCAGGCTTCTTATATTAAAATATCCGCATAAAGCCAATCGTTGAAGTTATCGCTACATAAGTTGGTACTCTTAATTAAAAGACAAACTCTAGCTAACACTCTATTATTTAGTTTAATCGGATAATTGGTTCAAAATATATCAAATAAAAATATTATTAGCTTTAAAATTTAAAAAAAAAATTAAAATAAATAAATAAATGTATTAAGGGAAAAATACTGTTTACACGTTATTTCATTTATTTATTTATTTATTTATTTATTTTTAAGCCTAAATAGAAGTATATTTATTTACATGTAGAAAATAAAATTAGAATACACTGTTAAAAAATTCAACAGCAAAGTTATTGTAATCTATTATCTTAAATCTTACGTAAAATTACAGAGAAAAATAAACGGAGATGTTAAAAAACTTATTTTATACATTCATTTTAATAATTAATATTAATTTAATTAATTATTGTTGAGAATATACTAAAGGACTTTGAACGGTTTTTCTAAAATAGAAACAGTCACTTTTGATTTTAGTTAAAAAACGAAATAATAAAATTAGTTAGAAATACAGAATAAAGATTGAGAATCTCGATTATTCACTTTTAACTAAGAATTACTGTAGATTTACAGAGACTCTGGATAAATATTTAGATTAAATTTAAGAAATTTTTAACAGTGTACAATGAAACTGACGTCACTGTAGCTGTAAAATTATCAAACAGTTTGATAAAATTTTATTTCAATTTTATTATTCATGTGTAAATAAATATACATTTGTTTTAATGTAAAAAAATAACTAAAGAAAATAAATGAATGTAGAAACACACACACACACATATGTATATATATATATATGTGTGTGTATATATATATATATAGATAGATAGATAGGTAGATACCTTATGAATTAAGTACTAATTTCGCTTACCCGTCCAATGGAGAGAAAGTGATTTTTTGGGAATCAGATTTTCGAATTTAAAATTTTGGTATATTTACACGTTTTGAGTTCCCCTGAATTGAAAAATCAGTTTTTAGCGGTAGGTCTGTGTGTCTGTCCAATATGTCTCAGCAGAAAACACAAACTTGTCATTCTAAATCTGTATTATATAGAAAGCTACACTAAGCTCTTTGTTAAGATCAAGCGAATGCTTCAAGATATTGCTTCTGATCAAGCAAATGTACAGGGGCATTCAAGAGTATTCAAAAATGTATCAGCTATGTCTATGGGCGACTAAATGCTTCTGATCAAGCGAACGTACAGGGACATTCAAGAATATTCAAAAATTTATCAGCTACGTCTACGTACGAAATGTCTGTTAGGTACAGTTTAACAGCTTTAAACTGCGCTAAACAAAATGTGAAATGAACATATATATATTTTTACAATCACAAAATCCCACAAAAGATTTCAATATATTAGGGCTATATTTTAAAATTGCTAAAATTGTATTTCAATTTACGTTATGTCTTTTTTTATACTGTGATAAATTTAAATGTACTTAATTTAAATGTGTACATGTAATTTATAGATAATATACAGCGTTATTAGCAAATCGAGTGAAAACATTCTTCTGTACTGAATATCATTGATGAAAGTTATTTACTATGTTCAGAAAAACTGTTACGAAATGGTAGTTAGTTTCTTATACTCTAAGATAAACAAAATACTAGGTTGGATTCTAAAATTGAAACACTGATTTTTTGCTATGATTACACATTTTGAAGTCCTCTGAGTACTAAAATCAAGTTTTTAGCGATTTATATGTGTACATGCCTGTTATAAGCATAACGTAAATTCAAAAAATAACAGGAAATTCAAATAGGGTACTTTGAAGTTTATATGGTATTACCATTTAAAAATTTTCATCAAGATTGTTAAGTTTCAAGACCTAATATTGGGTGAAATTTGTCTCAATAATTTAGAATAGACTTTTAAATTTAGTAACAGCGTTAAATTTTTATGATTAAAAATAAACAATACGTATTTTTCAACATTTTTAAAGCAACTTTATATACAAAATTGATGATCTTAGTATAATCTATAATATGTCTTTATAGTATTCAAATGCAGGGTAAAAGAAAGTCATGTGAGCGATACACTAGATTATTTTTCTACTGTAAAATCTATTTTATTTATTTTTATTTTTATTTTATTTTATTTTTTTATAGTGTATGTGTAGTTTTTAAGGCTCTTATAATTTCACACATTCATTTTAAATAATTAAAATTTGGATTTTATCGAGATTGTTTATTTAGTGAATTACTTTAATCCATTTTTTTTTTTTTTTTTTTTTTTTTTTTTTTTTTTTTCTATTCTAAAACGTTTAAGTTGTTAAGATTCTTAAAGTTAACGGTCATAAAAATATTCAAAGTTTATCCATAGTATCTGCATAGAAAAAAAAAAAAAAAAAACTATAATGCCTCCAAAAATGCGTGGTTTTTTTTTTTTTCCTAGAGAGATTCTGCTTCAAAAAGAGCTTCAACTCAAAGAATATTATAATAACATCAAGAATCTCTTTAACAACCACAGGTTAGATTAATTAAAGAATGCATTGAGAAACAACGAGAATCGAGATACCTGGCTGATTCTCAAAGCAGAGCGGATACAAGTATATTAAACACTGACAAATAGTGACAAGACAGGTGTCTTGCAGATGCTCAGTGGACAGCAGCTAGAATAAAAGATGAAACTTGCAAACAGGAACAAACAAACATCAAGAGAGAAAAATTGTTGAGAGAAAAATTGTTAGAAGGCGAGAAGAAACTGACGAACAGCGAGAAGACAAATATAGTGCTGATGTTCAACGAACAGCTGCTTGAAGATGAGATAAATTTGAACAAGCATAAGCCAGACGTCAGAAACAAACAGCAAAGAAATCTTTTCAAATACCAAAAGAAACTTAAGAACAGCGACAAGCCATGTTTGCGGATGTTCAACATACAGCTGGTAAAAGACAGTAACAATGGCGCAGATCATGCCCGAAGTTGACGCCTTTTCAGGTTTTTCCCCTAACCAAAAGAAACCGAATATCAGGTACTAACCAGGCATCAGGAACATGCTGAAATGGAAGCTGCTCTAAATCAAGAAGAAATTAAACGGCCAGATTGCGTGCAGATATTCAACAGACAATGATTGGGGGAAAAAAAAAAGAAGAAAAGAAGTAACCAAGAGGCAACCTCATATTAGAATATAAATTAATGTTAGATGTCATACTGATAAAACCTACCAAGCACTGAATTTTACAGTTGGCTCTTTTATGCGTTTTACGATGATTCTGCTTTTCAAACTACTATCATCATAGCAAGAATGGTAAATGTTTGTGTAAATTGTAGTCCAAAAAAGTGGCCTAGAGAATCACGTGGGATGTGTTGTTCCAATGAAAACTTCAATCATCTCAAACTTCTGCACTGTAAACGTAAACGTTTTAAATTCAGTTTAAAAAGTGTCTTAAAAGGTTGGACATTTTTTAAACGAAAAAAAAAAAAAAAAAGTGCTACTTTTTGAGATACCATTTTGCATCTTAAATTAAGACATTACAAATTCATTTGTTATATTTATATACACTGGTGGGAAAAAAAATCCCAACACCAGGAAGGAGCTGTGCTAGATAAACGAAATTTGGTAGGCGTGTTTATACGTCTGAAAGATGACGTCGATTCAAATTTCGAGCTACGTCCACAGTGACACAACGAACTGTTACAAATCGGTTACTTCAAGGACAGCTCCGAGCCAGACGCCCTGTAGCGTGCATTCCACTGACTCCAAACCACTGCCGTTTGCGACGTCAGTGGTGTCAAGCTAGAGCTCATTGGAGGACGGAGTGGAGATGAGATCTGTTGTGTTTTCTGATGAAAGCCGGTTCTGCCTTGGTCGCAGTGATAGCCGTGTGTTGGTTAGAAGGAGGCCAGGTGAACGCCTGCTAGCGACCTGTCTGCGGCCTAGACACACAGGGCCTACTCCTGGAGTTATGGTTTGGGGACCAATTTCGTATGACAGCAGGAGCATGGTTATCCCACGTGGTTATCCCACGCACCCTGACTGCAAATTTGTACGTCAGTCTAGTGATACAACCTGTTGTGCTGCCATTCATGAACAGCATTCAAGGGGGTGTTTTCCAACAGGATAACGCTCGCCCTCATACCGCTGTTGTAACCCAACATGCTCTACAGAGTGTCGACATGTTGCCTTGGCCTGCTAGATCACCAGATCTTTCTCCAATCGAGCACGTATGGGACATCATTGGACGACAACTCCAGCGACATCCACAACCAGCATTAACCGTCCCTGCATTGACCGCCCAAGTGCAACAGGCATGGAACTCCATCCCACAAACTGATATCCGACACCTGTACGACACAATGCATGCACGTTTGCATGCTTGCATTCAAAATTCTGGCGGTTACACCGGTTACTAATGTACCAACATTTCACATTTGAAATGGCTCTTCTCGCCAATGGCTCTACCTGTGATCTTGAAACTTTAATCAATTAAATACGTTACCTAGACAAATGTATTGCTGAAATTTCATTACTGTACAATAATTTTTTCTTGGTGTTGGGATTTTTTTTTCCATCAGTGTATATATATAATATATATATATATATATGTTTGATAGTTTACTATTCTAATTATCGAAAGTCCTCAATATATTTTTAAAAGCACCATCATTACGCAATTTTATTGAACCAAATGAAAAAGTGATCGATATTCGTTCAGAAAGGAGCTGACAGTTTAATGATCAATTTGATTGAAAAGATTTTTGATCAGAAAAGACTGATTTTACTCAAATTTGATTTTTTCCTAGAAATTCCTGTCAAAATATAGCTAAAAATATTCTATCTGTTTCTGAGTAAGCAATTCCGGTCACACATTTTAAGAGCGTAAATATGTTGAAATGCACATTAATACATAAGAATCGTGCCTTTGTCGCGGTGAGAATAAGAGTAATTCAAGTTCACTATACTATGTTTCCTATTGAAAAATGTACGGGCTACTACCCCTTAAAAAGGCTCCTACGGAGGGTAATTACCTTAGTGTAGTCAATCGACCTTAAGCCCAACAACCAATCCTACTGAAAATGGCATAAATAGCACTATTATTATATGTACAACGTCTTTAAAAAAAAATTCCGATACATAACGGTCAGTAAGAGATATTTCTGTAAAGCAGATTTTATATACAATAACATTCTTATTGTAAAAACCATAAAGAAATTAACATTATTTAGATGCATTAAAGCATGCTCCCTAAAAAATAGATAATTAAAATTTGTCATTCATTTAGAAAGGTTGACACGAAACAATTTCGATTTAATACGGAAAATTGCTGGATGTGTATTTTCAGTAATGTTATGTGTATTTTACACTTTTTCAATGATGCTTAAAAGAACTTATTATTTAGATTTTTACGATGTAGCGCATAAATACAGTTTTAAAGTGTTTTATAATCTATGCGAACTTCATGATTTTTCCTTTTTGTTACTTTCTTGTCGTAATGCAACGCTTGTGCGTTGTCAAAAGGATGACAAAAGTACTAAAACCCGAATAAACTACTACGTCAGAAACGCCAAAGAAAAATATTTGAGATGCATACAACTGTTTTGGTAGCCTTAAGCGTACCGTCTTCAGTGCAAATAGAATTCTGAATCTGGAGAAGTACTCGTATATGTAGGAGAGGGACCGAATTTAGTTCAACCAATAGGATTACGGAAAAGGTGGGGAGTGTGGCCCAATAGGAATTTAGGAATGTGTTGCTGTGTAAACAGTAGAAAATTTAAGAAAATGTGGACTGAATGTAAAATTTCCAACAATCAGACAAATAGGGAATAGCGAAATCACAATTTACAAGGTTTTTAAAATTTTTATAAATATGAAAAGCTTCAAAGATATCGAGTTCATGAATGGATTTAGGTCTGCAAATTATTTTAGCTGAATTAAATTTAAAATTATGATTTTCCTCCCAGCAATGTTTAGAAATAGTCGATTTATTGGTTTCTTGTTTGCGGACGTAATTCATATGTTCTTTTAGACGAAATTTAAGACTGCGTTTAGTTTGACCAATATATGATAAACCACACTGACAGGAAATACTATAAATACCCCAAGAATTATGCATATCAATGGGATCTTTTAACTGGAGAAAGGTGAGTTTATTGGAAGGCAAAAATATTATTTTAAAATCATATTGTTTGAGAATTTTAGCTATGGTTTGACTGGTTTTAGAAAAATAGGGTAAAACAATACTGATATTAGAAGAGACTGATTTAGTAGACGAAATACGAGGGAGTTGTAATTTTTGGATAGCTTTGTCTATAATGGAAGGGTCATAACCTCTATCAATTGCAATGGCTTTCATGTATTTAATTTCAGATTTTAATAAAATAGGATTTGAACAAATATTAAGGGCACGGTTTAGAAGAACGGTTTAGTATAGAAAGCAGCCATTTTTTGTTTAGGTGGGTGACATGAACGCGCATGGGGAGGAAGGGAGACTGCAAAATTTTTACGATAGACAGTGGTTGAAAGACGGTTGGTTACCTTAAGAAAAAAAATATTTTTCTGTTTCTTCGATAATTAAGAATAAAAAGTGATCGGAGAACTTTTTTTTTTTTTTTTTTTTTTTTTTTTTCAAATTAAGAAATCAGAACTAGAATGTCGTATCGTAACGTTAAACTTAAAAAAAAAAAAAAAAAAAAAAAAGAAGAAGAAGAAAAAAGAAAGAAAAACATTAATTCTATTAAAAGAAATCGTTGTGATATGCGTCAAAGTCTTTCAAGAGGACAACGGAAAAGGTTTATAGTAAACAATATTACATATAACTATATCATATAAACTTATTCATCAGGTCATATTATTAGATTTTACTCTATTTTATTTTTATTTTTCTATTTTTTACAGAAATACTGCACAAAATGACTTTGAATTCCAGACACGCAAAGAACTCACACTTACAGAGAATAATTTTATGAGGTGTTAAATTAGAACTGACCACAAATTGAGGAAAAACGGAAATACTAAATCTTATTTTTATTTATTTATTTACTTATTTTTTCTGTTGAATTACCACGAATATTTAGACACACACAAATACATATATTGGCAACATGTTACTCTCAGTGCTGTGTGCTTGCTTGACATGTGGTTACTCTGATTTTTTTCCGGTTTTCTCTCTGGTTTCCTTGATGGTTTGATTTAATATTTTATTTCCTTTCTCATTCAAAATGGTTTTGTTGCAAGATTGGAGCATGAACAATATTTTTGCTATTGTTAGCTAAATTGTTTTACGAAATCGTGCCTCTTTCTCTGCTTTAAGGAAGTGCATGCTCCCTGAGGAGATAATACTTCTATTTTTAAGTATTTTTTAATCCGCTTATTATTCCGGTGGTCTTTTTTTTTCTTTTTTTTCCTTTCATACTTTTTAATTGCATTCTTAATTCCTGAATCATTTTTAATAAATTTAATGGGATCCTTCATCAGTTTTCTCCTTCAATATGTTTTATGGTTCTTTTTACTCATGTAGGCGTAAGTAATTTTAAACGGTTTTGTCTCTTAATTGGATCTAAATATGAATCGCAACATTTCTGTGCTAGTTTTTATACTGTGTTAAAATCGGTTTTATTTTTGTGATGTTGGTATTGTTATGTATCTATTAAATGCTAAAATTTTAATGTTAAAATTTATTATGATATCTATCATTTATCTATCTATTTATATATATATATATATATATTCAAAAATTCTTAATTTTAGCAAAGTTTTTAATTTATTAGTTTTAAAGCATTAATTTTTATAAAACTAAATACAAACTCTCTTATTTCGTTAAAAATTAAAAGCATACATTTTATGTCTCACAGCAACATTTCTCTACTGTTTGGTCAATGTTTTACAAGTTTCATAAATTTTTGTTGAAATTCATTTCTATTATAGGAAGAACGTGGAATAACGAGATCGGGAAAACAAATAATCAAGCCAAAGATAAAAAGGCCAAGGATAACAAAGCCAAGGATAACAAATAATCAAGTACAAGAAAAAAAAAAATAATAGGTAATGACACAAACAAATCTCGATTTATAAAGCAGGTCCAGTCCACATGGATTGCTTCCACAAAGTCCACCAGTCCATAAAAGCTTAGTTCTTTAAATCAAACGAAGAAAAACGAACCTCTCAAGCAACATGGAGTCAATAAATCGAGTCTAATCATACATTAGATCATAAAAAGCTATTTTAATTTGATTAAATACTAAATTAGTTTAACTTTTAGTTGAATAAATTTATTTTTCTGAAATAAAAACTTAAATTTACTTTTAAGTTAATTTTTCGTAACACTGCAATAATATTGGTTTAAATTGTTATTCAGTTTGATTATTTTATCGCCATCTGGTTTTAATATTTACCGTTATAGACTGTAGTTAATTAGAAATAGATAATTTAAAAGGGGATTTTAATTTTCAAGTTATTATTTATCTTATGATTATTATTATTATTATTTTTTTTTTTTTTACTTTCTTCTATATTCAATAGAAGAAAGTATTGGATTCGTAAAAATTTTCGACCTCGGGTTTTTGATCGATTTACACGTTTTGAGAGCTGTAGAGCACGATTTGACATTTTTAGAAGATGTCTGTCTCTCAGTCTGAGTGTGTCTGACGAAATTTTGTGGCAACTGTATCTCAAGAACTACTGCACAGAATTTCATACAAATTGGTATGTAGTTGCACCTTGACATAAATTAGCGCCAATCAACTTTTGGTAAAAATTGTCTTACAGGTTGCTTTTCCATCCCGCATTTTCTAAATTTTTAACATGGTGATATAGGACAAAATTTTGTATAAATGTGCATAAAGAGAATTATTTTTTAGTAATCATTATGAAATTTACAAGAATTATTTATAATTGAGATAGTCAACTGGGAAAATTTTTTTGTATGGGTAGGAGCCTCGCCACCCTTCCCCCCCCCCCATCCCCCCCTCGAGGGGAGTAAATTTCCAAGATGGGTATCTTTCTAAAGGTCTCGTCAATACCTTTAAAACGAATGGTTGAACTATAAATCTGTGATAATTTAAAACAAAACAAAGTTATCGATTTTTTTTTTTTTTTTTTTTACTTTTAACGAAAAAGAACTTTGGAAAAACTTCACAATTTTTTTTTATTTATAAACTTTTTTTAACGAAATTTAACCAAACTTGGTATTTAGTTGGCCCCTGACATAAACTGGTGCTGATTAGATTTGGGGATCAATCGCTCAACAAGTGACGCTGTGATCGTATTTTTTCTAAATTTTTAACATGGCAGTATAGGACAAAATTTCGTATAAATGTACATAATGAGAGTTATTCTTAACCTGTGATTGTAAAATTAATATGAATTATTGATAATAGTAGTAGTTAATTAGGAAAATTTTTATGCATGTGGGAGCATCGCTTCCCCCCTCCCCGGGAGAGCAAATTTTCAAGATGGGTATCTTTCGAAAGGTCTCGTCAATACTTTTAAAACGAATGGTTGAACTATAAATATGTGATAATTTAAAACAAAGTTATCGATTTTTTTTTTTTTTTTTTTTTTTTTTTTTTTTTAATATTGTTACTGAGTGAATTTGTTTTAGAAAATATAAAAGAAAGTGTTGTGGTGGCCACAACATACTAGTTTTCTTTTAAATTCATTACACTCATGCATTATTTATTTCCCTTATTCTGAGATATCAAATGATTCATTTTTATTATTCTTTTAGTTTTATTTATTTATTTTTTTTTCGTTATTTTTATTTTTTCTGATAATTAATTTATAAGTTCAGTTAACAATTCAATAATGTAGAAAATTAATAATTTAAGGGAAAAAAGAATTTAAATTAAAACGTAGTAAAAGCAACAAGTATTTTCACTTATACCTCATATTGTGTCTGAATAGTTTGAGCGGCCCTGTAACACAATTAATAGTGCTAATTTTATTCAATTCTATAGGAAACATGCTTATGTATAACTGTATCAAGCTTATTAATTTTGTTACGTTTGTTTCATATAAAAGTTTTTAAAGTTGCTAAAACTGACTTTAAAAATTACCTCTCACAGACTGTAATATATTGGAGTACTTTTGTGAGCCCCTGTACACAAACAAATAGCAGTATTAATATCATTTTCGATAAGGAACACACACAAAAGATGTTCTGTTACAACAGCAAAAATTTCATAAATTAACCTTTTATTATTATTATTATTATTATTATTATTACTATTATTATTTTTTATGATAATGATGTACTTAATATTGTTTTCAGAATGGAAGGAGCGCATCGTTCATTGGCTGCTTACTGAAAGATCTATGACGTAGCATATCAGACTATCCAATGACAGTGACTGTTCTTTCATTTATAATTCTTTTGGCAGCCGGTGCATTTGGTTAACAATACAAAATTGTTGCTAAAATGATAAAATCAATCAATCTACCAAATCTGGCAACAAAATGACTGGTTTTCCCAACAAAACATCAAGGAATTCCACAAATATTTGCGATAATCAGAGCCAAAATAGACAAACGGAGAGATAAACAATCAGACATACACACAGACAGACAAACTGAAGTCATAAATAATTTCAACGTTCTTGAAAAGTGTTAAAAGTTACACAGGGTGAACGAAAAATGTCTCGTTAAAATTTAAAGAGTGCTATAGGGGACGAATATAAAAGGATTCGTAGTACAATGCGTGTACAATGCGGACAGGGCAGTCAAAACAAGCCGGCAAGGTGGAATTTATTTATTTATTTTTAGTGATGTCAGATGGATATCTGCTAGTTCATAATTCTTGGAACGCTTCAAACTGTATGAAATCACAGCGGGGAATGACAGCTTTTCGCGTTGCCGACTTGTTTTGACTGTCTTACACAGCGCCCTACACTAGAGCCCCTTAAATAAAATAATAGGCCGGCGCATCACCGCCATTTTTTTTGCCTCCGAAGAGGACAGCATTCCCGCTTGGCGTCCTTATCGCTTCGCTAATGATTTTAAGAAATCTTAATCTGAAGCTAATCCGGTCAAGATCAGAGCAATGAGCAACAATAATATTCCTAAAAACATATTTTTTCCAGAGTACATTCTCAGGATGTCATTTTATTCTGAGGATATCCTATGGATGTACTGGGGTAAGATGTGTTGTTAGGGCGGTTTCTGTTTCTTTTACAAAATGTCGCCAAAACTCAAATACACAGTAACAGAAGGTCTGTGAACACTTTATATTCCCTTCTTGAATGATTATAGCAGTTTATCGTTAAACAAACTTCCATATCATAGTTTACTTAGCTAAAATTATGAAATATAATAAAACAAGTTACTCTAAAGTTTCGTAAGACGATTAAAAAAAATTTTTTGTCGTTTGTTTATCAGAGAAACGCGCTGGGTACATGTGGCAACCCTAAGGCAACAAAATGCCTGATGCGCCAGCTCGTATATATAGGAGCCTTACCCAAAAATTGATATGCACTAATTTAGGCCCAGGTGCATCTACATATAAATTTATATGCAATTCTGTGTAGTAGTTCCTGATATGCAGTCTTCCTTAAAATTGCGGAAATCGCTGTATAGCACCGCCATCTGTTGGTCGATAAGCATTCAAATTGAATCAGCATAATGTCTTATAATGGCCTTCCTACATATCAAGTTTTATTTCATTATACGCAATATAACCTGAGATACAGCCTCCCCTTAAATTACGGAAATCGCTGTATAGCAGCGCCACTTGTTGAGCACTTGACACAAAAAATTGATAGGCACTAATTTTGGTCAAGGTGCATATACATATAAATTTATATACAATTCTAAGCAGTAGTGCCGAAGATACAGTCGTATCAAAAATTTTTGTCACACACACACAGAGACAGACAGACATTTTCTAAAAATAGTCAAATCGTGTTCTAGACCTCTCAAAACGTCTAAATCCGTCGGAAACCTGAAGTCAAAAATCTTTACGAATCGAATACTTTCTTCTATTGAATACAGAAGAAAGTAAAAAAGAAAAATTATAAATCTTGTAAATATCAGAATCAATACAAATAGTGTGATGATGACATATAATCTACCTACCAATTATTAGCTCTATCGGATAAGGCATTTAGACCAGACCTGTCCAACCCAAAATACTTGCTGGGCCGCACTGAGATCTATTTTATTAACTGTATGTATATATGTGAATGTATATATATGTTTGTGTGCTTTATGAATCATGTATGTAAATACTTTTTAGAGGGATAACAAAGTGAAGATTCGGAACAGAATACATTAATTTATTTTCATTCATAAATTAGCAATAAAATCGTAGAAAATTTATGACTATACATTAATAACTATTAAAAAAAAAAAAAAAAAAAAAAAAACCAAGGAGAATACTGGATCAAATTATTTTTTATTACAACAGTGGGATTCTTTAGTTACCATAATCGTTGAAAGGTATTTTCACTTCGAAAAGTCAGAACTGATTTATTAATCTTTAATCAGTTAACCGAAATTGTAATTTTAAACATCATTAGTCTTCTCGTGGGCCGCAGGGAACTACACAGCGGACCGCGGATCGGCCACCACTGGTTTAGACACTATCGTACGTCGAATAATTTGATTCTATTGGCCATAATTTGAATTTATTTGCGTCTCTGTAAATAATAATAATAATAATAAAACTTGAGTCCCACACTCATCAAAATCTATAGAGTTGAGGGACAATGACTTATAACGCTATAACATACCGACAAACGTTCAGCTTAATTGAACCAAAGTCTTTAGATATTACCTTGTTCATTCACATATATACATGTATCACCGTGAAAAAAAAAAACTCAGGAAACACAAAACGCATTGATACACCAAAATCTCATAACGAATTTTTTTTTTCGTAATTACAATACTTTCCTTATAAAATGTATGTTCGGAAAGTAAAAATTGAAATACATTTCCTAGAGATTATCGTAGTTTCGCCATTATTTTTCTTTATGCCTATTTTTTCTCTTTAAATTGTTGAAAACCATTTCATTATCTCTGTATGACACAGAATTTTAATTTCTTATAATCGCATTACTTTCCATTTTAAAAACTAGTTAGTTGTTGCCACCACATGACTTTCTTCTAATTTTCCTATACAAATTCACTCGTAAAAATAATTTATTAAAAGTATCATTTATTAAAATTATCCTCCATAATGAATACTGACGATTTCCATCCTAGAGAAGTAACATAATACTAAATATCCAGAGAACGTCAATTTTATTCTCTATGACATCTTAAAGAAATGTGCTTTTTTTTTTTTTTTCCCCTTTATGAAAAAATCGATAACTTTATTTTAAATTATCGTAGATCGATGGTTCAAACTATTCATTATAAAGGTATTGACGAGCTCTTTTGAAAGATACGCATAATGAATATTCGCGATCCCTCCCCCCCCCCCACGGGGATGGGGTACTTCACCCCCAGAGGGAAACCAGTGCTCCTACATACAATTTTTTTCCCCAGTTGAGTATCACTATTATAAATAATTCTTTTTAATTTCATAATGATTATTAAAAAATAATACTCTTTATGTACATTTATATGAAATTTTGTCCTATATTGCCCTGCTAAAAATTTAGAAAAAGCAGGATGGCAACGCCACCTGTTGGAAAATTTTCCCCAAATATTAATAGGCACCAGTTTATGTCAAGGTGCAAGTACATATAAAATTTTATGAAATTCTGTGCAGCAATTTCTGAGATACAGTTGCCACAAAATTTTGTCTCACACAAAGAAAAACAGATAGTTTCTAAAAATGGTCAAATCGTGTTCTAGACCTTTCAGAATGTTTAAATCCATTGAAAACCCGAGGTCAAAAATTTTTACGAATCCAACACTTTCTTCCATTGAATGTAGAAGAAAATAAAAATAACATTCACTAAATCATTTTCCGACTCACACTCACTCTTGTTTCGGCTGCGAAAGTGTTTTACAATTTATAAATTATGCTTGATTTTACTTTTTTTTTTTTTTTTTTTTTCTACAACATTCACTCAGTGATATTCTGACTGACGTTCCCTTTTACTATAATTTTATTCCGTAATAAGATAAAGCGTTCCATAATTTGCGAATGGTGCACGAATCTATTTTCTCGTTTTTATCTATAACATGCATTTGCTTTATGCATGTGTTTAGCACAATTAAATTACAGCCTTCATTTTCACTTTCCGTATGCTCCAAATGTAACTCTATATAACTCTATGCCTTAATATGGAAGATTTTTCTAATACGTTTTTCACTGCATGATTTTTCAGTTGTTCGACATGTTTTATAACAATGAATCTGTAAGTAGGAAAAAAAAAAAAAAATATATATATATATATATATATAGATTTTTTCATATGATCAGAGACAGCACAAATTTGCAGACTATAAAAAATAAAACCTCTAATGCACATTCACAAACACGTATAAAATAATAATAATAATAATAATGTTAAATTAGCTATAATTAAATCGTATAATTATTGTTATTCCATTACTGTTGTTGATATCGTAAATTTAAATTAAGCAAACCAAATTATAAGCTTAAAAACAACTGAAGCATTCATTAACAATTTTCCATACAAACAAATAATGTATTGGATAATTGGCATTTCTATACACTTAAGAAATTTAAAATGTACTTATATTCAGACTGCATAGTGGGAAGGGAATAAAAAAGTTGATACACGAGTAATCTGCTGCATTCAACATTCTTCACAATAATTTAAAAAAATTGTGCTGTGTCATCTAGTTGCAAAATAGGCCTACACCTTAAATATGGAAAATGCGTTTTTTAAGTTTTTTTCTCTTTTTTTCAGTTCTAAGTAAACATTTTCACCATCTGGAAACAAGAAACCCTGCCAAAGCCGGTATAGCTATATGTTATTTGCGTTTGAAAATAACGATGTGTTGTAAAACCGGTCAAATCCTAAAGCTAATAAAGTAATAAGTTTCAAAACCAGTCATCTCCATATCTCTGAGATCGCGATTCTGCTCCCCGCGACTAAAGCAGCATACTTGTTGATTAAATTTGTGTTATCGAGTTTTTTATCGCCTGTGACTGTTCTTTCTTGGTGCACACAAAATTTCTAATAATTGAATTTCGTGTCTCCTTCGACTTTAGAGAACTTCGTAGAAGAAATATCTTCTAATCAATCAAAGAATAGGAAAAGTGATCCTACAAAGTGTAAAAGGAATAAAGCCAAAGTTGAAAGATAGTTTACAACCGCTTTGTAACAACATAATACTATTTGATAACATAATAAAATCTTAGTTTGAATATTATGATAAATTAATCAAATGTAATTAATTTAATAGCATACCTATGACTATTCAATAGGTTATAGCGGTGTGTTTGTGTAAGTTTGTTTACAGTTAGGATGATATTCCACTGTAATGAGGAATAGCTAGTGATTAATCAATTTGAGACTGTGATACATTTTCGTAGAGTTACTTTTTCTTATGGATATCAATTATTATTTTACTTTTATCAGTTATTTATTATTATTATTATTATTTTAATCAGATAACATAAATCAGTTATTTATAAATAAAAATTAATTGAACAAAACGTTTTGTTATTTTTAACCCTAAAAATCCAATATTCACATTAAAGTTAGCTAAAAGTAAATTCTGGTTTGTTGCAAAACCAGCCAACTCTAAAATAAGTTGCGTAAAAACTGATGATTTAAAAAAAAATAAAATAAAATAAAAATACTGCATAGATGTTATATTTTTTTAAAAGAGCTCTAAAAACTGTTTATTTTTTGTGAAGACACTATGTACATCAAGTTATTAGATTTAAGATTTAAGATATTACGTTGAAAAGTTTCACAACGCGATATCATTCGACTGCTTTTATCTTAAAATAAGAGTCCAATATTAAACAAAAAACAGTCTAATATTAAAGAATAATGAATAACTTTTTTTAAATTATCAGTTTTGAAGTTCTAAGAGCTGCAATTTTTAAATTACAGTGTACTTATTTTCCATACATAATCCATTAAATTTGTAAACAATTGTTGATTCATTCTTAAGAATCATTCACATAAGACCATAGAGCATTGTTGCAAAACGAGTGCAAAACGGAAGAAGTATTTTATTTAATTAAATTCGCAATATGTTATTTTGACTTTTTGACCTTAAAAGGAATTTTTAACTATGTTACAAAGACCAAAATGCGATATAAAAAATAAATAGTGATTCAATTCTTTTGAAAATTCATTTAAATTTAGTGACCAGCGAAGCGGGCGTAGCCTTCTAGTAGATTATAAAACACTTTTCACTTCTGCTTTCACGTTACAAAGTTTAATCTCGAATTTTTTTTACTTCGCTTCAAGTATTACAAACGCAAAACACAACTGAAAGAATTTTCGAAAAATTTCCATTTGTGTGCACTAAAATATGTCTGAATATTTTATGTGGCCCTGTAAACCAATCATTAATGAAAAACATACCATATTCTATGAGAAACATGCTTTTACGCATTATGGTTAATATACTTTAAACTTTATGTTTTCGACAGTATAAAACAATTGAATATGCTTTGAAATATACATACATCGAAATGTAGCCAAATTATTTCTGATTCCCTGCATAACTAGTATGTTTTGGCCATCACAAAACTAACTTTTATATTTTCCTATACATATTCACGCAAGAAAAAATATTTATTATTATTTTTTCAACTATGAATGCAAACTATTTTCATCTCGGAGAAGTACTATTACACGAAATATCCAATGGTAGAGAATTTTTACAGTGCCGATAACGTCCTTCCCGTTCTCGGGGAATTTTGCAGTGTAGCAGCGCCACCTATCGGTCGATATGTATCCAAATTGAATCAACATAATGTCTTGTAATGACCTTTCTACATATCAAGTTTTGCTCGATTATACGGAATAGTACCTGATACATAGCCTTCCATTAAACTGCGGAAATTACTGTATGGCAGCGCCACCTCTTGAGCTATTCTCACCAAATGTTGCTAAACACTAATATATGTCAAGTTTCTACTACTACATATAAATTTATATGTAATTCTGAGCAGTATTTCCTGAGATATAGCCGAAATTTCGGAAATCACTGTATAGCAGCACCACCTGTTGCGCTATTGGCACCAAATGTTGATAAACACTAATATATGTCAAGATACTATATATAAATTTATGTGCAATTGCGAGCAGTATTTCCTGAGATATAGCCTTCCCTGGACTTCCGGAAAACACTGTATAGCAGTACTACGTAATTCTGAGCAGAGTTCCTGAGATACAGTTGGAACAAAATTTTTGTCACACAAATATACACACATTATCTAAAAGTGGTCAAATCGAGTTCTGGAATATTTATGGCTTTCCATTTAAAGGGAAGGCATAAAACAAATAACTCTTTTTGTAACTCTGCATATTGTCTAAAAACAGAGCAAGCCTATACAGAGTACAGAACAGTTTAAAATATATATAATATAACTGATTTTTTAGAGAAAATTTCACTGAGATCTCACTAAATATCTGAATATTTTGCATGATTCTTTTAAATAATCGTTCATGCTAATGCTATACTATTCTACAGGAAACATGCTTAAGTGTATGTCAATTTCATTATGCCGTGTACACTATACAGATATTAAATCATGCTTTAAATAAAACACCTCTTATACACTGCAACGCATTCGAATTTTTTGATTGTCTCTATTTACAAGTATGCAGTGAGATTTACACCATTTTCAATAGAAATAAACTTATCGTGAACCTGAAAAATACATATCAAATTCAGTGCATTCTAAAATTATTTTCGAAAATTATAGTCCAGACAAACAGGCAAACAAACAGTACTACAGGCGAACTAAAACCATGAGCACTTTTAAACTTCATGCAAGCATGATTGAAAGTGTTAAGACTTTATTAGTAATTCAGTCTCAATTAATAACAGTCAGTAAAACATATTTAATGAATTCAACCAATAAAATTATCATTTCAAATTTGAATTTCTTTTTTATAACTTGCTACGATTCTGTAACTATTGCATTCCTTTTGTTAACATTTAGGAACAGTATTTAATTTACGAGATTTTTGCACATAAAAGCTTGTCAATAATTTGGTTTAAATAGGATAAAAGTGAGTACAATAAAATTAAAGTGATTGGAAACCAAAATAAAAACTTTGTCTCCTACAGATTTTAGTAATTTCGTCAATAAGAGATATTTATATATATATATTTTTTCTACAAATATGGTTTTCGCACGTTAAGATTTTTAGTGCAATTATGAAATCTAAAAAGGAAATTGATTAATTATTTTCAACAACTAACGAAAGTCACCAAAGGTGGCTCTCTTATATGTATTTTTGTTTTTTATGCCATAAACTTTTCCTTTTTTACTTTGAATGAAGATCTCATGAGACAAAATTATCTAAACATAGAAATAAAGTTATTTCACTTTCCTAAAAAGCAATACTCTGTTTAAGAATTTGTAGGTAGGGTGAAATGGAAAGCCAAATTAAAAATAAATAAATAAATAGATAGATAAAGAAGACAATTGGAGAAAATTTAAACCTTTCTCGTACAGATTTTACTAATTGCTCCTACAATGATTCTTCCTTTCCCTACGAATTTGGGAATTAGTATACATGAGTGATGCGTGATTTTACTGTCTGTGTTCGTAAGTATATGGTGGGGCATGCGCGTGTATGCGTTAGATGTACGTTATATTGTATGGAGTATGTGCATGTGGTGTTTGTACTTGTTTATGGACAAAAATACATAATACATCGGTCAATAAATCCCGGGACTAACCCACAGATGGTGTCGCAAATGAATATTTCTATGTGGCTAAGGTAGTATTAACCTTCAAATGATACAGGTCAAAGTTTCATGATGTTACTACCGTTCGTTACCGAGATATTACAGTTTTAGTGACTCTACTATTGATAGCTTCAAAACGATGGATAAAGCTGAATTTCATGGGTTGATTAAACATTTTTACATGAGCAAAAATACTCTTGAAACTCAGTAATAGCTTAAAATATTTTATAAGGAAAAAACAGTATTTTTGCTCATTTTAACGTTATTAGCAATTAACATAACAGAATTTTTGCTCAGAGATAACTGGTGATACGTGTAATTTAATTTGAAAGGATTAGTGCCAATTACATCAAATGGAAACTAATATATTGAAATGCATCTAAGTAGCCCTGTTGAAGGGCGCAGGCAGGTTTGCGAAAGTATTGTATTTTGTTTCAATTGAACAATTAATTTCGGCAATCTAGGGGGTCCATGGCCCTCACACAGTTTTTCAAAATTCATATTAATTGAAAAGTTTGGGGAAAAAAAAAAAGTTATAAATTTATATTACTAGAAAAACATTTTGTTTTATGAAAATACAGCACTATTTCTCCTTGTTCGCCTAAAGCGAAATAGTTTAGAGACTAACACACAGAGAAAGGATTCAATTAAAACTACAAAAATTGATTTGTTGACCTTATTTTGAAGTTTTAGACAATTTTTTTTAGCAGCAAAAATTCAGTTTCGTTACTACAACATAAAAAACGTTTGTTAACAAATTTGTAATAGTTTAATAAAATTTCCTGAAATTTGCCAATATTAAATTTTTTCGTTTAACTTTCCTATATTTTTTGTATATTTGTAATTAAAAATTAGTTTTTTATAAGGCAAATAAATAAATAAATAAATAAATAAATTTATACAGATAGATAGATAGGTAGATAGATAGATAGATAGATATAGACCAAATAGAGAAACAAATCAATTAAAATAGTTTTGTTAATCTAAACTGGAACGCATTTAAAAAAAAAAAAAATAAATAAAAATAAAAATAAAAATATTTTGTTTTTATTAATTTTTTCCAGATTTTTGCTAATTCAACGGAACTTTTTTCGGGGTGAATGTAAAAGATAGCTTGCATCTCACTAGATTTTTTTTTTCTGTCGACGTCAAAGACCTTATACATTGTCTGCATATTTTGTAAGAGATATACAGTGCACTGAAATTTCGTAAATAAGAAAAAATGCAGTAACGCAACTGTAAGCCCATTTTTAAGCATTTCATTAATTATCTATAATGTACCTACATTTTTTCCGAGATTCTGCACAAAAAATGTTTATTTTTCAAGATTTCAGAGATTTTAGATTTCAGAGATTTTTTTCTACATTTGATTCTTTTGAACCCCACATATATATATTTCCATGGAAGAGAGCCGATTTTGTTGCGTAAATAAGCGTGACATTAAAACAGGTAACTATTTTTACCAATTATTAGATCAACTCACTCTAACTGAAGAAATGTGTACAGCAATTGCGGTTATGCTTTTATACAAACTTTTCAGGTAGTGAAAGTAATATAATTATCACTACTTGTGTGTTAATAATTAAGAAAAAACTTCATAAAACTATATATATATTTATATATATATATATAAGAACATTTTCAAACATATTACAGGAAGTAATTGAAAAGTTAATTAATAATAAATTTAAAGACATACAAAATAAAATTAAACGATATTAATAAAGTAATCAAATAAGGAATGTAAAAATTAGACTATGGTATCTTGGATATTAAATCTGTATATATAAAGCTGAACGTTTATCGTTGTACATGCCCAGTGTTTCAGTTCGTTATACGAAGCGACACCCTTCAACCGATTGCTACGAAAATTGGTATACTTATTAATCAGGACAAAATCTAACTAACGCCTTTTTTTAATTCAATCGTATAATTGGTTTAAAAAATATTAAATAAAAAAACCCTCTTTAACACTTACCAACATGGTTGAAAAAGATTATGACTTCGGTTTGTCTGTCTGTCCGCGCTCTAACCCTCGTAAATATTCATGGAATTTCTTGAAACTGATATATGTTATTCAGGTTCACTATTGGATGTTCCCTATTGAAAATGGAGTGAATAACTCTACTGGTTTGTGTACAGGGACGCCCGAAAGTATTCCAAAGCATTTTGTTCTATGAGAGATATTTTTATAAACCCTATTTTAATACCTTTACTTTACACAAATCTTAATAAATTTTAAATATGTTATTAAAGTTCACTATCGCATGTTTTCCATAGAAAATGGAGTAAATACTACTACTAGCTTGAGTACAGGGATATCCGAGATTATTCCAAAGCATTGCACTCTATGCGAGGTATTTCTCCAAACCAAATTTTAATAACTGTATTTTGCACAAAGCCTAATGAAATTGAAATATGTTATTCATATGCAAGAAATAATGCTTTCTATAGAATAACGCATAATTAGCATTAGCTATACAGGGCTACACAAAAATATTCAGTTACATTAAGGACTATTTATAGAAATTTGCTGGAATTGCATTTTCGTTTACATTAAGCATTTTTAACACCTTTTAACAGTTTTTAAGAGTGAATATGATTTCAATTTGTGTATCTGTCAGTCCGACTGTCCATCTGCCTGTCTGTCGTCTGTCCGCTCCCAGCGTCCGTAAATATTTTCAGAAATTTTAAAAAATGGTATATGTTATTCAAGTGCACCATGAAATTTTCCCTGTTTAAAATGGCATTAATAGGCCCTGTATAACTGGTTTGTGTACAGGAAAACGTCTCCGAAAAATACTAATTCATTGCGTTTCAGGACAGGCAATTTTAGAAATCACATTTAAATAACTTTATACTGAAAAAATCATAAAGAAATTGACATTTAATAGTATTTGTATAGAGCATGATTTGGTTAACTTGCAGATTTACAGGGCTACACTATAACATACAGATATAATAAAGGCTGCAATTATAACTTAAGGGCTGCATTTTCTTTCACTTTAAGAATTTTTAACACTTTCCAACAATCTTTAAGAATGATTATGAATTCAATTAGTCTATCTGTATGCATTTCGGTCCGTCTGCCGTCCGTCGTATGTTAACGTAGGCAAAGAACATTAAAAGTTATACGATACAACAAGTACGTGCGGTTGGAAAATGTTAATAATCAATGCGTATCGCATGCTTTTTCATTCTCGTTAGCTTAAAATTATTTAAAAGAGTAAATGGTGCTAAATGGATGAATTACACTTTCATTTACAAGCGTAAATAAATATATAAGAAAAAAATTAACTTTCAGCTTTAGATTTTTATAAAATAACTCTTTATTTGTCCTATTTATCGTTAAAATATCTTGATTCCATATTCGTGCCGGATTTCACAGATAACGTTATCAATGATTTAATATATCGATTACCATTAAAATGATTACTGAGACTGGATAGCAATCATCGGAAAGACAGAAATTCGGCATGTGGCTTCCGCACGGTTGAGCGGATAGGAACAAACTGAATCGTGTTCATTACCTTGCCGATCAACAAAACGAATCTTTCTTGAATGAAGTCATAACTGGAGATTAAATATGGGTTTGGCATAACAACAGAATAATAAATAATAATAATACTCGAAAACCAGAATTTATGGCATAGGCTGAGTAGCATCTACTAAAAGTAGATCTAATGGCACGGCAGAGAAATCGAGTTTCGATTTCTAAAACTTTTATAGGCTGAGTGGCATCTAATGAAAGTAGACCTAATGGCACGGCAGAGAAATCGAGTTTCGATTTCTAAAACATTTATGATACACTTTTAATGTCAGCAAAAGTTTTCATCTGTGTAATGATTTTTTTAAATAATACTGTGCATTATGCAGGTAGTAAAATTTGATACTATATACTTCAGATATTTGTAAATCTCATTCTCTCTCTCTCTACATATATATATATATATACATTCAAAATTTAGTCACGCTAGCCACTTACTTTAACTATGCAAAACGGAAAAATACGGTTGAAATGCTTAAAGGGTTAATGGTAATAATAATAATAATAATAATAATAATAGAATTATCTAGGTTTAGTCCCTGAATTTTTTTTTCGTAGTAATCCATCAAGTGAAAAGGCGATACCATCACTGCGGTTTAGAACAGTGGTCGCCTGCCGGTGGTCCGCAGAAAGGTCTTAAAATAGTTCGCATTTCTAAAATTTACGCTAATGTTGATTGTTTTACTTTTTTTTTTTTTCTTTTTGTAATCGCTCATACTGACACCATTAGACTTCAGAAATTTTTGGATGAAAGAGAGGATAAATGGAATAATCTTTTATCACAAATATTTCAATTGTAAGTATCAGGAATAGTTATCGCTTTCAATTTCAGATTTCATTTAGCTAGAATTGTTCTAAATTTATTAGAATATTCGAGTTCTTCGAAGGTATAAAATGTAAATCAAAAATGTAATTCCCAATTTTATTTTAATAATGATTATTTACGTTTTTCTTAGGAGTACTAGAATGAACGAATTCACTCGGTTTCATTGTAAAAAATCATTCGTAGTGTATGTATAGTGAATTGTTTTCGGAAATATATTTATTACATGTTTACCCCAGGTGCAGCGCGGGTTGCCAGAGAGTTAATTTTTCTAATGATTAGGAAAATTCAAATAAAATTATTTTCTCAAACCTCTAATTTCACTGTAAAAAACAACGGTAATTTTTACAGAAAAATGTGTTGACAAGAAGGGTTGCCAGCACATTTTGCTGTTAAAAGGAAATAATTTATAACAGAAACATCTGTAAAGAAGCCTCTCTTTACACATTTTTCCGCTGTAAATTACCCTGTTTTACAGAAGAATGTGCTGGCACCCATTTTTCTCTGCACATTCTACTGTAAAACTTCTGTTATTTTTTACAGCGTATACATTTTTAGCAGCATCGTTTAAGACGTTTCCTAGAAAACCATTTTTCAGCAACATTTTGTTTCAGAAAAAGCACGGGCTGCTAGAGATTTCTATTTTTTCTGAAGAAGAAGATAAGTCAGATCGGTTTTCTGTCTCAAAAAGAAACTTTTAATTCTTTTAATTAATTAATTAATTAATTTTTAAATCATTCCATCGATTGTTAATAAAACTTTTTTTTTCTGCCGCATTTTTCACGGGTGGAGTGAGAACTACTAGTGGACGCTAATTATCTTGACGAAGAGGGCATTTCTTATCGAAACATCATCTCAAAAGCACAGTAACTCTAAATTTTTATCAAAGTCATTCGAGTAAATTCTAAGAAAACGAATTTTCTACCTTTGTTATTTTATTTTATTTTATTTATTTATTTATTTTATTTTTTTTTTTTTTCAAGGTGAAACACGTGTTACCGTTGAAATATAACTGTGCTAAAGAGATAGAGAACGGTAATTCACAGGGAATTATAAACTGAAAAAGCACCTAAATTTCAATTTTAATCAAAATCATTCAAGTAGTTTCTAAGAAAACCAAGTCTATGTCATATTTTGCCACGGACGGAGTATGGGTTAACAATGAACACTAATTTTCTGAAGATGATGATACGTCAGATGGATTTGTCCTCTCAAAAATTTTAAGTTTTTATCAAAATCGTTAGATCCATTTTCCAGAAAGCCGAGATGTGGTTTGTTAAGGACATTTCCGGGTTGACAGTGACTCCACTCTTCTTGGAAATAAGTCAGATAATTTTGTCATTCGAAAAGATTCTTAGACCTAAGTTTTTATTGAAATCGTTAGATCTATAACCATGTAAACCCATTTTTTGACATATTGTTGCGTACTTGGGGGTTCGTGAGTTGTCTGAGAATGAAAGGCCAAACGTACAAAAATTCAGTAATTTATTCACAGAAAATTCCAGAAAAATGCAGGTCTATAAACCAAGTATCAGCTTCAATTCAAACAGTAAACACAGCTTAAACAACAGCTGTCAATAACAAATGCACAGTACAAACTGTATACCAATAACACTTGAAGCAAGTCTCTCTCAAAGAGGCTCAAGAGCAATGCAAGCACTAGCGAAGCTCGCTGAGATCTGAACTGAACTCACCTCCCTTGGCGAGGAAGCGCTCCTTATATGCTGTTCCATGGAGCCCAGATTTTTCGAGAAAACTCTAGAAAGTGGTCAACCAATCAACTTACAGCTTCCATATTTGGTATATCCCATATAAGGATTTTCTCGCCAAGGTCGCCAAAAAAATCGCCAAGGTGGGAAAAAGTCGCCAAATTTGGCGCCAAATCCATTACGTGCATTACTGGGGCTTTTTAATGCGTTTTTAAGGGAAAATAAGGCTATTTCAACGCTAAAACGACTAGAAATGCACAAAATTAGCACTTAATCAACTTACTAAGCCTCTTTAAAAGAATTTATACAAAAATAAACACAATTATTTACAATTTCGTAACACTGCCCCCCTCCCAAGGACTGCACGTCCCGGGCAGTGCAACCCTTGGTCAAGAGGCGAAACTAAACAAATTTACACAATCTAAAACACAAAAACTAAGTTGCACATAAAGATAACATAGAAATATAAATTAAGTGGGAAATATTTACAAAATTCACAAATATGTACAAATATTTATATACAAATATTTACAGTGCGTATGCGCAAATTTTACAAGTATTTACATTTTAAATTTAACCGTTACTTGTGGTACTTGGCTAGCCTATTATAGTGCACCACCTTCGGTTTTGATGAAGGTGTTTTAGTGATCCGCACCACTACATCATTCAGCCTTTTTAAGACTGTGTATGGTCCATCCCAGATGCACTGTAACTTGGGAGAGAGTCCTTTGCGTCGAACAGGATTCCACAACCAGACCTTCTCTCCTTCCTGGAACTCATGTTGTGTAGCCTTTAGATCGTACCTTGTCTTCATTTTCTCCGTCGCCATGTTAATCCGCTCCCGAGCAAAGTTGTGTACGTCCTCAAATCGTGCCTGGAGATCTTGGATGTACTCCTCAGGCGATGAAGGCGCATCGGGTGGACAACCAAACAGGAGATCACAAGGGAGACGAAGTTCACGTCCAAAGAGCATCTGGGCTGGAGTATAGCCGGTGGTTTCATGGACAGCACTTCGATAAGCCAGCAGGAACAATGGCAACTTCAAGTCCCAATCTTGCTGGTTCCTTGATACTAGAAGGGAGAGGTTATTCAGGATGGTACGATTGAACCTCTCGACCATGCCGTCCGACTGGGGATGTAAGGGTGTTGTCCGGGTTTTGTCTATGCCGAGCAGTTGACACAGTCCTTTGAAAACATCAGAGGTAAAGTTCCTACCTTGGTCGGTATGAAGTTGTAGGGGCGTGCCGTACCTTGACACCCATTGCTGCACTAGGACCTCTGCGACTGTGCATGCCTCTTGATTGGGAATGGGATATGCCTCAGGCCACTTGGTGAAATAGTCCATCACGACGAGGATGTATTTATTTCCACTGGAGGTCCGTGGCAAAGGACCCAAGATGTCGATTGCAATCCGTTCAAATGGTGCTCCCACGTTATACCGTTGCAGTCTTCCTCGACTTCGTTTCTGCGGGCCTTTACGTGCCGCACAAGCATCACAGGATTTACACCATTTCTCCACATCCTCCTTTGCCTTGCACCAGTAGAAGCGTTCCCGAACTTTCTGCAGAGTCTTCATTACCCCAAAATGGCCTCCGGTAGAGCTACTATGCAGTTGTTCTAAAACAGCTGGTATTTTTGATCTTGGTAATAAAATCTGCCATCTGAAGCTTTTCCCATCATCAGATTCCCACTTTCTGTATAATACGCCGTTTCTGATATGAAGAGAGTCCCAAAGTGCCCAATGACTTTTCGTAATGGGACTAAATCTGGAAATATCCTGCCAGATAGGTCTGTTGCAGGTCGTCTCCTTCAGCTGTAATATTGGCTTTATGTCAGGATCTTCCAACTGGGCTTTTCTAAGTTCTTCGTCACTCCAGAGATCGGGATCTTGTTCTGATGGTGCTGAGACAGTAACTTGGCGAGCAACTGGCTGTATTCTTTGGGGTCTATCCTCGGCTTTAGAGCTGTATTTATGATCTTCAGATGGAGACTTCCGAAAGAAGGCATTTGGATTTTCCCGAAGAGCTCCTTCTGTGTGGCATACTTCCCAGACATCCTTGGTTGCTTCTCTAGGTGTTCTTACTGGGCAGCTTCGCTTGATATGCCCATCTTTTCCACAGCCCCAGCATTTAGTTGTTGGAGTCTTCCCTTTTCCCTTACTCTCAAGAATGCGTAGTCTTCTATTAATATCTGGAATCATGTTCTGAATTTCTTTAAAATCATCTTGAGAACCGTTTACTTTGTCTGCTGTGCTGTTCTGGCGAGGTTTACAACAGGCTTGTTGGGCTGTCTCGAGCTTTAGGGCATACACCAAGGCTGACTCCACATCTTTCACGCCGGAGAGTCTGAGGGCTTTTTGAATATCTGGATCTCCGACAGCATCAATGAAATATTCTAGAGCCAGATCATTGCGTGTTTCAGGATGACAGTCTGAGAAAGCCAAATGTGAAAGCCTCTGGATGTTTGATGCCAGTTCCTGTAAGCTTTCCCCTGGTCTCTGACGACGGGACCTTAGCTGGAGTCGACTATATTCTTTAGACCATTTCGCTCCAAAACGTAGCTCTAGTGCTCTGGTTACAGCTTCGAAGTCATATCGCTGTTCCTTCGAAAGGGTCTCCAAAATACATGCGGCGTCGCCCCGCAACGACCCTACCAGATGAGCCGTCTTTGCAACAGAGTCCCAGCCGTTAGCTTCAGCTACGATGGAAAACTGCGTCTTATATACATGCCAGGAGGAACTGCCGTCGTAGGTAGGTAGCTTAATCAATTCCTGATTCTGGACTCTTCTCTCTTTCTTTTCAGTTTCCTGAGGCATGGATTCTAACTTTTCTTCGAGGTTCCGAATCTTGCTCAGCAGTTCATTCCCTATTACTTCTCTGTTCCACTCTTCTTTCATTTTTCTTTCAAGATCTTCCTCCATTCTCTTAAACTTGCTTTCTATCTCTGAAAACCTTCTTTTCAGCTCTTGATCAAATTTTTCTTTAACTTTCTCCTCTACACTCCGTTCTATCCTCGTAACACTCTCTTCAACCTTCATTTCCACTTTCAAAACTTTCTCTTCAAAATTTTCTTCTATCTTTATAACTTTCTCTTCTATTCCATCCATTCTGTTTTCCATGACCGATAATTTACTTCCAATCACTTCCTTTACTGTCGAAAGTTCTCTCTTCATCTCGTCTTGATTAGATTTAATTTCTTCGGTCAAACTGTCTTTCAACTCTCTTTGCGATGTTTCCATTTTCTCTTGTGCTACCTTCATTTCTTCAGTCAAACCGTCTTTCAACTCTCTTTGCGATGTTTCCATTTTCTCTTGTGCTACCTTCATTTCTTCAGTCAAACCGTTTTTCAACTCTCTTTGTCCAGTTTCCATCTTTTCCAGTCCTGTTTCCATTTTCTCTAGCAATCCGGTTTCCATCTTTTCCTGTCCGGCTTTCATTTCATTTATCTGGGTAGCTAAGGCTTCTAGAAGTTTTTTCATCTCTTGCTCCATAGCCCTCGTTATCACCATTCACAGACAATCCCGCTTCTGACACCAGAAATGTTGCGTACTTGGGGGTTCGTGAGTTGTCTGAGAATGAAAGGCCAAACGTACAAAAATTCAGTAATTTATTCACAGAAAATTCCAGAAAAATGCAGGTCTATAAACCAAGTATCAGCTTCAATTCAAACAGTAAACACAGCTTAAACAACAGCTGTCAATAACAAATGCACAGTACAAACTGTATACCAATAACACTTGAAGCAAGTCTCTCTCAAAGAGGCTCAAGAGCAATGCAAGCACTAGCGAAGCTCGCTGAGATCTGAACTGAACTCACCTCCCTTGGCGAGGAAGCGCTCCTTATATGCTGTTCCATGGAGCCCAGATTTTTCGAGAAAACTCTAGAAAGTGGTCAACCAATCAACTTACAGCTTCCATATTTGGTATATCCCATATAAGGATTTTCTCGCCAAGGTCGCCAAAAAAATCGCCAAGGTGGGAAAAAGTCGCCAAATTTGGCGCCAAATCCATTACGTGCATTACTGGGGCTTTTTAATGCGTTTTTAAGGGAAAATAAGGCTATTTCAACGCTAAAACGACTAGAAATGCACAAAATTAGCACTTAATCAACTTACTAAGCCTCTTTAAAAGAATTTATACAAAAATAAACACAATTATTTACAATTTCGTAACAATATGTTGCAATATTTTGCAAAAAATTAGTAGCAAGCACTAATTTTTATAAAAATAGGGGAATAGTCAGACGTATTTGTCACCTAAAAAACTTTTAACTATAAGATTTTATCATAATCGTAGAGCCATTTCCTAATGAACCAAGTATATCTCATATTTTGCAACAGAGGGGGGCATTCGAAAGTATTTCCCGGTCACTTCCCGAGTTGGGAAATGACGTCACGCGGGAAGTTCGGGAAATTAGAACGACCATATAGGAGCCATGTTTGTTTATATATTTGTTTCCCGGGAAGATGAGATGTGTACGGAAGTAGTTATATCTCGGTCATTTTTCGTAAGGCTCCTATATGGTAGTTCTAATTTCCTGAACTTCCCGCGTGATGTCATTTCCCAAGTCGGGAAGTGACCGGGAAATACTTTCGAATGCGCCCTGAGTAACAGTTTGCAGTAAACACTAAGTTTCCTGAAGTTGGAGATAAATCAAACGGTTTTGTCGTAGCAAAACATACTCAACCCTAAGTTTTTATTAAAATACATAGATCCATTTCTGAAAAATTTAAGTTTCTGTCACATTTTGCAACATAGGTTAACAGTGAGCATTAATTTTCTTAAAGACTGGGTTAAATCATATGGATTTGTCGTCTCAGAAAACCATTATTCCTGCGTTTTTATCAAGATTGTTTGAGCCAATTTTGTGCCATATATTCCTATAGACGGAGTGATAGTTAACAAAGAACTCTGACCATGATTTTCTGACTGTAAGAATAAGTCGCATGAGTTTGTTATCTCAGAAAACCCTTATCCTAAGTTCTAATCAAACTTGTTGGGTGTATTCCTACGAAAACCAGGATTCTATCATATTTTTCAGCGGGAAAATTGAGGATCAATAGTAAACGTTAATTTTATTAAATATAAAGATAATTCCTACGGGTTTGTCCTATCAAAAAAATCTTTTGCCCTTCAGTTTTCATAAAAATCATTAAATTCATTTTCGAGTAAACTCAATTTTTGCCGAACTGGAATTAGCAGATGAAAGTTTAACACCGGACGCAAATTCTCCTGAAGATGAGGATAGTTCTAATCGATTTTCACCTCAAAAAACACTTAATCCAAATTTTCATCAAAATTATATATCCATTTCCGAGTAAATTTAATTTCTGCCACATTTTATAACTAGCGTATAAAGTGTTATGTACGCTTCTTTATCAGTAATAGTAGATTCAGGATTTAAACTGGTGTTTTGACTGGTGGTTCGTAAGAATTTCACTTATGCATTTAGTGGTCCCTAAAATCTAAATGGTTGGCGACCGCTGGTCTAGGATGTGATCATCACATTTATTTAGGAGGAAAAATAAAAATAACTAAAACCAGACAGAAAGTGCACAAAAAATAGACGAGAGAACGAAATCGAAAAAGGAGAAAAGTCGACACGGGGCCCTGAACCTAACGACGATGCTTAACTGCGCCTCAAACCTAATGTTTCTACCTAATGTTTCTACCTGTGTCAAACCTAATGTTTCTACAATTAAGTAAATAATGTATAAAATCCTCTATGAATTCGAGCACGAACTTTAGGGGATCCGGACATAATATCGCGGGACAAAATCTTGCCGGACAAAATATCGCGTCAAAAAAATAGTATGATCTATTTGAAAATTTGATTTTGTGTCACGTGTGATCTCTGGTGGGGGCCACAGGGCCTTATAAATATTAATTAATTAATTAAAATTAATTAATTAAAAATTAAATAAATCATAGAGTTGAATTTCATTATTTTATCTGTGTTTATTTTTAAGTTATTTTATCTTTTGCTTTTCACTATTCAAAATACATTTTAAAAATCGTGTACATCACTGCTGACATTAAAGCTGAACACTGTTCACAAACTTGAATTAAAAATTTTAAAATTGATAAGCACGATTGAATTTATTATGGCTAATCTTGACAAAAGTTAATAAATATAGTCTTTAAACTATTTTAAGTAAAATTTATAAAAAAAATTTGTTGTAGGTTTGTCAGAATGTCAGTGCTCTGACTAAGGTATGTGTTGTCATGAAATTTTATACAACATTACTAATAACTTTAATAAAAAAGCACCACAAAACTGGTGTTGTAAAAAATATTACTTACAAACTTTGAATAAACACTATAAAATGCAATAAACTCGCAACAATTGTTTCGGGTCGAAAAACACACGACCCTTCAACGGGCAAATAAAGTAAGCACGAGTGCTGCAGTCAAAGCGGCAACGCACAAATAACTGCCAACTCATTTTTGCTCTGTATTCATTTACGTCGGCGATATTTTGTCCTCGCGAGATTTTGTCCCCAACCCGAACTTTAGCAAACATCCAACATATGACAATATTTTATTACACAAAATATCCTCAAAACATAATTATATGTATATGCTAGGTAATATCCATTAAACACAACAAGATTCTCGTGGTATTTAGGATAGTTAACAAACTCTATCATTATCTTCTTTCAGCCAAAACAAGCCGGAACATTTTATGAGACCTTTTCCCATATTCATATGATACAGCAAATGAGGAAATCAGATTAACTGCTATCATAATTCAAAAATTCATCCTTGTATAATGCACATTTTTCAGTCAGAACATATTTTATGACACATGCTCCTATTTATGATTAATTAACCTTCATACCTATTTTTCAAACTTAATGGCATAGAAGGAAATAATATTTCACACATTTTTTTCGATCAATATATGCTACACGTTAACTGTTCAAGATATGTGTTCTAGATCTAATTTTCAATTTAGGTAATATTAACTGCAACAAGAAAATATAATAGATGGTTTATTTCCTTTTTTTACCTTTCTTGTCACAGTAAAATTGAATTATGTAAACCATAACACACATAAAATTTGCATAATTCTGCAATAATAAAAAAGAAAAGAAAAAGGGCATAAAAACAGAATTTTGGGGGCATACATTTAAAAATATATGCATATAGTTAAATAAGTTTTTAATAAAATATATTTTATAAAGAACTCGCATATTCCATAAAAACTGATACAATAAAAATATAAACAGACAATCATACAGAACATACATTTAGAATTTACATACATAATACGTTTCAGATTTAGCATGTTGTGTAAAAATTATCAAAATTGAAGCGTTCTAGTTCAATAGCTTTATGTAGGTTTTTAAATTTATTTGAACCATAAGTATTTAAAGAAGGTAAATTACAGTTAAATGAAATAAAATAATCTGGTGTTTCATTCACACAATTTTCGCTTGCCATTCTGGTTACATCAGAACAATTTTATTTCACACATGTTTATTTCTGAAGAGGGCTAAAACCCCTTCAATTCCAGTTTGAATATTTTAACGATATTCAAAAAACATTTATGGTTTTATTAAATATATATATCTGTGTGTGTGTGCGTGTCTCAAATTATTCAAAAATCTTTTACTTATATCACACTTAAGCTGTGCGATCTTAGTCAAAATTTTCAAATCGAACACGCATATGATCTTCAATGTACCAAATTCGAACACTTATTTCTTTTTGAATTATGTTGATTACAGACACAAAGATCAACTTTTAAAAATTTTATATCCATATTCAGGGGACCTCAAAATATGTAATTAATATGGAAAACTCGACGTTGAAAAATTGAACATCTCAATATCTGTCTAACATAGAAATAAGGGAAAGTAATTATTATTCTTAAACAATTTCTCTGGACAAAATAAAAATTTACTACAGCACACTTTCATCGATTATATCCAATACAAATGAATGTATTCGCTTCATTTTAGATAGCCCTGTATGTTGCTTGTAAATTACATACGCATCAAATATTATACACACTATTTAGCAAAGTAACTATTAAGTAACTATTTACTCTGTTACTATTTAGCAAAGTAACAAAAGTGCATAACTCCATTTCAAATGCATTTTTTGAAACTTCAGTGTATCCTAATAAATACGAATTATTTTATGTACCACAACAAACGAATGGTGAATACGTTTCATACTACATTTTATGAAGCATATTTGTATGCTAATTAGAAATACATGGTTGTTTTATTTTGTTTACTGCTGTCTAAAGAAGTTAGTATGTAACATCAAGAAATTTCTTTCATAAACGTAATGTGTTTGAATAATTTTGAATGTCCCTGTACACGAATTGTTTGCTTGATTTCAATGAAAAGTTTCAGATAACATCCCCATAAGATACAGATTTAGAATACCGTATTTGGACTACTATTAATTATTTCTAAGTTATGCTTATAGCATACTCGCAGACATACATGCAGACCATTCCCTAGAAACCTGATCTTTGGATTCGGGTATAACATATAATTATATAAATAACACAGTTTGAAAAATTTGACCCAAAATCAGTACATTTATTTTCTATATAATGACAAGCGAAAGTAAAAAAATCGTCTTTGTTCAAATATCGTTTAAAACTAGCATGTCATGGCGACCACAAGACTTTCTTCTATATTTTCTTATACAAATTCATTTGGTTCAAATAATTTACAAAAGCTATTATTTATTCAAATTATCTACCATGATGAATGTAGACGATTTTCATCTTAGAGAAAACTAACACTAAATATTCAAAGAAAGACAGTTTAACTAACATCTTAAAAAATGCGTTTTCTTAATGGTTATCTCATACATCGAGTTTCGTACTTTTAAATGCCATGGAATTTGAAATATAGCATCGCTGTTGTCGAAAAAATTGCATTATAGCAGCACAACCTATTGGTAGATGTATATTCAAATTGAATCGACACAATCTCTCATAATGGCTTTCTCACATATCAAGTGTTGTTTGATTATACGCATTAGAACCTGAGATATAGTCTTTCCTTAAACTGAGGAAATCGCTGTATAGCAGCATCACCTGTCAAGCAATTAGTACCAAAAGTTGATTCGCACTAATTTATATCAAGGTACATCCACATATAAATTTTTATGCAATTTTGCGCAGTATTTCTTGAGACAGAGCCCTCACTTAAATTGTGAAAATCGCTGCAAAGCAGCGCCACCTATAGAGAAGTTAACATCAAAAACTGATTGGCGCTAATATATATCAAGATGCATTGACATATAAATTTATGTGCATTTTTACACAGTAGTTTCTAAGATATAGCCTCTTGTTAAATTGTGAAAATCGCTGCATACAGCACCACCTGTTGAGCGGTTGACATCAAAAGTTTATAAGTACTAATTTATATCAAGTTGCATCTATATAGGAATATATATGACTTTTTGTGCAGTAGTTTCTGAGATAGCTTTCCCTAAACTGTGGAAATCGCTGCATAGCAGGGTCACCTGTCGAGCGGTAGACACCAAAACTTGATATGCACTAATTTTGGTCAAGGTACATCTACATATAAAATTATATGCAATTCTGTGCAGCAGTTCCTGAGAAACAGTCGCTACAAAATTTTTATCATACACACACAGACAGACAGACATTTTCTAAAAATGGTCAAATCGTGTCCTGGAGCTCTGAAAACCTGTAAATCCACCGAAAACTGGAAGTCGAAACTTTATACGAATCCAATACTTTCTTCTATCGAATATAGTAAAAATATGGTAAATTTAAAACTAAATAATATAGTTTCATATTACAATCCTTTCATTTTTTTTTTTTTTTTTTTTTCAAGTAAAAGTTTAGTTTTTGTTTTTTTCAAGTAGCAGTTTTAATGTAACTCCCCATAAAAGTACGTGACTTATTTGCAAATCTGCCCTAAGTACACAAAAATGGTTTTAATGCAATTACAATTTATTTTATTTTATTATTATTATTTTATAATATGTCATAAATTTACATTTATATTTTGGTATATGGTCACTATGCACAACGTAAATTTATGCATTTTAAACTAAATATAACTCATTCAATTTTAAAGATACAGGTTTTTTTTTTTTTTCTTTTCCAGATGATGATGTTGCATTAGAAAAGGAAACGTTCTAACTGACCAAATATGTCTAGAAGGACAGTATGAAGTAGTAAAAATTATAACTTTTCAAAAATTAACGGGAAGAAATTTTTATTAATGCAGTCTTATTTCGTAATTTATTTTGAAGATTTTTGTAATTTACATTTTTTCCTTATATCTAATGAGCTAAAGAAATAATTCGAGATTCAATACTTTTGAGACACTCTGTTTATCTACATACAATACATTAATATTATGCATAAAACTGGGCTTTAATATTTATATTCAAAAGAAAAAAAACCTTTATCATATGTATCGAAAAGTATATTTATAATATGAGATACGGAATGTTACAAAGATATAAAAAAAAATATATATATCTGCACAGTTCTATAAAAAAGCTTATTATAACAAACGCTGCTAAATAGCGAGAAATTAGAAAAATATATATAATATATATCTAGAAGTCAAAATAGGGAATAATAAAAATAAAAATATGAAATAGCTGTCTTTGACATCAGCTTTGAAAATTAGAACCTGAAAATGCTGCATTTGAAATAGTACATTATGCCTTTATCTCGTTCTTTCTTCTTCTTAACCATGTATGGAGAGAAGATATTATTGTGGACTAATTTATTTATTTATTTATTTATTTTGTTATGATTGCACGTTTTGAGGTCTGAATACCAAAATAAAGTTTTCACCCGTTGGTCTGTGTTGCTGTCTGATTCTGCGTATGTGTGTGTTATGGGATTTAACTATCAGAATAAGACATTAGCGAGAAGTCGAAACTGAAACTTCTATATTTGTATCATGTAGGATATGACTTGAATATTTTTATTGAAATCAGAAAAACTTTCGGTATATTGGGGCATACAAATAAACTCGAATTACGTATACGGACGAAATATCTCATAGGTAGTTTTAATACATTTAGACTGCACTATTAGGCCTATAAATACAAATTGTTTGAAGTGTATTTAAAACTATGTTATTTGTTCTTCTTACTTTTCTAAAACTGTGTACACTATATGATGCAAATGCGCTATCTACCAATAAGTATTTGGAAACTTTCGAATTTAGACGTTTTGTCCAATATCTAGAAAAGTTCTTTGTAAATCATCTTAAAACTTCGGTAGTATAACGAACATATTATACCTCATATATTTCAGCAAGAGGTGTGTCCTGAAGAGGAAAAAGGGACCAGTAAAAAATTAAACAAAAAGCAAAATGGTTTGGATCACCCTGTAAAAAGTTAGGTTTTAAGTGCATTTTGGCTTAGCATATGATTACGAGGATTTTTTCTCATTGTCTGTATAAATTTCTATGAGGCTACCACATATATACAAGGAAATAAAACGTTTTTTTTTTTTTCTTTTTTTTTTTTTTTTTTTTTTTTTAAGTGAAAAAAAAAATCACTTTTAAATTATAACACGTAGGTATTAGACCCAGTACAAAGATATTTTAAAAATTATGGCATCATAGTGCAATCAGAATGTAAAAATGTTAACTATCTTACGAAATATGAGCACTTTTACTAAATTATTTTTAACTACGCACGCGCAAGCCTTATAAAAGTTTCATTCGCACGATTTAATAGTCAAAGGTATTGAGCAACTTATATGAAAACCCCAAACAAATATCGTGTAAATTCAAAAAAATATGAGAGATAGAATGAAGAGAATTTCAGTTCTTTCAAAATAAAAGCTATACTTTAAGGGGTTTTACTCACATGTTTATTTTGATTCAATTAATACCCAATTGTAATACAGTGTTTTTGTGATTGTAAATAAAAATATGATAAAACACTCTAACTAACATCTTCCTTTTTTTTTTTTTTTTTTTTTTTGAGAAGAACTAAATTCTGTTCATTCTCTCATAACTTTTTGAATTTACGCGATATTTGTTTGGGGGTTTTATATAAGTTGCTCACAACTTTTGGCTATTAAATTATACAAATGAATTTTTTTTAAAGCTTGTGCATGCGTAGTTAAAAATTATTTAATAAAATGTTTCATATTTCGTAAGATATTCAATCTTTTTGCATTCTGATTGCAGAATGCTGTGTCTAATGTAGTATGTGAAATTTGAAAAAATTACTTTGCAATGGTTCTAATACCCTATGTGTTATAATTTAAAAAGTGGAGTTTGTTTTTTGCAATTTTCTAAAGAAACCGTTATATCTCCATGAATATATGTGGTAGCCTCATAAAAATTTATACAGATAATGAGAAAAGTTTTCAGAATCACATGCTATAGCTAAAGCGCATTTAAAGCATAACTTTTCACAGGGCGATTGAAAACATTTTGATTTTTGTTTGATTTTTTACTGATCCCCTTTCCTTCTTCAGGACACAACCTTTGCTGAAAAATATGAGACATAATATCTGTACTGATAAGTATAAAGGATTTAAGTCCAAAATTGTCGATTTTGAGTTAAGTACATAGTCAGACTCAGAAAAAAATTCTCTATCGATTGGTATAAAGGATTTAAATCCATGTCATTTAGTCTTTGAGAAAATCCATTGGTAAAAAAAAATTCAAGAGAGAAATTTAGCATTAATCTTTAGTATAAAATATTTAATTCAATTTTTTCCCTTTATTAAATGAAGATTGACAATCACTGAATGCTATAAAGGGTATAAATCAACATAATCCCTTTTTCCTAATCGATTCTTCTGATTAGTTTTTAGTTAGTTTAACTTTATTTTTCGTCTCCTGAAAAATCAAGAATATGGACTTAAATCCTTTATACTTATCAGTACAGATATGTTCTATACACTACCAAAGTTTCAAGATGATTCCTAAAGAACTTTTCTAGATATTTGACAAAATGTCTTAATACGAAAGTGTCCAAATACTTATTGGTAGATAGTGCATAATTTAGAATGAATATACAGGGGTATTCAAAATTACTGATTTTAAACTTTTTATTACTCGCGATAGAGCCGACAGTGTTGTCCTAGGTAGAGAGCCTACAAGGGGAAAAGCATTAATAGCTAGTCAACTTCTGATTGGTTGGAAAACTTTTTTTGACTATCATCCACATTTTAAAAAGTTTTAAATGGCTTTAAAACACTATCTTAAAACTACAGTTGAAATAAATGATTATTACCAAAAAATCAACAATATATGTATATTTTTTATTGTTGACATTCAAGTAAGAAGTATTCCAGTTTTTAATCAAAACCCAATTTGGTAGATAAAATATCTGCTATAAGCATGCGCTGTTGCGTAATTTCACCATTTGTCGTCTCTCTCCATTGAGGCTCTCTAGTCCTAGGCACTAAGGACTAATAAATAGGGAAGATGTCAACAATAGAAACGGCAGGGGAAGATCGAAAGAAAAAATATTTCAATTGGGAAGTGAAATCTAATTGGTGTGTTTAAGAAATTTCATTAACAATACTTTTTAGTGGAATGAAAATTAGCATTTTTATCGCTAAAAAATAAACTATTACTGTCAAGTTAAGACAAAAATAAAAGTGCATAATTTATTATTATTATTATTCGTTTCTTAGTAAAACATTTAAAAAGGAATTAATATATCAATTATTAAAATATCTTTCTAGAATGAAAAAATATTTATAAAAAAGAGCAGTTTAAAAAATAGTATAATTAAGTATTACTAATTATTCAGAAGACTGGCTCGTTGTAGTCTATCATACTAACAATTTTAAAAACTATTAAACTTATACAAACAGTGGATATATTTCTTGAATCTTTGTTAATATTTTATTATATTCTACTTCTGTTGTACTTAAACACAATCCAATGCATTTATCATTAATGAAAAATATTTTTTGAACATTTTTTTTTAATACAACATATGGTTTAAAGTTGTTGTAGTTTGCAGAAATATTTTCTCTTTTATAACTAATCTGATGTTTTGCCCCTTATATCATTATATATACATATAAAATTTTGTTGCAACAAATGTTCTTTACACAAATCTATATATTTTTGCAAAATCCTTCTTTAACTAAAGTGTAAACTACAAAAATAATAATGAAGTACAAAATATAAAAGACATCATTCACGAACTAAACACCTGAGGAGTGGCTGAGAAGTTTTGCTCTCAAAGCTAGTAGAAAGGCAATGCGAGTTTAGAAAACAGAAGCTATAAAATGCTTTCTCCGAAACTCGCTTTAATACTGGCTAGGAGCTCTAAGAAAAACACCCTAAAGACGTCCCATCCACGTCTAGGTTCCAAGTGTATACAATCGGCTTTAAAACCCACAATCAAAACTCATTAAACTGTGGAAAGTAAAACATACTATTTTAAACCCGTTTTTAAGTTACACACCTTCTTTTTAACAAATGTAAAGTAAATAAAGCTATTAAAAATATTGCATAATTAAGTAGTTTTATTATAGGAGAATCTATTATAAAGGTTCCATAAAAGTATTTATTAAATGTATCTCGTTATGAAAAGAAATGCTAATTAAGTTGTCGACTTCAGAAGAAATCAGAAATATTTAATTGATAACAACCTTGTTTTAAAACAATTAACAAGTCTCTTTATATAATTGCATTTTCTTTTTCATTAAAACAATGTAAGTAAATAAAGCTATCAAATGCAATGACTCTTATACTATTTTAAGTCTTTTCCTTTAGAACAAAGAACGAAACAGTTAGAACAATTCAAGAGAACAAGACAGGCACAGATTATTTTGTTAAATTTCAAATTACGTTAAATTTTAAATGATGAGTTCTTAAACAATTTCCGCTTCACTGGCGGATGTGAAATCCGTTTTTGCTTTAGAGGCTCAACTTTTTCCCCGTAACCCATTTATGTAAACTTCTCACATGACATATTGTTTATTTATGTTTATTGTACACGGGTTTTACTAGTTTCGGCAGAGTAGCTAATTGTAGGTTAATTACTTTGGAATCGTTTATGCATTTTCACTTTGCAAACAACGAATTATTAGCATTTTGAATTAAATCTTACACGAGACATTTGAATATATTATATGGTAATTCCATTTACTTCAGTTTTCTGTTTATTTCTTAAAAAATTAGCAGTACAGAAGTGAAGTGCTTAAAATGCAATGCATCATCATAATATTTTAAATTAAAAATGGGGTTGAAAAGGAATAAAAACAATACTATTAGATAATTTTGAAACTTTAAAACTTCCATGTCGTGACAAACTTTGTAGAATACTGCTTTATTCTAGGGGGAAAAAATAAATAAAACGAATAGTGCTGTTCAGAAGAGGCACTCAATGAAAATCGGATAAAATTGGTTCATAGGTGAACTCTGCTCAGTTCCCAATCATATATTTCATATCATAAATTTCTACTATTGGGCAATCTACACTTAAGTTGAAATAAGTGAACTAGGCTGATCACTAGGCACAGTTGCAGACTAAAATGTCCCCTCTATAAGGCTACCCTCTTTAGGATTCGATGCATTTACCTTATCCTAATTTGCTGCTTTTTACCATAAAGTGATAAGGAAAAGTAAAAGAAATCCTCTTTGCTCAAATCGCATATTAAAAAATATGTTGTAGACACCACATGACTTCCTTATACAACCAGAGGAATATATATATTCTTATGAAAACATTGACAATTTTATGTGAGGTAACTGATTCGTAAATAAACAGGCAAGTTCCAGTTTACAAACATTCCTTAAAAAAAAAAAAAGAAAGAAAGAAAGAAAGAAAAAGGAAGAAAAAAAGAAAAAAAGAAACTGCTACTCGAGCAAAAAAAAAGTCACGATAATACGATTATACGCCGCCGAGACAAATATACTAGCTTTTTCGGGAATAGTACTCAATAGCTTTTTACAGAATCTCTCATTGTCAAATGCACAGCTTAGAGTACATTGAAAATCATTCGAGTATAGATGGCCCAGTTTTGGTCTCTTTGGCGAAAATTAGTGACGAGAAACGATAAATTTTACCAAAATAATTAACTCAATTAAAATTGAGAATCCTGAAACATTTGTCCCAAAATTTTATCGCTAATCTCGCAATACCGCAAATTAGTAGCCAGCGTAGATTTTTGGTCTTAGCATGGACTTTGGCGACTTGACGAACGATTTTGGCGAAAATATATAGTTTAGGGTTGCCAAAGTTCGGAAGCTCTAGCTTCAATAATAAGAGTCCTGCAAATATTCATTGGTTTATTACGCAGAACTAAATTCTTCGAAAGTTCTATAAATGACTCACAGGACTATTAAAAAAATAATAATAATAAAAGAGTGATTCTTGACGATTGTAGACTAGAACTTGCCTATATCTTTACGTGTTACTTTCTACACGGTATTACAGCAAAAATGAAACATATGAAATTTTTTTCATTTCTACGAAAGTGGGCTTTGACTTAGCGTCAAATTAAGCATCTAAATGTGGCGGAAAATGGTAGCAAGGGACTTAAAAATTTGGAAACTTTACCTCAATAGGAGTCTAGTTCTGGAAATTTTGTAATGAAGCATTGGTTTCTCGTGCAGAACTACCTTGAAAATTCCATAAACCACTGACAATACTTTCGACGAATTCAAATTCCACCCAGACTTTGAAATATTCTGTTGTTCCTGATTTACCGAAATTTATACTCTGCAGTGTATTTAACAAAGTTTGATTTCTGTTGTAAAAATGACCAAAAATGACCATTTCATAGGATTTTTTCAAGAATATTAATTTTTGTAGCGCAAAAAAAGAAAAAAAAAAAGAGATTTATTCAACTGTTTTCTGAATTTTAATTAAATAAAGACCATTCGTACACTAGAATTCGTCTATTCTTTGAAGAATTACTTTCTACAAGCTAAAATGTCGACAACATTTTCTATCAATGTCATTACAGGCTCTATCTACGGGCTGAATATTCATTAAATGAAATATATTAGTCGACTAGTACCTACTTCTGTCTTAAAGGATCACTTTCTACACTCTAAAATGTCGACAACTTTCACAGCAATAAAACTATAGGCTTTATCTACGGACCGAATATTCATTAAATAAAATGCATTCGCCTACAAGAACCTGCTTATGTCTTTAAACATAACTTACGCAAAAAATGTCTTCAACTTTCATAATAATATCATTACTAGCTCTATTATTAATTTCTTTTGAAATCTCTATGATGGTAGGTCATGTATAATGACCAAAACCTTTGTATTTTTGGTCATTATGAATATAATTTTCTAAATATCTCCACAATAGAAAATCATATAAAGTCCAAAAAAGAAGGTGCACAACTCGATGTTATAAGAAACCTGTATCCCAATTTGCAACGTTCTACGTCCAACTATTTTTGAGTTATGCGAGATACATTACAGGCTCTATCTACGAGCTGAATATTCATTAAATAAAATTCATTCGTCGACTAGAACCTGCTCATGTCTTTAAGCATAACTTTCTACAATCAAAACTGTCTTCAACTTTCATAACAATATGATTACTGGCTCTATAATTAGCTTCTTTGACATCTCTATGATGGTAGGTCATATATAATGGCCAAATCTTTGTATTTTTGGCCATTATGAATATAAGTTTCCTAAATATCTCCAAAACGGAAAATCATAGAAAGTCCAAAAAGGGAGGTGCTCAACTAGATGTTATAACAAACCTATATACCAATTAGCAACGTTCTACGTCCAACCGTTTTTGAGTTATGCGAGATAAACACACACACACACTTACATACAGACGTCACAAAAATTCGTGTAAAGTCGTTAATATCTCTGAAACGGGAAGTCGTATTAAAACCAAAGTTACAGGTGTATAACCAAACATCATAACAGTTACACATATAAATTTCTAACATTCTACAATCATTCATTTTTGAGCCATGCTAAATACAAGATCCATTTCGCAAATCGGGATTACTGCGCTTCCTAATACTTTGTATAAGAAGGTAAAGAGTATGGTAAATTTAAAACTATGTTATGTACTTTCTTCTCGTAATTCTTTTAATTTTTTGAAATAAAAATAACAACATTAACATAAAGTACCCGTAAGAGTGCATGACTTAATCCCAAGTCTGTCCTAAGCACGCAAAAATAGTTTTAATGTAATTACTACAAATCTTATTGTCTTATTATTATTATTTTATAATATGTCATAAATTTACATTTATACTTTGGTATATGGTCACTATGCATAAAGTCATTTTTTGAATTAATTATAACTCACTCAATTTTAAAGATACAGATACCTGGTTTTTACTTTCTTCTATATTCAATAGAAGAAAAAAAAATTCCCAATAGTGTTGTTGCATTAAAAAAAAAAAAAAAAAACTTTCTAATTGATGAAGTTTGTCTAGTGGACGTACAAAATATTAAAAATTGTAATTTTAAAAATTAACGGAAAGAACTTTTTATTAATGTAGTCAAAATTCGTAAATTATTTTGAACAATTTTACAATTGACATCTTTAACTTATTTTTAATAAGTAAAAGGGTTAATTTGAGATTCAATCTTTTGAGAAACATCCTGCATATTTAAATACATTTAATGTAATATATAAAACTGCGTTTTATTGATTGTATATGAAAAAAAAAATATCGATATGTATATCGAAAAATACGTATATAATATGAGATACGGGGTGTATTATTAAAATGATAAAAACGATCCGCACAGTTCTAAGGGAAAACTCAATGTAAGAAAAGCTGCCAAACAGCCAGAAATTTTAAATCAAAGAACATGTTGAAATTAAAATACATATTAATAAAGGTTTAAATATGATAGACATCAGCTATCAAAATTAGACCATGGAAGTGCTGCATTTGAAATACGTCTTTCTGTCGTTTTTTACTTTTTCTTGCCAATGTGTGGAGAGAAAGTATTGTTTTTGGGTAAAATTTTTAAAACAAAATTTTTGATATAATTACACATTTTGAATTCTGCTTTCCAAAATACGTTTTTCACCTGTTGATCTGTGTACCTGTCTGTCTCTGCGTTTGTGTCTGTTATGTGAGTTTACTGTCAGAATAAGATATTAGCGGGAAGTCTAAATTACGAGTAAATCTTCTAAATTTGTATCACATAGGGATATGACTTGAAGTTTTTTATTGAAATCAGAAAAACTGTTCGTGTATTGGGGCATACAAATGAATTTAAATTACGTATACGAACGAAATAGCTCGTTTGTATGTTTAATACCTTTAGTTTAGGTTACTGCACTAGGCCTATAGTTAAAAAATTCTTTGAAGTCCATTTAAAATTTTATTACGCCTTTTCTTATTGTTCTAAAATTGTGTACACTGTGACGAAAATATAATTTACCGTCAATATACTGGGTTATTCAAAATTAGCTATTTTAAATGTTTATTGTACGTTGTAAAGCCGACAGTGTTATTCTAGGCACAAAATCGGGAAAATATACAAATAAAATATCAAGTTGGTAGTTTTAATTCCTTTAGACTGCACCATTAGGCCTATAGTTATAAATTCTTTGAAGTGCATTTAAAATTGTGTTATATGTTTTTCTTACTGGTCTAAAAATTTTTACACTATCTGATGTAAACATAATTTTTAGTCAATATACAGGGCTACCCAAAATTAGTGATTTAAACTTTTTATTTCCCGTAATAGAGACGAACAATGTTGTCCTATACACTAATTCGGAAAAATATCAGCAACAACAACGCCAGGGCAAGACTGGATGAAAAAATACTTAAATTGGGAAATCTTATCTAACTGGTATGTTCTATAAATTTCACTAACAACACTTTTTGGTGAAAGGAAAATTAATTATTTTGTCACAAAAAAAAAAAAAAAAAAATAAAAATAAAATAAATAAATAAAAAATAAACAAAATATTATTATCAAGTTAAAAGATAATTACAAAAGTGGATAATTATTTTCATCATTACTGATTCTTTTTTTCCCCCATTAAAAAAAAAAAAAAAAAAAAAAAGGAATTAATATATCAATTATTAAAATATTTTTTTAAAATGACAATATATACATATATAGTATATATTTTATAAAAAAGAGCAATTTTAAAAATATCATAAGTAAGCATTATTAAGCATTCAGAAAAAAATCTCGTTGTAATTTATCATACTATTAACATTTAAAAATATTAAACTTATACAAACGCAGCATACATTTCGTCAATTTTTGTTAATACTTTATTATATTCTACTTCTGTTGCTCTTAAAACCCTATCCTATGTATAATCATCTTTGAAAAAAAATTCTGAACATTTTTTTCTTTTTTTAATATTACGCTGTAACTTAATGTTTACAGATGTTGTAGCTTTCAGAATTAATCACCCTTTTATGATTAATCTGATGTTTTGCCCCTTATATCATTTTTTAAATAACATTTTGTTACAACAAGTGCATTTTACTCAAATCTATATATTTTTGAAAAAAAAAAAAAAACCTATCATATTTCAGATAATTTGGAGCGGAAGGCTGATTTTTACACCAACTATGTGGAAAATACCAGAGCCGGCAATCGAACCCGACCTTCCGCTTAACGCGAGGATGCTCTACCACTGACCCCAGTAGCACATAACGTTATTTTAACGTTGTTATAACTAATGTTTCACCTTTCAGGCTTATTTGTAACGCTAAAACAACGTTGTGTATGTGCTACCTGGGAAGCTACCCCGGGTGATAACCAGCTAGACATTTCTCACATAATATACGTTGGCAAAGTTGATGAATTAAGGTTGATGAATAAAGAATTTCTACCCTATCATAATTTTCTCTTTTGTTAATTTAACGACTTCTCTAACTTTAATCTATTTATACAACCGTTATTTAATGCTCGGAAAGTCTAGTGGAGACATTCTAGATTTTTTATTTACATTGTCTTTTTCACTAAAACAAAGCAAATAAAAAAAGCTATTAAAAATATTGCATAATTATGATGTTTATTATAAGGGTTCTATAAAATTACTTATTAAACTTATCTCGTTACATAAATAAATGCTAATTGAGTTGTCGACTTTAAAAGAAATCAGAAATAATTAATTGATATATCCTCGTTTGCCGTTGAATGCAACGACTCTTATGCTATTTTAATTCTTTTCGGTTAAATCAAAGAACGAGGCAGTTATAATAATTCTAGGAAAAAAGGCATAGATCATTTTCTTAAATTTTCAATTACATGAAATTTTAAATGGTGAGTTCTTAAACAATTTCCGCTTCGCTTCACTGCAGGATGTGAAATTTGTTTTGGCTCAGCATTTTTTCCCGTAACCCATTTATGAAAGTTTTTTGTTCTATGTAAACTTCTCACGTAACATATTGTCTATTTACGTTTATTGTATGCAGGTTTTACTAGCTTCGCCGGAATAGTTATTTGTAGGGTAATTACTTTGGAATCGTTTATATTGTTTTATTTTGCAAGCAGCGAGTTACTAACATTTTGAATTAAATCTTACATGAAAACGTTTTGAATACATTACATAGTAATTCTATTTACAGTCGGTTACAAAAGTCTCCGAACACTAGCAAAAATTCCTATGCAAAAAAAGTATTTGATAAAGTTTTGTTAAATAAATCCTTGTCAAACCCTGTTTTTAGACTGACTAAGAACAGGATTCGACAAGGATTTATTTAACAAAACTGTATTAAGTGTACTTTTTTTATATAGGTATTTTTGCGAGTGTTCGGAGACTTTTATTACCGACTGTACATCAGTTTTCTGTCTATTTCTTAGAAAATTAACTTTACAGATGTGAATCCTCATCCTAATATTTAAAATTAAAAATGGGGCGGAAAAGGAATGAAAATAATACAGTTAGAAAATTTAGAAATTTGAAAACTTCCAAGTCGTGTCAAACTTTATAGATTACTGTTTTGTTCTAGGGAAAAATTAATAAAACGAATAATGTTGTTCAGAAGTGGCGCTTAGTGAAAAAAATAAATAAATAAATAATAATAAAAATAATACTTGAACTCTGCTCAATTTTCCTTTATATATTTCATATCATAAATTTCTACTATTGGGCAAGCTATATTTATGCTGAAAGAAGTGAATTAGGCCGGTCACTCGTCACTGTAGCAAGCTAAAACGTCCCATCTACAAGGCCGCTCTCCTTCCGATTCGATACATTTACCTTATCCTAATATGCTGCTTCTTTTTATTAGTGTTAATTTTGTATTTTAATTTCATGAAAGTGCATATTGTTTCCGTTACAACAATCCTCATGATGTGTGTTAATATGAGATATGGCCCTTTTCAGCTATGCTATGGTAAGAAAAATTTAAATATCGTATAACATAGCATGCTTGAAATTAGAGTGTTGAATTTAATTTTGGATAAAAAATATGGAGCACTTTTTTTTCTTCATCCTGAAATTAGTAATAAATTGTTTATTTTACTTGATGCCAACTAAAAAAAAAAAAAAAAAGAAAAAAAGAAAAGAAAACCCGTTTTTACTCATAAACGCATTCATTCCATCCCCCCCCCCCCTTTTTTTTTGTCTAAATGAAAAATGTTTCCATCCTAAAAAAGAGGGCAAGAAAGAAAGAAACTTGGATAACGACTAATACGTTCAAAAATAAAACAGAAAATTCATTTAGAAATAAAACTCTAACAGATAATTTAAACTTTAACTTAATAAAAATAATTTTCTCGGTCTATATTCTTAAATTTTACTTCAGAAAGTATTTGCTAAAATTTTGAATAAAACTTCGAGAATTAATTAAATAATTGTTACAACTCATCAAGTTTTCATACCTCAAGATAAAATCAACGGAACATTTTTATAAAAATCCTTTTTCAAGCTATCAGAAATACCGCATAACTTACAATGTGCAATTGTATTATTTAAATAATATTATACATAAAATATTTCGAAAAGTTACTTTATATTTAACCTAGCATATTTAAAAATTTATAAATACTTATTTTGTAATTTAAAGATGTTTAATTTTTGAAAATTGAAACTCTTTGAATCTAGAGAAAAAAATGCTTATTAATATTTATAATGTGATTTTAGTCTAAAGTATTGTAAACATGTATACTACATATTTTAAAGTTTTAATACGTTAAAATTTATTGCTTTTAATAAACGTATTACAACATTTAAATTTTATTTTAAGATTTACCAAATTAAAGACAGAAAATACATGAGGTTATAAATCACTTTGTATTGTCTATATTATACTATAATTGTCTATATTTTAGCATATATTAATTAAATTTTCACAAGACAGTATATATAAAGCGTTTATTGTGAGAAGCTATCTTGCTTAAACTTTTGCGCATATTAACCGTAACGAGGCTTTTTATCTAGAGTTGTATAGAAGAAATTTCTGTTGGGCACCACACAATAATTTTAAATTATTAAATTGCAGCATTAATCTAACACGTCTTCCGCATACTTTGTATTGTGTTTAAATAAAATAATAAAGCTGCAGTACTATATAAATCGACGAATAATTACAACTTGAATAATCTTGAAAGTTATCTAAACAAGCTCATCCCTAAACTCACAAAACATGTTATTGTTCTTCATCTCATAACAGGTCATAAAACTAATAGTACTAAGTTACTTGATAGCCTTGTTTATGAAGAATATCTACCACAATGACATCCAATTCATTATCTCAGAATTCTTTCATAATGAGGGTAGCATGTTTCTTTGACAAGAAATCTGAATCAGAAATAAGAAGATAATCCAAACAATTATTTAGCTTATATGATAAATCATGTCATCAGTACATATTTGATTTACTAAATTGTTCAAGTCCTAAGTTTTAAATAATGGATTTCCTATACTGAAGTTATTGACAAGCTATTTATTAAACACTAGCAGGCTATGCCCGCTTCGCTGGTCACTATTTTAAAATGAATCACTGTAGTTATTGAATTCTCAAAATTGCATTACTTTTTATCATGTGGAAAAAAAAAGAAGGAGAAAAAAATTCTGATTGAAAAAAATGTCGCACATGGTCCCCACTGTCTTCGGCAGCGAGGCCACTGTACGCTCCGCGCGCGCATTTATGTTCGACACTCTTAATGAATTACTATATTATCGTAAGGAAAAACATAAATACAAAACACAAAAAAAAAAAAAAAAAAAAAAAAATCTTCTCCCATCGGTGGAATAATCGGTCCGGGCCCCCACTTCCTGCGGCAGCGTATACAGGCGCGCACCGGCGTGCATAGTCCTTCACCTACCGTTCCCGACCCTCCAAATTATTTTAGACTTTAAAAATCCTCGCAATCGTTCTCTCTGGCTTTTATACCTAATAATACTAATTTCTAACATTCTATCTGAATTTCTTTCTTTTTACACCTGTGCCCGTCCCCCTTCTCGTCCCTCGTAATAATTCTGTACTTTCGAAAACATCCGCAATATATTTATCGGGTCTCGAAACCTAACGACACTAATTTCAACGATCTAACTCTTATTTATATATTTTTGCCCCTTCATCCCCCTTCCCATCTATCCTAATAATGTTATAAATTCGAAAATATTCGCAATCGATTTGTAAGTATCAAAAACCCCTATGTACCAAATCTGAACGGTCTAACTCTATTTGTATTTTTTTGCCAATGCGTCCCCCCCCCCCTTCGTTTTCTGACCCTCCTAATAACTTTACACTTTCGAAAATATCCTCATTCGACTTACAGGCCTGTAAAACCTATCTGTACCAATTTTAAACGATCTAACTGTATTTCTCTCTCTCTCTCTCTCTCTCTCTCTCTCTCTCTGTCTTTTTTTTTTTTTTTTTTTTTTTTGCACCATAGCCTCCCCTTTCCCGCCCCACCTGGGACGAATTTCTAAAATTAAAGAAATTAGTTTTTATGTATTTATGAGAGTTATATTTTAGAGCAAAAATCTCACATATATCTTTTTTTGGTTGTTGTTTGCGATATAAAGGTTTATTTCAAATCACGTTTTGCCCCCTCTCTCCCCCTCTTGGAGGCTGAATTTGTAAAATTCCAGAAATTGGTTTTTAGGTATTTGTATTAGCTACATATTAGAATAAAAATTTCATGTATATCTGTTTTTGTTTTTGAGATATAAAGGAGTATGTGAAACCACGTTTTCCACATGTGAAATCACGTTTTGCCCCCTTCCCCCCCCCTTAGGGACCGAATTTCTAAAATTCCAGAAATTAGTTTTTAGATATTTGTTTTAGCAATATTTTCAAGCAAAAATTTTAGGGATATCTGCTTTTTTCTGAAGGTTTATGAAGGTTTTTGTGAAATCACATTTTGCCCCCTACTCCCCCTTGGGGGGCGAATTTCGCAAAATCGCTTCTTAGGGGGTGCTTACATTATATGTTCTATAATCTGACCCAGTTTCGAGTCAGTGGCTCCAGTAGATTTTGCTGTGCGTTGATGAGTCAGTGAGTGAGTGGAAGTACTCTTTTATATGTATAGATAACATAAATTACAGTGTCAAATTTTGTTATTTCATGAAAAGTTTTTAATAAAAATTTTGTTATTTTATAATACAGTAGAACTTGGATAATTCGAAGTTCAAGGGACTAGAGAAAATTTCGAAATATCCAAAAATTCGAATTACATATACTATTTTGTCAAAAGAAGAGATAAATTAAAAAAATAAAATAAAACTCTACGATCAAAGATTTAACACAAAAACTTTATATCTAAGAATACTGCTACATCCTCCCCCCCCCCCCCATATTAAATCTTTTTTTTTTTTTTTTTCCTGAGAGTAATTTATTCGACACTTTTTTAAAAATACACAGATATTTTTGATTGCTTCTTTAAGTACAATCTTTGTGTCATAGCATATGACTTCAACCTATCAACTGATACAAAAATAGAATCTTCTACATTAGACATGACTTTCAAAAAAAAAAAAAAAAAGAACTCGAAGTTCATGTATATGGACCCTATCTTCTGATGCACTAGGTAGGAAATACTCTTGTATTTCCTTATCCTTCTTTTGAAAGACTTTTAAAAAAAATAATGCACTTTAGCTGAGAAAACTCTCGGGAACAAATTTTACTTTAATACAGTTGAACCTCGTTAATGTGAACACTGTTAACGTGAATTACTTTTAATATGAACTGCTTCCACCGTCAAAATGAATATTAGTTTAGCTCTATGAAAATTAGTTACTGATAGCCTGAACTACTGGTAACATGAAATTTTTTTTATCCCCCTTGAGGTTCACGTTAACGAGGTTCGACTGTATTTTAAAGGTAATCGTATGAATAATTCGAATTATCCAAAATAGAATTCGAATTATCCATGATTTTTTAACATTATTTTAATACAAAATTCAAGGGACCGAGTAAAAAATTCGAATTATTCAGAATTTCGAATTAAACAAGATCGAATTATTCAAGTTTCACTGTACTACTCATTATTATAGAATTTATTTCTAATGGAAAAAAAAAAAATACTTCTTTCACAAGAAGACTGAATCAAAAATATGAAGATATTTCAAACTTTTATTTATTTAGGATAAATAGGATCTTCAATACACACTCGATTCATAGATTTGTTCTAGCTCAAAATTTTTAACAACACATTATCCTATCCTAAAATTACACCATGTTACAGTGGTGGACATAATTATAAGACACTTATCTAATTTGACAAATAATGAAAGAAAAGATTCAGAGCTTAAAAATGTTGTATCAATTACGTCAAAAGCATAAATTTATTCTGTTATCATATATAATTATTTTATAATAATGATATTTTCATAAAATTTAATGAAAAAACTTAAAAACATAATGGACAAAATTATAAGACACCAACCATTTTTTCCAAATACAGTGGTCAACAAAATTAGCAGACATTAATGGTCTAACTCTAAAAGAAAATCCTCTAACATGGTTATTCAATATTTGGTGGAGCCGCCATTGTTTTTTATAGCATGAAAGATGCGATTCGGCATCGAATCTATCAATTCTAACAAAATATCGCAAGATAGTTCTTCCCAAGCACATTTTATAGCATTCTTTAGGACTTAGACACATATAAATTGCCTCCCATTTCGATAAACCGCACGAGCTAAGATCCCCCACAAGTTTTTGTTGGGATTTAAGTCTGGGGAGCGAGAAGGCCACGGGAGAACATTGATACTTTCCTCTGAAAGCCACTTTTTTTGTTTCGTGTGATGCATGAATCGGCGCGTTATCTTGCTGGAAAGTGTAGTTTTCGCCACAAAGGAGTTCACCGTATATGGCTAGTTGATCTTTAAGAAGATTCTTATACTTTTCGGAACTCATTCTTGAATGCACAAAAACAATATCCGTTTTCCCTTGAGCCGAAAAACCAGCCAAAATCATTACTGAGCCTCTACCCATTTGACGGTTCATTAGTACATGAGTAGACTTCCGCTAAGATCCCCCACAAGTTTTCGATGGGATTTAAGTCTGGGTAGCGAGAAGGCCACGGGAGAACATTGATACTTTCCTCTGAAAGCCACTTTTTTGTTTCGTGTGATGCATGAATCGGCGCGTTATCTTGCTGGAAAGTGTAGTTTTCGCCACAAAGAAGTTCACCGTATATGGCTAGTTGATTTTTAAGAAGATTCTTAAACTTTTCGGAACTCATTCTTGAATGCACAAAAACAATATCCGTTTTCCCTTGAGCCGAAAAACCAGCCAAAACCATTACTGAGCCTCCACCCATTTGGCGGTTCATTAGTACATGAGGAGACTTCCGTAAATCATGCCAATAATATTGAAACCCGTCAGGACAATCCAGGTTAAACTTTTTTTCATCAGAAAATAACACAGAGCACCATTTGGAGGTCTAGGCCATAGTTTGTTTAGCAATGTTTAGACGCTCCATTTTGTGCCGGCTTAGAAGCGGTGGATTTTCTTCATTTTTTTTATATTTCACATAGAAAGCATTATGCAACACCCTGCGAATGGTTCTCCTTGAACAATTCAGTTTCAAAGCATTTTTAATGGCTGTAGTGGTCATCTTATTCTGTGTAGCGAGCAAAAGCACATGGCATCATGGCATCTGTCTCTCGAGGACAAGCAAGGAGTACGTCCAGATCTTTTAATCACCGATCCATTAATTCCTCTTTTCAAAACATTTTAATTGCATTGAATAACTTTTGAAATATTATTAATTGAAGCACCAGTTCCATTTAATCTCCAAATTTCGCGAATTTTACTTTCTTTTAATTCTGTACCCCGTGGCATGTTTGTAAATGCTTGAAGTCGGTTATCGTCTGCTTTAGTTAACTGCTGACATCATAACAGCGTACAGAAAATTTGCATATTGCACATTATTTTCGGGAAAAAGCAGGTGTTGTTCGGGTGTCTTATAATTTTGTCCATAGTATTTTTAGTTTCTTTTTATTAAACTCTAGAAAAATAACATTTCTGTAAAATAATTACGTGTGATAACAGAATAAATTTATGTTTTTGACGTATTTTATAAAACATTTTTAAGCTCTGAATCTCTTCTTTCATTATTTGTCAGATTAGATAGGTGTCTTATAATTATGTCCACCACTGTATTTATAAAAACACAACATAAATAATACTGTCAGATTTAAAAAAAAAACCATAAATTTAATCATTTTATATTATCTTTTATTATTATAGATCTTCTGAAATGAAGAATATAATGAATATAATGAATGAAGAAAACTTCTTTGAGAAAACGAGTGAATCAGAAATAGGAAGATAATCGAAACAATTATTTCGCTTATAGGTATAAATAAGATCTTCAATACATACTCGATTTATTAATTTGTTCTAAATCTAAATTTTAAAACAACGCACATACTATTCCAAAACTACACCATGTTATGTCTAAAAATAAAACATAAATAATAATGTCTAATTAAAAAATTTAAATATATGCGTTCTATACAATTTTTATTAAAATCACACAATCAACTGTGGAAGAAAATTATATTTATTGAAATTTTATTTTTCCGACTGAGTGAAAATAATGCCTGGACCGGGAGTCGAACCTCGGATCTTTGACTTACAAGGTCAAGGCTCTACCAATTGAGCTATCCAGGCCGACAACCGGTCAGCATTACTCACTCAGACAACCATTAGGCAGAAACATCTCTGGTCTATCATGTAGATAGCTCAACAGAAATAAGCCGCAGGAAATGGAAAACACCATTAAATAATGGGAGAAAGAAATACAATTTTTATTAAAATCACACAATCAACAGTTCTATGACTCTGTAATATCATTTATTATTATAGAATTCTTTCATAATGAATGAAGAAATTTCTTTGACAAGGAGACTGAATCAGAAATAGCAAGATTTCCAAACATTTTTTTTTTTCCCCTTATAGTGTAAATAATATTTTAAATACGCATTCGATTTGCTATTTTTTTCCAAGACCTAAGTTTTAAATACTATTTATCCTATGTTGGAGTTACATTATAATATTTACACGCAAACAACATAAATTATCACAAAGAAGTTAAAATAGAGATAAAACTTTTGGGCAAAATAATAGATAGAAAACGTTTTAAACTAGTACGCTGAGTCCATTACAAAACTGTTTTTTATATTTTCCTACCCATATTACGTGTAACACAAAAGGTGGAAAGAAAGTCAATTTTGTGCACTACAGATGATGTCTGAGGAAATGCTTCTCTATTTATCTTTCTCTCTCCGTTAATTTTATTGGTTTTTTTTTATGAAAAAATAAATAAATAACTTTATTTTAATTTATCCCAAATATTTGGTTCCACCAATCATTTTAAAAGCAATGACGAACTTTTCTGAAAAATACTGATATTAAAATTTACACCTCACGGAAGGCCGCGGGGGTAATTTTCCAGGGAGTAACGATAGTCTTTCATATGAAATTTTATTTTCTAGTTGACTTTTAGTATTATAAATGCTTATTTTGTAATTCACAAACATTCATTAAATTTAATTCTTATTGTGCACGTTTATGCGATTTTTTTCCTATACTGCCATATTAAAAACTATTAAAAAAAATCAGAATATCAATGCCATCTGTTGGGTGATTTTCACCAAAAGTTGATAATCAGTATTTAGTGTCAAGGTGCAACTGCATACAAATTTGTATGAAATTCTGTGCTTTAGTTCTCGAGATAGAGCTACCACAAAATGTTTGTCACACATTGATAGACATTTCTAAAAATGGTCAGACCGTATTCTAGGCTTCACAAAACGTGTGAATCGATCGAAATCTGGCAGTTGAAACTTTTACAAATCTAATACTTTTTTCTATCGAATACAAAAGAAAGAAAGAAAGAGAAAAAAAAAAAAACTTTGACGTTTGAACAAGTCCAACATTAGTGTATCTAAATGAAATGATGGCCATAGAAGAATATTTTTAAACAGTTGGTTTACAAAAATAACGAATTTTACTGCGAACGAAGCTTGTACAATTCAGGCTAAAATGCAGGTTTATTGTTACATGTTATTTGTTTGACATATAAAATTTGATTCTGGTATTTAAATACTGAAGAGTTATACTGCAGTACACAGTGATTTGTTCAAAGCTGGAAACTTTTTTTTTTTTTTTTTTTTTTTTTTTGTTTAATATACATGTTGTAAGTCTAAGTATTTACTTAAAATATTGGCTTTATTTAACTTTTTTTGTGTGTGTGTGTGTATGCTTTTTAAATATCTTAATTAGACGCGTAGTAAAATGTTTAGTTATTTTAACATAAATTATAATTTTTAATTGTAATATTTCATAAAAACTTATGTAAATATACTATATACAATCTTACAGTATATTACTTACTATAAGAAGCATTAATATTCCAAAAAAGATAAATAAGATGTACAAAATCCATAAATATGTGAAAGGATAACAGTAATCAATATTTCATCAGGAGCATATACTGGAATGTTGATCGCAAAATCATAATTGATGCATTTTCAACTTTAAGAATAAAGCTAAGATTTTAACGGATGCATATCCCCAATCATCTATCCAACAAACGAGCACAATTAAACAGTACAAGAAATACATAAATGAAAGCAAAAATATATTAAGAAAAAAAGGAAATGCTTTATATATATATATATATATATAAGAAACATTTAAAATAAATATTTATGTATATGAAATTAAAATAAAAGTTTAAAGATTAGAAAAACCAACAGGAGGTTTACAAACCAATGCGCAAAATTGCTGCAAAAGGAAATGTAAAACTTGAATATATGAATAATTTTAAGAAATGAAATGAAATAAAACCCCAAAAAACACAGAAGTCTTCATCTTCTTACGTTTTATTATAATTATCTTTAATTATATATCATTTTATATCATACACACATTCGTTTTAAAAATCTCTTATATATATAGGTAACTATTGTAACGAATTTATGAGTTTAAAGATTAAAAAAAAAAAAAAAAAAAAAAAAAAAAAAAAAAAAAAACATAAAAGGAGAATTGCAAACCAATGCGCAGAATTTTCTGCAAAAGGAAATGCGAAACTTAAATTTATTTCATTTTATTCATTGATAATTTATTTTATTCATTGATAATCTATTTATATATATATATCCATTTACAAATTACATAATTAGAAAATTTCGTCACCGTAAACAAATTTAAAATATCTTAATAGTAAAAAGTTACAGTGAATAATGATTTTGAGAATTGACCTAAACTCAAAAAAATAAAAATAAATAAATAAATAAATAAAATAATAATAATTATTATTATTATTATTATTATTATTATTATTATTATTTTATACAAAATCAAATAAATTATTTTTTCAAAATATCTATGAAATTTTTATGATCGATTTTCTGAAATAGAAAATACCTAAATATTCGAAGTTCTAAAACAACATTCAAATATTTGTAAATTTCCAGTTTACTGGCTATTAATTTAAATGATGATAATAGTAGTATTTATTCATTGATAATCTATTTATATATATATATCCACTTACAAATTACATAATTAGAAAATTTCGTCACCGTAAACAAATTTAAAATATCTTAATAGTAAAAAGTTACAGTGAATAATGATTTTGAGAATTGACCTAAACTCAAAAAAATAAATAAATAAATAAAATAATAATAATAATTATTATTATTATTATTATTATTATTATTATTTTATACAAAATCAAATAAATAATTTTTTCAAAATATCTATGAAATTTTTATGATCGATTTTCTGAAATAGAAAATACCTAAATATTCGAAGTTCTAAAACAACATTCAAATATTTGTAAATTTCCAGTTTACTGGCTATTAATTTAAATGATGATAATAGTAGTATTTATTGTATACAAAATAATTACAAATAAAATTTGTTTTTTAACAAAAATAAATAAATTAAGAAAAAAAAAAAAAAAAAGTAGGTCACGAGGACGAATTTAGGGAACGAATGTCTTTCTTTCTTCTCTGCCAGGGGATGCGGCCCCTTTTGGAGTAATATTTTGTGACCTACATATTTTTCGATCCAAAAAAGCAATAATTATAAAGATAATAAATGATGAAAAAGCTATTTCCTTCTTTACCGTAAATGTTTTATTATATTGGCCTATTTAAGATTTAAGAAAAATTTACTTCTCTATGAATCATCTTTACAAAAGCTCTATTTGTCTGACCCTTAAGAATCGCATTATTGTCTAGAAAACTATTGTAAAAGTAGCATTATTTTTTTTTTTTCCCTCCCATAAAATAATACATAGATATAATTTATTTAGTTGAAAATAAACCAATTAACTTTTAATATTAATTCATTTATGGGTATAGATTATGGATAACATTTTACTTTTTTCGTGCGTCATTTTCGATGACATCAGCTCAAAAGAGAAAACCCAAAATCGATTGTTTTTGTATGCTCTAAACACTCCTCTCTGTTGCGAGCAGTTCCTTCCATCAACGATTTTTCTTTCTTTTTTTTTTTTTATGTGAGGTTCAATATATAAACCTGTTACGCTATTTATACCATTTCCAATAGAAAACCCGATATAGTGAGTCTGAATATTATTTACCAGTTTTTGTCTAAAAATATTTACATAAATAAGACCGCGAACCGAATGACATATCGATTCGATGCGAATCAATTCATAAATACTTCCAGCTTTGTTGGAAAGTATTAAAAATTATTTTATATTAGATATTAGCCCCTAAATGAAATCTGCCAATAAGGTTGATGACTTTCAATACTATATTCATGTTTTTTTTTTTTTTCTCGTATTGTTATTTACTAGAGCTTTTTAAAGTTTAAAAAAAAAAAAAATTCTTAATAGAAATCAACTATGCATTTATTATTTTAATGATCTAGTATAATGTTCACACGGATTTCTATTACCTTGTATTTGAATATTATATAGGGGTAAGTAGCAAGTATTGTATATAAATGCACTATAAAAATGTAAATATTTGAAAATAGTTTTCAGTTGAAAAAAGTTTTAGGACCATTTCACATATATTTCTATGTGAATGGGGGCTAAAGCTCCGCTCAACACTCCGATTGAACATAGTACCTTTTATTCACTTAAATAATAATAAAGAATTAATTAATTAATTAATTAATTAATTAAATTAAAATTAAAAGTTTGTTCTAAATTATTCAGAAAACTTTCAAACACACCACTGCTTGAAACTTACCGATTTTAGTCAAACCTTTTAAGTGGCAAAAAATACGTTCACTTCCTTCTATTACACTGCTCGGCATGAAAAATGACTCTGACACCAATTGAGCATATTCTTATGTAAAATAACATCCTGAATACGAACATGACGCCCATTTTGCTCTATCACCCACCGTTTTTTAGGAATGACCCCCTATTTTTATAATTTTTCGGTGATCTTATGGCTATAAATTTGATTTTTAGGAGGGGGGAGGATTGTTTTAACCATTAAATATCTTCTGAGGGGCTACAGAGTTAGAAAATTTTAAAACATGGACATTTGCGACAAGGGAAAATTTTTGGGGAGGATTTGCCACCGAAATTATGCATTACATATCTTATATTTTTTTAATATGTTATTAATGTTATTTTTTAAACTTTGTATTTTTTTGTTTTTATTAATTAATATAAAAATTATTGTTAAATTAATTAATAACATGTTAAATTAATTATTTTTCATTCTTCAAATCAAATTCATGGTCATAAAATTATCGAACATGGAAAGAAATTGGGGATGCTGTGGTGTATCTAGAAAATGGTGGGTGACTGGGCAAAATGGGAGTCATATTCGGATACAAGAAGTCATTTTACATAAGAATCAGCAAGAATAGTATCAGATCTCGATTTTTTTTTTTCGGAGCAGTGTTATCGCAGTCCAAAGGTGTTAAACTGTACTTAACAAAAATTTCGTCCATAGACATGTATTTGAATTCTCTTGAATATCTCTATACACGAACAATTTGCCCTATTTTAATAAAAAGCTTCAAGTAGCATTCTTATATAATGTAGATTTAGAATATCGAATTCGGACTTTCTTCTAACATTTATTCTTGAGTTATGCTGATAACAAACAGACACACAGACAGTGCCTGATTTATGGCAGGGCATTCGGGGCACGTGCCCTGGGCCCTCACATTGAAGGGGCCCCAAAAAATTTCATCACACATCAAAAAAAAAAAAAAAATGAAAATGAAAATTTCCTTAATTTTGCTATGATGATCGATGTTTGCCATTTTTTCTTCAATGGCGATACTACTGTGCTGTTTTATAAATCAGTGGTCATTTGATCCTTCATTATATAACTTTTTCATTATTGCAAAAATATAAATTTTCTTGAAAATTTATACTAAGCTCTGAAAAAGTAATACTGAAAAGTGAAATACTTTCTAAAATTACAATTTTCCTGAAAACTGAATTTTGTTTTTAACACTTAGATCAATCCTAAAGTGTATGTGGAAGAGGACATAGTAAAATCTGTTCGAAAATTTGCTTTTTAAAATTAAAATTGGCGATTGCAGAAAAAGAAAAGGAAAACATCCAAGTGCAGCTTTTTTTTAGTCCCTTAGTGTATAATACTGTGCAGAAAAAATACTTACCTTAAAAATATTTTCTCTGTATAATTAATATAACATCAGATTGTAAATATTAAAGTACAGGGAGGGGGGCCCATTAAACATGAGTGCCCTGGGCCTCCAAGTGAGTAAATCGGTCCCTGCACACAGATCATTCAATAAAAATCTTTTATACGGGTTCGGGTCTTCAAAATGTATAAATATAGTAAAAACACATTTTCGAGAATTTAACCCAATAACAACATTTTCTCTACTATTATATATGTAAGAGAAAGTAATAAATCTTTTTTATAATAATTGCTATTATTTTATATTTTGCAGTAAAATGCTATTTTAAGACAACAGCCATACAAGCACAAGATATAACAGAAACTAATAATAAAGAGAGATAAAATAGGAGATAAGAAATAATAAAATACTAACAAAAAAAGGAAGTGAAGTATTTTACTTATTTTGTGGTTTTCACAGGCTCTTGCTTTTCAATTGCGAGTTGTTGGAGCATGACATTTGATTTCCTAAATGTTATTATTTTTTCTTTATTTTAGATTTAATAAATAATGAGACTTATTTCTTTAAATAATTAAATATTTTGCAATCATTTTATTAGTAAAATATTATTACATTATGCTTTCGATTTTTCTAAATAACATACTACTAAGATCAGAACTAATACCTGGAAATTTTTATCACATAAATTTATTAAAATTTATGAAAAGGTCGTCAGTGTATATTAATTTGTTTTTATTTTCAAAATAATATTTCGCATTACAAAACTGAACGCATTAATTACAGGACAAAACTTTGAATATTAATTTTATTTATTTATTTAAAATATTTAATTTAAATTTTTAAGATAATTTTCTTTTCGTAATATGAATTTTTCCGAATGTTCTTGTTTTAGTCTTATTAAACATCTTAGTTTAAAGTAACTAAGCTTAGCAGGGAAAAAATGAATTATCCTTGAAACTATCGTACATAAGCGACTTTCATATTTCATATGAATTAGAAAATTATTAATTTAAAAAACTGTGCATTTTGAGATAAGAAATTCACTTTTGTTAACATGAATTTTTCCGTAAATTTATAAAATAGAATTTATTGTAATTATTTGCTGGTCATAAAAAAACGGAATCAGATATGACAACATAGTTACACTTTCACTGTCAGGATTAAACTCGGATCATCTGAGTATCCTAGAGCTGTGCCATTATGTGCTCTTTAAATAGCTCTTTAACTTAATTAGATCAATCATTTTCAAATGACTTGACTCTAATTATTTATCTAATTATTTACTTAACTTATCTACAAAATAACGTTATGGAAGTACAATGAACTTTCTTAAAATATGTCAATAGTTTTAAAATCTAGAAAGGCAATTGAAAGTAGATCCCCTTTGATAATCAGGGATTTAAAAACAGTATACAAGTGGATTTTGCACAAACTGGCACGTTTAAAAAATTCAATTAAATTCTTTTCCCAAAGCTGAATTTACATTGACCTTCATTATAAAAAGCAGTAAGTGGTTGGTTTGTCTAAGGGTATGATTTATGTTGCTGATTTAAAATTTTAGTAGAATATTGTGCCTAATTTGGCGAAAATTTTAAATGTGTTCACTTTTAATGAAAGTTATAATATATTCTTTAACCACGTTTTTTGCGACCATTTGAGCTTTTGCGCAATTGTTGACTCAACAAGTCCAGTGTTAAAGTAGGGGTAATAACCTTCATAGTTGAGAGAAAATAGCAATAATGGAACACCGATTGGATATTTACCAAATCTCAATCCGTCAGTCAATTTGGCACCCCTCCAAGCTTTCGGAATCGTCCTTAGTGCTACGCGTGAAAAACGTGATTACCCTATATATTAAACACCTACAGACGTTGATTTTTTTAATAAGCATATCTATGTATATAAAAGAGTAACTCACTGATTCTCTGACTCAACACAGCCGTGGTGATTCTATGGGATACAGAGTCATAAATTTTGGTGAGCAGGTTGGTTTTAGGACCCTGACCCGCATTAAGACAGGATTTTGCGAAATACACCCTTGTCCCACCTCCGGGGGGTAGAAGGCAAAAAACACCTCTATAATCATAACTCGGCTCCAAATGACTTCACGGTGAAGAAATTGCAGATGAGAAGACTAGACTTGAGTAAAAAAAAAAAAAAAAATCACTTTATGCGAATTTGAAATTTTTATTTTTAAGAGGGGAGATGGTAAAAACGATTTTCGGAGGCGAATTTAGCGAAATACGAATTTTCACGTAAAGCTTTACCAATAATAGCACAAAGGTATAAAAAACAGTCAAGCGTCTTCTTGAGGATATTTCTAAAAACTCACTTTTAGTTTTTTCCGATTATCGATTTTAGAGGGGAATTACGAGGGGGCAAATTCGAGCCCTCCTTTTAACGCTAAATTCGTCCGGGGAAATCTATATGAGCTGAGATCACAAATTTTAGTGTTTGGCTTATTTACGTGTATCCAACACCCATTGTGACGGGATTTTGCAAAATTCTCCCCTTTACCTCCTTCGGGAGTGGGGGGCAATAAACTCGTTTTCAAGCATAACATTGCTTCAAATTATCTCAGTAAGATTAATTTTTATGTGTGGATTGTTTATGCGTTTCCAACACATACTATAAAGAGATTTTTAGAAATTTCCCCCTGCTTCCCCCCTTTAAGGGCAGGGGAGGCAAAAACACGCTTTTAAGAGTAACTCTGCTCCAAATTATCTCAGGATAGCGATATTTTGATATGTCGATTGGCTATGCGTAATCAAGACACGCACTACAAAGGAATTTTGTGAAATTCTATCCTAATTCCCTTGGGGGTGAGGGTGGGGGTGGGGCAAAAAACATGTTTCCATGCGTAAATCTGCTCCGAACTATCTAAAAAAGACGATTTTCTATGTGCGGACTGGTTGTGCGTTTCCAACACGCATTATAAAGAGATTTTCCGAAATTTCTCTTTTTCCTCCTTTAATGGGGGGGGGGGGGGGAAACACGTTTTTAAAAATAACTCCGCTCCAAATTATCCCAGGAAAGCGAGTTTTGATATGTCGATTGGTTATGCGTACTCAAAACACACACATTACAAAGGGATTTTTTAAAACTTCGTCCTATTCCCCCTTGGGGGTTGGAGGGTAAAAAACATGTTTCCTTGCGTAGCTCTGTTTCAAATTATCTTAGATTGGAAATTTTTTATATGAGTACTGCTTATGCGTATTCAACGCACACAAGAAAGGGATTTTGTGAAACTCAACCCTACCGCCCCGTGGTGGGAGGGGGGGGATAGGACTATGTATCCATGCGTAACTCTGCACTAAATTATCTTAAGAAAGATATTTTTGATGTATGGTTCGGTTATATGTATCTAACTGATAGCATAAAAACATTTTGTGAAATTCCTTTCCTCTTTCCTCCTTTTAGAGCGGTGTGGAAAACGATAAAAAACACGTTTTAAAACACAAGTGTGCTTCAATTAATCTGAGGATTTCGATTTTTTTATGTGTCAGTTAGGTATGAGTATGCAACATGCGCTATAAAGGGATTTTACGAAATTACCCACTCCCCACCTTTGGGTCGGCCGGGGCAAAAATACGTTTTCAAGCATAAATATGCTACAGATTACCTTAGAAGGGCGAATTTTGGTGTGTGGGTGTTGATTAAGTGTACACAATATGCACTTTGATGGGATTTGGCAAAACTTTCAACTTTACTCGCGAGGAAGGGGTGTGGCGAGCGGTAAAATCGCTGCCAAACACAGCGGTAACTTTAACTTAAATTTTGACTGATTCCAATGATTTTTTCTTTTCCTTTTTTTTTTTTTTTTTTTTTTTTGAGATTTATTTATTATTTCTATTATTATTAATGATATGGTATTTTGAGAATTAATTTCAAAATAATGACCAGCGAAGCGGGCAAAGCCTTCTAGTAAAATAGTAAAGTTATACGTTATATATTATATATATATGGGAAACTTTCCATTTCTTTTTAGTTTTATTTATTTGTTTTATTTTATTTTATTTTTTTTTTTTTCCATTATGGAAATACCGAGGCTTTTAAATAAGCTATATTAAGAAAGCTGTATTTAAGAACATTTTTTCTATTTATCAATTTTTATTAGTGACATTCTAATTTTCTTTACATCCAAAATATTTTTATTTATTTATTTATTATTATTTTTTTTTCATTTATTTACATATACATAAAATATAAATCTTTAAGCCATAAAATATAAGACATAATCAATAGGAAGCACAACAAAATTAAAGCAAACATCCATTGTTTTAGCCAGTAAATTATTAATGAACAGAAATAACTCAAGTACTTAATACATATTTATGACTGTTGTTGATTTAAATACAAAGTAATAATTTGACTCATTTTTAACTTAAGTCGTGTTAAAAATGAATAAATAATTCATTTCCCTAGAAGAAACGAGTCGATAAATGAGCTCATTTATTTTAAGAAAATAAGAGAGGGTATGGCTTCAGTGCAAAACGTTTTAAGTTACTAAAATTGTATTTGAAAGTACCTTAAATAAATAAACATGTGTTTTTATTTATAAAATTCAAAATTTTAATAAAAAAATCCATTTATTACTTTGCATAACAACTACATTATTTAACTTATTATTTTAATAATTGTATTTAAATGGGGGCTAGGTATTAGAATGACAAAGTGCCTCTTGTGCTGAAAGTGATAATATTCTTAAATAAAATGCATCTATCAAATAAAAAACTCAAATGTATGATTGGGTCAAAGTTATGGTATGTTCACTATTTTTAATCAGTATATGAAGAAACTGCAAACAATGTATTTATTTTAAAACGTTTATTATATATGGAATGAAAAATATTTAAATGTTGCAACACTTTCACTTAATTATAAGAACATTTAGTTTTGTGACTGAAATTACGAACTTTGTTTCTGATAGAAAAAAATTAAATACAGCGAAGTTCTTGAAAAGCAATGAAATGGACAGCATAGGAACTTTTCAAAATGTCAGACTTTCTCTCTCTCTCTCTCTCTGCTGTTTATATAACAGGATTAAAGTCATCATTTTCTATCGATGTAATTCTAGCATATTTCTTTGTTTAAGATATAGGCTGACTTTGAAGGACTACGGAAAAAAATTCTAAATGTGATGTACTAGAGATCGAACGCTAAACTAAAATGAAATAAATCTTGGATTGTTTATAATATATGTTGAAAAACATGTCATGTCTTCTAATAAAAAAAAAAAGGAGGGGGTAAAATTATAAGGGAATTTGCCTAAATTTATTTTTTGATTCAATCAATGGTAATATAATGTACGTGAATTGCAAATAAATATTGATGAACTCTACCATTTTTTTTTTTTTTTTTTTTTTTTTTTGAGGGGAGAGGGGGGCGGGGGGGGGGGGTATTCAGTTCATTCTATCGACAATAACTTTTTTCAATTTTCACGATATTTTCTTGGAAATTTTTATATAAGTAGATCAATACATTTGGATAATAAATTGTGCAAATGGAATTTTGTTAACACCTTTTCGTGCATAGTTAAAAAAATATTTAGTGAAATACTCATAATTTATTAGTTATTTAATGTTTTTACACTCTGATTGCTGTATGTTGTGTCTATTGTAATATGTCAAGTTTTCTAAAAATGAGGCTTTGCACTGTGTTTATTACTCTGCATGTTATACTCAGAAAAAGGAACTTTTTTTTTTTTTTTTTTTAAGAAACCTTTATATCTCCATAGACATATGGCTAGTCTCATATAAATAAATACAGATAATCAAAAGAAATCTCGTAATTCCATGCTACAGCCGGAATCATTTTCAAGCTGTACTTTTTTACAGGGTGATCCCAAAAACTTCCTTCATTCTATAATTTTTTTCGTCTCCGGAACAAAACTTTTGCTGAAATATATAAAATAACGTTATATGTTTTTTACCTCCAGAAGTTTTGATATTAATTCTTGAAGTACTTTTTGAGATATTTGACAGAAGTCTGAAATCGAAAGTGTCTATTTATTTTATGGAAAAATAGTGCATTTGAATTTAACTTTCAACAGGCAAATATAATTTTGAAAATAAAAAAAAATAAAAAAATTCTCCTACCGTACGCAAACAAAATAAACGCATTGTTAAATTTAAACAAAAAAAAAAAATTAATAATAATAAGGGGAAAAAAAAAAGGGAAAAAAATAATATAATAAATTTTTAAGCGAAAGGTATTAGTTCACATTTTAATCTATTTCAATTTCTTATATTTAATTAATTGAAATTTTAATTGATTGTTTATAAATTAAAACGATTTACATGATTAAAAATATAGTAGAACCTTGATTATCCGAAATAACTGGGACCGACCATCTTTCAGAAAACCGAAATTTTCAGATAATCGAAAATTCTTCAATTTTAAGATTAAGGACAAATATATTGAGCTATTTCTTATTATGGTAACAAATGCTTAATAAAAATAAAGCAATAGAAAAAGAGAAACAAAAATAAATAACCCTAATTTTAATTCTGAAATTAATCCATTTTCAGCCAATTTTTTATTTTTCTTTCAAACAACTCTTTAACGTAATATATTCTTTATTAGGCTCTAGGCTCTAGTAAATGATCTAGTAAAGTATTTTTTAATGATACATTCAGATAGATCTCTGCTCGCTACCAGCTTGATCTTAATTTAAAATAACAACGCGAAATTTTTTCAAGCAGTTAATACATTTTATGCTTATTGCGTCCTGTGTACAAGACTATGGCTAAAAATGTGTTAAGTTCTTTTTACATATTTCACAAACATTCAGGATTTGGAACAAAGTTTTGTTTGTCGCGCACAAGGAATGTCTGCGAATTTTGAAACAAAAAATACGATAGGAAGAAAAAAGATTTAAAAGGAATTTCCACATAAGGGATGTGACAGTAAAATAAATAAATAAATAAATAAATAAAAATAAAAATTGATTTCGGTTAACGGAGAGTTTTGGTTAAAAAAGTTTCGGATAATAGAGATTTTGCTGTATTAATAATATAGATAAAGAATATTGCATATTCTTTATATTTACATTATCACTAACATCCTTACATTTAATTTTTAAAGAAGTGTCCTTCATTCAATGCATTATTATAAAATGAAGCAATAATACTCAAACGATGAAATCGAAAATTAAATTTTAAAACAATTAATACTGCGACTTAAGTTGACTTTTCCAGGCAATTTTCTGCTATTGTTGAGTGTTGCTGTTGTTGTCTAATATAGTTAAAAAAGATGTCACTACGAAAAACATTGATATTTGTAGTATTATTCCTACATGAATATTCACATATCTTAGATTTGCCAATCTCAGTTCACATTCAAAAAAATTACAATGATTAATTTTGCTCCTGTTCTTCAAAAATCGGTTTTTAAAATTTTTAATATTTTACTTTGGATCTGTAAATTTTGAAAAATAAATAAAGGTTCTTTTCGCACTTTATAGTTTTTTAAAAATGGGAAAAATCAATTTTTAGAAAATAAACACAAACTTTACGATAGTGAACTTAACGTTACTAGTTGATGATGATTAATTCTCATAATAAATTTCCTCATAAAATAACATGAGGTTTGGCCACTGACGACAGAAAAAATCTAAAAGATAGATTATAGCTTTAACTGAACTTTTAGTTACTGATAAATACAAATTTGTACACTATTTTAAAAATAAGAAAATAAAATTGGTTTAAAAAACGAAAATGAAAACTTTTTTTTATTTTATTTTTTTTTATAAATAACACAAAATGTGACAAAAACAAAATATTTTATTATTATTATTATTATTATTATTATTATTACTGTTGTTGTTGTTGTAGTTTATCGGGTGAAATAATTTATACTGTATGTTAGAAAAAAAAGTTCAACTGTTAATTCGAAATCGAACTAAAAGAAGAAACTTTTTTTTTTCTTCTTTTCTTACATTTTTTTTTTTTTTTTTTTTTTATATATATATTTTAATATTATGGGAGTCAAAAATTGAAACTATTTCTGTATTTTATATACTTTTATTTTCATTTTATTTTATTTTTTCACTCATTTATTCATTTATTTATTTATTTTTCGAAATAAAGTACCTGGAAATTTTCCCCGGGGTATTTCTTAGAGAAAACAATAAAGAATTTCTTTTATGTTCAATTATTATTCTCAAACAACGGAAAACATTTCAATATTATCCAATTTGTACAGGAAGAATTTAAATATATAAAAACTTATGAACTTACATGCTCCTTCAAAGAATATCCCAATGTATTATTAACATCCATCAACCTCTACTGCCACCACCCTTCCTTCTACACGCCAAAATGTAATCCATAGATTTCGCCGGCAATCACGATAGTGACATTGTACTTGAAAAAACACCTCCAACACCTTCCGCAGACAAGAATATACCTAGTTTTTGCCCAACAGACTTATCCCTCGCAAATCTACCTTCTTTCTGATTACACTGGAAAACGCGGCCGAGCCCCACAGAAGAAGTAGGTTACCTGAAGAAGGAAAACAAGAGAAGAAGAAGAAAAAAAATGCCGCATCTTTCAGTGACGTAAATTTAAAAAGTGTGCTTCGGGGCAAGTTGTATCTTTTTTTGTGATGCTTTTTGACTTTCCTTCCCGTAGGCAATCACCAAACTCTTCATTAGTTTTAATTGTTAAATATCTATACGTTTTGAGGTTAGAGGCGTAACATTTTCGAACCTCGCTTTCTAAAAAAATATGAAGATATTATTGAAAGGAGAAATAGTAATTGGTACATTTTTTATGGTTTTGGTCTCCATGCTAATTTTTTTGCAAATTAAGGTTCATTAAACCAGACCCTAAAGCATAAAGTGGATTTTTGAATCACTACGAACATCCATCTCTGAACGGGACTCGAACCTAGCATCTGCCAATTAAAGACCAGAGCACTGACAATTCCAAAACTAGATGGACCATTTTTAATGGGTATTTTCCACAAAAAAATATTTTACATTGATAAGATCGTATGCCTATAAAATGATGTTTGAAGCTTATCATGAATCCCGTTTTCTAGAAAATTAAGAAGATATTGATTGAAAAGAAAAATAATTGGTGCATTTTTATAGGTATTTAATACTGAAAAATATTTTGCCATAATTACAATTAAAATTGACTATTCCGTCACCAGATGGACCATTTTTAATGGGTATTTTCCACTGAAAAATATTTTACATTGATAAGATTGTATGCTTATAAAATGATGTTTGAAGCTTATCATTTGTGAATCTCGTTTTCTAGAAAATTAAGAAGATATTGATTGAAAAGAAAAATAATTGGTGCTTTTTTATAGGTATTTAATGCTGAAAAATATTTTGACATAATTACAATACAGAGCACTGACTATTCCGCCCCCAGATGGACCATTTTTAATGGGTATTTTCCACAGAAAATTATTTTACATTATTTTTTGAAAAGAGAAATAACTGGTACATTTTGTAAGTATTCAGCACAGAAAAGAGGTTTAACAGATTTACAAAACGTGACGCTTCTTACATATGTATAATTAAAGATAAAATTTAGTTCAAGAAAGGTGCATTGTTATAAAGATGCGTATTATAATATTGATTTGAATATATACATATAAAATGATGTACTTAAATACTCATGTGAAGTGAGACTTTATAAACCTCACTTTCTAGAAAATTATAAAGATATTCACTGAAAAGAGAAATAACTGGTACATCAAACATTCACTGAAAAGAGAAATAACTGGTACATCAGACATTCACTGAAAAGAGAAATAACTCATACATTTTTATAGGTATTCAGCACAGAAAAATATTTTTATCAGAATTATAATACTCATGTATGTGACTAACAATAAAATTTAATACAAGAGGGATCCATTGCTATAAAAACGCGTATTATATATTGATTAGAATATATACGTATAAAATGAGGTAGATACATTAATATTCATGTGAGACTTTGTGAATCTCACTTTTTAGAAAAATATGAAAGTACTGGCTGAAAAGAGAAATAATTGGCACATTTTTCATAGATATTTAACACAAAATACTATTTTACTAAAATTACATTAAATAGCACATATTATGTATAAATAACAATAAAATTTCGTAAGAGACATTTTATTAATTCATGCGGATACTGATACATTGTTCTAAAAATGCATGAAACTCATGACGTTAATAAAAATATCTACATATAAAATGAGGTTTGAGGCGTAACATTTGTAAACATTATTTTCTTGAGAAATATAAATATGAAGCTATTAAAAGAACTTATGCATTTTTTATGGATATTTATACAGAAAAATATTTTTCTGGGACCTATTCTTGACGTAAATAAATAGCGGGAAATTTATTTGAAAGGTAACGTTTTATGGTATAATTTTATTTAATATTTAATTATATTTGAGAGTGGGCTACCGTCCCCTATATATATCGACCACTAATTATACAAAAAAAAAAAAAAAAGAAAGAAAGAAAGACAGAAACAAGAAACAAGAAACAAGCGCTGAAACTTTAACTTAAAAAAAGAAAATACATTATTTACCGTACGGTTTATAAGGAATTAAATGTCATTTCTCAGCAGTTTTCTTGAACATCGTAAATTATAGTAAAGAACTTGCATTAATTGTACATTCCATAGAAAAGAATACTTTCGCTTAATTATTAATAGCCCTGTATATTTTCCATAAATTACATACATGTATTTAAATATATATCTATATCATGGTAGTACTCTTTCTATCTGCATGATCTATATTAATAACACCCAGCACAACTTGAAATACACTTCCAGCAATTTCGAAGTATAGTTCCATTATTTTCTAGTTCTTTTGGGCAGCCCCCTATAAACGATGATTTCCATACCATATTCTACACGAAACATGCTTTTATGCATAGAAAAATTATAGTTTCATTTTTTTTTTTTTTTTTTTTTGTTTAGTACAGCCTATAGATGTTAAACTATACCTACCACAAATTTCGCCGATAGACGTAATATATTTAAATTCTCTCGATGTCTCAAGAACACGAACCATTTGCTTGATATCAATGAAAAAGTTAGTGTAGCATCCATTTTTGATACAGATTTAGAATACTGAGTTTAGACTTTCTGCTGCTATTTGTTCTTGAGATTTGCTGACACAGACCAACCGCTAAAATCATGTTTTTCGGATTCAGGAGACCTCGAAACGTGTAAATATAACAGGTACTCAGTTTCAGAAACTTGGCCCCTAAACAAAACTTTTTCTACTATATATTTGGATAAAAGAAAGTAAAAAGTCCGTCAGCGAATTTTGTTGAAAAAATAAACGCATTACTAAACGAAATAAATTAATAAAAATAAAAATTATTAAATAAATAAAATGTATTTAAATTAAAAAATTAAATTAAATGAATGTTTATTTTTAAAATCCTTTTTTTCCCTTTTGTGTTCATTTCTCTTGTATCCCCTCCGTGTAGGATCAAAATTGTGGTGGCATGTCTCCAAACCGTCCTTAGGGGTGCGTCCCAGACCGTCGCCAATTACCCATTGTGCATTACTAGTGCGACGTTAAACCCAATCAACCAACCAACCTTTTGTATCCTGTTTTATGGTTGTGTTCCCTTCTGATTGGATTTGCATGCTACTTCCTATTAGTTGGTTGTGTTGCTCCTCCCTCTCTGGGTTTTGCTTTGCTTTTATTCTTGCTTTTGCCTCGACAGTAGTAGCATTTTTTTTTCCTTTTTGTACCTGAAGAAGAAAGGCCACGGCCTTTCGAAACCGGTAGTGCGTGCTTACATTAATTGTATGTTGTGTGAAGAAGTTTTTAAGTTTAAATATTAAATAAAACACCTGTTCTTTAATTTATTACTCCAATAAACCATAAGTCAAAAGTAAATTTTGAAAACGTAAAAGAAATTAAGAACAATATACAATGACTTAACGTTTATTTTTTCTTATTCATATACTATTTCTTAAAATATACACTTATTATTGTCCTTTAAAAATTTTTAATTTGATTTTTAAAAGAAGCGTTTTTTTTAAATTTCGTAAAAAAAATTTTTTCGAAAGTATGTCATTATTTGATCAAGAAAATTTATTAGAGCAGAACATGCAATTAAAAATGAACTTGAGAAAGTCAAAAGAAATTAAAACAATAAAGCTCTAAAATGACCTATGCTAAAAGTAAAATAATATTTACTTTAGTCTTTTTTTTTTTTTTTTTTTTTTTTTTTTTTTTTTACTTTTGAACGTTGCACTGAAAAGGAAACTTTATAATAACGTAAATTAATTCGGTAGAAAATAAATAAATATGAAATAAAATATTTGTTTAAAAAAAGAGAGACAGAAATCTTATTAGAGTATGACGTATAATTTAAAACAAACTATTGAAAAGTAACAAACATTTATTATTATAGGCATATTATTGTACTTAAGTGCGTGATATATGAAGTAGAGTACTTTAAGATTTTTTCAGTTTTCCTTAAACGACAAATGAAAACAGATTTTAAAAATGTGTTGTGGCATTCACACAACTTTCTCTTACTTTATATTGTTATAGGCATATTATTGTAGTTTAGTGCGTAATATATGAAGTAGAGTATTTGAAGATTTTTCCAGTGTTCTTTAAACGACAATTAAAAACAGTTTTAAAAAATGTGGTGTGGTATTCACACAACTTTCTCTTACTTTATATTATTATAGGTATATTAATGTAGTTTAGTGAGTAATATATGAAGTAGAGTATTTGAAGATTTTTTCAGTGTTCCTTAAACGACAATTAAAAACAGTTTTAAAAAATGTGGTGTGGCATTCACACAACTTTCTCTTACTTTATATTATTATAGGTATAATAATGTAGTTTAGTGAGTAATATATGAAGTAGAGTATTTGAAGATTTTTCCAGTGTTCTTTAAACGACAATTAAAAACAGTTTTAAGAAATGTGGTGTGGCATTCACACAACTTTCTCTTACCCTATATTATTACAGGCATATTATTGTAGTTTAGTGCGTAATGTATGAAGAAGAGTATTTGAAGATTTTTTAAGTGTTTTTTAAACGACAATTCAAAACAGTTTTTAAAAATATTTTATTTCACAAAACATGTGAAGAGGGCTAATGCCCCCTATCAAGCGTCCACTTGAATATTGCATGTACATTCATAAAACATTTAAAGATTTCATTAAATCTAAAAATTTATTTCAACTTATTCAAAGAATTTCCGCAAAAGACATTCTCTGTAACTTATTGGGCTAGTTTGGAGTAGCACTGTGCATATACGTACCAAACAATGTACTTAAATTTAACACAGCACATGGAAAAACTGCTACATTTTGGCCACCACAAAACTTTACAAAACTTTTTTTTCTTTACAAATTCATGCCGTACAAATTATTTATTAAAATTATCATTTATTAAAATTATTTTGCATGATGAATGTAGGCGATTTGCATTTTAGAAAGGTTTAACACTAAATCTCGGAAAAAAATGACGACATATGATTTTTTTTTTTTTTTTTTTTTAAATTAAAAAAATCGTTAATTTTGTTTTAAGTTATCACAAATTTACGATTCATCCATTCGTTTTAAAAATATTTAGGAGTTTTGTTGAATGATATCCATATGGCAAATTTGCCTCTCTCGAGGGGAACTTTCGTCTAGGTGTAAAAGCGTAGATTCTACTTGCTCAAAATTTTTTCTTAGTTCACTATGACTATTATGATTTTTTTCTTTCTTTCTTTCTTTCTTTTATATATATATATATATATATAACGATCCGTTAAAAATAATTCTCATTGTGCACATTTACGGGACATTTTCTCTTGTACCACTACGTTAAAATTTAGAAAAAACGAAATGGCAACGCCACCTGTTGACGATTTTTGCCAATAATTGATAAGCACAAATTTATGTCAAGTTGCAACGACTACCAATTTGCAGGAAATTGTGTGCTGTAGTTCCTGAGATGCAGTTGTCACAATTTTTTTTTACACACGCACACAAATATACATTATGCGAAAAAAAAAGAAAGAGCCGCACTGCAGAAAAAATGATTTATACCTTTTTTATTTGTAATAACTTCAAAATTAATGGTCGAAACAAATAAAACTGTTATGTTTGCATAATACCAAAGGGATTAAGTGATATCTATGTACGTTTTCGATTTAATAATTCGCTTTATTACACTCTACGAAGTACTTTATAAAAATCTACATAAAACTTTCTTTTTAAACTTAATGCAATAGCCATACACTTTGTATTCTATTATGATTTATTATATGAAATAAACAAGTTATATTTTAATATATAAAAAAAAAATATATATATTTGTTAGATCTAAGAAATTCTTTAATAAGAATATGTATTTTGCATTGGGTTAATTCCATCTTTATATGGAATTACTGCTTTTATGCACAGTGGCATAGTGTTATACCATTTTTCACTGTGTTAAACGTTGTAAATAATTTTTCTAGTTCTTGCAAAGTTGTAGGCTGCAAATTTCGAATCCTCCTCTCTCTCTCTCTCCGCGCCTTTTTATGACTAAACATTTTCGAGCGAATTGAGATTAGTACTGTTTCCAAGCCTAATAAAGAAGAAATTCTGCGATATTCTTTGTGGGATTTAACTTAGAGTGAAAAAAAAATATTATTACTTACAGAGTTATAGGTGCTCATGGGAATGGGTAGGTAATTTTAACAATTTGATTCAAATTGACGCACCACAGATGCCGTACAGCAAGGTGCATTATCATCTTGAAATGCTGTTTGAAGAAAGGTCTGAAATACCTCCAAAATAGTCGGTCAGACGCCACTTTTATAATCACCGTGTTTTATTTTGAGTTAATTGATCCCTTGAGCATGAAAATTTGTCTGATTCTTTAAAAAAGTATGCACCTCCGTACCATAATGTACGGAGAATGTGTCACTGTTTCAAGAGAGCAGTTTTCATTAAGCCACTCTCATTTTTACCATCCTAGTAGTTTTTTCCATCAGCTCGAAATAAATTAAACTTGACTCATCAGAAAAACTCAATTCAGCCCGATAATTAATTGCTATTTTTTTTTTTAATTTTTGGTCAACTGATGTCTTGTTTTTTTAAATATTTGTCCTTAATAATGGCTTTTTTGCAGATCTTCTGCTTTTTAACCTGCCTTTTTTTAATTGCTTCTGGACTATTTTTGAAAAAAGTAGTTTGCTATACACTTTTTTTTAATCTTTTTTAAGTTCTGAACATGATACAAATCGATTTTTTAAACATTTGCTTTATAACTTGCGGTTATCTTGTTTGGATGAGCAACGTGGCCGCCTAAAGCCAAATTTCCAGTTTAAACGCCCAAAAAATTTTATATTTTGCTAAAAACCATTTTACCAATATTTCGTTAACATTTAATTATTTTGTCATCTCACGTATTAAAATATTTTTTTATTTCCATTCAAAAATTAATACTTTTTGTGTCATCGTTAGCTGCCTTATTCTTACCATTTTTGAAATAATTCCTAAATAACAGTATTTCTGCCAATTGCATTTTGTTTTTAACACTGGACTCAATGTTAAAGTGTATGTGGAGGACAACATAATAAAATCTGTTCGAAAACTTTCTTTTTAAACGTTAAAATTGGCGGTTGAATTATCGCGGTTGAATTATCCAAGGCAGGCTTTTTTTTTTTTTTTTTTTTTTTTTGTCGCTTAGTGTACATTTTCTAAATTGGTCAAATCGCGTTCTGGACTTCTCAAAACATGTAAATCCATCGAAAACCGAAAGTCTAAAATTTTACGAAACCAATAATTTCTTCCATTGAATGTAGAAGAAAATAAAAATGATTGACACAACTTAAAATGCACTTCAAGCCATCTTCAAACAATAGCTCTAATATATCCAAATTCTTTTATGTAGCCCTGTAAATGAAAGATAAATTCTTTTCATGCCATATTTCATCAGAAACATGCTTTTGTGCATATGGAATGTATGTCAATTTCATTTTATTGAGTTCAGTCTAAATATGTTACATTCTAACTACCACAAATTTCATCCATAGACGTAATATATTTGAATTATTTTGTATATCCCTGTATTCAAACCATTTGTGAGATTTCAGTAAAAAGTTTCAAGTAGCTTCCTCATATCATACAGATTTAGCGTACTCATTTTTGGCTTTCTGCTGATATTTGTTCTTGAGTTATGTTGAAACAGACATAGAGACCAACCGATAAAAATCTAATTTTCGGATTCAAGAGATTCAGGGTTGAAAACGTGTAAACATAAGCAAAATCTCATTTTCAAAAATTTGACCCAAAACCAATACTTTCCCAACCCTACATGAGAAAAAGAAAGTAATGACGAATTCCAAAATATTTTTTAAAGAGAGATATAATATAGTAGTATTAGTATCAAGGATAATTATCTACGTCAGTTTCTTGGATGGTATGCGCTTTACAGGGTACTTTTTAAGTGGTCCTAGCAATATTTACGCGAGTTTCGGAGAAAACTACAAACGGGTAGACCAACAAACGCGACCTGGTTTCGAACCCGGCACTTCTCGTCTTTTTAAGAAAGGAGAAACGTTTACATTCAGTTGCTAGCATACTAAAATATAAAAACTTCCTGATACTAAACATAGATTCATTCCGAAATAAATTTATCCATCAGAGGAGATTGTCCTTTATTTAAATTTATTACAGTAATGTGAAAAAGCTTAAAAATATTTGAAAAATCAAAATACGCCAAACGGTAACTTGCATTATTTTTTTGGCAATTTAATGATTTTTAACATTTTCAACGCTTTTAAAAATAAATAACGAGCATTTATCGGTTCATCTTTACGTCAATTTCTTTATCTATCTGTACTTTTCTTTTACTTTGTCCTACATAGACTTTGATTCTCCCAATACTGATGTTCATCAGGCCTACAGGAAAATTCTGTTCAACTGAATTAATAAAATGACTCGGGAAAATTTTATTTAACAGTATTTATACAATATTTTATCAAATTTTAATAATATTTATATGGTATTTTATCAAATCTTAACAATATTTATATAAAACTTCTTAAAATTTATGCAAAATTTGTCTAAGATATATTTCTGGTGTCAGTCTTTTATTTAAACGAACAAAACTTTCCGGTAGACCTAATATTTTTGAAAATCAGCGCAAAATGAGTCTTATATTTAAAAAAAAATTGCCTCATAAATTTATATCGTTATCTTATACTTAATAAAATCGATACATTTTTTTAATTTTAATATATAAATATGTATGTGTGTGTATTTGCATTGGCACAAATTGTGTATTTGTATTTGTATTATATGTGTGTTTGTATTGGCATTTTGCGCAAGATTTAAATCTCTTAAATTTCTTGTTCTTCTAATATGTGTATGTCCCTAATAAACCCAATTGATCAAAAATTCTCATTTTTCTCTTTGTTCACACTAAACATCCACTGTGAAGACGCATTAGAAACTTCTTTCAGATTGAAGCACGTATGCCGAGCAGGTGGAAAAGAAAATGCCCCGCCAGGGCCCCCAAGTTAGGCATTGGGTCAAGGTATCTTATATAGGTGCTTACTTTCTCAGAGTTTATGGCGTTTATGACTCTTCTGATGTATAACCGTCTGTGTAGCTCACGGCAAACTCTTTCATACGATGAATTTTTAACGCTACACTGTTCCAAGACCTCGCGATATTCGAGATACCACTTGCTAACCCCTTTGAGATTTGTTTGATCCATATAAGCTTGTCAAAGCTTCAGCGGTTGAAGATATGACTCAAGTGTGACGATCCTTCTATTTTGACTTTCTTCCATATTAGATCTGAAAAACGCCACTCGCCATTTCCCTGCATAGCTACTGAGCGAAACAAAGTGGCGAGTTAAAAAATTAAACAGTTTGTTAGTTTTTTTTTTTTTTTTTTTTTTTTTTTCCCTCTATAACTTTCATAAAGAAGAATTTCATTAATGTACCATATAAAAGTTGCGTATTTCAGCAATTAAACAGAAGTTATTCAAACAGAAGCAAAATAATAAACCATTTTGGAAATGTGCCGCAAAAATGTAGCTATTTTGGAAATTAAACACTAAAATAGTGTAAATTTTGTTGATTTATGGTGAAATAATCACGTATTGTGAGAATCAGCCTTGAAAAAATTGCAAATTTTGACGACTATTGGTGAAATATTTGCTTCTTTTAGCTGTTAGCTGAAATGAAACATAATTCTTTTTTAATCAGCGGTAAAAATTTTCTAGAAATTTGCAATCGGTCACAAAAACATCGTGTTTTATTTGTCAAGCGTTCACACACACACACACACACAAAAAAAAAAAAACAGCTTTTCATTAACTATGGGAAAATGACATCTTCAAGAGTCTTTTTAATATTCAGGTTCAAAAACGGACTCTTATAAAAAATAAATTGACAGTTTTAAAATAGTCTCTACACAACGCTTGGCTTAAACTTAGCTTTAACTTAAAACAGGTTTTTCGGAAAAAATTGGACCACTTAAAATAGTTTCTTCTAAAATTCCAGTAAAAAAGTTTGGTTATAAATGGCGAGTAAGCTAAAAGAATCTACAGACCACTGGCGAGTAATTGCTGAAACGTCAGTGGAGGCCTCTGTGTGCAGACCCAAAAAGATTTTGGGTTCTGTCTCTGTGTCTGTGTGTCCTGGTGTTTGTCTGTCTCACTATAGCAGCCGCAAAAATCACGCTATTAACTTGCAATTTGGTACACATGTTCATGAGTCACACAGAATTAGCTGTATAGTTTTGGGTGTGTACTCCTGCTGTAGTTCATGTACAGGGACACTCCAAAGTTTATCTTATCATTATGCCCTATGGACAGAATTTTTATGCACCGCAATATCGGCCGCAAAAATCCTTCAGTTGGCTTGCAAATTGGTACACGCACATTCAGGTTCTGTATATAAATAGCTGTATAATTTTTTTTTCTATATTGTTTATGGATTGTGTACAGGGACATGCCAAAGTTTTTCTTATCATTAAGGTCTATAGGGTGAATTTCGTTTAAACGCATTTTAACATCGTTACTCTGCATTCAACGAAATCAAATTAGCGTACATTACTGAGATGCTTAAACTCATGTTTTCTGCAGAATATATGTGCGCTTAGGCTTCCTAATTAATATACAGGACCTCACAAAAATGTTTCGAAAATATCAAGTAATCATCTAAATTATGTCAAATTTCGAACAATTATTCATGAAAAACGTTAAAATAAGTTGAATAGTTTTTACCGGTGTATACAATGTTTATGGTTCGTTTACAGAGACACACAAAAGAATTTCGTGACATTTGAGCCTATGGATAAATTTTCATTTGAGCGCATTTTAACACGTTTATGCTGCATTCAACATAATGAATTAACATACATTATAAAGATACTTAAGAGCATGTTTACTCTAAAAAAAATAGGGGAGGGGTATGTGCAGACTAAATAATTATTTACAGGACCACGCAAAAGAATTCCGATGATATTCTGTAATTACCCAAATAATGTCAAATTATTTTGAAATATTAATAAATTGTAATTAATTAGGAGCATTTGTGTGTGTGTGTTATAACTGACGCCCCATTTCCGGCATACATAAAAGAATTTCGTACTATTATGGTCTACAGTTGGTATTTCTTAAAAGTGTATTTTAACATGGTTGTACTCCATTAAATGTGATGAAATTTTATTAGAATTTAAAAGGTATGTTTTTCTGTGGGCATAGAATTGGTAATTATTTGACAGGACTACGCAAAATAATGCCGAAAAGTTATGCAATCGTTTTGTATGAAATTTGATACAGGTATTTATGAATTACAGGGAATTAATATAAGATTATCATTTACTAGGAATACATATATATACAGATAGTTATAGAAAGAGAGATACAGTGGGGGGTTGAGGGGTGGCAGTAAATTAATTTTAGCTTATACCTAAAAATTTTTAGAAGTATAATTATAATAGAAGTAGAGCAAAATAAGATTAAAATGGAACTATGATAAATCCTTGTTACACTTCACTTACCCCCACTTCATCTTATCCATAAAACAATTATAGAAATAAAAATTGGGTTTGATACTTTTTACATTGATGTTTGTGAAAATTGCACCACCATGAAATAATGACGCGATTATGTTGAAATTTTCAGAAAATGCAAATTATGCTGTGTAAAGCAAATGATTAAAACTTAAAAACCACCACGCGTTCGTGGGCTTAGCAGCGCCCTCTGGACTGCTACTGAAACCGCATAAATAAAGAGCTGTAGCCGCATGTTTAAAATAGTCTATATTTATCTCTTTGTGGTAAACGTGAAGTGAGACGTAATTATGCATTGTCGACGACAGAGGGCGAAATTTCAACAACTTATGAAGTTTGAACGGGGGAGAATCATCGGCCTTCATGAAGGAGGATTTTCCTATAGCGTAAAAGCAGCTCGTTTGCAGCGTAATAGCAGCACAGTGATGCGAGTTTGGAAGCAGTGGACAGAACAGAACACGACCAACCCGGGCAACCTACCTTCCGGTTTATGGTTATGAGCGAAGCTCACCCGGGCAGCAGACGGCTATCTGACTATCCAGCGAGCCCACGGACAGGGGCACGGGCCCGGGAAAAGTCCGCGGGAAGGGAGGACCCACAAATCTCGCATTGAGCAACTAGCTGCTCTCCGGCGGGTGTGCTAGGCCGGGTGCGAGGAAAATCCACTTGAGCCTATTAGAGGAACAAGGCCTGGCGGTGAAGAGTAGGTGACAGATTACAAGTAGAGCCACCCCGTCGCCTCGTGCCACCAAGACAGCCCGCAACATAACACATCACCTATTACTTTTCGAGCGACGAGTGGGTGATGCCTCCAATTGACTGCAGGAATATCCTTTCCACCCGACATGCTTCTCGGCCACGCCGACCACGTTAGTTCACCGGCTACGCCGGCTATCCAGGGCCACCACTTGGCGGTGAGGCCGACTGCCGCAACTAGCCCCGCTACCTGAGTGGCAGCGCGGGCCAGGGGCCCCTGGAAGCAGTGGACAGACGAGAACCGGACAACTTGAAAATCCGAGAGTGGACGCCGAAAAATGACGTCAATGCGCGATGGTAGACGCTAGGTCCGCATGTCGCTGATGAAGTGTACAGCTTCATCTAGACAGTTAGCAGCACATTGATCCACTGCTACAGGTGTATCACTGTCTGCTTCGTGAATTCGTCGATGTCTGCTGCGCCGTAGACTGCGTGTACGAACTTCTTTATACAGAATCCCCCCCCACGCGAAACCATAAACACTTGTGGCTGCAATGGGCTCATGCGCATAGAGACTGGCGTGCAGATAGGCAGCAAGTGGTGTTTTCTGACGAATCTCGCTTTAATTTGAGGCATCATGATGGCTCCATTCATGTTAGACGCTATGCCGGTGAACGCTACCTTCCGGAGTACATTATCGAACGTCATAGTGGACGAATACCCGGAGTTATGGTCTGTGGTGCAATTGCGTGTCATGGACGATCTCTGCTGCTACTAATTGTAGGTAATCTTAACGGCAATAGGTACATCAGAGAAGTGCTGAAGCCCGAAGTCGCTCCTTTCCTTCAAGGCATTCCTGGAGCTATCTTTCAGCAGGCTAATGCCCGATTACATGTGGCAAGGAATGTGCAAAACTTCTTTTCAGCAGAAAACATGCAGCTTCTTTCGTGGCCTGCTTATTCGCCGGATATGCCACTAATTGAACATGTGTAGGATTTCACTGGTCGGCATCTCGCTCGTGATCCTCGTCCTACAGCTTCAAGAGATCATCTTTGGGTACACCTACAAGAAATGTGGAATACTCTTCCCCAAGCATACATTCAAAATCTATTTGACACTATACCACGTCGTATAGCAGCACTTATTGCAGCGCATGGTGGCCACATCAAATACTGATTTCAGACACTTAATATTGTTTTTTTGCTTTGAAAATTTAATCATTTATTTGTACTAATACGAATCGTTTGTGCATTAAATTTCATTTGATTCTGAGGATTCCTTCATCGTGTTGCATTTTTTACAAACATTAGTGTAGTCACTTTAATTATTTAATTATAAACGTATGCATTTACATTTACATCCTAACACAATTTCACTCTAAGAGATTATTTTAAATACCACGCTGTTCAGAATTCAATAATGAAATTTTTGACTGCAAATCCTGATTACTTGCGAAGAGATACTAAACACCCGCCATTATCCAATTTTAAAGGAGCTGAATGACCCGATCTCAGCTTTACAACCCTAACTGGCTTATACCAGTGTTCAGAAAGATGACCTTGACATTCATCTTGAAGGAAGTGAGGTAATTGGTCAGTAAAGATGGATTTCTTATCCCCAGATCTATATTTTATGGTGTAATACGAAATACATCTCATTTTGAAACTTCATCATAAAAATTATGGATTTACAATCACGGCAGTTTTTAACATTGAGGTTGAAAAATAAATGACACAATTCAAATGAAATTTTAAAAAAATAGAAAGTAAGAATAGAAACTGAGAATAGAAATTTTAAAATAATAGAAACTGAGATATAACTACAGATGTGTGAAAATTATTAGAAAAAAAGAGAATTTTTCTTTATTTATTTAGTAGTTATTTATCTATTTTATTTATCTATATCTATCTATCTATATGTGTGTGTGTGTGTGTGTGTGAGTGTGTGTGCGTATTTTACTTTCTTCCATAAACATAAGAAAAATGAATTGGATTCGTGAAAATTTCTGACCATCGGATAGATTTCCAATGGATAGAAATAGTTGACCAGGAAAAAAATATGTGTGTGTATGAGCATCGCTATTTGCAATATGGTATCATTAAAAAAAAATTGTCAATACAATTAAAAGAAATGCTTTAAATTTAAACGTAAGTACGCGATAATTTAAAACAAGGTTATCGAATTTTTTTTTTTTTTTTATTATTATTATTATTATTAAACAACAACAAAAAAAATTGTAAAAGAAAAAAACATTTTCTCAGATGTAGGAGCAAAATTCACTTTATTTGGATATTGCATATTATACTTCACTGAAATGAGAATCGTCTGTATTCACCGTGAACAATAATTTTAATGAATAATTTGTAATGAATTTGTATAGGAAAATATAGAAGAAAGTTTCGTGGTGTCCGCAACATACAAGTCTTCTGCATGTAGTAATTAAAGAAAGATAATTTAACTTGTTGGTATAATTTCTTTCTCGTTGCTTTAAGCAATAAAGATATTTTTAACACTTTTCAACAAAATTTTGAAGTGTTTATGGTTTCCATTCGTTCGCATATTTGTATATCATCATCATCAGCTTCAAGAAGTAGGCAGGGTGCCTGTTCCAGCTTCATTGGTCAATCCACAGCTTTCTCGGACGTTCTCGGTCTCTTCTGCCTTTCAGGGTGTAGTCGAAGGCAGTTCTAGGGAATCTTGTCACTGGCATGCGTTGTACATGGTCTTTCCATTTAATACGATATTCTTTTGATAATATACAATTAATATATAGGTATATATATATTCTGTTGCTCGGCTTTTATTATGTTTTAAAATATTATTAATACGTACATGTATATACATATATATATATTAATAATTCTATGAAACAATTTTTAAATGCATTTACACATCAACTCAAAAACAAAAAATCATAATTACTTTTCAGAGTTTTTGGAAGGTGTAAGAAACGCATAACACTATTGCAAATGCACCTCCAGCAGTAAATGCACCTCCAGCTTTCTTGTAAAAATTCCGGATATTTTTGTGTATCCCTGTAAAGGAATCATTAATGTTACGTACATCATTTTCATAGAAAATGTCCTATATTTCACCTGAAAAAGTATGTTGATTTCCTATGATTACAGCTGTGTGTTAAAAAGTTTTTATAAGAAATGCGTTTCTTAGACAGTGACGTAACCGAATTATTTTGCAACTTTTTGCAAACAAACGCGTAGTGCTATACACGCACAATTTTTAATAAGAATTATTGTACAGCAAATCTGAAATACGAAATATCATATGGCAGATGTAATAAAATTCATATGTAAATAGATACGCAGACAGAAGACAAGCACTTTCAAGTGATTCTTTTACAGATATCGTATAATTTGAGAATAATTGAAATAAATGAAAACAACGATATGTGTCAAAGAAAAAATAAGTTCTAAGAAAAAAATTACAATAACTTTTAAACCTTTAGAGTATTTTTAATACTCATTTTTTTACTTTCTCTTACCCATAAAGTAGTTGTTTTGGGGTAAAGTATTGAAAGTATTGTTTTGGGGTCAAATTTTCGAGAGTCAGTTTTTGTTATATTTACATGTTTTTTGGTTCCCTGAATCCAAAAATCATGTTTTTAGCGGTTTGTCTGTCTGTATGTATGTGTGTTATCAGCATATCTCAAGAACAAATGATATCAGAAAGTTCAAACTCGGTATTCTAAATGAGTATGATATAGGGATGCTACGTTGTCAGCTTTTCGTTGAGATGAAGCAAATGGTTTGTGTGAGAATTCAAATACATTACGTCTATGGGGAGAATTGCAGGTAAGTAGGTTTAACATCTATAGACTGCACTAAACCAAATGAAACGAATATATATTTTTTATATGCGCAAAAACATGTTTCACGTAGAATATGGTAGGGAAATCATTCACTGTTCATTTACAGGGCTGCACAAAAGAACTAGTTTATAGGGTGGCAATAGCTGAAAATTGATGGAAATTTATTTTAGGTTGCGTCGTGTATTATTACTATAGGATTATATTTAGGTGCATCATGTGGTCTGTACATAATCTTCAAAAAATATACAGGGCTGCAAATATTTAAGGATAGCATTTTATTATTATTATTATTATTATTGTTAGTGAAAGCGCTTTACTATAATATTTTACCATTTCCAGGGAAGCTGTTCAGGAATTGAAATGAATTCCTCGTAGACATACGGTAAATAATGTATGTTTTTAAGTAAAATATTCATCAGTAGTTTTTTCTTTTTTTTTTTTTTTTTTATTTATTTATTTATTTATTTATTTACACGTTTTGAAGCTTCCTGATTACCGAAGTCAAGTTTTTAAACGTTTGTTCTTTGTTTGTGTCTCTTAGAGTAACTTAAAAAAGAATTATTTCAGGAGATCCAAAATGTGTATTTTCAAGTTAATATAAGTTTGTTGCTGGAAAAGTTTGATCAAGACTGATAAGTTTCAAGGAATATTGCGTATGAAAGTTGTCTGTATAATTTTAAGTGAACTTTTAATTTTAATAACAGATTTATATTGTATATAAATGTAGGTGCAGTAATGAAACGGGGGTTTGAAGGGGGCAGTAGCCCCTCTCACACAGAACTAATTATCATATAAAACTCTTCCAAAGCCTAATTTAAATTATTTTAACATAGGTTTACATAGCAATACTTGTTTTCTTACCTCTTAATCTCCAACCTGTATTTATGGTATTAAATTTCAGGGTAAGAGGAAGTCGTGTGAATGACGCACCAGATTATTTTCTTTTAATTTTAATGAAACTCAGTTAAATATCAGAAGAAGTCTCAAAAAAGTCTGAAATGCTCTTTTGGAAAAAATTATAGGTTTTTATATATGTGTTATGAAGTGATAATTAAAAAGTAATAATATTTGTAACTCCATAATTCTCATCACTGAGTGTTTGTGTTTGTGTTTTGGGATCAAGGCCGATTGACTGTTCTAGGGTCATAGGTGTTAGAGGGAGTGACTTCTTTGGAGGTGTTTCTAAGGGGTCCTAGCCCGTATTTTCTCAAGTATCGGAGAAAACCACGGAAATCTCCGAATGGCTAGGCCGACGAGTGCGACCTAAGATCGAAGCCAGCACCTCACGTCGACCAGCTTTGAGCGCAGAACCGCTCGGTCGCTGGTGGCCTCTCTTCACTGAATCCTATTAGAAGAGTTATATTTTTTTTTCATTTATTATTATTTATTACATGTTTATTTATTTATATTTATTTATTTAGTATTATCATTATTTGAAAGATTTAAAATTTCAATTTCAGGCAATTTGTCACATGAATCACATCTATTATTAAGGCAACTTTGTGCAGTAATATAGTTTGATTTACTTCAATTTATCAGGTTTTTTTTTTTTTTACTGTTTTTCACAAAAATGATTTTAATTGTGATTGTGATTGCTATCAGAATAATTTTGATGTTTAAATTTTCAAAAGAAAACAGCTGAACTCAACGACTATGTCAATCGGGCATGAGTGCACGCTTGAGATAGAAAAACGTGACAGGAAAATGTATTCCTATTTAAGTTCTCATAGCGTGTGCACGAAGATATCAATCATTACAGATTCGTTTGCCTGAAAATATTTGATATAAACAGTCAGCGCAAAATCACCTGATATAGCTTTTGATTATCCACTAAATCATTGAATTAATAATGTAATATTTATATAGAAATAGTGCTGATAATACCTCAATGACGGATATGATCCCCCCTCTCCTATAGTAAACAGATTCTAATAAGCAAAACATCCTCATAGCAAGATATGATGCTGTACAAAGTTTCAGTCTTTTCACAATCTTGCAAAATATTGTTTTTATGAAGTTTGTGAAGGGCTAATTTATAAATTATTATTTCTGTGAAGGGTCAGGAATAGAGACCTAATGAATAAACTAATCAAATGAAGATATTTATTAATGTAAAATGTATAAATAAAATATATGAAAACTAAGTGTCAATACAGTTTGATTAAGATATTTTGTTAATCATATTTATAATTTTGTTATTTAGGTATTTCTTTTACTTTACTTCCGAATTTATTTTGATCCTCGGTTCGAATTTATTCCAAGAAAATACCTAAAAAGAGACATATTTTTACTTTAGTTAAAAAAAATAACGTGTTTAAAAATAAATAACAAATAAATGTAGAGGAGGGGAGGGATGACTGGGACAGTTTTGACGAAAAACATTTCCTACAAATTTTTCCTACTGGCACTAGAATAATAAATTGAAATATTTTATCATATTTAAAAGAGCCCACCAGCGGCCGAGCGGTTCTGCGCTCAAAGCTGGTAGACGTGAGGTGCCGGGTTCGATCCCCGGTCGCGCTCGTCGACCTAGCCGTTCGGAGTTTTCCGTGGTTTCCTCCGAAACTTGCGTAAATACGGGCTAGGACCCCTTAGAAAGACCTCCACGGAAGGCCCTCCCCCTCAGGCCTAGGACCCCAGTGTTGTCAATCGGCCTTAATCCCTAACACCAACACCAACACCATATTTAAAAGAATACACTTATTTAATGTTAATTATTAAAATATTAATTTTATAAACAAATTAAAATAGTTTTAAAAATGTCCATGTGTTTTTGAAAGTTGAAATACATACATATTTTTAAAGGTTTTGTGAAAAGCGCAAAGACAGTGCATCACTTATGTAAATAAGGTTTATTGAGTTCTAATAACATCTATTTTAACTAACATTAAACTTAAAGTAATCCTAATCAAATGAAATATATACTCCTATGCTCGACTAATCCTTTCAACCATAGCAACCAATTTGATAAGGACAACTTCACACTAATGTCTGTTTTACCAATGATATAAAAGTCGATTTCTTATGAGAAGATATTTTCTTTTTCCCTTTTCCCCACACAGAATATTTAAAAGGTCTCTGTCATTATTCTTACCTTTAATTCTTCGAAAAGTGGATGATGGATTTCATCATTCTAATCAATATTTGGATCATATTTTCCTATTCTATAGTTCGAATTTACATCAGTATTATTGCTATTATTGGAGCCATCATGTAAAGAAAAAAGTGATTCTTCATCAATTGTTTCATCAAGATCAAATACTATTTCCCTTCTTTGTTCATGGTTTGGGTTTAATTTTATGCATTTTCTTCTCTGTTCTCTCATTGGTTTGTCCTTCGATTTCCTCCTTTTCAGGAGTATCAATTATAATTTTTTTTTTCTTTCTTTCTTTCTTTTCTTTTTTTTTTTTTTTTTTTTTTTTTCATTTTCTCAACTTTTTTTACATATCCCATTCCCCCCTTACGCAACATTTTAAAGAAACAGCTTATTACAAGAAGTATATTATTTTTAGGTTTAACATAACTTTTAATTAATAAAAATTATGTAGCTGTGAATAAATCATTAAAAACATTTATGTTAACATCAATGAACGCAGTTGAAAACTTGTTTTGAAAATAAAATAGGTTTTACTTTTAGTATTGTAAAACAGCCTTTTTATCTTATGAGTTCACAGAACTCGGCAATTAAAATTATTCATAGCCATAAGTATGGTGCTATGGTTACTTCACCTGGTAGAAATTAAAAACAATGCTTATTTTATGAATAATTTCATGTGTCCCATCCATCCTTACTCTCCCCTATATATTCGTTGGTTACTATAAAAAAATTGGTAAGCTTCTTGTTTAGTATATGTCTTTCGACTGTACTATCTCCGAAAGAAATTTGTAACTTGTATAGTAGTCTGATATGGAAATCGTGTGATTGTTACGCATCATATATATATATATTTTTTTTTTTTTTTTCCCCTGTACATAACTTCTAGAAAGAGGAATTGCCACAGGAATTGCGATTGTTTTATTGAATTTTGAATGGTGAAAAATAAAATGTTAAATCCTCTCAATTTTAAGTCTTCTGGATTATTTTAAACAGCCAATTAAAAAAAAAAAAAAGGTCACATTATTAGCTAAATAAATATTGATTTGAAATTAAAAGATTGCAGATATTGTTTTAAAAACAAGTACTTTTATCATCATTAATTCAATTTTGTGATTCTCTCCTATATTAGTTAACACTTTATTTATTGAATATTGTGGGATTTCATCCAAAAAATTTTCGAACTCCCAAATGAAATGATGAAATACTGCCCCTGATATCACTTAACAGGGCTGGCGATTAACCTGCAGATCTAGGGATTAGGATCGGCATCATAAGAAAGGTTAACCGATCACTTCACGTGTTCTTCGGCAAGCGGAGAGAAAACAGAGGGGAGAGGATGGCCGCTGCCAAAGGCTAATCAAGCCAGAACTTCCTGTCTCAAAGAGAAGGGATGGTGGAAAGTCATCAGGTCATGAATTTCTTGTCCAGCGAGCTTTTTGAAAAAGATATGACCGAGAATGCTGTTCTATAAGGAGGTTTTAAGATCGCAGATATTTGGCCTCTGTTTTCTCTAGCTACTGCGATACCATCATCTTCCACAGCTAGCTGCTAATGAACATATCTGGTAATTTAAAATATTTCTTAGCGTGATAGGCTTTTTTCTTTAGAATTATGTGCAATAAATAAATAAATAACTGTAGAGTGATACTTCAACCCCTCAACCACATGCTTATTCAATTTGTAATTTTGTGTTGTATCCAATTTTATAGATTTTTTTTTTCCTTGACATCAAGTTAATGTGAATAATTTATGATCAATTTCAAAAAGGAAAAGCCTAGGCTGTGCACTCTCTCTCTCTCGCTATATATATATATATATATAATTTCTGCAATAAAAGGATAATTACATCAAATTAGAAAACATTTAACGCAGTTTCCTCCTGCTTTTCCACTATGGATTTTTACTACAAACCGAAACATACATTGGCTAACAAAATAGGAACGTTTGACTTTTTTTTTTCCACAAAAAAGTCACCAATATTGATACATTTGTATTACTGTGAAAGCAATTTCAAAAACCATCCTGGTAAAAATGGATGTTGAGCAATTTAATGAAGTTTTCCCACCCTCCTGCACCTCTTCATTGCTTCGGAAATGTGTCAAGATAGTGCTGACTTCATCCAGGAGAAAAATGAAAATCTGACGGATCGAGATCGGCACCGAGTGATCCAATCTCTCTGATGAATGTGTTCTGCTGACGAATGTGTTCATTTATGTCTCTTGCTCTGGGGGGGAGGATCTTGCATTATCGTGCAAAAGCGAAACCCCTCGACTCAAGAGCCCTTGTATCTTACATAAATGGTGAAGAAGTGCAGCAGACTATAAAAAACTTCCTTAACCCATCAATGCCTAGCGTCCTCATTTGAAGACAACTAATAAAACAGCGCGTAGAATCTTTTTTTTTAATGATTTCTTCTTTTATAATTACAGTTAATTCCATCAGTATAAGCAATTCCACAATTTTTTATGTACCTGTTAATTATTACAATTTCGTGATTTGGTTAACCGTTCTACGATTTTTCGTCCATCGAACTTATCTGTTTTTTGCACAGGTATATTAATTAAAGTCAGATTGAATAATATACAATATTACTTAACTTTAGAAATGTTTGTTAGCATAGAATAATAAAGGATAGGGATCCATAAGAAGGTTTTTTAGCCCTGAGGAATTTCAAGTTCCTGTTTTACTATATGAATTATTAGACTACCATAAGTAAAAAATAATTCGAATTAGCTCTAAAATTTCAGAATAACTGCTATGAAATATGATGCAAGAGTGTCAATGCGTAGGCCCCTTACAGTCATTGTTGGCATAATGTTAAATATAATTTCCGCCTCTAGGCATTCTTGTTGAAAGTACATAATTTTAGAACAGGATTTTATGTATTCATGTTTACATTACAAACGAATATAGGTTATAAGTATACTAATTCTAATCAAATACTTGTATCCATTGTACATTAATTGTAGAAAGACGAGTTCCGGGTATATTCTTAAGAAATATTGTAGCATACAGATACAAGAGAAACGTCATAGGCTGAGTTACAAACTTCCAAATGTCGCAAATTCGACGGAAAGTATTGGGTTCGTCGACCTAGTCTTTCGAAATTCTCCGTGGTTTTCTCCGAAACTTGCGTAAATATGAGTTAGGACCCATTAGAAAGACTACCACGGAGGGTATTTCGCCCATAGGTCTAGGACCGTAGCGTAGTCAATTGGTCTTATCTTAACCAACCAACCAACTTAGATTCGATTTTCGACATTGGAAGTGTTCAAGAGATAAACTGCACAGATAAAAAAAGACATACAAATTTTTTAAAGTATATTTAGTGCAACAAAAGTGAAATTTAAGTAGATTTGATTAAATAAATTATATTTTATGAGAATTAGTAGTGTCCTCAATGTTTTCACTGTAATCAATGTTTTTCTTTCAATTTTAACTTTTTCATATGAGCGCAGTGGAGCAACATTTATGTATAATTTACATCGTAGTGTACGTCATAATATATTTCAATAAGAAAGTGTTGCTCCTTTGCGCTCATATAAAAAAAGTAGGTCAAGTCTCTAAAAAGCAGAGAATTTTGGCCAAAAATGCAAAATTGTGTATCTTTGGACCACTGGGGAACTAACAATTACCGGAATAATACAAATAATATTGATTGAAACTTAAAACATACATGTTCCAAAATAATTAAATACAAAAATTTCACACCTGTGATCAATCTGATATTTTCTTCAATTTTAGGGCCAAAATGGGCCCCCTTATGGACCTTCATCGTTTATTTGTTATTTCAAAGAAGTTTCTCTAAAACAAAGAATGTCCTCAAATGAGGACAGGTTATAATTTTTAAATTAACAAGAGTTGTAATTTAATATATTTCACACTCAGTAGTCCGTAATAATTTAGATTTGAAATATTCACTAAAATACATTTAATACGATTAATTCAGGCGTTAACGAGTTACCGAGATGGTTTCTTGAAATTTTTTTCACAGTACGACAAATGTATTAAAGTCGGTAGTGATTATATGAAAAGATAGCGAAAAATTTGTATTTTGTTTTGCTTTGAAATTGATTGCTGTTAAATAAATAATTTTTCACTTCAGTGGTTAACTTAACCCTTTGTCGGGCCATTTTTTTTCTAATAATGTTATGTTAAAATATTTTTTGGCTTGAGATTGATTTATAAAAAGAAATTCATTTAGCTTATTACCTAAAATTAATTTGATTTTTAAGATCTTTTTTTTTTTTTTTTTTTGGTAAGTATGTTTTCTACCGCCCACTGGGAGCTATTCAAAGGTAAGACATCATATATTTTGCATTTATTTTTATTTCGCATTGCATTATATATTTTTTTGTAAAGTTGGCATATGGTCACCAATTTTAGTCAATCGTACGTCATCTGGAACAGTTTTCTTGCTGCTCAGGAAACTTACAGGCCGTCCTTTGCGTTTACGACTTGAAAATCCAGAAATCAGCTGTCGTGCTAGCCGAAGTAGAAAATTTAATTGGTCTCTAGGTCCCGAATCTCCTCTACTTACTTTCCAGAGAATGAAGGCATTTACAATTGCCAGATCAATTAGGAAGTATAGGATTCGACATTTAAAAATTAATAAAGTTGGTGGGAAGTATACTTCCCACGACCTTATAAAGGGTTAATGTAGTGATTTTAAGTTAAAATACTGATTTTTAGTTAATAATATTTTTTATTTACATTTTCTTTCGTATATCCTATGTTGTTTTTTAAGTAATTCTTATAATGAAAAAAAAAAAAGAAAGAAAGAAAGAAAAAAGAAAGAAAGGAAAAGAAAAGAAACAAAGAAAAATTTCAATTCGCATAGAATATAACACATTTCAACTATACTTAGTTGTTATATTGTTTAACATTCCATGTACTTCAACATCGTTTTGACAGTTATTTTTTTTTTCTTTAAATAGTGGAGGAAAAAAATTTCTAGCAACTCAAAAATGCGCTTTGAGCAATATTTTACTAACAAGCCGTAATATACATAAATATTTTTGCATGAAACTGTGCAAAAATATTTAGTAAATATTCAACAAAAATATATGGTACAATTAGCAATCTTTATTGCTAATTGTACCATATTCTGTGGATGGTGTAGTGATTAAGGATGATTGACTACACAATAATACTAAGCCTGGATAAATGCCCTCCATAGAGGTCTTTCTAAAGAATCCTAGCCTGTTTCCACGAGAATTTCAGAGAAAATTACGGTAAAGTTCAAACGACTAGGTTAATGAATATGACCTGGCTTCGAGCTCGGAATCTCCTATCCACCAGCCTCGAGAGCGAAACTTCTCGCCCACTGGTGGGGCTCATACAAGGGTTCAAAAGTTTCCACCTCAAGATGAAATTCTTACACCACTATTTTTATCAGTATTTTCTATCATATTCAGTCTTTAAAAAATGCTGTACAAATATGATAGTAATTATTGATAAATAATAGTGGTGTAAGAGTTCTGTCTTGAGATAGAAACTCTTGTACCCTTGCGCCCATATTCTCTGTGAAACATACTTTTGAGCATCTTAATAGTATGTGCTTCATTTTGTTTTGTAAAGTATAAAAACATTAAAATAGGCTTTAAATAAATAGTACCTCTCACAGATCGTAATATATCCGAATTCTTTTGTGAGGTAAGCAAACCATAATGTTATTAAACAATTTACAATAGTAAATATTACATGGTGAATTTTAATAACATATAAAGAATTGAGTAAGTGAACATGTGAGATTAAAAAAAAAAAAAAAAAAAGAGTATTTCTTGGTTTTAAAAATCTTATTATGGTCTCATTTAAATAACAAACATTTACTAGTACTTTAATGTCATCCTATAACACAGTTATCGACAAAGGAGATTGTTATGTTCGAGTCATTAAGTAAGTCACAAAATAACAGGGAAAAAAATACATTATGGCATATGCATTTGTGACTCATTCTCGAACATGGTTTTTAGCTATTCCATTACCCCTTTACTGTTGATTTTCTCGAATTTACTAAATTATCATATAACATGATCCTCTACTAAGCTCTTTAAATATCAGTTAAATATATGTACGAAAATAGAGAGCGGAAAGTCCGACGAACAGAAATCATACATTACTGTATTGCAAAATTAAAAGGAAACAAGCCATAAAACTCGCCAGATTTAAATCCTATTGAGAATTTATGAAGTATAAAAGACAGGAAAATATCCCAAAAATCATCCTTAAACAAGACGAGATTGAGGCTGAGATTGAATGTGTTTTACGTTGCACTAATGCTACACTTTGGGAAATCGGTCTGGGACTCACGCCGACAGCCTGGGACGCCTAAGGATGGTCCGGAAAAATGCCATTACAATTTTGATCCTTCAAGGAGGGAATGACTCTTTGTTTCGATGTAAAGCAAGAAAGCTTCATCAGAAAACTATAATTAAAGTTTGGCACAATGAAATACCGAATGAAGCGTTGCAAAGCTTGTTGATTCTAATGCCTAAATGAGTGGCAACTGTTATCAAAGTCAGAGGCGGTTCAACAATATATTAAACGCTTTCTGATTAAATTCCACTTATTTATCATATTTTCTGTCTGAACTCTAAATTATTTGTTTATTCCATTTTATACTATTTTTTATAAAATAAATAAATAAATATTTTTGTTCAATAACTTTCTAAAACCTTATCTTTAAACGGATTTAACATATTGACACTAAAAAAATATCTATTTAATTAAATTAAATGTTAATGTTTTTATGAAGAAAAAAAAAAAAAGAATTTCTAATATTACAATACTCTTGACTTTTCTATTTTGTTAGAAAACACTAAAAAGGAGAGGGTTGACTTTGTACGTACTTCAGCTGTAGCGATAATCAGATCATGAATATTTTCCTAAACTAAAACCAAATTAAATATTTAAAATGTTTAGTATATAACCATGCGATATTAAATTAAAACGAATGCGAAAGCATCATACTATGGACACTCACAAAAACCAAATAATATACTTTAAATACATTATATTCGCCGATTGGAAAGCAACGATAGACTGAACAAAGTAACAAAACAAAGCATTTGGTATTATTTTACTAAAGAAAAAATCGTATAAATGTCAAAAAAAGAAAACTACACGACTGGAGTCACTCATGCTCCAGATAAAAAGTTTCAAATAGATAGAAGTGGATAGAATCCGGGTCAAAAACTTCTCGACCCCGGCGGGGGTTTTAACCCAGAAACACACTCTCGGGAGAAAACTGGGAAGATTTTTCTCTCATTGTTAGCTCAAATAGAATTTTCTTTTCTACCCATATCATTAGGAGAAACGATGATAATGAAAAAGAACCGGAGATGAAAATGGAATGAATATACAATCAATGAGCTTTAACTGGGTTTGCGTAGACACAACGTGTGGGTATCGTTTGAATCATAAACGGCTTTAGGAAGTGCTTTTATGCATGTATGTGAAATTTTTATGAAGTCAAATAATTTAAAAATTATTGTGTGGTTTTCTTTCTTTCTTTCTTTCTTTTTTTTTTTTTTTTTTTTTTTTTTTTACGCATGGTAAAGTGAAGTTGGATTTTTCAATTTGAAGCAAATCTACATTTTGCGAATTTCCGTTTAGTGGTTTCAAACTATGAAAAGAATGTAGGTAACATCTCAATTAATCGGGTCAAAATGATTTTATCAAAATATACAGCACTCGTAAAAATTGAAAAATAATTATTTTTCTTATTCATGTAAGTGATTTAAGTATACATCAGAAACAATTTTTTAAGCTGTACATTTGCAGTAGCATCTAGTGAATAGTATATAAATCGATGCGTAATGTGTTGTTTTCTTGTAATTATATAAATCTTAAGTAAACATTTTTAACACTTTCCAACAAGGTTGAAAAGTGTTTATGACTTCGGTTTGTCTGTCTGTCTGTCTGTCTGTCCGTCTGTCCGTCTGTCTGTCCGCGCTCTAACTCCCGTAAATATTTATGGAATTTCTTGAAACTGATATATGTTATTCAAGTTCACTATCGAACGTTCCCTATTGAAAATGGAGTTTATACCTCTACTGGTTTGTGTACAGGGACACCCGAAAGTATTTCAAAGCATTGTGTTCTATGAGAGGTATTTCTATAAATCATATTTTCATACCTTTACTGTAGACATATCTTAATGAAATTGAAATATGTTATTCAAGTTCACTATCAGACTTTCCCTATTGAAAATGGAGTTTATACCTCTACTGGTTTGTGTACAGGGACACCCCAAAGTATATCAAAGCATTGTGTTCTATGAAAGGTATTTTTATAAACCATATTTTCATACCTTTACTGTAGACATATCTTAATGAAATTGAAATATGTTATTCAAGTTCACTATCGGACGTTCCCTATTGGAAATGGAGTTTATACCTCTACTGGTTTGTGTACAGGGACACCCGAAAGTATTTCAAAGCATTGTGTTCTATGAGAGGTATTTCTATAAACCATATTTTCATACCATCATTGTAGACATATCTGAATGAAATTGAAATATGTTATTCAAGCTCTCTATTGGATGTTTTCTGTATAAAATGGAGGAAATACCACCATCGGTTTATGTACAGGGACATTCAAAAGTATTCCAAAGCATTGCGTTCTAGGAGAGATATTTCTATAAATCAAATTTTAATAACTTAACTTTCAACGAAGTTCTTGGAAATTGAAATATGTTATTTATATGCACAAAAGAATGTTTTGCATAGAATATAGCATGATTAGCATTAAATTTACAGGGTTTCACAAAAATATCCAGTTATATTAAGAGCTATTAATAAAAAATTGGTAGAATTGTACTTTCGTTTACATTAAGCGTGTTTAACGCTTTCTAACATTTTTTAAGTGTGAATATGATTTCAGTTTGTGTATCTGTCCATCCGTCTGTCTGTCTGCCTGTCTGTCTGTCCGATCTCTAACTCCCGTAAATATTTATGGAATTTCTTGAAACTGATATATGTTATTCAATTTCACTATCGGATGTGCCCTATTGAAAATGGAGTTTATACATCTACTGGTTTGTGTACAGGGACACCCGAAAGTATTTCAAAGCATTGTGTTCTATGAGAGGTATTTCTATAAACCATATTTTCATACCTTTACTCTAGTCATATCTGAATGAAATTGAAATATGTTATTCAAGTTCACTATTTTATGTTTCCTGTATAAAATGGAGGAAATACCACCACCGATTTATGTACAGGGACACTTAGAAGTATTCCAAAGCATTGCGTTCTATGAGAGATATTTCTATAAATCAAATATTAATAACTTTACTTTTCACAAAGTTTTAGGAAAATGAAATATGCTATTTATATGCGCAAAAAAATGCGTTGCATAGAATATAGCATGATTAGAATTAGATTTACAGGGTGACACAAAAATATCCATTTATATTAAGAGCTATTAATAAAAAAAAGCTAGAATTGTACTTTCGTTTACATTAAGCGTTTTTAACACTTTCTAACATTTTTAAGTGAGAATATGATTTCAGTTTTTGTATCTGTCCATCTGTCTGTTTGCCCGCGCTCTAACTCCTGTAAATATTTATGGAATTTCTCGAAACTGATATATTTTATTGAACTTCACTATCGGATGTTCCATATTTAAAATGGAGTGAATATCTTTTCTGGTTTGTGTACAGGGACACCCAAAAGCATTCGAAAGCATTGTGTTCTATGAGTGTTATTTTTATAAATATTTTCCCTATAGAATGTTCCCCGTTTAAATTGACATTAATTGGTTCTGTATAACTAGTTTACTTACAGGGACAACAACAACAAAAAAAAATGCCAATGCATTACGTTTTAGGACAGAATTTTTAGAAAGTTATATTTAAAAATCTTTCTGCTGTAAAAATCATAAAAATATTTAAATGTATTATTAATATTCTAAAATAATGTTTTATATAGAATATGATATGATTAACTTTCTGATTTACAGGGTTACACTAAAATATTCAGAGAGATAAAAAACTGTAATTATAATCTAATAGCTGCATTTGCTTTTTCGTTAAGCCTTTTTAACACTTTCCAAAATGCCTAAGAGTAATTTTAAAATAAATTAGTCTCTCTGTATATTTTTCAGTCCTTCTTGTCTGTTGTGTGATAACGTAGGCATAGAATATTAAAAGTTATTCGATACAATAATTACGTACAGTTGGAAAGTGTTACTAATCAATGCGTTCTGCAGGAGTTTTCTTTCTTGTTAAATTATAATTTCCACTGTATGTATTACTCCTATACTTGATGGAAAGTTCGAATTTACCAAGATAAGAAACAGACTAGGTCAGAATTCGAACCTAGTTCCTTTGATATACGTCCACCAACTAGTTCAGTTGAAGATTTCGAATCCCAGTCTGGCCACTTTCCTCTCTTGTTAAAATTAATGCGGTTCAATATGTGTATTATGCAAATGCTCGAATTCATAATTAAAAACTATTAATTTCCATCCATCAGCAATAATAGATTTAAATAAAATAAGTTTGATTTTAAGATTTCGCCTCTATATTCACAATACTGAGAAAACATTCCGGCGTCTTTTATGTCAGTATAGAGGTCATATGTCAACCGTATAGTTCAGTTGGTATGAGTACTGCTTCGTCATGCCAAAAAATCTCAGATTCGAATTCTAGCCTGGAAACCTTTTAATCTTTCTAAAATTAAATCAGCCGTTCTAAAAAAAATGTATTCAATACGAACTAAACGCTGAATTCTTTTTTTTTTTTAGGCATGATTTTATCAAGTGTTTTTAAGTTTTTTTTTTTTTTTTTTTTTTTTTTTTTTAATATATATATATATATATATTTGAATTTCTTATTAAAAATTTATAGTTTAATTTATATCTAGCGTCGTTAATTAGAACATTTGAATGTACTTATTTTGAAATATTTAAATAATTTAAAACCCTACCCTGGTTGGATTTCCGATATATCACTGATGTTATTTTTGACATGTTGTCACAAATTGCATGATAATATATACTACAGATTGAATATATATATATATATATACAAAATTTTTTTTAAGGCACGTTTTGTATAGAGACTGATTTTTGCATTTTAATACTGAACACCTTAAACATACTGCTCTAAATATTGTAAGAGTATTAAAAACAAACTGAAAATCCTCATACATGTCTTGGGGAAGCCAATATATTTGAAAATAAACTTGGCGGGGTGTGTTTTTATACGTGTGTGTAAAATTCAGTACAAAAAACCCTTAACGGGTTAAAAGTTTGTGACGCCGCTACTTTATGGCTATAAGAATTTGAAATATGAGTCTTAAAAATAATGATGTCAAATTTTAAGTAACGCTTTGCAATTAGTTAAAATATACATAGATTTTCTTATTTGATCATTTACTTTCTACTTTTATTTATATTTATAATGCAAACGTAATATTTTTAGCTTCAAGATCAGACAGATATATAAAATACAGACACTGATGCTTTTTCATTCGCATTTCAAATTCAAAATAACAGATTTAAAGGGAATGATATAAAAATTCCAGTGGCGCCTCGGTGTTATTTTAAAAGATTTGTTTTTAGATTCCATTAAAATTACTTTTGTTTTGTCTAATAAAGCATATTTACACATTGAAACAGTGCTTTTAATTTTCAGATATACTGTCAAATAATTATACTTTCACTGAGTTTGCATTATAAATTAAAATTATTTATTTCAATAAATTGATTTATCTTTTGCGTCACGCTATCCAAAACATAGTATCATAGTATCCAGCTGAGTGAAAATTTGCGCAAAGAGGTAGTGTGACGTAAAGAAAATATTTACACAGATTTTACTTACAGTTTTCGATAGCGTGACGCAAAAGATAAATCAATTTATTGAAATAAATAATTTTAATATATAATGCAAACTCAGTGAAAGTATAATTATTTGACAGTATATTTGAAAATTAAAAGAACTGTTTCAATGTGTAAATATACTTTATTAGACAAAACAAAAGTAATTTTAATGGAATCTAAAAACAAATCTTTTAAAATAACACCGAGGCGCCACTGGAATTTTTATATCATTCCCTTTAAATCTGTTATTTTGAATTTGAAATGCGAATGAAAAAGCATCAGTGTCTGTATTTTATATATCTGTCTGATCTTGAAGCTAAAAATATTACGTTTGCATTATAAATATAAATAAAAGTAGAAAGTAAATGATCAAATAAGAAAATCTATGTATATTTTAACTAATTGCAAAGCGTTACTTAAAATTTGACATCATTATTTTTAAGACTCATATTTCAAATTCTTATAGCCATAAAGTAGCGGCGTCACAAACTTTTAACCCGTTAAGGGTTTTTTGTACTGATATCATTACTTTTTAGGGGTTATTCATCAAAAAATTGAAACAAGTCCTTCTGGTTCCTAGGAAGGGTAAACTGATTTATCTTTTATTATGAAGTTGCCACCATTTTTTTTTTTTTTTTTTTTCAAAATTGTACAATTGTACAATTTTTCAATTCTACAATTTATTAATGGACTTGGTGGATTTCTTAATGAAGGCTTGTATATATGGAGTTTTAAGCAAATCGGTACATAGAACCTTTCTAATGTAAATTTGAAATTTTCAGTGGACTGGCACAGGGAAACAAGAGGGTAGATTAAGTTGGCAAATGAACATAACAAATACATTTCTGAGATAAATCCACACTACAGATTTAGTTTGAATTAATTCAGTATTTCAAACGTTATCAAGCTGACAAATTTTCAAGTAGCCTGCCACAAAAATATTGAGTGGGATTCTCAAACTCTTTAAAATAATAAGTGGGAAATTTCAAATTTAAGTTAGAATTACGTAATTTACATTTTGCAAGTTTCTTTTTAGAGAATTACAAATGCAAATTAAACAATTTTAAAAAAAATCAAGTTAATGTTAAAAATGGAAATTTATTTATTTTCTTTTCCCTTTTGAGGCTAAGCTCCAATATTCACAATTTAAATTTTCGTCAAAAGTGCAGGTAACAATTATTTCACAAAAATATTTGGTGGAAAAAAATAGACAAAATAAAAATTAATCTCTACATTTCTATAATTTTAAAAGTAAGATAAAATCATTTGGAGAAAAAAATTATGGAAAATACAAGTTAGCTAACGTTAATACAAGTTAAGTAAAATACAAGTTAAGCTAAAGTTAATACAAGTTAAGTAAAATACACGTTAAGCTTAAGTTTTATGGAAAATACAAGTTATATATATATTTCTTTTTAAAAATTAAAAATCTCTTTTTAAAATACAGTTACAGTTTATTCATATATTTACTTTTCAGACTTTAAAATGATACATATTTTAAATATTAACATAATCAAACTAATTTTTTCATTATTATTTAAAGCAACAATGGCTAGGGAATGAAAGAGGGGATAAATACGCTGTATATATATATATATATATATATATATATATATATATATATATATAAAATTATACAGACACGACATTATTTCATTATTTAAAACATGAAAATCTGACATTGACAGATTTTAATTTAGTGCCAGAGGCCTACTTCTAAACTTGTTAATATCGACAAATTCTTCTTTAGTTAATTCGTGACGATCTAAATTCCATGATAAAGTTTTCATTAAATCAAACCAATGTGTTTCAGCTGCAGATACTGTAACAAATAACGTTGGAAGTCCAAACTGTCTTATAGCCGCAAAACAACGTTTTTTCTCTTTTTCCCAATGAGGGGGAGGTGTTCTTTGGGGGGACTCATGTCAAAGGTGTGCCTTGGGGGGGACTCATGTGAAAGTTGGGCCTGGGGGGGACTCATGTCAAAGTTGGGCCTTGGGGGGGCTCATGTCAAAGTTGGGCCTGGGGGGGGACTCATGTCAAAGTTGAGCCTTGGGGGGACTCATGTCAAAGTTGTACCTTGGGGGGACTCATGTCAAAGTTGCGCCTTGGGGGGACTTCATTCAATAAATCCCCATTCAATAAACCGACTGAAATAGGCCCTTAGCACTATTAAGAGTGACGCATAAAAATTCGACAACGCTGTACCGACTGAAATAGGGGTACCTTGGGGGGGACTCATGTCAAAGTTGGGCCTGGGTGGGGACTCATGTCAAAGTTGGGCCTTGGGGGGGGACTTCATTCAATAAATCCCCATTCAATAAACCGACTGAAATAGGCCCTTAGCACTATTAAGAGTGACGTATAAAAATTCGACAACGCTGTACCGACTGAAATAGGGGTACCTTGGGGGGGACTCATGTCAAAGTTGGGCCTGGGTGGGGACTCATGTCAAAGTTGGGCCTTGGGGGGGACTTCATTCAATAAATCCCCATTCAATAAACCGACTGAAATAGGCCCTTAGCACTATTAAGAGTGAAGTATAAAAATTTGACAACTGTACCGACTGAAATAGGCCTCTAGCACTAAAAAAAAAACATAGAGTTAAAATTCATGAAAAATGTGTCAAATAGCAATTATTGAAAAACACGTCAAAATAAATAAATGACATCTTTACTTTGAATCCCATAATAATTTATTTAAAAATATAATTCTCTCTTTCTTTCTTTCTTTTTTTTTAATTAATTAATTTCTGCATGAAAAATTCCATTTCATAAACATATTTACAACTACAATAAGCAAAAAAACCCTCCTTTAATTTTAAATAATTATTTCTACATGTTTCTGAGCAATTAAAATTGTCTTTTTTTTTTTTTAAATAAATTAAATATAGAAATGTATATGGTTTAAATATAAGCTACGAGATGGCGCCACTAGATGGCCAAATTATTACCTTCATGATAAAACCATATACATTCCAATATTTAAGCTATTTTTCTTAAAAAAAAAAAAAAAAAAACTTTTAATTGCTTAAAAACATGTAGAAATAATTATTTAAAATTAAAGGAGGGTTTTTTGTTTATTGTAGTTTTAAAAATATTTATGAAATGGAATTTTTCATGCAGAAATTAATTAATTTAAAAAAAAAGAAAGAAAGAGAGAATTATATTTTTTAAATAAATTATTATGGGTTTCAAAGTAAAGATGTTATTTATTTATTTTGACGTGTTTTTCAACAATTGCTATTTGACACATTTTTCATGAATTTTAATTATATTTTCATGTTTATATATATATATATACAGTGTATTTATCCGCTCTTTCATTCCCTAACCATTATAGCTTTAAATAATAATAAAAAAAATTAGTTTGATTATGCTAATATTTCAAATATGTATCATTTTAAAGCCTGAAAAGTAAATATATGAATAAACTCTAACTGTATTTTAAAAAGAGGTTTTTAATTTTTAAAAAGAAATATATATCTGTATATATATATATATAAATTACGTGTCACGATGTTTGTCCGGGGTAAACTCCTAAACTAAGGAACCGATTTTAATGAAATTTTGCACACTGTGTGCAGTTTGGTCCAACTTGAGAGATAGGATAGTTTTTATCTCAATTTATTGTCACAATATTGTTTTATTGCAATTATTTGTTAATTATAGACCTTTATTAAAGTTGCTCCAAAATATCTGTGAGTTCCATTAATTTAATTGTTGCCCCAAAAAAAATATACGAGTTCATTTTCTTTCGACATAAAAATAAATACATTTAATCAAACGTGAACGTTAAAAAATTATAAAAAGTTAAATTATACATCTCACGAAAATTGACGTCATAATCAATTTAAAGATTTTATTCGCATTGATAAAGTATGTAGTTATACACAAGCGAAGTGTGACGTCACTGACAGTCTGTGAAATCAAGAAAAAGATTTCTTATGTTAATGGCCCATTGTATTTTTTGTAAAAAATTATTAAAAACGAGGAAAATTATTTCCGGATTTTAATCCCCATATTTTTGTATAGATATGTATTATTTATCATGTGCATACGTTAGATTGAGTTATTTTGCTGTCAAATTGACAAAATTTTAATTTTAAATTTCAAAGCTCTGTCGTCCTTGGAGTTTTTCGTATTTGGCGATCAAAAACGTAACACGAAAATATACAAGCTAGATGTATATTTTCGTAATATGTATTGTGTGAAATATTGTTTCATATTATTCCTTACTCTCTTAATATAAGTTGTTAAAATAACCATGATTTTTGAAAGGAATTAAATGAGTGCGCCAGATAATTTGTCGATATTACTTTTATTCCGCCAAGGATGATAGATATGAAATTTATTCCGCTGCAACATGTTAATATCTTATATCAGATACATTATGTATATGCTACAATTTATTTCACGTGACACGTGTGTTAAAAATTTATTTACGACATAACCTTGCTTTTTCAATTTTTGTTGCATTATTCTAATCTGTATCACTTCGTTCTCTTTAAGAAATTTGTGATCTATACATAACGTTCTAAATAAAAAGTAACCATTTCAATGTTTTAAAACTTATTTAAAAGTCTGTTTTATTTAACATTAAATTTTAAAACTTAATTTAAAACTTATTTAAAAGTCTGGAAGAGTTTAAGTCTGTTTATTTGTTTTATAACACTAATCTATATGATCGATGTTCGAAACTTTAATTAATTATTTCTCTTATTTTTCTTTACTTTTTCTTTAATAACTTACAATTTAACGTTTCTGATTAAATTTGTGATTTATATATGTATTTTGCATTAAATTTTGACTCATATTTATTGCTGAAAATGCGATCTTAAAATCTTGCAATTTTCTTATCTTAATCCTTAATGCTTTCCTTCTTGATTAACTTGAATTTACTATTAAAATTTTAACATACTCAGAATCTTCTCACCACTTCGTTAAAATATATTAATCTTTTCAGTAATATATTAATCAGTATATCCCCACAACGATATTTGGCAATTTTTTGTTGGCGATTATGGCTAAATCATAAATCTATAAATGATAAATGATAATCTAAATCATAAATCAAAAACATAAAATAATAAATCCAAAATAAACAACATATAGGCTGCCATATTATATCACAAACAGTCCAGAGCGACATCGTTATCGTTCAAAACGGCGCCAAAGAAAAATCGCCAAATTCAGCTGTGGGGATATACTGATACTGAAGTTATAATTATCCGAATATAATTACTGAAGTTATATTATAAGTTATAGTTGTGGGTAACAACTAAAGTGTTTCCCCACAACTGGATTTGGCGATTATGGCTAAATCATAAATCTAAAAATCATAAATGATAAAATCATAAGCTAAATCATAAATCTAAAATAAAAGCATGCAGGTTACCGTATTTTATTGCAAAGAATCCAGAACGACTTCGTTATCGTTCAAAAAGGCGCAAAAAAAAAAAAAAAAAAAAAAAAAAAAAAAAAAATCGCCAAATCCAGTTGTGGGGAAATACTATATACCTTATCAAATTATCAACGTATTACTTAGCCGCAGCAACGCGTGGCCGGGTCTGCTAGTATATATATATATATGCAAAAGTGTATGTTTTAATTTAAATTAAAAACAAAAGATGGCGCCAAAACTCCATTTGCTGTTTCTTTCTATTCCCTGTGCGGAAGGATACATGAATAGGCATCGCAAATCATTAAGCTATTTTAAAATCGATGTTTATGAATGATTAAAAATTTTTTGCTTTAAAAAATTGTAAATTCATCATTATTATGATAAAATGGAATATCTAAAATTACAAAATACTTCCTTATTTAAAATGTTATCTAAATACTTTTTTTGACTAAATATAAAATTTTGAAATCAAAAATATCTTTTTCATAGCAGAAGGGAAAATATATTTAAGTGAATTTGACTTAGTATATATACAATAAATATATAAAAAATGTAATAAAGTATTTTTGCGTTAAGAAAAGGAAAGTTTAAATAATTCATTGACTGCATTCACGTTGGTCAGCCAACCAACGTGCCTTGAAAGTAAGAACCGAATTACGACAATTTCGCCGAATAAAAGCATGCATTTTGGCGGAGTAATATAGTCCTATTTTTAAAGCAACTTTTACAAAAAACAAGAGTTTTCCTGAAAAAAACAAAAACGTTACTAGATTCAGAAAGATCCCATTAACAACATATATTAATTAAATTAAAATCGTTCGTGCGGTTTTAGAGATATTTTTTCATGAATTTAGTCCATTACATCCTTACACCTCACATTTTCCCTTTTTGGCTTTAAATTGAGATTCAAATCTCAAAACATACTGCATGTAGAAATGTAAAATTTTCGGGAGAGATTAAGACCGAAGATAAAAGACTATTTTGAAAAGATCAGAACAAAATATGGCATATTTGCTGAGATATTAAGTGACGGCTTTTACAATTCTCTTTGATGTCAAATTAGCCGTATATATGAGTTCGCAGCGTTCAGTTTGTCCTTCCGCTTGCGTCACTCGAAAAACTGCCGTTTTTCATGATAAATAAAGTAAAATAGGTGCGAACTTAGCCTGAAAGCAACAATACTTTTCATGTTGCTTGCATTTTTCTTTAAATGAAACGTCACGATTAAGACTCTAAAAATTTAGACTCTATTTAGACTCTAAAATATTGCTGAATTTATTTATTTAGTATTTATTTACTAGGAGGTCTACCCAGCGCTGCTCGGGTTGAAGTAATGCTTATAAAATTTTTGATTAAAAAGAAAGACAAAGTAAAGAAATTGTGATATTAAATTAAAATTAAAATCTTCCAGCTTTATGATATTGCTACTGAACGTTTTGAATAAATGGATTCCAAAGCCAACCCAAGAGGTCGATAAAACATGTTGACGGATCATAGAACTTATGCGTAAATTATAAGCCTTTAGATAAGAAAGACACGTTTTTTGAAGGTAATTATTTTTTTTTTATTTATATATAGATACTAAACATAGGAATAAACAGAAATTAGTATACTTACTAGCGAGCTTCGCCCGCTAGCGGGTCAGTATTTTCAAATGAATCACTAAAATTAATGAAACACTTACAGTAAATTTTAGTGTTAAGAAAAGAAATTAAAAAAAAAAAAAAATCATTTCTGATTGGGCAAAAAGTCAGCCCGGGTCCCCACTGCCTTCGGCAGTGCAGTCCCGTGCGCGCATAACTTAAGGGATACACGCGCTGCGCGCGCGTATTCCTTCCCTGACCCTTCGTGCCCCCTAAAAAAAATCATTTATGATCGAGTAAAAACTCACAACGGGTCCCCAAAATTTAATTAAAAAATCCACTGCCTTCGGCAGCGCAGACTCATGCGCGCTGCGCGCGCAATGCAAGGTATACGTGCGCTGCGCGCACATATTCCTTCCCAAGTCGAATTTTTATTCTTAAGAAAAGAAAATTTAAAAAATCATTTCTCATTGGGTACAAAGTCGTACCGGGTCCTCACTGCCTTCGGCAGCGCAGTCACGTGCGCGCTGCGCGCCCAAATTAACGGATACACGCGCTGCGCGCGCGCATTCCTTCATTGACCCTTCATGCCCCCTAAAAAAAAAAGCATTTCTGATCGGGTAAAAACATACACCGTGTCCCCACTGCCTTCGGCAGCGCAGTCCCGTGCGCGCTGCGCGCGCACAACTTCAGGAATACACGTACAGCGCACGCGCATTCCTTCCCTGGCCCTTCGTGCCCCCTAAAAAAAATCATTTATGATCGAGTAAAAACTCACAACGGGTCCCCACTGCCTTCGGCATCGGCGCACGTGTGAAGGTATACGTGCGCTGCGCGCACATATTCCTTCTCAAGTCAATTTTTTATTCTTAAGAAAAGAAGATTTAAAAAATCATTTCTCATCGGGTACAAAGTCGTACCGGGTCCCCACTGCCTTCGGCAGCGCAGTCCCGTGCGCGCTGCGCGCGCACAACTTAAGGGATACACGTGCTGCGCGCGCGTATTCCTTCCCTGACCCTTCGTGCGCCCTAAAAAAAATCATTTCTGATCGAGTAAAAACTTACACCGGGTCCCCACTGCCTTTGGCAGCGCAAACCCATGCGCGCTGCGCGCACATATTCGTTCTCAAATCAAATTTTTATTCTTAAGAAAAGAAAATCAAAAAAATCATTTCTGATCGGTTAAAAAGTCGAACCGGGTCCCCACTGCCTTCGGCCGCGCAGTCCCGTGCGCGCTGCGCGAGCACAAGTTAGGGGATACGCGCGCGGTGCACACCTATTTCTTCCCCACCCTTTTAGCCCCTCCTAATTAACCTACGTATACCAATTTTGAACGGTCTAACTCAATTAGCTGAGATGCAAATGAAAACCTAATCAGGAGACCTCAAAACGTGTAAATCTGGTGAAAACTTTCGATAATATAAAATAACTTTAAAATATCTTTCGAATGATGTATTAAAAATAATTTAATCATAATTAGAAATTGAAATTTTAAAATAATACAGCGCCATCTGTCGGTAGAAATCTCTGTAATGTACTGTTCGATTCCAAATCAACAAAGCTTTCTAATGATGTATTACTTATGAAATTATTTTAATTAGTAGCTGAGATACAAAAGATTACTGATTCAGGACACCTCAAAACGTGTAAATCTGGTGAAAACTTTCGATAATATAAAAGAACTTTAAAATATCTTTCGAATGATGTATTAAAAATAATTTAAATCATAATTAGAAATTGAAATACGCGTATTAGAATAAAATTTGATTTCCAATTAAAATGTAATATTTTTCAAAAATCGACGAAATTTGAACTGCAAGGCTGTCTAGTGAAGTTAGGGCTGTATACCAAGTTTTTTGTGCGACATTGAAAAACTGAAGCCTTTTCAAAATTGCAATTTTTAATCGCAGTACACGAAACCTCATTAAATACCAGATGTTTCTCTTTCCGTTCAAGACTGTAGACGATCGTCTGCGAAATTAAAATTGTTTTGATTTGTTGCCACCATTTTTTTTAGTTTAGTTAATTTAAAAAAATCTAATTGTCCGATCGATAAGCCGTTTAAACCATCGGATTGAGAAAAATCGGCCCTTTCGTTTGTTACCATATTTGTAACGAAACGTCTGATATTTCTAATTTATTTTCCACTTTTTCCGTAAGATTGTCTCTTTTTAAGCAAATATAGCCGTGAATTCTCAGTCATTTTTTGATCGACATAGCTCAACGTTTTAATTAATATCTCCGCTAATTAGGGTCGCATCGCTTAGCGAATTATCGCGATATCGAGATGAAGAAATTCTGCGTCTGCCGACACCGGTTTCGAGGCGCTGCGACCATTAGCGCCGGAGCTTTAGCGGGCACGAGGCGTTTCTCACAGACAGACAGAAAGAAAGAAAGACAGACAGATGCGCACAGATTTTAATAATATAAGGAGATATGACCATCGAGTTTTAGTATCAAAATTACTTAAACATTAAAATTGACAGAAAAATTTAATGGAATAAAAAGAAAGCAGTAAAATGAATCACTATACCATGTACTATCTCAATAAAATCCTAATTATAACAATTTGAACCCATTGTGAGAACTTAAAGGAATTAAATTGCAAATACACAATTTATTTAATTTTAAAAAAATGTTTTCACGCTTATTTTATTTATTCTTATTATTTATTTATTTATTTATTTTCGACATAAAAAATATGTTTGTACGCAAATAATGAAATTGAAAAAACTTTTTTTTTTCACGTATAATAAATAAATATATTTTCTTTTATGTCTGGAAAAGGTGTTGGTGTTCGGGTTAAGATCTGTACTAGGGACCCGGACCTACTATGCCTGAATGGAAGGAGGGGGGGGGGGGTATGTGTAATTTATTTATTTATTTTTAGCCCTTTTTTTTTTTTTTTTTTTTAAGAATTTAAAGTTAAAATGGAGTTTTAATAACTTTCGTACCAATTATCCGTTAGAACTAAAAAAATAAATAAATAAATTGCGTTAGCTAGTTTTTTGACCTGATTAATAAGTGTACCAATTTTCGTAGAGAACAACTGAATGTCGTAGTTTTGTAGAACGAACTTGAAATCAGCACAGATAAAACGACAAACTTTCATCTTTATTTTTATAGATATTCCAACTTATAGTGTTTACTTGAAAAGTATTTATTTTTCACCATTCAACAAAAGCTTTTTGGTACATTTTACTGCTGAAGACAGCCCTTGATTTTAATTTTAAATAGAAATAAATAATAATGTAAATTTATTGGTACCAATTTCATTTAATTTTAAATTAATATACCTATCTGTATTTCATCAGCGAATCACTTACATAATGAAATTCGGAAATAAAATAACCATAAAAATCTCAGTTTTCATCAATTGTGGAAATTGATATTGAAAATTACTAAAATTCTAAATAGCATTTTTTTTTTTTTTTTTTTTTTTTTTTTTTTACAAATTTAATGTTTTAACGGTAATTTTATATAATTTGCTCTGAAAAGAAATTTAACATCGAAAGCACCGTAGTATTAAATTCTAGAAATACCTAACTGTATATGACAGATACACAAGTGGTACAAAAAAAAAAAATTATGCTTGGCATGATAACGCATTTTAGCCAATATCTTTACTGTCAAGTCATCTTCTAGTCCAAGACACACTAATTAACTCCATCGTTGTCTAGGAAACTAATAAGCATCTCAGTGATTTCTGACCTTGTCTTCTTAGCGGATGAGTGGCTATACATGCCATCAAGTCTGCAAAATGAAGAGATTAAGGTTTACATGACGTGTGAATGCTTTAACACAGAAGCAAATATGCCTACCAATTAGCTATTGTGTTTCATGCATTTCTGCTATAAAGATTTAAAACTCTTATTAAATGCAACAATTTCTAAAAGAAATATGTAAATTAAAAAAGAAACACTTTTTAATAGTGTTCATTTGCATCGAAAATCAAATATATTTTTTAACAAGAAGAAAAATCGTGTGATCCCATAATGTATCTCAATATTTTTGTTGAATCAATAATTAGCATTATCATATTATATTCTGTAGCAAATATACTTTTGTGCATATGAATTGCTTTCGTTATGTTTTGTACAGCATAATGTTATTAAAATGATTTAAATAAATTGCTATCTTAGGCTGAAGTTATGTATCAAAATTTTTATGAATCCTTGTACACAAATCAGTAATGCTATCAGCGGTGACGATTATTGACCCACAAGGCCCGCAAAATGGAAGGCCACTTGAACATAAAAGACCCTGATAGAGTATCAAAAAATGTGTTTTTTCGCAAGTAAAAAATATTTTTAAGCATCTGTTTCAATTATATTACGGAAACTTTTTGCTTTGGTATTTTGTTGTACTATCAGTAGTGGAAAGTTCAAATAAGCGTGTCAAATAAATGAGGGTAATCTAAATTAGTTTCTTGGTGTTAACTTCGATTATAAAATATAACAACTTACAAATTATAAACATTTACGCCCCCCCCCCCCCCCGGGTCCCACTGAAACATTGTCTGCACTGTTAAAAATGGTTTCTCAAAAATGAGCAAAATTATCTCAAAATAGCTCCGAAACAATATATGCTTAAAATTGAAAACCCATGTACTCATTTTTGAGTATACTGACATGCTCAAAAAGGGGATATTGGGATTCTTAATGGTCAACCCCATTCTTGAGCATGTCAATATACTCAAAATTGAGTACATGGGATTTTCAAATTTAAGTATATATTGTTTCGGAGCTAATTTGAAACAATTTTGCTCATTTTTGAGAAACAATTTTTAACATTGTAACCATTGATATAATAAAATAGGAACTTGAAATTCCTCAGGGCCGAAAAACCATCTTATGGACCCTCATCCTTTTGAACTGGACAGTGAACTATAAATTCTAAGACATGGGGTTAAAATTATTTCAGTTTTGATTTTTCATACAAATAATATGAAATCAAAGAGTGCCCAGTTTTGGAAAGCTTTGCATTAAATTTCGAGCGATATTATACAGCTTCTACCGTGTAAAATATGCTTCTTAAGATTTTTACATATTTTTAAAATAACTATTCGTTAGAAATTTCTTTAATAGTGTGGCAAAACATTTCTGTATAAGTAAAGCGCGTATAAAGAGAATGTTCGTTTTAAACAAATAATAATAATGTGGTACAAATAACCTGTGTATTTTAAGTGATTACTGGCTCATGTTTATTGGATTCTTCCATTATCATCGATAAAATCTTTTTGTTTCTGGCAATATTTTATGCGTTTTCGAAGTATTATTTTAAGAGAAGAGTATGTAAGTTGTGTATTTAGGTCCCTTGACAAAATGAGATATAATTTGTAATTATGAATATGAAATAGTAATAATTTATTCAAGCGTACGTAGTATATTTCGCTGTAATTTCAGAACATGTGTAGTCTCATGCAGTAATAGTATGTCATTGTCATTAAATATTAAATATGAAAAATTATAATGCACTCTGGTAATCTGAGTTTAATCAAGTTTTTTCAGGAAATAAAGACATATATTTCTAAAACAAACCCCCTGATAAACACAGGTAAGAATTTTACATACTTGTTTTAGTTGGATCATCATTCCGAATTTTTTTAGCTTTTAAATTAAAATGAGTGACTTTAATTTTTTGTACTATGTAAAGACCTCAAAAACAAAAAGTTAATAATTAACAAGGTATAAAATACTGATTCCATAACCTTCTTTTGACATTTTAATGGATGTCATGAATAATTCTTTTTTATGAAAAAGATTATCTTGTTGACAACGGAAGAACGACTATTGATGCAACAACTTTATAATAAGAAAGAATTGTGCTTATCTATTTTAGATCGATCACTACTTCGAACTTGATTTGTAAGTTAGGTAAAGTAACTTTAATACCACAAAATAATAATAATAATAATAAATAATAATAATAAATATATAGCAACCAGTCATGCATGTGGGAATCAGGACGTCTGATGTGTCTTCGAAAAATTGTGATACGCAAGTAATGAATATATGAAAAAAGTATCTAGAATGGGAAATTGAGTTCCTGTTGATGAAGTCAGGAGAAAGATTGGTACTTCTGAGTTTATAACCTGAAAAACGTAAATTACCACGCGTCAGAAATCTCGCAAACTTACTACTTTCAGTCTGTGCACTGTTAAAAATGGAATTCTACATTTTACCAGAAAAATGGTTCCAGTTTAGCTGCAAGGCCGCGGTAACCTGGACGGTAGAGCGCTAAGCTCGTAATTGGAAGATGTGGGTTCGATACTCGAACCGACCAAACACCGTCGTATACACTAATGGTGGCTGGTGATGCAAAATCCATCGTGGCCGCAATTTCTTCCATGTTCTTATCCAAATTATGTCTCTGTAGGTCACCTAAGACGGGAGCCATACCCTCCATGGAGGATAAAAATTGTGATGTCATGTCTCCGGACGATGCTAAGGGGGGAATCTCAATGTCACCAATTACCCATTGCGCAGTACTAGTGCGACTTTAAACTAACCAACCAACCAACCAATTTATCTGCAACCAATATTTTGATGTAATGTTTCGCAATATTAGCGGTGCCATTTCAGTAGTAAGCACCACTGAAATGGGAAACATTGCACCAAAATATTGGTTACAGCTAAAAATACCTATTTTGCACCATTCTTCTGGTGAAATGCTGAACTATTATTTTTAACAGTGTAACATCTTCGTTGCTTCACCTCATCTCCTCTATGTGAAACCGTGAAGACTAAACAGGGGATATCAATATCGAGGGTGGATCCCTCTCCTGCAGACATTTTCACTTCATGGTAAAATTGTATTTCTCACTTCTTTTAAATTTCCTTCTCAAAATATGAGCAGGAAATTCTCATTCCAATTACTTTTTCACATATTCGTCTTCTATTTATTCACAGCTTTTAAACGACATATAACATGTTCTCATTCCGGATGCTATGATTGGTGCTCCCTTTGAAAGTATAAAATTTCCTAAAATTTATAATTCATATTTTAATGCATATCATTTCTCAATTTTATATTTAAAAAAAAAAAGTTTTTGTTATCTTTAGACGAATAATTGTAGATGTCACTACATCAGGGGTAAGACTTTTTTTTATATATTTTAATTCAGTCATCACTCCGAATTTTTTAGCTTTTAAACTTTGCGGAGTAACTTTAATATTATCTAAGTACCCAAAAACTAAATGGCAATGAGTAACTAAATATAAAATGCTGATTACAAAACCTTTGTGTTTGTTTCTCATTTTAATGTATATCATTTATAACTTTTATAAAACAGTGCTCGGTTATCACCGAACGAACGCTATAGATGTAATTTAATCACGAATAAGAAATTAAATTACCTACTTTAGTTTAACTGTAAGCAGGGCTTTGACAAAAGGAAATTAGAATACTAATATTTTTAAATAGTAATTTTAGACTTTATTAATCGTTGATATCCGTTAATATCTATTTAAAAAATTTACTATATAAAATTTATGGTATCCAAATTTCTCTTTGTGGGAACCTTGACTTCAAATTAGGTTAAATGGCTTTAATACTATGTAAAAAAGTGTGAAATACTCATTGCAATACCTTTGTATTTTGCATTTTAATTTATAGCGTTGGTTTCAAACTTTTATAAAAAGATGCTCTGATTGTCATCGGACGAACGACTATAGATGTCACTTCATCATGAAAGTCACTGGGTTTCCAAGTCTTTAATGCACCTCCACATTTATCTCCAGGAAGTGTGGAAATGGGTTCCACAGGTGAATGCTCTCTAACAAAATGAGAGGGAGTAAAACATAAAAAAGAGCTTTTTCTGAAGAAAAAAAAAGAAATCAGAATCGACAGTGCTATTAAAAACTTGTTAATGAAATTAGATTAGTAGACGCTTCAACTGAGGCAGTAATGTCAAACAAAAAAATGTGTCAGAATAAATCGAGAGTAAATGGTTGCCTACACTTGACACGTAATGCTTCCTTGAATGTTTATAAAACACACTGACCTAGTGTTTTATCAATTTCATTGTTTATATTTTTCAATTCGCAGGTTTGTCTATTTCTATAATAGATCTCCTGAAAGAATAGAAATTAAAAGCATGATATAAATTTAAATTAAAAGAAAATAAAAAATTAAGTTGTAGATCAAAAGCACAAAAACATGTCATTTTTCAAAATATAGACCTTCGCCCAACTATTTTTAATAAATGAATATTTTCCTTTTCTCCACATACCTATGAATTTTCTATGTATTTATAGCTGAATACTTAACATATTTACACATATTTCTAACGTTTGAAATTTGTTTGCGAAAAATAAGGTATTAGTGTCATCCTCAATCATTTTCAAATGACTAGTAACTAGCACTTATTTTAAAAAAAAATAAGAAAAAAAATATATATATAAAGATAAAATTTTTGGCTATTGTCTTGAATATTTACTTTCGTACAAGGAAATATGCATTTAAAACTCTATAAGCATAATTACTTATTTTTTCAGAAATATTGTTAATAGTGAAGAAAAGATATGTACTTGGGAAAAGTTCAAACAGCTTTGGCATGGTCATTTGGAGTTGATAACGTTTTCTGCTAAAACGTTTATTCTTTGACTGCTACATCTTCTTCACGCATTCTTAGTTCAATTTTCTGCTCGAGAAAACAACTATTGAATACCTCCATACATAATCTTAGATTGAAGCACCTGTAATATGGACCCTGTCCAGTGTATGGTCAAGCATGGGAGATAAGACAGAACAAACAAAATGTTCTTAATGATACTTTAGCCCCCTTTTTTTTTTTAACTAAATAATTCTGGCCCGCTTCGCTGGTCATAATTACCTGTTTTCATGACGACAATGTAATAAATGAAATGATAAATATTGTGCTCCTTTGTCCCTACTTAGTTCATTGTTAACTTTTTGTTATCGTGTTTTTCACAAGTATTAGCGTGAAATATGTGAAATGTTTGCAACAATATAATTTAAAATGAAAGTCAGTACCCATTAAAAATTGCAGTAAAAACCTCAGTTATGTTAGATTTCATTCTCTAAGATATTTTGTAATTATGAATATGATCAAGTGCACATAGTATATTTCGTCGTAATTTGATTTCACTCTGTGCTTTGGACCAGATTGCAGAAGACAGCAGTTTTCGAAAAATCGATTGCGATTGATGCGTAGTTTTTAAATATTGAATGAGAATGGCACAAATTACATAGAGTATGCAATAACTAGATTTACAATCTTTTTCACTGATTAAATAAAAATAACACATATATATCGTGTTTTGTATGAAGGGTCACAACTGATTACCAAAATTATTGTGACAATAATAATTAATAATATCGGATTAAGCTGCTTGACACATGTGATCGACGAAAAAATATATAAACACAAAATAAGCATTCTTTTAATAGAAAGGTTTATTGAAGCTATTAACACTATTTTATCATACACTAGCCCCCTCCAGCAACCAGTTGGTACGCGATCACTGACAATTCAGGTCATAGCAAACTTTCGCTTGGTGACACCTGCAACACGCTAACACGATGTTGCTTTAGCGAATTCTGACATTTTAAACACTATCATACTGTTCGTGTCCCGTGAAAATTTTGACAATGAAAAATTCCTGCTCATTGATATCCTCTTCCCTTGACAGACATTACGAACCTGTTTACTTCCTGTGAAAAATTTGAAAGAACAAACTCCTGCGTGTGTTGGCGGTGTCAACATAATTGCATTTTGCATTAAATAACTGTCCCCCTTGTTATCTAAAGTAAAAATATTATTAGTAAAAGTAAATATTTATTATCGCTAAAATTTTTATTCTACATATCGTTTAAAAATAAATAGACACAAACTCATATATTTTTTTCTCTTTTGAATATAGCACCAGTTTCACAAAATGCTCTTTCCAATCACATATAAATATATATTGCGCTTAAACCATGAAGTCAACACAGATTTGATAAAAAATTTAAATCAAATATGACTCCAGTTAAAAAAAAAAAAAAAAAAAAAAAACGCTTCTACGTGTTTATTTTGTTTGTGTAAATGTGTCAATCATGGGCTCATAATAGTGTCAGATCTAAAAAAAAAAAAATCCCGTTTTGAAATGGGTTAAAGTTTTTCATTGCTATGTATTTCTAAATATATAATATATGCCTTAAATCAACATGCCTTATGGTGTACATATTGAATTATGAGATGCACTAGTATTGCTGTTGGAAAGAACACATTTTCTCACATTGTGAAAAGCATACTTAATCCAAAAATCATATTTTCTTTAGTTGTGCCACAATTGCAGACTTTGAGCGATGTATTACCTCTTAATCATGAAATCCTTTTCATTCGATTTCGGAAAATATAACTAAAAAAAAGGAAGTTTGTACACAACCATGTCTTATACAAATACACCTGTATAAAACTTTTTGTGTGCATCTAAGTCATACATTTCTATGCAAAAACATTATAGCAAACACACTCACATACACACGGTAAATTTTGACATTCGTAGAGATATAATATTGATATAAATATTTTATTATTATTAATCAGATTTATATTAATCAAAAGTTTTGATACAATATGTATTTTAATTGAAATTTACAAAAATATGATGACTACGAAGAATTTTACTTTCGCAAATATATGGTTGCAAATATATACAAAAATAAAAAAATAATAATCCGATGTAGCACTGGCAGAACATTTTCGTATCTTATATTTGAATAATTAATAAAAACAGATCACACATTAAGAAATAAAAAACAAATGATCTACTCTAAAAACATTATAATAGTGTTTGAATGAGATTAATGTGGCATATTCAGTCACCGACATAAGGGAAGACACATTTTCAAATCTAGAAGTTTTTGTTGAATATCTAAATATGTTGAATATCTAAATAATGATATTTTCATTTAGAAATACTTCATAAATTCTCTTGAAACTTTGGGGATAAAAAGAACGTGTTGTACTATATATATTCCAATGAAAGTTTTGTCCCGAAGTCTAAAAAGGAATCAATTATAAATTAATCAAAAATATTAAATGTTTTGGATCACTCTGTAAAAAGTAATACTTGAAATGAGTTGTAGATGTAGTATATAATTATGAGCCTTCTTTTAATTAAAGATATAAATTCATATTAGAATTGCACTTACATTAACTGAAATATAAAAGATTCTTTAATAATGTCGACAAATTTTCCTAAGTTTTGTGTCTATAATAAGATAAGTTTTAAAAACCAAAGCAAAATTTCTTTTACAAAACTTTACATACTACATTATACATAACATTCTGCAATTAGAATTTAAAAATATCAATTATCTGACGAAATATGAGCATTTTTACTAAATAATTTTTAACCGCGCATGCGCAACCGCCGACTAGAATTTTTTTTTTTTTTTGCATAATTTTTAATCAAATGTATTGACTAGCTACAAAAAATTCCCAAGCAAACACCGGTTAGATTCAGAAAGATATCATCGATAGAAAAGTTGATTTTTCACGTACTTTCAAAAAGATGCAAAACACTAAGAGTTTCTCCCCCCCCCCCCCCCATTTTCATTTTGATTCGACAAACGCTCTACATTTTCTCAAAAAATGGGAAAGTATTTGCAAACTATCATTTTTACTATAACATATTGTTATAATATTTAGTATCCTTATGTATAGAGAATAATATAGACTAAATATTTTATTCTTTCTAATATTACAATTATTGTACTATGATTTCATTTTAGTTTTTCAATTTCTCGTGGAAAAATTCTATTTATTCTTATAAGTTCATTAATTTGAATATTAATTTAATATTCTTGTAGTTATCTTTATAAAATTCTAAAGATTTCATTACCAAAATGTTTTAGTAAAAATAATTGTTTTGAAATATTTCTTCCTTTTTTTTTTTTTTTTTTTGTGTGTGTGTGAAAAAATAGTGTGCCTTCATGTATGTCCATGACTCTCCGTCGATTCAAAAATGAAAATATTGGTTAAAACCCCTAAGTATTTTCCATCTTTTTGAAAGTATTTGAAAATAAATTTTTCTATCTATCTTTCAGATTTTTAATGATATTTGGTTGGGGATTTTTTTTCAATGTTAGTCTACACATTTCGCTAATAAATTATACAAAATAATATGGTCTACAAGTAAGATTAACATTAAGGTTATATTTATCATGCAAGACGACTTTTTTTTAGATTTCCTAGTCTGTTTGTAAACATCATAAAGCTTGAGACCTTAAACTTCGTGGTCTTCATTTCTTATCCATAATCTAACAACTCGATAAAATGTAAAAGGTAAACTTGAATACAGATTCTGCATTTTGGCTTTAACTTGCTCTTCTCTCTCTTTTTTCTTTTTGCTTCTTTCAGAATTCTTTTTAGTTTCAGTGGACGACAAAATAACTGTCACAAAATCAGAAAAACGTCTAATAACTGACAAGAAGAACAAATTTTTGGCAACTAGTTTTTCTAGTTATTTGTACCCTAAAACCTGCAGATCCGACAAAAAAAAAAAAAAAAAAAAAATCTTAGATTAAAATACCTGTGATAATCCAATATCCTAAAGCTGGAAAGACGAGAAAGCGTTGTTACATATCCTCAATAAAAAACCAGATCACTGCTCTGCTTTTACTGTCGTTCCCTCAAGATATTTTTTTTTTTTTTTTTTAAGATTACGTGTTTTAGGATACAAAGTTTTTTCACAGAGAGTTGACAGATTGGTCTACTTTCTGTAAAAAAACGTAATACATTACATATTCCACTTACGAACGCTTGCTCTTGACCTTGGAAATATCTTGACCTTAAATATTAGCTTCCTGTGTAAAAGAAAGTATAAAATATTAAATTATACTTTTAAAAAGAGCAAAAAAAAATCATGTGTCATGTATCACATAAATTACACGTATACAATGTCATTATGAATTAATATTTAAGTTATAAGTTTTCGCACTTTCAATTAAAAAAAACCCTAACAAATGACATAGTTTTTTTTTTTTTTTTTTTTTCCCTTACTTTCTTCTATACTTAATAAAAGAAAGTATTGAATTCATAAAAATTCACGTTTTGAGAGGTCCAGAACATGATTTGGTTATTTTTAGAAAATGTCTGTGTGTGCGTGTGATAAGAATTTTGTTCCAACCATATCTCAGGAACTACTGTACAGAATTATATGTAAATTTATATGTAGTTGCACCTTGACATAAATTAGTGCTTATCAATTTTTTATAAAAATCGTCTAACAAGAGGCGATGCCACCCCGCTTCTAATAAATTTTTAACATGGCAGTATAGGGCAAAATTTCTTATAAATGTATACAACGAGAATTATTTTTAACAAATCATTGTGAAATTAATATATATATATATATATATATATATATATATATATATATATATTAACGGCAATTGTCAAGTAGACGTAACGGCAATAGTCAAGTAGAAATTTTTTTTATACACATAGGAACATTTCCTCTCCTGGGAGATAATTTTCGATATGGGTATCTTTCAAAAGAACTCGTCAATACCTTTAAAACGAATGGTATTGACCACTAGTCTGCTATAATTTAAAACAAAGTCATCGATTTTTTTTCCTTAATGAAAAAGCGGAAAAAATTAGCATTTTTTAAAGATATCGTTAGGTAGAATAGTCCAACGTTATTCTAGCTATCCTTTTTTCACACTTTCCATCAAGGAAGCTATACAAAATTAATAATTTCATTTCAGTTCTAATAAATAGAATAATGTATATGCAAAATGACACACTAATAAATTTAACTTAACATTTATTATTATTATCTATATGTCTATATATTAATAGGCAAGCATAAAATTTGTAGTCCCTTTTTAACATATTAATTATGGGAGTAGAGGGTTGAAAATGGTATCATTCGAAAGGTATGGTTAGCCGGAAGGTGCGAATACAAATATTATTTTCTTACGATGTCAGGAAGGTATTTAAAAAAACATTTATTTTTTATGCATTTTCCCCATTTTTCCCTTTTATACACGTAATCCTTTACATTAAAAAATACCTAAAAGTAGAAAATTGTTAAATCTGGCAATTTCATAAAGCTCAAATAAAACCATAGACACAGTAATTTGTATAGCATCCTTATACGCAAGCGAAGTGATGACGTCACTGGCCGTCCGTGGAACCACAAAAAAGATTTCCTAAGGATTTGATTTATGAGAAATCATTGTTTTGCTTTCTAATTTATTTATGATCTAATTTCTTTCTTTTTTGTTTTATGATTTATGTCAGCTGTAATTTAAAGAGATATTAGCCGTACGATAAATTTCATGTTTGTGTATTAAAATGTAAATAATATATATTATTTAATTTTTGAAACTTCAAATGTTCTTTGTTATTTGTCTTTTGGCAACAAAAAGTGACTTTGTTTATTTATTTCAACGAGATATATAAATTAGAGTGCTGATTCAATGGATGAAGGATTAGCTTACCGTGGTTCAAGATGAATCACGTGACATGCTCGAATAGGTTGCTGTGTTTGGCCCTTTATCGCTATTTTGGCATTTAAAATATCAGTTCAACAAATTATCATTATTATTAGGTAACATGACAGTCCTATGACCGAAATAAATTGTTTTTAAAATAATTTTACACATATTTCACATTTTAGTAAATAATAAAATACCTTTTTTTTCATCGTTTCCCAACAAAGTTTAAAAGTGTTTATAAAAGAAAATTTAAACTTTTAAAGAGCTAAATTTAACAACAAATAATAATTTTTCAACTATTTGTAAGCATTTTGTCGGTTAAAGTTCAACTACACGAAATAAAAAAGAAGTAAAATCAAAATCAAAATGGTTTAGAACAAAAGAATATTAAACTACGTAAAGTAAACAAAAACATTGAAACCGTTGCCATAGAAATACTGAAAATGAGCTGTTACCACCGAATACGCATGTGCAAGGAAAGCATGTCACATGACTCATCTTGGACCTTCTCAAGGGTTACCATTTATCACTCTACTTTATATATCTCGTTGATTTATTTAAATATTTGGTTCTTTTATCGTTTGACTGACAAAAAATTGTCTATTAAATGCTCATTCAAATCCAAATGTTCTTTGTTATTTGTCTTTAGGCAACAAAAAGTGAGTTTATTTATTTATTTAAATATTTGGTTCTTTTGTCGTTTGACTGACAAAAACTTGACTATTAAAATGCCTAAACGATAACCTTGAAAGGGTTGGTATTTTATTGAAAGAACCCAGTTTTTACACACGGTCAATTTTATGTTGCAGCAAGTCGGGTCCGTTCTTTCAATAGCTTAAAATTTTATATTTCAGATCAGAACACAGTGGGCAAGGTCATTTAGCTAATGATGAAAGAGTATTTACAAAGAACATTGTTTACAGAGAAATTTTAAATTTCTAAATTTATTTATTTAGTGCTAACTTAAAAGAATTCTAAGATTTGAATAAATTTGTGGTCGAATTTCGACCACTGGGCGATACTAGTTATTATTATTATTATTATTATTATTATTAAGTACATTAAATTATTTCTGGCATTCAAAAGGTATGGTTAATTAAAACACCCCTAACGAAAAATACCATATTAAAACGGTTAAATTTAATACTATTAATTAATTCGTGTGATTCTATATGAAAATTATAAACATAGGGGAAGCCTACGGTGTTATTTGACATAGATTTTGATTTTTTTTTTTTTTTTTTTTTTCACATTACTTAGAGAAATTCTAATGAATGCACAGAAATAAGCTTAACTCTTTGGCTACAAAGTTATGTATAACCCATCAATTAAATACGGGTTTAAGCAAACTAAAAAACACTTTTCCTAGGAGTTTGCAACAATGCCAACTATCCCCGGTTGCAGGGCTAGTTGGCATACCGTAGAGGCAATTTAGCATAACGTGATATGGATTCGGATACTAAGGCAGTAAGTAGCAATTTTTGAGGAAAAACATTTTATTTTTTCGAAGCATCCTGTTTTAATGATATATGGCTAAACGTTTAAAAAAATAAGGAATTAACGAAGAAAAATAAATTCTGCTTATTGATATAGGTATCTATAGTTATTCAAACAGAATTAGCTCAACATTTGAAATCAATTACGAATGTAAGAGTTGCGTGCTCATTTATTTGAACAGGTGAGTACTATTTTTTGCACAATTTTACTTTGGTCGTACAAAATTGATTCATTCTCATTTGGCTATCTTCATTTTTTCCTCTTTTTGACTATAGTGGACATGAAAATACCATTGTCATCAGTTTCTTCAATTGTCCTAAGGTACTAACGGGATTGATATTTGACTAAAATTCATTTAATTTATTCAGGGTGGTAAGGATGCCCTTGATTTCATGGTGGATTTGTTGTTGGTCTTGTTTTAACTGACATTTTTGAGCTTCTCCGGTGTTTGTAGAAATCTCCGAATGAAAATCCTCTCCCATCATCTTGGCAGGAGACTGAGGATAACTCTTCATCTGGGAGAGGTTCTTCAGCCTTTAAACTATCATTGAAATATGTTACGCTATGCTATAGTTATGTTTTAACTCTATAGCATAGCTACATAGCTATACCAGCTGATCCCATACCTAACTATGCCAACTAGCCCCACAGGGAAACGAAACATAAGATTAATACCACAGAATCCAAAAGACTATGATACAACAAAAGACATGATACTCCGGTTAACAACTCTTTAGAAAACCTCCATTAGCAGCACCTCAATTTGATCTATGGATTCACCAGAGCAAAAAAAAAAAAAAAAAAAAAAAAAGAAAGAAATGAACGATGAAAAAATTTACTCACCAGTCAGAAAAATGATGAAACAGATTTTTCCTGCATGACGCTTCCAAACAGACTAAATTTACGGCGGATGATGATTCAATGCATACACACTCCACTAGTAAAATAGCAGAGTTCTACCTCCACTGCAGGGGCATAGCAATTCAAAAATCATGGAGAAGCACAAAAAATTCCATTTAAAAATAATTCAAAATCATTCTCAAAAATAAAATCAATTAAAAATTAAATGTTAATTAATCACTAATTATTACTACTAATTACAAAATATTTCTTATTATGAACATTTATAAGTCTTTAGTTTTGGTTTTTAAATTCTGATTCTTTCATTTAGCTTAAAAAGGAAATTTTGCAATAACCAATAGGGGGAGGGGGAGGGGGGGCTTGAGCTCCCCTTTCCTATACGCTTCTGCTCTACTGTGGCAGGAGACAGAAGCCGAGTGCCAAATAGCCCCTTATTCCATCTGAACCCGATCTCCCCTACTAAAATAATTACTTTGCAAAAATAGAACTGAACATCCTTTAAAGAAAAGTTTTAAGTTCTTTTTGCATCCATTTTCTCAAATTTCATAATTCACTACCTTTGCTCTCTTTTATGACTAAATCGTGATTTATATCTGAACTAGTAAGTTGTGGGTTGTAGTCAGCCCAAGACATTTTCTATATTATCTCATACAAATTCACCGAAAATAAATTATTTATTAAAATTATTTTCCAGACGATTTTTATCTCAGAGACGATTGCAGACGATGGATGCAGACGATTTTTATCTCAGAGAAGTATAACATTAAATGCCGAAAGAAAGTGCCGACATCAGTAGAAATGCGACTTTTTTTCCTAGTGTTCTTTTTTTTCCCGCTAAAACAGAAAATTACATTAAAAAAAAATTTTTTTTTTGTTAAAAATGGAAAAAAAAAAGATAACTTTATTTTAATTTATTACATATCTGTGGTTCAATCGCTTGTTTTAAAGGTAATGGTGAGTTCTTTTGAAAGATACCCATATCAAAACTTTACATTCTCATCGCACTCAAATTTTCCCTAGTTTACTACTACTATTATCGATAATTTATATTAATTTTACAATAGTTCGTTTAAAATAGCTCTCATTATGTACATTTTTACGAAATTTTGTCCTATACTGCCATATTAAAAACTAAGAAAAAATGGGATAACAGCGCCTCCGGTTAAACGATTAATCCCCAAATGTAATCAGCCCCAGTTTAGGTCAAGGTCCAACTAAATACCAAGTTAGGTTAAATTTCGTTTGTTCGTTCGTGATATACAACTTCCACAAAATTTGTGATACACACACACAGACAGACATATTTTAAATAGTCAAATCGTGTTCAGGGCATTCCAAAACGTCAAAAACCAGATTTTGATTTTCCAAAACTTTCTTAAAATTTATATAAAAGAAAGTAAAAAAGAATATCTGTCTGCTATATGTAGGGGGAGACTCGTGTACCTAGGGCCATCATGTACCTAGGGCCACCCCACTTTATTTGAATAATATTTAATTTTAAGTTTTAATACTCAAACGGGCGAGTAACAACACCAATTGCTATTTTTACAACTACTTTGGAACATTTGAGGAGAAGGTTTTGGCAAGTTACATGTAGAAAACGAATTTACATGGTTTGAAGTAAAATTTTGCAGCTCATCTCTTTTGCTATTTTACAAAGGCAAGTCAAATATTTTTCTTTCATTTTTAGTGTGTAATGTTGCTTGCTATATTGAGTAATAAATGAGATATTTAATTAGTCCTCTCTGCATGTGGATATTTTAGTGGAAGGCATTTTGAATGATGTTACCAAAACTTGTACCTAGGGCCACATAGCTGCCTTGTACCTAGGGCCAGTGTGTTTGGACCTTTTAACACTTTCGCGACCGCATGTTTTTGTCTTTTTAACAGTAAGTTCCGCCTGTGGGCGTTTTTCTCATAAGTTACAATTTTTCAAAACAAAATTTTCCGTATTCACATTTATATTACAAATGGATATGCATTATAATCATACTCTCTCTAATCAAAGTATTTGCATCCATAGTATACTAGTTGTACAAATATGAATATTGTGTATATTTTTTAGAAACAAATAATATACAAATTGCAAAAGAAATGCCCACTGGTGGAGTTTCATATTTTCAAATGACATGAATCTACGTCAGCGATCACAAAAGTGTTAAGAAACACAGTATATCCTATAGTAATTGGATGCTGGAAAACCTTGGTAAACCAATCACTATATATGACGTTGCTGAAAGTGTTGGCTTATCCGCCTGTAAGCATTCTATCAGGCTTTCGTGTATCCGGCATATGGCCAATGAATCAAAATACATTCACTGAGGATGAATATTTAAGTTCAAATGTGACTGAAAGACAAAATCCCTACATAAAAAAAAACAAAATCCAGGAAGAAAGTGAACCAACAATGATAGAACTGGATGTCTCTGTTTAGTGTCCTGTTGAAATTTCGAAACCTTCAACATCTAACAACTTTAAGTGTGTCATGCTTTAACAGGTACGAACCTAAGCAAAATCTTTACCTAAAGGAAAACGTCCCACATCAAAACTAGTATGTTGTGGCCACCACAAGACTTTCTTCTATATTTTCCTATATACATATTCAATCAGTAACAATATTAAAAAAAAAAAAAAAAAAAAAAAATTACTATTTTTTTCTAATTTTTTTTTTGTTAAAAGTAATGCATATTCAACCAGTAACAATATTAAAAAAAAAAAAAAAAAAAAATTTTTTTTTTTTTTTTTAATGTTAAAAGTAAAAAAAATCGATAACTTTGTTTTAAATTATCACAGATTTATAGTTCAACCATTCGTTTTAAAGCTATTGACGAGATCATTCGAAAGATACCCATCTTGAAAATTTACCCCCCCGGGGGGGTACTTCCCCCCCAGGGTGGGGAACCGGTGCCCCCACATGCACAAAATTTTTTTCGTAGTTAACTACTACTATTATCAATAATTGATATTAATTTCACAATCACAAGTTTAAAATAACGCTCATTATGTACATTTATACGAAATTTTGTCCTATATTGCCATGTTAAAAATTTAGAAAAAATGCGATCACAGCGCCACCTGTTGAGCTATTGATCCCTAAATGTAATCAGGACCAGTTTATGTCGGGGACCAACTAAATACCAAGTTTGGTTAAGTTTCTTTAAAAAAAAAAAAAATACGATTTTTTTTTCTAAGTTTTTTTTTTTTGTTAAAAGTAAAAAAATCGATAACTTTGTTTCAAATTGTCACAGGTTTATAGTTCAACCATTCGTTTTAAAGGTATTGACGAGATCTTTCGAAAGATACCCATCTTGAAAATTTACCCCCCCGGGGGGTAATTCCCCCCCCAGGGGGGGAACCGGTGCCCCCACATGCACAAAATTTTTTTCGTAGTTAACTACTACTATTATCAATAATTCATATTAATTTTACAATCACAAGTTTAAAATAACGCTCACTATGTACATTTATACGAAATTTTGTCCTATGCTGCCATGTTAAAAGTTTACATAAAATGCGATGACAGCGCCATCTGCCGGGCGATTGATCCCAAAATCTAATCAGACCCTTTCCATGTCAGGGTCCAACTATACACCAAGTTTGGTTCAATTTCATTCATCGGTTCGTGAGATACGGTGTGACATACGAAATTTTGCGATCACAGCGCCACCTGCTGGACGATTGATCCCCAAATCTAATCAGCACCATGCCCCGTCAGGTTCCAACTATATACCAAGTTTGGTTGAATTTCATTCATTAGTTCGTGAGATACGGTGAAAAATACGAAAATTTGTCCTATACTGCCATGTTAAAAATTTACATAAAATGCGATCACAGCGCCACCTGATGGGCTATTGATCCCAAAATCTAATCAGCACAATGCCCCGCCAGGGTCCAACTATATACCAAGTTTGGTTGAATTTCATTCATTGGTTCGTGAGATATGGTGAAAACACTAAACCACAGACAGACAGACAGACAGACAGACAGACATTTTTTAAAAACTATCAATTCGTGTTCAGGACATCCCAAAACGTGTAGATCCGTCAAAAAACGGAGGTCGAAAATTTTCGCGAATCCAATACTTTCTCTATATTACATATAGAAGAAAGTAAAAAAGATGTGACCGAAAACCAGAGAGATATAGAAATCCAAGAGACACTCCAGAAAAAAAAAAAAGATATTGAAGAAAGAAAACGATCTGTTAGAATATCCCAAAGAGAAAAAAAGAATGAAAAAATTCGTGTTTTAAATCAAGACAACAATATGATAACTATTATATGATAAATAAATATATTACTTGATATCGTTTTTTTTTTTTTTATATATATATATAAAATATATGTTTATATGCTTATTTTCTATTCATTAGAAAGTGAAATATAAACTTGAGAGAATGGCCCTAGGTACAATGAGGTCTGGCCCCAGGTACAATGAGGTCTGGCCCCAGGTACAATGAGGGTGTTGTACCTAGGGCCACGAGTGAAGTTTTTTTAAAAACATTCTATTTGTCGGAATTTATCATTTTAGGTATTTATATTAATCGCAATTGGAAGTATTTAATCCTAAAGATATGCACATATCAGTTTGATAATTTTAAATAGGTCAAGGGCTTTGTGTTTGGGCATTGAAAAAAAGCGGCCCTAGGTACACGGGTCTCCCCTATCTGTCACCGTCTCAGGAACAACACGACGTTGTTTACATACCTTGCTATTGTATTTGCCTTTTATAAAGATATAATAGTATTTTGGAAATTTTCAAAGTTTTTTTTTTATTTATTTATTAACGCTTTCGATATCTTTTATTGTATAATACTTAATTTCTATATGTGTAATCCTTTATTGATTAATTCAGACTCCCTACGTGGTGTTTAATCATTATAATGAATTATTATTATTATATACATATACATTTAACTATTTGTATATGACTGTACTGGACTATTAAAGTGACTATACTGATATTCGAGCCTGGATCTCCTGGTATAACGCGTCAGGGCTTCACCGACTGTTCATAAATCGAGCTACTTTTCATTACAGTTAAATTTATTTGGTTTGTCCGTTAAAAATAAGCCTCTCTAATGTTAGAGAGGTTCTGCTCTCAAAACCGATAGATGGGATGTGCCGGATTTGATCCCAAGTCACACTCATCGCCCTACATGTTCAAAGTTTTTCATGGTTTTCTACAAAGCTCCCATAAATAAGAGCTGGGATCCCTTAGAAAAACTGACACGAAAGTAATTCTAGAACTAGGGCACTTACACCGACTTTAACACTTCCATCAAAAATATGTGCAATGCATGTGGTAGAAGTTATACATAAAATTACATACCGATATGAATAAAAGCTTTGTAAGCAAATACCATAAATTGTAAAGACTCGTAACAATCGTTACGGATAAAAACAATGGAACGACTTTCTTTGATGTGAAAAGAATAGACACGAGTGTACCATGAAAGCGGCAATATACAAAACAAATTAAACAGAAAATCTACTAATTAAAAAAAAAATCAAAAAAGAAGAAGAATACAAAGAATAAAATAAGAAAATTCAGTAAGAATGGGATTTTAAAAAAAAAATAATTAATTTTACTGAAGGGTTTGAAAAACATTTTAAGATATCGAAAATTTTCAGAGATTTGAAAAGAAATGAAGCAATAAAAAGGTAGAGCAACAAAAAAAAGATAATTATCATTCAGATAAGACACTCACTTAAATGACAGATGCCTGATAAAAAACGATTATTGCAAGTTTTTTGCAAGTTATGACACTTGCTTTTTTTCTAATCTTTTAAATCCATTTTCTGCGCATTTTTGGTACGTATTACAGGGTGTTTTAAATAAGATCCTCCAACTTTGAAATGACAGAAACAGTGACACACAGAAAGGTGAAACATGTGGTACGTTGGATATGCAAGTCTAGAATTTTAAATACACCATCTCCTTATATTATCTATCTCCTTATATTATTAAAATCTGTGCGCATCTGTCTGTCTTGTCTTTCTGTCTGTCTGTCTGTCTGTGAGAAATGCCTTGTGACCGCTAAAGCTCCGGCGCTAATGGTCGCAGCGCCTCGAAATCGGTGTCGACAGACGCAGAATTTCTTCATCTCGACCTCACGATAATTCGCTAAGCGATGCGACCCTAATTAGCGGAGATATTAATTAAAACGTCGATCCATGTCTACCGAAAAATGACCCAGAATTCATGATTAAATGCTTAAAAACCGACATTTTTACGGAAAAAGTGGAAAATCAATTAGTAATATCAGTCGTATCGTTACAAATAAGGTATCAATTGAAAGGTCCGATTTTTCTGAATCGGACGGTTTAAATAGCTTATCGATAGGACAATTAGATTTTTTAAAATTAACTAAAGTATGAAAAAAAAGTGGCAACAAATCACAAGAGTTTTATTAATTTCGCAGACTAGCGAGCTTCTAGACGTATTTCGGTTACCATGGCGCCGGGCGAAAGAATAAATAGATTTTACTTCCTGCTTTACTGAGTTTGTACTGGAAATAAAAATTGCAAATTTCAAAATGCTTCAATTTTCTTCAAAATTATTTCAAACTTGCTACACACTTTTAACATCACAGGACGAAGTTGCAGTTCAAATTTCATCGGGTTTCGAGAATAAATAAAAAAAGGAACAATTTAATTGCAAATTAAATTTTATTATAATACACGTATTTCAAATTCTAACTATCATTAAATTATTTTTAATACATAATTCGAAAGATAATTTAAAGTACTTTTATATTATCGAAAGTGGGATTCAAGATTTCGCTTCATTTACACGTTTTGAGGTCTCCTGAATCGGTTTTCTTTTGTATCTCAGCTACTAATTAAAATAATTTCATAAGTAATACATCATTAGATAGTTTTGTTGATTTGGAATCGAACAGTAGATTACAGAAATTTCTACCGCCAGGTGACGCTGTAATATTTAAAAATTTCAATATTTCAATTTCTAATTATGATTAAATTATTTTTAATACATCATTCGAAAGATATTTTAAAGTTCTTTTATATTATCTAAAGTTTTAACCAGATTTGCACGTTTTGAGGTGTCCTGATTATGTTTTCTTTTGCATCTCAGCTAATTCAGTTAGACCGTTCAAAATTGGTATATGTAGGTTAATTAGGAAGGCCTGAAAGGGTGGGGAAGATATAGGAGTGCACCGCGCGCACGAGACGGCGCTGCCGAAGGCAGTGGGGACCCGGGCTGAATTTTTACCCAATCAGAAATGATTTTTTTTTTAAATTTCTTTTCTTAACACTAAAAGTTACTGTTAGTGATTCATTAATTTTAGTGATTCATATGAAAGTACTGACCCGCTAGCGGGCGAAGCTCGCTAGTTAAAATCTCCTTATATTATTAAAATCTGTGCGCATCTGTCTGTCTGTCTGTCTGTCTGCCTGTCTGTGAGAAATGCCTTGTGACCGCTAAAGCTCCGGCGCTAATGGTTGCAGCGCCTCGAAACCGGTGTCGACAGACGCAGAATTTCTTCATCTCGACATCGCAATAATTCGCTAAGCGATGCGACCCTAATTAGCGGAGATATTAATTAAAACGTCGACCCATGTCTACCGAAAAATGACCCAGAATTCATGATTAAATGCTTAAAAAGCGACATTTTTATGGAAAAAGTGGAAAATAAATTAGAAATATCAGTCGTATCGTTACAAATAAGGTATCAAATGAAATATCCGATTTTTCTGAATCCGACGGTTTAAATAGCTTATCGATAGGACAATTAGATTTTTTTTAAATTAACTAAAGTATGAAAAAAAGGTGGCAACAAATCACAAGAGTTTTATTAATTTCGCAGACTAACGAGCTTCTAGACGTATTTCGGTTACCATGGCGCCGGGTGAAAGAATAAATAGATTTTACTTCCTGTTTACTGATTTTGTACTGGAAATAAAAATTGCAAAATTCAAAATGCTTCAATTTTCTTCAAAATTATTTCAAACTTGCTACACACTTTTAATATCACAAGACGAAGTTGCAGTTCAAATATCATCGGGTTTCGAGAATAAATAAAAAATGTACAATTTAATTGCAAATTAAATTTTATTCTAATACGCGTATTTCAAATTCTAACTATGATTAAATTATTTTTAATGCATCATTCGAAAGATATTTTAAAGTACTTTTATATTATCGAAAGTGGGATACAAGATTTCGCTTCATTTACACGTTTTGAGGTCTCCTGAATCGGTTTTCTTTTGTATTTCAGCTACTAATTAAAATAATTTCATAAGTAATACATCATTAGATAGCTTTGTTGATTTGGAATCGAATAGTAGATTACAGAAATTTCTACCGCCAGATGGCGCTGTAATATTTCAAGATTTCAATATTTCAATTTCTAATTAAATTATTTTTAATACATCATTCGAAAGATATTTTAAAGTTCTTTTATATTATCGAAAGTTTTAACCAGATTTGCACGTTTTGAGGTGTCCTGATTAGGTTTTCTTTTGCATCTCAGCTAATTCAGTTAGACCGTTCAAAATTGGTATATGTAAGTTAATTAGGAAGGGCTGAAAGGGTGGGGAGGATATAGGCGTGCACCGCGCGCACGGGACAGCGCTGCCGAAGGCAGTGGGAACCCGGTCCGACTTTTTAACCGATGAGAAATGATTTTTTTTTTCATTTTCTTTCTTAAGAATAAAAATTTGATTTGAGAAGGAATATGTGCGCGTAGCGCGCGTATAACTTCACACGTGCGCGTGCAGCACGCATGGGTCTGCGCTGCCGAAGGCAGTGGGGACATGGTGTGAGTTTCTACCCGATCAGAAATGATTTTTTTTAGGGGTCACGAAGGGTCAGGGAAGGAATACGCGCGCGCAGCGCGTGTATTCCTTAACTTGAGCGGGCGCAGCGCGCACGGGACCTCGCTGCTGTAGGCAGTGAGGACCCGGTCCGACTTTGTACCCGATGAGAAATGATTTTTTTAATTTTCTTTTCTTAAGAATAAAGATTTGATTTGAGAAGGAATATGTGAGCGCAGCGCACGTATACCCTCACACGTGCGCGCGCAGCGCGCATGGGTCTGCGCTGCCGAAGGCAGTGGGGACCCGGTGTGAGTTTTTACCGGATCAGAAATTATTATTTTTTTGAGGGGGGCACGAAGGGTCAGGGAAGGAATACGCGCGCGCAGCGCCGCCGAAGGCAGTGGGGAACCGGGCCGACTTTTTACCCAATCAGAAATCTGCATCTATATAAAAATTACGTGTCACGATGTTTGTCCGCGATAAACTCCTAAACTAAGGAACCGATTTTAATGAAATTTTGCGCACTGTGTGCAGTTTGATCCAACTTGAGAGATAGGATAGTTTTTATCTCAATTTATTGTCACAATATTGTTTTATTGCAATTATTTGTTAATTATAGACGTTTGTTACAGTTGCTCCAAAATATCTGTGAGTTCCATAAGTTTAATTGTTGCAAAAAAGAAAAAATACGAGTTCATTTTCTTTCGACATAAAAGTAAATACATTTAATCAAACGTGAACGTTAAAAAATTATAAAAAGTTAAATTATACATCTCACGAAAATTGACGTCATAATCAATTTAAATATTTTATTCGCATTGATAAAGTATGTAGTTATACACAAGCGAAGTGTGACGTCACTGACCGTCTGTGAAATCCAGAAAAAGATTTCTTATGTTAATCGCCCATTGTATTTTTTGTAAATAATTATTAAAAAACGAGGAAAATTATTTCCGGATTTTAATCCCCATATTTTTGTATAGATATGTATTATTTATCATGCGCATACGTTAGATTGAGTTATTTTGCTTTCAAATTGACAAAATTTTAATTTTAATTTTCAAAGCTCTGTCGTCCTTGGAGTTTTTCGTATTTGGCGATCAAAAACGTAACACGAAAATATACAAGCTAGATGTATATTTTCGTAATATGAATTGTGCGAAATATTGTTTCATATTATTCATTACTCTCTTAATATAAGTTGTTAAAATAACCATGATTTTTGAAAGGAATTAAATGTGTGCGCCAGATAATTTGGCGATATTTTTTTTTCCTCCAAGAATGATAGATATGAAATTTATTCCGCTGCAACATGTTACTATCTTATATCAGATACATTATGTATTTGCTACAATTTATTTCACGTGACACGTGTGTTAAAAATTTATTTACGACATAACCTTGCTTTTTCAATTTTTGTTGCATTATTTTAATCTGTATCACTTCGTTTTCTTTAAGAAATTTGTGATCTATACATAACGTTCTAAATAAAAAGTAACCATTTCAATATTTTAAAACTTATTTAAAAGTCTGTTTTATTTAACATTAAATTTTAAAACTTAATTTAAAACTTATTTAAAAGTCTGGAAGAGTTTAAGTCTGTTTATTTGTTTTGTAAGGCTAATCTATATGATCGATGGTCGAAACTTTAATTAATTATTTCTCTTATTTCTCTTTACTTTTTCTTTAATAACTTACGAATTTATCGTTCCTGATTAAATTTGTGATTTATATATGTATTTTGCATTAAATTTTGACTCATATTTATTGCTGAAAATGCGTTCTTAAAATCTTGCAATTTTCTTATCTTAATCCTCAATGCTTTCCTTCTTGATTAATTTGAATTTACTATTAAAATTTTAACATACTCAGAATCTTTTCACCACTTCGTTAAAATATATTAATCTTTTCAGTAATATATTAATCAGTCTATCCCCACAACGATATTTGGCGATTTTTTGTTGGCGATTATGGCTAAATCATAAATCTATAAATCATAAATAATAAATGATAAATGATAATCTAAATCATAAATCAAAAACATAAAATAATAAATCTAAAATAAACAACATATAGGCTGCCATATTATATCACAAACAGTCCAGAGCGACATCGTTATCGTTCAAAACGGCGCCAAAGAAAAATCGCCAAATTCAGCTGTGGGGATATACTGAAGTTATAATTATCCGAATATAATTACTGAAGTTATATTATAAGTTATAGTTGTGGGTAACAACTATAGTATTTCCCCACAACTGGATTTGGCGAGTATGGCTAAATCATAAATCTAAAAATAATAAATGATAAAATCATAAGTTAAATCATAAATCTAAAATAAAAGCATGCAGGTTACCATATTTTATTGCAAAGAATCCAGAACGACTTCGTTATCGTTCAAAAAGGCGCCAAAAAAAATCGCCAAATCCAGTTGTGGGGAAATACTATATACCTTATCAAATTATCAACGCATTACTTAGCCGCAGCACCGCGTGGCCGGGTCTGCTAGTGATATATATATATATTTTTTTTTTTTTTTAATTTCTTTTCTTAACACTAAAAGTTACTGTTAATGATTCATTAATTTTAGTGATTCGTTTGAAAATACTGACCCGCTAGCGGGCGAAGCTCGCTAGTTTTGCAAAATTAGTTGTATGATTCGCTAATAAATGGTGCTGTAAACACACTCCACTGTAAATAATGCACAGAAGTGCAGAATGCTCCATATTTCACCCATTACACTGCCGAAACGTGACAGAAATTCGTATTAGAGTAGTTTGTATAAGAAATTTGATGAAATTAGATTTTACAAATAATGCTCACAGCAGTAAAGTTACCACAGAACGATGCTTTTAGAGAATTCCGCTAATGAAAAAAAAGTGAATATGGGCGTGCACAAGGATCTTTCCATTTGAATGACGCTGTTTACTGTAAGAATGCTCAAACTTTAGAATAAATCGAACAGTTTATCTGATTTCAGTAAAGGTACTACAAAAGGAGGCTTCATGCTTCACTCTACGTTTACCATGTTATTGCTGCTCACGGTGAACATATCAAATGTATTGTAATGTGATTTCATTCATATTACGAAAAACATTTTCGCTCACAATTTAAAGAACGGCAGGACATTGAACAAATATGGTGGACGTCCGTTCAAAAACCACTCGATCGCCATAGAACGTAATTTATTTTTATCAGCGTCTGACCCTTTGCTTTTAATAAAAATCTCAATAAAATACTTTTTTTTATCTTTAGAAAGCCTTGCACAGTGAAATTTGAAAATTTGAAAAGCGTGATGGTATCGCACGTAACGGATTGAACGACATGACGGATCGGCTGGCGGGTGAATGTACAGTCTCTTATCATGTAGGGTCTCTAGTTGAAGTTAGAGACCCCACATGATAAGAGACTAGACACTGACTCGCCAGCCGATCCGCCATGTTTGTCCAAGCTGTTATATGCGATACCATTACGCTCTGAAAACTTTCAAATGGCATTCTACATAGCATTCTAAAAATAAATAAAATTGTTTTATCGAGATTTTAATAAAAAGAAAGCTGTCAGACGCTGGTAAAATTAAATTATGTTCTACGGTGATCAACTGTTTTTGAACAAACGTCCACCATAATTGTTCAATCTCCAGTCTCATCTTTATTCAGAGTCCCTAGTTGAAGTGAGATTATAGCACCTTCTATTGACGAACTTTGTAACTAATTTTGAAAATCGGTGTATTTAATATTCTATACCTGCTTATCCGACATACCACTTGTTTCTTTTTTCTATCTATCACTGTTTCGAAATTTTGTCATTTCAAAGTTAGGAGGGAGGGAGCTTTTCTGAAACACCCTGTATATGTTAAAGTGTTCAAGTCAATGGGAATGAAGTTTGACTTAATTTTTTAATTTCACGTTTCGAGTTTATAATATGGTTTTTAAAAGTTAGATAAAATTAATTCGATATCCCAAAATGATACTACTTCATTGCCGTTACGTTGGATTTTTGTAGAATGAAGTCTTACATATTACTGTACAGATATTTTATTTTGAAATTAAAAATGTTTGTGGGTTTTAAGAGTATATATATATATATAGCAACAGTCATTTTCTAAAAGCTGATATATCTTTAATAAACATTTTTATTCTCTCATACTCAGGCAGTGAGCGTGAAGTAAACCTGTAAATAATTTGCATGCTTTGATGATTTTGCGCCTATTAATTAACAGAGAGGCAAGATCCTCCATATTTACCAAAGATGCGAACAACAGTTTTTATTTATTGATTTTTTATTTTTTTTACTTCCGTAAAGGATTTTTCGCATAATGTAGTATAACATTCTAGTACAATATAACAAATAAAAGAAAAAAATTAAAAAAGTGAAAGAGTCCGTGTAGTTTTAATTCAGAAAATATACCTACCAATAATAGTTTATGTCTTATCAAGCGTGTTTTTAGAACAACTAGCAGTGTTTTTAAAGGTTCGGAAACTGTATAAAACGAAAAAGATATCACATAACTCGAGGTTTTTTTTTTTTCTCCTTTAATTTAATTCTTGAACGGTTTTTGTAAGCTAGAGTACAAACTCATATAACCAGATTTGTTTACAATATCTTTCTCCTAAATTCTCATTTTTATAAAATTAAAGTTTTTTGCTCACAAATGTTCCCAAAACTTTTTTTTTCTTTTTCTTTCCGGGCATACACTATGTAAGGAAAGCATTTCAGTCATAAAAAAAATTCTATTATGAGATTTTGGTGTATTTATGCGTTTTAAGATCTCCTGAATTCATTTTTACTATTTTTACGGTAATGTATGTATATGCATGTGTATGAATGAACACGCTAGCGTCTAAACGCCTTATTCGTTTGAGGTAAATGTTGGTAGGTATGTTATAGGTCGCCATCGCATTAGCTGCATAGATTTTCCTCAGTTTAGGTTACTTCTTTTACAGGGGCACGAAGAAAAATACTTCAGCATTATTGCCCAAATAGCGCAGTAATATCAGTCCAATATCTGGATTCGTCTGACCGGACAATGTTGCATGGTAAACTTTTTCCAGCCAAATTTTTTTGACCGATATTAGATAGGTCAGACCCTTAGAAAGAATTTCCTTTTACGTTTATAGCATTTATAATGATGCTAAAACTGTTTTATGCCCTCTTTTTTTTTTTTTCAAAAAATAAAAATCAATGTAAATTAAAAACAAAATATTAAATTCTTCAGAAAGTTTAAAATTACTGGTCTAACATTATTCAATGTTGGACAATGTTACACAAATTGATAATTTTTTTATCTACATCGATGGGCAGCAGATATGGGCGATATTTGGCACCAATGAGCTGATTTTGCTCTGCTACTGGGAGCCGATAAACTTAAATTATTTTGTAAATTAGCGTATAAACTCTACATTCAATTAGAATAAAATAGGGAAAGTGCATGATATAAGTCATCGTCTCGAGGACTGTATAGTATTTTTGTGTGTAGAATTTATAGTTTTCTTTTACAGGGCTACAAAATAGAATTCTTATACATTGAGAATTGGACACAAATTCTTAAAGTTCGTTTTAAACGTGTTTAGTTATAACCATCCTGTATAATAAAAATTTAACTTCCCTATAAACAGCATCCTACAGCGTAAATGGTGAACGGGATGCAACGAAATTTGTTATATAGACTATGCACGAGATGCGCTCACGGAATTCCGGAAAAAAAAATTAGTTTCAAAATATCCAACTGAGGGCACCTTTTCCAGAAAAAACATTAAATTTAACACAATAAACGACCAAAACGGAATACAGAAACAATATTAACATTTATTGACTAGTTTCTGATCACCTTGTCATCAAGAACAGATTAGGACGAAATTGCACAAGAGGAGCAGTTGTTAATCGTGTCCAGGACGATGTAGGGAAAGGTGCTCCATGTGACCACCCTCATTCGCCTGAAAAATTTCAAGTCGATGGACAATGCGTTCAACAGCAGATAGTAACTGATGAGTTGTGATGCTTCGCACATGAAGCGTTATGGAGTTCTTTAAGTCATTCAACGTCGCAACACCTCCACGATACACCACACTTTTTCAAAATGATCAGAAACTAGTCAATAAATGTTAATATTGTTTCTGTATTACGTTTTTTGTCGTTTTTTGTGTTAAATTTAATGTTTCTTCGTAAAAGACGCCCTCTAGTGGACATTTTGGAACTGTTTTTTTTTTTTTTTTTTCTCGTGTATAGTCTATGTACCAAATTTCATTGTATTCCGTTCACCCATTTGCACTGTAGGATGCTGTTTATAGGGAAAGTTTAATTATAAACACCCTGTACATAGAGCTGATATATATTACATTGCTTTCCTAATGTTTGATCATTTTGGAAAATGATGTGCATAATACTTATAGCTTTTTTGCATGGAAGTATAAAATTACACATATCACGTCTTATTAGAGTTACAATATATATATATATATATGTATTTTTTTAATTATTAAAATGAGACTAAAACTCATAAGTTTTAGAATTTCGCTGCAGAATGTTCATTACTGAAAATTGCTTCCTTAAAATTTATAATCTTTTCTGGGACTCACAAAAGAATTTGCATACATTACTGTCCATTGTACAAATATTTGAACTTAAAGAGAAATATTCAAAATCTTATTAGACTTCCTTTTTCACTATTTACTGAACTATGAATCAATGATTCAAATTTTTTTAAAATACCTAATAGCTACTAAACGTTCGGAAAATAGAGTAAAGCCACACATTTTTAATTTAATTCCAATCAGTTCATATTCCATCTCATGAAAAATTATGCAAGTTTTTTTTTTTTTTTTTTTTTTTTTTTAACTATCTATAAACAAAAACCAAATAGGATTGCAAAAACGTTAATATTTTCGTGAATGTAGATACTGTTCATATGAAAATGCAAGTAGTTATTGGATATTGGATATAAAATCATTTATGAAAACTGCAAATCATTTCCAATATTGTGTGATCAAGAGTGATTAAAAAAAAATTTCCTTTTAATATTCTATTTGTTGTTAGAAGAGTAAATACGCTCATAACAGGATCTTCATAGGGAAAAAAAACTTCAAGCATGTTGCATGATAAAAGAAAGTATCTTTTAAATAAATGTAAAATCTGAAAATGCAATATTTATAGTATAATTTCAGAAAGGTACAAAAATGTCCTTGGTGGAATGGTCACACAACAAAATAATATTTATTAATTATTTATTTACTTATTATTAATATTTTTTCAAATTTCTGTTTTTGACTCACAAAATAAACTAAATGGCATACGTGGATTCTGCTCAGCTCTCCGCCATATTTATTCTCATAAATTTTTGATACAAGAAATACTATATTTATACAAAAGATATGAATTTGCCGAAAATTCCTTTGCGTCGCAGACTGAAATTTCCCACCTGGTAGACTATCCTTCATCCAATAAGATACATTTACCTTTTCCAAATTCGCTAATTAATTTTATTAGAGTTAATTTCTTTAATTTCCATGCAATTCCACACTATTTCCAGTGCAGTGATCGCCTTAATACCAACTCATGTGAAATATTTCTCTATTCTTCCACCCCCCCCCCCCACCCCACCCAAAAAAAATAAATAAATAAATAAATAAAACTTGATTTTTTAATAACATAGGAAGTTTTCGAATTAGAATATTCACAGTCAATCATAAATGATATTTTAAAGGTAGTATGACATCTTTATGACGAAAATACTCCACATAATGAACATTTAAGCGAATATTTGTCCGATTTTGTCATGTTAAGGAAATCTTAAGTTTCAAAAGCTTAGTTTTCAGATTAAATATTCATATTTTACGTTTATTTATTCCAGTATCATAATATATAAAAAGTGGTTTGATTTCTTAACTATTAAAATATTCGTCATAATGGACGTTAATGCAAAATGTTGCCCTATTCTGCCATGTTAAAATTGTAAATTTCGGTTAACTTACAAAATTTTCAAAAAAAGAATGTTCAGTGGTGTTTCTGCCACCATCATAAATGATAGTTTAAAACTAGTCTGATACTTTTACGATATAAATATTCTTTTAATGCACATTTAAATGAAATTTTAACCTGTTCTCCCCTGTTAAGAAAATCATAAATTTAGAAAAACTTTCGAAATTTCAAATTAGAATGATGAAAATTTTTAGAGTTTTTGTCAGTATCATAAGTGATATTTTAAAGCTGATCCGACCTCTTTAAGATCATTTGTTCTTGAGATAATGTGTACACAGACTAACAAACTAAAACACTAACTGACTAATAAACGAACGAATTAACAAACTGACGAACCTATGGACGAACAACACCACGGAAATTTTGTGTTTTCGGATTACTCATACCTCAAAAGTTTTAAAAGCATAAGAAAAAACAAAGGTCAAACATTTTTATTAATATCTATGTTCCCCATACTATAAGTTCATGATGGGGAACTAATAAAATTAGATAAGATGACTAGTACAATATAGGATGCTGGAAAATTGTTTCTAAGAACTAACAAATCCCCTTAACTTCTTGGGGAAAAAAAGAGTCAAGCTATCTCTCAATTAAAAAAATTCCAATAACAGTATTTATCTTTCAAATTATAAAAAACAATACTATTATTTATGACTCTTGTATTCTAACTACATTAACCCAAAATCCCACTTGGTCAAATTTACCTCATTCATATCTGTAATTCATGTTGCTGGTTAGGCAATCTGTCACAGTAATCAAAATAACTAAAGTACTGCACATATTTCCTTATCCGAATTCCAATAAATAACCAAGCATATTTTCCCTGCGTGATACATCCATTTAGCAATGTCATAAAAGAGGCATATTGTTTACAATTTCTGATCAAGTCCATCTGAAATCGCGGTCATCGAGACAAAAATCAAGGCCAATGTAGCACGATCTCACTGTCAGTGTTAATGGATCATGAACTATGTTTTCATATCATAACCTTCCCATTAACTAATTCAAAATAATTGATTCAAAACAGTTTTGTCCGGAAGGTGGTAACCGGCATCTTTGAAAGCTATCGACTGATCTATGGTCCGTTTTCAAGCTGCTTTGCTTGACTGCTCATCTGACCTCGTTACGAGGAATGAAATTCTATACTATATGGTGATCAATGGCTCTAAACCGATTTATAATTCATACTGAGTGGCAATGAAATTTGATTGTGTTTTCGATTCTATAAGTTTTAAGCTTCATACATAACCTGGTTTCCATCAAGATGATTATCATAACAAATTTCTAATGCTATTATAAGCGGATGTAGGTTAATGGAAATTATGGAAATTTCAAGTAACCCATTGAAAAGAAAGTGAAGAATGTAACGTGTCTGTCCATATCGATAATTTTGTATGTTCAATTCTGATTAGAAGTGATAGATGATAATTAAAGTATTAAAATTAATGAATTATTTTATGCCATAAATTGAAATAAGTTCTCATCAAAAATATTATGTCAACATCAGTGCTTCGGTGTACCGCAACCAATGCTGACCTTCATCGGAAAAAGAGTGGACAGGAAGGAGGGAGGGGGGGGGGATATCTAAAAATTAAAAGAAAGGTTAAAAGGTTTTTAATTTAGAATTTTGCCTCTGAAAATATCCCCATAAAAGAATAAAATAAAGCTAAGAGCAACAGAAAACTAGTCACCTGCGTTGATACGACGAATCATTTCATAAATAAATCTGTATGAGAGAATCTGTATGCCTCCCCCCCCCCCCTTTCAATATTGTACTTACATTTAAAGATAATTAAAAAGCTGTAGTAATTAAATTTAAAAGTTCACTCCAAATTATTCAGAAAAATTTCACCCGCACCATTTCTTAAAACTTATCAATTGATAAAATTTTTCAGATAACTATCTTATATTAACTTCAAAATACATTTGAATTGCCTGAAATTATTTGTTTTTTAATTATTCTGATAAAATACAGACTTATTTAGGGAACCTCAAAAAATGTAACTATACAAAAAACCAACCCTAAATATTTAGTTTAGAAAATAATTTATTTACTATATGGGTATGAGAAATTAATTTTAATTTCTGAGCAGTTTCCTGAACATGGTAAAATATAATAGTAAAACAATTCCACTAATAACATTCAATACAAAAGAATGTTTTTGCTTAATTACTGCCAACCCTGTACATCGGTACACATCACATTGTACACTTTAATATAGTCCTATATTAAAGTATATCCTATATTATAGTCCTATATTAACATATAGCACAACCTGAAATGCATTTACATGAATTTCCAATTATTATCTCACTATAATTTAGCTCTTTTGTGTAGTGCTGTAAAATAACGGTGAATGATATTCATACCATATTCTAAATGAAACAGGCTTTTATGTCTATAAAAAATATATACTCATTTCATTTGGTAGCCTATAGATGTTAAACTTAACTTACTTGCAATTTCTCCCATAGACGTAATGTATTTGAATTCTCCTGGATGTCCCTGTACACGAACCATTTGCTTCATCTCAAGGAAAAGTTTAGTGTGGCACCTCTATACGATACAGATTTAGAATACCCATTTTGTACTTCCTGCTGCTATTTGTTCTTGAGATATGCTGATAACATACACACAGACCAACCGCTAATAACCTGTTTTTCGGATTCAGGGTACCTTAAAACGTGTAACTATAACAAAAACTTAATTTTGAAAATTTGACCCAAAAACAATACTTTTTCTACCATATATATAGGTAATAGAAAGTAAAAAAAAGGGGAGGGCACACATTAAACAAAGTTAAAATCCTAACCTATATAAATCCTAATAAAAAAGAGGAGGTTTAGTTTGTTAGTGACAGTGATATGAAATTGTAAGTTCTATTTATGTTTATAATATTCTAGATTTTTTACGCCAAAGAGTTTTGCATTGCACAGTCATATCAGACCTTAATAGTCAAACTTCAATTACATCTGTAAATAATCTGGCGTGGCACTCACACGACTTTCTCTTCCCTGAAATTCAATACCATAAAGGCAGATTGGACATTAAGGGATAAGATAACGAATACTGTTATATAAACTTTCGTTAAAAACAATTTAAAATAGGCTTTCGAACAGCTTCATTTGACAAATGATTCTGTATGAAGGGGGCTGCTGCCACCCCTCAACCCCCACGTTTTAATATTGTACTTACATTTAAAGAGAATTCAATAGCTGTTATTAAATTTAAATAATCATTTCAAATTATTTAGACAATTTCACCCACACCATTCTTTGAAACTTATAAATTTTCATAAAAATTTTCAAGTAACAACCTTATATTAACTTCAAAATACGACATTGAATTGCGTGAAATTATTTGTTTTTAAGTTATTTTGATAAAAATCCTAGTCAAAGATTAAACGTTAAATGATTTCATGTTAACATGATTTCAATATTCAGGGAACCTCAAAACATATCAATATACAAAACAGCAACACTAAATATTTAGTTTTAAAAATACTTTATTTACCACATGGTTATGAGGAATTAAATTTAATTTCTGAGCAGTTTTCCTGAACATGGTAAAATATTATAGTAAAACACTTTCACTAATTACATTCAATAAAAAACAATGTTTTCGATTAACTTTTGGCAGCCCTGTAAATCTTCTAAAAACTATGCACAAACCACATTGTGCACTTTAATATAATCCTATATTAATAACATATAACACAGCCTGAAATGAACTTCCGTGAATTTCCAAGTATTTTCCCACTATATTCTAGCTTTTTTGTGTAGCCTTGTAAATGAACGATGAATGGTTTTCATACCATATTCTACATGAAACATGCTTTTATGCCTATAAAAAAAAATATATATATATTCATTTCATTTGGTTTAGTGCAGTCTATAGACGTTAAACTCTACTTACCTGCAATTTTCCCCATAGCCGTAATGTATTTAAATTCTCTTGGATGTCCCTGTACGTACACGAACCATTGGCTTAATCTCAACGAAAAGCTTAGTGTAGCATCCCTGTATGATACGCATTTAGAATACAGAGTTTGGTTTTCCTGCTGCTATTTGTTCTTGATATATGCTGATAACATACACACAGACAGACACATACACAGACCATCCGCTAAAAACCTGTTTTTCGGATTCAGGGGTCCTCAAAACGTGTAAATATAAAACAAAAACTCAATTTCGAAAATCTGATCCAAAAGCAATGCTTTCTCTACCATATATATGGGTAAGAGGAAGTAAAAAGGAGCATAGATTATGTTTTATGGGGATATAAACATAAAATCAAGATAAGTAAACTTAAATCAGTGTTACTCTGTACCTAATCATTCGACTCACTGACTACGAATTAAAAACAAGTATATTTTTATAGTTCCTTTATATGTTTCAGATAAATTAGTGTATCAAGTATTATAAAATTTCAATTAAAACTAATTTTACTCACTTTAAATTTATGGAAGTACTGTGAGTGAGGTGATGGGAACATCGCTAATCCGTTAAACTAACAAAGGTAGGTGGATAGTCTATTAAGATGAATGTTTAGTCATCTAGGGTTAATAAGGACTTTTTTTTATCCTTAAGAATGTTTTGTTACATAAAGCAAATTTCGGGAATAAGTCAAAGGTTCTTTACGTATGACGATTCATATCATTGATTATTTTTATAATTTTTTTTCTTCGATCAACCATAAAAACAAAATTGTATATAACTTTTAAGATATTTTAATAATTATTATTTCGCATAAGAGGGGAATTTTTTTTTTTTTTTTTTTTTTTAATTAAAAATGTTAAAGTTATCTGGTGAGGCATTCACACTACTTTCTCTTAAGAAGAAAAAAAGAATGGAAATTTCTCTTTTAGAAGAAATTTTCATTTACATCATTATTGTAAACCTTGATGCACAGGTGAAAACGTTTGCATTGATAGTTTTACTGGACATGATATAATTTACCAAACCGCTTCCATCAATTATATACAACAATATATTATTTATATTATTCGACTACTTTTGAGTAGCTCTGAATACTGTCCAAAAATTGTATATGCAAGATATAATAAATTCAAATTTAACAGTAAAATAATAAAAAAAAAAAAAAAAAACTGCATAATGCAATTTTAAATGCACTGAACATTTTCGAACCATAGCTCTTATCTATCCTAAATCTGTTTGTGCCTATAAACGAATGATGGTTGCTTTTTATACCATAAATTACACACAGAGAACATCCCTATATGATAAACAATATATTGATTCATAGACCTATTTTCGAAGCTACGTTTCTGTTATATCTGCACATTTTGAGGTCTTCTGAATGAGGAAATAAAGTTTTTTTTCTTTTTATCTATGTGTCTGCCAGCTTAACGTAAGTAACGTAACTTCAAATGAAATAACAGCAGGAAGTTCAAATTAAATATTTTTAAGATCATATTGCGAAGTCATTTGAAAACTTTGACTAAGATCGGAAATTTTCAGAGATTGGTATAAGTAGAAGCGTTTTGAATAGAGTAGGTGCTCCAGTGATTGACATCTATCCCGAAATAAATGCACTAAGAAATATGCTAAAATAAATAAGAAAAATAATAAAATCATATATTTTACATACAGGAATTTTAACATTTTATGTCAAACACTGGAGCATAGGGTGCTAATAACTGGTAAAATGAATAACTAGCAGCGTCAAACACTGGAACATAGGATGCCAATTACTGATAAAATGAAAAACTGGCAGTGACAATTATTGGAACATTGAGTGGGTGTCAAATAAAAATTCATAAAAAAATAATTGTTATCAAATGTATATATTTTATCACATATGTGGTTTTGAATGTCTTTCATACCATATGTAGTAACGTAAGATTTCTAAAAATATTTTCTCATGACTAGAACATTAAAAACATCAGAGATTGCTCTAAAAGTGTCAATCACTGGTGCACTTACCCCAATTTGAAATAAAATAACTGTTTTAAAAGGTTTTTTAAAAGTATAGATGAAGTATTCTAAAGGGGATAACACAAAAATATATGAAAAATTTGTTTCTAAAATTAGTAGGGTAAGAGAAATAAGTGAATGCCACATACGAAATTATTTGAATTAATGTAACAATGTTGCGCTCTTAGAATTTCCTCCCCACCCCCTCCCCTGTTTTAACACGCTTCAACATAAGTTAATGACGTTTCAAAGTAATATTTTACGAAAGGAGGAGAATCCGGCTTGACAAATTATGTTAGTGGTTTTCATATTGTATTTTCATAAGAATCAAACCGTAAACGAGATTAAGTTTATATGAAGATTAAGAACTTTTTAAGGAATGAATCCTAAATCGCAGTTCATGGTGCTTTCTCATAGAATTATTTTGCTTTATAATTCAACATCAGATTTTACAGTGCATTTTACAATAACAATTACGTTTCAAAATATTTAAACAAAATTATTCTATGCACGAACTACAAATTCCCTACCCTGATTTTCTAGCCGAAATACATAGCGGTAAAGCTGTGAGGTATGAATTCATAGTACAGAGTAAAATTATAATTAGATTTCAGATATAAAAAATATCCTGTCTCTAGAACGGGAAAGATAACAGTCTCCAAATTTCTTTTATTTGATTCAAAAGATACGTTCAAGGAGTTAAAACTAGTTGTTGTAGATTGATTCTGCTCATTTCCCCATCATTATTTAGTCTCCTAAATTCTACAATAAGGGACTATATTCATGTTAAAAGAAATGAACTCTGCTGATCACTTATAATGGTCCAGACTGAACTGTCTCACCCACTAGGCTATCCTACTTGCAATTCTATACATTTACCTTATCATAATCTCCTGGTTAATTTTATTAGTGTTAGTTTCATATATTAGTTTTCATGCAATTCCATACTATTTCGAACGCAATAATCCGCATAATGCACGTTTATGTGAAATTTTGCTCTATTCTTCCATGTTAAGAAAATGTAAATTTCAGATAACTTAAGAAGTTTGCAAATATGAATATTAAAAATAAATATGATTTTCATTAGTATCCTAAGTGATATTTTAAGACTGGTCCGATAAGTTACAGATTATTTCTTCTTTTAATCTTGTCTACAAAGACTTGCAAACTGACTAACTTACAGACGGATACTGCGTAACTAGATTTTGTAATTGTTAGATTCTTTATCCCTCAAAACGTGTAAAAGCGTAAAAAAAATGCGGTCGAAAATTTTGATGAATATCTAAGTTCCCCAAACGTATCGTATAATGAGGAACTAAACTAAAAATATACTCGTAAATATCCACCGAGTGGCACTTTGCATAGGAAAACAGAAAACATAAAAAGGAAAATGACTCACATGGAATGCAAAAACATTCAACATTAATTGTTTAACATGTTTTAACAGTTATTGATAATTTTTAAAACCGTGAGGGTTATTCACTTGTTTAATTTGTTCTTTTTTCCATACAAAGCGCCTCCTAATGGTCATTTTTTGAACTAAACTTAATTTTAAAAAATATCCCTTGAGCGCATCTGATGAATCGTCCATATATCAAATCTGGAGGGGGGTTCGCTCGGTCATTTTAACTGCAGAATGCATTTTCTAACGAAAGTTTAGTTACAACCAACCTGTAAATTAAACTGAAGGCAAATAAATGATCAAATTGTCAAAAAAAAAAAAAAAAAAAAATGTCTAAAGTCTAATTGAATAAATTTTATTTTAGAAAACCAAAATCTTATTTAAAGATATAGATTTGAAACATGAGTCTCAGAATAACTTTAAAGAAGACCTCCGTTTAGTTTCACCTGGTAATTATATGATTGAATAATCAGTTGTTATTTTAGAAGCACCAATTTCTGAACCATAACGGATAGAAATGACGGGAAAATACATTCCAAGAATATGGCGACAATATCATTAAAAGATGAATAAAGTGTTATTTTTTTTCTTATGATGTTAAAGATTAAGGTCAGGGAAAACTTATTTTTAGGTTTTCACCATCCGAGAAACACTTTTGTTCCAAATGCGCATGCTTTCATTGCAATCAATTCTATACGCTTTATACCCTCTTGCTCCATTAACTTTGCTTACTTAACGACAGGTCACAATGAGTAAGTTAACTGCTTAACAAAACCAGAAGTGTAAATAAGAAAGTAGCAGGATGTTAAGGATTTGTTTACATTAAAATACTTTTACAACAGCATACATTCCTGGCCTCATTTTCCTTTGTAGACTTCTTTCTTTGTAATAAGTCCAGTTCATGCCAACATGGCTACGTAGAGACAATTGTCACCAAAATCACACATATGGATGACAAATGAATGGCCATTAGCATTAATTGTCATCTAAAACTGTTGTTCACATTGCAATAATTAGAAAAATATGATTCAAATGAAATAAAACGATCTGAAAGAGAAAGGTTTTCCACAGTATGAGAAGATAGATAAATATTTCGATTATTAACTAAATAATCTGGTGTGTCACTCACACGACTTTCTCTTACACTGAAATTTAATTCTATAAATACAGGTTGGAGATTAAGAGGTAAGATAACGAGTGCTGTTATGTAAACCTATGTTAAAAAATTCAAATTAGGCTTCGGACGAGTTTTATATGATAATTAGTTCTGTGTGAGGGGGGCCTCAACCCCCGTTTCATTACTGCACCTACATTTATATAGAATTTAAATCTGTTATTAAAATTAAAAGTTCACTTAAAATTATTCAGACAATTTTCACACGCAACATTCCTTGAAACTTATCAATCTTGATCAAACTTTTCCAGCTACAAACTTATATTAACTTCAAAATACAACGTTTGGATCTCCTAAAATTATTCGTTTTTAAGTCACTCTAAGAGACTCAGACAAAGATCAAACGTTAAAAAACTTGACTACGATAATTAGGAAGCCTCAAAACATGTAAACATATAAAAAACAAATGATGAATATTTAGCTTAAAAACATTATTTACCATATCTGTATAAGGAATTCATTCCAATTCCCGAATAGCTTTCCTGGAAAGAGTAAAATATTATTGTAAAGCACATCCACTAACAACAAAAAAGAATGTTATCGATTAAATATTTGCAGCCCTATATGTCTTTCAAAGATTATATACAGACCACATGGGGCACCTAACTATAATCCTATAGTAATAATACACGGCCCAGCCTGAAATACACTTCCATCAATTTGCAACTATTGTCGCACTTTTATCTAGTTCTTTTGTGTAGCCCTGTAAACGAACAGTGAATGATTTCCCTGCCATATTCAACGTGACACATGATTTTTCGCATATAAAATATATATATTCGTTTCATTTGGTTTAGTGCAGTCTATAGATGATAAACTCTACTTACCAGCACTTTTCCTCATAGACGTAATGTATTTTAATTCTCTTGGGCGTCCCTGTACACGAACCATTTACTTTATCTCAACGAAAAGCTTAGTGTAGCATCCCTATATCATATACATTTAGAATACCAAGTTTGTACTTCCTGCTACTATTTGTTCTTGAGCTATGCTGATACACACAGACCATTCGCTAAAAACATGATTTTCGGATTCAGGGGAGCTCAAAACGTGTAAACATAACAAAAACTCACGATCGAAAATTTGACCCTAAAACAATATTTTCTCTACCTTACGGGTAAGAGAAAGTAAAAAGGATTTTCGATACGTGAAATTTCAAAACCTAAAAATTTCAAATTTTATTTTAAGTTGTGCTAAATGGATGTTTCAACAGGACAATGTTTCTTGTTATACGTCTAAATCCACCCATGAATTATTAAAAAAAAAAAAAAAAAAAAATGTTTTGCAAATTATACCAAGTCAATACTTTTTCCATACTCCCACCCCCCACCCCCCAAAAAAAAGATAAGTTGTTGTCCAGATTTAAACCCTGTGGAAAAACCTTTGATGTGTATTATCTTAGAAAAATTATGCTAATAATGAACAGTTATTATATATCCTAATGAACTAAAAGTAGCCATTGTAAAATAGCACAATATTCCTTTATCTGAATTTAACCACCTGGTCACTTCATTATAAAAACAGGTGTTTGAGGTAATAAGGAAAATTGGAGGACCAGTATCTGTATCATATACTAAACTTTTTGTTGATATCAGGCGAAGGGTTCGTGTACAGGGACATCCAAGAGAACTTAAATACTATGGGCGATATATCTGGTAGGTACAGTGTAACTCCTTTAGACTGTACTAAACAAAATGAAATGAATATATATTTTTATACATAAATGCGTGTTTAGTATAGGTTACGATAAAAATATCATTTATCATCCATTTACAGGGTCACACAAAAAAATTCCAAAAATAAGTTTTTGAAAAACAAATACCAATTTAACCGTTGTGAATTTCCTGAAAGTAAAAACGGAATTCAAAAAAAAAAAAAAAATACATTAGGTAATGAAGGATTTTATAAACAAATTTCGCCACAAAATTACATGGGATATGGTGATCGGAGACTGGGAAATTATAAGGGGGAGATAAAAGCCTCAACTTTAATTATATGGTAGATAAGTTTTATTTGTGTCATGACTCTTATCTGTTCTCGCAAAATGTACCCCTAACAGAGGTACACATTTGTACATGGGCCTTTAATAGAGATAAAATAGCATTAACGCCTATAGGGAAAATTTGGAACCAGGAGAAACTGGAGTCCTACAACGAACATGTCGAAATATTTCCGTGATGGAAACTTTTCGATATCGAATTTGCAAGATCCGAGACTCATTTTTTGACTCATTTTTTGCCTTACAACGAACGTAACGAAAGGCGAGTTTTGAATATTTTATTTCAACTGAAAAGAAAGTTTTTTGCGTTGAATTTATTTAATTAATTTAAAACAAAAGAATTATGCACTAATCAATAAATAATAATGATAATAGTAGTTTATTTATAATTTATTTAATTAATTTCTGATAGTAATGGTTACAATCAGAAATTTAAAAAATGATCAAGCATTATATTTTTAAATTTTGTTTTGCAACTGAAAAGGAAGTTTTATTTATTTATTTTCTAATTAATTAATTAATTATTCATACGTTCCTTGTTAACAATAATATAACAATAGGAAAATTCTAATATTTGCAATAGAGTTCTAACAACCACGTGACCTTTCTTCTTAGCAACCGTACTTTGCTGAAGGACAACGCTAATTTTTCCATGCCTTTGGAAGCGTAGTAGTCGAATATTTTTGCTTTTACAAATACATTTACAACACTGTGTTACAATAAATTTGCAACACTATTCCGCAATGATAAAATGGGTCAGTAGGGTCAACTGTCCCTCAGCAAACATGCTCGTGACGTCATCTGTTAGAACTCTATATCATTCTTAAAAAAACATGTATGTATATTTAAAATAATTGTTTACAAATTTATATTTAAGGGGGAAAAAAAAAAACGCTTGGCCTTTTGGAGGATTGAACCCGGATACTCTAGTGTCAAACCAAATACTCTACAACTGCGCTACTGGCGGTGTTACAACACTCTTCCTAAGTTATTATATCACACTAAATTCCTTAAATTAGCATCTTTACAATTCTTTCATTATGAATGATGTATTTATATAATTTAGCTTAGAATTTATAGATATGAGGACTTATCTTTAGTTTTCAATTTTAGACTGTTTCTCTTGTTACTGCACTTAACAAAAGCGATACATCTCTTGTCACTCGTGAACTTTCTAATCGAATATCTTTAAAACTAATGATTGAATGTGTATAGTGTTCACACAAAAAAATAATAGTTTTGAAAGTTCTTTCCAAACAATATCCCTATAAACACATCGTTTCAAGACATTTATAGAACATCTTGAGGATGAAATAGACTGCTTTAGGATGCAATGTGAATGAAAGGGATATCTTTAGGATGAACTGGATAACTGTGTTTATTGGAATATACATAGTTTTTACTTTTTAATTAATTAGTTTTTATTTATTAAAAATGGTGGACATATTGCCTGTATCTCGGTATCGGTAACTAATTTCCACTAGCTGTGTACTTAGTGCGAATTTTTAGGAAGTTCCTGACAAGAATTTTCCAATATTGAGAAGCAGGTAGGCGCTTCCGGAAGCTTCGTTGTAGCACATTTTCTGCTACCATCGAAACATGACGTCACAGCCAAGAATTCCCGATAGTGAGACGATCTCGACAGATTCGTTGTAGGGCCCCTGATCCCTAAGAGAAATGACCCTTTTCAATTGCGGCAGACTTTTAAAATGTTACCGTTTCTCCTAGGAACAAATCGATGCGATTAACCCATTTTATCCCACTGTCCTATCCGGAGGACAGCTGAAAATAGCATATGGAAATCAGTATTCGTTGAGAATATTTTATCAGCTGGAACATCTGGAGGTATGCCTAAGCTTCTGTTAGCGTGAGGTTCCAGCCGATAAAATATTCGCAACAAACAAATACTGATTTCCACATGCTATTTTTCAGCTGTCCTCTTGATACGACAGTGGGATAAAATGGGTTAAAAATCAACCATTCTTACTTTCTCTTACCCATATGTATGACAAAGAAGGTATTGCTTTTTGGATCAATTTTTCGAAAATAAGTTTACTGTATTTGCACGTTTTGAAGGTCTCCTGAATTCGAAAATCCCATTTTCAGCAACTGGTCTCTCTGTGTGTATGTGTGTCTGTTAGCAGCATATCTGAATAAATAGTAGCAAGATGTCCGAACACTATATTCTAAATTTGTATTATATAGGTACGTTACAATAAACTTTTCGTTGAGATCAAGCAAATGGTTCATGTAAAGGGACACCTAAGATAATTCAAAAATATTATGTCCATAGGCGAAATTTTTGGTAGGTACAGTTTAACAGCTGCAGGTCTCACTAAACAAAAGAATATCCATCTTTTATGTATAAAAGCAAGTTTCGTAAAGAATATGGTATGGAACTCGTTTACCATTCGCTTGCAATATTACCGAAAAGAACTAGAATGTAGCGAAAATTGATGGGAGATGCATTTCAGATTGTGTTGTATTAATGACTATAAGCACACAATGAGGTGTGTATAAAAATTATAAAAGATATACAACGCTACCATTAATTAAACGAAAACATTCTTTTCTATTGAATATAATTGATAGAAGTGCTTTACTATAGTTTATCATGTGAACGGGGTTAGAAAAATTCAATTTTATTTTTTAGAGATATTCAGTCCTAATTGTTTTTTATTATTATTATTATTATTATTATTACTTTCTCTTACCCATAAGGTAGAGAAAGTATTGTTTTTGGGTCAAATTTTCGAAAGTGAGTTTTTGTTATATTTGCATGTTTTGAGGTCTCCTGAATCTAAAAATCATGTTTTAGCTGTTGGTCTGTGTGTGTGTGTCTGTGTGTTATCAGCATATCTCCTAAACAAATTATATCAAAGTTCAAACTTGGTATTCTAAAGGTTTATCATATAGGGATGCTACACTAAGCTTTTTGTTGAGATCAAGCAAATGCTTCGTATACAGGGACACCCAAGAGGATTCAAATACATTGCGTCTATGGGGGGAAATTGCAGGTAAGTAGAGATTAACATCTTTAAACTGCACTAAACCAAATGAAACGAATATATATTTTTTATATGCGTAAAAACATGTTTCATGTAGAATATGGTATAGAAATCATTCAGTGTTCGTTTACAGGGCTACACAAAAGAACTAGATTATAATGCGACAATACTTGAAAATTGATGGAGGTGTAATTGATGGTTGTGCCGTCGTGTTATTAATATAAGACTATATTTATGTGCACCATGTGATGTGTAAATAATTTTCAGAATATATACAGGGCTGCCAATATTCAAGCCGTAACATTCTTTTTTATTTGTCAGTAGAAGTGCTTTACTATAATATACTATATCATATAATATTTTATCATGTCCAGGAAAGCTGCTCAGGAATTGAAATTAATTCTTCAAAACCATATGGTAAACAATGTATTTTTTAAGCTAAAATTCATCCGTTCATTCCTTGTATATTTACACGTTTTGAGGCTTCCTGAATACCGAAGTCAAGTTTTATAGTTTGATCTTTGCCTGCGTCTGTTAGACTAAATTAAAAGCAAACTAGCTGGAATCCGTCGAATTCGACGGTCACTTTATTAACTGTAATGTTTCAAAAATTGTCGCATCATTATTAAAATGTATTTCAAGTTAAAACATCTAACATAATTTACAGTATTTCACTTAAAAAAAGATATTCGGAAAAAATGCTTATAAGGCTGAAATCACATAAGTGTGCATTTTGGATTTATTTTTACTTTTTTTTCAAACTTTGTATTTTAATTTGAATTTTTTAAAATAAGTCCGTAAGTACATCTTAAATAAATTCTGAGTTTGACAGAGATCGATCATAATTTTTCAAAATTTTATTGAAAATTTTCAATAAAAATTTATAATTTTAATTATCTTATAAAATCAAAATTACCATTTAAAAAATTTTTTTTGTGGTTCAGATTCATTAAAAAATACAAGACTTAGGCTTTTCTAAAAAGTTCTTCCCATTTTAAAAAATAAAATAAAATAAAAAAACCCAAAAATTTTAAATTTAAAAAAATAAATAAATAAATAAATTAATTTAATTTTTTTTTTTTTATAAACATAAATTATATCAATGGGAAATATCATAGACTGCATACCTCTTGACTATAAACTGGAAATAATTAGTTTACTTGCATTAAATTTTTAATTATAGCATTTAAAGATGTCAAAAAATGATGTCACTGAAATGACTGGTTTGTCACTGAAATGACAATGTTTGTCACTGAAATGACAATATTTGTCAAAATGACTATTTTTCACTGAAATAACATTGTTTGTCAATGAAATAGGACCATATAATATTAAAAATGGAACATATTAGAACAATAGAGAAAAGATTGTGAAGGGAAAAGAAAGAGCAATAATGAGAATATCAAGCAATTTCATTGTATTAAAATCCTTGTAGTTACAAGTTTAATGATTAACTGAATTAAATTCAGAAAAAGCATTTTGAACATTATTAAAATCTTCATCCTGAAGTTTAAAATATCTCTTTGAAGCAGGTTCAGGAGAATTCCTAATTTTGCACAGAATATGTGGCACTTGAATTTCATGGACATCCTCTTTCTCAGGCCATGCAAACTTATTTTTTCTACATCTTGCAATAAATGACACTAGTAAAATATTTTGAGTAACATTCTCAATAACACCTTAAAGGGGGCAAAAAAAAATTAAAAGTTTGCTTTTTTAATTGTATCTTAATATTAATGTCGTATGTAATTTTTTTATATTTACCTGGATACCGGAAAGTACTTTAAATATTTAAATATAAAGCATATCCTACACCAACAAATCTTTTAACTCAAAATAAAAAATTATTTAAATCCAGGGCTTACAAAATAGTAAATCTGCAACAAATGTCATTTTCGTGACGTCACAAAAATGACCGTCACGAAAATGACAAATCGTCAATAATTCGTTCTGTACTGAAAAACATGCTTTCACTAAGCCGATATCGTCACATTTTCTTCTTCTGGTCGTCATTCTATATTAAAATAAAACTTTGTTCTAAATTTTATAATAATATTTTTTTATTTTTTATGCATCTCGAAAATGACAAGCAATAAAAATAAGCACAGCATGTAAACAATAAAAATAATGTTAACTCTTACCTGTTTTTAATTTTCTTGAGATTTATTTTCCCCACATATCGTCAATGTTGATTTCTGATCTTAAACTTTAAAAAAAGTGAATGGTGGCACCATCCCTTGATGATATATGAAGTTATTTTCACGTGTCACGAAAATGACGTCAAGACTTGCATACAAGCATTTTAATTACTCATGCATGAAAATTAACGTAATTAAAAAGAAAAAACAATTGCTTTGAAAACAAATAGTTTTTTTTACAAGAATTAACAATTATTATAATTATCATTTTATTTTTTTTAGTAAAAAACATACTTTGTATGTAAACATTTGGTCTTGGAGACAGTCACGAAAATGACGATTTTAAGGTTTAAAATTTTCTAAAAAATACTGAAATTGCTATTAACTCACATTTTATGATTGGATGCTTTTTTAAAAAGGTACTTCTAAAGAATAATAATAAAATTTTACAATTTATTTGCTTAAAATTAATAATAAAGACCTCAAACACTAAAATGCACATTTATGTGATATTCAGCCATAAATAGAAATGAACATTAAATTTGTATGATTTCATATCTTTAACTCTATTTTGCTCGAACTGAACAAAACTCTGCCTTGTGACCCCGAGGCCTGCGGCTGCGAATACGCCGGCCACTAATAACTAAAGAAAATCCCCAAAAATTAACCTAGAACCGAACGAACCCGCGTGTGTTTCCCGGGCCCATGATACCTTAAATGAACCTTAAATTTATATGATTTTATACCTAACTCGATTTTGTTTGAATTTCTATTTTTAAATGAAAGCATCACGAAAAAAACAATCAGCTGTAACAAAAAAAAAAATCCTTGAACCGAACGAAACTCTGCCGTGTGACCCCGGTGCCTGTGGCACCGCATATACGGACCGCTAATAACATGAAAAAAATTCCCAAATATTAACCTGGAACGGAACGAACCTCACCGGCGTTGCCCGATCCCATGATAATAACCTTAAATGAACCTTAAATTTGTATGATTTTATATCTTTAACTCAATTTTGTTTGAATTTCTTTTTTCAAATTTCTTTTTTCAAATTTCTTTTTTCATTTCTTTTTTCATCTCAAAAAAATAATCATCTGTAACAAAAAAGAAAATTTACTCCATACTGAACGTAACTCTGACTCGTGACCACGGTGCCTGCGGCAGCGTATATGCGGGCCACTAATAACATAAAAAAATTCTCAAAATTTAACCTTGAACCGAACGAACCTTTGACTCGTGTTTCCGCTGCCTGTAGCTGTGGCACTGTATAGCAGGCATGCTACGCAAAATTCACTTTCCTCCAGCAGGGGGCGCAGTATGTACTATACGAACATCACCAGTTGCCTTGAATTTCCATGACCTTCCAAATAAGGTGTCACATGGTGACGTCAACTGCAAAATTCTTTAGTTACACATTCCGCCGCCAGGGGGCACAGTGTGTTCTGTACGAACATCATCACCGGTCATGAAATACTAAGAACTTTAAAATAAAGTGTAACATAAGGTCTACTACAAAATCACCTAGTTCCATTTTTCACCACCAAGGGGTACATTATATTGTATACAAACATCCCCAATTTATATGAAATTTCAAAACCTTTAAAATGAAGTGCTACATGTGTGGGTCTAGAACGAATTTCCCTCTCAAACTAATTTTCCCCCTTTCTCACCCCCCCCCCCCAAATCTACTTTCCCCCTTTAAAATCGAAAATTTCAAAAATCTCAGTAATTAATTAATTTTTTAGTATTTGAATCTAGTCCCCCCCCCATGCACAACTTCTTCCCCCATGAAGTAATGTGGAGCTGAGTTAAGCTCGCAAACATGTTTTTAACCCTTGTCCCCCAGGTGGGGGGGAACCGTTAGACTTTTTTTTTTTTCTCTTTTGAAACACATCTATAGACAAAGACCTTTTTTAGGCACCCCAACCAAAATTTTTACACCTAGCCGTTCTCTCAATTTAGTGGATACAGACAAATCACGTTTCAAATTATTTAGATAATTTCAGGCGATCCATATGATACATTTTGAAGTGAATACGTTTGTTACTATAAAAGCTTGTTCAAGATTGAAAAGTTTCAAGGAATTATGCGTGTAAAAGTTGTCTGAATAATTTTAAATGGACGTAACAGATTTGAATTCTCTATAAATATAGACAATAATAAAACGGGCGAGGGGGAGAGGGGGTGCTTGAGGGGCGGCAGCCTCCCTCACAGAATTATTCGCCAAATAACGCTGTTCCGAAGTCTAATTTCAATTGTTTTAACATAGGTTTACATAACAATACTCGTTATCTTTACCCTTAATCTCCAATCCGTACTTATAGTATTAAATTTCAGGGTAAGAAGGTCGTGTCAGTGACACTCCAGATAATTTGATGTTTATATTTAAAAAATTAAAAATATTTCATACGTTTTTCCCCCCCAAATCGTAGTCGGTTTTCATCTTTATAAATAAAAATCAATTATTCTTTTAAAATTTTCCTTAGTTTAAATTTTTAATTGAATAGTTCATTTATTCAATGTAAAATAACGAATGACCTGCAATTATAAAATATCACCTCCACACTTAAGTTTTGCTGAGAGTATTATCTTAGAAATAATTTATTATCTCTAGCTTGTAATAATTCTCCTGGCTCTTAAGATATTGAAGCCTTTATCAGTTCCTAAAAATAACCATAAAACTACAAGATTATATTTTTAAGTAAAAGATCTAAAAAGAAATATTCAGAGAGAGCTCACTTGCAATTTACACATCATTCCTTAAATTCATCATCGGTGCCCTCAAACTTTAGAACAGCTAGTCAATTTACTCACTATTTGATTCCCCCCCCCCCCAATCCTAAACAGAAAAAAGTAATATATTGAAAAACACTAGCCATGTTCTAGTAATTTCCCTCACCTTTCATTTGCTTTTTACTCACCCCTTTCTTCATTTCAATTAATTATAGCCCAAATTATTTTGTCAAACTAACTTCCAGTTTCTCCATAAAATAACATTGGCAATAGCTGTCCGCGTGATTATTGCACAATACCTAATCCCACGGACAGCCGTTGCCAATGTTATTCTATGGGAAAATTTGTTCCCACAATAACTCATTACCCAATGTATTTTTTTTTTTTTTTTTTTTTTTTTTCTTCAATTCCGCTTTCACAGTCCGAAAATTCATAACCGTTAAATTAGTATTCATTTTTGAATAACTGATTTCTTGAAAGTTTACATTTTAATTTTTGGTTCAAAAATATGCTTTTTCACAAAGTGCATTCTTCTCTTTTTTTTTTTTTTTTTTTTTTTTTTTTTAAGTAGCAAAATAAAATGCTAAAATATTTTTAAAAAAAGTTTGGATAATAAGTATTAATTTAACACTTAATGAATTTTCTGAATGCAAAAACGGAACTGAAAAATATTTATTATGTAATGAGTTATTATGGAAACTAATTTTTCCCCATGAATAACATGGGCTACGGCTGTCGGCGAGATTAGGTATTGTCTGCTCCTTGCTGACTCACAAAATTTAAATCGAAATGCAAACCTTCCATGTTTCAAAGTCAAACAGCGCACAAAATTATTGAATTAGCCTTATTGTTTTAACTTTAACAAACAAGTTCTCTTGAAAAATACGAAATTTTCAAGAGAAATGTTTTTCAATTTTTTTTTTTTTTTTTTTTCCCAAGAGAAATTTCTCAATTTTTCTTTTTAAAAACACAAATTCTCTTGAAATTTCTACAAAACTTAATTTTGATAGGTAAACTATCAAAATTACGAAGTTTTGTAGAAATTTCAAGAGAAAATTTGTTTTTAGTATCAAAAGGAATGAAAGAAAAGTTTTAAAATATTCTTTCAGTAGCAGCAAAAGTTCAGCAACAAATTTGCAAATGAGTAATTAGTTTACGAATATTCTTTGATATGCCACATATATTTTCCCCCTACCATCTCTAAAGGACCCTTCAGACACTGGCAACTTACAGAGCGTCAAAACTCATAAATGATCTATTGTCCGAAAGTGACACTTGAAATTTTGCACACATTTACAATGAAAGACATTACTTTTTATTGCTCTTTTACAAAGAGATCCCCTTCTCATGCAATTATCGCACTAGGAGGTTTGAGCTTCGATAGCAGCGAGCGCCGATCTCCTAAACCACATCAAAGAAATATCAATAGAGCAGACATGCAGCTTTCAAAGTTGCCCGTCTCTGAAGGGTCCTTAAGCTTTAACAGTAACTCATTCAGTATCATTAGCAGCTAACATTTCAATTTATTCAGGAGTGTTTAGCCCCGCCTTTTTTCCCCCAACCACTTTATTTACAGAAAAAATTTCACCAACTTCCCTAAAATAAGAAAAATTACTAAAAAAGTAAGTGGTATGGAATAAAGGCGGAGCTAAAAATACACCGGAATAAATTAAAATATTTGCATCTGTGGTAAAGCATATTTGTAGGAAAGGCGTCCCCCCCCCTCCAACCCCATGTCCAATGTTATAGCAAGAGGTACGTAATCAGGATCTATTTCTTGAAACCACTTTCAAGCTTTCTCTTTGGGAAAGAAAAAATCCAGTTTCATTGAAGAATTCCAACGCTCTCAGTATTTTGGATGTAATAAATGTGCAACTAAATAATATGACCAAGTCATAAAATATAATAAATAATTAAACATACTTTTAACTAGGGGTGGGAATCGATTAAAAGTTTTAACTGGGTTAATCGTAGTTCATTAATCGATTAATCGGTCGATTAATCGAATTTTTAATCGGTTTTAATTTTTCTTTATATAATTTTATTTCAATGATGAATAAAACTCTCATATCGTGTATATATATACATATTATTCATAAGTTTGACTGAATTTTTTTTTTTTCAAAAATTTTTGTCTAATCAATTTTATCTGTTTCATAGCTGAAATTTAAATCAATTTTCAGAGTAATAATTGGTGACTTTAAGTGTTAATTTTATATAAATGTTTTTAATTAATTTTGAAAGAAACATTAAATGAATTTACACATATTTTAGTTTTATCTTTGCAGGACTTGTCCATCTCGCTTGTCACTATTTTTAAATGAGTTCTCAAAATTCCATATTATTATCATAAAAATCTCAAATTCTTATATTTTAGTTCTTCTTTGTCACTTCGGACTAGGACACAGAATGGTATTTTCTGTTTCTACTTCAATAGTTACTATCAGCAATTCTGAACAGACAATAAACGCTTGAAGATATTGTGAAACTCTGTTGACATTTCCCCCAACATAGGGATAATGGAAATCTCAATCCCTTCTTTTCTTTTACCTTTAGCATTTCCATTTTTTGAAAGCTTCTTGTTTCTGAGAATACTATTACCCTAACCAACATTTTCTTTAGAAGGCTAAAGACAGGTGGTGTTGCTCCAGAATGCACTTGAAGCGGCATTTTGTTTAAAAACTGTCCTCCTCCTTTTCTCTATCAACAAAAGTGCAACAACTTCTTTTGAGAGGTTTATTTTTATTTATTTCCTTTTCTTTTTCTTTTTCATTATTTGATGAATGTTTCTTAAAATGTTAGTTAGGAAAATATGTGAAAAAATATTTTGTAGGCATTTTTACTTTAATTCGTAGTTTGAAAATTTTAATCGGATTTTGAGAATTTTTAATCGAATTAATCGATCCGATTAACTCGATTAAAAAAATTGATCGGGACTAAGCATTGATCGATTAACCGAACCGATTAATCGATTAATCGGCACAGCCCTACTTTTAACATATTTAAATTTTCTTATGAGAAATAAATTTATTAAAAATTAACTTTAATGAATATTAAAGTATTTAGAAAGTAATTTAAACACTTTAAAAAATTAAAGTTAGTTGATGTGAAAATTTTCATTTAAAGAAATTTTTGTATGTATTTTTATAAATGAATTAGTTTATCCAGATTGTAATTAAACCTGCGATTTTAATATGTTAAAAATATGACTAGGATCTGTACGATTTCATTTTTTAAATCATTTTTTCTAATGGCAAAATATGGCCGACCCTAGATATGATATCAGATTTTTTTTGTCCGAAGTTTTTTGGAATAGAGTTAATCACTTTGAAAAAGTTTTGAGTAGAAAAACTAGATTTGATAAAAGAAGAAAATTCAAAGTTTAAACTTTAAATAAAAAAAAAAAAAAAAAAAAAAAAAAAAGCAAACCGAAATTAAGACCGGTTAAAATGAGTAGAGATTAAAATTTATTCATCCTTACCCAATTAAGGACTTCACACTTTTGACGGCACGATTGAAGCAAGTTTCATATAAAGCTTTTATTTCCAAATAAATAGAAATTTAATTACATGAAGTTCTCAGTAAAATTTTGGGCAACTCTTACGGTTTCATATTTTACAGATTTGAAAAAGAATAGTTTCTGAATTAGTAATCTTTAAAATACTAAAACTATCACGTTATTTAAGACTTAATGAAACCTTGTTGAAAGAATCGAGGGCGTTTTTAAATTCATTGTTTCAGCAAAGTAGTACATGTCTAGATAAAAATTTGGGAGAGAAAAGCGAAAAAAAAAAAGTTTTATTTATTGTTCTCTTAATTTTTTTTAATGTTTAACAGATTCTTCTTAGAAGAATTGGACATTACAATCTTTTTAAATCTTTCTTAAACATCCGTAGAAGTATGCATTCATGATTTTCAAAATGCTAAAAACTGATCTAAATTTTTTTATATAAATTAAGAAAGTACCAAAAACTATGAGAATATTTGCATATATATTTGTACAAACCTAATATAGTTCAATTTAAATATATAAGGGATATTTAACTTTTATATGAAATCTACCGTCAAGACGGCAGCAAGTCCCCGTAAAGTAAAAGATGTCTTAAAACACTTGCAATGTAGTCTTTGCCTCAAGATTTGTTTCAAACAAAAAGTTTTAATACAGTATAGGCACAAAATCAGATACTCATGAGTTCTTTCCCCCCCCCCCCCAGTTTAAAACTTTGTTAAATATCTGGCGCTGCTAAAAAAGAAAGCTTAAGGATGAAGACTTACGGCAAAAAGTGCTAAATCTTAAAGTTTTATTAACTTGTCTAAGGAAGTTGAAGAAATTTAAAAATACAGAGTGATCAATTCAAACGTACCTTTATGTCACTACACACTTAAGTATGCAGAAAGTATTCAAATCCACAGTTTGTGGATTGAGTAGGTATAGTTTCACATTAATTACGAAAATTTTCTTAACATGTTATTCACACTTCATATTTTTAATCTGTTTATAATTTGAATTTTGCTTTTAAAGCTTCAATCCAAAAGTATTGATCACACTAATCAACGACTTGTCGCTTTTAGAGAAAGTGGAATCGGCACATTTAATTATTCTGAAAAAAAATAAATCTAGTAACATCAGATGCAACCAAAACACGAAGTGGTTATTCTTAAATTGATTACCTGTGTAGTGTACTTATAGTCCTAACCCGAGTTTAAAGAAAACAAAAATTCCAATTAAAAAATTCCATTTGAAAATATTGAGCAGAAATTATTAGAATTCACGGAAACCTACCACTCATAATGAAAAGAATTCCTCACTTGGAGGGGGTGAAATGTTCACAAAACTCACATTGTGCGACTGACATTTAAGCCTCGCGGCAAACTTGTCCGAATCACGCGAGACATTCAAAACGCGCTTTTAAAGTCATTAAAGACTAAGAGAATAGGGATGTCCCCACAACCTGAACACCTAATTTCCAATATTTCATTTAACATTTGGACAACTTATTCTTGAACTACATTTCTTGAGACCATGAAGCCTCTGCACAAGTGCAGAATCTAGTGCTAAAATAGAGGCTATGTATGGTGACATTAGAGAACCTTTATAAATAAAACCACCCATTAGACAAATATTTTAATGATGATTTCTAGTTTAGAAATTTTGCATCAGGTATATACCAATATTTAGGAGAAGTACATAAGTCTCAGAAATATTCTGAACAAATTGTACTAAGTTACAAATCCGAGTAAAAGATAAGAGCGAGGCTTGAAACTTGCTACATTAGACTCGTGTTATTCTTAAATAACATTTAATTCCTTGGACATGACTCCTCAAAAAGTCGCCGATCTTTCTGAAGATCATTACAATTCAGAAATTTACTAGTGCTTAAAAAGGTTCTCCATCACAAATTTTTAAAAGGCTATACGCGAGGTAAATTTACTTTAACTTTCCAATACAACTCTACCGAAAATTAATAGCTTCAACGAAGGATAGAAACGCATCTTAAAATACAATTTAAGATTCTAAAGTTATCCTCACCACAGCGAAGACACTTCTAAAGTATTGGAAACCAGGTCCACCGAATGAATACACGTTCAAATGAGATTTTAGTAAACCTTGTTTTAAATAGAGCATACCAAAAATTTATGTAAGCATTTTTATGGTCCTTTAATGAATAATAGTTGAGTCAACTCCATACACTTTCTATTGCACTGTTCCATATTACATGTAATAAAAATTTGCTGTATACAATATGCCTTACGATATATTTAACCCTTTGCCCGGAACATGTTTCCATCATGCTTATCGGGAACATCGGTCTCAGAGACCGCTATTTTTAGAAAATGGTACTGAATGTGTTTAGCGAAATTTCGTGGCGATAAATTATGAATTCTTGCAGCCATAACTTTACTTTCTCAATCATGACGTTTTATAGGGACGACAGTGTATCATATGGTTGATTGGATTTAATGCCGCATTAGTACTGCGCAATGGGAAATTGGCGACGGTCTGGGACGCACCCCTAAGGATGGTCCGGAGACGTGCCATCATAGTTTTGATCCTGCCCGATTAGGTGACCCCCAGAGCTATAATTTGGTATATTATAATTTAATCAACTGGTTTCTGAAATTGTTCTTTTTTAATATGATTATAGTGACCAGTTTAGAGTACTTTTATAAATACGAAGCATTAAAATTATTAAAAGAACGTAATTACGGCGTTGATTTTTGAATTCTAAATAACCACACTAATAAAAAGTTATAAATAGACAATTTATTATTTTTCGAATTGCAGAAAATGAGTCTGCGCTCGGATTCGAAAAAATTTTGTCACCCTGTTTCGACTATTGAGTTACCGAATTTCGTGCAGTTTGAGATGCATTCACAAGCGTTACCATCGACAAGATATTAAGAGTACACCCCGGACTAGTAACCTTTTTGCCATCCACCATTCAGTCAAATCATCCACCAAACCGACATGAAAATTCCACCAAGGCAAGTTTCCTCCAACTTTGTTATCGCTGTTTTATATTTCGATTGGGTGTAAATTAAACATATACCAAAACCTACACTAGCTGAAATGGAAAACAAGTAACCTAATCCTTGTTATTGTTTGAAAGCTGTTCCGTTTGACTTTTGTTTGGAGTTTTGGTGGTAAGAGGAACAAACCATTTAAAACATGCAAAATCCCAAGAACCAGTTGTCAAGACAGCGATTATTACCGAAAGAAGGCGCAAAAACCGTAGTGATGTTCCGGAAAGTTTTCTCCATAGACAATATAGGGAATTCGTACTCTACTAGTATATCTGCTCAATGAGGGGTACCCAGTCATTTTTTTCATGTGTGCAAAGAGAACATTCGTGTGTCTAAGTGACTGCTGAGCTTTCTTACAACCGGCAGCAAAAGTATCCGAGCACTAGCCAATAATTCTGCTGCCAAAAAATTAAACTTAACACTGTTTTGTTAAATAAATCCTTGTCGAAGCATGTTGTTAGACTGACTAAGAACATGACTCGACAGGGTTTATTTAACAAAGCAGTATTAAGTGTACTTTTCTTTTGAGAGGGATTATTGCTAGTGCTCGGATAATTTTGCTGATACACACAATGGTAATGAAATGCCTCGTCCTGGACCACTTGTAGGGGTGGATTCTAGACTTCCACCAATTGCTCATTACGTAGCTATCATGTGATATTTAAACTAGGGAGACCAAATGTCCTGAAATTAGGGAGTGGACTAAAGTGACTGAATGTCTCAATTTATTGGGGACAGTCACTACTTTTGGCAGTTTGTCACTAAGAACAGGATTCGACAAGGATTTATTTAACAAAACTGTATTAAGCGTACTTTTTCTACATAGTAATTTTTGCTAGTACTCGAATACTTTTGCTGCCGATTGTACTCTTGCCAGTAGTCAAAAGCAATGTTATTCTATGAGGATATCTGTTTCCACAATACCCATTACCTAATATTCTTTTCCGAAAATTGGTTTTTCGCATTTTATTTTCTGCCCCCCCCCCGCCCCCACACACACATACAAAAAAAAAAAAAAAACTTTAGAAAACGAGTGCAAATTTAATGGTTGTGAATTTTTCTAAATGTGAAAATGGAATTTAAATAATCATCAATTGTGGAAGCATATTTCCCCACTGAATAACATCACCTGTCGGTGAAGTTTGGTATTATACAGTCGGTAAAAGTTTCCGAACACTAGCAAAAATTTCAATATAAAAAAAGTACACTTAATACAGTTTTGTTAAACGAATCCTGTTTTTGGACTGACTAAGAACAGGATTCGACAACGATTTATTTAACAAAACTGTATTAAGTGTATTTTTTTTTTTTACATAGGATATTTTGCTAGTGCTCGGAGACTTTTGTTACCGACTGTACTAAGAAAAGCAATCAAACTTAAAAAACAAAACTTTTAGAAAGAATTTGCAATTATTGACCTTTCTACGTAATGTGTCTGTTAGCGCTCAAAAATTGAGATTCCTAATATTCTCATAACATTTTACATGTTTCTTTTCAACATTAAGGGGATTGCCCATTGCGCAGCACTATTGCAACGTAAAACCCATCCAACCAAACAACCGTTAACACTAAGCGGCTCCGGGCCCTGCTCACTTTTCTAACCCCAAAGTGTAGCTTCCTTGTTTGAACAGATTTTTCGTTGTACTAGTCCCACGCTGTGGACAATTGGCAACGGTCCGGGACTCATCCCTAGGGTTGTTCTAAGATATGCCATCCTCTATAGGTTGAGTGTATTTTACGTCGCACTAGTGCTGCAGTTAGATAGACTTGGCGTCTTCGACATTTATCGCCAAACGTGCCGGTACTCTATTCTAGGAATATGCATCCGCAAGTCCCTACACTAAGCCTAACCTTTAGCGGTCTCAGAGACCGATGTTCCGGTATAAGGGTTAAATATCCGGGCAACCCTCCCTCTCCATCAAAACTATTAAATCTTTAATATGTTCGGAGCTTTTATTGAACCTTTAATTTTAGGATCAGTTAAAATACTATATATTAAGAAAGATTAATATCTGCAGTTGACAAAACTGCTAAGTACAATAGTGAAAACTGAACTTCTGCGAGTAATCTTCATTCTCAATGAGCTTTATTGTACTGTAAAGTTGCTCTTCAAAATATAGAGCGACTTTGAGTTATTTCAAGATCTACTCGCGAAATAACTATTCCAATATGGATACTTTGATAAATTAAAATTAGTGTCTTGCATTAAAGTCATTTATCCACTATTTAATATTTATTAAAAGCTTAACGATCAGGCATGAGTTTAGACTAAACTTATTACATATCCTCCTTTTTTGCAAACTAGGAACTTTATAGTAGGCAAAACTTTAAAGTACTGCGGTTAATATTAAAAACTTTTAAAGCATGTTTTAACAAAATGTTCTTATTCCAGTCTTAAGTGCCAAGTCTCCTCAAAAATTCAGATTCTGAGGAAGAAACTGTCCAAGTTCTTTAAACTTCTCGCTGCACGTTCAATTTTTTTATGTTTGTGAACTCTGCTCGCGTAATGCAATATTTAGAAATTGTTACGTCTAGATCAGATGTAAAATTTAACTCGTAACAAACTTTTGAGTTGTTTTAGGCTTTAGTATTCAAAACACTTGTTCTGAAGTGCTTTTACTGCAGTTTGTTGCCCAATTTCTCTACTTTAAGTAGATATTTACATATAGTGTAAATGCAACAACCCGAATCTAGTTTAAAGCATGATCAGTTTTAAACTCTAAAGACAAAATCTTTAAGTACAGATGCAATACTTTACAAGCCGATATTTAATCGCTGAACTTAAAGTTTAAGAGACAGATTCATATAAAGTTAAAAATATCTTTATTTTACATCTTTACAAACGCTCAACATTTGTAAACTATACAGGATCACGTAAGATCGTCAAAGTTTAAAACATGGCTAAAAAGGATCCAATCCATTTAAAATCTAGTCGAGTCAGTTTTTGGCATTTAAAACAACTTTATGAAAGTCAAATTAACAGCACAGCTGCCTTGTCATTAAAAGTTCGCTGGAGATGTTTGACATCAGGATTTGATGTTATCGATCATCCACTGTACTGTATGAGATACTTTGTGATAAATACCTGGCTGTTTACTTTGCGCACAGCCAAATCCAGCAGAAACGAGCCCAGCTACTGTCCATCTACCTTTCATCACAACCATAAGAGGTCCACCTGAATCACCCTGCAATGATAAAGGAGGTATAGTCACCGTCTCGCAATAAGACAATATAAATATATGTATAAGTTTACTTACTACGCATGCATCTTTCTGACCAAGTTCATAACCTGCACACATCATTTCGGGAAATATTGTAATATCGATTCCTTTTTCATGATGCCATTTTTCACATGTGTCGCTGGAAATGACAGGGACATCCACTTTCTGGAGAAGTCTAGTTCCAAATCTATTACCTGCGAGAGAAAGTAAACTTTAATTGATGTACAAAAATTAAAGTACAATAAAACGTTTTATACTCAAGATTTCTCAGCATACAAGATAGTTCTCTCATCCGAGCTCTCCACAATTCATTGAGAACTTCACTTTCCACTAATACAATTAAGGCCGAGAAGTCTAATTACGCTTCTACATTTAATCTTAATATTTAGATTTTTCCCTTTAAGATGAGAGAAAGTATTTAAGAAAGTCAAGATTACAAGGCTAGTCGCTTTAGATTAAACTATTATGAAGGATTCAGTCGAGTAAACTGTACTAGTAGGCAGGAGTTCAATCTTTAGCCGTTTTTATACAAGAAATTTATTCCGCTTATTCCTTCCTCCATAAGGAGAAAACGTCAGTGATGTGTTTCAGAGCTTTAAGGTTTGACTTGAGATCACGATGAGTTCCGATAACGTTTTAAAGCTAAAAATATCGATTGTGAGCCATCTTAAAGTTATTTAAGGATTAGGCCTCAGAATATATTATGCAAGTATCTATCTTAGATGATATTTTAATACTGCGTCAGTGTGTCAAACTACTTTTAAAAATATATTTTAATTTCATTGAAATTTAGAGTGTTATGGGGACGTTTAAAGATTTGTGCATGTAGCGTCTAACTTCCTCAGAGAAAAACTTTAAAGTCTTCTCCCATAGTGAAACCTTTTCAATTTTAAAATGCCTTAAGCATTTTTCAAATTTTGCTCTGCGTTTTGGGATGCAATTTGACACTTTCATTTCACTTCTTAATTACAAGAGGAAAGTAGAAATTTTGAACTAATATTTCATGCAAGTAAATTTGTAATTCCATACAGGAAATTACAAAAACTGAAGCACGTGCTAAACAAAAACCGATTAGCATTCAAACAAATTTCTTTTAAGAGATTCTATAAAAATTTAAACATAAATTACTCACGAAGTTTATAACTATGGAAAAATAGTTTCAGGATCTGCAGAATGATATTGCAAGTCATAGCTTCATACATTGATATTGAGTTTTATCGATTTATAATCCCTGAACCTTTTAACAATGTGCCACGCCCACCGATCGGCTTGGCCTAGCGTCTATATCCAGAATAGAGAGAAAATAGCCCGATGTGAATGTGTTAAGGGACTACCTATCGTCCACGAAAACCGAAGCCAATGTTATTCTATGGGAAATTGTCCCATTATAACTTTATATATAAATTCAGCTTTCACTTTCCGAAACTACACAACTATTAAACAATTTATCGCTATCTAAAAATTGGAATTTTATTTTCAAGATTTTTACGCTCAAAAATAAAGAATTTCACATTGTGAAAATTAGCCTTTTACAACCTAAAAATATTAAAAATTTTAAGTTTTAGAAAGCGATAAAATGTTTAAAAGTCGTGAAGTTTCTGAATGTGAAACCGAATTTAAAAATATATTAGTCAAGTTATAATGGGGTGAAACTCTCCGTGTTGGCTCCTGGAGACAATAAGTGGAAATGCCTCTTAATGTTTGACATTAAAGACTCTTGCTTAAGTCGGAGCTTTTCCTTTGAGGAAAAACTAAGAGTCAACTTTACTTATTTTACTTACCCAAACCAGTATCTGTCTTTCCCCAGCCTGTAGTTACTCCTTTCCATCCTTCAAAATTAAAATCTTTTGGCGGCAAACAGATGGGAACCACATTTTCTTGGAATTTGGCAGCTTTGTTCAGTTTCAATAATGCGACGTCATAACGATCTGGATGAGCAGCTTGGTATTTGAATTTCGGATGAATTTTCTTCTCGACAACCGAGAAAGTCTGCGGAGGAAACTGTTGCCGGCTTTGATCCTGAATATCAAAGACACCGAGCTGTATAACGATGTCCGACAAACGTACCCTGAAAGTTAAAAATCGGTGTTAATTTTAAGAGTAGGCTTTTATTTTTAATTTAAAGACTCATTTTTGCGTTTAAATGCAAAATACCAGGGGCTTGTCACTACGGTTATGTCGGGATCTGCATACAAGATTTATAATATGTATGCTTGAATCTGGATTCGAACCAGTCACCTTTCAACTGAAAGTTAACCTTTCGGGCATTAACTACATTAAGTATTTGTATATTAGCCAATCCTTTGTATTCTTCCTAGCACTATTTTGTACTTAATAAACCACTTTCATGTTTAAATCCAAAGGCAACCCCTTCCCAAAGCACGAAATTAACCTCAACGAGCAGCAGTATTCTAAAGAGATCTTGAACGCAAAATTAAGCAGTTTTAGTTTGTAAGACATTTAAATCCATCTGAAAGTATCTAAATATTTTCTACACACTTAAATTAAGCACAATTTTGAAGTAGACTTCTGCATCAAGACAGGAAACATGCGTTTCTAGATTTTATAAGACAAACCAGTCTTTGTGTTTCTAGCCTACTTTCAAAGTAGAAATTAAATTTCTTCGAAATACTAATGCGCAGAAGGAACTGACGGCCAATACTATCAGAAAGAGTGATATTTAAAGGATTTAGAGACTATTCTACAGTACTCCACTTCAGCATGTTGAGCTTATTTCACCGTCAGTTTTAGTGAAGTTTGAAAACGTTTAACTGGTTCATAAATCATTTAAAATTCTGAACCTCTTCCTGGAAGAGGAGACAAGTCTAGATAAAAAGTTAATTCGGCTAACCAATTTAAGATTAAGTCTTATGGATTTTAAACAGTCATAATTCCTTTTAAGATTAATTTTAAATCTTAAAATTTTACTTTGACAAGTATGTACCCTCATTGCTATTTCAGATTTAATCTAAACGTTTGGATACCTCTGACACTAGCATCGTATTCAAATCAGATTTTTAACTTTTATTTAAAACAACTTATGGTATTTGGGTTCAATACCCATTGAATAGGTTTTATCGAATTCCTTTTTGAATAGAAGGAAGAACTCAACCCGTATTTGTGCTAGTTTCGGAGAGCCATGGAAAAGATAAGCGAGATTGAGGCAGATAAGCGAGATCTGCGTATGAACCTGGCCTCTAGGCTATTGGTGACGTGGGTAACGTGTTTGAATGTTAAATATTAGTGTTTTGATATAAGATTAAATAAATTTAAAAATGTTAGTTTTATTAATAAGCTTCAGATAAGTTTAAACTTTCAGAAAGTTTAAATTAAAAGGTCTTTAATCCAAGTTAAAAATCGCTGCTTCAATGCGTATGTAATCTATACTATTTACATCATTAAGTTCCACCGCTCCCTTCAAGGGAGTATTTGGTGCTGCCATCTTTTAGTAAAAATACTTACTGATATAGACAATGAGCCGCTGTAAGTACGTAGTACTTATTCAACAAGACACCTCCACACTGCTGCTTGTTTAACTTAATATGTACCTATAATTAAAAATAGAGTTCTCTCATTAAAGAACTAATAAATTTAGTACATACAATGCATTAAATGTTTTAAGTTTTAATTTATATTTCAAATACTAAAATGTTCATCTGCCGATTTAATCTTAGGAGGAAAAACCCTTAACACTAGAAAGTTTTGTAAAGGGGGGAAATCATCAAATTTCACTTTGCAGGTATCCATTAAGTATTTAAAAATATTATGTTGAGGCTAGTTTGAGCCTAAGGGGCTCATATCAAGATTGAATCAGCTTAGTTTTAAAAGAAGCATTGTATGCTAATGTTCCTGCGAGACTAGTTTTAGGCTGTAAACCTATTTAAAACTAGTGAATATTTTCATTGCTAAAGGATTTAAAATTGTAGTATCTGCTTAGAATTACTTCAAGTTATTTTAAAAGAATTTTATAAAGTGGCAATTTTGATGTTGCGACTATTAGTATTCGATTATATCTAAATTTCCCTTGAAAATTAGAGTAATTAAAGTTATTTTCTACAGAAGAAAATTTTACTTAAAATCTCTAAAGTTTCGTCCAGGCCACATGTTGTATTTAAAGAGGTCAGATTTTTATAGTTCACTTACAAACCAAGATAAAAATTGCGATACTAACCTGCCAAGGAAACTCGCCGTACATGGCATCATTCCCTCCAATAATCCGGCTCTGAGGCTTGGCTTGAGTGATGCCACAATCTACAAAAGAAATTTATTTTAGTGCTGCCATCTATTACGCAGATAAACAGTTACAGCTGTCCTTTGTAGTTTAACTAGTTATTTGCGCCTTACGAGTTATTTAACGCTTCATGTTAGTTTATATTTGAACACAAATATAACTTAGAGAAATTAACTTTCGAAGCTATAAGTTGAATCGTTTTTAATGGAAACCGTTATAATCTAAATTCTTATTTAGAGTACTGTTTAGGAGTTCTTTTTACAGCTTTGATAAATTTATGCACCTAAAGTAGTACTATATAAGATTGAGAGCTTAACATAAACAAAGCTAAAATTTAAATACAATGATCAACTAAACAGTTTTCTATTGCACTAACGCTTTGGAAGATAATCGGGGATGTGTTAAGCACAACTATTTGAAAGTAAAAGCTAATAGGATAAAAAATGCTCGAACTAGGCGAATATTTTGCTTTGTATATTCGATTTAGAACTTAAATTCCTTCATGATTATAGTAAAGCTTTTAAAGTTTCTTCAAGGCGTAAATTTAATACAAGTTAACACACTAAACTATTACCCAATACACTTCAATTTAAGTAAATCCATTTAAGGAACGTAAAAGCTTGTTCAGGAAGTTTGTTTTAAGTGAAACAAAAACTGAGTATTTGAGAACAGTCATCGTATCTGAACATTTAGATTTTTTTAAGTGTGCAAAATTAAGTGTTCATGTCAAGAAAGGCTAATTTTACTGTATTCAATTTTAGAAGAAGTCCATTTTCACCGTACGGAACGAGTTTTTGAAATTTGTACATATTTAGGGCTATAAACCAAAGACGTAGTTTCTTAGAAAGTCTCCCTGTATTAAATTCAATTTTGACGGCTAAACACAACCTACCAAAACGGGTCAAATAACCCCATTTTAAATTTGAAAAATAAACTATTTTGAATTGTGATTTAAAAAACTTACTCTTGTACCAAGGTGTGCTAAATATATTTTTCGCTATACATAGTAATATATATATAACATTAAAACTGGTCACTTGACCCGCTGTGGTAGTAATAGATATTACTAAAGTATCGGTAGGTTTAGTGTTAATACTTCTGCTATGAAGCAATTCAACTTGAATACTATGATGAACTAAGAAAGTTTTAATGTAAATTATCTCAATATATCTTGAGTTTATTTACTCAAATTTTAGAGTGCTGCATAAACCGATGAAATTTAGAGCAATAGTGATTATTTCATTTAAGTCTAAAATTTCCCTTGAATTTAACAGGCGAAGTTTTAATCAATTCATATATGCATCACAGTGATGAGTTATATTACGCAACAATTGATTTTATGCGTTTTAAACTTAAATACTTTAGCTGTAAATTTAAAGCTAATATTTTAATACTAAGTATTTAAATAGATTCCCATGAAGACTAATTACATTAATTTATGAAAGAAACAAGGTACTATTTCAGCTCAACATTCACACTAAAATTAACACGCTAGAGTTTATAATGTTAAAAACTATTGTGACCAAGTCTTAAGAATTTATGAATTTCAGAATAGAAAACTACTGAAATTTCATATTGTATGTTTAGTTTTAAAATATCTAAAAAATTTTAAATGCCTTACAGCTGAAGTTTGCTGGTGGTATGGTAGTTTCAACAACTGGTGCTGCCGTAGTTGTAGTAGTTTGGATGTATATTTGCGGTCTTTTCGTCACAGATGGCTGTACAAGGTTATTCGCGATAGCTGCCGACGGCCAGGCCCTAGCTGGCTGGGGAGATTGAGCTTGTGGCATAATACAACAGGTAGAAAGAAGCCCACCAGTACATGATCCTGCTGAAACGCCTCCACTCATCAAGCACAGTAGTAAGAACATGCACGTAGAACCTGGATAGTTGGCACAAGTATCTGCCCTCCGAGGAGGCTGGTAGAGTTGCATGGGAGCATTGTTCGGATTCCTCCAGAATCTAGGATATCCATTTCCATCTGGAATAAAAGCAGGACAAGCACACATTATATTGAAACGTCATTTGTGTTTTCAATACAAACTCCGGTCTAAAACAAATTTAAACTCACTACTGGCGAATCTTAAGTGATTTTAGGAAACAAGGCCAATACTTAAGAATATCCAATTCTGCATTATAGAAACTGTTTTAGTACTGTTGGACTTTAAAGCTCGTCTATTGCTTGTTACAGCATTTTCATAGGCTAAGTTGCTGAGAAAAGTCCAGGTCAGTTTTAAAATTTATTAAAAGCGTGAAGTCTCGGTATCAACGTCAGAACTTTGTTTCTGAATTTAGCGCTGCTAAACAGAAATAGCAAACTCTGAACAAAATAACTACGTAATGCTTATGGTTAAGAGTACAGAAAATTAATCGTGAAATATTAAAACAGCCACATTAACTGTTTAATGTAGGACTACACATATAAGTACCAAGGTAATTTAAATTATAAACTACCTTGGCTAACTTAACATTTACGCCGCGAGACACTTCAAGTTCAGTTAATCCTAGCCGAATGGTTGAGAATTTATAATAATAAAGCATTAAAATACAAATAAGTTCACGTTTAGTGCTTTTAAGACTAAAAGTACATTTACTTGCTTATGTTCAGATAACTGAATATTCTAAAAATGTAGACTTCCGCTGTTTCAATAACTCATTAATTCGTAATCATTTTTGCTTTAGGTAGTAAATATCTAATCCGCATATACGCGATTTTGCATACGTGTAATTTTCAAAGATTTACAATAAAAACTTACTTTGTATTTGATATGGGTTATAGAAGCCTCTTTGAGCATATGAAAGGCAGAAGAGAGTTGTCAAGATAACATAACTGAACGTGTAGGTGGCCATAGGATACCAGCGGTTCAGGAATCCTGGGATCTGAAACATTTAAAAAAGATCACCATTCGAAGTTACATTTACTGTGGGAGTTGCGTTTTTAACTAAAATCTAGTTTGATCGTATAAAAATTTTAAGCATGACAGTATTCCGTAAAATACCCTCTTGAAAACCTTATGAATGTACCAGTATAATCCAGGTAACTAGTACATTCAGCTGAACACTGAATTTAGACATATTTAACAGTTTAAACCCAACTATTAAGTCAGAAGATATTACACCCTATAGTTAAGCACTTTTAGTTTACCGGACTAGACAAATTTACAGTAAGTTTAAGATAAAGGTCTAGAAGACTCTGCACTGGAGAAATAGTATTAACTAAGCCACACAAGCTTATGAAAATGTAGGGTACTTTTTATATTTAAACACCACATTCCCCACGTCACCGAGCAGTTACTTTAATAAGTATTAACTCATTAATATGCGTACGTAAAATTCCAATTTCGTGAGAACTCAATCGTATTTCTGTGAAGAAAACAGCCTCTTCTCACAAGTGTTATGATGTCGAAATAAACGAAGGGTATTTCGCATAGCTATGTAAAACCACGACAAGTTTTCCCCCTTTTTTTAAAAAGATCACTTAATTAACCAGGCTACCACAGTATAAAGTACCTCAATTAAGTTTGTAACTCATTAACTATGTAAAGACACGAGCCATTATAAAACACTTTAAAATTGACTAGACTTTCGACTGTTATTTTGTGTATTGCATAAACTACCAGATGCAACTTTGGTAGATTTAAAATACAACTATCATTAAACATTTTAAAATTACTAAATTTAGTTAATGCCGTAGAACTAGTTTGAGCGTTTAGGTTTTGGGAAGACAGCAGGGAGTCTAACCTAAGAATACAAAATCTAGGAAGTTTTATATCATACGAGACGTTATGTCGCTATTTTCGGTTGGCAAAAATACAAATTTTAAAGAAATTTGTAATCCTTTAAAAGCATTTATGTACGCGGATCCAAGAGTTACGAAGGAATTAAAATTACAATTACTTTCCGAGAAATTATCCATAGTGACGATGACCGCTTGGTCATTTTAGTCAAACCCCATTACTTTTAAAAATGGTAGACAGCCGCTTAATGTTAACTATGTTTTAGTTTGTTATATTCTGCAATCGCTTCCCACATACGCTAGAAGATTTTTTATTTCGCACAAGATCATCGTGCATTAGTGTCCGTTATTTTTTTTATACAACTGTACACTATTTGAAAAATAGTTTTAAATTGCTAAATTTAGTCTTCAAATCTTCAACGAACTAATGTCGTTCCTTAGTTTATACTAGAGTCAAATGACTTAGCGTCGTTTTGGGTACAGTCGCATCACAACCTACAGCTGCGTCATTAACTACACTGTTAAAGATTGCAACAGAAAACTAATGTATTCTTTCAAGTCTTACATAAAATTAGAGAAAAATAAACGGAGATGTTAAAACTTATATTCACTTTAATAACCAATATTAATTATTGTAAGAATATTTCTGATTTAGAATGCTTTTTCTAAAGTAAAGTCATTTTTAATTTAAAAAAATAAAAGTAAAAATACAGAATAAAGGATTGAGAATCTCGATTCACTTTTAACCAATTACTGTAAATTTACGGAGACTGGATAAATATTTACATTAAATTTAAAGAAATTTTTAATATATAAAAAGGTTTATCTTAAGTATTGTCAGAGTCAAATCTACTCGATTAGAGTACACTTCAGTGAAACGAAGCGTCTGAAATCACGTTATTTAAGTAGAACAGTTTAAAAGATTTACTTTGTATTCGCTTAATGAATTAAAAATCTATACGAGACTGAGCTCGTATAAACTGCCTGCTAGATAAGTTTGTTTATTCCGATAAGAAATCCATTTGCACTCTTCTTGCAGTACAGCTTCATTCAATCTCAGTTATTCTAACAAAGTTAAAAAATAAGCAATATTTCAGTTTTACAGAAAAGCCTTATACCCAGTATCGCAAATAACCTATAGTTTAAAAGCCCAGGGTAAAATTTACATCCTGAATATGTTACATATTAGGTTCGATACTAAAATATAAAGCTCTGGCTATATTTAGCCTACACAGGTAATGATCGAGTACAGTAAAAAGCTATTACTCATCTCGTTACTTAAAAATCTTAGAAATTTCCAAGCCCTACTTTCAGTAGGGAAAGTTTTAAATGTTAACCCTGAGAAACTACCACAACATTTGATGAGAGCGAAATACCAAAATTTCGCTTTTACGAGTACTAAAATTCAGCATGATATTAAAAAGCTAAATGTTAATGATCAAGAATCTTTAAATCCCTTTCCAAACTTACGCGAAAATTTAGACGATTTCTCTTAAAGTCTTCCGGTAGTTTCACGGTTCGTTGAGATGACCAAGTAACTCGTTCAGCTGATAAGAACAAACTCTTTCCTCCAGCTATTTATCTTTCACTTAAGAAAATTCTTAACACTTAAAAACTCTGAAGTCCGATGATTTCATATTTAGAGAGAATCTATCGTATTTTTGACCATGTCATTTAGGGGACTTAAAACAGACTATAAGAATTAGTTTTAAAGAGATAACTGGTACGAAATGCAAGTTGTGTTATTAATGGCAAGACCTATAAAAGAAATAAATATTCATTAACTATGAAAAGGTTAACATTGAATTTAAGAAATTAACAAATTTAGCCTTTCATACTGAAAAAACTCCAAATGTTCAGTTATGAGTTAACTAGTTTTATTTAACTGAAGATATATTTTCTCTCTCAACGTTTTGTACCGATTTCTATAATAATCTAACAAGGCTTTCGTTTTAAAGAGGAGATGTCACCAACTTTAGTACTTAGCGTAAGGTTGCTTATTCATTACAACAAGTTTTAATCAATGTTGATTGTCTATACTACGGAGCTACGCATGGGGGACACTATCTCCGTAAGGGAGAGAATTTTACAGGATCCCAACTAGTTTCTTATAAGAGCACTGAAGACTCCGAACGTATGTATTTGAACGCTACCTATATCGATCCCGGTAGCGGTTCCTTTAACTGGTTTTGATAGGGTAGACGGACCAACTTCAGTCCATTTAAAGTATCCCATACCATCAGGCTTTTAATTACAGCTTTTCAGTTAAGTTAAGAAATTGCAAACCACGCACTACAAAGTAGATGTTATAGCTTTAAAATTTTAATTAGCATGGTAAGTGAATTTCTAGTTACCGAGAAAAATTAGAAAGGCAGTGTTAAACCCAATTTCAAACACGAAAGCTGAATCTACAGTAGCTATTCCCTTTGTCAATTTCTTCTCTCATCTGATAATTTGCTTTTATAACCGAAACTTCATTCTACAGGAGAAACTACAGAGATCAAATGCTTGTGATTAATACGATGAGATAAAAAACTATAGTTTTACGAGCAATAAATATTGCAAATCTAGAAGTTTTTACAACCGAAAAAATAAAAAAACTTTCAAGATATTAGGAAACTTAAAAACGGCCAACAGTTACATTATACTCCGATTTGCAAGATTTACGCACCCTATGAGTTCATGCAGTTTCTGAACAATCGTTCAAGTTTTAATAAAATACGCGTAGTTTAGAAATTGCGCGCATATTCTTCGTTGCAAGAGTTAAGTTTACTAATCGTAGTGTTTAAGCATTTTTAAAGAACTCTTAATCACTAATAAATCATTTAACTATATAAATTCTAAAACCGATTCGTATGGCTGTGGCCTCACCGTAATTCTACAATATATTACAAATTGTAGATTCTGCTCGTCCAATTTAAAAATTTTGGTACCACCAACCGAGTTCGTTTGAAATTTATTAGAGTTAATTTCATTAAAACTAAACATTTTCAGAATGTTCATTCTACGAGAAACGTAATTACATTAGAATTTCAACACATAGCAATCCTTAACGAAAGAGTACCGTGGAACTCTACATAGGAGCTTTTGTAGAGAAACGGGTCCAACACCTCTACATAAGTATGCGAAGTACGCATAAGTATGAACAGGTATAAAAAAAATGGACCCAATTCTGTTAATAACTACCAAGATACATACAAGGTTTAGTTTATCCAAGTACACTAAAATTTAGTGTAAAACTTAATATTTATTAGCCTTGCGATTCGCGACACTAAATTCCCTCTCTGTATAACTGAAGCATGCGACAGCATAAGTTAACAGGAAATGGCTCATTTTCTTGAGAGTTGAAAGAACGTTTGCAAACTGTAAAACAGTTTGTAAAAAGAAAAATCTCTAGGAATTACAAGCATAAACTTTGGAAGTTTAAAGACCTTTATATCTTAACTAAATAAAGACCAGCGAAACTTAAAATTATCAGAAATACGTCGGTACCAAGCTTATATTCACTATCTAGTTTTAGATTTAATAGACCAAGACTTACACTCAACCGGTGCTAAGAAATTAAGTTTGATCTTATCCAAAAAGATCCATTACTTCTATTTTATTTAAGTTATATACACAATATCTAAAATATAATCTCGGGTCTAATATTTAGATTCCCAAAATAGACTAAAGTTACCCTCCAACTGCAAGTGAGAATTTTCTACCACGAATATCGTAATTTTCATGAACTTAGAATGCTTGCTAAAGAGATTTAGCAAGCTACTTAGCTAAAAATACGTGCCGAATTATCTAAATTTTAAAATAGACCTAAAGATTAAACTATGCACAGATTACAGCAAAAAACTGACTTTACGCTAGTTTTTAGTGAGGTGTTTGCTACATTCTAAAGTGAGAAGTAATATTTAAAAATTACAAGTACAAAAATTTTACTAGTTTTCTTAAATTGTCAAAATATAAAACTAAATTTATACGTCAAGAAAAATTAAATCATGTTCGCCAATTCAAGTATATATATTTTTATAGAATTGTAATTTACTTCCTCTATGATAATTTAGCTTAAAATATCCACTCACCTTGAAATACTACAAGGAAATTCATACAATCCAATGTTTAGAAACAATCCAAGGATATAACCGCCTCTGGCGTACATGTTAACACTTTGCCATCGAAAGAAAAGAGTGAAAACGTGAGACTAGTAGGAAGTGGTCGGTCTTTCCAAATACTCCGCAGAAAGTCGACCTATTAATGCCAAGCGCGGCTAAAGCAAGCTAGTTTACATGCTTCAGAAACAGATTATTCATAAAAATACTGAAGCAGCGCTTTCACTCTTATTTAAACTTCAGTTCTAATATTAAAGTTTTGCAGGCTTCAATATAAAGCTAATATTTTAGATTTATAGATAACCGATTTAATCTTACTATTTCACACTTTAGATTTATATAAAATAGTATTGGCTATATATCACAAGCCTAACTTGAGATTTTAGTGTGGAGTTTCATTTTAAATACAAGTTCCTTCCCTTTAGGAAAGGAAATTGACAAGTCCTCAAAAAGTGGAAATTTCAGGAGTTCTATCTTTACTATAATTTTTAAAATACATGCTTAGAGTGCAAGGAAGCATCCCTTTGAGAATCTAGAAGTTTTACTTTAAAGCTAAAAAAGGAACAAAACGAGTATTAAAGTATATTAAACTGCAATATACACTAAAGTAGTTAACTCCGCTCAATCCTACCATACACACAAAAAGCCAGCGAGTCTAAATCAAATATAAGTTCAATTCAGATATTAAGATGGCCGCGAGTATTGTAAATTAGCATTAAAATTTATAACTATTACAAATTTGAATTTGTTATGCATATCAAATGTCCTAGCTTCGTTACATATGCCTTTTAGTTAGATTTTCCTCCAATATATTCAGACCATTTTCGTATTATTTTGTGCTTTTAAGAGCACTCTGTATCACTTTCTAAAAACCTTAAAATTAGACTTTTAAGTCTTATCCCGACAAAAAGGAATAAAGTTTTAAATATCTGTAATAAGTTTGCGATGTGTTAGCTTAAAATTAGAGGCTGAGTATGCAAAAGCTTAAAAATAAAGTTTTAGTCTTAGGCAATTTTAAATGTTACTTCTAGTTTTAAGATGCACATAATGCAAGTTTCTTAATATCGTGTACTTGCTAAAGAGCTGAGTCATCTCCTAAACATTAAAATTCAATCATCAAAAGTATAGATATAAATAAAACATTCAACCGAAAACAACCCTTTATAAGTAATTACTCATTAACAACCCCCTAATATTAAAACCACATACTCACAAAATTTCAAGAATCAGTTACAACAGATTGCGACAGTCAAGCGAATCGCTCGTTTCAGTGACACTACTCTGGAGGAATGCGTATTTATACAAATGCTTTCTACAAATGGTTAAATAAATGAAGTCATTTAAAGTAATGAAAATGGGTGTGAATCAGTAATTTTAATTCAAGAATATATTTTTAAGACTTAAAAATGACATATTAAAATGCTTTAAAAATAAAAAAATGTTATAAATAAAAAAATACTAAAAATTTGCATAAAACTGTGTGCACATTACTAAAAATTATTTGAGCAAAAGGGATTTTTCCTAAATGGCATTTTTGGACCGTTTTTAAGAATGAATGAGTGAATTTTACGGCACGATAGTGCTACACTATGAGCAGTTGGCGACGGTCATGGACTCACTCCTAAAGATGGTGTGAAGATATGTAATCACTTTTTTTATCCTCCATAGAGAGGATGGTTCCCTCACTTCGCTGACCCCCAGAGGTATAATATGAATCGGAACATGGGCGCTGCTTTTGTAATTTTGAAATATGTGATTCAGCGATTAAAATCTTTTTGAAAAATTCCTGTTTTGGATTCTTTGTCATTTCCAATGTATTAATCTGGGGTTCACATCCCTATCATTCAAATTACATATAAGTAGACCGTATTTCACGTTGTGTTCTTTTGAGAGAAAATAACAGCGTATGCTCAGCTTTAGGGGCCTTACCTTTAGTAACTAACAAAATTCAAGATATTATAGTCCATGTTACCATCAAAAATTATACCTCTGGGGGTTACCGAAGCGGGAGAGCCATCCCTTCCGTGGAGGATCAAAATTGTGATGGCATGTCTCCGGGCCACCTCTAGGGGTGTGTCCCAGACCGTCGCCAATTGCCCATCTGCGCAGCATTAGTGCGACGTAAAACCCAACCACTATCAAGATATTATAGTAACAACAATTATGTCGATAGGGCGCTGCCCTCTGGTTCCTCAGGTCCCGGATTCGAATCCCGGTGTGGGCATGGACGTTTGTGATTTCGCATGTCTACATGCTATTGTACACTTGTTCTTGTGAATTGCATTGTGGATGAATCGAGACTAAAGTCATACAACTCATCGAGCAGATATAGTAGTAGAGTACGGATTCCCTTTACTGGCTACGGAGAAAAATTCCCGGAACATCACTGCGGTTTTTGCGCCTTCTTACAAAGCGATTGCGCCTTCTTGGCGATAATCGCTTTCTTGGCAACTGGTTCTTGGGATTTTACATGGTTTAAATGGTTTAAAGAAAAGTCAAACAGAACAGCTTTCAATCAATAACAAGGATTAGATTACTTCCTTTCCATTTCAGATAGGGTAGGTTGTGGGTTATGTTTAATTTACATCCAATCGAAATATAAAACAGCGATAACAAAGATGGAGGAAACTTGCCTTGGTGGAAGTGGAATGTCAGTTTGGCGGTAGAAAAGTCAGTTTGGCGAATGAATTGATTGAATGATGAGAATGTGATGTTGGGAAGCAAAAAGGTTACTAGTCCGGAGTCTACACTAATATCTCGTCGATGTTGTATCTATAGGTCTCAAATATGTTAAATAAATTAAATAAATAAATAATAACAACAAAAAGATTATAAAGAAGACTATCAAGATCCGTATCAGAAATCATTTCCTTCATGGAGGATCAAAGTTAGTAGTGTCACAGGAGTAGTATCACTGACACGAGCGATTCGCTTGACTGTCGCAATCTATTTTAACTGACTTTGAAATTTTGTGAATATGTGGTTTCAGCATTTTACGGAGTTGTTAATGAGTAATTACTTGTAAAGGATTGTTTAATATTATACTATAAGCAATTTTTGTTTAAGTTTTAATATTTAGGGGATGGTGTGAAGCTGTTTTGTAAGTTTACTGTATTAAGAAACTCGCATAATGTGCATCTTTTAAAACTGTAACAAATATATACAAATTTTCGAAGACTAAACTTTATTTTGGAGGTTTTTCTTACTCAGCCTCTGATTTTAGGCTAATATAGCTCAAATTTGTCACAAATATTTTAAAAACTCTACATTCATTTATTGTCTAGACATGTTTTAAAAACTAAAGTCGTTGAAACATGAAAATTTAAAGTTACAGTCGGCAGCAAAAGTATCCGAGCACTAGAAAGAATTCCTATATAAAAAAGTACACTTAATACAATTTTGTTAAATAAATCCTTGTCGAATCCTGTTCTTATTCAATCTAAGAACAGGATTCGACAAGGATTTATCTAACAAAACAGTATTAAGTGTGCTTTTTTAAAATAGAAAATTTTGCTAGTGCTCGGATACTTTTGCTGCCGACTGTATGGCGGCATATTTATGAACTTCCACTAGAGGTGAATCCCAGATCTTTGCCAATACTACAGCGTCTAGAATAATCAGTGTAGAAAGCGGCGAATAAAATTGTACTATAAAAATTAAACCTGTCACCAGATGTCATTGTAATCGAAGCTAATGTCACGACAACAAAACCGAGACTCCCTATTGGTTAATTATATGCTTAGATCACGTGATTAAACTGACGAAACTGGGAAAAGCCAATCAGGTCTTCGATTTGAGCAATAGCTTCGATCACAGCGACATCTGGGTAAGCTTAATTTTTGTAGCATCATTTTAACATCACGGTTATAGGCGATTGCCACACTGTTTATTCTAGACGCTGTACCAATACTTTTCTCTAGAAAGTCTTCAAAGAGACAGGCGTCAATAGCGAGTCAGGCGCTGATTGATTGGACAATTCTTTTTGTTATCATCCAGATTTTAGAGTGTTGTTAATGGATTTTAAACACTGTGCTCGAAACTACAGTTAAAAACAAGTCCTTCCGGCTCATTCAGATGGGTAGGTTGATTTCTTTTTCCTTATCAAGTAGCCGTCATTTTGTTTCAGAATGGCTGCTACAAATTATTAATGGACTTGGTAGAAATATTGACGAAGGCTATCTGCATATGGAGTTTTAAGCAAATCGGTTCATAAATATCTTTTTATGTTAATTTAAAATTTTCAAGTGTCCAGCACTTGGAAACAAGGAGGCGGGCCAAATTGGCAAACAAATATATCAAATGCATTTGTGAGATAAGTCTACTGTACATATTTAGTTCGAATTAATTCAGAATCTCAAAAGTCATCGCGTTGAAAAATTAAGTGGCCGCCACTTGGATCAAAATGGCGTAAAAAGTTGTTCAGTGAACTAATCCAAGATATTTGTAAGATAAGCCCACTGTCAAATTTGGTTTGAATAAATTCAATATTTCAAAAGTTATCGCGATAACAAAGTCTCAAGTGGCAGCGTTCAAGTGAACGCAACTTGGAAACAAGCTTGCCCACCGAAATCATAGTTGTTTGAATGATAAATCCATTTTTAAATTTTGATTTGAATTGATTAAGTATTTCAAACGTTACCGTAATAACAAATTTTCAAGTGGCCGCCACTTGAAAACAATATAATGGAATAAGTTGCCCATCAGACTCATCCAAGATATTTGAAGCATAAGTTCACTGTCCAACTTTGGCTCGAATCAGTGCAGTTTTTCAAAAGTTATTGTTATGGCAAATTTTCAAGTGGCACTCTAAGGGGTTGCAACTTAGAAACAAAATGGCGAAACAACTTGCCCAACGAAATCATCCAATATATTTGTATGATAAGTTCATTGTCCAGCTTTAGTTCAAATTAAATCAGTATTTCCAAAATTATCGTGATCAGAAATTTTCAAATGGCACCATGATTTCAAGTGGCCACCACTAGAAAAAAAAAAGCGGAATGAAATGTCCAGCGAACTTATCTGAGATATTTGAATGATAAATCCACTACCCAAATTTGTTGCGAATGATTTAGTATTACAAAAGTTATCATAATGACAATCCTCTCGACCGCAATGTCTTCCACGTTCCCACCTCCAAATTATACCTCTGATGTCACCGACAGTGGCGGCTCGTGAACCGAAAATAGGTGAAGAGCTCAAAAATAATATTTAAGTATTTTAAATCATAATTTTTATTAAGCGTGGTCTTAACTAAAATTAACTAAAAATACTTATTTAAATGTAAATTTATATTCTATAAATGAATACAGCGTAAAATACAGTGTGCCTCTTCACCAATTTTCGGTGCACGAGCCGCCACTGGTTACCGAAGCAAGGAAGCGATCTCCTCCGTGGAGGAAGAAAATTATGATAGTATGGCTAGAGCACTTAGAATACATAGTGTGGAAAGCGACCAGCAAATCAGTGTCATAAAAATTAAGTCTTTCACCAGAGGTCAGTGCGATCGAGTTTATTGCTTGAAAAACTTCCTATTGGTTATTTACAGTCGGCAGCAAAAGTATCCGAGCACTAGCAAAAATTCCTATGTAAAAAAAGTACACTTAATACTGTTTTGTAAAATAAATCCTTGTCGAATCGTGTTCTTAGACTGACTAAGAACAGGATTCGACAAGAATTTATTTAACAAAACAGTATTAAGTGTACTTTTTTTACATAGGAATTTTTGCTAGTGCTCGGATACTTTTGCTGCCAACTGTATATAATAATATTAAAATGTACCTCAAGTATTACAAAAAAATAAATAAACTCATCGACCATGCTGTACTGAAATTCTTTGTCTTTTTAAATCAACCAAAATTATTCGGCTTTCTATTGTCTGTAAGGAATATGCTATAGTACGCATATCATACATATTTTGAGGCAATCGAAAGCTATATTCTCGAGAGTTCTAGACAAACGAAAGGAAAAGGCAGACTGGTAAACGGAAGACACAAACGCTTTACAGCTGTAATGAAACGTCTTTAAAAGAAACATCTTTAGTCTTTCATTATTTTCTCCGATATTCAACAGATGAAATTATTGGTTTCGTAAAAATTTTCGGCTTCCGGTTTTCAATAGATCTACACGTTTTGAAAAGTCTACAACACGATTTAACTATTTTCAGAAAATGACTGTCTGCATGTGTAACAAAAATCTTTGAGTAATCTCTAGCTCACAAATTAATGCGCAGAATTTCATACAAATTTATATGTAGTTGCACCTTGACTTAGATGAGTATCTTTTGTATGTGTGTATGAAAAGCGCTATAGGTCCATCCAGTTTCTTTTTTCATAATTTTTAATTTGGCAGTATAGGACAAAATGTCGTATAAATGGGCCGAATGAGAATTATTTGTTACGAATATTGCGAAATTAAAAAGAATTATTCATTTTGGTCAATTAAGAAAAAAATGTTTTGTGTGTAAGAGCATCGCTCTCCCTCCTGGGTTCCGTATCCTACAAATTTTTAACAATGAAAATGAAAAAAAAAAAAAAAAAATCCAAATAAATGAATATCACAAAATTAATTCTTAAAATTGAATTTTATATTAAATAATCAAAATTATTTGTCTTCTATTTTTTGCAAGCTTTTACACTAGTTATATTTTTAAAATATTAATTACATTTTTCCCCCAACAGTTGGCGACGTTGTCTCAGTATCCACTCACATTTTAAACAGATCTGCCTTCTGAAATGACTTCATATTGCGAATATTGACTCATGTGACTTTGACGCGTTGCGTATCATTTCAGATGTTGATGAATATTATTAAACATTTATTACTTATTACTGCTAAATCGTTTTTAAAAAGAAAACTTATGATTGTAGAGATAAATTATTTTTAATTAAGTTTTATTATGATAATTCTCAATGCGCAATGTCTGTCGATCATTCTCATGAATGACGGCCATCACATTAAACATTTGTAATTCTACTTGCGGTGTTGAATGTACTGCGTCACTGTAAGAAAATAATTTTACAATTAAACGGCCACCTGATGGAGAAAAATTAAACTAATTTGGCGACAAATCTTTTGTTATAAAAAAAAAAAAATCCCATGTCTCTCTGCATTGCAGTGAAAACCGCGAAGTCAATACATTTTGGTCAATACTTTTAAGAGTCAATATTTTTTGAGTAGTATATATATATATATATATATATATATACACACACTACTGGCCATTCAAATTGCTACACCAAGAAGGAATGATAATAACGGAATGTAATTTGTTGGACCCATACATTATAGTAGGAAAAACAATTGATTAAAATTTCAGGAAATTTGGAGTAATATGTACTGAGAAAATAGTACATAAAGCAGCGACCTCTGTGAGCAATAACAGCACCTACCTAGGCATTGAATCGAACAGCGATTAGATAACATGTACGGGTAGAGCACTTCATAAAGCTTTAACACGATGCCACAATTCATCGATCGAAGTTACTGGTGAGCGGTGGGGAGGGCAGTCGCTTTTCAACGATTAAACAGTCATTTTTATTAGTGCGAGATCAGGAGAACGCGCTGGCAAGAGCAACAGTCGAACACATTCGGCATCAATGAAGGTTCAGACAATATGGACAACTTGCGGTCGTGCATTGTCCTCTTAAATGTTGCGCTTCGGAGGCTTTGAATATAGGGCAGAGCGATGGACTTTAACTGGTCAGAAATGTAGTGGCTAGTTTTCATAGTGGCGGGAATGAAAACAAGAGGTGATCGGGACGTGTATCCAATGGTACCACATACCATCAATCCAGGTGGTGACCCTCAACATTGACCCTCAAATTCTGATTACCCTCAACATTGCATCACTGATATGGGCGCCTTTAATGTGTGATCAACGATGAACCTGGAAGTAGGAATGGTGTAAAGTCACCTTTCAGACAAATCGCCATCCTGTTTAAAGCATCAAGATTGCCTTATCCGTATTTAAAGGCATTATGAATAATGCACATTGCCAGCTGGGGTTCGACATCGTCATACTGTCTATCGCTTGCAATGATGTTATGGGTATGTAATGTTCCCATTGGATACACGTCTCGATTACTTCTTGTTCGCATTCCTGGCATTCTGAATAGCGGCCATTAAATTTCTGATGAGTTACGGCCCGTCCCTCTGCCCTATATTTGAGGCCTCCGTAGCGCAAAATTTAAGCAGGATAATGCAATACCGCATGTTGTTTGTATTGTCCGGACCTTCTTTGATACAAAATGTGTTCAACCGTTGCTCCGACCAGCGCGTTCTCCGAATCTCGCACCAATGAAAATGACTGTTTAATTGTTGAAAAGCGATTGGCCCGCCACCACTTACCAGTAACTACGGTCTATGAACTGTGGCACCCTGTTGAGGCTTCATGAATTGCTGTACCCGAATATGTCATCCAATCGCTGTTCGTCAACCTAGTTCATCCAACCTAGACAGATAAGTGCAGTTATTTCTCCTAGAGGTCGCTGCTTTATGTACTATTTTCTCAGGATGTATTACTCCAAATTTTCTGAAAATGTAATCAATTGTTCTTCCTACTATAATGTAAGTGTCCAATAAATATCATTCTGATATTTGGATTCCTTTCTGGTGCAGCAATTTTAATGGCCAGTAGTGTATATATATATAATATCATACCTGTCAAATCCTAATTAATATTCTGTAGTGTTGTTAGTCCCTCCCTTTTATTCATACCATTAAATTTGGAGAGTAATATTCTCCAAATGCAATTTCGATTAAACAAGAAGAAAAATACCCTCAAAAATTACTGGTGTGAAAAAAAGGCGGGGTTAACAATACTACGGAATACTAATTACGATGTTAGCAGGTATGATAATATATATATTGTCTGGGCTTTTGGGATCACTCGGTACCTATAAAAAATTTACATCACTCTTTTACGCAAACAAAAACTTATTTTTTTATTTTTATTTTATTTTATTTATTTATTTATTTTAGTTTAATTAGACTAAACAACAGAAAAAAAAAATCTCTTCAAGAATCCGATACGAATTAGGTAGGTATAAAATACAATAGATGTTTTCTTAGAAAGAATTAACCTACATAGTTTAAAATCTACATTCATACGATTGAATTAAGTAAAAGATTAACACGAATATTTTATCGCAGTTTATTTTATCTTTCAAGAATTTAGGTGAAGCAGCATTCTTCAGAGAGAGTAATTTCTATTAATTATAAAACCAAGTGTAAAATAAGTATTATGGATTAATAATTGAAATGCTCTTTTTATTCAAAAAATAAAAGTTTTCGTTTTGTTATTATTATATTGAATATTTTACATAACACAAAGACGTGGTGAATAGCCTTTGAAGTATATTTAATATACCTTTTTGTAATTATCAATACGTAAATATACCTTTATATAAATATTATTTAGGCCTATTCAAAGGAATAGTTACCTTTTTTTTTCTATTAATTATAAAATAAAATAATCTGGTGTGTCACTCACACGACTTTCTCTTACCCTGAAATTTAATACTATAAATAGATGTTGGAGATTAAGAGGTAAGATAACGAGTACTGTTATGTAAACCTCTGTTAAAGCAAAGCAATTGAAATTACGCTTCGGAAGAGTTTTATATGATAATTAGTTCTGTGTGAGGGGGGGCTACCGCCCCCTAAAACCCGTTTCATTCATGCACCTACATTTATATAGATTTTAATTCTGTTATTAAAATTAAAAATTTACTTAAAATTATACAGACAATTTTCACAGGCAACATTCATTAAAACTTATCAATCTTTATCAAACTTTTCCAGCAACAAAATTATATTAGCTTCAAAATACAACGTTTGGATCTCCTAAAATTATTCATTTTTAAGTCACTCTAAGAGACACAGACAAAGATCGAACATTAAAAAACTTGACTACGGTAATCAGGAAGCCTCAAAACGTGTATATATACAAAAAACAAGCGAAGAATATTTAACTTAAAACATACATTATTTACCATATCTCTATGAGGAATTTATTTCAATTCCCAAGCAGCTTTCCTGGAAATGGTAAAATATTATTAGTAAAGCACATCCATTAACAACAAATAACTAGTGTGCTGTGGCCACCACACGATTTTCTTCTATATTTTCCTACAAAATTCACTCAGTAAAAATAATTTATTAAAATTATTATTTTAAAAAACTATCTTCCATGATAATGCAGACGATTTCCATATTAGAGAAGCAGTGTAAAATTAAATATTCATAAAAAGTTGAATTTATTCTCAATATTATATATATTTAAAAATAATAATAATAATAATAATAAATAAATAAATAAATAAAACTAAAACAAATCGATAGCTTTACTTTAAATTATCGCAGATCGATGGTTCAATCATTCGTTTTAAAGATATTGGCGAGCTCTTTTGAAAGATACCCATCATGAAGATTTACTCCCCTCGAGGGGGGACTTCCCCTCCAGGGGGAAGGCGAGGCTCCTACATACACAAAATATTTTTCTCAGTTGACTATCTCTATTACAAAATATATATATTCGTTTCATTTTGTTTAGTGCAGTCTATAGATGTTAACCTCTACTTACCTGCAATTTCCCTCATAGACGTAATGTATTTGAATACTTTTGAGTGTCCCTGTACACGAATCATATGCTTCATCTCAACGAAAATCTTAGTGTAGCATCCCTATATGATACACATTTAGCATACCGAGTTTGGAATTTCTGCTACTATTTGTTCTTGAAATATGCTGATAACACACACGCAGACACACAGACCATTCGATAAAAACGTGATTTTCGTATTCAAGGTACCTCAGAACATGTAAATATAACAAAAACTCACGTTCGAAAATTTGATCCTAAAACAATACTTTCTCGACCCTATGGGTAAGAGAACGTAATAAAAAATATGTTCTTTGGATATATAACTAAAACGTCCTTTTTGTTTGAAAAATTGAGCGCGTTTTTTTTTTTTTTTTTTTTTTTTTTTTTTTTTTTTCCCCTCTCATGGCTCTTTTTACTTTCACTTACCCATAAGGAAGAGAAAGTATTGTTTTTGGGTCAAATTTTCAAAATTAAGTTTTTATTATAGTTTCACGTTTTGAGTTCCCCTGAATCCGAAAATCATGTTTTTAGCGAATGGTCTGTGTGTCTGTGTGTTTGTCTGTGTGTGTGTTATCAGCATAGCTCAAGAATAAAATGGTATCAGAAAGTGCAAACTTGGTATTCTAAATGTGTATGATATAAGGATGCTACACTAAGCTTTTCGTTGAGATGAAGCAAATGGTTAGTATACAGGGACGCCCAAGAGAATTCAAATACATTACATCTATGGGGGAAAGTGCTGATAAGTAGAGTTTAACATCTATACACTGCACTAAACCAAATGAAACGAATATATATAATTTTTTATGTGCGTAAAAACATGTATCATGTAGAATATGGTAGGGAACTCATTCACTGTTCGTTTACAGGGCTACACAAAAGAACTATAGATAAAAGTGCGACAATTGTTGCAAGTTGACGGAAGTGTAATTCAGGCTGGGATATGTATTATTACTATAGGATTATATTTAGGTGCACAATGTTTTCTGTATATAATCTTCGAAAGATATACAGGGCTGCAAATATTTAAGCGATAACATTCTTTTTTGTTGTTAGTGAATGTGCTTTACAATAATATTTTACTATTTCCAGGAAAGCTGTTTGAAAATTGAAATGAATTCCTCATAGAGATATGGTAAATATTGTATGTTTTTAAGCTAAATATTCTTTGCTTGTTTTTTGTATATTTACACGTTTTGAGGCTTTCTGATTATGGTAGTCAAGTTTTTTAACGTTTGATCTTTGTCTGTGTCTCTTAGAGTGACTTGAAAACGAATAATTTTAGGAGATCCAAATGTTGTACTTTGAAGTTAATATAAGTTTGTTACTGGAAAAGTTTGATCAAGATTGATAAGTTTCAAGGAATGTTTCGTAATAAAGTTGTCTGAATAATTTTAAGTGAACTTTAATTTTAATAACAGATTTAAATTCTATATAAATATAGGTGCAGTAATGAAATGAGGGGTTGAGGGGGGCGGTACCCCCCCCCCTCACACAAAACTAATTATCATATAGAACTCTTTCGAAACCTAATTTGAATTGCTTTAACATAGGTTTACATAACAGTACTCGTTATGTTACGTCTTAAACTCCAACATCTATTTATAGTTTTAAATTTCAGGGTAAGAGAAATTCGTGTGAATGACACACCAGATTATTTTATATTATTATAATAATTATTATTATTACTTTCTTCTATATTCAATAGAAGAAAGTGTTGGATTCGTAAAAATTTTCGACCTCGGGGTTTTTGATGGATTTACACATTTCGAGAGCTGTAGGACACGATTTGACCATTTTTAGAAAATGTCTGTGGGCCTGTCTGTAGGTGTGCGTGTGACAAAATTTTGTGGCAACTGTATTTCAGGTACTATTGCACAGAATTTCATACAAATTGGTATGTAGTTACACACTGACATAAAGAGAATTATTTTTTAATAATCATTATGAAATTTAAAAGAAATATTTGTAATATAGACAGTCAACTGGGGGAAAGAAAAAAATGTGCATGTAGGAGCCCCGCCTCCCCCTGGGGGGGGGAGAAGTCCCCCCCCCCTCGAGGGGAGTAAATTTTAATGATAGATATCTTTCAAAAGAGCTCGCCAATACCTTTAAAACTACTGGTTGAACCATCGATCTGCGATAATTTAAAATAAAGTTATCATTTTTAACATTTTTTTAAACGTAATATTGAGAATAAAATTGACGTTTTTTGGATATTTAGTGTTATACTACTTCTCTAATATGGAAATCGTCTGCTTTATCATGGAAGATAATTTTTTTAAATAATAATTTTAATAAATTATTTTTACTGAGTGAATTTGTATAGGAAAATATAGAAGAAATTCATGTGGTGGCCACAATATACTAGTTTTAACTTGACTGACTATACTTCAAAGGCATGTTGAGTATATACTCAATATATAGCTTTATTTGAGTGCGTAAATATGTATGCCTATTCAAAATCACATTTACTTTATTTATATTAATTATTGAAAAAAAAAACGCAAAATAAATATTTTATAATTGAACTTTTTTTTTTTTTTTTGAAAAATTGAAGTACATTTTCATTCTTTTATTATTATTATTATTGTATTAAAGTTCTTAACATAATTCATGTTGAATACATCTTTGACATATACTCAATATACCTTTATATAAATATGTAAATATATTTTTATATAATTATGTAAAATCCCATTTCCATTTTTTCTGTTAACTATAAGGACATGGAAAATAAGTATTATGGATAAATAATTGAACTGTTCTTTTTATTCAAAAAGTTGAAGTACATTTGCGTTCTTTATTATTATTGTTATTATTATTATTATTATTATTATTATTATATTAAAGTTCTTGTGTAATTCAAAAGCATATTGAGTATGCTTTTAAAGTATACACAATATACTTTTTTATAAGCATGTAAATATGTCTTTAGATCATTAAGTAAATATGCCCTATAAAAAATTACGTTTTATTATTTCTAATAACTATATTAAAATATAGAATATATATGGATAAATAATTGAAATGTCATTTTTATTTGCGAAATTGAAGCACATTATTATTATTATTATTATTATTATTATTATGTTAAAAATTCTATGTAATATAAAAGCATGAGTTATGCTTTAGAAATATATTTAATGTGCTTTTTATAAATATGTAAATATGCTCTTATATAAGTATTAATTACCCTTATTCAAAAGAAAATGTTCTTTATTTCTAATTATAAACAAAACAAAAAAAAAATTAGTTTTATGGGTCGAAATGTCTTTTTTGTTTGAAAACTGGAAGCACAGTTTTTTTTTCTTAATTATATCAAAAATTTTATAATTCAAAGTTTACTTTTGTAAAATGCAATAAATAGATTTTAGAATAATACTTACTTATTCCATAGAGAACAGGTAAACGTAATTGGATAACCAACTCTAGAATTTATAGGCGGATAAATTCTAAAATCAAAAATAAGTATTTTTTAGGTTAAATATAATCCATATATAGCATCCACATATACTACTTACATTTATATTACATTTTCGCAATATTACATTTGTGTTTTATATTTTAACATATCATCACATGAAAAAAAAAAAAAAAAAAAAGGCCAAATGTTCAAATTTTGCTTATATTACGCATACAGTATATTAAATGTACTTATATCAAATGGGTAGATTGTAAATGAAAAAAAAAATTGCAGTGTTTTCTCTTTCAATAAAATTCGCTTGCTTTTGCAAACTCGTATCTTTGGAGGCCATGCTAAGGGAACTGCCATGTTTTATGACGTCAGAAAAGAATGCAGATAGGCTGGGAATGAATGTTAGATAGATATCCTGCTAAGAAATGCAGTAAAAAATTGCAAATGGATTAACGTGTCGAATATTTTTACTTTCCGAACATATGCTATGTAAGGATTCTAATTATGAAAAAATTCGACTATGAGTCTTTTGCTGCATCTATATATTTGAGGTCTCTTGCTTTCATTTTTTGCTACCTTTACGATAATTATGTATGGGTGTATTTATATTTGAGTTTTATTGAAAAAAAAATAATAATAATAAAGCAAATAGGAATTTTTCCAATTATTTTTAAATATAAACACATAATTTCATAAATTTAAACTATTCCATTTTTCATATTTAAAGATGTAATTTCATAAAACTGTTAAAAATTTTACCAATTTAATTAATGAGCAGTACAATATATATATATTTATATTTACGTACAGAAGTGATTACAATTATTTTGAATCAACTGCAAAAAAATATCAATCCGAAGAGTAATGATATATGTATGTATGTATGTATGTATATATATTCATCTATCTTTTGTCTGCTGAGTATTACAATGGTACTATGTAATTCAAATTATATATATATACATGTATATATACACTAAGCGACAAAAAAAAAGCCGCACTTGGATATTTTCCTTTTCACCTTCTACAACCGCCAATTTTATCGTTTAAAAAGCAAATTTTCGAACAGATTTTATTATGTTGTCCTCCACACACACTTCAGCTTTGAGTCCAGTGTTAAAAACAAAATGCAATTGTCAGGAAAATTGTAATTTTAGAAGTTATTTCAAAAATAGTAAGAATAAGGCAGTTAACGATGACACAAAAAGTATTATTTTTGAATGAAAATCAAAAAATATTTTAATACGTGAGATGGCAAAATAATTAAATGTTAACGAAATATTTGTAAAAGGGTTTTTAGCAAGATATAAAATTTTTTGGCAGTTTAAACTGGAAATTTGGTTTTAGGCGGCCATTTTGCTCATCGAAGCGAGATGATCGTAAGTTAAAAAGCCATTGCTTATAAAATCGGTTTGTATTACATTTAGAACATAAAAGAGATTCAGAAAAAGTGTTTAGTAGCATAATTTCTTTAACTACAGTACAACAACTATTAAACAAAGCAGGTTTAAATGACAGAAAATTTGAAAAAATTCCATTCTTAATGAAGAGATGTAGGAAAGCAAGACCTCAGATGGCTAAAAAAATTAAAAAATGGTCAGTTATTTATTGGGTTGAACTGGTTCTCTCTGATGAGTCAATTTTAACTTATTTCGAGCTAAAGAAAACAAGCAGATCTGACAACGAAAATACGACCGACGTAATGAAAATCGCACTTTTAAAACAGTGACACATTCTCCGTACATTATGGTACGGAGGTGCATAAATTTTATAACAGTCGGGCAAATTTTTATGCTCAATGGATCAATTAACTCGAAATAAAACACAAACTGCATAAAAGTGGTGCCTGACCGACTATTTTGGAGGTATCTTGGACATTTCCGTAAACAGCATTTCACGATGAAAATGTACCTTACTACACGGCGTCTGTGGTAAATTTATTCACTTCAAATCGTCAAAATTTCTTATACATTCCCATGAGAACCTATAATTTTGTAAGTAATCATATCTTTTTTCACTTTAAGTTACATACCACAAAGGATATAGTAGAATTTCTTCTTTACCAGACATGGAAATAGTCAAAATCTCGATCCGCTCGAAAATGTTTCGTCTATAAAAAGGCGGGGGAGAGGGGAGAAGGGAGAGGATTCGAAATTTGCAGTCTATAACTCTGCCAGAACTAGAAAAAATTATTTGTGATATTCGGCACATTGAAATTTCTGAGATTTATATTAAAACACTGTATAAAACTATGCCATTGCGCATTAATGCAGTAATTCCATATAAAGGTGGAATTAACCCAATGCAGAATACATATTTTTAACAAAAAATTGCTTAGATTTAACAAATAAATAGTTTTATTTCATATATTAAAATATAACTTGTTTATTTCATATAATAAATCATAATAGAATGCAAGGTGTATGGTTATTGCATTATGTTCAAAAAGAAAGTTTTATGCAGATTTTTAAAAAGTACGTCGTAAAGTGCAATAAAGCGAATTATTAAATCGAAAATGTACATAGGTATCATTTCATCACATTGGTATTATGCAAACAAGACAGTTTTATTTGTTTCAAACATTAATTTTAAAGTTATTACAAATGATAAATGTATAAGTCATTTTTTCAGCAGTGCGGCTTTTTTTTTTTTTTTTTTTTTTTTGTCGCTTAGTGTATATATATATTAACAGCGCTCCTTGAAACTCCAATCACGTGTTTATTTACAGCACGCTTGAAATTTAATACACAAAGAGTTAGGTTTTTTTTTTTTTTTTTTTTTTTAAGTGTGTTCTAGCATGTTATTTTTTACAATGTAGCAGGGCTTCAAGCTGGAATAAAAAAAAAAAAAAAAAAAAAAAAATTCTCTAAGGAACTAAAACTGAAATCGAAGCAAAACATTTTATTTTTACTGAACTGGTGCAATAATCGAAGTACAAAACATTATGGTTCTAAGCCTTATTGAAATATTCAGGGGAAATGAAATTTAATCTGGATATTGTTTTCTACAATAATAACTACATTTTTAAACCTATAATAATTTGTCTCAGTTTTTCTAAAATATTCCCAAACCTTTTTGCATTTTATTTACCCCCATTCAATATTTCCAATACAAAACAAAACATTTTATGGTTAGTTAACTCGAAAAAAGAGCTCGGCTAAATTGTAAGAAACAACTAAACGATTCATTTTACTTTCCCACGATTACAGGAGAGAAACACCTCTAACCTGTTTACCTTTTTCATTTACCTAATGGCGTGCAGCTAGCTGCCTTGAACAATAACATAATAATTGGTAGTTAGTTACCCATAGTTATATTTCTCTTTACATATCTTATTTTTTTTTTTTTTTATTGTTCTGTTTATTTTCTATGTAGTTGAGAATATTTAGTTTCGTGAGAAAAGAAACTTGTTCTGCGTTCCAAAATATTATTATTTATACCAAATTCTGTGGATGCTGTATATTGCAAGCAGTAGGTAAATAAATTATCTCGAAATAAGAATACGCAAAGAAAACAAAGTTTGGCTAATCTTATTTTAATCTATAAGAAATGACAATAAGCTGTCAAAAAATGCGCCGAACTCATATCTTAAAATTTTTATTGTTCAATATATTAATAACTAGCAGGCTGAGCCCGCTTCGCTGGTCACTATATTCTAATGAATTTTCAAAATAATTCAATCTCTTCTTATTTTTTACATCGCATTATAAATAAAAAATAATTATATTGAAATCACTCTAATGCTCCTTTTGAGTACTCGCTGCCTACGGCAGCTTCTTTTCCGCCTGCATTGCATCGAGTCCAGTTTCCCACTGCCTACAGGAAGGTCTTTCCCGGGAACTTCAATCTGAATATTTATTAACGACAGGTAGGTCTGCTATTAATTAAGAACTCCGATTTTAAAAATGACTGTATCTCAACATCTATTAAATATTTCAGTTTTTGAACCATGTATTTTAAAGCCTTCGCTCTTTACACTATATTATCATATCATTCCGAGCAATATAATAAATGAAATAAAAGTAGATTTTCTTTTAAAAGGAATTAAATTTTTAAAAATAATAATAATTAAACTTAAATTTTAATTCTTTCTACAATATATTACCACTTTTTTCCGATAAATATTACTAGCAGGCTTCGCCCGCTTCGCTGGGCACTATATTTAAAGGATTTCTTTTTAATTGAATAATTGAAACGTTTAAATAAATATATTTCGATTGGCGACTATTTTCTTCACAGTTTTAGTATGAGATCTCCTTGACAACATCAAACATTTTTTGAGCTTCTCGAATCTGCGCAACAAAACTATTATTAAAACGAATATTCTCGAAAACAATCAAATAGAAATGTTAATTCTTCGAATATTCTGGAAACAGTTGAATCTTGTACAGTAAAAGTCACTATTTGATGAATGGTCGAATCAGAGAACGCACGTAAGTCGTTTTCGCAGCAATCACTATAACGAATGTATGTACGCTTCACGCACTTGAAAAAAAAATCACTGCTCAGCCCTACATCGCTGTGCATGAATCTGAAAACGCACGAAACTCGGTTCCGCGACAATCACTATCACGCATGTTAAAACCAAAAAAACATCACTGGACACCCCTACCACGCTGTGCATGAATCTGAAAACGCACGAAACTTGGTTCTGCGGCAATCCCTATCACACATGTTAAAACCAAAAAACATCACTGGACACCCCTACCACGCTGTGCATGAATCTGAAAATGCACGAAACTCGTTTTCGCAATCCCAGCAATCACTGTCAAGCATGTTAAAACCAAAAAAACATCACTGAACACCCCTACCTCAAATCAATGAAAATCAAATAAACCAATCAAATCTCTCGTAATTCCTCATAACGTAGCTCATAGTTCAACGTAAAATACACTCAAATGAATGAAAATCAAATAAATCAATCAAACCTCTCGTAATTCCTTAAAACGTAGCTCTAGTTCAACGTAAAATACACTCAAATCAATGAAAATCAAATAAACCAATCAAATCTCTCGTAATTCCTCAAAACGTAACTCTAGTTCAACGTAAAATACACTTAAATCAATGAAAATCAAATAAACTAATCAAATCTCTCGTAATTCCTCAAAACGTAGCTCTAGTTCAATGTAAAATACACTCAAACCAATGAAAATCAAATAAACCAATCAAATCTCTCGTAATTCCTCGAAACGTTGCTCTAGTTCAACGTAAAATACACTCAAATCGATGAAAATCAAGTAAACCAATCAAATCTCTCGTAATTCCTCAAAACGTAGCTCTAGTTCAATATAAAATACACTCAAATCAATGAAAATCAAATAAACCAATCAAATCTCTCGTAATTCCTCGAAACGTAGCTCTAGTTCAACGTAAAATACACTCAAATCAATGAAAATCAAATAAACCAATCAAATCTCTCGTAATTCCTCATAACTTAGCTGTAGTTTAATATAAAATACACTCATATCAATGAATATCAAATGAACCAATAAAATCTCTCCAAAGATTCTCCATTCTGTGTCATTATAGAAATGGGAAGTTTTATTTTCATATTTTTATTAATTGAAAGAAAACTAATAAAAAATTCGAAAATTTGATGTCGATGTGCGCAATGACCCTTCGGAGGGCACCTTTGTGTTAAATCACGTGACTGTCCGAGCTACCGTTTTTGAGAACAGTGAAATATACATACATATATATACAAATATTGCTCATTAGTACAAGATAAAAATAATAATAATAATAATAAATAAATAAATAAATAAATAAATAAAAGATTTTTTTTCAAAGGAATTAATTTAAAAAGGGAAAAATAAAAAGTTGTTATACTATAAAAATTATATATAATTATAACAATTTTTTTTCTATTGCATTAACATTGTATTTCAATAAATATAATAAATTTCAAAAAATAGGGAAAAAAAAATTTCGCCTGCAAATGAATGAACGATATAAATAAATAGAAAATAAATAGTGTAATAGTCGTTGCTAAGATGCGCAGACGATTGAAATGAAAGAATAAATTTCAGAAAAATGAAACCTTGAAGCCAATATTTAAAATCGGAAAAAAATAATAATAATTAAAAAATTCAAATTCGAAATTGGTAAAAAATCTGAATGAGGTGCACACTTACAAGGTCCCAGGTGCCCATCTGCTAAGTTTTGTAGCTCTGCGATCTGTCCTATCACAAGACATACTTTGCCCAAAAATGTTTGGGCTCGGGTAAGGGGGTGATAGGAGTGCCGCTAGGTAGTGCAACTTTAAAATTTCTAATAGGAAGGTATGTCTTGTGATACATCCCTGGAAACGTCTCTTCAAGACAATCAATTTGATATAAAGAGTTTTGTCCTGCAGTAATTATTAAAGGGGATACATGAGTATAAAATCAGCATTTCAGAAGTCTACAAACTCATGTATCTACATTAATAATCATCGTAGTGCGAAATTTTTTATATCAAATTCATTGTCTTGAAGAGACGTTTCCAGGGATGTATCACAAGATATACCTTCCTATTTGAAATTTTAAAGATGCCCTCCTTAGCGGGACCCCTAGCCTCCCCCCCCCCCCCCCCATCCGGCCCAAACTTTTTTCCCCAAAAGAGGTCACTCTCGAATTCATTAAATACATGTTTCGCGACTTTTCAAAATTCCGACTCATTTTCGAGCTAGGAGGGGGGGGGGGGGGAATTTTGGAACAACCTGTATATGTTTGACCATACTTGTCAATATTTTGAATTTTTAAGTTAGATGAATCGCCAGCATTTTTTAATAGAAATGTGGCTCATTATTTTCCGACAGTTAAATAAAGGGAAAATTGCTGTAGACAATTTGTGATGTTGGGGACAAATCTCGCGAGATAAAATCTCGCCTACATAAATGAATGGAAAGCAAAATAATGTGAGTGATGATTGTGTTTGATACGAATAAAATGATACATTTTACAAACATTTTATTTAAATGAGTTGGTAATTACAATGCTATATAAAATTTCATGACAACACATCCATGTTTACCTTAGTCAGAGAACTGTCATACAGACAAACCCATCCCAAAATTGTTATGAATTTTCTTAAAAGGGATTAAAGACTATGTTTATTAACTTTTGTCACGATTAGTCATAATGAATTCAATCGTGCTTACTAATTTTATAATTTTTAATTCAGATTTGTGAACAATGTTCAGCTTTGATGTCAGCAGTGATGTACAATATTTTAAAAATGTGTTTTGAATGGTGAAAAGCAAATGATAAAATAACTTAAAATTAAATATAGATAAAATATTGAAATTCCACTCTGTGATATATATTTATATATTTATACGGCCCCTGCCAGAGATCACAAGTGGCACAAATTCAAATTTTCAGATAAATCATATTATATTTTTTAGTCCACGCGTTATTTTGTCCGGCGAGATTTTGTCCCACGATATTATGCCCGTATCCCATTTATGATGTGAAGTCTCCTGCCGAAATCGGGAGACTTGGCAAATATGGTTTAACATAATACCCTATATTTTCGCAAGTTAAATTAATATTTTTATGATAGTATTTTTATTATCTTCTGAGTAACAGGATTTTAGTTTGCTCGAATAACCTTCATTTCTTCTCCAATTAATAATAATACTCGTATAAAAGGAGGAAGAGAACTTCAATGCATTGCCCCAGGCATGGCTGCTCAGTTAATACAATAAATATGAAAAGATTTTCATTTATGTTTACAAAACTTTTTTTTTTCTTTTTTTTTTTTTTACAAGTAATCAGTACAATGCCATGAGAAAATTGTGGTTGTACGTAGAAAAAACAATCTGGTCAATATTTCAGTTTTTAATCTATTATTAGCTATTACACTGGTTTATTATCTCAATTTCAGCTCTAAAACTTTGTGAATCACTCATACTCGCACAATAGCTTTCAATAATTAAATCATCCCTAAAATATCGTTTTATTTTTATAACATGACTTATAATAAATTTATAATACTTCTTAGATATGAATAACTTACAGTGATACATATATTAACTACGATAGAACTATTAATAGTATGAATCATTCCCATGTTAAAAAAAAAAAAAAAAAAAAAAAAAAATCGTGACTGAAAAAAAAATATGATTTATGTATAAAATATAAATTCGAAGATAGTATATTAAAGCTAAATTCTGGTCTACATCAACATCTTAAGATTTTTGCTGCAATGAATTAACTCTTTTCCCCTGCATCAATTGTGCTGCTGCAGTGAAGGTAGTTTTACAGGCAAAGTGAAAATAAATAGCAATTCCATTCACTTCCAATAAAGTCAGCATTGGCGGCAAACTTGCCGAGTTGGAGATGAATTTAGCGACTTGGCAACCAAATTTGGTGAAAATGGTAGTTTAGAATTCTCGAAATTTCGAGGTTCTACATCAAGAGGATTAAACATATTTAACCTCCTTGCTCTACGTTTAACAGGAGCTGAGATCTGGAATTTCCAATTGGATTCTTACCCAGATTCATCGCCAAACTGTGTAGCCAAAAGATAATAAATAGAAGTAAGTTGATTTCTGTGAGTCATGTGTGTTCTGAAAGCTATTCTGAACAATACACTGTGTAAAAAAAGTAGAAGGACACTACATATTTTTAGAGAAAAGGGGAATCTTTTATTTTTAATGAAATTATTTTTATGCGTAGCATTTTGCAGATCATTTAATAAGAAAATATCAGTATCATTACCATGATTTTCAAAAATAAATTATTAATGACAGCAAAAATAGTTTCTACTTTTTTTTAACTTTGTAAAAAAAAGTAGAAGAACAGTACTACAAAATATAAAATATGAGCGATATTCGTAAGGAATACTCTTCCCATTAGCTTTTATGACTTAGAATACTCTCTTTGGTAGCGAATCATACAAAGATTGGATTCCTGTTTGGTAAAAGTTAGCCTATGAGCTATTCAAAGATTATCGAAGCTCAGTAAGAAATTCAAACTTTTCTCCACCAGCATATACTTAAAAAACAATCATTTGTCAGATGTTTTCCACTGAGTTAAGATTAGGGCTTTTAGAGGGCTTTGCTAAAACCTGCACATTATTTGCAGCGAACAAATTTTGAACTCCATTAGTGGGATGAATGGAGGTTCCATCTTGTTGAAACATCCACTCTGCTCCTCCTAATTCAGAGCCATAAGGAAGAAGCTGAGAATTCAAAACTTCAATATGGTCTGTATGTTTTTGCCTACCATTGAAAAAAAAAACAGACTTGTTCTTCTCCCATATCCAATTGCTTAAAAAAAATCACACACACACCCCCTCCTTTGTCGAGTTGAATAAAATTTTTCTGTATTCATCAGACAATTTCAGTTTTATTGGTAACCATCTAAATCGTCTAAGTTAAACTTCTCGCCTGAAAATATTATAGATGTTCCATCTGAGGTTTATGACATGTGTTCCTTAGCCAATTATAAACGGTAATCAATTTGTATTCTTTTTTTTTTTTTTTTCCATTTTGGATGATGCTTCCACTTTTTGAAAATTAATTATTTGGATCTTGTTACGTAGTTGTAAACTGTTTGTCTTGACACATGAGTAAACCCTGCTTGATTTTAGGCCTTTACGATACTTCTACTGTTTTTTTAAAACTCATGAACAAGTTTTCTTCCATCATAAGGCGTTAACTTATTAGGCCTACCCAGGGCCCGATTAACCTTACAACTGAGGGGAAGTACAAATCCATTTGAGGGCTCCCCACTGACTGCTTGATCTAAAGACTCATACAAACATCTCGAAAAATTTATAAATTTTTCATTAAATTTTGTAGTTACCTGGAACTGAAGACAAGTAAATTTACTTAAAATGTAGACAAGTAAATTCACTTAATTTTTGTGCCAAAATATAAACTGGTGAAAGCCTATGTTCACCACAATATATGAAATTATTCCATTATAAATGAATGTGTAAAAGCTTCATTAGCATATTCCCTATATAATCTAGAAATGATAGTTGTGCAGTCAGGTGTACTGTGACTTTTAATAATCAGACAATGCTTTCAGACCACAAACTTAAAATTCGGGGCCTATTTTTTGCTTAATTTGGGGCCTTTTCAAAATTTTCCAAGGGAAGTACACGCTTCTCGTGCCTATTGGGAAATAAAGGCCTGGGCCTACCAGTCTTCTTTCTTTTCCTATTTTATCTGGCTTTCATATAAAGTTAGAAACTGTATTGGGGCTGACGTGCAGTATACGAATAATCTGTCTAACAACTTTACCATTACTTTTATATGCAATAATTTACCCCTTCTGGAAATAATATAACAGTATTCTTATAGGCAGTCTGAAAAAAAAATAACATTGCAATTTTTAATAAAATACGTTTTCTTCAACAAAAGCATCTAAAAAAAATTCTATATTTACTCTTTTACTCGTGCACAATCCACCAAATAACAAATTTTGGCAAGTGTCCTTCTACTTTTTTTACACTGCCGAAATCATGAATACTAGTTTTTCTACAATCCATTAATTAGCATTAGTGCTAAAGATTTCATTTTTACGTGAAATTAAAGAAAACTTTGTTAAACAAAATCTGTATAAGAATCTAATAGCCAGGAAAAAAAAAAAAAAAAAAGAAAAATAATTTACAAAAATCGACTGCCCTTCTACTTTTTTTTACACAGTATATCATTTGTAGGCTGTGTTCCAAGTGATTGATCTTTGATCGTGAATCAGTGAAATTTCTGCTCTGTGGAACAGTTAGCAGTGTTATGACTTCATTCTTGTGGAACAAGTGACTGTTCTATGGAGCTGTTTTCAGAATATTCATTGAATAGTCTGAATTATTTTTAATATGAGTGACAGCTTTAATGGACTGTTTAGATGATATTCTTTAAAATCACAGTTATGTTGTACTGTTCCGAGAAGTTACGCTGAATAAATTGTATTCATCGATTAGAACCTGCCTGTTATTTTTTTTAGTTTATTATTATTTTTTTTTCCTTTTTTGTAATATTATCATCCGTTATTGAATAGAAAATCAATAAAAAATATTATTCAATTTCCAACAACATGTATTTGTGCAAAAATTTTTGTTAAAAAATAAGCGTTTGTAATATTTTATTTAAATGAATATATTTCAAATTTTATGAAATGGGCGTTCTTTGATAGTTATTTCTACAAATATATTTATGTTCTTTGACAAATAATATTAGTGGTTCATGAAACTTTATATAATACATTTGACAGTCCGTCGGATATAATATTATGAATTTGGTGATTCTTATTCAAGTCGAAAAGTTTAGCAACCTCTGATTTAAAACATGATATTGAGAGTAATATTTCATATTCTAAAATTTGTTCTAATATGTTTAAAAAAAATATTTTTTCTCCAATTTTTAGTTCCCCATCATACTATAGGTATGGGGAACTTAGGTAATCGTGAAAAATTTCGACCCCGGTTTTTTGACTTTTTTATACGTTTTCAGGTGTGAGGAATCCGAAAATGACAAAATTTGTATGGTGTTTGTTAGTGTGTTAGTCCGTTAGTGTGTTAGTCCGTTAGTTTGTTAGTCTGTCTACACGATATCTCACGAACAAATGATCGCAGAAAGGTCAGATCAGTTTTAAAATATTACTTTCGATAGTGGCAAGAACCTTATTCATTTGCAACATTCGAATTAAAAAACTTCAGCAGTTATTCGAAATTTAAGATTTTCTTAACATGGGAGAATAAGACAAAAATTCACTTAAACGTGCATTAAAAGGAAACTTTTTACTATAAAAATGTCAGACCAGTTTTGAAATATCAGTTTTGATGCCGGAAGGAACATCAGTAACTATAAATATGCTACTTTGAAAATTTCGCAAGTTATTGGAAATTTACGAATTTCTTAACATAGCAGTATAGGGCAAAATTTCACATAAACGTCAATTTTGAGAGATATTTTCATCGTAAAGATGTCAGACTACTTTTGAAATATTATTTAAGACACTGGCATGAATATTAATGACTATGAATTTTCCAATATAAAAATTTCGTAAGTTATTGGAAATTTACGAATTTCTTAACATGGCAGAATAAAGCAAAATTTCACATAACTGTCAATCTTGAGGGATATTTTCATCGTAAAGATATCAAACCACTTTCGAAATATTATTTAGGATACTGGCATGGATATCGTAGACTATGATTTTTTCAATTTAAAAAATTCGTAAGTTATTTGGAATTTACGATTTACTTAACATGTGAGAATAAGGCAAAATTGAGCATAAACTTCCACTTTGAGGATCATAAATACATTAGACAACTTCAAAAGTACATTTATGATATTTGTTTGAACAGGATTGAATACAAATGTTATAACTGAGCCATTTTCAATTTCAGCATATAAATTTGTTTATTATTTATCCTCTATTTTTTGTAAGTTCACGTGCTGAACAATATGTCAAAGAAAAAAAGAGTTAAATGAATTTAATGCTTTTAATTTTTATGTAAAATATGAGCGCGTGCTATCTGCAAAATTTGTTAAAATGTAAAGATTATGTGATGCGTGTGGCATCCACAGTTTTGTTTTTTAATTCAAGAAAGAGAGGAGAATAAAGTTAGCAACGAGGTTGGTTGCATTTTTTCATATAGTTTGAGTTCTTAATTTTAGTGAACTACTTTTTACCGTAGGAATAATTTTCTTATGTTTAATGTTATAGGGAATTATTATATGAGCATAAAAGATGCTACTTTAATAATTTTAAAGTGTAAATAAGTAGTCTTGGCGTCCGCCTTTATACAGTTTAATTTAGTAAGAGAAAAGCTAGGAATTTGCGGTGCTTATTCCGTTGCTTTACATAAAGATACTGGAGTCCATAGCGACAGGACCGTTCAAGTGAAGTAAAATTATTTTGATTATATTAAGTTTAAAAAGATGTTTAAAACCGTTAAAGGATTTAAAAAAGAAGATTTGAAATGGGTAGCCGAAGAAATTGGAGAGACTTTGCCTTCGTCGTTCACAATAGCAAGCTTAAAAGAGCTGATTTTAAATAGTAAAGAGTATGAAAATGATCCCGAATTTGTGAAAGATATCTTAGAAAATGCTATAGCGGAAAGAAAATTGAAAGAACAAGAACAAGCTTTGAAAGAAGAAAAACAAGAACAAGCTTTGAAAGAAGAAAGACAAGCTGAAAAAGAAGCTGAAGCGTTAAGGCTTGAAAAAGAAGCAGAACTAGAGAAAGAGAAATTAAGATTGAATCATGATTTAGAATTGGCGAGAATACAATCATCTGGGCAAATTCAAACTGATGCTATTTTAAGTAATTATGAAAATAGTACTATGAGACGAAAATTTACTTTACCTAAGCTGGAATTCAGGAAATTTGGCGGGGAAATTAAGGATTGGTTGCCTTTTTGGAGCCAATTTGAACAAATCGATAAAGATGATGAAATTGCCCCAGAGGACAAGTTCCAGTATTTAGTACAAGCAACAATCGCTGGTTCACGCGCAAGAGAAGTTGTTGAAAGTTTCCCGCCAACTGGCGCCAATTATTCAAAGGCAGTGGAAAGTTTAAAGGCTCGTTTTGGCAGGGAAGATATTCTAGTAGAAGTGTATGTACGAGAGTTATTGAAATTGATAATGTCTGTGCAAACAAAAGGTAGATTTGCATTAACTTCATTATATGATAAGCTTGAGTCATATTTACGGGCGCTAGAAACATTAGGTGTTACCACTGATAAATATGCCTCCATTCTATACCCTATGGTTGGGTCTTGTTTCCCAGCAGACTTTTTGAAGGCCTGGAATCGCTCGAATCTCTCTTCTTCTAATACGGATGCTAAAGGAAGGTTGAATAATCTGATGCATTTTTTGAAAACGGAAGTAGAAGGTGAAGAGAGAATATCTTTAGCTGTAGCGGGCTTCGGTTTGACAAAGCGTGAAGATAATAAATATTCTAAAAGGAAAAACAGTGCAAGTGCAGACTATATGCGAAATAAGATATCGACAGCGGCAGGTTTATTGACAACGTCTTCTGCTTTAGATTTCAAAAGAGTATGCATTTTTTGCCAAGGCAAACATTTGAGCTCTGAATGCTTTTCAGCTCGAAAATTGAGTTTAACTGAGATACAAAATATTGTAAAGGATAAAAATTGCTGCTTCGCTTGTTTGTTACCTAATCATACAGTGAAAAAATGTCGAGCAGTTTTAAGATGCATTATCTGTTCTAAGAAGCATGTGCCTTTGATGTGCGATTTGCGTGATTCTCAAGGTAAAACTGCACAAGAAAAGGTTGAAGAAAATTCAGTCAGTAGTGAAGTAAACATGGCAAATTTTAATAAGCAAAGTGCTAAAGTATTCCTTCAAACCTTAAAAGTGAAACTCATCTCCAAAAACAAGCAAAAAACAGTTCGTTTATTGTTAGATTCAGCATCCCAAAAATCTTATATTTTGAAAAGTATAGCAGAAGAGATGAATTATATTCCCATTCGTCAAGAAAAAATGATGCATTCATTGTTTGGCGGAGTTACAACAAAGGAATGCCAACATAATTGTTATAGAATAAAGGTTAAGGATATGAAGGAGAAGTTCACCTGTAATTTTGAAGTGATGGATCAAATTACTATATGTGAAAACATTCAACCCGTCACTAATGGTCCGTGGATTAAAGAGTTGAAAGAATATGGAATCGAATTATCTGATGTAAGTCATTGCCGTGAAGTTATCGAAATATTGATTGGAGCTGATATTATGGGAAAGATGTTAACTGGCAAAAGAAAAGTATTGACATCTGGTCTTGTTGCCATAGAAACATACCTCGGTTGGACATTGATGGGCAAGGCGCCTCACACCGAAGTCTCAACAGATAATTTAGCAATGATGGTGACGTCTTTGTTTGTAAGTGAAGCTGACATCTCAAACTTATGGAGATTGGACTTGATCGGAATAACAGATACTATAGAAAAGAAATCTAAAAGTGAGATTGACCGTCAAACAAAGGAACATTTCTTAGAGACAGTAAAAATTAACAAGGATGGTCGTTACGAAATTTGTCTTCCTTGGGCTGACGACACATCTGCATTACCAGATAACTTGAGTTTGGCTGTAAGACGTTTGGAAAGTACAACTTCTAAGTTATTATCTAAGAACATGTACGGAAAATATGAAAATATATTTATGGACTGGTTGAATGAGGGGATCATAGAAGAAGTTCCTGCTACCAAAGTGAACTCTTATGGTAATTATTTACCTCATCACCCAGTTATTAAAGAGACCAGTAGTACAACACCTATCCGTCCGGTTTTCGATGCTTCAGCAAAGTTGGCTAACCATCCATCTTTAAATCAGTGTCTGCAGTGTGGCCCAAATTTGATTGAGCTTATTCCAGATATTCTCCTACGTTTCAGAGAAAGAAAATTTGGTGTAACCGCTGATATTAGAAAAGCGTTTCTTCAAATTAGCATTTGTGAAAAGGATAGAGATTTCCTACGATTTCTATGGTGGAGAGATCTAAAAGAGAAGAAACTTAAAGTATTTAGGCATGCACGAGTCGTTTTCGGTGTAAAGTGTAGCCCTTTTCTTTTATCATCAGTAATTGAATATCACATCAAAAATAGTGCAAGTTTTGAGGAAAATTTCAAGCAAAGGCTTTTGCATAGTTTTTATGTAGACAATGTCGCCACTAGTGTGCACAGTGAAGAAGATCTAAAGAAATTTATCTCGGACTCAAAGAAAATAATGGCAAATGGTGGTTTTGATTTAAGACAGTGGGAATACACTGGTGATCCCGATGAAACGTCGAACCAGAAGGAAACTCAAGTATTGGGGCTGATTTGGGATAAGGTTTCCGATACATTAAAAGTCAACATGAAATGGCTAAACGATTTCAACACAGAAAGGATTACCAAGCGAAGTATGTTATCGGCAGTTCATAAAATTTTTGATCCTTTTGGTTTTACTGCTCCGGTGATGCTTTATCCTAAATTGATGTTACAGAAAGCTTGGAAATTAGGAATTCATTGGGATGACGAAATAACTGGTGACTTACAAAAAGAATTCCTATTATGGTTCCAAGAACTTAAATATTTAAATGATGTTAAGATCCCAAGATATATCCAAATCACTCCAGAAAACTTACATGCATGCACAATTCATACTTTCGTTGATGGTAGTAAAGATGCTTACGCAGCAGTAGTATTCTTGAGGATAGAAAAAGAAGATCAAGGGGAAATAATTCTGCTTGCTGCCAAGTCCCGAGTTGCGCCTTTAAAGAATACGACTGTACCAAGGATGGAGCTATTAGCAGCTACTATTGGCGCTCGTTTGGCGAAAACTGTTGTGGATGCTTTGGGTTGGCAGGAAATGAAGCGATATTACTGGAGCGATTCCTCAACAGTGCTTGCTTGGATCTCAAGAAATGAGAGCTGGTCTGTGTTTGTCAGAAATCGGGTTCAAGAGATTCAGAAATTAAGCAGTCCTTCATCATGGAAACATATACCAAGTGAGAAGAATCCAGCAGACTTGCCGTCTAGAGGCTGTAAGGCTAAGCAATTAGCTTTAATCAGATGGTGGGAGGGCCCACATTGGATGAAAGATTCATCAGAATTTAGAACCCACATGAACACTTCTGATGAAGATTGGAATGAGGAAGAAATTCAAGGTCAAAGTCTACTTGTATGTTGACGAAACCTGAATTTCCATCCAACAATAACTGGTATTACCGCTACTTTTCAAGTTATGAAAAAATCATACGTTTAGTTGCTTGGATTCTTCGCTTTAAGCATAATTGTTTAAATCCTGATAAGAAGAGTAAAGGCGAATTGACGGCTACTGAATTTCGGGAAGCTGAGATAAAAACTCTACGTATGGTTCAAAAAGAATCTTTCTCTTCGGAAAGTGATGAAAGATTGAAGACATTACAAACCTGTAAGGATGAGCAAGATGTCATTCGTTTGAAAACTAAAATAACTTACAGGAAAGATAATGAAGATTTTCTCCATCCCATAATTCTCCCTTCAAAGCATGAAGTTGTTAAGCGACTTATTTTTTATATTCATGTAAAGAACTGTCATGCGGGGTTACAAATCCTCTTAAATTTGCTTAGAGAAAGGTATTGGATCCTCAACGGAAGAAAGAGTGTAAAGCTTGTGTTAGCCAGCTGTGTGATTTGTAAAAGGTTTAATTCAAGGGCTTTATGGACATCTAGTGCTCCTCTACCTGAAAACCGAGTAAAAGATTCTGCCGTATTTCAAATTACAGGCATAGATATGGCTGGTCCTTTGTATCTTAAGAACGATAAGAAGAGTTGGATTTTGATTTTCACATGTGCTATATATAGAGCTGTTCATCTAGAGCTAGTGACCTCTGCTTCCACAGATGCATTTTTGATGGGTTTGAGAAGATTTGTGGCTCGCAGAGGAAGATGCTCTGTTATCTACTGTGATAACGGAAAAAATTTTGTTGGCGCAGCTAATTATTTGAGAAGCTTAGATTGGCAATGTATACAAAAATATGGGTCTGTCAACTCCATAGACTGGAAGTTTAACCCGCCAACGGCGGCGTGGTGGGGTGGCTTCTGGGAGAGGCTGATTAGGGTAATAAAAGATCTTCTTAAAAGAGTCTTAGGACGCGCCTGTCTTACGTACGAAGAAATGACAACTCTTTTAGCTGATGTTGAAAGTGTAGTGAATTCAAGGCCTCTAACATACCTTTCTGAAGATGCGACTGTAAAGCCTATCTCCCCATCTATGTTTCTTCAAGATGTTCACGAAATTCAGCTTCCAGATGTTGATGCAGTTGAACAAAATTCTTTATCAAAGAGGCTCAGATACAGGCAGTCCCTACTCAGAGCTTTGAGAGATCGATTCAGATCCGAATATTTGGGTGCTCTCATACAGCGAGCAAATAGAAAACAGTCAGAAAAGGGTATCGCTGTCGGAGATATTGTATTAATTGGATCTGACAACAAGAAACGAATCCACTGGCCACTAGGCCGTATCACAGAACTTATTCCTGGCAAAGATAAGAAAGTTCGACTTGTAAAGGTTCAAACTTCGCAACATGAACTTTTACGACCTATTCAAAGATTATATCCTTTAGAAGTAACATCATCAAATAATAGTTCAAAACTGAAAGAAGCATACCATTCAAAGGAAACCTCTGCTCAAACTGTTAAACCCGTTGTAACTTCAGAAGAGGAACCAGTCAGATATAGCAAAGCGGGAAGGAGAATTAAAGTCCCTGAAAGACTAATGTATTGAGAACTACACCTGCAACATTTGGTTTTGATTATAACCTATAATCAAAAGGTGGGAGGATGTTATAACTGAGCCATTTTCAATTTCAGCGTATAAATTTGTTTATTATTTATCCTCTATTTTTTGTAAGGTCACGTGCTGAACAATATGTCAAAGAAAAAAAGAGTTAAATGAATTTAATGCTTTTAATTTTTATGTAAAATATGAGCGCGTGCTATCTGCAAAATTTGTTAAAATGTAAAGATTATGTGATGCGTGTGGCATCCACAGTTTTGTTTTTTAATTCAAGAAAGAGAGGAGAATAAAGTTAGCAACGAGGTTGGTTGCATTTTTTCATATAGTTTGAGTTCTTAATTTTAGTGAACTACTTTTTACCGTAGGAATAATTTTCTTATGTTTAATGTTATAGGGAATTATTATATGAGCATAAAAGATGCTACTTTAATAATTTTAAAGTGTAAATAAGTAGTCTTGGCGTCCGCCTTTATACAGTTTAATTTAGTAAGAGAAAAGCTAGGAATTTGCGGTGCTTATTCCGTTGCTTTACAACAAATATTCTAATAGGAAAATTTCGTAAATTATTCGTAATTTACGATTTTATCAACATAGCGAAATTGTAAATTTTTCATATAAATATGAATTTTGAGGATTATTGCATTGGAAATAATAGCATGAAAACTAAATAATGGAATTGACCCTGATAAAATAAATTAATAGATTAGAATAAGATAAATATATCGAAGTGAACGGCGGATAGCCTATTAGGCGGGGATTTCATTTCGTCACTGTATCAAGCTTTGCTGAAATTCATTTCTTTTAACATGATTATAATATGTCTCGCACTAGAAGTTTATGAGAGCATAAATATGATGGGGGACTGTGCAGAGTCCACCTATGCCAACTAGTTTTTTATTATTATTTATTTATTTATTTAATATAATAAATAAATAATTTTATTCAAATTTTTGAGCATACGAAAGAGCAACATTTGAACAATATTTCATAAAAATTTCACTAAAAATTTTTAAGAAAATCAGCCAATGTGTCCTGGTTTCCGGAAACTCTTCAGAAAAACGATGTACACGATTTCTCAAAAACTAATGTACCGATCTTGTTGAAATTTTGCGCACATCTTTAAAACAGAACTGACTAGTGCTTGAACAAAGGACTTTAGATTTTTCTATCTCAACTAATTGTACAGGACTATACGTGGCGTAATATGTACCGAAAATTATGTAGTTTTTGCATACAACTCCGCCAAAAATTCAAATTTCAATTTTTTTTTTTTTTTTAAATCTTCTGTTCACGTACTAATCCATTCTATTTTAAAGAAGTGGGCAAAGTTTCAATAATATGCTACGTATTAAAAATTTAATAATATATTTATGTGCATTAATATGTTTATGTGCATTAGTTTTTGAGTAATCATGTCCACCGTTTCCCTGAAGGGTCTCGGGGAAAAAAGGACCTACCTGGTGTATTTTTCCAAATTTTTAATGAAAATTTTATAAAATATTATGTAAGTGTTACATACTTTTAGATACTCAAACCTTTGAATAAAAAATTTCATTCAGCCTTCGAAATCATGTAACCCCTTACCGAAAACAAACTGCCAACAAGAAACTAATTAGAAATTTTCAAGTGAACTACTTCGCGTTACGCTCAAATACATTTCGAATACCGTTTTCTTTGAAGACAATCAGATAACAAAAAAATGCAAAGATATTTATCAAGAAAACAGAAAAATAAACTAGCTACAATAGATGTATCATATTTGTATGAATTTGGTGAAAATTCAAATTATTATTCATAATTTTCAGTGATGAATATCTGGATAACTTTTTCTTTTAAATAATATATTAAAATATGTTACAGAACATATATTACAGTGATGGATAAAATATACAGTGAGAATTGGATAACGTATCTCAAAAATTACATATTGAGTAGCAGGCTTTGCTCGCTTCGTTGGTCACTGTATCTATTTTTTATTTACATATTTTTTTTTTTCAATTGAATCCTTATTTTTTATATCAATTTATAAATAAAAGTTAAAAAAAAAAAAAAAAAAAAAAATCCTTTGATATCCTTCAAAACCTCGTTCCAGGCCATTATATATAATTTTGGACTTTAAGGCTTCTCTAACCTATCCCGCGTTATGTTTTTCTGCCCAAACGTTCCAGTCAGTTGACACTGTTGTAAGCGAGTCCTTTTTTTTTTTTTTTTTTTTTTTTTTTTGAAGTGAAAACTTCTTTAGGCGCGTTGAGCACATTTGGGTGAACAAAAATCATGAAACTCGCGTCATCGTCAGCGAAGGCTTTCCATGAAAAGAAACATATTTTTTACCAATTGACATCACGTGGTTTTTCTACTAGGAATAAAAATTGCAATTTTCAAAATTATTAAAATTTATTCAATCTCTTACTATACATTAATTTTTAAAGTTCGGTCTTATTACTCTAGAAGAATTAAGAAAAGTTTTTTTTTTTTTTTAATGCGGATATTTTGACTTAATTTTAAAGTCCTTTTTAATTAAAAAAAAAAAAAAAATTATGTAAATTTATTGTTATTTTATTTCTCGCGCGCATCATTAAAGTATCAAAAACAAATTATTTTTTTGGGGATATTCTTTTCAGGGCACTATTTTTTAACGAGGAGTTTTTGTGTGATATGAAATTTCCTGGATTCGGTTAATTTATAGTGAGAGAGGGGAAAACACAGTATACTATACTAATCATAAAAATATAAAAGATTATCTCCCATAGCGACATTCTCTAAACGCATGAAGAGATTCTTGTCAATTAAACTAAATTACTTGCCGCTACAGGTATATACTCAAAAATTTACTTTTCTTTTCAGACTATTTTTTGAATGAAATGTGACAAAAATTGAACAAACTTTATTGAAGGTTTTCTTCTTACTCTTTTGTATGTAAATATGCTCTTATTCACTTGGACAAAGTATGTTACAAGAATTCTTATTTTATAAAAATAATAATAATAATTGAAAAGCTTGGTTGATCTAGCGTTAAATTTTTATGTCTTTCTGTTGTACTGCCTAAAGGCTGAAACGTGCCAAAATCCACAATAAAGAATCATGCAATATAATAATGCCTGTATTGACTGGGAAAAATTGGACTTAATCGAGCGAATCAATACATTTGGTCAATGTCAAATTATTTTAATGTAGTGTAATATGATGATTAAACTTAAAGTTGAAATCGTAATTAGATTTTTCAATTACATCTTGCGATTCTTCATGCAAGCATTAACACGCACTAAGTAATGAACAAAATTTAAGAAATTTGTCTCTTTATAGTTCTTCAAAATATTACCATAACGATTGTAAGTGTCTAGGCATAAAATTCAGATTAATTGAAAGAATTAATTATTTTTTAAGGGAGAAGACAAACCTTGAATTTTTTCCTAAACAACTTACAGTCTTTGAAAACCAAAGAATATCTGAATATCAATAAACTATGGCTTATTAATGTTTTAATATTGAAACATTTTAAAGAAATATGGTGGCTTTATTCAGAATAGGGTGGGCTTCCGCTTTTATGAACATTCAATGAAAATAGTAATAAATAATTAAAGGATTTAAAAAAAAAAAAAAAAAAACTTTTTTATATAATATGTTTTAAATTTTCTGATGGATCATAGAGTTCTTATCAATGTGCATAAAATTTTTAAAGCGATAATGACGTCAATTTTTGTGAGATGTATAATTTAACTTTTTATAATTTTTTAAAGTTCACGTTTAATTAAATGTATTTATTTTTATGTCGAAAGAAAATGAACTCGTAATTTTTTTTTTTTTTTTTTTTTTTTTTTTTTTTTTGCGACAATTAAATTATAGCTAATATTTTAATGGCTATTTTAACGCTATTAGGATGTTATTATTTTCATATTTTAATTAATTATAAGAAAACTAATCGAAAATTCGAAAATCGGACTTCGAAGTATTGTGTTGTCACCGGTTTCTGAGCTACTGTGAAAGTAACTACATATTAAGATATAAAAGATATATTTTCCCTTTTTATTTAAATACTGTGAAAGTTTCAAATGTCTAGCTAGTAGGGAAGTTCATTAAAATTCGATTGCAAGATTTGTACCGGACAAACAAACAAACAAACAAACAAGAATAGAAGTTAATAAAAACATGGTAAAAACTAAATAAAATAAAATAAAATATCCGTATTGGTTAATTTCATTTGTGACAGACATGACATCAATCAGACAGTTTTTCTTGTCTAATTTTAAATACTAAATATTAATTTATCTTATTAAATTTTGCTCTGCCGATATATATGTATACAAATGATACAAATAATACAAAATGTTGATCTAAGAAAAAATAATTTATACTTAGTAAGGTAGCGTGATAGATATGAAAAAAAAAAGAAAAAAAAAAAAAGACATGATTTTCAGTGTCTTATCTTTATCACTCAATTGCTCTAAATTGAGACACATTTAAACAGAAATTTTAATTTGGACAGACAGGACTTTTATCTAATAAGCAATTAAAAAAATTAAATTTGAATAAATTAATTAATAAAAAACTATTTAGTTGCGTGCCGGACATCACAAAAAATTTATGAGTAAACATTTAGAATTATCTTTCCTTTAATTCTTTTCAAATTTAAACTTTGTAAAAATTAACTTTTTCTGTATACAAAGTTTATCTTTCTATTTTCTGAAGGTTTAATATGTTTTCTATCCAGAAAAATTAAAAATTATTGAATTAGTTTAAAATTAACAAGAACGAAAAATAATGCGGTTCACATAAATTATTAATATTCAATATGTAATTAATTTTCAATCTAATATTCAATGTACTTTGACTACGTGATTACACAACGGACAGACAGAAGTGAAATACTGACATATAAACTAATTCAATTCATAATCACTCTTAAATATTGTTAAAAATTTAAAAAAAAAAATGTAATTTTAGAAATTTTTAACTGTAGCCCATATTGTAAAAGAATATTTTTGTGTATCCCTGTAAATCTCAATGCTAATCATTACTGTATTCTATAGAAAGCACATTAATGATAATTGTCGATTCCATTATGATTTGTACAAAATAAAAGTATTGAAATGTGATTTATAGAAATAACTCTCATAGAACGCAATGCTTTGGAATTGTTTTTTGGTGTTCCTGTACATAAACCATTGGTTGTATTTACTCCACTTTGAATGGGGAATATAATATTGGGAGCTTTAATAACGTATATTAGCGATTTTAAAACTATAAATATGAACAAATATAAAAATTCCATATCTAACAGTCGTTTTCATTAACTATCATATTACATCTTAATTTCCAAAATTAAAAATAAATAAATAAATAGTAAAAAAGTTTTGTTGAAATATTAACATGGATTTTCACCCATTTCTCCTCCGAAATTTTCCAGAATCATCCAATATTTTGTCATACCGTTTAAAAATTCTTATTAGGATAATTTTTAAAACGGTTTGTCTGTCTGTTTGTCTGTCGTCAATTTTCTTTAATATGAATTTAGGCAAAATCTTCATGGAACCTTCCGGAAATGTCTAGAAATTTCATGGAATCTTCTAAAAACTTCATAGAAATGTCTAGAAACTTCATGGAAACGTCCAGATCTCACATGAAAACTTATAGAAACTTCATAGAACCTTCTGAAAACTATGGAACCTTCTAAAAACTATAGAACCTTCTGGAGACTTCGTGGAAACGTCTAGAAAATTTTTGAAAATTTTGGCTTCCAGAAAGCTTTTATAATTTTCTAGACGGATCCAGACTTTTAAAAAAGTTCTTCATTTACATAGCATTACAAAGCTTTTTAGTTACATAACTAAAAAGCTAAAAATAAAAGAAGAGTAAATATAAACACACACACACGCATATATATATATATATATATATATATATATATTTAATAGAATGTTTTTCAGATGTATCATAAAGAGTGGGAAAAGGAAAATTGTGGTCAGCTTGAAGAAGAAAAATGAAATTTGAAAAGTATTCAAAGTTGACAAGGAAAAAGTTTACTCCTGAACAAAGGAAAATTGCTCAACTTTCAATGTTTTTCAAATTTTATTACTTTTTTCTTCAGGTTGTCCACAATTTTTCTTATTCTATTTTTTAGGCTGCCTTTATAAAAGCATTCCATTTTTTTTTTTTTTTTAACTCTTACCTTTTAAAATTACAAATAATTACAAATAGAAAATAATCCAAGGAGGTACATTGGGTAACTACATTTCACTGTAATGCAGGAATGAAAGCGTTCCGCTTTTTTGCCACCAGCATTTTCCCACAAAAATTTCTATACTATAATATCCCGAAAATAACAGCAAAAATATGATAAAAATTTCGTATTTAAATACTGGTGGTAGAAAAAGCGGACTCTTTCATACCTGTGTAATATAACAACAGTTCAAAAACTTTCAAACTTTAATTATTTATATAGACAGTAACAGTGACACCAGGTCATGCCCGAAGCTCACACCTTCTCGGGTTTTTGCTGTGTCCTGTCCATGATATTTCGAAGATTGCAAGCTCGATACTTGAGCCTGCTGAAACCGTCCTGCATATTAATGATAGCTGGTGCACGTAAAATCTGATTCGGCCGCAATGTCATCCATGTTCCCACCCCCAAATTATACCTCTGAAGTCACCGAAGCAGGGAAACCATCTCCTCCGTGGAGGATGAAAATTGTGATAGCATAGCTACAGCGACTAGAATACATAGTGTGGAAAGCGACCAGCAAATCAGTGCCATAAAAATTAAGCCTCTCATCAGAGGTCAGTGCGATCGAGTTTATTGCTTGAAAAACTCACTATTGGTTAATTATGTGCTTAGATCACGTGATTGAGCAGACGAAACTGGGAAAAGCCAATCAGATCTTGTATTTGAGCAAAAAATTTGATCACAGCGCCATCTGGGAAGCTTAATTTTTTTAGCAGTATTTTAAGCATTCGATCATAAACGCTTGCTACACTGTATATTCTAGGTGCTGTAGTATGGCTACGGACCTTACGGGTGAGTCCCAGATCGTCGCCAATTGCTCATAGCATAGCACTATAAAACCCACTCAACCAACCAACCATCGACCTTTTTTTGTGATTTACATTCATATAATAAATAAATTTTCTCTCTTAAAATTATATTCATGTCTAATTAAAAAAATAAAATAAATTACTTTTAATACGATTTACTATACTTGATATCGCATATATACTCTCGGAAAATTGATGGTTCTTATAAGGTTGAGCCCTCTTTCTTTCAAATTTAAAATTTTTCCTTAAAAATGCAAAAGTTTTTATAAAAGTTCAAAGTTCTTCTTAATAACTTGATCCCTGTCATCAGGACGTAGAAGTAACACATTATCGGAAAATGGAAGCTTTTGTCGAATAATAAAAAATTTTCTGCTCCTCCAAGCATAACTAAATGTATATGCAATCGACGAAAGTAGTATTTATTAATAAAAATAATCTTAATGAAGCAAAACAAATTGCCGCAGAAATTATCTTATGCGCGAGAAAAACATACTGATACGAAACTAGTTGGCATAGGTAGACTCTGCTCAGTTCCCCATCATATTTATGTTCTCATAAATTTCTAGTGCGAGACATATTATAATCATGTTAAAAGAAATGAATTTGACCAAAGCTTGATACAGTGACAGAATGAAATCCCCGCCTAATAGGCTAACCACCGTTAACTTCGGTATATTTATCTTATTCTAATCTATTCATTTATTTTATCAGGGTCGATTCCGTTGTTTAGTTTTCATGCTACTATTTCCAATGCAATAATCCTCAAAATTCATATTTATGTGAAAAATTTACAATTTCGCTATGTTGATAAAATCGTAAATTACGAGTAATTTACGAAATTTTTCTATTACAATATTTGTATTCAATAATGTTCAAACAAATATCATAAATGTAATTTTGAAGTTAGCTAATGTATTTATAATCCTCAAAATGGAAGTTTATGCTCAATTTTACCTTATTCTGACACGTTAAGTAAATCGTAAATTCCAAATAACTTACGAATTTTTTAAATTGGAAAAATCATAGTCTATGATATTCATGCCATCCTCAAAATGGAAGTTTATGCTCAATTTTACCTTATTCTGACACGTTAAGTAAATCGTAAATTCCAAATAACTTACGAATTTTTTAAATTGGAAAAATCATAGTCTATGATATTCATGCCAGTATCCTAAATAATATTTCGAAAGTGGTTTGACATCTTTACGATGAAAATATCCCTCAAGATTGACGTTTATGTGAAATTTTACTCTATTCTGCCATGTTAAGAAATTCGTAAATTTCTAATAACTTGCGAAATTTTCAAAGTAGCATATTTATAGTTATTGATGTTCATTCCGGCATGAAAACTGATATTTTAAAACTGGTCTGACATTTTTACAGTAAAAAGTTTCCATTTAATGCACGTTTAAGTAAAGTTTTGTCCTATTCTCCCATGTTAAGAAAATCGTAAATTTCTAATAACTTACGAAGTTTTTTAATTCGAATGTTGCAAATGAATAGGGTTCTTGCCAGTATCGAAAGTAATATTTTAAAACTGATCTGACCTCTCTGCGATCATTTGTTCGTGAGATATCGTGTAAACAGACTAACAAACTAACGGACTAACACACTAACAGACACCCTACAGACAGACACCATACAAATTTTTGTCATTTTCTGATTCGTCACACCTGAAAACGTGTAAAAAAGTCAAAAAACCGAGGTCGAAAATTTTCACGATTACCTAAGTTCCTGATACCTGGAGTATGATGGGGAACTAATAAAATATTTTTGTAAAAAAATAGAACCGACTCCAAAAAGGAACCACTATTCAAACAACTAAAAATGAAAGATAATTGGCAGAAAATGGAACTGTAAATTGCGCCTAAAAGTATAAAATAATTTCCTTCGCCAAACAACCTATAACACTACAATTAATCATAACTTTTGAAGTCGGCGCAAAATTAAATAAAATTTAATTAGTTTTTAAAGGTTTGTCTTTAGATCGATAGCAACAAATGCTGTTGTCTCGAATGATCCATTTTCATGTTTCCTTTATTATTTTATCACTGTATACAATTGGTCCATTATTAGCATCTATATAGAACAGTGAACATTCTTCACAATGCGGTATTTATGTTTCTACGAAGTTAGAGTTTCCTTTGCAAATTTGGCATAACTTTGATAACTATCATCCTTGATGGCTTTTGGATTTGGCGATCAAAACGTAAGGCAAAAATATACACGCAAGATGTATATTTTCATAATATGTATTGTACGATGTGTTGTTTCATATTCTTGATTACTCTCTTGATATACCTTATCAAAATGATCATGATATCCCAAAGAAATTAAATATGTTTGCCAGGTAATTTTGCGATTTTTCTTTCACCAAGGACGTCAGATACCAGCATCTTCGCCAACTTTTGCTGCTTACGAAATCTTATTTGTTTTCTTGAATCAAAGTAGTTTTCGGCTGCGTTTTGCAGGTAACAATGTGAGATGTGTATTTTGAATAGGATTTGATTTTTGTATTGAATAAAGGCATCAATTTTTATTTAATTTTGCGCCGACTTCAAAAGTTATGATTCAATGTAGTGTTATAGGTTGTTTGGCGAAGGAAATTATTTTATACTTTTAGGCGCACTTTACAGTTCCATTTTCTGCCAATTTTCTTTCCTTTTTAGTTGTTTGAATAGTAGTTCCTTTTTCGAGTCGGTTCTATTTTTTTACAAAAAGATTTTATTTTTATATTTTCAGTGAAAACTTATTTATATAGCAGAGCATCAGAAGACGTTCGACGGAAGTTTCACAAATCACAACTTCCAAGAAAAGTGACATTACTCAAAAAAGGGTTTATGTCACTGAAAAATACATGAAATGCACCCAATGTGAACAAAAAAGTTACATCTCCATCTAGAAAGTTATCTACTCGAGAGACAGTTGTGCCAGTTTTATTCTAGCCCAGTTATTTTTAAGTTGATTTTTCTCAAATGCTGCATTTTTAAGTTGTGCCACTTTTCTTGCCTTTATCGGATATGAGCAAAAAATTATCTATTGAACGAACATACGTTAAATTAAAAAGTCTTTAGGAATGTAAAGAACGGATACGCTGTATTCGTATCCGAAAATTCTGTTAGGCATATATATTGAACTTTACAGTGAATATGTGTCACCCGCTGCGCTGGAAATTGCGCAGCGTAAAATTCAAACGAAGCAAAATATGCATTGCAGCTGACGGACAGAAGTTTCAACATCGATACTTACATACTGCTTTTACCAGTGTAGCTGCATGCGTTCAGCAGTTAGAGTGAGAACAGACTTTTGTGAGTATCCTGTAATTTGTTTATATCGTAATGAAATCATAATGAAACCTATTTCAGGCCAAGATCATTACGACAACAAAAGAAGTATTAAAATTAAATCATCTCTTACGAAGTTATAAACTAACAAATTTCAACAACAACAACGAGAAACATGGTTTGTATTGAGAACCTCTTCCTTTATGAAGTCGGTTTAAAACGTCTATGCGTTAATCGATATGACCGCTTACAATAACAATACTTTGAATTTTACATAGCATAAATGTCACCTGCTACGCTACAACATATGCAATGTCGTTCAAGTGTGCACAAAATAGGAAATTGTGAACAAACAAATGCACGTTTTAAGCGTTCTGTTTTTAGCATTAATGTCTAAACTTTTTTTGCGTACTACATCGATGATGCTCTGCAATTTTATAATTCACTTTTTTCCCCTGTCTGGAAACGTTTCCGAGATAGGATCGCTAACTCCACTCTTTTCCACCAGGTGGCGCTTTAGGCGGTTGAATCGCGTAGCGCATGTCCACTTTACTATACCTACATACCACTTTTATGACTATAGCTGCAGCATTACAGCAGTTAAAAGAGTCGGGACTGACTTTTTTGGGCACCCTGTATTTTCTTTTGATCGTAAAGATCTTACAATGGGACCTATTTCAGACTAAGACCTTTATAATAAAACAAAAAGTATCAAAATCGGATCATCCGTTCAGAAGTTATGAGCTAACAAACAAAAAAACATACGCTTTGAATTGAGAACCTCCTCCTTTTTGAAGTTGGTTAATTAGAGCATCTCTTACGAAGTTATAAGCTTACAAACACCAACAACAACACATAGCTCGAATTAAGAACACCGTCCTTTCTGAAGTTGGTTGAAAACGACTTTGTGCTAATCGATGTGACCGCTTACAGTAACAGTATTTTGAACTACAGAGTATACGTGTCATCCGCTACGCTGCAAAGTGTGCAACGTAGTTCAAGTGTGCACAGTGTAGGAAATTACGAACAAACAACTACACGTTTTAAGCGTTCTATTTTTAGCAATAATGTCTAAAAACTGTCTTTTTGTAGTAAATCGATGATGCTCTACAACTTCGTAATTAACTTTTCTCCCATCTTGAACCGTTTTTGAGATAGGAGCACTAATTCCGCTGTTTTTCACCAGATGGCGCTTTATTTTCTTTAGATTGTAAAGATGTTATAATGGAACCTACTTCAGACCAAGATCTCTACAACAAAACAAAAAGTATGAAGTAACCGTATTTTGAACTATATAGCGTATGTCTCACCAGCTACGCTACAACGTGAGCAATGTAGTTCAAATGTGTATAGTGTAAGAAATTGCGAACAAAAAAATGCACGTTTTTAGCCTTGTATTTTTATCATCAATGTCAAAACTATCTTTTCGTACTAAATCGATGATGCTCTGCAATTTTATAATTCACTTTTTTCCCCTGTCTTGAACCGTTTCCGAGATAGGAACGTTAGCATGAATGTCTAAACTATCTTTTTGTACTAAATCGGTGATACTCTTCAGCTTTGTAATTCACTTTTTCTTTAGAACTGTTTTCGATATAGGAACACTAACTGCGCTATTTTCCACCAGGTGGCGCTGCAAGCGGTTTAACTTTGTACTGCATGGCCACTACTTACATACCATTTTTATCACTATAGCTGCAGCCGTTTAGCAGTTAAAAGAGTTGGGACTGATATTTTTAGGCACCCTGTATTTTCTTTAGATCGTAAAGATATTACAATGGGACCTATTTTAGACCAAGACCTTTTCAACAAAACAAAAGTGTGAAAATCGGAGCATCCGTTCAGAAGTTATGAACTAACAAACATAAAAAAAAACATACGGTTTGAATTGAGAACTTTCCTTCTTTTTTGAAGTCGGTTAAAAACGCCACCAACTGAAAAACATTTTTGTTTGTCATAACGAACTACTTACATATTTTTATTTCCATTATCCTACTACAATAAGTAATGGAATTATTAAATTCGATCAAAATTTTTTATATCAAGTTTTAACCTAATTTACATGTGTTAAAGTCTCCTGAATCCTGGAAAATGTGTTTTTGGAAATTGGTATGTGTGTGTGTGAAGAATCTTTTGATTATCACACTTACAAAAGGAAAAAAGATAGACTAACGAAACTTTAAAATTAAGTTAGGTCCAGTATATAGATGAGTCTGTTAACTTTTAATAAAAATTGAAAACCGGAAAGTTTGACATTGAAAGCCATTAGTGGGACCGAAAATCGCTATCTCAAAAATGACTCTAATGATTTTTTTTTTCTAACTTGTTATATAAAACTCCTTTTCGAAGAACTTTTGTGTATATTTGTTTGGTTCTTTCAGGAAAACTGATATTAGTCCTGATTAGATAAGTCAGTTTCAGGTCTCGGAAGTGGCCCATACAATAAAAATCAATTTCTGGACGTCTTATAATGATTCTATAGAACCTAAAGCGGTCAGATCCTTTAGAAAGCATAAATACACATCCAAAGGATAACGCATCTTTTTTTTTTTTTTTTTTTTTTTTTTTTTTTTTAATTGCACATATTTATTTTCAGTTCCTAAAATTGTATAACATAAATTAAGTTTTTATTAACAAATCAATAGAAAATTACAAAAATCGTTTTTAATTAGTTTACTGTACGCAGTAACTTTTATACAATCTTAAGTCTGTCATTAACATATATACATACATAATAATTCATCATTAAAATGATCAAACACCAGGAAGGTAAATGTGAATTAATGAACAAAGAACCATGTATGGAAATGAAGCCTTATACAAGGCAAAGGGTACTTAAAAAGTTAATATGAATTATTTCTGAAACATCGGTGAATGCGATCATATATAGCAAATATAATCAAAGAATAACAGAAAAAGTAATAGTAATAACCAGGAGAAGAAGGAGCAGAGGCTACCTCGGTTACGACGAGTGGAACGGATTAAACAAGATACTATTTTTTAATGCTATACGTTTATATGTTAACATATAGGAATAAATATATATATATATATATATATATGAAATAAACTTGAAATTGCATGTAAATTACTGTATTTGTATATTAAATCCATTAAAAAGTAATTTTGCAATTCTTAATTCATTTACAAACAAAATTTATTCTCAAGTCTAGTTTGTGCTATCCTGTGACCAAACTACCATTCTGTGAACGTAAAGAAAAATACCTCTTCTAAACACTCATAGGTATCATTTCAAGTCATTTTACCTCGTCCTATAAGTATCCTGCTCTCATTCTGTGATTGTCTGAAAATGCCGTCTTTTAGACTTGCTCAAAAGTGTCACGCTTTGCTTCCAACTGTATGTTTTCTAGACAAGATTAGGTAATTGTAAGATGTCTAGAGATTACCGTATTATCCTGCGTATGGCGACTTCTAGATTTCATCTGTATACCATTGTACTGTATGGAGGTTGTGTTTAAAAACAACTCCATAACCAACTCCATGTGTTAAAAATAACTCCAACTCTTTAAACTTGCTATACCAATTCCCTTTTAGATATCATTTCGTATTTGTTAGTCAGTTTCCAATGTACCGATGAGATCGGTATGTTTCGGTGAAAACAAAAGTCTGTAACTCAAAAACGGTCTTTTTTTTGGCTTTTCGCTTCACATGAATTAATCAGGTAGTATCAAAAGACAAATTAAAAAATCGATAGGCTTCCTGATTAAGTAGATCAATTTTAGGTCTTGGAATATTTTAAAATTGTTCTTTTATAGCACAGATCTTCACAGAATATCCTCAAGATATCCCACGGATGTCTTGTACTACATAAGGCATTCCCAAAATGTCCTGAAGAGAAGATGTGCTGTATGGGTTGTGCTTGTGACAAAGTAGGCTATTTGCTTGAAAATAATCAAGAATGTGCCTTGTCCCAATTTGAATCAACATGAAACTATCTATTCTAAAATAGTTACTACTGCTTTCATTCTTTGAGATTGTAGTGTTGCTCGAGAGCTACTACGATATAAAGTGGATTTCGAATCACTACGAAATCCATGGAACCGGGACTCTATTCCAGCATGTATGGCCAGAGCGCTAAACCATTCAGCTACGGAATGGCTACAAAGCGGACAATACCTAATCTCGCCAGCAGCCGTGGTCCATGTTATTCTATGGGAAAATTTGTTTCCACAATTACTCATTACCAAAGGTATTTTCTTAAATTCCGCTTACACATTCAGAAAGTTCATAAGCGTTAAATTAGTACTTATTTACCAAAAATTGACTTTTTTAAATTTTAGTACTTCATTTTACGGCTAAAAAATGAGAAAAATGCACTTAGAGAAAATTTGCATTTTTGAACTCAAAATATAAAAAATTTAATAAATCAATTTTTCGAAAATTAGTACTAATTTAACGGTTGTGAATTTTCTGGATGTAAAACGGAATTAAAAAAAAAAAATACATTAGGTAATGAATCATTGTGGAAAAACAAATTTTCCCACAGAATAACATGAGCCTCAGCTGTCGGTGGGATTAGGTATTGTCCCCTCTTAATGAATCATGCCTTTTTCGCTTTCTTGGCTTCTACGGAAACATTTTATATGAAAACATGATATTTGGCAGCTTTGTATAGAAATCTTCTATATATATATAAATGAATGTTTGTCTGTATGTCCTTTATAAAATCGTAAACGGCTTGACCGATTTCGATCATTCTTTTTTTGTTTTTTTCCTTATAGGTCAGGGATGGTTTAGGAAAAAAAAAATTGAAAAAATTCGCCCTCCAAGGGGGGGGGGGAAGGGGGGCAAAACGTGAATTCAAAAACTCCTTCATATCTCAAACAAAAAAACAGATATCCGTAAAATTTTTGCTTTAAAATATAGCTAATATAAATGTCTAAAAACCAATTTCTGGAATTTTCGAAATTCGGTCCCCAAAGGGGGGGGGGGGCAAAACGGGATTTCACATGCGTAAAACGCGATTTCGCATAATCCTATATATTTCAAACAAAAAAAAAACAGATATACGTGAAATTTTTGCTATAAAATATAGCTAATACAAATATCTAAAAACCAATTTCTGGAATTTTAAAAATTCAGCCTCCAGGTGGGGCAGCAGGGGCAAAAACAATTAGAAATACAGTTAGGCCTTTCAAAATTGGTACACATAGGTTTCAATAGCCTGCAAGTCGAATGGGGATATTTTCGAAAGTGTAAAGTTATTAGGAGGGGAGAGAAGGGGGGAGGGGAGAGGGGGGCGGGCAAAAAAAATAAAAATAGAGTTAGATCGTTCAAAATTGGTATATAGAGGTTTTCGATACTTACAAATCGATTGCGGATATTTTCGAATTTGTAAAATTATTAGGAGGTGCGGGAAGGGGGTGGAGCGGTAAGGGGGGGGGGCTATGGGCAAAAACAAATAGAAATACAGTTAGGGCATTCAAAATTGGTACAGATAGGTTTTAAAGGCCTGCAAGTCGAATGGGGATATTTTCGAAAGTGTAAAGTTATTAGGAGGGGTGAGAAGGGGGGAGGGGATGGGGGGGGCAAAAAAATAAAAATAGAGTTAGATCGTTCAAAATTGGTTCACAAATGGTTTTCCATACTTAAAATCGAATGCGGATATTTTTGAATTTGTAAAATTATTAGGAGGGGCGGTAAGGGGGGGCTATGGGCAAAAACAAATAGAAAACAGTTAGGCCGTTCAAAATTGGTACAGATTGGTTTTAGAGGCCTGCAAGTCGAATGGGGATATTTTCGAAAGTGTAACGTTATTAGGAGGGACGGGAGGGGGGCGGAGGGGCAAAAAAAATAAAATAGAGTTAGATCATTCAAAATTGGTACATAGAGGTTTTCGATACTTACAAATCGATTGCGGATATTTTCGAATTTTTAAAATTATTGGGAAGGGGGGGAGAGCGGTGGGGCAAGAAAATAAAAATAGAGATAGATCGTTCAAAACTGGTGCATAGAGGTTTTTGATATTTACAAATCGATTGCGGATATTTTCGAATTTGTAAAATTATTAGGATAGGCGGGAGGGGGGGCGAAGGGGGAAAATAACATAAATAAGAGTTAGAGCATTTTGGGAATTTTTTCCGAAGGCAGTGAGAACCCGGTGCGACATTTTTCCTAATCAGACTTAATTTCGCTTTTTTTTTTTTTTTTTTCACGTGATAAAAATTAATGCAATTTTGAGAATTCAGTAATTATAGTGATTCATTTAAAAATAGGGTCCAGCGAAGCGGGCAAAGCCTGCTAGTATACAATAAATATGTTAAAAAATGAAAAGTTTATATGTTATTAAATTATTTTAAGTAATATTTAATTTTTAATTCGGTCATACCATTTCGGTTAGAAAATTTTATAGGATCAAAAACTATACATAGAAATTTAATAATATTTCGCTAATTATATAACTAGCGAAATATTATTAAATTGCTAACAAATTTTATAATTGCTTAACAAATTTTATAATTTGCATCGAAGAAAAGAAGTCGAAAAATTTCACGAACCTACTGCGTTCTTCTTAGAAGAAAGTAAAAATGGTTAAATAGTTTTCAGAACATCTCGGAATATGTAGATCCATCGAAAACCCAGTGTCAAAGGTTTTGACGACTCATTCGAATATTTTCTTCTTATATAGGGTAAGTGCACCAGTGATTGACACTTTTAGAACAATCTCTGATGTTTTTAATGTTCTAGTCATCAGGAAATATTTTTAGAAATCTTAAGTTAGTACATATGGTATGAAAGACTTCCAGAACCACATATATGTTAAAATATATACATCTGATAATTTTTTTTTTTAATGAATTTTTATTTGACACCCACTCAATGTTCCAGTAATTGACATTGCCAGTTTTTCATTTTATCAGTAATTGGCACCCTATGTTCCAGTGTTTGACGCTACTAGTTATTCATTTTACCAGTTATTAGCACCCTATGCTTCAGTGTTTGACATAAAATGTTAAAATTCTTATATGTAAAATATAGGAATTTCTTATTTTTCTTATTTATTAATTATTTCTGGATAGATGTCAATTACTGGAGCATGCCAATCACTGGAGTGCTTACCCTACATTGAAAAAATAAATAATCAATTAAGGTAAAGACACCATTATTCGCCACCCTCACAAAAGACATGTTCAAATAAATGTTTAATAACGTCTATGAATTTGAATTCGTCCCCTCTAGATTCCCTAGAACCGGATAATCTAGCTCGAGCGGATTCAAATTCATAGATGTTAATTAATGGTTATTTTAACATGTCTTTTGTCAGGGTGGCGAACACTCATGCAAATTTTAGTGGTGGTGAACACTGGCGCCTTTACCTTATTTATTATTTTTGGCCTAAACAGAATTTTATCAGGGACAAATGGCTTATTTTTAAACTGTGTGTAATGAATATAATGTAACAAATGTGCAATATCATTGTCAGGGGTGACTGCGAATTTTTTTTTTTTTTTTTTAATGAAATTTTAGCGAGAAATCGTTTTCGTACAGGTTAGAGAACACATAATTTATTGTAAGGAGGTCCAAATCTTCTTATTAAAAAAAATATATATATATTAATTGTTAATTAGTTTTAACAATCAAATGAATTTGATATTTTAGTCTTATTTTATCAATTTAACTACAAGAGAAACTGGAATTCTGGTACTTTAAAAAAAAAAAAAAAAAAAAAAAAAAAAAAAACTGAAATTAGGTAAATTGCCTGAACACAATACACCTGCATTGTTCGTGTATTTATTAATTTCATTATTATTTACTTTCATATTTAAATTCGGTATATTTCTTTTATTATTAGTTCTCATGTGGCAGTCCACAGTAAAATGGCAAAAACGCTTTTCCTTTTTTCCTATCTCAAAGAAAGTCTTCTTCTGATCCTAAAATGTGCTATAATATTCATGATAATTTTTATTAAGCTCCAAACAGAAAGAAAAATATAAGAGAAAAGAAATGCATCGTTTTAATAAAATTTGTATAAATAAGTGTTCAATCAAGACAATGCATAACTCTCATTAGACTGAAATAGCACTTGTATTGTAGCGGTAACTAAAAATAACACAAGAATTCGAATTTTCTAACTTTTCCTATAGAAATGATCTGAAGAGTCTTTTTTACTTTCTCTTACCCATAAGGTAGAGAAAATATTGTTTTAGGGTCAAATTTTTGAACGTGAGTTTTTGTTATATTTACACGTTTTGAGGTCCTCTGAATCCGAAAATCATGTTTTTAGCGAATGGTCTGTGTGTGTGTGTGTGTCTGTCTGTCTGTATGTGTTTTATCAACATAGCTCAAAAGCAAATAGTAGCAGAAAGTCCAAACTTAGTATTCTAAATGTGTATGATATAGGGATGCTACACTAAGCTTTTCGTTGAGATAAAGCAAATGGTTCGTGTACAGGGACACTCAAGAGTATTTAAATATATTACGTCTATGGGAGAAAGTGCTGGTAAGTACAGTTTAACATCTACACACTGCACTAAACGAAATGAAACAAATATATATTTTTTATATGCGTAAGAATATGTCTCATGTAGAATATGGTAGGGAAATAATTCACTGTTCATTTACAGGGCTACACAAAAGAACTAGATAAAAGTGTCACAATAGTTGAAAATTGATAGTACTGTATTTCAGGCTGGGCCATGTATTATTACTACAGGATTATATTTAGGTGTACCATGAGGTCTGTATATGATCTTCGAAAGATATACAGGGCTGCAAATATTTAAGCGATAACATTATTTTTTTGTTGTTGTTATTAGTGGATGGGCTTTATTAATAATATTTTGCCATTTCCAGGAAAGCTGTTTGGGAATTGAAATGAATTCCTCATAGAGATATGGTGAATAATGTACGTTTTTAAGCTAAATATTCATCGCTTGTTTTTTGTATATTTACACGTTTTGAGGCTTCCGGATTACCGTAGTCAAGTTTTTTAACGTTTGATCTTTGTCTGTGTCTCTTAGAGTGACTTAAAAACAAATAATTTTAGGAGATTCAAATGTATTTTGAAGTTAATATAAGTTTGTTGCTGGAAATGTTTCATCAAGATTGATAAGTTGCAAGGAATGTTGCGTGTGAAAATTGTCTGATTAATTTTAAGTGAACTTTTAATTTTACTAACAGATTTAATTTCTATATAAATGTTGGTGCATTAATGAAACGGGAGGTTGAGTGGGACGGTAGCCCCACCCCCCCTCACACAGATATAATTATCACATAAAACTCTTCCGAAGCTTAATTTGAATTGTTTAACACAGGTTTACATAACAGTACTCATTATCTTACCTCTTAATCTCCAACCTGTATTTATAGTATTAAATTTCAGGGTAAGAGAAAGTCGCGTGAGTGACACACCAGATTATTACTGTAATTTACATAAAACATTGGTCACTAATTTTACAGATCATCTATATATTAATACACAAACAGGAAATTTGTGGTACATTTTTAACATATTAATTATGGGAGTAGAGGGTTAAAAATGGTGTCATTCAAAAGATATAATTAGCCAGATTTGCAGAATACAAAAATTTCCTTACGATGTCACGAAGGTATTTAAAAATACTTTTATTTTTTATGCATTTTTCCCTTTTATACGCACGTATTCTTTTATAATAAAAAATCTGGAGTGACTTTCTGAACATTGAGGTTATCTACGGTTTTGTAGATAAAGTAAAGTAAGAGGAGTTGTTAAATAATCGAAAGAGGGAAAATTATAATAGTCTGTTTGAGTATTTTTCTCCATATAGTACACGATGTTGCTACTGAACTTTGCGCCCATAGATCATAATGATAAAGAGTTTTTCGCTGTGTCCCTGTAAAAATCTATAAATGCAAGCTTCACCAGAATGCTTATAGTTAGTGCAACAGTGACTTATAATATTCATATAAATTTTCAGCTCAATTGAATAAGGCGTTTAGACGCTATCGCACTTTTAAAAATTTGATCCCACAGGCCATAATGATAAAGAATTTTTTTTGGTGTCCCTGTAAAAAAAAAAAAAAAAAAAAAAAAAAAAAAACTATAAAAACTATATTCACCAAAATTAACAGGGTTCGTGCTACGGTGACTTACACCATACGTACCAACTTTCAGCTCATTCGAGCAAAGCGTTTAGACGCTAGCATGTTCACTCACACACATACATACATACATCATCGTGAAAATAGTGAAAACGGATTCATCGGATCTCAAAACGAAGAGAAACATCAAAATCTCAAATTTGGATTTTTGACATGATTACAATACTTTCCTTACATGTGTATGTTCGGAAAATACTTAAAGTAGAAAGTTGTTAAATGCGGCAATTCTTAAAACTCAAGTAAAACCATAGGCACAGTGATTTGTATAGATGTAGCATCACTATACTCTCGACTACAATTTTTTTATTCTAAGAGAAAACAGCCATTAGAGTGGTAAAAATTTGAATGAATGAGTGTTAGATCGAAAGTTGAATCGAACTGTTCAAAATATACGAAAATTAAAAAAGGAATTGATTTGTGAAAGTTTTTTTTTTCCCCTAATTTGTTTAGAGTCTAATTTCTTTCTTACTTTTTTATTCTTCTTTTCATTTTTCTTTTGATTTATATCAGCTCTAATTTAAAGATATTTTTTTTAACTAAAACATAATGCATTCCAAATAACTGAAATTGACTACTTATTTCTTTAAATAATGGACTTATTCTGCATATATAAGAAGAAAGTATAGGATTTGGAAAAACTTTTGATTTCTGGTTTTCGAGGAATTTACACGTTTTGAGATTTCCTTGCATTTCAAACTAAAATTGACTACTTATTTTTTAAAAAGCGGATTTATTACTAGCTTTGCATAAAATAGTGAAAGACATGAAAAAATTCTGATGAATTTACACGTTTTGAGATTTCCTTGCATTTCAATTAAGGGAAATTGACTACTTATTTTTTTTTTTTTTTTTTAAGTAGATTTATTATTCTATCTTCTGCATATATAAGAAGAAAGTATACAATTAAGGAAAAAATTTAGATCTCCGGTTTTGGATGAAGTTACACATTTTGAGATTTCCTGAACTCAATTCGACCGGCTTCATCTCAACTTCTGTATTCCATAAACGCACCAAATAAACATGGTGTATGAGATGGATATATTATGTAAAACTCAGCTGTTTTAATTTGGGTGCATGTCGGCCGAGAAATGTCGCTGCTGTGCTGCAACTTAATTCAATTTGTGAGAAGGCAATTACTTTGCTTTGCAAAAAGCTGTCGAGTTTCGACTACTGGGCGATCCTAGTCTATACTAATATATAAAATACTAATATATAAATGCGAAAGTTTGGATGGATGGATGTTTGTTACTCAATCACGCCACAACGGCTAAACGGATCTGGATGAAATTTGGTACAGAGATACAGAATAGTCTGGAATAGAACATAGGCTACTATTTATACCGGAAATTTGATTAGATTTTTTTAAAATTAATTAAAATATGAAAATAATAAACCGGTAATTGATTAATATAAGCCATTTAAATTTTTAATTGTTGCCAAAAAAAGTTTACGAGATATTTTTATTTATTTTTTTATTGTTTTCAACATAAAATGAAATATGCTTTCACGCGAAAAATAATGAATTATTAAATGCTAAATTGGTCGATGAGAAAATGACACTTTATAATCTATATAAATAAAGAGAAGTGTCTGTGTGTCTGTGTGTGTATCTGCGCTCTGGTGCTCACACTACTAATCGCAGAGCCTCCAAATTTGGCATATAGGTACCTGGGACCCTGCAGGTGTGCACCTCATCGAGATTTTTTCGAATTTCGAATTTGAATTTTTTAAATTAATGTTTTTTCGAATTTAAATATTGGCTTCAATGTTTCATTTTTCAGAAATTTGTTTCGTTTCAAAAGTCTGCGTATCTTAGCAACGGCTATTAAACTATTTATTTATTTGAATTCATTTGAGGAAGAAATCTTTTTTATTATATTTATTGAAATCAAATAGTTATACACATACAGTAGAAAAAATTAAACATATTAAATTTTTAGATTTTGGCATATCGGTACCTGGGTCCCTGCAAGTGTGCACCTAATCGAGATTTTTTCGAATTTCGAATTTGAATTTATTAAATTAATGTTTTTCCGATTTTAAATATTGGCTTCTTTGTTTCATTTTTCATAAATTTAATATTTTGCTTCAATCGTCTGCGTATCTTAGCAACGGCTATTACGCAACTTATTTTTATTTAATACATTCATTTAAAGGCGATTTTTTTTTTTTATTGGAAACTAAATTGTAATGCAGTAGAAAAAAATTAAGTATAATTAATAGTTTTAATTTTAAAAACGTTTTTATAACAGTTACGTTTAATTTTTTATAGTAGACCAACTTCTTATTTTTCATTTTTTAATTAATTCTTTTAAATGAAAAAACTTTTTTTTTTTTTTTTTTTTTTTTTTTTTTTTTTTAATTATTATTTACAGTATTTATCGGGAAAAATGGAAGTACATACATAGCAAAAAGGATTAAATTGATTAAAATTTATTTGTTTATATATATATATATTTTAATCTACTTTTTATTTTTATTTATTTTATTACATTGGTCGAAATCAAATCGTAATATAGTGTAAATAGCATGGGCTATAAAATACATGGTTCAAAACTAAAATATTTAATAGATGCTGAGATACAGTCATCTTTAAAATCGTAGTTCTTAAATAGTAGCAGATCTTTCCTGTCGTCGATAAATATCCAGATTAAAGTGCCTGGGAAAGATCTTTCTGCAGGCATGGGAAACCTAGACCTGATGCAGTGCGGGAGGGAAAAGAGCTGCCGTAGACAGCGAGTACCCGAAGCGAGGTTTGAAGCAATTTTAGTTACTTTTTTTTTTAGTTTTTGTGTATAAAGTGGTGTAAAAAAATAAATATTGATAATTCTTTCTAAAATTCATTTAAATATAGTGACCAGCGAAGCGGGCGTAGCCTGCTAGTTTTAAAATAAAATAGTAATATTACAAATCTAACATATTTATTCTGAATTTTATTTCATAGCATTTTTTAATATACCTCAACTTCAGATTTTTTATTTCTTTTTAGCACGGATGAAACACGCTTGGCATAAAAGGTAATTCAGCATTATATTAAAGGTATTTTCTTATTGATAATTCTGGACAAATTTTTAATTTTGATGCTGAAGTAGATCGGACATTTTTAGCCAAGGATAAGGCTCCTATATATACGAGCTGGCGCATCAGGCATTTTGTTGCCTTAGGTTTGCCACATGTACCCAGTGTTTTCCGTAGATAAACAAACGGCAGCCATTATTTCTATCGTTTTGTATTACGTTGGTGTTACTTTTTTAATCATTTTCATAATTTTAGCTAAGTAAACTATGATATGGAAGTTTGTTTCGCGATAAACTGCTATAATTATTCAAGAAGTGAATATAAAGTGTTCACAGACCTTCTATTACTGTGTATTTGAGATTTGGCGACATTTTGTAAAAGAAACAGAAACCGCCCTAACAACACATCTTATCCCAGTACATCCATAGGATATCCTCAGAATAAAATGACATTCTGAGAATGTACTGAGAAAAAAATGTGTTTTTAGGAATATTATTGTTGCTTGTTGCTTTTATCTTGACCGGATTAGCTTCAGATCAAGATTTTCTAAAATCATTAGAGAAGCGATAAGGACGCCAAGCGGGAACGCTGTCCTCTTCGGAGGCAAAAAAATGGCGGTGATGCGCCGGCCTATTATTTTATTTAGGGGCTCTAGCCAAGGAAGATAGAAAGAAATACGCAAGCGAAGTGATGACGTCACTGGCCGTTCGTGGAAGCAAGAAAAATATTTCCTATGTTAAACGCCCATTGTATTTTTTGTAAAAAATTATTAAAAATCGAGGAAATCTATTTCCCGATTTTATTCCCCATATTGAGGTATAGATATATATTAGTTATCGTGTGCATGCGTTAGATTAAATTGTTTTTGCTGTAAAATTGATAAAATTTGTAATTTTAAATTTCAAAATTCTAAGGGGGGGGGGGTGAAATGGCAAACTTCCACATTCGATTGAAAACATAAACATTTCCTTTCAAAGGATGATATTTACATAATAAATATCCAACTAATATGCTAATTAAAAGGAGAAAGATAAATATTCTATCATAATTTGAAGTCAAATTTGTTTCCAAATGTCTAAATAAAGACTTTATATAAAGTGATATAAGATACTCATATGTTGCAGCGGAATAGATTTCATATCTGTCATCCTTGGCGGAAAAAAAAAATCACCAAATTATCTGGCGAACATATTTAATTCTTTTCAAAAATCATGGTTATTTTAACAACTTATATTAAGAGAGTAATGAATAATATGAAACAATATTTCGTACAATGCATATTACGAAAATATACATATGGCATGTATATTTTCGTATTACGTTTTTGATCACCAAATACAATAAGCGCCAAGAACGACAGAGTTTTGAAATTTAAAATTAAAATTTTGTCAATTTGACAGCAGAATAACTCAATCTAACACATGCACATGATAACTAGGTATAACTTCAGTATAACACCACAGCTTAATTTGGCGATTTTTCTTTGGCGCCGTTTTGAACGATAACGATGTCGTTCTGTACTGTTTGCGATATAATATGGCAGCCTATATGTTGTTTATTTTGGATTTATGATTTTATGATTTAGATTATGATTTTATCATTTATAATTTTTAGATTTATGATTTAGCCATAATCGCCAAATATCGTTGTGGGGTTATACTGAAGTTGTTCCGATAACTAATACATATATACATACCCAAATATGAGGATTAAAATCGGATAATAATACTCTTCGATTTTTAATAATTTTTTACAAAAAATCCAATGGGCGATTAACATAGGAAATCACTTTCTTGCATCCACGGACGGTCAGTGACGTCACACTTCGCTTGCGTATAGGAACAATAATCGCATAAATTATATTTTGGTCTAAAACGTCAACAAAAATTCAAAAGTCGCCAAGGGCATTAAGTCTGTACCATGATCAAGTTTACATATTAATTAATTTATTTATTTTGCTATATACCAACTACTATTAACTAAGCATGAAGTATATATAACCACAAAATAATAATAATTGTCTCATGCGATAGAAGTAGCCGATCATAGCATATTGTAATATTATATGTGATATGAAATTGCTGTCATTCTATGGTTGATCGATTAAATCAAATAAATATAGGAAATAACTTGAGAGCAAATATTATGTACATCACGTATAATGTTGTTCATATGTAACTGGGATTCAGATATAGAAGAGCTACTTCAAAATTTTCGATACTGTCCGAATCGAAACTGTCATATATGATAAGCACCCAAATGGAAGCCCACGGGTAAGCCATTGTCGCAGGCAATAGGGACAGGCACCGGAGATTGCAAGGACGAACAAGTTGCTGCCGAAGGCAGCGGGAATCCAAAGCGAGCTTTTGACCGATTTCAGTTTTTTTCCCCCCATAAAGCTATATAAAAATGAGTTTGCCAGCGAAGCGAGCAAAGCCGTCCAAAATTGTTTAAGAACAAAAATATTATTCAACAATTCGCCGGGAGATGAAAAAAAAAAAAAAAAATCAGTTCTTTGTAAAAAAAATAAATAAATAAATAAATAAAAATAAAAAAACTTAAAAATTTGAAACTTATAAATATTATATGAATTTCACCACATAATTAAAATTTTAATTCACCAGTCACCAAATTATTATTAGAACCAGATTAATATTGTGCAATAGTGAACTAAAATCATACAAAGAAAGGTTTCGAAATAAAATTTATAATTGACGACCCAGTTTTTATACTTCCGCAACGCAGTACTGTTTTAGTACAGGATCCCTATGAACGAATTTTAAATTTTTATCGCCATGTTGACGATAACTTTTTATTTATTTATTTTGGCATTTTATTTTGGCTTTCAATGAGTTACAAATTTTTTTGAGTATACTTTGTCAGACTCTGTTTTGCGCAGCACCGCAATGATAAGGTTTCATTACATTACATATTATGATCAAACCGTCAGTTCCCACACATACACATCAAAATTTCCACGTGAACAAAGTCACGGGTAACAGCTAGTATAGAATAAATTTGTCTATTTACCAACTTTTTTTTTTTTTTTTTTTTTTTTAGGTTTTACCGTACCTTTGAAAAAATTCTGAAGAAATTTTATGGATGGATGGTTGGATTTTACGTCGCACTAGTGCTGCGCAGATGGGCAATTGGCAACGGTCTGGGACACACCCCTAAAGGTGGTCCGGAGATATGCCAACACAATTTTGATCCTCCACGGAAGGGATGGCTCTCCCGCTTCGGTGACCCCCAGAGGTATAATTTTTGATGGGAACATGGAGGACATTGCGGCCACGACAGATTTTACGTGCACCAGCCACCATTAGTGCACACGACGGTCTTTGGACGGCTCGAGTACCGAACCCGCAATCTCCCAATTACGAGGCCGGCACTCTACCGACTGGGCTACCGCAGCCCGAAGAAATTTTATGGACAGCTTACATAAACATTAGCACAATTCATTTATTTACTTATTATTTTTTTAGCTTTATTTATACATAGTGCAAAGCAAAGTAGCGAGAAGGCTTTTTTCTTCGATAGTCACAAACCTATACAGGGTGGCCATAATTAAACTAGCATGCTTCCAGTGTTCTGTAGTGTGATCTAATTGGAAGAATGGCACCAAAGTTTGTACGAAGATTAAACAAAACAGGAGACAAGGGATTCCGCAAAAAAATAAAAAATTAAGTTCCAAAATTCATTGCTAGGGGAATATGTGGCGTTGTTTTTCTAAGTAAAGCTTTTATCGCAATTTATAATTTAAAACTGATTGTTGCACACTTCTTTTAAGCACTGCTTTTCTTCCATTTAGTATTTTGAAATTGGAGACACCATGCTAATTTTAATTCAGAAATTTAAATCATCAACCTGGAAATTAATTTCTGATAGAATGGAGTAGAAGGCTGATTTTTATCAACTATGTGAAAAATACCAGAGCCGGGAATCGAACCCCGGGCCTTCCGCTTAACGCGCGGATGCTCTAACCACTGAGCTACCCTGGCTGATACCAGCTCGGCACTTCTCACATAATTTACGTTGGCAGCGTTAGCGCATCCGCGCGTTAAGCGGAAGGCCCGGGGTTCGATTGCCGGCTCTGGTATTTTTCACATAGTTGGTAAAAATCAGCCTTCTACTCCATTCTGTCAGAAATTAATTTCCAGCTTGATGATTATTAAAATTTCGTAGCCGTTTGGAGTTATGCCACATTCAAATTTGTCACTTGATATAGCTGCTTTAATGCAGACTCGGTGACCTTGCCAACGTAAATTATGTGAGAAGTGCCCAGCTGGTTATCAGCCAGGGTAGCTCAGTGGTTAGAGCATCCGCGCGTTAAGCGGAAGGCCCGGGGTTCTATTCCCGGCTCTGGTATTTTTCACATAGTTTGTAAAAATCAGCCTTCTACTCCATTCTATCAGAAATTAACCATGCTAATTTGTCTGCGAGAAGAGCTTTACTTAAAAAAATAGCGCCACAAATTCTCCTATTGGTAAATTTTGGATTTTTTTTAAATTATTACTTATTATTTTTATTTAGTTATTTATTTCGGAATCTTTTGTCCCCCGTCTTGCTTAATCTTCCTACACAGTTTGGCATTATTCTCGCAATTAGATAGCACTACAGAACACTGTAAGCACTGTCAGTTTAATCATAGCCATCCTGTACTTCCAATTACAAAACGTTTTAAAAATGTAATCATTTATGCGATAGAATATTTAAATTTAAAAAATCAATTTTTTGAAAATTACAAAAACTAACTTTTCATACAGTCCCCAGGCTCTTATTGTCAGATTTAGTAAAAGTTGACATCCATCCTAACATATATATAACACAAACCGTTTTATTTCTATATGTCCAAAATTGAATGAGACATTTAGTTTTAAACTTAGGGATTTTCTCACATTTTTTCAGCCTTCATTAAGGGGTCAGTTAAAAAATACTTAAATAAAGCCCAAGAATATGCAGAAAAATCCCAAACTTAGAAATTAAATATCTCGATCAATTTTGGGTGAACAGAATTGAAACATTTTGTGTTATATTTGTTAGGATGAGTGCCAACTTTTACAAACTATGACTATAGGGGCCTGTATACAATGTTAGTTTTTGTAATTTTCAAATAAATGATTTTTTTATATTTAAATATGCCATATCGTAAATGCATATATTTGTAAAAACATTTTCTAATTGGAAATATATGTCTGTGAATAATGGTTGCAGAGATAAAGGCCTATTTCTGACTTTCATTTGCACACTGTACATACAGATATATATAAAGCACCTACAAATATATATATATATATATATATATATATATTCACATTATTTTAATAATTATTGGCTAATCTTCGTTTATACTTTTTTTCAGACTCAAATTTCAATGCTGAAAATAAATAAATTTAATTTCTAAGCTGAAAAGATCCATTTTAAAACCATTACAGAGTTAGTATGGATATCTTTTTGGAAAACTACCTAAATTTGCATCATACAATAATTAAATAAAATGAAGAATAATCTTGTTATTGCTTAATCATCTCTGAAATTTCCCCAACTAACATACATATTGGCCAACTGTGATGCCAAAAACTTTCTTTTCTTGTTGTTATTTTTGCTTACACATGCAAAGATATTCCATTCTTCAACCAGTTTCTTGCAACCATGGAAATCTCTGCACGAGTGCTGACTAAGCAGGTTCAGTGTTAAAATAGAAGTGATAACCCTTGTGGTTGAGAAAAACTAGTGACAAGGGAACACTGAATGACTGGATGTTAACCAAATACCAACCTATCGGTCAATTTGGCACCCCTCCAAGCTTTTAGAATCATCCTCAATGCTAGGTAGCAGGCACAAGAAATATAGTTACACTATAATTAATATTATTTTTACAATATTCACGTGCGACATGTAAATATTGAGCTGTATCTATACTTACATTTAACCAAAGAGTTTATCAGCGGGACACACACCTGCAAACATTTCTTTTTCATCCCTTTTTGGAGCTGAAGATGAAATTAGGTGAGTATCACAGATAACAAAATTTAATTTTTCAGGTATTGGTCTAAAACCAAGATAACCATAAAAAGCAAAATATAGCTCCAAATTTTTCAAAAATTTGGGAATGTAGCTTACTTTACTATCTTCACCAAATGCTGTGAAAATAAAATTCCTAAATTTATTTAACATTTATTTAACATTTGCCATATTTAACATTTACTCACACAGATCTCTTTAGATTAAAAGTCATGGATATCACACAATCAAAAAATTCTTGGTGATGTGGCAACTGTTTGTGGTGATTTTGGTAATAGATTAACTAAAGCTCTAGATCTCCCAGTAGCAGAAACAGAGCAGCATAGCAGCAATCACCGCAGATTATTTAAAACTTTGCAGATTAATTTAATATCTCGGGAAAAAAAAAAAAAAAAGCAAGCTTAAAAATACAAATGTAATTTACATTATAGCTTTAGATTACTATAATTGCTGTATAATTCTTCTTTTTTTTTTTTTTTTTTTTTTTTCAGATGCAAATTTTACATATTTTATGAATTGCTTATACTTCTTGTAGTACCAGACATGATTCACCATTCCTGGATTACAGACACATTTTGTCTTGCAGCTGATAGATATAGAAAATTCCGCTACTTGGCAGGGTTAATATTTAAGGAGTTAGTAGAAAATTGATAGAATGCATGCATAATTGCCTCAGAATTCTAGGTCACATCACCAAGCAATCTATATGAAGGGAAACCTCATGAGGCTTGAAGCAGTCCTTACTTTTGGACTAGGCATAACTTGGTTCATAGTGTCCCCTTTAGCACATGGTTCATTAAATAAATGTATCAAAAATGACAAAAAAAATAAAATAAATAATTAAAAATAAAAATGTCCATTGTAATAGATAAATCTAACACACTGCCAACAAAGAACTTTATTATTGCGTTAAAAATGCACTTTGGGAGCGTACCATAAAGCGACACTAAATTAACTTTGAATAGAAGTCTGAAGCATAATCTTCATATATGCTTAGGGCAAATTTGGGTACTTTCATAAAATTTGCAATCCCTTTACAGAACTTATACCTACTATTTGCAAATGTTTTCTTTTGAATGGAAACCAACTCACACACAAAAATTGCCGAAATCATCAAGACCCTATTGTATATAACACACTTTATACACTCATGGTGGCTTATCACAATGAGCAATGCAGATTGCAGATTAATAAGTTTGCAAAACTGCAGTTTTGAAATTGTTTTATAAAGTTAGAATGTATGCAGAAAAAAAAAAAAAAAAAAAGACTGATTTAAAGTACGATAACATTTTAACAAAAATTAAGATTGGAAAATGTAAATAAATTTCTTGAAAATAAAAATTTTAGTAGAGCATTAAAAGTTGAGAACTTCTAGACTTATTGTGCTGTAATGGAAAATCAGGGTCCAGCTTCATGGCTTTGTGGGGAGTAGTTGATGATGACTTTTGAGCTGAAATTTTTGAGCTTGTATTCAGAAATGTCAATGTTTGTTGTATTATGGTGTGATATCTATATACAAAAGTAAAAGTTTGTTTTCCTTTACAAATTCACACCCTTTCATGGATTCAAAAGAAAATTAGTACACATGTTCCTTGGTACTTGGAAAGAGTCGCTGTGTAATTAAAAAGTTGCTCCTTCTCTTCAAGAAAGAAAACAAAGAGAGTGTGTCGTGCAATGTGGAAACCACTTAAACCAGAAACTTTATATTTAGAATAAAAATTCCTTATTCAATTTCATATTCACTATGCAATAAAAAAAAAGCTATTACCCCCTAAAAGGATGTGAAAAAAAAAAAGGGGGGGGGGGGTTATACAGTGCAATTTAGAAAAAACTTAAGCTAGAAATTTGATAAGTGATATGATAATTCTTTATGCAAGTTTATTATCCTATAAAAAAGTAGCTCAACCCTCCTTAAAGGGCGTTGAAAAAGGTTCTGTTGTAGAATTTCGAAACTATTTTCTCTATAACAGTTCGAGTCTGAATTTTAGAAAGAATGATTCATGTGGAGGATAGACAATCTTAGTCAGAATCTGATGTACATTTGAAAAATTCAATCTATGATTTCATGTATAGGGATGATGAGATATGTTCAATTCACTATTCCTACCACTCTTTCATTATACAGACGACTCATTGTAAAAATGGTGTAACTCCATATTTTTTAAACATATATATTTTTGCTTAATTGTATCACATTCTGTCACACCTTTCATTATAAAAAAGAAAAAACTCCAATAATTGCATTAAAATCCCTTAAATGGCATTACATGTTTTTTCTCAGGAAACTAAAATTTCTAAATATTCCTTATAAAAATGAAGTTTCTAAGTTACTTCAAATTATTTTTAATATAATTTATAAATTCTTATAACTATGATTTGTATTAAACACACAAAAATCGATAACATTTACCGAACCTTGACATTTTTTCCTACATATAAATTTGAAAAAAGCTCGTTATTTCAAAATCTATTTCCAAGGAGAAAATTCACTTTTACAATGAACGACCCATATTTCATATGCTCATTTTGTAGTTTAATGCATATGCATGTAACTCATGTACAAACAAACTTGATATGAACCTTCTTCATTCAAGTTCCTATCTACTACACTATTAAAAAACTGCTCAAACCCTGAAAGGAGGTGAAATGGGGATAAAAAGAGCGAGGTTGTTGTACAATTATGAAATCATTTGAGATACAAACTTGTTGATTAGTATGAACATTCTTTATACAAGTTCATTGATAGTGTGCCCTCAAGTTAATGGGGGTTAGAGGGAGATGCCCTAGAAATAATGGGAAGTGTGTGGAAGAAATGGGAATTTTGAACTGCAATAGAATGATTTTGAATTGTTCTATTGAATAATTTTTAATAATGTTGAACAATTTTGACATCATATTAAACATTAATGCAACAAGTAACACTTTTTTTTTTTTTTTTTTTTTTTAGATGAGTCTAGCAAATAACAGGTATTTTAGCCAGCACTGCACATAGCCATTTTTTTGGCACTTCTCACATTTCATCAATGCTTTTCAGAATAAACTTTGTTACACAACACTAAAAAATGTTGCAAATTAAACTAGATGGCAGTGCTTCCTGGCATGCAGTGGTTGCAATACTCAACTACCAAAAGTTGTGAAAAAAAACATGCACACATAGTTTGCTCTTTAAAATGTTATCTCTAATGTGGATAATGTAAACAAGAATTAATTCTGGCCTTAAGTGAACATTGAAGCTGTGATTATTTATTTGAAATTACTAGTGAACATTTGACATTAAATATAAAGTATGTTCGCTAGTAATATCAGGTAAATAATCACATCTACAGTGTTCACTTACTGCTAGAAATAATTAATATAAAAAATATTTTTTTTTAATCAATCATTTAATGTTGTAAACTGTATTGTAAATAATATGGAAAAAAAAAATCCATGTACGAGTAATTCAAGAGGAAAACAGTAATGCCAGTGATTTTTCTAACTACAAATTTAAAAAAAGAAGCTTTTATTTATAAAAGATGACTTTATTAATCATCTTCTTTTATTTATTCATTTATTTAAAAAGAAAAAAAAAAATCTTCCTGTTTCACAAAATCAATCAAATGCAGACAAGATCATTTGCAAAATTTTTATCCTTATTGAGAGGAAAGCCTCGTTTCTACTTAGATACGATGTGACAGCAACTAGTAAATTCTTTATATATAGAAAGAGAGAGAGATAACAGATTCTGATGTGATCTTAAGGAATCTCATCAACATTATAGAAGATTCTGACAAACTCCTTAAATATTAGTTATTAATCAAACCTATTCTTTATAATCTTTTCTTCAATCAAAGTTTGTAATCAGATTGAATTTGTGAATTGTAGGTACCCTGTTGATGGAGATACAATTGAACAGGCCCTTAAAATTGTTCACCAGATAACACTCCACCCTGTAATTCTTATTCATATAAATAGCATCATAAAATTTCAATTATTATTTTAAAATAACCAATATATTTGGATAAAATTTACTCTGTACATTATTATTTAAACACGTAAGTTTGTAAATTACAGCTATTGATGTTAATTTGGTAGGTTTCAGGAAACCATAGATTGAAATCATACATTCGATCGACACCTTCACATCCAATGAAGCAGTATCATACAGATTTAATACTACTAAGAAATATAATTGAAATATAATTAAAATATCTGAATATAATTTATTCTGCTTAATAACTGACCTTTATGTATATAATGATGTAATTACAGCAATTGAATATGATTTGTTTGTTTTCAGGAAACCATAGATTGGATTGACGTCTCCACATCCAACAAAGCAGAATCAAAAAAGGTTTAATTATTACTAAGAAATATTTTTTGCCTATTAATTGATCCTTATGTACATAATATTGTAAATTATAGACATTAACGTTTTTTTTTCATTTGATTTAAAAAAGCTGTTTGTGATAAGAATAACATTTTTTGTGATTTGTTTATTTTTGTAACTTTTTGTAATTTTGCTGTTTGTAATATTACCAAAATTATTTTGAATAATGTTCTGTATTTGTGATTCTATCACACTGTTTTGTGTACATAATTTAAAAATTATATTGTAATTATTGTGCTATTGTTTCTATTTATATTGAATTATTATTTATAATTACATCACATTAATGTTTGCGGCATTTAAGGACCAGCGGTATGTTGATGTTACAACAAATAAGGCCAAATGTTAAATTTCTAGAGTGAGTAAGCAATGTCATTTGTGTGCAGTAATGTGAAAATATTCTTCAGTATGATGTAAGAGCTCAAAAAGAAAGGAAGTACCTTGAGACAATTTATTACACAACAAATTAAAAGTGTAAACTTTAAAGAGATATTTATAGTCCATTAAAATAAACTGATGATTAATTATCAACGCTGCTTAACATTGTGGTTGTGTACATACACCATGTAAATATGAAACTGTAATTTTTGTACAGAAAACACACACTTATTGTATGAAAATGATAAAAAACGTTTTATTTGAAATATTGTCCATTACATTTTTCTCATCTCTCTGGCAATTTATGAACGCCATGCAAAAAAACTGTTGCTCTTTTGAGGCAAACCAGTCATTGAGCTATTTTTGTACATTTTCATAAGAAGTGAAGCATTGCTGAGCAAGTGTGTCTCCCATCGATGCAAATAAACAGTAGTCGGACAGAGACAAGCCTGGTGAGTAAGAAGCATGTGCAAGTATTTCCCAACTGAATGCCTCAATTGTTTCCTTGATTGGTTTTCGTTGTGTGTGATGGTGCATTATCATAAAGCAAAACCAATTTGTGTTGTATTTATTTATATTCTGGTCGTTTTTCATGCAATGCTTGATCAAATCAATCATTTGTTGGTGGTAGTATTCAGTATTAATAGTGTTAGCAGGTTTTCATCCAACAATGTGTGCAATTCACTGTCTTCAAACTTGTTCAGCAGTCTTCCATGTTCTTCAATTCACATGTCAAAATCGTCACTTTTGAATTTCTTAAATTAGTCAAAGCACTGTGATTTATCAAGAGTATGCTTCCTGTAAGCTTTGACAAGAATTTAGTGCAATTCTGCAGCAGTTTTCTTTAAATGGTAACAGAAAATCAATGCTGCCCGCAAATCATAGTTTGTAGGCACAAAACTTAATGTGCAATGCTATTAAAAACTATACTATCACAGTATTTTCCTACAGATTATCTGTTTAAAAACTTGAAAATTCTTAAATGCAGATTATCTTCCACTGTAGATTATCTCCCAAAAAGTTTTTTAAAGCGACTGACGGTAGATATCGGTCAACAAGATGTAAGCAAATAACTTCAGATTGTGTATCTACTTGCCCAATCATGGAGCCGATAGTGATTGGTTCATGTATGATGTATTTTATTTGTGCTAGTAGGAGTGGCTTCCGTTTTCAAGATATACTTTTCTAACGTAATGGCAACATGCTTCTGTTTATGTTTATTTGTTATTAAAACAGCATTGTTTTTGCATGGAATTCTTTTTTTTTTTTAACTGAAGAATGACAATTATTTTTATTATTATAAGATGTAATCTTTTATATTTTCAGTATAATTCTGTACTGATAAGTATAAAGGATTTAAGTCCATATTCTTGATTTTTCAGGAGACAAAAAATAAAGTTAAACTAACTAAAAACTAATCAGCAGAATCGATTAAGAAAAAAAGGATTATGTTGGTTTATACGCTTTATACCATTCAGCGATTGTCAATCTTCATTTAATAGCGGGAAAAAATTGAATTAAATATTTTATGCCAAAGATTAATGCTAAATTTCTGACTTGAATCTTTTTTTACCAATGGATTTTCTCAAAGATTAAATCACATGGATTTAAGTCCTTTATACCAATCGATAGAGATTTTTTTTCTGAGTCTGACTATGTACTTAACTCAAAATTGACATTTTTGGACTTAAATCCTTTATACTTATCAGTACAGAATTATCTTTTAAAGAAACTATGATGAATAAAGAGCATGGAGGTTTATTAATAATTTTCATGTTGATTACAATTTGTATTTGCAGATTATATGGCAGTGCGGATTATCTGATGGAAATTTTTCATCAGGGCTGAAGATAGTACCCTACAGATTATATGCAGGAAAATACAGTATATAAAATTTGTATTGTTGAGAGTCGAAAATCTTTGTCAGTTGTTAAAGAAATAAAATGGCGTCAATGATGTGGCTTGAACATGATGAGGCTATATTGACAGAGACGACCCTCAAAGGGCAAATTCGTGTTGCATATTTACACACCTGGTACATACCTATATGTAAGTGTGGTGTATATGTGAAGGATGGAGGTAATTTTTTTTCAGAAACTTGTTTTGTAAAAAATTTTACTATTACCCTTATAAATGAAAAGAAAACAAATTTTAAGTATAATAAAAAATTTAAAAACACTGCATCAAAAAAGAAAATTATAAATCCCTTAGAATAGAAAATACTTGTTCATGTCCTTTAAATTAGTCAATCAAATAGAAGGTCAAAAGATATCTTTTTTAATACAGAATTAGAAATGTTTAACGAGATAGTGAGTTAACAAAAGGCATAAGTAAATAACATTTCTTTCATTATATACATGGTACACAATAATCACATTATTCATTTAAAATAATAGTTAGTAACTGTTGAAGTTAGAAGGCACTCTTTCCAGGTGGCACTGCTAGGAGCAACTGGTACAACCCAATGCTGAGGAATAACTTCACCATCTTCAGCTATATGAATATCCCATTGTTGCCTACACAAAGAAAAAATAATAATTCCTATTATAATTATGGCAATTATCAAAGAGAAACAGATAAATCACTTTTTTTTTTTTTTTTTTAATATTTTACTATTTTGTTTTGCTTTATACTAGGGCTGTACCGATTAATTGGTTCAATTAATCGATCAGTGCTTAGTTCCAATCAATTTTTTTAATTGAATTAATCGGCTCGATTAATTCGATTAAAATTTTCAAACTACGAATTAAAGTAAAAATGCTGTTCTACCAAAAAAATTTTTTTTTCACATATTTTGCTAACAAACATTCTAAGAAACTTCCATCAAATAATGAAAAAGCAAATAAATAAATAAATAAATAAAAATAAAACCTCTCAAAAGAAGTTGTTGCACTTCTGTTAATAGAGAAAAGGGGAGAACAGTTATTAAACAAAATGCCGTTTTATGTCCATACTGGAACAACATCACCTGTAATCTTCTACAGGGAGTGCTGACTAGGTCAATAGTTTTTCTAAAAGCAAGAAGCCTCCAAAAAATGGAAATGCTCAAGATAAAGGAAAAAAAAAAAAAAAAAGCATTGTGATTATTTCCACTATTCTTTTGTTGGGGGAAATGTCAACAGAGTTTCTCAATACCTTCAAGCATTTATTGTCTGTTCAGAAATGGTGATAACTATAAGCAGAAATAGAAAAAACATTCTGTTTTCTAGTCCGAAGTGACGGAGAACTGAAATATGAAAACAATGATTCGAGATTTTTTATAATAATGATATGGAATTTTGAGAATTAATTTTAAAATAGTGACAAGCGAGGTGGACAAAGCCTGCAAATAAAAACTAAAATATTTGTAACTTCATTTAATTTTTCTTTCAAAATGAATTGAAAATGAATTTATTAAAATTAAAATTAAATAAGCGAAAATGTTTACATAAAATTAACATTTAAAGTCACCAATTATTACTCTGAAAATTTATTTAAATTTCAGTTATGAAATGGATATAATCAATTAGACAAATATTAAAAAAAAAATCATTCAAACTTATGAAAAAAATAATATTATAGAAGATTTAGTTTTTAGAATATAAAAGTGATAGTAAATACAAGTTATTTCTCAAATGTATTTTCCAAATAAAAATTTTATTTAAGAATATATTAGGAAAAAAAAAAATTCATTATTTATTTGCATGCTTATTATTATTATTTATTGTTTAAGGAACTAGTTAAATTAACATCATCTATATCATTTTTATAGTTTTTTTGTAATCTAACTATATATATATAACAGAGTTTTATTCATCATTCAAATAAAATTATATAAAGAAAAATTAAAACCGATTAAAAATCCAATTAATCGATTAATGACATACGATTAATCCAATTAAAACTCTTAATCGATTCCCACCCCTACTTTATACACATATTTCAAATTAATATCTTGTGACCATAACAAAATTTTCCTGTACAAATTCAAGTACTGCAAATTATTTAATAAAATAATATTACATGATGAATGCAGACAATTTTCATCTCATAGAAAGTATAATCAGGATTGTTACACAGATCAAGAGAACAAATTCCCTGAGACTTTCTTGTCTAAAATAGTTGACACACAATCATGCAGCATTAGAATCTAACATGTTTACAAGTCAATTAAACATATCTAGGGTAGAAATATTTATTCATGAATTCATCAACCGTGAATATTCATTTAAGTAAATTGGAGTGTAAAGGTTCATTTTTTTTTTTTTTTTTTTTTTTTTTAACCAAAAAAAAATATCAACCTTTACACTCTAATTTACTTAAATGAATATCTAGGGTATATTAATTTTATTAGCTTACTATATAGTTAGGGAAAAAAAACATAATTGACTTTTTCTTCTTCATTATAAAGCGCTAAAATTTTAAAAAAAGATTTGATTATGAAAAAATTTTTCAATGTTTTCCCAGAAAATTTCAAAATTCTCTGAATTTTCTGTGTTTTTGTAATAAACTTTGAAATTCACCGAGTTTTCTGTTTTTCTAATAGTTTTTCAAATTCCCTGAGTGTTGAGAAATAGGATATTTTTTCCTAAAATCAGCAATAGATGGCAGCACCAAACAATTTGCCATCTATAATTTTAAATTCATTTTCAGATTGCTTTCACACTTTCACAACAATTTTGAAGGTTAAGTTTTCCAGGCCTTCATGTACACTTATACTTGATTAATACAATACGAATAATTATTTTGGGTGACAAAATAAATAAATAATTAATGAAATAAACATAATAAATAAAAAGATATTGATATAAAAATTACTTAATATATTTTAAATAAATAACATGAGGATGTATGTGTCTTTTAGGAATATTTGGTTGTATTTTTCTTAGTTAATTTTCATTGTTGTCAAATAGGTTTTAGATTGTTTATAGTTGTCAGCGTCTTCATTGCTTAATTCTATCACAGTTGTCAAAGGTTTGTTTAACCATTTGACTGCTAAGCAGCACGATAACGCTGCAATGTTTAGTCTCGAAAACTGCGAAGCAGCACTATCGCGCTTCGAGAGATACAATTCAGATAACACCGGAATTTTAATTTAATTTTTACGTAAAAAAAATCAATCAGTTAATCGGAACTTCTAGATAATGTGAAGCAGTTGGTTATGTTACGTCGCAAGATTATTTTGGATGATAATTCGGTGCATAATGGAACGAAGGAGGATGAGACATTGGAAGCAGATAATGAAGAAAGTGACGAAATTTACATCAATGTGTGGTCTGCAGTAACAAGCAGAGTGAGATAAAGCGTTCTAACTCCATCTGCACTTGCTGTAAGAAAAGGCTACATGGCCTTTGTGCAGGAAAATACAATTCTTAACATCATCTTTTCATTATTTTTCTTTTATATTTTCTTTTGCAAAAAGTAAAATATATATATTCATTTATTTTTCATTATTTCTTTGTAAAACATAAAAAGAATTAATAAATGACCTGATAATTGTATGAGTGATTGTGTTTTATTTAATAACATTTTTTTTTTAAATACTCAAAAAATATCAACAGAAGATGACGTTAGTAGTCTGATCATTGATATCAATTAAATGTAGTTCTTTCGAAAGAGAAATATCTTACTATACATGATTTTCGATGCATAAATTATTATGACACACGTTTCATCATTTTTAAAATATATATCCTTATATTTGTGAAATAAGTTAGAAAAAGAAAAGAATGGGCGAAGTCTCGATAAAATCTTATCAAAATACACACCCCTCACTACGCTGAATTGTACATTTGGAAAACTAAAGAAATTTGGATTTTTTAACAATTATTAATGGTAAAACATGTTTTTTGTTTTTATTCATCCTTTAATGATACTTAAATTTGCCTTTTACATACACTACAGTAAGGCGTGGTTTGCATTAATTAGGTGTGTTTTTATAGATCATTAAAAATTTTCATATTTTATTTCTGTAGAAAGAGCTATCGAGGGTAAAGGATTTATGCATAAAAATACACATTTATATATGCTTTTTCGACTGCTGCTTACTTAGATTTTTTTTTTTTTTTTTTTTTACTGCATGGCGTGCTTTTCCAGTTGGGCATGATTGGGTTTCGAATTTTTTACAAAGCTAAAATTAAACATTTACACCAGAAAAACTGTTATTGAGGCCTGTAAAACCGATAGCAATTTAAGGTTGTGTTTCTGAAAGTGCTTCAGCATTAAAACGGTTAATACACTCGAAGATTCCATGTTCGAATACATCACCTCTCTTTCAGGATTCATTATTTTTAAAATATTCACACAATTTTTCCATCCCATTTGAAATGATATAATCAGTTTCTTTTGACATTTGCAAACATTTTATATTTAATAAATAATTTACACAAATACAAAAAAAAGGTTAAATTATAAAAAAAATTTCTTTGTTTTTACATGCAGTCCTGTATATGTTTCCTTTTGGATCAGAACTTTATTGTGTTTTGGCTGATTTATATGTTCGTCAGTCACAATGCAAATTTATTCAATAGTATTCCTTTTTCTCTTTTACACGCATGGTTTACCATGCTTTTCAGCACTATTGTCAAGCTTGGCCTCACAATCCAATGTTTGATGCTGACACACACACATTCACACTTTTTTTTTTTTTTTTTTTTCCCTCTAGCATATTTAGTTGATATTTTATTGGTTCCTGTATAGAGATATGGTACATATTTCTGTTTCTTAAATTTTTACAATTTTTTTTTTTTTTTTTTTTAATTAGTAATAATAATACATACACAAAAATAAAATTAAATAAATAAATAAAAAGTGAAATATCCATAAATATTCTGCAAGTTTTAGAAAATAATTGTTATTAACAAATAACTTCTTGTTTATTAAATAATACTCTTTTAAAAAGTTTTCTTTCAGCTTAAATTTAAATATTTATTCATTTAAAAGTTCACAATTAAAATAATGCTTTATTGTATGCTTTGCACCACAGATGCATTTTAGGAGACGTCTTGAAATCATCTGTGTGTGTTGCAGAGTCTGTGGCTAGTTCACTCTTCTTTTTTATTTTTTTTAAAGACTATTTCTTGCTGAGCAGTATTATAAAAATTATCCTTGTAACATACAGTATTTTTCTTAAAAAAATTATGATAAATGTAACAAATGTTTAATAAAATAATAATTCAATTCTAAAACAATATGTATTTAAAATTTTTACTGTTTTTGACAATTCTTCTGGTTGTATTCTTGTTAATTCTATTTCAGGTTCACACAGATTTTTATTCATTTAAATTATTTTAATTTTATCATTGTCAATTTATTAAAAAAAAAAATTCCAGTGATAATTCACCTTTTAAAAATTTTTCAGGAAAAAGAAATTTATTTCATATGGGTAAATCTTAATATTTTTCACCTACATAATGTATTGAAATAAAAATATTTCATAACTTCTACAAGGAAAATAAATTAAAATACATAAAATAAAAATGAAATAATTAAATTTTTTATATTGTACTAGAATTCTTACATGTGCGATCTTATTCTAACATAAGGCTAGCTTTTTTTTTTCTCTCTTCACATTTTTACATACACAAGACATTTCATTATGTCGGTTTGCAGAATGCTGGTTGTGATCACATTTGCACAACATGACGCCTCTTCTGCTTCACACATGGTTCTGTACACTATGTTCATTTTAGCCTCACAAAACCATAATGTCAGTCATAGCTTTTGTATGGATCTGGCTCACTTTATTAAAATTTGAATATTCACGTATAATATTTTGATACTCTAATTTTTTTTTTTTTTTTTTTTTCATATTAATGCAATTTTTTTTTTTTTTTTAATTAGTAAATAGACAAAATTAATTAATTTCACATTTTTAGCTACAGATTTAATGTACATTTTAATTGAAGTCTTATTGTTTCATAATAAAAAAAGTTTTTATTTTTAAAATGTTTTCAAAATTGACAAAAGAATTAAAAGATTTATTTTATAAATAAAATTTTATATAGTAAAAATAAAAATCGATATTTCCCATTAAATGTCAAATAATTTAAAAACACAGTGAATTTACCTAATCGAAATAATTTATAATATAATCTAGAGTTCTTTTAAATAAATATTTTGATAACAATATTTAAAAGAGAAATTGTGAATGAAAGAATGAGACTGCAATCTAAACAAGGTTATATATATATTATGATAATTTTGAAAGATAAAAATATTAAAATAAATCAAGTTTTTTTTTTAAATGTAAATATTGTGAAGGAAAAGACAAGAAATGCATAAAAATTGTAACTAAATTACCTTATCTGAACCAAATTTTCTATACTACTAGTAGCAGAAGTATGATATTTGTGGAATAAATACAATGGATCTGATGGTGAAGGATCGTCTGCAATTAACAACAATAATTAAAATAAATAAATACTAAACCATTAAATTAATTTTTAATGGGAAAAAAACTGAACTGAAATTTATAAATTAATCACAATTTATACACACCTTTACAATAAAATTGATTCTTGATTCGAAATTTCAAATATATTAAGACAAATATTTTATATTCTCTATTAATAATCTGCTTATATTCATAATATGTACCTGGTAAACCATTATATAGATATGGTGAATATTTCACTCCCAATTATAATATTCATAAAACCCAAAAGTTCATAAACAGGCAATGCCATTACTAAATTCACTAATTTAAATATTATTGGGTTGAGAAATTTTTTATTCATGAATTCATCAACTGTGAATATTCATTTTAAATAAATTGGAGTGAAAAGGTTGATATTTTTTATATACTAACTATGTGAAAAATACCAGAGCCGAGAATCAAACCCAGGCACCTCCGCTTAACGTACAAATGCTCTACCACTGAGCTACCCTGGCTGACAACCAGCTAGGCATTTCTCACATAATATTCGTTGGCAAAATCACCGAGTCTGCAAACGCAGATATAACAGGTGAGACAATATTAATCATAGCACAACTCCACAGACCACGAAATTTCAATTTAGAAATTTTTTATTCATGAATTCATCAACCGTGAATATTCATTTTAAATAAATTGGAATGCAAAGGTTGATATTTTTTATATATCAACTATGTGAAAAATACCAGAGCCAGGAATCAAACCCGGGCACCTCCGCTTAACCCATGGATGCTCTAACCACTGAGCTAACCTGGCTGACAGCCAGCTAGGTTTCTCACATAATATTCGTTGGCAAAGTTACCAAGTCTGCAAATTCAGATATAACAGGTGAGACAATATTAATCGTAGCACAACTCCATAGACCACGAAATTTCAATTTAGAAATTTTTTATTCATGAATTCATCAACCACAAATATTCATTTTAAATAAGTTGGACTGTAAAGGTTGATATTTTTTATATACCAACTATGTGAACTCCAATTTATTTAAAATGAATATTCACGGTTGATGAATTCATGAATAAAAAATTTCTAAATTGAAAATTTGTGGTCTATGGAGTTGTGCTACGATTAATATTGTCTCACCTGTTATATCTGTGTTTGCAGACTCGGTGACTTTGCCAACAAATATTACATGAGAAATGCCTAGCTGGTTGTCAGCCAGGGTAGCTCAGTGGTAGAGCATCCTTGTGTTAAGTGGAGGTGCCCGGGTTCGATTCCTGGCTCTGGTATTTTTCACATAGTTGGTATATAAAAAATATCAACCTTTACACTCCAATTTATTTAATTGGGATGCTTGGAGAATAATTTTGTTTTTTCCTTTGAAAATGAAAGATGATTTTCTTACGTTGTATAAATATTTTATTGAATTATATATTCTCCACTTTGATTGGTTTCTTAGCGATTTCATGAGTTGTTATTTGGCAGCTTTCATAAATCAATACTTTATTTTGTCATCATTAGCATAAACTGGTTTTCCAGAAAATGCATCTTCAATGTCAAAATTGCCGGAACAAAATTTGGTAAACCAGTTTTGACACTGGCGTTCTTTAAATAAATTTTCTGTATACACATTGTATACTTTTTTCCTTGTTTGAACAGTATTTTCGCCTTTTTGATAGCAAAATCAAAGTATGCCGAAAATGTCACTTCTGATTTTTTTTATTTGATAGGGCACCAATCAAAACCTATTGAGCAGAATAAAACGAACTTTTTCACAAGCAAGCCTTACTATATCAGCTGTCACAATATATAATGATAATGCAGCTTAATGGTGAAGATGGTGTGAAAAAAATACAATTAAGTTCGCTGCTGAGAAAAACGAAATTACTTTCCGAACAACCCAATGGATTAATATTAAAGTTATATAAGCTAATAAGCTTTATAGGAGTAATAAAAAGTTAGAGTTTTTTTAAAGAAGTTGATTTGTGTGTAACAAAACCATTAAGTATAGCACAGGCAAAGTCATATGGGTCTCCTAGTCATAGTATAAATAAATGATAGCAATCTACATGTACAACATTAAATACCTAATTTTAGTCTTTAAAATGGGCACTTTGTATTAACCACAGCCATGATTTTATGTTAAGAATGATTGCCATAAGGTTAACGCATGTTGCAATAGAATAAACACAGGCTGGCATAAACCGAACACTGAACTTGGGTTCTAAAAAGTGTTTGCAAATTAATTCATTAGTCACTTCACTTCAGTTCATAATGCCAACTAATCATTGGCTTGTGGTTAATATGAAAGTACCTTAAAATGTTTTATTTGAAAATCAGAATATGAAATATTTTTCTTTACCTGATATTCCAAACAGGCATTCCATAATATTATTTTGCTTTTTCTGTAGCAATGACTTCATTTTTTCTATTTTCCACTGTGCTTCTTCCTCCCGCTGCCCTTCTTGTTCAGTTTCCAACATTACTTTTAAAGCTTTCTCTTCTGCTTCATAATCAACTAACTGTTTCATCATTGTCTCTTTTAAAACTGACATCTTCTTTTCAAACTTCAGATTGTGCATTGACAGGACATGCAAACCTTGATAAAAATTAAAAAAAAAAAAAAAAAAAAATCTATAATAAATATGTAAGGTAATGTGATATATTCTAGTAGCATGGATAATATCATCAGCATTTCAAAATTTAATTAATTTTAGCATTATCTTAATTGAAGAAAGACAAAGCTCATTAGATAACAATAACAGAAAATAACAAGTTTGAGGGAGCCTGTCTATACAGGACATCCAAAAATTCATGCATCACTCAAGTGATACCTAGCATGTACATCAATATCACAGAGAAGTTTAGAAAAAGCGTCTTCTCTACATAGCACTTAAAATATAAGTCCATGAGTTCATTTTTTTCTCTCCAGTTCTCCAATTTCCTTTTTTTCCTGGCATATGGCATATAAGGAGAAATAAACCTTTTTCCCCCCACAAGACAACTGTGAATTAGAAAATTTCCTGGCACACGTGAAACTTAGTTCTACACCTAGCTAGATAGTTCATTGGGTAAACTGTGTGGTTCCGAAAAGTCTATGTTCATCCCCTTGTCTGCAGGTGAAGTCGGCACATAAAAGTGAACATGAAATCACGGCCTTTATGAACTGGCCTGATCAATATCATCTCGTAATGCACCCGTCCATTGTACTCACAGACCAGTGGGCACCTCTGGAACACACACATAGCATTAAATGAGAAACTAGACCTTGACGAAGTCACAATAAAAAATTAAACAATAAGAAACTTTTTAAGCAGGTATTTAAAAACAAAAGAATAAAACTATTGTCTAAAATCTGATATATCAAAACAAAAGACTATTTAAAAAAAAAAAAAGTATTTGAGCATATGCATAGCTGCCATTTTTTTTTTTTTTTTTTTTTTAATTTATTTTAGAAGGTTAGTTGTACCTGTCCTTTTCTCACACTATATTCTTCATAGAGTAATTTTTTTCAATGTATAATTATGATTAAATATGAAGAAAATTACTCTAAAAAGAATGTGGTTGAAAAAAGGGCGGGTACTAACAACATTCTGGAATAAATTAAAGAAATTGGTTGGCATATGCAAACATCTTTGAGCCAATCCAAAACAATAGCTTAGCATAATTTTGCTAATAAACCAATTCCATTTAAAGAAATGAGAAAAAGAAGAAAGGTATAAGAGTATTTTAGTGTTTACAAATTCTCACAACTAAAGCATTTAGCAATGAACATTTTAATAATTATTGTCATAATTTAGATTGTCTCTTGTGCATTCTAATAGAACCTTTACCTTTTTGATAAGTAAAGTGGTTGAACAATATAAAAACTCAAGATTCAATTTCCATTCTTATTTTCAGGGGGACGGAGATTTTTTTTTTATCATCACTTGAAGGGTACACTCAAAAAAGTAAAACTTTAAGCCAGATAACTGTGATTTAAGCTTAAGATAAAGTAGCCTAACGGGAAATAGCTTTTTCATTAATTAAGCCTTAGATATTTCAGATTTATTATTATTATTAAAAAAAATTATAGACATACACACATATCTGTGGAAGCCCTAAAAATTTATTGTGCTTATTTTAGATATTTTGTAATCATTGTTTTGTAAAACACTACCAAAGGCAATGGCTGAGGCCAAGTAAGTTTAATGTTGCACTAGAGCACAGTTGGCAGTTAACAATGATTTGAAATTCACTTTTAAGGATGAGTCCTTGAAAGTAACAGGGTACTCTTCTATTTGAAAGGCTATAAGCGAAACCAGTCTAGTTCTTATTAAAACACTGAAAAAGTTGGTTGTACAATTTTGCTGTAATTTTTGCTATAATTTTTATTTTCATTTTATATTTGACAGCATAACAGAAGCAGGGGCATAGGAAAGGGGAGCTAAGGAGGCTCAAGCCCTCCCCCCCCCCCTATTCAATATTATGGAATCTTCTTTTAATGCCATGCAGTGGCAGATCCAGAACTTAACTTTTGGGGGGGGGGGCTAAGATTTTTTAAGACGCTGTTCCAGATCAATTGTGAATGTCAGTGGTTTTGGGGGGCTTGAGCCCCCTAGCCCCCCCCCCCCCTTAAATCTGCCACTAATACCATGGAAAGAATCACCAATTTAAATCCAAAATTAATGTTTTATAAATGTCCATAATTAGTGATTTTTATAATTAATACTAATAATTAATGAATATCTAATTATTAATTGATTTTCATAAGATGCAGAATTTTATGGATAAGATTAATTTTGAGTCATTTTTAAAATGAAATTTTTTGAGCATCTCCTATGATTTTTGAATTGCTACGCCCCTGAACAGAGGTGTTAATTATCCTGCTTAAAAAAAAACCCTTAAAATTACATTAAAAGGGGGGGAAATTAAAATATACTTGAAATAATGATTGTCAACTTTAAAAGTAACAAATAAAATACATTATTAGTTCAAGTAAATATTAAAAATATTCTTAAATACTTAAAGTACTTCCTGGAACTCCATTAGACAAAAGAAATTTTTTTATTGATTGAAAAGTAGTGTAAGAAATTCTCGAAAAACATCATGTAAAAAATTCTGAAATCAAGTCCAATTTCTATGCAAAAAAAAAAAAAAAAAAAAAAAAAAAAAACCCTTTGGCATAATAAAAATAACTAAATATAAATTGTGTTAATCTGAAGTTAACTAATGAGACAAAGTTTACATCTGTTTATAAATTAATTATCAGTTTAGTAGGAGATTTTTTTTTTTTTTTTTTTTTTTTTTTACTTTTTTAATTCTTAAAAAAAAATAATCAGGAAAAAGAACACCCAAAAATTCACACTTCCCCGTATCAATTTAATCTGGAAAGTCACAAATGCAATTAGGGGACCAACCACAAATTGCAGAAAAGCACAAATACTTTGGATTACCCTTTATTATAAAATGCTACAAATGACTTGTAAACGTAATACATAATTTAATTTACTACGTACATACAATATTTGTATATATATATTTGTGGGAATTGCACAATTATTCAGACAGATTTTTGAAGAAGAATATTCTAAAATTATTAATTTTGGAGGGAGTTTTTTCTTACAACAAGAATGAGTTTAAATTTTTTTTTTATAAAAATTGCAGAAAAATTGATAAAAAATTATAGAAACATTATTCTAAAACATAAAATGCACGCTTTTGCTGAGATATGAGTATTTGTAACGAATACTTTTTACTGTGCATGTGTGAAAGACAGCATCATTATTATTATTATTACATGGGTTAACAGATAAATATGTAGCACAACTTATGTCAAAAGTTCATGGTTACTGTTAAAATTAAGTAAATTATCGGCAAAAGAATGAGCTAGATTTTATATATTTTTCAGAGTTGAAATTTCATAAGGGGTTTTTCACATGCCATGTATTTAATATGGAAAGCCAATTGTTTAAGCCAAATTGTAAATATTCCTTTTTGCAAAAAAAACCCCATTTTGTGCTTGTAACTCTAAGATAATTTTATTTGTTTAGTAAGATTGGTGAGTTCATAAGGGTTTTCCATAAAAAAAGATTTTTCTCAAGGTGACTGAAATAATTGAACCTTTAAATTAAATATATGTTGTGTGGAAAACCATTTATAAAATTTTGCATCTGGAAAATATCTGAAATCTAGCTTATTCTTTTGTCAATAATTTGTTTAATTTTTACTTATTCAAAAGAACTTTTGACATGAGTTACCCAATATAGCTAGCTTTTAACCAATGTAATTAAAAAAAAAAAAAGTTATATTTCCCAAGCACAATAAAAAATATTTACTAGGCACAATAAAGCTACATAACTAGGTATAACATCACCTACAAAATAACATCGACATTCAATACAATGACGTAACAAAAATTGTGAATTACAATAACCCCCCATATGCCTTTTTCGCGAGACAGTTGAAATTATTCGTAACTGTGAAGTCGTGAATGACCACAAATCAAAAACTGGAGTTGACACACAGTGGCGTCACCTGATCACAGGCGAAGATGAAGTTTTGGAAGTCCAGCCACTTTCCACAAAAGCCATGTCTGAGGACACGGAGGGCTTCCAGCGAAAAGCAGCTTATGCAAGTAACAAAGCAATTAAGTACGGTCATTACTTTTATAATAGATAACTAAATATATTTACTAGGTAAAAATATTTACTCATACTATAACATACTTTAAATACCTTATATAAAATCCTTTTTGCAAATCTTAGCATATTAATTTCGGACATCAACATGTCCATCTTTAGTGCCAAGTACGTTCACAACGTCGTTCTTCATGAGAAACTTCAAAGTTTATGCTGTTGGGGATTCCTGACGTCATGTTTTCACTTCACTTCGTTTTTTATCTGAGCTGGTTTCTTGTAGGAATTGTTGCCACACAGGAGGAATGAGATAGTGTTCTCGGTCGTTCACAGCATGATTATTGATTATTATTTTGATGGCCTCCCGTTTTAGTGCGTAATTATGGTTATTATAAGGGGCAATTTTGTTAATATTAATAGAGTTAATGTTTATAGGGTTATTGTTGTGGGTGGTGGAGAAAGCTGTAGATGATTTTCCAAATTTTAAGTCGGCGTGGTGTTCTTTTTCGCGATCAGAAATCTTACGTTTTGTCATCCCTATGTAACAAGCTTTATTTCCGTTGGTGTGTTCGAAATCGATTTTATATATGCCAGCGGTAGAGTTTTGTTGAATAATATCTTTTTCGTTACGGATGTGTTGAAAAATGTTTTTATAGGGTTTTATTGGTATGTTTATGTTTAAATTTTTGGCTTCGTTTTTTATCTTTAGGCTGGCACCGTTACAAAAGGGGATTGAGGTAGTGAAGTTGGATTTGGATTTTTGGGCATTGTTAATTTTATTCAAGGATTTTATGCGTTTTTTATAAAAGTTATTAACTAGGTTTTTAGAGTAATTGGCTTTTGTGGCGATTTTTTTAATGTAATTAAGTTTGGCGTTGAGTAAGTTTTTGTTTGAACATACTAGGATAGCACGGTTAATATAAGATCGGAGGGCTGAGAATTTCTAGGAGAGGGGGGTATTACAATTTTTATTTATGATTTCGGTATTAGCGGTGGGTTTTCGGTATACAGTGGTGTCAAAAGAGTTATTAGGATTTTTTATAATTTTTATGTCTAGAAAATTTAGAGAGTTGTTGGTTTCATTTTCCATGGTGAATTTAATATTGTTGTCTAGAGTGTTTCGGTCGGTTAAAATGTACCCCTATTATCCCTAACTCCGAGAATCCTGATTACATTTTAACCGACCTAAACACTCTAGACAACAATATTAAATTCACCATAAAAATGAAACCAACAACTCTCTAATTTCAGAATAACCCAAAGTGCTTGCGTTTTTTTTTTTTTTTTTTCCAATTTCTGGTTGGTTCCTTCATTACAATCATGACTAATTTGATACTAGAAATCATGAGTTCTTTGCATTTCTGATGTACAAAACCATTTCATCCAGTATATTTTTAGAAAATAGAAAAAAAAAAAGACAAAAAAATTCTAATAATTCAATCACCTACTGTACTTTTGTCTATAAACTATTCATAATTATATAGGTGTAAGATAAATTTACCATGTAAGAATAATTAAAAACATAAAATAAATTAGTAAATTATACAAACTTTTTTTTTAAATATTAAAAGATATATTTTTTGAAGTATTTATTGTGGTTATTTCCTTTATTAACAAATTATAACACTTATTTCTTTAATCAAAATAACTAATATCTGCAAGTATAGTGTAATACTATTGGACAATGAACTTTATTTTGTAGCTAGATAAGAGCAGAGAAGTTTAGAAGTTCATGCAATGTATTTAAATGTCTCACAGGGGAAGTATGAATCTGCGAAATTGCTGTTGAAACTAAACCAAGCTTAAATTAAAGAGCATGGTCTAAAACATAGGGTAGAGTGTGAAAATTGTGCAACAACCCCCCATGGATTCAAGCCCTAATAATTTTAGCTATTTCTATAAAAACCAACAAAACAGATCTTGAAGCAAGATAAGGTGGTGCAGTGATAAAACGTTTGATTTCTGAGAAGCCATTCCTGATATTGAGTCATATCAAGGGCATTTTCTATTTTAATTTTTCATTTGAACTAATTTTTCTTTTTGCATTTTTAATTAAAATTATTATTTTATGAAAAAAGATTCATTATATTAAAAAGATTTTTTTTTTAGTGCAGATAATAAAATAATTTTTAACCATTTCTTTTAATTAAAATAAATGAATTTAAGGAGAAATACTTTTATTTCATTCAGATAAAATTTTGCTAATGATTTGTGCTAGTGTTTCATTAAAATTTTGATTGAAATTTTTTATTGACGTCACTACTCATAGCAGGGGCGTAGCAATTTATAAATCAAGGGAGAGGTTCAAAAAAATTTCTTTTTAAAAATGATTCAAAATTATTCTACGAAAATCAATCTATATATATAAATGGCTAAGAGATTTCCTTGGACTCTGTTTGTCTGTGTGTGGACGCAAGTTGCCACTAAATTTTCATAATTTAGTTAATTTAAAAAAATATAATTGTCCGATCGATAAGCTGTTTAATCCGACGGATTCAAAAAAATCACTCCCTTTTATTTGGTACCTTATATGTAAAGAAATTTTAATTAGATTTTTAAAAATTAATTAAAGTATGAAAATAATAGCCTGGTAATAGCTTAAAAATTGGATACTTAAATTTTTAATTGTTGAAAAAAAAAAATTGTAAGTTTTTTTTTTTTTCCCCATAAAATGAACTATACTTTCATGCAAAAAATAAAAAATTATAAAATATTGAACTTGCTCGTGCATATGAAAAAAGAAAAATATGAAAACGGAGTGTAAAAAAAAAAAAAAAAAAAAAAAGATTTTGATGCTGAAATAGATTGGGCATTTTTTGTCAAGGACTCCACTTTCACAAAAGCCACTTTAAGCCAAGTAGCTCATCAAAAATATAAATAAATTATAAAATATTGAAAAACAGAAAGAAACAGAAAAAATAATCACATAAAGTATGTATTTTTGTATAAAGTGGTAATAAAATTTCAAAAGTCTCCAAGGGGAGCTGTACCAAGATCAGGTTTACATATTTCATTATTTATTTTTCTATATACCAACTATCCTAGTGGCAGAAAGTTTTGTAGCTGTCAGCGACAGGCTTTTAAAATTTCATAATCTGTCTGCAAAATTTGCATGTAATCAGGGGTCAAAATGGCTTACACTCAAAAAACCTGAAAGCTGATTGGGGGGCACTTAACATCAGTGGTGATCTCGTGCAACAATACACGAATCAATTTTACTGCAGAACGATATAGTATAAACAATTGTGTGTATTCATTCAATTAAATATTTTATAGCAATGTTTGACACAACACAATATAAATAATAAAAGTATTAGTTTTAGTTTTGATACAGAAATTTTTTTTTAAGTAAATTATTATTTGAAAGTTGCAGACAAATTTTTTTATCAGTGCAGACAAAAACTGTCCACAAGTCGTTTTTCTGTGTCCGCGTTTATGTCTCCGTGTCACGGTGTTTCTGCCACTGGGCCAACTACTATTAACTAACTCATCAACTATTATAACCCCAAAAATTGTCTCATGCAATAGACATAACGGATCATAGCTCATTGTAATATTATATTTGGCACGAAATTGTTGTCATTTTATGGTTGATCGAATAAATCAAATAAATCTAGAAAATAATGTGAAAAAAAATATTATGTACACCACGTATAGTGTTGTTCATATGTAACTAGGATTCAAATATAAAATTGCTACTTCAATTTTTTTCGATACTGTCCGTTTCAAAAGTGTCATCCGATAAGCACTCAATTGGAAGCCCACTGGTAAGCTATTGTCACAGACAATAGACACAGGCACCCTAGAGACTGCGAATGAGTGGGTCGCTGCTGAAGGCAACGGGGAACCAAAATTGGCTTTAGAGCAATTTCGTGATTTATTTATTTATTTATTTTATTTATTTTTGTTTATAAAGCGATTTAGAAAAAAGTTTCCTTTAAATATGCCTTGCCCAGGTTTTAAATAGGCTTCACCCAGCGAAGTGGGCAAAGCCTTTGTTGATTCACTACATTCATTGATTGCATAAATTTAAAAATGATTTCATTAACAAACTTTGATCTATTGGTTTGCAAGCAGCATCTGGCTAAGTTTTGTACATTTCAAGTTTGATTAAAAAAAATTTCTTGCATTTAGAATTCGGTTTGTTCCCGAACCGGGGCTTTTCTAGTTAATAATAAAATGTTAATTAATATTTAATAATTATTAGTATTAATTACAAAATATCAGTAAATTACGAACATTCATAAAACTTTAATTTTGGTTTTAAATGGGTGTTTTTTTTATTTGGCAGAAAATTTTGTAACAACCAAAGAGTGGGGGAGGGGGGGGGAGGGGGGGTGTTAAGCTACCTCTGCCCTCCCCCTCCTATGCTTATGACTAATAGCAACTGTTGATCGTCTGCTCGTATTGTTATTCATGTAACTTTTGGCATGTAAAATCCTGAATGAATAGCAACTGTTGCTGCTTAACTATTCAATGTCGCATTTAAATTTAATATCAGATATTTCATTAAAGAACTATCAATGAGAACTGAACTTTGGTGTATTCTCAATAACAAACTTTCTCGAAATGATTTTACTAATTTATAATTAGTTTACATCCCAAACATTTCAAAATCTGGATAAACATGAATTTTACAAATCGAGTAATCTCGACGAAAAGCGAAAAGCCAAATATTTAACAAAATGTTCATGATGAACTACATTTCATGATATAAACAATATTGTAATGAATTAATTGTGATCAATCTTCTTATATTTCTTGCTTTCATTGTGAAAAATGCATATGCTTTCATTAATTTTCTACTTTTAATTATAATCATTATAAATTAGAAACTGCATTTGTAATTTTAAAAATGATTTTTTTTTTTTTTTTTAATATAAATATATATACATATATTTATATTTTTAAATTCCTGATTAATACTTTATTAATTGGTATACTTCAAAAAACAAAACCAGAAAAAGGCCTTCTTAATATAACAAATATTTTCTCTTAAATTAATAATTTAATTTAAAATGTAAAAAAAAAAAAAAAAAAAAAATAGTTGAAATTAAAAAAAAAAAATGAAATACAAAATGCCCTTGATGGGACTCAATCTCAGATACTCCTACTCACAAATCAAACACTTTACCACTGTGCCACATTATCTTGCTTCAAGATCTATTTTGTTGGCTTTTTAGCTAAAACCATTAGGGACATATTTTGATCCATGGGGGGACTGCTTGCACTCTACCCTATGTTTTCGACCATGTTTTTTTAATTTAAGCTTGGTTTGGTTTCAATAGCAATTTTACTCATTTATACTTCCCTTGTCAGTAAAATATATCAATACAAAAAACCCTTAACGGGTTAAAAGTTTGTGACGCAGCATTGTACTTTATGGCTATAAGAATTAGAAATACGGGTCTTAAAAATAATGATATCAAATTTTCAGTGACGCTTTGATATTAATTAAATTATACATAGATTTTCTTATTTGAATTTGCTTTTTCCTTTTATTTATATTTACAGTGTAAACGTTATTTTCAACATAAAATAATATATAGCATTTACTCATTGATACCTTTCCATTCACATCTCTTATACTATGAAAGCATGTGTTTTAAAAGAAATTATATGAAATTCCAGTAACGCAGTGGTGTTACATTAAGTGATTTGTTTTTAAATTTCTCTGCAATTATTTTGTTTTGCATATTAAAACTTTGAAATATTGCTTTTAATTTTCAAATACGCTGTCAAATATATCACTTTCATTAAGCTTATATTATGTACTGAAATATATTTATTTCAATGAATTATTCTATCTTTTGCGTCACGCCATCCAAAACTGAAAAAAATTTCACAGTTTTTTTCTTTGCATCACGATATCTATTTGCATGCATTTTCAATTTATTTGGATGAAATGACACAAAGTAAACATTTCCATATATTTTACTTACAGTTTTGGATGGCGTGACGCAAAAGATAGAATAATTCATTGAAATAAATATATTTCAGTACATAATATAAGCTTAATGAAAGTGATATATTTGACAGCGTATTTGAAAATTAAAAGCAATATTTCAATGTGCACATATACTTTAATATGCAAAACAAAATAATTGCAGAGAAATTTAAAAACAAATCACTTAATGTAACACCACTGCGTTACTGGAATTTCATATAATTTCTTTTAAAACACATGCTTTCATAGTATAAGAGATGTGAATGGAAAGGTATCAATGAGTAAATGCTATATATTATTTTATGTTGAAAATAACGTTTACACTGTAAATATAAATAAAAGGAAAAAGCAAATTCAAATAAGAAAATCTATGTATAATTTAATTAATATCAAAGCGTCACTGAAAATTTGATATCATTATTTTTAAGACCCGTATTTCTAATTCTTATAGCCATAAAGTACAATGCTGCGTCACAAACTTTTAACCCGTTAAGGGTTTTTTGTATTGATATCATTACTTTTTAGGGGTTAATGATCAAAACGCAAAATTAAAGGAGCATGGTAATAACACTGTATTAAAAGTGTTGTTTTATAGGTCACACTCGAACAAAATAACAAACTAAATAAAATTTCAAAATTTTATAAAAAGTGATAAAAAAGATGGACACATGCAACATTACAAAGGCATAATATAGTACATTTTAAAAATGGCAAAAATTTCTTATTTATATTTATTTCTTATTATAATGTTTTAGGTATAGATTTGATTTAAAAGAGAAAAATAAATAATAATAGAAAAATCTTTAAAAAGTGAAAATTTTATACTGGTAAATATTTAAGTAGTATAGTTTGTTATGAATTTAATTAAAAAAAAATCTTAATCTATTCAAAATTTTATTATAGCTTAACATTTTGTAATTTATATATTATATATATACTAGAAACTTAATGAGCAAACTAATTATTTTCAAATTCTGTTTTAAGAATTTTTTCAATCTGTAGTTTAAGTGATTTATCACCTAATTTTGAAAAAATTACAAATATTTGCATATGATTATCATATTATTTGTCATTTTTATGAAAATAAAGGAAAAATTTTTTTGTTGTTGCAATCACCTTTTAAAATAGAACCAATTTTGAAAGTTAACAACGTATCAGCATGAAAACAATGTAAATACAAAGAATATTTTTGATAAACAAATGTCATATAAAATACAAGTACCTAAATAAATAACTCATTTAATATATATATTAAAAAAAGAAAAATATTTTTTATTTTATTTTTTGTGTTTATTTTTGACACTGCCCGATAGATGGAGCCAAAACCATTATTTGATATTCAGTATTTCAGATGGAAGAGAAGAAATTCGTCCGCGAAACTGCCGCATCACGGTATTTTCGGAGTAAAAAATAGTTCGATTTTTAAACTGAGTTATAAAAAAAACAAGAGTTTTCCTAGGGAAAAGGGAGATGTCAGGCACATCAGATAAAAGCGATTAATATCATATATCAATTAAACTAAATTCGCTCGAGCCATATTCGAGAAAAATTTGTTTCTTACATACGCCGTCCATTTACAACTTAAATGAGCCAATTCATATCTCGAAATATATTGCACGCAGAAATGTAGGGATTTCAGAGTAGGATCAGACAGAAGGTGAAAGTCTATTTTGAAAATATCAGAACATAACCTCCCATATTTCCTGAGATATTAAGTGTCGGCTTTCAGCGGTTACTTTGATCTTAAAATTCCTGTATATATAAGTGTCGCAGTTTTCGTTCGTTTTTCCGTTTCCGCTGAGTGTCGTGGCGTTCGTTTGTTTTTGCGCTTGCATCACTAGAAAAACTGCCGTTTTTCATATATTCCTTTTTGAAAGAATCTCACAACTTTGGTTAGAACAGAAAATTTTATTCAGTTATTTTTTCCTAATATGAACTATGGTCTCACTATTATTTATCTTAAGAAAGTGTTCCACATTATTAAAATTACCTATTGTAGATGGGTAATAAAAATAAAAATATGAATAATGCTGATTAACCACATCAATGATCAATATATTGATTTACCTTCAAATCACAAATAGCAATAACAAGATGATAGGCCCTCTCTAGGATAAAATGATCAAGTATAATATAGAATTCAACAAAACGTTCTTTTACAATTATATTATTATTGGGGGAAAAGGAATAAAAAAGAAATAGTGGGTAAATAAAGCATAGAACCTGGTCAATGTTATAGTGTCTGAAACCTTTACTACTAAACTGTATCATTTCGACTAGCATTATTCACTGACATAAAAGTTAGAAATTTTCATCTATCCTGTGACTAAGGACACAGTCCTATAAATATTTTTTTCCCTTTAAAAAATTATTGTTTTCATTTTTGAAGTGCAGTTTGTTTAGCAAATAATAATTATGTATCATATCTCATCATATAATATATATATATATATTTAACAAATCTTTTCAATTTAAAAAAAAAATGAATGGGTGAAAAAATTAGGGAAATTTAAAAATTTCTGTGAAATTCAAAGTTTATTGCACAATTTTCAAGCACAATACATTAGAAAGAGAATAAAATTTTTATTATTATATGTAAAGATTAAAATTGGTTATTCGTTTTAAAAGTTTCTTTTACACATACATGAAAGTGGTTCTAGCAAAATCAAAAATAATTGAACTAAATTTTACAAATTAAGCTTGGACATGAATTATAGACATTTGAAACTAATCTCTGCACTAAATTTCATAGCACTATAATGACTAGAATATACACTAAATGTTGTGCATACACATAAAAATAGTTTCTAACTTTTTCTTTTTTTTTAATGCAGATTAATAATAAAATATTACCTTTTCTTTCTGCATTAGCCTGACGAGCAATTCGGAGTTTTTCAAAAACTTTTATTTTTTCAATGGTTTTCTTTGCTTCATAAATTTTTCTTCTAACTTCTAGCAAAATAAAATCAGCTTCCTTCTTTAACTCTTCTTCCTATGAAGAATAAACAAATGTATAACAATTAAAATATGGAGACAATTAGTCTAAATACTATTTTTATTACACAATTATTATTCACATAAAATATTTTCTTTTACATAGCAAATATAGATATATATCTTTAAAATTAATGCATGAGAGAAGGTAACGAACAGATTATATATAGACAGAACAGGGAAAAAAAAAAAAAAAAAAAAAGAAATGAAATCCAAAAATTCTAAGAAATAAAATCAAATATTTACAAAAAACATTCCATTTTATAAAATTATGAAATCACTGAAGAACATTATACTGAAAACCAACAAAGAGACTAGAAGATTATAGAAATGGTGTCAACCTTGAAATCAGGTATGCAATATGTCAAGCCGTTATTATTGAAAATTAAATTCCCAAATGTAGCCCAAGCATGTGGGTATGGTCGAAGAGCATGATGACTTTCTGCAGATTGGGCTACTCTCATTGCTCGCATTAGAGCACATACCAATCTTTGGGATATATTTAAACGGATTTTTAGGATTGCACTACAGGCTTCAAGCGGAAGATGTTCATTTCATCACTATAATCTTCTAACCTCTTTGGAAAATTAATTATAATTATTCTGACAGTGAAAGTTGTGGCGAATATAAATTGGTAATACTAACTGGTTAATTTTGTAAAATGATATAAACTTAATAAATAAAATAATAAAAATAAATTACTTTATAGCAAATCAATAAATTAATACACTATATTTTATAAAATACAGATATTAATATGTAAAATATTTTTTATTTAAGAACTTATTAAATGTAAAATAATTCTTACTCTACACTAAAAAATAGTGGTGCCATCTATTTACAAAAAGAGAGAAAATATGAAAGATTTATTGAATTTCAATGTGAAAATAAAAATAAAATTCTTGATTTTTAACAAAATGTATAATGAACTATCTCATTATACAATTAAAATAGTAATTACAGATGGTGAGATTAAAAACTTATATGTCCATTAAAAAAAGTTAAATTAAATTAAACAAATAAAAATAAAAAGCAATTTTTACCAGTAAAAGCTTGTTTAAAAAATAAATAAATAGACTCTGACACTACGGTACATGAGAGAAATATTGATCAGTGAATAAACATAAAATATGTCACTTTTAGACTGTTAATAAGTAGAAAAGCATACATATAAAGAATTTTGAAATTCCCAAAATTGAAAAAAAAAAAAAAAATCTAAAAAATAAACTTTCTGTAATGTTGTTAATTAAATTTCTTGATTAAACAAAGAAAATAAATAAAATAATAATAAAAATAAAAAGATCAAATAAAGAACAACTCAATAGCTAGAAAAATATGCTTTATGAAAATATAATCAGAAATACCCTTTTTAACTTTTCATTCTTTTCCTTAATATCATCTAGCCATTTATCAATTTCTTGATCACGTTCCTTTCTTTTCTGATCGGCTCTCATTTTTTCAGCCAACTTATTTTGTTTTGTTTTCTTCTTTCTCTCCTGCAAAATTGAAAAAAGTAAAAAAAAAAAAAAAATCATTACAAATTTAGAAAGAAAAAAAGTCACTGATAAAAACGTAATCTTTCAAATTAATCGAGTTTAAATGTGCAATATTAAATAAAATTAGGGCTGTGCCGATTAATTGATTAATCAGTTCAGTTAATCGATCAATGCTTAGTCCCGATCATTTTTTTTAATCAAGTTAATCCGCCCAATTAATTTGTTTAAAAATTTTCAAATCTAATTAAAATTTTCAAACTACAAATTAAAGTAAAAATTCAAAATGTTGTTCTACCTACAAAATATTGACCCACCAGTGGCCGAGCGATTCTGTGCTTAAAGCTGGTAGACGGAAAGTGCTGGGTTTGATCCCAGATCGCGGTTGTCGACCTAGCTGTTCGCTGTTCAGAATCTTCCATGGTTTTCTCCAAAACTCACATAAATATGTGCTAGGGTCCCTCAGAAAGGCCCCCTACGGACAGCACTCAGCTTATAGGCCAAGACACTAGTGAAGCCAGTCAGTTTTAATCCTAAACACACACACACACACACACACAAACCTATAAAATACTTTTTCCCATATTCACATATATATATATATGCAATGTTTGAAATATTTCACATAATATCAAGCTTAGATCCTGAAAATGTCAATGTGCTTGTGTGTTTAAGGGATTGGTTAAAATAGTACCTTTTTTATATCCTGTTGTATAATATTTGGAAATAAACATGTAGGTGAGTTTCATTCTGATCTTTCATAATATATAAGTGAGTATAATTTAAATATTTAATATTCATAAGGTATTTTCTTATTTATTATTATTATTATTATTATACAAGAGGCAACAGCACTAAATTAAACATAATTCCTAATTAATAAATTCCTAATTAAACATCTTCAAGGCCGTAGCCAGGATTTTTTTTCGGAAGGGGCCTATCACATTTCTAATACAAGGTCATTGAATATGATATACTAATATGCATACCCAATGAAAAAACATACGTACACGCAATAAAGGGCCTGATTAACACAGGGGCACATGTGCCTCGGGCCCTGAGTAGCAAAAAGCCCTAAAACTGGCCCTGAAAATGCCTTTTGCCTCTAAAAATGACAAAAGTGGTATCATAATCATAAAATGCAAAATTTTGTTATTTGAGTTTCATATACAGGTATATATATGTACTTTCCCTGATTCCTGCACAGTACGAATGGTGGGGGTGGAGACCACAAAAGTGTGTTTACCCTGGGCCTCACACGAAGTTAATCAGGCCCTACACAAAAAGATCCTGATTAACTTCATGCGAGACCCGGGGCACACATAGTTTCATGAGCGCGCCTCCTCCTCGCATTGTGCACCAATAAACACAGGTACATATATACCTGTTTATGGGAGTTATATGTCAGAATTTGCACTATATGATACCATTTTTAGGTCATAAAAGGCTAAATGGCATTTTCAGGGCAAATTATATGGCTCCTGCTATTCAGATCACATGTCTTACATGCCTCTGCTTTAATCAGGCCTTGCACACAAATCTTTCGTCTATATTTTCCTATACAAATTCACTCAATACCAATCATTTTATTAAAACTTTTATTTATTAAAATTAATTTCCATGATGAATGCAGATGATTTGTTTCTAATAGAAATGTAACACTTAATGTCCAAAGAAAGTCAATTTTATGTTCACTAACAATATCTTTAAAAATGTTTTTTGCCCTTTTTCGTTTTGTTAAAATTAAGGGGGAAAAAAGGAAAACTTAGATTCAAATTATCATACATTAATAGTTCAACTGTTAGTCTTAAAAATACTGACGAGTTCTTTTAAAAGATACTCATATCGAATAACTGAACCCCTGCCGGGGGGGGGGGTGGCTTCACCCTTCCTATGTGTGCCTACTTGATTATTACTATGATAAATAATTCTTATTGTGTACATTTATAAGAAATTTTGTACTATACCGCCAAGTTAAAAACTGAGAAAAATTCAGACGGCTATGCCACCTGTTGGACAATTTTCACCAAATTGGCATAAATTAGTACCTACTAATTTATGTCATAGTGCAGCTGAATATAAATGTATATGTAATTCTGTGCAGTGCAATAGTTCCTGAGATACAATTGGAACAAAATATTTGTCACACACAGACAGACATTTTCTAAAAATAGTCAAATCATGTTCTGGATCAAAACATGTTCTGGGTCAAAACATGTAAATCCATCGAAAACCGGAAATCAAAGTTTTTTTTTCGAATCCAATACTTTCTTCTATTGAATACAGAAGAAAGTAAAAAGATTGAATTCATGACGTAGGACAGTCCATTATAGCTTTGACAAGAAGGTGGATGAAACTAAGCGAATAAATATAGCGAAATTAAGGTTGAATGGGTTTTACGGCGCTCTAGAGCTTAAATATGGAAAAGAAAGAACGTAATGGGACATTTAATTAAATTAATAGGTTTTATTAAATTATTTTTAAATACTTTTTTTTTTCAAGACAGCAACGTTTGCCTGATACATACTACACGAAATCAGTCTTTCATCATTTATTTCGGGGGGGGGGGGGGGGGGGGGGGGGGCTTGGGCCCGTCGGGCACCCCCCTTGCCTACGGCCTTGAACATCTTCACAATTCAATCTAAGTTTAACAAGAAGTGTATTTCATAAAATAAAAAATAATTTATAACTGCTCAATCACAGACGAATATTTATGATTGCTTTTCGAAATGTTGTATTAATTTCATATTTAAAATAGTTTTTCATTTATTAGAGAAAAAAAAGAGGTTTTCTTTTTTCATTAATTTATTTGTATATTTATTATTATTTATTGTTTAAGGAACTAGTTAAATTATCATTTATATCACTTTTGTGGTCTGTTATGTACTAGCTAAAAAAAATAGGAGAATTTCATTCATTGATCAAATAAAATTATACAAAGGAAAATGAAAATCGATTAATGAACTACGATCAACCCAGTAAAAACTGTTAATTGATTCCCACCCCTAAATAAAATCTTTCAAGTTCAAAAGAGAATTTGCCTTAAAAAAGAAGGTTTAATGTATATATATATATCTGTACTGATAAGTATAAAGGATTTAAGTCCAAAAATGTCGATTTTGAGTTAAGTACATAGTCAGACTCAGAAAAAAAATCTCAATCGATTGGTACAAAGGATTTAAGTCTATTTCATTTAGTCTTTGAGAAAATCCATTGGTAAAAAAAGGTTCAAGTCAGAAATTTACCATTCATTTATGGTATAAACTATTAAATTCATTTTTTTCCCGTTATTAAATGAAGGTTGACAATCACTGAATGGTATAAAGGGTATAAGTCAACGAAATCCCTTTTCCTAATCGATTCTTCTGCTTTGTTTTAGTTAGTTTAACTTTATTTTTCGTCTCCTGAAAAATCAAGAATATGGACTTAAATCCTTTATTGTCTAGGTCAGGGGTGCAGAATATGTTCGAACGCCCGAACGAGGTTCGGGGGAAATTTAAACTGACTGGGGAAATTTTGAATATTTTTTTAAGAGAAAATAAAAATGCAAATCAAAAATAACAATTTGCTACTTTGAAGTGCTTATACATTAACAGCAATATTTTTATGTTACACTGTATGTTTATTCTCTTAAAGATTTATTACATAGAACAAATGACTTTGTATAGCAAAGTAGATTTTTGCATTATTGAGGGAAATTTATACTGTGTTTGGGAGAATTTCCGAGCTTTGAACATTTTCTGCACCCCTGGTCTAGGTAATTAATGTCAAACTTACCAAATTTTATGTGTGTTCAAAGTAGTCTCCTCCAGCAACAATGCACTTCTGTAGGCGAATTCTCCAAAGATTAAATGCCTCTAACCATTCATTTCTTGGAATCGATAAAAAAAATGCATTTATAGCCTCATCAATCTCATCTTCGGAATGAAAATGATGCGCACGCAAATTCATTTTCAGATTAAGAAGTAGCCAAAAGCCACACATAGCCAGATCAGGTGAATAGGGTGGATGTTCCAGCATCTTGATGCGTTTTTGTTGAAGAAATCCAACTGTTAATCCTGCTGAATTAGAAGATGCATTATCACAGTGAAGAATGAGTCCTTTAAAATTCACTTCCTTAAGAATTTCTGGAAGATATTTAATAGTGTACCAGTTAGCTGTGATTGTCTTCTGTCCTTCCAGTTTGATAGCTTTGACCAATTCCGTACTTCCAAAGAAAACGGCATACATTACTTTTATCATGGAACGTTGTCTTTTCACCATTGTGGGTTTGGGATCATCTTCAAAGACCCACACACTTTGCTTTCTTGGCGTGTTGGAACATCAAAAAATGGTGTGTTCATTTCATCATCAGTTATTATTTTAGAAATAATGTGGTGGTCACCATCATTAAGTAATTTAAGGGTTTCTTTGCTGATTCTGACACGCTCTTGTTTTTGATGCCCTGTTAAATTTTGGAGAAACCAATGGCAAACTAATTTTTTTCATATGCAATTCTTCGTGAATAATTTTATATATTGCAGCGGATTCAATGTTAAATTCCTTCTGAATCATATGGTGGGTACAGCGATTGTCGTCGATTAACATTTTCCGAATGGCAGACACATTATCCAGGATTACTGCTGACAAGGGCCTTCCTGTGTGTTTTTCATCCTGTAGAATGGCGACCTCTGTGAAATTCTGTAAACCATCTGAATACAGTTGCATGAGATGAACTTTTGTTTCCAAAAGCTAATTGTAGGCGTTGAACGCATTCTCCTTGATTTAATCCCACTTTAAAATCACAGAAAATCATAGCACGATAATGTTTTCGCGTCAACTCCATTTTCTTTTCTGTCTAAAATTCATTCTACGCTACACTACTTGCAAATGGCCAGCAAAAAAATGTCTACCAGACTAAAGTAGTTCATATTTTCAAATCTAATCAATAATTTTTTCTACCGCTTATCGTCTACGCGCATCTAAAAAATTTCAGAGTAACCCTTGTATATATATATATTTTAAACATCTTTTTATTTACACAAATTTCAAACAAAAGCTAACTTTTATTACATAATTACAAAAAGTCTTACACTTAAAATTTTCAATTATAAAAGTAACAAACCAAATCATTTAGATTATTTTTAAAGAACAAATTTTTATAGATGTTAAGTTATTTCATTTTTCTTCATTAGAAGATAAAAAAAAAAAAAAACTTATTGAGATAAATTCAAGAGTAAGGTTAATTTTTTATACCAACTATGTGAAAAATGCTAAAGCCGAGAATCAAATCCAGACACTCTGTGTACCACACTAATGCTCTGAGAATGAATGCTCTACCCCTGAGAATCAGCAAGATGGCTGGATTTAAACATTATTATTTAAAACTGTTTACAAAAAGAAAAACTTACTCATTTATTTTTATGTAAAATTAATACTGAAACACAAGTAAAAAAACTGAGTTTTCATTCTGTTTGTCCTTTTACTAATAATTTCCACTGCTGACACAATGGTGACAACAGCTCATTTCAACAACTCCACCTGATCATTCTGAATTCAAAAGCTTCTTCCATAGTACATCACACATAAAATTATATTACAATTAATCTTTTTTAATATAAAATCTCATTTATACAAAAATACAATTAAAATAACACAAAGTATAAAACATTGTTATTACAATTAAGAATAGATAAACAGCTTACTCTTCTCTTCTTAATCAACCTCAACTTTTCAACAGTTTTATTTAAGTGATCAGGAGCACTTATAATGGAGCATAATGTTGAGAGTTCTTCCTGTAATAAATAATTAAAAAATAATTTTATATGTGATAATTATTTTTCATTACCCACCCCACTCCTCCAACCAGATAAATTACAGAAAACTTGTAGTGAAGGTTGAAAGAATACTTTACTTCTAAACAAAATTAAAAGTATTGAGATCAGAAACAGAATTTATTAACTAAATTCACTAATCATTGCTAATATTCCTACCCCCATCACTAATCCAACTAACATTAATTCTGCACCTACTTACAAGGGAAGTATGAATCAGTAAAATTCCTATTGAAACCAAATCAAACTTAGATTAAAGAGCATGGTCGAAAATATCGGGTAGAGGACAAATTTGCTGCAACAAACCCCATGTAGTGAGAAAACGATCCTAAAAGTTTTAACTGCTTTATCAAAACCAACGAAACTAATGTCTGTAGGAAGACGGCGTAGCGCAGTGGTAAGAGTTTTCAGCTTGAGTGAGAAAAGTCGTGAGATCAAACCCCGGTGGCCACATGCATTTTTTTTTTTTTTTAATAATGTAAACGAAAAAAAATTACAAATAATTAAAGTAAACCTTACTTCTTCTCATGTGTTACGCCTGAGTACTTGCGGGAACCCCCCCCCCCCCCCTTCGTCAGAGGAGCTTCACGGTGGCTTGCTTGCTCTGTGATGGTCTTCTCTCATGTGGCTCTCAAAGTCTGATACCAGTTACAGTTAAGATCCTGTGCCGGGCCGTTGCAAGTAAAAGGTTTGACAAAATTTCAACGGTTTCGCGATCTGTGGCATAAGTTGCATTGTTATAGTCGGCAAGTTTACGAGTTTTGCTGAATCAGATGTTAATCGGTTCTTACGCGTTAGTTTTGGTAAAGGCAGTGGTTATTTTTCCAGATTTTAAATCTGCGATGCGTTCTTTAATGCGGTTCACAATCTTTCGCTTTGTCATGCTGACGTAGTAACCAGTGTTTTTATTTTCATTTGTAAACGGGATGCTATAGATGCCAGAAGTTTCGAGAGGATTAATTTTACCTTTTTCATACTTTATTTAATACTTTTAATACTTTATTCCATTTACATTATTAAAAAAAAAAAAAAAAAAAAAAAAGCTGCAAGCATGCACCAGGGTTTGATCTCACGACCTTCCTCAATCAAGCTAAACACTCTAACCACTGTGCTACGCCATCTTGCCAAATGCTTTAGGTTCATTGGTTTTCATAGAATCAGTTAAAACTTTTTGTGGGGGTTGTTGCAGGAAATTTGTCCTCAACGTGATGTTTTCGATCGTGCTCTTTAATTTAAGCTTGGTTTGGTTTCAATAGGAATTTTACTGATTCATACTTACATTGTAAGAGAAAACTTGACTCTATCAGTCCATTCTCCAAAAATTGTAAAATTAACAGTGATTATGCCATCTCAACTCAAAACAGATTCGAAGCTTTAGCTGAAAATGAACTTTTTGACCTAGCAGCTCCACTAGATGGCGCCTGCAATAAACTCACAGATTTCAATCTTCTTGAGAAAAATCAGTCATTTGAAAATGTACTTTTTGATCAAAAGGCACCACTATGTGGCGCCAGCAAACAGCTCCCTAAATCCAGTCAAATTAAGAAAATTTCTTCACCAAAAGGCGGCTATATCACGGTACAATGTGGAAACAAAAAACAGCTTCTCAGAAATCTCGAAATGGCCTTAGGACATTGCAATTTCCTTGCTACACCTGCGGGTGATTTCCTGAAAATTTTCCCAAACTCTAATGATATCCATAAACGACATCACTGAGAAACTTTCGGAAATGAAAGTACAGTATTATCTAAAAAATGAAAGGAAAGATCACCCCCAATTAAAATTGTCATCCGAGGACTCCCAGTTGAAACTATTCAGTTAGATACTGAGGACGCCCTATCAAAATTGAATTATGACAATTAACCCCTTCCACTCCAGGGACGTACGTGCGTACGTCTAGTGTTAATGGCCATTAATACCATGGACGTACGTGCATACGTCCAAAGAAAGTATACGATACAATAAGCCCAACTAAGCCCAACGTTGTAGTGGTATCAGAGAGAGTTATTTTATTTGTCATATGGTATTTTGAAATTGTATTTTCATTACTCACAACTAGATGGGGTTAGTAGTCTCGGTGACCTATTAGTTTTGGCTACGCCAGTTGTTTCGTGATTTCCCGCGGCTGCGGTCGTGTGTAATTTTCGCTCCTCAATTTTGTGTGTTTTGCCGGTGTTTGAAACTGTGAATAATGTCTGATTCTAGTGATTCGGATAGTGATTATATACCCGATTATAATGAACTTAAAGATTCCAATGATGACTGTACAACAAGTGAAGACGGCGAAAGCGATGACAGTGATGATGAACCACTTAATACAGCATGTGACTGGAAATTTATGTCGGATCCTTTTGCCGATGCACGTCCTGAGCAACTGCCTGAACTGAAAAGGGACTTTGATTTCCTACATCCAGCTTTCCATTGTTACTTCGTTATGTATTGCATTATTTCAAAATTATAATCTGGTATTTCACATATTCACACTACAGTTAGCCTGGAGCGGAAGGGGTTAATCAATTAGTTAGCTTTAAAACTAAGAAACTCCTTTCCCTCTTCCAAATCCAGTTAAATAACTCCGAGCATAACAAATCGATTTTACAATTAGATAAACTTTTGAATTACAAAATTCAAATTAAACAATATAAAAACCCTACCCGAACACTTCAATGTTATCAGTGTCAGATGTATTTTCACACTGCTAAAAACTGTCAAATGAAAGTAAGATGCATTCGTTGCTCTGAAGAGCATCCCACTAAAGACTGCTCTCTTGGTGAGGAAAAATTAATTAATCCTGTTTGCTGCAATTGCGGAGGGAATCAATTAGCTAACTACAGAGGATGTCCCAAATAACAAAAATAAGTCTCATATAATTAAATCTGCTCTCCCTGAAAAGCAAAACTACCTCAACCAATCCGAATTTCCCTCACTCTCCCAGGTCACACCCTCCGAACAGAAACGAGATACATACTCTGATTTACTCAAATCCAATCCCATCCAGGAACTTTCTGATATCCTCAATGAAATAGCAACTGAATTTAATGTTAAAAACTTTAATGAACTAATTATTAAACTTAGAATCACACGTAATAAAATGAAAAATACTGATAATACCATTAACAAGGTACCCTTTCTCTGGGAGGCCCTTGGAGATCAGGTTTCTGATTTTCCATAATGGTTTTTTCTGGTCCTCTGATATTGCAATGTTTCTGTTAATTTTAATTAACTTTCCGACTGGTGACCTTTAACACTTTTTTTTTTTTTCTTATTATCTGGTATTTGTATTTAATTCTGTTTCTATATTTCTAGTTGTTGAGGTGTGGGGTCATATAGATCCCAGGTACTCAGCATGCATTCATCTCTTGAAGTCTCTCCTTTATTCTAATTATGAAACTGAAACATTCTGAGTTATCTGCATTTAGGGTTGGGAGTAAAAAGAAGAGGGTACTCTTGTATTAACTGTATGAAAAAGAATAATCACCATTATGAACTAAAGTGACTAATAAATTAGTTTGAACACATTTTTTCAAACCACCTTTCAATGTTTATAGCAACCTATGTTTATTCAGTCACAATTCATGTTAACCTTATGACAATCTTTGTTAACTTAAAGTTATGGCATGTGATTAACAGGTTAACATGGGGTTGGTGTTCATCTTCCGGCCAATTATCTATGCTAAGGACCTTGGCCATAGGAGGATTGCCCTCCATGGTGGTTCTTTCTTAGCCCATATTCACATGAATTTCAGATAAAACCACAAAAATCTCCAAATGCCTACGTCGACAAGCTCGACAACTTCTCAGCCACTCGTGGAGCTGTGGTTAATTTGAAAATACCAAAAAGAGTTAATTAATACGCATGATAATACATGAGTGGTTGAACATAATGATATGAATTCACATTTTATTTATTTATTTTTTAGGTTGATTTCTTTATATCAACAAAATGCAATTACTTATTTTACCTATCGATATACATACTTACAGAGTGCCCCCCCCCCTAAAGTCCATTCTCACCTTTTTAACAGCTGAAAGACTGCAGTTTTAGTCATAAAAATGGTATCTAAGTAAAGTGAAGTGTCTATGCACCACTAGATATGACTTCTTACAGCATCACTTGAGGGAAAATGGCAGAGTTAGCATCTCTATCTCAAAAATTGTATGAGATAGGTTAAAAGAATTGAATTACAAAGCTGTAGAGATATCACCGATTTAGTATAAAAAAATTATCTTTGTAGACATGATTGCTAAAAATAAAATGCTTAAAATATGCATTTGTTTGTTCACAATTTCTTACACTGTGATTTGAGAAAACAATCTCAGAAAGAAAAATACAATTAGTTATCACAAGATATTTTTATTTTCGATGTATATGACTTATCTTTTTTTTTTTTTTTTCTTTTTTTTTAATACTTCTCTTTGTCAGCTGCAATGCATATCTGGTTCCTTGTTTAAACTTTACATATCATACATGTCACCCACTATGCTATATATATACTACAATGTGTGCAGTGCAAAGTTCAAACAAGGGTCTTAAAAATGTCAATGTATTTTTAACTAATTTTAAAAATAAAAGCTTTTTAAAGCTACTAAAGCATTTTGCTTGAAGAAAATTGTTATACAACAGATTTTGTTAATTTATTACACATATTGATAATTAAATATGTTGATAATTTATTTCATTAATGGATTAATTGTATTAACTTACTTTTTCTTTTAATGTGTTTCCAATTTCAGATTTCCATTCACTTTCACTAGCATCCAGTAACTTCGACAATTTATTTTTTCTTTCTTTTAACAGTTTTAACATGCATACTGCAGCTTTCATTATACAACGAAATTCTGGAATCTGAAAATTTAAATTAAATTTTCTTTGTAAATAAAAGCTTAAACATATATGAATTTGTAAAACTAAAAAAATTATAATGTAATAAAAACTGAATATGCACTCACAAACATTCCCAAAAAATATTCCATCTTTTTACAAAAAATTACCTAACAAAATAAAATCTGACAAAAGGAACTATTAGGATTACTGCTCTGAACAATGGCAGATTTTTTTCTTTTTTTATTTGCGAGAAAATTTCAAAGCAAAATAATTTTTAAATAAGCACAATTTTCAAATAAATCTAACATATTATGAAACTTAGCTATTATGAAACTTTCTTCTCTATTGTTTCAATATATTTCGTCAATCAATAGCATGCATGATTGTATCACTGCTAGAAAACTAAAGCAATACGTTCCTATATTAATCACACATTCCTAATATGTAACGAATCAGAAGATCTTAATAACGAATTAAATCTAATCAAAAGTAAAATAAAAACTCTTGATAATATACCCAACTTTCAAAAACGCCCTTAAAGTTTACTTCTTCTATTCTCTATGTTCGCAGAGCCTTTAATAGAATTAAAAGTAGGAGCAAATAAATACAGTGTCAACATCCCTAATAAACCCAATAGAAATATTTTTCAACTAATACGAAGTGATAAAGACCCCATCCCCCCTTTAGAAACTGCAGGAATATATAAGATACCTTTTACAAATCAAGATAATAAACCAGGATCGTATATTGGAGTTACAAAGAGAAAAATTGAAACAAGAATTAACGAACACAAAAACGATATAAAAACGGGAAAATTTAATATAGCTTTAGCCAAGACTTTTAGCAATCAAAATATTACAATTAATTTTGATAAAACCAGTAAAATCGCTAATTACGAAGATTACTATTACACAATGTTTCGCGAATCAATTGAAATAGCCACCAATAAGGAGACATGTAAAGACAGCGACGCAGTGGCACCCAACGGAGTGTAGCGACACCTTATGGCTAAAGGAGATCAAGATCACCAGTCAAGCTCAAATCCTCCACAGAAGTAGTCGTCTAATGAGAGCCAGGTGCCTGGCCGAAAAATTTGACGACAATGCACAAAGTAATGTCAAGGTTTTTTTCTAATGTTTTTTATAAAACGCATAGCATAACAATGCCCTTTTTCTAAATTTCATTAAAACTAAAATTTAACCAGTTTTGTTTTTTAATCAGGGATAATTCTGAGTAAAAAAAATCTGAACTACATATAAAATTTTCCAAAACACTTTCACTGTATTTTTCTTACATGCCGTACATACATAGATATATAATGTGCCTACATTTTTTCTGGATTCTGAATATAAACTTAATTCGATAAATTAAAATATTTTATTAAACATTAGTGAAGGATTTCAATGCATGTTTCCTCATATCATCTGTTAACCAGCTCACACCTGTCATGACGTCAGATGTGACGTAACTGTATTACGTAATCAACAGCGCATCTTCGCTTCTCTGAAAGAGATGTTTATAAGAGTCTGTACGAGAAAGCTTTGCTAAGCGTGCGGCGAGAAATGCCCGCATTATGTTATTCTACTTTTCTATATTATTAAATGTTGTGATTGTTTAAAAGACTCTGCTTTTCACTCTGTGGACCCATTTATACCAACAATGGTTATGGGCCCAGAGACACGCATCTTACTGCGGACTTTTTAAAAATTTAAATTAACATTCGCTAAAACGAAAGTGCGACTTACTGTTAAGCCTAAGGGCTGAAATCGAAAGTATTTTTTATTCTATTTTTATAAAGAAGCTACTATAGCTGATTAAATATGTCGCAAGTATTAAATATAGAAAAGTTATCCAAAAATAATTTTGACACCTGGAAGCTGCAGATAGAAGCTGTTTTAATCAAGAATGATCACTGGAGTTATGCTAACGGAACGAAAATTAAGCCCAATGAAGGCGCCGAAGGTGAAGAAAAATGGCTCGAAATTGACCGTAAAGCTAGAGCCGATTTAATCCTAGCAATTACCCCAAGTGAGTTGTGTCATATTAAACATTGTACCACCTCAAATGAAGTATGGAATAAATTAAAAGAAGTTTACGAATCGAGAGGACCGGCAAAGAAAGCCACCCTATTGAAGCAGCTACTCTTTAAGAAAATGACTGACAGTGAAAATATGTCCGATCACCTCAATATTTTCTTTGATATAGTGGACAAGTTAAAAGAAATGGACATTCAAGTAGCCGAAGATCTATTATCAATTTTGCTCTTATACAGTATTCCTGACAGCTATGAAAATTTCAGGTGCGCCATAGAAGCAAGAGATGAATTGCCGCAGCCTGAAGCTCTGAAAATTAAAATGATGGAAGAATATGAGTCAAGAAAAAATAAAAAGCACCAAGAATCGTCAAATGCGTATTTTACGACTCACAAGAAAAATCTTCCTGAAAAGAACAAAAGAGAAATCTTAAAGCCTGTGCAGAACAAGAACACGTATGGCGAAAGAAATTATGCAATCTTCAAATGCAATTACTGTTCAAAAGTAGGGCATAAAGCCTCAGAATGCAGAAAGAAGATCTCGGACAGAAAATTCACTTCATCGAATAAATACAAAGATAGATCTTTCATGGTTGAAGATAGTACAGAGTTCACGATGGCAGCCAGTAACTCTTTCCAAGAACATTCCGAGTGGTGTCTCGATAGCGGTACGACATCACATATGGCTCATGACAAGAATTTGTTTATAGATTTCGAACCTAGAATTGGATCATTTATAAAATTAGCTGTAGATGAAACAGCGGAGATCACAGGTGTTGGAACAGTCAAATTAAAAGTTCCCGGTAATCACGGTGTAACCAATTTAAAGTTAACAAATGTTTTGTGCGTTCCAAAATTGAAATGCAATTTAATGTCTATATCAAAAGCTACTGCAAACAACTGCCGAGTTGTATTTACCGAAAAATGTGCAAAAATTACGGAGCAGGACGGCTCTCTAATTATAAGTGCTACGAGAAAAGGTGATTTATATTTTTTTCAGCCGCAGGTGGATATCGCTGCAACAACTCAGGTAAGCAACTTTCATAAATGGCATTTAAAATTAGGACATTTAAATGAAAAAGATTTAAAATTATTAAAATCTGAAAATATGTTAAGAGATTTAAATTTTAATGAAAAAGATTCTATAAAAGATTGTAAAGTATGCATTCAGACTAAACAAACTGTGAAACCATTTTGTAAAGAAAACAAATTTCATAGTAAGGAATTATTAGAAGTAGTTTATTCTGATTTATGTGGCCCTATAAATGTTAAATCCCATGGCGGATCACGTTACTTTATTACTTTTTTGGATGATAAATCTCGTTACATTGAAGTAAATTTTCTAAAAACAAAAGATCAAGCTAAGTACGCGTTCCGGAGATATAAAGCAGCAGTCGAAAATCGATTAGGAAAAAAAATTAAGATACTGCATACCGATAATGGTTTGGAATATTGTGGCGAAGAATTCAATAAATATATTGAAGAATGCGGTATTAAACGCGAATTTTCATCGCCAATGACCCCTCAGCAAAATTCTAGAATTGAAAGACAAAATCGTACATTATGCGAAATGGCGAGGTGTTTATTAATGCAATCAAACCTTCAAATTACATTCTGGGCTGAAGCAGTAAATTGCGCTTCATATATTAGAAACAGGTGTCCCACTAAAGGAATTAAAGAAAATAAAACCCCTTTCGAATTGTTTTTCGGTTATAAACCAACTGTTAACTATTTTAAAATTTTCGGACAGAAATGTTTTGCTCTAAATAAAAAATCAAAAGGAAAGTTTGAAGCTAGGTCACACGAACATATATTCGTTGGCTATTCAAATGAATCACGCGCTTACAGATTATGGAATAAGGATACCAGAAAAATTGTCATAAGTCGTGATGTTCGATTTATAGACGAATTTGAAACAAATGATTCAGCCACTACTGATCAATTAGAATTAATTTTTCCGTCTGAGAATAAATGCAATGATTGTAATATTAAAAATGAAACTCCTATCCCTACTCAAACCGCAGACATCCAAAGGGGGGAAAACAGCGGATCGATTTCCTATCCCCCTGAATTCAACGGAGAAAGTTTCTCTTTTTGGAAAAGGGGGGAAGCGAGCCACTCGCTTTCTGAAGGGGGGAACGTAGAAGATGTGAGTGGAGGGGAGGAGAGTGCTCACGGTAAATGTAAACAAAAGGAAGGGATAAACAATCCTTCTTTTAAACGCGGTCCAGGCCGACCTAAAAAAATTAAAAGTTGGAACTTTCAAAAGTCTCATAAGGAGTGTATTACAGATACAAAATATAAAGATGAAACTTCTCAATTAGCTGATAACGCATTTAATGAAATTAATCCCAGCGTAATCGACGCGCTAAATGGAGATTATGCTAAAAATTGGGAGAACGCGATGAAATTAGAATATGATTCTTTAGTTAAGCAAAACGCTTGGGAAATTGTAGATAGACCAAAAGATAAAAAGGTAATTGGGTGTAAATGGGTTTTAAAAACAAAATTCAAACCAGATGGTCAAATTGAAAAATTTAAGGCCAGATTAGTTGCCAAAGGGTGTTCACAGAAACAAGGTTTAGATTTTGAGGGAAATTTTTCACCAGTAGCCAGATTAAGTTCTATAAGAACTGCAATCGCGTATGCTATCCAGAATGGTTTCACAGCATACCAGTTAGATTTCATTATGGCATATGTTAACGGAATGTTACATGAAGAAATTTATATGGAGCTTCCTGAATTTTTTGAAAATGATATACACGAAAATAAAGTGTGTTTATTAAAAAAGTCTTTGTATGGACTTCAGTCAGGAAGACAGTGGTTTAAGAAATTAGATGAGAAATTGAGAAAAATGAAATTTTACCCTTTGAATTCCAACAAATGTGTCTATTACTCAAAATATCCTTTTGATGCTATTATAATCGTCTATGTCGACGATTTAATTTGTCTCACTAAAAGTGAAGAGCACTATTTTGATATAAGAAATAAATTAGCAGAATCTTTCAAAATGAAAGATATGGGCCTTCTGCATTATTGCTTAGGCATTGAATTTAATCAAGATAGGGACAGCATCACTATAACACAAAAGAAATACATTGAAGATTTACTAAATAAATTTAATATGGAAGATTCTAGAGTGGTGAATACACCTTTAGATAGCAGTGTAAAATTAACTAAACAAATGTGTCCAAATACAGAAGAAGAGAAATCATACATGTCAAAAATTCCTTATAGACAATTAATTGGTTCTCTTATGTATCTGTCGGTTGCTACCAGACCAGATATCACCCATGCCGTAAATTATTTAAGTCAGTTTAATAACAATCCAGGAAAACCTCACTGGATAGCTGCTAAAAGAATACTAAGGTATCTCAATGGCACTAGAAATTTAGGAATTGTGTATTACAGAGACGATAAACCATTGACAGCATTTGTTGATGCCGATTGGGCATCGGATATAAATGATAGAAAATCATATACAGGATACGTCTTTAAATATGCCGGTGGACCTATTTCTTGGGAATCTAGAAAGCAGCGAACCGTTGCTCTATCCACAACAGAATCTGAATATATGTCTCTGTCCGAATCCGCAAAAGAGACAATTCATGTTAGAAATTTCTTAAAAGAATTGGATCCTGAAATTGTATCAAGTCCGACTGCAATCATGTGCGACAATCAATCTGCACTGAGATTAGTAAAAAATCCTGTTTATCACAATCGCTCTAAGCACATTGACATTCGTCATCATTTTGTGCGAGAAGTTTACAATAATAAACTAATTGACATTAAATATATTTCATCAGATGAACAACCTGCAGATATTTTAACAAAAAGTTTAAATGCATATAAACATGAAAAATGTTGTGGTATGATAGGACTTAATACTGAGGACTGAAGAACTTAAAAAAATATATATATATAAACTGTGTTTTCATTAAGAAATTAACTGCTTATATTTTACGTATTTTATTTTATTATATTAACCATAATTATTTGCTTATAATTCTATTTCTTTACTAACACTTTTCTTATTTTAAGTAACTCTTGCATAAAAATAATTTTCTGTAATTTTTAATATGCTATTATAATGCATAAATATGTTTTATTTTCGAAACATTTATTGAATAAGGGGGAAATGAAGGATTTCAATGCATGTTTCCTCATATCATCTGTTAACCAGCTCACACCTGTCATGACGTCAGATGTGACGTAACTGTATTACGTAATCAACAGAGCATCTTCGCTTCTCTGAAAGAGATGTTTATAAGAGTCTGTACGAGAAAGCTTTGCTAAGCGTGCGGCGAAAAATGCCCGCATTATGTTATTCTACTTTTCTATATTATTAAATGTTGTGATTGTTTAAAAGACTCTGCTTTTCACTCTGTGGACCCATTTATACCAACAATTAGAAACAAACTATTTTTAATGAAATATCAAAAAATAAAAATTTCTTTTTCTTTTTTCAGAACAGATACACTTAAATTTAAACATACTGAAACAAATTTAAAATTAAAATCATTTAAAACTTATTTAGACTGCAGACAATATTTACAATCATATATTCCTTCTTCCTGACCTTCTACAGTTTGGAGTAAATTTTATGTTTCTGACATCTCATTTTCTCTATGGCAATGAGCGCCAACTTTTCTTGATCTTAACTGGTGCAATATCATTATACGTGCTTCTGTCAGCCGAAACCTCCATGACTTCACATTTCAAAGCATAGAAAATGTTTCTTGTAATTGGCTAATTTAGTCAAGTTTTCAAAATCTATTTTTATGTTTTCATTTAAATAAGTTTTCACAACAGTTGTAGCAGATTTACTGTACATAACATGATATCATTAAAATGTTTTCTTATTCGAATTTTAATTTTTCTTTTTATCATGTTCACATATGCACCAATGTTAACTGACTTTTTCAAAAATTTAAACAATAAATTCCTGCAGTATCGGTTTTAATCAATTTGATTCTTATCATTTCTAATGTGTTGAAAAATATTTTTATTTGGTTTAATGGAGATATTTATTCCTCTTACACCTTCCTTTTAAAATTTCTTAGATGCTAAAAGTAAAATGTGAAACAGGGTTCATACTCAAATATGGGAAAAAAATTCCCTGAGTTCCCAGACAATTTTCAAGAAAATATTAGCGACATATCACAAGAAACGCTCTTCTAGACAAGACAAAATACAGCTACTTCCACTGTATGATGTCATATTACTGCCGGTCATAATAGAAATTCAGGTAAAAATCATATTTACATGCGTATTTTCATAATAATTCATTATTTAAATTTTGATACGAAGTTAAACAAGAAAAACATAACTTGAGAGAAAAAAAAAAATTGATTTTCCAGGATTTATAACTGATTTACCCTGAGTTTTAATGAAAATTTTTATTTCCCCTGAGTTTTCCCTGACTTTTTTTAACAAATTCCAAATTCCCTGTTTTCCAGGTTTTCCCTGAGGAGTATGAACCCTGGTGAAAGTACTGAGTTTTTGGCAGACAGAAGTGTATATAATGATATTGAGTCAAATGAGAATTATACAAGATGGCACTCATCTCTGCGAAGAGAGGTTATTTAAAGAGGAATTTTTCAGATTTAAGGGAATATTAAGTATAAGCTTTATTTAATTGCAATCTTTAGCTTCTAAACTTTGTAGCTGCTTATTAATAAAATATACACATATTCACATACTTTTTTAATTTTTTTTTTTTTATTACGAAATGTTTTTTAAAAAATTACCCAATTTTCTACTTTTTTTAAACAAGAAATTCTAGAGGAACTAACAACAGTGAATCATAGGCTTCAATACAATTATTATATTACCAAAAGCAACTAAAAAATAGACGAAATCACTTAATGAACAATATGAAAAAATTGTACGAAAAGCCTCCCTATCAAATATTTTTTGAGTGGGGCTTTTTTCTTTTTTTTAAATACAGTAGGATTCTCACAATCCCACCCTCTAATAACCCTGTTTTCTCACACAAACATTTTAATATTGTCAGAAATTCATACATTCCTCAAAAAAAGATTAATTTAGGAAAATTAATTACCAGAAAATGGATCCTTCATAAAAATTAAAAGCCTTAAAAAGAACTTTCACTGAAATCAGTGGCAGATCCAGAACTTTTTTTTTTTTTTTTTCCTGGGGGGGGGGGGGGGGGGGGGGGCTAAGATTTTTCCAGGTGTTATTCCAGATCAAAGAAAAGCTTATAATTGTAATAGTCAATTGTGAATGTCATCAGCCATTAAAAAATAAATAAATACAGTATATTTCAGCAATAAAACACTAGAAAAAGGGGAAAATTGTCTATTTTTAGATAAATAATTAGGCATTTCAGGAATCAACTTTGAAAAAAAGCATACATTTTGTGAATTAATGGCAATAATTGCTTATTTAAATGATCTGTAGTGGAAAAAAAAAAAATTAGGGGAGAGTGGTAATGAATGGGCCATGGGGATAAATGGGCCACTAACAAAATATGAAAAAGTATTTGCATAAAATTATTTTAGATGACGCCAATAGATGCAGCTATTTGTTCAACCAAACTAGAAATCCTTTAGTAAACTAGAGATACGACAATGCTGGCAATGAATCCTGATTCGTCCAAAGCTACTTTCGACCGCCTGAAGGAAGGCTGCAGCGCCAACATCGACTTGGCGACCACAGCACTATAACACTTTCAAACAAAACCACTTATTAAACATACAAATAAATAGCCCATACTGCGCTTATCGGCCAAGGTTAGGAATCCAGGTTGCCATAGTTCGGACGAAATTTAATCAGCCCACCATTTTTTTCCGTCCACTGCGCAAGCGCACTAAGCTCTTGTCTTATCTCTGGTTTACTAAAGGATTTCTATACCAAAAATTGGCCCATTTTTGGTATAGAAATACAAAAACTGGCCCATTCATTACCACTCTCCCCTACATAATCAAACAATTAAGTGCAATTAAACCAGGGTTGGCAAACTGGGCCCAGCCCAGAAAAACCCGCCCGGGTTTTTCTGGGTGGGCCCACCAACAAAAACCCGCTGGGTTTTTGCAAATAAGTGGGGGTTTGTTAAAAATTATTTATAATTTACAAATCCCATTTATAAAGTATATAAACACCTTACCTTTAAAGAAAAAACTCTTATTTTTATTTTCTAGAAAATAGTATTAAACATAAAAAGTAACTGCAGATATAAATATAATAAAAGCAAGTTTATCTTCTGTAATTGGCTCAATTTTCCTTTTCCTGTAAAACAAATGATATTTTTGTTCAACAGCGGACATAAATGTTGTCCAGAATCAATATTTAACTAATTAAATTGTTCAGTTTTAAAACTTTATAATAATTTTATTTAAATTTTAGTAGCAACATAATTATAAATCTAATAAAATAAAATTTTCTTCTATAACCGTTACAACTATTAAAAAACTAATAATAATAATAATAAAAAGGATAAAGCAGTGCAACTTATTTTCATAATTAAAACTAGTTGGCATAATAGGACTCTGCTCAGTTCCCCATCATATATATATATGTTATGTTCTCATAAATTTCTAGTACAGGACATTCTCTTAACATGATTATCAAGTTAGAGAAATGAGACCAAACACTTGACACAGTGACAGAATGAAATCCCCACCTAATAGGCTATCCACCGTTCACTTTGATATATTTATCTTATTCTTATCTATTAATTTACTTTATTCGGATCAATTTCGTAGTTTCGTTTTCATGCTACTATTTCCAATGCAACAATCCTCAAAATGCATATTTATATGGGATATCCACCCCATTTTGCTATGTTGATAAAATCTTAAATTACAAGTAACTTGCGGAATTTTCCCATTAGAATATTTGTAGTCAATTATGTTCAAACAAGTATCATAAATGTTATTTTGAAGTTGTCTGATATATTTATGATCCTCAAAATGGACATTTATGCTCAATTTTGCTCTATTCTGCCATTTTAAATAAATCGTAAATTCCAAATAATTTACGAATTTTTTAAATTGGAAAAATTATACTCTATGATATTCATGCCAGTACCCTAAATAATATTTCAAAAGTGGTCCGACATCTTTACGATGAAAATATCCCTCAGAATTGACATTTATGTGAAATTTTGCCCTAAACTGCCATGCTAAGAAATTCTTAAATTTCCAATGTAGCATGTCTCTAGTTACTGATGTTCATTCTGACATCAAAACTCATATTTTAAAACTGGTCTTACATTTTTTCAGTAAAAATTTTCCATTTAATGCATGTTTAGGTAAAATTTAGCCCTATTCTCTCATGTTAAGAAAAGCATAAATTTTTAATAACTTACGAAGTTTTTTAATTTGAATGTTGTAAATGAATAGGGTTCTTGCCAATGTCGATAGTAATATTTTAAAACTAATCTGACTTCTCTGTGACAATTTGTTCTTGAGATATTGTGTACACAGACTAACAAACTAACACACACCATACAAATTTTGTCATTTTTCGGATTCCTCACACGTGAAAATGTGAAAAAAAAAAAAAAAAAAAAAAAAACGAGGTCGAAAATTTTCACAATTACCTAAGTTTTCCATCTATAGCATGATGGGGAACTAAAAAATTTAAATGATATGTATTGTATTGTACTTAAGAATACTTATTTTGAATAAGCATACATTAAAATAAAATATAGTAATCTTACTAATTAACACTATTTTAATATTAAAATCAAACCAATTTTTATTTCTAAGATAAATATTAGATTAATTATTAGTTAGTAGTTAAATATAATTACGTGTATTACAACTAATATGCTAAATAACATATATCTAACAATCTAACATTGCAATGCAATTGCATTCAAACAAAAACCCACAAAAGCCCAGAAATGCCCAGAAAAACCCAAGTGGGTCGGGTTTTTCTAGAAAAACCCAGGTTTTTGCTAACCCTGAATTAAACCCATATATTCTTACCATTGAGCAGCAAAAAGAGGCATTATTAGTAATTTATAAAAACTCAGAAAATAAAATTTGTTTTGAAGTACATTTCTGTCCTAACTTTCTTTCCTAAAATCTCAGTTTGTTTCCAAGTAAAAGTGAGAAATTCCTAATTTTTATGTCAAATGTGAACCCTAAGACAAGCCATAAATTTTGTTCAACCATAGTAAAATAAATTTGTACTTTCTGACACAGATTTATCATATATTTCAGCCAGACATCAAAATAAAAAGTAGAAATTTTGTTGGAGGGGAAAAAAGATTAACAGTGAAATAATTTCAGCAACTGACTGTAAGAAAATTTGTGCAGTTTTTCAATTCCTCATAAGTTTTGCTATTTAGTATAAAATTGATTCTGCATTTCAAATCAACTACAAAAGTATTTATATTGCTAATTGCCCTCAAAAAAGCACAAATTTTATTAATTGACAGTGAAAGAGCAGGGTTGGGTTTTTTCCAGGACAGTGGAAGAAACTGGAAAAAAACGGAAGAAACCGGAAGAAATGGGAGAAACTAACCAGAAGACAAAACAGATGTTCGAAATTAAAATTTATGAACTATATAAACTCAAAGCATAAATATAACGTCAAATCTAAACTATAATCCAATTAATATTAAAAATATTGTTAGAAAAATAAGTTATTTTATAATAAACACTAGGTGATGGGTTTTTACTTCTCAATGCTGATATTTTTAGAACTTTTTGCATATATACTATCTCATATTAGTATACATTCAGACAATACAAGTGATAATAATTACAGAATTAACCATAATATTTGCACTTTTTTTTTAAAGGATACAATTTTTTGTATAAACTCGAAGCTGGTAAACTGTATCAATAAGTAATATACCTACTTTTAAACTCTCCTGCAAGTTCTCTAGGATTTAAAAAAAAAGCATAGTTTGTATTTATCTATTTTAAGTTGAAAAATAAAGTGCAGTATTGAACTACTCTAAAACACATTTCATTTGTTTTACAGTTTTTAACTCCCTCTAACTCTCAAAAATTTTGTCTAGAGGTTGTGCGGATTATAGGAATTTGTAGATTAGAGTTCAATGCCTTTGTTTACAGTTTTCTTTTACAGATACAGAGTCAGTTATTATTAATTCATGAGAATAGACATCAGAATGGAAAGACAATTTCTAATAAATTTTAGAATAAAGTATTTCTTCAATATTAATAAAACTAATCGATCACATTCATATATGATAAATAATTTAAGCATATTCAAATAATAGGTACCTATAAAATGTAAACGAACATATTTAAAAAATATGAAACTAAATATTTTTGAAAGTTTGGAAATAATATTTATCACTGAATAATTTTGTTAAACACTAATGTAATAGTGATTTGTTTTAAGCACTAGTCTGTATGAATTGCAGGATAATAAATACAAGAATGTTACCCCCCCCCCCTTCCAAGTTGAGTTTCAAAGCAAGGATTAAGCTAAAAATTTGATTAAAAAAAGTGAAAATGTGAGAAAAGTGAATTTATTTGAAATATGAGATGTAAATTTCTTTTTCACTGTACTGTATTAGGAAAATGAAGTTTTTGATGACATTTTGTAATACAGTAATTATTGAATACTGGCTCTTTTAATTAACTGAATGTTTGGTAAGAGCTGTTTTATCAGTAAGTATAAGCAAGTGATACAAACTATTATTTATTACCAGTTAAAAAAATTGTCTAAATAATAAATTATAAAACTTTACGCTTTTAAAATTGAAATTGATTTTTTTACTGGATTTTGAGTATTTTGGAACGTGATTATCAGATACCGAAGATCACTTCGGTAAAAATCTTATAATTATTAAATATGTAATTAAATTTTTATAGGTATAATTAAAGTTACTTAAAGTTATTTATAAGACAAATGCATCCATTGTATCTTACAAATCTGCAATTTATAGGATAATTTTTTAAGAAAAACAGTTTCTTCCACTTGGAAGAAACCTATTTATTCCAGCCGGTTTTTTCCACCTTGGAAGAAACTTGCCAACCCTGTGAAAGAGTGATATTTATTTACTGGATTTAATGTAATTTAAGTACAATTAAGCTGTGACAAAAACAGTGACAAGTAAACTACAGGGGTTTTCACGCCAGCAAATTAAAATTCCAGTTTTGAGGTCTATTCCTTACACCACCTGTTCTCTTTTGTTCAAAAATTTATTAGCAATAATCTTTGTCAGCTCAGAAAACAAACAAATGTCGAATGTACTTTATAAGTGTCATACAAATATTTACTTTCAATAATAATAAAAATACTTTTATATATCACTTAACTGTAACTTGGTGTCTGTTTTCCTTCTTCTTTGGGGAAAATCTTGCTAAGAATGCAGCTATTTTTGTTTCTTTATCATGGAATGGATTGAATGAGATGGTTACATTTTGTGGTTCAGAAATATTATTCAATGGCAACTGTAGAGGCACTTGCAAAGTAGAATTAGTATGCAGATTAGCCGAACAATCTTGAGGTGGATTTATTACAGAAGATCTTACAGTTGGTGAATTTGTACAAATAACAGGTGAAGGAGCAGAATTAGTTACATTTACAGCTGTGTAACTTGTAGTTGAATTAAAAACGCTGCTTTTGTTCTGATTCACAGACACGGGAAGTTGAGGTAAACTTGATGAATTTATGCTTAAGGGTACATTTCCGGGATTATTTTGAAATCTTGGATAATTAATGTTAGATGATAAAATATTACCCATTATGTTAGGTATAGGCGGAGGCGGTAAGGGCTGTATTGGAGTGTTTCTTGGATCAAAACTTAAATTTGCGCTATTAAAATTAGCATTAACTGGAGGAACTGCATTTCTGTAATACGACTGCTGATTTGAAGATGGATTAGACGGATTAACGCTCGCGTGTTGAGAGGTAAAATTTACTAAATTTGGCGGACGAGTACTTAAGAAATTTTGATGAGATAAAGGTGGCGCATTAAATGGATGTCTAGGAAGTGATGCATTATTATAACCATGATTCGTTATGTTTTCATCTCTTGTTGTATTTAAATAACTGGATGTTGATAAATGGTATCTATTCATATTTGAAGAATTTACATAATTACAATTCGGAAAATTATTTTCAGTTCTTGTTTGAAAGGCACCACTATTCGTTTGAGGCACAATTCCAGTATTCCCTATTTTATTCGAATTAAAAGATGGAATAGTATTGCTTGCATTAGCAAATGGAGGTGGAAAAGACATTTTTACAAATATTTAATTTAATAAGTAGATAAGTCGATGAAGGAATGTAAAATTCGTACTAATTTAATCTGAATTAGAGACGACCGTCAGACACCACTACAAATGACAATAAACAACAACAAATCACAATCGTTGCCAAAGCAAAATTCAACATGGGTGAGACCAGCCTCTGGAACACTTCGACCGATCCAACTGGGCCCTGAGTCATTTGATCCACGACCGGTCGAAAGCAGAGGCTGGACAACTCCGATCCTTCTATTCATAGATATACAGTAGAACTTGGATAATTCGAAGTAGAAGGGACCTGAGAAAAATTCGAAATATCCAAAAATTCGAATTACATATACCATTTCATACTTGCCAACATACTAATTAAAATTCCGTAATAGGGCAGTTGCAAACAGCTGATAACAGCATGGCAACGTGGCCAGCGTGCCCTCCATCATTGGTTGTTATGCGCGGTTGCTATGGTGCTGTGAGCTGTTTTCAACTGCCATTTGCTTAGGCTGGGATTGCGGTGCCTCGCTCAGCACTATCTTACGCACAAACTCTGTCTTAAGATGTAAACAAAACGCAAGTCGTATAGAGCATTTCCTCGTGACGTCAATAATTAAAGGGCACCCTGGTGGATGGCAAAAGAGCTCGACTTTCCCGTGCCCACCATTGTTTTTAATTGACGATCCTAGTTTTATCATATGCTATTATTTTCGCTATATTTGTGTTTTTTTTTTAAATCATTCGCCTTATTTCAAAAAATTAATAATATTTCTTCATTATGTTTTCCTATCAATTCATTTTTTATAGTAAATATGGTGACAAATTGCTGTACAAACGAACATACAAGACGTTGAAATAATTTCAAAGCATGCAACGATAAAAAATATATGGATCAACGCCATTAGAGACAGAAATTACACTGTTGTACCTTAAAAGTGTGGATAACATCTTTAGATCGGTAAGAATTTTTTACTTACGTACTACATTTTTGCATCTATTTTCAATTTCTTGTGTGACTCGTTGACTATATCACGCAAGGCTTAATAATCATTTGTTGTGTTGTGTTTATTTCATATGAAGTTTTATTTAAGTTGATTTCGTTATTTAAAATAAAAGTTGAGTAATATAGTATTTAGAAACAGAGCAGTGTTAAAATTTTCAGCAGTTCTTACAGTTTACATAATTATTAATTTTTATTTTTAATGGTGTACGTGCATATGTTTGACAAAAACTTAGTTTGGTTTCTCTATCTCTGCATAATTTTTATACTGTTCTGGGTTTTAAAAAAAACCATATTAACCATGCTTATGTGTTAATTTATTGTTGCTTCATGTACTCGAAATTTTGAACTTTATTTAAGTTATAATTAAAGAAAAACATATTCATGTCTTTTTATTAAAAATGAAAAAGGGGGAAATATCCAAATTTAGCAGATAACTCTTAATGAACGTTATATGAAAACAGCGAAATGGAAATAAAAATATGAAATGAAAGTAATAAACAGATTAAATAATGAAATATAAAATCGATGACACTGCTGAAATTTGTGACACTTTTTAAAAATTGATTGCTTATAAACTAATGCAGAAGAGAGTTAAAAGTTGCATTAAAATGTAAGTAAATATATTAGCATCATCTAGTGTATGTTACCATAGAAAAGCAAAATTAATCAATTTAATTTTCTTTCACTAAAATAAGTACTAATTAATTTGCATTTGTAAAACTTATAAAAAGCATTTTGATATTGTGTTTCATGTGAGAAAAATATGTTGCATAAATATTTAAGTAAAAATAATCACTATTTGGTTCAATTGTAATTTTTATCTTTTTATTTCCACTCTGCCATAGATAAACTAAAACATTAACTAAAGTTTCCTTTGTTAAAATATTTATATAGATTCATTTAAAATAAATCTTGTAAAAATATTTATAAATTATCTTTCATGTGGTTATACTAAATTACTTTAAAAAATAAATAAATAAGTTATTTTAGTGCAGTAGATTTTTTTTTTTTTTTTCTTTTTAAACTATCATTTACCATAGATAAACTAAACATTACTGTGATTTGCTATTGCTAAAATGATTAATTTTTCAAAATAGTTCTTGTAAATGAAATGACACATATCTTTTGTATAAAATAATAAATCATTATTATAATTTAGAGAAACTATAAATTTTCTTTACTGTTATCATAAACAAAACTATGGAAGAATTTCCCATTGCTAAAATAGTCATTTAAAGCGTCTTATGATAATTTAAAAACACTTTATTTTTGATATTTAATTATTATACGTGATATATTTTCTTGTATAACTGTTAGTTGAAAGAAAATACTGTATAATAAATATCTTTAATATATGTTTATCTTATTTTTTTTTTGGTATGTGTGTGGAGGGGGAGGATAAGATAAAGCTATTTAATATTTTTTTGTAGTTCAATCCAAAATATTACTTATAAAGGTGAAGCAATCCTTAGAGTGGCTAGCTTTATGGCTCTATAGTAGTCTATATTTTCAAATAAGTCACTTTTCTATATATATGTATACATATTTTAATTTCCTCCTGCTTTTTTATTTATTTTTACTCATATTTCAAGTACTTAATTCTTTAACATTCATTGGTTTCTCTCTCCTCACTTTCAAAAGAGCGAAAGAAAAGTTGAAGTTTCTCTCTCCTCAATTCAACCATGAACTCTGAAAGTCCACACTGAGGCAGCCCTCCTACAGAAATATGAATGACCACCCTCTAAGGCACCCCTTCTGCAGAGGTCAACGACCATGGGTCACTGTAACTAAAGTCAAAAGCCTGGTGAGTGTCTAAATTGTGCGGTGTATATTAAAAAGCTGCACGATTGAGGCACTTCTCCCTGGCAATAATTTAGTGGACATCGATCACATCTAAGAAACGTTATATACAGGTAATTTTATATTTTCTTTTTCACTTAAGTTTAAATTGATTTTTTTTTTACTGAAATGAATTTTTACTTGATTTTATGTTGTTGCTTTAAATTACTTCTATTGAATATTAATTGTCGTAAAAATGTTATTTTATTAACTTTTTGTCTTTTGTGTGTGAATTTGTTCAATCTGCTAATCAGATAAAACTTAATTGAATACTAAATCATAAAATAATTTCTTTTTTACAAATTGAAGATTATAAAATATATTTCTTACTCTAATACAATAAATTTTGTTATGCATTTAATTTCAATGTCTTGTCTTGGCATATAGTAATACAGTTTAATCTTCGTCTTTTTGATCACATCCCTGATCAAAAGATAGTTTTGTTATGACTCGCAGAGCTCAATTGTGATGACTATATTCCAGAGACACACGAAAGTAAAAGAGAACTTTTTGTTTTCTCTACTACTATTTGAATATAACTGTACTTGTAATTAGATGGTAATAAACTGTATCCAAACAGTAGTGAAAAAAAAGGACTTTGTGTCAGTTTCTCAATTTATGTTAATTTTAATTATAAATTTAAATAACAGTTCAATGTATAAATATTTACACAACATTAAAAATGCCAATGTAAAAAATATTAAGAGCAAACTGCAGTTTTCGTACCATATAGCATACTGCACTAAATACGTTGGCATTTTCAATGTTATATTCTGTTTAATATCAAGTCTTATTACATATTTTAACTGTTCAATGTGCTAAAAATCTGTTGTTCAAATTTAATAAATAAACTTTGTCAGACGATACGAAAAAGTGAAAAAAAAAAATCATCTTACAAGGAAACATTCAAAAGGTGTCGTCTTCAAAAAATATTGAAAAAAATGTATGTGATTCTACTTTTCCTAAAACACCAGAAAGGGAAAACATTATCGGCTGAAATGAATTCACAAAAAATTATCAAAATTAAGTATATTTGGCGATTGATTTTGAATACTCAGCGAAGAAACAAAACACGGTTCTGTTCGTACATGGCAATCTCGGTGCTAGCAAACTGAACGCCTAACAGCACTAAATTGCCAAATAGGCTTAATTTTGATAATTTTTTGTGGTCGCTGTAATTCATTTCAGCCGATATTTTTTTCACTTCCTGGTGTTTTATGAAAAGTCGAATCACATATTTTTTGAAGACGACACCTTTTGAATGTTTCCTTGTTAGGTAAACATAATAGCCTTAACCCTTCATCAGGCAAAAAAAGTTATGCAAGAGTGCATGAAAATGCCACTTATGTCTCCTTTTTTGCCTGATGAAATGTTGTACTATTATTTTTATCTAAAGCAGTTGGAGTATTTTTTATTTCATAATTTGTGTTTCATTACAAAGTTTTTCATTTATGAAAAAATTAACACACTTCAAAAGACAATCCTTTAAAATTTCATACTTTACAAGTGCTGCACCAAGAACTCAGTATGTGCTCGGTGTCGGTGAATACTGAGTAGGTATAAAAATTTTTATTTTTAAGCCTTCTGGAAGACAGATCTTTATTAATAAATCAAACTATTAAGCAAAAAGCTTCTAGGTAAAACCATTCCAAAAAAAAATTCTTGACGGTGATTTTATTTTGATAAATTGCAGGATGCGTTATATTAGATTCTATTTCGTTATACAAAGTAAACAGTTCACTGATCTCTACAAAAATTTGTACATTTATTAACCAGACAAAAATCTATCTAGCGCTGCAACTTTTAAATCAATAGGATAATTAGTTTGCAAGATATTAAATAAAAACCCCATTTTCACTTCAAAATTAAAAAAGAAAAAAAAAAACTTCCTTACACATGAACATTAAATTTAAACCTGTTCACACAAAAATATCTGATAAAACTAATGTCATAATTTATTTATTTTTAAAATATTCATTTAAATTAATCGAATTGTCTTATAGGTTTTCCCCTCGATTTTACATCCACAAACTAAAGTAGGCACAATTTTATTAAACAATCCCCTTGGCGACTTTTATTATCTTTTGCCAGTTTGGTGATGAATTAAAATGGCTATTGCAATTGAATAATAAAAAAAAAACTTTTCAAAAATCGCCCGAGCAACTTAGGAGCCAGTTTTCAAATTTCGTTAAGTGGTCCTATACCAAAGCTGTTCCTTAATGTCAATGCATTTTTAGTCTATTCAATTCCTATTATTAGTTCACACTTTCCCTATATCTTGTACAAATCTTGCAATCGATTTTTAACTAACTTCCCGACTAGCTAGAAATTTGAAACTTTCAGGATTGCTCAGAACACGGTGACAACACAATACTTCGAAGTCCGATTTTTGAATTTTTGATTAGTTTTCTTACAATTAATTAAAATATGAAGATAATAACATCCTAATAGCGTTTCAATAACCATTAAAATATCAGCTATAATTTAATTGTTGCCAAAAAAAAAAATTACGAGTTAATTTTTTTTTTTGACATACAAATAAATACATTTAATTTAGAAATTTTTATTCATGAATTCATCAACCATGAATATTTATTTAAATCAAATTGGAGTGTAAAGGTTGATATTTTTATTTATTACCAACTAAGCGAAAAATACCAGAGCCAGGAATCAAACCCAGGCACCTCCGCTTAACGCACGGATGCTCTACCGCTGAGCTACCCTGGCTGACAACCAGCTAGGTACTTCTCGCATAATATGCGTTGGCAAAGTCACCGAGTCTGCAAACGCAGATACATCAGGTGAGACAATAATAATCGTAGCACAACTCCATAGACCACGAAATTTTTAATTTTGAAATTTTCTAAATTAAAAATTTCGTGGTCTATGGAGTTGTGCTACGATTATTATTGTCTCACCTGATATATCTGCGTTTGCAGACTCGGTAACTTTGCCAACGCATATTATGCGAGAAGTACCTAGCTGGTTGTCAGCCAGGGTAGCTCAGCGGTAGAGCATCCGTGCGTTAAGCGGAGGTGCCTGGGTTTGATTCCCGGCTCTGGTATTTTTTGCATAGTTGGTAATAAATAAAAATATCAACCTTTACACTCCAATTTGATTTAAATAAATACATTTAATTAAACGTGAACATTAAAAAATTATAAAAAGTTAAATTATGCATATCACAAAAATTGACGTCATTATCACTTTAAAAATTTTATGCATATTGATAAGAGCTCTATGATTCATCAGAAAATTTAAAACATGGTATATAAAAAGTTTTTTTTTTTAATCTTATAATTATTTTTATTTCATTTTTCACACGCGCTTTTTATTTCCTAATTCAAAATTAAAAAAAAAAAAAAAAACTTTTTCGATAGTGTTTGTATGTAGGAATTGACTTAAAATTTTTTCTTTTTATATTCCTTGTTTTAAAGTAACCGTGTTTCTAATCAACATAATGAACCTCAAATAGTTGAATGTCATTTATATTTTCTTAACAGCTGTATATGACGGTACTTAACCATGACTTTCATTTGCTGAAAATAGGGCACAACTTATGAGACTCTCTTGGCGAAGTTTGTGATTTTTTTCTTTCCCATTTTTTATTCATTCTTCCAAATAAAGAATAAATTTTTATTTCTTTATTTCGATAAAGTGTTTTAGCAATGATAACAGTTTACAGTGTTACTTTTCGGGCACTTGTTTTATTAGGCTTATTAATAAAGAAAATAAGCTTTTAAAAGATTAGCTTATTATTAAGAAGCTGTTTATAAGATTTAAAAAAAAAAAAAAAATGAATAAATAAACAATCATGCTTATGTTGTTGCAAGTTGTGAATTTTTCAATGATTTTTACTCTAACTTACATTTTACAGAGAGCCAAAAATTAATCTTATAGGAGGAATACAGCTTTCAGATTGTTTTTGTTTTTCATTCATGATCAATTATAACTTGAGAGTGATTCATAATTTGATCTATTGTAGTTAATAATTTTGAATCTATTAAATGTGGGGTAGTGGGGTTCGAACTCAGGACTAGCTTGTCAGACTGGGAGTTCAGAGATTTTTCTGAAACTTACATGAATGTGAGCTAGGACTCTTTATAAAGAGACCCACGGAAAGGCCACCACCCATGCTTAGGGTCCTCTCATAGTCAATTTATGTTAAACAACACAACACCCTCCATTATATGTGATATGTGGGGTGGGGGGGGGTGATCTTTTAAGGATTTTCTTTAATGAAATCTTGTGTACAAATGCGAGTAATACAGAAAATTGTGAAGTTTAAATTGACATGAACAATCAGTATAATATCCAATAATGGTAAAGGGCAAAACTGGATCGTGTTGTGTAGGTTGGGACTGATTGACTATGCAAGGTTTCTAGGCCATGTTTATGCAAGTTTCAGGGAAAACCCTGTAAAACTCCAAACAGCTAAGATGAATGTGACTTAGGATCGAACCCAGCATCTTCTCCCTTATGGCCATATCACATGAGGGATTTCGCTAAGCTTTTTCACTAAACACAGCATGCTAAATTTTTCTGAAAGACAGTCTAAAATGTTGATGACACACTGACCTCGAATCTTAAAAACCATTAATACACATTTCACTAACAGCGTTTAAAAAAAAAAAAAAAAAAACTAATGACTGCTTTCTTTTTTAGTTAAAAATACAAGAAAATTTAATTTTTTCTTCCGACAGTGCTAATGCTTAATATTTAATAGTCTAAATTAATGTTTTGAAACAACAAATTAGAGGTGAAATTGATAGTAAATTGACGTAGAAGAGTGTATGTATGGGAGGGGGATTTATTTTTTTTCTCCTCACAGGTACAGAGCTTCATCACATCTAACACACACACAGTCAGTTTCTGAATGGTCAAATCATGTTTAGAACATCTTTAACCCCTTGAACTGCAATTTATTTTCAGTCAGCACTGCTCATGCAGACAATTTAATTTTCTTAGTTTTAATAGGTGGGATTATATAGAAACTTACGGTTTTGTTGCTCAAATAATTTGTTATTATTAAAAATAATACAGTAAAACCTCTCTAAGTTGGACACCTACGGTTCCAAGAAAAAGTGTCCAACTTATAGGGGTTAGACATAATGTTAATGGATACATTCCGTTCCGAGAAAAAGCGTCCAACTTGAGAGGTTTCACTGTATTTGTTTCACACATTTATATGAATGTTTATTGTTATATATACATATAAGAACATAATTAGTGTTACGAAATTCATGACAAGCTGGACTCATCATTTAAGTTCAAGGGGTTAAATATGCAATCCATTGAAGACTAGAAGTTGAAAGGTTTTACGAATCCAATACTTTATGAATATTGCAGAAAGTAAAAATATGTTTTAAAAGAATATTTCTTATGGACTTTCATATATTTTGATAGATTCTTGTAAAAAAGGCTAGAAAATATTTTTAATTTAGGATGCATAAGGTTTAACTTTCGACTGGAAAAATTACAATTAAAAATAAAAATATTTTTCAGCTCAATTTTCTATGAATAATTAAGACATTAAAAAAATTCTTTCAAATACAAGTTTCATGACAAATTAACTAAAACTTCTGATGAAGAAATTACTCGAATGTAAAATTATATATAAAAAAAATAAGCTAATCGTTATATTAATAATTTAATCAGTCACCATATTTAAAAAGGTATAAATTTCAAAACATTCAATTGACTAACTAATTCAGTCCTAAATAATAATAATAATAAAAAAAGATTTAATTCTAGAATTATAAAAAATTCCTGTTAAATTTTAACATTTTGAGATAAATAATTGACAAAATTCATAAATTAAATGCATAATAAAAATGGAAAACTTATTAATAAAAGAATAATTCGACAACAGAAAGGTATTATTAAGTATGACAAAATCTCGTAACATTACAGGTGCAAAATGCAATGCTATACAGCAACTACTGTATTCGAATAATATTCATGTTTTAGTTATAAAGTAATAGAATCCATAAGTATTATGGATACATTATTAAATAAATCACGTCGTGAATAAACCTTATGAAAATTTGATTACATTAATCATCCCATTTTCCCCCAACAAATTGCCTTCGATGGAACACTGATTGGCCTAACGGCCGATCGCTTTTTCCTAAGAAATATGAATCTGTGTATGATATTATATCCTTTTATATGGGCTTCGTCGAGCTTAATTTTTAAATGTATTTTTTATTTCAAACACATTCTGAAACATCTGCATAAGTAGAACGAAATATAAATGATTTAAATATCTCTATGATCAAAAACAGCCATAGTCGTCAATGGTGGGAACGAGTGCTTTCTGCCAACCACTACCGAGAGTTGAGATGTTTGTTTACAAACAAGGAACTGCCCTATTGCAGTGCTTCACTATCTTACGACGACCTCAGAGCTATCTTAAGTCGAATCGTAACTTGATGCGCGCGCAATCACAACATAGCTCGCTCTGCGTATCCCATTGGCTGGCTGGCTTTCTCTTACGAGGACACGCGGAGGACTTACGCTTGAGGCACCGCAATACCAAGTTAAGATCGTTCTTAACCACGCCCATGTACGTAAGTTCGTAAGATTTAAGATCAGACTTAAGAACGAGGCACCGCAATCCCAGCCTTACTGTTCTAAAAATGGCGTCTATTTATTTTCGCGTGGAGTTGATAGCTCTCCATCTACGTCACTATGACGTCATATGAAACTGCTCTATATTGTTAGCCCCGCCTTCTTTTTCACACCAATATCCGTTTTAGAGTATTTTTCTTCTTATTTAATCGTAATTGTATTTGCAAAATATTACTTTAAAAATTTACTGGTGTGAAAAAAAGGACGGGACTAACAACACCAGAGAATATTAATTAGGATGTTGGCAAGTATGCTATTTTGTCAAAAAGAAGAGATAAATAAAAAAAATTAAAACTCTACGATCAAAGATTTAACATATAAACTTTATATCTAAGAAAATTGCTACATCCTCTTCCCCCTCCCATTAAATCAATATTTTTTATGAGCTTAATTATTCAACACTTTTTAAAAAAATAGTCAGATATTTTTTATTGATTCTTCAAGTACAACCTTTGGCTGAGTTCAGCAGTCGCTTCCCGGGAAGCCCGGTCTCCCCGGGATCTCCCCAAGCCGTTCAGCGATGTCATCACGTGACCATTTGTGGGTAACCCAAGGCGTTCAGCGCACCAGTTTGGGGAGCACGGGATGTTCCCATTTTACCCAGACTTTTTTTACGGGAACTTGGAAGATTTTCTGGGGAGTTGGTCTCGTGACGTGTAACGCGCATGCGTGTGTGTTTGTTTATCAACAGAATCGTAATTATTTTGCATTGTGTGCTTCTTTTATTGGAAATTTTATTAATGCAATTAACTTTGATTAATTTCGGCAGACTATAAAAGTATATTACATTACATTTTAAGAAAAGTAATAAAATATTTTCATAATATAAAACTCGTACAGTAAATAATTAATACGTATTTTCACTGTTTTTAAGAAAGCAGTGTTTTTCTCATCTTCATCACATGATTTAAATGAGCTATGTTTTTACGTGTTTATTTTTTAAAACACATTTCCACTCCGCATATTATTGACATTGATTACATGAATATTTTTTCGTTATCATACTTGCCAACTATGCGAAACTTCACTAAATTTTTAAGTTTTCAGTGATTTTCGCTTTTGCCGGAAAAAAAAAAAAAAAAAAATCTTGCGTCTCAATAGACAGCATTATTTTTAAATAATAATTACTAGATTTTTATTTAATTATTAAACTTTATGCATTTTTTTTTTTTTTTTTTTTTAACAATTTAAGCCATGGATTTGGATTAAACTATTAAAAACTGGCATATGTCGAAAACCTGCCAAAGTTATTAGACTGTTGCCATATTATGTAAAAACCTGAAAATGCCATATATAGAATCACCCTTATATTGATCCTATGTTGGTAGATATGTTAAGTTATTAAATGCATTTGAGATCTTTAGTTTACTTGTGTGCCACTGTTTGTACTAATTTGAAGAATTTTATGTTTGAATTTAGTTCTAAATGTTTAAAAAATTTTGATAAGTTAAATAAAGAAAAATAGATTGTTAAATTACATGTCATTCTTTAGATTAATTTCAAAGTATTGCTATATTGAATGATGTTTTACACAAAGTCCTTACTGTTATACTTAAATGCCACAGTTAGTTAACTAGTATAGCAATTTACTTTTTCTTACGATGTGAGAAACACATTTTTTTTTTTTTTTTTTTAATCCAGTGAATAAAGTATGAGTATTTTGATATATACTTTTCCGTGTTTTTATGATAATGAGATTATTTATTTATTTTTTGTGTGTATGTGTATGTGTGTGTGTATGCTCAGTTATTTATAATTTACAAAAAGCAGCAAATTTTTTAAAACAATTTATTAGTGAGGAAAAAAGAAAGTGTTTCTTGAAATTATCGTGTTAGTTGAATGCCTGTTAACAAAGAGTTAACCGTATTTATTTATTTTTTTTATCATTGTAACTTAAAGAAATATACGTTTTCTTTTAAATTCATATTTTATGGCCCTTTTTTTAACAGGGCAATACATGTCAATTTCTTATATTTGCTGATTTTTACTGTTTACAGTTTTGTCTGAAGGAAATAGTAAGATCTGTCATACTTAAAAAAAAAAAAAGAAAAAACTGAATCTTTCCAGACAAGAAAAAATAAAAGAGTATCGTTACCTTGTGCTGTGAACTGCCTAGAATTTTACAGAATCTTAAGAAATTACAAATACTTAAAGAAGAAAAGTCTACAAGATTTGTTTAGGAGAGATTAAAATATTACAAATTAAAGAGATTACAAAAAAAATTTCATCAACCTGAAAACTGACCCGATCCCGCAGTAGAGAATTTTTGTGACCCACACCTACTTTCTTTATATCCAAACCCAAAAACTATAAGACCATTAATAATTCATCTAAAAATCATGAAAAACTTTTTTCAAGGATAAAATAAGATAAAATTGTATTTATTGTCACACAGTTGGTAAATTATTTTTAAAAGAATTAAAAATGTAATTGTAATAAGTTAAAAATCTGAAAAGTGGATTAATCCTTTGCACACGGGGCTTTTTTACAGTAAATAATAGTACTTATTTCCACTTGTTTTAAAAAAGCAGTGTTTTTTACCATCTTCATTTGAGCTATGTGTTAACGATGAGCAATCTCAAACGATATTTTAAGTTAGTATTTTTTTTTAAAACATTTCCCCTCTGCATATCATTTAAATTGATTACAGGAATATTTTTTCGTAATTATATCATACTTGCCAACTATGCAAAACTTTTATTTTGGGATTATCATCTACTGCTCCTTATTCTCATATATTTGTCCCTCCCCCCCCCCTTTTTTTGGAGCATTTTAAAGTTATACGTGTATTTTATCAAAAACTTCTATAAATTTTTAATTTTCTAGTTACTTTCACTTTTGTTGAAAAAAAAAAAAATCTTGTGAGTCAATATACAGATTTATTTTAAAATATCAATTAGTAAATTTTCATTCAATTGCTAAACTTTATTTATGCATAAAGATTTTTAACGATTTAAATCATGGATTAAATTATTAAAAACTCGCATATGTCTAAAGCCTGTCAATATTATTAAACTAAAGTCAACCAATATTATGTAAACCTGAAAATACCATATATAGAATCACCCTTATTTTGAGCCTTCAATGTTGATAGATATGTTATTAAATGCATTTGGTTTTAATAATTAAGTTCTTTAGTTTACTTGTGTCCTATTGTTTCTACTAATCTGAAGGATTTTGTTATGTTTGAATATAGTTGTAAATGTTTACAATTTTCAGGTCTAGTTAAGAATGGGCGATAAGCATACCAAATGTAGTGGTCTTTTTCTCGCCAAATCGCATATGAGGAAAACAACACAACCTGTTGGCATCGTTAAAATCTGAAATTATATATTAACAATCTATACCAGGGTGTCTACTGACTTGACAGAAAAAAAATTCATGACCTCAAAAAAATTTTCATGACCTTTTTTATCGACATATCCAACTGTAGATTTTCATAGAAGATAATTTTTTTTAAAGATACAAATGAGTATACTAGGTTTATAATCATGTTTATATATTTACGCTACTAAATAATAGTAATCTGAAAATCGACATGAACACATAATAGAGAATTTTAATGACCCACACCCGACTCAAAACCTAAAATGAAAATTAATAATTCATCTAAAAATCTTGAAATTTAAGTTATAAAGTAAATTTTTATTGCTATAAAACTGGTAAATACTTTAAAATGTAATTACTAATGCACCAAGTTAAAAGTTTTAAAATCTGAAAAATGGATAAACAATAATTTTTAACCATTTAGGTGTGTTGTGTACTTCAAGTGTTACAAAATGTGCTTCAAGTTTAGTAATAAGTACAAAACTATGAATAAACACACACCATAAAATGCAATAAACTCGCAACAATTGCTTTGGGTTGAAAAAAAAACACGACCATTCATCAGGCGAACAAAGTGGGCACGAGTGCTACAAGCAAAGCGACAATGCACCAAATGATGCGTTGCCGAATTATGTTTTTGCCCGTTAATGAAATTATTTTGAAAGATATTCTCAAGTCGACCCGACTCGTAGAAAAAAAAATTCAATCAACTCAATCCGAACTGCAAGAGAAAAAAATTGTTCAACCCGACCAGTAAAATTGGGTTACCTGAACCAATACGTGACTCAAACCGACGGTCAAATTTCATGACCTGTTCTTAATTTTCATGACCTATTGCTGAATTTCATGACTTTCATGACCCATCGTTGACTTTCATGACCTAGTAGACACCCTGTATACTAATATTATAAATGTGAAAGTTTGGATGTTTGTTACTCAATCACGCCACAACGGCTAAACGGATCTGGATGAAATTTGGTACAGAGATAGATAATAGTCTAGAATAGGACATGGGCTACTATCTTTACAGAAATTCCTCCCACATTCTCCCCTGGGGGGGAAAAAGACAAAAACATGTTTGTCCAGGTATCACTCAAGAACGGCTGGGCGGAATTCCAACAGTGCCTCGCAGGAGGGTGGGGGACAAAAAAAAAAAAAGTGCATTTATAAGCATAACTAGGCTCCCAATTGCTTCACAGTAAAGAAATTACACACGGGGAGACTAGACATGAGTACAAATGACACATTATCTGTGATTTATAATTTTTTGATTTTTAATGCAAGGGAGGGGGAAAATCAATTTTTGGCAGGAAATATTGGAAATTCCTGATTTTGAGTAGAACTCTACCAAAGATATTGAAAAAAGGCTATGCGACTTCCTTAGGATATTTCCAATTTTTTTTTTTTTTTTTTGGTGGGAGTGTTACGGGGGGCAAACTCGAGACACCTCTTTTAGTGCTAAATTCATTATGAATAATCTATGGAAATTGCGGTCACGAATTTTGGTGCTTGGATTGTTCATACACCATAATGGACACCTAAAGTAACGAATTTATCAAAATTACCCCCATTTCCCCCCCCCTCAAAGGGGGACAGAAGGAAAAAGCACCTTTGTAAACATATCTCAGCTCCAAATTACTTCACAGTGAAGAAATTGCACAAGGGGAGACTACACATTAGTACAATTAAAACATTATCAGCGATTTAGGAAATTCCGAATTTTAAGAGGAGGTATAGGAAAAATCCGTTTTTGGCGGAAAATTTTGCAAATTCTGGATTTTTGAGTAAAACTCTCCAAAGAATGGAACAAAGATGTAAAAAACAGCCATTCGACTTTTTTAGGATATTTCCAAAACACGTTTTTAATTTTTTGTCGCCTGCCATTTTTTTTTGGTTGGGGGGGGGGGGTATGGTATGTGTTACAAAGCGCAAATTTGAGACACCCTTTTTAGTGCTAAATTTGTCCTGGGAAATTCATGAGAGCTGCGGTCATGAAGTTTGGTGCTTGAATTTTTTATATGTATCTGACAACTAAAGAAACTGGATTTATCGAAATACCCCCACTTCTCCCCTGGAGGGTAGGAAGAAAAAAACGTTTGTAAGCATAACGCGGCCCCAAATTGCTTCACGGTGAAGAAATTGTACATGGTGAGATTAAAATTGAGTATAAATAAAACAAATACCATTTTTTAATTCTTGATTCTTAAAAAAGAAAGGGGAAAAATCGTTTTTTGGGGGGAAATTTCAGAAATTCCGGATTTTTTAGTAGAGCTTTACTAAAGATTTTACAAAGGTATTTCCAAAGACACATTTTCTTTTTTTGTGATTTTCAATTTTTTTTTTTAGGGGGGGGGTTTACAAAGTAGCAAATTCAAGACCCCCCCCCCCCCCCCTTTTAGCGGTAAATTTGTCTTTGGAAATCTATGGGATCTGCGGTAACGAAATTTGGCGCGTAAATTGTTTATATGTATCTGACACTTATTGTAATGGGATTTTACAAAATTCCCCCCCCCCCTTACCCACTTGAGGACGAGGGGGCTATAAACACGTGTAAAAACACATTTTTACATTTGAATTTGCCTTAAATTATCTTAGAATGGCAAACTTTGGTGTGTGGATGTTTATTAGGTATACGCAATATGTACTTTGTCGAGATTTTGCAAAACTTCGAACTTAGCCACTAGGGAAGGGGAAGTAAGAATCAGGAAAGTTGCTGCCGAAAGCAGTGGGAACATGGACTCCTCACGTTGCGAGCGAGAAAAATCTCTACCGAACACAACAGGAACTCAGGTTAATTAATAACGATATGGAATTTTGACAACTCATTTAAATATTGTGTCCAGCGAAGCGCGCAAAGCTTGCTATTTTCTTTATAAATAAATGGCTAAGAGATTTTTGACTCTGTCTGTGTGTTGATGCAATTTGCTACCAGATTTTCATACTTTAGTTAATTTTAAAAAATCTAATAGTCCGATCGATAAGTTAATTAAACCAACGGATTCAGAAAAAATGCCCTTATTTGTAACGAAACTTTGGTTAGATTTTTTTTTAATTAATTAAAACGTGAAAATAATAACCTGGTAAAAGCTTTTAAAATGGACATTTAAATTTTTAATTGTTGCTAAAAAAAAATTATTATTATTTATTTTTTTTTTTTTTCAACATAAAATGAAATATGCTTTCATGCAAAAAAAAAATTTAAATAAATTTGCTCTTGCACATGGAGTAAAAAAATATTACCTGAATTTTAGATTTTTTCCCCTTTTGTTTAAATAGTATGTTTTTGGCACGGATGAATCGCACTTGGCATAAAAGCTAATTCAGCATTAAATTAAAGAGCATTACTTTTTAAATTTTGATGCTAAAATAGATCGGACATTTTTCGCCAAGGACTCCACTTTCATAAAAGCCACTTTAAGCCAAGCGTTTCGAAACTGTAATCTGATAAGCACCCAAATGGAAGCCTACTGGTAAGCTATTGTCACAGGCAATAGGGACAGACACCCGATAAAGAGTGGGTCGCTGCCAAAGGCAGTGGGAAACCAAAGCGGGCTTTAAAGCAATTTCATGTCTTTAAATTTTATTTTTGTTTGTAAAACGATATAGAAAAAGAGTTTTCTTTAAATATAGTGACCAGCGAAGCAAGAAAAGCCTTTGTTGATTTCATTAATTAAAAAATGGTTTCATTAACAAACTTCGATCTATTGGCACACAGGCAGCATCAGGCCGAATTTTGTACATATCGAGTTTGATTTTGAAATTTTTCCCACATTCGGAAATCGGTACGTTCCCGAACCGGTGCTTTGCTAGTAGTCGATAAAGATTTATAGCATTTTCTTTCTAATTGGATGTTATAGTTTCATAATTTTTAGTAAAATTATTAAAAATTGTATTGAAGATGATTTTTCTTGTTTTCTATGTTTGTTTCTGATCAAACTGCTTTTTTTCCAACATGTTTTGTTGATTATTTAGATCACTGAAAAGCTTGCTATCTTATGCTGCCAATGGGCTATTATAACTGCGGTACAATGTTAACAATTTAAAAAAAAAAAAAACACCAAGTGGACCAACAGACTAATTTTCCCTTATAAATGTGAATTGCACTATTAGATTGCATGCTTGCAACATTATAAAAGAAGTGAAAGATTCATCATATTTCCGAAGACACTTTAGGCTTAGGAAATAGAAGCTCTTGTGAAAATATTAGTTTTTTTTTTTCAATTGTATTTACAGTTGAACACATTTCTTTAGTTTTTATTAGTACTTTATACTGGAAGTGCTTAAGCAAATGAACGAAAAGTCACATTTTTTGGTTCATATTGGTATTTATATACGTTTATTTACATTAAAGTAAACTTGTTAATTGCAGTTGTATTAGCCAAACTTCACAATACATTTCAGATTTTATAGATTCTGTTGTTTTAAAAAATGCGAGTTGGATCTTTTTTTTACAGTTTAAAGTAGTATTTATTATTTTTTTTTTATGGATGATCAAGTTTTCATTGGTATTTGGTGTTTTAAGATTAAAGGCAACTGAGTACTCGAGAATCCCAGGCCTGATCAATTTTACATTATATAACTACATTTAAAGTTTAAATTGCAAAATTTTATAATGTGATAAACATGCTAAGAAAAAGATATGATATCTGTTGTCCTTAGTGAAAAAGAAGAGATCCCAAATTTATTTAACAAACATACTTGATTCCTCTGAAAAATCCTGATTATTTTGATAAGGTATATTAAGGGAACAATCAGTAATATGAAACAATATTTTGTCCAATATATACCATGAAAATATACACATGTCATGTATGTTTTCGATTCCCAAGGACAACATATCAAATCTATGCTTATGCTAAAAACAAAGTATAAATGCATAAAGCATAAATCACTACATTCTCTGAGACTTTTAAATTTTTCTTTTATTTTTGGTTTTATTCAATGATTGAAAAATTTTCTCCACACACACAAATTTTTAAATGTTAATTTACAATTAATAGTCACTCCATTACATACACAGCATCACTTCATAAGAATGTAATATTTCTTAATCAGGATACCATTTATTATATTTCATAAACCAAAGTACTTACTTACTTAAAACAATGAATTTTAAATACATTATAAAATAGATAACATTCTAAAAAATTGAACACAATTTTATTTTTTGAATAAGACGCAATAAAACATATACGTGATGAAAAGTATCCGGTTTTAATTCAATCTTTTCAATGTAAACTTGATCATCCATAAAATTTAGTAGTACTTTAAATTTCAACATAAACATTAGCATGTACATTTTATAGGAATTTACATTTTTTTTCAAACGATAGTAATACATAAAACCAAATTAACATGCGAAGCATGAATCTGTTAAATCTGATATGCATTACGATGTCACACTAGTACAACTGCACAATTAATAAGTGCTATTTAATCTAATGCAAAATACAAAAAAGAAACCTGTATAAATAATACCAACATAAACCGAAAAATGTGATTTAACCGCTCAAATACTTCTCAGTATAAAATAATTTAAACTAAAGAAAAGAATTCGTCTGAAAATACGATTTAAAAAACATACCATGCTTCTAACAACAGCTTCTGTTTCACGATTTAGTATGAAATATCTCCTGAAATTTGTTTAATCATCCATTTCTTTTATAATTTTCATATGATATCTTATTCTTGGAAGATAATTCCTTTTATTTAAGCTATTTATTATTTGTGACTCTTCTTTTTGGTATCTTTTAAAATATACACAAAATATTGACGATATCCGCCATGTTTGTTATTGTTTGGTTGATTGAGTGAACTCCCCAAAGGCGTTCAGCAAATCTTCTCCCCACACAACTTCCCGGGTGAAATTCGTGACGTCATTTTTGAGGAGCCCGGGGAGAATGGGGAGCAACGCTGAACTTACCCTTTGTGTCATAGCATATGACTTCAACCTATCAGTTGATACAAAAATAGAATCTTCTACATCAGACATGACTTTCAATTCAAAAAACCTTCGAAGTTCATGTATATGCACCATATCTTCTAATGCACTAGGCAGGGGCTTTTCTTATATTTCCTTATCCTTATTTTGAAAGACTATTAAAATAAATAATGCATTTTAGCTGAGAAAAATCTTGGGAAAAAAATTTACTATAATATTTTAAAGTTAATCGTATGAAAAATTCGAATTATCCAAAATAAAATTCGAATTATCCACGATTTTTTATCATTATTTAAATACAAAATTCAAGGGACCGAGTAAAAAACTCGAATTATCCAGATTTTCGAATTAAACAAGTTCGAATTATCCAAGTTTCACTGTAGTAATAAGACATAGATTGATCAGCGGAGACAAAAAAAGGGATGCCTTTTTTTTCTCGGGGAAAGACGGCCATTTTCCTCTCTTTTGGATGTCTTTCCCCGAGTGAATATACACTGGAATACACACAGATAATTTAGCAAATAAAATTTATGAATAATTTATGTACTAAAGATGAATGAAAAAACTCCAGATACTCATTTTTCTTTCTCTCTTTTCTTCTTTTTATTTTTTTTATTTTTTTTTTCTTTGTATAGAATAACGACATTTAAAGAAATTTTTCGTTTCCGTTTTACTATTTCTGTCTGGTTAGTAGTTTTTTTTTGGTCGAAAAAACTATTGGACTTATCCTCATCTTTTGAGATATTCGAGTTAACCCTTTAACTGCCAATCGCAATACAGTTGATAACAAAAGTGTCCGAACACTAGCAAAAATTCCTATGTAAAAAAAATACATTTCATACGGTTTTGGTTAATAAATCCTTATCGAATCGTGTTCTTAGACTGACAAATCTTCAGGAAAATTTGCGTTAACCTTTTAACGGCCAGTTACAACATGTAGCAGAAATTGGGTTTACTCGGAAATGGAGCGCGGACAGGTGGGCAAGCAGACAGGCAGAAAAACTAATTAATGTCATAATATTTTCTTAAACTATGTTCGAAACTGTAAGAAATGCTTAACACAACTAAAAATGCAATTCTAGCAATTTTGAATTATAGCCCCTAATATGAACGAGATTCGACTAAACATGCATTCTGCTGGACCTTGACCTAAACTGGTGCTGATTAGATTTGGGAACCAATCGCTCAACAGGTGGTGCTGGCCATCCTATTTTTTTTTCTAAGTACTTAACATGGCAGTATAGGACAAAATTTCATATAAATGTACATAATGTGAGTTATTTTTAAAGCATGAATGTAAAATTTATATGAATTATTGATAATAGTAGTAATAAACTTGAAAAAAAAATGTGTGCATGTAGGAGCACTGCTTTCCTCCTGGGAGGGAAGTGCCCTTCCCCCGGGACCTGTGTAAATTTCTAATGTGGATATTTTAGAAAGAACTCGTCAATATTTCTAAAACGAATGGTTGAACCATAGATCTGTATTAATTTAAAACAAGGCCACCGATTTCTTTTATTTTTAATGTTAAATATATATATATATATATACAGTCGAACCTCGTTAACGTGAATTACTTTTAGCATGAACTGTTACCACAATCCCCGTCAAAATGAAGATTACTTTAGTTATATGACGATCAGTTACTGATAGCATGAACTACTTATAACATTAACAGATTTTTTATCCTCCTTGAAATTCCCGTGAACGAGGTTCGACTGTATATCTTTTCATGTCTGCACAAAAATGATTTTTTTCAGCATTTATTATTATACTTTAAGAAAAAAATCGTCTGCATTCAGCATGGAAAATATCTTTAATAAATTATAACTTAATAAATAATTTGTAATGCATAAATTTGTATAGGATTATATATAGAAGAAAGTCTTGTGGTAATACTAGTTATAATATATTAAAACAAGCGGATTTTACCTCTGCCGCTGCTAACTACATTTAAAAGAATTTTGAAAATTCGATATTACTTACTAAAATAAAAACTTAAAAAATATTAATATTAAAAAAAAAGTATTCCATTAAAAATCAAAACAGTATTTAAAGCGTAATAATAACAAAGCAATTGATTATAAAAAATCATATTTTTCATAAATTAGTTAAATTTAACTTACTTATGAAAACTTATTCCACTTCCTTTCATAAATGTATTTGTACAATTAAAGCCGCGCAGTATTTCGGCATTTTCAATATGTATCAACATTTTATTTAATTATTATTCCCGAGTTTTATACTCTCTCATGGCTGATGCAAAAAAACTTTTTCGGCATCAAAAATCTTTGCACGTTAACCACGGATTAAAAGAGAAGGATGTATTACTAATGTTCGGGAAAGGTAGTAATTTTCATCTCACAGATAGAGCGCGACCAAATCTCGAAAATACACCAATCAGCACGTTTTTACATTTCTGGCTGTTCGTTCGTTGGATGACTAAAGCTGAAGGGGCGGGCTTTCCCTTCCGCTAAGTTTCAAAGATACTACACCAGGTGGCGATCGGATCGCTTACTCTGCTCGGCTGAATTAATGCCGAAAATAAAGCTCCGTTCCCCATGCTGACCGCCCTATCTGGTTTATCATCTTGTATCCTAATCCGTGACGTTAACATAGGGATGATAGATCTATATATATTACTATATCTATGACCATACCCTGAACCCTGAAGACCGATCGTGGATCAACTGACTCAGGTCTCAGTTGGATCGGTCGAAGTGATCCAGAGGCTGGATTCACCCCCAGCGTTCTTTACCGGAGCGTAAACAACTCAACCGAAATGAAAAACTGCGATTTTCCCACTTTCCCCATAATACACGCAAACTCGCAAACTGTTAAAATTAATTAGGTTTAAGAAGAAAATAAATTATTAAAATGGTAAGTGTTATTTGTGTTTTATTCAGAAATAGTACTTTCCTAATGTTAAAAATTGTGTTTTACATCTATATGAAGTATAATTTTCACAGTTTTTATACGTTTTGTAAGGATGATTGTAGATTATTGCCGATGTTGATGTTTGTGCTGTTTCATATTTTGCACTCTATTGTCAATATACTTTTATTTTTTTTAGCATAAGTAATTGTAATCTTATTACACCCCATCAATTCCGCTATATAATTGTGAAGATTTAAGTATTTTTGTTTCAGAACGGTTAATAAACACTTGATTCAATTATTACACTAACGCAAGTTTCGTTTTATTCATTTTTATTATATTTTCTGAAAACTTTAATTGAAACTCTCCGCTTTTTAATTTATATTCTATTGCAGTAATATAAAAAATTCTGTATTTAACATATTCTATTTGTACTTCCTCTTTTCCTAATGTAAATAATTTTATTATTATGCTTAAATAACTACTTATGATGTAACTCACTCAATGATACAAAGGTTGATAGTGTGTGTCTTGTGATAATCTGCAGAAAATTATTTTGCAGTTTCTGTAAAAAAGTAATGCGAATGGATTTCGTTCGAAGTGGCTAATACATGGTTCATACTCATCAGGGAATTTGTTAAAAAAACTCGGGGAAAATAAAAATTTTCATTAAAAGTCAGGGAAAATCTGTTATAAAACCTGGAAAAACAAATGTTTTTTTTTTTTTTGCTCTCAAGTTATGTTTTTCTTGTTTAGCTTCGTATCAAAATTTAAATGATTAAGTATTGTGAAAATACGCATGTAAATAATGATTTCAACCTGAATTTCTGTCGAGTCATTCCATTTTAAATCAACAAATGGGGTGTGCAACACCATTTTTGATTTTGATGACAATTTGCACATGCTTTCCCCATACCTTTTAGACCACAAAAATATATTTTTTTTATTTAAAAAAAATTTACCCTTCGATATGTAGGCTATTTTTGTCGTTGCCAACAGCGAAAATTGGATATTTTGATGCTTTGCGTTATGAACTATAACTTTTTTTCTATAAAAGCTATCAAGCTCAACTATAGCTCATTGGAAAGCTAAAAAAAAGATCTTTTTCCATATGGTATCAATAAATTTGAGATTTAAAAACAAAGGTTATTTTTTCAAGGTCAAAGTTTGTGATGCAAAATTAATTTTTTGGCACTTTTGAAAATTCAAAAACCTATGAAGGGCTTGGAATAACAAGCCCTCTTTTTTTTCTTATATACATATATAAGGTTGCTTATTGTATTAAAAAGTTTGGCTTGTTACTCTGCCCCCTTCACAAGATACGACCCCCCAAAGTTGCAAATTTTCTAAAAAATCCAATTTTCAATGCTAAAAAAATGCATGTGGGGGGCAAGGTAGATTTTTTTTTACTTGTGTGATTTTAAGTACTTCTTACCATCTTTCAAACAAAAAAAAAGTTACTTTGTTATTCAAAGGCGTTTGGCAGCTACAAGGGTCTAAATTTTCAAATAATTATACTGAAACAAAGCAATTATTTTCATACTTCTTAATCTTAGGTGTTAGTGAAAAGTTATTTTTTACTTAATTGTTAGTTTTAAATGGTGAAAACAACTAAAAAGACTAAGAAGAGTTGTCAAAGAACACATTTAAACTTTGATAAGCTAATTTAAGGTTTCTAACATCTTGGTATATAGAAATTAACTTACCTCTCAAAACATGCAAAACTTTTTTGTTCAGTGGTTTATCGTCTCATAGAGAAGAGTTGACAAATGTTCACTCATCACAGGTGTGATATTATGACCTCTTCCCTGTGCTGACCATAGTTCTGACGCAGTCAGGATTTTCAAAATATCTTGAAACCGAACCCAAGTTTGGTTATCATGACTTGATTTTTTAAACGATGTTCCAGGTCCTTTAGGATGAAAAAAGTGGATCCTGTATTCTTCTTCGACATCAAATACCTTTATTTCCACCACTTCTCCTAGCCACCAGTCACCATCATATACGCAACAAACATAATCGGACAACTTTGGTCGGGTTGTTGGTGTGGATAATCTAAGGTTGATAGGTTCGTCTTTGATGACATGAAAGGTTGTAAAATCTAAAGAAAATGATGTACGTCTGGCATGAATGATATTTCTGTTGAGTGGAATGTAGCTGTGGAAAGACAGAGTTTAGGGTAATGATAGTGCTGTTTTATATCTTTCCTCAAGAACTTTTCCTACTGCATTAACATCATCACAGGAAACATAGAAAAACGTTACACTATTAATATGTTCAGTGCAGTATTCAAAGACATCTAATGGATTCAAGATTTGATTACTGACCGGTCGTTGCAAACTAGCCTTTCGCACTAGCCTCTTCACTGTTCCTCCAATCCCATCGCAAGGGCCTTTCCCGTGGGATGTAGCAAAAAAATGCCACTCTGCTTTTATCCCAAAGTCTTGTTCATGATGGCTCAAGTTAATGAAGTTTTTCCTGTTTTTGTACTGTGCGGCAGATCCATCTGAAAAATAGAATAATTTTGAAATTAAAGCATGATCTGCCTTCAGTTTTTTAACAAGGATCATTTGAAAGGCGTAGAATGTAGTTGTGTTGTGGTCAAGGCAGTCGCTTACAAAGCAAAAACTTTGAGTTTGAATTTCTCCATCTTTTTCCCAGTAGACAACAAAAGGATGAAGCGTACATTGCACACCTGACCAGTGATAGGTCTGCACCTCGTCTTGAACAACACAAGAGAAATTCTCTGAAAAATCTCCAAGTATCAAAAATTCCCCCTTATCCAGATCTTCTTTCTTTGATTTTAGAAATGCTGCTTGTTTACTGGCAATGAAATGGTGGCTCTTTAGATGCTCAAGTTTTTCACAACACTTAACCAAGAATTCCTGTAAAGGTAGCACACATGATGTCAGTTCACATCTGTCTGTGGACATCCACTGCTTATATGAAACTTGCAAATCCTCAAATTCATCATTTTCCAAGTCAATTTGGGTGCTGTTACTTGGAGAAATCAGTGATAAAATGGCATCCACACCTGGACATGCAGTACATTCCGAAAACATACAATTCTCATTTTCAGTATCACAGACCATAATCTGCAGCAGATCTTTGTAGCTATGATCACTTTTAATCGCTGATAGCATAAGTTTTACATTTTGATGGTACAAACAAACGCACACTGAATGTGTACCAGATGCTCCAGCTAACACACAAAATTTTGGTCTAAGATCGGCAAATTTAGATAACCCTACTTTCAAATCAGGATAATTTTCTTTAAAATGTATGTTCCTTCAAGTCACATAAAATGAGCCTTTTTTGAAGGTTTGACTTTTCCCCATTCATTCCTCTCACAGAAATACAGTCCTTTTTTCCAGGCATCATGCGACTACAGGCATCTCTCTGATAAAAATCCTCTATAGCTTTTATTGTACTAGAACCAAGAATATTGCTTGGCTTCTTAGGTTCCAGTTTTGGTAAAACTCCTTGTGTTTTAACTAAATCTTTAGTTTTTCGAATTAAATACTGGCTGACTCCAAATTCTGCTTGAATTTTTGCATAGCTCCAAGTTACAGGCAACAAACTTAAAATGTTTACTTTATCCTGCAGACACTCAGCAGTTTTCATTCTCTCTTTAAGGTCTTCTATTAATTTTTCATAATTATCACATATGTGCTTTTGGCAAGAACTATTGTTTTCTTCATGTGAAACAACTGAAAGGTCAAATGATTTATTTAGTTTATTTGTGACACATTCTGTTATCGCTGAAACTTTTCTTTTTAATGTAGATGATTTACGATCGCGCGATAATTTGGCAACTTTCACAGGTGATACTCCAAGGGCACTACATGCTACATTTACAGACTCGACTAAATCACATTCAGGTATGTACATTTCTTCATTATTATCTTTATAGGTTTCAACTCTCTGATTTTGAATTTTATTTAAACATTTAGAGCACAGAGATTTTCCAGGAATAAGATTCAAATTTGTGTTTTTCAAATACAAATCTTTGCTTATGATTCTCAGCGATTTTGTAATCACCTTATTATGTTCCGAAAATGGGTCACAGCAGGAAGTTCCATAAAGGTGAGAAAATTTATCTAAAAACTTTTTTGCATGGTAAGTACAAACAGTTTCAATTGTTTTACATCCAGTTCTCAATTGCAGTAAAGTTTTATCATCATCATTATACTTAGAAATACTCTCTACAGTTGACTGCCTACTATAACTTAAAATGTTACAATTATCTTTCATAAAAATTCCTATGGAGCATTTAGAGTTATCCATAATTCATTTACTCTTTATATGCAGAAAAACAAACTTATATTTAAGAATTCTAAAAAATAATTTCTTTTTTTACCTTCAACAAGGACAGTTATTCACCAAAATATTCTGTAAATATGTATATTTCTTGACCTTGAAATGAAAAAACCTACATGAAAGACAAAAATTTACAAGATTTTACAGCAAGAACACTTCCCAGCAACCTACTCCTTTCAGAGTTAAAGAAACAACTAAGTTATAAAGCAGTTCCATGTGACATCATTGGCAGGCAGATCATTTGTCTTACCCTATATTATTGGTCAAATTGTATCCAATAATATTCAAGCAGCCTTGTCATTGGCACAGTTCCTACCACAGGTAGGTACTGTTTGCCTAAAGGGAACTGTTCTATACATGTGGGAGCAAGGCTGGACAAGTTGAAATCTGTCTAGTGATGGGTAAGACACGAAAAAATTTTGTCATGACATTGAGGCACTTCAAAATATTTTGAAGTGGGACAATGTCATGCTTCAAATGACATGAGGTGTTGCAAGAGAGAGAGCAAGGTGAATGAATGAGGTGAAGTATTTTGTCATCTGTTGTAGTGAGTTCTGAGTAGGTTGTTTGTCATGTCCCACGTGAATTGAAAGAGTTGTTTTGTCATGAAAATTAATTAGTGTGAAGAGGTGAGAGGTTCAAAAAAGTGAATGAAGATGCATGAATGAAATGAAGTACTATATCATATGTTGTAGTGAGTTGTGATGTAGGTTGTTTTTCATGTCCCACGTGAATTGAAAGAGTGATTTTGTCATGAAGATTAGTGTTAAAATTGAGGTTTACATTCGGTAACTACAACTACAAAAGTGTGAACGAAGATGCATGAATGAAATTAAGTATTTTGTCATATGCTGTAGTCAGTTGTGAGATAGGGAGTTTTTCATGACACGAGTGTTTTGAAGGAATTGTTTTGCCGTGAAGTTTAGTGTTAAGAGATGAGGGGCTTACATATGGTACCTACAATTCCAAAAGAGTGAAGGAAGACGTATGTATGAAATGAAATACTGTGTCATCTGTTATGTCTTGCTATCAGTTAGGTAGTTTTTCATGTCACAAGCACAAGTGAATTGAATTGAATGAATTGACTTGTCATGAAGATTACTGTTAAAATGATTGGAAAAAAAAGTTAAGGAATCACTGAGAAATTATCTTATTTCCTTAAAAGAAGTAATAGTCACAAAAATTTAAATACTTTTAACAAATAAAGCTGACTTTTCGAAAATATTGAGATTGTTAAAGACATATTTAGTTTTAACAAGAAGGTGTTAAAATGATTGTTTTAAGTAATTTCTCAGGCACTTCACTCTTTACTTGCTTATAAAAATTCACGAATGTTTTCGGAAGAAAGTATTGGATTCGTAAAAATTTTCTACTAATGGTTTTTGATGGATTTACATGTTTTGAGGGTCCAGAACAAGATTTGACCCTTTTTATTTTCTTCTTTATTCAATAGAAGAAAATATTGGATTCGTAAAAATTTCCGACTTCTGGTTTTCGACAGATTTTCACGTTTTGAGAAGTCTAGAACACAATTTTACAATTTTTTGCGAATGTCTGTCTGTCTGTGTGTGCGTGTGAGAGACAAAAATTTTGTGACAAATGTATCTCCTGGACTACTGTTCAGAATTGTTTATAAATTTATATGTAGATGCACCTTGGCCTAAATTAGTGCCTATCGACTTTTGGTACCAAACGCTCAGCAGGTGGCGCTGCTATACAGCGATTTCCACAATTTAATGGGAGGCTATATCTCAGGCTCTATATCGCACAATCAAACAAAACTTTATATATATAAGAAGGTCATTATGAAACATGCTGATAAAATTTGAATGCTTATCGGGCAAAAGGTGGCACGGCTACTCAGCGATTTTTGCAATTTAAAGATGAGCTATATCTTACAAACTACTTCACAGAATTGCATATACATTTTTATGTAGATGCACCTTGATATAAATCAGCAATTAATAATTTTTGGTGTGAAGCACTTAACATGCGGCGCTGCTGCACAGCGATTTCTACAATTTTAGGGGAGGCTATATCTCAGGTTCTATTGTACAAATAAATGCGCATTTATCAATTTCTAGACTTCAAACTAACAAATGCCGAGCATATAATTAAGAGCCCTTGAAAGTGACTATTTTAATCAGAACGAAAGAATGATCGAAATCATACTGCAACAATAAACTTCAAAAAATGAGGGCTAGAACCCCTTAGAAAGACCCCCGCGGAGGTCACTTTCTTTCAGTCCTAGGACCCTAGTGCTGTCAATCGGCCTTAATCCCGACAACCCAACAACCAACCTCAACATTTTGTTTGATAAATTTAAAATGCTTAAAATATAATAATTATATTCTTAAACACACCATGAGTAAACAATATTCGTAATCATATAAAAATACGTAAAATACAATGATAACATTCTCAAGCACAGCAGGAATAAACACTACTTGTAATTATATAAAAGTACATAAAATACAGCGAGGAAATTCTTAAATACACCAGGAATAAAAAATATTCGTAATTATAGAAAAATACATAAAAATAGTGATAAAATTGTTTAATACACTATTAATAAATAATATTCGTAAAGTATTTTAAAAGAAATCGATCTTTTTCTCCGAACCTTGGACATAAAATTTATGCTACCAATACGAGTGTTGGTGTTAGGGTTAAGGCCAACTAACTGTGCTATAGTCCTAAGCCTCAAGAGAAGTGCCCTCTGTGAGGTTTTTCTAAAGGGTCCTAGTAAGCATTTGCGCAAGTTTCAGAGAAAACCACGGAAAACTTTGAACGGCCAGGCCAACCATCTGGGATCAAACCCGGCACCTTACGTTTACCAGCTTTTTGAGATCAGAAATTCTTAGGCCACTAGGCCTGCAGTACAAATACGAACGCAAGCCTAAAACAATTTTATTAGTCTAGCTTCTTTTTTAAACTAATATTTAATTCCATCTTGGTAGCATTACGAATAATTTTTATTCTTGGTGTACTTGTTTTCTCTTTTCCTGTATTGTAGTCTGTGATTCACCATAATAGTCTTTGCCATTTATGAAAATCGAATTTATAAAACAAAATTAGGAGTAGCAGTGAGGTCACTGGAATAATACGGCCACTTCAATTTTAAAGTAATATTGTGATTATGGTTAAGTTAAAATTGGGGGGAAAGGTAGAATCTCGGAATTATTTGTGTTAAATCTTCTTTTTAAGCTTTATAAACAATATTTGTTTTTATTTTTCGTTTTACTTAAAATGGTGAAATTTCACAAACTATATTTAATTAATTATTGATTTATTTGAGGTAATAGGACAAATGAACGTCATATCGCCACATTTACATTTTACTTAATAAATCGATTTATTAAGTTTTATTTTCCTGAAATAAAAATATTAAAAAGCCGGGGGGGGGGGGAGAAATATTATTTATATACCTTTTATTGGTTATAAGTTCATGACTTATTCAAAAAAGTTCGTTCTTATTTAAAAATGCAAAGGGAAAAAAGAACCAACCATATAAATAAAATGCGAATATAAATAAAAGAATTTTTAAAGAAGTTGAATTAAATATCTAAGAAACCTTTATAAAAATTATATTAACTTAAACTTAGGTAATAGAGTAGCATCAGGCGTATCAAATATTAATAAAATAAAATAAAAATAAAAAATGTAGTAATAACAATATGGCGTAACTTTTGTGAAAATAGCTATTTTACTCTGCATCGATGTTTCTGGAAATTTTTGCTCTTCGTCTTCATGCACAAACCATGAATGATTGGGATTCCCATAGCGCGGGGAAGGAAATTATCTTCTCCTGAACAACCCCCTCCTTAAAGAGAGTTTCAGCCTTTGCTTGTTTTTCTATTTATCTTTTTTTTTTTTTTTTTTTTTTTTTTTTTCCAGTCGATTTTTGTCCATTTTCAACAACCTTACATTTACAACAACCTCACTTTAAAGGTATGATTTTGGTAAAAAATAAATAAGAAACAGAGGAAATAATTTCTTGTTTAATAGGGAGTCAGTATTAAAAATTCTGTGTGTGTGTGTGGGGGGGGGGGGGAGCTGAGCCCCTACAGAAAATTTTCTGATTGTTGGCGCGCCACTGCTTCCATTACTTACGATAGTTTTGTAGCGAAAGTAATAGGAATATCAATAATTTCGATTTTTGGTGTTTCACGTTTTCAGATCTCTTGAACTTCATTTGATCATTTTTAAAAAATGCTCATCAGCCTGTGATAAAAGTTTTGTGTGAGCTCTAGCTCAAAATCTGATACACAGAATTTTTTTTATGAATTTTCAAGGTGGCCACAATTAAACTTATAATTCTCATACTATTATGTAGTGCAATTCCATTGCGAGAATGGCACAAACTTTGTAGAAAGATTAAATAAGACAGAAAACGAAGGATTCCAAAAAAAAAAAAAAGAATTTAATTTACCACTGTGGCAATATGTGATACTGTTTTTCTAAGCTTTCGTCTTTTTTTTTATAATTTAAAATTGATGACTGTGCAATTTATAAAGTATTGCTTTTGTCTCTAATTCTTATTTTGAAATTGGAGACGTTGCGCTAATTTGTCATAAATTGTGCATTTTTTAAAACTCTCTTTACTATTACACAGCACCATATATTCTCCTAGTGGTGACATTTGGAACTTTTTCATTTTCCGCGGAATCTTTGACCCCCGTCTTTATTAAACTTCGCATAAAATTTACCACCATTCTCGCAATTAGATTGTGCTACATTACATTATGAGGACGTTTCAGTATCTGAAACAGCCTGTTCACTCACCGTATTATAATATTTGGAAATTCTTATTCGTAAGAAAAGATTCGTAGCAAAGTCCTGTTCGGTGGTGCCGTATTCCCGTTTTAAAACGCACAATAGCTTGATCGCTCATAGTGCAACTAGGTCTTAAAGATTTAACTGTAGCAAAACTAAAAGCGGTATCTTGTGACAAAGATTTGCAACATGAACTCTTCAATTTTAATTTAAATAGTTTTTTTTTTTTTCTAAATGATATATTACTTATGAAATAATGTTAATTAAAAGCTGAAATATAAAAGTAATATAAACATTGTTATAAAAGTGCCAACCAGCGGCCGAGCGGTTCTGCGCTCAAAGCTGGTAGACGTAAGGTGCCGGGTTCGATCCCAGGTAGCGCTCGTCGGCCTAGCTGCTCGGAGTTTCCATTGGTTTTCTCCGAAACTTGCGTAATACGAGTTAGGACCCCTTAGAAAGACCCCTACGGAGGGCACTCCCCCTCAGGCCTAGGACCTACAGCAGTCAATCGGCCTTACTCCGAAAATCCATTGTTATAAAAATATTTGTGTCTTACTTTTCAATGTTTTTCTCTTGCGTAACTGTGGAATAAATAGTGTTAAAAATCTTTTATACGGAATGTGAGCGGATAATCAGAATTTAAAAGTTTGCAAAATAAAAAATAACACATGTGTTCAGGGTTTTCTGTGCTTTTCTCTTAAACTCCTGTACTGAATTTAACGGCTTACACCGGTTTAAAAGTTCGCAATAAAATTACATTAAAATAAATTTCGAAAGATGTATTATATATAAGTAATTTAATCGTAATTAAAATTGGAGATATTGAAATAAAGGTATTCTGGGTTTTCCGTGGTTTTCTCTGAATCTCCTATACGGGATTTAATTGCTATGCAATTCAAAGTGTCACCAATCTTTAGATTGCACTAATAAGTAAGTATAATTTTATCATATAATTCGCACACTCTTTTCCTTAATTGTAATAATATGCTAAACCGTTTCTTTCTTTGTAGTATAGTTTTTCAATTTGTTGATGATTGATTCTATCAACTAATTTGTTGTTTGCTTCATTGTATTAACGTGATTCTTTAGATATCGAAAAATAAATAAACAATATTATGTTAATTTTCTTAATTGCAGTAATAATTTAAACTATTTGATTCTTTATATTGTAGTTTTTTAATAGATTAATGACTAATTCTGTCAACTAATGTGTTGATTGTTCGATTGTATTAACTTGTTTCTTTAGATTAAAAAAAATAATAATAATAAATAAAATAAAATAAAATAAACAGCATTTAATTTAATCGTACAGAAATGTTGCTATAGTTTCATCAAAGATCTTATTTTCACTGTAACGAGTGCCTAGTAGGTAATATAATAATTATATTATTGAACAAATTTTTAGAGAACTAATTATTACATAAATATTACAAGTATACAATCATGTTAAAACTAGTGTATAATGAAAATTATATTAAAAGTGATTATTGTAAATATAAAAAAAACTTCACTGCATAACGTAATAAAATTTCTTTCGTATTACATTTACTGTTAAAAAAATCCACTATTTTAAATATTCACAGTGTAAAATAATAATAATAATAATAATAATAATTTTCGCATATAACGTTTTAAATGTTAAATATTAATCTTTATGCCTTTCTTCTTCACAAATTAAGCTTATGGCTAAACATAATTGCTATGAAAGAAAATAATGTCATCCAGTGTCTGCATTCAAAAGATTATGTTCAGAAAAAAGCAAATTTTCATGATTATTATTTACATAGAAGAGAAAACACACGATGCAAGACTCTAATCACCTCCTCCCGCCCCCCAGTGAAGTATAGTCAAAGATCTTTCAATATCTATTAGAAGTTCTTTGGTATAATGCCAAGCCATTTGCCGTCAATGCCTTTATTTTATTCGCTTCCTGTCCCTAAGGCATTTTTTTCTTTTATAGTCAGCCCCACAACCACCCACAGACAGGTGACGACCTTGAATTACAAACACAACTACAAATTTCGCTTCTTACGATCCGAACATGGCAAACTTACAACATATCCCTCACACATTAACCTCCCAGTGTCACCATTACAAACATAACACTTCATTCAGTCATGTCATTCCATTGAGGCTTCCTCTGATTTGTGTTTTTATTCTGAGTAACTGAATCTCACCCCGTTGAATGAATGGTTTCGTTGAAAGAATGGGACAAAATTTTTGTCAAATCCAGTTCAGATAGATTGAGGTCCTGTATGAGTGAATGAATGAACATGACAAAACGTTTGAAGCGTTGAATGTGTGTCTTTGAATGGGACAAAATTTTTGAGGTACTTCGGTTTGATTGAGGTACTGAATGAGACGGTGAATGAATGAAGCAAAACATTTGAGACATTGAGTGAGTGGTTGAATGGGACATGACTTTTGAAGTAATACAAAAAATAATTATGAGGTGTCATGACAAACCGCTGTGATGAGGTGTGACAATGTCATGCTTCATGTATGAGTTACCCATCACTAAATCTGTCTATTCTTGCTTTTAACTGGCAAGTAGATTACTATAAATGAGGAAAAGTAGGAATATGATATATTCTTATTTGTGAGGTCAATCTAAGTCCATCAAATAAAAAAAAAAATAATAATAAATGACATGTTTCCAAAAAAAAGTACATGAAAAAATTGGATGGTTTTAGTGTGATTATTTGAAAATTCAGACCCTTATAGCTGCCAAACGCCTTTGAATAACAAAGTAATTTTTTTTTTGTTTGAAAGATGGTATGAAGTACTTAAAATCACACAAGTAAAAAAAAATTTACCTTGCCCCCCACATGCATTTTTTTAGCATTGAAAATTGGATTTTTTAGAAAATTTGCAACTTTGGGGGGTCGTATCTTGTGAAGGGGGCAGAGTAACAAGCCAAACTTTTTAATACAATAAGCAACCTTATATATGTATATAAGAAAAAAAAGAGGGCTTGTTATTCCAAGCCCTTCATAGGTTTTTTAATTTTCAAAAGTGGCAAAAAATTAATTTTGCATCGCAAACTTTGACCTTGAAAAAATAACCTTTGTTTTTAAATCTCAAATTTATTGATACCATATGGAAAAAGATCTCTTTTTTAGCTTTCCAATGAGCTATAGTTGAATTTGATAGCTTTGATAGGAAAAAAGTTATAGTTCATAAAGCAAAGCATCAAAATATCTAATTTTTGCTGTTGGCAACGACAAAAATAGCCTTCATATCAAAGGGTAATTTTTTTTTAAATAAAAAAAATATTTTTTTGTGGTCAAAAAGGTATGGGGAAAGCACATGCAAATTGTCATCAAAATCAAAAATTGTCATGCAACAACTTTTTTGAAAATTTGTTGATTTAAAATGGAATTACCCTGTCATGATCGGCAGTAATATGACATTATACAGTGGAAGTAGCTGTATTTTGTGCTGTCTAGAGAAGCGTTTCTTGTAATATGTTGCTAATATTTTCTTGAAAATTGTCTGGGAACTCAGGGAATTTTTTTCCCATATTTGAGTATGAACCCTGTATTAGGACCGTCGGTGCGATTAGTGTACAGGCTATATTCGGACCATCTTTTCAAAGGAGAATAAGATAGGGAACAGCTTTACTATACGGCACCCATTGCTTATTGCCGTTGCCGATGTTTTGATCCTGTGGTATGATGGTGTTTTGATTTGGTTTGTAAGTCGGTACTGCGAATCGTTTCACAACGTCGTGAATCAAATCAAAATGTCATGAAACAATACTTTTCATTATTATGAAACATTTTTTTTATGTTTCACTATGTTTTCTGCTGTTTGCTCGCTTCGCGAGCAATAAAACCAAAAAAAGCATCACTGGACGCGTTTAATTCGTGGAGCATGAATCAGTAAAAGCGTGAAATTTCATGGAGCAGCGGTCACTATGTTTTCTGCTGTTTGCTCGCTTCGCGAGCATTAAAACCAAAAAGAAACATCACTGGACGCCCCTAATTCGTGGAGCATGAATCAGTAAAAGCATGAAAATTCATGGAGCAGCGGTCACTATGTTTTCTGCCGTTTGCTTGCTTCGCGAGCATTAAAACCAAATAAAAAACATCACTGGACGGCCCTAATTCGTGGAGCATGAATCAGTAAAAGCATGAAAATTCATGGAGCCGCGGTCACTATGTTTTCTGCTGTTTGTTCGCTTCGCGAGCATTAAAACCAAAAGAAAACATCACTGGATACCCCTAATTAGCGATGCATGAATCAGTAAATGTTATGTTTTGTTACATTTCGATACAACAGAAAAAAGTATCAATACTCTTATTCGAGTTTCGAATCACCATCATATCACGCGATCAAAACATCGGCAACGGCAATAAGCAATGGGTGCCGTATAGTAAAGGAGTAAAATTTAGAATTAATATAATGTGTCTCGTACTTGTGTTGAAAAATTATCTTTACTGTTTTTTTGAGTGTGGGAGGGGGGGGGGTAGAGATTAATTATTTTCACAGAAATCTTGTACTCTAAATGATGCTAAAATTCTTCATAAAAGGGCGATAACTTAAAATAATTTTTATAAAGCAAAAATGAAAATAGTAAAAATTAAAAATGCAACATTGAAACAGATCTTCGTAAATGAGTATTTTCAATCTTTGAAAAAATCTTCACAATACGTTTGTTTATGAATATGTATAAATAAATCTGCATATTCACCTACATAGATGTTATTTGTCTTTTATTTCCTTTTTTTTTTTATAAAAAAACAATTAAATCGTTCCAATATAATTTGATGCAAACCAAACCCAATTTTCTACACAAATATATGTATGATTTTTCTGAAAATGACTTTTGTACTTATTTTGTAATGTTTTCTAACAGCAATGTTGAAATAAACATGAATTGTAGATCAATCACATTATACACTTTCAAAATGTTTTATAAATGTTAAATGTTTGCTTCTTTTCGTCAACTGCAAAGTTTGAATTTGCAGTTGAAACAAGCAAAATCATTATTATGACCGGTGCAACAGTGAAGCTGTCTGAATAGCCTCCACACTAATCGCACCGATGGTCCGAATAGCAATGGCCGATTTTGTTAGCAAGCAAAATCTCTTTTATAATGATGATCGGTTGCATAGCTACCTTACATCACTAGTCAGTATTTCAGCGAAGATATGGCTAAGCTTTACTATAGGGCCAGGGGCAGACCCCATAGCAGAAAATGCGAGACGCGCGACGTACATAGCAGATTTTTTTTTTTTTTTTTAGTTTGCAGATTATTTCCAAATCAGCATTATGCAGAAATTCCAAATCTCTCGATTTTGGCAGGAAAGATAGCGATTTTCTATCTTTTTCCATCCACAACATAAATGTCAATATTCATTTTAAACATGCTTTATTAAATTCTAGAACCTATAGAGAGGTAGAACTGTTCAATATTTCTCACTCGTATAATTTTTTTGTGACCCCCCCCCTACCCCTTACACCCTGTTAACGATTGGCTATCAAACAGATCGCGAAATCCTTGCGATTTCCATTTTTTTCCTCCCATCAGTAACATAAATATCAATATTACTTTTTAAAACTTACTTAATTAGATTTAAGAACTTATAAAGAAGTAGAATTGTTCAATATCTCACTTTTATTTGTTTTACTCCCCCCTCCTGCTCCCGCTAACGATCGGTGATTGAACGTTCCACAAAATCAAAACGTTTTAATTTTTAAGCTTTCTCCATCCAGCTTCCAATATTCATTTGAAACATGCTTTATTAGGTTCTAGAACCTATAAAGAAGTAAAATTATTCAATATCTCTCATTCATGTAATTTTTTGTGACCCCCCCCCCTCCCCCCCCTTCCCCACTAACGATCGACAATCAAACGGCTTGCGGAATTCTTATGATTTCAAATCTTCTCCATATGCAACATAAATCTCAATGTTCTTTTTTTAAACTTATTTACTTAGATTCCAAAACCAAAAAAAAAGTATAATTGCCCCCCCCCCCTTTCCACTAACGATCAGCAATCAAACGCTCCATAGAATCATTGTAATTTCCAATCTTCCAACCAGAGCATAAATGCCAATGTTCATTTTAAGCTTACTTTATTAGATTCTGAAACCTATAAAGAAATAGAATTCAATATTTCTCATTCATATAATTCCCCCCCCCCTCACGTTTACCAGCTTTGAGCGTAGTACCACTTGGCTGCTGGTGGGCCCTACAGTTTAGACTAATAATTTTTGTTAAAAATCTGTACGGATAAATATTACATTTATTACAATTTATACATGTCCAGAAAGCATTCATATTTCTCGTGTTTCTCGGTAATTATATGAATTTCAGACACAATTCAAGCTTTTTTAACATTCAGAATTATTACTTTTTTTAAAAAACTTGCAATATCAGCAGTCATTAAGAAAAAAAAAAGTTATATTTTTCTATAAAATATTTAAATACAAAATATTAGGCTATGCATTTTTATTTTACTGGTTAAATACATAATACTAAAAGCACAATACTAAAAAATTTGAACTATACAATGTTGTATTGCAAATAAAATGATTTGTCAATCAAAATGATCTATCAATGATATATGAATCATAAATTTTTAGAAGCCTAAAGTTTTGTTTTTATATTAATCAAAATGTTATAATAATGTTTCTCCAAAAACATTAATATGTATTATGTTTACCTTGTAAAACATACTGATAAATAATATCTTATTGAAAACAACTATATTTTTAAAGTATCGCATAACTAAGTTTAACATGTGCTATATCAAGCATAGTTATAAATAAATATCATAATAATATATAAAAGTATCACAGCATATTTTGAATGAACATAGAAATAATTCATAGGAAAATTTTAAAAGCCTAAAGTTTTGTTTTTTATATTAATCAAAATGTTGTAACAATATGTTTTTCAAAGAACATCATTCTATTTACTTTTCAAAAAATCCTTATGAACTATATTTTATTAAGCTAATTTTTCATACGACAATTAAATTATAAATATAAGTTTTTGACATTTTTGACAAGGTGGTTTTTGACATGACGGTTTTAACCATGGTTTAAACCGTCAAAAACTGTCACGTGTCAAAAACCTGCCAACCCTGGCTTATAGTAAGTAGTAGTCAATATATAAGTAAGTAGTAAGTAGTAGTCAATATATAAGTAGTCAATAAGTTACTTAACTCATTGATGTTACATAACCCATTAAGTTATTTACTTAACCCTTCTATATTTATCTCACTCAAAAATTTTGCATTTTCGTACGCTTTGGTTACAAAATGCATTCCTAATCATATATAATTTAATTAAAAAAAAAAAAAAAAAAACTTATTTTGTTCAAAGATACGATGTAGTTCCAAAATGGGAGACATGGCACCTAATGGAGGTAGAATAGATGTTGATAAACTGCATAACTCTTAAATTTTCTTGATCCCTGTTTGTTATAATTTAAGAAACGGATTTTTTAATTAATATCCATCATTTTAAACCCCTGCACTTGAATAATGAGTTATTTTTAGCGATTTTCTCTTTTTATGCAGTAGAAACAGATGACTTTGTTTGAATAATTAAAAAAATAAATAAAAATACAATTTGCATTACAAACTTTTTGAAAAAACTGCCAGCGAAGCTAGGCACTTCAATGTTCAAGGTAAAAAATAAAAAATATATTGTTCAAGGTAAAAAATAAAAAATATATATTTATTTTAATTATTGTAGAGAAAAAAATTCGTAATTAAATGTTCCTGCAGCGGGAGTTTTGGCGCCTAATAATGGGTTGAATTCCAGTTTTACAATTTTTCCGTGAAAGTTGGGGCTCGGACATTAAGAAGGTGAGCAAAATGCAATTAAGATGTACAGATGGCAATGACAAACAAACTCTAATTGCACTGTAAAAAATAGGTTCTTAAAAATAAGTATATATTGTCGCAAAATAGCCCCGAAACAATATATACTTAAATTTGAAAACCCATGTACTCATTTTTGAGTACATTGACATGCCAAACATGGGGATATTGGGATTCTTATTGGTCAACCCCATTTTTGAGCATGTCAATATACTCAAAAATGAGTACACGGGTTTTCAAATTTAAGTATATATTGTTTCAGGGCTATTTTGAGACAATATATACTTATTTTTAAGAACCTATTTTTTACAGTGTGTTGATAAGAGAAAGTTTATATGTCTTAATGTCCCTCCATCTGGTTCCACAGGAACCAAAAAATTTTAGAAAGTTGCATTAATTTCAATGTTTAGAGTTTCCTGCAAGTATTTTACTAGAGTCAGTATGAACAAAATCATAAACAAAATAGTAGTTCTTATACTATAGAAAGATAATTGCTAATGCTAACTCTTTATCTAGCTATATGTAATGGAAATTGCTTTGGCATATCTAACCGATTAATAAAATTAGATAAATGCAAACTTGTGATAAAAATATGCTTACTGAATCCGGTAATTTTTTTTTCCCCGTAACTCATTGTGAAATTATGCTGCAGATTATTTTCTAATGCGTAAATAGTTGTCGCAGATTGACAGAAAAATTTCTGGTACTGGTGGGGGCAGACTGGGTCCACTGGAAAGGTGCATACCTTGGATTTTCGGAGAGCACAAGTCGTCCATTTGTTAGTTATGTATGACGAAAAAGGTGTGATTCATCCGTTTTCCAGATAAATAGTAATATCTTACATAATCTGCTATCCAGTGGCAGAAACACGGCGACTAAAGGTGGAAATTAAGAAATTTGGTTGGTGGCCACTGGCCTTCATTTTTTTAGTGGCCACTTTTAAAAAGTTAGTGGCCACTAGTTAGTGGCCACTGGCCACTCGCTGATAAAAGTAAAAGTAAAATAAAATTTTCTTTTCTTTAATTTTTTCAATGTTCAGTCTCAACAATTCATTAAGAAAATAATTAAGGTAGTCAACTTTTTGAAACTCATCCACAATAATACATTTCTGATAAATTTTAATAAATGAAATAGGAATAGATTTACATAATTTATACTATGAATGTAAGAAAATACTATTCAATACAAAATTCATATGTTTAAAATGCTCTTTTGGTTATATTATTTTATAACAGAAAATTTTTGATTATATTGCCCCTTCACTATTCTGAATGGTGTCGATTTTCTATTTTTTCAAAAAAAAAAAAAAAAAATCTTTGATTCATGAAAATATATTAGTATATGTAAATAAAAAAAATATTTTTTTAATAATACTTTTTTATTTTGCAAGTTTCTTTTTCCTTTTTTTTTTCATGTTACAAATGAATTATAAATTAATTTTTCTTTAATAATAATGAATTTTTAATAATTTGCAATTATAATCCCCCTCTCTAACTGAATTTAGAGAGTGTGGCTGTACAGACATTTTTTAAAAACTATCAATTCGTGTTCAGGAGACCCCAAAACGTGTAGATCCGTCAAAAAACGGAGGTCGAAAATTTTCGCGAATCCAATACTTTCTCTATATTACATATAGAAGAAAGTAAAAAATAGTTCATATGCAATAACAAATATTAAATAATATGTAGTAAATAAATAAAATATTCAATAAATTATGCATTCTTCTGATTAAGAACTAAAAATATACATACATATATATATATATATATATATATATATATATATATATATATATATATATATATTTTTTAAATAATAACAGAAAACGCACTTACCTTTTTCCGAAAAAAAGATGTTATTTTTACAGAATTATCTGTAGCTCCACGTTTACTACCACTACGATTGCTTTGTGATTCAGGATTTTCTTTAAACCTCTTCATATTAAAGCAATAAATCCAAAATTTATATTACTATATAAAGCTTGTTTTAAAGATTGAAATTTCGAGAAACCACGCGTATGACTGAATGCGATATGGCCGTTGGGAATGGATAGAAATGCCAAGTTTTACAAGAAAGTGGTATAAAATAACAAAGAAAATGCGTCGAATGACGTTTTTAATTTTTCTGCGAACGTAATACAATCGGAGTTTCAGCCGATTGATTATCTCACGAGCTTCCTTTTCGTCTCTGTCTCCCGAAAGTCGGCTGAAACTCTCATTTTGACATTTTTTAAAAATCAAAATCTAATACTTTTATAGAAAAATGGAAAAAAGCCATACGTTTTTTTAGTATATGAATAAGACTACCTGCCAATTTCCAGTGTTTACTGTTAAAATTGACTTCCGAAAATGTCTAAGTGGCGATGTTAGATTTGAGAAAGCCTGAATTCGAGGCGCACGGCGCGTTTACTGCGAAAACGCCGCCGTGCGATCCAAGTTTGCATTGGAAAGAAAATTCTATAAAGAATGGGTATGAGTAGAAGAATTTTAAGTGTTTACTATTAAAATTGACTTCCGAAATATGTTTGCAAGTGGCGAGGTTAGATTTTAGAACAGCCTGAATTCTTTGCGCGGCGCGTTTACCGCGAAAAAGCCGCCGCGCGATCCAAGTTTGCCGTGGAATGGGGTATATTTTATAAAGAATGGGTAGAAGAGAAGTGGCCACTGCAGTGGCGACCAAAGGCAATTTCTTTAGTCGCCATGTGGCGAGTGGCGACCGCTAATTTCCAGCTTTAACGGCGACATAGTCGTGGACACAGAAAAACGGCTTGCAGAGAGTTTTTGTCTGCACTGATTAAAAAAATTTATCTGCAACTTTCGATTAACAAACAATTCACTTAAAAAAAAAAAAAATCTGTATCCAAAGTTTTGATACAGTTTTTTAAGTGAATTGTTATTTGAAAGTTGCAGATCAAAACTAATACTTTTATTATTTATAATTATGTATATTGTGTTGCGTCAAACATTGCTATAAAATATTTAATTGAATGAATACACACAACTGTTTATACTATATTGTTCTGCAGTAAAATTGTATTTGTGTATTGTTGCACGAGATCACCACTGTTGTTAACCCCCCCCCCCCCCCCCCCAAAAAAAAAAAAAAAAAAAAAAAAAAAAAAAATCAGCTTTCAGGCTTTTTGAATGTAAGAAAGACCTTAATTTCAAAGCATTTTTATATAAAAGCTACAAATATCTAAATTGATCCTATATTTCCTGTAGGCAAAAGTAAAAGCCCGTGAGCTTCGGGGAAAGAAAAGGGATGAGGTTCTGAAGCAATTAGAAGAATTGAAGCAAGAACTTGCTGCACTAAGAGTTTCTAAAGTTACTGGTGGTGCAGCATCAAAACTTTCCAAAATGTAAGGATCTATTGTTTATTCACTTTTTTTTTTTTAAGAAATATTATTTAATAATGTATTAACTATTATTTTCATTTGCAACTTTATTCAGTGTTCAAGGAGTTTACAAGTATCCATAGGCATAAAGAGGTGCTGTAGTAAAATTCTAGCTGTGTAATTTGTTAAAATTGCTGGTGAAGGTTAATTTTTTTTTTTTTTTTTTTTTTAATAATTGAAAAGCTCATAGAAATAGAAAATTGTATTTTGTAATGTTTTTGGTGGTCTTGTGTATTAAACATGTAATTTCTTACATAAATTAGGGGAGACTGTAGAACAGGGTACAGTCGGTTTTTATCGCCAAGCAGGATGAAAATGCCAAATCTGTTACTGTTTGTACCAAATTGGTGACAAATGAGAATGACCATTCAGTTATGCTCATTTGTCACTATTCAGTTATGCTAACATTCTTTGGCAAACCACCATTTTTTGAAACTGTGCTTGTTGTGTGAACATCATTTCTGGATTTAGTAGTACTTTTTGTTTTTCATCTCCCTATTTCTTGAAAGTTTTTATTATTTTTGCAGAATTAGTGTTTTTATGATGTTTGGTAATTATGACCGATTTTTTAAAGAAATTTGTGTTTGAATAGTGGTATATGAAATTCATATTGTTCAAATTGTGCTTTCTTTTATTCATATTATGAATAAAAGAAAGCACAATTTGATTTTTAGAGATGGAATGTGTTGGTGCATTTGATAGTTTTTTTTTTTTTTTTTTAATTAAAAAAAAATAAATAAGATGGATAAAATTGCATAATTAAAAATAAGATTATTTTTCTTGATTCTTGTTTACAAACTTACTGCAAGTTTTTAAAATGTGCTTTTGAACCATTTTGTAATGATGCCCTATTGTAAAAGAATTTTGCCCAGAAAAAGGCGGGCCCACCAACAAAAACCCACTGGGTTTATGCTAAAAATTATTTATTACAGGGATCAGATTTTTCAGCTGATTTCAGCTTTTTTTATGTTTCTGATGTACATTTGTTCTTTTTTTATACATTGAATATTAAAATAAATATTTATTTACTCTAACTAGCCGCCTTCGGCGACCAGCTGGTTCGCGATCCTTGAAAAATCCGACTTTATGAAACTCCCGCTCGGTGGCACCTGCGGCGCCTTTTTTTCCCGTTTCAGATCTTACAACAGCTTATTGACATATAGTAAGAATATCTTTATTGAAAAGTTTAATCGCAGTAAATTCCCGCTCGGTAGCCTGCGGCGCCCTCTGCCACTTTTAATATCTGAAACAGCCTGTTCGCTCACCATGTTATGATCTTTCAAATTTCTGACTTTAGCAAAGTCCCGCTCGGTGGCGCCTGCGGCGCCTTCCCCGTTTTAGAACATACAACACCTTCCTCGCTCATTAGAATTTAAAATATTGAAATTTTAAAATATTACATCACCATCTGGGGGTAGAAATTTCTGTAATCTACTGTTCAATTCTAAATCAACAAACCTTTCAAATGATGTATTACTTGTGAAAATATTTTAATTAGCAGCTGAGATACAAAAGAAAACCTAAACAGGAAACCTTAAAACGTGTAAATCGGGTAAAATCTCGAATAATACTTTCGATAATATAAAAGAACTTTAAAATATCTTTCGAATGATGTATTAAAAATAATATAATCATAATTAGAATTTGAAATATTGAAATTTTAAAATATTTCAGCGCCATCTGGCGGTAGAAATTTCTGTAATCTACTGTTCAATTCCAAATCAACAAAGCTTTCAAATGATGTATTACTTATGAAATTATTTTAATTAGAAGCTGAGATAAAAAAGAAAACCAAATACCTTGCCTTAAAATCTTAATATGCCAACCAATTTCAAACGCTGTAACTCTTTTTTTTTTTTTTGCCTTTTTTCCCTCTCCCTCAAGCCCTCCCTAATAATCGTACTCTTTCAAAAATATTCACAATCGAATTATCGGGCATTAAAACTACATACTACGAAATTTCGACGGCTGCAAATACTGCAAAATATAAAAGAAGACAATCTTTTTCCAATAAATATGTCATTTTTTTAATTATTCATATATTTTCATGAAAATTGAACAGTAGCTTTATAATATGCTATCTAGGCCGAATATTAATTCAAATGTAACGTGAATGAAAATTTGAAAAAAATTGAAAATTGCAATTTTTCCCCCCAGTATAAAACACATGATATCTTAATTGATTACAACCATTTCCGTTTTCATCACCGCCAGTTGTCTCTAATATAGACTAAAGGTCTATCTTTCAATTAATTTTATTAAGCAGTTTCACATACAGTGGAAACGTTAATCTTTAAGTTTTAAGGGTTTCAATAAAAATAACCCGACCAGTGTTCAACTGTTATAACACATCAAATACACAAGTTTAACAACAAAACAAATTTTATTCAATGAAACACAAAAAAATATATATTAATAAATAAAGTATATTCAACAGATTTTCAAAGTATAACATATTTAAAGTTACCTCATTTCACAAGTGATGCACAAAATGTAGCAGACTAAACTTCACTATGACAAAAATCATGATACATCATCATCTTCTAAAGAACACATATATTTCACAGATGAAGGAAAAATACGCCGCGGTCGCCTCGTTGACCAGCGGGAGACGAAGCATGATTATATCATTTAAAACTGAAGATCACTACCACACTGATTATTTTACTGAAGGTTGAAGATCACAATTTGCATATCATTAATTCCATAATCTGATAAAAATCACTTATAATTTAATTTAATTCACTATTGGATGCTAGCAACTTTATAACTTGATTAAATAGAAAAATTTCACAAACGTAACAAGCGCGATTTAAAAAACCGCTAAACAATGTCAACATCGATCAAACTATCAAATTTAACATTCTCATTTCAAAAACATCGATTATCAATTTTAATTTTTTAGTTTTCGCGAATAACGAAAAACTTCAAACTTTATCCCTTTTAACAGGGTACAAACTTAACAACAAACTTAAATATTTAACATTTGTAAAATAACAATAACAATGGCAGCCATCATTTCTTTAAAAGCAATAGCAAAAAACATAACTAGCTCAGCTGTACCAATATCAGTACTTAGCCATCAACAGCTTAGAGCTGCTCAATTATTCACAGACAGTCACTTCATTTTTAATTGAAGACTAGCTGCCCATTACTGACAACTGCCGATAACTGCCGATAACTGCACCCTAACACTCGCATCGCGATCTTTTTATACTGACTGCCAAGTCAAAAATCTACATATAAACAATGCATTACCATTGCCACTCAACAGTCAAAGTCAAAAATACATTTTATCATAACTATTTTAATAGAAGTGGCAACAGCAAAAATTAAGAAAATTATGCAGAGCAAATTTGGCAACAGCAACAATGTAAACAGAAAGTCGCTAGTAATGGTGCGATGTAAAAAGAAGATGGCTGACCGAGTTTAAATAGAGAAAACTTTTAAATTCAAATTAAAGGTAAGTTAACAACTATATATATAAACAGGGTTCCCACTGTCCTTGAAAGTCCTTAAGAAGTACTTGAATTCCATTTTCTTTTTCAAGGGCCCTTGAAAGTACTTGAATTTTGTTCAAAGTCCTTGAAAATCCTTGAATTTTCTACTCCAATAGACGGGCTCAGCGCGAACTCTGTCAAGGCTAAACTATCTCCATCTCCACATACGCGCGCCATTGTCTAATATAATGATTTTGTCATAAAATTCTTATTTCATTGTCTTGCTTTTACATATAGTTTCAACTTTTTTTTTTTTTTTTTGGCCAGTCTCATGTAGTCTCTACCTGTTTGATGGACTGGTCATTAATTTTGAGCAGAAAGTGATCAGACCGGGACTCAAACCTGAAAGATTTGGAATAATCATAATGATTCTAAATCTTAAACTAATCGTTTTTTGACTCTTGTGAAGGTCAATTTGGTCAATCCATCAAAAGTGTATTGTGAAAACAGGCAAAGTTATTCTAATAATAATAAAAAAATATTACTAATGAAAGTACTTACTAAAGTTTTGTGTATATGCCTAGCGTTCTGTGATTTTTCCCTAGTCCTTGAAAAATTTCAAATAGGCCTTGAAAAGTACTTGAAAAGTCCTTGAATTTTTTTCTTTGTTAAGAGTGGGAACCCTGATAAAATATAAGCATTTATATTCATAAAATTAATAATTTTTTTATGTGCGAGGACAATTGATAGATATCAATTGCCCCCCACCACAGCATATAAAAAAAATTTAACAAAATACCATCATGAGATTCCCCATAGTCCATACGAAATGTCACAAGTGATGTAATAAACTAATTACTAGATAACCATTGACAAAAAATTTCAAGTGATGAAAAACAACTCCCCACTCCGCAGATATACTAAAGAAAAGGTGATATGAAAAATATACATTATATACAATATTAGTTATATGATGCAATATTCAAACATGAAAGAGTAAATATGAGGTATATATACAAGAAATGAAAATATATACAATATATGAAAAATGAATATATATATATACAATGAACAAATACGCAAGGCGCCTCACGATTTCACACACACATTCACACCATGATAAACATAATATAAAAAAATTATGAAAAGCATCTACAGAGCGAAGAAATTTATTCAAACACGAAAGATTTATATAAAGATCACTTTTATAAACTTTAACAAATCACTTTTTGTCAACGGCTTCGTAAACTGGTCGGCAAGATTTAATTTAGAGGAAATATATTCAATATGGAATTTGCCCTCATCAAACCAATCCCTTATAAAAAATAGTTTAATATTAACGTGACGTGTATGGAAACTCTCAATCCTGGACTTTGTAAAACGTATTGCAGCCTGATTATCAGCATATAAGGTAGGTATTTCAAAATTATTTTCTATCAGATTTAAATTAGAACATTCACATAAAATATTATAAAACCAGTCCTGCTCACGAACACAATCACACATAGAAACAAATTCTGACTCCATCGTTGATATGGTAATCCCTTTCTGTTTATTAGTACGCCAAGAAACAGCAGCACTATTCAAAAGAATCAACTGGCCACCCATAGAAACATAGTCGTCCCTATTAGCGGCGAAGTCAGCGTCAGAATAAGAAATTAATTTAACCTGTGTGCATTTAAGATGGAGCTTATATTGACTGGTGAATTTTATATATCCAAGAAGCTTAAGTAAACCCTGCCAATGTTTTATACCTGGATTTTGTTGGAACTGTGAGAAAATGTTAGTGGCATATGCGATATCGGGTCTAGTACGGTTTGAAATGAAAGAGATACAACCTAAGAGATTTCTGTAAGGTAAACATGGGTGAAAGTTTTCAGTCTATTGACTGAATTCAGTTTTTTTTTATGTGTTATAATCCCTATTAATGTTAATTCAATTATATTAATAAATAATTTTCCTAAGTTTTCATACTTATGCTTATTAATGTAACCTTTGGAAATGTATGTTTTGAATATCTATATACATTATGTATGAGTTTATTATATTTTACCCAATATTACAAAAAATATATATATTTACTTCAGTCCAGCGAAAATTTTTTACTTTCACCCATGAAGGTAAATGAGAAGCTTCATCGATGTCTTCTTGAATAACCGGACAATCACTTTTTGAAAATTTGATACCTTTAACAATAGGTAAGGAGGAGATAGGTACACGGTGATTTTGAAACCTCTTACTGACTTCGTCAATATATTGATTTTGATGGATCAAAACTCCTGTATCTGTATACTCAAACTCCACACCTAATAACTTGCGTGTGATACCCAAAATTTTCAAATCAAACTTTGATTTCAACAAACTTAAAATGTCATTAGCTTGAGATTCAGTCCTGGCAAAAACAACGATGTCGTCAACATAAACCAATAAAACAGAAAAATCATAATATGAATAAGCACAGTTACAATTTTCAAATTTATTAAAACCAAGTTCCAACAATACTTTATTTAATTCATAAAACCATAATCTGCCTGACTGGTGTAATCCGTACAGTGCTCTATCCAGCTTACAGACCCAGTCTTCTTTACCTTTTTCAGTAAAGCCAACTGGTTGCCTCATGTAAATTTCATCCTTTAAAGGAGCGTACAGATAGGCACACTTAACATCACACTGTACATTAAACCAACCGTAATATGAGACTAAAAGGGAGAAAAAAAAATCTAACAACAGAAAAATTTATAACAGGCGAAAAGGTCTCATCATAGGATTCACCCTGGACCTGGTTGAAACCTTGCGCGACCAACCTGGCCTTGTATCTGACAATGTTGCCAGACTCGTCACGCTTTACAGTGTAAACCCAGCGGTTTCCCAACGCAGTCTTGTTCTCAGGGAGTCTTACAAGATGCCAGACACCTCTCGTGGCCATACATTCTAACTCTTCCAACATAGCCCCATGCCATTCATCAGATTGTGCAGATTTTAAAGCCTGTTTATACGTTCTCGGGACCACCACATCTAGTCAACTAGCCGTGCTGGACGCGGAAGGTATAACACCGGGATTAACAACACCAGTAAACTTATTAAACTTGGAAAAATCAAAATCAGCAGGGTTAAAAACAATATTATTTAAATTACAAAACTTTTTGACATCATTAGGTGACCTTTGACAACACCTTTTACCCTCTCCATCAGGATAATAGTAAATATCGACCTTTTCTCCCTGAGGTCGAGGCACAACCTTCCTGTACCACACGGGATTGGTCATCCAGTTAGGAGAAGCAGTCTGCGGAGTAACTTGAGGAGCAGGAGAAACAGGAGAGACGGCTGGGACGACAACTTCAGTCTCGCTGGGCAAGACCCCAGAGGTACCAGGCTCCGGACCAGGAAGAAGGTACCGGTCAACGGGCCGTGGTTGTTCCTCCGGGACAAGCACCAACTCAAAAGAAGAGTCGCCCATCACCGCTCCACTGCGTAGAACATCACCGCTTTCAACAAAAGAAACATTAATGGTTTCCACAACCTTCCTCTCATCTTCTAACCAGACCCTGTAACCACGGGTACGCAAGGCATAGCCCACAAGGACACCACGTTTTGATTTGGAGTCTAACTTGTGCTTACGTCTAACCTTTGGAACACCCACATATGTCAACGTACCGAATGGTCTTAAATGTCGAACAGAAGGTTTATTTCCTGAATAGAGTTCAAATGGAGTTTTAGAGTTCCCACCGTGACAAATCCGGTTCCACGTATAATTAAAGTGTAAACAAGCTTCAGGCCAGAAATCATCAGACAAGCCACTGGATTTTAGCATAGCCCGAACACAGTTCATGATTGTTTGGTTGAACCGCTCACAAACTCCATTTTCTTCTGGTGTGTAAAAGTTGGTCAGCTCATGATTTATTCCATTTTCTCTACAAAAACCCCTAAAAGAATCATTATCAAACTCTCTGCCATTGTCAGTTCTGATCGACTTTAACTTGGTTCCCAAAAACCTTTCGGCCCTCAAAACATGTCTCTTAAAAACATCAAAACACATGGATTTTTCCTGGATAGGGTAAACGGATGATCTACCAGAAAAATCATCTATTATTGACAAGAAAAAACGTTCACCTTTTTTACCAGGAATTTTAATAGGACCCCAAGTATCCATAAAAAGTCGATCTAAAGGTTTTTTGGAAGAAGAATGACTTAAGGGTTTGAAAGAAATACGATTTTGCTTACTCACATGACAGGGATCACAAAAAAAATTATCAACTGATTTTAAATTGGGCAGACCTTTTACAGCAGAATTACGGATAGTGTTAAAAATTAAGTCAGGACTTAGATGATCAAAACGAAGGTGCCAGGTATCAAAGTCTTTTATATTAACAGGTTTTATTACAGGGAAAGCTGAAATTTCAGTATTATCATTTAAATTTTCATTAGAATTCTGCCCCCCATTCAATTTAACACTGTGCTTATTTTTAATTACTTTTGGAAATGTATAATAAATCCCGTCATGGAGTTTAGCAGAGAAAAGGAAATCACCATACTTGTCGACCACATTTATTTTGCCGGCCTCACCAATAAATTTAGCACCACCCTGGTCGAATCTAGAACCACTCAAAAGATTTTTCCGCAAGTTCGGCGAATACAAGACGTTCCAAAGTTTAATAACAGTCCCATTAAAATTCAGTTCTACTTCACCCTTACCAGTAATGGGAAAAGTGACGCCATCAACAGCCACGTGTAACTCATCACCGGAAATTTCAGAAAAATTACAAAAAAAGGATTTATCTTTACAGAAGTGATGAGAGGCCGCCGTATCATAAGCCCAGCTGCCCTCTCTATCAAAACTACTTAAATTTGCTTCAGCAATGAAATTTTGAGCTTTATGAGTTTTATCACGTTTTGACTGTTGACTAGAGCCACCCCTCTTAGAAAAATTACTTCTGAGTGGTTTTTCTTTTTCCTTTGCAGCTAGATCATTATTTAACTTAACTTTACAATCTTTAATTACATGGCCTTTTTTCCCGCACCTCCAACAAGTAAAAACAGGCCTGCGTTTAAATTTTACATTTTGGGCCTCAATAGAACATTCCGTTCTACTTTTATCAAAATTTCTAAGTTGAAGGCGCGTTTCCTCGGCACATAACTCAACAATAATATTTTTAAAGTTAAAGTCCTTATCAGGCCAACGAAGAATTTGTTGAACAACCTGATCAAATTTATCAGGTAGGTATCTCAAAACCTGAAAACATAAGTATTCGTCAGCAATAGGTTTATTAATGGATTTTAACTGATCAGCAATTTTAGATATTCTAGCTGCAAAAACACCAATAGATTCGCCAGGTTCTAAAAAACATGTCATAACTTCAGAAAACAATTTCATATGATGACTTCTACTATCTGGCTGGAAGTTAATTTTTAAAATTTTCCACGCTTCTGAGGGGTCAGTACATTCACTTATCAAACTTTTAAACTCACTATCAATATTCAAATATAAAATTGACATGGCAGCATTCTGCCTTCTTTTAAAGTCTTGTACTGCCTCCTCAGACACGGTTTCACTAACTTTGGGCTTAGTTTCGTCACCAGTGGCGATTTCATAAGCATTTTTCTCCATAAGTAAAAATTTAATATCACACTTCCAACCAGAGTAGTTAGTGGCATTTAACTTAGTGATTTGAGGTACAATATTATAAGCCATTTTTAAATAGTTATTTAATTATCAATTATACAAAAAAACAAGAAAAGAACAACTGGTCAAGTTTAAAAAAACCCTAAAAAAAAACCGGCCCATAACCAAATAATATAGACTAAAGGTCTATCTTTCAATTAATTTTATTAAGCAGTTTCACATACAGTGGAAACGTTAATCTTTAAGTTTTAAGGGTTTCAATAAAAATAACCCGACCAGTGTTCAACTGTTATAACACATCAAATACACAAGTTTAACAACAAAACAAATTTTATTCAATGAAACACAAAAAAATATATATTAATAAATAAAGTATATTCAACAGATTTTCAAAGTATAACATATTTAAAGTTACCTCATTTCACAAGTGATGCACAAAATGTAGCAGACTAAACTTCACTATGACAAAAATCATGATACATCATCATCTTCTAAAGAACACATATATTTCACAGATGAAGGAAAAATACGCCGCGGTCGCCTCGTTGACCAGCGGGAGACGAAGCATGATTATATCATTTAAAACTGAAGATCACTACCACACTGATTATTTTACTGAAGGTTGAAGATCACAATTTGCATATCATTAATTCCATAATCTGATAAAAATCACTTATAATTTAATTTAATTCACTATTGGATGCTAGCAACTTTATAACTTGATTAAATAGAAAAATTTCACAAACGTAACAAGCGCGATTTAAAAAACCGCTAAACAATGTCAACATCGATCAAACTATCAAATTTAACATTCTCATTTCAAAAACATCGATTATCAATTTTAATTTTTTAGTTTTCGCGAATAACGAAAAACTTCAAACTTTATCCCTTTTAACAGGGTACAAACTTAACAACAAACTTAAATATTTAACATTTGTAAAATAACAATAACAATGGCAGCCATCATTTCTTTAAAAGCAATAGCAAAAAACATAACTAGCTCAGCTGTACCAATATCAGTACTTAGCCATCAACAGCTTAGAGCTGCTCAATTATTCACAGACAGTCACTTCATTTTTAATTGAAGACTAGCTGCCCATTACTGACAACTGCCGATAACTGCCGATAACTGCACCCTAACACTCGCATCGCGATCTTTTTATACTGACTGCCAAGTCAAAAATCTACATATAAACAATGCATTACCATTGCCACTCAACAGTCAAAGTCAAAAATACATTTTATCATAACTATTTTAATAGAAGTGGCAACAGCAAAAATTAAGAAAATTATGCAGAGCAAATTTGGCAACAGCAACAATGTAAACAGAAAGTCGCTAGTAATGGCGCGATGTAAAAAGAAGATGGCTGACCGAGTTTAAATAGAGAAAACTTTTAAATTCAAATTAAAGGTAAGTTAACAACTATATATATAAAATATAAGCATTTATATTCATAAAATTAATAATTTTTTTATGTGCGAGGACAATTGATAGATATCAGTCTCGTATGTGTTTTGTTTCCGATCGAGACCGCTTAGAAAATCGTTTGCCTGTTGCGGTGAATTCTGAGGCATTGAGATCGCTTTTTGATTAAGACATAGGTCTACATTTTAATTAATATCTCCGCAACTAATTAAAATTTTTAAATTCTGTTTTGACTATCCTCTCGGGCAGGCTTCTGAGCACCCGTATGTCAAATTTTGTAGTTCTGCGTTCACTAGGGGCTGAACGTATAGATGCTCAGACAGACAGACAGACAGACATCTTCTTTTATTATTATAGATATAATAGATTTTGTCATCAAAATTCTGGTATTTCATTTCAACGTCTTGCCTTTGCATACAGTTTCAGCTTTTTTGTATTTTTGCGAATCTCATCCCTGTTATTAGTTTTGAAATTCCAGCCATATAGCCTTCAGCAGACAAACCCTGATCCATTTTAGCTAGAATCCACTTTTTTATTTTTATCAAGAAATGAGTAGTGTAAATCAAAAAGAATACATTTATTTCTAATATCATCAGTTTTGCCTATCCCTAATTCGTTTGTTTCCCGCACCCTGTGAAATTGAACAAAAGATTTAATTTAAAATAAATTTTATCCAGAATCAATATTTAGTTCATTGAATTTTTCAGAAGCTTCAAGACTAGGGGTGGACCGGATATGGATTTTACCGGATACGGATATCCGGCGTTCCGGATATTTTTTTACTTTGCCGGATCCGGATATCCGATCGGATATCCGTCAGTTCCCTTTCCCAGTACACATGAAAATTTCAGTTTTTTAAGAGCACACAATAATTAAACTAGTATGTTGAGGCCACCACAAGACTTTTTTCAATATTTTTCTATAGAAATTTATTAAGGGCAAATAATTTATTAAAACTATTATTTAGTAAAATTATCTAACATGAAGAATGGAAATGATTTTTATCTTAGAGAAAACTAAAACCAAATATCCAAATAAAGACAGTTTTATTGCAGTTTTATTACATCTTAAAAAATGCGTATTTATAATGGTTATCTAACCTGTCATGTTTCGTACAGTTCTATGCCATACAAGTTTAGATATAGCCTTCCCGTGACATCAAGGGAATTTCTGGTATAGCAGCGCCATTTATTGGCCTATAATTATCCAGCTTGAATCAGTAAAATGTCTCATGATGGCCTTCTCATATATCAAGTTTTGTTTGATTATACGCAATACAACATGAGACATAGCTTTTTCTTAAATTGCAGAAATCGCTGTGTAGTAGCGCCACCTGAGGAGAGGGTGACACCAAAAGTTGATAGAAACTGAACACCCCCCCCCCTCCCTCCCAAGGGGTGAAGCGATGCTCCCACAATCACTTTTTTTTTTCTTTTTAACTATAACTATTATAAATAATTCATACTAATTTTACAATCACACGTTTAAAATAACTATCATTATGTACATTTATACAAAGTTTTGTCCCATACTGCCATGTTAAAAATTTAGAAAAAATGTGATCACAGCACCACCTGTTGAGCAATTGTCAGGGTTCAAGTTTGTTTAAATTTCGTTTATTGGTTCGTGAATTACAGCGTCCACAAAATTTATGACACACACACAAACTGACAGACAGAAATTTTCTAAAAACAGTCAAATCGTGTTCAGGACATCCCAAAACGTGTAATTCCATTGAAAATTGGAGTTTGAAAATTCCCACGAATCCAATACTTTCTCTATATGTACATATAGAATAAAGTAAAAATGTAAATACCATTGTGATAATAAGCCATAATAGTTTTATTTTATTACGTTCTTCTGTATTCAATAGAAGAAAGTATTGGATTCATAAAAATTTTCGACTTCAGTTTTTGACGGATTCACACGTTATGAGAGCTATGAAATACGATTTGACCATTTTTAGAAAATGTCTGTCTGTCTGTCCATCTTGTGTGTGTGTGTGTGAGACAAAAATTTTGTGGCAACTGTATCTCCGGAACTACTGCTGAAAATTACATATAAATTTATATGCAGATAACACTTGACCTAATTTAGTGCCAATCAACATTTGGTGTCAATTGCTCAACAGATGGCGCTGCTATACAACAATTTCCGGAATTTAAGGGGAGGCTATATCACAGGCCAGAGGTTAATCCAGAACAAATTTAGTGCCGCACTGAGGCACTTTCACAAAGTCAATTTTTAGCAATGAGGTACCTTCACAAATTCAACTTTCAGCAAAGAGGTACCTTCACAAAGTCAATTCTCAGCAATATAACTGCACACTAAAATATTTTATAAGCTTCACTGTATCGAACACAGAAAAATACCCTCAATTTGAATATTTACTGGAGACAATGATAAATATCTAAGTAAACACCTACTTATCTTACATATAAGAAACAACTTAACTCGCCCATATAGATATTTATTTTTACAACTGTCTCATTTTATTTTTTAAATGTATTTAAAAAAAAAAAATGCTTTACGTATTTTAGTTAATTGTTCTGAAGTATCATTAATTTTCACAAACTTACTTGATGTTTTCACAAATTATTTTATAAATTCACAAATGGGGTACCATTTTTATAAAGCTGGATTAATCCCTGCAGGCTCTATTTCATATAGCAAACAAAACTAATATGTAAGAAGACCATCATAAAACATGCTGGTGCAATTTGAATGCTTATCGGCCAACAGGTGGCGCTGCTATACAGCGATATCTGCAATTTAATGGAAGGGTATATCTCAGGAACTACCGCACAAAAATGCATATAATTTTTTTGTAGATGCAACTCGACCTAAATTAGTGCCTACCAACTTTTGGTGTCAATTGCTCAACTTGTGGCGCTGCTATACAGTGATTTCCGCAATTTAAGGGGAAGGCTATATGTCAGGTTCTATTGCGTACAATCAAAGAAAATTTAATATGTAAGAAGGCCATTATGAGACCTTATACCAGTTCAATTTGGATGTTTATTGACCATCAGGTGGTGCTGCTATACAGCGATTTCCGCAATTTAAGGGAAGGCTGTAGCTAAGGACCTACTGCACACAATTGCATATACATTTACATGTAGATGCACATAGACCTAAATTAGCGCCTATAAACTTTTAATGTCAACTTATCAACAGGTGGTGCTGCTACACAGCGATTTCTGCAGTTTAAGGAAAGGCTATATCTCAAGTTCTATTGTGTGTCATCAAACAAAACTTGGTATATGTGAAGGCCATTATGAGACATGCTGATTTAAGTTGGATGCTTATAGGGCAATTGATGGCGCTGCTATACTGGAAATTTCCTCGACAACGAAAACGTTATATCTCAACTTGTGTGGCATATACTGGGCAAAACTTGATATGTGAGACAACCATTATAAAAACGCATTTTTAAAAATGTTATTTATAGACAGTAAAACAGTCTTTCTTTACTTATATTTAGTGTTTGTTTTTTCTAAAATGAAATTATCTGCATTCATTATGGTAGATAATTTTAATCAATAATAGTTTTAAGAAAATATTATTACTGGGCGAGTTCCCATAGGAGAAAGTCTTGTTGTGGCCACAACATAGTAGTTTTTTAATATCAATTCTTATGCTTATGTGTCGCTTTTAATAGTAAGGTTAACAGAATATATTGTGCAATGTTGTCTGAACTACGTGCTTTGTCTGCCTTGACATGCATATAATTGCCAAAACTTACTTACATAATCTGGTGTGCCACTCACACGACTTTCTCTTACCCTGGAATTTAAAACTATAAATACAAACTGGAAATTAAGGGGTAAAAAACGAGTACTGTTATGTAAACCTATGTTAAAACAAATAATAATAATAATAATTCAAATTAGGCTTCTGAGCAGATTTAATTGACAAATAATGTGTGTGGGGGGGACTACCGCTCCCTTCAACATCCCATTTCATTATAAAATATACATTTATATAGAATTCAAGTCTGTTATTAAATACAAAAGTTCATATAAAATTATTCAGACAGCTTTCACATGCAACATTTCTTTAAATTTGTCAATTTTGATCAAATTTTTCTACTAACAAGCATATTAATTGAAAATACAACATTTGGATCGTCTAAAATTACTTGTTTTTAATTTACTGTAAGTGTTTCAGGCAAAGATCAAGCATTAAAACTTGACTTCGGTATTCAGGAAGCCTCAAAACGTGTAAATAAAAAAAAAAAAAAAAGAAACAGTGAATATTTAGCTTAAAAAAATACGTTATTAACCATATGGCCATGAAGAATTAATTTCAATTTCTAAGTAGCTTTCCTGGACATGGTAAAATATTATAGAAAAGCACTTCCACTAACAATAAAAAAGAATATTATGGCTTAAATAATGGCCAGTGTATATATTTTGAAGATTATGTAAACACCATATGATGCACTTAATTATAATTCGATATTAATAACAGACGGCACAACCTGAAATACACTTCCATTAGTTTTCAAGTATTGTCGTACTATAATCCAGTTGTTTTGTGTACTTCTTTAAACTAACAGTGAATGATTTCCATACCATATTCTACATGAAACATGTTTTTACGCACATAAAAGACATAAATTCATTTTATTTGGTTAAGTGCAGTTTATAGTTGTTAAACTCTACTTACCTACAATTTTTCCCATAGACTCAATGTATTTGAATCCTCCTGGGTGTTCCTGTACACGAATCATTTGTTTGATCTTTACGAAAGACTTAGTGTAGCATCCCTATATCATACAAATTTGGAATACTAAGTTTGAACTTTCTGCTTTTATTTGTTCTTGAGATATGCTGATGATAGACACACGCACAGACAAGCAGACCAGCTGTTAGAAATAGGATTTTTGGATTCAGCGGACCTTAAATCGTGTAAATATAACAAAAACTTGACTTCAAAAATTTGACCAAAAAACAGTACTTCTCTACCATTTACATGCGTAAGAAAAAGTAAAACTAGTATGTTGTGGCCACCACAAAACGTTCTTCTATATTTTTCCTATATAAATTCACTCAGTTCAATTACAAAGACTATTATTTATTAAAATTATCTACCATGATGAATGCAGGCGATTTTCATGTTGGAGAACACTAATACTAAATATCCAAAAAAACAGAATTTAACTAACATCTTAAAAAAAGAGTTTTCATACTGGTTATCTCATGTATGAAATTTCGTACAGTTAAATGCCATAGAAGTTGAAACATGCATTCCTGTTCTCGGGAAAAAAAAAACTGTACTGTAGCAGCGCAAAATATTGGTAGATATACATCCAGATTGAATAGGCGTATTATCTCGTAAAGGCTTTATCACATATCAAGTGTTGTTTGATAATCAAACAACACTAAAAGACATAAATTCATTTTATTTGGTTAAGTGCAGTTTATAGTTGTTAAACTCTACTTACCTACAATTTTTCCCATAGACTCAATGTATTTGAATCCTCCTGGGTGTTCCTGTACACGAATCATTTGTTTGATCTTTACGAAAGACTTAGTGTAGCATCCCTATATCATACAAATTTGGAATACTAAGTTTGAACTTTCTGCTTTTATTTGTTCTTGAGATATGCTGATGATAGACACACGCACAGACAAGCAGACCAGCTGTTAGAAATAGGATTTTTGGATTCAGCGGACCTTAAATCGTGTAAATATAACAAAAACTTGACTTCAAAAATTTGACCAAAAAACAGTACTTCTCTACCATTTACATGCGTAAGAAAAAGTAAAACTAGTATGTTGTGGCCACCACAAAACGTTCTTCTATATTTTTCCTATATAAATTCACTCAGTTCAATTACAAAGACTATTATTTATTAAAATTATCTACCATGATGAATGCAGGCGATTTTCATGTTGGAGAACACTAATACTAAATATCCAAAAAAACAGAATTTAACTAACATCTTAAAAAAAGAGTTTTCATACTGGTTATCTCATGTATGAAATTTCGTACAGTTAAATGCCATAGAAGTTGAAACATGCATTCCCGTTCTCGGGAAAAAAAAAACTGTACTGTAGCAGCGCAAAATATTGGTAGATATACATCCAGATTGAATCGGCGTATTATCTCGTAAAGGCTTTATCACATATCAAGTGTTGTTTGATTATATGCATTAGAATCTGAAATATAATCTTCCCTTAAGCTGAGGAAATCGCCGTATAGAAGCGCCACCTATTGAGCAACTAGTACCAAAAGTTGCTTCGCTGTAACTTATGTCAAGGCGCATCCACATATAATTCTTCATGCAATTTTGCATAGTAGTTCCTGAGATATAGCCTTTTTTCAAATTGTGGAAATCGCTGCATAGCAGCGCCACCTGTTGATTGATTGACACCAACTGTTGATAGGCACTAATTTATGTCAACCCGGGAGCGGGAACCCAAGACAAGCTTTTGAGCGATTTCAGTATTTTTTTTTCTTTTTTTTAATAAAGCGATATAGAAAAAGAGTTTTCCTTAAATATATAATGACCAGCGAAGGGGGCAAATCCTGTTAGTACATAATAAAACTGTCTTTCTTTGGATATTTTTTGTTAGTTTTTTCTAAGATGAAAATTATTTGTATTCATCATGTTAGACAATTTTAATAAATAATAGTTTTAATAAATTATTTCCCCTTAGTGAATTTATATAGGAAAATATAGAAGAAAGTCTTGTGATGGCCACAACATACGTTTTTTTTAATTAAAAGAAATAAATTGTAGGAATCTACATCTATAAAGGCAGATCTGCTGACTGACTTGCTTGCTTACTCAGCAATGCCGAGTCAAACTAATGGAGACACAAATGTGGAATTTTATGCGATTATTTCGTTAGTGACGTGATTTAAGAAGTTATTTTTTAAGTTTCCCCGCAAACGAAGGGATAAGAGTTGTTTTTCGCATTTCTCACCATATCTTAATGAAAAAAAAACAAGAAAAAATAAATAAATAAATAACCGGATATCCGGTGGTTTTGATCCGGATATCCGATGATATTTCGGATATTGAAAAATCAGCCGGATATTTTCCGGATATCCGGTCCATCCCTATTCAAGACAATTATTATTCTAGAGTTTACCCCCAAACAGTTTCAGGAGAGTGCTGCGCCCTGCCCAGTATATACTAGACCACGCCACCAATAGGACTGACCAATATAGCGAATGTCTTCAACATGAGGGTGTAATCTGATACCTCCATCCTTTGTTCTGAGTCTCGGAAGTCACGTGAACTGGACTTAGAGGTGATTCCTCTGAAATCTGTAAGAAAGCTCTCTCTTTTTTTCCCCCTTTCATTTGTATACATGAATGATTTAAGATGGTTATGTCAATTCAAATGCAATTTTTTCGCTTGCAAAATGATTTATCATAATTTTTTTTCTCTATGTAATTAATCGATGAAAGTTTAGCTTTCCATCCATGCGTAAATCTAAATGCTAAAATAAAAAGTGCATGTACAATAAAAATATTAAAAAGCACAAAATTCGTTTCTACAGAAAAATAACACTGATCATTCTTCACTCTTCCTCCAGGCCAACATCACGTGACAATTTTGCTGGAAAAGCTCCTTCATGATGCAGACAGATAACGAGGGGGGATGCGTGGTCTATGTATATAAGGTCTATGGCCCTGCCTGTCCTATGGTTAAAAACATAGCACCCTTCCTGCCTCCTCATCCAAAAATATTGCACCCTTCTTGCCTCTAATCTAAAAAAATCATACCCTTTTATTGCCTTTTGTTGAAAATTACCTTCAAATTGCAAATATGTTTTGTTTATAATTATTTTGTAACAAGCAAAATTAAACTGTAAAGAAAGTTAAAATTTAAAATTTTTCTTGTATCCTTACCTAAAACTGAAGTTTGAAATTAAGTGTCTGGATTTTAAATGTTAAATATGCCCAAGTCCAAAATTGTCCTCAAGAATCTTAAAAAGTTTTTTCTTTTATTATTATTAGCAGCACCTTGCTCTTTTTTAAATGTGAGGAAAACTGTCTAAAATATTACATTTTGTAAAAAAATTTCATATCCATTTATATTTTAATGAATTTTAAAATTGCCTGCAATCAGCATACTTGCCAACTTTTCCGGTTTTTTAGCATATCTTCCGTTTTTAAAAAAGTCGCTTATATCGTTCATTTTAAAAAGAAACCCCAAATGTTCTACGAAAACTCCAGATTCCCAATCTTTCTCCATCCATAACATAAATGTCAATATTCATTTCAAACTTGCTTTATGAGATTCTAGAACATGTAAAGAAATAGAAAAACTTCTTTCATTAGATTCTAGAAGTAGAGTTGAAAGAGTTTAATATTTCTTACTCTGTAATTATTTTTGTATTCCCCCCACCCACCTTTCCCAGATTGTGATCAATGATCAATTCTAGGAACAATAAAGCAATGGAAATACTCAATATTTCTGACGTGTGTAATTATTTTTAGACCATTATTGCTGAATTTAATGAATCTGTTTATTTTCCCTCAATTAAATTAAATATTTGTATGTCGTATTTATACCAAATGTGTAAACATGGGGGGAAAAATGAAGAATATTTTTTTCAGGTAGGAAAAATTTTTCCCAAATCAATTTAAGAAAACTAATACTCAGTTGGTTTTATGCACGTTTGAAACTGATAATTAGCTAATGTCACTTTTTTTTATATGTATGATTAATGTACATACACAAAAATCATATTCTATATTTGTTTTAAAAATTTGTTTTTCTGTTGGCTTGGAATTTTATTAAGGTTTTTTGTGGATATAAAAGTTATTGCAGTTATATTATTTTTTTTTTTATGTGAAGGAAAAAATTCTGAAATTGCTTAATGTAGTTAAAAATTATGCATATAAATATTTATGTCGCCAATTTATTGAAAGTGACATTATCAATATTTAACTAATCAACCAACCAACAATGTTAGCGAAAATTTTTCAGCTAATTTCCAATTTTAACAATCACATGTATGATTTTTAGTTTTATTTATTTTTTTTTTTTGGGGGGGGGGGGGGGTTGAGAGCTTGAACAGGATTCATACTCATCAGGGATAACCTGGAAAACCTAGAATACTCAGGGAAGTAGGATTTTGTTTTAAAAAAATGTCAGGGAAAATACAAATTTTCATCAAAAGTCACGGAAAATCAATTACAAAACCTGGAAAAACAAATATTTCCTTTCTCTCAAATGACTTTTTTTGTTTAGCTTCATATCAAAATTCAAATGATTAAGGATCGTGAAAATATGCATGTAAACAATGATTTCTACCTGAATTTATCAGTCAAACTCAAATAATAACTTTTAAAAATATTGTACTTCATGTTTCATATACAATGTAAATATTGCAAGATGAGTTTGAATGATTACTTTTGTGAAATAAAATAAATAATGAAGCATGTATAGATTATCATGAAGAAAAGAAAAATTATATTTGAATGTTTAAAGTTTCAATAATTCGTCAGTAATCAAACCAAAATGAACAATTTACTTCAGATTGGTTTGTTTAGTTCAGTTAGTTCACTAGGGATTAATTATACAAGGTTCCTATGGCCCTGCCTTTTTCAAGGACTCTCCCACCACTATTATCTATAAATAAATTTCTTAAATGTACAGGTCTATTTTATAACAAAATTTGCTATATATATATTTACTGTTTTACAAATTCAAAGCCGTCAGAGTAAGTTTAGCTACCAGATAGGTCTGCAGCATAATCTTAAAACTCTCTAGAGGAAAACTTATGTATATTCTTTTAACCTGTATGCCTCTAGCCTGGACATGCTTTATAATGTTCTTGGTAAAACATACAGGAATATTAATTGAAAGATTTCTTTAAAATATAAAATTTGTATGATTTTATATTTCTTAATTGTTTCAAACATTTTTTTAAAACTCATTTCTATGTATTTAATGAATTTAACCATAAAATTTTTCTACTACTGTATTTTCTGGTAACATCTGGTTTAAAAAAAGTTTTTCAGTTTATGTTAAAAGCATTTTCTTAAAATAATATATCTGTTGTGGGAAGAAAAATCTCACTATATAGTGTATAAATATCAGGGGTGAAGCTTTTCAGAAACTAACCCTGAATTTGGGGTTTTTGAAGATTTTGCTGTCTGAATTACATGATAAATTATTTTGTTTTTCCATAAATTTCTCATTTTGAACAATTTCATTCATATGCAGCCATATCATTAAGTCTCCCCTAACTGCATGCAAGTAGCAGTTTTCAAGGTTTTTGCATGTTAGTAAGTTTTACTCCTAAAGTATTTTCTATATATTTAAAGAAAATATCAGTTTTAAGCATAAAGTGGGGGTGGGGCCCAGGAGCAGAATTATATCCTATGTTCTGCAACGAGACATTAAAATTTGCAGATGTTCTGCAGGTATTTTGTCCAAATTTGTCAAAGCACAGTAAAATGCAAAATAAGCATAAAAATAATACTTATTAGTAAAATATTTATTACACATTTATAATAAAACATGGTTTAAAATTTTTATAATCTAAAACTGAGGAATACACCCAGAATTTGCAGTTTTTTCAATGGCTTTTGGCATTAATATTACCACATTAATGTGGATATACTATTTACAAAATGTTTATAAATTTTGTCTATACATTGAAACAATGACTGTTTCCAGCAATTTTCTAGTATGCTAACAGATTTACAGGTCAGTTGAACATATCAAGGTTCTATTAATTTTAGAATGTTAGCTGTATCAACATCATCCAGTTAGGGGATAGATGAAATGTTCTGCAAAAGCCTCAATTGTTCTGCGACGTGCGTCGAAGTTTTAGGCACTTTCTGCTCCTGGGGGGTGAGGGGGGGACCCCTCAATTATTAAAACAGTTCTAGCTATGAAAAATGTATAAAAGAGTATTGTTTCAAAAATATTACAGATAATAAATAATTGAAATTTATAAATATCTATATGTATTAATAAATTTCAGGTTGAGAGAAAACTTTCTCAAGCAGCACAATTCAAAAAAGAAAAAAAAGTGTTGTGTCGTGTGCAGTTGTCGCTACAACAGAAGTAGATGATTTTGATTATATCCATATAATTGTAGTATCAGGTAATCGGTGATGATACTTAACACAGTAATAATGCTTGTAATTCTAAGCCAAGGGCCGGTTGATTCAAACACAAAAATGCACTTCTTTTATAACACAAATGAAGAATATAGAAACATTTGTGTTGATAAAAAAAAAAAAAAAAAATTGGTTACTGTTCTAACATGTCATATTCCTTAAAAATGAAAGTATTGATGCCATTGTGTTTTGTTCTATGATTAGGATCTGCATGTTAATTAAGAGCCCAGAAATTCTGTTCAAGCTCTGAATTTCATGAAAAAATGATCCCCCCCCACCCCCTCCATCTTAAGCTAATGAATTAATAGTATCTGTGAAGCAGGGGGGAGGGAGATAATGAACAAAACACAGGATAATCAAGTTAAGAAAGAAAAATCAAATAATGTCCAAATAATTAAATTGGGTAGCAGTACTGCTTCAGCAAAAATGCTAAACTTTTTTTTCTAGGTTAAACCCTGGTTAAGGAGGTTGTAATTGTCCCTCTAGCAGTGAGTTTAAGAACTGCTTTATTAAAATCTAGCAACCCAAGCTGAGATAAAGATTTTGACGTGTAAGAGTTTCATAATTAAAATGGCACCTAATTGGGGTCAGAGCTATAGGCCCATTTCTTGGATATATGCATTCTATTTTTTATGTCTTTACACGTGTATCAAATTTCTCTTATGGGAAAATTTTTAGGTGTCTACATTAGATTGATTTTATGTCTTCTAATCACATTCTCACAAAAATATATATAAATACGTGTAATAGTGGGTAGTGGAAGTCGTGTGGTTGTTTCACACCTTTTTTTTTTTTTTTTTGGTGCAGATTTAAAATTTAAAAATATTTATTACTGTAATATAACAGATTTTATTATCAAAATTGTAATATTTCATTTCATCATATTGCCTTTGCATATAATTTCAGCTTTGTCTTTTTGTTAATCTCATCCTTGAAAGATGGATGTTCTAAACTGCCGTGACACACCTTTATATACAATGCAATAAAAAAGGGTATTTGATTCACACTGGTGTCTTCATTGACATATATAAATAAACTCAATAGTGATATTCAATATTTTTATTCTTCTAATTATATGGTATGATATATAAACTCACTGATGAATTTTGAAAATTTATGTACACTTTTCTGGTACATTTGTAAATGTGTCATTTCATTGAAATTTTATGTTAGAAGTCTTGCATAATAGCATCATGTTCAAGTTCATTATATTTTGATACCTGATATGATAAAATTGTATTGATGAGTTTTCATATTTTGTTTTCTGGTATGTATCCGAGTGTCACTTCCTTAAAATTTTATGCTTGGAGTCACAAATCATGTTCATATTAATACTTTCGTTCTCCTGATGTGATGGGATGATAAAAATGTACTGATGAGTTATTCGTGACATTTTCTTTTCTAGTATTTTGTGAATATGTCATTTCATTGAAATTATATATTAAAAATCTCACGTGATGTTCATAATACTTTCGTTCTCCTGATATTATGGGATGATAAAAATGTACTGATGAGTTATTCATATTACTTTGTTACATTTCTTTTCCTAACATTTTCTGACTGTCAATTCATTGCAGTTTTATATTCGTTCTCCTGATATGATGGGATGATAAAAATGTACTGATGAGTTATTCATGATATTTCCTTTTCTCATTTCATTGAAATTATATATTAAAAATCTCACGTGATGTTCATAATACTTTCGTTCTCCTGATATTATGGGATGATAAAAATGTACTGATGAGTGAGTTATTCATATTACTTTGTTTTTGTTACATTTCTTTTCCTAACATTTTCTGACTGTCAATTCATTGCAGTTTTATATTCGTTCTCCTGATATGATGGGATGATAAAAATGTACTGATGAGTTATTCATGATATTTCCTTTTCTCATTTCATTGAAATTATATATTAAAAATCTCACGTGATGTTCGTAATACTTTCGTTCTCCTGATATTATGGGATGATAAAAATGTACTGATGAGTTATTCATATTACTTTGTTACATTTCTTTTCCTAACATTTTCTGACTGTCAATTCATTGCAGTTTTATATTCGTTCTCCTGATATGATGGGATGATAAAAATGTACTGATGAGTTATTCATGATATTTCCTTTTCTCATTTCATTGAAATTATATATTAAAAATCTCTCGTGATGTTCATAATACTTTCGTTCTCCTGATAATATGGGATGATAAAAATGTACTGATGAGTTATTCATATTACTTTGTTACATTTCTTTTCCTAACATTTTCTGACTGTCAATTCATTGCAGTTTTATATTAGATGCATAATTAGTGCTAACTCTAGAATAAAAAGAGCCACTGGGGAAATTCATTAAAAACAGCAACCTAGTTTCAAAAAGGCTATTTTTTGGATAATTTGCAGTCTTCTATGTTATGACTTTTGCATGTGACAAAACTAAATTACTAATTTAATGTGACATATGTAGGCTGTTTGTATTTATTCTTCCAGGAATGCTGTAAAACTATTGCTAAAAGGTTATATATCAGAAAGAAAAGTATCTAAAGGCCTCTGAACATTTAAAATGTTAAAAAAGGCCACTTGGTACTAAGATGTTTTTAAAAGGGCTGCTGGATACTAAAGTGGGTTGAAAAGGATGCTGGGTGCTCAAATTTGTTTAAAAGGGCTGCTGGGTGGAGCACCCTGCAAATTAGCAGAGTCAGCACTAATAATGTTTGATGTTTTTTTCTGCCATATTGAGATGATAAAAATATACTTGTGAAATACTTATCCTGTTTCATTTCCTTGGGATTTTTTATTAGAAGTCTTAATACATGATGTTCATAATACTTTCGTTCTCCTGATATGATGGGATGATAACTCTACTGATGAGTTATTCATATTTTGTAACATTGTATTCTAATGTATTTGTGAATGTGTGTCATTTCATTGAAATCCTATATTAGAAATCTCACATGATGTTCATAATACTTTCGTTCTCCTGAAATGATGGGATGAAAAAAATGTACTGATGAAATTTCTGTTTAAAAAAATTCATAATTACATATTTATCATAATTATAATTAGTTAAATTTATAATACATTTATTACATTACCATTTATTCATTTAATTATTTACTTTTTGTTTTTGAGTGTGTGTGTGTGTGTGTGTGTGTGAAGGATACTTTGTCACTAATAAATATTGTGAAAATTTAGTAATCTATTTTGAATTTGATTATTCCAGTTAAAAGATAGGATTCCATTCTTACATTTTTCTTGAATTATATTAACCTAAATGTAATACAGTCGAAATTTTTAACGTGAATATCTTTTAACATAACTGTTTCCACAATTCTCGTCAAAATGAATTTAGTTACATGAAGATTTATTACTGATAACATGAACAGATTTTTTATCCCCCTTGAGATTCACGTTAACAAGGTTCGACTGTAATAGTTTATCTGTATCTGTACTTATAAGTATATAGTGTATCTGTACTTATAAGTATAATGGATTTAAGTCTGAAAATGTTGATTTTGAGTTAAGTACATAGTCAAACTCAGAAAAAAATTCTCTTTCGATTGGTATAAAGGATTTAAATCCATGTCATTTAGTGTTTGAGAAAATCCATTGGTAAAAAGATTCAAGTCAGAAATTTAGCATTAATCTTTGATAAAAATTATTTAATTCAATTTTTTTCCTTTATTAAATGAAGGTTGACAATCACTGAATGGTATAAAGGGTATAAATCAACATAATCCCTTTTTCCTAATCGATTCTTCTGCTTAGTTTTTAGTTGTTGAACTTTATTTTTCGTCTCCTGAAAAATCAAGAGTATGGTCTTAAATCCTTTATATTTATCAGTACAGATATATATTCTGAGTTTGCGGAGAATGATTAATAATGAAAATGCTATCCTATACTAAGGTAGAAAAGCTTTCATTCTTATTCTTATTATAAACCTGTGTGCCTCTGTCTAAACATTACCTATAATGTTATTGATAAAACATGCAGGAATATTAATTGAAGCTTTATTAAAAATTTGTTAGTGTTTCATCAAATTTTCAGTTGCTACTTCAACATGGAATGATTTTGAAGTGATTTTAAAATTATTTAGTGATAGAACTCAATAAACATAGTTTATGTATATAGAAGATTATGAGGGATTGGTCCAGACAAAAAGTCCTCAGATTTCATAAAATTTAGTTTTATAAAAACTTCTTTTGTGAATTTCTTTTTCTCATCATTTTCAATATCATTTCAAATGACTGGCTAATTGGGATTCAGTGGTAGGTAATTTCAGTTTAAGAATATCTTAGGTCTAATTGTTATTTGATGGAGTTATTGCAGTTTGAAATGCTTTATCTCTAGTATTTATTCAGGCTAATTTGGCAATGTAGCCAATGTCAAAGCCGTCCTTTTCAATATATTCTAAGAGTGGTCCTTGTTCACATTTTAAGTATCTTGTGAGGCCTTTAGATATTTTTTTTTCTCACACACATTATCGGAATAGTTAACAGCATTACAGCAAGAACAGATGCATGTAGCTTATGAAAATACCAGAGCTTAAAAGGTCTCAATTTTTGCATGCCCTTTTGGGCATATCAGTTAGAGAGTTCATACTTAAATTAAACTTGTGTGTCCAAATATCTTCAAGTGCATATTAATAAAATTTATTCACTTATTTAGTACAGATAGTTGAAAAAAGTTTTCATCACTATTCCTATATCATATTTACCAACTTTTCCGGTTTTCCCGGAAGACTTCCGGTTTTTTAACGTATTTTCCGGTCTTCCGGACAGATGATGAAATCTTCAGTTTTTAAAAAAGTCGCGAATATCGTTCGTTTTAAAAAGAAAACCCAAATGTTCTACGAAAACTCCTGATTCCCAATCTTTTTCCATCCATAACATGAATGTCAATATTAATTTCAAACTTGCTTTATGAGATTCTAGAACATGTAAAGAAATAGAATTGTTAAATATTTCTTGCTGATGTAATTATTTTTACCCCCCCCCTCCCCCTTTCATTTATTTCCAACTAGTAATCAGCAATCAAATGTTCTGCAGAAGTCTTTTGTTTCCTAATCTTTATCCATCTGCAACATAAATGATAATATTAATTTTAAACTTATTTCATTAGATTCTAGAATTAGAGTTGAAAGAGTTTAATATTTCTTATTCTGTAATTATTTTTGTATCCCCCCCCCCCTTCCTTCCCCGGATTGTGATCAATGATCAATTCTAGAAACGATAAAGCAATGGAAAGTGCTCAATATTTTTCACGTATATGTAATTATTTTTAGATCTTTATTGCTGAATTTAATGAATCTGTTTATTTTTCCTTAATTAAATTAAATATTTGTATGTCATATTTATACCAAATGTGTAAACATGGGGGAAAAAAAAAATTAAGAATAATTTTTTCAGGTAGGAAAATTTTTTCCAAATCAATTTAAGAAAATTAATACTTAGTTGGTTGCATGTTTGAAACTGATAATTAGCTACTGCTACTTTTTTTTTATATGTATGCAGGGTTCGCGCGGGATCGCGGGAATCGCGCAATATTAAAAAAAATCCCACTTAAAAAATTTTCATATGCACGTTTTTCCTGCACTTAATTTCCTGCGTTTTTTTTTTTTTTTTTTTTTTTTTTTTTCTAATTCATTGAACTCCGCGAATTTATTTTTTCCGTTTTCAAAAAATCGCGGATATCGATCGTTAATAAATAAATAAATAAATAAATAAAAATGTAACAATCGGTGATCAAATGTACTACAAAAGCTTCTGATTCCTAATCTCTTTCCATCCACAACATAAATGTCAATATCCATTTCAAACTTGCTTTATGAGATTCTAGAACCTGTAAATAAATACAATTGTTAAATATTTCTTGCTCATGAAATTATTTTTTGCCCACCTCCCCCTTTATTTATCTCCATCTAGTGATCAGCAATCAAATGTTCTGCAGAAGTCTCTTTTCCCAATATTTACCCATCTGAAACATAAATTATATTTATAATATTCATTTTAAACTTGCTTTATTAGATTCTAGAAATAGAATTGAAAGAGTTTAATATTTCTTACTCTGTAATTATTTTTTTAATCCCCCCCCCCCCAACCTCTTTCCCATCTCCGGAATATGGATTGTGGTCAATGATCAATCCTAGAAACAATAAAGCAATAGAAGTGCTCAATATTTCTGACATATGTAATTATTTTTAGACCTTTAGTGCTGAACTTAATGAATCTATTTATTTTTTTCTCAATTAAATCAAATCTTAATGTGGTGTCATACCTATACCTATACCAAATTTGTAAACATGGGGGAAATGAAGAATAGATTTTTCAGGTAAGAAAATTTTTTCCAGATCAATTTAAGAAAATTAATACTCAGTTGGTTTTATGCACGTTTGAAACTAATAATTAGCTACTGCTACTTTTATATGAATGATTAATGTACATACATAAAAATCCTATTCTATATTCGTTTGAAAAATTTGTTTTACTCTTGGTGTGAAATTTTAATAAGATTTTATGTGGATATAGAAGTTATTGCAGGTATATTGAAGAATTTTTTTTTTACGCTAATGAAAAAATCCTGAAAATGCTTAATGTAGATAAAAACTATATATATAAATGTTTATGTCATCAGTTTATTGAAAGTGACGTTATCAATATTCAACTTATCATCCAATCAATCATATTAGCGAAAAATTTTCAGCTAATTTCTAATTTCAGCAATCACAGCCTGTAATTTGCATATTTCTTGAAAATACTTTTTTTCTGTAAAATGTAATTACTGACTTAAATTTCAAAAATCTCACTTAAATTTTCAAAATCCCACTTAATATTTTTGTTAGAGTGGGAGAATCCCACTCATTTTTTTTCCTTAGTGCGAACCCTGGTATGATTCATGTACATATACAAAAATCATATTCTATTTATTTAAAAAATTAGTTATACTTTAACTTAACTAAGTTTTATGTCTATTGTTAAATAAATTTCTTACAGATTTTGTTTTGTAGATATTTATGTGTTGAAGAGGAATAACTTCATTTAAAACTTTTATATATTTAGTATAATCAATCAAAAGTAAAACATTTTTATAGATTGCTTCTAAATATTAAAATTGTAAAACTGTGTATTTTTTTATTTTATTTTATTTTATTTTTTTGACGTAATAAACAAGTAAAAAATAAAAATCTTCCCCTTTTTTATTAAAATTGGTTGGCAAGTATGCTATATTCACAATCACAATGCTTAATTCGTTTTAATTTAAGTAAATGACAAAACAATATATCAACACACATTTTTTGAAAAGGTGTTTTGAATTAAGAATTCGTTGCCCAACTGGACAATATAGGAAGAAAAATACATCCCCAGTTTGAATTTCTTTTTGTTTCCCAGACTAGAGTCCAGCATCAGGTCGACTAAATTTATTTTTCTTGCAGGTCGAGTTGACTGATTTATTTTTCTGTGCAGAAAAGTCGGAGAAAATCAGTTGTAAAATCTCCTGGGAAAAACAAATATTTTCTTTCTCTCAAGTTATATTTTTCTTGTTAAGCTTCATATCAAAATTCAAATTGTAAAAATACACGTGTAAACAATGATTTCTACCCAAATTTCTATCATGGTCTGGTCGTCAGTAATATGACACCATACAGTGGAAGTAGCTGTGTATTTCTATCTAGAGGAGCATCTCTTGTAATATGTTGCTAATATTATCTTGAAAATTGTCTGGGAAAACTCATGGAATTTTTTTCCCATATATGAGTATGAGCTCTGTATGAGCTGTTGAAAACAGGCTGTCTCTTCCACAGTAACTAGATGTGATTCATCTATTTAGATTACTCGCATTGAAATAGACTGTGAACATAAACTGATAATTAATATTTTTTCTCTTGCGGATGTTTTTAAGGAGTTATAGGAATATAGATTTAGATGAGTTTAGCGGAAGTTTATTTGGCGGTTTTTAAGGAGTTATAGGAATATAGATTTAGATGAGTTTAGCGGAAGTTTACTTGTCATCTTTAACATTGTATTATTTTAATATTATTGTGTGTGTGATAAGCATTAAACAGTAAAACAACAAACACTAAGCTTGAAACCCATTTTTGTACACTTGAAGTACACAACACACATAAAGAGTTAAAAATTATTATTAATTCATTTTTCAGATTTTTAACTTAGTGTATTAGTGATTATATTTTTGTTTTAAAAATAGTTTACATCAGTGTGACAATGAGAATTATTTTTATAAATTAAAAATGTTTTTGTAAAATTTATAAATTTAATATGAATAAATTAAATATGTTATTTCTAACATCTTTCTTTTCCTTTTTTTTTTTTTTTTTTTTTTTTTTAGCTACATTGTCCGAAAATCCATAGCTAGAGTTCTAACAGTGATGAACCAGAATCGAAAAGAAAATTTAAGAAAGCTGTACAAAAATAAGAAGTATGTACCAAAGGATTTGAGGCCTAAGAAAACTAGAGCTATGCGTAGAGCTCTCACAAAACATCAACAGAACTTGAAAACTCCTAAAGAACTGAAAAAGATGAGAGCATGGCCGATGAGGAAATTTGCTGTAAAAGCTTAAGATTATTAAAAATATATGAAAAAAATATGGAAGTCTTACGTTCTTTGAGTATTTGTCAAATGTATTAAGTGTTAAGTTAGATTGTTTGTACAAAATGAATCTTTTTGAAAATGTTTTATTTATAAAAGTTTTATAAAAGTATATTTGTATAAAGAGTATTCTGATTTTATAACTTGTTTTGTGTGCATGATTTTATTATATCGGAGCATTAGTTCATCATTTAAAAAAGCTGGTATTGCCTTGTTGTCAGTAAATTGTCCTGTCTTATTTTTTTTTTACCCCCCCCCCCCCCCCCCCAAAAAAAAAAAAAAAAAAAAACACATTGTAATGTTTTTAGGGATGAAACGGGGTATCGGATATCGACACTCTGGATATGGATATCCGAAAAAGGAAATCCAGTGGTCAAACTCCTCAGAAAGTTTATTGTGACAAAAAATAAATATTTTTATCAAATCAATTTAGCTTATAGTTTGTAAAGGTTAAAAAAAAAAGTTGGCTTTGAAGCAAGTTAAACTTGGCCACTTTAGCAAACAAATTTGGCCAAAAGCTTTTAAGGCTAAGAAATATGGAATTTTTTTTAAATTTAATTTTTTTTTTTTTTTTCCCCCGACTGAGTGAAAATAAGTGAGTAATGCCGACCGGTTTGTTGGCCTGGATAGCTCAATTGGTAGAGCCTTGACCTTGTAAGTCAAAGATTGACTCCCGGTCCAGGCATTATTTTCACTCAGTCGGAAAAATAAAATTTCAATAAATATGATTTTCTTCCACAGTTGTTTGTGTGATTTTAATAAAAATTGTAAGAAATATGGAGTTTGCTGAGTTTTTCTAGAATGATTTATGAAATTTCCACTAATTTTTCCTGACTGTAATTAGACATATTGACTGCTGTTCCTGAACAAGTGATATTCATGTTCTGCAGTGCATATAACTCTGTTTTTATGAATTTTATATTACTAGTATTGTCCAGTGGTCGAAACTCGAGCACTTTTTTGCAAAGCGAAGTTATTACCTTATCCTAAATGGAATTAAATTGCAACACAGCTGCGACAATTGTTTATCAATATGCACTCTAACTGAATCAGCAGCACTTTACTTAATACTTGGTATGCTGTAGATGTTGAGCCTTTCCTGAAATGAGAGGAAATCGCAACATGGAAATATTTTGGTGATACAGCACAAAAGCTAATCGGTACCATGTCAAACCGAGGTTCAACCAAATATAAAATTGGATTAAATTAATTCCATTGGTTCGTAAAGTACAGTGTTTGAACTCAGAAAGACCAGATATTTTGCAAAAATGGTCAAATTGAGTTCGGGAAATCTCAAAACGTGTAACTTAATCAAGGATGAGAATTTTCAGACTTTTGTAGGAATTTAACTTTTCTTAATTTTTTAAAAACAATTTTCAGAATTTTGCTACTAAATATTCTTATTTTTGTTCAATTTTCTTTCTTTTGACTGTTTCTAAACAATTTATTTTCACATATTCTCCAATTTTGCTTATAGAAAGTATGATTTTGTGTATCTGTTTCTTCTTTTATTACTAAAATTAAATTATCTTTGAGTTTTGCTGATACTTTCAGACTTTTTGTCTATTTCTCACTCTCATCTCTGCTTAATTGAAAACCAAAAATCTATAATTTTTCTAAATCTTATACTTTCTTCTTATATATGCAGAGGAAAGAATAATAAATCCACTTTTTAAAAAATAAGTAGTTAGTTTCAGTTAATTGAAATCGAAGGAAATCTCAAAACATGTAAGTTCATCGAACAGGGTTCATACTCATCAGGGAAAACCTGGAAAACAGGGAATACTCAGGGAATTTGGAATTTGTTAAAAAAAATCAGGGAAAACTCAGGGAAAATAAAAATTTTCACTAAAAATCAGGGAAAATCAGTTATAAAACCTGGAAAAAATTTTTTTTTTCTCTCAAGTTATGTTTTAGCTTCATATCAAAATTTAAATGATTAAGTATTGTAAAATTCGCATGTAGATAATGATTTCTACCTGAATTTCTATCATGATCGGCAGCAATATGACATCATACAGTGGAAGTAACTGTATTTTGTCCGATCTAGAGGAGCATTTCTTTTAATATGTCGCTAATATTTTCTTGAAAAACGTTTGGGAACTCAGGGAAAACTCAGGGAATTTTCTTCCCATATTTGAGTATGGACCCTGTCGAAAACCGAAAATAAAATTTTTTTCAGTATCTTCTACTTTCTTCTTATACATGCAGAAACTAGCAATAAATCCACATTTAAAAAAATAATTACAAAAGAACTTTTTATATACCATGTTTTTAAATTTTCTGTTGGATCATATAAATGCTACTGACGGCAGCAAGAACCTGGAACAATTGGCTAAGAGTATTAAAAAAAAATCATTGCTATCATGTTTTGAGCTATTATAAAAGTTTCAAATGGCTAGCTAGCCGGGAAGATAGTTAAAAATCTGATAAGACTTATTAAAAGTCAGACTTTTATTTGCATAATATTTAAGCAGATATACAGTGGAAGTTTAATAAACTTATGACTAGTGTGTAACTTAAAAAATTTAACAAGTAAAACAAAGTCAAATTCAGTTTAAATATTTTTATTAAAAGAACTTTTAAAGATTAAAAAAAAAAAAAAAAAAAAAAAAAAAATTATCCAACAATAACAATTAGTAAAAATATTTAACAATTAGTCTAGCAATATAAGAAACTTAACAAATGTCTCAAAAAACTTTTATATTTAAAAGTTATATAAAAAAAAAAAAAATGTTCATGCCAAAACAACTGACCTGACTAATAGATAAATCTAACATTTTTAATTTATACGAAGGCTTTACCTTTAAAGACTTTTCCAGTCTCCCAGATTCTTTAAATATCACAAAAAAAAAAAAAAAAGATCCAAAAACAACTGATGATATTCTATTAACGGCAATAGCAGCATTGAAAGAAACTATGGTCGCCAGGTTGACACATAGTATGGAAAATTAAATTTTGGCAAGTTAAAGAATGTTCATAGATAAAGTTCAAAAGAAACACTGCAGTCGCCAGGTTGACTCACATTTCAATATTTGAAAATAGTTATCTTGATAATCAAAAAGAAACACAGTTCAAATAAATGCTGTGGTCGCCGGAATGACTCACAGCTAAAACGAACTTACTATTTAAAAGTTCTGCTATTTGAATATATAATTTAACAATTAACAACTTCAAAATAGCTATGGTCGCCAGCACGAAAAAACAAACTTTACATTCTTAAAACTTTAACTGCTGATTGAATAATATAACAATAAATAAATTTATGAGATCTTACAACATTTTTACCAGTAGAATTCACCAACGAAATTCAAAATAAAACACCTCTATTTATATGAGAGTGTCTAAAGCATGTACAGTATGGAACCGTTTATCCAGAATTATACTTTCAGCAACTAAATTCAGATGCATTTAAAAAAAAAAGATGCATTTAAAAAAAAAATTTTTTTTTTTAATAATAATTATGGTTTAACATTGTAATCTGAAAGAATTAAATGTAAAAGAAATATTTAATAAATAATAATTCCACTTAATTTCGTTATATTTATTTAAAAGTAGTATTTAAATATTTGGCAAGGGGTGTCAGTTAAAGGTAATAATAGACAATATAAATTGAAAAGATAGCTTTTAGTTCTGAAAAATGTCGAAAGATGGCACCACTACGCAATATTATAAAGAAGGCAATTTTATTTATTCAGGGCTCGCATTCCCCCTAATATTCCTAAAATTCCTAAATATTTTAATCATTCCTAAAATTCTCCTACATTTCTTCCATGAATCCTAAAAAAATGCATCCAAGGCTAATCCAAGGGTCGAGAGTATTATTCATTCTGGTCCAGTTCATATCGAAGTCTGTTGTATTTTGTTTACCGCTTGCGCATGCATGTGTAGAATATTTTACTGTATTAATTGTTAGCGTAGTTGCATTGAATGATTTTATACTAAATCTCAGCATACCATTTCATTTCATTTGCATCCTTATCATGGTTAAAAGTAAAACGAAATTTCAAGACTCGTTGTTGAAAAAGAATTTGACGGTGTTTTGCTAAGATAATGGCTTGAAGCTATAAATGGCGACATTTATTCCGCTAAATGTGTTTTATGTTCCGAAAAGTTTTACATATCTGCTACTAGCTTAGTAACAGAACTTATGCAACATTGTCGCCAATTTTTTTTTTTTTTTTTTTTTTTTTCCCCATAGAATAGAGTTAGTGGTAGACAGAAACTCATGTCTTACATTAATCATTCAGAATTCTTCTGCAGTATAGTAATCTTATACCTTTCTAATTAATTATACATGTGTGGAAATTAGAGAAAAATTGAAACATCTTGCAGAGAAGGTTTAACCGTTTCGGGACGGGTGTATCATATGAAATGGCTGCAAATGTTCCTTCCCACTCGGGTGTTTAACATATGACATATCCTTTAAATTCTTTCTGTGGGCAGGCGTATCATACCAAACGTTCTATTTAAACATGATATGCTCGTCCAGAGAAATAATTTAAAGGCTGTATCATATATAACATGCTCATCCCAAAAGAGTTATACATACAAGACATGTCACAGAAAGCATAAAAATTTTAAACCACTAGAGATATCAAGTAAAAGGTTTCGTCGAACCAAGTACTGAAATGCAGAAAGCATGATTTACATAAAATAAAATTTATTTATTTAAATCAAATTGGAGTGTAAAGGTTGATATTTTTATTTCTTACCAACTATGCGAAAAAACCAGAGCCAGGAATCGAACCCGGGCACCACCGCTTCACGCGCAGATGCACTACCACTGAGCTACCCTGGCTGACAACCAGCTAGGCACTTCTCGCATAATATTCGTTGGCAAAGTCACCGAGTCTGCAAACACAGATATATCAGGTGAGATAATAATAATCATAGCACAACTCCATAGACCACGAAATTTCAATTTAGAAATTTTTATTCATGAATTCATCAACCGTGAATATTTATTTAAATCAAATTGGTGTGTAAAGGTTGATATTTTTATTTATTACCAACTATGCGAAAAATACCAGAGCCGGGAATCGAACGGAAGTGCCCGGGTTCGATTCCCGGCTCTGGTATTTTTCGCATAGCTGGTAATAAATAAAAATATCAACCTTTACACTCCAATTTGATTTAAATAAATATTCACGGTTGATGAATTTATGAATAAAAATTTATTTTATAAAAGGGCTGTATAGATTATTTAAATTTTGATGGAGTAAGGGCTCTTAATTTTGTTTGGCTCAACCTGAATATACAAAAGACAACATTTCCAATTTTAACACGTCAATTATTACCCATTACGGATTTAGAAGTTTTACAGTATCATCGGTTTTCCCCTAAAATTTTCCTAAAATTTTGAAAAAAATTCCTCCCTAAAATTTTGAGAAGCCCTAATACTAGGCCTGTTTATTTGGAAAGGGTTAGGTGAAATGGGAATAATTGGCCCTGTACTGAATTTATTTTATTTATTGGGGGAGGGAGGTGATAATTAAAATCAAATAACTTTTTAAAAATGATGAATATTTTGCACTTTCATACATAATCTTCATAAGAAATAAAAAGATAAGCCTGTAAAATCAGGTCATAATTTTTTAATCTTTAGTAATATTCAATGTTTTAAAATCATTGGCTAATCATATTTAAAAATACTTGGATTTGGGCAGATTTTGTTTTTTATGGAAAATTAAGTTTCAAAGATTATTATTTTTTTTCTTTCTTTTTCTCATTTTAAATTTTGATTAATAATTTATCTTGATTAAAAATTATATTAATACTTTCATTAAAAAAAAGAAAAGAGAGAGAGAGTTAATTAAGTATTTAAATTTGATTAATTGATAAAAAATGTTAATTTTTGATTTTAAAATATTTATTTTAAATAAGAACCATATGCAATAATTATGATTAATGAGGCTTGCTTTGATAAGCAACCAGTTATCCAGAATAGTCTTGAAAAACCCACTCCGGATAATTGGTTCCCTACTGTAGTATGATCAAAGAACAAAATAGCCAATCATATTCAATGCCATCCCGTGGTGAAATTCTGCAATTTCCGAACAAACTCAAGGTAGTAATGGATCTGGCAACAAGACTGTAGTGTGATGTCTAAAGAATGTAAACAAAACAAAGTCAGGAAAAGAAAGTAAGTAAAGCCAAACGTACACATTAGGTAAAGTTTAAAAACACTCAAGGGTTTTTAAATGATTTAAATAGGCAATTATATTATATTAAGTGTATTATCTATAATAATAAAAGAAGATGTCTGTCTCTCTGTCTGTCTGTCTGTCTGAGCATCTATACGTTCAGCCCCTACTGAACGCAGAACTACAAAATTTGACATACGGGTGCTCAGAAGCCTGCCCGAGGGGATAGTCAAAACAGAATTTAAAAATTTTAATTAGTTGTGGAGATATTAATTAAAATGTAGACCTATGTCTTAATCAAAAAGCGATCTCAATGACTCAGAATTCACCGAGATTGCATAAAAGTAGATATTTTAACGGAGTTAAAAGCAGAAAAAATGGAAAATAAATTAGAAATATTAGTCCGATCATTACGAATTTGGTACCAAATGAAAGGGGAATTTTTTCCGAATCTAAGAGTGCAAGCGGCTTATCGATACGTCAATTAGATTTTTTAAAATTAACTAAACTATGAAATTTAGTTGACAACGGGCAGACGATTTTCTAAGCGGTCTCGATCGGAAACAAAACACATACGAGACAACTGTCTGTAATGTCTGTGATGAAAACGGAAATGGTTGTAATCAATTAAGATATCATGTGTTTTATACTGGGGGGGAAAATTGCAATTTTCAATTTTTTTCAAATTTTCATTCACGTTACATTTGAATTAATATTCGGCCTAGACAGCATGTTATAAAGCTACTGTTCAATTTTCATGAAATTATATGAATAATTAAAAAAATGACATATTTATTGGAAAAAGATTGTCTTCTTTTATTTTTTTGCAGTATTTGCAGTAGTCGAAATTTCGTAGTATGTAGTTTTAATGCCCGATAATTCGATTGTGAATATTTTTGAAAGAGTACGATTATTAGGGAGGGCTTGAGGAACAGGGAAAAAAGGCAAAAAAAAAAAGAGTTGCAGCGTTTGAAATAGGTTGGCATATTAAGATTTTAAGGCAAGGTATTTGGTTTTCTTTTTTATCCCAGCTTCTAATTAAAATAATTTCATAAGTAATACATCATTTGAAAGCTTTGTTGATTTGGAATTGAACAGTAGATTACAGAAATTTCTACCGCCAGATGGCGCTGAAATATTTTAAAATTTCAATATTTCAAATTCTAATTATGATTATATAATTTTTAATACATCATTCGAAAGATATTTTAAAGTTCTTTTATATTATCGAAAGTATTATTCGAGATTTTACCCGATTTACACGCTTTAAGGTTTCCTTTTTAGGTTTTCTTTTGTATCTCAGCTACTAATTAAAATATTTTCATAAGTAATACATCATTTGAAAGCTTTGTTGATTTGGAATTGAACAATATATTACAGAAATTTCTACCGCCAGATGGCGCTGCTATATTTTAAAATTTCAATATTTCAAATTCCAATGAGCGAGGAAGGCGCCACCGAGCGGACTTAGCTAAAGTTAGAAATTTGAAATATCAGCGCCGAAGGCGCTACCGCATGGGAGTTTACTGCGATTTAGATAAGCTATTTTCACGATATATCAATAAGCTGTTATTAGACCTGATACGGGAAAAAGGCGCCACCGAGCGGGAATTTCGTAAAGTCGGATTTTTCAGGGATCGCGAACCAGCTGGTCGCCGAAGGCGGCTAGTGTTCTATAAAAAAAAATGTTTTGAATAATTTGTGAGGACAAGTGATAGAAACTATGAAATAACTGTTAAGCATTCTATCAAAATCAATTGCAAGCTTTGTACTGGTAACGCTGCTGAAGGGTCCCAAAGCAGTTGGTCAATATTTAAAAAATGCATTTTTGCCGTGTTCTGAACTATTTTGAAAGTTTCAAATGTCTAGCTAGTTGGGAAGTTAGTTAAATAAATTTTCTGTTGAATCATATAAATGCTGCTGAAGGCAGTAGGGACCTAAAACAGTTGACTAAAAGTATTAAAAAAATGTATTGTCACAGTGTTCTGAGCTGTCCTGAATTTTTCAAATGTCTAGCTAGTCGGGAAGTTAGTTAAAAATTAATTGCAAGATTTGTACTGGACAAACAAACAAACAAGAATCAAAGTTGATAAAAACATGGTAATAATAAGTAGTCAATTTCAGTTAATTGAAACGTAAAGAAAGCTCAAAACATGTAAATTCAGCGAAAATCAGAAATGAATTTTTTCTGTATCTTTCTTCTTATACATGCAGAAGCTAGTAATAAATCAACATTTTTAAGTTAAATTTAACACTTTCACGACCACTGGCGTAGATTTGTGTCATTTGAAAATCTGTAACTACATCAGTGGGCGTTTCTTTCACAATTTGTATGCTATTTATATCTTACGTATATAACCAATATTCACATTTTTACAATGAAATATACTATGGATACAAATACTTTGATTAGAAAGAATATAATTATAAAGCATATCCATTTCTAATATAAATGTGAATACAGAAAGTTTTTTTCTGAAATTTTGTAACATGAGAGAATAACGCCCACTGGCAGACATTATTGTAAAAAATTTAAAATCGTGCGGTCGCAAAAGTGTTAATATGAGATGATTCTCATGCATAAAGAAATATAATAAAAATTTTCAAACTATTTTTCCAAAAATAAAATAATTTAGGATATGTTGATTTAATTATAATTATGTATAAAGAAGTTTGACCTGCATAAAAAACAGTTTGAATTTAAAACGAAAGTAATTTTAGCATGCATAATATTAAGGAAAAGCTAACTCACCTCTTTCCTGCATTTCCTGTGGTCCCTTGAAATACATTTTTAGGCCATACATGTAAATAAAGATGAAATCCGATTGCTTACTAAAGTTGACTTTAATCAGAGATTTTTTTTCAGAATTTTATGAACAAAAACAGAATCTTTCAAATATTTTAGCACAGGTTTAAAACCATGTCGAATACATGTAAAGGCTTTTTTTTATGCCTTGAGTGAATTGTAAAGACAATACAGAATAAGACTTATTACTTGAATAATATATAACAGTTAATGAATTATTTGGCTGTACGATATCAGCCTGAATGTAAGAATGTTTTTCACTAAGAATAAAGTACGTACTTCTGTTTTTCATGAATATGTTCCGAAAGAGCAAAAAAACACAATAATAATAAAAAAAAGAAAAGAATGAAAGTTTGGATTCTCTCTATCTCTCACGTGATTGTCTGTCACTGCTCGACTGGCGCCGTCCGCACTCCCATTGAGTCAACATACTGGGGGGGTGGAGGCACCGAAGCTGGAGTTGAAATACTCGGAAGAGGGATCACCTGAGAAACCGGTCGAATAAGAGTTCCAGCAGAAGATGTTTGAAGCTCGATGATTCTGGTGATACTGTCAGCTCCGGGAATCAAATTGATGACGCGTGCCAGATCCCACTGTAGTGGAGGTGAGGCTTTATTTTTCAGAATAACTAGTTGCCCTGGAGAAAAGTTGTGACTGTTGGTGGTTCTTTTGGCTCGCGGAAGCAAGGTTGGCAGGTACTGGGTTGTCCACTTCTTCCAGAACGTCTCCTTCATCTGCAATAAGAGCTTATACCTAGAAGAAAGACTAAGAGAATTGTTTATTAACAATGGTTCTGGCAATTCTAATAATGCAGATCCAATCAAGAAATGTCCTGGTGTTAAAGCTGCGCAATCATTAGGAGCATTGGACAATGGTGTTAGAGGCCGCGAATTTATAACAGCCTCTATTTGACATAGAAGGGTGGAAAGTTCCTCAAAAGTTAAAATTGCGCCTTGTGTGATTTTTACCAAATGATGTTTGGCTAATTTTATCGACGCTTCCCAGAGTCCCCCAAAATTTGGAGCATACGGGGGAATAAAGTGCCAGGTTATTTGGTGTTGGGAAGCAAAATTTTGTAATTTTTCTTCTTTGAATAAAGAAAATAGCTGTTTTAGGTAAGAATGGGCTCCAACAAAATTTCTGCCATAGTCCGAAAATATGTCAGAGGGGTATCCACGCCTACCTATGAAGCGTTTCAAGGCTGCGAGAAATGCTTCTGTAGAAAGATTTGAAACACATTCAAGATGCACTGCTTTTGTCGCCATACAGATGAAAAAAGCAATATATGATTTAAAGGTTGTCGCTTTTTGTTTATGTTGACATTTTGTCATTACTGGTCCCGCAAAATCGACACCAACTTTTGAAAAGGGCCGAATGGGTGTGATTCTTTCTGAGGGTAGATCCCCCATCTTTTGCATTATTGGCTTAGCTGATAGACGAAAACAGATGTATACATTTTCTTAACATTGCCTTAACCATGGAGCGGCCGTGGGGAATCCAGAATTTGTTTCTGATGAGTGACAGTAAGTAATAAGTTGTTACCAGCATGGGAGCTTAAGTGATGATAATATGTTATTATCAAGGAAGTGATGTGATTTGCTTTCGGCAGTAAAATGGGGTGTTTTTCTTGAAATCGCAGGGACGGGTGGTGCCGCAGGCGTCCTCCAACACGAAGAACACTTCATGCAGAAAAGGATCAAGACCCAACAGATTGTGGGAAGGTTTTAAAAGTTTTCCTTTCCTTAGTACGTCAATTTCATCACTAAATTCGGCATTTTGAATTATTTTTACAAGACACATTTCCGCTTGATTTAGCTCTATGGCCTTTAAAGGACCACTTTCCTTTGATTTGGTTTTAATTTTATTGATAAATCTCAGTACATAAGCTAGAATTCTTAAAAGTTTTAGATAGAGTATTTCGTGATATGTGATATAAAAGTGTTATTAGAAAGTGTAGGCTTAGAACTTGAATCTGTCGAATGTTGATGAGTTTGTTTCTGAACAGAAACTGAATGTAATGTGCACATTGGTGGTAGCTCAAAACTATGGAGCCAATTTGGCCCTTCCCACCACTCAGTTCTAGCTTTCAACTTAGCTGGGGACAATCCGCGTGTGGCACAATCGGCTGGGTTTTCTTTTCCTGGGATATGTCTCCAGGATTCTAATTGAGTAAGAGCTCTGATTTTGGTGGCTCTATGGGCCACGAAACTATTTCCTTTGTTTGAAGGGTTATTTATCCAGTTTAATACAATAGAAGAGTCAGTGTACCAGTATGTCGAATGAGTAATTTTAAGGGATTTTTGAATGTTGCAAATTAACTCAGCTACGAGTACCGCCCCACACAATTCTAGTTTGGGCAACATCATTTCCTTTAAGGGTGCGACTCTAGTTTTAGAAGCAAGTAAAAATATCTGAATAGTGTTTGTTATGATCTTTAAATATGCGACTGCCGCATACGCCCTCGGAGAGGCATCACAAAACCCATGCAGTTCAACTGTAGTCTTCAGTATTTGAACCTACATAGCGTGGAATGGACATAGATTTAAACTCATTAATTTCATTATAAAAAGTTTTCCATTCTTGCAAAATATCTGGAGGTATAGGCTCATCCCACGTTGATTGCAACTTCCACAATTTTTGTAGAATGATTTTTAAGATGATAGTAGATGGCGAAATAATTCCGAGGGGATCATAAATTTGCGCAATTACGGAGAGCAACTGTCTTTTTGTATTAATTTGTTGATCAGCTAAGGTTCTAACTTGAAGAGTATCTTCACTTAAATTCCAGAACATTCCTAGTACTCTTTGATTTATTTTTTCTTTATCCTCAAAAAAATGAATAACCGAATTAGCCTTCTCTTCCTCTGGAATATCAGAGAGCGCTTCTGGATGGCTACAAGCCCATTTCCTAAGTTTAAACCCTCCAGCTTGCATTAGAGCCTGCAGCTCCATTATTCTATCTTTTGCTAATTGAAGGGATTGTGCCCCTGACAATAAGTCGTCGATGTAAAAATTGTCTTTGGCAATTTCTGTTGCTAATGGAAAATTTTGTCCCTCATCCTCACATAATTGCTTAAGTGTGCGTAACGCTAAATAGGGTGCACAAGCTGTTCCGTAGGTGACAGTATTCAATTCGTAAAAAGATAATTGGTCATTGGGAGATTCTCTCCAAACAATTCTTTGGTAAATTCTATGTTTCCTTTCAATTAAGATTTGCCGATACATTTTAGCTATGTCTGCACTGAACGCTACAGGGTTGGCTCGAAATTTTACTAAATTGTCAAAAATATTTGACTGTAGTTTAGGACCAATATATAAAATGTCATTTAAAGATTTGTTATTTGTTGTTTTAAACGAGGCGTCAAATACTACACGTAATTTTGTTGCTTCAGAGTTTTCATTTACCACCGCATGATACGTTAAATAATAATGTGGCGTTTTATTAATTTTGTCATATGACCCAAAGATATATATTCGTTCATGAAATTCGAATACTCCCTCTTTAATTGTGGGTTCTTTTTAATTATATTTTCAATGGAAAGAAATCTTGAAATAGCACCTGACTTACTGTCACCTAGTGCCTTATCTAGCTTAAAGGGTAGATGAACTGCATATCTTCCCTGACTATTTCTTTTAGTTGTGGTCAAATAAATATTTTCCACAGGATCATTTTCTATCTTTTTTGATTCTACATTTGGAATTGATTCTGTATCAAAAAATTGTTTTAAAGTGTTGTTGATATCATCATCAAAAGTCATATGACATGTTAAACTGATATTTGTACATTGAAAACTGTTTATTCGTCCTGAAAGGAGGTAATCCAGCTTTGTGGGGAATGCTGTAGGAGTTCCAGCTGGCCCTTGAATTGGACTGCCATTGCAGATTGAGGCGACTATTTCTGCCCAAAGAAGAATATCGATGGGACCACTAACGTAATAATTGGGATCAGCTAGTTCTAATCCCTGTATGTGTGGCCAATCGTGTTGCGGTAGTTGGAAATTAGGGAGAGGTGAGGTAACCCTATCAACTATAAAAGCGCTGACTGAAAATGACTCCGACGAAAAATGCGGAGTGAATTTAAATTCTGTTTCGTTGAGAGCAGTTTCTGCTAAAACGCAATTAATCCCTATTATACTATGCGATGTGCTCCGTAAGGGCATATTTAGTCGCTTAGCACATTCCTTAGTAATTAATGAATTTTGACTAGCATTATCTATCAAAGCTTTACAATGCATAATTTTGCCTTTATTTGATTTAACCGTAATTAGTGCTGTAGATAACAAAACATTACTAGAATAGTAGATAGAAAAGGAGAGTTGACCATCAGGCGGGGGGTGCACCGGCAAGTCGTGCGGGTGCCACACCACCCCCTGAGGGCTTAGATGAGTTGGTATTGACCTTGAGACAACCTCTAACTTAATCGTGAAATGTGACGAGGGTGTTAATGAGGAAATTTAATTAAAAAATTAATTAGTGATTTTTTGTAAAAGGTGACGAAGGTTTTAAAAAGAGAATTTTTGTGGGGTTGTGTGAAGGTTATTGTTTGTGAGTCATTAGGAAATTAATTAGGAGATTAATTAAGAAATTAATTTAAAAATTGAGAAATAAATAAGAATTAAAAAATATATGAATTTAAGAATGTTGATGTGGATATACTATGAAAGAAAGAGTGATCTGACTGGGGTTCGAACCCTGCACCTTGCGGTAAAAATATTTCCGTAAGACAGTAGTTTTCGCGTGCGTGTGAGTGATTTTTCTATTATATACCTGTACAATTCTTTTTAAACTTATGAATGCAATTATTTGAGAATGTTTCAACCATTTAAATGATATTAATTACATAATAATAATTAAAAAAATGATAATTAAGGATTTCCTGGTAAAAGATTACGAATGTTTTATGAAAAATGACAATGAGAGTAAAAATTAAGTATAAAGAATGAAAGAAAGCTTAGTGTTGGCTAAATTCGCCATTCTCTCATTTTTCCTGTCAGCGTTACAAACACTCATTTTTTCTTTTCCTTACCTCCGGAGGTTTTATGTTTAAGTAACTTTATTTCTAGCAAAATGTATTCAAGTGCTAAATTAATTTACTTACTTTTTATGTAAAATAACTATAATAGGTAAAAATGCCGCTTTGTTTATATTCTTCTAGTTAACTCAAACGCTAACCGCTACCACCAAGCAAGCGGCGCTGTTTTCGCAGTATTTTTAATTCAACTCGGTTTCTTGCGATCGCAATTATCTAATTGTTTCTATTCAAAATTTGTAACTATTAATCAATTAAATAGCACTTAAGTACAAAATATAAAATCATTCACCTATTTTTCCTATTTTTTTTTAATTGCATATGAATTTAATGGCAGTACAGCTAACTGTTTCTTTAACTGCCAGCGAATCTTCTAGACAGCATCGCGGTTCATTTAAAAGGGGTGTGTACTGCACATCAGCTGGCTTTGCTTTTCGACGATGTTTTTGGATGCTGCCGGTTGCGTAATGCACGATTCATTTTCTAAAAATTTCTTTTTCGGCTTATAGTCGTAATAGGTGAATGACTCTAATTAAATAAATATCGATTGTTTTCTTTGTTATTTTTGAAAGTTATGTTTAAAGTTTTTAAGTTAAATTGCATGATTCAAGTTGAATCTTAATAAAAATAGTAGTTTTCAAGACTGTTTCCTTCATTATGAAATTTACACCAGTACAGGAACATCGACTACTGGCACGTGAGTACATATTTTTCAATCTCATTCATCCTTTTGTAAGTCTATATTTTAAACTAGGATGTCATTTTATTTAATGAGATATAGGAGTTTACTTGTACTCACGTGTCCAGTGTCAGAAAATTTTCTACATTGGAAAGGAGCTTATTGCTGCTACTCTGCATTTGGGTTTTTTTTAATTAACTAACAGAAGAATAAACCCACACTTAGAAACATAGATTATGACCGGGAATTGAACCCGGCACCTTGCTGGAAAAAATATTTCAGTAGTTTTCGCGTATGTGTGTGTGATTTTCCTATTATATGTCTGCACAGTTCTTTTTAAACCTATGAATGCTATTGTTCGAAAAGAATTCAATCGTTTAAATAATATTAATTACAGAATAATAATAAAATAATAATAATTGAAGATCTTGAATAATTCACCAAATATTTTATGAAAAAAGATGATGTATGTGAAAATTAAGTTAAAAGATGGTTAAAATCTCAAATGTATGACTTTTGAAATTAGATTAAAAAGAAAGACAAGAATTGTTTTTTCAAAGATGATTAAAAAAGAGTGATTAAAATTCCCTATGAATTACTTAATTGAAGAAAGTTCGTTAAAAAATACTTTTTCCATAAAATTTTTTAAATTGTTAATAATCAGTATCTATTTTAAACTGTATATATATATATTTTTTTATTATAAATAGAATAATGTTTGATGAAGAGTGTACGCGAAAGCTAATATTATCCGATCTTTCATTACTATTAATTCTCCTCGAAAACGTGAAGGTCATATCCACCCTTCCCGAACCTGTTTTTTCACCCCCTACTCACACCCTCGAAGGGGATTGACAATTCCTGCCTTTTTAGAGATGAGAGAGAAAATATCAGATTTTTTTATTTTTTTTTTTAAATACATTTCCACTAACTTTTTTAAAATATAAATTCATTCCTTACATTACTTTTGAATAAACTTTACCCGCTACAACACTTAGAATTTTTTTAGGTATAAATTGGAACTTTTTCGAATAATCCTTCACATATTAGACTAATGATCACTTAGTTCAATGTATTTTTTATGTATAGTTTAACCATTTTTACTGTAACTCCCTTACATTTCTTTAGTGTAAACCCGTGAAATTTTTCTAATAAATTCAGAAATAGGGTCGTAAAAATAAGAATTTGGCATAATTTTTAATAAATTTTAGGATATATCTACAAAAATTTTAGAGTATTTGGCGATAATTCAGATTTGGTGAGAAACACCTAGTATTAATTTTGAGTGGAGTAAAATTTTGTCACATGCTAACTTATTTTTGCGGAGTGAAGACATCTGTTTTTTAACCTGAATTCAGTACTACATAATAATTATTTTTTCAAGATGGATGTCAGAACAGATATCATTTTGTTAAACGCATTTACTCATATATTCAATAGATCACACCTTCGCAATTCAGAACTAGAAATTATTAACCAGCTTAAATTTCGAATGAATGAATTTATCAATTCAGAAATTAGCAATCAACTTTATGAAAATGTTGATATGTTATCTGAGGAAAATTTTTACTCCTGTTTAGATATTGTCTTAAAAGAAATGATAAAAAATGAAATTAATTGGGACAAAGTTGTAATTTACTTAGTATTTTCAAGTGAGCTTATGGCAAAGCGCTTTAAGAGATCTGGAGACGTTATCATACTTTGGATAAAATTTTTTAATATCTTCCAGAAGTATTTAGGTAACTGGATTATTGATAATCAGGAATGCATAAAAGTCAAAGAAGTAAAGAAATCAATTTTTCAAAGAATGTGGAGTTTTATCACTCGATCATAATATGAAAATTGTAAAAATATTATCTGCTATGTTGAATTATGTTCAGTTCAATCTGTATAAGAACAATGTTCAAGAAAAATGTATGTAATGTGAAATTGAAAGAAAATAAAAGAACTTTAAATGGGAATTTTGTTTAAGAAAAAATTATTTGAAGTAAAATTCATCTTTAAAAAATAAATAAAAATAAGTTGATAAATGTAAAAAACTGAAAATATTCACTGTTTGAAAAGAAGTCCTAATAAGTTTAAGAAAATATCGAATTATATTTCACCTAAGAGAGTGAATCTATCATTTTTCAGAAGTTACTTTACTGCAAAAAAATAGCTGATGTCAAAAATTTCTCTACCTAAAACAGCGATACTTTCGATATAACTTTTTGGAATCTTCTTATCACTGTCATCGAACATACGTGTATACTTAAAAAAATTTTTTACAAAGTTGTATTCAATTATAAATTTTCTTTAAATTTCCTTATACTAGTTAAAATATTGTAAGTCTTTTTATTTAAAGCTTTACGTTATACTAGAAATCTTCCCATATTCTTAAAATAATATAAGTTTTCGAACATAGTGATTATTAGGAATTACCAATTTTTAGTTTTTATCGTGATCTGCCTGACACATCCCTAATAACAATGATCGAATTTTTTGTAATTCATTCCCAACATTAGTTATTTTAAGCTATATTTGCTAAGAATTATTTAACAATCTGTGTCAAATAAAGACTTCTCAACTTCATTTATTACTACTTTTCATCACTTTAACTTAGTGAAGTGGTCCACGTCAATGCTACATTCACTCAGTTTTTCTTTTCCAGATACCGAGTTTGTAAATGATGAACGCTAACTTTGAAAAAATTCAGAGCTGAAAAAATATTAATATATGTTTTATTAAATACATTCATGTTCACAGATACATACTTAAGTTTTCTAAAGTGTATTTTAACATACTTAAAAAATATTATAACCAAGTATTGTCGATTACAAACATATGTATACTTTCAAACTTTTAGAAATTAATTAACTTATTTTTAGAATTAAAATATAAGAAACTCATTTTCACAATAATAAGATTGTAAATGTAAGATAAAATCACAAAATTACCAGCTTAAGAGGTTACAGGTATTCGAAAAAAATCACGAAGTCAACAATTTTGATGTTAACAACACATCTTATTTTACAAAGTACTAAGTTTTTTAAAATCATTTAGTTTGAAGTTTTTCAGACATATGCTTATAAACTGAAATTTTTGTGAATGAAAATTTTTTTACACAAAGTATTTTAGAAAAAAATATCATCGCAGAAATTAATTAACTTATTTTTAGAATAAAAATATAAGAAACTTATTTTTTCTAATGATAAGAATGAAAATGTGAGATAAAAACTCATTCTTACCAATTTAAGAGACTGCAAGTATTTAAAAAATTATGAAGTATGTGATTTTAATGTTTCACATGTGTTAATAACACATCTTATTTTACAAAGTACTAAGTTTTTTAAAGTCATTTGGTTTGAAGTTTTTCACACATATGATGCTTATAAACGAAATTTTTGTAAATGTAAAATTTTTACACAAACTATTTTAATACAAATACTATCTCAGAAAAATTAACTTTTTCTTTTTAGATTGAAAATGTAAGATAAAAATCTAACACTTATCAAATTTAGAAGCTGCAGATGTATGATGAAATCATGAACTTGAAACTTTAAGTATTAACAACCTACCTTCTTTGAAAATACTAAACCACAAGTTTCGACAAATCTATAATCAACTGTTAAAAAACATAGAATATTTTTTACCCTAAAATGTTTAACGTAGATGCTACATCCATAAAATTACAGAGTGAAAGTGTACAAATTATCTGTTTAGACATGTTGATAAACTAGAATTTTCCACAAGATTCGAGTATTATAGCAAGGTACCCAGGTAGCACAAAAATATTGGCCAATATTTTGAATACCTCTGAATGTCAAACATCGAATTTATGATATCTGCTGATATTCACAGATGTAATTCAAAATTATTATTTTAAAAAAGCATTTAACAAAGTTTTTTATATTACTTATAACTTTTACATGTAGAAATAAGTATATTAAAGTATTTAATTTTAGAAGTTTGTCCCTTTTTAAGAAATGTAATATTTCACATCTTCTTTTTAAATGTCCGATTTACATTGGCCAATGTCGTAAAAATGATATCATTTGTACGATATTCAGCAATATTTCTTGACATTCGTTGAAACAATATCACTTTGGTGACATCTAGAGATATATTTTGATATTCTTGAAAATGATATTTTCAGACATTGTGAAATATTTCTTGATATTAGTAAAACAATATTTTTTTTTATATCTTGAGAATTCTCAAGATACAAAAAAAATTATATGTTATTAGTATAGTTTATTAGTATATGTTATTACTAAGTCATGTCAGTATTATGTCATATGTACGTCATTTATTTTATATCGTTTTATAAAGAGATATATCTCTTCTTACTTCTAAATAAAATGTTATATGTAATGAAAACGACTTTGCTAAATGCTCTATGTTTCAATAATAATTACGAATTACATCTGTGAATATCAATAGATATTGTAAATTCGAAGTTTGAGATTCAGCGCCATTCAAAATATTGGCCGGTGTTCATAGGATATTGGCAAACATTTTTATGTAACACTCTCAGAAATAAAACTCTCATTTTTGACTATTGAACAATCCTCGAGCTCTGTTTCGTTAATTTTGACAATAATTTCGTCAAAAGATCGTATGGGCGCACTGAACGACTGAACACACTCGAAATTTGCCGAAATGCAGACACTCAAAAATATGACGAAATCTTTTCCCGTGCTTCTCAATTGGCAACGGCAACGCGAACGCATCTCAGCTCATTGCTCATTATTTTTAATAAAAACAAGCTGTGGACGGCCTGTGGTGCGGAGCTAATATATCTTGTTAAAATTTCTGTAAACTAAAAGGTTTGTATTTAATAACATTTATATTTATATTTTGAACTTTGTGTTGTATTTTCTCTTAATATTCGTTTATTTTTGGTAATCAATCGGTTTCATTAGGTCTATATCCTAGCGAAAGCGAAAGTGAGTGAAATCGAGATCGATCCAGTTCTGCTAGCAACATCAAACATACCTTTTGTGTCAGGGAGAACGGAAATTGAAGTACACGTATTAGAAATTGGAAATGATCAGTAACTATCGGTAAGTATGAATGAGATCTTAACCCATCCCACCATCCTTAATTAAATCATTTATACTTTCTAAAAATTTTCTATGGATTATTTCTTGAACTGCTAAATATATAATGAAAACGTATAAATATGAATAGAGTCTTTCAAGAGAACATATTTAAATTTTAAAGAAATAGATACATACATAATAATTTTGGAAATACTATTAAGTACTCGTATACAACGAAATTTGTAAAAAATTTGTATACAGTTCTGACGTACACCATAATAAATTAATTTATATTATGCACATTGTTATATAATTATATTAAAGCAAATTTTAATTACAAAAAACTATAAAATTCAGACTGTTAATTTGTTTTAACAAACTTTTCGGAAAAGGTAAAATATTTATTAATTCCACTATCAAATGAAATTATTTGTGCAAGGAATTCACACGCAAAAAGAGAAATCTAGATAAAAGCCATTTCTCTTATTCACGAAAAATTAAGAGCATTAAACTTTAAATAAAATTTAACCCCATTTCTCCCAAATACATATATATAGGGGAGACCCGTGTACGTAGGGCCGCTTTTTTTCAATGCCCAAAAACAGAGCCCTTGACCTGTTTAAAATTATCAAACTGATATGTACATATCATTAGGACTAATTACTTCCAATTGGGATTAATATAAATACCTAAAATAATAATGCCTGATAGAATGCTTAGAGGAGTAAAGACCGACGGATAGGCCTTGCCAACACTTTCAGCAACGTGATATATAGTTATTGGATTACCAGTATTTGCCAGCATCCAAATACTATAGGCTGTACTGTGTTTCTTAAAATTTTCTCGACCACTGACGTAGATTCACGTCATTTGAAAATATGAAACTCCACCAGTGTGCGTTTCTTTTGCGATATGTATGTTATTTGTTTCTAAAAAATATACACAAGATACATATTTGTACAATCAGTATACTATGGATGCAAATACTTTGATTAGAGAGAGAGTGTGATTATAATGCATATCCATTTGTAATATAAATGTGAATACGGAAAATTTTGTTTTGAAAAACTGTTACTTATGAGAAAAACGCCCACAGGCGGAATTTACTGTCAAAAATACAAAAACATGCGGTCGCGAAAGTGTTAAAAGGTCCAAACACACTGGCCCTAGGTACAAGTTTTGGTAACTTCATTCAAAATGCCTTCCATTAAAAAATCCACATGCAGAGAGGACTAATCAAATATCTCATTTATTACTCAATATAACAAGAAAAATTATACACTAGAAATGAAAGAAAAATATTTGACTTGCCTTTGTAAAATAGCAAAAGAGATGAGCTGCAAAATTTTACTTCAAACCATGTAAATTCGTTTTCTACATGTAACTTGTCAAAACTCTCTCCTCATAAGTTCCAATGTAGTTGTAAAAGTAGCAATTGGTGTTATTACTCGCCCAACTGAGTATTAAAACTTAAAATTAAATATTATTCAAATAAAGCAGGGTGGCCCTAGGTACACGGGTCTCTCCTATATATGTATCTAAAATCTTGACAAAATGTTATTTTATAAGCAGCCGTTGAAAGTATCTAATACATGATGTATTAAACCTCATTTTCAAGCTGCATGCAACCTTACTGTTTAAAGTATGTAGTTGTGCATTAAAGTTGTATAGTATGTGCATGTGTAGTATTCATATGCAGAGAAATACTTTCGTAAAATAAAATTACATAAACATAAATAGATATTTAAATTGATAAAATAATTTCTCTTTTCTTTAATAAATTCATCAATATTGAATTTTTATAGACAAATAAAAAAGCAAAGCTTTGAGATTTGAAATATATATATATATATGATTATATACTGAAATTAATAAAAATAAATAATTGTTTTATTATTTCAAAGTTTACAGCATTGAAATAGCAGGTTTACAAATGCAGAAAAATTACTTTTCTGTAATAAAATTTTATAAGTATAGAAAGAAAAACAGGCACATTCTGTTAAATATTTCTCTTTTCAAAATGATAAAGGCAGCAATATTAAATTACTTAAAACTGATTTTAAAAATAAATGAATATTCTGCTTTGCTTTCATGCAAAAAAGTTACAAAAAATATGAAATGTTAAGTTTTTTTTTTTTTTTTTTTTTTTTTTAAGAGAAATCTAGTGTTGAACTCAAGTGCAACATAAAAGCTATGGTATCTTTTACCAGTTATCATTTGATAAAAGGCGGTGCTATGTTATTTTGACAGCAGATTAAAAATAAAAATGCTCATAGTATTAGTATGAAATTATTGGACGGATGTGACATTTGGGCACACATTTATAGAATTGACACTTGCGAGTATTAAAATTGAAATACTATATCCGTAAATTGCTTTAAAAAACTATATAAGATTGTCCAAACGAGGGTCATTGTATGTCAATTTGTCAACCAGGCCCCAACACTCACCATCACAGATTTTTATAGAACTTCACAGTTCTCTCTTTTTTATGTTTAATAAATAACCGTCTAACTTTTTTTTCTTTCTATCTTAAAAAGTTTAAAAGTTATAGACTTTCAAAATATTGTGATTTTGCATCATGTGGTATTTTTAAGCTGGTATTTTTATTACAAATTCTCTAATGCCAAAAACTTTGAAAATTATTATATAAAAAGCTGTAACTTCGAGAACTTTAGAAAAAAAAATATATTGTAACAGATTATGTTTATACTAACTTATTTAAAAAAAAAAAAAAAATGAGGATCTAATTTAAACTCTTGGTTTATTTTTTAAAAATGATCGTAAATAAATGCTTTAACATATCCAGTGAAAAAATATATGCTGCTTTTACTAATTCCGTTCTCTCCCCTCCCATTAAAAAGGAAAAAAAAAAAAAATCACTGTCATGCTTTTAAATTTTTCATTTATTTCAAAAATTGAACTATTACTAATTATAATAAGTTTAAACGTAAAGTAAATTATAAATATAACTTTTTTCTCACAAAAATAGAAACAGTCAAACCTCGTTAACGTGAATCTCAAGGGGGATAAAAATTTGTTCATGCTATCAGTCCTTCATACTATCAGTAACTAATATTCATATAACTAAACTAATCTTCATTTTGATGGGGATTGTGAAAACAGTTCATGTTAAAAGAAATTCACGTTAACGAGGTTCGACTGTATGCATGGAAATCTCAGAGATTTTGTTTATATTTTTGAAGATTGTAGGAGAATAAAAAATGTGGTGTAGGAGAATAAAAAATGTTGCTTTAAGTTGCTACAGTATATTATTTAGTAACCACGTGTTGAGTAGATATTTTCAAATCTGTAGTACAGAGTTAAAACTTCTTAAAAATGAATGCCCCCACCAGTGGCTGAGCGATTCTGTGTAAAAGTTTGTAGACGGGAAGTGTCTGGTTCATTCCCAGATTCGCGCTTATCAACATTCGCGCTTATTCCGTGGTTTTCTCCGAAACTCACGTAAATACGGGTTAGGATCCTAAGAAAGGCCCTTATTGGAAAGCACACCACTTCAGACCTAGGTCCTTCGGGGAATCAATCAATATTAACCCTTCCCCTCAAAAAAAAAAAAAAAAAAAAAAAAAAAAAAACCTCCAAAATTAATGACTTTTTTTAATTATTAAACGAAATTGTTAATACTACTTTTAATTATATAATTTTCATTTTCAGGTGACGGAAAAGCCGATGACAGACTCTTGAAAATTGCAATACGGACAACCCTACACTTAAGACAGAGATGAACGTTAAAGTTATTTTCAAGTATTAATTCATGTCTTGTCAACTAATTACTTATAAATTTCTTAATTAAATTTTTTATTTTTATTTATTTTTTATTTTTTTACATTTTTGATAGTTTAATAATTTGTGAAGAAGCTTCATTTTTATTTTATTGCCGGAGAAAAGTATTTTGTTAATATAAAATGTTACTGCATCTTTTTTCAATAAAAATTTAGAAAGTTCTAGAATCTCATGTACTTAATATTGACTTTGAAAGTATACATTTTTAATTTACACCAAACATTCAATAAAGTTTGAAAATAAAATGTATTCTTATTGGTTTAATTTCTTTGCAGTTTTGAATTACATCACCACCTTCATATTTCTTTATTTAAAATTTCCTACTAAAAGTAAACAAGACACCAGTTTCATGCAATTGACAATTGAAAAATTTTCCGAAAAACCATACTTCATAAAATTTATATATAGAATTACTTCTTTTATATTTTACAGGCATGAGATTCTTCCGCGGATTCGCGATTTTCCGCGTTTATGTAATTTCCGTTAATTCCGCGTTTTTTTTTTTTTTTTTTTTGTTGTTTGTTTGTTTGTTTGTTTAAATCAAACTCCAATAACGATCAGTGTTCAAGCGCTCCACGAAAGACTTTAGTTTCTCAATCTTTCGCCATCCAAAATATAAATGTCAATATTCATTTTGAACGTGCTTTATCAGATTCTATAACATATAAAAGAACAGAATTATTCAATATTTCTCACTTATGTAATTTTTTTGTCCTGGTCCCCCCCCCCTTTTTTTTTTTCATCTCTAACACATTCTGCTGGAAGCCTTTTATTTTTGAATATTTGTCTATCCACAACAAAAATGTCAATTTTCATTTTAAACTTACTTTATGATATTCTAGAACCCATAAAGAAGTAGAATTGTGTTTAATATTTCTCACTCATGAACTCCCCCCCCCCCCCCCCCAACCCCTTTCCCATTTTCCACCACCAATCAATGTTGATCGTTAGTTTTTTTTTGTTTTTTTTTTACCACACGTTTTATTGTGTTGATGTGAATTATTCTTTTAATTTAATTTGTCACTATTAAAATATTTTGTATAGTTTTTCCTTGTGCGCATTATTTTTCATTTAAAATAAATTTTATGAACATATTTGTATAGTTTTCCCCGTGCGCGTTATTTTTTTTATATGAAATTAATTTTATGAACACGTGTGTTTCCTCTTTTTTTTTAATTTTCTGCACTTTCGTGCCTGATTTTAATACGCTAAATTAACCATTATCATTTTTGTTCTTCTAAAGTTACTTTAAATTAATGGCAGAATAAAACTTTTTATGCGTTTCTATTTTATTAATACTATTTCCTTTAAATTTTTAAAATTTAAATTAAAAATAAATATTTAAATATATAAATTATGCAATACAAATTTTTTACATCTTTCAATAAAGTGCACATAAAGCTTGCAATGCCTATACACTGATAGACAGTAGTTGTTTCGCATCGAAATAATTAAGCATGACCCTTAATGAGGGAAAAATGTAATCACTATAAGCAGTACGAAAGAAAACGTAATAAAGTGATTTCATCGTCAACACGAATTGTATAACCTTGTAAATTGTATGGTCTCTTCTCTCTTTTAAAAACAAAACCAAAAGGTCTTTTGTTGGTGACATGAAATTCTAATTTAAAAGAAATTTACAGAAATTAAATAAACGTTGTGATACAATGAACCAATTCAATAGCATCACAAGAATTTAATTTTATCAACAATCTATTATATCTAGTAACAGAAATGTGAATGTAGAGAAAATCTTCAAATCATCTATAAAGAAATTAATAATTTATACCAGACAAGTATCGGAAATTACTATTAGAAGCTTGTTAATATCGAAATAGATTTTAATAAAAAATTTTTAGCAGACAAATTTGTCGTTTACATGAGTCATATAGGCGACATTTATTAGTAACTGGGTAACAACTGTCGCTTTGTCCCATGCCGACAGGAACCCTAATTATAATTAAACATCATTAAGTTATTGCAAAATAAATAAATAAAATAAATTAATTTAAAAAAAAAAATGGTATTTTTCAGGGTTTTTTTTACCAATTATTATGCATTTTTTTTTTTTTTTTTTAAATGACCATAAAAATATGAATGGATTTGGCAATTTTTATTTATTTATTTTTTTTTTATTATAATTTTTTTTTTTTTTTTTACGAGATGATACACATTATAGGTTTATTATTATTATTATTATTATTTTAATTACTGGCTTTCACAATTAAGAAATTAAATTTTCATATGCTATTATAAAAAATAAATAAATAAATTCATAATACATAACCCAAACATGTTCAAAATACGTAATTTAAATTATAATCATGTAAAATTGAAGTGAAAAATTAATACTAATTTTGTATTGAAAATTTATTTATTTATTAATAAATGAATAAATAAATAAATAATAATAAAATATACAGACACGACATTATTTTATTATTTAAAACATGAAAATCTGACAATGACAGATTTTAATTTAGTGCCAGAGGCCTACTGCTAATCTTGATAATATCGACAAATTCTTCTTTAGTTAATTCGTGACGATCTAAATTCCATGATAAAGTTTTCATTAAATCAAACCAATGTGTTTCAGCTGCAGATACTGTAACAAATAACGTTGGAAGTCCAAACTGTCTTATAGCCGCAAAACAAACTTTTTTGCTCTTTTTCCCAATGAGGGGGAGGTGTGCCTTGGGGGGGACTCATGTCAAAGGTGTGCCTTGGGGGGGGGACTCATGTCAAAGTTGGGCCTTGAGGGGGGGACTCATGTCAAAGTTCGGCCTGGGGGGGACTCATGTCAAAGTTGGGCCTTGGGGGGGGACTCATGTCAAAGTTGTACCTTGGGGGGGGACTCATCTCAAAGTTGTAACTTTGGGGATTTATGTCAAAGTTGGGCCTTGGGGGGGACTCATGTCAAAGTTGGGCCTGGGGGTGACATGTCAAAGTTGTGCCTTGGGGGGGGACTCATGTCAAAGTTGGGCCTGGGTGGGGGACTCATGTCAAAGTTGTGCCTTGGGGGACTTCATTCAATAAATCCCCATTCAATAAACCGACTGAAATAGGCCCTTAGCACTATTAAGAGTGTTTTATAAAAATTCGACAACGCTGTACCGACTGAAATAGGGGTACCTTGGGGGGGACTCATGTCAAAGTTGTACCTTGGGGGGACTTCATTCAATAAATCCCCATTCAATAAACCGACTGAAATAGGCCCTTAGCACTATTAAGAGTGTTTTATAAAAATTCGACAACGCTGTACCGACTGAAATAGGGGTACCTTGGGGGGACTCATGTCAAAGTTGTGCCTTGGGGGGGACTAATGTCAAAGTTGTACCTTGGGGGGGCTCATGTCAAAGTTGGGCCTTGGGGGGGACTCATGTCAAAGTTGTACCTTGGGGGGGACTCATGTCAAAGTTGTACCTTGGGGGGACTTCATTCAATAAATCCCCATTCAATAAACCGACTGAAATAGGCCCTTAGCACTATTAAGAGTGTTTTATAAAAATTCGACAACGCTGTACCGACTGAAATAGGGGTACCTTGGGGGGGACTCATGTCAAAGTTGTACCTTGGGGGGGGACTCATGTCAAAGTTGTACCTTGGGGGGACTTCATTCAATAAATCCCCATTCAATAAACCGACTGAAATAGGCCCTTAGCACTATTAAGAGTGTTTTATAAAAATTCGACAACGCTGTACCGACTGAAATAGGGGTACCTTGGGGGGACTCATGTCAAAGTTGGGCCTTGGGGGGGGACTCATGTCAAAGTTGGGCCTTGGGGGAACTCATGTCAAAGTTGTACCTTGGGGGGGACTCATGTCAAAGTTGGGCCTGGGGGGGCTCATGTCAAAGTTGTGCCTTGGGGGGACTTCATTCAATAAATCCCCATTCAATAAACCGACTGAAATAGGCCCTTAGCACTATTAAGAGTGTATTATAAAAATTCGACAACGCTGTACCGACTTAAATAGGGGTACCTTGGGGGGGACTCATGTCAAAGTTGTGCCTTGGGGGGGACTCATGTCAAAGTTGTGCTTTGGGGGGGACTCATGTCAAAGTTGTGCTTTGGGGGGACTTCATTCAATAAATCCCCATTCAATAAACTGACTGAAATAGGCCCTTAGCACTATTAAGAGTGTATTATAAAAATTCGACAACGCTGTACCGACTGAAATAGGGGTACCTTGGGGAGACTCATGTCAAAATTGTGCCTTGGGGGGACTCATGTCAAAGTTGTGCCTGGGGGGGACTCATGTCAAAGTTGGGCCTTGGACGGACTCATGTCAAAGTTGTACCTTGGGGGGGTCTCATGTCAAAGGTGTGCCTTGGGGGGACTCATGTCAAAGTTGTACCTTGGGGGGGGACTCATGTCAAAGTTGGGCCTTGGGGGGGACTCATGTCAAAGTTGGGCCTGGGGGGGACATGTCAAAGTTGTGCCTTGGGGGGACTCATGTCAAAGTTGTGCCTGGGGGGGGGACTCATGTCAAAGTTGTGCCTTGGGGGGACTTCATTCAATAAACCGACTGAAATAGGCCCTTAGCACTATTAAGAGTGTATTATAAAAGTTCGACAACGCTGTACCGACTGAAATAGGGGTACCTTGGGGGGGACTCATGTCAAAGTTGGGCCTGGGGGGGGACTCATGTCAATGTTGTGCCTTGGGGGGACTTCATTCAATAAATCCCCATTCAATAAACCGACTGAAATAGGCCGTTAGCACTAATTAAGAGTGACGTATAAAAATTGGACAACTGTACCGACTGAAATAGGCCTCTAGCACTAAAAATAATAGTAATAATAATAATAATTTTTTATATTTAAATAATTTCTGAGAAATTTTAATATATTGATACATTTAATTCAAATGTATGCAAATATTTATAACCAGGGCGCGAAATTTCCGCTCGCCATTAGCGAGTGGAAATTTCACTGTGGCGAGTAAAATTTTGGTCTAATTGTAGATAGAATTCTTACAGTATATGGTGCTAGAAAAAATAAATAAATAAAAAAAATAAATAAAAAAAATTCGATTTAAAAACGTAAAATTATGCTTATCTTAGGTAAGATGACCAGACATACACTTTTATGTGGACCGTCTTCTTTTTCAACGCTCTGCCCTCTGACATGAAAAAAAACATTATAGAACTAAAAAGTCCTCTCTTTTATGTTTATCGTCCTCTGTCCTCTTTTTCAAGTAGAAAGATTTAGTCCTTAATTTAAAAAAAATCGCATAAGTTCGAAGTTCAGTCGGCTGTTGGCTGTATCGAAAAGTTAACACTAACTTTTTTCTGCGTTAGGTTCGCAAAAGAACAACTTTCTAATAAATTCGCCAAAGCATATTATGGTTTATGTGTACTCAGATTCTTCGAATCTCAAAGAAAAAAAAGTATTCCCTATGTTTCTACGGTCCTTTGATTCAGAACACGGAATCTAATCACTATTAAAATTGTCAGGAAATCGTTAAGAAGGTGGTGCTCCGGCTGATACGCGGTGGGTTGATGTGCGTTCTCACTTTTGCATGAATAATATTCCTCATAAAAATAGACCCACCAGTGACCGAGAGGTCACTTCCTTGAAGCTGGTATACGTGATGCACTGGGTTCGATACTCGGTCGAGCTTGTTGGCTTAACAGTTACGAGTTTTCCGTGGTTTTCTTCCCAACTGGCGTAAATATGGGCTAGGACCTCTTAGAAAGACTACACGGAGACTGTCCTACTCAGGCCTAGAGCCTTAGTGCAGACAATTGGCCTTAATGATAACACTACCATCACCTCACAAAAATATGCAAAAGTTAGTTGAATTAATTTTATGTCCTCCTGGCAAAAAACGCTCCCACAAAGCGACTGTTTTCTTCAATGAACAAAATGTAGTGTAGACATGTGAAATAAACCCCCTTTATACCCCTTTATACTTTACAAACTTATTAACTGCAAAGACTAATTTAGGTTTACTTGTGAGAACTTTTATAAAATTTTGATAAAGAATGACTGTTCTTTAAAACAAATCGTTTCATAAGCCAAATATTAATTTTATTTTTCCATTTACCAATTTTTTTTTTCTTTTATGATTATGATTATGATTTAATAATAAAAATGTTTACCAACTCTTTTTATGCAACTGTATGAAAGTATGAAAAAAAAAAGTTTTGTGTATAGCAAAAATTAAAAAAAGAAAATATATATTGTCCAGTGACATCTATAAAAGTTAGGGATTTTTCCTCTCGTATCCGTATATTATTAATTTAAATTAAGGTGTACTGATCCAAATTCATCATTTGAGATAAAAATGTTTCCACCACTTGCGTAAAATAGCTTTTGAATCGGTTTTTATAATCATTTTCCTTCAATTTTGTGTCCTCTAAAACAACCTGTTTTTCAAAACTGAATGACTTCTGTTTTCTTATAAAATAAAAGACATTGCGTAATTTCTCCTCTTTTTCCAATAAAAAATTCTGACACTTTATACGTAAAAAATAGAGTAAGTTAACCATATTTTGTGGCGAGTAATCTTTTTTTTTCAGCGAGTGCAATCTGAGTTGAAATTTCGGGCCCTGTTTATAACTGTAACAAGGTAATTTACTAAACATTTATGACGTCCACCATCATATCAAAATAATTATAAAGTGTTTTTGTAAAGGATAAATTTTCACAATTTCCAAAATAAAACTTACTGGTCTACTTACAGAACACAATAAAATTGTCACTGAATGAAAAGTGAGACTTTACCTACTGATTTGTATATCGGAGCAAATTTAAGTATAGTAATAGATCACTAGATTAAAATGTTTCTTACTCGCCTGCATACTTTAAAAAACAAAGTTGTGTAAAATTAACGAACTAAGTGCGGAACTCTAATTAATGATCTGTATATATTATACAACAAACTTGTATTTAGTCCCCAATCACATTGATCTGCATAGATCTCGTAACATCGTTGCATGAAGTTACCGTTTTTGAAAGTGATATCTTACCAATTGATCTTCCTACGTTACACTACAAATTGTGTAAAGTTAATGTTTGCGACAAAGAAACCTTACCTACTGTTCTGCACATGTTATACAATAATACTGTTTAAAGTTACCGTTTGCTGCGCCCAGACGGTGTAGTGGTTAGTGTCCCTGACTCCTACACGGTTAGGCCTGGGTTCGAATGCCGGAGAAGGCATGGATGTGTTGTTCCGGTTAGCGTATCTCCGAAATGTTGGCGCATACAGGTCAACCTGGCGAATTTTTGTAGCTCGCGCCAAAACCCTCTCTGTCGCAAAGCAACCCGCCTTTCCACTTCATTCATGATTCGTTAAGGGGGAGCGTCAGTTTCTCGATAATCTACCTTTTCCCAAGAGATGGCGTTGTATTTCACTTGAGCGATAGTTTTCTGTTTCTGGTAAACTAGTTCTGTTGAGTACGTCATTTCCCCTTTTCCTGTGACGTCAAGTGAAGTACGCGAAAAAAAGAAAAAAAAGGGGGGAAAAACAAGTGCGGTCATCATCCCAGAGCGTATATTAGTTCGGTTCATCCTCATTTTCAAGATTTTTTATATTTGTTTTGTATTAGCAGTCACATAAGCAGTTTGTACTGAAATGCGCTGTAGCTGTATAAGTGAAATAATTATAATAACTTTAATCACAAGTGAAATGTGTTAGAGGGCAATATAATACTTTAAATTACAAAAATTTTCATGGTAAAATAATAAAATTGCTGTATAGATTTTTTGCATTTCAAATTTAAATTTATATTCTCTCAAACGGGAATTAATATTTATAGTGTACTTATTAATGAAAACACAGTGAGTGAAAAATTTGTGAACCTCAACTATATCAATACATACAACTCACTGATATCAGTAGAACCTCGCCAATTTAGAATTTTAAGAACAAATTTTTCAACATAATGCGATAATTTATTATGGCAAATTAATTTATATTTGACCATGTTTCTATTTACTTCGATTCTTGTTTATTTGTGTGTCCAGTACAAATCTTGCAATCGATTTTTAACTAACTTCCCGACTAGCTAGATATTTGAAGCTTTCAAAATAGCTCAAAAACACGGTGACAATACATTTTTTAAATATTTTTACCCAACTGTTTCGGGTCCCTGGTGCCCTCGACAGAGTTTATATGTTTCAACAGAAAATTTATTTAACTAACTTTCCGCCTAGCTAAGCTACACATTTGAAACTTTTAGAATAGCGCAAAACCCGATAACAATGCATTTTTTAAATACTTTTAGCCAATTGTTTCAGGTCTTTGCTGCCTTCGGTAGCATTTATACGATTCAACAATCGTATAACTTCCCGACTAGCTAGAAATTTGAAACTTTTAGAAAAATTCATAACACGATGACAATGCTTTTTTTTTTTTTTTTTCCCAAGAGAATAAACTATTAAAAATGTGTCAGTGGAGTTTTAGTATCGTAATTCTTAAATAATATATTTAATGCAAAAATTTATTAGAAATCCTCCACACTTTAAATTTAATTTAGCAAGATTAATGAAGAAATAAAATTGTAATATTCTAATTTTAAAGCTTTTAAAATTGTTCTTGAAATACATTTATTTATTTATTTATTTATTTTACTTTCTCTTACCAACATATATGGTAGAGAAAGTATTGTTTTGGGGTCAAATTTTCGAAATTGAATTTTTGTTATATATACACGTTTTGAGGCTCCCTGAATCATAATTGTTAAAAATGTGTCAATGGAGTCTTTGTATCGTTATTTTTAGATAATATAATTTAATGCCAAAATTTATTAGAAAACCCTTTAAATTTATTTTATCAAGATTAATGAAGAAGTATATTTGTAATATTATGATTTTAAAGCTTTTAAAATTATCCTTGAAATACATTTATTTTATTTTATTTTATTCTGTTTTATTATTATTTTTATTATTATTATTATTTACTTTCTCTTCGTCAAATAAAATTGTTTCGAAACCTATTTTAGATTATTTGAAAAGTACATTAAACTTTACATTCTTACGCTATTGATCTTAAGCTTTAATGTGCAATCTGTCATTATAATATTGAAATGCAGAGGGAAAAAGAAAGTCGTGTGAGTGACACACCAGATTATCATTATTACGCATCATTATTTAGTTTATTTTACCCATATATTGTAAGAAAAGTTTTATTTTTGATTCAGATTTTCGAAATTGAGTTTTTGCTACATTTGCTTAAATATCATGAAACAAAAAATTAGGTTTTTAGCGGTTGCCTGAATGTGTGTGTCTGTGTGTTTGTTATCACCATACCTCAAGAATAGATATTGGGACTCGGATGAAATATTAAGTAATTCGTGTGCAGTGACTAAGAAAAGAATTCAAATTCATTAAGTCTATGTGTGAATTTTCTGGTAAATACAATTTAATATTTTTGGATGAAACAAAAAAAAAAAAAAAAAAAAAAAAAAAATTGAACATTTATTTTATGTGCATGAAAGAATGTTTCGTATACAATGTAGGATGTATATCCTTTATTAGAAGTTTACACAGAACCCCACAAAAGAATTCAGATATATTCATACAATGGAATTGCTGAAAGGTCATTTCATGTCGTGCTATGTGTTTTAAATTCTGTGCTAAATTAGTACACTATATTGTGTTTGTAAAATATATAGTAAATATACAGATCTACCCCAAATTAAATAAAAGCATTTCTTTTTATAAATAAAAATCAATGTAATAAATGCAATTAAAGTTTAATTAATTTAAAATTATTCTCTTATTCTAATTTACTTTATCTTATCCGTAAAAGGTCGCGAAAGTATTGTTTTCGGATCACGTTTTCGAAATTGAATTTTTGTTACATTTATATGTTTTGAGGTTTCCTGAATCCAAAAATTATATTTTTAGTGGTTGGTTTATGTGACTTGTCTGTGTGTATTACAGATATTGAGTTTGTAAAATGGAAGCATCAGTTTTTAAATATCACTTATGTCATTGATAAGGACAATATTGCTTTGGAACAATGTAAGTTGTAAACTTCACATGTTATTCAAAATTTACGTTTTCTTTTTAACATGGCAAAATAGACAAAATTTCGTTTAAACGTCCATTATGCCAATATTTTGTCGTAAACATGTCAGACTAATATTTTAAAATATATTTTTTAATACACTTCATTAAATATGAACATTTTAATTTGAAACTTTAGTAATTAAATATTGTGTTTCCTTCATTTGACAAATTAGGCCAATACTTCCCACGAACTTGCAATATGGGGATCAGTTGTGTTGGAAATTAATGTACGAAAACAATCCTAATAAAATTAGTCATTTAATTACGATAAATCAAATTTATCGAATCGGATAGAGGGTAGCCTATGAGGTGCGGCATTTCAGTCTGCGACTGTGTTGAGTGTTCTATCATACTCATTCCTTTTAATATGAATACATTTCGCTCTCAATAGAAATTAGTAACAATAAATATAGGATGAAAATGGTTATGCGCATCATTATTACTTTGATTTGTATAACATATTAAGTTAGATTGTTTATGATTACTGAAAAACAAATAGAATAGCATTGATAAAATGTTTAACGTTTTATTTTATAACTTTGTATGTTGGGGTTGGGGGGGTGGGTAAAGAATGAGAAATGGACATGTCCGAGGAGGAAATTATACTTAGAAAATTTTATGAATTTCAACCATAAAATTTAACACGAAATATCTATTTTATTATGATTAAGATGCTCTTTAAAAATACATAATAGATAAATATAAGGTGATAATTTATGAAAATTCAAGCACTGCATCGTAAGAGAGATATTTTATAAAGTCGTACATTTTAAAAATTTAAATACAAAATGACAATAAAAATAGTTGAAATGTAAAATGGCGTACTACGGATTTGGACTTATGAACATTTTTCATGCATTTTACTAAGAATTTGTAATTTGTTTGAACAATTTTTACAAACTTTTTGGCCTTATACATGAAATCGGATCTCAATGCTAATATATTACCATTATTATTATCTACTTCTCTATTCGAATAACTATTTCTTAATTTCAAGATATGTTTCGTTTTGCGATTTAAATCCTACATTAATAATCAGAAGAAAAAAAATTAATAACAAAAAAAGAAAGAAAGAAAAACGCCGGATGTTTATTTATACAGGTTAAGCGGCGTGAAGTTTCTCTTTGCACTTCCAGATTTGGCGAAAATCGCATTCTCTGGCGAAAAATTGTGAATTTGTTCTGCGTGCGCCAACAGTTCGGAGATACGCTTCCGGTTATGGATAGCGATGACGCCCATTTTGTGCCCTTTCGCAAATGGTCATCAGTGCGGTGACCCCCCGACCAGTGCCGTAAAGTTGCAAGTGCCGCGTCATATTAAAAAAAAAAAAGAAAAAAGTTACCGTTTGCTAAAATGGAATCTTGCCTGCTATTCTGCATACGTTACACAACACTGTTGTGTAAAGTTACCATCTGCAGAGTGGAACCTTACCTACTGATCTCCATACGTTACACAACAATGTTGTGTAAAGTTACCGTTTGCGAGAGGGAATCTTACTTACTAATCAGCTTAGAATACATAACAATGTTGTGTAAAGTTATCGTTTGCAAAAGTGGAACCTTATCTTTTGATCTGCATACGTTACACAACTATACTGCGTAAAATTACCGTTTGCGAGAGTGGAGCCTTACCTTTTAATGTGCATACGTTACATTACAATGTTGTGTAAAGTTACCCTTTGTGAGTGTATAGATTTTCTTCCCTGTCTTCAAAGATTACGCAGTTACAGATAGTAATGTTTCTCAACATAGTTGTGTGCCTCAATATTGTTGAGTAAAGTTACACAAATTTTTTTTACAGTGATGAAGAGGCTGCAGAAAATCACAAACTATTTGAAGAAAATGCTACAGATTTTGAATAAAACATTTATTTTTCATAATATGAAAATGAAATGGTTATTATTTATTATTATTATTATTTTACATGTCTTAAATACATGGAATCAGTATTTATTATAATTTTCTGTGTTATTTGTTCCAATTTTCAATATTAATTCTTCCTGGTAAGTGGTAAGTTACTTAGCTCGTTGATGCTGGGAACTTTTCTGATGAGCCCTTAGTCCTGCTAACTGAGAATATGCACTCTGGCAAATGTTACACTTGTATGGTTTCTCACCTAGATTAAAAGTAAAACATTAAAATTTCATATAAATATTAATTCAATACAGTGATCTACTACAAAAGATTACTTTTCAAGGGCTAGCCTTAAATTCAGATGGAAATTCAGAAATTTTTTTGTCTCTGAATTTGATTACTTTAACAAATTCTCAATATAAAGTCTTTTTTATCCGTTATTGAAATTTTTTTTTTATCTGTTATTGAAATTGAAATTTAAAAATTCAATAATGCTTATTAAATAAATCATATTTAAGTTGTTATAATTTCACGTTTGGTATGCTAATCTGTTGTTTGAAATATAATTTTAAGTGCACTAGCTTGGCATATCTTCAGAAACCTGTTAGGATTACATAGTTTTTAATGGCTGTGTTCCCTCCCACCTGTTGATGAAGAAGACACAGTTTTGTTGAAATTCTGGTTTGAATAGTGTTGAAATTAACCCTTTTCTTGTTTATTAACTCTGCTAAAAGTATTTGTTTTGGTTGTTTATGTATTCTACTTTCATTTTTCACTTATCATAATTTAAATTTAATAATTTAAATATATATATTTTGATTTTTGTATCATAATATGTAGTAATTATTTCATTTTTATTACTAAAAGATGTAACTTATTTAATTTTCGTATTGTTATCAAACAAATCTTTTATATTATTCATACTAAAAGAATTAACTTTTTATTTTTATTTCGTTACTAAACGAATCTTTTAAGTATTTTCCTTAATGTAAATAGATGGCAGCACTATTAAAATATTTTAGAATATAAAAAATTTTTTAGTGAATTCTTATTTAAAAATTATTTTTTATTTTAATAAAATATAGTTTATTAATCTATTGATCTGATTTTTTTTTTTTTGAGTTTATTTTAATTTTTCAAGATTAATTAGTTACCGTTAAATGTTTATGTAAACTCTAATCATTTTCAGTAAGAATATATTAAATTAGTTTTATCACGTTAAGTTTTTCAACCATCGTGTAACTTTATTATTATTATTATTGTTGTTGTTGTTGTTGTTGTTGTTATTTTTAAACTATAGTTCAAAGTAGTTTTGCTATATTTATGTGGAAAATGTCGAAAATTTACCTATCTTTCATGTTTTACACTAATAAGAAGGTTTTCTGTGTTGAATATGCTATTATTGTTTTTAAAATAAGTTTGATAAGTTTGAAAATAAGTCCATAATTTTCTTTTAAGAGTTGGTTAGTATTATACATATTTTATGATCCATTGAATAAAATACATGTAAATGCGTCTCTTTAAAAAATAATGCGGCTTATTTAAAAATAAATAACAAATAAATAAATAAATTAAATTAAAGCTTAAAAAGAAAAAAAGGAAAAAAAGGAAAAAAAAAAAAAAAAGAAAAAGAAATATATGAATTACCAGTTAAAAAAAAAAAAAAAAAAAAAAAAAAATCTGATATTTAAGTTGAATGCTAATTCCGAAGTTTAAAAAGACTTGAAGAGATACGAAGATACCTGGTGACCTTTAGGAATGTTCACGAAAAAAAAAAAAAAAAAATATCCGGAATGGTTCTATTTCACTTTTGGAACATTTATCAGTTATCAGGCATTTAAACAAACTTGAATCATTCAATAATTCGGTAAATAATCAAAAGTAAAAATATAAGAGGGTGTTTGAAACCTTTTCCTCAAGTTCGAGTATTTGTACAATGGACCGTAATGTATCTGTGATAAACCGAGTGTTGACACTTGAGAACAGAAAATTCCCTGTTGTATAAAATTAGCTCTTTAATTAATTAATATTAAATTAAACATGAAGATGAATATATACACTGAGAAATTTATATACATATGAGTACCCATGTACTCATGTAATAATAAGAATAAACCAACGGAATAAATCCGTTACTCGGGCGCGCCAATTGCACCCTACGTTTCAGGCCGAAGGCCAAAGTCTCTCTCTGCGAAAATACCTTCTCCCGCTCACGGCGGCTTCCAAGGTTGGTTGGTTGCATAAAATAAACTTAGGAGTGGTTGGTTGCATGACACCCCCCAACTAAGATTGAGATACGCCAAGCGTATGAAAATCTGATAATTATTAGCAACCAACTGACACATAAATATTTAAACACATGAAAATAAAAGCAATGCCAAATAAATACTTGACAACAGATGTACAGAAGTCTTGGTACAATACCGGAACAAATATAGATATTTTAACACAAGAAATAAATGCAAAAATAAAATAGACAATTCACAACAGATGTAAAGAAGTCTTGATATAATACCGGAACAAATATTTATAATACTAAACTCACACAAAAAAACTAAATTACTAAATAGAACCAAAGTTATTTGTAAATAGCAAAACTTATTATTGGCATAGTCTCGACAATCCATCAGCGTTTTTCAGTTTTGCACCAGGGCAATGCGATATGTAAATATCATATCTTTGTAAAGATAGTGCCCATCTTTGGAGTCTAGCAGATTGAGGTGCAGTTTTTTGTAAATAAACAAGAGGATTATGGTCCGTTATAATCTCAATACGAGTTCCGAAAACATAATTTTCAAATTTCTTTATGGACCACACTACAGCATAGGCCTCACGTTCTATAGTAGACCAATTACACTGTACATTAGTGAGCTTCTGACTAATAAAACTAATTGGACGTAGATTACCTTCATCATCTCTTTGCGAAAGACACGCACCGACACCATAGGAACTGGCATCACATTGAATGGTGAAGGGTTTATTTGGATCTGGAGTATAAAGCTTAGGAGCTTCGCACAACATTTCTTTAAGTTGTCGAAATGCTATCTCTTCCGTCTGTGTCCACGGTAAATTTTCCGGAACCTTCTTTTTAGTTAAATCGGTCAACGGTTTGGCAATTTCAGCATAGTCTTTAATGTAACTTCTATAAAAGTTAAAAAGACCAAGAGCGCTTTTTAAAGCTGTTTTAGTTTTCGGCGATTCAATATTTTCAATAGCAAGTAACTTTTCAGGATCAGGTTGATGTCGTCCAGATCCTATTACATGACCTAGATATTTAATCTCTGATCTGCACAATACACATTTTTTAACATTTACGGTAAATTTTAGTTCAGTTAGCTTAGTTAAAATTGCATCTAAATGTATAAGATGTGATTTCCAATCATTAGAAAAAATCGCGATATCATCGAGATATGCTTTGCAATATTCGCGATGTTCGTTCAGAGCTTCATTCATTATTTTCTGAAAACTTGCAGCCGCATTTCGTAATCCGAAGGGCATTACCTTCCAGCGATATTGAGAACGGTGTGTCTTGAAAGACGTAAAATCACGACTTTTCTCTTCTAAGGGAATTTCCCAATATCCTTTTAACACATCTAAACAAGTAATAACATGTGCACGACCGACTTCATTAATTAAGTCTGTAATGTTCTCCATAGGGTAATCAAAAGGTTTGGTTACCGAATTGAGCAAACGAAAATCGATACATAATCTTACACTTCCATCCTTCTTAGCTACGCACACTACTGGATAAGCTATTTCGGCTTCACTCGGCTCAATAAGACCTAAGCTTTCTAATTCTTCTATTTGTCTGTCAACTTCAGGTTTAAGTGATTCGGGTATTCTATACACATAAGGCTTTTTTCTTTCAGTACCTGGCATTAGACGAATTTTATGTTCCCCAACATTAGCAACTTGAACTTTACCCGAAAATAATGGTACATGCTTATGCAAAAGTTCGAGCAATTCTGTTTGTTTCTCCTTTCCTAAATGACTAATATCCACATCAAAGTCAGTTTTATTTTCCTTAATAGGGGTTGGGTGGATTTCTCCGAATTCACAGTCATCTTCAAAAATTACACCTACCGTTTGTGCTCTAACATGGAATTTTCTTATCTTATTTACATGTACGTGTCGTATATTACCGTCAGGTAACTTAACTTTATACGAGTGAGGTTTAATTCTTTCTAAAATCTCACCAGGACCTGTCCATCTCGCATACAATTTATTAGTAGAATCCGGAATTAGTAAGTATACTAATTCTCCAATTTTGAATTCTTTCATTTCTTTGCGACGATTAAAATAATGAGCATAAGCTTCTTGCTTTTCCGCAGCAGTTAAAGATGCTAAATCGGCAGCTTTCTCTAAGTTAATTTTTAATTCTTGTAAGTAATCTACAGCAGTATTACTTAAATTGAGAGGTAAAGGGATTTCTCCTGACCATGTTGATTTTAATACTGCTAATGGACCTCTAGCTTCGCGCCCATACATAAGCTTAAATGGAGAAACTCCTGTTGTACAGTTAGGAACTTCGCGATACGCGAAAAGTAAATACGGAATGTGTCTATCCCAATTTACAGGGTCAGTTCGTATTACATGATGGAGCATTTGTTTAAATACACGGTTAAATTTTTCAACAAGCCCATTCGAAGCAGGGTAAGCTGGAGTTGAGAAACGAGGACTTACTCCTAATCTTTTCTCAAACTCTTGTGTTAATTGAGACGTAAAATTAGTGCCTTGATCACTACATATCATTTCTGGGATTCCTGTACGCATAAATATTTCTAAAAGTGCATCACACGTGACCTTAGCCGATAGGCTTCTTAAAGGTATGACTTCGGGCCATCTCGAATGTTGGTCAATTAGACAAAGACAATATTTATGTTTTCTACCTGAGGGTGGCGCAATCTCTCCAATTAAATCGACACTCACTGTATGAAAAGGATAAGGAGGACGTACCACAGGCGTTATAGGTATTTTATCGGACGTTTTTTCCGGACTCCTCAACTGACATTTTTCGCAAGTTTTACAGAAATTTTGTACATCTCTTATTAGGTTAGGCCAATAAAATGATAGTTTTATTCTCTCTTTTGTTTTCCGCATCCCTAAATGATTCCCGAAGATTGAGTCATGAGCTAATTTTAAAACACTTTCTCGATAACTCAAAGGTAAGACCAATTGATCTACTGTTTCTCCACATATTTTATCTTTATGGAATAATAAATCGTCCTTAAGAAAATAATTATTTTTCTTTAACTCCGCTTCTTTAAAAGCAGTTTGTAACGATAAGCATTCTCGCTGCTTTTCCCTAAATCTACTAACATCAGATAAATTACTAACATTGTTTTGTGAGCTCTCCAGCCGCCTAATTTCAATTTGATTATCCTTTGGCAAGTTAATCACTTTTTCTTTATTCGAAATCAAATAAACAGCTGCCTCCGAATCGCTATTATTTATTGAAGAAACAATCTTTTTTTTATTTATCAATTGAGATGGATAATTATGTGAACTAGTTTCTTTTTTATTAATCAAATCTTGCATTTCGTTTGACCTCGAAAAACTATCACTCTTAAATAATGTATTATCCTCTCCCGAAATTATTTTTTGATTACAACATTCATTTTTGATATGTAACAGCGATGCCGATGACTCATTTAAATTACTTTCATTTCCTGCCTCATTCGGCGCCAATAGCGTATTAGAGTTTTCTTGGATAAACAAATCATTTAATATTTCTTTTTGACTTACTAATGTATTATAGAAGTGTGGAGTGATTAAACATGGAACATTTAATTTGTCGGTTATTGCAAATAATGAATCCGCGTGTGTAAATATACAAGTGTTAGGATTTTTATAATAGACTGGAATTACAGCTAATCTCGCCTCAACTATTTCTCGAAATGCAGATTCTAACAGAATTTTGCCTTTGCTTTCTATGTGAAGATCAGGAATTAGGGCGCTATTTAGAACACAAATCTCAGTACCTGAATCGATAATTGAGGGAACCTGTTTACCTGCGATATAAATATTAACCTTTTGTAAGGGGTATAAATTAAGTTTTTCCGATTTTCCACATTTCTGTAAATGTTTCGACATTACGTGGGTCACTACAGATTTTTTCTCTGTCGCTTGTGCGTTACTTTTAGATTTTTTTATTTCCTCACTTTGTTTGTTAATTTTATCGAATCTATTTCGACGATTCGGACAATCTTTAGCTACATGAGAAATATCAGAGCAAATATAACACTCCCGCTTAAAAGAATATTTACTCTCATTATTAGAAGAATATTTTCTCAATGGAGGTGGGACGTATTTTTTATGATTTTCTGTGACCGTTTCCCGATAGACGCGTTTTTCATATTTTGTTTCCTCAAATGATCTACCTTTAGCAGTGAAATATATATCACACGTCTTAGCTAATTGTTCTGGGCGTAACCAATCTTCACCCTGTGTGACTGCAGCATGCATTGCCAGATCCTTATCTAGATTTTCAAATATTTTATCAGATATAATCAAATCTACTAACGACTCAAAATCATTTACATTTCGAATTTTACAATAATGGAGCCAACTGGATCTTAAACGAGAAGCAAACTGTTGGTGTGTCTCCCCAGATATTCTTGTAGCTTTCTTATAATTTTCTAAACAAGTGAAAGGGGATGGTGCATATTCTTTTAGAATTAAGGATTTAATTTTCTCATAGTTCTTTAATTCTTCTTCACTTACATAAATCAAAATATTCGCGGCTTTATCGCCAATTACTTTCAGTAAAATCTCCGATTTATATTCTTTAGGTACATTTTTATGCTTAAAAGCTCTTTCAATGGAATCGAAAAAAAGATTCCACGGTTCATTCTTTTTAGGTACTGGTATTACCAAAGTTAATATAGCTTTCAAAAGCTTATCTAATGATAATATATTTTCTGAGTTACTAGGATTATGCAACACCTCATCGTCACTTTCGGTTTGCTTTAACAAACACAAACGATTTATTTCTTCCGATTCCTTTCTTTGCGCAACTGTGGTTACTAAAAATTCACTCACAAATTCTTTATCTTTAATGTATTCTTTAGATTTTAACAATAAATCTTTTAATTCAACTACCTTTAAATTAGAGTCAGCTTGTTCCCCTATCTCTTGCAAAACGGCAAGTAGATCGGCCTTCGTAACACTTTTAAACATTGCTATTTAAAATGTTAATTCATATCCTATCACCATAAAATAACATTAATTTCTCACCTTTATATATTGCGTCCATGGAATTTATATTATCCTTTCTGAGAACACTATACTCTGGTTCGACGTTTGCAGAGCGTGCTGTGATAAACCGAGTGTTGACACTTGAGAACAGAAAATTCCCTGTTGTATAAAATTAGCTCTTTAATTAATTAATATTAAATTAAACATGAAGATGAATATATACACTGAGAAATTTATATACATATGAGTACCCATGTACTCATGTAATAATAAGAATAAACCAACGGAATAAATCCGTTACTCGGGCGCGCCAATTGCACCCTACGTTTCAGGCCGAAGGCCAAAGTCTCTCTCTGCGAAAATACCTTCTCCCGCTCACGGCGGCTTCCAAGGTTGGTTGGTTGCATAAAATAAACTTAGGAGTGGTTGGTTGCATGACAGTATCCAAATTGTTTGGTGCATTCCTGTAAAAGAAGTAAATGGTTAACTTATGATTACAATTTGTTTTCATTAATATCAGTAATATAAATTTTTTCCTAACTTATATAGAAACTTCCCCTTAACCTTTTGAAAATTGGATTATACGCACACACAAAAGACAAAATAAATAAATAAAATAAACAAAACAGAATAAAATAAACAATTAAATAAAAAAATAAATGTAAAAAATAAATAATTAAAAATAAAATAATTAAATAAAAAGAAAAATAAATAAATCTGCAACTCGATGTTTTTCATTACCTTCCCTACTATAAACGATGTAAGTATTGTAATCATGAAAGAAAAAAAAAAATATATCGATTTTGGTATATCTCTACATTTTGAGGACCACTGAGTTGAATTTTGCTATTTTTATGGTGATGTATGTAAGGTAAAGCTAGGAGAGATTGCGCATATAGGGGATTGGTGGGAAAGGGTAGAATAGGCGAGTGCAACTTCGTGTGGTTGTACAACATCAATAGTGAAGTGTCGACTTGAATGTGCGTGTTGATTGCTTCAAAAGTCAAAGATAAAAGTGGTTATTTTGTCTCGTTTTCAAAAATAAGTGCTTGAATTTTCATAACCCTTTCTAGGAATTTCTATAGAGTAATAGTAATACAAAATATTTTTAAATTAAACGATTTCTCATAATCTATTAAGCTAGACTAATGGTACAAGCCCCATGATTTTCTCTAAAAGCGAATAATTATTTAATAAAATATTGCGCAATCTCTCCTACCAAAATGGGAGAGTTTGCGCTTTTGTTAATTAGATGAGATTGCGCATTTAAAATTCTATACTAACAGAGATTTCACAGCTTATTGATAATAACATGACATGATGATGAGTTTCTTCAATGTCTGGAACAGTACCAAAAAATAACTTCGACAAGTGACTGGCAGTGGACTAGTTCACCCCATTTGAGAAGGCGCATCTTTTTGGAGACTATCCCCAGAATTTGAATTTGAATATTATTGACGAATGGCATGATCGACAAAAGCCACAGCTCTCATGGAATTTAGCTCTCAAATGCTAATGTTAGACTATGTTAAATCTATAGCAAAGTATTTAAATGCTATTTTATATCTGTTTAGTTTTGCAATATTTTCAAGTATGATGCGCAAGTTTTGTGCAGCTGTTGACTGCTTAAAAAGAAACGATAAAACTGAATGCAAGCAAAAAATATCAGCCTACTCAAAATTCTTTTTAAGTATTGTAGTCGTCTAAATTTCAATAAAATAAAATAATATAAATAAACTTAAATAATTTGTGAGGTATATTAGCGTAATGCTACAATTAAAATTCGCACTTTACGAGTAAAACATGAATGCGAAGAATTTAGGATTCAGTAGAGTAATAGAGTTAGTTCTCATCCTAAATTGAAATTGTAATCTGCGATATGTTAATTTTATAAAGTATTTTGGAAAGTGATTGATATAAAAGGAGAAGGAAGATTGCTTTTAGAGTTAGTTGGAAGGAGTGTAAGGGTGAGTTAGTTGGAGAGAGAGAGGATGGTAGTTAGTTGGAGTTAGTTAGAGGGAGGTAGCCGATTAGGAGGTAGGCTGTTGAGTTAGCTGCTTAGAGTAGTGTATTAGATGATGGTTGTCGAGTAGTACCGTGGTAAGGGAATCCTCCCGTGTACGAAAGATTAGTAGCAGCAGTAAAAGTTAATGAAGTTAAACGAAGTAGTTGAAATTAATTGGTGGTTAATTACTTAAAGTTAGAATATTTGTGAAGGCTGCCCATTTAAACTTATAAAGATTTTAAAGATAATTAAAGTCCAACGCCCACCTTTTTCTATTAAGCTCAAATAAAAGCTCATTTATTTTACAAATCTGACTTTGTCATTTCTTCATGAATTTATTAAGTAATTAAGTAAGTTTCAGCTTCAACTTAAAGTTAAATGAGGATGGCGACGACATTTCGTTCGTCACACTGGCGCCCAAATTCGCTCGAATCCCTCCCCGAGCAAGTATTTTTTGACGGCACTAATAGCGTGCTTCAATTTTTTGAGGAGCTTGAATATTTTTTTTAACTTTTATAACATTGATCTATCCAAAAAATATGCTTGGTTAGCATATTCCTTAAAAGGTGAACCACGACAGTGGCATAAGTTAATAGCCTGCCATTCACTTGGCCCAAATCCCACCTATCAGGATCTAAAAAGCAGAGTAATCGACCTTTTTGCCACTCGGTATGACAGACTAAGATTAGAACATGATCTTTCACTCCCCCCTCACGAACGTCAGTGGGAAGCGGTAATAAAGCCAGTGGAAAAACCGCAAGAAGTTATTAAGTCACAGGAAGCAAGCTCTATTAATTTAAACCAACCTAACACTGGCGATGAAAACTGTATTTCTGGTGACAAAAGTCAAATAAAAGTTAATGAAAACGAGCAAACTACGCCTTTAACCAGCACTACAGACAAATCTACGTCTGTTTTTCAGCCTCTGGCTACGGATGAAAAATCCGATAAAATATTTAGTATAGCGACGGCGGCTGAAAAGGAAAATACGATTGAACGTAATTGTGTAAATCAATCCCTTGCTTTAAATGAAACGAATGTTCAGCTAAATTCTACTGTTCAAGCCTCGTATATCCCTCATTCGCATTTAAATGCTGAACCGGTTGAAGCCGAAATATCAAATGTAACTGAAGCTCGGGTAACAGAAATTGAAATATATACAACTAAAATAACTGCTGCCGCTGAAACCGTTAAACGGACCGACAGTGACACATTAACAAATGTTGCGGCTAACTTTTCTAGTGATTTAAATTCATCTCCTGATAATTTAAGTTCCAAAACAGTCAAGTCGACGGACTCTTTTATTTTCACAGAAACTGTGGTAAAAGAAAGTGTAAAATCAGTAAATGATTCGGCTAATCTTTGTTACCCGCCTTTAGATAACAGTTTCAAATCTATACAGCCGACACAGTCAAATATTTCTAATGCGAACGTGAACTTAAAGTTTCAAAATGACCCGCCGATTAAACCAACAGAAAATGCAAGTATTTTAAAGACGGCAATTTCAAACGTGTATTTAACCTCCTGTGAAGTTTCCAGAAAGTCTAGCAGCCCTGCATTCGAAAGCACGGAGCGAACGCAGTCCTCTGTGGTAACTGGGGACAGTGACAAGGTACCGGGCTCGAGTCCATCCCAGAAAAGTGCCTCTCCGATGCCGGACTCCGCTCTACAAGCTACCAGCGCTGAAAGTCCAACAGCAATTCCACCAGACAGTCTGACACGCACCTCTGATTTTGCTGATATCAAGGAATCAATCTGTCAGGTGCTATGGTTAATTATTTTTTCCATTGTAAAATATATTTCTAGTAGAGCAGTTATAAAATCTAGGACATGTATTGAAGCCATTTGGACTATCAAGCATGAGCTAAAAGCCATGAACTTTTTAAAATTTCACAAATCTAAATTTAAACTTATAGCATGAACTTTCAACTCTCGAAATTTCATGTATTGTTTACATGTCATAAATTTTTTCTGTATATAATATACATGTATGTACGTTAATGCTTTTTTTATTTCCTAGCCAACACCGGCAGTTTTTGCTAAAAAACCTTTTTGAACATTTGTACATAAAAAATTCCCCCCTTTCGTTTTTTGAATGATCTGTATGTATGTACTTAAATGTTTTCAGTTTTAGCCATCACCTGCAGTGATTAGTACGATAAATTTTCTTACCTTTTTGTATATAAACTTTCTCTCTAGTTTTTGACATGATGTATATGTATATACTCTAATACTTTTCTATTTCCTAGCCAACAACGGCAGTTTTGAAAAAACTTTTCAGAAATTTGTATATATTCATTATCTATATTTCTCTAAATGCCTTATAAATTGTATAAAATGAAATTTTTATAAGTGTATAAACGTTCTTCTCTATAGTTTTTTAAATGATCTATATGTATGTACGTGAATCTGTTTTATTTCCCAGCCATCGACTGCAGTTTTGAAAACTTTTTGAAATATTTTGTATCCTTATCTATGTTTTTCTAAATGTCGTAAATTGTATAAAATGAATATTTCTTATTTTTAAACTCTTGAATTTTTACTAAGAGTTCTATGTATGTATATATTAGTATGGGGTAAAAAGAGAATTTTTTTAAGCTATTTTGCATGTAAATTCGTGTTTAACGACTAACCTTAATCAAACTAACAATTTAGTTTTCTCGTATGCAAATAGCTAGCTGAAATATTGCTTATCTATACGATTATTATGTCATTTATCTTACTTATTTGTCTTACTTATTATGTCATTTATATACAAGTTGTAAAGAGTTTTTGTATTGTAGAAGTTCTCTGATGATTCAAACCCGAAGTACAGACGTTAACTCTGAAAATCCAGGCTGATTTCTTCAATTGTTACTTTTGATGCTAAAGGAGGTTTTTTTGGAAGCGTGCCAACAGCGGATCTCTTTCAAGATAAATCATAGTGGACAGCTGAAAAATATTTTTTTTTGCACTCTCAAGCTGTTTTCTGGGTCAAGACTGACCTGCAGATAGATAAAAAGATAGCAAGTTTTTTGTCAATAAAATTATTATGTTACAAGTTAAATTGAATACTGATCGCATTTTTGTGTTTAAGCGATCCCTTTTGTACTGAATTTTTTTTTAAATTAATGAAGTTTTTCTCCTTTCCATGTAAGGAAAGTTGATCTGTAATTCCCCTCTGTATACGCTGGACTTTAAATAAGTTTAAACTAAGTTGGTGCATAGAGTTTTCTGCCGTAAAGCATCTCAGATGGAGCTTAAAAAAGTATTTTTATCATAAATCTTTCCTGAGTGGGCAGTTTTTAAGCTCGGCCTTACTTTTTCTCACTATTAGATTTTTAAAAAGCCAATAGTTCTTGTTGGGCAGCTTAATTTAAGTTCCCCCCCTCTTTTTCTAAAGTATTATGTAGTTGAATTTTAAACAGTAAGTAACTGCGGTTATTTTTCTTCAATTAACATAGCATTGTTTTACTTTAAAATTTTCACGGGTAAAAACCCGTTGGGCATTTTTACGTAAAAATTTTTCTTTTGGAGAGGAACTGTGAGGTATATTAGCGTAATGCTACAATTAAAATTCAAACTTTACGAGTAAAACATGAATGCGAAAAATTTAGGATTCAGTAGAGTAATAGAGTTAGTTCTCATCCTAAATTGAAATTGTAATCTGCGATAGGTTAATTTTATAAAGTATTTTGGAAAGTGATTGATATAAAAGGAGAAGGAAGATTGCTTTTAGAGTTAGTTGGAAGGAGTGTAAGGGTGAGTTAGTTGGAGAGAGAGAGGATGGTAGTTAGTTAGAGGGAGGTAGCCGATTAGGAGGTAGGCTGTTGAGTTAGCTGCTTAGAGTAGTGTATTAGATGATGGTTGTCGAGTAGTACCGTGGTAAGGGAATCCTCCCGTGTACGAAAGATTAGTAGCAGCAGTAAAAGTCAATGAAGTTAAACGAAGTAGTTGAAATTAATTGGTGGTTAATTACTTAAAGTTAGAATATTTGTGAAGGCTGCCCATTTAAACTTATAAAGATATTAAAGATAATTAAAGTCCAACGCCCACCTTTTTCTATTAAGCTCAAATAAAAGCTCATTTATTTTACAAATCTCACTTTGTCATTTCTTCATGAATTTATTAAGTAATTAAGTAAGTTTCAGCTTCAACTTAAAGTTAAATGAGGATGGCGACGACATTTCGTTCGTCACAAATTTTAAAGTTGAAACGAGAAGGTTTCAAACCAAGTGAAATTTAGGTTTTGTGTTTTGAACATTTTTGTGCGAAGACTTTGAGGAAAAAAAAAAAAAACTTTAATGAATAAAACGGTGGGCGAGACTAGCCATACATTATTGCAGACATGGTGTGCTACCCAGTGTTGGTATCCGCCCAAATCTGACGGATTTTTTTAATTTAGTAATCACCAATAACATTGCGCTGAAAAAAAAAAAAAAAAAAAAAAATCGAGCCGTGATACCATTCTTGATGCTTCTTATGTAAAATGACATCTTGAATCCGAATATGACCTCCATTTTGCCCAATCACCCACCGTTTTCTCGGGACACCCATTCCTCAATTTTCATCACTGTTCAGTAATTGTATGATCGTGAATTTCATTTGAAGAATGGAAAAAAAAAAAAATAATAACCCTTAAAAATGAAAACAAAACAAAACAAAAATAATGTATAATAAATAATAATAATAAATAATAATAACAATCGATTAATAAAATACAATAAATGTGACATATAATTTCAGTGGCAAATCCTCCCTAAATTTTCCCTTTGGAGCAAATGTTCATGTTTCAGAATTTTCCAACTCTGTAGCCCCTCAGAAGATATTTAACAGTTAAAATAATTCTTTCACCCCCTGCCTACAAATCAAATTTATAGCCATAAAATTATCAAAAAATGATAAAAATAGGGGGTCGTCCCTAAAAGACGGTGGATGATAGGGCAAAATGGGCGTCATATTCGGATTCAAGAGGTCATTTTACATTATGAATTTGCAAAAATGGTTTTGGGGTCGATTTTCACGCTGAGCAGTGTAATTTTTAATTGTAATGTTCGCCTAATCATTTCGAAGATTAATTGTCTATTAGATATAAGAAATATCATTTTTTTAAATTATTGGTGATTAATGAATAAAAAATCGGCCAGATATGGCAACATTGATGCTACCCGTCGTTTTGGCTCAGAAATGCATTGCACTCACGGTGTGCAATTTGTCTCGAACCGGTTAACTTGTGGCAGGCGGTTGCACGACAGCTTCAACATTCACAAATAAGTGCAACGATTGTGGACGACGAGAGATTCACTTAGCAAACAAGAAACTGTTTAAGCTGAAACGTAAATGTAATAATTTTAAGCACAGCTGCCAGCATTTTAATTTATTCTGGAGTATTCTTAGCCTCGCCTTTATTTCATGGCATTTATTTTTTAAGAGTAATTTTTTTCTTATTCTATCGAAGTTATATTTTGGGAGAAAATTCTCTATAAATAAAGTGGTGCAGAATAAAGGCGGGGCTAAAAATGCTCCAGAATAAATTAAAATTTTGGCAGCTATGATTTTAAGTTAAATGTGTTATCTAGTAATTTAATGTTATTTTGCAATCTTTATCTGGTCTTGTTCTTTTTATACTGTTTCTAGTTTCTTTAATATCTTTCTTTAAATAAATTTTTGTGATTCTTTTTAATTTTTTTAATTTTTCTGAATTTTTAACAATTGATTTGAAATATTCACTTCTAATACAAAAATATTTCTTTAAAATGCCTTACAACAATGGCATTTAAGTGTAATTAGTATTATTGTCAACATAATTGCAGTTATTGTTACGTGCAATCTCTCCTACCCCTGTGCGGCCCACCAGCGGCCGAGCGGTACTGCGCTCAAAGCTGGTAGATGGGAGGTGCCGGGTTCGATCCCAGGTCGCGCTCATCGACCTAGCCGTTCGGAGTTTTCCGTGGTTTCCTCCGAAACTTGCGTAAATACGGGCTAGGACCCCTTAGAAAGACCCCCACGGAGGGCATTCCCCCCCTAGGCCTAGGACACATCAGGAGTCAATCGGCCTTAAATCCTACAACCAACCAACCTACCCCTGTGCGTAATCACTCCTACCCTATAAGGAGAGATTGCGTAAAATAGCTGTCTTGGTTTTATTGCAGCTGTTGTTTTAAATTATAGCAGAACAGCAAAACAGTAACTGAAATGCATAAAAGAAGGATCGATTCAAAATTATGCACCAATAGTTTAGCAAAAAACGAATATTTGGATTTTTTATATTGTTTTGTTGAATTGTGTGCAAACTCTCCTAGCTTTACCTTATGTGTGTAAGTGAGCACGATAGCATCTAAACGCTTTGTTTGATTGAGCTGAGAGTTGGTAGATATGTTACAGGTCACAGTCGCAGGATACCTTTGCATGAATGTTGGATTAACAATTCTTTTACTGGGACATAAGAAATTCTTTTTCATTACGGCCTATAGGCTAAATTATTCGAAAAGTAGCAGCTTCTAAGCTTTACATTCGATTAAGATATAAATTGGTAGGATGCTTGCTATTGCATATTTATCATTTATAGTTCTTTTACAGGCACAGAAAGGAATTCGGATCCATTTTGGTCTACTATACGATATACAATTTAAAGGGAAACACTCACACATCCTATTATGATTTTCTCTTTTGTTTATTTACTGATTCTCCGATTTAAGCCATTAGTTATTAAATGATCGGAAAGTTGAATAATGTTACTCTAGATTTTTCTTTTTTAAGATTGAAATATCTAGCAACAGCTAAATATTCTTAAAGTTAAGAAATATATAAAAAAAATCGAATTAATAAAAATTTTACATTATCTATGAAGTTAAAGGTTTTATAAAGTGCATACATACATTAAATATATGAAACGTGGATTTAAAAAATGTAGTTATATTCTGAAACTTGAAACAACAACAGTATATTGTTGAACATGTTGTATTTTTTTTTAATAGATATTTTATTTATAAATTTCAACCACCGATTTTCAAAAATGAAATGAATCACATTTTAAATACAGGGTGTTTCATAAAAAATGGGCAAAACTGTCAGAAGTGGTAGTGTACATCCAAACAAACAACTTTAATCAAAGAACGCATGGTCAAAATTAAAACACAAAGGTGCAAGAGAGGGCCGAAGGTGGTGGTGTTATAATTGGCAAAAACACACACAAGAAAGTTTAATTGACAGTTGCACATTCAGATTCGCGGCTTTTATGTATTAATCGTGGCGAATATTTGCATACGATTTCTTCTTCCACATATCATATTTGTATGTTATTATTGTTGTTCGTTCTCTCCGTAATTCGCAACACAACATGAATGGAGTTTTAATGTTTGCATGGACAAAGTTGCGAGATGCGCTAGCATTTTTGTATTTTAATTCCGACCATGTGTTTGTTTGGATGTGTACCATCACCTCTTAAAGTTTTGCCCATCTTTAATGAAACACTCTGTATACTAAATATGTCTGCATATAAACATATTTATATATCGTTTACCTAAATAAATTTCTTGTTCTAAAAGTTATTGAATAAAGTTTACTGCGAATTCTCGCAGAAATCATTTATAACTTAGTATTATTCTACATGATATTTATTTTAATTTTTAAAGAAAAATAAAAGAGAGTACGAAACAAAACTTACCTGTATGTAACCTCATATGATTTCTAAGAGTCGAGGATTGGCTGAATTGTCTTTCGCAAGTACTGCACTTGAAAGGTTTTCGGTTGGTATGTGTCCGCATGTGAGAGCGTAGATTACTCCTGGAATTGAATCCTTTATGACACAAGACACAGCTGACTTTCTTTCTTTCGTCCTCTGAATGTAGAATGATAGAACCTTCGTGACAGTCTGAAAAAAAAAAAAAAAAAAAAAAAAAAATCCTTAAAAACATATTAAAAAAAAAAAAAAAGAAAAAAAAAAAAAAGATTGTACATTTTGTTTGTAAACAAAAAGTTAAAGCTCGAAATAAGTTTCAGACCCATTTTACACATCTTTGTATACGTCGTATATGTATTTCACATCGATTACGTAGATGTGTCATACAGTTGCTACTATTACTAAAAAATAACCACGATATTTAAAATAAATAGTAATAATAAAAATAATAAAACGTGATAATATAGGGATATAAGTGACACCAAAATTTAATAATTGAAAAGACTTGAACGTTTTTAAATTATACACGAAACATTCCTTCTTTACGTCCCTTTCACACATCTTTGAAGAGGTTGAAAACTTGTAACAGGTTAGTGAATATCAACTTCAAAGAAGAATTCTCATATTAAAAAGCGGTTTTCAAATAGCACAGTATGCTCTTTTTTTTTTTTTTTTTTTTTTTTTTTTTGTGGGGGGGGGGGGGGGGAAGGAGGAGAGTCGCCAACCTTTTCGGCTTCACGGACATAAAAAGTCACACATTTAAATTCATAATTTAAAATCTCGTGGACCACTATTATTGTATAGTCGGTAACAAAAGTCTCCGAACACTAGCAAAAATTCCCATGTAAAAAAAGTACACTTAACCCTTTGCCCGGAACATGTTTTCATCATGCTTATCGGGAACATCGGTCTGACAGACCGCTATTTTTAGAAAAAGGTACTGAATATATTTAGCGAAATTTCGTGGCGATAAATTATGAATTCTTGCAGCCATAACTTTACTTTCTCACTCATGACGTATTATAGGGACGACAGGATATTATATGGTTGATTGGATTTAATGACGAATTAGTACTGCGCAATGGGTAATTGGCGACGGTCTGGGACGCACCCCTAAGGATGGTCTGGAGACATGCCATCATAATTTTAATCCTCCCCCGCTTAGGTGACCTCCAGAGCTATAATTTGGTATATTATATGATTGAATGATCTTGATTCTGAAATTATTCTTTTTTAATATGATTATAGTGACCAGTTTAGAGTACTTTTATAAATACAAAGCATTAAAATTATTAAAAGAATGTAATTACGGTGTTGATTTTTGAATTCTGAATAACCACACTAATAAAAAGTTATAAATAAACATTTTCTTATTATTTTTCGAACTGCAGTAAATGATTTGCGATCGGAATCGAAGAAATTTTGTCACCCTGTTTCGACTATTGAGTTACCGAATTTCGTGCAGTTTGAGATGCATTCACAAGCGGTACCATCGACAAGATATTAGAGTAGACCCCGGACTAGTAACCTTTTTGCTTTATAACATCAGATCTCCACCATTCAGTCAAATCATCCACCAAACCTACATGAAAATTCCACCAAGGCAAGTTTCCTCCAACTTTGTTATCGCTGTTTTATATTTCGATTGGGTGTAAATTAAACATATACCAAAACCTACACTAGCTGAAATGGAAAGCAAGTAACCTAATCCTTGTTATTGTTTGAAAGCTGTTCCGTTTGACTTTTGTTTGGAGATTTGGTGGTAAGAGGAACAAACCATTTAAAATATGCAAAATCTCAAGAACCAGTTACCAAGACAGTGATTATTACCAAAAGAAGGCGCAAAAATCGTAGTGATGTTCCGGGAATTTTTCTCCATTGACAATATAAGGAATCCGTACTCTACTAGTACAGTCGGCAGCATAATTTTTCGAGCACTAGCCAATAATTCCTATATTAAAAAAGTACACTTAAGACTGTTTTGTTAAATAAATCCTTGTCGAATCATGTTCTTAGATTGACTAAGAACATAACTCGATAAGGATTTATTTAACAAAGTAGTATTAAGTGTACTTTTTTTAGACAGGGATTATTGCTAGTGCTCGAATAATTTTGCAGCTGACTGTATGTCTGCTCAATGAGGGGTACACAGTCATTTTTTTTCATGTGTGCAAAGAGTACATTCGTGTGTCTAAGTGATTGCTGAGCTTTCTTGTACAACCGGCAGCAAAAGTATCCGAGCATTAGCCAATAATTCTGCTGCCGAAAAATTACACTTAACACTGTTTTGTTAAATAAATCCTTGTCGAATCATGTTGTTAGACTGACTCAGAACATGACTCGACAGGGTTTATTTAACAGAGCAATATTAAGTGTACTTTTCTTTTGAGAGGGATTATTGCTAGTGCTCGGATACTTTTGCTGATACACACAATGGTAATGACATGCCTCGTCCTGGACCACTTGCAGGGGTGGATTCTAGACTTCCACCAATTGCTCATTACGTAGCTATAATGTGATATTTAAACTAGGGTGACCAAATGTCCTGAAATTAGGGAGTGGACTAAAGTGACAGAATATCTCAATTTATTGGGGACAGTCACTACTTTTGGCAGTTTGTCACTAAGAACAGGATTCGACAAGGATTTATTTAACAAAACTGTATTAAGCGTACTTTTTCTACATAGGAATTTTTGCTAGTGCTCGAATACTTTTGCTGCCGACTGTACTCTTGCCAGCAGTCAAAAGCAATGTTATTCTATGAGGATATCTGTTTCCACAATACCCATTACCTAATATTCTTTTTCCGAAAATTGTTTTTCGCATTTTATTTTCTACCCCCCCCCCCCCCCCAAAAAAAAAATTAAAAAAAATAAAATAAAATAAATAAAATAAAATAAAAATAAAATAAAATAAAATAAATAAATAAATAAAATAAAATAAAATAAAAAATTGCAGTTTATTTATTTTTATTTATTATTATTATTAATTAAAATAATAATAATAATAATAATAAACCTTTTTTAGAAAACAAGTGCAAATTTAATGGTTGTGAAATTTTCTAAATGTTAAAGTGGAATTTAAATAATCATCAAGGGGTACATACAAATGAAACACTTCCGTTTGCAAAGCCGTCTGCAGCCGTTTGGAAGCGTTCCAAATGTATGACTACAGTCGGCAGTAAAAGTATCCGAGCACTGGCGAAAATTCCTGTGTAAAAAAAGCACACTTAACACTGTTTTATTAAATAAATCCTTGTCGAATCGTGTTCTTAGGCTAACTAAGAACAGGATTCGACAAGGATTTATTTAACAAAACTGCATTCAGTGTACATTTTTTATATAGGAATTTTTGCTAGTGTTCGGATACTTTTGCTGCCGACTGTATTTGCAAAAAACTTGCAGAATTTACGTCATCGAAGTTGCAAGCGTTCCGTTTGTATGTAACACCAATTGTGGAAGCATATTTTCCCACTGAATAACATCACCTGTCGGTGAAGTTTGGTATTATACAGTCGGTAACAAAAGTCTCCGAACACTAGCAAAAATTTCTATATAAAAAAAAAGTACACTTAGTACAGTTTTGTTAAACGAATCCTGTTTTTAGACTGACTAAGAACAGGATTCGACAACGATTTATTTAAAAAAACTGTATTAAGTGTATTTTTTTTACATAGGAATTTTTGCTAGTGTTCGGAGACTTTTGTTACCGACTGTACTAAGAAAAGCAATCAAACTTAAAAAACAAAACTTTTAGAAAGAATTTGCAATTATTGACTTTTCTGCGTAATGTGTCTGTTAGCGCTCAAAAATTGTGATTCCTAATATTCTCATAACATTTTACATGTTTCTTTTCAACATTAAGGGGATTGCCCATTGCACAGCACTAGTGCAACGTAAAACCCATCCTACCAACCAAACAACTGTCAACACTAAGCGGCTCCGGGCCCTGCTCACTCTTCCAACCCTAAAAGTGTAGCTTCCTTGTTTGAACAGATTTTACGTTGTACTAGTGCCACGCTGTGGACAATTGGCAACGGTCCGGGACTCCTCCCTAGGGTTGTTCTGAGATATGCCATCCTCTACAGGTTGAGTGTATTTTACGTCGCACTAGTGCTGCAGTTAGATAGACTTGGCGTCTTCGACATTTATCGCCAAACGCGCCGGTACTCTATTCTAGGAATATGCATCCACAAGTCCCTACACTAAGCCTAACCTTTAGCGGTCTCAGAGACCGATGTTCCGGTATAAGGGTTAATACAGTTTTGTTAAATAAATCCTTGTCGAATCCTGTTTTTAGTCAGTCTAAAAACAGGATTCGACAAGGATTTATTTAACAAAACTGTACTAAGTGTACTTTTTTTACATAGGAATTTTTGCTAGTGTTCGGATACTTTTGTTACTGACTGTAAATTAACAATGTAATTGTACATTTACAAAAGTAATAATAAAAAATGTCCGTTTTATAAAAATGAAATAAATCTATTTCTTTTTTTTAAATATATAAAGCGCCTATTTTATTATAAGAAAAAACTAAATATTTATATATGAGAATGATGCTTAAAAGTTATTTGATTATTATAAAACGATTAGAGGGGAAGAACATGAACACCTTTTTGTTGCTTCTGTATTATAAAGAAGTCAGATGAACGTTTTAATTACAGCGATAAATTTCGATTTGCAAATATAATACTGCATTTACTAAATATAGTAATAATGTATATTACATTGTTAGTTTATTGAAATGGAATGAGAAGTTATATTTCAGACGCACATTTCAAACCTTTGAAGAATTGAAATATAATATTTTGATAAATTTAGAATAATTCGTACCTAATTAGCAAATGCAGATCAGCAATTCAAAGCGATAACTGCATCTATTATTTACAATTCAAATTTTTGCGATAAAAGATCATTTCATTTTCTCTCTCATCTCGAAAATTCTGAAGTCTAGTATTGTGAGTATCATGATTCAGAAAATTCCTAAAATTAAAATTATGATTAGTATAGTTTCTGTAAAAAAAAAAAAAAAGCAAATAATGTAAAAATTTTTTTCTGCGGACCCCCAAAATTTCGTCGCGAACTACTACTGGTCTACGGATCACCTGCTGGCGACCACTCTTCTAGTTCAATGTTGTTTCCAAATTGCATTGTCTACCCTTCATTTTATTCCAATTTTAACCCTTTTTAGGGAGGAACAACTTTCTAATAATGTACTGAATAGAAGATTAAATAAAATTAATGTCAAGTTTCTAGCTCAAGCTATTTCAAAATTGTAGAATTACCTTTTAATATGTCTGTTACACAATTGTATTTTTATTAGTCAAAATTCATCTTGGAAACAATATCACATACTCAAAATACAGTCGACAGCAAAAGTATCCGAGCACTAGCCAATAATTCCGATATCAAAAAAGTACATTTAATACTATTTTGTTAAATAAATCCTTGTCGAATGATGTCCTTAGACTGACAAAGAACATGACTCAACAAGGATTTATTTAACAAGGAAGTATTAAGGGTACTTTTTTTAGACAGGGATTACTGCTAGTGCTCAGGTACTTTTTCTGCCGACAGTACTTTTCTATGTTTTCTCTCTCTTGAATAAGTAAAGAAGAAGAAAAAAAAAATTACCCTTTTCATCGTTCAAACTGTTATTTTCAAGCATTTCTGTTTGAAAATCAGGAATTCCCAAACAGTGAGGAATCTGGACACTGTACCAAACTAGTAATTCATCTCCGACTTGAATATGCTGTAAGAATGTTAATATATATATTATTATAAAAACATATACTACAGTGAATTATGATATCAGAATAAATAAGAAACAACTTTTCCTGGCATTTTCCTTTTGATTTTTATCTTGGAGGAATGATATAAGAGTAGATGACATGTCCGGAAAAATATCAAGCCAAAATCGTAACCGCCGAAGCAATTAAGTAAAATAGTTATATAGGAAATTCTACATTATTATTGTAAAATTGTGTAATATGGATCATTCGAGATGAAAGTCTTGTAACAATAAGTCTCAAAACTGTCAAATAAATGGAAAATAAATAAAATAATACAATACTAGCCAATGTTTTGTTAGACTCAATAGGGTTCCTGCGGTAGTCTTGGCTGCTAATGTGGCAATCATCTTGGGTAGACCATCTTTCTCAGCTTAATGGCAAACAATGCTACAACTGGCAAATACAGTCGGCAGCAAAAGTATATGAGCACTAGCCAATAATGCCGATGTCAAAAATGTACACTTAAAACTGTTTTGTTAAATAAATCCTTGTTGAATCATTCTCTTAGACTGACTAAGAACAGGATTCAACAAGGATTTATTTAACGAAACTGTATTAAGTGTACTTTTTTATATAGGAATTTTTGCTAGTGCTCGGATATCTTTGCTGCCGACTGTAGTTAACTAACTCCTTTTTTTTTTGCCCTGCATGCTGACACGCCGTGTAACAACTCCTCTTCTGTGATACCTCCCAGCTTTTTATACAACATAAATAGAGCAGGAACTACATTGCGGTAAAAAGTTAATATTTATACTCTCAAAAGGCGCAACTATACCGTCTAGGATAGAAACCATGCATTAAGAGAGACTGGACTGGTAATTGCGCGTCGTTTTTTTTTTTACGATATCCGCTATGTACAGTCGACAGGTACTCGTCTAAAAAAAGTGCACTTAATACTGATTTGTTAAATAAATCCTTGTCGAGTCATGTTCTCATTTAGTCTAAGAAAATGATTCGACAAGGATTTATTTAACAAAACAGTTTTAAGTGTACTTTTTTGATATCGGAATTATTGGTTAGTGCTTATATACTTTTGCTGCCGACTGTATTTGCCAGTTGTAGCATTAAAAACCCGGATAAACTACTACGTCAGAAACGCCAAAGAAAAACATTTGAGATGCATACAGCTGTTTTGGTAGCCTTGAGCGTACCGTCTTCAGTGCAAAAAGAAATCTGAATCTGGAGAAGTGCTCGTATATATAGAAAAGGGACCGAGTTTAGTTCAACCAATAGGATTACGGGAAAGGTGGGGAGTGTGGCCAATAGGAATTTAGGAATGTAAGCTGTGTAAACAGTAGAAAAATTAAGAAAATGTGGACTGAATGTAAATTTTCCAACAATCAGACAAATAGGGAACAGCGAAATCATAATTTAAAAGATTTTTAAAATTTTTATAAATATGAAAAGCTTCAAAGAAATCGAGTTCATGAATGGATTTAAGTCTGCAAATTATTTTAGCTGAATTAAATTTAAAATTATGATTTTCCTCTCAGCAATGCTTAGAAATAGCCGATTTATTTGGTTCTTGTTTGCGGACGTAATTCATATGTTCTTTTAGACGAAATTTAAGACTGCGTTTAGTTTGGCCAATATATGATAAGCCACACTGACAGGAAATACTATAAATGCCCCAAGAATTATGCATATTATCAATGGGATCTTTTAACTGAGAAAAGGTGAGTTTATTGGAAGGCGAAAATATTATTTTAAAATCATATTGTTTGAGAATTTTGGCTATGGTTTGACTGGATTTAGGAAAATAGGGTAAGACAATACTGATATTAGAAGAGACTGATTTAGTAGACGAAATACGAGGGAGTTGTAACTTTTGGATAGCTTTGTGTATAATGGAAGGGTCATAACCTTTGTCAATTGCAATGGCTTTCAGCTTTCAGGTATTTAATTTCAGATTTTAATAAAATAGGATTTGAACAAATATTAAGGGCACGGTTTACAAAAGTATAGAAAGCAGCCATTTTTTGTTTAGGTGGGTGACATGAACGCGCATGGGGAGACTGCAAAATTTTTACCATAGACGGTGGTTGAAAATCCATTTACAGTGCGAGAGACGAGGGTATCAAGAAATGGAAGGGAGCCATTATTTTCTATTTCATATGTAAACTGGATATTACTGTCAATTGAATTTAAAGTTTCTATGACATGGTCAATATTGTGACGAGATATGTCGATAAGCGTGAAGTATGACCCTTCCATTATAGACAAAGCTATCCAAAAGTTACAACTCCCTCGTATTTCGTCTACTAAATAGTCTCTTCTAATATCAGTATTGTTTTACCCTATTTTCCTAAATCCAGTCAAACCATAGCTAAAATTCTCAAACAATATGATTTTAAAATAATATTTTCGCCTTCCAATAAACTCACCTTTTCTCAGTTAAAAGATCCCATTGATAATATGCATAATTCTTGGGGCATTTATAGTATTTCCTGTCAGTGTGGCTTATCATATATTGGCCAAACTAAACGCAGTCTTAAATTTCGTCTAAAAGAACATATGAATTACGTCCGCAAACAAGAACCAAATAAATCGGCTATTTCTAAGCATTGCTGGGAGGAAAATCATAATTTTAAATTTAATTCAGCTAAAATAATTTGCAGACCTAAATCCATTCATGAACTCGATTTCTTTGAAGCTTTCCATATTTATAAAAATTTTAAAAACCTCGCAAATTGTGATTTCGCTGTTCCCTATTTGTCTGATTGTTGGAAATTTTACATTCAGTCCACAAAATTTATTAATTTTTCTACTGTTTACACAGCTTACATTCCTAAATTCCTATTGGCCACACTCCCCACGTTTTCTGTAATCCTACAGGTTGAACTAAATTCGGCCCCTTTTCTATATATACGAGCACTTCTCCAGATTCAGAATTCTTTTTGCACTGAAGACGGTACGCTCAAGGCTACCGGAAGAGCTGTATGCATCTCAAATATTTTTCTTTGGCGTTTCTGACGTAGTAGTTTATCCGAGTTTTTAATATTCCAACGCCAAGTCTCCTGTTATCAGTTGTAGCATTGTTTGCCATTACGCTGCGAAAGATTTCTTATTATTCTGTGTTACATTTGCCGCAGAATTTAGCATTGCATTATCAGCAGTTAAAATGTTTGTGTTTTGAAAATTTTCTACAAGATAAAATGTTTTAATTATTTTTAATACATATTAAATACTCTCGTTTCTGCTGTATTGCATGCTTAACTTTAATAATTTTTCCTAATGTATTTTTTGTTTTTGTTTTTTATTTAAATCAGCTAAATGATTATTTTGCAAGTAAAATAAAATTTTCTTAACGCTAGACGTATAAATTTGGTATGTATTTTCTTAATATGCTTTGAAATACAGTCGGTAACAAAAGTGTCCGAACACTAGCAAAAATTCCTATATAAAAGAAGTACACTTCATACGGTTTTGTTAAATAAATCCTTTTCGAAACCTGCTCTTAGTCAGTTTAAGAACAAAATTCGATAAGGATTTATTAAACAAAACCGCATGAAGTGTACTTTTTTTACATAGGAATTTTTGCTAGTGTTCGGACACTTTTGTTACCGACTGTACATATGTATTTAAAATAATTATAATATCTGTACTCCGCAAATAAAGGGCACCATGTCCATTTTTTCTATGAAAGAGTTAGCACCAAAATATATTATTAAAAACAGCATTATCATTTAATACATTATATTGATAATACTGTGTTGAAGTGTTATAAAAGGATCACTGATAGTTGTGAAGAAACATGCCAAAAAAAAAAAAAAAAAAAAAAAAAAAAAAAAATGAAAGTTGCTTTCCTGAAAAATTGCATTTTTTGACATAGTGTCCTTTACCTCCGTGGTAAAGATGCAATTCAAAATTGAAATATATAAATAAATAAAATAAAATTTAATTGTTTGATAGTATGCAAAGCGCATCTGCTTTTTAAAAATAAATAGATAAAGATAAAGAGAATAAGAAAGTGTACAGACTTTAATAGCATATGAAATGTAAATTGCTTTTAAATGATATTTTTTCACGAAGAAAAAAATATACATAGAGTAAAATTTTTATTTTAAAGTGCAGTAAGGTAAATTATTCAAATTAACCAAAATATCTGTTAAATGAACCATTTCACTTTAAATAATGGCTATTGTGAGGATTAAAGCTAAGTTTGGATTTTATAAATATTTTCTGTTATCTAAATTTTAATAAATGAGAGTCAATTGTGTATATACATCAATTAATACATTTTTTATTAACAGTTTTTAAATAAGATCAAGATATTTTAAAATAATTTCAATAAATAAATAAATAAATAAATAAAGAAACAAGAAACGCATCCCAACTTCACCACATCTTCATTTCAATATTAAAATTTTGTTTCTAATTGTATAAAAGCCTGATATTATGTATATATATATATGTACATACATACAGAGTGACTCTATGATTATGGAATATCACAACGGTCATGGTCCAACGGTCAAATTGATATGAGCGTGACACTCAAATGCAGCTTTTTTTTTTTTTTTTTTTTTTTTTTTTAAGTTTTTACATGCTAATGTTTACATAAATGTGTATGATTTTGCAAAATAATGAAGCATACAAGACCTTAAAATTTACACAGTAGGCAAAATAATCTGGATTTTATTGTTAAATAAATACAAGATAAAAAGAACTTTTTACATACCACATATTTAAATTCTGTATTGATAAGTATAAAGGATTTAAGTCCATATACTTAATTTTTCAGGAGACTAAAAATAAAGTTAAAGTAACTAAAAACTAATCAGAAGAATCGATTAGGAAAAAGGGATTATGTTGACTTATACCCTTTATACCATTCAGTGATTGTCAACCTTCATTTAATAAAGGAAAAAAATGAATTAAATATTTTATACCAAATATGAACGCTAAATTTCTGATTTGAATCTTTTTTTACTAATGGACTTTCTCAGAGACTAAATGACATAGACTTAAATCCTTTATAGCAATCGATAGAGAATTTTTTTCTGAGTCTGACTATGTACTTAACTCAAAATCGACATTTTTGGACTTAAATCCTTCATACTTATCAGTACAGAATTTTCTGTTGAATCATATAAACTTGACAATTCTATGTATTAATTAATACTTAAAAAAAAAAAAAAAAAAAAAAAAAAATGTTTGATGAATTATCCCATTAACTTGAATGAAAATGGTCAAATGCGTAATAAAGAGAGAATTATAAGAAATTTTCAGACATTTATTAGTTGAATAAAAATATTAAAAGAATGCATTGTCATCGTGTTCTGAGCTATTCTAAAAGTTTCAAATGTTTAGCTAGTCGGGAAGTTAGTTAAAAATCGATTGCAAGATTTGTACTGGACAAACAAACAAGAAAGCGAGTTAATAAAATCATGGTAAAGTAATCAAAAACATCCGATTCTTAAATGGTTAAAATGACATATGTGGTAAAGCGTTCCTATACAATTTCCAACTCTTTTGATGTTCTCTACCTCTCCTCCAAGTTTGTTCCATGACCATAGATTCACCGTGTATTCATATATATCGAAAAATCACTCAGAATTACTATGTCCTGTTTATGATTATGCTGATTAAAAATAATTCCAGTTTGAATATAAAAACAGGCAAATATTTTCAACAATACGTTTATTTCTTTCTTTTCAAAATGCTAAGTGTAAATAATTTAAGGTTTTGTATACAAATATCGATAGCCTTGGCCTTTAAATCATCCCATCTTGTTTGAAAGCTTTGATTCAATTAATCCATAAGTTTATAAGAGTTTTTCTATGTAGTTTAGATAGTTTTAATGGGTAATGTAAATAGAATAATTTTAGGGTATGATAGACAAATAAACACAGGAAATAATAATCTAGTAGGCCGTTGTTTCGGTAGCGTTTAGCGTACGGTACGCTACATGCACTGATGACGGTATACGCTAAATACTACCGAAACAACTATTTGCTAGATTATTATTTTCTTGACTCACCTTGACATAAATTAGTGTCTAACGATTTTTGGAGAAAATCGTCCTACAGATGGCGCTGCCATTCCATTTTTTCTAAATCTTTAACATGGTATTATAGGACAAAATTTTGTATAAATATGCATAGTGAGAATTGTTTTTAACGAATCATTATGATATTAAAAAGAATTAATCATAATAGTAGTAGTGAACTGAGTTTTTTTTTTTTTTTTTTTAACTATGTTTTTATTAACTCGCTTTCTTGTTTGTTTGATCAGTACAAATCTTGCAATCGATTTTTATTTAACTTCCCGACTTAACACATTTGACTTTGATTTAACACATTTGAAACTTTTAGAATAGCTCGGAACACGATGACAATGCATTCTTTTAATACTTTTATTCAATTAATAAATGTTTCTTTTTAACCAATTAATAAAATGTGAAAATAATAACCTTATAATAGCTTTAAAATTAGCCATTTAAATTTTATTTATAATTTAATTGTTGCCAAAAAAATTTACGATTTAATTTTTTTTTTCGACAGGTTTATACATTTACTTAAACGTGAACAATAAAAAATTGCAAAAAATTAAATAATGCATCTCACAAAAATTGACGTCATTATCACTTTAAATATTTTATACACATTGATAAAGTACTAATGTAGTACTATAGCTATAACTTCTCAACTAGCTAGACATTTGAAACTTTTAGTATAGCTCATAACACGATGACAATTCATTTTTTTAATACTTTTATTCAATTAATAAATGTTTGAAAAATACTTATAATTGCTTTCTTTATTATGGATTTAATCCTTTTCTTTCCACGTTTATGGGATAGTTCATCAAAAAATTTTTTTTTAAGTATTTATTAATACTTAGAATTGTCAAGTTTATATGATTCAACAGAAAATTTAAAAACATTGTATATAAACAGTATTTTTATCTTATATATATATATATATATATTGTATAAATACAGGGGTTGTACTCCCCGCCCTTTTTTCAGGACACTTTCAGAGAGGAGAAAAATCGCCTTCATAGCCATCACTAATTCCACACAGAAAACTTTATAGCATATTTTTATATCAATATGTCGTGATAATATAGGTTAGAAATTACTGTATAAAAATAGTGGTGAAATAAAGGCAGAAATTTCTCACCACTGAGGTTGTACTGAAAAAAAAAAAAAAAAAAATGGTGGAGAGCTTGACCCTTATAAACAGGAGAACCACTACTTCCTTGAGAGAGGGAGGGGGGGGGGGAATGGCAAATTCCGAATATGGGTATCTTTCAAAAGAATTTGTGAATACCTTTAAAACGAATGGTCGAACCATCCGTCTCTGATAATTTAAAATAAAGTTATATATATATATATATATATATATATATATATATATATATATATAATATTTCATTTGTAGAAATTAAAACTGACTTTCATTGAATATTTATGTATGTTATACTTCTCTAGGATAGAAATCGTCTGCATTCATCATCGAAAATAATTTTAATAAATCTTACGCACTGAGTGATTTTGTATCGGAAAATCTTTTTTATCGGAAGAAAGTCTTTTGATGGCCATAACATACTAGTTTTTTAAGGTATAATACTAGCATATGATGTAATATTTATAGCTGTTATTATCAGATTTCCATAACAAAAAATATTTAAAATTGCATACAAATTATATGGAGTAAAATCTATATATTTTCTACTTAAGATATACATTTAAATGTGTAATATATTTATTATTTTACTTTCAATCATTCGTAATCTAAAAAAAAAAGTTATGCTCCTTTTTTGGAGGTGATCCAAGTGCTTAAGTAAGATTTTATCTCAAAGTAAAAGAGAAAATTTTATTTGAAACATTATCTTTAGATTTATGTGTTAAGCTTAGTAATTTGGCTTGGAACTTGGAACATTCCTTGTAAAAAATGATTTCCTCTGAACATTTGGACCACTTTTTATTTTTTTAGCAATTCGACTCTTTCCGTGAACACTGAATTGCTTTTATTTCATGCGTTTTATTTTATAGGGAAATTTATTATGGAATTAATGCCGTAGAGAATTATAAAATCGTGGAATAATAATTTTTATTTAGTAATTACGTTTCACTCTCGCCATTCCAATTTAATAGCATTTTTTTTTTCGTTTTATAATTCAAAATTACATTTCAAATGGACCATTCTCCCTTACCCCCAGTATAGTATTTCTGAGTCGATGCACTGCAGATACGAAAAACAATTTCTTTGAGCAATAAATATTAATTTTGGACTACATTTTAAATTGGACTAATTTTTCAAATTTAGAATTTATGCAAATTTTTTAAAAAAATAGCTCTTTCTATCCTATTAATAATGTCAGTATAATAAATATGAATTTTGGGCTATATTTTAAAATTGACTTCTAATTTTTCAAATTTAGAATTTATGCGATTTTTCAAAAATTTTAGCCTTTTCTATCACATTAATAATGTCAGTATATTTATGTCCACGTTATAATTAGAAAAAACAGAACTGAAAGAAAATAGGGGACTACGTAATTAAATAATTGTAATAAATTCTCTTCTAAACATAAGCAATATAAATAGAAATGTTGCTTAAATTATGTTAAAATTTTTTAAATTAATATTAAATTAAAATAATAAATAATGTAGTAAAATTAAATAATTAATAATAAACAATTATAATAATTATTTAAATAAATAAAAATTAAATAAATTAATAGTGTAATATATTAAAATAATAATTAATATAAAAAAATATATTTTAATTTTATCTTATTCTTTGATACTTTATATGTATTACAATGGTCGCTCTAGATTTTCATATTCGGGGTACATTTGCCTCAGAGTTTTTAGTGTGCCTCAGGAACCGACATTTGGATGGATGGATGGTTGGGTTTTACGTCGCACTAGTGCTGCGCAGATGGGCAATTGGTGACGGTCTGGGATACACCCCTAGAGGTGGTCCGGAGACATGCCATTACAATTTTGATCCTCCACGGAAGGGATGGCTCTCCCGTTTCGGCGAACCCCAGAGGTATAATTTTTTATGGGAACATGGAGGACATTGCGGCCACGACAGATTTTACGTGCACCAGCCACCATTAGTGTACACGACGGTCTTTGGCCGGCTCGAGTACCGAATCCGCAATCTTCCAATTACGAGGCCGGCGCTCTACCGACTGGGCTACCGTGGCCCCCGACATTTGGCATTAACTGTTCGATGTGAGAGTAACCATTCTATCAGGCAACTGGATGGCTCTCGTTCTGAGAGTAGTTGATGTTCAAGTGTTTGTAATACTAAAATCATATTCATGTTGCATTAAAAGGGAATAACTTCTAACTTAGACTTGGAATCAGGCTGCATGAACTTTTCAGACGCAAGAATAATAATTAAAAACTAGCAAACCAGTGCTAAATTTTCGAACTTTATTTCTTTTCTTATTTAACTTTAAAATTTGAAACAAATTAATCTTATACCAATTTCCCTACCCAATTTAAATTTTAATTCATTAGAAGCCAGATTATCATTAGAACAAAATCAATATTGTGCGATAGTGGAACAAAAATCATTCAAAGAAATGTTTCAAAATAAAATTCATGTTTGACGATCCAATTTTGATATTTTCCCAGGCAGTACAGCTTTAGTTATAGAACCCTGAAGGCGACTTCTAACTTTTTATCGCCATATTAGCGATGCCTTTTTAGTTTTTAGTTTTTATTTTATTTTATTTTATATTTATTTTGGTAATTTTTTTTTTTTTTTTTTGCATAAAAAAAAAAAAAAAACCTTGTACCTATTTTGAATTATTCTTTTTATTATCGCGCTTTTTTAGTCAATTTATGGTAGTAGTTCATATTCTGTTTATATATTTAAAGTATTGTTAGGTTTAAAATAATGTTTGCAAAGACTGTACAGATTCAGCTTTTAAAAATACACTTTTCTGTAAAATGTTAGATCTTTGAACTGAGTCCGCGGGCTCAAATGTTTCCCGTGTATAAATGTTATTATTATTATTATTATTTTTTTTTATCCTCGTGTATTTTAATAATTACGTCACTATCGTATCATTTCGACAAAATTTGATCGTAATTGGTCCACATTAGAAAAATATTTATATAAATTATCCGTTTTCAATATGTCATTTGACATTTTACAAAAAAAAAAAAAAAAAAAAAAAAAAAAGAGAAAAAGAAAAAGAGATTAATTAAAATATTTCATTTACGTATATTTTTCATTTATATTTTATGATGCACTCCCGAGAAAACTTGCGGCCATAAACGTTTAGATAATGAAACAAAAGTATCACGCTTAGGGGAGAAAGTACCACGTAACTCTGCAATTTTACGTGTTAAAAGTTTTAAAAGATTTATGTCCATGCACAATATCCGCCCATTTGCGAATGTTTAATAATTATTCTAAAATTGTAATCTGATGAAGGTAAAAGTCTCATTTCATTTACAAAAATATTATTGAAGTTTTAAACAACGATTAATACATGAACATATATTTGCGACCGCTTTTAATAGACTAAGATTATATTTCTTTCTATGAAAGTGAACTAAAATATACTTTTTCTAAAAATTATTTTCCTGATTTTAATTGTAGGGTAAATATAACCACAGGTGGCAATTCAAAAAGCTTAAGAAAAAGAAAAAAAATTTGAAAATGTATTCATAACTTACATGCAAACTTAGTTTTCTTACCAAAAAAGTAGAATTTACTTCATAAATGCAACCATGGAAAGACTTCAAATTTTGAGGGGGCACTCTGTCGGGTCGAGGTTACACTTCAACTTACTTTAAAGATAACATTAATATTTACCTTTATTACTTTATAGTATATGCTTGAATTCTCTTGAAACATTTCTAAATTTTGTTCTTCCGGGTACCGTGCGCACTGTATCAAGCCCATCCAAGATCCTTCCTTAGAATCCAAAGTATGAAGATAGCTGCTAATAGCATTTTTTTGATCTAGCAACTGTGAAAATATTATAAAGCATAATTAATCTAAAGTAGTAACACACTCATCGTATATTTCATAACAACTTACAAAGACCTGAATACAAAACAAAGAGTATGGGAAAATTTATATAATTAGAAAAAAGGTATTGCTCACCCGACAAGAACTCTATGATTTTGATATATTACATATTTTTCCTTACAAGATTATAAATTAGTAAAAGTAATAAATTTAATTTTCTCATAATTTTCATTCTATATTACTTGTTTACTTAATTAATAAATTCTTATTTAGCTGTTTAAACACATTCATTAAAATAAATGTATTTCATTTATTTACCGAATAATCTTTCTAAGTACGGATTGCGTGCATTTAGATTAAACCATGAATTCTTTGAGGGAATTCTCACAAGACGTGAAAATTCGTTCGCAAAGTATTCTTTTGTTAGATAAATAGGTGTCATTTCATCTTCATAATACCATTGACGGTGCATAAATTTCAGTTTACAGATTCTTTACAACAATCGCGTACTATCCCTATATAAAAATTTAACGTATTTTTTGGCATCTAAATTCGGCTACCAGATTTTACATTAATCATAGTAATCCTATTAAAATATTTTTACCACAAAATAAAAGCAGTTTTAATCTATTAACTTTGTCCTACACTGTTAAAAAAAATACAACTTTGCTGCCAGAAATTCTCTGTAATTTGAGAAAAAAGTCGTAAATTATGGAAAAATTACGTTGACAAAACGTATTTTTCTGTAATTACAGAGAATTTCTGGCAGCAAAGTTGCATTTTTTTTTTTTTTTTTTTTTTTTTTTTTTTTTAACAGTGTACGATTTTTGTTTAATGTGTGTTTGATTTCTCAAATTGGGGAGATATTGTAATCAAGCCTTGGTGTTGAATGTATTCTAGAAACCATTATCTTTTGTCATGTGTGTCATATCTCGTTATAGCATAGCCACATCAAAAGTTAATTGTCTGTAAGCCATGACGCTACCTTTGTTACTTTCTTTTTGTTACCTTCTTGCTACTCTTTGTTATTTCAAATAAAGTTCAATGTCAATATGAAAATTTTAAGTTTGCTTTATTTCTATTGCAAAATCATTTATGTAGCTCTTTTTTTTTTTTTTTTCAAAATGGGGGAAAAAAAAAAAGTTACTGATTATTGAACGAAATATACATTTTTTTCTTTTTCGCACTTACCAAGCAATATTTATAAAGAACAAGAAAAAAGAAAGAAAGAAAGAAATGTATAAGAGCTCTAGTCAATCATTGTAAGAAAAAGCAATTTTTTTCAAAGGTGTTTTTCAAAAAATTCCAAATCTCAAAACATTAGATATTTCTATTATTTTAAAGCTGTGATCTTTTAAAAATGAATAAATAAAGCTGCATCTTCAAATGAATTTATTTATTTATTAGTTCCCCATCATACTATAGGTATGGGGAACTTAGGTAATCGTGAAAAATTTCTACCTCGGTTTTTTGACTTTTTTATACGTTTTCAGGTGCGTTTTATACGTTTTCAGGAATACGAAAATGACAAAATTTGTATGGTGTCTGTCTGTAGGGTGTCTGTTAGTGTGTCAGTGTGTCAGTCCGTTAGTGTGTCAGTGTGTTAGTCCGTTAGTTTGTTAGTCTGTTAACACGATATCTCACGAACAAATGATCGCAGAGAGGTCAGATCAGTTTTAAAATATTACTTTCGATACTGGCAAGAACCCTATTTATTTGAAACATTCGAATTAAGAAACTTCGTAAGTTATGAGAAATTTACGATTTTCTTAACATGGGAGAATAGGACAAAATTTCACTTAAACGTGCATTAAATGGAAACTTTTTACATTAAAAATGTCGGACCAGTTTTAAAATATCAGTTTTGATGCCGGAATGAACATCAGTAACTATAAATATGCTAATTTGAAAATTTCGCAAGTTATTGGAAATTTACGAATTTCTTAACATGGCAGTATAGGGCAAAATTTCACATAAACGTCAATTCTGAGAGATATTTTCATCGTAAAGATGTCAGACTACTTTTGAAATATTATTTAGAACACTGGCATGAATATTAATGACTGTAAATTTTCCAATATAAAAATTTCGCAAGTTATTGGAAATTTACGAATTTCTTAACATGGCAGTATAGGGCAAAATTTCACATTAACGTCAATTTTGAGGGATATTTTCGTCGTAAAGATGTCAAACCACTTTCGAAATATTATTTAGGATACTGGCATGAATATCATTGACTATGATTTTTCCAATTAAAAAAATTCGTAAGTTATTTGGAATTTACGATTTACATAACATGTCAGAATAAGGCAAATTTGTGCATAAACTTCCATTTTTAGGATCATAAAACATTAGACATCTTCAAAATTACATTTATGATATTTGTTTGAATATGATTGAATACAAATATTCTAATAGGAAAATTTCGTAAATTATTCGTAATTTACGATTTTGTCAACATAACGAAATTGTAAATTTTTCATATAAATATGAATTTTGAGGATTATTGCATTGGAAATAGTAGCATGAAAACTAAACAACGGAATCGACCCTGATAAAATAAATTAATAGATTTGAATAAGATAAATGTATCGAAGTGAACGGTGGATAGCCTATTAGGCGGGGATTTCATTCTGTCACTGTACCAAGCGTTGGTCAAATTCATTTCTTTTAACATGATTATAATGTCCCAAACTAGAAATTTATGAGAACCTATATATGATGGGGAACTGAGCAGAGTCCACTTATGCCAACTAGTTTATTATTTTTTTAATTAGATAGAAAAAAGATAACCTTAAACTAGTTATGTTCATAAACGAGGAGTTGGATTAAAATTATTTAAAAAAAATATACATATTTCAGTGACTTTAATCAATTTAATTTTAATTTTTCATTTGTTATTATAATTAATATTTTTCACCATTGGCTTTATTGGCTTATTTACACGATTTAATAATAAGTAAGGCAACTTGGAAAACTGCTTTATTATTTCATAATTTGAAAATTATCTCCTTTTCGAAGAACAGTTTCAGTGATATCTGATAATTATGGAACTTTCGAATAAATAAATGTTATTACCATACCTAATTTGACCATATTTTTCCTGTATGTGAAAAGTTTTTTTATTATATATATATATATATATATATATATATATATATATAAATACCGTCACTGGTTTTTTTGTACACGGACACCCAAAAGAATTCAAAAGCATGGCGTTCTGTGAAAGGTATTTTTATAAACCATATTTTAATACTTCTGTCTTGCACAATTCATAATGATATACATATATATATATATATATATACTCACATACTTCCAGTACTATCACTTCTAAACTAAAGAGCTTTAACAATTAATAATTTACTATCTTTTTTAACACTTTCCAACAAAGTTGAAGAGTGTTTATAACTTCGATTTGTCAGTATGCGCTCTAATCCCTGCAAATATTAATGAAATTCTTTGAAACTGATTTATGTTATTCAAGTTCACTATGGGATTTCCTTATCGAAATTGGAGAAAATACTATCACTGGTTTTTTGTACACGGACACGCGAAAGAATTCAAAAGCATGGCGTTCTGTGAAAGGTATTTTTAAAAACCATATTTTAATACTTCTATTTTGCACAATTTAGAATGAAATTGACATGTTTTCTATAGAATACAGTGTAATTAGTATTAAGATTCTAAGGGCCATACAAAAATATTCGAGACATTAATGGCCATAATTAAATGTTATTGCATTGCATTTTTGTTTTTATTAAGCGTTTTTAACACTTTCTTGCAATGTTGAAGAGTTATTGTGATTTGAATTAATATGTCTGCCCATTTGATTGTTTGTCTGTCCGCCTTTAGAGTTCGTAAATATTTTAAGAGTTTCTTTAAAATTATATATGTTATTCAAGTTCACTATCACATGTTCTCTATTTAAAATTGTATAAATGACACAACTCGCTTGTGTACAAGGACGCCCAAAAGAATGCCAATGTATTGTATTTTCTAAGAGGTATTTTCATAAATCTTATTTAATTAACTTTGCACTCCTAAATTGACTTTTTACTTTCTCTTACCCATAGAGTCGAGAAAGTATTGTTTCAGGGTCAAATTTTCGAACGTGAGTTTTTGTTATATTTACATGTTCTGAGGTCCCCTTAATACGAAAATCATGTTTTTAGCGAATGGTCTGTGTGTCTGTCTGTCTGTGTGGATGTCTGTGTGTCTGTTATCAGCATATCTCAAGAACAAATAATAGCATACATTCCAAACTCGGTATTCTAAATGTGTATCACATAGGGATGCTACAGTAAGCTTTTCGTTGAGATAAAGCAAATGGTTCGTGTACAGGGACACACAAAAGTATTCAAATACATTACGTCTATGGGGGAAATTACAGGTAAATAGAGTTTAACATTTATGGACTGCACTAAACCAAATGAAACGAATATATATTTTTTGTAATAGCGATAGTCAACTGGGAAAAAATTTTTGTGCATGTAGGAGCCTCGCCTCCCCCCCCCCCTCGAGGGGAGTAAATTTTCATGATGGGTATCTTTCAAAAGAGCTCGCCAATACCTTTAAAACGAATGGTTGAACCATCGGTCTGCGATAATTTAAAATAAAGTTATCGATTTTTTTTTTCATTTTCAACCAAAAAAAAAAAAAAAAAAAAAAAAAAAATTTTATTGTAATATTGAGAATAAATTCAACTTTTTTTTTTTTATATTTAGTGTTATACTACCTCTCTAATATGGAAATCGTCTGCATTATCATAAAAGATATTTTTTTAAATAATTTTAATAAATTATTTTTTAAAAACAGAATTATTTTTTAGGAACCGAATTAAATTCTATATAAATGTAGGTACATTAATGAAACGGGATGGGGGGGGGGGTTGAGGGGGTGGTAGACCCCCTCACACAGAACTAATTATCATATGAAACTCTTTCGAAGCCTAATTTGAATTGTTTAACACAGGTTTACATAACAGTACTCATTATCTTACCTCTTAATCTGCAACCTGTATTTATATTATTAAATTTCAGAGTAAGAGAAAGTCGTGTGAGTGACACATCAGATTATTTCATATGCTAAAAACATGTTTTCTTTTGAATGTAGTATATGTTTAACGTTAGGATTTAGAGGGCTACACTAAAATATTCAGATAGAATAAGGGTTACAATTGGAAATTACTGGAATTGTATATTCGTTTTTGTTAAGGTTTTAAACACTTTCTAACAATGTTAATGCGTGTCTGCCTGCTTTTCTATCATTCTATCTGTCCGTTGTGTTATCATTACGTAGGCAAAGTGAATTAAAGGTTCAACAACACAACAAATGTGTACAGTTGAGAAGTGTTAAAAATCTAAGCGAACGACATAAATTTTCGTCCTTGTTTTCCTTTCGCATCAAGTTGAAAAAATATTTAAAATAAAATTGAGAAAAACTCTGTATATATATGGATATACATAAGGACAGCTTTACTGTAGAACTCCTTTAGCGAAATTTTTAAATTGAACGTAAAGCACATAAATGTGCATAGTCGATTTCCTGTATTTGCTCTCACTTTTGTTTTCTTCGCAGTTACTGTCAAAGATGAATCATTAGATCAATTTTGTTTCGACCATTGAATGAACTGTGTTTTACACAGAAAAGAAATGTTTTGTTTAAACAACAAGAATTTTGTTAAATCAACCAAATATTTTGGTTGATATAGCTTCAACAAAAATTTTGCTACTAAAACCCAAATTGTTTTGCTGTTTTAATCGAACAGTTTTGTTGATTCAACCAATATATTTTTAAAATTAACAAAATTACTTTGTCTATTTAAGCGTGTGTCAAACTATCCAATGAAAATTACTCTTTTTTAACCATATTCTTTTGGTTAAGTGAAGCAAGTTCATTTTGTTAAAAGAACAAAATTATCGTTATATAACAAAGTAAACCTAAAAATTAGTCAACAAAATAAATTTGTTTTCTTTTCAACATTTTTTTTTTTTTTTTTAATGTGTCATCATATTATATATCATCATATTATACTAATAATTCAAATATATTTTGAATGAGGAAAAATTTAATATTGTGCTTTTAAACATTTTACCATAAGCAATATGCAACGAAAGTAGTTCGTCAAAAATCCTATTAATTTGTACTTTTTTTTTCTTATTCTTTATCTTTAGCATTGAAAACTTAGATATTCGTGAATTCATTGTTGGTGTTGGTGTTGGGATAAAGGGCCGCCCTCACCTTCACTCACCGCCGCCGGAAGCCGAAGCTAATGTTATTCTATGAGAAATTTTCCTTTACAAATAACTTATTAACTAATACATATTTTTAAATTCCGTTTTCACATTCTGAAAATTCCCAGCTGTTAAATTGACGAACCTTTTTTGAAAAATTATTTTTTAAATTTTTTATATTTTATTTTGAAGCTGCAAAAGACGAATTTTCAATATGTGAAATTTTTTCATTTTGCAATTTCAAAATAAAATATTAAAAATTAAAAAAATACATTTTTGAAAAAGGTCCGTCAATTTAACAGTTGGGAATTTTCTGAATGTGAAAACAGAATTTAAAAATATGTATTAGTTAATAAGTTATTTGTAAAGAAAATTTCCCCATAGAATAACATTGGCTCGGGCTTCCGGCGACGGTAAGTACAGAGGGCCGTTAAGGCTAATTATCTGCGGTTGGAACTGGGCTAAAAGGGGATGCCATCCGTGTGTGGGGGGGGGGTCTTTCTAAGGGATTCTAGCCCGTATTCAGGCGATTTTCGGAGAAAACCGCGGAAAACTCCGAACAACTAGGTCGACAAGCGTCACTTGGCACTTCCTGTCTACTAGCTTTGAGCGCAGCACCGATCGGCCACAGGTGCCCCTCCGGTGAATTAGACTTTTAAACGTTTTGAAATGTGGGGAATCCGAAAATCACAATATCGACGTATCATCTGTCTGTAGGTTAATCAGTCCGTTCAATTCATTAGTGTATTAGTCTGTGTAACCATAACAAATGTTTTTAAGAACAAATGATCGCAAGGTGGTCGGACCAGTTTTAAAACATTATTCACGATATTGACAAGTGACCGATTTTTTATATTCATTTTTCAACTAAAATCTTTTGTGTACATTTAAAGGAAATACAGATACACAGTTAATATTCGTATTGCTCACAACTTCTACTTCCCTTATATATAGGAATATTAAAGATGAATCATTAAATCAATTTTGATTCGACCGTTGAAGGAAACGCGTTCCATCTTCCTCATATATTAGTATTTCAAATATACCTATTAAAAAAAGAAAGATATATTTTTTTTTAATTCAGGAAAAATCCGATATTGTCCTTCTAAGCATTTGACCCTAAGCAATATCGAACGAAGGTCTTCCCTTCCCAACAATCATTTGTGTCTCCAGTAATGACAGTTTGCTTGAGGCAAAGGTCATCTTAAATTGTTTTTTCTCGCCTATTGTTGTCCAGTGTTTGGTGCGAGGAAGCAGGTGAGGAAAATAATTGTTTTGAGTTTCTTTTTCTGGCTATTGATATCGCGTGAATTTTGGTCATTCCATAAAAGAATGGTGGCATCAACTGTCTTGCATTGCTGAACACAATTATTGCGTCTTGTAGAATTGAAGGTCTGAACAAATATTCTATGGATAGCAAAAAAGAGAGAGAAAGATAGAAAAGAAAGGCTAAGCCAATATTTACTATGCACCTTTGAAAGTATGTTTAGAACGTTCGTTGTTTTCCAATGCATTTACGAAATCATTTTATTTGTATATGCATATAATTTATTGCTATTCATAGTCGTATTTCCAAGTTTTCAAGAAAAATTTCAGTTCTCTATAAAAGTATATCTCAGAGAATATAGAGTATGTTGGTGATGTTAACCAATTTTTGAATATGACAAATTTGAAAATTCAGTCCCTTCAGAGACAATTGCGTACGCAGCAGCTGGTTGATAGGAATTCAAAAACCTTGGCTTAATGCTTCATCGTAGTGAATATTTGAATTATATTAAATTAATTCTTTTTAATTAATTCAAATAGAAATATAGGAATACTTACAATATTTGTGGATTTGTTTATAGACCTGAATACCGAAATTTACAGTTACTCGTCAGTAACTGATAGATCCTTTTTGCTCACTCTCCACTTTTCCACAAATTATTCCGCTGAATAATAATAATAATAATAATAATAAAAACAATTTTTTCTACATTTCTTTTCTTTTCTTTCTTTTTTATTTATTACTAGCAGGCAACGCCTGCTTCGCTGGTCCCTATTTTTAAATGAATCACTATGATTACTGAATTCTCAAAATTGCATTAATTTTTATCACGTGAAAAAAAAAAAAGAGAAACAAAATCTGATTAGGAAAAATGTCGCACCGGGTTCTCACTGCCTTCGGAAAAAATTCCCAAAATGCTCTAACTCTTGTTTCTATTATTTTCCCCCTTCGCTCCCCCCCTCCCGTCTATCCTAATAATTTTACAAATTTGAAAATATCCGCAATCGGTTTGTAAGTATCAAAAACCTCTATGCACCAGTTCTGAACGATATATCTCTGTTTTTATTTTTTTTGCCCCTCTGCTCCCCCCCCTTCCCGCCCCACCCAATAATTTTAAAAATTCGAAAATATCCACAATCGATTTGTAGGTATCGGAAACCTCTATGTACCAATTTTGAATGATCTAACTCTATTTTATTTTTCCCCCTCCGCCCCCCCTAATAACTTTACACTTTCAAAAATATCCCATTCGACTTGCAGGCCTCTAAAACCTATCTGTACCAATTTTGAACGGCGTAACTGTATTTCTATTTGTTTTTGCCCATAGCCCCCCCCCCCTTTCCGCCTCTCCTAATAATTTAAAAAATTCGAAAATATCCGCAATCGATTTGTTCGTATCGAAAACCTCTATATACCAATTTTGAACGATCTAACTCTATTTTTATTTTTTTGCCCCCCCCCCTCTCCCATCCCCCTTTCCCGACCCTTCTAATAACTTTACACTTTCGAAAATATCCCCATTCGAGTTGCAGGCCTCTAAAACCTACCTGTACCAATTTTGAACAGCCTAACTGTGTTTCTATTTGTTTTTGCTCATAGGTCCCCCTTCCCGCCCCTCCTAATAATTTTACAAATTCGAAAATATCCGCAATCGATTTGTAGGTATCAAAAACCTCTGTGTACCAATTTTGAACAATCTAACTCTGTTTTTATTTTTTTGCCCCCCCCCTTTCCCCTCCCCCCTTCTCGCCTCTCCTAATAACTTTACACTTTCAAAAATATCCCCATTCGGCTTGCAGGTCTTTAAAACCTATCTGTACCTATTTGAACGGCCTAACTGTATTTCTATTTGTTTTTGCCCCATTGCCCCACTTGGGGGCTGAATTTCTAAAATTCCAGAAATTGGTTTTTAGATATTTGCATTAGCTATATTTTAGAGCAAAAATTTCACGTATATCTGTTTTTTTGTTTGAGATATATAGGATTATGTGAAATCACTGTTAACGCATGTGAAACCACGTTTCGCCCCCCCCCCCCCCTGTGGGGACCGAATTTCTAAAATTCCAGAAATCGATTTTTAGACATTTGTGTTAGCTATATTTTAAAGCAAAAATTTTACGGATATCTATTTTTTTGTTTGAGATATGAAGGATTTTGTGAAATCCCGTTTTGCCCCCTCCCCCCTTGGGGGGCGAATTTTGTAAAATCGCTTGTTAGTGGATGCCTACGTCATAGAACGAACATTGTCACAAAATTTTATGCTTCTAGGTATAGGGGTTTGGTCTGGGCGATGATGAATCACCCCCTCACTCACTTACTCACTCAGTCAGGAAGAACGATTTTATATATATAGATTATTATTTTTTATTTAAAAAATGGTCTGATTTCTCTAAAGGGTCCGTTCTATAATCACCAATTTTTGTAAAGTGTCGTTTGAATTTCACGAAACATTTCGTTTGGGAAAGTTTCGTTTTAGTATCGTCTGTTTTCGGAGTCTTACTTTTTCTGCATAGACCACTGAAAATGTCATTTTTCTATAGACATTTAATGAAATTTGCTTTTTTGTCGTCGACTATTAATATAAAACATTTTTGCGGCCGATTGTGGAATATTTCTAGAGATAAAAAGTAGCGATTTGTATAAATTATATAAAGAACCAGATTATTTTGTTCGCCTTGTGGCAAACAGATTTTTTTTTTTTTTTTTTTTTCCAAGGTCTATTTCTCTCTATCTGTCCATCTGTCTGTCTGAGCAATTACTTTTACGCATGTTTAGTAAGCTGCGAAATATATGTCTTTTATTTGGTCATTTATTTTGTTTTGCAGCTAAACCACATACCGAATATACAATGTATTTAGACTGATAAATAGATCTATAAACACACACATGAAACATAAAAATGATGTATAAACCCTTCTTTTGTATATATATATATATATATATATATATAATAATAATAATGGTATATATAATAATACATATATAATAAAAATAATAATGGAAAATATAGGAGGGATGGGGAGGCAGTAGAATATATGAAAGAGAAAGTGTGTTCGGAGGGGCATCTGAAGGAAAAAGAAAAAGTTTTACATACAAAAAGAGCAAACACACAATGTTAAATATATTACGAATGAATTGTATGTTTAAATAAGATAAAGAATACTTTTAATTAAATACAATAAAATTAGTGATTTTTTATTATAAACTTCTGTAATAATAATAAAACAACGAATGAATTGTATGTTTAAATAAGATAAAGAATACGTTTAATTAAATGCAATAAAATTAGTGATTTTTTATTATAAACTTCTATAATAATAATAAAACAAAAAAATTACGTGATGGGCAGAAATAGGGAAAAATGGAGCTTATTTTTGGATTCAGCACCCACGAAAACATAAAGTTTAACCAAAGAATTTTATGCAGCGTTTCTTTTCTTTTTAAATATATTAAAAACACTTTAAACACATGTAAATTTAAATTTTTATTTAAAAGATGGGAAAAAAAATTATCCAAAGCTTTTCGCTTTAATAGTAAAGCATCATCAGGGATTTTTAATTATTCGTTTCTAATGAGCAGTTTTAAATATGTTTTCTCTTCACAGTCAACAGTTAAGTCTTTTAATAACGTGAATATCAGCAAAGGCAATTTGAAGTCCAGTAGAGGTTGGATCAAGGAGCTAAGAAAAATAAGAGAAGCTGGAACTATTGAAAAATCACACGATGCTATTGTAGGAGAAAAACTATCTTGAATTAGCAGAAATAAACTATTAACTATTTTATAATATTGTGCCAAATTATTGGCAAAATTGCAGCATCTTTGGAATTTATTGCATTTTTGCATTTAATTATATTAATAGCTTCGGAAATGTAAAGTTCTTGAATAGTAGATGGTGCTGTAATAATTTTGGCTTTATCCCATATAGGGTTAGCGTTTGCGCTGGCATAAATGAAGTCGACTAGAGTAGAACTATTTCCTTCTTTGATATTTCGTATATGTTCTTGTATTCTTTTATTTAAAGTCCTCTTAGTCTGTCCAATATAATAGTAAAGTTCTTTATTGCTTTCGATGGGAATTTGATAGACTCCTCCAATGGGTCCATTTAAGTCGCGGTCATGAAGGGTTAATTGTTTAATAGTTATAGGAGAACTGATTGGGATAAATAAATTAAATTTACGTTGTAAATAATGTTTAAAGCTATAGAATTCTTTACAGAAAGGGAGACTATTAGTGTAACGAAATTTTAGAGTTTCTTTTTCTCATCAAATCTGTGTAATTTTTAAATTACCATATGATTGAATTGCAACATTTTAGAATAGCTTTAGAGCAAGAGCCATGATAAAAGAATTATATAAAGCTTTTTTTTTTTTTTTTTTTTTTTTTAAAGCAACTTTTAGTAATTTCAGGCCTGCAGCGTTCCTAAAAAATTAATCACGTTTTATTATATTGTCATCACTATCGTTAACCCTTTCATTCCCAATTTTTTCCATCTATAAAACAATAAGTCTTATATTTAGTCATAAATTTATTTCAAAGGTAAAATACATATATATATATATATATATATATATATATATTTAAATAGGAGCAATAGCAGAGTACGAATTAATATAGCTAACAAAGCAACTGAGTTGTGTGTATTTATGTTTAATATAAACCACTGATGCCATTTAAAATCATAACTTTTCAATAAATAAAAATATCAAAATTTTGGAAGAAATACATACTGTAATTAATTAAAATACAAATTATAAACATTAAAAAATAAAATAAAAAATATATCAAACAGTTAATTTACTTAAATTGCCCAAAACAGGAAACTCATTCCGATATTATTATCAGAATAGAGTAAAATATACTTTCATTTATCAACAAGGATAGTGAAATCATCAAAAATCTATTTTTTTCGGTGGTAAAATGTATATAGATTTTAATATTGTTCATTTTGAATCAGCGGGAGTGTTAGACGGTAAGAAAGAAAATCTGACATGTTATGATTCCAATTGGCATCACGGGGAATGAAAGGGTTCAAAAGAAATTTTTTTTTGAGTATTTTAATGCTAAATTATTATGTAAAAAATCTGGAGTGACTCCACTCGACTTTCCGAACATTGAGTAATTAACGGTTTTGTAGATAAAGTAAAGTAAGAGGAGTTGTTAAATAAACATAACAGAGAAAATTATAATAGAGTGTTTGAGTATTTTTCTCCATATAGTACACGATATTTAATGTAACGCTTCTGAACTTTGAGCCCATAGATCATAATGATAAAGAATTTTTCGTCGTGTCCTTGTAAAAACCTATAAATGCTAGATTCACGAAAATGCTTATAGTTAGTGCAACAGTGACTTAAATATTCATATAAATTTTCAGCTCAATTGAATAAGGCTGTGTTTGTAATTGTTGAAATAAATTGTAAGCGCTAAATTCACCAAAATCTATACACTTCGTGAAACTGAGACCTATAACATGTGTATATATATACATATATATATATATATATTTACTTAGTTTAATAAGGTTTTTAGACGATATCACACTTTTAAAAATTTGGCCCCATAAGCCATAATGATAAAGAATTCTTCTTGGTGTCCCTGTAAAAAAAACTATAAGTGCTAGATTCACCAAAATCAATAGAGTTTGTGCTACGGTGACTTACAATATACGTACCAATTTTCAGCTCATTCGAATAAAACGTTTAGACGCTAGCGTGTTCACTCATACACATACATACATCATTGTAAAAATAGTGAAAATGGACTCAGGGGACCTCAAAACGTATAGAGACATCAAAATCTCGAATTCGGATTTTTGACATGATTACAATCCTTACAATCCTTATGTTCGGAAAGTAAAGGTATTGTCTTAAAATAATCGTGACACTATAATAAACTGAGCGTAAAATTTTAGGAACAATTAAATATAAATACAGACCTCCCATGAATATTCGACTGTGTTGCTGTCTGTAAATTTTTCACGTCTTCCTATTAAAGGCCCAATAATAGTTTTTTCTTCTATGGCTGAGGCAGCAAACACGCCAATGAGTCTTGAGGACAACGTGGATACGTCCAGAAATATTTCAGATGGGATATTTTCTAAAATACCTACAATAATTTCAAATTCATGGATTAGTATACATTTTAATGTACATGGATCAATAAATCTATTGAACAATATTTGCAGTTAGTTCCAGTATAGTGACATTAAGACCAATCGTCTATACTTGGAACCTAGGTCTGAGTACGACGCCCTCCGTGAGGGGTCTTTATAAAGTATCTTATCCTTTATTTACACGATATTCGAAGAAAATCACGGAAAACTTGGAATGACTAGACCGACGAGCGCGATCTGTGTTCGAACCTGACTTCTCAAATTCACCAATTTAGAGAGCAGAAGCCCTTGATCATTTCTGAGACCGACGTAAACCAGGGATTTCAAACCATTAGTTGGCGTTCATTGTAAAAACTGTGTAACGTTGTAAAAGTGTTGTTGTGCGACATGAATTGCATGTAGCTGTGTGTACATGTAATTCATATCGTACAATCTTTTGTAGATCAATCAGTGATGCTCAATATAATATTAAGTAATGTGCCAGTGGTGAATTTCATCATTATTTTATATTACATAATATTATGGAGTATTTTATGTGAAACTGATCGAAAATCGAATTTATTTATTTGTTATAATTTTACTTTGAATTGAAGAAAACAAAATTTAGAAAATAATATAAACATTTATGATTAAAATTTAAGGTAATTTGTGAAAAGATAGTTCCCATTCTTTTAGTTGTCCTTCAAATGTAATAAGAATATAAATAATTACATAGAAAATTCTACTTAAAGTTACTTCTTAACTCAAAATGTTTTTGTAATGTCATACTCCTCTATTGCACCTGTTTATGTTTTTCAATTATTTTTTCCCGCATGCATATAATCGAAGGAAAATAATTATCAACACGGATAAAGAGATCCGATGTAAAAACTGACTTTTATTAAATTTTTTTATACTCTTCTTCTTCTTCTTTTTTTTTTTTTTTTTAAACCAAAACTAAAAAAAAGCCAAGAAATCGCGCCAGAGAAAATGCATAAAAATATTTAAACCCCATGACAGTAGATTTGATGTTTTTATAGCTAAACGCGAAAAATGAAAGGACTAGAAAGTGAGGTGTGTGTGGGATTAATAGAGAAGGGAATGTTAGTAACAAACTGACAGTGGATTTTCTTAATTTTTGAAATTCTAAAATAAATAATGAATCACGTGTGTTTAAGACACTTTTTCTATAGCTGAAAGTAAGAAGTTTTAATAAAAGCTGTCCATACAGTTAACATTGCTAGTTTATCATGAGTAATAATTTGAAATGTATATAGTAACCGATTCTAGCGAATGAAACACAGTTACTGCATGCCTTTATATATGGAAGAATAGATCAAAATAAGTTTTGTCGTACTAAATTTAAGTTCTGTGTTGTGCAGAATTTTATATCTATCACTTCAAAAACAAAAACAGGCTTAGGGTTTTTGTATATTTGTATTTAATATACCGTTTCTTTTTAATAATATATATATATATATATATATATATATGTATAGAATATCGTACCTGCACTACATTTGTTAATGTTAAAAAAAAAAAAAAAAAAAAAAATCCGTATGCGTGTAATGCATAGAAAATATAATACCAACAGGGGGGGAAATGTATTCGATGTATAAATTAACTTTTATCAGATATCGTATAGTCATTTTTTCTATCTTTTCCAGATAAACAGAATTAAATCATATTGGAAAAAAAGTATATACCAAAAAATGTGCACATGAGATTAGAAAAAAAAAAAAAAAAAAAAAAAAAAAGAAAGAAAGAAAGAAAGAAAGAAAAGCTCATGTAAGCACACATAAACAAACACTTAAGGCAATAATAAAAACAATTAAAGCAATAATAATAATAATAATAAAAAGGAAGAAGAAGAAGAAGAAGAAAAGAAAAAAACTAAAAAAAACTAATATTACTTCCAGAAAAAGATAGTACAATGCCATTATAGATTGAGTCACGAAATAAATATTAATATATATTATAAAATTAATATATAGTATATTTTACATGTTTCTAAATAAATAAATATATATATTTACAGACATGTAAAATAATATGCTTATAAACGTAATATACTTATATACCATTGACTCAAAACTCCATAACAATTATTTCATTTTGAAATATTTGAGCGCGTTCCTTCATTAGACAAATAAAAATAGTGTACAATAAAAATCTTTCGCCTTTCTATTTTAGCTAAATTTTCTTTTTTTTCTTTTTTTTTCTTTTTTTCTGAAACTCGTGTAAATACAGGATAGGATTCTTTAGAAAGATCTCCATGGAGGGCACCTAGGCTTAGGATTCTTGTGCAATCAATCGACCTTGATCTCTACACCAACATCAACACATTTACCAGAATTTTTTATATACGTATACATGTGTTAGTTCATATTGTATGTTGTATGTTGGTATACATATATTAATATTTAATTAAGTTTTCAAAATATCAGATTTTTTTGATTTTTTGTTTAGAGAAAAATGTTTGCACTTATTTGTGTTTATAAGGAAACAGGATGACGTCCAGACATGCATTTGATAGAAGTGAGATATAACAGCTTTTCTATAATACATTATTGAAAAAAATATATATATAAAGGAAAAAAAAAAAAAAAAAAAAAGAAATACGCTATTAGATTGATATTTAATTTTTTTTTTCAATTGGTTTCAAAGTTTTTGTTTTTCGATGTATACGTGTTTGTGAACACGATAACGTCCATACGATATATTCAATTAGGGTGAAGTTTGGTAGGCATGTATTAATTAATTAACGAATAAAATAGACGTTTTCGTGACAAAAACAGTCAATAAGTTTATTGTTTAACCATCTTTTAAAACTCTTCAAACTATTTTATGAACGCTGTAACATTTAAGCATCATAAAAATTTGTAAACCTCCCCCCTCCCCAGTGTCGATTTCTACTGTTCTTAGAATAAAACGTGTGGATAATCGAGTGGGATCATTCCTGATTTTTGCAGTGACAAAAATAAATTGGGTAATTTCATTTTCTTTTAATATAAAAGAGTTTCATAATAATAATAATAATAATAATAATAAAAATCAAAAAATTTATCAGCAAATAGATTTGAATTACTTATAACTCATTTAACAAGATCTCCATATTATAATTTTTTCTCTTTCATTTTTTTCTTTTCATTCTTCTAAATTTGATGAATTTCATCTTTGTACCTTTATTAGTTGATTACTGTCATTATTTTAAAAATTATTTTTATTTATTTATTTATTTATTTTTATTATTATTTGCAAAAGAATGAATGACGTAAATTTATAAAATTTATGTCGGCTAGCAAAATTCTAAAAAGCTCTATTTATGTTCTATTAACGTCTTTCAGGATACAAACACCGTCTTGAATATAATAGATTAATTCTTATTTCTCAGCAAAATATTTGATTAAGTACTTATCCGTTATTCAAACTTAAACCACGGTAACCAATCTTAATCGTAGCAGGAGAGCCCCCTACTTTGTGTATAAAGTTCCCATAAAGCTACCCACCCTTTTACATAATGCTTTAGAAGTCAATTTATCAAACATCAGGGTTCCTCTGATATCTAGCATCAAATAAATATTGTCCACCGACCTCTAACTGTGACTGCAGCTGGCAATCATTTGGTGGCTTGTTTGTAGATGATATTATATGATAGAGGAATAATAGGATAAAATTAAATGGGCAAAAGCAGCGAATTATCTTTTGTTATGGTTACATGGCAGGTGCGTTTAGAATTTAAACGTCTTAATCTGATCTAGGTTGACAGACTGCGTTCCGTGAGCGTTTCACGTAAGCGGAACGAAGTAAAAATTGTAATTGAATTAAATGTTAAAAATTTTAAAACTAATACAGTATTTGGATTTCCCTTTTTTATTGGTTTTACAGAACATTATTCGAGATTGAATAAATAAAGTCAATGAGATGGATTTTAAATGAGCTTTTTAAGCATGCTTTTTAATTTAATTTTAAATAAGGTTAGTGAAACGAAAAATCATGTATACTATTTATAAAGTGGGTTTTAATGATGAAGATTACTAATTTTAAACTAATATATATAATTTACAAGGTTACAGCAACAATGGGTAGTTAGGATTATGTGTGCTTGCTGTGTAGGCATTATAGTAATATATAACCTCCCGTAATATATTGGCGTTTAAAATTAATAAGTGTTATACTTAATCAACTTATAAATATTTATATAATATTAACTTTTTACCCATTTTTTGGACAGGGAAAAAAAAAAAAAAAAAAAAAAAAAGCTAAACACCTACGATGTTTACGTTATGTATTGGTGTTGTACTATGAGCAATGGTAGTTTATAAATTTCTATACACTGCAGCCTTAAATAATTTGAATGCAACCGTATTCTCGATATATTAAAAAGGACCCTGTAATCTATGCCCTAGGCATATTTTTTTTTTCTTTCGATTTAATTCAGAAATAGCCGTTTTGTCAGTTGGAAAGTTTTAATTATAAATATATCTTATCTGGAACATATCTTTTGAAATTAGTAATCTAATTTATTAGCGAAATTTAGTTTTCAGAACTGTTTTTTTAAATTATAAATGCACACACATACACACACTCAGATATATATTTAAAGCTCTTAAGATTTCTGAACTATTTCAGTTTTAAAATAAATTGTTTAAACCTGTCTGATACCATAAACCTTATAAGTAGATGTAATAAAAAAGAAATTAAAAACAGCACAAATATTTTATTCGGAAATAGTCGCGTTTATATAGTTGAAATTTTTTAGTTAAAGAAATATCGGACCTGTAAAATTTTTTTGAAATTGGTTATTTAATTTTGCAGAAAATTTTGATTTTCATAATTTTTTAATACGAATGCATACAAATGAACACCTCTAAATTATTTCAGTCCTAAAACGAATTATAGTTTGGTAGTAAAAAACTTAAAAGTTGACATAAAAAGTCGATGAAAATATCATAAAGTGTTCGTGATATATTTGTGAGTATTTCTTTTATTGTTATTGTCATCATATTTCAATGATACGAAAGATTGAATGAAACATCAATTTCTTAGAGAAGGTCAAACATTGTTTTTTTTTTTTTTTTTTTTTTTTTTTGCAGAGTGATTAATAACTTTCTCCATAGAATTAGACAGACTCGTCTATCGGGATATCTAAAGTTTTCTGTTGTCGTAATTTATGATGGGGAAACGCATTTGAGTAAAGAGCTATTAGATTGGATGACGGTAATCACACGAAACTTTGTTCTATTATATAATGACAATTTTAAGTAGAAGTGGTCGAATTTATTAAATGAATTTTTACCTCCCGAACATATACAGTCGGTAACAAAAGTGTCCGAACACTAGCAAAAATTCCTATGTAAAAAAAGCACACTTCATACCGTTTTGTTAAATAAATCCTTGTCGAATCCTATTCTTAGTCAGTGTAAGAACATGATTCGATAAGGATTTATTTAAAAAAACCGTATGAAGTGTACATTTTTTACATAAGAATTTTTGCTAGTGTTCGGACACTTTTGTTACCGACTGTACTATCTGTAGTATGTAGTCATGTAAAAATGAAACGGTGAGATTTTGGTACTGCACATTTTGTGGCATCCTAAATTTATTTTTGCTATTTTTTACGATGGTGAATGATCACAAAAATATTTTAATGTTACATTCCATTGAACTTAAATTGGACAGCCATGTTATAGGTCAACGTCGTATAAATTGTACAGACTCTCGTAAGTGTAGAACTTGTAGTTCTTTTATAGGTATATGAAGAAATACATTGCTTTCTCATCACTCAAGTTAACCCTTTAACGTTCATTGAATTCGCAGCGAAACCAAACATTTGACAAAATTTAACAATTCTTTTGTGCAGCAGCTTTTTTAACATTTCCCCCTTATTTTAATCAGGTTTTAAACTTTTGTTCCTTTTCTGTTCGATTGATAGTAGCACTATTCCGAAATTTAACAAATAATGCTTCAAATGAAGCTAAATGCACACTTCAAGTTTCTTAGTGTGCACGAGTGCAAATTGCTGGTTTGATGATGCACTCATGTCTAGTTTTTTTTCATTTAATGAAGAGCTGTACTATTATTTTCCCCTGAAACAACTTTTACGAGTTTTTGTAGTCGATAATGTTTACTTACAAAGTGTTTTATTTATTAAATTAAATATTATTTGAATTTAATAAGTTAACTTATAGATGCTTCAAACAAAAATTTATCGAAAAGGAACTATGCTAATTTTCTTTATTTTTTAAATATTTATGATCAGCTATGTATCTAAAGGCTATTTTTACAATTAATTTAGTAATTTTTAAAATAAATTAAGTAGCGAACGTTAAAGGGATTTAAATTGCTTAAAAGAGAGGGAAAAAAAAAAAAAAAAAAAAAAAAAAAAAAAGATACAAGTTTTATTGCTTTGCTTAAAGATGATCATTATGAAAACATGATGAACGTATTTGTTATATTTCGTTTTTAGGGATGGATAAAGGAAATTACATGTTAACGTAATCTGGGATTAATTATCTAAAATGCATCAAATTATTTTTAAAAGGAATGAAACTGTTGTACATATTTTAGAATTTTGTATTAGGATGGTAATTATTGGAAACTGCATGCTAATTATTTAAATATTTTATCATGTACGCACAAAAGAATTCAGATACATTACGGTCCATTGTACAAATATACGAAATTAGGAAAATGTACTTAAACATTCTATTATAGCGTTAATACTTTTATTTATTGAATTTTTCACTTGTTAAAATTTGTTTAAGCGTCTAGAAACTCTTAAATGTTCGAAAAATCGAGTCACTCAATCCTCCACTCTTGACCAATCTGTACTGTTAAAAAAAGTGTTCTGTATAATGTTGCGTACTTGGGGGTTCGTGAGTTGTCCGAGAATGAAATGCAAAACTTACAAAAATTCAGTAATTTATTCACAGAAAGTTCCAGAATAATACAGGTCTATAAACCAAGTATCAGCTTCAATTCAACCAGTAAACACAGCTTAAACAACAGCTGTCAATAGCAAATCCACAGTACAAACTGTATAGCAATAACACTTAAAGCAAGTCTCTTTCAAAGAGGCTCAAAGCAAAGCAAGCATTAGCGAAGCTGGCTGAGAACTGAACTTTACTAACTTTTCTTGGAGGGAAAACGCTCCTTATATACCCCTGTAGAAAAGTGTGGAAGGTTCCAGAAATTTCCGTATCTCATCAGCCAATGAGATTAGAGCTTCCATATTTGGTATATCCCTTATACGGATTTTCTCGCCAAGGTCGCCAAAAAAATCGCCAAGGTGGGAAAAAGTCGCTAAATTTGGAGCCAAATACATTACCTGCCTTATTGGGGCTTTTTAATGCGTTTTTAAGGGAAAATAAGGCTATTTTAACGCTAAAACGACTAGAAGTGCACAGAATTAGCACTTTAGCAACTTACTAAGCCTCTTTGAAAGAATTTATACAAAAATGAACACAATTAGAATTTTGTAACACATGTATTTATTATTATTCCTCCCTAAATGGATTATCAAAAATGTACTACACAGGTCTACAGAAATAATGTTGGCAAAATTTGATTTGATAATTTTAGCTAATACATAAATTTTTTGATGTGTTAAAACCAAAAATGAAGCCAGTTTTTCTCTATATCGTGTAGATTTTTACCAATACATGGTATTTACCGACACAGTTTCTTCCTTTTCAATAGTTTCTAGTATGTTTAAACCATAGCCTCCTAAACTAGATGCCTGTCGAGATGCTCGGAAACATGGCAACAGCTGAAAGACAGCGCCACCTGGTAAAAATTACGCGTCTTTTTTATTCAACTGTCACCAATAATTTTAAGAAGTGATTTATGATATGTATAATCGACGTTTCTTCGATTCTATTCGCCTTTTATGTATATCATATCCCACTTTAAAAAATTTTTGGTGGCTGTTGACTAAAAATGTCGCGTAATCTGTACCAGGTGGCGCTGTCTGCCGCTTCAACTTTTGGTAAGCTTCTGAGCCACGCGACAAGCATTTAGTTTAGGAGGCTATGATTTAAACATACTATAAAAGTTACCATATAATTACTTTGGTGAAAGAGTCACGGAAAAAATTGTGTCGGCAGACATCCTGTATTGACAGAAATCTATACCGGATAGTGAAAAACTGGCTTCCTTTTCGGTTTCAGCACACACACACACACAAAAATAAATAAATAAATAAATAAATAAATAAAAATAAATAAAGATCAGCCAAAATTATCAAATCAAAATTTTAGATGTAGACCTGCGTTATTAAAAAACTCTGATATTATCCAGTTTGAGAAAGGTCTTATTATTTCGGATAAACACTTATAGACTATTAAATTATGTATCTTCAGACGTATTTTTATTTCTTTATCATTACAAAGTAAGGTGTGATTGAAAATTTGACATTATTGCATCTAAAATTGAAACAATTTTATTCAAAATATCAACTACATAAATAACTTCATTTCCCAAATTCAAATTCAATCATAAACTAAACATAAATTTGTGGACAGTATGAAACGGAAAGATGCATGTTTAAATGAAAAAAAAAAAAAAAAAGATAAGAATAAAGACAAACTATGTGTACTGTAATGTTTGAGATTTGTAAACATTGGAGTCAGAATTCAATAACTTTCTAGCTGTTATGAAAAACATATTTGCTTTTATGTACTTTAGGGGGAAAAGACTTTCGCGTAACTATGTTTTGACACAAAATACTAAAAGGTAAACAATATTCTATAAGCATTTTGATCACAAGGAAAATGAAACAGAAAAAAATTCTAAGTTTACTTATTTACTAGCTATTCATAAGTCTCTACATATTTTAGTTTTATTCCAAAATAAGCCTCAGGCTATGAATTTTCAGCATTTGCTTTGAATAGCAAACAGTTTTTTAAAAATAGGATCTCTCTCTTTCCGCGCCTTTTTCAATAAACCAATTTTCTCGTTATGATTATTTTCAAAGGCAACGCAAAAAAGTAAGTCGGAAAATAAAACAGAAAGGTTAAATATTAGTTTGAAACATTTCTGTTTCAAAAAATTTAATATTTGTTTTAGGTAGCTTATGAACTTAATAAATCATATTTGTATTTAGAAAAGTTTGGGTTGGATTGTGAGGATTAAGGCTGATTGACTGCTCTAGGGTCCTGGGCCTGGGGAAGGGGGAGTGTCCTCCCTGGGTGTCTTTCTACGGGTCCTAGTCCGTATTTACGCAAGTTTCGGAGAAAACCACGGAAAACTCTGAACGTCTAGGCCGACGAGTGCGACCTAGGATAGAACCCGACACCTCATGTCTACCAGCTTTGAGCGCAGAACCACTCAGTCGCTGGCGGGCCTATATTTAAAAAAGACTTTACAATAACAAAAATGCTAGCATTTTTTAAGAAATTAAGAATTAGAGTCAGAGCTCAGACATCTTTTCTTTTCTACGCATACAATTGTACTTTACACATACTGAGGTGTATACTAGAAATATTTATGTACAAAAGAATAGTAAAGATTTATATGTGTACATATTAAAGAGTATGTTAAAAATATATCATGTATGAAATAGCCCTATTTATATCCCTAAAGCATAAAACTATTAAGTATTTTATAAATTATCTCTAAAAAAAGAGTTTAATTGAACACGTGTCATTTGTTAATTATATTAAAAACACTTTAAACACATGCAAAATTAAATTTTATTTAAAAGATGTTGAAAAAATTTATCCTTTACTATTAAAGCGAAAAGCTTCGGATAATTTTTTTTAACATCTTTTAAATAAAATTTAAATTTACGTGTGTTTAAAGTTTTTTTTAATATAATTATTAAGTCTTTTGCCTTCTCTTACACATAAACTAACAAGCTATGCCCACTTCGCTGGTCACTATTTTAAAATGAATCACTGTAGTTAATGAATTCTCAAATTTGCATTAATTTTTATCATGTGAAAAAAAAAGAGAGAAAAAAAAATTCTGATTGGAAAAATGTCACACATGGTCCCCACTGCCTTCGGCAGCGCAGGCCTTTGTGTGCTGCGCGCGTGCAGTTATGTTCGACACTCTTAATGCATGACTATATTATCGTAAGGGAAAAAACATATATATATATATATATATATATATATATATATTAAAAAAAAATCTTCTGCCATTGTTGAATAATCGGTCCGGGACCCCACTTCCTGCGATCTGCGCATAGTCCTTCACCTACAGTTCCCACCCCTCCAAATTATTTTAGACTTTAAAAATACTCGCAATCGTACTCTCGGTCATTTAAACCTAATAATATTGATTTCTAACATTCTATCTGAATTTCTTTCTTTTTACCCCTGCGTCCGTACCCCTTTCCTCCACTCGTAATAATTCTGTACTTTCGAAAATATCCGCAATATATTTATCCGGCTTCAAAACCTAACAACACTAATTTTCAGCGATCTAACCGTTATTTATGTATTTTTGCTCCTTACACCCTTTCCCGTCTATCCTAATAATTTTACAAATTCGAAAATATTCGCAATCGATTGAAAGGTATCAAAAACCTCCATGTACCAATTTTGAGCAACCTAACTCTATTTTTATTTTTTGTCCCTCCACACTCCCCCTCCCACCCCTCCTAATTACTTTACAAATTCGAAAATACCCGCAATCGATTTGTAAGTATCAAAAACCTCTATGTACCAATTTTGAACGGTCTAACTCTATTTTTATTTTTTTGCCCCTTCACCCCCTCCCCCTTTCTAACACCCATAATAACTTTACACTTTCGAAAATATCCTTATTCGACTTACAGGCCTGTAAAAACTATCTGTACCAACTTTGAACAATCTAACTGTATTTCTATTTTTTTTATGCCCCATAGCCCCCTTTCCCGCCCCACCCGGTATGAATTTCTAAAATTAAAACAATTATTTTTTATGTATTTGTGAGAGCTGTATTTTAGAACAAAAATCTCATATATATCTTTTTTTATGTTTGTGATATAAAGGATTATTTCAAATCACGTTTTGCCCCCTCTCTCTCCCCCTCTTGGGGGCTGAATTTCTAAAATTCCAGAAATTGCTTTTTAGGTATTAGGTGCAAAAGTTTCACGTATATCTGTTTTTTTTGTTTGAGATATATAGGAGTATGTGAAATCACATTTTGCCCCCTTTCCCCCCTTGGGGACCGAATTTCTAAAATTCCAGAAATCGGTTTTTAGATATTTGTGTTAGCTATATTTTAAAGCAAAATTTTTACAGATATCTGTTTTTTTCTTTGAGTTATGGAGGTTTTTGTGAAATCACATTTTGCCCCCTACTTCCCCTTGGGGGGCGAATTTCGTAAAATCGCTTCTTAGTGGGTGCTTACACTATATGTTCTATAATCTGACCCAGTTTCGAGTCAGTGGCTCCAGTAGATTTTGCTGTGCGTTGATGAGTCAGTGAATGAGTGGAAGTACTCTTTTATATGTATAGATATGGTGGATAAAGATTTTTTTTTTTTTTTTTTTTTTTTTTTTGGGAGGGGGGGGATTTTCGAAACTGAGTTTTTGTTATATTTACACGTTATGAGCTCCCCCCCCCCCCCCTGCCTCCTTCCTGAATCCGATAATCATGTTTTTAGCGATTGGTCTTTGTGTGTGTCTGTTATCAACGTATTTCAAGAACCAATAGTAGCAGGAAATCCAAACTCGGTATTTTAAATCTGTCTCATATAGCGATACTACATTAAACTTGAACTTAGAGACCACCGCATTGCAGGTGACGAAGGCACCTTGCAGGCACAGAAGCACCTTTTTTTTTTTTTTTTTTTTTTTTTTTTTTGACAGATTAAGATGTAATTTTATATTAAGTTTCTGAAGTTTTGGAAAACAGAAATTATCTGTATGAAACTTACACAAGTTTTCTTTCTTTCCTCTTTTTTTTAACAAAACTTATTTACAGCGTATATACATGAATATATAACATTGTTTGTCCTTATCAGTATAAAGTTAATGATTTATATGTTATTCCTACGCCCTTTTGTTTATCACAGTTTTTCTGATATGAAAAGGAATTTAAAAGGTTCAAAATTACTGAGCATTTTTGTTTTTATTGAAATAATGATTGAAAATAAAACATGAATATGTTCATATTTAACATATACAAAAATTTTGCGTTTCAAGTATAAAATATCTTATAAGATAAATATTAATTCATTCAGTTTTCTTTGTATTGTATTGTTAATTATCCAGCAATTCGCAACTTTTCTATGCGCATTTGTTAAATAAGCAAAAAAATTGTCAGTTATTATTGTCTAAGTTTCTAAACGGCTTTGGCGTTGATTTAAAAAATACTGCAAGTTGTTAGTATTTTTCCCTCTGAGATAAATCCAAGAAAGATTTAGAGACAGAGATAAGGAATTTAATCTTAAAGGAGGACCAAAGAAAGTTTCTCGTCCATTAATTTCTTCTCTATAGCTGGATAAAGCTCTTAGAGCCAATAATCAACTGAATAAAAAAAATGAACAGATGGCGTGATAAAAATAAGGTACATTACTTGGAAACGAAATCTAGTCACGGAATTCGATTTTTGTTCTTAAAATTCAGCCTAAAGTCAGAAGCATTTAATTGCGCATATTTAGTTAATCAAACTGTTAGTTACTTTTGAATGTATTGTGTTAAAAATAAATAAATTGTACATTTTTTAAGTTAAGTTCAAGAACATAACATAAAGAACATTAAGTTCAACTAAAGTTTTGCAAAAGATTTATTCAGTCATTTATTTTTTTACTTTCTTCTATTTTCATAAGTAGAAAGTATTGGATTCGTAAAAATTTTAAATTTCCTTTTATTGGTGTAGTTTTATACATTTTAGGAGGTCCTGAACATGTTTCAACCTTTTTTGGGAGGGTGTCCGCGCCTATGTGGTGAAAATTTTGTGGCAGCTATATGTCAAGAACTAACAGAATTTCGTTAAATTTTATATTTAGTTGCAACTTGACATAAACTGGCATCTGTCGAATTTTGGTACGTATCTTTCAAAAGATGGCACTATTTTCCCCTTTTTTCACTTTTTTTTTTTTTTTTTTTTTTTTTTTAAATACGACAGCATAGAAAAGAACTTTATTTAATGTATACATAATGATTATTTTTAATCAATCATTGTGAAATCGATAAATTTTATAGATAATACTAATAGTTAACCTGGTTAAATTTTTCTATATGTAAAAGTGTTGCTTTTCCCGCGTCTCCACGGTATGTAAAATTTCGATATGAGTAATTTTCAAAAGAACTCGTTAGTACCATTAAAACGAGTGGTTAAATCATATACATCTATTTTAATTTGAAACAAAGTCATGGATATTTTTTTAACTTAAAAAAATGATAATAATAATAATAAATAATCGATAAAAACAAAAGAAAGGAAAATAAAAGAATATGCAATTTATAAAATGTCATTAAAACACAAAATTGACTATTTTTGCGGCATTTAGGGTTATTCTTTTCTAAAATTATCTGTGCTCGTTATGGAAAATAATAAATAATATGAATGTATAACATGTGTTATTGTATTTTGGTCTAAATTACGAAAATTTGTATAAGAAAACAGAGAAGAGTTAGCCTACACCGGGAATGTAATCGTGATTCGATTCCATTCCTGATGAATTCTTCACAAAAAAAAAAAAAAAAAAAAAAAAAAGTTGAGTTTTTTTAAAGTTATAAACATAATCGCCTGTTAAAATATATTGGTCGCGAATGGCGACCATATTTCACGAGCCCTGTATGTATACATATACATATATATATATATATATATATATATATATATATATATATATATAGTATCGTAGTATATCGTAGTACAGTCGGTAAAAAAAGTATCCGAACACTAGCAAAAATTCCGATATAAAAAAGTTAGAGCTAATACTGTTTTGATAAATAAATCCTTGTCGAATCTTGTCCTTAGACTAAGAACATGATTCGACAAGGATTTATTTAACAAAACAGTATTAACTCTACCTTTTTACTTTCTCTTACCCATAAGGTAGAGAAAGTATTGTTTTTGGGTCAAATTTTCGAATGCGAGATTTTGTTATATTTACACGTTTTGAGGTCCCCTGAATACGAAAATCATGTTTTTAGCAAATGGTCTGTGTGTGTGTGTGTCTGTGTGTGTGTCTCTCTGTGTGTGTGTCTGTTATCAGCATATCTCAAAAACAAATTATCGCAGAAAGTTCAAACTTGGTATTCTAAATGTGCATCATATAGGGATGCTACAGTAAGCTTTTCGTTAAGATCAAGCAAATGGTTCGTGTACAGGGACAATCAAGAGAATTCTAATACATTACGTCTATGGGGGAAATTGCAGGTAAGTAAAGATTAACGTCTATAGACTGCACTAAACCAAATGAAACGAATAGATGTTTTTGTAATAGAGATAGTTAACTGGGGAAAAAATTTTGTGTATGTAGGAGCCTCGCCTCCCCCCCTGGGGGGGGGGAAGTTCCCCTCGAGGGGAGTAAATTTTCATGATGGGTATCTTTCAAAAGAGCTCGCCAATACCTTTAAAACGAAGGGTTGAACCATCGATATGCGATAATTTAAAACAAAATTATCGATTTTTTTTACTTTTAACGAATAAAAAACTTAGAAAAAAAAAAAAAAAATCGCATTTTTTTTTTTTTTTTTTTTTTTTTTTTTTTTTATATTGAGAATAAAATGGGCTTTTTTTAGATATTTGGTGTTATACTACTTCTCTAATATGGAAATCGTCTGCATTATCATAAAAGATATATATTTTTAAAATTATAATATTAATAAATTATTTTTTAAAAACAGAATTATTTTTTAATAACCGAATTAAATTCTATATAAATGTAGGTGCATTAATGAAACGGGGGGTTGAGGGGGGCGGTAGCCCCCCTCACACAGAACTAATTATCATATAAAACTCTTCAGAAGCCTAATCTGAATTGTTTAACGCAGGTTTACATAACAGTACTCGTTATCTTACCTTTTAATCTGCAACCTGTATTTATAGTATTAAATTTCAGGGTAAGAGAAAGTCGTGTGGGTGACATACCAGATTATTTATATAGGAATTTTTGCTAGTGTTCGGATACTTTTGTCACTGACTATATATGTATATATATACTATGATGTTACAAGATTGTAGACTGCAAGAGAAACATAAGATCAAATGCGAAATTTATCCCCAAGAATTAACCAAAATAGCTATATCCAGAAATATTTAATTGGAAATTTTTCACAGTTCTTACGCAATAATGAACCAGAAATACCCATGTACTTCAATAAGGAACATATTAAAAATATCTATTTGAGAAGAAAGAGGAATGTCCATCTATACCGAAAAGTTCAACAAAATTGAACAGTGATAAATATTATTAAAATTTGAAAAAACGTTCAAAATCGAAGAATAATTTCCTCAGGAATAGTATATTTTTCTTAGAGAAAAAATATTGGAAGAGTTTGAAAACTATAGTAGCTATATTAAGCCAAACACTGTAGTGTAAACTTTTGACCTTGCGATAAAATTTAATAAATTGAAAGAAATAAAGTAAAATGAGGAGGGTTTTTTTATGCTCAAATCTCAGATAAACAAAGTTTTATATTAGTTTCTTTAGTAGTATACAGTCTGCAGCAAAAGTAACCGAGCACTAGCAAAATTCCTATATAAAAAAACTTACACTTAATACAGCTTCGTTAAATAAATACTTGTCAAATTATTTTCTTAGACTGACTAAGAACATGATTAGACAAGGATTTATTTAACAAAACAGTATCAGGTGTACTTTTTTTACATAGGAATTTTTGCTAGTGCTCGGATACTTTTGCTGCCGACTGTACAACATACATTAGTATAATTGAAGATATATTTTACATTATGATATGTTTTTATTTTTAGCGTGTATAATTTTAATAGCAATTCGATAGCAATTTTTCATGTCAAAGTCATAACGTCTCGGAAGTAATTAAACTCTAACGCATTAAAATTAAATATCTTGATAACACCACATAGATAAATTATTCTTTCAAAAACTGTATTATTAATTTTACTTAATTATGACAAACAGTTCATTTTATTTTAAGAACATAGCATACACTTAATAATTATTCAAACTATTCATTTTTTACTTTTTATATAATTATTTGGAATTTTAACTGTTGCAATAGAAATAGAGGGGAAAATTACAGTGCCTGCAGGAAAATATTTACATCCACTGTACTACCAGATGAACTAACTTCCGTGTCCATTTTTTAATTATAGGATGGAATCCCATGTTAACAAGTTCAAATGACAAAGCTAATTTAAGTATAACTATAGTAATGAATAACGATACTTGTATCATGCAGTATGTTTTACATAAATGACACTGTAATCCGCAGGAAAAAGGATAGCCAGAAAACAACAATGTGATAACATTACTGTTAGTAATGATAACGGCTGTAATTAAGCAGTTGAATAATCAGCTACAAATAAAGTCTATATTACGTTGTATAGTAATTATGTAAATATAAATGCGTAAACTGGTTTTAAGTAACGGAGCTGTACTGATAAACAATCCAGCAAAAGGGTCGGGTATAAAAACATTTTAAGATTGCTTAACAATTCTTTAACGATTTTTATATATTTTATTCTGTGATAATTTTAAAAATGTGAATTGAAATATAATACGTTAAATTATTTGTAGTTAAATATTGTGCTTTTGACAATTGATTATCGATAACAATTCGGTGAAATGAAATATGCAAAAGAAAGTGGAAAATTGGCGGAGAAAAAACTCAGAAAGAAAAAGCAGGTATATGAGTGCACGGAAGCTTCTGCTTGCTCTTGTCCTATGATATAGGTTTGTGCTATTATTTCAACCTGATACAACTGTTGAAAGATTTTATAATTTATGGCTCGTGTTCACAAAGTATTTTGTTCTTTTCCATGCTTTTGTTTATTACACACATGCACTTCAAAATATAAGTATACTTAGTAAAAAATAGCATAAAATAAAGATAATAGAATGCATAAAATAACTTTACTTAATGCTTCCTTTTGGGTCAGATGTCTTCATTTTTTCTTGGTTTAATATCCTGCCGAATTGTGTGGTAATTTCAACATTATTTCATGACTCTTAAAAAAAACACGATTATTTAATAAATTTATGTACATGTATTTACAATTTAGTTGACTATATAAAGTATATTACAATTCTTTCATACGCCATTTCAGCGTTCTATCCTTTTCGAACACACTTCCCAATCTACCTCCAAAGAAAAAAAAAAAACGTGGCTGTTGCCAATACAAAAAAATAAATAAACAGTAATAAAATAAAGAGTTCGAATAAGTCTTTCAGTTCATAAAGTTTATGGATTGAGAAAGTTCGGTTTCGTAACATCCTCCCCACCTTGAGCAGGGAAGGACATACGACATGCTCAATCTGGATCGTTATTGTCCACACCAAGGCGTTGCACTGGTTGCACTAAGCGACCATATCGAGTTTGCTGTTGAAGTTTAGAGCGACTTTCATCATGAAGTTCCAAGGAGCACAAACGTTGACATGGACGTAGCAGTTCACCATTTTTAGTTTTCAGTCTTGCTACACGAAACTGTCCATCTCTACTTTTATACAATTTTAACACTTTAGCCATAGGCCACTGAAGACGTTTTAGATTATCATCCTGAATTAGCACTAAATCACCTTCTTTAAATGTGGTAGATTTTTTTACCGAAGCAAATTCTCGAAGTGTTCCTAAATATTCATTACGGAATCTTTGTCGAAGATCTTCTCTTAACTTTTGCCTATAGGCATATCTCTTTTTGAACTTCACTTTATCAATCAAGTCTAAATCTGGAACTCCTATTTCACGTATGTCCTTTAAGAACATTTCTGGGGTGAGAGGTATTAAGTCATTTGGATCTTCCGACATGTGTGTGAGAGGTCGCGCATTTACTATACTTTCTGCATCACAAATCAAGGTATATAGCTCTTCATAGTCAAGCTGTGCTTTTCCAAGAGTTCTCTTCAAAATAGCTTTTATAATTCTAATCAAACGTTCCCAAAAGCCTCCCTACCACGGAGCTGATGGGGGGTTGAACTTCCAGTTAATTTTTCTAACAGTTGCGTAATCTTCTATTTGTTTCCAATCTATAGATCTTAATTCTTTATTAGCTGCAACTAGATTTGTTCCATTGTCACTGTATACAGTGTGTGGTCGGCCTCTTCTCGCTACAAAGCGTCTTAACGTTTGAAGGAAGTTTTCTGTTGATAGGGATGTTGCTAATTCTAAATGTACACATCGGTAAATGGCACAAGTATACAAAACTATCCAGCATTTCTGTCCATCTTTTAAAAACAAAGGACCGAATAGATCGATTCCAACAATTTCAAATACCCTAGCATCTCTTGCTCTATCTTCTGGAAGTGGAGCACTCAGAACTTCTGCTGGTTTTGAGGAGAATCTTTTGCACTGAATGCATCTTTGTAGAATTTTCCTAATTGTTCTTCTGCATCTAATTATCCAGAATTCTTCTCTTAAACTTGACATGAGAATCTGAACTCCTGCATGATCCATTTCTTTGTGCTTTTCTTCAATTATTCTGGATGTTATATTGTGATCTGCTGGTAAGACAATTGGATATCTGAAATTAAGCGAGTCTTCTCTCATTGAAATTCTGGTACGGACTCTAATTAATTCTTTCTCGCCAATAAGTGTCGGAAAGTTAAATTTTTTCTTAGCTTGATTAGAAAAACATTTCTTTTGTGCATATTTTAGCACTGCATATTCCGCTTTATTAAGTTCTTCGAAGCGGTTTTCTTTTAACTTCTTTGCATTTTCACAAAATCTAAGAATCCAAGCTGTAACTTTTAGCATTTTTTGGTATGAGGAACAATTTTCATAAAGATCAAATTCTTGAGAGGAAACATCAATTGCTGTTGCAACTGTTTTTCTTTTTTCTGAGTATATAACTTCATCATCAGGAAGAATGTCACTTTTAGGCCAAAAGTCGGGCATCTTCTTTAACCACTCAGGTCCGTTCCACCACTGGGACTTCTTTAAGGTATCTGGGGAACATCCTCTGGAGGGTAAGTCAGCTGGATTAAGATGACCAGGAACATGATGCCAATCATCGACATTCGTCAATTTTCTAATTTCTGTTACTCTATTCTGTACAAAAGTAGCCCAACCACCGTCATTTTTTATCCAATATAAAGCATTCTTAGCATCCGACCAATAGAAGGTTTTGAGATTATCTATTTTCATTTCATCGATAATCGTACAGGCTAGTCTTGCGCCAATTAAACAAGCAAGTAACTCTAATCGCGGGATCGTAACTTCTTTTAAGGGAGTCACTCTTGTTTTCGCTTGAATTAGCTGACAAGACACATTTTCACCATTCTGTACTCTTAAGAATATGCATGTGGCATAAGCAACTTTGCTACTGTCGCAAAAAACATGAAGCTGTTTTTCACTGTCACTTAAGTCAAATTCGGAAAATCTACGAGGGATCTTTATATTTCTTAACAATTCCAGTTGTTCTTTCCATTTTCTAAAGGATTTTGTCATTTCTTCTGTCAATGGAGAATCCCAATTAAACTTTTCTTTCCAACATTTTTGCAGAATCAATTTTGGCATCAAAGTGGCTGGACTTGTATAACCGATGGGATCAAATATTTTATTAACCACAGAAAGAACTGATCTCTTTGTAATTGATTTAGGTTCTTCTTTATCATTAGATGAATTCATCAATCTTATTGTGTCATCTTTCTTATTCCAGATCAGCCCCAAAATTGCTATATCAGAATTTTCTTCAGATTCTATCTCCATGTCATTAAGAAAATCTTCGTCTAGTAAGTCTTCATCAATTTGTGTATACTGCCAACCTCGAAGATCAAACTGAGCTGATGCCAAAATTTGTCTTGAAGTTTTTATGAATTCTCGCAATTCTTCTGTACTGTTTAGACTGGAAATACAGTTATCGACATAAAATGACATTTTCAGTCTGTTGGCTATCTCTTTGTAAGGCTCTTCGATTTTGTCAAATAAATGATTTAAAGTAGCAGCTAATAAGAATGGAGAAGCATTTAGTCCAAAGACAACGCGACAGTGTGGTATACTTGTAACTTATTAGAATCACCATTTTCGAACCACAAAAATTTGACAAAGTTCTGATCATTCTTGTTCAAACCAATCTGGCAAAATGCTTTTTTGATGTCGGCACTTATTCCTATTCTTCCTTTTCTAAATCTATGTAAAATTGCAGGTATTAATTCGATTAAATTTGGACCTTTTGCGAGACAGTCATTTAACGAATAGGAAAATTTCTCTTTAGCTGAAACGTCGAAGACAGGACGCACAGGTGTTGTGGCATGTTGTCTTATTACAGCTCTGTGAGGCAAAAAATGGCCACTATCGCCTAAATTAGATATTTTCTTGATTATACCTTCATGTAGCCAGTCATTAAATACATTTTGGTATTTCTCTAAATTTCCAGAAGTTTTCAATGATCTCAATGTTGATAATAATCTTTTTTCTGCTATTTTGCGATTTGAGGGTATTGGAGGATGATCTTTAAGCCATGGAAGAGAAACAACGTACCTCCCGTTCGAATCCCGTTTAACTGTTGAATTAAATAAATCTAGAGTTTCTTTATTTAGATCATCTCTTTTTTTACTTTCTACGGAATCCCTTATGCCCAAAAGATCTAACTCCCATAAATCACTGATTTTTTCATTTTTGATTCTAGAAAATAAAGAGACAACAAGCATAGAGCTATCGCTATTACAATTAGTTTCAGTAATTTTACCCATTAGGGTCCATCCCAGTAAAGTTTCTACAGCAGCTAACCCCCTAGATAACATTATATGATTACCCGTCAAAAGTTTTCCATAAATATCTGCACCAATTAGTATATCAATATTGTTATTTCTGTCAAGAGTTTTATTGAAACATTCAACATCTGAAAATATTATCCCATACTGTTCAGCTTCCCTTACCCATGGGCCATTTCTAATTTTAGGAATATCAGAACAGATTACTTCCTGGTCATAGACCTCAAAATTACACATATAATCTTCAGAGAGAGAACTTATATGTATTCTGTAACTATTATGTGTCCTAGTTTCTTCAACGCCTCCGAAAAGGCTGTGTGTCATTTTCTCGTGTCCTAATACATCGTAACCCATTTTAGAAATAATTTCTTTAGTTGCGTAACTACGCATTGATCCTGTATCAAAAATTACCCTACAAGGTATTTCTTTCTTACCATTCCTTAATTTAACAGTCACAGTTTGTAACAAAACATCTTTCATATGTGTTCTATTCCCCAGTACTTTATTATTAATAACCTCGCTTTCTTTAGAAACGGGTTTCTTATCCTCAACTTGGCTAACTGTTTTAGATTCCGAACACATAATTTTTAAATGTCTTCTATTACACACTTCGCATTTTATCTGACTTCTACAAAATTTCGCAGTATGCCGCTGTTTTAAGCATATAAAACAAAATCCATGTTTCATTAAAAAATCTTTCTTTCTCTGTAATGGATAACTAGAAAAAACCTTACATTCAGTTAAAACATGTTTTTCCCCATTACAAGTGAAACACAAATTAGAATTTTTATCTGTTTCATTTAACAAATTAGAAGCAGTTGGGTATTTAGAAATATTCTTATTATTTAGAAGCTTTTCGTTTTTTGCACTTTGGAAGGAAGAATACGATTGAGAACTAAATTCTCTTTCGCGACTATCTTTTTTCAAAAACTGAGCTTTTTCCCTGTAAGTTACTTCAGTTTTTAAAATATCAAGAACCCTTGAAACGTCCCAATTTTCATCTAAATCGCATTGTTTTGCAATTTCCAAAACAATATCCTGAGGTAATAATTTAATCAGTATTGGACAGAGTAATGAACCATAATTATCAGATTTTATTTCCAACGCATCCAAATTTCTAATCTCAGTCTGACAAGTATCCAACAATTTCCTAAGAGCAACTATATCATTTGATTTTTTAACAGGAGTTAAATTCAGAAGCTTATTTAAATGAGAATTTATAACTACCGTTTTTTTCCCAAATCTTTCTTTTAAAGTTTCAATTGCAGCCTGATAGTTATTATTCGTTAAGCTAAAACCTTTTATCGCATCGGACGCCACACCTGTCAAATAACTGCGAAGGTAATTAAATTTATCAACATTAGAAATTGCGCAATTTTTATTTATTGCTGAATCAAATTGATCATAAAATCTCTGCCAATCAGACGGATCGCCGCTGTATTTTTCTATAGTAAGACGAGGAAGAGTTACGTAAGGGGATTCGAACGGGCGAACTATTGCACTCTCTTCTATCTTATTATTTTGCATTAAAATAGGAACAAGCGGTTTTTCCAACTTAGAAAGTGCTTTTTTAACTTTGGTTTTATTTATGACAATACTCGTATTGTATTCATCACATTTTAGTACCTCAGACTCAACTTCTTTTACGTCAGTAATATTCGAAAATATCTGAGAATCTAAATTATTTATTTCTTTTTCTTTAAGATCTAATTCGGCAAGTAATTCTTCAAGGTCATCTTCAGTATAATTCTTTGCAAGTAATTTCGTTTCAATTTTCTTAAATAACTTTGTCGTCTGCGTTCTAACTGTAGAACGTTTAGCTTTAATTACTGCATCCATAATATGTAAAAAGAGTAGCAAGTCCTATAACTTATGTTAATTTCTGTAATAATATACTCGGTACCCTTTATTACATTCAATTTTACAATTAAAATTTCTTTGCAGTAAATCAAACTAGCAACAGAAACAAATCACTTAAAATAAATTATCTGTTCATATAAAAACGATCATTATTTTTTTCTTTCTTCAAATCGAAATTCTTGCGTAATTTCTTTATCATTTTTATTCTAAACATAATTATGCAATATCAAATTAAAATGAGAAACATCTGGTCGTCTGTTCGGGCACCAGATAAAACATAGCATCAAATAAAGATAATAGAATGCATAAAATAACTTTACTTAATGCTTCCTTTTGGGTCAGATGTCTTCATTTTTTCTTGGTTTAATATCCTGCCGAATTGTGTGGTAATTTCAACATTATTTCATGACTCTTAAAAAAAAAAACACGATTATTTAATAAATTTATGTACATGTATTTACAATTTAGTTGACTATATAAAGTATATTACAATTCTTTCATACGCCATTACAGCGTTCTATCCTTTTCGAACACACTTCCCAATCTACCTCCAATCCTCCAAAGAAAAAAAAAAAAAAAAAAAACGTGGCTGTTGCCAATACAAAAAAAGAAATAAACAGTAATAAAATAAAGAGTTCTAATAAGTCTTTCAGTTCATAAAGTTTATGGATTGAGAAAGTTCGGTTTCGTAACACTTAGGATATAATTTTTGAATAGATTGATTTTGAACGGTATGAAACAGTACTGTTTTATAAAGAGCGGACAATATTTAATCTCGCCGACAGCTGTGGCACATGTTATTCTATAGGAAAATTTGTTTCCATAATTATTCATTACCAAATGTTTTTTTTTTTTTTTTTTTAATTCCGTTTTCACATTCAGAAAATTCACAACCATTAAATGAGTGCTCATTTTCCAAATAATGATTTTCTAAAATTTTTCTATTTTATTTTTGAGTTCAAAAATGCGAATTTTCACAAATTGCATTTTTCTCATTTTTTAACTGCAAATGAAATACTAAAAAAAGAAAAAATCCTTTTTTGGGAAAATGAGTACTTATTTAAGGATTGTGAATTTCCTGAATGTGAAAACTAATTTAGAATAATACATTTGGCAATGAATAATTATGGAAACAAATTTTCGCATGGAATAACATGGGCCACGGCTATCGGAGAGATTAGGTAACTGTCCGCTCTTAACTTGCAATCCCTTTTAAAGTAATTGTGATATATTGATTTGCAAAAAGCAAAGTAATAACACCCCCCCCCTTTCTTTTCACATAATTCTTAAGGTATCTGACTGCCCAAAAATTGAGCATTTTGACAATAATTTTTGAAAATTCTTCATTGCTTCATTTGAAGGCGCAACATTAGTAAGTCATAACCGTTATAGCCAGATATCTAACTGAAATGTTTGTGTAAAAATGAAAATTTTAAATGCGTTTTTTACAAAAAAAATTTTTCCGTTATTTTTATGTGTGTTTGACTTTATTGTTTTTAAAGTTTTAAAGGTACTACAGCAAAATTTTTGAGAATATTTTCCGTATGTCTGTCTGTGTAGCTCTATCTCTATCTGGAAATTTAATTAGTAATTTTACTGGTATTTTTGTAAAAAATTATGATTTTTTTTTTTTTTTTAATTTCTGCGTTTTTCTACTAAATTTGCTACGTGTCAGTATTTTTTGAAAAATCTTACTAAGCTTTTAATTCATAGCAGAGATAGTGGCAATAATAGTGTGCAGTATATAGGTGATGATGTAGGGATTAAAACAGATTGTCTTCACGAGGATCTAGACCTGGGTGAGATGCCCTTTCTAGGGGGGGGGGGGATCTTTCTAATGCGTCCTAGCCCGTATTCACATGAGTTTTAGTGAAAACCACTTCAAACTCCGAAATGCTTTGCCAACGAGTGAGATCTACGATCGAATCCACCACAACCGTCTATCAGCTTTGAGAGTAGAACCTCTCAGCTCTAATGTCCTTGAAATTTAAAAGATATTAAATTTTACTAATTTGGATTAAGTCACATCTGCCAAATTTAAATTTATTCTGAAGCATTCTTAGTACTCACTTTTTATTTAAGGTAAAGACACCAGTGCTCGTCACCCCTCAAATCTGCACCAGTAGTCGTCACCCTCTTAAAAGAAGTGTTAAAATAATCGTTTTATAACCTGTATGAATTTGAATCTACCCGCATAAGATTCTCCAAAGCCTTCTGCTTCTTATGACATAAAAAGTTCGATTTCAACTATTGGGTAAGAGTAGGGAGAAACAAAATAAGGGAAGTATACGCTAAATTACGATTGAATTGAGTGAACGTAAAGCAAATGATTAAGGGAATAAATATGCATTTCTTGATATATTTTGTTGTTCGCTGCTTTTGACATTGCTGATAAAGCATTGTATGTAATGCTTATGAAATGCAGAATACGATTTATGTGGAACTTTTTAAAATTTGATATAATATAAAGGATTTTAAGCTATGACGACTACTGGTGCATATTTTGCACGTTTTACCAGTGCTCGTCACCCCTGACGAACACTGGTGTTTTAACATTTTTAATAACTGGGTAACATTTTTGATGAAAAATACTATATTTTCGTTTAGGATTATGATGGTATAATTTTTACTTTAATTTGACTATCGGCACCAGTAGTCGTCAGGGGTATTCGTAAATGTAAACAAATGTATTTTAACCTCAAGAACGTGAATTTTATTGCACTTGTAACTCTTGTATAGCTTGTTTAAATTAAGTCAGTCATGGTACCTTTAATTCACTATGACTGACTTTAAACCACCTAAATTTTTCCATATTATTTTGCTGGAAAAATTAAACAATGACACATAAACATATTTAGTTATAAAGCGATTTTTCTAGTTTTCTGTTATATATTTTAGAAAAACAGGCACGATTACTCCATACATCTGTGTAATGTATTTTAAATTTTTATGATGTCATGGTTTTGCGAAGATGTATTTAAGTGATGTTTAAGTTTTTTATTGACCGTGATAATTTAATTTTAATTCATATATATTACGAAAATGATAAAATACAAAGGCTTAATTTCATAGTTAGCATGACTGTGAGTCGGTTCAAAATTATGTTAAGGTTTTTTGTTATGTTAGATGCAGGTGAATAAAAACTTATATAGAAAATGTTAAACATTAAAAACATTTCTTAAGCAAGTTTTCTTTTTATACATTATATTAATTATGTAAGATAAACAAGTAGTTAAAATGTTGATAAAAATTACCCTGTTGACTGTTGTTCTTAAATAATTAAAACTGTAAGATAATATTTGATAACATTAATTAACATTAACATTTGATAACATTAATATCCATAATATTTGATAACATTAGCTTGATGTGTAGAATAATACTAGCAAGCTTTGCCACCTTCGCTGGTCCCTATATTTAAATAAAATAGGAAAAATCCCTATCATTATCAAAAATTCAAAAAGAAAAAAAAAAAAACTTTGAAATCAGTCGAAACCGCAGTTAATGTTCCCGCTGGCTTCTGTAATAGCTTTCCGTCCCGCAATATGATGATTGGCTTCTACTGCCTTCGGCATAGACTTAACCGCTTTTTATTCCCCCCCCCCCTCTCCCACGGGTAAATTTAGAATTTTAACGAAATATTATCAAATTACATATTCCGCTTTTAACCAATACCCAGATATCAAAACTCGCCTTTCTGAGTTAATTTGGAGTAGAGCTAAGGTTAAAAACGTGTTTTTTGTCCGCCCGGCCGAGGGAAGAGGTGAAGGGTAATTTTGCAAAATCGCCTGATAATGCGTCTAAGGTACACACACACAACCAACCAACGCATAAAAAAAATTCCCTCCCGAAAATAATTTGCAGCAGAGTTGAGATTGAAAACATATATATATATATTTGCCACCCTCACATAGACGAAAGATCTTAGCAAAATCTCTTTATACTAGGTGTTGGATGCATATGACCAACTCACACATCAGAAATCGCCTTTGTAAGATTATTTAGAGTTAGAGCAGAGTTATGCGTAGAAATATATTTTTGCTACCCTTTCTCAAAATTTGGTCGGAAAGAATTACGCAAAATACCTTTACAGTATTTTTGGGTACGCATAACCAACCAACGCATCAAAAAATTGCTTTCCTGATATAATTTGGAGAATAATTACTTTTGAAAACGTGTTTTTGCATCCACCCCACACTTAATGAGGAAGGAGAGGCGAAGGATTTCTCAAAATTCCTTTATAGTATGTGTTAGGTACGCAAAATCAACCCATGCGTTTAAAAAAAAAAAGAATTGCAATAAAAAAAGAATTTTTTATATACCGTGTTTTAAATTTTTCTGTTGAATCATATAAATGCTATTGAAGGCAGCGAGAACCCGAAACAATTGGCTAAAAGTAATTTAAAAATGCATCGTCACTGTATTCTGAGCTATTCTGAAAATTTCGAAAGTCTAGGTAGTCGGGAAGATTGATGATCGGGACGAGTATATGATTGATGAATCATATAAACGCTACTGAAGGCAGCGAGGACCCGAAACAATTGGCTAAAAGTATTAAAAAATGCATTGTTATCGTGTTTTGAGCTATTCTAAAAGTTTCAAATGTCTAGCTAGTCGAGAAGTTAGTTAAATGAATTTTCTGTTGAATCATGTGAACGCTACCGAAGGCAGCGGGGACCCGAAACAGTTTGCTAAAAATATTTAAAAAATGCATTGTCACCGTGTTTTGAGCTATTCTGAAAGTTTCAAATGTCTAGCTAGTCGGGGAAAAAGTTAAATAAATTTTCTGTTGAACCATATAAACGCTGCCGAAGGCAGCAGTGACTCGAAACAATTGGCTAAAAATATTTTTAAAATCCATTGTTACCGTCTTTTGAGCTTTTCTGAAAGTTTCAAATGTCAAGCTAGTCGAGAAGTCAGTTAATAATCGATTGCAAGATTTGTACTGATAACGCTGCCGAAAGCTGCAGGGACCCGGAGCAGTTGGTTAAAAGTATTTAAAAAATGCATTTTCATCGTGTTCTGAACTATTCTGAAAGTTTCAAATGTCTAGGTAGTCGGGAAGTTAGTTAAAAATCAATTGTAAGATTTGTACTGGACAAACAAACAAGAATACGCTTTAATAAAAAGCATGGTAAAATCAATCTTACTGCGATAATTTGGAACAAAGTCACTCTTAAAAACGAGATTATTACCCCCTCCCCTGCTACTTACCCTCTGCTTTAAGTAAAGATATTTTTGAGAACGAATAAAATTTTGAAAACTTTTCTTAAAAGCAAAGAATTTTCAAATTATTTCACATATGAATTTGTTTTATTCGCAATATTTTGAATTTTACCATTTAATGTTTTGTGTTTTAAACCCTAAGAATGGATTTGTGTTCTAAATATGTTCCAAAGATATTCTGTTTCAATAATTTCACATGTTCATTTGTTTAAAAGTTATGAAAAGAAAAAAAAAAGAAGAAGAAGAACTGGGAAGAAAGTAATAATAAAAATAAATAAATAAAATATCGGGTTGTTGGTTAACTTTTAGAAGCCAGTATAATAGAACAAATCAAGCAAAAAATTGACAACAACAACAGCAACAAAAGTCATTGAAAAAATAAGTTTTATCAAAGGAACTTAAGAACAAGAGACACCAGAAATCATTTTCATTATTTATTATACTAGTATTATAATTATTCGGATGACATTCTTTACTTAGTGTCTTTCAAAAGACTTAACCAAATATGCCCATAATCAATCAAGTTTTTAAAATGAGATAATCATAATGCAGGGAAGAGAGAGATTACATTGCCTTCCCAAAATTCAATTCTAATTTAATTACAATCTCCAAAAAGTCTCTATAGATTTCTTTTTATGTTGATTCGAGTTACAGAAATGCTAAACTAGGGGGGAAAAAATCTAATCATTTAAATTCATTCTTAATTTTTTCTGTAATAAAAATGTAATGTATTTTTTTTTTTTTTTTTATTTTGAATTAGCTTTGTGTATATAAAGGTGAATGAATACTCGTGTATAGACAGCTCATTTATCATATTAAATTATCATAGGATAATATTGTTCACAGAGCGCTATGTAGGTCTTTAGAGCTCTCTTATTAGTATTTTATGAGCGATAGAAAATTACTTGAATATATTAACATTAAATCATTCTCATGAAAATGAAAATATTTTTTTAAGCTATTATAAAAGGTAATTACCATTCATTGCGCTGGCTGAAAATTAATGAATTATTGCTTAAAATATATTCAGCTTAGTATCAAACTTCATTATAAATATTGATTATTTAATAATAATTAAATTTCGCGAACATTAGGTTGACATCCTTTTTTTCTTTTAATGTACATTAAGGAATAAAAATACTTTCTTTCATTATAAATATAATAAATCACTATATTTCCGGCGTATTTTGACATAATTACATAAGAATTTCATCAGTCTTGGAATAAACTTCCCAACAATAATAATTTCACGTATTATATGAATTTGTTTAGTTACTGAATTCATTTTTAAAAGAAAAACATAGTAAGTTCAGGACTAAACAGAGAGGAAATTGTTTATAATAATTGATTTAGTTGAGAAAATAATCCTACTTTTTTATCATTATTTTTCTATTTTTCTATTTTATTATTATTATTATTTTTTTTTTTTACTTTAAATAATAATAATAATAAAATATCTGGATCCTTTAAAATGTTAAAAAAGTTATAACTTTTTAAATAGTTGTGAAAAGATTTGCAAGCCTTTTGCAAACTAAGTTGTTTTTGAAGAAAAAGGCTAACAATTCACAAACCAATTATAACTGCTGAAGTTATAATTAGTTTGTGTGTGATAAGATCTTTTGCATTTTGTGGGTGCAAAATTCACAGAATTTTTGTAGACATATTAAATATTAATAGAGAGAATTTTTTAACAACATATTTATGAAAAACGTTGAATGATAGGACTGCAAAATACTCTAAAGGCTGTGGAGTTTAATAATTTTTTACAGGAAAAGACTATTTTTGAATCATTTCAAAGAAAACTGACTATAACGACTTCGGATATTAGAATAATTAGATTAACATTGTTATTTATCGTTATTTTAAATATTGAAATACAATAGCTTTTTTTTTTTTTTAAATGTGTGTGTGTCTGTACATGTATGTGTATAAAGTTTGAAGAAATTTAATTCAGACCTATCAATCCTCCCTCTTTATTCATATCACTATTCTCCTACAGTTATCTTTGGCTTAGTTAACCACAGAATTTTCGATAGAATAGAAAGTTAATATTTCTATAAAAAAAATAAAATAAAAAAAAAATAAAATAAAAATAAAATAAAATAAAAATAAAAATAAAATAAAATAAAAATAAAATAAAATAAAATATTGGTGTTAAAATATACACTGTGATGGAAAGTCTGTTAATTATTCACGAAGAGAGCGGAACTTAAAAGCGTCGTTTATTTAAAATTGGAATTATAAAAAGAAAAAAAAACCTGGTAGCAAACAAAACATTATATTTTTAATGGTTTATTCAATTTTCCTACAGTTTTTCAAATTCGTTTAAAAGTTTTTTCTAAAAGCCTTTGTGATTTGGTACACGTTACCGAATAACATCAGCCACGAACTCAGTGTTTCCTAAATTATTAATATGATTTTTCACCCTTTTATTAATATGAAGAAAGAGAATTTTATAAGTAACTTATAAAACAACTTAGATTTTCAATGAAAATAATAATAATAATAATAAATCAATGATAAATTAATTAATAATAATAAAAAAAGCCTTTTATACAATACGAAAATGGACCAATAGAAAAGAAACAAATAAAACTGTATATTTTTTTCTTTTTTAATAATTTTCTAAAAGATATATTTTTTCATTTTTTCTTCCCTAAGAGATATATCAATGTACTTCAATAATTTATTTATATCAGTGTACTTCAATAATTTATTTGAACTGATTTCTATTAAGTCGGTTTTTGATTTTTAAGAATGTTAGAAATTTAATTCTATCCAGTTTGATTTGGGGATAAATGTATGCTCAAATAAAATAGATACTAAACTTAACGTTAATTTTATATTAAGGAAAAAAAAACTTTTAGGATTATATTTTTGATGAAAAAAATATTGAAAGGGAAATGGGAAATTTGGGTGAAAATGGCTCACTTTAAATTAATGTAATCAAGAATTTTACATTTGTTCGTGTGAAGGAATGTTATTGAAAATATGAATTTCCCATCAAAAGTATTATTATATATATTTATTTTTGTACAGAATTTTTAGATGTTATTATTTTCTAATTTCTTTTTGATACAATCAGTTGCGTAAGAGAAAGGATTCATGCATCGATACGTTCGTGTTTCAAAGCATGAGACTAGCTTTTTTTTTTGTCATTAAAACAAATCAAGTACCTTTTTGAAAGTTACGCAACCAATCAAATATTTAGTGAAGACAGTTACAGGATTACTTTCTCACGCTTTATTTATTTGTTTATTAATATCTTATTTTTTACACAGTTTTTAGTTATTGCTGTTTTAGCTTGACTTTCTTTTATGTTCTTTTCTTACAATAAAGTCTATCTATTCAGAAGGGAACAAATATCTATACGGGATGAGTGAGACATATCTTTACGTAGCAAATGAAATGTAGATCAGGGTATTATTATTATTGTTTTAAAACAAACCAGAAATTGTTAATTATAACAAATGTGGAGTATGGGGGAAAAAACCCACCTTGAATTGATTTAAATATCATTTTTCTATAAAATCTGTAATTTTCATTTGAAAGAATACCAGATCAAAAATTATAAAATCTCACTACAGGACTGGTCTTGAATTCAATTAAATGTTATTTTTCTTTGTAATCTTTAATTTTAAACCAAATTTAGCGATTTTTGGATCGTGCACGCTTAGCCAATTTTTATATTTTGTCAAAACAGGTTAAAAATGAGCGATATTTCAAAACTTCTTTTTTATACTCAATAAATAAATAATAATAATACAAAAAAAGTTTATGATCAAACATAAGTTGGAATTTGGAAGATTGACAGCTTTCTCGATGGACAAAATTTTGATATATATATTGTTGGCGTTAGTGAACTCATGTCACTTTATGCTAAGATAATATTTAAAATCTTGAAAAACCGTTAATGGAATCAGTTTTTAAAAATTATTATAATTAAAAGTTTGATTCATTGATAACTTGAAACTAACTTCGTTTACTATTTTTAGAAAATAGTAAACAAATAGTTATGGTATACATCGAATATTGCTCTTGCAATACTAGCCATTGATCGATAATTTTATACAAATCACACATGAATGGCTGTGAAAATTCAGTTTAAAACGCCATGCTTTCTGTACCAAGCATTCATATATCATTTTGTCTAAAATGATAAATGATTATGAAATTCATGTTAAAACTACCTACGCAGTGCTAACATTCATTTACCATTTTCTATGAAACGATAAGTAAACGGCTTCAGTGCACGCCGCCATTAATAATACTGTATGAAATGATAAATAAAAAGGGTGTAAAAACAAACATTGAATTTTCTAGATATTGAGGATAAAAATAGAGGCATGTTCTTATCATAATAATATAATAAGTGATTTTAAAAAAAACCTCTTTTATGCAGCAATGTATAATTACGGGAATAGTTTGCAACAACGAAAATGCATTACAGTAAGGCGAAAAATATTTTACCTGATATTGCATAAAAATAAATTTTAATTTATATAGGCGACGCATTTGTTTAAATCTAAAGAAAAAGAAACACTTACATTTTGGGAGATTTTGAAGAAGGTTCTGTTTAATGTGACTTGGTGGCCTTCTGCCACCCCATTCCACCCACCTGCCATACAGAATATCATGCAATATTCCTTCGTCAGTTATCAATTGCTTCAACAAGCGCTGATCATATTTTGTACTGGAAAAGGAAACAAATCTTAATTATAATTATTGTTAATAGTTACTTTTCTTTAAAAAAAAAAAAGCACAATTATCGAAAAACAAATGTATCAGATTCAAAATATCTAACAATAACATTGTTATTTTTTAAACGAAACATATTTTTAAGTTGAAGAGTTTACCAATTATTCCTTAATATAAATGTCAAAACGTTTAACTAATCTTTAGCAATTAAAAAAAAAAACATATTACTGCATAATTTTTACTTTATTTAGTAACTGTAATGGTTATTTTAAACATGTAAGTATGAAAACTATATATACAAAGATACATAATAACGAATTTCAATTGATAATATAAATTTATTTCAAACCAATATATTTTAAATATCTATTTATTATAAGTAAATTTTGAATAAATTTCATATAATATTTTGCTGAATTCAAACATAATTTAACACAAGTTATTAAAGATATTACATTACAGGAACACATAAATATGTTATTACGAATATATTATTGTATTTAAATAGTTTCATAAAGTCTGATTATAATGTTCTATAAATGCTTGAAACAGAGAATATTTAAAAAGGTTTTTTCTCAGATTCTGCAATATCGGAAAGTTTTTCCTAAATCATTCTATCGAAAATACAATAGTAATAGGCTCCCTATACTGAACAAAAGGTAAACCGTATATACTCGCGTAGAAGTCGACTCCCCTGTTTAAAAGATAAAATTTCATTAAAAAAAAATGTGTATAAGTCGACACCGTACTTCTAAATAAATAAATAAATAAATACTAAATAAATAAACATTTGTGTATTATAATCAACCCTCCCCTCCCCCCCATTTTTTTTTTTTTTCTTTTTTTAATCTGAGGACATTAAAAGTAAATTAAGTATGTTAGTAAGTAAAGCTCATCAATTTGTTATGAAAATGTACAATTATGTACATTAAAATTAGTGATGCACACATAAATTTAAAGTGTTTTACAAACATAAAATCAACTTTAAACGAGAGGCTAAAGATGAATTATTTTTTTAAGAACATCGGGAAAAAAGAGCTTGTGCTGGGAAAAGGCGGTGCTTCTTATCATTCATTTTCGACAAGCGTAAAGCGACATTAATTTTTTTTTTTTTTTTTAAATCTGTAATGAGAAAATAAAAGGATCGATTATTTATTATACTAAAGAACGATAATAATTTCGCAACTTAACAATTCTAGCAATAACATATGCGATATATGATGAATCATGGAAGAAAACAAAATCTGGTAATGTAACAACTACACAACCTGCATTATCCACCACATATTAAAATGTCTAGATATATTAGACATCATTTTAGTAAAGTCCCTGTGACTAAAAATGTGCCTTTCTTGATCGTTAATAATTCATATTAGTAACAATTTTTGTCGTTTCTAGCAATCTCATATCCCTTAATTAAATCTGAACACAGGACCTGCCATAAATATAGAATTTGACTCTCAGATCTTTCTTTTCATTTGAAAATTGAAATATCAGGAGACATAAAATCGACTTAACTCAGGGCACGAAATTTCAACCCATCTTACACTCGCCGAAACAAAAGTTTTACTCGCCACAAAATAGGGTTGTATTATTTATTTATTTATTTTTTCTTTTTACGCACTTAAGGTTTTTTATTTATCCTAACTATTTGAAATGCTTTTACAAATATGCCTAAAATTATATATATATATAAAAGTGTGTCATCATGTCTTATAATCATCTATAATCAAAAATCAAAATCATTTGAGATTTGAAAAAGATTAAAATACCTATAAATGCAAAGAATCATTATTTATTTCACTTTTTACATCAGAAATGTCTTTTTCGTCCATTTTATTTTTGTAATCAGACGAAATGTCAATGAGTATAACTTGTTCATTGTTGTCTTTTGAAATAGCCATTTCGGAATTACTTTTTCGATAAAATTATTGATTACAAATTATAACAGTTTGCTCGTCTATTCTCGCTCTGCTTGAAGAAATCACAATGGAAGAAACGAAACTGCCGAAGAGATTAAAACTTTTATGCATGCACTAAGCATTTTTCTTTTTCCAGGCTGGGGCGATTGTCGGGCAGCGCGCACACAGTCACAGACTCGGCAATCCGAGAAGAGCAAAAGAGAGGTTAAATATGAGTTTATAAGATGGCAAGATTTTGCCGTATATAAATCTATAAAAAGAACATTTCTGTCACCTTATCGTGTAAGAATTCTATCTATAATTAGACCAAATTTTTACTCGCCCTAGTAAAAATTTCCCTCGCCAATGGCGAGCTGGCGAGCGGAAATTTTGCGCCCTGACTTAACTAATGAGTAAACTTTCCAATTTTCCTACAAAATCTAAATGAAAGGGCATTTAAATGGAGTTAGCAGACGAGTTTGAAGAAAATCTGCAGAAGCGTTTATTGAGACACGCATTGCCGAGACTTAAAACTGATCGTTCTAATTAGGACGCCTATCAGTTTTTTTGTAGCTACCAATTCCATACATATGAATAGACAAATTAAAAAGGGGTTTATACAGCAAATAATAATACTAATAAAATCATTAGAGTTGTTTTTGAAATATCGACTTTTGGTCCAATAAAATAAATAAATAAATAAATAAAAAAGAAGAAGAACAAGATAAGAAAAGAAAAGAAAGACAGAAACACTGTTATTAAGGTTATTTGCATATTGGACCTAAAGATTGGTAATTGTACGTATCTTCCTTTTCGAGATATGATAGTCAGAAGATAGTCGTCGAAATCGTAGAAACATGTGGCTGGTTCCGATCGACTTGTAATAACGCATCTATGTGTTAATGCAATAGTTAAATTTTGCTTAGGGGTTGTCTACATATTAAAATTTGCCTCAACTTCATTTTTTGAATGGTAACATACATTTATTCATATCGAATTATTGAGATCAACGAGGTTCAGAAAAAGGTATAGTTTATACACTTTAAATTAATTCTTGATAAAGTTACAAATGAAAATATATTAAGGGTTTATCCCTGTGTTTAAAAAATTAAATTAAGGTCTCACACAGAAAAGTGTTATATCCGTTCAGATAACAACCAGAAAAGGAGTAGGACAATTTTAAATGTAAAATAAAGTAATGATAATTAAGAAGTTATATGTGCATCGAAACTTACTTGAACACTATTTTAATTCCTGTGTATGTAAGATATGGGGTGAAAGGACATGAATGATATCACGTGATGGTTTCAAACAGCAATAATAAATGAAACAGCACTGTAACTCAAAAAATAGTGATAGGAATGTGCTGTAAATTTGAAAAAGCTATATTTTTGATGATGATTGTTCTATTCGTTCAAAAATTAATATAGGTAATAATTTATAATTTTTTGGAATATGATTTTATTAATAATTTTTATAATTCAAAAAATATTTTAAATAATAATAACAATAAAGCATAGAATATGTTTGGGTCACTTCATTCTAACACATAAAATCTAACGGATAATAATAATAATAATAATAAATAAAATTAAATAGAAAAAAATAAAAAAAACATGAAAATAAAATTTGAATATTAACTAAATAAAACTAAATAAATAAATAAAAATTAAATAAATAAATTTGTTAAGGTTATTTATCAGTTAAATAGGATAAAAATAAATGAATAAATTAATACATTGAATTTAATTCATTTGGTTAATTTTGTATTCAGAGTTATGTAATAGCTTAATAATCTCTTAAAAAAAAAATGAAAAAAGAAGATACAACTACTCAAGTTTTTATTAAAATTAATATTGTAATCGTTTCTAAGGAAAGCAACTTTATAATTAAAAAAGAAGAATGAAATTATATCTAATACACATATACAAAATACACAAATGTACAAAATAATCCAGTCCCTTTTTTTTTCCTTCTTTCTTTTCTTTCTTTCTTTTTCTTTTCTTTTCTTTTCTTTTTTTTTTTTTTTTTTTAACTTTATTGTGGAGGAGATTTTAAGAAACGAATAAATGGAGATTTAAAAAATACTTAATAAAAAGCATTTTTCTTTTTCTTTACTTATCATTTTTTTTTTATTTTTAATAAGTTACATTTTAATTCAAATTTAAATGCACTACCTTAAAAAAAAAAAATAATGTAATTAAAGAAAGTTATTTAACATTTAACGTTTTTATTATTATTTTATTTAAAAATAGCGAAATGTATTCTCGGACACATTTCTAAAACTGTTAAATAATCAGAATTTTTAATATGAACGTAACTGTTTCTATTTTTGAATTTTTAATCTTACTGTGAAAGATTATCATATATTATTTTACGCTGAATAATTTTTATTTATTTTTTAAGCAACATCAAAATATAAAGCGTAACTTACGAGATTTTTTTTTTCCTAAAGTGAACTATAAAACAGAATGTAATTATGTAAAATGCAGCGAAATTTCTATATTAAAGCAAGATTAAAAGTTTTTAAATAAAAATTTCGATATAATACAAACATTTAAGTGCAAAACATAATTTATAATATTTGCAAGTAGAAGTAAATAAGAAATATTACTTATAAGAATACATGTAAAATTTTTATAGTACGAAGGATTTTTTATCACGTTATTTAAAATATCATTTTCTCAAATAATTGAAAATAAAACAGAGTAAGGAAAACCTTCTTTTCCCAATGGAATTTTAAAATTTAATAAAAACTCGTGTTTAATTATAACTTTTTTACATAACTTTTTTTTTTTTTTTACATACTCTCTTGATTTACGATTTTTATTATATCTGCTATTACAGTGAAACTTGGATAATTCGAACTTGTTTAATTCGAAATTCTGGATAATTCGAGTTTTTTACTCGGTCCCTTGAATTTTGTATTAAAATAATGTTAAAATATCGTGGATAATTCGAATTTTATTTTGGATAATTCGAATTTTTCATACGATTAACTTTAAACTATTATGGTAAATTTTTTCCCCAAGATTTTTCTCAGCTAAAATGCATTATTTATTTTAATAGTCTTTCAAAATAAGGATAAGGAAATATAAGAAAAGCCCCTACCTAGTGCATCAGAAGATATGGTGCATATACATGAACTTCGAGGGTTTTTTGAATTGAAAGTCATGTCTGATGTAGAAGATTCTATTTTTGTATCAACTGATAGGTTGAAGTCATATGCTATGACACAAAGGTTGTACTTGAAGAATCAATAAAAAATATCTGACTATTTTTTAAAAAAAGTGTTGAATAATTAAGCTCATAAAAAATATTGATTTAATGGGAGGGGGAAGAGGATGTAGCAATTTTCTTAGATATAAAGTTTATATGTTAAATCTTTGATCGTAGAGTTTTAATTTTTTTTTATTTATCTCTTCTTTTTGACAAAATAGCATACTTGCCAACATCCTAATTAATATTCTCTGGTGTTGTTAGTCCCGTTCTTTTTTTCACACCAGTAAATTTTTAAAGTAATATTTTGCAAATACAATTACGATTAAATAAGAAGAAAAATACTCTAAAACGGATACTGGTGTGAAAAAGAAGGCGGGGCTAACAATATTACGGAATTTTAATTAGTATGTTGGCAAGTATGAAATGGTATATGTAATTCGAATTTTTGGATATTTCGAATTTTTCTCAGGTCCCTTCAACTTCGAATTATCCAAGTTCTACTGTATTATTATTATTACTATTCGGTTTTCGCTGAATTAGCGATCGAAATTTTTAAACGAACCTATTTTTAAATTTGAAATATTTACAGTAGAGAAAAAAAAAAAAAAAGAAGAGAAAGAAGAAGGAGTGGTTGGTGGCAAATGCTGTGAAAAATAACGAATAAATGAAAATAAATAAATAAGTAAATAAAAGTAATAAATAAATAAATAAAAGTAAATAGATCCCACACAGTAAATAAATAAGAACGGAAAATCATGCGGTACGCATTGTTTATTAATACTTTCCAACTGTACTTACTTGTTGTCTCGTATAACTCTCAATGTTCTTTGCCTACGTTATCACACAACGGACAGACAGAAGATCTCAAAGGAATAAAGATAGACTAATTGAATTCATAATCATTCTTAAACATTTTTAAAAAGTATTGAAAATGCCTAACGCAAAGGAAAATGCAGCCCTTAATGTATCTGACTATTTTAGTGTAACCCTGTAAATCTGAAGGTTAACCATATCACTTTGTATACAAAAGATTATTTTAGCATATTAACAATAAATGTCAATTTCTTTGTTATTTTTACATTGGAAAATTATTTAAATATGATTTTTAAAAATGTCTGCCCTAAAACACCATGAATTGGCATTTCCCCCCCCTTTTTTTTTTGGGGGGGGGGGTGTACACAAACTATAGTTGTACAGGACCTCTTAAGGCCATTTTAAATAGAGAATATTCCATAATGAACTAAAAAATATATATCATTTTTTTAAAATTCCGAAAATATTTATAGAAGCTGGGGGCGGACAAACGGACAGATACACAAATTGAAATCACATTCACACTTAAAAATTGTTAAAAACCTGTAATGTAAACGAAAATCCAGCAATTCCAGCAAATTTCCAATAAAGGCCCTCAATGTAAATGAATATTTTTATGTGGCCCTGTAAATATAATGCTAATAATATTGCATTCTACATAAAGCATTCTTTTGTGCCTATGAATAACATATTTCAATTTCATTAAGATTTGTGCAAAGTAAAGTTATTAAAATTTGGTTTATAGAAATATACTTCTCATAGAACGTAATGCTTTGGAATACTTTCGGTGTCCCTGTACAGAAACCAGTGGTGTTATTTACTCCATTTTCTATAGAAAACAAAACATCCGTTGTTGAACTTGAATAAGATATTTCAATTTCATTAAAATTTGTCTAAAGTAAAGGAATTAAAATGTGGTTTATAGAAATACCTCTCATAGAACATAATGCAATGGAATAATTTCGGGTGTCCCTGTATACAAACAAGTAGAGGTATTTACTCCATTTTCAATCAAGAACCTCCGATAGTAAGCTTCAATAACATATATCAGTTTCAAGAGATTCCGTGATTATTTACGAAAGTTAGAGCGTGGACAGGTAGACAGACGGACAGACAGACAAATCGTAGTCATTAACACTTTTCAACCTTGTCGGAAAGTGTTAAAAAATACGGCAAATACAATTGTTTGTAAATTTGTTTTCGATTAAAAAAAATTAAAAAATTACTCTTATAGAGTTACATTTTATTGTTTAGGACTATTATAATGGGTTTATACAAATTTCTAAACGGTACCATTTTTACTAAAATATCATAATTCCTTAAAGTGTTAAAAAAAAAAAAAAAAAAAAAAAAAAGAGAGAGAGAGAGAAGGGGAATTAAGTGACAAATTACTTTGATTTCTTACTTTAAAAATAAAAATTCTCATTTTGCATTGAATATTGAACAATTCAATAAAGACGTGTTAAAATATTAACCCTTTTGTACTTGAGAGGGAACTCTTGGGCTTCACTTGATTCGATACGGTAATATTTGATATACGAAGTCTTTGAAATAACAAGTTACATAAAATGGTGAAATAAAAACTTTTAAACGTTAAATTGTGTGTGAAATCATTTTATGTTATTGGTAAGTAATTCACCAAATAGTGGGAAATCGTCTCGAACTGCTGGTTCGCCGGAGCGAAAAAGGCCTCGTGCAAACGGTTAATGATCTAATTAACGATTAAAATATTGATGATAAAATTCACGAATAAAATTATGACGATATTTGCGATTTTAAGATGTTTAAATATATCCTCTAAATTAAATTATATTATACTAGATTTTAATGTTAAAATTACATTTCATATGATTTAAAGTCCGATTTATTTAATGAAATTATTATTAATTAATGTTTTTATTTTGCTGAGAATAATTTTTGATCAAAAAGGTAACGTTTCCGCCATTGCTCATCACCGAACATCGAACAGCTTTATTAGATGTTACAACTAAAATTAATTTTATAATATTTAAAATTATGATCAAGAAAAAAAAAAAAAAAACTTTCAAAAGTTTTAAAACTGAATTAAATGAGATAGATGCAGTTATATTTAATCTTTAATTTCCCTTCTGAATTATTCCTTTCAGATATTAATTACTGAACTTTTTTAATTCGCTCAAGTTTAAAATATTCACTATGATAATAATTGGTATTGAAATTGAGGAAATAAAATACATTCAAGTATGTAATTATCTAAAAGAGTATTTATTAAATTACTTCCCAGTTATTACATTCGAATACAACATAAAAATTTTTAATTATGTACAAGATAATTTCCATAAACTTAAACGTTATATTATTCGAATTGCAGCATGATGATTTTGATTTAATTTATGTAATTTTTAATTTATGATGTTTAAGAATAATTTAATGTATTTTTTAGTATGATAACGTTTAATGAAATATTATTTTTGGTATAATTTTACGAATGAAAATATTATTATTGCAAAAAAATATATAGAATTTATGCATAGAATTTAATACATTGTTAATACATGAGATACAAAATTTAAACCATTTTATAATTTATAAATATAAATATAACTTATTGCTGTATTATGTTATCGCGTTTCCACGAAGGATACAAAGAAATTTAAATAATAATAATAATAATCACAAATATGTATTCAAAACATCAAATTTATCATTGAAGACAATATAAAAAAATCAATTTAATAACATACATAAAAAAAAAAAAAAAAAAAAAAAAAAACCCATTAAATGTAAAATTTTAAATTTCTATTTGTTTAAATGTAAGTTCAAAGTTTTTATTTATTTATTTATTTATTTATTTATTTATTTTGTAGGTTTATTTTATGATAGATTGCTAAATCGTCAATAATGTCTTCCTGTTGAGAATTCAAAAATTTTTTACTGTCTGCACGCATATACAGTCATTGATACTAGTATAAGTGAAGGAACACTTTCGAATTTTAGACGTATTGTCAAATATCTAAAGAATTAAATGAGAATTTTTTTTAAAAATCCACCAGGAGTAAACAAATAAATAAATAAAAACCATTTTTTGTTAACATGCAAACAGACATTTTCTTAAAAAGAAAAAAAAAAAAAAAACGAAAAATCATGCGGTGCGCATTGATTATTAACACTTTCAAACTGTACATACTTGTTGTGTAACTTTCAATATTATTTGCCTACATTATCCCACATCGGACAGACAGAAGGACTAAAATCATACAAATAGACTAATTGAATTCATAATCACTCTTAAACATCGTTGGAAACGAAGCCCTGAGATCCTAATTGCAATCCTTAATGTATCTGAATGTTTTATCGTAGCCCTGTAAATCTGAAGGTTAACCATATCATATTCTATACAAAACATTATTTTAGCATTTTAACAAGAAATATCAAGATCTTTATGATTTTTACAGTAGAAAGTTATTTAAATGTAATTTATAAAAATGTATGTCTAAAATGGAATGCATTGGAATTTTGTTTGGGTGTCCCTGTACACAAACCAGTTGTACCGGACCTGTTAAAGCCATTTTAGATAGGAAACATTTCATAGTGAATCTGAATAACATACATCAATTTTTAAAAATTCTGAAAATATTTAAGGATGATAGGGACGGGCTGACGGACAGATAGAAAGATGGACAGACAGATACACAAATTGAAATCATATTTACAGTCCAGTTATGGTATTTACTCCATTTTCAATGGGGAACATCCGACAGTGTACTTGGATAACATATTTCAATTTCATTAAGATATGTGTAAAGTGAAGGTACTAAAATATGGTTTATAGAAATACCTCTCATAGAACACAATGCTTTGGAATACTTTCGGGTGTCCCTACGCACAAACCAGTGGCGATATTCACTCCATTTTCAATAGGGAACATCCGATAGTGAACTTGAATAACATATATCATTTTCAAGAAATTCCATGAATATTTACGTGAGTTGAGCGCGGACACACAGTCAGAGAGATAGACCACCAAACAGAAAAGTCGAAGTCATTAACATTTTTCAACCTTGTTGGAAAGCGTTAAAAAGAAAAGAGAAATTAAACAGGTAAAAATTAAAATTTCAAACGTATTCTTTTAGTTAATAAATTTTCAATTTAAAAATTACACATTTTAAAAATTTTATGAGATTTCTTGTTAGCTATATCATTTTTTTTATTGCATATTTGAATTTGGAATTTGGAATCTGGAAATTTATTCATTTTATTTATTTATTTACAGAATAATCAAAAGAAGATAATGATTACTAGGGCTGGATTATTTATCAATATATCCCTAAGTATCGATATTTTTTTAATATCCCGATAACAATATTTAAGATCTAGCTCCTCCAATATATCCCTTTAACGATATTGGAGAGCGAAACCGGAAGAAAAAAAGCGCCGAATATCTTATTTTAATACTCATTTTCTACTTTCCTCTAATTACTCACTGATAAACTAGAAAAAATAGCCCCACGCCAAACGATTTCTATTGCAACACATATACATATACTTCCTCATCCTTCATAAACTCAAATCTAAACATCACTGCTTTAAAAAGGCCACCGCATAAAACAAAACAAAACAAAATAATAATAATAATAATAATAATAATAATAAAATATTTATTGAAAGCCATCTGCTTTGATTATCCCGTGAATAAGCTGACTTCGTTCAAGGTCACGGTTCTACCCCTTCAGAAATACAATACGGTAATGGAAGTAAAAATTCATCAGACATACTCCAATATCACAATACCTATAATCAGCAGGTGTGTTTACTAAGAAAGAGATTTGATATTAGTCGAAACGATATATCCCTATCCGAGATATCTATTATGGGTTCTGATATATTACACTATACTGATTTCCCAGATTCCCACTCTACATTCATGCATATCGTAGGTGATGGAAACCACAGAAAAGGCAATATGACGAATGAAAACAATATCTTCTGTTTTAGCTCCTTTCCTGCTATTGGTTCATTGATATCGGTCTATTTCAAAGTGTCGATATAAAATGGCCAATAACATGCTTCAACATGGGTTTAATAAAGATCATCAAAGCCGAACTGATACAGTGATGCCAGATTGGGGATTTTGTCCCCATTTTAGGGAGTTTTGAGGCTTCTGGGGACAATTTTGGAGACCAAATGTTTGTGGGGACTTTTTTGGGGAATTCTAAAATTTTTGGGGACAAATCTGGGGCGTTTTTCAACTTTCTGTCAATGTTGGTAACGTAATGATTTATCCCTATGTCTAGAGACTTTCAATAGCTTTATTGTTATTTGGGGATTTTTTCAAAAATTGCCTTCATTTGGGGAAAAATCTGAGCTTAAATCATAGAAAAATCTGCTTGATATTTTTTTTTTTTTGAAAAAATTTTTATTTTCCCTTTTTAGTAGAATCAAGTTGGGGATTTTTTCGAAAAAAAAAAAAAAAACCGTGATTTGGGGAAATTTGAAGACTTGTTTGGGGAAATAATTTTCGACCATCTGGCGTCACTGAACTGATATCTACTAGAAGAGTTTTTTTGCAAATTTTCTTAGCGTTTAATAAAAAACTTCTGAAAATATAAGCAATTATGGAATGTATATTTTTTAATATTATTTTATTATTATTAAATATTTCGATAAAATATTTTTTTTATTAAGACTGTACATCAGTCAGATAGCTTCTTTTCTCCTTTCCCATGTTATCCAATGGGATTTTCGTTGCTTCGTTTTATAAAAATATCTCATTCAAAAATGAAGTTTTTCAAATGCTGTTTTTTGAATATTACTCTTTGAACGGGTCGCCTTTTAGCTTAGTGAGCAATTTTTCGAAAAAATTAATTTAAATATTTTATTTCAATAAGTAAATTATGGACTCTAAGTGTGGATCTCTAAGTAAAATATTTAAATTTATTTTTTCGAAAAATTGCTCACTAAGCTAAAAGACGACCTGTTCAAAGAGTAATATTCAAAAAACAGAATTCGAAAAAGTTCATTTTTGAATAAAATATTTTTATAAAACGAAGCGACAAAAATCCTATTGGATGACATGGGAAGGGAGAAAGGGTGCTATCTAACTGATGTAAAATAAAGTTTTATCATCAGTAATTTTACAGTGACAGTTTCTTTATAGAATTATATAATATTGAATAGTTTACTTTTTTTATGTAGCATTTAAATTTCTCTTTCCATTTATTTATTTATTTATTTATTTATTTATTTTATTTTTAAAGCCATACATGTTAAATAAAATTGGTTTAAATGCAAAATGAGTTACTTTAAGTAACAAAATGAAACTTCAACATAATTTTGTTTAAATAATATAATTTTTATACTGACAATGTATACATAAATACACACACACACACAGACACACACACACATTATAATATGTAATTCAAATTTCAATTACTGTGAAACTATTACGAATGTGAATTGAACATATATATTTAAAAGATATTGTAATGATTTGGTAAGAGGATACAAAAATAAAAATGATAAGTAACTGACATTTAGGATGCATATAAGAGTTTTAAGTAAAAAATATTACTTTCTATAACCAAAAAAAGGTGTATTCAATGGCAATTCTGAACTATTTATAATGGCAATTCTGAACTAATTAAAATGATTTTCATTTTTATTTAATACCTACATCTTAAGACAATTTTTCTGAAGCTTTATTTTTAGTAGAATTATGAATTTTGATATACTTGGTACAAATAAAACACAGATCACATATTAGCTGTGTTAAAATATGATTTTAAAATAATTAAAGCTTAAAATGGGAAGAATAGAGAATAAACTATACAGAGGTATACTAAAAAGCAATAGTATAAGTTATAAGAAACACAAAACATTAATTCACTTTTTATGATTTTTTTTTTTATGATAAAGTTATTGTAGTAATATACCAGAAAATACATGGAAAACACTCTATACTTGTATACTTTAAAATTCGTGTGCATATGTCTTTAAAAAATAACAAATGTCTATTTTTTTCTGCCTTGAAAGAAATATCGCAATATATCGCTAATATCGATATTAACTTGGTGATATATCGCGATATTTAATTTCTGATATCGTCCAGCACTAATGATTACATAGACCGTTTCATAAAGTGTCATATCCATCACAAAATTAAAAAAAATTTATTTTCAAAAAATTAAATACAGAATTGTTTTACTATTGCTTTAATATAATACTTTTGCTTCCTATGTTATATATTCTAAAGCAATAGAAAACTGTTCTACGGATTGATTTTTTAAAAGTAATTTTTAAATTTTTGTGACAGATGTGACATTGCATGGATTTGTTCGAATATCAGTTTCTGTAAGACTTTAAAACCCTAAAATTTAGTTGCAAATAATTATTAAAATTATCAATTTGGAATGTGATGTTCCATCTAGTTAGTGATATTTCTTTGTAGAAAAGAAAATGAAGTGTAAGGCTGATAATGTTTAAATTATAAAGGTTTTATATTAAACATATAATCACATTTAGTAATAATTTAAGCGATTTTATGGTGACAATATATGATAAACATTAACTTTTTTAATGCATCCATATAAAGGAAAAATCATGTTCTATACAATTATTATTAGTAATATGTAAAATAATAAAATAATATTGCATCTCTTTAATGCTATTTCAAGTACTACTTCAATACTATTAACAGAAGTTAGAGCCTAGATGACAAAAAAAAAAAAAAAAAAAAAAAAAAAAAGTAAGGGTTATGCATAGTAAATTTTTTATGAAACTACAATCGATTTTCAATTTTATCATGAATATATATATATATATATATATATATATATATATATATGCATTAGTAAAAGTATTTTTTAAAGCTATACATGAAAAAATATAAAAAGAAGGATAGCTTTTGTTTAGTGAAGCCGGTTACAAGACGATATTCTGTTGTAATTAAAAACAAATATTAATAATATTTGACAATAACATGGTATTTTTCAAATGAAAATTACTTCAAATTAAAAAGACAAGGGACGAAAAAACCGATACAAAAATCAAATTTGATGCAATTAAAAATATCTAGATAGTTATAGAATAAATGAAGTTATGTAATATTTTTAAAGTAATATCATTCTACAGTTCTCAAAAATTATTTACCTTTTTTATATTTTTACAAAATTTTAAACTTTAACTTTATTTTACTCGGTTCCCATATTTCGGGAATAATTAGTCACTTTCAATGCTCCTTGCTAATTTGTTTTCATCCTTTTAAAAGTTTGGGAGAATGTAAATCAGTGTACATGTATCAAAACTGGGCATTCATTTTGAAATCAAGAAATCATTACATTTATTGCGATATCTTAAATTTAATCGAATGGCAAACATTCAGAAAGATTTCAAGTTTTAGACTTTTTTTGTTTTAATTAAATCTGAGATGTAAAAAATTCAACCTTTTAAAAGTTTCTGAGAATGTAAATCAGTGTACATGTATCAAAACTGGGCATTCATTTTGAAATCAAGAAATTATTATATTTATTGCGATATCTTAAATCCAATCGCAAGACAAAAATTTAAGAAAGTTTCAAGTTTTAAACTTTTTTTTTTTTTTTTTTTTTTTTGTAACTAAAGCTGAAGTATAAAAAACTCAATCTTTTAAAAATTTGTGAGATGTAAATCAGTGTACATGTATCAAAACTGGACATTCATTTTGAAATAAAAAAATTATTACATTTATTACGCTATTTTAACTTCAGTCGCAAAAAATCCAGAAAGATTTCAAGGTTTAAACTTTTTTTTTCTCTTCTTCTTCTTTTTTTTTTTTTTTTTTTTTTTTTGCTGTAACTAAAGTTGAGATGTATTCAGTTACATACGAAAGGCACAGAGTAACAAATTAAAAATTTAAAATAACTTTCAATTGGCATGAAGCACTTTGAAATTGTTCTCTTTTGTTACTATTATTATTATTATTATTATTATTATTATCGATAAAAAAAAAAAAAAAAAAAAAAAGCTTTTAATGTCAAAATTGCTTTTTATCATTTAAAACACGCTATATGCATAAAATTGAAGATTCCATGGCAGTACTTCATCTGAGAAACAACAGAATGCAAATGCTACTACTACTACTACTACTACTACTACTGCTACTACTACTACTAATAATAATAATAAATTTCAACGTCCATTGTCCTCTTAAGTGTTATAGGATTTTTTAAATAATAATTGTTTTAAATCAAATTACTAATATGCAGAATTTTTAATTCAAAATTGAACTTTACTTTAATAGAGTGCAAAATCATACTAATTTAATGTGTAAGTAGTTTTATTAGAGGGAAAAAATGTATTACCTGTCCATGGCCAGATGTAAGTCACGTATTAATATTCCCTGTAGGTTTTTATGTAATATATATGACTTCGGTTTATGATCTTGTTACTTTAGTTATCATGACGTAAAATCAGGGGGAACCAATCACAATTGCTGTCTAAAAAGGTACCGCACCTACGTAGGGTGCTGCTTTTCTTAAGTAAATATATAATGCTAGCAAACTTGTGCGAATTTTTCGCACTTTATTTCTTTTCTTATTAACTTTTAAAAATTTAAACTCATAAATCTTAAACTAACTTCTCGACCCGATTTCACTTTTAATTCTTCAGAAGCCAAATTATCATTAGAACAAAACCAATGATGTGCGATAGTGAAACAAAAATCATACAAAGGAATGTTTCGAAATAAAATTCATGTTTGAGGACTCAATTTTCATACTTCCCTAAGCAGTGCAGCTTTAGTTATAGAACTCAAATGGCGACTTTTAAAGTTTTGTCCCTATGTTGGCGATGTATTTTCCTTTTTTATTTATTTTGGTACAATTTTTTGTTAAAAAAGATCTAGTACCTATTTTGATTATACTTTTGTTACTGCGCTTTTTAGTCAATTTACGATAGTAGTTCATATTCTGTTTATATCTTTAAAGTATTATTAGGTTTTAAATGATGTTTGTAAAGATTGGAAATAAGCTGACATAAAAAAAAAAAAAATCTGTGTAAAATGATCTCATCAGACAAACGGAAAACGAGTAAATTTATATATAGGGATTGAATCCGCGTGCTTAAATATCGCCAATGTAAAAATATTATTCTTCCTTGTCACGTATTTTACTTTTTGAGAAATGGGTAATGTTAAATAATGAACAACTATATTTTAGTCAAAATTTAACATGATATATTGAATGGTTCTAATCCGCCCAGTTTAACGTATATACGTAAATACTTGCTTTTGTTTACACTTTTTAATTTATTTACATTTTGTTTTTGCCATTCACTATGTAGAAATATTGCTAATTTTATTACTCATCACACTATGAGTCTAATAAAAAAAAATTTTCACATGGTGCCACTATTATTTTCATAGATTATTTTTTACTTGTGAATTATAAACCCTTTTTGTACTAAAAATAAAGCGGAATTTTTAGTTTAATTTTTTATCTGATTATTAAACAATCTAGAATTTAACACACCAACATGTATATATACATATTAAAATAAATTTAATGCTATTAAAGGTGTTTCAATTGTACATATTACACAAATAGCTGCATTACAAACACATGCAAAATATAAAACGAATTTCATCACATAAAAAAAAAAAAAAAAAAAAGGAATAGATGAACTTTTTTATATTGGTAATGATATTAATATATATTCATATTAATAAAGAGTGAATAGTTTTCTAAAATTATGGGAGCATAAGTTTAAAAATAAACTTATGAAATTTTGTTATACTTCATTCATATTACCAAGCATTTTTTTCTTTTCGTGGTAAAATATCTTTATAACAGTAATAAAAGACGTGATAAATAAATAAAAGAAAAATTATGATGATTATCACAGTAGGAGTTATTCCTGAGTGATATCTGAACATCAATGGAAGATGAATTTATCGATTCAAAGAAAAAAAAAAGTTTGATTTTGTTAAAAAAAAAAAAAAAAAAAGAAAAAAAAAGAAACCCTCCAAAATTATTTTTGATGCTTCCAAAAATTCATATTTATATATATTTTTATTTTTTTATTCTTTGTACTTTGCACACAAAAACATTACGATCAGGTATTTTAAATGCATGCAAACTTTGTTTGAAGAGAAAGAAAAATTTCTTTGTCTTGGTACATCACTTATTTTTATAGATGATTAAATTACTTTTTATGATGAAATAATTCATTTCAAGTAGCCATGCAATGTTCAATGGCTGTCGTAAAATCAACTAAACGGAAATAATCGTTTAAGAGCCTTTTTACAAATGCTTTTCTGGAAGTTTTACAGTTTTGTTGTAATTTGCTTTGTACATTTAATTTTATTAAAAGGTTTCCTGGGGGCATTTGCCATATATCAAAGCATAAGGATTTTGGGCGGGTAAAAAGTTCTGAAAAATTTATTCATGCATTCAAAAAGTAAGTGTATAAGAAATAAAACTCAAAAATTCTAAACATTATTATTCATAATTATTTTAGTTGTTTTCTGTTAAGTTAAAAAATTACATGTCATGATAAGTATATTTTATTAATGCACTAAAAAAGTAAATAATTAAACAAAAAAAGATTTTTGCAATTTTTTTGCTTATAACAAGAAGGGGTTTCGACAAATATTAAGAAAAATTGTTAAAACATTAGAGAAAAATTATTTTGGAACATAAAGTTCATACATTTAATTTTTGCTGAGATATGAGTATTTGTAGCAAATAATATTTACTGCGCGAAAGTTAGCATTATTATTATTATTATTATTACATATATTGAAAGCTAGATATAATAAATTATATTTACAACTTTGAAATTTAATAACTTTTGAAATAAAAAAAGATATTCACATTCTGTGTTCTGCAGTTATTAGTGCAACTCATAAAGTTTTTTTAGCACCTTGTGGACTGTTGATCTGGGTATTTCTAATTGTGTAGCAGCCGAACGAACTGATTTTTACTTTCTTCTATATGTAATATAGAGAAAGTATTGGATTCGCGAAAATTTTCGACCTCCGTTTTTTGATGGATTTACATGTTTTGGGATGTCTAGATTACGAATTTATAGTTTTTAGAAAATGTCTGTCTGTCTGTGTGTCTGTCTGTCTGTCTGTCTGTCTGTGTGTCTGTATCATTTTTTTGTGGACGCTGTATCTCACGAACAAATGAATTAAATTTAACCAAACTTGGTATTTAGTTGCACCCTGACATGAACTGGTGCCCATTAGATTTGGGGATCAATAGCTCAACAGGTGGCGCTGTAATCGCATTTTATGCAAATTTTTAACATGGCAGCATAGGACAAAATTCCGTATAAATGGGCATAATGAGAGTTATTTTAAACTTGTGATTGTAAAATTAATATGAATTATTGATAATAGTAGTAGTTAACTAGGAAAAAAAATTTGTGCATGGGGGGGCATCGGTTCCCCCCCTGGGGGGGGTTACATTTTGAAGATGGGTATCATTCGAAAGATCTCGTCAATACCTTTAAAACGAATGGTTGAACCATAAATCTGTGATAATTTAAAACAAAGTTATCGATTTTTTTTTACTTTTAACAAAAAAAAAACAGAAAAAAAATCGTTTTTTTTTTTTTTTTTTTTTTTTTTTAACGAAATTTTACCAAACTTGGTATTTAGTTGGTCCCCGACATAAACTGGTGCTGATTATATTTGGGGATCAATAGCTCAACAGGAGGCGCTGTGATAGCATTTTATCTAAATTTTTAACATGGCAGTATAGGACAAATATTCGTATAAATGTGCATAATAAGAGTTATTTTACACTTGTGATTGTAAAATTAATATGAATTATTGATAATAGTAGTACGTAACTAGGAAAAAAAATTTTGTGCATGGGGGGGCATCGCTTCCCCCCCTGGGAAATTTTGAAGATGGGTATCATTCGAAAGATCTCGTCAATACCTTTAAAACGAATGGTTGAACTATAAATCTGTGATAATTTAAAACAAAGTTATCGATTTCGATTTTTTTTTTTTTTTTTTTTTTTTTAATATTGTTAGTGATTGAATATGTATTAATTTTTACAAAAAAAAAAAAAAAAAAAAAAATTAGAAAAAAAAAATCATTTTTTTTTTTAATATTGTTACTGATTGAATATGTATAGGAAAATATACAAGAAAGTCTTGTGGTGGCTACAACATACTAGTTTTGGACTGCACTGGAATGCTTCGCGAACCCGCTCTCAACAGTTCCATCACTTGTGCTGGGTCGTCCTGCTCCTTTCTTATGTAACACTGAGCCTGTGGTCATGAAGCTGGTGTGCCATGCACGGATGGTGGGTCTGGATGGTGGCGCCTTGCCAAATTTGGTCCTGCAATTGCATTGAACTTGTGTGTCCGATTTGCTCTCAATGAACCATGCCACACATTGTGCTTTCTCCTGTGGGGTCCACATACTCAGTTACAACTGGCTAACCAAAACAGAAAAAAAACTTTATGAGATGCACTAATAACTGCAGAACACAGAATGTGAATATCTTTTTTATTTCAAAAGTTATTAAATTTCAAAGTTGTAAAGATAATTTATGGACACCCTGTATAAGGGTCCTTATATCAAAAATGAATTTGAAAAGAATAAAAATTAAGAAAATATCGGCAAAAGAATGAACTGTATGTATATATTTTAAGATTTTCAAATCCATAAGGATTTTTTCATATGTCACATGTTTAATTTGGAGATGAAATTATTACAGCCATTCTGCGAAAAATAATTTTCATGAAAACCCTTTATGATTCACCGAATTTCAGTAAATAAGTTGTCAGAGTTGCAAATCATAAAGTTTTTTCCAAATATCCCGTATATAATTTGGTTATCCAATTATTTCACCCACATTTAAAAAATCATTTTTTATGAAAAAACTTAATAAGGTCACAAGTGTTAGAAAAAATTTTAAATTCAACTCATTATTTTGATGACAATTTTTTTTTTTTTTTTTTTTTTTATTTTCAAATGAACTTTTCACATAAGTTGCCCTATTTATCTAGCTTTGAAACTATGTAATAATAATAATAATAAAATCCTCTATCTTTCGCTCATTATCTAATACAAAAACGCATATCTCAGCAAAAATTAATTGTATGCATTTCTGTTTCAGAGCTATTGTTTCTTTAATAATTTGTCAAATTTTCTGTCAGTTTTGGAAAATTTTGTTGAAACCCATTCTTATTATAAGAAAAAACTTGTAAAAAATAAAAAATAAAAATAAAAAATAAAATAAATAAATAGATTAATACTTTTTTTTATTATTATTAATTTATATATGTCTAATTATTTCTGCTATTTGTACAAAAAAAGTGCACAAATATTGTAAATAGTACGTCAAATCATGTGTTAAACTTACAAGTTATTTGCATTGCTTTATGATACAGAATAATCTAAAGTAATTCTCTTTCTCTTCAACTTATGGTTAGTCCGCTAATCGATCTCCTGACTAAATCGTTATTGGAAAGCATGAGTCTAATAATGTTCTTTGCATATCTTAAGTTTAAGGCTATTTAGTCCAGTAATTCATTAGAAAATCGAAAAAAAAAAAAAAAAAAAAAATCTATAATAATAAAAGAAGATGTCTGTCTGCCTGTCTGTCTGAGCATCTATACGTTTAGCCCCTACTGAACGCAGAAGTATAAAATTTGACATATGGGTGCCTAGAAGCCTTCCCGAGGGGATAGTGAAAACAGAATTTAAAAATTTTAATTAGTTGCGGAGATATTAATTAAAATGTAGACCATGTCTAATCAAAAAGCGATCTCAATGACTGAGAATTCATAGCGATTGCATAAAAATAAATATTTTAATGGAGTTAAAAGCAGAAAAAATGGAAAATAAATTAGAAATATTAGTCCGATCGTTACGAATTTGGTACCACATGAAAGGGGAATTTTTTCCGAATCTAAGAGTGCAAGCGGCTTATCGATACATCAATTAGATTTTTTAAAATTAACTAAAGTATGAAATTTAGTTGGAAACAGGCAGACGACTGTCTGTGATGAAAAAGAAAATGGTTGTATTCAATTAAGATATCACGTGTTTTATAGTGGGGGGAAAAATTGCAATTTTCGAACTTTTTCTAATTTTTATTTACTTTACATTTAAATGAATATTCGGCTTAGACAGCATATTATAAAGCTACTTTTCAATTTTCATGAAAATATATGAATAAATAAAACAAGAAAGAAAAATCATGCAGTACGCATTGATTAGTAACACTTTCCAACTGTACGTAATTGTTGTATCGAATAAATTTTAACATTGTTTGCGTACGTTGTCACACAACACACAGAAGGACTGAAATATATACAGATAGACAAATTGATTTTAAAATTACTCTTAGGCATTTTGGAAAGCGTTAAAAAGGTTTAACGCAAAATAAAATTCAATCATTAGATTATAATTACAGCTTTTGATCTCTCTGAATATTTTAGTGTAGCCCTGTAAATCAGAAAGTTAATCATATCATATTCTATACAAAACATAATTTTAGAATATTAAAAATACATTTCAATATTTTTATGATTTTTACTGTAGAAAGACTTTTAAATATAACATTCAAAAAATTATGTCCTAAAACGTAATGCATTGGCATTTTTTTATTTTTTTTTTATTGTTGTCACTGTAAACAAACTAGTTGTACAGGACCTATTAATGTCATTTTAAATGGGGAACATTCTATAGGGAAAATATTTATAAAAATAACACTCATAGAACACAATGTTCTCGACTGCTTTTGGGTGTCCCTGTACACAAACCAGAAGAGATATTCACTCCATTTTCAATATAGAACATCCAATAGTGAACTTCAATAAAATATATCAGTTTCGAGAAATTCCATAAATATTTGCAGGAGTTAGAGCGCGGGCAGACAGACAGACAGACACATGGACAGATACACAAACTGAAATCATATTCACACTTAAAAATGTTAGAAAGTGTTAAAAACGCTTAACGTAAACGAAAGTACAATTCTAGCAATTTTTTATTAATAGCTCTTAATATAACTAGATATTTTTGTGCCACCCTGTAAATATAATGCTATACATGCTATATTCTATGAAAAGCATTCTTTTGTGCATATAAATAACATATTTCAATTTCCTAAAAGATCGTGGAAAGTAAAGTTATTAAAATTTAAATTTATAGAAATATCTCTCATAGAACGCAATGCTTTGGAATACATTTGAGTGTCCCTGAATATAAATCAGTGGTGGTATTTCCTCCATTTTATACAGGAAACATCCAATAGGGAATTTGAAAAACATATTTCAATTTCATTGAGATATGTCCGCAGTAAAGGTATGAAAATATGGTTTATAGAAATACCTCTCATAGAACACAATGCTTTGAAATAATTTCGGCTGTCCCTGTACACAAACCAGTAGAGGTGTAAACTCCATTTTCAATAGGGAACATTCGATAGTGAACTTGAATAACATATATCAGTTTCAAGAAATTCCATAAATATTTACTTGAGTTAGAGCTCGGACAGACAGACAGACGGACAGGCAGATACACAAAATTGAAATCATATTCACACTTAAAAAATGCTAGAAAGTGTTAAAAACTCTTAAAGTAAACGAAAGTACAATTTTAGCATTTTTTATTAATACCTCTTAATATAACTGGATATTTTTGTGCCACCCTGTAAACCTAATGCTAATCATGCTATATTCTATGCAAAGCATTCTTTTGTGCATATAAATAACATATTTCAATTTCCTAAAATTTCGTGGGAAATAATGTTATTAAAATTTGATTTATAGAAATATCTCTCACAGTACGCAATGCTTTGGAATACTTTTGTGTGTCCCTGTACATATACTGATGGTGGCATTTCCTCCATTTTATACAGTAAACATCCAATAGTGAACTTGAATAGCATATTTCAATCTCATTTAGATATGTCAACAGTAAAGGTATGAAAATATGGTTTATAGAAATACCTCTTGTCTTATAGAACACAATGCTTTGAAATACTTTCGGTTGTCCCTGTACACAAACCAGTAAAGGTATAAACTCCATTTTCAATAGGGAACGTCCGATAGTGAATTTGAATAACATATATCAGCTTCAAAAAATTCCATAAATATTTCGGGAGTTAGAGCTCGGAGAGACAGACAGGCAGACAGACAGACGGACAGGCAGATACAAAAAACTGAAATCATATTCACACTTAAAAAAATGTTTTAAAGTGTTAAAAACGTTTAACGTAAACGAAAGTACAATTCTAGCAATTTTTTATTAATAACTCTTAATATAACTGGATATTTTTGTGTCGCCCTGTAAATCTAATGCCAATCATGCTATATTCTATGCGAAGCATTCTTTTGTGCATATAAATAACATATTTCAATTTCCTAAAACTTCGTGGAAAGTAAATGTGATATCGAAAATCACATATTCTAAATTATGTATTACATTTCTGATAAATTTAATTCTTTCCCAATTCATTTTCTATCTGTATTAAAAGCGAGTTGATATGCGGTTTCATTCTTTATTCCTACTTACAAAAAAGAGCAAGCCATACTATTCTTTTCAGTTAAAAGAAATAATAATAATAAAAGTAAGAGATGATCTTTCACTCGCTTAATTCAGTGGCGAACAATTCGTTTCATCGCAATTAAATAAAACAGAATAAAATGTTTCCTGATGTCATTTTTAACATTGAACAGATTTCGCATCTGTTACTTTTAAATAGAAATCGCGTATTCTTCTTAGACTAGGGTTATGAATAAAAATGTAACGATAAAATTCTTGTGGTTAAGAGTTAAGGTTAGTTTGCCAGTTTCTCACGAACTGATAACGGATTTTTGGCTAAGAAATCAATCGCCAATATATTTTAAAAAGTTGCACTAAATTAGCTGTAACTGAAAAAGTTCGGTGTTGCCTTGGCATAATTTTATGTTGTTTTTGGGTAATGTATCCAGCCAACAATTTCATCACTTCTGCATTTTCTTTGCTGCTGAAAAGACGTCTCTTGATTTGCGTCTCTCCCCGTGTCCATCCCGTTCCATTTTGTGCATTAAATCATTTTGTTAAAAAAAGGAACATTGTCTTGATGTTTTCAGAAGGACATTTATGCTGTAACTCTATAATGCTGAAATATTTGATTATAAGCGTTATTGTTTCAAAATGGAGATAAATAAAATATTTTAATGTCAGCAACGAACTATGGATTATTGTTAACAGTGCAATGTGCACGGCCAACCACCTCAATGACTTTGATCCTTTATCACTATTTTACCAGTGAATTGTTTCATAGTAATACGGAAAATTTATGCATTCTCCAAAGTGCTATTATCATTAAGTCGTTTATACAAAATAGTACAACAAACTCTATAGCACAAATTATGGTGCCAATGACAATTTGCTGACTTTATGAAATTAAAATAAATGGACACGGGGAGGAGGAAAAGCCTTCTAGAAACTTTAAAAATTGTCTGTGTGCTACCTTGATGAACATTTTTAATACGCTGCAATCATGAAGGGTGCTGTCTCGCTATGTCTCTCTCGCTTGTTCTGAAAGTGTTTGCTCCTGTCTCTTCAAGTTCGATGCTCGGCGAAAATCATTTCTCTTCACTTGTTTATTGGATGGTATGCAACAGATGTTTCGTATGAGACGACGTCTTCTTCAGAAGAGGTTTCGTTTAGTTTTCCTGTGTTATTGTATGACCCTCAACAGCTGTTTCGTCATGGGAGCTTCTTCAAAGCATTTTTATCGAAAGTCAGTCCGATACTGACTATTCCGTTCGCTTTCGGTATTTTCTTTTTTGCAAGAGTGTGTGGAAAAATTAATTGAAATCGTCAATCGTTAGCCGCTTAAAAAAAAAAAAATGATGAATCATCGTATTTTTTTCAAATGCCATTATTTACCAGCTTGAAGACGATCTCTACGAAAAATTATTCAATGTTTTGTGTTGTGACTATCCGATTTGTGAAATAACTTTTTACGAAGTTAGAAATTTTTTTAACTATTAGTGACTACTATTTAAGCAAGAATCACAACAATTAAAATATATACAACAGAAAGGGTATGACGAAATGCAACATATAATATATATATTTAAAAGAAAGTACATAAATATATAAATAAATAAAATAATATACAAATTCGTCGTATATATATATATATATATATATAAAAAAGTAAATAAATAAATAAATAAAAATTAATAATAATAAAAATAAAGAAAAGAAATCTTTCTATTCAAGTAAGTAATTTTAATATATTTTTAAGTAAACAGATTTAATTTTAAAATAATAAAGAGTAAATAAGTGAATGAATTGCACTTATGATTATAATTTTATTGCACTTTTTATTGCTCTTCTCTTGCTCTTTATATGAAATTGCTATTAAATTAAATGATTTTTAAATTGCTTAAAAAATAAATATATATATATATAAATTAAAATTAAAATCAGGACATTCTAATATTAATCCTCATCATAAAATATTTCTATCTCCCATGCAGTTACTTAAATATTGATGTTTATGAAATCTTTTATTTATGCTATATTTTCTTTCAGCTAGTTTTTAGTAAATTAATTATTTTGGTACTCATTTTTAATTATTACTACTAACTATTGATTGGATGTGAATAAATATTTAAATATATGGATTGCATATACATATGTTGATTGCTACGTCATGATATAAATATAAAGAAATTTAAAATATTGAGAATTTTGAAGGTAATTTTTTTAAGGTTTTACATTTTGTGATTTATGATGGTTCTACATTTATTGCACGACATATATTTTTATAACAACTAATTTCTGCCATGACTGATCTTATATATATTAAGATCTTATATATATATTTAATATATTTTTGAAAAGGAAGTATTCAAACCAAAATATATTTTGTGCAATCTTTTTTTTAAATTTTATCTTTTAGTAGTGAAAGTTTATATATATATATAGTACATATTCAATATATAGTATATACACATAGTATTCAGTTTTTTTTTCATTTTGGTAATTAAATTATTTAGTAATAATGGCCACCAATATTATGATTCCAACTTTTGATGGGGATCCAAATTTTCTTAAATTTTTTTTTGATCAGTTAAGATCGTATGCAGAGATCGGTGGTATAAAATCTAAAGAAATCATTTTGATTCTAAAAAGTAAATTGATCGGTCCTGCACAAAAATTTATGTTAGAAAATGAAATTTTATATAATGCAACTGATCTGGAATTTATCGAAAAAGAATTTACTAATTTCTTTGCCTTACCGTCTTCAACATACAATATTAATTCATTTAATAACATCACAATGATGAAATCGGAGTCGCCAAAACATTTTGCACACAGATTAAATTGTGTCGCATCAAAAGCTTTTCCGGATATTTATGATACAGAAGCACTAAACTCACTAAAATTCTCTAAATTTATTTCACGTATACCACCAAACATTAGAATTAAGCTTCAAGAGGAAGGTATTAATAAATACAAAGAAGCTGTTGATAGGGCACAAAAACTATTTGAAATTCATGTGACAGAGGATATGACAAAAAACACAGAAAACACAGACACAAACAGTAACATCATTTTGGAGAAAATCAATTTTTTGACTGAACAAGTTAACAGCTTATCATGTAAACAGGATAATAAAAAAGACTATCATGATAAGCAGAACCATCAATTGCAAAACAAGAGAACAAAATATTCTCCAAAAATGCACAGATTTGCTAATAATCAAACACACTTTAAAAATAAAAGAACTTTCTTCCAAAATAGACAAAGTAGAAACAAATTCAATTCTAGAATTTGCCAAATTTGTGAGAAATATGGACACACTGCTAAATATTGCTTCAGATGGAAGAGACAAAATTTAAGAAAACAAGATTATAGACACTACTCACACCAACAAAATTCGGAAGCAAATTTTCGAGACAATACAAAGTTTAGAGAGGATAGGAATTTAAACTGATGGAGAGATCTATTCCTACTGGTGAGAATATTTCTCAATCTCTACAATCACCAGTATTTTCTACGCTAAATAATGATATACCAAAATTAACAAATCGTAGGCTAGTTAATTCTGTTGCTTCTCAAACAAATTCTGTCATTACGATTTCAAACAATGTAGCTATTCAAACAGAAACGGAGCAAAGAAGTAAATATATTTGTAATGTATATCAAAATGCTTCTTCTTTACCACTTATTAATGCAGTGATGGCTCAATCAAAAGTAAATTTTTTAATTGACACAGGCAGTTCGTTAAGTCTACTTTCACAAAAATTGTTTAATCAAATCAAAACATCTTTGAAATATAAAAGAAAAGGTTCTAATATTACAATTAAGACTGTCAATTCTGAGGTTAATTTCTCATCATGTATAAGTGCATCTTTTAAAATTGAACAAAAGAATTTTCACCATACATTTTATATTGTTGATATCCCTTCATCCTCGTCCTTCCAAGGAATTCTTGGAATTGATTTCATTAAACATAATAACATCCAAATTGATTTTGCTAATGACTTACTAAAAATAAATGATACATCAATTCCATTTTACTCTTGTAATGAAGAGGATGATGGTACTTGTAATCACAATCATACTGACTATGCACATAAAAAAAATTGCATTCCTGCATATTTACATTCTAAATGTATTCTCAACCCATATGAAACAAAAGCAATTAAGGTATTCACCAAATTAAAACCTGATCCTACTGAATTTATGTTTGAGGGAAATGAAGATAAACAGATAAATTTTTACGATTCTCTTATATCATTCAAGGACTTCAAAAAAAGTTACAATAGGAAAAATCATATAAAAGAAATTTATAATTTCCACATTTATGTATCAAATAATTCTGAAAAGAGTGTTCACCTTAATAAAAACATGAATATAGGTAAAATTGCTTTGGTTCAACAAATCAAAAATTTTGATGTAAGTGAAATTATTTTGAATGATGGCAATGACATGGTATCTAAAAACAAAACTGAACACTCTGTTAATTTAATTCAACCACCAGAACAAATTTTAAACAAAAGAAAATCAGATTTAACTCATTCTGACTTCAAACTTGATCACTTATGTAAAGAAGAAAAAGAGCAGTTGCAAAAATTACTATTCGAAAATTTTGCTGTTTTTTCAAAATCTTTAGCAACCTTAGGACATACTGATAAAGTTATTCCAAATTTAAAGCTCACAAATGATTTTCCAATAAAAACTCTTCCTTTCCCAATACCTCAAGCTCTGCAAAACGAAGCTCTCAATCAAATTAGGGAACTTGCAGATGCTAATATCATTGAGCGTAGTTGCTCTGAATGGGCCTGTCCCATCCTTTTGGTAAAAAAGAAACCGGATGGTTCAGGAAAACAAAGATTCAGACTAGCTTTAGATCTAAGAATGCTAAACACGGTAATTCAGGGTTCTTCTTACCCTTTACCAAAAATTCAAACTATTATTTCAAATTTATCATCATATAAATATTTTACGTCATTGGATTTTCAACAAGCATATCATCAAATCGATTTACCGGAAAAATTTCAAGATTATGTTACTTTTACATCAATGTTTGGTTCTTATAAATATAAACGTTTATGTTTTGGTCTTAAAACAGCTAGCTCTATTTTTCAATCACTTATGGATAGTCTTTTAGATGAAATTCAGGAAGATGGAATCTATTCCTATCAAGATGACTTAATTTTAGGGGCTAACTCATTTGAAGAAACAATGTTTAAATTAAGGAAAGTATTCGATGTTTTAAAAAAGTACAATTTAACTTTAACTCCTAACAAATGTTCATTTCACAAAACAGAAGTAGATTATTTAGGTTTTCACATTCAAAATCATACAATTTCTCCGGTGCAGGCTAATATTATTAAAATTAATTCTTTTCCTGTACCCACTACTAAAAAACAGGTGAAAAGATTTTTAGGACTTGCTACTTATTATAAATCATTATTACCAACTTTTTCTCAAATTGTCCAGCCATTAATTGACTTAACCAAACCTAAAGTCACTTTTAAGTGGACTCAGAAACACCAAGAAATTTTTGAAAAATTGCAACAATTATTTTTCAAACCTCCAATTGTTAGATTACCTGATTGGAACAAAAAATTTTTCGTAAACACAGACGCATCAAAAGTTGCAATTTCAGGTGTACTTATGCAAAAATTTGGCGATAGACTTTTGCCCATTGCATATTTTTCAAAATCATTAAAACCCTCTGAACAAAAATATCCTTCATTGAAACTAGAATTAATGGCCATACATAGATCTGTACTTGCATTTAAGTACTATTTATATAATCGAAATTTTGTAATTCTTTCGGACAGTGCACCTTTAAAAAAATATAAGAAAACAACAAATCCTGCAGACATTACCACTAGATGGCTTATGGACCTTTCTGAATATTCTTATTCTTTTGAACATATACCTGGTTCTAGCAATATTTTAGCTGATTATTTGTCGAGATGTAACTTAGATGAAAATCAAGAAAACCTTTCTACTAATCCGAGGATTGTTTTTGAAGAAAATCTTCCTGTCATTCAAATTGATCCTGATAAGGTGAGTACAAATGGTCATGAAAATTATGAAAAAGGTAAAAATAATTATCAATTAAACTTTCTTATTTCTGGCCAAAATGGTAATAAAGATCCCCTCCTGGAAATATCAAATAAAACTTTTGTGTTTGAACAGAAAAAGGATGATAAATTATCTCCTATATATAATGAAATTTTAAGAAAAGGATCATCTAAAAAATTTTCTAATTTTTTTATACATCCTGATACTAAAGTTCTAATGATAAAAAAGTATGACACTTGCAATGACACATATACTTACTGTATTGTTGTGCCAGAAAAATTAAAAGCTAAGACATTAACTATTTCTCATTTATCACACTTCGGATTCACAAAAACTTACGAATTTTTATCATCTAGATATTTTTGGAGAGGAATGTACAACGACACATTAAATTTTGTTGCATCTTGTACAAATTGTTTACAATCAAAACATCATCGTATACTTAATGCACCTTTACAGCCAACCTACACACCAAAATTTCCTGGACATACTATATCTACTGATTTGTTAGGTCCTTTCGAAAATGGTCAATCGATATTGACCATAATTGACCATTTCTCAAGACATGCAGAACTTTATCCCTTAACGGATACATCTGCACAAAAAGTTGTTAAATGTTTATTTTCTTACATATCCACACATGGTCGTCCATCTGTAATTCTTTCAGATCTTGGACCCCAATTCACGTCACATGTTTATAACAGTTTCAACGACACACTAGGTATCAAAATTTTACACTCTTCTGTTGCTCATCCTCAGAGCAACGCTATTTCTGAAAGAATAAACAAAAGTATAAAATATTCCATAAAAACACTCCTACAAGAAGGACACACATTTGCAAATGCTATCCATATTCATAAATCTTTGTATAATGGATCAAAACATTCGTCTACACAATTTTCACCAAATTTCCTACACTTTGGCAGAGAATTATCGTTAATTTTTGATACATATGATTCTCAGTGCAACCAACCATTCCTTGATAGAAATGTTGATGTTTATAAACTAATGCATGACCTTGATAAAATTTATCATAAAGCTTACAATAATATTAAAATGTCTCAAGAAAGAAGCTATAACTATTATCAAAGAAAAACAAAGTTAAGAAACATTTTCGAAAAAGATATAGTATATTTAAAATCTACTGACAGATTTAGACTTAAATATTATGGTCCTTTTATTGTATTTAAAAAGCATTCACCAGTTGTATTTTCAATAAAAAGAATAAACTACCCTGATGAGTCTGCATTTAAGGTACATGTGGATAGACTGTTGCTAGCTCCTCCCAGAAACACACATTTAGTTGATAACCGTGTTATAAATGATCAAAACGCTTTTCAAAACGTATCAACACCTACACACTCATATAATCTACGTCCAAGACAAAAATGCACACCAAATAATTTCAATGCTATTCCAAAATCTACACACTCATATAATTTGCGTCCAAGGAAAAATAAGACAAATCCTTAAAAAAAAAAAAAAAAAAAAAAAAAAGGTGGAACGAGTTACCATTGCAGGGGTACCACTGCAGGGGTACCACTGCAGGGGTAAACTTATTGTCATAAAAATCATATACTCATAAATGACTTTTATACTTTATTTATTTAATATTTATAATTTGAAATTTTATTTTACAATCAATTTATCAGATTTTCAAAAGATATTCTTAACAGCATTTCTATTATATGGTTTAAAAAAAAAAAAAAAAAAAAAAAAAAGAATATGTAAGCGTTTTTGCTGTGATTCCTATGCGCAAAGGATCTTTGTTGTGCTTACTGCATCATTGCATGCCATTATTGGCGGGCCCACTTTTTGCATGTTCAAGGGTGCAATTAACATAACAGTATTACTATAAAATGTTGCATATTCTTTTATTCAAATCGATATATTTGACATATTTTCTTAAAAAAAAAAAAAAAAAAAAAAAAAAGGAATTATGACAAAACAAAATTATAAAAATATACTCTTACGTTATATTTACATTTATTTAAGAACATAAGAATTACAATTTACACACATTTGCATCTTAGACACTTGTCAAAAACTTAAATTACATATTGTTTAGTATTCAAAAATAAATAAATATGTTCATAAATGAAAAAAAAAAAAAAAAAATATCTTACGCTATTTCATTGAACACATAATGTTACAATATATCATTTAAAATTTTGAATTTTCCCATTTTTGAATTATTTGAACGTTTTGCTAGCAACATGTATTGCCATAAATGTGTCAATGTGTGAATATTACCGATCGTGACTTTTTATGCTCTCAATTTCTTGGAATGACTTTTTTATGATTTTTGTAGATATCAGGTCATTGAATCTACACCTTTTTTTTATTTATTTTTTAAATAATTATCCCTCCCTGAGAAGATGATTCGTTCAAAATTATTGCCCCAAGAATCATCAACTCAATTGAGAGCATCCAATTTTGAGAATTCTAGTATGCTATTAAACTAGTAATTCTCTATTTATTCATTTGAAAATCTCCCGTCCCTGTTTTTGAGGAGCTCCCGATCGTACATTTTTCTTAATGGCGTGGTGGAGCTGTTTTTTTACATGCCCTATTCATCTAGGACGAAGGCCCTAAGCCTGAGTCATATACTTGTGTTTCACACAAGAGTAAGGTGGGTTGTTCGTGTTACGGTGGATGCCTTACACAATTGAACAGCTTTCCTGGCTGGAATTGGCCAAAACACATTTTTCTTATATTTTATGGTGTTATTCACACATCATATTTTTTCATATGTTTATCTTGACAATATTTTTTCTGATGTTTCTTACACATCATTTGGTGTATTGTATATTTAGTTTTAGATAATTTTGCTTCTTTATATTTCATTTTTGCATTTATATGTATTATTTTCTATTGTAATGAATACTATTTCCACAAAGTACTATTATGTTTGCAAACAAAGTATAGTTATATGAATCTAGCAGAAGAAATAATTAGAAAAATACATGATATCCAATATTACTGCTTTTTCATTGTGACTGTCAGTGATTCATATAGATATATCAACAAATCGTATATGCAGTGGACTATGAAGTATGTATTTAAGAAAAATAATATGACTGAAAAGATTCTCATTGGACATGAGTGAAAATGTGCACATATTAAAAAAAAAAAATTGTAATGGTAGCTACTCTATATATTTAATACAAAGTTGTACAACTGTTTACATATACATTTCTTTTGATATCTTATACATATATATAATTTTTCTGTTCTATATATAGAATATGTGTTGTATATGATAACCCTGGGCAACACCTCTTTCTTTTTCAGACGAAGGGGAGAAATATGTGATATCGAAAATCACATATTCTAAATTATGTATTACATTTCTGATAAATTTAATTCTTTCCCAATTCATTTTCTATCTGTATTAAAAGCGAGTTGATATGCGGTTTCATTCTTTATTCCTACTTACAAAAAAGAGCAAGCCATACTATTCTTTTCAGTTAAAAGAAATAATAATAATAAAAGTAAGAGATGATCTTTCACTCGCTTAATTCAGTGGCGAACAATTCGTTTCATCGCAATTAAATAAAACAGAATAAAATGTTTCCTGATGTCATTTTTAACATTGAACAGATTTCGCATCTGTTACTTTTAAATAGAAATCGCGTATTCTTCTTAGACTAGGGTTATGAATAAAAATGTAACGATAAAATTCTTGTGGTTAAGAGTTAAGGTTAGTTTGCCAGTTTCTCACGAACTGATAACGGATTTTTGGCTAAGAAATCAATCGCCAATATATTTTAAAAAGTTGCACTAAATTAGCTGTAACTGAAAAAGTTCGGTGTTGCCTTGGCATAATTTTATGTTGTTTTTGGGTAATGTATCCAGCCAACAATTTCATCACTTCTGCATTTTCTTTGCTGCTGAAAAGACGTCTCTTGATTTGCGTCTCTCCCCGTGTCCATCCCGTTCCATTTTGTGCATTAAATCATTTTGTTAAAAAAAGGAACATTGTCTTGATGTTTTCAGAAGGACATTTATGCTGTAACTCTATAATGCTGAAATATTTGATTATAAGCGTTATTGTTTCAAAATGGAGATAAATAAAATATTTTAATGTCAGCAACGAACTATGGATTATTGTTAACAGTGCAATGTGCACGGCCAACCACCTCAATGACTTTGATCCTTTATCACTATTTTACCAGTGAATTGTTTCATAGTAATACGGAAAATTTATGCATTCTCCAAAGTGCTATTATCATTAAGTCGTTTATACAAAATAGTACAACAAACTCTATAGCACAGTAAAGTTATTGAAATTTGATTTATAGAAATATCTCTCATAGAACGCAATGCTTTAGAATTCTTTTGAGTGTCCCTGTGTATAAACCGATGGTGGTATTTCCTCCATTATATACAACAAACATCCAATAGTGAACCTGAATAACATATTTCAATTTCCTTAATATATGTCTACAGTAAAGGTATGAAAATATGGTTTATAGAAATACCTCTCATAGAACACAATGCTTTGAAAAACTTTCGGGTGTCCCTGTACACAAACCAGTAAAGGTATAAACTCCATTTTCAATAGGGAACGTCCGATAGTGAACTTAAATAACATATATCAGTTTCAAGAATTTCCATAAATATTTACGGGAGTTAGAGCGCAGACAGACAGACAGACGGACAGACAGACAGACAGACAAACCGAAGTCATAAACACTTTTCAACCTCGTTGGAAAGTGTTAAAAATGGCATATTTATTGGAAAAAAATAAAGTTTTCTTTTATATTTTGCAGTATTTTAAATTGAGATATGCCGTGGAGATTTCGTAGTATTTGGTTTTAATGCCCGATAATTCGATTGTGAATATTTTTGAAAGAGTATGATTATTAGGGAGGGCTTGAAGGAGGGGGAAAAGGGAAAAAAAGAAAGAAAGAAAGAGTTACAGCGTTTGAAATTGGTTGGTATATTTAGATTTTAAGGTAAGGTAAATCGATTGCGGATATTTTCGAGTGTAAAATTATTATTATCGACGGAAAGGTGGGGGGGGGGGGGAGGAGAGCGAAGGGGCAAAGATGTAGAAAAGGAACGGGAGTTTCGGAGAAAACAACGGAATACCCAGAACCTTTATTCTTTAATATTTTGCAGAGTTTCAACTTCCAATTTCTGCTAACATATCGTACTAAGGATTTTTAACGTCATATAGCCCGGAATTATGGAAGTTTCGGAGAAAACCATGGATAAGTCGGTTACAAATCTTTTTATAAAAATGTCTATATTCTTTGTATCTCGGCTTCTAATTAACATAATTTGATAAGTAATATATCATTTAAAAAGTTCTTTGAATTAGAATTGATGAGTATATGTTGCAAATCTCTGTCGCCAGAGGGCGCTTTGATATTTTAATAATTCAATATCTAGAATTCTATAAATAGACAATAAGCCTTCTTCACACATCATAAATTTTAAGCCAGCACAACCGGTTTCGAAAGGACGTAGCCTTCCTTCATCATGTGCAAAAAAAAAACACGTTCTACTGCCTTGGAGGCAAAAGCAAGACTGATTCTACACATCATTTGAAATATTACTGACTTTTAAACTGATATAAGCCGTTAAATTCCGTACGGGAGTTTCAGAGAAAACCACAGAAAAGGCAGAACACCTTTATTACAATATCTCCAATTCTAATTATGATGCAGGTTTTCGAATTCCGATACTCCGTTCACATTTCGTATTAAGGATTCTTAACACGCAAGTTTCAAAAAAAAAAAAAAAAAACCCGAAAAAATCAGACACAAATTTTGTTATAACAATGCTGATATTACCTTTGTATCTCAGCTTCTAATTAAAATAATTTCATAGGTAAAATATCATTTTAAGTCTTTTAAACTGAAATTGAGGAGTACATATTGCAAATCTCTGTCGCCAGAGGGCGCTTTGTCATTATAATAATTCAATATCTCCAATTCTGATTATCAGTAAATTACTTATAGGGAGAAGATTGGGAGACCGTAGGCCCCACCGGGTTGCGGATTTGCCACGATCAGAATTTTCAAGGTCCTTTATATGGTGAGCGAACAGGTTATTTCAAATCATGAAATGTAAAGCGGCGCCTTAGTCGCCACAAAGCGAAAATTTGCTACAGTTAAAATTTTCAAATCTATTTGTGGTATGAGCGTGGAAGCTGTTGTAAGTTCTAAAACGGGGATAAGGCGCCGCAGGTGCCACCGAGCTGGACTTTGCTGTAGTCAGAATTTTGAAAGATCGCAACACGTTGAGCCAACAGGCTGTTTCAGATATTGAAACGGGAAGAGGGCGCCGCAGGAGCTTCTGAGTGGTAATTTACTGCGATTAAATTTTTCAATAAAGTTATTTTCACTATATGTCAATGAGCTGTTGAAGGATCTGAAACGGGAAAAAGGCGCCGCAGGCGCCACCAAGCGGGAGTTTCGTAAAGTCGAACTTTTCAAGGATCGCGAACCAGCTGGGAATTTTTAAGTCTAAAATTCGACAGCATGTGTCAAAAATTTCCCATACGCACACAAATGAATAGTAAATAGGCACATGTAAATAGTAGTAAGTCTAAGCACGTCGCGAGGCGCAGACGTCCTTGAATTTCATTTAATTCGATTTTGTAACTAGGACACTTATTAAAACTAGTATGATGTGGCCACCACAAAACTTTCTTCTATATAATTTTACATAAAATTAATGTAACACAAATTATTTATTAAATTATTAAATCATTTTCCATGATAAATGCAGACGATTTTTATCTGACCGAATTATTAGAACTAAGTGCTGAAAGAAAGTCAATTTTTTGCCAATATCAGAAGAAATAAAATTTTTTTTCAAAGTTTTTTCCATTAAAAAATGAAAAAAATCAATAACTTTGTTTTAAATTATCACACATTTATGTTTCAACTTTCAACCATTGGTTTTAAAGATATTTACGAGATCTTTCGAAAGATACCCATCTTAAAAATTTATCCCCCCTTCAGGGAGGGAAGCGATGCTCCCACATACACAAACTTTTTTCTGTAGTCTACTACTACTATTATCAATAATTCATATTAATTTTACAACCACACGTTAAAAATAACTCTTATTATGTATATTTATACGAAATTGTGTTCTATACTACCATGTTAAAAATTTAGAAATAATGGGATCACAGCGCCACCTGTTGAGAAATGGATCCCCAAATCAAATCAACACCAGTTTATATCAAGGTTCAACTAAATACCAAGTTTGGTTAAATTTTATTCCTTTGTTCGGAAGATACAGCGCCCACAAAATTTGTGATACACACACAGAGACAGACTGACAGACATTTTCTAAAAATAGTCAAATCATGTTCAGGACATTCTAAAACGTGGAAATCCATCGAAAACTGGAGTTCAAAAATTTTCACGAATCCAGTACTTTCTCGATATATACATATAGAAGAAAGTAAAAATGTATGCATACATATAAATATAGATATTGTACAAAATATATTTTAAAAAGAACTCGCTATAGCTTTTACAATCTCATACATTAAAAGTATAAACTGTCGATTATACGGAACATATTTTTAGAACTTAGAATGTGTTTAGCATCTTGTATAAAATAAATTTTAAAACCGCTTAGTTCAACAACGTTATACGTCTTTATAAATTATGCTATTAACTTTTTTACTTTCTCTTACCCATAAGGTCGAGAAAGTATTGTTTTAGGGTCAAATTTTCGAACGTGAGTTTTTGTTATATTTACATGTTCTGAGGTCCCTTGAATACGAAAATCATGCTTTTAGCGAATCTGTGTGTCTGTCTGTGTGTCTGCTATCAGCATATCTCAAGAACAAATAGTAGCAGAAATTCCAAACTCGGTATTCTAAATGTGTATCATATAAGGATGCTCCAGTAATGCTCCACGTCTATGGGGGAAATTACAGGTTAGTAGAGTTTAACATCTATAGACTGCACTAAACCAAATGAAATGAATATATATTTTTTGTAATAGAGATAGTCAACTGGGAAATATTTTTTGTGTATGTAGGAGTCTCGTCTCCCCCCTACCCCCCACCCCCGTCCACTGGAGGGGAGTAAATTTTCATGATGGGTATCTTTCAAAAGAGCTCGCCATAACCTTTTAAACGAATGGTTGAACCATCAAACTGCGGTAATTTAAAATAAAGTTATCGACTTTTTTCATTTTTCACAAAAAAAAAAAAAAAAAAAAAAGTAAGTAATATTGAGAATAAATTCAAATATATATATATATATAGTGTTATACTCGTCTCTAATATGGAAATCGTCTGCATTATCATGGAAGATAATTTTTTTAAATAATAATTTTAATAAATTATTTTTCCTGAGTGAATTTGTATAGAAAAATATAGAAGAAAATCATGTAGTGGCTACAACACACTAGTTATTTGTTGTTAGTGGATGTGCTTTAGTAATAACATTTTACCATTTCTAGGAAAGCTGTTCGAGAATTGAAATAAATTCCTCATAGAGATATGGTAAATAATGTATGTTTTAAGCTAAATATTCATCACTTGTTTTTTGTATATTTACACGTTTTGAGGCTTCCTGATTATGTAGTCAAGTTTTTTAACGTTTGATCTTTGTCTGTGTCTCTTAGAGTAACTTTAAAACGAATAATTTTAGGAGACCTAAATATTGTATTTTGAAGTTAATATAAGTTTGTTTCTGGAAAAGTTTGATCAAGATGATAAGTTTCAATGAATGTTGCGTGTGAAAATTGTCTGTATAATTTTAAGTAAACTTGTAATTTTAATAACAGCATTAAATTCTATATGAATGTAGGTGTATTAATGAAACGGGGGGGGGGGGAGTACACAGAACTAATTATCATATAAAACTCTTCCGAAGCCTAATTTGAATTGTTTAACATAGGTTTACATAACAATACTCGTTATCTTACCTCTTAATCTCCAACCTGTATTTATAGTATTAAATTTCAGGGTAAGAGAAAGTCATGTGAGTGACACACCAGATTATTTTGAATTAAAAAATTTAAAGTAAAATAATTAAATTTGTTTAATTGATATGTGATATGTACTGCAAATTTGATAATATTTTGTCACTATTGTGTAAACTTACGATTAAAAAAATAAATTACGGATTAATATTTTTACTGTGTTAAATAAACGATTTACATTTTCCAGGACAACATTTGACATCCTAATGAACAGAATGTGTACATACGCTTCAATTAACACACTTTAAATTATTACTTAAAGAAAAGATAAATTTGCTCATTTTTACTTCCCGAACATACATTATTTAAGAAAATTATTGTAATTATTAAAAAAAAAAAATAAAAAAATAAAAAAATAAAAAAGGAAGTAAGAAAACAAGTATGTATATATATACACACTAAGCAAAAAAAAAAAAAAAAAAAAAAGCGGCACTTGGATATTTTCCATTTTTCTTTCTGTAATCGCTAATTTTATTGTTTCAAAAGTAAATTTTTAAACAGATTTTATTACGTTGTGTTCCGCATACAATTTAGGATTGAGCCAAGTGTTAAAAACAAGAGGCAATTGTTCGGAAAATTGTAATTTTAGAAAGTGTTTCAAAAATGGCAAGAATAAGGCAATTAACGATACCAAAAAAAAAAATATTAATTTTAGAGCGAAAATAAAAAAAATATTTTAATTCGTAGTTTGCCAAAATGATTAAATGTTAACAAAGTATTAGTTATCTGTTTTTTTAGCAAGATATAGTATTTTTTGGCTGTTTAAACTGCACATTTGTCCTTAGGCGGCCCCGTTACTCATCCAGTCGAGATGACCGCAAATTAAAAATCCAGAGTTTAAAAAATCAGTTTGCATTACATTTAGAACATAGCAAGGATTCAGAAAAAGTGTGACTAATCCCCTTTTAGCCTCCGGAACAAAATTTTCACTGGAATATATGTGGTATAACACGTTCTGTTTGCCCCTAAAGTTTCAAGAGGATTCATCCAATGTTTCTATAGATATTCGACAAAAAGTTTAGATTCGAAAGAAAGTATGCTACCCTAATTTTCTAGCGACAACACTGTGGCGCAACCCCATTTACATAAAATTGTCGGGTGGTCATAATAAAGTGACTGCTCAGTATAGTAATTCTTTACGGTTTTTTCTAATAGGTTTAAGAAGAAAGTATTGGATTTGTAAAAAAAAAAAAAAAAATGTTTCAGATTTTGATGGTTTATACGTCTTAAGCGGTAATCGTCCTCAATACTGGGCGCGGGAAACGTATGCACTATACTCTGTATATAAATTTAATAAGACACGGTGATTTTTAAAAGGTGTATTTTTTAAGTTTTACACCGGAAATCTATTGTGAAATATTGTAATAATTTAAGACATTTTATTTATTTTACATTATTACACTTATGAATTATATTTCAAGTTAATGCATTATTTGTTTATTTTATTTTGTTTTATTTTATTCATTTGTTTATTTTTTGTTCGAGTGTATTAAACTAATTTTTGCAACACGAAGAATTTATTTTTGCCTGCATTAATTACAAATCAATTTACAATGTTCTTAAAATATATTGGAAAGCTTTAATAATTAACTAAATTTAAAAATAAAGACAAATAAAACAGCATTAAGATTTTTATTTATACACTAAAGACACTTATTTTTCTTTAATGCACATTAGTTTAGAAAATTAATATACTGAGAAAGAGAACGTGCTTTCTATCGCAAGTCAGATGAACAAAAGAATTCTATAAATAAAAGTTCTAAAGAATTTCTTTTCATTCAAATAGAAGAATGTCTTCCATGTTCTTCAGAAGAATGAAAATCGTGCGGGGCTTTGAGTACACCCTTTTTAATACACAACCACTACCTACGTCCTTGGAATAATTGTTGATAAGCAGAAGGTCAATATATTTATGCAATCCATTTGCATATCAAGTAAATACTAAACACAAAGATTCAATGTCTAATGCCATTAGGTGAAAAAGAAGTTATTTCCTGTGAGATCCATTAATTTGAATACGTAAAAGTTGAACAAATGAAAAGATAACTTCCGGAGAATGGAACCTGAAAGACTTTTCAAGAAGTAAAAAAAAAAAAAAAAGATTGAGTTACAGACTATTGGATCTTTTAACATTCTATTTATATGATTCATTAATAGTTAATTAATTTTTATTACTTGTCAAATATTCAACATTGAGCTTTTTTATTTACACGTTTTGAGTTTACCTGAATCCAAAAGTCGATATGTCTTAACTGGGTTTCAAAATATTAGGTCGTTGCAAAAGTTCGTACGGACGCGGATTATTTTATTGCCTCCAAAGACGAAAGCTTCTATCGCCGTGGTATACATTTGTTACCCGAAAAATGGGCAAAGGTTGTAGAAAGTAATGGAGAGTATTTTGATTAAAAATTGTCATTTGATTTGATGTATTTTTATGAAATGAAGCAATAAAAAACCGCACGAATTTATGCAAACACCTAATTTGAATACAAAGTTTTTCAAACATAAAAATTAAAACAATGCCACAAAATAAACTCCAGACTTATCAATGTTAGAAACAGAACAAATATATTTTTTTTTAATATCAAAATATAGTTAACATACATATATTTTTATATAAAAAAGACTGCATTTTTCTTTTTAGAGGTTGTTGGTTATTGAATACTGTTTTGAGCACGAAACAAAAATATGGACTAGTAGCCAGTGTATGCATCAGATTTTCTAATTTATGTAAAACTTGGTGAAGCATGGAGCGGCCCAAATCCTTTAATGTATTTTGGTTAATTTCTTTTCATGTGGGAGATGATAGAAGCTTTTAATTCTGGAAAATAAATAAATAAATAAATAAATAACATATTGCTTTCCATTTGCATAAATTTCTCTAACCAGTAGGCTACAAACGTTTTTCATCGGGTTTAAATCAGGAGAAACCCTAAGGAGTTTAAATCGGGTTTAAATCAGGAGGAGATGGCCAAGGAATTACATGCATGTCATTATTTAGGAACCATTCCCGAGTTCTATTTGCTGTGTGGATGGAAGCATTGCCCTTTTGGAACATCGAGAATGCCAGTTACCTCAGCAACATGCAAAACATTTTTTTCAAGTAGATCTTGGTAGGTTATTGCATTTATTCTGCCAGAGGGAAACGCAACGCAGACTTTACCACGAAATCCAAATTTCAGCCCAAAACATCAGTGACATTCCACCTTGTTGCCATTTTGAAAATGTTTCAAGATCGTTCAAATGTTTCAGCGAAGATCGTGCCAATTAAAAAAAAAAAAAAACAAGTCAGGACCATCTAAATTGATTTTCTTTTTTCCTAAAATATTCTCTCATATTCTAACATACAGGATATGGGATCTTTCGCCCAATCCAGGCGATTCTGCCAATACTTTTTAGTCATACGTGGTTCGGATTTTCTTTTCTTTTCTTTTCTTTCTTTCTTTCTTTTCTTTCTTCCTTTCTTTCTTCCTTTCTTTCTTTTTTTTTTTTTTTGTACTTCAGCACTTTACAGCTATTGACTATCAGCACAAAGTACTTTTTGATACTGCTATTACTGGATCTCTCTTAAGTTTGCCTAAAGTTGTTTTTACATCGCTCATTCTTTTTATAATGGCTCTTTTTCCCCTTTTCGATAGATTTGACGAACGTCTCGAAGATTTCTTTCTTCCATAATCCTCTTATAATCGAAGAAAATTCAATAATACACCTGGGGATATTTTCTTTTCTCTCTCTCTCTTTTTTTTTTTTTTTTTTTTTTTTTTTGTGATAGCTTTTGCTGAAAGTGCTTGGTCACGAAAAGTCACCATTTTGCATTTCTTAAAAACGCTGAAAGTGCTTTTACGACCTACACTCCCAGAATTCAGTTTGCGGACTCGTTTGAAAGTTTTCAAGCCTGCGGAGCACATTTATATTCAAAAATTAAGCTACTCACTTCGGTTTCTTCTTCTCGAAGTGGTATTCAATATTCCTGATCAGTTTATATGCTTGTTTAGTGATAATTTCGGTCTATGTTCATATCATTTTGCAACACCATTTTTTTTAGAAAATTTATATTTTTATTAAATAAAAAAATTTATATTCACTTTATCGTTATGTATCGAGTGAGATTATTGTGCTTGTGCTCAGAATAATGTTTTCTGATAATTACTTATGAATTTTTGATTTGATATCACAAAATTACTATAGGTGTTCATATCATTTTGTAACCCAGTGTATGTGTCTGTGTATCTGTTAACAGCTTAATTCAAAAATAAATAATAGTAGAAAAGTAAAATTAGATATTCTAAATCTGTATTACATGGGAATGCTACTTGAAATGTTTTATTGAAATATTTCAAATGGTTCATATATAGAGAGACCTACAAAAGTATTTAAATACGTTACGTTTGTAGGCCAAATTTCCTGTCGGTACAGTTTAACATTTTTAGACAGCACAAAAAAAAAAAAAAAAAAATTGTTATACGTTTTTTTATATGCATAAAAGCCTGTTTCACATAGAATATGTGACGAAAATGATTTTTCCTTTGTTTACAGGGACACACAAAAGATTTCTGATACATTTGGAAGTTCTGTATTTGAAAGATAAGAGGAAGTGTGTTTGAGCATTTTCAGAGTATTTTTTGAAACGGTTTTATTTTCCGTACGTCACTGTGTGTGTGTGTGTGTGAGAGAGAGAGAGAGGGAGAGGGGGGGGGGGTTATCGACTTCCGATCCAACTTCTCGTTTGAATATTGTAGTTATATTCATAAAATATTTAAGGTTGTTTTAAAATGTAAATATTTATTTCAATATATTCAAGGATTTTTCACTTAAACTATTTTTTGAAACTTATTCGAGTAACTTTGGGTATCCCTGTATAATGACTATAAATTGTGTACTCAGCGAAAAGTTTTGTAAAATTAACAAATATTTGGTTGCTACAATAAAAATTTCTTTTTTAAATGTGTTCCAATAGAAATTTGTTTAGATTAACAAAATATTTTTTGTTTTAATTCTAACATAAATAACTTGTTTTTTTACAAAAAATATATTTTTTTCTTTACAAAAATATAAGAAGTGTAATAAAGATAAACAAAAATTCTTTAAATATGAGTAAATATGGAGAAATTTTGTAAATTTGTTAACAATATCTTTTGTGTTGTAATAACAAAACTGTTTCTTTACTTCTAATGTAAATTTGGTTTATAACAACAAAATCATTTTAAAAAAAGTTTTATTTATTTATTTATTATTATTTATTTATTTATTTGGGGGGGGGGGGGGTATCACTTAGCATGCTTAAATTTGGCCCAGTATATATATACACACATAACACAATTTGAAATGCTTTTTATGTAATGTTAAAATATAGCCTAAATCTAATCGAATTCTTTCGTGCGGTCCTGTAAACGATAGGTAAATGCTTTCATATCATATTTCGTATAGAACATGTTTTTGTGCCTGTAAGATATATAAATTAATGTGTTACTACATTCTAAATATGCTAAACTGTACCGATGATAAATTTCACCCTTAAGTATAATGTATCTGATTTTTTTTCATGCTCCTGTACAGGATTCAGTGGTTCGATCTTCATAAAACATTTAAAAGAATATCTCCATATAATACAGACTTAGAATACCGAATTTTGACTTCTGGCTGATATATGCTATTGAGTTATGCTGATAATAGTCACACAAAACAAAAAAATACACAGACAAACAATTAAATACTTGATTTTTTAATTTATGGACCCTCGAAACGTATAATTGTAGCGAAGACTCAATTTCGAAAATTTTATCCTAAAAAAATATTTTCTCTATACCATATATTGGTAAGAGAAAATACAAATATAACATTTAGTAAAATATTAATTTCTAGATTTAGTAAAATAACTCTTTTAGAAGGCCCCCCTAACCAATTTTATTTTGTCAAGTAGGCTTTTTTTTTTTTTTAAGTTACAAAAGTTTTTAAAGCAAAGTTAAGAGAATATTTTTACATCTTTGTCTATAAAATCATTTTAGTAAAGAATTACTCTTTTGATTTTATGGTAAACGGTTCGCTATTTCTCAGAGAAACTAAAGCAAAAGCAACAAAACAAGCAAAGCAGGTTTCAAAAAATATAAATTAGAAGATAGATACAAGCTAAATATAGAAGCGCCCTATTCATGTGCCATAAAATGAAAAATATATTTGCAACTTTTTGATGCTACGAATTATTCATGAGATAATAAAATAAATTTTACACACGATCATAAATATGCTAAAGAAATGTTTAATCGCTAAAAGCAGAATAAAACTTAAAGCCCTATTTTTTTTTTTTTTTTTTTTTTTTTTATTATTATTATTATTAAGGGGCAGAGTTGTTTACTACTTTTAATCGCGTAAAAAAATAAAATAAAATAAAATAAATTTAATTTCTTTTTTCTTTGAGATAAAATAATTTGGGCGTGGCACTTACTCTACTTTATCTTAACCTTCTAATTATAGAAACAATTTTATTTGGTATATAATCTATATAATATTTCTCTAACGTGGACCAGTTTCAATTATTTTTTGTCGAAACGATACGATACGTGAGGATAAAAAAAAAAAATATTTATGCATGGACAATATTTAAGCACGCGGACTTAGCTCAATGGACTAACAAGAAAAAATGACATTTGTCTGATGAGATTATTTTACGAAAAAATGTATTTTTAACAGTTGTTTCTTCAGAATCTTTGCAAGCGTCATTTTAAACCTAGCAATATTTTAAAGATATATACAGAATATGAACTTTTGTGTCATAAATTGACTAAAAAACACAATCATAAAAAATATAATTAAAATAGGAATTAGTTTATTTTATTTCATTTATTTTTTTATTTATATATATAAAATAATAATAATAATAATAATAATAATAATAATAAAAAGTCATCGCCAACACGACGACAAAAATTTAAAAGGCGTCGTGGGAGTCCTGTATTAAAACTGTACTGCCTATGAAAGTATGGAAATTGGGTCGTGAACCATGAATTTTATTTGGAAACCTTTCTTTGAATGATTTTGGTTTCACTGTTGTACAATATTAATTTGGTTTTAATAATAATTTGTCTTCTGGTAAATTAAAATTTTAATTAGTTGGTGAAATTGGTATAACATTTATGAGTTTCAAATTTTAAAGGTAAATAAGAAAAGAAATAAAGTGCGAATATTTCGCAGGGGTTTGCTAGTATATATATATATTTGGCTCAGGGGCCTATCGCACCTTTTAACTCATCGTTTGAATACTGTGCCTATATTCACAGAACATTTTTGGTTATTATTAAACGAGAAAAATATTTCAAATTGTTCATAAATTTTTTATCCGTGGAACTTTTGAAACTTACCGACCGTAAGCAAATTTTTCAGGTGGTATTCGCATGTCATTTTCTAATTACCAAATTTAAACATTCTTCATTAAATTGTTTTCAAGTTATGGTAAATATATATACACAGACCAACCACCAAAAACGTGATATCCGTAATTTGAGGACCTCATAACACATAACTATAACAAAACTGTTACGTCGGAAAATGGGACAACCAAACAACATTTTATCTACTACATGAATAAGAAAAAGGAATTATAAGTTCTAAGGATTTCCTCATGATATGGCATAATTTGTAAAGCACCTTAACAATTTTCATTCAATATAAAAGAATGTACATGCTAAATTTTGGGTAGCCATTGTCGAAATTCAATGTCAAAAAATCTGGAGTGACTTCACTCGACTTTCCGAACATTAAATAATTAACGGTTGTATAAATAATTAAAGTAAGAGAAATGGTTAAATAAACAAAAGTGAAAATTATAATAGGATATTTAAGTATTTTTCTCCATATAGTATATTGTTTAATTTTACGCTATTGTAATCCAAATAAATTGAGCCCATATAGATCATAATGATAAAGGGTTTTTCTTTGTGTGTCCGTAAAAAAAACAGTAAAGGCTAGATCCACTATTTATGCAATTCGTGCAACGGTAACTTATAACGTGTGTAAAAATTTTCAGCTCAGTTGAACAAGGCATGTAGACGCTATCACACTTTAAAAAATTTGGACCCATAGGCAATAATGATAACGAATTATTCTTTGTGTCCCTGGAAAAAAACATATATAAGTACTAGATTCACCAAAATTTATACAGCTCGTGCGACTGTGACCTATAATCTATATGTGTAAATTTTCAGTTCAATCGAATAAGGCGTTTAGAGCTATCGCACTTTGAAGTTTTCGGCCTATAATGATAAAGAATTTTTCTTTATGTCCCTGTAATATAACTGTATATGCTAGATTAAACGAAATCAGTAGGAATTGTGCTATGGTGACCTATTATACATGACAACGTTCAGTTCATTTGAACAAAGCATTTAGGCGCTATCGTGTTCATTCACACACATATACATACATACATATATATCACTGTAAAAATAGCAAAAACGAATTTGGGGGACGTCAAAATGTGTAGAAACACCAAAATTTCAAAGTCGGATTTTTGACATGATTACAATATTTTCCTTTGACATGTTCGGAAAGTATAAATTGAATTTCAAAACAATATTTTGTCTGCCATATGACTAAAAGAAAATAATTATCATAAGCAATTATTCTGGACTTGGTATAATTTGCTAAAACGCTGTTATCAATTACATCCAATACAAAAGAATGTATTCAATTTATTTGGGTAGCCCTGTATAGTGTCTGTAAATTATATACACGAAATATAGTACTATAATATTAGTATTATATACGCAAAATATATATGCAAAATATAATATATCAAATTTAGCACAGTAAGAAGAACACATAACACTATCTATAATGCGCGTCGAGGAACTTTAAAATATAGTTCCTAATAAGTCCGAATTCTTTTGTGTGGTCCTACAAAGGAATGATGAATATTTTTCATTGCATATTACATATGAAGAATGCTTATTGAGTTATAAGTAATGCACTGTTCGTTCTCCGATTCGAGATGTAAATAAATAAGGAAAATTCTATTCGGATAATAGAATCAGCCTATTGTTTTGCTTACGACTCTAATCAGAGAAAAAATAGCATATTTATTTTGTTTTGTTTTTATGTTAAATTTTAAAATGTACTAACAAGAATTTTAGCCCATAGACGCAATGTATTTGAATATATTTTAATGCCCTTGTGAACTAACTATTTTGTTTCTAAATTGCGACCACTTGAAATCACGGGTCAGCTGAAAATTTGCCATCGCGGTAACTTTCAAAATCAATTCGAGCTAGAGTTGGACAGTGGAGTTATTTCATAAATATCTAGAATGAATTCTTTAGCCAAGTCGATCCGTCATTTTTTTTCGAAGTGGAATTATTCCCCTTACAAATTTCAAATTCCCATTAAAACCGTATTTAAGAAAAGATTTACTTAAAATTTGATATACATGTAGTCTATATCACGGGCTTAACCAAATTTATGAAGGAATTTGATTTGCCATCTTTTTGCAAAATGGCACCCACTTGAAATCACGATCTCACTTGAAATTACGCGAACACTTAAAACTTTGCCATCACTATAACTTTCAAATTACTGAATTAATTCGTACTAAAGTCTGATAATGGATTTACTTTACAAATAGCTTGAGTAAATTCGTTAGCCAACTAATTCCACCATTTTATTTTGACGTGGTGGGTACTTGAAAGTTTAAAACTTAAAAAATGTATATTTATAAAACGGGTTGTTTGAAGCCGATTTGCATGAATTCAATACGTACGTAATCACACATTATTAATTTGTTTTTCCTAAAAAAAAAAAAAAAAAAAAAAGCAAATATTCTAAATAAATAAATTGATAAATGAAATTATTTAATCTGAAAAACTATTTTACACATAACGATATGACTATTTTAACTCATGAATAATAATTTAATACGCAATAAATGTACTTTTTCTAAATTTTTATATCTCCTCTTTCTATTTATTTTTCACGGCAACGGCAACTGAATCTCTGATCTTTTCCCATTATTCTCTTTATATAATGTAAATTATTAGGGTTTTTGTAAAATATATATTGTAATTTTATATTTTCTTTTCTTTTTATGTAAATGCAGATGACTACAATCCAGCTTTTTTTCCTTCTGCTTGGAAATATAAATTTAGTGCCATGTTGTCGTTCTCTCTCTTATACTTTGTCCTTCACTCTACGCTGAACGTATGGGAAATTTATTAACTTTAAAAAAAGGTCTATGGTCACGCTAGTATTATTATTAGTAGTAGTACTACACGACTATTTCTTTCAATCTGCGATTTTGTGCTGTCACCATTTGTTGTGCTCCACCTTAAGTAAGCCAAGATACCTGCCAATATCCAATTTTAGCATTTAATTTCTTAAACTATCTAAAATATTATGTCAAACTTCTAACAAATTTACATTTTTCAAAATCTACTGATAAGTGAGAAATTTATTCTTGATTGTATGTCAAAACGGATTAACAATTTCGGTATCCGAGACCATCGTCATTCATAAATTGGTTGACTTCTGAATATTTAACAGCAATATATTCTGAATAAGTATTGATGTTGGCTTCTATGGATATTTGTTGGCTATAGCTTCTCGATATAACCAACAAATATTCGAAATTTGAAATTTGCCGCCGAGGTAGCTCGGCCGTTTCTTGCTAAGATTTTTACTTACGCAATTGCGATACCCATTTAAATTCGTCGCTAAAATGACAACAAAAATATTAAATCCGCCAAGGGGTTTATGTGCTGTACCAAAGTAATTAAAAAAAATAAATATAGTAACCGATGGTAAGGAACGAAATACAGTTACTGCATGCCTTTATATTGGAGAATTGATTAAAATAAATCCTCTCGTACTAAATTAAATTCTGTTACAAAGAATATAATCAGAATTTTTTTATATTATATGTTATTAATATATTAAATAAAGTTACCTGCATTAAAATACTGAATAATATCTCATCTATGAGTCTAAAACTTCTTTTTTTTTGGTTAAAAAAAAAAAAAAAAGTTTTTATTTTACAGTTCTCGTTAAAAATTAACAATATTCTCTACACCACAGCCAGTGTAACTCCGTCACAAACTCGATCTGCCATCTTGCTTTAATATGGTGGCCACTTGATAAGGAAAAAGAAATTAACCTACTCTTTTAACTTAGCCAAATGGTCTTGTTTCTATATTATTTTGCCCCTTTCTATTTTCCGAACATACTGTATAAAGAAAGTATTGTACTCATGACAAAAATTCGACATTGAGATTTTGATATATCTATAAGTTTTGAGGTTCCCTGAGTTCATTTTCGCTATATTTACGGTGATGTGTGCATGTACGTATGCGAAGTGTGTATGTGTGGCAGTGAACATGATAGCGTCTATACGATTTGTTTGAATGAGCTGAAAGTTGGTACATATGTTGTGGGTTACCATAGCACGAACCCGATTAATTTTGGTGAATCTAGCACATATATTTTTTAACAGGGACACGAAGAAAAACTCTTTATCATTATGACCTACGGGCTCCAATTATTTAAAGTGCGATAGTGTTTAAACGCCTTATTCAAACAAACTGGAAATTTATACACACATTGTAGGTCATCGTCACAGGAAATGTAAAAATTTTTCTGAATCTAGTACTTATAGTTTTTTTTTTTTTTTTTTTTTTTTTACAGGGACACAACAAAAAGTCTTTATTATTATGGTCTATGGGTTTAAATTATTTAATATGTGATAGTGCCTAAGCGCGTTATTAAAATAAACTGAAAATTTATACACATATTACAAGCCATTGTCACACAAAATGTATAAATTTTGGTGAATCTAGCACTTATAATTTTCTTACAGGGACACAACAAAAAATTCTTTATGATTATGACCTGTAGACTGAAATTATTTAAAATGAGATATCATTTAAATAGCTTACCCGACTGAGCTGAAAACGTATATACGTAATATAGGTCACCATTGCACGAACATTACAAATTTTGGTAACCCTAGCACTTATAGATTTTTACAGGGCACTTATAGATTTTTACAATTTGTAAATTCTTTATCATTATGGTCTATGGGCTCAAATTGTTTAAAGTGCGATAGCGTCTAAACGCTTTTTCAAATAAACTGAAAATTTATATAAATTTACGGGTCACAGTCACACGAACTGTATTAATTTTGGAGAATTTAGAACTTATAGCTTTTTTTACAGGGACATAACAAAAAATTCATTATCAATTAGGCGTGTGGACTGAAATTATTTAAAGTATAATAGCATCTAAATTCCCTATTCGGTTGAGCTGAAAGTTCATATACATGTTATAGGTCACTGTTGCATGAACTGTATGGTTTTTGGTGGATCTAGCACAAAAAATTCTTTATCATTATGACATATAGGCTCAAATTATTTGAAGTATAACAGAGTTAAATTAAACGATATACTATGTAGAGAAAAATACTGAAACGTCCCATTATAATTTTCTTTTTCGTTTATTTAAATATATAACGACTTTATTTTACTTTATTTTATCTATACAAACGTTAATTACTTAATGTTCGAAAAGTCGAGAGGAGTCATTCTAGATTTTTATATTTCTGTTCGTGGTTGTGTGCATTCTTTTTACGGCACTGTTTCATTATTTCTACTCGATATAATTGCATGTTTTTTTCAATTTATGGTGTTTATTTAATTTTTTTTTTTTATTCTTCAAATTACATGCTTTCTTTCACTTGACCACGAAACTTATTGACTTTTAAAAAAACCGACATTTAATAAACACTTTTAAAAACAAAAAATGTATCTATTAATCTTAGCCACTCTTGAATATAAATTATACTTACCCTTAAGACAACTTCATGTTTTATTTTATTTTATTTTTTGTTTCTTTCTTTTTAGTTAATTAGACAGTAAAGCCAGTGAGAGGTGCTTATTACAAACTTTTTTCCATATAACTTATTTTGAAAATATAATGTCATAAAAAAATAATATCACCGTATATTCTTTTTAAAAAAGATAAAGTGTTCAGAATTTTTATGAATATATTTTTCTTAAAAAATGATTTTAAATGTCAAGTGTTTTCAACGATTATATATATACATATTTTTCTTTCTTTTTTTCTGTAAAATATATTTCGAGTAGAAATATTTGAATAATCTTTTATTTATTTATTTTTATACGCGGTATATTTCAAAAAAGTTACCTCATACTTTGGAACATAAAATTTTACATTTATATTTTTCTCAATTTATTTATATTTAGTGAAAATATAATTAAGCATTTTACAGGGAGTCCGGTAAAGTTCTGTCTCCTCATCTTTATTTATCTTACTTTAGAACAAAGATAGCTATTGCCTTAAACGTGGTATCTAAATACAATAAAATAGTCATATATTTTCAGTTGATACAGGTTATAGCGGTACCTGGTGGTAAACAACGAAATCAGTGTTCCAGGAAAGGAAGTGGTAATAGATATGTCAAAAATTTCAGTTACAAATTTAGTCAGTACTCTATTTAGTATGAAAAAAGATATACCTTGCGGACAATAATTCTAAAAAGAGAAGGAGTACAATGCTTTTTTTAATATTTTTTTTGGGGGGAAGGGGTGTCGTAATTTCTTAAATTAGTAATGTTAAAAAATGTTAGTCATAAGTAGAAAAAAAGAAGGTATTAAAGCATTTTCTTTTTTTTTGTCTGCGTTTTTTAACCTAGGGGTTTGAGAAACAGAAATCAATATATAGCATATTTTACACGTTTCAATCTTATAAATTTTGTAAGTAAGATGTCTAAATACATAATAGTGGACACTCTTGAGCTTTGTATTTCACTTTTCATTTTCATTTCTCTTACCGTTTTAAAGATAGAAACAATAAATCTAATGTTAATCGTCAGATGGTGCTGTAAATATCTCACTTTGTAACGCATAGACATTTTACTGTATCTAGACACTACATTTATGACAACTATTTATAGTTAAGGTGGTGTGGCAGGACTTTAGCGAATACATACAAATGCAGAAATTACGAAATATGAAATGCTATTTTCTTCATTCTATGGTATTTATATTGTGATGAATTGTAGATGCAGAACATAAAGTGATCTTTTTTCGAGAAAATTATTTATTCTCATTTACAAACACAAACACCATGCACACGCATAAACATAAAAGAAACGTAAAGAAATTAAACGTAATTTTTAAATGGATATCAATTTTCGGTCCAGAGACAAATACCTTTTAAAGCGAGCATCTCGAGCCCGCCGTCCAGCATCAGCGCAGACGCATCACTCACTCTCTAAAACAAAAGTCTCTCTTAAGAGGGGACAATACCTAATCCCGCGGACAGCCGTTGCCAATGTTATTCTATGGGAAAATTTGTTGCGACAATTACACATTACCTAATGTATATTTTTAAATTCTGTTTTCGCAGTCAGAAAATTCATAACCGTTAAATGAGTACTTCTTTTTGAAAAATTCGTTTTTTTTAAATTTTTATATTTTAATTTTGAGTTCAAAAATGCGATTTTTCACAAAATGCATTTTTCTCATTTTCTAGTCGCAAAATGAAATACTAAAATTTTAAAAAATCAATTTTTGGAAAACAAGTACTTATTTAACGCTTATGAATTTTCTAAATGTGAAAACAGAATTGAAAAAATATTCATTAGATAATGAGTAATTATGTAATCAAATTTTCCCATAGAATAACATGGGCCAAGGCTGCCGGCGAGATTAGGTATTCTCCGCTCTTAAGAACGAGAGTTCCTTTTCTTAGGGCAGGGACAATAACGTCTTCTCTAATCAGTCTGAAAGTTATTATTAAAGTCTGAGGCCATTACAATATTATCAGCTTTGATTTTCGTTTGATATCCTTATTAGTGCTAGAGGCCTATTTCAGTCGGTACAGTTGTCGAATTTTTATACGTCACTCTTAATAGTGCTAAGGGCCTATTTCAGTCGGTTTATTGAATGGGGATTTATTGAATGAAGTCCCCCCAAGGCACAACTTTGACATGAGTCCCCCCCAAGGTACCCCTATTTCAGTCGGTACAGCGTTGTCGAATTTTTATACGTCACTCTTAATAGTGCTAAGGGCCTATTTCAGTCGGTTTATTGAATGGGGATTTATTGAATGAAGTCCCCCCAAGGCACAACTTTGACATGAGTCCCCCCCCAGGCCCAACTTTGACATGAGTCCCCCCCAAGGTACCCCTATTTCAGTCGGTACAGCGTTGTCGAATTTTTATACGTCACTCTTAATAGTGCTAAGGGCCTATTTCAGTCGATTTATTGAATGGGGATTTATTGAATGAAGTCCCCCCAAGGCCCAACTTTGACATGAGCCCCCCCCCCAAGGTACCCCTATTTCAGTCGGTACAGCGTTGTCGAATTTTTATACGTCACTCTTAATAGTGCTAAGGGCCTATTTCAGTCGGTTTATTGAATGGGGATTTATTAAATGAAGTCCCCCCAAGGCCCAACTTTGACATGAGTCCCCCCCCAGGCCCAACTTTGGCATGAGTCCCCCCCAGGCCCAACTTTGACATGAGTCCCCCCAAGGCCCAACTTTGACATGAGTCCCCCCAAGGTACAACTTTGACATGATTCCCCCCCCCCCCCCCAAGGCACACCTCCCCCTCATTGGGAAAAAGAGAAAAAACGTTGTTTTGCGGCTATAAGACAGTTTGGACTTCCAACGTTATTTGTTAAAGTATCTGCAGCTGAAACACATTGGTTTGATTTAATGAAAACTTTATCATGGAATTTAGATCGTCACGAATTAACTAAAGAAGAATTTGTCGATATTAACAAGTTTAGCAGTAGGCCTCTGGCACTAAATTAAAATCTGTCAATGTCAGATTTTCATGTTTTAAATAATGAAATAATGTCGTGTCTGTATATTTTTTTTTAATTTAGGCTGTGGAAATGTGCAAATGATTTGTTTAAAGTTAATGAAAATTATATGTAGTAGTAAAAATAAATGAAAATATTGTTGCGTACTTGGGGGTTCGTGAGTTGTCCGGGAATGAAAGGCCAAACTTACAAAAATTCAGTAATTTATTCACAGAAAGTTCCAGAAAAATACAGGTTAATAAACCAATTATCAGCTTCAATTCAAGCAGTAACCACAGCTTAAACAACAGCTGTCAATAGCAAATCCATAGTACAAACTGTATAGCAATAACACTTGAAGCAAGTCTCTCTCAAAGAGGCTCAAGAGCAATGCAAGCACTAGCGAAGCTGGCTGAGATCTGAACTGAACTGACTGCCTTGGCGAGGAAGCGCTCCTTATATGCTGTTCCATGGAACCCAGATTTTTCGAGAAAACTCTAGAAAGTGGTCAACCAATCAACTTACAGCTTCCATATTTGGTATATCCCATATAAGGATTTTCTCGCCAAGGTCGCCAAAAAATCGCCAAGGTGGGAAAAAGTCGCCAAATTTGGCGCGAAATCCATTACCTGCATTACGTGGGCTTTTTAATGCGTTTTTAAGGGAAAATAAGGCTATTTCAACGCTAAAACGACTAGAAATGCACAAAATTAGCACTTTATCAACTTACTAAGCCTCTTTGAAAGAATTTATACAAAAATAAACACAATTATTTACAATTTCGTAACACTGCCCCCCTCCCAAGGACTGCACGTCCCGGGCAGTGCAACCCTTGGTCAAGAGGCGAAACTAAACAAATTTATACAATCTAAAAGAAAAAACTAAGTTGCATATAACGATAAAATAGAAATACAAATCAAGTGAGAAATATTTACAAAATTCACAAATAAGTTCAAATAGTTATATACAAATATTTACATTACGCATGCGCAAATTTTACCAGTATTTACATTTTTTAATTTTTAATATTACCGTTACTTGAGGTACTTGGCTAGCCTATTATAGTGCACCACCTTCGGTTTTGATGAAGGTGTTTTAGTGATCCGCACCACTACATCATTCAGCCTTTTTAAGACTGTGTATGGTCCGTCCCAGTTGCACTGTAACTTGGGAGAGAGTCCTTTGCGTCAAACAGGATTCCACAACCAGACCTTCTCTCCTTCCTGAAACTCATGTTGCGTAGCCTTTAGATCGTACCTTGTCTTCATTTTCTCCGATGCAATGTGAATTCGTTCCCGAGAAAAGTTGTGAACGTCCTCAAATCGTGCCTGGAGATCTTGGATGTACTCCTCGGGCGATGAAGGCGCATCGGGTGGACAACCAAACAGGAGATCACAAGGGAGACGAAGTTCACGTCCAAACAGCATCTGGGCTGGAGTATAGCCGGTGGTTTCATGGACAGCACTTCGATAAGCCAGCAGGAACAATGGCAACTTCAGGTCCCAATCTTGCTGGTTCCTTGATACTAGAAGGGAGAGGTTATTCAGGATGGTACGATTGAACCTCTCGACCATGCCGTCCGACTGGGGATGTAAGGGTGTTGTCCGGGTTTTGTCTATGCCGAGTAGTTCACACAGTCCTTTGAAAACATCAGAGGTAAAGTTCCTACCTTGGTCGGTATGAAGTTGTAGGGGCGTGCCGTACCTTGACACCCATTGCTGCACTAGGACTTCTGCGACTGTGCATGCCTCTTGATTGGGAATGGGATATGCCTCAGGCCACTTGGTGAAATAGTCCATCACGACGAGGATGTATTTATTTCCACTGGAGGTCCGTGGCAAAGGACCCAAGATGTCGATTGGAATCCGTTCAAATGGTGCTCCCACGTTATACCGTTGCAGTCTTCCTCGACTTCGTTTCTGCGGGCCTTTACGTGCCGCACAAGCATCACAGGATTTACACCATTTCTCCACATCCTCCTTTGCCTTGCACCAGTAGAAGCGTTCCCGAACTTTCTGCAGAGTCTTCATTACCCCAAAATGGCCTCCGGTAGAGCTACTATGCAGTTGTTCTAAAACAGCTGGAATTTTTGATCTTGGTAATAAAACCTGCCATCTGAAGCTTTTCCCATCATCAGATTCCCACTTTCTGTATAATACGCCGTTTCTGATATGAAGAGAGTCCCAAAGTGCCCAATAACTTTTCGTAATGGGACTAAATCTGGAATTGTCCTGCCAGATAGGTCTGTTGCTGGTCGTCTCCTTCAGCTGTAATATTGGCTTTATGTCAGGATCTTCCAACTGGGATTTTCTAAGTTCTTCGTCACTCCATGGATCGGGATCTTGATCTGATGGTGTCGAGACAGTAACTTGGCAGGCAACCGGATTTATCGGCAGGTATTTCTGTTCGGCTCTAGAGCAATACTTGCAGCTTTCCGAGCAGGGCTTCCGTGACAAGGCATCTGCATTACCACGTAGAGTCCCTTTACGATGACGTATCTCGAAGTCATATTCCTGCAGGCGTTGTATCCACCTGGCAATCTGTCCTTCCGGGTTCTTGAACTGGAGCAACCACGTTAAAGATGCATGGTCAGTCCGGAGCAGGAATCTTCTGCCATAGAGGTAATGATGGAAATGTTCTATGGCTTTTACGATGGCGAATAGCTCTTTCCTGGTGGTACAGTAATTTCGCTCCGGTTTAGACAGGCATTTACTCCAATAGGCAATGACATGTTCTTGACCATCAATTTCCTGCGACAGAACAGCACCGACACTCTCATGGCTGGCATCTGTATCAAGTATGAACTGTCTGTCGGGCTGTGGATATGTCAAGATAGGCGATGATGTTAAGGCCTCTTTAAGTCGCTTGAACGCTTTTTCACATTCATCTGTCCACAGAAACTTCTGTTTGGCTTCCGTCAGCTTGTGCAGTGGTCTGGCAATATTTGAGAAACCCTTGACAAACTTCCTGTAGTAAGTGCATAACCCCAGGAAACTTCGTAGTTGGTGTACATTTTCAGGGCGACTCCAGTTCTCGACTGCAGAGATCTTCTCAGGATCAGTTCTCACACCTTCGGCAGAGATGATATGGCCGAGGTAGCTCACTTCACGACGGAACAAGTTACACTTGCCTGGATTCAATTTGAGGTTAGCCATTCTGAGTTTCTCCAGCACCTTTCGGATATTTGGAAGATGGTCTTCAAAGGTGCGCCCCACAATGATAATATCATCCAAATACACCAGACAGGCTTCATAGGAAAGTCCTTTCAGCACTGTCTCCATCAGGCGTTCGAAGGTGGCAGGTGCATTACATTATCCGAATGGCATAACTTTAAATTGCCACAGTCCTTGTCCCGTGGTGAATGCAGTCTTCTCACGATCATCAGGAGGTATGTCTACTTGCCAGTAACCGCTCTTCAGATCCAAAGTCGAGAACCATTTATTGCCAGCAAGTGTGTCTAATGTGTCGTCAATTCTGGGAAGAGGGTAACTGTCTTTCTTCGTGATGTCATTCAAACGACGATAATCCACACAAAATCTTGTTGAACCATCCTTTTTCCGCACCAGTACTATGGGAGAGGCCCAAGGACTCGTTGATGGCTCGATGACATCATTGTGCTGCATTTCACTTAGAAGTTCAGTGACCTCTTCCTGTTTAGCAAAGGGAAGTCTTCTTGGATGTTGTTTGATTGGAGGATGATTTCCTGTATCAATTTTGTGCTGGGTGATGTTCGTTCTCCCGACGTCTTCAGGTGTTCGAGAAAAAAGGTCTTTAAATTCTTGGAGTAGCTTCTCCGCAGCACATCTCTGTTCCTTTCCTAACTCTGCATTCTTGAGTAATTCCGTTATTAATTGTTCAGAAGACTTGGATTCAGTTGATTGCGTGGGGCGGTTGATGCATGTTACAGGAGTGCAGGCTGCTAACACCTCATCCTTCTTCACTGTTCGGACCTTATCGCTGATGTTTGCGACTCTCACAGGAATAGTACTCTTTGAGAGATCAACTAGAGATGAAGCTACCAGAACTCCTCTTGGGCTATTGTCTGTATTCGGGTATTCAATCAGTCCATAGCGGAAGTATTGCTTTGTAGGTGGTGTTCCTGAAACTATTGTCTCTGTGTGTGGAGGGATGGAAATTTCAGACTTGGCTGTTATCTGGCAAATTGTCTGAATATCTTGATTTTCAGTGTTGAACACAGCGATGTCTTCCGAACTCGAATGCAGTTCATTATTCTAGAAGTCCAATTGAAAGTTAAATTTTCTCAGGAAATCAATTCCAATGATTAAAGGATCTCTTATATCAGCCACATATGCCATATGATGGTAACTGGCATTCCCAAAAGTGATGGCCAAGTTCATTTTTCCATATATTTTAATTTCGTCTCCGGTCACAGTCTGGAGTTTAACGCAGGGCGGCGTCCAGATGATCTTCTCTTTTAGTTCTTGAGCCAAATCCGTTCTAATGATGGTCACGTTGGCTCCCGTGTCCAGAATCATCCGGCAGGTGGCGTTGTTGACTCTGCCATAGACGTGAAGTCCATTATCGCCGCCACTCATCGATGAAACATGAAATACTGTAAATTGGGGCTCTTTAATTTTAGGCAACCTCCGCCCCGCGAGATGGCCTCCTCTTAGTTTCCCTGTAGTGATGGTGAAGACGGGTGATTTCCTATAGTTGGTCGTACAGGGCAGTTCCTCTTCACGTGACCATCCCCTCCACAGCCCCAGCACTTTATCTTCCGGTCCTTTATTTCCTTGTTATTCTCCAGGCTGCGCAATCTCTTTAAGATCTCTTCGATACTTCTCTTCATTTCATTTTCACCAGCAGGCGTATCGTTTAAAGACACTGCTCTTATGGTATGGCGGTCTTTCCGGGAGGCTTGTTGGGCTGCCTCTATCCTAAGTGCATAGCCTAAAGCTGATTCTACGTCTCTGATGTTGGAGAGTCTCAGCGCTTTTTGAATTTCTGGATCCCGAACTGCATCGATAAAGTACTGAAGAGCTAAATCGTTTCGAGTGTCAGCTTGGCAGTCTGAGAATGCTAGGTGTGATAATCTCTGAATGTCCGCTGCCAGCTCTTGCAAACTTTCGCCCGTTTTCTGGTAACGGGACTTTAGCTGAAGGCGACTATAGTCCTTAGAACACTTCTCTCCAAACCGTAGCTCCAGTGCTCTAGTCAAGGCCTCAAAGTCGTTCCTTTCTTCTTTAGAAACATTTCTCAGTATCTCGGCTGCATCTCCCCGTAACGCTGCTGCTAAGTGGACCGACTTGGCGGTAGAGTCCCAGCCGTTAGCTTCAGGTACGATGGAAAACTGCGTCTTATATACATGCCAGGAGGAACTGCCGTCGTAGGTAGATAGCTTAATAAATTCGTGATTCTGGCTTCTTCTCTCTTTCTTTTCAGTTTCCTGGGGCATGGATTCTAACTTTTCTACGAGATTCCGAATCTTGCTCTGCAGTTCATTCCCTATTACTTCTCCGTTCCACTCTTCTTTCATTTTTCTCTCAAGATCTTTCTCCATTTTCTTAAACTTGCTTTCTATCTCTGAAACCTTTCCTTTCAGCTCTTGATCAAAGTTTTCTTTAAATTTCTCCTCAAAATTCTCTTCTATCTTCATAAATCTCTCTTCAAAATTTTTTTCCACTTTCAAAACTTTCTCTTAAAAATTTTCTTCTATCTTTATAACTTTCTCTTCAAAACTTTCTTCTATCTTTATAACTTTCTCTTCTATTTCATCCATTCTATTTTCCATCACCGTTAATTTACCCTCTATTGATTCTTTCGCCGTTGAAAGCTCTCTCTTCATCTCATCTTGATTAGATTTAATTTCTTCGGTCAAACTGGCTTCCATCTTTTCCTGAACTGCTTTCATTTCCTCTTGTGCTACCTTCATTTCTTTCATCTCTTGACTCAGGCTATCTTTCATCTCTCTCTGTCCTTCTTTCATTTCTCTTTGCCCTTCTTTCATTTCATTCATCTGGGTAGCTAAGCTTTCTAGAAGTTTCTTCATCTGTTCCTCCATAGCTCTAGTTATAACCATTCACATACAATCCCGCTTCTGACACCAGAAATGTTGCGTACTTGGGGGTTCGTGAGTTGTCCGGGAATGAAAGGCCAAACTTACAAAAATTCAGTAATTTATTCACAGAAAGTTCCAGAAAAATACAGGTCAATAAACTAATTATCAGCTTCAATTCAAGCAGTAACCACAGCTTAAACAACAGCTGTCAATAGCAAATCCACAGTACAAACTGTATAGCAATAACACTTGAAGCAAGTCTCTCTCAAAGAGGCTCAAGAGCAATGCAAGCACTAGCGAAGCTGGCTGAGATCTGAACTGAACTGACTGCCTTGGCGAGGAAGCGCTTCTTATATGCTGTTCCATGGAACCCAGATTTTTCGAGAAAACTCTAGAAAGTGGTCAACCAATCAACTTACAGCTTCCATATTTGGTATATCCCATATAAGGATTTTCTCGCCAAGGTCGCCAAAAAATCGCCAAGGTGGGAAAAAGTCGTTAAATTTGGCGCCAAATCCATTACCTGCATTACTGGGGCTTTTTAATGCGTTTTTAAGGGAAAATAAGGCTAATTCAACGCTAAAACGACTAGAAATGCACAAAATTAGCACTTTATCAACTTACTAAGCCTCTTTGAAAGAATTTATACAAAAATAAACAGAATTATTTACAATTTCGTAACAATATTTTATGTATTTAAAAGCAAATTAAAATGTTCCTAGTGCTTTGAAAATAAATTTTTCAGAGTTAAATTATGCACAATAAAAACATGCACTAAACTATCTTGTTTTTACATGTATAGGATAAATTTGTTAATTAAGGCCACATTCTTAGTAAGTCAATACTTTGTAATTCGTAAGGTACACAGGTTTCATTCTAAATTGTAACAAGTATTTAAAAATTTTCGCCAATTAATCGCCAAAAATTTCAGTGTAAATTTGTTGCGAAATGTTGGACAAAACAGGAAAAGCAATTAGACATCATTTGTCATCGTTTGTCAGGCGAGTAAAGATTTAATTTTAAATTTTAATCCTTAAGTTTTATTTAATTCTGATTTAATTTAATTATATGTTATGTTTAAAATACATCTTAAAGAACATAAAGAACCAGATTTAAATAATAATTTTGCGAAATATTATAGGTTGTATTTAGTAAAATATATATTTTCTATGTTTATCGAAAAATGTTTGGGCCTTTATCGTTAAACAGCATCGTTTTCTTATAAAGTGATTATTAAATGTCAAGTCTTTTAACTTTTATCTTTTTTCTTTTATGTTTCCATAAATGACCGAGCATTTTTGATTTTAGACTTAACGTATATATATCGCAAAAAAAACACTTGATGAACTTCAGGAGTGTGAAGAACACATCATACCTCATATATTTCAGTGAAAGTTTTGTCTCAAAAACAAAAAGGGGTCCAGTAAAAATTTAAACAAAAATAAAAATGTTTGGGATCTCTTTGCAAAAAGTACAATCATGTGATGTAGAAATCACATATATTTTTAAAAGTTTCTATTTAATTTTAATTCAAATCTATTTTAACGCTTTATATTGTAAATTACTCATGTATTCAATATAAATCTTTAATAACCGTTGAATCGTTTCTCCATACTGTTCATACTAAACTTGTTTAATAATGTTTACTTTAAGTATACACACTTTTATAACTACAATTTTGTCATATATGTTTATAAATAAACCTAACGATCAAATTATACCACTTTTATTTTAACGTGAAATACTTAAACCAAGCTTAAGTTCTATTTGAGCTTTAAATATTATGGCTTAAAGTAAAACAGTACGCAAATTTATTTAAATTGCACTAGCAGGCTTCGCCCGCTTCGCTAGACCCCATTTTTAAATAAATCACTATAATTACTGAACTCTCAAAATTGCATTAATTTTTATCACGTGAAAAAAAAAAGCGAAACAAAATCTGATTAGGAAAAATTTCGATATGTAAGTATCGAAAACCTCTATGTAACAATTTTGAATGATCTAACTCTATTTTATTTTTTTTGCCCCTCCGCCCCCCTCCCGTCCCTCCTAATAACGTTACACTTTCGAAAATATCCCATTCGACTTGCAGGCCTCTAAAACCAAACTGTACCAATTTTGAACGGCCTAACTGCATTTCTATTTGTTTTTGCCCATAACCCCCCCCCCCTTACCGCCCCTCCTAATAATTTTACAAATTCAAATATATCCGCATTCGATTTTAAGCATCGAAAACCATTTGTGTACCAATTTTGAACAATCTAACTCTATTTTTATTTTTTTGCCCCCCATCCCCTCCCCCCTTTACGCCCCCTCCTAATAACTTTACACTTTCGAAAATATCCCCATTCGACTTGCAGGTTATTGAAACCTATCTGTACCAATTTTGAATGCCCTAACTGTATTTCTATTTGTTTTTGCCCATAGCCCCCCCCCCCTTACCGCTCCACTCCCTTCCTGCACCTCCTAATAATTTTACAAATTCGAAAATATCCGCAATCGATTTGTAAGTATCGAAAACCTCTATATACCAAATTTGAACGATCTATTTTTTTTTGCCCCCTCCCTCTCCCCTTCTAATAACTTTACACTTTCGAAAATATCCCCATTCGACTTGCAGGCTATTGAAACCTATCTGTACCAATTTTGAAAGGCCTAACTGTATTCCTAATTGTTTTTGCCCCTGCTGCCCCTCCCCCCCCTGCTGCCCCACCTGGAGGCTGAATTTTTAAAATTCCAGAAATTTGTTTTTAGATATTTGTATTAGCTATATTTTATAGCAAAAATTTCACGTATATCTGTTTTTTTTTTGTTTGAAATATATAGGATTATGCGAAATCGCGTTTTACGCATGTGAAATCCCATTTGGCCCCCCCGCCCCCGCTTGGACCGAATTTCGAAAATTCCAGAATTGGTTTTTAGACATTTATATTAGCTATATTTTAAAGCAAAAATTTTACGGATATCTGTTTTTTTGTTTGAGATATGAAGGATTGTTTGAATTCACGTTTTGCCCCCCCCCCTTGGGGGGGGGCGAATTTTTTCAATTTTTTTTTTTCCTAAACCATCCCTGACCTATAAGGAAAAAAACAGAAAAAGAATGATCGAAATCGGTCAAACCGTTTACGATTTTATAAAGGACATAGAGACAAACATTCATTTTTATATATATAGATAATAAAGTAAAATGAACGTGCATAACTGTTTGGAAATGAAACAATGATAAATGACAATCACTTATCATTCCAATTTTTGGTGTTTTCGAAGAACACCGATTTTACTACCAGTAATTTAGATCAAAATTTAAAATGATACAAATTATTTCAAACTTAAATTCAACTCTCAAATTTTGGTATAGATTACACATGAATACTGGAAATTTACACCTTTTTTTTATTATAATTTAATTTTTGTTACACTGGTAACTTTTTTAACTCCACGTACCAAATTAAATAAGTTAAAAAAAAAAAAAAAAAAAAAAACATTTGTATAACTACAGTTTTTGAATTGTGTATCTTTTGTTAATTTATTCAAAATTTAAACTAAATTTTATTGAAAGTTATGAAGAATTGAAAATTTTAAGCTCTTAATGAGTTTAAATAATAGTCATAAATTAGTAGGGGAAGTATAAACAGGTCTTTGGATTAGAAAGCATGCACAAAAACAAATTTATTGTGATGAGCATGCGCTTTTTTATTGAAAGATGCTTCATTAGATGTAATTCCCCCACCCTACCCCAAGAAAAATGCTTTTTATTCATTTCGTACTTTTCTTTGCGATTAGTTACATTTTCTATTTGCTTCTTCCGATGATACAATACACGTGTTTTTTTTTTTTTTTACAGATTGCAAGATTTCACAATATGCCAGCAATTCACAGCCCTCTTCTTATATAGTACCATGAAATATATGTATATATATATTTATATATGTACAGGGTGTTCCAAAAGTCCCTCACTCTCCTCCTAACTCGAAAATGAGTCGTAACTGTGAAAAGTGACGAAACACATCTTCAATGAATTCGAGAGGGACCTCTTTTGGTGAAAAATGTTTGGGCCCTGGGGTACTTGGGGGCCGCTAGGGAGGGCAACTTTAAAATTTCAAATAGGAAGGTATGTCTTGTGATATATCCCTAGAAACGTATCTTCAAAAAAATGAATTTGATATAAATAGTTTTGCCCCATGATGATTATTAAGGGAAATACATGAGTTTTTAGACTTTTGAATTATGTATTCCCTTTAATAATCATTTCAGGACAAAACTGTTTTTATCAAATTCATTGTCTTGAAGGGATGTTTCCAGGGATGTATCACAAGACGTACATTGCCTAAAAATGTTTGGTCCCGGGCAAGGGGGTAGTAGTAGTGCCGCTAGGGAGAGCAATTTTAAAATTTCAAGCAGGAAAGTATGTCTTGTGATGCATCCCTGTAAACGTCTCTTCAAGACAATGAATTTGACATAAATAGTTTTGTACTCAAAGATTATTAAAGGGGTAACATAAGGGGTAATACATAAGTATAAAGTTCACATTTCAAAAGTCTAAAATCTTAAGTATCTCCTTTAATAGTCATCGTAGGGCAAAACCATTTATATCAATTTCATTGTTTTGAAGAGACGTTTCCAGGGATGTATCACAAGACATACCATCCTATTTGAAATTTTATAGTTGTCCTCCCTAGCGGCACCCCTAGCTCCCCCCCCCCCACCCGGGCCGAAACTTTTTACACCAAAAGAGGTCCCTCTCGAATTCATTGAACACATATTTTGCTTTTTTTCATAATTACGACTCATTTTCGAGTTAGGAAGGGGGTGTATATATATATATATATATATATATCTTATTTTGATGTTTCACATCTTCAAGAGGCAGTTACGTAGTAAACTCATTTTCATCGGAATTTTGAGATATTTAATTAGACGAAGGATATGCATAATCAGAAATACTTTAGAGTATTTCATAACTTACACACACATATATTAGGTTGATTTCTTTAGAAATCGACCTATTGCAATCACTTCGTTTATCTATATCTATCTATCTATCTATAATGAAAATTTTGTCATCACGATAACTCCCGAAATAATACTCGAAATCAAACCAAATTTGGACAGTGAATTGATCTTATAAATATCTTGGATGAGTTCGTTAACCAAGTTGCTCCGACTTTTTGTTTTCAAGTGGCAGCCACTTGAATATTTCTAACCCACATTGTAAAAAGCGTGCTTAAAGCAAGATTTGCTTGGATTTTTATGTAAATCTAGACTGCATAAGTGTCTAAATGAACTTTATTAATGAAATTTATCTGCCATTTTTAATAAAGTGGAGAATATCTTAAGTTAAGTGGGGCCACTTGAAATCAGGCTACCACTTGAAAATTTAAAACCACGATAACTTCCGAAACAATACTCCAAATCGAACCAAATTTGGACAGCGTCTTAACTTGTGTTATGAATATCTTGGATGAGTTTCTTAATCAAGTTGCTCCACCATTTTGTTTTCAAGTGGAAACCACTTGAAATTTTCAAATTCAAATTGTAAAAAGCGTTTTCCGAATTTGTTTGAATTTGGTGTATACATACACTATATAAGGGTCTAAATGAACTTTATTAATGAAATTTATCTGCCATTTTTAATAAAGTGGAGGATATCTTAAGTTAAGTGGGGCCACTTGAAATGAGGATACCACTTGAAAATTCAAAACCACGATAACTTTCGAAATAATACTCCAAATCGAACCAAATATGGACAGCGTCTTAACTTGTGTTATGAATATCTTGGATGAGTTTCTTAATCAAGTTGCTCCACCATTTTGTTTTCAACTGGAGACCACTTGAAATTTACAAATTCAAATTGTAAAAAGCGTTTTCCGAATTTGTTTGAATTTGGTGTATACATAGACTATATAAGTGTCTCAATGAAGTTTATTAATGAACGTATCTGCCATTTTTAATAAAGTGGCGGATATCTTAAGTTAAGCGGGGCCACTTGAAATCAGGCTACCACTTGAAAATTTAAAATTCCGATAACTTCCGAAATAATACGCCAAATCGAACCAAATTTGCACAGTGTCTTAACTTGTGTTATGAATATCTTGGATGAGTTCGTTAACCAAGTTGCTCCAACTTTTTGTTTTCAAGTGGCAGCCACTTGTATATTTCTAACCCACATTGTAAAAAGCGTATTTAAAGCAAGATTTGCTTGAATTTTGATGTAAATCTAGACTACATAAGGATCTCAATGAACTTTATTTATGAAATTTATCTGCCATTTTTAATAAAGTGGCGGATATCTTAAGTGGGGCCACTTGAAATCAGGCTACCACTTGAAAATTTAAAACCACGATAACTTACGAAATAATACTCCAAATCGAACCAAATTTGGACCACGTCTTAACTTGTGTTATGAATATCATGTATGAGTTTCTTAACCAAGTTGCTCTACCATTTTGTTTTCAAGTGGAGACCACTTGGTATTTCCAAATTCAAATTGTAAAAAGCGTATTCCGAAATTGTTTGAATTTTGATGTATACATAGGCTATATAAGTGTTTCAATGAAGTTTATTAATGAACGTATCCGCCCTTTTTAATAAAGTGGCTGGTATCTTAAGTTAAGCGGGGCTATTTGAAATCAGGCTACCACTTGAAAATTTAAAATCCCGATAACTTCCGAAATAATACTACAAATCGAACCAAATGCGAACAGTGTCTTAACTTGTGTTATGAATATCTTGGATGAGTTTCTTAACCAAGTTGCTCCACGATTTTGTTTTCAAGTGGAGACCACTTGAAAATTTCAAATTCAAATTGTAAAAAGGGTATTCCGAATTTGTTTAAATTTTGATGTATACGTAGACCATATAAGTGTCCCAATGAAGTTTATTAATGAACTATGGATTTTCTCGCCAAAAGTCGCCAAAAAAGTCGCCAAGTGAAAAAGTCGCCAAATCCATTACCTGCAATATTGGAGCTTTTTAATGCGTTTTTAAGGGAAAATTAGTCTATTTTAACGTTAAAACAAACTAGAAATGCAGAAAATTAACATTTAATCAATTTACTAAGCCTCTTTGAAAGAATTCCTACAATAAATAAATAAATAAATAAAATAAAATAAAATAAAATAAAATAAAATAAATAAATAAATAATTTTTTTTTCAAATTTGCAACAATATCTTAGATTAATTAGTTCACTGAGCAACTTTCTCTGCCATTTTGATCCACGCGGCAGCCACTTAATTTTCCGTCACGATGACTTTTGAGATTCTGAATTAATTCCAACTATATTTGTACAGTAGTCTTATCTCACAAATGCATTTGATATATTTGTCAACTTGGCCCAGTATCTTGTTTTCAAGCGCCTGCCACTTGAAAATTTTAAATTCCCATAAAAAGGTATTTATGAACCGATTCGCTTAAAACTCCATATGTAGATAGCCTACATCAATATTTCTACTAATTCGTTATTAATTTGTAGCCGCCATTTTGAAACAAAATGACAACTACTTGATAAGGAAAAAGAAATCAACCTACCCTTCCGAATAAGCCGGAAGGACTTGTTTTTTAATATTTCAACAATTTTGTTTTTTGATTTAATTTCTTCTTCTGTAATATTTGTCAGTGCCATATATATTTTCCATGTAATATTTATACAGCATGCAAACAACATTGTACGTGTTAATTAAAAAAAATTGTCTTCAATAAAAATTTAAAATAAATTTAATTTTTCAAATTATGAAATTTATTTTAAACGCTAAATAAAAGTAAAAATAAATATTTTCAATTTGAAAAATATAGTTTTTTTTTTTTTTAATCAATTAAAAAATTAAAGATATATATAACTGTGTATTTGGCATGTAATTTAAATATTTGCAGCTCCAAGATACTTCTTTTCTCAAAGTTAAAATGAAATACTTTTAATAAAAGGCCACATACGTGTACTATACAAGCTTGTACGAGAAACAGGCAACTCTGTTATCGATTATTTTCAAACTATATTTACCATAACATTATTTAGAAAGCTTTGTTTTGCAAGAAATTCTTAAATGCGTTAAAAGGAATTGCAGTTGGAGGGAAAGGATGTTTCTCGCCAAACCTCGTGCACTTTTGTTTTTTTGCACCAAATATTCGAAGTTTTTTTTTTTTAATATAGATTTTTTAGCAGGGTTCCACCGACAAATTTGAATCTTGTATTATCCATGTAAGTAGTATCCCTGTAATTGTTTTCACAATATTCTGAGTAGGCGCTTCGCATCGCCTGTCTTACCAGATTTGTGTAAAAGAATCACTTCTGTGTAAACCAAAAACTAACCTTAGCGAATCAAAAAAAAAAAAAAAAAAAGGCACCTAACAATGCTGTCATGTTTCGTCGACACGTAACCAGCATTAAATTATCTTAATACCTAATAAAATAAAATATTTTTATAAGCTATTCAAGAATTATAGTCTCTAAAAAACAAATCATTCAACATACACACGGATTTTTTTTTTTTAATCAAATCTAATTTAAGGCGTCTCAAAACTAACAGGATCTTAAAAAAAAAAAAAAAAATTAAAAAACATGAAGAGTGATTCCATCTCACCTCAGGCAGGGCATGTCCGGTCACCATCATAGATTATTTTGAAAAAAAAAAATAGAGTATTAAGAACTAAGTGAAATACGAAATAACCCACAATAATTTTCCTCAAAAAAAATTTTTTTTCTCTGTTTACAGTGCAGTAAAACTTAGCCTAAAATGTAGCTTTTTCGGAAAATTTAAAAAAATCTTTATTTTCAAATGCTGATTCAAAAATATTTTACTTTTTCAATCGATTTTTTTTTTTACAAGTAGCTCTTAAGCTGAATTTAAATTTAGTTTAATTTTGAAAATTCTATTTGCCTTATGAATTAAGAAAAAAGATTCGTTTTGCTGTAAAAAAATTTGATCTTTACCGATTTTTGGAATTTTTTTTCCAGATAAAAATTTTATTTGAAACTAAAATAAAAGTTGGGAATCTGAAGACCTTTTATGCTAACTTCACAGCAAATTTTATTTTAATCATAGCATACATGCAATCTTTAAAATTAATTTTTTAATTTTGCAATTTTTAAAAATATGACCATATTTGAAGTGAAATTACTCAAAAACACCATTTTTAAAAAATCTGAAAGTTTGCTAATTTGAAGCCCTATCTGTGCTTAATAAATAAATTATAACCAAATGTTCTATTTTTGCCCAGGAGATTTTATATGATTTTTTAAAAATAGCATGAATTACATTTTTTTCGCAAAACTAGAAATTCAAAATTTTCGCTAATTAAACTCATTACATGCGGAAATTAATTTTTACTTTAATAAAATTTAGAATAATGTCACAGAATTATGAACGTTGAGAAATATTTAACCTAAAATAATAATAATAATAATAAATAACAAAAAGCATTAAAAGAATTTATATAATGATTTTTTTTTCAGCTCTTCTTTATATACTTACTCTAAAACATTTTAAAGGATTAATTTACTGAAAATCTAAATTATTAATCCTAACTAACCATAATTAAAGTGAATTTCAATAGTAATAAATAAGTTTGGATTTTCTTCACTAAAAAGTCGTTTTATTTGTGTAAAATTTCCACTGCTATTTTCTAATATATAGTGCAGAATTTAGGATATTTTCTTTTTATATGTTTATATAAATCAGTTGTTCAAAGTAGTTCTTTTAACAAACTGGGATTTGATTGTGCCTGCACAAAAATAGATTCTTGTGGTTTATGAAGGAAGGGGAAGAGACAGATGTTCATTTTTCTTTACAAACATATGTGTCTTTTTCAGCATCAATTAAACAATATTCGAACACTACATTTTATTCATTTCTTTGTAAAATGAAGTTCTGCTTTTATATATTAGGCAGCTAAATATGAATATTCACTATTAATTTAATAAGTGATTTTTTTAGTTTACAGAGTTAAAATTAAAAAAAAAAAAAAAAAAAAAAAAAAATTGCTTTAAGGGAATTTTACTATGTATAATTATGTCTGACATTTATAATTCTTAAAGAATTCTGTGCATTGACTATGTTAAGAGACATAAAAAAGTTGTGTATGAAACAAAGTCTGCTAAGTTTCGCACTATTCGTGATTCAGCTGATGAAATTAAAAAAGTTGTTGGCCTTCTACTTCTATTAATCGAGATCATACATTATGTTCTAACTGTTTTGTGTTTTATAAAAAGAAATTTTTAGAACTTGAACACAAATCTGAAGAAAAAATATTAGTTTCTGAGGAACCATTTATTCCAGAAAATGATATTGTGGATGCTTTAAATATTAGTATTAAAACCCTTGATGCAGAAATGTTTCCATTGAAATACCCTTCAGAAATTAGATCAGACAGAAGAGAAAGTTATGTAAAGAAAAAAAGATAAAACTGGAGAGCACATTAATAACTTCAGCTGTTGACAAATTAGAAGCTGCATACGAGGTCAATATTTCACGGCAGTCATCATCTTTTCAAGATACTAACTGCTCCGATTGCGATGAATGGTTTTGTAATATCAAAAAAGCCTTATATAGTTGTGATTACAACGAAAAAATACGATTACTTACATTGTTGCCAGATAATTTTAGTAAGGGAATATTACAAGAAAAACTACCTGGTATAACAAAATATATGATTGATAAGTCTCGAAAGATCAAAAGAGACAAAGGAATTTACGCACAAAATGATCCTTATGTTGGACATCCTTTATCAGCAGAAACACTGGATGTAGCCCTTTCCTATTACTTAGAAGATAGTTAAGATTGCAGTAAAAATAGCCCAAACAAAAGTGATGTTATTAATATTAAAAATGACTATGGCGAGAAAATTAAAAGAGTAAAACGTTTTATGACAAGATCTATTAAAGAAACATATAATTTAATGAAAAAAGAAAATCCATCAATGAAAATAGGCATCTCAAAATTTTATTCATTGCGTCCAAAATTTGTGAAAGTTCAGCCAATACAAGCAGTATGTTGTTGTATTTACTGCAGTAATTTGAAATTAATTTGCATAGCTCTAAAGAATCTTACAGGCATCTTAATTGATGAAGAAAATCTTCTAATGAAATGCTTATGCCATATAAGCAATGAAAAATGTTGGCTAGAAGAGTGTCCGGAGTGCCCCGGTACTAAATTCTTACAGCAGAAACATTTGACTTGGATGAAGAAGAAGATGTACTATATGCTATATGAGAAGGTAGACACTTAATAAAGAAATTTGTACCTTTAAGAAAATTTTTAGAAGACATAAAGTACTGGGTTAAAAAGGGTATTTCGCATAAATATATTAAAGTTCAAGGAGAAGGAATTGCAGAGGCAAAGTTAATGACAAAAGCAGATTCTATACTAACAATGCATTTCGATTTCGCTGAAAACTGGTCCATAATTTTGCCTGATGAAATTCAGAGTTATCACTGGCAAAATACACAAATATCTCTATTTACATGCATTGCATACGTTCAGGATGAGACAAGAAGTTTCATTGCCATTTCTGACGACACAACCCATGATACAGCTCATGCACTTTGTGCTATAAATGCAGTGAAAAATGAAATATTTCAGTTGTACGACTTGAAAAATATAAAATCTTTGGTATATATATCAGATGGTGCAGCAGCACATTTAAAAACAAGTACCAGTTTCATGAATTTTTAATAAATCATGAAGTTGAAGAAAGAAAGTGGGTTTTTTCAGGTACAGGTCATGGAAAAAGTGCATGTGATGCTATTAGTGGCTTGTGCAAACACCACGCAACAAAATATAATCTCCAAAAGGAACCAGTAAAAGCCATTCAAGACTCTGCTTCATTTATTAATGCACTATCTAGTGTAGTACCAAACATAACATTAATACACATCGAGAGCAAAGCTATTAAAGATTACAGATTGAAAAAACGAAATGAATGGGCTAATGTTAAACCTATTACAGCAATACAATCAAAGCATTATTGATTGTTTCAAAATAACGAATCCTATATGGAACGTACAGTTAAGCATTCAATAATTAAATAGAATATTCCAAATAGGTAAATAAAAAATATTTAAATTACTTCAAAATGTAAATCTTAAAACTGCTAATGCTATGCTTTCTGAAATTTACTTTAATGTTTATAATTATTATTTATTTATAGAAAACATATCATTTTATCATATTATTTCACAACGGTAATAGCTATCTACCATTATTTTATATTTTGTTAAAATAAAAATGAGTTTTCTCATGTATTTAGTTAGTAAATATACAAAAATCTTGAATTTCTAGTCTTGTGAAAAAAATGCAATTCATGTTATTTTAAAAAAATCACATAAAATCTTCTGGGCAAAAATAGAATATTTGGTTATAATTTATTTATTAAACACAGATAGGGCTTCAAATTAGCAAACTTTCAGATTTTTTAAAAATGGTGTTTTTGAGTAATTGCACTTCAAATATGGTCATACTTTTAAAAATTTCAAAATTTCAAAATTAATTTTAAAGATTGTATGTATGCTATGATTAAAATAAAATTTGCTCTGAAGTTAGCATAAAAGGTCTTCAGATTCCCAACTTTTATTTTACTTTCAAATAAAATTTTTATTAGGGAAAAAAAATTTCAAAAATCGGTAAAAATCAATTTTTTTTCCAGCAAAACGAATTTTTTTTCTTAATTTATAAGGCAAACAGATTTTTCAAAATTAAACTAAACTTAAATTCAGCTTAAGAGCTACTTGTAAAAAAAAATTTGATAGAAAAAGTTAAATATTTTTTAAACAGCGCTGCTTTGAAAATGAAGTTTTTTTTAATTTTCCGAAAAAGCTCAGTTTTAGACTAAGTTTTACTGCGCTGTAAACAGAAAAAAAAATTTTTTTTAAGAAAAAATAATTGTGGGATATTTCGTATTTCACTTAGTTCTTAATACCCTATTTTTTTTTTAAAAATAATCTGTGATGGTCATATGACACATTTTGTTACTGCCTGCCTGAATTGAGATGGAATGACTCGAAAATCAAATGTTTTTAAGAATCCAATACTTTCTTAACATTGTAGTAGAAAATAAAATTCAAACATAAGCAAATAATATAGACATAATACAACCGATTAAAAAGAAGTCAAATAAATACGCAGTAAATAAAAGTAATTAAAAAATAATGATAATTGGTTCTTGAAATATGTAAATCTTTTGCCACATGTTTGACTTATTCCGGTAAAAATCAGCCTTAGAAAATCACAAAAAAATGGCACATAGCAATGCCACCAACTGAGTTTCATCGACACGTAATCAGAATTAAATTATATTAAAATCCAACTAAATAAAAAATGTCACAGAATTTGTACATTAGTATGTATTTTTAAAAACTATTCTTGAATTATAGCATCTAAAAAACAAATCTCTCAACATATACACAGAATGTTTTTTTTTTAATAGCCAATCGGTTTCAAGCCGCCCCAAAATGAATAGATTCTTAAAAAAAACGGAAATGAAATGTTTTCGAAAATCCAATACTTTCTTCATATGATTGTACAAGAAAATAAAATTTAAACATATATAAACAAATAATATAGACGCAAGGGAGCCAGTTAAAAAGAAATAAAACATATACGCAGTGAAACAGGGAGTAATGGCTATGAATTATAAAGCAAAAGTAATAAAATATACTGGTTCTTGAAATATGTAAATTTTTTGCCACACGCATAACTTATTGCTGTAATAAAATATATTTTTATACACGGTGATAAAATGCTATATCATGCTTTAACTACAAGTTGTCAAAAAAAAAAAAAAAAAAAAAAAAAAAAAAAAAAAAATGCATTTTTGATAAAGTCTTCAGGGGATTTTTTTTTTTTTTTTTTTTTTTTTTTTTACAGCCATAAATGCTTAAATTCAAGAGGAAGTGCGCATGAGCGTCACTTTTTCACCGTCTACAGAAAAAACAGATGCGAATAACATTTTTTTTTTTCATTGATAAAATATTCAAAATTTTTAAGGTAACAGCATTTTCTGAAAGGGCTCATAAAATAATCGGACGTTTTAAAGGATAAAAAGCTTTGGAAAATTTTGTTAAAAAGAAACACGATGAAATAGTTTCTATAAGCTAAAAAGTAAAAGCTTACACTTGTATTCGAAAAAAAAAAAATCACTTTTTATTTATTTATTTATTTATTTTTAATGATGTTTATTATTATTTCTTTTTTCTTCTAACCTGATATATTTTAAGAAACAACAAATGCTTTTCTCGTAATTAATCTGCATTTCCACTTTCTCTTACCCATAAGGTAGAGAAAGTATTGCTTTTGGGTCCAGTTTCGAAAGTGAGTTTTTGTTACATTTACAAGTTTTGAGGTCCTCTGAATCCGAAATCATGTTTTTAGTGAATGGGTCTCTGTGTGTGTGTGTTTGTCAGTATGTCTGCCTGTCTCTGTGTGTGTGTCTGTTATCAGCATATCTCAGAAACAAATTATAGCAGAAAGTCCAAACTTGGTATTCTAAATGTGTATGCTACATGGATGTTACACTAAACTTTTCGTTGAGATCAAGAAAATGGTTCATGTACACCCAAGAGAATTCAAATACATTACGTCTATGGGGGAAATTGCAGGTAAGTAGAGTTTAACATTTATAGACTGCACTAAAGCAAATGAAATGAATATATATTTTTTGTACGCGTAAAAACATGTCTTATGTAGAATATGGTAGGGAGATCATTCAGTGTTCGTTTACAGGGCTACACAAAAGAACTAGATAAAAGTGCGACAATAGTTGAAAATTGATGGAAGTGTATTTCAGGCTGGGCCATGTATTATTACTATAGGATTATATTTAGGTGCACCATGTGGTCTGTACATAATCTTCGAAAGACATACAGGGCTGCAAATAATTAAGCGATAACATTCTTTTTTGTTGTTAGTGGATGTGCTTTACTTTATTTATTTTACCATTTCCAGGAAAGCTGTTCGGGAATTGAAATAAATTCCTCATAGAGATATGGTAAATAATGTATGTTTTTAAGCTAAATATTCATTGCTTGTTTTTTGTATATTTACACGTTTTGAGGCTTCCTGATTACTGCAGTCAAGTTTTTAACGTTTGATCTTTGTCTGTGTCTCTTAGAGTGACTTAAAATCGAATATCTTTAGGAAATCCAAATGTTGTATTTTGAAGTTAATATAAGTTTGTAGCTGGAAAAGTTTGATCAAGATTGATAATTTTCAAGGAATGTTGCGTGTGAAAGTTGTCTGAATAATTTTGAGTGAACTTTTAATTTTAACAACAGACTTAAATTGTATGTAAATGTAGGTGCACTAATGAAACGGGGGTTGAAGGGGGCGACAACCCCCTCACACAGAACTAATTATCATATAAAACTCTTCCTAAGTCTAATTTGAATTGCTTTAACATAGGTTTACATAACAGAACTCGTTATCTTACCCCTTAATCTCCAACCTGTATTTATAGTATTAAATTTCAGGGTAAGAGAATGTCGTCTGAGTGATACACCAGATTAATTAGTAATATGTTAAGTATTGCTAAATGATTGAATTATTATTAAAAGAAAACCTTTCATTTTATCATGCATGTTGAAATTCCCCCAAAGACCATGAAAATGAAGTACACATCAAGTGTTCCATAAAGAACAAAACTTTGGAGAGTGCATAAAAACATACAAATTTAATGATGAAATTAAGTAATTTACATACATGAGTAATATCATAATTCATATGTAGTTAATGGTAGTATACGCTACAAAAAATATGTGAATTACATAATTTCAGCAATAAATTTGTATGTTATTATGCACTCTAAAGATGCATTCTTAATGCAACACAATATATATATATATATATATATATATATATATATAATTTGAATAATTTAATTCTTTTACAAACACTCAGCAAATGAGCGATTATCTCGAAAACTAAGAAAGATAGAAACATACTTCCAATTACAAAATTGGTGCAAATTAAGAATACATTTTAAACATGGCCTTCTTTTGTAAAAGGGACCGTATACATATTATAATACGACATTTAATTTTTATACGGCCCCTCCTATTATATTACTCATATTTTGTAAAATATTCTCCTCGCTCTAAGAAGAAAAAAAAATCATCTCTCTAAGTCAAAATCTCGCTGAGTTATTGCAATTTGAAAATGATGATTTATACCACTTTATTTTCAACTTTGGCATCTATTTTTCGACGCTAATGGACTCACTTTCGGGGGTTATCTATGAGATGAGTTAAAATTAAAAAAAATCCTTAATTTTAAAATAGCAACTAAAATTATTCAAATACATGAAATAAACAGTTTTAAGGACTTAATGCAAATTTACATTATTCCATATTGTTAAATTTTAAATAGTTAAATTTCTTAGGGGCCACCTACAAATTAAAACACGTTAAGAGAGGGAGAAAATTGAAAGAGTAGCAAAACCGAGTGAAATTTTCGCACTTTATTCCTTTTTACCACTTTCCGTCATGGTTGAAAAATTTTAATGACTTCGGCTCTTTAACAATTCCAACAAAGTTGAAAAGTGTTAATGACTTCGATTTGTCTGTCTGTCTGCGCTCTAACTCCCGTGAATATTCATGGAATTTCCTGAAACTGATATATGTTATTTGAGTTCACTATCGGATGTTCCTTATTGAAAATGGAGTGAATACCTCTCCTAGCTTGTGTACAGGGACACCTGAAAGTATTCCAAAGCATTGTGTTTTATGAGAGGTATTTTTATAACCCATATTTTAATACCTTTAATTTATGCACATATTAATAAAATTAAAATACGTTATTAAAGTTTACTATCGGATATTTTCTACAGAAAATGGAGTAAACACCATCACTGGTTCGCATACAGGGACACCCGAAAGTATTCCAAAGCTTTGCGTTCTATGAAAGATATTTCTATAAACCAAATTTTAATTACTTTCCATAAATCCTAATGAAATTGAAATATGGTATTCATAAGCCCAAAAGAATGCTTTCTATTGTGTACAGTACGACTAGTGGATCTGCAGATCAGGAGCCTCAACGTCCTATTTGCATCAGACATTATTCAATAGGTCATTTTTATTTATTCCTTATGAAAAAATAGTATATATTGATTCGATCGACTTATTACCATAATCAGATACATTCCTGAGGGGGGCTACCGCCCCCCTCAATCCCCTGTTGTATCTCTCTTTGTATATCTATTTGTATATCATATAAAGTGTTACGGAATTGTAAATAATTGCATTTATTTTTGTATAAATTCTTTCAAAGAGGCTTAGTATGTCGATAAAATGCTAAATTTGTGCATTTCTAGTCGTTTTAGCGTCAAAATAGGCTAGTTTTCCTTTAAAAACGCATTAAAAAGATCCAATATAGGAAGAAATGGATTTGGCGACTCTTTCCCTCCTTCGCGATTTTTTTGGCGACCTTGGCGAGAAAATCCTTACTAGGGATATACCAAATATGAAAGCTCTAATCTCATTGGCTGATGAGATACGAGAATTTTCCAGTCTGTGTTCGATAGAAAAGTATAAAAAGAGCATTTTTTTAGCCAAGGCGGCCAATCTCAGATCTGTGTCAGTTTCGTCAAATGCTTGCTTTGCTTGAGCCGCTTTGAATGGCACTTGCTTTATGTGTTATTGATAAACAGTTTGTACTATTGTTTTGCTGTTGTTTAAGCTATGTTTACTGGTTGAATTGAAGCTGATACTTGGTTTATAGACCTGTATTTTTCTGGAACTTTCTGTGAATAAATCACTGAATTTTTGCAAGTTTCGCCTTTCATTTTCGGACAACTTACGAACCCCCAAGTCCGCAACAATGTGTATTCTTAATAAACGACGGTCTTGTATTATTTCCCTGAAATTCATAAATACCAAATTTCATACAAAAAAAAAAAAAAAAAAAAAAAATTACATAGCATATCGGAAATATTTTGCGTAACCTTTAAACTAATTATCAATTCTATGCCCACAATTTTCAACAGGAAAACATACTTTTAAAATTCTAAAAGAATATTATTATATTTGATGGGGTGTAACCATGTTAAAATACACTTTTAAGAAATACCGACTATAGACCGTAATAGTACGAAATTCCTTTATGTATCCCAGAAAAATAGCCACAGTCATTATAAACGACAATAATAAGAATAAATCTAATTAATTATAACTCATTAATTTTTCAAACTAATTTGACATCATTTGGATGATTACAGTACGTACTCGGAATTATTTTGTGTGGTCCCATAAATTATTTAGTCTATACATAACCTTTTTTAAGAGTAAACATGATTTTAGGCATCTTTATAATGTATGTTAACTTTATTAAGTTCAATTCAGCATAAACGCATTAAAGTGCGCGCTTAAATTAAAAATTTGTCCATAGGCTCTAATGTTACGAAATTCTTTCGTGTGTCTTTGTAAACGAACCATAAACATTGTATACACCAGTAAAAACTATTCAGCTTATTTAGCGTTTAAAATTAATAATTGTTCCAAATTTAACATCGTTTGGATGACTACGTGACATTGTCAGAACACTTTTGTAAGGTCCTGTACATTAATTAGAAAGCTTAAGAGCACATATTTTCTTCAAACAACATAAGTTTAAGCTTCTTACTCACGTGCGCTAGTTTCATTGCAAAGTAATGATATTAAAATGCGTTTAAACGAAATTCACCCCATACGCCGTAATGTTAAGAATTTTGGCGTGTCCCTGTACACAGTTTATAAAAAATATAGCAAAAAAATTATACAGCTACTTATATGCAAAACTGGAACGTGTGCGCCAATTTGCAAGTCAATCGAAGGATTTTTGCGGCCGCTATTGCGGTACATACAAATTCTTCCCATAGGCCGTAAAGATAAGAAAAACTTTGGCGTGTCCCTGTACACGAACTACAAATGGAATTCACACCTAACACTATACAGCTAATTCCGTTGGGCTCATGAATATGTGTACCAAATTACAAGTCAATAGCGTTATTTTGGGGGCCGCTCTCGCGGTACATACAAATTCTTCCTATAGGCCGTAATGATAAAAAAACTTTGGCGTGTCCCTGTATACGAATTACAAGTAGAATGCACACCCAAAACTATACAGCTAATTTCGTGGGGATCATGGACATGTGTACAAAATTTCAAGTCAATAGCGTGATTTTTGCAGCCGCTATCGCACGACAGACAGACAGACAGACGGACAGACGGAACCCAAAATCCTTTTGAGTCTCAACAGAGGGCCTCCATTGACGTTTCGGCAAAAATTGGAAGTCAATAGCTTGATTTTCACAGTGGCTATCGCGGTACACACAGATTCTTCCCATAGGCCGTAATGATAGAAAATCTTTGGCATGTCCCTGTACACGAACTACAAATGCAATACACACCTAAAACTATACAGCTGATTTCGTAGGGCTCATGAACATGTGTACCAAATTGCAAGTCAATAGCGTTATTTTTGTAGCCGCTATCGTGGTACATACAAATTCCTCCCATAGGCCGTAATGATAAGAAAAACTTTGGCGTGTCCCTGTACACGAATTACAAATGGAATACACACCCAAAACTATACAGCTGATTTCGTGGGGCACATGAACACGTGTACCAAATTGCAAGTCAATAGCGTGATTTTTGTGGCCGCTATCGCGATACATACAAATTTCTCCCATAGGCCGTAATGATAAGAAAAACTTCGGCGTGTCCCTGTATACGAACTACAAATGGAATATATGCCAAAAACTATACAGCTGATTTCGTTGGGCTCATGAACATGTGTACCAAATTTCAAGTCAATAGCGCTATTTTTGCGGCCGCTATCGCGTGACAGACAGACAGACAGACACACAGACACAGCCCAAAACCGTTTTGAGTCTCAACAGAGGGCCTCCACTGACGTTTCGGCAATTAGCATTAAATTTACAGGGCACACAAAAATTCCAAGGGTATTGGACATTCGTTGGAATTGCATTTTCGTTTACATTAAATGTTTTCTAAGAATTTTTGACTGTGAACATGATTTAAGTTTGCATATATTTTTGTCTGACTGTACATCTGTCTATCCGTCCGTCTGCTCGCCCCCAGCGTCTGTAAATATTTTCAGATTTTTAAAAAATGATATACGTTGTTCAGGTTTACTATGGAATATTCCCTATTTAAAATGACATTAATAGGTCCTCTACAATTTGTTTATGTTCAAGAACGTACAATAAGTTCCAATGCATTGCGTTGTGGGACAGACATTCTTATAAATTACATTTAAATAACTTTCTGCTGTAAAAATCATAAAGAAATTCATATTTATTGTTAATACTCCAAAGTAATATTTTGTATAGAATATGATATGGTATTGTTATATAATTCTATGTCAGGGTGTTTACCGCCCTTCTCAACCTCCGTTCAATTATAGCGCCTACATTTATAAAAAAAAAAAAAAAAAAAAAAAAAAAACAAGTCTGTTATTAATTTTCTTGAAACTCGCAAATCTTGGTCAACTTTTCGCTTGTGGGTGGTATACAGGAATAAGACTTTGACTGATGTTTAAAACATAGCATAACTGTTGCATGACTGCACTAACAAACTGAGGACCATTGTCACTGATTAGACGACGAGGTAACCCATATCTTAGGAATACTTCATTTAGAAGGGTTAAGGCACATTCTTTTGCAGTCGCTTGTTTCAATGGGAATAACTCTACCCATTTTGTAGTACAGTCTTCAACTATGAAGATCCACTTTATACCTTCACTTGTTTTTGGTAAGGGTCCGAAGAGATCAATTGCAATAGATTCAAAACGTTGAGCTGGAACAGGTGTTTGCAGCAAACCAGCAGGTTTCTGGTTGGAGGCTTTATATCTGATGCACTCTGCACAATTCTTCACATAATCAGTGATGTATTTTCTCATACCAGTCCAATAATATCTTGAGGATATTCTGGAAAAAGTTCCATTAGATCCATAATGTGCAGCTGTGGGGGCATCATGATGCAACTTGAGTACCATTTCTGTTTCATGGGAAGGAACGACTAACTGGGCTTCCTCCATTTCAGAGTGTGGAAAATAGCAGTAAAGTACACCTTGGTTCATGACGTAACCTCGTTCCGTCCAATTTGCGAAATCTACTCCTTGGTTGACATCTTCAATACAATCTATAATTTTCTTCAGTTCTGGATCTTTTAGCTGTTCTGACCTGAGGTCACTCGCAGTTCTTGTTGGGACATCAAGAACGATGGTCTGTAAGTCGCAAGAAGTTTCTTCTTCACAGGTTGGGCGAGAAAGCATGTCGGCAATGACATTTGCTTTTCCAGGGACGTATTGCACTTTTAGGTTGAAAGACTGTATTTCCAATGCCCATCGAGCAAGTCGGCCTGTTGGAGATTTGAGAGTGAGCAGCCATCTCAAAGGTTGGTGGTCGGATGCCACAGTTATTTCAGAGTTTTCTATGTAACCTCGGAATTTCTTCAGGGCCCAAACAACAGCAAGGGCTTCTCTTTCCGTTATAGAGTAGTTGCGTTCAGCTTGGGTAAGCAAACGACTGGCATATTCTATAGGATGTTCCTCTGAATCGTTGCCTTGTAGTAGGACAGCTCCAATAGCATACTGACTTGCATCTGTACGAATGATATATGGTTTTGTACCATCAGCCTGCTTTAACACTGGGGGAGTGATGAGGCAGTTCTTTAATAATTCAAATGCTTTTTGCTGGTTATATCCCCAATTCCATGGGACTTTCTTTTTTGTGAGTTCACTTAATGGTCTTGACACATCAGCAAAATTTTGAATATATCTTCTAAACCATGAACATGTCTGGAGGAAAGACTGGACTTCTTTCACATTCTTGGGAGGCGGAATTTTCTGGATAGAAGAAACCTTTTCTGGATCAACTTCAATACCATTTTGTGTGATCCAAAATCCCAAATATTTCACTTTAGGAGATACAAAGTGACACTTTTCTTTGTTTGCTGTAAGCTTAAAAAGTAAGAGTCTTTCAAAAATTGCTTGTAGATCTGAGAGGTGCTTTTCAAATGATTCCGACAACACGATTATATCATCAAGGTAAGTTAAGGTGAGTATATCTTCAAGACCATTGCGGAAACGGTCAATTAAACGCTGGAAAGTTGCTGGTGCATTCTTAAGGCCAAACGGTATCCGAAGGAAGCGGTATGTTCCAAAAGGGCAAACAAAGGCTGTTTTGTCTTCAGGGTGGACCTTCACTTGATGATAACCTGCACGAAGATCGATAGTTGACATGTATGAAGTGTGTTTTGCTTCATGGAGTAAGTCATCCATTCGGGGCAATGGATAAGTATCTGCAACTGTAATGTCGTTTAATTTTCTGTCATCAATACAAAGACAAAAAGTTCCATTAGGCTTAGGGATTAACACGACTGGAAATGCATAAGGTGATTCACATTCCTCGATCACATTTTCCTTTAACAGTTTATCTATTTCCTGGCGTAAAATTTCTTTCTTTTTAGGATTCATGCGATATGGTGGCGTTGACACTGGGAAGTGGTTTCCAGTTTTTATTCGATGTTCTATAAATGGGGTAGGTTCTCCCCCTGGTTGGAAGCATTTTTCATATTGTTGGAGGAGGGAATTCAATTGTGACTGTTGTTGGAATGTCAAACGCTGACCTTCATCTTCACGAAGTCCACATGAATGTGACTCATCAGCATGTACTGCCAATAGACTATTGATGTTAGGTGGTACTTCAATAAAATTAAATTTTTCCTGAGGATTGTCATAAAAAAACCACAGACGTTTCTGGAGATTTAGAACTACTCCTGCTTTACTTAGAAAATCCACACCAAGAAGTGTACGGTTATTTCTGGCATGTTTGAGGACTAACAGTTCGATTGGAACAACTTTTCCTTGAATTTTTATGTCAACAAAATTTGTGAGGATTTCTGTTGGTTGACTGCGGCCATCAGCAAGCGTCATTTTCAGGACTTTATCTTCAAATGTATGGCCATTTTCTTGGAGAAGGCGATATAATTTTTCACCAGCCACAGAGTGTGTAGCACCAGTATCAGCACACACTGCTGCTCTTTGGTTACAGATGGACACTTCTAATAAACTATTTGGGTGATCCTCTGTTGAGAAACTGTAAAAGTTCAAATTGTTGAAACTGGATGTCATGACATCAGCTTTAAGCATGGATGGGTTACAGGAACGGCATTTTGATTTAATTACATTAGGAGCTCCACAACCATAACAGGATACAGGGTTTGTTCTACCTCGTAAAGTGTCAGAAATTTTTATCTTGAGCTCCGTCATTGTGAATGGGATCCCGCCTACCTTGACTGGGGACCCCGGAATCCCGCCTACTTTGATTGGGGACTCCTGACAGATATATTGATGAAAGTCATAATTTGGGGAATAAATTTTCTTTCGAGTGTAGTTATATTTCTGTTCCGTCTGTTTTGGATAAAACTTTTTGGTTGCATCAGTGCTTGCCGTCTTGATTTCTTTCTTAGGTAGACGAAGGTTGTTGTAAGTATCAAGCTTTTGCACAAGTTGTCCAGGAGTTAACCATTCATTCCAAATATCCAAAAAATGTTCCTTGACATCTGGAGGGACACGTTTCTTCAGTTGGTCAACTAAGATTAAATCTTTTAATGCTTGAAAATCATTAACGTTGAGCTCAGTGATCCATCCTTCAAAGTAACTCTGTAGTTCAAAATGAAAATCTTTCCATATTTTTTCAGGCGTTTTTCTATGCGTGGCGAAAAGATTTCGATATTTATCACCACTTAATTTAAATCTTTGTAAAAGTATGCATTTAACATGGTCAAAATCTTGGGCCTTTTCCTCGGGTTCTCTTGCGATGAGCTGGGCAACATCACTAGGAAGAACTCCAAGTAGGTAAGCTACCCAGTTTGTTTTTTCAATTTTCAAAAATTTTACTTGTCTTTCAAATAGGTTTATGAAAAGATAGAAATCATCTTCCTTGTGGTTGAAGTTTGGAAGTATTTTCTTGACTTGGAAAGGTTGGGTGGGACATGGCATAGGCTGAGCCTCAGCAGGTGTGGTGCAATTTTATTTGCTTCTATTTGAAGTCTAAGTTTTTCCAATTCGAATTCTTTTTGTTGTTCGAGTTCAACTTTTTCACGTGCTAATTTCTCTTCTAATCCAGCCTTGTCACGAGCATGCTTTATCTGCTCTTCATTTTGTAATCTTTCTTCGATGAGATTGGTAAGGCAATGCCTAACAAAATCTTCATCATAATTTTTAGATTTAATAATTAAATCTTTAATTTCATACAATTTGGCATCAGAAGTTACTGCAATGCCGATTTCTTGGCACAAATTAAGGAGGTCAATTTTCCTACCCTTGCCTAGGAAAGCCATTTTTGTTTGCTTTCCAAAATTTTGTTAAAAAAAAAAAAATAATAATAATAACTAAATATTTATGTCAGAGTTCAATTAAAGTTTTAGAATAAAAAATTTTTAGAATTAATCAATCAAAGTAAATAGTATATCTTTATTATACTTGAACAATTGTAATTAAAAAGAAAAAAAAATTAAATGATAAAAAAAAAAAAAATCCCCTTTTATTCAGTTACTTATTTTAAAGTTAATGAACTCTGAAAATAGTTTTAAAAAAATTAATGAATAATTACCAAATGTAATTATAAAATCTATAAAATAGAACAGATAACTTTAAAATTTAATCTATCTTTATCAAATGTCATTAAAGGATTGAATGATTTATTGAAAAGAAAGTAAGTAAAGCAAATTTTGCATAAAACAAAACTAAACAAATATATATTTGTAAATACTGCTGATATAAGAGAGAGAGAAAAAAAAATTCTATACGTAAATAACAATTTACTATTATATGTGAGACAGAAAACAACCAATTAAAATTAAATATTTCCTTTAACTGGATGTTTATATAAATATGCCAATGATTTTAAATAAACAAAATAAAATAAACTAATGGCACATGAATTTATTCATCAAATAAAATAAATCAGCATTATGTTTCAAATAAAAGAAGAGAGAAAAAAAAAAAAAAAAAAAAAAAAAAAAGGTGGCTTGCTTAAAGCACACACATTCTAAGTAATTATAATATAAAAAGTAACTTATTAAAATATCTATATCTCTTTTCCTCTGTTTATTTTATTAAACACTCATTTTCTGTAGACAAGTAATAAAATAATAAACAAAACAAATAAATGACTATTTATCCTTTCACTTTATACTCGAAAACAAAAGTAAATAAAAAAAAAATCTGCAAAGCAATTGATAAAAGAAAAAAACAAAACAAATAAATCTCTTTCAAGCAATTTTATCAAAATGAGTCATACATCTATTTAATTATTCTTTCCTCCCAACTAATCGCCAGAAAAAAAATATATATATATATATATATATATATATCAGTTTAAAATAATGCGTCATCATTGAAAAAAAAAAAAAATTATTGTCTCTTTTATTTTTTCTTTTGGTTTAGAATAGACGCAATAAGAAAAACATTGCATTTAAATATGAAGACATACAGTTTATTCGAATAGAAATAAAATATCTTACCTTGTTAAATAACAAGCATCCGAAAGTGAGTTTGCCTTTGCTTTATATTATTAGATTACATGAAACCTAAATAATTATAATTAAAAGTATAGCTTTCAAATTCTCTTAAAATTGAAAGAAAAAAAAATTATTCCATAATAGTATATAAATAAATAAACCTGATTCCAAATACATAGGGTAATGTATTACTTTTACTATCAAAATATTGCTATCTATAACCAAAGTTGTTCTCAAATGAATACAATGCACAAAAAATCTGTTCTCAAATGACTAAAATGTGCAAAGAATTCTTAAATGAATAGAATAAAAATTTTCTTCATTATAGCAATACGAAATCGAAACAATTTATAAAGTATAAAATTACGTTTAAAGTATAAAAGTATTAAAGGATAAAATTACGTTTAAAGTATAAAGTTACGTTTTCAGAATAACTGAATTACATTATTTTCAGAACAAGAAAAACAATAACGTATTTACATAGAAACCAAAAGTGAAAAGCACTTACCTGTATTATCCTGTGGACGTCCAGCGGATGCGGACTTTACCTGAGTCCAATGGATGAGGACTTTATCTTTGTCCAGCGGAAGCGGACTTGAAGAAATTTATTTAAAAAATTCTAAATTTCACGTGGGCGCCAATTTGTAGGGGCGGAACTCAGAAAAAAGGCTAATTTTAGTGAAAACATTATTTATTTTTCACTTTAAGTTACACACAACACATAAAACAACTATTTACAGGGGGTAAGTTAAAGGGGTAAGTTGAAATGGTAGAAATAAGGAGTCCCACACCCTACAAGAAGTGTTACTTTGTGGTCGTGGGCCATTTTCGGCAAAACACCGACCACACATGTACTTCCCTCTCTGGAAACTGGAATCCGAATGTTCTCTTCTTGGGTCTCTCAGCCAAACGGGTCACTTGGGGGCGCTGAGGTTTCGTAGCATAGGCGCGCTACAAATTTAATTTTCTCCAACTATTTAGAATCAAGAAGTCACAGTTTTTTACGTTTACAGACATAAAAAAAATGCCAATTTAACAAAACTTACCAAAATTACAAAAACAACCCCTCCTCCCCGAACAGCAACAAAAAAAGCAAGTTCCTTAAAAATTAAAATGCAAACATCTATGAAATAAATACATCTATGAAATTTATTCTAATGAAGTACCTAATAAAATGAATGGAATTTTTAAAAAAATTAAATATGCCTTTTTGATGTCTTTATTTTTCTAATCCATTTTTTCGCTTTATACAAAGTACGCGATTTTCTGCATTTTTTCTGTATTAATTATGCCCATCTATATTAATAAAATCAGAGTTTTGTCTGTAAATTTGTCGGAATCGAAAAAATTTGCGATATCTTCACGTTTTGCACCCCATGAAAACCGAAAATGACTTCAGAAAATTTTGCCTGTGTGTGTGTGTGTGTGTGTGTGTGTGTGTGTGTCTGTGTGTGTGTCATCGTGTCCGAATGTCGCTTTTTTTGTCCGGGCATCACTTGAGAACGGCTGGACGGAATTCAACGACGCTTGGCAGGAATTTAGGTCTTCACCCAACTTAAAATTATATCTATCAACTTTTCGGAAATTCCCCCCCGTTCTCCCCTAGGGGGTAAAAGACTAAAACACGTTTGTCCGGGCATCATTCGAGAATGGCTGGACGGAATTCAACGGCGCTTGGCAGAAACTTAGGTCTTCACCCAACTTGAAATTATATCTATAGAAATTTTCAAAATTATGATTAGTGTTTAAATTGTGGGTAAAAAACGCCTGCGCATGCGCCATAAATATTTTTTCACTAAAATGCTTTGAATGAAAAAATGAAATATAAAAATAAATTTTTAAGTTAAAGACTTTTGTATTCGCGTGATTTTCACTACAAATTATGAAAAGATTGAAATGAAGTGTTGCCATCTAAGTTTCATACTTTAGTTAATTTTAAAAAATCTCATTGTCGTATCGAAAAACTGTTTACACCCCAGGATTCAGAAAAATCACCTCTTTCATTTGGTACTGAATTTGTAACGATAGGTCTGATATTTCTAATTTATTTTTCTCTTTTTCCGTTTTTCCGTTGCCACTTAAATTTCATACTTTAGTTATTTTTTAAAAATCTAATTGTCGCATCGAAAAACTGTTTGAACCCCTGGATTTAGCAAAATCGCCCCTTTCATTCGGTATCAAATTTATAAATATAGGTCTGATATTTCTAATTTATTTTACCCTTTTTCCGTTTTCAACCCAGATTCGATATGGAACAGCTTTAGTATTGGATCCCTTTGGCAAAATTTGAAATTCGGCACCGAAGTAGCTCGGACGTTTCTCGCCAAGATCTTTAATTGCATAATTGAGATCAGACTTGTAGTCGATTACAGAATCCTTAAAAGATTACAATTACGATTATTTTTAATCTTCAAATGCCGATTACGAATACGTTTAGATTACGATTACAGTTTTGATTACGTTTTGATTAGACTCTAGAATACGATTACATTCAGATTACGATTACAGTTTTGATTACGTTTTGATTATACTCTAGAATACGATTACATTCCGATTACGATTACAGTTTTGATTACGTTTTGATTATACTCTAGAATACGATTACATTCAGATTACGATTACAGTTTTGATTACGTTTTGATTAGACTCTAGAATACGATTATATTCAGATTACGATTACATGAAAAATCGATTACAATTAAACTTCAATTATACAGATTTCTCAATCTTGATGTGATGAATATCGCTTGTATATAATCTTTCTTAGATATTTCTTCACATATATCCTGAAATATATCTTGTATATATCCTCTCCTTATATTCTCTATATATTCTTTATTTTGATTGCTTTCAGATTAAGCTTTTAATATCACAGCAAGCAGATTAAAATTATCATATCAAGTAATATCATATCAATATCATATCAATAAAATTTCCCTCGCGTTAGATGATAAAATCTAAAGCGAAAGCGAGGAAAATTATAAATTTATACAAAACTCTATATTTTGACCATCAAAGAAATGTAATCATTAAAATATTGAAAGAAGTTTTAAGTATGAGTCAGAAATTAAAATACTATCTCAAATATCTGTCACAAATTTCACTTCTTTATAATAACTTAGTTGACCAAAATTTATTTTCAAATCGACCGCTAGTTCCGAAGCATGAAATTCGTTTTATATTACTTTTGCATTTTCAGTAGAAAAGATATATATATATATATATATATATATTATTTAGTAAAACATAAAAAGGTAAGAAGTAGAAGGTATGTAAATTTGGAGAACCCCTTAAATTATATCATATGTATGTACACGCATTGAATTATATTGGTAGCAATGTGTAAAGGTATAAGTAAGCAGTCTAAATGAAAATGCAATCAATTTAATTAAAAAAGAAGTTTCAAACATTCGCATTTGATTTAAATAAAACTGTCAGATAAAAATGCATTTTCTTTTCTTTTCTTTTCTTTTCTTTTTTTTTTTTTTTTTACAAAGGAGAAATATCATATTGATATAAATTTAAAAATTGCAAATTAGATGTACAATTCTGTTGCCTATAATAAATAATGAGTTTAGTTATCTTTATACCTTCATAGATTAATTGACACCTGTATTAATTAAATGATTTTATTAAATGGTTTAGATAATATATTTATGTTTCTCAAATGAATATTAATAAACAAATATTTCTCGTCTGTAAAATTTTGCACTACTACCCCTCCCCCCCAATAAATAAATAAAATTAATTAATAATCCAAAAAAATTTATTTTTTCATACTTCTGAACATTGAACTTCATACATATACAAATAGAATGTAGGAGAGATTTAAAATTCTTTTAAACATTTTTATTTAATTTAATCAAAATTAAATTTTTTAGTAGTTTCCCGCTTTTAGTAGAGTGCGGGAACTCGTATAGAGTTTTCCAGCGACACTGAATAACTTCTTTACGGGTGCTGAAGATGCACAGATAGAGAGATACTTTGAACTAATTTTTGCAATTTTTGGATATCTTTTGTCATTTTCCTTCCAAAAATTTAGAGGGCAAATATCTTCTCCTTTCAATGGCTCTTTTAAATACTCCGTTATTTCCGATTTTGCTATATAATTCTTGGCAAGTTTACTTAATCTTTTCCCGTCCAAAAACGCAAACAGTTTGGTCTTTTTTTTTCTTTTTTTTTTCTTTTAGGTTCAGTTGCGGCTTTTTCTTCTGGTTCTGTTATTTCTTCGACAAGAAAGTGATTCTTCATTTCTTTAATTATTACTTCACACACTTGCTCATTCGTCAAGTCCAGGCAACTATTCTTGAATCGTGGATCCAAAATTGTTAATATAATAAATGGTGTACTTTCCACATATTTTTTCATCCTTTTTTCTAAGGAAAATTTCAAAGCTTGGATGAGAAATATTTCTTATAGATTTTAAATTATTTTTTTCAATAAAATACAATAAATACAAATATATTAAAAATATTTTATTAGGCCCCATAAATAACGGTAATCATTACAGAAATATGTTTGAAAAGAGAAATACACCTATTTCGCAATATTTCGGCAATCAGAATGTTTTACTTAAATTTACTAGAGCATACGCAAATAGATAAATGAACGGAGAGACAGAAGAGGAAAAGACAATCAAAAATTAAATTTTAAATATTTTAAGAAATTAAATTAAAATTTCGTAAGTTCAAAAAATTATGAAATCATTAAAGCATATCTAAACTTTAAAGTTGCTTTTTAGTGGACAACTTAAGTTTTAAGACGGGTGAGTAACAATCATATTTCAGAGATTTCTTTTACTTTTTAATGGCAAAGCATCTTATTAAGTGGATTGTTAATATGTTTAATTTTGTGATTAAGCAAAACTCTTTATTCTCATAAAAATATTTTCGATTTGTTTGTTAACTTTTATTTTTATTTTTTTTAAATTTCAATAAAGCGTTCTACTAAATATTTTTTGTAAATAAAACCCCTTTAAAAGGTTTATAAAAAAAAAAAAAAAAAAAATGCACCAATAAGTTCATATAAATTTGTAGATATAGAAAATGAAACAATCATTCTAAACAATAATCACTCTATAACGTTGCTAGGAAGTATTAAAAATGATAAAGGCAAACGAAAATGCAATTCCAGCAATTTTCAATTATAACCGTTATTGAAAGTGAAAATTTTTGTGTTGCTCTCTAAATCTTATTGTTAATGACATTATATTCTGCAGGAAGCATTTTCTTGCGCATATGTATTGTTAATGTCGACTGCATTATGGTTTGTGCGAAATAAAAGTTAAAATATGATCTATAGAAATACCTTTGATAGGTCGCAATGCTTTGAAATTCTTTCAAATTTCCCTGTAGACAAACCAGTGGTAATATTTACCCTATTTTTAAAAAGGAACAATTCCATAGTGAATTTGAAGAACATAACATATATTAGTTTCAAAAAATTCCATAAATATTTAAGTTGAATTAGAGCGCACGCGAAGAGACGAACCGAAGTCTTATGCATAGTGATAAAGCATTTTTCGTTGTGTCCCTGTAAAAACCCACAAATGCTAGATTCACCAAAATGCTTATGTATAGTGCAACAGTGATTTATAATATTCATATAAATTTTCAGCTCAGTTGAATAAAGCGTTTAGATGCTATCGCACTTTTAAAAATTTGGTCCCATAGGCCATAATGATAAAGAATTTTTCTTTGTGTCCCTGTAAAAAAAACTGTAAGTGCTAAATTAACCAAAATCTATACAATTGGTGCGACTGTGACCTATAACATGTGTACATATTTTTTGCTCAGATTAATAAGGCGTTTAGACGCTATCACACTTTTAAAAATTTGGCCCCATAGGCATAATGATAAAGAATTTTTCTTTGTGCCCCTGCAAAAAAACTGTAAGTGCTAAATTCACCAAAACCTATACCGTTCGTGCAACTGTTACCTATAACATGTATATAATTTTTTTCCTCAGAGTAATAAAGCGTTTAGACGCTATCGCACTTTTAAAAATTTGGTCCCATAGGCCATAATGATAAAGAATTTTTCCTCGTGTCCCTGTAAAAAAACTATGAGTGCTAGATTCACCAAAATCTATAGGGTTCGTATTATGGTGACTTACAATATACGTACCAACTTTCCGCTTATTCGAACAAAGCGTTTAGACGCTAGCGTGTTCACTCACGGACATACATACACACATACATACATGATCGTAAAAATAGTGGAAACGGACTCAGGGGACCTCGAAACGTATAGAAACATCAAAATCTCGAATTCGGATTTTTGACATGATTACAATACTTCCCTCATTATAGTGTTCGGAAAGTAAAAAATAAAAATAATAAACACACACTATTTTTTTGGTCTGTAGCATTTTTATATTACAATACGTTACAGGAAAACAAGATTTTCCGAAATGAAAGGTGGCCCCGAAATGATGCTGAGCTTCCCTTAGCTTCAAAGCTTAATCGGGCCCTGAAAACATGACCTCTGAAATCTTCCAGGGTGAGTAGGAGTGTTCATAAATTAGCTTGTGAAGCTAGAAAATTTTGAAAAAAGGGATAACAAAAAATATAAATAGAGTAAAAATGGCAGCAAAGAAAAGAAAGATATAGTGCAATCTTATTTTAGAGATAGATTACGTTTACATTGCTTCGCGATACAGATTATTCTCTAGAAAAATATAATGAGATTACGATTAAATTACGATCAGATTACGATTAGATTACGATTATAATTTAAATATATTTTTTGATTACGATTAGATTACGATTACAATTTAAATATTTTTTTTTTATTACGATTAGATTACGATTACAATTTAAATATTTTTTTTGATTACGATTAGATTACGATTACAATTTAAATATTTTTTTTTTATTACGATTAGATTACGATTACAATTTAAATATTTTTTTTGATTACGATTAGATTACGATTACAATTTAAATATTTTTTTTTGATTACGATTAGATTACGATTATAATTTAAATATTTTATTTTGATTACGATTAATCAGCGATTACGTTGCTTTTGTAATCGATTACAATCGATTACGATTACGCGATTAAGATTACTACAAGTCTGATTGAGATAGCCAATTCAGTTCATCGCAAAAATGGCTTAAAATACCAAAGGGTTCCGATACTTAAGCTGTGCTTTTTGTATTTATTAGTGCTAGAGGCCTATTTCAGTCGGTACAGTTGTCGAATTTTTATAGGTCACTCTTAATTAGTGCTAGAGGCCTATTTCAGACGGTTTATTGAATGGGGATTTATTGAATGAAGTCCCCCCCAAGGCACAACTTTGACATGAGTCCCCCCCCCCCGGCCCAACTTTGACATGAGTACCCCCAAGGTACCCCTATTTCAGTCGGTACAGCGTTGTCGAATTTTTATAGGTCACTCTTAATAGTGCTAAGGGCCTATTTCAGTCGGTTTATTGAATGGGGATTTATTGAATGAAGTCCCCCCAAGGCACACCTTTGACATGAGTCCCCTCCAGGCACAACTTTGACATGAGTCCCCCCAAGGTACAACTTTGACATGAGTCCCCCCTAGGCCCAACTTTGACATGAGTCCCCCCCAGGCCCAACTTTGACATGAGTCCCCCCAAGGCCCAACTTTGACATGAGTCCCCCCCAAGGTGAAACTTTGACATGAGTCCCCCCCAAGGCACACCTTTGACATGAGTCCCCCCCAAGGCACACCTCCCCCTCATTGGGAAAAAGAGAAAAAACGTTGTTTTGCGGCTATAAGACAGTTTGGACTTCCAACGTTATTTGTTACAATATCTGCAGCTGAAACACATTGGTTTGATTTAATGAAAACTTTATCATGGAATTTAGATCGTCACGAATTAACTAAAGAAGAATTTGTCGATATTAACAAGTTTAGCAATAGGCCTCTGGCACTAAATTAAAATCTGTCAATGTCAGATTTTCATGTTTTAAATAATGAAATAATGTCGTGTCTGTATAATTTTTATTTTTTTATTATTACTTTTTTTTAATTTATAATACTGTCTATTAAAGACTTCTGTGGTCACGAAATTTGGTGCGTAAATTGTTTGTATGCATCCGGCACTTATTGTAACTGCATTTCACGAAATTCGAAATTCCCCCCCCCCCCTTCTCGGAGTCGGATGGCAATAAACATGTGTAAAAACATGTTTTTCCGTTTGAATTCGCTTTGAATTATCTTAGAATGGCGAATTTTGGTGAGTGGATATTGATTAAGTGTACGCATTATGTACATTAGTGGGATTTTGCAAAACTTCGAACTCACCCGCTGAGGGTGGGGAAGTAAGAAGTGGGTAAGTTGTGCCGAAGACAGTGGGGACCCAGACTCCTAACATTGGGAGCGAGAAAATCTCTACCAATCACAGCGAGAACTTAGGTTATTAATAAAGATATGGCATTTTGACAAATCATTTAAGTTTAACGTCCAGCGAAGCGGGCAAAGCCTGCTAGTGATATAATAAAACCGTTATCTCATTATATATAAGTTCCATCTAGATAGATAAAAAGAATATTTATTATTCAAAATCTATCGAAAGATAAAAAAATAATCAAAAATATAAAGATTTTTTTTTTTTCTGGTGTGCAATGCTGCAATAATCACTTCATACATATGTATGATGATTTCTATTTCTGAGCAAATGTCAACAAGACGAAGCAATTACTGGCAATCTCAGATTTGCCTCAGCCATTCACTGCGTGTTCAACTATCTCTTCCGAGTGGAATGGGAATTCCCAGACGTGATCAGAAATCTTGACATTCTTTTTAGAATACCAGCATGGTATTGAAAGGAGTCTTCTCCCGAGAGATGCTATCACATACATGTAATTTCTCTGTATAATAAAGTTTGTAGATATTCAATACAGTCGTATGGTTATCGGAATTTTGTTCGAAAAAGATTTCTACATGCTAACTAAAAATGTTTAGATAAGTTGTATTCAGTGTTTTGATATTAAAAATGAAAGATCCATTTTTGCAAAATTTCTGTACTGAATACATTAATATATTAGCCATTAAAGATAAAAACTCTGAAATTGAAACTCAAAAGTAAGCCTAAATGAGCTTTTTATGGAAGCAAAAATAAAAACAATGTACAACTAGAAATTTATAGTTAGGATTTTTTAAAATGCTTTTTATATTTAAAGAAGATGACTTTTAAGACAAAAAATTGGTTGAGTCAGCGAAAATTTTTATTTATTTGTTGGCATTTAAGTTTGTTTTAAGTTTGTTTATCTTTATTTTGGTTGTTTGCTTGAAAGAAATTAAGAAAAAAGAAAATTATGCAAAAAGTACAGGCGTATACAGGATGCACAGAAAAGTTCTTAAACAACTTTAATCATCACAACCGTCAGTATTAGATATATACTTTAAATTGCAAAACTGTCTATAATGAGGAAAACATTCATATAACGGCATGTTTAAATTTAACATTCATTATAGCAACAAGTGCAAAGATCTAACGTTATAGACATACCCTGTTTCGTATAGTAATAATTAGTAAAAAATTATACAAAAAGTTAAACACAAGACTAAAGATTCCAATTCTGTGACACATAAATCACCCAAAGTTCAAAGTTTGGTTTATATCACTTTTTTCTTTGCTTTCATTGGAGGAGGAGGGGTGTTTGAGACTAATGCATTGAAAGCAGTTGCAACGTTTTTTGTGTAACGTATTTCAGTATGAGTAAAACTTTACTAAATATATTTACTATATATATATATATATATTAGAGAATTATATAAATCGGTTCTACAATTTTCTTTTACAAAATTGAATCCATAAATTAAAACTATTATAACATGAGTATTTATGATATTTGAAACATTTTTATAACCTAAATTATGCGTGTGTAATCGACGGTTGTAAAAATTAATGTCCAGCTAAGAATTATTCTATACTATCGCTGAGATAAAAGTCGTCTGCATTCTTTATGGAAAATAATTTTAACTTTAGTAAATAATAATTTAAAAATAATTTGTACTGCGCAATTTTATATAAGTTAATATATACAAGAAAGTCTTGTGGTGATATGTATATGAATTTATGTGTATGTGCATTGTGTGAGTCCCAAATTACTAATAAGTTTTAATTGATTTGTATTAAATTTGTGTTACTTTGTACTATGACACACATACGCTTTAAGATTCGGCAAAAAATACTGGCTACTTTAAATTTTTGTCAAATATCTCTTGATCTTTTTTTTTTTTTTTTTTTTTTTTTTTTTTTTTAATTTCTGTTATATATTTTCTTTAATCAAATTTATTATTTTTTACGACCAGGCTTTGCCTACTTCGCTAGTTACTGTATTTAAAGGAATTTCCAAAAATTGAATCACTATATGTTATATCACTTTATGAATGAAAAAAGAAAAACAAATCCATTAAAATCGCTTATAATCTAGCCAGTGGACCCCCTCCCCCGTACGTGATTTGTAGTTTTTTAGAACCAGGTGATCGCCAAAGTTTAGTCTAGCAACATAATATATAACAGAACACATGTGTGCATATAATTTTTTATATCTCAGTAGCAGCAGTTACAAAAAAAAAAAAAAAAGTTTAAAACTTAAAACTTTCATGAATTTTCGTTATGCGACGGAAATGAAGATTTAACAATAAATGTAATAATTTCTTGATTTCAAAATGAATGCCCAGTTTTGTCTCAAATACGCTTATGAACATTCACACAAATAATTAAGAGGATTGGATGAAAGGAAACTAGCAAGAGGCGCATTATAAGTAACTAATTATTCCCGAAATTTGCAATCCACGAAAAAAGCTTAAAATTTTGTAAAATATTTTAAATAATGTTTGAGCTAGGAGGATATTATTTAAAAGTGTTACATAGTTTAGTATATTCTGTTATCACTATCTAGATGTTTTTAATTGCATCAATTTTGATAATTTTTCTCCTTCCTTGTTTCCTCAATAATATAAGTAATGTATTTTTAGCAATGAAATCTTTTTTCCTCTCTCTCTCTCTCTTATAGAAAAGACGAAGAGACAATCGAATTTAATTACAATCGGCGACCTGATGCGAAACGCGGCTGTCGCCTGTTTAATGACACTGGGGACTGGATCGATCTGTATTCAAATTCAGAATCTAGAAAAAAAAAAAAAAAAAAAAAAAAAACTTTCGACCATTAAGATTATTGAATAATGTGATTCAATCTAAGGTTTCTTTTTTTTTTTACTTTTTACTTTCTCTTACTCATATTTGTGAGAGAAATTATTGTTTTTGGATCGAATTTTCGAAAACAAGTTTTTGATATATTTACACGTTTTGAGATATCCCGAATCCGAAAATTAGATATGTAGTGGTTGGTTTGAATCTGTGGGTATGTCTATCTGTCTGTGTATCTGTTATTAACATAAATCAAAAAGAAAATGTTTGCAGAAAGTCCAAACTCGGTATTCCAAATCTGTATCACATGCAGATGCTACTCGATTTTTTTTGTTTTTTTTTTTTGGTTAAAATCGTACGCATAGTTCATGTATAGGAGCACCCAAAAGAATTTAAATACATTACGTTTACGGGCAAATATTTTATGAATATATATATTTTATATTTATAATATGTATAATATAATCATGTTTCGTATAAGATGTGGTATAAAAACCAATGGCGGTTCATCTATGTGGCAACACAAAAATAATTCATCTATATTTGGAAATTTCTGATGGTGCATTTCAAGTTGTTTTATCTGTTTTTCATACTGTACAAAATTTAAGTACCCTAGGTGAGGTATATATAACGTATAGTCAATATATAGGGATATCTAAAAGTTAGCGAAATCATTCTTTTGCACTGAATGTACTTGATGGAAATACTTTACTAAATTTTTTTTAAAGTCGAATAAAAATATTTACTAATGATAATTATTTCCTTATACCCATATAATAGACGGAGTAGTTTGAAGTTCAAATTTCAACTCTCATTTTTTGCTATAATTCGCGTTTCGAGGTTTCCTGAATCCGAAAATTAGTGCTTTAGCGTTTGATATGTGTGTATATCCTTTATCAGCGTAACTTCGAAACAGAGTTGCAGAAAATTTCAATTTGTCATTCTTAAATTCCATTGAGTATAGCACTTGAAAAGTTCGATTAAGATTTATTAGTTCAAAAGAGTGGTGTGTGTGAAAGTTATCTAAATTTGAAATAAACTTAAAAAAAAAAAAAAAAAAAAAAAAAAAAAAAAAAAAACTATCTTAAATTTATTATTAATGTAGGTACTACATTAAAAAAAGTGTTTAGGCAAAAACAAACAGCCACTACACACAGAATTATGTACATATATTTATATAAAACTGTTTCTAAAACTATTTTGAACTGTTTTTAATGTATATTCATACACAGTTCTATTTATCTTAGCCCTGTATTTTGCCTGTTATTTTTTAATCTGTAACATATCTGTACAATGCCCAGATACTCAATAGAGATAGGATAAAGAGTTACTTTTTAGTGATAGATTACTTCGTTCCACACTACATTTGATAATAGGTTCTTATATAACATATATTTTTATAATCTATTACTGCTTAGCTGATACATGACTGATCCCCCTTCTAATTTTTTCGGGATGTATAATATATACACGCGTCCTGCATAGTGGATACGGTTCATATTTTTGAGTGCCAATACTTTCGAAAAGTAATCTTCACTTTACTTGACAGTAGAATTTCTCTGCGATAAAATATATATCTGTATCTATATCTGTATCTATATCTATATATCTGTCTATCTTTCTATCTATGTATGTATATGTGTATATATATATATATATATATATGTATAATGTATGTGTCTATATACATATATATATATATAGTGGTCGATATGAAGTAGTAGTCATCAAAGTTTAAAAAGTTTTATATGGACGCTCGCCCAAGTGAGTATGCGTAAGATTCTGTTAAATCGAAAGTACTTCCGTTTAAAAATTAAAACAAAATATTTCTAATGTTATCAAATAACACGTACAAAAGTGCTGTTTTCTGTAACAAAGAAATCTCAATGTATAAACCATAAATAAATAACAAATAATAATAATAAGTCTTTAAACAACATCATTTAAAAATCTTATATTCTAAACTGAGTAATTGTCTCTTTTGATTTTCGGAAGAACTTGAACATTCCAGATTGACAAGGGAATTCATAGTCTTCAATCATGTATGGCATTTTGAATATGTTTTCTCAAATTAGAAACAGTTATTTCAAAATTTAAATTTTGCCTACCAAAATAGCATAAAATGATTTGTTTTCTCAGACATTTAATTGTAACATACGACCATAATTAACTAGCCTTGTCACTTTTACGCATTTAAAATACTTAAAAGTAGTCCTGTGAAAAATCAGATTAAAAAAAAAGAATAAAAATATAAAATAAATAAATAAAAATAAAACTAACTAACTAACTAACTAAATATGTTTATATATATACATATATATTGAATTTTCTTATCAATTTACTTTTGATTAAAATCAAACAATATCCTTTTAAAACCACAATACATACATGTTCACTAACACTATCAAATATGCCATATGCGATTACACATTTTCCAATTCCAGCTCTTTTAAGGGCTATAAACAATTTCAAATACAGGCACTCTTCATTCTTCCCCTCCCTTGCCACCACGATTTTACTTGCCACTCATTTTTTCTAAAAATTTTCCGCAGTCTTCCGAAGTTATAAAATTAGTTATTTTTTATAACTGTTGTTAATGCACTACTAACGAGTATTCCCCATTCCTATGACGAAATAATCGGCATCAAATAATCATGATGACTGTTTGAATAAATATCACGATGATAGTATTTTGTTAAACGGTGAGATTAAATATCTTCGACTAAAATTTCACGGAGACCATCCTAATATTTAAATTAAGCTAATATACAATAATAATCAATTCAGAATGACACTTTCAAAAAAATATTAAACAAATGTAAAATAATCAAAGATATTACTTATTGAAAAAGTTATTTAACTAAAATTGTATTTACGAAGTTAAATTTCTCAGGTAGACGACACTCATATTTAAACTAAACAAAAATACAATAATTGTATGTTTAGAATAATATTTTCAACAAAATTTTAGAAAGATGTAAAATAAACAAAGCTATTAATTATTACAAAAGATTATTTGACTAATATGGAACCAATGAAAACTAGTATGTTGTGGCCACCACCACGAGACTTTCTTCTATATTTTCCTATACAAATTCACTCAGTAACAATATTTATTAAAAAAAAAAAAAAAAAAAATATATATCCGTTTTTTTTTTTTTTTTTTTTTCGTTAAAAGTAAAAAAAATCGATAACTTTGTTTTAAATTACTACATATTTATAGTTCAACCATTCGTTTTAAAGGTATTGACGAGACCTTTCGAAAGATACCCATCTTGAAAATTTACCCCACCCCAGAGGGTACTTCCAGGGGGGGGGGGAAAGCGATGCCCCCACATGCACAATTTTTTTTTCCTATTTAACTACTACTATTAGCAATAATTCATATTAATTTCACAATCACAGGTTAAGAATAACTCTTATTATGTACATTTATACGAAATTTTGTCCTGTTTTGCGATTGATCCCCAAATGTAATCAGCACCATTTTATGTCAGGAGCCAACTAAATACCAAGTTTTGGTAAATTTCGTTAAAAAAAAAAAAAAAAAAAAAATTCTTTTTTTCGTAAAAAGTAAAAAAAATCGATAACTTTGTTTTAAATTATCACAGATTTATAGTTCAACCATTCGTTTTAAAGGTGCTGACGAGACCTTTCGAAAGATACCCATCTTGAAAATTTACTCCCTTCGAGGGGGGACTTCACCCCCAGGGGGGTTCACGAGGCTCCTAGACATGCAAAATTTTTTTCCCAGTTGACTATCTCTATTATAAATGATTCTTGTAAATTTCATAATGATTACTAAAAAATAATTCTCTTTATGCACATTTATACAAATTTATGCCCTATATCACCATGTTAAAAATTTAGAAAAAGCGGGATGGCAACGCAACCTGTAAGACGATTTTTACCAAAAGTTGATAGGCACTAATTTATGTTAAGGTGCAACTACATACCAATTTGTATGAAATTCTGTGCAGTAGTTCCTGAGGTACAGTTGCCACAAAATTTTGTCACACACACACACACAGACAGACAGACAGACAGACATTTTCTAAAAATGGTCAAATCGTGTTCTACAGCTCTCAAAACGTGTAAATCCATCAAAAACCCGAGGTCGAAAATTTTTACGAATCCAATACTTAATATAGAAAAAAGTAATAATAAGTATTATTTGTTTAAGTTTTTAAATGTAATTCGCGAGAATATTTCACTGTTTCATTCATTTCATGTGAAAAGAATAACTTTCACTCAAACAAATAATCTAGTTTCCATACGTGTTATATTGTCTAATTGGCAATTGCCAGAGATATGACTATTTATTTGTTTATTTATTTTTCTCGTGGAAAGATATAAGATTAGCGTTATTTAATTAATCTGGTCTTTTCGGTAATATATTACAGTGCTAATAAGTTCTTATAGAGTAACAGTATTATTTATCCTATTATGTGACATAAAACCCATCTCTAATATACTCAAAAAACGCACACGACAGCGCTTTGATTTATGTTTATGCCCAGAAAAAAAGACGCTAAGACATCCGTTCAGTTAAAAAAGAAAATTCTTTTAAACAAATTGCTGAAGATTGGAAAGAATTGTTGAGGAGATGTAGTTTTTTCTGAAACAATTAAAACAGTAAAATTTTTGATAATTAAAGTGTTCAAGAAGAATGTAACCTTTCATGAGAAAAAAAAATCATTAGTGCTAACAATCACTGTAATTAATCTCCTAAAGCAAAAAGAAATTAAATAAACAATTAAAGTACCTACTCAAATGAAATTGCGAATACACACACACTTACCCCAAAATATAGTAATAGTACATCAGTACATTATTATTCGTATTAATGTATTTTTAAGAAAAAATACGTTTAAGAAATGTAACAAATTATATTGTAAAATTTTTGGACAAAAATAAGAAACTAATATTCCAGAAAAAATTACTATAAAATTCTTTTTTATTAGTCGTAAATATGCAAAGTAAACGAGAACCACTTAAGCACTTTTTGTGTCTTATATTCAGTAAAATAAAACCGATAATTTATTCTTTTACGCTGAGGAAAAAAAAAAAAAAAGCTTTTAAAAAGGTTATGCAGACTTAAAGAAAGTTTCAAATCAAAATTATTGAATGCTTTTTTATTTTTTTTTTTTTTAAGATCTTGAAACATTTTTTTAAAACATATTAAAAAGTTTAAAAAAAAATTCCTTAAAATAACTTTGTAAAGAGGTATTGTACTCTTTTGATTGATATAGTTTTAAAAATATCTCATTTATTACATATACGAATTTTTCAATATAATTTTGAATTTAAATTATTTAAAGGCAGAAAGTATGAAGAAAGTATCTTACATGGATAGCTTCACGTATGAAATTTTCCATTTGAAGGTCGTTTAAAGTGGTGCAGTTTGTTTTTGCGGTTTACTGAATGGAAAATAAATAAATAAATAAATCTCAGCACGATTTTGCATCAATATAAAAAAAAAAAAATAATAATAATAATTAGGTATGTCACATAGAAGTTTACAACCATACAATTGTCATTATTATTATTATTTTAAATATTTTTTCTAATATTTATATTTATTTATTTGTTTATTATTCTAAACTTTTAAAATTAAGATATAAAAATAACGAATTTAAGGAAAATTTACGAATTGAATTTTTTCAGGATTCAAATTCGATCAATATTTCGCTTATTTAGCCTTAATCTTAACTCAAATTTACCTCACATAGGCCATTTAGGCTGATAAAGCTTGACATAAATGTTCTATTAATATTAATATATATCTATTAATATTCGAAATAGCATACTGGGTGTATAAAAATGATTGAGGTGCAATATTTTCTATTGGAAACAAACAAAAATAATATAACGATGTGTAAAACCCTACAAAAATACTAAAATTTTCTCAATGACTTTGTAAATGTTCGAGGTGTGTCCACTTGCATGTTTAACTTCATGGTGATAACTAAATTCGATCAACACTTTCTGCAAGGTGATGAATAGTATTGGCGATTCTACTGCTTCTAATATCCCCTAATATTTAGGTTCTCAATATTTGTAAGTAACGGTGAGGTCTACCAATGTTACTTACAATACATCTAATAAGTTAAAAACTGGAAAAACACCCTAAAATTGCAATAATATTAATAATAATAATAATAACGCAACAATTTTTTCGGGTTGAAATAACACGGCCATTAGTCAGGCGAGCATGATAAAGGATCATGTTTTATTTCAACCCGAAAGAATTGTTGGGAGTTTTTTTGAATTTTATGTTGCTTTTTCAAAGGTTTTAATTTATTACTTTTTAACGCCAGTCCTTCGGTGCAATTTCGTAATTGTACAATATAATGAATTATACAATATATATGCATATAGTATATAATAAACTTTTATAAAATATATTCGAAATATATTTTATAAAAGCTTTTTGTGAAATTTTTGTTTAAAAATATTCGACCTATAAGAACGATTTATTCTTAGTAAAACATCTCCATAAAAATTACGAATAACTGCTTGATTTTCTTGACAGATTAATTCACTTTGGTTTGCTTTATAAGTCATGCTTTTTGCTACTCACATTATTTTTCTACCTTTTCAAATTTTTAATTCATTTAAACCGGTCTAAAATTTATCTCGTTTGTTAAGTATATAAGAGAATATTCTTGCATATTTTCATGTTTCATAATTTGTCTCTAAATTTAAACTAAGTGGCATTAGGCCCTGAAGTATATATATGTGATTCTAATATTTAAGAAACAGTACAATTATTATTAGAGTATCATTATAAAAAAAGAAAAGCAAATAAAATTTAAAAATATTTAACTGTTTAAAATTAAGAGAAAAATAAAAATAAGAAAAATCCAGAAAAGCGATGGAAAAAGGGGAAGAAAAAGAATTATTTTCCCTGTGCCTCGCATGGTCATAGGTTTTATTTGCATTAAATCTTTTAATCACAAAATTGAAATGATTGCTAAAGCATTTTTATTTGCTCCCAGATTCTATAATTCTTTTGCAGGTAAATACAGTGTCATTTTTCAATTATTCGGTATTTCAACTAATAGTGAAAACATATATGCGTTTGATTCAATGAATACGACTACGAAAATTTTAGAAAAGGCAGTTTGTATGTTACGCAAACATAATAGACGGAATACAAGATAAATCAAATACTCCAAATTTTACGAAATCTTATATTTAGTAGGTTTTCTCTCTAAAGAAATGCTCATTAGATTTTGCGTATACGATCAAACACATGTAGGGTAAAGTTTTCATAATTTGTAAAATAGCTATATCTCCCCATCTATTAGATATAATTATATGCTTCTCTTGCAATTCTATAGAAAAGTATGTCTAACATTAAAAACAATGCTGTTTATTATTATTTTTTTTTTCATATTACTCTGCTGGCTGTGCTTGTTTTTCTGCATGTTCACTATTTGCATAATAGCTATATCACCCAGCCAATAGCTTGAAATCTCACTAAACTTGGTATGATTATCAGGAAAAGCTATGCTAACAAGATAATTCAATACTTATTTAAAATAAGAAACTGGTGATGATGATTTTATAACGAACTACTGTTTTTAATATTCTAAAAATTGGACCAAATGGATTAAAACAGACAGATATGAAATTTTTATCTAATGCATAATATACATGTGCACTAAAAAGCCAAAAAAACTGGTGCACCTGACGGAACACGATTAGACTTTCGGCTCTGAAAGTTTATATCAGTGAGGATTCGTTGATTAGATCGTACCCTGACACTTTTTCATGCCCCAGCATTCAAATCTGTAACAATTTGAAGAAGGGTTGCACACTTGTCATGTTTAATGATTCTCGTCAGTCGTCACTGGTCTTGTTCTTTCACGACCTTTTTCCGGCCACAGCGACGTCGGAGATTTGGTGTTTTACTGTATTCCTGATATTCACGGTACACTCGTAAAATGATCGTACTAAAAATCCAAATTTCATAGCTACCTTGGAAATGATATAACCCCTCTTTTGTGCAAAAATTGTAACGCCATGTTCAAAGCCGCTTAAATCTTGATAACCTGCCATTGTAGCAGCAGTAATCATTCTAACAGCTTTGATAGACACCTGTTATCTTATATAAGCACTGCCAATTGCATCGCGTTACTTTGACTGGTTCCATACCTCTGTTATTTGCATATGAACGCCTGTACCAGTTTTTTTGGCTCTTCAGTGTATCATCGAAGTATGAAAGAATGATATGTAACAAAAAAGTTTTGTGATGTCTGCAGCACTTTATTTTCTACATGTTATTAGACTTCTAATAATATGTATCTAAATTAAATAAGCTTTGTAGACATTATTTTCTACATGTTATTAGACTTCTAATAATATGTATCTAAATTAAATAAGTTTTGTTGACATTATTTTCTACATGTTATTAGACTTCTAATAATATGTATCTAAATTAAATAAGCTTCGCGCATCTAAATTGCATTATAGAAATGTACTGTCAAATTTATATCAATACGCTTAATTGTAAATTTTGATGTAAGTACAATTTACTTCCTTCTCTCAAAATGTATGCCCCATCAGTGACCGAGAGGTTCTACTATCTAAGCTGGAAGACTTGAAGTGCCGGTTTTGACCAAAGGTCGCACTTGTCAGCCTATTATTTTAAAGTCTTCTGTAGTTTTCTCCAAAACTCACGTAATACTGGCTAAATTCCCTTAGAAAGTCCCTTCATGGAGGGATTTCCACCCAGGAATAGGAACCTTGCATAGTCAATTAGTCCTCTCCTGCATTTTAAAAATATAATTTATGAACTTTTTTTTTCTTTTATTATAAACGTTTTCATCATAGATAATCATAAATAATTTAAATTTTGTTTAAAAGAAAAAGAGAAAAATATCTTTATTCGTCAAATGTACACTTTACTTATTAATAATATTTGAATAAGGAGACTTTTTCTGCCAGATTACATTGCTGCGATAATCACTCCAAATGTATTTACATTGATATATGATGATTTTTATATCTGTGTGATTGTCGACAAGAACAATCAATCAAAAACAATTTGTGATCCATTGGAGCCATTCACTGTAAGCTTTCATAGACAAATGGGAATTCCCAAACGTGATTCGAAATCTTAATATTCTTTAAGGAATATGAGGATGGCATTAAGGGAAATCCCTTAGTAAGAGATGCTATCATATACATGTACATAATTCAATGAGTAATAATGTCTTCAATCTGAAAACTGATCATTATCACAGTGTTGTCGGAAATATAAACGAAAGTTTTGTACGTTACTAAAAATGTTCAGATTCGCTTCAGTTAATGCTTTGGCTAACCAGATACAGATAATAAAGGGTTCAATCGGTCTTGGAATAAGACTTACAGTGATTTTAACAATGGTAGATAAAAAAAGAAAAAATATCCTTTAAAAAAAATTATATTTTATTTTATTTTTCTATTATCCATTCCACCATATTTACGTCTTGTAACGAGCCTAACTCTGCTAATAGATAACAAGAAAGTAAAGGAATTGTTTTTTATTTGAAAGTAACATTAAATGTCATTAAACTCAAATTAACATTTAAATTTTTTTTCAGCAATTTGCATTTAAAACTATGATGATATTTTATTTACTTTTAACAATTCAATTCATTACAAATAATTAAAGAAATTTCTGAACATCTTTTGGTAGTTCGAACAAAACTATATATATATATATATTAAAAAAAAAAAAAAAAAAAAAAATGCCGTTTGATGAACAGTTATGTTTGTTTCATTCTGACCAATTAAAAACAAAGATTACCAAACAAACTTTGACGCATTATATAAAAACTGATATAAATAAAATAAAAGGATCCAAAATTTGATTACAATTTAATAAAAGTATGAAACAAAAATTAAATAACCAAACTTAGCTTTAGGTAGGCATACTATTGTAACAATCGAAGGTATCATATATCACAAGTCGGATCGTACACTCCGCAGCAAAAGTATCCGAGCACTAGCAATAATCCCTGTCTAAAAAAAAACACTTAATACTGCTTTGTTAAATAAATCCTCGTCGAATCATGTTCTTAGACAGACTAAGAACATGACTCAACAAGGATTTATTTAACAAAGCAGAATTAAGTGTACATTTTTAAGACGGGTATTATTGCTAGTGCTCGGATACTTTTGCTGCGGAGTGTACGATCCGACTTGTGATCTACGATAGCTGCGATTGTTACAATAGTATGCCTCCCTTAATATATAATATCACATATAAAATTTATAGATCATGCATAAAGTACAAAAAGGAATTCAAACCATCACTTTTTATTAGATGCAGTTGCTAAAAGTAATTTTTAAATTATGTTTTCTATTTTCAAGTGTGAGATTTACATAAATGAATCTTACAAAATCGTAAATACAACTGTACACAAAAATTCAAATAGTATATTATGATGATTCCTGGACCACAATTGCCTGAAAATTTCACAATTCTAGAAATCTGTACGTGCTTCAATTAATACGAAAAGCAAAATGTCCTGTTCTTATACATGCACATTTTTTTTTTTTTTGGTAGTTACAAATAATGAATTATGTTATTTATTAGGAGTTAATTTAATAAGACAATATTTCAAATGTTACAGAGATGTTCTTAAAGAATGTATTTTGTTGACAATTGAAAAAATTTGTTTTTATACAGATCTCCCCTTTCTCTTTTTATAATTGTATCGATTCTCAATATTGGTAAGTGTGATGTGTTTAAATTGATGCGAAATTCAAAATGTCCCTTTCTCGTATCTGTACATTTTTTTATGTAAATTTTTTTTATTGATAGTTAAAAATATTAGATATTAGATTGATAGTTATTTTATTTATTAGAGATTTATATAAAATGAAATGTCTTAAGGGGACAAGAGACGTTGGAATTAAAGATTTTTGTTTTACGTTCTATCACTTCTCCGATCAAGTACTGCCATGAAAGTTGTCATTTTTATACATGTGACGAGTTTAAAATAATAAAAAGTAATATTTGAGATGGAAAGCTTTCTTTTATCAGAAAAATAATACAAAATAGTGCCTAATTTCAAAATTTTCTATGGTAATTCAAAGTGTTTTAAAGATCCATAAAAAAAAAAAAAAAAAACTAACTGTGTGTCTTTGTATGTAATTGAGCACAACCGTGCATTAATTTTTTTTTTTTTTTTAAATATTTCAATTACAACATCAGTTACAAACAAAAATGTTTAAAACATGAAATTTCCATGAAGTTTTGTCGTGCGACTGAATTTAAAAGTTCCTAATAAATGTAATGATTTTTTCATTTTAAAAGGAATGCCCAGTTTTGTGACAAATGTGACAAATATACTGATGAACATTCACACAAATTTTAAAGAGGATTGGATGAAAATAAATTAGGAAGATGAGTTTTATTTATAAGTAACTAATTATTTCTGAAATTTGGATTCGAAGAAAAATAAAATAAAAGTTTAAAATTTAATAAAATTTTTTGAACAATGTTTGAGGAGCTGTCGAATGATATTGTTTTAAAAGTATTACATAGTATTAAAGCATTTTAAAAGTTATGCATTCTGTAATAGCTATCTATATATTATTAATTGTATCGATTTTAATAATTACCATCATTCCTTGTCCCCTTAACGGGACTTGGCCCTTTGACTTGATACTACTCAGGGTTCCATATAAAACCTTAAGTTTTTATTTAATATTTATAAATCGAACTATATTAGGTTTCTTCGATAAAATATATATTCAGGCAACGTATCTCATGGTTTTTGATACACTTTACGGATTTGAAATTTTTAAATTGCGTTTTCTTAGTTAGCGTTTTTTCATTATCTTGAAAATGCTAAAATTTTTACAGATATTTAAGAAACATTTTAATATTTTTTTAAGTATATAGTGGTTGCTTAAAAGAATTTAGGATGGATTTCGCAATATCTTTAAAAGAAAAAAGAAAAGAATTTCAAAAATCAGGATTTCTTGCAAAATTTTACATTGCACATTCAAATTTTTTTTTCTCAAAAACTAATCAATACGTTTCAAAATGTATTCCTAATTCTTTTAAGGAGGTATTGTTAAAAATCTAAAAAAATATTAAGTCTTTTTAAAAATATCTCTTGAAGCTTTAGCATTTTGAAGATCCTGAATTCGTGAAAAAATGCAATTTAAATATTTCAAATCTATTCAAAGCTACAAGAATTATTTCCTGAATATATATTTTAATGAACGAACCTCATATAGTTCAATGTATAAATATTAAATGAAAATATACGCTTTTATATGAAACCTCGTCTGGTGCCAAATCAAAGGTGTTATGTTCCATTAAGCGTCATAAAGATCAAGATCTATAAACACAGGAGAAATCATGAACGTCTTGAACGCCAAGAAAAAATAATAAAATCTACGATCAAGATCTGCGTTTCTAAAAGAAAACGTCTTATTTGCGGTTGAAATAATTTGTTCGCATACAAGTCCTCCCCCTCTTTTTATGAAAATTTTACTCGCAGTCATGGTAAGTGTCTTGTAATCTATGCAGATTACATGATTTACTTTATCCTTTTCTAAAGAATATTCCTCCATGGCTTATGTAATGATACACGAAAAGTGTTTCGCCTTTGCCGAATAGATATTTTATAGCCGAATTCTAAACATTTCTTTAATTATGGCTATTATTATATAGCGCTATTCCATTGAGAGAGAAGCAATTAAAAAGATATTTATCTGATGATTCAACATTTTACACGTGGGTTATTTCAAGCACAACTTTTGTTTACTACTTCTGGAAGTTGCCATAGAAATTATAAAAGTACTAGTGGTCAAGAAAAATTTATTGAGAATCATAATGACAATGACCATGGTTAGACACAAGGTCAAAATGCAACCATTTTCAAAAGATCTTACAGTCATCCAAGCGAACATATCTAACGTAGCCACAAAATGAAAATTTCTTTTCATGACTTCTTTCATAAATTTCTCTTCTGGCAACAATTTTGGGTTTTGTTTACGGTGACCTTAAACGTTCTTGATTTGTTTGTAAATCCACGCCTTTTGATAATTGTTTCTGAAGAAGGAATATAGTGAAAAATATTTGCATATCTATTCGATATTCATTTTTTTAAGTTTATCTTGATTACTATTATATATTTGTTAAATTATATTGCATGAACTAATATATAAATGTATATTATTCTTTTAAAATTTCTCAAAAGTAGTTCTTAACCTTAATGGGTGAACTGTACATTTTAAATTTTTGATAGTTGTAAATTGGAATTTCGTAGAGTAAGGCAACCGTAATACCCAGAAGTGTATTTTTTGCTAAAAATTTATTTTAAAGATATTTAAAAAGAATACTGATAATAAATACCTTTATTAATAATATGAAAACTTCTCATAATGAATATAATTAACAGAGCTGCCAACTCTCCAGATTAATTTATACCACTATTTCCCTAAAGTTATATTCTGATTATTTAGTCACAGAATTTTCGTTAAAATATAAAGCGACTATTATAAAAAATATTGGTATATAAAAACAAACACTCAGAGGATTTTCAAATCTGCACTAAAATACATCTTTTACTGTCACACTATATTACTATATTTGTTTTTATAAAATTTTTATTAATAAGAAAAAAAAAAAAAAAAAAAAAAGGTAGTTTTTTCTTGCTTGAAACACGTTTCAAATTTGAACATTTAAGTGAGAAAGAAATTATAACATTGTTTTAATAAGATTTAACTATTAGAGACTTTGAGAAAAAAATCTTATGATTTTTATAGAATCAACATTTTGAAGAGAAAATAAAGCGTAAGTACACGTAGTGGACTCTGCACGTTAGTGGACACTTTTAAACTTAAACTCTGAAAAACAACTTTCTAATTATTGCATATAGTAGTAAGAAAAAAAAAAATCTACATCAGATAGATTTGTTTGGGAACGGAAAGTTTTAATTTACAGCACAATCAGTTTGAGATCTACAACGCAATCAATCTTTTTTGATAATGAAAGATTTCCAAAAAGTTCTCTTCCATTTCTAAAAAAGTTGGTTTCGATGCAGACCTGAAATAAATCGTGTTGTAAATAAAATCTTTTCATTCTCTAAACTAATCGGAACGCTTCAGAAAAGACAACTAGTTTCTTTTTCCGAAACGGAACGCAGTAGATTTCTTTCTTTCTTTTTCTTTTCTAATAGTGTAAGTTTGAACAGCGTCCCGGGATGGTGTTACATTTTTCAAATACAAATGTCTTGAATTTTAAATATTTTAAGCCATATGTTTTTAGAACAGGGGTAGTCAACCTATTTTTTACCTACCACCTATTTTTTGTATGTGTGCTAAAATTTTATAGCCGTCCACCAGTTCCACAAAAATGGGGATTAATAAAGCAGGAAGGTATCTTTATTTCATAAACTTTGCAAAACAGAGTTATATAAGTTAAAACATGTAATAATAGAAATGATCCAATGAAATATGAACTTAAATATATAGCAATAAAAGCATTTTCCCATTTAAAGTTTAAAAAAAAAAAAAAAAATAGTACCATCTTTCGAATTGCGTTCCTTGCCGATAGCTTCCTTGCGCAAGGCAACAACTAAATAAATTAAAGCACATTAATAATTTTAACTGATACACCAGTAGAAAAGATTATTGAAGAAGAAAAAAAATAACATGCCAACAGATTTTGACATTTTAAGAATTTTGAAATCACTATTCCGCTTTCTTTTATTTTGAAATTCTCAAATTTTCCGTGCAATATATATATATTAGGGGTGGGAATCGATTAAGAGTTTTAACTGGGTTAATCGTAGTTCATTAATCGATTAATCGGTCGATTAATCGAATTTTTAATCGGTTTACATTTTTTTTATATAATTTTATTTCAATGATGAATAAAACTCTCATATTGTGTATATATATATATATATACACACACATATATATATATATATATATATTATTCATAAGTTTGACTGATTTTTTTTTTTTTTTTTCAAAAATTTTTGTCTAATCAATTATATTTGTTTCATAACTGAAATTTAAATCAATTTTCAGAGTAATAAGTGGTGACTTTAAGTGTTAATTTTATATAAATATTTTCACTTATTCAATTTTATTTATTATTATTATTATTTTAAATAAATTAATTTTTCGATTCATTTTGAAAGAAACATTAAATGAATTTACACATATTTTAGTTTTATATTTGCAGGCCTTGTCCACCTCGCTTGTCACTATTTTTAAATGAATTCTCAAAATTCCATATCATTATCATAAAAATCTCAAATTCTTATATTTTAGTTCTTCTTTGTTACTTCGGACTAGATTACAGAATGTTATTTTCTGTGAATACTATCAGCAATTCTGAACAGACAATAAACGCTTGAAGATACTGTGAAACTCTGTTGACATTTCCCCCATCAGAGGAATAGTGGAAATCTCAATAATCCCTTCTTCTTGTTCTTTTTTTTTTTAATCTTTAGCATTTCTATTTTTTTAAAGCTTCTTGTGTCTTAGACTACTATTACCTTAGCGAACACTTTCTGTAGAAGGCTACAGACAGGTGGTGTTGCTCCAGCATGCACATGAAGCGGCATTTTGTTTAATAACTGTCCTCTCCCTTTTCTCTATCAACAAAAGTGCAACAACTTCTTTTGAGAGGTTTTATTTTTATTTATTTTATTTTATTATTATTTTTTTTCGCTTTTTCATTATTTGATGGATGTTTCTTAGAATATTTGTTAGCAAAATATGTGAAAAAAAAATTTTTTTGGCAGAACAATATTTTTACTTTAATTCGTAGTTTGAAAATTTTAATCGGATTTTGAAAAAAATTAATCGAATTAATCGATCCGATTAACTCGATTAAAAAAATTGATCGGGACTAAGCATTGATCGATTAACCGAACCGATTAATCGATTAATCGGCACAGCCCTAATATATATATATATTTTTCTAGTTATGAACTTTTTATTTTTTAATGGCTGAAATTTTACGTATTTTAACACTAATAATAATAATAATAATAATAAACAATGATGGCAGTGGTTAACACGAGAAAAAAAATATATTAACAATTAAGATTTTATTTTTTGGTTTATTAAATTTAATTAATAGTGTTTATCTTCATATGCCTTATTAATTATCATTATTTTACAACCAGACAATATAATAATAATAAAGTACATACTAACTAGCGTCCTTTCTTCCTATAACAATAATAATAATAATAAAAATAATAAAAGAAAGACAAAGAAATTAAAAGTTGCTAAGGGTGTCCTATACTAAAAATGTGTAAAAACATTTTCACTTTTTGGCCAGTTCAGCAAAGCAACTGGCGATAAATCTGTTTGCGATAATTAAAAAGATATATATAATGATCGCTTAAAATGTTTTTAAATGGATATTAGTTCTTTTCTCTCTCTCTCCAAAATATGAATCAAGATAAACTAAATTATCAAATACTTATATTTTACAAAATACTTTCTTAAAGCTTATTTTATTTAAATGTTGTCCGGGAAACTTTCCGTGGTCAGTTTCTTTAAATTCAAAAAGCAGCAGAATTCTGCGGCACACCTAATATTTATTTATTTATTTTTTTTTTTTTTTAAATATAATATTAAAAAATTACCAAATCAAACTTAATTATCTTGTTTTTATTTTTTTATTTCATTTTGCATTCGCTTTTGATTTCGCTTTTGATTTCGCTTTTTGATTCCAAATTCAAAATTATTAAAAAAAAAAAAAAAAAAAAAGGTAGAAAGAAAGAAAAGAATAAAAAAAAAAGATTTTGATGAAATTCTGGCAAAAGCAGAATTTTGTTTAGTACGGAGGGCTTTTATTTATTTATTTATTTATTTATTTTCTTTTTTTTATACCATCACTTTCAAATTATTTAATTACATTTCCGATAAATTTTTGATTTCGATAAATGTCCAACTATCGTAAAACTGGTATTGTGAAAATTCGTAGATTGAGACTAATAGTCCACAATCCTAAAAAAAAAAAAAAAAAAAAAAAAAAAAAAAAAAAAGAGAGAGAGAGAGAAAAGTACTCCATTTTTGCACAAAATTCCTACTGCCCTATATAAAAATTGAAACGCCCAGTAATGGATAGTAGGGCATGAGTTGACCCTTACTGTTTTAGAATAATATTAGTTTGAATAAAAAAATTGAAAAAATTGTCATTTTGCTATTTATTATTGTAGCTTCTCATAAGGAAATGAAATTTTCTTTGCTTTGTCTCTTTATTTTAAACTGATTTCATGTTTCCTTTACTCAGGAGCCATAGCGATCCTATAATTTTACGGGAATTTCATTATTTTGTTGCTGTTGTTTCGAAAAAAAAAAAAAAAAGAAAGAAAGAAAGATTTAATGCAACAATAGTGTTTAAAAAATTACTGTTTCAAGACAGGGGTGGCGAAACGCAACTAAACATAGAGAACTGCTGCAACCCTTGTTTACTATGATGACCTTGTTTAATATGACTAAAATATGAAAAAAAAAAAAAAAAAATTATTGAGCTTTTATTTATTTATTTATTTTTTTGGTACTAATCTATAACATGTTTATTATAGGTGCCAAAAAACATCATAATAGCCAGTATTGGACAAACCTGTTGACTACTGAATAAAACCAGCATTGGACAGGTCTGCCCAATGCTGGTTCGTTTGATTTTTAATGCGAGATTCAGTAGAAGACACAGTTCAATATTTTCACAAATGCGTAATGCTGAGCAATATATGAATTCATTTCACCCAAAACTAGATCAAAAAGCTTCAGTATATTTATACCAATTTTTCTTTCTTTTTCAATTTTTTAGAAGATATTTGCATTATTTAAAAATGACTCTTAAAATTTCAACAAATATCTTATTAAAAAACAAAAATACTGGCTAGTATTCTTATTTATAAAATTATCATACAAAAGAATGATTAAAGTATTATTTAAAAATTAAGATTTATTTTAAGTAAAACCTGTTGCTATTGTGAAGTCGTTAAACATTTTCAGAGATAATCTATTTTCAGTTTAAAATACAAGTATATATATAGGGTGATTCTAAATGAGTAAGCGATCATAAATGGCTATAACTATTTCATTGAAAAGGATTTAACGATAAGAATTATACAGAATGTAAAAAGAAGTTTAAAATTTTGTTTGCATACTGTATAAATGTTTTATGTGAATGTGACCTATTTTAGCAACACAAACAAAATCTAAGCGGTAATCCATTTCACGCCTTGCATTCTGAAGAATATCTGTAGTCACCAATCGAAACGCATTAGATTAATGTTATTTCGCTTTTACTAAAAATATCCAATAGTGTCCACTACTGGAACAGAGAAGGTGTCCACTATTGGGTTTTGAAGTGTCTACTACTGGCGCATTTTAAACTCATGGGAAAGTTATTTTTCGAGTATAAAAATGATTACTTGAAATAAAAGTACGTATTAATTAATACGTATTTTCGTCTTTAATTTCTAAAATATTTTTATAATATTCGCGCATTGCACTTTTGTACTCCTTATATGCTGAACAAGCTGATAAAGTTGATATTTAAAAATATAACAGGTTCAGAAAATGCAGAAAACTCATTTTTATTAGTATTATAACTCTATGGTGTAACTTACGACATCCTTGAACAAAAAATGAATAATCATCGATTGCATGGAGAATGAAAAATACTTTTTTTATATTAAAGAAATATTATTGGATAATATATGTGTTTTCATGTACTTATCTGTAAAAGTACAATTTCACCTAGACCAAACCTTTATTCCGGATATATTTTTAGTATTGAGAAAAAATAGTATAACGTATTAAAACAAATATAGATTAATGCATATTCTTATATTCAAGCATATGAAAAGTGAAATTCTACTAACACTACGGCCTTTAATGACTATTATATAGACAAGCATAACTCAAATTATTAAGCCTAATCAAGCTACTGAATCATACTCCTTATACTGCAAATGTAATTTATGTTATCAAACATATATATATATATAAAAAATTTCTAACGAAATATAAAATTATACTAGTATTTTTGTGATTGATCTATAAATAATAAGTAAAATCATCTTCATCAGCTATTATTACTCATTGATAAAGAAAATCTTCGCCAATTGCTTCAATGCGCCAATTGCTTCAATGTACTTATTAACAAAATTATACCTTTACTGGGGCCTTTTTTTTTTTTTTTTTTAGCGCAAAAAAAAAAAAAAAAAAAAAAATACTGCATCCAGTTCTTACCCTTTTACCCAAAGCATCCTCAAAAGAAAAAAAAAATATATGAAGAATCCCTTTTTCTTTTTTGTTTCAAGGCCTGTACGTCTTATTAACAAGTGGTAGTTAAAAGACTGGGAGGATGGAAACACGAATCGCCATGGTTCGGTGCACTCTAGTATAAAAAGTGTGGCATCTATTAGAGATGTTTCACTTTTTTCACTGGGATGCTTGGTCTAGCTGACGACAAGACCGGAATATTCATGATCTATGTCCAGAGGCAATCTACAATGTTTTATTAGTCGGATGCGATGAAGGGTTGATAGAGTGTAACCCATGTGGATTCAGTCGATAAAGTGGCATCTAGACAGCATAAAAGTATGGATTAGTGACATAAACCTGTCGATATCTGCATGTCTCACCTAACGTTTTTTTAAATATGATAAATTATATAGTTAAATGCATTAAGAAGAAGATGTTTAGTTGATGTTATTTAATATCACTCTACAGTTCAGCGATATTCTGCAGCTATTGCCTTTTGGGAATATTTTAAAAATGAAGCATATTCAATCTTGATAAGAATATGTTTTAGAGATTATTTTCAGAAATTAAACTATTACTTTGATTGATATTTATTTATATGCCAGACTTTTACAAAATGGTGAAAATGGACATATTATATGGTGTTATATCTCTTCTATTACTTTTTGGACTTCAAAGGTGCCAAGAAACAACCGAGATTACTACAACCGGTGTTATATCTACGGAGGTACCTTTAGTGGAAATAATAACAACGGTAAGATTTTAGAGTGACTTTTTTAGACTTTTAACAATAGACATTTTAGAACTATAAAACGTTCTCAAAATATTCTTCAAATCAAATATTCCTCAAATTAAACTTTTTATACTTTTGTATTTAAAATTATGATAGTAAATTTAATAAAATAAGATGATTATGATATTATTCACCAAAAATTTTTAATATTTTGACTTAGTTGTTATAACTTCATTGGAGGCGACTCGTCATAAACTAACTTTTTTAATAAAAGAATTTAGTTGCATTTTATGACTAATATGTGTTCATAAAGTATTTTTTGAGTGTATGTATGTATGTGTGTGAATCTGCGTAAAATACTTTCAGGCAATTTGATAGTATATATTTTTTTTTCTTTTCGTTTTTTCCAGTCCTGTGTTATTTGTAAATCAACACATTTTAAAAATATTAAAAGAAAAATGCATCATAAGTGTTTAATGCATTTGACACATTTTCTATATAATACCTTTTATTTTCTTTGTTACTGCCGCTGGCGTCTTTTTTTTTTTTTTTAATTTTTTTTTTTTTAAAGTCTGTGACCGCATCTTCTTGCGAACGGAAGTGTCCTTAGCACCATGAGAGGTATCAATGTCTGCCGAATACTCCAAAAAAGACGTTTCTCTTAGTTAGAAATTTCTATCACCTTAATTAACAAAGTTATCAATTAAAAACCTCGCGTTAACAAATTTTCTCTATTTGCCAACTTGTAAGTAGTTTCTCTTATTAATGGTTTTTTCTGTCAATGACGTCATTTTTCACAGGGAAATTAAAATGTAATGAAAGGTGTAATAAATAAATAAATAAATAAATAAATGTCAATGTTGCTATTGGTAACAAAGAAATTTGTCGTCAGCAAATCAATAAAAAGCGTTGTTTTAGATTCTTTCAATGAAAAAATGAATTTAGGATTGTATTTAAACGTCCTCAGATACTTTTGCTGTACTTTTAGAAAAATAAATGTCTCAGTGGCGATTTCTTATGTTGTTTGTCGATTTTTTCATTTGTTCTTTTTCGTAAATAATCAAATAATGTTTGCAAGTCAGCGTTTAATTCGATGATATTTTCGAATTTACTTTTGTATCAAGTTTGTATTGAAATTATTAGTATAGTGAAAACACCTAAAATTAACAGATATTTAAAAAACATTATGCCGAAATTTAATCCAGATGAAATGAATATTAGTTTATATTTTATTTTATTTGAGCGTTAACAGGAAGAAAAAAAAAAGGTTTGATAATAAACATTATGATTAAACAACTATTAAGTTAAGCAACTATTGCTGTAGCATTTTAAACTAAACCCTGAAAGACCAGTTTAAGTAAAGATTTAGTTAAAACATATTTAAATGGTTGGCTAAATGGGAACAGCTTTGGTATAGAACCAATTTGGCGAATTTTAAGATTTAGCGGTGTAGTAGCCAAAGGCTTCATTTCCGCGACAGCGTTAATTATTTTAACTCTAGCCGTTAAAAACATAGCTAAATTACAAAATACTGCAAATGATGATAATAATAATAATAAAATATTTACAATATTCACATAAATTATTTATTTTCCCTGTGTATGATTAGTTCATATTCTATAAAAAATGCACTTTTAAAAATTGGATCTTTACTGCTGCTTAAAACCCAGTTGTATGTTTGAAATATATAAAGAATATTACATTTTGTTCTAAATTAGCTAAAATATGTAACAGTAAAAAATAAATTCTATATATATATATATATATTTTAAATATGCAATTAAACTAAAAATTTCATCACAAAATAGTGATAAAAATTTAAAAGTTACCAAGAGGGGTCATATACTAAAGCAGTAACGCAAATGGTCTAGATGTCACAAATTTCTTTCTATTAAATATATATATTACTGATTTTTAGCATAATATTTCATTAAAAAAATGTTATATTAAATGTTATGTATTTCAATTTGACATCGTATATGGGGATTTAGATGATATTGTTCTGCTCTTGTCTTGTGTTATGCACCGTTAATGTATCTATTCAGTGAAAGACAGTGTAGAGAATAGACGGGTAGAGGCCCGCAGGGGTTAATAAGCGATGCGAGTCGGGGGTTGGTGAGCGCAGCGAGTAGGAGGCAGAGTCCTTTAGTGTTTTTTTTAATGTATATTAAAATGGATTTTCATAATGTATCTCTTATAAAATTATTTTAATAGTCAAAAAATGTTACAAATCAACTTTCTTAGTATTTAAATGAATTGTCTATACCTGCTGACGAAGCTAATTAATCAAAAGATTTATTTTGCAAAAGTAAAGCAAAATTAGTTTATTAAAATAAATAAATAAATATTGTACTTTAGCGAATGCGATGAGTTTTCACAAAATGGCCCAATATATGCATAGTATTTTTAGCATTAGTTTTTATGAATTATCATTGATATATTTTTTTAACAATATTGACATTCTCAGTAATTCGTGCATTTATGAATTGAAAATAAATAAATCATAATACCTCCTGTATTTTGAAATACAATATTTCACCTAGAATGATGTTTTAAAGCAAAATCATTTATTATTTATAGCCACTGAAAAAGAATATTTTGCTACTAGTATAAATATTTTAGACTACACTTTGATATTTTGTGCACTGAACATCAGTTTTATTGATATATTTATTTATTGTATTTTGATTGCCACTTTCAAGATAGATATTAAAAGAAAATTAGATTATGAGAGAAAACTTTGATTCCCCCCCCCCCCCCCCCAACAATATCAGAATTAGTACAGAATTAATACAGTTTCGAATGAAGAGAAAATATCAAAAGGAAAAGAAAGGAAAGAAAAAAGGACCTATTTGTCAAAAGTTTTATAAATATTGCCCCCTCCAACATATATATATATATATATTAAATCGTTATATCGATATACATTTATAATTGTGACTCTTTAATAAAACTGCATAACTAAAAAAAAATAGAAATATTTTACTAAAGTCTTTAACAAGGAAAATTTATTAAAAATTTAAAAGGATGTTATAATTCTTTTTTCTGAAATAACTTCTTAAAGTGATGAAATTTCGCATAAGTTTGCGCACAATCCAAAAGAATGATATAAAAAATCTAAATATTAATTTTTCCAAAACTATTGCTGATTAATTTTGAATTCGTTCGTATTATGTACATTTCCATTAAAATTTTGTTGTTATGGTATTGATTAAAGCAACAGCTGCAATGAAACCAAGAGAGCTACTTTGCGCGTGCGCTTAATTTTAACTACAATTAAATTGTTAATAATAATTGTACTTAAATGACATTGTTGTAAGGATTTTATAAACAAATATTTCTGTATTAGGAACGGATATTTCAATTTAACAATTAAAACACGTAAAAATAAAAGAAATTTAAAAAAAGGGAGGGAAGAAAAAAAAGGGAGGGAAGAAAAAAAAAAAAAAAGACCAAATAATAAACAATAACATTTAGTAACAAGATTAACGCATTTAACTTAAAATTAGTACAGTTCCTTTTCAGTTTGAATGGTTTCTTATTTGCTGATCTAATCTGTCTTTTTCCACAATCTGCAATTATTGTCGTAAATGGCGCAGCTTTTGTGCAATTACCTGCCAGAAGTAACATGTATAAACTAGTCCATGAGAAATCGTTTAAGAGCGGACAATACCTAATCTCGCCGGCAGCCTTGGCCCATGTTATTCTATGGGAAAATTTGATTACATAATTACTCATTACCTAATGAATATTTTTCAATTCTGTTTTCACATTTAGAAAATTCATAAGCGTTAAATTAGTACTTGTTTTCCAAAAATTGATTTTTTAAAATTTTAGTATTTCATTTTGCGACTAGAAAAGGAGAAAAATGCATTTTGTGAAAAATCGCATTTTTAAACTCAAAATTAAAAAAAAAAAAAAAAAAAAAAAAAAAAAATGAATTTTTCAAAAATGAGTACTCATTTAACGGTTATGAATTTTCTGACTGCGAAAACAGAATTAAAAAATATACAGTAGGTAATGTGTAATTGTCGCAACAAATTTTCCCATAGAATAACATTGGACACGGCTGTCCGCGGGAATAGGTATTGTCCCCTCTTAATTAAAAAATAATTTGTAATTCTACCACTCTTTAGAAATTCATAGGAAGAGTTATGAAAATTCAAGCAATCATTTTTGAAAACGAGACAAAATAACCTTGTTTTATCTTAGCCACTTGAAGCGATCATTATGCACATTGAGCAGTTAGCACTCCACTATCGATGTTATAGAACTCTACCGCGTCCACTCTACCTCTTTCTGCATATCCGCTATGTGCGCATTCTGTCCTACTACGTAATCTCTCTTACCTTTACCTTACATTGAAATATAATATATTGAGAATTTTTTTTTTTTTTTTTTTTTTTTTTTTAAACATTTCCATTAAATATAAATTAAAACGCAAATTATCTTGGAAATTTTTAAAAAGCTTCATGTTAATTACTTTTTTCATCTCATTTTACATTATTATATTATATAAGTATGTATTTATAACACATTAATGAATTGCTTCGTTGATTCAATAAATAGCTAATAATAATAATAATAAATCTATGTTTGAATTCTGAACTTTCAAATGAATTTTAGGTTATATAAAACTTTTTAAAACTATTTTAAATTCTAAATAAATGATGACGCAAAACACAAGGAATAAGCATATTTATTTGAATGTGTACCTATCACTGTATTTATTAATTTTAAGGAGTCTTAACAAAAACTATTATAGGATTTAGTTGAAAATTAAGGCCTAAAGATAATTTTAAAGACATTAAATAAAACTAGCATGTTGTGGCCACCACAAGACTTTCTTCTATATTTTCCTATACAAAATTACTAAGTGCAAATAATTTATTAAAACTATTATTTATTAAAATTATCTTACATGATGAATGCAAATGGTTTTCATTTTAGAGAAAACTACTAACACTAAATATCCAACGAAAGACAGTTTTATTGCCTATAAAAATCATCTTAAAAAATACATTGTCATAATGGTTATCTCACATATCAATTTTCGTACAGTTATAAGCCATACACGCTGAGATATAGCCTTCCCTTTATCGAGAAAATTTCCAGTATAACAGTGCCATCTATTGACCTATAAGCATCCAACTTGAATCAGCATAATGCCTGATAATGGCCTTCTCACATATCAAGTTTTGTTTGATGATACACAATACAACTTGAGATATAGCCTTTCTTTAAGCTGCAGAAATCGCTGTGTAGCAGCGCCACCTTTTGAGCAGATGACACCAAAAGTTGATAGGCACTAATTTATGTCAAGGTGCACCTGCATTTAAATTTGTATGCAGTTCTGTGCAGTACTTCCTGAATCCTGAGATATAGCCTACCCTTAAATTGCAGAAATCGCTGTGCAGCAGCGCCACCTGTTGGCCGATAAGTATTGAAATTGAATCAGCATAATGTCTCATGACTTTCTCACATATCAAGTTTTTTTTATTATTATACTCAATAGAACCTTTGATGTAGCCTTACTTAAGCTGCGGAAATCGCTTTATAGCAGCGCTACCTGTTGAGCGGTTGACATCAAAAGTTGGTAGGCACTAATTTGAGTCAAGGTTCATCTACATATAAATTTATATACAATTCTGAGTAGAAGTTCCGGAGATACAGTTGCCACAAAATTTTTGTCTCTCTCTCTCACACACACACACAGACGGACAGACAGACATTAAAAAAAAAATGATAAAATCGTTCTCTAGACCGTCAAAATCCATCAAAAACCGGAAGTAGAAAATTTTTATGAATCCAATACTTAGTGCTATTGAATACAGAAGAAAGTAAAAAAAATAAAAATTTGTTAAAATTTGACATTGAAAAGGTTTTATAAATTATTAATATATTTTATGGACAATTTTTAATAATTTAAAAACCCACTGTTTTCTTAATAGTACTATACCGCGAAAATAATGGTTAACACTATTTTTTAATTTCACAATGTTTGGTTAAAAGTAATTTTTATTGCATATATTTATACGAATTTTTTTCTTATACTAACATATAAAAAAAAAAAAAGAAAGAAAGAAAAGCGAATGTAAAGCCACTTATTAAGCGATATTTGCTTACCCCAAAATTGAAAGACATTGATTTGTATCAAGATGCAAATATGTATAATTTTGTTTATGAATTTCTACACATTAGTTCTTGAATTAGAGCCGCCACATATTTTTTTTTTCTTTTAATTTGCACAAAGACACAGAGACAGACAGATATTTCCTAAAACAGCTCAAATTATGTTCTGGATGTCTCAAAACATGTAAATCTGTCAAACACCTGAAGTAAAAAATTTTTACCTATCTACTAATGAATATAGAAGTTAAAAAAAAAAAAAAAAAAAAAAAAGGAGAAGAGCAGTGATATTTAATTAATTTTCAAAGTATTAAAGTTATTACTTATAAAAAAACCTTGCCGAGTCTTTTGAATTATATATAACTGATTTTATCATACTGTAACTTTAAATGCCACACCTATCTTACTTTACTCCTTATGTAATAAATCTGAAACACATCGTGTGAGATTATAATTATTTTACGAAGTACTATTAGTAATGACGAATCAAATTAAATTTAATAACATTTTTAGAATCCAGCATTAAATTTTATTTTCATTCCTTAAAACATTTACAACATGAGAACTACTTCATAATACTTCTAAGAAAGAAACTAATTTAATAATCTCCGTGCTTCCCTATGTAAGAAAAACTTTTCTGGAGTTACGTGATGTAAGAGCATGTAAACGATTTCCACTTAGTACATATACCCAGATTGCACATTAAATATTCATTTTTTAATCTAAAAATGGATTACAGGATAAAACTATCTCCTATTTCAAAATGTAATGGGGGGGGGGGGATAATAAAAAAAAAAGCACATAAAAAAATCTTAAAATATAGTTTTCATATTTTAATTTTTAAATTAAAAATATAAAATTCAAATGGGAGTTATGTTAAATTGTGGGGACAAAAAAAATGTTGAAGTTATTTAATTTAAAAAGAGAAGAGGGTATGAAACATTTTCCTTTTCCATTTTACAGCTTCATAATTTTTGTTATATTCGGTAATTTTTTATGTGTACACCGTGCATGTAGATTAAAGGAGGACTTTAGAAGTAAATGTAACTTTTTTAAAATGCATAAATCTATTTTAAAATTTTCCATGCGCATTCGTTAACTAGTAGATCTACAGATCAATAGTCTAAATGTCTCATATGCGTTACTCATTACTGAGCAGTGTCTTTTTTTTTTTTTTTTTTTTTTTACTTTTATATACATATATAATTTTATACATAAATAATTATATATGTATATAATTATAAAAAATTATATACATATATAATTATTTTATTTTTTAATCCTATATTAAATATATATACAGTAACCGCCATTTAATAAAATCAGCCGCTTAAACTGATCAAATTGCCAGGACCGGAATCAAATCAATGTAAACCAATTTTAAAACTGCCGCTTAATAAAATCAGCACCGCCGGTTAATAAACTCAAAAATTCTCGTCAGAAGCAAAAATACCATTTATGCACGCTGAGCAAATTCTTATTTATACTGTAAAAGAAATTAAATACAGAAATACCTCCGTTCTCTCTCTTTGTCGAAAAATTTACAACATTAAATTTTACATTTGCAGCAATTAAACTCGCCCCATCACTTGTCTTAGGAACATTTTCAAGGAATGTATTCTTCAAAGCGCGGTAATAAGTTACAAATTTGATTTATTTCACCAGTGATTTTTTTATTTAATTTTTAATTATTAAAAGACAATTTCTAATTCTTATTCTGAAATAACTAAGAAGCAAGATGTTTAAACGGGAAGATTTTAAATTTTAAAGATAGACGTGAACTTTTAGCAAAGTAATGGAGATTTTCCTCAAAGGAAAGCGCATCGGAGCTTGGAATGTGTTTAAATATTTTATTTTGAAGTAACAGTTAAATAATTATCTGTTAAAAATTAATTAATTTTCTTTATTAATTCCATTATTTGGTATCTTTTGAAATTTCTTTTCAAATTCAGGGAAGTAATACTTTTTTCTCAAACGCAGGAGTGTTCGCCGGATATAAAAATCAGCCGCTTAATAAAATCAATTTTGCTCAGAACGAATGTGATTTTAATAAGCGGCGGGTACTGTATATATATGTATCTGGCTTACATTTTTCTCTACTTAATCAGATACATTTCTGAAGGAGGAGGGGGGAAGGCTTCTGGCCCCTTCACTCTCTCGTTGTATTTATGGAATTCGAAAGGGATATCTTTCGGCGAAAAAATGTTGGACCCGAGGAGGGGCAGGGGGGGGGGGAGCTAGACAGAGCAACTTTACAAACAGGAAATTATGTCTTGGGATACATCCATGGAAACGGCTCATCAAGACAATGAATTTGATATAAATAGTTTTGTCTTGCGACGATTGTTAAAGGAAATACATAAGTATAAATTCCCCATTTCAAAACTCTAAAAACTCATGTATCTCCTGTAATAAGTTTCGCAGAACAAAACTATTTATACCAAATTCATTGTCTTGAAGTGACACTTCCAGCGATGTATCACAAGATACATCTTCCTATTTCAAATTTGAAAGTTGCCTTCCCTAGCAGGACCCCCCTCCCCCCCCCCCCCCCACTATTATATTTGGCCCCTCTCGAATTCATTAAACATGTGCTTCGCTATTTTTCAAGATTTTGACTCATTTCTGAAATAGGATGGGGGGGGGGGGGATTGAACTTTTGCCGAACCCCGTATATTTTTATGTAAGTCATAACCTTGAGTTAATTCATTGTAACAGAAATATTTGTACCAAATTTGATGCAAAATGATTGCATAACGTATAGGAATTATTTTGTATAACATTGTAAACTAATAACTAATTATGTGTGTACAATGTCCTACAGAAAACATGTTTTTAATTATTCTAACAACATGTACGTTAATTTCCGCTATTGCGATACATACAAATTATGTTCATAGGCCGCAATGATGAGAAAACTTTGTTATGTCCATGTACACGAACTGAAGATAGAATGCACACTCAGATAGAATGCTAACATACAGATAGTTCTGACTTGTTTAAGAATATGTTCACCAGTTTTCAAGTCAATAGGGTAATTTTTACGGCCGCTATCGCGGTACACACAGACAACACAGAATCCTAAAAATTTTTTGTCTCCACTGACGTTTCCGGAATTAGAAGTACTCAAAAAAATATGGAAATATAATATTTAATATAGCAAATAATAATAATAATAATAATAATAATAATAATAATTCCGTAGTTATGCAAAATTAAATTCCCATGTATGTTCAGCTGAATACGTGTGTTTAATATTATAATAATAGTAATTAATAGTAATGATAATAAAATATTTTATGGAGTATTTTGAAACTAAGCAGATTTTTTTTTAAGCTTTTTCTATCAATACGATTATAATTTATCATTCAACTATATTTTATACACAAAGAATAAGAAAAAGGAAAAAGAAATGTTGAATTTATATCGTTATATGATTTATGAAATTAGAAAATATAAAAAGAAAAGCTTTATTATTATTAGTTAGAAGCTTTTTATATGAAATTGACTTTCTCATCGTGTCTTCGTGTCACGCTAGTTAACAAGGCGCCTTCATTTTAAAGTAAATATACGCCATTCCGTTTGTCGCTCATTAGTTAAGTTGATTTAATGTCACGTTAATAACGCGGTGTTTGAGAGTTCGGTTCCCGAAAGGTCCGGCGTGTTAATTTTTGCAGATAATTAGTAGTAAAGGTGTCAGTTGATACAAGAAAATTTTTCGTTGCTTACACAATATCCTAAGAATTTTTTCAGGAGTTTTTTTTAAGAAACTTTTTTTTTTAGATATTAAAAATCACAAAATATTTTTGATATAAAAAAAAAAGCACCAAATAAAAAGTTTTTAGTAAAAAATACATAAATAAATATTTTTTTAGGAACTTCTTATTTTTGAAATTTGTTTTTTTCATCGCGTCTTTGGGTCAAGCTAAAAAAAAAAGGCAAAGCGCTTCCACTTTAAAGTAAATGTAAGGAATTTTTACATAGTTCAATGGCTCAGTTGGTTAAAGCGCGTCATGTTCAGAACGCGATGGTGGTGGGTGGGTTCGGTTTTCAAAGGCCAACCTGTTACTTTTTTGTAGATAATTAATAAAAAAGATGTCATTTGTTAAAAACAAAATCTTTCATGACCTATACAGTATCCTAAGAGATACTGATTAGTTTTATTTAAGATTTTTTTTTTTTTTTTTAGTAACTAAAAAGAATAACAACAACATAAAAAAACAGGTGGAGCCTTAAAAAGCATAAAATAAAATTTTATTCTTGCGGAGACATGTTATAAAAAGTAAAAGTTCCAACAATAAGAAAATTTTAAAGAAGAATGTAGATATTTCACTTTTACACGGGATGAAAATTCTTAAATATTCAAAGTATTTCGAAAAGCATTCAAGAACAATATTTTTTGCATTACTTAGATTTTTTTAGCATGTTCTGACTTTTTTTTTTTTTTCTTTTTTTTTGTTCTTTGACATTTCGTTAGAATGTCATGCTGATGCGTGGGTTCGATCCTCGATGGCCGACGTGCTATTTTTTTTTTTCAGATAATTAAAGAAAAAATGTCAGTATCTAAAAGAAAATCTTTAGTTGTCTACACAGTATCCTAAGAAATTTTTATTAGATTTTTAAGAAGTTTTATTTAAAACTAAAAAGCACAAAATGAAAATTTAAGTAAAAAATCGTTTTTTAATATTAGAAGCTTTTTATTGTAAAGCCCTAAAAGGCGTAAAATAAAAATTATAATTAAGACATGCTATAAAGAAATGAAAGTTTTAACACTAATGAAACTTTAGAAAAAAATATAGATATTTCCCTTTTACAAGAGATGAAACTTTTTAAATATTCGAAATATTTTAAAAAGCATTCGAGACCTTTGAAATTTATGGCTTAACGAATAAATATACAAAAAGCTAATAATAATACTGGTCTCGAATACTTTTAAAAATATTTTGAAGATAAATAAATCTATATTTTTCTCTAAAGTTTCATTAGTGTTAAAACTTTCATTTCTTTACCTCAATATATATATATATATATATATATATATATATTTAATGTCTTTTAGGGCTTCACAATAAAAAGCTTCTAATCATTAAAAAAAAAAAAAAAAAAAAAAATACTTAAATTTTTATTTTCACTGTTCAGTAGTTTCGATCAACCATATCTAAACAAAAAAATATGGTGTGACTCTACTCGATTTACTGAACTTTAAATAATTAAGAGTTCTATAAATAAATTAAAGTAAGAAAAATCGTTAAATAAGAATATATATATATAATAGGGTATTTAAGTATTTTTCGCTGTATAATATGTTGTTCAAGATAACGCTATTGCTCTTCAAATAATTTGAGCCCATGAATCCTAATAATAAAGACATTTTCGTTGTATTCCTGTAAAAATCTATAAGTGCTAGATTCACCAAAATCCATACACTTCTTGCAAAGGTGACCTATAGCATGTGTATAAATTTTCAACTCAATGAAATAAGGCGTTTAGACGCTATCGTACTTTAAAACATTTTGGGCGCATATAGGCCATAATAGATAAAGAATTTTGCTTTGTGTCCCTCTAAAAAAACTGTAAGTGGTACATATTCTCAAATATAAAATAAACTATAAATAAATTATAAGTGGTGCATATTCCAGCTAGTATGACGGTGATATATAAATATCCAGTTTAATCCGATATGGCTATTGCACTTTAAAGAATTTGAGCCCATAGGACATAATAATGAAGAATTTTGTGTCCCTGTCAAAAGACTATAAGTTCTAGATTCACCAAAATCAATAGGGTTCGTGCTACTGGGGCCTATTACATACGTACCAACTTTCAGCTCATTCGAACAAAGCGTTTAGTCGCTATCGTGTTCACTCACATACATACACACATAACTGTACACATACATACATAATCGTAAAAATAGTAAATATGAATTCAGAGGACCTCAAAACGTGTAAAAACACCAAAATCTCAAACTCAGATTTTTTACATGATTACAATATTTTCCTTACATATGTGTGTTCGGAAAGTAAAAATTAAAATAATAAAATAATAATAATAATAATAACCAGTAAAGATTTTATAAAAGAATAATCAATTGCTCGTTCAGTTTTTCAATTAGCTATGATAAATCAAAATTTGAACATATGACGTTCCAATAGTATGGCATTATCCCCACTGGCACTTAGGACCTGAATTAATTATCAAAGAAGATATGAACAATTAGATTTATTTAAAAATATATTTTATTCCAGCAGTTTAAATTATGGAAATTGTGGAAATTAAATCCTTCAATTTCTACATATCCTATCCTTGTAAAAATGTAAGCATGTTTAAAAAATATATATACATAATATAATTATTAAACAATTTTCCTACTGGGCAAACGAGCTATTGGTCATTCCACTCTACTGTCGCTTTTGCACAAAATGACATGATCACATAATAGGCGGAAAAGTCCTGATGTATCTAATCTTTTATTTTATTATTATTATTTTTTTCCCTCATGGTCATCAAACCATATCGTCTTTTCCCCTTTTCTTTGTCTTTTGTTTATTCTTTAATTTAATTTGTCTTCCAGTAGTTTTGATTTCTCTGCTTCTTTTAGAAGATAAGATGTTTCCATGTTTTAAGATTTAATAAGTTATATTTTTAAAAATGTTATAAGTTTTGAAGTTTTTGATAAAGTTTTATAATTAACAGTATTGATCCAGAAGTTCTAATACTAATAAAATAATTCAAAGAAATTTTAAATTATGTTCATTTGTGTCTTATATTTTTCATAATCTTTAGTTCATGACTTAGCAATTTTATCAGTGAATATACAAATTAGTTTCAAGCAAAAAATACGCTCTTAGTACTTTCTGCTACATGAATTTACTAAGATTGTTTATATTATTATAATTGTTATTTTACAAGCCATCTAATATTTCTCCGAAAATTTATGATAATTTAAAACAGCGAAATATTATTATAAAGCACAAAAATGAAATCCAAATTAATGTTTTTTTAGATACTACAATGCTTAATAATGTAATACATAAAACAAATTAATATGTATGTTTTTTAGTTATGAGCAATTATGATAAGGGATGTTAAAAATATGTGCAATAATTGATAATAAATTCCGTTGTAAAAATGCAATAAGGATTTTTATATGATAAAAGTAATAACAACAACAAAAAAAAAAAAAAAGAAAAAGAAAAAGAAAGAAAGAAAAGAAAGAAAAGAAAGAAACCATTCTGTTTCTATGTGGTATGGCATGTTTGGTAATTACCCAAGAGCAAATTCCCCCCCCCCCCCCCCCCCACCTTTCTGTTTAATTTTTGTCGAAATTTAAATATCAAAATCCTATAAAAGCATTAGATCACTTTCGTCACTTAGTTGAATAATTTCGCATTAAACCACAAACCAACGATCAATATTGAAACTTGAACTGAAAAGAAAGAAAGAAGAAGAAGAAGAAGAAAGAAAAAAAAAAACATGAAATAATTCATTTTTTAAAATTAATTAATTATTTAATTTAATTTAATTTGATTTTTTGAATCTCATTTTAGCATTAAATTTATGAATACGTACATATTGCAAAAGCACTTGATGATTTTACATCATTGCCTACCATGCACCAAAAATGCTTGAGAATGCAGCATTAAAAAAAAAAACTAGTTGGCATAGGTGGACTCTGCTCAGTTCTCCATCATATGTATGTTCTCATAAATTTCTTGTACAGGACTTATTATATACATGTTAAGAAAAATGAATTTGACCAAACGCTTGACACAGTGACAGAACGAAATCCTCGTCTAATAGGCTACCCACCATTCAGTTCGATATCTTATTCTAATCTATTAATTTATTTTATTGGGGTCAATTTCGTAGTTGATTTTCATGCTACTATTTCCAATGCAACTTTCCTAAAAATGCGCATTTTTATGAAATATCTCCCCATTTTGCTATGTTGATAAAATCTTAAATTTCGAATAACTTACGAAATTTTCCTATTAGAATATTTGTAGTCAATCATGTTCATACAAGTATCATAAATGTTATTTTGAAATTGTCTGATATATTTATGATCCTTAAAATGGACGTTTATGCTCGATTTTGCCTTATTCTGCCATTTTAAGTAAATCGTAAATTCCAAATAACTTACAAATTTTTTAAATTGGAAAAATCATACTCTATGGTATTCATGTCAGTATCCTAAATAATATTTCGAAAGTGGTTTGACATCTTTACGAGGAAAATATCCCTCAAGATTGACGTTTATATGAAATTCTGCTCTATTCTGCCATGTTAAGAAATTCGTAAATTTAAAATAACTTACGAAATTTTTATATTGAAAAATTCATAGTCATTAATACTCATGCCAGTGTCCTAAATAATATTTGAAAAGTAGTCTGACATCTTTACGATGAAAATATCTCTCAAAATTGACGTTTATGTGAAATTTTGACCTATATTGCCATGTTAAGAAATTCGTAAATATCCAATAACTTGCGAAATTTTCAAAGTAGCATATTTATAGTTACTGATGTTCATTCCGGCATCAAAACTGATATTTTAAAACTGGTCAGACATTTTTACAGTAAAAAGTTTCCATTTAATGCACGTTTAAGTGAATTTTTGTCATATTCTCCCATGTTAAGAAAATCGTAAATTTCGAATAACTGCTGAAGTTTTTAAATTCGAATGTTGCAAATAAATAGGGTTCTTGCCAGTGTCGAAAGTAATATTTTAAAACTGATCTGACCTCTCTGCGACAGTTTGTTCTTGAGATATCGTGTACACAGACTAACAAACTAACGGACTAACCCACTAACCCACTAACCCACTAACAGACTAACACACTAACAGACTAACACACTAACAGACACCCTACAGACAGACACCATACAAATTTTGTCATTTTCGGATTCCTCACACCTAAAACGTGTAAAAAAGTAAAAAAACCGAGGTCGAAAATTTTCACGATTACCTAAGTTCCCCATACTTATAGTATGATGGGGAACTAAAAAATCAAATGAAAAACGTATAAAAATGAAATTACAAAAGGAAATAAATGTACAAACCTCATAATGATAACAAGAAATACTTAAAAACTGTAGTATAAAATAACATACGACTACATAAACATAAAAATTTAATCGCTGGAAGTCAATTGCATCATGTCTCTGGCCCGCCAATATCGACTGTATAGGATTGCATTATTCAACGAAGAATACCTAAGCGAGTGATCTTTGTCCATCTCAAAGTTCTGGTTGTACAAAGTGCACATGAGACTATTTATATATACCAAAGCTGTGAAGACGTTTAGGAGACAATCATGTCTGGTCTCCAAAAGGAACGCCGCAATTTCGATTGCTTTAGGATAATTAGGCATATTACAAATCGAATCTCACATATAATAATGAAGTAGAGTACTTATTTCATTATCAATAAGGAAACAATTAATAATAACAATAATAATTAATAAAATTAAATAAAGTATATTAAATTCTGAAAATGGATAAGATGTACATAAATCGGTATCTTAAATAAATAATAATAATAATAATAATAATAAATTTTGTAAATTGTTGTTTAAAAATGCTGTAATTATTTGATTATTAAACCACACAAATCTTCTATAATAGGATTATGTATGTAACAATTGGTATTTTAAAGATTATCATGTTATCAATTGAAGAGGTTTTTAAAAAATCCTATAATAGCATCCTCACTCATTTTCTTAACAGCATTATTATTTGTGTCACTCATACTTACCACAAGATTACTTTACAGGGCAATTCAATTGTAAAAGATTAAACTAAAACCTACATCTAGCCAGGCGAAAATTACAGAAGGTGAGAAATAGCTGCACCGCCTGTCGGCTGATATGCACCAAAATTAAGTCAGTAGTCGTTTTTATAATATGTCACATATGAAGGTTGGTACATTTACATGCCTTGGAAGTTGATATTTAACCTTCTTGTTCACGCGTAAATTGCATCACAGCTGCACTACCTGTTGGGCCCATATACACTCAAATTGTATCAGCATAGTGCTTCATAAAGGCTCTCTTATGTACAGTACCAAGTTTTATGCAATTATGTACAAACATATCTGAGCTATAGTGGTCCTGCTCACTGGGAAAATTGTAGAATAGCAACGGCATCTATTCACCGATATAAACCCAAATGGAAGCAGCACAATGTTTCACAATGGTCCTCTCACATATCAAGATTTGTTCGATTACACACAATAGAAACTGAGATATCGCCTTCCCTTAAATGTAAATTTCAGATTAACAGTGCTACCTATGGCTGATATGCACCTAAACTGAACCATAATGTTTCATAATGGTCCTCTCACATATCAAGTTTCCTTCGATTACGTACAATAGAACCTCAGATATAACCTTCCCTAAAAATTAAAAATTCGCGCTAACTCTTGATCAGTTTGCATCACAAGTTGACAGGCCTTAATTTATGTCAAGGTGCAACTATACATAAATTTATATGAAATTCTGAGCAGCAGTTCCTGAGATACAGCTGACACAATATTTTTGACACATGAAAACCAGAAGTCAAAATTTTTTACGAGTCCAATACTTTTTTTCTATTGAATATAGAAGAAAGTAAAAATGTTGAAAAAATGCATTTCATTAGATGTCGTCTGTAGGGCACTTGCACCGCGGGAATATGTATAGAAAAATACAGAAGAAAATCTTGATGATGGCCATAACATACTAGTTTTTTGTTTTTATTGTGAATTTGTCTCAAATTAATCATAGATAAAATTTTATTTTCTAAAACATTCTCGGTTTTCAAACTTCTAAATTTTCTTCTTGGATGCAGACATACTCATACTATTTTTCATTTATTAACATGAGGTACAAACATTTCTTTTCTTCTTTTTTTTTCGTATAATAAATGTTTTGAACAGGAATAAGTCTTCTATTTCCAGTGCAATTATTGAGGATACTTACCCTCTTCTATTAGACCGAAGTTTATTTGTTAGGTTGATTTCTTTAGAAATCGACCTATTGCAATCACTTCGTTTATCTATCTATCTATCTATCTATCTATATACAGATATATATATATTGAAAATTTTGTCATCACGATAACTCCCGAAATAATACTCCAAATCGAACCAAATTTGGACATTGAACTGATCTTATAAATATCTTGGATGAGTTCGTTAACCAAGTTGCTCCGACTTTTTGTTTTCAAGTGGCAGCCACTTGAATATTTCTAACCCACATTGTAAAAAGCGTATTTAAAACAAGATTTGCTTGAATTTTTATGTAAATCTAGACTACATAAGGGTCTAAATGAACTTAATAAAGTGGCGGATATCTTAAGTTAAGTGTGGCCCCTTGAAATCAGGCTACCACTTGAAAATTTAAAATCATGATAACTTCTGAAATAATACTCCAAATCGAACCAAATTTGGACAGCGTCTTAATTTGTGTTATGAATATCTTGGATGAGTTTCTTAACCAAGTTGCTCCACCATTTCGTTTTCTAGTGGAGACCACTTGATATTTTCAAATTCAAATTGTAAAAAGCGTATTCTTGAATTTGTTTAAATTTTGATGTATACATAGACTATATAAGTGTCTCAATAAAGTTTATTAATGAACGTATCCACCATTTTTAATAAAGTGACGGATATGTTAAGTTAAGCGGGGCCACTTGAAATCAGGCTACCACTTGAAAATTTAAAATCACGATAACTTCCGAAATAATACTCCAAATCGAACCAAATTTGGACAGTATCTTAACTTGTGTTATGAATAACTTGGATGAGTTTCTTAACCAAGTTGCTCCACCATTTTGTTTTCAAGTGGAGACCACTTGGAAATTTCAATTTCAAATTGTAAAAAGCGTATTCCGAATTTGTTTGAATTTTGATGTATACATAGACTATATAAGTGTCTCAATGAAATTTATTAATGAACTATGGATTTTCTCGCCAAAAATCGCCAAAAAAGTCGCCAAGTGGAAAAATCGCCAAATTTGGCGCCAAATCCATTACCTGCCATATTGGAGCTTTTTAATGCGTTTTTAAGGGGAAATTAGGCTATTTTAACGTTAAAACAAACTAGAAATGCAAAAAATTAACATTTAATCAACTTACTAAGCCTCTTTGAAAGAATTTCTACCAAAAAAAAAATTGAATTATTTTCAAATTTGCAGCAATATCTTAGATTAATTAGTTCACTGAGCACCTTTCTCTGCCATTTTGATCCAAGTGGCAGCCACTTAATTTTGCAACACGATGACTTCTGAGATTCTGAATTAATTCCAACTATATTTGTAAAGTAGTCTTGTCTCACAAATGTATTTGATATATTTGTCAACTTGGCCCACCATCTTGTTTACAAGCGCCGGCCACTTGAAAAGTTTAAATTCACATAAAAAGATATTTATGAACCAATTTGTTTAAAACTCCATATGTAGATAGCCTACATCAATATTTCTATTAATTCATTTATAATTTGTAGCCGCCATTTTGAAACAAAATGACGGCTGCTTGATAAGAAAAAAGAAATCAACCTACCCTTCCGAATAAGCCGGAAGGACTTGTTTAATTTACATCTCAGTGACTCTTTAAATATTTCTTTTCTTTAAAATAGAAAAACGAATTTTCCATATATTGAAAATATTTATCTAATTTGCGAATCAAAAATATGTGCTTTGCTTTTACTTGCCTTCCAGTGTATTTTCGCTTGATGAAAGGTTACGTTTAATTATTTCACCCCATTATAATTTATGCATGTTTGTGCGTTTAATGGTGTTTATTTACAAAGATAGTGCGCTTAATTATTCATCACTAGCATGGCTTAAGAAATTTTTGTGCCGAGGGCGCAATTTTAAAATGATTGAATTTTTAAAAACTACTAGGGTCAAGAAAATATGCTGTCTCCCTCCCCCAACCTAAAATTAAAAAAAAAAAAAAAAAAAAACCTTTAGTTATCTTTTGAAGCAACAAAAGTCAAATATATATATTTTATAATTTATTATTTTGTCCGTTTTTATTCCTGACATAATTTTTAGCAGGCAAACAATCGAATAAAAAAAACATTTGAAAGAAGAAACTCTTTTTGTTTTTTGCTCTAAAAGTAAATAAAATTACTCTAATATGCCACACGATAGTTTTTATTTTAAATATATATATATATCTATATATATATATATATATATATATATATATACAGGGTGCATAGAAAAGTCCCTTTAACCTGAAAATACTTGCGAACGGAGAGTGCTACAGCCACGCAAGTGATGTAACGGTATAGTAAAGTGACTATGCCCGGGCTAATGCAAACGACAGCAACGCCCCTAGTGGCAAAATTCGGAAGTGAGCCATTGCAAATCGAAAACGAAAAGTGATAGAGCAAAATTTCCAATCAGAAAGTTTTAGAGCATCAATTAATTAGTACGAAACGATATTTGGTTTACACTATTAAGATAAATTGGCTCCTGTATACCCAAAAATGTCCGTAATCTATGCGCGACTGTTTTACTCAACATATTCACATTTCGGAAATGTAGCAGTGTGAAAATGCAGTTTGTGACTTTGTACTGTACTGTAATGTCTGAAAACTTTAATTTCCAATGCATTTAAAATTTTAGTTTAAAAGGTGTTGGCGCTCGCTTGATACAAACAACATAATCTCATAGCATAAAATTATTGATGGCAGACGATAATTTTATTCCTAATGTGCGAGCGCTTTCATTTTAAAAATTTTATTTTCTGTGTTGTGGCAATTTAAATCGTTGCCTAGCGACGGGTAGAAAATATGTGTTCTTTTTTGAAAGTGACAAAACAAATGGAATTTTGAATGATCCTAAATGAATGAGATCCTACAAAAGATACAGTTCTTAAAAATAAACGTTTGGATTGGATTTAGAATTTTGGAGCTGTGTGAGAATGTCAAGCTTCACTAACTTTCAATATTGCGAGATGGTGCTTATTTATGGCGAATGTCAACAAAACGCAACGCATGCTGCATGGGAGTATGCCGTTTGTTTTCCAGGTGGGCCACATCCAAGTGCAGTTACCATCGCAAATGTAGTGCGACGGCTCATGGAGACAGGAAGCACTAAAAGTCGTCCGCGTTCTGGCAGACCAGTGAGTGCAGGTATGCGTATACTGCCAGAGAGTATTTTGGCATATGCACTAGCCCATCCACACAGCAGTACAAGAGAAATCAGCATGGCTTGTGGCTTAACACGGACCCGAGTATGGAAAATACTGCATAGTCAACATGCACATCCCTATCATGTCACTCTGCAGCAAGAACTGTTGCCATGGGATAATGAGCGTCGATTTGATTGGTGCAACTGGGCATTAAATAATGTTGAAGATAAATCAGATTTTTTGTCCAACATTGTTTGGTCGGACGAGGCACTGTTTCAGCGTACCGGAGTACTAAACCGGCATAATGCCCACTACTGGGCGCTGGAAAATCCCTCGTGGGGACTATCCACAAAACACCAAGTGCGCTGGTCCATTAATGTGTGGGGCGGCGTCTGGAAGGATAGCTTACTGGGAACTGTGTAATACGAAGACACACTAAACGGACAGAGGTACCTCCAACTATTACAGGATATCATACCCGACTTTTTGGATGATATTCCCCTGTCCGCATTACGGGACATGTGGTTCCAACATGACGGTGCTCCTGCACACCAGCCAGCTGGAGTGCGAAGCTTTCTAAAAGATTGCTTTGGACAACAAATTATTGGGTATGGTAGTAGTATTGAATAGCCTTCACGATCGCCGGACCTAACTCCGATGGATTTCTTCCTGTGGGGTTACATAAAAGATCAGGTTTATGCAACTCCACACACAAGTCTGCTGGATCTACGTCATCGTATTACAGATGCTTTTAATAGTGTAACACCTTCCATGCTGAGAAATGTGCATGCAGAATTACTCACACGAATACAAACGTGTATTGTGAGCAATGGCAAACTTTTCGAACATTCTCAACATTAACTTTTTATCACTATGAGACTAACAGTTTAGTTTACCTATTTTGTTTTTGTGTGTGATGTTATCAAAATGAATTGATGTAAGTACATAGTATTTATTCATTGAATTGTGCATATTTCTTCTTTCCTCTGGCTATTCCTTTCAAATATTTACACAAAATGGAGTGCATCGATTTTGGATATTTTTTGGGTATACAGGCGCCAATTTATCTTATCCGTGTAAACCAAATATCGTTTCGTACTAATTAATTGATGCTCTAAAACTTTCTAATTGGAAATTTTGCTCTATCTCTTTTCGTTTTCAATTTGCAATGGCTAACTTCCAAATTTCGCCACTAGGGGGCGCTGCTGTAGTTTGCATTAGGTCGGGCATTGTCACTTTACTATACCGTTACCTCACTTGCGTGGCTGTAGCACTCTCCGTTCGCAATTATTTTTAGGTTAAAGGGACTTTCCTATGCACCCTGTATATACACACAGGAATGTTATAATTAAAATTTCCCTATTCAGAAGGCTCTAGAGCCGGTTATATGGCTCCAAACGAAAATTTCACTGGTTTGTAGTACAAGTGATGTGCTTTGCGAAAGTAGAAAAAAAAAATTAGTTGAAGTTTTCGTCAATAGGTGGCGCTGCTCTAATATCTAAGTCGATTTTTGAAAATTTATCCTATCAATTTCGGTCAATCCAGACGAAACACACAAAATTTAATTTGTTTCACACACACACACACACACACACACACACAAAAAAAAAAAAAAGCCTTAGATTAGATATTGGCGTAGCGCCATCTATTGACGAAAATTGTAATTTACTTTTCGATTTTCCAAAGCCCACCGCCACTTATTGATCAAAGTGGTGCTGGGCTCTGCAAAGATCGAATATATATATATAAAGTTATAATTTTCGTCAATAGATAGCGTTGCGCCTATATCTAAGACGATGTTTACAGATTTTTTGAAAAAACAAAATAAATTTTGTGTTTCATCTGGATTGATCGAAATTGATAGAATATATCTTCAAAAATCGCCTTAGCTATTGGAACAGCGTTATCTATTGACGAAAATTTCAACTTTTTTTTTTTTTTTTTTCGATTTTCGCAGAGCGCATCACTTGTACTACATACTAGTGAAATTTTGTTTCTTTTGGAGCCATAGAATCGACTGTAGAACCTTCTGAATAGGAGAACTTTAATTATAACAACCAATACATTTATACATACGCACACACAAACACACACACACACACACACATTTATTTTATCGCCGAAGTAAGGAACCGCTCACAACAGAAGTCCGTTAGTGTTATCTTCTGCAGAATTTCCCAGTACAGGGAGACTCGTAGAAATGGGAATTAAAATACTAGAAAAGTTAAAGAAAATTTGGATGTTTTAAAAATTGAAAATAAGATTATAGAGAAGTTTGTGCTCTTTAAATATATCATGGCCCTGATGCCCGGGCGATAATCAGGCTCTGAACGCTATTTTTTAAGCATCTTTTACTGCAAATACCTTTAACCCCTCTTACCCCACAGATTACTTCTACATTCATGTGCTTCTCCAAAAAGTTTTTTATTTAATCTAAGAGAAAAGAAAATTGTGCAATTCTTCAAAGTTAACTCAAAAATTTCATCTTGAAAAATATAACAATACAAACATATAATATGCTTTATTTTCAAGCTCAGCAGAAGATGGATTAGATTTTCGTTTTTTCGGTTAATGATTGTTTGTATTATAGTTCTTTTCCCATGTAACGTTAATCATAAAAGGATGAAGCAGCATTAAATCCTCTAAGATTTATGATTGCTCATCTTTCTTTTGTTTCTAACCACTCAACCTCAAGTGATACAAGCATGTATAAAAGCTTACTGTCTCATTTCTTTTAAAAGTGAGCAGGAAAAGGAAATGTACTTGTAATCTTAGTTAAAGAATTAATTCTGAATAACTGCTTCGTGTTTTCGCCATGTTTTGAAGGCTGTACAAGTTCAAACGTTTAAAGATATTAATCTTCAAATTTAAATAAGAAATATTTATGTAAAATCATCATCTTATAGCATCATTAATGGTTTTTGCCATTATTTTTCACAGATAAACAATTTTTAGACTATGTTTAATAATTTGTAGCATTAAACGATTTTGTCATTTTTCATAGATTACTAATTTGAAGAGCATGTTTAATAATTCGTTAAATAGTTTTGGTATTTTTTTGCATAGACAATCAATTTGCAGAATGTGTTTATTAATTTGTAACATAAAATTATTTTTGACATTATTTTTCACTGTTAACTAATTTGCGGAGTATGTTTAATAATTTGTAACACATTTTTTTTTTCTTTTTCTTTTTTTGTTTATAAGAAAGAATTATCTTCAAGGACCAAAAAAACTAAAAAATTCCACGAAGGATAAAAAGTTCTTAGAAAATTGCATATTCAACTAAAAAAAAAAAAAAAAAAAAAAAAAAAAAGGTTGAAATCTTTTGAGATTATGAAAGATCAGACATAAACTAGAATATACCGTGCTGGGAATAATATTAAGGCCAAGCGGAAAACGTCATTATGTTCGCCCCTCTTTATTCAAATTCTAGGAAAAATATAAATATAATGAAGAAAGAAAATAGCAGTTTTAATTATAAATATAAAAATATTACAACAAATGTAGCTCCATTGTATTCCAAATTATTATTATTATTATTATTATTATAAGTTTGAAAAAAAAGCCAAGCTCAGTTTTATAACTTTTCTCATTTTATTTATTTCCTGTTTTTTCTTACTTTTTTTTTTTAATTGTTGTCTGCGGAACTGTTCTAAGAAATAACACACATGATGACACAGGCAAATTTCAATATTTTTCAAAATTGGAAGCGGCTGGAGATTAATCCTGGTTAAGCAAGGTAAGATTCTGAGAGTTTTAAATAATGCGGTTTATATTATCTGGAAATAGCTAAAAGGTTAAGCAGATCTAGAAATATAGTTAACAGCTAGAAATATAGTTAATAGTATTAAGACACAAGGCGCTTTATCTTCAGTGAAAACTTGATAAGTGAGAGCTGTTGTTACTTGTTAGGCGAGCAACTCAAAAAAAAAAAAAAAAAAAAAAAAAAAAAAGTTTTCAAATTGCAAAGACTTGAACTTTTCTTGTGCCAACCAAACTGTATACAATGTGTTATTAAGAAAAAAAATGAATTGTTTTGGGGGATAATCGACAAATTTTTGGTTTTTTTCGGACGATAAATAAATTAATCTGGATGAGTCAGACGATTTTTGATAATACTGGTATGACCTTCGGAGTGATCCATCTTTTTTCTCAAAGCCATGGTTCCTTTAAAATTTTAATATCAGAAAATTTTAATATCATAATCGTATCTGTGCCATCTTTTTATTGGAAAACATAACTTACCAAATGATGACTGTTTTAGATACTTCTGAATGAAATGATTACAGTTCTTTTCAATAATCTAACTATGAATTTTTTCGTTGAACTGCATGTGCATAATTACCATTACCCAATTATCAAGCAAATATTTTAGGTAAATTCAGATTCCCCCACGTAAACTGACCATTTATTTGGAGACAGCTTTCCCAGAATTCAATTTTAATATAAATATAATTTCTTTCTTTCTTTCTTTTTTTTTCATCTTGTGAATTCTCTCTATTCATATTTAAAGTAACCCCCCCCCCCTTACTATGTGATGATAATTTTCGTTTAGAAGACGTTTTGCTACAACAGCTTCAACCACACTTTTTCAGCTTTATGTCGTATTTGTTTCTTTTATTACATGGTATTTTATAAAACTTCTTTCGTTTCTTGCGAATGAGGTAGTGAGATGATATAAGTAAAATATTTTAAATTATATGCCTGTATAGCACGATTTTCTATTACATTTCTGACTAAAAATTCTCCTACACTGTCTACAATTTTGTTTGTGTATTATTTTGTTTTTAACACTTCTTTGTTAACAGAGTAATGTCCTGCTTTAAAAAAAAATTATGACAAATTCTCTCTTAAAATTTTTGGAAATTTGTTTAAGCACGTAAGGCAATGTGGCTTTTGACACTGTCTGAAAACGACACTCTCTATGCAATGTTTTTAAAATTATTCTCCAGGAGCGCTTAAGAGACAAATCCTAACATCTAGAGCTTGTAGAAGGTAGACAAAGGATGGTTATTTTATTACCTATAGCTAATTTTAACTTCTTACGTTTGAAAAATTAAGAGTTAATTGCTCAAACCCATTTTCCCCCACCATAGAAAAATATTCTTCATAAATATTATTGGTACAGCGTCTAGAATAAACAGTGTGGAAAGCGGCGAATAAAATTGTGCTAAAAAAATTAAGCCTATCACCAGATGTCATTGTAATCGAAGCTAGTGTCACGACAACAAAACCGAGACTCCCTATTGGTTAATTATATGCTTAGATCACGTGATTAAACTGACGAAACTGGGAAAAGCCAATCAGGTCTTCGATTTGAGCAATAGCTTCGATCACAGCGACATCTGGGTAAGCTTAATTTTTGTAGCATCATTTTAACATCACGGTTATAGGCGATTGCCACACTGTTTATTCTAGGCGCTGTAGTATTGGTGGTGAGATTAAGGCCAGTTGACTGCCTTAGGATTCTACGCCCGAGAAAGAGTGCCTTCCGTGGGGGTTCTTTCTAATACTTTTTTTTCTTTTATGTGTAATATTTTTATTTTTTAAAAACCTGTACTATACTACTTCTAAGTGAATGCATACTTATGAACATTGTAATTAATATTCTGTACAGCTATTAGTACCCGCCTTAAATAAGAAGAAAAACACTCTAAAAGAAGATGCGTGAAAAAAAGTCGGGTCTAACAGCTGTACGGAGTATTAATTACAATGTTGGCAGGTATGGTGAATGATGGATAAATTCTCCAGAAACATATATGCAGTAAATGCCCCTGGAATATATACGTCGTCAGCACATGAATTGTTAAACACGAATATGCAAAATCATTTTTTAAGAAAAGTATTGTTTTAGAGGAACGTTTAAAGGCGGGGCTCGTTTTTCTTAAAAAACGCATTTTTATGTGACCTACATGCAATACATTAAAAATTTCAGTCGTACTTCGGTTAAATGTATATTTATATATTTCTCAAAATGATATAATCACTCATGTTAATATGGACGTCTATGACAATTACATTTTACATATAATGGAATAAGAAAAAAATAACTTAATTTTCACGTGTTCTTGGGATAAATAAATTTAATCTTTTTTTTTTTTTTTTTTTTTTTTTTTTTTTTTTTTTTTTAGCAATAATAGAAAAATCATTTTGATTTCTTCAAAAAATTAAGTTCTTCAAAAGTTCTTCAAAGTGTTAAAAAAAAAGTTTTATTCTAGATAGAATTATTATTACAAGGAAAAAAAAAATCTGGAGTGACTCCACTCGACTTTCCGAACATTGAGTAATTAACGGTTTTGCAGATAAAGTAAAGTAAGAGGAGTTATTAAATAAACAAAAGAGAAAAAATTATAATAGGGTGTTTGAGTATTTTTCTCCATATAGTACACGATGTTTAATTTAACGCTACTGAACTTTGAGCCCATAGATTATAAAGATAAAGAATTTTTCGTTGTGTCCCTGTAAAAATCTATAAATGCTAGATTCATCAAAATGCTTTTAGTTAGTAGTGCAACAGTGACTTATAATATTCATATAAATTTTCAGCTATATTGAACAAGGCGTTTAGACGCTATCGCATTTTTAAAAATTTGGTCCCATAGGCCATAATGATAAAGAATTTTTCTTTGTGTCCCTGTAAAAAACCTGTAACTGCTAAATCCCCCAAAATCTATACAGCTCGTGCAGCTGTGACCTATAACATGTGTATAAATTTTTTGCTCAGTTTAATAAGGCGTTTAGACGCTATCACACTTTTAAAAATTTGGCCCCATAGACCATAATGATAAAGAATTTTTCTTTGTGTCCCTGTAAAAAAACGGTAAGTACTAAATTCACTAAAATCTATACAGTTCGTGACACTGTGACCTATAATATGTGTATAAATTTTTTGCTTAGTTTAATAAGGCGTTTAGACGCTATCACACTTTTAAATATTTGGTCCCATAGGCCATAATGATAAAGAACTTTTCTTGGTGTCCCTGTAAATAAACTATAAGTGCTGGATTCACCAAAATCAATAGGGTTCGTGCTATGGTGACTTAAAACATAGGTACTAACTTTCAGCTTATTTGAGCAAAGCGTTTAGACGCTAGCGTGTTCACTCACACACATGCACACACATACATACATACATACATACACACACACATACATCATCGTAAAAATAAGGAAAACGGACTCAGGGGATCTCAAAACGTATAGAAACATCAAAATCTCAAATTCGGATTTTTGACATGATTACAATACTTTCCTCACTGTAGTGTTCGGAAAGTAAAAAGTGAAGATTAAAATAGTTGAGGTTGAGTGAGTTTTCATGTCGCACTAGCACTGCACTCTGGACAGTCGAAGATTAAAAAGGAAAAATCTATTATGATATCATAACGGAAACAAAAACCGTTGAATGGATTTTATAAAGAACGTAAAATCCAATATTTAAGCGAAATATATTGTAAGTATGCGGAAATTTTGTAAGGTTTTTCGTAATTAGGTTTTTCCCATCACGTAAAAGAGCTAATTTTTTGTATTATATTGGAAGAAAATTACCACAAAACTTTTGATCAAAATCAATATGCAGGAAAATATTATGTTTCAGAAGAACAATACAAGAACGTATGTGGCCATATTATCACACAATACACAAACTTGGAGGAATAAATTTAGATAAATTATCCTACGTATTTTTAGTATAATGTGTCAAATATCTCTTAAGTGCGCTGTTATTTTTTACAAACGACTTTTTATAGTGCAAATTTACGTAAGATTAAATTATGTAACAAAATTTAGTTATCAGAAATATAATCAAATTATTCATACTCACATACTGTTTACCAAATGGCTATTCAACAAACAAAAATCTTCAAAAAAATTAAATTTTATCTTAAAAGTTTTATAGGTTCATTAATTATATTTTCTTGATTTGAGAAATATCTATTATAACACTTTAAATCAATTACACGATGTTTTTCTTTTCTTTTTCTTTCTTTTTTTCAGTGAAATTTTTAAATTATCTATTTCCATGTTTATCAGTGGTATAAAAGTGAAAACATTGTATTCAAATATATTACTTTATTTACTAAGGTGCCATTAAACAAGAAAAGAAAATCATACTGTTCGCTTATATTATAAAACACTTTCCTGCTGTATTTACTTGTAGCATTTTTTTTTTTTTTTTAACTTTTTTGTCTTACAAACACATGTAAGATTCGCGATGAGGTATTTGAGTCAAAAATTGAGTGTCAATAGGCTGGCCCGTGGTACGTCGCAGCGGTCGAACCAAAACTGATTACCACGAGCCTGACCCGTGGTATATCGGTCGGACCAAATGTAGGAACAATTTGTGAAACCATGGAATGGCTCGAAGGCTAAGCGGTCTTTCTTTCATTTCACGCCCACGTTGTCAGAACTTAAATCGTAAGTGAAAGGGTTAACATTGAATGCATTTAACATCGGTGATGACACCTTAAAATATATTTTGTTTGTATTAAGAAGGAAAACATCCCACAAAGACTATCTTTATAGCTTTACTTTTATACTATTTTGCTAATTTCTATAGACAAACAAATAGTGCTATTTGTACAATTTTCAAGGGATATATACTATCATGAACCCAAATAAAATATGTTAGTTTCAAAACATTCTGATATCTATAGAAAGAAGAGCATTAACGTACGGCCTAATCGAATTCTTAAACATTTATTCTACTTTTCTAATATATATTATGTATGGGAAGTATTGTGATAATGAAAAACACATTCGACTATAAGATTTTGTTATATCAATGTGGTTTAAAGTATCCTAAATTCATTTGTGTTATTTTCACAGCTATGTAATGTATGTGTGTGCATATGCGCATGTGCGTGAGTGATTACAATAGCATCTGAACATTTCATTCGATTTGGCAAAAATTATGGAAGGTACAACATATGACGTTGATAAGTACAGAATTTATGATGGTGATCTATAACAGGTGACTGTCGTACGACCTGTATAGATTTTGGTTATTGTAGGACTTAGCGACATTTTACAGAGACATAAAGGAAATATTCTTTATTATTACGGCTTATGTAAACAATTTATTCGAACTACGCAATCATATAAACTCTACATTCGAGTAAGATGAAATTGTTTTAAGCGATCGTCTCAAGAACTATATAAATTTTTATGAGTATAGTTGTAGTTTTTTTTTTTTTTTTTTTTTTTTTACAGTTATTTGAATTGGAATTCGTATACAGTCTTATGGTTTTTAGAATCAGATTACCTGAATTTTATTTTAATAATATTGAATTGCTAAAAACTCAATAAAATGTGACATATATTACATTGCTTTATTAATGAGTGATCATTAAGGCAAATAATGTGCGTATTATTTATAGTTCTTTTACAGGGGGATGTAAACTAATTTACAAACATTAAATCCTACTGGAAGGAATTATAGACAGCTCATTAAATTATTTTTAAAATGATTAAAAGTGATATAAGTTACAGTATTTCGCCACAGAACGCGCTCGATAGTGAAAATTGCTTACTTAAAATTTATTCTATTTTATAGGGAAGCTCGAAAGGATTCTATATATATTACCGCCCACTGTAGAAATATTTAGAGTTTAGAAAAAATATTTAAGCATCCTACTGTATCATTAACTTTTGATTACACAAGTCTGCAAAATCGTACTTTTTATTTATATATTTATTTATTTATTTTGCACTGCGTTAGGTGTCTCTAATGTGTTTTGATTAGAGATGTAAAAACCCCTTGAATTTTGATTTAGGGGAATAAACATGGGAATTTTGGGGTTTAAACCGGGAATTTCGGGAACTTTGATGGGAAGAAACTCATACTCAATGTTTACATTTAGCTTTACTTCTTTCAAGTGCACAAATAACTTATTTCAATATCATTTTTATAGGGGTGGGAATCGATTAAGAGTTTTAACTGGGTTAATCGTAGTTCATTAATCGATTAATCGGTCGATTAATCGAATTTTTAATCGGTTTTCATTTATATCTTTATATATATATTTATTTTGTGCGTGTGTATGTCACTGAACTCCTCCTAAACGGCTGGACCGAGTTTAATGAAATTTTTTGTGTGTCTTCAGGTGGATTCGAGAATGGTTTAGATTTACAATTCAGTTCAATCGGATAATTGGATCAAAAGATATTAAATAAAAACACCATTTTAACTTTAAAATGATTAAAAAGAAAAATATACTTGATTCCAAAAAAACAAAATTCACGTTTATTTATTTTTTTCCGGAAATAAAATATTTTTAATTTCGCGTGATAAATAATAAAAATTAGAAAAAAAAATAATATACTATGAAAATATTCGCGTGTAAATAAATATTTTCATAGAGATACTTGGTATTAGCTTAAAATTTTTAGTACTTTTCTTTTCTACAGTAAAACAAAATTTTTCGTTTTAATTGATACTTTATATGTAACTTATAAAGGTTCTTTTATATTTTCACCTTAATTGTAAATAGTAATAATTTCGAATTTATTAGAATTTTTTTTTTTTTTGTATGTATCATAAAACAGTTTTTCTTTTTTTTTTTTTTTGTATGGAACAGCTTTAGTTTGGAAAAATTTGAAATTTGGCACCGAAGTAGTACGGACGTTTCTCACCAAGATCGTCAGTTACGCAATTGAGATAGCTATGTTAATTCACGGCAAAATGGCCAAAAATATTTAAAGTCGACAAGGGGGGGGGAGGTCTATACTAAAGCTGAGCCTTTGTATTTATCTTTATATATATATTTCTTTTGTGCGTGTGTATGTCACTGAACTCCTCCTAAACGGCTGGACCGAGTTTGAAATTTTTTATTTGTCTTCAGGTGGATTCGAGAATGGTTTAGATTTACAATTCAGTCCCATTTAAATTGTTTATTTAATTAATTTATCACTTATAAATTGTTGTTGATTTTGGAATGTTTCACATTGGATCCGGCAGACTGCGCTAATATTCAATAATACGCAAGCGAAGTGATGATGTCGCTGGCCGTCCGTGGATGCAAGAAAAATATTTCTATGTTAATCGCCCATTGGATTTTTTGTAAAAAATTACTAAAAATCGAGGAAAATTATTTTCTGATTTTAATCCCCATATTTGGGTATAGATATGTATTAGTTACCATGTGCATGCGTTAGATTGAGTTGTTTTTGCTGTAAAATTGATAAAATTTGAATTTTTAATCTCAAAACTCTGTCATCCTTGGCGGAAAAGAAAATATCGCCATATCATCTGGCGAACATATTTAATTTCTTTCAAAAATAATGGTTATTTCAACAACTTATATTAAGAGAGTAATGAATAATATGAAACAATTTCGTACAATACATATTACGAAAATATACATCTGGCATGTATATTTTCGTATTACGTTTTTGATCGCCAAATACAAAAAACGCCAAGGAAGACAGAGTTTTGAAATTTAAAATTAAAATTTTGTCAATTTGAGAGCAAAATAACTCAATCTAACACATGCATACGATAACTAACACATATCTATACCCAAATACGGGGATTAAAATCGAGAAATAATTTTCCTCGATTTTTAATAATTTTTTATAAAAAATCCAATGGGAGATTAACATAGGAAATCGTTTTCTTGCATCCACTGACGGTCAGTGACGTCACACTTCGCTTGCGTATATTCTGTTGTAATTCCAATTTGTCCCGACAGTTGGTGCTGCGATCAGATTCAGGAAAATATTTTGTAACTTCGTGTTATTATTGTTATACAAAAAATTGTGTCCTAATTGAAATATTTCATCAAGATGTAATTAGTGTTTGAAGAGTTTTGAAGTGTGCATAAAATACTATACATTTTGCAAATTTGGTGCGGAATTGGAGTGAGTATTTTATATAATTTTCTATCAAATTTACACGCGCGTTGATTAACAACCACCCTTACCTACAAATTTATTTGTGTAGCTAATTTATTATATTTTATTTATTTATTTTTTTGTATGGAACACTTTTAGTATCGGATCCCTTTGGCAAAATTTGAAATTTGGCACCGAAGTAGCTCGGACGCTTCTCGCCAAGATCTTTAGTTCCACAATTGAGATAGCCATTTCAATTTATCGCAAAAATGGCTTAAAATATTTAAAGTCACCAAAGGGGTCCCATACTTTTGTGCGTGTGTATGTCACTGGTATTTTATTTATTTATTTTTTGTATGGAAAATTTGGCACCGAGGTAGCTCGGACAATTCTCGCCAAGATCTTTAGTTCCACAATTGAGATAGCCATTTCAATTCATCGCAAAAATGGCTTAAAATATTTAAAGTCACCAATGGGGTCCCATACTTTTGTGCGTGTGTATGTCACTGATATTTTATTTATTTATTTTTTGTATGGAACACCTTTAGTATCGGATCCCTTTGGCAAAATTTGAAATTTGGCACCGAAGTAGCTCGGACGCTTCTCGCCAAGATCTTTAGTTCCACAATTGAGATAGCCATTTCAATTCATCGCAAAAATGGCTTAAAATATTTAAAGTCACCAAAGGGGTCCTAATTTGTGGCTTAGATTTAGAAAATCCGTGTTTTCTCACGGCCAATTATATGTTGCGTGTTCCAGGGTTGGAAAACCTTCGAATTTGTTTGTTTATACTCCTCAAGGATTAACCACAAATATTGTACATCCAATGGCATTATGGTAAATTAAGTTTTTGTAGATTAAAAATATATATTTGTTATAAAATAAATTGAGTTTCAACTTTTTCACCTTTAATTAAAACGAGTTTAAGTTTTTATTTAACACGAACTCTACATTTCACTTCGCTCATACTATACACATACTCACATGCATCGATTGATTGAATTGTGATAAATGTACATGTAATGATGTTAGATATTGTAATAACTTTTTGATAAAAATTTTCATCAAATCGGTTCAGATTGTTACAGCTTATTCAAAAAAGACGGAATTTTCATGTGAAATTCGTTGCTATCAGAGATTCTGTCATAAATTGAAATATTTGCCGTATGAAATAAAATTTTGCGCTGTTCGACATTCAGCGGAGGTTTTAAATAACAAGTAGCAAGTAGAAAGTACCAAGTAGCAAGAAGCAAGTAGCAAAAATTTCGGTAATTAAGCCTTTTACGTTATAATCGGAATTCACAGTCACGTTCACAGCGCTCCATAACTGTTTCACTTATATACCACATCCTTACCCACTTACAATAAGTTAGTTATTTTTTTCTAGCAAAATATTCTCTAGAAATAATTTATATGACAAAACAACGTTTGTCGGGTCAGCTAGTATATATATATATATATATATATATAATTTTATTTCAATGATGAATAAAACTTTCATATTGTGTACAGTAGGTAACAAAAGTATCCGAATACTAGCAAAATTTCCTTTATAAAAGAAGCAGAGTGAATACTGTTTTGTTAAATAAATCCTTGTTGAATCCTGTTCTTAGTCAGTCTAAGAACATGATTCGACAAGGATTTATTTAACAGGTTAGTTCTTCTTTATCACTTCGGACTAGAACTCAGAATGTTATTTTCTGTTTCTACTTCGATAGTTACTATCAGCAATTCTGAACAGACAGTAAACGCTTGAAAATATTGTGAAATTCTGTTGACATTTTCCCCATCAGAGGGATAGTGGAAATCTCCATTCCTTCTTTTCTTTTCTGTCTTTAGCATTTCCATTTTTTGAAAGCTTCTAGTTTCTGAGAATACTATTGCCCTAGCCAACACTTTCTGTAGAAGGCTACAGATAGGTGGTGTTGCTCCAGTATGCACATGAAGCGGTATTTTGTTTAATAACTGTCCTGCCCCTTTTCTCTATCAACAAAAGTGCAAAATTTTCTTTTGTGAGGTTTTATTTTTATTTTTATTTTTTGCTTTTTCATTATTTGATGGATGTTTCTTAGAATGTTTGTTAGGAAAATATGTGAAAAAAAATTTTGTAGGCAGAACAGCATTTTTACTTTAATTCGTAGTTTGAAAATTTTAATCGCATTTTGAAATTTTTTAATCGAATTAATCGATCCGATTAACTCGATCAAAAAAATTGATCGGGACTAAGCATTGATCGATTAACCGAACCGATTAATCGGCACAGCCCTACATTTTTATTCTATTTACTTCAATTAATGAGAGATTGAAAATTATGTAACTATTTTACAGAAAACTTTTAAAAGTTAAGCATTTACGTTATTCACAGCAATAAATTCTGAAGTTTTATCTGCCTATTTAAGTAACTATTAGAATATTTTTAATACATAAATATCATAAAATATGTTATAAAAAATAACACAATAAAATTAAATTATGATAAAAAAACATTTAAATTTATGAAATTTTGTTGTAATTGATAAAACAAAATTTCACATAAATTGATGGAATTTTGTTATAATCAGTTAGAGAGCGCAAGGTACAAAATCGAACCATAGTAATTCGGATGCTTCACACAAAAATTTATTCAAGGCATTACATCAATACATAAAATATTCAATAGATAATAATTAACAAATTGCCTGTTATTTATTTTGCATGCTAATATTTTTGCAATTTTAATTGAAATAATATTTTGCACTTGAATAATGTTGAAGTTTTAGCGCACACAGATTATTTTGAACCTTTTTTGTTTTATTTTTTAACTTAAAATATTAACGATTTACATTCATAGATATTACAAGCTTCGATTGCGGTAAAAAAAAAATGTATGACATACTCAGAGTGTATACTATCAGAACTAGGATTTAAACATACAGCAATAACAGAAAATAAATCTGTTAATGAGGAATTTGCACACGTGGGGGATTTGAATAAAATCCTAGTTTTATGGTAGTTTTAGGCCCATAAATTTCAAAAAGTTTATTAAAAATGCAAAAAAAGTTCTCATTCATTTAAAAAATAACTTTAAAATTAACGAAAAATCACGTGACTTCAAACCGCTGCCTGACGTCACACTTTATGATGCTTCAATGTTTACATTTTGTTAGCCTGGTTAGTAAGCAGCAAATTCGTTTTAACTTTTGTAATTATCAATCGTTTATGTGATTTCTGAGCATTTATTTTTCATCCTATAATAATTTAATATCATTATCACCATTTTCCATTATCATTATTTTCAATTGTTTCCGTTTCATTTCGGTTTTCCAATGTTTTCGTTTAATAGGATTCTGTGGAACGCTAAAGAATAACTTTTGACAAGCATTAGCTGTTGTATTAGTACAAAATGGTACAATACAATATTTATACTACGATTTTTTAATATCCGTCATTATAATGACATACAAAATTTATTTCACTGATTCAAGAAGCAAAGAAAAGCACGAAATCGAATGTAAACAATGATTACTCCCGTTTGTTGTCATAAAGAGTGACGTCACGATATATTATACTGCGTTTTCTCGATAGGGTAAATAGTGCGATGTTAAAATTGTTATAAATCAGTCATTAGATTTCAAATAAAGAAAATGTATATATTTATTTTTTTACCTTTTCATTTTCTATTATATAAGAATAAAATCGGAAAAGCTGCAAATTGTCTATTAGTAAATCTAGTAATGAAATCACATGTAGGACGAACCATATTAGTGTTTAATTTAATATATACCAAGAAATCAAAGCCTATTTAGGCAATATTCCGAATGTGATAAAAAAAAAGGCACTGCAGTTACGGTCAAAGATATTCGGTGATTGCAGTCAAAATACCGAATTAAAATGTATCAGAAAAAAAAAAAAAAAAAAAAAAAAATCATAAATTCATAACTTCTGAAAACTTTCAAAACTCCCTTCCGAAAAAAACGGGTTTTTTCCCAGCTCACATCTCGAGTTTTGATACGTTGAATTCAGAAATGCGTGTTTTTTCTTCCTATCACGTTAAGATTTTTCGCAAAGTAAGGATGAAGATCAGGAGAATTCAGACACAGGATGTAACAAATCCGATACTTTTTATGGATAAAATGCATTAAAATAGGTTATTATTTACGCATTATCGTTAAAATGTATTTCATTACATAGAATCTTCCTTTAGAGCTCTTTCTCTTGTCTCTTGAGGACCTTGAGGGGGGGGGGATTCTTTAAGCAGCATCCAACATTAATCTGTTAACATGTTAACACTCCATCATCCCTGACACCTCCTCTACATTTCTTGGATGTCTTGATGAAACAGCTCTTTTTGCGTTTCACTCACATTACCCAGATTTTCTGGAAAATAACTTAGATGGGAGTTGAAAAGTGATGCTTTAATTTCAAAAAATCCCATTTTTTGTAAAAACTGTACGTGATGGAAATTTTTGAATAGTTTTTCCTTAATCAGCATGTAAAAATACATTAGAAAAGCACATCATCTTCAAGAAAAGAATTTCATCGCAGACCTATGTTATTTATTGGATTATTCGATGATTCAGATTTGTTTAAATTTATGATAACTACTAAATGTTCGGAAATTCAAATTGCGCCACTTCAAATTTTTAATTTATTGAGAAGGGTCAAAACGATCAGCCACAGTCTAAACGGTTCTACAGCAAAGTAATAGAAAGATATTATTAATTTCAAATGTTTAGCAGTAATAATGCTCATTATGTAAGGGTATTTATGAATAAAAATTTGGAGTTCGTCTACATATGAAATTCGAACTAAATTTTAAATATTCAACAACATCTTCTAACAGAGACAAAGTATTCTTATACTAAGTTGAACTTCATGAGCAGATTTTAAGTTTTAATACGTTATATTCAATTATTCTAGAATTAATATTACTTAAAATTTTGTACTCCTCTATTTTAAATACTTTTATGTGTGGTTTATTTATTCTTGTATTTTTTTCACTCCCCTACTCTCCCCAATAAATAAATAAATAGAGGCGCGGTTATAAGCGTAAGATTTTCTCCGTTTCTGTGTCAGTCTGCGTCACTGTAGTTTTCAAATGAATGGAATTATTTTGATGCTTTAATAATAATAATAATAATTATTATTATTGTCATTATTAATATTATTATTTTATCATTAATATTATTACTATTATCATTATTATTATTAGTTTTGTTGTTATTATTAGAACGCTGATTTAATCAAGATGGTTCATAGTTATGTTTAATGAAAATCTGCTTGATAGTTTGTTTTTATTATTATTAATGTTAAATAAAATGTGATTTTTCAAGTCCCTTTAAACTGATAGTTTAAAATTTACGAGCTGGTAATCTTCCAACTTCCAAATAATATTATATAAAATTTGCGAGTGGCAAACTTCCAATTTTCAATTGAAGTTAGATTGTGAGTCATGTGTTGTTTTGGATTTGAGTATAAAAAATATGTTTATTGTGATGTAGATTATCACACATAATAAAATTTATTTTTTTATCTTTAAAAGATAGGTAAATTCTCTAAATAAATAAAATTATAAATAAAATTATTTAATCTTAAACAAATATTTAAAATATAACGATATAACTGTTTTAAATTTATAAATAATAAATTTTACAATATACATTTTCTAATTTTTATATCTTCCCTTTCACTTCCTTTTCAATGTATCTGAAACATTTTCTTTGATCAATTTCTAGTATTCACTTAGCAATCATAACGTAATGAAAATTCTTTTCGTACTGAAAAGGATATGTTTTGACTATTTCTATGCATTTGTTTTGTGAAACCAGAGAATAATTAATTCGGCTTCTTTTAATCTTACATCGAAATATAACTCGAGTGCCTTCTTGTCGCCTAATATCTTTGCGAAATCATGCCAACATTCACTACCCAGCAAAACTTATACTGATGGGCTCGTTATGGCCTACAGCCGGCATCCTGTACTTGCCATCAGTTGCTGGTTGCCCCACTTAACTCCAGCAGTGGGCCGTTTATGGCTGCCAGCAGTATTGAAGGCCTAAAGAAAAATGGTCGGTGGCCCAGAAGTGGTATAAACACAGTTGGCCTTATGCAGGCTATCACTATAAGGCCAACATCATGTTTTTCATGTTGTGGCCACAAATTATTAGGCCATAATCAATTTGTATGCCTAGAGGGCGCTGTGATTTATTTACTGTTGATTTGAAATTCGCTCGCCGTCTGCCATTTCATACGAAGTTTGTTCGTTATTGTAGTCTGCAGGTGTAGCTGCGAGCCTCAAAGATATTAAATCATGAAAAAAAGAATATATGAGTAAGTAATTCAATTATTAATTTGATTTTCTATTATTTTTTAAATACTATTTGTTAAAAGTGTTTGAATCTAAAGCCATTTTTATAATAAAAGGATTTCTAGAAAGTTAATATTCAGTTGATCCGTTTTAAGTAAGTTATGATAGTCGTTAACTTTCTTGTTACATTTTAATTATTTTAATTATTAATTTAATAAAAATAATAAAATAAAAATTATGGTCTTAATTTATATATTTATATTAAATGGACGGTAGAAAGTTATTATAATAATAATAAATATTTATAATTAATGTTTTATTTTTATTTTTCTTCCTTAAGTGTATTTAAGAAGAAAGCATTAGATTCGGGAAAATTTTCGGCATCCGGTTTTCGATAGATTTTACACGTTTTGTGTTGTTCTGATAAACTTAATTTGAAAAATTGTCTATCTATCTCTCGGTGTGTGCACAGAAATTTATGAAAGTGCTAGTAGTCCAAAAATTTTACTTCTTCTACTTTTTTTTTTTTTTTTTTTTTTTTTTTTTTTTAATGTACAAACATTGCTTCCTCCACCCTGAGGGAGAAGTATACCAGATTAAGTAAATTTGGATTAAGTAAATTTCCAATATGGGTATGCTTGAAAAGAATTTGTCAATATCTTTGAAACGAACGGTTTAATTATATATCTGTGATATTTTTAAGCAAATTTATTGATTTTTTTTTTTTTTTTGACAGAAACTAGTATGTTGCAGCACCACAAAACTTTCTTTTATATTTTTTTTATTATGGAAATTCGCGTTGTGCAGATAATTTGATAAGATTATTTTCTCGAATGCATGCAAATGATTTTCATCTTAGAACAATGTTTCTCAATATCGGGAAAAAAAAAAAAAAAAAATGTGCCAACATCTTAAAAAATGCCTTTTTTATTTAATGGAATATAATTTATAACTTTGTTTTAATTTACCACAAATTTGGTTCAGTTATTTATTTAAAAGGTACTGACGAGTTCTTTTGAAAAATACAAGCATTGGAAATTTAGTCCCTCGCGGGAAAAGCCGAGCGATTCCTCAACTTCTACAAAAAGAAAAAAAAAAATCCTGGTTGGTTGTTCATTACTTAAATATTTATTTTTTAATTCATTTTAAAAATTAAAAAAATAATTATCATTAGTACATTTATATGAAATTTCCTCCTATACTGCGTCCTACTGAAAATTTACGAATAAGTAGAAATATAGAGCTATGTATTGAGTGAAGGATCCACAAATGTAATCGGGAAAGATTTTAATCATGGCCTGACCATATTAAGTTTGGTTAAATTTCGTCCATTGGTTCGTGAGATACAGCGTCTACAATTTTTTTTATGCACCTTGACAGAGAGAAACTTTCTAAAAATAGTCAGATTATGTTCTGGAATCTCAAAACATGAAAATACATCGAAAACCGGAAGTCGAAATTTTTCTTCCTATACATATAAGAAAGTAAAATACTTAAAAATGTAAATAAAATTATTTTCTCAAATTTTGGTATAAAATTGATTTTCTTTCGAAATTTAGTACAGTATGCTTCTTTGAAATGAAAATCAAATCGACTGCCTTCATCGCCGGAAATAATTTTAATAATATGTAATTTCTATAAACCATTATAAACAGAAAAAAAAGTGGTAACCATAACAAACTATTTATTTATAATAATAATAATAATTATTATTATTATTATTTTTATTCAAGTAAGAAAAATAATTCCACTTTTACGAAACTGAAATAGTTCTCCCATCAATTTTCCGTAACGTATAAGAATATTTTTATGCACCGCTAATAAATGAATCACAAATATTTATTTTATTATTTTTAATTGGAAACATTTTTTACTGCATCTTTAAAATCTATGTTATATTTTTAACGTTGTATAAAAAATTTTACGTGCGCTGATAAGAAATTTCTCCTAGACTGTAATGTATCAATTTTTATTCTTTATAAATTTTTATACTTAAACCATTTGTGCTACCTGTACAACTTTTAATGACAAGCGCTTCCTACAATAAATCTGGAAAACCTGTAATAACATATATGAGTTTTATGGAATTCTAAAAATATTTTTAAAAAGGAAATTAGCGGACAGTGGCGGATTTAAGGGGGGGGGGGGGCTAGGGGGCTGAAGCCCCCCCCCCCAAAAAAAAAAAAAAAAAAAAACAATTGACATTCACAATTGACTATTACAGTTGTAAACTTTTCTTTGATCTCGAATAACACCTTGGACAATATTAGCCCCCCCCCCCAAAGGTAAGTTCTGGATCCGCCACTGTTAGCGGATACATGAACAGAGGTCTAAGCAATTTTATATTTTGTTGAAAAATGTAAAAAACACACCCCAAAATATATTTGAAATAAAATTATACATTATATTAACAAGTGAAATTATTTTTCTTGAATTTTTCCACGCATAAGAAATACTACACACACGTGCACACTTATATCTCTAACAACACGTTAAATCAGAAAACCAGCTGTACTTAAAAACAACATGTAACTGATAGTTGCCTGATCAGCGTTTATTTGGGTTGGCTATTAGGCAGGAAGCAGATTTGTTTATCAAGTTGAAGAGAAACAGCGTTCACAAAATAAAGGAGAAAAAATGTAGAAGAAAAGTCAATTCATCAATTATTATTTTCTCTCACCCATAAGGTAGAGAAAGTATTGTTTTTGGGTCAAATTTTCGAACGCGAGATTTTGTTATATTTACACGTTTTGAGGTCCCCTGAATACGAAAATCATGTTTTTAGCAAATAGTCTGTGTGTATGCCTGTGTGTCTGTGTGTGTGTATGTGTGTATGTCTGTGTGTGTGTCTGTCTGTTATCAGTGTATCTAAAGAACAAATAGTAGCAGACAACTGATAAAAGTCGTGCAGATTATTATTATTATTATTATTATTTTAAAGTGGGTCGATTTGACTGAACTTATTTTACAGCACGATTGCAGCAAATTACTTTTGCTGCGCTCGTGCCCACTTTGTTTCGCCTGATGAAGGGTCTTCGTGCTATTTCAACCGGAAACAATTGCTGCAATTTTTTATTTTTATTTTATATTATTTTTATTTTATGGTGTTTTTTACAATGCTCTCTTTATAAAAATTTTTGTTTCAATATTTTATAATTTTCACATGTAAAGTTACATTTATTTATATCAAATAGCGTAACAAAGTTAAACATATTGAAATTTGAACACTTAAAAAAAAAAAAAAAAAAACATACTCTCCTTTATTCCAAAAAATGTAATATAGAGAAATATTTGCACTGAAAAAAAAAAAATTAAACTTTTATCATAAGGAAAATGGATCAACTGAATATTTCCTATATGCTGCACTAGAAATCCTGAATTTACAACCATAGTGTATGAATCAAATACTTGTAAATAGTATTTAAAAATGAATATGTACAAAATCAAATTAAATATTGGATGCATAGAAAAAACTGGCTGCTACTTCATCAGAAAAAAGAGAAAGAGAGAGAGAGAGAGAAAAAAAAAAAAAAAAAAGAAGAAAGAAAGAAAGAAAAAGAAAAATGCACTAATAAAATTAAAGGTATCCCCAATAAAATAAATATACTAGCTATAACTAAATCACTGCTGGCCTATTAACGGCCCTCTTCACTTACCGTCTCCGGAAGTCCGAGACAGTGTTATTCTATGGGAAATTTTCTTTACAAATAACTTATTAACTAATACATATTTTTAAATTCTGTTTTCACATTCAGAAAATTCCCAACTGTTAAATTGATGGACCTTTTTTAAAAATGTATTTTTTTAGTTTTTAATATTTTATTTTGAATTTGCAAGATGAAAAATTTCACATATTGAAAAATCGTATTTTGCAGCTTCAAAATAAAATATAAAAAAATAATTTTTTAAAAAAGGTCCGTCAGTTTAACAGTTAGGATTTTTCAGAATATGAAAACAGAATTTAAAAATATGTATTAGTTAATAAGTTATTTCTAAAGAAAATTTCCCATAGAATAACATTGGCTTCGGCTTCCGGCGACGGTGAGTGAAGCGGGCCTTTAATGGAAAAATATAAAGGACCAATGAAGATTGCCGGCAGTAATATAATTTTTTATGTTTGCCACAGCTGGCCCACTGCAGGCTGCCAGCAATAACATAGAAAAAATTATGTTTGCCACCAGGTAGTCCAACACTGGCCCACTAACAATTTCCAACCTAATGTCGGTTGCCAACAGTGGCCCATTACCTATTTTCATCATACTGCTAGCTGCCAGAAGCGATCCATTCACTGGCCCACTAACTTATTTTTAACTTACTACAGGCTGCCAACAGTGGATCGATTGAATATGGCCTACTGACGGCCGGCGTAACATATTCTCTGCGGCACCGTAACTTTTGCCACCGACGGCCCAGCTGCAGCTACTGTTGGCAACCAGCACTTGGCCTCGTGTTAACCGTCATCTGTGGTTTTGCTGGGTAATAACGGTCAATAAATTACCGGTCGCCTTTAAAAAAAAAAAAAAAAAAAAAAAAAAAAAAATACATATGAATATTCGTAACGTAACCGCAACCATTCTCTATCTTAAACTTTGAACTTGGCGTCTATAAAATTAAACGCCAAATGCAATGTCATTTTTCGCTTCAATTTTCGAACTCACTTTCTTACTGACTTTTGATCATGATATAACGCAATAAAGAATTAGGGCCTGGGGTCCGGACTTGTGCCCGGTACTGTTTCTCCACTCCTTGCTTCACACTCCATATTGCTGTAGTCAAAATTTATTAATTTTTTTGGAATTCTATGGTCACTCTACAAAATGCCTTATTTCAAGTAATTAATAAATTTATCTGAACTACTCAACCAATGGCCTCTTGGATTTGTTCTTGGGTGAACTATTTTCATCTAAAATTAATTTTTAACTTGACTTTTTTACAGCTTATTCTGTGCGGCCAACGGAATAATATTATCTTTTCTACAGCTTATAATCTTCATCAGATATATATATTAGGGAGAAATTTTGTTTTTGTTATGTTTTTCTTCTTTCTTGCTTCCTTTTTTTTTTTTTTTTTTTTTTTTTTTGGAATTCGATACACATACCCTCTAACTTTTTTTTCTATTTCACTATAAACACTTTTTTGCAAAATATCAGCTCTCTGGGATAATGTTAACACGTGCTGAATTGACGGATAAATCCTAATATTATACGTATATATATATATATATATATATATATATCGCTATTTCTAATCCGATTTTGAAAAAAACTAAAAATCGGCTGTAGTGGTTATAAATTCACAGTCGGAAAATCACTAATTGCGGTTGAAAATTAAAGATTTTTTTTTTTTTTTTTTTTTTTTTAAATAATATTCAATCAAATTCAAGTCCAAAAAGTTTTTAATGATGTCATTTTTACATTTTTTTTTTAATAATAATAATAATAATAATAATGTCATACATATTATGTAATTTCATAATTTAAAGACCATAACATAATTCAGCAAAATTTATCTAAAATCTAGTATTAATTAAAACCTTTGTAAAACAACGCCATAAATTTTAAAAAGAAGCAACAATTGATTCAGGTAGAAACTATTAAACTACTATTTTCTTAATTATGCCGAAAAAATAGGCACGAAATGAGTGGTGCGATATGAGTGAAACATTTGCAGTTTTTATAATGCACTCGACACTACATTTTTTTTTTGTCGCATGACATGTTATACTAAATTATTATAGAGCCAAAACAAATATTACGCATTTTGCAGTTTAGGAAGTTTATTTACAAAAATTACTGCTCTTACCAGAAGTATTTCAATTCCGAAAGATTGTTTAATTAAATAAAACCCATTAAGTGCTTTTTCCTTACATAAAAACAAATTATGAATTATAATGAACTGAAACTTGATTGCGTTTGACATATAAGTGTTTCTTATATGCGTACATTACGCATATAAGAACTTCCATTTTTACCTCGGGTAAGGCGCCGGGGTAAAAAAAAATCAACCAAAAACTGCAAGTATTTCGGACTTCTTAGATATTTTAAAGGTTACCACAGGTATTTTGAAGAAATATAAAAACAGCAGTTTTCCTTCAGGAAATATTGAGGTTTTTTAAAGGTTCCATACAGATTTACTTTAAAAGAGGCTACATACCTGCACATTTCCTAAAGACAACCTTTAAAAAAAACCTCCCCCCTTTTTTTCCCCCATAGGTGTGTCGAATTTCAACTCTTTCTGATTGTTATACATTGTAATTACCTTAAGGGAAGTTGGCAACTTTCATTTGTCACCACTGAAGGTTTCATATGAAAGCTTATATTTCCATTTAATATTTATAAATTGAACTATATTAGGCTTGTTCAATAAAATATATATTCAGGTAACAATTCTCGTGGATTTTGATATATTTTTTACTTCCATTACCCGACTACTGTAGGTAATGGAAGCATTGTATTCTGTCCTTTAAAAACGGCTCCACGGATTCTTTTTTTAAACTCGTCATATTAACTCCTTTTTAAATATGCTTTTGTATATAATTATTGTTTTCCGGTCCGGTATGCCATGTTTTGGTAAAAAGTTGGTACCTCGAAAATGGCTCTAACGATTTTCTTGAAAATTCTTACATAAAATCATTTTAGATATCCTTTCTCAAGTATTACGTGGTTAATACAGAAACTGGTGTTTAAAAAAATAACTCTAACCAACTTTTTTTTTTTGTCTTATTTTTTAACTCGCTATATAAACTCTGTTTTATATGTCAAAATACGTGTATCAAGTATCTCTTACCGGAAATTTTTTAGGTGTCTCTTTCGTTAGGTCAATTTTATGTCTTCTGAGGCACATTAAAAATTATGAAAAGCGGAATGGTAACACCACTCGTTAAAAGATTTTAATTTTCAACTTTTCGTTTCATTTTTATTTATTTTTCTCTTTCTTCTGAATTCAATAGTAAAAGTCTTAGATTCGTAAAGATTTTCTATTTCTGGTTTTCGATGGATTTACACGTTTTGAAAGGGACAAACACGATCTGATCAGTTTTAGAAAATGTCAATATATGCGTGTGTGTGTGACAAAATATTGTGGTATCTCTATCTCAGGAACTAATGAACCGAAAAATTTCATAAAAGTTTAAGTTGCTTCTTGATTTATAAAGACCTTCAACTTTTGGTGAAAATCGCCAACAGGTGGAGATATCATAACGTTTTATGATAATTATTAATATGGCAGTATAGGAGAAAATTTTGTATAAATGAGCATAATTACGATTATTTTTAACGAATCATCGTGAAATAAAAAGAAATACTTATAGGGGGGTTGGGTTCTCAGGACTGGACTAGGGTCCTAAGCCTGAGGGGAATGCCCTCCGTGGGGGTTTTTCTAAGGGTTCCTATCCCGTATTTACACAATTTTGGAGAAAACCACGGAAAATTCTGAACGGCTAGGCCAACGAGTACGACCTGGGATTGAACCCGGCATTTCACGTCTACCAGCTTTGAGCGCAGAACCGCTCGGCCACTTGTGGGCCGAAATACTTATAGGAAAAATTTGTATAAATAGGAGCATCTTTGCATCCTTGGAGGAAAATCCTCCCGAGTGTTGTAAACTTTCAATATAAATATTTTTTAAAAGAAATAATAAATAACTTTAAAAATAATAGTTGAACCATGTGTCTTCGATAATTTCAAACGAAGCTATCGATTTTTTTTTTTTTTCTTTTCCATAAAAAAAAAAAAAAAGAAAGAAAGAAACACTTCCTACAATCTCGAATGTAGAGCATAATTTTTTTTTTTTCGAAATTTAGTATTGTACTTCTCTGGTATAAAGTTGTCTCTATTCATTGTGGAAATTAATTTTGATAAGTAGTTTGTATTACGTGAATTTGTTCAAGGATTATAAATTTATCTGAAACAGATTTTTTAAATATTTTTAATTTTTTTTTTTTTCGGCCCATGTAATTTTAAATTGAATGATCCAAAATTTTCTTATATATTAATCTGAAATATTTTTTAAACATCTTGTATTTATGACTTCAAATTGTTTACTTTAAATGTTTCCAAAACAATTATAATAACTCAAATGATGTATTTATGCTTTATGAAGTAATCTTCAAAAGCCATTAATAAAAATTTCGTAAAATATGTATCTAAAACATTTTCAATTATTGTGCTTTGCAAATAGGGGATAATTTTAAATATAAATTTTTAGTGTTCTTAAAATATAAATTTAACATTCAAATTTCGATCTTCATATGTTAAAAATTGGAAATTTAAAAGTACTGAATGTATGTATACAGGTTAAAAATTCATTATTATTGTGGCAAAAATTTTTTCAAATTTATTCGATATTACCTATAAACTGAATGATTTTAATTTTGCCCAATACAGACTAATTTGAAATATTAATTCAAATATCTTGTATTTATTATAACTCGAATTTTTTTTTTCAAGATTTACAAATCAGCATTTACTAAAGAGTTGTTGTATGTACATTTCAGAAAATAAACTTTCAAATTCATGTATAAAAATGATGAAAAATGTGCATACTTAACATTTTCAAATCTGTTACATAGCCAAAAATAGAGGATTTAAAAAATATTTTTTTTTTTTTTTTTTACTTTTAAAGATTGAATTTAGATTCACATTTCAATTTTTATAAGTCACTGTTTGGAAATTTAGAAAGAGTGAATGCATGTATAGCTAAAAATTATTAATACTTATTTTTTAAATATTAATTTAATACTTTTTGTACAAAACTTCGAATTTGAATGATCTTAATGAAATTCTGAATAATACTAATAATCATAATACTTTTTTAAATAATGTAAAAATATACAAAGCTTGATTTATTGCATTATATATTTGATTTTAAAATACACTTATAGATGTGAATATAATTAAAAATAAAATAAATATTTGGTAAAATATGTATAATAAAGATTTTCATTTATATTAATTTTCAAATGAGCAATATTAAATATCATTTTTGTTGTTTTAACTCAAATTTAAATCTTTATATGCTAAAATTTGGAAATTTAAAATTAAAGGACGTGTGTCAAAATTTATTGTTATTAGTATTTAAATATTTTAATTTCCTTGGTGTAATAGTTATAAAATAAATTATTTTAATGGAATTCGGGGTATTTCCCTCGTTTATTAAAATAACATGTACAATCTTAGTTTTATAATATCAAATATTTTATTTTAAAAAATACTTAATGATGTAAACACGTATAAACATAAATGAAAGGGAAAATATATCTATTTTAGCTGAAACTATGGGGGAAAAACATACATATACAAAGGGTAGATAAATGCCAATTAATATTTTTTAACGGAATATTAATGAGAAATCAGTTTTTATGAAGAAGAAATGAAGCTTTAACGCTTTAAGAGAAGATCTTGAGGTTTCAGGCGAAAGTAAACGATGCGGAAGCGGAAGGACCCCGGTTGTGACGTCACGAAGGGGACCTTCAGGCTTGATAGTAGATCTAGGAAGCTTTGCTCATACCTGCCAACATTTGAAAATGACAATTAGTAGCACACCAATTTTAAAAATAGATTGGATGGTTGGTTGGTTCATTTTTATCATGCAACACATGAATCCTAAACAAATGTAAGTATATTACCGTATCTTCTCGCGTATAATCCATGGGGTACTATTTTCAGCCCTGATGAAAAATTTCCATAGCTAATACGCACTGCCGGATGCCAGACATCCGGCCACATTATGTTAAATGTTTTTTTACCCCCCTCCCCCCCCAGATTAAATATTTTTTAAGTTATTATTTTTATCGAAATAATTTGCATTAGTGTTCATATACAATGAAAAACTGTACTGTTTAAGAAACAAACCCGATTTATGAAACCAAGTGTAAAATAATTTTATTCAAAATTCAGAATTACTCTTTTTACAATATATTCAACCAGTTATTAAAATCCAGCAAAAATGCTAGAAAATCAATAAATATTTTTGTTGTGTTGTGTGTTTAATTATGTGTATAATTAAAAAAAATATAAATTATAATTATTGGGAAAAATTATAATCTTAGCATTGAGGTAATTATTTTAAAAATGTTAAAATGTAAATATTAAATACATTCAAAGGCTTCTGCAGGCGTTCGATCGATTGTTGGGGGGTGGGGTGGGGTGGGGGAATTAAAAAAAAAAAAAGTGAGAAATATTGAATAACTCTACTTCTTTATAGGTTCTAGCATCTTATGAAGTAAATTTAAAAAGAACATTGACATTTATGTTGCGGATGGAAAAAGATTAGGCTCCGCAAGGCGTTTGTTTGCCGATCGTTAGGGGGCGGTATGGGGCGCGAGGGGGGACACAAACAAATACAAGAATGAGAAATATTTAACAATCATATCTCTTTATACATTCTAGAATCTAATAAGGCAAGTTTAAAATGAAAATTGACATTTATGGAGTGGATGGAAAAAGATTGAAAATCGCAAAGCAAAACGTAGTCAGAAATGTTGCAGTTTTGGTGCTAGATAAAAATTCGTAATTTTGAGCCGATTTTCGTAGTATCGTAGTTTACGGCCCAAATTCGTAGCAACTACGAATTATTCGTAGCAGTTGGCAGGTCTGCTTTGCTATTAATGAAACCATAACGGAGAAAAAAGTAGCCAACTATAGCCCCTTTCTTTTGATTTCCATATGTTTCGATGTTTTCCTTTCAGAAATTTCAATAAGAAACTTATTATTGCTCTTTTGAGAAATTGTAAGCGGGTCGCATGTAAAGGCTTGGTGAGCCGCATATGGCTCTCGGGTTGCGGGTGTCTCGGATATCCACATTTTTTATGTTATTAGAGTTGGGAAGTTTTATTTAAAAAAAAAAAAAAAAAACTATAGTGTTTATTTCAATATAGAGATAGTCCTTTATAAAAAGTATTTAACATTAAGTAAAAGTAGGTTTTAATTCGAATTGATTGGATTGGCACTGCTTTATTTTTTACTTTCTCTTATCCATAGGGTCGAGAAAGTATTGCTTTAGGGTCAAATTTTCGAACGTGAGTTTTTGTTATATTTACATGTTCTGAGGTCCCCTGAATACGAAAATCATGTTTTTAGCGAATGGTCTGTGTGTCTCTGTGTGTGTTATCGGCATATCTCAAGAACAAATAGTAGCAGAAATTCCAAACTCGGTATGCTACATGTATATCATATAGGAATGCTACACTAAGCTTCTGGTTGAGATGAAGCAAATGGTTCGTGTACAGGGACACTCAAAAGTATTCAAATACATTACGTCTATGAGGGAAATTGCAGTTAAGTAGAGTTTAACATCTATAGACTGCACTAAACAAAATGAAACAAGTATATATTTTTTTTGTAATAGAGATATTCAACTGGCAAAAAAAATTTTTGTATGTAAAAGCCTCGCCTTCCCCACTGGGGGGGGGGGGGAAGTCCCCCCTCAAGGGGAATAAATTTTTATGATGGGTATCTTTCAAAAGAGCTCGCCAATACCTTTAAAACGAATGGTTGAACCATCGATCTGCGATAATTTAAAATAAAGTTATCATTTTTTTTTTTTTTTTTTTTTTTTTCATTTTTAACAATTTTTATTTTTATTTTATTTTTTAATTTTTAAATGGAATATTGAGAATAAATTCAACTTTTTTTATATATTTAGTGTTATACTACTTCTCTAATATGGAAATCGTCTGCATTATCATGGAAGATAATTTTATTAAATAATAATTTTAATAAATCGTTTTTATTGAGTGAATTTGTATAGGAAAATATAGAGGAAAGTCATGTGGTGGCCACAACACACTAGTTATTTGTTGTTAGTGGATGTCCTTTACTAATAATATTTTACCATTTCCAGGAAAGCTGTTCGGGAATTGAAATAAATTCCTCATAGAGATATTGTAAATAATGTATGTTTTAAGCTAAATATTCATCGCTTGTTTTTTGTATGTTTACACGTTTTGAAGCTTCCTGATTACCGTAGTCAAGTTTTTTAACGTTTAATCTTTGTCTGTGTCTCTTAGAGTAACTCAAAAACGAATAATTTTAGGAGATCCAAATGTTTTATTTTGAAGTTAATATAAGTTTGTTGCTGGAAAAGTTTGATCAAGGTTGATACGTTTCAATGAATGGTGCGTGTAAAAATTGTCTGTTTAATTTTAAGTAAACTTTTAATTTTAATAACAGAATTAAATTCTATATAAATGTTGGTGCATTAATGAAACGGGGGTTCAGGGGGGCTTCAACCCCCCTCACACATAACTAATTATTATATAAAACTTTTCCGAAGCCTAATTTGAATTGTTTAACATAGGTGTACATAACAGTACTCGTTATCTTACCTCTTAATCCCCAACCTGTATTTATAGTATTAAATTTCAGGGTAAGAGAAAGTCGTGTGAGTGACACACCAGATTATTCTCTTTTTATTAGTAATTAAAAATTTTCAGGGATTTTTTTTAAACTTTTTTTCTAATTTTACATTATATTAAGATATTTAAAGTAAATATTTACCTTTACTTTGATTTAGGAAAAAAATCCAGTTACAACCACAATTTCACCTGAATCATCTAGTACAACATCTGAAACTGGCCGAAAAATTTCAAATCTACCTCAATCTCAAAAAATCATCAATAAAACTGGTAAGTATACTACAGTTTTTTTTTTTTTTTTTTTTTTTTTTTTTAAGCATGATGAAAACCATTTATCTTTTTTTTTTTCTTTTAATGTTGCTTATACCTTACCCACTACATCTAAAATTGTAATTCAGATGTTTTGATCAAAAATATAAAAATGATTTTTTGAAATGTTCTCTTGGGGAATATTATATGTATCTATGCAGTCGTACTACATAGTAATTCTGATGAACCCCTTCGAAACCTTTAACGTGTAAACGAACCACTTAAATCGTGTTTTCGGGAAAACTCATTTAAAGCTGTTACAGTATTATTAATCTCATCATCATTATCATCTAAAATGAAAAAAAAAAAAAAAAAAAAACATAATAAAAGTAATAGCTAAATAATCTCTTTTACAAAATTAGAAATTTAAATTAAAAAAAGAAAAAAAAAATGGGGGAGTGAGAATGGAATTATTCTTCTATTATAAAAAATGTATTTTTGGTTTTTAAATTTGCACTAATTTTATCGTTTCTGGTTACGAAAATGCATGCAACAAATTTACAAATGGAAGTTTTATTATTATTATTATTATTATTTTACGAAATGTACACATGCAAGTAATTTACCAATATTTTTATAATATTATTTATTGTATAATTTTTAAACGGATATGATAAAAAAGAAAAGATATATCATAGTTAATGCTCAACGTATTATTTCTCTTTCTTTTTTCACTGATCCCAGTTTTGTAGTAATACTTATAAAGTATTCATAGAATTACTTTCTAGAACATTAAAGATTACTAAATATGTCATATTGAGCAGTTTTAAAAGCCGGCAAGCATTTTTTCTTTAACATTTCTTTGCTGCCAAAAAATGATAGTCTTTTAAAATATTAAAACAATGTAACATAAATTCATTAAAAAAAAAAAAAAAAAAAAAAAATCTGTATCTGTATATTTACTAACATGACAAGAATGTCAGTATAATTTTCTGAAAATGAGCGAGGAAAATATACACTTGAGTGTTTTTATTCATTTTGTCTTGTCAGAAGTCATTTTATGCTAGAAAAATGCTTGCGTAGGTGCCTCAACGTAGGTTGTAATTACAATTAAGGATATCTTGAAAGGAAATTGATCCTATCTCGAGTGAAGGTGGGGAAAGTTATTTTTAGATAGAGGACTGATAAAAAATCCTTCACAATAGAAATATAATTACACAAAGTAAACAACGTAAAATGTCTTTATTATAGTAAACATATGTTGTCATTTTAGAGAGGAAAGTTTTTTTTTTTTCTTTTTTTTTTCTTTTGTAATAGTTGAATTCAATTCTTTCAAATTTTGCTATTTAGGACATTTTTGTTGAAATCGTCTTTTACTGTATAATGATATTAAGAATAATAAAATATTCTGATTTTTATGAAATTCAATACTAACGAAAGGAATAGTTGTGAAAGAATAATCGTACAATTAAAATAATATTGGATGTATATCCGGTTTTCCCCCTCACGAACTGCTAAATGCTGAAAGACGCAAAAGGCACCGAATAATGCAAAATAAATCAAGGATTCTGATTTGAGCATTTAAATTAAATTCTTCCCATCAGTTAGAAAGATATCAACTTAAAACCCGAAGCGAGTACAAGATAAGCGGCACAGTGCACTAAGGAAAAAAAAAAAAAAAAAAAAAAAAATGCCCGCTTACAGATATTCTGAAGTGATGTGGCGGAAAATCTGTGATGTAAATTATCCCATACTATAAATGTTTTTTGTCTAAAATATAAGTAAATATTCTAAGTAAATAAATTTATAAATTGCATTATTTTATCATAAACAGCCATTTCAAATCTAATAAATTAAAAACATTGGTGTAAAATAACTATTTGCGCTTAAAAACTTCTTCACAAACCATAAAATTAATGAATGTACTACCGGTTTCGAAAAGACCTTTCTTCTTCAGGTGCAAAAAAAACCATGTGCAATTGCACATACCTTGGACGCGAAAAAAAAAAAAAAAAGACAGTCTTGCTTTTGCCTCAAAGGTAGTAACACGCACGTTTTTTGACCTGAAGAAGAAAGGCCACGTTTTTTCGAAACCAGTAGTGCTTTCATTGCTCCGTCCGTTACCAGATTTGTTGCTTTAATTAAAAAAAAAATAAATAAATAAAATAAAATAAATAAATAAATAAAGAGGAAACTAATGGAACTTATTATATCTAGGATTATTTATATCTATTTTTATATCTAGGATTACTTGTAAATTATTATTTTAAAACGAAATGTAATGCGTATTATACAAAAATTTTCTTCTATTATATAATCAAACGACTTCTTATGAAAAGAAAATTCGCATTACTGTAAGGTTGAAAAACTAACTAAATTAGATTTAGAAAATCATACGGTCGTTTATAAAAGATACAGAAATTTAAAATACTAAATATTTTCATAAAAGATTTATCTATCACATGCATTGACTTTAAAAATATATTTTACTCGATTAGAACACTTTTATGCATTTTTTACCTTATAAACATAGTTATCCATTTTCTATGAAGTTAAATTTCATGGTTTCTATCCAATTATATTCACTTATTATATCTTCTCATTATGGATCTTGTTAAAATGTATAACTTTTTAAATTGAAGTATTTAACTTTAAAAAACCTATATATATATATATTCATTTTTCCAACCAAACTCTGATACTTTCTGATTTGTATATATATTTAGGAATAGAAGAAATCGATTGGAAATTAAAATTCATGGGAGCTGACTTTCTACTTTTACATTTTACAAAAGGAATCTGTTCAGATTTTATTTTTACAGTTTGGGACTGAAAGAGAATTTTGATAAATCCGAGTGTGAATTTGGGATTAATTAAAGTAAAAAGTTTATTATAAAATTTGAAAACTCCTTTAAATTCGTCTTCATGTTGGATTTTATAGTACACTTACTGAATGCTGAATAGCATTATTCGATATTTTTAGCAAAGAGAAAAAAAAAATTACAGTATAATACAATTGTTTTTCTGAACTTAGCATAAAAATCAATTTACATAGAAAGTGCAAAACTCAAGCTGCTAAGTTCTTCTACTGTATACTAAGCAGCATAATTTTATTATTTATGACATTGTTTTTGACTAATATCTAATCGCGAGATTTACAAAACTGCTTCTTTGTTATTATTTCTATATATATATACATACAAAATATCACGCCGGAGTAAAATGCTTTTCCAGTGCGGCCCGCCAACTGTTTTGGGTTGGACGGACCTGCTGTAGACGATCCATTTTTCATCGCCATTCGTTTCATTCATTGCAGTACGTTTGAAATGCGTTTCTTAAATATTGATTTGTTGTACTAATTGAATTTCTTGCCATTCACGTGAAACTCAAATATCGGGCTTCTTAACGAGTCGAATACAACTTATGTAATTTTCAATAGTTGTATAGGATACATTTAACCATTTTTAAATCTCTTACCACAAAAAACTTATAACATTGTCCGACTAATAACAAAACAAATATAGTGGTACCTATTTGTGCAAAACGAAATTATGTTATTGCCAATTAAATAATTCCACACTCGACGAGTTTCCCCGAAATTACTCTACATTCCTTTTCCGCTGCCTAAACTATCAAATCCAATTGTAATGCATTAATTATAGAATAAAGTTATATTAAAATAACTGCAATCTGTGTTGTTTTACTACAAGACAAAAATAACAGAATAATAGGGGGGGGGGGGTTCCCGATTATTTGCTTCGTTATTCTTTTATAGCTTATTGAAGAAACACGAAATCTGTATAAATATTACTTAACCAATATAAAATTTTATGTTTAATTTGTAAATAACGACTTCTATTCTGAACTGAATATACAGGCCAAAGTCATTTTCAAGGTAACAAAGATGAACTTCAATGAGACCCAATGACATCCTCTCGATATTCAGCCATTAGGTCAGAAGAAAAAAAATTATTCAAAAAGAGGAATAATCAAAAAACAATTGATCTGCTTTTAACTATAATTGTGATGCACATTGATACACGTAAACCCCAAGGCATGTATACAATTGCATATTAACATTCTCATACTTTTGTTTATTTTATAAAGGAATGTTATATTCTTCCAACGAATGGAGAAATGACGTGATGCTTGTATTGAAACACGTTCCAATCATGAAAGGAAATCATTTCTGTAGTGGTCGTATTGTTGAATACTAAAAGCTGTTATTATTTTATTTCTAAATGGTTACCATCTCAAAATAAACTAGTTGGCATAAGGAGACTCTACTGACTTGTGCGTCACATATTTATTCGCATTAAATTTTACCATAGGTCACGCTATACTTGTGATTTGAGGAATAAACTCGGCTGACCCCAGGCCATATCAGAATCTAAAATGTCCTATCGACTCATTATGCGTTTTTATACATTTAGTTTATTCAAATTTGGTGATTAATTTTATTAAAATAAGTTTCATAGTTTAGTTTTCCTATACTTTCATTCATTTTTCCTTTCAGTAATTCACATAATGCAAGTTTATGTGAAATCTGAAATGTTGCCCTTTTTTGCCCTGTTATGTAAATCGCTAATTTAGAATAACTTAAGAAGCTTTAAAAGTGGAATGTTTATAATTAATAATGTTTATACCTGTATCATAAGTAATATTTTAAAACTAGCTTGTCATCTTATCAATGAAAATAATCCTCATAATAGACGTTTATGCCAAACATTGCCCTACTCTGCCATATTAAATATATATATATATATATATATATATATGTATATTTCGAATGACTTACTCAATTTTCGAAGTTGATATTTAAAATTCAATGATATTTAGGCCAGTATCATGAACAATGATACTGATCCGAGATCTTTACGATGAAAATAATCATCATAATACACTCTAATACGAAATTTTCCATACTCTGTTTTGTTAATAAAGTCTCAAAATTACAAACATACGAAAATTTCATAGTAGAATGCGGAAATTCAATAAAATTTTGACTTTAAAGCTGTTCTGATTTTTTTGCAATCACTCGTTCTTGAGATACATGTCAACACAAACTAACAAACAGATTAAGGTATACCAGACGGACACCACATTGATTATGGACTTTCGGATTCATTCGATCTCAAAATGTGAAAAAAAAAAAAAGTAAAAAATTTTTAGAAATACAAAAGTTTTCCATACCTGTAGTATGTTGGAAAGTTAAGATTAGTAACTTCCTAGACCCTCAACGTTCGAACAAAGTTTCAAAACTTTCAAATGTTTATATATAAAAAAAATCGGAAACTTTTTGTCTAAAAAGACGGCAAAGTCAAGCCTTTCAATATTTAAATTTTCTTACTAAAGTTTATTTTCCTTATTTTTTACCAGAAATCTCCGATGTTAATTATCTGTGATTTAATACCTTTAAGATTAGTTTTATAAAATTCTAGTAAAATGTTTTCCATAAAATTTGAGGGAGTTAGAAGCTATACAAAGTGAACATTAGAACTATTTTGCGTGATCTAAATGAATCTTTGATCTAGGATAAAAATAGAGTTGTATGTAATAATACTACGCACTTATAACTTTTAAATTAATTTGTTTTTTACTAAATATCAACTGGATCGGGATTTTAGGTAATTCCCGCGAAGACACTGTCACTTTTATTTGTAAAAAACATATTTAACACAAACACACACACACACACGCACACGCACACACACACATATACATATAAATTGAAACGTGTATGGAAGTATGCATTTTATATGATATTATAGTTTAAAATATAATGTAATCGTGTACTAGGACGTTTAAAAAAATAACTGGCACATACATAAAGGCCAATAGAGGGGATTGAAATAAGCAAAACTAGTATAGCAATGGTGCGCGAATGTCCCTTGTTAGTACTGGCACGTGACAAAATATTAATGACACATAAATGTAAAAGGTAGGTAACGCCAAAGGAAAGACATGTTTGGCCAGCAGATTATTATTAGACTCAATGGACCTTTTGAAGACCATGCTCTGTATGTCACGCCCAAAAGAATAGGATTTAGCAATTCATTCTGCTCGAAATCCATGTGAAAAATAACGGCAACGGTCCTGACGATTATCGCTTCCTTTTACATACCTATCCTACCAGCACCGTCTACCGTTCCAATGCATGATTTCTGCACTTACATTCCTGCACTAAATTTGCATATTTTAGTCCCGTTTATCTGCTTTATATTTGTGCTAGATAACTTTTAACACCCGGTATAAATAAAGTGTATATATAAAATTTTGAACTACAGGATGATCGTAATTGAAATTGGCTTATTCGGAGCTTTCTGTAGGTATAACTGAAATGCAGATCAAATCGAAAATATGTATATAATTCAAAGGATGCGCTCAAAGATTCTGCAAAGTAAATAAATAAATAAATAAAAATTTTAGCTAGGGGTAGGGGATAAATCAAAATACAAACAAGATACAAATTTTAATACAAACATCTTTATTTATTATTAATTTATTTATTATTTTTTATTATTATTTATTATTATTATTATTTAACTGTTTAGCGGTGAAAAGCACATTGTTCAATAAGGTCCCCATTATTAAGTTGTGCATTCAGCAGCCGTTGAACAGCGTGTTCTAACCGCAGCTGATCGCTAGTGTTTTCCCGCACATGCAACATTATGTGCTCCTTCACGTCAGCCAAAGCTACATTTCCATGATAAACAAAAGTCTTTAAATTGCCCCATAACCAAAAATAGCACGGATTATGATCGACAGAAAGGATCGCCCAAGGAGTGGAAAATGAACGGCTAATCACTCTGTCATCTGTACAATTTTGCCACAGAAAAATTTTGCGAATTGTAAAAATAACAGTTTTAAATGTAGAAAGGTTTGAAAATATTAAAGTAGACCACAATTATCTATGTCATAGCATTTCAAGCATTTTGACTGTAATACGCCCTCTAGCGAATTTTTTCAAATTTAATTTATTATTATTATTATTATTATTATTATTTTCAAAATCTTTGAGCGTATTCTTTGAATTGTATATATACAAATTTTCGACTCAATCCACATTTTAGTTATAGCTATAGAGTGTTCTCAATAGGCCAAAAGTTTAGTCACTATCACACTGTATGCAGCATAAAGATAATTAAAAAAATAAATAAATAAATGTATTCATTATTCTTCGCCTCTCCAATCTGTGAGAAAAATTTACAAAAATGTACATTTTTAAACAATTCTGTCTAACTAGTATAATAATTTGTTTTTTACTTATAAGAAACGGATTTCCTTCTTTTAAAATTCTCATTTCAAATATCATATTAATATTATTACGAAACCTTTTAACATAATTCAACTACCATGATGAAATCAGTTGCGTAAATTAAAGTAACAAGAATAAAGTGGGTAAGAACGTTTTCTTTTAAATGTACAACACTGAAAGAAAAGCTTTGTCTCATTTTTGTTGTCATTGAATACATATGCTACGGTACATTCTTTTCATCTTCTAATTGATTGAGTGTTTTTAGGAAGCTCTTTACTCATTAACATTCAAAGAGATGATGCAAAGATAAACAAAGGAGGCAAATCATAATAAACAGAAGTATAATAAATGGAAGCCTTGTTACTTATATAAGAGAGAAAATAAATAGTTAGTTTTACTAAAAAATTTCAGAATTTTCTTTGTTCTTTGAAAAAGGGATGTGTAAAAGTTTCTAATTTCTCAGTTCAATTATTTATTAAGGAAACAATGCTACATTTTTTTTTTAAAAAACACTAAATATTTCACGTTCGGAAGTGTGTTTGCTGAAAGAAAATTTAAATTTTTAAAAATCAGATATCAACTTTAACATTTAAAATGTGTGGTTATAGAATGTGGTCATTAAGTTATATTACACTGGTCTACAGTGGTTCGGTAACAACGGTCAAATTATTATTTTTATTATTAATTCCAATTTTTATTTAAATATCTGCAAGTAAAAATATCCCACCACGTCACATTTTTTTTGTTAGAGTATCTGAAAATGGCAATTTTTACGATTTTGTAGCATTTTCACAGTATCACAGGTCGTAACACTTCCTGCTGGCAACCCAGAGTCCTGGCAACTCAGAGTCCCGGCAACCATTATTGTTCCATTTTTTTTTTGTTAAAGTATCAGAAAATGGCAAATTTCACTATTTTTTTTTTTTAATGATTTTTACAATACAGTCAACAGAAAAAGTATTCAAGTACTAGCCAATAATTACGATGTCAAAAAAGTACATTTAGTACTATTTTGTTAAATAAATCCTTGTCGAATCATGTTTTTAGACTGACTAAGAACATGACTCGACAAGGATTTATTTAACAAAGCAGTATTAAGTGTACTTTTTTAGACAGAGATTAAGATTATTGCTAGTGCTCAGATATTTTGCTGCCGACTGTATCACACATGGTAACCTTTCGTGCTAACAACCCTGCCTCCTGGCCAACCTCTCTGCTGGCAACCCCTGTTTGGCAACCCTGTATTCGGACCTTATCTGTTTTTTTTTTTTTTTTTTTTTTTTTTTTTTGGTATTCTAGTTAACAGCTATTCTTTGTTAAGTACGATTGTGCTGTTTTATTGTTAAAGTTTAATTATTGTTAAAGTTTAATGTTCAAAATGGCAAGCTTTCAGTGCAGAACTTGTAAAACTGTACCCGATAAGTTTTGCTGTATTTGTGACCTATTCATATTAAAATCACAAGGTAGACATTTAACACAAGACGTAAAAAAGCCTAATTTTTGTACTTTGGTTTTAAAATAACAAATAACAAATAATAACAATTCAATCATTCAGTGTATTTTCCATGTTTTTATGTTCTGCTTAGTCTGCAATATGTATATTATCTCCATATTAATAATATTCCATGATAAATTAATAATATTGACAGTAATAATGCATGTCTTCTAAAGACTTTTGTACATTGCTACCAGTACAGATTAAATAATCATAACAAAAAAACTGTACGTGTTACAGATTTTTCACTATTATGTTTTCATTCTGCACTACAGAATTAGTTGAAAATAGCTAATTTTATTTCTGTTACCCCCCCCCCCCCCAATTTTTTTTTGTCGACTAGTGTTATTAATGATATTTTTAAAAATTCCGTAAAGGCTGTTCGAATGTGTCATATTTATCGTATTTTCGCAGATTTTTGCATCCATATTACTAAGAATAAAGAAATTTCACGATTATTATCCTTTTATTATTGCAGAAAAAAGTTTTTGCATTATGCACTCGTAAACCTTGTCAGTATGTAGTTGGGATAAAAGAAAATGACTTTTAGTAAATAACAAGCAAAACCTTATTATTATTTTAATTGTAGCGTTTGTTACAATTGAATACCTAAAAATGTAACGACGAGTTTTAAACGGATAAACTATTCTAAAATTGGTGGAAGCATTATTTTTATACGTTTAAGAATAATCGATCCTCATATATCAGATATGAGATCACCCTTATTTAACATGTTACTTTCAACCATGACAAAATACAAAATAATTCGTTCTATAAAAATCCTTTCATTTTCAAAAAGCATTAGACAACCTTTATTTTCTGTTGAGAAAATTAACAAACAGTCACCCTTTACCAATGTATCTTCATTATTTTCCATTAAAAACACCTGGAAACAAGTTATAGCATTATTTTATTATTATTATTTTTTTTTTTTAATGGTGGATTGAATTGGTTAACATTCTGAATATCCGAAACTGACTTTATTAGCCCAATATAATAAACTTTCCAGACATTTATACTCACATACAAGTGTTTACAACAAATTATGTGAGTTATTGTTTTTAAATTATTGTCTTTAACAAAATCTGTGAAAAAAAGTTCCAAGTAATTGTGAATTAAGTTTATTTATTGTTAAAGCTTAAAATTTAAATGTGTATTTTGTGTTCACCGTTTGAGAAATGACCAGAATCTTGTATTACTTGTTATATTTAAATATAACTTTAAATAATTTATTTGATAAAAAGACAGCAAACGATAGAACTAAGTTTTAAAATATTGTATGAAGCGACAGTTTTGACTTGTCTTATAACTACTAATCATTGTAATTTTTAATTTTTTTTTTTTTTTAAATAGCATAGTTGTTTTAATAGCTTTTCTTAAAATATTATATTTATTATATTATACATTACAAATACAGCCTTTCATCTTTTTTTCTTTCTTTATTTCTTTAAATTTATGTAATGTTTTGAAGTATTTATTTTTAAGTTTCTTTAGTTTCTTTTCTTCTTCTTCTTCTTCTTTTTTTTTTTTTTCGTATTACAACGTGTTTAAAAATAGAAAACGGATGCACACGACTGCAAAAAAATAATGTGTAATTTTCATGTCCATTTAGTCTCTTTGGCACAGCAGTTTGTTCGAGAAATCTGGAAAAATGATAGGTTACGTAAAACATCAAGAAAAATTGATTATATACATGTTAGGATGTCAGTGCATAGACCGTTTCAAGGACAGTGCAATATTTGTGTTCATCTCTATGGATGAACTCTTTCATTATCATGAGAGACCTTTTTTTTTTCCCCTCTAAAATAATAGTACGTGAAATTATCAGTATTTTCCACTATGAAATAACAGTCATTTACGGTTAAATAATTTATGAATAACATGTAATTTCATGAACATAAAGATTATGAACATAAATTTTCTGTTGCAAATTGTCGCTTATATCTTCTTTTTTATGCATCCTAGAAGATAATGACAAAATAATCCAACTTGATGCAATGATTATCAGTATCGCCGTTAGTATGTCACCATTTATTTTTTATGTATCTTTTATTTTTATACGTGTCATAAAAACAACAATTTTAACAAACGATACAATTTTAAAGTCGTTTATGTCTTTATTATTATAATTATAAGATTAATTATTTTTGGAGAATATAGGGAACATTGATTTACCTGACAAATGATTACGATTAATATAACATAAATGACAGCAGGCATCTGAGTTTTGTGTTATAATAATGCGTAAAAGACGGTTTTTTGCTTACATTTATGTTATTAAAAAGGTTTTATAAAAAGTAATAATTAGATTTTAAATGCTTATATATTAGTTGTGATATTTCATCTCTTCTCAATTTGAGATCATTGGGACATTGAGAAATAAAATGTTGTTTTTATTTATATATTTGAAGTTTTTTAAAATTGAATTACAGTAACGAGGCTCCTCATTTTATAATTATTTGATACACAATTTTTTTTTTTTTTTTTTTTTTTTTTTTTAAATGTCATTTTTTTTTTTTTTTTTTTTTTTTTTTTTAACTGTTAGAGGAAGTATACATTTTAACGACATGATAAATTTGTTTTTGATAATAAGGAAAATAAAAAACATATATTTTAACTGTCTATCGTCCAAAATTTTAAGATTCAAAAATTATTATCAAGGATTAGCGCAGTCCTTTTTTTAAAAAAGCACCTTTATATAGAAAAATTTAGTAATCGTTCACAGTATTTTTTTTTTCAAATGAATAACACGGAAATTGCTTTATATAAATAGCAATATATATATATATATATATATATAAAGTGACTGTGCTGAGCCCTCTTTACCAGTCTGTGAGAATACATTGTCTGAAGCCGGAGACATGTTATCACAATTTTGAGCCTCCGTGGAGTGGATGGCTCTCCTGGGAATCCCAGGTGTATTAAGTTTACGGAACATGGGAGAAATTGCAGCCACAACTGATTTTTCCTGCACCAGTTACCAATAATATATTAGACAGGTGTTTAGCCAACCCTAGTATCGAATCCGCTATCCTCCAAGTACGCTCTGTACCAGTCTACCACGGCCTAACAGAAGAATGTAAAAAACATTTAAAAATATGAGACAAGATTTGTTAGCGAACATTTGTTAACTGAAGAAAAAAAAAAAAAAAAAAAAAAAAAGAAAAAAAAAAAAAAGTTTGTTAAATGTCTATTTGGCATTAAAACACGAACGGGAAATCATGCCGTTCGAATTGATTATTAATACTTTACAACTGTACGCACTCGTTGCGTTATTATCTTCAATATACAGGAATGCCATAATTAAACTGACAGGGTTCACAGTGCTCTGTAGTCTGATCTAATTGTAAGAATGAGCCAAAGTTTGAAGGGGGTCCGGGGCCCATTTTAAAAAAATTTTTACTAATTAACCCACTGATTTGAAATTTTTTTTGGTAATTAACCATGCAATGACTACACAAAAAAACCACATAAAATTTTTCTCAAACTTTAAAAAAAATTTAAAATTTAAATTTTTTTAAAAAAAGTGAGGTATTTTAAAATCGATATAACTCAAAATATTATAAACGGAATTAAAAAAAATTTTCACGTAGTTGAAGAGAAATATATTATCTTTAATTTGTCTTCGGCATTAAAAAAAATTTTCTTAAAAAAAAAAAGATAAAATTTTTTTTTAAAAAAATTGACAAATTTTCAACGTAATTTTTTTTTTAAAGTCGCATATTTTCAAAAATAATAATTTTTTTTAAATTTATCGAAGACAAATTAAAGTAAAATATTTGAAAATGCCAAGTTTAAAATTTAAAGGCTCTATCTTTATTGGTTTTTAAGTTATATCAATTTGAAAATGAAAAATGGTGAAAAAACGCATCATGGAGAAAAATGTATTTAAAGTTACAACAACATAATCACTGCTTATAAAATCTTTAAATACCTCTTAGAAACTCCCTGATGCATAAATAACACAATTTAGAACTCTATCCTTTAATTTTAGCTTAATTTTAGCTATTTTTACTATTTTTTTAATGTGCATTTGAATGTTTCCATAGACTCAAATAATGTTTTTCGAACCTGACGAGTCGTTATACGACTTAGCGAAGAATGATTTTTTTAAATTACTAATAAACTTTTTACTAATTAACCCACTGATTTGAAATTTTTTTTGGTAATTAACCATGCAATGACTAAACAAAAAACCACATAAAAATTTTCTCAAACTTTAAAAAAAATTTAAAATTTAAATTTTTTAAAAAAAAGTGAGGTATTTTAAAATTGATATAACTCAAAATATTATAAACGGAATTTAAAATTTTTTTCATGTAGTTGAAGAGAAATATATTATTTTTAATTTGTCTTCGGCATTAAAAAAAATTTTCTTAAAAAAAAAAAAGATAAAAATTTTTTAACAAAAAATTGACAAATTTTCAACGTAATTTTTTTTAGTCGCATATTTTCAAAAATAATAATTTTTTTTAAATTTACCAAAAACAAATTAAAGTAAAATATTTGAAAATGCCAAGTTTAAAATTTCAAGGCTCTATCTTTATTGGTTTTTGAGTTACAGTCAACTCCCGTTAATCCGCAAATACCTCTAATCCGCAATGGATTTTTTAATGTAAACAAACAAATTTACAGCTAAGATTCTGAACGAACTAGAAACTTTTCTCTTTTTTTAATTCAAATTTTAAATTAATCTTTGCTTTCGGAAATTAATCTGCAAATTTAAATTTTTTAAGGGTTTAAAATTGGGGAGAATTGCATGAGTTTTCTTTCAAAACATTCTATTTCTGAAAAAGAAATTGCATTTTTACACAATTAGCAAGCGAAAGTTTCTGAAAAAAAATTATATATATATATATATATATATATTTCCAGTACTATTACATCAATGTTTAACAAATTTAAAAAGTAATCAATAAGGAATTTCCATTTCTGCACTTGAAATATAGTTTTTTTGTATTTTTTAACCAAATATGTATGCTTATATTTTATTGCTATACATTATTTGAGTATGCCTAAATTATTTAGCTTCATTATAATTGATAAGTTGAGTTAATATTGAAAAAATATTTTATTTTAAAACTTATTAGATATCTTTTCATTTTAATGTCTATTCATATATGATTAAATTAATCATAACTCACTCTAAATTTGGAAAAGAAAAATGTAAACAAAGAAAATAACCTGTAATCCGCAAAATCCTATAATCCGCACCTTTGGACAAAACTTTTGCGGATTAATGAGAGTTGACTGTATATCAATTTGAAAATGAAAAATGGTGAAAAAACGCATCATGGAAACTAAACCCTTGCTAAATGCATTTATCAACTTTTGATTTTTGAATAGCATGAATGCGAAAATTAAAATTGTTGAAAAGAAGCGGTATAGATAAAAACACATTATAAATGAAAAAACAATATTAATATATGTTTAAATACCTCTTAAAAACCTCCAGATGCATAAGTAACGCCTTCCTTCAGCTTATTTTTTTGGTTGATTGTAATTTTTGCTAATTCAACTTTTTTTCTATAAGATTTAAAAGCTTCTGTTGACTTGAACAACGCCTTTCTAACATGGCGAGTCCTTATGCGTTTCAAGGAAGTTAAGGATGAATTGCCAGGTGATAAATGGCATGTTTTTAAGACATTTATTGAAGATACCCTCATTCCATAATTGAAATCTGATATGCCCCTAGCTGCAGCAATATCTACTCGAGTTTTAGAAGTGTTAAACACTTTGGGGCAACGACTCCAAATCATGTTGTGCAAAGACTCGTTCCTATTTTGTGTTTCCCCTTTTGCACATTTTTGCAATAATACTTCTGAAGCCAATCTTTGAAAAATTGGCATCATTTTGGCAACAATTTCTTCTCTTAGAGGGGTTTTAACACTGGTTTTGTGTGCTGGAGGCTTTAGCTTCATCGAAATCGCACGATTATAAAAGCACCATGAATTTTCTCCAGGAGGACAGGTCGAATGCTTCGGCTTTTTATCTGTTGAACTGCAGTGCTGTAAGATGGCATAAATATCTTTTTTCATGGCAATTATGTTGCCTTTATTGCGTACTATCGAGTTACGATAATAGCGCGTAATTTTTTTTATTGTGCTTTCTGACAAGCTTCCATGTTTTTTCCCTCCGAGTGTAACACCCTTTGCTTTCTCAACCTCAACAAGTTTACGCAGTGCAGCTCCCATTCTTTTGCCAACATGATTTATGCATTCTGTTTTAGTAATGAGAGTTTCTTTTCCGTATACATTCAAATCTTGCAGGTCTTTGAAAGTTTTCGAATCGCCATCTGCTATTAATTCTGTGTAGCGGAACCCAAGACTTTCGGAACGAAGCCACATCCGTTTTGCCATCTCGCTTTCCATTCCACCAGATGTTCCGTCGTAATTTTTATCACAAATTCGAGCATGTCCTTCATACCATATATGAAATTCCGGAGACTCTTTTCCAAGACTTTTTGCTGCCTGGATACAGTGGTAGCAGATTTTAGATAAAACTTCATAATCAATTACAAAACCAGAGAGGACATCAATCACACAACCAACTGCATAATTTGAAGTATGGCCGCGCTTATGCCATGTTGCATCATAGCTGACTGCAATATCTGAAATACATGTACTATTCGAACCAAGGTGAAATTGTTTTACTTTTTCTCGAATGCTTTTTAACTGTTCACATGTACTTTTTACGGTTGAAGAATGCAAATATTTTAAATGTTTAGTAAAAACTTTTGAATCCATACACGGTAAGTTCATGTTATAAGTTAACTTTTCTAATGCTGCGTGTCCTTTCCCCATCTCTGTAACTGCAACTACAGCTCTGCGGTTAATATCAAAAGAATTTTCGTTTCCTGAAACTTTATCTGAAGAACAAAATAAGAACTCAAAACTGCAATTTTTGCAAATAACTTTGAGATTTTGAGCAAATCCATTGCATTTACCAACCTGTACAATTAATGTTAGTTGATAACATTTTTGACAACAGCACTTTGATATTACTGATTGAAAAATAGCTTGTTTTATGATGATGTAATTTTCTTCCTGACCTTCCAAGTTATTTTTTACAGGCGAGGGCATTTTTCTTCCATCTAAACGCTTTATTATTTCCAGATTTACTTTTTCAGGGGATGAAACTGATGGATTGCTTCTCTTTTTTTTCATTGCTTCAGACTTCTGAAGAGCAGATTTTCGTTTCCTGCCCATATTACAAATGTTCTTTCAAAATTTCTCAAGAAAAAAAGATATAAAAACTTAAAATACACTCCGAATTAATTTCGAAATAAGTACAAAATTCCTTACTCTTGTAAACAAAGCATTATCAATATATTTGTATCGTATTCATATCATATCAAAACGAAATATAACTTTTGAACAAGCCAGAATCACAATAATCAAGCAATCACTTTAAAATAATAATAAATCAATGTAAAAAAGTGTATAATCAATAGTAATAAATCATGTCAATGGTAAAAAAAATATTTCAAAGTAAAAATCATTACGATAATCAAATCCCAGCACGTTGTAAACAAACCCACGCCGGCACTAAACTACGAAGTTATTTCACTTCACTTCTTCTCAAAGTAGAAGTAGAAGTGTATAAATTTAAAATATAAACATATGAAATTAATCAGCGTTCAATTTAATTAATAATTGAAATATATTTCTCGAAAAAATGCGGTTAAAAATGTTTGTTTATGTTTAGCGCGGCGTTTGTTTTCAAACAGAAGGTGGGTGTTACCATAGCAACAGCTCTTTGAAACTGGAGTTGGAAAAACAGCTCAAAGCAAAATAATTATATCTTCCGTTCTAATGAAGATAGAAACATGATCTAAACGGCATTTTAAGCAGAAAAGATCATAGAATTTTTTAATAAAAAAAAAAAAATCGAATTTTTGAAGATTTTTGAGCCCTGGACCCCCTGAAGCAAGACAGCAATGATTTAGAATTCTTTCGAAAGTCCCTGTACACAAATCAGAGGTGGTATTTATTTTCAATAGGGAACATCCAATAGTGAACTCGAATAACATGTGTCAGTTTCAACGAATTCCACGAATATGTACGGTTGTTAGAGAGCGGACAGACAAAAATATGTGTGGACAAACAAGCCGAAGTCATAAAAATTTCTAAATAGTCAAGTTTTAAATGTATATGGAAATTATTAAAAAACTGTGAATTTTATTATAACGAAAACCCGCAATACATTTCTTCTAAATTGTATCTGTGTAAACTCTTTACATTTTTAATATTTACGCCTAAATCTTTTTTTTTTATTAATAAATTAAATTTTGGTATAAAAACATATTACAGCATCGCCATCTGTTGAGAATTTACAAACAACCTGAATTGACTACAATGTTGCAGGATAACAATAATCAATAAAATCGGCTGTCAGAGATTGCTAAATGACATTGATAATTTGGATGTGTTGCAAATACAGAGTATGATGATATAAAAAGTTACATATGAACCTCATTTATTACAAAAATGTAAGTTAAGAATTTTCATTCAGTGACAAGCAATTTCTCATTAGTTATTGTATTTTCTTTTATATCGATTTTATCAAGTTCATGTAATTTTTCCATGAAAAGAAAATATCGTACTTTTTTTAATACTTTAATAAATACTAAAAGATCTAAAACTTTTCAATTTCTTCATGCTGTTAAGAAGTACATATACAGCTGATATAAACGATTCTGAAAATATAAATATATCGATATGTTTTATATCGCTATTCAAATTTAGCTTTATTTCCTCTTAAAAATGTAAAGTAAGTGATAGTTACACCTAACTGACGAACATTAACGAAATAATCTATTTCATAGTAAAAGAAGAAAAAAACTGCCTCCGTTTAACTTTATTAGTACATTCTTTGGTATCCATAATAATGTTAAAAAAATATGCAAACTGTCAGATACAATGAGAAATAAATAAATTTTATGTGATTTAAAAATATTTAATTAAATAATTTTAAAGTACAATTTTAGATATTATTCTGACGGTGTTTAAAAGGGTGGATGGTTGGGTTTTACGTCGCACAAGTGCTGCGCAGACGGGCAATTGGCGACGGTCTGAAGCACACCCCTAGAGGTGGCCCGGAGACATGCCATCACAATTTTGATCCTCCACGGAAGGGTACTCCCGCTTCGGAGACCCCCAGAGGTATAATTTTTGGTGGGAACATGGAGGACATTGCGGCCACGACAGATTTTACGTGCATCAGCCACCATTAGTGTACACAACGGTCTTTGGCCGGCTCGAGTACCGAACCCGCAATCTTCTAATTACGAGGCCAGCGCTCTACCGACTGGGCTACCGCGGCCCCTGTGTTTAAAAGGAAAACTTTTAAATTAAACAGTATTAAGGAAAAGAAATAATAATAAAAAATACTATAGCTCTTTTATTCTAAAACAGTATCAAATTTGATTACAAAAACACAAATTTCATCGTATTTAATAGCAACAAAATATTGGCACAAGCGAGAGGGAGAAAAGAAAAAGTTAAATACTTTAATGTGTAATATTTCTTCAGAAGCAAAGTTTTACGTTATTTTTTTAAATCAATGATTTACCTAAAAAATCCTGATATATTAGAATATTTAGAGAACTCGCATGTTTAAAATTAATTTGTAATTTAAATTTTAGTCATTTATTTCAATTTTTTACAAATCAGTCCTTTAAATCTTACTTAAAATATGATATTAGTAAATTGAAATAAAAAAGTCTGTTTTACCACTTATCTCAGAAACCTTTTTATATGTTTTTATGTTTGTTTGATGACCTTTAGATATTAATTTATAATTGTATCACTTTAATCTTTCGGAATAAAAGAGTTGAACAATGACACAAAAAGAGATTCTTCGTCAGATTTGGCTTTTCTCGCTGTAGTGCAATAGTTGCGTATAATAAATTATTTCTTTTGTAACCATTTCGCAGAACGATGGTTTCCAAGAAACTGCATTTCAATTTATTTTATTTTTCGCTGTATTTTCAGAATAAAGTGAACATGATCTATATATATCATGAGTCAGTATTTTTGTATAGTGTTTCGTTGCAAATTCTTTTAAACTGATAAAATAAATTACTGATAATAAAAAGTTAAAAAACATTGATATGAAAAATGCGAACTAAACACAGAACGCATTTCTTAAAAAATAAAGGCGTGATTTTTCTTTTCTGAAGGCTTATTATAATCAGTATACATCAAAAATTGGTAGAATCCAATTGATGTCAAGGTGTAATTAAATATGAATTCTGCTTCTTTGTTTAGAGCCACAAACTTTTATCAGATACACAGACAAGCATTTAAAAAAAATGGTCAAATCATATTTAATATATCTTAAATCTTCTAAATCCATAAAAAAGTTGAAGTCAAAATTTTTAAGAAATCGAATATTTGCTTCTAAGAGAATAGAATTCCATAATATTTATATCTATTAAATCTAGAAGAAAAAAGATTTTCGATTTCGATACTTTCTTATTGTAAACATAGAAAGAGAAAATATCAAGTTATGATATAAATATTGCATACAGATTTTTTTATCTTAAATAAATACATAAAAAAAAAATAAGCTTGTTCATTCTTTTTTTAACTTTTCTTTTCTTTCTTTTTTTTTTTTTTTTTTTTTTTTTTTCTCTTTAAAAAAAAAAAAAAAAAAAAAAAAAAAAATTACGCGTTCAATTAAGTAAAAAAAAAAAATAAAATAAAAAAATAAAAAATACGCGTTCAATTAAGTAAAAAAAAAAAAATAAAATAAAATAAAAAATACGCGTTCAATTAAGTAAAAAAAAAAAATATTTCTTTATTATTTTATTATTTATCAATAATTATTTAGAGAATTTATTTAGTAATTATTATTCAGTTATTTAGTGAAAATTTAATAACTAAGAGTATTTAATAAATAATTTGTAATATTCTACAGATGCACAATTATTTTAAGTCAGAACATTAGAAAAGCTTAAATATTCAAAATTAGATCACAAAAATGAAACACATGAACAGTATTTTTAGGACGCGTTTTTAGGAAACTCTGTACCCTTTAAACATTTTTTAAAGCACTTTATAATACTGTTTTCTTTAATATCTCTACATATGATGAAAAAATATGTGTGTGTGTGTCCGTCGGTTTGCAGGCAAATGGCTCATCACAAAGCTACAAAATTTTATATGGAAGTCCGACTTGACCTTTTTTCTGATCCACCTCGAAGTCCGATTTCCGAATTTTTCATTAGTTTTTTAACAACTAATTAAAATCTACAATTTTTTGAAATAGTCAAGTCTGGAGATATAAACGTAAAACTAAATGAAGTTTCCGTGGACCATTAGCTTAGTTGGTTAGAGCGTTATTCTAATAACGTGAAGGTTGTAGTTCGATCCTCCAAATACCGATGTGTTCCTTTTTGCAGATAATTAATAGAAAAGGTGTCAATTGATAAAAGAAAATCTTTCTGTGACTTTACAGTGACCTAAACCGTAAAGATGACGAAAAAGTGTGAAAAAACAAAACTAAACTTAGAGATGTGTTGGTAGCTTTGTAGGTAAATGGCTGATCGGAGAGCTACAGAATTGTGCATGGAGGTATTTTTTTATTTCTCCTGATGCACTTAGAGGTCCAGTTATCGAATTTTTGATTAGATTTTTCTAATTAATTAGTTAAAAAAAATTTTTTAGCTGGAAAGATTTTTTGGTGTTGCCACCTGTTGTCATAGAATGAACATGATAATCTGTCCGAGAAATGTTTCTCTAAAGACCGCAATTCTAGAATAATAACAGCGTCACTCATCGTCCCGTTAGAACCTAAATTGAAATGGCCCACCAGCGGCCGAGCGGTTCTGCGCTCAAAGCTGGTAGACGTGAGGTGCCGGGTTCGATCCCAGGTCGCGCTCGTCGGCCTAGCCGTTCGGAGTTTTCCGTGGTTTTCTCCGAAACTTGCGTAAATACGGGCTAGGACCCCTTAGAAAGACCTCCACGGAAGGCACTCCCCCTCAGGCCCAGGACCTACAGCAGTCAATCGGCCTTAATCCTAAACACCAACACCAACACCAACCTAAATTGAAATGTCCGTTTTAGAGGAGAATGGAACAGTGATGTCCCGGAACCGATGCATCGTAGGCGGGGAAGACTGCCGAACACAGAGGGAACTTCAATCGAGGTATTAAGCGATTTCAATGGAATCTTCTTTTAGTTTTTATTTATAAAGTGGTTTAAAATACAGTAATTATTATTTATTTATTTATTAAATTCCTTTAAATACAGCAACTAACGAATTACTTTTTATTAAAGAAGGGGATTTCATCAGGAATTTCTGAAATGATCAAATCTGGAAAAAGAAAAGTAAAAGCAAATAAACTTTCCGTGGCCCATTAGCTTAGTTGGTTAAAGCGTCATACTAATAACCCGATTTTTGTGGGCTTGATACTTCAAGTATCGATGAGTTACTTCTTTCAGATAACTAATCGAAATTATGCCAATTCATAAAAGAAAATTTTTCAGTGTCTTCACAGTGACTAAATCCTAAAGATGACGAAAAGTGACAAAAAACAAAGCAGAACTTAGAGGTGTGTTGGTCGCTTTGTATGCAAACGGATGACTGAAGAGCTATACAGAATTTTGCATGGAAGTCCATTTTGGCCTCTCCTGATGCATCTAGAAGCCCAATTTTCTAATTTTTGATTAGTTTTTTAATTAATTAAAATTTTTTTAGCTGGAAAGATAACCTGGTGTTGCCACTTGTTCTCATAAAGTGAAGAGGATAATTCGTCCAAGAAATGTTTGTCCAAAAAACGTAGTTTTTAAATAATAAAAGCGCGATTTATCATTAAATTTGAACCTAAATCGAAATGTCCATTTAAGACGCAAATGGAAGCAGTGCGGACCCGGAAGCGATATAGCGCAGGCATAGAAGCTGCTGCCGAAGGCAGCGGGGACACAAATCCTGGTTTTAAGCGATTTAAATGGAATATCTTTTTTGTTTTTATTTATATAGGGGTTTAAAATATTAATTGGTATTAAGTGGTTTAAAATATTAATATTAAATTGACTCATTTTTAACTGAATATATTTAAATTAATTAATTTTTTTTTATTATTTTTTTCAATTGATTGAAAAAGTTTTGAAGAATTTAAGTAATTTTTAAAACCAATCATTTCCCACGACTTCAAACGTTTTACAAAAATTTTTTTTAGTGTTCTTAAAATGTCTTCTATATCTATAGCATTATGGATCAATTTTTTACAAATTTAATTGGTTTGGGAAATAAAATAAAATAAAACGTTGATACTAAAAAATTGTTGATAAAAATTTTACAAAAGATTGTCCTTTTGGGTACATATTTATTAATTGGGAAAATAAAATAATAATAATTTTTAATTTTGTTGTAAGTCCGATCGTTAGTTTCGTTAAAGAACTATAATAAACATTTAGAAGAAAATAAAGTCAATTAAGAAACATATATTTAAATTTTAGCATTTTGAACATATACTAAAAAACCACAAATAGAGAAAAAAACATTTTAAGAGTAAGCATTTACAGGTATTTGAAGGGACACAGTTGCAGTCAAAATCTTTTTTTTTTTTTTAAATGTATATATTATATTTCAAGGTATACTTAGACAAAAAATAAGAAAATTTGTATTCTAGCCATTTTTCATCAGATGAAGGTTTTCCAGTCATTTTAAACTTTCTAAAAATTCATGGGTGAAATATTTTAAAAGAAATATTCACTTCCTTCTTATCTTCATCTATTATATAATTCTCAACATCATTGGTTTATTAGATACGTGAAAAATGTTTCAGTAATCGGAATTTAATTCAGTTCTTTTAAAACTTTTCTGAGTTTTCGTATAAATTTCTTACAAAAGTAATCAAAATGTTTCTTTTTCCTTTCCTTTCTTTCCTCTTTTTTCTTCGAAAACTCAGATATATTGATTTTTTATGGATGAATAAACAAATGCATTGCAAGCATATCAAAAGAAAAAAAAAAAAAAAAAAAAAAAAAGGGAAAATAGAATTAAGAATGGAGATATTTCTGAGAAAGATTATTGGCTAGTGAAATTTTTAAAATGACTGCAAAATGAGGCTTCTTCTCAATTTCTCAAAATGATTACGTGATAATAAGCAAACAAAATAATAAAAGCACTTAATCTCAAATTCTTAAAAATATTCTTATAAAACAAAATGAATTTGTTGAAGCTTACGTACGCTGTTAGATTTTTTTTTTTCTTTTAAATTTCGTTTTACATTTCACTGCATCTTATATCAAGAGGACTCTAGCGTAAGAATTTTATATGTGAATCAGCTAAAAAAGTTTTTTTAATGCGATATTTTAATTTTAAATTCTAAGCCTTTCTCGATATGAATAATGGAGTTCACAAGTCAAAAGCATTAAGAATAATTTGATAATTTATAGATTCAGCAAATGTGGATGAAACTTTTTTTGTAATAGTAAACAAATAAATTTGTAATTTGTATTCGTTTTAATTTTTAATTTTCTGATTAAGATTTCGAATGCTTTTCTGTAAAATTTAAAACGTGAACGAACGCACATCAATCTAAACAACGTATTTAACGTATTTTATTCTGCTATTAAAGAAAAAAAACTTGAAATGTTATTTTATTTTTAAACAAAATTTTTATTTCATATGAGTTTCGATCTAGAACGGAATCGTTTTTATGTATTCAATACTTTTGCTTATGAGCAAAGAAAAGAAGAAAAAATGAAGTTCTGATATAAATACTGCATCATTATTATTTTCTCTATTTATTAAGAAAAAAGTTACTGCCAATGGCATCAATTTTTTTTGTCTGCGACCGCACCTCCTCGCTAACGGGAGAGTCCTCAGCGTAATGAAAGGTATTAATGTTTGTCGAATACTCCAGGCGAAATTTCTATTGGTTAAAAATTTCTATCGACTTAATTAATAAGGTTAGCGTTGACAAAGGTTCTCTATTTGCCAACTTGCAAATAGTTTCTCGTGTTACATTGCTATTTCTGTCTCTGACGTCACATTTCCCTGGAAAATTAATGAGATCAATTTAATGATCATCATTTAACACCATTATCAAATAAATATGAGCAGTTGTGTAAATATATGTATATATATATATATATATATATATATATAAATGTCAATGTTGCTATTGATAACAAAGAAATTTATCGAGATTTAGTAATGAGTAGATGATTATATTAAGCAACTAATACTATAGAGTTTTAAATTAAGCCGAGAAATTTTTGAAATGAAATTTAAGGGAAAACAACTTAGATTATTTTATATAAAGATTTAGTTTTTAACTCAAAACATATTTAAACGATTGGTTAAATGAGAAAATCTTTAGTACGACCAATTTATCGATTTTTAAAATTTAGATGTGATTGCGCTGACGTTTTTCACCAAGGAATTCATTTCCACAACCACGATAGCCATTTTAACTCTTCTTTCCTTAAATATATAGATAAATTACAAAATGGTGCAATAATAATAATAATAATAATGAAATGTTTAAAGTGTTTACAATAATCGCATAAGTTACTTAGTTTCAATGTGTTTAACTAAATCATATTCTAGAAAAAATACACTTTAAAAAGTTGCATCTTTACCGCTGCAAGCACCATTTTAAATCTAGCTGTACATTGAAAATAAATATTAGTATTACATATTGTCCTAAATTAACTAAAAAAAAAAAAAAAGGCAATTGTAAAAAATATAGGCATTAGAAAAGATAAGTTCAAAATTTCTTTAAACAAACATTTATACCCAAACATTCATCACCAAATTGTGACAAAAATTTAAGTTTCTAAAGGGTCATATACTAAAAATGTATAACGCTAGATTGTTTAGATAGGTTTTATTTATTTCTTTTCTAAAATCAGAAAGTTACTGCCGTCGTTGCTTATATTGTGTACGTAGCTCTAGCGTATGTTTCCGCCCAAAATTGCAACTAATTGTTATTAAGTTGTCGAACGTTAAAACAGATTTTTGACATATTATAAACGATATAATATTAAACAGTGTGTATTTCAATGTAATATCAAATGTGAGGAATTCTATAATGTTGTTCTGCTTCTGTCTTGTGTTATATATTCCTAATATTCCTATTCAATGAAAGGCAAAGCTTCGAATAGGCGGGTAGAGGCCCTCAGGGTTTAGTGAGCGAAACGAATCGGGGAGGGGGAAGGATGAAGCCTTCCTCGGGAGTTGGTGAGCGGAGCGAGCAGGGGGCATTTTAAATAAATACATGAAAATCCTGCAAAAGTGCTTCTTCTTTTTCATAGAACAATTTGTACGTACAATTAAATAAAAACAAAAAAAAAAAAAAAAAAAAAAAAAAAAATCAGGTTCCTTCCTTCTTTTTTTTTTTTCTCTTTCCAGTTTGCCAATTATTGATAACTGACAGTATTTGATAAATTGGTCGTCGGGATAGACGGGCATTATAAATTAGTAGATTTAAAAGTATACATGTTGAAAATTAGGCCGCGATGCTAAAACAGATGTTTAGTATAATCAGTCATATTTTTAAAATTTCTATAATTTTATGCGATGATATTCTTAAAAGAAATATTCACAAATCTAAACTCTTTTCCAATCCTCTTCAATATATTTCACCACCATTGATTTATTAGATTTATGAGCAGAACATATATAGATATTCTCTCATAAATCAACATAAATACCATATAATTTAAACAAGTCATCATTTTATTTTATTTATTTATTTATTTACGTTTCAGTGCATTTTATATTAAAAAGACTCTAGCAAAAGAATTTCGCAAATGAATCAGCTGAAATTTTCACTTATACGAGACTTTAATTTGAAATTCTAAGCGTTTCCCGGGGAGAATAATTGAGTCTGCCACTTTTAAGCAATACGAGTAATTTAATAATGGGTTGTTATAGATTCAGTAGATGTGAATAAAACTTTTTGTAATTATTAGGCAACTAGGGACGAGCGCAGGTTAGCTTATTAAAGAAATTCATGACTTGTGTGATGGAATACCAGAATTAAAACAGACAATATTATTTTGTCTTTTTATTTAAAACCATTAGCTAAAATAAAATCTATTTATGCCGTTAAGACCTATAAAAACTTAAAATGCAGATCTACAGTTTTAAACTTTAAATGAGGTTGATATCTTACACTATAGTGTAATGACAGCAACATATGAAGAACGGAACCATACTTAACCTTGTATCACTGTTACATATTATTACATATTACACTGTTACATTGCTTTTATTACTGCTTTTGCTTCAAACTACATCTTGCTACAGATTTGCATATTTGTAGTTTCCATGAAAAACAAGTTGTTAAATGTTAAGGAGGTATCTTATCAAGAATAAATTATCCAGATACAGTTGAATTTAAAATTTAAGTAAAAAAAAAAAAAAAAAAAATTGCTCGTGACTCGGGAAAGATGCTGGTATAGGAAAGTAAGAATTTAAGACAAGTAATCATGACTTTAATTAAAGATAAATCTACCTGACAGTGATGCTAAATTAATAAACTTAATTTGTATTTTTTTTTCTTTCATATTTGCAAAAAATGTATTAGATACGCGAAATTTTTCTGAAATTTCTATTATGATTTTCGATGGATTTACACGCTTTAAGTTGTCTTGAACTCGATTTGGCCATTTCTAGAAAATGTTTGTGTGTGTGTGAGTGACAAAACCTTTTTGGCAGTAGTAGCTCAAGAAATTTAGCTCAATATAATATTAAGTTGCACCTTGAAATAAACTTTTGCCCATGAACTTTTGGTGCAAAACCCCTTTCAAGTGGTGCTGCTCTACTGCGATCTCTCCCATTTAGGGAAAGGCTGTACCTCAGCATCGTTGTGTACATTTGTACTAAACTTGATACGTAAGAGGACTTTTATGAAACGCTATACTGATTTGAGGTGCATCAGTTCGGGGGCATATCGAAGGCAAGTGGCGTGCTATGGTGCAATTTTCCCCATCTACGGGAAAGCTATAGTTCAGCTTCTATTTGATATAGATACTCCAAAATTAATATGTGAGCTGGCCATTATCAAAAAACAATAATGACTTAATTTGAGTGTATATCGGCCGACAAGTAGCGTTACTTTAAATCATTTTTTTTTTTTGTGATTTTCCACGGGGCTATATCACATTATTGGTTAACAAAACTGCAAAATATTGCGTCAATAAAATCGGTAATGTGAGAAGATTAAATATTTATTTATCTTTATCGGCAAATGGCTCTGTTAAAGATTATGATATAGAAAACATTTTTGTGATGGTCACAGCATACTAATTTTAATTTACTGATTAAGTTTCGAAATACTTTCACATAAAAATGAACTTTGAACGAACACACATCAATCTGAACATCTATTTAACGTATTTTATTTCTTTTTGTAAAAAAAATATAAATAAGCAACTATTATTATTATTATTATTTAATAATCACTTTTTTTTTTTTCCATAGAAACCTCGATCTGGAAAGGAAAAAAAAATATACAAAATGAATATTTTCTCCCTATAAGCATAGGAAGGAAAGAAAATTGTTTTGATATAAATACAGCATATAGATTATTTTATTTTAAATAAATCCCTGAGAATTCTACAATATTTACATTTTTCGTTTGCTTAAGACATAAACGAATCTACACGTAAATTCAGAATTCTTTTATTTTTAAAATGCATTTCTTAATTATTCGATTTTCAATAGCTGATAATAGTTAATAATTGAACGTAACATACTGCAGATACATGGGTATTACAAATTAGAGCATTAAATAAATATCTATTAAATTAGGTGTTAAAAAATTATACTGAAACAAGGGAAGAGTAATACCAGCAATACTTTTAAAACTTTCTACAAATTGTTGCGCTGAGAATCTTAAAAGAAATATTCCGAAATCTAATCTCCTTTCCAAATTACTTATTGAATGAATTTTCACCACCATTGATTTATTAGATGTATGAACATTTTTAGATATTCGTGATTTAATTCAATTCTTTTGAAACTTTTGATGGTTTTCATATGAATTTTCTTCTGAGAGAAATCAAAATGTTTTTCTTTTTTCTTTGAAAACTCAGATATATTCGTTTTTTTATGGATGAATAACTAAATGCATCGAAAACTTTTTAAAAAGAAAAATATATTCAAGAATGAACATATTTTTGAGAAGGATATTAGCTAATGAAAATTTTAAAATGACTGTAAAATAAGTATTCTTGTCAATATGATTATGTATGATAAGTGAACAAAATAAGTAAAGCGGTCGGTTTTAAATTCTTATAATTCAGCATAAATTTTTATAACCTACATAAGTTCTCGGATTTGCTTTTTCTTTTAAATTTCCTTTTGCATTTCACTGCATTTTATATCAAGAGGACTCTAACGTAAGTATTTTGCAAATGAATCAGCTAAAAATTTCTTTTACATGAGATTTTAATTTCAAATTCTAAGCGTTTTTCGAGATGAATAACTGAGTTCGCCACTCATAAAACATTGAAAGTAATTTGATAATGCATTGTTATAGATTTAAAAAATGTTAATTAAATATTTTTGTAATGCTAAATAAATAAATTTAAACTCTTTTTTTCTTTGTTCTATATTCAAGTATTGCATTTCGGAAATTTTTCGACTTCCAGTGTCTGTAAGTATAATAATAATAATAATAGTAATAATGTTGTAGGTTTAGATGAAGAGCTAATGCTCAGAATTTCATAAAAGATTAATATTAATTGTACTTTGACATTATTTGGTGCTTATCAACTTTTGGTGCAAATCGTCCAACAAGTGGTGCTGCTATGATGTAGTCTCTCCCATTTACAAGCAAGGTCATATCTAAATTTCTATTGTTGCGTAATAACGCAAAACTTAATATGTGAGAGGATCATTTTGAAACATTATTAATTATTAATTTAAATTATGTGTATATCGTCCCTCAACTTACGCCGCTATGCTGCAATTTTTATCATATATAGAAAACATATTTCAGGTTTTATAATGTATAAATGCATCAAATTTAATAAGTAAGAGGGTTATTATGAAAGAGAATGCTGAAATTATTTTGGTTATATGTCAACCGGCAAGTGGCGCCGCTGCTAATTCCTATTTGGCGATTTTATTAAGATTTCGAATATTTTCACGTAAAATGGAAAAGTGTTCTAAGACAAGTCACTTTGAACGAATATTTAATACATTTTGTAAAAAACATATTTGAAGTCTTTTCAAATTTATTTTCAAACAATGGCTTTGTTTTTTATAGGAGTATTTTAATATATCGATTTAATATTTACCATTTTTAATTCCAAAAATTATATCAGAATTCTTTGTTTGTCAAAGTCATCGTTGCTGATGTTTTTTGTTTATTTATATGATTTTATTTACATGCGTATTCTAAGATTACTTGAGATTTTATTTTAGGCTTGTTTTAAATTTCGTGTAGTAGCGATTATTTTATATTTTTATAAATAGCTTCTTAATATTTTCTCTATAATTTAAATCATTTAGTTCTATAATGAAGCTTATTTCCATAGTTTAGAAAATATTTTATCTGAATATATTAGTAAACTTGACATGTCAGAAGGATAAGTCTTCTATAGATATAAGTTCATAGTTTTATAACTTTTTGGCTGAAACTTCAGCAACTGCCGTAGTTTGAAATGGGTTCTTAGAGTTGGTAATTATGATAGTTTGCCGAATTGAAATTTTAGTTGTCATAATAGTGAAGAGTAAGCAATCCACTTTTCCTCCTTAACTTGCCAGGTCCTAACCCAGTTGAATCCTTAGAAAGTCTCTCACTGAGGGCATACCCCCTGACTAGATTTTGGACGTAGATAATTGGCATTAATAAAACATCAAAACCACTGACCTCTTCATCCAAATGTCAAGTGGTAGACCACTGTTACCGAACTGTTATGGATTTATTATTTATCTCGTCCATTATGGTTATAAATCGTTCCCTTATTTTATTGTATTTTATTATTTTTATTTGATGCATATATATATATACATATGAAATTATAACTTTAAAATCAATTATGAAAAAGCTGATTCTAAAGAAGCTAAAACGAGCTATTTATAGGCCAATGCGCAAATTATAACAAAAGGAAATATAATATGAAAATAAATTGATAAACAAATAAATAAAGTTATATCAAAATACATGGAGGACTTTGTCAGGAGACGCCCTCCCCCATATATGGAATGGAAAAAATGTGAATTTTCTGAAGGGATGTAGGCGTTAAGCCAAAACAATGCATCCCTAGACCCCAATACTCAAAAATGAAAGCCCGAAAATATACAGTAATCGAATTTAAAATTAAAATAAATTAATACAAAACATTAATATAAAGCAATGAGATTTACAAATAAAATATATATAAAATAGTCGGCAATTACCCATTGCGCAGCACTAGTTCGACGTAAAAACACATCCATCCGTCCATATAAAATAATACACCAATATAAATATATATAAAGATAAATTCATAACCCCTCCCCCCCCCCCCCCCTATTAAAAAAGCAAACCCTCTTCAGCTGGTAAAGCCACTTACTTAAATTTTAGATTAACCTTATAAAAATTTGTATTTTTGAAATGTTTTATTTAATGGTATGGGATATGTTTTACAAATTCAAAGTATCTCGATGGGAACTAGCTACTCTGGTGTTCTTACAAACTTGTTTCTTTATATTTAAGAGAGAGAAAATTTAAAAACATTACCTTTTTAAGATACATTGATGATGTAATAGTGATTAACTGTGAAAATTTTGGGAATTATGCTAATGAAACATATCCCTCTGATCTCACTTTAAACCGCACCGATACGGATAATAAAATTTCTTTTATGGACGTAAAAAATAATAATAATAATAATAATAATGACAAATGGTTAATTGGTATTTACGATAAAAGACAATGTTTTGGTTTTAAGGTTTGCAGTTTAACTAACTGGTTTTCTTGTGTTAGTCTTAATTTATTGAAAAAGATTATGTTTACACAAATTAACAGAATAAAAACGATTTGCAATAATAAAATAGACCTGAATATAGTTCTTGAGAATCTTAAAAATAGTTTAACCGTTAACCATCATTCTTACTAAATAAGCATTTCAAATCAGCATGAACAAAATTTAGTGAAAGGTTTCTCTACTTCATCTCGGGCTTTATTTAAGGTATTGATGGTTGGTCCTACCAGCCGAAGAGGGTTTGCTCTTTTTGTTGTGGAGTTTTTCATTATTCTTAACTCCTCTTATTTTATGAATTTATCTTAATATATATTTATACTGATGTATTATTTTATATTAATGTATTTTATTTGTGAATCTGATTGCTTTACATTAATGTTTTATATTAATTTATTTTAATCTTAAATTCGATTTTTGTGCTTTCATCTTTGAGAAGTTGGGGACTAAGGATCTATTTTTGGGCCTAACGTCTACATCCTTCCAGAAACTTCTCATTTTTTCCATTCCTTACATGTGTGTGTGTGTGTGGGGGGGGGGGGCTACCCTGATTAAGACATCCATGGATTATCTTTCATTTATTTGTTTATCAATTTATTTTCACACACACACATACATATAAATTATTACATATGATCTTTATCTATGAAATTTGAGATGGCGCAAAATGGTAGATTGCAAGGTATTAAAAAAAAGAAAAACCTTAAAAGGAAAATATATATAGTATTTTAAATAAATCAAACCCAAATAAAGAGTCAAAATATATGGACAGTAAATTTTATTATTATTATTATTATTATTTGTGTCAATGATATTTATTAACATAAGAAATATTTTCATTAAAATAAGATATTCAAGCAACCAATTTACGGAAATGCTAAACCTATGACTTTTTCGAAAGAAAAAAATCTAGTGTGAAACAACCACACGACTTCCATTACCCACTATTACACGTATTATAGGCATTTTTGAGAGATAATGTGATCAGAAAACATAAAAGTGACTTAAAGAAAAAATCGTTAGAGCCGTTTTTGAGATACCAATTTTTACAAAAAATCAATTATTGACCAGAAAACAATAATTACATACAAAAGTATATTTAAAAGTGAGTTAATAGGGCGAGTTAAAAAAAAAAAAAAAAAAATCCGTACAGCCGTTTTTACAGGAACGCGCTTAAAAGACTGAAATTGAACTACTTATACAGGAAGCCTATCAATTTTCCAGAACTAACCAACTATATCATTCGAAAGGACATCTAATAGAGTGTTTATATAGCAAATTTGAAGAAAATCGTTAGAGCCGTTTTTGAGATACGGACTTACGGTCCCACTTCCGGTTTCCGATGTTCCACTTCCGGTTAAACTCAATTATAGACAGGAAAACAATAACTACATACAAAAGCATATTTAAAAGTGAGTTAAAATGGTGAGTTTGAAAAAAATCCGGACAACCGTTTTTAAAGGAACGCCTTTGCGAGGCCTGAAATTGAGCTATTTATACAGGACGCCTATCAATTTTCCTGAACTAACCAACTATATCATTCGAAAGGACATCTAATAGAGTGTTTATATAGCAAGTTTGAAGAAAATCGTTAGAGCCGTTTTTGAGATACGGATTTACGGTCCCACTTCCGGTTTCCGATGCCCCACTTCCGGTTTTTCAATTTTCACCAAAATTTGGAAATTTCATCTGTACACCAAACATATTTCAATTCTAAAATTTCGTAGCTCTATCTTTATTAGTTTCTGAGCTATAATAGCCAGAAGATTCTCCACATACATACACACACACACACACACACACACATACATACACACTGACCAATTGCCAAAAACCACTTTTTTGGACTCAGGGGACCTTAAAACGTGTAAATCAGGTGAAAACCCGATATCGAATTTTCAGACCGAATACAATACTTCCATTACCTACGGTAGTAGGTAATGGAAGTAAAAATAAGTGAAGTGGAGTAATCTGATATTGTTCATCGTTGAAATTACTTGAATAGAACATTAGCATTGCAAATTAATTCTTTTATCATATATTCATTTCAAAATGCGTTTCTTTTTCAACATTATAGTAATAATATGTTGGACATTATGTATTTTATCTATTTCTAATGAAATATCCTTTTTACTTTCTCTTACCCATAGGGTCGAGAAAGTATTGTTTTAGGGTCAAATTTTTGAACGTGAGTTTTTGTTATATTTACATGTTCTAAGGTCCCCTGAATACGAAAATCATGTTTTTAAAGAATGGTCTGTGTATCTGTCTGTCTGTGTGGATGTCGGTTATCAGCATATCTCAAGAACAAATAGTAGCAGAAATTCCAAACTCGGTATTCTGAATGTGCATCATATAGGGATGCTACAGTAAGCTTTTCGTTGAGATGAAGCAAATGGATCGTGTACAGGGACACTCAAAAGTATTCAAATAAATTACGTCTATGGGGAAAATTGCAGGTAAGTAGAGTTTAACATATATAGACTGCACTAAACCATACGAAAGAATACATATTTTTTGTAATATAGTCAACTGAGAAAAAAATTTTGTCTATGTAGAAGACCCGTCTCCTCCCCCCTGGGAGGGGGGAAGTCCCCCCTCCAGGGGAGTAAATTTTCATGATGGGTATCTTTCAAAAGAGCTCGCCAATACATTTAAAAAGAATAGTTGAACCATCGATCTGTGATATTTAAAATAAAATTATCGATTTTTTTCATTTTTAACAATTTTTTTTTTTTTTTTTTTTTTTTTTTTTTTGTAATATTGAGAATAAATTCACTTTTTTTAATATATATATTTAGTGTTATACTACTTCTCTAATATGGAAATCGTCTGCATTATCATAAAAGATAATTTTTTTAAATAATAATTATAATATATATATATTTTTTAAACAGAATTATTTTTTAATAACCGAATTAAATTCTATATAAATGTAGGTGCATGAATGAAACGGTTTACATAACTATACTCGTTATCTTACCTCTTAATCTGCAACCTGTATTTATAGTTTTAAATTTCAGGGTTAGAGAAAGTCGTGTGAGTGACACACTAGATTATTTTCTTTCTTTTCTTTTCTTTTTTTTTTTTTTTTTTTCAGTATTAATGCTTTAATTTTAAATGCTGCTCACAAATGCAGTCTTACATAACTAATTGGAAACCCATTACTTATGTTGATAGATTAAAAAGAAAACCTCAAAAGAAAAACAATTATTTTAACTAAAAATATTCTTATTTAAATGAATAAAAATTTTAATTACTTTGATGATATATATTCATGAAACAACAACAACAAATTATTTGCAGTCATAGTGTAGTAAACAGAAACGCTAAAATTCGTCCTTTCTGCATTAAATTCTTATGAAAGAGATAGAATAATGAAACGCAGAGAGCTTTTCTCACACCTCAAGGATATGTGATAAACAAAACAAACTTTCACTTGACGCGAATACAAAAGGATGCACTTGTGAAAAAGAATGAGATGCTCATCAGCTTTATATTATTACTTTCTGTGGTAGAGGGATACTAGGTATTAAACAACAACCATGGGTTTTTTTCTATTTCTTTGTTAAACAACTGTAATCTTTTCCCGTGTCTCTTAAGCAAAACGCACTTTTTATACAATCTAAGGACATTGACGTAAAGAAAATAGCAGATGACCCTTGTTATTATCCAATTAGACTATTTATTCTGTTGAAACTCTTCTTATATGCCATTGTTACTGCATTAGATTAAAATGAAAGGAAACACCTTCATATGAATATTTATTTAGTAAAAGAAAAATCATCTTTTGTATTCGTCCAAAGTATGAAACTACATTTCATGAATGGTGACCGTTCATTAAATTTAAACAAACTTTTCAATACTATGTTTACTTTTTAATAATAATCCAGTTATTTAATAGAAAATTGTTCTTTAATTTCACGTTTTTAAAATATCTAATAAAACAATGCAATAGTTTAGCGGAATCGTAAGCTATTACTGCCAAATAAGGATCTTATCAGATTTTTTTCATTCGATTTTTAATGGTCTTGAGAGATGACTAGACAAATCCCTTATTTTGAGAAAATTTTGCACTGATTTTAATACATAAGAATTTATAATTTCCATCAGTGTCTTTAAATTTTCCCAGCTTGACAGAGCAGACTGTAATGATCTTATTGCACACAAAATCTTTTCATGCAATTTTCATTTGAACCGATTTTTGTTGCAATCTCTGGAGGCCGAAATTCAAAAGAGGGTTGCAAAAGTTGAGTCGAAAATCGTCCAAAAAACTCGTTTGCATGGTACATATGAAAAAGCACCTATTTATGGTTCTTTTACCGAGTCTATGCGAAGTCTTCGTGGTAGAATGAAGAGATCGATGGATGACTTCACGCACTGCCTTCTCTAGGCCCTCTCAGTGGGCAATGCTTCACGCCGCCTGTTACGTCTTTTTTCGGCGCGTATAACAAGCTTTCTTCTCATTGGTTTATCATCATAGGAGAAATTACTGATACAAACAGGAGTGAGTCCCAGACCGTCGCCAATTGCCCATAGTATAGCACTAGTGCGATATAAAACCAACTAAACCTTAAACTCGTAGCTATTTTGGTATTCCATGAGGAGAAAATATGGCTTTACGACAGTTTTGCAGAAGTCATTTTGTTGAATTTCGATGCACCGGATTACATGAATAATAATTCATGCAGTTTTCAGTAAGACTTCAGTAAGAAGTCATAACGAGTTTTTGTACTGAAAAAAAGACCAGTACTTAAATTTTAACGTGATTGCCCTGGAAATGATGTTGGCGTCGCACACTGCAGCGAACATTAATATTACTTAGTTAATCAGTTTTTATCATTATTTTAAGGAGGGATTCATACGTAATATATCTACAATGGGGAGGAGGTTTCATATGCATTTAAAACAGATGCTTTTCTGATATACTAAATGAATTAAGAGCTTCGGTTGTTTGGTTGGTTGGGTTTAACATTGCACTAGTACTGCACTATGGGTAATTCGCAATGGTATGGGACGTACCCCTAAGAATGGTCCGGAGACATGCCATCACAATTTTGATCCTCCACGGAAGGGATGGCTTTCCCGTTTCGGTGACCCCCAGAGGTATAATTTTTTAGCGTTTCGGGTATAATGACTAAGTAGAAAAAAAATTAAATCGTTTTCCTAGCACTGGTATTGCACGTTACTTTTAAAGCGGATGGGCTGAATGCATTTTAACAACAACTATTGTTTAAATAATTAATATGAAAGGAAATGAAAGTCTGTAATGCTTTAATATATATCTAAATGTGTTTCTTTTTTTCTAAAATAAAAATTAGTAACGCAAAATAAAAATTTCGATTAAATTCTACTGATATGTATTGATTATTTATTAAAATAATAATAATAATAATGATTTCTAAGCATAGGATGTTCAAATGTAAAGACGCCCTATTAAAATGATTTAAAAATAATATCGGTAGAAGACTGAAACAAACGGAAAGGTTATTGTGAAAGCGGTATTTTTATTTATTTATTTATTTAATAAAAGTTTTAAAATTAGTAACGAAAGTTACCAATAGATGGTGGTGTACACGTTACAAGAAAAAAAAAAAAAAAAAAAATCCTTATCAAGAAAATACTTTATTTACTATTTCTAACTGAACATAAATTAATGATTATTAGAAATAAGAAGCTATAATTCATGAAATCAAATCTATTTCCGTTAGGTTTCTTTTTATTTAACATTTGCTTTAATTTACTTTTCAGCAATTAATTTTATTAGAACGTTGGGTTTCTTTTTATCTAACATTTGCTTTAATTTACTTTTCAGCAATTAATTGTGACAGAGACTGGTCAACTAAAGATTATCTCCTAGAGCATCCAGGATTTCCATATGAATACTCTAATGGAATGCTATGCAGGTATACAATTCACAGGAATTCTGAAGCTGTTTGCGGCCTGGAAATAACTTTCAGGAAATTTGATTTGGAGATGAGTCCCGGATGCGAGAAAGATTTTCTGGCTATTGGAGATGAAAGACTTTGTGGACATATTCCAGCCCAGTCTGTAGGTAAGAAATATAATGAATCAATTATTTAATGCTAATTTTTGCAAGAATACCTGTTCATTCAATCGAAGACGTTGACACAATAGCTTCTATTGAAGAAATGCTCTTATTACACGTGTAATTATGCAGCACAATGAAAAAATTTGATATTATGAAGTCACGAGTCTTAATAAATAAATGCAATTATTTTAGAGGTAAAAGCCCATAAGGAGTTTTTTGAAAAGAGAAGAATTTTTGCAATATAACTGAAATAATTGAACCTTCAAATAAAATACATGGGATATGAAAAGCCCTTACGAAATTTCAACTCTAGAAAATAACTAAATTCTGTATCATTCTTTTGGTGACAATTTGTTTAGTTTTTACTATATTCAAATAAAATTTTGACATAGTTGGCCAATATATCTCACGTTTAACCTATGTACAACATAGAGGGGGGCGGGGGTGCCTATCGTCTGCGCATGCACAGTACAAAAAATATTTGTCAAAAATACTCATATATCAGAAGAAATTCAATATGTGCATTTTATGTTTCAGAATATCATTTTTCTAATGTTGTGTCAATTTTTTTTGCAAGATTTGTAAAATTTTTGTTGAAATTCATTCTTGTTACAAGCAAAAACTTGCCAAACACTTAATAATTGTAAAAAAATATATATGAGTCTAACTATTTGTGCGATTCTCACAAAAAAGCATACAATTATTGTAAATAATAAATGAAATAACATGTTGAAGTTATAAGTCATTTGTAGCTTTTTCCAATGCAGGGTGATCCGAAGTATTTTTACTTCTCTTCAATTTGTGTTTGGTGTCCTAACTGCTCTAATGACAAAATCAATATTGGAAAGTATGAGTTTATGAATGTTCTTTGCATGTCTAAAGTTTAAAGGCATTTCGTTCAGTAATTTTATTTATTTATTTATTTATTTTATAATGCCAATAAATAAATAAATAAATAATAGTAATAATAATAATAGTAATAATAGTAATTTGATTGTTTGTTGTATCTATGTCTTTATGAAAAATATAAAAACATGTATCGTTTTTGTGTTTAAAATTTTACGATAATAACGATAGGTAATTATTCTATTTTATATTATTTCAGATTTTTTTTTTTTTTTTTTTTTTTTTAAATAAGTGGTTATTCAATTTATTGATAAGAAATTGAAAAAATGAATAAATAAACATGTTACATTTATAAAATATAATTTTTTTTTTTTTCATTAGAAAAAAAAAAAATTAAAATTAAACGACAACTAATGACAACCATGCACAACTAAACCTTAAATCATTTTTTTTTATTTTTTAAATTACCTTAACTATTTTCATTGCTTGTTTTATTGATTGATTTTGCTTGTCATCCTATACTTAAATTAATTTACACATAACAACTTTGAAAAACCTCCAGTTTCTTACAAATTGATTTATTTATCAATAAACTATAATCATAGATATAAATAACCTTAGTCAAAATTACGTTTTACACAAATTTATAAATTTTATTGATATATGTCTGTATATGCATATTTGTATTTATTTTATTACAGTTCAATACCCTTTTGAGGATGATTCTAATACCATAGCCATTGTTTTCGGTACAAATGATAACATCACAAAAAGTGGCTTCCAGATTCTTTTTCAGCAAATATCTATCTGCGAAGAGGATCTAAACGGTGAGCTTATAATTTTTGTACATGTCTCTCATTTTATTTTATTCTTATATTTTATGTACGCATATTTTTTGGACATACTACACGAAAGTACTGTTTGATTTATGTCTGTTCAATTGGCTGCTTGATTTAATTATTGCTGTTGACGAAGAGAAGGCAGTTGTTTTGCTGTAGTACAGCACAACGGATTGTGACACCGGTAATATTTAACAGCAGAAAGGCTTTTAAATCTGTTTGTGACTTTCGAGAGAAATGTAAAGAACACACTTATTTAGTACTTTAAAAATATCAGTTTTTGCATTTAAAAACCAGCATTGGTTACTCATCTGCTTTCAATTCAAGAAAATAGATGCGGAAAGTCATCGTTTGCTAGTTGAAGCGTATGAAGAACATGCTCTGTCGGAAACAACGTGCAGAAATTGGTTTTGACAATTCAAGTACAACGATTTTGATGTGAGTTACAAAATGTGTCTTGGTTAGTTGAAAAAGTTTGACTATAGACAGTTAGAGACATTAATTTTGGAACATTCGTCACAGATACTTATGCAGTATTCTGAAACTTGTTTAACCTCTAGTAAGCTTTTAACCTCTTCACTCCAGAGGTCCACATATGTGGACCTCTATTCTTTCCTTTATAAAATCTATACTATTTAATATTTTGACTAAACTGATAAAAAGCTGAATAAATTGGCTTTAAAAAGACACCAATATGTGGCAGCATGAAACTAAATTTATTTCTCAAATATAATGTTATTTTGTCTACTTTCGTAAAACGACTTCAAAACAGTGTGGTTGAAGAAAAGCACATAATTTTCATAATTCCTTAAAGTACTTAGACACATTACCAGAATAAAATAAAAAGCTGACATAGATTAGTTTATTAAAGGGCATCATATTTTAAATTGTGTTACAGTTAGGCAGATTTAAGTAACTTAGTAATTTAGAGTTTAGTTGTTTAAAGTTCATATACTTGCACGTATATTACTAGCCACCTGACTTGTAAATTTAAGAAAATAATCTGGTGTGTCACTCACACGACTTTCTCTTACCCTGCAATTTAATACTATATAATTACAAGATAAAAAGAACTTTTTATATAACGTGTTTTTAAATTATCTGTTGAATCACATAAATGCTACCGAGAGCAGCGGAAACCCGTAGAATTGGATAAAAGTATTAAAAAAATTCATTGCTATCATGTTTTGAGCTATTATAAAAGTTTCAAATGGCTATCTATCCGGGATGTTAGTTAAAAATTGATTGCAAGCTTTGTACAGGTAACGCTGCCGAAGGCAGCAGGGTCCCGAAGCAATTGTTTAAAAATATTTTAAAAATGCATTTTCACCGTATTCTGAACTATTCTGAAAGTCTCAAACGTCTACTTAGTCGGGAAGTTAGTTAAATAAATTTTCTGTCGAATCATATAAATGCTGCCGAATACAGTACGGACCTGGAACAGTTGACTAAAATTATTAAAAAAATGTATTGTCACTGTGTTCTGAGCTACCCTAAAAGTTTCAAATGTCTAGCTACTCGGGAAGTTAGTGAAAAATGGATTGCAAGCTTTGTACTGGTAACGTGCCGAAGGCAGCAGGAACCCGAAGCAGTTGGTTAAAAATATTTTAAAAATGCATTTTCACCGTATTCTGAACTATTCTGAAAGTCTCAAACGCCTACTCAGTCGGGAAGTTAGTTAAATAAATTTTCTGTCGAATCATATAAACGCTGCCGAAGGCAGCGGGACCTGAAACAGTTGACTAAAAGTATTAAAAAAATTTATTGTCACCGTGTTCTGAGCTGTCCTGAAAGTTTCAAATGTCTAGCTAGTCGGGAAGTGAGTTAAAAACCGATTGCAAGATTTGTACTGGACAAACAAACAAACAAATAAGAATCGAAGTTAATAAAAACATGGTAAAATACAGGTTGCAGATTAAAAGGTAAGATAACGAGTACTGTTATGTAAACCTGTGTTAAACAATTCATACTAGGCTTCTGAAGAGTTTATATAATAATTAGTTCTGTGTGAGGGGGGGCTACCGCCCCCCTCAACCCCCCGTTTCATTAATGCACCTACATTTATAAAGAATTTAATTCAGTTATTAAAAAATAATTCTGTTTTTCAAAAATAATTTATTAAAATTATTATTTAAAAAAATTATCTTTTATGATAATGCAGACGATTTCCATATTAGAGAAGTAGTATAACACCAAATATCCAAAAAAAGTCCATTTTATTCTGAATATTTAAGAAAAAAAAAAAAAAAAAAACCTACGATTTTTTTTTCTAAGTTTTTTTTTTTTTTTTTTTTTTTTTTGTTAAAAGTAAAAAAAAAAATCGATAACTTTGTTTTAAATTATCGCAGATCGATGGTTCAACCATTCGTTTTAAAGATATTGGCGAGCTCTTTTGAAAGATACCCATCATGAAAATTTACTCCCCTCGAGGGGGGACTTCCCCCCCCCAGGGGGGGAGGCGAGGCTCCTACATACACAAAATTTTTTTTACCAGTTGACTATCTCTATTACAAAAAATATATATTCGTTTCATTTGGTTTAGTGCAGTCTATAGACGTTAAACTCTACTTACCTGCAATTTCCCCCATAGACGTAATGTATTAGAATTCTCTTGATTGTCCCTGTACACGAACCATTTGCTTGATCTTAACGAAAAGCTTACTGTAGCATCCGTATATGATACACATTTAGAATACCAAGTTTGAACTTTCTGCCATTATTTGTTTTTGAGATATGCTGATAAAAGACACACACACAGACACACACACAGACACACACACAGAGACACACACAGACATACACACAGACCATTTGCTAAAAACATGATTTTCGTATTCAGGGGACCTCAAAACGTGTAAATATAAGAAAATCTCGCGTTCGAAAATTTGAGCCAAAAACAATACTTTCTCTACCTTATGGGTAAGAGAAAGTAAAAAGCACATTTTTGTAATGTATAATGTGAACGTATGTGTCTAAAATCCTTAAAATGTTATTTATATTGTTATTATAGCTTTGGGTGCGAAGAGGTTAAAAGCTATAGAGATGATTTAGACTGTGGGATAATGCGTACGACATAAATGACAGAAAGAGATATCACGAAACGCTTAACTATTTGAAAAGTATTGCTTTAACGACAAAAATAAAAGTCGTGTCTGCATCGCAGTTTGACTGGCCTTAAAAAGTGAATTTTTTGCGGCAAATCTCAAGTGCAAGAAATCATGGGCAACCAACTTAGAAGAAGGGTAATGGACCTTCAACTACAGTAAAGAATTAAATTCAAGTCTTAACCCCTTCTTATCATATGATTGAGCTGAAATTTTGCATACATGTATAATCTGATGGCAATACACGGCCAAGCAGTAATGGACTGAGGGAGAGGAGTGGGGGTGGGTCCCAACTCCAAAATTTTATAGCGTCCAGAATTTTACTATCAACCGGTTGAGCTTAAAATTTGCTTACATGTATAATTCCAATGAGAATTCGTGCCCAAGCAGTAATGGACTTATGGAGAGGATTTGGGATTGGTCCCAACTCCAGTTTAAATTTTATGACGAATAAAACCCTTTTACTATCATCCGGTTGAGCTTAAAATTTGCTTGCATGTATAATTTCAGTGAGAATACATGATCAAGCAGTAACAGACTTTAGGGAGGAGTGCCGGAGACCCAGTCTCCGGTCCTCAGTTTCAGTCTTTATATTTGAATACATTTCAGACTAAAAGCATGTTTTATTTATTTATTTTATTTTATTTATGTAGTATTATTCGAATTTCTGAATAAGAGTAAAGAAAGTTCACGTCAAAGTTTCTAAAATTCCGTTAACACATTCAGGGCTGTCACAGGCAACATTTTTTTTTTTTTATTTTTTATTCTTTTCGTACCACTCTTTCAAAAAAAAAAAATTAAATTTATAATATATTTTCGCAGCTAAATCTGCTCTTTGCCTGTATAAATTTATTATAAATTTTATGTTATGAAAATAGTGGAACGAAAATAATAATAATAGTCAAAAGTCACTTGTGGTAGTCCTGCACATTATATAATTAGCAATTTTTACAAGGTTGTTTTTAGGAAAATAATTAATTTGTTGCTTTTAATTGGTTATCTTATACTTAGTATACTATAATTTTAAATATACAGAAATACGCAAAAACAAAAATTTAGATATAATAACGAGAAATTTATTTATTTCATTTTATTTTTGCAGATACTTATTAAACTTGAAATTATTCATATTATCAAAAAGTTTTAAAATGTTATTACATTTTTCTTGGTAAAATAAATAGAATTCTTTCTGACATCCATCATCTTAACTAACAACTATTTAAGATATAGCGTAAATTTATATACGTATTTACTTACTGTGAAACGTATTAATTATGTCTTATTCCTTGAGATAGTGCCACAAAGTTGTGAAATATTAATTTATTATAATGGAAATACTGGAAACGTAATATAAAAATATTTTTACTGTAAAAATATATTTTCATATATTCACTAAGTTCGCTCTTCTAAGAGAATATTAGACATTAGTCAGTGAATTATGATTTGTAATTTAGTATAAGTATATTTTCGCATCAATTATTTCTTTTCTTTTTCTTTACGTTTCTATATATTTCATGCTCATGTTATTCTCTAGGGCTATTTAAAAACTTCTGCTTCGGTAAATCAGAAAATTTTAGTAAGAGATTTATGAGAAAAGTTTCATTAACAAAAATAAATATAAAATTAAAACAAGCTTCGTAACCTTTAATCTTTGACTTACAGAATTCGTAACACAAGTTATTATTATTAGTTTTTCTCAAGTATTATTTATAATTTAGACACAACAAATGAGAGTTGTAATAATAAATGAAACAATCATGAAATTAGATCTATATTTATAGGCAAGCATAAAATTTGTAGTCCCTTTTTAACATATTTTTTATGGGAGTAGAGGGTTGAAAATGGTATCATTCAAAAGGTATGGTTAGCCGGAAGGTGCGAATGCAAATATTATTTTCTTACCATGTCAAGAAGGCATTTAAAAATACTTTTATTTTTTATGCATTTTCCCCCATTTTCCCCTTTCATACACGTATTCCTTTACATTAAAAAATACCTAAAAGTGGAAAGTTGTTAAATCTGGCAATTTCATAAAACTCAAATAAAACCATAGACACAGTAATTTGTATAGCATCCTTATACGCAAGCGAAGTGATGACGTCACTGGCCGTCCGTGGAACCACAAAAAAGATTTCCTAAGGATTTGATTTATGAAAAATCATATTTTTATTTTCTAATTTATTTATGATCTAATTTCTTTCTTTTTTGTTTTATGATTTATGTCAGCTGTAATTTAAAGAGATATTAGCCGTACGATAAATTTCATGTTTGTGTATTAATATGTAAATAATATATATTATTTAATTTTTGAAACTTCAAATGTTCTTTGTTATTTGTCTTTTGGCAACAAAAAGTGACTTTATTTATTTATTTAAATATTTGGTTCTTTTATCGTTTGACTGACAAAAAATTGTCTATTAAATGCTCATTTAAATCCAAATGTTCTTTGTTATTTGTCTTTAGGCAACAAAAAATGAGTTTATTTATTTATTTAAATATTTGGTTCATTTGTCGTTTGACTGACAAAATGAATTCGCTGAATTTACAGGTTTTGAGCTTTCCTTTCAATTAACTGAAATTGACTACTTATTTTTAAAAAAGTGGATTTATTATTTTTTCCTCTGCATATATAAGAAGAAAGTATAAGATTCAGAAAAATTTTAGCTTTTCGTTTTTCGATAACGTTACACGTTTTGCAATTTCCCGAACTCAATTCAACCGTTTTTGCAAAATATCTTTTTTTTTTTTGAGTTCAAATACTGTACTTTATGAACCAATGGAATTAATTTAACAGAATTTCATATTTGGTTGGACCTTGGTTTGACATGGTACCGATTAGCTTTTGGGTTGTATCACCCAACAAGGGGGTTTTCACGTTGCGATTTTCTCTCATTTCAGGAAAAGCTCAACATCTACAGAGAGAAATATATTAAGTAAAACTCTGATGATTCAGTTAGAGTGCATATCGGCAAACAATTGCCGCAGCTGTGTTGCAGTTTAATTCTGTAAGACAAGGCAATAACTTTGTTTTGCCTTGCAAAAAAAAAAAAAAAATGGTCGAGTTTTGACCACTGGGCGATACTAGTAATAATAGAACTGCAAGAAGAATCGTAATATCAAACAAATTTCTAATTAAAAAATGGAAGAATTGCGATGTTTCTGCTACTTTATGATATAATTATAGTAATACATTAACTTTTTCTATACTTGAATATTAACATTTTCACGTACATTAACATTTATTTTTATTTTTCGACGAAATTCTTTGCAAAAAAATTTTTTAATACATACGAGACCACATGTTTTCAGTGTTTAAAAATAATCTCCACCGTTTGGGGTTCCTGTAAAGCTTGCAGTAATTGAAAAGAGGCCTTTGCGCTTACGTATTTAACCCTACCTTGTAGTTATTGCTTAGCACTTTCTGTTCAGATCCGAATCTTCTTCGGAGCTGCTTGATGGATGATGGATGATTGTTTTACTTATCTTGGTTTCGAATTTTAGCATACTGCGCTATCTTGAATCTATTTTTATCGGTTCTACGTCATTACATGCATTTTTGTTGACTAATATCTCCATTGCTTCCCGCTTAATGACATAGTGAAAATTGTTACATTTTGTGAGTTTTTTAATATTTTAAAAATCGTTTTTTATTTGTTGTTAATTTCAGTTAGAATGGTTACTACTTTATTATTTTTATATCCACGGAATGTTCTTTAATTCGTTTTTCTATTTTTCTTGTTGTCATTCCTATGTAGGTTCCGGTTTTATTTTCTTCATTTCGATATATTATCTGATATATGCCTGTGGTTTTAAAGGTACCTGTTTTGTCCTAGCATTTCGGATTTGTTGATAAATGTTTTCAATAAAATTAAAAACACGTTAAAAATACATTTATTAATAATATAAAAACTTCCAAAGCTTTTCGCCTAGATAAAACAAGGTATCATCAGGCAATTCCCTGATGATGCCTTGTTTTATCTAGGCGAAAAGCTTTGGAAGTTTTTATATTTTAATTAGTTAACGTGTTTTTAAAGTGTTTTTAATTTTATTGCAATAATAACACGTGTTTACAATTTTACTCTTAACTTGAGTTTGTTTATGATAAATGTTTTTGTTAGATTTTATTGGTATATTAATTTTTTCGGGTTCGGATTTTGTTTCCTTAGATACTCTATTGTTATAAGAGATGTATGTGGTAAATTTAGGTTTTGTTTCTGTCCGCTTTTAAGGTTTTGATTCTGTTGTTACATAATTTATTTATAAAATTTTTGTTATAACCTGCTTTTTGGCAAATTTTGGTTATTTTATTTAATTATTTTTAGCAGAAAGTCGTTTGAATATCTCTTCATTACGCGATTTATGTATGAGTGGATAATTGCTTATAGTTGTATGGAGTTTTAGATCTGCATTCATAATTTCGTTGTTATTGTTAGGTTTTCGATAAACAGCAGTTTGGATTTTGTCATGTTGAGTTCCCATTATTGTGTTACATCAAGTAAGTTTATTTCCTTGTTAATTTCTATATCGGATGTAAATTGAACATTTTGGTCTATTTTATTTTATTTTATTTTTAATTTAACTTTATTGTTGACGATAGCGAAACTATCATCGACATATATAGACCAACATTTAATATCATCATTAAAACGTTCAAAAATTGTCTTCTTAACCAATTTTAACTTTAATTTGGCAATGAAGTCTGACATGGGAGATCTAATTGGGACTCCGTTGTTTTGTTAATAATATTTGTCATTGAATTTAAGGTAATTTTTGTTTAAAATTAATTTGTTTGTTGTGATTAATTTTATACTGATTTGATTATCCCCATGTTTTCTTTAATTTTACAACTGATAATTTCATGGATTTCTTTTATATCCATATAAGACAAAAGGTTTATAACACCGTAGCTTATCGCAGTGTCATTTTGATTTTTTTTAAAGCTTCTTAAATATTTTTAATGAATTTATCTGTAGAGTTTAAACTATTGTTTTTTGGAGGGCGAGATTAAGAGATAAATGTTTTTCATATAAATTTCTAAAGGATAAGGGGCTCATTCATGTTCGTTTTCTGTTGGTCGGGATTTGGTATGTGTGTAAGGGGGGGAGGGATGGGAGTATAAGGTATGATTTGTTATTTCTGTCGTTTGGCCATTTTCTTTCCTTTATTAGTTTGTTTTTTTTCCCCTCATGAGTTTTTTTTTTTTTTTTTTTTTTTTTTTTTTTGTCACGCCTATTTTTTTTTTTTTTTTTTTTTTTTTTTTAATAGTTTGCTCCATTCACTGAGAAAAAATTCTGTGACTGGTATCTAGAATCTAAATTGTGTCTCTAGTAAAAATAGTTCAATATCATCCTTATAAATTTTAGTTCCCCTTGCAAGCAAGTTCTAAAAACTCTACTAGAATTCTAGGGCGTTTTCCTATTTTATCAAGGTTAAACTTATTTACAAATCTCTGCAAATAAATGAGAACACAAGAGGTGAGTCTTAATAACTATAATTTTGGTTTATAACCCAATTCTAGGAAATCAAGCGAATACAAAGGATTAATAATATTCATAATATTGTTTCACCATCTAGAAAAGTATTTTAGTATGCATTACGAGATATCCATGCACATACTTATTCAATGAACCATATTATATATATATATATATATACATTTTAAATAATTTAAAATTTTAAAAATATTAACAGCTTCTAATTTTTAAATCAAATATTGAAACATATCATAAATATGTGTATGAAACTAACCTAAAATAAAAGTTTCGAAAGATGTAGAAACAGAAGTCTATTGTAACCCTAACCCTCACACTGCAAGCGAATTTCCAAAAGAATTCTTTTGTCAGCGCCAGAAAATTAATTAATCTCTTAGGTTGACTTTACACCCATCCATTAATGTCTACTTCACATTTATCAAAAGTACTTGAAGTAGTTCAGAGACGCATGTATTTACAGTATTTTCCTAATGGGATTTTCGAAAGAATATTTGGGCTTATTTAAAACAAACTTTTATCTGAATGTTTTGAAGAATAATAATGTTTTCGAGATGTAGTCAAAGTTAATTTTCCTTTAATGTTCATCACGCACACTCACATGTATATATACACACACATATACATAAATAAATAAATAAATAAATAGATAGATAGACATTGAAAATTGCTAAACTAATTTACCTAGTATATTGTGGTCATCACAAAAGTTAATTCTATATTTCCTATACAAATTCACTCAGTACAAATTATTTATTAAATTGTTATTTATTAAAATTATTTTCCATCATGAATCCAGAAGAAATTCAATTTTATGCGGACATAGGAGAAAATGCATTTTATCCCCGTTAAAATTGAAAAAAAAAATCGATTACACTGCGCTGCAAAAAAAAAAAAAAAAAAAATCGAGCCCTGATACCATTCTTGCTGATTTTTATGTAAAATGACCTCCTGAATCCGAATATGACTCCCATTTTGCCCAGTCACCCACCGTTTTCACGTGACACCCCCCCCCCCTCAATTCTTATCACTGTTTGGTTTATGGCCATGAATTTGATTTAGAGAAGGAAAAAGAATTAATTTAACACGTAAAAATAGAATATATATATATAATGTTTAATAAATAACATTAATAGATTAAAAAAAAAAATGTAAGAAATGTAATATATAACTGTAGTGGCAAATCCCCCCCCCCTATATTTTCCCTTGCCGCAAATGTTCATATTTTAGAATTTTTCATCTCTATAGCCCCTCAGAGGATATTTGACAGTTGAAGGAATCCTCCCCGCCCCCCTTAAAATCAAACTTATAGCCATAAAATTACCGAAAAATGATAAAATTAGGGAGTCGTCCCTAAAAAACGGTGGGTGATTGGGAAAAATGGGCGTCATAATCGGATTTAGGAGGTCATTTACATAAGAACTTGGAAAAATGTTGTTGGGGCAATTTTCATGCAGAGCAGTGTTATTTTAGTGGTATAACCATTTGTTTTAAAGGTATTGGCTAATTGTTTTGAAAGTTACCCATATAGAAAATTTACTCTTCCCGGGGGTACATGACTCATCCCCAGGAGTTAATAATGTTGTTACATGCATGTATTTTTTCCCTAATTTACTACTACTGTTGTAAACAATTCATATTAATTTCCCATTCATTCGTTAAAAGTATCTCTCATTATGTACATTTATACGAAATTTTGTCCTTTACTGCCATGTTAAGCAAGTCCTTGCGGCTCATTCGGAAGGTAGGTTGATTTCTTTTTCCTTATCAAGTAGCCACCATTTTGTAACAAAATGGCGGCTACAAATTATTATTGGACTTGGTGATAGATAATAGATTTGGTGATATTTAAATGATAAATACATTTTTCAACTTTGGTTTGAATTGATTAAGTATTTCAAAAGTTACCGTGATAACAAATTTTCAAGTGGTCTCCACTTGAAAACAAAATGGTGGAGCAACTTGGTTAAGAAAGACATACAAGATATTCATAAGATAAGTTAAGACACTGTCCAAATTTGGTTCTATTTGGAGTATTATTTCGAAAGTTATCGTGATTTTAAATTTTCAAATGGTAGCCTGATTTCAAATAGCCCCGCATAACTTAAGATATCCGCCACTTTAATAAAAATGGCGAATAAGTTTAATAATAAAGTTCTTTGAGACACTTATATAATCTATGTACACATCAAAATTCAAACAAATTCGGAATACGCTCTTTACAATTTGAATTTGAAAATTTCAAGTGGTCTCCACTTGAAAACAAAATGGCGGAGCAACTTGGTTAACAAACTCATCTACGATATTTATAAAATAAGTTAAGGCACTGTCCAAATTTGGCTTGAATTGGAGCATTATTTCAGAAGCTATAGTGATTTTAAATTTTCAAGTGGTAGCCTGATTTTAAGTGGCTCCGCTTAACTTAAGATATCCGCCACTTTATTAAAAATGGCGGATAAGGTTCATTAATTAACTTCATTGGGACCCTTATGTGGTCTATATATATTTACATCAAAATTCAAGCAAATCTTGCTTTAAATACGCTTTTTACAATGTGGGTTAGAAATATTCAAGTGTCTGCCACTTAAAAACAAAAAGTCGGAGCAATTTGGTTAACGAATTCGTCCAAGATATTTATAAGATCAGTTCACTGTCCAAATTTGGTTCGATTTGGAGTATTATTTCACGCGTTATCGTGATGACAAAATTTTCATTATAGATAGATAAACAAAGATAAACAAAGTGATTGCAATAGATCAATTTCTAAAGAAATCATCTAAAAATATGAAAAAACTGGATGAGAGTGACACCCGTTGAGCGACTGATTAGAAGCAGTTTAGAACAAGGTCCAGCTAAATAACATGTTTGGTTAATTTTAGTTCATATATTCGTAAGATACAGCATTCGCAAAATTTATGATACACACATACTGACACAGACAAGCAGGAATTTTGTAAAAGTGGTTAAATAACACACAGCTGAAAATAAATATATAAAAAGAAAATAAAACAGTGTTTTTAATTATTGAGAAATTTAATAAATAAATGAATTTGTAAATAAACCTTATAACTTGAAAAAAATTGTAGGAGATGTTTCAAATCAAAATAACAGCACAGTACTTGAAAAAATGAGGGGGAAAAAAAGGCGCAATTATCAAACCACAAAGTTACACTCGCGCTTACTAATACAATTCAAGTGACTTCAACATATGGCTTTCCCTAAAATACTCGTATAATTTGTTTACTTCAGGAGTAGTACTGCCATCTACCGAACAGAAAAAAAAAAATCAATTAAAACAAAGAAAAATGCTGAAACATTTTTGCATAAAAAAATGTTAAATTGTGTCAAAAGTTTCGTTTAAGTGAAAAAACAATTAACTTTAAGGGGTTAAAGCATGCAGTTGCAGAAAAAATAGCCTCACTTAAAAATCTAGATTTTAATTATTTTTATATGTATATTTTGTTTTTAAATGTATTTTAACCTAAGTTTTGTCTCTTATATAAAATAGTTTTGTTTTTAATATATATAATTGAGACGGTTTGATGTTTGTGTACGTTAAATGTTAAATAGTCTCGCTTAGTTCAACAAATAACAAAACAATGTAACCAGTGTCATTTTATTCAAAATTAAGTCTACTTTTATTCGATATATATATGTAAAAGGAAAATGTTAAAAACCTCTGTCCATGCTAAAATTCCCTATAATTTCTAATTATTAAAAAAGATAAATGCGTGTATTGAAAATATATTGAAAAGTAAACGACTTAGTAAAAGAGTTTATAAAATGCGGTTGAATTATTCAGTAGCGTTTTGTAAATATTCCTATATTACTCTTTTTTAAAAAGGCATTTTCTTTTCAATATATAGTCAATAAATTACAAATAAATAAATAAGTAAAATAATTATTAATATTGTAACCAGTTTTGGGCAATGAAACTAAATAAATCTGCATTATTTTACAGATCCAATTTATGTACTTTCATTTAATAATTTGAAATGAATAACATATCAGCATTTTTTCGAATTAAATTTTCTATATAATCTTTACATTAAAACATTGAAACTAACAAACTTTTGAAAACTGTATGCAACATATTACAATAATTGTTTAAATACAGAAATATTGCATGAATTTTAGTTAGGTTCCTAATAAAATTCCTCATTTATCTTCGTTAAGTTTACTCTCATTCATCACTGTTTTCTTCAGATTTGTTTATCAAAATAAATCACAAATCAGACTGGATAACAAATGTTAAGCATTGTTTCCTTTTAGCAATATTTTTCACAGTATTTGCGATTCTAAGTACAAAGCGTTATTTTTTCTTAAAATCTTTTGATAGTCTAATTCTAATAGTAATATTAATGATAGTTTTTTTAAGAGTAAACTTTGATTTTATATGATTTTAGGGATTTAAATTTAATAATAATAATAATAAAACAATACCCAACAAAAAAGTTTATTTTTATCTTTTTTTTTTAACCGAAAGGCATATCATGTATTAAATTTGTGTTTTGAAAATTATAACCAAAGTTGATATTTCGTAAAATAAAAAAAAAAAGTATCTTGATATGAAATTAAATCCTCTGAAAACTCACATGTGAATGAAATATTTTGAAAATCAAAATATTTCAGTTGTGTAACTATAAGCCAGTTATGTAAGAGGATAAACTAAGTATTCATTCTTTCTATAATGATTTTAAAAAGCTTATTATTTTATAGCGAAAAAGTTATTATTATGCTATTCAGTACTATACATAAGTATAATACGGAATAATTTTAAAATAAAATTCATCATCTTGAATGCATCATTCCGCATCATCTTGAAATAAAATGCATGATTTTTTAATCGCAGGCCAAAAAGAGGAGTATTGTGTATTCTCTCTCTCTCACACACACAGAGAGAGAGAGAAAGACTGACGAATTTAAAAAAATAAAACTTTTTTGGACTCCAGAGACCTACAAAGTAAATAAATCATGTGAAAATACGATATCGATATTTTTGACCAAATACAACACTTCCACTATCGAGTAATGGGAATAATAAATAATAAAATATAATTTGTTTCCCAGTTAATAAATGAGACACCTAAAAGTAATTAAAGGAGCAGCAATTAATTACTGAATTAAAAAAAATATTTTTTGCTAATGCAGAAAAAATGCATAGTAAATTATTGAGTAATTTATAATTTAAAACTTGTTTAATTCTTTATAAAGTACAAAATTATGCCGCTAAAGCATTCTCCGCTTGATACTTTCACAACTAAAACCTTTCGAAACTTTCTAAATAATTCATTTATTCTATAAAATAATTCATAACTTAATTGGAAAAAAAGAAAATAAAGAAAATAAACAGTTTTTTAAATCTTTTTCATGACGATTTATTCGCTTAATTTTGTACTCCAGAGAAAAAAAAAAAAATACTTTCTTAAAACAAAATAAATTAAAATTTCACCAGAGTGAGTCAAAATAGACAAATATTTTTTATAATTTGTTTGTATGAAGTTTATTAAATATTTTAATTCATAGCAATGAAAAATAATTTCGAACGGATTTTTTTTTTTTTTTATTAATTTTAATATTTATTGATTATTTTAAGAAGAGGATATATTTCATGTATAGAATTACATAACTTTATTGTAGCGTTAAAAGTTCACATAAGTGTATAAATAGTAACATTTCACCCAGTCAAGTACTTCTCAACAGTTTTTGTAGTTATATTTATATTCGATTATTTGATACCGATCGGTGCAAAGATTAAAAATCAAAACATACTAAATGTTTTCTTCCAAATCGCGTAAAATGTTTTTTTTTTTTTTTTTTGTTTTGTTTTGTTCGGTAAACTGTTATTGTTATCTGATAGATTAACACAACTTCAATGCAGTGTTAAAAATTTATGTTGGCAACAACTATACGTATTAATATACAACTAATAATAACTAATATATAACTAATAATAACTAATGTGCAACTAATAATAACTAATGTGCAACTAATAATAACTAATATATAACTAATAATAACTAATGTGTAGCTAATAACAACTAATATATAACTAAAAATAACTAATAAGTTCGTGAGATAAACTAAATCTACTTTTATTTTAAACTTTCCTTTGCAACAATATAAAAGTAATAAATAACAATTCATAAAGCACTATTTCTGAAAATAAATTTAGCGATAGCACCCGCCCCCTTGTGCATGTCTAACTACTTATTACTGTTAAACAGATTTGTTTATTTATTTACAGACCCTTTCCACTTTCCTAATTATACGGTCTTACATGGCAAATTTGTAAAACATTCTTTAAAATTACTATTTATGTCTAATTTGTTAATATTCCAAAGAAAAAAGTTAAAATAATCATTCAAATACTCATATCATAGCTTTTCTAGAAATTTCCACATTCGAAATTATTACGATTATTTAAAGATTTTCCCTTCTTTTTACAACTACGGAAATAAAGGTGACGTATTTGTTTCAAATCCTTCTTAAGTGATCAATATTTTTGGATAAAATATTCTTAGAGTTGCCAAACATTGAAACATGACTTATCATTCTGTAATCATTCGCTCTCCAAATCTGAAACTTAATGCATAATTTTACCATTTTTAAGCGTAAATTATAAAAGGCTTAGTTGCTAGTTTTGATAACCGTGTAAAAAAACTTTTTTGCCGAACCAGCACATTATTCTTAGAATTTGAAAGATATAAGCGTTTTCAGCGTTTTTTAAAAACACAGAAGTAAAACGATTTCGTTTGCTTAAAAAAAAAGTTTAAAATAAGGGTATTTGCTTTATTATATTTAAAATCTATAGAATTTTTAGACTATTTAAAAACAATCAATGCACTCACTAGATATATTTAAAGCACATTGTTTTAAAGAAATAACTTAAGTAAAGATGTTCAAATACTGTCATAAAAAAAAAAAACCTTCCTTTATTGGTTTTTTTTTTTTTTTTTTTTAGGACTAAGAGGACTATTAGTTTCAATCTGGGTAAAAACGTCGTCGCCAGTTTTTGAAGACCAGTTTTGTGTAACACCAAAACAAATTAGAAATATCAGTCCTATCGTTACAAATTTAGTACCAAATGAAAAGGTCGATTTTTCTGAATCCAGGGGTGCAAACAGTTTTTCAACACGACAATTAGATTTTTTAAAATTAATTAAAGCATGAAATTTAGGCGACAGCACTTCATTTTAATTCATTTCAGTCATTTTAAAAAGTACGTGGCCCAGTTTTACGGTCAAAAAATGAGATAAAAAATAATAAAAATAAATTTTTTGAAGATTGAAATTAATAGTCCTTCGTTCTAAACTAAATTCTGTTTTTAACAGAATTTTTACTTTTCTTTCCTAAAATTTATTCTAGCTAATTCTTCTAATTTTTTTTCAATATCTTTGAAAAATAGGCAGAATCAATAATTTTAATATACTTATATATCTCACGTTATTAGTATTTTTTCGCCTTAGAAGCGTAGTTTTAAATATTAATCTTATCTAAACTGACGAATCAATGACAAAACTTGTGTAAGTTCTATTTAAACATGGACATACCTTATTTTAAACTGGCCTTTTCCATACATTTCCAGTTCACGATGAATAATTGCAAATTGTGCATTGTTAAAAATTTCAACAGAAAAACTTCTGGTAATTATTTACCGTAAGTTTAATGTAAAGTTACAGAGAAAAATAAACGAGTATATTAAAAAATGTTTTTTATATATTCTTTTTAATGATTAATATTATTTTAATTATTGGCAAAAATATATTTGTGACTTAGGATTAATGCTTAGAAACATTCGTGTAAAATAGTAACATTCATTTTTAATTTTTATAGACATTTTAAATAATAAAAATTGATAAATATGCAGAGTAGAGATTAAGGATTTCGATTATTTAATTTTAACTGAGAATTATTTAAATTTATGGAGATTCTGTATTAGCATTTCAGTAAATTTACAGATTATTTTTTACAATGTACCACACATATAATTTTTTCACTGTAGATTTTTCATTTAGTTTATTTTTTACATTAAAAGCAGGGATGTTAAGTAATCTATTTTATGTATTCTTTTTAATGATGAATATTATTTTAATTATTGGAGAGAATGTATTTGCAACTTACAAGGAAACATTCAAAAGGTGTCATATTCAAAAAGTATTGAAAAAAATATATGTGATTCTTAAAACACCAGAAAATGAAAAAATTATCGGCTGAAATTAATTACAGCGACCACAAAAAATTATCAAAATTATAGCATATTTGGCGATTTAGCGCTGTTAGGCGATACGTTTGCTAGCACCGAGATTGCCGTGTACGAACAGAACCGTGTTTTGCTTTTCCGCCAAGTACTCAAAATCAATCGCCTAGCAGTGAAAATCGCCAAATATGCTTAATTTTGATAATTTTTTGTGGTCGCTGTAATTAGTTTCAGCCGATAATTTTTTTATTTTCTGGTGTTTTATGAAGAATAGAATCACATATACTTTTTTCAATACTTTTTGAAGATGACACCTTTTGAATGTTTCCTTGTTAGCTTTAATTCTTAGGAACATTCATCTAAAGTAGGAACATTCATTTTTAATTTTTATAGACATTTTAAATAATAAAAATAGATAAAAATGCAGAGTAAAGATTAAGGATCTCAATTATTTAATTTTAACTAAGAATTAATTTTAATTTACGAAGACTCTGAATTAGCATTTCAGTCAATTTACCGATTATTTTTCAAATGTACCACACATATAATTTTTTCACTGTAGATTTTTCATGTGGTTTATTTTTTACATTAAAAACAGAGATGTTAAAAAATCTATTTTATATATTCTTTTTAATGATTAATATTATTTTAATTATCAGCGAGATGATTACATATTCATGTATTTTATTTTTTACATTAAATACTAGCCGTAAGAAAACATTTTGTAATCTATCTTCAAAAATTTTGTTTAACTTATCGTTGATTTGTACGAACATAAACTATTTTAAAAAGCATAGTCGGCACAGAATTTGTCCTTTTCCATTGTCGATGATACACTCACTGGAATGTTTGACTGAGGCATATTAAGCTGTCAGTTCATAGAAATAAAGTTCGTTTGACAAATTCTGTTTACTGTCTACTAAGGCTCCTATATATACTAAGACTCCTGTATAAGGCTCCTATATAAGGCTCCTATTATTTATTTAAGGGGCTCTACTGTCTACACACCAAAACGTATACTGCTAAACTTTCTCGCAGTAATTTATCTTAATTTTTGACAGATCTTTTAACCTTCCAGCGTTGTAGAATAAGTTTTCGTGTATTAAAAATAAAATTATGTCTTGTTTTTTTTTTTTTTTTTTTTTTTTTTTTTCTAATAATCATTCTGTTTTTTCATATGAGAAATTTCATATATTTCCAGCTATTCCAGCCATTCATGCTTGTGATGTTCTCATTACGGATCCTTCTGGAGAACTTGTAACTCATAGAACTCCCGAAGATGCTCTAGGGGATCCTGTATGTCGCTACACGATTGGTAGGAGACACTCAGGATACTGTTATGTGGAATTGGATTTTGTTGATTTCAACGTTGAATATTCACCTGGATGCATAAGTAGTTATGTTCAGTTGGACGGCCACAGGTTTTGTGGAACATCGTTGAGAGGACAAAGAAGTAAATCAATTATTCTTCATCCTTATTATATTATTAAGTATTTAAACAAAGCGTAAAATAAAATATTAGTAAAAATATCTTAAAAATTTGGGTATTGCACTAAAAACATTACAAATTTGTTAATCAGCATTAGTAACTGTATAAATTATTTAGTATGATTAATAACAGGTTATAAAAAGGCAATTGTATAAAATAGCATGACTCAGTATTTCATTTTAAGAAATACAGTTCTAACAATACTTAATGTATACGAGTAAACTCTTAGAAATTGTCATTATGTGGTACTCCTCTTCAGAAAATCGAGAGATCTTATTTGCAACTGCAACAGACTGTGAAAAAGTAATTATGAAATAACAATTAAGTCGACGAATTAAAATCGAAAAAAAAAAAAAAAAGTTCATAGATTGTTAAAGGAAGATACGGCACTTAAAAAAATATGAAAAATGCAAGGTCACAGCAACATTGAAACATCAAAATTTGATGCGAAAAATCAGCGTACTACAGTTTATGTAGAATTACACATACCGTCATCACTTGAAAATAACCAGAAGTGAATTAGTTCTCTTAAATGAGCAAAGAAAGCGAATTGATGGTACGGATCTTATATACATAGGAGCTGCCCTTATTTCTAATTTTTTTCATGGTTTATTGTTAGTATTCGCCAATTTTTTGCACCACTTTTTTATAAAGAAACTTTCGCTACTGTATGATTACGATTACATAAGAGAAAATTATCATGAAAAATAGTGTGAAAAATACACTGTAAAAAAAAATAAAAAATAAAAATAAATAAATAAATAATAATAATAATAATAATAATAATAATAATAATAAAGGTGGAACAGTTGGAACAATACATGTATAGTAATTATCATAGGTGGTATTTGTACTGTAATTTTCATGGGGTTTACTTGTACCGTAAATTTTTCAGAGAAAACAAAAAGGAAATCTTATTTACTTATTAAAAACAAATAAAAGCATTTTTATACATCTCTTCCGTTACAAAATATTTAAATTAATAAATAAAATATAAAAGGTCAAGTATCAGTCTAACTAGTTTTAACCACTGGTTTCTTCAATCATTTAGTCTGAAATTAATGATTGGTCAAAAGTGAATTGTATTTTCATGATTACCAATTGATAAATAATTACTTATATTATCAAGAACAATTAATCTTTAATTGCAAAATTTGCAGAAAATGACTGAATAATCGCCAATTGTAAAGTTCGTGATTAATGATTGATTAATAGTCATATGTCCAGCTGATTGCATTTTGCCCAACACTGCCGTAAACTAGCATTATATATAGCTTATATTTATCCGAATAGTTTATTTTACAGTATAAATGCCGTTTATGAATGACGTGTTAAATATGCCGTATTTTTACGTTTAATATACCATAAAAATAATAATATGCTTATACTGTAAAGGATCAAAATGTCGCAAATACCGTAAAATTTACTATATTTGCATTGATATTTTACTTTTTTTATTTTCAGAATGCATATACTAACAATGCCCCAGAATAAATTTGAAATGGCAAGTATGCAAACCCACCGAGCCATTTTGTTTTAATGACTGTATTGCAGTACCCTAAAGCTGCATATAAATTTTGGTGCTTTAAACGTTGCTGTCACGTTACTTTTCTTAAAGTACTCATAGATGTTATTAAAAAATAATGTTATAAAATAATCAAAGATATTATTTATTATAATTTTAAATAAATGTTTTATAAATATATTCTAACTGGAAGAAACAGAGTTTAAAAAAATCTGTAAATAATTATACGTGTTCGTTACAAAGAATTATAAAACTATTTTTCTCAAACTCAAAATTATTGTAAGTGTCTTCAAATTTTGTATTTTTATTTTTTTTTTTAATTTTTTTTTTTAATGTGATAGAAAAATGCTGACAACCTTATAAGATTTTGTGTTTTCTGCTTGTTTATAATGTATTATTAATGTGTTATATTATAATTAAAATTGTTTTTGTTTTATTTTATTTTATTTTATTTATTTATTTATTTATTTTTTTTCAGAAAACGTTACATTCGATTCTTTGGGTAATGTTCACATAGTGTACAAAACTGACTCTGTTCGGATGGACAGAGGATTTCACCTGTTGTTTCGTCAATTAATTTGTCCCGCAGGAGACCCGGTCAGGTCGCCAGGTGGATCAGGTAAGAAAACCTATCAATCTCATTCTTTGTCAATCCAAAGTTTTTAGCTAATTCAAAAAATACAAATAATAATTAAAATTCAATTTACTATGCAAGTTTTCTCGATCATATCATTTGCAAATAAACATAAAAGTAAAATTTTCAATTTAAAAACTTGCATATAAATTCTGTACTGATAAGTATAAAGGATTTAAGTCCAAAAATGTTGATTTTGAGTTAAGTACATAGTTAGACTCAGAAATTTTTTTTCTATCGATTGGTATAAAGGATTTAAATCCACGTCATTTAGTCTTTGAGAAAATCCATTGGTAAAAAAAGATTCAAATCAGAAATTTAGCATTAATCTTTTGTATAAATTTTTAATTCGATTTTTTCCCTTTATTAAATGAAGGTGGACAGTCACTGAATGGTACAAAGCGTATAAATCAACATAATCCCTTTTTCCTAATCGATTCTTCTCATTAGTTTTTAGTTAGTTTAACTTTATTTTTCGTCTCCTGAAAAATCAAGAATATGGACTTAAATCCTTTATACTTATCAGTACAGAATTATAAACTGATATATTTAAATTAATTTTACGCATAGCATTCGACTAGGAAACTTTCTACCCCTTAACATTTTTTAAGTATCTAAATGCATGACTCTTTTTAACTCAAAGGCAGTACATTTTATACAGTAAACTTCTAAACAATTATAATGAACACAAATAATGAATAAAATTTTAAATTATTTATAAGAATCATTTCTTCTATAAATCAAATTTATGGTTTTTACAAGAAAAATTATTTAATTGCACAAATTGTTTTGGTTATTATAGATTTAGTGGGAGACAGAGTTCCAAACAGCTGCAACAAAATTTATTACGAAAAAGAATTCTACTTGGAGAGTCCCGGTTTCCCGAATTACTATGCAAACGACCTGGACTGTCAGTTGGTTATTCGGAGATATAGGCCCTCCATATGTAAAATGGACATTCGATTCCTGGATTTTGACGTTGAAGAAAGCCCAGGCTGCGTGTTTGATTTTTTGCAACTGGATTCACAAAGATTATGTGGAAGAATTCCCGAAGATAATGTCCGTGAGTAATGCATCTTTAAATATTGTTTAATTTAGTGTACGCATTAAGATTTATTTTATTACATTTAGATTTTTTTTTAAAATAAAGCAGGAAGGTTATTTGAAATACTTTTAGGTATTTTATTGAAACGTTTATCTTTCAAATGCATCTAGCGAAAATTTATTTATTAAAAAATGTAAAATTTATTTGTAACATTTTATTCATATTCTTATTTCTCAATATTTACATTACATGTTATAAACATATATTACGAAAAATTATTTTATTTTTACGTAAATCCAAGGCGGGGTTTTAAAATTGATTAATCAATTAAAATTTTTAAACGACACTTGTTCTGAGCTTTATTCAAATTCATATTATTTCCACAGGTTACTATTTTATTTATTTATTTATTTAATTTTCTGATAAAATGAAATTAAACGTATGGTAATGAATGATGAACAAATATTTAAAATCATCTGCTATAATTATAACAAGAAAGAGTTCATTAAACAAGATATTATATCATTATTTTTTAAATGCCTGTAAAAGTATCAGTAAAGTAGAGAATAAAGGAGTCTAAAGAGAAATAATAAAAATTTGTCATTACGAAAAGTAAGCTCGAATCGCGATGTGATTATAAATAACAAGCTCTTATACTTCAAAACTTAATTGTTTAATATTTCGTGCCAGTGACTGACGATTTATTCTACTTGTAGGTATGAATGATATTGGGGTAGATATGAAATAGTAAATTACTTGAATAAATTATAATAATTACTTTTAAAAACCCACAATTTTCACTGCATTTCTGAAATATATGCTAAACAGAGTTTAATGTTAATTCTCTTTACCTCAGGAACGTCGGATTTCTTATCATTCGAAAAAGTTCTTCGTTTCAAGAGTGATTCTGTAAATCCCAGACCTGGATTCTTCCTTTATGTTCGACAATTAGACTGTGGAACAGTTGTTCAGCCTTCCGTTCCAGGTGCCCCGTCATCATGCGACGTTCATGTGTGGGACAGAGAAGCACGTATCACCAGTCCAAATTATCCAAGGGACTATGGCAATGATCTGAAATGTAAATATACCATACATAGATTGGGTGACCACATCTGTCAATTAAAGGTGACGTTTCTGGATTTTAAACTTCAGAATGGGAATCCTGGTTGTTATAACGATTATTTGGAAATGGATGGTGGATGGAGGGCATGCGGTGATAAATTCCAAGGAATTACAAGTAAGTAGAGACACATTAGTTTGTTCTTTTGTTAATTTCAGCAGATTTTTATTTTGTTTATTACTATTTTTTTTTTTAATGTAAAATCTAAGAAAAATGTAATTGTTTTAAATAGGCTAATTAATAATGTAAAATTAAAAACTATACACATTATTATTATATAGAAATACCTATGTATAAGTCATTGGTAATTCAAAAAAAAAAAAAAAATTGTATTTTTTTTTTTTTTTTTTTTTTTTTTTTTTTTGTACAACCGGGCAATTTAATATCTTCTTAACATAATCGTATATGATTATCATTTATTTTTCTAAACGTATGATATATATAACTTCCAAAATGCCACTAAAATAATTCCAACCAATATTTTTCTAAACAGACGAACACTTAAGAAATACAAAACATAGCTCATTTTTACATTTCAGGAGCTAATAAATAAAAAAATTTTCATAAAATGTTTATTATAGTTATTCTATAAACATTCAACGAGCGTTGGAAACTTGTAGTTTTATTTAATGATTACCACTAATTTAAAAGAAAATAATAATAATATTTGATATATATGCTTGCCTATTAGACAAACACACAAACTAGCCTTTTTCCTCTCTCCCTCCCTACAAATACTCTACTTATATTAAGCCACTCAAAGTTAAGGAAAATCATTCACGATCTACGACCATTCGAAACAAGAATAGTACAATTAACTTAAGATACTGAGACTGTCCCTAGTTCGCACTCCCATCAACCATTTAAAGTGACATGAGAACATGAGGATGTAATTACTAATTCTCAACTGCAAAAATTCATCACGGAATTTTTCAATGATAGAACTATTAATTTTTAATTACTTTTGTGCTTTAATTAATGTAAAAGCTCTTTTTTTTATATTTTTTTTAAAACAGGAACACTCGACTTCCGAACTCCAGAAAAACAACTGTTTTTCAGTAGTGATGCATGGTATACCTCTAAAGGTTTCTTGCTATCTTTGAGACAAGTGCCATGTTCAGAAATTGTTGCAGGAGAAACGGCCGGACGCATAAACGATGTTTCAGCTTGTGACAGGGAATTTGAAGCAATAAATTTTGATCTTCGAAGTGAACTGTATCCTTTGAACTATCCTCCGTCCTTAAATTGTAGGTAAGTCCCAGTTTTATTTTCTCGTACCCATATAACTGTGGAGAAAGTATTGTTTTTAGATCAAATTTTCGAAATTAAGTTTTTGCTAAATTTATAGGTTTTAATATTACGAGTTTTGAGATCCGAAAATCAGGTGTTTAGCGATTGGTGTGTGCGTTGTCTATGAGTGTGTCTGTAATCAGCATAATTCAACAACAAATGTTAACAGAAATTCCAAACTCGGTACACCAAATCCATATTCTATAAGAATGCTATTATATATTTTTATTAAACTCCGATGAATAACTCATATACAGGGGCATCCAAGAAAGTTCAAATACATCACGTCTAAAGACGAAATTTCTGTTAGATGGAGATTAACTCCTTTAGACTGCAATAAACAAAATGAAAAGAACATATTTTTTGTAGCATGATCCGCATACAATATCGTATGAAAATCGTATTTTGATGTTTCACATCTTTATATAAGAGGCAATTCAGTCGTATACTCAATTTTACCGGAATTTTGCGGTATTTCGTTAGACAAAGAATATGCATCATCAGGAATGCTTTCAATTTTTCCATAAATTACAGACTCATATATTTTTGTTTATGTTTCAACAATGTGTTTTTTCAATTTAATTTCTTTTTCTGTAACATTTGTGAGTGCCATATTTTTTCCATGCATCGTTTATGCAGCATCGAAACAACATTGTACGTGTTAATTTTCAAAAACATTGTATTTAAAAATAAATAAATAATTTAACTTTTCAAACTGTAAATTTCGTTTTAAATGTTAACTAAAAGTAAAAATAAATAGTTTCAACTTGCAAAATACAGAAGATTTTCGAATTACCAATTAAAAAACTAAAGATAGGTTATGGTATAACCTAAACGTCTATTTGACTGCTATTTAAATATTTCCAATTCGCAAGATTAAAAAAAAAAAAAAAAAAAAAAAAAAATATTTTTAAAAGCTAAAATGAAATGTTTTTAACAAAATGCCTCATGCGTATACTATACAAGCGTGTATAAGAAACAGGCAACTCTTTCATCGATTAATTTCGAACTATATTTACTATATTTCTAAGATTCTAAGACGGAAGGTGGCCGCTCACCACTATGCACGCGGTTTTGAGCGATTTTAACCTTTAGAGAGGGGCTCCGATGGCACTGTGGTGATTCAAAAGAGCCCGTGTCTAAAGGTTAAACCTCCTCCATTGTTTATTACATAAACAGAAAAAAAAAAAAAAAAAATAGAAAAAAGAAAAAAAATTACAGGGGTCGCCAAAGCGGAGCTTTCACATGACAGAGGGCGACAAGGTAACAAGAATATAAAAAAGAAGAACGGAGCCTTGCTCCCTGGCATGGAAAAGCTTGTGATGAGAAATTATATGGACCTCCAAGAGAAAAGTTGGTAACTGCCTTGGATGATTGAAAAATTAGTTGTTCAAATTGGAAAGATGCATTAAGAAGTTATAGATTCTGGTTAGTTTCTGACGTAGGGGAAGCCGGGTAACGATATTAAAAAGCCAGTCGTTAGGTTTATTAGGTGGGTTAAGGATACGCCAATCATGAGTTAGTGGGCATGATAAAAAGTAATGATTTGCATTACCCTCTGCACCGCACTCACATTGTGGAGTGCGCGAGCAATGAAACTTGTAAAGATGTGATTTGAACGGGCCATGACCCGTTAAGAAGGCTGTTATGGATAGGGAAAGGTCAAAGTTATAATTTGACACTTTTGGGAGGAGGTTAAAAGTAAATCTACCTTTAGGAGATGTATCCCAGTATAGCTGCCATTCTTTCTTTAGTCGTGCTTTAAGATGTCTTTTGATGTAAGAGAGGGGGAGGGCCAGAACGAAATCCACTGCTTCCTTTTTAGTGGCAGTTTTTGCTAAGAGATCTGCCATTTCATTGCCCGCGACGCCCCTGTGAGCACTATATAGCTATTCAGAAAGATTTGTTATGCAAGAAATCCTTAAACGTGCTAAAGTTACTTGCATTTGATGGGAAAGGATGTTGCTCGCCAAATCGCGTGCCTTTTTCGTGTTTTTGCGCCAAATATTCGAAAGTATTTTATTTTTTTACAGAATTTTAAGTGGGACTCCGCCGATAAATTTGACTGATTTTGTATTACCTATGTGAGTAGTATCTCTGTAATTTTTTTTTTTTTTCACATTATTCTGAGTATGCGCTTTAAGGAGACATTCCTTGTTAGACATATAAAAAATTATAAGTTCAAATGAAATCATATATAAATAAATTCGTTATTTTCATCAATTCAAACAAAGCTTCAACTTTATCAAATCTTTATTAATTTTTAAATATGAGCATTTAATTATTCTTGAAATACAACCCATTCAATTTAATAATGTAAAACTTAAAAAAAAAAAAAAAAAATGTAGAAGATTTATTGTCACTTTTAGAATTCCACACCACTTATATCATGATAATTAAAACATAATGATAGACTTTTTAATATTTTTTTATTCTTTCAGTTCAAAGATTATTTAGAAAAAACATTAAAATATTATTTTTTCGGTAATACTGTTTGTAATTTTTTCAAAATATTACATCCTATAACTTTTACTTTCTCTTACCCATAAGGTAGAGAAAGTATTGTTTTTGGATAAAATTTTCGAACGCGAGTTTTTGTTATATTTACATATTCTGAGGTCCTCTGAATACGAAAATCATGTTTTTAGCAAATGGTCTGTGTGTATGTCTGTCTGTTATCAACATATCTCAAAAACAAATTATAGCAGAAAGTTCAAACTTGGTATTCTAAATATGTATCATATAAGGATGCTACACTAAACTTTTCGTTAAGATCAAGCCAATGGTTCATGTACAGGGACACTCAAAAGTATTCAAATACATTACGTCTATAGGGGGAAGTTGCAGGTAAGTAGAGTTTAACATCTGTAGACTGCACTAAACCAAATGAAACGAATACATATTTTTTGTAATAGAAGTAGTTAACAGGGAAAAAATGTGTTTGTAGGAGCCTCGCCTCCCCCCTGGGGGGAAGTCCCCCCTTGAAGGGAGTAAATTTTCATGATGGGTATCTTTCAAAAGAGCTCGCCAATACCTTTAAAACGAATGGTTGAACCACCATCGGTCTGCGATAATTTAAAACAAAGTTATCGATTTTTTTTTTTTTTTTTTTTACTTTTAACAACAACAACAAAAAAAAAAAACTTAGATTTATTTTATTTTATTTTATTTTATTTTTTATATTGAGAATGAAATGGACTTTTTTTTGCATATTTAGTGATATACTACTTCTCTAATATGGAAATCGTCTGCACTGCATTACCATAAAAGATAATTTTTTTTTGAATAATAATTTTAATAAATTATTTTTTAAAAACAGAATTATTTTTTAATAGCAGAATTAAATTCTATATAAATGTAGGTGCATTAATGAAACGGGAGGTTGAGGGGGGCGGTAGCCCCCCTCACACAGAACTAATTATCATACAAAACTCTTCCGAAGCCTAATTTGAATTGTTTAACACAGGTTTACATAACAGTACTCGTTATCTTACCTCTTAATCTGCAACCTGTATTTATAGTATTAAATTTCAGGATAAGAGAAAGTCGTGTGAGTGACACATCAGATTATTTCTTTTTGCGAAAATCTAAAAATATTTGCTTGTGTTACAAAGTCTATATTAGAAACCAACAAAATCTAATTTCTTGTTGAGTAATTTTATTTTATTAAATCCTAAAGAATAAAATATTGAGCAAATTATTCTTTAATATCAATTAGGTTATGTGCATTGAACTCCAAGAATATCGATGATAAAAATATCGACTTTGTCATGGAAATATGAACGATAAAGTAATATATAAAGTGAAACACAAAAGTTAAATATTCCTCATTTATCAATAATAAGACACTGTTTTTTTTTTTTTTTTTTTTTTTTTGACAATAAAAAATTTTTACTTGCCAGCAATTCTCTTTTAAAACTACTTTGACAGAGTAGGAAGGTGGGGGAGAGAGCTCCTAAATGCTACAGTGGCGTTAAATTGATCTATTACTACAGAAAAATTTCTTTAAGAGAACTTTTTCTGAAGTTTTCTCTTGCAGAGCATTGACTTCTTTTAAAACTTTTTGCTAATAATTCGAAGAACTAAACCAGTGTAGCAGAATTAAAGTTGTAAATAATTCTCTCTTTTTTTCTTTTTTATTAAAAAGGAAAACTTTTTCAATAGTTCTATGTTTAAAAAAAAAACTTTCAGTTTTAAAAAATTAAAAAACATTAAACAGTTTTCGATACGCTTTTAAGTTTCTACTCAGCATTGTGTTTTCAAGGGATGAAAGAGTTTCGCTTTTCCTGCCACCAATATTTCTTTACAGAGATTTTTATCATATATTTTTAGTTAATTTCGTGGTTTCGCATGTTAGAATTTTTTGTAAGAAAATACCGGTGGTTAAAAAAAAAAAAAAAAAAAAGCGGAACTCTTTAGTCCCTGGTTTTCCTCGAGTTATCTCGGGATGGCTGGTTAAATGCTTAAAAAGGTAAATAAAAATTATACAGACACGACATTATTTCATTATTTAAAACATGAAAATCTGACATTGACAGATTTTAATTTAGTGCCAGAGGCATACTGCTAAACTTGTTAATATCGACAAATTCTTCTTTAGTTAATTCGTGACGATCTAAATTCCATGATAAAGTTTTCATTAAATCAAACCAATGTGTTTCAGCTGCAGATATTGTAACAAATAACGTTAGAAGTCCAAACTGTCTTATAGCCGCAAAACAACGTTTTTTCTCTTTTTCCCAATGAGGGGGAGGTGTGCCTTGGGGGGACTCATGTCAAAGGTGTGCCTTGGGGGGGAGACTCATGTCAAAGTTGTACCTTGGGGGGGGACTCATGTCAAAGTTGGGCCTTGGGGGGGACTCATGTCAAAGTTGGGCCTGGGGGGAGACTCATGTCAAAGTTGGGCCTTGGGGGGACTCATGTCAAAGTTGTACCTTGGGGGGGACTCATGTCAAAGTTGTGCCTTGGGGGGACTTCATTCAATAAATCCCCATTCAATAAACTGGCTGAAATAGGCCCTTAGCACTATTAAGAGTGTATTATAAAAATTCGACAACGCTGTGCCGACTGAAATAGGGGTACCTTGGGGGGGGGACTCATGTCAAAGTTGGGACTGGGGGGGACTCATGTCAAAGTTGTGCCTTGGGGGGGGACTTCATTCAATAAATCCCCATTCAATAAACCGACTGAAATAGGCCCTTAGCACTTTTAAGAGTGTATTATAAAAATTCGACAACGCTGTACCGACTGAAATAGGAGTACCTTGGGGGGGACTTCATTAAATAAATCCCCATTCAATAAACCGAATGAAATAGGCCCTTAGCACTATTAAGAGTGTATTATAAAAATTCGACAACGCTGTGCCGACTGAAATAGGGGTACCTTGTGGGGGACTCATGTCAAAGTTGGGCCTTGGGGGGACTTCATTTAATAAATCCCCATTCAATAAACCGACTGAAATAGGCCTCTAGCACTAATTAAGAGTGTATTATAAAAATTCGACAACGCTGTACCGACTGAAATAGGGGTACCTTGGGGGGGGACTCATGTCAAAGTTGGGCCTTGGGGGGGGACTTCATTCAATAAATCCCCATTCAATAAACCGACTGAAATAGGCCTCTAGCACTAATTAAGAGTGTATTATAAAATTTCGACAACGCTCTACCGACTGAAATAGGGGTACCTTGGGGGGGACTCATGTCAAAGTTGTGCCTTGGGGGGACTTCATTCAATAAATCCCCATTCAATAAACCGACTGAAATAGGCCTCTAGCACTAATTAAGAGTGTATTATAAAAATTCGACAACGCTGTACCGACTGAAATATGGGTACCTTGGGAGAGACTCATGTCAAAGTTGTGCCTGGGGGGGGGGACTCATGTCAAAGTTGGGCCTTGGGGGGACTTCATTCAATAAATCCCCATTCAATAAACCGACTGAAATGGGCCTCTAGCACTAATTAAGAGTGACGTATAAAAATTCGACAACTGTACCGACTGAAATAGGCCTCTAGCACTAATAAATAATTATATATAAAACAAATAACTTAAGCTAAATACTTTTAAATACAATGGGGTGTTAATCTAAAGAATAATTCCTGTTATTATTTTTTTTCTTTGTGTATGTCAGCTTGATTATTTGTTTGTAATAGTAGAAATGTTTCTCTGTACGACAGTTTTATTTCAAAATTATGCTGTGAAATAAAGTTTAAATTAAAACAAATAATTAAAAAGTATTTTTCGAGTTTTTTCGCACTTTCTTTATACCAGAGAGGTTTATTATAATAAATATTTTATATATATAATAAAAATACATATTAACTGTTAGTGTATCAAGTGAATTTTGGAACATGTTAGATTTTTTATGTTTCTAAAAGAAAAAAAGAAAAGAAAACAAGCTTTTATTAAATAGGAATAAATTTATAAACTATCAACGGGTCAATTTTATGGACTGCTGATTTTAGATTGAGTTTCTAAGGTTAGAATAAAAACCTTCTCTTACCTTCTCTTGAAATATCAACTCGTGTTGTAGTGGTATTTAAAATAATTTTGTGAAATGATTCCATAATTTATATACTCACTTCAAATAAATCTTATACTATTAAGTGAGCAATATGTGTATATATATTTCACTGTTCTCGAAAACGGTAGCTCGGACAGTCACGAGATTTAACACAAAGGTGCCCCCCGAAGGATCATTGTGCACATCGAAGTCAGAATTTCGAATTTCTGTTTAGTTTTCTTTTAATTAATAAAAATATGAAAATAATAAGCTAATAATAGCAAAAAATTAGCCATTTAAATTTAATCCGTAATTTAATTGTTGGCAAAAAAAAAAAAAAAAAAAAAAAAAAAATACGAGTTTATTGTTTTTTCCAACAGGAAAATAAATACATTTATCTAAACATGAACAATACTACACACTACTGATCGCAGAGCTTCCAAATTTGGCATATAGGTACCTGGGATCCTGCAGGTGTGCACCTCATCGAGATTTTTTCGAATTTCGAATCTGAATTTTTTAAATTAATGTTTTTTCGATTTTAAACATTGGCTTTTATGTTTCATTTTTCATGAATTTATTCTTCGATTGTAATCGTCTGCGTATCTTAGCAACGGCTATATTATGCAATTTATTTTTTATTTAATACATTTATTTGAGGGAGAATCTTGTTTCTCTTTTTAATTTATTATATTTATTGAAAATAAAATGGTAATGCAGTAGAAAAAATTAAATATATTAAATTTAAAATTTAAAAACGTATTTATAACAGTTATGTTTATGTATAATTTTTGTAGTATAACGACAATTATTTTTCATTTGTTAATTTAATTTCTTCAAAAGTTTTTTTTTTTTTTTTTTTTTTTTTCTAATTTATAGTATTTGTCAGGAAATAATGGTAGTATATAGTAGAAAGGATTAAACTGATTGGAATTTATTTGTTTTTTATGTATTTAATTGCTTCTAAAAGAAAATCTACTTTTTATTTTATTTCATTACATTGGTCGGAATCAAATTGTAATACAGTGTAAATAGCATGAGCAATAAAATACTTGGTTCAAAAACTAAAATATTTAATAGACGCTGAGATACAGTTTTCTTTAAAATCGTAGTTCTTAAATAATGGCAGACCCACCTATCGTCAATAAATACCCATATTGAAATACACAGGAAAGATATTTCTGCAGGCAGTGGGAACCTGCTCCCGATACAGTGCGGGCAGAGAAAGAGCTGCCATAGTCAGCGAGTACCCGATGCGAGGTCTAGAGCGATTCCAATGTAATTATTTTAGTTTTTATTTATAATGTGATGTGAAAAATAAATAATGATCCAATTCTTTTGGAGATTCATTTAAATATAGTGGCCAGCGAAGCGGGCGTAGCCTGCTAGTAAATAAATAAATAAATAAATAAAGTAATCTATATAAATAAAGAGAAGTGTCTGTGTGTCTGTGTGTGTATCTGCGCTCTGGTGCTCACACTACTAATCGCAGAGCCTCCAAATTTGGCATGTAGGTACCTGGGACCCTGCAAGTGTGCACCTCATCGAGATTTTTTCGAATTTCGAATTTGAGTTTTTTAAATTAATGTTTTTTCGAATTTAAATATTGGCTTCAATGTTTCATTTTTCAGAAATTTGTTTCGTTTCAAAAGTCTGCGTATCTTAGCAACGGCTATTAAACTATTTATTTATTTGAATTCATTTGAGGAAGAAATCTTTTTTATTATATTTATTGAAATCAAATAGTTATACACATACAGTAGAAAAAATGAAACATATTAAATTTTTAGATTTTGGCATATAGGTACCTGGATCCCTGCAAGTGTGCACCTAATCGAGATTTTTTTCGAATTTCGAATTTGAATTTATTAAATTAATGTTTTTCCGATTTTAAATATTGGCTTCTTTGTTTCATTTTTCATAAATTTAATATTTTGCTTCAATCGTCTGCGTATCTTAGCAACGGCTATTACGCAACTTATTTTTATTTAATACATTCATTTAAAGGCGATTTTTTTATTTATTTATTGGAAACAAAATTGTAATGCAGTAGAAAAAATTAAGTAAAATTAATAGTTTTAATTTTAAAAACGTTTTTATAACAGTTACGTTTAAGTTTTTATAGTAGACCAACTTCTAATTTTTCATTTTTTAATTAATTCTTTTAAAAGAAAACACTTTTTTTTTTTTTTTTTTTTTTTTTTTTTTTTTTTTTAATTATTATTTACAGTATTCATCGGGAAAAATGGAAGTACAAACATAGCAAAAAGGAGTAAATTGATTAAAATTGATTTGTTTATATATATATATATTTTAATCTACTTTTTATTTTTATTTATTTTATTACATTGGTCGAAATCAAATCGTAATATAGTGTAAATAGCATGGGCTATAAAATACATGGTTCAAAACTAAAATATTTAATAGATGCTGAGATACAGTCATCTTTAAAATCGTAGTTCTTAAATAGTAGCAGATCTTTCCTGTCGTCGATAAATATCCAGATTAAAGTGCCTGGGAAAGATCTTTCTTTCTGCAGGCATGAGAAACCTAGACCTGATGCAGTGCGGGAGGGAAAAGAGCTGCCGTAGACAGCGAGTACCCGAAGCGAGGTTTGAAGCAATTTTAGTTACGTTTTTTTTAGTTTTTGTGTATAATGTGGTGTAAAAAAATAAATATTGATAATTCTTTCTAAAATTCATTTAAATATAGTGACCAGCGAAGCGGGCGTAGCCTGCTAGTAATAATAATAATAATAATAAATCAGTAGAAAACGCTTGGAGAAAGCAAAGGGATACAGAAATCTGAATAAATTTTGCATTAAAATATTATTTAGTCTTCTCTTGTTTTACTGATTTCTCTTGTTCACTATTTTATTCATACCACTTAAATTAGGCAATTATAAAAATAAAAAATATCTTTTATTAACCATTTTTCTTATTATATTTAATTTTTAACTTTTCTTTAATTTTTTAATTTTTAATTTTATTTATTTTCATTTTTTCAAATTTTCGATTTAAAAATGATCAAATTTATTTATTTTCATTTTTTCTAAAGACATTCTTTCATAAATTCTCTAGGTATCTAATACGTAAAGTATCCAGCTCTGTGTGCCAGCTAAAAATCCGTTTCAGCCATTTCGATTTAGAAATCAGCCCTGGATGCAGCAGAGATTATTTGGCTTTGGACGGACAAAAACTCTGCGGATCATTACCCAGCAATACAACCAGTAAGTTGCCATTTTGTATATTATAACCATAAATATTTTAATCACCAATTTTTACTTGAAATTCGTGCTGTGATAATGTGAAACTTTTGAGAATTTCACAGTTTCCACGAATAATATGAAAAGAGCATGGGGTATTAACATACTAATTTTACACTAAATCTACGTTTACATGAAAAAGAGAGAGAAAAAAAGAAAGAAATCCTTTATGATGCATAATAATTTACTAAGAGACTGGTGTGATTTCTCCCTTGATTTTTTTTTTTTTTTTTTTTTTTTTTTTGACCTTTAAAAATGTCTAATTAAATTATAGTATTTTATTACTGATAATAAACAAACAACGGTTTTCCATTTAAAAAGTAATAAAAATTATGTCTTTGTTTCATTAATGTATATATATATATATATATATATATATATATATATATATATATATATATATATATATATATTATACATATATATATAATTTATTTCAATATTTTTCCGCAAATTTTTTGCCGTATCTTAAAGGGGAAAAGTGAGGGGAAGAGATTGATAGATTTGTTAATCCAATTTTGTTTGCTTATCTTTGACCAAAAAAAGAAAAGAAAGAAAGATAGAAAGAATTTTTAATAAACACTGCTTCTTTTCGCTCTTTGTTCTTGTTTGTTCCTTCATGATCAAATTGTTGCCAGTCTGGCAACTTAAAGAACTTCCATCTTATTAAGAAAACACTTTTCTTTGCAGCTGAAGGACTTTTCTAAATAAATCATTATTATATTCAGTTATATTATGACAGTTCATACATAACTTTTAGAAGTTTCGAAATTGATCTTCTTTATGATATTTTATTTAAAGGAAGCTAACTTGAAATATATTATAGTTTAGTTTCAAGTTAAATAAATATTGTTTTCAAAATGCCATATTTTTTTTAAAGAAAAAAAAAAGTGTAGGTTTTTCTAAATAAACATTGTTTAACATTATTTTTTAGCAACATGATTGATAGAAGTTTTTAGAAAAAATCCTATTTAAAAGAGAAATAGTAGTGATCCATTTAAGGCGTAAATTAGACTACCATTACAAAATAAGAATTTTTTGTAAATTTAATTTATATTTAAAGAAAAAAAAAAGATTTGAAAAATGTAGCGGAAAATTGTGAACAAAGCCAGACTTAAGATAATGGAAGATGTAAATATTTTGAGAAAGACAAATTACGTATGGAGATAAATGTATTTGTTTATGCCTATGAAAATGTTGCAACTCATTTGTTTAATTTACAAATGAGTTACAACATTTGTAAATTAAATAAATTTATTTTAAACTAATTAGCTATTAATTATTTATTTCTAAAAATGTGAAATAAATAAATGTTACTTTTATGTTGAGTCAAGATATTACTGATGAAAACCAAAAACAGGACATTAATAATAATACATAAAAAAAAAAAAAAAAAAAAAAAAAAAAAATCCGTTTTAAGATATTTATGTCTGTGTCTTCATGTTATTATTTATATTTATAGTAGTTTTTAATTTATTTATTTTTAATTTATTCATTCATTCATTTTATTTATTTATTTTTATTTGTTTATTAGAACGGAGGACTATTAGTCCCAATCTACGGATTTTTACGATACCAGTTTTACGATAGCTGGACATTTATAGAAATCGAAAATTTATCGAAAATATAATTGAACAATTTGAAAGCGATGTTATAATTAAAAAAAAAAAAAAAAAAAAAAAACTAATAGTCCTCCGTACTAAAATAAATTCTGATTTTTCCAGAATTTCATTATTATTATTATTATTATTATTAAGAAAAAGAAAAGAAAATTAATAATAATCAGTATCGAAACGGACAGTATCGAAAAAGTTTTTTTTAACCCATTATTTACACATTTTATTACATAGTATTTTCATTTACATGTTTAATTACTTATTTATTATTATTATTATTATTTTGTAATATTTTATAATTTATTTATTTATTTTTGTCAGGAATAATTTTACTTTAGATAAAACCGTTAATTAATATTATGTTTTTATATCGTTCATGTCTATATGTATTGAATTTCCTAATTTTTTTTAACTTTTTTTAATTTGTTAAATTTTTGATGGAATCACACATTCTGAGTGTTTTAGAACAAGATTTCAATCTGCTCCTCCGTGGAGTTGAGTCAATTCGTCCCCTCTTCATTTACTATATTGTTTTCTTCTTATTTTTCGGAAGTACCTACTTTTGTGTTTATTTCGTTCCACACAGTTTTATATTGAGCTGTTCGAGATACATATAGATGCTTAGTATTCAAGATACTGGTGATTACTTAACAACGAGTTTCGATAGTCATAGAGCAGTTGAAGCGTTCAAGTATGTTAAATAAAGTTAGTGCATTAAAAAAAAATAATAAATAAATAAATAAATAAAAAATCATGTGTTCCACTGAACATTTGTTTAATTTTAGAAATACTGTACAGGTACAGCACCATTTGTGGCAACTTCTATTAATAATTTCGATTTTTTTTTTTTTTTTTTTACTGCTTTCCCTTATTCGATATCAATCTTTGTTTTCGAGATTTTTGATTTTGATACAGAAGTGTCTTTAGCTATGTACTGTGTATACAGCTAACATACGTACTTTCACACAACTTAAAGTACATACCATATATAACATGCGTAAAACACATATACCTTTGTCTAAAAAAAAAAAAAAAAAAAAAACTTTTTCGATAGTGTTTGTAAGTAGGAATTGACTTTAAAAATTTTTCTTTTATATTACTTGTTTATTTTTTTTATTGCGGAAGTAAATATTAAAAAGAAAAAACTATTCAATAGACGTTGGGAATTTAAGCTTTTTATTTTTAACTGAAAACTACTGTAAATTTTCAGAGACTCTGGCTAAATTTACAGAAGTTTTTCTTTAATTTCACAGAGCAGTGTAATGTTCCTAATTTCATTTCATTATCTTACTGAAACTGTTTCATGATGGATTGTACATTGATTTTTACACGTGTAACCATGCTCTCTGGGCTTTAGTTTTCTTTAAACTTTGACATTTGGCTAGGAAGATGACATCGCAGAAGATTATGTGTTTCATTCATCAAGGAAGTGACAGGGTACATTTAAGATAATAAATAAATTTTAGTGAAACATTTGTTAAAAATAAAACTTTTTAGTATCACTTTATAAAAATGAAGGTATTAAAAAATGCACAAGTTGCAAAATGTCTCAAAATATTTAACAGTTCGTTAATTTTTGAATCATCCATTTCAGATTCATACGTTGAAGTGTAATAATAAAATCAGATCACGATGCTATGTCTTACTTATTATAGAATGTGCAGATTTTAATACAGAAACAAAAACAATTTTTAAATTTCTTTATAAATACAAACTAGTATGTTATAGTCTTCACAAAATTTTCTTCTATATAATTTTATATAACATCGCCACCTACCGTTTAATATGAATAAATGTTTTATCTTAGCTTCGCGCAAAAAAGATTTTACATATGTAGTTTGTTGCAGTTTTAGATAACAGATGCTGAGATTTAGCTATATTTGAAATCGCAAAAAGTGAATAATAGTTGCGCTCCCTGTCGGCCGCTATACACTGAAATTTAGTCAGATTTTTTTTTTTTTTGTTTATAATAACCATCTTACATTTCAAGTTTGGTGCATTTATACGCTGTACAAACTGAGCCTTCTCGTACCCTGGAAAATTACAATATAGCGGCGTCACTTGTCGCAGTTGATATGCACCCAAATTGAATAAGCGTAGTATTCTACAAATTTTGTATAATGATACACAAATAGAAATAGAAATCTAGCTTTCCTTTAAATGAGAGAAATCGTAGCATAAAAGCGCCGTCTGTTGGAATAAACTGTTAGTCACTAATTTATGTCATTGTGAAAATAAATATAAACTTTTGTGAAATTATGTGCAATGATTATGCAGCTAGAGGTGCCATAAAACATTGTCTAAGAAGGGTGAAATCGCGTTTTGATCCTTCAAATTGCTTAAACACATCAAAAACCAAAAGTCAAAAATTTCTTTTTCCGTTGAATATAGAAGTAAATTATTCTTTTAAATATAAAATTCCATTAAATATAGTACTTAAAGTCAGGGGGAGGAGAAATCTGGATTATATTTAAATGGATGAAAAAAAAAGAAAAAAGAAGTACATTAGAATGATAAGCCTTTGGCTTCAAATTGAAGGTTATTGTAAAGTGACCATTTGAAATTTAGTAAATAAAATATTTATTGTATGATCGCATCTGTCATTATTCTAATATATCTGTCTCGCTTGCTACTGATCCTTGAATTGGACCTCTTGTTGGAAGTTGTGACATAATTCACTTTATTTAGTTTGTTATTTGGTGTTTTGGGAGTAAAGCCGATTGACTACTCTAGGGTCCTAAGCCTGAGGGGGAGTGCCTTCCGTGGGTGAGGGTCTTTCTAAGGGGGTCTAGTCCGTATTTACGCAAGTTTCGGAGAAACCCACGGAAAACTCCGAATGGTTAGACCGACAAGCGGTACCTGGGATCGAACCCGGCACCTCACGTCTACCAGCTTTGAGCGCACAACCTCACTTTATCAAGAAAACTTCTCTAAATTTTGAGAAAGCTTGAATTGCTTATTTATTATTTAAAATTCATTTCATACTGTTTGTGTAAAATACAAGTATATGCACACTTCACTACTCTCTCTATCTCTCTCTCGTGTGTGTGTGTATAAGAACAAAGTATTGGATTCGTGAAAATATTCGACGTTCGGTTTTCAATGGATTTTTAGGATGTCCGAAACACGATTTGACCATTTTTAGAAAATGTCTGACTGTATTATGTATGTCGTGCCGCATGCGTATCAAAAATACTGTGGACGTTGTATCTACGGAATAATTGAAAAAAAAAAAAACTTAAACACAATTGATGATTAATTGGACCTTGACTTAAATTGATGCTGACTACCATTTGAATATCAGTCGTTCAATGAATGGCTCTGTCATCCCATTTTTCACAATTTTTAGTATAGTAGCATAGAACAAAATGTTATATAAATGTACGTAATGAGAATTATTTATACCTTTTCAATGGGAAATTAAATATATATATTTATGATAGTATTAATAGTCAACTTGAAAAAAATTGTTGCTGTAGGGGATCCCCCCCCCCCACACACACAAACACGCACCCTTTGGAGAAGTCTTCCTAATGTGTGTAAGTTTTCAATATGGGCGTATTTCAAAAGGATTCATCAATATCTTTAAAACGAATAGTTGAGCCACAAATCTGGGAAAATTTAAAACAAAATTGTGTTTAAAAATTTTTTTTTCCTTTATAATAAACGAGGAAAAAAAGTCTTCGAAAAGAAAAGAGCATTTTTCTGATACAAAATTGACCTTTTTTTTTTTTTTTTTTTTTTTTTTCATTTAGTGTTAGGCTTTTATGAGATAAAAATCATCATGGAAAATGAATTTAATAAATAATTTGTGCTACGTGAAATTTTATAAGGCAATATAGAAAAGAATCTTGTGATGCTCACAATTTAATAGTTACTTTTATTTTTCTGAGCACGAGATCAATGGAGAATATTTCGGTAGTAATATCCGTAAGTACTGTTTTTTTTTTTTTTTTTTTTTTTTTTTTTTCCCTCCGCATATTTTTTATTTAATAAATTTAAACTACACTGGTATATTTTTTACAGATCTTTCTTATTTTTCTTATAATACATTCTACAATGTTAGAAACTAGTAATTGCGATTAAATTTAAAGTATTATATTTATAAAATATTCTCGAGTAATGTATTAATTATGCGACTTTAAATGTCATAAATGTAAATCCATGTAAAAAATCCACATAAATCGCTGTAATAACTGTGAATGAACAGTGGTTATCAATTCATAATTCTTCAAATCCTAGCAAAATTTTATGCACTCAGATGTTCGCTAAGTTACTTTTAAGCCCTATTTCGAGTTTAAATTTAAACTCTGACATTTAGACGAGAATATGACTTTTTCAGAGGCTTATGCGACTCATTCATCAACAAAGTGGCAGGATACCCTTGAGATGATAAATAATTTATAAAGTAATTTTTTAGAAATGACTTTTTTTTTTTTTTTTTTATGTTTATTTATTTATTTATTTATTATTATTATTTTAGAAAATAGATGAGTAAAATGCCGCAAATAAAAATAGCTAAGGAGAATTAATTATTGAATATTAATTGAAAACTTATATTTTGAAAAGTAAAATTAATGAATAAATAAAGCATAAGAAATTGCACTCGTAACATTTTTTTTTTCCCGTAAGCTAGAGTTATTAATTATAAAAAATATAGATATGATAGATTTTATATCATTGTTATCAAATATTAGATATTAGATATGTATAAGTTTTCTGTACTGATGCATTAAGTGTATATGAAGAAAAATAATAATAAGTAAATAATAATAAAATAATAATAATAATTTAAAGAGGAAAAAAAGCAACCTTTTTTTAAAAATTATTATTCAGAAAAGAGTTTCTTCAATTTATTTTTATTAGTATAATGTTTATTAATAGAGGTTCTTTTTAATTAACTATATGACCGCTTTAGAAAAGGGAAAAATTGTAATATTATTTTCACAGTACAGTTTTTGCAATGTACTAAAATAATATTTTAAGTTGAGAGTAAAAATATATCTGTTTCTCTAAAGAGAAAACTTACGACTTCTATTTATAAATTTCATAATTTAAAAACAAGCTAAAAATCTGTTGTATGACGTAATAATTGAGAAATTTTAAGTATACTGAGGAAAAGAAATAATTGCTTAGTGAACGTATATATATATCCATCAGCGGTGATTAGATGGTTTTAATTGAGTTCCTTTAGTATCATAGAAATGATTTTATATTAAATTAATTGCTCTTTTTGTTGGTTTAACAACGAGGAGAAAGTATTGGATGCAAATTGTTTTGTTTAAAAAAAATTATAAATCATACAGCTTATATTTATATGAATTGCGTTGAACAATTTTAATCCTTGAGATCCTAGATCAATTGGATAGTGAACTTATAAATGTTTTTCGTTTATTACTGCCTTACAGTTGTGAAAATTTTCGTAGCATTGAAATATAACGTATTAAGTGTATTAAAATTTCTCAAAAGGTATTTAAATTTAATAATGTAAATTTTTTTAATGTTTATGGAAATTTTAAAAATGCCCCTTCCAATTGGTTTTTGATTTTCCATCTCAGTTTTCCATTATTATATTTGAAGAATGCATTTTAAATATATTTAATTATTACTTTGTGGATTTATTGACAATTTATTTTTTTAAAACAATTTTATGTATGAAAGAGGAAATTTATAGTACTGTTTTATAATTCGAATGTAATAATAATAATAATATATAAATGACGTATCGAAGAACTATAATAGTGTAAAATCGAGAGGAGTGAATTAAAAAATCGTTGGAATTGAGTGTTTTAAAAAATTTCAAAAAGTTTGAATTTTATTTTACGAAATTTTAATAGTTTTTCAGAAATTCTAATATATTTAATATTGTCACATTTCAGTGCACATGTATGAAAATTTACATAATTCTAATACAGATATTTGTGGGGAAAAAAAATTTAACATCCACCATTCCCTTAAAATTACTGAAAACGGAATTCCCATAACTCTAGTTAGTAAATAATTTAAATAGAATTTTATACGTTATATTTGCTAAAATTTTCTTTTTTTCCTTTTATTTAAAAAAAATTACAATAAAAATTGATTAATAATTTCTAAAAGAAATTAAGTAATACATGACTTGCGATTATTAGGTACATTAAAAGGAAACTCATAATTCTAAATTTATATCGTGATTTTTTAAATACCTATCAAAAAATGTTACGCCTTGCCTTTTTCAGTTATATTTAACTCTTTGGTCTTCTGCATATTTACACATTTTAAACAGCCTTTTGGCGTTCCCCTAAAATATTAAAGTATTCAATGAAAGGTTTTTATATATTCGCTTTAAAACCATTTAAAGTTTATTAACAGCAATCGGTGTGACACATGCCACTATCTATATATATACACATCTTCAGCACTTAACTGGTCAAACAGAAATACGCAAAATCTTCTTCTTCTACTTCTGCTCTTTTTTTTTTTTTTTTTTTTTTTTTTTTTTAGCAATGTATTGTTTTAAAGGAATACCTGAAAGAAACTCTCTCTTTTATGTTATCTGCTATTTGCGGACATTCGTCCACAAATAGTTAATAGAATAACGGAAGCTTTTATTTTTGCTTCCTTAAATGAAATAAAACATTGTTTAGGAATAAAATTTTTTACCTTAATCTTCGGTATAATTACAAATGTGTTCTATTAAAACGTTTAATAAGAGAATATAGTGTAAGTGACGCCCAAGATGACTAAGTAAGAAAATGCAACTGATAAAACGTATTCCCAATGTAATATCAATGTATGTTCCAGTTACTATAAAACAAGCCATATTCTACATCTCATTTTGTACTTAACTCTGCTATAATTTAAACAGCTATACTAAACGGTAACGCGAGGTAAGTTCGTTTTAATCTTTATGCCGTACTTCGGTTTTCTTTAAACTTTGACATTTTCTCAAAATTTTATGCAGTTCATTCATCAGCAAAGTGACGGGTTAACCTTAAAATAACCAATAAAACTTAGAATACCGCTTCTCGAAGGAAAATTGTAGAATTTTAAATGTATTCAAAACATGTTTTTTCTAAAGATGAAGAAGAAAAGTATTTACAATCAATAAATAACAGATTGTTTTAAACTATTATAAAAAATCAGACAATTTTTGTATCATTGGAATTATCTAATTCGTATTTTGAAAAGAAAAATATTACTAAATGAACTGTTGTATTTATAATATAATATTATCGGTTTCTATAATAGTTAGAAAACTTTTAAAATTCCCATATGTCTTTCTCTCTCTCTCTCTCTCTCTCTCTCTTTTTTTTTTTTATTGAGGGGGTGGGGATAAGAAAAAATTAGATTACATAGTTTATTTAAGAATGCATTAAAATAAAATATTGTATCATGCAGATTAAAGTTTTTCAACAGTAAAGTAGTTGCATTATATTTGAATGAATGTAAAAATTACAAATAGGCTTCTCTTGTCTAGCCACGCGGCTATTTATAGTACAAAAAATGGAGAACCATATCTCTGATGCCGTCAGCAGCATTGATGAAATGTAGTTGTCAGTGATTTAATGCAAAACGTTTGAAGAGTGTAGTTTTCAAAATGAACGCAAATATATAGTATATTCATTTAGTTTATGAGGATCATGTTCGAAGTTTAAATTTGAAGAAAAATATTGAATCGAAAGAAAAAAAATGAGTGATTTATGAAAAATTTATGAAAAAAAAAAAAAAAAAAGACTCCCGCTTTTTAATGATTTTTAGCAAAAGTAAATATAAGCTTTTCTAAAATAAATTCTATCTTCGGAGTAAAAACCATTCATTCTTTCTTTATGTAAAAAAAAAAAAAAAAAATGCATACGTTGCTACAACTGAAATAAACAACTTTATTTATTTATTTATCTTTTAATGATAGGGGAAAATGGAGTATCGAGTTGTTTGTTTATTTTTTAATTACACTCTGAAAATAGTTTGGTTGAAGCAAAAAAAATTTAGTGTACACAACGAAAATTACTGTTCCAATAGAAATTCTAGATAGATAAAAAAACAATCTGGTGTGAAACAACCACACGATTTCCATTACTTACACTTATTATATGCACTTTGTGGAGATAATGTGATCAGAAGAGATAAACTTTACCTAACAAAGTAGACATCTAAACACTTCCCGGTAAGAAACAGCTGATACACGTTTCAAGATAAAGACATATAAAACAGAACTTACAATATTGAGTTAAAAAAAATAATAAGAAAAAAAAATTGATTGAACCATTTTTTCAAAAAAACAATAACCGAGATCTAAATCTGACCTACCTAATCAGGATGACTGTTAATTTTCCTGTATAACCACGTAGTACATGAGAAAAGCTATCTAAAACGGGTTTATGTAAGAATTTGAAAGAAAATCGTTAGAACCGATTTTGAAATACCGGCTTTTATGAAAACTTGGCCCACTCAATTGCTGACCGGAAAACAAGAATTGCATGCAAAAGGATGCCTAAAAGGAGTTTTATACGATGAGTTTGAAAAAAAAAAAAATTCTGTACAGCTGTTTTTAAATGAACACACTTGCGAAACCTGAAATTGAGCTATAGATACAGGACGCTTATCAATTTTACCGAATTACCTAACCAACTATATCATATGAAAGGGCATCTAATAGAGTATTTATACAGCAACTTGGAAGAAAATCGTTAGTCATTTTTAAGAAACACACTTACGGTTCTAATTCCAGTTCCCGATGTCCCACTCCCGCTTTTCCAATTTTCACCGAAAGTTAGTTGGAAATATCATCTGTATACCAATCCTGTCTGAATTCTGAAGTTCTGTAATTCTATCTTTATTAGTTTCGGAGATACGATAATCATAAACCCCCCCCCCCCTCCCTTACACACACACACACTGACCAACTGCCAAAAACTACTTTTCTTAAAACATGTAAATCAGGTGAAAATTTGATATCGAATTTTCGGACCAAATACAATACTTCCATTACCTACGGTAGTCGGGTAATTAAAGTAAAAAAAAAAAAAAAGTAGTTCTTGTTGAAATTCTTATAAAAATATTTTGCCTTTATTATAAAAAAATGTTTTTTTACTTACAAATATTAATGTAAAGTTAAACAAGATATTATGGTTAATATAAGAAGTACAAAATTTTTTTTTGAAATTTCGTAAATTTATTAGCAATATATAAACTTTAGCAACAAAACTGATTTTTTGACCTATAATGAAAATTTAATTTAAAACAACGAAACAGCCTAAAAAAAAACTGGTGTGAAAAAAACACACGACTTCCATTACCCACTCTTACACGTATTGTATGCACTTTATGGAGATAATATGATTAGAAGACATAAAATTGACCTAAAACGTAGACACCTAAAAATTTTCCTGTAAGAAAAAGCTGATACACATGTGAAGACATATAAAACGGAACTTACAATAGCGAGTTAAAAAAAAAAAATCGGTGGGGCCATTTTTTGAAACACTAATTTCCAAGATCTAAAACTAACCAACCTGATCAGGATAACTGTTAATTTTCCTGTAATAACCACGTGATACATGAGAAAAGGATATGTAAAATGGGTTTATGTAATAATTTTCAAGAAAATCGTTAGAGCCGTTTTTGAGATATCGACTTTTGTCAAAACTTAGCATACTCAATTGATGACAAGAAAAGAACAATTATATACAAAAGGATATCTCGATGGGGGGTTAATATGGTGAGTTTGAAAATAATCCTTACAGGCGTTTTTGAAGGAACGTACTTGCGAGACCTCAAACTAAGCTACCTATATAGGATGCCTACCAATTTTCCTGAACTAAAACGAACTAATTCATATGAAAAGACGTCTAATAGAGTGTTTATGTAGCAACTTTGAAGAAAATTGCCAGAGCCGTTTTTGAGATCCCTAACAACACACTTGTCCATAATAAATCCTGAACATGTAGATATCATTTTCATCCATAAGACATCCTGAGGATGTCGTTTGGAGAAGATGTGCTGTTAGGGGACTTACGGTCCCACTTCCGGTTTCGGATATACCACTTCTGGTTTCCCAATTTTCATCAAATGTTGGAAAAATCATCTACACACCAGACCTGTCTCAATTCTAAATTTTCGTAGTTATATCTTTATTAGTTTCGAAGATGTAATAGTCAGAAGTTTCCCAACATACAAACGCACACATACTGACCAATTTCCAAAAACCACTTTTTCGGACTCAAGAGACTTTAAAACATGTAAATCATGTGAAAACTTGGTATCGAATTTTTGGACCGAATTTTTACTATTATATTCGGTACGACTGCACGACTACCTACAGTAGTCGGGAAATGGAAGGAAACGCATTTTTTTTTTTTTTTAATCAAATACTTACTTTCTTTGGGTAACTTAAAAATGGCGTATCAAAAAATAAGAAAGACCACTGAAGATATCAAAAGGTCTTAAAGATGACGTAATAATAATAATATATAAAAAAGACATCTGTTGGTAAACACCTCCCTTGACAAAAAATAAATAAATTAATTAATTAATTAAAAAATTAAAAAAATAAAGACAGAAAACCCCTTTCAATTTCTCCAACGCCAATATATTTTTTGCTCCACTGTTACTTAAATTAGACCTTTAACTGGAAATTGGGACATTATTCATAATAATAGTAATAATAATGATAATAATAATAATGCACAGGTGAACTCGTGTTGAAAAATAATTAGTTAAAAATCTTCGAGCAAACACCATAAAATGCAAAAAAACCCTGTCCTTGCTTTTCCTTGACATTTTGGTATCTAAATACAATGATCGGTTCTCAACCATTGCCTTTAGAAAATTCTTTTGGGCTCTCTTTCGCTGCATGCTCTTTCTAACCACTCCCCACAACAGAAAAAGTCTGCTTTCTTTCTTTATGTTTTTTGTGCCTTACACGTTTTTTCTGCTTCTTCTAGTTTTCCGAAAAAAATAAATCGTTAAATAGCTCTTTCTTTTTATCGAGGCTCCCTCTATTATCGATAAAGCTTTAAATAAATGATCGCGGTCTCAATCTTGTAGTTTTACCTTTTTATTCTTTCATTTATTTTAATATTTCTAAAATTCTTTTACAGTATGGATTTAAAGTCATTGTTCAAACCCATCAACAAAATTAAATTAAATTAAATTATCTTCTGTTAAAGATTCCATTCCTACTGAAAACTGATTTGGTGTTTATTTCATCCTTTGTTCTTTAAAATTAACTCTAATTAACTAAACATTATTTGAAAAATAAAGGTGGGATTTTACACAACAGAAAATTTAGTTGAAATGTGAGAATAATTTTCACACCAAATATTTTTTTCTATGTTTTATTGCTTCTTTGTCTCATTCCTAATGAAAGGAAAATTCTATTAAATGAGCGTTTCGAATTTACTCAATGATTTCCCCGCATGTTAAATTGTTGCATTTTGGTTAAAAAAAAAAAAAAAATAGCCCTGTATTTTAATTTATAAAATTACAATACAACTTTTTTTTTTCTTTTATGTATGCATTCTTTTTTACAAATGTATTTCCTATCTTTATTTCATTTAGGAAATCTAAGGTTTGACAGCCCAGAAAAGATTATAATTTTCCGTACCGACTCACAAATCCAGGCTTCTGGATTTGCTGCTAATGTACAGCAAGTAGAATGTCCTGGAGGAATCCCACCACCATCTGATGACTCACAGATTCCGCCAGCTACTGGAGGAGGACCAAGCAATATACCATCTACGGTTCCACCTACATCAGGAGTTGGTAAGAAGAGATGAAGGAGATTTACATAACAAAATTGCATGAGGTCTTTCTTCTTCTGAGGTAGTATGGGAACTTTCCTTGTTATCCCTGGTTTTGGAATTACTGGTCCAAGAACTTTCAATTTTCCCTGCTTCTTCTTTTAATAGACTGAAAAACTCATATAACATGGAGACTTCTAGTTATGACTGCCTAAGACTTTGAAACTGTTATGCTTGAAATATATTTTTAAATCATATTTTTTTATTTGTTGAAGAAAATAAATTATTTGTGTTATATTTATTGTGTTTTTATTTGTTTTGTGCAAATACCATATGTTAATATATTAATTATTATATAGGTTTCTCATCAAAACCACTCAAACTGTCCACAGCTAGATTCCTTGCTTCTTATACATAAACAATATCCACAGATCTGTGCCAGAACAACCCATACTTTTCGAGGAAAATGGCTGAATATGGGATACTCAGATCGCTGTATTAGATATGAGGATCCGGTTTTAAGCCGCCAAATCTGACACCTTTTGATTTCTACCAACGGGACTATCTGAAGAAATTAATCTATCGAGACGCAGCTATTGCAGTAAATTATTTACTCACACGTCTTCATTCTGCGTGTACGTTAGTAGACACCATGCGCATGCAATGTGTGCAGTCATCCATTTCATGGCGCGTGCAAGTATGCTTCAATATGCATGGTGAACATTTTGAACATTCTCCTATCCTTAAAAAAAAAAATTGCAGTTACTGATATTCATCTTTCCGGTTGATTTTATTTTTCTTGCAGTGGCTATGATATCGTACTTTTCATACGCATTTTTCTCGAAAATTGTCGTTTACTGTGGCCCAGTTCTCTGAGCATTTTCTATGCATTAAAAGTAAGGAATCTGGCTGTGCTGATCTTGGGCAGTCTTCATAAGACACCCTGTAGAACAGAAAAAATAACATATATATTCATATACAAGTGTATATGAATTCATATACAATTCTTCATACTTTATATGAAGAATTAGCATTTTATATAAAGAATTTACGAAATTTAAACTTGTCCAAAGACTATAATTTCCCGTTTATGATTAGAGTGACAGATTAATTTATTAGAATTGTACATGGAGAGAATTAAAAGTTTAATCTGTTTAATCCTACATAGATAGTAAAGAATAAAATTAAATAATATTGAGTCATGTTTTTATTTTACAAAAAACTCATTATGCTAAAGGCTTGATATTTTCTAGTTATTTATAGTATTCTAAATATTTTTCAATCAGTATATATAATTTGTGTGTGTGTGCATGTATTTCATGAGAGATAAAATGTGTTTATAAGATTTCCCTTGTACAATTATCTCTCTTAACTTTTAGAATTTAACTGGTAGAACTATTGTTCAAACTTTTGAGGAAATAAGAATTGTTCATAGCAATACCAGAAACTCTGTCGAGAATTAATTACAAGCTGTCTATGAAATTAAATTACACTTTAAATTTTTAATTGAGTAATCATAATCCTTTTTTTTTTTTTTTTTTTTTTTTACAAATGACATACATTTCTACAAAATGATCATGTTTGATTGAAGGATTTTGTATCACTCGGTGTTCATGTCTTGTTAATTCTACTTTCTTAAATCTTTTTCTTAGGTGGATGTGACAAGCACTTCTCAGAAATTCGCTCAACTTTCAGCAGCCCAAGTTATCCTTCACCGTATCCTGTTGGAGTTGCATGCCGCTATACATTTCATTTGCTCCCTGGCTACTGCAGCATTGAATACACATTTATTGACTTTTTCATTGAACCTCCAGGGGCTGGACTCCCATGCACTCGCGATTATTTAGAGATATCTGGAGTACGGTATTGTGGACAACAACTTAGAGGAGTTACGAGTAAGTTAACTTTTGTTGATTTTTACTGGTTTGCTTTTAAATGGTATTCGTACTAATACGAGAATAATATCGTTTTATTATGAAGGCGAGTTTACTCTTTGACGCTTTTATGATACAAGTATGTTTAAAAAGTATTTAATAAACGCAAATATATATATTGTGCAGTTGACCTGAAAATTTAAAATTGAACTTTCTGATCAGTGAGTGATAGGTCCTTTTAGCTTACTCGCCTCTTTACATAAAATGACATAATTGATAAAATGTCATTTCTTTCTTATGACATTTTATCAATTATGTTCTTTCTTTCTTTCCTTTTTTTTCTTCTTTTCATTAAAAACTAATGAGATTTTACTTTTTTGAAGCAAATTAGCAAATAAAATGTAATATTTTGTGCGGCGAAATCCCGAATTACGGAACTATGTACTCTATTGCTGATTTAAAAGAAAATGTTTAATTGCAACTAATTCTGAAATATGGTCTCCCCCCCCCCCCCCCCCCCCCCGATGATGAGATTTGGTGACACTGTACACAAACCAAACATCATAAAATCAGACTATTTTACAAAATAGTCATGAATTCTTTTTTTCGCCTGATGAAAGGTCATGTTTCCAGAGCTGCCAATATCCTAATTAATAATCCGGGAGGATTGTTTGTATTCGCCCTTTCTTTTTCCCACCTTAGTCTTTTTTTTTTTTTTTTTTTTTTTTTTTTTTTAAGAGGACTTTTTTTTTTTCTTTTTTTATCGTAAATACGTTTAAAGAGAATTACTATAAAAATTAAATGGTGTGTAAAAAGAGGTGAGTACTAGCAATACTCCCGGATTAGGTTGGCAGCTATGCATTTCTTTATTTTGAGCCCAAGTAATTATTTAATGTTTTAACAAACTAGGTTATTTGTTTTCAAGATATTATTTTATTTTTACTTTTTAATTTAATTTAATTTTATTTTTGAAACCTGAACTAACAATAATTTATATTTATTCAAAACATCAAAACAAAGTTTTTTCGTAATTTGAATAATACGTAATTAATATTAATAAAATGTTACTATTAATAGACATCAGTATTCCCGCTATCATGCCGACATAGTTAAAATTGTGACCAAGCCCTCCGAAAGTATCGTCAAAATTACAAAACGGCAAACTCTGACGACAAACTTGTCACCTAAAATATTATTAACTAGCAGGTTTACTCGGCATTGCCCAGGTGGAAGAAGTGTTTACAGAATTTTGAAATCAATAAAAGAACTGAACAAAGGCGTAAAAAGAGAAATGCAGGAAACATTTTCCGAAGTCTTTGATATAAAATATTATAAATGAATAAATACAAAAATCACAGCTTCAGTATCCTTCAGTCCCTTTGGCGACTATATTTTAAACAATTGTTGCGATGAATTAAAATGGCTATCTCAATTGCGTAACTAAAGATCTTGGCGATAAACGTCTGAGCTACTTCGGTGCCAGTCTTCAAACTTTGCCAAAGGGATCCGATACTAAAGCTGTTCCACACACACACACACACAAAAAAAAAAAAAAAAAAAAAAAAATGTTTTATGATATTTACTAAGTAAAAATTAAAAAATCGTAATAAAATCTGAATTATAGCTATTTATAATTAAGATGAGAACATAAATAACTTCCTAAAGTATACAATAAAAACGAAAAATTTTGTTTTACAGCAGGAAAGAAAAGTACTACTTAATTAAATAAAAATTTTAAGCTAATGCCAAATATCTCTATGAAAATATTTATCAACACGCGAATTCCTGATTTTAAAAGAAATGCACCAATTCGTAGCGTAATTTATTTTTTCTCTCTAATTTGTATTATTATTCACGCGAAATTAAAAAGTTTTCATTTTATTTCTAGAAAATAAATGAATAAATATGCATTCTATTCCTTATTTTTGTCACCAAATATTTCTTTCTTTTTAATCATTTTAATGTTAAAATGGGGTTTTTATTTACTACCTTTTGATCCAATTATCCGACTGAACTAAAAAGGGTCCGATACTGAAGCTATTCCATACAATAAATAACTAAATAAATTAAATAAAAATAAAAATAAAAACTGTTTTATGATATTTACAAAATAAAAATTAAAAAAAAATCTTAATAAAATCCAAATTATAACTATTTACAATTAAGGTGAGAGTATAAAAGAACCTCATAAGGTACACAATAAAAATGAAAAATTTTGTTTTACAGCAGGGAAGAAAAATACTGCTTAATTAAATAAAAATTTTAAGCTAATGCCAAATATCTCTGTAGAAACGTTTATCCACACGCAAATTCCTGATTAAAAAAAAAAAAAAAAAAAAAAAAAAACGAAATTTTGATTAGACTTTTTAAAATTAATTAAAATATGAAAATAATAACCTGGTAAAAGCTTTAAAAATGGACAATTAAATTTTTAATTATTGCAAAAAAAAAAAAAAAAAAAAACTTTTTTGATATCGTTTGTTTCGATACTGATTATTATTAATTTTCTTTTCTTTTCTTTTTCTTTCAAAAAAAAAAAAAAAAAAAAAAGGATTTTGATGAAATTCTAGCAAAAACAGAATTTAGTTTAGGACGGAGTACTATTAGTTTTTTTTTTTTTTTCTTTTTTTTTTTTTTTTAGGACTGAGGGCCTATCAGTCTCAGACAGGAATTTTTGCGTTGTCGTTTTCGATAGTTGGACATTTGTCGAAATCATTTTTCGATAGTTGGACATTTGTCGAAATCTAAAATTTATAGAAAATATAATTGAATAATTTGAAAGCGATGTTGTAATTGGGAAGAAAAAAAAAAAAAAAACTAATAGTCCTCCGTCCTAAACTAAATTCTGCTTTTGCCAGAATTTCATCAAAACCCTTTTTTTTTTTTTGAAAGAAAAAGAAAAGAAAATTAATAATAATCAGTATCGTTACAAGAGATATCGAAAACGTTTTCTTTTTTAATAATTTTGAATTGGGAAATAAATAGTACGCGTGCAATAATATGAAATAAAAACAAATAAAAATATACAGACACGACATTATTTCATTATTTAAAACATGAAAATCTGACATTGACAGATTTTAATTTAGTGCCAGAGGCCTACTGCTAAACTTGTTAATATCGACAAATTCTTCTTTAGTTAATTCATGACGATCTAAATTCCATGATAAAGTTTTCATTAAATCAAACCAATGTGTTTCAGCTGCAGATACTGTAACAAATAACGTTGGAAGTCCAAACTGTCTTATAGCCGACAAACAACGTTTTTTCTCTTTTTCCCAATGAGGGGGAGGTGTGCCTTGGGGGGACTCATGTCAAAGTTGGGCCTTGAGGGGACTCATGTCAAAGTTGTACCTTGGGGGGGACTCATGCCAAAGTTGTGCCTGGGGGGGACTCATGTAAAAGTTGTGCCTTGGGGGGACTTCATTCAATAAATCCCCATTCAATAAACCGACTTAAATAGGCTCTTAGCACTATTAAGAGTGTATTATAAAAATTTGACAACGCTGTACCGACTGAAATAGAGGTACCTTGGGGGGGGGGACTCATGTCAAAGTTGTGCCTTGTGGGGACTTCATTCAATAAATCCCCATTCAATAAACCGACTGAAATAGGCCCTTAGCACTATTAAGAGTGTATTATAAAAATTCGACAACGCTGTACCGACTGAAATAGGGGTACCTTTGGGGGGGACTCATGTCAAAGTTGGGCCTGGGGGGGGGGACTCATGTCAAAGTTGTGCCTTGGGGGGACTTCATTCAATAAATCCCCATTCAATAAACCGACTGAAATAGGCCTCTAACTCTAATTAAGAGTGACCTATAAAAATTCGACAACTGTACCGACTGAAATAGGCCTCTAGCACTAAAAATATGAATTTAATGATTTAATTTTAAAATAAAACACGATCGAGTGCTATCTTAAAAAGTATATGTGAAATTTAAAGTTTAAATTTCTTGTCAACAATTATAAATTAAAATAAATAATTTAATGAAAGTTTGTTCTTTAGATATACGTCCGTGTAAGAGGTCAAAAAATACACGACAAAGTATTATATCTCTTATATATATATATATATATATTCTGAACACACGAGACTGGAAAAAAATGCTGAGAAAGAAATAAGTTGATTATTATGCAACATTTTCTAAGCAATTTCATATTGATAATTTTTTAACAAATCAATATTTTTACATCTTTAAAAAATACTAATTTATTATTATTATTATTATTTTATTTTTTATTTATATTTATTAGTGCTAGAGGCCTATTTCAGTCGGTACAGCGTTGTCGAATTTTTATACGTCACTCTTAATAGTGCTAAGGGCCTATTTCAGTCGGTTTATTGAATGGGGATTTATTGAATGAAGATTTTGTAGATAATTTGATTACTCATAACGATGGTTACAAGTTTTTAAAAAATATAAAAAATTCTCCCAAGGTACAACTTTGACATGAGCCCCCCCAAGGCCCAACTTTGACATGAGTCCCCCCCCCAGGCCCAACTTTGACATGAGTCCCCCCCCCAAGGTACAACTTTGACAAGAGTCCACCCAAGGCCCAACTTTGACATGAGTCCCCCTCAAGGTACAACTTTGACATGAGTCCCCCCCAAGGCACACCTTTGACATGAGTCCCCCCCAAGGCACACCTCCCCCTCATTGGGAAAAAGAGAAAAAACGTTGTTTTGCGGCTATAAGATAGTTTGGACTTCCAACGTTATTTGTTAAAGTATCTGCAGCTGAAACACATTGGTTTGATTTAATGAAAACTTTATCATGGAATTTAGATCGTCACGAATTAACTAAAGAAGAATTTGTCGATATTAACAAGTTTAGCAGTAGGCCTCTGGCACTAAATTAAAATCTGTCAATGTCAGATTTTCATGTTTTAAATAATGAAATAATGTCGTGTCTGTATATTATTATTATTATTATTATTATTATTATTTATTTATTTATTTATTTTATTTTTTTTGCTGATTTATTATCTTTTTTTTTTTCCACATTTCGTGGACAGACTCTTAAAACACCCGTACAAGCATAAATTCTGAAGAACAGCGTGCCCATAGTTTTTATGTTAGAAATTAAACCCTGTTTGGTAATACAGTAAAACATTTGCTTTCGACAAATTTAGACGAGTGAAATAAATTTATTTTTGTGTATTCTATGATAGCTTGAATCAAGGGTGGGCCTTGCGAACTCACAAATCTTAGTAAATAAATAAAAATATATTAAAGTTACAAGGCTACGAGGGATTTTTCCCAAAAAAGAACTTTTGTAATGTGGTTGAAATAATTGGATCTTCAAATTAAGTACGCAGTACGTGAAAAACCCCTTACGAAATTTCAACTGTGATAAATACTTAAAATCTAGCTCGTTCTTTTGCCGACAATTTGCTCAATTTTTACTATTTTAAAATGAATTTTCGAAAAAAAGTTACTCAATACATCTAGCTTTCAACATATGCATTTTTTTTTTTTTTTTTTTTTTAGGACTGAGGACTATTAGTCTCAATCTGGGATTTTTACGGCGTCATTTTTCGATAATTGGACATTTGTCGAAATCATTTTTCGATAGTAGGACATTTATCGAAATCTAAAATTTAACGAAAATATAATTGAATAATTTGAAAGCGATGTTACAATTTGAAAAAAAAAAAAAAAAAAAAAAAAAAAGAATAGTCCTCCGTACTAAACTAAATTCTGCTTTTGCCAGAATTTCTTTCTTTCTTTTTCTTTTCTTTTTTTTTTTTGAAAGAGAAGGAAAGGAAAAGAAAATTTAAAAAAAATTAAAGGGGACTAATGTGCAAGTTGTACCTGACGGGACTAAAGTGAAAGTTGTACCTCAAGTTACTAATGTGAAAGTTGTACCTCACGGGACTAATGTGCAAGTTGCACCGAACGAACAAACTATTTCTTTCAACGAAAATTCCTACTAACCCTGGATGATAGGTCTAATATATCGTATCATATGATATATCATATTTATCGTAATATAACTCAATACTTATTTCGCTTCCTTCTTCGACTCGTTTTAATACGCATTTTTTTAATTATAACATCGCTTTCAAATTATTCAATTATATTTTCGATAAATTTTAGATTCCGATAAATGTCCAACTATCGAAAAATGATTTCGACAAATGTCCAGCTACCGAAAAATGACGCCGTAAAAATTCCCAGATTGAGACTAATAGTCCTCAGTCCTTAAAAAAAAAAAGCATCAACTTTTGTAGGGTAACATTTTTTTTTTTTTTTCTTTTTCTGATCTATGTATTAATAGGCAAATATAAAATTTGCAGTACACTTTTAACATATTAATTGTGGGAGTTAAGGATGAAAGCGGTATCATTCGAATCGAAAAGTATGATTAGCCAGATTTGCAAAGTACAAAAATTATTTTCTTATGATGTCCAGAAGGTATTTAAAAATGCTTTTATTTCTTATGCCTGTAATTTTTGTATTTAAAATTCCTTTCATTTCAATCGTCTGTGTTTCTATAGCAATGGCTCGAAATTTTATACTATTGAAAATATAAGGAAATTAAAAAAGGATTTGATTTATGAAAGTTCTTTTTTTTTTTTTTTTCCTAATTTACATATGATCTAAATCTTTCTTTATTTTCTTCTTCTTCTTTTTATTTTCTTTTTCTTTCTCTCTCTCTCTCTCTCTCTCTTTTTTCCCTAATGATTTACTTCAGCTTTTTAATAAGGTATTATTCATGCAAAATTAGAAAAATATTATTTTACTTCAGTAATTTAAAAAAAAAAAAAAAAAAAAAAAATGTATATTTTATTTGTTTATTTTGGCATCAAATATTTCTTCCTATATAATTAAAGACTTTTTTTTAGCTTGCATTCTTTATCATAAACCGCCTGCCGTTTCTGCCAAATCCGGGTTAAAAATGGAAAAAGGGGAATAATAAATCAGAAATATTAGTCCTATTATTACAAATTCGGTACCAAATGAAAGGGGCGATTTTTCTGAATCCTGAGGTGCAAACAGTTTTTCGACACGACAATTAGATTTTTTTTTTTTAATTAACTAAATTATGAAACTTAGGCGGCAACACTTTTAATATTTTTATACTTTTCAAGCTAATAGAAAAAGTCTTTAATTATTATTATTATGAACTTTTTTTTTTATTAATCATTTCAAAGTTAAAATGGGATTTTTATTTAATATCTCTTTATCCAATTATCCGGCTGAATTAAAAAAATACGGCGTTAGCTAGATTTTGTTCTGATTAATAAATGTGTCATTTTTCGTAGCGGTCGTTTGAACGGTGTAAACTTGTATAGCGAACTAAAAATCCGGGCAAACAATCAGCTTTATATGTATAGATAACCCTTTTCCTCCCTATTTCTTAGTAATATTAATAAATAAATAAATAAAAATCTATTTAAAAAAATTTTAAACTCCAAATTCCTAATGTATCGTATCGCATAAATCTTTTCGAAGTTAGTATAAAATTTAATTTGAAAAAAAAAAAAAAAAAAAAAAAAAAAAAAAAAAAAACTTTTTTGTTTATTAATTAAAATTGATGAAATTTGAGCTGCAATTTGGTCTTGTGTTTTACAGATTGTATATTATGGCTTGTGTGTTTGAGAGAAAATTTGAAGAATTTTAAAATTTATAATTTTTATTCCCAGTTCAAAAACATGTGACTTAATGAGTAGCAGATGTATTCTTTTCTCTCCAAACGGTTTCCATACAACCTTCTGCTGCTGCCACTTAATTTTAATACTTTAGTTAATTTTAAAAAAATATAATTATCCTACCGCTAAGCTGTTTAATCAGTTGGATTCAGAAAAATCGTCCTTTTCATTTGGTACCTTATTTGTAATGACACAACTGATATTTTTAATTTATTTTCCCCTTTTTTCTAACGGGGCATTCAGAAACGTACCTACCGTTCCAGATGAGAGCAAGTACATAAGAATTTCGGGGAAATATTTTTATAACTTCAAAATCTCGTTAAAAGATACCCATTTATAAATCGAAATTTGGGTATATCATTGAAGCTTCTAACTTCCATTTCCGTTGTCTATTTTGCAAAACTCGTCGACCCCAATTTTTTTTTCATTTTTTTTTTTCAAAGTTCTGTATAAATTTTACTTTGAGTTTGCACAATTGTTTTATTTTTACCTTTATTTTGAACATACGCCCCACTTTGTTATTCTTTTCTTTTTCTTTCTAACTTTTTTTTTTTTTTTCTTTTTTTAGTAATGAAGAGTTGTTTTTAATAATTTACATTTAAAAACAATGACTGTGTGTTTTTGCAAATCATGGTCTTTTCTTATCTCCGTTGAGACAAATTTTTTCGTTGTAGTACAATACCATCTATAAAATTTCTATGACAGTATTTCTTGTTACACAATAAAAAATAAAATAATTATAAGATAAAAATTTTTTTATAAACCATGTTTTTTAATTTTCTGTTGAATCATATAAACGCTACTGAAGGCAGCCGGAACCCCAGCAATTGGATAAAAGTATTAAAAAAATTCCTTGCTGTCGTCTTTTGAGCTATTATAAAAGTTTCAAATGGCTATCTAGCCGGGAAGTTAGTTAAAAATTGATTGCAAGCTTTGTATTGGAAACGCTGCCGAAGGCAGCAGGGTACCGAAGCAATTGGATAAAAATATTTTTAGAAAGCATTTTCACCGTATTCTGAACTGTTCCGAAAGTTTCAAATGTCTAGCTACACGAGAAGTTAGTTAAATAAATTTTCTGTTGAATCATATGAACGCTGCCGAAGGCAGTAGGAACCTGAAACGGTTGACTAAAAGTATTAAAACAAAATGTATTGCCACCGTGTTCTGAGCTATCCTGAAAGTTTCAAATATCTAGCAAGTTGGGAAGTTAGTGAAAAATCGATTGCAAGCTTTGTACTGGTAACGCTGCCGCAGGCAGCAGGAACCCGAAACAGTTGGCTAAAGGTATTTAAAAAAATGCATTTTCACCGTGTTCTGAACTATTCTGAAAGTTTCAAATGTCTAGCTAATCGGGAAGTTAGTTAAATAAATTTTCTGTCGAATAATATAAGCGCTGCCGAAGGCAGTGGGACCTGAAGTAGTTGACTAAAATTATTAGAAAAATGTATTGTCACCGTGTTATGAACTGTCCTGAAAGTTTCAAATGTCCAGATAGTCGAAAAGTTAGTGAAAAATCGATTGCAAGCTGAGTACTGATAACGCTGCCGAAGGCAGCAGGAACCCGAAACAGTTGGCTAAAGGTTTTAAGAAAATGTATTTTCACCGTGTTCTCAACTATTCTGAAAATTTTAAATGTTTAGCTAGTCGGGAAGTTAGTTAAATAAATGTTCTGTTGAATTATATAAGCGCTGCCGAAGGCAGCGGGACCTGAAATAGTTGACTAAAATTATTAGAAAAATGTATTGTCACTGTGTTGTGAGCTGTCCTAAAAGTTTCAAATGTCTAGCTAGTCGGAAAGTTAGTGAAAAATCGATTGCAAGCTTTGTACTGATAACGCTGCCGAAGGCAGCAGGAACCCGAAAAAGTTGGCTAAAAGTTTTAAGAAAATGCATTTTCACCGTGTTCTGAACTATTCTGAAAGTTTCAAATGTCTAGCTAGTCGGGAAGTTGGTTAAATAAATTTTCTGTCGAATCATATAAGCGCTGCCGAAGGCAGCGGGACTTGAAATAGTTGACTAAAATTATTAGAAAAATGTATTGTCACTGTGTTGTCAGCTGTCCTGAAAATTTCAAATGTCTAGCTAGTCGAAAAGTTAGTGAAAAATCGATTGCAAGCTTTGTACTGATAACGCTGCCGAAGGCAGCAGGAACCCGAAACAATTGGCTAAAGGTTTTAAGAAAATGCATTTTCACCCTGTTCTGAACTATTCTGAAAGTTTCAAATGTCTAGCTAGTCGGGAAGTTAGTTAAATAAATTTTCAGCCGAATCATATATGCGCTGCCGAAGGCAGCGGAACTTGAAATAGTTGACTAAAATTATTAGAAAAATGTATTGTCACAGTGTTGTGAGCTGTTCTGAAAATTTCAAATATCTAGCTAGTCGGGAAGTTAGTTAAAAATCAATTGCAGGATTTGTCCCTGACAAACACACAAACAAACCCACAAACAAACCCACAAACAAGAATCGAAGTTAATAAAAACATGGTAATAAAATAACTATTTATAATAAAAGGAGAAAGATAACTAGTCTTAATAAAATAAGAAATCTAACTATTCTTACTTAATACAATGTCGATAATTATACAAAAATTAAAAATTTGTATTTAGTTAATAATTATACTTTAAAATTTATTATTATTATTTTTCTTTTGATGCGTTCAGTAATATGATACTTAGTAAAGAAATTTATTAAATAATATATTTAAAAAAAATAAATTACTTTTATTTGTCCTGAGAAATCACAAAGAATTTATCTAAATTAGTTGCACAAGAGGAGGGGGGCCGTCATTCTCATCGTTAAAGTTTCAGATTTTTTTAAATTATCAATTGTTCAAAGTATGCCTCACTTTTTTTGCACTTTGAGAAGTTATTAAAGTTTTAGTTACTTTATCTTTCAAACGATTTCTGCTCTTTTTCCTTTTTAATTCTGAAACTTTTACACTTATCAGATATTTGAGAAGTTTTGCTACAAAAAATTAATTAAAATGAGTTTAAATGTTAAAATTTATTAAACTGTTTTTTTTTTTTTTTTTTTTTTTATTGTTCCCCAATCATCTTAAATTGTTTGCTGAACTGTAAAGTCCTTTATTGGTTTTCAACTACGGAAAATATATATACATATATATATATATATATATATAGATTTCACTTTAAATTTTAGGTTATATATATATATTTATTGTTATTTTGAACATAATAAAAATATGTTTATGTAAGAATATCAAATTATAAATATATTTAAATAATAAATATTGAAGTCGCAATGTTTTAGACAAATATTTAGTTAACACGCTGATAAAATATGGATGCACTAGCAGGCAACGCCCGCTTCGCTGGTCCCTATTTTTGAATGAATCACTATAATGAATTCTCAAAATTGCATTAATTTTTATCACGTGAAAAGAGAAACAAAATCTGATTAGGAAAAATGTCGCACCGGGTTCTCACTGCCTTCGGAAAAAATTCCCAAAATGCTCTAACTCTTATTTCTATTATTTTTCCCCTTCGCATCCCCCCTCCCGTCTATCCCAATAATTTTACAAATTCGAAAATATCCGCAATCGATTTGTAAGTATCAAAAACCTCTAAGAACCAGTTTTGAACGATCTATCTCTATTTTTATTTTTTTGCCCCGCCGCTCTCCCCCCCCTTCCCGCCCCTCCCAATAATTTTAAAATTTCGAAAATATCCGCAATCGATTTGTAGGTATCGAAAACCTCTATGTACTGATTTTGAATGATCTAACTCTATTTTATTTTTTTTTTGCCCTTCCGCCCCCTCCCTTCCCGGCTCTCCTAATAACTTTACACTTTCGAAAATATCCCCAATCGACTTGCAGGCCTCTAAAACCTATCTGTACCAATTTTGAACGGCCTAACTGTATTTCTATTAGTTTTTGCCCCGTAGCCCACACCTTCCCGCCCCTCCTAATAATTTTACATATTCGAAAATATCCGCAATCGATTTGTAAGTATCGAAAACCTCTATATACCAATTTTTAACGATCTAACTATATTTTTGTTTTTTTGCCCCCCCCCTCTCCCTCCCCCTTCACACCCCTCCTAATAACTGAACACTTTCGAAAATATCCCCATTCGACTTGCAGGCCTGTAAAACATATCTGTACCAATATTGAACGGTCTATCTATATTTCTATTTGTTTTTGCCCATAGCCCCTCCCCTTACCGCCCCACCATCCTTCCCGCCCCTCCTAATAATTTTAAAAATTCGAAAATATCCGCAATCGATTTGTAAGTATCGATAATCTCTATATACCAATTTTGAACGATAACACTATTTTTATTTTTTTGTCCCCCCCTCTCCCCTCCCCCCTTCACGCCCCTCCTAATAACTTAACACTTTTTAAAATATCCCCATTCGACTTGCAGGCCTTTAAAACCTGTCTGTACCAATTTTGAACGGCCTAACTGTATTTCCATTTGTTTTTGCCCCATAGCCCCCCCCCCCTTGCTGCCCCACCTGGGGGCTGAATTTCTAAAATTCCAGAAATTAGTTTTTAGATATTTTTATTAGCTATATTTTCGAGCAAAAATTTCCCGCGTATCTATTTTTTTGTTTGAGATACATAGGATTATGCAAAATCACGTTTTACTCATGTGAAATCACGTTTTGCCCCCTCGTCCCCCTTGGGGACCGAATTTTGAAAATTCCAGAAATTGGTTTTTAGACATTTGTGTTAGCTATATTTTAGAGCAAAAATTTTACGGATATCTGTTTTTTTGTTTCAGATATATAGGATTATGCGAAATCACGTTTTACGCGTGTGAAATCACGGTTTGCCCCCCCCCCCCGCCCCCTTGGGGATCGAATTTTGAAAATTCCAGAAATTGGTTTTTAGACATTTGTGTTAGCTATATTTTAGAGCAAAAATTTCACGTGTATCTATTTTTTTGTTTGAGATACATAGGATTATGCAAAATCACATTTTACGCATGTGAAATCACGTTTTGCCCTCACGTCCCCCTTGGGGACCGAATTTTGAAAATTCCAGAAATTGGTTTTTAGACATTTGTGTTAGCTCTATTTTAAAGCAAACATTTTACGGATATCTGTTTTTTTTGTTTCAGATATATAGGATTATGCGAAATCACGTTTTACGCGTGTGAAATCACGTTTTGCCCCCCCGCCCCCCTTGGGGACCCAATTGTGAGAATTCCAGAAATTGATTTTTAGACATTTGTGTTAGCTATATTTTAAAGCAAAAATTTTACGGATATCTGTTTTTTTGTTTGAGATATGAAGGATTTTGTGAAATCACGTTTTGCCCCCCTCCCCCCTTGTGAAATTAAGTTTTGCCCCCCCCGTCCCCCTTGGGGACCGAATTTTGAAAATTCCAGAAATTGGTTTTTAGACATTTGTGTTAGCTCTATTTTAAAGCAAAAATTTTACGGATATCTGTTTTTTTTTGTTTCAGATATATAGGATTGTGCGAAATCACGTTTTACGCGTGTGAAATCACGTTTTGCCCCCCCGCCCCCCTTGGGGACCGAATTTTGAGAATTCCAGAAATTGATTTTTAGACATTTGTGTTAGCTATATTTTAAAGCAAAAATTTTACGGATATCTGTTTTTTTGTTTGAGATATGAAGGATTTTGTGAAATCACGTTTTGCCCCCCTCCCCCCTTGTGAAATCACGTTTTGCCCCCCCCCCCCGTCCCCCTTGGGGACCGAATTTTGAAAATTCCAGAAATTGGTTTTTAGACATTTGTGTTAGCTCTATTTTAAAGCAAAAATTTTACGGATATCTGTTTTTTTGTTTCAGATATATAGGATTGTGCGAAATCACGTTTTACGCGTGTGAAATCACGTTTTGCCCCCCCCGCCCCCCTTGGGGACCGAATTTTGAGAATTCCAGAAATTGATTTTTAGACATTTGTGTTAGCTATATTTTAAAGCAAAAATTTTACGGATATCTGTTTTTTTGTTTGAGATATGAAGGATTTTGTGAAATCACGTTTTGCCCCCCCTCCCCCCCTTGGGGGGCGAGTTTTGTAAAATCGCTTCTTAGTGGATGCCTACGTCATAGAATGAACATTGTCACAAAATTTCATGCTTCTAGGTACAGGGGTTTGGTCTGGGCGTTGATAGATCACCCCCTCACTCAGGAAGTCTTGTTTTATATATAGAGATTTCAAAAGTTTTTATAGATTGAGTTTCGGTAATTAACACGCTTTTATTAGCTTCACCTGTATATATGTTTGTAACCGCTCTGGGAGCAAACAAAAAATCTATTTTGTAAAAAAAGTCTTTCCCTACGTGAACGCCGTGGCTGTGAGTTAAAGCCCCGAGCTACAAACCTAAAGGTCTAACGTTCGAGCCCAGTCAGGGGAGATTTTTTAAAAATGGTTTTTGTTTAATTCTAAATTATTTTATTAAAAATTTAAAAGTATGTAAATATTCTGGTGTGTCACTCACACGATTTTCTCTTACACTTCATTTTAATACTATAAAGATAGATATTTTGTACAATTTAGTTCACATTTCAATAGAAGCGTGTTCTTTATTTTTTTTAAAATACAGTTTTATTTTATATGGTATTCAATACATGAAATCGTATGTAACATCAAAATATTTCGAAATTTCGAAAGTACATCTCATTGGTGTCTGGACATGGAGAGTAGTCATTTCTGAAATTTTTACTGATGTCTAATTTTATATAATACAAAAACAAATCTTAATATATTGTGGTCATCGCAAAACTTTCTTCGATATTTTCCTACACCAATAACGTAATTTAGACATCTTAGAAGAGTAAAACCCATAAATGTCAATATAAAATTAATTTTGTGCCTTACAGGCGATATTAATATGAATTTTCTTTTAAGATGTATTTTAAATCAAAAAGAAAGAAGAGAAAAAAGAGGAAAAGAATCAATAGTTATTACAGATATAGGGCGCAACTAGTTTTAAAGTTCTTGACGAGTTCTATCAAAGAGAGTGTTGCGAAATTGAGTGACTTTTTTATTCATTATCTACCACTAAATTTTAGTTGTAACGATTGCCTAATCACTTCGAAGTCTAATTGTCCATTTAGCATGTAACATATTGTGGAGCATCCGAGCGTTTTTATTTATTTTTTGGGTTTTCACTCGCAATCCTCAAGTCCTACAGCTTCTGTAATACGAATGGGTTGGTATTCCAGGGTGTAGGCATCTTAGAAATGATGAGTAGTCTCAGATTAACCAATTATCCGTTATTAAGTATTAAGATGCAATCTTGGCCGAGAATTAAACACCCTGGGCGGATATTCGCTCTTGCGACGGTGCCGATGATCGGCTGTTTGCCATAGCGGCGGACCCCGCAGGGCCGCGAGTTTGTTTTGTTTCCGCTTTTTCATCGCCTGATCACGATTCCAGTTTGTTAATAAACTGCTGACTGCCCCTTTAGCTTAGGTTCCAGATATCCAGGATTAATTAATATGCAAGACCCAACCGTAGTTAATTGCAAAACGCTCTTGAATAAACTAAATTAGTCGTACAGTATTTCGACTTTCGTTTTATAAAGTCTTCTACTGTGACACAAAACTTAAAGGGGCAATTACAAATTATTAGTCCTTGAGTTCATTTTTGCTATTTTTACGGTGATGTATGTGTGTATGTATGTGCGTATATATGCATGTGTGTGTGTATTGTTTGTTTTCGTTAGCTGTGACCCTGCTCACCTATGCGCATGCGTGAGGTCTGCATTGATTTTGTTAAAATAGGGTAGAAGCGTAGAAGATGAGAGAATGTTTACATTTTACGAGTGAGAGATAAGTTGCGGTTTCTTTTTTCTTTTTTTTTCTTTTCAGGACATTATTGAATTTTGAAGCGATACTTCTTCGTTATATTCGTATAAAGGCAAAATGCTGATTTTTCCCCCTTGTAATTTTTAAATAAGTGTAGAAGATCAGTTTTATTCTTCGATGCAAAATAAATCAAATCATTAGATTTTTTTATCATGATTATTTTACACCTTTTATTTTTCGCGCATATTGTCATATAAATTACATTAAATAAAATATTGTTAATTAAAATTAAGTAAAATAAATATTGAAGACTCATAAAAAGAAAACGAACACGTGTAGAACGAAAAGCGCATTTGGCTAAGTGCCCATCTCATTCAACGCATCACCCCTTTTCCGAGTAGGATCGTTCCGCGAGAGGTAGACATGGTTTACGAAAACGGACAGTATGTGTATGTATGTAAATAAACACGATAGTGTCTGAACACTTTGTTCGAATGATCTGAAAGTTGGTACGTAAATTATAAGTCACCGTATCACGAACCCTATAGATTTTGGTAAATCTAGCACTTATGTTTTTTTTTTTTTTTTTTTTTTTTTTTTTTTTTTTAAATAGAGACAACAGAAAAAACCTTTATCATTATGACCTATGGTCCTAAATTCGTTAAAGTGCGATAGCGTCTAAACGCCTTCTTCGATTGAGTTGTAAATTTATATACATAATACAGGTTACCGTCGCACGAACAGTATAGACTTGGTGAATCTGCGCACTTATTGTTTTTTACAGGGTCACAGAGAAAAATTCTTTATCACTGTGGCCTATAGGCCTAAATTTTTTTAAATGCCATAACATCTAAACGTCTTATTAGATGGAGCTGAAAATTTATACGTATGTTACAGGCTTACAGGTCACTGTTACAAGAACTGTATAGATTTTAGAGTATCTACCGCTTAAAGATTTTTACAGGGACATAACGAAAAATTCTTTATTATTATGAGCTATGGGCTCAAATTATTTAAAGTGCAATAGTATAAAATTAAATAACATACTATATGGAGAAAAATACTCAAACACTGTATTATAATTTTTTACTTTTGTTTATTTAACGACTTCTCTTACTTTACTTTATTTATACAACCATTAATTACTTAATGTTTGAAAAGTCGAGCGAAATACCTCCAGATTTTTTCTTGTTATAATATGTTAAGAAAACATGAAAAAGTGCCTTGAATTTTAAATGTGAATTTATTTCCATTTTGCCAACCTGAAAAAAAAATTAGTAGCTTGATTGCTATAATTATGTTTTTAAAAAGAAATACGATTTATATTCGTGTATTTTTAAACTGAAGGTTGTAAGGATTAATTTTTAATATTTTATAAATACTAATTATGTACCAAAACAGTACCAAATAATGATGCAAATTCATGTGACGTGACCGACGTAACAAAAAAAAAAAAAGAAAGAAAGAAAAGTAATAATACACTTATAAATTATAACATTTCAGTAGTGAGTGTTTTATTTATTTATTTATTGTACATTGTGGATATTTTATCTTTCTAATACTTTTCAAGAAAGTAGGAAAGTGTTTATAACTTCGATTTGTCTGTCTGTCCGTACTCTAACTCCCATAAATATTCATGGAATTTCTTGAAACTAATATATATGTTATTTAATTTCACTATAGGATATTCCCTATTGAAAATGAGGTGAATACCACCGCTAGTTTGTATACAGGGATACCCGAAAAAAATTCCAATGCATTACATTCTATGAGAGGTATTTCTATCATTCGTATTTTAATGCTTTTATTTTGCACAAATCTTAATGAAACAGACATTTATTTTTCACATGCCCCTAAAAATGTTTTGTATAGAATATGGAATTTTTAGCATTCAGATTTACAGGGCTGGATTAAAATGTTCAGATATATTAAGGGCTAAAATTAAAAATTGCTGTAATTCATTTTCTTTAAGCGTTTTTAACGCTTTCTAATAATTTAAGAGTGATTACGATGTAAATGAGTCTATTTTTAGGTTTTTCTGTCCGTATGTCTATCTGTACGTATGTCCGCTCTCTAGTGTCCGTAAATATTTTCATATGATATTGTATCAATGTCTTCAAAATAGTAAACATGATTCAACTTTACCATTGTGTGTTCTTATCTTTAAAATATAAATAGCAGAACTAGTTTGTACAGAGACATTGAAAAGAATGCCACTGAATTACGCTCTATGAGAAGAATTTTTATAGATCTTATTAAAAAAAATTTGTACTGCACCGATCATACTTAAATTGACATTTATTATTCATATGCTAAAAAAACGTTTCCTTTAGAATAGGGTAACGTTTATCATTAAGATTTACAGGGTAATAGTAAATTATTAAGGGACAGTAAAGGCTACAATAGGAATTTGTTAGAATTGCACTTACTTTTGTGCACGTGTTTTTAGTGCTTTGCAACAAAGAGAATAATTATGAATTCAGTTATTTTACCTGTCTGCCTTTTTACCCGTCTGTCCGTTCTGATATCATGTAGGAAAGGTACATTGAAGGTAAAACGATGAAATGGCTGCGAATAGTTGGAAAGTGTTAATAATCTATACAAGCTGCATGATTTTTTTTTTTCAAATTACGCTTAGATAAAGTAGTTTTTTTTTTTTTTTTAACTGTACATAGCAATACAATCATTGGAACATAATCATGAGTATGCCACTGGAACATTCTATTTCATTTTAGTATCCTTTAATTTTTCACTATACAACTTTTTTTTTTTTTGGGGGGGGGGGGGGGGTAGGGGGGATGGGGGGGGGAGCACGGCACTTGCAACTAAACATTGGTCGGAGGTTTCCCGAATTGATGACCATTTTTAAAGCGGACCCCAATGGTCAGCCATCGCTACCCAAACAGAGATCACATCCATGCCTTGTCCGGGATTCGAACCCAGATCCAGCCGTGTAGGAATCAGGAACACATAATATTTATCAGTATTATATACAGTGTAATATTTTATAATATTGTTGTATTATTCTATACCGTTATTAGATAATTGTAGCATTACCATTTTTTTTAAATTAGCGAATGTTTAGTTTAAACATTGTGCTGTTACAGTTGATATAAACTTTATTTTTCGCCTCTGAGATGTATTTTCGTATGGAATGACTATAAATGCACATAATTTAGTGAAATTGTTTTAAAAATGTGTACTGCTTCTATTTTATTTCATTTGACATGCACTTTGATATGCATTTATTAGGCCCTTTGATTAGCATTTTAATATACATTTAGTTTTATTTGAGTCTTTAAATCCCATGCGAAAAGTAACAGCATAAATTAGGCAACGCATGCATTATCTATCATCCTAAACTTTTTTGAATTAGAGTTTTATCATTAAATACAAAGAGAAAAAATTTTCCGCAAAATCTGGATTGTAGTTCATATAAAATTACAATTCTAATCTCCAGAGAAATGTGTGGTAAATTTTAATAAGGGAAAAATCTCGATAAAAGTTTACATTATTCGTCTGGAGAAACTTTTTGCACATCAGAAATACTGACAAAGACTGTTTTTTTTTTTTTTTTTTTTTTTTTTTTTTTTGTTATTTCATTAATCGATTGTATATGTTGCGTGGCATGGATACAGAGTAAAAATTAAAATTTAATTCTTAAGAAAATATTTTAAATGTTACAAATTTTTGCTTCTTTTCGTTTCTATAGAAAGTAAACTAATAATGTAAAAAGTATTCACTTAAACAGCAAGTAATTACTACCTGTAACCGTTGAAAAAAGTACAAGAGGACCATGTAAATAAAGTTATGGTAATTAAATGTAATGTATGGTTATTAAATGTAACTGAAAACAACAACATATAACATATAATTCAATAACACATTTTAATTAAATGCAAAAGGTATTTCTAAAAAACAAACATTTCATCCATATTATACATTTGCTGATAACTAGCATAATAAAAACCTGCAGCGTGGGTCAATTTATGGATTTCTTGTGAATTACGGAACACCCGTAGTTCAGAGTAATTAAAACTGTGTTTCATTAATAAATATATGGATTTCGTTTTTTAGTTAGGGTTATATATATAGTTATAAAATATCGATAAATTCGCTTTTCACTGCTATTAAAAACAAAGAACTTTGGCGCTATAGAGGCGAACAGCTACATCATTGTGACTATTAACCTGGTAAGTTTAGAAGTAAAGCAGTTATAATTTGAGCTAGGATTCATTAAAGCAACTCTTATTAATCTCTATAAACTATAATTAAGTTCTTTTATTTTTATGGTACTTGTAAATTTGTATTATTATGTCTTGGAAATGTTATGCTCTTATACATAAAAAGTTTATTTTAGTGATAAGGAAAACAAAATAAGAAAATTTATTAAAATAATAATAATAATGCTTATTATATTAGTTTTAAGAAAATTAAACATATTTAAGAAATTTCTGGTTCTCATTTCGACAGAATGAAAAGCAAACTCGTACGTTTGTAGCCATTATCAAACTTTCTTCCATATAAATACAGTCGGTAACAAAAGTGTCCGAACACCAGCAAAAATTCCTATATAAAAAAAATGCACTTCATACAGTTTTGTTAAATAAATCCTTATCGAATGATGTTCTTACACTGACTAAGAACAGAATTCGTCAAGGATTTATTTAACAAAACCGTTTGAAGTGTGCTTTTTTTACATAGGAATTTTTGCTAGTGTTCGGTCACTTTTGTTACCGACTGTATATATAATATATATATATATATATATATATTTATATATTTATATAAATTTCTGCTGTGAAAAATATTCATTATAATAATTTTTTATCAAAAATTTTTTTTCCATGATGCGTTCAGATGATTATCATCTCAGAAACGTATAAAAACTAAATGTCGAGACAAAGTCAATTTTGTTCTCTACAGGCGATATCTCAAGAAAATGCATTTTTTCGCTTTTTTTATAGAAAAAAATAAATAATTTTGTTTCAAACTATTACACATCAATGTTTCAACGATTTATTTTATAAGTATTTACGAAGTTTCTTAAAAAATACTTATATTAAAAAAAAAAAAAAAAAAAAAAATCCTCAGAGAGATTGGGAGGTGGAATGCTCAGAGCTGCCAACCTAATCCGGCAAATTGTTAGTACCGCCCCTTTCTTTTACACTACTCATTTCTTAGAGTATTTTCTTCTTAATTCATCGAAAATATATTTGAAGAAAATTACTTTAAAAATTAATTGGTGTAGAAAAAGGGGCGTTACTAACAATTTGCCAGATTACGTTGGCAGCTCTGAATGCTCCTACAAAAATTTTATCCTAGTTGATTGTTATAATATATAATATATCTAATCTCACAATGATTAGTTAAAAGTAATCCTCACTGTGTAAATTTATATATATATGAAATCCTACTCTGCTATAATAAAAATTAAAAAAAAAAAAAAAAAAAAAAAAACAAGACGGCAGCACCACCTGTTGCGCGATATTCACCGACAACTAAGCAGTACCAATTTAAATTAAGGTTAAGCTAATTATAAACTTATATTTAATTCTGTACATTGTTTCGTGAGTTACAGAGCTCACAAAATTTTGGTAGCACTCAGTATTTTCTAAAAATACACAAACCACATTCAGGACATCTCAAAATATGAAAATCCATCGAAAACCAGAGGCCAAAAAAATTTCACAAATCCAATACTGTCATCTTACATATATATAAAGAGAGGGGGAGAAAGAAAGAGAAGAAAGTATTTAAAAAAAAAAAAAAGTTTCACTCTCTTCTCAATAGTGCTTAATGAATTTTTCAAAGATTTCAATTTCCAAAACAACTGTTTATTAAAAGTTAATAGTAAATTTTTAATTGAAGAATATTAAAATGCATTTTCTTTGAAACGTTTATTAAATATTGCTAAAATAAATTAATTTTATTATGATATGCAATAAATTTATCGTTCTTCCAACTCAATTCTTTGAACAAACTTTTAAAAATTAAGAAATTATTTTTAAAAACAAACATATATTTTTCAATAATTTCATCGTTGTATTATGACTGAACTCTGTACATTTTGTACAGTTTGATGCAATATTTATATCAATTTTAAATAATGTTTCCTTCAAAGTTTAGAACGTATTTTTTAACGATATTTTTTGTTTGTTTAGAACTGGAATATCCTTTTGGTGGATCCAGAGAAATGGTCCTGACGTTTTTCAGTGACAGCGTAATTTCAGATAAAGGATTCTTAGCATCTTATAGGCAAGTCCCTTGTGGAGGGGCACCCCCTCCACCTTCCCCACAACATCCTCCACCAAGTGGTAAGTTACTTAGAAAGTATGTAGAATATATTTTATATAAAGATGCTTCAGTTCTTATATAAACAACTCGTTATCGATTATCCTTGGTGAATACAATAGCATAACATAATTATTAAAAATATAACAACAAATTAATATGATTAAATCTCAAATTACGTTGTTTGGTTTACAAGTATACACACGCATTATTACGAGAATTAACCTTTTGCATTATATTCGAGAAATATCCAGTATATCAAATTTATTAAACATGGACTTAATCTTGAAAAATCTTATAATTAACAATTTACAACACTCTCGTAATTCCAGAAATTTGTTCCATGGTTACAAGATCAAATCAACTAAATTTCAGTACCCTGTAAGACTGTGGAATAATTTCAAAATCCTATAAATTTGTATAAGGTATGTGAGCCAAAAGTAGCCATAGTTAAGCTTTGAGAAATTTCTGGTTAGGAGTATGTAACTGGACATTTTTTTTTTTTTTTCTAGAAAATGTTGCACTTATCGTTTAGGCATAACAAGTGTACATTTCTTTCTAAAATGTAATTTAGTTGCTTTCATAACACAATTTCAAAACTGTGGCTTGTGGGCCATCTTTGGCGCATAGTGTTCCAAAGGTTGCCCATATACTGAAAACACTTTTAAAATGTGAAAAAAAAAAAAATGCAAGGTAAACTATTTTTACTTACAGAAGTACAGTCGGCAGCAAAATTATTCGAGGGCTAGCAATAATTCCTATATATATATATAAAAAAGTACACTGTGTTTTGTTAAATAAATCCTTGTCGAATCATGTTCTTTGACTGAGAACATGATTCGACAAGGATTTATTTAGCAAAACAGTATTAAGTGTTTTTTTATAGGAATTATTGCTAGCGCTGGAATAATTTTGCTGCCGACTGTATTTAATTACAAGGAAATTACAGAGGGGAAAATATCACAATAAACATTTGTCAAATAATACCTTTTTTAATGGATTTCATGCAAAAAAATGCAGACAAAATTTTCAATTTTTTTTAAGTAAATTCTCGACGTTATTTATGCACACATCGCAAGCATTGATTACACATTCGGAAAATCCATAATTTTAACTTTTTGCATAAAGGGCAAAATCAGCTTGGTGAGCCACCTTGAGAACGTGCATATAATCGCTAATGTACGGCATTAAACTGTTAATCTAATAAATTTATTAAAAATAAAGTCAATGTCGTCAAAGAGAACTAAACAAGCCTTCAGAAAACATATCATAACTCTAAATTCTAAGAATTTAAACGCACGTAAATTAAAATATCTTCTTATCAGGAAATTAGAACGACTATCATTCTAAAGTGAAATCACTACATACAATGGCGGACGACCAAGGTAATCGCTTAGTTTATCTTTAAACATGCTTCATACATTTTGCATTACGCAAAATTCTCACCTAACAAGCTGTATATGCTTGAATTGGTTCATTATGTATACATAGGGAGAGTATCTTTTAATAACTGGCTGAAATGATTACGCAAAGTCGTACTGCGGAATTTTTGCGTTAAAAAGTGAATATTCTTATTAATTTTACTTTTCTCTCTCTCTATCTCTCTTCCCCTTCTCTTTTTCAAGTAAATTGAGTTAAATATTAATATAATATCAATTGCAAATTTTTTCGAATAACCAATTTTCTTTACTCTAACAACACTGTAATATTATCACTATTTATGGATTCCTGGCTATTATCAGCAATATATATGATTTTATGTACAGAAAAGTGGTCACATCTAAACTCGTTTGAATATTTGAAGTTAAAAATATTATATTTACACGGTAATTATTTATTTACACTTTCAATTTATTGAATTTAAGTTTTATTCTATATTTTAATAGGTTCTACAAATCCAGGTAGTACTTCCTCAAGTTCACCCTGTGGTGGTCATTTAACTGGACCATTCTTTGAAATTAAATGGCCAGATCTGAGTAGCACAGGTGATTATGGGCAAACAGTACAGTGTGTCTACACAGTTCACCGTCTAGGATCAGACACTTGCACGTTAAGAGTGACGTTTGTCACTTTCGATCTTGGAGATGGAAGAGACTGTCCCAGGCAGTATGTGCAAATTGGAGAACATACATTGTGTGGACGTTTGCCATCATATACAGTTCGTAAGTCATAACTATTAGATATAACTTAAAAATATGAGCACTTTCATTTTATTTTGTCCGTCGTTTTGCGCTACGTATGGTATTAGAATTCTCCTTTCCCTTTCTTACTAATGTATTCGTAGTATATTATTTGTAATTTGGACTGAACTATCTAGTCTAGAAAATATTGTAGATTACAAAATATTTCAAGAATAATAAATATGATAAAAGTTTAATATTAAATTATATAACTATTCTAAATTATTTATAATTTCGGCATATACAGTAAGACTTATTTTTATTGCATAAAAAGTATTATCAATCATTTTATCAATCATCATCACCACAGTAAAATTATAATTATATAATGTAACAGTGGGTAAAAAATCGTACCAAAGATACTTCAAGAAAATTTTGACAACGATAAATTCTAAATTTATAGTATAAATTTTGAATTTAAAAATTTTTTTCAAGTAATATTTAATTAATCAAACTTTTATTCAAATATATACCTTTTTAAAAGTATGATAAATTTAATTTTGGTTACATATAAACTTAAAATATTAGTTTCTATTTCCTTTAAATTCCAAGAAAGCAGTATTAAATTTTTCAGTCGAAAAATTACGGAAAATAATTTATCTATATGTCTTTTATAAAATTATAAAGAAAAGTAATCGAAACTGTTAAAAAATCTACGTTATGTATGTATTTTTTAATGGTTAAGATTGTTTAAATTAGTCTGCTTTCACCAGCCTAGTGGCCGATATTTCCAAAATATCTATTTCCAAATTAGGTGTTTTCATATTATCCCAGTAAGTAATAACCAAATCTGAAACAGTGGGCAAAAAATCGTACTAAATAGCCAAAAATAATAATGAAAAATCTTTTTTTTTTTTTTTTTTTTTTTTAAGAATATTAAATTTAAAATTTTGCTGTGTCTTTTAACACAATACTTGAATTTGAGTAATCGAATGTAATTTAATTATTTATGAAAATGAACTTCAGTGAAAATTCCTTAAAATCGTCATTAGTTTATTTGTAGAAGAGATAATACAGTCCTGCTCAAAAGTTTAGCAAAATTTGCAAACAGTTTTTTTTTTTTTTTAACTTACCCCTCGATGCAATGTTTTCAAACATTGCATATTTAAAGAATTGGGTCTTCCTCTTATTTTTCAGTGAAGATTGGTTTAAGACAACATTTAGGGGGCCGGTAACAAATTGAGCAAAATCAATAATGTTTGTGATCACCCTGTATCGTTTGAACGAAATAAATTATAAGATATGTTAATATAGACCCGGATAAATTTGTGTGACGATAGCATGTTAAATAACGGAGATATAAGCATTTATTTTAAAACTAAAAAAAAAAAAAAGAAGAAGAAGAAGCATGTTTTTTATTTACAATATATAGAGTTTTAAAAGAAATTATTCCCACTTTCAGATGAATTGAAAAAAACACTTTTGAAACAATATACTGCAATCGGAATACAAATATTTTAAATATCTCATGAAACATAAGTATTTTTATGAAAAACGTTTTCTCTGGGCATGTGCGAAAGATAAGGCTGAAAGCTAGATATATTGGACAACTTTTGTCAAAATTTCATTTGAATAGAATAAAAATTAAGCAAATTGTCGGCAAAAAAACTAGCTAGATTTTAGGTATTTTCCAAGGTTTGAAATTTCATAAGAGGCTTTTTATATGCCGTGTGATTAATTTGAAGATCCAATTATTTCAGCTACGCTCCAAAAGTACTTTTTTGTGAAAAACCCCTTATAAACTTGTAACTCTAACATATTTTTGTTGATTTACTAAGATTTGTGAGATTATAAGGGGTTTTCCACAAGAAAGAACTTTTACAAAGCGATTACTGTAAATATTGTAAACATTTCATTATTATTATTATTATCATCATTTTTATTATTGCACCATTTTTAATTCAAGTATATATTAAATGCATGTCTGCTCGCTCCCTCTTACAATTTCACCGTTTACGGTCACCATATCCCATGCAAGTCTATGGCGAAATTTGTTTATAGGGCCCGCTACTCAGGGCCCGCTTAAGTTTTGAAGCTAGGGGAAACTCGGTATCTTTTCGGGGGCCCCTTTCATTTCTGGAAATCTTGTTTTTCTGTTATATATCTATCTATAATAATAAATGGAAAGGTTTGTCTGTCTGTCTGTCTGTCTGTCTGTCTGTTCTTTTATACGTTCAGCCCCTATTGTACGCAGAAGTACAAGAATTGACATACGGATGCTCTGGACCCTTTCCGATGTTTTCTTCGAAACAGAATTTAAAAATCATAATTAGTTTCGGAGATATTAATTAAAATGTTGACCCATATCGATCGCAAAAATGACCAAAAATCCTTATTGCTTAAAAAGAGGCATTCTATTTCTATCAGCATTCAGCAGACGATTTTAACGGCTGTCTCTAACGGAAACAAAACATGTGCAAGTCATTAATGTCACATGATCTTTAACTGGGGTTAAAAATTGCAAATTTCAAAGTGCTTTAAATTTTCTTTTTCGTACACAACACTTAATGTACAACCTATTCAGCACAAAAACAACCTGCAGTTAAAATTTCATCAATTTTCATTAATAAACAAAGCAGTTACATTTTAATTGCAAATTAAATTTTATTCTAACACGTAATCTATCTTTCAATAGACGATAGGAGTTTCCATAGCAACAAAATACATTTGAAGGAACTAAAAAATACTTTTTCTTTTTCTTTTTATTTCCATTACCCGACTACCGTGGTATAATATAGGTTTTGGCGAAATAAAAAATATTTATTTTTCTTTTTACTTCCATTAATAAAACTACCGTGGATAATGGAATTAGAGATTTCACGTGATTTACATGTTTTAGAATGTCCTGATTAGGTTTTCTTTTGTATCACAGCTACTAATTAAAATAATTTCATAAGTAACACATTATTTGAAAGCTTTGTTGATTTGGAATTGAACAGTAGATTACAGAAATTTCTACCGCCAGATATTTTAAAATTTCGATATTTCAAATTCCAATTAAAATATTTTTAATACATCATTCGAAAGATGTTTTAAAGTTCTTTTAAATTATCGAAAGTTTTCACCAGATTTACACGTTTTGAGGTCTCCTGAATTAGTTTTCTTTTGTATCTCAGCTACTAATTAAAATAAATTCATAAGTAATGCATCATTAGAAAGCTTTTTCGATTTGGAATCGAACAGTGGAATACAGAAATTTGTACCACCAGATGGCGCTGTAATATTTTAAAATTTCAATATTTCAATTTCTAATTATGATTAAATTATTTTTAATACATCATTCGAAAGATATTTTAAAGTTCTTTTAAATTATCGAAAGTTTTCACCAGATTTACACGTTTTAAGGTGTCCTGAATCAGTTTTCTTTTATATCTCAGTTATTAATTAAAAAAATTCCATAAGTAATACATCATTTGAAAGCTTTGTTGACTTGATACACATTTTAAAGTACTTTTACATTATAGAAAATGGAATTCGAGATTTCACCCGATTTACACGTTTTGAGGTTTCCTGATTAGGTTTTCTTTTGTATCTCAACTACTAATTAAAATAATTTTACAAGTAATACATCATTAGAAAGCTTTTTTGATTTGGAATCGAACAGTGGATTACAGAAATTTGTACCGCCAGATGGCGCTGTAATATTTTCAAATTTCAATATTTCAATTTCTAATTATGACTAAATTATTTTTAATGCATCATTCGAAAGATATTTTAAAGTTCTTTTAAATTATCGAAAGTTTTCACAAGATTTACACGTTTTGAGGTGTCCTGAATCAGTTTTTTTTGTATCTCAGTTATTAATTAAAAAAAGTTCATAAGTAAAAGATCATTTGAAAGCTTATTTTAGTTGATACACATTTTAAAGTACTTTTACATTATCGAAAATGGAATTCGAGATTTCACCCGATTTACACGTTTTGAGGTGTCCTGATTAGGTTTTCTTTTGTATCACAGCTACTAATTAAAATAATTTCATAAGTAACACATTATTTGAAAGCTTTGTTGATTTGGAATTGAACAGTAGATTACAGAAATTTCTACCGCCAGATATTTTAAAATTTCGATATTTCAAATTCCAATTAAAATATTTTTAATACATCATTCGAAAGATATTTTAAAGTTCTTTTAAATTATCGAAAGTTTTCACCAGATTTACACGTTTTGAGGTCTCCTGAATTAGTTTTCTTTTGTATCTCAGCTGCTAATTAAAATAAATTCATAAGTAATGCATCATTAGAAAGCTTTTTTGATTTGGAATCGAACAGTGGAATACAGAAATTTGTACCGCCAGATGGCGCTGTAATATTTTAAAATTTCAATATTTCAATTTCTAATTATGATTAAATTATTTTTAATACATCATTCGAAAGATATTTTAAAGTTCTTTTAAATTATCGAAAGTTTTCACCAGATTTACACGTTTTAAGGTGTCCTGAATCAGTTTTCTTTTATATCTCAGTTATTAATTAAAAAAATTTCATAAGTAATACATCATTTGAAAGCTTTGTTGACTTGATACACATTTTAAAGTACTTTTACATTATCGAAAATGGAATTCGAGATTTCACCCGATTTACACGTTTTGAGGTGTCCTGATTAGGTTTTCTTTTGTATCTCAACTACTAATTAAAATAATTTTACAAGTAATACATCATTAGAAAGCTTTTTGATTTGGAATCGAACAGTGGATTACAGAAATTTCTACCACCAGTTGGCGCTGTAATATTTTCAAATTTCAATATTTCAATTTCTAATTATGATTAAATTTTTTTTAATGCATCATTCGAAATATATTTTTAAGTTCTTTTATATTATCGACAGTTTTCACCAGATTTACACGTTTTGAGGTCTCTTGAATTAGTTTCCTTTTGTATCTCAGCCATAGGCGTAGCGTCGGGGGGGCACGAGGGGGCACGTGCCCCCTCAATCTTTCAGAACATAAAACTTTTTTAGACTAGGATATATGATAAACACACCGTGAAACAAACAAACAAAAAAAAAAGACCCAAATAAAAAAGAAATAGCAATTATGAGTTTATGTAATTAAAAAATGTATATGAAGTACCCCAATGTGCACGAAAAGCGTCACTTCTCTTCTCTATTCCGTAACTTATCGACCTAAGAGGCAGTTGTATCAGCATTATTGTAGGTTAATCAATGATTTATCGTCATCTTTACATTTTTTTTTCTCAAAATACTGCATTTTTGAATTGTGTAAATTTTCTTTGTGTCCCTGTAAAAAAAACTATAAGTGCTAGATTCACCAAAATCAATAGGGTTCGGGTGACTTACAATATATACGTACCAACTTTCAGCTCATTCGAACAAAGCGTTTAAACGCTAGCATGTTCACTCACACACATACACACGCACATACATCATCGTAAAAATAGTGAAAACGGACTCAAGGGACCTCGAAACGTATAGAAAGATCAAAATCTCAAATTCGGATTTTTAACATGATTACAATACTTTCCTCACTATAGTGTTCGGAAAGTAATAAGAGAGAGAGAAAAAAAAAAAAAAAAAATAAGAGTCTACTGATCCCAAAGCCGTATAAAATATTAAAATAGTCAGAATTTTATTGTTTTTTTTTCTTTACTCAAAATATTTTTTGGCATTTAAAGGCGTAAATTAATTCCGAAATTGTAAATTTTTATTTCAAAATTGTAAAATTTTCACCTTTAACCAATCGTTTTTCGGTTTCGATGGGAAATAACACTAAAATTTTAAATATTCTGCATCGTCACTATTATTATTTTCTGTGTCTGAAATATCCTGAAAAATTAAATTTTTCTCATTGCTGTTTTTAGTTCCCCATCATACTATAGGTATAGGGAACCCAGGTAATCGTAAAAAATTTCGACCTCGGTTTTTTGACTTTTTTATACGTTTTCAGGTGTGAGAAATCCGAAAATGACAAAATTTGTATGGTGTCTGTTAGTGTGTTAGTTTGTTAATCTGTTTACACAATATCTCACGAACAATTGATCGCAGAGAGCTCAGATCAGTTTTAAAATATTACTTTCGATACTGGCAAGAACCCTATTCATTTGCAACATTCGAATTAAAAAACTTCATAAGTGATTAGAAATTTACGATTTTCTTAATATGGGAGAATAGCACAAAAATTCACTTAAACGTGCATTAAATGGAAACGTTTTACTGTAAAAATGTCAGACCAGTTTTAAAATATTCGTTTTGATGCCGGAATGAACATCACAAACTATAAATATGCTACTTTGAAAATTTCGCAAGTTATTGGAAATTTACAAATTTCTTAACATGGCAGTATAGGGCAAAATTTCACATAAACGTCAATTTTTAGTGATATTTTCTTCGTAAAGATGTCAGACTACTTTTGAAATATTATTTAGGACACTGGCATGAATATTAATGACTATAAATTTTTCAATATAAAAAATTCGTAAGTTATTGGAAATTTACGAATTTCTTAACATGGTAGAATAGAGCAAAATTTCACATAAACGTTAATCTTGAGGGATATATTCATCGTAAAGATGTCAAACCACTTTCAAAATATTATTTAGGATATATCATAGAGTATGATTTTTCCAATTTAAAAATTTCGTAAGTTATTTGGAATTTACGCTTTACTTAACATATCAGAATAAGGCAAAATTAAGCATAAACTTCCATTTTAAGGATCGTAAATATATTAGACAACTTCAAAATTACATTTATGATATTTGTTTGAACAGGATTGAATAAAAATATTCTAATAGGAAATTTTCGTAAATTATTCGTAATTTACGATTTTATCAACATAGCGAAATTGTAAATTTTTCATATAAGTATGAATTTTGAGGATTATTGCATTGGAAATACTAGCATGAAAACTAAACGATGAAATTGACCCTGATAAAATAAATTAATAGATTAGAATAAGATAAATATATCGAAGTGAACGGTGAATAGACTGTTATGCAGGGATTTCATTCTGTCACTGTATCAAGCTTTGGTCAAATTCATTTCTTTTAACATGATTATAATATGTCTCGCAGTAGAAATTTATGAGAACATAAATAGGATGGGGAACTGAGCAGAGTCCACCTATGCCAACTAGTTTCTTCTTAAATTTTTCGAATTTAAAAGTTGGAATATTGACGAAATTTAGAAAATTCATTAATTTTCTGAATGTGAAAATAAAATTTAAAATTATGTATTATTTAATGAGTAATGACAGGGATTTTTCAGATCTAGATGCCGTAAAATAACATTTGAATTGTAAAATTTTTGTCCTAATTTCTGAATTCATGAAAACTAAAATTTGTCACTTGAAATTAGACGTTTTCACGATTAATCATTTCTAAGTTGATGTCTACACAGAAACTGACACCACATCAATTTATGATTTTTGGATTTCTCATACCTTAAAAATTGTTTAAGAATTGAGATCTAAAATTTTCATAAATATCTAATATTTCCATACTTATAGCATAGAGGAAATTTTTTGAAATTTTTGATTGTTTTTTCACATATGTGTGCCCCTCCAAAATTTTCGTTCACGCTACGCCTATGATCTCAGCTACTAATCAAATTAATTTCGTAAGTAGTACATCATTAGAAAGCTTTTTTGATTTGGAATCGAACAGTGGAATACAAAAATTTGTACCGCCAGATGGCGCTGTAATATTTTAAAATTTTAATATTTCAATTTCTAATTAAGATTAAATTATTTTTAATACATCATTCGAAAGATATTTTAAAGTTCTTTTAAATTATCGAAAGTTTTCACCCGATTTACACGTTTTGAGGTATCCTGAATCAGTTTTCTTTTGTATCCCAGCTACTAATTAAAATAATTTCATAAGTAATACATCATTAGAAAGCTTTTTTTGATTTGGAATCGAACAGTGGAATACAGAAATTTGTACCGCCAGATGGTGCTGTAATATTTTAAAATTTCAATATTTTAATTTCTAATTATGATTAAATTATTTTTAATACATCATTCGAAAGATATTTTAAAGTTCTTTTAAATTATCAAAAGTTTTCATCAGATTTACACGTTTTGAGGTGTCCTGAATCAGTTTTCTTTTGTATCCCAGCTACTAATTAAAATAATTTCATAAGTAATACATCATTAGAAAGCTTTTTTGATTTGGAATCGAACAGTGGAATACAGAAATTTGTACCGCCAGATGGCGCTGTAATATTTTAAAATTTCAATATTTCAATTTCTAATTATGATTAAATTATTTTTAATACATCATTCGAAAGATATTTTAAAGTTCTTTTAAATTATCAAAAGTTTTCACCAGATTTACACGTTTTGAGGTGTCCTGAATCAGTTTTCTTTTGTATCTCAGCTACTAATTAAAATAATTTCATAAGTATTACATCATTTGAAAGCTTATTTTAGTTGATACACATTTTAAAGTACTTTTACATTATCGAAAATGGAATTCGAGATTTCACCCGATTTACACGTTTTGAGGTGTCCTGATTAGGTTTTCTTTTGTATCTCATCTATTAATTAAAATAATTTCATGAGTAATACATCATTTGAAAGCTTTGTTGATCTGGAATGGAACAATAGATTACAGAAATTTCTACCGCCAGATGGCACTGTAATATTTTTCAATTTAAATATTTCATATTCTAATTATGATTAAATTATTTCTAATACATCATTCAAAAGATATTTTAAAGTTCTTTTACATTATCGAAAGTGGAATTCGAGATTTCACCTGATTTACAATTTAAAGTGTCCTGATCAGGTTTTCTTCTGCATCTCAGCTAATTGAGTAAGACCGTTCAAAATTGGTATATGCAAGTTAATTAGGAGAGGCTGGAATGGTGGGGAAGGAATAGGCGCGCAGCGCGCATGGGTTTGGGACCCAGTGCGAGTTTTTACCCGATGATAAAAGATTTTTTTTTTTTTAATTTTATTTTCTTAGTAATAAAAGTTTGAGTTGAGGAGGAATATGTGTGTACAGCGCACGCTTACCCTCAAACGTGCGCGCGCATGGGTCTGCGCTGCCGAAGGCAGTGGCGTCCCGGTGTGAGTTTTTACCCGATGCTAAATGATATATTTTTTAATTCCTTTTCTTGAGAATGAAAGTTCATGAGTAATAACATGGAATTTTGAGAAGTCATAAGGATGGTGAAGGAATACGTGCGCGCTGCCGAAGGCAGTGGGGACCCGGTTCGACAATTTTCCCGATCAGAATTTTTTTTTTCTCTTTTTTTATCACATGATAAAAATTAATGCAATTTTGAGAATTCATTAATTATTGTGATTCATTTAGAAATAGTGACCAGCGAAGCGGGCGTAGCCTGCTAGTATAATATAAAAGAACACTTCCTGAGTGAGTGAGGGGTGATCTATCAACGCCCAGACCAAACCCCTGGACCTAGAAGCATGAAATTTCGTGGCAATGTTCTTTCTATGACGTAGGCATCCACTAAGAAGCGATTTTACAAAATTTGCCCCCCAAGGGAGGGAGGGGGGGGCAAAACGTGATTTCACAAAATCCTTCATATCTCAAACAAAAAAACAGACATCCGTAAAATTTTTGCTTTAAAATATAGCTAATACAAATGTCTAAAAACAAATTTCTGGAATTTTCAAAATTCGGTCCCCAAGGGGGGCGGGGGGGGGGCAAAACGTGATTTCACATGCGTAAAACGTGATTTCGCATAATCCTATATATCTGAAACAAAAAAATAGATATACGTGAAATTTTTGCTCTAAAATATAGCTAATGCAAATATCTAAAAACCAATTTCTGGAATTTTAGAAATTCAGCCCCCAGGTGGGGCAGCAGGGGGGGGGGCGGGGGGCTATGGGGCAAAAACAAATAGAAATACAGTTAGGGCGTTCAAAATTGATACAGATAGGTTTTAGAGGCCTGCAAGTCAAATGAGGATATTTTCGATTGTGTAAAGTTATTAGGAGGGGAAGGAAGGGGGTAGGGGAGAGGGGGGGCAAAAAATAAAAATAGAGTTAGATCGTTCAAAATTGGTATATAGAGGTTTTCGATACCTACAAATCGATTGCGGATATTTTCGAAGTTGAAAAACTATTAGGAGGGGCGGGAAGGGGGGGGGGCTATGGGGCAAAAACAAATAGAAATGCAGTTAGGCCGTTCAAAATTTTTACAGATAGGTTTTCGAGGCCTGCAAGTCGAATGGGGATATTTTCGAAAGTGTAAAGTTATTAGGAGGGCCGGGGAGAGATGGGGCAAAAAAATAAAAATAGAGTTAGATCGTTCAAAATTGGTATATAGAGGTTTTCGATACGTACAAATCGATTGCGGATATTTTCGAAGTTGTAAAATTATTAGGTTGGGCGGGAAGGGGGGTGGAGCTGTAAGGGCAAAAACAAATAGAAATACAGTTAGGCCGTTCAAAATTGGTACAGATAGGTTTTAGAGGCCTGCAAGTCGAATGGGGATATTTTCGAAAGTGTATAGTTATTAGGAGGGCCGGGAATTTGGGGGGGGGGGCGGAGGGGCAAAAAAGTAAAATAGTTAGATCATTCAAAATTGGTACATAGATGTTTTCGATACCTACAAATCGATTGCGTATATTTTCGAATTTTTTAAATTATTGGGAGGGGCGGGAAGGGGGGGACCGGAGTGGCCAAAAAATAAAAATAGAGATAGATAGTTCAAAACTGGTGCATAGTGGTTTTTGATACCTACAAATCGATTGCGGATATTTTCGAATTTGTAAAATTATTTAGGATAGACGGGAGGTGGGGGCGAAGCGGGAAAATAATAGAAATAAGAGTTAGAGCATTTTGGGAATTTTTTCCGATGGCAGTGAGAACCCGGTGCGACATTTTTACTAATCAGATTTTGTTTCTCTTTTCTTTTCACGTGATAAAAATGAATGTAATTTTGAGAATTCAGTAATTAGAGTGATTCATTTAAAAATAGGGACCAGCGAAGCGGGCGTTGCCTGCTAGTTGTAATATAAAAATGCTATAGACCAAAGATTAGTGTGTGTTTATAGTTTTTTTTTTCCATTCATATATCTGGGTGGTTTCTATACAGAACTTTAAAATCGTATAACTTATTAACTAAGGACATTCAGATTTTTGAGGTTAAATAATAGAATTTTCCCGAAAGAGTGAATATTTTACCTTGCTTTAGGCAAATTTTCTCAGAGAAAATTCAATTTCGGTGTGAAAATCTCAAACAGAAAATTCAAAACCCTGTTTTGGGTCATTTTGGGGCCCCTCGTAATTTTTTGAGGGGAAGCTTGTGCTTCCTGAGCCTTTTGGGTAATTGGGCCCTGGAATTACTCATTAGAATTCTTTAGAATTCTGTTTTAACATACAGAAATTCACAACCATTGAATTAGTACTCGTTTTCTAAAAATTTATTTTTTTTTAATTTTAATATTTCATTTTACAGCTAAAAAATAAGAAAAATGCATTTAGTTAATTTTTCGCATTTTTAAACTAAAAAATATAATATTAAAACTTAAAAAACAAAATTTTTGAAAAACGATTGTTATTTTAAAGGTTGTGAATTTTCCGAATGCGAAAACAGAATTTAAAAATATCAATTAAGTAATGTGTAATTCTGTAAACAATTTTACCCATAGAATAACATGGGCTTTCGCTGACCTTGCAATCCCTTCTAAATTTTAAAAGTCACTAAATTGGTTATGCTAAATATGTTCCCATTTAGCCAACCGTTTGAAAATGTTTTGAGTTAAAAAAAACTAAATCTTTAATAAAAAAGTGATCTAAGTTGTTATCTTTTAAACTTCGTTTTAAAAGTTTTTGGGGTTAACTAAAAACGCTATAGCAATAGTTATTTCGCACAATCATAAAATTCATTACTACATCTTTTCAACCTAATGTTAAAGTAAAATAAAATATACAATAAATTTTCTTTTCATTTGAATTGAAATTTTGCTTAATATTTTAAAATATCTCCAGTTATTTTTTAACGTTTTCACTATTCTCATAATTTTTTCTTCTCTTCCCCCCGCTCTTCATTTTTTCTTTCTTTTAATTTCCTAAAAGTAGAAAAAAATATATCTTGCAGACGATAAATTTCTTTGTTAGCAATAGCAACATTGATATTCTTTTTTTACATCCTAAATGCCTTTTTTTTTTTTTTTTTTTTTTTTTTTTTTTTGAGTCTATGATGCCAGAGACAAATAATAATAATAATAATAATAATAATAATATTAATAATAACACAATAAGGGAAAGTATTTCCAAGTTGGCAAATATAGTACCTATACTATCGTTAGATTTTTATTTTTGTTAATTAAGGGCGATAGAAATTTCTACTTAAAATAAACATGATTCTTTGATTATACGACAAGCATCGATACCTTTTACGAGGCTGAGATTCCTCTTGTTCACAAGGTAATGCGGGCACAGACAAAAAAAAAAAAAAAAAAATCGGAGAGCGTCGGCAGTAACTATTTTTAAAAATATGTAGGAAAAACAATATAAATTTAAAGAAAGATTAAGAGTCCCGATCATTTTTTTTTAACTAAAAACTGTTGTAGATTTACAGATAAAGAACATTTCAGTAAAATAACAAAAATATTTTACGGTATAAATGTATGTGCTGTGTAATATAATAATAGCTATGTAATATAATAATATGTAATATAATAATAGGTACGAAAATAGCAGCAACTGCTAATATATTACTTTTTTCTTTCATTATAGGTGACTATAATTTCCTTGACTACACTATGGTTATCAGAGCGACGTCCTCCCAACTTCCTCGACCCAGAATGTTTCTCCAAATTCAACAAGTGCCATGTGGTAGTAACAGCCCTCCAGCAAGATCTCCGCCACCCTCGTGTGATGAAACATTTTATGGACCAGGATTCGAATTGAGAAGTCCTTACTATCCTCATGGACTTACTTCTAGCGTAGATTGTCGGTACATCGTCCAGAAGTCTTCTCCTTTTATTTGCCACCTTGAATTAACTTTTGAAAGATTTGAATTACCAGATAGCAGACATTGCTATGCGAGCCATCTCCGGATCGATGCAGACAGGTTATGTGGAAGTATTTCTCCATATTCTGTCAGTACGTTACATTTTCATTATGTTTCAAAAATGCTGAGAACTTTTAACTTTCTAATTTTTTTCTCTAGGAAAAATTAAAATTCAATTTTTGTAATTATTTATACGAATTCTCAAAATTAGTATGCAGTGGTCATTATGTAATTTTCTTCTATACCACTCTATATAACAATGCAATCTACCGGTTAACATGCACAAAAACTACATCAACATAGTGTAATAATAAAGATTTTACATATACATTTATATTCATTTTTAACCAATGAATGATAAACGGAATTCCATTCGCTGAATGAATAGATATCCTATAGTAAATCACTTATTGTAAACTGCTAGTTTATTGTAGAATTTCTAAAGGTAACTAATAGCAACACCACCTGTCAGAAAACGTAGACATATTGAGTTAGTATTCTTTTTCATGATAGCCATCTTTAGAGCCCCGGCAGCCCAGTTGGCAGAGTGTAAAGCTCGTAATCAGAGGGTTGTGGGTTTGATACTTGACCCACCCACAGACCATCGTGTACATTCTGGTAGCTGGTGCGCATAAAATCCATCGTTGCAGCAGTATCCTGCGTATTCCTGGAAGAAAAAAAAAATCAGTATTCAGTTTATTACCATTTCATACAGCATAGATGCTATTATCAATACCTACAATTGAACCAAAATTGCCTTCCACTTGCATGCCCTTTTCTAATATGATAAGCTCAGCATCTTTCAACTTTTAAGTTACGGAGAAGGTTAAAATACACAAATTTCTTTCTACAAATTATTTTTTACTGTTCTTAAAGTAGAGCAAAAATTTCAGTCTCGTTGAAAGAAAAAATTATCCCCCCCCCCCCCCGTTTCTTTAAAATCTTACAAAAATGTAGCATTCCAAGTTTAAAATTTGTGGATGTGTTTTTGATGTTCACAGTAGTGGGCAAAAATACTAAGCTCATTTTGCCTTTAGCTGAATCTGTCCCCCAGAGCACAAATTTCAGCTAATATCCACCCGCTATTATAGACACACCTTTAAAATACCTGATTCATATATGTCTTTAAAAGACCTGCTATGTCTTTCGTGATCCTCAGATCGTACCAGTAACTGTTAAGACCATTTGGAAAGTCAAGAATAAAACGTTTGTCATCTGAAAACACAACATTTTACCTCTTCATATTGTCTTTATTCCACTTTAACACAGACGCTCTGTCCCCCATTATATGCTTAGAGGTTTTTGCTGGGTTTTTATTCATTTTAGCATATTATCAATTATTTTGAATACGTATAAATGCTGACCCCAAACTTTCCCATCAAAATTACGAGCAAATTCAATAACAGACATTTTTAGTAAAGCAATAAAATGGATTATGAGTCTTCAATCTCTGTAAAACAACTCTGATTTTGTACTAGATCTCTCTTCTACTGAACCAGCTGCTCCATGTCTGATTACATTTTCTTTACCCGTTTTAGGTCTTACAAAAATTCATTACATATACGGCAAATTGAAATTATCCTTCCACTGAAAAAACGCGTTTATCAAACTTCACTACATTTTTTTTTTCTTTCTTTCTTTTCTTTTCTTTTCTTTTTTTTTTTTTTTTTTTTTTTTTTGAAGAATTATTAGTAATGTCCGTTCGAGAAAAACTGAAAGCTTACACATGAATTAATTTGTGTTCCGTAGTTAACAAATTAGCATGCCAACTGTAATTTATTCGCTCATAATTTAAATAGAACGGAGATATATTGATTGTCCCTATAAATATGAACATCTAAAAACACAAAGAAAAAAATATTTTGAATTATTTTTTATTAATTTTGTTTTATATTACAAAACTGTAGCAATTTTGGTTTTTAGAATACTAGATACATTAAATGCGCTTAGCATAATCTCGTTCACAATTATTTTTACAATAGTTTTTTCAAAACATCAAGTGCCCTTATACATATGAGAAGGGTTATATTGTTTTCAGAGTACTTTTAGATTTTGCAAAATAAACCCCGTTTTTTTGCCGTTGTCTATAAAACGCTACATTATTTAAAATACAAAAAGTATTACAAAAGTATTTTAGGTATTTATGATTAGATCCATTAAATTGTGCCCTCAGAAATCTATGCCACTGGCATATATATAACAAAAAAGTGTTTAACACGAATACGCAAAATTATTTTCTAAAGTATTCTTTTGAAGAATTTTCTTAAGGCGGGGTTCGTTTTTCTTAAAAAAACGCATTTTTACGTGATTCCAAAGTATTATGTTAACAGAAAACATTCTCTATTTTATCTCTAGAACATTTATAATTCTATTTGTTCTGATTATATAAAATGCAGCAATATTATATATATATATATATATATATATTTTTTTTTTTTTTATTGTGCTACAGAGGTTTAGGCTATGTGACTAAAATTACACTATTAATCTATTAACTCGTATAAGCTATGTCACTATGTTGCTATAAAAAACTGTTAATGTCAGTTTCTGTCGGAAACATACCACTGTGAGCCTTCATATGATTTTTTATTTCGTAAATTTTAAGTAATCAATCTTATTTATAAAAATAAATATGCAAACAGATAAATATACAGACCATCAATTTTACAGACAAAAAAAAATTAAATAAAGACGTAAACACTATTTAGATCTGTTGGAAAGTATCCAAAAATAAACAGAAAACTTTATTAAATTTATGCATGTATTTTGCTGCCATACATATTAAGTAAAACAAATTTTGTCTCACGATTATAATTATTCATTAATGCTTCATAAGTATTGTGTACGTAATGTAGTTTTTATTACCCGATTGAAAACATTCATTTCACATTTCACTGTTATACATAACTATATATGTACAGTTATGTGTTAAATGGTTATTAATATTAAATAACTATTAATTATTAAATACATATATATGACATTTATGGATCACATATATATATATATATATATATTATCCATGTCTTTTCAGAAACAGATATTAAACTCAAGATTTGAGTTAGTGCTTTTTTACTTGGCATCGTAATAGAAAAATATTGACAGGTTATATCATTCATCACAGTTTCTGTCAGATAGTTCAAATACCTTTTTCTTTCATCTAGTATTATTGAGTTTCATTATGTCTTCTTTTAACTTTGCTCAATATTTAATAACGATTTTTAAATGGTGTACATAGATAATATTCCCGTGTAATCTATTAAAGCGCACATTCTAAACTATTTGCAGTAATTACATAGATGTAGTTATCGTTTATCTATACATTCCTATTTTTCCATCCATCTTTCATATATACATTCATAATTCTATCAGTACCGTGTTAGTACATAATTTATGTGATCTCTCTATGAAATGCATAATTCATTCATTTTTCAAAAGCATACTGCACGATTAAATTATTTATGTTCGGTAAACGGTTTAAGCGCCTTCAATAATGTAACTAAAGAATAGTGCTCGAATATTAGCTATTTAAGAATATCGATCTTTATCCATTTTTAATTTATGTTAAACGTTTGCGCATATCCCTAAGTATCGATGGGCACTTCTGAGAATCGATATTGAATAAATGAACTCGTAAACATTCGTTAAGATCGAATTACCACTTAATTCTTGATAAATAATTTTACCCGAAGGAATACAGCGTTTTAATTAATGCTTGATTTATGTGAAATATCATATTTTCTATTTAATTAGATAAAATCAGATAAATTCTATAGAAAAAAATTGGTCATTTAATATAAATTACGATATTTTTTTTTAATAGTAGTTATATTTATTTGAGATATTTTGAGTATCAGAATTCTCCAATTATACAGATTTTGTAGTTAAATTAATTTATTTATATAGAACAGGTTTTTATATTTCTTTTGAACTGTAATCAACATATATATGGGTCATTCTCTGAAAAGTGGGCTTTAAAAAAAAAAAAAAAGTTAGCTCAAATAAAATTGCTCCAATTTTTTTTTTAATTTTGTGCATATACACGTTAATAAAAATAATAAAAATACATACACAGTTAATAAAAAATAATACTAACCAAGCTGTATCTCATAATTTTTGAAATAGTAATTATTTTTATTAATTAGAAAAATGAGGGAATGATTGTGAGGGAATGACAAATTTCTTCTAGAAACTACTTTATAAAAATATTATTAATTTTAGCTATATTTTCAAACACTAAATATTTATTAAAACATATTTTTATTAATATAATAGCATAAAAGCAAATTTGATTTCTTTTAGTTAACTTTATAATGAGTGAGGGAATGACATATAATAAAAATACTGTATTTCAATCTAACATTTGAGAGCCATATGCTATTCATTGTAAAATATTTCCAACAGAACACAAAAGGTTTTCTTTCTTTGCTTCTATATAAATTAAGTTTGACATATAAAGTACGTGCTGCCATTAATGGAGTAAGTAGGGGTATAATTACAGTTTGATGAGGGAATGATATCTACTACCAGGGACAACAATAATAATTGTTCTACTTTCTTTCATTGCATAATATATAAATGTAGTATAAGGAATAAATATTTATTAAAGTATGTTTAATAAATTTTCACTTCAAATAATCTAAATATAGATGCTTTAATACCATAGAAACCATTTTATTCACTTACATGTGGGAATGGGGACACAGTGAGGGAATGATATTTTGCATTTTAAAAAATATTTTAAAATTATATTTGAATTCCAATAACGAAAGAATAACAGTTTATATGCAAAACCAATTAATATTGATAGTTTGGACTGCTTTTTGTTTTTGTGCTTTTAAAAATATGCCCTCAAGACTACTGGGACATGAAATGACCACTTTTCAGAGAATTACTCATATATAAAATTCAGAAAATGTTTGACATAATTTAATTAAATTCTATAATAAAAAACTTCTAAATAGGTTAACTGCTTTTCTGTGGTAACCGTTTAATTTTACTGTAGTACCATTAGAATGTCTATAGTGATATTTCTAGACTCGTAAAGTTAGAAGAATTTTCAGATTTTAGTTATTGTACATATTATTTTTGTTTTTATAAGTTGTTTTAAAACTTTTTTAACACATATACCATAAGCGAATTTAAATGCATTACGCTTATGAAAACTAAAATAAATAAATAAATAAATAAATAAACTTAAGAATAGCATACTTACTTCAAAAATTCAAAATGGGATGCTAGAAAAGAAAAAATTAAATTTGGAAAAAAAAAAAGGATTGATTATAAAAAATGATAAAAATCATACCACTAATGCATGATTTAAGTACTAATTATATATCTCATATCTTCAGTATTGTATCTTGAATACTATGACAAACTCATCTTGAATATTAATTATATAGCGAAACCCCGATCTATCGTTCCCGCATTGATCGTTTTATTTCTATGGTCTCTGCACAAACTGTATTTAAATAACATTAACGAAACCCGCATGTATCGTTCTTCAAAATGTCATTTTCCCGCATTGATCGTTGTAATTTTTTTCTTCTGACCGAAATGAAATTAAAAATCAAGCAATTCCGTATGGCATTCAAACTAGGATTACTTCATTTATCCTAAAATAACTCTTTTGCTTCTCCACGGATGGTCAAAATTGTGATGACATGTCTCCGGACCATCCGCAAAGGTGAATTCCAGACCGTCGCCATTTGCCCGCGGTGTAAAACCCAACTAACCTCAACTACTCAAACTTATGCTGTTTCAGGTGAAGAACAGGGATCGTGCAGATATTGTAACATGTGTCTATGAATTACTGAATACGGATCGTGTGTTGTTGCTTGGAGAATAAGTTATTAAAGAGGAGAATGGATGCATCCAGTATGGTCAGCTACTACATTTTTTCACATTCCTGAGGGTGAGACTGCGCCAGTGCCAAGTGTGTCTGACGTAATTACGGCATTTGAAAATGCACGAATTCTTTTATATGCACATGAAATTACAGAAAAGGACCGGAAAATATTGTAAATCTGGAAAATCCCCCTTTTTATTTATAAAATGAACAAAAAATCGAACATAAAATTACTGATTTTTAAAAATAAATATCACTTAATGTACTACAACTTCGATTTATTTCTTTGACAGTTTGGAGAGTAACAAATTAGTTTTTATTAGTAGTATACTATGTATATTGCGTGTATTATTTCATAAACATTGTTTTATTCGCGTTTTGACTTTAACTCGCATTCATTGTTTTCCCGTTTTCATCGGGTTTTTTTTTTCACGCATCCCATGAAAAACGATGGATCGAGGTTCTGCTGTATATATTGAATATCTTTAATAATAAGTATTATACAATTTATGTCTATGCTGGTAGTTATTTAACTACATTAGAAAATCTTTAACACTCGCCTGACATGCTGATTGTCTGTGAGTATTAATAATTGCAATGTGAATTGAAATTAATTAATAACATATTTTTTTCACATGTGTTTTGAGAAGCAAAATAAAAACGAAGCTTTTTAATGCAGTCCATTGTGTCTGTAACACGTTCATTGCGAAGCTGAAAATTGGTATTTTTATCCCCACTCCACGAAAGTCGATCCCTTCCCCAGTGGCCAATAAAAATATTACGCGCCTTTTCGATGTAGCCGCTATACTATTCCGCTTTAAAACTTGATAGCGACGTCCCCACAATAACACGTGATCGGCCGTTTGGTGAGAACTCGAATCACGCGATATCGCGTGATTGGCAATCGACGTGTTAAAATATATATATATATATATATATATATTCTACGTTCTACATTATTACATAAATCAACATCAGACAACTTATTTTCAATTAGTTTATCGATTGTGTGAAAATTCCGAAGTCATGATATCGGTTTTACAGTTTACGTAGTCATTGAAATTGATATTTAGAAAGAAAATTTTATGACCGGTTTAGAATTTTGTGAATTTCAGTAAAAGGGACCGGTTATGAGCGGCATGTAAACTAAGAAGTTTTGCATTAAACTGAATAGGAATGAATCGGGACTTCACTAAATCAACGTATAAACGTAAAAGACATAAAAATGAGAAACTATAAAGGACATTTTAGCGTATTTGAAATCTTTCGTACATCAAATGCTTTCGTAAAATCGAAAAATCTCCAGACATAATATATAAAATTACGTAAAAAAATTACATCTACACGACAATAAAATAGAGATTATTCGTCTGCATATTATATATTCATATTAGATTAACTGTTTTCATTAAATTGGTAATTCAGTTCTATTATGATTTCAGAAAAAGTTGTTTTATCTTAAACATATGTATCGCGTATATATTTATTTATTTATTTATATTTATATTTGTGTTATTTAATTTAGATATTCCTTAGTTGTCAGTATTGTTATTACATTTTTAAAATTGCGTTTTATGAACCTCAAAATAATATATAAATATCAGAAGTATTTATTTCTAGTCAAATATTATTTTCACTTTACCATAAAAATAATTTCTGAAATGTAAAGCATTCGCTGAGATGTTAAATTCACTTGCTATACTAGACTATCGCAGCTACCAGATAACAAAAGGGAGATCTTTTAAGTGATTTATTAGTTGCCTATACCGTCTGAAAATTTGAGGTCCGGTCCCTGCCCGGTATGATACATTAAAAATCGTCCCCTGCCTGGCTCGACTTTTTTTAAAGTGCAATCCGGCCAAGGGTGAAAGTATTCCGTCTTTACATGGATATCTTCAACCGGTATTTTCTAACAATAATTTCTATCCAATTTAATTGAAAGATATTAGTGTAAAAATACACTGAAATTTTTCTAAATAAAAATAGTGGTGCCGAAGACACTGACCCTTTTCACCTCTGGATCTAGCCAGACCTGACCCGACTCGACACGATTAAAAAGTCAAGGCATACATTAATCTCTATAATTCCTCCTTTAAAGTTCCTCTTACAATATATTGCGCATATTTCTACGCCATAAGTTTAAGATATTGTAAGTGCCCAACCAATAAAATTACGACTTTAAAATTAAAACAGGTTTGAGTCATCATAAGAACATCTACGGAAATAAAAGTGCAAGCAGACAAATTGCCAAACTATGTAAAATTTAATCAAGGTCCAGCCCAGTCCGAGCATACAGAATAAAATTAACCCCGTGACTGCTCACCCTGAGTCCAATGGAAATAATCGACCCGGGTCATGCAGATCTCTATCATGTAAATAAATGCATATTATCTGAACTAGGCATATTAATTACTAATTATATTCTATTAACATCTCATAAAGGTTATTCCATTATATAAACACAAGTATCATAAATTTTGTAAAACATTTTTAAATATTAAAATATTTATTTTTTAATTTAGGTATCCCTTAGCTGCCTGAAACACTTCCTATTATTATTGTTATTACAATTACTACTTACTACTGCTATTATTATTATTTTTAAACATTTTATTAACATCCAAATAATGTATAAATATTAAAAACATTTCTCTCCCATTAAATGTTTAAATATTTTAAATTTACCTTAACGGAGGATAATTTCCGAAAAGTAGAGTATCCAAAACGATAATAAATGCAGTTATGTAAATATATCAAGGATATGAAGGGTCAATATAGTAGCGAAAAAATCCCATCTCAATCCTATAAACCAAAAAAATAAAACTAAACAGATAAAAGGTTTTTTTCGGAAATAGGCCAAGGGATTTTCCGAGATGCTTTTTATTTTTATTTTTATTTTTTTTCTTTCAATGCAAGAGGAATTCTATTTGCCATCTATCCTGGAAGAAATAGAAATTATATATGTGCTATGAAATATGTATTTTTGAAATCCATATTTTACGTTTTGTTGTAAAGATCATACGGAGTTTTAATATACAGAAAGAAAAGTTTTATAAATATTACTTTAAAAGGATAAGTGTTACATTACTATTAAATCGAGTTCAACTAAATCAAAATTGTAAGTTAAATTTTATAATAAAATCTTTGTAAGCCAAGTCTCCACCATATAAATTGCAAAGCACACATTAATTATTCCTTCATTTAACCTAAATGTAAGTTATCATCTCTCTGTCTTGAAAAATAAAATAAGAGATAATTTGTTTGGGGACCCTATAAATATTTAAAAAAATATTTTTAAAACTAATAAAATAAGATAACAATTTTCTTTGTAGAGAATAAAATTATTTCTTTGGAAATGCAGAAATATGCAGTTGTTTGCAAATAGCTAATACATTTTTAATAGAAGAATATAAATTTATATTTGAATTCCAAATATTAACTCTAAACATAGAAATTTTTAAATTACTTTATAATTTGACAACCAATGATAAAATTGAAAAGAAATTTAGTTTTAAACGGTTCAACTTTGCTGATTTTAATAGTAAAATATATATATATATATTGTTTTTATATAAAAGACTTATTAATTAACTATCAGATAAGTGATTAGCTTTTAATATGAAAAACCTAGTTAAATTCAAAGCAACTTTGTTAGGTTTAACCATTTGTCAACTCCAATGCTTTAAACAGTTTTGCCAAATCCCCAATAATTTTGAGGAATGATATTTAGATTTATTGGAGTGGATTTATTTATTTGGGATAATTTATATACGTAATAGACGAATAGCCTTCGAAGTGATTATGCAACCGTTACAGTTAAAATGTAATAGTAGATATCTAGTAAAAAAAAGTCCCTAAATCTGATAACACTGGCCAGAGAAGTGAAATTGAATACAACCGGCAAAGGGTTAACATTTTTTCGGATACATTATGAAAATTTATCATGTGCTTTCATATATGATTTCCCACCGTTCAAAAAGTGTATTTTTGTCTTTATTTGTGTTAATTACAACACGATTAACCGTCATCGCGTAACTGTTGGTGTGATGGAACATTACTCTACGCGCTGGTTCCAGATTGGCAATGAGTGTGCTAATCAGAAGCTTCCTGATTTCGGGTTATTTTCTTATTATACATTGTATACATAATAATAAACAAGTATCAGAGGGATAAATAGTGTTTATGTTAGAGAGATAGCTATAGGTAGACTGAATTTCTGATTCAAATGTTAGTTTATTAATTTCATAAGACAGTACACTGTTAAAAACAAAAATCCCGTAAGATTACGGAGAAAGTCCGGCAGCAGAGATTCCAGACAAAACTCGTAAAAAAAAAAAAAAAAAAAAAAAATGGTTTAATGCTTTTTTACGGGCATTTAGCATAATTTAAGGTCATTATATACTTAATTTACGGTCAAAACTTTTTTTTTTTACGGGCTTCTCTGGAATCTCAGCTGCCGGGCTTTCTCCGTAATCTTACATGATTTTTTTTTTTTTCTTTTTACAGTGTGGATTACTTAGGGTCCAATATTTTAGAATAATAATTTTGTTTCAAGACTTTTGTTACTTATTATTCTATGATATCGTGATGCCTTTTCAGGATTGTACGATTTCACAACTTCTGAAAAGCTGATACATTTCAGCGCGGACCACGTTCTTCCTGGAGCTGGTTTTGTCGTCAGAGGCAGGCAGGTGCCATGTGGAGGAGTTCCTCCATCCGCTATCATGCCTGCTGGTCCTTCAGCGGCAGATCCTGGAAGAATTCACAGTAAGTGAAGATTTGTACTATAATATTCAATAACAAAACTCAAAAAAGAACAAGATATATTTTTGTATTTTCATTGAATAATTCATTTTAATTTAACGTAAAATAACGATGTTGAAAATTTTGTTATCGTCTGTAGTTTAAGAGGAGAAGAAGGCATAAATCTAATGAAAATAACTATATATATATATATATATAATAATAATAATTGATTCGTATAATTTTTAATACTTATTTGATTTATTACGCCTTATGAGTTCCTTAAGGACCTCTATCGTTTACTTCAACATACGATTCTTTTACGGACGAAATGCACAGATATATAATATTTTTATGTTACGAAATGCTTATAATAAGTTTAATTGAGATGAATCAATAGATCCAAACGAAGCAAACGAAAGAATCATTTAATAAATTATTTGTATAATTAGAATACTACTTTCATTTATTACATTTTATCATTTTTTTAATGACTTACATTACTTATTTGAAGATATCGATTCCTTTACCCCCAAAATTTACCAAGATGTGATATTTTCATTTTATTAATTGTCAACGATAAGCTAAGTTGTGGAGAATAGTCAAATCAAAGGAAACAACAAAAAATCTCACAGTAACTGATTTGTATAATTTAAAGTACTGCTTTAATTTATTACATGTTATCAAGTTTTAACTTACTAAGCTACTTACTTGAAGATACAGATTTTCTCATGACCAAAATTTACTGGGATATGATATTTTTATTTTATAAATCTTTATCGTTTTCTGCATTTTTTAAATTGTTATTATCAGAACTATTGAAAAGCAATGTGTTTAGTCTAACATAGGATTTAATTTACTTATCTTTCAATATCACAAATATAAATAATCGAGATTTTTAGGGTGCTCTAAGCATTTTTTTTTCTAATCAACTATAGTTTATTTAGAATTATTTTAATTACATTATCTGCAGGTCAGATAATTTTTTTTTTTTTTTTTTTTTTTTTTTTTTTACACCAGAAATTTTAATTAGGACTTAAAGTTATATTTCTATGAGGTATTGCTTCTTACAAACATAGCTTTGTCTTATAAAAACCAATAAACAACCAATTTCTGACCTGCAGATTATAGATAGAAAAATAAAGTCTTTGAAAAGATAGGGCTGTTCCACGCAAGATTTTAATGTTCAATAATTCCTAAAATACTTAAAATACTTAGCACTATATACCATGTGTAATATATCCCACCTATTAACAGCTCTTTCTCCAATTTGCCATTTATATTAAGCTGTTTTGCTGTGTACTTTTATTACTTTTTACTTATTTTCCTTTTACATTTCTAATTGTTTTTTTTTTTTGTTGTTGTTTTTTTTTTCATGTTATTTTCCAACCATTCTGATCTTCGGTAGTAAAAGATAAATAATCGTATATCTACAGAAAAACGTGAAAAAGATTTAGATGAAAGTATATAAAAAGAAAAAAAAATCATCAACAATAAAAAAAATAACTCTAATCTAACGACTACAACTTATGTAATAAATTGCATAATTTATTTATTTAAATATTGATAAGCTACTTATTTAATTAGTATACTTATTACCAATAGAATTTTTAAAATATTATTTTCAACTTCAAACCAAACAAAAGTTGTAAAGTAAGTAACAAAATATTACGAAATTATCCTTCGTGTGAAGAAAGCACTAATAGTTCTTCAACATTATTATAGTAAAAAACAATAAAGTTTCTTTGCCATGAAAAACAGCGAGGCTAAAGTTCTACCAAGTCGAAATTCAAACATACCAAATCTTAAATTAAAATTTCCTGCAATTTAGTCTTAATGAATTCTAGAGTAAATAGTATTATTTCGTTCCACTTTCTTCAGTTTCAGTTTCTTTTCTTTCAAAAGCTACTATTTTGGAAAGAAACTGAGTTTAATATAAAGTATTCCGATTTAATTATGAGAATATTTCATATTGATCTTTATGCACAAGTTGAAACTTTAAAAGAAAAACAGAAATTGTTTGCGTAAATAAATATTTTAAACTTTGTTTTAAATAGAAGCAAGCGCTAGAACTTTCAATAAATAAAAAAAAAATAACCTAATGCGAAAAGAGATCACCGAGTCACGTATTCAGAGATAGTAAATGTAAATAGAGTCCAACTCGGCTGACACAAATATTCTGAAATGTAAAATGATACCGTGCACTTGTACTTTGAAATACATGCTCCATACATAAATAGAATATAAAACTTTGTGTCAAGTACAACTGTTTTGACTTTTATTTTAGGGTCGTGTTCTTTTTTGTTCTTTCAAGCATGACTTTAACATGGTGTCTTGTACATCTGTATCACAATTATTGACGTGATATATATATATATACATGTTTGTTTGTTATTGACTGCTTTACTTGAAATAAAAAAAAAAAAGAAGTAAATGGAGGTAGGCATTGTTGGTTATTGGTGTCGACTGAGTTATCGGTGTCAACCTTACCTTTGCTGGCATTATAAACTTAAATTTTTATGTGAACATTAAGAATAATGTTGCTCAAATTTTCTTTGGCTTGAATTTTTAATTATTTTTATTGTTTTATATTTTTGTGCTATAAATATTGTTTTCACCCTTTAGAAATTTCGTTCGAGATTAGAAATGCACAAATTTGTAGTTATTATTATTATTATCCCCCCCCCCCCTCCTCCTACTTTTTTAAACCAGAATTTCTTTAACATGAAAAAATTGAAATTATTCCTCTTTGAAATTAATCATCTCACATTCTGTAAGAGAATAATAACAATAACAACAATAAATAAACTTTAAAAAAAAAAAAAAAAAAAAAAAAAAAAAAAAAATATGTTCATTTTCTATAATTTTCTAGTAGTGCTTAATTTTGTTTGGAACTTGGGGTTTCTTTTATAAACCTGAAAATAATTCTACATCGCTTTGGAAAAAGAATTAAAATATTGTCAGCAAATCTCAGATAAATTCTTCCTAATAAAGTTCTTTAAAATCTGTTTAATCATAGTTCATAACAGTGTAAAAAACAATACATTTATGTATATATATATGTACATATATATTGTTTTAACTTAAAAATTGCATCTTTTTCTAAAACTTATTGCTCATTTAAAATATATATATATATCATCTGGGTGGAAATGATCAATATTATATGCTGTACTGTAATATAATGTAGAATATACCCTAATATACTACTGTAAATCTCCTGAATTTCCGTCTTAATTATTTCTTACTTTTGTGGTGCTCATTATTGAGACTATTTTTCATACTTAATGTAATAAATTTCGACATAGGAAGTAATTTTATTACTCTTTTTTTTCTTGAGGGGAGGGGGGGGGGAGTGTTTAATTTCATGCTATTTTATATTCTTTCTAATTGTTTCCACTATAAAATGCTTGTTACACAATACTTCAAAGTATTTCAACAGCTTTAGAAAACAAATTTGTCATTCCAATTTAATTTGTACAGCGTATAACTCTCCCACCCCTCCTTAAAAAAAAAAAAGAAAGAAAGAAAAAGAAAAAAATCTTAATGAATTAAGGATAAAGCAATTATCTCCAAAATTGTTAAAAGTGATTTTGCTTAGAGTGATATAACTTGAAATTTTGACTGAATGGGTAAATTTCAGTTCTGATTTTCAGAAAGAAAATTATTACGTTAAATTTTTCACGTGATAGTTTATTCACCCCGGGGTCCTATTAAAATATTTATATAGTCAGGAATTTAATTTACTGAATAAGAAAATATTACACTTTTGAGGGGCAAAAAAATATTATGAAAGTACTTTTGCATCACATTATTTGAATTCGAATACTTACATAAACTTTTCTTTTTTTAACATTCCAGCACCAGACACCCTTACTCCATCATCTCGAAGGTGTGATCAAAGTTATGGATTAGAAGAATTTACTATCTACAGTCCAGACCACCCTTCGTATTACCCGACAGACGTTTACTGTCGATTCGTCGTCATTCGATCTAGTTCTGAAGTTTGTGGTCTTGAAGTTACTTTTGTGAACTTCGATGTGGAAGATTATTACCAGTGTCAAAGAGATTATCTCGACATTGACGGTGAAAAATTGTGCGGTATTTTGCCTCCCCAATCCATTAGTAAGTGTACATGATATTGGTATTACTGTCTTTTTCAAAGTAAATTAGTAATAAGAGCAAGTATATAAGAGTATCGTGAAATTTTATTTATTACTAAAAACTAATCGAGACTTGATATTTATTTGTTATTCTTGAGAGTTCTTCATGTAGTCACTACAGAAAATTAGACATTTTATATAGCGTTTCTTGACTTCTCATGGATCGTCATCGTAGAACTCAGCAAACTGTGCCGAAAGCGGGTTTATTTCGATCTATGACTTCTTGCAAATCATTATTAACACATTGTTGTCGAATATTTTCTTATTTTGAGTAGTAAACGTAACTTGTTGTCTTTTTTCCAATACGATGCATTTTTTACAGAGTTCGATGTCTCCACCCTTTTTCTAGGACCCTTTCAAAGATGAGAAATTATCGTGGTTTTTGCTACCAGTATTTTCATATAGAATTCTTTACCGTATTTTTACAGTAATGTGTCATAATTAAATGGGATGAAGATTATTGTATAAAAATAATGGTAGCAAATATGACGAAAATTTCTCATCCCTCAATGTGTCCTGAAAAAAGGGTGGAGACTTCAGGTTCTCTATTTAACACATTTTCGTCTAGGTATTTACTTATTTTCAACAGTAAGCTGCTCGTTTTGGCGTTTCTCTAAAACGCTCATTATTTAATAAAATTATTTTATATATTTATTATTTTATAGACTTCGAAACGGTCTTTAACCGTGTGAATAGGGAAAAGCTATGGTCTATCATGGAGTGTAGGGTATTCCCCCGACACCTGATCCAGGCATATCAGACTTTATATCAAATACAAAGGTACTCATCGGTATACACAAAACCAACGAGGTAGACACTAACCAAGGAGTCAGACAGGACTGTAGTTTTCCTCCAACCTTGTTTAATCTGTACATAGACGACAACATACAACATAGAAAAATTCGGCCGCCTCAGGCATCAGGCTAAATGCGGTCACTAACATCAACACACTACTGTTCGCGGACGACCACGCTATCATTCAGAAATGTGAAGACGATCTACATTGATCGGCGTATATACTTCACAAAATTTGTCAAGATTATGGAATGAAAATTTCGGTTAATATATATATATATATGGCTTTCAAAGGTAAAGAACCTATTTGCCCAAATTTGTCATCGAAAATGAAGTCATAGAACAAGTGTCACACTTTACCTACCTAGGATGTGATCTTTCTTATGAATATGAGAACGAAATACAAAAGAAATTGCACAAATTCCAACACGTCTGTGGAAGCTTGAGTAAAACCCCCAAGAGGAGAACACGAAAAGAAACTCAAGCTTTATAAAGTCATGGCTACACCTGTCTTGCTGTACGGCTCAGAGACATGGGCCTTGAGGAGCCAGGATCTGAGTAGAATTCAAGTAACAGAAATGAGACATCTAAGATCAATAAAGGGCTGCACATTCGCCGACAAGATCCGAAATGAAGACATCAGAAATGAATTGAAGGTATTCAACTTATGTGATAGAGTACAAGAATATCGTACTAAATGAAAAGACCATGTACAACGCATGCCAGCGACAAGATTTCCCATAGTTGCCTTTGACTACACCCCGAAAGGCAGAAGAGACCGAGGACGTCCGAGAAAGCGGTGGATTCACCAATGAAGCCCGAACAGGCACCCTGCCTACTCCTTGAAGTTGAAGATGATTATGATTTTATATTTTCCTCATTAAAATTTTTTGTATTTTATCCTCAGAAATTGATTCTATAAATGCCACTGGCATTTATACAGGTGGCACAACAAAGTCACGAGGAGACTTTTACCTCTGCAACCATTGGTCACAGACCTATATTTCCAATTACAAAATGCTTTCAAAAATGTAAGAATTCATGATACGGTGATTAAATTTACAAAAATGATTAAATTTACAAAAATAAATGTTTTAAAAATTACAAAAACTAACTTTTTATACAGTCCCCAAGTCCGTATAGCCATTGACATTCATTCTAACGAATATCGTACTAAAAGTTGCACTTTTTTGCGCCCGAAATTGACTGAGATATTTAGCTTCAAAGTTTGGTATTTTTCCACATTTTCGGCCTTCATTATAAAATATCTTTGATAAAGCTCAAGAAAATGTGAAAAAACTCCAAACTTTGAAACTAAATATTTCGGTTAACTTTGGCCACACAGATGTGAAACTTTATGTGTATATGGGCATAGATGTATATGTTAGGATGGGCGTCAACTTTTACTAAATATGACTATAAGAATCGGAGGATCTGAGAAAAAAATTATGTTTTTGTAATTAAAAAAAAAAAAATTTTTTTATATTCAAACAAGTCACATCATAAATTCTTATATATTTAAGAACATTTTGTTATTGGAAGTTAATATTTGCGACCAATAGTTGTGGAGATGAAGTCCTCCTCGCATTTTGCTTTGTATCTTTTTCACCCTATCCACCTATCCACCGTCCCCACATAAAGTGTTAAACATGAATACAAAAAAATTTTTTTTAAGTAAAGCATGTTTTTAGAATAAGTCCTAAAGACGGAACTCTCTTTTTCCTGAAAATCTTACTTTTACGTCAACAGCAAACAATGAGTTAACAAAATAATTTATGATTAGAACAATTAAATTTTAACCTCCACTCTATACGATAAATTTCACTGGCATATATATACTCCGAAGGCGCATACGTTGTTTAACATGAATACGCAAAAGCCTTTAAAAGTAAATTACTATAATAGAGAAATGCCTAAAGCCAAGTCTTATGTGTATGTGTGCATATGTGACAAACAAAGACATTTTTTTAAATGGTTAAATCATGTTCTGGACATCTCAAAACGTGTAAATCCATCGAAAATCTAACGTTGAAGATTTTTATGAATCCAATACATTATTCTACTAAAGAAAGAAGAAAGCAAAAACTAATTTAAAAAGGAAAAAAAAAAAATCTATTTGGTGTATTAAATCGCAGATGACACAAAATTATGGATCAAAAAATGAATTAAATAAATCTACTGACAAATAATGATAAAATCTCGTATTATTTATACTTTCAAACAATTGCGATATGCATTCAACCTTATTTGTATATAACAAGCAAATTATAATATTTTAGCAATGCACAAAGTAAAAGCCTATTTTAATAGCAACATTTTTAATTTAAAAAAAGCTATTATATATTTAAATAACAATCATCTTTGGAGGACTAGTAAAATTTAATATACGCAGTAATCCTATTATTTTCCAGATATGATATAAATAAATATTTTATGCACTAATAAAATATTAATGTTTTTCGAGCACAGTTTTTGCTCAACTACTAAAATATGTATAGAGTTAAATATATAAAACTCAGAAACTATGCTAACTTTGCAGATAAAAGGTTTTTTATTACAGTTTGCCCAAATCACAAATCAGCTATTGATTTTGATGGACAATTTCCGTGACTTACTGACGTTAACGACAGCAGACAATCCGTATACTGTCACTGTGATTCAGTTTTTTGAAGCAGAATTTGTTTTGAATGTTTTTGAATTTGCATAGCATTTATAAATAAATTAGAAAAGTTGAATTGAAGACTGATTCTTAAACGTATATTCCGATTTTTGAAAAAAAATCTAACTAAAAATTTCTAAATTGAAAATCTAAATTTACCAATGTAATTGCACTTTTTGAGAAAAAAAAAATGAATAGAATGAATTTTAGAAAAATATAGTCGTAGAGATAAAATAAATTCCCTTTTTGCTCATAAAAAAGAAGTATTTTACATAAATTTTACTTCAAATCTGCGTTACAGTGTTCATTTAACGTTGTATAATGTTGTCAAAATACAGGGTGTCTAAAAAGATTTGACACACTTGAGGTTAAATAATTCTCGAAATAATGACGATATAATCAAACCTATTCCATTTACGCATAAAATAACTCACACTGCAAAAAATAAATCCGTAAAAGTACGGGAAAAAACTGGCATCTCAGGTGCCAGTATTTCACGGGCAAATTTACGGGCAAAACTGTACTTTTAAAGAAAAATCTGTTTGATTTGAAGTATTTCCGCATAAAATATATATCAGTGATACAATTTTACGGTTTTAAACTATACTTTCGATTTACATTTTTTTTGCCGTTGAAATTTACAGGATTTTCCAGCAAAATCTACGTTTTCTTTCTTTTTTTTTCCAGTGCATATTACTTTTTTTTTATAGTGTGAACATTTCTGTAGAAAATTTCTTTATACGTTTGAATATATATATATTGTAAATATTGTCTGCGTGTGTTATCAATTATATGTTTCGTTCGTTTGTTTTTATAAACATGTATCAGAATAATACAGTCGGAAGCAAAAGTATCCGAGCACTAGCAAAAATTCCTATGTAAAAAAAAGTACACTTAATACAGTTTTGTTTAAAAAAAAAAAAAAAAAACAGTATTAGGTGTACTTTTTTTATATAGGAATTTCTACTAGTGCTCGGATACTTTTGCTGCCGACTGTATGTTGTGTTTACTGCGAATATTTTAGTTCAAAATTTTATTCGATGTGAAGTTTTATTCTATCGGGTATTGAATAAAATGGTAACCCCACAGGAGAAATCAGTTTTTATTTTGATTTATCAAAACGAAATCAATAACGTAAACGTAAAGAAAGTACAGTCGGTAACAAAAGTATCCGAACACTGGCAAAAATTCCTATGTAAAAAATGTAGAGTTAATACTGTTTTGTTAAATAATTCCTCGTCGAATCATGTTCTTAGTCAGTCTAAGAACATGATTCAATAAGGATTTATTTAGCAAAACAGTATAAACGCTACTTTTTTTACATAGGAATTTTTGCTAGTGTTCGGATACTTTTGTTACCGACTGTAAAAAAGTGTAACACCAGAAAGATCCACATAGATAAACAGTATATTGTAAAAGAAGTTTCTAGATACTGGGGATATTTTACCTTAAATTGACAGTTTTGAAAAGGTTCACAGGCTTAAAATATCAGTTGCATAAACTAAATTGCCTCATTTTATCACATTTATTTATTAAATATACCGTCGGTAACAAAAGTGTCCGAACACTAGCAAAAATTCCTATATAAAAAAAGTACACTTCATACAGTTTTGTTAAATAAATCCTTATCGAATGATGTTCTTACACTGACTAAGCACAGGATTCGACAAGGATTTATTTATCAAAACCGTGTAAAGTGTGCTTTTTTTACATAGGAATTTTTGATAGTGTTCGGACACTTTTGTTACCGACTGTATTTAGCCATTTTAAATTGCAAAATAATAAAAACTATTTCTCAAAACATGGTATGACATTAACAGCCTTATTCACCAAATTTTAACACTGATGTTAACCCGGGAATACGCTAGGTTATCTCAAAATCGGTATTCACCACGCAAAATAACCCTCTTTTTTTAATCCTCCTAAATTGGTGGGTTAACTCTGGTGTTAAATGGGCATGTTACAGTTACAGGGAAAACACTCTTGTTTACTTTTTTAATGCATTGCGTTTTTATTGACCAATCAGCGAGACTTTTACAGATAACTCTGGGGTCAACTGATCCACGGATGGTGAATACGAAAACTTTCTAACCCAGGGTTAAGGGAGTGTTAACTCTAACACAAGTGTTACGTGAACCATGGGTTAACACTGATTTGGTGAATAAGGCCGTAATTGCCTTACTTAATGCTGCTAGGTTAAGGTGAAACAGAGTATAGTAGCGCATATCCATGTTTCTATACCTCGACGCCACTTTATTATTGTAGTTGAATCCATTTAGCAGTTAAAAGACTGGAAACGGACTTTAGTGGGCCCTTTGTATAGGACTTTTGGTGATTTCAGCCATGATCGTGACCTGCTCGGTTTCAATTAAATGAAATCAGTTTGAAAAGGATAGATGTAGTAGAAAGTTTTGCGAAGCGTCTATTTTTTTAGAGGACAATTTTTGCGAAAGGGGCACAAATTAGTTTTCCAAACAGACCTTTAGATTATATTTCAGGAATTTACCCAAATTGAATTTAGCGTCACTTTTTGGTGCCTTCCCTTAGTGAATTCTACACAAAATGTCATTTTAACAAAGTTCTTCATCAGCCATTTCCATCTCCACTTCTTCATGTCAGTTTCCCAAATCCATTTTTTTTTCTTTCCTTTCTTTTTCTTACTCTCTCCCCCCCCCACCCCCTCTCTTTCTTTCTTTTTTTCTTTTCTTTTTTTTTTCCCTTGAGGGGGGGGGGCTACCATTCTGGTTCAAACTCAAATTTGACGGCATTTGTATTAAGTGGGGGGGGAGGGGATCCCCGCACCGACGTTATGCCTGAATTCCAGAGTTTTGTAAATTGGACTCTGCAGTAGTGTTTATTATTTATATCTTTAAAAATTCATCATAAGTAAATAAAAAGGTACACTTGGAATAATTCTTTTGTCTCTTTCATAACTCGGGACATAAGGGTTTACAGTCGGCTGCAAAATTATTCGAGCACTAGCAATAATCCTTGCCAAAAAAAAGTACACTTAATACAGCTTTGTTAAATAAATCCTTGTCGAGTCATGTTCTTAATCAGTCTAAGAATATGATTCGACAAGGATTTACTTAGCAAAACAGTCTTAAATGTACTTTTTAAATATAGGAATTATTGGCTAGTGCTCGAATAATTTTGCTGCCGACTGTAATTTATAAGTTATATATATATATATATATATATATATAATATTGTTTGTTTTATTTAAATAACAATTTCATTATAACTCTTATCGAATGTCCTGCAAATTATTTTATAGGAAATTACGTGTTTCACCCAGCTGATCGGACAAAAGTAATAGTCTTTCGTTCAGACCATTCAAATACCCGTCTAGGATTTATACTCAGAGTTCGCCAAAGCAGAGTATGCCCAGCATCTGTGCCATCACTGTTACCACGTAAGTCATATTAATCTACTTCCAATTAATATATCTTCTAATTAAGAAAAAGAATAATTAATTTCTTAATTTTTAAAAATGCATTATAGTGTTAAAAACACGTACTGAGTTTAAAGTACGTTTATTTATTAGTATTAGTGGTGTATTAGCGGGAAGACTGTGTTTCCCTACTTTTACATTTGATTTCGTGCGTTTCGTACTTTTTTTCTATACACAGGTGGAAGCAAACTTTCCAAAAATTAAATTTTTAAATCAATATTGATTTAACTTATGTTTTTTGTGTAATAGTTTTCAGACAGAACTAAATCGATCGAAGTTATTGAAGTGCACTTGCGTTTCGTATTTTTTATTTTTTTCTCTACACAGGAAGCAACAGACTTCCCAAAAAATTAGATTTTAAAATCAATATTGTATTAACTTTTGATTTTTGTGCAATACTGTTTCAGACAGAACTAAATCAATCTAAGTTATTGAAGTGTACTTAAATATAGGTAAGTACATTAAGTATATCTTGTAAGTTTGCAACTATGTTATAAGTTTATCCTACTGGATGAAGTTTTATATAATGGGACGTCTATAAAGTGCATATTCTTAATATAGGGCAGTACAAGACGTTCAGTGACGCTGGAAAGTGTTTCGTAATTTATCAAATGTACAGGATTTTTCGTTCTTGTTTAAAAATAATTGGAATAATTTAGCAATATGTGTATAAAGAAATTTTAACTTAAATTTGCTTAATTTTACTTATGATAAATTTAAATTTACTGATTTAAATTTAAATTTTTAACTACATTAGTAAATTCGGATAAAACCGTGGAGAGTTTCAAGATCAATTTTTTCCCAAATGAATGGTCTTAGTTTTAAAATTAAATGGCTACCACTTTATTATTATTACTAGCAGGCTACGCCCGCTTCGCTGGTCACTATATTTAAATGAATTTTCGAAAGAATTGAATTAATATTGATTTTTTTACACTACGTTATAGAAAAAAAAAAAAAACTTTAAAAAAAAGGGGGAGGGAAAGAAACTGAAATTGCTCCAAACCTTGCTTCGGGTACCCGCTGTCTATGGCAGCTCTTTTCCTGCCCGCACTGCATCAGATCTAGGTTTCCCATGCCTGCAGAAAGATCTTTCCCGGGCACTTCAATCTGGATATTTATCGACGACAGGGGGAATCTGCTACTATTTAAGAACTACGATTTTAAAGATGACTGTATCTCAGCATCTATTAAATATTTTAGTTTTGAACCATGTATTTTATAACCCATGCTATTTACACTATATTACGATTTGATTCCGACCAATGTAATTAAAGAAAATAAAATAAAAAGTAGATTAATAAATGAATATATATATATATATATATATATATATATATATATATATACAAATAAATTTTAATCCTTTTTACTATGTATATACTACAATTTTTCTCGATAAATACTGTAAATAAAAAAAAATAATGAATAAAAGTTTTTTCTTTTAAAGGAAATAATTAAAAAATGAAAAATAGGAAGTTGTTCTATTATAAAAAAATTAAACAAAACAGTTATAAATACGTTTTTAAATTTAAAACAAATTTTACTTAATTTTTTCTACTGCATTCCGATTTTATTTTCAATAAATATAACAAATTAAGAAAAAAAAAAAAAAAAAATTCGCCTTCAAATGAATGTATGAAATAAAAATAAGTTGCGTAATAACCGTTGCTAAGATACGCAGACGATTGAAGCAAAAGAATAAATCTATGAAAAATGAAACAAAGAAGCCAATATTTAAAATCGGAAAAACATTAATTTAAAAAATTTAAATTTGAAATTCGAAAACATCTCGATAATGTGAACACCTGCAGGGTCCCAGGTACCTATATGCCAAAATCTAAAATGTTTAATTTTTTCTACTGTATGTGTATAACTATTTGATTTCAATAAATATAATAAAAATAATTTCTTCCTCAAATGAATTTAAATAAATAAATAGTTTAATGGCCGTTGCTAAGATACGCAGACTTTTGAAACGAAAGAAATTTCTGAAAAAGGAAACATTGAAGCCAATTTTTAAAATCGAAAAAACATTAATTTAAAAAATTCAAATTCGAAATTCGAAAAAATCTCGATGAGGTGCACACCTGCAGGGTCCCAAGTACCTATATGCCAAATTTGGAGGCTCTGCGATTAGTAGTGTGAGCACCAGAGCGCAGATACACACACAGACACACAGACACTTCTCTTTATTTATATAGATTATGATTATTATTACACCACTGGTTCGATTATATTAAATTGATAAAATCTATAATAATTTATTGTTAAGTAATTATTTTGTATAATATTTACATTAAACATTCATGCATAAATTCAAAACAGCTGACTAATATTTCATGAAGAAGCTCAAAACTTAATTATTTTTTTAAGTATATACCAAAAGAAATACACAAACTATAAGATTTGTACTTATAAACTAGCATTTATTTTTCTATCGTCTTATAGTATCAAGATTATAAATTGATTTTACCAAGAAAATTGAGTTTAACTTTGAAAAAAAAAAGTTTTTCTTTTCTATTTCTCAAATCTGTCAACTAAATTTCGTTTATCTGTCTATCTATCAACATATATATACACATACAAGGTGATTCAAAACGTCATGGCCAGACGGCGCGTGTGGATGTGACAGGTCATGAGGAGTAAGAACTGTACATAAGAACTGCGGGTCGGAAACTCGATCGTGAAGTGCAATTCCGTCATGGCCGTCATGGAAAGAAAATGTAACAAGCGGTGTAAAAAGACTTTTAATTTACAAGAAACGAAATCGAAGTACAAAATACAAATGAAAAATGTTAGAACTCATAAGAAATTATCTAAATGTGACCCATTAGCAGCGATGCATGCTTCACATTGTCACGTGTGTCTCTTTGCGTGTGGCCACAACTTATCGTCCTCTAGCGAATTAGAATCGCATTTCCGAACCCCAGTTCCTATGTAATTCTTCTTTCTCATGACCTGACTCACCCACACGTGACGTTTGGCTTTTTTTTTTTTAAAGAAACTTTTATATTTTTACGAATATAAGCAGTATTCAGTTACAAATGCATATATATAGAATTACAAGAAGCCTTAAATCAAGAAACCTAAATACCCTTGTTGACCTAAGGCTACGCTTGGAAACTGATCTTTCTTACGTGACTATTTCTTGTTCTCATGTATATGACCTCCCTTCAAATATATCACGAAGATTCCCTAATTATCTTGTGTGTATGAAACTCAGTGTGTTCTAAACTAACATTCAGAACTCTTTTATTACAAACGATGTGTTCAAAATGGTAAATTATTATGTTATTTAATAACTTAAAAAAAATATTTTTCGTAAGTGTAAGAAAAGTCTTTTAAAGTATATGAAAAGTGCATATATTTAATTTATACTCATTACCTCATGAATCAAGTTACTTTATAATTGGGAATATTTTTCACTTAATAGTACTTTATTATTATTATTATTATTATTCAATCTCAAAATTTCATGATTACAATTTGAAAAATTAAATAATACTTCGAAGTCGAAGAAAACACACACACATATATATATATATATAATAAAGATAGATAGGTATAACATTTCATCATAATACATTGCTCACTGAAACATTAAATATATTTCTGAAAAAAAGTTTTTACTTATATTATTTTACTTATTAATTTATTATCTTTTATTAATTTATGTATTTGGCTTTTTCAGCATCACCATCTGGACCCGGTAGTGCCATACCTCCTCCTACGTCTCGCGATCCAAGTGCTAGCACAACTTGTGAAACCTCATACTTCTCCAGCCCACGTGGTTCTTTTAGAAGTCCTCGTTTCCCAAGTGGATACCCAGCTACACATTGCATCTACACATTTGTCCAGCTACGAGGATTTTGCAGTCTTAAACTATATTTTAGAGACTTTGATCTTTTGCCAGCTGCTGAATGCATTGTAGACTATTTTGAATTAGAAGGAAGGCGATATTGTGATGGACAACTATTTCAATTAACACGTAATTCTTTTGTATATTTTTTCTTTTATTTAAAATCATCAAAATCAATTTAAATCTTTAAAATTCTGTTTTTGATTTTGACTGAAAGTTTACAATATATACAGCAAGCTATATATAAAGACTTTCTTAAAGTATGTTTTTTGTTTTATTCTGGGCAATATATATACACAGGACTGTCCAAAAGTCTCTGATACATTTTAAACCTTAATATGAATTTAAATAAAAGGTATACGAGAAGCATCAATTTGCACAACATTTCTTCTCACGATACCTAGTTTGGTTTTAGAAAATAAATAAATAAAATTTTTCCCTCAGATGGCACTATTTGTCAATATTTTTTTTTTTTTTTTTTTTTTCATATTATAGCGTTTCTTTGAGTTTTGCTATGACCATTTCGATTTCTAGACTTAACCCTTTCATTCCCAATGTTTTCCATCCATAAAACAATAAATCTTATATTTAGTCATAAATTTATTTTAAAGGTAACATATATAAATATTATTTTTTTTTTTATTTTTTTTTTAAATAGGAGTAATAGCAGACTACGAATAAATATAGCTAACAAAGCAACCCAGAGGTGTTTATTTGTATTTAATGTAACCACTGATGCTATTAAAAATCATAACTTTTAAGTAAATAAAAATATAAAAATTTTGAAAGAAATACATATTCCAATTAATTAAAATACAAATTATAAACAATAAAAAATATTTCAAACATTAATTTACTTAAATTTCCCAAAACAAGAAACTGATTCCGATATTATTATCAGAATAGAGTAAAATATACTTTCATTTATCAACAAGGATAGTGAAATCATCTAAAATATATTTTTTTCGGTGAGAAAATGTATATAGATTTTAATATTGTTCATTTTAAATCAGCGGGAGTGTTAGACGGTAAGAAAGAAAATCTGATATATTATGATTCCAATTGGCATCACGGGGAATGAAAGGGTTAAACCCTCTTGATTTCTTCTTGTGAAACTATGTAAAATATATGCCTTTCTTTTGGCTGACATTTAAGTTGAGAATAGCATACGTAATCCAGTATCTCTCTCACCCACAACCAATAATAGCAAATGCGTGGATTAAATTCTATTAGAGTTAGAAGGCAGTTAGAGTTTAAAAAACTACGCATATTAAATTATTGTAATGAATTTGCAAAATAAATAATCATTTATTACTTGCTTTGCATCTTTAATAAGTTTTCAAATTTTAGATTTATTAACTTATTTTATTTATTTATTTTATTTTATTTTATTTATTTATTTTATTTTTATCTTTATTCTTTTTATTTTTTTCTTAAACAAAACTTCTGACTGTAAGAAGTTAATCATTTGACTTTATAATTAAGTTTCATGGATATTTAGTCAATCCTGTAGCACTATTGCTGTATATATTTTTATAATTATTTTAGATGGATACGATGGTGTATCATAAAGTTTTAATGATTTTTAATTATTCTCAAGAATTTTCTACATAGTCACCATAGAAAGTTATACATCTCTTGCAGCGTTCCCTGACTTTTCAGAGGTCATTATTGTATCATAAAGTAAATATGGGTTACTTCAATCTAGAGTTTTATAAAACCATTCTAATGAACATTAATAGCTGTAATTTACAACATTATGCCGATAATAATTTGAGGTATATGTAGAATAAATATTATACAAATATATCAATTAAATCTTTGTATTAACTAAAACTTTACGATATCTCCTTGTGAGGTGTGGCTGATTTGGGTTACTTCAATCATGGCTTCCTAAAACCAAACAAACCAATACAAATGACTCTAATTTACGACGTTGTGTGCATAAAAATAAGCTAATACGCAAAGTAATTTTATCCAAATATCTTCGTTATTTCTTAGAAATAATTAAAATTTTACGATACTCTACGTATAGTTAAATTTTATTTCTAAAGTGGAAATAAAAATTAGTTTTTTTTTTTCCCCCTTTATTGAAACGAATGTTTTAAAATAAAGTAAAAGACAACTATTGGTCATTTAAAAGTATATTTGAGGTTTTGTTTATGAAGCTACAAAACGTTTACTCGAGTGAAATCATCGCATGTGAAACCACCATTGCATTTATATAAATAATTTTTGCAGCATAAGCATTAAAAGAGAAAAAATCCCCATACATTAAAAACTCAAGTTCCGGTAATTAACCGTAGTAACCGTTAAAGTAACCGTAGTAACTTCCTTTCGGAACTCAGAAAAAAAACTTATTCTTTTTTAATCTTATATAACAATTTGCATAGAAAACTAACTTAAAATCGAGGCAAAAAAAGTTGAAAGCGAATTTCATTTACGTAAATATTTAATTGAAAATAATATAAACATTTCTACTACATTACAGTTTATTTTCTGTAGCATGTGTTAAATAACTGTATAAAATAACTTTTATACTTTTATACAGGGTGTCTATAAAAAGTCTAACATATTTTGGTGTTTAATAATTCAAAAAATAATGAAAACAGATTTAAATTAATGATATTAATAGTTAAGTACATTTAAAAAGTCCTTATTAACGAACTTTCACGTGTGCATCCTTCATCGCACTGAGAATTTCAAGTCGGTAGTCGATTATCTGCCAGGTACGAACAAACATGTCAGCATCCATAGAGGCTATTGCGGTTGTAATCCTGACCTTTAGGTCATCAATGTTCGACTCTTTCTTACAAACTAGGTTTTGGTAAAAAATACTCTAAAACTTCTCAGTTGAGTACCAATAGCAAACAATTTACAGATGTCGTTGTTTTTTGGTAATAATCCCTTATTTCAGCTACAATTTTGAGCATAATGCTTTAAACCCATGAAAAACATTTTTAAATTTAGATGATAGTCAAAAAATGTTTTCAAACCAATCAGAAACTGACTCGCTATGCTATTGACGCCTCTCTCCTTGTAGACTCTCTAGCCCCGTCCATCTTCCTGCGAAATTGTAAGTCAAAGAACTACCAGCAATGGTATCCCATTAAGGTGGTACGCCATCTTATTGCAGAAAGACATAAAATAGATATGAGTTATTCTATATACGCGATTTGTTTTTATATCTTCATTTTTTTTTAAATAAATTTTTAAACATCAATATGTGTCAGATTTTTTATGCACACCCGTATATTAAAATTTTAATAACTATTATATACTTATTTTACAGGTGAGGTGTCTTTTCCCTGGAGTGATTCTTCTACTCTTACATTAATGTTCCATTCTGATCGGGGAAGTTTTGTCCATCGGGGCTATCATGTCGATTTTGAGCAAATTCCCTGCAGACGACAAAGTCGCCAAAACCGTGAAGAGATTGAATTGTCTGTCGCGCCCCAAAATGTGACATCAAGATCCGCATCATCACCTTCATCTCGATCATCACCTGTTACTGATGAAGACTGGGACGATACACGAACAACGCCTAAAAATTCTACAGTTGAATACGCTACACCTTAATATCACATTGTGTCATCGCCTATAAAACCGACTTGAAGATCAGCATCATACCCTTCATCGCGATCGTCAGCTGTTTCAAATGAATATTGGCACGATACACGAACAATGGCTAAAAATTCTACCGTTAAATATGTTACACATTAAGATCATCTTATAAAAGCACCTTTAAAAAAAAATAAATAAGATTAACATCATCCTTTTCATCGCGATCATCATCTGTTTCAATTGAAGGTTGAAGTAAAACACGAACAATGGCTAAAAATTCTACCATTGAATATGTTACACCTTAAGATCGTTTTATGTCTGTAAAACTGATTTTTGTTTGTTGGTTTGTTTCATGACGAAGTACAAAATATATTTTGTCGAGTCTTGCTTGTAAATTTACATATGAAACTTACTTTGGAATGGAGTTAAGAATATTTTTCTATCTGAAGTCATATGATAAAATTGACTTTCACGCAAATATACGGAAAGAATATGATAAGTAAAATAAAATATACACTAGACAAGCAGAAATCTTATATGTTATTACCATAAATAAAAGTGTTAAATCTATTGATAGAAATTTCTAAAATATTTAATCTTTCAGTTTCTTTATTCTCAATCTCATTTCAAAGATTTGATTTGTTAAATAAATGCAACAATTTGTTTCATCACTCATGCAAAATGTTTTTTTTTTTTTTTTTTTTTTTTTTTTTTTTTAATGAAGTCATATTGCATAATTTTTTTCTTTTGTAATAAATTTTTTCACGAATTTCTTCCACTTTGGACTCATGTTGTATATAGTTTTTTAACAAATGAAATTATTGCGTTACATATTCTTTAATATCTGTTGGATTTATATTCATAATTATTACATATTATATTTCTTCGTATATTAAACAATATTTCATCCATGAACTTACTACTTTGAAAATCAATCACGAGAAAAATATTTTAGTAACGTTTTCTCATACAACTATGAACACCCTTCCCATTATGCAGAAATTGTTTCTTAAATCATTATGATTTACATACAATAATTTATAAATGAGCTTAGAAAATTTAGTAATGTTAAATAATTGAAAACTCCTAAAAGTATATATAAGGATTTCTCTTACTAAGATAAATTAATCTGTTGGTATAAACGGGTCCACAGAGTGAAAAGCAGAGTCTTTTAAACAATCACAACATTTAATAATATAGAAAAGTAGAATAACATAATGCGGGCATTTCTCGCCGCACGCTTAGCAAAGCTTTCTCGTACAGACTCATATAAACATCTCCTTCTCAGAGAAGCGAAGATGCGCTGTTGATTACGTAATACAGTTACGTCACATCTGAGTCATGACAGGTGTGAGCTGGTTAACAGATGATATGAGGAAACATGCATTGAAATCCTTCATTTCCCCCTTATTCAATAAATGTTTCGAAAATAAAACATATTTATGCATTATAATAGCATATTAAAAATTACAGAAAATTATTTTTATGCAAGAGTTACTTAAAATAAGAAAAGTGTTAGTAAAGAAAAAGAATTATAAGCAAATAATTATGGTTAATATAATAAAATAAAATACGTAAAATATAAGCAGTTAATTTCTTAATGAAACCACAGTTTAAATATATATATTTTTTTAAGTTCTTCAGTCCTGAGTATTAAGTCCTATCATACCACAACATTTTTCATGTTTATATGCATTTAAACTTTTTGTTAAAATATCTGCAGGTTGTTCATCTGATGAAATATATTTAATGTCAATTAGTTTATTATTGTAAACTTCTCGCACAAAATGATGACGAACGTCAATGTGCTTAGATCGATTGTGATGAACAGGATTTTTTACTAATCTCAGTGCAGATTGATTGTCGCACATGATTGCAGTAGGACTTGATACAATTTCAGGATCCAATTCTTTTAAGAACTTTCTAACATGAATTGTCTCTTTTGCGGATTCAGACAGAGACATATATTCAGATTCTGTTGTGGATAGAGCAACGGTTCGCTGCTTTCTAGATTCCCAAGAAATAGGTCCACCGGCATATTTAAATACGTATCCTGTATATGATTTTCTATCATTTATATCCGATGCCCAATCGGCATCAACAAATGCTGTCAATGGTTTATCGTCTCTGTAATACCCAATTCCTAAATTTCTAGTGCCATTGAGATACCTTAGTATTCTTTTAGAAGCTATCCAGTGAGGTTTTCCTGGATTGTTATTAAACTGACTTAAATAATTTACAGCATGGGTGATATCTGGTCTGGTAGCAACCGATAGATACATAAGAGAACCAATTAATTGTCTATAAGGAATTTTTGACATGTATGATTTCTCTTCTTCTGTATTTGGACACATTTGTTTAGTTAATTTTACACTGCTATCTAAAGGTGTATTCACCACTCTAGAATCTTCCATATTAAATTTATTTAGTAAATCTTCAATGTATTTCTTTTGTGTTATAGTGATGCTGTCCCTATCTTGATTAAATTCAATGCCTAAGCAATAATGCAAAAGACCCATATCTTTCATTTTGAAAGATTCTGCTAATTTATTTCTTATATCAAAATAGTGCTCTTCACTTTTAGTGAGACAAATTAAATCGTCGACAGAGACAATTATAATAGCATCAAAAGGATATTTTGAGTAATAGACACATTTGTCGGAATTCAAAGGGTTAAATTTCATTTTTCTCAATTTCTCATCTAATTTCTTAAACCACTGTCTTCCTGACTGCTTAAGGCCATACAAAGATTTTTTTAATAAACACACTTTATTTTCGTGTATATCATTTTCAAAAAATTCAGGTAGCTCCATATAAATTTCTTCATGTAACATTCCGTTAACATATGCCATAATGAAATCTAACTGGTATGCTGTGAAACCATTCTGGATAGCATACGCGATTGCAGTTCTTATAGAACTTAATCTGGCTACTGGTGAAAAATTTTCCTCAAAATCTATACCTTGTTTCTGTGAACACCCTTTGGCAACCAATCTGGCCTTAAATTTTTCAATTTGACCATCTGGTTTGAATTTTGTTTTTAAAACCAATTTACACCCAATTACTTTTTTATCTTTTGGTCTATCTACAATTTCCCAAGCGTTTTGCTTAACTAAAGAATCATATTCTAATTTCATCGCGTTTTCCCAATTTTTAGCATAATCTCCATTTAGCGCGTCGATTACGCTGGGATTAATTTCATTAAATGAGTTATCAGCTAATTGAGAAGTTTCATCTTTATATTTTGTATCTGTAATACACTCCTTATGAGACTTTTGAAAGTTCCAACTTTTAATTTTTTTAGGTCGGCCTGGACCGCGTTTAAAAGGATTGTTTATCCCTTCCTCTTGTTTACATTTATCGTGAGCACTCTCCTCCCCTCCACTCACATCTTCTACGTTCCCCCCTTCAGAAAGCGAGTGGCTCGCTTCCCCCCATTTCCAAAAAGAGAAACTTTCTCCGTTGAATTCAGGGGGATAGGAAATCGATCCGCTGTTTTCCCCCCTTTGGATGTCTGCGGTTTGAGTAGGGATAGGAGTTTCATTTTTAATATTACAATCATTGCATTTATTCTCAGACGGAAAAATTAATTCTAATTGATCAATAGTGGCTGAATCATTTATTTGAAACTCATCTATAAATCGAACATCACGACTTATGACAATTTTTCTGGTATCCTTATTCCATAATCTGTAAGCGCGTGATTCATTTGAATAGTCAACGAATATATGTTCGTGTGACCTAGCTTCAAACTTCCCTTTTGATTTTTTATTTAGAACAAAACATTTCTGTCCGAAAATTTTAAAATAGTTAACAGTTGGTTTATAACCGAAAAACAATTCGAAAGGGGTTTTATTTTCTTTAATTCCTTTAGTGGGACACCTGTTTCTAATATATGCAGCGCAATTTACTGCTCCAGTCCAGAATGTATTTGGAAGGTTTGATTGCATTAATAAACACCTCGCCATTTCGCATAATGTACGATTTTGTCTTTCAATTCTAGAATTTTGCTGAGGGGTCATTGGTGAGGAATATTCGCGTTTAATACCGCATTCTTCAATATATTTATTGAATTCTTCGCCACAATATTCCAATCCATTATCAGTATGCAGTATTTTAATTTTTTTTCCTAATCGATTTTCGACTGCTGCTTTATATCTCCGGAACGCGTACTCAGCTTCATCTTTTGTTTTTAGAAAATTTACTTCAATGTAACGAGATTTATCATCCAAAAAAGTAATAAAGTAACGTGATCCGCCGTGGGATTTAACATTTATAGGGCCACATAAATCAGAATAAACTAATTCTAATAATTCCTTACTATGAAATTTGTTTTCTTTACAAAATGGTTTCACAGTTTGTTTAGACTGAATGCATACTTTACAATCTTTTAAAGAATCTTTTTCATTAAAATTTAAATCTCTTAACATATTTTCAGATTTTAATAATTTTAAATCTTTTTCATTTAAATGTCCTAATTTTAAATGCCATTTATGAAAGTTGCTTACCTGAGTTGACGCAGCGATATCCACCTGCGGCTGAAAAAAATATAAATCACCTTTTCTCGTAGCACTTATAATACACTTATAATTATACATAGTATAGTATAATTATACAATAGTATACACTTATAATTAGAGAGCCGACCTGCTCCGTAATTTTTGCACATTTTTCGGTAAATACAACTCGGCAGTTGTTTGCAGTAGCTTTTGATATAGACATTAAATTGCATTTCAATTTTGGAACGCACAAAACATTTGTTAACTTTAAATTGGTTACACCGTGATTACCGGGAACTTTTAATTTGACTGTTCCAACACCTGTGATCTCCGCTGTTTCATCTACAGCTAATTTTATAAATGATCCAATTCTAGGTTCGAAATCTATAAACAAATTCTTGTCATGAGCCATATGTGATGTCGTACCGCTATCGAGACACCACTCGGAATGTTCTTAGAAAGAGTTACTGGCTGCCATCGTGAACTCTGTACTATCTTCAACCATAAATGATCTATCTTTGTATTTATTCGATGAAGTGAATTTTCTGTCTGAGATCTTCTTTCTGCATTCTGAGGCTTTATGCCCTACTTTTGAACAGTAATTGCATTTGAAGATTGCATAATTTCTTTCGCCATACGTGTTCTTGTTCTGCACAGGCTTTAAGATTTCTCTTTTGTTCTTTTCAGGAAGATTTTTCTTGTGAGTTGTAAAATACGCATTTGATGATTCTTGATGCTTTTTATTTTTTCTTGACTCATATTCTTCCATCATTTTAATTTTTAGAGCTTCAGGCTGCGGCAATTCATCTCTTGCTTCTATGGCGCACCTGAAATTTTCATAGCTGTCAGGAATACTGTATAAGAGCAAAATTGATAATAAATCTTCGGCTACGTGAATGTCCATTTCTGTTAGCTTGTCCACTATATCAAAGAAAATATTTAGGTGATCGGACATATTTTCACTATCAGACATTTTCTTAAAGAGTAGCTGCTTCAATAGGGTGGCTTTCTTTGCCGGTCCTCTCGATTCGTAAACTTCTTTTAATTTATTCCATACTTCATTTGAGGTGGTACAATGTTTAATATGACACAACTCACTTGGGGTAATTGCTAGGATTAAATCGGCTCTAGCTTTACGGTCAATTTCGAGACATTTTTCTTCACCTTCGGCGCCTTCATCGGGCTTAATTTTCGTTCCGTTAGCATAACTCCAGTGATCATTCTTGATTAAAACAGCTTCTATCTGCAGCTTCCAGGTGTCAAAATTATTTTTGGATAACTTTTCTATATTTAATACTTGCGACATATTTAATCAGCTATAGTAGCTTCTTTATAAAAATAGAATCAAAATTACTTTCGATTTCAGCCCTTAGGCTTAACAGTAAGTCGCACTTTCGTTTTAGCGAATGTTAATTTAAATTTTTAAAAAGTCCGCAGTAAGATGCGTGTCTCTGGGCCCATAACCATTGTTGGTATAAATGGGTCCACAGAGTGAAAAGCAGAGTCTTTTAAACAATAACAACATTTAATAATATAGAAAAGTAGAATAACATAATGCGGGCATTTCTCGCCGCACGCTTAGCAAAGCTTTCTCGTACAGACTCATATAAACATCTCCTTCTCAGAGAAGCGAAGATGCGCTGTTGATTACGTAATACAGTTACGTCACATCTGACGTCATGACAGGTGTGAGCTGGTTAACAGATGATATGAGGAAACATGCATTGAAATCCTTCATAATCATTTCTTTATATTTGTTTGTCGTATGAAAACCCTGACCATTTCATTGGGTAGATTTGAGATTACTGCTTAAAATAACAAGCATTTGCATATTATCCCATTCAACCTTAAAATGAAGCAAGTTTTTGCCAAATAATGTGTTTTTTACAATGTTGTTAGGTTCCCACGATTAATATTCAGTTAAAAAAAAAAAAAAAAAAAAAAAACAACTAAGTAATGACGTGAAACATTATTTATAATTGCTCAATACATTGCATGTAAGGCGAAAGGAAATAATGATCTTTCAGCGCTTTCCCAACTGATCTCCCATTCATTTGGAACAGAGATTAAAAAAAATCTGGTGTGAAACAACCACACGACTTCCATTACCCACTATTACACATATTATATGCATTTTTGAGAGATAATGCGATCAGAAAACATAAAAGTGAACTAAAGAGAAAATCGTTAGAGCCGTTTTTGAGATACCAACTTTAAAAAAAAAATCAATTATTGACCAGAAAACAATAATTACATACAAAAGGATATTTAAAAGTGAGTTAATATGGCGAGTTTGAAAAAAATCCGTACAGCTGTTTTTAAAGGAACGCCCTTGGGAGACCTGAAATTGAGCTATTTATACAGGACGCCTATCAATTTTCCTGAACTAACCAACTATATCATTCGAAAGGACATCTAATAGAGTGTTTATATAGCAAATTTGAAGAAAATCGTTAGAGCCGTTTTTGAGATACGGACTTACGGTCCCACTTCCGGTTTCCGATGTCCCACTTCCGGTTAAACTCAATTATGGACAGGAAAACAATAATTAGATACAAAAGCATATTTAAAAGTGAGTTAAAATGGGGAGTTTGAAAAAGATCCGTACAACCGTTTTTAAAGGAACGCCTTTGCGAGGCCTGAAATTGAGCTATTTATAAGGGACGCCTATCAATTTTCCTGAACCAACCAACTATATCATTCGAAAGGACATCTAATAGAGTGTTTATATCGCAAGTTTGAAGAAAATCGTTAGAGCCGTTTTTGAGATACGGACTTACGGTCCCACTTCCGGTTTCCGATGTCCCACTTCCGGTTTTTCAATTTTCACCAAAATTTGGAAATTTCATCTGTACACCAGACGTATTTCAATTCTAAAGTTTCGTAGCTCTATCTTTATTAGTTTTTGAGCTATAATAGCCAGAAGATTCTCCACATACATACACACACACACATACATACACACTAACCAATTGCCAAAAACCACTTTTTTGGACTCATGGGACCTTAAAACGTGTAAATCAGGTGAAAACCCGATATCGAATTGAAGGATTTCAATGCATGTTTCCTCATATCATCTGTTAACTAGCTGACACCTGTCATGACGTCAGATGTGACGTAACTGTATTACGTAATCAATAGCGCATCTTCGCTTCTCTGAGAAAGAGAGGTTTATATGAGTCTGTACGAGAAAGCTTTGCTAAGCGTGCGGCAAGAAATGCCCGCATTATGTTATTCTACTTTTCTATATTATTAAATGTTGTGATTGTTTAAAAGACTCTGCTTTTCACTCTGTGGACCCATTTATACCAACAATGGTTATGGGCCCAGAGACACGCATCTTACTGCGGACTTTTTAAAAATTTAAATTAACATTCGCTAAAACGAAAGTGCGACTTACAGTTAAGCCTAAGGGCTGAAATCAAAAGTATTTTTGATTCTATTTTTATAAAGAAGCTACTATAGCTGATTAAATATGTCGCAAGTATTAAATATTATAGAAAAGTTATCGAAAAATAATTTTGACACCTGGAAGCTGCAGATAGAAGCTGTTTTAATCAAGAATGATCACTGGAGTTATGCTAACGGAACGAAAATTAAGCCCGATGAAGGCGCCGAAGGTGAAGAAAAATGGCTCGAAAATGACCTTAAAGCTAGAGCCGATTTAATCCTAGCAATTACCCCAAGTGAGTTGTGTCATATTAAACATTGTACAACCTCAAATGAAGTATGGAATAAATTAAAAGAAGTTTACGAATCGAGAGGACCGGCAAAGAAAGCCACCCTATTGAAGCAGCTACTCTTTAAGAAAATGTCTGATAGTGAAAATATGTCCGATCACCTAAATACTTTCTTTGATATAGTGGACAAGCTAAAAGAAATGGACATTCACGTAGCCGAAGATTTATTATCAATTTTGCTCTTATACAGTATTCCTGACAGCTATGAAAATTTCAGGTGCGCCATAGAAGCAAGAGATGAATTGCCGCAGCCTGAAGCTCTGAAAATTAAAATGATGGAAGAATATGAGTCAAGAAAAAATAAAAAGCATCAAGAATCGTCAAATGCGTATTTTACGAGTCACAAGAAAAATCTTCCTGAAAAGAACAAAAGAGAAATCTTAAAGCCTGTGCAGAACAAGAACACGTATGGCGAAAGAAATTATGCAATCTTCAAATGCAATTACTGTTCAAAAGTAGGGCATAAAGCCTCAGAATGCAGAAAGAAGATCTCAGACAGAAAATTCACTTCATCGAATAAATACAAAGATAGATCATTTATGGTCGAAGATAGTACAGAGTTCACGATGGCAGCCAGTAACTCTTTCCAAGAACATTCCGAGTGGTGTCTCGATAGCGGTACGACATCACATATGGCTCATGACAAGAATTTGTTTACAGATTTCGAACCTAGAATTGGATCATTTATAAAATTAGCTGTAGATGAAACAGCGGAGATCACAGGTGTTGGAACAGTCAAATTAAAAGTTCCCGGTAATCACGGTGTAACCAATTTAAAGTTAACAAATGTTTTGTGCGTTCCAAAATTGAAATGCAATTTAATGTCTATATCAAAAGCTACTGCAAACAACTGCCGAGTTGTATTTACTGAAAAATGTGCAAAAATTACGGAGCAGGACGGCTCTCTAATTATAAGTGCTACGAGAAAAGGTGATTTATATTTTTTTCAGCCGCAGGTGGATATCGCTGCAACAACTCAGGTAAGCAACTTTCATAAATGGCATTTAAAATTAGGACATTTAAATGAAAAAGATTTAAAATTATTAAAATCTGAAAATATGTTAAGAGATTTAAATTTTAATGAAAAAGATTCTTTAAAAGATTGTAAAGTATGCATTCAGTCTAAACAAACTGTGAAATCATTTTGTAAAGAAAACAAATTTCATAGTAAGGAATTATTAGAAGTAGTTTATTCTGATTTATGTGGCCCTATAAATGTTAAATCCCATGGCGGATCACGTTACTTTATTACTTTTTTGGATGATAAATCTCGTTACATTGAAGTAAATTTTCTAAAAACAAAAGATGAAGCTAAGTACGCGTTCCGGAGATATAAAGCAGCAGTCGAAAATCGATTAGGAAAAAAAATTAAAATACTGCATACTGATAATGGATTGGAATATTGTGGCGAAGAATTCAATAAATATATTGAAGAATGCGGTATTAAACGCGAATATTCCTCACCAATGACCCCTCAGCAAAATTCTAGAATTGAAAGACAAAATCGTACATTATGCGAAATGGCGAGGTGTTTATTAATGCAATCAAACCTTCCAAATACATTCTGGGCTGAAGCAGTAAATTGCGCTGCATATATTACAAACAGGTGTCCCACTAAAGGAATTAAAGAAAATAAAACCCCTTTTGAATTGTTTTTCGGTTATAAACCAACTGTTAACTATTTTAAAATTTTCGGACAGAAATGTTTTGTTCTAAATAAAAAATCAAAAGGAAAGTTTGAAGCTAGGTCACACGAACATATATTCGTTGGCTATTCAAATGAATCACGCGCTTACAGATTATGGAATAAGGATACCAGAAAAATTGTCATAAGTCGTGATGATCGATTTATAGACGAATTTGAAACAAATGATTCAGCCACTACTGATCAATTAGAATTAATTTTTTCGTCTGAGAATAAATGCAATGATTGTAATATTAAAAATGAAACTCCTATCCCTACTCAAACCGCAGACATCCACAGGGGGGAAAACAGCGGATCGATTTCCTATCCCCCTGAATTCAATGGAGAAAGTTTCTCTTTTTGGAAAGGGGGGGAAGCGAGCCACTCTGAAGGGGGGAACGTAGAAGATGTGAGTGGAGGGGAGGAGAGTGCTGGCGATATATGTAAACAAGAGGAAAGGATTAATAAAAACAATCCTATTTTTAACGTGGTCCCGGAAGACCTAAAAAAAGTAAAAGTTGGAACTTTCAAAACTCTCATAAGGAGTGTATTACAGATACAAAATATAAAGATGAAACTTCTCAATTAGCTGATAACTCATTTAATGAAATTAATCCCATCGTGATCGACGCGTTAAATGGAGATTATGCTAAAAATTGGGAAAACGCGATGAAATTAGAATATGATTCTTTAGTTAAGCAAAACGCTTGGGAAATTGTATATAGACCAAAAGATAAAAAAGTAATTGGGTGTAAATGGGTTTTAAAAACAAAATTCAAACCAGATGGTCAAATTGAAAAATTTAAGGCCAGATTAGTTGCCAAAGGGTGTTCACAGAAACAAGATATAGATTTTGAGGAAAATTTTTCACCAGTAGCCAGATTAAGTTCTATAAGAACTGCAATCGCGTATGCTATCCAGAATGGTTTCACAGCATACCAGTTAGATTTCATTATGGCATATGTTAACGGAACGTTACATGAAGAAATTTATATGGAGCTTCCTGAATTTTTTGAAAATGATATACACGAAAATAAAGTGTGTTTATTAAAAAAATCTTTGTATGGCCTTAAGCAGTCAGGAAGACAGTGGTTTAAGAAATTAGATGAGAAATTGAGAAAAATGAAATTTAACCCTTTGAATTCCGACAAATGTGTCTATTACTCAAAATATCCTTTTGATGCTATTATAATCGTCTATGTCGACGATTTAATTTGTCTCACTAAAATTGAAGAGCACTATTTTGATATAAGAAATAAATTAGCAGAATCTTTCAAAATGAAAGATATGGGCCTTCTGCATTATTGCTTAGGCATTGAATTTAATCAAGATAGGGACAGCATCACTATAACACAAAAGAAATACATTGAAGATTTACTAAATAAATTTAATATGGAAGATTCTAGAGTGGTGAATACACCTTTAGATAGCAGTGTAAAATTAACTAAACAAATGTGTCCAAATACAGAAGAAGAGAAATCATACATGTCAAAAATTCCTTATAGACAATTAATTGGTTCTCTTATGTATCTATCGGTTGCTACCAGACCAGATATCACCCATGCTGTAAATTATTTAAGTCAGTTTAATAACAATCCAGGAAAACCTCACTGGATAGCTGCTAAAAGAATACTAAGGTATCTCAATGGCACTAGAAATTTAGGAATTGTGTATTACAGAGACGATAAACCATTGACAGCATTTGTTGATGCCGATTGGGCATCGGATATAAATGATAGAAAATCATATACAGGATACGTATTTAAATATGCCGGTGGACCTATTTCTTGGGAATCTAGAAAGCAGCGAACCGTTGCTCTATCCACAACAGAATCTGAATATATGTCTCTGTCTGAATCCGCAAAAGAGACAATTCATGTTAGAAATTTCTTAAAAGAATTGGATCCTGAAATTGTATCAAGTCCTACTGCAATCATGTGCGACAATCAATCTGCACTGAGATTAGTAAAAAATCCTGTTCATCACAATCGATCTAAGCACATTGACATTCGTCATCATTTTGTGCGAGAAGTTTACAATAATAAACTAATTGACATTAAATATATTTCATCAGATGAACAACCTGCAGATATTTTAACAAAAAGTTTAAATGCATATAAACATGAAAAATGTTGTGGTATGATAGGACTTAATACTCAGGACTGAAGAACTTAAAAATATATATATTTAAACTGTGTTTTCATTAAGAAATTAACTGCTTATATTTTACGTATTTTATTTTATTATATTAACCATAATTATTTGCTTATAATTCTGTTTCATTACTAACACTTTTCTTATTTTAAGTAACTCTTGCATAAAAATAATTTTCTGTAATTTTTAATATGCTATTATAATGCATAAATATGTTTATTTTCGAAACATTTATTGAATAAGGGGGAAATGAAGGATTTCAATGCATGTTTCCTCATATCATCTGTTAACTAGCTGACACCTGTCATGACGTCAGATGTGACGTAACTGTATTACGTAATCAACAGCGCATCTTCGCTTCTCTGAGAAAGAGAGGTTTATATGAGTCTGTACGAGAAAGCTTTGCTAAGCGTGCGGCAAGAAATGCCCGCATTATGTTATTCTACTTTTCTATATTATTAAATGTTGTGATTGTTTAAAAGACTCTGCTTTTCACTCTGTGGACCCATTTATACCAACACGAATTTTCAGACCGAATACAATACTTCCATTACCTACGGTAGTAGGGTAATAGAAGTAATAATTTATCTCGAGCTAAAACTTAACAATTATTAATTAATTCTTTTTCTTTTTTTACTTCCATTACCCTACTACCGTAGGTAATGGAAGTATTGTATTCGGTCTGAAAATTCGATATCGGGTTTTCACCTGATTTACACGTTTTAAGGTCCCCTGAGTCCAAAAAAGTGGTTTTTGGCAATTGGTCAGTGTGTATGTATGTGTGTATGTGTGTGTGTATGTATGTGGAGAATCTTCTGGCTATTATAGCTCAGAAACTAATAAAGATAGAGCTACGAAACTTTAGAATTCAAATACGTCTGGCGTACAGATGAAATTTCCAAATTTTGGTGAAAATTGAAAAACCGGAAGTGGGACATCGGAAACCGGAAGTTGGACCGTAAGTCCGTATCTCAAAAACGGCTCTAACGATTTTCTTCAAACTTGCTATATAAACACTCTATTAGATGTCCTTTCGAATGATATAGTTGGTTGGTTCAAGAAAATTGATAGGCGTCCTGTATAAATAGCTCAATTTCAGGCCTCCCAAGGGCGTTCCTTTAAAAACGGTTGTACGGATTTTTTTCAAACTCGCCATTTTAACTCAATTTTAAATATGCTTTTGTATGTAATTATTGTTTTCCTGTCAATAATTGAGTTTAACCGGAAATGGGACATCGGAAACCGGAAGTGGGACCGTAAGTCCGTATTTCAAAAACGGCTCTAACGATTTTCTTCAAATTTGCTATATAAACACTCTATCAGATATCCTTTCGAATGACATAGTTGGTTAGTTCATGAAAATTGATAGGCGTCCTGTATAAATAGCTCAATTTCAGGCCTCGCAAAGGCGTTCCTTTAAAAACGGTTGTACGGATTTTTTTCAAACTCGCCATTTTAACTCACTTTTAAATATGCTTTTGTATGTAATTATTGTTTTCCGGTCAATAATTGATTTTTTGTGAAAGTTGGTATCGCAAAAACGGCTCTAACGATTTTATTTTTTGGTCACTTTTATGTTTTCTGATTACATTATCTCTCAAAAATGCGTATAATACATGTAATAGCGGGTAATGGAAGTCGTGTGGTTGTTTCACACCAGATTTTTTTCTTTTCTTATATATATATATATATATATATATATATATATATTTAGATTACGTTATGGATTATAATAGAGCTGTGAGATAAAATCAAAAAGAATAATTTTCCACACATTCTGAGAACGGTTGTGCATAAAATTTTCAGATATTTTGGTTCATAAACTGAAAAAATTAATAATGTTTCTGTTGGTATAAATGGGTCCGCAGAGTGAAAAGCAGAGTCTTTTGAACAATCACAACATTTAATAATATATAGAAAAGTAGAATAACATAATGCGGGCATTTCTTGCCGCTCGCTTAGCAAAGCTTTCTCGTACAGACTCATATAAACTTCTCTCTCAGAGAGACGAAGATGCGCTGTTGATTACGTAATACAGTTACGTCACATCTGACGTCATGACAGGTGGTGAGCTAGTTAACAGCTGATATGAGGAAACATGCATTGAAATCCTTCATTTCCCCCTTTTTCAATAAATGTTTCGAAAATAAAACATATTTATGCATTATAATAGCATATTAAAAATTACAGAAAATTATTTTTATGCAAGAGTTACTTAAAATAAGAAAAGTGTTAGTAAAGAAATAGAATTATAAGCAAATAATTATGGTTAATATAATAAAATAAAATACGTAAAATATAAGCAGTTAATTTCTTAATGGAAACACAGTTTAAATATATATATTTTTTTAAGTTCATCAGTCCTGAGTATTAAGTCCTATAATATCACAACATTTTTCATGTTTATATGCATTTAAACTTTTTGTTAAAATATCTGCAGGTTGTTCATCTGATGAAATATATTTAATGTCAATTAGTTTATTATTGTAAACTTCTCGCACAAAATGATGACGAATGTCAATGTGCTTAGATCGATTGTGATGAGCAGGATTTTTTACTAATCTCAGTGCAGATTGATTGTCGCACATGATTGCAGTAGGACTTGATACAATTTCAGGATCCAATTCTTTTAAGAAATTTCTAACATGAATTGTCTCTTTTGCGGATTCGGACAGAGACATATATTCAGATTCTGTTGTGGATAGAGCAACGGTTCGCTGTTTTCTAGATTCCCAAGAAATAGGTCCACCGGCACACTTAAAGACGTATCCTGTATATGATTTTCTATCATTTATATCCGATGCCCAATCGGCATCAACAAATGCTGTCAATGGTTTATCGTCTCTGTAATACACAATTCCTAAATTTCTAGTGCCATTGAGATACCTTAGTATTCTTTTAGCAGCTATCCAGTGAGGTTTTCCTGGATTGTTATTAAACTGACTTAAATAATTTACAGCATGGGTGATATCTGGTCTGGTAGCAACCGACAGATACATAAGAGAACCAATTAATTGTCTATAAGGAATCTTTGACATATATGATTTCTCTTCTTCTGTATTTGGACACATTTGTTTAGTTAATTTTACACTGTTATCTAAAGGTGTATTTACCACTCTAGAATCTTCCATATTAAATTTATTTAGTAAATCTTCAATGTATTTCTTTTGTGTTATAGTGATGCTGTCCCTATCTTGATTAAATTCAATGCCTAAGCAATAATGCAGAAGGCCCATATCTTTCATTTTGAAAGATTCTGCTAATTTATTTCTTATATCAAAATAGTGCTCTTCACTTTTAGTGAGACAAATTAAATCGTCGACATAGACGATTATAATAGCATCAAAAGGATATTTTGAGTAATAGACACATTTGTCGGAATTCAAAGGGTTAAATTTCATTTTTCTCAATTTCTCATCTAATTTCTTAAACCACTGTCTTCCTGACTGCTTAAGCCCATACAAAGATTTTTTTAATAAACACACTTTATTTTCGTGTATGTCATTTTCAAAAAATTCAGGAAGCTCCATATAAATTTCTTCATGTAACATTCCGTTAACATATGCCATAATGAAATCTAACTGGTATGCTGTGAAACCATTCTGGATAGCATACGCGATTGCAGTTTTTATAGAACTTAATCTGGCTACTGGTGAAAAATTTTCCTCAAAATCTATACCTTGTTTCTGTGAACACCCTTTGGCAACCAATCTGGCCTTAAATTTTTCAATTTGACCATCTGGTTTGAATTTTGTTTTTAAAACCCATTTACACCCAATTACCTTTTTATCTTTTGGTCTATCTACAATTTCCCAAGCGTTTTGCTTAACTAAAGAATCATATTCTAATTTCATCGCGTTTTCCCAATTTTTAGCATAATCTCCATTTAACGCGTCGATTACGCTGGGATTAATTTCATTAAATGAGTTATCAGCTAATTGAGAAGTTTCATCTTTATATTTTGTATCTGTAATACACTCCTTATGAGACTTTTGAAAGTTCCAACTTTTAATTTTTTTAGGTCGGCCTGGACCGCGTTTAAAAAGAGGATTGTTTATCCCTTCCTCTTGTTTACATTTATCGTGAGCACTCTCCTCCCCTCCACTCACATCTTCTACGTTCCCCCCTTCAGAAAGCGAGCCTTGCCCCCCTTTCCAAAAAGAGAAACTTTCTCCGTTGCATTCAGGGGGATAGGAAATCGATCTGCTGTTTTCCCCCCTGTCTGCGGTTTTAGTATGGATAGGAGTTTCATTTTTAATATTACAATCATTGCATTTATTCTCAGACGGAAAAATTAATTCTAATTGATCAGTAGTGGCTAAATCATTTATTTCAAATTCGTCTATAAATCGAACATCACGACTTATGACAATTTTTCTGGTATCCTTATTCCATAATCTGTAAGCGCGTGATTCATTTGAATAGCCAACGAATATATGTTCGTGTGACCTAGCTTCAAACTTTCCTTTTGATTTTTTATTTAGAACAAAACATTTCTGTCCGAAAATTTTAAAATAGTTAACAGTTGGTTTATAACCGAAAAACAATTCGAAAGGTGTTTTGTTTTCTTTAATTCCTTTAGTGGGACACCTGTTTCTAATATATGCAGCGCAATTTACTGCTTCAGCCCAGAATGTATTTGGAAGGTTTGATTGCATTAATAAACACCTCGCCATTTCGCATAATGTACGATTTTGTCTTTCAATTCTAGAATTTTGCTGAGGGGTCATTGGTGCTGAGAATTCGCGTTTAATACCGCATTCTTCAATATATTTATTGAATTCTTCGCCACAATATTCCAAACCATTATCAGTATGCAGTATTTTAATTTTTTTCCCTAATCGATTTTCGACTGCTGCTTTATATCTCCGGAACGCGTTCTTAGCTTCATCTTTTGTTTTTAGAAAATTTACTTCAATGTAACGAGATTTATCATCCAAAAAAGTAATAAAGTAACGTGATCCGCCATGGGATTTAACATTTATAGGGCCACATAAATCAGAATAAACTACTTCTAATAATTCATCACTATGAAATTTGTTTTCTTTACAAAATGGTTTCACAGTTTGTTTAGACCTAATACATACTTTACAATCTTTTAAGGAATCTTTTTCATTAAAATTTAAATCTCTTAACATATTTTCAGATTTTAATAATTTTAAATCTTTTTCATTTAAATGTCCTAATTTTAAATGCCATTTATGAAAGTTGCTTACCTGAGTTGATGCAGCGATATCCACATGCGGCTGAAAAAAATATAAATCACCTTTTCTCGTAGCACTTATAATCAGAGAGCCGTCCTGCTCCGTAATTTTTGCACATTTTTCGGTAAATACAACTCGGCAGTTGTTTGCAGTAGCTTTTGATATAGACATTAAATTGCATTTCAATTTTGGAACGCACAAAGCATTTGTTAACTTTAAATTGGTTACACCGTGATTACCGGGAACTTTTAATTTGACTGTTCCAACACCTGTGATCTCCACTGTTTCATCTACAGCAAATTTTATAAATGATCCAATTCTAGGTTCGAAATCTATAAACAAATTCTTGTCATGAGCCATATGTGATGTCGTACCGCTATCGAGACACCACTCGGAATGTTCTTGGAAAGAGTTACTGGCTGCCATCGTGAACTCTGTACTATCTTCAACCATAAAAGATCTATCTTTATATTTATTCGATGAAGTGAATTTTCTGTCTGAGATCTTCTTTCTGCATTCTGAGGCTTTATGCCCTACTTTTGAACAGTAATTGCATTTGAAGATTGCATAATTTCTTTCGCCATACGTGTTCTTGTTCTGCACAGGCTTTAAGATTTCTCTTTTGTTCTTTTCAGGAAGATTTTTCTTGTGAGTTGTAAAATACGCATTTGATGATTCTTGATGCTTTTTATTTTTTCTTGACTCGTATTCTTCCATCATTTTAATTTTTAGAGCTTCAGGCTGCGGCAATTCATCTCTCGCTTCTATAGCGCACCTGAAATTTTCATAGCTGTCAGGAATACTGTATAAGAGCAAAATTGATAATAAATCTTCGGCTACGTGAATGTCCATTTCTTTTAGCTTGTCCACTATATCAAAGAAAGTATTTAGGTGATCGGACATATTTTCACTATCAGACATTTTCTTAAAGAGTAGCTGCTTCAACAGGGTGGCTTTCTTTGCCGGTCCTCTCGATTCGTAAACTTCTTTTAATTTATTCCATACTTCATTTGAGGTGGTACAATGTTTAATATGACACAACTCACTTGGGGTAATTGCTAGGATTAAATCGGCTCTAGCTTTCCGGTCAATTTCGAGCCATTTTTCTTCACCTTCGGCGCCTTCATCGGGCTTAATTTTCGTCACGTTAGCATAACTCCAGTGATCATTCTTGATTAAAACAGCTTCTATCTGCAGCTTCCATGTATCGAAATTGTTTTTCGATAACTTTTCTATATTTAATATTTGCGACATATTTAATCAGCTATAGTAGCTTCTTTATAAAAATAGAATCAAAAATACTTTCGATTTCAGCCCTTAGGCTTAACAGTAAGTCGCACTTTCGTTTTAACGAATGTTAATTTAAATTTTTAAAAAGTCCGCAGTAAGATGCGTGTCTCTGGGCCCATAACCATTGTTGGTATAAATGGGTCCGCAGAGTGAAAAGCAGAGTCTTTTGAACAATCACAACATTTAATAATATATAGAAAAGTAGAATAACATAATGCGGGCATTTCTTGCCGCTCGCTTAGCAAAGCTTTCTCGTACAGACTCATATAAACTTCTCTCTCAGAGAGACGAAGATGCGCTGTTGATTACGTAATACAGTTACGTCACATCTGACGTCATGACAGGTGGTGAGCTAGTTAACAGCTGATATGAGGAAACATGCATTGAAATCCTTCAGTTTCATATTTTTCTATTGAGAGAAAATATAAATAAATCTTAGCTAATCTTAGGGCCTTTTTTGATACGACGATCAAGTAGTCTAATTATCGATATCGTCGCACACCGAATGCAAACTAATGGAACTACCACCGTCACGAAAATTCTTAATATTAAAGGTATTAAAGCAAGGCAACAATCCCATGTTCATTTCGATGCATCATTACCAAAGACATTGTCCATCTTTTCTCAGTTTTCTAATTCATAAAAACTTCTCTCTCCTTTTTTTTTTTTTTTTTCTCCCATTTCCAATAGCGCGGCACTTGAAAGTGAACATTGGCCTGGAGGTTGCCGAATTGGTGGCCATTTGGGAAGGAGCACTGAATGGACGGCTTTGTTAGGGCCATCGCAACTCTTAACAAGGACAACACAAGGTCTTGTACGGGATTCGAACCCAACGTTAACCTCCACACACTATGGGCGACAGACTCCTCATTCTTTTAGAATATTCGACCATTTAGGCAGGTTCTGGAAGGATAACTCTGTTCCTTTTCTTACTGCGCAGTTTTTTATTTTAATTTTTTTCCTAGATTTCTTATAAATCTTCCCTTATTTCATGTATTTATATGTTAGATGATAAATGGTTATTTAGATCATCATTACCTTCGAAGTTTACATAATTTGAACTACAATATGCAGATTTTTTTTAAATGCAATTGGAATGGGGAGACTGATAGAACAATTGTTTCACCAAGCTGCAAAAGCACAAGAATAAAAACGTTTGCAAATTTTTGCAACGAAAAAGAATAAAATAAGTTATCTGACAAAGCTACTTAACGACAAAAAAAAAAAAAAAAAAAAAGGTGAATTCTAATAGCATATTAATAATCCTTTTTATAAGGAGTATGCATGATTCATATCGAACAGGTACGTTTTCTCCCATCATTAGTTTTAACAAATTATAAGAAGGAAAGTATATATTTAGCTTCCAACACATGTGATCAAAACATTTAAATATTTATTTAAGTTTAACTGTTTTAATTAGGAACTGAATTAGAAGTTTTACGCCAAATTTTACAAAATTTAGACCGGTTTATGTATTTACATAATGGGTTTATTTGCTTATTCTATTAGAAAATTACGGAAAGAATTTTGGTTAAACTGTATAACAAAATCCGGAAAAAAAAAAAAAAATGCTGTTTACATGGATCTATCATCTTTTCCATTATTGATTGCCATGATTTAAGATCTGCTAAAAAATTGCAATAAATACAATCGAAAAAAAAGTAAAACACCATTTTCTATAGATTGAAAAGATATCACTACTTCTGTGACTAAAAGACTAAAGACCCTGCAGAAAGTCACCACACCCTACAGAAATGACTTCCTTCCTAAATACTTAAATATAAAGGTCATGGATATATTTCTAGAAAGTTTCGACAGTCACCACCCCAGACAGAAAATATGGTATTCAACGCTGAACATTACTTATCGAAAAAGTCCCAAATATATCAGGAAAAAAATAAAAAATAAATGAAATAAAGGTGTCGCAAAAGTAAATCACCGACAAATAAATCTTAGTACCAACCAGACAATGAAATTTTATGCCATCACGCGAGATTGTACGGAGACATGTTGTCGTATTAAAAGGTATTGATTTTTATTTTCTTAATATACTTAAGGTTTGTGACTGGCAGTAACTCGTAGCAAACGATAAAATGTCACGTATAGTGGGCTACAGTTAATTATGAAATGTGATGTTTAATACATTTGAGAAATTTCTAAATATAGGCAGCTACTGTGAAATATGACTGATATGGTATGAAGCTTCTTAAGTGCATAGCATGAAAAAGGGTGCAATTTCTTTATTATTATTATTATTATTATTATTTTACAGTAAAAATGAAGAAAAAGACTACCATGAGAAGTCTTCCTCAAAAATCTGGATTGATTCTACTCAGCTTTCTGAACAATTTGAAACACTCAATAGTTCAATAAATAATAAAAGTGACAAAAACAATAATAAAGTGTTTGAGTATTTCTTAACTCGTATATTTGTACATTGGACTGCAATTCATCGCGGTTGTTTTATAAGTATCTGTAAAATCTGCAAATTGCAAACATGCAAGTTCCAGTAATAATCACGTTATAGAAAAATTCTGAAATGCATAGAATTTCATTCTCTTTTAAATATTGCAATGCAATTCAGATAATTATCGACCACCTAATCCCTCCATCATACGAAATAAATGTAAATATTTTTGTGCATCTCCTAATAAAGAAGTATAAATAATATACTCACCATTTCCCATAATAATGGTTCTTCCCACCTGACGTCAGAAGTCACATGGCATAGCTAAACAAACAGAAGATGAAGTCTTCTATATCTATAAAGATCGCTAATTTAACACATTTTCTATCTTATTTTGGATCAATCCGATTTAATCTGTGTTTTTTTTTTTTTTTTTTTTTTTTAGTCATCATTTTTAATCCATTTTATATCATTATTCATCATCTTTTGTTTGCTGTATACATTTACAATCATCATTTAGTTTATATTTGTTATTAATGTCGATGGAGAACATGTTAAATACTCTGATATTTTGGTACTTATATCGTTAACAGTGGCAACATCGTACGGTGTAAAGCCATTTCGGCCAGTAACTAAGTTAACCCTTACGCGATTAAATTCAACTTAAAACATTTTAAATTCATTTCAAGTTATAATCCATAAACATTACACTATTTATTGCTAGATCAGTTAATGTAACAGTTACACTACAATATACAAAAATTGATTCTTACTTGTGAAAATAAATAAACATATAAGGTTTTATTATTATTATTATTATTATTATTATTATTATTATTATTATTAAACTTACAAATACAATTATTCTACTATTTACAAATGCAAAATATTACTTTTGTTTTCTTTTATATTAAATAACTAGCAAGCTACGCCCGCTTCGCTGGTCACTACTTTTAAATAAATCACAATAATTAATGAATTCTGAAAATTGCATTAAATTTTATCATGTGATAAAAAAGGCGAAAAAAATTTCTGATCGGGAAAAATGTCGCACCGGGTCCCCACTGCCTTCGGCAGTGTAGACCCGTGCGCTGCGCGCACGTATTCCTTCACCATCCTTATGACTTCTCAAAATTCCATGTTATTACTCATAAACTTTCATTCTTAAGAAAAGGAATTAAAAAATATGTCATTTATCATCGGGTAAAAACTCACACCGGGACCCCACTGCTTTCGGCAGCGCAAACCCATGCGCGCTGCGCGCGCACGTTTGAGGATATACGTACGCTGTACACGCATATTCCTTCTCAACTCAAACTTTTATTATTAAGAAAAAAAAAAAAATCTTTTATCATCGGGTAAAAACTCGCACCGGGAGATGTAAAAGAAAACCTGATCAGGACACCTTAAAATTGTAAATCAGGTGAAATCTCGAATTCCACTTTCGATAATATAAAAGAACTTTAAAATATCTTTCGAATGATGTATTAAAAATAATTTAATCATAATTAGAAATTGAAATATTGAAATTTTAAAATATTACAGCGCCATCTGGCGGTAGAAATTTCTGTAATCTATTATTCCATTCCAGATCAACAAAGCTTTCAAATGATGTATTACTCATGAAATTATTTTAATTAGTAGATGAGATACAAAAGAAAACCTAATCAGGACACTTCAAAACGTGTAAATCGGGGGAAATCTCGAATTCCATTTTCGATAATGTAAAAGTACTTTAAAATGTGTATCAACTAACGTAAGCTTTCAAATGATGTATTACTTATGATCTTTTTTTAATTAATAACTGAGATTAAAAAAAAAAAAAAAAAAAATAACTGATTCAGGACACCTCAAAACGTGTAAATCTGGTGAAAACTTTCGATAATATAAAAGAACTTTAAAATATCTTTCGAATGATGCATTAAAAATAATTTAATCATAATTAGAAATTGAAATATTGCAATTTAAAAAAATTACAGCGCCATCTGGCGGTACAAATTTCTGTATTCCACTGTTCGATTCCAAATCAAAAAACCTTTCTAATGATGTATTACTTATGAAATTATTTTAATTAGTAGCAGAGATACAAAAGAAAACTAATTCAGGAGACCTCAAAACGTGTAAATCCGGTGAAAACTTTCGATAATATAAAAGAACTTTAAAATATCTTTCGAATGATGTACTAAACATAATTTAATCATAATTAGAAATTGAAATTTTGAAATTTTAAAATATTACAGCGCCATCTGGCGGTACAAATTTCTGTATTCCACTGTTCGATTCCAAATCAAAAAAGCTTTCTAATGATGTATTACTTATGAAATTATTTTAATTAGTAGCTGAGATACAAAAGAAAACTGATTCAGGACACCTCAAAACGTGTAAATCTGGTGAAAACTTTCGATAATTTAAAAGAACTTTAAAATATCTTTCGAATGATGTATTAAAAATAATTTAATTAGAATTTGAAATACCGAAATTTTAAAATATCTGGCGGTAGAAATTTCTGTAATCTACTGTTCAATTCCAAATCAACAAAGCTTTCAAATAATGTGTTACTTATGAAATACAAAAGAAAACCTAATCAGGACAATCCCAAAACCTATATATACCACGGTAGTCCGGTAATGGAAGTAAAAAGAAAAAGTATTTTTTAATTCCTTCAAATATATTTTGTTGCTATGGAAACCCCTATCGTCTATTGAAAGATAGATTACGTGTTGGAATAAAATTTAATTTGCAATTAAAATTTAACTGCTTTGTTTATTAATGAAAATTGATGAAATTTTAACTGCAGGTTGTTTTTGTGCTGAATAAGTTGTATATTAATTGTTGTGTACGAAAAAGAAAATTTGAAGCACTTTGAAATTTGCAATTTTTAACCCCAGTTAAAGATCATGTGACATTAATGAGTTTCACACGTTTTGTTTCCGTTAGAGACAGCCATTAAAATCGTCTGCTAAATGCGAATAGAATGCCTCTTTTTAATCAATAAGGATTTTTGGTCATTTTTGCGATCGATATGGGTCAACATTTTAATTAATATCTCCGAAACTAATTAAGATTTTTAAATTCTGTTTCGAGGAAAACATCGGAAAGGCCCCAGAGTATCCGTATGTCAATTCTTGTACTTCTGCGTTCAATAGGGGCTGAACGTATAAAAGAACAGACAGACAGACAAACCTTTCCATTTATTATTATAGATAATACTTTTGTTCTTAAGAACAATATTTAACTGAATTCGCTTCTTTGTTTTTCTGTATCACATGATTAAACAGACGACGCTGGGAAGAGCTCATTATACTTTAGCAAAACAATGTAACTTCAGGTTTTTCTGTTTTAAACAATTGAACATTACTAAAAACAGCCTTAGACTGTAATACATAAAAATGCTATTTTACATTCCTATAAAAAGTTTATAAGACACATAACATGATTACCTAATTTGATCTTAATCGAATGTAGTGTTTAGGCGTTATCACACTTCAAGTAATTGGAATTAATTGTTTTTAATGAAAAAGAAATTTTCTTTGCATCCCCATAAAATAATGATAAGTCATAAACTCAGGAAATCATAAGTCATAAACTCAGGAAATCATAAGTCATAAACTCAGCTGTGATAATTTATCTCATATCTACAAGTTTTAACTGAATCAAATAAAGCTTTTAAACTCTATCGCATTCGTTCACAATCATATATTACCTAAAAATAGTATATAAAAATAAAAAAAAATTCAGCAAAATCTCAAAATGTGTAGATACATGAAATATATGGTAGATAATACATATTTTCATAATTTTAATGCGTATTTACTTGTATACTGTATGTTTTGAAAGTAAAAATGCAAAATATTTAGGAAATTTATTACTATTCAAAATTTTAAATGTTTCAGTAAGTTTTAACAAAAATCCTTTAATCTTTCTGTTAAAAAAAATAAATAAATAAATAAATAAAATAAAATAAAAAATCCACCCCTTTTCTTTTTTTAACACTTTCAAACAAACATTGAAAAGTGTCTATGAATACGGTTCACCTGTCTCTATCTGTGTAAACTCTCCTTTTTGCAAATATTTGTAGAAGGCTTTGAACTTGATATATGCTTTTTAAGTTCACTGTGACATGTTTAATATTGAAAATGGTATAAATAACACTTGTAACGTTTCCTTCAAATGGTTAACACTCAGGATAACTTTTTTTTTTCTGACTGGACTACTGTCGATATGAGGATTTAATTTAATAATACAGTCACGAATAATGCTGTTGGATATTCTTTGTAAATTCTGGAAACAATTTCTTTTGTCACTCCTTCCACTTTCTAAACTCAGCTTGAATAAGTATCCTTACTTTTAAAAACAATCTTTTGTTTTTTATTTATTCATCATTTTTCTAAACACGTTTCTATTCTAAAAAAAAATGTTCTTCCACTCCTGGATGCCATTCTTTTCATTTCGATTACATTGTCACGTAGATTAGACTTTGATAACTGTTTGTGCAGAAACACTAGAGCAAAATAACACAGAGTACTTAAAGCTCAACTCGAGACTTTATTTTTAACTCAACTGAATTTTAAATCAACTTATATGCAGTTGATGAAATTTCTAGAACAGAATATTCTAAAAAAGTCTGGAAATTGCATAACATTAACTGAATAATTAGCCTAAACATAATTAGCATAATGAATAAATGAGACGTAAACAATTTAGAATTAAACGAAAACCATTTTAAATAATTTCACATAACTAGGGTCGAACTCACGACTTCTGGATTCGTAGCCCGGCAATTTGCCTCACGGCCACGGAGTTTACAGGCAAAATTATTTTCATTACAATATTTTCTTTTTCTTTTTCTATTATTATTAATACATATTCAGTCGGCAGCAAAAGTATCCGAGCATAAGCAATAATTCCTGTCTAAAAACAGTACACTTAATACTGCTTTGTTAAATAAATCCTTGTCGAGTGATGTACTTAGTCAGTCTAAGTACATGATTCGACAAGGATTTACTTGACAAAACAGTTTTATGTGTACTTTTTTGACATCGGAATTATTGGCTAATGCTCGGATACTTTTGCTGCCGACTGTATTACAGCATAGATTTATTATTATTTTGCGACCGTGACGTCATATATCGTGTCAAAGTATCTTTTTATTTATGTTTCAGAATGCATTTACGTCAGAGAACGCCCCATGATCTGAAGAGAAGTGCAACGCCTCTTCACGTTTTACAGTATAGAATTAACGGTTGTTAACAACTGTAGCTTCCACAAGTTTCAATACTAAAGACCGAAGAGGAAGAGAATGTCTTAATTAACAGATAAAGATTCAAATATGTTAATGTATATCGACTGTATTTCTATTTCGATGACATTAATAAGGTCGGCGAGTGTGCTTAGTTTTCTCCCATACATACCGTCTTTAAAATAAACCACAGGGGAAAAAAATCACATGGACGGAAATACAGGAAGTCAGGTGGCCAATAAATGCTTATACTGTACACATTTCTGCAATTCAAGGCAATAAACAATGTCAAAAAATAAGTTTTGTTCCTTTATGATTATTCTTATCGCCTCCAGGTATAAAATTTCGGCATATTCTGAATCTGCACTTGAAGTTTGGTTAGTTTATCTGCAATAAACGGCGAAATATAATCTTTTAATTTTGATTAACTTTTTTTCTTTTATTACCTTATATGTACAGTCGGTAACAAAAGTATCCGAACATTATCAAAAATTCCTATATAAAAAAGTAGAGTTAATACTGTTTTGTTAAATAAATGCTTGTCGAATCCTGTTATTAGACTGACTAAAAACATGATTCGACAAGGATTTATTTAACAAAACAGTATTAACTCTACTTTTTTTACATAGGAATTTTTGCAAGTGTTCGGATACTTTTGTTACCGACTGTATGTATGTGTGTGTGCATATGTGTATTTACTTGGTTATATGCGTATATTTATGTACGTTTGTGTTTGTATATATGTGTATATATGCATTTATGTATATGAGTATGTATACATGAGTGAACATGATAACGTAGAAAGACTGTATTTGATTGAGCTTAAATTTGGTAGGTATCTTAAAGATAATCGTCCTACGAACTGTATGGATTTTCATGCGAATAGGACTTCTTTTAAAAAGAAACGATAAAAAATTCACATATAAGACTTTGGACTTAAATTATATTAATTGCACTAGAATTTAAACTGTATATTCTGTTAAAATCAAATTGGGTAGGCATGCCATAGGGTATTGTCGCAAAATATACGCAGATTTGCAGGAGTGTTGGACTTATAAATCTTTTACAGTAATCTAAAATAAATTATATATATATGTGTGTGTGTGAAACATATGAAGCTATACATTAAAAGTTTATATTTTACAGTCATTTGCAAAAATTTAAAACCACCCATGGAAAAATCAGATTTAATAGGAATTCCGCAAAAATAACATATTTTACATATAAAAGAACAAAATAGACTGTACATGGTTATTTACTGTAATTAAAGTCAGTATTTTGTAGGACCGCCTTTGTTTTTAATAACCTGTGCAATCCTCTTAGGCATGCTATAAATAAGAGACTTGCAGTAAGCTTTAAAAATGTCTGTGAACCAGACATGCTTATTGGTTCAACAAGTGCCGTAGCAGTAGATGGTTGCTTTTTATTTTTACAATACACCACAGATTCCCTATTGTATTAAAATCTAGGCTGTTACCTGGCTAGTCAAGTACTTTTATTTTCTGTGCTCTCAGATATTTCTTGACAATCTTCGCTCTGTGACACGGAGCCCCATCATGCAGGAAAATTGAACATTTATGAACACGCATGTGAAGCTTTAACTTCTCACGTAACAAATTAAGGTACCGCTTTCGCGTTCATAGTGTTTTTGTGCGGCACAAAATAAAGACTAGCAGTTCTGGACACAGACATTGCACCCCGTATCATTTGGCTTGGAGGACGTTTCACAGTTTGAATCGTATATCTCTCATCATATATTTTTCCCCTTGGGCGGCGGACACTTGTACCACGGCCAGAAAATTGCTGCACCCATGACTCATCCGAAAATAAGACCCTACTCCACTGCTCTACTGTGCAATTCCGATTGTCTGGCGAAAGTCAGTCGTTTCTTTTTCATACCTGGAGTAAGTCGAGGTTTCCTTGCAGGTTTATGGGATGATAAACCAAAACCTTTGGCCAAACGTCTTGAAATAGTACTCAAACTGACGTTGATGCCTTTTGCAGCCACAGAATGTTTAGGGTTACATACAAACGGAACGCTTGCAACTTCGATGCCGTAAATTCTGCAAGTTTTTTGCAAATACAGTCCGCAGCAAAAGTATTTGAGCACTAGCAAAAATTCCTATGTAAAAAAGGTACACTGAATGCAGTTTTGTTAAATAAACCCTTGTCGAATCCTGCTCTTAGTCAGTCTAAGAACACGATTCGACAAGGATTTATTTAACAAAACAGTGTTAAGTGTGCTTTTTTTACATAGGAATTTTTGCTAGTGCTCGGATACTTTTTCTGCCGACTGTAGTCATACATTTGGAACGCTTGCAAACGGCTGCAGACGGCTTTGCAAACGGAAGTGTTTCATTTGTATCTACCCCTTAATCGTATTGCAGGAGGTTTTTGGATCTTGTACGACCATCCTTCTTATCACATAATCATCACGTGCACTCGTTTTTCTAGGGCAACCGCTTCTCTTAAAGACCACAAATTTTCCCGAAATTTTAAATTTACTAATAGCTTGATGCAGAGCTGTATTGCTCCCATTTGCCCTCGAACTTATTTGACATTCAGAAAATACAATTTTAGGCAGGGTCAATATTTCTAACCTTTTTGTAACAGTAAGTGGATGCTTTTTACCCGTAACCAAAATTACGCAACACCACTGTCTACGACAAAATCCAATAAACGTGCTGGTCACCTTTATTTATAGCAATAGAATACGTCTGATGCAATCAGCACATGATTTGACGCAATAATCTCCGCAATTGATGCAATGTGTTAAACTACTGAAAATCGGCAACTGGTCTTAAACTTTTACAAATGACTGTATTACAGGAACGCTTAAAATAATTCTATTACATTACCATCCGTTCTACAAACTTATTTATTCACGTAGAAATATTTAACCCATTATAATTTTCGCTTATGTTTACTTGCTTATTTAAAGATGGTTAAACGACTTTTTTTTTTTTTTTTAATAACTGCACTATGTTCTGGAAGTCAAGTAATTTTCTCTAAATAATTTCAACAAAACGATGTTATTTAACAATAAAGTACTAGAGTGTTTATTAGGCAGCATGTTTAATTCAAACTTATTTATCAAATTAAACAAATAATATTTTTAATGCATTGAACAAATAATTGTTTAAATGTTACATTGATATTTTATACAATACCGATGCTTGAAAAGTTATATAGTTCTTAAAGTAAATTTATATTCACTCTAAGAATCAAATAAAATACCATTGTAACTTTTGAAGATAGAAAAATATAAACAATCCATTTAAATTTCACACATTTTATGTAAAATTGTGTGAAGCAACCCCATTCATCAAATGTCTCTCCAGAAATACGTCTTTCAAAATAGAAAGCATAAATGATGCATGATTTATAATTTCCTTTTCTTGCTCATTTTACGAGTCACATATGGCGAAGAGTATTAAAAACTTATTGGCTCATTCTGTCTTATAAAATTGATATTGATGACATAATTATCGCCTTTTATTTCTTTCAAAGTTATGACTCCGGTGTTAAGAAAAAAGGTGAACGATAGTAAAAAAGAATATAATAATGTAAGATACAAACGAAGATTTTCCTAAGTATATATTACTGTAAAATTTTATAGAAAATTGGCGGAAAATAGTTTTAAAATAATGCAATATAAAGGAAATTATTTTTATTTTATTGTTTCGATTTTATCATGTTTTTATTAACTTCGATTCTTGTTTGTTTGTTCGGTACAAATCTTGTAATCGATTTTTAACTAACTTCCCTACTAGCTAGACATTTGAAACTTTCAGAATAGCTCAGAATCCGATGACAACTCAACACTTCGAAGCAAGTTTTTGGAATTTTTGATTAGTTTTCTTTTAATTAATTAAAATATGAAAATAAAAACCTCTTAATAGCTTTAAAAATAGCCATTAAAATATTAGCTATAATTTAATTGTTGCCAAAAAAAATTTACGAGTTCATTTTCTTTCGACATAAAAATAAATGCATTTAATTAAACGTGAATGTTAAAAAATTGTAAAAAGTTTAATTATACATCTCAAAAAAATTGACGTCATTATCACTTTAAACATTTTATACGCATTGATAAAGTGCTAATGTAGTTCCATAGCTATGATTCAACAGAATATTTAAAAACATGGTACATAAAAAGTTTTTATCTTATAATTATTTTCTATTGTTATTTATAACACAAAAAAAAGTATATATTTTTTAGAGAAACCAGAGCGGTTTAGGTGTCAGATTTTTTGGAATAGTCAAAGAATAAAGATATAAATAAATAAAATAAATAAATAAATATATTTTTTTTTCATTTAGCGGAAAACTATAGTTTAGCTTTTATCGTGTATTACATAAAATTTCACAACTTTTGTGAAAAAACTAAGCTAATTCGATTTGGGTACACATATCGGCTGATAAGTGGCGATGTTACAAAGACTTGTCATGTTTGTGTGTGTGTGTGTAGTTATTTGGCTAATTATATATTGAAATATAGAATAAAGTTTTAAGATATCCAGAGCATACTGAAGTTTATATTTGTCTTGTACTAATAGTAACTATAAAACAGCATTTAAATTTATAACCATTCACATTCTTTTGTATTAATTATTAAAGTCTTATTGCATGATAGTTTTACTTATTTGTACCATTTTTTATTCAAAGATTTTCATCAAAATGTTCTTAAATTCAATTAATTGGATTTTTCGATTGTCCGAGATTAGTCATTTGCGATGCCTTTGTATGTCTCTTGTATATCTCAAACTAATTGATAGACATGAATGATTTATTATTATTATTACAATTACAATTATAATAATAATAATTATTATTGTTAAATTTCTCATTTAATCAGGATTGTTCTTAGATGTGTTTGATAAAGATCTGTTTCATAGATTTTTTTCGCTATCCATCATATTATAGGTATGGAGAACTTAGTTAAACGTGAAAATTTTTAACTTTTTTTTTTTTTTTTTTTTTTTTTTTTTTTTTTTATTTATTTAGGACTGAAGGCCTATTAGTCTCAGTCTGGGATTTTTACGTTGTCGTTTTCGATAGTTGGACATTTGTCGAAATAATTTTTCGATAGTTGGACATTTATCGAAATCTAAAATTTATCGAAAATATAATTGAATAATTTTAAAGCATAATTGGGAAGAAAAAAAAAACTAATAATCCTCCGTCCTAAACTAAATTCTGCTTTTGCCAGAATTTCATCAAAATCTTTTTATTATTATTATTATTATTGAAAGAAAAAGAAAAGAAAATTAATCATAATCAGTATCGTTACAAGCGATATCGAAAAAGTTTTTTTTTAATAATTTTGAATTAGGAAATAAAAAGTGCGCGTGAAATAATATGAAATATTTTTTTTTTTTACAACTTTGGAGGTGTGATGTAGAATCTAAAAATTACAAAATCGGTATGGTGTCCGTCTGTAGAGTGTCTTTTAATTTCTTAGTTCGTTAGTCGTGTACACGCTATCTTAATAACAAATGATCGCAGATAGGTAGGGCCAAATTTGAAACATCATTTACGACACTGACAAAAAACCTATTAATTTGCAAAATTCTAATTTAATACTCAACCTACACCAACTAGTTTAATTAACTAACGTGTATTCTTCAGGCTACTTTGAATTAAATATTTTACAAAATTTGAGAGCTGGCAGTCTTCTAAATAAAATAAAATAAATAAATGAGAAATAAAATTGGCTTTTTTTGTAACATAGGGATTGTGAAGATATAAAAATTATTAAAAGTGAGTTTAAAATGTGCAAAATATCACTAGATTCGCAAAATGAGCGGGTATTATTTTATTTAAAAACACAGATTATTTTATTCAATATAATTTAGGCGACCATACATAACATATTAAAATTAATCGTCGTAAAGTTATATGTGGAGTGAAGTGGGGGTGAGGTACATTGTTGTCTTGAAGTAAATGACGAAGGATAGTATCTTTCTTACACTCGTTAAATTTAAATTTTAGAGACAACATGGTTACAGTTTGTGAGGAATAAGTGTCAGCCATAATCTCAATTCCTCAATCTTAATCTTAAAGATTAACTTAATTACTTAATTAGATAATAAGAAGAGCTCGAGACAAAGTTAAATACAAAATAACAAAGTTTATTTAACGTTCAATATCAAGGCGGGTGTTGGGCTAACTCAGTTTTAATTCTCAAATAACCTTAGGGGGTAACTTCAGCAATTCATAAATTAAAGATAATTTAAGCTCACCAATACCGCTACTGTCGATGACTGCTCTCTGCCGACCACTGAACTATTCTCACACCAGAACCGTCGGCAGGATTCCCTTAGCGCGACAGATTCTTCTCTTACTTTATTCTACAACGCTACACGTCTCTACCATTACTTTACACTCGCATAAGAACTATCATCATCAACATTACTCTCCTACACTCCTCTTCACACACCTTTTACACGCCACTTCCTTTATCTTCATTTCAATCAAGCTTTAAAAATCACTTCCAATTCATCTACCTCTCACAACTTAATTCGTTCGTTGCAGCACCATGTCGACATAAAACTCATCCGACCAAAACTTTCGCCGAGTCACTGGCGTCGAAGCGATTTAACCATCCCAACTTTATACTTTGCTGGATACAGCTTAATTTTAAACCAACTGTGGTGACGTTTTATAGTCTCAACCTCACAAGTTCTGTTATGTATATACACGGACAATTCTTTGAATGGGCTACCAGAAATACCTCAAACAGTTTTTTATAATTAGCATACTTTCGCTAACTGGTATTGTGAGAATTAACGCGATAAGCAAACTGTTGTGCGATGTCTGAGGCGAAGTCTGCGACATGTAGGCCCTGAAATGGAAATCAAAGTTATATCAAATTTAAGATTTAAAAAAAGCTGAATTAAGACAACTGTATTTAAAAAATGGAAGGAAAGTAAAAAGTCACAACACATTGTTCCCGAGCAATTAGAATTTAATTACGTTAGAAAAAGTATGAGAAGTAATCAAAGATTTCCTATCTATTGCATTAAAAATAGATATATTGTGATGGCGACGGAGGATATAAAAATTTATGAAAAATCATGAAGGCTCGTATACGAATTTAAATTATTATTCACAAGCTAAAATAGTCGTTCTGTTGCATTTAAAATGTTTTTTAAGATTGTACAATTTAATTCCTAAATTTATTTATTTAGAATATTTACTATCGTTTTGAGGGAAAACTGATTTTATGATACGTAATAATTTACATAACGTCTCCAATTACCAAATCAGGTTAATGGTAAATGGTGTGGTTCAATAAAATAGGGTATAAAAACACTTTTTTTTTTCGCGAATTTTATAAACTGATGTTGACAAAAGTTAAAAACTTTTTATAAATAGTGATTGTAAGCTCACATTTCAAAAAATCTTTAAATTCAATTGAAAATTAGAGATTTTATAGAGGTTTTTTAAAATTAATTAAAATGTGATATTTTTTCAAGTCACCTTGTATTGATATTTTAAAATTTACGAATTGGCAATCTTCCAAGTTTTGTTAGATGATAAGAACTTCTTCTTCTTTTTTTTTTATTATAAAAAAGGTTTCTTTAATCGTGAGTTATAACTAATTTTGTCAGAAAATAAAAATCGGTAAAATTTTTTATTATGAGTTCACAGTACAAAAATTGTTTAATTCAGTTGAAAATAGATATTTTAAAGAAAATGCAAGGAGAGCGCTGCGTTGACATTTTATAAAATTCGAGCTACCGTTCTTCCAATTGAAAGTTATAAATATAATAGAACTATCATATTTAATTAAATTTAAGATTGGAAATTTTTATAAAGCTAGTTTTCACTTCCTAAGTTACACGGATAACAGAGAACTTTTATAGACGCACAAACCAACCTGAAACAAGGAACTTGAAAGCGTGTATTTATTACAAAGACTCGGTTAAAATTTTAAACACAGTTTTATGATAATCCATGTTTTTAGGCTTCATGATCCCGATTTACACATACTTAACACAAAAGCAGTATTTCTCTGTCTAAGAAAGTATTGTTTTTAAATTGTTATCATAAATTTTTATCTAAGAAAGTTATTGTAGAAAGTAAAGAACTAGGTTCTGGCAATAACAAGAACTTTCTATTTTCGGGATGCATTTGTTATTATTTATATGAACTCATAACTAAATACAAAAGATTTGATTTCGTTACTTTTCTGTATATATTGTCAGAAATATATCTTCTCTTTGAGGATTACCCAGACAGATGAAGAAAAGGAAAAAGAGGATTGCATGTGCTAAAAGAAGTTTTGTCTTGAGAAGTGCTATGGAACTTATATCGATTTTTCTTTCATCCAGTCTTATATCCTTTTATTCACTGTGGTATTTACGAAAAACTCATAAGGATTTTTCTGCTTTGGACTTTGTATTAAGCAATGCGATTGTTTAGTCGCTTGACAAAACCTTACAACAAATATTTATTTTTAAGAGAATGTGTACTGAGGAAACAGTAAATTGTTGTATGGAATGGTGGCCACTGGTTTGAAATACGATCAAAGTTTTGCAATGAGACTGGGATAAATATAGCATTCACTTAAAAGAATAAAATACAAGAGTAAAGCTAGCTTTATAAATAAAATCCCCTAATCTTGAATTTTATTAAATATTATTCTTCTATAATGTCCGTAATTTTCAATTAAAAGAAATCTAACCAGTAAATTATAAAATGTTCACAAAAGACTGAGCTTGAATTTAATTAAATTGTATTTTTCTTCAACATCTCCAGTTTTCAATCGAATTTACCATTATTTTGACTGTGAGCTCATAATCACAATTTTTACTTTCTTCTATATTCAATAACAGAAAGTATTGCATTCGTAAAAATTTTCGACTTCCGGCTGTTGAAGGATTTGCGCGTTCTGAGAGTTCCATAACACCATTTGACAACTTTTAGAAAATGCCTGTCTGTCAGTCTGTCTGTGTGTTTGAAAAAAATTTTGTGGCGACTGCATCTCAGTAATTTTTGCACAGAATTGCATATAAACTTATATGTAGAGGAACCATGGCATAAATTAGTGCCTATCGACTTTTGGTGACAATCGATTAATAAGCGCCGTTACTATACAGAAATTTCCGCAATTTAAGGGAAGTCTGTGTAGTGTTTTTTGTAGTAGTTCTCAGGAACTACTACACAGAACTGCATACAAATTTATATGTAGATGAATCTTAACATAAATAAGTCCTTAATAACTTTTCGTGCAAATCGTTCAACAATTATCGCTGTACAGCGATTTCTGCAATTTAAAGGAAGGCTATATCTCAGGTTCTATTGAGTATAATCGAACAAAACTTGATATGTGAGAATGTTATTATGAAAAGTTATGCTGATTCATTTTGTTTGTACATAGGTTGATAAGCGGCGCTGCTATACTGCAATTTCATCCAAATATGGGATGACTATATCTCAGATTCCATTGTTTATAGTTGTACAAAACTTCATGTATGAGAGAAATATTATGCAACACTGTCGGTGAATAGGTGATGCTACTGTGCTGCAATTTACTCCATGAATAGGAAGGCTAAATCTCAATTTCTATGGCACATAACTGCACGAAATTTGTTAAGTATAAGCTAACCATTATGAAAACGAATACTGACCTAATGTAGGTGTATATAGGCTGACAGATGGAACTGCTATTGTAATTTTTCACATTGTCAACATTTGTTGTAAAATTAGAATAAACTCCATGTGTAGATTTCTTATTGTGAAAAGCTAAGGTTAAACTTTTGTACATATTAAGCTGTAAGTGGCGCTGTTATATAGAATGATGCAGAACAAAGTTTTATAATGGCTACAACATACTAGTTTACCTTTGACAAATAACATTTATCATTTCTTGTCTTTAAACAGAATTAAAAACTCAGTGATGTTTAAAAAAAAAAAAAAAAAAAAAAAAGAAAGAAAGAAAGAAAAGATAAGTAATATTTTTAGTGTGTAAGCTTTTAAAATTATGCTCTGTGTTTAATGCCCACCTTTTGAGAGCTGCCCAATTGTAATTTGTTTCTTGAAAGAAAAATTTACAGTTCAGTACATTATGAATAACTTGAAATGAATTATTAAAGAATGTCATGCATTATTTTTTAAGAAAAGTTCCAAAGTTATTAGCACCACCATTAACGATAAAATGTTTCAAATACTGAAAAATAAATGAATTATTTAAAAATACTGGATACAAAATTTGAATAATATTGTGGTTATTATACAGAGATTTCCTTTTTCTTTTCTTTATTTTCTTTTCTATCTTATAGATATATATATATATACGTTTGTATTGAGGTACCTAAGATTGAAGATTTTTGCATAATTTCAATTAGTGATGGCGTTAACAACTTGCGGCACCTCTTGCAAAATGTTTGATGGTACCCTCTTTAAAAATATTTCCTGACATTTATCAATGGGTATTCTCAATTATTTATAATTTATCAAAACTAATATTTATCTTTTAAAAGGCAAAGAAGTGTTAAGAAAGTTGTCATATTTTAAATTCAAAGTTAATACTGTCGACTCGCGTTGTGACGACTCATCACGATATAACGACCATTAGAAAAGTCTCGACTGACTTCCTTTTAAAAGAATGTTATTTCCCGTTTGATATAAAGTAGCAGAAAAAAGCCAAGACTCAAAATAAACTATCCGCAATGCGACCTATATTTTAACCAATGGATTAAGATGTGATCCATAATTTTAAAAAGATTACAGATAAAGAATTACAGATCCCGATAAGCATTATTTCATCTGGAAAATGAGATGCAGTTTGATTTCAATCTTTAATCACGGTTCGAACTATATAAGCTGTTTGGCAAGAAATTTCAAAAAAAGCTATCAAAAATAGTTTCAAACAAGCAGGTTTTATAAAACTAAATGCGAAGAAAATTTGTCGGATACTCCTTATAAAATATTAACAGTGAACGCAGCTCCATAAATGGGATATAAACTGTATTAGATAAAGACCGAAACATCGATGATATTCCAAAAATAAGAATATCTATAATCAAACAGAAGCTGCGGAAGCCCATGACAAACTTCGAGATGTTTTTGAAAAATAATAATAAGGAGTGTCACTCCCACGACTTTCTCTTACCGTGAATTTCAATACTATAAAGGTAGATTACTACATTATTAAATATATGTATATATTAAGGCTGTTATTAATTTGCTCTCAAACTTGTCAATCTTCATTAGATTTTTCAAGTGGCAACCGAATACGAACTTCCAATTATCAACTTCGAAATTCCTGCAGTTATTTGCTTTTTAGTTATGCTGATAACAGGTATACATGCAGATCAACCGCTAAAAATTGGACTTTCGTATTCAGACAACGCAAAAGTTGATATTATGCAAAGAAACACAGTTGAAAATAGAGCTTCAAAAAATGGTTTGTTTACAGTATGGGTATGAAAACTTAATTTTCCTTAATGAGCAATCTTTGTCCACTAAAATGTAATAAAATGTAGAAAAGTACTTCTACCAATTTCATTCGAAAAAAAAAAAAAAAAAAAAAAAGTGTAGCTTATTTTTGGGTAGCCCTGTATTGCGTCTATAAATTATATGCACATCATTTTGTGTTATTTAGTTTTATATGAAACACATCTAGGAAAATGATATACATTTCCAGCAATTTCCAAGAATGGCACCAGTACTCTGGATAGCTCTATAAACAAATGATGAATCATTTCCATACCACAATTTACACAAAACATGCTTTCATACACATAAAAAATATGTTCATTCCATTTTGCTTGGAAAGTCTATAGATGCTACACTGTATTTATCAAAAATTTCTCCCATAGTTTGAACATTCCTGGATGGCCCTGTACATGAACAATTTGCTTGATCTCAAGAAAAGTTTTGTGCAGAATGTATATATAATACAGATTTAAAATACCGAATTGGACTCCCTGCTTCTATTTGTTCTTGAGGTATGGTGATAATAGAGACACAGACACACACAGATAAACCGCTAAAAACAGGATTTTTGGATTTAGGAGACCTCAAAACGTGTAACTATAACGAAAACACAATATCAAAAATTTGACTCGAAAACAATATTTTCTCTCATATATATGGTAAAAGAAAGTAAAAATTATGAAAACGAACAATTCGAAAATATCAATCGTTAGAAAAAGTTCCTTTTTTTTCCGTAATAGAAAAATGCATTAAAATTCAGTAACTGATTTCTTAATGAAAAGTACTTGTTCATAAAATTAAATTTATATGCACAATACGTCCATTTTTCATATTCCTTTATTTATTTATATATTTATTTATTTTCATTTTTATTAAATATATTCTATTAAAGTAAAAGATTATTTCATTTATAATTTCGTATGCCACCATTTCTACTCCATAGTGCACATGTATTACACAATTGATTCAAATGATTATCTAGAATCATTAATCATTATTTTTATCGAACTTAAGAAAATTACATTGCTTCACATTAGTTAATATTTTTCATTGATTTTATTTTAAAACTTTAATTTTACTTAGACTTTTTAATATAATTTATAATTTGCACATAGTATGTCATTTGCAAGTGTTATCAAATCAATTTTATCGAAAACGGCATCATTTAAAAGATTATTTTCTATCTATTTTATGTAGCGACCATTTAATAAAACGGCCCAAACAGGGTCTTCCCGATCGGGTCGTTTGTAATGAAAATTGACTGTATAATGAAATTCACCAAGAGTATGCAGATCATTATTTTCACACGTTTGTTTTCAACTCTCTACTGCTTGCACGACAAAATATTAAAAGTAAAAACTTACACAATATTGTGGTTGACATAATTACTTATTAAAATATTTTTTACTTGCTGAAATTCGCTCATTTTGATTCCTCATGAGCACGTTAAATCCCGATGTCCTTTCACGTCAAAAGCCTCGTGAGCCCTTTATCGCCGCCAATGAAGTAACTGGTTTGAATTTTAGATAAATTTTTCTAAACAATTACGCTACTAGAATAATATCGATCTGAGAAGGTTGCAATGCTTCCACGCACCTATGGCTGACACTTCTGAAGAACATAATTATTGAAGAGGTAAAAGAAGACAAAAATAAATCCTAAAAATAAATTTACGCATTTTAAACTTAATATTAATCGAAACTTCGCATTATTTATATAAATTATTTCATTTTTTATAAAAATATTGAACCCACATACCATTTTTGCAATTTCAATTCCTAGCAATATTTCTAGCTAAAGTACACTGTGTACATTAACTATAACTTTACATATAGATATTTAAAATTAGTAAAAATATGCATGTATTTTAAGTTCTTATTTTGCACCAGTACATCATTAATTCCCCGTAATCTGTGCATTTCCATAACTTTAGAAGCATTGATTGACTTTCATCTAGTAACACCCTTTAACACGAGAAAAAACGACCCAAACTCTGCAAAAGAAGTAGCAAAAACAAAGAATCAATGTTCCGCCTGTTATGAATGGCTAGAGATTTCCGACACTTACATTGGTCCGATCGTTGGCCGATGCGCATGTGCAGATGTCTCAAGGTCATCTCCAGGACAACGCCTGTGTTGACTTCACTCCTTTGGAACCTTAGTTCAGAGAAGATGAGTTTCGATTCATATTCTACCAGGACAGGAGTAAAGCTACAAATTACCGTCCCGTCCGGGCACTAGAATATTTTAAGACGTTCTTTAAAGTGCGAACAGCGGCCGGCCGTCACCGTGGAACTCGTCAGAGGTGTTCTAAAGGTACCCAAAAAATGTATTTCTGAAGTAATGGGGAAACATAATAGCAAACTGACTAAAGAGGAATTGGAGGAACTCGTAGAGTTGACAAACTGTGAGTATTTAATTCATTTTCTGTGAAAAAATTTGTTTAGAGATTTAAATATTTTATTTGAAAGTTTTTCTTTTTTTTTTTCCTTTCGTTGGTACATATTTTTTTTTTTTTTCCATTTCTTAAATTATTTAAGATAATATTGTGAATTCATTTTATATAAATTGTGTATAAGTAACTCAGATTTTTTTTTTTTTTTTCAATAAAAAAAGTGTTTTTTGATTTGTTAAAGAAAATTAGAAAATTTATAATTAAAAAGCGAAATTCGTTTTATAATTTACATGTTTACGTGATTTTTATCTTTTATTTATTGTTTCCGAATTTTGTACTTTATTAATTATTACTTTATGATAAAGCGTTGACCTAATATTTTTAAAAATGTTCCTGGACGTATATAGCTGTATAGATGAAAAGTAAACAAAACACGGAATTATTACTTACTTTTTGTATCTATGCGCAATGCGTGAAATCAATATGGAGCAATGTATAAAATTGCGATCTATTGTATCTTTTATTACTGCATTCGTTTTAAGTTAAAACATAATATTCGTAACAATTTTTCACAAATCATATTTTAACAAAATATATAATTTAACAAGTAAAATGTATAATAAAATTGTTATAATGGCTTTATCTTTTATCAAAATTTGGGAAGGGAAACGCTTAGTTTAAGTAGAAATAAATTTTTAAAAATTGTAAAACACACGGAATTGTGCTATGTCGTTTTCTTTTTTCTTTTTTTCTTTTTTTTTTTTTTTAATACATTTTATGTTTTATTCTATAATGGTTTTTAAATAACTTAGTAATGAATACGTCATTTTTTTTCACAATATTGTTATTTATAGTTTTATTTATTTTAATTAGCTTTTTTTTTTTTTTTCTCTTTATTTCTTATTTTTAAAATTATTGCACGTAATAAAGTCAGATGGGCTTAGAAGTTAAATTTTAAATTCAGTTGTTAAAGAAAATAATCAATTTTAAATATCTTTATTATATTTATTTTTTAAACTGAAAAAATTAAAAATGGATGTGGTCAAAATATTAGTTAAGAAAATCACTCGAAATATAAGTATTTTTTCGATTGTAACTCTAATTTTACAAGGTTATACGTGAGGTAAAATGTAGTTTTATATGCTCAAAATTTTGAATAAAAAATATTATTTATTGTGTTAGACAAAATAAAGGAAAAATGCTTTTTTTAGCCTTCGAAACATGTGTAACCCCATAATGTGACAAAACATTCAAATCGCTTCAAAAGAAAAAAAAATTTCTAAAAGGTAGCTTTTTTTTTTTTTTTTTTTTTTAGCTACCAAAGTTTTTTTCTTCTTTTTTTTTTTTTTTTTTTTTTTTTTACATACATTGAATTAGAAAAGTTCTTTTTATTGCAAGTGATATCTTTTATGTATAATAAAATTATTCAAATTTATATTACGGATACAATATATTGACTTTCCAGCAATAAATAAGTAATTATTTCAACAATTTTCAATCTTAAAATGGACATTTTTAGTTCTGAAACTTTTCAAACCTACTTTGTATAATAATAAGTTTTACTAAAAAATAAGTAAAGTTTAATAATAATAATAATTATTATTATAACTATAATTATTACAACTATTATTATTATCATAGTTTAAATTATGTACATGTGAAGAACTAGTGCTTAAAATTTACTTAAAGAAATGTTTACATGTTTTTATAAGTAAAATATTATTGAAACTAAATGGATAAAAGATAAACTGAATCTTAAAAATGTGTAAATTGCAGTCAATGGTTTGATATTTATTTAGGTAATGAGGTCTGTGAATTGATTACATGTGAAGAGCCAGTGCTTAAAACTTACTTAAAAAATATTTACATGTTTTTATAAGTAAAAAAAATATTATTGAAATTAAATGGATAAAAGGTAAACTTAAAAGATAAAATAAATCTTAAAAATGTGTAAATTCCAGTCAATGGTTTGATATTTATTTAAGTAATAAGGTCTGATTTAATTGAGAATGAATGAAAATAAAAAAATTGACCATTGCAATAAATAATCAGACAAAACCTGCATCATGTTTTGTACGTCGACTTATCCATCTAGTTATACAACCACTTCAAAATTTGACCAGCGACGTTTATTTCGTACCTCTATCACTTTAGTCAGTTGCATGCAACAATTTAATAATTTTATTACTTAAAGACTGCATCTATAAACGTGCATATATATATATATATATATAATACCTTCCCAGACTTTTCAAAGCAGTTTGTTAGATATGTCCTACTTACAATTACATTGCGCTGGAAAAAAAAAAAAAAAAAAAAAAATCGACCCTTGATACTATTCTTGTTGATTCTTATGTAAAATGACCTCCTGAATCGAAATATGATTCCCATTTTGCATAGTCGCACTCCGTTTTCTCGGGACACCATCCCTTCCCCAATTTTTATCACTGTTCGGTAATTTTATGGCCATGAATTTGACTTGGAGAATGAAAAAGAATTAATTTAACACTTAAAAACAGAAAAAATATAATGTTTAATAAATAACAATAATAATAGACTGAAAAAATATAAGAAATGTAATACCTAATTTCAGTGTCAAATCCCCCTAAATTTTCCCCTTTCCGCAAATGCTGATGTTTTAGAATTTTCCAACTCTGCAGCTCCTCAGAAGATATTTAACAGTTAAAATAATCCTGCCCCCCCCCTTTCCCCTAAAAATCAAATTTATAGCCATAAAATTACCGAAAAGTGATAAAAATAGGGGGGGGGGGCATCCCTAAAAAACGTTGGGGTATAAGGCAAAATGGACATCATATTCGGAATCAAGAGGTCATTTTACATAAAAATTTGCCAAAATGGTGTTGAGGGCAATTTTCATGCCGAGCAGTGTTATTTTTATTTTTATTTATTTATTTATTTTTCTACATATTTTTAATATTCTCATTAGTAACAAAAGCATTTTATATCGATTTTAACTAAAAGCACTTTTTTTTTCCTTATATACATACATGCGTAACGATCTACTCTGTTTCAATTTTAAGAGAATAAAATCAACGGGCTGGTTTTCGGAAGTAATTTTTTTAATAGAGTGAGCAGATAAAATTTAAATGAGCTTAAATTCATTATCTAAAATCCCTATGTCACTAAATATTATTATTAAAGAACTAAAGATAGATATTTATCACTATACATTTACATAAGCAATATTAAAAATATTAAGGAATACGAAAATTAACACCAATTACAGCTTTACAGTAAATATGCAAACTACGTCAAAAAGTTTTGATAATATATTCTACTTTCTTGACATAAATTAATAAACCGCTAACAAAAAAAAAACAAAAAAAAAAAAAAAACTGTCTTATCACTTAAATACGCTGTAAAACATTTCTGTAAGTTTATCTCAATTTTTATTCATATTTTGTGAATTTACAAAAGATTTCGCAAATTTACAAACATTTCTGTAAATTTACAATAATTGTCAGTTAAAAATAAATAATCGAAATACTCAATTATTATTATCATTATTATTACATTTTAGATGTTTTATATATCAATAAAAAAAAATTTAAATTGAATGTTTTTACTGCAGAAAATGTATTTCAAATCACTAATATACTTCTGCCAATAATTCATGAAAATTATAGTTACCATTAAACTATACATAAAAATGGTTTGTTTTATTTACTTTCCACAGTAATTTTATATGAGACTTAAAATAAATATTTTACAGTGTTCAATTAATTAGACTATGAATTACATAAGAATAATAGCAATTCGAATGAATAATAAATTTAGCAAAAACTAAACTTTATTTTTACATGCATAAGATTAAATTAAATCTAATTATCCTGCCTTTCCATGATGACTGACCGAAGAATAAAAAGGACCACATACTAAAAGACTAATGCCAATTACGTATCGACTTGAGTTAAATGACATTCTTTCAATTCAGAATATTAATGAAACCAAATAGAAGATAATAAATTTTACCAAATTCTTACATCGACTAAGGTTTTAAAAAACGAGTTTCGAATTAGCATTATAATACATTTTTCTTGATTTGAATGAATTATAACAAAACAAAAAATAAAAGTTTCACACAGAATCAGTTTAGAATCGATTACGAATGAATACATATGTTTTACTTGAATGAAGAATATCCAAAAAAACAATAATAAAAGAAAAGAGATAAAAGTTCTTGTCTTTCAAATCACGTGACTGTCTACTTCTGGTGAACTGGCGCTAGCATATCTGTTGCGATCAATTCAACATACTGTGCGGACAGGGGAGGCACCGGGACCTAATTTGACGTGCTTGGAAGAGGGATCATTTGAGACACCGTTCGAATCAGATTTCCTGCAGAGGATGTTTGAACTTCGATGACTCTAGTAATGCAGTCGGGTCCGGGAATCAGCCTGATGATTCTGGCTAAGTACCAATGGAACAGCGGTGCTGATTTGTTCCTCAAGATGACTAGTTGACCCCGATAAAATTTATAGGGTTTATTTGCTCGTTTTGACCGCTGGGTGAGCTTTTGGAGATATTGGGTGGTCCACCGTTTCCAGAAGGAAACGGTTCAGTCGCATGAGAATCAGTGACTTCTTTCAGTTGCATGAGAAGCTTATACCTGGGAGAAAGACTAAGAGAATTGGATGTTAATGAGGCAGATATAATAATGCAGGTCCAATAAATAAGTGCCCAGGGGTCAGGTCTGCTAAATCGTTGGGATCATTAGATAATTCTGTTACCGGTCTAGAATTTATTACTGTCTCGATCTGACATAAAAGTGTCGAAAGTTCTTTGAGAGTTAAAATGGTGCCTTGTGTTACCTTTACTAAATAAATTTTTACAAATTTGATGAACGACTCCAATAACGCCCCAAAATTTGGAGCATAAGTGGGATGACATGCCAGGCAATTCTTTTGTGGGACACAAAAGTTTGTACTTCGACTTCTTTGAGTAAGGTGAACAACTAGTTGAGATAAGAATGGGCTCCTACAGAATTTCGCCCATTATCAGAGAATATGTCGGATGGGTAATCCCGTCTACCTATGAATCGTCGCAATGCTGCAAGAAATGTCTCCATAGAATACTAGAGATATATTGAAGATGTACTGCCTTTGTGGTCATACAAATGAACAATGCAACATACGATTTAAAACTCGTCGATTTTCTCTTATGCAGGTATTTTGTCATGATTGTTCCCGCAAAATCTCTGCCAACTTTTAGAAATGATCGGATAGGGGTAATTCTGACTGAGGGTAAATCCCTCATCTTTTGAGCTATAGGCTTAGCTGACAGGTGGAAAAAGATTAGCCATTGTTTCAATACTGATTTAACAGTGGATCGTCCCTGAGGGATCCAAAATTTATTTCTAATAAGTGATAACACTAAGTTGGGGCCAGCATGGGCACTTAAGTTGCGATAATGCTTGATTAATGAGGTTAGATGGTGGGATTTTAGTAACAAAATTTGATGTTTTTCATGGAACTGTAAGAATGGATGGTTCCACAAGCGTCCTCCAACACGAAGAATACCCGATTCGTCCATAAAGGGGTCCAGAGATAAAATGTTGTGGGAAGGTTTTAAAATTTTGCCTTTATTTAGTAAAACCATTTCTTTCCCCAAATTCGGCTTTTTGGATAATTTTTACTATGCACATTTCAGCTTCTTCTAGCTCTAAGGCCTTTAAAGGACCACTTTTTTTTTTTAACTTTGTTTTGATATTATGAATAAATCGCAGAACATAAACTATAGTTCTTAAAAGTTTTAGATAGTTAGAAAATTTTTGAACATGAGGTAAAATATCGTTGTTATTACCAAGGGAAGATTTAGAGTTCGATTCCGTTGGAATGTCAGTGGTTTGTTCCTTGTTCCTGAACTGCAACTGTATGTAAGAAGTTCATGTTGGGTCTTTCAAAATTATAAAGCCATTTCGGGTCTTCCCACCAATCACCTTTGGCTTTAAGTTTAGATGGTGATAATCCTTGCATGGCACAATCGGCAGGGTTATCTTTGCCTGGAATATGTCTCCAGGACTCTATACTGGTAAGATCTCTTATTTTATTTGCTCTATGAGCTACATAATGATTGCCTTTATTCGGGAGATTATTAATACAGTTTAGTGTAATGGCTGAGTCACAATAATAATAGGTTGAATGAATAAATTTAATTTTTTATAGCGGTAATTAATTCTGCTAATAGTAAGGACCCGTAGTATAATTCCAACTTTGGCAGAGTAATTTCTTTGAAGAGTGCGAATCTGGTTTTTGACATGATTAAAGATATATGGATTGTATTTGTGATGACCTTTAAATAAGTTACTGCAGCATACATAGAGATGTAAAAAACCCGGGAAATTTGCTTCTGGAGAATAAACAGGGGAATTTTCGGGTTTAAACCGGGAATTTTGGGAACTTTGATGGGAAGAAATTAATATTCAATGTTTAGATTTAATTTCACTTCTTTTAAGTGTACCAGACATTTTTATTCTATAATATTTGCTTAAATAAAAGTGATATCTACAATTATGTGATTAGTTTACAGAAAATTGTATAAAAAAAATAAACATTTACGTTATTGACAATAATAAATGATGACGTTTTGTCTGCCTATTTAAATAACTTTTGAATTTTTTTTCTTTTTTTTTTTTAATGAATACCATAATAAAATATGTTATAAAAAATAATACAATGAAATTAAATTATGGTAAGAATACTTTAAAATTATTAAATTTTATTATAATTCATCGAACAAAATTTCACATTAGTTGATGAAATTTTGTTATAATCAGTCAAAGAGTACGGGGAATAAAATCGAACTTGAGTTCTTCGGTTATTAAGAATTCAAGCAATAATTTTTTAATGCATTAAATCAATACATAAAATATTCAATAAATAATAAATAATTAACAATTTGGCTGTTATTTCTTTCTTCATTTATTTTTTGCATATTAATATTGTTGAAATTTTAATTGAAATAATAATTTCCAGTGTAATATTATTGATTGATTTAGTAAATACAGATTTTGAAGCATTTTTGTTTTATTTTTGAAATAAAATGTTTAAGATATACAACTGAAATATGCGATTGCGATAAAAAAAAAGAAAAAAAGGAGAAGAAGAAGAAGTGTGTATACAGTCAGAATTAAGATATAAATATACGGCAAATAACAGAGAATAAGTCTGTTAATTAATGAAATTTGAAACTTGTACTTTTTAAATTTATAGACGTTAGAAGCACTATTTAAAAATTGAAAGATTATAAAAAAACATCTGAATGTGAGATAACATTTTGAAATGCCTTAGAACATCTCTAATCTCAGAAAAAAAAAAAAAAAAAACTAAATTCGCAACTTTTGAAAACTTTCAAAATTCCCTTGTTTTGGAAACTTTCAAAATTCCCTTCCCAAAAAACCGGGTTTATTCCCTGATTTAAACCCGGGTTTTTTCCTGACTCACATCTCTAAGCATACACCTTAGGAGAGGCATCACAAAAGCCACGAATCTCAATTTTAATGTCAGTAGCATTTAATCCTAAATAGCGGGGAATTGACATAGATTTAATTTCATGCATTTCATCACAAAAAATGTTCCACTCCTGTAAAATATCTGGATGGATTGGGTCATCCCCTGTTGTTTTTTGTTTCTATAATTCTTGTAAAAGTAAATTTTGAATTATTGTTGTCGGCGAAATAATCCCTAGGGGATCGTAGATTTGAGCAATTACGGAGAGCAATTGTCGCTTAGTTTGAATGTTCTGGTTATCTACTGTTCTAACCTGAAGAGTGTCTTCACTCAAATTCCAGAACATCCATAGAATTCTTTGATTTATTTTTTTCTTTTTCGTCAAAAAAAATGTATTGCGCAATCAGCTTTCTTCTCATCAGGAATTTCAGAGAGAGAGAGCTTCTGGATGACTACAAGCCCATTTCCGAAGTGGAAATCCCCCTGCCTGCATTTGAGCCTGTAGCTCCATTATTCTGTCCTTTGCTATAATTGTTTAAGCGTATGTAACGCTAAATAGAGGACACAAGCTGTGCCGTAGGTGACAGTATTCAATTCATAGACTGATAATGGGTCATTAGGAGACTCTCTCCACACAATTCTTTGATATTTCCGATGTTCATCTGCTATTAGAATTTGTCTATATATTTTAGTAATATCAACACTGAAGGCTACAGGGTAGGATCGAAATTTCAATAAATTATCAAAGATAGTTAACCGTAATTTAGGGCCGATATGAAGACTGTCATTTAATGATTTGTTATTTCTTGTTTTAAATGAAGCATCAAAGACCACACGTAATTTGGTTGTTTCACTATTTTCATTTACGACCGCATGATGCGGTAAATAATAATGTAGAGTTGGGTTAATTTGGTCTTAATTCAATTATGTCATATGATTTAATATTATACATTCATTCATGAAGTTAGAATAGCTATCTTTAACTGATTATCTTTTTTAAGTTTATTTTCAATCGAAAAAAATCGTGAAGTAGCACCTGGCTGACTGTCACCTAGTGACTTATCTGGTTTGAATATGTTGTTATATTCCTTGACTTGTTATATACCTCGTTGTTATTCCTTCGTTGTTAATAACCTCGTTGTTATACCTTCCTATACTTGTTATTCCTCGACTTGTTATATACCTTCTTTGATCATTTCTTTTTGTTGTTGTTAGAAACATTTGTTCTACGGAATTATTTTCTGTAGGTTTAATTTCCAAATTAGGAATAGATTCAGTGTTGAAGAATTTTTTTAAAGTATTGTTTAAATCCTCTTCGACACTAGTGTGACACACTAATGTTAAATTGGTAAGCTGAAAACTACCAACTTGTCCTAAAAGGATGAATCCCAATTTGGTAGTAATACTGTTGGCGTTCCCGATAGCCCCTGAATGGGACTTCCATTGTATATTAATGACATTATTTCTGCTCCAAGCAAAATGTTCACAGGACCACTCACATAAAATTGGGGATCACCCAGCTGTAATCTCTGAATATGCGGCCAATCGTACTGCACCAATTGGAAATTAGGGAGAGGTAATGTCACTCTATCGAAGTTAAAAACGCTCACCGTAAATATCTCTGGCGAAAAATTGGACGTAAATTGAAATTCAGTTTGATTTAAGGTAGTTTCTGCTAAGATGCAATTAATCCCTACTATACTATGCGACGAGCTCCTTAAGGGCAAATTTAGTTGCTTAGCACACTTTTTAGTAATTAAGGAATTTTGACTAGCATTATCTATCAATGTTTTACAATGAATAATTTTTCCTTTACTTAATTTAACTTTAATTAATGCGGTCAGTAATATAACGTTACTAGAATAAAATTGAGCACTATTTGAAACCGAAATTTCTGACGATAATGATTCTCCCTTTCCCAATTTTGATTCCTAACATAAACATGCAATAATGTGTGGTGCTTTTCGGCACAGTTCTTACAACTGATGTTTACTCTATAATGTTCCAGCCTATAGTTTTGGCGTAAACAATTTTAGCATAATTTATTTAGTTGAAAGAATTTCCATGTTTCCTTAACCGATTTCGAATTAAAAGTGGGACATTTAAATAGCGCATGACTCTCATTTCAAAGAATGCACATATTTCCCTTTCTCACAGTTGTGCTTAGTACATTATTTGTTTTCTTCGAATTAGCGAATTTTAGTTCCGGTTTACATTTTATTTCTTCAACACCGCGAGCTTCACGCTCAACAAATTTTCTAAAAGGATCAAGATCAGGTAATTTGTCATTGTCTAACATTAGTTCCCATCCCTGTTTTAACGATTCCTCTAATTTTCCCATCATGAATTTGATTATAATTAAGTCGCTTAATGCATTAGAATCTAAACCCAAAGTTTTTAAATTTCTGATGGCTTCATTACAAGTAACTCAAGTAAATTTTCAACATTATTTGCTTTTACAATTTTCATAGAAAATATTTTGTTAATTTGACTTAGTGCTAATTATCTTTTATTTTCGTATCTTTCATTTAGTATTTCCCAACACTAATCTAAATTTTCCTCTTTTAGAGCGAATCTTCGAATTAATTTAGCTGCATTTCCACGAACTGACGAGAGTAAATTTTGTAGCTTTTCAATTTTGGATAATTGATTACTATTTAGAATTGTCGAATTAAAAATTTCTTTGAAAGAAATCCAATTTTCGGTTTCACCAAAATATTTTGGTAATTTAATAAGAGAGAATTTGACATTTTTCTTTTCTTTATTTTCCGAGTGAATATCTGAATCATAAACATTTATTTCTGTTTCCTCTTCTAACTCCACTAGTAAATCGAAAACAATTCCCTTATAACGTAAATACATATCCATATAATCCTCATTCTCTTTAACGGATAAAATTTTAAATGCCTCTGCGAGTTCAGAATCATACGATTACGCTTTTGTTTTCAATAACTTAACTCTGAACTGCTCATTTTTACTACACTCTTTTACTCTATCTCTAAAACTATCGATTTCTTTACATAAATTTTCAAATAATAAAACTTGTTTAGATAATTTCGGAGGCATTTTAGAATATATAAATTTAAATACATAAATATAGGCTTTCGAATTATACCATAAACAAACTTAAGAAAAGAAATAACCATCTCAAGAATAAATGATTACAAGTAATATTTAACAGTGTATATTTCAATACAGCACTGCAGTGTTATTCCTCATATTACTGGTGATATTCATTTTAATAATGAATGTACATAATTTTTATAATCAGCATGTGTTACATTGGAGTCGAGGGACGAAATTTCGAACACGATGTTTGACCCACGTTCTTTTTTTTTTTTTTTTTTTTTTTTTTTAATGTACATTCATCATTAAACGAATAATCACTTACATCTTTTTATTTCTGATGTTTCTATGCATATCACCGCGCCAGAAAATTATTTCCGACTCCGCAGGATTCCGAGTCATCTTGATGCATCCTACCCCTCTTCAAAGTTTTGAAACGGGGTATTGAAACACCCTGTATATATATTTTTAATTTTAACCAGTAGTACTAATAGTTTTTTTTTTTTTTTTTTTTTTTTTTCAGTGAGCGAAACTAATAAACAGCGTTATTACCTAGAACCATGTATACTTACGATGATTTTTAAGGTATTAGTTGGATTTCGTCGAAACTTTCACAGGAGATACTTATAGCAGTGACATGGAAACTGCCCCATTCCTGAGAAACGATTTCAGATGTTTTGGAACAATATACATACCTACATATAATATACATATACATATTCTTATTTATTTTTATTTATTTAAGAATAAATCCAAACTAAATGTTCAAAAAAACTCTTTTTTTTTTTTTTGTGAAATATATGTCACGAAATTTAGTGCGGATATCATTTCCATCAGCCGAAGGGGGGCAACCAGATTAAAATCCATCTAGCAAACCGTATTTCGCTTATAAATAAATACAGTAAAACAAATTTAATTGGCCTGTGGAGTAGTAACACAGGTTTACCAATAATAATAATGATAATAAGTTGTTTAGAAAAGCTTTTGCTAAATATTATGTTTTCGAGGATGCTGAATTAGAAAATTTTAATCGATAAGTTATTCTGTGATATAGAATGATATAGAAAAGAATGATGATAGGATGGTGTAAAAGTTTTGTGTTGGTTATAAAATACTAGTTATTTTAATATTATGGGTGATCTGAACTCAAAAATCTCCAATATGTTAAAAGTTAAATTAAATAAATTGCTTTATATAGTCCTGAAAAAAGAAAAAGAAAGAAAGAAAACACTTTTTTTTTTTTTTTTTTTTTTAATTTGTCTTAATTTATCATATAAAATTAATACCAACCAACTCATATAAATGTTGCTATTTAATGCTGTTTACAGTTTAAGCTCTGGGATGGGGGGGGGGAGGGGTCGGGTCTACGTTTTAAAATTTAAAGCAATGTTTTAAACTTTCAAAACCAACACTTAATTTTTATAATATACAATATTTACGTATATAAGATTTCTATTTCTTATAAAACATTCTTTTACCAATTTTAAATGTATGTTCAGTTACCAAATTTCAAATTATGGACACAAATAAATAAATAAATAAGTTTTGGAAGCATAATTATTCAAAATTTTGACAAATGTTAAATTGTTTTACAATTTTTTGTTTTTATTTTTACATAAAAATATTATACAGTCGAACCTCGTTAACGTGAACACTGTTAACATGAATTACTTTTAACATGAACTGTTTCTGCAATCCCCGTCAAAATGCAGTTTGGTTTATGTATGTGAAGATTAGTTACTGATAGCATGAACTACTGATAACCAGAACAAATTTTTTATCCCCCTTGAGATTCACGTTAACGAGGTTCGACTGTACGTTTTTAGCATATGGAAGTATTATTCGAAGATCTAAACATTAAAATTTTAGACTTGCATGTACCATAATTTTATAAATAGTAAAACTGAAGTCAGAAGAATTAATCCTACCTATGCGTATTTTACTGACTTATTTATTTATTTTTTTAATCTTATTTACTTTTTTATTAAATTACTTTTAAGTTAATTTTTATAAAATCATAAAGGATGCTATAGCGATTACCTTCCTCCTCATAGGTATTAGATGCGAATCTTATGCGAATCTTATCAGATCCTCTTAAACTATACATAGTCATGAAAATTAACAGCTGTTAAATGAATAGCTTTACAAACGTGTACTTCAGTTAATAATACGACGTGGTTTTCTTTTTAATTATGTTAAATTTAGAAGTTTGTATTCAAAAAAAATATTTACCGTTGTGTTTTATATGAAAAAAAAATTACTTCACAAATATTCCCTTTAAATACTTTTAAAAAGATTAAGTGAAAGTACACCTTAATTTGTATTTATTGACAATGCATTCATTTTTTCGTATTTATTATTGTTCGAAGCAGAATCATAGAAGGTTATTAATTACCTTTTTTGTACTATGATTATACTTTTAAAATACTGAATGTAACATTTTGCCCAAAAGTGATTTGGTATAAAAATTTTGTTTCCGTGTACGGCATTTTAATTTATTTATCCAAAATTCGTCATATTTGCCTATTCATGAATGTAAAGGTTTCATAGAAGAATATATTGGAATTGTAAAAATTTTAGTCTTCCCGTTTTCGATAGATTTACACGTTCATCATGTTTTGAATACGATTTAACCATTTTTTAGAAAATTTTTGTGTCTCGTCTGTATATGATAAAAATTTAATGGCAGCTCTTGCTCAAAACCTAAATTATAGAATTTCGTAAAAGTTTATATTTAGTTATACTTTGACATAAATTGAAACCTATCAATTTTTGGTGCAAATCACCCAACAGGTGGCGCTACTATGCAGTGATGTGATATTTTTCCATTTAGTGGACGACTATATCCCAGTTTCTATTATGTATAATTGTGGAAAATTTATACGGGAGAGAATCATTATGGAAAAGAATCTTAATTTGGAAGTACAACGGCCGGCGGGTGTCAGTTCAATTATTCATTCACCTTCGGCGTTTTCTATATGCATTTGTCGGTTAAAACTGCATTAAACTTTGTATGTAAAATTTTTATTGTAATAACATAGGATTAAACATTTGTTTGTGTTAACCGGTAGTTAGCGTTGTTTTAGAGAATGATACAGAAGAAAGTTTAGTTATGACCACAATATACTGTTTTAAGATATGTTAAATTCCAACCTTAGATGTTAATTTTGCGAAAGGAATGTTACATATTTAACCAAAATTGCATATGATCTTTATAAAAACGTAACCAATGAGCTATGCAAGAAAAATGAGACATATTAGTTTATTATACTCATTAATTTGTATAAAAATACATAATTCATCTGTAATGAAAATTACTTTGTTGAATAATAAAACATATAAATTTTACATCCAATAATGGTACACATTCTAAAAAAAATTGAAGAGCTTGTTTGCAAAAGGCGTTAAATCAAAAATTTCAAAAATTGACTTTTCGATGCAAAAGGTCGCAGCACACGTCTAACAATATATTTTCAATAAGTAGAAGTTCCAAACGAAGTTTAGTCATAATGAAAACAGAAAGTGAAATCCGTGTTTTTTTCCAAAAAGAATTAAGTCACAAGTAAGTTTTGTGCCAAAAAGGATCAAGTCAAGTTTAACCAATTGTAGCGTGCCTTGAGATCACGTGGTTTGTCTGCCCTTTTGTGAAAAGTCAAAAGTTAGGAAAAGAATGCACATTGAGATTTTTTTTTTTTTTTCCCATAGAAAAATATAAAGAGGAATGTTTTGGAACCCCGAAAAAAGGCATTTGTTTCTTCTGTATTAGGAAAAAAATACAAATGAATTCAGAAAAATGTACAGAAAAAAGAAAAGACCCTGTTAACCGAACTTTTGATTCACAAACACCGGAGCAAAAAATTTTATTCACTTTTAGGGGAAAAGCTTATAGGAGAAGATGAAATTACAATATGTTTTGACCTGATGCAAAATCAGGAATTATCACAGAAATAAAAATTATACTATGTTAGGAATGCTTTCAGCATGGTTGCTGCTCAAAAGGACCTCACCTTCGCATACTATTTACCAGTGTGTGGTCACTCCTACTTACCAGCAGATAGAACATTCGGCCGAGTGGAGACTAGTTTAAAGAAAGTGGATACAATCTTACTCTCTAATGAATATTTTGAACATTTCTCTAAGGTTGGAAATCTTTTTTAGTATAAGAAGCAGTGGAATATTTTAGATTAGAAAAAATTTGCGCGTTGTCGCCTGAAAAGCAAACAAGGTTTGTCGATTTCAAAGCCAAAAGTACTGGAAATTACGAAGCGGGATGTGGGAATCAAGACAACCTACTGTGGTTCGTTTTGCCATCAAAAGGTCCTGAAACGAGAGGACAAAATTCTCCCATGCACCCTTTCTAATATAAAAACAAAAAACAATATGAAACAAGCAAAGAAAAACAGGTGTTTTAAAATTACTTAACACTTCGGAAATTAACAAATTGCACGAATGTTTTTATTTTTATGAATAATCTTGCAACGATACTGCTAACGCTAATATAAGTAAAATAATGATAAAGATTGAGAAACAGAATTTGTAAATGAAGATTTGTAGTAACTAACTACCTTCCAAAATTGTATAGCTAAAATGTATGCTGTATTTACATGAAAAAAAAAAAAAAAAAAAACTTGGATTACTTTCAAGTGGAAGTAAGCCATTTCATTTATTTGTTTGTGCCAAAAGGGCGTAAGTCATAGTTTTCTTCCAAAAGGGGTTAAGTCATTTTTTTCTTTTTTTATTTCTAAATAACTATACTGTCAGGATATTTTTAAACATGTAATTTAGTGTTGTTATCATCCATAAATTACTGGGAAAAATTATCTTTTACTTAAATTCAATAATAAACCTTACATAACAAAATCGCGTTTTTTCAAGAACAGAAAAAAATGACTTAACGCCATTTGGAAACAAGCTCTTCAATTAGGAAACAACTAGAATACTTGCGAATTTGCTACTATTCAAAAAAACATAAAACCTTAGGAGTTTATCCTCATACATATGGTATTATTCAACTAAACATGCTTTTTTATTTATGCTTTTATAGTAGAAGAATGCATGCAATCTGTTATTCTTTTAATTGTTGTAAATTACATACAATTTATGATAGTTACCACGATGAGCATGATGATGATAATGATGAGGAATTATAACGCAAGATAAGATGCATTACTTTAATTATATATATATTAAATGCATTATTTATAAATGAATATTAAGCATATTTTTTACAGTGATACCCACATACAAAGATTAGATTAATTTTATTATTATTATTTATTATTATTATTATTATTATTATTATTATTATTATTTTGATTAGCCTTTTATTTTCTTTTTTAATTAAATCTTCCATTTCTTCATATGATATTTTTTATTTCTTTCCGTGAAATATTATAAGTCGAACCTCGTTAACGTGAATCTTAAGGGGAATATTTTTTTTTCATGTTATCAGTAGTTCATTCTATCAGTAACTCAAACAGATCTTCATGTTGACGGGGTATTGTGGAAACAGTTCATGTTAAAAATAATTCACGTTAAGCGTGTTCGTGTTAACGAGATTCGACTGTATCTAATTACACTTCTCAAAATATACGTATAAAAGGAGTTTACAGGTTTAATTTTTATGGTTATTCGTTTCTTTTTCAAAGGCTTTCGATGTTCATGAATAAGATAGACTAATTTTTTTTTTCTAATTTATAATCGAATACATAAATGTTTCCTTCACTGAATGGCAAATACAGTATTAACATTTTTACTTCCATTACCAAACTATCATATTCGTAGGCAACAAAACCATTATATTCCACCAAAAATTTCGATTTTGTGTTTTCACTTGATTTACATGTTTTAAGCCCCCCACCCACACTCCTCTGAATAAAAAAAAGGGGGGGGGGTGTAATTGCTCAGTGTGTATGTGTGCGGAGAATCTTCTGACTGTCATAAAACTAATAAAGATAGAACGAGGTAATTCCAGAATTAACGCAGATCTAGTATACAGACGATTTTTCCAACTTTTAATTGAAAATTGGTTAAACAGCAACTGGATGTCTAAAACGAAAGTGGGACTGTCGTTGCATATCTTAAAAATGGCTTTAAAGGTTTTTTAAAAGCTGTTGTATAAATACCCTATTAGATGTTCTTTCGTATGTATTAGTTTGTTTGTTCAGGGAAAGTGGCCAACGCCCTGTATACGTAGGCTAATTTTAGATCTCTCAGGTGCGTTTCTTTAAAAAGTAATCTGCGGATTTCATTCAAATTCCTCATATCATCTGCACTTTTAGATACCATTTTGTACGTAATTGTTAGTTCCTGCTCCTGATGAACAGATGCATTTGCTAAATTTTGATGAAAATGGCATCTCAAAAGCAACTCTAAGAATTTTCTTGGAGTTTTCTACATACACCATTTTTTAGATGTCCTTTAACATGTGTTACTTGGTTACTACATCAAAAAACCTGACAACTGCCCTGATAAAGTAGATCAGATTTACGTTGCTCGCTTGTTAGTTGATCTGCTCAGAAATGGCGTTTGATGTCAGATGAATGCGTATATATATTCATATATAGAAGAAATAATTCTTTTACCTAAAATAAAAAGGTATTATTTCTTACAAGGTTATTTAATTGTAATAAAACTATTTTTTTTTTTCTTTTTTAATAAAATCCTTTAGTTTGATGTTTTAATAAACTGCTTGAAGCTTTTTTTTTTTCCTCATTCATATTATCATTTTTACAGTAGTCAACTCATAATAATTTCGTTTAAAATGTAACATATGCAATTTTTTGAATAATGTATTAAAAAAAAAAAAAAAAAAAAAAAAAACTTTTTTACATTCAAGACATTCATACCTGTTAAATTATTTTTCTTCCCTTAAAAACTGATTTTTTTATTTGATTTTTTTAACATTTCAATTTAAGGCTACACAGGGTGAATAAAATAAAATAAATTATAATTAATAAATATTTGGGGGGGGATGTTAATTTAATGATTATGAAATTTTAAATGTGAAAACGTAATTTTAAAAAATATCTTGGGTAATAAGTAATTCCGAAAAAAGAAAATCTCATAGATTAACGACAAGAGATGCGTATAATTGACTGAGGGATTACGTTATTAAAGAAACTCAAAAAGAAGAAAAAAGAAAGAAAAGAAAAAAAAAAAAGAAACCTAAGATGATGGGGGAAATAAAAAAATTAGTTCTTAAATTTTTAAGAAAAATGGGTAATATTAAAAAGAAAAAAAAAAAAATAAGAAGAAGAAAAAGAGAAAAAAAAAAAAAAGGTTTTATCAAAGGGTTTTTTTTTTTTTTTTTAAGTGAAATATCATGTTTCAAATTTGAGTTCAAATGAAAAAAAAAAAAAAAAAAAAGATTTATGTAAAAAATTTTATCATTAATTGTCGGCTTTGAAATTGCTGTAATTTGAATTATCTGTAAATATTACGGTAAAATGTTTGTCTGCATTGAATCTTCAATTGTAGTCATAAGGGACTCTAGGACTTTAACATAAAATTTTTGATTTTTATAAAATCTAAGAGAACCTATACGTGTAAATTAAAAGTGGATACAAGAATAATGTTGTAAATCAATCTCCTATATGAATTATTTTTATTTATTTATTTATTTATTTAGCTTTAAAATTTAAATACTATTTCTAAAATGAAAATTTCCTTAAAGAGAGAAATATGGAAAATGATATACTGAAATATTAAGAATTATTGGTTTAAAACGATATTTTCTTTAGGATCTGATATGAGGCATAAATTCAAAAAGTTTTTGGGAAACAGAGATCATTACAAAAATTTCTTTAACACGTTGAGCGCCACGCAAATTCTTAAAATCCATTAAAATTCCATAATGATTCCTCCTGTAATAAATAAAAATTAAGCAAATTTTAAATAATTGTTCAATAATTACTTAAAACAATGTAATATTTTTAGTTTTATATCCTATTTTACACTGTCAGCCACCGATGGTTGACGCGACTTTATATCATGTTTGACACTGTCAGCCACCGATTTCTGACATGGCGCTCAACGTGTTAATTTTTGATTAGTACTGCTTTTACTTTCGGGGTAAAACTTTCGCTGAAATGTTTGAAGTATAACATGTTCTGCACACTCCTAAAAGTTCAAGATGATTCCTTCAGTATTTTAGATATATATGACAAAATGTTTAGAATCTAGAAAAGCTGACATGGCGCTCAACGTGTTAATACGCAAATTCTGATTACTAGACTATTAAAACGCAAAAATTATTTTATGAAACATTATTTTAAAAAATTACTAAACTTTTCAGTTTTTTATGCAAACACTGCTTTGCATTTTCCATAAATAAATAAACAAATAAATAAATAATAATAAGACCTTTGATATAATTTTTTTAAAAATAATAACCTTTTTTCTAATTTTAGAAATTTAAAATTCAACTTGTCTGTCTTTGGGACTATAGAAACAGAGAGGTTGAAAATGTAATTTAGCTCTAAGTAAATTACTATGATAATTTTTGTTATATTTATGCTTATTTTAAATTGTTCTAAGCAGAAAATTAAATTTCAGACTCAATACTTAATTTATAGTCAACATTCCACTTCTGGAAAGATCTCAATTATTCAGAAAAAATCATATACCTTTTTTTGATGTTCTGCCATTTTTATTAATAATGCGTATCCTTATGAATAGTAATAATTTATTTTATATCATAACAATTTCTGTGCTAATGAAAAATGAATATCCCTCAAAAGGGGCATTTATGTGAAATTTTACTTTATTCTGCCATGTTAAAAAATTCGTAAATTTCGAATAATTTACGAAATTTTCAAAGTAGCATATTTCTGATTAATAATGTTCATCCCGGCATCATAACTAATACTTAAAAGTTATTCTTACATCTTTACGATAAAAATATTTCTTTTCATGCACGTTTAAGTGAAATTTTGCCCTATTCTCCCATGTTATGAAAATCGTAAATTTCGAATAACTACTGACGTTTTTTAACTACAATGTTGCGAATGAATAGGGTTCTTGCCAGTGTCATAACTAATACTTTAAAACTGTCCCGACTTCTCTGCAGTCATTTGTTCGTGAGATATCGTGTACACAGACTAACTAACTAACTAACGGACTTACGGACTAACAAACTAACAGACACCCTACAGACGGACACCATACAAATTTTGTCATTTTCAGATTCCTCACGTCTGAAAACGTGTAAAAAAGTGAAAAAACCGAGGTCGAAAATTTTCACGATAGTTCCCCATACGTATAGTATGATGGGGAACTACAAAATTATATGACCTCTGTAGACAGATTGGTCAATTGACAAGTTTTTACTTTTAATGCAACAACACCATTGCAAAAAACCGCATACATGTATCTTTAAAATTGAGTGAGTTATACTTAACAGAAATTGAAACGATGAGCATGTGGAGCATATATGTCAAAATTGAAATGTAAATTTATAACATGTCATAAGAATATAATATACACGATAATTTTACATTAAAAATATTTTTGCGTATTTAAGATAGGTTCACGATCCACTCGCGTATTCTAAATGTTATTTTATATTAAGACTGACATTTTTTATTTCAAAATATTGTTAAAAGCAATAATATGTAAATTAATATCAATTTATCATATTTGTTCAAAACGATATTGTTACAAACGAATTCATGATTTTTGTTTTCTTCGCGACGATTTTTTCTTCTTTCGCATAACTGTAATTTAACTGTTTTAGATATTTATTTAAAAATAAAAATACTTTTTAAAAAATTTCATAATGATTAGAACTGCATAAAAATGTTGATTTTAAAAAACAAAAAAATTCTAACTCGCAGTAAATGAAATCAAGAGCAGCATCCTTGCGGCTAGGTAGGACACATCAGGAGTCAATCGGCCTTAAATCCTACAACCAACCAACCAACCTTGCGGCTAGCATAGATTGACAACTGTTTACGTCTGCCTATTAAGACTTTATATAATTGCGTTTGGCACTTTTTTTGAACATGTTAGCGTAAATTTAATTAAAAATTTTTCATTCTCAATTAGTATATGGTCCCTGTTATCCCCGTAGAAACAACCTTTTAAGTGATATGTAAAACTGGCACAAGTCAGATTCTTATCTGTATCAAAATTCAGTTGGTTTTAAAGATACAGATATGCGGTGAATATTTCTATAGAGGTCGTATAAAAATTTAAAAAAAATTAACTTTTTGAAAATTAATGATTAGAAATTTTGTTTTAACGTAATCTTCTTTTATACCTTATTTTGAACCATTTTCAATTTACCTTCCCTACTTATCTCTAATAGGCAAAGAATCAAATCATGTTTCATTCTTATGGGTCCATTCTGTATATATATCCTAAAAAAGAAAGTGGGTGTGTTCCTGTATGCGTCAGTACGCAATTTTATAAATTTAAAATTCATACATATTATTGAATTGAGTGCATTTTCAAATGCGGGACGGAACTTCATAATATTCAAATTATTTTCACGCTCTTTTCAAAAGTACGGTGAACTGGTATATTTATTTGTTAGTCAAATGATATCGATTAAGTAGCACTTATAAACAGTTTTTAAAAATGTTCGCGGAAAAATTTCTGATTCTCTGTCGCCTCTGCCCTCCGATGCAGTAACAAATATTTATCGATTTTATTTCAATGTTACAGTCACCCCCTATGCTCAGTATGAATAGAGCAAAAAGGTTTCTCTCTCTCTTGTCCCGCAGGTGAAATGCTATTTTATAACTTATAGCATATAATGTGAAATTTTCGCTTTCTAAAAATATTATGTAATTGTACATTAAATTGTATGATTTATGTTATGTATTATGAATCATAAATGTAGCTAACAATAGATAAAACAATAAAACCTGAAAATAGCCTACCACATGTACAAGCTATAAAAATGATTGTTTGACAGCTATTGTAATATATATTATTATTATATAGATCTAACGTCTGTTATATATATGGTGTATATGTATGATATATGTGTTAGATTATATCTGATTAACTACTTATATCTTTGTAAATTTATTCACAATATATTTTCTAAATTTCACATTACCCGCTGAAAATGAAAAAGGGGAGAAAACAAATGCAATGTACATAGATTTATAAAGAGCTTTCCGACATTTTAACGAAAGAAAATTTTATCGAAAATTCACCAGATTCATTGAATGCTATAAAACACATTAAATTTTATAACTAACATTTTAGTTTTTAGTTTTGAAAAATGAATACAAATTAGTTATGATTAAAATGCAATATTGAGATATTTCTAATTGAATTTTGACAAAACTCAGTGTGTGTGAATATATATATATATATACTATGCCGATTATGAAAAATAACATTTTTTTTCAAAGAAGCATTATATATATATATATATATATATATATATATATATATATATATATCTGATTTTCTTTTTTATCTCAATATGTAAATTAGTTTAAAGACAAGATTTGAGTATGTTATTGAAAAAAATACTTATTTATTTCTAGAAATAAAAAATAGCATACAAAAAAGTTACAGTTTGTTAGAAATCAGTATACATTTTGATATACCGGAATAAAATAAAATAAACAAAGAATTTAGAGTTTACCTAAATTCTTCTGAGTTATCTACACATTTTACTATCAAATTATGCAATATATATATATATATATATATATATATATATATTAATCGTATGAACATGCGCGGTTAAAAAACTTTTTTATAAAACTGTTCATGTTTCATAAGATATTTAATATATTTGTGTTCTGATTGCAGTATAATATTTTAAAAATGTATTTTCAATTTATTAAAGTTGCGATAATTTTCGTTGAACTCTATATATTATTTAATAAAAAATCTGATGTGAGCACCACATGACTTCATTATACACTTTTAGAAATATATGCATAATGTTAAAAAGCATTGTCATTGGACCCGAGACAGTTGGCTAAAAATATTTTAAAAATGCATTATCGCCGTGTTCTGAGCTTTTCTGAAAGTTTCAAATGTCTAGCTAGTCGGTAAGTCAGTTAAAAATCGATTGCAAGATTTGTACTGGTAACGCTGCCGAAGGCAGTAGGGACCCGAAAGAGTTGGCTAAAAGTATTTAAAAAATGCATTTTCACCGTGTTCTGAACTATTCTGAAAGTTTCAAATGTCAGCTAGTCGGGAAGTCAGATAAAAATCGATTGCAAGATTTGTCCAAACCGTTTTTGAGTTATTACCGTTTTTTGATACATTATGGCCAAAACCTTTGTATTTTTGGTCATTATGAACCTAATTTTCCTAAATATCTACAAAAATCATACAAAGTCCAAAAACGGAGATGTACAACTAGATGTTATAACAAACCTATGTACCAATTCGCAACTTTCTACGTGCAAACGTTTTTAAGTTATGCGACATACACACTCTCACTCTCACACACACATACATACAGACGTCACGAAAAATCGTGTAAAGTCGCTTATGTCTCTAAAACGAAAGCTCATGTTAAGACGACACTTGCAGGTGTACAATTAGACATCATGTCAGTCACACGAATAAATTGGCAACATCCAGCGGTCATTCCTTTTCGAGCAATATGAAATACAAAATCCATTTCGCAAATCGGGATTACTATACTTCCTTGTACTTTGTATAAGGAAGTAAAAACATGTCGATTTCTTTTTTCAAGCTTTAAACTAAATGCTTTTATCTTCTTTATTTATCATGCTATTGTTACACAAATGCATCAGAAAATTGTACAGGGCCTATATTAACACATCCTACAATTATAGATCATTTCGTTTTCTTGACTTTACAAGGTGATCGCAAACCTTATTGACATTGCTCAATTTAGGATAACGTAATCGTTACTAAAAAACATAAGACCCTGTTCTTTAATATCCAGTGTTTGAGAACATTTTATCAATAAATAACTTTTTAAATTGGGGGAAAAAAAGGACTGATTGTTTGTAAATCTTGTAATACTTTTGGCCAGTAGTGTAATCTGGTGTGCCTTTAAAATTGCACATCAACAAGATTTACTCTTTCTTTCTCTTCATGCAATCCTATCATTCAAAGATAAAGAATTTCTGAATTCAGTTTTTTTAATTTTTTTTCTTTGAACATGTCGCCTTTTATCTTAGTGAATATTTTCTTTAAAATAAATTTAAATATTTTGTTTCATTAAATAAATTCAATGCTCTAATTTTCAATCTCAAAAAGGGATATTTAAATATGCTTTTGAAAATAATTGCTTCCTAACATTAAAGTGTTTAAAATGTTGAAATTCTGAAAACAGAGTTCAAAAAATTTCATTTTTGAATGAGATATACTTATTATTAGAAGCAACAAAATTCCCATAACATTACATGGGAAGGAACAAAAAGTGTATTTGACTTACGTGCTGCTCTAACGTTATGTTTCCCCGATTACTTTCCCTTGACAGAGCTAAGCATCTTATTTTCTCCTGATGATTTAAATTTGAATTATTCTTTTATAAATGCAGAAATCTCTTTATATCAGTCCATATAATATACAGTATTCCCGAAAAACATTAGCCTTTTCTTTATTCCTTATATGTTCTTCCAAGACATGTAATGTAAATTACGAAGTTACGTAAAGAGAGTTATACGGATTTATAACATTTGTTAAGAAATTTTTGGGGATCCAATTTCTATAATTGTTTTTTATAAATTTTTTTACAGCCCACAGAAAAAATGCCCAGTTATTAAATGTACTCTATACCTTAAATGAGCGTTATATGAAGTTTCAGCGTTTTATCATAAAAATGTTTCAAAAATATGGCAAGAAAAAAAGTTTAAAATGTCGCCTTTTATCATAGTGAGCATTAATGAAAAAGAAAAGAAAGTAAGAAAAAGAAAAGAAAAAATAAATAAAATATTTTACTTCATTAAGCAAACTTAGAGCTTTAATTTTCGATCTTGAAATGTATTGATAGATATAGATCTTGATATTTATTTATTATTATTATTATTATTATTTTTAAATGCTCACTAAAAAATAAGGGGGCATTTCAAAGAATGAAACTAAAAATAAATAAATAAATAAAAATCGTAAAATTCCATTTTTGAAGGACACATCCTTGTAATACGAAGTAACGAAAGTCCCATAAGGTTACATAGGAAGACAAATAGTCTATATCATTGATATGCACCCTTGCCGACTCAATATATTCCGTGTTTAAAGGCCAAAAAGTGTCAATTTTTCAAATGCTCTTTTTCATAGATATACTGGGTGTCCCATAAGTCTGTAAACATTTTTAAAATTCATAAGAATTGAAGAATATGGGAGAATTGAACGCGGTTTTTGAAAAATTATTCTCCCAAAGGTTTTTTTTTTTTTTTTTTGTAAAGAAAAATAATAATAGTTAAAATTTTCATCGATAGAGGGCACTGTACACATGAGTAACGAGATTATACAAAAAGATTGATACGCATTGTAAATTGAACGGTTTAACGAGTAATACAGCTTGTTTCTTAACATGAAGTTTTAATTGCGATGCTGACTTGGTGGATAAAACGTTATTGTTGAAGATGTTTTCCCTTAGGTAGTAACTGTCAACTGATACTGCCCTTAGGAGTGTTACGTTTGCAAACTGTACTTTGTGGTGATGGCGGACATATAGAAACGAATTTATATGCCTGCAAATAAATATAGTTTTTCACGGAATGTTTGATTTGCTCACGTACAGCCCCCTCTATAGATGAAAATTTGAACTATTATTATTATTTTTATTTTCTTTAATCCCCCCAAAACATTTCCCTTTATGAGAATAACTTTTTCGAAAACCGCGTTCAATTTTATCAATTTCTTCAATTTTTATGATTTTTTTAAATGTCTACAAATTTATGAAACAGTCGGTATATTTTTTAAACATTATAACACCATTCGCATATAACACTTTCTAAAAAGTAATGTAAAAAACATATTTAAAAACCAATTAAAATTACCTTTAAAGTTCGCTTTCTGCATGGCGAGAATCTCTAGATATTCTCTTTTGAACGTTTTTCGGGCTCGGAATGAGCCAGGGTGATACAAGTTTCGCCTGCCCGAGCTCATCTTTGGTAAAGCCGATAAGGGATTAAAATAATTTACAATGTCTCGATATAAGTTTTCTAACAGTAAAAATCATACTTGAATTATGCATTTGAATGAATCGTACATTTCAGTAATTCTACACAAATTATAAGTGAGGACAATCATGACGTAAATAAATAAATAAATACAGTTACACTTTAATTTGCGACTAATTCGTGAAGGTTTTAGTTTTAATATATGTCTATAACGCATTATGATATAATGCCGAAATTCTATGCATCACATAATTACGACGTGTTGTACATTTTACTTGGGGCCGTTTAAAATATTATGTTTTATTGTAAGGGGCCGTATAAAAATTTAATTATTGAACTTAAATCTTACAAAAGTTTGCTCAATTTCATAAAATTGTGTAAATTTTTTTCATATATTTGTAATTTGTTATGATATGACTAATGTAAAAGAAATTAAGAAATTTAAACCAGTTCAAAAGTTTTGAAACGCTGTGTATATAAAACGTTTCAATAAAATCCGATTAGTACAAGAAGCTTCAGAAAAATTATAATAATCTCACTTTAATTTATAATATAAAACCTGTTTTTGGAAAAATTATTCGATATTGTTACTAGTTTTCGAAAAAGTTCCATAATAATAATAATAATAATAATAATAATAATAAAAACATTCCTTAAATTTCTGACGATTATGTGATATCAATAAATTTGAATTAAAAAATATACATATAAAAACATTTTTCTTTAATTTTTTTTAGCTTAATTTGAATATTCAATGTACCAGAATTTTCTAATAAATCATATTTTGAACGTATCATTTTAATTATTTACAATTTATTATATAAAGAATAAAGATTTTTATCTGCAGAAAATTAATGAAGTTTACACACGAACTTAGTCCAAAGGAAAAAAAAAAAATCATCTACGTTGAAAATTTCCAATACATGACATTTCGCATATCTAAAATAAAAATTTCCATCTAAAATGTGATCGAACCACAGCCTCTAAGTACTTTTAAATATCTTTAAAATTGCTGAAAATCTGTAATTGCTTGGAAGTTGTCCAACCGTTAGTCTTGTCGCCTATAACTCAGAAAATCAATATCCTTCTTCTACTCTATTGAAATTTGCATTAGTATCAGACTGCGTGCCAGCAACATACTTTAAATGTCTGAATATAAGAGACTGATTAATTGGAATTTCTCTTTTTCGAATTTTTATTTTTAATTTCTGGATATTATCTGACCTCATAAATCCACATTAGTCAATTGTATACATTTTTATTTTTATCCTCCATACAGTGTTACCGGACGATTGTTGTTGTATTTGTATGATAATTTCACATAAAAGTATATACAATATACAGTAATAAAAAAAAGTTGAATGTAGGCTTTATTTTTAAATACTTGAGTAGGAAAAATAATGTGGTGTGAGTGTGATACTCACACGAGTTTCTCTCATTCTAAATGAGAGAATTCATTCATTCTAAATTCACTATAAAGACAGAATGGAGATTAAAGTAAATTAGATAACAAATACGGTATATGATGATAAGTACTGTTTGACTCATATTTCTCTATGAATAGTAAGGTCTGCCATTCTTAAACACCCCTAAGTTAAATGCTGTCTCTACGTTCATAAAAGAATTAAGAATGTTATCGAATTTAAAAATTTATTCTAAATTATTCAAGCCACTTACACGACATCATTCCTTGAAACTTACTAATCTTCATAGAATTTTACAATTGACAACCTCATATGATCTTCAAAGAACGAAATTTTAAATTCCTTTATTTGTTTTCATTTATGCTAGTAACAGACAAACAGACAGATCAACAGTTAAAAACTTGCTTTTCGTATTCAGAAAACTTCAAAACAGGCAGTTATAGCCATAGATATAGTAATAATATATAGATTGATCATTGAGGGGGAAAATGTAATCCCTTTTCACTCGGGGAAAATCGGCCATTTTACCTACTAATGGCCGTTTTTCCCGAGAGTGTAAAATTAAATATCGAAAGAAAGTCAATTTTATGCCCTATATAGCTTTAATAATAATAATAATAATAATAATAATAAAGACTTTATTTTTACTAGAAATGAAAAAAAAAAATGATAAATTTCTTTAAATTATCATCGAATTATTGTTGAATTATTCATTTTAAGGGTACTGACGAGTTCTGTTTTAAAATTTACCTATTTTTAAAATTTACACTCCACGATTACTTAGCATCTCCTCCAGGGGTGAAACGATGCCCTTACCTATACAATTTTTTGATTGATTATTATTATTGTAAAAAGATACTTTATTATTTCATCAATGAAAAGTTAAAAATAAGTCTCACTATATGCATTAACGCAAAATTTTGTACTTTACTGCCATATTAAAAATTAGGAAAAATCTTGATGACACATGTTCGATGATTGTTCCACAATTATAATCAGCACCAGTTTAAAAGCGGACAATACCTAATCTCGCCGGCAGCCTTCGCCCATGTTATTCTATGGGAAAATTTGCTTACATAATTACTCATTACCTAATGAATATTTTTCAATTCTGTTTTCACATTTAGAAAATTCATAAGCGTTAAATTAGTACTTGTTTTCCAAAAATTGATTTTTTTAAATTTTAGTATTTCATTTTGCGATTAGAAAATGAGAAAAATGCATTTTGTGAAAAATCGCATTTTTGAACTCAAAATTAAAATGTAAAAATAAAAAAAAAATGAATTTTTCAAAAATGAGTACTCATTTAACGGTTATGAATTTTCTGACTGCGAAAACAGAATTTAAAAATATTCATTAGGTAATGTGTAATTGTAGCAACAAATTTTCCCATAGAATAACATGGGCGAAGGCTGCCGGCGAGATTAGGTATTGTCCCCTCTTAAGTTAAGGTCCAACTAAATATCAAGTTCGGTTAAATACCGTTCGTTGTTTCGTGAAATACAATGTCCATAAATTACTTGAAACATACACACATAAACAGTCAAGCAGAGAGAGACATTTTCTAAAAATAGTCAGATTGTATTCAGGACGTCTTAAAACATAAAAATCCTTCGAGAACCGGAGGTCGAAAATTTTCACGAATCCAGTTTTAAAAGAAAGTAATAAACATGTACTTCGATTAATATATATACTGTATACACATATATTAATGCTTATCTTACTTCCCTTGCTTTATCGCTGACCTTTACCATTTTACTTCAATTATAATGGAATACCTAGGGAATTCAGTCGATGAAGAAAAAAAGTATTTTTTTAAACTCTTAAGTGCTATGTAAATCTGGAAAAATTTAAATAATCCATCTTTTCTATTGAATTTTTTCTTTCTTTGAGAAGCCAATCTTTTAATTAAAAATCTCAGATCTATAAAATTTTCAGCTCTACTGCTTTTTTTTTTTTCCTTTCTTTTCTATAATCTAAATGAAATTACTTGACTTTTAAAGAGAATAAAAGAATTCCTTAAATAAATTATAAACCAGGGGAATTTTTTTAGATCTCATTTTGAAATTTCATTCATTTTTTATTTTATTTTATTTTAATATATATATATCAAAAATCTATAGTTTAATGTATTTTTTATCGTTCGAAAATATGCGTTTAGATATTTCCTAACCACAAAATAATTGAAAAATAAATATCTTATGGCTAATGAATCGCATATTATTTTAAGTTTCTGGCATTTTGCCACAAAGTTGTTAAAGACTAACTGAAATCTGTGCCAACAATATCAAAATTCTCTTAATTACACGTTCCTTTCTATGTTATTTTTAAACAGATTTAGCAATTTTTAATCAAGAAAGGAAATTGATATTTTTTGCACAGATTAGGAAATATATACCTGAACATGAAAAAAATTGTTCATGATTTTATTCAACGTTTTTGAAAGATAATTGACTACAAAAAAAAAAATCTGAAAAAATTTGGTGTGTAACAACTGCACGATTTCCAATACCCACTAATTACATATATTATAAACTAATTTTAAGATAGTATGATCAGAAGACATAAAATTGACTTAAAGTACGATTTTCATACGCCGAAAAGACATATAAATCAGATTAGCGATATCATCATAGCGAGAAACAACAACAAAAAAAAAACGGTTGAGCCGTTTTTTAAATAATTTTTAAGAGAGAGATCTCAAACTAACCTATCTTAACAGGCCATTTGGCAGTTTTCCTGTTGTAATCAAATAATACATACGAAACGACATCGGAAAAACGATTTATGTGGCAAATTTGAAGAAAAGCGTTAGAGCCGTCTATGAGATGCCGACTTTCGATTCCACTACCGATTTTCATTAAAAGTTAGCAAACTCATCTTTTACTGGAAATCAACAATTACATGCAAAAGATATCTAAAAGGGATGTGATGGGACGAGTTTAAAGAAAATCTATCGAGCCATTTTTAAAGATACGCATTTGTGAGACCTTAAATTGACCTACTTATAGAGAACGCCTATCAATTTTTTTTTTTTTTTTAACTAACTTACTAATACATACGAATTTATAGGCAATAGGGCGTTTACATAACAACTTTGAAAAAAAAAAAAATCTTTAGAACCATTTTTGAGATGCGGATTTACGGCCCCACTTCCGGTTAAGCAATTTTCACTAGAAGTTGCCATAATCATCTGTATACTAGACCTGTCTTAATTATAAAGTTTCGTCGTTCTATTTTTATTAGTTTTCGAGATATGATAGTTAAAAGATTCCCCCCCCCCCCCACACACACACATACACACTGACCAATTATAAAAAATCATTTTTTGGGACTCAGGTTACCGTAAAATTGTAAATCCAGTGAAAACTCAATGTCGGAATTCCCTACTTCCATATACTTACGGTAGTCGGATAATGAAAGTAAAATAAATAAGATAAATAAGATAAATACGTAATAATTCTTGCATTTTCTGTGATTATTAAAAACATACTTTTCACTGATTTAAATTTATAAGTGCAATTCCCTAAAAAAGGAAAAGAAGAAAAAAGAATAAAGGTTAGAAAGAACAAATAAAAAATTATGCCGTAAACAAAATTTTGGAATTTTACTTTTTTTAAGATATTGCCAGACATTGTGCTTTATTCAAGTAATCTACAGGTCTTTATTTCCCTTGTCTGAAAGGTATAGTAATCTCTCGGGGAGTGTCTTACCTCCCCCCCCCCCCCCACCCGGTGTCTTATCTCAAAAAGTTATGGTCCGAACTAACGAAATTTTAAATTTGGAGTTGAATGGGTTTTTAGTATGACAAAAGTCACCGTTGAAAGGGGAGAAGGTCTTAACCCCCACGGTGCCTTGTCTCAAAAATTTATGTTCCTAAATTTACGAAATCTTAAATTCGGAGTTGAATAGGTGTTAGTATGGCAAAGGCTGTACTGTTGGAAGGGGGGAAAGTCTACCCCCCCCCCCCCCCCACACACACACACACACGATGACTTCTCATTTAAATAGTTTTTAGTAATTTTATAGAATATATATATATATATATATATATATATATATATATATATATATTTAAATCAAAGTAAAACATTTTTGTAAAAGTATTTTTTCTGAAATATTTTTAATTTAAACATACTATATAATGTTATATGCATTAAAGTTAAAACATTCCTAAAATGTTAATAAATTTCCTAATATCGATATATCGTTAAGTCGCGTCATAAAGCTGGTTATATATCGCGATGTAGGATTGTTCATTTTTCAATTTCCGGCAGCATATTACGTGCTGTGTAAAATGTAAAAACGCTCTTTAAAAGTAACATCTGTAAACATAACAGAATGATACAAAATATATTTGGTATAAGCCATAAACACTATATTGCACTCAAAGCAATATAGATAATTGTTACTCATTAGTATTTGTACCAAATTTCAAGTTAATCTTATAACTTTTATGACCGATATCGCGGTATAAGCAGGGTACCTCAAAATATACCGATAAACTCAAACATCATTTTCTCGGATAAAAGTAAAATTGGGTGATTTTTTGGAAATATGTGCATCACACTGCGGCTTTTTTTTTTTTTTTTTTAAAGATGCCTATTTTTATTTTTATAAGATTCAAATGAGTACCTAAAAATGACATTTGATTTTATAGATATATTTTGAAATACTCTCTACATATAAATGCCCAAAGCATTTTTAATCTGAACAGGGAGGGCTGACTCATGTTTCTGGAAATATGTACAATCCCTTTGTGCAGGTGCAGGTTTCTTCCATCGAAATGCAATTATAGATTTGATCGTATAGTTATATAAGACTATTTTGAAATTATCAGAACATAACCTCCCATATTTCCTGAGATATTAAGTGTCGGCTTTCAGCGGTTTCTTTGATCTTTAAATTCGTGTATATATAAGTGTCGCAGTTTCGTTCGTTTTTCCGTTTCCGCTGAGTGTCGTGGCGTTCGTTTGTTTTTGCGCTTGCGTCACTTGAGACTCTGCCGAGTCTCTTGATATTATGATATGCTTGTGAAAACATAAGCTGAAAACATAAGCTGCTATGAAGTATGAAGTATGAAGTATGAAGCTGCTATATACTTGATTTATTTAATTTTTTAAGCGCAAATATTTCTTTAATTAAGATAATATGCAGCTAATGTTATTGTGAATTTAAAAGTTTATTTTATCGATTAGTTTTTAAATGATGCACATGAATGTAAAAAACGAGGAAAATGGATAAAATCCATAGAAAAAGCACGGGATTAAACGAAAAAAAACTCACAATGTCAAGTGTGAAAAAAAAAGGCTTACACCGGAAGGAATAAAAGGACAAAACTGACTAAAAAAACATCGAAGAGCGGAAATGGGTGGGTTGGGGCATTAAAGTTATCGTCGAGGGTTTAATACGTCTCACCTATATTTGATTCGATGGTGGCAGCACTTACCAGCTTAAATTGACGGTTTTGTACAGAAAGTTTTCTTTTCTTTTCTTGCTAATAAAATTCTGTAAAAAAAATTTAAACAACTGATTTAAATGTCAGTATGTATAATGAATGCTCCTCATTGTTTGTCACTTTAAGTCTAAAAATATGCTTTTCTCGATTTTCTTCTTCTTTTTATTATTATAAAACTGAAAAATATTTTTTTTTTTTTTTTTTTTTGGGGGGGGGGAACAAACTAATAGACTGAGGCAAAGTATTTTACAATCTATTTTGAAATGTTTAATCTAGAAGTCCAATATACACTGTTAAAAATTTCAACAGAAAGCTCTGTATAATCTATTATCTTAAGTCTTATGTAAAATTACTGAGAAAAATAAACAGAGATGTTAAAAAACTTAGTTTATACATTCATGTTAATGACTAATATTAATTTAATTAATTATTGGGGAGAATATATTTCGGACTTGGAATGCTTTTTCTAAAGTAGAAACAGTCATTTTTAATTTTAATTAAAAAATTAAATAATAAAATTAGGTAAAAATACAGAATATAGATCGACAATCTCGATTATTCACTTTTAATTAATTATTGTAAATTTACAGAGACTCTGGATAAATATTTACATTAAATTTACAGAAATTTTTAACAGTGTATGATTCCTAATCTTCTACAACTTTTTTGTTAGTACTTTGTTTCTCGAATTATTCTTTTCTCCCATTTTCCCCTTATTCGTTTTTTATTATTATACGCAAATCGGAGAAATAAAACCTTTCATTTTCAGTGTGAAAAACAAGCATGTATGACCAGGACTTAAAGTGTTTTACAATTACGTATAAAACTTTGAAAGAGAATTGAATTGTTAATCGGTGGAATGAAACGGATTACGTTCCATCTGTGTCTGAAGCCTTTTCACGATCAATGAATCAATAATTAAATAAAGACATTTCACGGTCTTTCCCCCTTTTTACTGTTTATGTGTCATTTTTTGCAAAGATCCTTTATGTAAATTAAGATATTTTTTCTGATGTATAACGTATGGATTATAATTACGGTTCTTGTGGATAAAGTATTCTACACTTAATAGCATCTTAAGGGGGACGTTAATTATCTAATTCAAATTTATTTTGTCAAACCCATCAAAGAGTATATTATATCTGTAATTATTTATTTATATACTCGATGAGCTATTTATTTATTTACATTCTCAGTAGTTCGTTTATTTTCAAGTGTTATTAAATACGTCCATTCAAATGCAAAATTTTAAGCTCTATTTCTGCAAAGAAAGATAAAATACAGAAAAATGGAAGCCACATGGAATTTTATAAAAAATATCTTTAAAAAGGAAAAGTTGCCATAATTGAAAAATGATTTAAAAAAACATTAAACCCTTCCCGGGTCAATTTATTCCGGGTTTGAAGTCATTGTGGAAGTCATTTTACAGGGAAAAGTAAAATATTCGCAAATTTTAATGCTTATTTTCATAGATAAATATTTTTTTAAAACATTATAACACCATTCGCATATAAAATTTTCTAAAAATAAATAAATAAAATAAAATAAAATAACATATTTAAATGTAAGTAAAAATTGCCTTTGAATTTGGCTTTCTGCATTTCACCTGCCTAAGCTGAGCTTGGGATAAGCTGGGCAGGCCTTAACATAATGTGAAAAGTTATACTCTTTCCCTGTCTATAGCAGTTACTATGTCGAGATTATGGTTTTAAGTGAACGCGAATCGCCCCCCCCCCCCCCCCAAAAAAAAAAAAAAAAAAAAAAAAAAATGAAGAATGGGAAAAATTGTTTTATCGTAGACTTGATCATAGTGTCTACCGCGAATAATTGCAACAACATTCACATTTACTTGTTTGTTTACTTATTTGTTTCCTTAAAAGCTCTGGAATAAAAAAACTCGAATGTTACTCTGTATAGAGAGTTTTATCTTTTACAGTTAATGTATTTGCATTATGTATTTATCTTTTATTTATTTACATTTTTCATACCACTTGCTCTTTAACTAACTTTCAAAATATCTCCATTGAAAGTTGTCCCATCATCTGTGAAAACTTTAGAAAAAGAAAAAAAACTTATAGTATAATATCGATTATGTATAATACTTAATATTAATGGAAGACTTGGCGTGGAATTATCAAAAAAAAAAAAAAAAAGGAAACAGCACCTCTAGAACGCCAAATAGAAATAATAAAAAAGCAAACAGCTGTTTCAGTAGCATTTAGCGTACTGTCTTCAGAGCAAGAGGTACGCTAAGACGGTGCGCTAAATGATACCGAAACAGCTGTCTGTTTTCTTATTATTTCTATTTGGCGTTCTAGACGGTGTTGTTTGCCTTGTTTTTATGTACAGTAATTGTCATTTTCTTATTGTATTTGCAATTTAACTATTTTAATTAAATAATAAATCGAAAAGAAAAATACTTTAATAACATACAAAATTCTTAAAAATTAAAATCAAACTAATATGTAAAATATACCTCTTTAAATTCTTATTTGAATGCATTTTTTATTATTTACTTTTTCGATGACTTGTTGCCGTGGATTGATTTAAAACAAATTTTAATTCATTATTTCATGCTGTAATGTTATGAAATCCGTATTTCATGTTAAAAAGAGTAGGACATTTAATTTGATTCATAGCATAAATCACCCAGTTTCCCTACCCGGAAGGGCATGATTTCGTGATCAAGGAACAACGCCCAGTCTTTGCGTCTAGAAATTGCCTCGGTAAACCATGTGGTTTGATCTAATTGAAGCCAATGGTCGATTATTCAACAGCGGTATATCCCATGTGATATTTTACTTATTTTCTCCGGAATTGGAACTACATTCTCTTGCCCCATAATCGCCATTCCAAATTGTGTGAATAGAATTACAAATGAGTGCAACGGCTTTTCAACAGTATGTTTTGTTTATATAGAAATTCATTTTCTGATATGTCATTCGAACAGCATGAAACAAGTTCCAAATTTCTTTTCTGAAGTATTTTTACACGTGAAAATCATACATAATATAATTTTTTCTTTTCAAAGGTTTTCAATTTACATAACACCAGTAATGTTGAAAGCCATAATACTAGTAAAACATGCTATAAATATGTATAAGTTTGTGAGTTATTAGTTTACTAAACCTTTATAAGACACAGAATTATTTGATTGCTAGGGGATTTTTAAAATTTATGTTTAGATATCGAAGAAAATGGAAACATATATAAATGCATCCTTATTTTAAAGTGTTTATTATTATTAAAATAAAATGTTACACGCGCGCGCGCACACACACGCATATATATAGAAAGAGAGGAATGGTGGGGAGGGGATTATGGAATAATCGGATAAATGGAATCTCATTATATCTCCTGTACGATATTGCAAAAAAATTTCATGTCGAATTTAAATTGGAATCACCGATTGGTTATCATCCGAAAGCAAGTACCGGGTGTCCTATAAATCTGTAGACATTTTTAAAATACTTAAAAATTGAAGGAATTGGTAGAATTGAATGCGGTTTGCGAAAAACTTATCCTCGTAAAGAAAAAAAATTTTTTTTTTTTTTTTCAATAAAGAAAAAAAAAAAAAAGTAATTTTTGCGAAACGAGAAATATGCAAATCAGAGATCTAAAAATTGCAAGATTTTACAATTAACATAGCCTATTTCTTATTTTGCCTCCTTTTGGCGCATACATGAAGTTTTTATTGCTTGGTGGATAAAGTGTCATTGGTGAAGGTGTTTTCCTTCAAATAAGAACCATCGAGTGAAGCTGCAGCTACCGTTGTTGTAATTCGTTTGCAAACTGTAATTTGTGGTGATGGCTGAAGGGGATTTATTTATTTGCTTGTAAACATTTTCATGCAAATATAGTTTTTCACAGAAATGGAGAATTTGCTCACGTACAGCGCCCTCTATCGACGAAAATTTTAACTGTTATTTTTTTCTTTACCAAAAAATATCCTCCTTCACGAGAATAATATTTTCGCAAACAGCGTTTAATTCTACCAATTCGTTTAATTTTTATGAATTTTTAAAATGTCTACAGACTTATGAGACACCCTGTATATAAATAGCTGAAAACTCACATTTTAGCGACAATGGTATAGGAAAACCATTATAATAATAAATCAACAATATATGTTATTAGCTTTAGTGATGATGCGGTAGTGTAAGAGTTAAAACCGAATGACAACACAAAGGTCCAAGATTTCAGTAGAATGCGATGCACTTCGTAACGTGTGTGTGTGCGGAGGGGGAGGGGGGGGTTAGAAATCTAGCCACATTTACGAGACTTCAAGTAAAAGTACGTAAAACCCCGAACGGCTAAGTTGACGAACGTGATCTAAATTCGAACACGGAACCTCTCCTGCTTCGAGAGCAGAATCTCTTGGTTACTGATGTGTCTTGTTCTTCTTAGCTTCTATTTTAAGACAAAAATTTAGCTTCCATTTTAAGACATAATCTAAAAAATCGATTTTGGGAGAGAATGTCACGTCTATTTTCTTTTAAACGAAAAAACTATTCTGAATTCTAAAAGATATACAGAAAGTTTCTCAGCTGAACAGTCTTTGAATAAAATGTCCTCCGGCTGTTCACCAAAAGAAACTTCAGTTTACCTTACAAAGTAACGTTCAAGGGAATTAAATGTATTCTTCTTTTAAACGATGCTATTTTAGCTGTTGAAGAGGTATAGAAATCCTTTTTTAAAGCAGTATTAATTTTTTGTTTTTGTTTTTTATTTTAATTATATATGTAACAGTATTTTTATTAATTTACAAGCAATATTTTATAGGAAATCAAAATTAGATTTTTAAATAAATGGTTCGAATGAGCTTAAATATAGAAAGAATATATAGATAGAATTATGATTTGTATTTCTAACAAACTCAACATTTTAACCAATTTCCATATTATTACTATATAATTATTACGATTTTTAAATAAATATAGTAAAACAGGTTTTGAGACTGTAAAAGATTCATTTATATAAATTTTCAAAATAAATAAAAAGTTTTTTTTCTCTTTTTTTGTTTTCAGAAAAACTTATTTAAAAAAATATATATATTGTTTAAAGATTTTTATTTGATTAAATTTCGCACGCAAATGACAAATTGCACAGGTCTACGATGAAATTTTGTTTCTTCAACTTGATGTTATTTTTTGGTGTACTTTTGGATGCTGAAAGGAGAAAATATTAAAAAATTTCCATCACGTACATTTTTGACAGAAATGGGCTTACAACTCCACTTTCTCAATTCCTATCTTAGTTCTAAATACTAGGCGATGTGAGTGAAGAGCGGGGACAGCGATTTTATCAAGACATCAAGGAAATGGAAACGAAGTATGAATGAATCGCTGATAGAATGCAAGTATATTTGCAGATTACTGTTGGATATTACATAGAGAGAGTCCTCGAGCCGTGCACAAACAAAACAGCTCTGAACGCAGCTCCGATGTATAGTAATAGAGACATATAAAATATAATGTGTGAGTAATAGCCTATTTCAACGTATTTTATGCATAAAGAGTTAAAAGATAAAGATACATATACAGTACCCCGCTGCTTATTAAAATCACATTCGTTCTGAGCCAAAGTGATTTTATTAAACGGATGATTTTTATATCCGGCGGACGTTTTTGAACTCAAGTTATTTTCCTTTAATTTGGAAAGATATCTCAAAATGTAATGGATAATGAAATTAATAAACAATATTAACTAATTTTTAACAAATAATTAATCGTTTTTTTTTAAATAAGTAAATTAAACACATCCCAAATTCCGATGTTCTTTCTTATGGGGAAAATCATCATTATTTTGCAAAAAGTTTACTTATTTCATTTAAATTTAAAATCTTTCTGTTTAAACCTCTTGCTTCTTAGTTATTTCAAAATAAGAACTAGAAAATGTCTTTTAATGATACAAAAAAAAAAAAAAAATCACATGTGAATGAAATTAAATTTGGATCTTATTACCTCATTTTTAAAAATATGTCACTTGAAATTGTTACTAAAACAAGTGATGGATCGTCTTTAAATTGTAACTATGCTGCAAATATATTTTCCACCAAGAGAGATAACGGAGAGATTACTATGTTTTATTTTTTTATATCAAAAATGAAAAATCGCAGTGTAAATAAATAGTTTAGTGTGCAAAAGTGACATTTTTGCTGCTAAAGATTTTTTTTTTTAGTCTATTAACCGACGATGCTGTTTTTATTAAGCGTCGGTTTTATAAGTAGTTTGTATTGATTTGATTCCGGCCCCTGCAATTTGATCAGCTTAAGCGGCTAATTTTATTATTATTAAGCGGCGATTACTATATATTATACATAATATAATATATATACAGATACAGAGAATACATATATATATATACATAAAGAATGTTATGGCATCTGTGTCAATTCTTCAGATCTCCATCCTAACTCTGTGAGAAACCGTTACGTGATAAGAAGAAAACACAAGTACTTTTGTATTCAATGTATCAAAATACATTAGGAACAATCAAAGCGATAATTAATAAATAAAAATTGATAAGTACGATTTAGCAGACTTGAGTTATGTTCAATAACAATTGCCCTGTAGATAAAGCACCTTCAAGTACAGTCGGTAACAAAAGTATCCGAACACTAGCAAAAATTCCCCTGTAAAAAGGTAGAGTTAATACTGTTTTGTTAAATAAATCCTTGTCGAATCATGTTCTTAGTCAGTCTAAGAACATGATGATTCGACAAGGATTTGTTTAACAAAACAGTATTAACTGTACTTTTTTTTATATAGGATTTTTTGCTAGTGTTCGGATACTTTTGTTACCGACCGTATCTGTGCAATAATAATAATATTCGGCGGTCAGATGGTTAAACTATAAATTTTTAAATGCATTTTTAACGTTACTCGATAAAGTTGAAACCTATTTATGACTTTGGTTTGTCTGTCCACGTTCTAATTTTCGTAAATATTTTTAGAATACTATTAAACTCATACGTGCTAACCGTATTTACTATGGCATGGTCCATATACAGAGTTACATAAAAACGCCTTTGCTTCCGATTTCTTCAGATAATTTTTATGAGATTTCACCGTAGTACATAGAAAATACGTGTTTTTGCGTTGTCTAAATTTCTTGAAAAGTAAATTTATAAACATAATTTTAGAGGAATTTCTTCCTCAGTAATCAAAAACAAAGGATAATTTTGTGTAGCTATGCAATTTTTAAATAATGATGGCTAAATAAAAGGCTATTTTTATACTTTTTCTTTAAAAGTGAAAGCTATAAAATAATTTTTGTGATTTTTTTTTTCTATAATGATAATAAAAAAGAAAATGTATTTTAGGGTGTCATCACGGAGCATTTTTTTTTTTTTTTCGTTTATTTACTAACCAATAAATTAAGAAAGAAACAGACATGCCAAGTCTTCTGCTTTTTGCTTGTTTTTCCATGCTCCTGATTTTTCACTCATTTCTCCTGCTTTTTTGATGTAATTTTTATCTATCCCTCTTAGTATAATTTAGGCTTAAAATTTGTGGGATTGGGTAAAAAGATTTGAAAGAAAATTGAAATTCATCTTGCCCTGCAATTTATCAAGTTCAGTTTGAATGTAAATTACTATACAATGCTTTGAAAATAATTTTTGCGAAGAAAAAATTTTTAACTTTCATTTTTGCATAGTGAAAAATGTCTTATTATTAAAAGATTTTTTTTTTTTTTTTTTTTAAATAATATAACTATTGAAAATTTAAAGAATTCAAATTTCATTAGAATACAGCTGATATTTTCATTTCGTTATTACCTTTTCTTTTACAAAGATAATGAAGATCCTTATTGTTTTAAAAAAGGAGCAGAATGATCAAATCTGTCTGTTTTGACTTAAATTTTAAACAACTGTATGTCTGAGGGATTTTTTTTAGTTTGTTTTACTGCAAGAAACATATATTATTCATTTAATTTTAATGCTGATGCTTTGTAAATACCTCATAAGCTTATAAAGCTTTACTTAAAATTAAATTTGCATTATTTTACTCATTTTTCTTACAAACTTTCTTGTTGGAAAAAGTCTCCTGATTTCTGTTAAAAAATCTCCTGCTTTTTTGTTATTAGAAATTGGCATCTCTGAAGAAAGTTTGTTAATTCTAAAATAGTCTGAATACTAGCATTGCATATTTTATGCAATTTTATAGTTCTAAAGGAATGTAAAATCTGTGTATTTGCTGAGATTTCGAAAACACTTTAAATTGTCGATTCTATTTAATTCTCATGAATATAATTGATCGTAACTCTTTCAAACCAAATTATGAAATAAATAAAAATAATTTTTCTATTGCTATTTAAATTAAAAGCATTATCTGAAACACTAGTCAAACGTTTTATCTAAATTGGAATCAACTTATACATGGTGGTTACAAGTAAGTAATTTTCCGCTTTACACTGCCTTACGCTTCTGAGCATTGGAATATCTGGCTTCATTCTACGTGGTGGTGACGCTTCTAGTTTATACTTATAATTCTTTGTCCAGTAATCCTTATGGATTGTCCTGTAATCCTTATCTTTGTCCTGTAAATCTGTATTATTTGTCCTGATATCTCGACAAAGACGTACAAACGAAGTACGGGTCAAGAATATGCAAGTCAAGCACATGTTTGTAAATAGTAAATAAATAAATGAATGAACGGCTTCTTGTAGTTAAAAAGGAAGAGCAGCTTTTCAACAAAATTCAGATCTACATGTTTCAAAATGTGCACTGAAGAAATTTAAAGTAAAAAATAAAATAAAATAAAGAATGTCCACTTTATGGTGTTTTCCACAAAATAAATAAATAAAAAATAAAAAAAAATAAACGGAACTTATAATAATGTAAATGACTCAAACTTACTGACATCTTTGAGCTTTTATTATTGTTATTATTATTATTAATATCTTAATTAAATTTTATAAATATCCATATACTACAAGATATGTTGGCAGTCCCCTCGCATGTTTTTAATGTTAAGGTGTTGTTTACATCGGATGTTGTTTATACCAAAAGATGCATTGCAGTACACACTTAATATATAAAATTATTCCAACAGAATTTTTTATTTAATTTTAAATGTAAAAGACAACCCTGGAACTAGTTAGATTTCTTTAGGCTCTTGCGTGACATACTATATTGATTTGGATTCAATAAGAAACATTAATAACACATACCAGTATCAACTAAAAGAAATAATAATGTAATCTAAGTCAAGCTAATATATATATACTGAAAGGTAATTTTTGAGAGAATCATGTTTCGGGTCCTCGCTGCCTTCGGTATCTTTTTTTTTTTTTTTTTCGTCCGCAATATATTGGGTCCGTGTCTCCACTGCTTGCGACAACGCTTTACCGGTGCACTTCAGTTTGTTTGTCTATCGAATGACTTCATCGAAAGAACCGAAATAGCACTTTATAATATTAACACCCTATTTAAAATCTTGATTACATATAAACAATACTCTACGTACTATGCGTACTTTTTCTCACGTTATTTCTTATATTTTATTTGTTTAATCCTGTCGTCCATAAAATGACAGCAATTTCATGCCAAATATAGTATCACACTATACTATGAGCGCTATTTCATCCGAATAAGACAACATCTTTTTTTTTTCATCTTTAAATGTTTTATTTTGATTTATTCATTTAAATGTTAATTTGCATTAATGAAATATTCGAATATTATAATTACACATTCATTGTCTTTTTTCGTCATAAAATAAAAAGAATATTCACATGCATTACAATGACGCCAATTTTGGAAGACATGTGACTTTTCTTTTACCATGTTGAAAAAAAAAAAAAAAAGAACGCTTAAACTTTTTTGGCATCAACTTAATACTCTTAATGTTAAAATTTTAAAGCTAATATGAGGTTTTTTTTTTTTTTTTTTTACTACTTTAAAAAAAAATCTAATCAAAAATTTGAAAATTAAGCTTCGATGTGCATCAGGAGAAGTCGAAAAGGGCCTCTGTGTAAAATTCTGAAGTTTTGAGATCGATCGGTTGCCCGCAAAGCAACCAACACACACTAAAGCTTTGGCAAACCGATGATCTGATCCTTCAGCTGTCTGTTGAAACAATTGAGACGATAGCCTTTGCAGCTCTATGTCTCAACTCAAAGCAACCTCTTTTACCTCCCCCCAACAACGACAACAACACACATACAAACACGCAGATATCTTCTTTTATCATATGTAGAGATATATGTGTGCGAACCGATGTCCTAGATTCTGTATCATGAACCAAACCAACTGGTGCTGGTGAAGTTTGCGAGATGACTGACCCAATGGCGAGCCTTACATGTTTTTTTGTATGACGTGGATTTTATTCAGTACCCCAATCCAAAAACATAACAATACAAAAAAGTGTTCCTAGTGTTTAATGTGTTGTCTTTTAACATGTCTTTGGAATAAAATATTTTAAAGATTTTTCTTTTTCCAATTTTCTCATAAAATAATATACATTTTTCATTATTTATTTTATTAGTCATATTTTAAGTTAAATAAATCCTTCGTTGTTTCAAATTGTAAAAACAATTCACGTTTTAACATTGTTAAAATTAAACTGATAATCTTAAATTCTGAAGTTAAAAGAGAAATGGTATAATTTTCTTAAGCTAAAGCAATGGACATTTTTATTTATAACCGAATACGGTAATGGTCATTTTGATAAACAATGTTTTCGTTACAAAAACAAAACTTTTTTTTTCCAGTTTTTTTCCTAAACTGTTTATAATGTGATGAGAAATAGGTCATAAAATGAAAAATGGCAGTCTAAGCACATAAATATTCTATGAATCTATAAAATTCTTTTATTTTGTGTTCGCTTTGGCAACTTTTTAAGAGTAAATTGTTACTGTAAAAATGATTGTGTATTTCCAATTATTTTAGGATGTTCAAAATAGTGGAACAAACTAATAGGTGCTTCCTCTATTTTATTTTTTAAAACTGCTTTGTTTTTTATGGACGAATTCAGAAAAAAAAATTAAATACTTATCTTTCTTTTTTTAAGAAAGAAGATAAGGGTAGTTCTGCTTTATTTACTAATGTCTGGGAAACATTTATTTCAAAAAATTTTCTAAGCTGTTCTTCTACTAGAAATTACTTCTTTGTATTTAAAGAGATATATGTATATGATTTGGAGATTAAGCAGTTTTAATCACTTTTATTTTATTTATATGACTAGGAAAATACAATTTAGAGGAGAAAAGGGCATTAAAGAAAATTATTTTAACTGAAAAAAAAAAAAAAAAAAAAAAAAAAAGTTTCTTTTAGAGATAAGTTTACTAGTCACATTGAGCATTACAATAACTGTATTTATTTATTTATTTATTTTAAGAATATTATTTAAATTAAAATTTTTCTTTTTTCTTTTCGCATTATTAGTCTTTAATTTCTTTTTAAATGTATATGTAAATAGTACTTTTTATGCCACGATAAACAACTAGAAAGAAGTTTATACGAAGAGAATTAAAAATGGATATGGCATTCGATTTGAAGAAGAAATTAAATAAAATAAATGGGGAAATATAGTTTTCCATGGTGCAAAATTAAGATATGAGAATAAAATCCAGAGAACTCCAGTTACATTTCCTAAGGTACGAAAAGTACCATATTCTCATAGAAATTAACTTACTTTATTTTACTTATTAAATTTACTATTCATTAAAATTTTGTTCATGATGAATTTAGACAATTTTCATTTCAGAGAAGTACCACTAAATATCCAAATCAATTTTTTGTTATACAGGCGATATCTTCGGAAATGTATGTTTTTTCGTCTTTCTTTTATTAATAATATTATAGTTTTAAAACATTGAAGAACACGCTTCTATAGAAATGTGAACTAAAAAAGCACAAAATATCTATCTTAGTATTAAAGTGCAGGGTAAGAGAAAATCGTGTGAGTGACACACCATAATATTTACATATATTTAAATCTTTAATTAAAATAACTTAGAATTAAACAAAAACCATTTTTAAAAAATTCCCCCTGACTGGGATCGAACGCTGGACCTTTAGATTCGTAGCGCGGTGCCTTACCTCAACGCCACATCGTTCACGTAGGGAAAGTATTTTTTTACAATATAAATTTTTTGTTTGGTCCCAGAGCAGTTACAAACATACATACATACATACATATATACAGGTGAAGCTAATAAAAGCGTGTTAAAAATGATAAAAACTTGATACCTTTGTTCACAGATTTATGATTCAACCATTAATTTTAAAGATACTGACGGATTCTTCTCTGAGATACACATATTGAAAAAATTCACCCCGAGAATGGAAGCGATGCCAATATTAATATTATATATATATATATTTCACATTAAAAAATTAATATTTCTCATTATGTGCATTTCTACGAAATTTTGTCATTTTCTGCCGTATTAAAAATGATGAAAAATCCGATGACAGGGTTACCTGTTAGGCAATTGATCCCCAAATGTAATCAGCACCAGTTTCAGTTAATGTCCAACCAAATACCAAATTTTATTAAATTTCGTTCATTGCATGGTTCGTTAGAAACGGCGAGCACAAAATTTTTTACATCTTCAGATAGACGGACTTTTTCTAAAAATAGTCAAAACGTGCTTACAACATCTCAAAACATGGAAATACCCAAGTTCAAAAATTTTTACTTACCCAACAATTACTTCTTATATATGTAGAAGAAAGTAAAAGTCAGGTGTAAAAATTTGAGGCGCACACATAAAAGCATTTTTTAAAAAGCAGAGAAACTAGATGCGGCGGGAATCTGTTTAAAAAAAAAAAAAAAAAAAACTGAAAATCGTCCACTTTAAGGTAAGATTTATCATTATTATTATTATTAGTTTAACTAGAAATATAGTGCCTTTCTTTACACTTTGCGTGATGTACATATAGTTAAAAATCTGGTGTGAAACAACCACACGAATTCCATTGCCCACTATTACACGTATCGTATACATTTTTACTTTCCGAACACTATAGTGAGGAAAGTATTGTAATCATGTCAAAAATCCGAATTCGAGATTTTGATGTTTCTATACGTTTTGAGGCCCCTGAGTCCGTTTTCACTATTTTTACGATGATGTATGTATGTGTGTGTGTATGTGTGTATGTGTGTATGTGTGTATGTGTGTATGTTTGTGAACACGCTAGCGTCTAAAGGCTTTGTTCGATTAACCTGAAAGTTGGTACGTATATTGTAAGTCACCATAGTACGAACCCTATAGATTTTGGTGAATCTAGCACTTATAGTTTTTTTACAGGGACACAAAGAAAAATTCTTTATCATTATGGCCTATGGGACCAAAATCTTAAAAGTGCGATAGCATCTAAACGCCTTATTCAATTGAGCAAAAATTTTATACCCATATTATAGGTCACAGATACTCAATCTGTATAGATTTTGGAGAATCTAGCACTTATAGTTTTTTTACAGGGACACAAAGAAAAATTCTTTATCATTAAGGCCAATGGGGCCAAATTTTTAAAAGTGTGATAGCGTCTAAACGCCTTATTAATCTGAGCAAAAAAATTGTACACATGTTATAGGTCGCATTTGCACCAACTGTATAGATTTTGGTGAATCTAGCACTACAGTTTTTTTAAAGGGACACAAAGAAAAATTCTTTATCATTATGGCCTATGAGACCAAATTTTTAAAAGTGCGATAGCATCTAAACGCCTTATTCAATTGAGCTGAAAATTTGTATGAATATTATAAATCACTGTTGCACTAACTATAAGCATTTTGGTGAATCTAGCATCTATAGATTTTTACAGGGACAAAACGAAAAATTCTTTATCATTATGATCTAAGGGCTCAAAGTTCAGTAGCGTTAAATAAAACCTCGTGTGATATATGGAGAAAAAAACACTCTATTATGGTTTTCTCTCTTTTGTTTGTTTAGCAATTCCTCTTTCTTTATTTTATCTACAAAACTGTTAGTTACTCAATGTTCGGAAAGTCGAGTGGAGTCACTCCAGATTTTTACTTTCCGAACACTATAGTGAGGAAAGTATTGTAATCATGTCAAAAATCCGAATTCGAGATTTTGATGTTTCTATACGTTTTGAGGTCCCCTGAGTCCGTTTTCACTATTTTTACGATGATGTATGTGTGTATGTGTGTATGTGTGTATGTGTGTATGTCTGTGAACACGCTAGCGTCTAAACGCTTCGTTCGATTAACCTGAAAGTTGGTACGCATATTGTAAGTCACCATAGTACGAACCCTATAGATTTTGGTGAATCTAGCACTTATAGTTTTTTTACAGGGACACAAAGAAAAATTCTTTATCATTATGGCCTATGGGAGCAAAATCTTAAATGTGCGATAGCATCTAAACGCCTTATTCAATTGAGCAAAAATTTTATACACATATTATAGATCACAAATACTCAATCTGTATAGATTTTGGAGAATCTAGCACTTATAGTTTTTTTACAGGGACACAAAGAAAAATTCTTTATCATTATGCCTATGGGGCCAAATTTTTAAAAATTTGATAGTGTCTAAACGCCTTATTAATCCGAGCAAAAAAATTGTACACATGTTATAGATCACAGTTGAACTAACTGTATAGATTTTGGTGAATCTAGCACTTACAGTTTTTTTACAGGGACACAAGGAAAAATTCTTTATCATTATGGCCTATGGGACTAAATTTTTAAAAGTACGATAGCATCTAAACGCCTTATTGATTTCAGCTGAAAATTTATATGAGTATTATAAATCACTGTTGCACTAACTATAAGCATTTTGGTGAATCTAACATTTATAGGTTTTTACAGGGACACAACGAAAATTTCTTTGTCATTATGATCTATGGGCTCAAAGTTCAGTAGCGTTAAATAAAACAACGTGTAATAGATGGAGAAAAATACTCAAACACTCTATTATGGTTTTCTCTCTTTTGTTTGTTTAACAACTACTCTTTCTTTACTTTATCTACAAAACTGTTAATTACTCAATGTTCGGAAAGTCGAGTGGAGTCACTCCAGATTTTTTGAAGATAATGTGAGCAGAAGCCACATGTGGTATGATTGACCTAACAAACATACAAAGCATAACTTACATATCGAGTTAAAATATAAGAAAAAAATCGGTGCGGTCATATTTTGAAACACTAATTTCGAAGATTTAAAACTGACCTACCTAATAAAGATGAGTGTTAATTTTCCTTTAATAACCACGTAATACGTGAGGAAAGATATGTAAAATAGTTTTATGTTGTAATTTTCAAGAAAATCGTTAGAGCCGTTTTTGAGATACTGACTTTTATCAAAACTTGGCATACTCAATTGTTGACTGGAAAACAACAATTACATATAAACGGATATCTGAAAAGGAATTAATTAATATGACGAGTTTGAAAAAATCCGTATAGCCATTTTTGAAGAAACGCACTTGCGAGGCCAAAAATTGATCTAGTTATAGAAGGCGCCTATCAGTTTTCCTGAACTAACCAACTAATTCACATTAAAGACATGTGATAGAGTGTTTATATAACAACTTTGAAGAAAATCGTATGAGCCATTTTTGAGACGCGGACTTACGGTCCCACTTTCGGTTTCAGATGTCTTACTTCTAATTTTCCAATTTTCACTAAATATTGGAAAAATCACTTGTACACCAGACCTGTCTCAATTCTGAAGTTTCGTAGTTCTATCTTTATTAGTTTCGGAGATATTAGTCAGAAGATTCCTCACATACACACACACACACACACACACACACTGACCAATTGCCAAAAATAATTTTTTTGGATTCAGGAGACCTTAAAACATGTAAATCAAGTGAAAATTTCATATCGAATTTTTAGACCGAATACAATACTTTCATTACCTACGGTAGTCGGATAACAGAAGTAAAATATAACCCCTTGAATCCTAAAATAATAATAATAATAATAATAGTCTTTCTAGAAAGAAAAAAAAATCAAGAAAACAATAAAATTTCCAATTAGGTCACAAAAGTCTTTATAACACATTTTTTTTTATTATTATTATTACCTTAGCACTAATAAAAAATGATTTATAAAGGGGGAAATTACCGTATAACCTAAACTATTTGTTAAACGCGTAAAAAACAAAGTTTGTACTCTCTTTAATTTCCCAAGAGTCTTTGCATTAAATTTGTTATATTTCCGTTGGCATCAAACCAAAAGAATTGAAGCAAGAAATAAAATAAAATCATCTTATGGGGTGTATTAACATTTTAGACAGTAACAAATTGATTTAGAAATGTTTCTTTCAGCTGCATTTATTGACCCAGAAATTTTTAAAGTGCTTCACATTAATAAAAAAGCAGTTGTACGAACTGGAGTTGAAACGAATTAGACCAAAATATAGAAAGCAAAAATCGTGTAACAGAAACTTTCTTTTCCCTTCACATTTTGAGAACGTTTGCATTTTTTATTGTTTAAAAATGCATAAACATAACTAAAATATTTTATAATGGTATCCAGAAGCAGCATTTGAGAGAGTTAAATATCTTGCACAATCTTTTTCAAAATAACAAAACTGTATACACGTTTTATTTTACTATTCCGAAAATAAAAAAGTCAAATTCAATTTCTAAAAATATATAATGATTTTCAGATAAACGCCAAGTAAAATAGAAAGAGAATTTGTATTTTAAATTCTGATGTTAAAAAAAAAAAAAAATTACGTGCTTTAAATTTTAAGTGAATAATACTATATTAAAAATGTAAATTAAAATCTCACATGTTTTTGCAATGTTTTGACTCCTTTTTAATATGGAGTAAATTGTTTAAAAATTTAAATACGTATATTTTGTCAATAACTAAATGTTTATATATATATATATACAGATAGATATATAGATATATATTGTGTTATTCAGACATGTTACTTTTCAGCCTTTTTAAGTTTAAAAATTATTATTCTTGGGATCGATGCAAATCCGCATTAAAACTTTTTGAACATGTGTAGGGGGAAGGGGGGGTCAGCCTGAATTTGTGCAATATATTAATAGCAATTTCTATGTGATTGGCTTTCAAAAAATGTCAAATTCAAACTTGGAGAAAATGAAAAAGAAATAGCACTTCAACTGCATTTTCCTAATGAACTTGAACTACATTATTTTGCTAATCAATTGCCCCAGCAAACAATGCTTCTATGGAATAAACTTATTTTCAAGTATATGTAATGATTTTGCCTGTTTTTTAAGCACTTACAACTATTTTAATTATAATTAATATGATATTTAATATAAGATTCATTGTTCTGATTTTGTTTATTGTGTGTACATGTATGCAAGCAGATTTAACATTATTTTTGCTATTGAAAAATTTATATTGTGTCAGTTGTCTGATACCACTTTTGTGAGGGGGGAGGGGTGGTCGGGAGAAGTTCAGCCTTTTTTTTTTTCTGTAAGCTTGTACCATGTCTGGTTATTTATAAATACTAGCCAGCCCGTGCGAAATTTTCGCACTTTATTTCTTTTCTTTATTTACCTTTAATATTTGAAACTCACAAATATTATCCCGATTTCACACCACCCAATTTAAATTTTAATATCTAAATTATTGTTAGAACCACACCAAATTAATATTGTTCTATAGCGAAACCAAAATCATTCAAAAGAAGGTTTCAAAATAAAATTCGTGTTTGACGATCCCGTTTTCATAGTTCTCCCATGTGGTACAGCTTTAGACACCCCATGGCGACTTTTAAAATTTTTGTTGTCATGTTGACGGTGCCTTTAGATTCCTCTCTCTCTCTCTCTCTCTCTCTCTCTCTCTCTCTCTTTTTTTTTTTCCCGGCCATAATTTTTTGTTAAAAAAAAAAAAAAAAAAAAAAAAACCTAGTACCTATATTGATTATATTTTATTATTATATTTTATTATTGCATTTTTTAATCAATTTATGACAATAGTTCCTATTCTGAAAAAATCTGTATGCTATTGTTAGGTTTAAAATGATGCGTGCAAAGACTGTAAAGGTGCAACTTTTAAAAATATTAGGTCGTTGCAAAAGTTCGTGCGATTTTTTATTGCTTCATTTCATAAAAATACATCAAATCAAATGACAATTTTTAGTCAAAATACTCTCCATTACTTTCTACAACCTTTGCCCATTTTTCGGGTAACAAATGTATACCACGGCGATAGAAGCTCTCGTCTTCGGAGGCAATAAAATGACCCGCGTCCGCACGAACTTTTGCGACGACGAATGTTATTCAACATTACTAATAATTACCAACTCATTTTTGCTTTGTATTCATTTACGTCGGCGATATTTTATCCTCGCGATATTTTGTCCCGCGAGATTTTGTCCCCAGCCAGTCCAACTGCACTCGCCTATCTAAATCCCCCTTTCACCAATTCTCTTGCGACTTTCTATCTGACCAGCTCTATGCCCTGAATAGAAAGACCCCAAAAATTTGTTACTGCAATTATACCAGTTTTTTTAGCTGGAAAAGAATATTTTAATACTGAAGAATAATTAATATTGAATAGAGTAAATTTTGACAATTAAATTCAATAACCCATCTTTCACATAATAATATTAATAAACTAATAAAAAGGTACTTACATATTATTTGTATGCCAGTGAAAAACCGCAAAATTTACATTAATATAAGTATAAATGATACGAAAATTTATAATTAATTATTTTATATATATATATATTTTTTTTTAATAATATTTATATTAATGATTTATAATTAATTAAGATTTTTTGTACTCACGGATAATGCGTATAGTACCATAACTTCGTGCACTTTTAGTATTCATGCACATCGAGGTAGGGGTATCCAATGATGTTTTTTTTTTTTTTTTTTTTTTTTTTTTTTAATTATTATTATTGTTGTCGTTTTTATATTCGTTACAGCTGCGGATCCAAGTTTTCTCCGTTTTAAGATTCATGCACAGAGAGGTAACGGCAAATAGTGATTTTTATTTTATTTTATTTTTTATTTTCATGTGCGCAAAACGTACATGCATGCGTGATAATGGTTGCTGCTTAACCGAGTTTGTGTGTTTTAAGACTCATGCGCAGCGAGGAGCGGCAAACAGAGATGTTCTTTTTTGGTTTTCGTGTGCACGATGCGTACATTTAGGTGTGATAATGATTGGTGTGGGACCGAGTCTATACGTTTTGTGATTCATGCACAGCGAACTAGCGACACTCAGTGATTTTTTTTTTTTTTTTTCATGTGCGTGAAGCGTACACACATGCGTGACAGTTATCGCTGCGGAACCGAGTTTTGTGCGTTTTGATATTCATGCACAGTGAGGTAGCAGTACCATGTAATGCTTTTTATGCTTTTTATGAGCTTGAAGCGCTCATACATGCGTGATAGGGATTGCTGTTGAACCGAGTTTTGTGCGTTTTGAGATTCATGCACAGCGAGGCAGCTGACACATTGGGATTTTTTTTTTTTTTTTTTTTTTTTTTTTTTTAGGGGGGGGGGAGTATGTGCACGAAGCGAACATACATGCGTGGTACTGATTACTGCGAAATCAAGGTGCGTTTTGATATTCATTATCCATTAAATGTAAGTACCGTTGTACAAGTATTTTACAGCACCGTTGGTACATGTAATAATGTACCAGTAAATAAAAAAATGTTATGAATAATTATTAAATATAAATTTACTGTATCATTTATATTTATAATTTTGTAAAGTTTGGTAATCTCTGGCGATTATTCACTGGCTTTCGGATAATACGGAAGTTCCCATAAAAATAAATGTGAAAAAAGAAAATAAAAGAAAAAATGTTTTCCTAATACATCTTTAGATTTCTATTTCATTACTTTAAGAAAAAAAGATCCAAATTTATGGCAGAGGTTTCAGGTAGCATGATGCGTTTACACGTCTGAGAGCAGTTGGTACTTTTTTTAAATGGGAGTAGGGGGGGGAGGTCAGTTAGTAGTCGCCATATTTTTTAGGCGTTTCAAAAATTTCGAATCATGGATTTTATTTTATTTCATTTTATTGGTAATTTCGTAAATAAAATAAAGAATTTTTCTTTAGAAAATAAACCTGATTGTTTATTTTTAAATGAATCTTTACTATTTTATTTATTTATTTATTTATTTTTAAATATTTTCAAAATTTTGATAAACATGGAATTTATTTTATTTTATTTGTAATTAATTAAAGCAATGCCAAAGTAAAAGGTAGCACATTGTCTAAAAATTTAATTCGTGATTTCATTATTATTCATTTATACGAATAAATGTGGAAAAAAATAGAAATCTTAAATAATAACGAAAAAATAATTAGTAAGAATATATATTTGAACCCTGAACAATTTCATCGTTTTTTTAATAAGAATCATATTTTATTTGTATATGTTGATATTTTTAAATCTATATATTTAATTACCGAATAAATAGAATTGGAACGTTATTTTATTTCTTTCCAGATTTCTTCTTCATACAATAAGAGTTAATTTAGCAATATCCTTGACATTCTAATTATCTATAGATAGCATTTCTCGAAACTTTATTTAATTTTTCTCGACAGCTCCAGTTTTTAGATATTCAATCAATTCCATATTAAGTTTAAGTTTCGTAAGCAACAAAGATTAGATTGAAATATATTTCTAAATATGAATTTTATTCTAGTAAATATCAAAATATTAAAAACAATGCTGAACTCTAGAACATAATTCAGAAAATTCAATATAATCTGAATTCTCTTTCAGATAATTTATTTCATATTTTTGAAGTATTTGTTTTTGTCAGACATTTTTAAAAGGTTGCAAGACTTTGACATTTTCTATTTATGTTTACATGTGAATTACACATCGTTTCATTTTTGTTTATTTATTTAATAAAAATGCCAGGGAATAATAATATAAAACTCTAGATTTATTTATTATTATTATTATTATTGTTTTTTATTTTATTTTATTTTTTTGTAATGCTTCTGAGATTTCATATATATAAAGTAATAATAATTATTTTTTAAATTCACACATACAGATATACACACACATATAAAAAAAAAAAAAAAAAAAAAAAAAAAATCAATTCTAAATAGACGTAAAAGATAACTAAAAATTTAACAATTAAAAAAAAAAAAAAACGCAATTTTATCAAATGTATTTTGAAAAGAGAAATTTTATTAATATCGCTCAGATTATAATACAATTAAACTGTTTTTAACACTTTTGTGCAGAATTTCTGTTTACTTTTTTTTTTTTTTTTTCGTATTTTATTCTGATTTCTTTAATTATGTAAATCTTTCATAGTTATTAAACGTTACAAAAAGAAAATAAAAGCTAAAAGCTAAATGGCTATCAAATTTATAATCGTAAAGTAAAAATAAAGATAACTTTGCCGAGGAATCGTTTAAAAGAGGTTATTGTTCACTGCTCTGTATTTTATTATTTCTTCCGGAATTTTCAATAATCATAATAATTTTTAAAATTTATTATACTTTGTTAAATCATTCTTACAGAGATTTAATCACAATGTTGATTAAGTGCTGTGATAGATGTTAATATTTAAGAAAATGTTATTCGTACATATATGCATATATATATATATATATATATATATATATATATATATACATTATTATTTTCCTTTTTTTCTCAATTTACTTGGAAACTTTATGGTCAGCAATTAAATATAGAAAAAGTACATTCGTCACTTTTAAATGAAAAATATCAGTTTTGTTTATTATTTTCAATGCAAAGTTTACTTTTGTTTTGTTATTGTTGTTTTTAACACTGAAATGTATGTTTTTTTTTTTTTGTTTTTTTTTTTTAATAATATGTAAAATCATATGTAAAAGCAATTTATAACATCATCTAGTCAAAATTCTAAAAGCAAAATGTAAAATGTCTAATAATTTTAAGCTACATCCTTTTTTTATTTTATTTTATTTTTTTTTTATTTTCTTTATTTTATTTATTTATTTATTTATTACATTATTGCATAAAAGAATTTGGCTATTCGGAATAGAAATGAAAATTATCAAAAAAATTAACAATGAAAAATTATTCTAACATCTTTTAAAAAATACTTGTACTACACGCTGTTTTCTTCAAATGCATTTTGAAAACATTATTGTTAGAAATAGCGATTTGATTGATATTGCTAAAGATTCTAGTAAAATAGAACTGCTCTTTACGCCTACAAACGGATTTTTTTTTTTTTTTTTTACTTTTCTTTCTATTTTATTCCCTGAAATATCTGAAAGCTTTCATGGATGTTAAACACTGACAAAGAAAAAAAAGTTAAATGGATATAAAATTTCCAATCGTAAAATAAGAAATGTAACTTTGCTGAAGAAAATTTTAGAAATAGGTTACTTCTAAAATTTTACAATTTTTATAATTTGTTCCGTAACCTTTATTTTATTATTTTTATTTTCGATATTCTGATAAGTTTAATAATTTTTATAAGCAATGATATTTCATAAAATATTTACCGTAGAAACATGATTTCAATATTGCTATAAATTAGAGCGATCATATGTTTTTAAAAAAATTTTCTTGAAATTAAAGTATTTAATTTCTTTTTTAATTATTTATTTATAAAAGTCATCGTGGAAAAAAGGGAAATCTGAAAACATATAATAAGTAAATTAGAGTGTAATATATATAACAATGTAACGCAGCTATTTGAATAATCCGAATACGGTAAGATTTTTTAATTGCTAAAAATTCAATAAATCAAGTATCATTTATCAAAGGTTATAATCAAATGTTGTTCTCAATTATCGGGCAATTTTACCGTTGCGACAACAAAATTACACACTTCATCTATATACGTTCATATTTTTTAAACTTTATATTTAATCTTCGAATAAATTAAAGTTGGAAACATTTAAATATTTTCTTTTTAATTCCTTATTTGTACAAAAGGGGCTGGTTTAGCAATATATATAGTACCTTCACTGTTATATAGAAAAAAAAAAATGGAATTTTTACTTTTTATCACAGGATCCTCACATTTTACTTATTTTTCGGTACCAGTAAAATTTTAAAGCAATTTATGGCATAAAATAAGCTTATAATTTTAAGTAAAATGTTATTACATAAAAAATGTGGTAAAGGTGTTCTTACAAAAGGAAGATTCCGTTGTATTAGAGGTTTTTTTTTTTTTTTTTTTTTTTTTTGGCAAAAACGTTTAATTTAAAGCATGACAATTTTTCTACGAGATTTTCTCTTTAAATTTACGGAAAACTCCTTTTTAACGAAAGAAGAACAGTAATTCGTGTGCAATCGCCTGGCATTTTTGCTGAGGAAGACTTTCGTAATTTGATGGAAACTTTTTTTTTTTTTTTTTTTTTTTTAGCGTTCTATAAAATAATTATATCCAAGTAATTCCGAAATATGTTTATATTTCGTAAGCAATATAGACTTGGATAAAATTTATTTTCAAATACAAATTCACATTCTAAAAAATATTAAAATATTAAAAATAATTCGAAACTAAGAAAAATTTTAATCAGAAAATTAAATATGGTATTTATTTCTGTTTAGATAGTTTATTTCATATTTTTGAAATATTTGCTTTTGACAGACATATTTAAAAGAATGCACCGTTTTAACATTTTCTATTATGGTTCTCAAAAAAATTACACATTATTTCATTTTTCATATCAATCTTATTTTTACATTTTACAAAAATGCTAGGAAATAATAATTTTAAACTGTGGGGATTTTTATTGCCTATAAGACCGGATTTAAGTAATATTACTTTTTTTTTTTTTTTTTACATTTCTATGTAAAACGATTTGTGAATTGACGATGAAAAAAAAAAAAAAAAAAAAAAAAAAAAGAATAAATTAAATCAAAAGATTGACAGTGAGAAAATTTTTCTAACATGTCTTATAAAACTTTTCTATTGCACAAAATTTTCATTGAACGTATTTTGAAAGATTAGCGATAGCTATAGAAATTTGACTGATATCGCTCAGATTCTAATAAAATTGAACTGTCTTTTACGCTTTTAAGCAGAAATTCTTTCTTATTTTTATTCCTATTTTATTCTGATTCCTTGAAATATTTTAAAATCTTGATATAATTTTTAAATATTAATCGCTAGGGAAAAAAAAAAAAAAAAAAGGATATAAAATTACAATCGTAAAGAAAAGATAAAAATAATTGCACGGGGAGATTCTTTAAAATAGGTTGATGTTCAGTGTCTCTTGTTTTATTACTCCCTTCGGATTTTTCAATATCTTGATAATTTTTATAAATAATGATACGTTGGGAATTATTCTACGCGGAAATTCAATTAGAATTTTTGTTCTAAATTTTAAAGAGTTTAAGCAAATATACTTTAAGCAAATGCTTTCTTCAAATTATTTTTTTTTTTTTTTTCTAATTATTTCTTTATAATAATGAGTGTAGGGAAATTGTAAATTTCAAATAATAAAGAAAAATAATTAAAGTATATTTATGAAAATATAAAGCATCTTCTTTAAAATTAAAATCCTTTTAGAAATTTAACTTTTGTAAAACAGTAATTCAAATAAAAATTATTTGTAAAATGTAACAATAGAATTTTGTTTGCAAACAATGGGTAGTTTTTATCGCTGCGATAAAAAGAATGTATCTTTTATCTGTAAATTTGATATTTTTAAGATTTTATATTTAATCATGTAACAAATTGAAATTGCAATGTATACATTTATATACTTAAAAAAAACATTATTGATACTTGCTTTAATATAGCAATATTTAATATCTATAGCATCTTCAATTAAAACATATTCAGTCAAACTCTAAATAAATTTGAATTTCTAAAGCATTTAAAAATTAATTGAAATATATTACTAAAATCAAATTCGTATCTTGGTAAATTTTACAATATTAGAAATAATTCTCGAGTAAAGAACTTTTTCAATCAAGAAATTCAATATAAAATAATGAAATGCATGTATTCTTGTATAAATAATTTATTTCGTATATTTGAAACATTTGTTTTTATTTGATGCCTTAAATATTTGCATGGCTTTGGAATTTTTTAAAACTGTTCACAAGTGAATTGCAAAATCATTTCATTTTTATCCATTTTTATATTTTTATTTAATAAAAATTCTAGGAAATAATAAACTCTGATTATATTTTAATACCTTTCAAATATGATAGAGTGTTATTGAAATAACTATTTTTTTTTTTTTTCATACAAAAGGATTCGAAAATTTGTGATGAAAATGAAAAAGAACTAAAGATTTAATAATGAGAAAAGTATTATAGCATCTCTTCTAATTTTTTTCTATTACAGACATTTTTCGTCAAAGGCATTCTGAAAAGAGTATTGTTAGAAATAGAAATTTGATTGATATTGCTCAGATTCTAACAAAAGTACGAGTATTATTATTTTTTTTTTTCCGATTTCCTGAAATATTTGAACGCTTTCCTGGATATAAAACACGATACAGAAAGAAAAGAAGTTAAATTAATATGAAATTCACAATCGTAAAGTAAAAATAAAAATAAAAAGAATTTTGCTGGAGAATCATTTAGAATAAGTTGATGTTCAGTACATGTAATTTTATTATTCTTTCCAGATTTTTCAATATTTTTTTATAATTTTTATAAATCATAATACCTACTCAAATATACTGTGTGGAAATAAAACTAGAATTTTGTTATAAATTTCTGAAGAGTTTATACTTTAAACAAATGCTTTCTTCAGATTAAAATATTCTTTTTATAAAACAATTTAATTATTTCTTTATCAGAATAAATGTAGATAAATCAGAAATCTTAAATTTTAACGAAAACTAAATAGAAAACATTATTTTTATAAGGACATAAAAACAACCTTATTTAATAATGTCTATCTCAGAATTTTTTATTTTTGAAAAAAATCAGTAAATTAAATAAAATTATTTATTAACCCTTTGCTTGTCCAAATTTAATTTCACTGCTGTAGTCAGTGTTGCTAAATTTAGGGACTTTTTTTGTTCAATATCTACCCCTAAATTTCAACTGTAGCAATTGCCTAATCACTTCGAAGGTTATATTTGTCCATTATGTATATCAAATATCGCTACTCAGAATTATTGGTGATAGTTGGATAAAAGAGTCCCTAAATTTGGCAATCCTATTTAGAACGCTTTAGAGTATTAGGTCCGGCAAAGTGTTAAATATAAATGCTATTTGCAGTCACTGGGTAAGTTTATCGTTATGATAACGTCATCCTTAACGTTATGATATCGTTATGATACAAGAGTATATACTTAAGTTGTAGATTTCAAATTTTTAAGGGTGTTACTAAGTTACTAATTAATTAATCATGTAGCAAATAAAAAAAATAACGTTATTATATATTCTTCCAAATACCTTATTTAGACTCTCTTTAATTTAGCAATATCAATATCGATATCAATATCAATATGATATTTATCAATATCAATATAAATAAAAGAATATTCGATCTGCAATAAAAGAATATTCAGTCAAATTCTAAATATGTTTAAATTTCGAAAACAATTAAAAGATTTGGATGAAATATATTACCAAATACAAATTCATATCCTAGAAAAATTTAAGATATTGGAAATTATTCTAATCTAAAGAATATTTTAATCAGGAAATTTAATATTATATGAAGAAATGTTTTTATTCTTGTTTAAATGATTTATTTTGTATATTTAAAACTTTTTGTTTTAATCATTAATCTCTTGAAACGTTGCATAGCTTTGGCATTTTTTATTAATGTTCACAAAAGAATTTACACGTCACTTCGTTTTTATCTGTTTATTTAATAAAACTGCTAGGATATAATAATTTTAAACTCCGATGATTTAGTAATGGCTCTCAAATCTGATAGAGCATTAAAGAAATGTCATTTTATTTATTTATTTATTTATTACATTTCATTAAAAAGATTTCGAAATTTCATGATGAAAACAAAAAATAACTAAAGATTTAACAATGAATAAAATGTTATAACATGTCTTAAATACATATATTTTTTTCTATTATAGGCAGTTTTCGTCAAATGCATTTCGAAATGAGTATTGTTAGAAATAGAAATTTGATTGATATCGCTCAGGTATTCTAATAAAACTGAACTGTCTTTTACGCCTTTGACCAAAAATGCTTTCTTTCTTTTTTTTTTTTTTTTTTTTCCCTATATTATTTCTATTTCTTGAAATATTTGGAAGCTTTCCTGGATATAAAACACGCTGCAGAAAGAATTAAAAGAATATGAAGTTTACAATCGTAAAGTAAAAGTAAAAATTATTTTGTTGGAGGATCATTTAGAATAAGTTGGTGTTCAATGCCTCTTAAATTTTCATGATGGGTATCTTTCAAAAGAGCTCGCCAATACCTTTAAAACGAATGGTTGAACCATCGATCTGCGATAATTTAAAACAAAATTATCGATTTTTTTTTACTTTTAAACGAAAAAAAAAAACTTAGAAAAAAAATCGTACTTTTTTTTTTTTTTTTTTTTTTTGGGGGGGGGGGGGGGGAATAAAATGGACTTTTTTTTTTATATTTGGTGTTATACTACTTCTCTAATATGGAAATTGTCTACATTATCATGAAAGATAATTTTTTTAAATAATAATTTTAATAAATTATTTTTTAAAAACAGACTTATTTTTTAATAACCGAATTAAATTCTATATAAATGTAGGTGCATTAATGAAACGGGGGGTTGAGCGGGGCGGTATCCTCACACAGAAACTTATTATCATATAAAACTCTTCAGAAGCCTAATACGAATTGTTTAACATAGGTTTACATAACAGTACTCGTTATCTTACCTCTTAATCTGCAACCTGTATTTATTGTATTAAATTTCAGGGTAAGAGAAAGTCGTGTGTGTGACACACCAGATTATTTTTAATATTCTGATACTTTTCATCAATCGTATTTTATGAAATATTTTCTGTGGCAATAAAATTAGAATTTTGTTATAAGTTTTGAAGAGTTTATACTTCAAATAAATGCTTTCTTCAGATTAAAATTTTTTTTTTTTTTTTTTTTTTTTTTTTTAACTTCTTTATGAGAATAGCTGTAAAAAATTTGGAAATATTAAATTATAAAGAAGAATAAATTAAGAGCTTTATGTTTATCAGGACAAAAAGAAAAAAAAAGTTAAATAATGGCAATTTTCTTTCTTTCTCTCTTTTCTTTTTTTTTTTTTTTTTTTTTTTTAATTCAGTAAATGAAATAAGAATCATTTGCTGAAAATAAATGCTATTTGCAATCAATGTATAATTTTATCGTTAGCATAACAGAGCTATATATTTCATTTGTAGGTTTTTTTATTTTTACGACGTTATGTGTAATCATGCTACAAATAACAATTGGAAAACTGTTTTTTTTTTTTTTTTTTTCTTTTTTCGAATTTTTTATTTACGCAAAAGTACTTATTTAAAAAAATCTACTATCTACAACACCCTTACTACATGCAATTCACACATATAATATTCGTTAAGATATGAGCATTTTTAGTAAATATTTTTTTACTGCGCATGCGTGAAAGATAGAAAAACTTTTGTTGCATAGGTCGAAAGCTAAATATATTTAGCAAATCTGTCAAAAGTTCATTAGAATAGAATAAAAATTAAGCAAATTGTCGGCAAAAGAACGACCTAGATTTTTAGGTATTTTCCAGAGTTGAAATTTCGCAAGGGGTTTTCAACTACATGCCGAGTATTTAATATGAAACTCCAATTATTTCAATCACGTTGCAAAAGTACTTTTTTTGTGTGTGTGAAAAAAACCTTATAAAATTTCAACTCTGGAAAATATCGGAAATACAGCTCTTTCTTTTGCCGACAATTATCTTAATTTTTACTCTGTTCAAATGAGCTTTTGATAAAAGTTGCTCAATATATTTAGCTTTCAACCTATGCAAAAAAAGTTTTTCTATTTTTCGTGTATGCGCAGTAAAATAATATTATCTCAACGAATATTACACGTGTGAATTTTGCGTTTCAGAATAATGTTTCCCTAATATTTTGCAATTTTTCTGCAAGTTCTGTAAAATTTTATGGAAATCTGTTCTAGTTAAAAGCAAAAATTGTCAAAAAAAAAAAAAAAAAAAAAAAAAAAAACTAGTAATTTTTGAAAAAAAAAAAAAAAAAAAAAAAAAAACCTAAATAATTCCCGCACCAAAACACTCAAATATTGTACATAGTATAATGAATAATGTATTAGAGTTACAAGTCATTTGAAGCTTTTTTATGATACAGGGGATGTGCCCCTGTATTTGTGGTCGTCAAAATTTGTGATCCGCGGACACGGATATGAATACGGATATCAGTTTTTCTATATTCGCGGACACGGATACAGATACAGATCTTTTATTTCAAGATCCACGGATTCAGGTACGGACCTTTGAAAAATGTATAATAATTAAGTAGATATGTAAGAATTTTTGCTTCCGTTACCCGTTTACCTTACGCAATGAAAGTAACGTATTCGTTTCGATATCGATTTTTCCCCTGATTTATATGTTTTAAGATCTAAAAAAGGGGTTTTTGGAAAATATTCATCCTGTATGTATATATAGGTGTGTGTAGGGAGTGGGCGTGTATATTCTGACAACGACTGATGAATCTTCTAAATCTAAAGATAGAACGACGGAACTTTATATAGTGAAACCCCGATCTATCGTTCCCACATCCATCGTTTTCCCGCATTGGTCGTTTTATTTCTATGGTCCCTGCACAAATTGTATTTAAATAATGTTAGCGAAACCCGCATAAATCATGCTTCAAAATGCCGTTTTCCCGCATTCATCGTTGTAAATTTTTTCTCCTGAACTTGTAAAAATGTTCTCCTGAAGCTCAAGCGGGTTCCATATGGCATACAATCTGGAATTACTTCTTTCATCCTAAAACAACTCTTTTCCCTATTTCCATGGAGGATCAAAATTGTGATGCTATGTCTCGAGACCATCTATTCATTTTTTTAATTTCAGCATGGCAGGCAGTAACCTCTTTAGTAATCCAGAAAGTTGTTTCGTGAAAAACGGTTACGTGCGAAAAAATGATGATGATGATGATGATGATAATGCAGATGAAGAGTGGTTGCGTGTAGCAGATGATGCATCTGGTACAAAATTTAGTGATAATATTTGCATTAATCAAGACGTTGCGACATACGGTATCCTAAAGCATAGAAGAAATGTGTGATTTCAAAAAATAAAAATAATGACGAAGAAACAGAGGATAAATTTCACGCCGATGACTCAATTATGGTGTTTGAAATTGCACAAACTTTTATGTAAGCAAATGAATTATGGAAAAGGACCAGAAAAATGTTGCAAATCTGGATACATTCTTTTTTAATTTATAAAAAGAATAAAAAACACAACATAAAATTTTATTTTCAAAAATAAATTTTACTTAACATTGTACAACATTGATTTATTTCTTTGATAGTTTGGATTTTGGAAAGTAACAAATTAGTTTTTATTAGTAGTATATTGTATACATTGTGTATATTAATCCATAAACATTGTTTTCTTCGTGTTTTGACTGTAACCTACATTCATCGTTTTCCCGCTTTCGTCGATTTTTTTTTTTTTTTTTTTTTTTTCCACGCACCCCGTGAAAAACGATGGATCGGGGCTCTACTGTATTTAAAAACTTCATATTTCAACTTTTGCATGTTTTTACTTGATATTATTTTTTAATTAAATCACAGCACATATTTCCTTTATAAACGCTGTATATATTAAGTACAAACTGCGGGAAATTCAAAATTTCGTCATGTAAAAGTGAAGATGGGAGGTCATTGCATAAATAGGAAAAATGAAGGATTTAAAAGAAAAATTGTAAATTACGGGAAAAAGTAAATTCCGAGAACGTAAAAGAGAGGCTATATTGTATTTCTTTTAGTTATACATTAAAGATAGTTTATAATGATTTTTTCGACAACAGTTTCTTTCTGGTTTTCTGGAAATTTCCACAAAAGATCCGTATTAAATCCATTGAAGAAAAAAAAAAGAATCCGGATCCGGATATTTTTTCTCACTGATACGGATCCAGATACGAATACGGATCTTTTTTTTTACGGATATCTACGGATACGGATATGGAGGCACATGTCAAATACAGGGTGATCCAAAGCATTTTCGCTCTTCATTAATTTGTAGTTGGTTCCCTAATTGCACTCTGGACTAAATCGAAAGTAAAAAAACAAAAGTTTTTAATATTCTTTGCATGTGTGAAGTTCCAGGCTATTCCATTCAGTATTTTTTTTTTAAATCGAAAAAAATGTCAAAAAAATTCTAATAAATTGATCACCCACTGTGTATATATATATATATTGAAAACCTTCTCAAACATTGCAGCAGATGTAAATAAGTAATATATATATATATATAGGGTAAGTGCACCAGAGATTGACACTTTTAGAACAATCTCTGATGTTTTTAATGTTAAAATATATACATTTGATAACAATTATTTTTTTACTTCCATTACCCTACTACCGTAGGTAATGGAAGTATTGTATTCGGTCTGAAAATTCGATATCGGGTTTTCACCTGATTTACACGTTTTAAGGTCCCCTGAGTCCAAAAAAGTGGTTTTTGGCAATTGGTCAGTGTGTATGTATGTGTGTGTGTGTGTGTGTGTGTGTGTGTGTGTGTGTGTGTGTGTGTGTGTGTGTATGTATGTGGAGAATCTTCTGGCTATTATAGCTCAGAAACTAATAAAGATAGAGCTACGAAACTTTAGAATTGAAATACGTCTGGTCTACAGATGAAATTTCCAAATTTTGGTGAAAATTGAAAAACCGGAAGTGGGACATCGGAAACCGGAAGTGGGACCGTAAGTTCGTATCTCAAAAACGGCTCTAACGATTTTCTTCAAACTTGCTATATAAACACTCTATTAGATGTCCTTTCGAATGATATAGTTGGTTAGTTCAGAAAAATTGATAGGCGTCCTGTATAAATAGCTCAATTTCAGGCCTCGCAAAGGCGTTCCTTTAAAAACGGTTGTACGGATTTTTTTCAAACTCGCCATTTTAACTAACTTTTAAATATGCTTTTGTATGTAATTATTGTTTTCCTGTCAATAATTGAGTTTAACCGGAAGTAGGACATCGGAAACCGGAAGTGGAACCGTAAATCCGTATCTCAAAAACGGCTCTAACGATTTTCTTCAAATTTTCTATATAAACACTCTATTAGATGTCCTTTCAAATGATATAGTTGGTTAGTTCAGAAAAATTGATAGGCGTCCTGTATAAATAGCTCAATTTCAGGTCTTGCAAGCGCGTTCCTTTGAAAACGGCTGTACGGATTTTTTTTCAAACTCGCCCTATTAACTCACTTTTAAATATCCTTTTGTATGTAATTATTGTTTTCCGGTCAATAATTGATTTTTTGTAAAAGTTGGTATCTCAAAAACAGCTCTAACGATTTTCTCTTTAGGTCACTTTTATGTTTTCTGATCACATTATCTTTCAAAAATGCATATAATACGTGTAATAGTGGGTAATGGAAGTCGTGTGGTTGTTTCACACCAGATTTTTTTATGAATTTGTATTTGACACCCACTCAATGTTACAGTGATTGACATTGCCAATTTTTCCTTTTATTAGTAATTGGCACCCTATATGTTCCAATGTTTGACACTGCTAGTTATTCATTTTACCAGTTATTAGCACCCTATGCTCCAGTGTTTCACATAAAATGTTAAAAATCTTATACGTAAAATATATGATTTTATTATTTTTCTTATTTATTAATTATTTCGGGATAGATGTCAATTACTGGAGCATGCCAATCACTGGAGTACCTACCCCACATATCAAATTATAAATACATTTGAATTTCGAAAGCAATAAATATTTGGATGAATTATATTATCAATTAGAAAGTTGTATCTCGGAAAAATTTTAAATATTACAAATAATTCTGAACTAAAGAACTTTTCTAATAAAAGAATTCAATATAATATAAGAAAATGCATTTTTATTGTTTAAATTATCTATTTCATATATTTGAAAATTAAATAAATAAACAAATAAAATCATGTATCTTGAAAGGGTGCATGGCTTTGGCATTTTCGATAGCTGTTCATAAATGAATTACAGATCATTTTAATTTTATTTCACTTGTATATTTTTATTTAATAAAAATGCTTGTCAGTAATATTTTTAAAATTCGATAATTTTTTAATGCCTCTGAAATTGAATAGTGCATTAAAGAAATATCAATTTATTTTTTTTACATTTTCATATATAAGAAATCGAAAATTCGTTTTGAAAATTAAAAAAAATAAATAAATAACAGTGGTGAGCGACCACCTTCCGTCTTAGAAACTTAGAATAATAAAAAAAGTGAATAAATAAATAAATAAAAAATAATGATAAGGTTTAACAGAGAGAAAAGTATTATGTCATTTCTTACACACACACATATATATATATATATATTCTATTACAGGCAGTTTTCGTCAAATGCATTTCAAAAAGAGTATTGTTGGAAATAGAAATTTGATTGATATCGCTCAGATTCTAATAAAATTTAACTCTCTTTTACACCTCTGAGAATAAATGCTATTATTATTCTTTTTTTCTTTTTTTTTTTACTTTTGTTCCTGTTTTATTCTGATTTCCTGAAATATTTGAAAGCTTTTATCGACATAAAAAAAAAAACGTTTCAGAAAGAAAATGAATTAAAAGAATATGAAATTTACAATCGTAAAGTAAAAATAATTTTGCTGGAAAATCTTTTAGAATAAATTGATGTTCAATGCCTGTTATTTTATTATTATTTCCGGAATTTTCAATATTTTGATAGTTTTTATAAGTCCTAATACTTTAAAAAATATTCTGTATAGGAATAAAACCAGAATCCTGTTATAACTTTTGGAAAAGTAAACAAATGCTTATACTGATTAAAATATTCTTAAAAAAAAAAAAAAAAAAAAAAATACTTTATCAGATCATATGTAGATGAATTGAGAGAAATCTTAAAGTATAACGAAAATGAAACAGAGAACATTATGTTAATGAGGACATAAAAGAATCTCCTTTAACAATGTCAATAATCTCAGATTTTTTTAGTTTTGAAAAATTCAGTATAGCAAATAAAAATTATTTGTTAAAGGTAAATGCTATTTGCAATTACTGGGCGAATTTATCCTTATGATAACAAGAGCGTATATTTTATTTGTAGTTTTCAAATTTTTCAGACTGTTACTGATAAAAATTGCAATGTTATTATATATTCTTCCAAAATTTCAATTTCAATTTATTATTATTTAGCACTATCTAATATCAATACCATCTTATATAAACACATATTTAATAAAATTTTAAGTAAGTTTAAATTTCAAAAACAAATAAGATTTGGGTGAAATATATTACCATATACAAATTCGTATCCTGAGAAATTTTAAAATATTAGAAATAATTTTAAATTAATCAATTTTTTAATCAGAGAATTCAATATCATTTATTATTTATTTATTTATTTATCATTATTATAATTATTATTTTACATTCCATTTAAAAGGATTCAAAATTTTATGCTGATTATGGATTGGAAATAGAAATTTGATTGATATTGCTCAGATTCTAATAAAAGTAAATTGTCTTTTACACTTTTGAACAGAAATTTAAGCTTTTTCTTTTTCTTTCTTTCTTTCTTCCTTTTTTTTTTCTTCTTTTCTTTTGTTTTAACACTTTTGAAAATTGAACACTTTTGGGCTTTTTATTTTTACTGTTTTTCCTATGTTATTCGATTTCCTAAAACATTTGAAAGCTTTCCTGGATTTAAAAAAAAAAAAAAAAAAAAAAAAAAGCACGCTACCGAAAGGAAAAAAGTTAAATGGAAATGAAATTCACAATCGTAAAAAAAAAAAAAAAAAAAAAAAAAAAAAAATCTGAAGAATCATTTATAAGTTTATGTTTAATGCCTGTTATTTTAATTTTCATAACTGATAATTTGAGCGCTATGGTAACAGAAGTATATATATATATATATATATATATATATATATATGCAGTTTTCATATTTTCAAGACCCTATATTTAACCATATGACAAATGAAAATTAGAAAGTTATTTTTTTCTTCCGAATTTGTTATTCATGCAAAAAAGTTCTTATTTAACAATATGTACTACCTATAATACCTTCTATAAATATGTATTCAAACGAATCATAATTTTGCTTAAATTTTATAATTAGTATAAATATTGATGAGATATATTTCCAAATACAATTTTATTTCCTGGTAAATTTTAAAATATTAAAAATAGTTCTAAACCAAACAAATTTTTAATCAGAGAATTCAATATAATATTTAAAAAAAAAAAAAAAACTCATTTATTCTTGTTTAAGTAGTAGATTTCATAAATTTAAAAGCATTAATTTTTGTCAGTTGTCTTGAAAGGTTGCAGGGTTTGGCATTTTCTATTGTTTTTCACAAATGAATTGTATATATCATTTCATTTTCATTCAAATATTATCTTTTTATATAATAAAAATACTAGGAAATAATAATTTTAAACTGATATGATTTTTTAAGGCGTCTCAAATCTGATAGTATATAAAAGTAATATCAATTTATTTTTTACATTTTCATATAAATGAATTCGAAAACGAAAATAAAAAATAACGAAAGATTATACAATGAGAAAATAGTGTAACATCTCTCACATAAATTCTTCTACTATTATACGTAGTTTTCGTCGAACATATTTTGAAAAGAGTATTGATAGAAATAAAAATTCGATTGATATCGTTCAGATTCTAATAAAACTGAACTGCTTTTTTTACGCCTTTGAGTCGAAATTCTTTTTGTTGTTGTTCCTATTTTATTTTGGCTCTCTGAAACATTTGAAATCTTTCATGGATATTAAACACTATACGAAGAAAATAGATTAAATGGATATGAAATTCGCAAACGTAAAAGAAAATAAAAATAAAAATTGTTTTTTCTGGAAGATCTCTTAAAGTAAAACATTGTTTAATGTCTGTTATATTATTGTTCCTTTCGCAATTTTCAATAATTTTCAACATTTTTATAAATAAGTATATTTTATTCAATAACTCTACATTGAATTTTAATGATAATATTGTTTAAAAGTTGTGATAGCGTTTGGAATATCAAAAACATGCAAAATCAATTTTTAAGATTATCTTTGCAAATTTGAGAGGCTTATTCTTATTCTAATTTTTATTTTACCTCAAACTTTCTACATACTATTTTACCTTCTTCTATCTATCTATCTATATCTATCTGTATCTATCTATATATATACAATATTGGATTTGTGGAAAAATTTTAACCTCTCGTTTTCGGTGAATTTACACGTTTTGAGATTTCCTCAGACTGATTTAACCATTTTTAGTCAACCTGTCTACTTGTATGAACATGCAAAATTTTAAAGACGCTGTATCTCACGAACCAGAGGATGGAATTCAATATAAATTTATATTTGTTTGGACCTTGACTTATGTTGAAGTTAATTAGCTCTAAAGGTCTATCGTACAACAGGTGGCGCATCAATCTCGATTTTTCTTTTTTCATAATTTTTTACATAGCAATATAGTATAAAATTTCGCACACTTGTACACAATGAAAATTATTTTTAAGGAATCATTGGAAAATTAAATCTAAAAATATATTTATAATAGTAATTATCAACTATGATAAAAAATTTTGTGTACGTAAGAGCACCCCCTCATCTAAATTTTCAAATTGAGTACTTTTCAAAAGAATTCAGCAATACCTTTAAAACAGTATTTGAACTAGATTTATAATAATTTTAAAATAAAGTTGTCGTTTTTATCTTTTTTAACCAAAAAAAAAAAAAAAAAAAGGGGGGGGAGGGGTATTTTTTATAATTTTGTCTATAGGATACAAAATTGACTTTCTTTCGATATTTAGTGTAATACTTTTCCAGGATGAAAACGTCTGCACTCACCATGGAGAATAATTCTGGTAACTAACAGTTTGCACAGTGAGTTTACATAAAAAAAATATATATAAGAACATTTTGTGATGGTCACAACCTACTATTTTCATTTTTTTTTCTGATTTAATTGATTCCTCTTACGTTGTTAATAATTTTTTTAATATTTTCATGTTATTCTGTAAAAGATCTAATTTACTTTAGACATCCTGAATTTTTTCCAAACATGTGTTAAATTTTCTGTGTGTTGTTCACTTAAGTACCAAAGAAATAGGAAATATTTTTATTTTCTGCCAGTTGTATGATGCGTATTTAACACTGCTGTTCTGTTCGGGTCCATTTGACCCAAAATGTTTTTCAAATCTTTATAAAGAAATGATAGTTTAGAAATATTTCCTAGCCGTTTTGTGACATTCCTAGTGTGGGACATATATTAATTTTCTGAAAATATTTTTATTTTATTTAGATAGTTTTATACTTTTTAAAATGGTACAAATGTAATGTATAGTAAAAGAGAATAGAACAGCAGGATTAATTATAAAAAGTTATAAGTAATAAGCAACTTTTGCATTTTCTTCTTTACTCTTCTTATTATTATTATTTAGTTTAGTACATCAATACATCAGTGATTTTTTTTTTTCCTTGGAACGATATCCTTTACTTTTATTCGAATGGAAATGCTGCTCGGTTTTCAAGAATCTGAATAACACTATGGAAATTTTTTGACGTGTGTATTTGGTTAGAAATCGAAGTGACTTGAATGTGTCAAAAATAGCAGGTTCGTATATGAGAAAAGTTTTGAACATGTGTTAAAAATGCTTCGTGTAGCATTATAATATTTTTTCTGTCAGTCAAAAAAATCTCCCACATATTATTAAATATTAGAATTTATTTTCCTTTGAAATATGATAGTTTTAATTTCTAGAAGTGTTTTAAGCTGTATTAGAAATTAAAATGCATGTTTTCTCATTAAGCTTAATATAACAAAATATTCCTTATTGAAAAATAAAATGAAGAAAATGAAAGAATTTTTTTTATTTTTAATCAGACAAAAATCACGAATTTTGCCTATACATTATATCTTTATTATTATTATTATTATTATTATTATTATTATTTATTAATTTATTTATTATTATTATTATTATTTTAAGCAAATTAATTATGAATTGCTATAAAATAGTTTTATTACTTCCATTACCCGACTATCGCAATTTATGAAAGTATTGTATTTAGTCAAAAATTTCCATATCGAATTTTCGCCTGATTTACATGTTTTGTTGAAGAGTTTTCCGCAACTGTGTAAAATAATAAATAATGAAATAGTTTAAGAACGTAATTTAAAATAAATCCCTAGAAAAAGAAAGAGATTACTGCTCTTTGCCGCAGATGAGAGAGAAAGAGGAAAAAGTAACTTTTTGCTTCCTTCTGACTCGGGAGGGGAACATTGACCTTGGAGGGTCAGGGAGGCAGAAATGCTTTCCCCCTGGCGGGTCGAGAAAAAGCCAAGAGAAAATGACAGAGTATGATACTTGCGGATTTTAATAGCGTATCGGGTGAATGAGCCAGGGTTTTTCGGGAGTTTTAGTTTGTGGCAACAGCGGAGAAGGCGCGGAAAAAGAAAGGACGCTCTCGCGTACTCTGGAGGCGGGAAGAGGAATACTGTGCGTGGCAATAGTTAGCTTTTTACACAATTTTTCGGTGGCCAGGGGCTTTTTAGCCCCGGCTATGGCCCTCCCCGTGTTCCTGTGGTAGAGGAATCAAATGTGATGTCAACTGTTGGACGAGTGAAGATCAAGTTCACGGAGGCAAGAAATTCAAAAATTGTCGGGTGGTGGTAAAAGTGAAAGCTAAAAATGGGCAGGATACAACCGAATCAAATAAAAAGGATTGTAATTTCCTGAGAGTAGAAGTCACAGATTGTTGAGAAAAGGAAATTATGATGAAAGAGTTGGTGTTGGAGCTCCCGTATACTTAGCCGCTGAGCTAGAAGATTTAGCTGAGGTAGTACTTGAATTCGATGGAAATGAAGCTCGAGATAACAAAAAGACTCGTAGTATCCCTCATCATTTGCAACTGGCTATTTTTATAATGAAGAAGAATTGAATAATTTGCTGTCCGGAGTCACTAGTGTTCAAGGCGGAGTAATGCCCAACATTCAAGCTGTTTGGATTGTAAAGAAATTTTCTTAAAAGGGGATGTATAAAAGTTCTTTTCTAGGAGTTCGTTTTTACCGAGTGATAGGCCTGCACGCCTACCGGAGAAAAAGCCCTAGGAGGGGTTTGCTTTAGAACTGTTAATTTTGTTAAAAAATTTCACCGTCTACTCATAAAGAAAAAAAAAAGTGTTTACAAATTTCTCGGAGGACTGTGGACCACCAGCAACTCCCTGGACTTCCCTGGATTACTAAAGATGATGTGGTAAATAATTTTTTGTTTTCCCTCTTTGTTTACTATTATTGTGAACTCATAGCTTTTATAACGTGCTATTTTGACTGGAGTTCGTAAATTAATTAATATAGTAGCTTACCACGACTAATCAGATTTTTATCAAATGTATTATTTTCACATAAACTTGAAGTATTAAGAGATCAATATAATGAGTGTAGTAGTTAGAAATCTTATGGTCTTTACAAACTAAGCTACTGAAACAGAATCTGTATAGTCGGAGAATAAAAACATTTAAAAAAGATAAACAGGAATTTGATTGTATGGAGCTACTTTGAAAGAACATTGAAATAAAGTGAAATTAATTTCAGTTATGGACTGTTTATGCGGACATTATTTTTTCATTCCTTTCTTTTAAAAGAAATTTTTATAGAGAATTGATGTGAAAAAAAGAATGAAAATTTAAGTGAGTATTCTGTTAAACATTTTACTTACAATGGGAGCTGCTGTTTGCGAAAGAGTTTTGACTTCACATAACTGTTTGAGATAACTTATATGTTTATTAGTAAAAAGGAAATAATTGAAGGGATGTGTTTTTAAGGCATCCCATTACTTAGGAAGGTTCACTTAAATTTAACAAACAGCACCTCACAGCATGTTGTTATTTGAAAAATGCATAGTTTCTTATATTTGGATTCAGAAAGTGACTGACAGTTTAGGTCACAGTTGTTCAGTGTTGTTTAATTCTTTAATTGAAAGTTTTGAATTATTTGATAACTTGTGATGTTAGTAGTAATATAAAAGGGAGTAAGAAAATAAATTGTAGGAAGATTTTCTTGAGAAATTGATTTAAAGTAACTGAATCCTTAAATTTGCCAATTTGTGTAAATGAACAACTGTGACCATTTAAATTCCTTTTTTTTGTTGGTATCTTTGGCTGATAACTGTCAGTTTAAAAAAAAAAAAAGCGGGGGGGGAAAGGAAAAGTTATATGTATATATTTACATGTTTTATTTTTTGGGGGCAATGTAGTACCCTGCTGTGAGGGAAGTGTTTGACTAAAAGACTTAAAAGAGGTTAAAACAAAAAAAAAAAAAAAAAAGGAAGTGAATTAAAAGTTAGCTTTATTGATTTTAAGTCTTAGTATTTAAGAAAAAATTATGAGCATGTTGTATATCAGGATTTATTTTATATGTTAGTGCTGACTTCCCATAACTCACAGCAGGATACATGAATAATTTTTTATTTTTGTTTATTTTTTGGGGGGGTGGAAAATTGCCCAGTTTGTTTTTCTTTTTATTATTTTTCTTTAATTAGTATCATGTATAATATTTAAAAAGGTTGGCTATGAGAGTCTCTGTCTGTTCATAATAACCTAAAGAAAGTTTAAAGTGGGTTGTGCTGGGACAGAGGCTGCCATAGACCATAATGTAGGAAAAATCATTTTTTACACCTACCTTGTGTAAAAATCACAACAGAACTGGCGCAAGTTCTAGGGTGCAAGTTCATTGCACAAACTTTAGTTTTTGTTGGGTAACCTGGGGTATTGCAAATTTAACACAACGCGCTTTAATGTGATGTAGTAGTAGGATGAGGAAAATTTAAAAGATAAAATAAATTAAATTAAACCAACGATGAGAGAGAGATAAAAACAAAACTAACTTTTCATCGTCACAACTGGAGCCGAGACCAGTTCTGGAATTTGTGTCGCTGTTCTGTTGTGTACATATATAAATATTTCAATTTTTTTTTAAATATATTTTATCAGTTTTTAATTAATGTTTGCATGTAAAATTTTAGTTTGTTTATTTGAGTTATAATTTAAATACTAAATCAAGTGTTTTCAGTGCTCTTTAAATTTGAAATTTTGTGTTTTCTTTTTTCAATGTATGAGAAAAGTTATCACTCTGAGTGTGGGTCACAATTTGAAAATTTAGCAAAAAATTTTATTACTGTAGGTGGAGGATAATTAATCAAATATGGAACTATTTATTGGCAGGGTGCGGTTCTATTTGTATATTGTTGTGAGCTGGTATTGCAGTGCTGGCTAACCTCTCCCTTGCATGCAGAACTACCTTAGCTCTGTTGTGTTTGTCCTCAGGTCCACTTGATTTTTTTGGGGGGGAGGGAGTTGCCTGTATTGAATGTCTAAGTGCATGATTTTGAATTTTCTGTACCAGCTCTGGTAGGGTATTTGTCTACCTGCTTATATAAATAGAGAATAATTTTTCCCAGCATCTGAAAATTTTCTTTAAAAAAAAAAAAATAATATTAGTAATATGTGAATAAATAAAAAAAAAAAAAAAAAAATGCTACCACCTAGTTATGTTTTGTGACCAGCCCTCAGTGTGGCATTGGGTAAATGTCAACAATTAATCTGTAATGCTTTGACAAGGGATACTGAGGGATATATTGATGTGTTGAATAAAAAGAAAAAATAGATATAAATATATAAAAGTAGTGAAAATTGGTTAGTTCTTTAGGATATATTTTGACGAGAACTTTGAGATGCAAATTCAATGTATGTAAAATTGATTAAAATTTTTTCAAAAATGTAAACAAAGTCTTTATATGAGTATAGTACCTCCTTCAACAGAAAATTAGGGAATGTGTTGGGATGGTAATAAAAATTTTTCTTGCTAGGCAGAGTAAATTAAATATTTGTCATTACTTTGATCTCACAGTTAATTGTTTGAGGCTTAAAAAAAAAAAAAAAAAAAAAAAAAAAAATCCAAAAGTTTAACTAACATTGAAATAGAAATCAGTTTTTTTTTTTTTTTTTTTTTTTTTTTTTTTTTGCTTCTGAAATTTTTATTTTGTGCAATTTATGAATGATATGAGATAAAAAAGTAAATTTTAGAATTTTTTTGGATATTTTGAATGGGAAATTGTGAATTTTGGGATATGTTGGTGTGAGAACTGGAGTATGCCAGAAAACTCTTTGCCTCGCAGATATGAAATAAGTCTGTTGTGGGTCTCCCACTGAATTTTTTTTAAATGGCTATGAGTTTACCTATTGGGGCGCCAAATTTTGTTGCTAATACTTTACAAAGTTCTCACTGACAGGGTTATGCTCTTGAAAGTATGAAATGTTGATAGTGATAGTGTTAGTGTTAAAGAATTATCATGAGGAAATTTTTCTCGAGAAGAGAAGTTTATGTTGGGAAAAGGTGAATTTACTTAGTGAAAATTTGGAGGTGGAATAGATTGGTGGTTAAGGAAAATGAAAGAGAAAATAGTGAATATTCAGATTTTTCTCGAGCTGCCCATGTTGTTTATTCCATTTAAGCTTATTCAAATATCTTTCAATTTAATAGTATTGGTTGATTTTTTTTTTTTTCTACGAAAGTTATGAAAGCTTACAATTTTTTTTCTCTGCATTACATAATAAAAATTGAGTTTTAGTGAGGTACAGAATTTTGTACATGTAGGTACTTGGTTATGAAATAGTGAGGTCTCTCAGTACATATTGGTTTCTTAAATCATTAGTAATGGAGGTCAGGGCCGTGCTTAGGGGGGGGCGACCGGGGCGGTCGCCCAGGGCGGCTAAAAGCTCGGGGCGGCTAAAAATGGCAAAATTTCAGCTAAAAATTAGGTTTACTAAAATTGTTAGATTTTTTTTAAAAAACTGGATTGGATTTGGGAATAAGGCTGATTTACTGCTGTAGGTCCTAGACCTGAGGGGGAGTGTCCTCCATGGGGGTCTTTCTAAGAGGTCCTAGCCTGAATTTACGCACGTTTTGGAGAAATCCATGGAAAACTCCGATCTGCTAGGCCGACAAGCGCAACTTAGGATCGAACCCGGCACCTCATGTCTACCAGATTTGAGCACATAACCACTCGGCCACTGGAGGCTTATTTTTAAAACAGAGAAAAAAAGAGAAAAAGATAACTTTTCGTCTGTGGCAACCCGGCAGTTTTTGGCTTTAAAGGATAGTTTTCAGAAGCAGAAGGAGGGAAATAATTTTAGTGCCTAGTATGGCAGCTAAAATCTTTTGCCCAGGGCGGCTAAAAGTGTAGGCACGGGCCTGAGGTAAATCCTGATAGTTTGGATATAAAATTTTTTAATATTTAGCTCCTAGAGTAGTTTACTATTTACTGACTAGGAATTTTGATAAGGTATGGACATTAAATTTTGTGTAAATTTCAAAACAAATCTTTGTTTACCTCATATGTGATGCACTGAGAGAGCAATAATTAAGACTCAATCTGTACTTATAGCGGGGTAGAGAAATAAAGTAAAAATAACAAAACCACCCTGGCACATTCTGTAAAAATAACTTAAATTTTGTTTGTTTGTGTTTCTGCCAAAGAATTTTTTTTTATATACATATTTCAGTGTTTTTTTTTCTCACTTTGTGTGGAAAAAGGAAGAAAATTGTGGGGTAAAATGTCAATTACTAAATGTCGAATAGCGTATAAGTGGATTTCTTTTTCATTTGCTCACTCGCATTGGTGATTTATACAAAATTTTAATTTGCATTAAGGTTTCTGTTATGAAATTTGTAATGCTAATATGGAAAAGAGGTTGTTTATGAGTTCTCGAGTACAGTAAATATTGGGGGGAGTTTTACAAAAACTTCTTTTACTTCTAAATGTTAGTGTTTAAATTGTTAATCAAAATTGTAACTTAACTTCTGCTTGCAAGGTGCACATTGTAAACAGATTTTGAGTTTTAAGAGATTAGTTGTGTTCTGGGCTTTGGTGTAGTAGGGTCGGTGTCTGACCTTATACACTTTGCTCGGGACATGAGCTGTCTCTTCTGTTTGTTTTTAAATTATTTAACTAATATTACATTAGGTTAAAAGATGCTGTGACTTTAATTTTGTGCGAGTGTGGGTGACAAAGGGATTTACAATCTGACATTAAAATTTTCAGTTAAATTTGTTTTTGTTTTTCGATATGTACTTAGAGAGTTAATAATTTTTTTAGTAAAACTTTTAAGGTAGATTTTTTTTAATATTACAGTGCCTTAGATGTCATGTAAATTTTTTTTTAGGATTTTACAAATTTCACAAAATTCTTGTCAATATAGGTACGTGTATTACAGGACTTTAAAAGAAGAAATTGTCAGTAGAATTTCATTAAAAATTTTAATTCCAAGTTTAATTATATGTCAGTGTGCGCTTGGTCATACAGACCTTGTTAAAAAAAAATTTTTTTTTTACCAAATTTCTGTTGTTGTGTGTTGTGTATATGTTTTTGTGATATTACAAAGAGCATGTGAAATTTTCAGATAAATGATTTTTATGTCTTTTAATCAGTCACTTTCCAACTTCTCAGTGCATGTATTCACTTTTGATATAAAGTAGATTTAAAATTTATTAAGAAATTTTAAAATAAGAATATGTTAACCTGTGCCAGATGAAGGTACACAGGCACTTGAGCGCGGATCCAACGGTATATCGGGATGATAAAAATAGGAAATTTGAAACAAAAAAAAAAAAAAAAAAAAAAAGTAAAAATTTGAAAAAATAAAACTTGCTTTTGGTATATGGTTGGCGAAGATGAAAACTCTTGTTTCGCTTGAAAAATTATTGGTACTGGTGTGGTTATGCTTTAAATGGCGGATGTAATATGTGCACTGGGAAGTTCAAAAAAAAAAAAAAAAAAAAGGAGAAATTGGTATGTTTTGATTTTTTTTTCCAAGTACAAAGTTTAATATATGTGTGTGGCTGATAAATTTAAGTTGATGTAATATGGTTATTCCAGAATTTGCCTTATGCTATTGTTTGTAATATGTATATACCATGTAATTTTTTTTTTGTGTTTTGTAATAGGGAGGTCGGCGGATGGCTGGTGGTCGCTTTCTTTACCCTTATAGGACATGTCGAAGAGCCCTTAAATTGCAATTTTGTTTTTTTTAGTGTCTTGTAGAGCTATCGGTATCCTGCTCTTGGAAGACAGTCATCTCGCTGGTGGTTTGAAACTTTTGTGTTTGTTTACATTTTTGTTTTACAGGGGTCATGTGCGAGTTATGTAGATCAGTATGTTAATGTAACTATCCCTGAGGTTGGTGAAGATTGTTTAAATGACTGTGGGGAATGAGGACGTGTTCAGAGGAATGAAGTTTAGGGCGCTGTTGTGAAACAAAATATAGGCAGTTGCCAGTTGTCAAATGTAGGAATTTGGGGTCTTTCATAGTAGTAATTTAAATTGATTAGATTTTAGATTTTTTTTTCTTCTTTCCTTCATTTCGTCTGGTGCTAGGGAGTGTAAATTTCGCAGATGTCACCTATGGCTGGGTACTTTAGATGAAAATAAGTTGATAATAGTAGATATTTAAAATTAAAAAAAAAAAAATTATTATAACTGATTTTTTTTGTGTAATGTAAGATTAAGGTGGACATTTTTTTTTTCTGGGGTGTTTTGCTGCTGAATTGTGGCCACGTATGTTTCATATGTTTCATGTAGCAATTACAGTTCTTAGTGTTTGCTACCTGTCCTCGCGGGGTCGGTGTTTGACTTCTCTTGGATTCGGGGCATTTTGCTGGGTATCTGGCATCCTTTTTAAAAAAAAAAAAATTGTGCCAATTTTTTTTTTTCCGGAAGACGGAGGGTGTTGTTGAAGAGTTTTCCGCAACTGTGTAAAATAATAAATAATGAAATAGTTTAAGAACGTAATTTAAAATAAATCCCTAGAAAAAGAAAGAGATAACTGCTCTTTGCCGCAGATGAGAGAGAAAGAGGAAAAAGTAACTTTTTGCTTCCTTCTGACTCGGGAGGGGAACATTGACCTTGGAGGGTCAGGGAGGCAGAAATGCTTTCCCCCTGGCGGGTCGAGAAAAAGCCAAGAGAAAATGACAGAGTATGATACTTGCGGATTTTAATAGCGTATCGGGTGAATGAGCCAGGGTTTTTCGGGAGTTTTAGTTTGTGGCAACAGCGGAGAAGGCGCGGAAAAAGAAAGGACGCTCTCGCGTACTCTGGAGGCGGGAAGAGGAATACTGTGCGTGGCAATAGTTAGCTTTTTACACAATTTTTCGGTGGCCAGAGGCTTTTTAGCCCCGGCTATGGCCCTCCCCGTGTTCCTGTGGTAGAGGAATCAAATGTGATGTCAACTGTTGGACGAGTGAAGATCAAGTTCACGGAGGCAAGAAATTCAAAAATTGTCGGGTGGTGGTAAAAGTGAAAGCTAAAAATGGGCAGGATACAACCGAATCAAATAAAAAGGATTGTAATTTCCTGAGAGTAGAAGTCACAGATTGTTGAGAAAAGGAAATTATGATGAAAGAGTTGGTGTTGGAGCTCCCGTATACTTAGCCGCTGAGCTAGAAGATTTAGCTGAGGTAGTACTTGAATTCGATGGAAATGAAGCTCGAGATAACAAAAAGACTCGTAGTATCCCTCATCATTTGCAACTGGCTATTTTTATAATGAAGAAGAATTGAATAATTTGCTGTCCGGAGTCACTAGTGTTCAAGGCGGAGTAATGCCCAACATTCAAGCTGTTTGGATTGTAAAGAAATTTTCTTAAAAGGGGATGTATAAAAGTTCTTTTCTAGGAGTTCGTTTTTACCGAGTGATAGGCCTGCACGCCTACCGGAGAAAAAGCCCTAGGGGGCGTTTGCTTTAGAACTGTTAATTTTGTTAAAAAATTTCACCGTCTACTCATAAAGAAAAAAAAAAGTGTTTACAAATTTCTCGGAGGACTGTGGACCACCAGCAACTCCCTGGACTTCCCTGGATTACTAAAGATGATGTGGTAAATAATTTTTTGTTTTCCCTCTTTGTTTACTATTATTGTGAACTCATAGCTTTTATAACGTGCTATTTTGACTGGAGTTCGTAAATTAATTAATATAGTAGCTTACCACGACTAATCAGATTTTTATCAAATGTATTATTTTCACATAAACTTGAAGTATTAAGAGATCAATATAATGAGTGTAGTAGTTAGAAATCTTATGGTCTTTACAAACTAAGCTACTGAAACAGAATCTGTATAGTCGGAGAATAAAAACATTTAAAAAAGATAAACAGGAATTTGATTGTATGGAGCTACTTTGAAAGAACATTGAAATAAAGTGAAATTAATTTCAGTTATGGACTGTTTATGCGGACATTATTTTTTCATTCCTTTCTTTTAAAAGAAATTTTTATAGAGAATTGATGTGAAAAAAAGAATGAAAATTTAAGTGAGTATTCTGTTAAACATTTTACTTACAATGGGAGCTGCTGTTTGCGAAAGAGTTTTGACTTCACATAACTGTTTGAGATAACTTATATGTTTATTAGTAAAAAGGAAATAATTGAAGGGATGTGTTTTTAAGGCATCCCATTACTTAGGAAGGTTCACTTAAATTTAACAAACAGCACCTCACAGCATGTTGTTATTTGAAAAATGCATAGTTTCTTATATTTGGATTCAGAAAGTGACTGACAGTTTAGGTCACAGTTGTTCAGTGTTGTTTAATTCTTTAATTGAAAGTTTTGAATTATTTGATAACTTGTGATGTTAGTAGTAATATAAAAGGGAGTAAGAAAATAAATTGTAGGAAGATTTTCTTGAGAAATTGATTTAAAGTAACTGAATCCTTAAATTTGCCAATTTGTGTAAATGAACAACTGTGACCATTTAAATTCCTTTTTTTTGTTGGTATCTTTGGCTGATAACTGTCAGTTAAAAAAAAAAGGGGGGGGGGGAAGGAAAAGTTATATATATATTTACATGTTTTATTTTTTTGGGCAATGTAGTACCCTGCTGTGAGGGAAGTGTTTGACTAAAAGACTTAAAAGAGGTAAAAAAAAAAAAAAAAAAAAAAAAAGGAAGTGAATTAAAAGTTAGCTTTATTGATTTTAAGTCTTAGTATTTAAGAAAAAATTATGAGCATGTTGTATATCAGGATTTATTTTATATGTTAGTGCTGACTTCCCATAACTCACAGCAGGATACATGAATAATTTTTTATTTTTGTTTATTTTTTTTGGGGGGGGGGTGGAAAATTGCCCAGTTTGTTTTTCTTTTTATTATTTTTCTTTAATTAGTATCATGTATAATATTTAAAAAGGTTGGCTATGAGAGTCTCTGTCTGTTCATAATAACCTAAAGAAAGTTTAAAGTGGGTTGTGCTGGGACAGAGGCTGCCACAGACCATAATGTAGGAAAAATCATTTTTTACACCTACCTTGTGTAAAAATCACAACAGAACTGGCACAAGTTCTAGGGTGCAAGTTCATTGCACAAACTTTAGTTTTTGTTGGGTAACCTGGGGTATTGCAAATTTAACACAACGCGCTTTAATGTGATGTAGTAGTAGGATGAGGAAAATTTAAAAGATAAAATAAATTAAATTAAACCAACGATGAGAGAGTAAGAACAAATCCAACTTTTCATCGTCACAGTATTAAGGTCTTTTATTAAATCCACAAAAAGTGTTTTTGAAGTCCGTGTGTGTGTTTGTGTGTGGGAAGCGGGGGGGGGGGACGTGTGTGTGCTTTTCTGCATATGAAAAATATGTCAGTTTCATCTTAGTTAGTGCAGTCTGAAGATGTTATACTGCACCTACTTGCAATTTCACCCATAGATGTGATGTGTTTGTATACGTTCCTGTGCATGAACCGTTTGTCCGATCACAAGAAAAAGTTTTTAAAATATCGAGAATTAGAATACGGAGTTTGGTCTTTATGCTACTATTTGTTCTTGACATACACTGATACAGACACACAGATGAACCACTAAAAATCTGAAATTTGGATTCGGGGAGATTAAAAGAAGGAAATATAGCAAAACTCAGTTTCGAAAGTTAGACCCATAATCAATACTTTCTCAACCAGGTACATAGGTAAGATAAAGTGAAAATAAAAGGACTGTTGACTTAAAAAAAAAAAAAAATCTGATGGACCGAGAAAAACTGCTGAAGATTTTCCAAAGTTATTTTATTTCTACATTTAAGAACTATATTTAAAACATCATTTATTATTTTTAAAAAGTCATTAGCAGAATTCAAAACTTGTTTTAATATATTTTTTAATTCCTCTTTTTGTCAAAGAATTAATTCATTGTGGAGATTTTAATTCCTTAACCACTTAATTTTATTATAAAGTGCCTTATCTCAGCGTTTCGTTTTTCAGAAACATCAAAACAGCATAATTTTGTCAAAGAAAATTAACTAACAAATTATTCTTTATTCCTCTTAGCTAAGCACAAGAATTGGTGAAACAAAGCGAGTTAAGAATATAAATGGTTTCTTTTATCACAAAAAGAGAAGGAAATAAAACATTTGTCTTTTTGCTGAACGCTATAGGTTAAAGATAATTATTCTTTAAAAACATAAATAAAATTATTTCTTAATTTAAAAAATGATTAAACAATAAAAGTAATTAAAACAATGAAATTTTCAACACATTCATTAAAAAGAATATGAAGGAAAGTTCTTCTGCTTTCCATAATTTCATTTTTTATTATAAGAATAGAAAAAATGAGTTTTCACATCGGTGATTAGATATCGTTTCATGACATACTTATTCTTCTACGTATATACTTGTAGATATATTACATAGAAGCCATTAAGCCATTCATTTAAACGAAATATATAATCATAATGAAAAATGTACTTAAAACTTATTATATCTTTTGTCACTCTTCAAATTTTTAATTTTTAGAAGATATTTTCTTTATAAATAATCTATACATGAGATATTTTAAATTCATTAGTCAAACCACTTCACAGGAATTTTTATAAATTAGTTACTTTTACATGTTTCCCTTTGTTATTAATTTCTTCTATATTCATTAGAAGAAAGTATTAGATTCGTAAAATTTTTTTACCTCGGGTTTTTGATGGATTTTCATGTTTTGAGAGGTCTAGAACACGATTTGACCATTCTTAGAAATTATCTGTCTGTCTGCCTGCCTGTGTATGTGTGTGACAAATTTTGTGTCAATTGTATCTCAGGTACTACTGCATAGAATTTCATAAAATTTGATAGGTATTCCCCCTTGACATAAATTAGTGTCTATCAACTTTTGGTGAAAATCGTCCAAAAGGTGGCTTTGCCAGCCTTCTTTTTCTAAATTTTTAACATAGCAATATAGGACAAAATTTCATATAAATATATACAAAGAGAATTATTTTTTAATATTCATTATGAAAAACAGTGTAACATTTTAAATGAGATAATGAATACAAAAATTTTAAAACTTTAAAAATACATTTTAATTAAAAACATTAAAATACACGACAGACGTTTCGGCTAGAACACTAGCCCTCCTCAGTGTCAAACATTCAAGCACAACATTTACAAAGAAATTCATAACACATCATAACAAGATTATATATTCAGGAGGAATAGCTTTAGCCCTCTAAAGCTAAAGCTATTCCTCCTGAATATATAATCTTGTTATAGGCTAAAGCTATTCCTCCTGAATATATAATCTTGTTATGATGTGTTATGAATTTCTTTGTAAATGTTGTGCCTGTATGTTTGACACTGAGGAGGGCTAGTGTTCTAGCCGAAACGTCTGTCGTGTATTTTAATGTTTTTAATTAAAATGTATTTTTAAAGTTTTAAAATTTTTGTATTCATTATCTCATTTTAAATGTTACATTGGTTTTAATATATTAATGAGACGCATAAATTATGTTTAATTTTATCAAATTCATTATGAAATTAAAATGAATTAATTATAATAGTGATAGTCAACTGGGGAAAAAATTTTTCATATGTAGGAGCATCGCTTCCTCCCCAAATTTTCATTATGGGTATCTTTCAATGGTTGAATCATCTGCAATAAATTAAAATAAAGTAATTAATTTTTTTCATTTAATATATATATATATATATATATATATATATATATATATCGCATTTTTTAAGATGTCATATAGAGAATAAAATTGACTTTCTTCGGATATTTGGTACTTCTGTAGGGTGGAAATCGTTTGCATTCTTCATGGAGGATAATTTTGTTAAATGATGATTTTTATAAAATATTTTTACTGAGTGAATTTGTATAGGAAAATATATTTAAAAAAAAAAAAAAAGTCAAGTGGTGGCTACAACATACTAATTACTTATTGTTTTTATTTTACTTTCTGCCCCAGCATTATTGTAAAAATCATACAATTTAAGAGAATTTTTCTTCATCTTAAAACAACGAATGTGTTAAAATTATGATAGCCTGCAACTGTATTTTTTCTGTAGCTGGTAAAAATACGAAATATAGAAAAGAGAAAGAGAGAAGGATATTTTGCTATAATTTTTGGAAATTTAGATCAAATATTTAAATTGTATATAATGTAAATTAGCGTTGCATAATATATACATGTATAGGGTGGTCCGAAAAACTGATAAAAAGTAAGCGATCATTGTGGAAAAAAAACAACATGCAAGAACATGAAACATATTTTATTAAATAAAGATATGAATGGCATTTAATATACAAGATGCTTAAAATGTCTACCGTCCCCGGCTATAGTGTTATAAAGCCGATTCCGAAACTCTGTCATAATGCGCTGGAGTGTGTCGTAACCAAGTGCATCAATCTCACTTCTGATAGCCAATTTTAGGTCCTCCAGTGAATCAGGGCTATTCCTATAGATTCTAACCTTCATGTAACCCCATAAGAATAAGTCGCACGGATTTGGGTCTGGACCGTATGGGGTCCACTCTATCCCGTGCCCCGTGAATTTCTCTGCATCCAATGCAATCAAACGCTCACCAAACGTCGTTTCAAGCCACGTGAAGACGTCAGAAGTTTATTGGGGACGAGCCCCGTCTGGCTTGAACCAGTACCGGCGTGTCCTGTTGAGATGGCCCGCATCAGGGCCAAAGTGACGCTCTAGCAACTCTCGATACTTCACTCCTATGACCACACCATCAATAAATATCGGACCAATTATCTGCTTCGACGATATGGCACACCACACCATGGCCCTTTGTGGATGCAGTGAAGAGATGGCGCTGAGATGAGGATTTTCCGTACCTCAGTGGCGCCAGTTTTGTTCGTTCACGAAACCATTCAACTGAAAATGGGTCTCATCACTGAACCAGATCTTGTATTCACTGATGGAACCATTTTTAAGTTCCTCGATTATGTGGTTTGCGAAATCTCTCCGCTGCACAGTATCCTCCCCCCCCCCCCCTTTAGCGGCTGTCACATTTGGATCTTGTATGGACACAATCCTACTGCTTTCATTAGCCTTTGTCATGATGTTTTGGATAGGCTTATTGTTGGGCCGTCTGTCGAGTGGAAGTGGTTGGCTGATCCTCGAAGTATGCGCGTGCAGGCTCCCTGATGTCGTCAGTAACAACTGCTGATTTTCGTCCCGACGCCTTTCTTTTTGCATCCTAAACACTCCCTGTAGATTCATATCTGTCCATCAACCTGTAAACAATGAAAATCAGTGGGAGATTAGGACCATTACATCAGTCATCTGATGGCTTAAAAATCACTGCGACTTTAGAGTGCTATAACTTACTGCGCGATTATCTCTTCACTAATCGTCCTTTTCTTTTTGAACTCTGAACGACATGCCCGTCGAACGGGGACATTACATCGGTTATTCTCATAAAATTTTCTTACGATATATAATCGATCTTAAAAGGTTTGTGATTTTATATTGCTTATTCTTTATTTCCGGTAATTAAGCATTCAACTGAAATGTCACTATATGTGCTATTATAATATGGAAGAATTATATTTGCATCAATACATTTGAAATCAGAAACTTAAAATAGTTTCTATCATGTTTTTCGGACCACCCTGTATTTATGTATGTATATACAATAGAGCGCTGATTATCGGGACGCCGATTAACTGGAATGTCCAATTATCCTGATCGATCAAGGAACATTCTTTTTTCTTTCCCGGTCTCCCCCCCCCCCCCCTCAGAAAAAAAAATTCCCACGAAAATAAGTTTTTATCTTTAGATTCTCTGAAGACTGTGGAAGTCGCTCCTTTTATCCCCCGCCCCCTCCACTCGCTTTCTTCCGCCCAGTTTCAGTGAGGGGTAGAGTGGAAAGGGCTGAATGAAAGGATTTAGATTTTTCATTTTCCAGGAATTAGAGAGAGTAGGAATGCGTTTCCTGATTCATTTTCTTTTGGCTGGCTTCTTCACTGAATTAGCACACGAACTCCACAATGGGCGATTTAGTGCATCGGTGATAAAAAATGCTGTATTAATTGTATCGGACCGTGTGATTGGAATGAGGGGACGGGGAATGTTCTTCCCGAAAATTCCATCCAATTGGCTATAAAAGACAATCGACCACTGTCGCCATTTGTAACATGCTAAATAGGCACTACTACAATTGCCAGTCCAAAGCCTGGAAAAAGTGTGAAGGGAAGTTACCTAAAAAACATTGACTTGGCCGTTTTATAAGTTGTCCAATTATCCGAATTTTTCGTTAACCGGATCGGTCTCGGTCCCGATCGATCCGGATAATCGGCGCTCTACTGTATATATGCGTGTGTGTCATTATATACGAGAAATGGGGAAAAAATTCCTAAATTAATCAAATGTAACTCAATTTCTTGAAGTAAGAAATAAATATAATTATCTATTCATGAATATATCCAAGTAAATACTGTACAGTATTGATTTTTTTTTTTTTATATAATGATTGAAATTCTGTTTCATTTAAAGAAGTAAAAGTAAATATTATTCAATACTTTGACTATAATGAGTATGAAATATCTGCATTTGAGAACTGTTTTTAAAACATAATCGGTCACATTTATAAAAAGTTATTAGCAGAATTCTAAAGTTTTTTTTTTTTTGTTTTTTTTTTTTTTTTAATCTTTTTGTCAAATAATTCAATTCCCTCTAGAAGTTTTAATTTCCTAACCACTTAATTTTATTACAAAGGGCCTTTCTTATCTTTGCATTTCTTTTTCCAGAAATATCAAAACAAAACAATTTTGTCAAAGAAAATTACTGACAAATTATTCATTATTTCTCTTGGCTAAGCACTGAAATGGGTGAAACAAAGTGAGTTAAGATTATAAATGGTTTCTTTTATTGCAAAAAGAGAGGCATATAAAGCATTTGTCTTTTGGCTCAAGGCTATAGGTGAAGGATAATTATTCATTAAAAAAGATAAATAAAGAGAAAGTCTTAATTTAAAGAAAAGCTAAACAATAAAAGTTAGAGAAAAATTATTTTTTCAAAAAACTGCCCATGTAGCAAGCATTTAGAAGTAAAAGAATATGAAGGTATTTTCAATATACATGTATCTTTTTACCAAAGCTTTATTATTTATTACAAGGATAGAAGTAAAATTTGTGTTTTCACATCGATTAATAGATAATGTTTCAAGATGCTTTTTCTACTTGTACATATATTTTTACAGAAGTTATCAAGTTAAAAATTATGCATACTGACTCCTAATATTTATTTATTTATTATGGTGATTTTTCTTTCTTTCTTTTTTTTTTTTTTTTTTTTTTTTCAGAAACAGTCATAGTATAGTTTTGCCAACGCTAGAAATTTGTCCCTATATGTAGGGACTTTTAACAGTTTTTGTCAGGATGCAGGGACGAATTTTGAATTCGCAAGAACTTTTTGGATTTTTTTTTTTTTTTTTTTTTTTTTTAAGACTCATTTTTATAGAATTTTCCATGGCTTTTGGTACCTATCCCACTTTTTTTCATGAGTTTTTTCTAAAGTAAGAACGCTTATCGTCAGTGTACGAACATTTTGAACTGTAAGTAGAGACATGGCGAAATTTCAGTTAACAACACTGTCATAGCTTGAAATTGAAAACAAAAATAGGGATAAATTTTCAGGAATATCAAAAAGGGGATCGAAAGTGTCCATCTTTAATTTAATCTCATCCTATGACACTTGGCATTACGTGAAACCGTTTTGGTTCAATAAAGTGTTTTATACACTGAATGGTCACATTATTATGACAACTTAGTCAATATATCGTTCGGTCATCTTTTAAATTTAATACAGCTTTTATTTTTCTCGGAATAAACTCAACAAGATTGTGATAAGTGGTTTATGGAATAATCTGAGATTATGCTTAAAGACTCGCTCATTCAAATAATGCGAGAATACTATTGTGGATCTGTTTATTCGATGATTTTTTTAGCTTACATAAATTTCCAATAGGATTAAAATCTGATTTACCAAACTGTAACTCACTCATCTAAATAATGTGATTTAAAACAGAATTTGTTAAATCACATTACTCTTTTCCATTTGTCTGCCGTTCCTGTGTGACGGAGCGAATTTGAGACATTTTATCTTGCTTGAGATATTATTTGAGATATTTTATCTTGAGATATTTCATTTTGCTTCCGGCAGCATTCCATTATCATGCTTGCCCTGGCTTTCCTTTTATACAACCCATAAGGCTCAGTGTTCGGCAAACTATATGTTAGAGATGGGCGTTATTTCACGTAACACAATAAGTAATATTATTATTGCATTGTAGCCTATTAGCACTGTAATATATTGCAAAAAATATCCTATTAAAAAAAATAATATTTTCAACGTTATCTCTGCACGCGAAATAGACAAGAAATTTCTGGCGATAAAACTGATATAATACACCATTATGCAAGTAAAAAGCTTGAATTATTTCTTTTATATAATTACTTTTTTATTTTATTTTATTTTATTTACAAAATACAAAAACAATATTATAAACGCCGGCTACTACCGAAAATTCAAATCATACGAAAACTGATAGTCCAAATCACGTCATACGGTAGGAAAAAAGTACCGAGGAATGAATAAAACACCCATCTTTTCGCATCTAACTATACCCGCACCCCTCATGTTAGATACAGCATCATTCATAAACAGATAACGAAGTAACAAGTAAAAGCATCAGACTTCCCGCGCAGATGTTCGAATCGATTCGTTACTTCACGTCTAAAAAAATAGGTCTGAAATCTCAGTAAGGAATACATACGATTTCATGCAACTCTGTTACTCAGTGATATTCTCAATCAGTAATTTCTTTCCATTTCCATGTTCATAAAATTATCGTTAAAAAAATAATACAGCTGCAGCTGTATTATTTTTTAACGATAGTTTTGTAATGATAATATTTTCTAGAATGTATTACGGAATATTCCTTGTGAAATATATTAATCAAAATAATTTTAATAAGCAAGATAATTTTAACTTTTAGGGCAAATAACATCGTGCTGATATTAATGATTTTATTTGGTGTTGATTATTTTTCATGGGATATTAAAATCGTTTGAATAAAATACTTTGATACCACGGTTTAACGAAATAGTGTTAATTTATGCAGCTAGCATGAGATAGGTAACGGGTGATTATTAGATGTTGATTACTATTTCGTCATGAAGGTGAGGAATGGGATTACACTTGCTAGGTTTGCATTCGCTTGCGTATTGGAAACAGATGTTTCGGGAGTTTGATAATTGAAAGGAAGAAGTGTTTGTTTATATTTTGATTGCTTATAGCAGATGGAATTGAAAATGCGTAATGACATACAGCATTTATTGTGGTTTTATTAAGAATATTGTTTAAGTTTAATTAAGAATAATTTGAGAAGAAAATTGAATATTTATTTATTTATTTATTTTTACTGTTTAGCTTTTCTTCACTTTTTTTTTAATCTGATTTTTTCTTGAGACTATTTTTTTAGATTTAAAATGAGTAAAGGTGTTAAGAGTAGTTAATTATGCTCTTATGTTAAAATTAAGTGTCTGAGAAAATACACCATTTTATGCAATTTTTGTAAGCAAAATCTATATTTTTAAACAAGTGTTTCTAATTTTAGGAAACATATTCAAAGTGACTGTTTGCTAAGTACGAGTGAAAACACTAATTTTCTTGTCAATCTGGAAAGTTCAAGTTCTTCGAAAAATCGAAAGAAACAGTCACTCGGTAGTTTAAAATTTGGGATGCCTTAAAGATGTTTCTTAAAAATTTGCTATTATCATTTAATTGTTTCTTAATTACATAGATAACTTATAATATGATAATTCTTTTTTTTTTTTTTTTTTTTTTCAGAAAACGGCTCTCGTGTACGTGTTTCTTATATTATTTGAAATATTTTGTTTTCGTGTTTAAAGGAATTGGTTTAATGAACTTTAAGCTTATTTGATTGGGACAAACGTTTGTGTAAAATTCTGACTCTACCACTATTTCATATCAGCGTTTTTTTTTTCTTTTAATTGAAGAAATTCTAGTGTTAAATAAAGTGAAGATTACCATTCGAAAGTATTGGGACTTAAAAACATGAACCGCATCCACTATGTAGGACACATGTATATATTGTATATCATCCAGAAATGATTAGAAAGACATTAGCCATATGTAAACTAAAAAGTAATAGGTTATAAAAATAATATGTTGCAAAAACCTATTACCAAAGAAAGTATGGAACGAAGTAACCTATTACTGAAAAGTAACTATTTATCCCATCTCTACTATATGTTCAAATATAATCCCTGGTTATGATCTGTTGCAGTTTATTGTAATCTAACCATACTGTTTCTTTCTTTTTGTTGTTGTTGTTATTGTTGCTGTTGCTGTTGTTGTTGTTTTCTCAACAATTTGGAAGACTCTCCGTTCTTAGTCTTTCACCATTTTGTGACGAATACAGTTTGTCCGTGCAGATCCAATCTTTTGCCTGATAGTCCAAATTGATACACTCTCACTACAGCGATTCTTGAAATTCATAAGTAACTTTTCACAAATACTGGATGTTCTTTGATACTTTTTCCAAGCACCCGAACACATACTATTATTTTATATTCAAAGTCCATCTAATCATGTTTATTCCCTATATGTTTCCAAACAATTTTACTGTGCTATTGTCTCAGACACACGATTTCTTTTTTATAGTGTCCCATATATGAGGAGAAGCAAACATTCAAACCATGTTTTCTCCTTCGGATACAATTTTTCAGAAAACACAAAAAACTAATAATTAAACTTAAATCCAAATTATCATTTATTTAGATTTATTACTAGTTACTATGGAGATATGTAGACATAATATGTTCTGTTAAGTTTAAAGAAAAATCAGTAGCTCTTTTTTTTTTTTTTTTTTTTTTTTTTTCTGGAGAAAACACGGTCTGAATGTTTGCTCCTCATGCAGTCGACAGCAAAAGTATCCGAGCACTAGCAAAAATTTCTATGTAAAAAAAGTACACTTAATACAGTTTTGTTAAATAAGTCTTTGTCCAATCCTGTTCTTAGTCAGTCTAAGAACATGATTCAACAAGGATTTATTTAACAAAACAGTATTAAGTGTACTTTTTTTCCATAGGAATTTTTGCTAATGCTCGGATACTTTTGCTGCCGACTATATATATAGAGAGAGTCAACATTTTGATGCAATAACTTATTTGCACAAAACTGTCAGGTGGTCATAATAAACTGGTCGCTCAGTCTAACATGCCGTCACTCTTTCTGTATGCCGATTTTCATGATCTTCACCTAAGTTATGAATAATTTAATGACTAAATCCACTTTCAGAATACCATATTTCATCAGAATTACATATTTTGTCACTTGCTAAATGTTTCTTACAAGCGATATCTTACAATAATACCCAAAAAGTATGAACAAGGGAACCGATCAATGAACTTTACGCAAATATAAATAATAATAATAATAATAATAAAAATAATAGAGGACAATAATCTATATTTGTCAACTAAAACCTGATTCAAGGTCTAAAGTTTGTATAAAATACATTACTGATGGTTAAAACATGAAATAACGGCAAAGAAATTACAAATGCATACCCGCGGATAATGCGGGATGAACAAGATTGTAATTTTACTTTGCCCATGGAGTTCGCGGTATAAACAGTCAGAAAATTTAGTAGATTCTGCATCAATACGACATCCATGTAAGAATCGGGACTCAAACGAAACATCGCTTTATTAAATGATTCAATAACGCTAAAAATCCATTTACCATATGGACTTACCACTTTTAGTAGAAGTTTTTAGTACTATCTGTTTATGGTGCTACGTAAAAATTCGACGCATTTCATTATATCATTCTTCAGGGTGTGTTTTTGTGAAATCTTGCAATATATTTTTGCTACAGACTGTAGGCAAATGTCAAGTTTAATTTGGAAATCCTAGTTACATAAGCATCAATGCATCTGAGTGTATAATATGTTATAAATATCTATAATTTTTATACATATTATTCGTTTAAAAAAAAAATTCAAACGCATATTTCTTTTTAAATATCTATATATTTATTTAAATATATAGCTGATTATTAATATTAGCTGATTATTTCACTTCTAAATTAATATAGGCAACTGACAGTAAAACAGATTAACTTAAACAATTCTTCTGATAGTTTTAAATTTAAAGCCTATCCTCATTTATTGACGTTTAGTGTTCTAGCGAGAAAACTTCGAGACAGAAAAACTTCGAGATAACAGATTAATTTCCTATTACATGTTGACAAAGATCTCGAATATATAATAAGAAATAATCAGCTAATCAGTGATTTACATTTATGTCAAAATAAAATTTAATAGACGAAAATGCCTGATTTTTGAAAATTATTTTTTACACGAATAGTTTGTCCTGAAAGAATGAAATGTCCTCTGACAAATAACTTGTAATTTTGTTTCATATGAAAAATCCAGTACATAAAAGGAAAATACATAGTTTATGCGAAAAGTAATGTCAGTGAATCGATTTAAAAACATTTATTGATCCAGTAGGTGCAACGCATTGTTTCGAAATAGGCTCTTCCGGCGTTGATTATCACATTCAGCAAGATTAACAGACATCGAAAGCGTCACAGTAGGCCTTTTGCGTAATGTCCTGTACAGCCACGGTGCAAGTCTCTTTAACTTTGTCGACTATTCCGAAATGATGTCATTTAAAATTCGAGCGTGGAAACAAGAAGTCTAGGAGAGCGACTCAGGACTGTACGACTGCTAGAGAACTGTTTGAACCGACTAGGAAACTTGTCATGTGGAAAGCGGTGTGGGCCATCGCGTTGTCATGGCGAAGTATTCAATCGCCACAATCTCTTGAACGATACCTTTCAAAATGTTTAATGTTTGTGACATTAAACGAACACTCAAAGAACAGTGTGAGTTCAATAGTTCATTCACACGCGCCATATTTTAGTCGGTGGCGGCTGCTCTTGGTCTTCATCGCTGATCTCTTCACGACCTTCAAAATGTGCCTTGTGTCACAAGTAGCATTCCAATAATCAATCATTACCAAAATCCGTCTTTATTATGGGAAGAGTTTCCATTGCGGACTTGCCGAGTTTCACACAAAGTTTGATGGCAATCCATCGAGCGTTGTATCGCGACTTGCACGGGAAACGGAAACGAGTTTCACGAAAATGCCTATCTTTATACTCTTCGGAGACGACTCAGCCATCGCCATGTGGGTACAGATTCCTCCTTCCACTTAAGATTCCTACATGGGAGTTCTCTATATATGCATTGTAGGAGCTCTACCTCCATCGATCCCTAACGATTCGGGAACGCTGTGACGTAAATCATAATAAAATCACTGATATATTATGTTTCGAACAAACCCTGTAGACGTCCAGTTACTGTCATTGCGAAATCGCCTATATATATATATATATATACATACATATATAAAGGATTTTGAATTTAATTAACTATCATTTTTCTATAAAATCTGCAATATTCAGTTGGAAAAATCTTAGCTCGCAAATGTCAACTCAGAGCTGCCTTGGAGTTAATTAAATATTATTTTTCTTTAAAATCTCTAATTTTCAACAAAATTTAGCTATCTTTTGACTGTAAACTCATAATCATTATTTATAGAAAACTTTTAATATTTGTCATATTTACAATAATAATAATAATTATATCTGTAATAATAATAAAAGTTTTTTTCTTTAATACTATTATTTAAAAAAATATGGCCTAGGACCTTAGCACTGTCAAAATGTTCTTAACCTTAACACCAACACAAATATCACCAAAAGAAACTACGCAAATCATCATGTAACATGAACTGTGAATTAGAAAACTGACAGTTCAGAAAATTTAAAATATTAGTGCAAAGTAGCCTTAAAAAAAAAAAAAAACTCTATTTAATTTCAATTGAATTTAGAGATTTTTAGACTGTGACTTCATAATAGATATGTTTTAACTTTTGTCAAAATCGATTTAAAATGTGCGTTTTAAATATATATAGGGTAAGTGCACCAGTGATTGACGCTTTTAGAGCAATCTCTGATGTTTTTAATTTTCTAGTCGTCAGAAAATATTTTTAGAAATCTTAAGTTAATACATATGGCATGAAAGACATTCAGAACCACATATATGTTAAAATATATACATCTGATAACAATTATTATTATTTTTTTTTTTTTATGAAATTTTATTTGACACCCACTCAATGTTCCAGTATTTGACACTGCCAGTTTTTCCTTTTATTAGTAATTGGCACCCTATGTTCTAATGTTTGACACTGCTAGTTATTCATTTTACCAGTTATTAGCACCCTATGCTCCAGTGTTTGACATAAAATGTTAAAATTCTTATATGTAAAATATATGATTTTATTATTTTTCTTATTTATTAATTATTTCGGGATAGATGTCAATTACTGTAGCATTCCAATCCCTGGAGCACCTCCCTATATATGTTTCTATACTCTAATCCAAAAAACTACGTGACTTGTCACCTAAAATGAACTGAAAGACTGCCAGATCGAAAAATTTTGAAATATCAATACAAAGTGCCCGGAAAAAAAATTATATTTTAATTATTTTTAAAAACTGTAGCGAACAGATATTTATCATAATAATAGCAAAGTACCATCCCTATTAAATATCTAATTAAAAAAAAAAGCATTGAAATCAATCTATTTGTTTGGAAACTATAGTGACACACAGACAGACAAAGGCTTTAAACTTTAACACCCTTCTTTTTGGTAAGAGGTTAATAAACGAGCTGCTTTTGAAGTAAATACCTTCATGATATTTAATTAACCTTACTTTTCTTTTTTTTTAACTGCATGCATTAATTGAACTTTACCCTAAACTTCTTAGTAAAGTGTTTTTATCTCTACCAGGGGATTTGATAAGTGAAAAGGTAAAAGAAAAGTAATATTACCTTCACAAAATCCTCCTCTTGAATAGTTGCCAAATCCCTTAATCGTATCACTCTGTGCGATTACTTGCCCTATGTTACTCACGTGATGAGAAAAAAAAACTTTTAGTGAATACAGCCATTAATGAGAAAAATAAAAGGTTAAAAGGCATTTAATACATTTATAGAGGTAATACAAGCTGTCATTCATTTTTTATCAGACGATCAGCTTTTCGTAATTAAATTTATAAACTAGTTGGCATAGGTGGACTCTGCTCAGTTCCCCATCATTTTTATGTTCTCATAAATTTCTAGTGCGAGACATATTATAATCATGTTAAAAGAAATGAATTTGACCAAAGCTTGATACAGTGACAGAATGAAATCCCCGCCTAATAGGCTATCCACCGTTCACTTCGATATATTTATCTTATTCTAATCTATTAATTTATTTTATCAGGGTCGATTCCGTTGTTTAGTTTTCATGCTACTATTTCCAATGCAATAGTCCTCAAAATTCATATTTATATGAAAAATTTACAATTTCGCTATGTTGATAAAATCGTAAATTAAGAATAATTTACGAAATTTTCCTATTAGAATATTTGTATTCAATCATGTTCAAACCAATATCATAAATGAAATTTTGAAGTTGTCTAATGTATTTATAATCCTCAAAATGGAAATTTATGCTCAATTTTCCCTTATTCTGACATGTTAAGTAAATCGTAAATTCCAAATAACTTACGAATTTTTTAAATTGGAAAAATCATACTCTATGATATTCATGCCAGTATCCTAAATAATACTTCGAAAGTGGTTTGACATCTTTACGATGAAAATATCCCTCAAGATTGACGTTTATGTGAAATTTTGCTCTATTCTGCCATGTTAAGAAATTCGTAAATTTCCAATAACTTACAAAATTTTATATTGGAAAATCCATAGTCATTAATATTCATGCCATTGTCCTAAATAATATTTCAAAGGTAGTCTGACATCTTTACGATGAAAATATTTCTCAAAATTGACGTTTATGTGAAATTTTGCCCTATACTGCCATGTTAAGAAATTCGTAAATTTCCAATAACTTGCGAAATTTTCAAAGTAGCATATTTATAGTTACTGATGTTCATTCCGGCATCAAAACTGATATTTTAAAACTGGTCTGACATTTTTAGAGTAAAAAGTTTCCTTTTAATGCACGTTTAAGTGAATGTTTGTCCTATTTTCCCATGTTAAGAAAATCTTAAATTTCGAATAACTGCTGAAGTTTTTTTAATTCGAATGTTGCAAATGAATAGGGTTCTTACCAGTATCGAAAGTAATATTTTAAAACTGATCTGACTTCTCTGCGATCATTTGTTCGTGAGATATCGTGTAAACAGACTAACAAACTAACGGACTAACACACTAACACACTAACGGACACCCTACAGACAGACACCATACAAATTTTGTTATTTTCGGATTTCTCACACCTGAAAACATATAAAAAAGTCAAAAAACCGGGGTCGAAATTTTTCACGATTACCTAAGTTCCCCATACCTATAGTATGATGGGGAACTAAAAGTACAATTACTATGCGCACATCAATTAATCTTTTTTTTCTGTTTATATATTTCGAGATTATAAAATAAACCTTTAAGGATTTTCTGTGTCTAAATGTTAATTTGCTGTCGGTTACCAAACAAACAAAATAATAGTAATAATAATGATTTTTGAAGGTAGAGTGTTAAATCTCTTGTGCATACCTGCCAACATTTTAATTAATAATCCACAAAATTATTAGTATCTGCCTTTTTTTCTCACAGCAGTCTTTTCTAGAATATTTTTCTTGTTATTTAATCGTAATTACATTTGGAGATAATTACTCTAAAAATGAGTGGTATAGAAAAAAGGGGGCGAGTACTAACAGTTTTACGAAATATATCAGTATTAGAATATCAATAAATATGCTTATGTATTAATTAAAGTGCTGCTACCAAAAATTTAAACGAATTTTTATATTGTCACCATATTGAATTTGTAATGAATTCAAGAAAAAGTTATTTAAATTCTTTCTTTCTTTTTTTTTTTTTTTTTTTTTACTGAAAATATAGAAAATTTGCTTTATTTATAAATTTTGTTTACACGCCTAAGAGAAAATATTATTTAAAACATACATTTAAAGGGCTAAAGAACTTTAATTAAAGAAAGCAAAGGGGAGCATTTGAAAGGTTTTTGCCATATTCAGAAGTTTTAAGGTCCCCAGAATTGAAAAAAAAAAAAAAAAAAAACATATTTTAGTACTTGATTTGCATGTGAGTGTCTTTGTCTGTCTCACACAAAGACACTGTGTATGTCAAGTAAAACTGTTTCCAAAACTAATTTTTAAATATTTTTAACCCTTTAATTGGCTTAAGCATATTTTTATGTTCACTGATCGTTTGTTTTCTTCATAATGCAATTATAATTCAAATGTACATGATTATAGATTCATAGTTTGTTTTTTAAGTATGGAGATTATATAATAGTTACGAGGTTAATATCTAAATACATAATCATATTAGGTTTATTTCTTTGGAAATTGATCTATTGCAATCACTTCATTTATATATATATAATGAAAATTTTGTCATCACAATAACTCCCGAAATAATACTCCAAATCGAATCAAATTTGGACAGCGAACTCATCTTAAAAATATCTTGGATAAGTCCGTTAACCAAGTTGCTCCGACTTTTATTTTAAAGTGGTAGCCACTTGAATATTTTAAACTCACACTGTGAAAAGCGTATTTAAAGCAAGATTTGCTTGAGTTTTGATGCATACATAGATTATATAAGTGTCTCAATAAAGTTTATTAATGAACTTTATCCGCCATTTTTAATAAAGTGGCGGATATCTTAAGTTAAGCGGGGCCACTTGAAATCAAACTACCACTTGCAAATTTAAAATCACGATAACTTCCGAAATAATACTCCAAATCGAACCAAATTTGGACAGTGTCTTAACTTATCTTATAAATATCTTGGATGAGTTTCTTAACCAATTTTCTCCCCCATTTTGTTTTCAAGTGCAGACCACTTGAAAATTTCAAATTCAAATTATAAAATGCGTATTCCGAATTTATTTGAATTTTGATATGTACATAGACCATAAAAGTGTCTTTATCAAGTTTATTAATGATTTTTATCCGCAATTTTTAACAAAGTGCGGATGTTATAAACTAAGCGAGACAACTTGAAATTAGGCTACTACTTGAAAATTTATAAACATGATAACTTTTTAAATTCTGATTCGATTCGAACCAAAGTTGAACAGCGATCTCATCATATAATTATTTTGGATGAGTTCACTGGGCAACTTGTTCCAACTTCTTGTTTCCAAGTTGTGGCCACTTGAAATTACGCTGCCACTTGAAAATGTGCTATCAAGATAACTTTTAAAATACTAAATTGATTCAAACAAAAGTTGGATAGTGAATTTATGGTTCAAATATCTTGGATACGTTCGCTTGGTAACTTGATCCGCAATTTTATTTCCAAGTGGCAGCCATTTGAAAATTTGTCATTATGATAACTTTTGCAATACTAAATCAATTCGCATCAAATTTGGGTAGTGGATTTACCATTCATGTATCACAGATAAATTCGCTGGGCATCCCACTCCGCTTTTTTTTTCCAAGTGGTGGCCACTTGAAAATTTCTTATCACGATAATTTTTGAAATAGTGATTTAATTTGAACTAAAATTGGACACTGAACTTATCATGCAAATATCTTGTGTGATTTCGCTGGACAAGTTGCTTCGCCACTTTGTTTCCAAGTTGCAGTCATTTAGACAGCCACTTGAAAATTTGTCATAACAATAACTTTTGAAACACTGCACTGATGAGAACCAAAGTTTGACAGTGAACTTTTGCTTTAAATATCTTGGACGAGTTCGCTGTGCAACTTGCTTCATTGTACTGTTTCCAAGTGGCGGCCACTTGAAAATTTGTTATCACGGTAACTTTTGAAATATTTAATCAATTCAAACCAAAGTTGAAAAATGGATTTATCATTCAAATATCAGCAAGTCCTTTATCTATCACCAAGTCCATTAATAATATGTAACCGGCTACTTGATAAGGAGAAAGAAATCAACTTGCCCTTCCAAATGAGCCGGAAGGACTTGTTTTTAATTTCAAGCTTAAATTATTGTTTTAGTACATTGTAAAGAATATGCAGTAAAAACAACATTACAATTTTGCTCTTTTCTGAGACACTCAGTGGGTTTTTAAATACTTTAATATTTTCATCTTATACCGTAATCTTTAATCTGTCTTTATAGTTTTCAAATGCTGGGTAAGAAAGGACGTGTGAGCTCCACACCAAATTTTTAAACATGTAATGTTTTAAGATCTGGTAGATGTAAATTATTCTACAATAAAATTCTGTGCAACCAATATGATAATATTTAAAGTTGATAAAAAAAATGTGTTGAAAAAAAAAAAAAAAAATATATATATATATATATATATTGACAATTACATAATAAAATACAAAAATTGGATAAAATACGTTAAAACGAAAAAGAAAAAAAGTCTTATTGTCTTATCAGAATGCCACATTTGAACTGTTGCCAAATGTTCTTTATCCTTTTATCGCTATCGTCTTTTATATTCTAGAAGTGTAATGATTGGATGACATTCTGTGGAGTACTGGACATTATCAGACACATACTTTAAACACTTCCAGAGAAAGTTTCTGTGGATTTCACGAACTGAATCATTTTTATTCTTTGTGCATGCAAAATTATTGCTTTATCTTTCTTTAAATATTCACGCTTATCTCTATACTAAGCAAAGAAACTGAAGAACAAAATTTGCTTTATATGTAAAAGGATATTTTTATCACTTTAATAAATTCTATTCCTGCTTGTTGAAAAAACTGAATTTAAGTTTGAATGGTGTCACTGAGGTAATCACTGAGCATTTTGCAGAAAAAAATATTTAGAATGTATGTAAATAAATGCTAATAATATGATATAAAAATGTGCTTTAAAAATACAATTATCGGAGATGAAAAGTAATTTCTGTATTATTATAAAAGTTTTCTTATGCATATAAAATATTTGTTGCAAAATAAAATACAATTTGCATATGTATCACCTTTGTACAAATCATACAGCTTTCAAGTCATACATAAAACGATATTATGAAGGAAGGGATCTTCATTTTGCATAAAAAGTAAGTGCATTTTCAGTATTCCTTTCCCCAGCAAATAAAGTAATTCCAGAAATTTTTCTAACAGAATTTTTCTTCAGTTTTCAATATTCTAATTGAATATCTCTCATAAAAAATAAAGCACTTAAAAGCAAGTGATAATTCGAAATTCAATAAATACACGTACTCTTTATTTTTGTCCTACTGTTGAATATATCAGTCTACACTGAAGTGTCAAAAGTCATGGAAAAATTTATTTGTAAATATCCAGATGATAGTAATATCGCGTAAAAAATGTATAGAGGAACGACATATTGTCAGCGATTTTACTTGAACTCAAATGATTCATGTAAAAGGTTTTCTGGCGTAATTAAAGCTCATGATATTCCATTTTGGAAATCATAACGGAATTCCAGATTTCTCAATTTACAGTGTTGAAAATCAAACGAGAATATGTATTTTCTGACTCTGCGATCCCACCATGAACAAATTAATGGTCAACCGCATCTTCTTAATGACTGTGTCAACCACGTTTGCACAAAACTGTCTACCAAACAAGCTACATTGTGTCATATATAATAGAAACAATCAATGTAGGACGTACGAAAGATTCGTCGATGAGGGCAGTGTATCGACATTCAGTGTTGTATGGATATGGCATCGAGTGCCTTTGCTAACAACAGGCCATCACCTCAACTTTGTACACTGTTAAAAAAATGCAGAAAAAATACAGAAATTCTCTGTAATTTCAGAAAAAAAGTCGTAAATTACGGAAAAATTACGTAGACAAAACGTATTTTACGACTTTTTTTCTGAAATTACAGAGAATTTCTGTATTTTTTCTGCATTTTTTTAACAGTGTATGTGAACGTATCGGTTGAACCCTACATGACTGGAAAAACATTGGTTGCTGAGATAAGTTATGATTCGTATTGGTAAGACCTGATGTGGTTCGAGTTCGAGTGTGGCACAAAATCCACGAGGATATGGATCCAAGTTATTAACAAGGCACATGCAAGCTGCATAACATGCAAGCAAGTTATTAACAAGGCACATGCTCTATAGTGGTTTGGGTTGTTTTCTATATTGTTTAGACTATGCTTTCGGGTCCTAATGACTGAAAATTGATATCATGAGTTTTACGGAGACCATTTGAAGCCATTCATAGGCTTCAAATATTTAAACACAACAGCTTACTTTTTCGATAGGTACGTTTTCCCGACAGATCATTTTCTGGATAACGCTTTTTTTTCTTTTCCATTATTTTGTTTTTTAGATTTTTCTTAATAACGTAGAGAAATTGTCACAAAAAATTAAAACAGCACTACTGTATATACAAAATTCTGTTTAGCTATTGTCAAAAAATGAAATTAAAAAAAAAAATTATTACAATTCAATAAATTAATGTTTGTAAAATATCTCTTTCTAATTTTACGCTTTTTGAAAAAGTATTTGTATTCAAGAACATATTTCTGACAGTGTCAAAATGTGCTTCTATTTAAATATATATATATATATATATTAGTGTTCACTAGTAAAAAATTATTTTTATTTCAACATTTTATTTAAATCTAAACTGGGTACATTTGTAACGCATTCCTGAATCTGTATTTATTTGTTAATCCATTTTTTTTTTTTAATCAATATGTATGATGCTTATTACATCCTGTGTATACAGGGCTGTGGCTAAAAATGTGTTAACACATAAAATTAGTAGATTTTTGTTGTCAAATATAAAAAAAATCGAAAAGTGTTTTACGATTTTCCTTTAAGATAAAATATGTTTCAGAAAATGCCGCCAAATGTGTGATTTCCTATTTATTTTAACAATAACATAATTCGAAAAAAATTCAATTTTGGCAATCCATTGATTCTTACTAAAGAAGTAAACTTTCCGTTTTACAAATTCTCTAATCGATTTTTACTTATTTTAATAGTAATATCGGTAAATTCTCTGTATTTATGTTAAAAAAAAAAAAAAAAAAAAAAAAAAAAAAGGGTTTTATGATTGTTTCAGAAAGTTCAAGCATAACCTTCTATAACGTTTTAATTTGATTTCTAAACTAAAATAACATACTAAAATGAAATTAAAATAAGTTGAGTCTATAGAACTTAAAATATAAGAATTCTATTGTATATAAACAGAACTTTGTATGTACGAGATTGCTTTTCTATTTTTTAATGACAAGTCCTCTATCTTTTTGAGAAAAATCTAAAAAATAAAATAAATAATAATAATAATAAAGAGTTGTCTGACAAATGAGATATTGAGAAAACATACCTATCGAGAAAGTGAACTGCAGAGAAAACATGCCATTCCTAAGATTGAGATTTTGGGAAGCAGGGGCTTCTAAATGTTTCTGAGCTGTTGGAAAAACCAGGGGAAATTTACCGATCGGCATGGTGTCAGGAAACTGTGTTGGGAAATCGACATGACATGTATTGAAATGTGTTATTAAAAAAATGTCTCTTAAAGGCCACTGTATTCGAATTATTTTGTACCTCACTGTACACAAACCAGTGTTGCCATTTTTTTTTTTTTTTTTTTTTTTTCATTTTATCGCCGGGAGAAGGAAATGCTCGTAACTATAAAGTGTGTACAGCATAGGCATTGCTCTTTATACAATTCCTATTGAAAAATATTTTATATTAATATTTTTTATATTTTATATATTTTTTAAATATTTATCTAAATAAAAGCACGCACTGACACACGAACCGAATTATTAAGCATTTTTTAGCTGATAGATAAATGTTAAAGATTATCATAATTTGGTGGCATTCATGCGTATTTAAAGAAAGAAATATATGAGCTGCCATGTATTTTAAATAAAAAATAAATGACAGCTATACTTATAAAATAAATTTACTCGCTAAACTTATTTAAAGATTAAACGTATTACAAAATTACAGCTTATTGATTTTTTTTTTTTTTTAAGCATAAATACTTTTTATGTACAAAATAAATAAAAATAAAATTCAATTCAATCTTTTCTGCGTAAGTTCTTTCGAAAATTTTACGTAACATGGAATTTATTTTAGAAACATTTCTTATTTCTTAGTTTTTATCAATACCATATAACTCAAAAAAAAAAAAAATAAATAAATAAATAAATAAATAAATAAATAAATAATAATAATAATAATAATAATAAAGTTTAAATTTTCCATGTTAATAGTAAATCTCTAAACTTTTAAGATTTTGTTCCATACAAATAGCTCAGCTTAATCTTATGTGTGTATATATATATATATAATGGAAAACATGACAGTTTTTTAAATGGTTAAAAAACACATAGATTGAAATAGTTTTACATTTTATCTGTTTTCTGCCAGATACTTTAGGGCATTTAGTCACAGAAAATAAACATCATTCCTATAGGAACACAAGTTTGAAATCGAACCTATTGTGCCGGAGCATTCTTAAAATTCCCCAAGGCAATTAAGTTCTATTTTTAAGTATTTCTGGGGGGAATTTTAATTCTTCTGGGATGTTATTCTAGTATTCTTGAAATATCCGAAATACATATTAAATAAAAGTTCCTACTTATAATAAAAGTTCCTATTTAAAATGAAACATTTCTGTCTAAATTTTGTAAACAGAAAACACATTAAATTAAAGTTTTGAAACTTTAAATTGATTTGAGAGTGTTCCAACAGCTAGTTCAAAATGAATGGCTAAAATTCACGTAAAAAATAGTTTTAGAATTTGAAAGAATGCATACATGTCTGGTTCGATCTTAAATAATGTCTCGAAATTTTTGTGTTTATCTCTATATATTTAAAAAAAAAAAAAAAAAAAAAAAAAAAAAAAAAGTTACTGTTGCTGAGGTCAAAATTTTTTGTCTGTGACCGCATCTCCTCGCGAACTGCAAGATCTTCCGCGTCATGAAAGGTATCAATGTGTGTTGAATACTCCAAGGAAAACATTTCAGTTGGTTAAAAATTTCTATCATCTTAATTAACGATGTTATTAATTAAAAAGTCTTGTTAAAAAAAAAAAAAAAAAAAGTACTCTCTTTGGCAACATGCAAATAGTTTCTCAAAATCGTTGTTTTTTTTTTTTTTTTTTTTTTTCAGTTTTACGACGTCACAGTTACCAGGTAATATAAAATGTCATTCATGGTGTAAAAAAAAAAAAAAAAAAAAAAAAAATCTATGTTGCTATTGGTAACAAAGAATTTTTTTTCTCTGCAAATAAATAAAAAGCATTATCCTAAATATATTCAATAAAAAAAATTAAATTTAGGATTGTAATTTCTGTGGATATCTTTTTTCCTACTTTTAGAAAATTAATTTTCTCATTGGCAATTATTTTATTTTTTATATGTTCTTTTTTTTTTTTATTTCTTTTTTTTTTGTAAATAATGAAATGATGTCGTGTCTTTATAATTAACTGCATTTTTTTTTTTTTTTTTACTTTAAAATGTATTGTTCTCTTTTATTTAAAAACATATTTTAAAATACTTCAGCTATATTTTGGCACAAAAAAGAGTATTTTAGATTCAAATTCAAACTCATTTATAAATAATAGCATTTAATTTCGCATTCATAATTTTTTAACATTGCTGAATTAGATGTTTCTATGATACATTTCATATTTCTAATTATGACAAGAAAGAAATTCATTACGTAACACTCTTATAGAAAACTGAGTACATTTTATCCTTCGTTATTATAAGAAGTAGGTAGGAGAGAAATAAAAATTGAAGCTGTAGGAGATTTTTCCAAATTAAAATAATAATAATAATAATAATAAATGTTTTTCTTTTCAGATATTTTCGACTGTGTATAATTATTACCTAGCTGTATATTTGAAATATATATACAGTATTATATTTTGCTCTAAATTAGCTAAAAATTTCAATAATAAAATGTATAGGCATTAGAAAAAATAAGTACTAGATTTTTTTAACAAGCAGTTATACAAAAAATTCATTGCCAAATAGTGATGCAGATTTAAAAGTCGCCAAGCGTGTCACATACTAAAGCTGTAACGCAAAATGGCCTAAATATTACGAATTTCTTTCTATTCTGGAAAAAGAATTACTGATTTTTAGCATAAAATTTCATTAAAAACATGTATTTATATTATTAAATATTAAATTTATAGTATTAAATATTATGTATTTCAAATTAACATTGAATATAGGGATTTCTATAGTATTTTTTTAATTTTGTCTTCTGTTCTGCACTATTAATATTTCTATTCAGTGAAAAGCAAAGCAGCGAATAGGCGGGCAGAGTCCCGCAGGGTTAATAAGTGAAATGAATGGGAGGGAGGCGAAGCATCCTTCAAGTGTTGACGAGCAGAGCGAGCATAAGGACAGACCCCCCCCCTCCCCCAGTTTATTAAAATAAAAGAAATATCTAAAATTACAATAACTCAAAAAATTATAATTTGATTCTAATGAAATTAAACCGAATATACGACGACGCAGAGAAGAGTTCAAACGATTATAAATAATCTGGCGTGACTCAATTCTTTCTACAGTAATAAAGACGTATTATTACATTTTAAGCTGGAAGATAAGGGATATACTGTACGGAAAAAGGGGTCTGGTCTTCGTTAAACGGTTATACACCGTCATGTACTCTATGTGGTCGTTAACAGATCATCGGGAAACCAACTATGCGAAAATTATCCTCCTGTGTGGATCTAAACTGTTATGGTCATTCTTTTCAATTTTCCATTCAGCCTGATTCCCGTACATAATTTTCTCTCTTTTAGGTTACAGTCGGGTACAGCTATTGCTCCCCAAAATTATAAGATATGCATTTTCAGTAAAAAAAAAAAAAAAAAATGTACATCTTAAGACTTCAAGTGACAAACCTCTTTTTGTGCTAGAAAACTTGTTCCTCCTTGGCTGTAAAAAAATAAAAATACACATTTTCATATAAAATTGTGTTTAGCATTTTTCAAGGGCGTCTTCCCTCCAACAAATATAAAAATATATCTTAATTTCAGTTTGTTAAGTTCAGCCTAGGGATGTAATGTTTCAACGAGAAATTTCGCCCATTGACGTAACGTATTTGAATTATCTTGGATGTCCCTGTACAAAACCCATTCGCTTGATCTTCAAGAAAAGTTTAGTGTAGCATCCCTATATGATAGAGATTTTGAACATTGAGTTTGGATTTCCTGTTACTGCTTGTTCTAGAGTGCACTTGAATAATTTTTATATTTCTCTGTGCACTAATTCAATAAAAATTTAATATCCTCATTTGTTTAAGATTTAGAATGCCGAGTTAGGATTTTTGCTACTATTTGTTTCTGATCTATGTCTCATTCAGACACACGCACTGATCACCCGCTAAAAATTTTATTTTCCGATTCAGGTCTCCTCAAATCGTGTAAACATAGAAAAATCTTAATTTTTGAAAATTCTACCTCAAAACAATACCTTCGTTACCACATACGAGAAAGAGAAAGTAAATTAAAAAGAAGTTTTAAAATAAATATATTAGAGCATGTTTAAAACTTAATACTTTTTCAGACGATTTCTTATGGCTGGTCATAGCATAATTACGAATTCTATATAATGTAATTTTTTATTAAAAAAGCAAAAGAGTATGAAATTTAAAAGTGTTTGTATATCAATGATTATTTAAAATGCTTTTTTGTCCTTAAGAAATTAAAAAAAGTTTTAACTGTATTCTTGCTTCTTCATCCTTTTAATTACTTTAATTTAAAAGGGTTATATTATACGTAATGGCTATGAAATATATCTTATGTAAAATCGCCCATGTTATACTGTCAGTTCTCTCATAAAAGCATAAAGTTGAGGGAATAAATTCGGAAAAATTGTAGTTTCTAAACTATTTGAGTTTGATGTGTTTTTTATGACAAACTACAGCATGTGTTCTGTTGAAATTTTCTCATAGAGAATTTACAGGCGTATACAGAAGAGCACGTCCTAAAATTCAGATACTTTCGATTTGTTGCTGGAAAATAAATCACGTGCATTGTAATGATACAGAGCTAAACTTATGTATTATAATGGAAAACACAGAAACATGTTAATTATCGAAAATTAACAGTATAGTACTTATAGTTCTTTTAGAGAATAATTTAAATAATTAAATTATATGTAATAGGGTTTTATCTAAACTAATTATTTAAAGTTGATTTTAACGGTGCGTTATCGTTCTCTAAATTATATGATTCATTTATTTACATTGTTAATACATTGTTAATTAATTTACAGCTGATTGTGATGATAAGTATTTATTTATTTATACATTACTGCCAATGTCTGGAAAAAAAAAAAAGTATTTTATTGTTAACAGAACTCGTGCTGTTTTCAAAACTGATATCTGAAATACGAGATTATCCCGACACAGTCAATAAAATCCCATTTTTATGGTGTCTATTTTTTGAAATGAATCATACCTTTGCTACTGGTTTCCAAATTGCCGTACTATTTCGCCATTATTTAACTTAAATTTTCTTTCCTCCCCATGACGGCAATTTGAATCATAACATTTAGTTTTTTTTCTCTTTACATACAACATCCATTGGTTCTAAATTAAGACCGTTATAATCTACATAACATTTTATCACCAAAATACAAATCGGCTGCACGATCTCTGTTAATCAACGAATATTGTTTTACTTTATCTATATATTAATAGGCAAGCATAAAATTTGTAGTCACTTTTCAACATATTAATTATGGGAGTAGAGGGTTGAAAATGGTATCATTCGAAAGGTATGGTTAGCCGGAAGGTGCGAATACTAATATTATTTTCTTACGATGTCAAGAAGGTATTTAAAAATACATTTATTTTTTATGCATTTTCCCCCATTTTTCCCTTTTATACACGTATTCCTTTACATTAAAAAATACCTAAAAGTACAAAGTTGTTAAATCTGGCAATTTCATAAAGCTCAAATAAAAGCATAGACACAGTAATTTGTATAATGTAGCATCACTATACGCAAGTGAAGTGATGACGTCACTGTCTGTCCATGGAGCCATGAAAAAGATTTTCTAATGTTAATCGTCCATTGGATTTTTTGTCAAAAATTATTAAAAAATAACGGAAATTATCTGCCGATTTTAATTCCGATATTTGGGTATAGTTATATATAAGTTAGTGTCTACATGTGTTTGATTGAGTTATTTTTTCTGTAAAATTGATAAAATTTTAATTTAAAATCACAAAACTCCAGAAAAAAAAAAAATGGCAAACTTCCAGTTTCGAATGTAAACATAAACATTTCATTTCAAAGGATGATATTTAAACAATAAATATTCAACTAATATACTAAATAAAAGGAAAATGGATTTGTTACTAACTGCTGCATGTATAAGTAGACGATACGGAAAAAATTCCGATTTCCGTTTTTTGCTGAATTTACATGTTTTGAGCTTTCTTTACGTTTCAATTAACTGAAATTGGCGACTTATTTTTTAAAAAAGTGTCTTTATTGCTAGCTTTTGTGGGTAGAAGAAGCAAGTAGAAGATACATAAAAACTTTTGATTTCCGGTTTTCGATGAATTTACACGTTTTGAGATTTCCTTGCATTTTAATTAAGTGAAATTGACTACTTATTTTTATTTTTTAAAAAGTGGATTTATTATTCTTTCCACTGCATATATAAGTAGAAAATATAAGATTCAGAAAAGTTTTAGATTTTCGGTTTTCGATAAAGTTACACGTTTTGAAATTTCCCGAACTCAATTCGACCATTTTTGAAAAATATCTTTTTTTTTTTTTTTTTTGTTCAAACACTGTACTTTATGAACCAATCGAATTAATTTAACAGAATTTGATACTTTGTTGGGCCTTGGTTTGACATGGTACCTATTAGCTTCTGGGCTGTATCACACAACAAGGGGCGTTTTCACGTTGCGATTTTCTCTCATTTCAGGAAAGGCATCTACAGAGAGAAATAGTTATATTAAGTAAAACTCTGCTGATTCAGTTAGAGTGAATATCGGCAAACAATTGCCGCAGCTGTGTTGCAATTGCATTCCGTTTAGGACAAGGAAATAACTTTGCTTTGCCTCGCTATGCAAAAAAAATGGTCGAGTTTCGACCACTGGGCGATACTAGCTCTAATAAACATGTCAAAATCAATTATATTTTTTGGACAATGCAAATGAATTAATGGTTTCAAATACTTTTTTATTTTATTTTTAAATGCTTTTAAGTCATAGTTTAATGATTTTTAACAAATATTTTTTTTTTTTTTTTAATTTTAGTATTTTATTTAGTATTTTTAAAGTTATGGTTCTAAATGGTTCAACTAAATCCCTCTTCGTTGCTATGTTGGTTACTATTAATTAGCGCACTGTTTCTTCTCCGGTTTTCTTCAAAAAATATTTTGTTACTTTTTCAGATACATTTATGGCTATATATAGGATTCATTGTCTATATATAGGATTTATTGTTAAATGCTGAAATATGGAATTTTCGCGGAGACAGTTAATGAAATTTGTACTTATAAAGTTCACAGGGGAAAGAAAAATGTGACGAGATTTTTATTTATTTATTTATTTTCGAATGACCCTTTATTATGTTTAATCGCCAAGTGTCGAGATGTATTTTTATGTCTACCCAGTGGGATGTTCTGTTATTCAAAAATAATTAATTTGATATCATTGTTCTTAGCTTCTTATAGTATAACTTGCTTACTGTTCTAGGTATACTTTGGTTTATTTGGTTTTGTTATGCGGCTTTTATACCTTGATGAATTGCTGTCTCATCTTTTAACCCCTTAACAATCTTGTAATTTTGAAGAAAACGTTAAAAAAGTGGCTATATTTTTTTATTCAAGAAAATTGTATAAAATAAAGCATATTAACAGTATATATGTATTCATTTTTAATTTTTAGAATTTTTTTTAGTTGGAAATCAAGAAAATTTAATTTTTCAGAAAAGCACACAATAAGGGTTGACTGAACGTTGGTTTTCCAGTAAGTAGCAAAAAAAGTGTGTGTTTTAAACATTAAAACAGAATTTTCTGAAAAGAATTTTACGTATAATACACAGTTCACAGACTCGCTAGCCAAACTTTCATAAATACCACTTATTTTCGAATCACTCTCAATGCATTTATACTAAAATTAGAATCCAGATCACTTTGTGATTCTGGCTACTTAATATACACAATATTAAAAAAGATAAATAAATAAAAATACCACAGAGCACAAAACCACGTGCATTCAAAAGTCTAACTCGGCTAAGATTACAAAATAAGTATTACAAGTATATAAAATTGGATAATGCTGACAGTTTAAAATAAACCTACTATCGCCAATTACATTTTGTAGCGCATCTATGCTACAAGCCAAGCGCCCCTAGTGACCCGGTTGCCAAGAAACCCGAAAATCATTCCGAAAATCATTTAACGTGAATTTAACGTGAATGTAACGTGTGGGCGACGTTTGCCGCTATGACTAACTGCCACAAAGACACATCATGTAGGATGTGGAAATGAGATTGACCATGACAATATAGGAAAATGCTCTAGAATTCTAATAGGGGCTTTTAGAATTTACTAGCAAAGGAAACTAGAATTTATAAGGATGACATGGAACTATTTTTACTAGAACTACAATTTAAATTCTAGATGTCAGTCGCAGAATTTTTTTATCCGTATATGCGGCATGACATGTCCTTTACACCCATTAAGTTCGAAGAGAATTCATTGTGTACATTTCTACATATTCGATAAAATTCGAAAGTGTTATAATACTTTGTCATGCATCTCTCGTGTGTGTATGTGTATATATATATATATATATATATATATATATATATAATTTATAATGACAATGACCAAACGCCAAAAAAGGCCACCATAAGACTATCTTCTGTATTTTCCTATATTAATTCACTAAGTGCAAATAATTTATTAAAACTAATATTTTTTAAAAATATCTAAGAGGATGATTGAAAACGATTTTCATCTTGCAGAAAACTAACACTAAATATACAAAGAAAGACAGTTTTATTGTCTATAAATAGCATATTAAAAAATGCGTTTTTATAATGGTTATCTCACATATCAGATTTCGTACAGTTATATGCCATAGAAGTTGAAATATAGCCTTCCCATTATCAAAGAAAATTGTAGTATAGCAGCGCCACCTGTTGAATAATAAACATCCAAATTGAATCAGCATAATACCTCATAATGGTCGTCTCACATATCAAGTTTTGTTTGATGATACGCAATAGAACCCGAGATACAACCTTCTCTTAAATTTCGGAAATCACTGTGTAGCAGCGCCATCTGTTGAGCGGTTGACACCAACGTTGACAGTCATTAACTTATGTCAAGATGCATTTTCATATAAATTTATATGCAATCCTGTGCAGTAATTCCTGAGATATAGCCTTCCATTAAACTGTGGAAATCGCTGTATAGTAGCACCACCTGTTGGCCGATAAGCATTCAAATTCAATCAGCATAATGACTCATAATGACCTTCTCACACATCAAGTTTTGTTTGATTATACGCAATAGAACCTGAGATGTAGCCTCCCCTTAAATTGCGGAAATCGCTGTATAGAAGCGACCCATGTTGAGCGATTGACACCAAAAGTTCATAGACACTAATTTAGGTCAAGGTGCATCTACATATAAATTTACATACAATTCTGAGCAGTAATTCCGGAGATACAGACGCTACAAAATTTTTGTCACACACACACACACACACACACACACAGACAGGCAGACAGACGGACCGACAGACATTTTCTAAAAATGGTCAAATCGTGTTCTAGACCTCTCAAAACGTGTAAATCGGTCGAAAACTGGAAGTCAAAAATTTTTATGAATCCAATACATTCTTCTATTGAATATAGAAGAAAGTAAAAATTAATAAATGTAGAAAAATAATGAAAATTCTCAAAACACTGCTATACGTTTATCAAAGGCAATTATAGCTATAGGAAATAAAAAATGAATAGTTTTTTGAAGCAGCGATATGGGAAATCACATACAATCACTATCATTGCCCAACAACTCATATTTCTTCAGTGAATTAAAAAACATCTATGATGTGAGGAAAAAAAAAAAAAAAAGAATTAAACCAAACAATTACCAAACGTTTTGTATATTAATTTACATGAAACAATAATAATTTAAGATTATTGAACACGATACAATAATTATATAAAAAACAATTAGATTGAAATTTTTAAACGGTTAATATTGCGATAAATGAAACTATGAACGTGCAAATTTACTCATTGTACTATTATATTCATTATGCATTCTTACACATAATTTGTATTCCTATGTATGTATCCTTTTTTTTTTTTTTTTTTTTTTTTTTTCGTTCTGCAAAGTTTTCGATATAATAACATTATATTTTATGGAGAAAAAGATGTTTGTAATAACAACAATTTCAATTCTATTTCATTAAGTTTCATTCAAAACACAAAATATCTTATATTCATTCTTTCTGATTTTCTTTTGGAGAAAATTACAAGCGAAATTAAAAAAGTAGATTTCGTGTAAGGGATGACCCATATAATATATATATATATACGTTTTTTATTATTATTCGAAGCACATTTATTAATACTTCATGTCCTTTAAAGACAAATAGCTTGGTCGGTAGCCAAAAACGTCTAACATGTTCACTGGCTTAAACAAATGGGAGTGAAATAAAAACGTATTTATCTATAGTGTTTTTTTTTCCCCTTTAAGTATTCTTTTTTTTTTTTTTTTTTTTTTTTTTTTTCATTCACTAATATTTTTAATATAAACAATATTTAAACTTCGGTTTGTGTAAAGCAATCAATATTATGCTGACTACACACACTATCATTATATCTCTTAACAAACTTACAAAGAGGAAAGCAATAGTTAACCCCTTACCTGCCGAGAAAAATTTACAAGATTGCTTCAAAATGCCACTGTTATCTTTCAAATCTAAAATGAGTAAATCTTTCAAAAGCACTGTCAAGATCACTTTCAAATTAATTTTGTTGCACTGTCAAACCGTGTCAGTAGTTTCACTGGTAGCAGTACAGTACAAAGGATCGTACTTTGGAAAAACGTATTGTTGCGAACTTGCAAATAATTCTATTTATTTTTGCAGAAATTCTTTTAAAAAGGCTTAGTAAGTTGATAAAATGTTAATTTTCTGCATTTCTAGTTTGTTTTGGCCTAATTTTCCCTTAAAAACGCACTAAAAAGCTCCAATAAAGCAGGTAATAGATTTGGCGCCAAATTTGGCAACTTGTTCCCTTGCGACTTTTGGTTAGAAAATCCTTATCTATATACCAAAGATTGAAGCTGTAAGATTTATTGGTTAACGAGATACTAGCAATTTCCAGAACAATCTGAATTCGATTGAGGGATATAAAAGTATGCCCGTTGTGCCAAACCACGCTCAGTCTCAGATTAGTTTCCGCCAATGCTCTATTGCTTCTGAAAGAGCCCTGAGACTCTTTGAATTATAGCCAATTGTTATCTGTGTTAATGACATACAGTTTGTACTGTGGATTTGCTGCTGACAGCTGTTATTTAAGCTGTGTTTACTGGTGGAATTGAAGTTGATACCTAGTTTATAGACCTGTATTCTTCTGGAATTTTCTGTAAATAAACTACTGAGCTTTTGCAAGTGTCGCCTTTCATTCTCGGACAACCTACGAACCCCCAAATACGTAACAGTATATATACGTCCGGGAAAGTTAAGGGGTTAATAAACGTATAATTCTCACTTTGGCCAAATGCATAGCAAACATTTTTGATGAAAAGGCAGAATAAATTTTAGAAAGAGTCAAAAGGACAAAGCCTTAGTTTGAATCTGGGACCTATAACACAAACAGATCTTATGAATTCGAAAAACTGATGTAAAACGGACAGATGATGAGGACCTGTAAAAAATTCCGTCTTTTATTTGAGTGATTTAATGCAGGTCATCATGGTTTAGTCTTTAGTGCATAGTCGATTAGCATTCAGTTCGTAGAACACTGGAACTTCGGGTCTTAGCTTCCATATTCGAATCTCAGTCCGGATATTTTTATTTCTTGCGAAAATTAAGTCGGCTTTTCTTTCAAAAAGATGTTTGATAAATATGTGATCAGCTGAAAGAATAAAACGTCTCAGGGAACACCATAAAAAATTGTGTCTAACTTTTTTTTTTTTTTTTTTTTTCCTTCCCGTGAGTTTTTATCCTTTCTATCGTCTTCTGTCAAACCTTATTACTACATTGAACTAAATATTAAGAAAAAATATGAGAAATTTGCCATGACGTGTCAGATGTAAGTTTATCATAAATGATTTTTAAACGGGCTAAAATGATGTAAATAATAAAAAATAGAAGATTTTTTTTTTTTTTTTTTCCAAAAAATTTGCACTTGAAAATTTATAATGTGAAAAATATTAGAATAATTGTGAATTTTCATATTTTTTGTTTTCATATTTTGTTTTTTCATGCAGGCAATAATAGAAGAAATGACTTATTATTTATAGTTTGACTTGTAAATAGAATAGAGAGGGTTTTTATGTAAGTCTATAACTAATTGTGGTAATCAAAATGCGAACATATAGACGGATGAATGAAAATTATAAACATGTATATAAACATTGTTGGAAAAGAAAAAAAAGTTTCCCTCAAATTGTTCGTATCAAAATTTGTGAAATGTAAATTATATCAACAAGTATAATTATTTGTCTTGTGGTAATACATTCATTAAATATATATATTACGAAACGAATAATTTTTACACGTGTGTAATTTAATAAATCAATCTTTTAAGAAGCTTCATGTTTAATTCTGTAAAAAAAATATCCAAAAAGTTTATTTATTTATTTATTTATTTTTACTAAATTGATGGTAAAAGTCCTTACATTTCTTTGACGCTATATAGAAATCTTGTATTAAGAATTCAAATATTGCTATTCAATAAAACTCGTGCTAAAAGAATTTTATTAAACTTTAACTTATAGAAATATATGTGTTGTCCTTTTTAGGTGACCTTGTTAAAAGAAAATATTTGAAGAAAATATTTGCTTTCAATATATTGAATAAAAGTACTTTATTTTATAAAAGTTACAAAAGGTGGAGAAGAGGCTAGATACCTAAAAATTTTGTTTATTCTTTTCTTATAATGTATAGAAAAATTTTGTGGTTTAGAAAGGCAACAACCTGTCTTTACTTCTTTCTTTCTTTATTCTTTTGTGCATAAGCAAATAAACACATAAATTTGAAATTTGAATGATATGTTTGTCATGAAAATATAATTGAATATATCTTTGAAAACAAAAATAATTCGTAAATTAACATTAATTTAATTTTTTCCAAAAATACGCTTTTGCTCAAAAATATGCGCAGAAGAAGAAAGCAAAAATAAAGGCTGTTGCTTAATGTTTGGAAACAAGTGATTTTTTTTTTTTTTTAAGCCAATTATACTGTTGTAAAAACTGATGGATTGTGAAATAATTATAAAACTTTTTAGCGCATTAATAATTTACTATTTTTATTTATTCTAATTAATTAGAAGTATTAATTTGAATTTTTTTCCAAAATTAGTTTTAAATTTGAGCGGTACAGTAAAGGTATAAAATCCCTTAAATGTTTAAATATTCATTATATCTGTCGATTTCAGAAATTAAATCAAACTTCTTAAATTTTATAGACCTAAACTTTTACATTCTAAAAATTATTCCTTTTAATTAAAAAAAAAAGAAAAAGAAAGAAAGAAAGAAAAAGAAAAGAAAAAAGAAAAGAAATTATTATTTTCAAGTACTTAACAAAATTACTTAAAATACAGTTTTGAATTTTATTCACGTATCCTGGCAATACTTTGGTGCATTTGAGAGCAGTGAATTCTGTTGCCATGGCTAAATGCTCTCACATAAACAGATTAGAGAACATCTCACTAGTTTGAAACAGTTTGAAAAAAAAAAAATAATAATAATAATAAAATAAAATAAATATCGGTTGTAAATTTAGTAAAAAATTTGGCAACTATCCACTTGCTTTTAAAAAATTCAGTAACTTGAAAGATTACCAGAAATGAAGAATCTTTTAATGTTGGTTATTGTAATTAATATTTTAATAAATAATGACATGAAGATATTTTTGTGAAAGTGTGTGCTGGAATTTTCTTTTCTAAGTTTTTGACGTTTATATATATATATAATCCACTATAATTTCCAGCGTATAAACTTCGGGTCTTAAAAATCAATTTCATACGAAAATTTTAATTAACAAAACCATTATACGTTTCACGAAAAAAAAATCCTTGTGATGTATAGCTTCATCCGTTAATTAAAATTTCTGGTGTGAAATTCATTTATCTGACCTGTGGATTATCCGCAGGAAATTAAGGTAAATATAAATTTGAAATTACACATAGTACAAGAAAAATTTTCAGAAAATTTCTGTATTCATGCACTAAAATATAGTATTTGTTAGTACGAGGTCGTATAAAAAAGTAACGCACATAATTTGAAATAAATAAATAAAATGAAAATAGTTATAAGAATTCTTTTTAAATGATATTTAAAAGGAAAAAAAAAAAGTCACAGGCAGAATTTAATTTTGTACGACAAAACTATTTTGTATATTACAAACATTTTACTCCTATTTATTTTATTTTATTTTATTATTAGTATTTATTTATTGCTTATTATTCCACATAAAGGCATGTGATAACTGTACTCAGTCATATAAACTGCCGTTCGTATATTTTTATCCGAAAAGATTGCTTCAATTGTTGTACAATCTTTTGTCGCGTAGTGTTTGGATTAAACCGTAAATCAAGATCCATAATTTTTAATGGACCATATTCCCACTTTGGGTTCGAGGCTACAAGGATATCAGCTGTGTGGGGAAACAATTTACATCTTTTTCATAGGAATATATAATGAATTTACAGATTCCTAACAAATCAAAATGTTAAGCAAATATATATATATATATAAAGAAATTTTTATTTTATTTATGAAATTTGGGAGTAATTTTATGATGCCACAAAGTTTGAAATGAACTGATGTTGCCATTTTGTGAAAAAATTTAAATTATTACATTTTTCCAGTTTATGCAGAAGCGAGATCCTTCGTTATTAACATCGACATCATAATTCGGATTGCATATTTACATTTTATTTTATTGGTAAGCTTATTTGTGAACATTTATATTCTCAATTTACTCATTATATGAATACATAACTTTTATAGTAAGCGTTATTTTAACTTGAAAAGATTTGCAAATCGTAAATGAAGTACACTGTATAATGTTCTTTTATACGTGATCTGAGAGAGAAAAAATGTATACATAAGGAGTAGAAACTCTTCGTTATAGTCGATATTTATAAATACCAAAGAAATTTACAATTAATTAATGCTGCTTATAGCAAAAAAATTAATTATTAATGTCCATTTTTATGTATAATATGCGTATGCATAAATTCATACATCACGTAATGGAATGTTCTTAAAATTTGAAGATGTAAAGAGGAGGATTGCCTTCATATTTTTTAATATTCATCTGATTGTAACAATAAAGGAATGTCAATAAAAAATAGACGAAAAAAAAATGCGGCCATTGTGTGATTAAAAGAGTTAAATAATCTGTAGCCATTGCCAGTGTTAATATAGACCCTGTACAATTTTCTGATATATTTATTTAAGAATATAGTACATTGATTGTATGCTTCGCCTTGAAAGTTGTTGCTGTGGTAGAATTCGAAATTATACGTTTGTTTTTTGCAGCATGCCTGATAAATGATTTCTTATTAAACTTGATAAATAATTTAATGTATAAGCAAAGTTTTAATTTTAATTTGATGAGTGCATTCCAGTGCTTACTTAGGTATTATATCCTATTCAAATGTTACTTAATCTTTTTGCTAAGTGGGCTTGCTGTGGGCATTACATAAAATAAATTAGAAAAAAAAAAAAAGTGATCTTGCATTTTAGCACGCGTTATATTGTGGGTAAAATCATTGTTTCCCCACGTCACGTGACCATGACGTCACAAGAATATGGTCCATTCTTCGGTGACTTCTTTCCCACTTTCTGAAATAAAATCTACATTAAAATCCCTCGCCGACAAATCCATTTATTATTGTTCTTTCTCCACCATTACATCATGGAAAATCGATTGCATAATATGATGATATGCAGTGGTATGATAATTTCACCTTAGCCCAGCAGAGGGCGAGCATTTCATTACAATCGCGGATAGACCAAATGAATTAAATTGAATTTTATGTATTTATTTATTTATTTAACTCTAAAAACATGTGAAAAATAGTTTACTCCATGATTTTTATTCCGTTTGTCTACAAAAACTTCAATTAATGAAAATGACGCCAGAAGAAATATTTATGACGCATGTAAGAAAAATGGCTAATTCGAACATTTTATTGTGTTCTTTCATTTAATTTTTGAACAGTTTGAAAATTTGTTTCTCAGAAGTACGAAATTTTTGCTTAACTAAATTATTTTACTACTTGTCAATAAAATAATTAACACTTAACTTTTAAATATGTAAAATATTTTAGAATTAAATAATTGTATTATCCATCAATTTAAAAAAATTATATACTGTCACACGTACATTTCTTTCGAAATAAAAAGAAGTATATTTATTATTTACGCACAAATAAATTTATTCCCTTTTATAGGAAAAAATGAACACGTAATTTTTTGCTATATGAAAACAGAATTTGTAATAAATTAAAATTATATATAGATAGGATATACTATGTTGGCTTATGCATACAGTACAACAGAAATTTACACCTTTTGCATACAATTGGGGCCCCTGATTACGTATTGTATTGTTGTATGCCTACCTACACTTTAATGGATTTTCATTAATTTTCCCCCTTTTTATCAAATTGTTCCCGTTCTTCAATAGATCTGGGTATTTTTAAGTATAATTTCACCTTTCGTATTTTTAAAAATTAATAAATCTGTGTGTTTATGCACCGATGTTACCAGGTTGTGTGATTCTTTTTATTCAAATCTACTACAAATACTTTATCATATTAAACAGTATTAATTATTTAAATATTACTATTTGGCGATAGTAATAAAACTAGAATGACAATCAAAAAACTTTCTTCTATATTTTCCTATGCAAAGTCCTGCAATACAAACTATTTATTAGAATTGTTGTTTATTAAAATTCCATAATGAATCTAGATCTAGACGATCGTCGTTTCAGCAAAGTATAACATTAAATGTTCTCAATGAGTTAATTTGTATCCTACAGACAACATCCAAACGAAAATTCATTTTTTTTTTTTTTTTTTTTTTAAGCTTTTATAGATATTTTTAAAAAAAATTAGTAATAATAATCTGATGCTGAATTAAAATTTATTAAAAAAAAAAAAAAAAAAACGAGATGACACCTGTTTGTCAATTTCCAATAAAAGTTGATAGGTATTAATTTATATCATAGTGCAACTATAAATAAATATGCATGGTATTCTGTGCATTTGTCTTTGGGCTAATAGCTGCCACAAATATTTGTTACAGACAGAGAATTTCTATAAATGGTCAAAATCAGGTTCAGGATATCTCAAAATGTATAAATTCATCGAAAACCCAAAAATTTTTACAAAGTCAATTTTTTTTTTTTTTTTTCTGCGCATCTTTCTAAAGCTATTTCTATATATGGTCAGATATGTGTAAAGGTAATTTTGATGTAATTTTTAAATGTTAATGCTAAATAGCTGTAAAATGGAAAGAAACTCACCACGGACGAAAATAATAATGAAAATAATAATAATATCTCTATTCGTTTTCTCATATATTATAAGCGTTTTGTTAATTTCCAATTACTTCTCAAAAAAATTTAAAAAAAAAAGTTTCAAACTCTTGCTGCATTAAAGCACCTTTTATACGTCTCTCGTTTATACGTCTTTTACATTTATACGTCCTTTTAGTGAAGTCCCAATTCATTCCTATTCATTTTAATGCAAAAATTCTTCGTTTATATGCCGCTAATATTGGCTATACGTGTTTTTCACTTTCCTAAAATTCGTAAAATTTCTCGACCTGTCATTATTTTCCATTCTAAATAAGAAGAATTTTTCATAGAAAGCATCTTAAATGGAGGAACACAGGAAAGATCGAAGAATACTGACCAAAGAATCAATTGATTTCGCAGTAGAATTTTTAATACTCATAGACAAGCAGCAAATCAGACGAATATTAAAAATTTTTAATTTTATTAAATAACTATTTGTATGGACATATATCGTATGCTTATTATTAAAGACACGCAATATATATAATTAATATTCAAAATGTGTTCATATAATTCTTAAGAAATATAATATAATACTCAATATATGATATATGTAATTAGTACCCAGTCATGCATTAATAGTAGTATTGTTCTCACTTTTTATAATATTTTTTTTTAATTAATTATTGTCTTAAAAAAAGTATATAGATTAACTAACTTAAGAAACTTTATTAATTAGTATTTTCGTATAAATTTTGCTTGAGTGTCATTAAATTTGTAGTAATCAAAGTGTTATTATTAAAATTTTCATTATACGTCTTTTCATTTATACGTCCTTTTACGTCAGTCCCTTGAAAGACGTATAAACGGTGCTTTACTGTATATCTAAAAATTATAATAGGATACTCTCTCTTATATCATCTTTTATTTTGTTATTTATTTTTTCTTTGCAATGTGTTGCTTGGATGAGTAATCGAATATCAGTCATCTCCATGGCAACCTAGGAGGGCCAAAAGGGCCACTAGTTCTGAACTAGAGGGAAATAAATCAAGATACTATGGAGGAATTTTGGCAAGTTTCCATCATTTGGAAATGTCATGACCCTGACACGGAAGCATCCCCTTCCAATTCACCTGTCTAGGAATAATTAAGAAAAAATTATCCTAATCATCTAATGTAATTGATTCCACATTGTGTAATTTATCTACTTGTTTCATTATTTTGTCAAATCCCCTATGGGTATTTAAAGTGGTTTCGATAAGACTATTTAAAAACCTTTAGCATTAACCAGGGAAGCAACGTTTTGATTTAACAGTTAGAAATAAATATGTAAATGTATTAACTTTGTAAATGTATTAATAGATAACTGTGCTTTAGGAAAACTAGAAATTTTTGCTCTTTCCTAATTATTGAAAGTAACATGTGCATTAGGCTTATTTTCGTACGACACAGGTACTTTAAAAAATTTGAACCAAATATAGATAATATATTTCAGAAAGAAATCTTGAATGAGAATTGACCACCAGACGAGGAATCGAACCTGCATCCTTAGCATAGCGTGTGAATTCTCTGTCATTTAGGTAACCCGGTCGATATCCGGCGGGCAGTATTCGCTCTTATGAGAGTTGAAAATATTTGTGTATCAAGAGGATAAAAAATGTGACAAAATGCCTACACACACACACACACAAAAAAAAAAAAAAAAAAAAAAAAAAAAAGTGCTTTATTGTGATGTTTGAAGAACAATTTCTGAAAAGTTGAAGTTGAAATTTGGCATATAAATTATTTTTAAAATATACATGTTAGTGAATTACTTTTTTATATCAAAATTTTAAATTGAAAGAAATGCAATTTGGTTAAAACGCTTTAAAATAATAATGTCATAATATTTTCAGTTGAAATACTAACCGCAGCTGTAATGTATTCATTCATGTAATGCTTTCATTGACTTATTTATATTTGTTTCAAGTGTTTATTTTCACTGTTTTTCAATAGTTATCTTTTATATTATTTTCTACAGTTACATTAGTCCAAATCTACTTTTAAAATAAAACGGTAAGGAATCTTTAAAAAGAACGATAATATAAGAACCTCAAATATGACACTTTTGTTCTGATAATAATAATAATAATAATTGTATGAACCCTTTTTTTAAATTACAAAATTATAAACATCTTACGAAGAATAAATGTTTTAAAAACGTCCTTTAATTTTTTTTTTTTTTTTCTGAAACAATAACAGCTAGAAATTTCAAAATTAAGTATAAGAATAGATTTTAACATTTGATTGCCTCTTAAGATGAATATTATAAATACACGAATTCTAAAGAAGTGAAACAACTGAAAACAGAATTGTTTTGACACGGTGTTCTGAAACTCTAATCAACATAAATACATATTTGGTACTTTGAAAATGTATACTAATTATGTAGATGTGCCCTAAAAACTAATATTTATTTTATTTTTAATAATTTTAATACACAATTTTTTTTAATGAAAATTTTGATATATTTCAAAATATATAGGCGTGTATGTGTGCGTGAAAACTCGTATAAATTACCAAAACTGATGGGAAAGGATCAGGATCAAACTCAGTGTAATCAGTAAGCAGCATAGCAAAATTCTTTAGTTTTATTTCATGATCTGTAAGATAACTTAATTTAGAATTTATATATTGACATATAAATTGCATTAAAATGTTCCTAAAATTGCATTCTACAGTTAGAAGGAATTAACATATTCTTTCATTAAATATTTAATTTTTTGTAATTATTATTTAATTAAAATTTTCATACTTTTTGTATTTTCAAATTTGCACGATATTTTTAAATATTTTATATCAAGGGATTTCTATATAATTAGTTAATTTTGTAGCATGCAGTTTTGGGAACATTTTAACGCAAATTACATACCAATATGCAAATTCTAAATTAAGTGATCTTTCGGTTCGTTACGTAAAACTGAAAATTTTCGTTACTTTAAAAATTTGATACATTTTTTAAATTTAATTAATTAAAATTATTAATTTTCAACAATTATTTAAAAACTATATCAATTTTTGTGCAATTTTAATACAAATTATAGAACTTGTGATCAACTGAAACACATTTATTTTAAACTTGTACTAAAATATTTTTAAAGTTGTAAGATTCTTTTTTTTCTTCTTCATTTAAAAGTTATAAAATTCTTTTATTCTTATAACTTTAGTCGGTTTCGCACTAAAACGTAAAATTTTAATTTTTTCATGCAATAAACTTCCAATATTTTTCCTTGTTTTAATTTATTTTTGAACTTATGTTTCTTCTATCTTTGTTAAAAAAGTGTCGCACTTCAAATTTAACAAATAATGTTTCAGAGTAAGCCATATGCAGAAATTCCTTTAAATTTCTTAGTAGGCGCGAGTGCATCTTGCTGCTTTGATAATGCACTCGTGCCTAATTTTTTTCATCGGATAAAGAACCGAACCGTTCTATTATTGTAATCTCAAGAAACTACTGTTTGGATTTTTTTTACCACTGTATAGTGCGTTTACATACAATGTTATTTATTTATTTCAATAATTATTCTTTAAGTTTATTTATTTAATAATTATTATTTAACTTGATTGTGAACTAATTTAATTCAAGTTAACAAACAGATGTTTCAAACCAAAAAGTTTGCGAAAATTAAAATGCTAATTATTTTCTTCTAATCTATTTATCATCCACTACGCAAATTGATTTCATTATGATATGTGCCAGATAAAGTTATTAAAATATGATTTATAGAAACACCTCTCATAGAACTCAGTGCTTTCGAATTCTTTCAGTTGTCCCTGTATACAATACAGAGGTAATAATTCCTCCATTTACAATAGAGACCATCCCATACTGAACTTAAATAACATATAACAGTTTCACGAAATTACATAAATATTTACGAGAGTTAGAGCGTGGACAGACAGACAAACCGAAGTCATAAATACTTTTCAACGTTGTTGGAATGTGTCAAAGAAAATTTATCTGCAATTTTGCTCACCTTTTTCTAATTATTCACATTACCCCACAGACTAATTCCCTTGGAATGGGGTAAAGTGGGTATAAAATTTATTTATTTTCAAGTAGTGAGTCAAAAAAATCAAGCACAATGTATTCTCAACACTTGTAATATATAAATACAACAAAAAATTACTATATTTTTCGAAATCTTATAAAAATTTTGTACAACTCATTTTCAAAAACGGTATTTTTATACCCATATTACCCCACCTGACCCTACTTTTCTTTTCTACAGAAAAAAAAAAAAAAAATCGTTTTTATTAATACTTTATGTGTAACTTCTGAGGTTCTTTTATGTTCTCACCTTAATTGTATATAGTTATAATTCGGATTTTATTGAGATTTTTTGATTTTTATCTTCTAAGTATCATAAAAAGTTTTTTTTTTTTTTTTTTTTTTTTTTTTTGTATAGAACAGCTTTAGTATAGGACCCCTTTGGCAAAATTTGAAATTTGGCACTGAAGTAGCTCGTATGTTTCTCTCCAAGATCTTTAAACGCAACTGAGACAGCCATTTCAATTAATCGCAAAAGTGGGCAAAAATATTTAAAGTCGCCAAGGGGGTCCCATACTAAAGCTGTGCCTTTTGTATTTATTTATTTATAATATTTTCTATTAAAGACTTCAGAAAATGATTCATGCATTACCCTTTTTACACATTTGTTCAGTTCTTTCATTGATTTCAAAATTCTATACACACTTCTACAACCTGGGCATCGCCGGGTAAATCTGCTAGTCATTTTTGAAAATTGTTTAGCAATTTCCAAAGGAAAATATAGAGTGAACTTTAAAAGCTTAAGCTGATTATTAAAAACTCTATATATTTTATTACATTATAACAGCGTTATCTCACTTAATAGCTTTCCGGTCCATTTATTTACCTTAATACTTTTAATAAGATTAAAAGTTTTCATCACTTGCAGAAAATATTTCAAAGAAGTACTTACGTAGAAGTCGCGAACATATTCGCCACAAAATTAAAGAGATAAAGCTCCCTTTATATACCACGCTTTTAATTTCCATTAATTGAATTTATATATATATTTATTATTATTATTATTATTATTATTATTTCAATAATAATATTTAATGACATGCCACAGAATAAAAACAAAATTTCATTCATTATAAAGCCCTCTTTCTTTAGTTAAGTGCATCGTATGAATACATAAAGCACTTCTCGAGTATTTTCAAGCACATCCGAAAGAATTCAAGCGCTTTTGAAAGCTTTTATATTGGAGATTGAAAATTTCGAGTACTTTTCGAACTATGCTTAAACGTCATACGAAATCTTAGCGACAAAATATTGCTTGACATAAAGATTCAGCTAAAACCTCGCTGAACTCGAGAGGATTATTGTGTTGCAAATATTTATTTCGTTCATAAAAGAAAAGAAGAATTTCCTTGTACTACATTGATAATAATATTTTTTTTTCATTTTTATGTTACTTTATTCAGTCCGGTTAATCTAGATTACTTTTATATGTTTGTTATGAAAGCGGGGCGATTCCCAAAATGTGGGAATATTAACGTTAACAAGTAATGTATTTAAATATGCTTTATTTAAAGAAAACAACTAATTATATAGAAAAAATTACACTGAATGTCTTTATACGTTTTAAGATATCAGATCATCAGATCATTGTTATTTAATATTTACTGAAAAAATATCATCACCATTTGAGTAGCATGATTCAGACCATTGCAATTTCTTATTTCAGAAAAGTGTATTTATTGAAAAGAAATTTTACAAAAGCACATGCAAATATTTAGATACATTTTACAAATTATTTTTAAGAAAGGAGTGTGTTTAGATTACTTATTTACTTAATATAGTTTGTGTTAAAATATCATTGTTTAGATCGTTACATTTGCACATAACAAAATGTAAAATACTTCCTTCTGTACAAGTTCTGTTTATTTTTAAAAATTATTAAATCAGTATTAGTTTCTGATGAAAAAAATTATCAGACAATCATCACTTTCCTGTGCCTACTCATTGTTTTCTGTTAAAATCACCTGAAAATAAGTTATAACGTTTTCTGGTGTTACATTTTGAACCAGTTAACGTTTTGGATGTCCAAAATTTACCCTTTTAGTCCAAAATAATAAAATTTTAAGATATTTATACAAATCTAATAAAATAAATTGCATCAATTCTTGTCTTTAAATAGAGAATTAGAATTCCAGTGAAAAAAATTCAAGACAATGAGAATTACATTTATACTTATTATTAAAGCTTAAAGTTATGGTCTGTGTTCTGCGCCCACCTTTTGAGAACTGCCCAGCGCAGATACTCTTTTACGTGTTCAGTGTACTATTTTTAATAATAAACTTCGGCTCTTTTAATACCAAAAAACTGTTTCAAAATATTACTAACCGAAATAATTATACTCCAAGAAGGTGTATGCAACACTAAAATTAAACAAGGATTTTAAACTTTGCAACCCCCTCTCCTCCGCCTTTCCTTATAAAGTATTAACAGAGAAGTGTTTTAACAGACAGACGTTGGCGTTAAAATTTTTCTAGCTTACTTAAGAGGCATTGAAAATGATATTATTATCATCATTATTATTATTATTATTGTGTGTGTGTGTGTAAGAATATTATGTAAGTCAGTAAAGAAAAAATAAATATAAGAAAAGTATTGTGGGTCGCTTCCCGACAATTTTTGAAACAAAAATACAAATTTTACTTAGCTCAGTAACTTTCTTAAATGCTGCCAAAAAAAAAAAAAAAAAAAAAAAAAAAAAACTGAAAAAGAGAAAATGCTGAAACAGATTTTTCTATTTCTACGGTTGTTTGATAAAATAAACGAGGTGAGAAAAATTTAAATTTTCTTTTGCATAAAAAATCCCGCTACCGAATTGAATTTCTCGAGGCATACTCACTTAAATTTTTTTTTCATGGTCCTATCAAGTTCCGCAAGGGAAGCTTTTCTATAAAAATGAATTCCACGATAGACAAATTCTAAGAATGTCTAGAAAATTGGTTCAATCAAGGTTTTTTTTTTTTTTAGTTTATGGAAAAGCATTATATGATATTTGATTAGGTTACGTATAGACTATGAAAGATTGTATTATAAAATATATTTTATATAAATGTTAGACATCTCTATTATCCTGGAAAACTATTGTGACATTTACACATGGAGGTTATAGTTAAATTTCCCCAATATACAACACCTTGCAGCTAAAATGCAGACTGCGAATAAATTTCATATGTGGACGGATCGCGACATGCGCTCAAGGAGTTTTGAGAAGTTTAAAATGTCCAGTAGATAGCACTTCGCATGAGACAATGAAAAGTATAATCAAGGACGTGCTTTAAAGAGAGTGCATAAACAGTTTCAACATTTATGTAATAGTTTTTGATTAAGTAAAGAATCATTTCATTCGTTAAATTTGGTATTTTTCTAAGTACAGTACTACCTTGTGGATACCTTTTGAACTTTTTTTAATTCTTTGAGCGCATCACATAAATCGTTGACAAATCAAATTTGGTGGCAATTCGCTCGTCGGTTTCAGCCACAGGTTGCTGTTTATAGCAGGAATTTTATTATAAACAACTTTTTATTTATTTATGAGGAATCTGAATTTCCCTCTCATAAGAAGTTAAGTATATATAGAGTCTCTTGTTACTTATAACAGTTTTAATTATAACTAGTATCGCCCAGTGGTCGAAACTCGACCATTTTTTTTTTTTTTTTTTTTTTTTTTTGCAAAGCGAGGCAAAGCAAAGTTATTGCCTTGTCCTAAACGCCTATTACCTTGTCCTTGTTAATATAACTATTTCTCTCTGTAGATGTTAAACTTTCCTTAAATGAGAAAAAATCGCAACGTGAAAACGCCCCTTGTTGTGTGATACAGCCCAGAAGCTAATAGGTACCATGTCAAACCAAGGCCCAACCAAATATCAAATTCTGTTAAATTAATTCGATTGGTTCATAAAGTACAGTGTTTGAACAAAAAAAAAAAAGATATTTTTCAAAAATGGTCGAATTGAGTTCGGGAAATTTCAAAACGTGTAATTTTATCGAAAACCGAAAATCTAAAACTTTTCTGAATCTTATATTTTCTACTTATATATGCAGAGGAAAGAATAATAAATCCACTTTTAAAAAAAAATTAAAATAAGTAGTCAATTTCACTTAATTAAAATGCAAGGAAATCTCAAAACGTGTAAATTCATCGAAAACCGGAAATCAAAAGTTTTTATGTATCTTCTACTTGCTTCTTCTACCCACAAAAGCTAGCAATAAAGACACTTTTTTAAAAAATAAGTCGCCAATTTCAGTTAATTGAAACGTAAAGAAAGCTCAAAACATGTAAATTCAGCAAAAAACGGAAATCGGAATTTTTTCCGTATCGTCTACTTATACATGCAGCAGTTAGTAACAAATCCATTTTCCTTTTATTTAGTATATTAGTTGAATATTTATTGTTTAAATATCACCCTTTGAAATGAAATGTTTATGTTCACATTCGAAACTGAAAGTTTGCCATTTTTTTTTTTTTTTTTTTTTTTCTGTTTTGTGATTTTAAATTAAAATTTTATCAATTTTACAGAAAACATAACTCAATCAAACACATGTAGACAGTAACTTATATATAACAATACCCAAATATCGGAATTAAAATCGGCAGATAATTTCCGTTATTTTTTAATAATTTTTTACAAAAAATCCAATGGACGATTAACATAGAAAATCTTTTTCATGGCTCCATGGACAGACACTAACGTCATCACTTCGCTTGCGTATAGTGATGCTACATTATACAAATTACTGTGTCTATGGTTTTATTAGAGCTTTGTGAAATTGCCAGATTTAACAACTTTCTACTTTTAGGTATTTTTTAATGTAAAGGAATACGTGTATAAAAGGGAAAAATGGGGGAAAATGCATAAAAAATAAATGTATTTTTAAATACCTTCTTGACATCGTAAGAAAATAATATTTGTATTCGCACCTTCCGGCTAACCATACCTTTCGAATGATACCATTTTCAACCCTCTACTCCCATAATTAATATGTTAAAAAAGGACTACAAATTTTATGCTTGCCTATTAATATATAGATATGAAAACTTACAAATCCATAGCCGACTACCAGACACTCAATCAGACGAAATATAGAAAAAATAACAGCGTATACCATATTCTAAAGAAATCAACAAGTTTATTGCATTGTCTTTTTAATTTCTATTTACAGTATGAGAGCTCACAAAGCGATAGTAGATATGTACTACAAGAGGTAGCAGGATAAACATATGCTATAAGTAATCAACAAGTAAAAATCTCAATAATCTGAAAGGTTTTCGCAGAAGCTAAATACAGACTTTTAGACGTTTATAACACAATAATGAAAAATATACGAAGACAAGATATAAATATAATAAAAATCATGCTCAGTAAAACCAACAAATTCCTGTACATATTCTGATTTTTAATTATATATGGTTTCTAAAGTCACAAGTTTATAGAATCGACATAACATCTTTGATAATATCCACATTGATAGAAAGTTTTTGTCAAGATATATCGAGCTCCAGTTACGTTCAGTTGATAAACCCAGATATGTACTGCAAACAAAGTTGCACAATTGCAAAAACTTATTCACGTAACCGAAGCACTACTTTTTAATATCAAATATAACAAGTCAAATATCACAATTCTGTGCATAATTTTAATGTTATAAAAAAAAAAAAAAAAATCATGTTTTTTAAGTCTTTTCCTGAAAAACTTAGTTATGCCATGGTTTCTTTTATGTTATCACGAATTTTCCCTTTGTTGGTTACTGTACTACAGTGTAGAGGTCAGCACGGGCCGGGCTTTCCGGGTTCGGGCCGAATTTTTCAATTTGCTCTCGGGCCGGGCCGGGTCTGGAGGAAATTTTAAGCCCGAACCCGGCCCGGCCCAAATCTTTTTCTAAATTCCTCGTTAATCAACGAAAAGGGAAAATGATAAAATACTTTTTCAGTCATTTATTTTACATAATTTTAGTCTGATATGTCACATAAAATTTTATTTTGTTAAAAGGTGTCTGTAACTACAATTTAATTGTCTATCAGCTTGACTGTTCGCAATCTGATTTTCCGCGAATATTTTAAACATGTCTCGAAATTAATATACTTTATTTAAAGTAATATTAGATGGTTTCTAATTCAAAATAGTATGCATGTTACTACCAGTTTGCTACATGTAACAAACAAGAGAAATTAGATAGGTTACTGTATATAAGGCTTTGTTTTCTATGGTCTGTAGTGTTTAGGTGGTATGAAGGCTATAAAAATCTTTCCGCTTTAACTTTTCCTCTCAGGCTTCTTTTTTTTTTTTTCTCCGGGGCACTGGATGAAAGTAGCATCAATTTTAGCATGTGCAAAAGCATCTTTTCTCTTGAATATGGTTGGATTAGCATTAAAGTTTTGTTTACCGGATCACATGAAAGATTTGGATACATTACGGTATATAACAGGAAGTGGTTGAGAGTGTATTTTTAGTTATATTAACCATTTTAAATATCTTCCTATATTGTTTGAGGAATGCTAATATTTTCGATTTGACTTTCTGTCTGTCTTTGTTCCTTCTGTACGTCTGTAATAATGAAATACCGTTTAAATATAAATATCTTGTAAACATTCAGCAGTTTTGTTAAAGAACATTCTATTGCTTAGCTATATAAAACCTCTGCAAAACACATACTAAAAATCTTTTTCGTAGAAAGGCATGTTTTTTTTTTTTTTTTTTTTTTTTTTTTTTTTTTGTAATTTTACATATTTTTGAATCGGGCCTGGCCGAGTCGGGCCTGATTTTATCACTTTTTGTCCGGGCTGGGCCGGGCCTGGGCCGAATTTTTTGATTTCATACCGGGCCAGGCCGGGTAAGCAAACCTTTCCAACGGACCGGGCCGGGCCCGGGCCTGAAAATTTCGGCCCATGCAGACCTCTACTACAGGGCATCTGTATCACATAACAATTGCATACAATATACAATGTACCTTATTTTCCCCTTACAAAGATATTAGTTTATATTTTGTAATTACCTTTTATAAACCAAATTTCGTTGGAATAAAACACTTAATTTAAAAGATATTACAAGTATTTGGTTTCTAAATTTTATTTTTGCTTTCGTATTGATAATAATTAAGATGACGACTGTACCACAAAAGAACTAATGTAAAATTTTATAAATTATAACTATTTAATTTTAAAAAGAACAGATTTTTTTTTTTTTTTTTTTTTAACGCGTTTTAATATGTTTTGCCCATCACAAAATTTTCTTCTGTGATTTTCTGTGTGAATTCGCGCAGTATAAATTATTTATTAAAATTATTCTTTTTTAAAATATTATTCATGGTGAGTGCAGACGAATTTCACATCAAGAAAGTACAATACTAAATGTTGAAAGAAAGACAATTTTGTGTCCTACAGACAACTTCTAAAAAAATGTATTTTTCAAGTTTTTTCTTTCTTTGTTAAAAATTAAAATAAAATAAAGTTGATAACTTTGTTATAAATTATCACAGATCTAGTGTTCAACCATTAGCTTTAAGTTATTGATTAATTCTTAAAAAAAAAAAAAATACTCATATTGAAAATTTGAGTGGAGTGTACTTCCCAATGTTCCAAAATAATAATTATTTTAAAAAAGCATAGTTGGCTGTGTCTATAGTAAATAATTCTTTTTAATTACACAATGATTCGATAAACACAATTCTCATTGATCACATTTATACACTATCTACCAATAAGTGTTTGGATACTTTCGAATTTAGACGTTTTGTCAAATATCTAGACAAGTTCTTTAGGAATTGCCTTGAAACATTGGGAGTATAAAGAACGGGTCTTACCTCATATATTTCAGCAAAAGTCTTGCCGCGAAGAGAAAAGGAAGACCAGTAAAAAATCAAACAAAAATCAAGATGTTCTGGATCACTCTGTAAAAAGTTACGCATGAAATGAATTTTGGCTACAACATGCGATTATGAAGGCTTCTTCTAATTATCTATAAAATTTTTATGAAGCTATCACATATATTCATGGAGATATAACGGTTTTAAAAAAATTACCAATTTTTAACACTTTCCAACAAGGATGAAAAGTGTTTATGACTTCGATTTGTCTGTCTGTCTGTCCGCGCTCTAACTCTCGTAAATATTCATGAAATTTCTTGAAACTGATACATGTTATTCAAGTTCACTATCGGATGTTCCCTATTGAAAGTGGATTGAATATCTCTGCTGGCTTGTGTACAGGAACACCCGAAAGTATTCCAAAGCACTGTGTTCTAGGAGAAGTATTTCTATAAACCATATTTTGATGCCTTCACTTTGCACAAATATTAATGAAATTGAAATATGTTATTCAAGTTCATTATCAGATGTTTTCTAAAGAAAATAGAGTAAAAACAGAGCTAGTTTGTATACAGGGGCACCCAAAAGTATTCCAAAGCATTGCGTTCTATGAGAGGTATTTCCATAAACCAAATATTAATAACTTTACTTTGCACAAATCTTAAGGAAATTGAAATATGCTATTTATATGCACAAAAGAATGCTTTGCATATAATGTAGTTTGGCTAACATTATATTTACAGGACCACACAAAAATATTCAGTTACATTAAGGGCTTTTATTGGAAATTTGCTGGAATTGCATTATCGTTTACATTAAGTGTTTTTAACACTTTCTAGCAAATTTTAGGTAGGAATATAATTTTAATTTGTGCATCTGTTAGTCCGATCGTCCATCTGTCTATCTGTCCGTCTACCCACCCCATCGTCCATAAATATTTTCAGAATTTTTAAAAAATTACACATGTATTCAAGTTCAGTATATGTCAAGTTCTCTATTTAAAATAGCATTAATAGGCCCTGTAAAACTGGTGTGTGTACAGGGACATCCAAAAAGGGGCAATGCATTGTGTTTTAGTAAAAACATTTTTATAAATCCTATTTAAATAACTTTCTTCTGCAAAAATCACAAAGAAAATGAAATTTATTTTTAATACGCTAAAATAATGCTTTGTGTAGAATATGATATGGTTAACTTTCAGATTTACAGGGCTACACTAAAAATTCTGGTATATTAAGGGCTGTAATTAAAATCTAAAGGCTGCATTTTCTTTTGTGTTAAGCCTTTTTAACATTTTCCAGGAATATTTAAGAGTGATTATGAATTCAATTATTTAATATGTATGCCTTTTAGTCTTTCTGTCTGTCCGTTCTGTGATAACGTAGGCAAAGACCATTGAAAGTTATACGAGACAACAAGTACGTACAGTTGGAAAGTGTTAATAATCAATGCGTACCTCATGATTTTCCGTTCTTTTTTAATTCATAATACGTAGGGAATTAGACCCAGTGCAAAGCCATTTTTAGGAAACTTGAGACACTACATTAGACATAGCATACTGCAATCAGAGTGCCGCAATATTAAATACCTTTCAAAAATATGAGCATTTTTACTAAATAATTTTTAATTACGCATGCGCAAGCTTTTAAAAAAAATTTATTTGCATAACTTAATAGCCAAAAGTACATGGAGCTACTTATATGAAAATCCAGGCAAATATCGTGTAATTTCAAAAAGTTATGAGAGATAGAATGAACAGAATTTCAGTTCCTCTGAAAAAAAAGAGAAATATGTTATAGGGGTTTTATCAATATTTATTTACAATCAGTGAACACTGTATTGCCATTGAGGATTGTTTGAATAAAAATAAAATGTGAGTAAAACCCTTTATAATTTAGCTTTTAATTTTAGAGAACTGAAATTCTGTTCATTCAATCTCTCATAACTTTTTGAATTTACACGATATTTGTTTGGTGTTTTCATATAAATTCCTCAATACTTTTGATTATTAAGTTATGAAAATGATTTTTTTATTTTTTTAAGCTTACACCATACGTAGTTAATAATTATTTAATAAAAATGCTCATATATAGCAAGATATTTAATATTTTTGCATTCTGATTGCAGTATGTTATGTCTAATGTAGTATGTCAAAATTTCTAAAACTGGATTTAATACACTACGTGTAATAATTAAAAAATGTGGCATTTTTTTTTTCAATTTTTTAAAGAAACAGTTATATTTCCATGAATATATGTCGTAACCTCATAAAACTTTATGCAGATAATTAGAAGTATTCTTATAATCACATGCAACAGCCAAAACGGATTTGAAGCACTTCTTTTTACAGGGAGTTCCAAAACATTTTGACTTTTGTTTAATTTTTTGCTGGTCCTCTTTTACTCTTCAAGACAAATTTTTTACTGAAATATGTGAAGTATAGCATGTTCTTTATATTCCCAAAGTTTCAAGATATTTTCTGCAGAGTTTGTCTAGATACTTAACAAAACGCCTAAATTCAAAAGTGTTTCAATACTTATTGGTAGATAGCGTATGAAATTTTGTCTTATACTGCCATATTAAAAATTATCGCAAAACGATATGGCAACACTACTTGCTGGGAGATTTTCGTTAAAAGTTAACAGGCACTAATTTGTGTCAGCGTTCAACTGCATGTAAATTTATATGAAATTCTGTGCATTAGTTCTTGAGTTATAGTTGCCAGAGACAGGCGGATAGACATTTTCTAAAATTAGTCAAATGGTTGTCTGTTGTCTTAACACAGTAATGATAAACAATGTCTTGAAAGTTAAAGGAAATAATAAAATAGCAGCAGGGCCTGATTAAGCTTTGAAGCTAGGGGAAGCTTAGTATAATTTCGGTGGCCCCTTTCCTTTCGAAAAATCTTCTTTTCCTGTTACATATTGTAATATAAAAATGCCATAAACCAAAAACTAGTGTGTGTTTATATTTTTTTTTTTATTTCATATAGCTGGGTGGTTTATACACACAACATTAAAATCGTGTAACTTATTAAATAGGAACATTCAGATTTTTTACGTTAAATAATAGATTTTCCCGAAAAAGTGAGTATTTTATCTTGCTTTAGGTGAACTTTCTCAGAAATAATACAATCTTGCTTGAAAATATGAAACAGAAAATTCAAGATCCTGTTTTTAATCATTTTAGGGCTCCCTCTTAAATTTTAGAGGGGAAGCTTGTGCTTCCTGAGCCTTTTGAGTAATCAGGCCCTGAATAGCAGACAGCTGTTTCGGTAACATTTAACATATTTTGTTTCTTTTAGGTACTGATGACAGTACGCTAAATGCTTCAGAAAAAGCTGTCGCTAGTTTAGCATTTCCTGTGGCGTCCAAGACGTTGTTTATTATTCTTATGTTTATTTATCTAACGCCAAGTCTCCTGTCGATATTCGTGTCTTGAATCCCTCAAAACCTGTAAATCCACGAAAACCGAAAGCCGAACCTTTTTACGAATCCAATACTTTCTTCTATTGAATATAGAAGTAAGTTATAACAAAAATAAACAAACAACATTAATTCAAATATAAGTCGAGTAAAACATCGCAATATATTCCGAGACATACGAAAAATATGTAAAAATCACATCAGCAGAAAGGGATAAAATATGTATATATATATATTTTTTTTTTTTTTTACATTGAACGAAGCTTTTTAAAATTCTCATACGTGAAGTACTTCAATATATTTAGTTGGATGTGCAATAAAAAATCAGAGCGAAAAGTCTGTAAACATAAATAGTACATCTACTGCAAACAAATCATGAATATTTAACTTATTTTGTTAATATTTGAGACAGATATTTCATGCTTTACATTTGCGTTAGTGTGGAGACCGTTTCTATATGTATTTGTATGGCGCAGTTTCCAGGAGATAAAAAAATAATAATAATAACATTTGCACAAAAAATAATAAATAAAATAAAATAAATAATCTGGCGAATTTCCATTTTGTTTAAAGGTCAAGCAGATAGTTAAATTTCGCTCCGCTTTTTTAATCCGAGCAAAAAACTAATTTTTTAAATATAATTTCATCAATATTTTATAAAGTATGGCATATTGCGTACGTTTTTTCTGCGTTCCGTTGAACATATTTTTTATTTGTTTGTGTTTGACATTTAATCAACACCATTACTAAACGTGGAATTTAATTAAACTTTTCGTGGCTTCAATTTCAGTGGCAAAACAAATTAGATAACATAGTTCAATCTGGATATTTTAATATACATGCATTATAATTTTATTTTCTCGTTATTTTAATATATGTGCATTATCATTTAATTTTCTCGTTATTTTAATATATGTGCATTTTGGTTTTATTTTCTCGTTATTTTAATATGTTTTCATTGCGATTTTATTTAAATACATCTATGCAAACGTAATTTTTAAATGAAATATATTATTTGACTTAATTAAACATTAAATCAATTATTTTTATCTTATAAAAATAATAAACACTATAGTTCTTATATTTTCAAATTTTTAACTTTTATGTGTGTACTTACGTGAGTGCATAACTGAACTTAACAGTACTATAAAGTAATTTAACTCTGTAAATACACATCAAAGGAGAAAAAAAATCCCTTACTTTGATGCTAATTACAGTGGTGGACATAGTTATAAGACACCTATCTAACTTGACAAATAGTGAAAGAAAAGATTCAGAGCTTAAAATTGTTTTATCAAATACGTCAAAATTATAAATTATTCTGTTATCATGTATAATTATTTTACAATAACGATATTTCATACAATATAATGAAAAAACTTAAAAACATAACGGACAAAATTATAAGACACCTACCGTTTTTTCCAAATACAGTGGTCAACATAATTAGCAGACACTAATAGTCTAAAAGAAAATCCTCTAACATGGTTATTCAATATTTGGTGGAGCCTCCATTGTTTTTTATAACATGAAAGATGCGATTCGGCATCGAATCTATCAATTCTAAGAAAATATCGCAACACAGTTCTTCCCAAGCACATTTTATAGCATTCTTTAGGTCTTCGACACATATAAACTGCCTCCCATTTCGATAAACAGCACAAGCTAAAATACCCCACAAGTTTTCGATGGGATTTAAGTCTGGGGAGCGAGAAGACCACGGGAGAACATTGATACTTTGCTCTGAAAGCCACTTTTTTGTTTCGTGTGATGCATGAATCGGCGCGTTATCGTGCTGGAAAGTGTAGTTTTCGCCACAAAGAAGTTCACCGTATATGGCTAGTTGATCCCCAGAAATATTTCTCAGAAAGCCTCAACCCCCCCCCCCCCCCTATATTGTTAGCTCTGCCACTGGATGCAACTCTAGGAATTTGTGAAAGATCCATTGTACCGATGTTTCAGACAACCCAATTCGAACCAAAATTCATGGGCTCCATGTGAATTATTTCGTGCCATAGTTTCCATGGCATTTTGCACGGTATTGGGGCATCTATCTCTCACAGAAGACCTTTCTGGTCAGCAGACGACTCGCTGAACGATCCATATCTTTAAAGCATATGAGAAACTTTAATGTCTGTGTTATAATGGTTTTTTTTTTCTTTAATCCATTTGTCGTGCAAAACTTTCGCAGTGCATCTTCTGCTAATTCAACACTCTTGTAGAAAGTTTAACCTCTTAATGTTCATTGGTTTCGTACTGAAAACAAATATTTAGCATTTTTATGCAGCAGATTTTCATTTTTTCTTCTTGTAATCGATTTGTAAACCTTTGTTCCTTCTCTGTTCTGTATATAGCAGTGCTACTTCTAAATTTAACAAATGCTGTTTCAAAAGAAGCCATATACAGAAGTCACTTTAAATGCCTTTGTAGGGCACGTTGCGGATTTGATGATGCACTCGTGCCGAGTTATAACATCTGATCATGAGCCGTGCTATTATTTTGACCCGAAACATCTGTAGCGGGTTTTTGCAATTTGTGGTGTTTACTTACAAATTTATTTATTTATTTTTAAAATTAATTATTATTTCAAATTATTTAGGTTAACGTATAGATGTCTCAAACTAAAATTTCCTCGAAAATTAAAAATGATATACACACATGATCAGCTATGTGTCTGATAGCCATTTTTAAAATTAGTTCGGCAATTTTAAATATATATATATATATATATATCTCAAGATTAATAGAGCAAGATTTAAAAACTGCAGTTGGCATCAAACGAATATTTTACGTACATCTAGGTACGTTATTGAAGATTTTTCATAATGCAATGCCATCCATTCCAATGCTTTCTACTACAGATGACTTTTCCGGAGCTACAGTTGTTTATTACTCTAAAAATATCTTTAAAAATTTATCTCTCCTCGATTTTATTCATACAAATGGCAATTTTTTTTTCAATAATTTTTCTCACAAATTTTTTTAATTACAAGAAATTTTTAACGACCCTGCTGTCAGAATGATGCTAAAGAATGATTCATGATGACCAAAGTATATGCTAGTTATACTGTTGTAAAAATAAATTGATGGGTTAAATTTTTTTATTTACCATTTTTATTGCTAGAGTTCTTTATATTAATATTTTATTTCTAAAAATTTCTAAAGAAGTTATTTTACCGCATGAAAACTTCAGTATAAAAGTAAAAGAAATTCTGTAAGCTTACATTACGCTCTTTCGTATAACGTCTAGTAGAAAGAAAAAAAAACGCCTTTTCATCCTTTTTTTTCCCCAATTGTACGTGATTTAAGTTCTTGATATCAAGTTTCTCTTTTGATCTGATCTTTTGTCCATTATGCATATTTTGTATATTCCGAGACCGTTCTTCAGAAAACGTCGAAAGATTTTTTTCTTTTTGTGCGTCACTCATAGAGAAGGATGGATGGCAAAGTTTTTATTATAAAGTCAACAGCTTTTACGAAAAATATGCTTTAAAAATAACATCACATGTTAGAAAAAAAAAATAAATAAATAAATAAAAAATGGCAAGCAAAAAAAGGAAACATAATATATGGATTCTAGCAGGCTTTGGCCGCTTCGCTGGACACTATATTTAAATGAGTTGTCAAAATCTCATATCATTATTAATAACCTAAGTTAAATTTCCCGCTGTGTTCGGTGGGGGATTTTTCCGCTCACAACGTGAAGAGTCTGGGCCCACACTGCCTTCGGCAGCAACTTAGCCGCTTTTTACTTCCCCTACTTCCCAAGCAATGTGATTTTTTTTTCTTTCTTATTCTTTTCATATTATTATTACTTTTTCGTATTTCTGAAAATAGTCCAATTTATGTATTCAAGTATCATATTTTATCGTTTACGTAATGCATTATTAAATACATCTGTTATAATATAAAAAAAATGTATTTTAGCTAAAAGAGAAATAAGGTATTTTTTAACCATTGTATATTCCACTCTTTTATATCTGACGAAAAACACAATCATAGGCCTATAATAATTCAAGATCATTATACCATACTATATAATATTTTTCGAATTACAAGATTCATATCACTTTAAATAAAAATATTTACGTTGATTCAAGTCCTCTTGTTTTTTTTTTGTTTTTTTTTTGGGGGGGGTGGGGGGGGAGGTGTAAAATGTCAAAACAACCTCTAATATTTGGATGAAAAACATATACATGTATATCTTTGCATTCATATAAAACAAATCGCTTTCTCCCATATTCTGATATATATTTAACTGAATATAACTGCGTAAAAATTAGAAACATTGCGGAAATCTTATAGTTAATATTTTACAATAAAAATTAATTTTTGATAAAATGAATCGGTGTTTATTACATTCTTCGTTAAAAATGTATAAATATATGTATGTGTTCCCTTTTTGCGTTATTTTTAATTATTTGTTCTTCAACACATAGTATTAATATATTACTATACATACTTATATATGTGTGTGTACAGAGTTTCTCTCAGACAGTTTTAAGAGAATGCTGCGCCCTGCCTGCCTTTTAATTAAATAATAATAATAATAATAGCACCCTTCTTGCTCCTTATCTAAAAGGAATAGCAACCTTCTTGCCCCCTATCCAAAAACGTCTGCACCCTTATCGCCTTTTTTGTATTGCTGAATTTGACGCTAAAAGTACGCGTGTTAGTTGCTTTCTTATACACACAGTCAATGCAATCGTTTAACTCCACAATGTTTTCTTATATTTTAACATCTTTATAAGCACATTTTAAAAAGTTTAAACCTCGCTGCTGAGCTTTAATAGTAAATTTTACGGCTGAGCCGTCTTTATTTGTAGTATTTGCCATAATTTACGGTTTATTTGCCTTAAATTTCTCGGATCACCGTAAAATTTACGACTGTAGGTTGGCAGCGAGAGTTCAAATTTTTACAGTGCAAACATTTTTTTACTCATGTCTCATATTATAAGAAAGCTACCTAGCGTTATATTAATTATGAAATCAATTACTTTTTATAATAATTTTACAGTATACTTGCTAAACAGCTACTGAAATTCGGATTAGAATTACTTGTTATGAGATATAGATCTAAAAATAATTTTCTCTACTTGTGAAATCTTTCTAAGGAATTCTAACGAATATTTAAATTCAGGAGAAAGCAGCTTTCAAACTAAAGAATAATGATATACGGGAGATATATGATATCTATATAAATAAAAATTTATTTTGTACAGTCATCAATATTCATATACACATTAGTAACAAGCAAACGAAAATATTATTGTATGCATATTTATTACAAAATCTCGAAATGAATGTTCTGATTTTAAATTTTAAATGTGTCCCTAAGACTATAAATCTGCCCTTAAGAATCTATAAAGGGTCCATGCACTTTCTATACGCCTTATTCGTGAAATGAAACTTTTTCATATTCCTAATATTTTATAGCATTGGACTGAAGTATTATCGGAAATCCGCATGATAAGAAAATAAAAGTTTAACGCTCGGTATTACTCTACTAGTTAGTTGTAGTGCTACTAAAGCGCCCGTTGAAAAATGATCATTTGATTTTATTTATTTCTCACTTTAAATAATTCATTTGCTAGCAAGCCCGTGCGAAATTTTTGCACTTTATTTATCTCTTCGTTACTTTTAAAATTTAAAATTATTATTTTATAGACGTCATTTTTTCATATGCATGAGCAAAATTAATATTTTATTTGTTTATTTTATTTTTATTTATTTATTTTTTTTTTTTTTTCACGTGAAAGCATATTCTATTTTATGCTTAAAAAAAAAAAAAAAAAGGCAGCAATTAAAAATTTAAGTGTCTATTTTAAAGATGTTATTTTCATATTTTAATTAATTTTCAAAAATCTAATCAAAATTTCGTTACAAAAAGGTACCAAATGAAAAGGACAATTTTTCTGAATCTGTCGCCTCAAACAGCTTATCGATCGGACAATTAGATTTTTTAAAATTAAATAAAGTATGAAAATTACGTGGATTTCTTAAGGAAATTTCTTAAGCCTACCTCTTAAGCCTAAAGCGTGACAGAGTCAGGCACTGATGAGCGTAACTATATATGCTGATTGTTTAGCAAGCTTCGCCCGTTAACGTCTCCTGTTTGTTAACTGTAACCCATTGGTCACATTTCAGAATTATTCGTTATTCATTAATCATCAACTTCCAGGAAGAATTGCTGATGATTTGTTTAGTTGATAAATTAATGTCCCTTACGCAGACGTACTAACTTATACATACACATTAGTTACGCATACACATACATACTTACTTATTTAATTACTTCTACGAACTTCCTTACCTAACTTACTTTACTTACACACAAGCACACACTTGCATACAGACACATTTTTTGTCCTTATAAAATCCGTCATACTGCATTTCTGGGTGCAGCATAAAAATTGCAACATATTTTTAATAAAAACAATATAATAAATAGAGTAGATCAAAAATATTTAACGTTAAACAATGTATAAAATAAGTTCAAATAACAACCGTTATATCTTCCGTTTTGCCATTGATCGCAGACGTTTTGCCTTTGACAAATGATTTCTTTTTATTAATTTACTTTTTTATAAAGCATTGGGAAATATAAAATTATAAATAGAAACAGTAATTTCAAAACTTAAAAAAATTAAAATGTATTTGTTAAATTCATTTAATTCTTTCGCTTCTAACAAAAAACTAGATTTTTTTTTGTTTGTTTGTTTGTTTGTTTGTTTGTTTGAGTAAAACTAGAAGCATTGAAATTATGGAAAATAATTAAGTAGCTGTCTTATTTCGGAATTCCATTGAGATTGAATTACTAAATTGAATTTTATAAATTGTTTTTGAATTTTATTGGGTTTTTAATTACATTCTGCAGAAATGTATGAGTTTGCATTTTTCTAATGTGACTTGTAATGACTATGCTTGTTGTAAATTTCTTTTCTTTTTTTTTTTTTTTTTTTAGATGAATGGTTTGAAATTGTTTGTGACGTTTTTAGTTTAATTAAATTGCAAAATTATTTATATATCTTTTTCTTTGTTTTAATGCTGCTCAGTCAATGCAAAGCAACTAAGGCAATGGTAAGTATTTTGCTTTATTTTTCGGTTTTATCATTCAAATGAGAATCCACTATTTTATTCATTTATTTACATACAGGTGATCACCATCAAATTTTTGTATCCTAGTGGTATAAAACTGAATGGTTCTGTTAATAAATAAATGACCAAAAGTAAAGAGGTTTTTTTTTTTTTTTTTTTTTTTTTGTAAAAAGATATAATAAACAATCAACTAATATACTTTTTGTTTTTGCTTTGTAACTTTTTATTATGATTATTATTGTTATTGTAATAAAGTAATGTGGACTTCTTACATTCGAATCGATTAAATTCCGTTTAGAAATTGCACCGCAACAATTCTTTAGGCCAGTATTAGCCCAGTCTAATAATATTCATTTTGAAAAAAAAAAAAAAAAAAAAAAAAAAAAATTGCTAATAGTTATCATTAATCTATAGTTGTACTTTAAAACAAATATTTCATGCATTTTTTTATTAAAACATACTGATGACGTCATTTATAGACTAAATGAATAAAACCTCAAAATATACCCTTAGATGTATTGACAAATATTATTTCAATTTCAAACAAAAATAAAAGAAAACCATATAACTCCCCCCCCCCCCCTCCCCCAATTCCGGATTAACTTGCCTTAGTAATAAGCCATTAAAAAAAACTTTTAAAACCCAAATTCTTAATGTATCGTGTCACTTAAATATTTTACAAATTATGATTTTGCAAATTTTATTGTATTAAGATGAAAGTATTACTGTATAAAGCAGGGTCGAGGCGTGGTTCAGAAAGCTATGGTAGCACCAAAGCGAAGCGCTTCCAAAAGCAGAGGAAAATCAATTCAGTCTTTCGACGATTCAGTCTTTCATTACTTGGTTACTTTTTAAAAATCTTAAATAGGGAAAGTGCTGCTTCCATCGCTTCCATGGACGCTTCGCCACTGGTATAAAGGTATTAAGGTTTAATGCATTAAGATAAATTGCATACTTACCTTTTTTTTTTTTTTTTTTTTAAATACTTTGAACATATTTTGGCATAAAAAAATAGAGTCAAATTCAAAGTCATTTATAAATGACTCATATAACTCATATATAAACTCATCTTCAAATTTCGCATCGATGCTAGATTTTTAACATTACAAAATCTCGCCAACTTCGTTGGCGACAACAATAGATTAATGGATTAAAAGTTAATTTGTAACTTAGATTTATTTATTTACATCACGCGAAAATTTTAACATCAAAGGATTTTGTATAATTTAATTTCCCAGACATTTGTCCGGGATGATACGTTGAGAAATCAATTGTTTCCATTAGCAATATTAGTTCAGTTAGCTAAAAAAAATGTATAATTTTCGCATCGATTAGCGAATTGTACTCTTGGATTCTGAAAAATTGCCCCTATCTAATGGTTCCGAATCTGAAAAAATCGGACCGTTACTTCTATTTCATCTGGCTCTTTTAATGGTCTTGCAGTGCTATCGCTTTTAAACGAAATTTCAAACGATGAAATTCGCTAACTTACCGTATGAGAGGAAGTACATAAGAATTTGGGGAAAATGAGCTGAATTACTACAGTTTGTCGGCCAATATAATGAAAAATGTGACAAAAGATATCACATTTCAGAAAATTCAAAGTCGTTAAATCAGTTCTAGTTTTTCATAAATTGTTTTTTTAAATATTTCATTTTGTTGCTAGAAAATATGAAAAATTGCCTAAATGCATTTTTCGCACTTTAAACCTTCAAATGAAATAATAGCACTTATAATAATTATTATTATCAAATTAGTAATTAATATTATTAATCAAATTAATAATTATTAATTATTAAAAATGATAACTATTAATAATAATTAATAAATATTAATAATTAATTATATTAATAATTAATATTAATAATTATAATAATAATCAAAAACAAAAACAAAAACAAAAACAAATTTAGTGACTGAATGGTATTAAAAATAAACACTTTCGGTAATGAGTAATTCTCATAAAAAAAAAAAAACTGAATTCGCGATTGCATAGCATAGGACTTTCTACTGGCGACGGAGAAATCGTAAAAGACAGTGAGGAGTCTTAGGAGGCATAGTTCAGTCAGATTCCCCATTTCTCCTTCCCCGTGTGATCATGTTTCGTATTTTAATGATATCTCATTGAAACATGCAGTTTATCGAATTCTGTTTTCTTTGAATTCCACGCTTTGAGCTTGTTGCCCTTTACATTAATGAACAATGTATATAGTATATGTGTGTGTGTGTGATATACATTTCATATACACTAAGCGACAAAAAAAAAAGCCGCACTGCAGAAAAAATGACGTATACCTTTTTTATTTGTAATAACTTTAAAATTAATGTTTGAAACAAATAAAACAGTCTTGTTTTCATTATACCAAAGGTATGAAATGATACCTATGTATATTTTCGATTTAATAATTCGCTTTATTGCAGTTTACGAAGTACTTTTTAAAAATCTGCATAAAACTTTTTTTTTGAACATAATGCAATAACTATACACTTTGCATTCTATTGTGATTTATTATATGAAATAAACAAGTTATATTTTAATATATGAAATAAAACTATTTATTTGTTAGATCTACGCAATTTTTTGTTAAAAATATGTATTCTGCATTGGGTTAATTCCACCTTTATATGGAATTACTGCATTAATGCGCAATGGCATAGTTTTATACAGTGTTTTTATATAAATCTCAGAAATTTCAATGTGCCAAATATCACAAATAAATTTTTCTAGTTCTGGCAGAGTTATAGGCTGCAAATTTCGAATCATCTCCCCTCTCCCCGCCTTTTTATAGACGAAACATTTTCGAGCGGTTCACGATTTTGACCATTTCCATGTCTGGTAAAGAAGAAATTCTACTATATCCTTTGTGGTATCTAACTTAAAGTGAAAAAAAGTATGATTACTTACAGAATTATATGTTCTCATGGGAATGTATAAGAATTTTGTCAATTTGAAGGGAATAAACTTACCACAGACGCCGTGTAGTAAGGTGCCTTATTATCTTCAAATGCTGTTTACGGAAATGTCTAAGATACCTCCAAAATAGTCGGTCAGGCACCACTTTTATGCAGATTGTGTTTTATTTCGAGTTAATTGATCCCTTGAGCATAAAAATTTCCCCGAGTGTTTGAAAAGTTATGCACCTCCGTACCATAATGTACGGAGAATGTGTCACTGTTTTAAAAGTGCGATTTTCATTAAGTCGGTCACATTTTCGTCTTCATTCTAGCTTTTTTCAACTGCACGAAATAAAGAAAACTTGATTCATCAGAGAAAACCAGTTCAGCCTAATAATTAACTGATAATGTTTTTAAATTTTGGTTAACTAAAGTATTGTTTTTTCTAATTTTTTTCCTTAATAATGGCTTTTTTCGCAGATCTTCCGTTCTTTAACCCGCTTTGTTTAATTGTTCCCGCATTGTTTTTGAAGAAAGTAATTTACTATACACTTTTTTCAAATCTTTTTTAAGTTCTGAACATGATACAAATCGATTTTTTAAACATTCGCATTTTAACTTGCGGTTATCTTGCTTGGATGAGCAACATGACCGCCTAAACCAAATTCCCAGTTTAAACGGCCAAAAAAATTTATATTTTGCTAAAATTCATTTTACCAATATTACGTTAGCATTTAATTATTTTGCCATCTCACGTATTAAAATATTTTTTGATTTTCATTTAAAAATTAATACTTTTTGTGGCATCGTTAACTGCCTTATTCTTACCATTTTTGAAATAAATTCTAAAATTACAATTTTCCTAACAATTGCATTTTGTTTTTAACACTAGACTCAAAGCTAAAGTGTATGTGGAGGACAACATAGTAAAATCTGTTCGAAAATTTGCTTTTTAAATGATAAAATTGGCGGTTGTAGAAGGCGAAAAGGAAAACATCCAAGTGCGGCTTTTTTTTTGTCGCTTAGTGTATATTACAATATAATAATGTAATATATATACCAGGTGATCCAAAAGTCTCAGAAAAAATAAAATATATATTTTTTTTTAAAGTATTGGCCGTAGCATTATGCGGTTTTCACTGAAATGCACAGAAAAACATGGGATTATTTTAGACAACAAAAGATTTATTAAAAAAATTAGTTTAAATGTCCTTCATCACGTGGAACTTTAACTGTAAAATTACTTTTTTACAGTAATTTAGTACCTTCAATGACGTAGCTAAGACTATAAATGCTCATTGTGACGGCCGTCATTCATTACAATGACCGTCAGACGTTGGGCCATTGTAAATTTTGCTAAAAAAGCTTCAATATTCGCATTATGGCGTCATTTGATAAGGCATATCTGTTTAAAATGTGAGAGGATATTATGAATACAGTGCGATATGTTAGTGAAAAATGTAACTAATATATTTTTTATATTGTATATATATATTCTCATGTTTTTTTATACATTTTAGTGAAAACCGCATAGAGCTACAATCAGAACTTTTTGAATAATATGTTTTTTATTTTTTCTGTGACTTCTGGATCACCTGGTGTATATATATATATATATATATATATATATATATATATATATATATATATATATATACATATACATATATATGTGTATGTGTGTGTGTGTAATATGTAATATATATAATATATAATAATTAAGAAAATTTAGTCACTGGTCTGCAGGACAAGTAATTTTAAGATTTCACTTGACCGTCTATACCTTGACTAATCTGTTCACCCATTCTATTATATTTTTAAATGTGTATAAAAATTTGTAAAACTCTATTTTATATAAGCTTTGTTTGTTTTATAAATTTAAATGGCAAATATGATATTTTTTTATAAACTAAAACAATACAAATGAACCCACACACAAATCAAAGATTTATGTTTTAATGAACAAGCTAAATGTTACATACTTATACCATTAAGAATTAAATGTTAAAAAAAAATGGTTATATTTGTTTGAAATTAATTGAAAAATTACAGAGAATATGTGATAACGACAACTTTATTGAAATACACTTACTATTGTTATAATTGTTACATACACAGATTTACGGACAGTGACAGATTTACGGACAATTTTAGAGAGAAAAAAAATATGGAAAAATGGAAAGGCTCAAAGCTCACTGGTTCTGTGGACCACTAGAATTTATATTTTGTAGGTCCTTTGAATATTTTTGTGATTCCGAACCAACAAACCACTTTTAATTTCGAGCACTGTATATAGATATATATAGACATGTAGGTATATATATATTTTGCTACAATAATTATAAAAAGCTAGAAATGGATGATGAAGTGCATTTGTAAGTACTAAAAATATAGGTATTACTAGTAATAGGTTTTATTAAAGATATGAAAAAAATTACAATACTTACTTGATTATAATCCACGAAACGGGATTTTAAGCGATTTAAATCGAATTTTGCTTTTTCACGTTTCTATTTGTGAAGTGATATAAAAAAAATAATAATAATTCATTTTTATTATAATTATTCATTTAAATAAAGTGTCGAGCGAAGAGATAAAAACGTTCTAGCATTCAGACAGATTATCTGATTTTTCAAAAAACGTATTTTTTTCCCCCCACACATGTTTAGACACACTTCAGTTTATTAACGCATTTTGTAGGGCTGCATGCCACCAGACTGCTGAGAATTGTTAACAATGTTATCGACAAAACGGGTAGTAAATATCATTAAAAAGACTTTCTGCTTATTGTCTTTGAAAGCCGAAGCCAATGTTATTCTATGGGGAAATTTGCCTCGTTATAACTGTTTAAATTCCATTTTCACATTTAAAAAATTCACAACTGCTAAACAGGTTATCGCTTACTAAAAATAGATTTTTTTTTATTTATTTTTTATTTTTAATATTTTATTTTGAGGTTGTAAAATGCGAATTTTTACAATGTGAAATTTTACATTTTTGTGTTTAAAAATTAAATCTTAAAAATTAATGAAATCAATTTTTAGAAAGCGTTAACCTGTTTAGTAGTTGTGAATTTTCTGAATGTAAACTGGAATTTAAAAATATGTATTAGTTAATGAGTTAAAACGGGGCAAAATTCTCTGGCTTCGGCTTTCGGAGCCAATAAGTAATCAGTCGCCTTAGTAAAATGAGCAAAATTTTAACCATTGAGAAAAAATAGAATGTTCCATTGTGTACGTTTTATTAGAATGATGATTTATTTCAGTGTCCAATAATATTAAATTATAGAATAGCCGTTCAGATTCTTTGATTTGTCCACAAAAACCAAAATTGTATATTAAAACTATAAACATTAAAAGGTTCAAGATTTTTCTGTAAAATATTACGGTATTCTGTTTCTTTTGACAGTTTGTGTGAATGCGTTTATGCAAATATTTTAGGGTTATAATTGGATTTATTTATATATTTATTTTTCATTTAGGTACAAAGATTTCATTCAAGACTGTCCTTCTGGTTACATGACGAAAGAAGTGAGTATTCTTTTTAAAATAAATATTGAAACATTTTAATATAAATACTACTTAATATAGCGACAAAAATAATTTGTCATTTGTATTATTCAGAAGTTTGATTTGGTTTTAAAGTTACTGTAGAGAAAAAATTTTTGCTGAATATTTTCAGGGAAGATAAAGCGATACCGGGATTTCAAGGAAGGTAAGCGATACTTAAAAAAAAAATAATAATAATAATAATTAATTAATTACATGGTAACCATTGCTGAAAAACGAAACATGATTACCGCATGCCTTTATATGGAAGAATAGATAAAAAAAAAAAAAGTCCTATGCCATACTAAATTAAATTATGTTTTGTACAAAATCGATTACTTAGAAAAAAAAAAAAACGTCTTTTTAGTACGGAAAGTCGTACTATTTCTTTCAGACAGCGTTTTTACCAATTTTTATCTATCATCTTGAACGAACGTGCAAACATTTTTGCTTTTATCTAAAGATATAAAGCAGAAAGTTTGTCATTGTATCTATCCGGATTATTAGATTTTATCAAAAATTGGTACACTTGTTAGTCGGGACAAAATCTAGCTAACGCCGTATTTTTCAGTTCAATCGAATAATTGGTTCAAAATATATTAAATGAAAATCCCATTCTAAGTTTAATATTATTAAAAAAAAAAAAAAAAAAAAAAAAAAAAAAAATTATGCCGAAAATTAATAAATAAATAAATAAGTAAATATTTATATCGACCAAAAAGAAAAAGAACGTAAAACATTTTTTTAAAAATAATTGTACGAAAGAAATAACTGGAACAGCTTCAGTATGGGCGCTCTACTGGAAATTTAAAATTTGGCACCGAAATAGCTCGAACGTTTCTCGCTACCATCTTTACCGACGCAATTGCAATGACCATTTTAATTCATTGCCAAAATGATAACAAAAATTTGAAAGCTGCCTAGGGACTCCTATACTAAAGCTATACCAAAGAAATTTTAAGAAATAAATATAGTAACCGATGCTAGGGAATGAAACACAGTTACTGCATGTCTTTACAGGAAAGAATAAATTTAAATAAGTCCTGTCATACTAAATTACATTTTGTTTATGCTGAATTTTATATCTATTATTTGTAAAACAAAAATAGGATTAAAGTTTTTTATTTTTTTTTTATTTTTATTTTTTTTTATTTTTATTTATTTATTTAATTTATTTTTTATTTATTTATTTATTATTATTATTATTATTTCTCTATTCCGAATCTCATTAATTGGAATTTAAAATATCTAGTCCTCGTTAAATTTGACATAAAATGCAAATAAAGGGGAAAAAACAGCGAGAAAAAACGATTAATTAAAGCATGCGCCGATACTTTGAAATGAAATATGCATTTCTTTGAACATTAATGTAAAATGACTGTTTTATAAACTAATTTTTAAACATTTTTCGCGAAAAATGTTATGTAAAAAACTCATCAATCGCTGTTTCGCATGCTTTTGTTAATGGAAAGAAGAAAGATTAAGCGAATTTAAGCACGTCTTATAAAAACTTAAAATCTCGAAGTAGATGGTGTGCTTCTAAAAAAAAAAAGTTTTAAACATATAATGTTCTATATGTAATTATATTTCCGAAAAATATTTATTTTTTATTTTATATTATATTATTTTTTAATTAAACGTTTTCATGAACATACTTAATACAAACTATTCTTATAGGCCAATAATAAAATGTAAATGTTTTCCTTTCGTTTTCTTTTCATAGTCTTCTTCTTCTACTACTACTTTTTTTTTTTTTTTTTTTTTTTTTCCGGTTAGGAATTGATTTTTAATTTTACAGATTAAAATGTTAAAAGTAAAACTTATTATTCACATTACAATGAAAAATTTATTTATTTTTTCCTGATTATCAAAATTTAAAAACAAATTGTTTCTCATATCAGAATTTTAAAATAAAATTTAAATTGATAATAAAATTTTTTGTGATAGTATTATTTTGTGATGTCATAAATGTGATTTCCGTTTTTTAAGACAACTATGTTTTATTGAATGTATTTTTTCAGGAATTTAAGCACATCTATGGGCAGTTTTTCCCTTCAGGAGATCCTACTCGATTTGTTGACTATGTCTTCAACGTCTTCGACATAGACAAAGTGAGGATTTTTTGCATTACTGTTATTTATAATCTTTACTGTTTTATGTATATCCATAATCAATTTTCTTGTTCAAATTGTAATTTGACGTTTCTTCGTATTTTGTTTAAACGTATGTGAAAACAAACAAACCTCTTTGTTTTGCTATTTTGGATTAGTCGTCGCGTCGTCTCGAATAGTCTGTTATAAATATTAATGTATACCATTATATATTTCCATGTATATATAATTCGTCAACTTTTTGGTTTCTTCAGTCTGTTGTAGATATTTCTTCGCCCCTAGTCAGCATGGTAAGTATGATATTCCGTGTTGGATCCAGATTCTCATCCTGGAGAAGCTCTATCAATGGCCAGTAAGTTCAGCTTTTAAAGCGGCTCAACGCCAAGTTCCAATCCAAGTCGCGTTCTTCGGGCTAGCCGTTCCGAGTTTTTCATAATTTTCTCGACCACTAAAGTGCAGTTTCCACTGAGGCAGGTTGGAAGTCGTTTCGAGCGGCGCTATTCAGAATCCTTTAATGTGGTCAAGCGGTTGGACCTGGTTCGACGAGGTTCAACGAGGTTGGTTCGAAGGGGTAAGTGCCTGGCCCTAACCCCCAGTTTAGATAATTGAGGGGCCAGAGGCAGATATCTTTGTCAATTTTGCATGCTTTCCTTTGACGTAACTGCGCAATCTGATAAAAAAGGGCTACGACTGATGACAAGACATTTGGCTCTTTGTGTCGGAAGCGTGATTAATGACTTTTTGAACCTTGGTCTTGAACTTCTAGTGGAAACCGGCCTTAACTTGAATGCGGCTATGATGACCACTGATAAAAACCCCTTCTCCTCTTAGGACACTGCCTCAGGCCTAGGTGTAGACAGACGGCCTTGACCCACATCAACAACACATCCTGGAGAAGGTTGATTTTTCGTGTCATTCGAGATACAAGTCGGGCTTCTTTGCCATAAAACCTTATCTATAGAAACAAAATTTGCAATTATCACGCTATCTATTTTTAATATTTTGAAACAAAGGAAAAATTTTTGATAAATTTGGTTCGTCTATTTTTCCGCATTTTCAATTCGGTAAATTTAATGCTTTGAAACTGCTATGTGTTATTCCGTCCCAATATAGCATATCTCCTGTCGAAAATAGTATAAATAATCCACTTCGTTTATGCACAAGAAGACTGGAATACATAATACACAACGGATTACGTGAGGTATTTCATTAAAGCATATTTTAATATATTTAAAGGAAATTTATATCGATCATTTAATTCCAAATGATTGACTTAAGAGACAAAAAAGTTTCTTCTCGAATATGCGATGATTAGCATTGGTTCACAGGATCATAATTTACCTATATATATAAATTACTCGAAGTGTATTTTCAGTTATATAATGAGTTAGATTTTTTTTTTTTTCTACATTATTTTGTTAATACACCGCATGGTGGATAAGTAGCCAATTTTCAGACAATAAGCAGGCTACATGAAAATAAGTTCTTTTATATTTTCTTATTAAAACCACAGCTATAAAGATAATTTTTATGCGAATTCTTCTTCCATAATATATATATATATATATATATACATACTAAAATGTCTATTCAGAGTGATTATCATTAGAACTTTTTCAAATTCCCTGACTTTTTCCTGACCATTTTTGGCCATTTTTCCTGACTTATGCTCTTTACATCAAAAGAAAATTTCAAAATATTAGTGAACAACTATCGATTTAGTATAATGAGTATTCAAATTTAGCTTTTTTCCATAAAATTTGTCAAAATTCCCTGACTTTAAATGAAATTCTCTGACTATTCTCTGACTTTTTCAAGCTCCCTTAAATTAACTGCCTTTTCCATGATTCGTTGACTTTCCCTAACCAGAGACCACCCTGCTGTTATAGAGGTAAAATACACTGATGTTTAAAAGATATAGCGGATAACGTTCCAATGGAAATAGTTTTATAATCTATGCGAGTGACAGATTTTCTTTATTTTTTCACGTGCGTTCTTTAAATAAATAAATAAATAAAAGGTTTATTTTTAAAAATTCTCAGGGCAGATGGACACAGAACGCAACTATAACTAGGAGGACCAAATGTTCTTGAAATTCGAGGACAATTCCTATTTTGAAATCATTTTTCTAAGTTTTGAGAGAAGAATTATTTGTTATAATTACTACCTTTTTTGTCCTTCTTTACGTAGAATAAACAAGAACGAAATATCAGGCGTTGAGCATGGATTATTCACCTTTTCCAACTGAGCGCACATGTTGTATCGTATAAATTTCAGTGTTCTTTGCTACGTTATGACACAACGGACAGACAAAAGGTCTGAAAGGTATACACATAGATTAATTGAATTCATAATCGCATTTGAACATCATTGGAAAGTGTTAAAATTGCTTAACGCAAAAGAAAATGCAGCCCTTAGATTCTAATTGCAACCCTTAATGTATCTGCATATTTTAGTGCAACCCTGTAAATTGGTAGATTAACTGTATCTTATTCTATACAAAACATTATTTTAGAATATTAATAATAAATGTACTTTTTTTAAATAAATTTTGCAGTAGAAAGTTATTTAAATGTGATTTATTTAAATGTCTGTCCTAAAACGTCACGCTTTGGCATTTTTTGAGTGTCCCCGTACACAAACCAGTTATACAGGACTAGAAAACATTCCGTAATAAACTTGAATAACACGTATATATATATTTTTTAATTTCTGAAAATATTACGGAACCTGGAGGCGAGCAGATGGATGGATAGACAACTGGACAGTGGGATAGACAGATGCACAAACTGAAATCATATTCAGACTTAAAAATTGTTAGAAAGTGTTGAAAAAACTTAATATAAACGAAAATGCAGTTCCAGCAAATTTCGAATAAAAGCCCTATATAACTGAATATGTTTGTGTGGCCCTGCAAATCGAATGCTAATCAAACTACATTCTATAGAAAGCATTATTTCGTGCATATAAATAGCATATTTCAATATCATTAAGATCTGTGCAAATTATAGTTATTAAAATTTGGTTTATAATATCTCTCATAGAACGCAGTGCTTTGGAATACTTTCGGGTATCCCTGTACACCAAACCAGTGGTGGTATTTACTCCATTTTCTATATAAAACATGCAATAATAAATTTGAATACCATATTTCAATTTCATTAAGATTTGTGTAAATTAAAGGTATGAAAATATGGTGTATAGAAATACCTCTCATAGAACATAATGCTTTGGAATACTTTTGGGTGTCCCTATACACAAACCAGTCGAGATTTTTATTCCATTTTCAATAGGAACATCCGATAGTGAACTTGAATAACATATATCAGTTTCAGAAAATTCCATGTATATTTACGGGAGTAAGAGCGCAAACAAACAGACCGACGGACGGTCAGACAGACAGGCAAACCAAAGTCATTAGCATTTTTAAACCTTGTTGGAAAGTGTTAAAAAATTAATTGTAATATTTTTTAGCTCAACTTTATTATAAAGGTACTCTAATATGGTCGCCATAACTATAATCCATTAAAACACCAGTTTAAAAGCAAATAACTTCACCTTAGTAAAAATGTGTGTTTATATATATGGACCTAGCGGTCGATATTTCTAAATGAAACTATTTGGAACAATTATTAGCAATGCTTCTGGTCATAAAAACTAAATTTGGTACATATGAGGACAAAACTCTTTAAAGACCAAAATAAAATAAATTAATACAATAGTTTTCTCCTACGAAATGACCAATAAAAAACTTTGCATTTTCAATATTAGAAAAAAGCGCGTTTTAACATTGTAAAAATTGCTTTTTTTATATATATACAGGGTGTTTCAGAACTAATAGGAATAGAAGGGTGCATTCTAGTGACTCTTAATCATATAGCAACGCCAGGATTGGAAATGCTTTACTAACGCAGTGATGCACTCAGAAACGACTGAAATAAAAATAAAGTAAATATTCGTTTTAATAATAAATGTTCATGAATAAAAGAAACATGAGCCAGAAATAGTGTTTGAAGTTTCGTCCATCGAGTTCATTGCAGATCTTGAATCTACGCCTACGGCGCATGGAATGCCACCGAATATTCTGAAACACAGTTTAGGTTTATCTCGATTACTCTCAAACTACGATTCGTGCAGTTAGAATATTTAGAATCCTATGAGCCGTAAATGTGAGACTTGCACTGAAATAGGTGGACGAAACTTCGAACACTGTTTCTGAGTTCTGACCCATGTTCCTTTTGCTCACGTTACATTTATTATTAAAAGGAGTATTCGCTTACGCGGCGTCTTTTTATTTCTGATATTTCTGTGTGCACACTGCGTTAGGAATACATTTCTGGCCCTGCATTGCAATATGATTCCGAGTCTTTGGGATGCATCCTACCCATCTAAAAAGTTCTGAAACGTAGTACTGAGACACCCTGTGTACACAGTTCTTGTGAATAATTCTGCCATTTGATCATTCGTTTTTTGCATTCTATAATCATTGCAACTACATATATATATAACATTTCTAGGGGGGGGGGGGAGAAAAAGAAAAATCGTTCTTATAGGTTAAAAAAACTGCTTATCTTGATAATAAAACAATAATGCAGAAAATACTGTATATTTTAAAATTACTTGTTTGATCCATAAAGAAACATTTATACTCGCCATATTAACTCCGTTGTAGACGTACTTTTGTTTGTTAATGTTAATTTCGGTGATCAGATGTGTTTCCCAAGTTTTGGTAAAAATCAGATGTGTGACCGAAATTCCGTATATTAAAACAGCTTTAATAATTGTCTTGAAACTTGCCACATAAGGCCCTTTTTTAGATATCCTTCCGCATTATTTTACTTGGTTACTAAAGAAAAATTAATAGGTATTCTGATTAGAAAGGTCAATTTTAGATCTCGAAAATAGGTGTCTCAAAAATGGTTTTACTGATTTTCTTTAAACACGTCATGCAAACTCTCTTTTATATGTCTTTACGCCGTATGTATTAGTTTGTTGCCACAGGAAAATTGTTAGGCGTCTGTTTGGTTAAGTCAATGTTCTGACTATTACACTATTTCCCAAGAGAATTTATAAATAATATGTGTTGTAATGGGTAATAGAAATCGTGTGGTTGTAACACACTAGAATTTTTTTTTTTTCCTAGGAAAAAATAAATAAATAAACCTTCTAAAGGTAAAAATCCTGCTTATATCCGAAGTAAAACAGTAATGTATGTTGTATATTTTAAAATTAGTTGGTTGATCCATAAAGAAACACGATAGGCTTCTTGTATAAGAAAAAATATTTTATGTTATTTTGAAATGTTAAAGCGCGTCCTATGGAAAAGAAATATATCTTGATATTCCACTCTCTTGAATTTTTTAAAAATCACATTTTTCTAACATAAGACAAGACATTCCTCCTTATTTTAGATATACATATCATAAATATAAATTACATATTTGCAGTCTCTTCTAACATCTTAAAGAAACATTATACATATTCTTCAGGAAACCTTTTATAAGTTCATCTGTTTAAATTTAGTAAGAAAATGAATGTGAGTGACATATCAAAACATAATCCGGAATTTGCATTTCATTAGATTTTCATTTTAACTTTATCTTGTCCATACGATAGAGAAAGCATAGTTTTTTAGTGTTAAATTTTCGAAATTGTATTTTTGCTACATTTACACGTTTTGAGGTTCCCTTCAATGCGAAAATTATTATTTTTTTCTCTGTTTGTATGTGTGTGAATCTGTTGTCAACCTAACTTAATAATATTATATTTTTAAAAAATTAAAGAACACGCTTTTATTGAAATGTGAACTAAAAAGCACAAAATATCTATATTTATAGTATTAAAATGCAGGGTAAGAAAAAATCGGGTGAGTGACGCACCATAATATTGACATCTTTAATAAAAAAAAAAATTAATTGATTAATTGTTGCCACTCAACGTTATACAAATACGGCCAAATCCTGCACCACAAACAATAGAGTTTAATATATATATAGATTTTTTTGTTTGCCCCTGATGGGATAGGAGCCTGGAAACACTTGTATGTAGTATTGTCATCGACTATGAAGTCGTGTGCTAAATTTCAGGATAATCGAGCGAACAGAAGCGGTCGAAAATTGAATTCCAAGATTCCGTTACATATACAGTCGGTAACAAAGTGTCCGAACACCAGCAAAAATTCCTATATAAAAAAAGTATACACTTCATACGGTTTTATTAAATAAATCCTTGTCGAATCCTGATCTTAGTCAATGTAAGAACATGATTCGATAAGGATTTATTTAACAAAATCGTATGAAGTGTACTTTTTTTACATAGGAATTTTTGCTAGTGTTCGGACACTTTTGTTACCGACTGTACATTGATAGTTACATCATATCAAGTTAATAAAAGCATGTTAAAAATAACATAATGAAGGAATGAGAAATAAATAATTTAGAATTAAAAAAAAAACATTTTTAAAAAATCTCCCCTGACAGGGCTCGAACGTTAGACCTTTAGGTTCGTAGCCCGGAGCTTTACCTCACAACCACAGCGTTCACGTAGGGAAAGTCTTTTTTTTACAATATAGATTTTTTTTGTTTGCTCCCAGAGCGGTTACAGACATACATACAGGTGAAGCTAATAAAAGCGTGTTAAAAAGAAGCATTAACAGAGAATTCCAAACTCGGTATTCTAAACGGGTATCGTATGGAGATGTTAATGAAAATGTTATCGAGATTGGACAAGTAGTTTGTGTACAATGACACACAATGTATTCAAATACGTTACATCTATGGGACAAATTTCACACCGGTATATCTTAACACTTTATACTGCACTAAACAAAGTAAAATTGAGAAATATTTTTATATGCACAAAAGCCTATTTCATGTAGAATAGGGCATGGGAACTATTTACTCTTCATATACAGAGAGACACAAAAGATTTCTCATATAATTGTGCTACGTCCAAACGTAGCACAAATATATGAGAAATCTTGAAGTGCATTTCAAATTGTGTCGCGATTTTTTTTTCTTTATTAAATTTAAATATACTGTTCGGTGTAGATATTAATTTATAGAGATAATATACACGGATACTCAAAAGGAGTCGAGTAGCTTTCAAAAAGTGGAGTGGGCGACAATTCTCTGAATCATTTGAAACAAACTTTAAAATTTAATGGCATACTTTATTATTAAAAAATATTTTTATGAATGTGATTGGCTAGAACATTCAAACGGGAGATTAAGTAAAGTGCTGCCGTCCTCATAGAAGAATTGGTGTCAAATAAAAGTATTTCTGAAACTATTTTGATTGTTTATTAAATACACTGGAAATATTCAAATGCAGTACCTAGTATCCTACAACTTAAACTATATTAATATGACTATAGTATTGTAGGGTAGGAGGAAGTAATGGAAGTGTCCCACCAAATTACTTTTCAGAATAAGATTTTGTAAAGATTCTTTCGCTGGTCATTGTATCTAGATGAATAAATTTTTACAATAGTAAATCTTATTTTTGTTATTCCTATATTTATTAATAAACCTCGAAAGTAAGAACAATTCTTATTTTCTACAAATGAATTATTTTTTTTAAATAATCCATTTGTAAAACGTAACCCCCGATTGGAAAAATTCTTAGAAAACAAAAATTGTTTTTCTAAAAAAAAGATCTTGTACTTTTTATGCAGACGAATAACATGTTCATCTGTAACATGCAAAAACTATCTGATACAGAGTGATTCTCAGGTCGTGGGACAAACTTGGAGGAGAGGTAGAGAACATCACAAGGTTTAAGAATTTTATAGGAATACATGATCGCAAGCGTCATTTTAACCCTTTAAGAACTATATTTTTAGTTATTTTTTAACAATAAAATCCAGATAGGGGAGTGGCTCTCGAATGTTCCATTTTTAAAAAAAAGTTTTTACATGCTAATGTTTACATAAATGAATATAATCTGTTTCTGATCGATGTAATTATCGCACTGATTGCATTAATATGAACATTGTGTATGATTTCATGAAATTTACAAAGTATGTACACTGTAAAAAATTTTGTGTAAGAATACACAACATGGTTGAGGGAACTTATTTTCCTCAACCATGTTGAGAAATGTTATCAGCTATAGCTGTGTAACAGAGGCATACAGTGGAATGTTACTCAATTACAACTGGTGACATATCTCTGCATGGTTGTGGCAAGTAAGTTGCCTCGTCATCTATAGCTGTGTAACAGAGGCGTACAGTGGAATGTCACGCAATTACAACTGGTAACATATCTCTACATGGTTGTGGCAGAGGCAGCTTACTTGCCACAACCATGTAGAGATATGTTACCAGTTATAATTGTGTAACGTCCGTCTCTATACCTCTGTTACACAGCTATAGCTGATAACATTTCTCAACATGGTTGAGGAAAGTAAATTCCCTCAATAATGTTGTGTATTCTTACACAAAATTTCTTACAGTGTATGCGTTACAGGTAAACAAGAAACTAGAGGTTCTTAAAGGGTTTAAAGTGACGTTTGCGGTCATGGGTTCCTGTACAATTATCAATCCTTGTGGCATTCTCTACCTCTCCTCAAGTTTGTCCTTTGACTTTAGAATAGCCCTGTATATAAACGCTAAATATCTCTGATTCACTCACTTTGCCAATGCCGAGTGCAAACAGGTGAAGCAAAAATATGCCGTTGGAACGGTAGGTTCCATCCGTGTCTCACTGTAAACGGATTTAACGAAAATTAACCCTTAAATAATTGAAATAGGGTGATACGGATTTTTAACCTTTTCTCCGTATCTCTGTAGTGGTTTTCAATATAAGCTTGAAATTTAGCAAGATCACTCTTCTTAGGCCTGAATTAAAGTAAAAGAACTTTTACCCTTAATTAGGTGAAAAGAGGTGTCTAGCATTTCTACCTGTTCATTGCACGTGAAAAATTGCAGTGGTTGCAATGGAATTTTTTTAATAGATTTGAACAAAGCTCGATATTCGTCAAAATTCAAAATAAACAATTTCTTGCTAACAGGTCAAATTAAATGGCTCTGCTTTCAATTTTTCTTCTTTAATTTTTTTCCCGTGCGAAGAACGAGTACAATTGCTCGTTATATTATAATTTGGAGTTAAGATTACTGTTTCTTACTACTGATTCTATCGCTAACAAATAAAAGCCCCCCTACAATTATAGTAAAATGTAGCAGGTATTTTTTATAGACAGACCTACATACATGCAATGACTTTTATTTATATTAAGATAAATAATAAATTGTGATAACTACAATAATTTCACTACTTGAATAAGTTTTCTAAATGTGTAATGCAATTATAACAATTATTGATGTTAAATCTTCTTTAGACGCACTGCACACAATTCTTCAGAATTAATGCATCTGATCCTTTGTGACGACTTAATGGACGTCATGATCTCATTAACTTAGATTAAGCTTAACTTAATCTACTTAATTGCTTAATAAAAGTGAGTGCGAGACTTGAATTATAAAATAAATAAAGAGCTTTTATTTAGAGCTTAATGAAAAGGTGGGCGTTGGACGATATTCACATTCAATACCTTTATAAACTTAAAGGGGCAGCCTCCATAAATACTCTAACTATCAATAGGTAACCATAATTAATCTCAACTGCTTCACTTAACGTCGTTACCTCTCATGACTTTACTCGTCTTTCGTTAGTGGGAGGATTCCCTAAACCACTATACTACTCGACTAACTATCTTCTACTATAGCCGCTCGCTACTAACTCCTTTAACCTCATACCACTTCTACTCTTACTATCCACCTCTTCTCTTCTAACTCTCTTCCTCTTCTACGAAACACATCACCTTTTATATCCATCACTTTATCCAAAATATTAACATACCGCAAATTATAATTTAGTTTATCCTAAGAACTAACTCCATTAATCAACCGAATCCTAAAACTCTGCACATTCACGTGTTATTCGTGAAGTGCGAACTCCGTTTGTAGCGTTACGCTAACATAACAATACCTCACACCTTTACTAAAATACTTTTACGTGTTATAGTATCGAATTTATTTATACAACAAAACCTGCCAACTGACTTTTTTCCAAGAAAATAATTCTCTAACTGAGGTTCAAAAGAATTTCCTCCAAGCCCAGAAAAAAATTATATTTCGTGCACAAGGTCTCACAAAAATATTCAAATACAGGTTATCAGTAAAAATGACGCAAAATGAAATAAATGCGTTACGGGATTTGTTTTAATTTATCATAATTTAGTACTCTCATAGTGCATATGCAATATATATATAAGATATACGGGATTACTTAAAAACAGTCGTATACACTGCTTTTTATTTGATATAATTGATAGGAATTCTTTTTAGATCATATAATACGTTTCACTATACAAATGTTTTCGCGTCGCAGTCTTGCGCGATTGTGCAGTCTTGAACACACTTACTAATCAGCATTCTATTTTGCTAATTTTGAACATCTCCTTATTATCTTATATGCAAGAAATGTCCTATTATGAGTCAGATAATAAATTGCCAGAAATCGAGAAAAACCTTCAAACTAATTTGTTTTCCCTGAAGTAATGAAAGTGGGATCTATTCTTTTACGGCAGTTGACATGTTCTCTTACGACGTCTTTATTGAGCGAATTCTTTATTGAAATGCCTATTATGGTCGATCTCATTTATCTTAGTAGTACAACTGTGAAAATTATCCCTGACTGTGGAGAATTTTTTTAGTTATTGTGTGCCATATATCTAACAACAATAATTAATCAAGTCGACAAAATTAATTACTGTTGTTAGCGTTTTCAAAAAGGAAAAGGTGAAATATTTGACAAGTAAAATCGTTATTAAATAGTGCGAAAATGATGTCTACTTTGATATATTTCTATTCTACTTATAATAAAGTGTTTGTCAGCAAACAAAGTTCCGGACCTAACCATTCATGAATGGAGTTTGCTCCTTTATAAAAATTGATAAATTAAATATATATTGTATAGAAAAGGACAAAGAAAAAAAAAATATTTTTTGTGTGAACATTGCATACATCAAGTTACTAGTTTTGAATCTATTAGTTTACAAAGTTTCACAGTAGGAGAAAAATCAGCTGTTTTAAACTTAAAATAACAAGTTTAGTATTAAAGGTTCTTCTTAATAATAAAATCCCAAGTTTCTGGAAGCTAACGCTCAAAACTGATGTCATTGCTGTTGGAATAATATTTTGAAAAAAAAAAAAAAAAAAAAAAAATATAATGAAATTTTATTTATAATTTTATTCGTAATTTTAAATAAATTTAAAAAAAAAAAAGTAATTAAAAAAAAAGAAAGAAGATTAAAATAAACATATCGTTTGTATGATGTAGGTTTAAATAAATTTGTTATAAAATAAATTGTAATTATTAAAAATATATATATATATATATGGTTGGTTGGTTGGTTCACACTTGTACTGCGCAATGGGTAATTGACGACGGTCTGGGACGCACCTCTAAGGATAGTCCAGACACATGCCATAACAATTTTGATGCCACGGAGGAGAAAACATGTAAATTGAGGATAAACAACTTAAACTAGCACGAGAAAAAAAAATGCTGTACTTAGATACTAATCTTGTCGACAAATAAACTAGCGAAACATTAGCATAACACCTGTTGCCTGCATCAGATGTGCGTTTGGAGAAAAATAGATTGACAGTCAAAGTGAACGTAATGGACTTCCAACCTTTATTTATAACAGAATTTGAGCAAATATCCTTCAAAAGCTTTAAAATTACGTTTCAGGTTTGAAGATCTAATTTCGGAACCATAATTTACTCCCACTAATAAAAATAGCTAGACTGGTAATTTAAACGTCTCACTTTTAAAATAAAATCGGTGTTAAAGCGATTAAAGTTTACCATTAATAGTTACGTGCTATTAAAATTGGTCACACTAATTTTGAATCAACCTGTACGTTTTTAACGTAAGGTAATTGATATTTCCTAAAAACCATGCTAGCAAAATAAAGAACATCAAACAATATAATTAAATGCATTGCATGTACAATCGGCAGCAAAATTATTCAGTCTTCTAGGAACATGATCCGACAACGATTTATTTAACAAAACAGTATTAAGTTTTTCTTTTTATATACAAAGAATTATTGCCAGCACTCGAATAATTTTGCTGCCGACTGTATGATACATTTTATGCTTCAAAAATTTCTCAGTAAAATCGATACAGGGGATATTTTGCAGAAATAATTTAGAACTCAAGTTCATCTTTCTTATAAGACTTTTGCGTTTTCATCTTTATTATAATTTATAACTTGTCAAAAAACTATCCCTTCTCAAGAGAAAGAAGCGCAGAGGTTTTGCTGAAAGAATATTCAAAAGATTCAGATACATACATATATACGGACGACAAATTCATATCTGAAAAAAAAACTCTTTAATATATATATGTACGTGTTTTTCAAAATATTCTAGAGCGTAACAAAAATGCTTTTATATGCAAAATAGATAAGAAATAATATGACTTACATTTGATATGATATGATACTTTGACGTAATTAGATTTTTAGTCCAACACAACATTAAAAAAAGTCTGGTGTGAAACAACCGCACGACTTCCATTACCCACATTACGCGTATTACATGCATTTTTTGGAATTTTACAGTAAGAGAAACTTGATACACGTATAAAGACATATAAAACCGAGTTTACATAGCAAGTTAAAAAACAAGAAAAAAAATAGATAGTTATTTTTTTAAACACCAATTTCCGAGATCTAAAATGGAATTACCTAATCAGGATGACTGTTAATATTACTGTAATAATCACGTAATACATGAGAAATGGTATCTAAAATGGATTAATGAAACAATCTTCAAGAAAATCGTTAGAACCGTTTCTGAGGTACTAACTTTTAACAAAACTTGGTATACTCACTTATTGACCGGAAAACAATAATTACATATAAAGGTATATTTAAAAGGGAGTTAATAGGGCGAGTTTGAAAAAAATCTGTACAGCCGTTTTTAAAGGAACGCACTTCCGAGACCTGAAATTGAGCTATTTATACAGGACGCCTATCAATTTTCCTTAACCAACCAACTATATCATTCGAAAGGGCATCTAATATAGTGTTTATGTAGAAGCTTTGAAGAAAATCATTCGAGCCGTTTTTGAGATACGGACTTACAGTCCCCTTTCCGGTTTCCCAGTGACCCACTTCCGGTTTTCCAATTTTCACCAAAATTTGAAAAATTCCTCTGTACGCCAGACCTGTATCAATTGTGAAGTTTCGTCGTTTTATCTTTATTAGTTTCGGAGCTATGATAGCCAGAAGATTTCATACATACACACACACATACGTACACACACACACACACACTGACCAATTGCTGAAAACTAATTTTTTGGACTCAGGAGGCCTTAAAACGTGTAAATCAGGTGAAAACTCGACATCGATTTTTTGTACCGAATACAATACTTCCATTACCCTACGGTAGTAGGGTAATGGAAGTAAAAATAATATTCAGTAAATCATAACTAACCAAATATTAATAACTTGCTTTGTTGTAATTATGTAACCGTATACAACATCGTTGGTTGGTTGGTTGATTAGTTGGTTTTAACGTCACACTAGTACTGTGCTATGGGCAATTGGCGACGGTCTGGGGTACAACCCTAAGGATGGTCCGGAGACATGACATGACAATTTTGATCTTCCATGGTGGGAATGGTTCTCTCGTTTCAATGGCCTCCAGTATAATTTGTATACAACATCGAAAAATAACCAATTAGTGTATCTTGTTTATAATCAGAGAGTATGTGCTAAAGATGAAGTTAATGTATCATTGTTAAGAAGTTTGCAACTACGGGGTTTGTGTAATCTAGATGTCGACTAGAGGAGTATCACATATTCATGTCTGCATGTACAGTATAATTCTAATAAATTTCTCCTTATACAAGCGTCTTACGGCTGTATTCACCAATAGCTTCAACTCCGGGTTAAACACAAAATCTTAGAAAGTGCATAAAGACTCTGTATCACTTTTCAGTAAAATTTGTCCTGTTGCTTCTGCCATCTAGCGGCATTGTCACTTTCAGCTTTTTCAGCAGAAAATAACCAGTCGAAGATTATATGAAATCTTTGACGCTAGATGGCAGAAGAAACCAGCCAAATTTTAAAAAGCTGCACCCTGCCTTTAGACGCTTTTCCAGTTTTTGCGTTGAACCGGGAGTTGAAGTCACGGATTAAAAGAGTATAGGATGTATTACGAATGTTACGGAAAAGTAGTAATTTTCATCTTACAGATAGAGGGCGACCAGATCTCAAAAATCCACCAATCAACGCGTCTTTTTACATTACTGGCTGTTCGTTCGCAGGTCGTTCTCGAAAATCAGATGATGACTGAAGCCGAAGACGGGGTTTCGCTTTCTTCCGATAAGTTTCAAAGATACTACACCAGGCGGCGATCGAATCGCTTTCCTACACTCGTCTGAATTGATGCGGAAAAGAAAGCTCCGGTTTCCGCGCTCGCTGCCCTATCTCGTTTTAATTCCTATACAATCTTCTTCCATGGTTGAAGTTAATGGTGAATACCGCCTTTAGAGGCGTAATCTCGCACTGGTATTTAAGAGATTTCCAGGAACGTTGAATATTATTCATAAAGTTTCAAAAATTGAATTTTTTGGAATGAGTAATGCCAAAGTCATTAAAAAAGTCAGGAAATCAGTACGGGTCGCCAAGTTCGTCGCTAAAGCTATTCTGCATATGATCCAATGCCAGTGACCTTAAAAAAGGGGCAATGGAGAATTATGCCTGTAAAAGATGTTCCTCGGTAGTAAAACAATCAAAGTTAGAAAAACACATATTTCTCAAAATCGGAATAATTTTAAGGCAAATATAAGTAATATTTATAAATTCATAATAACATAAACAGTATCATATAAGCGTGTAATATACAGGGGAATTCAAAACCCAATGTACAAACTTTTTATGGAGGTAGGGAACATGATATGAATGGAAAATTGTGTAGGAACTTATGGTCATCAACGTCATTTTAACCCTTTATAAGAACTGAATGTTTTTGGTTAATTTTTAATAGTAAAACTCGCTTATAGGCGTAGCTTTTTTAAATTTCATTTTTAGCTAAACGTTGTATTATACGTAATATTAATATATCACCTCTTTTTATGTAAACGTTAACATCTAAAAAGGTTTAGTTAAAAGTGAAATATACAAAAGCTACGCCCATTTATGTGTTTTACTGTTAAAAATTAACCAAAAACATACTGATCTTAAATTATTAAAATGATGTTTGCAGTCCTGTATATGTAACATTGCTGTCACGTCACAAAGAGTGAGATACAGACGTGTGTTATTTTTAAGGAAATAACGAGACACACTCTTTATTGAATATAAGTAGAATCTTATGTGACCGAGAATCTACAGCATATTGCAGTTCGTTATTCTACACTGTAAAAAATCTGATGCAGACACCACATGACTTCCTTCTACAGCCATAGGAATATACATATTGTTTTGAAAGCATTGACATTTTTGTGTGAGGTAACCGATTCATAAATAAACAGGCAGGTTCTAGTCCACGAACATTCCTTAAAACAAAAATAAAAGGAGTAAGAAGTCTGCTACTCCAACCAAATAAGTCACTATAATACGATTATATATATCGCCGAGACAAATATAGTAGTTTTTTTTTTTTTTTTTTTTTTTTTTTTTTCAGGAATAGTTCTCCACGGGTTATTACTGAATCTCTCATTGGCAAATGTACAGCTTAGAATACGATGAAAATGATTCGAGTATAGATGGCCCAGTTTTGTTCTATTTGGTAAAAATGAGTGGCGAGAAATTATAAATTTTACCAAAATAAATAACTCAGTTAAAATTGAGAAAGGATTCCTGGCTATTCTGAAACAATATTTGTTGCAAAATTTTATCGCTAATCTCCCCAAGCTGCAAATTAGTAGCCAGCGCAGATTTTTAGTCTTGGCATAGAATTTAGCAATTCGGCGTCGAATTTGGCGACTTGACCACCGAATTTAGAGAAGATTAATAGTTTAGGGTTGCCAAAGTTTGGAAGCTGTAACATCAATAAGAACAGATTTCTGGAATATTCCGGAAAATTCATTGGTTTACAGCGCAGAACTAAATTCTTCAAAAGTTCTATATATGACTCAGAAGACTATTAAAAAAAGAAGAAAAAAGTGATTGTTGATGATCGTAGACTAGAATTTGCCTACATATTTATGTGTTATTTTCTATACGGTATTACAGTAGAAATATAAACAGATGAAAGTTTTTTTATTTCTACAAAGGTGGGTTTTGACTTAGCATCAAATTAGGCATTCAAATATCGCGAAAAATGGCAGTAAGGGATTCATAAAATTTGGAAATTCTAACCTCAATAACAGTCTAGTTCTGGAAATTTTGTAATGATGTATTATGTTCTCGCGCAGAACTACCTTGAAAATTCCATAAACCACTGACAATACTCTCGATGAATTCAAATTCCATTCAGACTTCGAAGTATTTGGTTGTTCCTGATTTAGCGAAATTTATAGTCTGTAGCGTATTTAACAATGTTTATTTGATTTCTGTAGTAAAAATGACCATTTCTTTATATTGCTTCAAGAATATTAATTTTTGTAGCACAAAAAAGAGATTTATTCAACTGTTTACTGAATATTAATTAAATAAGGTGCAGTTGTCGACTAGAACCTGCTTATGTCTTTAAGACACGCTAACATGTCGACAAAATTTTTTTTTCTTTTAATCAATACCATTACAAGCTGTATTTACGGGCTGAGTATTTATTAAATGAAGTGCATTCATCGACTAGAACCTACTTCTGTCTTAAAGAATGAATTTCTACACGCTAAACTCTCGACAACTTTCATAACACTATCATTACGGGCTCTATTTACGGGCTGAATATTCATTAAATAAAATGCATTCGTTGACTAGAACCTGCTTATGTCTTTAAGCATAACTTTCTACACACAAAAATGGCTTCAACTTTCATAACAATATCATTACTGGTTCTATCATTAGCTTCTTTTGAAATATCTGTGATGGTAGGTCATATATAATGGCCAAAACCTTTGTATTTTTGGTCATTATGAATATAATTTTCCTAAATATCTCCAAAACGAAAAATCACAGAAAGTTCAAAAAGGAAGATGCACAACTAGATGTTATAATAGACTTATATACCGATTTGCAACGTTCTACGTTCAACCGTTTTTGAGTTATGCGAGATACACATACTTACATACACATACATACAGTCGTCACAAAAATTCGTGTAAAGCGGTTGATATCTCTAAAACCGGAGCTCGTATTAACATGAAAGTTGAGGTGTACAACTAGACATTATGACAGTTACACGTATAAATTTGCAACATTCTACGATCATTTGTATTTGAGCTATGCGAAATACAAAATTCATTTCGCAATACTTTGTATAAGGAAGTAAAAATCTGTACACAAGATTATGACCTGTAAAAAGTGTTCCAGTCACTAACTGTAAAAATAAAGTCATACCCGTTTCTCTCAAAGAAGGGAAGTGACCTTTAATTAACGATCAATACTCCGAATTTTACTATAATTTCATTCAAATAAGGAGAGTGACTTTTTTCCTAACGAAGGAGCTTGGCGTATAATTTAACGGTCAACTCTCCAGAAACGGTCAATTTGCGAAAATTTCTTAGAGTGTATGGCATGAACCGATGTGTTGGTGCGCTCAGTCGGTCCCCAGTGCTAGTAAGCGCACTCGATCGTAGGTTTTTCTAACAACTCATTATCCTGCCAAAACTGGTTCATAGGCTTGTGTTTGCTGTTTTTGTGTCTGCTTCTTACTAAAAGTCACTCTTGTTTAATATTTAATATTGCTCATTTGTTGATTAGTTAATGATTGATGTCAGGGCTCGTTAGAGAATCTTCCTGGATTCCGGTACTACTCTGTACTTCAATCACTCAACCGCAAAGAGAAGTGAGTTGCCTTTACGTTAATAAAATTATTAAATTGGCCTCTTTTAACATCGTTTCTGCTATAAACTGTTTTACAGTAAAACTTATATCACAGGGGCAATTTAGGAATGGATTTTGAGCAATAAATTTAAATAAAGTTTTCGTTTAAAATGTAAAATCTTTTTTATGTTTTGAAATATGTGCACAAAATATGATAAAGAATACATTTAAGGGATTAAAATATGAATAAAACTTCTTTTGTTGTAGTTGTTTATTTACATACTCGTATTAATTCATTTTTAATCTGTTTCAACTATTGCCCCTTCTATGCTGTCAATGGCCAAAATTTTGGATACAAATTGATTCTATAATACAATTTTCAGCATTATTGGCAAACAATAATTTTTAAGATTTTATATAGATAAAGTAAATACTCACTGAATAAAGCTAGATCTTTTAATACATTTGCGTTGAGTTATTTTTAGAAGAACGCGCTAGAAATTTTCAAAAATTGCTGCTTAAATAAATAATGGCTAATAGTTTTACACTTTCCTTTTCTAAAAAATCTGAGTTAAAATATTTGCTGCAAATCAAAAAACTTTCTGACTATCACGTCGCCAAAATCGTCTCAAGATGACCATTTTAATCTGACTTTCTAAAAATAATTTTATTTTAGTGGGAAAGAGTGAAACTTTATTCGATCGAATTGTATCTGAATTAAAATGCCTGAAATGTTGGTACCCAGCTCTTCATTTTTCACGTTTTTTTTTTTTTTTTTAATGAGGGGAGAAGTGAAAAATACTGTAGAAAATAAATGGACGATTGTATCATTTATTTCTGTACTGATAAGTATAACGGATTTAAGTCCAAAAATGTCGATTTTGAGTTAAGTACATAGTCAGACTCAGAAAAAAATTCTCTATCGATTGGTATAAAGGATTTAAATCCATGTCATTTAGTTTTTGAGAAAATCCATTGGTAAAAAAAAGTTCGTCAGAAATTTAGCATTAATCTTTGGTATAAGATATTTAATTCAATTTTTTCCCTTTATTAAATGAAGATTGACAATCACTGAATGGTATAAAGCGTATAAACCAACATAATCCCTTTTTCCTAATCGATTCTGCTGATTAGTTTTTAGTTAGTTTAACTTTATTTTTCGTCTACTGAAAAATCAAGAATATGGACTTAAATCCTTTATACTTATCAATACATATTTATAATCAATTTAAATATATTCTAATCACATAGAATATAGTTTGTCATGGTCACCGTCTTTTTCTCTTAAAAGGTTTAAAACAAAAATTGTGTAATTTATAACATTAAGTTATTTTTACTATTATTATTATTTTCCGATTACTCTTTTTACGAAACAGAAATGTTTTTTATCCGCTACTGAAGTAATGAAAAATTAAATCACAAATAAAAGATGAGTTCAGAGCCAAGTACAAATGTTATTTTAAATGTAAACTCATTTTATAACTTTTCTTTCTTTCATAATATGTTTCTTCCTTTTCTTTTCGTTTTAGAATGGTGTGATAACTTTTAAAGAATTTATCCTTGCCATTTCTATTACAACAAGAGGGACGGTAGAAGAAAAGCTCAACTGTAAGTAATTGCTTTCTTTCTTTATTCATTTATTTATCCTTTTTCTTCCTTTCTTTATTTTCTTTATTCATTTTATTTAATATTTTTCAATTCACTTTATATATATATATATATTAATGTGCTACATTTTCTTGACTTTTAGCAAAGAAATGTAAAAAGATTGATGTTATATTTTTTATTGTTAAAAACCTTAGATATAAATTTCCCATTAAAAATATAAAATTAAAAATCATTTTTTGTAATTTTTCCAAAATCGTTTAAAAAATATTTTTTAAATGACATTTTTTAGCATTTTTTTTTTTTTTTTTTTTTTCTAAATTTAAACGTATTACATTTCAAAGTTCTTAATGAAAGAGTGTATTTTATATTTTAAGTTTTACTGAATTTTTGAGGACTGTAATGATATTCCTACTACCTAAAACAAAACGTTTTTACAGTTAAATAACAAAAAATGTAGAATGATATTTTATTCTAATTAAAAGTACATGTCAATTTTATTAATAGTACTTCACTAGTACTTGAACATTAAATACCCATTTTATATGTAAATTACTCTTTTATGAAAATTTAACTGCCTATATTTTTTGCAAAATCAAGTTCGATTTAAATTTCTTAAATGGACAATAAATAGTCAAATTTATCATAGGAAATATTTTATTTCAACATAAACGATGTTTTTAATATTGATTGGGGTTTCAACACATGTCGTGCTTGTCAACCTAGCCGTTTGGAGTTTTCCGTAGTTTTCTCACAAATTCTCGTAAATATGGGCTAGGATCCCCTAAAATGACCCCCTCACCACGAAAGGCACACCACCTAGTCTAGAACCATAGAGTAGTCAATTGAGCTCAACGTCAACTAATAACACCTCTATTTTTGAGACCTTTCTATATTACAACCTTAAAATATTTATGACTTCAGTTTGTGCGTCTGATGTTTTGTGTATGCCTGCATCTAACTGACATAAAAGTGATTTTCAGATAGTTTAAAAAGTTAAAGTACATGACTGCGTAACATATTTTCAACTGAAAAATACCTTTTAATGACACGTAACTTATATATTCTTCATATTGTATCTCTATAATATTCCAGAAAAAAGTTACTGTCGCCGTTTCTGCTCACTATGTGTGTCTGTCTGCTGCCCTATTCTCCTACGAACCATATAATCATTAGCAGCGTTGCGAGATTTACCAAAGTTTGTAGAATATACTAAGACACGTGTTTTGCTTATAGTGGAACATGCTGATTTACAAAGTTATCAGCTAAAAACTTCAAGCTAAAAAATCTATTTTGTTGCCAACTTACAATCTTCCTGTTCGCTTTTTTTTGGGGGGGCGAAACCATTATTCCAAAGTAACATCACTTCTGTACATAATTGCCAACTACGCACCTTTTGGCTGCCGGAAAAATTTAACAGAAATATTTATTTTATTTAATCGGTGAACTGTAACGGTTTTCATTAATAAAGTAAAAAAAAAAAAATATTAAAATTTCCCAGTAGCCAAAAGGTGCTAAGTTGGCAACTATTCTTCCATCCAGGAAACTGTATGGAATATTCCTAATTTTAAAATTGATATCTTGTCTCTGCAGATAAAAGTCCACAATAAATACTAATAAAATTTGACAGCTCAATCTTTATCCTCTTCACGGCTATTTTTTTTTCTTTTTTTTTTTTTTTTTTTTTAACTCTCTTCTATATACGTAAAAAGAAAATATTGGATTCGTGAAAATGTTCGGTCTCCGGTTTTCGATGGAATTATAGTTTTTGAGATGTCCTCAACATGATTCGATCGTTTTTAAAAAATATCTGTCTTTATGTGTGTATGGGCATCAAAGAATTTCTATACTCTGTATCTCACGAACTAATAGGCGAAGTTTAACCGAACTTGATACTTAGTTTAACTTTAACAGAAATTGGTGCTGATTACACTTTGCAATCAATCGCTGAACAGGTGGAACTGCCATCCAATTTTTTCATTTTTTTTCTTAATACGGCAGTATAGGACAAAATTTTGTAAAAATGTTCGTACTGAGAATTATTTTTAACTGTACAAAGTGGAATTAACAAAAAACTATCTATAATAATAATAATCAACCAGGAATAGTTTTTTGTTTTTTAACACTTTCCAACAAGGTTGAAATGTGTTAAGGACTTCAGTTTGTCTGTCTGTCTGTCTGTCTGTCCGCGTTCTAACTCCCGTAAATGTTCATGGAATTTCTTGAAACAGATACATGTTATTCAAGTTCACTATCGGATGTTCCTTATTGAAAATGAAGTGAATTCCTCAACTGGTTTGTGTACAGGGACAATCGAAAGTATTCCAAAGCATCGTGTTCTATGAGAGGTATTTCTATAAACCATATTTTAATACTTTTACTTTACCAAAATATTTATGAAATTTAAATATGTTATTCAAGTTCACTATTGAATATTCTCCATTGAAAATGGAATAAATACCATAACTGGTTTCCATACAGGGACACCCGAAAGTATTCCAAAGCATTGCGTTCTATGAAAGGTATTTCTATTAAACCAAATTTTAATAATTTTACTTTGTACAAATTTTAATGAAATTAAAATATGTCATTTAAATGCACAAAAGTATGCTTTCCCTAGTATGACTAGCATTAGACTTACAGGGCCACACAAAAATATTCAGTTCCATTAAGGGGTGTTATTAGAAATTTGCTGAAATTGCATTTTCGTTTATATTAAACATTTTTAATCACTTTCTAAATGTTTTTTTTTTTTTTTTAAACTGAGAATATTATTTCAATTTGTGTATCTGTCTATCCGGCTGTCCATTTTTTTATCTGTCCTTCGGTCTGTCCCCATCGTCCTTAAATATTTTCAGAATTTTCAAAAATTCATATATGTTATTCAAGTTCAATATGGAATGTTTCCTATTTAAAATGGCTTTAACAGGTCCTGTACAGCAGGTTTGTGTACAAGGTCACCTAAAAAAAATTCCAATATTGCGTTTTAGACAGACATTTTTATAAATCACATTTAAATAATTTCCTACTATAAAAATCATAAAGAAATTGACATTTATTGTTAATATGCTAAAATAATGTTTTGTATTGAATATGATATGGTTAACCTACAGATTTACAGAGCTACGCTAAAATATTCAGATACATGATGGGTTGGAATTAGAATCGCAAGGCTGCATTTTCTTTTGCGTTAATTTACGCAAAAGAACTTTCCTTTTTTTGTCCTGTTTTCTTTTGCGTTAGTTTTTAAGCAATTTTAACACCTTCAAACAATGTTTAAGAGTGATTATGAATACAGTTACTATATTTTTATGCTTTTCAGTCCTTCTGTCTGTCCATTGTGTGATAACGTAGGCAAAGAACATTGAAATTATGCAACAACTACGTACAGTTAGAAAGCGTTAATAATCAACGCGTACATCATGATTTTTCGTTCTTGTTTTTGTATATGTAGGGGCATGGCTGCCCTCCCCGGGGCTGTAACTTTTCAATATGGGTACCTTTTGTCAAGAGCTGGTCAAATCTTAACGCCTGAACCATAAAATCTGTGATAATTTAAAATATATATACGTATATATCGACTTTTTTTTAGCCCCACCCCCCCAACAAAACAAAACAAAAAGATTCCTCAGACGTCGAGGTAAAATTAGCATATTTTCGACTTTTAACGTTTACACCTTATCTGTGATGAAAATTGCCTACATTCATCATGGAAAATAATTTTAATAAATAACTTGTGTGAAACTTGTATAAGAAAACATAGAAGAAAGTCTTGTAATGGTCAGAACAGGTTATGCTTTTTTTTTTTTTTTTTTCCTTCTATGATTATTTTAAAATAAAATCAAACAACATTTAAAATTATCAATGAGGCCATAATCTATGTAACTCAGAAGTCATCTCAAATTCAATTATTTTTATTTTCTTCTAATACTTAGTCCTGTTTCAGATCTAATAATGGACATGTATTAGTTGAGAATTAAATTCTTGTTTTCCGTTTAAAAAGTCAAAAGGTCAACGCTACATATTAATGTAAAATGTTAAAATATATTTCCAAAAATAACTTTTGCTATTTAATTTCCATTTTGAAAACTAGATTTTTTGAATAGTTCGGTGAAATTCTGCTACGTAAGCTCTTCGCTGGATTAACTGATTACCAAAGCTTTTTGAATTTGATTGAATCTTAAATTTAGTTCGTTCGTGCCTGGTTTATGAAATTCAATTAATTCCTCCACTAACTCCGGAACTGTTAAATTGAAAAATTTACTGAAACTTTGTTCCGTTTTAAATTTTCATATAAACGTTTATCGATGAAAAGTAATTTCAGCTGTATTTTATTATGTACGCTTCTTGAATTTTAATGAATAAAAGTCAAATAGATATTTAAAAAATGTGCTTTCTAAAAATATTAATTTATTAAAAAGTGAAAATTTAGTTTTATTAAATTAATAAAAGTTACGGTTTATTGTAAATTTCTTTGCAATATGCTATTTAAATTTTTAATAGTTTTATGAAGCGACTTTTGATTTATAATCACTGGTTATGAACAATTGATGTTTTACAATGTTATAAAACGACATGATAAGACAAAGTCAGTCATTTTTTTTTTTTTCTCTTTAAATTTCAAAGTGTCTAATTAACAACATTCTAAAAACTATGGAAATCCACTAATCCACTCGTCTTTTAAATTAACGTACACTATTTTCTAAAATTTAAGTAAAACATGTTTTCTCTATTTTTCTTTAACTCATAATTTTAAACATGTATGTTGTGGCCACCACAAGACTTTTTCCTAGATTTTTCTTCTATAAATTCATGCATGCAGTACAAATTATTTATTAAATCATTATTTATTAAAATATTTTTCTATGATGACTGTAGACGATTTTTAATCTCAAAGAAGTATCACACTAAATGCCGAAAAAAACTCAGTTTTGTACCGGCATCAAAATAAATGCAATTTCCACGCTAAGTTTTTATTTCCATTACCTGACTACCGTAGATAATGGGAGTATTGTATTTGGTCAAAAACTTCGCTATCGATTTTTCACCTAATTTACAGGGTGGCTATTAAGTATCCGGAAAATTTCTGAGGAGCTTTTATGGACTAACTACCACTTTTCTGTTGTTGTAATGCTTTTATCTTTAAATATTATTTATTAAAATAATTTGCATTTACTCGAACGGGCAGTTTTTGAGTGATCAGGGAAAGTAAAATCTATTTAATAAATGAAAAAGTTTCGTGATTTTTTCAAAGTGCGGTGCATCTAAGATATTTTGTGGTCCGATGAGAAAGTTTTTACTGTTTAAGTCGCTAAAAACTCTCAAAATCATCGCAAACTTTTGGATCTAGCCATAACCTCCCAAACTAGATGCGTGGCTGGGAAACTTGGCAACAGTTGAAGCGATAGACAGAGCCACCTGGTACAGATTGTGCGACTTTTTTATTCAACAGTCACCAATAATTTTAAGAAGTGATATATAATGTATATAATCGACGTTTCTTCGATTCTAATCGCCTTTTATTTATGTCATATCTAACTTTCAAAAATTTTTGGTGGCTGTTGAATAAAAAAATCGCACAATCTGTACCAGGCGGCGCTGTCTACCGCTTCAACTGTTGCCAAGTTTCCGAGCCCCGAGACAGGCATCTAGTTTAGAAGGCTATGATCTAGCTCTCAAGAACAGAAGAAAACGAAAAGATGCAACAAGGTCTTTGTTTCTGAAATGTTCGATGGTTTAAGCTGAGATTAGCAGCAATGGGAAGACTCAAATGTTTTTTTTTTTTTTTTTCAAAGAAAACGCAAAAAACAATGGAAAAGTTTATCAAAAATATGTTTTAGAGAGAGCTGTACTTCCATGGAAGCAAAATCACCCGGCTAAGATCTTTCACCAAGCTTGTGCTCTGGCCTATGGAGTCTAATCAATGTTTGCTTTAATCGATATCAAACTGAAAAGGTATCTGACCAAAAATCTGTGTTTTTCTAACAGCTCTGATTTGTATCCAATGGATTTTTCACTGTGTGGGTTCTTAGAAGAACAATTGCATACACAGAAAATCATACATTTGATAAACTCAAGTATCAAGAAGATTCCGAAGAAGACTTGAGCTATAGTATAAGAATCGCAATAAAACTCCAGAAACAGTGAACTTTAGGCCGTGAGGAAATAAGAATCAATAATTTTGCAGCAATCATCTTTATTTAATCAGCATGAAAATCAAGAAAGTCTATAATAAAAAGTACTATTTCCAAATATCTATTATAAAGTTTAACAGACATACAGAGGGTTAGATGAGAGAGAGAGAGGGCTTCGCGATTACGTGTTGTTACGTCAAGATTTAAGAGCGAATTCTTGAAGTTGATTCTATTGCCACTCAGATCAGACTCTTGAATTACGCCAAGAGTTTTGAAAAAGTGCCAAATTTATAGCCAAAGATATTCCTTTGTTTGTAGAATAATTTAATGTAAATATTTTGAACTTAGCACGACCGTTAAAAAACTAACGCCAATCCTCAATGCCAAACTTTATCGCCAGAAGGCCGTTATTTAAGGGAGACACTCAGACTAGGATTTATTGCACATCCCGTGATAAAAAAAATATAAATTACTCTTTAATGATATTAGAACGGAAATGTATTGCTTAATTTAGCTTCGAATAAATAAACATACGCAATTTAAAAGAATGAAAATGTAATTATGTATCCAACGGCTTATGACTGGAAATAATATTATTTTATATTTTATTTATTAAATGATTTAGAAGAGCTTATAAATGTCATTTAAAAGGAAAGTATTATTAGAATTAAGATATTTATTATAGACAAAAGCGAATAAATAAAAGTAATTTAGAATTTCGTTATCTATTTTTATTAGCTATTTAATTTATTGAAAATATAATAATTATTTATTGCCTTTATTTAAAGCTGTAATTAAAATTAATATATGTGAAGGAACGACTTCACATCAAGAAAGACCTGAACAAAATATGGGATGATTTAGATTCAAACTACACCTCATCGTCACCTCACTTCCGAAGAAGATTGCAGCTTCCGTCAAAACCGATAACCGCCAATTCGGAAACTCATTGTAAAAAATAATTGTTAGACATTACTTGTTGCAAAAATAGAAGCTTTAAATTTATTTGCCATTTCACTAATCATTTACTATCAAATGCTTTTTCCGGATACTTAATAGCCACCCTGTGTATCTTTTAAGATCTCTTGAGTCCAAAAAAGTAGTTTTTGGCAATTGGTCATATTGGTGTATCCCTATGAGTTTGTGGTAACATGAGTTTGTGGCCTGTAATACATGAGTTTGTGAAACATGAGTTTGTGGCCTGTCAGCAGATAATAGTTCGCCGCGCGGTTTGCACTTGGTTAGTTGGGAATAGTTGCAGTTGGCCCAATGTCTTTTTTTATTTTTATTTTTTTTTTTTTATTCCCTACGTTAGAAATTCATTTGTTGGGGTAGCTATATTTGGCCCAACATAATGAATAGTGTTACGAATCCAACAATAATTGTTGTGTTAAATTCACCTGTAACGGCTCATTTTTAACCATTACGTAACTTATAATATATAATTTTATTACACGCATTAAAATATCGTCGAGGATGTTGTTTCTTGGAAGAAAGTGTGAAAATAACAAATAATAAACACCAAAATGTATTGCCAAATTAAAATACTGCATATGGACCAAGGGTTTGCCAACGATTGGGTTATCAATCTAACCAACGGCCATTTATAACCGTTGGCCAACAAGAAACCCGTCGTTGTTTTAAAGTTGCCCCATAGAAATTTTGTTTATCGGGATGTATATAGGGAATCTTCTGACTATCATATGTTGGGAGAATCTACAACTGTTCCTATAAAAAAAAAAAAAAAAAAAGTAATAAAATTTTCAAATTACGGACATTGCCGGAATAATAAAAAGGTCAATAAATACGAAACCCCTCATCTGAATTTCATGTTTCTGTGTGTGTGTGTATATATATATATAAACATATATAAATGATAGTTATCGTAATAAAATTTAACTTTAATATTTAGCAATTAATAGATACATAACAATACCAACACAACAAAAATAGAACCGATTGTGACATTTAGGTTAAACTTACACAAAAGTGTTGCGATATAGATTAAGAACCAATAAGAGACAAAAACAATTTGAATTACTTACACCGACATGAATAACAATAATAATGAATATATATATATATATATATATTTTTTTTTAGATAGTCGCATGCAGAAACAAAGAAACAGAAATTAAAGGAACTTTATAAGTTTACGTACCAACACTTAGTTGCATTTCTATATTGATTAAATTGTTCCTTTCTTCTAAAACGTACTTTTGGAGAAATTTGCGATAATATCAGTTTAAAAACTGATGTTAAAATAATATAGAATTCAAGTGATTATTTGATAACGAACCTGACCACTCAAATAGTGCACAAAAAAGTTGGAAAAAAAAAAAAAAAAAATTACTGTCTTACAAACTACGACAAGACAAAAAACATAATCTCATTTTTTCTTCTTTTAATTTAAGTGTTTGAATCTAACTGCATTTTAAATGGTGGGACAATCTACAACTGTTCTTATAAAAAAAAATAATAATAAAATAAAAGCTTTTTTTTTTTTTAAAGAACAAATATATATTTTTTAAGATATTAAATATTATTCAACACATCAAGACTACATAATTAAACAGTAAATATCAGTTTCGTATGAATGTTAGTAATATAGAACATATATTTTAATTATTATTCATACTGAAAATAACTACTTTATTCATATGAGGATATAGGTTTACAATGTGTTCCAAAAACTTTCACCTCGACTTTAATTCTTTAAATATATAGCTGACTTCAATACACTTCAAGATTTCAAATCGCAGAAAATTAATGCCAGTTATTTATATTGAAAAAAAGAAATGTTTATAAATCTTATTTTAAAAAATATAAATGGCATATTACATCTAAATATTCCATCTAAATATTCCATAAATCCCATCCTAAATCCCATCTAAATATTCCAAAATATTACATCTAAATATTCATCTTACATAGACATAACAAACTACAAAGATGTTTGAACAAAAGTACAGTATTTTAGAAAACTCAATAAAAATTTCAGAACATATAATTATAACAATTACAAAATTTAGATTTTTATATGGTCCTCATAAATAAAATAAGCTTCATACCCAGGGCTGGGAAATTCCAGTTCCTTTATTTCGATCTGACTCTGTAATTGATTTGAGTGTTACTTTTGATGAGAAAATTTGACTTTTCACTCCACATGAATAGCATTATTTCTTAAGCGTAAAACTAAAGATTTTTCCAATCAGCATGCGTTAAATGTCCTATACTTCAGTTTAGTTCGCTCCAATCTGGAGTATTGTAGTCTTATTTGGGATCCTTTTTTATGAAAAAAAAAAAAAAATCAAAATTTTAGAGCAGGTTCAAACTAAATTTGCACGTTATTTGTATTTTAAAAGAAATTTTATTTATACTCATGTCATTTCTTCCATTGTATCTGCGAAGTATTTATAATCTTCCTAGTTTAAAATCTCGTCGTGGCCTTTTTTGTTTATTATTGTTTTATAAAGTTATCAGTAATATGATTCACTGCAGCGATATTCTTAACTGTATTCAAATTAATGTGCAAACCAAGTCTCTTAGAAATAATCATTTATTTGTCACTCCATTTGTAAAACATAATTATATTGGTAATTTTTCATTATATAAATTTTACAAAATTTTTAAGGAGCTTTCTGTGGATTTAGATATTTTTAACATGTCTTTTACTGTTTTTAAGGCTAAGTGTTTTGAACTTTTAAATTCTTAACATGTATTTTTTTTTTTTTTTTTTTTTTTTATGTTTGATGTATTGTATTGTATTATAGTTTTATTCAAGCAACACTGTAATTGGATGTTTCTGTAGTGTTACTTGCTTTATATAAATAAATAAATAAATAATCTATTCACCACTGGCGTGTAGAATTTTAGTGTGGCGAGTGAAATTTTAAGCAGTGAGAAATGTATCAGAAACTTCAATATATCTTTAATAATATAAAAATTAAGCCATAATAATGCAATGCCAACTTCTTTCATTTTATAAACAACATGTCTACTAGAAAATATAATAATTAATTTATAATAATATAATGTCTGCCCCTTTAGTTTTATAAGCAATATGTTACTAGAAAAAAATTACAGCGAATGACATTTATTTATTTATTTGACAGCTTTTAAATCTATAGTTACAATGACTTTTTATTTCGAATTATCCATATTACAATTCCTAGTAACAATGCACAATATCTTTGAATACTTAGGACACCAAAAACATTCATGTTCACACCGCGATTCGAACCCAGTACAGCAAATGACTTACCACTAGTTCTTAAAAGTAAAAAAAATAATATTAATATTTCACACTTATTAACATCTTAAACAACTCAAACGGTGTAATGTTTGAGACAATAATAATGTTTATAGAATAACAAGGAGTGTAATATTTGCGATTTTTGACAGTTTTTTACATAGAATTTTTGACACGACTTTAAATTATTGTTAAAATCTGTCAATCCTATGGCTATTGTTTCGCATTAAGTTTGCAACTTTATATTGCTGGCTGATAAGAAAAACTCCTGGCTAGTAAAGTTTTCAGTGAATTCTCTATTCTTGCGTCATATACGCTAATAAAGTAGCACATAAAATTTCAGCACTGTATCAAAAAAAGTCCTAAAGCTATGTTTAAATAATGTTGTTGACGGGTCAATTGCAAATTAATCCTCTATAATTAAGGTTAATTCAGTGTTACTCTGTAACTAATCATTCGACTCATAGACTACGAATTAAAAGCAAGTATATATTTATACTTCGATTATTTATCTCAAACAAATTAGCGTAACTTTAAAAAAAGTTATAATATTTTAATTTAAAAATAGAAAAGTGGTAACAATCATCGTTTGTACTCTTGGAAAATGTTAAAAATGTGCTCTCCACAAATAGCCCTTTTTGCAGTAGTTGCATACATATTTTGTCATTCTGTGTTTCTTAGATGGACAGAAAGTACAAATTCTGCGTTTGTTCGCCGCATTTTTAGTAGTGTCTTTTGTGGGCTTTTCAATATTCAAAATATCTTCAATATTTATTTTGATGATCACTAAACATTCGACTGTTAGACGACGATTACAGCAAATCTCGAAAAGTAACAAGCTACAACTGTGCTTATCACCTTCATTTTAATGAAAGTGTTGTGAGCGCAACGGGAACACCTCGAATATGCGAAACTGGCAGGTGTCGGCAGTCTATTAGACGAATGTTTAGTTATCTAGGATTTAAAATCTAGATGTGTATATTTACTGGCATGCCAACATTCTTAATACCCTTTTTTCACACCACATTATTGGCAATTTTCTGCACTATGCAATTACGATTGAATAAGAAGAAAATTATTCTTCAAGGAAAGTGGTGTGAAAATTGGGAACGTTATCATGTCTTATTTGTGTCGAATATAACTAAAATTAACGTTTCATGGAATTCCAGGCATTCATTCATTCCTCACAGTGCCTACAAAATTTACCTAATATAAACATAGATAGAAATTATATGTACTAAAAATAGACAAGCCATGCTCACATCATTCTAAGATATACGCAATATACTTTCATTGAGGGGTTACATGGATTTCGAAGGACTATAAAAGCATGTTTTACTATTATTTATATATATTATATATATGTATGTATGTACTATACTGTTCGAATTAATTGGGACAAATGGAAAAAAAAAAAAAAGGATTTATTCTAAAACCTTAGCTTTTAATCATTACGTACCTTAAGTAGACTGATAAATCTCTATATTATTACGAAGTACGTCCTCCTTTAGCAGAAATGACTTATTCAACACGTCTTGGCATTGACTCCTCTAGTGTAGCGCTCATATTCTTGACTTCATAATCATGGAACCACACTTGTATAGAACTTTTTATCATTTGTTGTGTTGTCGTGCAATTCATCTTAGCTAAATGATTCTTGAGAATATGCCATAAGTTCTCAATAGGATTTAGGTCTGGTGAATTACCTGGACAATTAACCACTTTTATTTTATTTTATTGCATAAAAGTCTAGACGAATTTTGAATTGGGACAAGGGATCGAATCATACTGAAATGTTCCGTCAAATGTTTCCACGAATGGAAATCCTACTGCATAATGTATTTGACAGAATTCATCATGCTTTTAAGAGGAACTAAGCTTCCAATGTCCTTTGTTGTGAAAAAAACCCAACACGTCTGTTTAGAAGGGTGTTTTACAGTTTGTTGGATATGATATGGTCAGAGAGTTTCACCTTCACTTTGTTTAACTACACTTGATTTCTATTCCTGCACAAATAAATGTGTTTCATCACTAAAAACCACCTTCTTCCAGTCATTGACAGTCCATGAACGGTATTTTTTGGCCCATGCTAAACGTTTTTCATCATTTTCTGAGTTATAAATTGTTTTTTCCTCGGTCTTGTTGCCTTATAGCCAACTTCCAGAAGCCTTTTCCGTACAGTTGAGGTGCTCACATCAACACCATAATCCAATAAATCAATTCAAAGGTCTGTGCTTGTCTTTCTTGGATTTATTTTGCTAATTCTTATTAGAAATTTATCAGTTCTTGGAATAGTTTTCCGTTTGCACCCACATTTTCTTTTTCTTTTTGGAGATGATGATCCATAATCTTCAAATGTTCTTAAAATTCTTGAAACACTTGATTTGTCCACACCAGCTGCCGTAACTATATCTCTCACCGTCATAGAAGTGTGTTCATTATGTGTGATTACTTTAGAACGATTCCTCAGAATAATATCCATCTTTGAACAAGCAAAAGTAACATGTGTTACACAGAATGCAAAATTATAACCACCAGCTGCCACACAGAAAGGCTCACAATTGAACTAGTGATACACTAAAACCAGTCAAACGAGTAAATTATAGTCAAGGTGAATCCATCACACTACCTCTATGCAGATATAACCGATTTGAGGCAGTTCAGGACATCACTGGCAATCACATACCAACTCAGACAAAAAAAAAACATGTTTGTCCCAATTATTTCGAACAGTATAGTATACATATATATATATATATATATATATTATTTTATTTATTTTTTTTGGGGGGAGGGGGGCGTATGACAGAACATTTAAACAAAATTTAGGAAATTTTCATTAAATATTTTGGAAAAATCAGTCGATGGGTCCTGGTTTCTGGAGACCCGTTAGAAAAGCGATGAACATGATTTCTCAAAAACTAATACACCGATCTTATTGAAATTTTGCACATGTCTTCACTATAGTATTGTGACTAGTGCTTGAATGAAGGATTTTTTTCCCCGATTACAAACAATCTTACAAGGATATAATTGCAGTAAAATGCACCGAAAAGTGTACTGTATTTGCATACATCTCTACTAAAAATTCAAAATTATTTTTTTTTTTAAATCCTTTGTTCAAGCATTAGTCAATTCTATTTTGAAGAATTTCGCGATTTTTCCATAAAATCAGTGCATTAATTTTTTAGAAATCGTGTCCACTTTTCTGAAGGGTCTTCGGAAACCAAGACCCACCAGATTAATTTTTAAATATTTTGATAAAAATGTTATAAAATATTGTTAAAAAGTTGCTCTTTTACATACTCAAAATTTTAAATAAAGATTTTTACTTATTATATTTTTTTTTTAAATAGAGAAAATATGCTTTTTTTCAGTCTTCAAAACTCATGTAAGCCCTTAAAATGTTATAATCGCAAATTCTCACAAATGCTCTTTTTAATACAAACTAGAGCAAAATGCACCTAATGTCAGATTGATGTCAATGATTTATAGAATTACTATTTAAGATCTTTAAAGAAAACGCCTTCACATTTGCCAGATGAGGCATATATTTTAAATGTGCTTGAAAAATTCTTTAGAAAATCTTTTGTTGCCATCAAAACAGAATACATTTTAAAATATATCTTTAAATCCTAGTGATAAATTTTTCCTTAAAAGAGAAACACATTTTATTCTCTTTCTTTTTTGTTTCATACAAATTTGAAATTGGCAGTGTTATTTGCCTTCTGAAGAGCCCTTGAATCATTATTTTACAAATTGCTCTTAGCAGCAAAGCGAATATTTTTTTTTGTATTCTTTTGACATTTTAAAAATGATCTGTTTTAGATATAACAACCACTTGTATTAACTACAATTTCTCAGCTTTTTTTTTTTTTTTTTTTTTTTTTTTTTTTTTTTTTTTTTTACGTGACTTACAGCGTATAAAAATTTTTATGTATTTATTTTTATTTATTATTATATTATATTATTTTATTTTATTTTGAGTAAAAGAATTACTTATTCTGAAATAAAAGCTCTTATTTTAACAGTTTCCAACATAGTTGAATTCATACAACGTAATGAATTGACTTTGTTATACATTCTTTTATTGCTAATGTGTCTGTCAATTTGTGTGTATTTTTATTTTTATTATTTTTTATTTTTTTGTTGATTTATTTTTAGTTAATATTCATTCTTGTATAGGTGATCTTAAAATAATTTGGATGCATAAATTTTGACTATAGGTATCTAACAGAATATTTAATGTTCTACAGTGTTTTTTTTTTAATTTTTCTTTCTGTTTAATTCATCGAATACTTTAAGCCAAAGTAATTATAAAACATTTACATTGATAGTTAATTGCTACTAATATTCCTTGTTTTGAAAAACCGTTATAAGGTGTTATAAATTATAATAATCGTTATAAATTGTTATAAGGTGGATGTTTTCAACAAGGAGTATCTACAATTTGAACTATTAATTATGTAATCCTTTTCACTGTGAAGACTTCTACTATCGTCGTAGATAAACAACGATGAAATGACACAATTTAGACCCTACACATATATTATAGAAGAGGTATAGTTTTGGGGTCAAAATTTCCAGAGTGATATTTTCCTGTAACTATACGTTTGCAGGTGGCCTGAACCAAAATCAGGTTTTTAGCGATTGATCTGTGTGTGTTAGCATAATTCAAAAAACAGATAATAGAGGAAAATCGGAAATGGGTAATCTAAATCTGTATCATTTAATGATATTACTTGAAACATTTCACAGAACTCGGCCAAATAGCCCGTGTTGAGTTACATGCAAAATAATTCAAATACTTTACAGTCTATGGACATTATTTTATTGATGTATTTTAACATTTTTAGACTGTTTTCTAACATAATGCAATTAGCTATACTTTCTATAGACACAAAAACATGTTTTCTATTGAATATGGGAAGAAAAACTCTCGCTACTCGTTTACAGGATCATAGAAATTAATTTGGATATATTAAGACCTTTGGTTAGAAATTCCTCGAAGTATATTTCAGTTCCTCTTATTTATTGTCTTTACTGTGTTTAATTTAAATATACTTATGTGGTATGTGTATAGAATTTTCCGAAAATATGTGAGAGGACACAATATTAGTGGAATACAATCTTTTACAATTCTCAAAACCAGATAAATCACATCTTTTTTGTTTGATTGATTGCTTGATTGTAACCGCATTAATCATTTATTGCAGGGGCCTTTAGTTTATATGATTTCGACAGTGACGGATACGTCACGAGGGAAGAAATGCTAGACATTGTCAGAGCCATTCATCGTATGCACGGAAAACAAGGAGACACCGCTGAAAGAGACGCAGCTCAAGAAAAAGTGGACCGCTTATTCACGAAATTAGACACGGTAAACAAAACACTACTATCTTCTATTCATTATTTTATTTTATTTTTATTTATTTTGAATTTATTTTTATTTATTTATTTTTTCAACTTCTATAAAGAGGACATAATATTTAACACCAGAAAAATTTAAAGTCTAATAAGTTTCAAAGAGTGATCTGGGCGAAAATACTGTGAATAATATATATATATATATATATATATATATGTGTGTATATATATATATATATATATATGAAATTATTTGTCCTGACTGAGTGAGTGATGAGTGACTGTGTCAGTGATCTATCATCGCCCAACCCAAACTCGTACACCTAGAAGCAGGAAAGTTGGTAAAAACGTTCCTTCTTTGACGTAGACACCCACTAAGAACCGATTTTACAAAATTCACCAATCCCAAAGAAGAGGGGGAACAAAACATAATTTCACAAAAACTTTATATCTCACAGAAAAAACAGATATCCAAAATGAAATTTTTTGCTTTAAAATATAGCTAACACAAATACCAAAAAGTTAATTTTTGGAATTTTAGAAATTCGGGCAAAACGTGATTTTACATGCGCAAAACGTGATTTCACTAAATTCCTTATATCTCAAAAAAAAAAAAAAAAAAAAAAAAAAAAAAAACAGATATACGAGTACCAGAGATTTTTACTGTAAAATATAGTTCACGCAAATACCTAAAAACCACCGAATGTAATTTTAGAAATTTGATCACCAAGGAAGGGGAGGAGGGGGGGGGCAAAAAGTGATTTCACATAACCCTTTATATCTCAAAAAAAAAAAAAAAAAAAAAAGATAGCCGTATTTATATAGGATTTTTACTTTAAAATATAAGAAAGATCATTTTTTGGAATTTTGGGTATTCGGGCCCGAGGGGGTAGGGGGGAAAAGTGTTTTTATATAGCCCAAAAGGTGATTTTATCTAATCATTCATACCTCAAAGAAATAAACAGACATCTGCATGATTGTTGCTTTTAAATACATCAAACACAAACATCAAAAAACCAGTTTCTCAAATTTTAGAAATTCAGCCCCCGAGAGGGCCGAATTTCACATCAATCACATTTCTCATAGCCCTTCATCTACTTCTACACATCCACCACTCAATAAATAACACGGTTGTGGGGATTCTGTATGGGACTGGCACACAAATGTTGGTGTGAAAGTTGGATCTAGAGCCCTGACATACACTAAGACGAAGCTTTGCGAAATTCCCCCCTTTTCTTTCCGGGGGTAGACGGCAAAATCACGTTTGAGAGCATACCTCGGCTCCAAATTGCTTCAAGGGGAATAAATTGCACAGGCGGGGACTAGAATCAAATACAACAATAATAATAATAATAATTTTTATTGTAATGAAGGAAGGGGGAGTTTTTTTTGTGCAGGGGGAAGGGAGAATTTGCAAAATCCGTACTTCATAGTAGACCTCTTCCAAAAAGGGCCCATAGAAGTTGAAATGGGCTGTTCGTCTTCTTAAATGTACTTCTAAAACCAGTTTTGTGTGTTTTACGAATTGCGATTTTTCTTTTTTTTTTTTTTTTTTTTTTTGTGTGTGTGTGGGGGGGGGGGGGGAGGCGGGGGGGGATTCGCGACGGAATAGATTCCTGAGCCCCTTTTTTACGCTAAATTTGTCCTGAGGAATCTATGGGAGTTGCATTCACGAATTTTGGTGTGTGAGTTGGTTATTTACATGAAACACCAACTGTGACAGGATTTTTGTGAAATTCACCCTATGGAGGTGGGACTTAAAAAACGATTTTCCAAGCGTAAATCTGTGCAAAATTATCGCAAAATGACAAATGTTTCGTATCTGTGTGCTATACCGAACACGCACAATAAAGAGATTTTTGCGAAGCGTCACCCCTTTCCTCTTTGGGGTCGGGTAAGGATATGTTTCCAATTATACACTCTTTAAATTTATTTTATAAAATCCCCCTTTTTTTTCTTTTGAAGGGGGTAAAAAACACATTTCCGAGCGTAACTCCATTTAAAATCATATCAGGAAAGCAGTTTTTTGTTATGTGGCTGTGCTATGTGTACTCAACACGCGTTATAAAGTGATTTTGCGAAATATCCCCATACCCTCCTTCGGGGTTGGGTGGGGGGTAGAAAACACATTTTCAATAGTAACTCTGCTCTAAATTATCTCAAGAATGCGATTTTTTTTATGTGTGGGTTAATTATGTGTATCCAACACACACTATAAAGGAATTTCAGGAATCCTCCCCCATCCCACCCCTTTGGCGCAGGGCGTACAAGAAGACTAAGGTTTTTGATCAATTTCAATTATTTTATTTATTCATTTTATTTTATTTTATGAGTTTTTTTTTTTAAATATATTAATAAGTTGTATGTAATATTGAAAACTAATTCAAATACAGTGGCCAACAAAGCAGGCAACGTCTACGAGTAGAAATATATTTATAATTTTTTAATTTCATAACAAATTTAAATGTTTTATTAACGTAGCTTCAATATTCGAGGTTTGAGTCTACCAATCGAGTCACTCCTCTTTATATATATATATATATATTTCAGTGCATGCATCCTGAAAATCACATCAGAAAAACATCAACAACAGTCAAGTATAACACATGTTCTTAAAAAAAAAAAAAAAAAAAAAAAAGAATGACGAAACTTTAGATTTAGAATTATCAAAATAAATATTTAAATAACTAGAACTTTTCAAAAATGTTATATTTGTTGTTTGTACAAAAATGTACAAAAGAGAAGTCATTGATGATGCATTGATTCAATTCTAAAAATACTTCATTCTACTCCGATGTGTCAAAATTAGGCGTTGCTTCAAATATGTGCCGCAAAGAAATAGTTTTATTACAAAAGGATTTATCTCTAAATTGGGCGTTTTCTTCGATCTCTGCATAATTTAGGAATCTTGGAAGTACATTATCCTACTCCAGTTCTGATTTATGTTTCATCTCCTTTCTCGTATAATGACTGAGAAGATTGCAGATAGGTCGTCGAGTCCTCATTTGCATCCATGGGTCAATGTACTTCTAGAAATCTATCGTCAAACTTTTGTATTTCATTGCATCATAAAGAATACACGAAGAATCGAACAGAAAAGTTTGATGGAACTATAGTCTATAAAAATTTCTCATTTATATTTTGCGGCTTAACGATGAAAAATGTGTGACAGTTTAGAATGTTTTCATTTCCTCCCTATTGAAAAGCAGTTTCTTCTTACTCTTTTATTGATTTTTAACGACATGCCAAAATGCTATTGTGAAGCTGTTTTAATTAGTGGAAATGGTTGTTTTTAATTTTTAATTGTGACATAAATCTCATTAACATTAAAAGTAGACATTTTAAAATGACACTAAACTATTTCGTCCGACAGCATGGAGGTCACCCTTATAGGGAAGTGGCATTTATATAATGTATCCTGTTGCGTTATAATTTTGAATGTTAAATTTTAAATAAAAGCGGGAGGATAATATAATGGAGTCGGTGATTTCTGAGGCTGAATTTTCATTGGAAAGTTGAACTTTTCGAAGAAGTCTTGCTGATTTAAAGTCTCAGCGCTGAGTTATAAAGATATTCAGAGAAGTGGTACCAAGCTAGTCGGTGCCAGTTTTGAAAAGGAAAAAAAAAATCTTTGGGTTTAGTGAAATTTAGTAGATAATTAGGCTTGAGGTTTGAGTAAGTTTGTTGGAAAATATGTAACATGAGAATGTAAATTCTACAGTGTATAAAGCCCCGTTATAAACGTATTCGGAGTTGGTTATAAATTCAGTACGGTCCAATAAAGTTGGGTTTGCTGCTGTCTAGCTCACTACAGTTTGACTGCAGTTCATTGGTAATATAAAAGCATTATTTTATATTTAAGTTCACGTTGAGGTTACTTACTTTCACTACACAGGGAGCGGAGTCCCGTGCTCCCCTACCCTATTTGAAATATGAATCCCCTACCTTATTTAAATTAAGAAATAAAAAGCGCGCGTGCTAAATGAAATAAATAGAAAGAAACAATATAATTAAGTTTGAATTTGAGTTGGTAATTTAAGGATGCCATTGATATAGTAACTATTTTAACCATTTTGGCTATGAATAAAAATACTATTCCAATTTTAGTGAAGACCTTAGTGAGAAATGTCTTCTTCGGTGCCAAATTTTAAATTTCTTCAAGGTGGTCCAATGCTAAATCTGTTCATTCCTCTTAAATTTCTCTGTACGATGTAAGTAAATATTCGGATCAACTTTAGTAAAGGACTCTTTGTCGACTTTTGAAATTTTGTCTCCGAAACAGACTGGGCATTTTTTTTTTTTTTTTTTTTTTGGCCTTATGGTTATCATATGTACCCAGTGAGTTAATAGATTACATCACAGGTCTGTGGTGAAATATTTTTTTCTTCAAAGTGAAGGGTTTATTTTATGTATTTGGATGCTGGTTAAGGAAAAACAATTCCAAAATTCACAGTACATGCAGTTTTGACAAAAAATTGGATTTTTATTATTATTTATTTATTTTTTAATGGAAATTAATTATTACTATAAATTTACATTAAATCATTACTTCATCATTAATTTTAATACATATAATTATGTTTTGGAGACAATTAAAAAAAAAAAAAAAAAAAAAAAAAAAAATGGAGAAGGAGCTTTTATTTACTGATCGTTACATTTTTCAGTGTTTAATCTTCTCAGATAGAGAAAGATAAATAATCACCAATAGATTATTCGGTAATTTTTCCATTAAAAATTTAAGAAATCTATTGTGGGTTACATTACTGAGAAATATGTATAAAATCCCTCCTCCTCCGCAAAAAAAGGAAAGTTTTTATAAATGCCAGTTCTGCGAGTGCAAAAAATAAAATATTTTATCGCCTTTTTATTTTTTCTCTCCTGCTGATGATTCATGCGATCTATAATGTTGGCCCTTCTGCGAGCAGCAAATTGATGGCTACTGGGCCGCATGTGGCCCCCGAGCCGCAGGTTGTGCATCTCTAGTCTGAAGCAACGAACTTGCTAGTAATTTTATAATTCTATAACTTGTATTTTATTCTATATCACGAAACTAGGATGAGAAAATGTATCTTTACTTTTGACGAAACTGCATGTTAAAACAAGTGGCGAAAGTAATTTTCTCAATTTGACGAAATATTCGCTCGGGGAATTTCCCTGGAAACGGTTTCGTCAAAATTAAAGAAAATTTCGTGAAATTTGAGTATCCATTTCTGAGAGTGTAGACACTTTAGCCCAATTGTTTTGAAAAGTTGTGCCCTAGAAAATTCCAGAGTTTTTAGCAGTCATTTTAAATACCACTTTTTATTATATTACAACTGATATTCAAAATAATGATAGCTTAGAACCCTGAGATTCATGGGTGTGCTCTGGGGCATTTTAGATAAGTATGTATCTGTACATAAAAAATAAACATAGTTACTTTATTATGCCCTTTTATTATGAATATATCAATTTTTTTTATTAATATATAGTTATATATATATAGCAGTTTTTCTCGGGGAAAAAAAAAAAAAAAGCTACTTGTGGTATTCTTGTTACACACATTACTTAATTTGAAAGTTAAAGTTTTGAAAATGGATTATGTGCTTTTTACTTATTATTAAATAAATACACCCAACTAAAGTTCATAGTTTTCGCCAAAAAGAAACATTATATTGAACAATCTTTTTCTGGAAATCAACAAAAGTTGAACGCCTGTAAGAAAGCAAAATTGCGGTTTTTTTTTTTTTTTTTTTTTTTTTTGTTGTTGTTTATGATGATGATGAGGAGGAGGAAATAAGAGTTTGCCATTCAAATATTTAACTTGATTATTATTATAGCAATATGTCTTAGAAATTTTTATGCAGTATGCTTACACACATTTCTCGGATTTTAAATAAGCCCCGACTTAAAAAAAAAAATTGACAATCACTGTTCTCGCCACTGTTCGTGAAAGAATTAAATAAGAATTAAGCGAAGTTTTCTTGATATAAGTTCTTGTTGAAAGATACCAATTCAAACTGTTTGGATGTTGAGGAATAAGACATTTATAAGCAAATACCATTAATTGCAAAAGTACTTAATAATTGTTTCCAGTTGAAATAATTTAACACTACCTTATGCAGAAGAAAAAAAAAAGTGAAGTCATATGTAGTGTGAAAGTAGTAACGTAGAATTCTTATAAATATGACAAAAATAGGCATGTATGAAGCGTGAGAGTTATTATTCTCCATCATTCAACAGCAATTTTTCGATACTTTTTTTTTCTCATTTGAATGCGCAAATAAAATATTATCCAAACAAAGTAGTTTGTACTTTCAGAATGGCAGTTTAGCAACATACATGCCGCAGTTAAAGATTCAGAAAAATTTGTCCTCTGTTACATAAAAGAAAGGCGGTCGTTAGTACGCGCAAAAATCCTACCTTTTTCTGAAATAAATTAGTTAAGGGCACTGTCCCGAAAGAGTTTAGAAATGACACGCTAGTATAAAACCTATGTAAAATGTTTAGAGAGATTTTACATTCGCATTTTAATATTTTTGAATTTTGTTTTCTGCACATGATATTTGAGATCAAATCACAAGCCGCCTTTTTATTAAATTTTCGATTTCTCTTATTGTTTGATTGTGATTTTAACAGCAATTTTGGAACTTTGGAAAACTAGGGTATTCTTCTATTTACAACTTTATAATAATAAACCCATGAAATATCCTTAAAAATTAAATTTTAATCGGTAGACCTTAAAGTTCGAAGTTTTCAAATACTTTTTTTCCATAATTTTTACTAATTTCGTAAATCAAAAATACTTCTAGAGATATTGCGAATTGTTGTGAAAATACTGAAAAATTCTTAAAATCTCCGCCTCCTATCGGTTCCTCCTTATCTGCGTGATTGATTAGACAGTCCCCACTCCAGTTACAAAACAGTGGTTGTAGTGTGAGAGGGGGTGTTTTAACAGAAAGGAGAGGAAAGCAAAGATTGTTATTTCCTCACAAGTGCACTTTATCAAAACATTTCGTTCCTAAATTTCTTCATTTGAGTAGTAGTTTTTAATTTAAGTTACATAATTTTTAACAATATTAATATAATTCCTCCCCTTGCCTTTTCGGACTAAGGAACATACAATTTAGGATTTTACTATTAAAGGTTAAACAAAAAAAAAAAAACTGTATATTTATGAAAATATAAAGACTTTATTTATTTTTTTTTTTTATTAATTAATTAATTTTTTATTTTATTTATTTATTTTTTGCGGGAGGTTGAAAAGAACAATCGCAGGCTAAAAAGAAAAGCTAACCGAAAAATATTAAATTTTATATACTGGAAATTTAAAAAGAGAAAAAGTAAAAGTATTGGTATCGTTATTAGAATGGAGGCGATTGATTGCACTAGGGTCCTAGGCCTGAGGGGAGGGGCCCTCTGTGTGCAATGGGGGGGGGGGACTTTCTAAGGGCTTACCTCGCATTTATTCGTCTTTCGGAAAAAACCACGGAAAACTCAGAACGGCTAGGCTGACGAGTGCACCTGGGATCGAACCCGGCACTTCACGTCTACCAGCTTCGAGGACAGAATCTCTCAGCCGCTGGTAGGCCGAAAAAAGGAAGGAGATTCTTTATTTAGATGAGTATTTTTTTATTATATGTTCTTTCCAGGAAGTAAAGGAATAGCCAAAAGACGAAAAAATAAAAGTAAAAAATTCCCACTTTGACTCCCGGACATTCAATTTGACATTTCACTGGAAAAGTAAGTTTGAAAAATTCTTTTTAAATTCAAGGGAAGATGCCATATTGGTGGAGGGTAGACGGGCAGGGAAATACAAAATACATTTTATAGCGATTATTCGTTACCTTGCCTTTTCAGACTAAGGTACACAATTTAGAATTTTACTATTGGGGGATTAAAAATAAATAAATAAATAAATAAAGCTGTATATTTTCGGATATTCGTATGAAAAGAATAATAGTAGGCTAAAAAAAGTAACCAAAAAATATTAAATTTTAAATGCTTGAAATTTAAAAAGATTAAAAAAAAAAAAAAAAAGAAGAAGAAGAAGAACAAAGGTGCTTTGTCTTTTTACTTTCTTCTGTACTCAATAGAAGAAAGTTTTGGATTTGTAAAAATTTTCTATTTTCTTGTGATAGATTTACACGTTTTGAAAGATCCAGAACGCAATTTATCTATTTTTAGGAAACGTCTGTTTGTGTGTGTGAGATAAAAATTTCATTCCAATTATGTCCCAGGAACTACTGCTCAGATTTACCAATAAATTTATATGTAGTTCAATCTTGACATAAACTGAAGCCTATCAATTTTTTGTGCTAATCGCTCAACAGGTGGCACTTTTACACAGCAATTTTCACAATATCAGGGAATGCTATATCTCATGAACTACTGCGTAAAATTTGATATAAGTGCATATGTCGATGCACTTTGACATGAGTTAATGCTTATTACATTTGGTGTCAATAGTTCAACAGTACTATAAAGCTATTTCTGAAGCTTTATCTCAGGAACTAATGCACAGATTTACATATATATGTATATGTAGATTCACCTTAAAATAACTTAATGTCTATCAACTTTTGATGCCAGTCCCTCAATAGGTGACACTGTTATACTACGATTTCCGCAGTTTACAGAAGTCTCTATCTCTGGTTCTGTTGCGTATAGTCGAACTAAATTTGATATGTAAAAAGGCAGAGATTTAAAATGCTGAGTCAATTTGGGTGCATATCAGCCGACAGGCGCTGCTTTATTGAAAATGTTCCCGAGAACAGGATGTACGCTATCTGCACGGTAAAAATTTACTCACGTTGGCCATTTCGTGTAATACGTCTCTAAGATGAAAAAAAGTCAGCATTCAAAATGTAAATAATAATAATAATAAATAATTTGTATTGCATAAATTTCTATAGGAAAATACAGAAGAAAGTTTTTTTGCTAGCCACAACATACTAGTTTTAAATGAGTGTTTTTCATTATCTGTCACTTTTCAAGACATAAAGGAGAAAATAAAAATAAAATTTCCAGCTTCGACTCACGAACACCCAATTTTGACATCTCACTGAAAGAGTAAAGTTTAAATAATTCTTTATAAACTGAAAGAAGAAGGCCATATACTGACGGAGGGGAGGGAGGGGGGGGGAGTGTGCTAGAGAAATAGAAAATACAATTTATAACTTCAACCTCTTCTCCACCTAGATAACTATGTCTCATATACTACAAGTAAAACCGCTTATGTATATTTTAAAAACATCCAACAAAAATAAACTTTCAGTTGGGGGTCAACACTGATGACGTATCAAAAGAAAAGAATCTTTTTTTATTTTTTTTCTTCAGAGCGTGCTACCAAGGTTGAAGAAAACATGAGACAGAGAGGAATTTCATTTGGGTAACATGTCTTTTTTATTTCCGGATGAATATTTCATTTCTTTCAAAACGTGTTGCGTTTGTTATTTAATTAGAATACTAGTAAGAAAATTTTATTTACATTTTGTTTAATAATAATGGAAAAAAAAAAAAAAGTTATAAAATGGTACAAAAACAAATGTTAATAAATAAATAAATAAATAAATAAATATGTATTTTTTTAAATGATTGCAGTGAGAAATTTAGAACAACTGGGGCAGCATCATTTCAAGCGCGGCGAGATCTATATGTATCTTTTATATACTTTACAATTTTTACAGAAATCGGTAAAGAACAAAATACTTCAAGTTTAATTGTTCAAATATAGCGCGAAATAGTTCAGAATAATTTTTCTCTGTGTGATTATATATATATATATATATATATATATATATATATATATATATATATATATAATAAGACACATGATACTCGTATTCATACAGCAGAGAGCTAAAAAAATAACAGCTGTAGATAAATAAAATAAGACTAATATCTATTAGTATGTATATATAGGGGGGATTTTGAGAGGTACTCTTCCTTTCCATAAATGACCGGACATTTTTGATTTCAGGTGTTTTTTTTTTATATCTCAAAAAGTTCTAGATAAACCATCTTGAAATTTCAGGAATGTGATGAACATGCTATACTCCACATATTTTAGTTAAAATTTTTGCCGAAAGTGACAGGAGGACCAGTAAAAAATTAAAGAAAAGTGAAACTGTTTGGGATCACCCTGTAAAAAGTAATGCTTGAAACCTGTGAAAACAAAATCTGGTGTGAAACAACTACATGACTTCCCTTACCCACTATTACACGTATTATTTGGACATTTTTGAGATAATGTGATCAGAAGACATAGAATTGAGCTAATGAAATAGACAACAAAAAATTTTCCAGTAAGAGAAAGTTGATACACGTTTGCCGTAAACGCGTGAAAACGTAACGACATAAAATAGAGTTTACATACCAAAGGGGGGGGGGGTAATAATAATAATAGCTTTTTTTTTTTTAATGATACACCAATTTTCGAGATCTAAAGCAGATCTACCTGATCAGGATGACTATTAATTTTCCTGTAATGACCACGTAAAGCACGAGAAAGGATATCTAAAATGGGTTTATGCAACAGTTTTAAAGAAAGTCGTTAGAGCCGTTTTTGAGATTCAGATTTACGTCCCCACTTCCGGTTTCACAAATCTCCCTTCCGGTTTTCCAATTTTCTTCAAAATTTGGAAAATTCATCTGTACACTAGTTCTGCTTTATTTCTGAAGTTTCGTAGCTTCATCTTTATTAGTTTTGGAGATATGACAGTCAGAAGATTCCCTTCCCCCCCCCCCACACACACACTGACCAGTTGCCAAAAAGCACTTTTTTTTAGACTCAGGAGACCTCAAAACATGTAAATCAGGTGAAATCTCGATATCGAATTTTCGTACCGAATACAGTACTTCCATTACCTACGGTAAACGAGTAATGGAAGTAAAAGAAGTTTTTTTTTTTTTTTTTTTTTTTTTTTTTTCCCGTTATATCTCCATGAATATATGTGGTAGCCTCATAAAAATTTATACAGATAATGAGAAAAATCTTCTTAATCACATGCTTCAGCCAAAACGCATTTAAAGCATTATTTTAAAGGGTGGTTGAAAATATTTTGTCTGTTGTTTAATTTTTTACTTGTCCCCTTTTCCTCTTCAGGACGCAACTTTTACTGATATACATGAGATATAACATGTTTTCTACACTGCTAAAGTTTCAAGAAGACTAATAAAGAATTCTTTTTAGATTTTTGACAAAACGCCTGAATTCGAAAGTGTCCAAATACTTATTGGTAGATAGTGTATGTTTGCAAAGGTACCAATCGTATTCATATACTTCAGTTTTCTTTTGAAAAGTACTGCTTTCATTTTCCAGTGGTGTAATTGCTTATGGTGTAATTGCTGTGTAATTTTCTACAGTTTTTCTTTTTAGACACGATTTCTAATCAATCGATTCCTGTCCCCTCTTCCTCCTCATTTTACATGTTTATTTTATATTGAACTTCGTAAAAAAGTTATTTAATTATTTTATGTATTTGTTTATTACAGAGACTAGTCAAAAGTTTGAACATATGACTTTCTGTTTTTGAAAAACATTTGAAACCGTTACGGAATTTGAGTGTTAGATAAAAACATTTGTACATAAATACAGAAAATCTTTGTTCTAAAATTATGTACTTTCAACAATAATGTTTAGAGATGGAAATTTGATCTTCAAATTAAATACATAGCATGTGTAAAACCCATTATGAAATTTCAAGTCTGGAAAATACCTAAACTCTTGCTCATTCATCTACCGACAATTTGCTTAATTTTTACTCTATTCAAATGAGATTTTGACAAAACGTGCTCAATATGTCTAGCTGTCAACCTGTGCAAAAAAAAGTTTTCTATTTTTCGCACATGCGTAATATAATATTTACTAAAATTGCTCATATCTCAACGAATATTACAAATGTTAATTTTATGTTTTAGAATTATGCATTTGTAATGTTTTGTCAGTTTTCGGCAAGGTTTGTGAAATTTTATGGGAATTTGTTCTAGTTACACGCAAAAAATTGTCAAAAAAAAAAAAAATTGTCAAAAAAAAAAAAAAAAAGTAATTAAAAAAAAAAAAAAAAAAAAAAATGCAATTCACGCACCAAAACATCCGAATATTGTTACGTTACATGTACAATTGTGCAATGTATTAAAGTTACAAGTCATTTGTAGCTTTTTATGATGCAGAGTGATCCAAAGTATGTTCGCTTTTCTATAATTTGTGGTTGGTCCCCTAATTGCACCTTGGACTGAATCGAGAAAAAATGCGTTTTTAAATCTTCTTTGCATGTGTGAAATAATTCCAAGCCATTTTGTCTCGTATTTTTTTTTTTTTTTTTAATGTCCCCCCCTCCCCCTCCAAAAAAAAAAAATATATATATATATATCTAATAATCTGATTACCTTGTGTATATTAAAAAAATATATAAATAATAAATATATATATTGTATAAAAATATATATCTAATAATCTGATTACCTTGTGTATATTAAAAAATTATATGAATATATAAATATATATATTGAATATTCTTTTGAATTAGGCCTATGTTGCGTATTGTATATTTCCCAAAATACTGAAAAATATTTCTATACAGCATAGTTTGGGCAAAATGGGTGAGTATTTGTATAATGCATGTAATATTCTTTTTTTTTTTTTTTTTTTCCAAGTATATTGACCATCTTTTCCAATGTCATTATCAGAAATAATATTTTTAATACAATTCTAGTTCTGTACACTGACTCATTCGTGAGATAATCTTTAGAAAGCGAAAATTTGCCCTATGCTGTCATGTTAATATATATTTTTTTTCTACCTTGTTTTGGATGCTGTGAATGTTTCGGGCCTTGGCACAAAGAGATATTTAGCTGTTGCTATCTTTGCGACAGAAAAAATTCACTTTGAATGTTTTGTATTCTACCAGGCCCTTGAAAAAGTTAGAATACAAATATGCTGTTATCTAATTCCAATTTGTTTTATTTCATTTTGCTTTAACTTTATTTCATTTTTCATTTGGGTAGACTTTGATATTGATGGTATTAACTGTTTGAATTACTAATAAAATTTAATAAATTTTATATTACTACTGAATGCTACGGTTATATATATATATATATATATATATATATATATATCATTTAACTTGTGAAATTTTAAAGTAAAAATTTCAAAATCCATATAGTTCGTGCCATTATAATAAATAACATTTTAGAATTCATCTGACTTATTTGCGCTTGCTCGTTTTTTATACAATATTTATAAAACAAGATGTAGACCTATGCCCCTATGTTAAAAAAAAAAAAAAAAAATTAAATATCAAATAATTCCCTAAATTTCGAGAAAGAATTTTAAAACTCAATAGAATTTATGCCAGTATCCCAAAAAATATTTTAAAACTGGTCCGACGACTTTATAATGATTCCTTCTTCAGAATATATTAGTTTACTAACTAACGTACAGACAGACACATTTATGGTTCAACCATTCGTTTTAAAGGTATTGGCGAGCTCTTTTGAAAGATACCCATCATGAAAATTTACTCCCATCAAGGGGGGGGAGGCGAGGCTCGTGCACATACAAAACTTTTTTCCCAGTTGACTATCTCTATTATAAATGATTCTTGTAAATTTCATAATGTTTATTAAAAAATAATTTCCTTATGCACATTTATACAAAATTTTGTCCTATACCACCATGTTAAAAATTTAGAAAAAGCGGGATGGCAACGCAACCTGTAAGACAATTTTTACCAAAAGTTGATAGGCACTAATTTATATCAAGGTGCAACTACATACCAATTTGTATGAAATTCTTTGCAGCAGTTCCTGAGATAGAGTTGCCACAAAATTTTCTCTCACACACACACGCAGACAGACAGATAGACATTTTCTAAAAATGGTCCAATCGTGTTCTACATCTCTCAAAACGTGTAAATCCATCAAAAACCCGAGGTCGAAAATTTTTACGAATCCGATACCCTCTTCTATTGAATATAGAAGAAAGTAATAAATAAATTTCAAATAACTCACGAAGTTTTCAAAGTAGAATTTTGAAATAACTATACGGTCAATGCCATTATGATAAATAATATTTTAAATGCAATCCTACATTCTACTATTACATTCTTATACACTGCTTCATTCTTGAGATAATCTTTACAAAGGAAAATTTTGCCCTATGCTCATGTTAAAAAATATTACATTTCATTTAACTCATGCAATTTTAAAGTAGAATTTTCAAATTTCATATAGTTCATGCAAGTATCATAAATAATATTTTAGAATTTATCCGACTTCTTTACGCTTATTCATTCTTGATACAAGCTTTACAAAGCAAAATGTTGAGCCTACGACATTAGGTTAAAAAAAATTTTAATTTCGAATAACTCCCAAAATTTTCAAAATACAATTTTCAAATTTAATAGGGTTAGTATACCAGTATTCTAAAAAATAATTTAAAACTGGTCCGATAAGTTTAGCATAGGAGCCCCTTGGCAGCTTTTAAACTGTTGTTGTCATTTTGGCGATGAATTAAATTGTTATCGCAATTGCGTAAGTAAAGATCTTGGCTAGAAACATCGGAGCTACGACGGTGCCAAATTTCAAAATTCGTCAAGGAGTTCTAAACTGAATCAATTTTTTTAGCCCGATTTTTCTCAAATTTAATTATTTAAAAGAAAATGTGTGTACATTCAGTTTTTACTCGATATAAAAAAGAAATATATTTGAATATATATAAAGGTCAATTTTTAAGTCTTTTATGTTTTTCCTCAACTGTTACTTGTTTTTTATTTTACTCTTTAATTATGAGCAGGACAAAAAACAAACAAACAAAAAAAGCGCTTGCTTAGATACTTTCATTTTTCTTTTCAAAAATCACCAATTTTAAAATTTAAACGTAGGGATTTAACAGAGAGTAATATTTGCCGGATATATCTGAAACACTGGTGTCAGGTGGATACCGATATGCGGCATTCGGCAAAATCGCTATTCGTTTCGTCCTTATTTTTAAATGATTAAATTGAACAATTTCCAAATATATATATAATTTTTTAAATCCCTCCTTGTAGATATTAACTTTTTTAATTTTTATGGAGTAGTTTTGAAGTTATGCAAATTACAGATCATGAATAATAAAATCATTCTGTGCATAGTCTTTATACTTTTAATAATTTTTTAATAGTTAAACTTATGTTACAAAATTTCTTTATTTTTAGAAATTTTCATTTTCATTTTCATTTTTTTTTTTTTTTTTTTTTTCTTTAACTAAGTTTAATCTTTTTCCATTTATTTTAATTTATTAGAAATTGACATCACTATTTTAGAAACTTTATTTGCAGTAATTTAAAAAATGTTAATTATAAATATTTTAAATAGAATTTCTCAGCTAACTAATCATAATAAATGCATGCAAGTTTGCTTTTATTTTTTTCAACTTATAACAATAACAACAACAATAATAATAATAATAATAATAAATGTATCATTCTATACTGAGGCTGTCCAGTTTCTTTAGTACAATATTTCTGATATTCATTTTAATTATTTAAAAATAATAATAATTGCACGTTCGTTTTTTATTTATTTTTATTTTATTTTTTGACACAAAGAAAAATATATTTACTTAGATATTCATTTTTGGCATCAACTTCTTTTTTTCTTTTTTATAATTTTAAAGTGGGTTTTTTTATGACCTTTTGAATCAATTATCCGGTTGAACTAAAAAATACGGCATTAGCTAGATTTACCGTTCTATACTGTAGCTATTCCATTTAATTAGAACGAATTTTCTAAATTTTATTTTAATTAATAATGTAGTAATAATAATTTCACTTTTTTTTTTCCGACATAAAAATAAGTATAATTACGCATATATTTTTGGCATTAATTTCTTTCTTTACATATTTTTTAAAAATAATTTTCTAAGTTTAAGTAGGATTTTTATTACTTTTGAACCAATTATTCGATTGAACACAAAAATACAGAATTACCTAGATTTCGTTTTAATACATAAGTGTACCAATTTTTGATATAATCCGGACTAAAAATCCGTATAGATACAGTTACAATCGTTTAGCTCTTTATATTTAGATGACAAAATAAAAAAGTTTTGAACGTCCATTCAAGGTAATAGATAAAAATTGGTAACGAAGACAAAATCGCTATCTGAAAGAAATTGTTCGACCTGTCTTACTACTACTACTAAGGTGCCTCGATAAGTAATATAGGCACCCTAATTACTAGTAGTAGTAGTAGTAGTAATAATCAGGGCCCAACTATGATTTTTGGAGACCCGGGGCACTGATGCTAGTTGGAGGCCCCCTTACCCTACTCTAAAGATTTCACCAAAAGGACCAGTTCTCAAAAACAAAAATAAATAAATAAATAAAGTGCATTTTTAAAATTTTTCCTTCAACTACACCTTCTATTTCCTCATTTTTTTAGCAACCTATAACAAAATCATTAGTTTTATGTTCAAGACAAATGAAAAACTGAAGTACATTGATCAGCCAATGTTTAGGAAATTAGTCACAAAATTTAATAATTGTTTATGCTCTCTAGTAAAATATAAAAATTTAATCAATTTTTGTTTTTAATAGACATATAATGAAAAAAAAAAATTATACTATTACTTCTCAGTTTTTGGAAATGAGGCCCCTTAAATTTGGAGGCCCTGGGCTAGTGCCCCGTGTGTCCGTGCCATAATCTGGCCCTGGTAATAATAATAACCTGTAATACTATATATATATATATATATATATGAATCAATACTATACATATATGCATGTATACATGTGTTTTTACAAATGCATTCATTACATAATATTGAGGTTCGTTCAATAACGCGCTGTCTTTTTATCAAAAGACAAATCAGTAGTGAGGGAGTGTCTTGACCACCCTTTTCTATAATTGACTACTTTTGGGGGGACGAAAATAACCCCGCCTCTGTGATTATCATTTACTCTCATATTGACCGACGAAATAGTTAACGTTCCTAATTGGACAAAAAATGTCACACTAGGTTAAAGGCGGGGTAAGTTTTGTACTTCAACTGAGCCTGTTTTTTAGTTTCATTTTCAACAGCAGAGAGTTGAACGGAAACGAGGCAGTGCCCTTAAGGACTCTTACCCCCACACCTCCCTATTTTTTTTTTTTTTTTTTTTTTTTTCTAGGACTGAGGGCCTATTAGTCTCAGACAGCGATTTTTGCGTTGTCGTTTTCGATAGTTGGACAATTGTCGAAATTATTTTTCGATAGTTGGACATTTATCGAAATCTAAAATTTAGCGAAAATATAATTGAATAATTTGAAAGCGATGTTATAATTGGGAAGAAAAAAAAAAAAAAAACTAATAGCCCTCCGTCCTAAACTAAATTGTGCTTTTGCCAGAATTTCATCAAAATCTTTTTTTTTTTTTTTTTTTTTTTTAAGAAAAAGAAAAGAAAAATTATACAGTATCGTTACAAACGATATCGAATTTTTTTACTTTTTTCTAGTGAAAGCATATTTTATATTATGGCTGAAAAAATTCAAATAAAGGCAACAATTAAAAATGTAGATGTCTATTTCAAAGGAGGAAATGTGCTGTCTCGATCCACTCCTGTAGAAAAGTGTGGAATGTTCCGGAAATTTCCGTATTTTTTTAAGTTTAGGTTTTAAAGCAGTTATAGTTAGGACTTTCGGTTTATCCCATAATGACTGCCTTTATATTGTAATTTGAAACGTTGTCAAGAGACTACCGCTTTGACATTTGAAATGGAAAGAAACGGTTGGGCAATGACGATATGCAGAGTATGTTCCACTCTTCACTGATAAATTAAAGGGTGTTTTTCAAAAAGAAAGTGTCTCCAATTTTGAATATTTAGGAATTTTTCGAAAAATATTTTTTAAATGAAAACGATTAGTTTTGTTTTATTCTGGTAATTTTTGAAATTGTTTTATTTAGGGTAGTATCAAAAATACACCCTCTACATATATAATTATTGAACCTTCCTCCTTCTCACAAAAAAATGGAGCTACTGCTTTACAGCAAACTTTTCAATTATTATTTGCATTTTTTTTTTCCTAAATGTTCCATGACGAAATTATTTATTTTAATGAGCTTTTAAAGGTTTTGAACTATTAGGATTTCTTGGTATTGGGTTTAACTTATAGTTTATAAATTGTTAATCATAATAACGTGTACATTATCTGAGTCTGACTCAGAATATAGTATAAATCATGAGTTAAAGGTATGAATACTCAAAACTCAAGTTATTTAAAATGTAATTTTTAATAAAATCACACAATCAATTGTGGAAGAAAATCATATTTATTGAAATTTTATTTTTCCGTCTGAGTGAAAATAATGCCTGGACCGGGAGTCGAACCCCGGATCTTTGACTTACAAGGTCAAGGCTCTACCAATTGAGCTATCCAGGCCGACACCCGATCGAAATTACTCACTCAGACAACCTTTCAGGCAGAAACAATCTGATCTATCATTTAGATAGCTCAACAGAAATAAGCCGCAGGTAATGGAAAACACCATTAAACAATGGGAGAAAGAAATACAATTTTTAATAAAATCACACAATCAACTGTGGAAGAAAATCATATTTATTGAAATTTTATTTTTCTGACTGAGTGAAAATAATGCCTGGACCGGGAGTCGAACCCCGGATCTTTGACTTACAAGTTCAAGGCTCTACCAATTGAGCTATCCAGGCCGACACCCGATCGACATTACTCACTCAGACAACCTTTTAGGCAGAAACAATCTGGTATATCATTTAGATAGCTCAACAGAAATAAGCCGCAGGTAATGGAAAACACCATTAAACAATGGGAGAATATTGAAATTTTATTTTTCCGACTGAGTGAAAATAATGCCTGAACCGGGAGTCGAACCCCGGATCCTTGACTTTAACAAGGTCAAGGCTCTACCAATTGAGCTATCCAGGCCGACACCCGATCGACATTACTCACTCAGACAACCTTTTAGGCAGAATCCCATTGTCCCCATTCTCCCATTGTTTAATGTTGTTTTCCATTACCTGAGGCTTATTTCTGTTGAGCTATCTAAATGATAGACCAGATTGTTTCTGCCTAAAAGGTTGTCTGAGTGAGTAATGTCGATCGGGTGTCGGCCTGGATAGCTCAATTGGTAGAGCCTTGACCTTGTAAGTCAAAGATCCGGGGTTCGACTCCCGGTCCAGGCATTATTTTCACTCAGTCGGAAAAATAAAATTTCAATAAATATGATTTTCTTCCACAGTTGATTGTGTGATTTTATTAAAAACTAGTATATAACCCCGTCAAAAATGACGGAATGTGAACGATAAATCTTGAAAACAATGTTTAGATCATGATGGTTACCACGTGATTTGTATTTTCAATTTTTGTTTATAAATCAAATGTGTTTCGATATTTTATAATTTTCGTTTTGAAATTAAAAAAAATTCTACCGATCAATAAATATGAATGACTATAAAAAAAACTGTTGGTTGACAAAAAATATAGGCCCGACAACACAACAGCAACAACACATCCCAGTGTTCAATTAATATACGCAAGCGAAGTGTGACGCCACTGACCATCCGTGGATGCAAGAAAATGATTTCCTATGTTATTCGCTCATTGGATTTTTTGTTAAAAATTATTAAAAATCGAAGAAAATTATTTCCCGATTTTAATCCCTATATTTGGGTATATATATGTATTAGTTATCATGTGCATGTGTTAGATTGAGTTATTTAATTTTAAATTTCAAAACTCTGTTGTCCTTGGCGTTTTTGTATTTGGCGATCAAAAACGTACTACGAAAATATACATGCCAGATGTATATTTTCGTAATATGTATTGTGCGAAATATTGTTTCATATTATTCATTACTCTCTTAATATAAGTTTTTAAAATAACCATGATTTTTTAAAGGAATTAAATTATATTCACCAGATAATTTGGCGATATATATATATATATATATTTTTTTTTTTTTTCTGCCAAGGATGACCGATATCAAATCTATTCCGCTGCAACATATTAGTATCTTATATCAGATACTTTATTTAGACATTTGAAAACAAATTTCACTTCAAATTATGATAGAATATTTATCATTTTCCTCTTAATTAGTATATTAGTTGGATATTTATTGTGTAAATATCATCCTTTGAAATGAAATGTTTATGTTTTCAATGGAATATGGAAGTTCTTTTTTTTTTTTATCTAGAGTTTTGAAATTTAAAATTCAAATTTTATCAATTTTAGAAAAAAAAACAACTTAATCTAACGCATGCACATGATAACAAATACATATCTAAACCTAAATATGGGGATTAAAATCGGGAAATAATTTCCCTCGATTTTTAATAATTTTTTACGAAAAATCCATTGGGCGTTTAATATAGGAAATATTATTCTTGTATCCACGAACGGCAAGTGACGTCATCACTTCGCTTGCGTATTTAAAGTTCTCATAATAAGAAAAAACGATTCACTTCATTTTACCAAAATACTCTTTTTTAAGGCTATCGTAGATCCTGTTTTCAAATTTTCTAACTAACTATCCAATAACTACAGACACTCCATGCTAACCCAAATTCACCTCTACTCGATACCTCCAACCAGCTATCTCACCCACAACATCGCCAAAATATCCAGGATCCAGCTAGGGACTTTCTCATTCTCAACCGAACATTTTACCTTGACTCGGCATTATCACCTTAGACTACTCTACTTTCTCATTTCAACTGGTGACTTTTACTTGCCCAACCAAACATTCTATCCCAACTATCATTTTACACTAATTTCAAAACTAAAATCAACTGGCGGCATTTACGTACTAAACTCGACGCCAATCATACCTTACAATGTAAACAAACAATGAAGTTTGATAAAAATATTTAAAGGCTTTAATGCGTTTTTACAAATATTTTAAGATTTTTAAGGCTTTAATATGTTTTAGAAATATTTTAAGCGTTTTTTTAATGAAAAAGTCAAAGAGTCGTTCATTCGGAATTAAAAAGTTGTCCATTTGGAATTTATATTTTCTGAATGGCAACAGTTTTGGTTTGTTTTTATTTGGTATTGCATTGTTTATAATCATGAAGTTACATAATTCTATTTATAGGTTCATGTTTATAATAGCCAGTGATCCGTTATATTTAATTTAGACATTTAAACATTACAATTGAATAGTTTTTCAAGGTTTTATAGGAAATAAATAAGAATATGTGCGATACAAAACAGGTATGAAAATGATATGTATGTTTCCTAAGTTGAATTAAACAAACGAAAAAAAAAATGGCTGCCAAAAGTTTCTGTTTTGAAGCGGTACTAACCGGATTCATTCATGACAGATGAGGGTCATTATATATATGATTGTATTTCTTTCTCCCATTGTTTAATGGTGTTTTCCAATACCTGCGGCTTATTTCTGTTGAGCTATCTAAATGATAGACCAGATTGTTTCTGCCTAAAAGGTTGTCTAAGTGAGCAATGTTGATCGGGTGTCGGCCTGGATAGCTTAATTGGTAGAGCCTTGACCTTGTAAGTCAAAGATCCGGGGTTCAACTCCCGGTCCAGGCATTATTTTCACTCAGTCGGAAAAATAAAATTTCAATAAATATGATTTTCTTCCACAGTTGATTGTGTGATTTTATTAAAAATTGTATTTCTTTCTCCATTGTTTAATGGTGTTTTCCATTACCTGCGGCTTATTTCTGTTGAGCTATCTAAATGATAGACCAGATTGTTTCTGCCTAAAAGGTTGTCTGACTGAGTAATGTCGATCGGGTGTCGACCTGGATAGCTTAATTGGTAGAGCCTTGACCTTGTAAGTCAAAGATCCGGGGTTCGACTCCCGGTCCAGGCATTATTTTCATTTAGTCGGAAAAATAAAATTTCAATAAATATTTAAAATGTATATAATATTTATAATTATTTACTTGTTATAATGACAATAATAGGAATGACATTACATTGGTTGATTTTAATTTGTATCTCATTCGCAAAACCTTTAAAGCTGACAGTAACATAGTATGTTTTATAATTATTTCGCACCTCAGCAAGAAAAGTGATACAAAAAAAAAAAAAAAAAAAAAAAAAAGGTAATTTTGAGTTTGTTTATGTCATTGAAAAATGTGTTTGAAGTGTCCAACGGTACAATATAAAATGTGTCACTTCTCTGTCTTGAAATTTATCCTCTAAAAAAGCAGTTGTATCACTTTTTTTTTTCTTTTAATTTAGTTGTGTTTTAGGTTAGTTTGATTAGTTAATATTTTATCGTATTCTTTAACCCGTTGGCGCCCAGTGTCCTCATTTGAGGACAGCTAATAAAATGGCACGTATATTTTTGTGGTTTCTTGGAATATTTTTTTTCTTTTTAGTGACAGTTTATAGCGTCACTCTAAAGGATCCCTGAAAGTTTTAGGTGCCTACTATTAATTATTATTTCATAATTTGGATAGTTATTTTATGATATTTCATTCGTCGCACACATATTTGCTTTTTGCGCAGGTATACTAACTTAAATCAAGTTGAATAATAATATATATTATAATACTTTACTTTCGAGATCTTCATCAACATATAATAGAAAATTAATCTGTTATCTCGAAGTTTTCTCGCTAGAACACTAAACGTCAATAAATGAAGAGAGGCTTTAAATTTAAAACTATCAGAAGAATTGTTTAAGTTAATATATTTTACTGTCAGTTGTTTATATTAATTTAGAAGTGAAATAATAAGCTAATAATATTTTGCAAAATAAATTCGGGAGTTAACGGGTTAAGTTGATTTTTCTCAAATACTTTATTTTTGAAAAATATTGTTTTTCTTGCCAGGGTGTGATTTTGAAGATGTCTACTCATAACATTTTGTTCAAGAATTTATTCATTTTGTGTTGTTTAAGCTTATTATAATTTCATTTTTATTCAGTGATCAAAGTTTAAGTTGCAATGATTAACGTGAAATTAATTCCTCGACTAGCAAACTGACTAATTGCTAAATAGTTGCCGATGAAGCTAGAACATTTTGCACTTTATAAAATTTTAGATATAATTGGTCCAGCTAACAGCTTTTCCTAGTGGAACTTTATAAAATTTTGTAGAAAAACTCGTTGCATAGTTATAGGAAAAGATGTTAGAAAGAAGACCACTGGCAAGAACTGGTCACTTTGCTTACTTAGGTGAAGCAATTATTATAATATATGCGTGTGATTTTTTTTTTCTTTTTTTTTCATAAAGGACGAATGAAAATAAATTAAAATTATTAATTTTGAAACATCTTGTTTACATTAGAAGAATTCTTAAAGTTTATGAAAAATAATTCTTTTGTTTCATCCTTTTATTATTATTATTTATTTGTTTATTTACTTTCAGGATAAGGATGGTAAATTGAGCCGTGAGGAATTTTGTGCGGGATTCAAAAATGATACATGGATCATTAAAGCTCTGTTGATGAAGTCGCCATTGGCAGCCTCCAATTCGTCTAACTCTCTGGTTGCTCCAGCACCAGAACCAGAGACTGCTAGACGATCATCTACGTGCACAGCGTCGATTGGCAACGGCCTGCATTGAAGCAGCTCCCTCGAAATGCGAAAAATTCAGCGACACACAACGCTGGACTAAGAATTAAGAAGTGGTATATTTGGAAAATCAGTTGGAGCACCATATCTATTCCTGTTTGCCGAATACATGTTTGAAACTTTTTACTGGATTTTTGTAATGACTTTGAAGTTTACACAAGGATTTTATTTTAAATTCTTTACAGTACACTCAAATACGCACACTGTACTCGACAATTTCAGAATTAACATCCTAGGAAGTTTTGACACATTCTATGTTATAAACTATCCAATTAGAAGCGTTTATCAAAAGATAAGCTTTTAATTTATTAAATAAAATTAATTTTAGTTATTAGATTTGATTAAAAACTGTTAAAATTTTCTTCTCTCTATAGATAAAGTTAAATGTTATTCTTAAGGAATTTAGGCTTTCACTTTATTCAGATAGCTAATGTTCTTTATAAATTAGTGTAGCCAGGAGCTTGGTTTGAAGGATTTTTGAACACTAATTACTGATAACAATTATTAAAAGTTACTGATAATAATTATTAAAAATTACTGATGACAATTATGAATTTACATACGTAAATTAATAAAATTTGAAAGGTTTATTATCTAAAATTTCTTATTTGTTGCGGCAGTAATTTTCAGAACCAATGGCATCTAAAATTACTAACATGGCTCAGAATAAAAGTTAAAAAAAATTCTTCTGTATGTTGTTGCTGCTAGTTAATAGTACTCCATATTATCTAATTAATTGCACTATTATAACGAGTAAACTTATTTGAGCAATTAAATAAATTATGGATTAAAAAGTATAGAGTAATATTTCTGAAATAAAATTACATGTACAAGGGCACTGAAGTTATATAGCTGCTAATAAACTTTATTTCTCATTCCCTCGTCTACGAAGCAAAAGTTGTAATCCAAAATAATAATAAATTTGTAAAATTGACATAAGTCAAAGTTTTTTAAACACTGGCAAAAGAATATATATGTATGTTTAGTTATTGAAAATATTAGTAAAATTCTATAATAATTAAGAAATAATAATAAGCATACAATTTATAATTTTAAACTCTCAAGATTAAACTCCGATAGCCTGAATTATTATTATATTAAATTGTTTTCTTTTTCTTTATGGTATCTTATAATGCTTGTTCACAATTATTACATAAGACTAATACCTAAGAATTTAAAAGCCTATACATATATATTATGAACTGGAAATAAATGAGTATAGTAATGTTTTAGTATAGTTACGTCCATGAGATCAATACACTAGTACAGTAATAGTTTTAAAATAATAATCACCATTTCTATAATGTTTATATCATGCACCTAGAGGCACATGTAATACTAATGCAGCACCGCTAAAAAAGGGGGGAGGGGCTTGAATTACAGATTAGTTTCTGAAGAATGTCATTCTCTTATACTGATATCCCATATAAATTCCTTGTTTTGTATTCAAATTTAAAATTAAGTTATTTAAAAATAATAATAATAATAATATAGTTTTTTATTAGTTATACAATGAAATGAAATAAGCATGAACAGGAAAAGCTAATTGTAAAAATGAATCTAGTAGTATTAACTTTTTATTTTTATAAAATTGATTGTTAATTTTGTTATTACTGTGCTTTTTTTTTACAATATTTTTTATTTATAAGTGCTGTTGAATTTTAATATTTTTTAGCGAAAAGTTGAAACACACTACTTTCAGTTTAAAATCCTGATGAATTGAGAGTATATTTCATAAACTACCAAACCCCAAATTAATCGACTTTGGGTAATTTGTAACGATTTTTTTTTTTCTTTTTTTCCCCCACAATTCTAAAATTTTCAATTTTCGATAATGTCAGTAATGTTATTAGAAGTTTTGTTTTTTATTAAGATGAAATAAATGATAAAAATTGAAAGCCTGAAAGAGATTTAAAGAATACAAAACATTTTTTTTAACGCAAATATAAAAGTAAATGGGGAAAATGTTTAAATGAAATAAAAATATATAGGAGAGATTTGTGTAATATGGACCCCCTAAGCAAGAATGTTCATAAAAATAAAATTATTAAAATAAAAAGGTTTAATTTGTTGGCTGCTCATTACAATTGTATAGTTGCATGGTTCAAGCTTGGTAAAGCTCTCTGGGAACTATTAATATTTGCAGGAAATAATTTTATTTATGTATCGGTGGTCCATATTACACATACGTTCGTGTAATATAGACCAAGTGGTCCATAGTGATCCTTCCCGAACAGTTGACACGCTTGGAATTGTGAAACGTACTGTCTAGCACGTTCACTCATACACTTGTCTATCTCTTCGGAATAGTAGAAATGGACGAAAAAATAATATTTAATGGACGAAAAAAAAAAAAAGAGAGGTCCAAAGGCTATATATATAAAGGCTATAAAGGCTATATCCAATGGGTAATATGCGAAGGAAGTGATAGCTTGATTACCCCTGCTTCTCTGGCCTATTCTATAGCTTCAAGATTTTGAGTGTGCGACATATGTACGCCGAGCATTAACAAAACCTCTCTGTTTTTATCATGGGTCACTGGTCCATATTACACAACAGAGCATGGTTCATATTACACGCATAAACAGAGCAACGTTGTTTCCAATAACATATCGCTATGCAAATTGGTGCCCATGTAGTACATGTCTAAATTGTTCAGAAAATAAGTACATTTAGTACTATTAACGGGAAAATTATATTATAAATATCTAACAGCAGAAAGTAATACTTTCATTTTAACATACTTGTTACATCAACGATCATATAAACCGAAAACTCAATTTCATAATCGTCCAAATACAGGTACACATGTACAAGTGACTTCCTGCTTTGCATAACAATAATATTCACTAAAAGCAATGAGATGGTTTCACCGTCTAGTGTTGAACATATAAATTTCCTCATGTTCCGTATTACACAATGGTCCATATTACACGGTTCTCCTTTATGGGAAACAACTATTGTTATAAATTAGAATTTTTTTTTAACTGCATGTTTGAATTTTTTAGAATATGTATAAAAAATTGAATTCTAGAATATAAAAGTCGTTGGGAATTTATTCAGATTTTTTTTTTTTTTTTAAGTTAACGCACAGTTTTTACGTTTGTTTTTTAAATCAGTTCGATATTAACAGTAAAATATCAATAATGTGAACAAATTTGCAATTTTAAACATACAATAAAAAATTGCATAAGAAGCTTACGATAAAATTATTTTTAAAAAATAATAATAATGCTTGCAAAAGCATTAATTTATGCTTGCAAAAGCTTAATTAAATTCCAGTCACACATATAATTTTTATTAATTTATTTTCTTTTCAAATATATATAGAATAAATAAGCATGCCAAAACTTAATACTTAATAAGACATTAAAATTAAAAATAACTGACAGTAACAGTTTCAAATATGTATTAGGAAGACTATAAAAAAGCTTTTTGATATACCTGTTAGGCATACTGAAAAGTAAAAGGGAAAAAAAACCGCTTTGCATTATCTATCTCTATCGAAATATATATATATATCGTGCTCAGCTGCTAAACGCTTAAAATGCATAGTAATTTTAGAAAAATTCTGCTGATACGCTTACTGTTTTAAAGATATTGAAATCTGCTTGAAAACTTTGAATCTTGCTGCATAATTAACGAAGCATTTTATAAACTATATGCTCCAACAAAATTTTCAATTTTACCCTTCAATGAAACTTAAATATTTATATCTTGACAATAAATATTTTGCTTTAGAAGATGTTCTATCTAACTCGTCAAGAAACGCTGAGTATCTGTTAAAAGTAATACCGTGGAAAATTATGCAGAGTCTCAATTTAAGAAAAAATGAATGAATAAAACAATACTTGAAACCTCAAGTTTATAAATGGCGAATATCCCTGAAATAATTATGCGATATTTTACCAGCACATTACAACGAACAATTGTTTTTAATAATGTAAAAAACAAAATGAGTAGCTGTTTAGGTTAACCAGTTTTTTAAATTTTTAAAAACTATAACTTTATTCCCTAGTTTACAGGAAAGGAACTGTTTATTTCTGTAGTATTTATATAGAGCTAGGAGACTCGGCAATTTTTTGAACGAATGACATCTAGTCCAATTTTTAGTTCCAGTTTTTTTACGTATGACTAAACAAGTATATCATAACTGTTGGATAAAATGCTGCATGAAAAACTTGTTATCCATTGCATCCGTTATACTCTCTTGGAAATAGTGGTTCAACGCTGTTTTCTGATATGATAAAAAAAAGAAAGGAGTTACTTATGCGGAAAAAAAAATTCCAAAGCTGTAGAGAAAAATATTTGATTGATTATTTTTTCATCACACTTAGTTCAACATAATTTTTCCCAAAAAGTTAGTACAACTTAATAAATTACTAAAATATCGTGCAAAAAGTTGTCGAGTTTGATAAAGCTTTTCAAATGTAAAAAATCGACGTGATATACTTTACTTCGTTCGATCATCAAAATCTTGTGTTCTTCAAAATGTCAAGTAAACACTCTATTATAACAGAAAATTACACTTGACATTTTACAGGCGGCAGTAAAATCATTCGAGCGCTGGCAATAATTCCTATATAAAAAAATTTTACACTTAATACTGCTTTGTTAAATAAGTCCTTGTCATGTTCTTAGTCAGTCTAAGAACATGACTCAACAAGGATTTATTTAACAAAGCAGTATTAAGTGCACTTTTTTTTACATAGGAATTATTACTAGCACTCGAATAATTTTACTGCCGACTGTACAGGCATTACAACTTCGACTCAAATTACCCTACATAACGTTCAGTATAACTTACAACCATAAAGTTTTATTTCAGAACTCAATACAATATTTTTTAATGACTTTTTTTCAATGTAAAAAAAATTATTTCATGTTTTATTTATTTTCAAATGACATAACTTTTAATAATGGTGCAAAAAGTCACATCTTGTTTGATACATAATTTAATATATATTATCTTGAAATCTTTTTTGATGGACAATCAAAGTTGGAACAATACAAGCAAAAGTCGACTGACTTGATTGTAGGCAAAAATCGAACTAGAACTTAGAGATTGAAAGTGAACAATCTAAAAACAGGTAATAATAAAAAAGACAACAAATAAATAAAAACACTTATAAATAAATAAATAAAAGCAAAAATATTAGCATAAAAATAAAAGGAAATACATACATTTGCTTATGCTTCATTTTACAATATTTGTTTAATAAGCGCCGCAATAAATTAGTTGTCAATGGGCGTTGATTTTTTACTTATTAATGAAGAACGAATGAAAGTTTGAAATGTAAATGAAAGCTTCCAAAAGTTTTTTAATCTGATGAATCATAGATATACGTATAATTTTTACTCTTTATAAGTATGGACAAAGAAATAAAATTAAGCATGATATAAAATTCGATATGATATAAAGCCCAAACTATTTCCCTACTTAATGATGCAAGTTACTTTACTCATTCAAGACCCTCCTTAAATCCATTTTTAAACCTTAGCTAAGTACCCACAACAAATTTAAATTTTTAATATAAAAAATTAAATATGGGTATCTAATAATTTTCTTACTTTTTTCATAAATATCTTTTATAACCTTTTCAAATATGTATTTCCTCTCTTTTTTCTCCGAGGAACTAGTGTAATCACACCTTCGAGATTGTAAGATGTCGATTAATTTTCGATTTAAGGAAAAATTAAATATGTTATATTATTTGAAAAGTAATGTATCAAATATTAATGAAGATATGCTCAATGTAACACAAAAATCTGGTTTTTAAAACTTTTCCTATAAAAAGGAAGAGGTTAAGGAGAATATAAAAATGGAAAAAGATAGAGGTAAGCATGCGACACAAAATCAGCCGAAGCGAAGACGTTAATAATACCTGTATACAAGCAATCAAAACCTGACATATTTTAGCAGAATTTTAGATGGTTTCATTTTAACTTATGTATTTTTTTCCCCAAGATTATATTTTTAAATTAATTTATTTAACAGTTAGACAATTCCTTTATATCGGGTGTTTTCCTGAGACTACAATGTGAAACTGGTCCGTATGTTTATGCTACACGTGACGAGTTTTATTCAATATAGCTGAATTATATCAGCAATTCAAGTGTTGTTCTCTCAACTTTCTCGTACAAAATCACGATATAAATATATAATTAAAAAAAGAAAAAGAAAACTTACAGAACGCATATATATACACACAAACATACAACTCTAGACACATAGAATTTCTTTTGTGTATTTGATCCAATAAAGCAATGAATTTAATCATTACCATAAAGGAATGCTTTTCATTCATTGCATTCAGTTGTAAAATTTATTCAGCAATCAACGCATATTGTTTCATCTTGTACATTTATTTATTTTTATATGTAAAATGTTTATTTTTCTTGCATATATATTTACTATATATATGAGCTCATTTTGGAGCTTTTTGCTATCATTTTGTCATGCTTTTATGTACATATCGCATTACAGCATCGTAGAAGAGTTTACTTTGTCTGTTCCAGTCGCAAAATAACAAATATATATATATATGTATGTATCTAATGTCTGTAAACAGTGATGCAATAAATAACATTTTTGAAAATCCACCTATATTTCGTTCATTTCATTCAGATACATTCTATTTTATTATTAACTAGCAATTCTTCCCGTTCTTCGCACGTTGAAAAATTAGAAAAACAGAAATCAAAGACAATTTGACCTGTTGACCAGATATAGTTTATTCTGAGTTCTGGCGAAGACCAAGCTTTGTTCAAGTTCAAATCTAACGCAAAATTCTATTGGAAACCTCTGCGATTTTTCACGTGTGGAAAAGGAGTAGAAATGCTGGATAGTCCCTCTTACCCCCGTAAATGTTCATTTAGGAAGATTCTCATATTTTGCCTTAATTAGGGTGTAAGAGGACACATTTTTCTAAATTTCAAACTTCTGCAGGTAACCACCGCGATCTTTCATGTGCAAAGAACGGGTAGAAGTACTAGATATATCTCTTTTAGTCTTTTAGAATTCCACAATTTCAGTTTTTCTTAAATACTGAAAGACCTATTGGCAAAAAATTGTTTATTATCAGTTCTGATGAAGACCAAGCTTTGTTCAAATCGTTTGGAAAATACTATTGAAAACCACTGCAATTTTTCCCGTGTGAAGAACGGGTTTTTAGCTTTTAGGACTCGACGTTGATAGGTGAATCAGTGGTATTTCTCGTTTATATATAGAGATCAGTACAAAAAACCCTTAACGGCTTAAAAGTTTGTGACGCCGCTACTTTATGACTATACGAATTTGAAATATGAGTCTTAAAAATAATGATATTAAATTTTAAGTGACGCTTTGCAATTAGTTAAAATATACATAGATTTTCTTATTTGATCATTCACTTTTATATTTTATTTATATTTATAATGCAAACGTAATATTTTTAACTTGAAGATCAGACAGATATATAAAATATACTCACTGATGCTTTTTCATTCGCACTTCAAATTCAAAATAACAGTTTTAAAAGGAATGATATAAAAATTCCAGTGGCGCCTCGGTGTTATTTTAAAAGATTTGTTTTTAGATTCCAATAAAATTACTTTGTTTTGTCTAATAAAGTATATTTACACATTTAAACAGTGCTTTTAATTTTCAAATATACTGTCAAATAATTATACTTTCACTGAGTTAGCATTATAAATTAAAATTATTTATTTCAATAAATAGATTTATCTTTTGCATCACGCTATCCAAAACATAGTATCATAGTGTCCAACTAAGTGAAAATTTGCTCAAAGAGGTAGTGTGACATAAAGAAAACATTTACACAAATTTTACTTGCAGTTTTGGATAGCGTGACGCAAAAGATAAATCAATTTATTGAAATAAATAATTTTAATTTATAATGCTAACTCAGTGAAAGTATAATTATTTGACAGTATATTTGAAAATTAAAAGCACTGTTTAAATGTGTAAATATACTTTATTAGACAAAACAAAGTAATTTTATTGGAATCTAAAAACAAATCTTTTAAAATAACACCGAGGCGCCACTGGAATTTTTATATCATTCCTTTTAAAACTGTTATTTTGAATTTGAAGTGCGAATGAAAAAGCATCAGTGAGTATATTTTATATATCTGTCTGATCTTCAAGTTAAAAATATTACGTTTGCATTATAAATATAAATAAAATATAAAAGTGAATGATCAAATAAGAAAATCTATGTATATTTTAACTAATTGCAAAGCGTCACTTAAAATTTAATATCATTATTTTTAAGACTCATATTTCAAATTCGTATAGTCATAAAGTAGCGGCGTCACAAACTTTTAAGCCGTTAAGGGTTTTTTGTACTGATATCATTACTTTTTAGTGGTTATTGATAAAAAAAATTAAAACAAGTCCTTCTCGCTCCTAGGAAGGGTAAACTAATTTATCTTTTCTTATGAAGTTGCCACTATTTTTTTCAAAATGGCAGCTACAATTTATTAATGGACTTAGTGGATTTATAAATGTAGGCTATGTGTATATGGAGTTTTAAGCAAATCGGTTCATAAAACCTTTCTAATGTAAATTTGAAATTTTCAGTGTGCTGGCACAGGGAAACAAGAGGGTGGATTAAGTTGGCAAATGAACATATCAAATACATTTCTGAGATAAATCTACACTACAAATTTAGTGTAAATTAATTCAGTATTTCAAACGTTATCGTATTGACAAATTTTCAAGTAGCCTGCCACTTGGAAACAAAATGGAGAAGCTTCGCACTAGGAAAAAATATTGACTGGGATTCTCAAACTCTTAAAAAAAAAAGAAAAATAAGTGAAAATTTTCAAATTTAAGTTAGAATTACGTAATTTACATTTTGCAAGTTTCTTTTTAGAGAATTACAAATTAAACAGTTAAAGAAAAAATCAAGTAAATGTTAAAAATGGAATTTTATATATTTTCTTTCCCCTTTTGAGGCTAAGTATACTGCTCCAATATTCACAATTTAAATTTTCATCAAAAGTGCAGGTAAAAATTACTTCGTATATATTTTCATATAAAACGTTTGGGGGAAAAATAGACAAAATATAAATTAAGCTTTATATTTCTATAATTTTAAAAATAAGATAAAATCACCTGGAGAAAATTTTTATGGAAAATATAAGTAAAGCTTAAAAAAAAAATGAAATTTTTGCATAAAAATACTATTTTATAAATATATGTACAACTACAATAAACAAAAAACCCTCCTTTAATTTTAAATAATTATTTCTACATGTTTCGAAGCAATTAAAAGTTTTTTATTTATTTATTTATTTATTTTTTTTTTTTTTAAGAAAAATAAATTAAATGTAGTGGCGCCATCTAGTAGTTTATATTAAAAATCATATACATACAGATTTAACTTTTTTTTTTTTTTTTTTTTACCGAAAATGTTTAGAAACAGGTAGAAATAGTTATTTAAAATTAAAGGAGGATTTTTTGTTTATTGCAATTGTAAATATATTTATGAAATAGAATTTTTCATGCACAAATTAATTAATTAAAAAAAGAAAAGAAAAGAAAGAATAATTTTTTTGAAATAAATTATTATGGGTTTCAAAGTAAAGATGTTATTTACTTATTTTGACGTGTTTTTTAATAATTGCTATTTGACACATTTTTCATGAATTTTAATAAAATTCGTGAAAAATGAATTTTACTAAAACACTGTTTAAACACTGTTTATTAAAAACACTGCTTTTTCTAATAAACAGTGTAAGCACTGTTTCATCCCGTAGTCATTATTGCTTTGAATAATAATAAAAAAATTTTGATTATGTTAATATTTAAAATACGTATTATTTTAAAGTCTGAAACATAAATAAATGAATAAACTCTAACTGTATTTTCAAAAGAGATTTTTAATTTTTAAAAAGAAAAAAATATATATACATGTATTTACGAAATAGTATGTTTGAAATAAAAACGATAGATGGCGCCATAACTCTATTTGCTGTTTTTTTGCATTCCCGGCGCGTAAGGATACATGAATAGGAATTGCAAATCATTGAGTTATTATAAAATCGATGTTCAGGAATGATTAAAAATTTTTTAGCTTTAAAAAATTGTAAATTCATCATTATTATGATAAAATGGAATATCTAAAATTACAAAATACTTCCTTATTTAAAATATCATCTAAATATTTTTTTGACTAAATATGAAATTTTGAAATCAAAAATATTTTTTTCATAACAGAAGAGAAAATATATTTAAGTGAATTTGACTTAGTATACATACAATAAATATTTTAAACATGTAATAAAGTACTTTTGCGTTAAAAAAAATTCTAAATAATTCGTTGGCTGCATTCAAGTCGGTCAACAAACCAACCCGCATACCTCACAAGTAAGAACCGGATAACAGCGTTTTCACCCGAAGAAACATATGTAATTGGCGGAGTAATATAGTTCCATATTTAAAGCGATTTGTATAAAAAACAAGAGTTTTCCTGAAAAAAACGAAAACGTTACTAGATTCAGAAAAATCCTATTAACAACATATATTAATTATATGAAAATCCTTCGAGCCGTTTTAGAGATATTTTTCAGAATTTCAGTCCATTACACCAACCTTTTTCCCTTTTTGGCTTTAAATTGAGATTCAGATCTCAAAACATACTGCGTGTAGAAATGTAAAATTTTCAGGATAGATTAAGACCGAAGATAAAAGACTATTCTGAAAAGATCAGAACAAAATATGGCATATTTGCTGAGATATTAAGTGTCGGCTTTTACAAATCTCTTTGATGTCAAACTAGCCGTATATTATGAGTTCGCAGCGTCCCGTTTGTCCCTCCGCTTGCGTCACTCAAAAAACTGCCGTTTTTCATGATATGAGAAGGCTTTATGCGTTGCAGATAAATATTTTATTCGTTTGCATAACAAATACAAGCTCTTTTCTTAAAACAAGAATTTTTCTTTTTTAAGAGTATAGCCTTTCGAGGATAATGTCTAACAATGGAATTATTTAAGAAATAAATCATTTTTGTAACAAATAATAACTGTTCATGTTTTTTAGTTTTGTCAATAAATATAGGATTTCAAAAAAGAGAAAGAGACCTATTATTATTAAAAATAATAACATAATAATAATAATAATAACAATTAAAAAAAAAGTTTTATTTAAATATAGTGATCAGCAAAGAGGGCAAAGGTAACTAGTATTAATGTACGTTATTTAAGTTCACTGTGGCATATTCTCTATAAAAAATGGTATAAATGGGGTGACTCGTTTTTGCACAGAGACTCGGATATAAAGTTTTTTTGCTACGTTATAGTCTATGAGAAGTATTGTTTAAAGCATATTTCAATACATTTTTTTATTGCACACAACGTAACGAAATTAATATACATTATCTAAATACGCATAATCTTTTGTTATTATTACTAGCAGGCTTTGCCCGCTTCGCTGGTCGTTATACTGAAATGAATCCTCAAAATACCATATTATTAATAATAATAATAAAAATATTTTTAAAAAAAAATCATTAAAATCAGTCAAAATAGTTTAAATCAGTCGTTAGTTTAAAACAGTTTAAATAGTTTAAATCAGTCATTTTAGTTAAAGTTCCCGCTACCTACGGTAGCAGTTTTTCCGCTCGTGGTGTTGAAGGCAATTTTCATGCCGAGCAGTGTAATCTATATATACAAGGTAGCCATAATTAAACTGACAGTACTTACAGTATTCTGTAGCGCGATCTAATTGCAAGAATAGCCCTAAACTGTGTAGGAAGATTAAACGAGGAGGGAGACGAAGGATTCTGACAACAACAACAATAATAATAAAACTTCCAAAATTTACCACTAGGGAAATATGTGGCGCAGTTTTTCTAAGTAAAGATTTTCTCACGGACAAGTTAGCGCGATGTGCCCAATTTCAAAACAATAAATGAGACAAAAGCAGTGCTTAAAAAAAAAGTGTGCAGTCGTCAATTTTAAATTATAAATTGCAGAAAAAACTTTACACACAGCGCTACATATTCCCCTAGAGGTACGTTTTGGAACTTAAAAAAAAAATTATTATTGTTGCGGAATAATTCATCCCACGTCTTGCTTAATCTTCCTACAAACCCTGGTGCCATTCTTGTAATTAAATCGCTCTACAGAACACTTTAAGCACTGTCAGTTTAATTATGGTCACCCTGTATATAAAAGAAGTATTGTTAAGTCTCAAATATTACCAAAAAATAATTGAGATATCTGAATAATACTTATTCCGTATATTAATCATTTGCATTCGATGCCTTTTTCACTCGAGCGAACCAGCAACTCGAGATGATTTCAGCTTTTTAGCATATTTTAGGAATTTCTTACAGCTTACTTAAATTGATTTCACACACAATTCAACGTTTAAAACGTTTATGTTTTAACATTTTATATATTTTTGCACTTCAATAAAGACATCTGTTAAACATTAACCCTTTCTGGACCGAGCCCGTAATATTTTCAGATCGCTGACGTGGCTTCACGTCATTTTGAAATCTGTAACTTCACCAGTGGGAGTTTCTTTTACAATTTGTATGTTTTTTTATATCTTAAGAATGTACTTCAGAAGCTTTTAAAGTACAATGTTGATATTCAGTAATGTTAATGCCAATAAAAGACACTTTAAAACTTGTCAGACATGTTTACGAAGAAAATAATTCACATAACGTTCGCTTATGTAAAATTCTCCCATGTTAAGAAAATCTTAAATTCTGAATCAAACTGGTCCGAGACCATAATGCATATTTATGCCAAATTTTGCCTAAGTCTCCCATGTTAAGAAAACCTTAAATTTCAAATAACTTACAGAGTTTTCAAATTCTAATGTTTCAAGTCAATAGGGTTCTTGTCAGTCTCCTAAATGGTATTTTAAAACTGAACTAACGTCCAAACTCTTTAGGATACTTTGTTCTTGAGATATTATCTACACAAGCTAACACTAACAAACTGACTAATGTACAAACGGACACCTTAAAACATGTAAAACCACTAAAAGTTTAGTACGATAAGGAATAAAAAATATAATGATCAAGATATTCTTATACTATTAAGAAAGCAAGATTTGTATATATACTCGTATATATTATATATATGTATATATATATATATACCAAGTGTTCCAAAAGTCTCACCCCCCCCCCCCTTCTAACTCGAAAAGGAGTCGGAATTGAGAAAAATGGCGAAACACGTGTGAAAAAAGTTTGGGTCAGGAAGCACTAAGGGGGCCAGGAAGTGCAACTTTAAAATTTCAAATGGGAAGGTATATCTTGTGATACATCCCTGGAAACGTCTCTTCAAGAAAATGAATATGATATGAATAATTTCGTCCTACGATGATTATTAAAGCAGATACATGAGTTTTTAGACTTTTGAAATGTGGATTTTATACTTACGTATCCCCTTTAATAATCACTGCAGGACAAAACTCTTTATATCAATTTCATTGTCTTGAAGAGACGTTTCCAGGGATGTATCACAAGGCATACTTTCCTGTTTGAAATTTTAAAGTTTCCCTCCCTAGCGCACTCCTACCTAGAGGTCTGCACGGGCCGGAATTTCGAGGCCCGGCCCGTTATGAAGTAGAAAAATGCTGCCCGGCCCGGCCCGTTTATTTTTTAACGGTTTATGGCCCGGCCCGGCCCGGACAAAAAACGATAAAATCAGGCCCGACCCGGCCCGGCCCGATTCAAAAATATGTAAAATCACAAAACAAAAAAAAAGAATGCCGTTTTATAAAAAGGATTTTTAGTATGTGTTTTGCAGAGGTTTTATATAACCAAACAACAGTACGCTCTTTAACAAAACTGCGGAAATTTTACCAGACAATTATATATAAACAGAAATTCGTTATTATAGACAAGACACAAAGAGAAACAGAAAGTCAAATCGAAAATATTAGCATTCATCAAACAATATAGGAAGGTATTTAAAATGGTTAATACTACTGAAAATGCACTTTCAATCCTTTTTTCTTATATACCATAATGTATCCGAATCTTTCATGTGCTCCGGTAAACAAAACTTTAATGTTAATGCAACCATATTCAATAGAAAAGTTGCTTTTGCCCATGATAAAAATGATGCTACTTTCGTCCACTGGAGAAAAGGAAAAGGAGCCTTAGAGAAAAAGTTACAGCGGAAAGATTTTTATAGCCTTTATACCATCTAAACTCAACAGGTCATAAGAAACGAACCCTTATATAAAGTAATGTATCTAATTTCTTTTGTTATGTACATGTACGAAAACTGGTAGTGACATGCATGCTATTTTGAATAGGAAACCATCTAATATTACTTTAAATAAAATATATTAATTTCGACTTCGAGGCACGCTAAAAATATTTGCGAAAAATCAGATTTCGGGCAGACAGACTGATAGATAATTAAATTGACGTTACAGACACTTTTTTAACAAAATAGAACTTTATGTGACATACAAGCCTGTAAAATTACGTAAAATAAATGACTCAAGAAATATTTTATCATTTTCCTTTTTCGTTGATTAACGAGGAAACCAGAAACGATTCGGGCTGACACGGGCCGGAGAAAATTTCATTCAGGCCCGACCCGGCCCGAATATACACAAAAAAAAACTGAGCCCGAGCCCGGCCCGAGCCTGAAAAAAAATTTTAAGCCCGAGCCCGGCCCGGCCCGAGAGCAAATTCAAAAATTTGGCCTGAACCCGGCCCGTGCAGACCTCTACTCCTACCATCCCCTTTCCTGGGCCCAAACATTTTTGGGCAAAGTATGTTTTGTGGTAATCCTTGGAAACGTCTCTTCAATGCAATTAATTTGATACAAATAGTTTTGTCCTTCAATGATTATTAAAGGGGATACATAAGTATAAAATCCACATTTCAAAATTCTAAAAACTCATGTGTCTGCTTTAATAATCATCGTAGGTCAAAACTATTTATATCAAATTCATTGTTTTGAAGAGACGTTTCCAGGGATGTATCACAAGACATACCTTCCTATTTAAAATTTTAAAGTTGCCTACCCTAGCGGCCCCCCTCCCCCCACTTCCCGCGGGCCCAAACTTTTTTCCCCAAAAGAGGTCCCTATCGAATTCATTGAACATATGTTTCGCTATTTTTCATAATTCCGTCTCATTTTCGAGTTAGAAGGGGGTGTAGGACTTTTGGAACACCCTGTATATGTGTGTGTGTATGCATGTATGTATATTTCCCTGTTCTCGAAAACGGTAGCTTGGACAGTCACGTGATTCGACACAAAGGTGCTCACCGAGGGGTCTTTGTGCACCTCGAAACCCGATTTCCGAATTTTTGATTAGTTTTCTTTTAATTAATTAAAATATGAAAATAATAACCTCATAATAGCTTTTAAATTAGCCATTTAAATTTTATCCATAATTTAATTGTTGTCAAAAAAATTTTACGAGTTCAGATTTTTTTTTTTTTTTTTTCGACAGGAAAATAAAAGGTACATTTGCTTAAACACGAACAATAAAAATTTATAAAAAAGTAAATTATGCATCTCACAAAAATTGACGCCATTATCACTTTAAAAAATTTATACACATTTTATAAAGTGCTAATATAGTTTACTATGCTAATACATGTTGTACTAAAATGTTCTTTTTTCTTTTATTTAACTACTATTTCTTATATTTTTACTGTCAAGTTGTTATTCAAAAAAACTTCCCATGACATCACATTCGACTGCCTAGCTTTCTTTACTACTCTAAAGTCTATGAACCATAAATTTATTTTATCAGTTTTATTTATAGATCCTCCTGGCGATTTTTTAATTTTCGGCGTTGAAGTACGCCGAACATTTTTCGCCAGGAAGTTTAATTTAGCAACAGCCATTTTAATCTAGGTAGCGCATCAAAAATATAAATAAATTATAAAAAAAAAAAAAAAAAAAAAAATTAGTACTCACATAAATGATCTGTTTTTATCTGAGTAGATAATTTTGAAGGAAAAAATGCAGTTAGAAAAATAGAAAATTTATTTCAGCAAGCACTATTTTAAACCTAAAAACCATTAAAAATATAAACAGAATATGAAGGATTCTTATATATTAACGAAAAGGTGTCCAATAAAAGTATAAGCAAAATAGGCTTCCCTTTTTATACAAAAAATTATATACACTGATGGAAAAAAAATCCCAACACCAGGAAGGAGCTGTGCTAGATAAACGAAATTTGGTAGGCGTATTTATACATCTGAAAGATGACGTCGATTCAAATTTCGAGCTACGCGCATAAGTGTGGCGCTAGTAGCGACACTATGAACATGCAAATGAGGTTTGCTTTAAATAAGCGCTGTAAGGTTCGTGATCGTTATTTACAGTTGAGATTTGACGTAGTGGGTTAATGTTAGTCAAGGATGCCTCTAGGAAGACGAAGAAGCCATTATCAACAGCTCACTGAGTTTGAACGAGGTCGTGTAGTAGGGCTACGAGAAGGTGGGTTTTCTTTTCGCGATATTGCAGAAAGACTTGGCAGGAATGTATCCACTGTGCATGAGTGTTGGCAGCAGTGGTCAAGGAAAGGTACTGCCTTAAGAAGAACGGGTTCCGGGCGGCCACGTGGCACTACTGAGAGGGAAGACCGCCGTGTTCGGCGTATGGCTGTGGCTAATCGTACTGCGTCTGCAGCTGAAATTCGAGCTGCAGTTGGCCCCACAGTGACACAACGAACTGTTACAAATCGGTTACTTCAAGGACAGCTCCGAGCCAGACGCCCTGTAGCGTGCATTCCACTGACTCCAAACCACTGCCGTTTGCGGCGTGAGTGGTGTCAAGCTAGAGCTCATTGGAGGACGGAGTGGAGATCTGTTGTGTTTTCTGATGAAAGCCGGTTCTGCCTTGGTCGCAGTAATAGCCGTGTGTTGGTTAGAAGGAGGCCAGGTGAACGCCTGCTAGCGACCTGTCTGCGGCCTAGACACACAGGGCCTACTCCTGGAGTTATGGTTTGGGGAGCAATTTCGTATGACAGCAGGAGCACTCTCGTGGTTATCCCACGCACCCTGACTGCAAATTTGTACGTCAGTCTAGTGATACAACCTGTTGTGCTGCCATTCATGAACAGCATTCAAGGGGGTGATTTCCAACAGGATAACGCTCGCCCTCATACCGCTGTTGTAACCCAACATGCTCTACAGAGTGTCGACATGTTGCTTTGGCCTGCTAGATCACCAGATCTTTCTCCAATCGAGCACGTATGGGACATCATTGGACGACAACTCCAGCGTCATCCACAACCAGCATTAACCGTCCCTGCATTGAACGCCCAAGTGCAACAGGCATGGAACTCCATCCCACAAACTGATATCCGACACCTGTACGACACAATGCATGCACGTTTGCATGCTTGCATTCAAAATTCTGGCGGTTACACCGGTTACTAATGTACCAACATTTCACATTTGAAATGGCTCTTCTCGCCAATGGCTCTACCTGTGATCTTGAAACTTTAATCAATTAAATATGTTACCTAGACAAATGTATTGCTGAAATTTCATTACTGCACAATAATTTTTTCTTGGTGTTGGGATTTTTTTTTTTCCATCAGTGTATAAGTATATATATATAAAAGCGCTAAAATGGCGACAAAAATTCAAAAGCCGCTAAGGGAGATATATAACAAAGTTGTGTAGCACGATAATGTTTACTTTTTTTACATAACAATCACTACGCTAATTTAACATACACATAAATGAGCTACTGTGCATGACTGCCCTTGCACGCGGTCGGGCAGAAATATTTGACTAATTCAAATTAATATTTAAATAACTAAATAAAAATAAAAATATGTTTAATGGGTAATATATATAACCATAGAAACAATAGTTGTCTAAAATACGACAGAAATAGTGCTCATAGCATATTGTTACAAGGGATTAAGTCTTTTTCCTGCATTAATTGTACTGTTGCAATGAAAGTAGTTTTATAGGCAAAGTGAAAATAAAAGAGCAGTTCATTCACTTCCAGTGGTGTCAGTCCTGGCGAGTGAGCGGCCAAATTTGGTGAAAAATGGTAGTTTTTACGTTATTCATTTTTCAAAAGAAAATATCTATTATGCTATCCACATATCAATGACTGTAAATGCAAAATCATAAAAAAAGGTTTATTCAAAAGAAAAAACATCACAGAATTCAAATTCTGAAGCATCGAACAATTTTCGGATTTCGAACACACACCAAAAACAAAGAACCACAGTAGCCACTAAATATCAACAAATTGTAAGAAAACCGTGGCTTTAATCTTGTTGCCACACAAAAGTAAATAAATGAATTGTAAAAAGCACCATGGCCTTGACATCCTCCCACCTTAAGTTGGTGGAAGGCAACTTCAAAACAAATAATAAAATGAAAATTTCAAAATACAATAAAACAACACATTTCTGCTTGATATTTCAAGGACTTTCACAACAATTTTAAAGTTCAGAAGATAAATAAAGTTTTATAAGTCCACTTTTAGAGGATGTTTACCACTCTCCCACTTCTAGTTTTCAAAGTAACAGATGCTGCCTCATTGTTATGAGTTCCACAAAAACCTTCGTTGTTCACAATTTCATGCTTTGTTTCCCTGCAACGATCTTTGAACCAGGATGAGGAAACTTCAAATGGGAAAATTCTTTGTATTGGCCGCAATAATTCACCTTTAGGTGTGCGCACACGTACTAGTCGAATAACAGAATCTTTCCCAGGTAACAATTCAATAATTAAACCTAAAAGCCAGTCAATGCATTTTGAATTATCACTGTCAATGAGAACTTCTCCAAGTTGAATTTCTCGCCCTTGTTTCTTGTGATCATTTCTTTGAATCAAAAGACCCAGATATTCAGATCTAAATCTTTTCCGTATGTCTGTGACCAGTTGTTGACGATATTTTATTCTCTTGTTAAGAATAAATTCATCTATTTGATCAAAGTCAGGAACACCACTTTGCCGAAAATCTTGTAAAAATGTGTTAAGCGACAAAGGTATAAGTTCAGAATCCTTTTCTGACATATAGGAAAGTGGTCTGGCATTTATAACCGACTCTGCATCACATAAGACATGAGACCTTTTCTTCATAAGATAAAAGAGCTTTGCCCAGAACTCGTCTTAGAATCTGTTTCATGACACCTACTAATCCTTCCTAGAACCCTCCCCACCAAGAAGCGGTAGGAGGATTAAAAAACCATTGTAGCCACTAAATATCAACAAATTGTAATAAAACCATGGCTTTAATCTTGTTGCCACTGAAAAGTAAATAAATGAATTGTAAAAAGCACCATGGCCTTGACAGTAGTTTAGGGTTTCCGAACTTTCGAAGCTCTCCGACACACGGGAACATAGATCTCGAGCTTTCCATGGGATTCTCGATGGAATCGTCCCCAAGTCCCATTGCGAAAAGTATAAATAGAAGTAAAGTGAGTTCTGTGAAAGAGTGTGTAGTCACTGTGATTCAGAGACTTATTCTGAGTGATTGTACTTTAAGGAGTGATTGTCTCTAAGGGACTGGACATTTTTCGTGAACTAGCGGCAATTTCTGCTCTGGAGTATTTTATATTATTTGCTTTACTCATATGGAACAAGTGACTATTTTTTGGACTGTTCCAGAATATTCATCAAATAGTGACTTTTACTGTACGAGTAACAGCTTCAACTCTTTCTAGAATATTCGAAAAATTAACACTATTATTGGACTGTTTTCGAGAATATTCGCTTTAATAATTAAATAGTTTTGTTGTGCAGATTTGAGAAGTTCAAAAAAAGTTTGATATTGCCATACTAAAGCTGGGGCGAAAATAGTCGCTAATCGAAATATATTTATTTAAATGTTTCAATTATTCAGTTAAAAAGAAATCATTTAAATATAGTATTTTCTAATTATTTATGAATTTATAAATGCCTAAATATTTCTATTTAAAAGTCCTAAAATATTGGTTATAATCTTTAAGAAAAAAATTAACTCATTCGTTCTTAGTGAGAAATGAAATAAATGAACAGATATACTTTTATACTATCAGCATATATAGTTACGCTCATCAGTGCCTGACTCTGTCACGCTTAAAAAGGCTTAAGAGATTTCCTTGGACTCTGCCTGTGTGTGAACGCAAGTTGTCACCTTAAAACATTAATTATTTTCATACTTTAGTTAATTTTAAAAAATCTAATTGTCCGATCGATAAGCTGTTTAATCCGACGGATTCAGAAAAATCGCCCCCTTTCATGTGGTACTTTATTTGTAACGAATTTTTGATTGGATTTTTCTTTTTTTATTAATTAAAATATGAAAATAGCAGCTTTAAAATGGACTTTTAAATTTTTAATTGTTGCCATTTTTTTTCAGCTTAAATTGAAATATGCTTTCACGTGAATATATATATATATATATATATATATATATATATAATTTGCTCATGCATATGAAAAAATGACATCTAGAAAATAATAATAATAATTTTAAATTTTAAAGGTAACGAAGAGATAAATAAAGTTCGAAAATTTCGCACGGGCTTGCTAGCAAATGAATTATTTAAAGTGAGAAATAAATAAAATGAAATAATCATTTTTCAACGGGCTCCTTAGTCGCCCTACAACTAACTAGTTACGAATAATACTACCACTGATTTAAAAAAAAAGAAGAAGAATTTTTAAAAGTATATTCTAAATTATATCAAATATACTTTTTGAATAAAGAGAATATTGTATATTGTATATTTCCAAAATTCTAAAAAGTATTTGTATATTATATATTTTGGACAAAATAGATGAGTATTTGTGTATTGTATATAATATCAATATAATTTTTTTGAAGGATATTGCCCACCTCTGACTACTGGCAGGATAAGCAAGTTTTATAACATTGTTAAAATTAGTATTAATAAATTTAGAGCTGAATAATTTTCTCAGAGGGAAAAATGCGCTTACTAGGAATCAAACTGGAATGAATGGCTTAAAAATGACGATGGACAGAGTATCGTCATGTTAAGTTGTTGGTCCCAGGATCAATTTTTAGCCAATACAATTTTCGCTCTGAAGTAATTTATTCAACTTTCAACTCTAAAATTTATTAACATTAATCAAGTTGAAGTAAAAAAAAAAAAAAATAATAATAATAATAATAATCTTAATATAAATTTGTTTGGATTATTAGGTTTGCTGAGTATTATACATCTAACAAGAAAAGGTATGTATTTTACTTAAACGGATTTTGGAAATTTTTGGCTAATCAATAGATAGGATACTTGTTATAAGTCCCTATCTACTGATTGGTGTAAAATCCGTTCAATCATTTGTTAACCGAACCAAGTGATGCTATCAGGTCATTAACATAACATGCCAATTTAAAGAAAAAAAAAAATCTCATTTTCTCATAAAATAATTATAATGACGTGTATAAACACATATTATATGGCAGAAAATACTGATGCAAAAAATTATAAACGTGTGTGGTACAAAGAAATAATAAAAATATAACTGTCTATCACAAATAATGCAGATGATGAATAGTTTATTCAAGCAGATAATAACAGTGAAGCAATATTAATTGGATGGAAGGAAACTGATGAGTTGCTCACCTGTCAAATCAGCTCTAAACCAGGATCAGGAATACTTGCGAAATTCCTTGAATATGGAATATGCAAACTGACACAAAAGGTTGTAGTTTTATGAAGTTCTTCTCATTGAAACATTTATAACTCTATTAACAAATGATTTAGTAGATTTTACCACCAAATTCATATTAAGGAAAGTCCTACCTACTGACTACCCATGAATTTCCTAAATCTGCTTTGATAAAATACATATAATGCTTCCTTCTAAGACAATTTTTCAGAAACATCAACCTAGCATAGTAGATTTTACATGCTTAAAAAATTATATGTCAATTTGAAGCTTAATACGACAAGAGAAAATTTGGTCAAAACTATATATTATATACATTTTTTATAGGTAACTATTAAATTTATATAGCATAGCAGATGACCAACAGTTCGCACAGCTTGAACCAGATGTTATGGCGGATTTAAAAATTGGTGGATTTCAGGTCATAAAAGAAATATAAGTACACTTACGTTAAAAAATCCGTATGAATCTAACAAAATGAAGAAAATACACAATAATAGCATTTTATTTGTGTAGTACGAGTGAGAATTCTGAACAGGAAAGAAATAAATGTATATAAAGCTTAAAAATTTTTTTTTTTTTTTTTTTTTTTTGGGGGGGGGGGGGACATTTTTATGTTTAAAAACTTCCCCAGTTTGCAGGCATCTGCAGCCAAAATTAATGAATGGAATAAAACCAAATTTCACATAGAGACTGCGGAAAACATGGGGAACTGATTTCCGCAAAGAAAAAAAATTAGTACTAAAAGTCGCCGATAGGCGAGATTTTGGTGCTACTGTCACGTCCACACTATGAAATTTTGCATAATCTTTTTCTATTGTGCAAATTTACTCTTGTAACATGCCCTGTGGCAGAATGTAGGCGACACAGCGGCAATGACAGAGGAAATAAATTATCACTTGCAGAAAGAGTTGCTCCTAAAAATTAAAGATATTCCCAGATTTCAGTAGAAAACAGAAACTCACGTCTTTTATTTAAGAATTCTTCTACAATAAATTAATAATATAAATATATCTATAATTAAATGTACATATTACATGTTAATTCAAAAAAAAAATTATTATTAAATAACATCGTCTTGCAGAAAAGATTTGTACGAGTGAGGCTTGTTGCAGAATGCATTAAAAAATTTGCCACGGGGTGACACGTGGTTCTATAGATCCTAAAGTTGATCAATAAAAGAATATTTTCTATGAGTTTAATAGCGTATGTCATTCATTTCTGCCTGCGCATTCTTATTCGAATATCAATGAAAAATTACATAATCCACTGTAAGTGTTAACATTTTTCAACTCCAATAGCTCTGAAATATGCTAGGGATATATGTATACAGGGTGCATAGGAAAGTCCCTTTAATCTGAAAATACTTGCAAACGGAGAGTGCTACAGCCACGCAAGTGAGGTAACAGTATAGTAAAGTGACTATGCCCGACCTAATGCAAACGACAGCAGCGCCCCTAGTGGTAAAATTTGGAAGTTAGCCATTGCAAATCGAAAACGAAAAGCGATAGAGCAAAATTTCCAGTTAGGAAGTTTTAGAGCATCAATTAATTAGTACGAAACGATATTTGGTTTACACGGATAAGATAAATTGGCGCCTGTATACCCAAAAATGTCCGTAATCTATGCGCGACTATTCTACTCTACATATTCACATTTCGGAAATGTAGCAGTGTGAAAATGCAGTTTATGACTTTGTACTGTACTGTAATGTCTGAAAACTTTAATTTCCAATGCTTTAGTTTAAAAGGTGTTGGCGCTCGCTTGAGACAAACAACATAATCTCATAGCATAAAATTATTGATGGCAGACGATAATTTTATTCCTAATGTGCGAGCGCTTTCATTTTAAAAATTTTATTTTCTGTGTTGCGGCAATTTCAATCGTTGTCTAGCGAAGGGTAGAAAATATGTGTTCTTTTTTGAAAGTGACAAAACAAATGGAATTTTGAATGATCCTAAATGAATGAGATCCTACAAAAGATACATTTCTTAAAAATAAACGTTTGGATTTAGAATTTTGGAGCTGGGTGAGAATATCAAGCTTCACTAACTTTCAATATTGCGAGATGGTGCTTATTTATGGCGAATGTCAATGAAACGAAACGCATGCTGCACGGGAGTATGCCGTTCGTTTTCCAGATGGACCACATCCAAGTGCAGTTACCATCGCAAATGTAGTGCGAGTGTGCTACGGCTCATGGAGGCAGGAAGCACTAAAAGTCGTCCGCGTTCTGGCAGACCACTGAGTGCAGGTATGCGTATACCGCCAGAGAGTATTTTGGCATATGCACTAACCCATCCACACAGAAGTACAAGAGAAATCAGCATGGCTTGTGGTTTAACACGGGCCCGAGTATGGCAAATACTGCATAGTTAACATACACATCCTATCATGTCACTCTGCAGCAAGAACTGTTGCCACGGGATAATGAGCGTCGATTTGATAGGTGCAACTTGGCATTAAATAATGTTGAAGATAAATCAGATTTTTTGTCCAACATTGTTTGGTCGGACGAGTCACTGTTTCAGCGTACCGGAGCGTATCAGCGTACCAGCGTATCCGACATAAGGCCCACTACTGGGCGCTGGAAAATCCCTCGTGGGGACAATCCACAAAACACCAAATGCGCTGATCCATTAATGTGTGGGGCGGTATCTGTAAGGATCGCTTACTGGGACCTGTGTTCTACGAAGGCACATTAAACGGACAGAGGTACCTCCAACTATTACAGGATATCATACCCGACTTTTTGGATGATATTCCCCTGTCCGCATTACGGGACATGTGGTTCCAACATGACGGTGCTCCTGCACACCAGCCAGCTGGAGTGCGAAGCTTTCTAAAAGATTGCTTTGGACAACAAATTATTGGGTATGGTAGTAGTATTGAATGGCCTCCACGATCGCCGGACATGACTCCGATGGATTTCTTCCTGTGGGGTTACATAAAAGATCAGGTTTATGCAACTCCACATACAAGTCTGCTGGATCTACGTCATCGTATTACAGATGCTTTCAATAGTGTAACACCTTCCATGCTGAGAAATGTGCATGCAGAATTACTCACACGAATACAAACGTGTATTGTGAGCAATGGCGAACTTTTCGAACATTCTCAACATTAACTTTTTATCACTACGAGACTTAGAGTTTAGTTTACCTATTTTGTTTTTGTGTGTGATGTTATCAAAATGTATTGATGTAAGTACATAGTATTTATTCATTAAATTGTGCATATTTCTTCTTTCCTCTGGCTATTCCTTTCAAATATTTACACAAAATGGAGTGCATCGATTTTGGATATTTTTGGGGTATACAGGCGCCAATTTATCTTATCCGTGTAAACCAAATATCGTTTCGTACTAATTAATTGATGCTTTAAAACTTTCTAACTGGAAATTTTGCTCTATCTCTTTTCGTTTTCGATTTGCAATGGCTAACTTCCAAATTTCGCCACTAGGAGGACTGCTGTCGTTTGCATTAGGTCGGGCATAGTCGCTTTACTATACCGTTTCCTCACTTGCGTGGCTGTAGCACTCTCCGTTCGCAAGTATTTTCAAGTTAAAGGGACTTTCCTATGCACCCTGTATATGTGCTAGGAAAGTTACATAATCTACATTGATTGTGATTATTTCCTAGTGTGTACACAATGACAGAGCTAAAATCTCACCAATCAACGACTTTTATTATTTATCAGCGACAAATTTTTTTTTTCTTTGTAGAAATCATCTCCCCATGTCTTCCACAGTCTGTAAAAAAATTTGTTTCATTCTATTCATTAGTTTTAACTGCAGATATTTCTAAACAAGGGTAGTTATTTTATGATCACACTGTATATATGATTTGTGATCAGTTATAGAGCTCTTCTGCTTTAGATATAGAAAAGGCAGTGATTTCTCCATCTTAATCTTTTATTAAGCTGAATTTTTATACATTTCAACTACAGTAAAACCTTGATTATCCAATGTAATTCGGACCGAACCTACATCGGATAATCGAAATTTCCAGATAATAGAGAATTTTTCAATGATCATTTAGTTTAATGTGTAACATTGTCATTGAACTTCTATGATGACTGTTTAATCTGCTAAATAAATATCTAAATTCAAATTATACATGAAAATTTATTTTGAAACAAAAAACTTACAATGGTTTAAACAGAAGCTTCAGTTGGCATAAATTGGTGTTTATAAGCAGGCCTAAGAGTGGTAAAACACTCATGAAAAAGAGAGAAAAGACACAAAAAAGAGACAATTTTTTCCTTGTAAATGAATATTACGAATAAAGATGCAAAACTAATGTATACACTGCAACAGCATACCAAAAGCGGGGCAGAGGGAGAGGACAGGTCCAGACCTCTGGTCATGAGGGGGCCTCTGGAGAAATTTAATCTTTAAGTATATACATCTGGTGGTGGTGGAGTTGTCGTGCCATTATTTTATCCTGAAACATTCTCTGCAATTCCACTTTAAGTTGAAGGTTCCTGTCTAAAGAAGTTCTAATGTACTTCTAAATTTGGGGATATAGAGTAACAACTCCAAAACCTCTAAAAATTCATTTACCCAAATCACTAAGGTAAGGTAGGGCAAGCAGCACCTATGCTCCTGATCTACTTGTTGGGGTTTGGTTTCCAAATCAATCCTAAAACTTATTTCGATACCTTTTTATAATAATACTAGCAGGCTTCACTGGGCACTATATTTAAAGGATTTATTTTTAATTGAATAATTGAAACGTTTAAATAAATATTTCGATTGGCGACTATTTTCTTCACAGTTTTAGCATGGGATCTCCTTGACAATAGCAAACATGAACTTCTCGAATATGTGCAACAAAACTATTATTAAAACGAATATTCTTGAAAACAGTCAAACAGAAATTTTAATTCTCCGAATATTCTGGAAACAGTTGAAGCTGTTACTCGTACAGTAAAAGTCACTATTCGATGAATGGTCGAATCAGAGAACGCACGTAAGTCGTTTTCGCAGCAATCACTATAACGCACGTATGTACGCTTCACGCACATGAAAAAAAAAATCACTGGACAGCCCTACACCGCTGTGCATGAATCTTAGAACACACGAAACTCGGTTCCGCGACAATCACTATTACGCATGTTAATACCAAAAAACATCACTGGACACCCCTACCACACTGTGCATGAATCTGAAAACGCACAAAACTCGGTTCCGCGGCAATCACTATCACGCATGTTAAAACCAAAAAACATCACTGGACACCCCTACCTTGCTGTGCATGAATTTGAAAACGCACGTAACTCGGTTCCGCGGCAATCACTATCACGCATGTTAAAACCAAAAAAACATCACTGGATACCTCTAGTTCGCTGTGCATGAAATCTGAAAATGCACAAAACTCCTTTTCGCAGCAATCACTGTCAAGCATGTTAAAACCAGAAAAACATCACTGGACACCCCTACCTCAAATCAATTAAAATCAAATAAACCAATCAAATCTCTTGTAATTCCTCATAACGTAGCTGTAGTTCAATGTAAAATACACTCAAATCAATGAAAATCAAATAAACCAATGAAATCTCTTGTAATTCCTCATAACGTAGCTGTAGTTCAATGTAAAATACAATCAAATCAATGAAAATCAAATAAACCAATCAAATCTCTCGTAATTCCTCATAACGTAGCTCTAGTTCAATGTAAAATCAGGGATGGCGACAGCTAGGGGGCCGGGGGGGGCACAGGATCCCCCTTCGGGGAGTCTGTGACCCCCCATCGGGACATATTACTAAAATCTGTTGGGGGAAAATTATGAAATTTTCAGTTTTTCTCCTATTAGCAGCACGTTTTTTCCTTTTACAAATTTAGAGCAATCCAGTTTTTACTTACTATATTCAATAGAAGAAAGTATTGGATTCGTAAAACTTGTGGATTTCCGGTTTTCCATGATGTTACACTTTCTGAATCAAATAAACCAATCAAATCTCTTGTAATTCCTCATAACGTAGCTGTAGTTCAATGTAAAATACACTCAAATCAATGAAAATCAAATAAACCAATCAAATCTCTTGTAATTCCTCATAACGTAGCTGTAGTTCAATGTAAAATACACTCAAATCAATGAAAATCAAATAAACCAATCAAATCTCTCCTAAGATTCTCCATCTGCGTCATTATAGAAATAGGAAGTTTCATATTTTATTAATTAAAAGGAAACTAATCAAAAGTTCGAAAATCTGACTTTGATGTGCACAATGACCCTTCAGAGAGCACCTTTGTGTTAAATCACGTGACTGTCTGAGCTACCGTTTTCGAGAACAGTGAAATATACATATATATATACAAATATTGCTCACTAAATAGTATAAGATTAAGTTGGCAAGAAAGTTCTGTCAAATTTTTAATAACTTATTTAAGTCAGTTTTAATAACGTTTATTTACATTTTAATCAATAATATAATATCTATTATTTGCAACCACTCGTTGCCATCTTTCAGTCAGCTTGTAGAACTCCCTAGCATAGAAGTTCCCATCCTTGGACCTGAAATATTCAGCAATAGCCATGGAGACAGCCTCGAAATGAGTAATTTTTTTTTTTTTTTTTTTTTTCCTGTCAGATAATTTTGAAGTGATTGGAATAAACAGTAATCGGATAGATCTATGTCAGGTGAATATGGTGGATGACTAAGAACTTCCAATCTAAGCTCATTCAACTTTATTGCATTACAATTGCACTATATGGTTTTGCATTATCTTGACAGAACAGAATTCCTTTTCTGTTCGACAATACTTGCTGCTGTTCCTTAATAGCTACATTCAATTTATCAAGCTGGTTACAGCAGGTGTTTGCATTGATGGTTTGTCCATTTTTAAGGAACGTAGTACACTGGACTATAATTGTAGGTGGCAAATGAGGGTTTAAAGAGCTAAACATTTCTTCCAATTTTCAGTCTTCCTTCTTTTACTTTTCATAAAAACCCAAGTAGCACGGGAACGTTCTGTGAACGTCTAATAACGGTTACAGTCGTTCGAACACCGTGTTTCGTGTCAAGAGAACGTTCGATTAGACGTTCAAAAATAGTATTACTTAGAACGTTCTGAAAAGGTTTGCTTTGTACCATCTATAAAACGTACAACTCTAGTTCTATGAAAAACTTTCAAGTGTATCACCGTCGTAGCACGTTCTGTCACAGTGTGATTATAACGAATATGAGAAAATGCCTTTTTTTTTCTCTCAGTTTTTTTTCCTTATTTTCAGTTTCAAATTTTGTTGACATGTAGAATAATCATTGAAATGTAATAGAGATATGGTGAGAAAAAATTACAAAATTTTAAACTTTAATTATATGTTATTATAATCATTATACTTATTTATAATTTTATTTAAGTTTTATGTTGTTGAATTCTGTCAAACACATTACTCCAGATTACTTTTGAAGATATTCATTATTATTTGCTTCTTAAATTGTTAATAAATTAAGTTACGAAAAATTTATTTATTTTATTTATTTATTTATTTATTATTATTATTATTAATATTATTTTGTATTTTCCAAGAAAAATGTGTTGGATAATTGGGAATTTTTGATCTCCGGTTTTCCATGGGTTTATACACTCTTGAGATATCCAAAACACAATTCTATCATTCTTTCAAAATGCCAGTCTGTCTGTTTTTTTTTGTTTTTGTTTTTGTTTTTTTTTGTGTGTGTGTTATCAAAGTTTTGTGGACTCTGTATCTCACAAACCAATGGACGAAATTTAACCAAACTTGATGTTTAGTTAGACTTTAAACTAATTTGCTAAATATTAGGAATATTTAATTAGATATTGACCTAAATATCAGCTTTGGTGCACATTAGCCTCTGGAATGTATCACCAGATAGGGTTCGCTTCTATTCTGTAAATTCTCCCTTTTATGGGGAGATTATATCTCAGCTTCTACAGTGCACAAATGCACCAAACTTAATATGTGAAACAGATATTATGTAACACTACGCTGATTTAATTCGGGTGCATATATTGACCAACTGGTGGCGCTGCTCTCCTGCAATTTAATCCCGTTAACGTAATGGCAATAATTCAGTTTTTGTGATATAAATAATTATAAATACACTGAACTTGGTATGTAAAATTAATATCATATAAAACTTTGCAGAATAATTTTGCGTGCATATCGGACAACTGGAGGCACTGGTATGCTGCAATTTAATTTTATTCAAGGGAACGGAACCGAATAGCTCATTTTCTATGATTTATCTAAATTTGGTACGTGAAATAGATATTACGTAAATTTTACTGATTCACTTCGGGTACATATCAAATGACAGGTGGCACTGTTACGTTTCAACTTACGGGAAGTCTGTACCTCACCTTCTATAATACGAATACTTATCAAACCTTGTATGTGAGACATATATATAATGACAAAATGTGCTGCTTCAGTTTCCGTATATATCCACCGACGGATGGTGCTGCTATTGCTTTCTGCGATTTTTCAGATATCTGTATTTCAGCATTTTTTGGTGAAAAATGTACAAAATTTCATATATAAAAATGTTAATTATAAAAACCTGTGTTGATTAAATTTTTATGATTAAATTAATAAATTTTAAAATTTTATGGAGGCTGTATCTCACGAACTAATGAACGTAATTTATTCAAACTTGGTTTACTTGGACTATGACCTAAACTGGTGGCGATTATATTTTTTAATAAATCGTTCAATAGGTGGCGCTGTCATACCATTATTTTCAGAATTTTTAATATGTCATAATAGGTCAAAATTTCGTATAAATTTACATGAGTGAGCATTGTTTTTAACTTTTCCCTGGAAAATTAAATATGTGTATATATATATATATATATATATATATTTATATATTTATATTAGTAATATTTAATTTAAAAAAAAGTATGGGCAATTTGTATAGTTCATCGCTTTTGCTGTTGTATTAAAATTTTCAATATTCTTGCCAGAAAAGTCGTCTATACTTTTAAAGCGAAAGGATGAACCCTAAATCTGTGATAATTTAAAACAAAGTTATCGACTTTTCACATTTTTCATTATATAAAATACATTTCTTAAGATACATATTTTGTATACTATAAAATTGATTTTTTTTTTTTTATATTTAGTGTTATATTTGTTTGAGATGAAAATCGTATACATTTACCATGGAAAATAATTTTGATAGATTATTTTAGCAAATAATATTTATGACATCGACCTGCGCAGGAAAATATAGAAGAAAGTTTTAGGATGGCCTCAGTATAATAATTTTTAAAAAGGTTAAGTTTTGAACAGTATGAAAAATCTTTATTAGAAACGATTGTTATTGAATAAATTGCTTGATCGACAGAAATTTTCGCCGGGTGTAAATGCCATCTGCTCTGTTTTTGCACAGGAAGTTTGTATTTCTTGGCGTTGCCTGTTGGATCCAAAGTCCTACTGCTTGGTTAGTCATCATATTTTGTAATTACATTCAGATTTGAATTCAACTTTCGTTCGGATACACTACAACAGCTTCAAGATACAGACAGATAAGTTTTCTTACTTACTTTTCCTTTTTATAAAATTTTCATACATGTGCATTGAAATCTTACAAAATTTATTAAAATTTATCAAAAAAACATATAATATTTTAAAATTAAATTTGAAATTTTTAAATTTTTTACATCTTTCACGCTAACTCCTAAATTTATTTCGTTCGATATTTTATTATTACAGTTCAACGTTGCTAGCAAACCCATGCGAATTTTTCGCACTTTTCTTATTTACTTTTGAAATTTGAAACTCATAAATATTATACCGAATTCCCCATCTAATTAAAATTTTAATTCGCCAGAAGCCAAATTAATATTAGTACCAAATTAATATTGTGCAATAGTGAGACCAAGATCATTCAAAGAAAGGTTTCAAAATAAAATTCATGGTTGAAGGCCCAGTTTCATATTTTCGCAGGCAGTACAGTTATAGTATAGGATTTCCATGATGCCTTTTAAATTTTTGTCGCGATGATGGTGATGACTTTTTATTTATTTTGGTATATTTTGTTAAAAATAATAATAATAATAATAATAATTCTTATTTTGATTATATTTTTATGTTTATGATTTTTAGTCAATTTATGACAATTATTCATATTCTGTATAATCTTTAAAGTATTTCTATGTTTAAAATGACGCTTATAAAGATTGAAGAAGCAATTTTTAAAAATACAGTTTTCCATAAAATAATGTAAGCAGACAAATTTCGTAATTTTTTTCTTATCAGTTCATTGAATTGAGTCCGCATGCTTAAATATTGTTCATTTTTAAATATTATTTTTTATCCTCGCGTATTTCAATAATTACACTACTATATCGTTTCGGCAAAAATTAATTGCAACTGATCCACGTTAAAGAAATATATAGATAGATTTGATCATGTATGTTTACATTTTACATTACACTGTAGAAATGTAAAAGCAGGGAGGTTGGTTGGTTGGTTGGTTGGTTGGTTGCCTTTTAATGGCGCAAGGTCCTCAATGGGACATACTGCGCCAAACAATAGTATAAAAAATAAATTGTAGCCTCTGCACTGTAAAAAAAACCACAGTAAATTTACAGCAAAAAATGCTGGCAATATGGGTGCCAGTATATTTTGCTGTTAATATACAGCAATTGCGTTTTTCCAAAGAAACAGCAGCTTTGTAAATTTTACAGTAATTTGTGCTGTTTTTTTACAGCAATTTTGTATTTCAACTTTTACAGTTCTTTTGTAAATAAAACAGCATTTTTTGCTGTTTTTTTACAGCAATTTTGTATTTTAGCTTTTACTGCACATTTGTCAATTTTACAGCATTTTCTGCTATTTGCTTTACAGTTGATTTGTATTTTAGTTTTTACAGTAAAATTGTACTTTTTACTGCTTTTTCTGCTGTTTTTTACAGCAGTTTTGGGTTTTACACTCGCTTAGCAAGTATTGCAAACGATCAGTTTTTTTCCATTTAAAAACTTATCTCTCGATGAAATATATTCAGACTTTGGGTATTTAAAGAATTGGGTCTTCCTCGTGTTTTTCAGTGAAGATTGGTTTAAGACAACATTTAGGGGGCCGGCAACAAATTGAGAAAAATCAATAATGTTTGTGATCACCGTGTATCATTAAGCAAGCGAAATGAACCATAACTTTGGAATATGTTAATGTAAATCCAATTCAGTTTGTAGATGAACTTGTGTGATGATAGCATGTTAAATAACAGAGATATAAGTATTTATTTTAAAGCTAAAAAAGAAAAAAAAATCAACATATTTTTCATTTATAATATACAGAATTTTTAACGCAAATTATTTCCACTTTCAGATAAGTAGGAAAAACACTTTTAAAATAATGTACTGCAATCGGAATAATAATAAAAAAAAAATAATAATATCTCGGGAAATATAAGCATTTTTATGAAAAACGTTTTCACTACGCATGTGGAAAAGATTAAAAAAAGTTTTATTGCATAGGTTGAAAGCTAGATATATTGGGCAACTTTTGTCAAAAGTGCATTTGAATAGAGTAAAAATTTAGTAATTTATACGAAAAAGAATGAGCTAGATATTTTCCTAGAGTTTGAATTTCTTATGCGGATTTTCACATGCAGCGTAATTAATGTAAAGATACAATTATTTTATCCACTTAGCAAAAGCTCTATTTTGTGAAAAACTCTTTATCATCTTACAAATCTTAGTAAATAATATAAAGATGTTAGAGTTACAAGTTTATAAGGGATTTTTCACAAAAATGTACAGTTGGAGCGTAGCTGAAATAATTGAATCTTCAAATTAATTATGCGGCATGTGAAGAGCAACTTAAGAAATTTCAACTCTTGAAAAATATCTAAAATCTAGCTCTTTTTTTTCTGTATAATTTTCTTAATATTGACTCTATTCAAATGCCCTTTTGACAAATGTTGCCCAATATATCTAGCTTTCAACCTATGCATTTTTTTTTCTTTTAATCTTTCTCAGATGCGCAGTGAAAGCGTTTTTCATAAAAATGCTCAAATTTCATGAGATATTAAAGATATTTAAAATCCGATTACTGTATACTGTTTTAAAAGTGTTTATCAAAGTTATCTGAAAGTGGAAATAATTTGCGTTAAAAACTCTGTATAGTATAAATAAAATAACATGTTGATTTTTTCTTTCTTTGTGCTTTAAAATAAATGCTTATATCTGTGTTATTTAACATGCTATCGTCACACAAATTCATCCACACATTGAACTGAGTCTATATTAACATATCCTAAAGTTGCAGTTCATTTCGTTCACTTAACGATACAGGGTAATCACAAACATGTTTTTTGTCATTTTATTACCGGCCTCTTAAATGCTGTCATAAACCTATCTTCACTGAAAAACATGAGGAAGACATGAGATTCTTTAAATACTCAATGTTTGAAAACATTTCATCGAGAGATTAATTTTTAAATTGAAAAAAACTGATCGTTTGCAAATCTTGTTAAACTTTTGAGCAGAAGTGTAATTTTTATAGCACATTTGCAGATACATTGTTTTATTTGCTAAAAGTGCAATTTTAAAGTTAAAAAATTAATATATGCTTCGATACCTCTATTATAACATTATCTTTGACAATTTATGCATTTTTAATTTTTGGCATCTGTGGATTATCAGGCAAATTCAGTTTTTCTTTATAGTATACCTGCAGTAGATATAACTATATTTTTAGAAAATTTATGATGTTTCATTGCACATAGTATTTTTTATGGTAGAAATTTATATTGTTTCTCTTATGATAGCTGGATAATAAAACTTAGACAGAAAAATTAATCTGGTTATCATATGAAAAATATTTATTTTATTTTATTTATTTATTTATTTTTATTTTGTTTGTCTGCATAGTGTGATAAAAATTTCTACAACCTTCTACATTCATAAATGCGCATACTCTTGACATTTCAGTGAAATAACCCAGATGCATATCAACATTAATCAATTCATTAAAATTTAATAACAATGAATTGTGATTTGACCATAAGTAATTTTATATTGCATTTTAAAAATATGTTGGTAAATATTTTTGTGAGTGGTGAATAAAGACTCACTGAGAAAACAGAAACAATAAAATTTTTTGAAAAAAAAAAAAAAGCACTAGATTTTCAAGACTGTCCTTAATTTGCCCCAAGTTGCAGACACCTAAGTCCTTTGACATCAATCACATTTAAAACATACACAGTTTTAAAACTTATGTATAACATATTATTCATACACAAAATAAGATAGACAAACTAAATCTACCAAATAAAGTAAAAAAAAAAAAAAAAAAAAATCAGCAAATTTGCATGTGTTTACACATATGTTTATTTAAATTCAAAAATTAAACTCGTGAGATCACTATAAAAAAAAAAAAAAAAAAAAAAAAAAAAAACCTTTTTTGTTGTAAAATTTTGCGTCAGATTTTTTCTAAGATATTCTATTTTTGTTTACCGATGTATATTCTGAAATGAAATTCAATTTTCAATGGCATACAAAATATATGAATTAAAAGACTTTTACTGATTAAAAGAGCTTTCGAAAAACTCTATAAATTTTCCCTCCTGTTTCATGTCGTTGGTTTTAATATATTTTTTTTTTGATTGACTTAAAAATTCCTATCGCAGAATTGTTACATTAAACATATTAACCCTTTGCCAGTTCTATTTAATTTCACTCCTCTTGCCAGTGTTGCTAAATTTAGGGATTATTTTATTCAATATCCACCATGAAAACTTAACTGTTTCGGTTTCCTAATCATTTCGAAGATTATTTGTCCATTATATATATCAAATATCACTCCTGAAAATCATTGGTGATAGTTGAAAAAAAGTAGCCCTAAATTTTGTAACACTGCTTAGAACGTTTTAGAGAGTTAGGGCCGACAAAGGGTTAAAATAAAGCTGAAAGATCTCTTAAGGAATGGCAATTTGTGAAGTGACGTAAGATGAAGAGGTATAATAACAGAAGCTAATTTTTTTTTTCTCTATAACTATTTTCAAACAAAAGAAATAAAAATAAAAATAAAATAACAGAATAATAATAATAATAATAATAATGAAAAAATAAATATTGTAATATTACAGCTAATTTGTGTTTTAAAACTACAATTAACAAAAAAAAAAAAAAAAAAAAAAACTTGTGTATGCTTACAAAAAGTGGGAGAAAAAATGGTAACATTTTGTTTACGGCATATCTTTTCATTAATAGTCATTGCTGATAAGAAGTGTAGAAAACTAAAATGATGATTTTGTTTCCCTTTTGACTGACATTCTTAAATTTTGAAGTAACAGGCAAAAAGCTCTTCATTAATTATATAATATATATATATGCAAAATAATTTTTAGAAATTTGAATATATGTAGTTAAAATCTTTGAACATTTATAAATAAAAATGATTTTATAAATGTGTCAAAATATGCAATCTTGGATTTTAGAACAAATAAATATAGGCAGAATAAAGATAATATTTAATTTATTTGATTGAAAATTTTCAACTTATTTACCATATATGTTGAAAATTAAAAAAGAAAAAAAAAAATGGAAAATTTATGAGTTATTTTCTCAAAAAAAAAAAAAAAATCAAAAGCCTACTTTCCCCTTTCTATTCTTCTTTCTTTTCTTTTTTTTTTTTTAAGCGTTAATAAAAATTCAACATTTTATTTTTACTATTCTTGCATTTACATGTAATACGAAGCTAAAAGGTAATTATCTACTAAAACATTAATATGGAACACAATTACAGCAATACCACGTGAAAACTACAATAAAATATGTTTAATTTTTAAACGAACTTATATTACATTTATTAAATATTTTGTATGACATTTATTTACATATCAAAACCATTCATAATTCGATAGGTTTTTCATCAACAATTACAACGCGAGGGGCATGACTCCATCTTTAATGCTATTTTTTCTATGATTATTTTCCAGGCTCGGGTTGATATTCATCAAGCACCTGGAATAAAAGAGATAAAAAAAAATTCATTTAGAAAACAATAATCTCAAAGGAATTGTGTTTTACCTTTGAAAATATTACACACAGAGAAACAGCATAGGGCTATATATGTATATATATGTATGTATTCACGCAACATTATGCATAATAGATAACTTCTTAATTTCATCTATAATTTAATATTTTATTTAATTTGGCAGAAAAACTGACCAATTTTCATAAAAATCAAAATTTATTGGTAGAATAAAATCTGCTTTTATCATTAGCTTTGCCCCAATAATTTCCTTCTATTATTTTTTCTTATATAATTATGAGAAATGCCAGCTTAAATCCGATCCACCAGTGGCCAAGAGGTTCTGCTCTGAAAGCTGGTAGACTTAAGGTGACAATTTCGACCGCAGGTCGCGCTCGTCTGCCTAGACGTTCCGAATTTCCAGTAGATTTCTTCAAAACTTGCGTAAATATGATTTAGGACTCCGGAGAAAAAAAAAAAAAAACTCGTGAGGGCGCTCTTCTTAGACCAAGGCACATAGCGCAGTCAATTTGTCTTAACCCCAACACCTCCACACTTTTTTTTTTTTTTTTCCTCTTTTACCCCGTAATTCAAATTACATTTTCTTAAAAGCACATGCATTTTTATTAAGTCCCCACCTTCCCATATAACACATAATGCATATTTCTCTTCATCGAAATCAAATGTTGCTGCTGTAATAGCTTCAGTATCTGGACACTCAACACACGCTTTTAGCAAACAATTTTTTTTGTTAACATGACATAAACATTTCATTAGAATATTTCACAAGCTAAATAAATCAATTATTAACCAAATAAACATTGTTATTTAGTTTTTCAATTTATTTTAAATAGATATATACTTCATTTTCCACAAAAATGATTAAAGGTTTTTGTTCAAAATTGTTTAATACCCAGAAAGAGACATCTGCTTGTCACGAATAACAAGAAACGGTTTCTTCCCCTTATTTGAAAGGCATATCAAAATATTTATTCAGGAACAATGATATCTTACCCAAGTTAAAATTCTTGCTGGTATTTGTTTGCTAGTCTAGCATTAAATGCTGTATCCCAGCATGTAAAATAGCATAAAATACCAAAAATATTTGCTGGTTCCACCAAAATTACCAGCTAGTCATGGTGTGTATTGGCACAGTTTATTGCTTGTCCAGCATACATAATCCAGCTTCTGTTGCTTGAATAGTATGTTGCTGGTCCAGCAGTAATTATGACTACTATTTGCTTGAAATTTCTGCTATACTAGCAGTAATTCACAACCAACAGATGCTTTTTAGTTGCTATTTTCTCACTTCTCACTGGCATCTAGCATGCCATGCTATTTCTACTTAAGCTGCCGACATAACATATTACGCTGGCAAGCATAGAAAAGCACATAATAGCTTGTTAAGGTACATACCTCTCCAGGCTTTGGAAAAGCTTAAACAACAAATAAGCATAAAATGCTTGTATATAGCTTGTCGTGCTATTGCTGTGTAAGCTAGCTAATATAGCATTTTATGCTGGCTAGCATTATAAAGCATATAACAGCATGAAAATCTAGCAGACAAAGCAAAACATAGCAATAACTAGCCTATTTTCTTTGCTAGTACTAGCATGGATTTTAACTTGGGTAGTTTGTTTAAAAATTATTCTGAACCACTGATTTATATACACATAGGAAAAGAAATTGTTATAAATTTTGCATAATATTTTAGAAAAATAGTTACGTAAATAAAAAGACCTTTTAGGGGGAAAAAGTTTAGAAACATTTCACTTAGTAATGATCTTTTTATTACTTATTTAACTTTAAAAAAAAAATAACCTATGATGGTGTTCAGACATATCCTTCCTGAGGTGAGATGGAATCATCGTTTAGAACGCTATTCCATAAAAAAATCAAATGAACAAGTAAAAAAAATAAATAAATAAATAAATAAATAAATCTTTTCAGGCGTTCCCAATTTATTTTTTATTTTGAAACATTTTGAAATCTTGTGCAATGAATTTCATACTTCATTTTAAGAAAAATGTTTCATATACAAGGAAAACAAATGCGGAAAAATATTTTTAAATTATGAAAAATTTTGAGAAAACTCAATCATTAATTCATTATTTTTTCATGCAATGGGCCAATTCGTATTAAAATTTTTGAGATATATGTTATTAATGTAAAATTTCCGAGAAATAAATAGAAACGTAACTTTCGCTTGAAGTCACAGTAAGAAAATCATAATTTAAATGTAGTTTCTATGAGAGTAATAAATTAAGTATCTCTGCTTTAAACTGAAAAAAAAACAAAATTAAACACTTATTAGCAAAAATTGAAAAAAAAGAGAGAGAGAGAGAGAGAGAGAGAGAGAGAGAGATAATTTCAGGAAGAAATTCAACTCTGAAAATTAAGCCTATAAAAATCGCCATTTTTAAAAAGAAAGACCTGACAAAAATAAGCAAATTTAAAACTAACTCTAAACGAAAGTCGATTAACTTAAAACGACCTTTTTCAAAAATAGGACGAGTTTAACATTGCTTGAGAAAAAAAAAAAAAAAATGATGGAAAAAAGAAAAAAATTCTAGAAATCTCTTTTAAAATACATGTTTGTATTATACATACTAATTCCATAAGTTTAATACCAATAATAAAAACAGTGTTTAAAATAGAACAAGAAATCTATAAACTTTCACAAACAATACAGTAAACAAAATAATCTGATTAAGAAAAATTATATTGTACTTTATCTCAACAAATAATATAAAAATTTACATTTCATGACAAGAATTTCTATCGTACTTAATAATTATACAATAGGTTGTATAAAATAATGGAATATTTATATGACTGGATTTTTGTGAATCAAGTATATAAGTCTCATGCATTTATAACAATAAAAGAATACAAAACAATTAAAATTGCACTTAACAGAAATCGAAGAGCAGGAATTAAAATTCACCTGCTTGAAGTTTCAGCTTCCTTTTGTCGGAATCTCTGGATAATAAAATAATGGCGCACGCAGCCGTAGAACAACCAGATATCCGCGATTGTAATGAAATGCTCGCCCTCTGGTGGGCTAAGGTTCAATTACAATAAACATGGTTTAATTGGAATTCCATACAGCCGCCATTGCTTGCCGATATTTAGTTTCACATATATTTATTGAATAAAAATGAATAAATACGGTAAAAAAGATAACACATACTGTTGTGTGCTACAATCTAACTCCAAAGGATCAGGAAATCCAGAATTGAGCTTCCATTTATTTCCAAATGACAAATTTAAAATTTCAGTTGCTTCGGCTAATGGAAGTAAAGAATGAATCCGATGATTTGAAACTAATATTTGTTCAACTTCAGTTAAAAATCTACTTCCGATCGAACTTTGAATAAACTGAAGTATTTTTTCCAAAAGCAATCAATTTTCCATAATGTAATGGCGGAGAAATTATAGTACGAATATTAAGTAGAATAACATAAAGAACACTAATGGAACACACGTGGCAATGTTTACTAACAACTGCAGTGTTGAGAAAGCGCCATCTATCGATCATTACAATCGCGGATAAAACATCAGCAGACGATTTCAATAAATTACAGTAAAAAACCTAAAATGCTGTTTTTCCTCAGCTTGCGAAAAATTTACAGCAGATTATGCAGTTTTTCTCCCGTTTTTTTTTACAGTGTGGATGGGTGAACCCATCCAGATGGTCAATACAAAAGAACACAATAAAAGGTAAAACAAAAATAGGTAAAATGACAAAAAATTATAATACAATAGAAAACAGTAGACAGTGAATAAAAAAAGACAATGCAAAAAGTTATGAACAGTGTATATAATAACAATACATGACCAATGTATATAATAAAATCAGATGAATAGTGTAAATAATAAAATCAGATGTCATAATAAAAAGCAGCTTCTTTTAAAAAATGTGTCAAGAGGTAATGAGGATGAATGCCTAAGAGGTTCGTCAGATCTGGTGAAGATGAATGAAAGTATTTTCTATACAAATGTCGGAGGCAAGGACAGTCGGTAAGGATATGCTGGATTGTAAGTGAATTAAAATGACATCTAGGACATGTGGGCCCCTGTTGTCCAAGTAGTAAATGTTTATGTGTTAATCTTGTATGTCCAATCCTCAAGCGAGTAATAATAACATCATAATTTCTAGGATTAAAAGTAGGCCAAATAGTAATTTGAGGTTTTATTCCATGTAATTTATTATTGCTTTGATAGTTCCACTCCCTTTGCCACATATTTCTAAGTAAACCTTTAATTGCATGCTTGATGTCATCGTAAGGAATAGGACAGTTTAAAATAATAGAAGCCTGCCTTGCGGCTTTGTCAGCTGCTTCATTGCCTTTGATGCCTACATGGCCTGGAACCCAACAGAATAAAATATCAAATCCCTTTTTCAGAAGTTCGTTATAAGTTTTTAAAATCGAAATAAAAGAAAGGTTACAAGAGCTAGATGAAAGAGAATCAAGAACACTCTTTGAGTCTGTATATATAATGAATTTACGATTTGGATGAGAAGAAATAACATTAAGAGCAACCTCAACAGCAAAAAACTCTGCAGAGAAGATGGAAAGTAAATTAGGGAGTTGATAGCTAAAAGTGGTGTTACCAATGACAACACCACAACCGACTTTATTACTTGTCTTGGAGCCGTCAGTAAATATTTCGACATAGTCCTTATAATGAGAGCGATGAGAGGAGTAAAGGGCATGAAAAATAGAAGCATCTGTATTAGATTTGTCAAATCCATTAAACGGATTAAGACAAGAAATAACCTGGAAATTCCAAGGTGTCATGTTTAAAAGAGAACGAGGACGAACTTTGGTATGAATATGAGAGGTGCCTGCAAGAAAGTTCTTAATTCTAAGAGCAAAATGTGGGATGCAAGATGGGCGATTCACATAAAGATTATGATCGTTACTGTTCAAATGAGAGTGAAGTGGATGATTAGGATGTGAAAGGATACGATAGTACAATTCAAGTGAATGTCTTTGTCTAATATCAGTGAGAGAAGGCTCCACACAGTCAGCATATAAACTAAGGACTGGAGTCGTGCGGAAAGCACCTGAGCAAATTCTGAGTGCACTGTGATGTGTTGTGTCAAGTTTTTACTTCCTTATACAAAGTATAAGGAAGTATAGTAATCCCGATTTGCGAAATGGATTTTGTATTTCACATTGCTCGAAAACGAATGATCGCTGAATGTTGCCAATTTATACGTGTGACAGTCATGATGTCTAGTTGCACACCTGCAAGTTTCGTCTTAACACGAGCTCTCGTTTTAGAGATATAAGCGACTTTACACGATTTTTCGTGACGTCTGTATGTATGTGTGTCTGTATGTGTGTCTGTGTGTGTGTGTGGGTGGGTGTATGTCGCATAACTCAAAAACGGTTGGACGTAGAAAGTTGCGAATTGGTACATAGGTTTGTTATAACACCTAGTTGTGCACCTCCCTTTTTGGACTTTATATGATTTTCCGTTTTGGAGATATTTAGGAAAATTAGGTTCATAATGGGCAAAATGTATCAAAAAACGGTAATTGCTCAAAAACGGTTTGGACAAATCTTGCAATTTAACTGACTTCTCGACTAGCTAGACATTTGAAACTTTCAGAAAAGTTCAGAACACATTGACATGAGTCCCCCCCAAGGCACAACTTTGACATGAGTCCCCCCCCAAGGCACAACTTTGACATGAGTCCCCCCCAAGGCACAACTTTGACATGAGTCCCCTCTCCAAGGCACGACTTTGACATGAGTCCCTCCCAAGGTACAACTTTGACATGAGTCCCCCCCAAGGCACAACTTTGACATGAGTCACCCCCCAAGGCACAACTTTGACATGAGTCCCCCCCAAGGCACAACTTTGACATGAGTCCCCCCCAAGGCACAACTTTGACATGAGTCCCCTCCTCAAGGTACAACTTTGACATGAGTCCCCCCCAAGGCACAACTTTGACATGAGTCCCCCCCCAAGGCACAACTTTGACATGAGTCCCCTCTCCAAGGCACGACTTTGACATGAGTCCCCCCCAAGGTACAACTTTGACATGAGTCCCCCCAAGGCACAACTTTGACATGAGTCCCCCCCAAGGCAGAACTTTGACATGAGTCCCCTCCCCAAGGTACAACTTTGACATGAGTCCCCACCAAGGCACATGAGTCCCCCCCAAGGCACAACTTTGACATGAGTCACCCCCAAGGTACAACTTAGACATGAGTCCCCCCAAGGCCCAACTTTGACATGAGTCCCCCCCAGGCCCAACTTTGACATGAGTCCCCCCCCAAGGCACAACTTTGACATGAGTCCCCTCAAGGCACAATTTTTTTTTTTTTTTTTTACGTATGCATTTTTTAAAAATATTTTTAGCCAACTGTTTCGGGTCCAGTGACAATGTTTTTTAACGTTATGTATATTTCTAAAAGTGTATAAGGAAGTCATGTGGTGCCCACATCAGATTTTTTAATATAGGAGTGAGGGGCTGATCCATAAACCTGACATGCATAATCAAGTTTGGAGCGAATAGTAGCACGATAAATTTTAAGTAAAGATGGGCGGTCTGCTCCCCAAGAAGTATTAGAAAGCACTTTTAAAATATTAAGTGCTCTGTCACATTTAGTTCTCAAGTGTAAAATATGTGGCAAAAAGTTCAGTTTTCTGTCAAAAATAACACCCAGAAAGCGAGCAGTGTCAACAACTGAAATTGCCCTGTTGTTGATTAAAATCTCTGGATCAGGATGAAGACCTCGTTTACGACAAAAATGCACACATTGTGTTTTGTCAGAAGAAAATTTAAAACCATTTTTATTTGTCCATTTAATTATGTTTTTTATAGCTAGTTGTAATTGACGTTCTATGAAACGCATGTCATTTCCTTGGCAAGAAATTTGCAGGTCGTCAACATATAAACTCCCATGGACACTTGGAGGCAATTGTTTAAGAATATTGTTTAATTTTAAAGAAAAAAGCGTAACGCTCAAAACACTGCTTTGAGGCACACCTTCCTCTTGAAAATAAAAATCTGAATAAACTGATCCTATACGAACTTGTAAGCGTCTGACTCTTAAAAAGTTTTGAATGAAAATGGGGAGATTTCCTCTAAAGTCCAAATTAAAAAGATCTTTTAAAATACCATAGCGCCATGTCTTGTCATAAGCTTTTTCTATATCGAAAAAAATTGAAACCAAATGGTTACGTCTCACATTAGCTTTGCGGATATTTGTCTCTAATAATAAAATATTGTCAACCGTTGAACGGCCTCGTCGGAAACCACTTTGCCATGGAGAAATCAAATTACTTTTTTCTAAAATGTAAACAAGCCTAGTATTTACCATCTTTTCTAGCAGCTTACATAGACAGCTTGTAAGAGCAATGGGTCTGTAATTATTGGGGTCAGTAGCATCTTTGCCTGACTTAGGAAAAGGAATAACAATAGCATCGTGCCAAGTAACAGGGAAAATATTTTCAGTACAGATCCTATTGTAAAGACGAAGGAGATTTTTAAGAGACTGTTTTGATAAATGTTTAATCATAATGTAGGTAACACCATCGGGTCCGGGAGCAGAGTTATGGCAATGTTTCAGACTATTTTTTAATTCACTTTCTGTAAAAGGTTTATTGTAGTCTGGTGAAGAGCGGGAGTGAAAGTTGATTGATGATCGTTCAGAATTACGTTTATGAGACAAAAAAGGTTCGGAATATGAATTAGAATTGGAGATGTGAGATAAAGTTTTACCAATGGTGTTTGCAATATTTTTAGTAGAAGTTATAGTTTGGCCATTATCTTTTAAAAATGAAATACTTTGATTAGAATATATTCCCATTGCTTTCTTGACACAACGCCAAAGCTGTTTACTGCTTACATTGGAGGTAATGCTTGACACATATTTAATCCAGGAATTTTTTTGGGAGATTCTGCGGATTCTTCGTGCGGCTGCCCTTGCTTTTTTGAATACAATATAATTAGCAGTAGTCGGGTACCTCCTAAAAATTCCCTAAGCTTTTTGTTGCTGTCTTTTTGCATTATTGCATTCATCATTCCACCATGGCTTTGAATGTTTACTGAGACGTCCAGAGGATTTTGGAATACTAATATCAGCTGCATTTATGATACTGTTTGTGACATCAGTGATTGCTCTGTTGATATCACCCTCCGTCATTTCGTATGTGATAGTTGCATTTATAGTGAAAGTAGCCCAGTTGGCCTTGTCATAAATGTAATGTGGATTTGTAGGATGATGATCATTAAAATTATAAAAAGATAAAAATAAAGGAAAATGGTCACTATTATGAAGGTCGTTACTGACAAAGAAATTAAATATGGATACACAGTTGGAGAGCAGATGGCCATGTCTATTGCATGAAAAGTTCTGGAAGGTTCATGGAAATATGTATTATCCCTATTATTTAGAATACATAAGTTATTGTCTGTGATAAAGTCTTCAATAATTTGACCACGAGGATTAATATCAGGATTACCCCAGAGTGGACTGTGTCCAATTAAATCCCCAAGAATGACATAAGGGGTCGGCAGCTGCAAAATAAGGTTTATTAAGATGACGACGGATAAGTGACATATTTGGTGGTAAATAGATAGTGCAGATGGTGACAAGCATGTGGATATGAATCTGAACTGCTACAGCTTGTATATCAGTATTTAAAGAAATATTGGTATGAGGAGTATTATTAGAAATAAGAAGAGCTACACCACCTGTAGCTCTGCCAGAGTGGGTAAAATCTCTTCTGAAACAGGTATAGCCACGAATTTTTATATTATCATGTTGTCTTAAATATGTCTCTTGAAATGCAAAACAAATTGGTCGATGATCAGAAATTATTTCTCTGATTTCATCTCGTTTATTTGTAAAACCTCGGCAATTACAAGAAATGAAAGTAGTCATGATTTTTCGTTTTTTTTTTCAGATGAGAACATCCACGTCGTTATCTTCTGATACAGTAGACATATTATCTTCCGCATCAGAGGGATGGAGACTGATTACGTCATCTGGTTTGATAGGCGTAATTTTAGATGTTTTAGTTGCAGGTAATTTTAAAATTTTCTTTTTTTTAATATTATAGTGGGAAGGTGAGTTTGAATGTTTTAGTGAGCCAGAAGTCTGTCTCCTTTCAGACAATATACTTTTTGCTATTTGCGGGGATTTATTTGATGTAGATGGTTTAGATAGTGAGGATTGTGTGGAGGTGGAAGACTGACTAGGTGTTGTTTGTGGTTTTGAATTACTCATTTGTATGGTTTGACTTGTAAGGCAGGTAACATTTTGGCATTCTGTCTGGGTAGCTATAGTTTTATAAGTTTTTTTAATGGAAGTAGCAGCAGCAGCATAAGATTTTCCGACGGTAGGGGTTCTAGATTCTATGATTATTCTAGCTTCTGTGTATGATATAATTTCTTTTGTTTTGACAGTTTGTACTTCTTTTTCAACCTTCCATTTTTCACAAGATTTCGAGTTGGATGGGTGATCCTTTTTGCAGTTAACGCAAGAGACTGGAGCTTCACAGTTTTGATTGTCATGGCCCACCGCACCGCATCGGGCACATGTGAGTTTACCACGACATGCAGTTTTCGAGTGTCCAAAGCGTTGGCAGTTGAAGCAGCGTAGTGGATTCGGAATATATGGCCTAATGGGGCATTCGAGATAACCAGCTTTTATTGAGTGTGGGAGCTTTGGGGCGTCTATTGTTAGTATTATATGTTTAGTTGGTATAGGTTTATTCTCTCGGAAAATTGAGATGCGTTTAACTGCAATAACACCTTGGTCTTTTAGATTCTCAAGAATTTCGTCTTCAGGTATGAACTGCAAATCGGATTCTGAAATAACACCACGGCATATATTTAGAGTTCTGTGAGGACTTATGGTAACAGGTATGTTAGCAAATTGTGTACAGTTTTTCAAAGTGTTGGCTTGTTTATTATTCTCAACCTCAATCATAATTTCTCCTGACCGAAGTTTTTTAACCGATTTTGGATCACCCATTATACTTTGCAGCGCTTTTTGTATCAAAAAAGGAGATGTCTTTGAGAAGTCACCCTCCTTTCTTTTCACAACAAAAAATCTAACCTCATGCCTAAGAAACACATTATTTTCATTTAGAGTTGAAGAGAATTCTTCTACTCTATCCGCCCATGTTTTACCATTTAAACTTGCATTAGCTTGGCCCGAGCCACACGCATTATTCGAAACACCTTTACTTGTAGCCATAATTAGAGAGAGAAGGAAAAAGGGGTGAGTGTTTCTTCCAACACACAAACGCAAAGGGTTTTCAAGAATCCTCTTTGGGACACCCATAACCACTCACCAGCTACTGGGTCGCCGACCCAGTTCAGGAACCACATGTGGCAGTCGTGTTAGTCCGGTGTTTCTCGTTCGAGTAGTCACCGTTGTCTCACCTTCACCAAGGGCACCAGTCTCCCAGTGTGATCCCAAGGCTAGACTTCCGTGGCCCCATCACCAAAATCATTGCCCCAATAGCCAGCGCCACACCAACACCGGACTTTACTTGGTTAATTGATTAATAGTTAATAGATTTATTTTTTTTGTTGTTGTTTGCTTTTACAGTTTTTAATTTTTTTTTTTTTTTACAGTTTTTCTTTTTTATTTTTAATAACAGCCAACAGACAAAATACAGGGTGAGTCAGAACTTAACAAAAATAGGTTAGTAGAACGAGGTGAGTGGTATTTTTTTTTGTGCTTTTCAAAAAATTTTATATATTTCTTTTTTGGCGTTTTTTTTTTTTTTCAACAACAAAACAAGAATGGGCCAAGAACTTATTGGCAACGAAAAGTTAAGAAACCAAAAGTAAAAGAAACAAACAAAGCAGTATCAACAAGAAAGTACCAAAAACCTTATTGGCAACGAAAAAAAAAAAAAAAGAAACGTAAAAGAAACAAAGGGAAACAAACAAGGCAAGAGGAGGGGAAAGAGAAAGATCACTCGGGCCCGGGTGCGTGACTCCCCCTGAATACCTGAAGAAGGTACCCCCCTGGGGGGTAAAAGCAGGGAGAAGTATTAAAAAAGAAATAGTTACTACGGTGAATCTTAATATTGCTAAATGTTTTAAATTTTGAAGTTTATTTATTTTATTTTTATTTATTTATTTGTTTACAGAATAAACTTTTAATTATTTATTTATTTATTTTTCAAAATGTTTCACCACATTTTATACTGTCATACTTCACTGCATGTGTATGTAAAATTTATAAACTCAAAATCAATAATTTAAATAAATTTCGCATACGCATGATTTGAAATATGAAAATATTAAGTAAATTTCACGTAATCTATTTAAATAAAAAAACAAAATAATAATAATAATTTTTATTTTTTATATTTGTAAACGTATTTAAAATACACCGCTGTTCAAAATTAAAGGAACAAACCTGCTTTCCCATTTTCTTCTTTTATGCATAACTTTTAAACAAATAAACACATGGACATAAAATTTGGATGTCATGTTCGTTATCATATCATTAATCGAATTTTACATAATTTTAGAATAAGTAATAATTTAAAACTAATAATTATTAATTTTTCTCAAAAGTAAGCTTTGGAAAAAATTAAAAATTTCAACAATTTTAGCGAAGAAAACTTAATGAAAAATTGTGTTAATGATGCATTATAGACAAGTGAAGACTCACATGCCCTCAAATGTTAAACAAAATCCTGGTTTTACTTTCTGTGTTCACTTTTCTTTTACTTTAATAACGGAATTTTTGAAAAAAATAATAATAATTACTGATTTGTATAAACTGTGATCATCACCAGACTAATAAAAATGTCGATAAATAATTTAATAATGAACGCCTTATCCGATTTTCATATTTCTATGTAAAAATTTAAAAAAATTATTCACACGCAAAAAAATGAAGAAAAAAGAAGAAACAAAAAAGTGACTACATGAAAAAATATACGGTTTTAATCTAACGCATAGATGCGCGTACATTTTTAACCTATCTGTAATGTATCTTCATGACCATTTTTCATTAAGTTTTCTTTACTAATATTGCTGAAATTCTTCATTTTTTCAATGTTTACTTTTGAGAAAAATTTACTGATATTTAGTTTAAAAATTATTACTTATGCTAAAGTCATAAAAAATTCGATTTATGGTATTTTAAAAAACATACTATCCAAATTTTATACTTCTGTGTTTATTTGTTTAAGAATTATGTGGAAAAAAGAAAAAGAAAACGAGAAAACAGTTTATTGTTTAAATTTTGTACACTTGTGTACTTCTTTTAAGTAATTTTTATTTTTTGTTTTCCATTGATTGTGCATTATCATAGTTTAAAAATAGAATATGTAACATATCTGGGCATTAATTTGAGATTTCATTGATAATTTAAAATTTAATAAAATGCTTTTGTGTTTGAATGCTAAAAGTTTGCAGTAAGTTTCAAAATTTAGACATAAATATTTTTAAAATTTTTTGCTGAAGAGCGGGAGTGAAAGTTGATTGATAATCGTTCTGAATTACGTTTATGAGACAAAAAAGGTTCGGAATATGAATTAGAATTGGAGATGTGAGATAAAGTTTTACCAATGGTGTTTGCAATATTTTTAGTAGAAGTTATAGTTTGGCCATTATCTTTTAAAAATGAAATACTTTGATTAGAATATATTCCCATTGCTTTCTTGACACAACGCCAAAGCTGTTTACTGCTTACATTGGAGGTAATGCTTGACACATATTTAATCCAGGAATTTTTTGGGGAGATTCTGCGGATTCTTCGTGCGGCTGCCCTTGCTTTTTTGAATACAATATAATTAGCAGTAGTCGGGTACCTCCTAAAAATTCCCCAAGCTTTTTGTTGCTGTCTTTTTGCATTATTGCATTCATCATTCCACCATGGCTTTGAATGTTTACTGAGACGTCCAGAGGATTTTGGAATAGTAATATCAGCTGCATTTATAATACTGTTTGTGACATCAGTGATTGCTCTGTTGATATCACCCTCCGTCATTTCGTATGTGATAGTTGCATTTATAGTGAAAGTAGCCCAGTTGGCCTTGTCATAAATGTAATGTGGATTTGTAGGATGATGATCATTAAAATTATAAAAAGATAAAAATAAAGGAAAATGGTCACTATTATGAAGGTCGTTACTGACAAAGAAATTAAAATATGGATACACAGTTGGAGAGCAGATGGCCATGTCTATTGCATGAAAAGTTCTGGAAGGTTCATGGAAATATGTATTATCCCCATTATTTAGAATACATAAGTTATTGTCTGTGATAAAGTCTTCAATAATTTGACCACGAGGATTAATATCAGGACTACCCCAGAGTGGACTGTGTCCATTTAAATCCCCAAGAATGACATAAGGGGTCGGCAGCTGCAAAATAAGGTTTATTAAGATGACGACGGATAAGTGACATATTTGGTGGTAAATAGATAGTGCAGATGGTGACAAGCATGTGGATATGAATCTGAACTGCTACAGCTTGTATATCAGTATTTAAAGAAATATTGGTATGAGGAGTATTATTAGAAATAAGAAGAGCTACACCACCTGTAGCTCTGCCAGAGTGGGTAAAATCTCTTCTGAAACAGGTATAGCCACGAATATTATCATGTTGTCTTAAATATGTCTCTTGAAATGCAAAACAAATTGGTCGATGATCAGAAATTATTTCTCTGATTTCATCTCGTTTATTTGTAAAACCTCGGCAATTCCAAGAAATGAAAGTAGTCATGATTTTTCGTTTTTTTTTTTTAGATGAGAACATCCACGTCGTTATCTTCTGATACAGTAGACATATTATCTTCCGCATCAGAGGGATGGAGACTGATTACGTCATCTGGTTTGATAGGCGTAATTTTAGATGTTTTAGTTGCAGGTAATTTTAAAATTTTCTTTTTTTTTTTAATATTATAGTGGAAAGGTGAGTTTGAATGTTTTAGTGAGCCAGAAGTCTGTCTCCTTTCAGACAATATACTTTTTGCTATTTGCGGGGATTTATTTGATGTAGATGGTTTAGATAGTGAGGATTGTGTGGAGGTGGAAGACTGACTAGGTGTTGTTTGTGGTTTTGAATTACTCATTTGTATGGTTTGACTTGGAAGGCAGGTAACATTTTGGCATTCTGTCTGGGTAGCTATAGTTTTATAAGTTTTTTTAATGGAAGTAGCAGCAGCAGCATAAGATTTTCCGACGGTAGGGGTTCTAGATTCTATTATTATTCTAGCTTCTGTTTATGATATATTTTCTTTTGTTTTGACAGTTTGTACTTCTTTTTCAACCTTCCATTTTTCACAAGATTTCGAGTTGGATGGGTGATCCTTTTTGCAGTTAACGCAAGAGACTGGAGCTTCACAGTTTTGATTGTCATGGCCCACCGCACCGCATCGGGCACATGTGAGTTTACCACGACATGCAGTTTTCGAGTGTCCAAAGCGTTGGCAGTTGAAGCAGCGTAGTGGATTCGGAATATATGGCCTAATGGGGCATTCGAGATAACCAGCTTTTATTGAGTGTGGGAGCTTTGGGGCGTCTATTGTTAGTATTATATGTTTAGTTGGTATAGGTTTATTCTCTCGGAAAATTGAGATGCGTTTAACTGCAATAACACCTTGGTCTTTTAGATTCTCAAGAATTTCGTCTTCAGGTATGAACTGCAAATCGGATTCTGAAATAACACCACGGCATATATTTAGAGTTCTGTGAGGACTTATGGTAACAGGTATGTTAGCAAATTGTGTACGGTTTTTAAAAGTGTTGGCTTGTTTATTATTCTCAACCTCAATCAAAATTTCTCCTGACCGAAGTTTTTTAACCGATTTTGGATCACCCATTATACTTTGCAGCGCTTTTTGTATCAAAAAAGGAGATGTCTTTGAGAAGTCACCCTCCTTTCTTTTCACAACAAAAAATCTAACCTCATGCCTAAGAAACACATTATTTTCATTTAGAGTTGAAGAGAATTCTTCTACTCTATCCGCCCATGTTTTACCATTTAAACTTGCATTAGCTTGGCCCGAGCCAGACGCATTATTCGAAACACCTTTACTTGTAGCCATAATTAGAGAGAGAAGGAAAAAGGGGTGAGTGTTTCTTCCAACACACAAACGCAAAGGGTTTTCAAGAATCCTCTTTGGGACACCCATAACCACTCACCAGCTACTGGGTCGCCGACCCAGTTCAGGAACCACATGTGGCAGTCGTGTTAGTCCGGTGTTTCTCGTTCGAGTAGTCACCGTTGTCTCACCTTCACCAAGGGCACCAGTCTCCCAGTGTGATCCCAAGGCTAGACTTCCGTGGCCCCATCACCAAAATCATTGCCCCAATAGCCAGCGCCACACCAACACCGGACTTTACTTGGTTAATTGATTAATAGTTAATAGATTTATTTTTTTTGTTGTTGTTTGCTTTTACAGTTTTTAATTTTTTTTTTTTTTTTACAGTTTTTCTTTTTTATTTTTAATAACAGCCAACAGACAAAAAACAGGGTGAGTCAGAACTTAACAAAAATAGGTTAGTAGAACGAGGTGAGTGGTATCTTTTTTTGTGCTTTTCAAAAAATTTTATATATATATTTTTTTTTGGCGTTTTTTTTTTTTTTTTTCAACAACAAAACAAGAATGGGCCAAGAACTTATTGGCAACGAAAAGTTAAGAAACCAAAAGTAAAAGAAACAAACAAAGGAGTATCAACAAGAAAGTACCAAAAACCTTATTGGCAACGAAAAAAAAAAAAAAAAAAAAAGAAACGTAAAAGAAACAAAGGGAAACAAACAAGGCAAGAGGAGGGGAAAGAGAAAGATCACTCGGGCGCGGGTGCGTGACTCCCCCTGAATACCTGAAGAAGGTACCCCCCTGGAGGGTAAAAGCAGGGAGAAGTATTAAAAAAGAAATAGTTACTACGGTGAATCTTAATATTGCTAAATGTTTTAAATTTTGAAGTTTATTTTTTTTATTTTTATTTATTTGTTTGTTTACAGAATAAACTTTTAATTATTTATTTATTTATTTTTCAAAATGTTTCACCACATTTTATACTGTCATATTTCACTGCATGTGTATGTAAAATTTATAAACTCAAAATCAATAATTTAAATAAATTTCGCATACGCATGATTTGAAATATGAAAATATTAAGTAAATTTCACGTAATCTATTTAAATAAAAAAACAAAATAATAATAATAATTTTTATTTTTTATATTTTTAAACGTATTTAAAATACACCGCTGTTCAAAATTAAAGGAACAAACCTGCTTTCCCATTTTCTTCTTTTATGCATAACTTTTAAACAAATAAACACATGGACATAAAATTTGGATGTCATGTTCGTTATCATATCATTAATCGAATTTTACATAATTTTAGAATAAGTAATAATTTAAAACTAATAATTATTAATTTTTCTCAAAAGTAAGCTTTGGAAAAAATTAAAAATTTCAACAATTTTAGCGAAGAAAACTTAATGAAAAATTGTGTTAATGATGCATTATAGACAAGTGAAGACTCACATGCCCTCAAATGTTAAACAAAATCCTGGTTTTACTTTCTGTGTTCACTTTTCTTTTACTTTAATAACGGAATTTTTGAAAAAAATAATAATAATTACTGATTTGTATAAACTGTGATCATCACCAGACTAATAAAAATGTCGATAAATAATTTAATAATGAACGCCTTATCCGATTTTCATATTTCTATGTAAAAATTTAAAAAAATTATTCACACGCAAAAAAATGAAGAAAAAAGAAGTAACAAAAAAGTGACTACATGAAAAAATATACGGTTTTAATCTAACGCATAGATGCGCGTACATTTTTAACCTATCTGTAATGCATCTTCATGACCATTTTTCATTAAGTTTTCTTTACTACAATTGCTGAAATTCTTCATTTTTTCAATGTTTACTTTTGAGAAAAATTTACTGATATTTAGTTTAAAAATTATTACTTACGCTAAAGTCATAAAAAATTCGATTTATGGTATTTTAAAAAACATACTATCCAAATTTTATACTTCTGTGTTTATTTGTTTAAGAATTATGTGGAAAAAAGAAAAAGAAAACGAGAAAACAGTTTATTGTTTAAATTTTGTACACTTGTGTACTTCTTTTAAGTAATTTTTATTTTTTGTTTTCCATTGATTGTGCATTATCATAGTTTAAAAATAGAATATGTAACATATCTGGGCATTAATTTGAGATTTCATTGATAATTTAAAATTTAATAAAATGCTTTTGTGTTTGAATGCTAAAAGTTTGCAGTAAGTTTCAAAATTTAGACATAAATATTTTTAAAATTTTTTGCTTAAGGGCCTTCTTCACTCACCGTCGCTGGAAGCCGAAGCTAATGTTATTCAATGGGAAATTTTTCTTTACAAATAACTTATTAAGTAATACATATTTTTAAATTCTGTTTTTACATTATGAAAATTCCCAGCTGTTAAATTGACGGACCTTTTTTAAAAAATTATTTTTTTAATTTTTTATATTTTACTTCGAAGCTGCAAAATACGAATTTTCAATATGTAATTTTTTTTCATTTTGCAATTTCAAAATAAAATATTAAAAATTAAAAAAATACTTTTTCAAAAAAATTCCATCAATTTAACAGTTGGGAACAGTTTCTGAATGTGAAAACAGAATTTAAAAATATGTATTAGTTAATAAGTTATTTGTAAAGAAAATTTTCCCATAGAATAACATTGGCTCGGTCTACCGGCGACGGTAAATGAAGAGGGCCGTTAACTTATTAAAATTAATATCCAAATATGGTTATATTCTATTGTTAAATTATAATGATGCAAAATCTAGGGTGGAATAATAATTAGTTAGCAGGGGGCATATTATCTTAAAATTTTTCAAAATATTCCAGAACTTTAATTTATTACTTTCTTCTATATGTAATATAGAGAAAGTATTGGATTCGTAAAAATTTTCGACCTCGGGTTTTTGATGAATTTACACGTTTTGAGAGCTGTAGAACACGATTTGACCATTTTTAGAAAATGTCTGTCTGTCTGTCTGTCTGTCTGTCTGTCTGTCTGTCTGTGTGTGTGTGTGTGTGTGACAAAATTTTGTGGCAACTGTATCTCAAGAACTACTGCACAGAATTTCATACAAATTTGTATGTAGTTGTACCTTGACATAAATTAGTGCCTATCAACTTTTGGTAAAAATTGTCTTACAGGTTGCGTTGCCATCCCGCTTTTTCTAAATTTTTAACATGGTGATATAGGACAAAATTTTGTATAAATGTGCATAAAGAGAATTATTTTTTATTAATCATTATGAAATTTACAAGAATTATTTAAAATAGAGATAGTCAACTGGGAAAAAAAAATTTGTATGCGTAGGAGCCTCGCCACCCCCCTTGGGGGGGAAGTCCCCCCTCGAGGGGAGTAAATTTTCAAGATGGGTATCTTTCGAAAGGTCTCGTCAATACCTTTAAAACGAATGGTTGAACTATAAATCTGTGATAATTTAAAACAAAGTTATCGATTTTTTTTTTTACTTTTAACAAAAAAAAACTTAGAAAAAAAATCTTTTTTTTTTTTTTTTTTTTTTTTTTTTAACGAAATTTAACCAGACTTGGTATTTAGTTGGCCCCTGACATAAACTGAGGCTGATTAGATTTGGGGATTAATCGCTCAACAGGTGGCGCTGTGATCGTATTTTTTCTAAATTTTTAACATGGCAGTATAGGAAAAAATTTCGTATAAATGTACATAATGAGAGTTATTCTTAACCTGTGGTTGTGAAATTAATATGAATTATTGATAATAGTAGTAGTTAATTAGGGAAAAATTTTGGGGCATCGCTTCCCCTCCTAGGGGGAAGTACCCTCCCCCCCGGGGGTGGGGTGTAAATTTTCAAGATCGGTATCTTTCGAAAGGTCTCGTCAATACCTTTAAAACGAATGGTTGAACTATAAATATGTGGTAATTTAAAACAAAGTTATCGATTTTTTTTACTTTTAACGAAAAAAAAAAATGAAAAAAATCTTTTTTTTTATATATATATATATTGTTACTGCGTGAATTTGTATAAAAAAATATAGAAGAAAGTCTTGTGGTGGCCACAACATACTAGTTTATTTATTTGTTTTTGAATTCAAATATTTATCTAGAATATTCAAAATACTTGATCTTTTGTTATACCATATTTCAATGCATGTATGTAAAATTTTATAATATAAGACAATTATTTATGAAAAAAATAATAATAATAAAAAGATAAAATAAAAACTACACAAAAAATAAAAAAGAAAAGAAAAGATAAATAAAGGAAAGGAAGGAAAGGAGGGAAAAAAAGAAAAAAATAAGTAAATAAAATAACTTTGAACAGACACTATAAAATTCAAGAACTCGAACCAATTGTTCCGGGTCGAGAAAAGACACAACCCTTCGTCAACCGAACAAAGTAGGCACGAGTGCTGCAAAAAATCTGCAACGTAGCTCTTGTATTTGCAGCACTCGTGCCTGTTATGTTCGTCAGATGAAGGGTCGTGTCTTCTTTCGACCCGAAACAATTGTTGCGAGTTCTTCCATTTCATTATACATGGAATACATTTTTAGCACGTTCAAAGAACGTTCAAAAAGTGTTTACATAACGTTGTGAGAACGTGTGTATAGAACGTTTTCAGAACGTTTCTACACTATTTTAGAACGTTTACAGTACGTTTTCTAGAACGTTCTGAAAATGTGTATAACGTTTTGAAAACGTTCTAAAAACGTTTAGAACGTTCTGAGACCGTATACATAGAACGTTCTCTGAACGCTTCTATAACACCGATGGTGATAGCTACACGTTCATTGAACGTTCCCTGAACCGTACTATTGTACGTCTTCAAGATGGACAAATAGACGTCTATAACACGTTCAAAGGGAACGTTCTTAGAACGTGTTTGCAGAACAATATTTGAACGTTCAGAGAACGTTTCGGTGCTGCTTGGGAAAGACACTCTCTCTCTAAAAAGGATTCTCTTCTATTCCACCTTAAACAGAGCATCACTTTCCGTTGATGAAGATCTGGTTTTACACTAAATGTGGCAGATGTTCCAGGTTTCGTAGTAAACTTTTTTTTCTTTATATTCTCGTAAAGGATACACTTTTCATCTTCCGTGATGAGCTTGTCTAAAAATGGCTCCACACTGTGTCTAACAAAGAGACATAGACAGATTCTCACACAATCCAATAAATTTCTTTCAGTAAAATTGTGTTGAATCTAAATACTCTGCTTCAAGACAAATTTAAGATGTTTAATGTGTTCCTCAGCAATCGAATGGTGAATGCCGAGTTCCTTTGCAATTGTTCTAGTGATTAGATTTGGGTTACACTTGAAAATGGAAATGTCATTATCAGCCTTGGATGACTGCCCAGATCTACGATTTTTTTTAAACTGAAATCTCTGGAAGTAAATTTGGCAAACCATCTTTGGCAGGTCCGAATATTTATAACTTCACTTTTCAATGTGTCATGTAAGTTTTTGCAAGTAACCAATGTGTTGCTTCCTTTCTATAACTCATTTATCCACTACCATCTTTTACACTTTGTACATCGCAACTAACTGATGAAGGATATTGAAACTAGTCCTCATATATCCCCCAAATGATGCGCTAAATAATAAGACCTTGCATGTCGAATTCTACCTGGTTGTTTTGACCTGACAGATAAAGTTACCATAATTTCGGGAAGATAAGCTGCCCCTACATATACGCTGCATCGGCGAAAATTAATTTAAAAAAAAACAAAAGTCATTGGATACGCCGCACCATCAGATACACAACATAAATTTTTACTACCATGTTCACCAACGTAATGTTTCTCATCATTTTCAATTGAAATAATTTCAAGCATGCAAATATTAAATGCTAAAAAGGTAATAAAATTAAAAATAATTATTAAGTAAATAATTGTTTAACTTATTCAAAAGAGATAATACAAAAACGATCTTACTTTAAATTTGCAATCACAAACTTCCGTAACCCACCTCATAAAATTTTAAAATACCTTTTATTATTGTTAAGAATTATTTATTCAATATTATCCAATTTTTTTCAAAATTTAAACAAAGCCGTCAAAGCGAGAATTATCACTTCCTGAACCAAACAGATTTAAAAATTCTTGTTTCATTCCTTCATTTCCACTTTCGTCAAAATGTATTCAAAACATTATTAGAATTTTTGGATTGACCAGCATCGGCAAAACGAAATCTAGCAGGAGGTGGGGGTAATTATCTAGTGAAAACCTTAACGGCCCTCTTCACTTACCGTCGCCGGAAGCCCGAGCCAATGTTATTCTATGGGGAAATTTTCTTCACAAATAACTTATTAACTAATACATATTTTTAAATTCTGTTTTCACATTCTGAAATTTCCCAACTGTTACATCGACGCACCTTTTTTAAAAATGTATTTTTTAAATTTCGAATATTTTATTTTGAAATTGCAAAATGAAAAAATTTCACATATTGAAAATTCGTATTTTGCAGCTTCAAAATAAAATATAAAAAAATAAAAAAATAATTTTTTAAAAAAGGTCCGTCAATTTATAAGTTGGGAATTTTCAGAATGTGAAAACAGAATTTAAAAATTTGTATTAGTTAATAAGTTATTTGTAAAGAAAAATTTCCAATAGAATAACATTAGCTTCGGCTTCCGGCGGCGGTGAGTGAAGAGGGCCCTTAAGATTTAAGAATTGAATAGCATTTAACATTTTCTATTTCTGAAAAATACACATTTTCTCTTTATTCTTCTTTGAATTAGTTTACAGTTCTTTTGGACTTAAAATTTTTGAAAATATATGCCGATCATTTATCCCCAAAAACAAAATAAAAACACATTTTAATGTGAAACAAACTTAATTATTTCATACAGCAGATTGTTGACCGACTTTCCCCTTATCCTTGAGAAACACATCAACTGATAGATAACATCGTTCTTCATTAGAATAAATTGTACGAGGCAAATGAGGGTTTAAAGAGCTAAACATTTCTTCCAATTTTCGGTCTTCCTTCTTTTATTTTTCATAAAAAAGACACTCTCTCTCTCTAAAAAGGATTCTCTCACACTCTCGTTCCTTGCAAGGTTTTTTCTTTCTTTTCTTTTTTTTTTTTTTTTTTTTTTAGTTGGGGGGGAGGGTTAATATGGAGAACTGATAGTGTATTTTTTTAATTTTTCGGAACAGTTTGGCACAAATTTCTGTGATTTTTTAACATCATCTTTAGATTGATAGTTATCACAGTGTTTCTCGTTCATATTGCCCTAATCAAGCTGTGAGAATTAAGAATTATTCTCACTAGAATTATTTCTCATTTTAATATGCTCACGCCCAGAAGGGTTTTCACCAAGTATTTATGATATGAAATCCGAAACAATTTTGTTTATGCGACACTGAAGATTTTTCTGGATTTTTGGTCTTAATAACTTATTATCTAATGGTGCGTGCAAACCGCGGATTGGGTATAGCTTGATCTCCACCGCATGCGTATGTGCGTGGTCTTCTTCAGCTTGGGTTCCGCCGCTTTTTTATTATTTTTATTTTTACAAGCCGTCTGTGCTGACACAGCATTCAAGAAATAAACTGTCTGAAGTGAATTTTTGACCGTAGGTGGTTATTCAAGCACTGCTTAAAAAAAAAAAAAAAAAAAAAAGTCAGATATGCCGCACTGTTAGATACGTCACATGCGCCAAAATTAAACTTCTAAAATTGTATAAGTCACGGCTTATTTCCCTGAAATTACAGTACTTGCAGTTAGTAAAATACGACAAAACTTTCCCGCCAACCTAATAAATTTAAGCGACAAATGCAAGGGATGCTCAATATAGGAGAGTCTCCATTAAGGGGTCCCCAAGTGAGAATTTCGCTCAGGGCCTTGACAGTTGTAGGTCTGCCATTGATATATTGTTTTTCAAAAATATATTTTAAATTAAAAAAATGTATACAATGTATTGTGTACTAAACTGAATGTCAGCTTGCATCATATGTAAGAAAAATTATCTTTGTATCAAAATTTATGACATTGTTCCAGGAACCAGCATCGACTGTGAAGAATTTCCCTCCAAGGATGCGGGGGGTCGGGGTCCTCCGTGCAAAAGATTCTGAGGTTTAAAGCCTGAATTGTTAATGTAATTGAATAGTGTAAGGTTGTTATAAATCATCTTAGTAAGTTTTAATATTTTTAAAATTTAGTATTTCTTTTTAAGCTGTTAAATTGATTTACCCATATCCTGAATAAAGAAAACGAACTTAGATTCCGTGATTACTTCACCGCCTTTCCCATATGGTGAGGGAATAAACATATCACACAATGGCAGGAAAAGTGACACAAAAAAACAGTAATTTTGAGTTTATATCATTGAAAAATATGTATGATGTGCCCCCAACATGCACAAAAGGTATCACATCTAGGAGTGGACGATGTCACTATTTCAATATCACGATATATTGTCAATTCAAAATCGCGATATCACGATGTATCACGATATTGGACTCCAATATTTTTTAATCCCTTTCATAATGCTAATTTAAACGTCAATTCTAGATATATATATATATAAAAAAAAGGGCTCGAATTGAATGTGACAAGCTCATTATGTCATAAAATATATAGAATACACTAACTTCTTTTATATGTACAACTTCCTATTAATGCAACACCAAATCAACATCAATATAGAAAAACAAATAATGGAAATACATTTATGCACAAATTTAATTCATATATTACTGCGTTGTCATGTAGCAGTATTATGTCATTTAAACATATTCAACAGTCTCATAATTTCACTTAAAAATGTTTCTAAAATACATAATTAAGGCAATAAACTTTTGCAAAATCTTCTTAATAAAAAAATGCCTAAGTTTGCCCGAGATAATGCTGAAACTAATGTCATAGCTACAAAAATAAAGATTTTTTTTTCGTGGTTTGGAGGATGAACAAAATAACTGGAGAAGGATGATTCAACAGAAAACAATTGACGTCATAATTGCAACAATGTATTGAGAAAAATAAATTTTACCTGCGATATGAAACAAATCGAGAATAAAAGACAATTTAAATGAATAGATGTAATTCTATGTAACGACCATCAATTAATGATATACCGATTTTCTTTCTCGGCCACCATTATAAATTGCCAAATTGACATAGCATGGTTTTTCAAAATATCCATTTTACATTCTAAGTTTGCTGCATTTATGTATAATAAAAGTTAATATATTGCATTCCCGTAAACAGGGTTACATTGCATCATAACAGCATTATTTCTCAGCAAATATGCACACTAATTGGATAAGCATAGCTCTTCGTTACGACTCTCATTCCTATCAAGTTTCGTGCATTGATACGCTATAGAAACTGCGATATAGCCTTATCTCCCTTGGTGGAAATTGTATTTAGGCGGTATATTTCAAAATCTAATCAGCACCAATTTAAGTAAAGGTTGAACCAAGTATGACGTTTTGTTGAATTCCGTCCTTTTGTTAATGAGATATAGTATCTACAAAATTGTGCTATCGCACGACAGATGTTTTCTAAAAATGGCCGAATCCTGTGTTAAGACACCTGAAAATAAATAAATATTCATTGAAAACTGGTAATTAAAAATTCTCATGAACTCCAACATTTTCGTCTTTTGTAAACAGAAGACATTAATAAAAACATGAAACCTAAATTCAAACACACGCAAAATAAGTAAATAAGTGAATGATCATATATAAAAATAACGATATAAGTTCATTTATTATACAGTACCAGGCTTTGCTCGCTTCGCTGGTCATTATATTGAAATGAATTTTTAAAATACCATACAATTAATAATAATAATAAAAATCATTGAAATCAGACAAAATCTAAGTTAAATATTTCGCTACATTCGGTAGCGGTTTTCCTACTCGCCACACTTCACAAAATCCTTTTATTGCACATGTTGCATACACATACCTATCCGATACATTAGGAAATCGGGATCCTCAGTTTATTTGAAGCAGAGTGATGTTTTAAAACGTCTTTAAGGTAACGCACTTAACGCACTTAAAGGTAAGAAGGAGGTGGAAATTTCGCAAAATATCTTTATATTATGAGTTAGATACATATAGCTGACACACATCGAAAATCTCTTTCCTAAATCTCTAATTTACTGCAATTAATTCTTTCCCTAAATCTCTAATTTACTGCAGAGTTACGCATAAATACATGTTTACCCCCCTCCTCCGCCTTCTAAGTGGCGGTAGGGTGGAATTTCACAAAATCACTTTGTAGTGTGTGTTGAATACGCATAAGCAGTCCACTCATCAAAAATTGCCATTCTAAAATAATTTGGAACAGAGTTACGGATGGAAACGTCCCCCCCCAAGGGGGGGAAATCACAGAATTTAAAATAATCTCTTTGTAGCTTGTGTGTGTTGAGTACGCATAACCAATCAACATATAAAAAAAATGCTTTCCTGAGATAATTTGGAGCAGAGTTACTCTTTAAAACTTGTTTTTGCCCCCCCCCCTTGCCCTCAGAATGGTGAAAATGGAAAATTTCCCAAAATCCCTTTATAACGCGTGTTTGGAACTCATAAATAACCCACACGTAAAAATTATTCTTACTGAGATAATTTGAAGCAAAATTATATATGCTTGGAAACAAGTTTTTTGCCCCCCACCCCACGCCCAAGGGGAGGATAGGACGAAATCTTACAACATCCTTTTGTATTATGCGTCTTGAGTACCAATCGACATATAAAAAAATCTCTATCCTGAGTTAATTTGGAGCAGAGTTGCACTTATAAGCGTGCTTTTGCCTCCCCCCCCCCCACAATTAAAGGGGGCCAGGGAGAAATTTCGTAAAATCATTTTACAGTGTGTGTTGGGAAGGCATAAACAACCTACACATAAAAATAAATCTTGCTGAGATAATTTGAAGCGAAGTTATTCTTGGACACGGGTTTATTGCCCCCCCCCTCCCAAGGTATATAGATAAAACTGCTTAGAAAAATCTTCACGAAGGGTACTTCACTACGACTTAAGCCAATCGCGTTGTAGTCGGCTTTAAAATGTACAACACAACACAGCGCAGCATATAAATTTAGAGTCTGTTAAATGTTTTGACTGTTAAGACTGTTAAATGTTTTGACATAAGACTGTTAAATGTTTTGACACATTTTTGTGCATTATGGGCGTCCTGAAATTTAGTTATGGGGAAATTTTTCATCTTGATATAGTTACAACTGATGAAGTTTCAAAATTTCATACTATCTAGCAACAGATTTTCAGCAGCATATAATGAAAAATATCAGGAGTTTTAATACTTGCTGCAACCATAGATATAGTAATTTATATAGATCTATCATCCCATTGTTATCATGCAAAAATGTTTGATGCTAAAAAAATTTTATGGCATCAGCCATATAGTGGCATTGAAACCATTGAAATTCGGCAATTGTAATAGAATAGAATAGAATGTTGATGAATTTTCAAAATGTTGAAATATTTAATTCTTCAAATAAATTTATGAAAAGAAATGGATAAGTTATTGTAAAAGCAAAATATATTTGACTAAATTATAAAAAATATAAATTTTATAATCAGTTGCCTTGATATAGTAGATGTGAAATAAAAACTGGTTTGATTTTTAATGGAATACGTTTTTAAAAGTTTGATATTTTTTAAGATTTTACATTATTAAGTAATATAGAATTTTCAAAATTCTTTTAAATATAGTTAGCAGCGGCGTAGTTTAGTTTTAGCATATAAAAAGAGTTTAAATATTAACTAAATTAATAAATATATAAAAGAAAAAAAGAAAGAAAAAGATAAATGAATTTTTAATTGTATCTGCAGTTTTTCATTCATGTTTAGTACATAAATTATTCATAAATTTTATTTTCTAAATTATCTGTGTGTATTCACTCGGCGAAAGACGGCCATATTTTGGACTTTTCTCCGAGTATAAAGGAATCAGTCCCCCCCCCCCCCCTCCCCCAATAATCATTCTATGTCTTATTACTATATCTATGGCTGCAATCCAGTTTATAGAATAATTTCTCTATTTGATATGCTATTATTTCCTGTTAACTTTACCGTTATATTAATGACATATTTTAATTTGATCGAAATTTTCACATGACATGGAATACAAAATTAATTTTCATGTTATACGAATTTTTGCCATCATTTGTTTTCTAAAACAATGTATCCAATATTTTAGTTCAACAATTGAATGAACAATTGCAACAACTATTTAATAAAAAATAATTGTTTGATAAACAACAATGTTTATATATATGTTTTTACAACAATGATAAGCTTCTCTTTTTAACAATTTTCTTCAGTCTATACTGACCCTTAACTGAGAATGATGTATCTTTCGTTCTTAGGTGTTTTCTTCGTGAATTACTTTTTAAAAAAGTTTCTCATGTGGTTTATTTTTAAACTTTTCGAGCATCGTCCTATGGAGGATGCTCGGGAAAGGTATGCGTGTCCAGTGACTTCCATCTTTGCTGGACGTTATTTGTCAATGAATAATGATAGGCAAAAATTTTATAACCCAGCTTTATATAAAGCTCGTGTTTGCAAGCATCCAAAGTTGGATATAAAAAACTGCCAAAAGTTGGTAATATTATTTCACTGCCTGATACTGTTACTGATGAACCTCCGTTCCAAACCGAAGTGGACTCAGTTCAGTCTCAGTTAGTGAACGCACTCGATGAAAAAGAAACAGTTTCTACTGCACTGTCTGTCAGTTTTTTCTCAGACAGTGGAAACGGTTATTGAAAATCAACCAGTTTCTGTTTCTCCACAACATCATAAAAAAAAGAAATTCCGGAAATTGAGGAATTTTCTGAAAATATGTTGTTGCTGTATTCGAAGTGTAAAAGAATAAATTACCTCGGGATGCTTGCTGGCAGTAGGCTATGGGACCTGCCTTATCAAAACTCCCCATGAGAAACGATGCATGGCGACCTCCACGTGCTGTTTCTCGGGTAACGCTAACAGCCATGCGCATTTAATTTAGATAAAGTTGTTATTATAAGGTTTCGTTTGCGCGTATGCGTGTGTGTTATGATTATTGTTATAACATATATAGTGCGACCACGTTTCCTACGACTAGCAGTGAGGCCGAGTCCAAAAGTTTCGAGGGACGCAAAATTGGCCGAGCGATAGTTATTTGGCAAACATCCAGTTATTCGGTGTTCCCTTATCGCTTGTTTTCTCTCAGTCACCCCTATTTTAACACTGGGCTCGTTCAATCCGCACTTGTGCAGAGGCTTCCATGGTCGCAAGAAATGTGGTTAAAGAGTACCAGTATTTTCTATAATGAATATTCGCTATTTAAATTACAAATTTCGGAAATTTCCATTTTTCGTATATTTATAACCTACTTGAAACTCGATATTATTAATTTTAAAGTAAAATTAAACTGACACATTACATTTTTACGTGGAAAAAATATCATTTATTCAGATAAAACTACATCAAAATTTATTTTTTGAGTATTCTTAAGCTAAATTGTTCACGTCAAAAAAGTTCAAAATTTTAAAATATGTTATATCAACCAAAGTCTATAAAAGTAGTACCTGTAAGAAATAACAAAATCGTATTACAGTTTAATATCAGGGAATACCCTTAATTTACGATTTATTTTCTACTTTTCTGAGAATTATTAGATTAATTTTCGTTCAAAGTCGGCAGTGTAAACAAACAAGATATAGTGTAACCACGTTTCCTACGCCTAGCAGTGAGGACGAGTCCAAAAGCTTTGAGAGGCGAGAAGTTCACCGTCAGGTTGGGATTTAGTAAACATTCAGTCATTCGGCGTTCCCTTATCGCTTGTTTTCTCTCAACGAAAATATTATCTCCCCTATTTTAACAGTGGACTCGTTGAGTTTGCACTTGCGCAAAAGCTTCCATGGTCGCAAGAAATGTGGTTAAAGAATAGAAGTAGCATTTTATCCATTAAAACTTTAACCACAAGAGAATTTGGGGAATCAACGATAAACAAATTAAGAAAATAATTATTTCTAGTCACTCACTTTCATAAAAAAATTGGAATGTTTTGTATTAATGTGATGTTATGTGCAAGGACGTAGGCAAAGGGACGGTCCCCTCCCCCTCCCACAGAAATAAATGATGAATGGTTGTTTTCGTGTAGTCTCACGTATAAAGCAAACATTGCTGCCTAAAAAGAGGTTTAAAAAATACTAACCCACATACAAATAATTTTTTAAAACTCACAAATTCAGTTTAAAAGATTTTCCCATTATGTCCTTTTTTTTTCTATATTTAAACTCTAGAACGTCTTAAAACCCATTCTCCCTTAATCTTGCTATATTTTTTCGTTTAATTTCATCCACCTCCGTACTATAGCTTTAATATATTATCCTGCGTCATGAATTCAATCTTTTTACTTTCTTCCGTACTCAACAGAAGAAAGCATTTGATTCATAAAAGAATTTCAACTTCCAGTTTTCGATGTATTTACATATTTTGCGATATCTAGAACACGATTAACCATTTTTAGAAAATTTTAGAAAATGTCTATCTGTGTGTGAGCAAAATTTTGTTCCAATTGTATCTCAGGAATCTCACTGCACAGAATTACATGTAAACTTATATGCAATTGCACCATGACATAAAATAGTTCTTATTGCTTTTTGGTGATAATCGTCCATCAGGTGGCGTTGCAATCCGGATTTTTCTAAGTTCTTAACTTGGTGGTATAAGACCGAAATTTCTTATAAACGTACACAACGAAAATTATTTTTAACTAATCATTATGAAATTAAAAAGATTTGTTTATAATAGTAATAATCAAGTAGAAAAAAAAAAAGAAAGAAAGAAAAAAGAAATAGGACATACAGGAGCGACGCTTTCCTCCTGGGAATAAGTCCCCTCCGAGAGGGCAAATTTTCGATATGGGCACCTTTTAAAAAATTTCGTCAATATCTTTAAAACGAATAATTGAACTATTGATCTGTGATAATTTAAATAAAAGTTTTTTTTTTTTTTTAAGTTTTAATAAAGTTATTTGTTTTGAGTGAATTTGTATAGAAAAATATAGAAGCAAAATTTGCGTGCAAGAGACGATTAACAAGAGTAGTTTAAATAAAAAAATGTGTCTTTGTTGAGAGAAATGATACTATATATCAAAATTTGTGTATTTTCACTTCAATAATATAAGCAGCCTAAAAATATTCTGAAATAGTCTGATTTAAGCTGTGCATATATTAAATTGGATTGTGACATTGGATTTCTGGACTCTCTAATTTATAAATACAGGCCCTTAAATTAAAAATATTTTACTTGTTTAAATTCAAGATCAAATTTCAGCCAATTATGGATTTTAAGAGCAGGCAATACCTAATCTTGCCAACAATAAAAGCCCACGATAATACATGGAGAAATTTGTTTCCACAATTACTCATTACCTAATGTACTTTTATAATTATTATTATTATTACTTCGTTTTTCATATTCGGAAAAACCACAACCATTAAATTAGTACTCATTTTTCAAAAATTTATTTTTAAAAATTTTCATATTTCATTTTACAGCTAAAAAATACAATAAATGCATGTAGTGAAAATTTATATTTTTTGAAGTCAAAATTAAAAATTTTTAAAAATCAATTTTTATAAAATAAGTATTAATTAAATGGTTATGAATTTCTTGAATGTGAAAACATTTAAAAAAAAAAAGAGGGTAATTAATATTTGGTGGCTTCATCTTTCTTTCTCTCACGCTCCCCTCTTTAGTTTAATCATGACGTGTTGCCAATCAGGTGGAATTGTGCTATGCTCTCGGTCATTAATTGCAGTGTTAGTTGTTAATATTTCAATGAATTCTCGTTTTAGAGCTTATTTTGGTGTGAATTATAGGGAGCTATTTATTGGATGTTTAGAGTGTTAATGTTAATAGGGTTAAGTAATTTCTTTTATTTGTCATTTGTCCTATATAAAACGTGTTATTGCTTTTTTCAAATGTGAAATTAACCCCAAGGGTGTTTTTGAAATTGATGGGATCTTTATCATTTCTTAAACACTGGAAAATGTTTTTGTTAAGTCTTATTGGGATGTTTATGCCATATTTTGTTCCTTCATATTTAATTTTGTTAGCGGCTCCATTACAGTATGGTATAGCGGGGGTGAAATCAGGTTTATTTTTCTGTTCATTACTTATACAATTAAGGTTTTTTAAGCTGTTTTTTTTTTTACAGAGTTTTTGAATAAGTGATTTACTGTAGCCTGCTTTTTGACCAATTTCTTTAATGAATTTGATTTTGTTATTAAAGAGGGTTTTATTGGAACAAACAAGAATAGCTCTGTTTATGTAGGATCTGAGGGCAGCCAATTTATATGGAAGGGGGGTTTTGCACATATGATTAATGATTTCATTGTTGTTTGTCGGTTTTCTAAAAACTGTAGTGTTGAAAGTGTAATCTTGATTTTTAATTATTTTAACATCTAAAAAGTTTAAACTATTATTGATTTCCGTTTCGAGGGTAAATTTGAGATTGTCTAAGTTGTTAAGTTCATTTAAGATTTGTTTGGGGTTGATATTACTGGGAATTATCGTAAAAATATCTACATACCTACGCCAGATTTTACAATTTTTTATAATATGATTAGAGGTTTCTTCTAGTTGACAGAGTTTTAATTCAGCGATTATTCTCGATATGGGAGACCCCATAGGCACACCCTTTGATTGTCTATAGATATTTCCATTAAAGGAAAAATAAGATACATTTAAGAGAAGGTTATTGGTCTGCATGAGGGTTTCGCTAGTTTTCTTATTACCATAAATTTCAATTAGTTTGTTTTGGATGATTTGGGTTACTTCTGGAATATCTATAGAGAGGTAAAGATCTTTTATATCAAAACTAACTAGTGTATTGTTTTTATTAATTTTTATGTTACCGATTTTTTGAAAGAACATTTTAGTTGATGTTATGCTGTGGTCAGATGGAGGGAGAAGAGATTTATAAATATCTTTCATATAAGTTTCTAAATTATATGTGAGGCCTACTGATCTATTTACAATGGGTCTGAGGGTTAGAGGGTCTTTGTGGTTTTTATATTTACCAAATAATTTGGGATTACAGGGGCATGATTAATGTATGAGGAGCATATATTGTTTGGCCAAGAACCAGATTTTATAAGAGATTCGGTTTTATCTATGAGTATTTTTTTTAGCGGAGAGTGGATAACTTTATTGGCTTTCGTTTTATCAATAGTATCAAACATCATATTATTATAATCCTTCCTATCCATAATGGTAATTTGGTTAGTTTTGTCAGTCATTAGACAGATAATGATCTTATTATCTTTAAGTTCCCTAAGATGTTTAATATCTGCATAGTCTGAATTTTGAAAGAGAAGTTTTTGAGGGATTGTAGAGCTGCATTCCTAATAGGTTGACGTTCATGAGAAGGGAAGTACTCAAGGGCGGTCTCAATATGAGCAATAGTGTCTTTTAGAGTCCTGCATCGGGTCGGGTTGACAGAATTTTTTCTCTTGCGGGTCGGGTTGACTGATTTTTTTTCGTGCGGGTCAGGTTCGGGTCGGGTTGACTTGAGAACACCTTTCAAAATATTTTTTACAATTATAAACATAAATTTATAGGCATGTTTACAACTGTGTAACTAATTTAAACATTCTGCACGTACTAGACATGTATCGGTTGGTTGTTTGGTTAGAGGATTTAAGGCCGATTGTCTCCAGATGTGTCCTAGGCCTATAGGGGGGATGCCCTCCGTTTGAGTTTTTCTAAGGGGTCCTAGCCCGTATTTATGCGTGTTTCGGAGGAAACCACAGAAAACTCCGAACGGCTAGGTCGATGAGCGTGACCTGGGATCGAACCCGACACCTCCCATCTACCAGCTTCGAGCGCAGAACCGCTCGGCCGCTGGTGGGCAGACATGTACCGGGCCTCCCTATTCGTATCCGCGGATATCCGCCAGAAAAATAGATCCGTATTTGTATCTGGATCTGTTTTCTTTTCTTCAAAGAAACAAATATGTATCTTTTGTAGAAATTGTATGAAAATTAGAAATGTATTATAAATCTTTCTCGACTGTTGTTAATATATAAATTAAAGAAATACAAATACAGTATAACCTCACATTTAAATTCTGGAAATTAAAAAGATTTCTCAGTTTACAAGTTTTTTTTTTTTTACTTTCTTCTATATTCTGTAAAAGTATTAGATTCTATCAACATTTGGTGTCAACCGCTCGACGGGTGGCACTGCTATACAGCGATTTCTACAATTTCAGGGGAGACTATATCTCAGGTTCAATTGCGTATAATCCAACAAACCTTGATATGTGAGAAGACCAATGTGAGATATTACGCTGGTTCAATTTGAATGCCTATCAGCCAACAGTTGCGCTGCTACACAGCGATTTCCGCAATTTAAGGAAAGGCTATACCTCAAGAACTATTGCACAGAATTTCACATAAATTTGTATGTAGGTGCCATTTAATATATATTAGCGCCTGTCAACTTTTGGTGTAAACCGCTCAACAGGTGGCACTGATACACAGCGATTTCCACAATTACAAGGAAAGCTATATCTCATGTTCTATTGTGTATCCTCAAACAAAACTTAATATGTGAGAAGACGAGATTATGAGACATTATGCTGACTCAGTTTGAATGCTTGTCAACCTTTGCGGTGTTATACTGCAAAAAATCATCGATAACTGGATGGCTATATCTCAACTTCTATGCCATATAACTGTACGAACCATGATATGTGAGATAACCATTATAAAAACGCATTGTTTAAGAAGTTATTTATAGCCGATAAAACTGTCTCTCTTTGGATATTTAGTGTTAGATTTCCCTAAGATGAAAATTATTTGCATTCATCATGTTAAACTTTTTAATAATAGTTTTAATAAATTATTCGCACTTAGTTAATTTGACAGAAAAATATAAAAGAATGTCTCGTGGTGGCCACAACATACTAGTTTTTTTTATAATTTACCAACTGTGTTACAATGAAAATTTACTTATATCATGTTATTTATATCATGTTATATCATTTTACCTTGTTTTGCATGATTTTTAGATGAATAAGTAATGTTGATTTATTTTTCGGGTTTCGGGTCGGGTTCGGGTTAGATAAGTCGGGTTCGGGTCGCAAAAAATTCTCTGTTGCGGGTTCGGGTCGGTTTTCGGGTTGATGAAAATTTTTTTGTCGGGTTGGGTTTCGGGTTGATTTAAAATTCATCTGTCGGGTTCGCGTCGGGTCAAACCCGACCCGCGCAGGACTCTAGTAGTCTTTTATACTGTAATTATCATTTAGGATGAATTTTGAGCCCATTTTTATTAGAGTCCTGATGGGAATTAAGTTTGTGTTTCGATAAATTAATATATGGATAGATTGTAGGAAGGTTGTTTTATATTTTTTAATTTAGGATTTTCTTTAGATATCCTATTATTAAGTTTTTTATTGTGGCATTGTTTTAGGTAATAACGATCAATTCTGGTGAAATGATTAATTATGCCAATGAAGTTTTCAAATTATATTTGGGCGGTAACAGAAGCAAGATCTGAGGAGAGAGATTTGTTTAAGTTTGTAAATATTGTTGTTTAAGTTTGTAAATAGGATTGGATTTTTGTTTAGAATACTTTTTAGGATAGATAATTCAAAAATTTTTATTATGTTTCTAAAATTTGTTAAGATAAAAAGAGTTTTAATTCTAAGAAATTTTAGGGTTTTTTTATAATAAAGGCAGTCTTCTAGAAAAGATTGGTAAGAGATTTCGTGATTAAGCTTTTAGTGGTATTTTTAAGATTCCTGTAAATATTTAGACAATTCATACTGAAAGAGTGAAAAAACTCCGGCTATAATCTGTTAAAATTAACCCTTGAAAAATAATTAATTAGAAAATTGCAAGTTTAAAACACATTAGCGAGAAAATTTATGATAAAAAATATATAAGCAAATATGAATAATTAAAAATACATTAAACCCAAAAAAGTCAAAAAAGTTTTAAAATAAGAGTGATAAAAAATTGTTAGTAAAAATGAGAGCATAGTTCGTCCACTGAAAAGTAAGCTGATGTAAAGCCAAAGTGGAATATCATCACTTGAAGAGCCCCACTGACGGAGAAAAAGTTCGGTATCGACCAATACATATTTCATAATAGAGAAAAGGATAAATTATATTTTAGAAACAATTAAAATACCTTACTAAAAAAACCTTTTAAGCTTGTGCAGATATATTTGGGTCAAGATCGCAGCCGAAATATATCTGCACTTTTTCTTTAAGTAAGATATTTTAATTGTTTTTAAAATATAATTTATCCTTTTCTCTATTATGGAATAAAAAGCTTTTTGCGTAGTTATTACTTTCTTCTATATACAGTATGGGACCGAAAATCCGGAAACTGCAGGACAGATGCCATTCCGGATTTTAGAAACTTTTTTAAAAAATATTGATTTACCGATTTAAATATCGATTTTTTTTTATTTTAGTCCAACCCTTATAATTAAGAACCAAAGAATAATTACTGACATATTCCAATATAATTTTATACCGTGTGAACGATAATTAAAAAAATTATTATATAACTATGGTAGTTAAACAACACAAATAAAATAGGAACAGCATTCCCACTATAGAGAAAATACCACATTTCTAAACAGTTTATAATGTGGTCCACATGATAGAGATGAAAGTGCAAAGCTTCATTTATTTAATCCTATTAAATTATTCCTTAAATAAAAATTTAAAAATAAAGCTCAAATACTTATAATTACAAAGATAAATGCACAATTCTGTTATCTCTTTACTCAACGGAACAATAAACAAAACTTTTGAAGATAAATGTAGAGAAAGAAAGAAAGAAAATAGGCTGATCGTCAGCCCGTTGTTTTAGAAAGAAGTGGAAAATGGTTAGAAATTATCCTTTAATGGAGAGAGAGAAAAAAAAAAAACTCGTTAAGATTGAATTAAGTTACTGTAATTTGCTAGAAATTTTGTTTTTTCCCCCTCTGAGACTGTTCAGTGCAGAAATGATTGGAATTTCAAAACGTTCCGGATTTCGGAATTCCAGATTTTCGGTTCTATACTGTACATGATTATTGGATTTATGAAAAACTTTGAGCTCCAGTTTTTGATTGATTTACACATTTTGAGATATCATGAACACGATATAATCTGACACCTGACTTTTTTTTTTTTTTTTTAATTTCTCGGTATGTGCATCACCAGAATTTTGGGCACCATGTATCTCACAAACCAATGGATAGAATTCAATATAAATTTATATTTGATTTGATTTCTAATAAGTTTTTGATTTAATTTGTGCTGACTAGCTTTTAGTGCATATTTATTGCTCAACAGGTAGCACTGACATCTTTTCTTTTTCTTTTTTTTTTTGAAAAATTTTTAATATTGCAGCATAGGACAAAATTTTGTATAAATAAACATAATGAGGATTATTTTTAACCAATCATTGTAAAATTAAAATTAAAAATATTTATAACAGTAATAATCAACCAGGAAAATGTTTTTATATACGCAGGAGCATCACTTATCCCCCCCCCTTAAAAAAAGTATATAAATTTCGAATATGATTATTTTTCATAAGAACTCATCAATTCTTTAAAACAAATGATTCCATAGATTTAATGAATAATATCTATGATTTGCCTTACCTGTATAGAACATCTGCATGATAGTACTACATTGTGTACAGAAAAATCTCAAATAAAATCAATGGAAAATTTCAGTTTTTTGCCATTTTTATTTTATTTATTTACTTATTTTTATAAAAGAGATTTAAATCTTTAATAGTTGCATTATAATTTCAATTTTAGAAAATAATATTTTTCTCTGCTAAATTAAAATTTTCTGGAATTAAATTATTGTTATATTCAAAAATGAATTATTTCCTAAAATCTGATGGAATTAAATTACCATATCATTGTACATGTCAGAAATTCCACAGTTGATAAATGTATCTACAAATAAAAAATTAAAAAGAAATAGCGTTCATTCTATTTATAATGAATAAATAAATAAATAAAAATCTTTAAAAAATATGGCCCTATTACCATCCTGCCAAATAGCCACTATGAAATGCAAGGCTACTTAACTGACTTTGGGATTCTTCTAAATGTGAGATTTTGAGCATAGGTTTCAGCACAAAAAATTTATATTTTTTTCAATTTCTTTAAGAAAATGTGCATTTCAAGTGTATTAGATTAAATTCTTGTAGCTGGAATCACTAGGAGATGAATTTATGCTTGAGTCATCATTGTCCAACCAGATAGCACCTTACGTCACTATCATATCGTTTTGACAAAATTGAATTGTAACTGCTCTACATTAGAGAAATATTACATAGATCATTTAAAATATAGTTTTGTTCTTTTTTTTTTTTTTTTTTTTTTTTTTCCCTTATAAAAAATAGAGAACTAAATAAAAATAAGATTAAAAGCTGCTTTTTTTTTTTTTTTTTTTTTAAGATTTTATCTATTGGGCTCAAAACTGATTTTCTTTCAATATTTAGTATTATAGTTTTCTGAGATGAAAATCATCTGCATTTACCATGGAAAATTTTAAGAAAAATTTTGCATAGGTAAACACAGAATAAGGTTTTTGTGGTGGATACTACATACTAGTTTTATAATATTCTCCAATATTATCTTTTATCAAGTCATACACCCTTTTTTCCAAAAAATTCAAACAAGCAACAAATATCGAAAACTAAAAGCAAGCAAATATTATAAAAACTTCACTTTATTAATTGAGATACAGAAAATAATACAGCAGATTTAAAAAGAATGTGATTGATATATAAATAAAAATAATACTTTAATTTTCATTCTGCATCACAGAGTATATACAATTAAGTACATGTATGTGTGTGTCTGGAGACAGTAATAAATAAGCTGCCTTTATAGTTTATAAAATGAAAAATAGATCATCTGTAGCAAATTACTTGAATTTAAACTATGCCAGCATCTTTGGCCATGCTGTAGAAAATAGATTGTTTATTCTTCAATAAAGCTGAAGGAGCATCAAATTCTGCAATTTCTCCTTTATCTAATACCATTATCCTAAAAAGAAAACAATTTTCATAAAAAACAAAAAAAGAAAAATGCAGAAAGTAAATACTTAATAAAAAACTGAATAAAAATTATATGTTATTAAACAACTTTTCTATCAATAATTTTACTATATGATAATATATATGGCATTTCTGATAAAATACCTTTGAGCAACAATTAAATTGTTAACCATTAACCATAGACTCATTTTTCCAGTAATACATATATATTAATAACTAGTATATATCCCCGTCAAAAATGACGAAATGTGAAATCAATTAAGGTAGCGAATCAACGAATGCTTTGCCAGCTTCGCTGGTCACTAAATTTAAAGGGGACTAATGTGCAAGTTGCACCTGACGGGACTAATGTGCAAGTTGTACCTGACGGGACTAATGTGCAAGTTGTACCTGACGGGACTAATGTGCAAGTTGTACCTGACGGGACTAATGTGCAAGTTGCACCAAACAAACAAACTATTTCTTTTAACAAAAATACCTACTAAACCTGGAAGATAGGTCTAATATAACGTATCATATTATATATCATATTTATTGTAATATAGCTCAGTACTTATTAAAACGAATACTTATTAAAGCGAAATAAGTATTTTTTATATGCATGGGCAAATTTACTATTTTTTAATTTTTCGCGTGAAAACATTGTTTCATCTTATGCTAAAAGTACCAAATGAAAGGTACCTTATTTGTAACGAAGTAACCTTAGGTACCTTATTTGTAACCTTATTTATTTTAACTAATTTGATAAACATGACGTCACAACCGTTTGTTTATATCGGATAAGTACATCATCATGATTGCAAGAAAATGATGTAATAACTATTAGCCCACATTTTTTATGATTGAATTTTATATTACATTTTAATTTTATCCTCCATGGGTATTTCAGAATCGCAATGGTAGTTATAAACTTTCGTTGAAATCTTTTTACATATTGAGATTAAGGGAAAAGTGTAAGCACAAAAAATGTTCAGTTTTGAAAGATCTTTCTAATGAGGTAACATTTTTGCAGATTAATTTAAAAAAAAATTAGATAAATATAAATAAAAATAAAAATACATAGCATCTCTAAGAAAAAAAAAAAAGGCTACCAAAAGTCTCTGTTTTGAAGCGGTCTAACTGGAATTGTTCCTGACAGATGATGCTCATTATTATTATTATTATTAATAATTTTAAATGGCGTATAGCGGAGCACCGTTTATACATTCTTCAAGGGACCGTTCCTAAAAAACGTATAACTGAAAAAAACGTACAACTGAAAATTCATTTTAATGTTATAACACAATAAAGTATCATATTAATAATAAAAGTCTAACCAATTTTCATGATTTCCTTTACATTTATTCGAATATTTTAATTATATTTAAAGTATTTTTAAAAGGTTGAATAAAAATTAAATGATAATTAAAAATATAGAAATTCAGAATTTTTTTTTCAAGATTTCGATTTTAACCTTTAAAGACAAAGCCTTTTGTTCTCTAAAAGAAGATGACATTTTTGCAAGCGATTAAAAGGAGCGAAAGAAAAAAAAAAATGTTTCTCCAACCGTAATGTCAAATAAACACAATAAGAAAATCTTCCAAGTCTCCCAACGGAAGTGAGTAATAAATCTTCAAGTTTACAAAATGCCTATAAAGTTGTGGGCTTTTTTCCTTTCATACTCCATTCCTGGAATCAATTAAAAGAGAAAGTGGGAGGTCTTCAAGTGGTCACTGGCTACTTGGCTATCTCTGAAAATTTCTATAATCCCCCTTCCCCCCAGGCTATCAATGCAAGTCGCATTTTGTTCTATAGCCACACTTTGTTACCATAGTTCTAGGAAAAAATAATCGAAAAAATAAGAATAAAACATAAAGCATTCATCTTTTTTTTTTTTTTAAATCCTGAAATGAAACTCAAACTTGGGATTCTACAAGGAGGAAAAAAAATGTATAAGTGAAATTAAGAATTTACTTATGTCGTATAAACAAATATTTTAAAATTAGAATTCAATGGAATGATTTGGGACCGAAGTCGAAAAACGTATAAATGAGAAAAATATATAAATGAGAAACGTATAAAAGGTGCTCCACTGTAGTACATAGATTTGTGAAAAAAATAAATTTAATATACGAGTCTTACAAGTTACATTATTCTTCTTCATACAATTATATGAACTAAGCAATTGAGAAAACTTATTTATTCATATAGAAAAATTATATGGAATATAGATCACACACACACACATATGATGAATTTGGGGTTTCTTGTAAATAATGAGGACATTTTGGATTGAACAAATTATTCTTTATTGTAACGAGACACTCTTGGCTGATGTTAATCATCTTGAGAATCTATTGGGTTGTTCGGAAAATAATTTCATTTTTTCCTTTGAAAATGAAAGACGATTTTCTTATATTGTTATCTTATATATTCTCCACTTTGATCAGTTTTCTAGTGATCTCATGAGTTGTTATTTGGCAGTTTTCATAAATCAATACTTTAATTTGTCTTCATTAGCATAAACTGGTTTTCCAGAACATAATGCATCTTCAATGTCAAAATTGCCAGAATGAAATTTGGTAAACCAGTTTTGACACTGGTGTTCTTCAAATAAATTTTCTGCATATACATCGTATATACATACTTTTTTCCTTGTTTGAACAATATTTTCGCCTTTTTGATAGCAAAAACAAAATAAGCCAAAAATGTCTCTTCCAATTTTCTTTATTTGATAGGGCACCAATCAAAATCTATTGAGCAGAATAAAACGAACTTTTTCACAAACAAGTCTTGCTATATCAGCTGTCACAATATATAATGGTAATGCAGCTTAATTGTGAAAATGGTGTGAAAAAAATTAAATCCTCTACTGAGAAAAATGAAATTATTTTCCGAACAACCCAATAATTTGTGTTAAAATTCTACAAATTGGCACAAAAGGTTGAACCTTAAAGTTCTGTAGTTTTACTTAGCAACTGTTACATTGCAAAAGTCCCTCTCTGAGCTTATGCTGTTGTGTTGTAATATATCATTTCCTGAACTCATTGCTCGAGAATCCAAAACTCCACCCATAATTTTTTAGTGCTTAGTATTATAATAATTTATGTCTTTAGTGGATATATAATTTATGTATTTAATTGGCTAATTTCTTGGAGTTAGACAATCACAAATGGTTATTAAATACCTATTTGTGAGTTTACAACAATAGTAATTTAAAAATACTTTATTATTATTTCTAATTTTAAAAACTCATTTAACATTAGTTTATTCTTTTTTATGAAAAAATATGTAAATTAATGACAATTTATTGACTGAATAATTTTGTTTATGCTGTTGTATTGTATATTTTTACTTTATAAACATCATTAAGTAGTTTATTTATTGGATAATTTAATTTTGCTTTTGATTGATGTTTTATATCATAATTTATTGTCTGCAGATTTTAGAGACCATTATTTCTTTTTAAAAAGAAACATTTTTTATCGCATAAAAGTTATGTTACAAGGATAATTTAAGAATTAATTCTGAGATATTTTGAATATGACTTACATAAATATTATTATATTTTTATCCTTTCATATATGAATTATAAGGGCATGTTAAAATTGTGGTTGAATTTTGTTTCTCAAGGAAATATTACTTTCCAATAGAATAACCTCTTATTTTTAAGCCTCTCTTTATCTGCAAAATGAAGCCCATTTTTTACTATCTATGATTTTGTTCTAACTACTTTCAATTTATTAGTAATATCAGGGAGGACTCTTGATAACTTGGAAACAAACTTCCTAATAAATTACTTCTGAAATTTGTTTCAAAATTTTATGGAAATTTTACATTTTTAAAAGATGAAAAGTACAATTTTCCAGCTTTTCAAAAAAATTATCTGTAAAATTTTAAATCAATTTTTTTTTTTTTTTTTTTTTTAAATGTCATTTATGTTCAAATTAACCTATTTAATACTACTTCTCTTTTTTCTTTTAAATATATAATTGCCTACATGATGAATTATAATCCTATTTATGGCATATATATATATATATATTTTTTTTAATCTAATTTATCTATTTGAGGCTGATTACTGCTATGGGAACAACAGAACATGCTACCCTAACATGATGTTTAGAAAGCTATTTTGCTTGACAATTACTTTTAATATTGTATTCTAGGAAACATATTTATATACATTTATATATATATGTGAAATATAATTAAAAGTCTCCCTTAATATTAGAGCTTCATTACTAAAATCTAAATGATTCTGCCTCCTATTAATCCATTGCTCACACTCTAATAAGTTCTTTATTAAACCATTTTCTAAATATTTCATAATTTCAAATGCAATTTCAACCTAATTTTCAGGAAAATCTAGAGACTTCTTCCCCCTCCCCTTTGTGTATATGATTATCTCTAAGTCAATTGGGACAATCGAGGTCTCATGACCCAGCTTCCCTGAGGTTGAAAAGATAATTTTTATTATTAAGAATTTAAAGTAAACTTGCAGCTGAAAAAAATGACTTTAGAGTTGCTTTCTACGTTCAGAAAGGTTCATCTCCGTGATGCCATGTAATTTTTTAATTCCATTAAAGAAACCATGAAGCACACAACTGCATTATTTCAATTATTGATGTCTGTCTGTTGTTATTATAACACAGACTTGTCTAACCCAAAACACTTGGTGGGCTGCACTAGAAATCTATTTTATTCAGGCAAGTCGCACCGTATATATAAATGTGTGTGCAAATGTATGAATCATGTATGTATATACTTTTTTGGGGGGAGGGCAGGGTGAAGATTCAGAACAGAATGCATTCATTTTAATTATTTTCATTCATAAATTAGAAAAAAATATCAAAAAATTATGACATACCTATATTAATAACTGTAATAAAAAGAATGATTATTGGATTTAATAATATTTCATTACAAAAATGTGATTTTTTATCTACCATAATCGTTGAAAGGTATTTTCACTTTGAAAAGCCAAAATGGATTTATTAATTTTTAATGTATTAACCAAAGTTGTCAAACTTTAAATATCGTTAGTCTCCTTGTGGGCCACATGCGGCACAGGTTGCTGTGGGTTTGCCCGACATAATGCAAATTATATTTAAGTATTTTTAAACTTAGCATTTCTTTTTGAGCTGTTTAATTAACCTGCAGAGCTTTAAACAATCTGTAGCACTTGCTGCCATGCTGCACTGTTTCTACTACTGGCACCTCAAGCACCAAACATGTATTTAATAGTAGTCAGGTCCAAAACTAAATACAAGGAGCCTGAGAAGGCTTAGCACTTCTCCACTTTGAATCTATATCAGATAGAGTACACATTCTTATCTTCTTAAAGTCTATTAAATGTTTCTGAAATATTAAGTGATTAATTAAAGTGACTAATTAAAGTGACTAATTAATACAAAAGTGAATATTTATGCGTGTGGTACATTTTAATAAGAATTTTAGAGAAAAAAAATCTAGAAAATATAAACAAACTTATAAACGGAAAAGATTAATCAAATATTCCACAAATATCTTTATAGCTATATAAGAATTTTTGGTCTTTAGCAGTATTAAGGAGCCTTGATACAACCAATATATACAGGTAGATAGATACTTTGAAAAATAAATATTATTAGAGAAATTTTATTATTTCAGCAAATTAATACTTTCCATTACTAATTAAAATGGATAATTATTTTATACCAAATACATATTTTGAATGTTTAAAGGATCTTACATGTTTAAAATATTTAAATGGTTTCAGTCTGGTATTAATCAATCTTTTTGTTATATTACACTTTGAAATATGGTCTATTTTATAACACACTGAAACCAATATTTGTAAACATGATTCACATTACAAGTGTTTATAGTGTAGAATATGTAATAATGATTATTCAATAAGATGTATATTCATAGCTTAAAAGTAATATAAAATAAAAGATTAAATTCCTTATAAAAATGCATCTTAATTTATTACATATTTAATTTCATTTTTTATTGTAAAATATTTACCTGTCATAATCCATGACAGTATTCAATCGATGGGCTATTGTTAATACAGATGAATTAGCAAATTCTTTACGGATAGTAGCTTGGATTAGGCTGTCTGTCTCCAGATCAACTGCAGCAGTTGCTTCATCCAAGACCAGAATTTTTGATTTGCGCAACAAAGCTCTAGCAAGACATACCAATTGCCTTTGTCCAACACTGTAAAATAACATAATGCCATTTATGAAACAAATTTTTAACCTTTATTAATAAAAAATTTTAAATAATTCTGATGTTCATATTTCTACATAAAATTTAGTACTCTTTTATATATAACTATCTAAAATTTTATTAAAAGCTCTATATATTATGGCTTTATCACTAATCCATATTCAAAGATATCTTACTCATTAGTCAATTCTATGTTAATTTTTATTTGAAAAAAGCTAGAACATTTATATGCTGTGATGCTTTGTTTAAAATGGGATATAGAATTTACAAAATCTTTTTTTTAATTCAAAACTAATTCTAATTTATGAAATATTTAAAAAATAATTAATACTTTAGAGTAATTTGTTGACAAAAATGAGACTGAAGATATTTGCAAATCAATGGTTATTTAAGTGTCTGAATGTAATACTAATCAAGTTTTACCTACCCTGTTGTCGAAATATCATAAATCACTAACATGGCAATATTATCAAAGCAGAGCACTATATGATTAGCATACAAAAACTGTTAATACAGTCATCAATAAAATAATGGCTTTTAGTATAACAAAATCCTGTGCCCTTTATCTAGTTTTTTAAATCTTTAATACAAAGGAGGTGCCAATACTGGGCTTTATGTGCTTTATGCTCTAATCATTAAAATGGTAATGATCATAACGAAACCTTGGACATTTTAAATTCATACATCATCACAATGACAAACATTATAACAAGTTTCTGGCTATAATAGGAGTTGATATGCTTTTTGTCCACAAATCGTTATTACAGCAATCTCTATAATGGGATCTGTATGTGTCCATAAGCTGTTAAAGCCCCATAGCAGAGTACTTTTGAATATTCTGCAACAAGTTTTCAGATGGTCAAAACCGTTCTGCTGGACACATACACATTTTACAAATTTACTCTCAATATTATTGTTATGCTTTAAAAAGCATAACACTATTTCATTCTTATGTTTCAAAATAGTTTAACACTATTTTATTTAAAAATTATAGGTTTTCAGGTTTTCTTAAATTTAAAAAGCTCTCTCATTCGAAATTTATTTTGATACTCTACAAATTTTAGTTAAAATCGATCACGATTTAATTATTTAAAATATTTCCGTTTTCACTCTGAAAATTAGCATTTTTCAAAAAATAAAAAATAAATAAATCCAGCAATTCCAGATTAAAACGATAATTTAATCGATTATCCTTGCAGGAAAATTACCAAAAAAAAAAAAAAAAAAAAATCTAAAATCAGATAAATCCAAAATTATTTTGTCAGCAGTCAGTGTTTAGATTTTGCATTTAAAATTATTTTTCTAAGTTTTATTTCCATGTAATTCTGGTTTCATGAGATTGCTTTTTAAATTTCATTTAATTTGAGCGATCACTCATAAAAATAACTTAAAATTTAATAGTTTTCCTTTCCAAAAATCTTAAGTTAAAAAACAGCTTTTTTATTCACTAAGTTCTTAAAATCGGAAGTCAGCCATATTTTCTTAAAGCTTTCATACTTTCCCGCGCTTTCAGAGGGGAAGATTCCTTCTAGAAGCTTCTGGATCTTTTCCCATGACATAGTTAGTGTCACCTCTGACGTCGATAGCATCTCTTTCGAGAGCGTCGATTGGCTAGCTTCGAGAAGAGCGTGAAATTCTGATCGCTCTCGGTCAGAACAGCGAGTGATCGCAGGAGAAGAGGTCGTGTGAGCCAGCGGAGGCAAGGGATTTCTTCCCGTGCCGAAGCTTGGTACAGAAGCAAAATGAAAATCATACCTCATCATTGCAAACTAAGCAGCATTTATTTTTAATTTTTTACAAATGTACGTTATAAAACAGGAGCAGCATAAGTCCTTTGAATGTTATACTTTTTTTTAACAACTTCGACTTTCAAGTTAAGAGCTGTGTCCTTATGAACTGAATCCTTCCAAGTGTTTCTGCATACAAATGGATGATGGAAAGCGATCCAGCAAAACTATTTTTTTTATCCTTGCAAAGTGTCAGCTAGCTACCTTTTAGCTGTGTCTTTATGAACTGAATCCTTCCAAGTGCTTCTGCATATAAATGGATGATGGTAAGCGATCCAGCAAAACCACCTTTTTATCCTTGCAAAGTGTCAGCTAGCTACTTTTTAGCTTTGTAAAGTGTCAGCTCCCTCTCAATTTCATTCAGCACAAATGAAATAAGTCTGGTGCTGAAAATACATTTCTGCAATACAATAAGCATCAGGTATACAAAAGATATTCTCTCATGAATTGCAAGATGATTAAAAATCTAACGATTTAGAACATTTTTCAAAGGAAATTTAATTTCGGCATCCTACGTTAATCTAATAACATCTGAAAACAATTTAGATTAAGTTTCGAACTTTCTTTTCAAAAAATCACGAATTCGGTGTTTTAAAATTGTACTACCAAATGTATGTAATTCAGTGTTTCTTTTTTTACTAGTCTAGAATATCTGTCAGTGTAACAGAATTATGAGTGTTTTTTTTGGGTGATGGTACCACCAAGCCTTTTCACTATATGGATTACTTCATTAAATAAAAAGAGTTTCAATTCATCATAAATGGTGAATCATTTATTTCTTTTATCTTATTTTTTTTTTTTTTAGATTTTCTCTCTAGATAATCTTTCAGAAATGATTCCAGCTCACAACGTTTTTTTTTTTCAGTACTCCACTAGAACTAAGAACAACGGTCGTTTGAAGCCTAGACTTTAAATTTTCTAGTAGATCTCCTGTTTTTCCATTTTAGCTTTTATGACAAAAATTTGAAACTGTCATTAAATTAGAATTAATTTTTTTTTAAACTTTAAAACCCCTTACCTTCTTTTTTTTTTTTAACTTAACTTTTACAATTATTGACACACTCATTAAAAAAAAATAAAAAAAATACGCATCTTACAATTCAGTATGCTATTTATTGTAGATGCACATAATAGCAAAAAGACTAATAAATAAATAATAAAATGACTTAAAAAAAAAAAAAAAAAAAAAAAAAAGCTAGATAGAGAATTCATCATGCAATGAACTACTTCAGAAGTATTTTGGTAAATTGTTTCAATAATAAAAGCATGATTAAAACAAAAAAAAAGTCTTCTTGAGGGCCATAACTCACAAATCCCACCTCTCTGATATCTAACTATCTGTAAACAGCTGTTTGTTCTGCAATGTATGTTCCAAATTCTGACATACTCTGCTATGGGGTGTTAAAGCAGCAATCACTTTGATAGAGTCATTTAACTTTCATATGAATCATTTCAACATGACTATATATACCATAAATCAATGGTAGTCAACTTTGTCCTTACTATTTAATTTTTATTTATTTAATTGACTTTTTGAAAACACTGAAATGGAAAAATGCTGTATTTTTATATGCTTTAACTTGCTATCGCTCTGTTTTATAAAGTTTATAGAACAAAGTTATTGCTCTACTTTATAAATCATTAGTTTTTGTGGAATCAGTGAGAAAATTTTACTTAGGTTTAAAAAGGTTAGCTATTCCTGCCATAAATCAGTTTTTAATTATCTGTCCTTTCATAATTCTTAAGAAATTGTCTATTGCAAGTCAAAAAGAAAAAAAAAAAATAGAAAATCAATTAGTATTTTTATTTTGAAATATTCTGATTAAAATAAAATTTTCCTAATTATTTTATAAGAAAAATGAATATGACAGCAGCCAATTTTTTAAAATTTTAAGAAATTATAAGGTCTTACAAAAATTTGTCATTTAATTTGTTTTCATTTATTATCAACATATTGGCAAAATATATATTTATTGTATGTATATATCTTTCTAAATAATGACTATTATAATTGCAATAAAAATATGTGTAAAGGAAAAAAATAAATAATAAATAATACATAAAGCAAAGTTGTCAAAATCTAAAAGTTCCATCTGAATTTGAAACAAAGTTAGCTAGCTTATAATCTATTGATTTGTTATCTCTAATACACCAAAAAGCAGAATTAGCAGAAATAAAAACACTTTTTTAAATAGTAATAGTCATCTGAAACGGTTCCACTTGACTTTCTGAACATTTACTTAATATCAGCATTTAAATAATTTTCAATCATTAAATAATTCAGTGAATAAACAAAAGGAAAAAATATACACACAGTGATTGTGTATTTTGCCCCAGAGTTCGTATGTTTGTACAATATATCATAATGTACCTGAATTCATCTGTGCGTTTCTGTAAAAGAATATCAATAGTAAGTGCACATTTTAGAGTAGAAATCCTTCTGTAGTACAGATCCAAAACATATCAATTCCTTATCTTGTAAGAAATTGAATGAGCTTCAGATAATTAGTCCTAATAGAATGTTATATGCCAAAATAATTTTGTGTTATCCTGTAGAAAGCAATAAACATCAATTCCCATAATAATCATCCCATAATGCAAAGCAATGTATCATACAGTGGCGTTCAAAATTAAAGGAACAACCTCCTTTCCCATTTTCTTCTTTTGCACATAATTTTTAAATAAATGAACATATTAACATAAAATTTGGATGGCATGTTTGTTATCATATTAATCGAATTTTACATAACTTTAGCATAAGTAATAATTTTTAAACTAATAATTATTTAATTTTTCTCAAAAGTAAGCTTTGGAAAAATGAAATATTTCAACCATTTTAGAAAAGAAAACTTAAGAAAAAATTATGGTAAAGATGCATTACAGATAGGTGAAGACACAAATGCTTTCAAATGTCAAATTAAATGCCAATTTTTCTTTCTGTATACACTTTTTTTTTTTTTACTTTTATAACTGACTTTTTGAAAAACATTACAAATTTATAAAGTATGAGCTTCACCATAATAAAAATGTCGATAAATAATTTTATAATGAGCATCTTATCCAATTTTCATGTTTGTATATATATATTTTTTAAAAGTTATTCACATACAAAAAAAAAGAAGGAAACAAGAAAAGTGAATACAGGGAAAAAAAAAAAAAAATCAGTTTTTATTCTAACATATGCATGTATATGCATCTTCACCTGTCTGTAATGCCTCCTTATGACCATCTTTCCTAAAGTTTTCTTTTATAAAATTGCTGAAATTTACCATTTTTTTCCAAAGATTATTTTTCAGAAAAATTAAATAATTATTAGTTAAAAAATTATTACTTATGCTAAAGTTATATAAAATTTGATTGATGATATGATAACGGACATGCCATCCAAATTTTATTTTTCTGTGTTCATTTGCTTAAAAATTACACACAAAAGTAGAAAACGAGAAAAAGAGTTGTTGCTTTAATTTTGTACACCAGTGTATATGCTTTTTTTTTTTTTTCCTGTTTTATACAATTTAACAGTACTAAAACAAATTTCAGATCATTTAAGTCTACAGACCACAAAGTATAAGAATTCTACTAACTTTGTTTCTCTTAAAAAAAAAAAAAAAAACTATAAATCCTAGACTCATAAAAATCTGAATAGTTCTTGTGAAGATTATGTATAACATGCCTACTTTAAAAAAAAAAAAAAAAAATCGACTGTAGTGTTTAGATGCCAGCACATTATTTCAGTCTCGGCTGTAATGATAACAAATTCTTTTTTGGGTCCTGTCAAACAACTGTAAGTCTTACAATTATGTAATCTATACAGATTGTGTGATGATGACTTATCTTATATCATACCTACCAACTTTCAGCATAATCAAATAAAGTATTTAGATGTTATTGTGTTTATTTGCACACATACATCACTGTTAAAACAATAAAAATGAATTCAAAACACCTTAAAATGTATAGATGCACAAAATCTGAAAGGTTTTTTTTTTTCCCCATGATTACAATATTTTTTATACATAGTCCACGCCCATAAAAAATAAATATATTTATATACAGATAGTTTTTTTTTTCTTTTTTTAATACAGTAAATAATTAAATTACTACTCAATTTTACTGATAACTAAATTCTTCTGACTCACCTCAAGTTTTCCCCACCTTCCGCAATATCATAATTCAATCCTGCATCTAAGGTGGAAACAAAATTCTTCAAATGAGCATGTTCAAGAGCTTCCCACAACTGAGCATCAGAATAAGTATCAAAAGGATCCAAATTCATCCTGAGAGTACCAGAAAATAAAACAGGATCCTGAAATAAAATTCAAAATTTGAAAAAAATATATAAATTGAAATTAAAAAAATAAGAAAAAATAAAAGATTTAGACACTTATATTTTCATAAAAATGAAAACCTGCCATTTAGCAGAGATAGATAATACAAGTAAAATAAAGATGTTTAATATCTACTTTTATTTTAATAAACGCTCAATCACACATTTAACAAAAATATCACATCTTGTACAGGGTTAGAAATAAGCAGTCGTTAGTTGCATTTTGCGACCAGTTTTTTCATTTTCAAGCCTAGAATTCCAATCATAAATGCCATATTTGACGCCTGGATTTTTTCCTCATCATACCTAATAATTTTCTTAATCCCATCAGACTGTAAGCAAGTCTATTTCGGTCAACTGAACCTTATAAAAACTGATTTAAGAAATCATATCTTTATGAAAGTAGTTGACGATTTGTTAATGATTAAATTAAACAGCCCTAAATTGAAAGATTTCTGCCCAGAAAATGCAATTAAATTGTGTTGGAATGATGTATCTTCTGGGCGAAGAATGAATTTGCGATTTCAAATATGTACGTTTAATATTGTCAATGTAATTACATTCATTTCATAAATATTTTTTATATAATCTTGCATATATTATTTACAAGTTGATGCTTTATTATTATTATTATTATTTAATATACATATTTAATTATAGATGGCACCTAGATTTTTCATTTTGACGCCCAAAAAATTTAATCCAGGCGTCATTTTGACGCCTAGTTTCAAAATTCTTATTTCTAACACTGATCTTGTAGTTGTTATATGTATAGTATTTTAATTATAGCAAGGTTGTTAAGAGATGAGCGGTATTTCGCATGATAGGATAAATAATGCTATAACTGCATTAAAACCTACTATCACAGTAATATATTACTGACAAGACCCTATTAAATAAAGCGACTAATTTTATCTCTCATCACAATGAAAATGTCCTATTTCTGGCAATATGTTAACACATCATACATAAATAATTAGATTATTTGTTACAGTTAAAGTTATTCTTTTACCCAAGGAAACCAGTGAAATTACCTTCAGAGTGATTCGTTCATGCTGATTCAACAATTTCTCCATATTCATTTCAGTCAAATAATTATTTAATAATAGCTCTGAATACCTTATAGCTTTATAATATTTTCTTTGATGCATTATTTTAAACTAATTACTCTTGCCAAAGTATTAGTTTAAGTATTAATCAGATGAATTTTAGCATCAAAGATAATATAATATCATCATTAAGCCCAATATCATCACAATGTAAGTTTAAACAGTTACATATGTAAAAGTGTTGGACAACATTATTTAAGTCTCATATGGCGATCAAGCATAGGTTGATAAGAGGATTGCATTTTTAGCTTTTAAATTTTTAGTTGTTTTCTTTATGTGGTTTTTTAATAGGGCTATTTTTAACAACTTAATATGAGTGATAGAACAAAGACTAGTTATTTATGGTGGAGTCTCACCATTAAAAATCTAGCAAAAATCGTTTGCATGAAAATCCAGCAAAAGATCTTAAGATTGCTGTGTACCTGCCATCTTGACTATTCAAGGTTCCATGTTAACCTATGGGGAAATTTTGCCTTTTAATAACTAATACAAAAACCAATAGTTTTGCAAAATATTTGTCAGTGTTGTAGAGGACAACTTTTCACACCTTTCTACAGATTTTTTTTTTCTTTTTAAGAAACTTTTTTTAATACATTTAAATTAAATTTATTCTTAAAGAATTCGCAAATGTTTTACTTTAAACATCGATAACTTTATTTCAGTGAGAAAAATCTAAAAAGAAAAACTCTACCAAGATGTACAAATTTTTTTTGTTTGGTGTCATACCACTTTTATTCACTTTTAAGCATTTTTGTATTAATTATTAAAGGACAAAATTTCCCCATAGGTTAACATGGAACCTTGAATATTCAAGATGGCGAGTACACAGCAATCTTAATAGTCAAAATTTAAAGTTTAAAACAATCATTTCTATATTAAATACATTAAAAGTAAAGTATAAAACTACAAGTTAAAAATAATAAAAAACATTAGAATCTTTACTTGGGTCTAATGCTTACAACTATTCAAACTGCCATAATCAGGATATAGAGTGAACTGCCAAATCTTGCTTCGCTTTCTAGTTCTTCACAAAAAATATTTTATAAATGCAGTTTGATACAATTTTAACCAAAAGATGCTGAGTCATACAAAATGCAATGTAATCATCCAAAAAAAAAAAAAAAAAAAAAAAAACAGGTCAGTAAGAGCAGCATTACCTGTCAGCTGATATGTCATGTCTTTAGGGTAATATTGGCTTGTCAAATCTTGCTTTGCTTTCTAGTTATTCACAGTAAAGATTTTATAAATGCAGTTTGATGTAATTTTTATCAAAAGATGCTGAGTCATACAAAATGCAATGTAATAATAAAAAAACGCAGGTGAATAAATGCAGCATCACCTGTCAGCTGATATGTCATGTTTTTAGGGTAACAGCTGCTTGCCAAATCTTGCTTCATTTTCTAGCTCTTCACAATAAAGATTTTTATAAATGCAGTTGGATGCAATTTTGACCAAAAGAGGCTGAGTCATGTAAAATGTAATCATTTAAAAAAAAAAAAAAAAGAAAAAAATGAATGAAACAGGTGAGTAATAAGCAGCATTATCTGTCAGGTCTTTAGGGTAGCAGTTGCTCACAAACAAGAAATACTCTGGATTCATTAAGGAAACCACCTTTATTCAAGTATAGAAGCACGCCGGGCTTGGCAGAAGGCAATGGAGGAGCTGACCGATATTCTGTCAATAAACAACAGTGGCTGGTAGCGCCCATTGTCAGATGCATACATGTGATTACTCAGCCAGTAAATTGGCTGAAAATATTTAAGAATCAGACCTTCCCCCCCCCCCCCCCCCCAATAAAAGCATGCCATAACATACCATATGTTTTGACAAGCGAAAAAGCAGACCAACAAATTTTATTTGATCAAAAAAAAAAAAAAAATCTGCTTTTGTTTTGGGCTCCAAAGACAACTAAAAATTACCTTTAATCAGCTTAACCACAGATTTTATTTTAAAATATTATTCATATAAGTGAAACACAGTTGAGTTAGGAGAAAATAAGAAAGATTTAGAAAATATATTTTAATCATTAGTAAAATATTTTTGTCCCTCAAATATATCATGGAGCTTGTGTGGTTATCAGGCTCTATTTCCCTGTTAGAGTAAATTAATTTAATTTTAAACAAATTTTGATATAATTTTTAAATGTTTCTTTGGATCAAAGATTTAAACTTTTGCCTTTGTTCCTTTTTTTTTCCCCCCAGCGGAATTTATTTTTAATGGTATTGTCTATATCACGCACTTTCACAGTACAGTACGAAGCCGAAAATCCGGACAATTTCGTCGGCGTTAATCATCATCATCAACAGCAATTTTTTTTTTTTTTTTGTATAAATGTATCTAAAGTAAAAACCAAAAAATTATTTTATTTCTTATTAATCTTCAAAACTGGCATTTGCAAAGTCTGAAAGAGGAGGAAGAAGATAATAATAATAGTAACAATTCTTTATTAGAATTTTATATGATAGAATTTAGATAGAAATATGATAGAATTTAGCTAGAATTTTTTAGAATTTAGAAATATGATAGAATTTAGCTCTCAATTAGATAAATGTTTATCTAATTGAGAGCTAAATTCTTTTATAATTTCAATTATACTCAAACTTTTAATTAAAAAACCTGAATTACTAAAAAAAAAAAAATTGCGGAAATGTTTTAAAAATGGTGTGTTTTTCTTATATATTTTCTTTTATTGTAACTTGTACTCATTTTTCTATGCAAATATTTCAATAAATCTGTTTTATTTTTCAAGTTTAACTTTTATTTATTTTTTGTTAAAGATGATAAAAAATATATTACAGAAATATTTAAAAATCGTTATATATGTTTTTTTTTTACTTTAATTTGCATATTATCCAAGTATTTAACCAAAATATTATAATTTTTAGGCGTGACCAAAAATCCGGAATCGCCGCGGTCTTGACGATTCCGTATTTTCGGCTTTGTACTGTATCACAATTTTCGATGATAGACATAATGAAAACGTAACACTGCTATTTATTTACGAACGACGAGATCGTACCGAGTTAACCCTAACAGAAGCATGACGAGACCGCTGAAATTTCAAATCACGCACAGATCAGATCGGATGCTTCTTGGAGTAGAAAAAGAAAGCAGCGGTGCGGGGAGCCGACGAAAAGACGTGGCCAACGCGGAAAGAGAAGGTGCGTAGCGCGCATGTGCCACAGCCGATGGAAGAGAATGAAGTGCTCTCTCTCACTGAGAGAAGGGAGAATGAGAGAAAATCGCGGGACGAGAGCGGCATAAATCCGGGCGTGAAATTTTGAATATGGAAGGAAATTTCAAAGCGGAATTTTCATTTTATCAAGCCAGTTAGTGGAATTTTAATTTTGCAAAGCGAATTGGCGGATTTCCGCCAATTGGAGGAAAAATCACATCTATGCAGATGCCATGGGGATGTTCAGACAATACAGCTCCTGCGTAATTTTGGGCCGGAGGGCTGTGTAAAGATTTTTTATTGAAAATAATGGCCCTCTCAATGTTTATGATCCATCTTTTTGTTTGCGATTCTGCAACTTCTTATTGGATCTTCCTGAGGCTCTTAAAGAAATTTCTGGGCAAAATTGCAGCATAAAAGCACTACATATTGACCAATATGCATCCAAATTGAACCAGCACAGTTTTTTTTAATACTGCTCATCTCACACATCAAATTTTGTACAAAGCAGAAGCTGAGATATGGCCTTCCCATAAATAGAAGAAATCGCAACATAACAGTGCCACTTGTTGGGAAATTTGCACCTAAATTTGATAAATACCCATTTATGTTAAGGTGCAACTAAATATGAATTTGTATGAAATTCTATGCATTAGTTCATGAGATGCTACAAAATCTTGGTCACAAAGATATAGACAGACAGATAAAAATGGACATTTTCCGAAAATGGTCAAAACAGGTTAATTCATTGAAAATTGGAAATTGAAAATTAAAAGTCCAGTATTTTCTTTTATGAATAAAGAAGATAGTAAAAATATCTCTTGTATGCTAAATACATAAAAAAAATATTTTCCTAATTAAAAATACATAAAACAAATACCTGTGGAATAATAGTAATTCTTGAGCGAAGATCATGCAATCCTATTTTAGCAATTTCTATTTTATCAATATTGATGGACCCTGAAACAGCTTCAATAATTCTGAATAAAGCTAGTGTCAATGATGATTTTCCTGCTCCTGTTCTTCCCACAATACCAATCTGGAAAAAAAAATAAATAAATAAATAAATATATGTATAATTGTAACACATTTTAGATGGAGAGGCCAAATAATTTTTAACAAGAGTGAATAGTGACCAGGTTAGTGACTAAATCAAATAAATTTAACCAAATTTCTTTATCAGAACAAAAACAACATATTAAAAGGATAAAAAAGAAAGAAAGAAAGAAAGAAAAGAAATACTGAAAGAAACAATTATCATAATAAAACAGAATATTGCAGTGCTAATATGCGTGCTTCATTAACTACAGTCGGTAACAAAAGTCTCCAAACACTAGCAAAAATTCCCATATAAAAAAAGTACACTTAATTCAGTTTTGTTAAATAAATCCTTTTCGATTCGACAAGGATTTATTTAACAAAACTGTATTAAGTGTACTTTTTTAATATAGGAATTTTTGCCAGTGTTCGGAGACTTGTTACCCACTGTATGTATGGTTAGCTGGCAAAATGCCAACCTTCCAGGAAAATATGGGAATTATATTTATTGTTTCCAGAGCTAAGAACTTTAATATTTTCAAATTTAAGCACATGATCAGTTTCAAAAGAATGAGTTACAATTTTAGAATGCTGATCATAATTTTCAAATAAGCATTTATGTTTTTGTAATCTAACTCTAAACATATGAACAGTTTCATCAATGAACATATTTACAATTTTTACGAGGAATAAGGTAAACTGCACCAATGAGATTCAGTGAAAACGTTATTCCACACACTGAGGCCATCCTAAATTTACTTAAAAACTTAAAAAATAAATAAATATGAAAACACAGCATACATTTCAAAACTGTATGATGACTGTTGTATACAGAAGCAATTTCAATATTGTAAAAAGATCTATTTTGCCAAAAAATAAAGGTGTGATATAAAAATTGCCAAAAATTAGAAAAAAGGCTTTAAAAACCTGGAAATACATCTTTTATTTTCTGAAAGACTTGGCTGAAAGAGCGAAAAATCATCATATTGAATACAAAAGATGAAATTTCCTTACTCACTAAATGATTGTCACAAATTTAAAAGTTTGGGAAAACTTATAACTCATAAAATAAAAAGAAACATCAATAACAAAATTGAAGGGGGGGGGGGGGGGAGAAGAGGTTTCAATAGGCATATAGATCTAGAAAGAAAATGTAAGACTCCATAATTAAAAAAAAAAAAAAAAAAAAAAATGCCACAGTAATTCTTCATGTATTTCCCATTCAATATTAAAATTATTCAACAATATTAATAAAATATATAAGCTCACATCACAAATGAAAAAAAAAAAGTAATAAAGACTAAGCATTAAATTGCTATTTGTGATAAATACAGTTTTCAGAATTTACCCACTTAAAGAAGAGGACGCACTAAATCATAGAAGGCTTAACATATTTCAAACAATAATATTAATTTCAATACCTTTTCTCCTGCTTCAACATTACAAGAAATCTCCCTTAGCACTAAGTCTAAACCTTTCCTATATTGTGTAGAATAATTATCAAATACAACTTTCCCTGTCTGAGGCCATTCTTTTGGTGGTCGATTGTCTTCATTTATCCATGCTGCCTAATAATCAAAATAAATTCATTAGCAATGTTTCGATAAGTGCATCTGTAACATAAAAATTCATCAAACAAGTTTTAGGGAAAATAAAAAAAAATTGAAACAGAAATACATATTTACACAAATGCAAATTTTCATGCAACACATTTGCCCTCCACCCCAAACACATTAACAAAGAAAAGAAAAAAAGTAAATTTAAAAAAAGACAAAGGAACACTGCTTTCACATCAATGTTTATCGTAAAAATAATTTTTTATCACTTATGCATTAATTATTTGTAGCTGTGTCTTTATGACAGATACACACTTATTAACATTTAAAAAAAAAAAATTGCAATCAAGATTTTATAAGACATACAGACACTCAACATTTCCCCCCCCCCCCCTCATTAAAATAAATAAATAAATAAATAATTTTCAGTTTGTCACATCCTTATGTATGACACTCTAATATTATTGTCTGATATTCAAAGAATCATCCAACTTTTAAAGTTAAGATATATAAAAATAATAATATGAAAACTTACCAATCAGCTTGGTTTATAAAAATATTATAGTTATATTATTTAAACATTACATAAGGTTAGCATTATGTTATTAAAGTTGCACTCTCACTTCGCACATTTAGCATAACTGATATAAAGCAAGAGTAAAAATAAATATTTTTGTTTAGTTTGAATAAAAGAATTCATTTATTCACATGAATAAACGAATAAAAGAATTCATTCATTTATTCACATGAATAAACTCATAGCCCATAAATATTATTTTTATTTAGTGTACCAATTGAAAGAAAATATATAATTGTGATAACTGTTTGGAAGTTTATTTTATTCTCTTTGATTTGCTTAAAAAAAAAAAAAAAAAAGATGATATAAAGAATTTGTGTATAACATAAAAAAGTTTATGAAATAGTTAAACATTTCATTTTTATTACTAGTATTATTATTTTCTGATTACTAGCTGCCATTAGTAATACCAGATTTTGAGAATATACACAGTATTTTTCAAAAGATATTTAAAATTATATTTAAATAATGATAAGAACAAAGATAATTTTATAATTTCTTTAAACTAAATTTACTACTTTATAAAAAAATTACAAAACTGCTTTTTTTTTTTTTTTTTTTTTAAAGGATTTTTTTTTTTTTTTTTTTTTTTTTCAAAATATAATTTACTAGCAGGCTTTGCCCGCTTCGCTAGCCCTAAACAGAATCACACATTTTTAATTTTTTTTTTTACTTTTTACAAAAACAGAATTATTCTTTTTCTATATTGCTTTATAAATAAAAAGAAAAAATAAAATCAATTGAAATTTTCGAAAAGCCTGTCTTGGGTTGCCGCTGCCTAATGGCAGTGTCTTTTTCGTGCTAAGATATGGGGTACGTATCCCTATTTTTTGTTGCAATTCTCTACCCATGGGCATTGCTGCAGGCAATAGAGACATCTGATGAGCATTTGGGTGCTTACTGGATGACAGTTTCGAAACGTATAGTATCTAAAAAGTTGAAATAGTGCTTTCATATTTGAATCCCAGTTACATATGAACAACACTATGCATATTATACAGAATATTTACTTTCACATTATTTCCTATATTTTATTTGATTATCCACTCGATCATAAAATTACAACATTTTCCCGCCAAATATAATCTTGCAATATGTTATGAGCCCTACTTCTAATGAGACAACTAACTTTTTTTTTATTATGTTAGGGGGCTCTGCTCCCTGATTGTTCTGCTGACCAACCCCCGAGGGAAGTTTCGCCTCCCCCAACTCACTTTACATGTTAACCCATTCAGAGCTCTACCCGCCTATTCGCTGTTTTGTTTTTCCCTGTACAGGAATATGAACAGGGTATAACACAAGACAAAGTCAGAAAAAAATTATAAAAATCCACATATTCAACGTCAAATTGAAATACATAATATTTAATACCACATTATTTAATTTTATTTATTATTATAAAAATTATGCTAAAAATCAGTTTTTTTTTTTTTTTTTTTGAAATAAATTTGTAATATCTAGACCATTTTGCATCACAGCTTTAGTATATGACCCTTTTTATTTCTTTTTTACAACTATAGATCCAGGCTGCAGTACCCAGTCGATAAAGCACCAAGCTCATAATTGCAAGATTGTGGGTTCAATACTTGAGCCGACAAAAGACCGTCGTGTACACTAATGGTGTCTGATGCACATAAAATCTGTTGTGGCCATAAACTCCTCCATGTTCACATCAAAACTATACGTCTGGGGATCACTAAAGCGATGGAGCTATCCCCTCCGTGGAGGATCTAAATTGTGTTGGTATGTCTCCGGAACATCCCTAGGGGTGCGTCCCAGACTGCCGCCAATTACCCATAGCACAGTACTGATGCGACGTTAAACCCAACATACCTACCTACCTACAACCATGGATCATATTTTAATTTTCTGTGTAAAATGACTTCATGACAGAAGAACAACGTCACTGGGAGAAACTTTTTTCAAGGTGGCAAATAGAGTACCTTCATAAACCCGTCGTTTTTAGTTAATAACTTTTTTAATTAAAATGATAGAAATTTCTAAGCAGCTAAAACATCTCCCTTGGAGTATTTGGAACACATTGATACCTCTCATGATGTGAAGGACCCTGCCCATCGTGAGAAGATGCAGTCAGACAAAAAAATATGACGCCAGTGAGAGTAACTTTTTATTAATATACAGAGATATATTTTCTATTTTAAATGCTTTATTAGCGGTTGGTTTATAGAAATAATAATAATAAATCTGTAAACGTCATCATGGTACCTTTATTATATCACCCCTTGGAGACTTTTTCATTTTTAATGATATAAAAGGGATCGCACCAACATGGCAGCAAAAATTTAAAAGTCGCCATTGGGGTCCTTTATTAAAGCTGTCTTGCCAGGGAAAATATGAAAACTAAGTCTTCAAACATGAATTTTATTTTGAAACTTTTCTTCGAATGATTTAGTTTAAGTATTATTAGCATTTCATCCCACAAAAAGTAATAATAATTTGGCTCTGGTGAATTAAAATTTTAATTGGATGGTGATATTGGTATAAGACTTATAAATTATAAGTTTCAAATTTTAAAGGTACATAAGAAAAAAAAAAAAAAAAAAGAAAAAAGAAAGAAAGAAAAAAATAAACTATGAAAATTTCACATGGGTTTGCTAGTCTAAAAGTATATTAATTTTATTTTAAAGTCATAATAACATCACTTTTTCATGTGCATAAGCAAATCTAATTTTTGGTAATTTTTTATTATATTAATCACGTGAAAATATAATGTCCAAAAAAAAAAAAAAAAAAAAAAATGAATCTGAAAACTTTTTTGATAACAATTAAATTTAAAACAATATTTAAATAGCTAATATCTAACTGATATCGGTTGACATTTTAATCAATATCTTTGCAACTAATTTAAATTTTTAAATTCTGTTTTCAGGAGCCCCTCGGGAAGGCTCCTGGGCATCCGCATGTCAATTTTTGTACTTCTGCATTCAATAGGGTGTGATGTATCGTAGGCTTGAAATCATCAAGAGAAGATTGCTTTTCTTTAGAGAAATATTTTTTTATTTCTCATTTACAAACACTATACGACACAAACACACATACATAAAAGGTAAACGAAAACACGTTAGCACATATTGCATAAAATGATCGCTAATCTTTGGACCAAAATAATAATCATGAACGGCACTCAAGCCAGGCACCCGCTATTCTCGGCGTTGCCTCATTCCCTTCTCAAAACAAACTCAAAACTAAAGTCTCTCTTCAATTCGAAAGTCTTTTCACCATGCTGAACAAACAGCGCCCTCTCGTGAGTCTTAAAGTCATTAGTCTGAAGTCATTATAGACCTCCTCCCTTCAGGGGAGAAACTTTTCACTATTGTAGAGGGAAAAGTTTGGTTAAATGATACTTCATTAGGATAAGTCTATATTCAAAATCAATAGTCACAATGTTCAACATATTGGTCCATTTTCTTAATATCGTAATTAATTTAAAACAAGTAATAAATTAAAAAAAATACGAGCAAGCACCAATTCTATGCAGAAACAGTACCTGGTTATATTTAAATGCACCAGACTTATCCCTATTTCAGATTAAATACACTATTTAACTTATTTTAAAATATACAAAAAAATAAATACCAAATAGAAATTTAAATATTATTACACACAATATACCTGTGACACTAAATAGATATGCAAAGTAAAATATAGATAGTGAAAACAATTATATACTACATATGTATATATATATAGCAATTAAACAAATACGATATATATAGCAATAATTAAACAAATACAATATATATAGCAATAATTAAACAAATACGATTTATAGCAATAATCAAACAAATACAGAAACTTTTTTTAAACTAAGGGATAAGACTTAATCTATCAGCATTCAGAGATTGTAATTCTATACACTCAACAACCTCCTAATTAAATAATCTGTATAGAGTTCCCAAAGTAAAAGTCTGGGATTTGGTCTTTTTTTTTTTCTTAGGAACATGAATAGCTTTATACAATTTTGAGAAAAATTCTCCTTTAGTTCTTCAAAGACCATTTGGCAAGAGCTATTCCAGTCAGTGGATTTTAGAGTCCAATCCTTTAGTAAGTCTGACAATAAAGCTGCATTTTCAGAAAATTCAGGAATGCATTTTTGATAGTATTCAGCTAATTTCAAAAAGGCTGTCACGTGAGTCTTGGTAGTATGAGACGAAGAATCTTTCTTGACTCGAACCTTCATTTCACTTGGAGTTCTCAACCTCTGGCCCACTAAATGTCCAGAAATTTTCACATGACCTCGAGTATGTTGACATTTAGAAGGTTTGATGTGCAACTTAGTAGCACTTATTTTGTAGGAAATGTCTTTTACATGTTTTTTCCTTATTTTAGGAAAATTGGCTACTTTCTCACTATATGGCACTGGACACTTTTCACTGTCATTCAATGAATTTGCCATTACTTGACTAGAATCTTTTGGTACATTATTCATGGGCTTGAATGTACTTAAGGTAGTCACAGAAAGCATTTCTTTCAAATAATTTTGTTCCTTCAATTGTTTTTCATAAATTAAGCATTTTTCAGATAATTGCATAAGATCTAATTTATTCTTCTGTAATTCAGCTGTCAACTGATCCAATTTAGCATTAGAAATTTTTTCTTTCTCTTCAAGAATATTAAACAGGTAATCTAGTTTGGAATTAATTGTACTAATTTCATTTCTTTCTTCAACAAGTTTTTCATTTTTAAGACAAATTTCATTTTCTTTACCTTTCATTCTTAAGAGTTCTTCTTTAATTATGTTGATTTCATTAGACAGCTTAAGATTTTCAATTTTAGTATTTTCTAATTCTTGTTTGTAATTATTCTTTTCAGCATTCAGAATTTCTAACTGATTTAGATAATTCTTCTTTTCACTTTGTGAATCAAGGCGAAGAGTTTTTAACTGATTTTCAAACTTTTCTTTCTCTTGAATTTCTTCATTTATCTGCTTTTGATATTCTAAGCATTTTTTATTCAGATAAGCCTCTATTTCTGCTTTTAGCTTTTCCATCACAAAATTAGAGTCTTCATTTTTCTGTTTAAGGTCTTTTAAGGCATTATTTAGTTCTGAAATATTTTTCGTAGTATGTTCCAACTCTTCAGTAAGTTTTTTATTTTCAAGAGACAGTTCTTGTTCTTTAATTTTCTTTTCTTCCATCTCCCCTTTCAAACATATTATTTCATTTAACAATCTGAAATTTTCGGTTTTGAGATGGTCAATATTTATTTTCTTTTTAAGAACAACTTCATTTTCTATTCTATTTTGATTTTCTTTGATATCTTGCAGTTCTTCAACAAACACTTTTGGAGAGGTTTTATTAAGTTCTGGCCATGAAAATTCTGGCAGGATTTCTTCTACCTCTTCAGTTTTCTTTTCATCTTCAGATTTGCTCTCAATCAACTTTTGGTCAAAATGAGCAACATCTTTATTTTGAATATTTTTCTTCACCTTTAAAAATTTCTTAGAATTTTTTGTTTGTACAGAATTTAGCTTAGACACTTGTACATTTTCTTTTGATTTGCAATCTTTGAACATTGCAGCGGTTTTATTTCCTAACAAATACTTGTCACTATATAAGGAATTTTGTAGGACAGCTGCTTTAGTTTTTAAGTGTCCCATTTTACAATCCAATTCAATTTCTGCAAGTGGTAGACAAACAGGATCCACTTCTAATGGATTTCTAATGTACACTTTCTCATTTGTGTACATACGTGGTTTCACATACTTGCTGCTGATCAAATCACATGAAGCACCCGTGTCTCGAATTATTTTCATCTCAACACCATTCACTTTACCTAAACTAGTATAAGGTGTCATTGATTTATCAGAACCTGCCTCATTTATAATATGTGAGATAAATTCTTCATTTTTCTTTAATTTATCACACTGAGGTCTAAGATGATTAGTAGAACCACATTCATAGCAACGAGTAATTTTTCTTTTATCAAACTCTTTATTTCTCTGATTTTCTTGGGATGTTTCTTGTTTTGCATGAAATTTCGGCTTAACATCTTTATTATTATCGTTAGACTTATTATCACATAAGTTTTCACTTTGGTTTCGAAAGCTGGAAAATTTCTTTTTGGGCAATTCCCTCCTTTTGAAACTTTCCCTAATACTCTCAAACTCATCTAGTTTTTCAGCTAAGTCCATAGGTGTCATGAATGTAAGCCAGTTTTCTAAAAAATGATCTCTTACATCAGCAGGCACTCGAAATTTCAACTGCTCAGTCACTATTAGGTCTTTCAGCTGTTGAAAATTCTCTATCTTTAATTCTGTAAGCCACTCCGTAAAATAACTAGAAAGCTCTTGGGCATAATTTCTCCAAGATTTTTCGGACGATTTGTGGTGCTTATAAAAACATTGTTTCAATTTTTCACTATTTAATTTATATCTTCTCATAATGATATTTTTAACAAAATCATAATTTGTCGCATCGGTTGGCGACTCTCTGGCCAACATATTGGAAAGTTCTGGCGGTAAAACTGCTAACAGGTAGGCCACCCAATCCTTTTTTGGAACTCGTGCCATCTCCGCTCTTCTTTCGAAATTTATTAAATATAAACCCATTTCATCATGTTTTTCATCAAATCTTGGGGTAATTTGCGTTAACTGAATTCTTGGAACCGATTCAGTCACCTTTTCTGGTTCTAATATTTTTTCAGGATTTTCTCTTGAAATTTCCAATTTTTTTAATTCAATTTCATATTGTTGAGTTTCTCGGGTCCTTCTTTCTTCTCTTTCTTCTTGTCTTATTCTCTCTTCTTCTTGTATTTTTTTTATCTTCAAGAAGCCTTTCCAATATTAATTTTACTTCTTCCTCATTATAGGATTTGCTAGATAAAATTAATTTCTTGATGTCAATAACTCTACTGGAAGTATCTACTTCAACACCGATTTCCTCACAAATTTGAACCAATTCATGTTTTCGAGCTTTAGCTAAAAATGCCATGTTTGTAAACCCCAAACAAAACCAGAATGCTCTCAAAACGATAATAAAATATAAACAAATAAAATAATCAGAATTTTTTTTTTTTTTTCCAAAAATTAATCAAACACACAAAAAAAAAGGATACTAAGGGTAATTAACCTTTGCAATTAATTAAAAAATAATATCTAATACAGTTAATGGTATCTACTTATGAAAAATACCTTATTTTTCTCTATTTAAGAGAACACTTTTTTTTTTTTTTTTTTTTTATATATATATATTTTTTTTTTCATAAAAAGAAACACTTTTCTTCTTAAAGAACAGAATACGTGAACATTTTTAATCACCCAAATTTCTCTTATTAAATAAATCATATATTCAAAAATAATATTCAAAATAATATTTTAAACCAAGTATGTTCTCATACTAAGTACTACTTGTTTCCTACACAATCATTATTTCAATTCAAAACAGAAATAAATTAATTTATTTGCAAAACTATTTGATTCTTTTTGCACACATATTTCTCAGGAAACAGAATAATTAATATTTTTCTTCAAACCCCCCCAAAAAAAAAAAATAGTTTCGTTTCGAAACCGAAACTTACAACACTCAAGCCAGGCACCCGCTATTCTCGGCGTTGCCTCATTCCCTTCTCAAAACAAACTCAAAACTAAAGTCTCTCTTCAATTCGAAAGTCTTTTCACCGTGCTGAACAAACAGCGCCCTCTCGTGAGTCTTAAAGTCATTAGTCTGAAGTCATTACAAGGGGCTGAACGTATAAAAGAACAGACATACATACAAACCTTTCCTTTTATTATTATAGATTATGAAAAATAACAAAACAAAACAATTAAAATTATAAAAATCAAAAATAAATTTAAGAAAAAGAAAACAGCACTTAATATACATCTTTTTTTAAGGTGAACAATATTTTATTTATTATTAGTACTTTTATTTACTTATTTATTCATTTTCAGGATAAAAGTTTTCAATTTAATAAAGAGTTTAAAATATATAATGAGACAAAAAACTCACATAAAATTTTGAAAATAATAACAGGAATTATGCTTTTAAAATCATATATTTAAATAAAAATAACAAGAATGTTTTTAAAGATAAAAAATATTCACTTCTGTAGGTGTGACAGTGTATTCTGACATTCTCTCCACAGCAACAATATTTGTTTCCAACTCAGATGTCATTCTCACCAACCAGTTCATTGTTTGAGTTATCTGTTCAAAGAATGAGTAAATTTAATTTAAAAATTTCTTATACATCACAATGTTAATTTTTGAAATTTTTTAATCATAAAAATGACATTGATGCATTGACATTGATTGGCCAAAACTATGGTAAAATACTCATCAATGTATGTGAAAAATTTTAATAACAATAGTTAAAATTTAATGTATGAGGAAACATACAGTTATTTATAATGTATATCCTCTTTTCCCCAGAAAGTTTTTTTATTATTAAAAACAAATATTTAACATAAATTTAGCTAAATTACAGCAAATATATCAATTAGCAAGTTTTAAAATACTAGCTAGGATTCGCCTATCTAGATGATGAGTTCAAAGCTCTCTGCTAGAGTATAATTGGACTTTGTCTACTAATAAGTAATAGTAAAAAAATATTCATAGATACACAGAGACTAAATTTACTCAGTAAAACCATGTTCAGACTTCTGAGTACATATATGAAATATAAGTAATACTGCAAAATAAATTAAAGAAGATTTCATATTGAGCTGTAAGATTAAAAACATAAAAAATAATGAACGCTAAGTGCAGTCATGATCATGTGAAATAAACAAGTAATCATTTTAAGTATTTTGATGTCTGGAAATAGCTCTATAATTGGCCTGGAAATTAAGTTAATAAGCAATAAGCGCCAAACAGATACAAAACAATAAATAATGGTTTTAAATGAGTTTAAATTGCGGTTTGATTAGTTTCTGTCAGATGCAAAGCAATAAATAAGGGTTTTAATTAATTGGCGAGTAGGCAAGGGTTGGCAAAGGAGAGCGCAGACCAGATTCCGGATGTCTGCAGGATATAAAATTATATCCAATAGGACACAATGAAAAGGCAGGAAAAAGCGTTGGTGTTGAATAAAATAGCCAATTAAAGAAAATGGGTTGGGTTGAGAAATACGCCAAGTTACGCCAAAAATTACAGGTACAAAACACGAAACTCGAAAAATTAGAGAGAGCTTTTAGAGATCTTTGAACTATCAGCTGCTAAGAACTAACTAGTACGCCGGCCTCGGGGCCCGGCCCCCGAGGTCCGGAAATAACACGGCGATTTTCGATAATAACGTCCAGCAAAACCCCATACTCCATTGCCTTCAACCACCTTCAGTCATGCCTTGGAATTAATAAAGTCAATTAAAGCTAACTACTGAGTGATTATTGTGCCTAGACTGCAAGTGTGCAATTTAATGACTCTAGAATCGGGTGTAATACTCCTAGAACACCCGCAGAGTTCCACAGCAATATTATGACAATAACAAATTATTTTACATATATATATATATATATATAATGCTATTGCTATTTTATTATGCAAATCATATGCCAGGGTTGCTATAGAATTCTAAAAAAAATTCCCTGAATTTCCCAGTCTCTTTTTAAAAGTAAAATAACATGATATGCATTCAATTTAATGTTCATAGCAAAATGTTTGAAATATGCAGAACCTGTCACTATTTAATAAAATAATTAAAATATGCATTGATTTTATACTTAGAAACTACTTACCATCAGAGCATAAGTAATAGATAAACCAATTTTTCCAGCATCAAGATTATCTCTCTGCAAAACTGCAAGCAAAGCAGCAAAAAAAATTATGACATTGCCACAGAAGTCCAAGCGAATTGCTAACCATCTATAAATAAATTATTTATTAAATGCCATTTAAATTTTAAAATGTTTAACTACATGTTAATTTGTCATGTATTATCAAAACACATTAAAATTTCATATCTTAAAAATTATATAGAAATAATAAATACTAATATTAATTATCCCACTCACTGAAAATTATTAAATTAATAAATTTAAAAGAAAATCATAATAATAACTTTTTTTTTTCTTTTAGTACGGTTAAAGATGTTTTACAAATAAATGAATAGCTCTTTAATATACATGATTTATACTTATGATTAGTCAATGCCATTTCATAATTAGAGGTGGGAATTTTTAGAAGTTTTCATCAGCTAGGGATTATTATCCCCCCCCCCTCCCCATCAGCCAGTAATATATTACCTTGTCTATATATAATCTTTACAACAAAAATTATGCAAATGTAAGGTGATTTGACCCTTTAATAGAATTCTTTAAAGTTCCCAAAGCTAAATTTCTTAAAATACAGTTTTCAATATGGAATAATAAAAGCTTAAAAAGATTATAATATAAAGTAGTTGCCTATTCAAACACTTTTCATGCTCTTGGGAAGTTTTTTTTTTTTTTTTCTGTTTTACTATGTTCAAGATCAGCAACGAAACTGACTGACTTAAAATTTACCATATCTGAAAAATTACTTTACAGTGGCGAGTAAATCAAGACTTTCCCCACCCCTGTTTATAATCATTAATATAATTTTTGACATACCAAAAGAATTTTTTAAAAACTGCTTATGCAGAATCCTAATAATTTATATTTAATAATATCAGAACTGGCATATCATATTATGCAACTGTTTAATATAGATAATATATTAATTTATTTTATACACACAAAATATATAGAATTAAAGCTTTTTATATGTAAAATAATTTCTTGATATGCTTTAGCAGTTTAAAAAAATTCTTTAAATATAAGGAGAAATCTGGTAATATTATTCTAATCTTAAAAAAAAAATAATAATAATAATAATAATAATAGTTGAAATATTATATCCACAAAAGTTAATTAGACTTTAAAAAAAAAAAAAAAAAATTCAAAAGTAGGGTAAGTGCACCAGTGATTGACACTTTTAGAGCAATCTCTGATGTTTTTAATGTTCTAATCATCAGAAAATATTTTCAGAAATCTTAAGCTAGTACATATGGTATGAAAGACATTCAGAACCACACATATGTTAAAATATATACATTTGATATCAATTATTTTTTTTTTTATGAATTTTTATTTGACACCCACTTAATGTCCCAATAATTGACACTGCCAGTTTTTCATTTTATCAGTAATTGGCCCCTATGTTCCAGTGTTTGACACTGCTAGTTATTCATTTTACCAGTTATTAGCACCCTATGCTCCAGTATTTGACATAAAATGTTAAAATTCTTATATGTAAAATATATGATTTTTTTTTTTTTTTTATTTATTAATTATTTCAGGATAGATGTCAATTAATGCAGCAAGCCAATCACTGGAGCACCTACCCTATTACTAATATGGCAAATAAATATAAATTAATAACCGAGTTGAAATTGTGATTAATTAATTTGTATAGTGATAACAATGAACTAAAATATAACATACCGAAATAATTTTAAGGAAAATGTAACACTTATTTTTCTTACAATAATTTTGCCCTTTTTCTATATTCAACAAAAGAAAGTACTGTCCTGGGGGTGTAAATTTTCAGTAAGAATATTTTTCAAAAGAACTTGTCAATACCTTGAAAAACAAGTGGTTGAGCCATAGATCTGTGATAATTCATCCCCCCCCCCCCCGTCCTCCCTCAAAAAAAAAAAAAAAAAAATGAAAAAATGAAAAAAAAAAATTTTTTTAAGATACTGTCAATCTAGCACAAAATTCATTTTCTTTCACATTTTTATTATTATACTTTTCTGAGGTGAAAACATCTGCACTCACCATGGAAAATACTTTTGACAAACAATTTTAATTAATTATTTGCACTGTGCGAATTTACATAAGAAAATAAAGAAGAAAATTTTGTGATGCCTACTGCATACTAGTTTCACTGGTTGCTATAGCTGACACTTAAGAATTTCAGTTGTTTTTTATAGAAATAGTAATATCAACTATCAATGAGATTAACACTATACATGAATATTAACTAGAAGACAAACTTAACAAAAATTACCTATTAGCAATAATGCTTGGATAATAACACATTTGATTATTGTCCACCAATTTATTGGAATGAGTGCAAAACCTATCTTCTGCTCTATAAGCTCTAATAGTGCTAGTCCCAGCTAAAGTTTCAGAAAAATGAGAATATATAGGTGATCTTGTAATAGATTCCAAGCGCTTAAGCTGTCTACTTGTTGCAACGTAAAAACGCTAAAAAGAAATATATTTATATATAAGATTTGAAGTGATATATTATAAAATTTTAGATAATTTTATAACACCCACTTGACTTAGCCACCCCTTTCTTTTTTAATTAATAAAATACTTAATTTCAATAATAAGTAAATAAAATATTTATGAATCAGAAATAATACTTATGATATATATACACACACAGGATGTTTCATAAGTGTGGATACACCAGAATATCTTGAAAGGATGACAAATTTGCTCAACACATTGATTTAAAAAATTTCGTGGATTTAAATGATCTATAACATGAGGAATTATAATCGGGCCAACCAGGCACCCTGAGGGTTCCACATGATACAAACTCGATTTTTTCAAATGGAAACCATACTTTTGCTTTGCAGAATCGTATTAAGTGCAAAATAATTATTTTAAATCCTGTATAGTTTTTATTTATTTTACAAAGTAGGGGGCTCCAGAGCCATGATTCTTATGTTGTAATAAAAAATCCACATGCCTCAAAATATCTCAATAAAAATGCAATTCCACTGGCCACATTGATTGCAAAAGTTTCACGCATTCAAATGATCTATCATATGAAGTATAATAAATGAACTCCTGGAACTTTCATTGGTCCCACGTTACACAAACTCAATTTTTTCAAAGGGAAACCATACATTTTCTTCATTGAATCATGTTAAGCGGAAAAAAATTGTATTAAATCATGTATTGCCTTTTTTTTTTTTTTACAAGTAGGGGGGCTCTAGAGCCCTGAATCTCCAGTTGCAATAAAAAATCTAGAAATAACAAAATATTACAATAAAAAAGAAATTTTGATGAGCACAATCCTAAAAAAACTGTCATGCATTTAAATGTATCTGGTATCATAGGTGGGATCTTGGGAGCCCTAGGAGGCCCATGTGACAGAAACTGAATATTTTAAAAGAGAAACCTTACTTTTTCTTCACATAATCATGTTCAGCGGAAAAAATCTGTTTTAATTCAAGTGATGCTTTTTTTTTTTAATTTTTCAGAAAAATTTTGTGCATTTAAATGATCTATTAGATGAAGTAACATATGTGGGTTTCCAGGTGCCTAATACTCAACATGACACAAACTCTTTTTTTTTTTTTTTTTAAATAAAAAAAAATTGCTTTTTTCTCAGTATCCTATTAAAAAAAGGTATGGTTTCCTTAAAAGTTATGGTTATTGTAAAAAAAAAAAAAAAGGTGTGAATTCCATCTGGAAAAAAAAAAAATTGAGTTTGTGTTACGTGGGGACCCTGGGGACCCCGATGGTCTTCCTATAATACCTCATCTGATAGATCATTTGAATATATGACACTTTTATAATCATTGTGTTCAGCAAAACTGCTTTTTTATTCAGATATTTTAGGATTTCCACACTTTTTTATTACAATATAAGAATCGGGGCCCCGGGGCCATCTACTCTACAAAATTTTTAAAAAAGCAATACATGATTTAAAACAGATTTTTTTCTGTTTAAGACTATTATGTTATGAAAAAGTATGGTTTCCTTCTGAAAATATTGAGTTTGACACAGACCTCTTTTACCCCTGGGGGGTCCGAGGTCCCACCCATAATACCTCAGCTGGTAGATCATTTAAATGCACAACACTTTTGTAGTCATTGTGATTAGTGAATTTCTTTTTTATTGAGATATTTTGAGATTTCCAGATTTTTATTACAAATAAGATTCAGTGGTGACGCGTCCGGTCATCTATAGATTCGTCGATGACCGTAGAAAAAATTATTTAACATAAGTCAATTTAACTCTATGTAATCTTATTTTAAAATATCATTTTTTGGAGTTTTTCTTATCCCCTGCGTTTGATAAAGTTATCTGCTGCTGCCATCTATCAGTTCTACAAAGAACCATCCAAAAACATTTTCGAGTCCCCGTTTCTTGGAGTGAATCTGTTTTACGTCTGTGCAAGCCTGCACACGCAAACACTTTTCATCTGCAACGTATCAAATAGCTTAAAAAACGGGTGCTAATCATCTATATTTTTGCCAATTCTAGCGTCAGGAAAATGAGCAGTGTTGCGAACTGTAGGGATTTATCCCTACGTATAACAACTTACAGAAGTTTCCTGCAGGATGCAGGGGCGGATTTTTACTTTGTAAGGACTTTTTGGGGTGTTATGTAAGTCTTTTATCAGGGTTTTTACATAATTTTATTTTATTTTATGTGTGACTTTTCATTTAAGTAAGGACTTCTATCCTTAATGTAAAGATATTTTGTGCTCTGTGTACGGACAATAGGGAATTTTTAGTTTCAAAATAATTTTATGAAATTTTATTTAATAATTTAGGATATTTCAATAGGTTAAATTATGGCTTTAATAAAGAATTTTAAATTTGAGAATCTGTATAATTTTTTATTTATTTATTTTTTTTTTTGGTAAGGGCGAAGACAAAAAAATTATTTAGTACCAGAATTAATGGAAATCCTTTTATTTATTGTTAGAATAACTTTATTTCTTTTCTTTTCCGTAAAAAATAAAGAAAATAAAATAAAAATATTGTATTTTGCTAAAATATATCAATAAGAATTTTGCTAAAAAGCTAAGATTGTATTATTTTGTGAAATAGTTCAAAGAAGCTATCTTTAATTTTTATTGAAATATTCGTGAGCCGAAATTACAAAACCACTGAAAATATCGGGAATCATTATTTATTTAATATATTTAGATTTAATTACGACTTTTAGTGGTTGAATTTAAGTTCAGAAATATTTAAAAGTATGTCAGAATTCTGAATTTGCTTCATAGAGTTTCATTTGTCAGTTGTAGTATTGCATTTGAATAAAGTTTCTTTGATTCATGTTTCAGGACTCATTGGGGTTAACCAATTATTCTTTATTGAGTCTTATAAGCAATCTTAGCCATAATTAGCATTTTGAGTGGTATCTGTTCTTAATTCTAGTGAAGCACCTCTTAAGGCCAGAACATTGGCAATTTGTCGCAAAATCCAGGCTTTGCCCAGAACTTAGAGTGTCATAGAGTTATTAAGTAACTATATTATATAAAAAATTTGTGCTCCGATTCTGTTAAACTTGCTTTTAATCTCTTAGTTCTTATACTTACCACTAAAGACCTTATTAACACCTCTTTTGTTTAATTGATTATTAATATTATGATCGACAGTTTAACTCAGTTTTAGATAAACAGGAATTATTAATTAATATGCAAGAATTAAGCGCAGACATTTACAAAAAAGCACTTACTCAGTTAATTTTATTTTTCATCTTTCGAATTATGAGTCTTGCAATTAAATAAAGTTTACAGGGGAAATTACAAATTATTAACAATTTACAGTTTTGAATAGCGATTAATAATTTTTTAATGGTGTTTTTCTTAAATTAAATGCTTTATATCCTTTCAATTATATATATATCAATACAAAAAACCCTTAACGGGTTAAAAGTTTGTGACGCAGCACTGTACTTTATGGCTATAAGAATTAGAAATACGGGTCTTAAAAATAATGATATCAAATTTTCAGTGACGCTTTAATATTAATTAAATTATACATAGATTTTCTTATTTCAATTTGCTTTTTCCTTTTATTTATATATACAGTGTAAACGTTATTTTCAACATAAAATAATAAATAGCATTTACTCATTGATATCTTTCCATTCACATCTCTTATACTATGAAAGCATGTGTTTTAAAAGAAATTATATGAAATTCCAGTAACGCAGTGGTGTTACATTAAGTGATTTGTTTTTAAATTTCTCTGCAATTATTTTGTTTTGCATATTAAAGTATATGTGCACATTGAAATATTGCTTTTAATTTTCAAATACGCTGTCAAATATATCACTTTCATTAAGCTTATATTATGTACTGAAATATATTTATTTCAATGAATTATTCTATCTTTTGCGTCACGCCATCCAAAACTGAAAAAAATTTCACAGTTTTTTTTCTTTTCATCACGATATCTATTTGCATGCATTTTCAATTTATTTGGATGAAATGACACAAAGTAAACATTTTCATATATTTTACTTACAGTTTTGGATGGCGTGACGCAAAAGATATAGAATAATTCATTGAAATAAATATATTTCAGTACATAATATAAGCTTAATGAAAGTGATATATTTGACAGCGTATTTGAAAATTAAAAGCAATATTTCAATGTGCACATATACTTTAATATGCAAAACAAAATAATTGCAGAGAAATTTAAAAACAAATCACTTAATGTAACACCACTGCGTTACTGGAATTTCATATAATTTCTTTTAAAACACATGCTTTCATAGTATAAGAGATGTGAATGGAAAGATATCAATGAGTAAATGCTATTTATTATTTTATGTTGAAAATAACGTTTACACTGTATATATAAATAAAAGGAAAAAGCAAATTGAAATAAGAAAATCTATGTATAATTTAATTAATATTAAAGCGTCACTGAAAATTTGATATCATTATTTTTAAGACCCGTATTTCTAATTCTTATAGCCATAAAGTACAGTGCTGCGTCACAAACTTTTAACCCGTTAAGGGTTTTTTGTATTGATATCATTACTTTTTAGGGGTTAATGATCAAAACGCAAAATTAAAGGAGCATGGTAATGAGTTATAACACTGTATTAAAAGTGTTGTTTTATAGGTCATACTCGAACAAAATAACAAGCTAAATAAAATTTCAAAATTTTATAAAAAGTGATAAAAAAGATGGACACATGCAACATTACAAAGGCATAATATAGTACATTTTAAAAATGACAAAAATTTCTTATTTATATTTATTTCTTATTATAATTTTTTAGGTATAGATTTGATTTAAACGAGAAAAATAAATAATAATAGAAAAATCTTTAAAAAGTGAAAATTTTATACTAGTAAATATTTAAGTAGTATAGTTTGTTATGAATTTAATTTAAAAAAAAAAAATTTAATCTATTCAAAATTTTATTATAGCTTAACATTTTGTAATTTATATATTATATATACTAGAAACTTAATGAGCAAATTAATTATTTTCAAATTCTGTTTTAAGAATTTTTTCAATCCGTAGTTTAAGTGATTTATCACCTAATTTTGAAAAAATTACAAATATTTGCATATGATTATCATATTATTTGTCATTTTTATGAAAATAAAGGAAAAATTTTTTGTTGTTGCAATCACCTTTTAAAATAGAACCAATTTTGAACGTTAACAACGTATCAGCATGAAAACAATGTAAATACAAAGAATATTTTTGATAAACAAATGTCATACAAGTACCTAAATAAATAACTCATTTAATATATATATTAAAAAAAGAAAAATATTTTTTTTTATTTTTTGTGTTTATTTTTGACGCTCCCCGATAGATGGAGCCAAAACGATTATTTGATATTCAGTATTTCAGATGGAAGCTCGGAAAGAAGAGAAGAAATTCGTCCGCGAAACTGCCGCATCACGGTATTTTCGGAGTAAAAAATAGTTCGATTTTTAAACTGAGTTATAAAAAAAACAAGAGTTTTCCTAGGGAAAAGGGAGATGTCAGGCACATCAGATAAAAGCGATTAATATCATATATAAATTAAACTAAATTCGCTCGAGCCATATTCGAGAAAAAAATCTTACACATTAGGCCGCCCATTTATAGCTTAAATGAGCCAATTCATATCTCGAAATATATTGCACGCAGAAATGTAGAGATTTCAGGGTAGGATCAGACAAAAGGTGAAAGTCTATTTTGAAAATATCAGAACATAACCTCCCATATTTCCTGAGATATTAAGTGTCGGCTTTCAGCGGTTACTTTGATCTTTAAATTCCTGTATATATAAGTGTCGCAGTTTTCGTTCGTTTTTCCGTTTCCGCTGAGTGTCGTGGCGTTCGTTTGTTTTTGCGCTTGCGTCACTAGAAAAACTGCCGTTTTTCATGATATAATTTTAACTTATTTAGTATAAGGAAAGTAACATTATATAGTATACTTAATCTTAAATAAAATATTTTTGATTTTTTTTTTTTTTTAAGTGTTTTATTTTGAAGAAAATTTTTATATTCTATAAAATTATAATTCTTAAAAACTGCTTAAATAAATCTTTCTTGTAAAACTCCAGAAACAAAATAAGTCATGACCTAATAGATTCACTTCATACCCATAAAAAAATAAACAAAATTTTTAATTTTTACCTTCCGGTAACTGACGTCATCAGCAGATTGCACGAATAGAGTAAATTCTCTGTCTGATTCAGAAATAGTATAAGAGAAACTCAAAAAAACAGGACTCCCGATCATATTTTTAATTTATACAATTAAATCATCTCTGTTTAAAATGTTTCTAGGCTTACACTAGCAAAGGAAGCGGCAAATCTTCGGGGTATTTTTTATAGAAGTTTTTTTTTTTTTTTTTGAAGATTGCCTTGAAGCACTGATAAAAATACTCAAAAGTAGAAATATACAAAATAATTTAGATATGTCATTAAAAAAAATCGATGCAATCGGTCTTTAAACGGCTTATTTATGTAAACATCCAGCAGCTGCATTGCATCATCGATGTTAGGGTTAAGCCTCCCGGTATTACTGCAACCATCCTTTTCAGCTGCCGGGACTTGCGTGTGCAAGTGCGTCTGTGTTTGCCTCCCTTCTGATAGGGTTGCCAGAGTTAAAACTATCGCCGTTGGCAAACACACTGCGATCACTTTATGTTATAGCTAAGCAAGGTAAGGAATTCTATTGGATAAGCACGCATTTTGTGCAATTTCATTGGACAGATTATCCTGAAAGTTGTATAGATTGGCAATATTTTTGCAGTTTTAGCGATATACTCAAACTTTTTAAAAGTTTGGCTTATACAATTTGGCTTATACACGGGTTTGCAATTTTGGGAAAATTTCTGCAGGGAAAAATGTACTCTCGGCTTATATTCAGAAATATACGGTGATTCAAAAGTTCAGTAGTTTTTTCTTTTGTAATGAAGTTCTTAAAACCTCTGAAATTCCCACTCCTACTGCTTTCTGAATCAATAAATAACAAAGAAGGCCAAAGATTATGTCATACATTGACAAATGTGTCTTGTTACAAAGTGTTTCATGTCTTTGTTAAAAGGAAAATAATTTTTAATGATAAAATATTTATTGTATACACTAACAGTAGCTTGATTTTAATGCAATCAGTTGATATAAGAATTCTATTTAGCTATCTTTTTTTGTTTTTTCAATTATAAAAAACACAATCAACTAAAAGCCTGTATTTTTGCAGTAATTTTTCTAAATGCTAAAGATGGATTTATTTATTTATTTATTTATTTATTTTTTTTTTTTTTTTTTTTTTTTTGTCCACAACTGTAAATATTTTATTTTAATTGTTGCGAAAAGTTCTTTGATTTTTATCTTTATTTATTAATTTCAGTGAGAGTTGGGGATGAGAAATCTTTAATTTAACCGTTAACTGTGATTTTTTGTTGTTTATATTTAAAAGTGAATTGTAAATAATACCCCCCAGAACTGCAGATTTCACAGAGTCAACTGCACTATAAAACTTTTAAGATTTTAGACAAAAGGAATAATTACCCTAAGTATACTATATACAAGTCCACACAAGTACTAAAAATGCACATTTTCAGTATCTGAAACTGAATTAATTCCACTTAGTTTAAAAACACACAAAACAGTTTTATTAGAGAAAATGGACATGATTGTGAATTAGATTAAATTATGTTTATAATATATTTACCTGAATGAAATAATATAGAACTCCAATAGGAAGAATCACACATACAAATATGGGTGTCTGGAAACAAATAACTACTATAGTGGAAATAACTTGAAGCAAACACGCCAGGAATGATCTAATAGTCATTGGAATGGTTACATCAACAGTATCAACATCTTTTGCAAAACGATTCACTATCCGTCCCAAAGGAGTAGTATCAAAAAAGGACATTGGTGACTTCAGAACATTAAGTAACAGGCCATTGTGAAGAACTCTGGCAGCACGAAGAGAACCAAAAGCTATGGCAAAAGCTCCGATAAAAATACTTGAAGCTAACAAGTGAAAAGAAAGAGGAAAAAATGAATAATAAAATTCAATGTATTTTATTATTGAATACTACTACTACAGTTTGGTATCAATAAAGTACACCATATACATTACATTTGATTTGAAACAGTTGTCGCATATTTTTATAATTTATGACGTTAGATTAGAAAGTTTGATAAGAAAATCACCATTAAAATGAGTGCTTCTTGATTTTTTTCCTTGAAAAATTTAGTATAAATTTCATTGTTTATATCAATTGTGGTGTCTGTATTTTAGGAGTATGGATTTCTGGAAGTCTACTGTAATACATATGAAACAATATCCAGCAGGAGATTTACGTAGTAACTTTGAGAAGATTCATAAAAGGTTAGAGCTGTTCTTGAAATAGAGACTTATGGTCTCATTTCCAGTTTTGATATTTTCACTTAAAATTGGCAAATCATTTGTACATCAGACCAATCTTAATTATGAAATTTTGTTATTCTTTTTTTCATTTTGGAGATATGATGAAAAAAACTCCTTCCTTCCCACACATACACACAGACTAATTGCCCAAAAACACTTTTTTGGACTCAGGAGATATTAATACATATATATAACAGGTGAAAACTCAATATAGAAATTGACAGATTACAGTACTTCCATTATCTATGGTAGCTGGGGAATGGAAGAAAAAGAAATTTATAAATGGTAGATGTAATATCCTCCAATTATTTAATTATACATAATGGTGTATTATGATACTTTTCTCTTATCAGGATCGGATTCAAGTAGAGTAAAAAAAAAAAGTAATAAATTAGGGCTATTCAGGTATTATCGCTTTGACAATAGCTACGATTTTGATAAATTTGTGCTGAAGTTAATTTTTGTAAATAATTAAATTTAAATTATATTTAATGACTCAAATTTCATAATTTTGATTAAAAAAAAAAAAAAAAAGCACAGTTAAATTACAATTAATTATTTTTTCATAAAAGACTATTTATCGTGACATTTGCCCATTGTTTTCTGTTGAATATGGCAAATTTAAAAATGGGTCAATTTGGAAATATTGACTGCTAAGCGGGCGAAAACCAATTAATTATTATAATATTAGTATAAACACATTCTAAAGTTATTATATCGCGTATTTTCATCAGATTTCTGAACATAATATTTTTCTTGCAAGCATGACTTATCCATTGAAATCATTGATTTTAATTGAAATAGAATAAGGAAGCATGTTTCTGCACTATCATTAAATAACTCTTCCAAAGGACACATTTTTAAAATTGGTTGAGATGTGTGTGAATAAGTTACATGTAACTATACCAGCCAAATTCTGTGATCTTTAGTTTTCTTTCTATAAATGAGTCCTATAAATAACTATTTAATCCTTTTCTAAGTACAAAAAAAGATTTTTGTGTTTTATCCTTTAGCACAGCCCTATCCAACCCAAAATATCTGGTGGCCGCATTGTGTATCTATGTGTATGTGTGTGAATATGTATATAACTTTTCTTTTTACAGGGAGGGGGGGGGAATTTATAAAAGAATACACTGATATTTAAATTTATTTTTATTCATAAATGAAAAATAGAATAGTCAAAAATTTATGATTATACATCCATAATTATCATATTAAGTATCAATAATCAATCTAATCTATATATTAAGACAAATATGAAATTTGTGGTACACTTTTAACACATTAATTATGGGAGTAGAGGGTTGAAAATGGTATCATTCGAAAGCTATGATTTGCCAGATTTGCAGAATACAAAAATTATTTTCTAACCTTGTCAAGAAGGTAAATTAAAATACTTTAATTTTTTATGCACTTTTTCATTTTATACATATTCTTTTGTATTAAAAAATTCCTAAAGAAAGTTGTTAAATCTGGCAATTACTTAAAATTCAAATAAAAATTTAAGTAAAAAAACCTTTTTTAATAGTAGAAACTTTTTATTGTGGAGCCCTGAAAAGCATAAAATAAAAATTTATTCTTGCAAAGATATGCTATAAATAAATGAAAGCAGGAAAAATAGTGGGGAATAATTTTTTTGTTCAAAATAGTCTCCCATTTTCCTGAAAATAGTTCTGACTAACCTAAAAATAGTAGCTTTTAAGCCACTTTTATGCAAAAATAGTTGCCATAGTAGCCTGGGGTTGATTTTAGTAGCAAATATTTGCTTTTTAGTCGCTGCTGGAAACCCTGTCTATCTTAAAATATTTTGTGAAATCTGTAAAAACATCTATATATATATTTTTTTTTCCACTTCCCATCAGTGAGGACTGAACTCACAACCTTCGGGTTCATAGTTGTGTACTCTGACCACAGAGTCTATGAGTCTTGGCTGAATGTTTCCTGATTATTTAGAGTAGTGTTTTCAGATATTTTTAGACTAAAACAGTGAAATTTATTTAAAATGTGTGTTATTTTCAGATTTATGAGATGAGTATATTAACATTAATTATGTTTTTGAGAAATTAATAGATTAATATTAATTAATCTGTGATGAAATTTTTAGTATAATTTAAATATCGAATAATTGGTTTATAGTTTTTTTAATATTATGTTTTGTGCTGTAGAAATTAAAACTGTTAATTATTAATAATAAATACAATATAATTATTAAGATTATTTTACTAATTAAAATATTTAGTAAATGAATATTAAGCAATTAAAGGAAGATACTATACAATTAATACATACAAAATTTATTAATTTATTTGGAATTAAAAATCAATTCATTATTTGAATATGTGTTTAAGAATTTTACTGAGCGCCCTCTATTATTATTATTATTTTGAAAGGATGTTAAAATACAAATATAAGTAGTCCTGTCGTACTAAATTTAAATTCTGTCACAAACAGAGTTTTTAATTTTGTTATTATTATTATTATTATTTTATTCTTGTGTGTTTTAGTAACTAAAAGAAGCTTCTTAAAAAAATGAATCAAAAATTTTTAGGATAGTGTGTAGACAAAGAAGGATCTTTATTTTATCATTTGTCATCTTTCTTATGAATTATCTGCAATAAAGTAATGCATCGGTCTTTGAACTTAAAACCATTCATGTTATCAACATCATGCTCTATCCAATTGAGCTAACAAGTGACTGACGAAAAAAAGTGCTAACATTTATGCTAAAATGGAGGCATTTTGCTTTTCAGTGTGACATGAAAACACAGTGGCTAAATCCAATTTCAATAAAAAACTTCTAAAAAAATATTTATTTATGTATTTTTTACTTAAACTTTTCATTTTGTGCTTTTTTAATATCTAAAATATTTTGTGTGTGTTTTTTTTTTTTTTTTTTTTTTTTTTTTTTTTAAGATCTAAAAGAAAAAAGCTTCTTAAAAAAACCTCTTCAAAAATTGTTAGGATACTGTGTAGTCAACGAACAATTTTCTTTTATCAATTGACACTTTTTCTAATTATCTGCAAAAAATAACACGCCGGACCTTCTAGGATCGAACTCTCAACCACCCCATTACTAACGTGATGCTCTAACCATCTAAGCTATGGAGCGACAAACTGAACAGCTTATATTTACTTTAAAATGGAGGCGCCTTGTTTATTATCGTGACAAGAAGACACAGTGGCAATATCCAATTTCATATAAAAAGCTTCTAATAAAACCATGGACACAGTAATTTGTATAGATGTAGCCTTCTTAAACTCTCAACTACAAATTTTTCATTCTAAGAGGCAGCAGGCATTAGAGTGATAAAAATGATTATGAGTGAATGAGATCGAAGTTTTATACTATTGAACATATATGCAAATTAAAAAAGGATTTGATTTATGAAAGCATTATTTATTTTTTATTTATTTATTTTTTATGATATGCCTTTTTTTTTTCATTTCATTATTTATTTATTTATTTTTATTTATTTATTTATTTATTTATTGTGTGTATGTGATTTATATCAGCTCTAATTTGAAGACACATTTTTTTAGCTAAAACATAATGCATTTAAACTAACTGAAATTGGCTACTTATTCTTAAATAAGTGGATTTATTACTATATCTTCTGCATATATATGAAAAAAGTATAAAATTCAGAAATTTTTTTAATTTCTGGTTTTTGATGAATTTACAAGTTTTGAGATGTCCTAAACACGATTCACTCATTTTTAGAAGATGAATATTTGTCTGTGTGTGTATGATGTGTTAGGGAAATTTTATAGCATCTCATGAACCAATAGGCAGGATTTAAAGACGATTGATAATTGGTTAGACCTTGATTTAAATTGGTGCTGGTTAGCTGTTGGAATATATCACCCAATAAGTGGTGCTGCTATGTTGTGATTCATTCCATTTAAGCCAAGGCTACATCTCAACTTCTGTAGTGTATAAATGCATCAGACATATACATTATGTTAAACTATGCTGTTTTAATTTGGGTGCATATCAGCCGACAAGTGGCACTGCTGTGTTGCAATTTAATTTAGTTTATGAGAAAGTAATTGCTCTTCTTTGCTTTGCAAAAAAGTGGTTGAGTTTTGACCACTGAGCGATACTAGTAATATAGTACAAAAAACAGTGTAATATATATCTAACTACCATAATTAGTATTACCTCTTCAAAGTTTCAGAAATTTTTTTTTTTTTTTTTTATATATATGTTAATAAATGATATATTATGTGCTTCGTAAATTTCATCATGAGCCACAAAATTAAAATAGTACAAGGAGAGCCACAAGCAGTTCAAAGAACATGAGTGGGCCACCACTGCTTTAGTATACCAAAATAAACTCTTTTAGCAAAAACAAAGCTCATAGCCTTTGAAAAACTAAATTCTTTATTTTCAAACTATCTTTTAATTTTAATACTTCATTAGAATTAGTTTAAAATTACAAATTTCTCTTTAGTGCAAATGCAATATTTTAAAAGCAGAAAAAAATTTCATTAATAAGATCAATCATATTTCTGTAATAATTATTTTACATGTTTTTTTTTTTATTAAAAGGTAGAAATATCAGCTCTCATTTTTTTAATCCTCTGGTCAGTCCTGAAATCCTGGGATTGAATTTAAGGAATCTTTAAATTACAGAATCAGAAATTAATTATGGCAGAACCCAATTAATCTTCCAACTGAAGGCAAAGGAAAGTATATACTCAGTAGCTACCACTATAAATGTATTTTTAAATATATAAAATATATTTAAACTATTCTAAAACATATTTTGATTAAAAAATAAAAAAAAGTAAAAGGTTCACAATACTATGAACTTTAGAAATCAAAGTCATATAATCAAAATCAGGTGTACTGTGAGCGTCCTGATAATCAGATAAATATAATCAGTCAACGGAGTATGCAATTTTAGGGCCGTGTCTAGTCTTCTTTAGGGGTTCTTTCAAAATTTTTAAAAGGAAGCACATGAGCTTTCTGTGCCAATTCGCTAATTAGGGCCTGATCATAAAATTGTAAGTGTTGACTTAAGTCATAACTCCTCTCCCAGAAGGGAAAATTTTATCTCAGAGGAAGTGGCATTAGTGAATATTCCAGAGAGAACATTGCACTTCCAGGCCATTAAGAAGGTAGCGAAATTTCTAAGGGGAGCATTTTGGATTTCTGAGAGGAAGATCACACTGATTATATTACTGTCCTACAAAAACTCTAAAAAGTTTGAAACACATGCAATGGATACCTCCTACCCTAACAGTAATTTGATAATAGTGAAAATAAATAAAATAATGATAAACTATAATTTATGCTTGATATATATCATTCAGATTAATTTCCAAATCTGGAAATATCATTTCTGTTTAACAGACATTGAATCTAGCACATCAAAAAGGTTTCATACACTTTTAAAAATCTTAATTACCTTCGCCAAATCCAAGAGCTCCATAAACCCCTAGTCTGAAGTTCCGTTGTTCAATAGCTTCGGATCCATTCAAATTTTTATCATTGCCCCATTCACTCAACCAAACATTAGTGCTAACCGCAAATACTTGCCAGGTAATATGAATAATGAAGATAATGGCCAAAGGAATAAGACTAACAGCTTTCATATATTCCACATAAACAGACCATTTTACCTAAAGACAGAATATATATATATATATGAAAAATATAAAAATTAATTTTTTTATTTTCACATAATAATTAAAATCAGCTAAACTTATTTTTTATGAATATATTACTTTGACTTAAGTAAAAATATGAGTGCATTACATAATTTATCTAATATAAACTCTAAAAAGATAAAAGAATTGTTTATGAGACTGAATGCTTTTATACCACTAAGACCTTTCTTGCCAAGGTTATTTACTTATGCAATTGCAATAGCTATTTTTATTCATTGTCAGAATGAAAATAAACATTAAAAGTCATCATAAGGACTTTATATTAAAGCTGTACCCACATTACTTTGTGAACCATAAAATCAAGAAAGAAATATATATACAGTGGCGGCTCATGCCAACTTTCCCAGGTGGGGCCCGGTCCATTGCACGACATGTGAAATATATTCATCGTTCAAACGCAAAAAGAATAAGTTATTTAATGGGGAAAATTATCTTTTTATTTTTTTATATATATTTGGTGTGTTCTATGTATATTATTATTATTATAATTCATTGTGAATATTATAAAACTTTACAATGTTACAATGTCAAAATTTTTAAACTGAAATTCTTCTACATGCATTTTTTTTTTTTTTTTTTTTTTTTTTTTTTTTTTAACTTTTGTGCATAACAACTCTAAATCTTTTAAGTATAAACGAAAGCATTATATATTTAATATATATGTTTCTCGTACGTTTGTTTTTAAAAGCACAGCCAAAATATAAGAAATTAAATTAAAATTAGAAATTTTATAAACGGTACTTTAAAAATGTATACACATTTTTAAAATGTCGAATTTTTAAATTAAAGTGTTTGTCATTTTACTTTTTTATATTCTAGCTTATTTAAAAACAATGATGTAGGCCAAATGTATATAAAATTTAAAACCTTTAGGTGATTTTGTAATGTATATCAAAATTAAAAATTATGCCTGTACAGAAAATTTAGTTTAAAATTTTATATTCCTTCAACAATACAGAATTTTATAACTGTCCCAATAAAAAATTAATGCCTGACATTTTATTTCTTTGCAGTTTTTTGCACAGTGTCAAGTTAAAAATACGCAAATAAAGACACTTTAAAAATTCATCGCTATATATATATATATATATATATATATATATATTATATATATATATATATATATATATATATATATATATATATATATATATATATAAAAGTGTGTATATATATTTAAAAAGGATTGATTTATCCCTTAATAATAATTTAGAAATATATTTTTTAAATAACCAATATTAATTTATGTAAATGTGATTATTATTATTAAAAATACTTTAATCAAATAGTATTTGACTGAAAAAACAATAATTATAAAAAATATTACACTAAATCACATGAAAAAAAATTTTTTTTTCAAATATATAATAAAAAGATTTACAAATTTAGGCAGCCAAAACTGTTCAAGTATTTAAATCTGATTATTATTTATACAAAAATAAATATTCTGCTCACAGAGTTTTTTGTCGAGCAAACCTTCCAATTACTTTCTCATTAAATTCTGGAAATGTGAAAATAAAGTCTTTGTGGATTGTGAGAACTGCAAGTGCATTTAAATTTTCCTGCCCCGTACAATTTCACAAAAATGTTTTAATCCTTTTGTCAATAAATTTTCAACAGAATTCCTTTCTATCACCGTTAATTTTTAAACAATCATAGATTTATATGGGGAAAAAAAAAACATCGCAAAAGTCTCCTCTTTTTCAGTATCAGTAGAAAAATAAATAAATAAAAAGTACTGTGAAAGTCGCCAAATTCTTTCCACAATCCGTATGGTTAATGCATTTTAAAGGAGACAGTTATCTTTCATTAAACTACGTTACATGGGCCAATTTGCCAAGTGCCCCTAGCACTTTAAAAGTATGGGAATAATTAACATTGATAAAGCTCTACTTCGCCAATTGTGTTAACCCCCTGTTCCATGCACAAAGCAATAAATAATATACTAATTAATGCGCGAGATTGGGCACAAATCAAAGTGCCCAAATGGCTAAACCTGAGTAGGAGCTAGCTGAAATTCGGTAAAAGAAAAGCGGACAAAGGGACAGAATAAGAGGAATAAGAGAAGAATAAGAGGAAATTGGATGCACATTTTTAACTTGATAGATACATTTTTACAAGCGTTAGAATTAAAAAAAAATAAAAAGAAAGAAAGATATATTACTTGATTTTTAATAGAGAGAAAAATTCAAGCGGGGCCAGGCCCAGGTGCCCTCAATGACGAACCGCCACCGTATATATATGTGACGTTGTGGAATTATAGAGAAAGATGACAGTCGTTGCACACAAGGAATACTAAGAATTCTTTCATGAAATATCTTTATTTCATAAAAAAAATAGTAATAAAACCATACTTTTTAGCATATCAAACTATTTAAAATATCTTTATATTCCAAAATATCTTTACATTCTGACGTTTCGGTTAATATTCAATTTTTAACCATCTTCAGGAAAATGATGTACATAAACTATAAACATAAATCAAATTAAGCCATTCTTGGACATTACAAACACAATTCATAACGAAATTAATATGTGATTACATAACTTATATAAAAAAGCACTATATACATCTTAAAATGACTTAAAAATATCTAAATAAATCACAATCATGCACATTACGAGAAAAATAAAGCTCTTTAACCCTATAAGCGTTAAGCCCGTCTTTTTCCGGTATGCACAGTCAAAATAAAAGGCTGGTGTAGCTAAATTTTGAAATATATTTTGCTTTTTTCAAGAAAATAAGATTAATAAACATGTCTAGTATACAGTATTAAATTCTCATACATATACTGTGCATAGTATTAATTTTATGAATCATTAAACAGCTATACCGAAAAACGGCTAACGCTGAAAGGGTTAATAAAACAGAGTCAAAGGATCACACTGCAGGGTTGTCATAAAAAATAACAACGGGGTTACCTTAAATTATTTTAAGTTATTAAGGCTATATGATTAAATGAAATTAATATTTTAAATGTAAGCAAATAAAAAAAAAAAAAATTAATGTTGTAACGTCAGTTTTATCAGAATTTTTTTTTTTTTTTTATGATACTGGTTTAATTTTCCATTTTTTAAAACTTATTTTTCACATGTAGAGAAATGTTTCTTTTATATGTTAGAAAAATAAAGGAAATAAAAAATTGTAAGCATTTTATTTTATTGGCAACAGGCTGAAATTACAATGCAAAGAAAAATGTTGAGAAATTTAATAGAGTTAATTATTATACGTTAGACACTATCTGTGCACCAAATTTTATGTCTAACAAGGAGAGGTCACAACATGGAAAATTCAGATCGGGACGAAACTCCGCAGGATTGTAGTATACTATGAGGGTAACAACATATTAAAGCAGTAGGGCCCACTACCAACAAAATTTCGAGAAAAAAGCATTTAAAGTTTCAGCAATCTTTAAATACAAGTTATTTCACAAGTGAGCAAGCGCACCAGTGGTGTGATCCTAAAGCGCGAGTCTGCTAGCCAGACGACTTGGGTTCGAGGCTACCTCGAGATTACTTTTTTTTTTTTTTTTTTTAACTTTTTATGTAATCTAAACTTTTTACTTATATTTACTTTATTTTATAATTCAATTCAAAATTTGAAAATTTTAATAAAATATTATTAAATTTTTTTTAATATAAAATAAATAAATTTTTCTATTTTTAATATTTATAACTTAAAAATACAATAAATTTCTATAACTTAAAAAATAAATTTTAGTTTTATTTTAACTGTAAAATAAGGTAAAACTAAAGAAACTGTTTTTTATTATTTATCGAAATATATTTTATTTTATTTTAGGTATGCTTGAAACAATAGTACATTTTGTTTTTTAAATAAAAAAAAATAATAATAATACAGAGAAATCTTAATTGCATATATAATTACTATCCAAATTAAATAATTACTTCTCCAATCAATACAGTTTCTTGAAAAATTATAGTATAGGATTACGTGCTATTCAATTATTACAGGTAAAGAAATGTTATCTTTAAATGTAGATTTTTAATGTTAATGAACATCGTTTGTTTTTCGATAACGCCTTTATTTATTTATAATTTTTTTTTTTAATCCTTCCTTGCACAAAATAAAAATCCACCTGCCCTTTATTATTAACAAGCTAGAAGCATTTACGTAATTTATACACATTCAAACAAAATCAGGAAGCTCAAACCAAGATTTAAGTAACACCTGCTAACTATTTTGCACTTTGTTTACAGCTTGCTTATTTTTTAATTGTTTAAATATTTGTCTGTTTTTCTTTGTTTCTTATTTAGGGTTTTGTAAAATTAAACTTTATTTTTTAAGTTATAGAAATCTATTGTATTTTTAAGTTATAAATAATAAAAATAGAAAAAGTTATTTTATACTCAAGAAAATTAAATAATTTATTAAAATTTAAAAATTTTGAATTGAATTCTAAAATGAAGTAAAAACAAATAAAAAGTTTAGATTACATAAAAAGATAAAGAAGAAGAAAAAAAAAAATGTTGTCTCGAGGTAGCCTTGAACCCAAGTAGTCTGGCTAGCAGACTTGCGTTTTATGATCACACCACTGGGGCGCTTGCTCGCTTACGAAATAACTTGTATTTAAAGATTACTGAAACTTTAAATGCTTTTTTCTCAAAATTTTGTGGATAGTGGGTCCTACTGCTTTAATATGTTGTTACCCTCATAGTATACTACAATCCTGCGCAATTTCGTCCCGATTTGAATTTTACATGTCATGACCTCTCCTTGTAAGTGTTATACACTTTTCTGTAGACAGCTGACAGACAGATGCCATTTTGCTTTTATTAGTAGTATATATATATTGATTTATTAAGCGTAGTAAAAGCCAAGTGACAGATACAAGATCACTGAAACCACAAAGACCAATAAGAATGAAAAAAAAAAAAAAATTATGTAGGAAAAGCTCAGAAAGGTGAAAAAAATTATCAGGGGATGAAACACACATATTTAAAGAAACCAAATTTATTAATTAACAGCCTGCAAAACAAACAAAACAATAAACTAACTCAACAAAAACTTAACAGAAAAACTTAAACTGAAACGAAATTTATGAAAAAATAATTTTAAAAACTTAAGAAAAGAAGGAAGGAGGCAGACGGCAAGACTTGTTTCACGCCTGTGGGGTTAAACTAGTTTCACACCAGCAACCGTCCCCGAGCCTGCCAAGGCCAGAATAGGAGTCATATGGATTAAAAAAAGCAAAATTTCATAATAGATAAAGAATAATGAAATTATGAAGCAACAATGAAAATTATTGATTACAATATGTTTAACAGTATGATTAGAATTTTAAGAATAATTGACAACTCAACAATGAAGAAACTGAAAATTTAATGGAAAAAGAAAGATTGCATATTAATACAAAGTAAATGCAACAAGCCTTTTGCTTTTTTTATTTAATTTCACAATCCCAACCAAACATCCAGCAAAACACCACCACCCATTCTCCGTAATCAAACATCTGCCCACCCAACCGCCACCTTTTTTATTGTCTTTTATTATTTTATAATTTTTTTGTTAAGATACACAATTTTTTGTTAAGTGTACACATTTTTTTTATATGTATACTGACAGAGATGGATATAAAATAGAAGATACAAAGTTTTTAGGAAAACCCATTTTAGCAGTGGCTGTGATCAGTTTATTAATATTCTTGTTTTTATACTCCGGAGAGAATAAATTATTAATTCGAAATAAATGGTTAATGATGATGTTTCTAAATACCGAAAGATGCAGACAGGAATTAAAATGTGTAAATAAGTTTACTTTAAAACTAAAATCTTGCCGTTTGTCATAGATATTGGTGTAAATTTTATTACTATCAAAGATTATTTTTAGATCTAAAAACTTAATTGATTGATTAGTTAGAGCATTTTGAGTTAGCTTTAAGTTAGATGGATAATTTAAGGAAAAGGCATTTTGTGATTTCTTGTTACGATAAAATACAATATCATCACCTATGTAACGATAAAGCTGGACATCATCATAACAAAATTGCTTTTCATAATAATAAAGATAGAGATATGCCAAAATACTGAAGTTACAACCCCCTTGTGGGATTCCTACTTGTTGTTGCAAATAGATATTGTTGTTGTGGAAGATATAATTATTATGGAATGTTTTGAATTTTCTGCTTTAAAATTGCGAGGAAGATTAATTTGAGTTTGATATTCATGAAAAAGACTGTAAATGATATTACTAAGATCTGATAACTCAATATTATTGAAAAGATCTTGAAAGTCAAAAGTCAGAATATTGTCTCTATTGAATTGAACAATTTAATATATTGATTTAATTGAAAGCTATTTTTAAGACAGTGTAAATTATCAGCTTTGCAAGTACAATTGTAAATTTGTTTTCGAATATTCAGTAGAGTTTTATTAGCATTGTTGTTATAAGTGTTACAGTCAATAGTGACAGTGTGAAATTTAATTGGAGATTTGTGAAACTTAGGTATGAGAACTATATAAGGATAATTAAAGTTTTTGAAGGGAAGTTGAAGTAGTTTATAGTAATTATGTATTTTTCTGTTATTAATAATAAGGTTATATTAGTTAAACTAAAGATGTTACTATTAGTTACTGAAGAGCTTAAAATAGAGAGATAGTAGGATTTACATATAATGGCATAATTGTAAGGTGATTTGTCAACATAAGTTATCACACATTCACCTTGTAGTGATTTGATTGAGTTAAGAAGTACAGATTTTTTAAAAAACACCAGATTTGAATAATTGAGAAGTAAAGCATTTTTAATTTTTTGTAACACTAAAACTTTCCATTGAGTGAAATAGGCAATAGGTTTATTATGAGTAATAGAAATTTTATAAATAAATAAATCTAGGTCATAAGAAAACTGTTAAAAGAATTTGTGGAATGCTAGTTTTAATTGGAAGTCTAAATTTGGTGCCAAATTCCATGAAATTATCAATAATATTGAGATTACCAGTAATAATGTGTCCATGGTCTTTGTCAATATATTTTGACACAGAAGGATCATTGCATTTACATGTTACAGTGTTGGTAAAAGAGGTAGACTTAAAGACAGAATTATAATTGAATATCTTTCTGCCAAGAGGGAGAGGATATTTGAAGGTACAAGATAAATTTAAATCTTTAATTGGAAACAAACATTCTTTGTCATTTATGATAGATGTAATGTTAATTCTAGTGCTGGACAATATCAGAAATTAAATATCATGATATATCACCAAGTTAATATCGATATTAGTGATATATTGCGATATTTCTTTCAAGGCAGGAAAAAAAAGACATTTGTTATTTTTTAAAGACATATGCACACGAATTTTAAAGTATACAAGTATAGAGTGTTTTCCATGTATTTTCTGGTATATTACTACCATAACTTTATCATTAAAAAAAAAAAAAAATGCATAAAAAGTGAATCAATATTTTGTGTTTCTTATAACTTATACTATTGCTTTTTAGTATACCTCTGTATAGTTTGTCCTCTATTCTTCCCATTTTAAGCTTTAATTATTTTAAAATCATATTTTAACACAGCTAATATGCGATCTGTGTTTTATTTGTACCAAGTATATCAAAATTCACAATTCACAATTCTACTAAAAATAAAGCTTCAGAAAAATTGTCTTAAGATGTAGGTATTAAATAAAAATGAAAGTCATTTTAAATAGTTCAGAATTGTCATTATAAATAGTTCAGAATTGCCATTGAATACACCTTTTTTGGTCGTAGAGAGTAATATTTTTTACTTAAAACTCTTATATGCATCCTAAATGTCAGTTACTTGTCATTTTTATTTTTGTATCCTCTTACCAAATCATTACAATATCTTTTAAATATATATGTTCAATTCACATTCGTAATAGTTTCACAATAATTGAAATTTGAATTACATATTATATGTGTGTGTGTGTGTGTGTGTGTGTGTGTGTGTGTGTACATTGTCAGTATAAAAATTATATTATTTAAACAAAATTATGTTGAAGTTTCATTTTGTTACTTAAAGTAACTCATTTTGCATTTAAACCAATTTTTTTTAACATGTACGGCTTTAAAAATAAAATAAATAAAATAAATAAATGGAAAGAGAAAAAATAAATGCTACATAAAAAAGTAATAAACTATTCAATATTATATAATTCTATAAAGAAACTGTCACTGTAAAATTACTGACGATAAAACTTTATTTTACATCAGTTAGATAGCACCCTTTCTCCCTTCCCATGTTATCCAATGGGATTTTTGTCGCTTTGTTTTATAAAAATATTTTATTCAAAAATGAACTTTTTCGAATTCTGTTTTTTGAATATTACTCTTTGAACAGGTCGTCTTTTAGCTTAGTGAGCAATTTTTCGAAAAAATAAATTTAAATATTTTATTTAGAGATCCACACTTAGAGTCCATAATTTACTTATTGAAATAAAATATTTAAATTATTTTTTTTCAAAAAATTGCTCACTAAGCTAAAAGGCGACCCGTTCAAAGAGTAATATTCAAAAAACAGAATTTGAAAAACTTCATTTTTGAATGAGATATTTTTATAAAACGAAGCAACGAAAATCCCATTCGATAACATGGGAAAGGAGAAAGGGAACTATCTGACTGATGTACAGTCTTAATAAAAAAAATATTTTATCGAAATATTTAATAATAATAAAATAATATTAAAAAAATTACACTCCATAATTGCTTATCTTTTCAGAAGTTTTTTATTAAACGCTAAGAAAATTTGCAAAAAAACTCTTCTAGTAGATATCAGTTCAGTGATGTCAGATGGTCGAAAATTATTTCCCCAAATCACGGTTTTTTGTTTTTTTTGTTTGTTTTTTTTCGAAAAAATCCCCAACTTGATTTCTACTAAAAAGGGAAAATAAAATTTTTTTCAAAAAAAAATATCAAGCAGATTTTTCTATGATTTAAGCTCAGATTTTTCCCCTAATGAAGGAATTTTTGAAAAAAATCCCCAAATAACAATAAAGCTATTGAAAGTCTCTAGTCATAGGGATAAATCATCACGTTACCAACAGTGACAGAAAGTTGAAAAACGCCCCAGATTTGTCCCCAAAAATTTTAGAATGCCCCAAAAAAGTCCCCACAAACATTTGGTCTCCAAAATTGTCCCCAGAAGCCTGAAAACTCCCCAAAATGGGGACAAAATCCCCAATATGGCATCACTGTATCAGTTCGGCTTTGATGATCTTTATTAAACGCATGTTGAAGCATGTTATTGGCCATTTTATATCGACACTTTGAAATAGACCAATATCAATGAACCAATAGCAGGAAAGGAGCTAAAACAGAAGATATTGTTTTCATTCGTCATATTGCCTTTCTGTGATTTCCATCACCTACGATATGCATGAATGTAGAGTGAGAATTCAATATAGTGTAATATATCAGAACCCATAATAGATATCTCGGATAGGGATATAACGTTTCGACTAACATCAAATCTCTTTCCTAGTAAACACACCTGCTGATTATAGGTATGAATATGCATTAATAGTGAATGGATTGTGATATTGGAGTATGTCTGATGAATTTTTTCTGAAGGGGTAGAACCGTGACCTTGAACGAAGTCAGCTTATTCACAGGATAATCAAAGCAGACGGCTTTCAATAAATACTGGTTTATTTTTTTATTATGCGGTGGCCTTTTTAAAGCAGTGATGTTTAGATTTGAGGTTATGAAGGATGAGGAAGTATATGTATTGCAATAGAGATCATTTGGCGTGGGTTTTTTTTTTCTAGTTTATCAGTGAGTAATTAGAGGAAAGTAGAAAATGAGTATTAGAATAAGATATTCAGCGCTTTTTTTCTTCGGGTCTCGTTAGCTGTTGTATGTTGGCTGATCGGGTTTTATTCGCTCGAGTTTTGTTCACTCGGGTGCGCACTAGGCAATATCGTTAAAGGGATATATTGGCGGAGCTAGATCTTAAATATTGTTATCGGGATATTAAAAAAATATCGATACTTGGGAATATATTGATAAATAATCCAGCCCTAGTTAATTCTATTCAATATTTGATTTGTAAAAGTCACAATTAGCTAAGTATTTGTTTTAATTTCATTGGGCTTTTTTATTAATTTTTAAATTAAATTGTTTGATTTTGTACATTATAAAATCATAAAAAATGTCAGTGTTGGAGGGGTTGACTGAGATTTGAAAAAAGGTTCATGTCTCATATTGTACTTATTTACTTACATTTTCCAAAGACAAAAATAACATTTCCAAGTAGAAAAACAACACAAATGAATATTTTGACTGGTTTGCAAAAATCAAGAATTATTAAATTTTAGCATTATTTAAAGCAATGGATTTATTTATGTGTATTAATGGACCACAAAAAGTCATATAAACAAATTTTGGGCTATATCATTAACAGTACAGTAATATTTCTGAGAACTTCTCTTCTACAATTAACAAGTTTAAATGCTTAAGTCATTCTGAATTACAAAAATAATTATTTGTATCAATGAAGACAATTAATGATATTTTTGAGAAACTACTTTGAGTTAAATTATATATTGTAAAATGCCTCCCCCTTTTTGCAAAAACAAACCCAAAATAAATAAATAAAGGGGAGGTTTATAAATGAGATTTATATATATTTAAAAAAATTGATAACTTTTAATTTAAAGTATAAGAGATAAATAAAGACAAACTTTTGATTAAACTCACAAACTTATATAAATCTATTATAGATAATCATTATCGTATATTATTGTATATTACTGCATGTTATCATCAAAATTATTTAAGAATATCTATTTTATTTTAGTTTTAAATTTTATTACTTGATGATAAGTAAATGCACAGCATAATAGTTTCAAATGTTGTCAGATAGGAAAAAAGAAATCGATAAAAAATAATAATAATAATAATAATAATCTCTCTACATATATAAATGGCTAAGAGAGTTTTTTCCTGTAAGTCCGTGGCTGGACGCAAGTTGATTGGCTAAGAGAGATTTTCTTCTGTTTGTCTATGAGTTGTTCCCACCAGCTTTTCGCACTTTAGTTAATTAAAAAAATTGTCACCAGCTTTTCATACTTTAGTTATTTTAAAAAATCTAATTATCCAATAGATAAGTTAATTAAACCGACAGATTCAGAAAAAATGTCCCTTTCATTTGGTACCTTATTTGTAATGAAATTTTGATTAAATTTTTTTAAATTAATTAAAATGTGAAAATAATAACCTGGTAAAAGGTTTAAATGTGGACATTTAAAATTTTAATTGTTGCTAAAAAGAAAAAAAAATTACTTTTTTTTTTTTTTTCCCCAAACATAAAATGAAATATGCTTTCACACTAAAAATAAAAAAATATAAAATATTTTACTCATGCACATGAAAAAATTAAAATTGAAAATGGAGTAAAAAAAAACAATTTAGATAAAGTTGCACAAGAGTTCCAAAAATTAATGGAAATATAAATGAACGTGAAATAAATAAAATAGTCGTCTGCTCAATCACGTGATATTGAAAAACAAAGAATCGAATTCAGTAAATATGGAAAGGAAAGGAAAATGAAAAGAAAAGAAAGAAAGAAAAAAAAAATAACATAAACCAACGGAAAACCAAAGCAGGTTTTAAAGCAATTTCATGATTTCTTTAAATTTTACTTTTGTTTGTAAAGCGATATAGAAAAGAGTTTCCTTTAAATATAGTGACCAGCGAAGCGAGAAAAGCCTTTGTTGATTCACTACCTTCATTGATTTCAAGAATAAAAAAATGGTTTTGTTAACAAACTTTGATCTATTGGCACGCAGGCAGCATCAGGCTGAGTTTTGAACATTTGGAGTTTGATTTTGAAATTTTTCCCGCATTCGGAAGGTTCGTTCTCGAACCGGGGCTTTGGTAGTAATAATAATAAATTAGATAAAATTCAATAATTACCTAACATTTGCTAATTTGAAATTGCTTCAGTTAAAAAAAAAATCTTTTTTTTTTTTTTTTAATAATAAACTTACTTTATTATTGCTATGTTTAAACAGTAAATCAAACTTTATCAGTCATTTCTGCTAATTCCATAAAATCTTAATTATAAACTACTAAAATGTTTTTGAAAGAGAAATTTAGTTAAATTAAAAGATATAAAATAACATTTAGATTAATAGAAAGCATAACATTTTGTTTGTTTGTTTTAGTGAAACCAATCATTAAAAATAAATTTTAAATTAAGACTTTGAAATCATAGCATCTTTCAGCAAATTTAATACAGTCAAACCTCGTTAACGTAAATCTCACGGGGGATAAAAAATTTGTTCATGCTATCATTAACTAATCTTCATATAACTAAACTAATCTTCATTTTGAATGGGGATTGTGGAAACAGTTCATGTTAAAAGTAATTCTCGTTAACAGTGTTCATGTTAACAAGGTTCGACTGTATTACTATTTTTCTTTGTATTATGTACTCATCCAGAAGCCAAAAATCCATTTTCTTGAACATGACATAGAAAAAAAATTATATGTATAATGTTATCACAATTTTGATCCTCTGTGGAGGAAATATGCCAGTCTTTAAGAAAAGTAAATATATTAAAAAGGGCTCATTTTTGGAATTGGAAATAATTGCCTAATTTGGGTAAACATATTTTTATAGGGATGGAGAAGCAATAGTCTGTACTTTGATAAAAACAATACTAAAATATCATTTTCAATTCAGTTCTTGAATAAAGGGGAAATTTATAATAATAAAAATAATTATTTATATGTATGTCATTACAAACACTTACTAATTCACAAAAGCTTATATGTATGATGTTAAAAAATAATCAGCTCACTTTTCCTGTCTCAGCAGTCTCAATATTAGTTAATCTTCCTTTTTCATTCTCATTAGATTTTTCCACACTTATAGATCTTTCAACACTAACAGATCTTTCAACTGATTTGGAATGAGATCGTATGAATGATGGACGGTTTATAGACAGAACAGATGTTTGTCTTTCTGATAAGTGATCTGATAGGTGATCACTTTCCTCATCAACACTACTTCTATTTGATAAACTTCTATAGGAAAAAGAAGTAAAGTCTTAATACTATAATAAATTGAACAATAAAATAAATTACAGTTTAAATTAAGTTCTGAGCACATAAAGAGGGAAAAAAATCTAAACACAACACAAAACAATTAAATATATGTTATCTCACTATTATGATTATTGAAATTAAATAACTATTACTAGTGAGCTTTGTTCTCTTCACTAGTCACTATATTTTATTGAATTACTTATAAACTCTAAAGCACAAATCCATTGAAATCAGTTAAAACCCCGATAAGGTGCCCACTGTTTTGGCAGCATCTTCTTGATTGTAGTGCGCCGGCATCAGAAATCACTGCCTAAAGAAGCATCTTAACCGAGAGTACTGCATGAGTGAAGGAAAAAGTGAATTCATGCATGAATTCTGTTAATAAATTTAGGCAATTTTACAGCGATCAAAATGAATAATATGAGAATAGTTGATTACATATTAATATGAACTGAAATTAAATTAATTAGCAAAACTTGACCGTATTGCATTTCAGAATAATTAGGAAATTCAATATAGCTAGCATCCAGTTGTGGTTGTTCAAAGTATGAATAAAGATTGAACATTTTGCAAAACATTAAAATTTAGGTATAAAATGACCAAACATGTAATATATTTAACACTTTGAGGTAAGAAATGCTGACACATTTGTAGCAATCAGCAATAAATAAGCTCGAGTGCTACATATTTAATAATTTTAAAGCTATTATGACATCAGTTTTATTAGAATTCTTTTGCCCGTGCAAGTTTAATTTTTCATGGGTAATGTGATCAGACATTAATAGTAGTAGTATTAAAATCAGTAATGATAGCATTAGGTTCCTAACTTAATTAGATTCTTAACTTAATAACTTAGGTTCCTAACTTAAATTTTTGATCTGACAAATGGAAATTATTTGTCAGATCAAAAATTTCAATAGCTTTAAATTTTTCCTGAACAATGCAGATCATTTTGCAGAAAAATGCATATAAATCAATTCAGTAGTTTTTTAGTTTGTTGTGAACACATATATAAACATTGTGTTTTAAATATACAGATTGTTTAGATTTTAGTAAATCATTGATGTTTGGCAACTACTGTTCATATCTCTTTAATAAGAATTTTTTCATGTTAAATAAATGTTATAGATTTAATTACATATTATATTATTTGAAACATATGAGTGAATTTTTTTAATATCATGACAGGCAATTCCTAATTTCTCAATAATAGAAGATGTTATTTTTAACATGCATTTTTTGTATTTCTTAGGTCCCTTTAATAAGATTTAAATGTTAAAAACTATGCATTTTTATTATTTATTAGAAAATATTAAGTGTAATGTACAAAGAAAAAACTTCAGATTACTTTTGAAAAAAAGAAAAAAAAAGTTGTAAATTTATGGACTTACCGCAGGAGCTCTGGATTCTTTTTAGTTATATCTTCAAGAATTTCAAGATCCTCTTCATTTTCTTGTGCTTGTAATAAATATTGAGATAAAAATTCAGCAAAAGGTCCTTTACTGTCAATCAATTCTTGATAAGATCCTTTTTCAGCTATAACTCCATCTTTCATAACATAAATTATATCTACTTGAGGGAGATATGTTAATCCATGAGTTACCAAGATCCTAGTCTATGATATGCAAAATTTAGAGATTTAAAATAACTTAAACAATATTTAAATATACACATAAAGCAACAGCCATATTTTAATATTATTAATAAAAATATAAGTGGAAACAAACAAAAAAGAACCCATAATTAAAGCACTCTAAATTATGCCATAATAGTTTTGGAATTATGCTGGGATGATGTAGCAATTTATTGAAATCATATAAACAATAAGCGGGTGACGCAGAAAATAATTACATACATGCACACACAGACATAAGTAAATGAAAAGTAATAATAATAATGAAAAAATTTTACCAAAATTCTTTATTGGTATTCCTTGTTATGGTCATTAGTATTCTCTGTTATGGGAACAAAAAAACTAAAGAATATTTTACATTTCTCTCCTGATTTCTTTTTCGTGCTAGTGTTGCCCTTTACTTCCATAGTAAAGTTAGATACATGGAGTTTTGTTTTTGTTGATGAATAGTTGTTTGATAACCATTGGGTTGACGTTGGATATTTCTTCATGTTGATGATAAGCAGTTTATTGACCTTATAGATTAACATCATTTATGATTACAATTTTTTTCCTAACTTGTATTTTTAACAGGTGTATTATTTAAAAGTTTGAAATTTAAATTGTGCTGGACATTAAAATTTTTAACACTGTAGCCATTTGCTGGAAATGTACTGATACTGTTTTCATCGTTAATTTAAAAAACTGTTAAGTTTAACTTTTTCATTTAATAAAATTGTTTGTTTTATAAAAACTTCATTATCATTTTAAACTGCCTACATTTTTTACTTAACAATTTTTTAAATTAACTGATGAGAAACTTTTATGAAACATTTTAACTTTGCATGATATTTAAAGCTATATTGGCTATGAATAATCCACTTGTGGATAATTGGGAGCTTACTGTACTTTGCTTTACTTTCAGTTGATGAATAAGAATGGTTAGACAACCAATCCAATTTTCAAGAAACATAATTCAACAGAAAAATAATAGCTCTTTGATTTGAAAAGAACAAGTTTTACCATTCTTTGAGAAAATTTTTGATAAGGTTTAGTTTTCTATCAAAGTTTTGTACCTGCAACTGCAATTAACGCCTTGACTCTCTGACGCTATTCAACGTCATGATGATGATTTTCTTTTTTTCAACCTATAGGATTCCTAATTTAGCTCACAAACAGTGGAATATAACCAATTATAGCTGAGCTTTTTCCCACAAGCATTGGAAACTCCACCTTCTTCTAATCATCCAATGGCTTCAAAGCTATCAAAATTCTTCTATCTTTTGCATCTGTATGGTTTTAAGATTTTCAGCATTGACAGAAATCAAGTCCAAAAACCAAGAAAGACTTTTAAAAATTAAAGTTGAAGGGAAATGTGAACTTATTTTTCAGTTTTGGAACTTTGTTTTAATTTAATTTGTTCAAGAAAATATGCTTAGTCCTCCCATTGAATTAATTATTATTATTTTATTGTACAATTTCTAAATTTTTTACATTCAAGTGTACTGCAGATAGAGTGTGTCATTAACACTTAAAAAAAAAAAAAATGAAAACAGTGGTTTAGATGTTAGCACACTTTAAATAATTTGAACCTACAGTCTACAATGATAAAGAATTTTTCTTTGTGAGCATGTAAAAGAATTATAAGTCGCATACTCATCAAAATCTATACAAATCATGCAATGGTGACCTATAACATACCTACTAGTCTTTACCTTAATCAATTAATGCATTTAAATACTATCACATTTCAAGTAATTTGAGTCCATAGGCCATAATGACAAAAAAAATTTCTTGCTGTCCTTGTAAAAGAACTATAAGTCCTACACATTCAAATCTATAAAACTTGCATAGAGTGACCTATAACATACCTACCAATTTTTAACTCAATCAGATAAGACATTTAAATTTTACCTCATACACTCACACAAACATGTACCATAAAAAATAGTAAAAATAAATTCATGTAACCTCAAACTATAGATGCACCAAAATGTCATAATCGAATGTTTTCCTGATTTCCTTGGTATCAGGAAAAAACGTCCTCAGAAAAAAATGTCCCCTAGAAAAAACATCCCTTGGAAAAAAATGTCCCCAGAACCCCCACTCTCCATCCCCTCCCTCGGAAAACCGGTTGTGCCCCAAATGAAATTTTGAAAAATCAGTGTCAATGTTTGTGTATGTTAACCGCTATTATATAAAATGATACAGAATAAAGTTTTGTGATGGCCAAAGCATACAATATATTTTTTTATATAATTTTGAATAATAAATAAACTTCACTAGTAATTTGACCTACAAGATATGTGTGAAATTTCAAAAATATCATAAATTATGCCCGGGGATATTTTTTCAGAGGGGATGTTTTTTCCAGGGGGACATTTTTTCTGAAGGACGTTCCTTCTAGGAGACATTTTTTCCGGGGATGTTTATTCCTAGAACAGATTTCCTGACCCAGTATATGCTCGAAAGGTAATAAGAACAATTTTTTAAATATTTACGAGGCTTAAAAATAAATTTAAAAAAAAAATGTACAAACCTTATTTTTCAGCAGCCCATTTGGTCCAATAACTTTTTCAAAAATGTGTTTTCCCACATGAGAGTCGACAGCTGAAAGAGGATCATCCAATAAGTAAATATCAGCATCAGAATACACTGCTCTAGCTAAACTAACTCTCTGCTTCTGACCACCACTTAAATTGATGCCCTGAAAATATTAATAGTTTAAATGATAATCATTATTTATGATTCAGGAACAGGAAAACATCATAAGAAAGAGCAATAAAAATACATTAGAACCTATATTATGTGAAAAGTCTTTGAACCAAAATCCTCTTTTAAAGTTTATTTATTTAAAAAAATTTTAAGGGGGGGGGGGCATCATACTCCTTGTTTAAAAATTTGTGGACATTCCTAGTAAACAATAAACTAAACAAATCTTTGTTTCATATCCATGTGAAATATGTAACAGTACTTAAATACAAAATTAAAACTCAGGTAATTTATTTTTGTTTCTATTATGTTAATCAGCTTCTTGATTGACGGCTCAGTACACCAGGAAAAATGTACCTGCATTAATTCTATGCAACTACTAGCTGGCTTTGCTGGTAACTATATTTAAATGAATCCTTTTTATAATAAGTCTAATTTTTTATTCCTATATTTATCAATAAACCCAAAAATTTTAAACAGTTATCGGCTGCTAGAAATGAATTATTTAAAAAATAATTCGTAAATAAAATAATTTGTAAAATATAACTCTCGAATTGCAACATTCTTAAAAATGAAAAATTTTTGTTATAAGAAAAGAGCTTGTATTTGTTATTCAGAGAAACAAAATATTTATCTGCAAGTGGAAAAGCCTTCTCTTATATCTCTATATAATGGCAAAATATCACTGATTAACTCATTCATCTATCAAGTCCAAATCGTCAAAGCTAAAAACATGCCATTTGGATAGTTGGTTCTTTTAATGACGTAGGGGCTCACTATAAATGGATTTAATGAAATTTAACCTTCAAACAGTTGAAAGGGAAGTTGAAGTTTTTTTAACTTTTTCATGGTGTCTTTGCAGTTGTCTCCATTAGAAGCTTGAAGTTTAGAAAAATATCTTCTCTTAGACCTGAATTAAGGGAAAAGATAAGAAATTTAAAAAATTTAGTCATTAAGGGAAGGAAAGAGGGCATCTAACAGTTTTATCTGTTCTTTGCACATGGAAAATCACAGTGGTTTCCAATAAAAACATCAAATTTAGCAAAATGTTTCTTCTTTAGCCATTATTGAAGTAAAATATTTGAATCTTATGAAATTTAACACCTTATGGCCCTCTTCACTTACCGTTGCCGGCATCTCAAGCCAATGTTATTCTACAGGAAATTTTTTTACTTGTAACTCATTAACTAATACATATTTTTTAATTCTGTTTTCGCACTCAAAAAATTCACTACTATTAAATTGACACCTTTTTCTAAAAACAGATTTTTTGAATTTTTAATATTTTATTTTGAAACTAAAACGAAAAATTTCACATATTGAAAATTTGTATTTTACAGCTTCAAAATGAAATATTTAAAATTAAAAAAATCTGTTTTTAGAAAAGGTCTGTCGATTTAGCAGTTTTGAATATTCTGAATGTAAAAACAGAATTTAAAAATATACATTAGTTAACGAGTTATAAATAATGAAAATTTCCCATAGAATAACATTGGCTTGAGCTGCCAGTGACAGTAAGAGCTTGAAGTTTAGCAAAATGTCTTCTCTTATACATTAATTAAAGTAAAAGATAAGAATTTTCTAAAATTTGGACCTTAAGGGAGCAAAAAGGGGTGTCAACCATAGGCGTAGCCAGCTTTCCGAGCGGGCGGGTGCCCAAATTTTAAACTAAAATTGCAATATGAATGCATTATGAACATAGTATGCACATGTATGCATGTGTGCGTTTTGACACATGTAAAAAAGTTACACAAGTTAACACATGTACGTTTTAACATATAAATTAAGTAACTTTCTCTTAGAATAAATAACTAGACTTGACGCAGAATAGAAATATCAATATTTACACAACGTTAAGAATGCCAATGTAAAAAAATGATAAATGCAGACTGCAGTTTCGGTAGCGTACATCGGTGCATTTGGCTTCCTTTGAAATATCATTTGATAAAGTTTGGACTTTCAGAGTAGTGCTGCTATCCGTCTAACAGAAAAGGAACAGAAGTTTGAAAATTGATTAAAACCAGGAAAGAATGTTACATAAAAAATATTAAATGGTTTCGAATATTTGGTTTCAGAACCAATGAACGTGAAAAGGTTAAATAAAAATCTTAAACCTTAAGTTATAAACGAAAAACCTAAAAAGTAAACTACGGAAAAACTTAAATTGCACACACAAAGTGATAAAGTAGAATCATAATGATGTTTACTTTATTTATAATCACATTTCATTTCTTTTATTTTGCCAGTTTCAAATTATGAACATATATCTATATATATAAAAATGAATTGCTGTTCGTTAGTCTCACTAAAACTCGAGAACGGCTGAACGGATTTATCTTATCTTAGTCTTGAAATGTTCGTGGAGGTCTAGGGAAGGTTTAAAAGGCGAGAAAAAATCGAATAATTTCCGGGAAAACCCTAAAAACAGCCCTTTTCTATTTCCCATACAAACGTTTTCTAGAGTCAATTTGAACTTTATTGCTATTCAATAAAGTTTAGGTGTGGATGGATTTCGATGAAATTTGTAATGGAGATAGCTTATACCCTAACTTAAAAAGTTGGCTACCTTTTATTCCAAAAAAAATTTGTTTTTGCGATTTTTATGCATAAAATAGCAATTTTGTAAGCTAATAATAGCAAAAAATTAGCCATTTAAATTTATCCATAATTTAATTGTTGCAAAAAAAAAAAAAAAAAAAAAAAAAAACGAATTTATTTATTTATTTCAACAGGAAAATAAATACATTTATCTAAAAGTGAACGATAAAAAATTATAAAAAAAAAAAATTATGCATCTCACAAAAATTGACGTCATTTTTAATTAAAAATTTCTTTTACACATTGATAAAGTGCTAATACGCAAGCGAAGTGATGACGTCACTGGCCGTTTGTGGATTCAAGAAAAATATGTCCTATGTTAAACGCCCATTGGATTTTTTGTAAAAAATTATTAAAAATCGAGGAAAATTATTTCCCGATTTTAATCCCCATATTTAGGTATAGATATGTATTAGTTATCATGTCCATGCGTCAGATTAAGTTATTTTTGTTGTAAAATTGACAAAATTTGAATTTTTAATATCAAAACTCTAGGGGAAAAAAATGGCAAACTTCTATATTCGATTGAAAACACAAACATTTCATTTCAAAGGATGATATTTACACAATAAATATCCAACTAATACACTAATTAAAAGGAAAATGATAAATATTCTATCATAATTTGAAGTCAAATTTCTTTCCAAATGTCTAAATAAAGTATCTGATATAAGATACGATATTGCAGCGGAATAGATTTGATATTGGTCATCCTTAGCAGAAAAAAAAAAAAAAATTCGACAAATTATTTGGCGAACATAATTTAATTCCTTTCAAAAATCATGGTTATTTTAACAACTTATATTAAGAGAGTAATGAATAATATGAAACAATATTTCGTACAATGCATATTACGAAAATATACATCTGGCATACATATTTTCGTATTACGTTTTTGATCACCAAATACAATAAGCGCCAAGAACGATAGAGTTTTGAAATTTAAAATTAAAATGTTGTCAATTTGATAGCAAAATAATTCAATCTAACACATGCACATGATAACTATAATCTATACTAATATTATAAATGCGAAAGTTTGGATGGATGTTTGTTACTCAATCACACCACAACGGCTAAACGGATCTGGATGAAATTTTGTATAGAGGTAGGTAATAGTCTGGAATAAGACATAGGCTACTATTTATACCGGAAAAAATGTAAATTTTTAATTAATCTTCTGTATAATATAAATATTTCTTCTATAATAAAATTTTAAAATAATTTATTTTAATTTTTAATTGTTGCCAAAGAATATTTCACGCGAATAATAATAAAAAAAATAATACATATTAAATTTGCTTAGGCACATGACAACATAACGTCATTATCAAAATTAAATAATAAGAAAATGAAAGCTAATTCAGATCTGTATTAAAGAGCTTTATTAGTTGATAATCCTGAGTATATTTTTAATTTTAATACTGAAGCAGATAGGACATTTTTCGCCAAGGACTCTATTTTTGTGACAACAACCTTAAGCCAAGTAGTCCATAAAAAATATAAACAAATCTGTACAAATAAAAGAGTAAACTCAATGATTCACTGACTCAACACTGCCATGACGATTCTGTGGGAAAGAGGGTCACAAATTTTAGTGACCAGGTTGGATTTCGGAGCCTGACCCCCAACTAAGACGGAATTTTGCAAAATACCCCCCCCCCCCGTCTCCTTGGGGGGCAGAAGGCTTAACTCGGCTCCAAATTACTTAACGGTGAAGAAATTGCAGATGGAAAGACCAGACTTCAGTACAAAAAAATTATTTTCTGCGATTTTGGAATTTTGGATTTTTAAGGGGGGAGGGAAGGGAAAAGATTTTGGAAAAAGGGTACTCAACACACGAGGAAATCGAACTGAACACACACAACAAAGGGATTTTATGAAATTCCACCCTACCGCCCTTTGGAGAATGGGGGGGCAAAAACATGTATTCATGCGTAACGCTGCACTAAATTATCTAAGGTTGGACATTTTTTATGTAAGGGACGATTATATGTATCTAACTCATAGTATGAAGAGATTTTGCGAAATTCACTCCTCCTTCCCTCCTTTAAGAACGGGAGGAGAGATTAAAAAAAAAAAAAAAGTTTTAAAGCATAGCTCAGCTTTAAATAATTTCATGATCTCAATTTTTTGATGTGTCGGTCAGGTATGTGTATGCAACATGAAATATAAAGTAATTTTGGAAATTTACCCCCCCCCCTCCTTCCTCTTGGGGCGGGCGGGGCAAAAACCACATTTTGAAGCTTAAATCCGTCCAAATTACCTAAGAATGGTGAATTTTGGTGTGTGGATGTTAATTAAGTGTGCGAAATATGCACTTTGATGAGATTTTGTAAAACTTTCAACTGTAACCGCGAGGGAGGGGGAGTAAAAAGCAGGTAAGGGACTGCCGAAGGCATTGGGCAACTTAAAATAAGATTTTGACGGATTTCAATAATTTTTTTTTTTTTTTTTTTTTTTTTAAGATATTTTATTATTATCAATGATATGCTGTTTTGGGGATTCATTTCAATATAATGACCAGCGAAGCGGGCAAAGCCTGCTAGTATATATAATATATATATATATATATATTATATATAAATTAAATATATTATTACATATATTAAATCAGGGTTGCCAACTTTTCAAAAACAGTTTGAGGAGTATTCAGAGAAATTTTGAGGAGCATTTTGGCTACTTTGAGGAGCAATTTTAAAAATACATAAAAAAAGAAAAAGAAAGAAACCACTAACAAACATAAATTAACAACAATAATATGAAATTAAGAAATATTTATTGATAATCAAATATATTTAGCAAAACAGTGAAGAGAGATAAGAATGGGAAATGCGATTAAGTCTGAATATAAGCTTAAAACCCCAAAAGTAATTTGTATTTTGCATAATGGCATATTTTCCATACATAAATAAAGACAATATATGAAAGTAGATTATTCAGTTACATTTAAAAAAAAAAAGAAAGCACGAAGGGGAAAAAAAAAATTAAATTTCCAACAATTTTCATGAATGTCAAAATAATTATTATACTATCACATAAAAATCTAAAAACGAAATCTCCAATATTCATATAAATGTGTAAATGATCTCATCTCTGAGTCAACTCCCTTTAATCTGCATAGCTTGGGACCATATGTTTTGTAAACTTTAGAATTTTGCAGATTATTGGTCATAATTTGTTTACTTATTCCCCCCCCCCCCCTCCAGATACAAATGAAAATATAATAATAAATCATTAATGCTTTAAGTGAATGATAAAATAAATGCATAATTATTTCAAATAAATCTTAAATAAAGCGTTGTCAATCGGCCTTAAAGTTCAGTAGCTTTGAATCCATTATTTTTATCGATAAATAATTAAAATAAACAATTTTTTTAAAGACCTATTAAGCATTAAGATAACTGAAACATTGATATAGTTTAAATGAAAATCAAAACACCGCATAATCATAGCATTCGGTTTCTTTCTTCCCCCTTTTCAGCTTGTGGTTTTAATTAAACACTCTCTTAGCTAATGTAAACAAATACTTGTTCCCGTTCTGAGTCAGCAATATTTCGATTATGCAATGCCTAGCACTAGAATGTTTTCTTTCTTTCTTTTTTTTTCTTTACTATTTATTTATGAGTATTGTACGGTGAAGCGTGTGGTTCTTCAAAAAAAAAGAAAGAAAAAAGAAAAATAGTTTTTTTTTTTTCGGTGTCTGCCACTATTCAGTTTTATGTATTTAATAAAAATATTTAGTTAGGTGGTCAAGACTGAATTTGCGGAGCATAAACATTACTTTGCGGAATTGCGGAGTTTTTAAATTTTTTCGGAGAAACTCCGCAGAAATCAGAGCAGTTGGCAACCCTGTTAAATTAATACAATCTTGTAGCTACTTTTTAAAAATTATTTTATTCGTTCCCATATTCATGAATAACATTTACTTTCTATATTTTAAAACAATGTTGTATTGTTGTAGTTGTAATGTTAGTTTCAAACAGAATAGTACAAACGGGTACTGTGATCGCTATAAAATTAAAGTGATACTTATTAATAATATTGTAATAAACTGTTGTGTGTACCATAATATAAAAATATGATGTGTATAAAAGTCGTAAAAAATAAAATCAGCATTAAATAAATGTATCAAATCGGGGAAAGTGTAGAAAGACGCCACAGTCCGGACCAAGCGCTGACCATTAGCCAAATAAATTTACGAATTACCACTGTGCATAAGAATTCCATGAAAAATTGCATAAAGTAAAATGAAAACATTAAAAGGGACACATACCAATAAAATTGCACTGAAAATCCCCGCAAAGTAAATGTATCATAATAGAGGACAGATAAAAAGCTAGTGGGTGTCTCATTATCCGACTGTGCACTGGCCATCAGCCGAAAATATTGTCTAGCAACCACCACAATTCAAAATTGCATACATAATCGAATCCAGAAATATTCATTAATAAAATAGCACGAAAAATCATCATAATTTCGGAAATTTTCTACCCACACAAATAAATGCCTTTGCTATTTAAAAAATCAAAAGACTAAATAATGGAGCATATTTTGCGCATACCTTTCTTTGATGTTTGTATTTTCTGTGTTATCTTGAGCTTCCTCTTCAAACTCTCTCTTTTTCTTTGGTTGGAATAATTATCAAGTCCTTCACATTTTTGCACACGATTCCAGAACAGTTTTTCGTTCCTTTAGTTATTCAATACAGCTTTAATAGAATTATACACCACCTTCTCCAGATCCAGGATTTTCAGGAAAGAGGAAATCGTTTCATAAAATCGCATGAGAAGAAGGAATCCGAATAAATATTTACACTGCAGCCTAATTTTTAATAATTTTCTTTCTTTATTAATTACAAATACAAAATCGTCTGTTCATAAATACATAATTTATTTTCAGCAATAAATCGTTTGTCAAAGTTCAAAAGTAATGCAAACGATTATAAAATGTTTTATTATTATTAAATTTGAGCGACAGCTTTTAAATAAGGTAAAAAAATTAAATAAATAAATAAAATGTGGCAGTTCAGTCACAAAAATAAGATATACTTGACCGACCATTTCTGAGGTGCTTTAAAAAAGTTGAAAATTGTTATTGTTTTAGAAACAATTTTTTTTCGCATGTGTTTTTGTGAAGAGGAAGCATGTCTATTGCATCCTTCAAAACCCAGGCCCTGACTTACGGCAGGGCATACGGGGCAAATGCCCTGGGCCCCCCTTCTGGAAGAGGTCCCCCTACAAGCAGATGCAGAAATTCTGCAACCTAAAGACCTCTTATGCCACTGCAAAGGGGCCCCCAGAATAGGCTTGCCCCGGGGCTCCAGGTAGTCTAAGTCGGGCCCTGTCAAAACCCTCTGTTTAATTACTCTACCTGCATTCTTAAAACATTTAAGGCTTAAAAATATTTTTTAAATGATTCAAAGAACTTTCATCCACAGTAATTTTTTCAAGAAAAGTCTGCTTATGATATGATTTACAATACTAATTTGAACTTTCAAGTGTTGTCTTTTTTGAAAAATAGCAAATAAGACAGGCCGACAAAGCTGTGTAAGGAAAACCTATTTAAAAATTTCCCTCATGTACAGTTAAAAAAAAAAAAAAAAAAGAAGAAGGAATTGTTTGAGCTTAAAGCTCCATTTTTTTTGACTCCCGTCTAAATTATTTCCCTGAAAATTTAGGTGATGTGAGTGAAGAACAAGGAGAGCTGTTTCATCAAGACATCAAAGAAATGGAAAGCAGGTATCAGAGACGATACATTTTTAACATGTTAGCAGAATATTGTTGCATGTTGCATAGAGAATCCCGCCCCCCCCACACACACACACAAGACCCTCAAGCCTTGCACAAGGTAAAATGCTCTAAAGGGAGATTTGATGTGAAGAAATACATTTAAAAGATAATGTGTAAATAATAGCCTATTTCAATGCATATTTTATAAAAATTGTTTCTAATTTGTTATAACTTCTAGACGAATTCTTCTGATTTTCATCCTTACTTTGTGAAAATTTCTTACGTGATACGAAAAAAAAATAATCATTTCCGAATTCAGATTATCAAAAAACATTAGAGACACCCAACACAGTACATAAAAAATTTGAAAAGTACGATTTCGCAGACCAGTGTAATCGGAAAAAATTTACCCGCTAAATTATTATGATACTAGACATGCATTCAAATCAACAATTACTAAAAAAAATATTTTTGTATTCAAAGAACTTCAAAACCTGAAATTATCGCAAACATTTAGTTTCGAAAATTCGACCCTGTAAATAATACTTTCTGTAACTCATGGTAAGGGAAAGTAATTATCATTTTTAAACGTTTTTACTGGATGCAATATAATTTGGTATGAATGCTTTTAATCGAACCTAACTTTTCTTACAATCTTTTATGCAAAAATTATTTTGTATCAATAAAATATGTTAGTTTCATTACGTTTAGTTCACTTTAAAAATGTTGTTGATATGAACCAACAAGAAATTTTGTACTTAAACAATAATGTATTTGAACTCTTTGCATATCATCATAGTATACGGATCATTAAGATATAAATTTGAATACGATTTTTAGGCTTCCTGCCAATACCTGCTTTTGAGTTATGCCCATGCAGACTAAACCACAAGAACCTGGTTATACAATTGAGCGGACCGACCTCAAGACATACTATTGTAAAAATTATTTCATATTCAAAAATTGGACCGCAAAACATTACATTCTCCAACATGTATGGGTAAGAGAAAGTAAAAAAAAAAAAAAAAAAAAAAAAAATGCTCATTAAAAAGAAATGACAAAAAAACTTGACTCTCTGTTAAGGCCACGAGTTTAAATAAACTAAATCCTTTTATCGCCTCTTTTCTTGCTTTTCCTTGAAGAAAAAACAAACTACTAATTTCATTTTATTTTTTTGTTTACCAAGAAAAATTACTTTGCAAATTTTTGTAAGAAATGTGCAAGTAAATTTGGATTTATGTACAATTTACATTATTTTTCTAAAATATATTTTACCACCATGTTTAAGAAAGTGTCTTTCTATTGCATAGAATCATTGGTATTAGTAATAACTTTTTTTTTTTTTTTTTTTACCTTCAAATCTTCTTTTTTTACTGTTTTCAATATGTTTTTGTTAAATATACTGAATGTGTGTGCGTGAGCGGGGAGGGGACGGGGGGTGCCCGTGCACCCAGGGCACCCCCCTGGCTACACGCATGTCAACAGTTCTACCCATTCTTTGCACATGGAAAATCACAAATTTAAATTAAAAGCTTCAAATTTAGCAAAATGTTTCTTCGTAGGCTTTATTTAAAATCAATGGCTAGAATCTTATGAAATTTAACACTTAAGGGTGTGAAAAGGGTGTCTAGCATTTCTACTCGTTTTTCACATGGGAAAAATTGCAGTTTTCTGTAGAAGCATAAAATTTAGAAAAATGTCTCATTTTAGACCTTAATTAAGGCAAAATATAAGAATTGTCTGAAATTTAACACTTAAGGGGATAAGATAGGATGTCTAGCATTTCTACCTGTCCCTCGCATGGGGAAAATTGCAGTGGTTTCCTGTAGAAGCGTGAAATTTAGAAAAGTATCTCCTCTTAGGCCCTAATTAAGACAAAATATAAAAATCATCCAAAATTTAACACTTAAGCGAATAAGACAGTGGGAGGGTGGGGGGAGGATTGTTTATTATTTCTACTTGTGTTCTTCACATGGAGAAATTCACAGTGGTTTCCATAGAATTTTTTAATAGAGTTGAACAAAGCTTGCCTTCATCAAGAATCAGAATAAACAATCTCTGGTCAACAGGATAAATTAATTAGCTTTACCTTCAAATTTTCTTTTTTAATGTTTCTCAGTGCAAAAAATCAGTAGAACTGCTAGTCATACTATAATTTGGAGTTAAGATTACTATTTCTTACTGCTTATTCTGTTGCTAGTAAATAAAAGCCCAACACATTCATAGCAAAGTGTAGCAGCTTTCTCTATTCAAAAGCATTTTTTCTATCAAATAATTTCTAAGAAATGATGTCATTTTAAGAAATGATAGTACTTCATTTGGGAGGTTTTGTGAAAGTGAAATTTTTTTTTTTCCCTTTTAATTCAAATTATATTAAAACACTAAGTCATTAATATCCGTTGTCTAAATTATTCGTTACGTATTCACAGTAAAATTTTTATGTTGCAGGCATGAAATTTTGACAAAAGTGTAGTTTTAGAATTTTTTTTTAATCCTTTCACCCCTTTTTTTACTTTCAAATTTTTATAACCCTCTACTTAGGAAGAATATATGAAAGGATAAAAAGGATTAAGATTTTAAACTATTAAAGTGATAACTTAAAGAACATACCATTAAAAATTCTTAACTTGTATTCTATTCTAGAGCCCATGTAAAGTTAGTTTCGCAGCAAAGCACATCATAACAAATTTGAGAACAACTTTCAGAATAAAAATTAATTTGTTTTATGCTATCTTCAGTTTTACAATGCATAATTTTAGATAATTATATTTTATGTTTACAAAGTTTTCAATGTTTACTCCGCATAAGTCAAGTTCTGTGTATCTTATATTCAATTTTTTCATACAACATATGTTTTGTACTATTCAGAATTTGTATAAAAGTTTATATCTCTCATGTACAAGCCAAAACATGAGCATCTTGAGTGGGTTAAAATTCAATTTGGCAAAGTTTAAGATTTTATAAGCTTAACTTTTTTTTTTTGTCTTTCTTGCAACAATAACAATAAACAACAGTAACTGCACAGTAAAATATTTTAGTCAAATTTTTCCTGAAATATCTTCTACCTCTGGGGGAAGTTCCCACAGATTTACAGGCAATTGGTTTGGAGTGGGGGGGGGGGGGGGTGTTATGAAAGGATATAAAGGATTAAAATTTCAAACTATTATTTTAAATTAATATTAAGTGATAACTTAAAAAACATCCCATTAAAAATTCTTAACTTGAATTCTATTCTAGAGCCCATGTAAAATTATTTTCGCCACAAAGCATGTCAGAATGCAGGTGTCAGATTTGAGAAAAACTTTTAGAATAAAAATTAATTTGTCTTACGCAATCGTCAATTTTAGTGGTAAAACAATGCAGATTACTTAATTCTAGATGCCCAGGGCTCAGCTAAGCTGGCCTTTAGGTGTTAGGCGGAAACTAACTCAGCTAACAGTCCAATGAGGAAGCACAGGAGGAGTCTGAATTTGCACTAAAATAAGCAATATTAAAACAAGAACTCACGACAACAGGGGCTTTTTTTGTGTGTTGATTTGCTCAATAGACTTACGTGAAATCTTACTTCGGCATGTAAAGCTTGCTAACTAAACTTGCAGCACTGCAGGGACTGCCGCGATAGCGAATTGCCGATCATCAGCCCTGTCACATACCTATTCATGGACTACGAGCGAATATTCTACTCAGGATGCCTAACGTCTGGCTAAAACTGCATTTTTCTACTAAATAAAGGATCATTAGTTCATCTGAAAGGCTCCTCATTCTTTCTAGTGTGTTTACATCCCATAATCCAGCACATTTAATATTACAGAACCCCTTTATCGATACAGGGGTATCTGTATCAATAAAGGATTTCTGTAATATTAAATGTGCTGGATTATGGAATGAAAGAATGAGGAGTCTTCTTCTCTTCAGCATGTTGTGTGCTGAGCTTCATTTCATCACAACATGATTCCTTTGATTCTTTAGTGCAAGATACTCAGACTAAAATTTTATCGCTCTTTGAGAGATGAAAAAGTTTTGCTTGAAGCTCTCATTTATCATCTGTGCTTTGAAGGTTCTGGTACCAGAAAAACAACACAGTCATTGTCAGTAATGCTGTAAAGTCAATCAGTTATTTACTTTTCATTGGGTTTCCCAGAAGCAGATACACATCCTTGTCGACCTCTGTATCGATAAAGGGGTTCTGTAATATATTAAATGTGCTGGATTACGGGATGTAAACACCTTAGAAAGAATGAGAAGCCTTTCATATGAACTAATGACCCTTTATTTAACAAAAAAATGAAGTCTTAGCCAGACATTAGGCATCCTGAGCAAAATATTCGTCCATGAATAGTTGAGGCGATTAGACCAGGGTTCATTCTAGACGGGGTTTACGGGGCGCTCCGCCCCGTTTGCCCTTTCGATAAAAAAAATCCACCCCGCTGCCCTTTAATCACGATCGCGCGCCCCGGGGAAAAAAAAAAAAAAAAAAAAAAATCGAAATTTCGTGTCAAACGGACGAAAGAATCTAAGAAAACTTTTGATCCTAAAAATTAATTGTCACAAAAATCGTCTGCTAATAAGATTAATGAAAATCGTCTGTAGATTAAGAATATAATTAATATTTCTTCTTTATGGCAATATCGACATTCTCTATTTCGCGCGAAAGTAAGAAATGAAAGCGATCGTCATCGTCTTAAGAGTCAAGATTTTTGTTAACTAGGTTTTTGCGATCAATTTGTTAGGATTTTTAATGTTTTTGCCATGCTGTTTCAAAAATTTTTAAGTTTAATCACTTTTTCATTAACTTAATTGTTTTTTTTTAAAAAAACTTGCTGTGTTAAATAGCCTTTAACTTTGCTAATTATAAGTGAACGTTTAGAATTTCATTAATTGTTTACTTAAATATAGTTATAAATTAATTTATCTAATCTTTACTTACAGTTTTCCAGCTTGTTTACTTGAACAGCTGGTTAGTTTCACAGTTTATCTTTAAGTCATTAAAGCTTTCTACTAGCACTAATAAATATAGAGACATCGTTTGTTTACGTTCCTCCGGTATTTCGACCGGGAGTTTTTTGCTTATCGCTACTTCCGTATGTCTGCCGGAAGTAGGTCGTTGACCGATGCGTTTGACGTCACTGTCAATCATCGGGCTCTCCCGTGTTTTGACTATCGTGGTAGACGCTGATTTGTTATGATGTTTACTGTCTGCCGTTGGTAGTATCTTTTGATCAGTATAAAAGCTGTAGTGAACGTTTGTTCTCTCTCTCTTGCCTCTTGCATCTCTTTAGAGATGGTTTAGTGCTGTTAAAGCAGTTTTTTATTTTGAAACGCCGAGTTGGCGATTTCATTTCTTTTTTCACGCTGGTCGTGAATTAATATGTAGTTTTATAAAAGATGCTTTTCAATTTTTTGCTGCCCTGGTTTCCTGGAGTTAATCTGATTAAGTATTGTTTGAAATTATTTTGAATTAGTGCTAGTGTTAGAACGATATAATGTTTCAAATTGACACTTAAAACATCGTTTCCTTTAAGTTTAAAAATGTCTTTTGTTCATTTAAGTTGCCTAGCAATACATATATATTTTAAATGTTAAATCCTTTATTATCATGTTGTATATTATCTAAACTCTAACCTTTTGTTACGTTTTGAGTTCAAATAAATTTGTTTGTTGTTAAGATATGATTCTGTTTTAATTGCTAAATCATTTTAATCAAACAGTAATTTTTAAAACAACAAAAATCTGGCTTCCACTTATGCAATTAATATATCTGCTACTAAAAATTTAAAATGGAATTTAAATTTTTCCAACATTGGGTTATGGGCATGGTATTATGTAAACAAAGTTTATATTAGTTTTAACTTTGATTTTTCCTACCAGCCTTTTTTTGTTTGTAACCCTTTTTCCTGTTTGAATTTAGCAAAGTAAGATTGTTTTTTTCAAAATGGCGGTTAATATATTGCCTGCTATTGAAAAACTTAATGCAGATAATTATGCAACATGGATTAAGGATGTAAAGTTTATCCTTTTGGATAAAAATTGTTGGGATATAGTAAATGGTACTGAAAAGTTGCCTGTGTTAGGAGATAATATAACAGTAAAAGATATTGAGTCATTTAAAAGTCGTTCTCGTACAGCACTAGCTACATTATATTTGCATATTTCCCCAGAGTACAGAAATATTATAAATGATTGTGTTTGCCCAGTTGAGGCATGGAAATTGTTAAAAGATACTTTTATATCAGACTCCAGGGCCAGGCATATGCAGTTATATTCAAAATTATGTCAGTGTGTAATAAATCAGGGTGAAACAATTAACCAGTATTCTTCGCGACTTTCTCAGATAGTGGATCAGTTGAATGATATAGGACATCCTGTTCCAGAAAATTATATTTGTTTTCAAGTTTTAAGATTTCTTCCTCATATAAGTTCGAGTCCATGGTGCAATTCATACTGAGGTGGCCAGATAAGGATTTCAATTTCCGGGGTATAATTTCAGCATTAATATCTGAGGAAACAAGGCTGAACTTGAGGGCAGATGATAGAAGGACGGAGCTTGCCTTGGAAGTACAGAACGTGCAGTACAAGAGTAAAAAGCCTCCTTCAAAAAGAACTATTACCTGTTTTAGATGTAATCGTCCGGGTCATGTTAAAAAGGACTGCCGCGTTAAATTGAATCTTGAGGGAAAGAATGTTAATGACACTGTTCCCCGCGACAAAGGTAAACTTAAAAAGTCCCCTCAATCTTTCCACTATTTAGCTCAGTTGCATTACAGCAATTTTAATGATGATGATAGCTGCTGGGCGTTCGATACGGCAGCATCTCATCATTTTAGTAAAGATAGGGAGCTGTTTCTAAATTATACTCCTTTAGAGGGTGAAAACCTTGTAGTCGCGGTGGATGATGTCAGTTTTCCCATAGAGGGAAAAGGTTCTGTTAAACTTTCCTTTAATAATTGTGAATGTATTTTTGATGATGTTTTATACTCCTCCAAATTGAGGAAGAATTTGATCTCAGGTCCTAAAATGGATATGAACGGTGCTAGTTTTTCCGGTGGGAGGGGTAAAATTTCGGTATTTGGTAAAGATAGGAAATTTTTGTTCACAGCTAAATTAAAAGACGGCATTTATCATACTTACCCCAAAGTTTTCAAAAATGATGGGGGGCCAATTGATTGCAACATAACTAAGGAAGAAAAGCCAATTTTGTCTAGTGTGAGTAAAGATAAAAATGTCAGAAATATTGATTTCTGGCACTCACGTTTCGGACATATTAGTCCAGATTTAATTGTGAGCACTAGCCAAAATAATGGTGTTAAAGGTCTTCCTAAATTAAAACATAAAAGTATTAGCTGTGAGCCATGTAAATTAAGTAAACAAAAACGAGTTTCTTTTAAGCCACTCAATGAATCAGGTTTAACTGAACCATTAGAGAAAATTTTTATGGATGTATGGGGTCCAACAACAATAACTGGGAAAAATGGCGAGCGGTACTTCCTATCCATAATTGATGGTTTTTCAAAAAGGACTGCTATATATCCATTGAAGGAAAAAACACAAGTTTTTGATATTTTCGAAAAACATGTTGCTAGGGCTGAAAGGTTTTTAAGTAAAAAGGTGAAGGCTATACGGACAGATAATGGCACAGAGTTTAAAAATGAACTTTTCAACAATTATTGTAGTAAAAATGGTATTAAGCATGAGTTCACGAATACCTTTACGCCTGAGCAGAATGGGGTATGTGAACGATTAAACCAAACGGCATTAAATTGTATGCGTGCCATGTTGTCCGATAGTGGTCTCCCTTTAAAGTTTTGGCCCGAAGCTGCTTTGTATTTTTGTTACGTGTGGAATAGGGTTGTACACCGCGGTCAAAATAAAACACCTTTTCAATTGTACACTGGTAACAAACCTTCTGTCCGACATTTCAAGCCTTTTGGCTTAGTTTGTTATGTTGGTGTCCCAAAACAAAAAAGGTTGAATAAATTTGATTCTAGATCTAAAAGAGGGGTCATTTTAGGTTATGCATTAAAGACCAAAGGTTTTAGAGTTTGGGTTGAACAGGATGATAAAATAATTGAAACTATTAATCTAAGTTTTACAGACTTCCTATACAAGAAGCACAGTGGAGCAGTGATGGGCCCTCCATTGGACGTGATGATTACTGGAGATCCAGGTGGACCAGTTTTTCCTGACCCTATGGAAGTTACATTGGACTACAGACCTCTACCGTCCGATGAGGAGGATGAAACCGACACGGCTCCAACCGTACCTGAGAAAGAGGTTGTCTGGCGGAGATTCCCTGTTCCCAGGAAAATGGGTAATAGAATTGACATTTATTACTATCCTGAAGGTACCAATACTCGGTTAAGGTCTATTAATGAGGTAAAAACATATTGCTGTAAAAATAAAATTAAATATGATCCATCTTTGTTTGATTTTTCGGGTAAAAATACTTTTGAAGGTATTGTTAATCAGGACTTTTCTAATTTGATTGAAAGTTCCCCAGCATCTAATTTAACAAGTAAATCTTCTGAATCTGCCTCTACATGACTAGATATAATTATTCCCAAAACTTATAAGCAAGCAATAAAATCAAAACAAGTCTCAAAATGGCAGGAGGCGATGGAAGAAGAAATGAAAAATATGGCAGATAGGAAAGTTTGGCATCTGGTAGAATTACCCCAAAATAAGTCGGTTCTTGGAAACCGGTGGGTTTTTACTGTTAAAAAGGATGAGCAAGGAAAGATAGCACGCTATAAAGCGAGGCTAGTTGCTCAGGGTTTCAACCAGGTTAAAGGTGAAACTTATGATGAGACTTTCTCACCTGTAATTAACTTTTCTGTCATACGTTTCTTCTTTTCGTTACTTGTCTCTTGTTTTAATTGGGAAAATGTGCAATGTGATGTGAAGAGTGCATATTTATATGCTCCTTTGCATGAAGACATATATATGTCTCAACCACAGGGTTTTATTGTTGAGGGAAATGAAAAACTAGTATGTAAATTAGATCGGGCACTTTATGGACTTCATCAGAGTGGCAGATTGTGGTACTATGAGTTAAATAAAGTTTTGCTTAATCTGGGTTTTAAAAAATTTAACTGGTGCAATTGCTCTTATTTTTTTGAAGATTATTTGGTTTTGTTGGTATACGTCGATGATATAGTTATTTTTGGAAAGACTAAAGATCAAATCAATAAAATTATCAGTTCCTTAGAAACAAAATTTGACTTGAAAGTACTGGGTAAAACTAAGAAGTTATTGGGGGTTGAGTTTCAATATGATGATAACAATGTTCAGTTGTCTCAAGAACTCTATATTGAGGATGTATGTAATAGATTTCAAAGCTTTAAAATTCCGTTCTCCTCACTCCCTATTGTTAAAGGTTGCAAGTACTCTAAAAAGGATTGTCCCACTACTCAGGATGAAGTTGATGAGGCGTCGAAGTTCCCTTATCGTAATCTTCTTGGATGCTTATCCTTCATTTCTAGTAGAACTAGGCCAGACATCACATACGCAACCAACATTTTTAGTCAATTTCAAAGTAACCCAGGAATAATTCATTGGAACGGTTTATTAAAGTTATTGGGGTATGTTTCGTGTACCCGCAATTATAAATTGAATCTTTCATGTAAAAATCCTAGATTGACTGCATATTCTGATGCAGATTTTGCTAATAATAGGGATGACTTTGTTTCTTTAGGAGGCCAAATAGTTTTCTTAGACAATAGTCCTATATCTTGGCGAACCTTTAAGGAAAGAGGAGTAAGTCTCTCCACCATGGAGAGCGAATTTATCGCAATGTGTGAATGCGTAAAGGAGCTTGTTTGGTTTGATCACACATTGGAGGACTGTATAAAGTTTAACTTAATTCCCAGTCAACATAACTTACCCATACTCTTAGCCGACAATCAGGCTGCCATTGATTTTTCAAAGTCCCCTATAGAAAATGGTAGATCAAAACACATAAATGTTAAATTATTTTTTATAAGAGAGTGGCTATTTGACGAAATTTTTGAGCTAAAATATATTCAAAGTAAACTTAATTGTGCCGATCCTTTTACCAAGGCTCTCACCGGAAATGACTTAGTAAGATTTAATAGTAAAATTTTTGTAAATATGAAATCTTGAATTAATTTTTTTTGGAATATGTTTCCTTTATATACTTGAGGTGTTTTCTAGCTTTCATTGTCTTTGTAGTGTTAAACATATTTTTTTTTTTAAAAGTTTCTTATAATTTGGTATGAGTGTTAGCAGGCCTGCGAGAGTGTACTTACGTGTATGTTATATGTGTATTAATTATTATGTATTATATTATGTTATATTTTTCACAAGGAAAGTGGGAAAATGTATGTCTTGTATATCTGTATAGTAATCATTGTCATTCAATTTTTCCAGTTGTTGCATGAACTTAAGTAGTATTGTTGACCTCTGAGGATTGTTCTAATGACTTTACTGGACTCGTTTTGAATGTCTCTCAGATGCATTGATATCTCCTTGTTTTGGAGTTCCTCAGGCCTTGCTTGAAGATCTAAAATTGTCAAGATCTATGAAAAACTACATTGTTGTATATACTTGAAGGAAATTTTTTTTTGTAAATTGTTTGGCAACTATATATGTATATATGGTTTTTTTTTTTTCGAAACATCATGGTGGGGGGCACTGTTAGGATTTTTAATGTTTTTGCCATGCTGTTTCAAAAATTTTTAAGTTTAATCACTTTTTCATTAACTTAATTGTTTTTTTTAAAAAAAACTTGCTGTGTTAAATAGCCTTTAACTTTGCTAATTATAAGTGAACGTTTAGAATTTCATTAATTGTTTACTTAAATATAGTTATAAATTAATTTATCTAATCTTTACTTACAGTTTTCCAGCTTGTTTACTTGAACAGCTGGTTAGTTTCACAGTTTATCTTTAAGTCATTAAAACTTTCTACTAGCACTAATAAATATAGAGACATCGTTTGTTTACGTTCCTCCGGTATTTCGACCGGGAGTTTTTTGCTTATCGCTACTTCCGTATGTCTGCCGGAAGTAGGTCGTTGACCGATGCGTTTGACGTCACTGTCAATCATCGGGCTCTCCCGTGTTTTGACTATCGTGGTAGACGCTGATTTGTTATGATGTTTACTGTCTGCCGTTGGTAGTATCTTTTGATCAGTATAAAAGCTGTAGTGAACGTTTGTTCTCTCTCTCTTGCCTCTTGCATCTCTTTAGAGATGGTTTAGTGCTGTTAAAGCAGTTTTTTATTTTGAAACGCCGAGTTGGCGATTTCATTTCTTTTTTCACGCTGGTCGTGAATTAATATGTAGTTTTATAAAAGATGCTTTTCAATTTTTTGCTGCCCTGGTTTCCTGGAGTTAATCTGATTAAGTATTGTTTGAAATTATTTTGAATTAGTGCTAGTGTTAGAACGATATAATGTTTCAAATTGACACTTAAAACATCGTTTCCTTTAAGTTTAAAAATGTCTTTTGTTCATTTAAGTTGCCTAGCAATACATATATATTTTAAATGTTAAATCCTTTATTATCATGTTGTATATTATCTAAACTCTAACCTTTTGTTACGTTTTGAGTTCAAATAAATTTGTTTGTTGTTAAGATATGATTCTGTTTTAATTGCTAAATCATTTTAATCAAACAGTAATTTTTAAAACAACAAAAATCTGGCTTCCACTTATGCAATTAATATATCTGCTACTAAAAATTTAAAATGGAATTTAAATTTTTCCAACACAATTCCTTTCCATCTTATTTTAGTTTTAAACATGCACCCAAAAGACAGAAAAAAATGCCTAAACGATCGCAAGCTTGAACAAAATACCGTGAAATGCTTAAAGCTGACTTTTTTGTTTGAAAAAAGGTAGGTGTGTCTTATATTTTCTGAACATTAATCATAAAGTAATTTTTATCTTTTTAAACTTCTTAATGCGTTTGTTATTTTAAACTTTATGCTTCAATAGAATTTGTTTATATATATATATATATAGTCAACTCTGGATTATCCACGGTCTTTTCTTTCCCTTTTTTTCGTTTATAAATTACAAGTTTATTAAAAAAAAAAGAAAAAATACTATTAGGTTCACAATTAAGTATTGCAGAAGAAAAAAAGAAAGTCAAGTATTAGCATTTATTGAGAGATACTATTTCGCGGGTATTCGGATGTTTACTGTTATAATAAATTACAAGGCTAATCTGAGGTTAAAACTATTTCCATTCAAGAAAAACAACGGACAGGCGATCAGCCTATTTTCTTTTTTCTATATTTATTAATCTTTAATGCGCACAATTGATTATCACTGAAAAATGCAATCTGCAACTCCTTTTTATTATCACAGCTGTCAACTCAGTGCTGAACCGGCCCGTGACAAAGGAAATTCTTTCGTCGCGGCGGTCTTCAACGGAGAGCAAGCGAGAGGAGGGGGGGGGGGGTAGATTAAAGCAAATGTGATCTCTTTACTCCATCTGTGATGTTGAAAAACATCACATATCCCTTTTTAAAATAAAATAATAATAATAATATAAATTACATTTTATTTATTTATTTATAATACAAGCAAACATTATATTTCTTATTCTAAAAGAATTCAATACAATTTTGTTTATTTCGCTTATGCTATTTTATTTTTATTTCTATTTCATTAATCTGTAATTTCATATAATTTATTGTTCTTTTTCCTGCTGTAAATCTCATCAAGTAATAATTAAATAAAATATCAAAGAAAGAGAAACCCATTCATTTTATGCTTTAAAACCGCAGACGATTTTTTTTTTATTGTAGCTTCCTGTCTCCAATCAAACGTTTGAAGATTCCGTTGAATCATCATAGCTGAAAATAATTTCTAATATTTTTTTATCAATTGATTTCGCACTTTTAGCCAAATTCTGGATGCCTGACAAAATTTAATCACATCATATGACGTAATTTAATTTTTAGCAAATCCTTTAACTATTATTTAGGTTTACCAGATATAAAATTTAAAATGTGTTCAGCCAACTTGATTTTGGATGCCAATGAGATTTGGCGAAATAAATTAATTAGCTTGCTGTCTGTCTTTCTGTAAAGATGTTATTTTTTTTTATCTTCAAGTCAAAAAATGTCGAAATGCTTTCGGTTTAGAAAAGTATATCAAAATGGCTTCCATTCTTCATTCGATGTCTCTCTGATTAATAAACTGAAATTCTTCATCATGAATGTTTGCGAATCTACTCATTCGTTTTTGTTCAAAAATGCATTATATATATCTTATAAGACTAATAAAGAAATGTAATTTTTCTAAATGGAAAATGACTTCATGCTACATTTTACGGAGCTGAGTGAACCTGCTACGCTGTACGTCATGGCCGCTTCATACTTTAGATATCTCCATCCCAGCTCTTCATTAAATATATGTGGTGCCAGACTCAGGCCGGATAATATATCCGGATATCCAAAATTTTTTTTTCGTCTTGAAAAATTTGGGCATCGACATTGAACTACTGTTTAACGAATATAAACAAGTGTACTGCAATACTCGAATTTCTGTTTAACGGATCTCTGCTTAGTCACCTAATATCGACGTGATATCGACTACGTTAATCATTCTACACATCCTGATTAATTCATGAATGTGACGTTTTGCGTTGTTGAAGACTGTTATGTTTTTTAAAACAGCTGCCCCAATGATGATCCAAAAAGAGATTAACTACGTTACGGTGAACAGCACCGAATTTACCGATTTTTTGTTCATCTTTACTAAAGGCTAGTGTGCTGCGGGATGTCATCTGTAATTTTTTTTAAAGAGATTACTTGGTGTCTACGGTACCGATTCTTATCGCCGATATTGTGTGATGCCATGCCGGTGGACTTTCTACGGTTTCATTGAATAACATCCTCTCTACAGTCTGCAATGTTCGCAATTTGTGACCGTCTTATGCATTTACCGTTCGGTACTAAATGATCGTTGATTCATCGGTGCAAGGAGAATTGCCAAATATGGGTCGTCTTTCTAGAATCTGTGCAGTTAAATTACTGTGTTAATTTTTTCTCGCGCACTCGTACAGGAGAAGAGCCTTACAGTTTTAAATAAAAGAATAAATAAAATACCGTAAATAAATAAATTAAATATAGCTATATATATTTTTGTTTTAGCTAAAAGAAGATTCGGAAAAGGGGTAAGTTTCCTTTGGAATCATTTTATTGTGCCAATAAAAAGAAACATTTCTCACATTTTTTTCTTAAATGTTGACAATAAGAACTTTTCGTACATTTTTCTTAAATATTGACATTTATTTAAACTTTATATATAAATTTTTACTTATAGGTAAAGTCTTTTATTCTTCATATGAGTATTATATTCTACTTTAACTTTTCATTTCAATTTTTGAGAACAGTTAAAAAGTTCTATAAATGATCAAAATTTGCTTATATTATTTTTGAAATATCTAGTTTTTGGATATTCAAGTAAAGATTTATTTCATTTGTGAAATTAAATACCAGATCATAGTGATATATTTTTTTTTCTTTTCATCATACTGCATAAAATATTTTTTAATTTTTTTCATATTTTGATCTTTGTGTTTACAATTTTTAATATATCTTGACAATTATTTTCATTTGCATATATATCCATTTTTAGTATTATTCATTATATATTTTTAAATATATCTATAATATATATATACAACAAGACGTATATAAGCCAATTTCATGGTTGCAAGCTATAATGTTATACAGGAAAATATTACAAATAATTTCTACATATTTTTATTAATCTTGAAACTTTATCATCCAACTTTTGCAGGCTTAATTAAAAAAAGAAAGTATTTAACAATTTTATTCATTTTTAAGTGTCTTGGTAATTTTATTTATCATATGATAATTAATTGAATTCTTATGCATATTATTTTTATTTAACTTAGTTAATATTTTTATTTTTGAAAAACATGGCACAGAATCGAAACGTGTTTTGCTCCGTTCCTAATTTCGATGGGGACGCGAGATTTGTCAAATTTTTCTTTGATCAATTAAGATCCTTTGCCATGTTAAATAAACTAACAAATGACGCGACGTTACATGTAATGAAAGAAAAACTTCGTGATGCCGCGTTGGCATACTTTATTGAAAATGAAACTTTATACAAGTCGACAGATCTTGAATATATCGAGGAAAATTTCTGTAAGTTTTTCAAGGAATCGTCATATAACACTGGAATATCAGAATTTCATAATTTAAAAATTTTGCCGGGAGAGTCTATTAAAAATTTTGCCCATCGTGTAAATGTTGCTGTACCTAAGGCTTTCCCTGACCTTAAAGACAAACAATCCCTTGATAACATTAAACTTCCGAAGTTTTTAGAGTGTGTACCCCCAAATATTAAAATTAAATTAATGGAGGAAAACATAAGAGACTATAATAAGGCAGTTGAACGAGCTCAAACATTATCCGAAATATATGATTCTTTCAACAACACTACTAATACTAAGACTGTTCTTTCTTGTGATAATGAAAATGACTCTGTAATATTAAACACATTGAAAAATTTATCTGAAAAAATTAATAGCATTTCACTTACAAACAACAATCCACCCTCCCATAATGAATCTTTGCACGTAGTTCAGTCAAGCAGACCCAAATTTGATCAAAGAAATTATAGAAATAATTACAAAACTAGACAGACCAATTTTCGTTCTTCCTCTAGAAGAAACTTTTCTAGAAATAATCTGATTTGTCAACTTTGTTCCAAACATGGCCACGTTGCTTTAAATTGTTATAAATGGGGAAATAGAGATAATTTAACTTATAAAACACGTAATTATGAAAACCGTAATTTAAACTAGAAAAGAGGTATGGAGATGCTGATGCTGCCATATCTCGAAATCTAAGGGTCTCATCAGCAAATGAACATAAATTCACAAATGTGTCATCTTCAAATTCTCTTCCGAAAATTTCACATACTAGACTTGTAAATTCAGTTGGATCTCAAACTGTTGCTAATATTACTGTAGCAGATAATAAAGCTACCCAAACATTTCAAAACTTTAGTCATATTTCTAATACAGGGTATATTCCAAGTGACAACAATGAGAGTTGCACAGATAATATTAAAGATCATATTTTATTTAATGTAAACAAAAATTCTCATACACTTCCTATAATAAAAGCTAAATTAGCCAATAATGATATAAAGTTTCTTATTGATACCGGAAGTAGTTGTTCACTTTTAGCCCAATCAACATTTGATAATTTAAAAGCAAATTTGAAATATAAAAGACTAGGGTCGTCTATTACTCTTAAAACGGTCAATTCTTACGTTGAATTTTCTTCATGTATTCGTGTAACTTTCAAAATTGAAAAAAAGTTTTTCCAACACAATTTCTATATTATTGACATACCACATAGTTCTAATTTTCATGGAATACTTGGCATGGATTTCATTAAAGAAAATCATGTCACTATTGACTTTTCGAAAAATTCCATGAGAATTGGAAAATTAGACTTTACTTGTTCCTTATTTGATTCGCAAAATGAAAAATTAGATGTATATAATGTTAACTCTGACGATAATAATATGAATGTTTACCTTCTAAAGAAAGTTATAATACAAACTGGTGAAAATATCTACATTACTGCAAAAACAAATAATAAGTTAAAAGAAAAAAATTACATATTTTGTACTGACATTAAGGATCCTGATATAGAAATTTTAGATTCTATTGTATCACCAAATTACAAAAGTGAAATTAATTCTGAAAATAATAATTCTCTTTTTACGTTACTTATCTCAAATAAGGGTAAAAATTCAATTCATCTGAATAAAAATATGCATATTGGCAAATTATTTTTAATTGATGAAATTAAAGAACCACATTTAGATAAAATTGAAGACTCTTGCTCTAGTAATAATAATATACAAAATATTGAGGACCATATCCACTTAATTCAAGCTTCAGAGGATATATTACTAAAACGTAAAAATGATTTATCAAGTAAAGATTTTTGTTTGAATCATTTAACCCTTGATCAACGTAACACACTAGAAAATTTATTTTTAAGCAAATTTGCTGCTTTTTCCAAATCTCTCAGTACTCTAGGACATACTGATAAAATAATTCCTAATCTTAAATTAATTAATGATTTCCCTATTAAAACACTTCCATTTCCGATTCCACAAGCTTTACAAAAAGAAGCCCAAGAACAGATCAATGAATTAGTAAACGCCGGCATAATTGAGCGTAATTGCTCCGAGTGGGCTTGTCCCATATTGCTGGTAAAGAAAAAATCTGATGGTTCAAAGAAACAACGTTACAGACTTGCTTTAGACCTTAGAATGGTCAATACAGTTATACAAGGTTCCTCATATCCACTTCCTAAGATTCAAAATATTATTTCAAATCTTTCGTCATTCAAATACTTTACTTCGTTAGATTTCATGCAAGCGTACCACCAAATTGACCTTCCAAAAAAATATCAAGATATGTTAACATTTACATGTATTTTTGGCAGTTATCGATACAAACGTGTTTGTTTTGGTTTAAAGAACGCCAGTTCTATATTTCAGTCTCTAATGGACACAATACTCGATGAAATAAACATTAATGGCATATATGCGTATCAGGACGATCTGATTATTGGATCAAATTCATTTGAAGAGACTTGTGAAAAAGTAAATAAAGTTTTAAAAATTCTTATCAAATATAATTTAACATTATCCCCATCTAAGTGTGAATTCCATAAATCAGCAGTTAATTATTTAGGTTTCCATATTGAAAACCATACTATTTCACCCATCACCGCTAACATCGTAAAGATCAATTCTTTTCCACCACCAACAACAAAACGACAATTAAAAAAAATTCTTGGACTTGCTAATTTTTACAAATGGATTTTACCATCTTTCTCAGAACTTGCGCAACCCCTTGTGGAACTCACAAAACCCAAAACAACATTCAAATGGACAGAAACACATCAAAGTATTTTTCAAAAAATTCAAAAATTATTCTTTCTTCCTCCAATGGTTCGACTTCCAGATTGGGAGAAAACATTCTATGTCAACACGGATGCATCAAAAACAGCCATTTCAGGAGCACTTATGCAAAAATTTAATGGTAAATTACTTCCTATAGCATACTTTTCCAAATCTTTAAAACCTTCTGAAAAGAAATATCCTGCGTTAAAATTGGAACTTATGGCAATTCATAAAACTGTCACCGCCTTCAAATACTATTTATATAATCGTGAGTTCGTAATTTTGTCAGATAGTGCTCCCCTTGAAAAATATAAGAAAACTACCAATCCCGCTGACGTTACCACCCGATGGTTAATGGACTTATCTGAATATACTTACGTTTTCAAACATATTCCTGGAAATTTGAACATCTTAGCGGATTATTTATCACGTTGCAATTTTGAAAACAATCAAGAGGATCTCAAAGCTAATCCAAAATTAATTCATGACATACAACCACTACCAATTGTTGATGTTGATGAAAATGAAAACAGACTTGAAATTAACAGTAAGGATAAAATTAATAATGAAAATCAAAACAAATGCTCAGAATATGTTAATTATATGATTTCTGGAAATTCGAACTCTAAAGACCCCTTGCTAGAAATTTCAGACCAAACATTTGTGTCCGAACAAATTAAGGATTCTGAATTAAAAGCAATTTACGAAGAAATCTTAAAAAACGGAAAGTCAGAAAAATTTCCCAATTACTTTATAAATCCTGATTCTAAAGTATTAATGCTCAAGAAAGAGAATATTCATAACAATTCATTCAGTTATTTAATTATTGTCCCAAATTCTTTAAAAGCGAAAGCATTGTCCATTGTGCATTTATCTCACTTCGGTTTGGCTAAAACCTATGAATTTCTTTCTAGAAGATACTTTTGGAAGGGCATTTACACTGATACCCTTAATTTCGTCTCTTCATGCATTAAATGCTTACAAGCGAAACATCACAAGACACCTCCTGCTCCATTACAGAAAACATATACACCCACTCATCCAAATCATACAATCTCCACAGACTTGGTAGGTCCTTTTAGTAATGGTCAATACGTCTTGACAATAATTGATCATTTTAGTAGACACTTAGAACTTTACCCGTTATCTAATATTACTTCTCCAAAAATAGTTCAATGTTTGTTTTCATACATTACAACTTTTGGTCGCCCTGCATGTATTCTATCAGATTTAGGTCGACAATATACATCTCAAGTTTACAATACATTTAATGACACTCTAGGCATAAAAATAATACATTCGTCTGCTTTTCATCCTCAATCGAACTCTGTTAGCGAACGTGTAAACACATCAATTAAGTATTCAATTAATATATTATTAGAAGAAGGTCATTCATTTCAAAATGCACTATATATACACAAATCTCTCTACAATGGATCTACGCATTCTTCCACTCAATTCTCGCCTAATCTTCTACATTTTGGTAGAGAACTGGCACTAATTTTTGACACTTATAATTCAAATTATAATTACACTTACCTGGACTCTAATGTAAACATCTATAAATTAATGCAAGACCTTCAGGAAATTTATAAAAAAGCGTACAATAACATTCAAGATTCCCAATCAAAAAGAAATAAATATTTTCAAAGAAAAGCTAAACTAAGAAGCATCTGCACAAAAGATATTGTGTATCTGAAGTCTATGGATAAATTTAAATCTAAATATACAGGTCCTTTCATTGTCACAGTTAAACATTCCCCTGTTTCATTTTCAATTAAACGGTTACATGCTAGTGATGATAAGGCATTTCGTGTGCATATAGATAGAATTTTATTGGCACCTCCACGTAATAATCACTTATTTGACATTTATAATAATTCTAATTTTAATAAGAATCTCATTATTCCCAATGATACACATCAATATAATTTACGAAACAGAAAGTAATTTTTCATCAATTTTTCCTTAGGTTAAAAGTTACGCAGAGTAAATTTTTAAATATTTATGAAGATTAAAGATAAATTAAATAAATTTGATGTATACTTTCATTGCAACAGACCTGATCAACCTGTTGTGATTTTTATTTGTTGTGAAATTTCGCAGCTTGGATAATCAATGGCTGGTCCAGGAAATTATATTCTAAGCTGCATTGTCTTACAACAGCAGAGTATATCACTTTTGATATTTTTCTTTAACTTACTTGTTAATTATAATTGCATTTTATTAAAAGTTAACATACTAGAACAATATTGTGATAAAAAAAAAAAAAAATGTTAATGCAATTAATAAAAAAAAAAAAAAAAAAACTTTGGTGCAGGTAATATTTTTATCATACATACATGCATATGTCTCATATATTCCAATTCCAATTACCTATTTAAAAAAAAATGAATATATAAAAACATATGTTATTATTACTTTCTTTCAACATGTATTATTTATTTAAACCTTTTATTGAATATAAAAGGCTCACTATATATTTGATAACATATAAATATACTTGATTTTTATTTTGTGAAACTTTCATATTAAAATTGCTTATACATTTGAACTATGTATTTATTACAACAAATCCTTGTCCTACATGTACTGAAATGGACTCGTCAACGTTTCTCGCCATGCATGGTAACATAAAAATTTACTGATTTCAGCATCTTACCACGAACTGATAAACATATGATGACTGAATTATTATGATTTTAAAACAAAGGACTAGAGCTCATTTTGTTTGTGGATATATTCTAAAGACTTTTGTGTACACAGATTTATGGCCATACAACATTATATCACATCACCTTATAATATCCTTATTTCCTGTATTTGCATTTTATTATTGTATAAGAATATTTTTTTTAAGTATGCATACTAGATTTTCTATTGATAATATGACAATGTACGTATTTTATTTGTATTGGAAGCCATTCGTTTTTTGTTTTTGTTTTGTAATCAATCTATTTTACAAGATTGGAAATAATTTGATTTAATTTAAATTTTTGCTGAGTTGTCATATCATAGACGATGTAATGGCTGAACCCATTTTTTTCGGTCGACGGGGAGAAATATGTGATGTTGAAAAACATCACATATCCCTTTTTAAAATAAAATAATAATAATAATATAAATTACATTTTATTTATTTATTTATAATACAAGCAAACATTATATTTCTTATTCTAAAAGAATTCAATACAATTTTGTTTATTTCGCTTATGCTATTTTATTTTTATTTCTATTTCATTAATCTGTAATTTCATATAATTTATTGTTCTTTTTCCTGCTGTAAATCTCATCAAGTAATAATTAAATAAAATATCAAAGAAAGAGAAACCCATTCATTTTATGCTTTAAAACCGCAGACGATTTTTTTTTATTGTAGCTTCCTGTCTCCAATCAAACGTTTGAAGATTCCGTTGAATCATCATAGCTGAAAATAATTTCTAATATTTTTTTATCAATTGATTTCGCACTTTTAGCCAAATTCTGGATGCCTGACAAAATTTAATCACATCATATGACGTAATTTAATTTTTAGCCAATCCTTTAACTATTATTTAGGTTTACCAGATATAAAATTTAAAATGTGTTCAGCCAACTTGATTTTGGATGCCAATGAGATTTGGCGAAATAAATTAATTAGCTTGCTGTCTGTCTGTCTTTCTGTAAAGATGTTATTTTTTTTTATCTTCGAGTCAAAAAATGTCGAAATGCTTTCGGTTTAGAAAAGTATATCAAAATGGCTTCCATTCTTCATTCGATGTCTCTCTGATTAATAAACTGAAATTCTTCATCATGAATGTTTGCGAATCTACTCATTCGTTTTTGTTCAAAAATGCATTATATATATCTTATAAGACTAATAAAGAAATGTAATTTTTCTAAATGGAAAATGACTTCATGCTACATTTTACGGAGCTGAGTGAACCTGCTACGCTGTACGTCATGGCCGCTTCATACTTTAGATATCTCCATCCCAGCTCTTCATTAAACCATCCATCACTACTTTTTGACGTAACTGTAGGTACTTTCTTTGAAGAATGCCCACAGGAGAGTTGGGTTGGGTTGGGTTATGGGGATTAAGGCCGATTAGCTGCACCAGGGTCCTAGGCCTGAGGGGGAGTGTCTTCCATGAGGGGGTCTTTCTAAGGGGTCCTAGCCCGTATTTACTCGTTTCGGAGAAAAACACTGAAAACTTCGAACGGCTAGGCCGGCGAGCGCGACCTGTTATCGAAACCGGCACCTCACGTTTACCAGCTTTGAGCGCAGAACAGCTCGGCCGCTGGTGAGCATATTCACGGGTGGAAGAATCGGATGTTTGCAAAAGGTGGAAAGTTACAGATGAAAATTACAATGCTCTTTTTATTTATTTTCTTTCTCCTTCCCCCAAAGGAAACATGGTTTAAAGTGCGATAAAGAATCAATTTTATGTAACATTTTGTGGCTAAAACCTTAAAAAAGTTTATTAGTGCAATAAGAAATTGTAGGTTGGATTGACTCTTTAAGGCTTTATGATTAAAGTAGAAAAAATAAAATAAATAAAAGTAGAAAAATCGATTTATTATTTCTTTCGGCTGCTACTTCTGATCTGATAACGTGTGTAATAAATTTTCAATTTATTTGAATACGGCGCTCAGACACAATCGAACTTAAAATAATTTGAGCCCATAGGCCATAATGATAAGGAATTTTTCAGAATATGTTCGAACACGCGAATGAGGTTCGGGGAAAATTTCGAATATTTATTTTCTTAGGAGAAAATAAAAATGAAAATTGAAATAATTTTCCTGAAAAAAAAAAAAAAATTAACATTAAACAATGATTTAACAGTTGCATTCTTATGTTAAATGAGTATTTCTTCTTTTAAGATCTAATTTATATCTAATATTTTTTGGGGGGAAACATAATCAGTGTTTTAAATAGAATGTGGGATTGCAAAAATCACGAATTTCAGAAATCCCGAATAATAATAAAGGAATCTAAGAAAAAAAAAAAAAATCAAATAAATTCTTTCTTTCCACTTCTGAAAAAATTGTGACCGGCAAAATAATTACTTAAGTGATACTGCAAATGTGGTAAAGAGCCAGAAATACGGGGGGGGGGAGAAAGAATAGAATGAAAGTGTTGCCGCTCTGTTTGTTGCACTCGTGCTTACTTTGTTCACCTAACGAAGGGTCGTGTTTTCTTTTGACCCGAAACAATTGTTGCTAGTTTTTCATTTTATGGTGTTTATTCAAAGTTTTGTACTTATTGCTTTCAAACGCCAATTCTGCGGTACGTTTTTATTATTCAAGAAAAATTTTTAAACGGGCGTAAAATTAATACGATAAATATTTCGTGATTAATATAAGCTAATTATCAAAATTCAAATTATTTTTGTTATCTAACTATAGCGCTCCAAGAATAATCACATAATCCTCATAAATAAACAAACACTTTAACAGAGCGTTTGTTTATATTTAAACACTGAAACTGAAAAGGATGGGGAAAGGAGGTAAAATGAAAGAAGAAAAAAAGATATTTTTGCAGCGTTTTTATTATTATTATTATTTTTATTTTATTTTTCTTTCTATTCTCTATATAAAACACAACAGTTAGCAACAGAAAAAAAAAGAGGAAAAAAGGAAAATACGATTTAGAGCAATTAGCTGCTATTAAATTTAAAAAAAAAAAAAAAAAAAGAAGGGTTTTTATAGTGAAATATACACATACTTAGAGGATCAGCTATAAAAAGGGGAAAAAAGAAATGTTTTATGAATTAACAGTGACATTATCCTTATTTTGCTAATCAGCTACAATTTTTTTTTTTAAATAGTGTTAAATTTTGAGATGGCAGGATGGAGAGTCACTTTTGAATTTCCTTAGTAAAATTTATATTTCGATGTGATAATAAAAGGTTATTTTATTTCTTAAAATAATTTATAACCTTATCACAAAACTCCATCAATCCCCTCTTTAAAAATAAAATGAGAATAAAAAATAAAATAAAATAAAAAATAGAGTGAGAGACAGAGAAAAATTTGAGACTGAATTTTAGTTTTACCTTAACTATTTTAATTTTAACAATCAATTAGTCTTCTAATTACCTTAATTAAATTGCTTTAAATTTGACCAGATGGCAGAGTAGTACTAGTATTGAATTTTCATATAGTTTTTATGAGAGAAATTTGAAAAATATTCGTTATAATTTGTGTTATAGCTTTCAAAAATCTTCAATATTTGGATGAAAGGAAGGATGAGAAATATTATTAGACAAATTTTGAAAAACAGATAAAGTAAAATAAATTGAAAAGCGTTCCTGGTCTGGTGGACCACTATAATTTATATTTTACTGGTCCATTGAATATTTTTGTGGTCCCGGACCAACGGATCGCTTTTAATTTAGAGACCTGAATATACATTTCGTATTTAACTGATAACATTTATTTAATTTAAGAGGGAGATTGGCTTGGACTTATTCTTGTGGCCTGCGATTTCTATAAAATGTATGTATAGGGAAATTTCTCTCTGGAGCTTTCGACGATAAAACTCATTTGAATAATTCTCTAGTGGGCCATTCATTCAATCATTATGAATCTGTTCAATAAAACTCGTGAAATAAGGAATTAGACTTTTTTTTTTAACAAAATGCCCCCCCCCCTTTTTTTTTTGATCAAATGCCCTTTTTTTTTTTTTTTTAAGTGCCTTTCTTTAAGAGTTAAAGTGCCCTTTTTAGCTTACAGCACCCTGCCCTTTTTTAGGTCTAGAATGAACCCTGGATTAGACAATGACTTTTTCAGTTTCACGTTGGTTTGGGACAAATTGTATATAAATAAAATGCATTAGCTTAAAGTACTTGTATAAAAATTTGTTACTGCAGATACTTAAACACATAGGTTAGTTTAATCATCTCAATCAGTTAACCAATTACTTGAGTAAAACTGATTGCTAAAATATACCGAAACTTTCACAGTTTTAATCTTGCCCCTCCTCTTAAACAAATTTCTTGTTACACTGATGAAACTAATTATAATGCTGTTCACATTAATTATATTTCTGTTCGAAAAATGCTGAAAATATAAAAGAAAACATAAGTTTCAAGTATTCATCTAAAGTAAATAGTTAGAAAAAGGAGATCAATTACTTTTTCTCCTATCTCAGTCTGATCCCCATCAGGCAAAATTTTCAAATCTGGTTCTAATCCACAAACTTCAATAACTTCTTTATAAAAACGTTTCTTCATTTTGTCAGAAAAAGTGATATTGTCCTGTAATGTACAATTCTGAATCCAAGGTTGTTGAGATACTAGAGCAATTTTACCCTAAAAATATATAAAAAATCATAAAGTTGTTTTAATTGCAGATAATGAAATAATTTGATATTTATAAAAAATTGAAAATAATTGCATTTATTTAGTTACGCAGTAAACAAAATTTGCTAAAATAAAGAATAAACATTTATTGTATTAAAGATTATCTAATGGGATATTATAAAATAAATAATATCCCATCTCTTGGAAAAATTGAATACCTTTGTTACTACAATTTTTCTAAATACGTATATTGTACATCGTGTCACCTGTGAATATGAAACATTAATTTGTGTGTCAACATGTTAACAGTAAAAATATTGAAATTTTTCAACTAATTCTATGTAGTTCTGGTGCTAAATAATTCCATGTAGTCCCTATGGCAGAAAATGTGAGACGCAAGACATTTCAGAACAGTATTTTGCAGAAATTTCAAATCTCCCGATTTTGGTCGGAAATATATAATCTTTCTCCATCCACAGCATAAATGCCAATGTTTATTTTAAATGTGCTTTATTTTATTCTAGAACCTATAAAAAAGGTAGAACTGTTCAATTACACTTACATAATAGTTTTACACCCTCCCTCCCTCTTCGCTAACGATCGGATATCAAAAATCTCATGGAATCATTATAATTTCCAATCTTTCTCCATCCACAACATAAATGTCAATGTTCTTTTAGAACATATTTAGATTCCAGAACTTATAAAGAAGCAAAATTATTCAATATCTCTCACTTTTGTAATTTTTTTACTACCCCCCACCCCACCTCCCTTCTCTCCTCTCCCACTAATGATCGGCAATCAATCGTTCCACAGAAGTATAGCGATTTCCAATTTTTCTCAATCCATAACTTTTTTAACTTACTATTTTACATTCTAGAACCTATACAAAAGTAGAATTGTTTAATATTTCTCACTCATATATATTTGAGATTTCCCCGCGCTAACAATTGTGATCAAACAGGTGATCGTTTACAGGATTACCCAAAAAGTATTTGGATATATTGGAGCTATACTTGGAAATTGCTGGAAGTTTATTTCATTTTGCGTTAGGTGTTTTTCATATAAAACTAAATTTAAGTGCACAATGTGATATGCATATAGTTTATAGACAATATACAGAGCTACCCAAAATTAAGCTAAACATTTTTTTTTATTGAACGTAATTGATAATTTACTATGTCGATGAACACTGCTTAGGAAGGATAATTAATTTTTTATACTCATACTATAAATAAAATATTTTGTTAAGTTCTATTTTCAACTCTGTTTTTTTTTTTTTTTTTTTTTGTATAATATCATGTTTTGAGGTGCTTTGAATCTTAAAGTCCAATTTTTAGCAGTTGATCTGTATGTATATATTTTATCAACATACCTTAAATAACTGCAGAAAATTCAAATTTGGTATTTTGAAGTTCATATTAGGTTGTCATTTGTAAATTTGATTGCGATTGGAAGTTTGAATGCAAATTAATAACAGCCTTTTTTTAAATACACACACATATATATATATATACATAAACTAAGCAAAAAAAAAAAAAAAAGGCGCACAGCAGAAAAATTGACTTATACCTTTTTTATTTGTAATAACTTTAAAATTAATGGTTGAAACCAATAAAACTGTCATGTTTGCATAATACCAAAGAGATGAGATGATACTTATGTACATTTTCGATTTAATAATTTGCTTTATTACACTCTACGAAGTACTTTATAAAAATCTACATAAAACTTTCTTTTTAAACATAATGCAATAACCATATGTCACATAGCAAAAAAAATTTAAATTAAGTACTGCTAGTGACTAAAGTTAATGCTTAAAATTTAAAGGCTTAAAGTTCATCAAAGTTAGATTTAGCTAAAATTTCAGTTCTCTAGCAAAGCTAGAATTCTAACTTAATTCCAGGTTCTTAAAATCAAGAGTCTCGCTATGTCGAGGATCACACGCTAATAAATAGTGGAATAAAGATACAGAAATCGTACATACCAGGTGGTCTTGAAAAATACACAGGAAAAACAACAAGATAGAGTGGAGAATACCATAGACTTTTATTGACGATCTTTTCAGGTAGGGTTGTGACCTTCCTTTAGGCTACGTCCTTTCCAATGCCTTCATCTATCTGCTTCTTCTGTGAACTTAACATATTATCCATGTGCATCGTGTTGAAATTAACTGATAGACTAGATACTAATACCGGATGCTAAATTACGCCACAAATTGGTTCTAAGAATGTGAATATTTCTTGAGAATGCAAACGGTTGAGATTCCAAAAATTCGCGATCAGTTTCGTAGGCCTCATGCATACTGATAGGGATCTAAGTTCATCCGCTTCAATTTTTATGGAATTCATGCAATCACTATTGTAAATATATTAAGATGTCTTCGAAATTAATAATATTGATTTATTTACTAGCAAAGAATGAATGCAGTCCATATTTTCATTAAGCTTGACTTATTGCAGTCCACACGGCATCGCCGCAAATGGTACGCACACGAGCTAAGCGCGCGGCGACCGAAGAACGCGTCCTATCGTAATAAGATTTAGCAGCCAAGTGAGAGAGAGAGAAGTTTTTCTACTCTCAGATCAGCGAGCTACGAAAACGTCATGTCGCTAGCGGCCAATCAGAGTGCACGCTCACGGGAGGAAGAAACCAAGCCTCCAGAACCGGCAGGAAGGGGAAATCAAGGAAGAACCACTGAGTGAATTTTGCGCGTTGCCGAGAAGTAAACTTACAGGGGCGAAACGGGAAACTACAGAAACTTAAGTAAATTTTGATTGAATGCTATTTAAAAGTTTGAATATGTTAAAATTAATGTAAAATGATTAAAAATGAATAAACACGATGTCGTGCATCACGACACCATACACTTTGTATTCTATTATAATTTATTATATGAAATAAACAAGTTATATTGTAATATATGAAATAAATCTATTTATTTGTTAGATCTAAGCATTTTTTTAAATAAAAGTATGGGTTAATTCCACCTTTATATGGAACTACTGCTTTAATGCACAGTGGCAGAGTATTACACAGTTTTTTGATATAAATCTCAAAAATTTCACTGTGCTAAATATTGTAAATAATTTTTCTAGTTCTTGCAAAGTTGTAGGTTGCAAATTTCGAATCCTCCTCTCTCTCCCCGCACCTTTTTATGACTAAACATTTTTGAGAGAATTGAGATTGGGACTGTTTCCAAGTCTAATAAAGAAGAAATTCTACAATATTCTTTGTGGGATTTAACTTAGTGTGAAAATATATATTATTACTTACAGATTTAAAGGTGCTCATGGGAATGAATAGGTAATTTTAACAATATGATTCACACTGGCAAACCACAGACGCCATACAGCAAGGTGCATTATCATCTTGAAATGCTGTTTGAAGAAAAGTCTGAAATACCTCCAAAATAGTTGGTCAGGCACCACTTTTATAATCACCATGATTTATTTTGAGTTAATTGATCCCTTGAGCATGAAAATTTGTCTGATTCTTTGAAAAAGTATGCACCTCGTACCATATTGTACGGAGAATGTGTCACTGTTTCAACCCTTTGCCGTTCAGTGTTCCACTACATGGAACAACACCTAACTTCGCTAGCTTTTCCAACCGTTCAATTCAATAGCAAATGCATAAAAATAGGTTTATTTTTTACTTTGAACTTTCCTTTTCATCCACAGATGGCACCACTAGACAAGGCAATCCATGATATTTAGCTGGGACGCATTATTTTAAATCCTCGTATTTACAAGAAATTTTGTATATATTTTTTTTTGTGATACAAAAAAGATTGCTTGATAGAAGATTTCTATGTTATATCGTTGGCTGTACTCTAAATTATTTATTCTATATTATTTTTAAGTTTTTATACAGGAAACATATGAGGAATCGTTAAATAAAATAAGGTGTTCCATCTCCTGGAACATTGCGACACTAGCGCTTTTCATATTATACAACCGAAAACAATGATGAGAGAAGACAGCTGTGTTTATGTGCTCAGTTTTCCTCTGTTTGGAGGGAATGACGTCAGGCTATCAGATGCTATGAGGAAGGGTTGGTTGTTTATAAAAAAAAAAAAAAAAAAAAAAAAAAAAAACACAAAACCTGCAATATTGGTTTGTGCTTCGACCAAATGAGTGTGATGTGCTTCCAAAATGTCATGAAGCTGAAAAATAGACTAATTGTAAATATTTTTGCACATAGGACTTGTATATATGTATACCAGTGTTGGGCAAAATTCAATCATCTGGATGACTAACGATTAATGATTAAAATTAATCGTTAATCAAAAATATTTTGACTAATGATTAATTCAATCGTTAATCAAAAATATTTTGACTAATGATTAAATTAATCGTTAATCATAAATATTTTGATTAACGATTAATTTAATCATTAATCGCAAATGTTTTGATTGATGATTAAATTAATCGTTAATCGTAGATTTTACGACTAACGAATAATTTAATCATTAATCATATTTTTTTATGACTAACGAATAAATCAATCGTTAATCGTATTTTTATGACTAATGATTGAATCAATCATTAATCAAAAGTTTTATGACTAACGAATAAATCAGTAATTAATGATAAATTTTATATAAGAAAGAATAAGAATTCACAGTAAAACATTTTTCAATATCATTTAAATGTGTTTAAGACTTCACATTTCGGTCTGTCTATATGACTGTCAATCTGTCCATCAGATTTCTTATCATAGTTTTAGAATGACCTGAAACTGATGTATATTATTAAGGTAGCGTTCTGCGACGGGTGCGAGTCGGGTTAGCATTAATTTTTGCCCCACGGATACAAGCGTGAGTCTACCAATATTAGAGAATTTTTTTATGTTGCTTTTTCAGGAATACAAACTTTTGAATGCATCTTTTCTCATGTTTTTACAATCTGATGCGGCTCTACATGACTTCTCTCATCTCCGGACACTGTCTCTATTCCAGTTAGACCTCACCAGACCGTGAGAAAGCCCGAAGCCGCCATTTTTCTAACTGTTTTACAATCTGGTGCGGCTCTACACGACTTCTCTCACTCCGGAAACTGTCTCTATTGCAGTTAGACCTCACAAAACCGCAAGAAAGGCCAAAGCCACCATTTTTCTCACGTGTTTACAATCTGGTGCGGCTCTACACGACTTCTCTCATCTCCAGACACTATCTCTATTCCAGTTAGACCTCACCAAACCGTGAAAAAGGCCAAAGCCGCCAGTTTTCTCACGTTTTTACAATCTGGTGCGGCTCTACACAACTTCTCTCATCTCCAGCCACTGTCTCTTACAGATAGCAGCCGGAAACGTTGCAGTTAGACCTCACAGAAACGTGAGAAAAGCCAAAGCCGCCATTTTTCTCACGTTTTTACAATCTGGTGCGTCTTTACATGACTTCTCTCACCTCCGGCCACTGTCTCTTAAAGATTGCAGCCGGAAACGTTGCAGTTACACCTCACAAAACCGTGAGAAAGCCCAAAGCCGCCATTTTTCTAAAGGTTTTAGAATCTGGTGCGGTTCTACACGACTTCTCTCATCTTCGGACATTGTATCTATTGCAGTTAGACCTCACAAAACCGTGAGAAAGCCCAAAGCCGCCATTTTTCTCACGTGTTTCCAATCTGGTGCGGCTCTACACTACTTATCTCATCTCCGGGCGCTGTCTTTTAAAGACTGCAGCCGGAAACGTTGCAGTTAGACCTCACAGTACCGAGAGAAAGGCCAAAGCCGCCACTTTTCTTACATTTTTAGAATGTGGTGCGGCTCTACACGACTTCTCTTATCTCCGGACATTGTCTCTATTGCAGTTAGACCTCACAAAACCGTGAGAAATCCCAAAGCCGCCATTTTTCTCACGTTTTTAGAATCTGGTGCAGCTCTACACGACTTCTCTCAACTCCAGCCACTGTCTCTTAAAGATTGCAGCCGGAAACGTTGCAGTTAGACCTCACAGAACCATGAGAAAGGCCAAAGCCGCCATTTTCTCACGCTTTTACAATCTGGTGCGGCTCTACACGACTTCTCTCACTCCGGACACTGTCTCTATTGCAGTTAGACCTCACAAAACTGTGAGAAAGGCCAAAGCCGCCATTTTTCTCATGCCGGAAACGTTGCGAAAATATCATGGTTTTACAATCTGGTGAGGCTTTACACGACTTCTCTCATCTCCGGACACTGTCTCTTAAAGATTGCAGACGATAAATTCTCATTTACTAATATATCTTCAAATTATACATAGTTTTTGTTATTTTATTTTTCTAGTCAGGAAGACAAACTTAAATCAGTTTTTCATTCAAGAATATGCACAAACGCAAAATAAATTCATTACATAAATAATTATATAAACGGTTGATGTAGCTAATATGTTCTCAGTAATATTTTTAAGAAATATTATTTTATGCATTTTTAGTAGACTTACGTAAACTGAAAAGAAATTTCAGTTTAAACTTCATTTTAAGTATTTTTAAAATAAAGAAAAGTATCGAAAATTGAGCACCTAATAGGTTTTAATTTTAATTTACATCTATCTTTAATTGACATCTATTTAAGAGATATGCAACCTACCAATAAGTATTTGGGTACTTTCGAATTAAGAAATTTTGTCAAATATCTAGAAGAATTCTATAGGAATCATCTTGAAACTTCGGTAGTGTAAAGAACATGTTATACCTCGCATTTTTCAGCAAAATTTTTGTCCTGAAGAGGAAAAGTGCACCAGTGTAAAAAAATAAACAAAAACCAAAATGTTTTGGATCACCTTGTAAAAGGTAATGCTTTAAACTCGTTTTGGTTGTAGCATATGATTATGAAGATATTTTCATTATATGTATAAATTTTAAGAGGTTACCTCATATATTCATGGGGATATAACGGTTTCTTTAAAAAAATCGCAAAAACAATTTCTCCTTTTTTAATTAAAACACGTAGGGCATTAGATGCAGTGAAAATCCATTTTTAAGAAATATGGTATGCTACATTAGGCACATCAGAATGCAAAAATGTTAAATATCTTATGAAATACGAGCACTTTTACTAAATAATTTTCAACTACGTATGCACAAGCTTTATAAAAATTTCTCTTGTATAATTTAATAGCTAAAAGTATTGAGCAAATTACATGAAAACCCCCAAACAAATATCATGTAAATTTAAAACCTTACGAGAGATACGAGGCTTAACACAAAAGAAAATGCACATAGTAAATTGTAATTGCAGCTATTAATGTATCTGAATATTTTATTGTAGTCCTGTAAATCTGAAGGTTAATCATATCATATTCTATACAAAACATTATGTTAGAATATTAACAATGCATAAAATTTCTTTATGATTTTTACAGTAGAAAGTTATTTAAATATGATTTTTAAAAATGTCTGACCTAAAACGCAAACCTGACCCTGCACACAAACTAGTTGTACAAGACCTATTAAAGCCATTTTAAATAGGGAACATTCCATAGTGAACTCGACTAATTTATAACATTTTTTAAAATTTCTAAAAGTATTTCTGGGGGCGGGAGACAGGCAGATAGAAAAATAAACAATTGGACAGACAGACAGACAAGTTGAAATCATATTCACACCTAAAAATAGTTAGAAAGTGTTAAAAACACTTAACGTAAATGAAAGTACAATTCTAGCAAATTTTTATTAATAGTTCTTAATGTAACTGAATATTTTTGTGTAGCCCTGTAAATCAATTGCTAATTATATTATATTCCATGATGCCTATGAATAACATATTTCAATTTCATTAAGCTTTGTAATAATGTTATCAAAATTTGGTTTATAGAAATACCTCACAGAACGCATGGCTTTGGAATGCTTTGGAGTGTCCCTGTACGCAAACCAGTGGTGGTATTTAAACAATATACATAGGAAACAACCAATTATGAACTTGAATAACATATTTCAATTTCATTAAAATTTGTGTTGAATAAAGGTATTAAAATATGGTTTATAGAAATACCTCCCATAAGACACAATGCTTTGAAATAGTTTCGGGTGTCCCTGTACACAAACCGGCAGAGGCATTCACTCCCTTTTCAATAGGGAACATCCAGTAGTAAACTTGAATAACATATATCAGTTTCAAGAAATTCCATAAATATTTATGACAATTAGAGCGCGGACAAACAGATGGACAGACAGACAGATACACAAACTGAAGTAAAATTCACACTTAAAAATTGTTAGAAAGTGTTAAAGATACTTAATGTAAACGAACGTGCAATTCCAGCAAAATTTTGCTAATGTCTCTTAATGTAACTGAATATTTTTGTGTGGCCCTGTAAATCTAATGCTAATCATACTAAAATCTATAGAAAGCATTCTTTTGCGCATATAAATAACATATTTCAGTTTCATTAAGCTTTATGCAAAGTAAAGTTACTAGTGGATCTGCAGATCAGGAGCCTCAACGTCCTATTTGCATCAGACATTATTCAATAGGCCATTTTTATTTATTCCTTATTATATAATAGTATATATTGATTTGATCGACTTCTTACCATAATCAAATACATTACAGAGGGAGGCTGCCGCCCCCCTCAACCCCCCGCTTTATCTCTCTCTGTATACCTATTTGTATATCATATAAAGTGTTACGGAATTGTAAATAATTGCATTTATTTTTGCATAATTTCTTTCAAAGAAGTTTAGTAAGCTGATAACATGCTAATTTTAAGCATTTCTAGTCATTTTAGCGTTAAAATAGCCTAATTTTCCTTTGAAAATTCATTAAAAAGCACCAATAAGGAAAGAAATGGATTTGGCGCCAAATTCGGTGATTGTTTCCCTCTTTGGCGATTTTTTTGGCGACCTTGGCGAGAAAATCCTTATTAGGTATATACCAAATATGGAAGCTCTAACCTCATTGGCTGATGTGATACGAGAATTTTCCAGAACAGTCTGTGTTCGATAGAAAAGTATAAAAGAAGCATTATTTTCGCCAAGGCGGTCAGTCTCAAATCTGTGTCAGTTTCGTTAAATGCTTGCTTTGCTTTGAGCCTCTTTGAATGAGACTTGCTTTATGTGTTATTGATAAAGCATTTGTGCTGTTGTTTAACTGTTAACGGCTGTTGTTTAAGCTATGTTTACTGGTTGAATTGAAGCTGAAGCTGATACTTGGTTTATAGACCTGTATTTTTCTGGAACTTTATGTGAATAAATCACTGAATTTTTGCAAGTTTCGCCTTTCATTCTCGGACAACTTACGAACCCCCAAGTACACAACAATATGTATTCTTAATAAACGACAGTCTTGTATTATTTCCCTGAAATTCATAAATACCAAATTTCATAACTATCACATTTCATACAAAACAAACTACATAGCATATCGGAAATATTTTGCGTAACCTTTAAACTAATTATCAATTCTATGCCCACAATTTTCAACAGGAAAACATACTTTTAAAATTCTAATAAAATTTCATTATATTAGATGGGGTGTAACCTTGTTAAAATAGACTTATAAGAAATACCGACTATAGACCGTAATATTACGAAATTCCTTTATGTATCCCGGAAAAGTAGCCACAGTCATTATAAACGCTAATAATAAGAATAAACCTAATTAATTATAACTCATTAATTTTTCAAACTAATTTGACATCATTTGGATGATTACAGTACATACTCGGAATTACTTTGTGTGGTCCCATAAATTATTTAGTCTATACATAACCTTTTTTAAGAGTAAACATTTTAAGCATCTTTATAATCTATGTTAACTTTATTAAGTTCAATTCAGCATAAACGCATGAAAGTGCGTGCTTAAATCAAAAATTTGTCCATAGGCTCTAATGTTACGAAAGTCTTTCGTGTGTCTTTGTAAACGAACCATAAACATTGTATACACCAGTAAAAGCTATTCAGCTTATTTTGCGTTTAAAATTAATTAGTGTTCCAAATTTAACATCGTTTGGATAACTATGTGACATTGTCAGAGCACTTTTGTAAGATCCTGTACATTAATTAGAAAGTTTAAGAGCACATATTTTCTTCAAAACAACATAAGTTTAAGCATCTTACTCACGTACGCTAGTTTCATTTTCTTCATTGCAAAGTAATGATATTAAAATGCGTTTAAACGAAATTCAACCAATACGCCGTAATGTTAAGAATTTTGGCGTGTCCCTGTACACAGTTTATAAAAAATATAGCAATAAAAATATACAGCTACTTATATGCAAAGATGGAACGTGTGCGCCAATTTGCAAGTCAATCGAAGGATTTTTGCGGACGCTATTGCGGTACATACAAATTCTTCCCATAGGCCGTAAAAATAAGAAAAACTTTGGCGTGACCCTGTACACGAACGACAAATGGAATACACACCTAACAATATACAGCTAATTCCGTTGGCCTCATGAACACGTGTACCAAATTGCAAGTCAATAGCGTTATTTCGCGGGCCTCTATCGCAGTACATACAAATTCTTCCCATAGGCCGTAGAGATATAAAAAAAAAAAAAATAAATAAAAAAAAAAAAAAAACAGTTGCACTTCGGGAGTGCTGACAGAAGTGAAAACGTGAACAATTACGTGTGTACTTCTTGAATCTTTAGGAAATATATTTATTGTGTAGGAAATACTTTTAAATGAAGTGTTTTTTTATTAATTAATATAAACTACTAATACAAAAACTATATTACAATTTTATTTAATGCGCTAATTGCAATAGAGACAGTGTCCGGATATGAGAGAAGTCGTGTAGAGCCGCACCAGATTGTAAAAACGTGAGAAAAATGGCGGCTTTGGCCTTTCTCACGGTTTTGGGAGGTCTAACTGCAATAGAGACAGTGTCCGGAGATGAGAGAATTCGTGTAGAGCCGCACCAGATTGTAAAAATGTGAGAAAAATGGCAGCTTTGGCCTTTCTCATGATTTTGTGAGGTCTATCTGCAACGTTTCCGGCTGCAATCTTTAAGAGACAGTGTCGGAAGATGAGAGAAGTCGTGTAGAGCCGCACCAGATTTTAAAACGTGAGCAAAATGGAGGCTTTGGTCTTTCTCATGGTTCTGTGAAGTCTAACTGCAACGTTTCCGGCTGCAATCTTTAATAGACATTGTCCGGAGATGAGAGAAGTCGTGTAGAACCGCACCATATTTTTAAAACGTGAGAAAAATGGCGGCTTTGGTCTTTCTCATGGTTCTGTGAAGTCTAACTGCAACGTTTCCGGCTGCAATCTTTAAGAGACAGTGTCCGGAGATGAGAGAAATCGTGTAGAGCCGCACCAGATTGTAAAAACGTCAGAAAAATGGCGGCTTTGGCCTTTTTCACGGTTTTGTGAGGTCTGTCTGCAACGTTTCCGGCTGCAATCTTTAAGAGACAGTGTCCGGAGATGAGAGAAGTCGTGTAGAGCCGCACCAGATTGTAAAAACGTGAGCAAAATGGAGGCTTTGGTCTTTCTCATGGTTCTGTGAAGTCTAACTGCAACATTTCCGGCTGCAATCTTTAAGAGACAGTGTTCGGAGATGAGAGAAGTCGTGTAGAGCCGCACCAGATTTTAAAAACGTGAGAAAAATGGCGGCTTTGGTCTTTTTCATGGTTCTGTGAAGTCTAACTGCAAACGTTTCCGGCTGCAATCTTTAAGAGACTTTGTCCGGAGATGAGAGAAGTCGTGTAGAGCCGCACCAGATTGTAAAAACGTGAGAAAAATGGCGGCTTTGGCCTTTCTCACGGTTTTGTGAGGTCTAACTGCAACGTTTCCAGCTGCAAGCTTGAGGGACAGTGTCCGGGGATGAGATAAGTCGTGTAGAGCCGCACCAGATTTTAAAACAATATACAGTATATAATTGTTAACACCTCACATTAGCAAGTTAATTGTGTGATACATTATTTGTATCATACAAGGATGGTAAGCGTTTGCTGACGATGACGCGAATTCAATGATTTTTGTTCACCCAAAAGTTTTCACTTCAAATGGAAAGCGTTAGCTGACGATGACGGGAGTTCAATGATTTTTGTTCACCCAAAAGTGCTCAACGGGCCTAAAGAAGTTTCACTTCAAAAACTTCGGTGTGTCCCTGTACACGAAAAACAAATGGAATGCACACCCAAAACTATGCAGCTTATTTCGTGGGGATCATGAACATGTGTACAAAATTTCAAGTCAATAGCGGGAGTTTTGCGGCCGCTATCGCAAGATAGACAGACAGACGGAACCCAAAATCCTGTTGAGTCTCAACAGAGGGCCTCCATTGACGTTTCGGCAAAAATTGGAAGTCAATAGCTTGATTTTTGCGGTGTCTATCGCGGTACATACAGATTCTTCCCATAGGCCGTAATGATAGAAAATCTTTGATGGTCCCTGTACACGAACTACAAATGGAATACACACCTAAAACTATACAGCTGATTCCGTTAGGCTCATGAACACGTGTACCAAATTGCAAGTCAATAGCGTGATTTTTGTGGCCGCTATCGCGATACATACACAATTCTCCCATAGGCCATAATGATAAAAAAAAAACTTTGGCGTGTCCCTGTATACGAACTACAAATGGAATACATACCAAAAACTATACAGCTGATTTCGTGGGGCTCATGAACATTTTTACCAAATTTCAAGTCAATAGCGCCATTTTTGAGGCCGCTATCGCGCGACAGACAGAGCCCAAAACCGTTTTGAGTCTCAGCAGAGGGCCTCCACTGACGTTTCGGCAATTAAAATTTGGTTTATAGAAATACCTCTCATAGAACGCAATGCATTGGAATACTTTCGAGTAACCCTGTAAACAAAACAGTGCTGATATTTACTCCATTTAAATAAGAAACATCCAATATTAATCTTGAATGACATATTTCAATTTCATTAAGATTTGTGTACAGTAAAAGTATTAAAATATGCCTTATAGAAATACCTCCCATAGATTACAATGCTTTGGAATACTTTCGGGTGTCCCTGTACACAGAGCAGTAGATGTATTTACTCCACTTTCAATAGGGAACATCCCATTCGATAGTGAACTTGAATAACATATATCAGTTTCAAGAAATTCCATAAATATTTACGGGAGTTAGAGCTAGAGCGCGGATAGACAGACATGTTACGTATAATAACAATATCTTTATTTTAAAAATACTTCTTGTTAACTTAAATCTCTAAATATAAACTTTATTTCTTATATAAATCTCCTTTTAAAACTTACCTTTATCAATTTAATCAGTTAAATAAGTCTTTAATAGAAGTTCAATATCTTAAAGTAATTTTCCTCATTTGTTTACTTTTTAAGGTTGATCACGCTTATTGGAGCTATACTTTAGCCTGGAATGTTTAGTTGATCACGTTTCTCAGAGCTATACTTTAGCCTGGAATGTTTAGTTGATCCCATTTCTCAGAGCTATACTTTAGCCTGGAATGCTTGGTTGATCACTCTTCTTAGAGCTATACTTTAGTATGGAATATTTAATTACTGGAATTTTCAGCAGATGGTGAACTCGTTCCGGCGTTCTTTCTATCATCCTCGCATAAGATTATTGATTCCCGGATGTAGGCGTTGTCTTTGCCGGTTGTTGTTTTACTATAAATATCGGTGATTGTGCATGTGGTTTTTGCTCACATTTAGTTTTTGTGTCACGTCAGCTTTTGGACGATGTAAATTGTCTTTTAATATGATTTTGCTCTGCCGGTGTTTATTTTTCGTTTATGTTAAATGTTACTAATGCCTTCCTCAGTGTTACATTTTTATTTTTGGTTTTTCTGGGCCATGGTAAAATGTTTTATCGTTTTAGAAAAAACGCTTGAGCTGGGTTGAATAAGTTGTAATTTAATATACTGTTAACTTTTGTTAACTTTATTACTGTTGTTGTTAAATTTATATTTTGTTTAAAGTTTTTAATAAAACTGAAATTATAACGTAAATTTAACTTGTCTTCAATTGTGTCATACACTTAAATTTTCATCCAAGTCAAATTCAAATCGCACTTTCCACTGTAAGTTTTTAGATGGAAAATTGTTTTTATAAACCTCTGCTAACTTTAGATATCCAATAAGTTTGGATAACAAGTGGTTATGGGCCTTGCCCAGCCTATAGTTTTTTTGACTTGGAGATTTAATCTGTTTTTGTAATCTGAGCATTTTTTTTTAACGCGTATCTGATTCGGAGGGGCTATTGTTTTTGGTAGTTTTTCATTATGGCTCAATCTGCTTATACTATTGAAAAACTTAATGCCACCAATTATACCAGTTGGTCTGCTGATATTAAATATCTGTTAATTAGTTACGGACTTTGGGATATAATAGATCAACGTAAGTCAATTCCGAAAGAGTCTGAAAAAATTTCAGATGAGGAAATAGCCAAATTTAAAACCAGATCAGATAACGTGTTAGCTACATTATATTTAAATATTCAACCCGAATTCCGGAAATTGGTAGAAAATTATGATGATCCCATCAAAGCTTGGGATGCACTTAAATTAAACTACTTGCCGGATTCGAGGTCATTTCATATGAAAATATTTTCTGAATTATTTGAATGTAAAATTAAACAAAATGAAAATATTTCACTTTATGCTGCCAGATTACTTAGACTTTCAAACCAGCTCAAGGATTTAAATGAAAAATTTGATGACAATACTTATACTTCTTTCCAGTTGCTTAGATATTTACCTAGCAGTTTTGATAGTATTGTCCAAAATATACTGCGTTGGCGAAAAGAAAAATTTAAATTCAGTGATATTGTTAATGAATTGTCCGCTGAGGAGGCACGTTTAAATCTTCGTGATAGTGACAAAGTAAAAACGCCAGGTTTAGTAAATATAGTAACTTCTCGACAAAACTGCACCTTTTGTGGGAAATTTGGCCACCATCAGGCTATTTGCAGACTTAAAAGTAGTCAAGATAATGGTTTCACCGATCATCGCCAAGGTAGTGAAAGACAGTTCCAACCCAGGGATTCCAGGAGTGCCTATAGGAGAGGCTTTAGTCCAAGTTATAGACATAGAAATTTCAAGTCACCAGATCGTTTTAGTACTGATAGACCTCATCATGACGCAAGTTACAGCCCCAACAGACCTCAATATGATACTAGACAGTCTGGTTTTTCTGGAGGAAGAGCTCGTCGAAATAGACGTAAGTCTAAAAATGTTTTATTTATTATGCATTCTAACTCTACTGAATCTGAAGAGGGATGTTCTTGGATTTTTGATACAGGGGCATCTCATCACTGTTGTTCCAGAAGGGACTTATTTTTTAAGTATAAACCTTTGATTAACGAAAACATGACTGTAGCTGTTAAGGATGTAAATTTTGAAATTGAGGGAATGGGGAAAATAAAATTGAGGTTTGGTCAGAGAATATTCACTTTAGAAAATGTTATGTACTCTCCTAAATTGAGGAGAAATATAATATCTGGTCCTGCTTTGGATAAAAATGGTTGTATATATGAAGGCGGTGGGGGTGAGGTTAAAATATATCGTGACAATGAATTTTTGTTTAAAGCCTACTTAAAGAATAAAATTTATTATCTATATCCTAAAATTCCTAAAGTCAATAACAGACATGTAAAATTTGAAAATTTGAATTTAGAAAAAGGGAATAAAATGCAACTTTGGCATAGACGTTTTGGCCATATCAGTCCTGATATTTTGACTCATACTTGTAAAGAAAATGGTGTAAAAGGTGTTTCTGGTCTAAATGATAAAAATTTTGAATGTGAAGTTTGTAAATTAAATAAGTTTAGACATATTTCTCATAAGTCTACTGGTTATATCAGATCAACACAGCCACTTGAGTTAATTTTTGCTGATTTATGGGGTCCTTCTCATGTTGAGGGGAAACATGGAGAAAAATATTTCTTGTCCATAGTTGACGATTTTTCTAGAAAGGTTGCTCTTTACCCAATTAAGTTAAAATCAGATGCCGCTGATATTATCATTAGACATATTACGCGTGCTGAAAATTTGATTGGAAGTAGAGTGAAATCTTTTCGTAGTGATAATGGACAGGAATTCATGTCAAATACCCTTGAAGATTTCTTTGCTTCTAAAGGAATTAAACATGAATTGACAAATTTGTATACTTCACAGCAAAATGGCGTTGTTGAACGCTATAACCAAACTGTAGCCGATGGTATCAGAACTTTACTACAAGAAAGTAATTTAGGACAGAATTTTTGGCCAGAAGCAGCAACTTATTTTGTTTACACTTGGAATAGGACCTGTAACACAAACTCCACTAAAACTCCCTTAGAACTATATACTGGAAACAAACCCTCAGTCCGGCATTTAAAGCCATTTGGTGTTTTAGCCTATGTAGGTATCCCACGACAAAAACGTTATAAATTAGACCCTAAAGCAACAAAGGGTGTTATGGTGGGTTATGCTTTTAGGACTAGAGGATACAGAATATGGCTACCTGAATCAGACAAAATAATTGAAACACTTAATGTTAGATTTAACGAGAAAGCCAAGTATATAGATCTGAATAGTAGCAGTGGAGCAGTGCTGGAGCCCCAAACTCAGTTCTTTGTCCCACTTTTCCCGAATTCTGTTTCGGAGGAAAATACTGTAGAAGATGTGAGAAGTGCGACCTCTTTCCCTTCTGATATTCAGGACAAAGACAGTTTAGAGGAGGGGTGTGATGGTTTAAAGGTTGTTAACTGGTATAGAAAAGCTGTTCCTAGACAAACAGGAGATAGGACAGATATTTACTACTATGAAGAAGGAAAAACGCAGCGTCTTAGATCCCAAAATGAAGTTCAGGACTATTGTAAAAAGAACAAAATTGTATATGATCCTGAAACATTTAATTTCAGTGGTAGTGACAATTATACTGGTATTGTATCTGAACAGGGTCCAAGTAGTAATGTAGTTTTTAATAATAGTTGACTAGAAGAAATTGTTGTTCCTAAAACGTACAAGCAAGCAATGAAATCTCCCCAGAAAGAAAAATGGCTTGAGGCAATGGAAAAAGAGTTAAAAGTAATGAAAGAAAGGGAAGTTTGGGAGCTTACTAGTTTACCACAGAACTGTAATCCTGTAGGTAACAGATGGGTTTTTGCGATTAAGCGTGATGAAAAAGGTAATATCATTCGTTATAAAGCCAGACTTGTTGCCCAGGGCTATAGTCAAATCAAAGGGGAAACCTACGACGAGACTTTTAGTCCTGTGGTCAATTTTGCTGTGATTAGATTCTTTTTCTCATTGCTCGTAAGTTTTTTAAATTGGACCCATATTCAATGTGATATAACTAGTGCGTATCTATATGCCCCTTTAACTGAAAATATTTTTATGTCTCAGCCAGCAGGATTTATTCAACCCGGAAAGGAAAGTTTATATTGTAAATTAAATAAAGCTTTGTACGGTTTACATCAATCAGGTCGCGAGTGGTTTTTTGAAATCCATAAAGTTTTGATAAAAATAGGTTTTGTTAAATTTAATTCATGTAATTGTGTTTATCTATATAATTATGAAGTTATTCTTTTATTATATGTTGATGATATTGTCATTTTTAGTAAATATAGTAAAACAATTGATAAAGTTTTGAATTTGCTTAAAAGTCATTTTGACCTTAAAATTATGGGAAAAACCAAGAAGTTGTTAGGAGTCGAGTTTGAAGAAATAAACGGTCAACTTGAAATTCATCAACATCAGTATATTGAAGAAGTTTGTGACCGATTTAAAAGTTTTAAATACCCTATTTCAACTCTTCCCATAAGTAAAGGCGTAGTTTATTCTAAGTCAAATTGTCCTAAAAATGATTATGAAATTCAAGAAATGTCAACAATTCCTTACAGAAGTTTACTTGGATGTTTAGCTTTTATTGCAAATAGAACTCGCCCTGATATTTGTTACTCTGTGAATATTTATAGTCAGTTTCAATCTAATCCTGGAAAAACACATTGGGATGGCTTACTAAGATTATTAGGATATGTTCATTATACCAGTCATTTTAAATTAAAATTAAATTGTAAAAGACCACAACTTATAGTTTATTCAGACTCTGATTTTGCTGCAAATAAAGATGATCGTACTTCTATGGGCGGTCAAATTGTTTTGTTGGATGAATCCCCTATAGATTGGAGAACTTTCAAAGAAAAATCTGTCTGCCTCTCAACAATGGAGGCAGAATTTGTGGCTATGACGGAGGCTGCGAAAAATTTAATGTGGTTTGATCGTATTTTAAATGAGTGTGTTGATGGTAACATAATTCCTAAAGTTGAATGTAAAGCTGTTTTAAATATGGATAGTCAATCTGCCATAGATTTTGTCAAATCTCCAATTGAAAATTACAGATCTAAACATATTGATATAAAATTATTTTTTGTAAGGGATCTTGTTCGTGATAATCTTTTTGATCTTAAATTTATTAGAAGTAAACTTAATCTGTCCGATGTTTTTACCAAACCCCTCACTCGCCAAGATCTTGAAAATTTTATATTAAACATATTTAATAAATTAAAATAAACTTAAATTTTGTAATTGTATAATTAATATAATATATATCTTGGAATTGTATTTGTGTTTTTGCAATTATGTATATTTTTCCGTTTTTCCTAAGCTTACCATTATTGAAAGTCCTGGCCAGGCAAATTTTAAGATTGGTTACTTGGGTTATTTCCTGAAATTTTGCATAATTGTAACGTTTAATACATTTCCGTATAAGTTTTTTTACATGTTTTTTTATATGAATTAACATGTATCTAGTTTTTTTTAGGTGCCGTTTAGTGGCTTAGATGTAAAGGTTTTTTTCAGGTGCCATATACTGGCTTAAATGTAGCGGTTTTTCTTTTTCAGGTGCCTATAATGGCTTAGATGTAGAGAATTCTTTTCCAGGTGCCGTAGTTGGCTTGTGTGTAGTTAACGATTTAAATTTTTGTACATATTCATGAATTGTTGTATAAGAAAAATGTATTTGTAATTCGGTAATTTTTATAATGAACCTCCTTTTTGGACTGTATTGAAATAGCCATTGTTAGTGGTGGTCGTAATTATTTAAAGTTTCATCTGTGATTGATACGTCGTCTGTACTGACCTGTGGATAATGAAATTTATATGTAAATTTTTGTTTCATGTTAAAAGTGAGTTAACCTTTTTGTGGTTTTTTTTAATTTTATTGTTGAAGTATGTATATGTGTTAAAGATGCTTTTAAAGATTTGAATATTGATTGTTATACTTAAGGAAAAAAATTGTGTTTTTTTTTAACCTAGCTCAAAGTTGTTTAAATTTATACCTGTGCTTGTTTGGTGTTATGTCAAGTTAACAAGAGGAGGGGCTTTTGTTACGTATAATAACAATATCTTTATTTTAAAAATACTTCTTGTTAACTTAAATCTCTAAATATAAACTTTATTTCTTATATAAATCTCCTTTTAAAACTTACCTTTATCAATTTAATCAGTTAAATAAGTCTTTAATAGAAGTTCAATATCTTAAAGTAATTTTCCTCATTTGTTTACTTTTTAAGGTTGATCACGCTTATTGGAGCTATACTTTAGCCTGGAATGTTTAGTTGATCACGTTTCTCAGAGCTATACTTTAGCCTGGAATGTTTAGTTGATCCCATTTCTCAGAGCTATACTTTAGCCTGGAATGCTTGGTTGATCACTCTTCTTAGAGCTATACTTTAGTATGGAATATTTAATTACTGGAATTTTCAGCAGATGGTGAACTCGTTCCGGCGTTCTTTCTATCATCCTCGCATAAGATTATTGATTCCCGGATGTAGGCGTTGTCTTTGCCGGTTGTTGTTTTACTATAAATATCGGTGATTGTGCATGTGGTTTTTGCTCACATTTAGTTTTTGTGTCACGTCAGCTTTTGGACGATGTAAATTGTCTTTTAATATGATTTTGCTCTGCCGGTGTTTATTTTTCGTTTATGTTAAATGTTACTAATGCCTTCCTCAGTGTTACATTTTTATTTTTGGTTTTTCTGGGCCATGGTAAAATGTTTTATCGTTTTAGAAAAAACGCTTGAGCTGGGTTGAATAAGTTGTAATTTAATATACTGTTAACTTTTGTTAACTTTATTACTGTTGTTGTTAAATTTATATTTTGTTTAAAGTTTTTAATAAAACTGAAATTATAACGTAAATTTAACTTGTCTTCAATTGTGTCATACACTTAAATTTTCATCCAAGTCAAATTCAAATCGCACTTTCCACTGTAAGTTTTTAGATGGAAAATTGTTTTTATAAACCTCTGCTAACTTTAGATATCCAATAAGTTTGGATAACAAGACAAACCGAAGTGATTAACATTTTTCAACCTTGTAGAAAAGTTTTTAAAAACCGTTACTGAAAATTGCTATCAAAAATTTAGCGGCATCATTTGATCTTCAGAGAAAGGGGGGGGGATATCAGCTATGGATACAACTACAATTCAATCACGATTAAATTAATCGTGATTAAATCAATCGTGATTAATATTTCAGTCATTTGCTGCAACTAATATATTAATCACGATTGATTTAATCATGAATAATTTAATCATGAATAACGGTTAGTTGTCTGCTTCTCGAATAATTTAATCATGATTGAATTTTTAGCTGCAGCAAATGACTGAAATATTAATCACGATTGATTTAATCACGATTAATTTAATCGCAACTAACGGTTAGTCGTCTGTTTTTCGATTAATTTAATCGCGATTGAATTTTTAGTTGCAGCAAATGAATAACCGTTAGTTGTGATTAAATTAATCGTGATTAAATTTTTAGTCAACTAATTAGTTGATTGAAAATTTAATCGATTGATGCCCAACACTGATGTATACTAACTGTAAATATCAAATTATTTCATAAAAAATCATATAACCAAGATTTTTTGGTGGGTCATGCTAAATCTACTACACAGATATAATACAGTGTTTTTTAATTCATAGGCAAAATCTTTTACTCATTTACATGCTTCACTGCGATGCTCTTAGACGTACTTTTCAGAGCTCTAATGGTGCAGTGTTCCCACTGATGGAACACCCACAAATTCAAAATGGTAAGTACTATCTTTACAAAATTATACCTGTGTACTCCTTTAGACCTAAGTAGATAGCCTACAACTTTTTTTGTTAAAATTCCAACTTTAAAGGGTAGTGCGCTGTAAAGGGTTAAGAGAGCAGTTTTCATTAAGTCAGTCCCATTTTTACCGTCCTAGTAGTTTTTTTTTTTTTTTTTTTTATGTATCAGCTCGAAATAAATTAAACTTGACTCATCAGAGAAACTGAGTTCAGCCCAATAATTAACTGCTAATTTTTTAAAATTTTTGGTCAACTGATGTCTTTTTTCTTTTTTTTCTTATTTGTTCTTAATAATGGCTTTTTTGCAGATCTTCTGGTTTTTTAACCAGCCTTGTTTAATTGCTTCTCGACTATTTTTAAAAATGTATTTTGCTATAGAATTTTTTTAAATCTTTTTTAAGTTCTAAACACGATACAAATCGATTTTTTAAACATATGCTTTTTAACTTGCGGTTATCTTGCTTGGATGAGAATTTGACCGCCTAAAGCCAAATTTTCAGTTTAAATGGCCAAAGAATTTCATATTTTGCTAAAAACCCTTTTACCAATATTTCGTTAAGATTTAATTATTTTGCCATTTCACGTATTAAAATATTTTTTGATTTTCATTCAAAAATTAATACTTTCTGTGGCATTGTTAACTGCCTTATTCTTTAATGAAATAATTTCTAAAATTACAGTTTTTCTGACAATTGCATTTTATTTTTAACACTGGACTCAATCCTAGAGTGTATGTGGAGGACAACATTACATATGCTAAGGTCAATCAAATATAAAGTTTTTTAGAATTCCGTCCATTATTTTAAGAGATACAGCACCTACAAAGTTTTAGTATGACACACACAGACCCACATGTGTGAGTGTTCTCACACATATGTCCTTTAAAAGTTTATTTATTCAAATTTAATATATAACAAAAAGGAGGGATTAATATAGATTATATAAATAAATCTTTTTAAATTTAATTAATTATATATAGAATTTCCCGTTTTATTTACAAATCAAAATTTGTGTTCTTTGTCCTTTATTGTTACAAACACATTACTCTCAGAATAAAATAAAGCAATTTTTATATCGGCGTTTTTGAAAAGTAGTTTTGTTTATACATTTCCCCATCAATTTAGCTATAATTATTTATTTTTGACAGGGTAATTTAAAATTCATTATCAGCATATTCCTAGCATAAATAGCTATTAATAAAATAAAAAACAATCATTTCAGATTATATTTATTACCCTCTTATTTACATTAAAAGCGATTATTATTTCAAGCAGGTCATTATAGTTCTAAAAATAGATTTATAATGGATTTTTTCCGGACTAAGCGACGCCGTTTTGTGTACATTGAGAGTTGAAGGACATTTGGCGTTGCTTCTCAATGTCAAATCGATCTAACTTTATAACGACATTTTTATATTCAAAAATTTTGTATTAATATGTTAGGAGGACAAAGAAACAGCTTGGCATTCTTTTGGCTGAATTTTAAGGATGCCAATTTTTGGGGTTGCATTGCAATTTAAGTTCTCTGAGGCTGGCAGATTTAGTTAAGTTTTTCGTTTTTGAATTTGTCAGAGTAAGACATGTATTATTGAGTTTCTCCTCTCCTCCCGTCCCAATTTCCGTGTGAGATAGATAGAATTGTTTGTCATTCACTAATGATGTAGTGATCCTTTGGAAGTTGTTGATTTTTACGAAGCATACAATAAATCAACAGTTGAGCTAAATGTTTCTTCTGACTTTCTGCAAGTGTTTCCTTTTTCTTTCAACAGATTTCTTTTGATAGATTTCGACGCGGCCATTTCATATAAAGACCTGGGTATCGGTGTTGATGAAAATACACCACCACACCACATTTTCAAAAAATTGTTAAACTGTATTCAAGACATCTTTAAACATGTAAATCCATAAAAAATTTCATGAATCCAATACTTTCTTCTTGCGTATATATAGAAGAAAGTAAAAATTACAAAGTTATCAACAAAGTATGTTTTACATATTACTTACATTTATTGATACTGATCCACTCAATTTTGACATATCTCCAAGAATTGCTGACAGTAATGATGACTTTCCTGACCCTACCTGGCCAACAATAGCTACTATAGAACCTCTGTCTACATTCAAGTTTATAGATCTTAGAGTAGGTTTGTATTCCTTTTCTTCATTGTCTTCAGGTTTAATCCATGAAAACGTCCCATTATTTACAGATATTGGATAAGCTGAAATTTTTACAAAAGCGAATGAAATAATTAACATAAAAATTTTACAAAAAATCAAAACTTTTTTATAAGAAGTATTTTATTCATGTCAAGTCATACAGTTATAAATATTGTACATAATTTTTATTAGTAGCACATAATAAAAACATTAATACAGACTCTTGGTTAATTGAGATCAGATCTGATAAACAATCTTTAAGATGTGATCACTTTCTTCCTTCCCATGTTATTCTACAGGATTTTCGTTGCTTCATTTTATAAGGATATCTCCTTCAAAAATGATATTTTTTGAGTTCTGTTTTTTGAATATTACTCTTTGAATGTGTGTCCTTTTAGCTTAGTGAGCAATTTTTTGAAAAAATAAATTTAAATACTTTGTTTAGCGATCCAAACTTAAGAGTCCTTTAATTATTTATTGAAATAAAATATTTAAATTAATTTTTTCAAAAAATTGCTCATTAAGCTAAAAGACGACATATTCAAAGAGTAATATTCAAAAAACAGAATTTGAAAATTTTCATTTTTAAATGAGATATCCTTATAAAACGAAGCAATAAAAATCCCGTAGGATAACATGTGAATAAAAGAAGAGAGAATCTGACTGATGTACAGCCTTAATAAATTAAAATAAATTAAGTTGATTAATATCTTTAAAACACAGAAAGCTAGAATATATTGTTTAAAATATATACTATGTTATAATTTATAGTACTTGAATAATCTAATTTCATTCAGAATCATTGTAAAAATTATTTTCTCAGTAAATACAGTGATTTGTTTTTGAAAATCATCATCAATTAAAATTTTATTAAAATTGTTCAAGCAATTTCCAAGAATACCAAGTTAATTTGCTCCAACTGTGATCAACCAAAGTGATATTTTGCCCTGGCAAAAGCATAGGTTACCAAGAAACTATTTTCTTGGAAGATGAGAATAATTAAAATCAAATTGTCATCTCAAAAACAACTCTCTAATCTTGAATTTTTTTTTTTAATTGTTTGAAAAGTTTTCTAGAAAAACAAGTTTCTGTGACACCTTGAGGAGTAGAGAATGGGTTATAAATGAATGTTAAATTTCCTAAAGATGACAATTAGTTAAATCTGTTTGTCTTCTCAAAAAAAAAAAAAAAAAAAAAAAAAAAAAACCTTAACCCTAAACGTTTATCACAATTGTCAGAGTCATTCTATTGAAAAAAAAAAACTAGGACACATATACAAGATTAACCTGTTTAACAATTAATAAGGAGGATTGAATAGAATAAATCTTTTCTTTCAATATTATCAATTGCTTTTAATATATATAATTTATTAAATAACAAAACACATTAGTTTCCTAGCAAAATAATATTTTTGTCTCAAGTCCAGAAAGAGCAGAAAAAGATATTTATTCACAGATAGCAAGAATAATTTTTGGTATTGTATTTGAATGATTAAGTACATTAAAATATATGTGTCTATCGTATGTAAAGGCTTATTGTTTACACAGAAGTTGTATAGATCCGTCAACATGTTTTATCAACCTCCTGAGTTGGATTTGGAATCCATTTATTAAAAATGTTTAGTCACAATATCATAAAGCTGGAATATTTTAATTCCATCCCATACATTTTTTACTTTGTTTTTTCATGAGTTCAAAAATTTTATAAGGACTACTATAAAATTGAAAAAACCTGAGTAGCACCAGGTAGACTTGCTAGTCATCCATAAAGTTCCTGTTAGACATTATACTATAGCTGCAATCAATGCTACAGGAATTTGAAAAAAAACTGGTCGCCAGTAAAGAATTCCCCCCTCCCCCCGCTTTTTTTTTTCTTCCCAATTTTGAAATTTATTTGAATATAGAAATTAAAATTCTATGCTTAAAAACCAAATATTTACTAGGCTAGAATGACCTATCAGGAAACACTTGTTTGAATTTAACATCATGAAACCAGTTTTATTATTTTCACTAAACCGATATACTACCACCATTGATACATCATTACACTAACACAACAATTCAGCACCAGGTTGCAATGCACGCACAAACAGGAGCAGTGTAAATCAACTCCTGGTGCACTAATTTAACGCCGAGTTGTAAAGCATACACAGAGAAAAGCTGTGTAAATCCCCTAATAGTGTAGTGTATTGATTCCACACAGTGTATCAAAACATGGTGAAAACAGCGGAATGAGAGTTAGCATACATCAAGAGTGGAATCAGAGCCTGATTCTGGGACCAATTTTTTCACAAAATATTTAAAAAAGAAAAGAAAAGAAAAAAATTGAGTTTCCTTGAAGTTGAAAACTTAGTTGCCAGTTAAAGCATATTGGTCACCAACAGCAACCAGGCAACTGTATTTCATGAGCCCTGGCTGCAATAACTTATGATATTATTTTTATGACGAAATGATGCTGGTAGAAGTTCAGGGACTTTATAATACAACAATGGTGAAAAGTTTCTTTTTTGTGCTTCTCAAATGAGTGCTTTAAGTTAGTCTTTAAGTAAAATAAGATAAAGTAAAACTAATGATAAATATGTTTAAAATAGTAAAGTAGAAACAGAAAATAATTCTTTTGTTAGATACTAGATACTATTTGAAAGTTACTAAGTTTTAATATTGGCTAACTTTTTGCCAGTAATTATTGAAATATGGTAAAAGTTTAATTTATTGTTAATATATTCCCTTTAAACTAATCCAGCAATTATGTTAAAATAATATTATTAATACATAATTAATTAAATATAAAAACCTTAACACATACTTCATATTTCATCATTAATATTTTCGGCTGGGCGCCCAGCTCTTTTCAAACGATCTTCATCTGTGTTGGATCTCTCGGAGTTGCGGTCTTTTATAGACTTCATAAGTTGGTTCCATATCCGGTCAGGAGCCATTGCACTGCTGTCATTGCACACATCCGGGATAGTTGCTATTTCTATGTCTTCTCTAAACATCGCATAATTATAATTATTGTAATCTGCTATCTTTTTAGTTTTTTTCAACATTTATTTTAATTTCTTCATTATCAAAAGTTTTGGCTAAAGCTGTATTTATTTTTCCCGTTTTTATATCGTTTTTATGTTCTTTGACTACGGTTTTTATCTTCCTTTTTGTTACACCAATGTATGAACCTGGTTTATTGTCTTGATTATTTGTGAAAGGTATTTGGTAAATTCCAGCGGTTTCCAAAAGGGGGATGGGGTCTTTATTATTACGTATTAATTGAAAGATATTCGGGTTAGGCTTTATAGGTATATTTACACCGATTTTATTTGCCTCTAATAAAAAAAAAATCAATAAAAAATTTCCCGACTATTGCCCATGAGGGCGCACCAGCCTACTGATGAGAAAATCCTTAGTTCATTTGATTCTCATCGCCTCCTAACTTTTCCTCATGTTTATAGACATGACTACTTGATCATGTTACATCATCTGTTTTGAAAGTTCATGCTATGTTTAGTCATTTTATCATTTTTATTAAATAACTTATTTAATTTAATTAATAGATTATAAATTAAAACATACTTACTTCAGTTCCTTATTTTTCAGTTGTTTAAACTTTATTTTTATACTATTAATTATCAATTACCGCTTTGTTTACATTGAAAACGACCTTTTCCATGCAACACCTTTCTTTGTCAATTCTGGACTGTTTCAATTTTTCTAACAATGTTTTTCCCACTAGATGGCGACACTGTAGCTAAAAATTGATCGTCAGTACGTAAATCTTAGTCGTTTCTTTTTACATTTGCCAGATATTCGTCTGTGATTCGTCCGTTTGATCGATGACGATTTAAATGTCCTTCTTAATACCAGATTTTTTTAGTTCTGGGTGGTGCATTGGTGATTAGCATGGATTCTGTTATCTAATGTATTAATGTGAAGATTGACAGGCTGGTCCAGATCAATTGATAGTATGTTAAGTTTATTTTAAGTTTGTGAGTACTTTATTAATGAATCAAGATGTAGTATGATTAATTGCATTTATGAAGAAGAAATTGTTAAAAGTAACTATCTTATAATTCAAGTTGTGTTTATAGATAAATGTCTCCATTATGAAGAAATAAAATTAGTTTGGTTTTATATGAGACTTTATTTCTTTCAAGTAGCAAGTAATTAAAACAGTTGATCTTCTAGTATGGTTTTTCTCAGTAACTTTTTCCACTGTGTAATATCTCAGTTGATATATTTAAACAAAATACCTAATACCTATTGCCTAAGAGAGCGCATTGGCCCGAGGGCCGGTGACCCAGTCCGCCCGTCAGAGACTGCGGCCGGAATCGCCGGGCTCCTCGCCCCCACTTTACACTCCAAGTGACTCCTAGAACTGATACAAACCGTCATTTCTCACTCCTGAATTTTGAAGCGATATGCCGCTTTCAGCCAATAAGAATCCGCAATCCATAAGCAAGTCTACTGGAAGATGAGTGCATTGTCACTTCCGCCTGACCTTCTGGAAAAATTCCTCACTCTGTCTCCCCCTTTGGGTTCGTAGGGAGAATGAAAAAAATGGCTGACTTAGCAAACAGACAAACAAACACTATTTAAATCTTCCAATTTTGCTGCAATAAAATTTTGAAGATGAAAACCTTAATTTTTGACATATTTTAATGAGGGAGGTACCGTTTTAAAGCTTATCACTTGTAGAATAACCCCGTTACAACGGAATTTCCAAAATACTTACCGATAAAATTTTATTTTCATAACTAACTGTGGGTAAAATCACACAAAATGGTTAAAACTAACGAATGTTTCTTTTCGTTAAATTGTATAATTTACTTTTTAGATGATCGGAGCTTTATGCTAACTGTTGTAGCTAATCTGAAAAGGAATTTTATTCACGTAATTCATGTTTTAACCATTTAAATTATTAAAATTGATTTTAATTAAGTCTGATTAAGCTGTATGTTAATTACTTTCTGTAAAATTATTTATTTAAATGTTGTTTATGTTTATTTTAATTTCAGTAATGATGTTTTTTGGCTATTTTAATATGAGTAACGATGTTTTTGGTTATTTTAATTTAAGTAATGATGCTTTTTGGCTATTTTAATTTTAATAACGATATTTTTAGCTATTTCAGTTTTAGTAACGATGTTTTTTGGCTATTTTAATTTTAAAATTGGAATGTTATGGAAAAGTAAGGTGTAACATCAAAACGAAATTTCTATTTGCAAAATACAATTAATGACTGCTAATTTTGAGCCTTGATATACACACACACACATCAGATTGTATTAATTTGTTTAATAATAATAAGAATAAAACATGTTAAATACCTAGTGAAGAATCCCATTTGACATATTTCTCAAGTTCATCCCCATTCATATACTTGTTGATTCTTTTTACAGAAACACGTGTCTGTAAAATAAGATAAAATCTTATGATGATAAAAGAGAAAGCTATAAAATGAAAATTATCAACAATACTGTAAAAATATGAATTTTAATGAAATGCATAACTTTTTATCAGTTTAGATATTTTACCATACATGCCAATTTAGCAGCTTTTAAAATAGAAGATTTCTACCATGAAGGAGAAAACTTTAAAAACTATAAACTGTTTTACAATAAAATTTATTTTAATATAAAGTATCTAATATTTTATAGCAAATTTAAAGTTTAAAAAAATAATAACAACAAAGCTCTTAAAAATCTCTCTAGTAGGTTTGTGACATAATGAGAACATCAACAAAAGCCATTTTTTTTTTTTTTTTAAATATCTAATGCATTGATTTATTTTCATTCAAAATTAATATTTCTGAACTAGCACTTTTACCAGTTCAATTAATCAATTCAATGACACAGTATTTTGAATTTGAGGGTAAAAAAAAAAAAAAAAAAAAAAAAAAATTGCCCTAATGTATTAGAAATCTGCATTGTACATTTTCAACTACAGATACTGTGTACCTTGCATAAGAGCTAACTTTTGTTTGGTAACACAGTATGTATCTTAATTGTATTGAGGGAAGACATTCAAAAAGTTCAGTAATAATCTAAAAATAATTACATAATAAAAATATCTGACAAATATTCAGTATTCCCATCACTTTATTGGTTCTAGGATCTTATAAAATAAGTTTATCATTATTTTTGACATTCATGGTGTGGATTCAGAAAGATTGAGAATCACAATGCACGTTTGGGACATTTGATCACCAATCGCTAAAGTTCATTTCCTCATCAGAGGCACTTCAAGGCCACGGAATTCAGAGATGGAGATCACGTGCTCAATTCCATCCAGTGAGATATCGTTGTTTCTTCAGTAACCTAGCAACGGATGGGGAAAGTGAAATCACAGTTCATCTGAGCGTGGCCTTGAGGCGACTGCGTAAAGGAAATACAGTATAGTTGGAAATTTGGGAGGAGGGGAGGGAGGGGACACAAAACAATTATATATGTGAGAAATATTGAGTAATTCTGGTTCTATATAAGTTCTAAAATTTAACAAAGAAAATTTAAAATGAATGCTGAGATTTATTATAAGTTTATATTTAAAAATACCATATTGTTCATTTTCCTCAAAGCTTTTCAACCTGGTGAGGGTCATCCTCAGGAGGTGGACTTGTATTGTGACTCATATTCAACAGCTTTTCCTTTTAATTTCCCTTTAACATCTGACTCTATTGGCTATCTTGATTTTGATTAGGCTCCACGTCATTACAGCTGTGGGAACTTCTTAGTACTGCAATTGTTTCACGCATCCCAGTGTAATTACGGTTATAGTAGTTAGTTTTTGTTAATGCTGTGGTTATTTTTCCTTGTTTCATATCATTTTTATGCTCTTTAATTCTAATGTTAACTGGTTGCTTTGCATACCAATAGAACACATTTTCTATTTTTATTGTCTTTAAAACTAATCTTATAAATTCTGGAAGAATTAAATTAATCACCTAACTCCCGCAGATGTATATATACGGTCGCTGAACTGTTTTTTCCCCCCTTAATGCAATTATAATTCAAAATTATATAATTATAAACATTTAGCTTCTTTTTCAAATTTGAAGGTCTTAAATAATAGACTTAAGGAATATAATCATGTGTACAGTTGCATTTTTTATCTTAAGTTGAAATAAGCATTTTAGTACATTAAAAAAACTGTGCAGTAAAAACAACAGTATAATCTTGCCCTTTTTAAAGGCGATCAGAGGGTTAATATGGTCTTTGTCATTCCTTATGTGCTTTAATGTGTTTAAAAAAAAAAAAAAACATTTTCCAGCAGGCACGAAATAATTGAAATAATTAACAAATTCACACAGCTGTAATGATGTGGAACTCAATCAAAGTCTAGATAGTCAATAATGTTAGATGCTAAAAGTAAGTAAAAGGGAAAAATAGTAGAATATGAGGCACAATACAGGGAGCAGTCTGCCCCGGGCCTCTGGTCATGAAGGGGCCTCTGAAGGAACTTAATTTTTAAGTATATTCATCTAGTGAAGTTGACATTATTTCAATCTCATTTTGTTATTATTTATCGTGCCATTATTTTAATCTGAAATAGTACCTGCAATTCCCCTTTAAACTGTGGGTTCCTGTCTAATGAGCCTTAATATGCAAAATGTGAAAACACCAAAAACCCCCCAAAAAAACTATGCCAAGCCTGACCAATGCCTCTGGTATGCTTGTTGGTTTGGCTTCTGAATAAATCTTAAAACTAACTAACTTCATTGCTTTTTTATTGTAATAAATTCGTAAAGAAGTGTAAGAGGGGGCCTCAGTGTAGTAGGGACTCTAGTTAGGGCTCCCCCCCTCCCCCGGAGATTCTCGCCCTGGGACTTGAGAGTTGTAGGTATGCCACTGAATACAAGTCCACTTCCTGAGGATGACTGGGTGCCGGGTTGAAAAGCTTCAATGAAAATGAACAATAAGACATTTTTAAACACAAACTTACAGTAAATGTTCATTTTATAAACTATTTCATTTCGATTGATATTTATATGATGTGGATTGAAAAAGATTATGACTTGCAGGACTTTGGCGGGGCATTTGATCAACAATTGTGGAGGGGATAAAAAAATAAATTAAGAGCATATATTTGTAGATCTGTGATTAAAAAAAAAAAAAAAAAAAAAGCAGAAATCAGTTGTCTGGTGGAAAAACAGCATCCTTATCAATAAATGGCTTATTTTATTAATAGTTCAGTAAAATGGGACAATTTATTGATTTATTTTTACTTTCTCTTACCCATAGGGTCAAATTTTCGAAATTGAGTTTTTGTTACATTTATATTGTTTTGAGGTCTCCTGAATCCAAAAACAAGTTTTTAGCAGTTGGTCTATGTGTGTGTCTTATCAGAATATCTCAAGAACAAATAATAGCAGAAAGTCCAAACTTGGTAATCTAAATGTGTATCATATAAAAATGCCACACTAAACTTTTTGTTGAAATCAAGCAAATGGTCTGTGTACAAGGCCACACAGGAGAATTCAAATACATTATGTCTATGGGGGAAATTGCTGGTAAGTAGAGTTTAAACATCTATAGACTGCACTAAATCGAATGAAACAAATATATATTTTTTATATGCGTAAGAACATGTTTCATGTAAAATATGGTATAGAAATCATAAATTGTTCATTTACAAGGCTACGCAAAACAACTACATTATAGTGTAACAATACATGAAAAATGATGGAAGTGAATTTCAGGTTGTGCAGTGTGTTATTAATATAGGATTATATTTATTTGCATCATGTGGTGTGTAAATAAACTTCAGAAGATATCCAAGGCTGCCAATATTTAAACCATAACATTCTTTTTTATTGCTAGAGGAAGTTCTTTACTATAATATTTTACCATGTCCAGAAATGCTGCTCAGAAATTGAAATTAATTCCTCATAGCTGTATGGTAAATAATGTATTTTTTTTAAGTTAAATACTCATCGCTAATGTTGTATTTTGATGTTAATACGTTTGCTTCTAGAAAAGTTTGATCAAGATTGATAAGTTTCAAGGAATGTTGCGTGCGAAAGTTGTCTGAATAATTTTAAATGAACATTTGAATTTAATAACAGATTTGAAAATGTAGATACAATAATGAAATGGGAGGGTTGAGGGGGGGGGCAGTAACCCTTCCCCCCTCACACACACATAGAATTATTTGTCAAATAAAGCTGTTTTGAAGCCTAATTTGAATTGTTTTAACATAGGTTTACATAACAGTACTTGTTATCTTACCCCTTAATCTCCAATCTATTTACAGTATTAAATTTCAGGGTAAGAGAAAGTCGTGCGAATGACACACCAGATTTTTTTTTTTTTTTTTTTTTTTTAATCAGCAATATTAGCTTTTTTTATTAAAAAAAAAAAAAATGGAAGAAATTAATTAAAAATCAGAAGCCAGAAGATTCATTATGGAAAAAAAAAAAAAAAAAAAAAAAATCAGAATATCTCCAATAAAATTGGAAAAATTAGCACCTATATTTAATTCCTGAGATGACTAATGTAACTAAATGCGAAATTAGATTGATGTCATTGAAGAAAAAAATGGGAAATGTAAAAATAAAAACTCACCTAATTGGAATACTTTATTTATATTAGTTTAAAAGATTGTGAATCAGCAGCATGCAGTCTGAATTAGCACAACATTGTTTCTTTTATTCATTATTAACTTATATACAAAAAGACAGCTATTAAATTGCTTGATAAAGTGTGGCGATCTAATTACTGCCATACCATTTTGTAGGAATTTTTTTTCCTATCCTTGTGTGCTTTTAATTTACAGACAGTCATAATGGCCTATATTGTAGTTATGAATGAAGACAATATTACATATTTTTGTTCTGCTCAAAAGTTACATATGTTAATTGGATCACAGCTTAAATGTTGAATGACACTGACATTTGAAGTAGTTTATGAGATTTTATTTTACAACTGGTTAAACCTTTTGTTTAAAAAATGATTATGATAAAGATGAATCTATGTCTTTGTTACATTATTGAAACTTTTGGTATTTTATGCAGCCAAGTCTGGTTAACTTTTTGTTTGGAAAACAATGACTGATAATTGTGAGCTTTGCCTTTTCATCCCTGTTATGCATATCAGGTTGCATTGAACTGTTATGTGAATAAAAATAAATGTATAATTTTATAAACCTTCCTTTTTTTTTTTTTTTTTTCAAACTTGAAATAAGTTTTGAATAAATTAGAAATATGACATTACATTAAAAATTAAGCAATTCCTTATATTTACCATGATAAGAAAAGATATCATATTCGGCAACATTGTGAGAGGAAATCGCAAAATATTAAACAAAGATAATGATACAAATGCTGTAGAAGCATCCAATATTTGTCCTTCTTTCATTAAAACATAACAAGAAAATGATGCCAAAGCAACCTGAAAATAAATTGACAGATGAGATATCTTAAAATTATTTGTATTGCCAAATTCCAGAAATAACACAAAATAAAATAAACCATATATAATGCAGTTAAATATTGCCATTTTAATAATTCTAGATTTTTTTTTTTTTTTTTTTTTTAACAAAATTAAAATTTTTAAACATTAAAGAAAATTGAACTTTTATAAATAACACTGCTTATAATAACCTAACAAATAAAATACTACTAAATATAATGAATTAAATCTATAAACTTCTCCTAAAAGTACAATAATGTTTATAAAACAATTTTAATATATTGCTAAAATTTAAATATATAAAGCATTAAATGATAAAACTTAATATTAAGACATTTTAATAATATAAAAATATTTGATTTACACAAGATTATAAATTAACTTTTTAAAGAAACTTTTAATGTATAATCCAAATCAAAAATAACAACAAATAATTTTGAAACATACATTGATTGCATTATAAAAATAATCACCTTCAACACAATAATAATACATAGGGTCAGGTGGAGTAATTATCACCACTTATTACTTTTTCAACTTTATAGTTTTTTTTATTATTTTTCAAATGAAAATAGTTTTGTTTAAAATAATTAGAGGATAACTTTAACCTTTCAAGAAGAACCCATCAAATTTTTACTTATCTAGGCTTCTTTATTTAAAATTAATGAGGGGTGGTTATAATTACTCCCAGAAAAAAGCACAGAATTACAAAAGTTGATATAATTGTGACTACCAATAGAAAAATTATAAACCCTTTGCTTTCTCTTTATACTGATTAATATAAATTTTACTGAAAGTATTGAGACTACTACTGTTGTTTTGATTTGATATTAATGTATTTCTAACTACACGTAATTTTAATATTTGTAGTTTAGAAAATTACCCTAGTGTTAAATACAAGGCATTTAGAATTCATCATTTGGGTTCAAATAGAGTTTTACCTGACTCATGCAGGACTCCCATCCTCATTTTAGATATTTCTGGTTTTCATTTTAACATAAGAAAATATTAAATATAATAACAATTATAAAATAATACAAAGAATTAGAATGTCGAATAAAAGTAGAGGATAAGGAATAAAAATAAAGGGGGAAAAACTTTCAACCTGGGTCTGAACAAGTTCATTACATACATGGGCTGGCTCTTGCCAACCAGTGATCTTCTTTTTTCCTATGAAGACAGGATCATTCTTCAGAAAATTAAAACAGATTGCCAGATTCATACAACAATGATGTTGGAAAGTCTTTTCTTTCCAGAAACTTTAGAATCAACAGGATAATCAGCACTAGGCCTGGAGCAGACTCACTTCACCACAACACACATACGTCATGCTTTAATATCAAATTTGGCTCACCCAATCTGCGCTGAACCAGCAATTCAGATCTCTACCACTGCTTTAATTGCTCACATTTGCGATAAAAAAACTCCCCCCCCCCCCTCCTTGGCATTTTTTTTCTAATACCTTTATTTTGAAATATTCAGACCCCATTTATTTTTTTATTGAGAATAACACTGTGTGTGTGTGTGGGGTGGTGGTGGGAGGGGGGGGGGAGAATGATATTTGTTGGCAGGGACTGATTTACAGAAATGAAGGCCCACTTTTACTATACAGTACATAAAGTGAATTTTGGACATATGTAATGTATATTTAATTTCAAAAAAGCAGTATATTTAAAGCTCTCTTATTACTAACGGCTTGAGTACCTGTTCCATTTACCTTCTTTGAAATCAAGCCCTGTTTGTGGGTCAAATTAGGATAAATTTTTCCTGGATAACGTAAATCTTTAAATCAAAAAAAAAAAAAAAAAATGGCTCTCACTTGAAATTTTAAGTTGCCTCCCACCTATCTCCCTGGGAAGTATGCAAGAGCATCAATTTTAATACCATTGGATAGCCCTTTTAAAAATATTGAACACGTTCTTTTTTACTTTTCAATCCAAGGTGTATATTTCAAAATATTTGATCAATCCTATCATTTTGTTACACACATTACACACATTAAATTAAAACCTTACAAGAAAAGGTGAACAGCTCCAGAGAAGAACACCAAATGCATTAAAATAAGCAATTTTTCTCAATTGTTTAATTTCTTTGTTTCTTATATCATCAATTTTCTTTTTAAAAGCTTCTTCCCATGCATATAGTTTTAAAATTCTTATTCCAGAAAGTACTTCATTAATAAGCTTTACTCTTTCATCCTTGTTTTTCATTTGTTTTGCCTAAATTAAAAAGAAAAATGAAATTATTACAGAATAAATCATAAATGCTATGGTCATAGAGTTTAACAATCAAAATCAGTATGTTACAGAGGCAATACTTTAGGAACAACTTAAGTTATTTTATAGTAAGAAAATGCCATATAGATACCGCTTACATTAATAACATAAACATACAGTGATAGTGATAAAAAAGCACCAAAGGACTGTCATTATAACCCATACAGCACATAATATTTCAGTTATGTTGCAAAAAGCTTACAATCTTTCAAAAACGTAACACGTTTTAGTATGCTCTCTGATGCCTTTCTGAAACATTCGCCCTTTTCGATTTTCTATCTGTTCAGTGATTGTAAGGTTTCTGTTACGTATCTGATTTTTTGTTACTATCGCGGACATTTCTACGTTTTTGAAACTAATCGGAAAGCAATCTGAACATTTTTAAACGTTTCGGAAATGTTTATAATGTTTCAATATTATATGATTGTTACGTTTCTGGAACATTTTGTGCTGTTAGGGAAGTAATATGTAAAACACTTTCAATAGACACCATAAAATGCAAGAAACTCACAGCAATTGTTCTGGGTCAAAATTGAATGATCACTATCTCATTCCTATAGTTTTACCTTTTCATTCTTCACTTTCTTTTACAATTTCTAAAATTCTTTCACAGTTTGGATATAAAATCATTTACAAACCTATCAGCAAAAATTAAATTAACTTCTCTTAAATATCCCATTCTTACTAAAAATAGATCTGGCATTTATTACATTCCTTGTTCCTGATGTAATTCAGATTATATTGGTGAAACTAGGAGACATTTGAAACATAGAATAAATGACACCATCATAATGAAGAGATTTCCAAATCTATATCTTCCCACAGCTGGTCTGATCGTCATTGTTTTGACTTTTCTAAAAGTAATATCATTTCTTCTTCTATCTCCTCTTCCCATCATACCCATGAATTGTTTTCTATATTTAAAAATTCAAAAAATCTTGTTAATAATATTTCTTTAGTGTATTTTTTTTTTTTTTTTTTACAATAGTAGCTTTATTTTTTATTTTTTAGTTTGGTTAGAAAACAAAAAAATGAACTAATCAGGACTAGTACCATTTTCCTCTCAGTAACCTATATAATATACGAAAGAACACATATAAGGGAATTAATATTTACATTACTTGAAATGATTGAAAAATGTGGATAAATTGTATGTTTTTAGGTTTAAAAAAATGTAATTTTATTAAATACAGATGCTACGTTTTAAAACAATAAACAAAACATGAAAAAACAATTTTGAAATTTTAACAATGTTATCAGTAAATTTTTAAGTTGTTTTGACTGTTATTACTTTACCTCACTTTATCAAAATAATTTTTATAATGCAAGATGATCTTACCAATAAAGAGATGCCTTTAAATAATTTTTCCATATATATAAAATTTTCCCTTATATGTTATTTTATTGATACAAAACTGTTTTCTTTTTGTGTAGAACTTTTTTTCTTCAAATTTTATTTTTGAAAATTACTTTTCGAATTAATGTCTGAATTAATAAGTACAAAATTTTAAATAAATACCATAAAATGCAATAACTCACAACAACTGTTTCGGGTCGGTGCATTGCCATTTTGTTTGCAGTATTTGCGCGTACTTTGTTCGCCTGGCGAAGGTGCGTGTCTTTTTTCGACTCAAAACAATTTTCATGAGCTCTTGCATTTTATGACGTTTAGTCAAAGTTTTGTACTTATTACTTTTAAAAACGCCAGTTCTGTGGTGCTTTTTTATAATATCTGAATTATTATTTTTTTTTTTTTTTTAATTGAATCATCACTACTGAAAATTATATTCATTTGTAAATTAAAGACAATTCTTTTGTATTTCTTTTTAACCTTATTATTTATACAAAAGGTCTCCAAAGATTAATTTCAAGTATGTTTTAGGAACAATTAAAGAATTATATAGTAAAACAATCACTATTTTTGCCAACAACTAAAAAATTCAAATAAAAATTTCAGGTACTATTTTAGTATTATTCAAAAGCTCTCACTAAAAAATAAAAATAACACTGATCTCAGTCAGACAGTCTTATTCAGGGTGCATACAAAATTCTTAAACTTCTTAGAAACTCTTAAGTAACAGAATAGTTGAATGACTAATAACATGTGAATGTTTATCTTTTTAAAGAAAATTTTCTTTTTCTTTAGATTGGATAAGTTGAGATCAACTTAAGTGCAAGCACATAAAATAATCTAATTGTATGTTTGTTTTCACATATTTTGAACGTATCTGAATGGTTATATTTCTTTTAATATTAACATACTACTTATTTTTTCTTTAAAAGTATACTTTTCTACTTAATATACAATATCCACTCCCCTACCTAAATAAATAAGTATACATAAACTTTGTGTAAGTAATTTGTTAATTAATGTTTTGAAACTGATATATAATTACATTTTGCAATGTAGATATGGACTTTGTACTTTTTTTTTTTTTTTTTTTCTTCCAAAAGTGCTTGTGTGAAGCAAAAAATGCTTTCTTGAAGTGTTTTATGTTATAGCATATTGTTAGTTGTTACAAATGATAACTTTTTACAGCTTCCACTTGTTGAAGATTCAATAGTTTCCTTCTGTCTTTTTCTGTTGTTTTCTTATCATTTTATGTTATCCTTTTTACACTAATTTCAACTTTCATATCGGGATTTTTATCAGGGGTGAGAATTTCTCATCCTTACTCAGAAACAAAGTGAGATTTCTGAAAAATCAGTGAGAATAGAAATAATATACTTTAGATACATAATTTTTCATATCCGATTTTTGTGAAAGGTATGTTTTTAAATTTCTGATTTTTATGAAAGGTCCATTTAAAATTTGTTGATTTTTGTGAAAGACTTGTTTTAATAATACCGATTTTTATGAAGAGCCTGTTTTTTGAAAAAATTTTTTTTTTTAAATTGACCCCTGAAAAAGTGTGTAAGTTTCTCGTAATGTTAAAACTTTTAAGTGAGAAGATGTACAAATATGAGAGATTCTAACATTCTCACTCTCTAATAGGAACCCTGCATATGAATATAGATTTTGTAAAACTGATATGCAATCTTACTTTTCAACTAATTGGTTTATTTAATTATTCATTTTTTCTCTTTCAGCTAGAATTTAATTCACATATGCAAATATTTTTCACATTTTTCAATTATCTAAACAGAAATTCCCATTTTGCATAAGTGTGTGCATGGGCCCTTCATGATTCATCATGTAAGCTTCATTGTGTTTAGCTATGATTTACTTTTTATGGATCTTTATTCTAAATTTTGTTTTTTAAATATATTTAATTTCTCAAACATATTTAATTATTGCCTGAAACAAGTTTTTTGCAAGTTATGATATTTTTACAATTTTTATTTATTTATTAATTTTTTATTTCTCCATATTTTGCATAGAAAATTGTTTGATTGGCGGAATCAATGCATGTTATATACACACACATATATGTATATTTTTTAACTACAACACCCTTAGAACTTCATATCATACAAAAAAAATCAAAAAATAAATTATTTATTCTAATTTAAACATTTCTATAAAAATTTTAAAACACACAAAGGAAAAAAATATAAAATAAAATGCATTCTACTAGAAAATATAAAATAAGTAAAACTTTTCTATGCTATGTCATACCTGCAACTTCTTCATCATAGAAGCAATGAATAAATTGCATGGGATCAAAGTAACCATTACACCAACACCAGCAAACACTGCTGGTCCTAATTGCTGATACAGTAAAATCAGAGCAAGTACAATCTGAAGAGGTGCTGACCAAAGCAAATTTAAGTATGTCATCATGTCCATGAAACGTTGTGAATCTACAGACATCAAATTTACAATTTCTCCAAGTGTTGATACCTTTCTAGCAGCTGGTGATAGAAGAAGTGACTAAAAGAAAATAAATTATAGACATTTTAAAAAATGTTGAAGGAAGGATTATATCATATAAATTATTTAATACCTTATTTTAAATCCTTACTATTTCCGAGTTTTAATATATTTCGGCATCAACAAACCGCCCAGTCATAACACCTGCGGATCATTTTGCCGAGTGTTTTCTGATGATGGCTCCGACTGGATGCCGAAATATATTAAAACTCGGAAATAGTAAGGATTTAAAATAAGGTATTAAATAATTTATATAAATTATAGACAATTTAATAAAGAAAATTTTAAACATCAGATTTTTTTTTTTTTTTTTTTTTTATGGGTACAGTTTACTTTACATCATATTTCTCTAGTATTCTGTCACTGAATTCTAGCATTAGAATGATTTGCATAGAATAATTGACATGTTGACTGTCATAAAGTTTTTCAGGATTCTGGTTTAAAAAACCAATTCAATTTAATCATATTATATTATTAAAAACTCTAATTACACAGGTCTATTTTTAAAATTTTGATTTCATAACATTAGTTGATCTTTGTGTTTTAGGTGTGCTGAAACTAAAACTGAAGCCATTTTTTCTCTATCACTTATACATTTTTAATCAATACTGAGTGTCTATCTACACAATTTCTTAAATGACTCTTCCACCAATATAATTATATGGTAATTTTTATAGTATGTTTCCATGATTAATTATAACTAGTATCACCCAGTGGTCGAAACTCGGCCACTTTAATGCAAAGCAAGGCAAGGCAAAGCAAAGTTATTGCCTTGTCCTAAATGGAATTAAATTACAACACAGCTGCGGCAATTGTTTGTCGATATGCACTCTAGCTGAATCAGCAGATTTTTACTTAATATATTTCTCTAAGTTTGGTACACTGCAGATGTTGAGCCTTTCCTGAAATGAGCGGAAATCGCAACGTGGAAACGCTCCTTGTTGGGTGATACAGAAACAAAAGGTAATCGGTACCATGTCAAACCAAGGTCCAACCAAATATCAAATTCGGTTAAATTAATTCCATTGGTTCATAAAGTACAATGTTTGAACTCAAAAAGACAGATATTTTGCAAAAATGGTCGAGTAGAGTTTGGGAAGTCTCAAAACGTTTAACTTCATCGAAAACCGAAAATCTAAAATTTTTCTGAATCTTATACTTATTTTTATATATGCAGAGGAAAGAATAATTAATCCACTTTTTAAAAAATAAGTAGTCAATTTTAGTTAATTGAAATGCAAGGAAATCTCAAAACATATAAATTCATCGAAAACCGGAAATCAAAAGTTTTTCTCATATCTTCTACTTGCTTCTTATACATGAAGAAGCTAGCAATAAATCCACCTTATCAAAAATAAGTAGTCAATTTCAGTTAATTGAAACGTAAGGAAAGCTCAAAACATGTAAATTCAGCGAAAATCAGAAATCAAATTTTCTTTTGTATCTTCTGCTTTTTTCTTATACATGCAGAAGCTAGTAATAAATCCACTTTTTTAAAAATAGTAGCCAGTAGTTGAAATGCAAGGAAATCTCAACTGTGTAAATTCATTGAAAACCTTAAATCAAAAGTTTTTCCAAATCTTATACTTTCTTCTTATATATGCAAAAGATATACGCAAGTGAAGTGTGACATCACTGATCGTTGTTGGAGCCAAGTAAAAGATTTCCTATGTTAATCGTCCATTGGATTTTTTGTAAAAAATTATTAAAAATTGAGGAAAATTATTTTCTGATTTTAATGCCCATATTTGGGTATAGTTACAAATTAGTTATTGTGCACATGTGTTAGATTAAGTTATTTTGCTGTCAAATAGACAAAAATTTAATTTGAAATTTGAAATCTCTAGAAACAAAATGAGCATAGATTTGATATTTGTTCGTCCTTGGCATTTTGTATATTTGGCGATCAAAAACGTAATACAAAACATACACATGTCCAATGTATATTTTTATAATACATATATATTTGTACAAAATATTGTTTCATATTACTGATTGCTCTCTTAATGTACGTTTTTAAAATAACCATGTTTTTCTTAAAGGAATTAAATATGCTGGCCAGATAATTTAGCAATCTTTTATTATTATTTTTTTCCCTGCCAAGGACGACAGATATCAAATCTGTTCCTTTGAAATGAATCTCATTCTTTTGAACTGAAATGTTTATGTTTATAATCAAAAATGGAAGTCTGCCATTTTATTTTTCCAGAGCACTGAAATTGAAAATTAAAATGTTATGAATTTGACAGAAAAAATCTAACACACACAGACAGTAACTTATATAAAACTATACCCAAATATGGGAATTAAAATTGGGAGATAATTTTCCTTAATGTTTAAAATCAATCCAATTACTGATTAATATAGGAAATTTTTGCTTGGCCCACGGACAGTCAGTGACGTCATCACATCGCTTGCGTATAGTTATAAATTCATTTAAAAAAAAGTACTATGAATATGTAGAGTAGTAGAACGTAAAGTTTTTATCTTCTATTTTTTTACTAAATATTTTTTCAATACTTACATTGTTATGATGAAAGATTTAAAAAATAGATAAAAAATTATATGTATTAAAAAATAATAATAATAAAAGTATATATACTTTGAAAATAAAGATAGGAAAAAAAAGAAATGAAACACAATTGAGGGAAGAAAAAGTGAGAGTATAAGTTTTTTATCCATAAATTTGATTACATTACTTTTTTAATTTTTCAGAATATGTAAAAAAAAAAAAATAATAATAATAATAATAATAATAATAATAATCACCTTTTTATATATCGCAGTAACTAAAGCTGTTCGTACCCTCATACCAATAATAAACATGGATTTGAAATACTTTCCAAGAAGAACTGACTGAACTGTACCATTTATAAACATACAACAAGCATAAGCTATTCCAAACCAAATTGGATCATTTTCAGAATTAACAAAAGCAATAAGAGACCTAAAAGGGTAAACAATGAACATTTAAATATTTGTTTACTACATAAAAAGTAACAACAGATCTTAAAATTATTTGACAAATATGATATAAACTACACTATTCAGTTTTAAATATGAACATATTAACATTTTATTATTATTATTATCATTATTATTATTATAATTATTATTAATTATACAATTTTGGCTATAGAAGAAATAAAACTTAGTATAATAATAATAAAAAAAAAAGCATTATTTAAAAAAAAAATCTCCAAATCAAATATGTAGCCTGTACAGGGTTTTAAAACCAATATGAATATTTATCATTAACAGCCCTCTTCACTTATCGTCGCCGGAAGCCCGAGCCAATGTTATTCTATGGTGAGATTTTCTTTATGAATAACTTATTAACTAATACATATTTTTAAATTCTGTTTTCACATTCAGAAAATTCTCAACTGTTGAATTGACGGACCTTTCTTAAAAATGTATTTTTTTTTTTTTTTATATTTTATTTTGAAATTGCAAAATGAAAAAATTTCACATTTGAAAATTCGTATTTTGCAGCTTCAAAATAAAATATAAAAAATTATAAAATAATTTTTTAAAAAAGGTCCGTTAATTTAACAGCTGGGAATTTACAGAATTTAAAAATATGTATTAGTTAATAAATTATTTGAAAAGAAAAATTTCCCATAGAATAACATTAGCTTCGGCTTCTGGCAGCGGTGAGTGAAGATGGCCCTTAAGTAACTGATTGTTAATTCCATGAAATTTTCTTTTTTACCTTTAATGTAAAAGCACTAATTTAGTTACATTTAATCACATTAATATAATTAAATTTGATATCATTTTACAATTGTTTCAACTCCTTAAAATGTCTTTTCTAAAAACTCCTCAAAACGAATTTGGTAAATTAAAGTTTTTAAACAACATCATTGAAAAAAAAAAAAAAAAAAAAAATGCATACATATATCTTTCAAACCTTTTGAGTTATTCTTAACAGGAAATTAAATACACTTTTTACACTGCATTTATATAATGAAATGAAATTTCCTTGATTTAAACTGATTTCAAGATATTCTGACACAACTATCTAGAAAACAACACATACTTCATCGCAAAATAACACCATGAATAAACAAAGCATTTCTTTTTTTAAAGATTGTGCTTGTGTGTGTGCTTTGCTGTGTCACTATAGTAGTCATATCTTTTTCAAGAGTTATTTTTAATGTTTATTTTTATTATTATGGTTTATTATTATTACTATTATTATTACTCTATTTCGAGGATCTGTATTTATTGGATTAATCTTCATTTTTGTTTCATCGAACATCAAATATGTTGGTCAATTCCATTGTCATTTGCAGTCACCTGGCTTATTAAAGACATTTTTCTTTTAAATATTAGCCTAAAAGTTATAGCTGTAATTAGCGAAATGTTGCTCTTATTTTTTTTAAACATTTGGAAATATGGCTGAATGTATTATCTTAGCAAACACTGTGAAAATGAAGTTTATCAATTAAAATTGCAGATTTTTATTACAGAATACAATTTAAACATTTAACATTACACAAACACTTAGTTTTAAGTTATTGGCTTTTTTTTTTTTCTACCTGAAAGAACCATACTAGAGCTGAAAGAAAAATGGATTGTATTCTGAACAAAACAGGCTAAATTAAAAAACTTAAGATTTTCAAAAAAAAAAAAAAAGGAACTTAAATTTTAGACATTAGAACATAAAAATGCAATTTCACACAAAAATCCCATTCAGGTGTACCAAAAGAATACGAAAATTTAGATTTGCTCCACTGGGAACTAAGTCAGAAAAGGATTGAGAGAAAATTTATTATAGTAAAAACATGAAAGTAAAAATCATGCATCACTGTTAAAGAATTAAACATTTTCCCAATTTATGGTATATAGTAGTTATAGTAAAACTAAGTCAAAGTATCACTGAAGAGTTAAAAAAATTTTTTTTTTAAGTAAAATAATAAAATTATGGTTTACTCTTAAATTATGAAACAATTCCCCCATATTACGTAACTTGCCTAATTTTCATGCACAATATGGGTAAGGGTGGAGGGGATGAATACAACAAAAATATAATGCAATAAAAACTCTGCCGAAGGCAGTGGGGATACAAACCAGTATTTGTGTGTAATTTATTCATTTATTTTTATTTTCTTTAGAACTATTCGATCATTAACAAAGGAATTTTTTTCAAAGTACATATTTTTTAAACATATTAAATATTTTCTTGAGAAAGAAATTTTGTGAATGCATCACTCCCATATATGATACAACCAGAAGCAATGGAACCTGGACCGACTGTATATAGGTTTAATATCTATAAAAAGATATAGTGAGCATGTAGCATGTCTGGGAAAGATGCTGCCACAGGCAGTGGGTTCATGTGCAAGTTTGTTTCTTTCACGAGAACTAATTGACCAATTTCAATAGACTTTTTTTTTTAATTGTTCAATTATAAAGTGATTAATTTAAATATAGTGACCAGTGAAGCAGGCAAAGTTCACTAGTTATTCTAATAATTTTCATATGTTTGTACATTCTCCTGCAAAGTTGTTATGATAGCTATGAAGCAGTTAAGGTTTACTTTTGTACAAGTTATTATATGTAAAATCTAACATTTTAAAGTAAAAATAATAATGAATGTAAATTTAAGTATTCCTATAAAATAAATAAATTAATAAATTACATTTAAAAAAACTTACTTTAACAACAAAGGATTTACAAACTGTAACAAATCATAAATAAGCTTGAAGATGCTAGTTCCTACAAATGATGCCCAAAATGTTTTAAAAAGACATTTAACCATACTAATTTTTTTCCTCTCAGTTTCTTGGTGACCATTCATTACAACAAATTCTGTTTCAACAATTCCTTTACCATCAGCATTTATGTAAGGTGAGCCATCTATAATAGACCTACAAAATAAATAAATAAATATATATTTTTTTTTCCCCTCCCTATTAGCAATAATTTAATTATCGAAAGATAAAATATTTCAATAATGCATTTTGAAATACAATAAATAAGAAAAAAATCGTATAATACTTTGATTTCAAATTTAATAGTTTACTGAAATTTCAGAAGCCCAATTATGCATAGTAAAATTTTACAATAGAATTTATTTTAAGAGGAGTATATATCTGTACTGATAAGTATAAAGGATTTAAGTCCAAAAATGTCGATTTTGAGTTAAGTAAGTACATAGTCAGACTCAGAAAAAAATTCTCTATCGATTGGTATAAAGGATTTAATTCTATGTCATTTAGTCTTTGAGAAAATCCATTGGTAAAAAAAGGACCAATTTAGAAATTTACCATTCATGAATGGTATAAAATATTTAATTCAATTTTTCCCGTTATTAAATGAAGGTTGACAACCACTGAATGGTATAAAGGTTAAAAATCAACGAAATACCTTTTCCCTAATCCATTCTTCTGATTTGTTTTTAGCTAGTTAAACTTTATTTTTCGTCTCCTGAAAAATCAAGAATATGGACTTAAATCCTTTATACTTATCACTACAGATATAATAGGAATAAAACTCCAATGGGCACCAGATCTTAAGAGCTAGAACCATAAAACATCAGTGATGTGCAATGACATTTTCCTTTAGGTTACAGTTTTCACCACAGTTATAAAAGAGCACTATTTACAGCTAAAAATGTCACTTCATATGAGAAATATTCATTTAAGAATATAATGTCACCAACAAATGTAAAAAGGCCCTGCATACTGCAAATAGAATGTTTAAAGACTGGGACATTTAATTGATATTTGGGAAATAGAGGACAGCATCATATATCATAGAAAAAGCAATGTTAAAAATTCTTTTTTGATAAATAGACTTGATGCTAATTACTGAAAAAATGGAATAATCAATAACTTAATAAAAGTTTAATGGTAGTTAAATAACACTTACATATACCGATACCATGGAGAAAATATAAATTTATAATTTAGAGAGAGAGAGAGAGTGATATTGTTATGAAGTCATTACTATATGTTATTGCGAAACATTGAAGCAAATGTGACTTTGCTTCTGACCAGAGTGAATTTAATGCAACCTGGAAGCATGTGATAATAATTTACTATGCCTAACACGGACTGCACTTGGCTGCACCTTATAAGTTCTATGATATTTTTTTTTATGCAAAAGAAATATATGAATACAATTTTTAGAAAATTTTATTTATTTCCACATGCTTTTTTGCTTTGACTTTAAGCAAATAATGTTTACATGGATAGCACAGCACTGCATACAATCGAGCCAACCATGATACCTGTAGTTTTTTCCTTCTATGTCATTTACCAGTGTTTGAATTTGTTGGTGGTTCAAATCCAAATCCACCAAAAAATTGATCAGATCAGCAGTGAGTAAAATATGGTGGCCCGAGAGACTAGTAGCCAAATCAAAGTTTTATTTCCTTGTATGCATTACCACAAATTTTACAATTACCTAGTTTTAAAAAGTATGATCAAAATAATCAGATGAAAACTGCCCCTACATAACCCTTTAATGTTCATTCCAGATTTTCCTTTGAAAGTTGCTAAACTAATTTTAGAAAGGGATATTAGACACATAGCTGACCATAAATATGTAAAAAAAAAAAAAAAAAAAAAAAAAAATAGCATTTTTATTTTTTGAGAAATTTTTTTTAGTTTGAAACATCCATGTTAACCTAATTTAATTAATAAATAACCTTGTAAGTAAGCACCTTTGATTGCAAAAAACTCAACAGCTGTTTCAGGTCAAAATAATAGTATGGACTTTCATCGGGTGAAAACACTAGGCATGACTTAAATGTTTGGTTTTAGTGGAAAACTGATAAATCTTAAAGGGTTAAGTAAATTATATGTGTGTTTAGAATAATGTGCTAAAAAATAAAATATCTCACTGTATACAAATATTTATTCCATTATCTGTTTTGATTATCATGTTGCTGTATAAATAAATAAATATATATATATATATATTATAAAACTGCATTAGAAAGTGCCCTAAGTACTCAAGATTCAATATTTATTCTTTAATTTCAATAATTATGTTTTTATTCTAAAAAACTATTTATAAAAATTTTACTTTTTTTTTTAATTGATGCTTATTAGAGGTGCAAGATTTTATACATAGTATTTCAGAACTCTTAGTAAAAATTCTGGAGTGATTCTACTTCCTGAACATTATTTATTTAATCAATCGTTAATTACTTAACCACTTCACCAGTCATCACACGATAACTTGAAATAATTGTAGCATTCCACATACTACATTAGCAGATGAAGTGGTTAAAGTAAGAAAAGTCTAAAATCAATCAGCTCAATCGAATAAGGTGTTTAATATTGTTGCGTTTCAAATAATTTGAGACTACAGGTCATAATGATAAAGAATTTTTCATTGTGTTCCTGTAAAATATGACAAGTGCTAGATTCATCAAAACCTATACAGTTTGTGCAATGGTGACCTATAAAATGCATATAAATTTTCAGCTCAACTGGATAAGGCATTTAGATACCACCTCAGTTTATCATTATTGTTTATGGGCTAAAATTATTTAAAGAATTTTTCATTGTGTCCCTATAAAAAAAAAAAAAAAAACTAAAGATGCTAGATTCATCAAAATCTTTACAGTTAGTGTGGTTGTGACCTATAACAGTATATAAATTTTCAGTTCATTCAAATAATGCATTTAGATGCTATCGCACTTTATCATTATCCTACGAACTCAAATTATTTAAAGTGTGATAGGATCTAAATGCATTATTTGAATGAAGTGAAAATTTATATACTGTTATACGTCACTATCACACAAGCTGTAAAGATTTTGGTTAATCTAGCATCTTTAGGATTTTTTACAGGGACACAATGAAAAATTCTTTATCATTATCCTATGGACTCAGATTATTTCAAGAATTCTTCTTTGTGTCCCTGTAAAAAAAAAAAAAAAAAAAAAAAAAGTAAATTCTAGATTCATCATAATCTATGTACAGTTGGTGCTATGGTGACCTAAAACATATACAGGATGTTTCAAAGTTCATGGGCAAAAATTTAAGGGGTGGTAGAAAACATTTAAATGAGCCATTTTCACCATACAATGCATGGGCGTCAGCAAGCGGTGAACCATTACTGTCATACGAATGAACAAAACATCAAATGGATAAAGGGGAGAATTAAATAATTTTATTGACAGCATGTGTGGCAAAATTACAAAAACTGCTCAAAAGAGTGACCGCCTGCGGTAAGGCAAGTGTTGCACCTGAGATGTAACGAGCGGCGCACTTTTTCAAACACACCCGGCATTTCTCAGACAGCAGCAACAGCAATTTTAGCAACTAGGTCCACGTCGGAGTCGTTGGGGCTTTTGTAGACGCTTCAAATGTCCCCAGACAAGAGAGATCGGGTGAGCGTGGCGGCCATGATATGGGCCCATCCTGACCAATCCATTGCCCTGGAAATTTAGCGTCTAAAGCGGTCCGTACATCCAAGCTGAAATGGAGTGGTGCTCCGTTGTGCTGGAACCACATATGTTCCTGTATGTGGGCTGCAACTGACTGGTTGAAGTAACTCTGGCAATACCTGTTGTACAAATGTGAGGTATGTTCTGCCATCTAGTCGACATGGCAGAAGGTATGAACCGATCAAATGGTCACCCACTATCCCAGCCCAAACATTTACGCTGAAATGCTTCTGATATGCATGAAGACATGTGCCGTGCAGATTGCTAGATGCCCACACATGACGGTTATGCGTATTAAAAATGCCTTCATGAGTAAAGGTGCATTCATCCGTGAATAAGACATGTGCACTAAAGTCAGGTTGCGCTGTTAGCTGTTGCAAAAACCAACGTGCAACTCGACACGTGGTGCATAATCTGCAGGTATCAAAGCTTGCACTTTCTATGAATGGTATGGGTGTAATCCTTCGTTCTGTAGTACTCGCCAAACAGCCGAGTGGGGCACATTTACGGCACAGGAAATCTCTCGCATGCTCATATCTAGACAATCTTCAACTCTATGTAGAATGTCATCTACAACTTGTCCCGTCCGCATACTTCTGTCATGTCCTGTATCATGCATGTAGGAGATGAAGGATTCTGCTTCAGACAAGCACCGATGCAATCGCTCGAACATTTTTCGGTCTGGCATGCGTCTCCTCAGAAAACGCTGCCTGTACAGTCTCGTGGCTTCTAGAGCATTACCATTTGCCAGATCATACATAAAATGCATGTCTGCCTTTTCCTGATTACTGCATGTCGCCATGCCTGCTGAAATCCACGGTAGAAATGACGATGTGTAAGAAAACATGCACTTTGCATTACAGCACATTTTAGCGGTCACTGCTTGCTCTCCATCTACGCATCATATGATGCAAAGTGTTTACATGTTTTCTATCACCCCTTACATTTTTGCCCATGAGTTTTGAAACACCCTGTATATCCACTTTCAGCTTATTTGAACAAAGCATTCAGACACTATTGTGTTCACTCATAGACACACACACACACATGTGCCACAAAAAATCATGTAAAAATTGTAGATCTCTAAAAGGGAGCACATGTCAAGAAAGACCAGAGTTGGAAGTGTATAACTAGACATGACAATTACGAATATAAATTTGCAACATTTTATGATTATTTGTTTTTTAGCAATGCGAAATACAAAATTTATTTTGCAAATAATGATTACAATACTTTCCTTACATATGTTTGAAGAGTAAAAAAGAAAAAGTCATTTCTGAAAACTAAGGTCAATATGTCTAATTGTGACATGATTTCTGATACATTTATCACATTTAAGCCACAAATATAAATTTACAACATTCTATGACCATTAAATTTTGATCCATGCAAGATACAAAATCTATTTTGCAAATAATGATTACAATACTTTCCTAACATATAATAATCATAAAGTAAAAATTTAAGGGGCGATACAACATATCTAAACGAGCATTCTTTGTCATATAAAGTATGGTTGCAATGCAAGTAGTGAACTACTAACCTAGATGGCATTTCAGATTGAATGCAATGGTAACTTCGTCAAAACTAGTCAATGAACCTCAGTTCACACTGTAATTCTATTGTATGTTAATTGAAAATAATTAATTTGTAAATGATTATTTCGTTTACAACCATACATGGAATGTCTTGTAAAATCAGCCATTCCTTCATCAATCCTCAATAGAAATGATAATGATTTAAAAAAAAAAAAAACAGCTCTATGCTTCAGTTAGTTCTAAGCTCTCATACTTCCTACCACTTTTTTGTTAAAATACTATGAATTAGAATAACAGTTAAAAGCTGTTGCCACAAGTACATAAAAATTGTTTGCAACAAAACTTTATAGCAAAAACTCTATCAACTAGAATAAGTAATTAATTGAAAGTCTACTATACACATAAGAATTAATGCATTTACATACATTTGCCTAGTAACATGTGCCCAGCTTGAAGGCTTATAAGATTTTTCAAATCTCTCAGCTATATAAGAAGTTTTGTCCTCTGGATTAAGATCCCACAGATCATCACTGACTAAGGGCCTTTTCCATCCTAAATAGCTCATTCTATGGAGGAAAAAAAAAAGCATTTTAGTTTGACAATTTAATAAAGTTAAATAATATTTAAATTTATTCTGGCACTTACTCTAAAGTTTCCTAAGTGTATTTTTAAATTTATATATAAGTTTTAAGTTTTGTAGAAATATAGCATTTTACTATAATATATATATATATATATAAAATTATTTGTCTCCACTGATTGCATGGCATCTAAATATTCAAGAATTGCAATAAGGAAAAAGAAAATTCTTAAGTCAACTGATTTATCACAAGAAATTTTTTTACTATTGTTTTAGATCATTGACAATTTTAAGTGTACAATATAAATATTTTCTATAAAATTCAACAGTATTTTTCAATCAGAAATTTTTGATGAGTTTAAAAATCAAACAAACATCATTTTCAAAATATGAAAAAAAATTTTTCTTATGCATTCATGCTCAAATGTTTAGTAAGATTTACAAATGAATTTTTGTCCCCAACTTATAAGTTGCCAATTTCAAAGTTCTAATTTTATTTTACTTTTTATAAAAGTGACATGAGATTGTTTAAGAAAGAAAAAGTTTTTTCCTTTTTTTAGAATTTTTTTTTAATCTAACATGCTTTTTTTGCACAAATGCAAAAAACAACTGTAAAGGGTCTATATCGATATTCTCTACAGTTTCAGATTATTTCATACTTTTAACGATACAGGACGATTGCAAATACTATTTTTTTTTTCCCATGTCTAATGTGAACATGTTTATAAAGCAGGCAATTTTATAAATTATAGGAAAAAAGACATTTATCTATTAATTCGCTAGACCACTGAGAGTGTATAGCCATAACAATTTGATAAACCTACCTTCTAAATATATACCTTTATGTTACAAAACCATTAATCAATAATAAAATTTATTTGAATTTTAATTAATAGGAAGAAATAACTATGTTTAAAATGCACATTTTCCTTAAATATAAAGCTTTAAAACACTATTCTATTTTATTTATGTGCATGAAATTGGCCTAACAATTTGGAATCAAGCATAATCATAACATATTTACATTTAAAATTCATCATTAACAGAAGAATTATAAAATATGTAATAAACTAATTCGAAGAAATGGCATCAGTGGTGCACCTAGAATTTCTGTCTGGAGGAGGCTGAAGAATAATTATTGGGTCCTATAGTATAGTAATAGGTTTATGGCCATAAACACACTGTGTATACCTGCGTACTACGCAGATATATGTATAGTACAGAATGTGTTTAGAATGTTCCTTTTGAAAGAAATAAACGAACGAATGAAACTGAATTTAAGTTTAATATCCCTATCAAGTGATTTATCTCGGTATGTAACATGCTAAGTTACAGTAGTTCGGTCAGTTGGAGTTGGAATTGAGTTTGCAAGCATAAAGTTGTAGGTTCATCTATGATCAAAACTGTCGTGTACAATGTGACATGCTGGTGAGCATAAAATTCACCCGAAATAAAATCCCCCCCCCTATTTACATTGAAAATAAAATTTGATCAAATTTAATACTCTTTTGAAATGCTTTATATGTATATGCAGTAACGCTTAGGTAATTAAGAAATCATAATAATTATAGCCAAGTAAAAGCTACAGTTGTTATATGTATGAATTATAATAGAATTTCAATGTAATTTTTATTTAATTATCTGGAGTATGGGGCGGGTGATGCTCCTTCTAGGTTCGGTTAACAGAAACAAGTCGGACGTGTAGTCTTCGTGTTTCGTGGGATTTAGTCAACACAGAAAGCAGGGGACGGAACCTCTTAATATCATAAAACATTAATTCTAATGTATAATATATTACTTAGAATTGTTTGTTCAGTTAGTAAATATTTCAAGCGTTACCTTTCTGAGTAATATCATTACAGGATATTGTATTCCAATATAAGATATATACTGTAATTTTATTTTTAAGGAAAAGCATAATTATACTTTCTAGAATTTAAATACCTTATACAAAACTTTTCCATTATGTTTGACTGATTAATTTCGAACACTCCGTGTTCATCCTCAGAGTCGAAACGCTAAACGCCGTCGTTCTTCCTTTGCTGTTTACTTTGCCGGTGTATCATGTGGTTGCCACTTCGCTTCACTTCGTGTTCTTCTAGTAGCTGTTGCCATGCGGTGGGAATGATGTAATGCTCTCTGTCATTTACGGTATTATAATTAGTGGTAATCTCGAGGGCCTCCCGTTTTAGTGCATAGTTTTGGTTATTGTAAGGGGCTATTTTATTGATGTTAATGGAGTTAATATTAATGGGGTTATTGATGTGGGTGGCGGAGAAAGTGGTGGAGGTTTTTCCTAGTTTTAAGTCTGCGCGATGTTCTTTTTCCCGTTCTGAAATTTTTCGTTTCGTCATCCCAATATAGCAAGCTTTATTTCCATTTAAATGTTCAAAGTTTATTTTGTAAATTCCTGGGGTAGAGTTTTGCGGAAGTAGGTCTTTTTCATTGCGGATATGTTGAAAGATGCTTTTATTAGGTTTTATAGGGATGTTGACGTTTAAATTTTTAGCTTCATTTTTTATTTTAAGGCTTGCACCGTTACTATATGGTATGGCAGAGGTGAAGATGGGTTTAGATTTCTGGGCACTGTTGATTTTGTTTAATGATTTTACGCGTTTTTTATATAATTTATTAACCAGATTTTTAGAGTAGTTGGCTTTCGCGGCTATTTTTTTGATATAGTTAAGTTCGTTGTTAAGTAGTTGTTTGTTGGAACAGACAAGAATGGCGCGGTTGATATAGGAACGAAGGGCTGATAATTTATAAGAGAGTGGGGTATTACAATTTTTGTTTATGATTTCGGTGTTAGCTGTGGGTTTTCTGTGAATAGTAGTGTCAAAAGTGTTATTCGGATTTTTTATGATTTTTATGTCGAGATAGTTTAGGATATTGTTGGATTCTTTTTCAATGGTGAATTTAATATTGTTGTCAAGATTATTTAGTTCTATTAGGATATTGTCAGGGTTTTCGGAATCGGGAATTATGGCAAAAATGTCGTCGACATAGCGCGTCCAAAGTTTGCATTTGTTAATTATGTGGTGGGCTGAGTTTTCAAGTAGTCGGAGCTTTAGTTCGGCAATGATTCCGGAGATGGGGGACCCCATAGGGACCCCTTGAGTTTGACAGTAGGTATTTTGATTAAAGGTGAAATAGGATTCATTAAGAAGGAGGTTGTTTGCCCGGATTAACGTTTCGCTAGTTTTATTGTCTCCAAAGGTGTCTATTATTTTAGTGTTAATTATTTTGGTGATTTCGGGAATATTAATGGAGGGGTACAGATCTTTTACGTCGAAACTAACTAATTGATCGGTGTAATTAAGATTAATATTACGGAGTTTATCAAGAAATATTTCATTTGAGTTTATTGAGAGGTTGGATGGGGGAAGAAGTGAATTATAAATATTTTTCATGTATTTTTCAAGCTGGTAAGTTGGGCCTTCGGATTTGTTTACGATTGGACGGAGAGAGGGGGATTTTTGTGGTCTTTATATTTTGCAAAAAGGCGAGGTATAGTGGTAGCATGGTTATTGAAAATTGGTTTGTTGTTGTTGGGCCATTGGCCGGTTTTTATGAGTTCTTTGGTTTTATTTATAAGTTTATTGAGAGGTGAAAGGGGGATTTTTATGGCTTTTAGTTTGTTTATTGTATCTTGCATCATATCGTTATATTGGGTACGGTTCATAATAGTAATAAGGTTTGTTTTATCTGACATTAAAAAGGTGAGATTGCGGTTGTTTTTGAGGCTTTTAAGGCATTTGATATCTTCAGAGTCGGTGTATGATTTATTTGATTTGGAGAGGGATTTTATAGCATTATTGCGGATAAGTTGTTGTTTAAGGGGCTTAATCCTTGTTGTTGTTTAAGGGGCTTAACTTATCCGCAATACTGCTATAAAATCCCTCTCCAAATCAAATAAATCATACACCGACTCTGAAGATATCAAATGCCTTAAAAGCCTCAAAAACAACCGCAATCTCACCTTTTTAATGTCAGATAAAACAAACCTTATTACTATTATGAACCGTACCCAATATAACGATATGATGCAAGATACAATAAACAAACTAAAAGCCATAAAAATCCCCCTTTCACCTCTCAATAAACTTATAAATAAAACCAAAGAACTCATAAAAACTGGCCAATGGCCCAACAACAACAAACCAATTTTCAATAACCATGCTACCACTATACCTCGCCTTCTTGCAAAATATAAAGACCACAAAAATCCCCCCCTCTCTCCGTCCAATCGTAAACAAATCCGAAGGCCCAACTTACCAGCTTGAAAAATACATGAAAAATATTTATAATTCACTTCTTCCCCCATCCAACCTCTCAATAAACTCAAATGAAATATTTCTTGATAAACTCCGTAATATTAATCTTAATTACACCGATCAATTAGTTAGTTTCGACGTAAAAGATCTGTACCCCTCCATTAATATTCCCGAAATCACCAAAATAATTAACACTAAAATAATAGACACCTTTGGAGACAATAAAACTAGCGAAACGTTAATCCGGGCAAACAACCTCCTTCTTAATGAATCCTATTTCACCTTTAATCAAAATACCTACCGTCAAACTCAAGGGGTCCCTATGGGGTCCCCCATCTCCGGAATCATTGCCGAACTAAAGCTCCGACTACTTGAAAACTCAGCCCACCACATAATTAACAAATGCAAACTTTGGACGCGCTATGTCGACGACATTTTTGCCATAATTCCCGATTCCGAAAACCCTGACAATATCCTAATAGAACTAAATAATCTCGACAACAATATTAAATTCACCATTGAAAAAGAATCCAACAATATCCTAAACTATCTCGACATAAAAATCATAAAAAATCCGAATAACACTTTTGACACTACTATTCACAGAAAACCCACAGCTAACACCGAAATCATAAACAAAAATTGTAATACCCCACTCTCTTATAAATTATCAGCCCTTCGTTCCTATATCAACCGCGCCATTCTTGTCTGTTCCAACAAACAACTACTTAACAACGAACTTAACTATATCAAAAAAAATAGCCGCGAAAGCCAACTACTCTAAAAATCTGGTTAATAAATTATATAAAAAACGCGTAAAATCATTAAACAAAATCAATCAGTGCCCAGAAATCTAAACCCATCTTCACCTCTGCCATACCATATAGTAACGGTGCAAGCCTTAAAATAAAAAATGAAGCTAAAAATTTAAACGTCAACATCCCTATAAAACCTAATAAAAGCATCTTTCAACATATCCGCAATGAAAAAGACCTACTTCCGCAAAACTCTACCCCAGGAATTTACAAAATAAACTTTGAACATTTAAATGGAAATAAAGCTTGCTATATTGGGATGACGAAACGAAAAATTTCAGAACGGGAAAAAGAACATTGCGCAGACTTAAAACTAGGAAAAACCTCCACCACTTTCTCCGCCACCCACATCAATAACCCCATTAATATTAACTCCATTAACATCAATAAAATAGCCCCTTACAATAACCAAAACTATGCACTAAAACGGGAGGCCCTCGAGATTACCACTAATTATAATACCGTAAATGACAGAGAGCATTACATCATTCCCACCGCATGGCAACAGCTACTAGAAGAACACGAAGTGAAGCGAAGTGGCAACCACATGATACACCGGCAAAGTAAACAGCAAAGGAAGAACGACGGCGTTTAGCGTTTCGACTCTGAGGATGAACACAGAGTGTTCGAAATTAATCAGTCAAACATAATGGAAAAGTTTTGTATAAGGTATTTAAATTCTAGAAAATAAGATATATATTTTAAAGAAGTCTGAATTTTTCTAACAGACAAAAATTGCATTATTCAAGAACGGAGCTTAAATCTCAGTGAAATCAGAAGCAAAAATGAAAACTGTGCATGGACCCTAATGTATGTTCTACGTACCGTGATAAAAAAATAAGTGACCCCACCCTCCAAGCATTTGTAAAACATCTTAACATATTGTTATATTTTCCTATTTTGAACAGTAAACTACGTCTTTTGGCATTCTTCTAAATCGGTATATTTTTTGAAAAATGTTACATGCCGCCCAGACAGTATAGTGGTTAGCATTCCCGACTCCTATGCGGTTGGGCCTGGGTTCGAATCCCGTAGAAGGCATGGATGTGTTGTCCGTGTTAGGGGTAGCGATGACCGCCCATTGGGTACCCCTTCACAAATGGTCATCAATTTGGTGTCCTCCCGACCAATGCTGTAAAGTTGCAAGTGCCGCGCCATAAAAATAATATGTATTTGTGATTAAAACAATTAAATTTTATCTTCAGCAACTGATGCAAAATTTCACTAATATGTATTTTTTTGTGGGAAAAGTATTTAGAAGGTTTAACACAAATATGCAAAGTCCATTTTTAGTTTAAAATCAGTGTTGGGCATAATTGATTAAAAAGTAATGGAATTACAATTAAATTACAATTATAATTATTTTACTCTCAATCGATTAACGAGTAATTGATTACAAATGAATTTAATTACTTTTGCACAGCTTGTAATTCAATTATTTTGTAATGAAAATAAAATCACTCTCAATTACAATTGACAAAAGTATTTGAAAATACTTGTAATGGATTACAAATTAATGTCATTACGTTTCTTTGCAGTTTAATTCAATTAACTTGTAATGCAATTGACAGTTAATTCCATTACATTTTTCAAATTGTAATTTCACGTGTTCGCAAACAATTACAGGTTAATTTCAATTAAGTTTTCGAAAATAATTAAATTAACCTGTAATGAAATTACAAATTAATTCCCATTGCATCTTATAAAATGTAATTCAATTAATTTGTATTTGAATACAAGTTAATCAAATTACATTTTTCGAGAATATAATTGAATTAATCTAAAATTGAATTACAGGTCAATTCAATTATAATTTCTAAATTATTCCTTAAAATGGAATTACATTATTCTAAAATCCGTCAAAAGTTAATTTTAATTACATTTATTATGTAATGAATTTTTCTCCGGTTGTTTAGAAGAATTTTATTATCATTATTTAGAGCGTAATTATACAGCCAAAAAGTCATACATATATATGTATCTTTATATATAAAAATTACTATGTTTGTCCGCGATGAACTCCTAAACTAATGAGCCGATTTTAATGAAATTTGGACACTGTGTGCAGTTTGGTCCAACTTGAGAGATAGGATAGTTTTTATTACAAAATTCACCCCCCCCCCCAAAGGCGGGTAGGTGTCAATGCGTAATTTCACACACACACACACACACAAAAAAAAAAAAAAAAAAAAATAAAAATAAAAAATAGAAATGCAGATAGACTGTTCAAAATCGGTATAGATAGGTTTTAGTGGCCTGCAAATCGAATGAGGATATTTTCGAAAGTGTAAAGCTATTAGGAGGGGCGGGAAAGGAGACGGAGGGGCAAAAGTAAAAGTAAAGTTAGATCGCTCAAAATTGGTACATAGGAGTTTTTGATACCTACAAATCGATTGCAGATATTTTCGAATTTGTAAAATTATTAGGAGGAGCGGAAATGGGGAGGGGGGGGGGGGCAGTGGAGCAACAAGTAAAAATGGAGTTAGATCGTTCAAAATTGGTGCAGAGAATTTTTGATACCTACAAATCGATTGCGGATATTTTCGAATTTCTAAATTTATTAGGAGGGGCGGGAAGGGGGGCAGAGGGGCAAAAAATAAAAATAGAGTTAGAACGTTCAAATTGGTGCATAGATGTTTTTGACACCTCTACAGATATTTTCGAATTTGTAAAATTACTTAGAATAGTCGGGAGGGGGGAGGGCAAAGGGGCAAAATAATAGAAATAAGAGTTAGAGCTTTGAAAATTAGTATTATTAAGTTTTAAGGCCCGATAAATTGATTGCGGATATTTTCGAAACTATAGAGTTATTAAGAAGGGCGGGAACGGTGGACGAAGAAACGGTGCGCACGGTTTGCCCAGGTATACGCTGCAACAGGCAGTGGGGGTCCGGACAGATTATTCCACAGATGAGAGAAGTTTTTTTTTTTTTATATCATTTTCCTTTCGATAATATATGGATTCATTATGAGTGTCGGACATTTTTCCCGATCAGATTTTTTTTTTTCTCTTTTTTTTTCACATGATAAAAATTAATGCAATTTTGAGAATTCTTTAATTATAGTGAATCAGTTAAAAATAGGTAAAAGCGGGCTATGCCTGCTAAGATCAAGGATGTTATCAAGGATGATCTTTATTCGTAAATAATAATTTTTATGTATTGAATATTTTACTACAATATAATTCAACGTATAACATAGCCACAGCAACGCGTAGCCGGGTCTGCTAGTATATATATATATATATATTAAGACAATTTTTACGCTCTAATATAATATTGCGATCATGTTATTCGATAAAACATTCATATTTATAAGTACATAACTTCAATAAAACGGTATCTAGTTAATTCTTCATTATAGATTTGCCATAAAAGTTGTCGAGCTCTTAATATTTGATCAAATATTAGAAGTTATAGTACTTATATATAAAATTGAGACTGGATGATACTATATACACAACTTCAAATATTGAAAACACCACTGAAGTTAAAAAGATTATCTGCTAAAGGTTTGAAATATAAACACAAATTTTAATTTGAATTGTAGCATCATAAATATATACGGGATTTTCGGTGAAGGGAGCAGCAATGAGAAACTTATTTCAAACTGCAGCCAGGAAAGCATTTAATAATTGAGAAGACAATTCAGTGATATTATTAAAGGCTATATTTATATAAATAAGTTTTAAACAAGGTAGCATGTGGGACTAAAACAAGTTTGCAACTTTTTGAAATAAACAAATAATAAAAGTAAAAGGTGTATTTCCATTTAAATAAAATATATTAAATTTGAAAAGCATAGCTTAATTCTCTCCCCCCCCCCCCCCTCCTCTGCGTTAATAATGCCTACCAAGAATCTTAAATTCATTAAGTTTTTCACTAAGCAAAGTCATAACTAAAAAATTTTTTAGAAGTTTAGAAGGTAAACTGTTATGATAGTTTGTAACAGTGGATATGTAAAACATCGAGCTATAAAAAGTTTATATTGTACATAACAAAATATAACGATCTCGGGGAAGAAAGTGTACTTAGAATAATAAAAAGTATCCGTAATAGGAACTTTTTCGAATTTTTACTTTAGAAATGCATTCTAAACAGTAAAAAAAAAGTAAAAGGATTGGGAAATAAAAGAGAAAAAAAAAAGAGATTTATATATACTATATATATTTACATTATATATTTGCTTTTTACAAACAAACTTTTCACAATTCTTCTTACTAATGTAGAAAAAAAATCTGAGTAACAGATATATCTGACGAAAAGGTGGAGGGATTAATGAAAAAAAATTTTATCACTTTTTCTTCGATTGCTGCAAAATTAATGAAGCTGTATTTTGGGGAAATTCTGGGGAGAAAAATAGATGCTAACCGCCTTCGAGGCAAGGGGTGGCTGTGAATAAAAAATGGAGAAGGATATATATATATATATGTGTGTGTGTGTGTGAGTGTGTGTGTAAGTATTATTTATTTTTTTATTTTATTTTTTAAGCACAACTAAGTACTCTTATTCAATACTGATTTCCTTAGATATTCTTGGGAAGCGGAAAGGAGAAGGGGAGGGGGGGGGGGGTTCTACTCAACACAGCCGTGGCGATTCTATACAAGATAGAGTAACAAATTTTGGTGTGCAGGTTGGTTTTAGGACCCTGACCCCCCACTAAGACAGAATATTTTGACCCCCCCTTTCCCCTGTGGGGACAGAAGGTAAAAATACGTTTATAAACATAAATCGGCTCTCAAATAACTTCACGGTGAAGAGATTGCAGATGGGGAGACTAGACTTGAGTACAAAAAAGTCATTTTCTGCGATTTTGGAAATTTGAATTTTTAAGGGGGAAGGGAGAAAAACAATTTCTATGGGAAATTTAGCAGAATCCTGATTTTTCAGTAGGACTCGTCATAGAATAATACCTACTACGTGTAGAATAATAGTACAAAAATATTGACAACAGCCGTTCGTCTTTTTGAGGATATTTCCAAAAACTTATATTTGGTTTTTTGCGATTTTCGATTTTGGTGGAAAGAGGAAGTTTAAGGGAGAAAATTCGAGACCCGCCTTTTCTAGCACAATACAGCTCGTGGCGATTCTGTGGGATATAAAGACACAAATTTTGGTGTGTAGATTAGTTTACGGACCCTGACTTCCACAAAAACGATATTTCTGCTAAATTTCCACCCCACCCCCATTTTTGCGAAAACGGAAGCAAATACACGTTTGTAAGCATAACTCGACTTCAAATTACTTCACGGTGAAATAATTGCACATGGGGAGACTGGACTTGAGCACAAAAAACTGTTTTCTGCGATTTTGGAATTTTAAAAGAGGGAGGGAGAGAAAACGATTTTCTGGTGAAAATTTCACAAAATCTGATTTTACGGGTAGAACTCCATCAATAATGCTACAAAGATGTTGAAAATAGGCGTGCGTTTTCTTGGAGATATTTTCAGAAATCCATTTTTGTTTTTTGAGGGGAGTTACAAGGAAGCGAGTTCGAGATAAACCCCTCCCCCCCCCGTCCGTTTTATCTACAGGAGCTGCGGTCAAGAATTTTGTTGTGTGGGTTGTTTATCTGTATATCCATTGTAACGAGATTTTGCGAAATTTACCCCTTCCCCCTCTCCTTAGAGACAGAGGGGACAATAAACATTTTTTCAAGCACATATAACTTTACTTCAAAATTATCTCAGTAAGATTAATTTTATACACGATTTTGTTAGACGTACCCAACACGCACTATAAAGGGATTTTGTGAAATTTCTCCTTACCCGCATTTAATGGCAGGGGGAGGTGGGGGGGGGAACTTTTAAAGAGTAACTCTGCTCAAAATTATCTCAGAAAAACGATTTTTTTTTTATGTGTCGATTGATTATGAGTACCCAACACACACTACAAAGTATTTAGCGAAATTCCTCCCAAAGCCCTCTTTGGGGATCGGGAGGCAAAAAACATATTTCCATGCATAAATGTGCTCCAAATAATCTTACAAAGGCGATTTTTTTTAAATGTGTCTTGGTTATACGTACCTAAAATATAGTATAAAAATATTTTGGGCAAGTTCACCCCCCCCCCCCTTAAGAGAGGGGGCAATAAAATTGTAACTCTGCTCCAAATTATCTCAGGAATGCGATCTTTTGAAGAGTCGCTTAGTTATGTGTACCTAACACGCACTCGAAACCATTATGCGAAATTATTCACTCGCCCCCTTGTGGTGGAGAGGCAAAAAACACGTTTTCAAGTTTTACTCTGCTCCAAATTATCTCCGAATGGCGAAAATTAGTGTGTGGGTGCTGGTTAAGTGTACGCAATATGCACTTTTCTGGGATGTTGCGAAACTTCTAAGTTTATTCGCGGGATAAGAAGGAACATATGCATATTGCATATGTTCCTTAAAGCGGGTAAGGCGCTACCGAAGGCGGTAGAGACCTGATTCGTCATGCTGCGAGCGTGAAAACCACTACCGAATGCAGTGGTCAATATTTCATGTAGGTTTCGATGATTACAACGATATATTTTTTATTTATTATTATTATTTTAATTAATAATGATGTGAAATTGAGAAATCATTTAAATATAGTGACCAAAGAAGCGAGCGAAGCCCACTAGTCTGATGTAAAGTACAAAAACAACGAAGATAGCATTTGTTAACAAAATAAAATGTTTCTGAGCAGATTTGTTAAGAATCTGCTGTTGATGGCATACTTAAGATTCACAAAACAAATATTATCTACACGTGCAAATTTTTAATTAGAAAATTTATAACTGTAAATGTTAATAAGTGAATAAAGATTTTTGATATTATTATTATCATTACTGAAAAGAAAAAATTGATGCATTTCTTTCTTTTCTTTTCTTTCTTTTTTTTTTTTTTTTTTTAGTTAAAGCTCTTTCGAATATGGTTAATAATGAATATTATCAATGAAACTACAATATATATTATAAATTACCTGTATTTTCGCGGTAATAGTTTCAGAACATCAATGAATCCAGCTGCCAAACATTTGCTCCTTTCCCCTCCCTTCACCACCACTTGGAGGACAGGTTCTTGAAATTGCTTTTAGTTAGACGTATTTGTTATACTTTGAAACAAGGATGAATATGTGCTTTTACTTTCCAAAATAAATATTATTATTTAAAAAAAAGGGGGGGGGGGGGTACTAAAAAAATGCAATTATAAAATTTCAGTGTATTCATACATTAAAGTGTTGTATGTATTTACAGAATCCGCATGATAACGTGTAAACGTTCATTCGATTAAACTCAAAGTTGGTACTGTATATTATAGAACCCCGTAGCGTGATCTATATTGATTTTAATGAGTGCAGGATTTATAGCTCTTTCCAGGTAGATAATATATATATCGTTATCATTATGGTTTGTACATTTACGTTATTGCAAGTGCTCTAACGTGTAAATTCTATATTGAATTACAAATTGGGAAGGCATGATATAGATCATAGTTATAAGAACTTCTGGTTAGTGTATGTGTGTAGGTAGAGTCGGTAACAAAAGTCTCTGTTCTTAGTTAGTCTAAAAACAGGATTCGACAAGGATTTATTTAAGAAAACTGTATTATGTGTACTTTTTTTATATAGGAATTTTTGCTAGTATTCGGAGACTTGTGTTACCGACACCGACTGTATGTGTACGGGGAATATTGTGACATTCAAATCTCCAAAACTAATAAAAATAAAACTACTGAACTTCAAAATTAAGATAAGTTTAGTGTACAGATGATTTTTCCAACTTTTTATTGAAAACTGCAAAATCTGAAGTGAAACCGTACATCCGTATCTCAAAAAGACTAACAATTTCTTCAAAACTACTATATAAACACCGTTTTGGATGTCTTTCCGTATGTGTTAACTGAATAGTTCAGGAAAATTGCATAACACTCTAAATAAATAGGTCAATTTTAGATCTCACGAATGCATTTCATTAAAAGCAACTCTATGTATTCTCTTCAAATTCACCATACTGACACCCTTATAGATCTTTTAGTATATAATTGTTATTTTGCAGTGAGTTGATGAGTTTGACCATTTTTTATGAAAATTGGCAGGGGGATTGAAAGTCGATGTCTCAAAAACAGTTCTAACAATTTTCTTCAAATTCGCTACTTGGTTACTACAAGAAAATTCACGAGCGTCCTGATTAGGCAGGACAGTTAAGGATTTTGAAAATGCGTACTTTAATAAACGGTCTCTAACGATTTATTATTATTATTATTATTTTATTTATTTACTATGTACATTCTCTTTAGTATATCTTCTCGACATATGTATCAGTTTGCTGTTACAGGAAATTTGTTAGGTGTCTAATTTATTGAAACAATTTTGTGTTTTCTAAATACAATCTTTCCAAAAAGAATGTACAATATGCCTAGTGTTGGACAATGAAAATCCTGTGGTTATTATACATAATTTTTTTTTTTTTTTTTTTTTGGGGGGGGGGGGATTTTAAAAAAAGGAATACATTTACAATATTCAAAAAATATAAATATTTAATAATTTAAATAACCACTTTCATGTATATATATATATATTGGTAATTACAATTAAATTGGTACAACATTCACTTAGTATTAATGGAAAATAAGCAGTAAGGATTATATACATCTGCGGGTGGGGGGTCGGGTTAGTGGTAGTTTGAATTAAAATAATTGTTTTTATATCACCTTCTTACCGATTTTAATGAAACTTTGTATAAAAATCATTTATTAATTATGAAAAATTTCAGCAAGTGTCACACTTATTTGGAAGGGAAGGATAAGTGAGAGGGACAGAGTGAAATAAAATTATTTTTTAACACGCTTTTATTAGCTTCACCTGTATGTATGTATGTTTGTTTGTATGTTTGTAACCACTCTGGGCGCAAACAAAAAATCTATATTGTAAAAAAAAGACTTTTCGTACGTGAACGCCGTGGCTGCGAGGTAAAGAGCCGCGCTACGAACCTAAAGGTCTAGCGTTCGAGCCCAGTCAGGGGAGATTTTTTAAAATGTTTTTTGTTTAATTCTAAATTATTTTAATTAAAGATTTAAATGTATGTAAATATTATGGTGTGTCACTCGCACGATTTTCTCTTACCCTGCATTTTAATACTAAGATAGATATCTTGTGCTTTTTAGTTGACATTTCTATAAAAGCGTGTTCTTTAATTTTTTTAAACTATAATATTATTATATTATCATGTTACTATTTTAGTGATATCTTATATAATATATCACTTACTGTTTATTGAAAATTACAATGAATGAGTATTATATATGGCTAGGGGAGGTCGCAAGAGGGGTGCATATGGATTTTTTTTTTTTTTTTAATCACACAGTTTAAACGAAGCTTTATATAAATAACACTTACTATTTAAGAAAAATTAAAATGCGTGTTACGTATATCTGCAAGAGTAGGTTAAAGGGAGGGCAGAGGGAAAGAAAACTGTTGTTTTTATATTCTCATATCACCGTGTTACCGATTTTGATGAAATTTTGTATAACTGTCACTTATTCTTTATGAAAATGAAAGTGAGTTTTTCATACAGGTGAAGGGGGGAGGAGGGTTAAGGAAGGCAGAGGGGATTAAAATATTTTTTAAACCGACCCCATTATCGATTGTTTGATTAAATTTTGTGTAAATGTTACTTATTGTTAATAAAAAATTACAGTGAGTGTTACATATGATTTTTTTTTTTTTTTTTTTGGAGGGGGGGGGGGAGGGGATGATGTACAGCAGAAGAAAAGAAAATTGTTTCAAATACCACCTACTGATTAGAAAAAAATATACTGATTGTTATCTATACCCTATTGGAAAAATTTCATAATACCAGTATCAAAATCATACTAGAACCAGTAAAAATTATACTGGAACCAGTAAAAACATACTGGAAATTTTAAATCCAGTATAAAACTATACTGGAAATATCAAAACCAGTAATGGGGTCATACCGGAAATTTCAAAACTAGTATGGAATCATACCAGAAATTTTGAAGCCAGTATGAAACCATACTGGAAATTTCAAAACCAGTATGGAATCACACTGGAAATTTTGGAACCGGTATGAAAACATACTGGAAATTTTGATACCAGTTTTCAAACATTAGGGAAATTTTGAAACCAGTATGAAAATATACTGGAAATTTTGAAACCAGTATGAAAATATGCTGGAAATTTTGAAACCAGTATAAACTAGTATGTTGTGGCCACCACAATACTTTCTTCTATATTTTCCTATACAAATTCACTCAATAACAATATTAAAAAAAAAAAAAAAAAATACGATTTTTTTTTTCAGTAAAAGTAAGAAAAATCGATAACTTTGTTTTAAATTATCACATATTTATAGTTCAACCATTCGTTTTAAAGGTATTGACGAGACCTTTCGAAAGATACCCATCTTGAAAATTGACCCCCCCCCCTGGAGGGGGTACTTCCCCCCCCCCCAGGGAGTAAAGCGATGCTCCCTCATGCACAAAATTTTTTCCCAGTTAACTACTACTATTATTATTAATTCATATTAATTTTGCAATCACAAGTTAAGAATAAATCTCATTATGCACATTTATACGAAATTTTGTCCTATACTGCCATGTTAAAAATTTAGAAAAAATACAATCACAGCGCCACCTGCTGAGCGATTGATCCCCAAATCTAATCAGCACCAGTTTATGTCAGGGGCCAACTAAATACCAAGTTTGGTTAAATTTCGTTAAAATAAATAAATAAATAAATAAAATTACGATTTTTTTTTTGTTAAAAGTAAAAAAAAAAAATCGATAACTTTGTTTTAAATTATCACAAATTTATAGTTCAACCATTCGTTTTATAGGTATTGACGAGACCTTTCGAAAGATACCAATCTTGAAAATTTACCCCCCGAGGGGGAACCGATGCCCCCACCTGCACAAATTTATTTTCCTAGTTAACTACTACTATTATCAATAATTCATATTAATTTTACAATCACAAGTTTAAAATAACTCTCATTATGCACATTTATACGAAATTTTGTCCTATACTGCCATGTTAAAAGTTTACAAAAAACGATCACAGCGCCACCTGTTAAGCGATTGATCCCCAAATCTAATCAGCACCAGTTTATGTCAGGGTGCAACTAAATACCGAGTTTGGTTAAATTTCATTCATTGGTTCGTGAGATACAGTGGACACAAAATTCGTGATACACACACATACAGACAGACATTTTCTAAAAACTATCAATTCATGTTCAGGACAGCCCAAAACGTGTAAATCCATCAAAAAACGGAGGTCAAAAATTTTCACGAATCCAATACTTTCTCTATATTTCATATAGAAGAAAGTAAAAAAAACTGGAAATTTTTTTACTTTCTCTAAATGCAAAATTGAAAGTTCATAAAAGTTTTATATTAGGCTTTTAGCTTATATTTTCTTTTTTATTAAATTGATAAAATAGTAAACAGATAATTAATGCTTTAAATTTTGTGAACGCACGGGGGAAAAAAAACAATGTCGATAAACATCACACCGAAGAATGGCAATTGAGATTCAGCCAATCAGAGACAAGCCGCCATCTTGGCTTTTAGAATTGTAAATGTAAATAAACAGTAAACATCTTCGCTTCGATCTTCGATGGATATGTTGTCTATTTTATTCAACTTTTTTGATAAAAGTTAAGTAATATTTAATAGAGTTCTTTCTTTATTTTTCTTTATATATATATATATGTGTATATCGTAGATTTTTTAGTTATAGCCTATTTAAATTTATATAACATTAGTTAAATTTGAATACAGCATGGCACAATTCTTTTCTTTCGGCAATGTAGGCTTAAGTAGAATAAACAATTTATTTTTTCCTTTTAAAATCAAATTAATAAAAGACTTCTGTATTATTTTGCTTGCAATTTGTTTCGTATATTGTTGTATAATCTTAAAATACTTTAAATAAAGGATAAAGAGAATCTTAAACTCTTACACCAACATGGAATTCTATTCTTGTTTATTTCCAGCTATTACAAAACTGTTGCCACAAATCACAACCTAATACTTTACGTAACATCCTTCCCCTTTTACTTATTAAGAAATTTAGATTAATAATTTTCCATACATTAGTTATACAAATTTTCACATTATACATTTATCCCTTTCCTTTTTTAACATCTCTGAAATAAAATACAACCCAATATTAGAATAAAAAAATAGTCAACAGTTCTAGTCTCTATATCTTGAAGGCACTTTTACAACTCGTCCTGACTTAGTGGTATATTGAGGTCTTTCTTGCATCATACCAGTGTTCACTTCTTGTGGTACAGAAGGATTTTTCTGATTCACTTCGGCATCTGGATTTGGTGTTGGTACAACTTCATTGGTTGACCTTCGAATTGTCTTAGTTGGAGTCGAGACATCCGGTACATGTGTTGTAATCTTCTTTTGGTGAGGCGTTCCTCGAAGAAACATTCTATTTCTCACATAGGTTTGTCCATTATCTGTAGTGACTTCAAATCTTCTCGGTGTTAAAGTCTTTGTAACTACAGCTTTCTTCCAGGTTTCATTTCTTTTGTGAGGTTGCATGTATACTACATCTCCTTGTTTATATTCAGGCAGAGCATTTTTCTTATTATCACATTCAGACTTCTTCTGTCTTACATCTTCTTTACGTTGAGTGATTTCAGGATACGAGTTGAAAGACGGCTTGAATAAAGAACTTGAAGTTGGCACTAGAGTTCTTGTCCGCTTACCAAGAAGTAGTTGCGCTGGACTTTTCCCAACATTTTCAATTGGAGTATTTCTATAATTTAAAAGACCTAAGTAGGGATCTTCTTTTGCAAAAAGGCTCTTTTTCATAATCTTCTTCACAATTTTCACAGCCGACTCAACTTGACCATTTGATTTACTGTTGTAAGGACTGGTTTGCTTGTGTTTAATATCCCAAGCTTCACAAAATTTGTTGAATTCATCAGATCTTAGTTGAGTATCACCTCCAGTTACAACTGTTTCTGGTATACCATACCTTGCAAAATGATGTTTGACTTTTCCTATCACAGTTGTACATTTTGTGTCTGTCAGGTAATCTACTTCTATGAATTGACTAAAATAGTCCACAGTAACTAAGTAATTTCTACCTTCTAAAACAAATAAATCAATTCCAACCTTCTGCCAAGGTCTTTCAGCTACTTCATGCCACTTTATAGCATCTTGAGGTCTATGATCACTGTATGACAAGCATGTATGGCATCCACTAATGAATTGTCTAATTTCTGTTGACATACCAGGCCAAAATATGAGTTCCCTTGCTCTTCTTAAACATGAATTGATACCTAGATGTCCGAGGTGAATTTTATCTTTCATTTCTTTTCTCATTGTTTTTGGAATTACAATTCTTTCTCCTCTTACTACAACACCATCTTGAATTCCCAATTCATCTCGATAATCAAAATAACTTCTTATTATCGGAGAAACATCAACTCTATCTTTTGGCCATCCTTTTGTGATCATCTGTTTTAAAGCAAGTATTTCCTCATCTTTAATTGATGCATCTTGAATTTTCTCTAAACAGGTACCTTTAATTGGTAAAGTATGGATACTGCAAACTATATCAATCTCCTTATCGTCATGTTCTGTTGTTTCTAATGGTGCTCTGGAGAGAGTATCTGAAACAGGAATTTTTGTTCCAGGCTTGTAGATTAAATCAAAATTATACCTTTGAGCTCTAAGTAACATATTTTGCAAATGTTTAGGTGCTTTATATAAAGGTTTTTTTCTTATAGCTTCTAGAGGTTTGTGGTCATTGTACACTGTTACTTTTCTTCCATATACATAATGGTGAAATTTCTCTAAGCTCCATATGACAGCTAACATCTCCTTTTCAATCTGAGCATAGTTACGCTCTGCAGCATTTAGTGTTCTACTTGCATAGGCGATTGCGCTAGAACCTTGCATTAAGACTGCACCAAGACCGAATTTGCTTGAATCACACTCTATTTCAACAGGTTTTGTAGAATCAAAGATTTTCAAAGTCGGTGCTTTTGTAAGTAGATTCTTCAATTTCTTCAGAGCTGCATCTTGTCTCGCTGTCCAATTCCATGGAACGTCATTCTTTAAAAGAGTATACAATGGCTCACTAATTGTAGCATAGTCTTTCACAAATTTCATTTGATAATTACACATTCCCAAGAACCTTTTTAATTCTTCTTTGTTGCTTGGCTCTTTTAAATCTACAATTGCTTGAATTTTCTTAAAGTCTGGTTTCACACCATCTTTGGATATTTTATGACCCATAAAAGTGATTTCCTGACATTGTAGTTCCATTTTTTCTTTATTGAGCTTCACTTTTAGATCTTTGCACTTCTGTAAAAATATTTTTACATTTTCATCATGTTCTTTTATGTCCTTTCCAAAAATTACTACATCATCAGCAATATTGATGAGTCCAGGAAGAGCTTCAAATGATTGCTTCATCTTCAATTGAAATATTTCAGAAGCCACATTTAGGCCAAAGGGTAGACGTAGGAAGCAATACCGACCAAAATTAGTTTGAAACGTTGTGAGTAAACTCGATTCTTTGTCAAGTGAAATATGCCAATACCCATTCTGTAAATCAAATTTGCTAAATACTGTAGCACCATTTAATTCATGTAGTACTTCTTCTAAATTAGGCATAATATATCTTGGTCTTTTAAGAGCTTTATTCAGTTCAAGAGGATTCAAACACAGTCTTAACTTGCCATTTGGTTTTTCTACACACACTATGTTACTGGTCCACAGAGTTGGTTCAGTTACTTTTCGGATGACCCCTTTATTTTCAAGTCGATCCAGTTCTTCTTTTAGCTTATCTCTCAAAGCAATAGGCACTCTGTGTACTGGCATAGTAGATGGAGGTATATCATGGTCAGTCTGAAGATGAACGACACCAGGCAATTCTCCAATGCCTTCAGCAAAAACATCACTATAATCAGTTAAGTCGACAATATTCACAGATTGGAATTCTTTCTCTTGAATTGTAATCAACTTCATAGCTTGAACAGCTTTCAAACCAAGCAGTGGTTGAATATGTTCTTTGTCAACGATAATAAATTCAATATTGTATTTTTTATTGTTTTTGGGGTTGATTACATGTTCCCGATGTAGTCCTATTGGTTCAAAAGTGCTGCCGTTCCACATCTTCAAAACTTTCTTGCATGGCTCTATACCAGTTGCATACTGTTTTGGTAAGATATTAACCGTTGCTCCAGTATCAAGTTGAAAAGTTACCTCTTTTCCATTAATTATCATCACACCCTTTATATCCTTGCCTGGATCTCCTAATTTGTTCACCCATTCTTCTTCATCTGAATTCAGCTGATGTATACTATCTTCTTTCTTTATTTTGAATGATGAACACTTGATTGCAAAGTGATTTCTTTTTTTGCATTTAGAACATGTTTTTCCCCATGCTGGACAGAGTTCTTTGGTAAATTTGTGCTTTTTTCCACAATATTTACATGATTTTTCTTTCTTGCCATCTTCTTTCTTCGTTTCAAAAGATTTCTTGTTATGATGAATTTTAATTTTGTTCACAATCTCTGGACGAAATTCTTTTCTTTTAATTTGTGCATATTCTGCAGCTCTACATGTGTCAATGCATTTTTCTAATGTTAACTTTCTCTCTCTCAGGAGCAGTTCTTGCAATTGGTTATCTTTCAAACCCAAAATAATTCTATCTCGAAGTAACGAGTCAATGCAATCCGTACAGTAGCTGCATGTTTTAATTAGCACTCTTATGGCAGATAAAAATTCATCAAACGTTTCGTTTTCTTGTTGCTTTCTATTATTGAACATAAAGCGTTCATACGTTTCATTAATTTCACCTACTACATATTGCTCGAACGTATCGATTATATCCGTAGTTGTTCTTGCATCTTCTGCTGTAGAAAACGAAAATCCGTTATACCTTTGCAACGCAGCGTCACCAAGAGTATGCAATAGTAAAGCAACTTGATATTTTACATCTTGTTTCTCTAAGTTGGTTAGAATAGCATAGTTTGCCCACTTTTGTTTGAACAATTTCCAGTTCGTACACAGATTATTATCGAACACCAAAGGTTCTGGCGGTTTGACTGCGATAGGCTTAGCATCGGTACTCATCGTATCAGGAGTATTTTTCTTCTCTGAGAAAAAAAATCACAGTTCACAGCTTCACAGTACTACTTTATAAATTTCCGTCTGCCACCATGTTTCGTATATTGTTGTATAATCTTAAAATACTTTAAATAAAGGATAAAGAGAATCTTAAACTCTTACACCAACATGGAATTCTATTCTTGTTTATTTCCAGCTATTACAAAACTGTTGCCACAAATCACAACCTAATACTTTACGTAACACAATTATTTTGCTTTTCTCAAATATGAATATTTTGAATAATATTTTGACAAGGACAAATTATCTTCTGTAATTGTTTTGTTATTTACGCACGGATTAATGAAGTTGCTAATTTGCATGCTTTATTATTACTAGTTATTATAATTTTATTAATTTGAATATAACCGGCAGATTAAACTGTTTTTTTTTTATTATTTAAATATGTGTAATAAGATAGATGATTAAAAAAATAATAATAACTTCCTCTTTTTCTTGTAATATTGTAACAATAACAGATATATCTTAATATGTTATTCAACATGCATGTAATCAATCAAGTACAAACTGAAAAACAGAAACTAAGAAAACAAATTAAATTGACTGACATATTTGATAGAATACGTATGTAACACTTTGCAAATTCCTGATCTTACATGTTATTAAATTAGTTTTAATTTTAATTTATTATTTGACCAAAACTTAATGAACTTCATTGCTGTTTTATAATTATTAATTAAAATTTTTTAACTCATTTCAAACATTAGGTAATTATTAAAGTTTTTGATAGGGATTTGTGCACATTTTTTTAAAAATATTTTTAAGAAATTTTCCTTCAGATGCTTTTATTGATCAATGATTTCATGACATTTATTTTGAACACCTGTAATCCAAAAAAATCAGTAACCTGGCAACGTCTATTACAGGGGTGAAACTTTTCAGGGCCTACCGCTGAATTCAGGTTTTTTGAAATTTTTGCTGTTTCTGATTTTCATGTAAATTATTTTGTTTTTACAGAAATTTCTTATTTGGAATGTTTATTTGCCTTTTAATGTATTAAGAACTCTCCAAATATCATTTAATATAGGTAGCCATATGATATTTCATTTGTAAATCTTCCCTATTTGAATGCAAATATCAGTTTTCAGGGTTTTTGCATGCTAGGTAGTTTCACACTTGCTATTAACCACCGATGCCGGATTATCGATGCTTCAATGTATTTAAATGTAATCTGTTAATAATTTTTTATTTATTTTCAGATAATATGTTTGAACGGCTGTGGACCACAGAAGTAGATGTTTGTAAGCGATACCCCATGGCCCATTGGCAAGCAGTTAATATGTAGGTACCTTAATTTTTAAAAAATATTTTATTTTATTTAGATAAATGTGGAGTGTAAGGTTGATTTTTAAACCAAGTATGTGAAAAATTCCAGAGCCGGGAATCGAACCTGGGCTCGCTACTTAACACGAGGTTGCTCTACCATTATTTATGTTATCTTAATGATTAAGCTACTCTGGCCGATGACCAGCTTGGCATTTCTCATATAATATTCATTGGCGAGTCACCGAATATTATACCTATAAAATAATACCTATTATACCTTTTATACCTATAAAAATTTAATTACATATTTAATTAATAAGTATGAGATTTTTACCGAAATGATCTTCAGTATCTGATGATCATGTTCCAAAATACTCAAAATCCAGTAAAAAAAAAAAAAAAAAAAAAAAAAATCAATTTCAATTTAAACAGTGTACAGTTTTATAATTTAGACAATTTTATTTCTTTCACTGGTAATAAATAATAGTTTGGATCACATGCTAAAACTTAACTAACAGGTCTATCAAAAACTTTATTTTCCTTTTAGTTATATACAGTACAGTCAACACCCTCTAATCTGCAGGCTTATAATCGTTAAATCCTTCCAATCCATAATTGATTTTTTAATGTAAAAGAAATTTATATCTCATATTTAAAAAAAATTCACATTTTTACTTTTTTTTTTTTAATCAAATTTTTTGTTTAATCCTTTTTTTGAAACACAATTGGGGAGAGAATAACATTATTGTATTTATTATCCTGCAATTCATACAGACTAGTGCTTAAAGCAAACCACTATTCATCAATTTTTAACAAAATTAATCAGTGATGAATATTATTTCCGAACTTTCAAAAATATTTTGTTTCGTATTTTTTAAATATGTTTGTTTACATTTTATAGGTACCTATTATTTGAATATCCTTAAATTATTTACCATCATATATGAATGTGATAGATTAGTTTTATTAATATTGAAGAAATATTTTATTCTACAATTTATTAGAAATCATCTTTCCATTTTGATGTCTATTTATGAATTAATAATAACTGACTTTGTATCTGTAAAAGAAAACTGTAATCAAAGACAATGATCTCTATCTGCAAATTCCTAAAATCCGCACAACTTCTGGACAAAACATTTGAGAGTTAGAGGGAGGTGACTGTAAAACAAATGAAAAGATTTTCAGTAGTTAAATACAAACTATGGATTTTTTTTTTTTTTTTTTTAATCCTAGAGAACTTGCAGGAGAGTTTAAAAGTAGGTATCTTACTTATTGATACAGTTCATTGGGTACCTGCTTCGAGTTTTTACAAAAAGTTGCATCCTTCAAAAAAAAAAAAAAAAAAAAGCGCAAATATTATGGATAAAAATTCCATAATTATTATCACTTGTACTTTTTGAACATATAATAATATGAGATAGTCTCTGCAAAAAGTTCTAAAAATATTAGCATTGAAAAGTAAAAACCCATCACCTGTATATATTTAGTGTTTGTTATCAATTAACTTATTTTTCTAAAAATATTTTTAATATTAATTGGTTTATAGTTTAGATTTGACATTATATTTATGCTTTGAGTTTATATAGTTCATAAATTTTTATTTTGAACATCTGTTTTGTCTTCTGGTTAGTTTCTTCCATTTCTCCCAGTTTCTTCCGGAAGAAACCCAACCCTGTTTTTAATACATCATTCGAAAGATATTTTAAAGTACTTTTATATTATCGAAAGTGGAATTCGAGATTTCAACCAATTTACACGTTTTGAGGTGCCCAGATTAGGTTTTCTTTTGTATCTCAGCTACTAATTAAAATAATTTCATAAGTAATACATCATTTTCAAGCTTTGTTGATTTGGAATCGAACAGTAGATTACAGAAATATCTACTGCCAGATGGCGCTGTAATATTTTAAATTTTCAACGTTTCAAATTCGAATGAGCGAGAAAGATGTTGTAAGTTCTAAAACGGGGATAAGACCTTTAATGTTTTGGTAACATTTGAGTATTATAGATTAGTGCTGCACCAAGTAGCACTTTGGCCGAGTAGCCGAATACTGAGTACTCGGCCGAGTACTGAGTAGTTGTAAGAAAGAATAATTGATGCATATATGAAGAAATTTGCACATCTTAAAATTAAAGAAAAAGGCTTTTGAACATAAAATTTAGTTAAATGGTAAACAGCATGCTTTCATGCATAACTTTTGTAGTGTATATACATAATTAGGTTCATTGCTATATTTTGATACTTTCAGCATAGTGGATTACTAAAACCATAACTGATAATTTTATTCTTAACATCTTTTTTAGATGTGAAATTATCATCCTCAGATAATTCTTAGATAATATAAAAGTTACTAGGCACTAAGGCTTAATTTAAGATACATGAAATTCACATATGAAAGGGGAACATTAAAATATTTTATAATTTCAAACATGATAGGCTTCATTAATCTTCAGATCGTAGAAATGTAAAATGACAAATGGTTTTGGGCCATAGTTTGCAAAACAACAGATTTGATTATGAAAATAAGTTTTAAATAATGTTTTAGTGTATTTACCTTTTTTATATATAATATAAAATGCCATAAAAACTTTTACTCTGTTAAATGCCCACTCCTCTTTTCACATTATTATTATTGGTACAACTATAGTATTTCCCCTCAGCTGAATTTGGTGATTTTTCTTTGGCGCCGATTTGAACGATAACGATGTCGTTCTGGATTGTTTGCGATATAATATGGCAGCCTACATGCTATTTATTTTGGATTTATGATTTATGATTTGTAATTTAGCTTACGATTTTATCATCTATGCTATATGATTTAGGATTTTTAGATTTATGATTTAGCTATAATCGCCAACAAAAAATTGCCAAATCTAGCTGAGGGGAAATACTATAGTTGTTCCTTATTATTATTATTATTATTATTTTTTTTTTTTTTTTTTTTTTTGTTCTTAAAATACTAAATAAACGCACGTTTTGCTCGAAGGTAGACTGTATCCGAATAGGTGATAGTTTTTTACGTTATTTTATAGTATAAAATTCAAGATCAATCTTTTCTTACCGATTTGAAAGTATCTTACTTTTATTTGCACTAATGTAAATCGAAAATTTTGTGTTAATATTACATAGAGGTTCTTTTTTTTTTTTCTAAAATATTTTATTTTTGTCTGATTTATAGATATAATTTCATGTACTAAGTTTTAATAAAATAATGCATATTACATTCATACAAGATAATTATAATTAAACGCTCATATCAGGAATCATCTCTATACTAAGTTTGGTAACAGCCCGTTTTAACTGCAGAAAGCTGTTATAGCAAAAATTTTAATTATAATGTCTCTGTATTTATATTTTCATATTTTTTTTGTTTAGTTATAAAATAAATATCTCTCATTAACATATTTCTTTCAATAATACATAAAAATAGTGACATTCCCACAACTACTCGGTATTGGCCGAATACATAGCCTAAATTTGGCCGAGTACCGAGTACTCGGCAAATAAGCCGAGTATATACCAAGTATTCGGTACAGCTCTATTATAGATGCTTTTGCAATATTATACAGTAAAAATTGTCATCATGCATGCATGTAAAATGAATGGCATGTCATTTTAAATTGTGAAACTTAAAATAGGTTCAAAAGCAAGTCTTTTATAAATTTTTGTTCTGCTCGCTCTCTTGTTTTATGTCTGCATGTCAGTCATTTCCGTACACATTGCAATTTATACTAGCACTTTTTTTTTTAAAAAATGCTGTTTTACTTAAATTTGATAAAATTATAGAAAGCTCATTAAGAAATTATAAGAGTTCAATTTTATTTGTAAATATTTAGCACTGTTGTAAAAAAAAAATTGCTTTTTTATGAAAGCTGCCTTTTATGTTACAGTAAAATTTGAAAGTTGTAAAAACTTTATGTACAGTAAAAATTTTCATATTTTTCTAATGAATGACATTTTATTTTTATATGGTAAGATCCTAAATTGGTTTAGAAGGCAGTTTTTTATACAATTGATTTTTGGTGGCAAAACGTAAAACCTCTTTTTATTTTTTTAGTGTATCGTATTGAGAACTAGGCAAAATGAGATTTTGTGCAGATTTACCTTATATACTCTCGTATAATTCAATTCCCTAAATTGAGAGGTTTGCAATAGTATTTTAAATTTGATTTCTTTACCTTGTATAATCAAAAAATTTATTGTGATTAAATAAGGGAAAGAAAACTAATCTAAAATACTGGTGTTATCCAAGTTCCTTTTTTCAAATTTAGGTGTCGACTTATTACGTGAGTATATACAGTAATCTTATGGGTGTAGCATGAAATTTTGATTGGGGGAGGGGGAGAGATCTGACATTTGGCCCCCTATCATTTTCCTCATCTAAAAATGCCAGCTGTATACTTTCTGGGGGACCGAAGGCACAGGCTCTCTCGTCAGTTAATACGTGCCCCCCTCCCCCTTCTGGACATATTCCTAAAATCTATCGGGAGGGGGAAAAAAACACTTTTTTTACACATCTTTGGAGCATTCTAATTTTTTTCTGAGAATTTATAAATACACAGACATGAAATATCCTGTATGTTTTTAAGCATACTATTTGTAAGTCCTTCCTTTTATTGAAAGTATCGTTCAAAAGATGTGTTAATATGCTTTGCAGAAATCTATAATAAAAGAAAAGGTCTGTCTGTCCTTCTGTATGTTCAGGCCCTATTGAACGCAGAAGTACAAAAATTGACATACAGATGCTCAGGAGCCTTCCCGAGGGACTCCTGAAAACAGCATTTAAAATTTTTAATTAGTTTCGGAGATATTAATTAAAACGTTGACCCATGTCGATTGAAAAATGACCAAGAATCCACAGCTAATTGCTTAAAAAGAGGCATTCTATGAGCAGACTATTTTCTCCGCAGTCTGGAACAGAAACAAAACATCTGAAAATCATTAATGTCACATGATCTTGAACTGGGATTAAAAATTGCAAATTTCAAAATTTTCTTTTTCGCACACAACACTTAATATAGAATATAATAATATAATACACAATACCAACCTGCAGTTCAAATTTCATCAATTTTGGTTAATAAACAAATAAGTTACATTTTAATTGCAAATTAAATTTTATTCTAACACGTAATCTATCTCTCAAAAGACGATAGGAGTTTCCATAGCAATGAAATACATTTGAAGGTACTAAAAAATACTTTTTCTTTTTACTTCCATTACCCGTCTACCGTGGTATATATAGGTTTTGGGGGTCTAAAAAACATTTCTTTTTCTTTTTACTTCCATTAACTGACTACCGTAAGTAATTGAATTAGAGATTTCATATGATGTACATGTTTTAGGATGTCCTGATTAGGTTTTCTTTTGTATCTCAGCTACTAATTAAAATAATTTCATAAGTAATATATCATTTTAAAACTTTGTTGATTTGGAATTGAACAGTAGATTACAGAAATTTCTACCGCCAGATGGCGCTGTAATATTTTAAAACTTTTGCATCTCAGCTAATTGAGTTAGACCGTTCAAAATTGGTATATGTAGGTTAATTAGGAGGGAATTAAAGAGTGGGGAAGGAATAGGCGGGTGCATATCCCTTAACTTGTGTGCACGCACGGGGCTGACTGCCGAAGGCAATGGGGACCCGGTCCGACTTTTTACCCGATGAAAAATAATTTTAAAATTTTTCTTTTCTTAAGAATAAAAGTTTCATTTCAGAATGAATATGTGCGCACAGCGCGCATGAGTTTGCGCTGCCCAAGGCAGAGGGGTTCCGGTGCGAGTTTTTATCCGATGATCAATGATTTTATTTTATTTTCTTAACAATAAAAGTTTGAGTTGAGAAGGAATATGTGCGCACAGCGCACTTATATCCTTACACGTCATTTTAAGTTGCCAATCGAAGGGTTTAGGAGGCAAAGCAGCCTTGATGAAAACAATTTATTTAAAAAAAATGCAAGAATAAATGGCTCCAGAACATCATTGCATGAAGTCATGTTCAATTTAACAGTTATTAACTGTTATGTCAAATTTGTGGATTCAAAATTAGTGAAACGACTGAGGGTTCAGGGGACCCCGCCCCTTGATGAAAATAGCTTTTCATAACAATGAATTTAAAATGCAAAACAACCCAATATTTATATTTTCTGAATCTACGAAAAATTTTATATACAGTACACTCTCAAAAATCCGCACAGCTTAAAACGAAGTGTTTTGCGGATTTCTGAATTTTGCAGATTTTAGAGTAATTTCTTTTATTTACATATTAGAACCTCATTTGAGTAGCAAATCTTTAAGATACAATTTATATGTTATATATACAATGCTGAAATATAGTGTGTCTAATAAAAGTACAAATATTCATGAAATTTTAATTTAAAGAACAATTTTTATATATCACATTATAGTTACAAATTACCCAGATTTTTGAAAAGTCTGATCAATACTAGTTTAAGTAAGAATATTCATACATATTTATTTTCGTATAACCTGCAAAAACGTCAGCAATTCTTGGTCAATCACATAAGTTTGTGCTATGAGAAAATTTGAGTATTTATCTGCATGAGAGAAAATCTTTCATGAAAACTGTCTTTCTCCTTTTCCTCTAAATGATTATCATTTATTTTTTAATAATTATGTATAATTACACTTATCATTTCCTCCTCTGCAATATGTTGAGTGATTGGTGATTCATCAGCATCAGTTAAAAACTGATTTGTCTCTTAATACAGCTGAAGTTTTGCAATCCACTAATCAACAAATCAATTGTGACAATGTTTGTTTACATTGCAAATGATATGCGGATTTTAGAGAATTGCGGATTTTAGGGTTGCGGATTTTTGAGAGTTGACTGTATATAGATATTAGATATTATGTAAGAAATATAAATATAAAATGACTTGCAGAGTTAACATTGAGGCCCCTAATCTGCAGATTTACTAGTTAGTCATAATTTCAGCATCTATACTGTATCTTCAGTAGTATTTTCTGTCCTCTACTTTTTTAGATAGGGGAACTAAGTAGTTTTGTGTAGCCTCATAAATTATAGACATTTTATTACACTGTTCATGCTGAGCTGCAATGCAGCCCTCTGAAATTCTGCAATTTATGCTTCCAGATATTAAATAACATAGTTGACTCATTATTTTATGCTTTTTTTTTTTCTGTTTCAGATGGATTGCGATTCTGGTTATCAGATTGTCAAAGAAAAAAGAAGGAAGAAGTTCTCAAAATTTCAACAACAGTCAGTCAGAAAAAATGGTTTACGACAAGATTACATAGCTGCCGATTTGCTCTTATTTTATCGTAGTTTCTCTGATTTTCATCAGTGTGCTCCGTTAATCTGAAAATTATCGGAAAACTCCGATTTTTCAAACTTGACATTTATTATTTTCTCTTTTTTTTTTGCCAAATTTCTGTTTTGGGCAGAAGTTTAAAGATTTTTCAACTAATTTTCCAGTTTCTGATATTAAATGATTTATTCCATTTTTTTTTTTTAAGTCACGAATATCATTTGTTTATAAAAAGAAACCCCATTAACTATTATTGTGAATCAAACACTTCATGGAAGCCTTTTGATTTCCATTCTTTTTCCAACCATATGAATGTTAATATTCATTTTAAACTTACTTTGAGAGATTCTAGAATGTGTAAAGAAATATAATTATTCAATATTTTTAGCCCATATAAATCTTTTTTACTCCCCCCCCCTCACACACACACACTTCTTTTCTTATTTCCAATTAGCGATTGCATGCTCTGCAGAAGCTATTTGTTACCATCTTTTTCCACCCACAAAATAAAAATCAATATTAATTTTAAACTTGCTTTATTAGATTTAAAAACCTATAATGTAATCATAAAATTAATTATCATTCATATATTATTTTTACACGCCCCTCCCCTCCCCCCTCAATTTCTGCACTTTCTACTAGCTAGCAACCAAAGATCAAACATACTCTAATGTTTATGATTTCTCAATTTATAACATAAGGAACACTGCTGTTATTTTAAAAGAAACTCATCGTATTATTTTTCTTTTTTTATGAATTTAAAAAATATTCTCAACATACTATTCTATTTCAAAACAAAAACTGTAATTTTGTCTTCTTGTTAATTGTAAAAAAAAAAAAAGAAGAAAATGTTATTTAATAGGATTTTAAATTTTTAGTTTGGTTATATGCAAAATTAAATTAAATCTTTGCAATGTGAGTCAGAATTATAAGTATATTGTACTAGAATATAATTTATAATAAAATTTATATATATGTCTGTGATGTTTATTTGATCATTCTTTGATAGTTTCATTGATTTAAAGATTGATATTAAGACTGTGTAAATGTAGATTATACATGGAAATCTAATTTAAAATTTTCACATTATAATAATTGCTCCATTTTTTTCTTGTTTGCTCCGATTTTTTTAGTCTCTTGCTCCTAAATTTTTAGTCATGAGGTTGGCAGCTCGGAGATTATGGATTTGACTAAGCCAATAAGAAAAGAAGACAACTTATTAACAAAGCAACTTAATATTACATTTTTATTACCAGATAAACTTATTCTTTTTAATTTAATTTTTTGCAAACATTTAAATCATCTTACTTTACTTCTCGAGTTTGCCTGAGTACTTGCGGGTTCGGAATTTCGTGTAGAGAAACTATCTGAAAGTGAAGTGGATAGTATAGAACAACATGATGACTCATTTGACACTACGGATGAATGTGAGTCCTCAAGTTAAGAAAGTGAAGACGAAAATATTTTGAATATAGGCAGATTACAAAAGAGAAAAAGACCATTATCGACTGCACAGATTTTCTTCAATATTCTTGACCAGGATGGAATCAACTCATGGATTTAATACAGAGAAACAACCGGCAAAAAATTTCTAGACAATAATTTTTATTTCAATTAGCTGAAGAACTTGCCAAAGATTTTCAACATGAGCAACAGGAAGAAAAAGAAATTATACAGAAAACTTCAACAAATTCAAGTTCGGATTCTCATGTGCAATTGTGAAAAAGGTTGACAAGTAGGTTTTTGCAAAGAAAACAAAACTAAAAAAAAAATTGTTTCAAATGCAACAAATGTGTGTGTGGAAAATGTGCCTTCGAGAATGCAATAATTTTCAAAATATGCGGTGAATAAAGTTAGCATATTACTTATTTTCTAAACTTAGGATTCAATTGAAAAATATTTAATTTTTTCTTATATTATTTTTATGTTTTTTAAATTTAATAAATAAACAATTTTGAATTATTTGGAATTTTTTTTTTTTTTTTATTCACGTACCAAATTGTACTAAATAATATATTTTTCGCTATACATAGTTATATATATAACATTTTAAAGAGGGGTCACTTGACCCGCTGTGGTAGGAATAGGTATACATGAAGTATCGGTAGGTTTAGTGTTAATTTGTTACATTTTTAATTCAATGATTTATTTATGTTCATATCTTAAATCTTTTTGCTGCATTACTTAATATACCTAATCTATTACAATTTTGTAATGAATATTCTGGAATCATGTTGCTTTCAGTATGGTACTGGTATCATACTGGATCTGGTATGTTATATTGGATCCGGTATCATACTGAATCTGGTATGTCATATTGGATTCAGTATCATACTGGAACTGGTATGTCATACTGGATCCTGTATAATACTGGAACCGGTGTTTCATAAGCCGGTATGTCATACTGGATCCGGTATCATACTGGACCGGTATGTCATACTGGATCCGGTATAATACTGGAACCGGTATGTCATACTGGATCCAGTATAATACTGGAACCGGTGTTTCATAAGCCGGTATGTCATACTGGATCTGGTATCATACTGGATCCGGTATCATACTGGAACTGGTATGTCATACTGGATCCGGTATAATACTGGAACCGGTGTTTCATAAGCCGGTATATATTTTTTTACCGGAAACGAAAATTTTTTTCCAATAGGGTACCTGGGGGGGGGGGGAGCAGAAGAGAGAAATGATTGCTTAAATATCATCGTGTTACCGATTTTAATTAGAATTTGAACAACTATCATCTACCTTTAAGGAAAAATCACAGATATGTGTTAGATATATCTAGGGACCAAGGGGAGACAGAGGGAAAGAAAATGATTGTTTTTACGCATCTGTCTTTACATTTATAGGAAACTTTGTACAGATATCACTTATTGTTCGTGAAAAATTACAGAGAAGATTTTCTTATCCAGGGGATAGGGGGCATACGGAAAGAATATGATATTTTTATACCACGCTGTTGCCGATTTAATAAAATTTTGCTTAACCCTTTACGGCGCAAGTTAATCGAAATCATTTAAATTGGACTGCCACCGGAATTCACGAACAAAATTAAAATGGAAGAAATTTTAAGTTTGTAAAAACGGCCTTTTTCTGCTACGTTATAAAAGAAAATTTTTGATAAAAAATTTCACGGATGAGTATTTGCAGCTGGAGCATAATAATTGCGTCCTCGCAGCCAGGGGCGCGCCAGCATTGCCAGACGCCTGTGTGCAGAGTTTTATTTGGCGCCCTATATTAACTTTTTTTTTTTAAATGTTTTAAGAATAGTTATCATTTGGAAAGTTAACTGAATCTCGAACCTTAATAATAATAAGTTTATTGAATAGCAAAGAAAAAAAGAAATGTATAAAATAAAATGAAATTTTAAGAGAAACAACTAAAAAGGGCATCTTGTAGAAAGGGAAAAATCTTCTACAGGGAGTCTCAAAAACGCGGTACAATTATGAAGGCAAATAGAGGAAGCCAAAATAGGCAGATTTAGTGTTAATTTGGGGATAGAAATGAGTTGAGGCATTAGATGGCATAGATGATAGCTGTAAGTGTAAACGTTTCTATTTGTTTGGGTTTAATTTTTAAGTAATGTTAAATAAATATTTAAAACATAAAAAATATTCTTAATAAACTAAACTTTCTCTCGCTTCATTACAAAGTTTGCGAATATTACACATATCACATTGAGCCAAAAAATCTGTCTCTCTATCTGTATTCTTACCAAAACGTCAATTTTTTTGCGTGAAAAAAGAAATTCGTAAAGACAGTTTCTTGTCGACTAATGCACTTTATTCAAGGAGATTATTCTCGAAACAACCCAGTAAAACATCGCACTGATATTCACACTACAAAATCTCATTAAACAGCGTTAAATACACCGTAGAGCAGGAATTTAACCTATTTAGGAATAAGTATAAACCGTTTAAACTGAAAATATCTCAGAGACGCCCATTCAGAACAGATGTCTGAACACAACTGAACTCCTTGGGAGTGTCTCTTCCCTTTTTATAATCTCTGTCGGGATTTGGCAAACTTTCGAGGTTATTCAGCTCCAGAAACCAATTGATGTATCCAGAAAATTTCAGAACTCGGCATATTGATGATAGAGCTTCTAAACTTTGGAAACACGAAATTGCTACTTCTCATCAAGTTTGGTCGCCATGTCATGAAGTCTATCTCCAAGGCTGACTATCACCTCCCACCCAGGGTCGCTACGTTCCTATATTTTTAAGATCGTTTTATTATACTTTCATCACAATTTTTATAAAGAAAATTTTCTTGAAAGTCTTAGTGCTATTATAGCATAAAAACCATTAAGAAAATTTTCTTTTTGAAAATTATAGTGACAATATAATAAAACGATTGTAAAGAAGTAGGAACGCTGCGACCCCTGCTCCCACCCCACTCCCGTTAAAATTGAATGAACTGTCTCTTATTTGCACTTTAACTGTAAATCTGCTTTTACTGCAACAACACCTTTGATTTAGGAAAGTTGACAAAATTTTAAAGTTAGTCGTACTATTGCAGCATATTTGCACATATAAATGAGTTTAATATTTTGTACTTGTACAGATAAATAAAATTTATAAATATATAAAATTAGAACGCATAAGAAAGAAAATCCCTTGGTGAGCTCTATGTTTCTCACTTTGATTGTTGAAAACTTTTGAATAATCTTAAAAATCAAGTTTATAGTATATAACTATCGATATAATGACAAGATTTGTCTTAGTTCATTATGTAGTTTTTTTTTTTTTTATATTGCATTTATATAAGTAATAAATAAACTTATAAGTACATAAAACAAGTAAGAACATATAATAAACATTACTTAGTAAATATGGATTAAAAAAAAAAAATACTTAGCAGGGAAAAAAAAATAGTATAAGTGATTTTGCCCATTTTCATTAGCTAAAGATTTCATGTAATTTGTATGTAAAATTCACTAAAATTGTACGTGTTTTTTCGTGTAGTAAATCATATATTATGGTATTATTTAGCGAAATGTATTTTATTTACTTGAGTTTTTGTAAATTCTGGAATAATACACATCTGTGTGACCCAAAATGTCTTATACTATCGATATAATTGCAATATTTAAAAATATGCATGGTGTCATTGTGGAACATAAGTATTTTTCGATTATTTTAAGTTTAGAAAAAGATTGTTCCACTGATGCTACTGATGGTTATGACAAAACAATCTAAAGAGTTTGGACACATACAGCTAAGTTAAGAAAATTAAACTTCTGAATTGTCTGATTAGATGTGAATTTATCTTTAAAGATTAACAGTTGACAATATAAATATTCCTTATACATAAATGGTCTCTGTCAATGTCTATTTGATTCTTGTGAGGTAATTTTTGTTGTAAATTTTATAATAAAAGAATAAACATTTTTTAAAAATATTATTTATTTATTTATTTTTATTTTATATTGTGTTAACTAGCATGTTGCGGCTATTTACAAAACTATTTTCTGTATTTTCCTACAGAAATTCATGCAGTACAAGTTGCTTATTAAAATAATTTTTCATGATGAATGTAGACGATTTTCATCTCAGTGAAGTTAACATTTAATCTACCGATACTTCATCTGGTCAAGTGACCAGTCTTTAAAATGTTATATATATTAGTACGTATAGCAAAAATATATTATTTAGCACAATTTGGTACATGAAACATGGACGATGTGATAATGTTATTTGCAAGAAATTTTGACAAAAAGTTTAAAATAGGTCATTTGCCCCGTCGTGAAAGGTTTAGTGTTAAAAAACAAAATGTTAAAAAAAATAAATAAATAAAATAAATTTTGTGCCTTAAAGATATCTTACAAAATTCAATTTTACAGGAATTTTCGTTTGTTTGTTTCATCAAAATGAAAGGAAATGCTAACTTTGTTTTAAATTATCACATATTTATTGTTCAAACATTCATTTTAAAGGTATTGACGAACTTTATTTTTTTTTGTTAAATACTCAAACTGAAACTTTACACTTTCTGGGGAGAGGTCTGGATACTTCTATTCCAGGGAGAGTAATGTTCTACATTAAATTTAAAAAAATAAAAATAATAATAATTTAAAAAAAAAATACTATCACAATTATCAATAAATCTTTTAAATTTTAGAATGATTTGTCAAAAATAATTCTTGTTGTTCACATTTATAAGAAATTTTGTCCTAACTGCCATATTAAAAATTATGACAAAAAAGAATGAAAATGCTTTTGGACAATTTTCGCCAAGGGTTGATAGACACTATTATGTCAAGGTGCAACTATATAAAAATTTGTATGAAATTCTGTACATTAGTTCTTGAGCTAGCACTAACACGGAATTTTTCTCACGCGCACACACTTACACATTTTCTAAAACTGAGGAAATCATGTTCAAGACCTCTAAAAACGTGTAAATTTACCAAAAACCGGAAGTCAGAATTTTTTAAGAATCCAATGCTTTATTCTATTCTAAGATTCTAAGACGGAAGGTGGCCGCTCACCACTATGCAGTGGTTTTGAGCGATTTTAACCTTTAGAGAGGGGCTCCGATGGCACTGTGGAGATTCAAAAGAGCCCGTATCTAAAGATTAAACCTCCGCCGTTGTTTATTGCATAAACAGAAAAAAAAGAAAAAGAAATTACAGAGGTCGCCAAAGCGGAGCTTTCACACGACAGAGGGCGACAAGGTAACAAGAATATAAAAAGAAGAACGGAGCCTTGCTCTCTCGCATGGAAAGGCTTGTGTTGAAAAATTATATGGACCTCCAAGAGAAAAGTTGGTAACTGCCTTGGAAGATTGAAAAATTAGTTGGTCAGATTGGAAAGATGCATTAAGAAGTTATAGATTCTGGTTAGTTTCTGACGTAGGGGAAGCCGGGTAACGACATTAAAAAGCCAGTCGTTAGGTTTATTAGGTGGGTTAAGGATACGCCAATCATGAGTTAGTGGGCATGAGAAAAAGTAATGATTTGCATTACCCTCAGCCCCGCACTCACATTGTGGAGTGCGCGAGCAATGAAACTTGTAAAGATGTGATCTGAACGGGCCATGACCCGTTAAGAAGGCTGTTATGGCTGGGGAAAGGTCAAAGTTATAATTTGACACTTTTGGGAGGAGGTTGAAAGTAAATCTACCTTTTGGAGAGCTTTATCCTATTGAATGTGTAGAACAGACCTGTCCAACCCAAAACACTTGATGAGCCGCATTGGAAATCTATTTTATTCGGGCGGTCCCCACCGCATGCATTATGTGTATGTGCATATATGTTTCTGAGTGTGTAAACCGTGTATGTATATACATTTTTCCCGGCATGGGCAGGGTTAAGATTCAGAATAGTATGCATTAATTTAAATTATTTTCATTCATAAATTAACAATAGAATCTTGAAAAATTTATTATTTTTACATTTATAATTATAATAAAAAATAATGAATAATGAATCTAATAATATTTCATTACAACAGTGTGATTCCTTAACTACGATAATCGTTGAAAGGTATTTACATTTCGAAAAGTGAGAACGGATTTATTAATTTTTAATCTGTTAACCAAAGTTATCAAGCATTAAGTATATTTAGTCTCCTCGCGGGCCACGGGTTGGCCACCCCTGGTGTAGAAGAGAGTAAAAACTATAATAATATACTACTTTTCTAAAGAAAACCTCTCCTGAATAGAAACTAATGTTACATCGATGTTGTAAAGAGGTAAAAACTACTCCAAATAAAACCTCTGGGGTCTCGGTCGTCCAGTCGGTAGAGTATCAAGCTCGAAATTGGAAGATTGGGAGTTCGAACTCGAGCCTGCCAAACACCATCGTATACACTAATGGTGGATGTTGCACGTAAAATACGTCGTGGCCGCAATGTCCTCCATGTCCCCATCCGAATTATACCTCTGGGGGTCACTGAAGCGGGAACAGCCAAAGTTGTGATGGCATGTCTCGCGACCATCTTTAGGAGTGCGTCCCAGACCGTTGCCAATTGCCCATTGCGCAACAGTAGTGCGACGTTAAACCCATCCCACCAACCATCTAAATAAAATTCCTGGATCTATTAAATTTTCGTTTTTGAAATTGAATTACGTTGTCTTTTTACTCTCCCCAGTGGCCTTTTTTTCGTAAAAGAGGGAGAGGGAAGGGATTAAAGTGCACTTTTAAGTTTCAAAGGGATCCTTTGATATGTTAAAAAAGACAAAGAGAATTTTGCTGAGGGTAGGCGCATCATCACCAAGTAAATCCACTTTTAACGCGCCCTTTTGTAATAAATCTCTAAAACTGTTTCCGAGCTCAAGTTTTACCAATACAGTTTCCAAGGCGCCTCATTTGGCCACACATGGCTTCAGACCAGGATTATGAAATCCAATTTAATATATATATATATATATACATACATACTTTTTTTTTTCAAATAATCTATTCTTGGCTGGCGCCTTTCTTTAGCTGGCGCCTGTGTGCGACGCACACTTCGCACACCGGGTCGGCGCGCCCCTGCTCGCAGCGAGGACAGCGCACCACAAAGGGTTGAATATTACTGTTTATGAAAAATTTACAATGAGGGTTACGTATCATAGTGTCTTTATCTTCCTAATACTCAAAAATTCAGTGTTTGATTAAAATCTCTGAAAAGGTAATTCAAAAACGAGATTTTTTCGTTTAATCTGTCCTTTTAGTACCCTATCGCAGGAAACAAAAAAATACGTTCTCGTAGATTTTTAGCATGCATCTTACAAGTGGCAATAAGGAAAAGTGTTCATTTTCCACGATCCGGAAGAAAGAGTGCCGGAGGGCATTTTTAATAAATGCTACTTGTTAAATATATGTGTCCTGAAAAATACTTTGGAGGGCTATAGGGGTGAGAAAAAGAAAAAAGATGTTATAATAGAAAAACGAAATTCCCCATTGTACTTTAACCCCCAATATATTTGCAAGCCCCAAGTTTTTTTTTTCGTTTGCAAGTAGCATTTCTGAAAAGTCTCATTTTTTTCGGCGTCCAAAAAATAAGGTCGCTTTCCTTAATTATTAATTGTAAAATACATGCTAAACATCAACAAGTTTGTAAATATTTTTTCCCTGGAGAAAAGACAAAGGGGACAGATAAAAAAAAAAAAAAAAAAAAAAGAAAAGAAAGAAAAGAAAAAAGAAAGAGAGAGAGAAAGTAAAAGGTTTTTGTTTTAACTTTTTACAGTTTTTAATCAAAATTTGAAGAAAATTTTTGAATACTAATTTAAGAAAAGAAAAATCACTGTGATTTGTAACACTCACTCTCATTTTCCACAAACATGGAGTTATATTTCTGAAAAGTTCAATTAAAAACGGTAATAAGGCGGTATAAAAAAATCATTTTATTTCAGTGTGCCCCATGCCATCTCTGTATACGTAGCTGTCACAATATTTTTTTAAATAGACAATAATCGATATTTAAGCCAAGTTTCCTATGCATATGAAAAGATGTAATGTTGAAGAGAACTTTTCTAACTGCCTTTCCCTCTGCTCCCTTTCGCCCCCCCCCCCAACTATATATAACGCTCACTGTAATTTTTCATGAAGACGCTCTCTTTTACCCCCGAAGCTATATGTACAGTCGGTAACAAAAGTGTCCGAACACTAGCAAAAATTCCTATGTAAAAAAAGTACACTTCATACGGTTTTGTTAAATAAATCTTTGTCGAATCCTGTTCTTAGTCAGTGTAAGAACATGATTCGATAAGGATTTATTTAACAAAACCGTATGAAGTGTACTTTTCTTTTTTACATAGGAATTTTTGCTAGTGTTCGGACACTTTTGTTACCGACTGTAACACTCACTGTAATTCTTTATAAACAGTAAGTAATAGTTATTAAAATTTTTATTTTCAATCTTTCTTCATCCACAGCATAAATGTAAATATTCATTTTAGGCTTGCTTTTTTATATTCTACAACCTATAAAAAAGTATAATTGTTTGATATCGCTTACTGATATAATTTTTGGACCCCCTCCCTTGCCACCGCTAACGATTGGTGATCACACGTCCTACAGAAGCCAATCTTTCTCTATCCACATCATAAATGTAAATATTCATTTTAAACTTTTTTTTTAATTAAATTCTAGAATTTATAAAGAAATAAAATTCTTTAATATCTTTCACTCATAAGATGACCCTTCTCACTTCCGCTAACGATTGCTGATCACACACTCCACAGAAGTCTTTTAATTTTTAGCATTTCTCCTTCCACAGCAAAAATGTAAATATTCATTTTAAACTTGCTTTACTATATTCTAGAACCTATAAAGGGGTAGAATTGTTCAGCATCTTTCCCTCATGTAATTCCCCCCTCCCACTCCATTTTCAACAAGCAATAAACGAAGCACAATCTTTTTCTCTAATTTTCTTCTATGTAAATATAAAGCTAATTGTTTGTTTGCTTGCCCAGATTTTTTGTTCGCTATACAAATCTATACCGTTCAACCGACAGCTGCAAAAAATGCCACATTTATTACTCGGGAATTTTTTTTTTTTTTTTTTTTTTTTTTTTATATTAGCTCATTCGGTAATTGGATCAAAAGATATTAAATAAAAACAACATTTTAATGGCTCCTTATACTCAGATATATGTAACACTCATTGTGATTTTTTTAAATTTTTTTAACAGCAAGCGACATTTACTCTAAATTTCAATAAATCGGATACATTGTGGTATAAAATAATCATTTTTTCCCACTGCTTTCCGTGTCTCCCCCCATTCTCAGATATATGTAAAACTTTTTGTAAATTAAGTAGTTATTTACGAAAGATATCATGAAAATCAGTATCAAGTTACTTTTTATAAGATCATTTTATTTCTGTACGCTACCCCCCCCCCCCCATCTGAACCCCAGAGCTATATGTAACTCTCGTTGTAGTTTTCATAGATAGTAATTGATAGTTTTACAATTTTTCATAAAAATCGGTAGCAATTTCTTCCCCTCTGCCCCACTAACCTCCCCCCTCCCAAGTATGAGTAGCACTCAGTGCAAATTTTTAAAAATGGTAAGCGTTCGTTGTTCAAATTTTCATTAACTCTTAACCGGAAACTTGCCGTCTGTGAGGCTGCTGTGTCTACGTACCTACCCTCTACGCAAAAATGAACGTCTCCAGATTTTATCATTCTACCTAATCTTTCACCTGATATGGTGATGTTAATACATTAATATAAAAGAATATGTGTTTAAGTTTACTATTTGTAAACTATTTAAATTTTTGTTTATTTTAATTTTTATAGTAAATTTTTGAATGTCAGCAGTCTCACAGACTGCACGGTTCTGTTTGTGTAACAATTTCGCATGTTTCTAATTAAGGGATATATATACTAACCCTATTAGGTTATCATTTTTTTCGGCACTTTGTTAGAATACCATGGGTCGCTGAAGATCCGAGGCATGTTAGAATGCATAATTTTTAAGGAAAAAATCTGATAAAATTTTTGAACATTCTTAAATTCTTCTACTTTAAGGGCAGACAAAGAATATTTAAAAAAAAAAAAAAAAAAAAATTAAACAAATATTTTACTTTTCATCAGGAACACACACACTTCCCAAAAATGTAGGTATTGACAAAAAAATTCGTAACTCTTGAACGAATTAAGATATTTGAAACATTCAAATTGCATAATAAAGCTTAACAATGGTATTTTTACCGAAAAAATCACGGAATTGATGCATAGGTATTTCTTTTATGTGTCGGTTCTGAGAAATGAGACAAAGAAAAATGGCTCGGGTCTCTATGAACCTACGATAACCTCAACTGGTTAAGGATTTTCTTAAAAGTAGTAAGATGACATCTTAAAATATAAAATTGAAATAAATAAAATACCTTTATATATATGTGGAGTTCTTTCTTTCTTTCTTTCATTTTTTCAAATGTCAAAAATGAAAAAAAAAACAGAAAGCCTCATTTTGCTTATAGTTTAATAGAGATACTCCAAGTATATTTAAAATATAAAAACATAAAAATCGAAAATGACAAACGACATATTATATTTGTAATGTTTTGATAAATTTTAAAATATTATGTTTTTCCTGTAAAGAAATAAAAATAAAATGTATTAAATATATATATATATATATATATATATATATATATATTTTTTTTTTTTTTATTTCATTTCTTTAACTTTATCGGATGATAAATTAGTGCTTCGTTTTTCTAGCTTTTCCAGAGTCATTAGAAATAAAAAGGCAAATGAAATATAGTTATATGTATATTTATACTATCAGGTGTTGCATGCTTCGCAGGTCACTATGTTTAAATTAAGACTTAAAATTACATATAAATTATTAAAATCTACTCACCCGCAAATAAAATAAAATAAAATAAAATGATTGATTGAAACTTGTCAAAAACCTCAATCATTTTGCCCCTTCCCTTCCCACCCCGCCGAAGTGTGTGGGGAAGATTAAGGTAAGGCACCGTGGGGGGTAGGACCCTTTTTCCTTTCAACGGTGCACTCTTTGTCATATTAACAGCAAACCAACTCCAAATTTAAAATTTCGTGAAGTTTGGACCATAATTTTAAGTGATAAGGCACCATGGGGGGTAAGGCCCTCCCCTCTTCCAACAGTGCTGTCTTTATTATAGTAACACCAAACCAACTCCAAATTTAAAATTTCGAAAAATTAGAACGGTAACTTTCCGAGATAAAGGCACCGTGGGAAGTAAGACCCCCTTCTTCAAACAGTCTTTGTTAAACTAATACCCAACCAATTCTAAATTTAAAATTTCGTGAAGTTTCGACCATAATTTTTCGTGATAAGGCGCTATGAAGGGGGAGGCCCTGCCCCCGTCCAACAGTATTCTTTATCAAAGTAACACGAAAACAACTCCAAATTTAAAATTTCGAAAAAACGGAATAGTAACTTTCCGATATAAGGCACCATGGGGTGTAAGACCTCACTTCAAACAATGTAGTCTTTGTTAACCTAACACCTAACAAAATCCAAATTTAAAATTTTGTAAAGTTTGGTCCATACTTTTTCGAAATAAGACACCGTAGTCCGTAGGGGTAAGAGCCTCTCCCTTTCTATCAGTGCACTGTTTGTCATATTAACACCAAACGAACTCCAAATTTGCAATTTTGTCAAGTTAGGATAATCAATTTCCTAGATAAGGCACCGAGGGGAGAAAGGAGGTAAGACCCTTCCCCTTTCAACGGTGTAATCTTTGTTATATTAACACTAAACCAACCCCAAATTTAAAATTTCGTAAAGTTTGGAACATAATTTTTCGAGATAAGGCACTATGGGGGGGGGGGGGGGGGGGGTAAGACCCTATTCCCTTCCAATGGTGCACTCTTTGTCATAATAACACGAAACCAACTCCAAGTTTAAAATTTCGTAAAGTTAGGACAATAACTTTCCAACATAAGACATGCGGGGGTAAGAACTCCTCCCCCCTTCCAACGGTGCAGTCTGTTATACTATCACTCAAACAACTCCAAATTTAAAATTTTGTAAAGTTCGGCCCATTATTTTTCGAAATAAGGCTCCTTGAGGAGGGGGGGGGGGTAGGTAAGACCCTTCCCCTTCCAACAGTGCAGCATTTGCTATACTAACACCGACTGTCCCGAAATTTAAAATTTCGTAAAATTTGTACCCTAATTTTGGTGAGGGGGAAGGGGATAAAACTCTCCTTCCTTTCAATGGTGCAGTCTTTGTTATACTAACAGCTAACCAACCACAAATTCAAAATTTTGTAAAATTTTGACCATAATTTTTCGAGATGAAGCTCCGTGCGACGTAAGATCCTCCCTCCCCTTCCAACGGTTCGATTTTTGCATACTAACACCAAACTTAAAGTTTCTTAAAAGTTCGGACCATAATATTTGAGATAAGGCAAGTTGGGATCAGACCCTACCCCTTCCAGGAATGCAATGTTTGTTATACTAACACTTAATTCAAAATTTCGTGTGAATCGAATCATAGCTTTTCGTCAGAACATCAGCGAAGAAGTTAAATCGATCTCTACCTAAATGTAATTTGAATTCCAAAGTCACAATTACAATATTATAATTATAATTATATCGCCAGTAATTACAATTACATTTCTAATTGCGTAAAAAAATTAACCATTAAATTACATATAATTGCAATCGTAAATTTTTAAATATAAGTACAGAAAAGTAATTATAATTATAACGTTTCTAATTACAATTATATTCTAATTCTATAAAATGATTACCCATTAAAATTACATATAATTGTAACTGCAACATTTAATTATAATTACAGGCAGATAATTATAATTATAATGTTTTTAACTGCAATTACATTTCAATTTTATAAAATGATTATTCATTACATTACATGTAATTGTAACTAAAACTTTTCAATTATAATTACAGCAAAGTAATTATAATTGAAAGCTTTTAGTTACGATTAAAGTAATGATTAATTTCAGATGCTAAGTTACAATTACAAGTAATCATAATTGTAATTGCTTACTGTCAATTGAAATGTAATTCATTACAAATTAATTGAATTACGATTTTGCCCAACTCTGTTTAAAATATTGTTTTAGAGGAACAATTTAGAGCAGCGTTAATTTTTATTTTATATCAAATGAGAATTTTCATTTGCCGATGTGAATGTGTTAATTTTGTCTAAGGTCAAAAGAAACTTTCACCGAGATGCTATAAATACTCATAAATTAACATACAAAATTGTATGAGCCTGGTATCCCATTTTTCTGACAAATACATCCTGCTTACTTCCAAATCAGATTGCTTCTTCTGCCTGACTTTTTAAATACTTACTCGATTTTGTAATAGCAGTATATGCTTTTAGGACCTTAGAAGCTCATTCCTAAAAACTGCAATGGAATGTCTAGGGTATCTTACAACTAAAAATCAAAGAACTAGTTCATTGTTTTTGTGTTTGACAGTAACAATTTCAAAAATTCCTAATATTTAATATATAATTTATAAACTTTATTTTTTGCTTACAGCATCTGTGTTTGAGTAATACAGTATAGGATCCGTTATCCAGAAAGCTTGGGACCTGGGATATTCTGGATAAGGGGTTTTTCCGTAATTCAGAACACTTTATTATATGTATAAAAATGGTACAAAATAATTTCATAAATAGCAGTGATAAACATGAATAATATGTATGTAAACACTTTACCTATATATTTGTTCATTTAATAAATTATTTCCACAAAATAAAAAAAACATTCTTAAATAGAATTTCAAACTATAAATAATAATAGTAATAATAAATGAAAAATAAACATATATAAAATTTAATTTGGGACCCGAGAGTAAAATCCTTTCATTTGGATTTTGCAAAAATTTCTATGATATTTTTTTGCTTATAGTGTGTTTCTGCTCTGATACTAATAGTTCATAAATGTTTCAAATATTTTTAGCACATAATGCTAAATATTTTATGAAATGAATTCTAAAAACAATGGAAATTAATAAAAACTATTTAAAAATTTTATAACAATTGGGACGTCATGCATGCGACCTGAGTTCAAGGATAAAATTCATCTGCTATTGGGCACTTTAAGAAGTATGTGTCATTGATGTTTATCTATTAAAAAATACAATAAAAATTCATTTTCTAACCTAAATTTGCAAAATTTTCAGTAATTATTTGAATAATTTTGTGCTCACCATATTTCTTCAGAATAACACCGTAGCATTAAAGAAAGTAGGTTGTAAAACTATAATTCTGACCGCTGCTATTGTATAACTTTAATTCTTAAATTTTACGGTAATTAAAAATTTTGGTAAGTTGGCATTTTGCATTCTGGTTTTCGGATCATTCTGGATACCAGGTTTCTGGATAATGGATCCTATACTGTACGTATATATATTTTTTTTTTTGTTTCATCCATATCTGAAAATTTTTACCATATCAGCTGGTTCTGAAAGGGGCCTGATCCCCCTAAGCCCCCTCTGTGAGTGCACCACTGAATGGCATAGGTTTTATAAAGTATTAAACAACTCTCTCTGACTACCTTAGAATTGGACAAAATTATAAAAATTGTACAGTAAAACAATTATATAATTCATTAAAATGTACGTACGTTATTTCGACATAAGAAAAAAATAAAACTATGCATAAGAAATTCACATTTAAAACAAAAATCTATAATTACTGTAAAATACCACAAAAGTGGGCCCCTCGATTAAATGCTTCCCTCTGCTTTTCATCTGAATTTCATTTATTCTGAAAATACCAAATAAGCATCCTATATGCTCAGCAGTAGATTCTACTCAGATATGAGACAGTTTTTTACATTATTATTATTTTTTTTTTTTTAAGATTCGACTTTATAAACATTGATTTATTTCACAATAAATTGGACACTATGATTATTTTAAAATAACATAAGCTTCCTAAAATAGCGACAATTTTTTTTAAACAATTTATTGGAAGTGGGTAAAAAAGCGTTTTCGAAAATTTTCCAGTTATTTGAATGCCAATTAATCAAGAATTATTTTATTTCCTTTTTATTTTATCACTGCAACTTAAAAAATATATAGGGTAGGTGCTCCAGTAATTGACATCTGTCCCGAAATAATTAATAAATAAGAAAAATAATAAAATCATATATTTTATATATAAGAATTTTAACATTTTATGTCAAACACTGGAGCATAGGGTGCTAATAACTGGTAAACTGAATAACTAGCAGTGTCAAACACTGGAACATAGGGTGCCAATTACTAATAAAGGGAAAACTGGCAGTGTCAATTACTGGAACACTGAGTGGGTGTCAAATAAAAATTCATAAAAAAAATAATAATTGTTATCAAATGTATATATTTTTAACATATATGTGGTTCTGAATGTCTTTCATACAATATGTACTAACTAAAGATTTCTAAAAATATTTTCTGATGACTAGAACATTAAAAACATCAGAGATTGCTCTAAAAGTGTCAATCACTGGTGCACTTACCCTATGTTTTATTTTAATATCTTTTTTATGCCACTTTGGAAGCAGGAAAAAAAGTCAATTTCTATTTGTTGATTTTTACCATTTATCCGCTCCCTTCCCACATATAACCCAATTTTCCTAGAAGATTTGGGGGGCACTTAAAAATTATATACTGTAAAATACTGTTCAAGTCTACTTGTGGGGGGAAAAAAAAACTCAGAGAATGGAATATTTGATCCAGGTAGTTAAAAGTTTGACAAACAAACATTAATTCATTACAAATTATTTTACACTTGAATATTAATAAAATCATGTATGCATCTGGGATTCAAAAAATGTTCAGATCTCTGAAATTTCTCCCAAAAGAAAGCAAGAATCTATTATATTTCACAAAGTTATCTATTGTATATAATATATATTTAAAAGAAATACATATTTATAATATGAGAGTACAGCTGTTGGTTAATTGTTTAATATTAGAAAGTTTGTTTCTTAGCAAATTTTTTATTGTTGTTTCCATTTTCTTCTAAAAAAAAAATAATAAATATTCAAAATTTTCCCAGTCAGCTGAAATTTCCCCTGAACATTCTTCAAGCATTCAGACATGTTCTGCATACCTGGTATGCATACTAATCAGATTCAGCCCATTACTAATAAATTAAAATAAAGAAATATAAAGAAAATATATTTACCCATTGAACCACCAAAATGTAAGTAGAGATAAAAACGATGCAGACATTTCAGGACTTTCTTCCTACGTTATAAAGTAAAATAATTAAGAATCAAATTACTTGGGTGGAAAAAAAAAATTCATAATGAAATTTACAGATAAAATATTCATTTCTGAATTGCATAATCATAATGATAACATGAAACAGGCTGTTTCAATGTATCTTGGTTTACAGCTTAACATTTTAGAAACAATGAAAATAACATTTTTAATAAAATTTTGCATAAGGATCCACCTAGTTTTTATTTACTCTCTAATTTTTTAACAGTAATTCTTTCTTGGCTGAATGCACAAGAAAGCATTCCTTGGCACAGAAGGAAATTGGGCAGATTATAAATTCTACTGTTAAATTTGCTTTATAATTACAGTCCAAATGTACCTATTCATTGTATTACTCATTTAATATATATATACATAGTAATAACCATTTTTCACTAAAATGTTCCAAATTACAGTGGTAAAGCAAAACTAATGAATCACATTTAGTCCTCTAAAGAATAAGAATATTTACAATGTTGATATGCAAGCGCTTCTTAAGTGCAAAATTCATTGTTTATACCTGTAAAGTTGTGCAGTATATAGAGAAATGCATTACAAAGAAGATCTTCTACCATATATATAGTGAATACATACAGTTCCTTCAAATAATTATGAGAATTTTGAAATGATGAAATATGCTTTTAATAATTATTATAACCAAGTAAACATTTTGATCATTGACTTCTAAGAAAATTGAACTAAACTCTAGATCTCAACCGGCCATAGCCTTTTTAGGCAATCATTACAGTCGAAAACTCATCTTCATCTAGTGTCTGTTGATTTTATTTCACTACCAGAGATTACCACCTGCTTATTTTTATTAGTTGATATTTCTGTGAGCTTCTCTTTCAATGGCTTATTTTTTAGCATCAAATAGCTATTCGAAAAATATTTATGAGATTCCAACATCATCAATTTAAAGATAATTTATTATTATATCAACAGAAGAAATAACATTCCAAAAATTGTCAAATGTACAGAATCCTATGAAGCTGAGTTTTGGAGTAAAAATTAAGGTGTAAAGCTACAATATGTATGATCATAGATTATTTAGGAATTGAATCAAATAGAGTGTCTTTGCCTTTATAAGCATCATTCTAGAAAATATTGCTAGACAGACTAACTCTGCCCAGGCCCGGATCTAGAGGGGGGCAGGAGGGTGCACTTGCCCCGGGCAGCGAAGTTTGGAGGGGCAGCAGCCACCAGGTCGAGCTAGTTTCACTGTTTATAATACTATGCTAGACGCAATTTCTACGCTGATTTTGTCGTCTAACGCTTTCCTCTCCTTACATGCGATACACGATCAAGAGATTCTGTAGTATAACATATGAGTGCACGAGTGACTAAACACCAAAGTTTGAACGATAACAATCTGTCACATCTTTGCACAGCGTAGTTCGAATGGTAGGGACGATGCAATAGGCGGTAGCAGCTAATTTAACTATGCTAACTGTGAAGAACAGTTGGAAAAATATTCTTCTTTTCATTTTTCGATGGATTTACACGTTTTGGGATGTCCTGAATACGATTTGACAGTTTTTAGAAAAAGTCTGTTTGTTTTTGTGTATAACGAATTTTGTGGACGCTGTATCTCACGAACCAATGAACGAAATTTAACCAAACTTGGTATTTAGTTGGACCCTGACATAAACTGGTGCTGATTAGATTTGGGGAACATTCGCTCAACAGGTGGCGCTGTAATCACATTTTTTCTAAATTTTTAACATGGTATAGTATAGGACAAAATTTCGTATAAATGTACATAATGACAGTTATTTTTAACTTGTGACTTTAAAATTAATACGAATTATTGATAATAGTACTAGTTAACTAGGAAAAAAATTTTGTGCATACGGGAGCATCGCTTCCCCCCCCCCCCCTGGAGGGTACATTTTCAAGATGGGTATCTTTCGAAAGGTCTCGTCAACACCTTTAAAACGAATGGTTGAACTATAGATCTGTGATAATTTAAAAGAAAGTTATCGATTTTTTTTACTTTCTTCTATATGTAATATAGAGAAAGTATTGGATTCGCGAAAATTTTCGACCTCCGTTTTTTGACGGATCTACACGTTTTGGGATGTCCTGAACACGAATTGATAGTTTTTAAAAAATGTCTGTCTGTCTGTATCATTTTTTTGTGGATGCTGTATCTCACGAACCAATGAATGAAATTTAACCAAACTTGGTATTTAGTTGCACCCTGACATGAACTGGTGCTGATTAGATTTGGGGATCAATGTCTCAACAGGTGGCGCTGTGATCGCATTTTATGCAAATTTTTAACATGGCAGCATAGGACAAAATTCCGTATAAATGTACATAATGAGCGTTATTTTAAACTTGTGATTGTAAAATTAATATGAATTATTGATAATAGTAGTGGTTAACTACGAAAAAAAAATTTGTGCATGTGGGGGCACCGGTTCCCCCCCTGGTGGGTAAATTTTCAAGATGGGTATCTTTCGAAAGATCTCGTCAATACCTTTAAAACGAATGGTTTAACTATAAATCTGTGACAATTTGAAACAAAGTTATCGATTTTTTTCTTTTAACAAAAAAAAAACTTAGAAAAAAAAATCGTAATTTTTTTTTTTTTTACGGAATTTAACCAAACTTGGTATTTAGTTGGTCCCCGACATAAAGTGGTGCTGATTACATTTGGGGATCAATAGCTCAACAGGTGGCGCTGTGATCGGATTTTTTCTAAATTTTTAACATGGCAGTATAGGACAAAATTTCGTATAAATGTACATAATGAGAGTTATTTTAAACTTGTGATTGTAAAATTAATATGAGTTATTGATAATAGTAATAGTTAACTAGAAAAAATTTCTGTGCATGTGGGGGCATCGCTTCCCCCCCTGGGAGGGAAGTACCCCTCCGGGGGGGGGGGGGGGTAAATATTCAAGATGGGTATCTTTCGAAAGATCTCATCAATACCTTTAAAACGAATGGTTGAACTATAAATCTGTGATAATTTAAAACAAAGTTATCAATTTTTTTTACTTTTAACAAAAAAAAAAAAAAAAAAAAAAAAAAAAATTTTTTTTTTTTTTTTTTAATTGTTAATGGTTGAATATGTATTACTTTTAACAAAAAAAAAAAAAAAACTCAGAAAAAAATCGTAATTTTTTTTTTTTTTTTTTTAATATTGTTACTGATTGAATATGTATATAGGAAAATATAGAAGAAAGTCTTGTGGTGGCCACAACATACTAGTTTACTTAAAAAAAAAAAAAAAAACAGAAAAAAAAAAATATATCTGATTTTTTTTTTTTAATTGAGAATAAAATGGACTTTTCTTGGATATTTAGTGTTATACTACTTCTCTAATATGGAAATCGTCTGAATTACTATGGAAGATAATTATTTTTAAATAATAATTTTAATAAATTATTTTTACTGAGTGAATGTGTATAGGAAAATATAAAAGAAATTCATGTGGTGGCCACAACACAACATACTAGTTTAATCTTGTAGCCATATTACCAAACAAAATATAATACAGTATTGAATAGCGTCATTAAAATAGTGACAAATTTCATATCTATCTAAAAAACGCAAAATGAAATTATTGTTTTAATGTTATTGAAAGTTTGCCAAGAAATCATTATGGAAATAAAAATGGTGCAAAGTAATATCCGATCATCTTTGATTATATTCCTCATCCTGATAACCCTCACTCTGAACAGTTGACTGATGTAAGATACGTCAAAATTAATGGAAAAGGATGATGTAAAATTTTTGAGAGATTTATTGACTTCAATGAAGTTTATGATAAAAGTGGCGAATACGTGGCAAATATAATTTCTCAAAAGTTAGAAGATAATGGGTTATCTATTAGTGATGTTGATGTCAGTCCTACGATAATGCCACAAATATTTCAGAAGCGGGCAGAAGCGTCCAGACTAAAATAATAGAATAAAGTTAGTACGCTGCTCTTGTACTGTGTACCCATTCCTTTGAGTTTATTGGTGCTTCTTCTGCTCACTCCAAAGCTGAATGTTTATTTGGAGTTGTTCAAATAATTTATAACTATTTTTGTTTCGTCTACTTTACGCTAGGATACTAGGAAAACATACACAATAATGTCAAAGATAGCAATCAGACAAGATGGTCAGTGAAAGCAGAAGTTATTAGCACTTTGAAAATAAACCTAAATAAGGATGTCGATGTCTTAAAAGAGTTAAAATGTGGGATAACTCAATCAAGATAAAAATCAGAATCAGAAAATTTACTAAATAACACAAAGAATTTTGAATTATTTTATACTTAGTGATATGGAATCATGTTTTGAAAAAGATTAACCATGTCAGTAAAGATATAATATATATATATATATATATGAACAAGATAAATTGCTTTGATGGAAGGATTGGAAACTTCATTTAAAAGGTTTCGTGAAAATGGATTTGACAAATTATTTGAGGAAACTACTGTCATTGCAGAGTCAAAGTCGGTAAATATAAATATCCCTCCCTCAAAAAATAAATAAATAAATAAATAAATAAATAAATAAAAATAAATAAATAAATGTCTGTCTTTGACAGAATTTAATTTAGTACGACAGGATGAATTTATATATTGCAATCTTACAAAAACAAAAACAGAATATATATATATATATATATATATATATATATTATTAGCCAACTGGCTAATAATAAGTTTGACATTTCTCCTATAATAACCGCTGGCAAGGTCACCGTATATATAACGCAGATGTAACGGCTATTACCTAAGAAATGTTGAGCTGGTTATCAGCCAGAGTGGCTCAGTAGAAAAGCATCCGCATGTTATGCGGAGGGCCTTGGTTCAATTTTCGGCTCTGGTATTTTTCCCATAGTTGGTATAAAAAAATCTATTTTACACTCCAAACTACTTAAAATGAATTTTCCTGATTGATGAGTTAATCAATAAAATTTCTAAATATATTAAGATAGTTTAAGAAATAAAAAGGTAAAATTGGATATTAGCAGACATCCTAGAATATTGGAAGTGTGACAATGCTAAATCGCTGTCTGAAAGAAATAGTCCTGTCGTACTTAAAATAAATAAATAAATAAGAGCCGGGCGAGTTAGGTGACCACAAGCTGCGGACACTGACTTTAAGATAAAGACTTTTGCAACCAAGAAACGTTACATTAGATCGAACTTTAATGGGGATTAATTACTGACTTGAGATCGGGAAGAAAATAAACTTAAACTTTGCATTTTTGACTGGCGAAGCACTAATGAAAATCACCACAAAAGATTTGTTTTCTATTTATTTTTATTTATTTATTTTTAACGGACTCAATTTGACTCTTAAATATAATAAAGACAGAAGAACTTGTTTCCGAACTTGAATTTTTTAAAGAATATAGACCACATTTATACACAAGTATTTCTGAAATATAAATCTGTTTCTTCATTGGAAATCAGATGTAGTAAAAACGTTTGCAGGATTTAGAATGCAACTGCCTACAATTGCTGCTTCATATAAGAGAAGCTTCAGCGAAATAAAATTCATCAAATATATTCATCGTATACACTCATCAAATAAAAGTCGCAAGAGCACTTGTCGAGATCGGCAATGCTACTGAATAAAAGTGAAATAGTCAAGAATCTCATTCATATTGTTTTAATTGACGATTTTATTGAAAAAAAAATTGAGGAAAATAAATCTTTAAAATTATGTATAGCTTTATTACTAAAATAAACAGTTTTTTCAGAGCTTTGATGTTTTATTTTTTGGAAAAATTTGCTTAAAGGGCGGCAAATTTCGACGTCTGCACCCCCTGTTTAAAAATATAGATCCGGTACTGACTCTGCCTATTATTTCCTACTGGTTAATACATATAATTTTAGCATTTAATGGTCAGGGATTTAGTCAGTTGATGCTAAAAAATGGCTAAATAAGTTTGTATATTAATACAGATTTTAAGTTCTATTTTCAACTGATTTCAAATTGCAATTTCAGTATGAGTTTCAATGAATAAATTTTCATTTCTGATTGATAGATTTCATTTAACATTTACTTCTGATTTTGCTGAAATTTATTTAAATATTATTCACTAAATTTTCACTCATTGTAATATTCTCTCATGTAATATAAAAAGCAATTTTTAACTTTTTCATAAAAAACATTCAAAATATTTTTGGTAATTTAATAATACATACCCTTGCATCTTTAGCAGCAACATGCCTATGCCTAACATCAGATATACAAGAAAGAATTAATTCAGCGACTACAAGAGGGAAATAGATCATGTGTGTAACAAAAGAAACATCATCTGGCTGTTTGACCTAGAAATAAAATATATTTACAAATGGAAGTATTTTACATAAACTTATACCCTCAATTATATGTTACATTAGGAAAAACCTATATATAGATGTTTTAATTATTATTTTTTTTCCTAATAAGTATTTATACATAAACAGGAACTGGCAAAAGTTCCAATATGTTAGGAGTCAGGAAAAAATGGGAGGAGCCAGAGACAGTGAACTATTTCTCTGACAGCACCTATGACAAAATAGAGACTAAAGGGGCAATATTTCCTTATTCTATAATGAATGCGAGTCATTCATGTCTTATTTTACATTGAAGAAATGAACTATTTAATCATAAATATTATAAATATATGAAGTATATTCTCAGTCTGCAATAACTTGGTCGCCAATGGAAGATTTTTAAGTTGCCCAGGCAACCTGGCACATGAGATTTTTCGGACCTTGTACATAAATAATGTTTCTGGTACATAAAAATTAGAAAGGCTAAAATTGCTTTAAAGGTAAAATTTTCTGGAGAGAAACAATATCTACATTCACAATTTCATTACAAAAACATTAAAAGTTTTAGAGTCACTCTGTTTACACAGGGTATACATCAGGATCAGGATTCCCATTATAGCATGAGACTATGAGAATCTTGCATATATATATATTTTTTCTCACTTAAAAATTTTGATACTGCGAGAAATTTGTGCACTTTTTTCATTTTTCAGGAATAAATTTAAAAATAAAAGCACTAAAACTTTTTTAATCATTTCTTTTTAGACTTACATTTGTCCTATGACAGAAAAAAACTTGTGACAAACAAACCGGACCCTAGTCTCCTCAAGTATATGCGACTTCTTGTAACGATACTCTGGATCTATAATTAGGATGCTGGCAGATATGCAGATATGAATTCTGTGTGTTTATGTAAAAGACTTATTTTTAAAAAAGTATGAGAGATTTCTGAAAGTTATGGGAGAACCCCAAATGAACTGTAAATAATCTCACTTTGTTTTTGAAGGGTCAGAAATTCTCATCCAATTTTTTCCTCTGATGAAAACCCTAGTATGTATATATATAAAAGGGAAGGGGGGAATTTTTTATGCATAAATTCATTGATTTTATAATTAATTTAATAAATTCTGGGGAAAAAGGGAGGAATTCTATTCATTAAGAATTTTTTTAATTTAAGAAAAAGAAAGATTATATTTATAACTCTTTAAACAGACTAAAATGTTACTTGCAATACAGAATAAATATATGTAAAAAAAAATATATTTATTCCTAAATATAAAGATAAACACATGAGATGTTTTATTGGTGGTATTAATTACAATATTTTTATTTTAAGTAATTTAGAAGTAAGTTAATAGTAAAAAAATAAAATGTCTAATGAAGCTTAAAAACAAATTTATTTTCTTAAAAAAAGAAAGAATTTATTAAAATTTATTACCAAAAAGAATGTAAAACAAAACAAGTTTAAAGTTATATAGAGAAAAAATATCTCTACACTTTTTAACTTAATGAAAAACTATTTACAGGCATGTAACTTTCTCGGCCATTCTAAAACTATTGAAAACAAGTATCGTTAGCATTTTCACATAATCAAATTCAATCAGAATTACATATGATTACAGTAAATATTGCATAAAAGTCTTTTTAAATTAGAGAAATCAAAACAACACTCTAAGAACCTTAAATACAAATTTCAATATCACCCCGAAAATTAGAATTTTTAATTAGTTGCCAGTGGTCCCTCCTAACAGTCATTTTTTTTTTCTTTCCCTTTAACTTAATACAGTACAAAGCCGAAAATCCAGAATCGTCAGGACCGCGGCGATTCCGGATTTTTGGTCATGCCTAAAAAATATAATATTTTGGTTTAAGTATGTGGATAAAATGCAAATTCACGTAAAAAATAATATATTACGATTTTTAAATGTATTCTGTAATATATATTTTTTTATATAAACTTTAACAATAAATAAATTAAAAATTAAACTTGAAAAACAAAACAGATTTATTGAAATATTTGCATACAAAAATTAGTACAAGTTACAGTAAAAGAAAATGAATAAGAAAAACACCATTTTTAAAACATTTCTGTAGGTTTTTTTTTTTTTTTTTTTTAGTACTTCAGGTTTTTTTAACTAAAAGTTTGAGTATAATTGAAATAGAATATAGAATTTAGTTCTCAATTAGAAAAATGTTTAAGAATTGTTACTATTATTATAATCTTCTCCCTCCTCTTTCAGAGGGTTTTGAAGATTACTAAGAAATAAACTTTTTTTTGTTCTTTATTTAGATATATTTATACTTAAAAAAAAAAAAATTCCGTTGATGATGAAGATTAACGCCGCCGAAATTGTCTGGATTTTTGGTGATTCCGGATTTTCGGCTTCATACTGTAATAGATAGTACCTGCTAGACCCTCTAAACCACTTTTTCAAAACTTTTTCCTTAATTATATTAAAAAAGATACATATAAAGAATAATGAAGAAAAAAAATAAATAATAATTTAATAATAATTTAAATAATAATAAAAAAAAAAGTACAAAGTAAATCAAAGCTACAGAATTAACTGAATTATGCATATGTATTGTAACAGACTACTAATCAAGAGAGCTGCTTCTAAGTATTTTGTAGATAACACACTTTAATTTAAAGATTTTTCAGCAAACTAGATACACATTCATAAACAAACAATTACGCTTACTGTTTGAAAAAAAAAAAATGTTATATTTGATAGCTCTTTATTTTATTTATTTTTTTTTTTTTTCTAGTTTTCCTCCTCAAAATTTTTTTTGGAAAAAAAATATATATATTTTTTTTTTAATTCCGTTTAATTAGAGCTGGTTTGAAAGAAATTCTTCGCAAATGATTTGATTTTGGCACTTCGCATACCCTGGCAACCAATATGGATGGTGTTGGCAGAAAAAAAAAAAAAAAAAGTTTTTCTTTCAATTGTTTTTTATGCTTCATACAATGCAAGGAAAAAAAAATTGTAGATAATCGAGAAAAAAGTGTCCAGTAATTAATTTTTTTTTGTTGTCACTTTTTTTTTTATTTAGTGGTGGGAGATTTTTTTCAGATCTACTATTCAATATCTATAAATAGATGTGCACAACTTTTATTGACGAGAGCCATTCAATAATACAAATGATTGGAATATGGAAAGCAGCTATCGAGGTTGATGCCTTTTTACATGTATCTGAACAGCTGTTGTTAAATTTGTCATTTACAGTAAGAAAATTAATCCTTAAGCTTATTAAAATTAGATTCATAGATGATTATTTGATATAAGTAATTGAATACAATGGAGAGAGAAAGAAAGCATTTAAAATTAGAATTGAAAAATTTTTTGGAGGACCATAAGTTAACTTCTTGGTAGCTACAGATTATGTATCGCTAATTTGTAGCTTATTCACACAGCATACATTTCAAAAAATTCAAATTCATAAAATTTATAAATATGTGCTGAAAGTTTTAAAATGTTAACATACCTCATTTTGAATTTGTATAAATGCAGATCTATACTGTATAGATTCACATATTGTTAAAACTAACCAAAACAGGAAAAGAATACCAGATGTGTGACGACCACGCTTTCTATTAAAGAGCATAAGAATAATGCAGAAAAGCTGTTAAAAAAGAAAAAAAATCATAAATATCATTATATTGTATAAAAAGAGAGAGATTAAAAAAAAAAAAAAATGTATGGTAAAAATACTTACGAATGTTAAAGCCTTCAAAGATGAAGATGTTAAAGATGCAGCAAACATAACTTCAGATTTTTGATTGATGAGAATATCTAGAATATTTGTGGCACATAAGACAGCTAAAACAAATGCTACAATCTGAAATGAATTTTGGAAAAACAATCATTAATGATCAGATAAATTTACTACAGTATCTTAACAAACAAATCAAGTATTGGGTAAGTAAAAACCACTCTATTAAATATACTTAATTAACAATAATTAATCAATGGAAATTAACTACTGATCATCATTTTAAGTATCTACTTGTGAGATAATTGTCAAAATGTTCCACTCAGTCCTTAAATGCATGTAAAAGTCTTCTGTGAGAGTTGTTTATAAAAACCACATCCAGAACTTTTATACATATTTTGTTAATTTTAATATGGCTAATGATAATATGCTATTAATGGTTCCTTGTCTTCCAGAAATAGCCAGAAAATGTATGCAAAATCAGAACAGTACTGTATGAAAGATGTAACAGGATCTCTAACATATTCTTTTGCAAAGCACAACCAACAATAAATAGTGCAATAAAAAGCTACTATTATGCAGTAATGGATACTTTCTTTTGACATACTGCTATCTGCTTTGATGATAGTCACTACTGTGTTAACCCCTTACCTGCCAAGGAAAATTTACAAGATCTGCTTCCCAGTGTCACCATTTTTTAGACAGGCATGCACAGTTATGTGTTCATTGTTCCAAAAACATTCCTTTTACAATTCCTCCAACTCCCCTCTTCTCTAAAATAAGTAAATCCATACAAAACACTATCAAGGTCACATTTAAGATCACTTTACTGCATTCCAAAGCCGTGGAACTAGTTCCACTAGCAGAAACACAACACAAAGAATCGTACTTCAGAAAAGTGTATATGCCTGGGGCAGTTAACGTATTGGCTTAGTGAGACGAACATATATGCCCAGGGAAGTTAAGGGGTTAATCATTGTCACAATGATTCCCATTAATGGTCTTCCATCATGTTCAAGATCTTCCACATTTAGCCAAATTTAAAATGCAAATTTATAACACATTAACCCTTTGCACTCAAGGGCTTCATTTCATAGCAGAGGCAAAAGCAAACAACGAGCACCACTTTTAGGCATACCTCTAAAACAATCTACATTTTAAAATAAAGATTTTTCATATCAACATTTAATCCTTCAAGTGCCTTCCACGCATATATATATGCCAGTGGCATTTATTGCATCGATTATAGAGAACAAAACTTAAATGATTTAAACACAAATACTTTACATTATTTTCTAAAATACAGTAAAAAAAATCTTAAAAACACACCAAAAGGAAGGGCTTACTTTTCACAAGAGGAAAATTCATTGGCATTTACATTAAAACTATTTAATGTCTGTTTTGGGTAAATTTATTTTTCATTCACTTACTCTAAATCGTTTTTTAAAATTAAAACTGTCATTTTTTTTTTATTATTATTTATTTAAAAATATTAAAATAAAAAATAAAATATATGCATGTATGTAATTTATTTTAAAATGTATAATTTTTTGCAATTTTTTTCTTTTTTTAATAAATAAAAACAACCTTACTCTGCTTCTGTCATTTACCAAAGCAATTTCGAGGCCCTCTCCCCCCCCCCCCTTTCTCTTTCTCAGTAGCTGGCTTGTGTGGTTCTGTCTCTAAATGATCTTTTCTTTTCTGTTGATTAATAAAATGCCAAGTCTTATACTAGGCGAGTCTTATTAAATACTAGACGACAGCTTTAATGCCCCAACCCACCCATTTCTGTTCTTTGATGTCTTTTTCTAGTCAATTTTGGCCTTTTGTTTTTTCTGGTGTTAGCCCCCTTTTTTTTTTTTACACTTAACATTGTGAGGTTTTTTTGTTTTCATCCCATGCCTTTATCTATGGATTTTTAGCTTTTTTTCCTCGTATTTTACATTCTAAAGTGCAGGAGAATCAAAAGACTTCAGTAGAGCGTTTGATCCCCTATCACTAATGGGGTTTCTTTTTATTAACACACATGGCTTAATCCTGTCATTGGCTCGCTGTCATTAATTGAATTTGAATTATTAAAAATTTCAACCATTGCTTTATTAAATGCGTAAGATGAGTTGTTAAAATTAGTGATTTTTTTGGGCATTGCTGAAAATAACCATAATATCTTCGTTAAGATAAGTTTTGGATAGCATGGTTGTTACTTTTCCGAGTTTGATATCATTTTGGTGTTCTTTAATGCGGGTTTTTATTTACCTTTTAGTCATACCTATGTAATATTTTTACTTTCTTCTATCTTCACTAAAAGAAAGTATAGGATTCGTAAAAATTTTCGATTTCGGGTTTTTGATGGATTTACACGTTTTGAGAGCTGTAGAACACGATTTTACCATTTTTAGAAAATGTATGTCTGTGTGTGTGTGACAAAATTTTGTGGCAACTGTATCTCTGGAACTACTGCACAGTTGCACCTTGACATAAATTAGTGCCTGTCAACTTTTGGTAAAAATCGTCTTACAGGTTGCGTTGCCATCCCGCTTTTTCTAAATTTTTAACAGGGTGATATAGGGCAAAAATTTTCAAGATGGGTATCTTTCGAAAGGTCTCGTCAGTACCTTTAAAATGAATGGTTAAACTATAAATCTGTGATAATTTAAAACAAAGTTATCGATTTTTTTTACTTTTTACGAAAAAAAAACAGAAAAAAAAAACTTTTTTTTTTTTCTCTCCCCTTAATTTTATCAAACTCCAACGGTTACCGTGTTCTGACAAACTTAAACTAATTTTTACTTTTTTCCCCTAATTTTGTCAAAGTCCTACGGTTTCCGTGTCTTGACAAACTTTAACAAATTTTCACATTTTACCCAAAATTTTGTCTAAGTCCCACTTTTTTTTTTTTTTTTCTCTCTCTCCCCTTAATTCTATCAAACTCCCACGGTTTCCGTGTTCTGACAAACTTAAACAAATTTTTGCATTTTTCCCCCCAATTTTGTCAAAGTCCCACGGTTTCCGTGTTTTGACAAACTTAGAATATTTTTCACATTTTACCCAAAATTTTGTCAAAGTCCCACTTTTTTTTTTTTTATTATTATTATTATTGTTACTGAGTGAATTTGTATAGGAAAATATAGAAGAAAGTCTCGTGGTGGCCACAACATACTAGTTTGGTTTGGTTATTGTCTACTCTTGGGATTTTATAAATACCCACGGTTTCTAATAGAGATAATGGAGACGTTAGAGAAATGGACAAAGTCCACGAGTTTTGAGTTTAAACTCAAAAATTTCTAGTACAACAAACATAGATATGTTGATGATATTTTTGCAGTAGTCCATAAAAATGAAAATGTACATAACATTTTAGAAATTCTTAACCAACTAGATCCTAACCTATAATTCACATATGAAATCGAAAAAGACAACGTAATTAATGATTTAGATGTTAAAATTACCTGTTAAAATAAGTAGTGTCAAGACTACAGTATACAGAAAACAAATCACCGGTAATGAAATAATCCATAGTGGAAGCAAAACCCTGTACCAATATAAAGTCAAACGCTATAAAAACCTACATTAACTGGGCCATACTTAAATGTACCGAACCCCAGGATCTTAAAAAACAAACTTAATTTTATAAAGGATATCACTATGAAATCGGGGTACCCAAAGAATCTGTTAAGTAAACTATATAAAAAAAATAATCCAAGCACTCGTCCGTATTAAGACCTGTGTTTGGTGGCATAGTATGTATTTTAAACTTATTGGAGGAAAACAAATAGATTCAACGAATTCAGTATAAAAGCCTAAAAATAAATATACATTTGAGAAATATTGAGTACCTTTATCATTTTATTGGTTCTAGAATTGAAAAAAACAATTTTATTATAAACACTGATCCTTTTGTTGTAGATTGAGAAAACTTGAGCACTGAAGAATGTTTGATCATTGATTGCTAGGTGGAGATGGAGAAGGGGGTGGGGGGAATAATTACATGAGTGAGAAATATTAAACAATTCTACATCTTTATAGCTTTTTAAATGTAACAAAGCAAGATTAAAATGAATATTGACATTTCTGTTATGGATGGTGAAAGATTAGGAAATAAATGGTTTCTGCAGAACGTTTAATTGCCAATCACTAGTTGGAGATATTGAGGGGGGGAGGTAAAAAATAATTATATATGCACGAAATATTGAACAATTATATTTCTTTATAGGTCCTAGAATCTCATAACGTAAATTTAAAATGAATATTGATATTTACTTTGTGGATGGAGAAAGATTGGGAATCAGAAGGCTTCTGTGGAGCATTTCATGACCTATCGCTAATGGAGTTTCTTTTTATTAACAAACAATATTCGCGACTGTTTTAATAGAAGAAAAAATAATTAAAAATCAGAAACTGGAAGATTGACTTAAAAATCGGGAAACTTCTGTCAAAAATGGAAAAGTTGACACCTATGTTTTATTACCTTACGATTGTGGTACTGCTATAAAAATTTAAAATATAGGAAATAAATACAATATTAAAATATTAATTAAACCAAACCTCAGTATTTATCAAATAATCCGAAATGAAAAAATTCCAATTTCTCCATTAGAAACGGTTAGTATTTATAAAATATAATAGACAATAACCAAACCAAAAAAATGTTTCATAGGTATGACTAAAAGAAAAATATACATCTGTGTTAAAGAATACCAAAATTATATCAAATTTGGAAAAGCAACAACCACGTTATCTAAAACCTACCTTAATGAAGATATTACAGTTGATTTCAGTAATACCCAAAAAATACCAATTTGTATTACAATTCACTTTACGTAAATACATAAATTGTTGAAATTTTTAATAATTCAAATTCAATTAATGGCAACGAGCCAATGACAGGATTAAACCACTTGTGGTGCCACCTCATTAATCACCAGAAAAGAAAAAGACCATTTAAAGTCACAGGCAGAACCCCACAAGCCAGCCACTAGAGATGAGATGGGCTCAGCCCGAGCCCGAGCCCAATCGGGCTCAAATCTTACGCAAGTCTTCGGGCTCCGGGCGTGCTCGGATTCAAGCTAAAAGTTCCGTTTATTTTATTCTTCACTAACTGGAAAATGTAAAAAAAAAAAAAAAAAAGAAAGAAAAAAAAAGAAGTTTTATTCATTTTGAGAGCACCTTTAGTAATGTCATAATAGTCATGATAGGTTATAAATCACAAAATAATCTTGCAAACCTTAGTAGCTTTTACTTTCCTTTTTCTAAATAGAACTTTTTTTTCAACGGGACGCATATTATGTCATAGTGTTATACAGTAATCCTTCCTCCTTCGTTATATTGGGCCTCATTGTATCATTCATTCGGATAAATATTTTGTCCCCCCGATAGGCGCGTTATAAACAATGGGCTGCACTATACAAATATATATATGTAAATATATATTCTATAAATATATACATGTACACAGAGACACAGACATTATAAATTGTTATAATAACATTTATAGTTATTTAAATTGAGGATTGGTAATAAGAAAATTGATTTGAAAATGAAAACGGTATTTAATTTTACTATTGTGTATGCGTTGCATAGCGTACCACTTTCAATATCGGGCTCGGACGAGCTCAGTTCAAAAATGTTTCGGGCCCGGGCGGGCTCGGATTGCCAAAATAGAGCCCGAACTCACCTCTACCAGCCACCAAAGAACAAGGGGGTGTCAAAAATGCTTTGGCAAATGACAGAAGAAAAGTAAGGTCATTTTTATTCATAAAAGTTTTATATGTTTCTGGTAGCAACAAGTTTCATTTGATTTTTTTTAAAAATTTTTCTTTTAAGTGTATTTTTCAGCTGTTTCAAATATTTATTAACATTAAATCCTTCTCAGAAACCTTACTTTCAGTGGCGGATTTAGGGAGGGGGGGGGGGCAGCGGCTAGGGGGCTGAAGCCCCCCCCTCCCCCCCCCAAACACTGACATTCACAATTGAATATTGCTATTGTAAATTTTTTATTGGTCTAGAATAACACTTTGAAAAATCTTAGCCCCCCCCCCCCCCAAAAGTCAAGTTCTGGAACCGCCACTGCTTACTTTGAAGATGTTATTACCATAGACCTTTCAACGGAGGCCCTTGTCCTCTATGTTATTTAATAAATTTAATTCAATACTTAATTTAAAAAAAAAAAAAAAAAAAAAAAACTCCACAAAATTGTTGAATTGAAAATTTTCAAACACTTTTTTACACAAGATGCTAAATTTGAAACACATTCTAAGTTCTAAAAGTGTGCTTTGTATACACCTGTTTATATTTTTATTGTATGTATCAGATTATAGAAATAACTGCAGGAATTTTTTTTAAATACAGTTTACAAAATATCTGCCTTTTTGTATGCATATATATTTATATATATATTTTTTTTAATTATATGCTCCAAATGTAAAATGAAATTAAGGGTTGCATAGGTACAGTGGTGCACATAAGCAAACTATTATTTATATCTGTCTATATTTAATGTATTTGGGATTCTTTTTTTTTTTTTTATGCATATTGTCATATTTTGATCAAAAAATTTTCATTATCAATTTCTGTATGATCCCTATTTTTATGGGACCCTATTTGACCTTTTAAGTATACGGAAAAATGCCATAAATCAATTTTTTCTCTGTTTATAATTCAATTTATTTTTTATTTAAAAATGTGTTAAGCAGTCATGAGGGTTCTTTTTTTTCCCCCTAATGATCTTGTTGGATGGAAAATAAAACTTTTTAATACACCAAATTTGTCTATAGGAATTGGATAAAAATTTAAAAAGGAACTTTTTACACATTAATGAGTGGTATTCTCCTTAATATAGCCTTTTTTTTTTTTTTTTAACATTTTCTCAATTTACATTATCCATTTATCTCTAACAGATAAAGAATTAAAGCATTTCAATCTCTTAAACTTAAACATTCTGTATAACAACAACACACACACACAAAAAAAAAAGTTATTAATGTGAATAAACTTTGAATTTACCATTCTGGCAATATTTGCCCCTGTCCAAGGAAGGATTCGATAATGAGATTTCTTTAAATAATAGCATTCTAGGGGTGCTAGAAGCCATAAAAAAGCACATGGTATCCATGTTAGGACAGTGGCTTGAAAACAAGGGGTGAGATCTGGCTGTGTGGTGTTCCATGCTAGTTCTTGATCCTAAAATTTGAAAAAATAAAATATAAAACGACTAAAAGAGAGCAAGCACTGAATAGAGACAATCAGTAGTAGACAAATGTACAATATTTATAAATGAAATTTTTACATATTCGTGAGCAGAAATAAAAAACATAAGTTTTTTTTAATTATTCGACATTTATTACAATATTAAAAGTGTACTGTAAAATTTTTCTATATGTCACACTATTTGTATTTGTCACTATTACATTTAATATAGAAAACACTAATTTGTAAAAAGTCTACTATATTTAGTAGTTGGTAAAGCTCATTTTTTGGTTAGTCAAAGGTGCTCAGTTTAAATTTATTGCATTGTAAAAAATTTTAGTGTTGAAAAACAACCTATCACTTTGAAGGGGCATAAAATCTATTTAGAAAACACTCATGATTTTTCTCTTGCTTTTGAAAATTCAAATGTAAATTTTCTTTACACAATTATCTTGTGAGAGAATTTCTTTGTTTCATGGTTTTAAAATCTCAAACATTAAGAGAGAGACAAAGAGAAAATCGTGATTAAAATTATTTCAATCAGCCATGTTATCCATTCTATAGAAAAAAATGTTTCTTCTCTCCCATTAGCAAATAAAATAATAAATTTCCCTTTCTCTGCATTTTACTAATGATAATGTTTGTAAATTTCAAACTTTGGAACACTTATCAGCTTTGTTTATCAAATTTATGAAAATTTTAAAGATCCAAAATTATTACATTACCCTCTACAAGCAAGGAATACAATTTAGATTTCGGTACTACAAATACAAAATGGGAAAAGTAAGGAGAACGAACCGCTTTCCAATAACACATTCAATGAAGTACACGGTCCTTTTTCTGTGTTATTAAAAAAACGTGTATATACAATCACACACAATGTTTGTTGTCAAACCAACGACAAACGACAGGCACGAATCGCGAATGATTCTCGACTCAGTAATGGGAATCATTCAGAATTTGAGAATCATTCATCTCGTCCATTTCCTCCAATCAGTGGTGCCAGATTGGAGATTTTGTTTCCCTTTTGGGGATTTTTCGGGCTTCTGGGGACTTTTGTTGGGGATTGAATACTTGTGGGGAATTGTGTGGGGATTTTTGAAATTTTTGGGGAGAAACCTGGGGATTTTTTCAACTTTTTAGTCTTGGTCTGATGTTCACGTTTGTCCTTACGCGTATGGACTTTTAGCAGTTTTCTTTACCATTTATTTAGGGACTTTTTTGAGGTGTCATTTCTCTTTAGGATATCTTCAGGACATCCAGAGGATGAAAAGACATCCTACTAACATTCTCAGTGCCCGTTGTTATACACATATGGAATTTAGTATAAATACAATTGATTAGAGGGTCTAATAATAATACCCTAACATAGGGAGAGCTGATGAAACTAGTGCTAGTAGCTAGTCTCAGTACTTTATGCAGATTTAAAAATTTTCGATAATTGACGACTTGACTTTCTGTCGTCATTCGACGTCATGATGTAATTTAACCTATAGTAGTCTTAATTTAGCCCACAAATAAAGGACTATAGCCAATCATAGCGTAGCTTTTCCCCACAAACAAAGGGAAACTCCGCCTCTTTCTAGTCGCCCATTAATATGCGTAAAAAGTTAATTAGTGTAAAATTAATTAATTAAAAGTTAATTAACAAGTGTAAAATTAATTAAAATTAAATTAACTAGTCTCCATTCATACTAGCGATGCATTAGTTATCAATAAAGTTAATAATTAGTGTGTATGTAAATTATTCCTGTATTTGGGGATTTTTTTCAAAAATGAGCTTTGGGGGGGGGGGGGTGATTTGGGCTCTGCTGAATATCCCGAAAATGTTTTTTACAAAATTTATTTTTTAATAGAAATTGAATTGGGGATTTTTTTTTTTTGAAAACCCCCTGGATTTGGGAAATTTAAAAGCCTGTTTGGGGAAATTGACTGTCGACCATTTGGCAACACTGTTCCAACTATGCAATAACCTGTATAGTATAGAGCAGGCGCACGTAACGTCACTGTGACAAATGATTCCGCACGTACTTTAGAATGTAGGCAAAAGGTGGGATAAAGCACCAATGGAAAGGCAGATATTTTGCCTACATGCGCAAAAGTTGCAGAATAGCGTCGCTTGTTTATAAACATGCGCCTGCTCTATTAGTGTAATGTGTAATGCATAAACCACGGAAGAAGAGTCTATAGGAATTAAAACTAGATAGGGCAGCGAGCGCGGGAACATAAGCTTCTCTTCCCGCATTAATTCAGCCCAGTCCAGGAAAGCGATTCGATCGCCGCCTGGTGTAGTATCTTTGAAACTTATCGGAAGAAAGGGAAAGCCCGCCCCTTCGGCTTCAGTCATCCAACGAACGAACAGCCAGAAATGTAAAAACGCGCTGATTAGTGTATTTTCGAGATTGGTCGCCCTCTATCTGTAAGATGAAAATTACTACCTTTCCGTAACATACGTAATACATCTTTCTCTTTTAATCCGTGTGCATAAACATATACACTGCATAAAAAAAGTAGAGGGACACTTACTTGTAATACTTTAAAGCCGTTTGTTTCTTTAATTAGAGATATGAGGTTCATTTCTCTAATATAATTATATTCTTGAGACATCATATATTATTATTTTTTGGATATAGACTCAATCCTTTTGAATTATGTAGTGGAAAAATTCAGGAAACAAAAATGGTGCATATTTGCACTGTAATTTTTCTTTAAAAAAGTAGACGGACACACCTTGTATCTCTAAAATAAAACATTTTTAGTAAAGGGTTCGTCTCCCATTTGCTTTAATAAGTTCGTATACTCTGTTAGGCATCAAATCAATGAGATTCTGAATCTTTTTTTGACAGAAAATTTCTCAAATGTTTGTAAGAGCTTCTTTGAGCTGGTGAATTGATTCATACTGGCGTCCACCCTCATAAATTTTATGAACAAGTATAGCCCAAATGTTTCCTACAGGATTCATATCCGGACTCTTGGCTGGATAAAATATTGAAGTTGTTCTCATGAAACCATTTTTTAACGTTGTTAGCGGTGTGTATTGGCGCTCCATCTTGTTGGAAAATCCAGTTTTCTCCTCCAAGGTCACACGCAAATGGCAAAAGCTCACTGCTTAGTGTTTCCATATAATCTTTTTGAGTCTGCTTCTTACTTAGGAACCCTAAATTTGTCCTTCCACCACAGCCAACAGCTAGCCACGCCACCACCACCAACTTGCCGAGTAGAGTACACTTCATAATAACAGGAGACTTGGCGTTGGAATATTAAAACCCGAATAAACTACTACGTCAGAAACGCCAAAGAAAAATATTGGAAATGCATACAGCTGTTTCGGTGCCGTCTTCAGTGCAAAAAGGATTCTGAATCAGGAGAAGTGCTCGTATATATAGGCGAGGGGCCGGATTTAGTTCAACCAATAGGATTACGGGAAAGGTGGGGAGAGTGGCCAATAAGAAATTAGGAAAGTTAGCTGTGTAAACAGTAGAAAAATTAAGAAAATGTGGACTGAATATAAAATGTCCAACAGTCAGACAAATAGGGAATAGCGAAATCACAATTTACAAGGTTTTTAAAATTGTTATAAATATGAAAAGCTTCAAAGAAATCGAGTTCATGAATGGATTTAGGTCTGCAAATTATTTTAGCTGAATTAAATTTAAAATTATGATTTTCCTCCCAGCAATGTTTAGAAATAGCCTATTTATTGGTTTCTTGTTTGCGGACGTAATTCATATGTTCTTTTAGACGAAATTTAAGACTGCGTTTAGTTTGGCCAATATATGATAAACCACACTGACAGGAAATACTATAAATTCCCCAAGAATTATGCATATCAATGGGATCTTTTAACTGAGAAAAGGTGAGTTTATTGGAAGACGAAAATATTATTTTAAAATCATATTGTTTGAGAATTTTAGCTATGGTTTGATTGGATTTAGGAAAATAGGGTAAGACAATACTGATATTAGAAGAGACTGATTTAGTAGACGAAATACGAGGGAGTTGTAATTTTTGGATAGCTTTGTCTATAATGGAAGGGTCATAACCTCTGTCAATTGCCATGGCTTTCAGGTATTTAATTTCAGATTTTAATAAAATAGGATTAGAACAAATATTAAGTGCACGGTTTACAAAAGTATAGAAAGCAGCCATTTTTTGGTTAGGTGGGTGACATGAACGCGCATGGGGAGGAAGGGAGACAGCAAAATTTTTTCGATAGACGGTGGTTGAAAATCCATTTACAGTGCGAGAGACGAGGGTATCAAGAAATGGAAGGGAGCCATTATTTTTTATTTCATATGTAAATTGGATATTACTGTCAATTGAATTTAAAGTTTCTATAAGACATGGTCTATATTGTGATGAGATATGTCGATAAGCGTGAAGGTGTCGTCAACGTAACGGGTCCAAAAAGGAAAAGATATTTTCTTAAAAAGCTTGCTTTCGAAATAGTGCATGTAAATATCTGCGAGAATTGGGGAGAGAGGGGAACCCATGGCTAAGGGAGGCATACTATTGTAACAATCGCATCTATCGTAGATCACAAGTCGGATCGTACACTCCGCAGCAAAAGTATCTGAGCACTAGCAATAATCCCTGTCTTAAAAAAGTACACTTAATACTGCTTTGTTAAATAAATCCTTGTCAAATCATGTTCATAAACAGACTAAGAACATGACTCAACAAGGATTTATTTAACAAAGCAGTATTAAGTGTACTTTTTTTAAGACAGGGATTAATGCTAGTGCTCAGATACTTTTGCTGCGGAGTGTACGATCCGACTTGTGATCTACGATAGCTGCGATTGTTACAATAGTATGCCTCCCTAAACCTTCAGACTGACGAAAGAATTTATTTTGAAAAGAAAAAGTGGTTTGTGATAAACAAATGCGGGTAAGCGAGATTAATTCTTGTATTTCAAAAGATGTGAAATGAAACTCTTTTAATCAATTTTCGAGACAGCAGAGGGCGCCACTTATTGGAACATTAGTGAAAAGAGATTTTACATCAAAAGAAACCATAGTGAGATTAGTGTGAGGGCAGTTTTGAATGTTTTTTGAAAATTTTATGGAATTCTTAACAGTATAACTATTAGCAGCAAGAAGGGGAGCGAAAATTGTGGTGAGAAATTTAGCTAAATTATAGGAAGCAGTACCGGTATTAGAGACTATGGGACGAAATGGAATATTGGGTTTGTGAACTTTCGGTAAAGCATAAAATCTGGCACAATTAGCAATAGAAGGGATAAGATGAGATTTAGTCGAGTCCAATAACAAGGGGCAAGATTTTATAGCAGATTTAATTTTATTTAACTCTTGAGTAGAGTATTAGCCACTTATTGGCCACTCTCTCCACCTTTCCCGTAATCCTATTGGTTGAACTAAATCCGGCCCCTCTCCTATATATACGAGCACTTCTCCTGATTCAGAATCCTTTTTGCACTGAAGACGGTACTCTATAGGCTACCGAAACAGCTGTATGCAATTCCAATATTTTTCTTTGGCGTTTCTGACGTAGTAGTTTATTCGGGTTTTAATAGAGTACACTTCGTCTTCTTTCTCCAAACTGTGCCAATAATATTGATATCCATCTGGGCCGTCTAAATTAAATTTTTTCTCATCTGAAAAAACTACAGATATCCATTCTGTAGTCCAAGACATATGTTTTTGAGCCCACTGTAGGCGTTCTGTCACGTGGTGATCTTTCCAGCATGGATGATGTTTTCTCTTCTTATATTGAAAGAGCTCTGAGTGCTTACTGTAGTTATAAATTGTCTGAGAAGTTACGGTAGTAATTCCTGTGCTTATTGGAACTCTGGGAATTGATGCTCCAGTTTTTTTCAGCTCAGTAAAAATTTTTCTTTGGTCTCTAAGCAAAAGTTTCTTTGGCCAGCCACTCTTTTTCCTTATGCCATGGGCTTCAGGAGCACGTAGAAAATCGCTGATGCTACTTTTCCTTATTAGCAGTAGCCTACTAATTTCTCTGACTCCTTTATTAACATTTTTCAGCGCTATAATTTGTCCTTTCTGGTAATCAGAGGGATTCCTCGTGGCATGGCGCATTCATCTCCAAGAAATTTAACTACGTAAAACCATCTTGTCAAGCACGTTAGCAATTGGCAAAATGCCAAATGTACATGTACATGCAAAACTGGTATTCCGCAAGAAACACCCACTTAGATAACTGCAGTTTTTGACCAGTGTCCGTCTACTTTAAAAATATATATATTGTGCAACTGTATATATTTTCTCTTTTCTGCATTTCCTTACATTAAAATTATAAATAATTGAATATTTTTATTTGTCTGTCAAAAATATGAAGATTAATAAGTATAAACATGTTAAAGAATTTCAATTGACATTTCCTATTAAACAAAGACGGGGTTTTAAAAAATTGTAAAGAAGTGTCCGTCTATTTTTTTTTATGCAGTGTAACAGATCTTTATAGCTTCAAGGTATAATGACATGATTATTAACACAAATGCAATAACTGTGCGTTAGGTGCATAGATTTTTTTTTTTTTTTTTTTTTAATTCATCATATTCCTTCTCATGATTTGTTTATTAAAGACTTGGATTGAAATAGTACTTAAATTTATAAAAATTTCGAATTAAAGAAAAAGGAAAAGTAAAGAAAGTATGAGGCAGATCTACGGACAGAAGTAAGTTATTTAAAATTTAAATGACCATAAGTTTTATGTAGTCCGTGGGGCGAGAGCTGCTATCTTTTAGGTTCTTTTGCCAAGTCACGCAACTAAGTAAATTTTTGCACAAGGGTTCAACATAGTATTTCTTTTAAAAATTTGCAATAGGCACTTGCACATTAATTTTTATTTCTCAATTCTCTCTGTCTGTCCGTCTGAGTGTGTGTCCACGGTCTCGTAAATATGCATGGAATTTCTTGAAACTGATATATGTTATTCAAGTTCACTGTCGGATGTTTCCTATTGGAAAGAGAGTAAATATACTGCTAATGGTTTGTGTACTACAGAGACCCCTGTAGTATTCCAAAGCATTACTTTCTATGAGAAGTATAAACCATATTTTAATGCCTTTACTTTACACAAATCTAAATGAAATTGAAAAATGTTATTCAATTTCATTATTAGATATTCCTTGACCGTTTGACCGCCTCCTTATGTTATTCAAGTTCTCAATGCTCCTTATTTAAAATGGCATTAATAGGCTCTGTACAACTGGCTTGTGTACAGTCACCAAAAAAAAAAAATCCCCCCCCCCCACATAATTTCGCCGTAAATTATCGTAGAAACATGTGACTGGTACCGATCGATTTGTAATAACGTCTAGTTTTTAATGGTGTAGTTAGATTTTGCTTAAGGGGTCATCTACATATTAAAACAGGCATAAACTTATCAATTTTAAATAGAGTTAGACGCGAAAATGTATAAAGGGGCCGTCTAGACATTTAGACAAAATAAATCGTGATATACAACCCAAAATACATTATATTTATTTATTTTTACACCGGAAAAAAAGTTGAGAAGTAATAATTATAAAATAAAAAACGATTCAAATTCGCAGAACTTTCTGTGTTAGTTTATGAATTAAAAGATTTTTATTGCTTTCTATTTATTAAACATCGAATTGTTAAATATATCTCTTCGTACGAAGAAAATTAAATAGCTTGCTTGAATTATATGAACACTACAATTTTAAATTACAAAAATCTAGATGCCAAGGTAAAAGAATAATAGATAATGATAATAATATTAATAGCAGTTAAAAAAAAAAAGTGTTCCTTGTTGGGTATATTTTTATTTTATACAGTAAGCCCCGCATGAAATTCTTACTATGAAGTTTTACATTTAATTTTAGGCGTACAAACCAACACTAGATAATATACAAAAATATAGATAACAAGATTTAAACTAAAATCTCAGAAAGGATATATAACGTTTTCGCGACCGCTGACGTAGTTCTCGTCATTTGGAAATCTGTAATTGCTCCAGTGGGCGTTTCTTTCACAATTTGTGTGTTACGATATTTCTTAAGAATATTCCTTATATTCATGTTTATATAAACAAGATAGTATGAATACAAATACTTTCACTAGAAAGAGTATAATCATTATGTATATTCATATGAAAATAAATATGGATATAGAAAAAACGGTTTCCTATTGCCTAGAACAAATATTCCCCGTTCTGCAGTCGTCTACTGTACTTGAATTCTTAATTTTAAATGCGTAAAATCTAGATCTTTAAAAGTACTAAGACATATTACTTTGTTTTAAATTCTTTTTCCGTGATAAATGTGACGCCTGTTTTACCACGTGATAGAATAATCGAAAATAAATAATATCGCGCTTTGTTTCAATAACAGTTTTTAAAAACATATTAAAAAAAAATTACTACTATATTATTCAGTATTAAAAAAACATTTAATAAAAATTTTATATTTTATTATGTTACGTCATGCGATAAAATTTAAGTAGCATAAACGGTAGAGTAAACGAATGCGGAAATGTCACAACAAGATTAAAACAGAAAATTTGTTTTAAAAAAATTAATAAAAATTAATAAAAATCAATTATATTAATTTAAAAAAAGGAAAAAACAAAAGTATTGCTCACTGTGTATTGCTCTTTCAAATAATAATCCTTGTCTTACCGCCTTTTCTAAATCATGATATTTAATTTGAGGTGCACGAATCCTAGAATATTCAAGTTAAAAACAAAAGACGAAAGGCATAAAATAGAATTTTAGCAGGGAGAAACTAGGAAAAGTTATGTAATATATAAGAGCAAAAACTTAACATTTCAGAATCGAGTATACACCTCTTTGCAACGGAAGCCACGCCTTTACACAATTTTTTTAAAACTTTACATTTAAAAAAAAAAAAAAAAATACATATTTGCAATTAAATCATTTAAATTTTGTCTTCAGCATTCTATGTATTAAATGCCATTGACATTTATGCGTACCAGTGTTATACATAGAGTCAAATACGAATATGCGAACTAGTTTTTTAATATTGTTATATGGAGGCGGGGCTTAATTTTTTTATGGAATTCTTTCACAATCTCTCGTCTGCATTGCGATAATTTTATAAAAATTAGCCAATTTGTATGATAAATGTCGAAATGTTACTTAGAAAGCAATTAGAATAACAAAAATATAAATTAAAATTGTTTTTCGTCAAAATATATACAGATATTTACTCACGGAGGATACAAATTATAACAGGTGACGGCCCCCTAACAGCAGTAAAAAGTGAAATATCACTGTAACTCATAAAATAATGTTAGGAACGAGCTGTAAATTTGGAAACCCATGTTTTTGATGATGCCCGTTCTATTCATGCAAAAATTAACATAGATCATAATTCATAATTTTTTCAAATATGAAATTATTAATAATTTTCATTTTCAAAAAATGTTTTTTTTATCAAAAATATGCACGTAATATGTTTGGGTCACTTCATTCTGACGAATAAAAAAAACAGAATTTAAATATCATAATTATTTCGGAAGATATGATTTAATGTTTGTCACATTCATTTAACATTAACATCCCCAAACTTTGACAGCTTATAACTCTGTGAAAAATTGAGCGAAATATATAAACTATACCATTTTCCGTGATGATTTGATCCAAAGAATTCAAATAAATTATTAAAAAAAAAAGGGGGGGGGGTTACCATTGAAAAAATGAAGTTTATGTCAATTTTAATATGTAGACGACCCCCTAAGTAAAATTTAACTATAATATTATGAACTACACGTTATTACAAACTGATCGGTACCAGTCGCATGTTTCTACGATAATTTATGGCGAAATTAGTGGGGGGGGGGCGATTGTTTTTTTTTTTTGGTGACTGTACATAGACAAATTAAAAATGCTAATGCATTGCATTTTAAAAGAGTTTTTTTTTTTTTTTTTTTAATCAGATTTAAATAACTTTCTACCGCAAAATTCATCATGAAATTTATATTTATTATTAATATGTTAACGTAATGTTTGAATTAAAATATGATATGCTTAGATTTCCTATTTAAAAGGCTACACTAAAATATTCAGACATATTAAGGGCTGCAACTGAAAATTGCTGGAATTGCAATTACGTTTATGTTAAACTTTTTTGGCGCACTCCAACAATGTTTTAAGAGTAATTATATGAATTCAGTTAGTCTATCTGCCTTTCTCTACTTCTGTCTGTCTGCTGTTTGATAACGTAAGCAAAGAATATTGAAGGTTAAACGATGCAGAGATTACATATACAGTTCGAAAGTATTAATAATCAATGCGTACGATATGATTTTTGCTTCTTTTTAAAATTTATGTTTTCCTTTAAAAGTTGGATTGTTTTGAATATAAAACAAATTTTATCGGCAAGCAATGATTACTATAGATGTTCTGTTAAAAGCTGTAAAGAAAGTATGTAACATTACTCTATTTTATTTGAAACGCACCATGCAATTAAAAGCAATAATAATAATAATAATAATAATAATTTTTAAATTAAATAAAAGCAGATTAATAATTTTTAATGCATAATTATTTAAATACTAGGTTTTGTACCCATTTTTCGGAACGTTAATGGCAATAGAAATTACGTCTTTTGGACATTCAGAAAATTTACATTCAAATCAGTGACAAAAAATTATGCAAATTAAAACAGATTATATATATATACTAGCGAACTTCGCCCGCTAACGGGTCAGTATTTTTAAATGAATCACTATAATGACTGAATTCTCAAAATCTCTCAATCACTATAATTAATGAATCACTAACAGTAACTTTTAGTGTTAAGAAAAGAAAGTTTAAAAAAAAAAAATCGGCAGCGAAGTCCCGTGCGCGCTGCGCGCGCCTATTCCTTCCCTGACATTTCGTGCCCCCCCCCCAAAAAAATCATTTCTGATCGGGTAAAAACTCATACCGGGTCCCCACTTCCTTCGGAAGCGCAGTCCCATGCGCGCGCACGTGTGAAGGTATACGCGCGCTGCGCGCACATATTCCTCCTCAAATCAAATATTTATTCTTAAGAGAATAAAATTTAAAAAATCAATTCTCATTGGTTAAAAAGTCGGGACGGGTCCCCACTGCCTTCGGCAGCGCTGTCCCCTGCGCTGTGCGCGAGCACAAGTTAAGGGATACGCGCGCGGTGCACGCGTATTTCTTCTCCACCCTTTCAGGCCCTCTTAATTAACCTACGTATACCAATTTTGAACGATCTAACTCATTTGGCTGAGATGCAAAAGAAAACGTAATCAGGACACCTGAAAACGTGTAAATATGATGAAAACTTTCGATAATTTAAAAGAACTTTAAAATATCTTTCGAATGATGTATTAAAAATAATTTAATCATAATTAGAAATTGAAATATTGAAAATATTACAGCGCAATCTGGCGGTAGAAATTTCTGTATTCCACTGTTCGATTCCAATTCAAAAAAGCTTTCTAATGATGTATTACTTATGAAATTATTTTAATTAGTAGCTGAGATACAAAAGAAAACTCATTCAGGAAACCTCAAAACGTGTAAATCTGGTGAAAACTTTCGATAATATAATTCCACTTTCGATAATGTAACAGTACTTTAAAATGTGTATCGAATGACGTATTAAAAATAATTTAATCATAATTAGAAATTGAAATATTGAAATTTAAAAATATTACAGCGCCATAAAAGAAAACTGATTCAGGACACCTCAAAACGTGTAAATCTGTTGAAAACTTTGAATAATATAAAAGAACTTTAAAATATCTTTCGAATGATGCATTAAAAATAAATTAATCGTAATTAGAAATTGAAATACGCGTATTAGAATAAAACTTAATTTCCAATTAAAATGTAAATTTTTTGCAAAGTCGATGAAATTTGAACTGCAAGGCTGCCTTGTGATGTTAGTTCTCTGTACCAAGTTTAGTGTTCGACATTGAAAAACTGAAGCCTTTTCAAAATTGCAATTTTTAATCGCAGTACCAAGACACGTGACCTCGTTAAATACCAGATGTTTATCGCTGTTTTTTTTTTCGCTTCCGTCGAGAAATGCTCTCTGAACAGGTTGCCATGGTGACGAAAACCGACAGCTGCTTGATTTGAATACGGAATTCAATCTGGAATGAAATTCGCGATTTCCAATGCTTTAAAGCCTAAAATTAAAAAAATTATAACTCATTCAGTTTTTGAAATTTTCTCTCAACTTTTGGGAATTCTAATGTTGAAGCGAGATCTATATACAAAAAAAAAAAAAAAAAATGATTTATCTCTAAACGCTTTCGAGTTATAAAATGTTTTGTGAAAAAATCGATGTTTCGTAAAATCTAAAAATATGGATCGCTAATCCGTATTTTGTAAAAATGTTTATATGGTTCGAAAGAGGATTAAATGAACTTTCCTTATATACTAGTTGTTAAGAAATGGAACAGTTACTCGGTCGTACAGGGCGTTTCAAAAAAGACGATCGCGAAAAAGAGAAATTTTCGACCCTTTTTAAAATTTTTTTTTTTAAATATAAAAAATCCGTATTTAAAAAAAAAAAAAAAAAAAAAAAAAAAAAATTGTACCGTAAGAATCGGTAATAAATGCTCTTTCTCGTGGTACAGGTGTATTTTCGATATTTCCAAGACATCGGCAGCGATCGCTTTACAAAAACCCACGAAATTTCTTCTTTCTCTTTCTTCTTTTGAGGTAAGCGGTCCCGGTCGAAAATGATGATCGTGTGCCATTTTGAATCGTATTATTGTTAGACATGAGTCGGTATTTTAATTAATATCTCCGCTAATTAGGGTCGCATCGTTTAGCAAATTAGATAACGTACATCTGCGATAAATTCTCTGTCCGACGGTACCTGTTCGAAGTCCGTGCGACCATTAGCGGCGGAGCCTTTGCAGTTTCAAGCCGTTTCTCACAGACACACACAGACACACGCGCACAGATTTTAATAATATAGGAGATATATATACACACACACACACACGAGTGAAAATTTACAAATTGTACTTACTAATTCTAATAATTCATTCTCTATTTTCATCAGCATAATAAGCTTCAACTAAGATAAATATATATATATATATATATATATATATATATATATTTAATAATATACTGCGAATAATAATTAAATTCCCTTGTAAAAAACGGGCACAACAACTGGTATATTTATAAATATTATGATGTCTTTTATTATTATTTGATACATAACCCCTTAACGCGCGGCGTCCTCGCTGCGAGGACGCAAAATTTAAGATCCAGCTGCAAAAATTCATCCCGGAAATTTTTTAGCAAAAATTTACGTTTATAACATATCGGAAAAGGCTAGTTTTTTTAACCTTAAAATTTAAAATTTCTTTTAGTTTAATTTAGTTCATGAATTCCGGTGGGAATATAATTTAAATAATCCGAATTGTCTTGCGCCGCAAAGGGTTAAGAAGTTAATGTTATTACAATTACTCTTATTCAATTGTTTATTTCTGCTGAACTTTTTGCTTGAAATATGTATCAATACATAGGCTTTTGCAAGAACGTATTTCAGTTATCCTGTATTTCATTTTAATATAATGGTTGTAGTGCAGAAAGTATGATTTTATTTGTTTTTAGATATTAATTAAATTTAAGTTTTTAGAGTATAATTTTATTGATTACATTATTTATATAAAAAAAAATGGGTTCTTAGTAGAACTACCGAAATTATTGTTGTCGATTACATAACAATGCACATAATTAGCATTACACAAGTATACTTCTACAAACAAAATAATCCGGTGTGTCACTCACACGACTTTCTCTTACCGTGAAATTTAATACTATAAATATTTGGAGATTAAGAGGTAAGATAACGAGAACTGATATCTAAACCAGGATCCGAAATTTCAACTTAGATTACATTCGCTGAAAAAAGCCACAAAATATGATTAACTTACTCTATTTTTTACGTATAAGGTGACCAGAATTTTTTATTGGAAAAAGAGGAGAAATTGCTCAATGTCTTTTATTTTATAAAAAAAATGGAAGATCAATTTTGAAAAAATGGTCATTTTTAGAGGACACAAAATTGAATAAAAATGAATATAAAAACCTATTTAAAAGCTAATTTACACAAGTGGTGGAAACATTTTTAATCTCAAATGATGAATTTGGATCAGTATACCCTAATTTAAATTAATAATATACGGATACGGGAGGAAAAATCCCTAATTTTTATAGGTGTCACTGAACAATATATATATATATATATATATATAGATAGATAGATAGATAGATAGATGTATATTATTAACTTTTGCTGTAGACAAAAATTTTCTTTTGTGTTACTTTCATGCAGTTACATAAAAAAAGTTGGTAGACATTTTTTTTTTTTTTTAATTAAAATCGTAATCATAAAACGAAAAAATAAAAGCAAATGAAAAAATAAAATTAATATTCGGCAGATGAAACGATTTGTTTTAACGAACAGTCATTCTTTATCAACATTTTATAAAAGTTCTCACATGTATAATCTAAATTAGTCTTAGTAGTTAATAAGTTTTTTAAGTAGGTATATAAAGGGGATGTTTTTCATATGTCTACATTTTGTTCATTGAAGAAAACAGTCGTTTTGTGGGAGCGTTTTTGCAAGGAGTGATAGTATTATCGTTAAGGCCAATTGTCTGCACTAGGGCTCTAGACCTGAGTAGGAGAGTCCTGCGTGGGGTTTTTCTAAGAGGTCCTAGCCCATATTTACGCTAGTTTCGGAGAAAACCATGGAAAACTCATAATGGCTAAGCCAACGAGCGTGACCGGGTATCGAACCCAGCACGTCACGTAGACCAGCTTCGAGGACAGAACCTCTCGGTCACTGGTGCGGGCCTACTTTTATAAGGAATATTATTCATGCAAAAGTGAGAACACACTTCAACCCACCGTGTATCGACCAGAGCACTAACTTCTTAATGATTTCATGACAATTTCAATAGTGATTCCGTGTTCTGGATCAAAGAACAAACATAGGGAATATTTATTTCTTTGTGATTCGAAGAATTTGAATATATATAAACCATAATATGTTTTGGCAAGTTTATTAGAAAGTTTTTTTTTTTTTTTTTTTTTTTTTTTTTTTGCGAGCCTAACGCAGAAAAAAGTTAGTGTTCACCGTTCGATACAGCCAACAGCCGATTGAGCTTCCTATAGTTTTGCGAAATTTTCGAAATTAAGGTCTAAATCCTTTTTATTTGAAAAAGAGGACAGACGACGAAAAATATAAAAAAGAGTCCTGTAATGTATTTTTCGTTCAAGAGGGCAGAGGCAGAGCGTTGAAAAAGTAAATTGTCCTCTTAGAAAGAGGATGTTTGGTCACCTTACCTAAAATTAGCATGATTTTACGTTAAAAAAAATTTTTTTTTTTTTTTGGTAGCACCGAATATGTAAGAATTCTATCTACATTTAGACCGAAATTTTACTCGCCACAGTAAAATTTCCACTCGCCAGCTCGCCACTGGCGAGTGGAAATTTCGTGCCCTGGTCTAAACCTATGTTAAAACAATTCAAATTAGGCTTCCGAAGAGATTTATATGATAACTAGTTCTGTGTGAGGGGGGCTATCGCCCCCCTCAACCCCCAATTTCATTATTATACCTACACTTATATAGAATTTAAATCTATTATTAAAATTAAAAGTTCACTTAAAATTATTCAGACAACTTTCACACGCAACATTCCTTGAAACTTGAAAATATAATTTTTGGATCTCCTAAAATTATTCGTTTTTAAGTTCTCTAAGAGACACAGATAAAGATCAAACGTTAAGAAACTTGATTTCGGTAATCAGGAAGCCTCAAAACGTGTAAATACACAAAAAACAAGGGATGAATATTTAGCTTAAAAACATACATTATTTACCATATCTCTGTGAGGAATTTATTTCAATTCCTGAGCAGCTTTCCTGGAAATGGTAAAATATTATAGTAAAGCACATCCACTAACAACAAAAAAGGATGTTATCAATTGAATATTTACAGCCCTGTATATCTTTTGAAGATTATGTACAAACCACATGGTGCATCTAAACATAATCCTATAGTAATAGTACATGGCACAACCTGAAATACACTTCCACCAATTTTCAACTATTGTCGCATTATAATCTAGTTCTTTTGTGTAGCCCTGTAAGCAAACAGTGAATGATATCCTTACCATATTCTGCAAGAGACATTTTTTTACCCATATAAAAAATATCTATTAATTGGTTCATTCATTTGGTTCATTCATTTGGTTTAGTGCACTCTATAGACGTTAAACTCTACTTATACCTGCAGTTTTCCCCATAGACGTAATGTATATGAATTCTCTTGGGTGTCCCTGTACACGAACCATTCGCTTCATCTCAACGAAAAGCTTAGTGTAGCATCCCTCCTATATGATACACATTTAGAATGCCAAGTTTGGACTTCCTGCTACCATTTGTCTGCTGATAACAGACAGACAGACACACACACAGACCAACAACTAAAAACAAGATTTTCGGATTCAGGGACCTCAAAACGTGTAAATATAACAAAAACTCGCTTTCGAAAATTTGACCTAAAAACAGTACTTTCCCTACCTTATGGGTAAGAGAAAGTAAATCTGCTGTGTCACTCACACGACTTTCTCTTATCCTGAAATTTAATACTATAAATATTGGTAGGAGATTAAGAGGTAAGATAACGAGAACTGATATGTAAACTTATGTTAAAACAATTCCAATTAGGGTTCGGAAGAGTTTTATATGATAATTAGTTCTATGGGGAAATTGCAGGTAAGTAGAGTTTAACATCTATAGACTGCTATAGTCCCCCCTCGAGGGGAGTAAATTTTCAACAAGGGTATCTTTCGAAAGATCTCGTCAATACCTTTAAAACGAATAGTTGAACTATATATCTGTGATAATTTAAAACAAAGTTATCGATTTGTTTTACTGTTAACGAAAAAAAAAAATTTAGAAAAAAATCACATTTCTTCTGATAATTGCAAGAAAATGACTTTCTTTCGGCATTTAGTGATATAATTCTGTCAGATAAAAATCTTCTGCATTTATAATGAAAAATAATTTGATAATTTAGTAAGCAATTTATATTAAATAAATTTTGTGTAAAATCATATAGAAGAAAGGTCATGCGGTGGCCACATCATACTAGTTTCTTTTAAAGATGTAAAACCCATCCTTGGTGTACACCTGCAAGTTTCGTCTCAACACGAGCTCTCGTTTTGGAGATAACAGCGACTTTACACGATTTTTCGTGACGTATGTGTGTGTATCTCGCATAACTCAAAAACGGCTGGACGTAGAACGTTGCAAATTCGTACATAGGTTTGTTATAACATCTAGTCCCTTTTTGGACTTTGTATGATTTTCCGTTTTGGAGATATTTAAGAAAATTAGGTTCATAATGACCAAAAATACAAAGGTTTTGGCCATAATGTATCAAAAAACGGTAATGTAACTCAAAAACGGTTTGGACAAATCTTGCAATCGATATTTAACCAACTTCCGGACTAGCTAGACATTTGAAACTTTCAGAAAAGCTCAGAACACGTTGACAATGCATTTTTTTAAATATTTTTTGATAACTGTTTTGGATCCGTCCTGCCTTCAGCAGCGTTACCAGAACAAATCTTGCAATCGATTTTTAACTAACTTCCCGAGTAGCTAGGCATTTTTAACTTTCAGGATAGCTCAGAAGACGGTGACAATGCATTTTTTAATATTTTTATCCGACTGTTTAGTGTCCCTGCTGCCTTCCGCTGCGTTTATATGATTCAACAGAAAATTTATTTAACTCATTTCCCGACTGATATCTAAAATGGATTTACGCAACAATTTTCCAGAAAATCGTTAGAGCCTTTTTTGAGATACCAACATTTACCAAACCTTGGCGTACACAATTTTTGACAGGAGAACAATAATTACATACAAATGGATATCTAAAAAGGAGTTAATATGTCGAGTTTGAAAAAATTCGTACAGCCGTTTTTAAAGGAACGCACCTGCGAGACCTGAAATTGAGCTATTTATACAGGGCGCCTATTAATTTTCCTGAACTAACCAACTTTATCATTCGAAAGGACATCTAATAGGGTGTTTATCACGGATTAGGAGACAAGGATGAAACACTAGATAGGTCAGCGAGCGCGAAATCTGAAGCTTTCCATTCCGCATTAATTCAGCCGACAGATGAAAACGATCCGATCGCCGCCTGGTGTAGTATCTTTGAAACTTATCGGAAGAAAGGGAAAGCCCGCCCCTTCGGCTTCAGTCATCCAACGAACGAACAGCCAGAAATGTAAAAACGCGCTGATTGGTGTATTTTCGAGATTCGGTCGCCCTCTATCTGAAAGATGAAAATTACTACCTTTCCGTAACATTAGTAATACATCCTTCTCTTTTAATCCGTGGTGTTTCTATAGCAACTTTGAAGAAAATCGTTACAGCCGTTTTTGAGATACGGACTTACGGTTCTACTTTCGGTTTCCGATTTTCCAATTTTCACCAAAATTTGAATAATTCATCTGTACACCAGACCTGTCACAATTCTGAAGTTTCGTAGCTCTATCTTTATTAGTTTCGGAGATATAATAGCCAGAAGATTCCCCACATACATACAAACATATACACACACATACATACATACACACACACACACACACTGACCAATTGCCAAACACTACTTTTTTGGACTCAGAAGACCTTAAAACGTGTAAATCAGGTGAAAACTCGATATCGAATTTTTGGACAGAATATAATACTTCCATTACCTACGGTAGTAGGATAATGGAAATAAAAACGATCAAATCGAGTTCTGTGTCTCTCAAAACGTGTAAATAAATTTTTACGAATCCAATACTTTCTTCTATTGAATATAGAAGAAAATAGAAATAATGAAGCGAATTACAAAATTATATACAATAATCTGTACGAATTTCATATAAAAGTATAATTAAATTAAAATACAACTAATATATAATCAATTATAATTAAAATATCGTTAAGAATATAATTAAAATCGTATATGAAAATTTAAAGCAGTACCACGGTTTATTAGATTTAGATAATATTTAATTTAGAAAATAGAAAAATGCACGGGGAAAATGAAATAAAATTTAATAAAATGAAATAATATTTAATATAAATTTTAAATAATTACAAGATAAAAATAACTTTTTATATACCATGTTTTTAAATTTTCTGTTGAATCATATAGACGCTGCTGAAGGCAGTAGGGACCTGAAACAGTTGACTAAAAGTATTAAAAAAAATTTATTGTCACCGTGTTCTGAGCTATAATGAAAGTTTCAAATGTCTAGCCAATCAGGAAGTTAGTGAAAAAAAGCGCGCGTGCAGAATGAAATAAAAATAATTATAAGATTTAAAAAAAAAAAAAAAACTGTTTATATACCATGTTTTAAATTTTCTAATAAATCATAGAGCTCTTATTAATGTGCATAAATTTTTTAAAGTGATAATGACGTCAATTTTGTGAGATGCATAATTTAACTTTATAATTTTTTAATGTTCACGTTAAATTAAATGTATTTATTTTTATGTCGAAAGAAAATGAACTCGTATATATATATATATATATATATATACACATTTTTTCTTTTCTCTTTTTTTTTTTTTTTTTTTTTTTTTGCAACAATTAAATTATAGCTAATATTTTAATGGCTATTTTAACGCTATTATGATGTTATTATTTTCATATTTTAATTAACTATAAGAAAACTAATAAAAAAAATTCGAAAATCTGACTTCGAAGTATTGTGTTATCACCATGTTCTGAGCAATCCTGAAATTTCAAATTTCTGGCTAGTCGGGAAGTTAGTTAAAAAGCAACTGCCAGATTTGTACAAGATATATATAGGGAGAGTGTGAACTAATAGTAGGAATTGAAAAAAAAGGAGTTGCATTGTGAAAAATAATAATAGTAGACTATTGCTTTTTATTTTATTTTATTTTATTTTATTTTTTTTATTTTTTTTTTTTAACTGCAATTTTTATAGCTTTGGGGGATGCCTGTGTTAATACGTATTTCTATGAGATGAGGCAAAAGAAACATATTTAACTGCAACAGTTTTATTATTTAGATAACTATGGATGAATTTGATATAAAGAGTTGGAATTTGAAGTTGAATGAATTTAAAAATAAAGCCGTCACTGCTAAATTGTGTCGAAGACTTTAGCGATGTCAAGAAATAAAACTCTGACTTTAACAAAACTATCGTAAATGAATTCTGTGACTCTTAAGATCTGGTGAGTAAGACGAATTGGTCTGGGGAGTCTGGAAAGAAATTATAAGTCTGTAAACTTCTTAAACATGTTTTCCTCATCAAAGAGAGGGAAGTACCCTAATGGGTCTGTAATTCTTAGCAGGTCAGGGTCTTCACCCTGTTCCTTTACTGGAATAATGGCAGCATAACGCCAGGAGATGGGGAAATACGAGTATTTAAACATAGCGTTAATGAGTAGAGCTAAAATATTAGCATAATATATAAGGAGGTTTTGAGGGCCGCATTTTTTATTCCATCATAATCAAGAGCTTTTCGATTAGGAAGTAATTTAATGATTGGAACAATCTCTTGAAACATGGTCGGTTTTAAAGAATTGCTAGGAAGGGTATCAAAAGATTGCAGTACATTAGGGACTCTGTTCATGATATCTGTGTCAAAGAAATCAGAATGCCGGTGGAATTGCTTTCAGATAGATCAGCAAAGTTTTCAACAATTTCGCAATCTCTACAAGCAAATTCACTGTTTTGTTTTTTAAGAGTGGGTGGGATTGGGAACAAAAAGTTTATGGATTATTTTAGTTCAGTGGGAACAAGAGATTCAATGAAGTCAATCCATTTTTTATCTTTAAAGCGAATAATTTCATGTTTGATTTCAGCGGTAAGCTTATTCATTTCGGTTCTCATAATGGGGGATCTAGCAGATTTCCATATTATTGTGAAGGGAAGGGAGATTTTAATTCTGATACAGTGTGGTAGGTCTTGGTTCTTTTGACTTTTAAAGTATTTGGAAAATAAAGAATTTGTAAGCTTAATAAAATAATTTATTTTTCCCTTTTTTACTTTCTCTACCGATAAAGGATTCCCTATTTAGCACTGTAAGATTTTTAAAAGAATGTCTGTTTATTATCATTAAACATTAAACCGTAATCGGATGGAACTATTTATTATCATGTTGCAATTGCTAATCACTTCATCCATTCCCACTCCTTCTTCCTAATTAAAAAAGACCTGATTTTCATTCATTATTAGAAAACAATTCAAAGCATATATTTATTAAAAGTAAATAGTTTAATACATTATCGTATTTTTACACAAAATTAAAATTCTTAAAAAATGTTATATTTAATTTACATTTGAATATGCACATATGCCTTAAAAGAGACAAAAATCGATTTTGGATTTTTGCGTTTTTCTGCCGTCTTTAAGAGGAAAAAAAAAGCTTTTGTGCAATGTTTGAATTTTTTTCGACGGCCCTAAGGGGACTGTCTAGCTTTGCCTAATGGTAAAGCGGGCCCTGTATCTACCAACAGGTGGTAGAGGTTGATTTATTCCCCCAATATGACGATTCAGGTAATATGGAATACCAACTACTTTGTATTATTTCCGACTTCTGTAAAACTAGAATGATAATAATTTTTTTTAATACTGTTTATTGTCAATAATAACTTCAAAACAAAATGTTTATATTGTCATGATTTTCTGTAAAAATATTACCCTGTTTCATATAATCCCTTTAAGGAAATGGGTATTCCATATTTCCCTTCATAATTATTGCATATTACCCCCGCTTAGTCCCTATTACCAGATTTTTTTTTTTTTTTTTTTTTTTTTTTACTAAAATTTTTGCAAGTAAACTATTTTTACTTTCTCTTACCCATAAGGTAGAGAAAATGTTGTTTTCGTTTCGAAATTGAGTTTTTGTTATATTTACACGTTTTGAGGTCTCCTGAATCCAAAAATCATATTTTTAGCGGTTAGTCTCTGTGTGTATGTGTCTGTTATCAGCATATCAAGAACAAAAAAAGCAGAAAGTCCAAACTTGGTATTCTAAATATATATCATATAGGGAGCTACATTATACTTTTCGTTAAGATCAAGCAAATGGTTCGTGTACACACTGTAAAAAATAGGTTCTTAAAAATAAGTATATATTGTCTTAAAACAGCTCCGAAACAATATATACTTAAATTTGAAAACCCATGTACTCATTTTTGAGTACATTGACATGTCAAACATGGGGATATTGGGATTCTTAGTCGTCAACCCCATTTTTGAGCATTTCAATATACTCAAAAATGAGTACATTGGTTTAGTATATATTGTTTCGGGGCTATTTTGAGACAATATATACTTATTTTTAAGAACCTATTTTTTACAGTGCAGGGACACCAAAGAGAATTCAAATACATTACGTCTATGGGGGAAATTGCAGGTAAGTAGAGTTTAAACATCTATATACTGTACTAAACCAAATGAAACGAATATATTTTGAGTAAAAACATGTTCCATGTAGAATATGGTATGGAAATCACTTACTTTTCGTTTACTCGTTTACAGGGCTACACAAAAAAACTAGATTATAGTGCGACAATACTTGAAAAATTGATGGAAGTGTACTTCAGGTTGTGCCGTGTGTTATTAATATAAGATTATATTTATGTGCACCATGTGATGTGTACATAAATTTTAGAAAGATATACAGGGCTGTCAATATTTAAGCCATAACATTCTTTTTTATTGTTCGTGGAAGTGCTTAACTATAATATTTTACTACGTTCAGGTTCAGGAAAGCTGCTCAGTTATTGAAATTAATTCCTCTTGGCCATATGGAAAATAATGTATTTTTTTAAGCTAAATATTCATCGCTTGGTATTTTTGTATATTTACACATTTATGAGTCTTCCTAAATACCGAATCAAGTTTTTAAAGTTTGATTTGTCTGTGTCTGTTAGAGTAAATTAAAAACAAATAATTTCAGGCGATCCAAATGTTGTATTTTGAAGTAGTTAATACATTTGTTACTAGAAAAGTTTGATCAAGATTGGTAAGTTTCAAGGAATGTTGTGTGCGAAAAATGTCTGAATAATTTTAAATGAACTTTTGAATTTAATAACAGATTTGAATTCTATATAAATGTAGGTACAGTAATGAAACGGAGGGTTAAAGGGGGCGGTAACCCCCTCCTCACATAGAATTTTTTGTGAAATAAGGCTGTTTCGAAACCTAATTTGAATTGTTTTAACATAGGTTTGCATAATAGTACTCGTTATCTTACTCCTTAATATCCAATCTGTATTCATAGTATTAAATTTCAGGGTAAGAAAAAATCGTGTGAATGACCCACCAGATTATTTATAACATCAAAACACATTAACAACACTTAAAAGTTTGCACTAGTTGAATCCATAATGATCCAAGATACTTCAGTTTATTATGGTATGTTCAAATAAAAATGGCATTCCACATTCAACTATACTTCTCCCTACATTTATGATTCAACTTGATACTTTTCTACATCAAATTTCTTGAAAATATTGCGTTTATTCCTTACTTATTCATGTATTTTTATTATTATCATTGCGATATCAAAATACTCTGTTTAAGTGCTGCTTTATATAAAAATTTAAAAGCAAAGCCGATCACTATAATTATTTGAGTACATTATACCGGAAAGATCAAAACGCATTATAGGCTGTTTCATAAGTCTCAATACACCAAAATATCTTGAAAGGAAAGCAATTTCACTGAACACATTGATTTCAAAAGTTTTGTGCATGCAAATGATCTATGAGATGAGACATCATTGGGCGCGGGAGGGGGTGGGGACACGGCACGTGACACAAACTCAATTTTTCCAAACAGAAACCATGCTTTTTTCTTTACAGAATCGTGTTAAGCGGAAAAAATTTACATATTAAAACATTAACTGTTTCTTTTTTTTTTTTTTACGAGTAGGGGACCCAGGGCCCAACTCTTATGATGTAAAAAAAAAAAAAAAAAAAACATGGAAATCCCAAAATATCTCAATAAAAAAAAACGAGCACAATGATTATAAAAGTGCCATAGATACGAAGATCTATCAGATGAGGTATCATAGGCAGGAACCCGGGGCTACTGGGGGGAGGTGGGGGGAGCACGTGACAAACTTAATTTTTTCAAATGGAAAAGATACTTTTTCTTCACGGAATCGTGTTAAGCATAAAGAATTTGTATTAAAATCATGCACTGCCTTTTTTTTTTTTTTTTTTCTTTTCTTTTTGGACAAGTAGCGGGCCTAGATTTTTTTGTTGCAATAAAAAAAATCTAGAAATCTCAAAATATCTCAATAAAAAAGGAATTTTGCTGAGCACAATGCTTACAAAAGTATCGTGCATTCAAATGATCTATCAGTTGAGGTATCATAGGTGGGATCCTGGGCCCACATGGAAAATGCCTGACACGAACTCAATTTTCTCAAATGAGAACCACAGTTTTTCTTCACAGAATTGTGTTAAAAAGCTGTAAAAAAACCTTTTAAATCACGCATTTCTTTTTCTTTTTAATTTTTCAGAGTAGGGGCTTGGGTCCCGATTTTTATGTTACAATAAAAATCTGGAAATTCGAAAATATCTTAATTTTCGATCTTTCAATGGTTTGGTCAACATGTCATGGGATGTCCTGATCACGATTTGACCACGTTCAAGAAATGTCTGTCCTTCTGCCTGTGTTATAAAATATTTTGTAGATACTATACTTCACGAACCAATGAATGAAATTCAACCAAGCTTGCTATTTAGTTAAACTTTGACGTAAACCGTTTTCTGATTACATTTGAGGATCAATCACTCCACCTATGGTGCTGGCATCCTTTTTTTCCCCACAATTTTTAATATGGCAGAACAGGACAAAATTGCGTATAAATTTACATAAGAATTTTTTTTTTCCCCCATTGTGAAATAAAAAAATACTTATAATGATTCTAATCAACCATATATATATATAGCTTTCCCCCAAAGGGGAAATTCCCCACCCCCACGGGAGGTGAAACTTTAGAACATGGGTATCTTTTTTAAAAGAACTCTTTAACGTTTTTAAAAGGAATGGTAGCTATATATATATTGAGAAATCTGTAAAATTTCGGAGGGGATTCAAACCCTAACACCCCTTTCCCTTGGCTACGACTTTGATTATACGACAAATAATTTTTGCAAATAAAGATTTAAACGTTAAGTATTTATATTTACGTAATTGTAATTAAACTCGTGTTATGACATGAAACATGTTGCTTTAAATTATTATGGAAGTAGAGAATGTCATACAATCTTTGCAATTCAAAAGTTTAGATTCACAAATAAACTGCATTAAAAATTCGGAGGAAATGTTTTTGCGGGTAGACTTGGGGGGTTAAAAATTAATGAAAACCTGACACGCACTTGCCCTTCAAAGCAGGTAACCTTAAGGTAACCGCGGTGGAGGTGTTCTAACCCAATAGAACATTTAGGTTCCTTTCAATTAAAAGGCAGCACTTGAAGTCAAACATAAAATATTAATATGCATACGTTAACAATACAAACAAAATTCTTAAATCCTCATAACTGAAAATTAAACAATGAAAAGTGTATGACAAATATATCAAATTATTATAATAAAATATAAATATATAATGGTATTATGAAGTACGAAAATTTTTTATTTCAAATAAAATTTGCTTAACCTTATGTAATACAAATATCTTTATTTTATTTTACTTTTCTTTGTAATCACCTTTTTTTTTTTTCTTCTTTCAAACCCATGGACATTTTCTTTTGGCAAATACATTACGTTAGAAGTACAATGTTAGTTTTTTCTGTTAAATTAGCCTAGAATAAAAATTCTTTCATTTTTTCCAAACTCGAAATTATAGCTGAATAAAATTTTATTTATTTCAATATATTGTTGTATCTATGATGTCAGTCTTAAACAGAGTGGTTTGGGATCCCTCTGAAATTAAGGCATTTCTTGTTATGATGAGTAAATTTATGTGAAAATGTCATCCTTTTTCAAAATGGAAGCTTTAAAAATAACACTATGCTTGAAGTTATAATATTTCTTTTTTCTTTTCTTTCTTTTTTTTTTTTTTTTTTTTTTTTTTTTTTAACTCTATTACGATTTAATATGGCAATTAGTCAAAAATCGTCTGCAATTTTTAAATTATTAAAACTAATTTTTGCTAAAAAAAAAAAAAAAACACTTAAAACTACTTATTACTAAAAAACAATCTGAGAGAAAAATTGTTTGAAAATATGCAATTTGTATAAATTTTACTACTGGAAGAAGAAATAAACAACATTTTTGTTTATTGACCAAAAAAACTAAATAATCGATTTAAACCGGCATACATTCTTAAAAAAAAAAAAATAATAATAATAATCAAAATAAAACTCAAAACAATAAACTCGAGATAGAATGAGATTTACACAAAATTTTATCGTTCATATTTACATAATTAAGTATGTATGTACAAATTTATAGATTTTACTACTTACCCAGAACGGTGATCCACAAAATTCATTCAAGGTATCCCACACCATTATGTTTTCGTTTAGAAATTTTGTTGGCACGAAAGATCCGAATGTCACCCTATTGACATAGCGAAAAGAAGCTTGTTTAATCCGTTCCTGAGTTGAATTCGGACGTCAGGAACTTGAAACTTGTTATTTTATCGAAATGAACGGCCTGTAAACAAAAAAAATTACTGATTAATCTTCTCATTTTATACTTACAAGCAAAAGCAGTTATATCAGTATTAACGTTACAGAATTATGCAGTCGAATGAATAAATCTACATAACTGATGTCGTATTTTTCTTTCTTCTCCTTGGAAGAAAAGTATAACTCTTGAAACACTTGGCTGTAAGCCTGAAGAAAGCACTTATTCACCCCTGCCAAAACAAACATTACGTAATCATAGCATCAGGTGGTAATTTTCAATTAGATTATGGATGAGTGAGACGTAATAAACAAATATAAATAAATAAATATACCATACTGTATTAGATTAACAGTGATATTTTTGAATTATGCTTCATATTTCACACTCAACTTTATGTACAAAATTAAAGCACTCTTTAAACTGCTGTTCGAGAACAGACTAACTATATCAATATCGCAGGAAGGGGTTTTGTTCTCTGGTTTCTTTCTTTCTTTTATTTAATTATTTATTTATTTTTTTTAAAGAATGGTGGATGTTATCATTTTTTTTTTTTTTTTTTTTTTTTAATTACTGTTTTAAAATTATAAAATTTCGGATACAAATGCAATGAAATATAATAATATTAAGCATATTAAAAATTTCTCGAAAAGTACTTACTACATTAAAAAAATAAATCTAAATTCTATATTGAAAAATCTGGAGTGATTCCACTTGACTTTCCGAACATTAAGTAATTAAATGCTGTTTAAATTAAAGTAAGAGAAGTCGTTAAATAAACAAAAGACAAAATTATAATTGGATGTTTAAGTATTTTGCAGTTCAAATAATTTGAGCCCATCGGTCATAATGATAAAGAATCTTTCGTTGTGTCCCTGTAAAAATATGTAAGTGTTAAATTCACTAAAATGAATATATTTCATGCGACGATTACCTACAACATGTATGTAAATTTTCAGCTCAATCGAATAAAGCATTTCGACATAATTGCACTTTAAATAATTTGAGCCCATAGGCCATAATGAAAAAGAATTTTTCTTTGTGACGCTGTAGATATATAGATATATATAGATATATATAAGCGCTAAATTCACCAAAATCTATACAGCTCGTGCTACGATGGCCTATAACATATGTACCAACTTTCAGTTGAATCGATAAAAGCGTTTAAAAGTTATCGTGTTCACTCACCCCAATACCTTCTTTGGCATACGTATGTTCAAAAAGTTAAAATATTAGTGCCCCCTGCTAACTAATTTTTATTTTATTTTATTCTTTATTTTATTTTTATTTATCTATTTATTTTTTCAATCAAAATTTCGATTTTACATTACAAGGTTCAAGAATACATTCTATATATATTTGAGTATTACTTTGTGTATTCATTGATAAATTAATTTTTTATAAGCTTCTTAATGTTTGAATGCTAAAAATTTCCTTTAAATTTCAGCATTCAGATATAAAAATATATTTAAAAAATTAATTTGTCACTGAATCAACAAAATAATACTCAAATTAATTTAGAACATATTGTTAAATTATAACAAAATCAAGGGAGAAATTTAAAGATTAATTAACAGGAAGCCTTTTAAAATATTAAAAATAAATAAAAAATAAAATTTTGAATTTTAGTTTAAAAGTGAAAATAGTTTTCGAGAAATTTTACTATTTTTAGCATTAATGCATATGTATGCAAATTTGGGGGCGAACATAAAATAATATTTTACATAACAAAGTTTAAAACTTTTACCATTTCCTTAAAAACTTTTTATAAGCGGAAATACTTTTCCCCTTCGCTATATTTTAATGCAACCGGTACAGCCTACCTAGAGTATATAAGGTACAGTAGAGATAGGAGAAGACTTTCAAAAAAAATTTCATTAAAAAGGGGGCGAGTAACAGAGAAACGTTAACCAAAAATGTTTTATATATTACATTTCAAGCAATGGAAGAAATAATGGAAATCAATCGATGAAATACGAATAAATATATTTGCATATACATCCACACAAAAAATTGTAAGAAATAACCTAATTTAACTATTATTCAACCGTAAAAATCCAAACTCATTAAAATAATTGATAATATGACGCTTACGACTTGTAACTCGAGTAGCTGCAATCAAAAACAATAAATGGGCATCTCAACTGATCCATTTCCTGATGACAAATAAACGCAATCAAATAAAACACTATGATTTGCTTTCTTAGAAACGCAGTTGAATAACTAGTGCACAATGATAATTCAAACAGTAGTTTGTCTCAAAGGTCAAAAAACCTGGTATTGGAACAGAATCATAGAGGGAAAATCTTCCAGACAAAACAAGAGGAAGGTAAGAAATTACGTCACACGAAAAATAAAAACATTTGTGGAGGATGGAAAAAGAATCGGCATGGTTGTTAGCGTATATATTCATTTTTTTGATCAGAAGGTAAACAATGACAAAAGTTATATCTACTGATAGCTTCAATTCCTTTATCACCCCTTCGCTTTTAGTGAATGAAATTATGTTATCACAAAACGATAAAATAAAATACTTTGAAAATAAAGATGAAGAATGAGAACTTCTTACACAAACATCGTAAAATTCAAATTGACAAATACCAAATTTCTTAATTAAATATTATTGAACTTTATGATGTTTGTTTATCATCTTTTACATTCACTCAATAAAACAAAATATCGGGTGCGTAAAAATTTTCGACTTCAATTTTCTATAGATGTACACGTTTTGAGAAATCCAGAACACGATCTAACCATTTTTAGAAAATGTCTATATGTGTCACAAAAATTTATGTCAACTATATCACAGGAAATACTGCACAAAATTTCTCATAAAATCTATATGTAGTTGCATCTTGACAAAAATCAGTGTCTATCAACTTTCAATACAAATTACTCAATAGGTGGCGCTGCTATACTGAAATTTCTCCCATATCTCCCGTTCTATTGTGTATCATCGAACAAAACTTGATACATGTGATGTCCATTATGTAACATTATGCTGATTCAGTTTAGGTGCATATCAGCCAATAGGTGGCATTGGTATGCTACAATTTCCCCCGTGAACGGGAAAGCTATGTCTCAGATTCTGTTGTACATAATTGCACAACACTTGGACTATGAGAGGAACATTATTAAATACGATCGTGATTCAACTGGTTCTATATCAGCCAACAGGGTGCGCAACTATGATAAAATTTACTCCGTGAGTAGTACGGCTAAATTTCAACTTCTATGGCATATAAATGCACAAACTTCATGAGATAACCATTGTGGAAACTAATGCTAATTTAATTTGGGTGTACATCGGACAGCAGGTGGCATTATCACTCACTCTGTGATTTTCCACATGGCTACAACTCAGCATCTGTTAATTAAATTTGCACCAAACTGCATTATTACAAGTCTTTATTATGAGAAGCTGTGGTTAAACTTTTGTGCATGTTAAACAGTAAATGGCCCTGATATATAGAAGGGTACAGTAGAAAGTTCAGAAGACCTATGTAATCATGAATCCTACCAATTTTCCTATCGTAAACAACTAATACGTACTAGACTACCAAATCATGATGCCTATCAGTTTTATTGCAGTAGCCAATTAATACAGACTTCTGAAAATGTATTTATATAGTAAATTTGAAGAAAATATTTAGAGCTGTTTTGGAGATAGGGATTCAAGATGCGACACCACTTCCGACTTTCTATGTCTAATTCTTTCCGATTTTCACTAAAAATTAGCAAACTCATCAGTAAATGGGTCCAGTCATAATTATAAATTTTCATTAACTATTTTTTATTTTGGAGATATGGTAATCAGAATATGTGCCCCCCCCCCCCCCTGCATACACACACACGCACGCAAACAATTTTTTTTTTTTTTTTTTTTCCACTTATGAGATTTAAATGCACTTATGAGATTCAAATTCATGCAAATCAGGTGAAAACTCAATGTCAAAATTATTGACAGAATACAAAATTTCCATTACTTATGGAAATTGGATAATGTACCATACCATATAATTATATTGGTGGAAGAGTCACAGAAGAAATTGCGTCGCTTGACACCCTGTATTAATAAAAATCTATACCTGATAGACAAAAACTGGCTTCATTTTCAGTTTCAGCGCATCAAAAACAAAGCTAAAATTATCAAATCAAAATCTTAGATGTAGACCTGAGTTATAAATTTCAACAATTTCATCGCATTAATGAACTATTTAGTTATGGAAAGTTAATTATTTTAGTAAAATCCAGATTCAAAGGATAAATAATTCTCTCTACTGAAAATTCAGCTTAAGGAAATGCTAATCCGAAACTAGACGAAATCGATTTTTGACTGGCGACAGCAGTTCAATAACCTGTGGAAAGAAAAGATATGAAATTTCGAAATCGTAGAACACAAAATATAGCATACAAATATGGTGACCGGAAGAATAAGTCGAGATAAAAGAATGTGTATATATACAGATTTTATATTTATTAAATATATATGTGTGTGTGTGTATAAATTTTACTCATATTAGTTGCACAGAGAAGTTTGTATACTGTTATTCAAGTTTTTCTCCTGTTTTTAGTAGTATTTTATAGAACTACTAGCAAACCCGTGCGAAATTTTCGCACTTTATTTCTTTTGTTATTTACCTTTAAAATTTGAAACTTATAAATATTATACCAATTTCACAACCTAATTAAAATTTTAATTTACCAGAAGCCATGTTATTAATATAAACAAATAAATATTGTACAATAGTGAAACCAGAATCATTCAAAGAAAAGTTTCAAAATAAAATTCATAGTTGACGACTCAGTTTTCATGCTTCCGCAGGTAGTACAGTTTTAGTAAAGGACCCCCATGACGCCTTTTAAATTTTTATCTCCAAGTACGTAATCACATTTTATTTAATTTGGCGTAAATTTTTATTTAAAAAAAAAAAAAAAAAAAAAAAAAAAAAAATCCTATTTTGATTATACTTTTTTTATGAATGCGTTTTTTAGTCAATTTATAATAATAATTCGTATTTTGTTTATATCTTTAAAATATTGCTACGTTTAAAATGACGCTTGCAAAGACTCTGAAGAAATAACTTTAAAAAATATTTTTCCATAAAATGTCATCATACAAATGTCATCACGTTATAGAATTAGATCGTTGAGCTGAATCCGCATGCTTAAATATTGTTCATTGTTAAATATTTTTTATCTTCGCGTATTTCATTAATTTCTCCAATATCGTATCGTTCCCTTTATCTCAGCAAACAATGGTCGCAGACATATATTTCCATAATACAAAATGATTTTAAAAACGTAAGAATTTGTAATATGGCATGTTTAAATTTAAACAAGAACGAAAAATCATGCTATGTGCATTCATTATTAACACGTTCCAACTGTACTTATTCGTTGCATCGTTTAAACTTCAATGTTCTTTGCCTACGTTGTCACACAACAGACAGGGAAAAAAAAAAAAAAAAAAAAAAGACTGAAAGGTAGTCAGACAGATTAACTTAACTCAAAATCAAACTTAAACATTGTTGAAAAGTGTTAAAAAAGCTTAACACAAATGAAAATTCAATTCCAGCAATTTCCATTTGTAGCTCTAAATGCATTTGAATATTTTAGTGTAGTCATGTAAATCTCAATGCTAAGCATATTATGTTTTATACACAACATTATTTTAGCATATTAATAGTAAATGCCAATTTTATTATGATTTTGGCAGTAGAAAGTCATTTAAATATTATTTATAAAAATGTCTCTCTTAAAACGCGACGCATTATTGGCATTTGTTTAAGTGTCCCTGTATATAAACCATAGTTGTACACAGCCTTACATATTAAGGCCGTTTTAAACAGGGAACATTCGAGCTCGACAGTGAACTTTAATAACATACATCTTTTAAAGAAATTCTGAATATATTTATGGTCGTTAAACTAATTCAGATCATATCTCCTCATAAAAATCGTTAGAAAGTGTTAAAAATGCTTAATGTAAACGAAAACGGAATTCCAGCAAATTCCCAATATCTTTAAAATGCAACTGAATATTTTTGTGTGACAATGTAAATTTTGTACTAATCATATATTCTATATAAAGCATTCTTTTGCGCAAATGAATAATTTGCTTTAATTTCATTAGAATTTGTAGAAAGTAGAACTGGACGATGTTGAAAATCCTACATCGCGATATATAACCAGCTTTGTTACATCGCGATTTAAGGGCCCTCTTCACTCAGCATTTCCTTTTCTAAAATCCAATGTTATCCTATGTAAAACTTTCTTTGCACTTAAAACAGTGACATATTAATTGATTGAGATGCGGTTTTTTTTATTGGATTACTCTCATTTCGTAAACTGACGCAGCTTTTGTAGATTTTATGAAAAAATAACAGTTGTTTTTTAAAAAAGCTGTTTTATTGCAATATTTGGGTTGATGCATTAAATGGCTTATAAAAAACTCTTTCAATTTTTTAAAACAGAATTTAAAAAGCTGCGTCAATCTCAAAGAGTTTAATTCAATGCGGAAAAAAATCCTGTATTTTAATAAAATTTTAAATCAATTAAATTTGTAAAGAAAGTCCAAAAATTTTACAAATTTGTGCCGATTTTCCTCTTTGACACACCCTTTATCTGGCTACGCCTCTCGTTCGTGGTTTCGAAGAAAAGATGTTTACATTTCTGTGGTGAAGATACGTCTAGGCGTTGTGGTTTTTTATTCAGTTATTTTTTTTTTTTTTTTATTATTATTATTATAGAATAGATTTCACCTGTATTACGGATGTGAGTAACATAACAATTTAGAAGACAATCGTTCAGAGACTTATTTATAGGACACATATGATCACATTTTATTTTAAATAGTTTTTCATTGCGCGTAATACTAATATTATATGAATACTTTGTACATAAATCTGATATTTTACTGATAATGCCACGATTGACAATATACAAAAAATTTTTGTAACAAGTTATATAAAACTTTTTACTAAATTAAGCAGATTTTCAATAATAAATTTTATTTTAAAGTATATAATCTGGTGTGGCACCCACACGACTTTTTATTACCCTACATTTAAATTTTATAAAGAGAAATTCAGATTGAGGAATAAAATATAAAGTACTGTATAAAATTCTATAGTAAAAAGAATTTAAGCTAGCTTTACGAATAATTTAATTTGACAAATAATTTTCTGTGGGAAGGGCGGAGGGGGGGGAAAACCCTTCTCAACCCACATTTGAAACTAATATCTACATTTCTATAGAATTCACGACTAATATTAAATTTTAAAATTATGTTCAACAATAACTTTCAATCACATTTATTGACAACTTTAATCCGTATCACTCGTTGAAACTTATCAATATTGATCAAACTGTTCAAGTATGAATTTCATATGAACTTTAAAATATAACGCTTGAGTTCCCTGCCGGTATTTAGTTTTTATAGTTACACTGATAACAGACTCACAAAGAACAACTGTTAAAAACTTTGTTTAATTATTCACGGAATCTCAAAATACTTAGTTAAATAATCTGGTGTGTCAGTCACACGACTTTCTCTTACCCTGAAATTTAATACTATAAATACAGGTTGCAGATTAATAGGTAAGATAACGAGTACTGTTATGTAAACCTATGTTAAACAATTCATATTAAGCTTCTGAAGAGTTTTATATGATAATTAGTTCTGTGTGAGGGTGGCGGTAGCCCCCCTCAACCCCCAGTTTCATTAATGCACCTACATTTATATAGAATTTTATTTTGTTATTAAAAAATAATTTATTAAAATTATTATTTAAAAAAATTGTCTTTTATGATAAGGCAGACGATTTCCATATTAGAGAAGTAATATAATACCAAATATCCAAAAAAGTCCATTTTATTCTCAAAAAAAAAAAAAAAAAAAAAAAAAAAAGTTTTTTTCTTTTGTTAAAAGTAAAAAAATCGATAACTTTGTTTTAAATTATCGCAGATCGATGGTTCAACCATTCGTTTTAAAGGTATTGGCGAGCTCTTTTGAAAGATACCCATCATGAAAATTTACTCCCCTCGAGGGGGGACTCCCCCCCCCCAGGCGGGGAGGCGAGGCTCCTACATACACAATTTTTTTCCCCAGTTAACTGTCTCTATTACAAAATATATATATTTGTTTCATTTGGTTTAGTGCAGTCTATAGACGTTAAACTCTATTTTCCTGCAATTTCCCCCATAGACGTAACGTATTAGAATTATCTTGATTGTCCCTGTACACGAACCATTTGCTTGATATTAACGAAAAGCTTACTGTAGCATCCCCATATGATACACATTTAGAATACCAAGTTTGAACTTTCTGCCATAATTTTTTTGAGATATGCTGATAACAGACAGACACGACCATTTGCTAAAAACATGATTTTCGTATTCAGGGGACCTCAAAACGTGTAAATATAACAAAATTTCGCGTTCGAAAATTTGACCCAAAAACAATACTTTCTCTACCTTATGGGTCAGAAAAAGTAAAAAAAAAAAAAAAAAAACAAGACTTCAAATTAAACTAAATATTTTTTTACTCTTAGGTATGAAGAATTAATTTACATTCCTGAGCAAAATAAATTGTATTAATATTGAAGTCTAGGAATTGAGTGAAACAAATATTTTTAAGGACATAAGCAAGTTGATTTTATAACTGAAGAAACTAAAACTAATTAAAGTTTGCAAGAAATGGGAGTCAAGTGTTTATGAAATTATTTATAAACGACGAAATCACACTATTATTTTCAAAGATTTTGCGCTCTTATTTTCGCGCCTAACATAAAAGCACAGCTGAAATTTTAAGTATGGTACCTGAACATGAACGCTGTTTCTATGCGTTCTTTTAGAATTACAGTAACTGGATATCAAACAGTGTATCGATATTAATAAAATCAGACTTTTCTCTGTAAATTTATCAGGAAAAAAAAAAAAAAAAAAGCGATATCTTCACTTTCCACACACCATAAAAGTCGAAAATTACTTCAGAAAATTTTGTCTGTGTGTGTGTCATCGTGTCTGTATGTCTGTAACGCTATTATTGTCCGGGTATCACGTGAGAATGGCTGGATGGAATTCAACGGCGCTTGGCAGAAATTTAGGTCTTTACGCAACTAAAATCTGCCAACTTTTTCGAAATTCCCTCCCCAGTTATCGCCGGGATGGGGGGAACAAAAGTCAAAAACATGTTTGTCAGCATAACACCGCTCCAAATTACTTCACTGTAAAGAAATTGAACATATAAAGAATAGACATGAGTATAAATAAAACGTTATCTGCAATTTAGAAATTTTCGATTATTAACCCTTTCAGCCGCAGTGTTCCCGCTGATGGAACACCTAATTTTAATTCTCAAGTGCAAAAACTCATCCCGTAAATTTTTTAGCAAAAATTTACGTTTATAACATATTAGAAAAAGCCCTTTTTTTTTAACCTGAAAATTTAAAATTTCTTTTATTTAAATTTTGTTCGTAAATTCCGGTGGCGAGAAATTTCGCAAAACCGAATTTTTTAAAGAACTCTACAAAAAAATGTATTGTTTAAATTTAATTTAAAAAATTAAAAATAACTCTCATAATGTACATTTATACGAAATTTACTCCTATATACTGCCACATTAAAAATTATAAAAAATTGAGATGACTGTGCCACCGGTTCAGCGATTGATCTCCAAATATAATCTCTTTGGGTCGAAGTCCAACTAAATACCAAGTTTGGTTTGATTTCGTTCATAGGTCCGGGAGATAATACGTTCACAAACTTTATAATACACATAGATAGATATCAACACACATTTTCTAAAAGTAGCCAAATCAAACGTAAACCCATCTAAAACTGGAGTTCGATAATGTTCACTATTCCAGAACTTTCTTATATATATATATATATATATATATAAAGTAATACGTATTAAATTTTGATATCAATACAACAATATGCATCCTGTTTATTGTATAAGGAAAAATCGTGTTTGAAACTTGGTTGTATGAGCATGCAGTGTTGTATAAATAAAATAACTTTTTTCCCAATGTTTTTTAGTTCGGTATATACTTATTTTTTTTTTTTTTTTTTTTTTTTATTCTATGAATGTAACCCATATTGAATATGTATATATATATAGTTTTATGACATTTTTTTATTTACTTGAAAGATGATAAATTATTATTATTTAAAGTATTTATTATTAAATGGGTTTGTCTATTCGTGCTCTAACTCACAAAAGTATGCGTACGTTAGTGTCTTACAAAATTATTATATCTTTTCTATTAAAAATATGCATCAATCGCTTACAATTTTTTCTTTCATTTTAAGAGGAGCACACTAAAAATTTTGAACACGTTACTGTTAATGGGTGATAATTTACCAAAGTTTGTCATAATGCCGTTAATCTTAAAAAAAAAAAAAAAATAGATGAAGAAGAAGAAGAAAGAATGAAAGAGTGTGACTTTTTGCCTTATGCATTTACCTTATATATTTGCAGTAGAATTGATAACAATAGCTCCTAAGTATTTTACAGTAAAAAAAAAAAAAAAAAAAACATTACGTCAACAGGCAAAAATTTTAATACAAAATGAAATCATTCCATGACTTTCGGTATCTTTACAGCATGTTAAGTATCATATATAATGTGCATCTTACATACAGATGCTTTCGTGGCCATGCCATAAATTCTAAATGCATTATGATCAATGGGTCTTGATTTTTAAAAGTGCATTTTAATGGTTTTTAGTAACTAGCAATAAATAAATAAATAAATATCATCATTTTGTTACATTCAAGCACGTTGTTTTCGGACATTATCTTTTCTTCCTTTTCCATTTACTCGATTACTGTAGATTGTTTTTCTTATTCAGGAATTAGAAATAAGAATTTTGGAATATTGTTTACTCACTTTCACAATTTATGTTAGAGAGCATAGGTTTTTTTATAGTACTATATTTTTTATTAGTATTATGTATATAAACATATGAAGTATTATATTCACTACAACACAATGAAATGTGAATACAACACACTGAAATGTAAATAATCTATTGAACTTATTGTATTTATTATAACTGTTATTTAGTACATTGAAAATTTAAATAATTCTTTGTTTGTACCTTCATTTTCTTTCTGTACTTTTTTTTTTTTTTTAAACTTTTATTATATATCTTAATGTAACTTTATGGCATGTGTATACATATATATATATGTATACACATATATGTGTCATGTATGTGTATCATATACATACATATGTATCATATATATACATATATATATATATGTATATATATGTATCATGTATGTACACGTGTATGAGTTTATAAATACAATGGGTTTCAATCGATAATGTTACCTTCTGAGCATAAACAAATTCAATAAAATAAAAAGAATTGTTTCCACATCGTAGTATTTGACTTCATTTAAATCAACATAAGTGATGGATTTTTTTTTTTTTTTTTTCAAATGGCGCGGCATTTGCGACAAGCATTGGCTTATGAAGAAGCCGCCATTTGGTTTCAAAATGGCGGCTACAAATTACTAATGGGCTTAAGGATATTTAAGTGATAAATCCATTTTTCAACTTTGGTTTGAACGCATTAAATATTTCAAAAGTTACCACGATAAAAAAAGTTGCCCAGCCAACTCGTTCAAGATATTCGAAGCATAAGTTCAATGTCCAACTTTGGTTCGAATCAGTGCAGTATATCAAAAGTTATTGTTATGACAAATTTTCAAGCGGCAATCTAAGTGTCTACAACTTAGAAACAAAATGGAGAAGCGACTTGTCCATTAAAATCATTACAAGATATTTCGATTATAAGTTCGTTGTCCAATTTTAGTTCAAGTTAAATTAGTATTTCAAAAATTACCGTGATATGAAATTTTAAAGTTGCACCGTGATTTCAAATGGCCAATACTTGTAAAAAAAGACAGAATGAGGTGAACAGCGAACTTATCTTAGATGTTTGAATGATAAATCAACTACCCAAATTTGATACAAATTGATTCCGTATTACAAAAGTTATGATGATAATAAAATTTTCAAGTGGCCGCCACCTGAAAATAAAATTGCAGAACAAGTTATCAAGCGAACGTATCCAAGATATTTGAGCCATAAGTTCACTGTCCAACTTTTGTTTGAATCAATTTAATATTTTAAAAGTTATCTTGATGGCACATTTTCACGTGACAATGTGATTTCAAGTGGCTGCAACTTGAAAATAAGATGTTGGAATAAGTTGCCCAGTGAACTCATCCAAGATAATTATATGATAAGATCACTGTCCAACTTTGGTTCGAATTGAATCAAAATTTAAAAAGTTATGCTTGTAAAAATTTCATTAATAAAGTTCATCGAGACCCTTATGTTATGTATATTTACATTAAAATACAAACAAATCTGGCTTTAAATACACTTTTCACAATGTGGGTTTGAAATTTTCAAGTGGCCGCCACTTGAAAACAAAATGTCAGAGCAACTTGGTTACCGTACTCATCCAAGATATTTATAAGATCAGTTAGCAATGCAAATTTGGTTCGATTTGGAGTATTATTTCGGGAGTTATCGTGATGACAAATTTCATTATAAATAGACAGATAAATATATACATAAACGAAGTGGTTGCAATAGGACGATTTAAAAAAAAATCATCCTAAAAAGTTTTTTTTTTCCCCCTAAAAAAACCTGTTTTTTTTTGCCTACCCTTCGAAAAAAAGCATTTGGATGATATTGTGATCACTCACATACATCATCATCATCATGAAAATAGTAAAAATGAACTCATGGGACCTCAAAACATGTAGATACGCCAACATCGCAAAGCCAGAATTTTGTCACGATTACAATGATTTCCTTACGTATGTATTTTCGGAAAGCAAAAAACTGCATGGAAGGTATGTGAATCATTTAATTTCATCATGCTTAATAACTAATTTTTAAAAGGTATATGTGTCTATGAGAGAGGAAATGACAATGCAGTTGTAAACAATGGAGGGAAAAAGTGGAGGATTGAAATGTATGTATGTGGAAAATATTCTAGCTATTATATGTCGGAAACTAATAAAGACAGAACTACGAAACTTCAGAATTGAAACTGTTCTGGTGTACAGATAAACTTTTCAAATTTTGGTGAAAATTGGAAAACCAGAAGTGGGACATCTGAAACCGGAAGTGAGGCCATAAGTCCATATCTCAAAAACGGCTCTAACGATTTTCTTTAAAATTGCTGTATAAACACTCTATTATATATCCTTTCGAAGGATATAGTTGGTTAGTTCAGGAAAATTGACAGGCGCCCTGTACAAATAGCTAAATTTCAGGTCCTGCAAATGCTTTCCTGTCAAAACGGCTGTATTTTTTTTTTTTTTTTTTTTTTTTTTTTTTCAAACTTGCCATATTGACCCTCTTTTAAATATCCTTTTACATATAATTTTTGTTTTCTGGCCAACAATTAATTTTGTCAAGCTTTGGTAAAAATCGGTATCTCAAAAACGGCTCTAACGATTTTCTTGAAAATTGTTACATAAACCCATTTTAGATATCCTTTCTCATGCTTTACTTAGTTATCACAGGAAGATTAATAGTCATCCTGATCAGACAGATCAGTTTTACATCTCGAAACTTGGTGTTTCAAATAGAGCTGTACCGAGTACTCGTTATATACTCGGTACTCGGCCAAATATGGACCGAGTACTCGGCCAATACCGAGTAGTTGTAAGAATGTCATTATTTTTATGTATTATTGAAAAAAATGTATTCATAAGAGTTGTTTTTTAATAACTAAACTAAAAAAATATGAAAATATAAACATAGTCATTAAACTTTTGCTGCAAACAGCTTTCTGCAGTTAAAACGGGCAAGTAGATTGCCATTAAACTGGATATAGAGACGATTCATGATTTGAGCTATCCATTTTAGTTATAAGAATTTAAGTATAACCATGTATGTGTGTAATATGCAATTTTTTTTTTTTTTTTTTTTTTTTCCAAAAACTTTGTACATAAAATTGTATCTATGAAACAGACAAAAATAAAATATTTTAGAAAAAAGAACCCTTTATATAATACTACTATAGTAGGTAAAACTTTAGTTACATATTTGTACAAATAAAAGTAAGACACTTTTAAAACTGTAAAAAAAAGATTGATTTTTAATTTAAAAAATAATAATTATGAAAAAGGTAAATACACTAAAATGTTATTAAAAATATATTATCAAATTTGTTGTTCTGCAAATTATGGCCCGTAACCACCCACCTTTTTACTCTTCTAGAATTTGAAGATTAATGAAGTTTATCATGTTTGAAATGATGATAAAATATTTATTTTAATGTTCTCATTTCATATGTAAATTTAATTCATCTTAAATTAAGCCTGAGTGTATAAAGAACTTTTATATTCTCTAATAATTATCTGAGAATGATTCGCATCTGAGAAAGACTATATAATAAAGAATGAAGTTGTCAGTTATTATGGTTTTAATAATCCACTAAGCTGGAAGTATCAAATATAACAATGAACCTAATTGTGTATATACACTACAAAAGTTCTGAAACGCTTCATGTAAACATGCTGTTTGCCATTTAACGTAATTTTGTGTTCAAAAAGCCTTTTTTAAATTTCAAGATGTGAAAAATTCTTCATATATACGTCAATTTCAATTATTCTTTCTTAAACTACTCGGTACTCGGCTACTCGGTACTCGGCCGAGTAGTAAAAGGCCGAGTACTCGGTACTCGGCTACTCGGCCAAAGTGCTACTCGGTGCAGCACTAGTTTCAAATAAATAAATAAACTCTGCCAATTTTCTTCCCATTTCTTTAAAAAAAAAAATCGCTGTGGAAACTCTGTTTTATGTTTTTACACGTGTATTAACTTTCCCTTACCTGAAAATTTTTAGGTGTCTATTTCATTAGGACAATTCCATGTCTTCTGTTAACATTATCTTCAAAAATTGCATATAATACGTGTAATAGTGGGTAATGGAAGTCGTGTGGTTGTTTCACACCAGATTTTTAAATAAATGTAGGCACTATAATTCAACGCTATTTATATATTATACTACTCATAAAAAATTTGACTTGTATAAAAAAACACGTATAAATAACAACACAAGTACACTTTCTTTAGAAAACAGAGCTGGAGGACTTGTGCGACCGCACCTGTCCGTGATCTTCGAAATACGATCCCGAAGGTCACGACCTGTCGCACATCCCGTCCAGCTCTGCGTTCAGTAGTCTGAGCTCCAGAGTGCAGATAACCCATCTCTATATATCAGTAATGTTATATATCTTTGTTATTTTTTAGTTAAATTAATTATATCAAACCGCAAGTTTAATCATAAAAATATTTTCTTTTGTTAAATTTCATTGTTACAGAATTCGCCGATATAACATATAACTACTGAAAGCCTAAAACGGGCTGAATATAGAATAAAATACTTCGTCGGGTCGGGCTACGTTATTAAAATACATATAAATAGACTAGCAGGCTACGCCCGCTTCGCTGGTCACTATTTTTAAATGAATCATTATAATTAATGAATTCTCAAAATTGCATTAATTTTTATCATGTGAAAAAAAAAAAAAAAAAAAAAAAAAAAAAAAACTCTGATCGGGAAAAATGTCGCACCGGGACCCCACTGCCTTCGGCAGCGTAGACCGGAGCGCGATTGCATATATATGAGCGCCCTAATAATTTTACAAATTCGAAAATATCCGCAATCGATTTGAAAGTATCAAAAACCTCTATGCACCAGTTTTGAACGATCTATCTCTATTTTTATTTTTTTGCCCCTCCGCTTCCTCCTCCCTTCCCGCCCCTCCCAATAATTTTAAAAATTAAAAAATATCCGCAATCGATTTGTAGGTATCGAAAACCTCGATGTTCCAATTTTGAATGATCTTGATTGATATATTTTTTTTTTGCCCCTCTGCCCCCCACCCTTCCCGGCCCTTCTAATAAGTTTACACTTTCGAAAATATCCCCATTCGATTTGCAGACCTCTAAAACCTATCTGTACCAATTTTGAATGGCCTAACTGTATTTCTATTCGTTTTTGCCCATAGCGAAATCACGCGAAATCACGGATTATGCGAAATCACGTTTTACGCATGTGAAATCACGTTTCCCCCCCCCCTGCCCCCTTAGGGACCGAATTTGAAAAATTCCAGAAACCGATTTTTAGACATTTGTATTAGCTATATTTAAAAGCAAAAATTTTAGGGATATCTGTTTTTTTGCTTGAGATATGAAGGATTTTGTGAAATTACGTTTTGCCCCCCCTCCCCCCCCCCTTGGGGGGTGAATTTTGTAAAATCGCTTGCGGCGTTGTCTTTCTCGGGTCGTAAACATTAACCGTGCCAAATTTGGTCCCGCTCGGTGAAACGGCCTAGGATTCTATAGCGGACACACACACAGACTCTGCTCTTTTATATATATATACACTAGCAGGCAACGCCCGCTTCCCTGGTCCCTATTTTTAAATGAATCACTATAATGAATTCTCAAAATTGCATTAATTTTTATCACATGAAAAAAAAGAGAAACAAAATCTGAGTAGGAAAAATGTCGCACCGGGTTCTCACTGCCTTCGGAAAAAATTCCCAAAATGCTCTAAGTCTTATTTCTATTATTTTCCCACTTCGCCCCCCCTCCTGTCTATCCTAATAATTTTACAAATTTGAAAATATCCGCAATCGATTTGTAAGTATCAAAAACCTCTATGCACCAGTTTTGAACGATATATCTCTATTTTTATTTTTTTACCGCTCTACTCAACCTCCTCCCAATAATTTTAAAAATTCGAAAATATCCGCAATCGATTTGTAGGTATGGGAAACCTCTATGTACCAATTTTGAATGATCTAACTCTATTTTCTTTTTTTTTTGCCCCTCTGCCCCCCCTTCCCGGCCCTCCTAATAACTTTACACTTTCGAAAAAATCCCCATTCGACTTGCAGGCCTCTAAAATCTATCTGTACCGATTTTGAACGGCCTAACTGTATTTCTATTTGTTTTTGACCATAGCCCCCCCCCCTTCCCGCCCCACCTAATAATTTTAAAAATTCGAAAGTATCCGCAATCGATTTGTAAGTATCGAAAACATCTATATACCAATTTTGAACGATCTAACTCTATTTTTATTTTTTTGCCCCCCCCCCTCTCCCCTCCCCCTTTCCCGGCCCTCCTAATAACTTTACACTTTCGAAAATATCCCCATTCGACTTGCAGGCCTCTAAAACCTAACTGTACCAATTTTGAACGGCCTAACTGTATTTCTATTTGTTTTTGCCCCATAGCCCCCCCCTTGCCGCCCCCCTTCCCGCCCCTCCTAATAATTTTACAAATTCGAAAATATCCGAAATCGATTTGTAGGTATCGAAAACCTCTATATACCAATTTTGAACGATCTAACTCTCTTTTTATTTTTTGCCCCCCCCTCTCCCCCCCCCTGCTGCCCCACCTGGGGGCTGAATTTCTAAAATTCCAGAAATTGGTTTTTAGATATTTGCATCAGCTATATTTTAGAGCAAAAACTTCACGCATATCTATTTTTTTGTTTGAGATATATAGGATTATGCGAAATCACGTTTTTACGCATGTGAAATCACGTTTTGCCCCCCCGCCCCCCTTGGGGACCGAATTTTGAAAATTCCAGAAATTGGTTTTTTGACATTTGTATTAGCTATATTTTAAAGCAAAAATTTTACGGATATCTGTTTTTTTGTTTGAGATATGAAGGATTTTGTGAAATCATGTTTTGCCCCTCCCCCTCCCCCCCTTGGGGGCGAATTTTGTAAAATCGCTTCTTAGTGGATGCCTACGTCATATCCGAAATCGATTTGTAGGTATCGAAAACCTCTATATACCAATTTTGAACGATCTAACTCTCTTTTTATTTTTTGCCCCCCTCTCCCCCCCCCTGCTGCCCCACCTGGGGGCTGAATTTCTAAAATTCCAGAAATTGGTTTTTAGATATTTGCATCAGCTATATTTTAGAGCAAAAACTTCACGCATATCTATTTTTTTGTTTGAGATATATAGGATTATGCGAAATCACGTTTTTACGCATGTGAAATCACGTTTTGCCCCCCCGCTCCCCTTGGGGACCGAATTTTGAAAATTCCAGAAATTGGTTTTTTGACATTTGTATTAGCTATATTTTAAAGCAAAAATTTTACGGATATCTGTTTTTTTGTTTGAGATATGAAGGATTTTGTGAAATCACGTTTTGCCCCCCCTCCCCCCCTTGGGGGGCGAATTTTGTAAAATCGCTTCTTAGTGGATGCCTACGTCATATCCGAAATCGATTTGTAGGTATCGAAAACCTCTATATACCAATTTTGAACGATCTAACTCTCTTTTTATTTTTTGCCCCCCCTCTCCCCCCCTGCTGCCCCACCTGGGGGCTGAATTTCTAAAATTCCAGAAATTCGTTTTTAGATATTTGCATCAGCTATATTTTAGAGCAAAAACTTCACGCATATCTATTTTTTTGTTTGAGATATATAGGATTATGCGAAATCACGTTTTTACGCATGTGAAATCACGTTTTGCCCCCCCACCCCCCTTGGGGACCGAATTTTGAAAATTCCAGAAATTGGTTTTTTGACATTTGTATTAGCTATATTTTATAGCAAAAATTTTACGGATATCTGTTTTTTTGTTTGAGATATGAAGGATTTTGTGAAATCACGTTTTGCCCCCCCCTCCCCCCCTTGGGGGGGCGAATTTTGTAAAATCGCTTCTTAGTGGATGCCTACGTCATAGAAAGAACATTGTCACAAAATTTCATGCTTCTAGGTCCAGGGGTTTGGTCTGGGCGTTGATAGATCACCCCCTCACTCACTAACTCACTCAGGAAGTGTTCTTTTATATATATAGATAGATAAGAATAAATGTAGAAAGTTGTTTGATGTTAGGTGAAAATGACAAATAAATAAATAAAAAAAGAAGCACAAAAATAAGAAAAGAAAGAAATAGTCAAAACAAAACAAAGCATCAGCGAAACCGCAAGTAAGGAGGTAGCTAATTTTTGATTTATTCATCCAAAAAGTCAACGATTCGTCAGTGAGTCTGTCAATCTTCTCAAATTAGTTAACACCTCCTGTCAAAACCACGTGGGACACTTTTTATCTGTTTTCAGCCGACATCGGAATTTTGTCCAAGTGAAGAGGGCCGTTCGGCCCTCTTTTCGGATATGACGATAAATCGATTTCGGATAAATCGATTTCGGATATGACGTAGGCATCCACTAAGAAGCGATTTTACAAAATTCGCCCCCAAGGGGGGGAGGGGGAGGGGCAAAACATGATTTCACAAAATCCTTCATATCTCAAACAAAAAAACAGATATCCGTAAAATTTTTGCTTTAAAATATAGCTAATACAAATGTCAAAAAACCAATTTCTGGAATTTTCAAAATTCGGTCCCCAAGGGGGGCGGGGGGGCAAAACGTGATTTCACATGCGTAAAAACGTGATTTCGCATAATCCTATATATCTCAAACAAAAAAATAGATATGCGTGAAGTTTTTGCTCTAAAATATAGCTGATGCAAATATCTAAAAACGAATTTCTGGAATTTTAGAAATTCAGCCCCCAGGTGGGGCAGCAGGGGGGGAGAGGGGGGGCAAAAAATAAAAAGAGAGTTAGATCGTTCAAAATTGGTATATAGAGGTTTTCGATACCTACAAATCGATTTCGGATATGACGTAGGCATCCACTAAGAAGCGATTTTACAAAATTCGCCCCCCAAGGGGGGGAGGGGGGGCAAAACGTGATTTCACAAAATCCTTCATATCTCAAACAAAAAAACAGATATCCGTAAAATTTTTGCTTTAAAATATAGCTAATACAAATGTCAAAAAACCAATTTCTGGAATTTTCAAAATTCGGTCCCCAAGGGGAGCGGGGGGGCAAAACGTGATTTCACATGCGTAAAAACGTGATTTCGCATAATCCTATATATCTCAAACAAAAAAATAGATATGCGTGAAGTTTTTGCTCTAAAATATAGCTGATGCAAATATCTAAAAACCAATTTCTGGAATTTTAGAAATTCAGCCCCCAGGTGGGGCAGCAGGGGGGGGGGAGAGGGGGGCAAAAAATAAAAAGAGAGTTAGATCGTTCAAAATTGGTATATAGAGGTTTTCGATACCTACAAATCGATTTCGGATATGACGTAGGCATCCACTAAGAAGCGATTTTACAAAATTCGCCCCCAAGGGGGGGAGGGGGAGGGGCAAAACATGATTTCACAAAATCCTTCATATCTCAAACAAAAAAACAGATATCCGTAAAATTTTTGCTTTAAAATATAGCTAATACAAATGTCAAAAAACCAATTTCTGGAATTTTCAAAATTCGGTCCCCAAGGGGGGCGGGGGGGCAAAACGTGATTTCACATGCGTAAAAACGTGATTTCGCATAATCCTATATATCTCAAACAAAAAAATAGATATGCGTGAAGTTTTTGCTCTAAAATATAGCTGATGCAAATATCTAAAAACCAATTTCTGGAATTTTAGAAATTCAGCCCCCAGGTGGGGCAGCAGGGGGGGGGGAGAGGGGGGGGCAAAAAATAAAAAGAGAGTTAGATCGTTCAAAATTGGTATATAGAGGTTTTCGATACCTACAAATCGATTTCGGATATTTTCGAATTTGTAAAATTATTAGGAGGGGCGGGAAGGGGGGCGGCAAGGGGGGGGCTATGGGGCAAAAACAAATAGAAATACAGTTAGGCCGTTCAAAATTGGTACAGTTAGGTTTTAGAGGCCTGCAAGTCGAATGGGGATATTTTCGAAAGTGTAAAGTTATTAGGAGGGCCGGGAAAGGGGGAGGGGAGAGGGGGGGGGCAAAAAAATAAAAATAGAGTTAGATCGTTCAAAATTGGTATATAGATGTTTTCGATACTTACAAATCGATTGCGGATACTTTCGAATTTTTAAAATTATTAGGTGGGGCGGGAAGGGGGGGGGCTATGGTCAAAAACAAATAGAAATACAGTTAGGCCGTTCAAAATCGGTACAGATAGATTTTAGAGGCCTGCAAGTCGAATGGGGATTTTTTCGAAAGTGTAAAGTTATTAGGAGGGCCGGGAAGGGGGGGCAGAGGGGCAAAAAAAAAAGAAAATAGAGTTAGATCATTCAAAATTGGTACATAGAGGTTTCCCATACCTACAAATCGATTGCGGATATTTTCGAATTTTTAAAATTATTGGGAGGAGGTTGAGTAGAGCGGTAAAAAAATAAAAATAGAGATATATCGTTCAAAACTGGTGCATAGAGGTTTTTGATACTTACAAATCGATTGCGGATATTTTCAAATTTGTAAAATTATTAGGATAGACAGGAGGGGGGGCGAAGTGGGAAAATAATAGAAATAAGACTTAGAGCATTTTGGGAATTTTTTCCGAAGGCAGTGAGAACCCGGTGCGACATTTTTCCTACTCAGATTTTGTTTCTCTTTTTTTTCATGTGATAAAAATTAATGCAATTTTGAGAATTCATTATAGTGATTCATTTAAAAATAGGGACCAGGGAAGCGGGCGTTGCCTGCTAGTGTATATATATATAAAAGAGCAGAGTCTGTGTGTGTGTCCGCTATAGAATCCTAGGCCGTTTCACCGAGCGGGACCAAATTTGGCACGGTTAATGTTTACGACCCGAGAAAGACAACGCCGCAAGCGATTTTACAAAATTCACCCCCCAAGGGGGGGGGAGGGGGGGCAAAACGTAATTTCACAAAATCCTTCATATCTCAAGCAAAAAAACAGATATCCCTAAAATTTTTGCTTTTAAATATAGCTAATACAAATGTCTAAAAATCGGTTTCTGGAATTTTTCAAATTCGGTCCCTAAGGGGGCAGGGGGGGGGGAAACGTGATTTCACATGCGTAAAACGTGATTTCGCATAATCCGTGATTTCGCGTGATTTCGCTATGGGCAAAAACGAATAGAAATACAGTTAGGCCATTCAAAATTGGTACAGATAGGTTTTAGAGGTCTGCAAATCGAATGGGGATATTTTCGAAAGTGTAAACTTATTAGAAGGGCCGGGAAGGGTGGGGGGCAGAGGGGCAAAAAAAAAATATATCAATCAAGATCATTCAAAATTGGAACATCGAGGTTTTCGATACCTACAAATCGATTGCGGATATTTTTTAATTTTTAAAATTATTGGGAGGGGCGGGAAGGGAGGAGGAAGCGGAGGGGCAAAAAAATAAAAATAGAGATAGATCGTTCAAAACTGGTGCATAGAGGTTTTTGATACTTTCAAATCGATTGCGGATATTTTCGAATTTGTAAAATTATTAGGGCGCTCATATATATGCAATCGCGCTCCGGTCTACGCTGCCGAAGGCAGTGGGGTCCCGGTGCGACATTTTTCCCGATCAGAGTTTTTTTTTTTTTTTTTTTTTTTTCACATGATAAAAATTAATGCAATTTTGAGAATTCATTAATTATAATGATTCATTTAAAAATAGTGACCAGCGAAGCGGGCGTAGCCTGCTAGTCTATTTATATGTATTTTAATAACGTAGCCCGACCCGACGAAGTATTTTATTCTATATTCAGCCCGTTTTAGGCTTTCAGTAGTTATATGTTATATCGGCGAATTCTGTAACAATGAAATTTAACAAAAGAAAATATTTTTATGATTAAACTTGCGGTTTGATATAATTAATTTAACTAAAAAATAACAAAGATATATAACATTACTGATATATAGAGATGGGTTATCTGCACTCTGGAGCTCAGACTACTGAACGCAGAGCTGGACGGGATGTGCGACAGGTCGTGACCTTCGGGATCGTATTTCGAAGATCACGGACAGGTGCGGTCGCACAAGTCCTCCAGCTCTGTTTTCTAAAGAAAGTGTACTTGTGTTGTTATTTATACGTGTTTTTTTATACAAGTCAAATTTTTTATGAGTAGTATAATATATAAATAGCGTTGAATTATAGTGCCTACATTTATTTAAAAATCTGGTGTGAAACAACCACACGACTTCCATTACCCACTATTACACGTATTATATGCAATTTTTGAAGATAATGTTAACAGAAGACATGGAATTGTCCTAATGAAATAGACACCTAAAAATTTTCAGGTAAGGGAAAGTTAATACACGTGTAAAAACATAAAACAGAGTTTCCACAGCGATTTTTTTTTTTAAAGAAATGGGAAGAAAATTGGCAGAGTTTATTTATTTATTTGAAACTAGTGCTGCACCGAGTAGCACTTTGGCCGAGTAGCCGAGTACCGAGTACTCGGCCTTTTACTACTCGGCCGAGTACCGAGTAGCCGAGTACCGAGTAGTTTAAGAAAGAATAATTGAAATTGACGTATATATGAAGAATTTTTCACATCTTGAAATTTAAAAAAGGCTTTTTGAACACAAAATTACGTTAAATGGCAAACAGCATGTTTACATGAAGCGTTTCAGAACTTTTGTAGTGTATATACACAATTAGGTTCATTGTTATATTTGATACTTCCAGCTTAGTGGATTATTAAAACCATAATAACTGACAACTTCATTCTTTATTATATAGTCTTTCTCAGATGCGAATCATTCTCAGATAATTATTAGAGAATATAAAAGTTCTTTATACACTCAGGCTTAATTTAAGATGAATTAAATTTACATATGAAATGAGAACATTAAAATAAATATTTTATCATCATTTCAAACATGATAAACTTCATTAATCTTCAAATTCTAGAAGAGTAAAAAGGTGGGTGGTTACGGGCCATAATTTGCAGAACAACAAATTTGATAATATATTTTTAATAACATTTTAGTGTATTTACCTTTTTCATAATTATTATTTTTTAAATTAAAAATCAATCTTTTTTTTACAGTTTTAAAAGTGTCTTACTTTTATTTGTACAAATATGTAACTAAAGTTTTACCTACTATAGTAGTATTATATAAAGGGTTCTTTTTTCTAAAATATTTTATTTTTGTCTGTTTCATAGATACAATTTTATGTACAAAGTTTTTGGAAAAAAAAAAAAAAAAAAAAAAAAAATTGCATATTACACACATACATGGTTATACTTAAATTCTTATAACTAAAATGGATAGCTCAAATCATGAATCGTCTCTATATCCAGTTTAATGGCAATCTACTTGCCCGTTTTAACTGCAGAAAGCTGTTTGCAGCAAAAGTTTAATGACTATGTTTATATTTTCATATTTTTTTAGTTTAGTTATTAAAAAACAACTCTTATGAATACATTTTTTTCAATAATACATAAAAATAATGACATTCTTACAACTACTCGGTATTGGCCGAGTACTCGGTCCATATTTGGCCGAGTACCGAGTATATAACGAGTACTCGGTACAGCTCTATTTGAAACACCAAGTTTCGAGATGTAAAACTGATCTGTCTGATCAGGATGACTATTAATCTTCCTGTGATAACTAAGTAAAGCATGAGAAAGGATATCTAAAATGGGTTTATGTAACAATTTTCAAGAAAATCGTTAGAGCCGTTTTTGAGATACCGATTTTTACCAAAGCTTGACAAAATTAATTGTTGGCCAGAAAACAAAAATTATATGTAAAAGGATATTTAAAAGAGGGTCAATATGGCAAGTTTGAAAAAAAAAAAAAAAAAAAAAAAAAAATACAGCCGTTTTGACAGGAAAGCATTTGCAGGACCTGAAATTTAGCTATTTGTACAGGGCGCCTGTCAATTTTCCTGAACTAACCAACTATATCCTTCGAAAGGATATATAATAGAGTGTTTATACAGCAATTTTAAAGAAAATCGTTAGAGCCGTTTTTGAGATATGGACTTATGGCCTCACTTCCGGTTTCAGATGTCCCACTTCTGGTTTTCCAATTTTCACCAAAATTTGAAAAGTTTATCTGTACACCAGAACAGTTTCAATTCTGAAGTTTCGTAGTTCTGTCTTTATTAGTTTCCGACATATAATAGCTAGAATATTTTCCACATACATACATTTCAATCCTCCACTTTTTCCCTCCATTGTTTACAACTGCATTGTGATTTCCTCTCTCATAGACACATATACCTTTTAAAAATTAGTTATTAAGCATGATGAAATTAAATGATTCACATACCTTCCATGCAGTTTTTTGCTTTCCGAAAATACATACGTAAGGAAATCATTGTAATCGTGACAAAATTCTGGCTTTGCGATGTTGGCGTATCTACATGTTTTGAGGTCCCATGAGTTCATTTTTACTATTTTCATGATGATGATGATGTATGTGAGTGATCACAATATCATCCAAATGCTTTTTTTCGAAGGGTAGGCAAAAAAAAACAGGTTTTTTTAGGGGGAAAAAAAAAACTTTTTAGAATGATTTTTTTTTAAATCGTCCTATTGCAACCACTTCGTTTATGTATATATTTATCTGTCTATTTATAATGAAATTTGTCATCACGATAACTCCCGAAATAATACTCCAAATCGAACCAAATTTGCATTGCTAACTGATCTTATAAATATCTTGGATGAGTACGGTAACCAAGTTGCTCTGACATTTTGTTTTCAAGTGGCGGCCACTTGAAAATTTCAAACCCACATTGTGAAAAGTGTATTTAAAGCCAGATTTGTTTGTATTTTAATGTAAATATACATAACATAAGGGTCTCGATGAACTTTATTAATGAAATTTTTACAAGCATAACTTTTTAAATTTTGATTCAATTCGAACCAAAGTTGGACAGTGATCTTATCATATAATTATCTTGGATGAGTTCACTGGGCAACTTATTCCAACATCTTATTTTCAAGTTGCAGCCACTTGAAATCACATTGTCACGTGAAAATGTGCCATCAAGATAACTTTTAAAATATTAAATTGATTCAAACAAAAGTTGGACAGTGAACTTATGGCTCAAATATCTTGGATACGTTCGCTTGATAACTTGTTCTGCAATTTTATTTTCAAGTGGCGGCCACTTGAAAATTTTATTATCATCATAACTTTTGTAATACGGAATCAATTTGTATCAAATTTGGGTAGTGATTTATCATTCAAACATCTAAGATAAGTTCGCTGTTCACCTCATTCTGTCTTTTTTTACAAGTATTGGCCATTTGAAATCACGGTGCAACTTTAAAATTTCATATCACGGTAATTTTTGAAATACTAATTTAACTTGAACTAAAATTGGACAACGAACTTATAATCGAAATATCTTGTAATGATTTTAATGGACAAGTCGCTTCTCCATTTTGTTTCTAAGTTGTAGACACTTAGATTGCCGCTTGAAAATTTGTCATAACAATAACTTTTGATATACTGCACTGATTCGAACCAAAGTTGGACATTGAACTTATGCTTCGAATATCTTGAACGAGTTGGCTGGGCAACTTCCTCTATTATACTGTTTTCAAGTGGCGGCCACTTGAAAATTTTTTATCGTGGTAACTTTTGAAATATTTAATGCGTTCAAACCAAAGTTGAAAAATGGATTTATCACTTAAATATCCTTAAGCCCATTAGTAATTTGTAGCCGCCATTTTGAAACCAAATGGCGGCTTCTTCATAAGCCAATGCTTGTCGCAAATGCCGCGCCATTTGAAAAAAAAAAAAAAAAAATCCATCACTTATGTTGATTTAAATGAAGTCAAATACTACGATGTGGAAACAATTCTTTTTATTTTATTGAATTTGTTTATGCTCAGAAGGTAACATTATCGATTGAAACCCATTGTATTTATAAACTCATACACGTGTACATACATGATACATATATATACATATATATATATATGTATATATATGATACATATGTATGTATATGATACACATACATGACACATATATGTGTATACATATATATATATGTATACACATGCCATAAAGTTACATTAAGATATATAATAAAAGTTTAAAAAAAAAAAAAAAAGTACAGAAAGAAAATGAAGGTACAAACAAAGAATTATTTAAATTTTCAATGTACTAAATAACAGTTATAATAAATACAATAAGTTCAATAGATTATTTACATTTCAGTGTGTTGTATTCACATTTCATTGTGTTGTAGTGAATATAATACTTCATATGTTTATATACATAATACTAATAAAAAATATAGTACTATAAAAAAACCTATGCTCTCTAACATAAATTGTGAAAGTGAGTAAACAATATTCCAAAATTCTTATTTCTAATTCCTGAATAAGAAAAACAATCTACAGTAATCGAGTAAATGGAAAAGGAAGAAAAGATAATGTCCGAAAACAACGTGCTTGAATGTAACAAAATGATGATATTTATTTATTTATTTATTGCTAGTTACTAAAAACCATTAAAATGCACTTTTAAAAATCAAGACCCATTGATCATAATGCATTTAGAATTTATGGCATGGCCACGAAAGCATCTGTATGTAAGATGCACATTATATATGATACTTAACATGCTGTAAAGATACCGAAAGTCATGGAATGATTTCATTTTGTATTAAAATTTTTGCCTGTTGACGTAATGTTTTTTTTTTTTTTTTTTTTACTGTAAAATACTTAGGAGCTATTGTTATCAATTCTACTGCAAATATATAAGGTAAATGCATAAGGCAAAAAGTCACACTCTTTCATTCTTTCTTCTTCTTCTTCATCTATTTTTTTTTTTTTTTTAAGATTAACGGCATTATGACAAACTTTGGTAAATTATCACCCATTAACAGTAACGTGTTCAAAATTTTTAGTGTGCTCCTCTTAAAATGAAAGAAAAAACTGTAAGCGATTGATGCATATTTTTAATAGAAAAGATATAATAATTTTGTATAAGACACTAACGTACGCATACTTTTGTGAGTTAGAGCACGAATAGACAAACCCATTTAATAATAAATACTTTAAATAATAATAATTTATCATCTTTCAAGTAAATAAAAAAATGTCATAAAACTATATATATATACATATTCAATATGGGTTACATTCATAGAATAAAAAAAAAAAAAAAAAAAAATAAGTATATACCGAACTAAAAAACATTGGGAAAAAAGTTATTTTATTTATACAACACTGCATGCTCATACAACCAAGTTTCAAACACGATTTTTCCTTATACAATAAACAGGATGCATATTGTTGTATTGATATCAAAATTTAATACGTATTACTTTATATATATATATATATATATATATATATAAGAAAGTTCTGGAATAGTGAACATTATCGAACTCCAGTTTTAGATGGGTTTACGTTTGATTTGGCTACTTTTAGAAAATGTGTGTTGATATCTATCTATGTGTATTATAAAGTTTGTGAACGTATTATCTCCCGGACCTATGAACGAAATCAAACCAAACTTGGTATTTAGTTGGACTTCGACCCAAAGAGATTATATTTGGAGATCAATCGCTGAACCGGTGGCACAGTCATCTCAATTTTTTATAATTTTTAATGTGGCAGTATATAGGAGTAAATTTCGTATAAATGTACATTATGAGAGTTATTTTTAATTTTTTAAATTAAATTTAAACAATACATTTTTTTGTAGAGTTCTTTAAAAAATTCGGTTTTGCGAAATTTCTCGCCACCGGAATTTACGAACAAAATTTAAATAAAAGAAATTTTAAATTTTCAGGTTAAAAAAAAAGGGCTTTTTCTAATATGTTATAAACGTAAATTTTTGCTAAAAAATTTACGGGATGAGTTTTTGCACTTGAGAATTAAAATTAGGTGTTCCATCAGCGGGAACACTGCGGCTGAAAGGGTTAATAATCGAAAATTTCTAAATTGCAGATAACGTTTTATTTATACTCATGTCTATTCTTTATATGTTCAATTTCTTTACAGTGAAGTAATTTGGAGCGGTGTTATGCTGACAAACATGTTTTTGACTTTTGTTCCCCCCATCCCGGCGATAACTGGGGAGGGAATTTCGAAAAAGTTGGCAGATTTTAGTTGCGTAAAGACCTAAATTTCTGCCAAGCGCCGTTGAATTCCATCCAGCCATTCTCACGTGATACCCGGACAATAATAGCGTTACAGACATACAGACACGATGACACACACACAGACAAAATTTTCTGAAGTAATTTTCGACTTTTATGGTGTGTGGAAAGTGAAGATATCGCTTTTTTTTTTTTTTTTTCCTGATAAATTTACAGAGAAAAGTCTGATTTTATTAATATCGATACACTGTTTGATATCCAGTTACTGTAATTCTAAAAGAACGCATAGAAACAGCGTTCATGTTCAGGTACCATACTTAAAATTTCAGCTGTGCTTTTATGTTAGGCGCGAAAATAAGAGCGCAAAATCTTTGAAAATAATAGTGTGATTTCGTCGTTTATAAATAATTTCATAAACACTTGACTCCCATTTCTTGCAAACTTTAATTAGTTTTAGTTTCTTCAGTTATAAAATCAACTTGCTTATGTCCTTAAAAATATTTGTTTCACTCAATTCCTAGACTTCAATATTAATACAATTTATTTTGCTCAGGAATGTAAATTAATTCTTCATACCTAAGAGTAAAAAAATATTTAGTTTAATTTGAAGTCTTGTTTTTTTTTTTTTTTTTTTACTTTTTCTGACCCATAAGGTAGAGAAAGTATTGTTTTTGGGTCAAATTTTCGAACGCGAAATTTTGTTATATTTACACGTTTTGAGGTCCCCTGAATGCGAAAATCATGTTTTTAGCAAATGGTCGTGTCTGTCTGTTATCAGCATATCTCAAAAAAATTATGGCAGAAAGTTCAAACTTGGTATTCTAAATGTGTATCATATGGGGATGCTACAGTAAGCTTTTCGTTAATATCAAGCAAATGGTTCGTGTACAGGGACAATCAAGATAATTCTAATACGTTACGTCTATGGGGGAAATTGCAGGAAAATAGAGTTTAACGTCTATAGACTGCACTAAACCAAATGAAACAAATATATATATTTTGTAATAGAGACAGTTAACTGGGGAAAAAAATTGTGTATGTAGGAGCCTCGCCTCCCCGCCTGGGGGGGGGGGAGTCCCCCCTCGAGGGGAGTAAATTTTCATGATGGGTATCTTTCAAAAGAGCTCGCCAATACCTTTAAAACGAATGGTTGAACCATCGATCTGCGATAATTTAAAACAAAGTTATCGATTTTTTTACTTTTAACAAAAGAAAAAAACTTTTTTTTTTTTTTTTTTTTTTTTTTTTGAGAATAAAATGGACTTTTTTGGATATTTGGTATTATATTACTTCTCTAATATGGAAATCGTCTGCCTTATCATAAAAGACAATTTTTTTAAATAATAATTTTAATAAATTATTTTTTAATAACAAAATAAAATTCTATATAAATGTAGGTGCATTAATGAAACTGGGGGTTGAGGGGGGCTACCGCCACCCTCACACAGAACTAATTATCATATAAAACTCTTCAGAAGCTTAATATGAATTGTTTAACATAGGTTTACATAACAGTACTCGTTATCTTACCTATTAATCTGCAACCTGTATTTATAGTATTAAATTTCAGGGTAAGAGAAAGTCGTGTGACTGACACACCAGATTATTTAACTAAGTATTTTGAGATTCCGTGAATAATTAAACAAAGTTTTTAACAGTTGTTCTTTGTGAGTCTGTTATCAGTGTAACTATAAAAACTAAATACCGGCAGGGAACTCAAGCGTTATATTTTAAAGTTCATATGAAATTCATACTTGAACAGTTTGATCAATATTGATAAGTTTCAACGAGTGATACGGATTAAAGTTGTCAATAAATGTGATTGAAAGTTATTGTTGAACATAATTTTAAAATTTAATATTAGTCGTGAATTCTATAGAAATGTAGATATTAGTTTCAAATGTGGGTTGAGAAGGGTTTTCCCCCCCCTCCGCCCTTCCCACAGAAAATTATTTGTCAAATTAAATTATTCGTAAAGCTAGCTTAAATTCTTTTTACTATAGAATTTTATACAGTACTTTATATTTTATTCCTCAATCTGAATTTCTCTTTATAAAATTTAAATGTAGGGTAATAAAAAGTCGTGTGGGTGCCACACCAGATTATATACTTTAAAATAAAATTTATTATTGAAAATCTGCTTAATTTAGTAAAAAGTTTTATATAACTTGTTACAAAAATTTTTTGTATATTGTCAATCGTGGCATTATCAGTAAAATATCAGATTTATGTACAAAGTATTCATATAATATTAGTATTACGCGCAATGAAAAACTATTTAAAATAAAATGTGATCATATGTGTCCTATAAATAAGTCTCTGAACGATTGTCTTCTAAATTGTTATGTTACTCACATCCGTAATACAGGTGAAATCTATTCTATAATAATAATAATAAAAAAAAAAAAAAAATAACTGAATAAAAAACCACAACGCCTAGACGTATCTTCACCACAGAAATGTAAACATCTTTTCTTCGAAACCACGAACGAGAGGCGTAGCCAGATAAAGGGTGTGTCAAAGAGGAAAATCGGCACAAATTTGTAAAATTTTTGGACTTTCTTTACAAATTTAATTGATTTAAAATTTTATTAAAATACAGGATTTTTTTCCGCATTGAATTAAACTCTTTGAGATTGACGCAGCTTTTTAAATTCTGTTTTAAAAAATTGAAAGAGTTTTTTATAAGCCATTTAATGCATCAACCCAAATATTGCAATAAAACAGCTTTTTTAAAAAACAACTGTTATTTTTTCATAAAATCTACAAAAGCTGCGTCAGTTTACGAAATGAGAGTAATCCAATAAAAAAAACCGCATCTCAATCAATTAATATGTCACTGTTTTAAGTGCAAAGAAAGTTTTACATAGGATAACATTGGATTTTAGAAAAGGAAATGCTGAGTGAAGAGGGCCCTTAATGCACATAGCATTATATAGTATATTTAAATTAAAAATATTTTAGAAAAATACTTTTACAAAAATGTTTTGCTTTGATTTAAAATATATATATATATATATAAACCAATGTAACTTTTAAAATGAGATAAAAAATACAAAAATTTAAAACATTAAAAATACATTTTGATTAAAAACATTAAAACACAAGACAGACGTTTCGACTAGAACACTAGCCCTCCTCAGTGTCAAACATACAAGCACAAACAACATTTACAAAATTCATAATACATCATAGCAAGATTAAATAAATATTCAGGAGGAATAGCTTTAGCCTCGTTCAAGACAGAATGTTGCATTTTGGTAAAAGCGCCCTCTAGAAAAATACGGGATTCATAGATATTTATATTAGAAGCTAAAATTTAAAGTTTTCAAAATCCGGAATATGATCACTATTGAGAGAATGGATTACGAGTTTTGATTTTAAATCTCCTGTTTTATATGAGCGTTTATGTTCCTTTAATCTAATTTCACCTGTTCTGCCAGTTTCACCGATATATGTAGAATCACAATTTTTACAAGGAATACTATAGATTACACCTAGACGTTTAAGAGGGGGACAGCGGGTTTAAAGTTTGAGAGAAAGTTACTAATACGGAGTTGAGGTTTAAAGCTAGTGGAGATATTAACTGTTCTAAGTAATTTAGAGATATTTTCAGAAATACCTTTATAATAAGGGATAGTCGTACGATAAGTGGAGTGTTGGTGTTAGGGATTAAGGCCGATTGACAACACTTGGGTCCTAGGCCTGAGGGGGAGGGCCTTCCGTGGAGGTCTTTCTAAGGGGTCCTAGCCCGTATTTACGCAAGTTTCGGAGGAAACCACGGAAAACTCCGAACGGCTAGGTCGACGAGCGCGACCGGGGATCGAACCCGGCACCTCACGTCTACCAGCTTTGAGCGCAGAACCGCTCGGCCGCTGGTGGGCCTTACGATAAGTGGAATTTTTAACTTTAGGATAAACTGATTTATATGAAAAATAGAACTCTTCTTTATAAATTCTTTTAATAAAACGAGGGGGGTAACCATTATTTTTTAAATCAGAAAAAATTTTGGATAGTTCAATATTTAATAATTCGGAATTACTACAATAATGCTTTGCACGATGTAAAAGAGTACGAATGACTGCAAGTTTATGCGATAAAGGGTTAGCTGAATTGAAGTTAAGATATTGACCAGAGAAGGTGGGTTTTCTATAGACTGAAGTTGAAACACATTTTACATTTACATTTTACATTTTTCACGTCTGTCTTGTGTTTTAATGTTTTTAATCAAAATGTATTTTTAAAGTTTTAAATTTTTGTATTTTTTATCTCATTTTAAAAGTTACATTGGTTTTAATATATTAATGAGACGTATAAATTATGTTTAATTTTATTAAAATAATATATATATATATACATATACATTCTATAAAATTGTTAAAAACTACTTAAATAAATCTTTCTAGTAAAACTCAATAATTATAAGATAAAATTAAAAAAAATTGCATACTATGTTTTAAAATTTTATGTTGAATCATAGCTATACAAGCGAAGTGTGACGTCACTGACCGTCGTTGAGGCCAAGTAAAAGATTTCCTATGTTAATTATCCATTGGATTTTTTGTAAAAAATTATTAAAATTTGAGGAATATTATTTCCCGATTTTAATTCCTATATTTAGGTATAATTACAAATTAGTTATCGTGCACATATGTTAGATTAAGTTATTTTGTTGTCAAATTGACAAAATTTTAATTTTAAATTTCAAAACTCCGTCGTCCTTGGCGTTTTTGTATTTGGCGATCAAAAACATAATACGAAAATATGCATGCCAGATGTATATTTTCGTAATATGTATTGTACGAAATATTGTTTCATGTTATTCATTGCTCACTTAATATGAGAAGTTGTTAAAATAACCATAATTTTTGAAAGAGATTAAATATGTTCGCTAGATAATTTGGCGATATTTAATTTCCCGCCAAGGATGACAGATATCAAATCTATTACGCACCAGTATATTAGTATTGAAGGAAATGCGTGTGGCGATAGGTTGTATTTGAACCTGGGACCATCATGATAGAAATCCAGCGTCATACCTCTGGGCAAAAGGTTAACCCGTTGTCCATCGGTAAGTTAGGATAATGTATCCGAGAATGGCGTAGATGGCGTCGCTACAGTATCTTATATCAGATACTTTATTTAGACATTTGAAAACAAATTTGACTTTGACAAATTATGACAGAATATTTATCATTTTCCTTTTAATTAGAATATTAGTTGGATATTTATTGTGTACATATCACCCTTTGAAATGAAATGTTTATGTTTTCAATTAAATAAGGAAGTTAGCCATTTTTTTTTTTTTTTTTTTTTTTTTAGAGTTTTGAAATTTAAAATACAAATTTTATCAATTTTACAGGAAAAATAACTCAATCTAACTTATGTAGACAGTAACTTATATATAACTATACCCAAATAGGGCTATTAAAATCGGGAGATAATTTCCCTCAAATTTAATAATTTTTTTTACAAAAAATTCAATGAACAATTAACATAGGAAATCTTTTACCTGGCCCCACGGACGGCCAGTGACGTCATCACTTCGCTTGCGTATCCTAGAGCCCCTTAAACAGGGTTGGGTTTCTAACGTCAAAAAGTGGTTTTTGACATGACAATGGTTTAAACCTGGTTTAAACCGTCAAAAACCCGCCAGAAACCTCTACTGTCAAAAACCTGTATTTTCAAAATTTATAAATGAGCTAGAATCTGGTTTGAAGTAAGATTTAGTTATATTTCCCATATACAAGTGAATATCTAAATATTATGCTGTTTATAAATTAAGAAATCTTAAAAGAATTTGTAGATAATTTATAAAAACTTAGGTAAATTAGCTGGTTTTATAACCTAAGAAATATATACAAAGTATGCATAGACATATTTTGTATGTTTATGTTTATTTATATTAATATTTATGAAATTCTAAAATTCCAAAGTTACTTATGAATTTTCACATAATCCATGAAAACACAGGAATACAGGATCTTATTTTTTCTTTAAGTAAAACATAATGCATGTGGACAGTAAATTAATATGAATTTGAAAATAATTATATTTATAATCTGTATTCACTTTATCATTTATTAACAAATTCTTATCTAATTATTATTGATTGTATAAATATTTGTACCTGTTTATAGCTTGGACTATTAGTGTTTGGTGTTTTGGGAGTAAGGCTGATTGACTACTCTAGTGTCTTAGGCCTAAGGGGGAGCCCCGTCCGTGGGGTTCTTTCTAAAGGGTCCTAGCCCGTATTTATGCAAGTTTTGGAGAAAAACATGAAAAATTTTGAACGTCTAGGCCGACGAGCGCACCCTGGGCGTAAACCCGGTACCTCACGTGTACCAGCTTTGCGCTTAGAACCGCTTGGCCACTGGTGGGCCATACAGCTTAAGACTAATAATATTTTTTTTTTAATCTGTACGAGTAAATATTAAATTTATTGCAATTTATACATCATGTCCAGAAAACATTTATATTTTTCTTGCCTCACGGTAATTATAAGAATTTCAGACGCAATTTAAGCTTGTTTACCGTTCAGAATTATTGCTTTTTCTTATAAACTTGAAGTATCATTAAAAAAAAAAAAAAATTATATTTTTCTATAAAATATTTAAATACAAAATATTAGGCTATGCATTTTTATTTTACTGGTTAAATACATAATACTAAAAGCACAATACTAAAAAAATTTGAAATATACAATGTTATATTGCAAATAAAATGATTTATATAAGTAGGTAAAAAAGGAGAGTTCTAGCCCAGGCGGCGGAGGGACCGAGGGACCGGCAAGTCGTGCGGGTGCCGCACCACCCCCTGAGGGGTCTAGATGGGTTGACGTTGACCTTGAGACATCCTCTAACTTGATCGTGAAAGATGACGAGGGTATTAATGAAGAAAATTAATTAAAAAATTTAATGAGTGATTTATTGTAAAAGGTGACGATGGTTTTAAAGTGATGTTTGCGGTATAAGGTAAAAAGCAGGATATTGTTTGTGAGTCATTAGGAAATTAATTAGGAGGTTAATTAAGAGGTTAATTAAGAAATTAATTAAGAAATTAATTTAAAAAAATTGAGAAAAAAAGGAATCGATTGAATTTAAGAATGTGGATGTGGGTAGAGTATGCAAGAAAAAGAGAGGTTTGACGGGGGTTCGAACCCGGCACCTGGCAGTAAAAATATTTCCATAAGACAGTAGTTTTCGTGCACGAAACCGCTGACCTATGGAAATATAGCCTGATGGTTCTATTTTAGGTATGAATGTGTGTGATTTTTCTATTATATGTCTGCACAGTTCTTTTTAAACTGTTCAAACATATATTTTTGGAAACTCATTTGATGAGTTCCTTTTTTCTATGAAACCCTCAAAAGAGAGTTTCTTCTTTTTTATTTATTTATTTATTTTTATTTTATTTTTTATTTTATTTTTTATTTTTTAGGGGTCCCACCATCCACCCGCCGCACGTGTGCGACGCCCCAATTTTTTATGAACTTGAATCATCATTTTCTGATCTTCTAACTTTTCCGGGGTCTTCTAACTTTTCTAGGACCTTGCAACTTCATTTTTAATCTTCTATGTTCCAGGTCTTCAGATTTTCAGGTTTTTGATTCTTCATTCTTGCATGTTTGAGATCTTCTTTTTTCAAATCTTCAGTTTTTTTCTTTGATGTTTTAAAGGGGACCCACCATCCACCCGCCGCATGTATGCGACGCCCCAATTTTTATATGAACTTGAATCATCATTTCTTCTTATTTTCTGTGATCTTGCAACTTCATTTTCGTTCTTCTAATTTTCTTTGTTGTAAGTTTGAAAACTTTTTATTTTCAATCTTCTAATTTTTCATTCTGATCTTCTAATTTTTCATTCTGATCTTCTAATTTTTCTGAGATCTTGCAACTTCATTTTCAATCTTCAAATTTTTCATTCTGATCTCCTAATTTTTCTGTAATCTTACAACTTCATTTTCGTTCTTCTAATTTTGTTTGTTGTAAGTTTGAAAACTTTTTATTTTCAAATCTTCAGTTTTTTCTTTAATGTTTTAAAGGGGTCCCACCATCCACCCGCCGCATGTGTGCGACGCCCCAATTTTTTATGATCTTGTAACTTTTCTGAAATCTTGCATTTTTCAGATTTTTTTCATTTTTCTTATTTTTACAATTTTTTTCATTTTTCTTATTTTTCAATTTTTCTTCTTTATATATATTTTTATTATAAATAGAATAATGTTTGATGAAGAGTGTACGCGAAAGCTAATATTATCCGATTTTTCATTACTATTAATTCTCCTCGAAAACGTGAAGGTCATATCCACCCTCCCCGAACCTGTTATTTCACCCCCTACCCACACCCTCGAAGGGTTTGACAATTCCTGACTTCTTAGAGATAAGAGAGAAAATATCAGATTTTTATTTTTATTTTATTTTTTTTATAGATTTCCGCTACCTTTTTTAAAATATAAATTCATTTCTTACATTACTTTTGAATAAACTTTACCCGCTTCTACACTTAGAATTTTGGCGAGATTTTAAAACAGTAATATTTTACGATATATTTAACAAGATTTTTAAAGCATTTGGCGATAAGATAATTCAGATTTGGCAAGAAACATACAATATTAATATCGAGTGAAGTAAAATTTTATTACTTGCTAACTTTTTTTCCTGGAGCGAGAACGCTTATTTTATAACCCGAATCCAGTGTTACAAATTGGTAATTCGTGTTAGAGATGAGTCTACCCGTAGAGATACCTATTTTAAATCAACCGTTAACCCAATCGCGAATGGATGACAAGAATTTGTGCAAATTTCCGATATGTCCAACTTGTGATAGAACATTTTGTAAAAAGTCTAATTTAATTCGACATTTGAAGGTTCATACGGGTGTGAAACCTTTTATTTGTAATGTATGTCAAAAATCATTTAGAAGACCCGACGATTTGAAAAGACATTTAAAAATTCATGAAAAGACTCTTACAGAATATGGATGTGAGCAATGCAATGAAAGTTTTAATCACAAGTATGATTTATCGATTCATGTTAGAAAAAATCATAAAAAAACTTTATCTAAGCATGTTTGTGATGCATGTAGTGAAATCTTCAGATGGAAATATGAATTATTGAAACACATAAGAAAAAATCATCGAAAGCCTTCGCCCCAACATTTTTGTGAATCATGTAATGAAGTATTCAATAGTAAAATTGATTTGTATTGTCATTTACATACTTCAGTCAGACATCAGTCAACACCAAAGACTGCAGAAAATTCTTCCCAAGATTCACTTAAGGAGAAAACTAAGTTTTTTAAAAGACGAAGTGCTGTTTTTGTACATACATCCACTATCTTTGACAATGAAAATAATGATATGGATTTGTTATCATTTTTTAAAAATTTAAGAACTAACATTTTAACCGAATTGAACTTTCAATTAAGTGATAAAAAAGGGATGAAATGGTTTATAGTTGTTAAACTCACCCTTAAACGTTCTATGGATGGTAAAGAAGAATTTATTTCCCATCATTTGCAATCAAAAACCTTTACTACATCTTCATCAAGTGATTTGAATAATGCTCTTGAAAATGCTTTCAACAAAATGATAGAAAGTTTTGAAGAATTTACTGATCAAGAATTAGGTTGTACTTTAGTTGAAATTAGCAAATTACAACTTTGTATGGTAAAATTGTAACTCGTGTATCACCTATCTCATGTATTTTCATTATATTCAATAAATTGGAAAACAAAAGTTTCTACATAATTTGTTAAATAAAACCCAACATTAGTTATTTTAAGACATATTCCCTAAGAATTATTCAATAATCTATGTCAAATAAAGACTTCCCAACTACATTTTTTTACCACTTTTCACTACTTTTCATCACTTTACCATAGTGAAATGGTCCACGTCAATGCTACATTCACTCAGTTTTTCTTTTCCAGATACCAAGTTTGTAAATGATGAACGCTAACTTTGAAAAAATTCAGAGCTGAAAAAATATTAATATATGTTTTATTAAATACATTCATGTTCACAGATGCATACTTAAGTTTTCTAAAGTGTATTTTATCATACTTAAAAAATATTTTAACCAAGTATTGTCGATTACAAACATATGTATACTTGAAAAATTTTACAAAGTATTTTAGAAATTAAGATAACTTATTCTTGAATAAAAATATAAGAAACTCATTTTTACTAATGTTAAGAATGAAAATGTAAGGTAAAATCTCATTCATATAAATTTAAGACACTACAAATATTTGAAAAATCATGAAGTGTGGAATTTTAATGTTTCACATATGTTACTAACGCATCTTATTTTACAAAGTACTAAGTTTTTTAAAGTCATTTAGTTTGAAGTTTTTCACACAAATGTTTATAAACGAAATTTTTTGTAAATGAAAAATTTTACACAAATTATTTTAATACAAATACTATCACAGAAAAATTAACTTTTTGTTTTAAATTGAAAATGTAAGCTAAAAATCGAACACTTATCAAATTTAGAAGCTGCAGATGTATGAAGAAATTATGAACTTGAAACTTATGTATTAACAACCTTCCTTCTTTGAAAATACTAAACCACGAGTTTTGACAAATCTGTAATCAACTGTTAAAAAAATCATAGATCTTAGAATATTTTTTACCCTAAAAAGTTTAACGTAGATGCGACATTCATAAAAATTCAGAGTGAAAGTGTCCAAATTATCTGTTTAGACATGTTGATAAACTAGAATTTTCCACAAGATTCGAGTATTATAGCAAGGTATGAGATAATATTTGGGTAAATTTCCACTAATATTGGCGATAGTTATAAAAATTTGGCATGAAATAAGAGAATTTGGTGTAAATTCTTAAGTAAAACTGATGAACGAAGAAAAAATTTGAATTAGTTACTACTATCTTTTCTCGCTGTAGAGTTGTCTAAGTTCTCATACTTAGTAGTTTTTAAACATTTTTAAAGTCTTACTTTTAGAGTGATTTTTTATACTTTCCTAAACTGAAGTACAAAATGGATAATACTTTATCGTCTGAGGAGACTCACGTTTCTGTTCAACACCCCCCTTCATCAAGTTTTGAAGATGAGAAGTTATCCAAGCTTTTTATTTGTCCAACATGCAATAAGTCATTTTTAAAAAAATCCTATCTTACTAGACATGTTAGGGTTCACAATGATATTAAACCTAATATTTGTTACGTGTGTGAGAAAGGATTTGTTACTTTACATCGTTTAAAAAGACACATGGAAACCCATAGAAAAATTTCCATAAGATACAAATGTGAATATTGTATTGAAAATTTCAATCGCAAGTGTGATTTATTTAAACATAAGAGATTATTTCATCAAAAAGTCTTAAATGAACATGTATGTATTACTTGTAAAGATGCTTTTAAACACAAGTATGAATTAGAAAAACACAAGAGGGTGCATTATCGTAAACCCGAGTATCTATGTGAGGAATGTTCTATAACCTTTTCAACTAAACATGCTTTTTCAAAGCATAAGCGTAAAAGTCATAAAAAGACTTTACATACATACTGTTGCGACGAATGTACTGATACTTTTTCAAATAAAAGACATTTTTTAAAACATAAGAGAAATATGCATAAAAAATCTTCAATGCAAACTAGATGTGATGAATGCAGTGAAAATTTTCAGTGTAAGTATGAGTTATTGCAACATAAGAGAAAGAATCATCTTAAAGACTTTAACATACGTAGAAATTGTAATGAACGAAGTACTAACAATGAATTTCCAACAGTTAATAATGACAATGAGAATCTGGACTTGTTAAATTTTTTGGATAATTTTCACATTGAATGTAGGAATGGTGTTTTTGACTTACCTTCCAACAACTTTCAGAATGAAAATATGGACTTAGACTTAAAAATTTTTTTGAACAATTCGAATGTGGAATATACAAGTGAAAATAATATTGATGATTTATCTACCAAAGTTGAAAATAAGGACTTAAATAATTTTAACCTGATACAAACTGATTTACCTCTAGTAAACTGCGACAATGAAAATCTAGACTTGCTAAATTTTTTGAATAACTTTAATATCGAATGTATGAACGATATCCCAACAATATAGATTTGTGCGAATTTGCTGTTTTGTATTATTGTGAATGAATTTCAAATAAAAAGATTTCAATGAAAATGGTTTGTTTTAATTTTTATTACAAAATCACCTTTCATATAATATTTTCTATTAGAATACAAACTTAAGTGTCATCTTTTTAAAATAAAAACATGTAAAAAGTTTACTTGTGTGTTAACGATATACTTTTTCATTACTGTAGAAGTATTGTTTGAGTATAATATTTAAACACTAAGTAAAAATTATACACGATAGCAGTTTTATAAACTATCAAACTTATATCGAAGAAGAAAAAACTTGTAAAATTGCTTTACCACACAACTGTAAAGTACTTGTGAAAATCTTAAATGAATTTATCTTAATAACAATTTTCCTGAAAAACTAACTTATAAAAATTTTAGATATAATTATGAAGTTAGTATTTTCCTAAGTATCACGTTTGAATCTTACTTTGAATATGCATCATCAAAGTGTTTTGTACTTTAACTAAAATCACAATCTCTATTCTAAAGAGTGTAAAAATAATTTTTGAGTAACAACTTTTATATATAGATACTTTCACGATTGTATTTTAACTTTTTTTTATTTTTAGAATACAGAAAATATTTTATAAGAATTGTGAAAGATTAATTTTAGGAGTTTGTAAAATTTCACAATTTTTTTTCTTAAACATTTTTGTCAAATGCTGTCCTGACGTCACATCACTTAGAAAAAATTAATTGTTTTTAGCAGAATTGCTAACACAAAGCATTAAGTTAGAAAATTTGTAGATAAAACTTAAAAGGTATGAAAAACCATATGTGATGTAATAACAGAAATATATATAGTTTCAAGTTTAGACATGGTTGAACAAGCTTGAGGAGATGCTAAAACCTGTTGCTGACGTCATAACGCGTGTGATGGAAGATTATAATCATTGGATATGAGTTCCCCCTAATACACTACGTCACGAACCCATGATGTGACAAAAACAACCATTTTGCTCACACTTCTCACCTTTGTTGGACTTATATTATTTTACTCTGCATATTAACGATAATCTGTAAAAAAACTTCGTCGTTTTTACCCTTTGTTGTCAAAAGTTTTCGTCTAAACATCAAATGATATATTTTAGTCATCTTTTCAGTATAAGGAAAGTTGATACTTTTCTCATGTATAGTAAAATTATGATTAATCGAAATCCCGATATGACTTAAACCACTGTCCTATAGAAATATTTCAAACATATATGTTTAAAACACTGATGTTTTACCCCAATGAGAATAATGAGTGTGATTTAGAAGTATTTCAATCATATATATACAGCCTCATGTACATGAAAAACTTAAGTCTGAATTAAAAGAAAAGCATACCCTGAAGAGGTATAGGGTTATGAAAGTATCCTTGGAGCGTAAAAAACCTGATGAAGACATGGAGGAGACACATACATATTTTAGAAGTTCCTGTATTATCGAACTTATCGAAGATACTATTGAACAGCATATTAGCGAAGGATATGCAAAAATTAATATCTCCTTAGAAGAAGTCATCCAAAAATTCACTATTAGGAACTAAAAATGGCTAAATACCATCCTCTAGCTGCTAGTAGCTATATTAAGCTACCTTCAAAACTTGTTAAAAAAGATTTGGGGCGTCACATATTTCTACAAATGTGACGGGAGGAGGTGGGACCCCAAGTAAATAAATTAAAAAAATTTCTATATATCATTCAAAAATAAAACTTAATCTTGAAAAATAGTAGTGTGAATTTGTTTAAGTTCATACGTAAAAACTTGTACACATATATGTACCTTCGTGAATTAATATGCACTAGTTTTACATGTCACTGAGTTATGTTTTACTAATTTCAAATTTATCCTCATCTGTCACGAATACATAATTTAACAAAAAGTACTTATGTTTACCCACAATTCTTGACTTATATTATTTTATTTTGTGTATTAAACTGACGACCTGTAAAAAACTTTATCGTTTTTATACACTTTGAAGTAAAAATTTTCACTCTAAACATCGAATTATCTTTTTGCAAACATGAATTGATATGTATTTGTTTTAACTATCACTAAGTTACATTATACCAAAGTATATTTTCTAATATTTAAACAATTTTCATTTTACAAAAATTAACTTGTATGCATTTCTAGGTCTTTAATAAAAATCTTTTAATTTTTTCCTCTCAAAGACTTTAAACTATTGGAGATGTTTGTACTTTAAGTACAATCCAACACTATTTGCATAACAATGTGGAACATCATATGTTAAGAAAATCTTAAATTTTGACTAAGTTGCAAATCTCAGTGAAAGTATTTTAAGATTACTTTGCTAAAATTTACTAAGTATTACAATATTTTTCAGTTATTAAACGAAAAATTGTTAATTTTAGATTGTATTTAACAATATTTCCTAACGATTATAATTACAAGCATGTGTGTATGTGACTTAGTGAATTTAGTATTTCTTGTCAAAACTTTTTTGTGGAATTCTCTTCTTTAGTGAAACACTTAGTAAATTTTACACAATTTTTCGTTTAATAACTGAAAAATATTGTAATACTTAGTAAATTTTAGCAAAGTAATCTTAAAATACTTTCACTGAGATTTGCAACTTAGTCAAAATTTAAGATTTTCTTAACATATGATGTTCCACATTGTTATGCAAATAGTGTTGGATTGTACTTAAAGTACAAACATCTCCAATAGTTTAAAGTCTTTGAGAGGAAAAAATTAAAAGATTTTTATTAAAGACCTAGAAATGCATACAAGTTAATTTTTGTAAAATGAAAATTGTTTAAATATTAGAAAATATACTTTGGTATAATGTAACTTAGTGATAGTTAAAACAAATACATATCAATTCATGTTTGCAAAAAGATAATTCGATGTTTAGAGTGAAAATTTTTACTTCAAAGTGTATAAAAACGATAAAGTTTTTTACAGGTCGTCAGTTTAATACACAAAATAAAATAATATAAGTCAAGAATTGTGGGTAAACATAAGTACTTTTTGTTAAATTATGTATTCGTGACAGATGAGGATAAATTTGAAATTAGTAAAACATAACTCAGTGACATGTAAAACTAGTGCATATTAATTCACGAAGGTACATATATGTGTACAAGTTTTTACGTATGAACTTAAACAAATTCACACTACTATTTTTCAAGATTAAGTTTTATTTTTGAATGATATATAGAAATTTTTTTAATTTATTTACTTGGGGTCCCACCTCCTCCCGTCACATTTGTAGAAATATGTGACGCCCCAAATCTTTTTTAACAAGTTTTGAAGGTAGCTTAATATAGCTACTAGCAGCTAGAGGATGGTATTTAGCCATTTTTAGTTCCTAATAGTGAATTTTTGGATGACTTCTTCTAAGGACATATTAATTTTTGCATATCCTTCGCTAATATGCTGTTCAATAGTATCTTCGATAAGTTCGATAATACAGGAACTTCTAAAATATGTATGTGTCTCCTCCATGTCTTCATCAGGTTTTTTACGCTCCAAGGATACTTTCATAACCCTATACCTCTTCAGGGTATGCTTTTCTTTTAATTCAGACTTAAGTTTTTCATGTACATGAGGCTGTATATATGATTGAAATACTTCTAAATCACACTCATTATTCTCATTGGGGTAAAACATCAGTGTTTTAAACATATATGTTTGAAATATTTCTATAGGACAGTGGTTTAAGTCATATCGGGATTTCGATTAATCATAATCTTACTATACATGAGAAAAGTATCAACTTTCCTTATACTGAAAAGATGACTAAAATATATCATTTGATGTTTAGACGAAAACTTTTGACAACAAAGTGTAAAAACGACGAAGTTTTTTTACAGATTATCGTTAATATGCAGAGTAAAATAATATAAGTCCAACAAAGGTGAGAAGTATGGGTTCGTGACGTAGTGTATTAGGGGGAACTCATATCCAATGATTATAATCTTCCATCACACGCGTTATGACGTCAGCAACAGGTTTTAGCATCTCCTCAAGCTTGTTCAACCATGTCTAAACTTGAAACTATATATATTTCTGTTATTACATCACATATGGTTTTTCATACCTTTTAAGTTTTATCTACAAATTTTCTAACTTAATGCTTTGTGTTAGCAATTCTGCTAAAAACAATTAATTTTTTCTAAGTGATGTGACGTCAGGACAGCATTTGACAAAAATGTTTAAGAAAAAAAATTGTGAAATTTTACAAACTCCTAAAATTAATCTTTCACAATTCTTATAAAATATTTTCTGTATTCTAAAAATAAAAAAAAGTTAAAATACAATCGTGAAAGTATCTATATATAAAAGTTGTTACTCAAAAATTATTTTTACACTCTTTAGAATAGAGATTGTGATTTTAGTTAAAGTACAAAACACTTTGATGATGCATATTCAAAGTAAGATTCAAACGTGATACTTAGGAAAATACTAACTTCATAATTATATCTAAAATTTTTATAAGTTAGTTTTTCAGGAAAATTGTTATTAAGATAAATTCATTTAAGATTTTCACAAGTACTTTACAGTTGTGTGGTAAAGCAATTTTACAAGTTTTTTCTTCTTCGATATAAGTTTGATAGTTTATAAAACTGCTATCGTGTATAATTTTTACTTAGTGTTTAAATATTATACTCAAACAATACTTCTACAGTAATGAAAAAGTATATCGTTAACACACAAGTAAACTTTTTACATGTTTTTATTTTAAAAAGATGACACTTAAGTTTGTATTCTAATAGAAAATATTATATGAAAGGTGATTTTGTAATAAAAATTAAAACAAACCATTTTCATTGAAATCTTTTTATTTGAAATTCATTCACAATAATACAAAACAGCAAATTCGCACAAATCTATATTGTTGGGATATCGTTCATACATTCGATATTAAAGTTATTCAAAAAATTTAGCAAGTCTAGATTTTCATTGTCGCAGTTTACTAGAGGTAAATCAGTTTGTATCAGGTTAAAATTATTTAAGTCCTTATTTTCAACTTTGGTAGATAAATCATCAATATTATTTTCACTTGTATATTCCACATTCGAATTGTTCAAAAAAATTTTTAAGTCTAAGTCCATATTTTCATTCTGAAAGTTGTTGGAAGGTAAGTCAAAAACACCATTCATACATTCAATGTGAAAATTATCCAAAAAATTTAACAAGTCCAGATTCTCACTGTCATTATTAACTGTTGGAAATTCATTGTTAGTACTTCGTTCATTACAATTTCTACGTATGTTAAAGTCTTTAAGATGATTCTTTCTCTTATGTTGCAATAACTCATACTTACACTGAAAATTTTCACTGCATTCATCACATCTAGTTTGCATTGAAGATTTTTTATGCATATTTCTCTTATGTTTTAAAAAATGTCTTTTATTTGAAAAAGTATCAGTACATTCGTCGCAACAGTATGTATGTAAAGTCTTTTTATGACTTTTACGCTTATGCTTTGAAAAAGCATGTTTAGTTGAAAAGGTTATAGAACATTCCTCACATAGATACTCGGGTTTACGATAATGCACCCTCTTGTGTTTTTCTAATTCATACTTGTGTTTAAAAGCATCTTTACAAGTAATACATACATGTTCATTTAAGACTTTTTGATGAAATAATCTCTTATGTTTAAATAAATCACACTTGCGATTGAAATTTTCAATACAATATTCACATTTGTATCTTATGGAAATTTTTCTATGGGTTTCCATGTGTCTTTTTAAACGATGTAAAGTAACAAATCCTTTCTCACACACGTAACAAATATTAGGTTTAATATCATTGTGAACCCTAACATGTCTAGTAAGATAGGATTTTTTTAAAAATGACTTATTGCATGTTGGACAAATAAAAAGCTTGGATAACTTCTCATCTTCAAAACTTGATGAAGGGGGGTGTTGAACAGAAACGTGAGTCTCCTCAGACGATAAAGTATTATCCATTTTGTACTTCAGTTTAGGAAAGTATAAAAAATCACTCTAAAAGTAAGACTTTAAAAATGTTTAAAAACTACTAAGTATGAGAACTTAGACAACTCTACAGCGAGAAAAGATAGTAGTAACTAATTCAAATTTTTTCTTCGTTCATCAGTTTTACTTAAGAATTTACACCAAATTCTCTTATTTCATGCCAAATTTTTATAACTATCGCCAATATTAGTGGAAATTTACCCAAATATTATCTCATACCTTGCTATAATACTCGAATCTTGTGGAAAATTCTAGTTTATCAACATGTCTAAACAGATAATTTGGACACTTTCACTCTGAATTTTTATGAATGTCGCATCTACGTTAAACTTTTTAGGGTAAAAAATATTCTAAGATCTATGATTTTTTTAACAGTTGATTACAGATTTGTCAAAACTCGTGGTTTAGTATTTTCAAAGAAGGAAGGTTGTTAATACATAAGTTTCAAGTTCATAATTTCTTCATACATCTGCAGCTTCTAAATTTGATAAGTGTTCGATTTTTAGCTTACATTTTCAATTTAAAACAAAAAGTTAATTTTTCTGTGATAGTATTTGTATTAAAATAATTTGTGTAAAATTTTTCATTTACAAAAAATTTCGTTTATAAACATTTGTGTGAAAAACTTCAAACTAAATGACTTTAAAAAACTTAGTACTTTGTAAAATAAGATGCGTTAGTAACATATGTGAAACATTAAAATTCCACACTTCATGATTTTTCAAATATTTGTAGTGTCTTAAATTTATATGAATGAGATTTTACCTTACATTTTCATTCTTAACATTAGTAAAAATGAGTTTCTTATATTTTTATTCAAGAATAAGTTATCTTAATTTCTAAAATACTTTGTAAAATTTTTCAAGTATACATATGTTTGTAATCGACAATACTTGGTTAAAATATTTTTTAAGTATGATAAAATACACTTTAGAAAACTTAAGTATGCATCTGTGAACATGAATGTATTTAATAAAACATATATTAATATTTTTTCAGCTCTGAATTTTTTCAAAGTTAGCGTTCATCATTTACAAACTTGGTATCTGGAAAAGAAAAACTGAGTGAATGTAGCATTGACGTGGACCATTTCACTATGGTAAAGTGATGAAAAGTAGTGAAAAGTGGTAAAAAAATGTAGTTGGGAAGTCTTTATTTGACATAGATTATTGAATAATTCTTAGGGAATATGTCTTAAAATAACTAATGTTGGGTTTTATTTAACAAATTATGTAGAAACTTTTGTTTTCCAATTTATTGAATATAATGAAAATACATGAGATAGGTGATACACGAGTTACAATTTTACCATACAAAGTTGTAATTTGCTAATTTCAACTAAAGTACAACCTAATTCTTGATCAGTAAATTCTTCAAAACTTTCTATCATTTTGTTGAAAGCATTTTCAAGATCATTATTCAAATCACTTGATGAAGATGTAGTAAAGGTTTTTGATTGCAAATGATGGGAAATAAATTCTTCTTTACCATCCATAGAACGTTTAAGGGTGAGTTTAACAACTATAAACCATTTCATCCCTTTTTTATCACTTAATTGAAAGTTCAATTCGGTTAAAATGTTAGTTCTTAAATTTTTAAAAAATGATAACAAATCCATATCATTATTTTCATTGTCAAAGATAGTGGATGTATGTACAAAAACAGCACTTCGTCTTTTAAAAAACTTAGTTTTCTCCTTAAGTGAATCTTGGGAAGAATTTTCTGCAGTCTTTGGTGTTGACTGATGTCTGACTGAAGTATGTAAATGACAATACAAATCAATTTTACTATTGAATACTTCATTACATGATTCACAAAAATGTTGGGGCGAAGGCTTTCGATGATTTTTTCTTATGTGTTTCAATAATTCATATTTCCATCTGAAGATTTCACTACATGCATCACAAACATGCTTAGATAAAGTTTTTTTATGATTTTTTCTAACATGAATCGATAAATCATACTTGTGATTAAAACTTTCATTGCATTGCTCACATCCATATTCTGTAAGAGTCTTTTCATGAATTTTTAAATGTCTTTTCAAATCGTCGGGTCTTCTAAATGATTTTTGACATACATTACAAATAAAAGGTTTCACACCCGTATGAACCTTCAAATGTCGAATTAAATTAGACTTTTTACAAAATGTTCTATCACAAGTTGGACATATCGGAAATTTGCACAAATTCTTGTCATCCATTCGCGATTGGGTTAACGGTTGATTTAAAATAGGTATCTCTACGGGTAGACTCATCTCTAACACGAATTACCAATTTGTAACACTGGATTCGGGTTATAAAATAAGCGTTCTCGCTCCAGGAAAAAAAGTTAGCAAGTAATAAAATTTTACTTCACTCGATATTAATATTGTATGTTTCTTGCCAAATCTGAATTATCTTATCGCCAAATGCTTTAAAAATCTTGTTAAATATATCGTAAAATATTACTGTTTTAAAATCTCGCCAAAATTCTAAGTGTAGAAGCGGGTAAAGTTTATTCAAAAGTAATGTAAGAAATGAATTTATATTTTAAAAAAGGTAGCGGAAATCTATAAAAAAAATAAAATAAAAATAAAAATCTGATATTTTCTCTCTTATCTCTAAGAAGTCAGGAATTGTCAAACCCTTCGAGGGTGTGGGTAGGGGGTGAAATAACAGGTTCGGGGAGGGTGGATATGACCTTCACGTTTTCGAGGAGAATTAATAGTAATGAAAAATCGGATAATATTAGCTTTCGCGTACACTCTTCATCAAACATTATTCTATTTATAATACAAATATATATAAAGAAGAAAAATTGAAAAATAAGAAAAATGAAAAAAATTGTAAAAATAAGAAAAATGAAAAAAATCTGAAAAATGCAAGATTTCAGAAAAGTTACAAGATCATAAAAAATTGGGGCGTCGCACACATGCGGCGGGTGGATGGTGGGACCCCTTTAAAACATTAAAGAAAAAACTGAAGATTTGAAAATAAAAAGTTTTCAAACTTACAACAAACAAAATTAGAAGAACGAAAATGAAGTTGTAAGATTACAGAAAAATTAGGAGATCAGAATGAAAAATTTGAAGATTGAAAATGAAGTTGCAAGATCTCAGAAAAATTAGAAGATCAGAATGAAAAATTAGAAGATCAGAATGAAAAATTAGAAGATTGAAAATAAAAAGTTTTCAAACTTACAACAAAGAAAATTAGAAGAACGAAAATGAAGTTGCAAGATCACAGAAAATAAGAAGAAATGATGATTCAAGTTCATATAAAAATTGGGGCGTCGCATACATGCGGCGGGTGGATGGTGGGTCCCCTTTAAAACATCAAAGAAAAAAACTGAAGATTTGAAAAAAGAAGATCTCAAACATGCAAGAATGAAGAATCAAAAACCTGAAAATCTGAAGACCTGGAACATAGAAGATTAAAAATGAAGTTGCAAGGTCCTAGAAAAGTTAGAAGACCCCGGAAAAGTTAGAAGATCAGAAAATGATGATTCAAGTTCATAAAAAATTGGGGCGTCGCACACGTGCGGCGGGTGGATGGTGGGACCCCTAAAAAATAAAAAATAAAATAAAAAATAAAATAAAAAATAAAATAAAAATAAATAAATAAATAAAAAAGAAGAAACTCTCTTTTGAGGGTTTCATAGAAAAAAGGAACTCATCAAATGAGTTTCCAAAAATATATGTTTGAACAGTTTAAAAAGAACTGTGCAGACATATAATAGAAAAATCACACACATTCATACCTAAAATAGAACCATCAGGCTATATTTCCATAGGTCAGCGGTTTCGTGCACGAAAACTACTGTCTTATGGAAATATTTTTACTGCCAGGTGCCGGGTTCGAACCCCCGTCAAACCTCTCTTTTTCTTGCATACTCTACCCACATCCACATTCTTAAATTCAATCGATTCCTTTTTTTCTCAATTTTTTTAAATTAATTTCTTAATTAATTTCTTAATTAACCTCTTAATTAACCTCTTAATTAACCTCCTAATTAATATCATTTTTATAGTTGATTAATTTTCAGACAATAGTATTCTTAGGCTAAAAAAGATCTGCATAGGCATATAATAGAAAAATCACTCACACATATGCGAAAACTACTGAAATATTTTTTTTTTTTTCTGCAAGGTAGCAGGTTCGAATCTCAGTCAAAATCTATGTTTCTAAACTTTCTTTCATTCTTTATACTTAATTTTTGCTTTCATTGCCTTTTTTTCGGAAAATATTTGATGATTTTTTACAAGAAGATCCTTAATTAATATTTTTCTTAATTATTATTCTCTAATTAATATCATTAAAACGATTGAATTCTTTTCGGACACTAGCATTCATAGTTTTAAAAGAACATTGCAGACATATACTATAAAAATCACTCACACACACGCGAAAACTACTGAAATATTTTTACTGCGAGGTGTCGGGTTCGAACCCCAGTCAAACCTCTCTGTTTCTTTCATACTATATCCCATCTACATCCTTAAATTCAATCGATTCCTTATTTATTTCAAAATTTTTAATTTTTTAATTAATTTCTTAATTAACCTCTTAATTAACCTCTTAATTAACCTCCTAATTAATTTCCTAATGAGTCACAAACAATATCCTGCTTTTTTCATTCTACCGCAAACATCGGTTTAAAACCATCATCACCTTTTACAATAAACCACTCATTAATTTTTTTAATTAAATTTCCTCATTAATACCCTCGTCACGTTTCACGATTAAGTCAGAGGAGGTTGCTCCGAGCTCCGCAAAGGTCGTGAACATGATTGACACGCTCCGAGCTCCGCGTGGCACCCGCACGACTTGCCGGTCCCTCGGTCCCTCCGCCGCCTGGGCTAGAACTCTCCTTTTTTACCTACTTATATATCAAAATGATCTATCAATGTTTTATAAATCATTAATTTTTAGAAGCCTAAAGTTTTGTTTTTATATTAATCAAAATGTTATAATAATGTTTCTCCAAAAACATTAATATGTTTACTTTTTTAAACATACTTATAAGTAATATCTTATTAAAAAGTACTATATTTTTAAAGTATCACATAACTAAGTTTAATATATACTATATTAAGCATAGTTATAAATAAATTTCGTAATAATATATAAAAGTATCACAGCATATTTTGAATGAACATAGAAATATTTCATAATAAAATTTTAAAAGCCTTAAGTTTTGTTTTTTGTATTAATCAAAATGTTGTAACAATGTGTTTATCAAAGAACATCAATCTATTTGCTTTTCAAAAAATCTTTATAAACTATATTTTGTTAAACCAAGTTTTTATATGACAAATTATAAATATAGGTTTTTGACAAGGAGGTTTTTGACATGACGGTTTTAACCATGGTTTAAGCTTAATATATAGATTATTCAATCATTTTATACATGCAAAACCACCATTAAAAATTATTATAACTTCCTGGTCTCATACAGGTTTAAAAACTATTAGGCCATAATTTCTATATTTTGTTTCTTTTTTTTTTTTTTTTTAAATTGAATAATCAAAAATAAATAATAAATTTATTTATTTATTTTATTTATTTTTATTTTTAATATTTTTGTTTATTTGTAAAATTTTAAAGTATTAGTTTTATTTACAAAAAATTTGTAATTTAGAGACTATGAAAATTTTTCACTTCAAAATTTTCCAGGAAAAATCACACCCCTACTAAAACTTAACATTGAATTAAAATTCACGAACTAAGACACTACTCTATGCACTTATAGCTTTATTCTTGCACTAATTGTTCAAAAGAAAGTTTACATGTGTCACGTTTACATTTTTTTTTTTTTTTTTTTTTTTTTTTTTTTTTTGTTTACACTAGGGGCTCTACCCCCTGCTCGCTCCGCTCAACAACCCCCGAGGGAGGCTCCGCCTTCTCCCGACTCACTTATTAACCCATGCAGAGCTCTGCTCGCGTATTCCTGCTTTGTTTTTCACTGAATAGGAATATTAATAGCGCATAACACAAGACAAAATCAGAAAAATATTATAAAAATCTGCATATTCAGTGTCAAATTGAAATGCATAATATTTAATACCACATTATTTTTATTTATTTTTATGAAAATTATGCTAAAAATCAGCAATTTTTTTTTTTTTTTTTTCTTAATGCAAAGAAATTCGTAATATCTAGACCATTTTACATTACAATCTTAGTATACAACCCTTTTTATTTCTTTTTTACAACCATGAATCCAGGCCGCAGCACCCAGTCGGTAAAGCGCCGAGCTCGTATAATTGGTCGTCGTGACTGCAAAGTCCTCCATGTTCCCATCAAAACTATGCCTCTAGGGATCACCAAAGCACGAAAGCCATCCCCTCCATGAAGGATCAAAATTGTGATGGCATGTCTCCGGAACATCCCTAAGGGTGCGTCCCAGACTGTCGCCAATTATCCATAGCGCAGTACTGGTGCGACGTTAAACCCAACCTACCTACCTCTATAACCACGGATCATATTTTACAGTCGGCTGCAAAATTATTCGAGCACTAGCAATAATCCTTGCCAAAAAAAAAGTACACTTAATACAGCTTTGTTAAATAAATCCTTGTCGAGTCATGCTCTTAATCAGTCTAAGAACATGATTCGACAAGGATTTACTTAGCAAAACAGTCTTAAGTGTACTTTTTAAATATAGGAATTATTGGCTAGTGCTCGAATAATTTTGCAGCCGACTGTAGTTTTCTCGTGCAAAATGACTTCATGACAGAACAGCATCACTCGGAGAAAAGATTTTCAAGTTGACAAATAGAGTACCTTCATAAACCTGTCGTTTTTAGTTAATAACTTCTTTAATTAAAACGATAGAAATTTCTAAGCAGCTGAAATGTCTTCCTTAAAGTATTCGGAACGCATTGATACCTCTCATGACGCGAAGGACCCTGCCCTCCGAGAGAAGATGAGGTCGCAGACAAAAAAAAAAAAATGACGCCAGCGGCAGCGACAGTAATTTTTTTTTAATACATAGAGAGAGAGATATTTATGGTAAAGAAAAGAACGTTTGTTGGGTAGAATTTCAAGTTTTGATATATTTACACATTTTAAGGTCCCCTCAATCTGAAAATCAGATTTTTAGCGTTTGGTCTGTGTGTCTGTGATCAGCAGACAGATCAAATATTAACAGGAGAACAAACATTAGCATAAAGTCCAAACTTACATTTCTAAATCTTTATCGTAATCAATATTTATCTATTGAACCATTTCATTTTGAATATACCATTCTTTTTATCAACATATTATGTTAATTAATAACAGTTTGGAGCGATACTACTTAAAACTTGTTACTGAAATCGGACAAATAGCTCGTGTACAGAGACATTTAAAATTATTCAAATACATTAATACGTCTATGGGCAAAATGTCTTTTTAGTACATTTTAACATCTTCACACGGTACTAAAACAGTAAAATAAACATATTTCTTATGAGCAGAAAATCATGTTTCATATAGAATATGGTGTGAAAATTGTTCATCATTCGTTTACAGGGCCACGCAAAATAATTCGGCTTCATTAAAAAGTATATCTAGCAGTCTCACAAAATACATTTCAAGTAGTATTATGTGTTTTTCTTGCTGTGATAAATTTAACTGCACTATCATATGGTGGTGCGTATGGCGTATCCAAAATAAGCCATTGATATAAATATAACTGATAACAATATTTCAGCAAATTATACATTATGGAAGGAAATTGCTCAAGAATGATAATGACGTTTTCTCATTCATCTGGTAGACAAAAGAGTGTTTTGGAGTCCAACCTTCGATGGTGAGTGTCTGTTATTAGCATAACGTAAAACGTAAAAATTGAAGGAAGAACATATTTAGTATACTGAAAATCATGTAAGGGTGCTACTTGAAAATTTTGACAATTATCGATAAATTTTTAAGTATGGTGTTGTTAAAAGTTCTCTGGGCAATTTTTATTTTGTTTTGTTACAAGGTAGAGACTTGAGCTGTGTATTTGCTGGTATTAGCTATACAGTTTTCCGAAATCTTGCATATGCTGATAGAAATGCAAGTTTCCTGATGAGTGAACATTTCTATTTTTCAGCATTTAAAATTCCAATATTCAATTCATGAATTCCCTTTTTTTTTTTTTCTTTTAACGGAACTCTTTGGTGATTTTATCCTTTCTCTTTTCTCTAAAATGTTAACTGTTACTAATAATTCATAGTTTTTGTAAATTATCTCATCGTTATGCTCATGTGTTATGTTAGTGTCATTTATCTTCTGCGTAAGTACTTTAACATGTTTTTACTAATCATTGGTACTCAAATTAAATTAATACCGTGCCGTGAAAATTTTTAATCGAAATAAATCTCAATTAAAATTTAATTTTTTGTTGGTATCTGCATCTATCTTTTGTCTGCTGAGTGTTGCAATGGTACTAAATAATTCAAGTTATATATATATATATATATATATTGTCATTCGTTAGTTTAAGAACAACCTTAAATGTTTTATGACTGTAGGTACAATAATTAAATGAAAATTGAGAAAGCGGCAGCCTCCTTCACACAGTAATGTAATAGTTATAAAACAGAAAAAGTTTCTAAATCTAGCAATGTAAGAGAACGTAATGTGAGTGTCACACCATATTATCTCTCTTTTGGAAAAAAAAAATTAAAAATCAAACAATATTTATTTTTCATTTATACAGTATGTATAGCTAAATAATTTAGGCCTTCTGGAGATAGAAACATATGGGCCGTTCATTGTAAAAGTGAATTATCTCCTTGTAAATGGATTTTGAAATAACGAGCTTTTTTTAAATTTATGCTCAGGGGAAAAAGTCAAGTTCCAGTAATTGTTAACGATTTTTAGTGTTTAATACAAATCAGATACATAAGAATTTATAAATTATAAAAAAAAATAATTTGAAGTAACTTAGAAACTTCATTTTTATGATAAATATTTAGAAGTTTCAGTTTTCTTAAAAAAATATGTAATGACATTTATGGGATTTTAAAGAAATTATTGGAGTTTCTTCACTTTTATAATGAAAGATATAACTAAATGGAATACAATTAAGCAAAAATATACATATTTAAAAAGTATGGAGTTACACCACTTTTACAAAGAGCCGTTCATATATGTCAGTCAAATATTTTAACTAACAATTTTTTCGAAAAATGAATTAAAGTTAAATGTAACGGCTAATTTTTTTTTTATCACTACTACAATATGTATGTGATTTCTATATGAATGTTTTAACGTTTATTATGTAACTTTTTAAAGTGCGATAACTGCAGTGTTGTGTAAATAAAATTATTAAAAGTTTTAACCAAATATCGAATAAATTTTATGAATCATAAAAAAAAGATAATATTCAATAGTGACCATAAATAAGGCTGGAATGCATTACGACAGCCGTAATTTAAATACAATGTATGTACAATCCATAATGTACATCATTTTGTGAGCTTTCGCTGTGTCTCAAATAACTATAAACCTTACCGATTTTTATTTTGCTAACGAAGCTCTATTTCGAATATATCAGTTTCATTCAGGGTTGCCAGATGAATACTACAATTTTATTTTTTAACGCCATTAATTTTATATCAAAGCAGCCGCCTTATAAAAAACTAAATCGGGTGAGGTCGAGCCAGCAGATTAACTCAAACAATTTAGTAGTGTTAAAAAATACAATCGTAATTTTCATATGGCATCCTTAATTTCATTCGATTTGAAGTCAATCGTCAAAGCATAAGCAAGCGTCAATTAATTACTCTCTGTAGAATTTGGATTTACCACAGACCATAATATATTCGAATATAAAAATATTATGAATGATTAATATTGTAAAAATATTATGAATGATACACACACACACTATTTTCATGCTATAGTAAATATTAATGACATACTTAAACTTCTTGATAATCCTGGTATATTTGAAAAAAGTTCAAGTTAAAGATACACAGACAAAAGTGAAAAAAAACTTGAAATCATTTAAAAATAATAATAATAATAATAATAATTAAATTTTAAAATAAAATGTTAAAATAAATTAATTAATTAAAAACATAAAAATACTCAAATTACTAGTTCGGAGCTTACCACAATATGTATCCGCTGCCTTGAAATCTAAGTACACGAATCCGCATTTGTTTTTACTACAATAATCATCTGTCGTCCCGGCAAAAACGCAACTTTTTAATATATGACAGTGACAGGCTTTGAGATAAGATTGCTGTTTAATCTCAAACTGTTGTATTTTAAACGCACGCCACCTTCTCTAGTGCCCAAAGGATGTGTAAAAAGGAGAGTTCCGTGCGTGAATATCTTCCTCCTCGGACTACCAAGGTCAGGATTCAAATGTGCAGCGTAACAATAGTAATAGACAAAATTATAAAACTTCTGAAGACAACACCTTAGATAAAGAAAAAGGAAAATAAAGAATAAGAAAAAGAAAAATTAGAAGGACGTTTTCATCAGGAGATTGATATATAGCTGTAGGGGGAAATTTCTAATTGTTTTTGTTTAAAAGGAAAGAGCACGGGCGGATTCTCTAATTCCAAATTTATATAATGTCTAGTTGCAGTGGTACACAATCTTACTCTAGAGGGATTTACTTGTTCTCGTGGTCCTTCAAAAAGTCTTATAAACGTTAATTTTACTTTTTTTATTTAACCCATTGTTATAATTCTCATTGTTGTCTTTCATTTAATTTGTCTATCTATCTTATATATATATATATGAGAGGAATTTTTTTAAACATTTCATAGGAAGAAAAACGAAAGCACATTAAAAAATGAAAGATTAATTAAATAATCTGGTTTGTCACTCATACTACTTTCTCTTACCCTGAAATTTAATACGATAAATACAGGTTGGTGATTAAGAGGTAAGATAACGAGTACCTACTGTTATGTAAATCTATGTTAAACAATTCAAATTAGGCTTAGAAAGAGTTTTATATGATAAGTAGCTCTATGTGAGGGGGGCCGTAGCCCCCCTCAACCCCCGTTTCATTAATGTACAAAAAACAAGCGATGAATTTTAGCTTAAAGCATACATTATTTACCATATCTCTATGAGGAATTTATTTCAATTCCCGAACAGCTTTCCTGGAAATGATAAAATATTATTAGTAAAGCGCATCCACTAACAACAAATAACTAGTGTGTTGTGGCCACCACACGACTTTCTTCTATATTTTCCTATACAAATTCATTCAGTAAAAATAATTTATTAAAATTATTATTAAAAAAAATTATCTTCCATGATAATGCACACGGTTTCCATATTAGAGAAGTAGTGTAACACTTAATATCCAAAAAAGAGTTGAATTTATTCTCAATATTACATTAATTTTTTTTTTTTTTTCCAATGAAAAAAATCGATAACTTTATTTTTAATTATCGCAGATCGATGATTCAAACATTCGTTTTAAAGGTATTGGCGAGCCCTTTTGAAAGATAACCATCATGAAAATTTTCTCCCCTCGAGGGGGGACTTTCCCCGCAGGGGGAGAAGCGAGGCTCCTACATACACAAAAAAAATTTTCCCAGTTGACTATCTCTATTACACAAAATATATATTCGTTTCACTTGGTCTATAGATGTTAAACTCTACTTACCTGCAATTTCTCCCATAGACGTAATGTATTTGAATACTTTTGACTGTCCCTGTACACGAACCATTGGCTTCATCTCAAAGAAAAGCTTAGTGTAGCATTCCTATATGATACAGATTTAGAATACCCAGTTTGGAATTTCTGCTGCTATTTGTTCTTTAAATATGCTGATAACAGACACACAGATCATTCGCTACATGATTTTCGTACTCAGGGGACCTCAGAACATGTAAATATAACAAAAACTCACGTTCGAATATTTACCCTTAAACAATACTTTCTCGACCCTATGGGCAAGAGAAAGTAAAAAGATTTTCAAAATCCAAGAATGAAAGCATGCATTAAAACAGTACTTCATAAGGGGCGATGACTGAATAATGTACACAAATAGATGAATTTCTGACTCTGTAAGCCTAAAGCCAAATAAAATTACAGATCAACTGCTCGATTGATCTATCTATACCAGTCATAACCAGAGGAATCGCAGCTAATAAATCTAATCAATAATAATAAGGAAAATAATTAAGGTAAATAATAATTAAAAACTATGTGGTCCTGTGAGATTGATATCAGATAGATAATGAAAGAAAATTCACGAAAATAAGAAACTTGATAATTTAAAAGAGAAAATACAGGAGTAATGCCCATCAGCGACTAATCAAGTCATGTATTCTTAAATTTGGTTTAAGAAAAAAGTATAGCCAAATAAGGGTATCTAAAATCATTGAATGCAAAAATTTTGCATTTAAAAGGCGGGAGCGGGGGGGGGGGGGGGGGGAGATTATTCCAAATAATCCGCGCACAAGTAGCGTTGTAATAAAGATGGGAAAATATATAAAAAACCTTTTCAAACATTTCACAGAAAGAAAAAAGAAAGTTATGCGATAAAAATCTGTCCAAATTCCTTAGTTCGTTATTCAGCGTTATGCCATTCAACATATCGCAATGAAAATTGATGCACATAATTAATCAAGACACCGTATTTTTTAATTTAATAGGATAATTAGTTGAAAAGAAATTGGTTAAAACCTTATTAACTAACCTTATTAACTAAACCTTATTAAATCATTAAATAGAAATAACAAGCAGATGAAAAAAAAAAATAATAATAAAATAAATAAAAAAGAGTTCACGTTTATTTATTTATATTTTTCTCGCTGGTCTTAAGCTTGCTTAGCTTGTCAGCATATCTAAATGATTCATCTACTTTTTTTTTTTTTTTTTTTTTAATAAATCGCAAAAAATACAAATTTTGGTTGGTTAGTTATAGAGTTTAAGGCCGATTGATTACGCTAGGGTCTTAGGCCTATAGTGAGAAAGCCGTCCATGGGGAAGTCTTTCTAAGAGATCCTAGCCCGTATTTACGCGAGTTTCAGAGAAAACTACGAACAACTAGGTCGATGCGCGCGACTTGGGATCGAGCCCGGCACCTCACGTCTACCAACTTTGAGCGCAGAACCGCTCGCCCACTGGTGGGCCAATATGTTTTTTGGAAATATATATATATGCAACGAAATCGGAAAAACTCCGATTAAATGCCGAATAGAAATTCTTACAATCTTTATGCTCCACCACAGGAAAAATTAAAAATATTATTTATACTGAAAATACTATAAATCAGCTAACATGTTTCATCTGGGGTTTTGGGTTGTGTTTGGAATTCATTTATTAAAAACTTTCAATCGCTATACCATAAAACTGGAAGATTTTATTTTTATTTAATTTTACATAATTTAATTTTTCATCTATTTCACACCGTTGCTTAATTCGGAAGTTCTTTAAGCATTACTTCAACTCGGGTAGTGCTGGGTGAATTTGCTAGTGATTTTCTATAAACCTAATTTTATGAAAATTGGGGATTAATTTTCTTATTTTAAATGTTGATAACAGCAATGCCGTAGCCAAGGGGAGGGGAGGAGTTGAGTTCCAAACGTCCCCAAAAATGTTGCAGATTTGTCGAGAAGTTTTCAGTTATACATTATTTTCAACACTAAACGTTACGTGCTATAGCTTGAACCCACTTCGAAATTGTTTTCTGACTACAGCCTTGAATAACAGCTATACAAATATATGAAAACAGACAGAGCGGAACAGTAATAGCGGCACTTCATATTCCGGCCAACTGTTTTGTGAATGGCCCACCATATCCCAATCAGCTGTTATGTGTGGCTCTAGTCTAGTGCTGTCAGTGTTTAATGGCTATTTGTTCAGGTGATGGTGTTTGTCAATTCAAGCTTTCAAATTCAAAAATGTTGTTCTGATGAAATATTACTAAATCCATTATTCACTCTTTTTATTATAATTATTAATGTAAAGTTTAGTTATAATTTTTTCACGATTCTATTCTTAATTTATGAATGAAAATAATTTAAATTAATGTATTCTGCTCCGAATCTTCATCCTGCTCTCCCCCGAAAAAAAAAAAAAACATTCATACATGATTTATACACTCAGTAACATATATACACAAAATACATACGGTGTGGCCGCCTGAATGAAATAGATTTCCAATGCGGCCCAGCGAATGTTTTGGGTTGGGCAGGCCTGTTATAGACGACAAAGTTAATACTTTTAGAAAAAAAAAATAATCTACCCGATAGCTCATTTAATTTACTAATTTGATTTTCTTAATGATTTTTAGTTCTAAAAATTTCAATTTTCAATCTAAAAATTTTCTATATCTTTTAATTTTGTCATTTATTTATTTTTATGAGGGGGATTCTTTAATTCATTTTTTTATGGGGAGGAGGGATTGTAACTTTCTTAAAAAAAAAAAAAAAAAAATGCAAGTTTTGCAGAAAAGAATGTTGTTAGTTTGAAGGTTTTTCCCTTAAATAATAATAAATACATGGTGACAATAGCTACTTAATCATGTAAATGATCTTTCAGATAGATGAATAATGAAAAGCATACAGAAATAATTTCCAATTACATGCCCATTTTTCTACAATCGATGGTAATCGATAATAATTATGAACGTCTCACGTATTTTCAGTTAAAAAACCTTGACTAATAAGTAACATTATCGATTCATGTTTACAAGATTTCAGGTTTCCCTATTCTGATAGCTTCCAAACTATTTTCCTTTTTATTGGTCTGAGAACTTTCAAATTCAAAGTTTCTACAAATATTTTGCCGTTTAGATCCACAACTATATCACCAAAGCTAGATTTCCAGCAGCACTCAGTAAATCTCGATTTATGTCTGATGCCTGTAAAACTCTTTTTGCCACATTGAAAGTACTAAGTAGGGAAAGCAGATACTTTTTCCGAAACAATGGCTCCATCTCTTTGAAACTTATATGAACCAATGAACCATCCTGGATAGTTTCATTACAAAGACAAACGTTTCTGCGCCTGATGAGAAGACAGGTGATTAAAACATATCACTTTCCGCTTGACAGAACAACTACATCATTATACAACATATAACAATGTATAAGAACCTTAAAAGCTTTGACATACTGTGAAACCTCTCTAAAAGTCCATTTTTACTTTCCGAACACTATAGTGAGGAAAGTATTGTAATCATGTCAAAAATCTGAATTTGAGATTTTGATGTTTCTATACGTTTCGAGGTCCCTGAGTCCGTTTTCACTATTTTTACGATGATGTTAACTTTTAAAAATACATTTTTCCATAAAATGAGATAAGATAAATGTCATTTTTCTTATTAGATCATTAAGCTAAAACCGCGTGCTTAAATAGTGTCCATTTATAAATATTATTTTTTTTATCCTTGCGTATTTTATTAATTACATCACTATCGTATCGTTTCGTCAAAATGTAATCGTAACTGGTCCCCGTTACAGAAATATTATATAGATTATTATAATTTTATTTTATTTTTTTATTTTATTTTTAACACAAAACTAAAAATTTTTATTTTTTGAATTCATATTGATAAACACTTCTAAGAAATCTTATATTACATAATTCAAATTAATTTTTTAATTAATTTTGAAAAAAAAAAACATTTTATCTTAAATTTTTATTATTATCAAAATAAAAGGAAAACAAAACAAAAAAATTTTACAATGCATCACTTTTTTCAATTAAAATTACATTACTATGTCATCTAGTCCTCTCTCATCACCGGAGTCATCTAGGAACTATTCTTCAAATTTCGAGATAAAAGTTATATTTCGCTTATAATTTTGAACAATTTTGCCTTTGATCATAACTCTCTATTTTAAAAAAACAAATGGCGTATATGGAAATAATTTTATATCAAAAAATATATATTTTTAAAAGGATTACTCTAAAATCGTGCAATTTGAAACCGTGCAATTTGGGGGAAGATATCCGTGTTCTTCGAAGGTTACCTCGTTAACTGTATATATGAAAGGACACTATGGGTGGTCTCTGATTATCAGCCCTCGCGGGGCTTCATGCTTGTTATAGTAGCCAAACTCTACGGTGACTTTGCCTCCTTACTCTACATATCCATATAAATAAAAATCTGGTGTGAAACAACCACACGACTTCCATTACCCACTATTACACATATTATGTGCATTTTTTGGAGATAATGTGATCAGAAGACATAATATTGACTTAACGAAGTAGACACCTAAACATTTTCTGGTAACACCTAAAAATTTTCCGGTTTCGTAGTTCTATCTTTATTAGTTTCGGAGCTATGACAGCCAGAAGATCTCTCTCTCTCTCACGCACACACACACAGAGACCAATTGCCAAAAACTACTTTTTTGGACTCAGGAGACCTTAAAGCGTGTAAAGCATGTGAAAACTCGATATCGAATTTTTGGACCGAATTTTTGGACAATACTTCCATTACCTACGGTAGTCGGGTAATAGATGTAAAAATAGCAAGGTAAAAATTTATAATGAAGTATTATTATAATTATTCCACAACTTATAGTTTCTATCTATTTGTCTATAATTATTTAAAAATAATAATAATAATAATAATAATGACTCAACTGTATTATGCATATACAATACCGCAAAAATACATTAAATTTGACCAAATTTTCTTTCCACTTCTATATTTAATAACATTATGTCGTTAATAATATCAGAAACAGGATATGTTCACGAGATACATCCATTTGTAATATTAGGTTTTTAATAAGATAGCTATTAAAAAGTTATTTAAAAAAGTTATATCCATTTAATAACATGTCATATCCACTTAATTTTCTTTATAGGTAATTCATCCATATTATTGTCTCAAAAATAATATTTTAGAATTCTATTTTACTAAGAAAAAGCTTGAGTGATATTAATATGCATCAAATCTCAAATTTATTTTAAATAATAATAATAATATGGGAAATTATATTTCCCGGCTATCATCTCCACTGAGTGATGTCACTGTGTACGCAGCTATCACGTGTGTACGTCACTGTGTATCATCCCTTTCACTGTATGCGTGTGCACCTAACGCGCGCTAGTTAGTTTAGTTATTGAGTTGACGTGGAGCGGTTGTGTGAAAGACAGACGGTCTTCTCCGCTCGTAAAATATGTATATGTTAGTGTTTCTGTAATGTCCCTTTTCTTTATTTAATAAATGTTATAATGTTATACTGGTATGTAGCCGTTTCCCTATATTTTTAGGGGCTCGACCTATCCCGTTAAATTCTACCCCTAGATAGACGTTACAAACAAAAAGTCGCTACTTTGGTTTTCAAAAAACAGTAGCGTGAAAATGTTGTTTGTTTTCAAGTAGCTGTGAAAAAAAAAAAAAAAATCTGTGGACGATATTTTACTTATTTCATTGAAATACATTCGGACGTTTTAAAAAGAATACTTTCTCTTCTTCGTTTCATCCAGTGGACGCTGTTCTTTATTATGACGTAAATTTACGTTTTTCAGTATGAAATATCATTATTTTCATGACGTTCCTTACTTAATCCTTCATTCAATATGATTCAAGTTTTGTTCCTGTTGATGATTTAAAATTTACCAGCGTGCTATTTTCTTCATGCCCGACGTTCTTAAAGTGATTCATTTCGATTAGAGTTTGTTTTATATGTAGTAAGAGCATCCTACACGGATTCATCATCATCTAATTGTTCCTGCTTAATAAAATGTTTTAATCATCACGGCATAAAGGACTGCCCTTAATGTCAGGTAGGAGCATGCATTTTTTTTTCTCCACATTGTATGATAGTATATAAAGAAAAATTTTTTTTTCATTTGTAATTAAAATTTGAAATTCATTCATTGCCGTTTTACGCCCTTTAAAATTATTTGTTTGTTCATTTTTATATAAATAAAGAATTTTTTCCCCCCATATTAAATTACTTTCCATGAATAAAGAGATAGTCTGTTCCCCAATATTTATTTATTGTTACTAAAAATATATATGTTCTGGCTTTAATCCATTTTTTCCCCCAATATTTACTTTAAAAAAAAAAAAAAAAAACAATTTTTTTTTTTATTTACTTCGGTATCCTTATTTTATTTTTATTGCATCCTAAAAATGGCCCTTAAATTAGGCGACCTTCCGCTAGTTGCAAATTCTTTGAAATATTCTAAAACAAATACCATAAAATTGCTAAACACGCTATTAGGATACCCAACATTTGATCATCAATCGCGTAAACGTATGCGAAATTTTAGCGGTTTTACTGCCGATTTCGACATTAATAAACATCAAGAAAACATTTTAAAAACGTTTAATTTATCCGATTTTATATCAATCGCTAATTCGCTACACTTAGAACCAGTCGGTAGTAAGGAAAATTTATGCAAAGACATTTTTAATGCACTTACTAACTTATCTGAGTTTCAGAAAACATTAGATACTAGTTTTTTGTCAGACGAAGACGATCTCAGTGTAAATAATCATTCTGTTGAAACCCATTCTTCTATCGTTCCAAATACTTCCGTTTTTCAAACCCAAAGCGAAACTTTCCCTTCGGGTGTTCAAAATATTTCTCTGAATGACGCTGCAGACGCAATGTCTGATTTGAGTAATCATTTCTGGTTCCTCCTTCGAGATCTAGCTAGCACATGTAGAACTTTTTCTGGAAATGATTCATATTCTATTCGTAATTTCTTTAATGACATTGAGGAACAATTCTGTTTATTTCCTAGTCTTACCGATCAACAAAAACTTATCTTTGCTAAACGTTTAATTAATGGTTCTGCTAAAACATTTTTATTTTCGCAACGAAATCTTAATACTTATAGAAAGATGAGTCATTTAAAGCCGCGTTAATTTCTGAATTTTTGGATACAATACCATCCATCGAAATACATAAACAATTAGACAACAGAAAAATGCGTCCTAATGAAACTGCTACGCAATATTTTTTAGCGATGCGCGAAATTGCTAACCGAGGTAACGCTATCATTGACGATTCTTCAGTAATTCAGTACACCATTCAAGGTATACAGGGCAACCCCTCTGAAAAAATTCTTCTCTGTGGAGCAAAATCTTTTTCAGAATTCAAAGAAAAATTGCGTGTTTATGAAACTGCTCTTAATACAATAAACTTAAATCAACGAAATTCATTTAATTATAAACAAACATATGACAGTCGAAAACGCAGTACTGGTCACACACAATCAGCTTTCACTCGCGAATCCAAATTTAATATTGGTCCGGCATCTCAAAATAAATTACGTTGTTTCAATTGTAACGATATCGGTCACTTATCTAAATTTTGTCCTAACCGTTCTCGTGGCCCTAGGTGCCTTGCATGTGGTCTTTTTGGACACAAGTCTACCGATTGCCGCCGAACCGCTGCAAATGACGGACCTCCTTCCAGAGATAGAGTTAACACTGTACATGAATCGCATGCTTCTCATATGTGTAAACAAGTTAAAATTAGTGGTAATGAATTAACTGGTTTCGTTGATACTGGTAGTCAGTTAACCCTTTTGAAACATTCTACATGGTTAAAAATAGGTTCCCCACCTTTGTCAAAAATTAATAAATCCTTAACTGGTTTTGGCTTTGCGCGTATACATGTTATCGGTACTTTTAATTCTTTTATTACTATAGACGATCAAGAGTTTTCAGCAACTATTTCAGTTGTACCCGACGTGTCCACATTTTATGATCTTATAATTGGATGTGACGTCATCCAACAAGCGAACATTAGCATTTCATCCACCGGTGTTACTTTTTCTAGTTTTTCACAACAAAATGAGTGTACCGAAGATCCAAATTTTATCATGACGATCACTGACGATAATCCCAAATTTGATATTGGTCCTAATGTTTCACGATATATTCGTAACGACATTAACAAACTGTTGTCGGCCTATAAACCTAATAAAATCAAAACTGCGAACATTGAGCTTAACATCACTTTAATTGACGATACACCTATTTTTCACTCACCCCGACGTCTACCCTTTACCGAACGAGACATTGTAGACGCACAAGTCTCTGAATGGCTTAAAGATGGTATTATCGAACCAGTGTCCTCCCCATATGCCAGCCAAGTTGTAGTTGTTCGAAAAAAAGATGGTAAACACAGAGTTTGCATCGATTACAGGAAACTCAATCGTAAGTTAGTTAAAGATCACTACCCCCTCCCCCTAATTGATGATATTTTAGATCGACTTCAATATGCAAAAATTTTTAGTACGATAGACCTACGTAATGGATTTTTTCATGTACCCGTAAACAAACAGAGCCGCCCTTTCACTAGTTTTGTAACCCATAACGGTCAATTTCAATTTCGCTACATGCCTTTCGGACTTAGTTCCTGCCCTTCAGTGTTCATGAGATATATAAACGCTGTTTTTAGAGACTTGATTGCTGCCGGCATAGTACTCCCTTATATGGATGATCTTGTAATTCCCGCGAGTAACGAACATGAGGCCGTAGAACGTCTAAAAACTGTTCTTCAAACAGCAAGCGAGTACGGACTCGACATAAATTTTAACAAATGCCAATTTTTACATACCAAAATAGATTTCCTCGGTCACATAATAGAAAATGGTAAACTTTTGCCATCCCCTTCCAAAACTAAAGCTGTTTTAAATTACCCAGATCTGAAAAATGTTAAAGACGTACGTAGATTCCTTGGCCTTACAGGATATTTTAGGAAATTTATCCCTCATTTTTCTACCATTGCAAAACCCTTAAGTGATCTTCTGCGTAAGGACACCCCTTTTCAATTTCAAAATGAACAAAGAGCCGCATTTCAAAAATTAAAATATTCACTTTCCCAAGAACCAGTTCTCAATATTTTTAATCAAAATTCCCCTATTGAGGTACATACAGACGCGTCTATAGATGGCTTGGGGGCAGTCCTGTTGCAGAAAAACATCAATGATAATAAATTCCATCCAGTCTTTTATTTTTCGAAGAAAACATCGGATAACGAAAGAAAATATACTAGTTTTGAACTTGAAGTCCTGGCTGTGGTAGAAGCCCTCAAAAAGTTTAGAATCTACCTGCTCGGAACAAATTTCAAAATTATCACAGACTGTGATGCGTTCGTCAAGGCACTTAATAAAAAAGAAATAAATTCCCGCATTGCACGATGGGCTCTGTACCTTCAAGAATTCCATTACAATATTGAGCATCGAACAGGTTCCCGCATGGCGCATGTGGACGCTCTAAGCCGAGCTCCACAGTGTTTCATCATCCAAGATAGCCTTCATGTAAAAGTTTTGAAATCTCAACAATCTGATGAAGAAGTTCACGCATTAAAAACGCTTTTGCAGTCCACACCCCATGGTAATCTTTATATATATATTTCTTTTGTGCGTGTGTATGTCACTGAACTCCTCCTAAACGGCTGGACAGAGTTTAATGAAATTTTTTGTGTGTCTTCAGGTGGATTCGAGAATGGTTTAGATTTACAATTCAGTTCAATCGGATAATTGGATCAAAAGATATTAAATAAAAACTCCATTTTAACTTTAAAATGATTAAAAAGAAAAATATATTTGATGCCAAAATAAACAAAATTCACGTTTATTTTTTTTTTTCATGAAATAAATTTTTTTTTAATTTCGCGTGATAAATAATAAAAATTAGAAAAAAAAATAATATACTATGAAAATATTCGCGTGTAAATAAATATTTTCATAGAGATACTTGGTATTAGCTTAAAATTTTTATAGTAGTACTTTTCTTTTCTACAGTAAAACAAAATTTTTCGTTTTAATTGATACTTTATATGTAACTTATAAAGGTTCTTTTATGTTTTCACCTTAATTGTAAATAGTAATAATTTCGAATTTATTAGAATTTTTTATTTTTATTTTCTATATATCATAAAACAGTTTTTTTTTTTTTTTTTTTTTGTATGGAACAGCTTTAGTTTGAAAAAATTTGAAATTTGACACCGAAGTAGTACGGAAGTTTCTCATCAAGATCGTCAGTTACGAAATTGAGATAGCCATGTTAATTCATCGCAAAAATGGCCAAAAATATTTAAAGTCGACAAGGGGGGGGGGGAGGTCTATACTAAAGCTGTGCCTTTGTATTTATCTTTATATACATATTTCTTTTGTGCATGTGTATGTCACTGAACTCCTCCTAAACGGCTGGACCGAGTTTAATGAAATTTTTTGCGTGTCTTCAGGTGGATTCGAGAATGGTTTAGATTTAAAATTCAGTCCAATTTTAAATGTTTATTTAATTAATTTATCACTTATAAATTGCTGTTGATTTTGGAATGTTTCACATTGGATCCGGTAGACTGCGCTACGATCATAGTATCGAATATTCAATAATACGCAAGCGAAGTGATGACGTCACTGGCCGTCCGTGGATGCAAGAAAAATATATCCTATGTTAATCGCCCATTGGATTTTTTGTAAAAAATTACTAAAAATCGAGGAAAATTATTTCCCGATTTTAATCCCCATATTTGGTGCATGGGTATTATGTATTAGTTATCATGTGCATTCGTTAGATTGAGTTGTTTTTGCGGTAAAATTGATAAAATTTGAACTTTTAATCTCAAAACTCTGTCATCCTTGGCGGAAAAAAAATATCAACATATCATCTGGCGAACATATTTAATTTCTTTCAAAAATAATGGTTATTTCAACAACTTATATTAAGAGAGTAATGAATAATATGAAACAATTTCGTACAATACATATTACGAAAATATACATCTGGCAAGGCATGTATATTTTCGTATTACGTTTTTGATCGCCAAATACAAAAAACGCCAAGGAAGACAGAGTTTTGAAATTTAAAATTAAAATTTTGTCAATTTGAGAGCAAAATAACTCAATCTAACACATGCATACGATAACTAATACATATCTATACCCAAATACGGGGATTAAAATCGAGAAATAATTTTCCTCGATTTTTAATAATTTTTTATAAAAAATCCAATGAGAGATTAACATAGGAAATATTTTTCTTGCATCCACTGACGGTCAGTGACGTCACACTTCGCTTGCGTATATTCTATTGTAATTCCAGTTTGTCCCGACAGTTGGTGCTGCGATCAAATTCAGGAAAATATTTTGTAACTTCGTGTTATTATTGTTATACAAAAAATTGTGTCCTAATTGAAATATTACATCAAGATGTAATTAGTGTTTGAAGAGTTTTGAAGTGTGCATAAAAAACTATACATTTTGCAAATTTAGTGCGGAATTGGAGTGAGAATTTTATATAATTTTCTATCAAATTTACACGCGCGTTGATTAACAACCACCCTAACCTACAAATTTATTTATGTAGCTAATTTATTATATTTTATTTATTTTTTTTTTGAATGGAACACCTTTAGTATCGGATCCCTTTGGCAAAATTTGAAATTTGGCACCGAAGTAGCTCGGATGCTTCTCGCCAAGATCTTTAGTTCCACAATTGAGATAGCCATTTCAATTCATCGCAAAAATGGCTTAAAATATTTAAAGTCACTAAAGGGGTCCCAATTTGTGGCTTAGATTTAGAAAATCCGTGCTTTTCTCACGGCCAATTATATGTTGCGTGTTCCAGGGTTGGAAAACCTTCGAATTTGTTTGTGTATATGTTACCGCTAAAGTGCAGAAATCAGTTAATCTGCAGATTAGCTAGGTAATCTGTACATTAACTAGGGTGATCCGTTAAAGTGAGGAAAATTGTTTTATTTCTCAAATTACCTAGGTAATCTGCGAATTACCTAGATAATCTGCACATTACCTACTAGGCACTAGTTAAAGTGAAAATAAGATATCTGGTGTTGTAATTTTACAGCACGCTGTGTTGTATTTGTTTTTTCATTCGGAAAAAAAATAGTTTTCTTTTCTTTTTTATTTCTTTCTTTACTTATTTTAATCTGTATGTGTTTTAATTTTTATATCTTTTAAAGTTATATTTGTTTTATTTTTTATTTATTTCATCTTTTTTATTCTGTCAATATAAGTTTGAAGATGTTATGCATTTTTAATATGAAATATAATAGCTTTAATAGCTTTCAATAAATTCTATTTTATAAATGAATGTTAGAATTGTAATACAGTACCGATTTCTTTTCAAAATAAAAATATTTAACAATTTAAAATTAAAAAAAAAAAAAAAAGTTTTATTAACAACTTATATTGCTATTACTATTTAAATACTAGAAGTATTAAATTATATAAAATATTAGTAGAAATATTAAATTAGACATATCAGAAGCATTATTTAAGAAATACTTCAAATAATTAAAACTGCTTTAACATTTTTTAGAATGCATGAAAATTAAAATGACAGTTTTCAATGTTTTATTAAACTATATTTTGCAGCATACATATATCTGTACAAGTTTAGCAAATATATTAATTTTACACAAAAAAACCTTTATTAACACTTTTTATGTGATAAACTACAACGAAATTATCTGAAAAAGCGAACAAAATTAAAAAAAAAATAAATAAAAATAAATAAATAAAAATATAATCATGATATATAAAATATGTACAGGAAACTTGAAACTGAAAGAAAAAAAAATGTAATGAAATGCTAAAAAATGTACAAAAATTTCATATTAAGTATTTATTAAATGCCATAATATTTTTCAAAGTTATTAATTAATACATCTTTTTTTTTTTTTTTTTTTCCAGTAAGTAATAGTAATTTAAACCAATTTTAAAATAAATTAGTTTTAAAAAGTTATGGTTTAATAGTTTTAGTTCGGAAGGAAATAATTACTGTAATGTAAATCTAATATTCATAATTCAAAATGGAGTTTCACGAGAGACAGCTTTTAATTAAGATTACATTTCATTAATAAAATGCAAACCCTTATCAAACTTATATTGACAGAATTATAAAAGATAGAAATAAAATCAAAATTAAAACAATTATAACTTACTTGTTACTTTAAATTTTGTGTTAGTCATAATAATAAATGGCTTCCATCCTCCACAATTTCCGTTTGCCGTTTGTCGGTTTATCATCACAGCCACAGCCACAGCCCCACAGCGTAGCGGAAGTGCGGAAGAGAAGGGGTAAAAGTTTTAGTTATGTTTGAAGGTCATTCGCGTATCTGTATCACATGGCTGTTTGACGTCATAGTGAATGTAAAAAAAACTGAGGCTCGAAACAAACATTTGAACTTTAACGATACTGAAGCCGTTAATCTGCAGATTATCTAGTTAAAATGCGGAAAACTCTTTATTCCGCACTTTAACAGGTCATTTTAGTTAATCTGCAGATTAGCTAGGTAATCTGCAGATTAACGGATTTCGCGTTTTAACGGTAACATATACTCCTCAAGGATTAACCAAAAATTTTGTACATCCAATGGCATTACGATAAATTAAGTTTTTGTAGATTAAAAAAATATACATGTTATAAAATAAATTGAGTTTCAACTTTTTCACCTTTAATTAAAACGAGTTTAAGTTTTTATTTAATACGAACTCTACATTTCACTTCGCTCATACTATACACATACTCACATGCATCGATTGATTGAATTGTGATAAATGTACATGTAATGATGTTAGATATTGTAATAACTTTTTGATAAAAATTTTCATCAAATCGGTCCAGATTGTTACAGCTTATTCAAAAAAGACGGAATTTCCATGTGAAATTCGTTGCTATCAGAGATTCTCTCATAAATTGAAATATTTGCCGTATGAAATAAAATTTTGTGCTGTTCGACATTCAGCGGAGGTTTTAAATAACAAGTAGCAAGTAGAAAGTAGCAAGTAGCAAAAATTTCGGTAATTATGTCTTTTACGTTAAAATCGGAATTCACAGTCACCGTTCACAGCGCTCCATACCTGTTTCACTTATATACCACATCCTTACACACTTACAATAAGTTAGTTATTTTTTTCTAGCAAAATATTCTCTAGGAATAATTTATATGACAAAACAACGTTTGTCGGGTCAGCTAGTTACATTATAAAAAACAACCTTCTCAACGACGAATCTACAAACACATTCCAGAGGCAACGTGAGGAGCAGCGTATCGACGCGAAAAAGCAGATTCGAATAGTGCAAGAAGAAAATCGCAGGCAGTATAACCTTCGAAGACGACCAGCTGCTAAATTCAAACTCAACGATTTAGTCGCAGTTAAACGCACCCAGTTCGGGCCTGGTCTGAAACTAAAACAGAAATTTTTAGGTCCATATAAGATAACCAAAATAAAACCAAACGACACATATGACGTCGTCAAGTGTGACTTCGTAGAAGGCCCATTCAAGACCAGCACATGCGCTGAATTCCTGAAACCTTGGACCGACACTTTTGAAACACTCACTTGACATATTTCTTCAGGACTTTTTATTTTTTTTTAAACTTAATTGACATAGTTCTTCAAGACTTTCTATTTATTTTTTTTTAAGAACTCTTCCTTGGACATTTTCGTGTGCACAATTAAACTTTTTTTAAAATCATACGTTGAACTTGAACTTGCCAAAATAAGAAGAACTCTCCTTCTAACGAACTATTTTTTTTTTCATGAACAATTTTTTTTTCCCATGAACATTCTTCAATACCTGATTTTTTTTTTGGTGAAAATTATCTACCTATTTTTTTTTCTACTTGTCTGTATGTATATTAACATCTTATCTTATTTTATTTTAGTATTTGATGATATGATTCAGGTTTTGAGTGTAATATTTACACTATTTCCATTTGGTAATGTATACATTTTTTTTTTTTTTTTATTATTAATGCAGCTATATTATTACTGTATCTATAATTCTATTATGTAGTGTTGTATATTGTTTATTTTTTTTATTTCTTTTGTTTTTGTATAATTTAATTTAATTTTTTTTTTTTTTTTTTTTTTTTAATAACCTTTAGGCGAGGCCGCCTGCTTGGTCATGATGGCCGATATGGGAAATTATATTTCCCGGCTATCATCTCCACTGAGTGATGTCACTGTGTACGCAGCTATCACGTGTGTACGTCACTGTGTATCATCCCTTTCACTGTATGCGTGCGCACCTAACGCGCGCTAGTTAGTTTAGTTATTGAGTTGACGTGGAGCGGTTGTGTGAAAGACAGACGGTCTTCTCCGCTCGTAAAATATGTATATGTTAGTGTTTCTGTAATGTCCCTTTTCTTTATTTAATAAATGTTGCAATGTTATACTGGTCTGTAGCCGTTTCCCTATAATAATAAATTAATCTTTTAACTTTTTTTTTTTTTTTTTTTTTTTTTGTAGGAAAACTGAAGAAAAAGAAACTGGAGTGACTCCACTCGACTTTCTGAACATTAAGTAATTAAAGGTTGTATAAATAAATTAAAGTACGAGAAGTCGTTAAATAAACAAAAGAGAAAATTATAATAGAGTATTTCAGCATTTTTATTTATATGTATGTTGTTTAATTTAACACTGTTGCACTTCAAATAATTTGAGCCGATAGGACATAATGATAAGAATTTTTCGTTGTGTCCCTGTAAAAGTGTATGTGCTACATTCACCTAAATCTATGCAGCTCGTGCAACTCTGACCGATAACATGCATATAAGTTTTCAGCTCAATCAGATAAGGCATTTAGGCGCTATCGCACTTTAATTAATTTGAGCCCATAGTCCATTTCCATAATGATAAAGAATTTTTCTCTGGGTCCCTGTTAAAAAATTAATTGCTAGATTCACCAAACTTTATACAGTATGTGCGACGGTGACATGTAACATGAATATAAATTTTCATTTCAATGGAATAAGGCATTTAGACACTATCGCACTTTAAAGAATGTGGGCCCATAGGCAATAATGATAAAAAAAAAAATTTCTTTGTGTCCCTGTAAAGAAAATATATATATATATATATAAAAGTGCTAGATTCACCAAAATCAATAAGGTTCGTGCTACGGTGACCTATCTATAACATACATACCATCTTTCAGCTTTCAGCTCATTTGAACAAAGCGTTTAGACGCTATCGTGTTCACTTTCTCACGCACACATACACGCAAAGTAAAAATAGCAAAAATGAACTCAGGGAACCTCAAAACGTATAGATACACCAAAATCTCAAAGTCGAATTTTCGTCATGATTACAATACTTTCCTTTAATATATTCGGAAAGTAATGACAAGACATTCCAAGAATTTTGCTCTGAAACTTATGAAGAACGCATTAAAAATAAAGACTAAATAGGATTCAACTTATTAGAAAAAGCCTTTCTTATCAAAGTCAAACAAAAAACATTAAATATTTTAATAAAGATCAGTGAAAAAAGAAAATATTTTCACTAAAATACAATTTGCGAAAACTGGTTGTTGAATTAGATTCTTCCCAAATTACAGAATCGCTGCAGAAATATAAATGAATTTTAGTGAGATTTATCGTAAGGAATGAGTTAGGTACAAGAGATTAAATATTGCATTTGAATAATGTTTTAACAATGGGTTAAATTTTATCATATTTAGAATGTAATAAAAATAAAGGGGGAAAAATCGAAGTTCTTTTAACTATTTTAATTGATTTAAATGCGTGAGAAAGGTTATTTTTCTATTCGAAAAATTGGAGATAATTTAGGTACCAATTAACAAGAATTCGCATAAATATCAGGAACAAATTAAACATTTCCTTTAAAAAAAACCAGAAATAAATAAAATAAATAAACCCAAACACACACATATCTTACTTAAAATGAACCTTATAATAATAATTATTTATTATTATTATTATTATTATTTTAACTTCGTTCCAGATAGATGTTTGAATTACCCAGGCCTGGTCGGAGCCCGATATACCTGCCCAGGGAAAATAAAGAAATTGTCTAACAGGCTAAGCCGATAAATAATAATAATGAAAAAAAAAAATAATAATAATGAGTGAAATGTAGTTAAAAATAAATGGTGCCAAAGTGACCGAGCCTAATTTTGACAACGTTAATAAATATAATAAATTCAATGCATGGAACCCAATGCGCTTTCACAAGAATGTTACGCCAAACAAATCTGTTTCTAAAACTATTTTTAACTATTTTTAAAGTACATCGGAAATGTACCAATACAGTACCTTTTATTTTACACTTTAAACTGCAATTATCTGATTTTATATAGAAATGCACAGCTGCAAGGTAAAAAAAAGTAGCATGAATGCCCCATCCGATTACTTTTTCGTTTTTAGACACCTAAAATAAAACAATATGTATCCGAATAAGAAATGAATAGAGGTGCAATTCAATAGTGGGAAATTATATTTTTAATGAAGATAATATGACAAATATTGCACTTAAAAATAAAACCAATTCAACATTACTGAGTAAAGAAACCTTTTTTCTTCATACAAGATTTCGGTGACATCGCCTTCATCTGTCGACGATTCCAATTATAATTTTAATTGCTCTCTAAATGGAAACCAAGGCTACATTATACTAGTCAGTCGTGCTTTTAACTTTTCCCTGTTCAACATGAGTTTCTTATCCTTCTCTTCCACTACTTTAGTAGTAATATTCAATAAATCGGTACTACTCTTCATTCAATAAATCGGTATTACTTGTAATTAAGTGCGTGCATAACCAGATAGCAAGTAAGGTTACAAAAATGATCAAATTTCCTTTCAATGGATTATTAAAAGGGTTTTCGACATTTACTTTATTGCATAGTTTAAATAAATATTTTATTTTTAACGATTTTAGAGTAAAATGTATATAAAAGGTCCACACATCAATTAATTGATCCGCACGCATGAGCAGATTCTACCAAAAATCAATTAAAAAATTTGTTACTTTTAAATTTTCATCTTTTGAAGAGCTGGACGCATGAAATTCTTAAAAACTAACTTTGATTATGTCAACTATAGGAACCTTTTAACTGCACACTTTACAAGGATTTAAGCCTTTTTTAAAAGCTTCAAAAAAGTCTGACTCATCATTCATAGTGTTAAAAAAAAAAAAAAAAAATGTTTTAAAAATTTATCTGAGTAGCGGTAACTTAATTTTAATCAATAATAATTAACTCAGAAGTTCATTTAGTTATCATATATTATCCAGCAATATTATTCAGATTTCAACAGTGAGAATCCCATAAAATTAATAATTAATGCAAATATTATTCATTCATTTGAATTTAAAGATGACAAATTGGAAAATTTAACTATTAAATATAATTTCTTAGTTTCCTCTAGTCATGTTAAAAAAATGAAACAATAGATATTATTTATAAGCTGACATACATGAGTGGCTATATACAGGAATAAATCTCCCCCACCTGTAAATAATATTTTTCAATATAAGCATAGCATGATTTAATGTATTTATTTTAATAATAAAAGATAGATGTTCAATTAGAACTCCGATTTTTTTTTTTTTTCCAAATGAAATTCGAAATAGTTTAACAACTAAAATTAATATTAACTAGTTTTATATGTTTTTTGTTTACAATATCACAATTTCGACTAGTTACATATTCATAATGTTGCTTATATCACAGTTGGTGCTCAGCGAGGCTCATTAGACCAAAAATACGTCTTTAAGTACATTTCGAACCACTAGGAACATCCTTACTTGAACAAGGATTTGAACCCGAAACCCCGCAACTGAACGTTAACTATTCGACCACAAGATGAGCCCATAATAATTTGAACAGAATTTTAAAGCTATTTTTATCACTTTCCAACGAGTTCAAAAGTACTTACGACTTTGATTCGTCTGTCTCTCTTATTCAAGTTTACTATAGCAAGTCGGATTACTCTTGGAAATGGTATAAGTAGTGTTACTGGTTTGTATATAGGGAGTCAAAAGAATTTAGAAACATCAAATAATTGGTTTACAGGGCTACACAAAAACATTCAGTTCTCTAAGAATATCTTCACATATACTGCATTTTTAATGCGCTATATTTTGCGCATACAAACATGCGCGTAGCCAGGGGGGTGCCCTGGGTGCCCGGGCACCCCCCCCCCCCCCCGTTCGTGCACACCCAGGTGTGGGGAATTTCACCAATTTACTTGCCACTAGTAAGTAAAATTTTCAGCAAGAGAAAAATTTACCAAAAACTTCAATGTATATTCATAAAAACAGACTTTTGTTTGTAAGTTTCTTAGAATCAAAAATTTTTTTCGATATCTTCCCGTTTTAGACATCTTGAAAGCGGAAAATGACTTTCTATGTGTTTGTGTTTAGTCGGTGGGGAGGGGGGGACGTCATTGTGTGTCAGTGCATCTGTTAACTATTTTTGTCCGTGTTTAACGTGAGAATGGCTGGACGCAATTCAACGACATTTGTCAAGAATTTAGGTGTGTACCAGTTTAATAGTATACTTATAAAATTTTCCAAAATTCCCTCAGTTCCACCCCTGGGGACCGAAAGTCAAAAACTCGTTAGTAAGCATAACTCGGCTCCAAATTACTTTACGATGAAGAAACTGCACATGAAGAGACCAGACTTAAATACGAAAATAAATTTTTTTGCGATTTTGGATTTTTCTATGTTTAAGGAGGAGGAGGGAGAAAAATTGATTTTCACAGGGAAATTTCTGAAATTCGGGATTTTTGAGTAGATACCAAAAGTGGTATAAAGTTATTAAAAACAGCCATGCGTCTACTTCAGTGTAGTTAAAAAAAACCCATTTTTGATATCTTACAACTTTTTTTTTTTTTTTTTTTTTTTTGGGGGGGGGGGAGGAGAGGGTGAGTTATAAGAAGGCAAATTCGAGATTCTTTTTTAGCGCTAAATTTGTCCTGAGAAATCTATGGAAGCTGCAGTCACTAATTTTAGTGCGTGGATTCTTTATGAGCATAATTAGGTTTTATGAAAATCCCCTCCTTTTCCTCAAAGGGGTGGGTGGATGAGAATAAACACATTTTTAAATTATATCCGATTAATTTTTATGTGTGGTTTAATTATGCATACCGAACACGTACAACAAATGGATTTTCTGAAATTTTCCCTACACCCGCCGCTTTTAAAAGGCAGGGTGGGGGGGCACCTTTTCAAGAGTAACTCTGCTGCAAATTATCTCACATAAACGATATTTTGATGTGCCGATTACTCATACGTTCCCAATACACACACCACAAAGGGATTTTTCGAAATTACTTTCTAACTTCCCGTAGAGGATCGGGGGGGGGGACGCTTTTAAGCTTAAATATGCTCCAAATTATCTTAGAATAGCGAATTTTGGTGTGCGGTTGTTGTTTAAGTGTACGCAATATGCATTTTGGTGGAATTTCGTGAAACATCTAACTTACCCGCGAGAGAGAGAGAGAGAGAATGTGAATCGCGGGTAAATCGCTGCCGATGGCAGTGGAAACCCGAATCCTCATGTTGCGAGCGGAAAAATACCTATCTAACGCAGTGGGAATTTTAGCTGAATTTCCGTCTAATTTCATTGATTTTTTTTTCTTTTCATTTTTGATTTTTTGAGATTCTATTAATAATCATATGGAAACTTGAGAATTCACTTAAATGTAGCGACCAGCAAAGCGGCAAAGTCTGCTAGTATATATATTCACTGTATTTCTTGCTGCTCCTAAATACTAAATGTGGCAATGCTCTCAGAGCTGGTACATCAGTGGTGCCACGTTTGAACAGAGCGTTTCGGCCGCCTAGCTGTTTAAAGCCTTCTTTCCCTTCCCCCCCCCCCCGAAAAAAAAAAAAAAAAAAAAAACTTGCGTGAATGTAAGCTAGGAACCTTGATAGCCTCCTCTCCGTGAGGAACACTTCACCCAAGCCTAGACACTAATGCAGTCGCAAAGAACTCACAATCGTATTTAATCCCAGTATCATGGAACTTTCATATTGCATGATATTTCTCACTGAGATTGGACAAATGGCACCTGTTTATAAGGATGTGCAAAAGAAAATTCAAATATTTTATTGTTTGTTGATGGAACTTCTCATTGGTTAATTTAATTTTTGAAGTTTTCTGAATGTATATTATAAGCGGAGGGAACTTGAAATGATAATTGAAGTCGGTAAGCTTCAAAAAGTGGTGTGGATAAAAGTTCTCTGAATTATTTAAAAGATGTTTTTAGTTTAATTACAGCATAAAACGTTCAAAGAATATAGTTATATTCGTTAAATGAAGAGTTTTGCTGGGTGAAGTAAAACACCACCCTTCCGAAAAATATATGCACCCCCCCCCCCCAAAAAAAAAAAAAAAATCTACCCAAAAAACGTTGTAAATCAGCGCATCTTCCTTACTTTTAAGTGAATGTAAATTGTGTTTCTTTTAAGCTTATCGAAAACTATCACTCAAATTAGGGCGAAAACTACTCACAACGGCTACACTGATGGACTTGATCTGAATTCGAACCCGGCACCACCCGTCTACCAGCTTCGAAAGCAGAGCCCCTCATTCACTTATAGTGCCTGGCAAATGTGTTATGTTGATTTTCTGCGCAATTTTATTTTAATGAGTTTTTTTTGTTATTTCCTTGCTATTTTATGCCATTTTTCATGCACTTCTGATGTATGATGGTCTTTTGGCATTCTGCTCAACTGTCATTCCACACCTTTTTTCTGCTTCGATACATTAACTTTACTTTGTGTTTATTTTCTGTGGGATTCTGTTGGTGTGAGTTCCTTTCGTTGTTTCCCTCCAATTCTATGCAATTTTTATAAAATATGTGCGATCATCATTTGGCAATCCGTTCAACTGATGATCAGAGACCAATCGGAGACAGAAATGCTTCATCAGCGTTCATACCCTTCCCTGCCTTCGATAATATCACCTTATGAGCTTATTTATTACGACTTTCTTAAAGTTTTCATATTATAGTCTAGTCACCACAGTTTACCACAATATAATTATATTCTAGTAAGATTCACATGTAACCAACTGAAACACGGGTAAGATCTGGCTCACACTAATCCCTAATTATGTAAAAAAGCGTAGATTTTTATTTGCAAATTAGATGAAAATTTCCGTCTGATGATTGGTTAGTGTTGGTCATATATCAAGCGTATGGCTCAGTTTGTCGAGCACTGACGGGTTATATCAAAAGTTTCAAGTTCCATTTCTGACCTCGTCCCTTCCATTTTGTTAAATTAAATTCTGCTTTTCCATCAAAAGTGAGTGCAAAACTCTTTATTTTTCAACTTATTTTTGACATTATATATATATATATATATATATATATATATATATATATATATATGTATCTATATCTGTTTATGAATCAGTTTGGATTTCTTAGTTTTCTATGCAGAACCACACTGTTCGGTCAACCTATCACTATTGAAAATTTTACACTAATTTATCAAGACAAAATGTAGCTAAAGCTATACTTATTACTTCAACCGGATTAGTTTAAACAATATTAATTTATAAAAACCTTATGTTATCTTTAACATTATAAACAAATACGGAGCTGGTTAAAATACATCTTCTTTATTTATTATAATCATAATAATAAATATCAATATTGTACAAAAAAAAAATGAGTATTTTTTTACGTGCGAAAAATAAAAATAAAATGAAAATAAAATAAAATTGATATCATTATAGCTTCACAATATTAAACATTTGTTTTTATTTATTTATTTATTTTTAACATCGACTTTGTATTTTTATTTTATAATTTTAGGTTTTGAATTCAGTACTTACATTAAAATCAAAAATTTTAATTTTTATTGATTGTTTGGGATTCACATTCAATTCAAATGACTCTAATATGAATTTTATTAAGATGGTTTAATTAGTTTTTTTTTCTTTTTTTCTATATATCAACATCTTATTCTAAAACTCCAGTCATATAAATAGTTAAAACTTACGTTTAGTACCTATAAAAAAAAATGAATCTGTTATACCTCAAAAAAAAAAAAAAAAAAAAAAATCTATGGAAAGACGTCTGCTGTGAAGAGAGCGAATATGACAGAGGGAGAAGCAGCAAGAAATTATTTAACAGCCACATCATATACTAATTCAAGAAATATTTCAGGAATAACTAGGTAAAAGGAAAGCTGTAAGAAACTAGAAAGTACTACTGTATTTCGACTAGGCAGGTATCGTGCAGATGCTCAACAGACAGAGGTGAGAAAACAAGAAGAAACTGAAGAGCAACGGCATATTTGAATTCAAGCTGATGCCAAAACGTGATAAATGATACAATTTATCAAGCATTGAATGCTGCTAATTAGCTTTTAGTGTACATATAATTTATTTATGAATTTATTATGATTCTACTTTTGATTATGCGTCTCAAAGTATTGACAGCGTCAGCGCAGAAAAATTGGTAAATGTTTGTGGAAATTGTAGTGCTAAAAATTGCTTCAGAGCCTCATCTGCAATGTTTTGTTACAATGAAAAATTTCCTTTACTTCAAAACTTCTGAACAATCAGAATCTTTGTAAATTTCTCTTTGTTAGATTTTTTAAACACTACTTCTACCCAAACACTGTCGGGAAGTTCTGCTAGTTGAATTATATCATTATTTTATATATATATGTATATGTTTATGCACGCAATAAGATAATTCATTTATTATGTACATTTACCGACATATATATGAATACACGTATATTAAAACACTCATACACACACTTACGTATATACATATACGTAGTATGTATGTATATCTATGCTAAAAATTTCAAATTAAAATTTGGGCACCCCCCCCGCATGAAAAGCTGGCTACGCCTATGACAAATTAGACACGTGACTCTATTTTTAAGAGGCAGTGTTCAGAGGTTATATTTTTAAAACAAGTAGACGGATGATGCCAAATTCAAACTCAGGTCACGATTGTTAGACTAAATCTTCGGGGTTTCTGAGTTTCTGTGACTTTCTCCACAACTCTCCTGAATACGGACCAGGGACTCCTTAGAAATATTCCTCACAGAGAACATACCCTCAGGCCTAGGTTCTCTGCGAACAATCGGACTTAACCGTCAAACTCAAACCAAAACATACCTTATATTATCAACTAAATTTAATCTGATTGATTGACTGGATTCCTAAAGTCAATGGAAAATTTGGTTAATTATATGAAAATATATACTAGATATATTAGGTTATATTTCTATAAAACCGGGCAATTTTGGAAAGGTTGTCATACATTAGCATTTTAACACAAATCAGTAAAATTGAATCTCTGTGCAATATAAAATAATTATGAAAGAGAAAAAAAAAATCAAATATGAAACAGATTAAAAGAAAAAAAAATCTGTCAAAAACAGAATTCAATACGATAAAACTATTTTGTGTATTATAAACTCCTTATATTATTATTATTATTATTCATTTATACTTTTAAATTAATATTTTAGTATTAATATTTCATTTTTTTTTAATCATTAATGCTTCCCTTAACAATGATTATTATATTATTAAGCGATACCTTTTTACTTTAATTACCCAACTACCGTAGGTAACGGAATGGAAATACAGTATATTTGATCAAAAATTTCGAGGTCGAGTTTTCACTTGATTTACATGTTTTAAGGTCTTCTGAGTCCAGAAAAGTTGTTTTTGGCAATTGGTCAGTGTATGTGTATGTGGTGGTAATCGTCGAACTATTATATCTTCAAAACTAATAAAGATGGAACGACAAAACTTCAAAATTAAGACAGATCTACGTGTGCAGATAATTTTTCCCAACTTTTGGTGAAAATTGGAAAGCCAGAAGCGAGACCAACAATTTTTTATCTCAAAAACGGCTCTAACTATTTTCTTCAAATTTGTTACATAAACCCCTTTTTAAATGTTCTTATTTTCTTTTTAGATGTCCTAACTTTTGAGCAGTTTGAATTTTTCTGAGAAATATAAGATTTTGTTTAACTTAATTATTTTACTACTTGCAATCTAATAGTTAACAGTCTATTTTCACATAATAGTTTTTAGAATTTGGTCAGATTTATTACAAGATAAGTAAAGAAATAAAATGGTAAAACTGGATGTTGGCGGACATCTTGATTATGTTCAAAATGAAACACGGCAAATGATGGCAACGCGAAAAATGTCCGAATGAGAGCAATGGTTCTGTCGTAATAACAAAATATCACGGAAAAAATCTGGTGTGAAACAACCACACGACTTCCATTACCCACTATTACACGTATTATATGCATTTTTGAAAGATAATGTGATCAGAAAACATAAAAGTGACCTAAAGAGAAAATCGTTACAGCCGTTTTTGAGATACCAACTTTTACAAAAAATCAATTATTGACCGGAAAACAATAATTACATACAAAAGGATATTTAAAAGTGACTTAATAGGGCGAGTTTGAAAAAAAAATCCGTACAGCCGTTTTCAAAGGAACGCGCTTGCAAGACCTGAAATTGAGCTATTTATACAGGACGCCTATCAATTTTTCTGAACTAACCAACTATATCATTCGAAAGGACATCTAATAGAGTGTTTATATAGAAAATTTGAAGAAAATCGTTAGAGCCGTTTTTGAGATACGGACTTACGGTCCTACTTCCGGTTTCCGATGTCCTACTTCCGGTTAAACTCAATTATTGACACGAAAACAATAATTACATACAAAAGCATATTTAAAAGTGAGTTAAAATAGCGAGTTTGAAAAAAATCCGTACAACCGTTTTTAAAGGAACGCCTTTGCGAGGCCTGAAATTGAGCTATTTATACAGGATGCCTATCAATTTTCCTGAACTAACCAACTATATCATTCGAAAGGACATCTAATAGAGTGTTTATATAGCAAGTTTGAAGAAAATCGTTAGAGCCGTTTTTGAGATACGGACTTCCGGTTTCCGATGTCCCACTTCCGGTTTTTCAATTTTCACCAAAATTTGGAAATTTCATCTGTACACCAGACGTATTTCAATTCTAAAGTTTCGTAGCTCTATCTTTATTAGTTTCTGAGCTATAATAGCCAGAAGATTCTCCACATACATATACACACACACATACATACACACTGACCAATTGCCATAAATCACTTTTTTGGACTCAGGGGACCTTAAAACGTGTAAATCAGGTGAAAACCCGATATCGAATTTTCAGACCGAATACAATACTTCCATTACCTACGGTAGTAGGGTAATGGAAGTAAAAAACAGGGAAATCGATTAACAGTCAATGACCTTTAAATAAGCCATGCAATATTTTGCCATAATAAAAATGTGAAATTAATCTGATTTTAAAGAGGTCAAATTTACTAGAACTGTGCAATAATTTGCAGCTATCAGCTATCATCGAGTTTAAACTGAACTGAACTGAAATTAAATGAAACATATTTTAACCTATTGAACTCGTCACCAGATTCAAACTTTCAATGTTTACATATACAGTAGAACCTCGATTATCCGAAGTAATTGGGAGCGAACTCACTTCGGATAATCGAAATTTTCGGATAATCGAGAATTCATCAATAATCATCTAAAATATTTATCAGCACTTGTAGTTTGGAAAGGATGGCTTGCATGCAAAAGGAATGTGGAAAAAAAAAAAAAAAAAAAAAAAAAAAACTTTAAAAATACATGTTTGTTAAGAGAAAATTTTGGATGATAGTAGAAAGTGAAAAAAAAAAGTGAAGAAGAAACCGACTTCGGTTAACGGAGAGTTTCGGTTAATCGAGGTGAGTTTCGGTTAATCGAGGTTCGGATAATCGAGGTTCTACTGTAATTTTAATTTGTCCGAATTTCAGCAATATATTACTTTCTTACTGGGCCTGTATATTCATATAAGGCTCAGCAAGTAAGAACAAGTAAAAAACCCACGATAAAAGCACTATAGTGAGGAAAGTATTGTAATCATTTCAAAAATCCGAATTTGAGATTTCGATGATTCTATACGTTTCGAGGTCCCCTCAGTCCGTTTCCACTATTTTTACGATGATGTATGTATCTGTGTATGTATGTGAGTGAACACGCTAGCGCCTAAACGCTTTGTTCGAATAAGCTGAAAGTTGGTACGTATATTGTAAGTCACCATAGTACGAACCCTATAGATTTTGGTCAATCTAGCACTTAGTTTTTTTTACAGGGACACCAGGAAAAATTCTTTATCATTATGGCCTATGGGGCCAAATTTTTAAAAGTGTGATAGCGTCTAAACGCCTTATTAATCTGAGTAAAAAAATTGTACACATGTTATAGGCGACAGTTGCACGAACTGTATAGATTTTGGTGAATTTAGCACTTACACTTTTTTTACAGGGGTACAAAGAAAAATTCTTTATCATTATGGCCTATGGGGCCAAATTTTTAAAAGTGTGATGCTTATTAATCTAAGCAAAAAATTTTTACACATGTTATAGGTCACAGTTGCACCAACTGTAGAGATTTTGGTGAATTTAGCACTTACAGTTTTTTTTAAAGGGACGCAAAGAAAAATTCTTTATCATTATGGTCTATGGGACCAAATTTTTAAAAGTGCGATAGCATCTAAACGCTTTATTCAATTGAGCTGAAAATTTATATGAATATTATAAATCACTGTTGCACTAAATGTAAGCATTTTGGTGAATCTAGCGTTAATAAGGTTTTTACAGGGACACAACGAAAAATTCTTTATCATTATGATCTATGGGCTCAAAGTTCAGTAGCGTTAAAAAAAAAAAAAAAAAAAAAAACATCGTGTAATATATGGAGAAAAATACTCAAACATTCTATTATGGTTTTCTCTCTTTTGTTTGTTAAACAACTACTCTTTCTTTACTTCATCTACAAAACTGTTAATTACTCAGTGTTCGGAAAGTCGAGTGGAGTCACTCCAGATTTTTTCTAAAAAATCTGTAATGTCCAATTGAAGAAAGTGAAGTGGCAGATTATAAAAAGTTGACTTAGGGCTACCTACTATAAATTATATTAAATATTATTTTTTAAAATCGGCAATTTTCAATCGAATTTAACAATTTTTAGACTATAAATTCAATTTTAGCCAGTTTTTATCTTTTGCTAGAATCGGTTAAAAAATCGCAATTAAAAAAAGAAGAAGAAAAAAAAAACATTTTTACATTCTAATTGAAAAAAAAAAAAAAAAAAAAAATCTGGAATGACTTTACTTAATTTTCTGAAAATTAAGTAAAGTCGGTTGTTTAAATAAATTAAAGTAAGAAGATTTTAAATAAAAAAGAGATAAAACTATAATAAAGTATTTGAGCACTTGTCAACCAATAATATGTTGTTTAATGGAACGTAATGTATCCAAGTGCGTCCCTGTAAAAGAATTATAAGTTATAAGCTCGCAATATCAAATATCTATCTGTTTTTTCTTATGTTCTAAATAATTTAACATTACTAACGCGAACTTTAAAATGTTTCAGCCCATAGACCGCAATGTATACAAATTCTATTTGCAAAACGAAAAAAAAAAAAAAAAAAAAAAAACCTGCAAGTCCTACACTTATATAAATCTGTATGGTTCTTGCGATAATAACCTATAACATGCCTTCCAATGTCTATCTTAATTGGATGCAGACTTTAGGCGCTAGCGCATTTTAAACAATTCGAGTCTATAATACATAATGATAAAGAATTTCTTTTTCTGTCTCTGAAAAAGAACTATAAATGCTAAACTTACTAAAATCTATATACTCTGTGCGATGGTAACCTATAGCATGTATATAGTTTTTCAATTAATTCGAAAAAGACATTTAGAGCTATCGTCCTTTAAATAATTTCAGCCCATGAGCCATTAAAGAATATTTCGTTGTGTTCCGGTAATAAAACTGCAAGTGCTAGTTTCATCAAAATCTATACAGTTATGCGACGGTGACCTGTAACATGTATATAAATTTTCGGTTCATTTGAATATATGCTTAGACGCCTTCGCATTTTAAATAATTTGATCCCATAGACGATAAAGATAAAGAATTTTACTTTGTGTCCTTATTTAAAAAAAAAAAAAAAAAAAAAGTTATTCACCGAAACCTACACAGTTCGTGCGAAGATGACCAATAACATGTATTTAAATTTGCAGCTCAATCGAATAAGGCATTTAAACGCTATCATATTCACTCTTACACATACCCACATACGTCACGGTAAAAATAGCTAAAGATAAAATCAAGGTACCTCAAAACATATAGATGCACCAAAATCACAAAGTCGAATTTTTATCATGATTACAATACTTTCCTTAAGTATGTATGTTCGGAAAGTAAAAAGTGAATGCGTTCGCAGAAATACCCCGTCCTTCTCTAATGAATAAGCTCACGAGGCCGCAGCCGACCTTCTGAATTTCAAGGGAACCCCAAATTATCTTCTAAAAGTTTTACAATTCGACTTTTTCTGTATAAGGGGAAAAAAAAGAAGAATCGAGAAAATATATAATTCAGTCGTAATGTATACAATACAGAATTTACAATACAGAAATATAAAAATTACATTACAGATAAGTGCATATAATAGTTTATTGTAGGCATATATCTATATATAGCATTAAATAATAGAAGCAGATTTCAAAACTATTTAGCTGTATATTAATTTGCGTGGAATATATATATATATATCTGTATTTCGCTTATAAAAATATTTGTGATATATAAATGAGTAAAAATTAATAAATATCTTTCTCTATATATAATACATTTTTATACGTTAAAATGCTGCTTTTTTTTTTAAATAAATTTAGTAAATATCAATGTAGTCAGTAGCATGAGGACAGTTGGAGCCCCCCCCCCCCCCTATGACATTGTGCTTATTCTACATCTGTGTTAAGCAGACCTTGGAAATACCAAATAAAATTAAAAATATTTATCATTATGAATTTTAATTAGCAATTATTGAAGTTGATTATACAACCTGCTAGTTAAATGTAAACGTTGCAAATTTGTGAGCTTCATAAGAATAAAAAACCTTTGTCCCGATTCCATGCCGGGATCTAGTTGCCCCTAACTAGTTGATTAAGATTAAAAAAATGATCACGATTTCCATATTTCTAGAGACAAAACTAACAATTCATTAAATAGCTTCATAATGTATTTTGTTCAAATACTACTTACACTTTTCTGTATTTTCGAATAAAAACCAATAGCAATTTTTAAATTGACTAAAGAGACTATATCGCAAAACACACAAGAAATTTTTACAAAAAGTTACATAATATTTCTTTCATTTAGAAAACAATGTGCTGGTTAAAATATCTATAAACCGGTTTAGTGGCAACAACTGATTTCTGTCATTAGTAGAAACTTAAACCGCGTATCCTAATTCTATGACTATTGAATATATGCAAAAATACGCAAATAATCTTTTTGACATTAAAATCAAGTACTCACGAAAGTATTTCCAGCTGTATTGAATAAAACAACTTACTTCTTGGAGGCATGGGATGGAATGGAATGTTACGTCACAACCTGCAAGCCGTGCTGCGCCGGTAAATTCTTTTTACAAACACTATCAATCCTAGCCATGTAAGTTGCATAAAAAAGTTGCGCTCAAGGCCGTAGAGAACTTCCGCCTTGTCTCGGAAAAAAAATAAATAATAATAAAATATATATATATATATATATATATTTATATTGCCTCTTAAATCTCCTTTGGATTTCGTTTTTTTTTTTTTTTCTTTTTAATAGAAGAAATTTCTCATTCAATAAAAATAAAAATTAATAGATGGAGGGCAGAATTTTCTTGGGGAAATGAGCGTACAAAGGTACTAATTTGTACCAACAATATGGTAGGTGTAAATGTGGGTGTATATGTACAGTCGGTAACAAAAGTATCTGAACACTAGCAAAATTCCTATATAAAAAAAACTGAGAACATAATTCGACAAGGATTTATTTAACAAAACAGTATTAACTCTACTTTTTTTATATAGGAATTTTTGCTAGTGTTCGGATACTTTTGTTACCGACTGTAAGTCGAGAGTATGGATAATTTATATAAATAGAGTGCGTTTTAATTCAATTATCTAAGAGACCTAGGGTTGGAAAATGCTAAGGGATTATTTCTAATGAGTCCTAGCCATTAGTTTCGGAGAAAACCACCAATCAACCAAGGCTATAGATCGAGGGGTTCAAATCCCAACTTCTCGGAGATTTTTGAGTTATACTTCACTTTTACTTTTTCTTTCTTTCTTTTTTTTTTTTTTTTTTTCCCCAGACTTGGGCTTATCTGAAAATTTGAAAACTGCAATTTCAGTGTTTTTCATATTTTTGAAAAGGTAGTATTGTGATGACGATGAGGATTCTAGGTGTGGGTGGAGTGCCCTCCCTCGGAGGAGAGGAGGGGGGCCTTACTAACAAGGAAATGTATGAATCAGTAAAATTCCTACTTAAACCAAACAAAGCTTAAATTAAAGAGAACGATCGAAAACATAGTAGGGTAAGTGCTCCAGTGATTGACACTTTTAGAGTAATTCCTGATGTTTTTAATGTTTTAATCATCAGAAACTATTTTTAGAAATCTTAAGTTAATATACATGGCATGAAAGACTTTCAGAACCACATACATGTTAAAATATATGCATTTGATAATTATTATTATTTCTTTTTAATGAATTTTTATTTTAACTCACTCGATGTTTCAGTAATTTACACTGCCAGTTTTTCATTTTACCAGTAATTGGACCCCTATTCTCCAGCGTTTGACACTGGTAGTTTTTCCTTTTACCAGTAATAGGCACCCTATGCTCCAGTGTTTGACATGCAATGTTAAAATTCTGATGTGTAGATCATTTACTTTTATTTTTTTCTTATTTATTAATTATTTCGGGGAAGATGTCAATGGAGCATGTCAATCACTGAAATACCTATCCTATAGGGTATTTTTTATTATTATTATTTTTTTTTTCATATAAGAAATTTATTTAAAATTGATATTAAGGAATCTAGATAAACAGACATGAATATCCCACAAATTTATGAGGAATTTAAAAGGGGTAGTGGGCACAAAGGGCTGCGGATCACATAACACTTGAAAGTTGGAAATGGTCAAGTTAAAATCAACAGAAACAAGAAAGATAATTACAAAAATAGCAACACGTCAGTGCATTAGAGGAAATTTTAATGGCAAGTTTTACATTGGAAAATAAGCACACCAATAATCACACCGATAGAAATTGGTAATCTAATTAAACCTGAACCAGTAAAAGATACTTTTGTCGAAAAGAATTCGACCCAAATCTAATCTGAAAAACTAAAAGAAAAAGAAAGGAAGGAAGGAATTAATAATTCAGAAGGATTTACACTGAATATTGAAAAAGTGTCTGTTAATTAGACACCTCCAATATTTACCCTGTCTGATATTTAAGTTTATTATTATTTCCGATACAGCTAGCGATATGGACAATTATCCTTACGGCGCCGTTACAGAGATCCAAAATAAATAAATTAGTAAATAAATATATAAAAATATATAAAATACGAATGCAAATATAAATTTAAGTTTACTTCACTAATATAATTTGGATATGCGTATACTAAGTTATAGACATATATTTGATATGGTTATCTCAGTTATGCAATTATATTTCTGTCAAAGAAATGTCCGCTTATTATTAGAATTTTTAATATGCCCTCAACATGATTCAACTCATTAAAAATTAAACCCAACTCGAACTTGACAACTCGATTCATAGAAAAAAGTAACCTTGTGTGGCACCCATACGACTTTCTTTTTCCATGAACTTCAGTTCTGTAAAGATAGATTGCAGAATGAGAGATAGCAAGTACAATACATGAACTTATGTTAAAAAGAATTCAAACTAGGCTTACGAACAGTTTTATTTGACAAAAGAATCTAAGTGAAGGGCTACCATCCCCCCCTCATACAATTGTTCGTGAAACTTATCAATCTCGGTCAAACTATTTAAGTACCAACCTCATATAAATTCAAAATACAACATTTGAATTGTCTGCAATTATTTTTTTTTAAATATGCTGATAAAAAATACATATACAAAAAACAACCTTTAAAAACTTAACTTTAATATTCAGAGAATCTCAAAATGTGTAATTATAGAAAAAACAAGCGCTAAAAATTTATTTTTAAAAACTACTTTATAGTAGTAGGAGTCCCACTTGGGTAGGAGAAATTAATTTTCATTCCTGAGTAGTTTTTCTGAAAATAGTAAAATATAGGAAAGCACTTCCACTAATCACATTCAATAAACGAATGTTTTCGCTTAATTATTAGTATCAATAATTATAAATTATAATATAATTATAAATTGTATATATTTTATAAGTTATGCCTAAACTACATTGTATACTTAAATATAATCCTATATTAATATCACACAGCACAGCCTGAAATACCCTTTCAGTAATTTCCAAGTATGGTCCCATTATAATCTAGTACGTTTGGGAAACTAAGGTTGAAATATTTGCATACCATTATCTATACGGAACATGCTCCCCTTTAAGGAAAGGCTATATTGCATGTTCTATTATATATAATCGAACAAAAGTTGGAATGTAAGAGAACCATTATGAAACACTGAGCTGACTCAATTTGGGTGCATATCGGTCGACAGGTGGCACTGCCATGTTACATCCCCCCTCCCAAGAACTGTAAGGATATATCTCAAATTCTATTGCATAAAATTTGGTATATAAGTGCCATTATGCAAAAATATGCTTCTTCAATTTAGGTGCATATCGGCCGACAGGTGGCACTACTGTGCTGCGGTTTACCCCGTGCATAGGAAAGCTAAATTTCAACTTCTATGACATATAAATGCACCAAATTTGATATGTTAGAAAACCATTAAGAAAACAAATGCTGACTTAATGTGGGTGTATATCGACAGACAGATGGCAGTGCTATTACTCACTATTACTTACCTGTGTCCTCATGGCTAAGTCTCAGCATTTGTTGATTAAAACTGCCCCAAACTCCATATGTAAAATCTTTATTGTGTGAAGATATGACTGAATTTTTGTGCATGTTAAACGGTAAGTGGAGCTGTTTAATATAATAATTTAAAAGAAAGTTTTGTGATGGCCATAGTATACTAGTTTTATTTAGTTTTCCTAGATAACTTTAAAAGCAAATAATTTTGGTTTGCCAAAAATAAATTCAAAAACTGGCGTACAGTCAATAGAAAGAAATTAAAACTTCTTCACGCACCATAAATTTTAAATCAGCACAACCGGTTTCGAAAGGACGTAGCCTTTCTTCATCAGGTGCAAACACGTGCAACTGCCTTGGAGGCAACGAAACCGGTTGTGCCGATTTAAAATTTATGGTGTGTGAAGAAGTTTTAATCTCCTTCTAATTTTGGTTTGGTTTGGTTGAGGGTGTCACTGTAGGTCTTTATTTTTTTTTTTTAGTAAGGCTCATTAGAAGGGGGTAGCTTAAATTGATCGAACATCCATGCCTAAACTGGGATTCGAATCCGGCACTTAGCAAGCCAAATTCAAGGCGCTAAACAATCAGATAAATAATTTTGGTGCATATAGTTATAGTAGATACGTGTATTATTTTGTCATCTCTCGGTCGTTAGCGCATTGACCTAGGAAAAAGTGATTTAGAGAAAATGACTCATGTGTGTATAAGTTTACTCAGTTCGTAATATAGTATAAAAAAACAAAAGTAGAATTATGCATCGATTATAAATTATGAAACATTTTCCCATATGTATAGGGAAAGAAATAAAAATTGTGAGCTAAACTGCTAAAATCTGCAGGAGGTAGATATTCCATTTTGGTTTCCAATTACTTTATTTAGTTTTTATTTTAGTTTTAGGAAAACAGTTTTTAAAATTAGTTGATCTGCAGATCACGAGCCTCAATGTCCCACTTGAATTACTTATTACTGAGCAGATCACTTTTATTTATTCCATATCGCTACACAAAAAGATGCGTTTCTGAGGGGGGGGGGGGCTACTGCCCCTCAGAAACGCAACGGGTTGTTACCGTTACCCATTGTATCTATATCTATTTCCATGTATGTGTTTGTGTATACATTTTCTCTAACTCATAACCTTGTATTAATTTCTTTTAACTCATACATACTTATACTAAATTTGATGCCAAATGATTGCATAACGTGTCGGAATTATTTTGTGTAGTTCTATTCACTAATTAACCCTGTTCCTACCATTTTCTAAAGAAAACATGCTTTTAAACATTCTAATAACATATTTTAATTTTATTACGCCGAATGAAGTGTAACAATACTACAATATACTTTTAAAAATTCGGTTTATAGACCGTAATGGTACAAAATTGTTTTGTATATCCCTCTACACGAGCCACAAATATTATAAACACAAATAAAAACTATACACCTAGTTTCATGTAATCCATAAATATTTGTACCAAATTTAACTTCTATTGGATGATTGTATAACGTTATTGGAATTTTTTATGTGATCCTGTAAATAATAAAGTATATGCACACCGTTTTCTAGAGAAAAAATGCTTTAAGTATCTAAATAATGTGTGCTATTTTCCTTATGTTTAATTTAATGTAACAACGTTTAAATACGTTTAAAAAAAAATTCTGAGTAGGCCATAATGATAAAAAAAATTGCTGCGTCCCTGTATATAAATAATAAACAATATATACATCAAAATTATTATGGTTAATTTTACCATACCAACGATAGTTAACATCGACACAAATAAAAGCCCTATAAGATAAAAAAGGTAAAAATAATAAACTATGGTTTCCGAGTATAAACTTTGACAGACTAAAAATTCGCCGCTTAGTTGCTTAACATTGGAGTTTATCCAAAATAAACCACAAAGAAAAAAAAAGAAAGAAAAAGAAAGTGAAAAAAGAAAAGAAAAGAAAAATCTGACTGTTATAAAGCTAATGGAGAAACTAAGTAGTATATGACGTGTGGTATAATAAATTATCGTAATTTTTAAGTAAATGGGATTATATATATATATATATGTGCATTTCCCATTTACTAAGGCAATGTGCCTTAGTAAATGGGAAATGCATATATATATATAATTCCATTTACTTAAAAATTTCTAATTTTCTTTAGAAATTAGACAAAACCCGGTCATGTTCTCTAAAAACCATGAACCTAAACGATTTACAATTTAAAACTATTCAAAAATATATTTATTGAAATAGAAGAATAAAGATTTTTTCATCTGAGTTAGAAATGTATGAGTTCATTCGTAATAAATCTTATAAATTTTATATTAAAATAATGATGATACAAATTTGCACTTGCTAAGATTTAGACTAAATTAACACCTTTTCTATATTATTCTATATTCAATCGAAGAAAGTATTGAATTCGTAAATATTTTCGACTTAACCCTAAAATGCCTGATTATTTTTTAAATCAATTTAAAAATGTTTTATTCTTACCTCTTTTAAATAAATCGCGGGAAAAGTATTTTTAAAAAATCATACTTTATTCTAACTATGGTTTATTGCTAAAAAGAGATTTGTTGTCAATCGGCAAGCATGAGGCATTCGAGCATCAATATTATTCTAATAATATTGTAGAAGACAAAACTGGGCAACACTCGGCATTTAAGGGTTAAGACTTTCGGTGGATTTACACGTTCATAGATATCCTGAATACGATCTGATCATTTTTAGAAAATCCTCGTCTGTCTCTGTATGTGGGTGTGAGATAAAAATTTTCTACCAACTCTAATTCGTGAGCTAACGCGCAGAATTTCATAAAAAGTATGTGTAGTTAAACCTTAACATAAGTTTTTGCCTATCAACTTTTGAAATTTATTTTTCCGACTGAGTGAAAATAATGCCTGGACCGGGAGTCGAACCCCAGATCTTTGACTTACAAGGTCAAGGCTCTTCCAATTGATCAGTTGATTGTGTGATTTCAATATATTGTATCAACTTTTGGTACATATCGCTTTGCAGATTGCGCTATCATTCCGTTTTATAATAATTTTTAATATAGCAGCATAGGACAATATTTCGTATGAATGTACACAATAAGGATTATTGTTAATAAACCGTTGTAGAATAGTAATAGTAATATTAGTAATTTATTTATAATAATAATAATAATAGACCCGGATAAAACTTTTCGTATATATAAGAGTATCCCGCCCCCTACACACACGCACGGGGATGTAAATTTTCAGTATGAATATTTATCAAAAGAATTCGTTAATATATTTAAACACGAATGATTGAACCTGTTCTCAGTCAGTGTAAGAACATGATTCGATAAGGATTTATTTAACAAAACCGTATGAAGTGTACTTTTTTTACATAGGAATTTTTGCTAGTGTTCGGATACTTTTGTTACCGACTGTTTGTGATAATTTGAAATAATATTAGCGATTATTTTTTGAATAATAAAAAAAAAAATGCATTTTTTTACGTTGTTGTCTTTAGAACACAAAACTGCGTTTCTTCCGCTGTTTCTTGTTATAATTTTTGTAAAATGAAAATCGTCTGCATTCACCATAAATTAAAAAATAATAATAATTTCCAATGCGTGAATTTGCATTGGAAATTATGAAAAAAAGTCTTGTGATGGCCACAACATAATAGTTATTTTCTTTTCTCTCTGTCTCTCTTTTCTTTTCTTTTCTTTTTTTTTTTTTTAAGTACGATAGGTCGTACTATTTCTTTCAGATAGCGATTTAACCGTCGTTACCAATTTTACTTCCATTATCCGACTACCGTAGATAATAGGAGCTTTGTATTCGATCAAGAAATTCGATATCGAGTTTTCACCTGATATACATCCTAAGTTTAAAAAAATTTGGTTTGTGACAACCACACGACTACCATTACCCATTATTACACGTTGTATATGCACTCTTGGGAGATAATGTGGACAGAAGTTTTAAAATTGATCTAACAAATTAGACACCTAACAATTTTCCTGTAAAAGAAAACTGATACATTATGTAAAACATATAAAACAGAGTTTACATAGCGATTTAAAAAATAAATTAATTCAGTGGTGTAGCTGTTTTTTCAAAAATACGTTTCTGAGATCTAAAATTGATCTATCTAATCAGGATGATTGTTAACATCAATACATGCAAAAAGATTTATAAAAAGGATTTTATAAAGCACTAGCAAACCCGTGCGAAATATTCGCATTTTATTTCTTTTCTTATTTACCTTTAAAATTTCAAACTCATAAATGTTATACCAATTTCACCACCTAATTAAAATTCTAATTTACCAGAACCCAAATTATTATTAAAACCAAATTAATATTGCACAATAGGGAAACCAAAATCATTCAAAGAAAGGTTTCCAAATAAAATGAATGGTTCACAACCCAATTTTCATATTTCCACAGGCAGTACAGTTTTAATATAGGACTCCCACGACACCTTTTAAATTTTTGTCGTCATGTTGGCGATGACTTTTTATTAATTTTCGTATATATATATATATATATATATATATATATACATACACACACACACATATATTTTTTATATATTGTCTAAAAATAAATAAATAAATAAATAAAATAAAATAATTCCTGTTTTGATTATATTTTTTATGATTGTGTTTATTAGTCAATTTATGACACAAAAGTTCATATTCTGTAAATATCTTAAAAATATTGCTAGGTTTAAAATAACGTTTGCAAAGATTCTGAAGGAACAACTGTTAAAAATATTTTTTTTTCGTAAAATAATCTCATCAGACAAATGTCGTCATTTTTTCTTATTAGTCCATTGAGCTAAGTCCGCGTGCTTAAATATTGTCCATGTATAAATATTATTTTTTTTTATCCTCGCGTATCGTATCGTTTCGACAAAAAATAATTGAAACTGGTCCACGTTAGAGAAATATTATATAGATTTTTCAAGAAAATCATTGGAGCCATTTTCGAGATACCGACATTTACCAAAATTTAGCAAACTCAATTGTTGACCAGAAAACAACAATTGCATACAAAAAGACATCTAAAAGGGAGTTAATAAGGCGAGTTTGAAAAAAATCATATTCATCCCCCCCCCCCCTCCCATTATAATCCTATAAGATTTTTTCCCCTTGTATTGTAAGGATATTTCATTAAAAAAAAAAAAAAATCTGTTTTTTTTTTTTTTTTTTTTTTTTTTTTTTTTGTCCTTGAATATGTCACCTTTTATCTTGTGGGCAATAATAATAATAATGAAAGAAAGAAAGAAATGAAATATTAAAATATTTGATAAGATAAAAGACGAAAGAGTGGATTAAAAAAAAATAATAATAATAATAGCAGAATTCTAAAAACTTCATTTTTCAATGAGTCATCTTTACAATACAAAGAAACAAAATCCCACTGGACTACATGGGAAGGGAGAAAGAGTGAATCTGACTCATGGTCATCTCTTAAAATATAAATGAGTGAATTGACTTGTGGTATTGTTTTCTTGCCTGCAACGCAGTGATGCCAGATTGGGGATTTAGTCCCTATTTTGGAGATTTTTGAAGCTTCTGGGGACAATTTTGGGGACCAAATGTTTGTGGGGACTTTTTTGGGGAAGAGTTCTTAAACTTTCTGTCAATGTTGGCAACGTAATGATTTATCCCTACGACTAGAGACTTATTGTTATTTGGGGATTTTTTTCAAAAATTGCCTTCATTTGGGGAAAAATCTGAGCTTAAATCATAGAAAAATCTGCTTGTTATATTTATATATAGATATATATATATATAAATATATAATTTTTTTATTTTTATTTATTTATTTATTTATTTTTCTCTTTTTAGTAGAAATCAAGTTGGGGATTTTTTCGAAAAAAACCCTGATTTGGGGAAATTTGAAGACCTGTTTGGGGAAATAATTTTCGACCATCTGGCATCACTGCTACAACGATATATTTTCTCATCTTTCAGTATTGTTATATCCAGGATTTGTTGCTTCAAAAAAGAAGTATTTTTCAAAACTTCAAATTTTTTCGTGACAATCACTGTTTTTATACCGATATCACTTTAGTAAAAACTAGCCGTACAAACGTTGGGAAAAACAAAATCGTGATAATGAAATAAATTTCATCTGCCAAAAGTTCTACACAGCCATTAACTTAAAACGATTTATCAGGTTTCTACTTCAATAAAATATATTGAAGCATTAAAATTAGATTTACTTTGGGAGAAAACAGATCACTCGAGAGCTAATAATACCTCAATCACAGGCTATAAATTTATTTTTATACGTCGGTAACAGGCTTCTTTTATAATTGACGTCAGTTGTCATGGCAACGAAAGATGCCACGTGAGAAAGCAAACGCTTTACTGACGTTTTTGCTTCAGATTTAGGAATTACAGTACCATTTGAGTTCCGCTGCAAGTGTGAAAAAGGAGCAAAAATAAAGCAATAAATGTCTGAGTAGTTTAAAAAAGCAATGACTTTTCCCCATACTGATTAGCACGGTTTAGAGCCTTACGATTCCTGGAAATTAATCCTTCTGGTCTCCCTCTTAAAACCGTTAAAAGAATTGAAAATTCCGACTCATACTACGTACAGTTAAGGGACCATATAGAAGCAGATAAACTGATTCATTAATAACCATCACAACAGTAAGAAAAGTGAATAAAAGTTAAATAATACATAAAAGGAAAAAGGAAAGCTTTCTATCGAGAATTCTGTATCTTCTCCAGATAACGCTGGTCATTTTGCAAGAAACTATGCGTTAATCAGTCCAGTATTTTTTTTTTGGAATATAACGGACACTCATGCGAACATTGCCGAATTTACATAATCCCACTTAATTTGTTGTTTTTCTATCAATAACTTATTTTATAAAGGTATAAATTCCACTTGTTGGAAATCGCAGTGAATATGTACAGTTTTTTTTTCTTTCTTTATTAAAAAATTAAACCTATGGAGTTATCACCTTCTTCTATATTCATAAAAAAAAAAGTATTTATTAGATTTGTAAAAGTTTTGGGTTTTTTTTTTTTTTTTTTTTTTTTTTTTTTATGTATTTATACGTTTTGAGAGTTCCAGAACGCGATTTTGAAAAAATGCTTGCGTGTCTCTCTGTGTTTAACAAAAAATTTTGTGGTGGCAGCTCTAAATCAAGAACTAACGTTGAATTTTTATGAAATAATAGAATTTCATAAAAATTTATATTTAGTTGCATTTTGATATTAATGGTGTCTATCATGTTTTAGTATATAACGATCAACAGTGACACTGTCTTTCTGCTTTTTCATAATTTTTAATAGGGCAGTGTAGGATAAAATGCATTGAAAACTATGAAGTTTTCGCTCTGTGCTAAATTTAAATAGATTATGTGGCGTATATATAGTTTATAAGTAATATTGCTATCCAAAATTAAGGGAGTACTTTATTTTCAACTGAACGTAATTGACAGAAGTGCTGTACCAAATTATATATACTATATCCATGAAAATAGGAATGATAATTACTTTTTATTTTACCCATGTGGTAGACAAAGTATTTTTTCTAGCCTAATTTTCTAAGTTATTATATATATATATATATATATACATATAAAGTTTTTATTTTAATTACCCGTTTGGAGGTCCACTGTTATGAAAATAAATTTTTTTGCGGCTGGTCTCTGTGTCTGCGTACCTGATAACTTAAGTAAGTATGCAGGAAGTTCAAATTGATATTCTAAAGATCATTTGGAGATGCCATTTGAAAATTCTGACTAAGGTAGGTATAAATCTCAAAGAATGGTGTGGGTAAAAGTTCTCCGAATAATTTGAAATATATATATATTTTAAATTTAATAATGGCCTTAAATATTTTATGAATGTAAATACAACATTGAAACAAGGATTGATAGAGGCGGTAGTCCAACCACATATGCCAAATAAAACTAATTCTAAAACAGGATAAAAGGAAGTAGTGTGAATGCATCATCAGATTTTTTTTTTTTTTTTTTTTTTTTTTTTTTTTAAATTAATATACGACTTAGATTAAGAAAATTTATTTAAAATAGAATTGACATATTATATACCGTAAAAAACGAGAACTAATGATACATTTTTATAGTGGAGGCCATTCTATTACTGAAAAAGACAAGAAGAGGTGAGATAAGCAGTTATCTTTTAAATGTGAAAAATGCTAGGTCATTCCTTTTCCGTTGATTGTTGAGCAAATATTGACGCGGAAAAAGACTCCTTTGTTTACTCAATTAAAAAGAGTTTCGATCGCGCTATGAAATCTTTTTTAAAACGATGATGAGTAATTTAATAGATATGCCATTTTCAAGCCATTATAGTATTGATCAAACAAAATAATTAAAAAGAGATGCTATCTCATTGTGAAATCTCTTTATTCTTAAAAAAGGAAAAAAAAAAAAAAAAAAAAAAAAAAATCTGGTGTGAAACAACCACACGACTTCCATTACCCACTATTACACGTATTATTTTTTGAAACACCAATTTCCGACATCTAAAATTGGCCTACCTAATCAGGATGATTGTTAATTTTCCTGTAATAACCATGTAATACATGAGAAAGGATATCTAAAATGGATTTATGTAACAATTTTCAAGAAATCGTTAGAGCCGTTTTTGAGTTACCGTCTATCACCAAATCTTGGGATACTCAATTATTGACCGGAAAACAACAATTACATACAAAAGGATGTTTAAAAGAAAGTTAATATGGCTAGTTTGAAAAATATCTGTACAGCCGTTTTTAAAGGAACGCACATGCGAGACATAAATTGAACTATTTATACAGGACGCCTATCAATTTTCCTGAACTAACCAATTACATCATTCGAAAGGACATCTAATAGAGTGTTTATATAGCAACTTCGAAGAAAACTGTTAGAGCCGTTTCTGAGATATAAACATACATTCCCATTTCCGGTTTTCCAATTTTCACCAAAATTTGGAAAATTCATCTGTACACCAGACCTGTCTCAGTTCTGAAGTTTCGTAGTTCTATCTTTTTTAGTTTCGGAGATATGATAGTCAGACGATTCCCCACATACATACACACACAGACCAATTGCCAAAAATTACTTTTTTGGATTCAGGAGACCTTAAAACGTGTAAATCACGGGAAAACCCGACATCGAATTTTTGGACAGAATGCAATACTTCCATTACCTACAGTAGTCGGGTAATTGAAGTAAAAAATTGCTGCTGTTCACTTTGTGTGCCTGCTGTTGTATCTACTCACGAACAGGAGGGTTCTCACGTTCTCAGTATCGCGAGCAAAGACAAAGAGCCTTTCGCGACGTTTACAGAATAATGCAAGAAACATGTTTCTCTTGATCTGGTCGTGCTCCAAATATATTCCTTTGTGAATTTTGAAATAGTTTCTCCTCCTAATCGTTTTTTCCCCGGCCTAAACCGCCGTTTTGAAATAGCACCGTTTCGATACAGAAAATGTTATAAATTATACCTCATTTTATTTTATTTTATTTTATTTTTTAAATAGAAAATCTCAAAAGAAAAAGCATAAATACTAACAGAATCAAACAATCCAATTTCTACCCTTCTCTTTAACGATTCTTAAAAAAAGTATTTTTATTATTAAAATAAATAAATAAAAGTGTCTTCTTTCTTTTTATGCCTTTTCAAAGCATTTATTTCGGAGCAATTTTTTGGAAGGTTTTGTATTTGTAAATAATTGTTTAATCTTTTTTTTTTTCCTACTATGTCTGAAAGCCTCGATTTTTCTTCTCTAACTACACTCATGTCCATAAATTAAGGATAATTCAGAATCACACGGAAATCGAACTTCAATGCAAAATTTCACCTGTAGAAATACCACACACATTTTTAAGAATAATATGAAAATTATAGTAAGACATCAGATGACGCAGGTATGATGTTACAATGACGAAAGTGTAAGAAGGGGGTAGATAAGGAATGGGAGCAAAGAAGGAAAATTGTTCACAAGCGTTCTGTGTGCCGCTCAGAACCACAACCGAATAGTTATGAGACAGAGGACGATGCAGATATTTTTTTACGTGGTAGAATTATCGGCCGACTAGAATGTGGGCGTACTCAGATAGAGGTATCGGGGGGGGGGGGGGTGGGGGGGAACTTGGAATCGCCCAAAGTGCCCTCTCTAGGCTTTTGCAACGATTCCAAACTGATGGAAATGCCAGTCGACGTTACAGTACTGGTCGGTCAAGAGTTACAATGCCGAATGACGACCGGTATTTGGCAGTAACTGTCAAAATAAGCAGAAAAAGCACACCGTCAGACCTGTCTCGTTAGCTGTCTGCAGTCACGGGTACCACAATTTCAAGGCAAACCGTGTATAGACGTTTGGGAGATATTGGTCTATATTCTCGGAGGCCTGTTAGATGTGTTCCGCTCGCGGCAATGCACTGTTGCCAGCGGTTAACTTGGAGTAGAGGACATGCAATGTGGACAGCGGCACAGTGGGCTTATGTGATGTTTTCCAACGAGTCCAGGTTTAACTTTCAGTGTGATTCACGCCCGACTTTCATCTGTAGAATGTCAGGTACCCGTTACCACCAAAATAACTCCATTGAACGACACCGTTACTGTGGGGGGGAGTGCACGTTTGGGGGGGGGGTCATATTGGACACCAGAACAGATCTGCATGTTCAAATCGGAACCATGACAGGCCAAATTTATCAGGACATCATTCAGGAACAACATGCACGTTTGTTTAGGGGTGCCATGGGCCTAGAATTTGTGTTTATGGATGACAATGCGCGTCCTCGACGTGTAAACAATGTACATGGATGCCTACAATCTGAAGCTATCACCCGCATGAAATGGCCAGCAGTCGCACTTGACTAGAATCCGATATAGCATGTGCAGGACATGCTTTTCCGACGAGTTGTAGCCCATGAACCACCTCCTACGTGTGTACCAGAACTCCGGAGAGCATTGCTTACTGAGTGGAGTAATCTTCACCAAGATCAGATCGATAATTTAATACTCAGCATTTCTGGGCATTGTAAGGACTGTATTTCAACATCTGAGAGACATACAATGTATTAAGCATCATACCAACCATGTAATGTCAAGTTTTTGTAAGGGAGATATTTTTTTTAAATGCTTCAGGGAGCAAAAATTGTTGTTTTTATAAATGATATCATACATGAACCACCTTTTTTTGTTCTTGATATTTTGTGTAATAAATGGGCTTTATGAATAAATCCTGTTTGTTTTGTTTCTGAACCTTTATTTGCCGCAGTTAGCATTATCCTTAATTTATGGACATGAGTGTATATAACATCACATTTGTTGCGAAAAAGGTAAAATTATTTGAGAAAGTCCACAATAGAGGGCGCTTTTGCTTCAAAAAATAGGAGATGTAAGATGTAAAAAAAAGGAGTAGTGAGTTTTTTGATTTGAATGTCACTTGTGCAAATTTTATGATGTAGATTTTCAGAAGTAATAACGGGCCAAAAAATGGGTTCAAATCAAATTTATGTTTAAATTGTGTATAAAGTGTAAATAGTTTTTGTGTGTCTGAACGGATTAAAAAATGTGAAATGTCAAGATAGTGAATTTCTTTGTGTTTGAAAAGTGACATTTTCTCCGCTGCCGTCCACATCTCTGGTCAAGGTAAGAACCTTTTGTATGGATATTTTGGTTTACTGGAATAATTTCTCCACTAGAAAAATAAAAGTAAAATGAAATGTATATATTCTTTGAAATATAAATAAGTTTCAAGTTTTCAAAGAGCCTGCTATAGTCGTCTGATAGGCGACCGAGTTTTACTTGTTGGAATAATAAAATTCTGATTTTTAACGCGGGTAAAAATTAAATTAATATTAAAGTTTTTCTTTTTGTTCCAACAAGTTCTGGCGTCCGCGACAGGATCTTTGAAAGTTAACAGTAATGATTATTTTTGTTTTTGTTCTGGTTTTAAAAGTTTCGTTTTCGTTTTTAAGAACACTATGAAATAGTAATATAATTTAATGATTAATATAAATAATTAGAGTGTTCATAATATTATTAAAGGTTAAGATTAATGGTTAAACTATTTAATTTTTATTGAATATGCGAATGAATAAGCAGAGATGGGAATGGTGGCTGTTTCAGTTCTTTCCTTGTGACATTTTATATTCTTATTTACTGAGTCAGTTGAGTTATATAATTAAAGGTTATGCTTTTAATATTTTCTGTTTTGATATTTTTAAAGGTTATATCATTTTATTTATTTATTAAATTGAGTTAATGTTTTTGTGATTATTTGAGAACAAAAAGGTTATTGCATTAGAATGATTTGAGTAATGTTATTTTAAGAATATTTAAATTGTGACTGAATTTAATTTGAGTTTTGGTTTTACATTATTACAGTTATGATTTAATATTGAGTTTTAATTTTAAATCATTCGATTGCTGTTTGAGTTTTGGTTTTAAAAATCAGTTTCGGTTTTGCATTAATTGAATTCTGGTTTAAATCATTTTGTTATGGTTTTAAAAATTGAGTTTTGTTCTCAAATAATTTAGTTATGGTTTTAAAATTTGAGTTTTATTCTTAAATAATTTAGTTATGGTTTTAAAATTTGAATTTTGTTCTCAAGTAATTCAGTTATGGTTTTAAAATTTGAGTTTTGTTCTCAAATAATTTAGTTATGGTTTTAAAATTTGAGTTTGTTCTCAAATAAGTTAGTTATGGTTTTAAAATTTGAGTTTGGTTTTGAATTAAATTGAGTTCTGTTCTTAAATAATTTAGTTATGGTTTTAAAATTTGAGTTTTGTTCTCAAATAATTTAGTTATGGTTTTAAAATTTGAGTTTTGTTTTAAATTAAACTGAGTTTTGTTCTTGAATAATTTAGTTATGGTTTAAATTTGAGTTACAGTTTAAACTATTTGAAGTTTGAGTTAAAAAATATTAGAGTTTTAAGAACATTTTAGTTTAAATTAAAAATTTGTGTTAGGCATTTTAGGACATTCAGTAAATAAAAAATGAGTGTTGAGTTATTGAAGAAGAAACGTGCCATTGCACGTACTGCTTTTACTAGAACGGCTAATGTGATAAAAGAAGAGTTAGAGAGGGAACAACCCGATAGGTCAGTTTTAGAAGATAAATTTGTAAAGTTACAAACAGCAGTAAGCGAATTAAAGGTTCACGATTCGGAATTACTGGATTTATTGATAAAAGGGAAAACTTCCGATGAGGATTTGGAAACGGAAGTTATAGCTTGTGAGGAATATTCTGATGAATTTATTTCGCTTAGCCGACGAGTAAAGGAAAAAATTAATCTTATGGATTCAAAAGTTAATGTTTTTGCTGTAACACCAGATAGTAGTATTAATCTCAATGAAAAGAGGTATAAGTTACCAAAAATCGAGATCAAAAAATTTGATGGTCAGTTAATAAATTATCTTTCGTTTTGGGGTCAGTTCAAAAAAATTCACGAAGATAAGGATCTTGATGCCGTAGATAAATTCCATTATTTAACGCAATCTATGTTACCCGGAACTAGGGCGTGTGAGTTAATTGAAAGTTACCCATTAACAGAGGAAAATTATCCGAAAGCTATTGCGGCATTCGAGGAGCGTTTCGGAAATAAGGAAATTTTAACTGAAATTTATGTGAGAGAGTTACTGAATTTAATTATTCAAAATGTACGCTCACAGGGCAAAGATAAGCTATCTCTGGTGTCACTGTTTGACAAAATTGAGTCCCACCTCCGAGCTCTCGAGTCATTGGGCATAAGCCCAGACTCCAATGGTGCTTGGCTATATCCCATGGTTGAGTCTTGTTTATCCGCTGAGATGATTAGGGTATGGCAGAGGAGCATTCTATTTAGTAATGAGAGATCCCGTCTCTCAAATCTCTTGCAGTTTTTGCGTAAAGAAGTCGAAGGGGAACAAAGAGTTAAACTCGCACGTTCTGGGTTCGAGGTTACGACACCCTCGCGTGAAGAGCGGCCTAAAGAGATTAAATTCAAAAATAAAAAACCTATTGCGAGTGCTGCTGGTTTGGTAGCGACTAAGGAGTTATCATGTGTCTTTTGCGGAAAAAATCATGAAAGTAAAGAATGTTTCAAAGCTCGGTCTTTATCTTTAAAAGAGAAATTTAATAAATTAAAAGAGTTAAAATGCTGCCTACGTTGCCTTAAATCTGGTCATTTTGCGAAGCAATGTAAACAATTTATTCAGTGTCGTCTTTGTAAGCGCTCTCATCCCATAATTTTATGCCCGGAGGCTCCAGAGAATAAGGACGAGACAATAGTTAGTGAAAAAGGGTCAATTGCTGTACAGAGTACTGTGTCTACTCCTTCATGTATGAAAGAGGTCATTCTCATGACATTAATAGTTGAAGTAGTCTCAGGTGGTCTGAGAAAAAAGGTTAGGTGTCTCTTAGATTGTGGATCGCAGAGATCGTATGTTTTAAGATCCACAGCCGAAGCCTTAAATTTGAAAATTATTTCCACTGAGAATTTAACTCATACGCTGTTTGGGGGAGCTAGAACTGAATCAAAAAGTCATAATAGATATAGTATGAGACTTAGACCCGTTGGGAGAAGTAATGAACATCAGTTCAATTTTCTCGAACAAGATACTATTTGCGGTACAATACCACGCATATCTAAAGGTCCGTTATTGGGGGAATTAAAAAGGCATAAAATTTGGATTTCAGATATAGGCGATGATTATCCTGAAATTGAGATTCTAATAGGAAGTGATATTTATGGACAAATTCTCACTGGTGAAGTAGTTCAATTAAAGGGAGGTCTGACAGCTATTAATACCAAATTGGGGTGGACTTTGTGTGGGGAACAGAATAATTTTCGTGTCCAAAGTTTTGAGGGTACCCAGTCCATGCTAGTGACCAACCTCCTTGTTCAAAATATGAAAGTTTCTGATATGTGGGATTTAGAATCCATCGGTATTAGGGATGAGGCGCAGACCTTTTCTAAGGATATAGAAGATCAGTTAGCACAGGAACAATTTTTGAAGAATCTTCACCGAACCGAAGATGGTAGATATTGCGTGAGTTTACCTTGGGTCCAAAATTTCCCAGTTGACCTTCCCTCTAACAGGCATATTGCAGAAAAGAGATTATTTTCCACCACGCGAAAATTGAGAAAATTAAATAGTTTTAATGAGTATGATAAGGTATTTAGTGAGTGGCTTTCTGAAGATGTTGTGGAGATAATTCCAGAATCTGAAAATAGTAAAGTAGGACATTATCTGCCACATCATCCAGTTATCAAAGTAGATAGTCTAACCACCAAAATTAGACCAGTTTTCGATGCCTCATGTAAATCGGGTAGTTCATTTTCTCTAAATGATTATTTGATGAAAGGTCCTAACCTAGTAGAAGAAATCCCAGCTATTTTAATGCGTTTTAGAGAAAAATCGATTGGCGTAACTTCCGATATAAGACGCGAGCATTTTTGCAGATTGGCATACAGAGGGAAGATCAAAATTATTTGAAATTTCTTTGGTGGGTAAATGACAAAATTAAAGAATTTCGGCATAAAAGAGTGGTTTTTGGGGTAACTAGTAGCCCATACCTATTGGCATCAGTCATTTCACATCATTTGTCAAACGTCGCACCCAAATATGAAAGTGTGGCGAAAAAGTTAGCTGATTCATTTTATGTCGACAACTGTGTGACCTCAGTTGATAATAAAGAAGAAATAGAATTATTTATGAGTCAATCAACTGAGATTATGGCAGAGGCCAAAATGGAACTGCGTCTTTGGACATTTGGTCCAACAAGTGGAAATGAGTTTTTAGATAACCCTTGCGATACGGTCTCACCGGTTTTAGGTCTACAATGGGACCGCAGAGAGTACAAACTTTTCATTCCAGTCAAAAATGATATTAGCGTAGAAGATTTGTCAAAAAGAAAATTACTTTCCTTAATTCACTCTGTTTTTGATCCGCTAGGTTTTATTGCACCAGTAATGTTACCTGGGAAATTAATACTTCAAGAGGCCTGGGCAACTAAAACAAATTGGGATTTACCTCTACCAGATGACCTGAAAAATCGATTCTTAAAATGGTATAGAGAACTGTCTGGTATTTCTCAGCTTAAATTACCTCGTAGAATAGGTTATGGGAACAAAGATTCGTGGTCAATGCACGTTTTTTGCGATGCCAGCCAAAGGGCATATGCCACGGTTATTTATTTGCGAAGTAAAAGTGATAAAAATGTATCTGTGAAATTTGTTGCAGCAAAAACACGCGTGTCGCCATTGAAAAGGATAACAATACCACGATTAGAATTATTAGCTTGTGTTTTGGGTGCACGTTTGGCAAAATATGTAAGTGCAGCCCTGTTCTTAACTGACGTTCCAACCTTTTACTGGACCGATGCCACTGTGGCACTTTGTTGGATACAACGAGATGAGAGTTGGGGTGTATTCGTGAATAACAGAGTAAAAGAGATCTTAAGTTTGTCGAAAGGAGAATGCTGGCGACATATACCGGGCAAATTGAATCCCGCGGACTTAGCCTCCCGTGGCTGTACGCCTAAACATTTGTTGCAATGTGATTGGTGGGAGGGACCCGAATTTCTGAGACTTTCACTTCCTCCTGAATCATGGCCTGACTCTGAAGTTTTGCCAGACGAGGAGTCAGTTGCAGCAGAAATTAAAAGAAAGAAAGTTATTGACTTAAATGTAAATACTAATGTCACAACAGAGGTTGGTGATAAGTGGTATAAGAAATTTTCTAAATTCTCTAAAATGGTGCGAGTTTTAGGTTGGGTAATGAGATTTATTCAGCGTTGTCGAGGGGGAGCACTGAATGGCCAGCCATTCCTATCAGCTTCAGAGTTCCAAAAATCAAAATTGAAACTTTTTTCTATTATTCAAGTGGAGAGTTTTCCAGTGACTGGAGAGTCCATTAGGGGTCTTATCACAGTCATGGATGAAAATAAACTTGTTAGAGTCAAAACCAAAGTAATTGAAAGAAAAGACACTTATGCATTCAGGTTTCCGATTTTACTACCACCTAAGCACCATGTCGTAGAGTGCCTGATATGGGAATTACATACCCACAATTCACATGCTGGTGTTCAGACACTGTTGAGTATGCTCAGAGAGGAGTTCTGGATAATATCTGCGCGAAGAACTGTAAAATCAGTAATAAGAAAATGCGCTGTGTGCAGACGCTTTATGAGTAAAGCCACAGCAACAGCCCCTACCCATCTGCCAGAAGACAGAGTTAAAGATGCATCCGTATTTGAAGTTACGGGAATTGATGTCTGTGGTCCCCTGTTTTTAAGAAATAGGACAAAATCGAGGGTAATACTTTTTACCTGCGCCGTATATCGTGCAGTGCACCTGGAACTGTTGTCATCCATGAGTTCGCAATCTTTTATACAAGCATTACGGCGGTTCATCGCCCGTAGAGGTCGTCCTTCCGTAATATACTCGGATAACGGTACTAACTTTACTGGTTCTGCTGCAGCTTTAAGAACAATTGAATGGGAAAAGATATGTCACGATCCACTACATCCAATAGAGTGGAAATTCATTCCGCCCACCGCTGCGTGGTGGGGCGGTTGGTGGGAGCGCTTAATTCGCTCCACTAAAGATTTGCTTCTTCGTGTAATGGGAAGGTCTGTATTGACATATGAAGAGTTACTTACTGTTCTGTGTGATGTCGAGGCTGTTTTAAACAATCGCCCACTTACTTATATATCCAATGATGTGGGTGATTTCAAACCTTTAAGACCATCCGATTTTCTTTCTGACTTGAAGGAATCGGGTACTCCAGATTTGGACTATTTGGACCGAAAAAAGCAGCTCTCAAGACATGCCTATTGTCACGAAGTGAGACAGCAATTCAGGAATAGATTCCGTAAAGAATACCTAAGCCAGTTGATCCAGAAGGCTGGTAAAGATAATAAAGACTTGAAAGTAGGTGATGTGGTGATCATCCAAAGTGACAATCAGAAACGACTAAATTGGCCACTAGCCGTAATACAAGAAGTCTATCCTGGAAAAGATGGCCGTATAAGAGTTGTCAAGCTGAGAGTCAAGAGTGGAACCTTGGTACGGCCAGTACAAAAGGTGTTCCCACTGGAAGTGTGCTCAAAAGGTGATCCTATCATGAAAATTAAGTTACAGGACACTGAAGTTGTACCTAATGATCCAGAGACAGTGAATAAAGTTTTGCCCAAGACACAACAACATCTTGAGAGTGTGTCAAAAATGACCAGGAGTGGTCGAATAGTTAGAACTCCTATCCGATAGGACTAAAAAACTTTGAACATTCACTTCTGTCAAACTTTTTATATTTTAATTAACTGCATTTGTGTTCTTTTTTCCATATATATGTTTCATGTATAACTATTTTTTTCATTTTAGTTGATTCACCTGCCGATGAATCAAGGTGGGAGTGTTGCGAAAAAGGTAAAATTATTTGAGAAAGTCCACAATAGAGGGCGCTTTTGCTTCAAAAAATAGGAGATGTAAGATGTAAAAAAAAAGGAGTAGTGAGTTTTTTGATTTGAATGTCACTTGTGCAAATTTTATGATGTAGATTTTCAGAAGTAATAACGGGCCAAAAAATGGGTTCAAATCAAATTTATGTTTAAATTGTGTATAAAGTGTAAATAGTTTTTGTGTGTCTGAACGGATTAAAAATTGTGAAATGTCAAGATAGTGAATTTCTTTGTGTTTGAAAAGTGACATTTTCTCCGCTGCCGTCCACATCTCTGGTCAAGGTAAGAACCTTTTGTATGGATATTTTGGTTTACTGGAATAATTTCTCCACTAGAAAAATAAAAGTAAAATGAAATGTATATATTCTTTGAAATATAAATAAGTTTCAAGTTTTCAAAGAGCCTGCTATAGTCGTCTGATAGGCGACCGAGTTTTACTTGTTGGAATAATAAAATTCTGATTTTTAACGCGGGTAAAAATTAAATTAATATTAAAGTTTTTCTTTTTGTTCCAACAACATTAGAAACTGTTTATTACATTCCGTAAGGAAAGTATTGCAATCATTACAAAACTTCAACTTTGAGATTTTGGTGTATCTATACGTTTTGAGGTCTCCGGCGTTCATTTTTGTTATTTTTACAGTAATGTATGTATATATGTGTATATGTATGTAAAAAGAATGAAACGATAATGTGTAAACGCTTTGATCGATTGAGCTGAAAAATGGTATATGTATATTATAGGTCACCGTCGCATCGATATTGATGAATTCACCACTCTATATTTATTTTTACAGGGACACAACGACGAATTCTTTATCATTATGAGCTATGGGCTCAAATTGTATGAAGTGCAATAGTGTAAAATTAAACAACATACTATATGGAGAAAAATGCTGAAATACCCTATCATAATTTTCTCTTTTGTTTATTTAACGACTTCTCTTACTTTAATTTATTTATACAATCATTGACTACTTAATGTTCAGAAAGGCGAGTGGAGTCACTCCAGATTTTTAATCTTACATGTATATAAACTGGTCTAATTGTGGTCCTACTTTAAAAATCTTGAAATTACACACACACACACACACACACACAAAAAAAAAAAAAAAAAAAAAAAAAAAAAAAGGCCAGAGTTTAACAAAAATTACGATTGTAACCAATAAAATACATGTAAAATTTATGTAAACCTGAAAATATACAAATATGTTACGTAAGATGTCCCAAAATTTCAATTAAACAACAATTTTCTCTTAACGACCACCGTAAAAAATCCTGAAATCAGGAAAAAAAGTCCTAAACACAATCACTTCTGATAAAAAGCATTGGGGGGGGGGGGGGAAGAAATGAATAGCATTTAAACATCGATTTAAGAATTTTAATGATATAAACTAGATTTTTTTTTTTTTTTTTTTTGAAAGAAATACCAAAGCAAATTATCATGACTAACGCATACGCATGCAAAAAACACTTACCGTTAACAGCATTCAACTTTGTTTTTGGTTTAATATTTGTAAAAAACATTAACTGAAGCAACAATCACAGAGTCAATTGTTTTAAAAATAAGAAACGAACCACTTCGTGTTAAATGCATTAGAATGATCTAGATTCCTAATTGTAAAGCACTTTCGATATTTTTGTGCATAAGCAATTTAAAGCTTACAGAAGCAATATGAGAAAAACCGTATGCAAATGTAGAATAACATGTGTTCGCACGCCAATGCCAATAATTTCGCCTATTCAGAAACTTAATATTTTTCTTTGGCAGGAGTTCTTTGTGTGTGTTGCATATCTTTCACAAAAGACATTATTCAAACTCAAGATTTTTAATAAACAACTTTGCTTCTTAAATATGTCAACTGACTATTTGAAATTTATACTTGAATGAATTATCGTAAGGTTGAATGGCGATCAATAATTAAAATAATAATAAAAAAACATTTTAAGCAACACCATTAATTGGAAAAAATAAAGTAAAATAAATAAATAAAAATAAACAGGATGTTGTGTTTGGCCATTACAAAACATTATTTTATATTTTCTTACAGAAGTTCACATAATTTAGACCAAAGTAGTCACTCCTGTATTTTACATTGTAAAAATGTGAAAAAGAGAAAAAAGTCATTTATTTATTTTGTTAAAAACGAAAAAAATCGATAACTTTGTTTCAATTCAACATGGCTCAACCATTTGTTTTAAAGATATCGACGATTTCTTTTAAAATTAGTCATATTAAAAATTCCCCGAAATAAATAATGCTTAAAACCATTAAAAAAAAAAAAAATCAGTTACACGATAGGTTAAAAATAATCCTTATTGTGTACATTTACACGAAAACTCCCCCTATGTTATCATATTAAAGTAAAAAAAAAAACTTGATGGCAGCACCACCTGTTGATTGATTTGCGGATTGACTGATTTGAAAATCAGTTACACGATAGGTTAAAAATAATCTTAATTGTGTACATTAACACGAAAACTTCTCCTATGTTATCACATTAAGGTTAAAAAAAAAAAACTTGATGGCAGCACCACCTGTTGAATGATTTGCGCGAAAATCTGATAAAACCAATTTATGTCAAGTTGCAACTAAATACAACTTTTCATGAAATTCTGTTCATTAGTTTTTGATCTAAAGTTGTCACAAAATTTTTGTCACACAAATTCAGGCAGAGAGATATTTTCTAAAAATGGTCAAATCTTGTTCAGAATATCTCAAAACGTGCAACTTCTTAAAAAAAAAAAAAAAAAAAAAAAAAAAAAACAGAAATAATTTTGTTTTAAATGATTTCAATACTAAGAAAGTAAAAATAAGTTCCTTTAATATGCCAAATATTTGGTATGTTATGCTGCATGGTCGCAGACTGAACTTCTTCACCACTTGTAATGATTTCAGTCAGCAGAAAATGATTTTCTAAGTTTAACAATTTATTTAAACATATATATATATATATATTCTTGCAGGGCCGTAACTACCATTGGGGCAACCGGGGCAGTGCCCCGGTTGCCCCAATTTGTACCGGACATTTGTACCGGACAGACACACAAACAAACAAGAATAGAAGTTAATAAAAACATGGTAAAAAAATCCCGAACTGTAGGAGGCTAGTTTTGTGTAGACCATCCAGAAAGTACGGCGACTTTCCTTTGCGAATAAATTTTTCAAAAAATTTCATCTGATTTTATGAACAATTAAAAGACAAACATGCGTTGAATATGAATTATTTAAAACTTAAAGTTTATATATATGTCACAACGTCACTGAATGGCTTCCTATTGAGACACAAAAAGTTTTTGTTGTCTTAATTGCCAGCTAAATAATTTTGTATTTGTGATTGGCCACACAAATGCCGCATCTTATTTGTCAATCGGCCATAAGAACACATAAGTTGCATTTAGTTGACAGCGGAAAAATTACATATTCCTAAACTCCTCTTCAAAAAAGTTTGAGTCAAAAAAAAAAAAAAAAAAAACTTTTAAAAACCAATGATCTTGAATTAGACCTTTGACGAAAATTAGAGAATATGTAAAAGATCCTGCACAAAAATCGGCAAACTTCAGATTTAAAAAGAATGAACTTTAAATGGATCTTTTATAAAAATCGAATGATTTTATACATTTTTTTCGAAAAATTCAGACAAAAATATTTATTTCATCGTCAGCAAGAAAATCTGTAAAAATGTGACAACTAAGTTAAAAGGATCTACCGGACACTAGAAAATATCTTAAAAATTTAATTTTCATTTTGATTCACAGACATAATGTGAAATGAAGTCACATATAGATGAAATAAAAAATGATGTTTATTGAGTTTTTGGTACAAAACAAGATAGACAATTTGAGCATTTGGGTAAAACAACAAAAAATGTGTAATTTGTTCGTTGAAAATATATGTTATTATCTACTATCTGGGTGACCATGTTTACTCATTGTAAAAATATTCGTAGTGTAAATACAGTAATTTCTTTTCTGAAATGTATTTTTTATTTATTTGTCCTAGACGGAGTGCAGGTTACCAGTGAAATCTAATTTTCCTGGAGATAAGAAGAATTCAAATCAAATTATCATCTCAAACCCCTAACAATTTTTATTTTTATCAAAATTGGTCAAGCAGTTTTCTGCTATATTTTGTTCCAGGCAAATCACGGGTCACCAATGACTTCTAATTTTCTTGAAGACGATAAGTCAGATCGGATTTTCATCTAATTATTATTATTATTATTATTATTCCAAAATCGTTTAAACAATTTCCAGGATAACCGAAGTATTCTGCTATATTTTCCCCGGATTTAGAGTGAGTAGCAGTGAATGTTAATTATCCTGAAAACGAGGGTATTTGATATCGAAATGTCGAAGGAAACGTTTCTGCCACTATATTTTCAAGGGCAACGCATGGGATGCCAGTGAACGCTAATTATTCTCAAGAGGAGGGCAATTGATAAAAGGGCGAATCCAGACGAACAATCCAGGGGGGGGGCACAGATTTAATATTTTTTCCCCTTATCTGTCCATCTCCCTCTCTTTATATATATATAAATATATATTCTGAACTTTATACACGTATATATAGATATATCGCAGCTCAACAAAAATATGACACAAGTCAAAAAATGGTAATTTAAAAATTAATATTAAAAAATGTGTAATGAAGTGCCCCGTCGTACCTATAAAGCATCGCATCTCTATCTCAAACATTGTCCATCCGAAAAAGCAGTTGTATCAGTTTTACTAAAAGTTAGTCAGTTCTTTATAGATTCTTAAGTTGGTTTTTCTCAAATACTGCATTTCTCAGTTACATCACTTTTCTTGCCAAAGTGTGATATATTGGGTGAGTGCAAAGGTTCTACCCATTTTTATTACTTTTAAAGAGTAAATAAACGCAAAACGAACAGTACCTATTATTGTGCATAATCACCATTGCTGTCTATGACCTTTTGCCATCTTTCTGGTAGGAGATGAATCCCACGGCGGTTAGATTCCTGAGATTTCGAGTCAAAAAGGTCTTGGGTGGCAGTTTTCACAGCATCAAGATCATCAAAGATTTTATGACTGAATGAATTGTTCAACGCACGAAACAGGTGATAGTCAGTTGGTACTTGGTGCGAAGTCAGGAGAATAGGGAGGGTGGGGTAAAACCTCCCAATCAAAGCCCAGTAACATTTGGCGAGTGATGACAGTAGCATGTGGCCTGGCGTTATCGTGATGAAGAATAACACCACGACGATTGATGAGACCTGCCCACTTTGCCACCAAATTTGAATACAGCTTGTCTACTCCAATTAAAACGCTAACTTGTCCACACTCTGTGGGCAACACTATGATGTTCTGTTGATGGCATAAAATACCAGAAATCTATGAACTTATAGACCTATAATGTAGAATCAATTTTGAACAGTTTCACTCAAATTTATTGTGCCAGTAGTTGACTGAAGATTATGTTGGAGAAGAGCGGTATTCATCGTTATTTTTGTATGACCCTCATCCATAAGTACCAGTCTTAATTTGGTGGTGTTTCTCGTCTACAACCTTGTCTTGGACTTCTGTGTTCATTGGCATTCTAAGAATATCATTTCAAATGATGTAAATTACATTTAGTGTTATAGATTCCGCAACTACGGCTAGTGTTTGCCCTCCTTCTGAGCAACTATTGATGCTTGGTCTTGTCCAAGCAGGTTTTGCGACAGATTTGGCGCTACTCCTAATAAATATATTCACACTAAGCATAATTTGATTATTCAGGGTCCGTATACCAGATGGGTTACAGTGTCACCTAGTAATAAACAACGAAGTTAACGTTCCTATCTCAAAAAGCCGTAAGAGATATTGTAAAAAGCCAATTAAAAGTTATAAAACATCTTAGACTTTTAGTACGAAAAGACGTATTACGCACAATAATTTCTAAAAAGAGTTTAAAAAAAACACGTATTTGTTTGGTTTATGACTTATCAACACTTTGACGTTAAAAGCCACAAACAAACGGAGAAGCTATCATTTTTTCGACCAAGAACTAGAATTTGCATAATTCACAAAACCGTGGTTTAAATTATTTAATTTTTCTCCGTTCGTATGCATTTTTTAACACCACGTGTTAAGGGAATCTCGACTAAACAAACGCACATTTTACACGTTCTCTGCATAATTGTGCACAAGATATATTTTCGTTCTGAATCGAGAATATTCCAGTGCTTTGTAATTGACTTGACTTCTATTGGTATCTCTTACTATTTTCGATTGAGGGACGTAAATTCCTTTATTTGTCGATCTCAACTTTTATGCCCAGAGCACAGTCCAATTTTTTATGTTTACCGACTTGCCGTCTACTATTGCCCTCACTAATACAAAGTACTGAAAGAAAGTTTTTTTTCTTTTTTTTGCCCTTTCACTATTTCATTGAGTTTTCAGATTAAGCTCATTTTCATTTACTTTTGACTTATTAGGAATAAATAAAAAAAAAAAAAAAAAAAATGCACTGTAACTACACATATCGAGACAATTATCGATTAATTTTCTTTCGATTAAAGTGTATAAAGCTACTTTCGTTACTAAGGAAATGATCAAATATCACTTGAATAGTTTGAGTTTGGGAGAAACAATAACGATGGGGCCCCATAATCATATGCTGCCCCGGGGCCCCCAAGTCCCTAATTACGGCTCTGTATTCTTACGTGTGTTCTTTTTAGAGGAATAACTAAGTTTGGTAGAGACTGGTTTAAACAGGTATTAGTCTTAGGAGTCTGTCAGAGTGTTCGTAAACTTTGTAGCAGAAAAGACACAGTCTTTTCGTAATAAAAATAGGACTACTCGCGTGTAAGAAGTTTATTTTAAAGAATAGTGATGAGGTAGTTCTTTAAAAAAAAGTAGGCCCGTGGAAACTTTAATATATACATATTTAGCTGATCTGTTAACACTTTATAAATTTTCGAATTCATCTATGGGGTGCAAAACTTTACTGGGCGGGCCAAATTTGACCTAGGGGGTCATGGATTGGACGACCATGCGATAGATGATGCTCTTCTATAAAGAACACTGCGAAAAACACATGAATATTCAAAGCAAACAAAGCCACCAGAAATTTTGCAGCGTTAAAATCATTCCCATCTCTCTGCTTCTGAAAACTTTCCCATGAAACTGCCAAAAATTGCAGGAATGTCACAGATAAAAGGTTGCACAGGCCTTCGAAATCTTACTTTTCAATTTCTTTTTCTGCATGGAGTTGGGTGTCTCTAATGTGTTTTGATACACGGAATTCAGAAATGATTGTCTTTTTTCCCTATCACGTACGTAAGGAATTTTCACAAAGTAAGGATGAAGATGGGAAAAATTCACTCAGAGACTGTAACAAAATCGAAACAATTAACGTATAAAATACATTAAAATAAGACAATATTTACACATTATTTTTTAAATATGTTTCTTTACGTTGAAGCTTCCTTTAGAGCCTTGTGCACGGGCTGGAGCTTTGTGGAGGAGGGGGATTCTCTATGCAGCATCCAACAATGATCTGCTAACATGTTAACACTCCATCGTCCCTGATACCTCCTCTATTTCTTTCATGTCTTGATGAAATCGGTTTCCTTATTCTTCACTCACATCACTCAGATATTCCGGGAAATAACATGGAAATTTTAAAATAGTTTTTCCTTAATCAGCATCCAAAATTACCCCAGAAAAACACATCACCTTGAAGAAAAAAATTTCATCATCGATCTGTGTTATCAAGCTTGGTTTTTTTCTTTTTTCCATCCATCCCAAAAAAATAAAAAATTGTCCATAGTGTAGCACTAGTGTAACGTAGAACCTATACAACCTCTAACACTAAAAAGCATAATTATAGTTTTTAAACTGAGACATTAACAAAACACTCTCAGTAATTAACTGCTTTCAGGGTTTAACCTGGCAAAAAAATTACTTTAGCATTTTAGCGAAAATAAGCAAGCACTATTTTAGCTTTTTCGAAAGTTAATTAATTCTTTGGATACCATTGATTTCTTTTACTTACAAGGAACATCACCCAAGTGTCCGGCTCGGATTTCAATGAGAGAGAGGTGTTTCTTTTCTAGAGGCGTTTCTTTCATATTTGATATGCTATCAAATTTTACTCAAAAATATGCGAAAAATTTGTATTTATACAGCAAGTGAATACTCAAATGAATAATTCAGTTGAAATAATTTTCAGTACTACTATAAATTTTCATTTGTAACTTAAACATGAAAGCGCAAAATCATTTAGTATTTTTAAGTCACACCCAAAGGCGGAGCTTACTGTTGATATGTGGCTGATGTGGTTTTTAACATTTTAAAAATTCAATAAATATAGAAAACATGGACGATAGCAAAAATTTCTATGTTCAAAAATATTTGGTACATGCCCTCTATCAGAAATTAAAGTTTTATTAAAATCGCAGCCGGACACGATGTTCCTTGTTAGCTTTGTTATCCTCAGTTTTGTTTTCTATTCCTTTTGTTCGTTGATGATTTTAACCAAGCATCCATATTTGTGACTTTAAAAATATGAATCAGGGAAACTATGTTTCGATTTTAACAATAGAAAAAGAGGTACTCATATCATACGTGTAAAATGAAAAAGCAATTTAAAAATTAAATAAAGTGTAGTGGTAGATAATCGTGAAATACTACTGATAAGAATGCTTCTATGAAGCAAATTCTGAATTCTGACATACTTTTAAATATTTTTGCATTTAAATTCAATCATTAAAAATGAAAAATAAATCCAAATTACTATATAAATAATGATTCCCAAAAATTTCAGTCCTTTCGTAGTTTTTGCCTGCAAATATTATAAAAAAAAAAAAAAAATCCGAGTTATTATATAGAGATATTTTATACAGTTATCCAGTTTTAGCTTTTTAGCGAAATTCTGACCAACATGTTTTAGAAAAATATGATACCTTTTAGCAAAATGCTAAAAAAACTAATGGCAGTTTAAACCCTAACTGCTTTATACATGAGTGAAAGTCCTGTTTAAGAAACATTAGTTTAAAAATTTTGATTCACACCAGGTTGACAAACTCCCCCATCCTCCCACACACCACCAATTATCTTTGAAATGGTAGTTTTGATAAACTTCGAAATACTTAAATTAAATAAATTAAAAACCTTAAATGTACCTCATGTTACGTTAATATTTTCATCTGGGCGCCCAGACCTTCTCAAACGTTCATCTGTGCTGGATCTCTTCATGTTGCAGGCTTTTATAAATTCTATTAGTTGATTCCACATCCGGTTTGGTGCCATTGCGTCACTATCGTTACAAACTTCCGGTGTCGTTGCAATTTCTATTGCTTCTCTAAACATCGCGTAATTATGGTTATTGTAGTTAGCAATTTTTCTGGTTTTTTCAAATAATAGAATCTATAAAAGCCTGCAACACGAAGAGATCCAGCACAGATGAACGTTTGAGAAGGTCTGGGCGCCCAGATGAAAATATTAACGTAACACGAGGTACATTTAAGGTTTTTATTTTAATTAATTATTCGAAATACTTGTTTAAGAAGAAACGATTTATTTTATTTAAAATATATTTTAGACAGGGAGGCATGGACAATCAGGATATGAACTTTTGAATTTCATTTGAGAGAAATAATACATTTGTTTTTAAACATTTTTTCATCGATCTCTAAACAATTTAATGGAAAATATGCTTTTATCTATGTAAGGCTATTTTGTATAAAGAAATATTAAAATAAATAAATAAACCTCAAATGCATATTCAAAACTATATACCCAATGAAACCCAGATTAAATTATCTGTACTTTGTATTGTGCTTTATTGAATGGTTTCCAGTAATTTTTTTTTTATTATTATTTTATTCATTTATTTTTTAATGTGTGTTTTAAATCAAACTTCATTGAAATGAAACGATTTTCTTTATACAGTTTTAAACAATTTCAGGAACATTTTCTATTAAAAGAACAGAAAAAATTTTGTATAATCTTCTAAAATCATTGTAATTTCTTTTTCCATTAAAATTTCAGTTTCTTCTTTTTTGAGTTGTCAACTATTCTTAAAATTCTAATCATACTATTAAACACACTGTAATCAATAAATAAATTTCATTGTTGCTTCGTAGTTTCATTATTATTCATCTGCTTTGAAATTTTGCTTTTTTAAATCCATATGACTCCTATTCTGGTCTTGGCAGGATGGGGGAGTGTTGTCGGCGTGACACTAGTTTAACCCCACAGGCAAGTCACAAGTCTTGCCGCCTGCCTCCTTCCTTAAGTTTCTTAAATTATTTTTTCATAAATTTCGATATAGTTTATGTTTTTCTGTTAAGATTTTGTGTTAGTTTATTGTTTCGTTTCTTTTGCAGGCTGTTAGTTAATAAATCTGGTTTCTTTAAATATGTGTATTTCATCCCCTAATGAAATTTTTTTCATTTTTCTGAACTTCTCCTATATAAAGACATTTTTAATCTTATTGGTCATTGGTGTTTCAGTGATCTTGTATCAGTTGCTTGGCTTCTACTATGCTTAATAGATCATCATTATCTTAATATATATAAATCTCGTGTCACAATGTTTGTCCTCAATGGACTCCTAAACCACTTAACCGATTATAATAAAATTCGCACACCATGTGCAGTTCGATCCAACTTGAGAGATAGGATAGTTTAAATCTCAAATTATAGTCGCAATTTTAATTTATTGCTAATTATTTGTCTGTTATTATTTGACAGTCACAATTATCTGTTAACTCCAAATGATTCTAACAGATGTCGATACCTTTCGACTGGGTTGAAATGAAAGCTGAAATATATTTGGTGCTGCCATCTACACAAAGAATCTTCAACTTTTTAACCTATTAATAAATTTCGTATAATTCAATTATTTCCACTTTTTAAATTTTTGGTGTTAGCATAGCCGGCCACGTGTTACTTAGACTGAAGTGTAAATTGAATTCATATTATAATGAAGATAATACAGTGAAATTAATCCTGTTTTTTACTTATTTGTGCTTCATTGATCAAAACTTTATAATTTAATCTGTATATATATATAAATTACGTGTCACGATGTTTGTCCGGGGTAAACTCCTAAACTAAGGAACTGATTTTGATGAAATTTTGCACACTGTGTGCAGTTTGATCCAACTTGAGAGATAGGATAGTTTTTATCTCAATTTATTGTCACAATATTGTTTTATTGCAATTATTTGTTAATTATAGACCTTTATTAAAGTTGCTCCAAAATATCTGTGAGTTCCATTAATTTAATTGTTGCCAAAAAAAAAAAAAAAAAAAAAAAAAAATACGAGTTCATTTTCTTTCGACATAAAAATAAATACATTTAATCAAACGTGAACGTTAAAAAATTATAAAAAGTTAAATTATGCATCTCACGAAAATTGACGTCATAATCAATTTAAAGATTTTATACACATTGATAAAGTGCTAATGTAGTTCTATCATAGATATAGTAATATATATAGATCTCTCATCCCCATGTTATCGTAGAAAGATTTTTGATGCCGAAAAAAGATAAAAAATAAAAGCTTTGGAAACAGCCATTAAGTGGTATTGAAAAAAAAAAAAAAAAAAAAAAAAAAAGAAAAAGAAAAAGAAAAGAAAGAAAGAAATATGAATTTGAAACTGTATCTGGAGTCTTCCATTCCCCTTTAGCAAATAAATTATTCATAAATTTTATTTGCTAAAATATTAGTATGTATTCCCGTGTGTATTCACTCGGGGAAAGACGGCCATATTTTGGTAAAAACGTCGTCTTTTCCCAAATGAAAAGGAATAACTTTTTTCTCCCCAATGATCACTCTATTCTATATATGCTATACTATATCTATGAGTTCTATACGCAAGCGAAGTGTGACTCACTGACCGTCTGTGCAGCCAAGAAAAAGATTTCCTATGTTAATTGCCCACTGGATTTTTTGTAAGAAATTATTAAAAATCGAGGAAATTTATTTCCCGATTTTAATCCTTATATTTGGGTATAGATATGTATTAGTTATCGCGGGTGTTAGATTGAATTATTTTGCTGTCAAATTGACAAAATTTTAATTTTAAATTTCAAAACTCTGTCGCCCTTGGCTTTTTTTATTATTATTATTATTATTTGGCGATCAAAAGCGTAACACGAAAATATACATGCCAGATGTATGCATTGTACGAAATGTAATATGTATTATTCATTGTACGTATGTATGACATGTAATATGTATTGTACGAAATATTGTTTCATATTATTCATTACTCTTTTAATATAAGTTGTTAAAATAACCATGATTTTTGAAAGGAATTAAATATTTTCGCCAGATAATTTGGCGATATTCTTTTTTTTTCGCCAAGGATGACAGAAATGAAATCTATTCCGCTGCAAAATATTAGTATCTTACATCAGATATTTTATTTAGACATTTGAAAACAAATTTGACTTCAAACTATGATAGAATATTTATCATTTTCCTTTTAATTTGTATATTATTAGTATATTAAAATTTAAAAGCATGGTATATAAAAAGTTTTTTTTTTTTTTTTTTTTTAAATCTTATAATTATTCTTATCTTAATCCTCAATGTTTCCCATCTTTATTGACTTGAATTTACTATTAAAATTTTAACATACTCAAAAACTTCTCATCACTTCGTTAACATACACTAAACTTTTCCAAAATCTTTTTGTATTTAAAATGATACATGTATTTACTTTAAATGTCCAATATTTCATAAGATTTCCAATTTTAAAGTTTTAAAATATTTATCAAATTTACTTATTTTTCTGGTTTAGCCTTATTGTTTTCCCTTTTATAACTACAGCTGTTGCCCTCTTTAAAATATTTAAAATGATGAGGTCATTTAATAGTAAAATTATCCATTATAGCATATATTATATTTCACTCCTCCATAAAAATTGATTTTAAAATCGTCTGTTTCTTTTATACTTTTATTTTAATAGAATTTTAATAGAATTTAATTTATATATTAGTCATTTTAGCAATTTTATCCAAAGTAGCATTAGAAATAATATATATCACTTCTCCATTAAAATTTATAGGACCCTACAATAAAATTAATTTGTGCTTAATATCAACACTACGAAAATTTTTATCAATCGCTTCCAAATTTTGACCTAAGTTTCAAATCTCAACCCTGTGGGTTTTTACATCGGCTACAACGTTTTCGTCTTTGTTCGTAATTAATAATTTAACTGTACTAAATAGTTTACAGCCGTATAATTTAACGTATAACTTAGTCACAGCAACGCGTGGCCGGGTCTGCTAGTTATCTTATATATATTATAAATGTGAATGTCCGTTTATTTGACTGAGTTTCACGCTAAAACTGCTCGATGGATTTCGATAAAATTTGTTATGGAGATAGCTTATACCCTAACTTAAAAAGTTGGCAACCTTTTATTCCGAAAAAAAATTTGTTTTTGCGATTTTTATGCATAAAATAGCAATTTTGTAAGCTAATAATAGCAAAAAATTAGCCATTTAAATTTATCCATAATTTAATTGTTGCCAAAAAAAAAAAAAAAAAGAAAAACGAATTTATTTATTTTTTTCAACAGGAAAATAAATACATTTATCTAAACGTGAACGATAAAAAATTATAAAAAAAAATTATACATCTCACAAAAACTGACGTCATTTTTAATTAAAAATTTTTTTTTTGGCAACAATTAAATTATGGATAAATTTAAATGGCTAATTTTTTGCTATTCTTAGCTTACAAAATTGCTATTTTATGCATAAAAATCGCAAAAACAAATTTATCCATAATTTAATTGTTGCCAAAAAAAAAATTTTTAATTAAAAATGACGTCAGTTTTTGTGAGATGTATAATTTTTTTTTATAATTTTTTATCGTTCACGTTTAGATAAATGTATTTATTTTCCTGTTGAAAAAAATAAATAAATTCGTTTTTCTTTTTTTTTTTTTTTGGCAACAATTAAATTATGGATAAATTTAAATGGCTAATTTTTTGCTATTATTAGCTTACAAAATTGCTATTTTATGCATAAAAATCGCAAAAACAAATTTTTTTTCGGAATAAAAGGTTGCCAACTTTTTAAGTTAGGGTATAAGCTATCTCCATAACAAATTTTATCGAAATCCATCGAGCAGTTTTAGCGTGAAACTCAGTCAAATAAACGGACATTCACATTTATAATATATATAAGATATAAGATTTAATTGTTGCCAAAAAAAAAAAACGAATTTATTTATTTTTTTCAACAGGAAAATAAATACATTTATCTAAATGTGAACGATAAAAAATTATAAAAAAAAATTATACATCTCACAAAAACTGACGTCATTTTTAATTAAAAATTTCTTTTACACATTGATAAAGTGCTAATACGCAAGCGAAGTGATGCCGTCACTGGCCGTTCATGGATGCAAGAAAAATATTTCCTATGTTAAACGTCCATTGGATTTTTTTGTAAAATATTATTAAAAATCGAGGAAAATTATTTCCCGATTTTAATCCCCATATTTAGGTATAGGTATGTATTAATTATCATGTCCATGCGTTAGATTAAGTTATTTTTGTTGTAAAATTGACAAAATTTAAATTTTTAATTTCAAAACTCTAGGAAAAAAAAAAAAAAAAAAATGGCAAATTTCCATATTCGATTGAAAACACAAACATTTCATTTCAAAAGATGATATTTACACAATAAATATCCAACTAATATACTAATTAAAAGGAAAATGATAAATATTCTATCATAATTTGAAGTAAAATTTGTTTTCAAATGTCTAAATAAAGTATCTGATATAAGATACTAATATGTTGCAGCGGAATAGATTTGATATCGGTCATCCTTAGCAGAAAAAAAAATATCGACGAATTATTCGGCGAACATAATTTAATTCCTTTCAAAAATCATGGTTATTTTAACAACTTATATTAAGAGAGTAATCAATAATATGAAACAATATTTCGTACAATGCATATTACGAAAATATACATCTGGCATGCATATTTTCGTATTACGTTTTTGATCACTAAATACAATAAGCGCCAAGAACGACAGAGTTTTGAAATTTAAAATTAAAATTTTGTCAATTTGACAGCAAAATAACTCAATCTAACACATGTACATGATAACTAATCTATACTAATATTATAAATGCGAAAGTTTGGATGGATGTTTGTTACTCAATCACGCCACAACGGCTAAACGGATCTGGATGAAATTTTGCACAGAGATAGATAATAGTATGGAATAAGACATAGGCTTCTATTTATACCGGAAAAAATGTAAATTTTTAATTAATCTTCTATATAATATAAATATTTCTTCTATAATAAAACGTTAAAATAATTTATTTTAATTTTTAATTGTTGCCAAAGAATATTTCACGCGAATAATAATAAAAAAAATAATAAATATTAAATTTGCTTAGGCACATGACAACATAACGTCATTATCAAAATTAAATAATAAGAAAATGAAAGCTAATTCAGATCTGTATTAAAGAGTTTTATTAGTTGATAATCCTGGGTATATTTTTAATTTTAATACTGAAGTAGATAGGACATTTTTCGCCAAGGACTCTATTTTTGTGACAGCAACCTTAAGCCAAGTAGTCCATAAAAAATATAAACAAATCTGTACATATAAAAGAGTAAACTCAATGATTCGCTGACTCAACACTGCCATGACGATTCTGTGGGAAAGAGGGTCACAAATTTTAGTGACCAGGTTGGTTTTCGGAGCCTGACCCCCAACTAAGACGGAATTTTGCAAAATACCCCCCCCTGTCTCCCTTGGTGGGCAGAAGGCTTAACTCGGCTCCAAATTACTTAACGGTGAAGAAATTGCAGAGAAAGACCAGACTTGAGTACAAAAAAATTACTTTCTGCGATTTTGGAATTTTGGATTTTTAAGGGGGGGGGAGGGAAAAGGTTTTGGAAGAAGGGTACTCAACACACGAGGAAATCGAACTGAACACACACTACAAAGGGATTTTATGAAATTCCACCCTACCGCCCTTTGGAGAATAGGGGGCAAAAACATGTATTCATGCGTAACGCTGCACTAAATTATCTAAGGTTGTACATTTTTTATGTAAGGGACGATTACATGTATCTAACTCATAGTATGAAGAGATTTTGCGAAATTCCCTCCTTTAAGAACGGGGGGGAGAGATTAAAAAAAAAAAGTTTTAAAGCATAACTCAGCTATAAATAATTTCATAATCTCAATTTTTTGATGTGTCGGTTATGTATGTGTATGCAACATGCAATATAAAGTAATTTTGGAAATTTACCCCCCCCCTTCCTCTTGGGGCGGGCGGGGCAAAAACCACATTTTGAAGCTTAAATCCGTCCAAATTACATAAGAAAGGCGAATTTTGGCGTGTGGGTGTTAATTAGGTGTGCGAAATATGCACTTTGATGAGATTTTGTAAAACTTTCAACTGTAACCGCGAGGGAGGGGGAGTAAGAAGCAGGTAAGGGACTGCCGAAGGCATTGGGCAACTTAAAACTAGATTTTGATGGATTCCAATTTTTTTTTTTTTTTTTTTTTTTAAGATATTTTATTATTATTAATGATATGCTGTTTTGGGGATTCATTTCAATATAATGACCAGCGAAGCGGGCAAAGCCTGCTAGTATATATATATTGAAGAAAGGAAAAGGTCTTTGCTCTATTTATTTCTTAATAAATACCTTTCGCGTCTACATCTGTTAGCATATAAAGACATTCCTCTTCACAAAGCTATAATTTATATACAAATGAAGACCTGGAAAGTTTGGAGTATTCCAATAAGGATGATTATACTTTAAGCCTCGTAAAAACAAGTCGTCACAAGTAAATGCCATTAAAAGAAATATTTTCACGAAAATCCGTGAAATTTCTAATAGAAAACATAATTTTGAATATAAATAACTTTATCAATTTCAAAGATTAAAATTAATAGTAGAACTACAAAGAAAAAACAAAACTTTATTTACCTACACCAGTCATTATGTAGCTGTTACAAAAGGAATTTAAGATTATGAAATTATAGTATTTTTTTTTGTAAGTGGTCTTCATGAGGCCACTATAAAAGAAAAGTACTATAAAGGTACAAGTACTATATACACTAATAGCATAGCTGCCAACTTTTTACTGGAAGAATCAAGAAGTTGAAAAAAAATAAATTAAAATCAAAACGATTTCTTTATATAGTAGGCACAGCAGAAACAATTACTTTTTACCAACCTGATTCAAAAAACCATAATTATATGAAATTTAGAGAGGAAAAAAAAAAAAAAAATAGGCCTTGATTCTATTAAGATAAGCCAATAAGCATGGTTTTAAACATTTTAAAATCTGTAGAACAAATAGTACAGTTAGAGGAAGCATAATTTTACTTTATGTTTGATTTATTCAGGAGTCAGTTTATATTGCTTCTACTTAGCAATACTAATTTTTTAAATGAATATTTTTAAAGTCATATAAAAATATACTGGTATTTCATGCAGGATAGTAAACATAAAATTTACAATAAGTAATTTTTGTAAGTAAACATGTAAAGCAATAACATGCACAAGGGAGAATCAAACTAAGTTGCAGATTTCTACTCTCTGAGCTTTATCAGGGATTGTTTGTTTCTATCTCTAAAAGCCAAGACTATGATGATGCATGCTGCATGACGTTACGATCTGCTCTGCAAAAGCCATAGCTTGATGTGGTTAGTATTTTGGAGTAAATCTAATTTCATCATCTTTCTTTCAATTAACACAGATTTTGAAGGTAATTTAAAGATATATTACCTATATACAGGATTGCTTTTTCTTTTCTTTAGAGGTGGAAAAATGAAATACATTTTAAAATCTGAAAATCACGTAATTCCATTTTCTGACAGAAAGAAAAGAGATATTACAAAAATTATGAAGACTTGGCAGCTAAGTAGCAGCATAATACTAGTACATATGATGCTAGTATTATATTTTGCTATACAGTATGTCCATGTTTAACCAGAACAGCCTTTATTTTCACAACTGTTAGTCCTAGATGCATACTTCTAGTTACAAAAATAGCCAAAATTAGATGCAGACTGAAGATATTAAGAATTTGGAGCACAAAAAAAAAAAAAAAAAAAGCAGAAAAGTATAAAATCTAAATCTGCATACAGTCTCCAGGTCCCTGCATTCATATTTGAGGAAATCTTGTCCATACAAGAATATTTCAAACACAAGAAGTTCCATATTTGTATGACCAATATTTACAGAGAATATCAAGTTGAAAGACTTAACACCTAGTGTTGAGAACTGTTCACAAATGGAGATGCTTGAGTGATTGTGAATTCATGAAAGAAAACCTGAAATTTTGGTAAGAAAAGGTTTTCATATAGGGAGAGAACATACAATTCATTGCAGGGAAGTCCAATCACCTTATTATGAAAAATACTATCTGCAATTAGGTTTAGCAGTCATATGAAATTTAAATTTTACTTTTAAGAATTTAATTTTCAGAAAAAGTGGCATTCTGCTAATAAAAATGAAATAAATACCTGAACACAATTATCCTTGAAAATGTTTGAATGAAAGTTTAGAGTTACCTAAAAAGGAAAGCAATTTCTCTGATGACAATTTCAAAAAGTGTCATGCATTTAAATAATCTATCAGATGAAGTATCACAGGCAGGCCTAGGGGCTTCTAGGTAATTCATGAAACACAAATTTAATTTTTTCAAATGAAAACCATAATATTTCTTCACAAAATTGTCTTAAGCAGAAAAAATCTGTCTGAAAACTTTTTTTCCCCTTTGCTTTTACTTTTTCAAAGTAGGGGGTCATGAGGCCTCGATTGTTAGGTTCAAATAAAAGTCTAGAAGCCCAGAATTATCTTAAAAGGAAAGCAAATTTGCTGATGACATTGATTTTAAAGTTTTGTGCATTCAAACAATCTATCAGATGAGGTATCACAGGTGGGCCCCACTTGATACAAATTTTCAAACAGTAACCATATTTCTTTTTTTCCTCACAGAATCATGTTAGGCAAAAAAAAAAAAAGGGGGGGGGGGAGGTTAATATGTGAAGCTGATAGCGGACATTTTAAAATTTTCCGGAGCAGTTTGACATAAATTTTCGAAGAGAATCATTCTTAGGTTGATATAGGGTGCCTACTCACATAGCCCTAATCAAGCTGTAGAAATTAAGAATAGCATTATTCCTCATTTTAATATGCTCAGAAGGGTTTTCAAGAAGTGTTTTTATGACATGAAATACGAAGCGATTTTGTTTATGCGACACCAGATGTTTCCGGACATGGATTTAACTAAATCCGACAGTGCATGCGCGCTGTGGATTGTTATAGCTTGACTCTGCGGAGTGCGTATGTGCTTGGTTTCGTATAGTTTGGGCTCCACAGTGCTTTTATTATTTTTATTTTTGTAAGCCGTCTATGCTGATGTTGCATTCGAGAAACTGTCCAAAGTGAAATTTTGACCGTCAGTGGTTATTCAAGCACCGTTAAAAAGAAAAAAAGAACATACGCCACATGTGCCAAAATTAGACTTTTAAAATCATATAAGCTGCGGCTTATCTCCCCGAAATTACAGTATATATAATTAAAAAATGGAGTATATGTTACAACGGCCTCTGGGGGCCACCTTGGAGTTTTATTTATGAAATTCATCTGAAGGATTATTTGAAGCATAAAAACATATGTTCAGAGAAATTGCTTTAAATTTGAGATAATTCAGGGTTTCCAGACATTTAATCAAACATAAATATCTGGGGCCCCTTATTTTGAAACGAAAGGAATTTATGTTTAAAAATAGATTTTTTCCACTTTACACGATTTTGTGAAAAAATGCATGTTTTCCATTTGAAAGAGTTGAATTTGTATCCTGTGGGGGCCCACCTATGATACCTCATCTTACAGATTATTTAAATGCATGAAGCTTTTGGTAACAATAAAATCGGTGAAAATGCTTTCCTTTTAAGATAATTCGGTTTTCCCAGACTTTTATTCAAACATAATAATCAGCACCCCTACTTTGAAAAATGAAAAAAGCAAAACATGTTTTGAAACAGATTCTTTTATGGCATTACACGATTTTGTGAAAAAAAGTATATTTTCAATTTGAAAAAATTAAATCTGCATCATATGGGGTTCATATCCGATTGATCATTTGATGCACAAATCTTTTGACGTTAATGTCATCAGAAAAATTCCTTTTCTCTTAAAATAATTGGAGGTTTCCAGACTTTCACTCGATCATAACAAACAATGCCCCCAAGGCCTCTTATTTTGAAATATTAAAAAAGCAAAACATGTTTTTAAACAGATTTTTCCTGTTTAACATGATTCAGTGAAGAAAAAGTGCGATTTTCACTTGAAGAAACTGAGTTTGTGTTATGTGGGGCCCCAGAGGTACACCTATGGTGCCTTATCTGATCGATTAATAGATGAACAAAACATTTAATATTAATGCTATAAATGAAATTGCTATCTTTTCAAGATAATTGGGTGTTTGCAGACATTTGAACACCCTAAACTAAGCTAAACCACTCTTATCTGTTTTACAGCTGGTAGGTCCTGGTTTCCGGAGACTCTTCAGAAAAGCGGGACACAATTTCTTAAAAACAAATGCACCAATCTTGTTGAAATTTTATACACTTCTTCGAAATAGAATTGACTAAATGTTTGAATGGGGGATTTAAAAAAAAAATTGAAATTCGGATTTTTGGCAGAATTGTACGCAAAAACAATACAATTTTTGGTACATTTCAATTCATATACACTGATGGAAAAAAAAATCCCAACACCAGGAAGGAGCTGTGCTAGATAAACGAAATTTGGTAGGCGTGTTTATACATCTGAAAGGTGACGTTGATTCAAATTTCGAGCTACGCGCATAAGTGTGGCGCTAGTAGCGACACTATGAACATGCAAATGAGGTTTGCTTTAAATAAGCGCTGTAAGGTTCGTGATCGTTATTTACAGTTGAGATTTGACGAAGTGGGTTAATGTTAGTCAAGGATGCCTCTAAGAAGACTAAGAAGCCATTATCAACAGCTCACTGAGTTTGAACGAGGTCGTGTAGTAGGGCTACGAGAAGGTGGGTTTTCTTTCCGCGATATTGCAGAAAGACTTGGCAGGAATGTATCCACTGTGCATGAGTGTTGGCAGCAGTGGTCAAGGGAAGGTACTGCCTCAAGAAGACCGGGTTCCGGGCGGCCACGTGGCACTACTGAGAGGGAAGACTGCCGTGTTCGGCGTACGGTTGTGGCTAATTGTACTGCGTCTGCAGCTGAAATTCGAGCTGCAGTTGGCACCACAGTGACACAACGATCTGTTACAAATCGGTTACTTCAAGGACAGCTCCGAGCCAGACGCCCTGTAGCGTGCATTCAACTGACTCCAAACCACTGCCGTTTGCGACGTGAGTGGTGTCAAGCTAGAGCTCATTGGAGGACAGAGTGGAGATCTGTTGTGTTTTCTGATGAAAGCCGGTTTTGCCTTGGTCGCAGTGATAGCCGTGTGTTGGTTAGAAGGAGGCCAGGTGAATGCCTGCTAGCGACCTGTCTGCGGCCTAGACACACAGGGCCTACTCCTGGAGTTATGGTTTGGGGAGCAATTTCGTATGACAGCAGGTGCACTCTCGTGGTTATCCCACGCACCCTGACTGCAAATTTGTACGTCAGTCTAGTGATACAACCTGTTGTGCTGCCATTCATGAACAGCATTCAAGGGGGTATTTTCCAACAGGATAACGCTCGCCCTCATACCGCTGTTGTAACCCAACATGCTCTACAGAGTGTCGACATGTTGCCTTGGCCTGCTAGATCACCAGATCTTTCTCCAATCGAGCACGTATGGGACATCATTGAACGACAACTCCAGCGTCATCCATGACCAGCATTAACCGTCCCTGCATTGACCGCCCAAGTGCAACAGGCATGGAACCCCATCCCACAAACTGATATCCGACACAATGCATGCACGTTTGCATGCTTGCATTCAAAATTCTGGCGGTTACACCGGTTACTAATGTACCAACATTTCACATTTGAAATGGCTCTTCTCGCCAATGGCTCTACCTATGATCTTGAAACTTTAATCAATTAAATATGTTACCTAGACAAATGTATTGCTGAAATTTCATTACTGAACAATAATTTTTTCTTGGTGTTGGGATTTTTTTTTCCATCAGTGTATTATATCCTTGAGTAAAATTAGTTGTAATTGGGCAAGGGGGGGGGGGGAATTCTTCATCGAGCACTTCATAATTCTATTATGAAGAAGTGTGCAACATTTCACTAAGGTTGGTGCATTGGCTTGAGAATTTATACCACTACTTTTCTGAAGGGTTTCCGGAAACCAGGTCCCTCGAACTGAATTTTCTAAAATTTTTTAGTGAAAATTTTATAAAATATTGTTTAAATGTTGCCTTTACCTGTATAATATAATTTAAGAAGAAAGTTATGATTAAAAAAGCACTTGCTGCGCATCTTAGTTAAAACTTTACCAAAGACTACTATTTTCAAAAATCATACAAAAAAAAAAAAATAATAATAATAAATAACCTCTCAATTATGGTAAAGCTCGTGTCTACTATTCTTTAGAGTTCAGTAAGTGGCAACTGTAATACATTGTGCAGCCTTCCACTGGTTTCTCCATGATTATTTTTTCAAATCTGGAGCTATCTAAAAACTTCAGAATATTTTTTTTCAAACAAGAGCTATTTGTTCAAGTGGACCAAGAGTTGTCTTTTGATGAGACATTCTTAAAAAAACACCTCATTTCTGAATATAAAATATATATCTATGTTTTTAACACAGAAATAGCTCAATAATCAAGTGAATGGCAGAGGTAAGGCAGGGCTAAAAAGAACTTAGTTAAAAAAATAAAGTGCTTTTTTTTTTTATAATTATTTCATATTGTGCAATGCAAATTTCATAGCTGACAACTTACTGTTTGCGTGGTCCAACTTTTGCAAGAAGCATTGTACATAAAACATCACTAATTTTGACTTGATTACTCATAAATTTTGCACCATTACAAGCCTTTATCACCATTCCTCCCCCAACACATACATATTGTTTAGAGACCAATATCACAGCTGCCAACCTCATGACTAAAAATTTAGGAGCAAGAGATTTAAAAAATCGGAGCAACTGTCATGATACAAAAATTTTAAATAGGATTTTCATATGTAATCTACATTTACACAATCTTAACATAGATTTCTTTAAATCAATGAAGGGGGTGGGTAAAAATACAAGATTGAAGAATAATTTTACGTCTTTATAGGTTTTTAAGTCTAATAAGGCAAGTTTAAAATGAATACTGGCATTTATTTTGTGATGGGAGAAAGATTGGATAACAAATGGCATCCGTAAAGCATTTAATTGCTAATCGCGAGTTGGAAATAAGAAAAGAGAAGGGGGGAGGGATGTAAAAAATAATTATATGAGCGAGTAATATTGAATAATTATATTTCTTTATATGCTCTAGAATCTCAGAAAGTAAGTTTAGGTTTCCCGATAATTTTCAGATTAACAGAGCACGCTGGTAAAAATCAGAGTACTTGGCAGCTATGCAATATAAAAGATGTCTTTGCCCTTGGATTTTTTTTATGGTGGCAGCTATGTTAAATACAGTGCTGTCAAACCATGTTAACGTGAATCTGAAGGGGGGAATAATGTGTTCATTTTATCAGTAACTAATCTTCCATTTTGATGGGGATTGGGGAAACAGTTCATGTTAAAAGTAATTTGTGTTTTGTGTGCTCATGTTAATGAGGTTCGACTGTAATGTTTCAGGGGAATGCTTTTAGTATATTCAAATGAATTTAAATAAAAAAACTTCCTATTTAGTTTTACCAAGCTCTTCTCATAAAAGTTTTCTAAAGTCTGAAAATAAATGCTACAAAATTTAACAAATTAAAAATACAAATGGGAAACACTGAGTTGTAAATCAAGTATTACATTAAATTAATGTAAAATCCTTTTTTACATACTTCATGCCGTGGCCGTCTGTAAAAAGGTTTTTTATTGATAAATTTTTTAGTATAGGCTTCATGTAAAGAATAGAATTTTTAATGTAAAATCATTAAAAAAAACTAATCCAAGTAACAAACTTGTAAAATGTAAATAAACTACCATTTTTGGCAAATTATATTAAATCTTAAAATATCACCTTTAATATTGTTTTATATTCATATTGATTAGAACTAAAGTACATTAAAAAACTAAAATATTAACTATTAGTACATGAAAGAACTAAAATATTAACTATTAAACAGCCCATAACTATAAACTATTAGTTTTGGACTGATCTTGACTTTGCATAGCTAATAAGCAGGTTTAATATTTTAGCTTGTGCCATGTTATCAATGATGTTTAGCATTGGAGGTATGTTGGTCAATAATGATAGATTCAATAAATTGCCTCCCCCCCCCCCCTTCTTCTTAATTAGTTAAAACTTAAGTGTGAAGTGACATGTTTTAATCATGTTTCTGCATTTAATAGGGCCCCAGAAGGAAAGCCCCTCAAAATAAATATACTGCTTTAATTACATCAGAGTAATTTGACTGTTTATTTTTCAACAATCTTATGCATTTACGATCAATTTTAACTCGCCGTGTGTTGTGCAGTGCTCATAATTTCAGACAAGTTTGCGATCAAAGATTTTAAATGCAAACAAGTATTGAAGGCTTGTGATGAAAAACCTTTTCTTTCTTGGTTGTATTCATCTAGAATCTGTGCACAAGTCAAGTCGAGAATGTTTCATGCTTTATTCAGTGGCGGAAATACAATTTTCGAGGCCTGGGGGAGAGTCTCACTGAGGCTCCCTAATTAGAGGCCACCCACCTCTATCCGGAAGCCCCCCTTGTACATCTTCATTTATTTTTTTTAATCATAAAAAGGCATGAAAGTCAGTTTTAAAAGTGATTTGAAAGCCAAAACCAACGTGGGGCAAGCACATTGGCCATGCCTTAGTCAGGTCTTGCATAAATGGGTTCTTTTAGTTTTTGTATTGTCGCTGTATGGTCACTTATTGTAAATTAAAGCTTTTTATAGCAGAACAATTGCTTTAAACTGGTAAAGCGACAGTTTAGTGGCAAGTAGCCTCCTTCCATATAACAAGCTTAAGAGGATATTTCGGCTAATTTGACTGACATTCTAATCCCATGTTATTTTACAGAGAAACATGTTTTATAACCTATTCATTACATAATGTACTTTTTTAAAATTCTGTTTCCACATTTAAAAAAATCACAACTGTTGAAATGTTTCTTTTTCAAAAATTTCTTTTTTAAAATTTTAACACAGTCGAACTTTGTTAACAAGAATCTCAGAGGGAGATAAAAAATATGTTCATGTTATCAAGTAACTATGACGGGCATTGGGGAAACAGTTCATGTTAAAAGTAATTCACGTTAATAAGGTTCGACTGTATTTCATTTTAAAGCTATGAAATGCAAAAAATGGTCTTATTTAATTTCCTGCATTTTTACAGCTTTAAAACGAAATATTAAAAATTAATATAATCAATTTTTGAAAAAAGAGAAACATTTTATCAGCTGGGAATTTTCTAAAAGTGAAAACAGAATTTTGAAAAATACATTAAGTAATGAGAAATTTCTAAAACAAGTTTCTTCACTGAATAACATGGGGCAGTCAAATTAGATGAAGTATCATCTTAAAGAGGAATTGCAATGAATAATTCAGGTCCAAATAATAGCACAATAACATCGGATACAAATACATAAAGTTTCTTTGGAGACCCCCTCAAAACCAGAGGCCCAAGGGAGCCCGCACCCATCAGTACACCACTGGCTTCATCCTGTATGTTTGCTAACTATCCAGATTGCGATAGCTACATCTTCTTGGAATTCTTACCTAATATAGGGTAGACACAATTAAACTTGGCCTATTCAGAGCACTCTGTAGCTGTAACTAAAATTCCAACTGAATCGAAAATTTGTATACAGACATTTCAAAGGATGCGCTCAAAGATTTCGCAAAAAGATTTTTAAATAAATTTTATTTTTTTTTTCCGCTCCGAGGGGACATTTATCAAAATACAATGAAGCTACGAATTTTAATACAAACAACTTTATTATAAATTTAATAGTTGTTATTTACAAGTTACAGACTGGTTACCAATGAAGATCATATTGTTCAATGCAGGTTCCATCATTAAGTAGTAAAATCTGCAGCCGATGAACAGTATGTTCAGCAGCTGGTTGCCAGCGATTCTCCACACATGCAACGTTATAGTCTTTCAAGTGAGCCACAATTACATTTCTTTTAAAAATCAAACTCTTTAAATAGCCCTGTAATGAAAAATCCCACAGATTAAGATTGGGGATTAAACTGCCAGCGAGAATCTTCTAGACAACATTGTGGTTTGTTTAAAAGGGTGTGTGTGCTGCACATCCTCTACTGTCTGCAATGTTTTGGTCTGCCGGTTGTATCACATGCACGTTTTTTCCTTTGAAAACTTTCGGCTTACGGCTGTGATAGGTGAATGAAAATTAAAACTGTTAAATCAAAAAAAAAAAAAAATTTTCTTTTTTTAAAGTTTTCTTTATCAATTAAAATTATAGTATCAAGTTTGAGTTATGATGTATATTAATTCAAGCTGAATTTTAAAATAAATAGCGTGTCATTATCAGAGTTTCTTCATCTTTTCAAAACTTACTACTTTTACATGACTCAAGTTTTCAAGGACAAAAACTACTGACTCCTGGCACGCGAGTATATTCTTTTTCAATTTCATTTTAATTATCTATATTTTTCACTTTAAAAGTTAACCATTTTTAATAGATTCATGGTTAATTTTTGTACTCGCGTGTGCAGGGTCAACCAGTTTAAAGTAATATGGGAAGGATCTTGTTGTTACTCTGCACTTAGAAACCCACATAGTAGGGATGAAACGGATATCCGGTAACTATCCGGTATCCGGCCTATCCGGCTGAGTTTTAAATATCCGGCGGGATACCGGATATCAGCACACCGGATACGGATATCCAAAGGAGAAAATTCAAGCTTAAACTCCCATCATATGAAAATTTTGCGACAATTTTTTGATTTTTTTTAGATCTGTTGTAGCTTGTAAAGGATTTTTTTTTTTTTTTTTTAAGTTGACTTCTGCGAAAATCGATTTTGGACTCATTAGCAAACAAATTTAGCCAAAAGTAGCTTCAGGTCTAAGAAATATAGAAGCGCTATTTTAATTTTTTACAGAGTTAGCTAGGTTTTTCTTCCAGAGTGATTTATAACATTCCCCCTGATCTTCCCCATAACAATAAAAAGAGCTGTTCATTGCTGTTCCTGAACAAATGATATTTATTCTCTGCAGTTGCAGTGTATATATAACTCTGTTTTCATGTCTTTTGCTAATATGTTGTTAGATTGTTTAGTAATATTGTTAGTCTTTGATGTTAAAGTTGTTAGATTGTTTCGAGAATGAGTCAAATAATGTGCATTTATTGACTAGAACCTGTTTATTTACAATCCAGTTTTCCATACACAATAAAGCTGTTGTTTTTGTGACCATATATTTATACTAGCAGAAACCTGGCATTACTTGCGCCATCTATCTATCCGATTTGGATTTTTCAAAAAACCCTCCAATTTATATAAATTTGCATTTTTAATGGAATATCTTACTAAAGCACCTGAATTTAGAATTCCCTGTTGCGTTGCATAGATATATCCCAAAAAATTAAAATTATTTTAAATAAAAGTATATATTTAAATTTTCAGAAGGTCTGTTCTTTCTTTGAATTATTACTTTCTTCTATATTAAATAGAAGGAAGTATTGGATTCGTGAAAATTTTCAACTTCCAGTTTTCGGTGGATTTACGCATTTTGAGAGAACCAAAACACAATTTGACCATTTTTGGAAAATGTCTATCTGACAAAAATTTTGTGCAGTTCAAGAGTTAATGCACAGAATTTCCTATAAATTTATACATAGTTGCATCTTACCAAAAAAAAAAAAAAGTGCCCATCAACTTTTGGTGCAAATCACTCAACAGATGGCGCTGCTATACTGTGATTTCTCCCATTTAAAGGAAGACTATATCTCAGCTTAAACTGTGTATAATTAAAAAAAATAAACTAAGTGTGTCACAGGGAGGGCTATTATTATGAAACATGTTCATTCACTTTCTGTGCATAACAGCCAATAGAAGATGCTGCTATGCTGCAATTTTTCCGTGAATGGGGAATTTATATCTCAGATTCATTCGTGTGTAATTGCTAAAAATTTAGTATGGGAAAGGGTCATTTTTATAAAACATCATGTTGATTCAATTTTGGTGCATATTGGTCAATAGGTGGCTATATTATGTTGCAATTTACTCTGTGAATAGGAAGGCTAAATCTCAACATCTATAAAATTTAAGAGATAAACAAGATAAAAATAATATGAGAATAAAAGTTGACTTAATTTGGGTGTATATCAACCAACAGGTGGTGCAGCTGTCCCTCACCTTCTGTGATTCTCCACATGTCTACATCTCAAAATTTTTTGTTTAAATTTGCACTAAACTCAATATCTAAAATTTTTATTTTAAGCAGCTATGATTATGTTTCTTCTGCATGTTAAACAGCATGTAGCGTTATTATATAGAGAGATATAAAAGAAAGTTTTGTGATGGCCATAACATACTAGTTTGAAGCTTTTAGTTTGTTTATTTATTTATTTTTATTTTTTTTCCTTCTTTCTTCTATGTTTTCTTATAAATGTCTCAAAAGAGAGTATTGGATTCATAAAAATTTTCAACTTCTGGTTTTTGATGGATTTACACATTTTAAGAAGCCCAGAATCTGGTTTGACCAATTTAAAAAAAAATGTGTGTGTGTGACAAAAATTCTGCTCAACTGTACCTCCGGAACTACTGCGTACTACAATTACATATAAATTTATGTGTAGTTGCACCATGACATAAATCAGTGCCTACCAACTTTTGTTGCAAATGGCTCAACAGGTGGTGCTGCCATACTGTGATTTCTGCAACTTAGAGGAAGGCTATATCTCAGAAACTACTGCACAGAATTTCATATGAATATATATGTACATGTAACTGGCATATATTAGTGCCTATCAAATTTTGGTGCCAATCGCTCTACAGGTGGTGCTGTTATACAGTGCTTTCTGCAATTTAGGGAAGGCTATATTTTAGGTTCTATTTCATGTAACTACACAAAACTTCATGTTGGAAAGGCATTATGAGAAATTATGCTAGTTCAGTTTGAGTGCATGTTGGCCAGTTGGTGGCTCTGCAATACAGAAATTTCCCCCCAAAAGGGGAAGGCTATATCTCTTATTCTATTGTGTATAATTGCATAGAACTTGGTATGTGAGAGAACCAGCCATTGTGAAACACTATTGCAATTTATTTTAGGTGTATATCGGCTAACAGGTGGCAATACTGCACTACAATTTACCCAATGAATAGGTTAAGTTAATCCCAACTTCTATGACATATGTGCATGAAACTTGATATATAAGACAACCATTATGAAAGCAAATGTTGACTTTATTATGTGTATATCAGCCGACAGGTGGAGCTTCTATTATGATTTTTCACAAGCGTATATCTCAGCATCTGTTGAATAAAATTGTATAAACTCCTTTTGTAAAATATTCATTGTGAGAAGCTATGGTTAAACTTTTATACGATTTAAACCGTAAGTGGCGCTGTTATATAGAATTATGTAGAAGAAAGTTTTGTGATGGCCACGACTTATTAGTTTTCATGTGAAAATAACCCTTCAACTGTGATTATATTAGTAAAATATTTTATTTCATTTTTTTAATAATAGTATTGTAAAAAATATGTAAATAATAAGTTTTAGTTTTATAATTCTGAACGTCTTTTTGTGATAATGCTTTTCACCAAAAATTGCAAGTGTAGGAATGTGTATGTTAGGCTTAAAATTTTATTCTTCATGGTAATATTGCACAAATAAATAGAATATTAAATAAATATGTTTAAATAAATTATATTTAAAATGTTTTTAAAAGAATAGTATATGAAATATGTTTATATTTTGTTTTAAAATAAAGAAAAAGAAAATAAATATACAACACGACAAAAAACAAAACTAATGCCGGATATCCGGTCCGGCAGGCAGAAGAGCTCCGGATATCCGATATCCGGCAAAATCACTATCCGTTTCATCCCTACCACATAGCTTCTTTGTCGCAATGCTCACTCACTAAGCCACGTAGTAGGGTTGTACTTAAAAGCAGTGTCAGAGCTGTATCAACATGAAATGTGTCTATCAAAGTGACGTTTCAAAATGAAAAGAAGAGATATAATCTTTAGATGTTGAAAAAAATTTGCAAATCTTTAAATATTTGGCTAACTAGTTCCACTTCTGAGTTGCAAAGTCGGCCTTTGAGGAAAAATAATGGTACATTAAATGCTGGTAACTCGAATTAGTTTATTAGCTCATAAGTTCAAGGAAAACAATTATTTTATTTAACTATATAAAACTGAATTTTAAAATTAGAGGTTCTTAATTTCAGATGAAAATTAAAGATTTTATATAAAAATAACACTTAAGTACCTTTCACATACTCAGTAATTTGAGCCAAGCCGTCTATTTGTTTTTGCCCCTAAATTCATCACAATAAAAAGTACAAATCAAGTGACTGTCATCAACGCTTCACTTTTCATATGCCTGGTGACCATTTTCAATCAAACTAATTTATTCGAATAAAACTGCATTAATAGTGAAATTTTTTGCTATTGTTTTAGAATATAATGTAGGAAGTTAAGGAATTACACTAAGTTTTCCTTTATCTACCGAAAAAAAAAAAAATGAGTAGCAAAACAATTCCATTATTTGATTTTCTAAAATTATAGGTTTTTAATTTTGAGTGAAAATTAGACATTTTATTTAAAAACTAGCTGAACCCAGCTATGTGTTTCTGTGGTTTTAGTAGCCTTTATACCCACTTTGTTATTTACTGGCCATTATATTTAAATGACTTAAAATTCCATATCAATTATTAATATTAAAAATCACACACACACACACACACACACACACACAAAAAAAAAAAAAAAAAAAAAAAACACCATTGAAATCAGTCAAAACCTTGATATGGGTTCCCGCTGTCTTTAGCAATGGCTTTCACGCCCACACAATGCTGATCCCCATAGCTTTTTTTTATTTTCCAAGTATAGATATAAAATTCTGTGGGAAATAAAATTTAGTATTATATTACAGGACTTTTTTTTTTTTTTTTTAATCTAATTTTCCACATAAAAGCATGCAGTAACTGTTTCATTCCTTAGCAACGGTTATTTTCTTAATTTTTTTGGTACAGCTTTAGTATGAGACCCCTGAGTGACTTAAACTTTTGTTGTCATTTTTTGCGATTAATTAAAAAGGCTGTTGCAATTGCATAAGAAAAGATCTTGGCGTGAGCTACTTAGTTCACTATATATGTACCAAGGTTTTGCAGAGCCATTTTTCTTTTTGTTCTCAAATATATTTTACAATTTGTATCAACTAAATCACAATTAAAGAAGACATTTTTATTATTATTTTAAATAAGCTTGGTATTTTATTACCATTGTCATTTTTAATAATTATTTAGGTATTACTGAAGGATGTAGATTATTACTGTTTCAACAGTGTAATTTGTTTGCCTAAAACTAAAAATATTTCACGATCTCATTTTGAAATAAATAATAAGCCACTCATAATTAATTAGTATACTTATTTTTTCCAGCATGGAACCAGGTCAGGTATGGTATATAAAAATTATATAGATATTTATTGTGACAATACGTAAACTACAGAGGGTGTTAATTTTTTTTTTTTTAAACTAGTAAATAAAATGGCCTGAAACTTCACACATGCAAAGAAATTTAAAAATTCACATTTTCCACTATTGATTTAGTCCAGAGTGTAATTAGGGGACCAACCATATATTAAAGAAGAGTGAAAATGCTTTGGATCACCCTGTATCAAATTACTACAAATGACTTGTAACTAACACATTGTTGCACATACTATGTACAATATTTTTATGTTTTGGTGTGGAAATTGCACAATTATTAAGGCAGATAATTTTTTTTCAAAACTTGCTGAAAAATTGACAAAACATTAGAGAAACATTGTTCTGAAATATAAAATTCACACGCGTAACATTCGTTGTGATATGAGCATTTTTAGTAAATATTATTTTATTGTTGCATGCACGAAAGATGGAAAATGTTTTATTGCATAGATTGAAAGTTAAATATATTGAGCAACTTTTGTCAAAAGTTCATTTGAAGAGTAAAAATTTAGCAAATTGTCGACAAAAGAATGACCTAGATTTCAGGTATTTTTCAGAGTTGAAATTTCATAAGGAGTTCCACATATGCTGAGTACTTAATTTGAAGACTCAATTGTACAATTATGTTGAAAAAGTTCTTTTTTGCGGAAAACCCCTTATGAACTCACAAATCTTAGTAAATAAATAAAAATATGTTAACATGTTCATGCCGGCGCATTTTGTTTACATAAGTCTACTCAAAAGTATCCAAGCACTAGCCAATAATTCTGATATAAAAGAAGTACACTTAAAACTGTTTTGTTCAATAAATCCTTGTCGAATTATGTTCTTAGACTGACTAAGAACATGACTCGACAAGGATTTATTTAACAAAGAAGTATTAAATGTACTATTTTTTGAACAAGGATTATTGCTAGTGCTCGGATACTTTTACAGCCGCCTGTAGCTGTGACTCACTGGTGGGTCACACCGGCGTGAATGTGTTAAAGTTACATGGCTATCAAGAGTTCTTCACATAAATGAATTTTTGCAATGCGGTTGAAATATTTGGATCTTCGAATTAAGTACACAGCTCGTAAAAAGTTTCCCACAATTTGCATAATTTTTATTTTATTCAAATGAATTTTTGAAAAAAGTTGCTCAATATATTTAGCTTTCAACCTATGTAATTAAATTTTTTCCATCTTTCCCGCATGCACAGTAAAATAATATTTACTAAAACTGCTTATATTTCAATGAATATTACAAGTGTGAATTTTATGTTTCAGAATAATGGTTCTCTAATAGTTTTGCCAATTTTTCAGCATATTTTGGAAAATTTTGGAAATACGTTCTAGTTATAAACAAAAACCTTGTCATAAAAATTAGTAATTTTTGGAAAAAAAAAAAAAAATCTGCCTAAATAATTGCGCAATTCCGAACCAAAACACACAAATATTGTACATAGTATATGCAACAACATATTAAAGTTACAAGTCATTTGTAGTATTTTGTGATACAGGGTGATCCAAAGTGTTTTCACTTTTCTTAAATTTGTGGTTGGTCCCCTATTTGCACTCAAGACTAAATTGATAGTGGAAAATATGAGTTTTTAAATGTTCTTTGCATGTAATGAAGTTTTAAGACATTTCGTCTACTAGTTTTTTAGAAAACTGAAAAAAAAAAAAAAAAAAAAAAAAAAAAAAGTCAAAATTAAAAAATATTCTAAAAAATGAACACCTACTGTACATCAGAAAAAAAAAAACGCTTACACTTTTACTTAACAATTTTCCAAGTGGCAAAAAAGCTAAATATGGTGTTTAGGCATGTAAGCCTAATTTTCAAAAATTACATATTTTAATATCTTATTTCTTTTAAATTCCTCAGTAAGGGGCTCCTTTTCGATTTCTAGCCGAGTGACCCCAAAAAAGCCAGTTCTGGCCTGCTTATAACTGTTAAAACTTAACTGTAAAGTGACATGCTTTAACTATGTTTCTGCATTTAATAGTCTGTGATATGTTTCTGGCTGTAATCTTCATGTTTTTTCTTATATATAAGTAGATTTTCAGATTTATAACATTGATCTTTTTATCCTTGTTTGCTGTGCTGGTCGTGCCTCCCTATTATTTGATGCATTAGTTACTTATAGATGCTGATAGATGGTGGATTATATTTTGGCTTGATTAATCACTTTTTAATATTTTATAATTTGTGTGCTGCATATGTACTTTACATTACGCTATAACATTTTTCTTTTTTCTGCATTGGAAACGAATTATTCAAAAACTGTTATACATAAGTCGATCCCTGACTTTCAGAAAAATAATATCCACAAGAAATGCCAAAATGCAGAGCTTAGGATAAAATAGAAAAATCTGCTATCAAAGGATTAAAACATGTTTCAAGGCTTAGAAAAAACACAAGTATATTGCAGCTAGAGAAGATTATTTTAAAAATATATAAAATTTAATCATTAACTGATGGTTTGTGTTTTATAAAATTAACCCTCTGACTGCTCAACTTGTGGACCAAAATCGCTTCAAAAATTGCGTATTTTAAATCTATATATATTGGAGAATTGAAATATGCATTTTTTCATTCTAGAAAAGATTTTTCATATAGATTTTTACCATGAGAAACTAAGCTGTCAGAGAAACCAATTTCAGATGTTACCAGAGGGATATTTTTAGATTGCAGTTAATGCAAGATCTCGCCATGAGAAAGCAATCATATACTTGAGTACAAGATTAATCATAATTATTCTGATTATAATATACAATATTAAGTAGATCAATAATGATACACACTTATTGAATTAAATGTATTGAAATCTCAATAAATAAAGAAAAAAAAAAAAAAAATCAGATTTGTAAAGGCCATAGATGAACACTTCAGAATAATGGAAAAAAAAAAAAAAGTATCACAGAAACAAACACAATAACAATCCATACTACTGAGAACAAAATTTATTATACCTCTGCATATAATGCATATAAATATTTTTACAGTCAATACATGAAAACTGTGGATGGAGAACATAGCACTTCTTTGTAGTTAATATGACACACATATATAAGTTGTTCACGTCGGGTATGAGATATGTTACAGTTTTTTTTTTTTTTCTCTCCATTATTCTTCGATATTCATATCTATAGACACTGGTGCGTTTCTGGCAGAAAGAAAATCAGAACACACTGATCAAATTCTAGCCTACATTTATTCATTTTTTTTTTTCCGATCACAGATGCAAAGCATTTAATTTTTTACATGACAGAGATTTTACATATAAAAAAATATTGAGACTTTTTTTTAAAAAAAAGAAAAGCTAAGTCTGACTAGGGACTAACATATTTTTTTGGAATTTTAATACCTCATTAGTGCATAACAAAGGGGGGGAAAAATCATAATTGAAATTAGTTTAAAACATTTACTTTACAAATATTTGGTTAGGCAAAAACCAATTGTCATATCCATGATGATGCTTATGATGACTAATATATTAAAATGATAAAATGTAGTGGAGTATACAGGAACTATGCATGCATACGACAAAGGAGAAAATTACCATTACTAAAAATATTGTACACCAATTAAGTACCATCACACAAATTGCACTCACCCTGTTCAATGTAATTTATATAAAATTTATGTCACCCTTCAGCCAACATAGAAAATATACTCAAATTTTCATCATTTAAAGTAGCAAATGCTACTTGAAATATAGAGATTAAACACTACTTTAATCAAACAGGGGTAAGAATAAGTAAAATACAAAATTAAAAAAGTATAAAAAAAAATTTGTAAAATGAAATGTTTTATAAATATTGACCATAAAAATGAACAGTTTACCAATTAATAGAAAAAAAAAAAATAAATAAATAATAATAATAATTAAAGGCAGTTATCAATATCTCAGTAAAACCCTTACAATGGTACCTTATAAACTCAATTAATAGACCAATAATCTATACGAAGTATGATCAAACTTGTGTTAAAACAGGTAAACAGAAAATGTGGGGAAAGGATAAGGCAAGGCATTAGAAGTTAAACCATAGTTGCTTATTTAACAAAAAAGGAGAAGAAAATAAATAACTAGATCATAACTGTATCCTTATCATTAACAATATAGCTTAACAGGATTGATTCAAATTTATTTTCACATTTCAAAAGTTTTTCAACTAATTCTTTAGTTTTAATCCATCTTTAATCAGATGGTCGTTTTTCTGAGAATTTCTTAGTGAAGTCTTCAGCATTTTTAAAAAACTTTTTACGGTCCCTAGTGTATTCTTCAGCCAGATCAGTCCTCAGAGGATGTTCTGGCTCTGGTTCATTCACAAGTGCGACAAGAGCTTGAATTACTTGATCTGTCTTGGTTGCTGGTTTCCAGTTTTCAACACTCACAATAGGCAAACAAACTTGACCCTGTAAAAAAATTAGAACAAAGTAGCAGTAAAAAACAAAGACATTCTGACAATGCATTAAAGAAAATTAACTAATTAAAAAAATAAATAAACAAAAAAGAAAATTTTAACTCTTATAATTTCGACTTTTTCACAGCATTAATATGCTATTAAAAGATAAGTAATGACAAATTGAAAATTAGATAAGCAAGGCTTTCAATTATTTTGCTTAATATGACATACAACAATGTATACTGACAATATATGTTTTTTTTTTTTTTTTTTTTTCCCAAGTAAATTTTTAATGTTACAGAGGGGGGGGGGGGGGATGGAAAAGGAAAAAAAAAAGTAAAAGTAGCAGATGTGGGAGGCGAGATTAATGAGACAAGACAATTACAATAGGGTTCCCACTCAATTTTAAAAATAAAATTCCTTGACTTTTCCAGGTCTATTTTTAGAAAATTCCAGCCACAAAATTTGGTTTGCGACATACAAAATAGCTCACGGTATAAAACAGAACATAGCTCGCAACATAAAAGAGAACATAGTAACATGACTTGCAATATAAATTAAATGCTCAAAAAGCATTTTCTAGGTCTATATCATCATTTTTCCAGGTTTTTGAGCAATATTTGCAATTTTCCCTGATACTGCCCTGACTTTTTTCAGTAATTTCAAATTCCCTGACTTTTCCAGGTTTTCCCTGTTCTCCCTGACCCGTAGGAACCCTGTTACAAATAAATTATTTATAAAAAATAACAAAAAATACTGACATGGGAGTTTATTCTTTAATCAGAGGCGAGAGTAGAAAATGGGTAAAAAGTAACTATTGCACTACACCCAAAAATAACATGGAATTTTGCAATACTCTCAATAAACACAATGATTTAAAAATAAAAGGGGGAAATTATATATATATATATAAGATACCATACTTCCCATCAGTAAACATGAAAAATATATGAAAATAGATTGTTCAGGTAACATGAAAACAAATAAATAAAATAATAATAGTAATAAATAAATAAATACATTTTTAAAATGAACAGCATTTCTGACAGTTTACATAAAAGTTAAAACAATTTTATTATAACATAAAAATCTCAAAAATTAAAGAAAAGTCTGAAGGTGAATCTCATTCGTATTCAATAGAGATCCATCATCCACATCTATATTTAAGATACTAATTACTTTGTATTTTTAATATAAGACTTCTTAAAAGTTTAGTCATTCTCATCTATCTTGATACACAAACCATTTTATAAGTCAATATATTTAATTTAGTATGGAAATACCTGAGTTAAGTAACAATTTTATGATCTTTTTCAGAATTTAGTCAAAATTCCCAGACTTTTACAGATTTCAATGAAAATTTCCTGACATTTTTCTTGATTTCTAAATTACCAGCAATGAAATAAAGACAATTTATTTCTTTATAAAAAATCCTTCTACTGCATGCACTACCTTAGTTTTTTTTTTTTTTTCCCTGGTTTACTAATATTTGACCAGCAGCAATTTTAACACACTATTAAAATACATTTTCTTTTATTACTGTCTATTTCCCGGATTTTTAAATTTAATAAAATTTTAATTTTTAACATTTATAAAGTAAATAAAAATTTCTAAAAAGTAAAATAAATCAGATAAACAAAAAATCAATGTATCAGAATAGAAGCCTGCATTTTTAGTTAAAAGCTAACAGTATATCAAGACTTTATTTTAGATACTCAAAATTGGTTTAGGATAAAGATAAATGGTTTTTACACAATTTAATTGAAATATGTTAGAAAAATGTTACCTTCAATGACACTATTTAAAAAAAAAATAGTTCATTGAATTATCTTTATCCATGGTTTTAACTGGGTGTCTGTAACAAACTGTGGCTTTTTAAATTAATTCTGGAATACCAACCTTTACATTTAGTACATGCATAAAATTTATTCATTCCATTAAAAAAAAAATTCAACATACATTTTAAAACTTTTTATATATCACTGTTCTCATCAGAGGTAAAAACTGGATGAAAGTTTCTCATCCTAGAAACAAAGTGAGGTTTCTAAAAACAATACGAGAACAGAAATATGCTTTTTTTATTTGTTTGTTTATGTTTATTTGTCCTGAGTTATTATAAAATGTTAATGTCTTATTTGACACTTTCACAGCTCATTGGTAAAATTTTAATTTAATCGCTTTAATATAGCATTTTTTCCCCCTCATTGCCGAACACTGAAATAGGCTGTTACCCATGCCATTGTTTAATGTATCTTTTTTTTTTTTTTTTTTTTAAATACCTAAAAATACAAAATTATTTACTTAGAAGAGTAATTTTTTTTCCCCCCCTATTTTTTTTCTGGTGTTTCATTGTAGAAATATAATGTATTTTTGCAGCTGATCAGAAAAATACTTAATTTTCCTACTCAAGTCTTTTGAAAACTTTTTAAAATCTTAATTTCTGTGAAGGATGTTTAAAGTTGATTTCTGTGAAAAGTCTACTTGAAGATTGTCGATTTTTATAAATGACCTATTTTTATACAAAAAGTTTTATTAAATTGACTCAAAAAAAAAAAAAAAAAAAAAATTCTTAATATTAAAAATTTTATGGTAGAAAAAAAAAAAAAAAAAATTCTGATATTTTCGCAATCTCATGCTTTAATGGGAACCCTGTAAATGAAAATATATTTAAATTGTATTCAAAAATTAATGTGCACAGTTTGGAAGTTGCTTGCACATTTTACTCAGGTTAGTAATTTAGGGTTAAGACAGAATTGACATTCATTTTTTATATACATTGTAACACTATTTTAAACAATAACAAAAACTACTTTACTGTAATAATTTTTTTGCACATAACAATAATAATAAAGTAAGCTTCTTCAATACGTATGTATTACGTTGTTTAAGATTACGAGACTGAGTGCAAATACAGCCACATTAGATTCACTATATAGTATCTAAACATACAAGGATACAAGTAAAATACAAACGGTAATTTAATATGACAAACAGATCAATATTCCAAATGATAGAAAAAACAAATTTAGTAATATGATTAAATCAAAAGAAACTGATTTTATACTTCAGCCTATCAAACAGTTTGCCACCACACTGCTTTTATACAAATGTTTCTATTTTTATTTTCTGTAGACTAGCTTTTTTCTAGGTATCCTTATAATACTTTTTATATAGGATGTCTAAATGAAACGTCTTAATTTCAATAGTCTTAAAAAACCTATTAGCGATTATACATTAGTGGTATTAATTAAGCAAAATTGGCTGTTAAAATTTTACGTTTTGACAACAATTCTTATTTTCTACATATAACGCATGTGCACATGAATTGAGCTTGTGTTCTGAGTTGACTAACAAAAATGTGATGTTACCGCAATAGAAGGGATAAGATGTTCTCTGTTATGTAGAACATAAGTATTAGGGATGAAATGGATAGTGATTTTGCCGGATACCAGATATTGGGAGCTCTTTTGCCTGCCGGACACGGATATCCGGTATTAGTTTTGATTTTTGTTTGTGTTGTATTTTTCTTTTTCTTTATTTTAAAGCTATAAAATATAAACATATTTCATATACTATTCTTTTAAAAACATTTTAAATATAATTTACTTAAACATATTTATTTAACATTCTATTTATTTGGGTAATATTGCAATGAAGAACAAAACTTTAAGCCTAACATACTTATTCCTACACTTGCAATTTGTGGTGTAAAGCATTGTCAGAAAAAGATATGTTTTGTTCAGAATTTTAAAACTAAAATTTATTATTTACAATACTAGAATTAAAAGAATGAAACAAAATATTTTACTAATATAATCATAGTTGATGGGTAGTTTTCATAAGAAAACTAATATGTTGTGGCCATCACAAAACTTTCTTCTGTATCATTGTATATAACAATGCTACTTACTGTTTAAATTGTACGAAAGTTTAACCATAGCTTCTCAGAAATATTTTACATATGGAGTTCAGTATGATTTTAAGCAACAGATGCTGAGATATAGGCTAGAGAAAAATCATAACAGCAACTCCACCTGTCGGCCACTGCCACCTGTTGGCCAATATACACCCAAAATAAATCACAATATTGTTTCATAATGGCTGGGTCTCTGACATACCAAGTTTTGTGCAATTATACACAATAGAATCTGAGATATAGCCTCCCTGTTTTGGGAGGAACTTTCCATATAGAAGCGTCACCTATCGGCCAACATGCAGCCAAATTGAATTAGCATAATTATGTGTTTTGTAATAAGTTTTGTGTAAATATACACAATAAAATCTAAGATATAGCCTTCCTTAAAATAGTAGAAAGCACTGTATAACAGCACCACCTGTTGAATGATTTGCACCAAAAGTTGATGGGCACTAATATAATATGTCAAGGTGCATGTGCATATATATTTATATGAAATTCTGCGCAGTAGTTCCAAAGATATAGCATATAGCCTTCCTTTAAGATGTAGAAATTGCAGTTCGGCAGCACCACCTGTTGAGCCATTTGCACTAAAAGTTGATAGGCACTGATTTATGTCATGGTGCAACTACACATAAATTTATATGTAATTTTAAGCAGTAGTTTCGGAGGCACAGTTGAGCAGAATTTCTGTCACACACATGTAGTGTTCATGTTATGCATTTTTTAGTGGGCATCGTGCCCTGCCCTATTTCAAGGTGAAATATGCACCCTGCCCCTTTTCTTCAAGTGAAAATGCACCTTTCAATTTTTCTAAATGAAAATATGCCCTGTATTTTCCCATCTGCTATATCGTTATTTTTTAAAAGATATTTTACCGTTTTTGCTGAGAAACATACATTTATAATTATATTTTTATCTGATACAAAATCGGAGTTCACATACCTTCGAACAAATGCGATCTGAAAATTCTATAAGAAGTCACTTCTGAACGCAATCTATGTGTCATCGATCTGCATATTCCGGTGGTCGACGAAAAAAATTATCATTAGCCGCGGTTTCTCCGATGTTTTTGTTCACACCGTTGCTCGATGCCTGCATATTGGGGATCTTTTCTGCATATCCGAGAGTAGAAATGACTGTTACGGAAACAATATAATAAAATAAAGAACCACAGAAATCATGTTACAGTATTAAAATCGGCATCCAATTCTCGTACGCAGGATCTCAAATATTCTGCATATTTCGTATTTTGTGCTGAAGCTAAAATTTTTTGCTTAAAATCAGCATTTTATAATTATAATTTTGTCAACTTCATGCTAAAACTAATTTACTTAAAATGAAATCAGCGAACATAAAACAGACCTCTGACAAAAGGTTTTTTATAATATTTGGCAGGGTTCGTTGATTTAAATCAGTTTGATTAAAATCATGATTTAAATCAATGGATTTTTTTAAAAAAATCATTGATTTAAATCAACTGATTTTTTTTTAAAAGTTATTTATTAAAATTGAATCATTTTTCAAAACATTTTATGAGCTAAATTTTTTAAATCTTGTTGAATGAGTTTCAAATACAAAATATGTTGCATTTACAACCTTCAATTATCAAAACTATATATATAGGTATCTGTACGTGTGTGTGTGTTGGCACATATGAACCATTTACTTTAAATTTTACACAATTACTTTTTATGCTTCAGAAATGAATTAAAGAACTTGAAAGCAATTTTTATATATTAATATAACTAAAAAACGTACTAATTCAGTATAGGATTTTACACAAAGGCCATATATTATCATGAAAACTCTATGAACTTGTCTTTCTTTTTAAACATTTTAACAACAAAGCATAATTAATTCAACTATTATGATAACACATAAAGCATGGAAGTTTTCAATGCCATTCAGCAGTGTCCATAAAAATGTTTTTTTTCTAAAAATTTTCTCATTTAAAGTACTACATATATTAGTTTTTATAAAATTACTATTTAATGATTTATTATCATATTTTATTATTTTATGAGTTTTTATGTTAATCATAAAATTGAGCGATTTCCATAATGAGAAATGATAATAGTTTTTCTCAAAAATATTTCTATTTTTCACTAAAATTTGCCTCAAAAATAAAACCTGGATCGACCTATGCTTAAGCTTCATTTATTTTCTTTGATAACATTTTATTTTGATTATTTATGTGCATTATTGGGATTATGCATATTTCGAAATTTTTTTAGATAGTGTTAACTTTCATGCCATAATTAACTTGGTTTATAATAATACCATAGATAATTACATATAGATCCATTAAATTAATAATACAGTATGTTATCCAGAATCAGAATGGTCAAAGATATGTTTTATTCTTCCCTAACACTCAGAGACGTTATTTTTAAATATGGAAATTGTCTGCTTCATTTGTATTTTTTAATTTTAAATAAAAGGTATTTAGTTAAAAAGAGAAGTTTCATCTTTTAGTAATAAAGTGATCATATGATTTTACAAAATGATGAGCTGAAAAATCTATATCTACATATAAAATAGAGAACTTATAATTATATGCATTTAGAGTAAAAGTAAATGCTCATATAACATGGCAGTTGTTTTTCATATACATTCTGTTTTCAAAACTAAAAGAGAAGGTACAAGTTCACGTTAAATTTGCTTGTTAATTTGTATTTTGATTTGAGTATGCTATAATTCTTGTGGTCTTAAATGATAAATTTCATTATCCATCAGTGTTAAAAGTTAAAACTGATGTATATATGCTTATAAAAAGCATAGCTTCTGGCATGAAATTTACTTAAATTATGTTTTTAGACATTGTTTAAGATATAGATTACTTTTACAGGTATAAAGTAATGAGTAACTATAAATTTGTAGACTTAAAAAAATCCGATTTAAATAAAAAAAATCCGATTTTTTTGATTTTTTTTTTTAAATAAAAAAAATCACGAACCCTGATATTTGGATGAGGAAATTTCATATATTTCGGTAATCAGATGCAAAAATTATGGATATTTCGGCAAATATACGCCAAAAAAAAGGTAGGAAATTAGGAATCTTGCTGACCAGGGCCCGACTAACAAATTTTTGCGTCCAGGGCACTTTAAATTTTTCGTGCCCCCTTAAAAGAACCAGAGTTCTCCCTCACCCCTCACCCCCCCCCCCCCCCACCCCCCCCCCCAAAAAAAAAAAAAAAAAAAAAAAAAAAAGTTACTAACTTATCACAATTTTTAGCAGGCGGAAAAGCAGATCGAAAAAATGTTATTTGATAAAAAATTTAATCTGGTTTTGTTTCAGGCCAGGTTCTAAAGACAAATAAAATTACCCCCATTCAGTCTAATGACAGTTTTTACTTTAAAATTTTATTAATGTAAGTGAAACACAGTTGAGTTTATATATATAAAGGAAGGAAAGAAAGAAAGATTTAGACCTTACATCTTAGCCATTAGTAAAATTTTGTGCCCAGGACACTAGCCCCGGGTGCCCGTGCGATAGTCAGGCCCTGTTGCTGACTCAATATATATATGTATTTAATATTTGTGATATCAATTTTCTGAAATAGCACAAATTTTGTCGATTGTAGCTGCGAAAATAGTTGCCTATCTTTATTTAGAGAAACAGAGAAACAATCGCTTATTTCAGCCATGATGAAGGTAAATTTTGTTAATAAGACGTAAAATGATAAATTTCAACAAACCACCGCAAGATTATTATATTTTTCTGTAGTGAACTGATCGCTTATTTCAGCACATAATTTAAATAATTAAAAGTAAATTTTATCGACAAAACGATCCCGTATTTAGACAGACTTTCGTATCGCATATTTCTGCAATCACGCATAAAAAAAAGTAATTTTATTATTAGGTATTATTATTAGTATTTGTGAAAAATTCGCATATTTTGGTATTAATTTTTTTGAAAAACATACAAAATTAAAAAATTAGCAGAAAAACAATAGCCTATATTAGCAAAGCAATTAGTTGCTAAATTACATAAATTTCAAAAAATCGGTATGATTAATTCCATATTTCGGAAAATTTATTGCGTACATTCGTTATAGTCTTTGCAAAAAAGCGTGGATTTCATGAATTAATATAGAGATAAAGCATATTTCAGCAAACAATTAGGATTAAAGTAACCTTATTAAGTAGCGGCGATATGATTATGTGTTTCAACAATCAACCACAAAACATCGTGAATTTTCGAAATCACCTTTGAAAAGAGTGCAAATCTGACCGATTAATGCCGAAATAATATCGTATTTTAGTAATTAGTTGCATTTGAACATAACTTTTTGACAGTTAATAGTGAAATGATCCCTTATTGCAGATTATCTAACTCATTCTCGAAACAGTCTAACGACTTTTACTTCCAAGACTAATAATATTACTAAAGAATTTAACAACATATTACACAAAAGTCATGCAAACAGAGTTATATGCAGAAAATGAATATCATTTGTTCAGGAACAACAATGAACAGCAGTTCTTATTGTTATGGGGAAAATTAGGGTGAATATTATATAGATCACTCTGGAAAAACCTAGCTAACTCTGCACAAAATTAAAATAGGGCTTCTATATTTTTTAGACCTGAAGCTACTTTTGGCTAAATTTTCTTGCTAAAGTGGCCAAATTCGACTTTTGTAGAAGCCATTTTTTTTTTTTTTTTTTTTTTAACCTTTACAAGCTACAACTCATCCAAAAAAAATATTAAAAAGTTGTCGCAAAATTTTCATCTGAGGATATCTGGCTTCAAATTGCCAGATATCCGTATCCAGAGTGCTGATATCCAGTACCCCATCGTATATTTAAAACTCAGCCGGATAGGCCGTTTACCAGATAGTTAGCGGATATCTGTTTCATCTTTCATCCCTAATAAGTATATAATAACAATGCAAAGAATGTTTCAAACAATTTATAAAAGGAATTCCCCTGATGTTAAGAGCATTAAAAAATTTTAAAAACTTTACTTAGAACTAAAATACTCAAAAAGTGTGCTAGGAATATTACAGAAGTGTACTAAAACTGTACAGGAAATGTATACGGAAGTGTACTTTTTTTCCAATTTAAATAAAAGGTTTCAAAACTCTAAAAAAAAAAAAAACTTTGAGACCTGTTATCTAAATACGGATTTTTATTATAATTTCAATTAAATATAGTAGCCTCTCCAAATAAGAGACATCTATAATTCAGATACCCTGAAATTTTTATTATTGTTTTCTAATTATATTTGATTTTCTCTTTTGTTCTCTGATTTACTGCTCAAATACATTAATATATATCATGATTTATTAGGATACCAGATACAATAATTTAAATCACCTTAAATTTCACATTGTACTTTTTTCTGAGAGATAATTTGTAACTTTTTTTTTTTTTTTATTAGTAATGATGCATTTAATTACATCTTAATTATAAAAGCTTTACAATAAAATAAATGAATAAATAAATAAAAAATAATTGACAACATTGTGTAGAATATGATTCTACATTTCAAGTTGTCGCCAGATGATATTGATTTTCACGACCAGTGGAAAAAAAAAAAAGAAAAAAAATTATGCATGGGTAAGAATCTACCACAAAAAATAAAAATTCAAAAAATATTTTTCAAAAAGTAGGGGGGGAGGGAAAAAAAAACCCTGGCTTTATGATAGAATACTATTCACAATATTAAAAAAGATATCCCATAATGTATTGCAGACATGTTTTTTAGTCTCATCAAATATAGTTGAAAAACATAATATTGTATGTTTTTTCTTGAATAATAACAACTTTGCCAATCTTGTCTAAACTAAGATTTTTCTTAAGAGAGTATTCTTTGAGAGCTTTTCTTTTTTTAAATTCCAAATTTGGCAATATGACTTGCATTATTATTATTTGTATGTACATGCAATACATATGAATTTCTCAAATAAAAGATTTACATAAGCTTGTATTAAACCTGAAATTTATAGAATAAGGGGGAAAAAAAAATACTCAAACACTAGGAACAGCATTGCAACATTCTATTTTGTGCAATATAAGATATATACAGAAAATCACAAATTATAATAAATACAAAGTTTTGATTGTGTAAGGATAATTAGGATCATTAAGTAATGACAAAAAAATGATAAAAGGAATTAACAATTTTTTAAAATCCAAATTTATGCATCTCAAGATCTCCTAGCTATTCAGTGCATTTGCTTTGCATTTATTACTGTTTTGGTATTTCTAAATATAGAATAATATTTCAATATTATAACGATCAAAAACCAGAAAGGAAAATATTTTAATTAGCAAGGTATCAATAAAATATTACAAATGGAAATAAACAGCATCTTACTAAGTAAGAAATATTGAAAATATTACACACACAAATTTTACTAATGACAAAGGACACAATTCAGATTCAAAGAACTTTGTTTTATATCAGCAAGATGATTTAACTAAAAGGAATAATTTAAATTTTAAATGGCTGCTGCATCTATGTATGCATAGAATGAGGATGTATTCTTATAAAATATAGGATGAAGTATGAATGTACATTCATACACATACAAATGGGTGAATTACCTTTTAAAATGGTCTTATTTTGGAAATTCCCAGATTTTTTTTTTTACTTGATTGTTACATTTTATATCAAAAGAGTGGACATTTATTTTATCTACTACTTATTAAAACCTAAATACTAGACTTGAAAGCAATTTGCGAATTGAATAAAATGCAATGTCTCTCATCTAGCATTTATTTATATTGAAAATCGTATGATTAATGACTAAATCAAAACTTTTTCAGCATGTTGGTGAAATAATGTTTATTAAAAAATCCCGCATGAAAGTAAAATGAATAATCATATGAACTATGAACATGTTATATCAAACCCAGTAGCAAAATTTTCTATTTCTATCTACAGCAAGAGAGAATTTATCTGTGAACTAGGAATGGCAGAAGCAGATCACGTCCAGTATCACACGTAGTACTAGCAATTGATAAAATATGAAAAATTTGCATTTCTGAAGAAAATAAATTAAGAATATACAATAAGAATAGTAACCTTATATATATTACATAAAATATAATTGTATTAAATTGTATTTGTAATTTTATTAAGCCTGGAATTTCTTATTGAGCTGTTTAATTAATTTGCAGTGCTTGCTAACACCTTTGCACTGTTTTTGCTACTGAAATATCAAAAATACAATTTCAAGTAATTTTTTTTTTTTTCAATCCTATAGATATGATAAAATAGAGACTATCTTAATCTTACTAACTAAGTGAAAATTTCAACCCTTTGAGCTGATTTATTTGAAGAAATATATATTTTTTTGCCATATGGAACAGGGTCATTCCATGTCAAATCATCCAGAATTTTTAAAAAATGACACCCACCGACTCCGATTTGGATGAAATTTTTTCAGTTATAGAACTTTTCATGCTGATTCTAGAAATGTCAATTATTTTGAGATCAGTGAAGTAGTTTTCAAGATATCAGCATTTAAATACATGCCTGACAGCCATGTTGAATGTTGCATATAAAAATATAAATGCTTGTATCTCCTTTCATTTTTAACATAGAATCTTCAAATTTTTTCTGGTTTATTTAGAATATAACAAGCTTTTATATTTACCAAAGTTTTGTTTTCTTAAATCTTTACAATTATTTATAATAGTGACTTTTTGTTGTTTTTCTTCATATGTAATTTGAGTAACTTTAGCAGACAATTTCTTCCATTGCCCCTTCTTCAATTTTCACCAAATTTTATATACAGGTAGCCCAAACTATGTTTTTATGACTGATAAAAATTTTTTGATGGGCAGTTAACAGGATTTTCATTTAAACAATTTAAACTTAACCTCCCCGACATTACCCCTTCCACAAAAAGATGGTTTCCTATTTCATTCCGATTTTAATATAAATCCCATGCTTTACTATGAGAATTTCTTGTTTATAACAGAATTTAATTACACAGCTTATTAAATACTTGAAAACTAAGAAAATAAAATTTAACTAGATTTTTTTCTCTGCACTTTCTTTCTTTTTTTTCATAATATTCTGTATGCAAAACCACATTTAATTATACATCATTAAATATCAAATTAACTATGATAAAATTGAAGTATGTAAAATAAAAGTATAATAGTATAAAAATTGAATGCATTATAATAAAGTTAGTTTTCACTATTTATAAGAAAAATTGTTTTAACAAATAATATTTCATACATAAACCAAAACACGATATCTATCAATGGAAATAAAAAATAACATAAGCATAGTTTAAAGAATATAACTTACAGTCAGAAAAATGCAAATAACTATATATGTTATTAAGTTAAAGTCTTCCCTGTTTATTATTATATTTTATTCATTTTGAATTCACTAAAGCAGTGGATTCATCACTGAGTTTATATGGATACTTGCCTTTTTCTGACTGTAAGTTATACTTTTTATTATACTTATGTTATTTTTAATTTCCATTGATAGATATCATGTTTTGGTTTATGTATGAAATATTATTTGTTAAAACAATTTTTCTTATTAATAGTGAAAACTAACTGTATTATAATGCATTCAATTTTTATACTATAATACTTTTATTTTACATACTTCAATTTTATCATAGTTAATTTGATATTTAATGATGTATAATTAAATGTGGTTTTGCATACAGAATATTATGAAGAAAAAAAAAAAGAAAGTGCAGAGAAAAAAATCTAGTTAAGTTTTATTTTCTTAGTTTTCAAGTATTTAATAAGCTGTGTAATTAAATTCTGTTATAAACAAGAAATTCTCATAGTAAAGCATGGGATTTATATTAAAATCAGAATGAAATAGGAAACCATCTTTTTGTGGAAGGGGTAATGTCGGGGAGGTTAAGTTTAAATTGTTTAAACCAGGGTTCGAAAAAACCCAGCCCACCTGGGCCCAATGTCAAAAACCCGGGTTTTTTCGGGTTTTTCATTAAAAACCCGGGTTCTTTCGGGTTTTACATGAGAAATCTGGGTTCCCAAGTTTTTTCAAATTTACATCTTTCAACTTTTACATCTTAATCTAACCATATAACATAACATGTAAATCTAAACTGATCATTTTTCAATGAAATCACATGAAGGAAAACTGGAAAACACAATTTAATTTAAAAGTTAAATATTTCATACCTACTTATTAGTAATGTTGAATAGTCTATACAACTGCAGTTAAACTTCTTTCATTTCATATATTATTTTTTTAAGATGTTAATTATATATAAATAATATTAATTATATGCACATTCAATTATAATTTATCTATATACAAAATTCCGGTTTGAAAAAAATAAAATTAAGCATTACACCCATGTGTTTTATTATATATAAATTGTAAAAAATTACAGAAGATTTGGTATTTTGTTAATTTAGAATTGGTCTTCTTCTGGGGAAAATGGGTGTTTAGCTCAAAGATGACGATAAACTTTTACGAGTTTCGTAGCTGTATTAAGTCCTAGACGATTACGTAGTTTGTTCCAAACTAATCCAAATGTAGAGAAATATCTCTCAATTGATGCAGATGAAGCTGGTGCTGAGTGTAAACCGAAAAAAAACTTTCCAAATCCAGGAGGAAATTTTGAATTTTGCTCACACTTTTTTGCCATGATCTGCCACCATTTTTGAGAAGAAAATTTTTCTACAACGTTCTCGAGAATCATGGAAGCAGGAAAATAATCGGGTCATTTATTTTGAAAGCTAAAATGCATGGTAAAAACTCAGGGTGGTGATCAGCTAACCACATTTCTGCCGAATCTTCTTGCTCTTTACTCAAGGGCTTTCCTTTAAATTTGGGATCTGTGAGGTTGGCTAAAATGTGTGGTGGTTGAATTGCCTGTGTAAATCTTTTCTTGAAAGAATCACGATAAGGCTCCAGAAGTTTGGAAGATAATAGTTCTAGCCATATTTCAATAGCCTCTGAAATACACGTTGTTTCTTTTTGAAACTTAGTGCATTTCCAACAACTGACAATTGTTTTTCAAGATGAACAGCTTCTTGATACAGACCCACACTATTTAAGAGTTTGGCGATATTTGAAGAGATTTTTGACTGTGTTCAAGGGCTATTTCTCTATATTTATGATAGTTAAATACAAATGATTTCACAGAGTCTACATGGGAATGCCATCGAGTATCGTTTGGTATTTGTGGCTTATGGCCTCCTTGCTCTTCAAGCCAGCCATGTGCCAGATGTACATTCCTAAAATATTTGTTTACCTCCACAATGCGAGACATTACTGTATTCGGTGATACTTCTTTTTCAACCAAATTTAACAAATGAGCTGAACATCCATAAGTGATTAGATTTGGATATTTTTCCCTTAAAATATTCCACATTTTCTCCATTTTGTTCTCATTATCAGTTACTACTACGAAAATGTCAGCGTGTAAGTTTTCATGGCATTCTTTTATTGTTGCTTCTACAATTGAAGCACATTGCTCAGATGTCTTTTTCTGCGACCCAGCATCACACACTTTCAGTAAATAACTCTCTGTCCCATTATGGATAGTGACAGCTTGAATGGGGTCATTTTTAACATTTGACCAGCCATCCAATGTCAGTGTTAAACTGGAATTCTGCACTTTTTGTTCCAGAACCATATCTACTTGCTGATTTGCATCATCTAAAAGTCTTTCCACTGATATCTTTGGCTGATGGTGGTTTATATCCAGGTCTTAATAGTTCAAGCATATGTTTGAAGGTATCATGTTTGAAGGGTATACATGGGGGGGGGGGTATACATGGAAGGGTTTCGACATTGAAAGGTATATTGGTTGCATAAAAGAACATTGATACTGCCTGGTCAAATTTTCTTTTTTGTTCTTCAGTTGTCTTGACCACAAAATCACTTACTGAACGTTGTACTATCACTCTGTCAGCAGATGATGAGGTAGAAGGTACACTAATACTAGTAGAACTTGTACAAAATGAGGTTTCTGTGTCAGGCATTGTAAGCACAGGATGCTGATTTTCAGAATGAGGTTGCTAACTTGTAGTAATTCTCTTTCCTGGACATTTCTTAAGATGGGCTTTTATTCTTTCTATTTTGCAGCTAAACAATAAATCACAATGTTTACACTTGCATTTTGAGTCACCATCAATTTTTGTCACTTCTAACCATTCACTTGCTAATTTTCTTCCACTTCCTTGTACTTTTGGCATGTTTATTTTTTTATGTATCTTTATTTTTACACACTTAATCTAAAATTTAAAACAATTGTCTATATAACAACACTTTTTTCTTAAACAAAACATAAACACAGGCTAAATACAGGGATACAAGTAGATCAACTTTGTGCATTAGCTGAACAAAGAAGTTATTTGTTTGCTGATTGGTTCTTCGAAAGAACCAATCAGCACAGCACAAAGATTTGAAAAGGGGATTTCCCTACTTGATAAACCAATCAGCATCAAGCTACTATCAGAAAGGGTAATCCCCTTCTATTTGGGCCAATTGCAGTCCAATTAATGAAGAATACAATATCTGAATACTTTAACTAAAATTTTTTGTTATCATTTTACAAAAAAATGTAACTTTATATATTTTATTGTATTAACTTTCTATAATTAGCAAAATATGCTATTAAAAAATAAAAATTATGAATGAATATAATATATAGTAAATTATGAAAAAACCCACTTTCTGGGTTTTTGAGTGGGTTTTTTCGGGCTGGGCCCACTTTGGCGAACCCTGGTTTAAATGAAAATCCTGTTAACTGCCCATCAAATTTTTTTTTATCAGTCATAAAAACATAGTTTTGGCTACCTGTAAATAAAATTTGGTGAAAATTGAGAAGGGGCAATGGAAGAAATAGTCTGCTAAAGTTACTCAAATTACATATGAAGAAAAACCACAAAAAGTCACTATTATAAATAATTGTAAAGATTTAAGAAAACAAAACTTCGGTAAATAAAAGCTTGTTATATTCTAAGTAAAGCAAAAAAAATTTGAAGGTTCTATATGTTAAAAATAAGAGGGGTTACAAGCATTTATATATTTACATGTACCATTCAAAATGGCGGCTAATCGGCCAATTTTCCATGTACATCAATGCTGTGATAGCTTGAAAACTACTTCACTGATTTCAAAATAATTGACATTCCTAGAATCAGTATGAAATGTTCTATAACTGTACCAAATTTCATCCAAATCTGTGTCGGTGGGTGTCATGGCCTGGATGATGTGACATGGAATGACCCAACATATAAAGCATTTATTTGTTGATTACAGGTTACTATGCTTAGAAAAAAAAAAAAAATACATATTATATATATTACATATTAGTGACCCCATATGTACACAATTTAAAATCTAGTTTTCATTCAAATGATAAGTCAGACCCGTCAACTGTAACTTTAACAAAACATGTACATGACGAGTGTTAGTTGTTAAATGGACTCAACAAATCAAATGGTAACAAAGCAAGAATTTTCAGTATTTCAATTTATTATTGTTAAATTAGATAGTTTAACAACAAGGTCTGAAAATTCTGGATGCATGTAGAATTTTAAAATACTAGTTATAAGCACATTTATGATACTTTTTATTTTTATATTGCATTTTTAAAATCATTGATCATACCTTCTCATCAATATTTGGATGGTAGATTTTTGTTCTGAACAAGATCTTTGGAGGCTTGAAAGGATATTCTGCAGGAAATGTAATCTCAATACGAAAAGCCCCTTTGTTGTAAGGTGCAGAGTCAGGAACAATGAGACCCTGCCAACTGAGCAAATTGCTTTCATCTACTCGGATGTCACGGAAGCATCGCAAGTTGGCCTTTCGTAAATCTTGTAATTCTTTCTGAAGGCGGCGTGTAGCAGCCATTTTAAGTCAATAAATCAGAATTAAGTCAGAAAAGAGTAGAATACTGAAAAAATGAAATATTGACTGTTAGTTTCACTGGAAATTAAAAAATAATTTTTAATACATTTTTTTTTTTTTTTTATTGAAATAAAATAGAAAATGGGGGGGGGGAGGGGAAGAAAAAAAAAATATGTATATATATATATATATATATATATAGTCAAACCTTGTTAACGTGAATTTCAAGGGGGATAAAAAAGAATTGTTCATGTTATCAGTAGTTCATGCTATCAGTAACTAATCTTCGTATAACTAATCTAATCTTCATTTTGACGGGGATTGTGGAAACAGTTTATGTTAAAAGTAATTCACGTTAAGCGTGTTCAGGTTAATGAGGTTTGACTATATTTTTATATCTGTTGAGTTTTTAAATAAAAAAATTAGCAGATAAAAAAATATAAAAATGAATAATTTTTATAAAGACATTAGTGATTTATTATTATTATTATTTATTTTTTCTCTTATTTATTTATTAAATTAAAATTCCCTTAGACCAAAATTTTTAGAAAAAAATTTCATTGGGACCAGGATGTGTTTATATAAAACCTAAGGTATTATTATACTAGGACTTTTCTAATTACAGGTTTAAGACCATTGGCTTTAAAGCAAATTTGCTACCTTTACCTCTTATAAAGTTAAATGATCATATAAAATGTTTAGATTGTTATATTAGAGACCATTTCAGATAATAAATCATTATACTTACAAATTAAAAATATTTTTTTTAGTTATTAATTAATAAATAATTCATTATTTAAAAAAATGACTAGCATGAATCATAGTGAATATATAATCAATACACTGGGCTAAATACAGATGTTCTGGTACAAAACTTACTATTATTTACTCATTTCTCTTTATTTTACTTGCCTGTTATGTTCTTGGACATGTATGACTCATGTGCACTATCAAGTTTTACTTAGAAATTTTTAATAATTTTTACTTCATTTCTATTTATTTTAAAAAACATAATTATTTCCCATAGATTTTTTTTTTATCTTTTACTATGTATTAGTGGTGGCGTGCCTTTAGTGTAACGTGCCCCTAGCATAAGGGGTTGGCATTAATGAAGGAGGAATAGAAGTAGCCGTTCCCTTAGCGTAAATAATAATTATCCAAATTTTATGACTATTTCAGAGAACAATGGTTGAACAATACCAGAATTTCTCTATACTTATGGAATGTATGCGGACAAAGTTATCGCAGCTGAGACCAAGCAAATGATTCGTATACAGGGACATTCAAGAGAATTCAAATACATTATGTCTTATGCTATGGTGAAATTTCTGGTAAGTACAGTGTGACATCTACAGCCTGACTTAAACAAAATGGAATAAACAAAACTTTATATGATGTTTTATGAAGATTGTGGCATGGAAATTTATTATCGTTTATAGGGCCACTCAAAGTATTTGGATATATTCGGGCTATACTTGGAAATTGCTGGAATTGCAATTCATTTCGTGTTAGATGCTTTTAAAGTAAAAATAAATTTAAGTACATAATATTGTTTATAGTGCATTTTTTTTTTTTTAATAGACATACAGGGCTACTCAAAACAGAGCTAAATGTGCTTTTCTATTGAATGTAATTAATGGAAGTGCTTTGCTACATTTTACTATGTCGACAAACACTGCTCAAGAAGGAAAATTAATTTTTCATACTTATACCTGTACGGGAAACAAAGTATTTTTTGAAATTCTATTTTTAATTCTGGTTTTTGTATAATATCACGTTTTGTTGTGTCCTGATTATGAAAGTCCAATTTTTAGCAATTGATGTGTATGTATATCTGTTATTAGCATAACTGAAAAACAAATAATTGCAGGGAATTCAAATGCCTCCATTACACAGAATTATATGTCAAATAAAACTATTCCTAAACCTATTTTAAATTATTTTTAAAGTACATTAAACTTCATTATCTTACGTTATTGATTTTACAACTTAATCTGCAATCTATCTTTATAGTATTGAAAAGAGAAAATTGTGTGAGTGACACACCAGATTATTTTATTGTACGATTGCGACAACAAAAGACATCCCCTTCAATTTTTAAACGCCCCTATTTTGGGATAGTTTACTACTGAAACTACATAGCTAACCTTAAGTCTAGATATAGTGTAAAAGAAAGTTGAAAAGTTCATTTTTATATTATATATATTAACTTATTACGTATGTACACTAAGAGAACTTAAGCTAAAAGTACACCACTGTGAAGGTGTTCACATATGTTTGGTTAAATTTTAATTGAGTTTTTATTTAAAACAAAATCTAATGATAAAATAATGCATTATCGCAATATAAAATAATTAAATTTCATGTGTGATATTTTATTCACATAATTTGTTTTCAGACATTTGAAGAAAGAATTGTTTTTTTTTAAGTGTCATTAAAAATTGCACAATTTTAATTATACATACGACCTACACTATTTATTAACATAAAACATTAACACACATCATTCAGAAATCTAATTTGTATATGTTTTATATCTAAATTATAAATAAAATGTTTATCTTTTAAATAGAAAAGTAATTTATTTTATGGGATAAAAAGAAAATAAAATAACAATAATATCTAACGGAAATTCTGACATTAAACGTAATTATAAAATAAAAAGTGTTCTCAAATAGTCATAAAACAAGGAAACTCATTGTCAGAATTTATATTATTTCAACACAGGATGTAATTTATTTTAGATTGCGTAATATTGATGACTGCATTTCTTAACCGTCTCTTTCTCTTGTCTAACGGTAGTTTGGCAAAATGTTGGCGATTAAAGGGTTACTACAATTATAAACCGTCATTACAAATTCAAAAATTAACATTGTTTTATCCGATAAACAATGAAAGTATTTGGCACTATAATTTGGCTGTTTTTCTAAAATTTGGCTCTTTTTCTTCAGACATCTCAGATCTGTTCTGGTGTAGGGATCTCAGAACTGCTCCAGATCATAGGATTGTAAACATGTAATTACTTCGCTCTCTCCCCCATCTTATGCGACAATCTCAACGTTTAACCCTGAGTTTATGTACTTCATTATTAAATGTTTCACAACGCTCTGTATCTAATTATTGGATATATTAATACTTTATATATTTTTGCAAGAATTATTCAATAAAAGCATCTTGATGACAGAAACTGGACTTATTATTGAAGTATTGCTAACCTGACTTTCTTTACAGAAATTTACATTAGTCAACGATCACGACTACGTGAAGAAAATCTTATTCACACAAATTGGTGCTAAAGCACCAGGAGTTGAGATTGGTCGACATGGGGGAGAGGGGCTGTGTTGTTCTGATGTATATTTTTTTTAAACATTTTTCGCAAGTTGTTACTTAAACTTTGCCATCGAAAAGCTTCAAAGTCACGTTTTTGGTTAGAAAATTTTTTTAGAAGAAAGACTCTAGAAACTTTGAAAAACTAGAGTACTTTGAAAGACTCTAGAATTGTGCTTAGATTTTGCTAAAACTGAAATAACTGCTCACACTTTTAATACAGAAAATTTCAAAGGGCCTAAAGAAGAAGTTTATTGTTTTATGAATTTAACTAAAGAAAAATTCCAAGAATTATTCCAAGAATTAAATTATAAGGAGAAAATAGATGTATACGGAGTATACACTAGTTGCTTTGGTGACAATTTTTACCTGTTGACTTACAGAAATAATGGATTAATTTTTCTGGCTAAAAGACTTTGAGTGGAGTACTGTCCAGTCCACCTCTCGAGCAAAACAGTCCCAACCTTAGTCACTCAGCATTGGTTGCCTGAGTCAGGTCTACTTCCAGGTTATATATGTATCTACAGGGATTTGAAAATTTTACTGTTAATTTGCTTTTTTTGAGCAGCTGTTTCGGATACAATATGATCTTCATCATCTACAGATTTTTTTATTTAAAGCATTCGGTTCAGAATTTACGCCGAACAATATTTGTACATCTTTTTGGTGAATTTGTACATCTTTTTGGCTTCTGTGTTTTGCCTTCAAAACTAAAATAAACGATTAACGTCGCATTTTTTCCACCTCTTCAATCTGGATTCGTGTCAGCAAAAATTCTACGGTAATAGAGAAACAAAATTCCCGAGATCGTGACGTTTTATGGTGGTCGGCATTTCGTCATTTATCATGTTTAGCTTCAGCTCCTTTATATCTAACAGGCGATTTTTTCATCATCTCACGGACAGTTATTAAGCATTTATCTGTACACCTTAGTTTCAGAATCCATTTTGGACAAAATAATTTCATGGAGTTCTGACCTCTGATTCAAGCGAGCAGTCCCAGTCCGATTTACCTGCCAACGGTTGCCTCTTGCATGTTTAGTTCAAACTCCTATGTCCTTCCACATTGAGTTTGTCGGCTTCTGTTCTGTTCTTATAACTGCGTCGATGGACCTGTGTTTTCCCTGTGTGGTAAAGTGATGTGCCAAGTATGTTTTTATTTATGTGTTAAACCATAATCATGCGCTTTTGCACTCAAAGCAGAAAAGCCATACGTGCATGCAAATGCATACGGCAACCCGAATTTTTTACGTGTATAGGTGCTCAAAAAGAAAAAGAAGAAAGTGTCTCTGGATATTTGTTTGTGAAAAATTACTTACAGTTTTATAACTGATATTGCTTTAGTTTTATAACTGATACATCATTTAAAAAAAAACAAGAGTGAGATTTATAACTTTCTGCGAACAGAATATTTTAAAAGATTGTGAATCAAACTAGCAGATTATACTCTGTTATTTTTAAGTGATTATTACTGAGTAGTTGACACTGAAATTGTGACTGAATATTGAACAAAACTCATCAGTGAACTTTTTTTTGTTTGTACTGACAGAAAATTTGATTTTTCAAGATATTCGTAAGTACAGAAAATTACTTTTCAAAGTAAAGAGTTATATTTCTTTTGTATTTATTTGTATAGTTTATAATGTTTAATTAATTTTTGAGTAAAGTTTTAAATAATTATAATTTAAATAATTATGTTGGTAATAATTTGACTTATTATATGTATGTTTCTCAAATATTTATAAATATACACAGTTTGTCGAGTATGTTTACATATTCATATTTAATAAAAAAAAAAAACAGTTTATATGTTATTGAATTTTATTTACACAATATGTGCAAAGTGCTTCTGTACAAATAATTATACTTGTTTAAGGTAGTTTAATTTTGCATTATAAATACAAAATATTTGCAATAAAGCAAATTAAATTTACATATTTTTACTTCTATTATTATTTTTGGAGAAAGTGTTCACATTCATTGTTTTTTTTTTTTTCTTCAGTAAATACAATGACAGTGATTAAGATAAAGAATTCTGAGAACATAATTAGTTTTTCATATGAACTTTTTCTTATATGAAAATATTGATTTTTTTTTTAATTATATGATTGTGATTTGTGTTTTATACATTTCAAAATATTCGCATGTTTAATCATATATTTGTTAGATTTCTCAGTTCTTTCTATACCATATATTGAAATAAACAAATTAATTTAATTTTTCCTATTAAGTATACTTCAAACTTAATTTTAAATGAAGATTTATTAAGTTTTGTTATATTTTCAAATTCTAAATACATGCTCCTACCAAAAAAATTAAAAATAATTTAAATGAGAATATATTTTTCTATAATCGTTCAAGATTGAATATTTGGCAGGTGAACATTTCCCACCTTTCACACATTTACAAACACATTTTTACAAATATTTATATTTACACATTTCACATTTTTTTATAAAATTGATCTTTCAGTTCTTGTGGGGAAAATTTTTAATTAATCATTAATAAATTGATTAATTTGGCTTGAAACTGTAAAAAAATATTTACTTTCGAGCGTTTGTATGGAGGATCTTTTTCTTACATTAACACATATTCACACACATGTTCTTATACATACACTAAGTCTAGTTTTTTATAAATGACATTTAGTTGTAAAGTTTTTAATGGTAATTTAATTTGTACACATTATAATTATCCTTTCTACATTTCAAAATTTTGACACATTTCCTATTTTAAGATTTATTTTGTTTTTTTGTAATTTTGTGCCCCACTGTTGCATTTAATGACGTCTTGAATGTAGTAGTGTTTGTTTGGTACTCGGGGTATATTTCTTTCTTTGGAAATCCTGGCCAGATTTCTTTATGGGGAGAGATCTGCCTTGATTACCTTGCATTGCACAATTTTACTTTTGCTGGAATTTTGATTTTATCTTTCACGAAATGATTTCTTTACTAAATTTACAATTCCTATTAGTTTTACATTTACATAAATAAAATAAAATAAAGAGATAGATAAACATTCATCTTTTTTTAATTCAACAATTTTTCTCTTTTTTACATTTTTGCTCATTGCATGTAGATGTGACAGGGTTGTGTTGTTACAGTATATCTACTGTTTGTTTATAAAATAACTCTCATGCCCATAATCCTTTGCATGCATAATGTTCTCATTTTCACACATCGTTATAAATTTACACATTTCATCTTTTGCATACATTCAAATTCACTTAAAAAAAAAAAAAAAAATTCTATGCCTATATTTTTAACACTTTGTGCAATAATAAATTTTTATCTTTGTTTGCACTCTTTACACACATCAAGTTTATTTATTTTTCTTTTATATATTACAAGAACTTGATTATGCTGATTGAACAAAATTTATAAACAAAGAAACTGAGAGGCTAACAAATGGATAAATAAATAAAGAGAAATGAAATAAATACACTCTTTTTATTCATACAATGGTGAAAATATTTTGTTGAAGCATGTTTATTTTTATTTTTTTTGTGTATTCTTTCTGAAAGACTGAGATGCATATCTGTCACTCACCATGCATATAATAATATTAAAGGAAATATTAATCAGAAGAATGATAATATTTTTATGTTTTTTTTTTAGTGTAAATATAATTTAACTGTGTTAAAGCATCATATATACTTATTTACTCACATTTTATCATAAATATTTATTTGTTGGTTTATATTCTTATTCGTATGTGTATCTTTTTATTTTTATTAATATGTATACATTAATATTAGTAGTTACATCTAATTGCTAGCAAATTTTATAACATCAAATATCAGGCCTTGTGTATTCGATGCATCATTTTTAGAAAACAGCATTGCGCAACTTTTGAGCAAATATTTTTGCCTTTTTTTTTTTTTATAGATGTCAGCTGATTATGATTAATTTTTTAGTCGACTTGATGAACAATTTGAATTCATCTTTTATTGAGAAGTTATTTATACTTCCTTTACTCGAGTTTTTATTGAATTTGATATGAGCATTTATGATAGCCCTTGTAGCTAGTCTTTATATTGATTTTAAGCTCATTTTAAGAGGCCTCGTTGAACTCATTAGAAGTTTATATTGTCATGACCTTTTTTTTTAAACAATTTCATGTGCACATTTTTTTTTAATTTCATTATTAATTAAAGAGCTGTCATCAGAGATTATAAATAATAATATTGTGGCTATTTTTCATCAGTAATACCATTCTAGAATGTTTACGGACATGATTGAAAGTTAACGAGAATTTTAATCTCGCATTTGTATTAAAAAAAAAAAAAAAAAAAAAAATCAAATTAATTTAACTATGTTATCACAGCTTCTTGTTAAAAAAAAAAATAGATAAAATAAATATACATAAACACACTCCCTGTTAACACAATTGTGTTGCTTTGGTCTATCTTTTATGCAGATTGTTTTTATATAATGTGCTGATATTTGACTATAAGTTTAAATTTTCAACACCAAAAATTGTGTTGGAGAAACCACATTTCACATTAATATTATTATGCGAACGCTATTTTTCAAACATTCACTAATTATTTTTAATAAATATATACAATAAATAAATAAATAATCATATATTGTATTGGTTATTTCACTGTATATACTTAAATGTAAAGTATGTATATTTTCACCTTTTCAACACACACACACATGCAATCTTCATACTAAAAAAAAAAAAAATATTTTTATAATCATGAGCATATAAAGGGATATACATTATATATAATATTTATAATTCTGCTCAATTTTAAATGACAGTATTTCATAACACAATAATACACTAATTATACTATTGTTTACATTTTATTCTCTCCATTTTGAAGTAATTTATGATTAATATACGAATACAATTAAACAGACACTTTGTTTTAAAGTTATTAGTAATATATATAGAGAGAATGTAATGTTTTTTTTCATTTTTATGTTTTTCTACTTGCTTACAAGGTAATTTTACTGATAAAATATTAAAAAAAAAAAAAAAATCGTCACAAATAAGTAACAAATTTATATGTTTCTTTCTGTATACATTTTTGCTGCATTATGTACATGAGTTCTTATGCGTGCTGTCTTTTGGGTCAGAACTTCATTGTCATTTGATTAATTTGGGGTACGGTTAAATGGCAATGTTTTCAATAGTTATTTTACACATTTTTACACGTTTTGACACATTTCACACATTATGGCATGTTTTAATTGGCCTCACAACCCAATTATTCAGCCATGTTCTCTTCTGAGTTTATACACTTTTCTCTGACTTAAATATTTGGCATGTCATGTGTTCACATGTCAGGTGATCAGCAATATTTTAATTTTAAAATTGTTATTCTTTTTTTTGTAAAATATAGTTAGAAATTTATAAAAGATAAATTATTTGTAATTATAATAATAATAATGATAAAATTTTATACACTTACACATAACATACAACAGAAGGTAGAGTGGACACTTCTCGCGATTCTGGTTGTTGAATATTTTTCTCTAAAGTTATAAATTCTTAAATTTTTAATGCAGGTATTTCATTTAGTTACTCAAAATCTAAGATATTTTTTTTGTTCTTGTGAAGTTGTATGATGTTTTACGGAAGAATTTGTGCACTCTATCTCAGGATCCATAGAGTGTGTGAGTTTTGTTTACTGTTTTGTTATTCATTGTCCACACAATATTTTTTCGGCTGGACCGATATATATATTTTTTTTTGGACGGTGAGTGATGAAACATTTTTGTGAAACATTGCAGTTTCTTTCAGAGGACATTTTCAATTAATTATTTGTGGCCTTATGTTTCAGAATTTCGCTTCTATATAAAAAAAAAAAATTTTTTTTTAGAATTTCTTTACACACACACATACACAAAAAAAATAAATAAATAAATAAAGTTAAAGAGTCTATCATACAATTTTTCTCATTAATTATGCAGAATATTAATTATAAATTTTTACTGTTTCATATTATGGATATAAAAAAAAAATATTTTTGCACTTGAACATTTTTATTTCTTTCTATGGTATTTTTCCAATTTGCAAACAGTGTGAGTCAATTTTTAATGATTCACATGAATGTGTAATTTTTTCGAGATACAGATGTTTTCTAACTGTACACATATACACTTATATTTTATTTATTTTATACATATATAATACCACATACACAATTACAAAAATTTTCACAAATACTTCAATTTTTATTTAATATTATTGTCCATTTTGAAGGTAAATTCCTTATTTAAAAAAAAAAAAAAAAAAAAAAAAGGAACTATTCAATTTTTATACACTATATACATACACTTTTAAGGTAACCTGCATGTAAATCTAGTCATTCTAGTCTTGCAATAGGGTTACTTTTGTTAAATGCACATAATTTTATCCATCTTACACATTATTTCACATGGCTTACCTTGCAGTATTGTATAAAAATAAATGAATAAATATAAAATATATAGGTTCTAATAATAAATAAGTCATTTACACATCTTCGTCCAAGATGTAAATGATCTAAACACACACACAAAAAAAAAAGTATATCATGCATACTTAACAACATTTTGTATTTCTCAATTATTTAATCATTATCCAATACAAACATCAAGAATAATACATATTATTAATAGAATAAAATATAAATATTATTAAAATATTATTAGAATTTGTCCATGTTGACAATTTACACTTTTCAGTTGTGATTCATGTTTTATAAATTATTGTATTTGTTAAGGAAATGGGAATTAGTAGTATATTGATATCTTTCTTCATTTTTTTAAACCACATAATGTTTGAAAAATGAACTTACTTCATGTTTGGGCTATTTTTTTTTATTTTGCTCAAGTCTCTTTACACAAAAAAAAGGCATTTAATTATGTCGTGTTGCAGAATGCTTGCTGTAATTTTATTTACACACAATATATGCCTCTTCTGCCTCACACCCTAACTCAGTAAGTTATTTTTGGCTGTGGCCTCACAACCCATAGTGTCAATTATAATTTGTATAGTGATTCACACACACTGGCTCAATTTGTATAAATTTTAGGTCTTCACATATTGGCGTTCTGGTACTTTCTTTATATTCTAAAAAAAAAAAATTTCATACCAAAATATCTCATCAAAATATTGTTTTATTGAAATTAGTAAATAATAAATAATTTCAGGCAAATTAATAGATTGCATAAACTTGTGAATACTTAAAATATTTTAATTTTGTAATTATTGATTTCCTTTTTCCTTGCCTTCAATTTGTCATACATTTTCAAGAAAAATTTGTTGAGAATGCATTGTCATACAGCTGTGAATTATTATAAATACTACATTGCATTGCTTATTTTATAATTATAATGTCATGATTTCAATATACATTGTTGCTTCTTATGAAAGATAACTATGTCCAGTACAAACAAGTTCTAATTAATTATTGGTATTATATATATTTGATGTTTAATTTTACATTATTAGCCACTTTGTAATATGAAAGGTATTTTTAAAGTAATATTGATTTTAATTAGAAAGTTATTTTGAAATTTGTAGTATGTATTTGTCTTGATGCGAGAGAGAGCGATTTTTTTTTAATTACCTTTCGATTTTTTTTCTTTTTAGGCGAAGGGGAGAAATACGTGAAGGTGTTCACATATGTTTGGTTAAATTTTAATTGAGTTTTTATTTAAAACAAAATCTAATGATAAAATAATGCATTATCGCAATATAAAATAATTAAATTTCATGTGTGATATTTTATTCACATAATTTGTTTTCAGACATTTGAAGAAAGAATTGTTTTTTTTTAAGTGTCATTAAAAATTGTACAATTTTAATTATACATACGACCTACACTATTTATTAACATAAAACATTAACACACATCATTCAGAAATCTAATTTGTATATGTTTTATATCTAAATTATAAATAAAATGTTTATCTTTTAAATAGAAAAGTAATTTATTTTATGGGATAAAAAGAAAATAAAATAATAATAATATCTAACGGAAATTCTGACATTAAACGTAATTATAAAATAAAAAGTGTTCTCAAATAGTCATAAAACAAGGAAACTCATTGTCAGAATTTATATTATTTCAACACAGGATGTAATTTATTTTAGATTGCGTAATATTGATGACTGCATTTCTTAACCGTCTCTTTCTCTTGTCTAACGGTAGTTTGGCAAAATGTTGGCGATTAAAGGGTTACTACAATTATAAACCGTCATTACAAATTCAAAAATTAACATTGTTTTATCCGATAAACAATGAAAGTATTTGGCACTATAATTTGGCTGTTTTTCTAAAATTTGGCTCTTTTTCTTCAGACATCTCAGATCTGTTCTGGTGTAGGGATCTCAGAACTGCTCCAGATCATAGGATTGTAAACATGTAATTACTTCGCTCTCTCCCCCATCTTATGCGACAATCTCAACGTTTAACCCTGAGTTTATGTACTTCATTATTAAATGTTTCACAACGCTCTGTATCTAATTATTGGATATATTAATACTTTATATATTTTTGCAAGAATTATTCAATAAAAGCATCTTGATGACAGAAACTGGACTTATTATTGAAGTATTGCTAACCTGACTTTCTTTACAGAAATCTACATTAGTCAACGATCACGACTACGTGAAGAAAATCATCTTCACAACCACCGAAGGGGTATAACATTTATGCTAAGGACACGGGTTTATAGATTTACGGTAAAGGCATTGCCATTAAGGGCACGACTCCATATTAGTATGCAATCTTTAATAATTATAAGATAAAAAAAACTTTTTATATACCATGTTGAGATGCATAATTTAACTTTTTATAATTTTTTAACGTTCACGTTTAATTAAATATATTTATTTTTATTTCGAAAGAAAATGAACTCATAATTTTTTTGGGGCAACAATTAAATTAAAGCTAATATTTTAATGGCTATTTTAACGCTATTAGAATGTTATTATTTTCATATTTTAATTAATTATAAGAAAACTAATCAAAAATTCGAAAATCGGACTTCAAAGTATTGTGTTGTTACTGTGTTCTGAGCTACTGTGAAAGTTTCAAATGTCTAGCTAGCAGGGAAGTTAGTTAAAATTTGATTGCAAGATTTGTACCAAACAAACAAACAAGAATAGAAGTTAATAAAAACATCGTAAAAATCAGGTCTGCTACCAAAAAGTACAATATATGTATGCTATGCACAATAAATGATAATTATAACAAGAACCCATTTTTACATGCACACTAACTTAAATTTTTGTGATAACTTTTGATCAAGTTGAGATCCCAGTCTTGAAAAGTACAGGCTACATTAGCTTTTAGAATTACAAAAAACTTTTCAAAATTTTTAAAAACACTATATTTATAAATTTAAATATTAAATGTATATGTGTGTACCTTACATAATCATGTTGTACATCAAATTAAGCTCTATGAAATACTCCTTAAAATGATGAGTCAGAAATTTTTCTATCAATTATAGAACTTGAGAAATTTGAGACTGAATATGTTTATATAATAAGTTATTTAAAAAAAAAAAAAAAAAAAAAAAAAAAAAAGAAAAAAAGGGTGACTTTTCAAAATTAAAAAAAAAAAAAAAAAAAAAAAAAAAAAAAATTAAAAACCCAATAGGATGAAAAAATTCTAAAAATATATTTTCATATTTATAGTATCAAGGAGAAAGATTTCTGAAGGTTTCATTGAAATCTGAAATTATCAAGCTGCAAAGGCCTATTTTTTTCAAGGGAGCCTTCATACTGGAAAGTTTTTATAAATGTTTTCACTTTATATAATTTTATTTATTCATCAAAAATATATGAGACGATTCCTATTTAAAAATACTGGTCATAAATCTGATTTAAAATTTAGAAATGTTGGCAACTACGAGGTTGAATGACTTCTGGTTGATTTAGGATGGACTAATACATGTTAAAGTAATATGAAATACTTTTTTTTTTTTTTCTTTCCACATAAAATGAACCTAAAATACATAGCAGTCAACATTATTAATTTTTAAATCAGATTTATCACCAGTACTTTAAAAAAGAAATATGTCAACTATAGTTTTTATGTGGAAAGAAAAACAAAAAGTATTTCATATTATTTTAACATGTATTAGTCCCTAAATCAACCAGAAGTCATTCAACCTCGTAGTTGCCAACATTTCTAAATTTTAAATCAGATTTATGACCAGTATTTTTAAATAGGAATCGTCTCATTTTTGATGAATAAATAAAATTAAATAAAACTGAAAATATTTATAAAATTTTTCCAGTATGAAGTTTCCATTGAAAATAACGGAGACTTGGTACCTATGAAAATAGAAAAATCAAGTTTTATAAGCAACCTTTTAGTTCCCCATCATACTATAGGTATGGGGAACTTTGGTAATCGTGAAAAATTTCGACCTCGGTTTTTTTACTTTTTTATACGTTTTCAGATGTGAGGAATCCGAAAATGACAAAATTTGTATGGTGTCTGTCTGTAGGGTGTCTGTTAGTGGGTCAGTGGGTCAGTCCGTTAGTTTGTTAATCTGTTAACACGATATCTCACGAACAAATTATGGCAGAGAGGTCAGATAAGTTTTAAAATATTACTTTCGATACTGGCAAGAACCCTATTTGGAACAATCGAATTAAAAAACTTCGCAAGTTATTAGAAATTTATGATTTTCTTAACATGGGAGAATAGGACAAACATTCACTTAAACATGCATTAAATGGAAACTTTTTACTGTAAAAATGTCAGACCAGTTTTAAAATATAAGTTTTGATGCCAGAATGAACATCAGTAACTATAAATATGCTACTTTGAAAATTTCGCAAGTTATTGGAAATTTACGAAATTCTTAACATGGCAGTATAGGGCAAAATTTCACATAAACGTCAGTTTTGAGCGATATTTTCATAGTAAAGATGTCAGACTACTTTTGAAATATTATTTAGGACACTGGCATGAATATTAATGACTATGAATTTTCCAATATAAAAATTTCTTAAGTTATTGGAAATTTACGAATTTCTTAACATGGCAGAATAGAGCAAAATTTCACATAAACTTCAATCCTGAGGGATATTTTCATCGTAAAGATGCCAAACCACTTTCGAAATATTATTTAAGATACTGGCATGAATTACATAGACTATGATTTACCCAATTTAAAAAATTCGTAAGTTATTTGGAATTTACGATTTACTTAATATATCAGAATAAGGCAAAATTGAGCATAAACTTCCATTTTGAGGATCATAAATACATTAGACAACTTCAAAATTACATTTATGATATTTGTTTGAACATGATTGAATACAAATATTCTAATAGGAAAATTTCATAAATTATTCATAATTTACGATTTTATCAACATAGCGAAATTGTAAATTTTTCATATAAATAGGAATTTTGAGGATTATTGCATTGGAAACAGTAGCATGAAAACTAAACAACGGAATCGACCCTGATAAAATAAATTAATAGATTAGAATAAGATAAATATATTGAAGTGAATGGTGGATAGCCTATCAGGCAGGGATTTCATTCTGTCACTGTATCAAGCTTTGGTCAAATTCATTTCTTTTAACATGATTATGTCTCGCACTAGAATATATGAGAACATATATATGATGGGGAACTGAGCAGAGTCCACTTATGCCAACTAGTTTTAAGTTAAAGTATATTGATAATAATCCTCCCTCACCCTTTACTCCTTAATAATTTAATCAAATCTGACATTTTAGAAGTAGATGTAGAACAATGTTTTTTTATACATTTCTACTAGGAAAAAATTTCACTGTCATTCTATTTCAACAAATTTAATTTTTCAAATATTACAATAAGATTATTTTCCACATTTTTTTTTTTTTTTTTTTTTTTAATTTAACTGATAAGTAAGACTACATAAATATAAATAAGAAGAAAACATGTACACAATCAAGCACTCATGAATGTCAATGTTATCAAGAATGAAAAAAAAAAAAAAAAGACATTTACCATAATGTTTGTTAAAAATTTCAAACAAAAAGTGCTGCAAAAGATTGTGCAGCAATACATTCTGTTTTGTGGAACTGCACTGTATGTTGATATCAGTTATGCTAATGTTTAAAATAATATACATAATTCATATGCTTTCCGCTTATCTATAGAACATGACTGCCTTGTCGCTCATTTGAAGCGCATAGGTATCTTAAACGACCCTACTTGTCCACTTTGCGATTCTGGAGAAGTAATACACAGGGAACATCTGTCTCGTTGCAGGGCTCTTCGATGAGCAACAGAAGAGTCGAGATATTGGGAGGCAAGATCGCTGCTTAGGCAATAACTTCGGTCTTTTTTTTAATATGTTATATTGTCTATAATTTGTTTTGTAACTTTATAGCCTCTGTAACTTTTGCCTAGCAATTGGGGGGGAAAAAAAACATAATTCATATGAATTGCTTTACTTTATAACAGATCTGAACCATGAACATTTTTGCACACGTCTAAATCCTTTATACGCACATATATATATCCTTTTGGTTTTTCTAATCTATAAAACTTATATATTTATAAATTCATGTCAATAGTTTTCTATATATATATATAGTCAAAAATTTTACCAAATATTCTGTATTCGGCCAAATACTTAAAATTTTTTTGTAAATATTTCTTCACACCCAGAATAATTTAATTTATCATTTATTGCATTTGAAAAAAAAATACTTAATGTGCATTATGAAAAATCAGCGTAAAAGATAAATTTTATAGTCAAAATAAAAATATAATTTTGTTATCGATTTTTTCACCCTGTAAAATCTTGAATTTCAGCAAATAGACTAAAACGGCCAAATACATTAATTAACTAGTATCATGTGGCCACCACATGATTCTCTTCTATATAATTTTACACAAAATTCATCCAATAGAAATTATTTATTAAATTATTTTCCATTATAAATGTAGACTATTTTTATCTGACAGAATTATACATAATCACTAAATGCCGAAAGAAAGTCAATTTTTTTGCAATTATCAGAAGAGAAATTTCTTTTTTTTTCTTTAAAAGATTAAAAAAATTGAAAACTTTGCTCTTTAAATTATCACAGATCTATAGTTCAACCATTTGTTTTAAAGATATTGACGAGATCTTCCAAAAAGATACCCATATTAAAAATTTACTCCCCCGGTGTACTTCCCCAAAAGGGGGGGGGGGGCTGATTTAAGGGGGGTGCTAGGGGGCTGAAGCCCCCCCCCCAAAAAAAAAAACAAAAAAACACTGACATTCACAATTGAATATTGCAATTGCAAATTTTTTATTGGTCTAGATTAACACTTTGGAAAAATCTTAGCCCCCCCCCCCCCCAATTCAAGTTCTGGATCCGCCACTAGGGGGGGGGGGGGAGCGATGCTCCTACACGCACAAATTTTTTTTCCTAGTTAACTACTACTATTATCAATAATTCATATTAATTTTACAATCACAGGTTAAGAATAACTCTCATTATGTACATTTATGCGAAATTTTGTCCTATACTGCCATGTTAAAAATTTTGAAAAATACCAAGTTTGGTTAAATTTTGTTCATTGGTTCGTGAGATACAGCATTCACAAAATTTGTGATACACAGACATTTTCTAAAAACAGTCAAATCGTGTTCAGGACATCTCAAAACGTGCAAATCCATCAAAATGGAGTTCGAAAATTTTCTCGAATCTATATATACATACAGAAGAAAGTAAAAATAATTAAAAATAAAAAAAATCCCTTTTGAATTTTTAAAAATTTATCTTATTTATATGCAGGCATGGAGGCTTTCGCCCTGCAGTGGATTGATAAAGGCTAAAATTGATGACAAAATGTAATATGTATTTAAAAACAAGTTTTTTTTTTTTTTTTTTTTTTAATACTTAAAAAAAAAAAAAAAAAAAAAAAAAACTTCTAAAAGAACAAGTCTTGTATAGAATATTTTTGAAATGTTGACTAATATGAAATGAAGACTAATTAAAATATATTTGTTCTTATTCCAAAACACAGAAATAATTTTTAAATATAACTTCATAAATTGTTATATAATTTAATTTTACTAATCTGAATATATTATTCATAAAACTATTGATGATTAAAAAAAAAAAAAAAAACATTAATTTTGATTTTATACAATAAAAATTCTTTTTACCAATTTCAATATTTTAATTTTAAATTTAACTCCTCTATTCGGTCGTTGAATATCAAGATATTCGGCCGAACCGAATATTCGGTGTCATTTGCTGAATAGGCAGAATATGAAATAGTAACCGAATATTTGTGAACTGAATATATGGTGAACTCTATGTTTATTTTTAAATACTTTTTGTGGCGCCTTTCCCATAAATCCGAGCTAGAAAAATAAATGCCTGCCTTAAACATTTTTTTTTTTTTTTTTTTTTTTTTTTTTTGTAGTACTAATATAATAAGCTTTAATTACAACTTTTAAATTTACAAGAGTCACTATGCATTCTTTAAAATTTAATATGAATGGGATTTAGAGAAATAAGCTAATAATTTGAATATTATCCTGCGTAATCTGATAAACAAGGATGTCGCTCAGCTAAATCTGAACTAGTATGTTGTGGCCACCACATGACATTCTTCTATATTTTCCTATACAAATTCACTCAGATAATTTATTCAAATAATTAAAAAAAAAAAAATCTTCCATGATAATGCAGACGACTTCCATATTAGAGAAGTAGTATAACACTAAATATAAAAAAAGTCCATTTTATTCTCAAAAAGAAAAAAAAAAAAAAATCTATAATTTTGTTTTAAATTATCACAGACCTATAGTTTAACCATTCGTTTTAAGGGTATTGACGAGACCTTTCGAAAGATACCCATCTTAAAAATTTATTCCCTCCAGGGGGGAAAGCGATGCCCCCACATGCACAATTTTTCCCCCCTAGTTAACTACCACTATTATCACTAATTCATATTAATTTTACAATCACAAGTTAAAAATAGCTCTCATTATGTACATTTATACGAAATTTTGTCTTATACTGCCATGCTAAAAATTAAGAAAAAATGCGATTACAGCGCCACCTGTTGAGCGATTGATCCCCAAATCTAATCAGCACCAGTTTATGTCAGGGTCCATCTAAATACCAAGTTTGGTTAAATTTCGTTCATTGGTTCGTGAGATACAGCGTTCACAAAATTCGTGACACACACACAACCGGAGTTCGAAAAATTTCACGAATCCAATACTTTATATTACATATAGAAGAAAGTAAAAACGTAACATACACACACACACACACGTCTTTTTTATTCCCCTCCCCCCTCCTCCCATATGCTTAAGATGTTTCTTACAACATCGGATCTCAAATGAAACGAAATATTCAAACAAAGCTATGAAGATGCAATCGTTTATCAAATTTCAATGAAAGGGGGAAAGAAAAGTAAAAATTGAAAATTATTAATTTATATTATTTAAATTTCCTTTTTCAAATCTACAAAGTTTTCTTAGTTTCTCGATGATTCGAGGTAGGCCCGGTTCCATTTTAACTCCAACTATCGAGGCTACTACAAATTATAAACATAATTGTAACAATACAAATAAATTACAAGTAATAAAATGAAGTATTACCTTTTACACAACAGGAGCACAGACAGCTGGAACGAATGATTGTTCGAGAAAAGCATACGTAAAGAAACGGTTTTTAGTAAAATTTAAAATAAACACAATCATAAAAAAATTATTTTCTATCAATAGATTAATCAATATCAATAGATAAGCTGAACTGATATGCTGGCAGAAAATGATATTCAAAACCGCAATATTTTAGAGAGACAAGCCATTCTTTAAAATTGTGTACAAATTTATCATTAAAGAGGAAAAGAAACAAAAACCAAGGATTAAGAGAGTACATGCATTAACACATATGAACACGAATTAAAACTGAAAAAGCGCAAGAAACTAAAATACACACACTGTTGACAAAGATATATCCTAAAATGATGTTGTAAAACTCAAATTCTGAAATTCCTCATTATAACCTAATTAGAAAGTTAGTAAGCAAAGCCGAAGTTTATCTGGAATAACGCTAAAAACTGATGTCATTGCTCAATGTATCGGAATAAAAAGAGTAAACTTTTATCTATAGTTTCCAAGCATGCATTTCAAATTAATAAAATAATAATAAAAAGTAAGTCAATGGAAAAGTTTGCATCATAATTGCAACAATGTATTGAAATAAAAAAAAAAAAAAAAAAAAAAAAAATTAAAAAAATCCATAGTTCGCATGTTTTTGGACGATTCGTTCATTCGTTCAAATAAGAAATTAAACATACAAAATTCATTGGTTCGTTTGACACAGATATTTTATTTTTAAAAAATACATATTTCAATATAGTGTATAAATATATTGTTACCATCGGAGAAAACAACGCTTGATTAACCCTTTCATTCCCAACTTTTTCCCTCCATAAAACAATCTTATATTTAGTCATAACTTTATTTCAAACGTAATGTATATAAATATTTTTTTTTAAATAGGAGTTATAGCAGAGTACGAATTAATATAGCTAACAAAGCAACTGATAGATGTTTATGCTTAATATAATCACTGATGCCATTAAAAATCATAACTTTTCAATGAATAAAAATATCAAAATTTTGGAGAATAACATATTGTAATTAATTAAAATACATATTATAAACACTAAAAAATAAAATATTTCAAACAGTTAATTTACTTAAATTGCCCAAAACAGGAAACTGATTCCGATATTATCAGAACAGCGTAAAATATACTTACAATTATCAACAAAGATAGTGAAGTCATCCAAAATAGGTATTTTTCGAAGGGAAAATGTATATAGATTTTAATATTGTTCATTTTGAATCAGCGGGAGTGTTAGATGGTAAGAAAGAAAATCTGAAATGTTATGATTCCAATTGGAATCACGGGGAATGAAAGGGTTAAAACAAAACAATTTCTATAATAAATAAACATTTTTCGTTGCTGTGTGGAACTTTTAAAAGTACTGAGGAAAAAAATAAATATGTAGAATACAACTGCGTCACGAAAAATTAATAGTATAAGTAAATAAATAAATAAATATGTGGTTGTAAAACTTGAATTACATGATTATGAAGTCATTTTTAATTTTTTTTAAAGACGTTTGAAATTCAAAACATACAAATGTCATGATGTAAAAGATGAAGCCATTTGATTTTATCATGTAACCCAATACTTATTACTTTGAACTGCCCAGATGAAATAAATTTCGTAACCCCCCCCCCCCCGTTCAAAAAATAATAATAATAATAATAATAATAATAATAATAATAATTCTGTTTTCTCTTAGTTTCGGAACACACATAACTTACATAGTTTTCAAGCACGAAGAAATTTTGATAATATAGCTACGCGATTCCAAAGGCATTCAATTTCAAAACCCTTTATCTCCGAAACCATTCAAGATGAACATGTGAAATTTTGCACGTTGCGACATACATATTTTTTTATCACACACAACACAAAAACTTCAGCATAAAATTTTTATTATCTTTAACATTAAAGGCTCAAATACAAACACAAAATCCATATATATTATGTAACCTTTCGAAATTTCCCCCTTTCAGTTACAAGTAATATTTTTTACGTGCTGCATTTTATGTATGCCACAAAAACCAGATTTTTTTTCGATTAATATAGTTTTGGCATAGGTAAAAACTGCGATTTTGGGAAGCTAAATTCTCAGAAACCCTAAAAGTTAAAAAAAAAAAAAAAAAAAAAAAACCATCAACATTATAAATATGACCATTTACTTTTAATTATATTTTGAATTACATGGGAGTGGAAAATGAATTTATGTCATGCTTACACTGCAAAAATATCAGACTTTACACAGCCACGCACTATGTTAATAAAAATTGAAATTCCCCCACCCCATATTTACAGACTGACAAAGTACTGACATTTCCGTATGTAACTGACCTTGACTACCCTCATTAAATGGAGAAAAATCAACTTTTGTATGTGAAAACCGATACAGTGCATACATCTTTTTTTATTATTATTATTTGTCTACATAGTCGCCGACAAAAGTCATTAAATCCCCCCCCCCACACACACACACACATTTTCTTTCAAACTGTCTTGCAAATAAAGTATTCACCTTTCAAATTCTTAACAACTATTTTCTATTATTACAAATAAAATCTTGAAATAGCCTGCGCAATTTTACTTCGTATTAAAGAGATGAAATCAATAAAATGCTCGTACTGAAGAATGAAAAGAGATAAAAACAATCATTTTAACGCAAAGAAGGCATAAACAGCTTAAAACACTTACATCACTTGGATAATAAAGTGATGAAAAAAAAAAAAACACTCAAGAGAGAGAGTTATGCACAAAGAATCATTATCGCCCTACTTGACGATGCAATTTAAGAGATTTCACCCTAATTTGACCGGCAGTCTAACCCCATTTTATTCTATAGAGAAATTTGCCTTATACTCATTTGCCTAATGTATTTTTTTAAATTCCGTTTTCACAATTAAAAAATTTACAACCGCTGAAATGTTTCTCCTTTTTCAAAAAATATTTAAAATTTTTAATATTTCGTTTTAAAGCTGTAAGTGTAAAGTGTGAAAAATTAACTACGAGCGTTTTTTTGCACTAAAAAAAAAAAAGAAGAAGAAGAAAGAAACATTTCAATGGTTGTAAATTTTCTAAATAAGAAAAAGGAATTTTAAAAGATACATTAGGTAATGAATAATTTACAAAACAAATTTCTCCACAGAATAATAAGATGAGGTAGGTAATGACGGTCAAATAAGGCGAAGTATCCACCTATCAAGATCAATAAAGTGCTTTGTTTAAGAAAAAAAAAAAAAAAAAAAAATTGAAGGAAGAGAGAAAAAGGAAAAGGTACAATATAAAGTTAATTTTCAAAGTAAATATAATTAAGAATCTAAAAAGAACTTCACCCACTCTTTTTTTTTTTTCTTATTGAAAGTTTAATTTTGTAAAGATGTGTTCGTATATTGGGTTATAGATTGTCCACACGGACCGAGTATACCCTACGTGGGCGTCTTTCTAAGGGATCAGAGCCCATATTTAGGCAAATTTCGGAGAAAACCACAGAAAATTCCCAGTGGATAAGCCGATGAGCACATTTGGGTTCAAACCTGGTATATCCCATCTACCAGCTTCGAGCTCTGAAACTTCTCAGCTAAAAAGTCTACTGTTGGGACGAATTTTACAAAGAATAATTTAAAAGAGAGAGAGAGAAAAAAAATAAATAAGTTTTGAGTATTTTAAGTATAGAATTTATTTATACATAATTTGTTCTAAATAAAATATAATAAATCGACTTAACATAAAAAAAAGTGAATAAAATATTAAGCATTTTTATTGACAAAAAACACTAGAAATTCGATAACAAACAAATCGAATTATTTTAATAGAATGGCAATTTAAATATCATTCAGGGCTCACACATAAGAGGGTGGGGTCCCAAAAATCCCAACATAGTTAAAAAAAAAATACTTGTGTGTTTTCCCCTTATTGTTCAACCAGCATTTCATGTAGTATCTCTAAGATTTCACAAGTCAACACTCCTACCCCCCCCCCCCCCCCAGGAAATAAATAATAATTTTACATTTGTTAAGAGAATGTAAATATGTGTATATTTTATTAACAAATAATTACAAAATTTAAAAGTTAGAGAAAAACTGTTGTATTTTTATTATTTTTAATATGTATATTGATTTTTATGTCGAAATAAACTGCAATAATACATGGAAAATTTTGGTTTAACTAGTTCGTTCTACACAAAAAGGAAAATAAAATGAAAATGTAAAGACTCTGAATATTCTAACTTTTGGAAAAAAAAAAAAAAAAAGGTGAAAGGCAATCAGGAAAAAAATGTTAAATTGCTATTATATATAATTACTCATTTAAATTTCAAAAATGGCACTATTTTATTTATTTTGTTAAAAATGGGAAAATATCCCCCTCTCGCCCCCCCCCCCCCCCCAATGTGAACCCTGTTAATTGATGCATTATTAATAAAAATAGGTAAGAAATATTCAAAGGCAATTTGTAAAATCATGTTTCACGAATTATTTTCTTTCCCCCTCTCTCTCTTTTTTAATGTTAGTACATGTAATCAAAAGTTGCGTAATTGCAAGTTTCAATCTAATAAAATCGATTTGAAATAATACCGTGAATAAAATGCATATCAAATGTAGCAAATATTTTTTTTTAAATAAAATTTCCATATGTGTTTGATACGTTCAGAGAGCTTACTTTCAATATTTTATTTATAATAATAATAAACTATATGTCCTTTACAGATTCATGTAAGTATTGACTTTCAACTTTTAGTGCTTTTATATTTAAACCAAAATTAAGAAATGGTTATATATAAGTGAAATGCAACTTCTTAATAAATTTTTAACTATAACAAAATTGCTTTTTGTTGGGAAAAAGAAAAAAAAAAAGGGGGGGGAGGGGGACAATATATAAGTATTGCAGGAAGAAATAGCATTTTCTGTCACAGATTTTACATACATATTTATTTTTAAAAATCGTGCGTAAAACTAGTTGCAAGCTTGCACATTTCATTTTACAATAACAGATCATTCTGCAGTAATTAGCATTAAAAATTTATACAGCAGAATATTTTTGATGAGATAAGTAGAGAGATATTTGAAGACAATTTCCTATGTATGCATAAAAAAAAGTAATAATGAAAATAAAAGCATTTTTCAGTATTTTTATTTATTTATTTAAATTTTTATATATAATTCAGACTATATGAAACTTGAAAGCAGTTAATATTTTCTCGCTGAGGTATGATGTTCTGACAAATAAACCTACGCACTGACTGACACAACGTAAGGACAGTCAAAGTTGTCGACCTGATTGTTACCGGCATTTCTTTTCTTATGTGGGGGGGGGGGAAAAAGAAAAAGAAAAAAATCCCCTAAATGGATTTTTTACGCTGATATTTAGCAGTGAAGGAAAGGAAAAAACCTTTACGACTGGCAAAACGTCATCAAACATGTGGGAAAATGAGTAGGAATGGAACCAGCACCCACTCTATTAGCTGTGATCACAACTGTTATCACAAATGGCGAATTATCGCCTTTTTTCATCTGCTTACATAAAAAGAAACTAAAACTAAATTTGGTGGCTCATAAGACATAAAATGTGTATACAATTTCTGTGTTAAAAGTGCTACATTTCTTAAAACTACAAGTAATTGACTACAGTAAATTATAACAGAAATTTATTGATAAGGATGGGGGGGGGGGAGGGGGAAAGGATTGGAAGAGGAAACTATAAATAACATTAAATGTTAAAAGGATTATATGAACAAACAAATTTGCTATTGTTCAAAGTATCTACACAGATTGTAATGGATATCACAACTTAATTTCAACACGAATCTAATTAAATAAAAGTGCATAATTATAAATAAATAAATCTAAAGGAAAAAAAAAATCTATAAAATTAGCTCATAATAGCAAAGTTTATATTTATTTATTTACAACCCTATACTTATACATAATGATTAATGTAATACCTGTTATTTTACTAATATGAAATAACTTTTCATTCCTAAGGCTTGAATTGATATTGAATCTATAAATGACAATATGCAAGGTATCAGAATAAGAAACTTAATCTATAAACTGTTTATTATTTTCTCGAGCCTCTTAATAATAACTCCAATCCAATCAATTTAATCCCGATTAACGACTAACTACGTTCGTCGAAAACGAAACGACCGGGATATGAAAAAAAAAAAAAAAACCCCGCAAAACTTTATATATTAGCGACAAAATAACGAATTGTTAATTATTGTTTTTTCATGACTGAAAAAAAAAGAACATTAAATTCTATTAAAATACAGCGTATAAAGAGAAAGCCTATAGTCCAGCGTCAAACATGAAAGTCACAAAAAATAAATAAAAATAAGCAAATGACGACTTTTGAATTTTAGATAGGATTTAACCCTTTAACGTTTAATCTATATTTGAAAATTGCTGAACTATTTTTAAAAGTAGCTATTAGACATGTAACTAGTTCATAAATACGTAAAAAGAAAAAAATAGCATCTTTAATTTTCGATTATATTTGTTAAGCGGATAAAATTCAAAATATAATGAACAAATGACTTTGTAAAAGTAAACATTATAAATTGAAAACAAATCGCAGCAATTGTTTCATTTAAAACAATAGTACGGTCCTTCATCAGGTGAAAAAAACTAGGCACAAAAGCACTACGCACTTGCGCCTGTAAAGAATTTTAAAATGAGTTTTGCATTTGGCGTCCTCTGAAATATCGTTTATTAAATTTCGGAGTAGTGCTGCTGTCTATCAACACAAAAGAATCAAAAGTTTAAAAATCGATTAAAACAAAGCAAAAAAAAAAAAATTGCATAAAATTTTTTAATGTTTGGCTTCAATGAGAAACTAATGAACGTTAAAGGGTTAAAAGTGAGACCTATCACTCGCGAATCAAACATTTTATCACATCTTCACATGTCAAATTCATTTACGATGAGATTAGTAAGCATTCCATATAGAAGAGAAGGGCCTTGATAAATTCAGAATGAATCAATATAAACACAAAAAATTCAAATTTTTACGAAATTAGATGTCAAATCACACGAAAAAGTGAGATAACATAATGCATAAATGTCCACTGAATTTCTTGGATTTTTAAAAGCAGTTGTTAATAATTTAGATAAAATAAATAATTATTCATACATTTTATTCTGTATTATTATTGTTATTAGAAGATTAGAAAAAAAAGGTAAAACTAGACATTTAATAATTAAAGAAGGTCGCCTTGAAAGAATGCTAAAATAATAGGTCATAAAACCTTTTTATTATTATTGTTGTTATTATTATCTTAATTTATTAACTTTATTAAACCTTATTTCTCTATATTAGTATTTACTCAATAAATACATAAATAAAAAATAAAATTGTATAATTAATACATGTATATAATATATATATATATATATATATATATATATATATATATATATTCGATTTATGTCATGCAGTATAAAAACAACAGTTTCGATTTACGCAGTAGAACAAGAAAACGAATATTGTAATATATTAATACATTAAAAATAAAGCTTCCAATTAAAATCAGAATTAGCAACAACAAAAAAAGAAGAAGAAAAAAAAAATCTATGGACAAAATATACTGAGAAATCGCAAAACACAAAATTACCTCGTAATCTCAAATTATTAACCAGCAAGAATATCAGTTTTTACGTCAGATCGGCAAATTTACAGATATATATTTATTAATTGCATATAAATATGATCAATCATTTAAAATATTAATTTAGGGATAGTTTTATTGCATTTTAACAATCAAAATAATTCTCTACGTTTTTAGAATTCCACATATTCAGCTATTTCAAAAGGAAGTGCTCACTCGGCAAACAAAAAGAATCAAAACAATCTAACAATAAATTCAGAGTAAAACTTTATCGACAGTTGTTGGGTAATATTTGAAAGGTCATACCTGTTATCAGCAAGAAATAGCATGAACAGTATCGGAAAAGCACCTCAAAAAAGAGACGTTCAAGCAATCCACTAATGTACGATAACTCATAGTAAAATACGAAGGCTTTGAAAAATTAAAAGGTACGTACTTGTCTATAGTATTTATTTAATTATAACCTTAAAAACTATGACTTTTTACAAGAATATAATTAAGCTAACATCATTTCAGACTGATTTATCATCCACATACAACACCCACGGAATATTTTCATTTGGTGACCGCCAAACTATTTTCAAGATCGCCAAATTTCTGCTCTACTTAAAAAACTTCTCTTTCGCCCAAAGTCTACATTCTCGGTAACCCCTACTCAGTTGCAACCACTAAATTAAATATTTCTTTGAAGATCCTTTTTAAAGTGAGAAGAAATATTTTATGTTAAGGGGGTGGAGAAAGGCGAGTGACACAGTATAAAATTAACAACCGCAACCATCTATTTTATTTAATCAGACGACCATACGGCATGCGGGAAGACGAGATCAGCTGCAACTGGTGTTGGAATATCAATACTGGTGACACATTGGAATGGATTCCCTTAGAGGCAAGTAGAACATTTTCTCTTCGGAATAAAACACATATAACTGAAAAAAGTTTCAAAATTTAACTATACCGAACTTGTAATTAAGTTAATAAGCATTTTTTTTTTTTTTTTTTATATAATACAGTATAAGATGCAGTTTTGGGCTCTCAAATTATTAGCATAAGCTAAAGTTTTATAATTTATCAACAGACATTCTGAAATGGTCGATGCATCATATTGTACCCAATGAGTGTCCCTCATCCATCACTTTTCATCGTAGTCAACTTCTCTTTTAAATTAATACTTAAACTCAATTATGTACAGAAGTACTGGATGTCAATCAACAGAAATGTGACGAGATTTCGAAATAACCAATTTCTATAAACAGGAGGAATTAAGAGTAATCGAATTCTTTATTATATATATATAATAAATAATTTAATTCCTTTACAATACTCAGCAAATAAGAGAAAGATGAAAATACCAACAATGATATTAATATTTAGAAGGATTACTTATAAAGTTATTGTCACAAATACCATTTAAGTAAAATTCACCGATTAGTAAAATCATGTTAAAATACTTACACAGAAGAGAAATGACGTAAATATCACTAATGCCTAAAACAATGAGATAGTTTTTTAAATCCATTTATCGAGTAAATTCAGCAACACAAGATAAGAATTGCAAGAAATAAACCAAAATACTATTGAAATAAAAAGGAATGCATGAAGGAATAAAATCTTTTTGTAAAAAAATAGAACCGACTCCAAAAAGGAACTACTATTCAAACAACTAAAAATGAAAGAAAATTGGCAGAAAATGGAACTGTAGATTGCGCCTAAAAGTATAAAATAACTTCCTTCGCCAAACAACCTATAACACTACAATTAGTCATAACTTTTCAAGTCGGCGCAAAATTAAATACAATTTAATTAGTTTTTAAAGGTTTGTATTTAGATCGGTAGCAACAAATGCTGTTGTCTCGAATGATCCATTTTCATGTTTCCTTTATTATTTTATCACTGTATACAATTGGTCCATTAGTAGCATCTACATAGAACAGTGAACATTCTTCACAATGCGGTATTTATGTTTCTACGAAGTTAGATAATCCTTGATGGCTTTTGAATTTGGCGATAAAAACGTAAGGCAAAAATATACACGCAAGATGTATATTTCCATAATATATATTGTACGATGTGCTGTTTCATATTCTTGATTACTCTCTTGATATACCTTATTAAAATAATCATGATATCCCAAAGAAATTAAATATGTTTGCCAGATAATTTTGCGATTTTTCGTTCACCAAGGACGTCAGATACCTGCATCTTCGCCAACTTTTGCTGCTTACGAAATCTTATTTGTTTTCTTGAATGAAAGTAGTTTTCGGCTGCGTTTTGCATGTAACAAAGTGAGACGTGTATTTTGAATAGGATTTGATTTTTGTATTGAATAAAGGTATAAATTTTTATTTAATTTTGCGCCGACTTCAAAAGTTATGACTAATTGTAGTGTTATAGGTTGTTTGGCGAAGGAAGTTATTTTATACTTTTAGGCGCAATCTACAGTTCCATTTTCTGCCAATTTTCTTTCATTTTTAGTTGTTTGAATAGTAGTTCCTTTTTGGAGTCGGTTCTATTTTTTTACAAAAAGATTTTATTTTTCTCTTTTCAGTGAAAACTTATTTATATAGCAGAGCATCAGAAGACGTTCGACAGAAGTTTCACAAATCACAACTTCCAAGAAAAGTGACATTACTCAAAAAATGGTTTATGTCACTGAAAAATACATTAAATGCACCCAATGTGAACAAAAAAGTTACATCTCCATCTAGAAAGTTATCCACTCGAGATACAGTTGTACCAGTTTTATTCTAGTCAAGTTATTTTTAAGTTGATTATCCTCAAATGCTGCATTTTTAAATTGTGTCACTTTTCTTGCCTTTAGCGGATATGACTAAAAAACTATCTATTGAACGAACATACGTTAAATTAAAAAGTCTTTAGAAATGTAAAGGACGGATACGCTGTATTCGTAACCGAAAATTCTGTTAGACATATATATTGAACTTTACAGTAAATACGTGTCACCCGCTGCGCTGGAAATTGCGCAGCGTAAAGTTCAAACAAAGAGCAAAATATGCATTGCCGCTGATGGACAGAAGTTTCAACATCGATACTTACACACTGCTTTTACCAGTGTAGCTGCTTGCGTTCAGCAGTTAGAGTGAGAACAGACTTTTGTGATTATCCTGTAATTTGTTTATATCTTAATGAAATTCTAATGAAACTTATTTCAGGCCAAAATCATTACGACAACAAAAAAAGTATTAAAATTAAATCATCTCTTACGAAGTTATAAGCTAACAAATTTCAACAACAACAACGAGAAACATGGTTTGTATTGAGAAACTCTTCCTTTATGAAGTCGGCTTAAAACGCCTATGCGTTAATCGATGTGACCGTTTACAATTACCATACTTTGAATTTTACATAGCATAAATGTCACCCGCTACGCTACAATGCAATGTTTTTCAAGTGTGCACAAAATAGGAAATTGTGAACAAACAAATGCACATTTTAAGCGTTCTGTTTTTAGCATTAATGTCTAAACTATCTTTGCGTACTACATCGATGATGCTCTGCAATTTTATAATTCACTTTTTCCCCTGCCTTGAAACGTTTCCGAGATAGTATCGCTAACTCCACTCTTTCCACTAGGTGGCGCTTTAGGCGGTTGAATCGCGTTAGCTTCTTTACTGTACCTACCTTAATGTCCACTTTACTGTACCTACATACCACTTTTATGAATATAGCTGCAGCTGTTCAGCAGTTAAAAGAGTCGGGACTCACTTTTTTGGGCACCCTGTATTTTCTTTTGGTCGTAAAGATCTTACAATGGGACCTATTTCAGACCAAGACCTTTTCAATAAAACAAAAGTATCAAAATCGGATCATCCGTTCAGAAGTTATGAGCTAACAAACATAAACAAAAACAAAAACAAAAAACACACGCTTTGAAATGAGAACCTCCTCCTTTTTGAAGTCGGTTAGTTAGAGCATTTCTTACGAAGTTATAAGCTTACAAATACCAACAACAACACATAGCAAGAATTAGGAACACCCTCCTTTCTGAAGTTGGTTGAAAACGACTTTGCGCGGATCGATGTGACCGCTTACAGTAACAGTACTTTGAACTTTGAACCACAGAGTATACGTGTCATCCGCTACGCTGTAAAGCGTGCAACGTAGTTCAAGTGTGCACAGTGTAGGAAATTGCGAACAAACAATTGCACGTTTTAAGCGTTCTATTTTTAGCAATAATGTCTAAAAACTGTCTTTTCGTAGTAAATCGATGATACTCTACAACTTCGTAATTAACATTTCATATTGAACCGTTTTTGAGATAGGAATGCTAATGCCGCTGTTTTTCACCAGATGGCGCTTTATTTTCTTTAGATTGTAAAGATGTTATAATGGGACCTTCTTCAGACCAAGATCTCTACAACAAAGCAAAAAGTATCAAGTAACCGTATTTTGAACTATATAGCGTATGTCTCACCAGCTATGCTACTACGTGAGCAATGTAGTTCAAGTGTGTATAGTGTAAGAAATTGCGAACAAAAAAAGGCACGTTTTTAGCCTTGTACTTTTAGCATCAATGCCAAAACTATCTTTTCGTACTAAATCGATGATGCTCTGCAATTTTATAATTCACTTTTTCCCCTGCCTTGAACCGTTTCCGAGATAGAAATGCTAGCATGAATGTCTAAATTATCTTTTTGTACTAAATCGATGATAATCTTCAACTTTCTAATTCACTTTTTTTCTCTAGAACCGTTTTCGAGATAGGAACACTAACTCCACTATTTTCCACCAGGTGGCGCAGCAAGTGGTTTAACCTTGTACTGCAGGGCCACTTTACTATACTTACCTACCATTTTTATTAATATAGCAGCAGCCGTTTAGCAATTAAAAGAGTTGGGACTGATTTTTTGGGCACCCTGTATTTTCTTTAGATCGTAAAGATATTACAATGGGACCTATTGCAGACCAAAACCTTTTCAACAAAACAAAAAGTATCAAAATCGGAGCATCCGTTCAGAAGTTATGAGCTAACAAACATAAAAAAAACATACGGTTTGAATTGAGAACCTTCCTTCTTTTTTTTGAAGTCGGTTAATAAAAATAGAGTTAAAAATGTTGAAACCCAGTACAGTTCTCATCAGGAAACTAGCTGTACTGTCAACATGAGATGCAAGATTTCGAATATTGTATAGCTAGTTCAGCAAATATACAATACTAGTTCCAATCTTGCATAAAAAAAAAAATAGAAAGATAAAAGGAAAATGGCTGATAAAACAACTTAACCAAAATGAAAAATGATATTCGTGAAAGACGAGGGCCACATGCAATTCAAATCCAAATCGAATAAAAGTCCAGGCGGTTGCCAAACGAACTAACTGAAAAGAAATGTTTAAAAGTAGAAATCGATTAATCGAAATAATTTCTGAAATGAAATAAATGTAAGCATGAAGTGATATTTATTGTGCTTAATATTTAAAAGCTGAAATCACAAATATATATATATAATGGCTTAAAACTAAATCGATTTTATTATTATTATTTAATCATTTTTTATTCATCTATATCTAATAGAAGAACGTATTGGATTGGTAAAAATTTTCAATTTCCAGTTTTTGATGTATTTATATGTTTAAAGGATGTCCTAAAAACACCTTTTCATCCTGTTTAGAAAATGTCTGTCAACCTGTGTGTGACAAGAATTTTGTGGCTGCACTAGAAGAAGAAAGCATAAAATTTAATGAAAATTTATGTTTAGTTGCCCCTTGATTCATGCACCTAATTCATGTCTATCAACTTTTGATACACATCTATCAACAGGTGGCACTGTTGTCTCATTTTTTCATATTTTTTTTAATATGGCTGCATATGACAAAATTTCGTAAGAATGTACATGATAAGGATTATTTAAAATCTGACATTGTGAAATTTAAAATTTTTAAATAATCCGTGCACCCGTTTTTAAAGGAAGGCACTAGCAAGATCTCAAATTGACTTATATATACACCAATCGATTTTCTTGAACAAACCAACTAATATATATATATATATATATATAAGAAAGGACATCTAATAGGGTGTTTATATAGCAACTTTGGAGAAAATCGTTACAGCTGTTTTTGAGATATGGACTTACGGTCCTACTTCCGGTTTCGAATATCCCACTTCCGGTTTTTTAATTTTCGCCAAAAATTGGAACATTCATCTGTAAACCAGACTTGTCTCATTTCTGAAGTTTCGTCAGTCTACCTTTCTAGTTTCGGAGATTATAGTCAGAAGATTCCCCACACACATACACACAATGGCTAAAAAATACATTTTGGACTCAGGATATCTTAAAACATGTAAATCAGGTGAAAACTCGATATCGAATTTTCAGTCCGAATACAATACTCTCAATTACCTACAGCAGTCGGGTAATGGAAGTAAAAAAAAAAAAAAAAATTCTTCGTTTAATCTTAGTTGTTTGCTCAACCTTTTAGCTGTTAAAACTTCGTTTTGTGTTTTCATATATTCAGCAATGTAGATAATTATTAAAAGAAAGTAAAAAATATATTTGTAAACGGATGCAATATCTACAAACAATAAAAATTTTAATTAATTAATTTATTTATTTTAATAACAAAACTGACTACAAACCGCGTGGCAGAATTTAGGAGACACAGTGACATTGTCGCAGAAAAGAAATTGTCACTTGCAGAAAGATTTGTCCATTTAAAAAAAAAAATATATATATATCTAAATTTCAGTAGAAAATAGAAACTTATGTCTTAATTTAATAATTATTCGAGTCTACTAATAACATAGATTTCTTTAAGTATACGTACATATTATGTATAAATAAGAAAAAACATCAATATTGTTTTACAGAAAAGATTTGCACGAACTTGTCGCAGAAAGCATAAAAATATTCTGTCACAGGATACAAATAATGCATATCAAATTTGTTTCCATACATCTGTAAAGCAATTCCATACTTGTTTTAAAAACAAGTGGTCATCATAGTTTGGGGGTCCCAATTTCAGAAGATTAATCGAAATATTTACATGTACATGAATGAAATAAACAATATCATAAACCATTGAATCATATATATATATTGCGTAAAGTTTAAATGAAAAGATGAAAAAAAAAAAAAAAACTTTTAATGAATTGAGCATAAATTAAGTGCGCGCACTTATGCTTAAAAATTTGTTTGATAGATCGGACGCTCATTTATCTTCATTAGGAAGAATGCCTAGACCAAACAAAATACAAGTTCTCAACTTTCCTACTATTCATCATACTCTGCGCGTTTTCGTTGCATTACTAAAAGTCAACATTTTTTTTTTTTTTTTTTTTTTTTTACTATTACACGTTTTTATTTTATTTGGAATGCTGCTTTGTGTCTCAAACCTAAGAATTGAATTTTCTCCCATTCAACTGGGCTGAAATCTTGCATATATGTATAACTCCGACAATACATGCTCACGTATTAAAGGATTTAGGGATGAGGCCCTGGGTCACAACTCCAGTTCAAAATTCGTTTTCGAATTTTGACTCATTTCCTATCATCCGCTTGAGCGGAAGTTTTGCATCATGCATTACATTGTATATTATGCTATGCATATCCACCAAATTGAGATTTAGTAAATTTTTTGGTGGAAAGAAAGCATGTTTTTAAATTTTTCTCATTTTTATTATTTGCAGTACTTAAAGGTCAGCTTCACTCACCATCGCCGGAAGCCGAAGCTAATGTTATTCTATGGGAAATTTTCTTTACAAATAACTTATTAACTAATACATATTTTTAAATTCTGTTTTCACATTCAGAAAATTCCGAACTGTTAAATTGACGGACATTTTTTAAAAAAGTATTTTTTTCCAATTTTATTTTGGAGCTGCAAAATACGAATTTTCAATATGTGAAATTTTTTCATTTTACAATTTCAAAATAAAATATTAAAAATTAAAAAAAATACATTTTTAAAAAAAGTCCGTCAATTTAACAGTTGGGAATTTTCTGCATGTGAAAACAGAATTTAAAAATATGTATTAGTTAATAAGTTATTTGTAAAGAAAATTTCCCATATAATAACATTGGCTCGGGTTTCCGGCGACGGTAAGTGAAGAGGGCCGTTAAACTTGTTTCAACTTAACTATTGTTTAAAAAGAAAAAGGGGGATTAAATATCAATACAATAATCAACGACGTATACTTAACAGCCAAACGTTATTCTCGTAATTGCAATGCTTAGGCTAAACTGCGACTGCCTTATTATTATTATAAACATTGCAAAATTTTATGTATTTCGAATTAAAAATAATAATAAATATTACTTATATATATGCAAATTCTTTATAATTTTAATGAGCTACTTTAAAAAAGAAGGATTAAAGTTTCGACGTTATAAATTTGAAAAATCCACATAAAAAGTTGTGTAACTGCAGTTACGCTGACAATATCCGAATATATAAAAGACTTTTTTTTATTTAATTTATTCAAGAACAATTGAAGACATCAACCAGGAAGCGAATCTTTATTCAATCATTCAATGAAGTAAAATGAATGACCAAACCCACAAAATTCAGTATTAAATCAAAAAATTCCACACACACAAATTCACCTAATATGACACTAGCATGCAACATTAAAATTTAAAAAACACAGCACTAGCTATTTAATCCATCAATGTCAAGAGTTTAAAAAGTACTTCCACTCGCTGACTGACTCATCAACACATAGCAAAATCTACCAGAGCCACTGACTCGAAACTGGCTCAGATTATACAACATAATATAGTGTAAATAACCATTAAGAAGCGATATTACAAAATCCACCTCTCCTCTCCCCCTTTAAAATTTTTACTTTAAAATATAATTAACACATACTTAAGAACCAATTTCTGGAATTTTAGAAATTTGACCTCCATGGGCGCGGGGACAAAACGTGATTTTAACATAACTCTTCACATCCCCCCCCCCCCCCAAAAAAAAAAAAACAGCTATACGTAAGAGTCTTGCTTTAAAATATAGCAAACGGAAAGACCTAAAAACCAATTTCGGGAATTTTAGAAATCCGGCTGCAAAACGTAATCACATAAATCTTCCTATATCAAAGAAAGAAGGGGGGAAAAATAAATATTCCTATGATCGTTTTTAAATTACTGCATGGTGAAGAAATTGTACACTGTAAAACTACTCGAGTTAAAAAAAAAAAAATGCTGATTTTAGAATTTATTTTAAAGGCCCGTTTTTTTTTACTTATAACTCATTAAATAATCCATATTTTTTAATTTTGTTTTCACATTCAGAAAATTCCCAACCGTTAAATTGACACACCTTTTTTAAAAACTTATTTTTTTAACTTTTAATATTTTATTTTGAAACTGTAAAATCCGAATTTTCAATATGTGAGATTTTTCATTTTGCAATTTCAGAATAAAATATTAAAAAAAAAAAAAAAAAAAAAAAATGCGTTTTTAAAAGAGATCCGCAAATTTAACTGCTGGGAATTTTCTGAATGCGAAAACAGATTTTAAAAATATGTATTAGAAACATTGGCTCGGGCTTCCGGCGACCGTGAGTAAAGAGGGCCGTTAAGGGGGATTTTTTTTTTTTTTTTTTATTATTATATATATATATATTTATTTATTTATTTATTTTTTTTTGTGGGGGGGGGGGGGATTTTCGCAAAATCCGGTTTTTAATAGAACTCTACCCAAAATAGCACATAGAAGTTGAAAAGTAATAATCTTTAATACATTTTCAAGAATTTTCTTTAGCTTCATTATTATTATTGAAAACAAGAACAAATTTATGTAAATTTTCTGAATGTGAAAACGAAAATAAACATATATATTCGGTAATAAGTTATTCTCATTACAAATTTCCACATGGACTAACCTGGGTTTTGGGTGTCGGTCGGTAACAATAGATATAGAGCCTCTTCTCCTTTAACAAAAATTATACATTTTTAAAATTAAAAGGTTAAAAAACCTTAATACTATCTTTAATTTTACTGACATATCACCGCAATTTGTAATTCTAAACTTCTCCGTAAAATAAATAAATCAATGCAACATGATACAATTATTATATGAATATTGGAAAAAAATTTAAGTACATTCATCTTACCAAATTAGCTTGCAAAAATAATTAGGTAATATTCCTTCAATATACCGTTATCCCTTTGTTATTGTAATATACTATTACCCCTTTTAATATATACTAGCAGGCTACGCCCGCTTCGCTGGCCACTATATTTAAATGAATCTCCAAAAGAATTGGATCATTATTTATTTTTCACATCACATTATAAATAAAAACTAAAATAATTACATTGGAATCGCTCTAGACCGCGCATCGGGTACTCGCTGACTACGGCAGCTCTTTCTCTGCCCGCACTGTATCGGGAGCAGGTTCCCACTGCCTGCAGAAATATCTGTCCTATGTATTTCAATATGGGTATTTATTGACGATAGGTGGGTCTGCCATTATTTAAGAACTACGATTTTAAAGATAACTGTATCTCAGCGTCTATTAAATATTTTAGTTTTTGAACCAAGTATTTTATTGCTCATGCTATTTACACTGTATTACAATTTGATTCTGACCAATGTAATGAAATAAAATAAAAAGTAGATTTTCTTTTAGAAGGAATTAAATACATAAAAAACAAATAAATTTCAATCAGTTTAATCCTTTCTACTATATACTACCATTATTTCCTAACAAATACTATAAATTAGAAAAAAAAAAAAAAAAAAACTTTTAAAGAAATTAAATTAGCAAATGAAAAATAATTGTTGTTATACTACAAAAATTATACATAAACATAACTGTTATAAATACGTTTTTAAATTTTAAATTTAATATATTTAATTTTTTCTACTGCATTACCATTTTATTTTCAATAAATATAATAAATTAAAAAGAGAAAAAAGATTCGCCCTCAAATAAATGTATTAAATAAAAAATAAATTGCATAATAAATATAGCCGTTGCTAATATACGCAGACGATTACAATCGAAGAATAAATTCATGAAAAATGAAACATAAAAGCCAATGTTTAAAATCGAAAAAACATTAATTTAAAAAATTCAAATTCGAAAAAATCTCGATGAGGTGCACACCTGCAGGGTCCCAGGTACCTATATGCCAAATTTGGAAGCTCTGCGATCAGTAGTGTGTAGTATTGTTCATGTTTAGATAAATGTATTTATCTGGAAAAAACAATGAACTCGTTTTTTTTTTTTTTTTTGCAACAATTAAATTACGGATTAAATTTAAATGGCTAATTTTTTGCTATTATTAGCTTATTATTTTCATATTTTTATTAATTAAAAGAAAACTAAACAGAAATTCAAAATTCTGACTTCGATGTGCACAATAATCCTTCGGGGGGCACCTTTGTGTTAAATCTCGTGACTGTCCGAGCTACCGTTTTCGAGAACAGTGAAATATATATACAAATATTGCTCACGTAATAGTATAAGATAAATATACGTTTTTTTTTTTTTTTTTTTTTTTTTTTTAATTGTTATTATTCTGTCGAAAAAAAAAAAAAAATTGGCAACAATTAAATTATGGAAAAAATTTAAATGGCTTATTTTTCAGAAATTAGAAGGATATTATTTTCACATTTTAATTAATTAAGAAAAAACTAATCAAAAATTCGAAAATCTGACTTCGATGTGCACAATGATCCTTCGGGGGGCACCTTTGTGTTAAATCTCGTGACTGTCCGAGCTACCGTTTTCGAAAACAGTGAAATATATACAAATATTGCTCACTTAATGGTATAAGATTACCCATTTGTTACTAATCTGAAAAATGAGATATAAGATAGAGGCAATATGACACACACTTCACCTAAAATTACGGTTCTATCTTCAGGGGTCGATCCAGGCAAAATTTGGGTCCCTTTTGCGGCCCCTTCACAAAATTCCACATAGTAAAAAGAGACCCTTCACAAAATTCAAATTCATAAAAAGGGACCCTTCACAAAATTCAAATCCATGAAAAGGGACCCTTCACAAAATTCAAATCCATGAAAAGGGACCCTTCACAAAATTCAAATTTATAAAATGAGTCCCTTCACAAGATTTTGTTTTATAAAAATGATCCTTTTATTAAATGTTTTCATATTTTCAGTATTATTTTTAATTAATGCCTTAATTTGTCTCAACGAAACTCTATTAAATTGATATTAAACATTACATAAAGTGATTGTAAAAACGGAAGATTTTACACAATATTTTACTTTTTCACAAAAATATTTTACATTTCACAAAAACAAATAAAAATTTCACAAAAATATTTTGTTTTTCACAAAAAAGGGACCCAAAAATTAAAACCTGGATCGACCCCTGATCTTTAATTTTTGACTTGATACACATATTTAAAAAATGTTAAATCAAAAAAATCTAAATAAAATTGGTAAAATATCTAAAGATGCATAAACCAAACCAACACAAATAATCCAAAATAGGCATTCTTCTGCCACTAATCATCCAATGCATAGTATAAATACCGTGTAGCTCGGGAATTATCAAACAGCGCTTTCTTCATTGCATATAATTTTTTACCATAATATATAAAACAAGACTCGTACATTTATTGTTTGATGTTAAAAACAATGCATACTATAATCGAAACAAATGCTAATAAAGTATTGAGCGCTCAAAAAGTCTCACATACGTGTCAAGTTAGAAGAAGACAAAAGAAATAAAAGACAGAAATACAAACATGTAGTTGGTGTAAAAAGTGGGCGGCAACCCTGAAATATAATCGAGTCACCTTTACCTAGCCTAACATCGTCACTTGTGCTGTTCAAAATGCAAACGAATACCATATCGATAGTTTAGGATTTTCGACACAAAAAAAAATTGTGACACATAATGGATACACATCAAAAGCACCTATACATAAAGAACACCAGAAAATCGACTAGAAAGATGCGCACAAAAAATGCCAAGGTAAGAAATCTTAAAATTTTAAAAGGGAAGTGATTAACAAAAGATGAGAAATTATTAAGAAAAACTTGTTTGATATGTATATATATTTAACCCCTATTATCACTTTTATTAATTTAAGGTACTTCTATACATTTAAACATATAATGCACAGTGATTTATAAATTATTATATACGTTTTACAAAATCTTTATTTAAAATTATACTTATTTGTACAGTAAAAATGATTCCCATTAAAGAGGGGGGGGGGTGTGGAAAGGAAGTAATAAGAACTCTCTAAAAATAGACAAATCAAGATTACTTGTAAATGGGGAGGAGGGGGGAAGTTAATTGTTCAAAAACGTTCAATTTTTTTTTTTTTTTTTCCAACATGTCCTTGTAACTTACTCGTAATATGTCTTAAAGATCATTCCATATTCTAACATTAAAATCTATGGATTAACACTGAATATTTTTTTAATCATCCTATCAAAAAAAAAAAAAAAAAAGGAAAGAAATCTCTTATTGTAAATTACTGTCTTAAAGTTATAATTTTCCATACATATAGATAAATCGAATGGAATGTAATATTAGTAAATATAATAATTTCAATCAAAAACTATTTAAATAAATAAATAATAAAAAAAATCAATATTTTTATTTTATTTATTTATTATTATATATATTTTTTTCTTTTTTAATTTTTTTTTTTTTTTTTTGGTAAATGGTCCCTGCTAACCAATTTTTATTTATTTATTTTTCAGTTTCCCATTATTATAGTTTGACAATATATTCATAACATGCTTTGGGTATTAACTTTATAAATTGACATATACTTATGTTTAAATGGTGAAACTTTATACAAGCACTTCAAATACAAAAATATTTTTTAATTGATATTTTAATAAATGATAAAGTATAACCTAAATATTAGTGATGGCACGAAGCACAGTTTGGCCGAAGCGCCGAATACCGAAGCTTCGGCCAAATAATCGCCGAAGCTTCGGCCGAAGCTCCGGCATCATTGTGGGATTGTTTTGCAGAAGTCAAACAATGAATTACTCACAGAACACTCTGAAAATTCATCGGCTAAAGAGCTGGAAGTATATATAAACAATCCGCTTTTAAATAGAACACATTGTCTGTTGAAATTGGTGGAGATGGAGAGAGAATAAAAAAAGATTATCAGATTATCTGATTCGGCCAAACGCTATTTATCTGCTCCAAGTAGCAGTATATATAGTGAAAGGTTATTTTCTGAAGCTGAAAATGTGTATGAGGAAAAAAGGAATAATTCTTCCTAAAAATGCAAAAACATTGATTTTTTTTGCATTATAATTTAAAATTGTGCGATAAATGATAAAATGAAGTAAGGTTAATTAACCTTGTATGTAATATGATGAAAATAAACATAAAAAACAATTTACAGTATGCCAGTTATTAACCTAGAAAACATTTTATCATGTGATAATAAATAATCTAGAATAAATTTTATAACTTTAATTATCTGGAATAAATATTTAGAATTTAGATCTAGGGTGGATGTAAAGTAATGGGCACCCTCCTCATAGTCTGGTTTATAAAAAATAAATAAAAATTCAGCTTTTATTTATTTTTCAACAATTCTCTGCATGTTTTATAATCCTAGGTTATTGTTAATCTTGATTATTGACTATATTGTTAATTTTGATTATTGACTATACATGACTATGACTAAGTTTCAAAGCTAGAAATATTTAAAGAATGTTTCATGCAATATTTTAATAGCTTCATTTTAAAGCAACTAAAGTTGTTCGTATAATTAAATTGTTAACTAAATATAATGTAATGTAACTTATTTCTTAGCAACTTCCTATTTAAATAGAATATATTATTAATTGTTGTATGATTTATGGTTCAAAAGAGTCAATGCACACAAACTTTTAAATTAAACATAAATTTCTACTATGTTTTATTATAAGGTACCATTGTGCATAACTTAAATGGCAATATTTTATATAATAATAATTGTTAAAAGAATATTCAACACATAAATTGTTATAGGCCGAATCGGCCGGATCACGCTCATTATTCGGCCAGGCCAAAGCTTCGGCAAAGTGGCCGAAGCTTCGTTCCATCTCTACTAAATATAAAATATATTTTTAAACTGTTATAATGTCGAGGAAAAGGGGGCGGGGGAAGTAGTTAGCAAAGAACCTTTAAAAACTTTATTTTATTAAATAGCTTTCGAGAAATGTAAATATCGTAATATTTCAATGCATACTATGTATGCAAATTTTTATAACGGTGACATGCATATAAATTTTCGGTTCATTTGAATAAGCTGTTTACACGCTATCGCACTTTGTGTGCCTGTAAAAATCTTAAGTGCTGGATTCCCAAAATTTATATAGTTCGTGCGACGGTGACTTATCACATTTATATAAATTTTCAGCTCAATCGGATACGGAATTCAGACGTTACAACCCCCCACTTAAAAAAAATTTAGCCCATAGGCCATAATGATAAAGAATTTTTTGTTTGTGTCCCTGTAAAAAAATATAAGTGCTAGATTCACCAATATCTAGTTCGCATTATGCAGTTCGTGGCATGGTGTAAAACATACGTACTAACCTTCAGCTCATTTGAACAATGCGTTTAGACGCTATCGTGTTCACTCACGCACATCACGAAAAATCATAAAATCGTATATATCTCTGAAAGTGGAGCTAGTGTCAAGACCAAAGTAGGAGGTGTACAACTAGACATCATGACAGTCGCAAATATAAATTTGCAACATTCTATGACCGTTATTTTTTGAGCTATGCGAGCAGTTTTGCCAGATCTGGCGGATTTTTTTATTCAATATTCACCAGTGATTTTTAATTGTAACGTTTACCTAATCACTTCGAAGATTGACAGTCTATTATGCATATGAACATCCCTTCTCAGAATTATTGGTGATTATTGAATAAAAAAATCCGTCAGATCTGGCAACACTGTATGCGAGATACAAAATCCATTTCACAAATCATGATTACAATACTTTCCTTACACATAAATGTTCGGAAAGTGAAAATCGGATGCATTTTTAACATCTTTCTACAAAACAAAGCATAACGAAATTAACATACATTATTCAGATGCACAAAAGTATACTTGTTAAAGAACATGGTACAATTAGCATTAATTGTTAGTTTTAGTTTAGGATCACACAAAAGTATTCAGATATATTACGTGGGAGATTCTGTCCGAAGCTCATTGTTAGATAAGATATATTGTTTGGCGGACTATACAATTTACAGACAATATACAGTGCTCACAATCACAAAAGCAATTTATTTTATTCTTCCTAATACAAAGCTATAGATAGCATTTTGCGTGATTTCTTCCCTCTTAATTATAAACAAAACATATTTTACAGTGTCATCACGGGTGTAAAATGCTAAACGATTTAACACGTTGAGCGCCACGCAAATCCTTAAAATCAATTAAAATTCCATAATGATTCCTCCGGTAATAAATAAAAATTAAGCAAATTTTTAATCGTTAAATGTAATATTTTTAGTTTTATATCCTATTTTATATCCGCCACCGATGGTTGACGTGGCTTTATATCATATTTGACACTGTCAGCCACCGATGGCTGACAGGGCGCTCAACGTTTTAATTTTTCATTGGTACTGCTTTTACTTTCGGGGTAAAACTTTCACTGAAATGTTTGAAGTATAACATGCTCTGCACACTCCTAAAGATGATTCCTTCAGTACTTAAGAGATATGACAAAATGTCTGGAATGGCTGACAAGGCGCTCAACGTGTTAATGAGCGATTCGAATATGCTATAATCTATCAAACCAAATGATTTTTCTTTAAAAATTTTATCTTCTTAATAATAAACGCCCAAGTTTCTCGAAACTATCACCGAAAATAATGTCATAGCTAAAACAATGTATTAAAAAAAAAAAAAAAAAAAAAAAAAAGTAAAATTTCATCCATGGTTTCCATGAGTACATTTTCAACTATAAAAAAGGATATTTTGACGGAAAAACATCACAATCGCAAGAATGCATTGTTATTTAATATATATATATATATGTAACGTAAACGGGGATGTCGTATTATTACGCGGGTCGGTATTCCAGTCATGTGAGCATCTTAGAAAGGATGAGGAGTCCATTGGGTTCACTAATAATCCTTTATTAATTTCAAGATGCAGTCTTGGCCTGAAAGTTAGACATCCTGAGCGTCATAGGTCCCGTAACTACGCCGAAAGTCTGCCCGTCTCCGTAGCGGCGCCCCACCGGGCCGCGGGTTTCGTTACCGAGCTTTACATGATGAGAGTAATATTTAACGTAGATTTACTAAGCAAGTCAATATCGGAAAAAGCCACGATTTCTCGTGTGTCCCAGCTTAAATACCGTCTATTTCGGCGGGAATATTTAGTCCTGCCCTGCTTAATCATTGGCTATTAACTTTATGATTGACAGTCCAGCTCAAGCCTGGATCTCCAGGGTTAATTAACATGCATTACTTAACCACAAGAAAAGGAGGGTTGCACTTATTCAGCACTTTTAATTCTGAAAGTTGTTCAATCTTTCTGATTTTCACGTTATGAAGTCTTCTGCCGTGAAACAAAGTTTAAAGGCGCGCTTACGAATTATTAGCGATTTCTAGATTTTAAAATAGGGTTTTAATTATTTAAATTTAACTATTTTTTATCCATTTCATATATATATATATATATATATATCCGTGGTTTGCATGGTTCTGAGATTCGTTCATAGATTCTCAATAAATAAAACAATTTCATTTTTTCTTTGTTATGCAGAATTTTAATACGCCAAGGGAAGATAATAAATATGTAGAATTCAGCCACATCACGAGAAATTAATAAATATTATGTATAACATAAAATATAATAGAAATATTTTGTGGATATTTTAAAATTATGACACTGATAGGAATTCTAAACTTAAAACTTGTAAAAACAGCGTAAAAAAATAAGAAAACATTCACGGAAGCTATTTCGGCGTCTGAAACACTGCACATTACTTGCTAACATTAACTTCGCAACCTGAAACTCGCGAAAACAGCGTAATAAAATGAAAATTCACAGACTATTTCTATGTTTAAAACTTGTTAACGATAGCATTAGATTTGCAGAATATAAGTCTTGAGACCTGATCATATACATATTCTCGATTATTTATGTTTTATGTTCAGGTTGGTTATATTTTATGTATTTAATATCTTGCACGGGTCGATCTGGCTTTTGAGTTCCACTTTTGTGAAGTTCTTATTTATATGAAATATGATAATGTAAAATTTTTTATTTTATCAACGACTTTATATAATGTTTAATATCAACTTAAGTGTTTCATGAAGCCAAGTATAGGAGTCATTAGAAATACATACCTGTCAACATTTCAGTTAATATTCCGTAGCATTGTTTTATTAGTAACCCCCCCCCCCCCACACACACACACAAACCGACTTTATTAGAGTAATTTCCTCCAAATGTACTAAATTACGATGAAAAAAAGAAGAAAAATGCTTTTAAAAAAAGACTGGTGCCGGGGGAGGGGGGAAAGTATGCTAACAATATTACGAATATTAATTAGAATGTAGGCAGCTATGGAAATAATACAGGGGGGGGGGATATATATAAGAATTATTTTCATAAAACAAAATTTTAAGAAAAGATTGTTTTTATTAATTTGAATTTTGTGAAGAGGCAGCTAAAGGGCCCTTAGTTTTTGCTTCAGTCGACCCCTGCCTTATGCTACATATGCTGGCTAACACACACACACATTTATTTACCGTTGAATAATACACGTATTCTTGTCAAAAGATTTCATTAAGAATCCGAAAGCGTTTTAACTCCGTAGGATACATTACAGAAATTACCATTTTCTAAAATAAGTTCCATATTTTTGGAACTGACGGTAAGTCGGGAAATATTTTCAAAATTTGTACATTTTATCAGAAAATTTTATGAATTATTTATACTAATGACAATAACAAACATTCTAAAGAAGAGCTTGTATATATCAAAAATTGCTTAAATAATACGGATAATATAACTATATAATATTTATCCCAAATGTGAATACAATGTTTCGTCTCGATTAACGGGGGAAAAAAAAAAATCTTTTGTACTATTTTTCTACAAATATAAGAGTAAGGAAAGCAAGTATCGAAAGAGAAAAAAGATCGCCGGAAGGCGATGACAGTGTGCGAACTAAAAATATATCTTATAATTTTTAAGCTGAAAAGCAAAAAACACTCAGGCTCGTTCATCTGTTTGCGTATTCTATTTCTCGTAAATAAGATGAAATTGCCGCGAAATTCATTTATGTCATTGAGGTTCACAATAGCACATTCCCTGTTCAAAATTATGTACAGAACAGAAGATGGAAAGAAATACATTATAGTCTACAGGTCATAATTTTTTGAACATTTTAATAGAAAATAATTAAAAGGACAGAGCTACACAAATGTTTATGCTATTGTGATTACGCTGGGATCGAACCCAGCACATCCTGTCTATCAGCTTTGAGAGCATAATCTCTCGGCCACTGGTGGTGCATTTTTAAACAGGAGTTTATTATTATTATTAAATTCGTTTTTATAGTAATTAAAGGCTTAAAATAATGAAAATTGTTTCTCTACAGTACGAATTTCCTCTTGGGTTTTTCTTAACTTGAGAGTGTAATCATTATAGTTTATTATTTATTTTTATTTGATCAAAACTAATGAATAATAACCAAACATTTTAATTTGGTGAAACATTAAAATATTAGTACACATATATTTACATACAATTTTATGATAATTTTGAAATCGTTATAAATCCTGAAAGCAATTTAGTAAATTCTTCCCACATTTGTATTGAGAAAGAGCAACTGATTATGAAAGTTTTAAAGAGAGGGGAAAACCTTTTCGAACTATAAATAGCTTTTTCCATGTGTAAAAATTGATAACTGCACAAGCTCAAATCTAACTCCTATTTTTGTTTAAATATAGTTAAAATTATTTGCAGCGAGGATAAGAAATTTTTTCAAATAAGCATTAAAATTCAATTTGTTAAAAATGTTGATTTTAAATGAATCCATCAAAATTTCAAGTTTTGTAAGCAAAATAAACAGCGATTTTTAAATATTTACAGTGGCTTTTGTGAAAACTGACCAGAATTTCCGACAGTTCATTTACCTAAAATGAAGATTGTTTATAAAAAGGAACAAGTGAGAATAGAAAAAGCACAAAAACGCTTTTAATTTATTATTTGAATTTTTGAAGACCAGCTTTTGGATGTTAGAATCTTAAGAAAATACATAGAAATGCAGAAATAAATTAAGCAGTCACTATTTAAAGTACATTTTCCATCAGATATAAATCGATGTCATCTGAGTTTTAAAATAGCAATAACAACTTTAAAAATAAAAAGCACGTGGCGACAGACAGCACCTACCTAATAAGCAGGCGAAATGTCACTCGGACCCTACTAACATTGTACAAGGCCTCGAAGACCGTATTCAAGACAAATATCATCGATTATTAACAAAAAATCAAAATTGGCCAATATGTACTACAAAAATACACTGATATTGGAATGAATCCTACCGTTCTGCCGATGCATGAGTAAGGTGCATCCAAAAGAATAGATAATACACTAAAAATATTATTCCTGAATATTATGTGTATATACAACACAGGAGAAACTGCCGCACAAAACGTCTACATGACGTCATGAACATCCGGGTCTTGGCAGAGCGCCAAACATACTGCAGCCGCCCTTGGCCATAATCAAATACACAGGAGTGGATTGAAGTTCCAAAAATAAAAAACATTTCAAATTTAGAAGGGAAAAAAAATGATATACGAAAAAAAAATAGGGGGGGGGGGGGGCAAAAATGCCTGTCCATAAAAAATAAATAAATGTATAAGGAATGGCGATCGAAATGAAAGCATCTTACAAAAAACTCAATAACATTTAATCGATATTAATAAATAAAAAGTTTAAACATAAGTTAAACTGAACATTATTATACCACAGTTTCAAATTATATTTTGTTTGAATAATAATGGGAAAAAATTTCGTAAAATTAAAATAAGATTTTTTTTTTTTTAATAACTCATGCTAATTTAGATGTGTTTTTCAAAGGTGAAGCTTGCCATTATTTAACATAATCAAATTTTAACTGCAGTAGTGTTTGATTACACTGTAAATTTTCATTCAGCTATATTATGTCTTCAGTTGATTTTATGCATATTAACATCAATAGCAAAATTGGTTTTCTATGCAGATGATCAGGAAGTACAAGAAAAAATCTATACATTATAACAACATCAATTTCAATAAAGTGATTTTGATATTTTATTCTATTTCTATTTATTTTTTTTTTTTTTTTGGGGGGGGGGGGTGAGGGGAGAGGAGCGGGAATTTTAGAATAATTTTAAGACTTTGCTGATAAAATACTTTCTTAAACTAGTACTAATATTTGTCACAAATTGAAAGATAAATTTACTTTTGATACATTTTAAGCTAAATATAAAATACAACATAATAAAAAATGATTTAAGCATTTTTATTAATTTATTTAACATTTCTTTTCCAATCTGCACATCCTTATATTTAATTACCTTATGCATTTCATATGTAAATAATTTTAAGACAGCACTTTGTACTCTCTCCCTTATATTTTTGCTTATAAACACTTTTCATTTTGAACAACGTACAAATAAAATGAGGGAAAAAAAAAAAAAAAAAAAAAAGACTTTTTTCAAATATTCGCGAATTAATAGCTATCACTTTTTTGCTCTTCAGTTGTTTTGAAGTTTTAAATTTGCAAATTTTTAAAAATATTTGTTGTAAAATATCTGATTGGTTATATAACATGAATCTCTCTACTACGCCACGGAGGTATTTACTAATATTTATACATATATAATCTGCCAATCATATGTACCACATAAAAAATTTTCAAAGTCATTCATGATAAACTTAATTTGTAAGAGTATTTTCACAAAAAAATTATTTAACTTTTGATTATTTTTTACGGAATAATTCTGACAAATTAACAACATTCATTTCGGCCTATGGGCAGACATATACATGTGTACAAAAAATACACATCTATAAACGAAGTATTCTGTTTTGAGTGATTTTAAAGAGAAAAAGGGGGGGGGGGATCAGCACCGAAAACAAATTTAAGTAGAAGCCTTTTCGGTAAGATAGTTAATTCTCCCCCTCCCCCCCCCCCCCTTTGCTCTCCTTTCGATATTTATATTTATGAAAACAAAATTTAAATTATCTTCCTCATCGTTTTAAGTCAATAAAAATCTTTTTAAAATTAATATATTTTATCACCAATTAGGCGTTTAATATTCAATAGTTTTTTAAAACCATACGAATAGAATTATGAAAGAATATGCTAACACTATAATCACAAATAATGTACGATAACTCTCACGATCTAATAATAAAAAATGGATTACAATCAATCTGAGTTCGGTCAAAATGAGAAAAATCAAGCACTGACATTGTCTAAAATAAAAATTATACTGCATTTTATTAACTCGACGGCGCGCCGCACGTTTTTCATTGATAGAGCCTGCGCAACGGAACCCCACCCACCCAATGAGCTTTCCCAATTTCCTTGTGACGTGATATTCATCTCTCACTCTTTCTCTGTCTCTTAGAGCGCTTTCACACTTGCCGACACGACACCGATAAAACGTATTCGATTGTCGTTATCCGACATCCGCGCAGGCAAAATACACTGCTATATACTACGTGCTTTCACACCCACCGATTTGAGGACGTATTTGTCGTCCCGATAAGCCGACATCGTTTGGCTGTCGTAGAACAATCAAGCTCCCCATAAAATCGTTCCGATAATTTTCTCTCATTCTCCGCCATGTTGGTTTTATAAACAACGTGAGAGTATTTACATTTTCAGTATTTATTGAAGGAAGATATTTCAAGTGCTGTGGGTGTATATAAAATGAACATGTTGATGGAATTGATTAAAGAAAAAGAAGGATAACAAAAAAAAATATCTCATTGGAGTTGAATTATGGAAGCAGATTGTCAAGTTTTCAGATGACGAACTCGGAAAGTAAAATTTCCTCGGAAGTGAAAAATAGCAGGTAATAATATTTTTGGGAATTTCTTTGGCAGAGTGTAAATTAAAAGTGTATAATATAACATGGTATTAATTAAAACTGTAAATTTTATGTGCATTATATACAGTGCTTAATATATTGTGTGTTACTGACATAAAAAAAAACTGTGCTCATTTATAACTTTGATAAACAAATGGAATTTTATTTCAATGGTTTAATAAACGCTCGTGTACTCTAATTTCCTAAATAACTATTATATACTATTATTCTAGATACTCTATTTATAAATGTTGAACTAAATTAATAGTGTCAAGTTTAATACTAAATTAATGCTCTAATTTTTTGTGTATTTGTACCCAATATTAATAATGGAGATGGTTAAATTTTGGGTTAAGTTAAATTTCTGAACAGATTTTCTTCAATTATTACTTTTTTTTTTTTTTTTTTTTTTTCACGTATATTTTAAAATCCTCGTCCCCTTTTATTTCTCTCAAATAAATACCCTAATTATTTTGTTTTGTGTTGTTATTTTTTGCAGCGATATAATTATACACCTAGTAAGTAATCTATATATATTATATATGTAATGTTTTCAAATATATAAGTATACTAAATAATTCAAAAATATAATTATATACCTAGTAATCTATATATATTATATATGTAATGTTTTCAAATATATAAGTATACAAATAATAAATAATTCAAAAATTTGACCATTCAAGTAATTTTTATTGACATCATGCATATTTAAATTATATCATTCATTAAAGAATATGCTTTGTTTTATTTTGTAACTGACTTGATTTTAACACTGTATATAATGCACACAAAATTTATAGTTTTATTTAATACTCTATTATATTATATACTTTTGATTTATATTCTAATAAAGAAATTTTCAAAAATATTATTACCTATTCTTTTTCACTACTATATAAATTTTATTTTTGAGTTTATCATCTCAAAACTTGAAAATCTCTTCTCTTGATTTATCTCCAATCATTATATATATATATATATATATATATATATATAAATTACATTCAGAAAAAGATAGCTTGCATAACATTTTTAGAAACTTTTTCCATTTAGAAAGACACAACTACACTTTTCAAAATAATATATATATATATACACACATATTGATAATAAGAGCTTACAGTTATAATATAAAGATTAATATATATACATACATATATAAAATAAAATAGGATTATCACATGTAAATTATATTTTTATCCTTTGGTTTGTCATAAAAATAATAAAGTCATTTTTTGTACTATTTTTGACAATTTATTTGTTATCCATTGAAGCTCTTTTTAAAAAATATATAAACAAACAGGAAAATATGAAGTAACTAAAAATGTTGATTTCTTAATACTGATCAATAACTATGAGCAATGATTTACAAGTAAACTCCTTCCAAATATTTTTAATGGGGAAGGGGGACTGATTTTTTACCAGTTGTAATTTTACAGATTTCTCTTATTATTACTATTATTATTATTAAAAGTAATAAAATGATTGAATACTAATTAAATTGTTATCCATTGAAATGTTTTGAAAACACAGCTGATAAATTTTACTCATACCTCCTCTAAGGAATCTCTAATGATGGGATACTACTAATAAAAGGCAACATTTTTAAAGATTAAAATTTCCATGTCTGAGGAAAATTCTTTTATTATCTGAAGAAGATAGTTTTAGAAACTTTTCCAGTTTAAAAAAGCTAGTCATTTTTTAAAGAATTCAGATTTAAGATAAAGAATGAAGCAGATTTATATTAATCTCTTTGATGGGTGTCACTTAAACAATAGGGGGGAAAGAGGGGAGATAAAGGTTATTGAAAGTGCTAAAAGTATGAGATCATTTGTGAAAAGAATTGAGAATTCTATGTATAATAGGCATTAGATATAAATCTTCTGAAATTCAAAGTTGCAGTGAAAAAAAAAAGGGGGGGGGGGGCTTACAAGCAAACGCAAGATTTATCTCAAAATGAGAATTTACAATTTTCAGAAGAGGTGAAATTTTAATTGATTAATATCTTTTTTTTTTTTCTTAGTTTTGTTAGCTGGTTTTAGTATTTTACCCATTTTCTCAATTCTACATTAAAAGTTTATTTGAAAATCATTACTATGGGGGAAGAAAAGAAAAAGATTGAAAGAGAGAGAAAAAAAAAGATTTTTATTTACTGTTTGTTTCAAATAAAATAACTTTTTTTCTAAAGATGTTATTCTATAACATGTCTGTATTTTTGGTAAGCATACTTAAAAGTATTTAAATTATTATATAAATTGCCAATATAGCAGAGTTTGTTGTCAATTTTATATTGATAAATTATAATATAATATCAAATACACTTTTTAAGGCACTAAATGTTATGTAAAAACGATTGATTAATAAATATTAAGTTTATTAAGAAATGCAACCTCTGAATGAGGGACACCTCTATATAAAGGAAAAGTACCTGATCCCAAAGCTGTCCCTTATTTAGAGGTAAGTGTGTATATAAAGCTTTATCAGAATTATAAGAAACAACTAGAAAAAAATTAATTAATTAAAATGAAAACATATTTTCACCCAATCTTCATCTTATTTAAAAAAAATAGCTCGTATAAATAAAACAAGAGCGTGGTTTAAAAAAAGTAAATCAATTGTATTTATATAAAAAAAATATCTAGGTTTGACAGTCATGAAAATGTAGGTTAATTGTTAATGAATAAAATTGCGTGAATTTAACTCATTTTTGGGGTCTGATGTCTCATTTATTAAACATTACCATGGAATTAAATTAAAAAATAAATAAATAAATAAATAAAAGAAAAAAAAAAATAAAGTAAAATACTAATTTTCTGTTGTTTTTAATATATTCGTCTTGTTATATAAATATGATAATTATTTTTGATTAAAAACTTAAATTATCAATAAAAGTTCCTTCATTAATGTAAAAATAATTAAAATATTTCGCAGGATCTTTTGTAGTTTTCCAAAAGGCATATAAAAATCATCTTCCACGTATCTTGATTTTATATCATGCATACAGCCAGTGAATTTCGTCCTCCACCCCTTTTATTTATTTATTTTTTCTACGGCGATGCGATATGATAATGACAACCGCAGTTTGATATACGGAGGAGCTATATTTGAATACGTGCTAGCACGGCGCAATCTCGGAATGGAATGAAAAGGGAAATCCCCGTTTTGAAGGAACGATATCGGTGTAGTGTGAAAGCTGTGTACTATCCGACACGATATTGTTCCAATCGTTGCATTATTTATCAGCCGATTTAGTCGCTGTCGTGTCGGTCAGTGTGAAAGCGCTCTTAGGATCCCAGTGCCGCTCTTAGGCTTCCTAAGATGGCCTCTAAGGATGCTGCGGCTTGCGAGCGGAGCCAGGAGAGGAATCACGCCGCTTATGCCCGGGCTGTACCGGATTCTGGAATACCACCACATGTCGCTGCATTCAAACAGTTGCATAGTGGCACAGGTTACAATTTAGTGATCGACACCAATGCCAAAGTCTACGGGACGAGAGAACCTTATAACAATGAAGGTAACCATCAATCATAACTTGTTAAATTATAGTAATTTTAAGTTATCTTCAAAATGACATACGACACATACTCGAACAATCTAATGGGAGAAAAAAATGATGAGCCTGTAAACGTGAACGATTTTCGGAGAGAAAAAATAAATAATAAAATAAACTCATTTAAAAAAAAAAAAAAAAACACACACACACAAGTAGACCATTTAAACCAATTATAGGAATCAAGACATTTTAAAATGTAAAACAAATTTGTTGTCGCCAGCAGCCAAACTTCATGTCATTCTATAAGAAATTTTGTTATCCAAATCGCTCATTACCTAGAGTACCGATTATACGCGAGTTCGAGTGCCTCGAAAAAAAAAAAAAAAAAAAAAATTAATTACTAACTTCTAAAAAACGCAATTTTAATTCAAGCCAACAAGGAAAATACGATAGGTTCTACAGTGCGAAGGTCGAAAATTACCGACGTGTTTATTGTGCATCGTAATTCTATAGACCTTAGAATTTTTTTAATGGTTTTAGGAGGAAATGGATTTTTTTACTTAAGAAATAGGGGTTATACTGTTCTACCGTGTATTATTTTCATGTCTGCACCCCATTGTACTCTGTTTTTCGGGTTATCCGCGATTGCCACCCAATTTCGCGGATAATCGGTGCTCTACTGTATATATATTTCGTTTTCACGTTTAGAAAACTCACAAACGTTAAATTCTCATTTTCCGTTTTTTTTTTTTTTTTTTTTTTTTCCCCAATATGAAACTGGGGTTAGGCTGCCGAATAATTTAGCGTGAAGCATTTTCTTAAAAGTGATAGAGAGACCGCGTTGGCATAGGACTTGAAGGGGCCCCCAACAGAGAATCAAAAAGTGAGATTACTGCACGTAAATATTTATTTATTTATAACCATCTATGTTAACCAATATCATTGCGAAAGCTTTTTACTTTGATATTTTTTTGTTTTGTCAAAATGAATAAAAGTTTTTAAGTCAAAAATAAATGCGCAAGAAGCATTTTTAATTTAAATATTATTAATTTTTATTAGTATCTTAATTATAATGTGAATGTTAATTATGATGTGGCATTTTTCATCTGCAGTAATTGTAGTTTAGTTTGAATGTCCATTTCCGTCTTAACCCTTTAATGTGCACTGCATATTTTATTCTGAAAATTGCTACGGTATACTCCCGATTATCCGCGAAATAGGGTGGCATGGGTTTCGCGGATAAACCGCGAAAACAGCTGAAGATAAGGGTAAAATAAGAAAAGAAAAAAAAAAAAAACTTGATGGTACTGTATATAAAAATACAAACAGTAAATGATTCACAATGCAGTAAAAATATTTGTATTTTATGTTTAAAGAAAGTAACAACAATAAACAAAAAAAGTATACTATTCTTTCCATGAAGTCAAGGTAAAATCTGTAAGCTAATTTATGCATTAAATCAAACACTACCGTATAGCACTAAAAAATAAAAAGCAACACAGTTTCTTCATTATTTTTTATTGTATTTATTATTATTATTATTTTTAAGCAATCTTTTGTTTTTGTTAAAACACTTTCTCTTGACTCCGCTCTTTTCCCGCGTCCGCGGATAATAAACAACGCACATACTGCGCTCGCGGAAAATCGGGAGTTTACTGTAATTTCATAAATATTAGTAAAGATTCTAAATTACAAAAACTCGAAACAGTTATTTCGGATCAAAATAATTGCATGATTTACATAATATGCAGCATCAAAGCTCAAGATTACTGACTGTTGTTACAGATCGTTAAATGCTACTACTATGCTACAATTAACATCTCTTCCCCTGTATGATTTGTTTGATATTCTATTATTATAGATATGTAAGCTTGAGTAATAAAAATAATATTTATGCACCCTACATATTTTTAATCATAATAGATTTTATTCTTAATATATTTTTTTAAACAAAATGCTGCGTATGTTATTTTAAAATATCTTAAATCAAAAGTCATTTATAACAGTACAGTACAAATTTCGGGATTTAGTTTTTTACTTTCTTCTATATTCTATAGAATAAGTATTGGTTTCGTACAATTTTTCAACTTCCAGTTTTCGATGGATTTACCACTTTTTTTTTTTGGGGGGGGGGGGGGGTAAATGGTAGTTAATATTTTGTAGCATCTCCTTTAGCTTTAACCACTTCACCGGTCACTGTAGTGTGTGGAATGCTACATTTACCCCGAGGCCCGAGTTATCTCGGGATGGCTGGTGAAGTGGTTAATAACAGCGTACAATCGATCTTGCATACTATATACAAGGTGTTTACAAACATTTCTATCAATATTGGCCTGAATAGACTTTATGTGTGCCACTAACTCAGTTTTACTTGAAGGAGGATTTTCTTGGAGTTTTTTCTTCATTATACCCCATAAGTTTTTGATGGGATTAATGTCTGGCGAGTTTGGTGGCCAAGGAAGTACTTAATATTGCATAGGCAGAACCAATTCTTAGTTGACACAAAGGTATGCAGTGACACTAAATCTTGTTGAAAGATGAAATCATCTTCAAATAAATCTGATGATGGAATCATGTAATATTCCAAAATTTCTTGATATATCTGAGAGTTAACCTTTTCGTAGACAAGACACAACTTTCCAGGTCCTTCTGACCTCATGCAACCCCAAACCATGACACTAGCAGCAAATTTTAGTGAACGTTTAAGGAATTCTTTATCAAATGCTTCTTGCTTCATTCTCCAAACCCTAATACCTTGATCACCATATGAAACACAAAACATACTTTCATCACTAAATATTTTTTTCCAATCTTCTTCGCTCCATAAACGTCTTGATTTACACCAATTCAATCTTATATGCTTTTGTTTTGCAGTCATGAGAGGTTTTGTTTTCAGTACATGAGATTCAAAGTTAAATTTATGGAGACGTCTTGATGTCATCAATGTAGAAACTTCTTCTTTTCATTTCGGTGTAAAAATCGCGCACTTTTAAACAGGTTTTTTGTAACTATACGCTTCCGTTTCCTGTAATTTCTAGTGGATGTTTTTGGTTTTCGGTGATTATTTTGAAATTTTCCATTGAATATTGTATTAGTATTTTACTAATGCTTGATTGCGAACTATGTAACTAATTCTCTTTATAACATTGATTTTTACCATGCCAATACAAATTAACCAGGGCCCGAAATTTCAACTTAGATTACACTCGCTGAAAAAAAAAGTTACTCGCCACAAAATATGATTAACTTACTCTATAGTTTACGTATAAGGTGACCAGAATTTTTTATTGGAAAAAGAGGAGAAATTACGCAGTTTCTTTTATTTTGTAAGAAAATAGAAGACATTCAGTTTTGAAAAAGAGGTCATTTTAGTGGAGAGAGGACACAAAATTGAATGAAAATGATTATAAAAACCGATTCAAAAGCGACTTTACACAAGTGGTGGAAACATTTTTATCTCAAATGATGGATTTGGATCAGTACACCTTAATTTAAATTAATAATATATGGATACAAGAAGAAAAATCCCTAATTTTTATAGGTGTCACTGGGACAATATAGATTATTATTATTATTTTGCTATAGAATAAAAAAATGTGGTACTTTCATGCAGTTACTTAAAAAAAGTTGGTAGACATTTTTTTTTTATTAAAATCATAATCATAAAAGAAAAAATAAAATTGGTAAATGAAAAAATAAAATTAATATTCGGAGGATGAAACGGTTTGTTTTAACGAACAGTCCTTCTTTATCAACATTTTATAAAAGTTCCCACAAGTATAACCTAAATTATTGCAGCTTCAAAATAAAATATAAAAAATTTAAAAAATATTTTTTTAAAAAAGGTCCGCCAATTTAACAGCTGGGAATTTTCAGAATGTGAAAACAGAATTTAAAAATATGTATTAGTTAATAAGTTATTTGTAAAGAAAAATTTCCCATAGAATAAAATTAGCTTCGACTTCCAGCGGTGGAGAGTGAAGAGGGCCCTTAAGGCCAATTGTCTGCACTAGGGTTCTAGGCCTGAGAAGAAGAGTCCTTCGTGGGGTCTTTCTAAAAGATTCTAGCCCATATTTACGCTAGTTTCGGAGAAAATCACAGAAAAATCCTAACGGCTAGGCCAACGAGCGCGGCAGGGTATCGAACCCAGCGCCTCACGTATACCAGATTCGAGGACAGAACCTCCCTATCACTGGTGAGCCAATTTTTATGAGGAATATTATTCATGCAAAAGTGAGAACACACGTCAACCCACTGCATACCAACCGGAGCACCATCTTCTTAATGATTTCATGACAATTTCAATAGTGGTTCCCTGTTCTCGACCAAAGAACCGTACAAATATAAGGAATACTTTTATTTCTTTGTGATTCGAAGAATCTGAATAGACATAAACTATAATATGCTTTGGCAAGTTTATTAGAAAGTTGTTCTTTTGTGAACCTAACACAGCAAAAGTTAGTGTTCACCGTTCGATACAGCCAACAGCCGATTGAGCTTCCCAGTTTTGCGAATTTTTTAAAATTAAGGACAAAATCCTTTTCATTAAATTTACAGTTAATTATAGAGTCATATTCATCTACTGCACTATTAAGTAAATAAAATTTAGTTTAAATTGTTTCTGCAATTTTAATAACCAATAAACCTTATATATAAAATCAAAAAAATAATTACCCATGCATTTATAACTTATAGGGTGGCCCTTTTTAATACAGACTATAGAGAAGCGAGTAGGGAGGATTGGGGGGAGGGGGGGGGAGGAAGAAAGCTTAGAAAAGCCTATATAAAGCAAATTATTTTCTTCTGCATACATATAAAGAAAAAGTATTGGATTCGTGAAAATTTTTGACTTCCTGTTTTCGATGGATTTATACCTTATGAGATGTCTTGAACATGATTTGACTATTTTCAGAAAATGTGTGTGTTACTGAATGTTGTGGTCACTGTATCTCATGAACATTAAATGGAACTTAACCAAATATATAGACAGACCTTGACTTAAACTGATGCTAATTACATTTGGAGATTAATCGTTCAACAAGTAGCTGCCATCCTGTTTTCCATAACTTTTTTTTTTTGGTATATGTGGGACCATTGATTTCATCGTTTGGGGGAAGTACCCCCCGCCCGGAGTAGTGGGAGGGGAAAAAAAAGCATTTGTTTTTAGATGAGGTACTCAGGACACAAAATCGACTTTCTCTCTGAAATTAAAATTGCCTGCATTCATTGGGGAAAGTAATTTTAATAAATAACTTTTACTGTTTGAATTTTTATAAAACCAGTTTTAAAATATCACTCAGGATACAGGCAAGAACCTTGCTGACTTTAGACATTCTACTTTGAAAATTATGTACATTACTCAATATTTACAATTTCCTTCACATGAAAGAATAGAGCAAAATTTTTCATTCACATGCATTATGAGAAATTTTGTTGTAAAACTATCACTATCAGACCAGTTTTAAAATGTCATTTATGACACTGACATAAGCATCATTGACTATAAATATTTTAATAAAAAAAAAAAAAAAAAAAAAAGTGAATTTTGAATAATTTATGAAGTTAAGATAATTAGTCTACACTGATTAACAGTAACAAAATGACTAGCATACAGACCGACATAATATCGATTTTGTGATTTTTTGGGTTTCTTATACCTCAAAATGTAAAATAATAATAATAAACTAGTATGTTGTGGCCACCACATGACTTTCTTCTATATTTTCCTATACAAATTCACTGAGTAAAAATAATTTATTAAAATTATTATTAAAAAAAATATCTTCCATGATAATGCAGACAATTTCCATATTAGAGAAGTAGTATAACACTAAATATCCAAAAAAAGTCAATTTTGTTCTCAATACAGTATAGGATCCGTTATCCAGAAAGCTTGGGACCTGGGATACTCTGGATAAGGGGTTTTTCCGTAATTCGGAACATTTTATTATATGTATAAAAATGGTACAAAATAATTTCATAAATAGCAGTGATTAAACATGAATAATATATATGTAAACACTTTACCTATATATCTGTTCATTTAATAAATTATTTCCACAAAATAAAAAAAAAACATTCTTAATTAGAATTTCAAACTATAAATAATAATAGTAATAATAAATGAAAAATAAATAAACATATATAAAATTTAATTTTGGACCTGAGAGTAAAATCCTTTCATTTGGATTTTGCAAAAATTTCTATGATATTTTTTTGCTTATAGGTTGTCTCTGCTCTGATACCAATAGTTCATAAATGTTTCAAATATTTTTAGCACATAATGCTAAATATTTTATGAAATGAATTCTAAAAATAATGGAAATTAATAAAACTATTATAACAATTGGGACTTCATGCATGCGACCTGAGTTCAAAGATAAAATTCATCTGCTATTGGGCACTTTAAGAAGCATGTGTTATTAATGTTTATCTATTAAAAAATACAATAAAAATTCATTTTCTAACCTAAATTTGCAAAATTTTCAGTAATTATTTGGACAATTTTGTGCTCACCATATTTCCTCAGAATAACACTGTAGCATTAAAGAAAGTGGGTTGTAAAACTATAATTCTAACCGCTGCTATTGTATAACTTAAATTCTTATATTTTACGATAATTAAAAATTTTGGTAGTTGGCATTTTGCATTCTGGTTTTCGGAACATTCTGGATAATGGGTTTCCGGATAACGGATCCTATACTGTATTACATTTAAAAAAAATAATAATAACTTTATTTTAAATTATCGCAGATCAATGGTTCAACCATTTGTTTTAAATATATTGGCGAGCTCTTTTGAAAGATAATCGTCATAAAAATTACTCCCCTCGAAGGGGAACTTCCCCCTCTGGGAGGAGGCAAGGCTCCTACATACACAATTTGTTTTCCCCAGTTGACTATCTCTATTACAAATAATGCTTTTAAATTTCATAATGATTATTAAAAAATAATTCTCTTTATACACATTTATACAAAATTTTGTCCTATACTACCATGTTAAAAATTTAGAAAAAGCGGGATGGCAACACAAGCTTTTGGACAATTTTTACCAAAAGTTGATAGGCACTAATTTATGTCAATGTGTAACTACACACCAATTTGTATGAAATTCTGTGCCTGAGATACAGTTGCCACAAAATTTTGTCACACACACACAGACATTTTCTAAAAATGGTCAAATTGTGTTCTACAGCTCTCAAAACATGAAAATCCATCAAAAACCTGAGGTCAAAAATTTTTACGAATCGAATAATACTTTCTTCTATTGAATATAGAAGCTAAAGTAAAAAACAGTGAATTTGAAAACTTTCACAAATAATAGTTTTTCATACCTACATTATGCTGCGGAACAACAAGTGATATTTAGAAAACCTCCCGCCCCCTATCACACCGAAAAGTTTATAAATCAGGGGCGGATCCAGGTTTTAAATTTTGGGTACCCTTTTTGTGAAAAACGAAATATTTTTGTAAAATTTTTATTTATTTTTGTGAAAAAAGAAACTGTGTATAAAACCTTCCCTTTTAACAGTCATTCTAAATAATGTTTAATATCAAATTAACATAGTTTTATTGAACCAATTAAACACTAGTATGTTGTGGCCACCACATGACTTTCTTCTATATTTTCCTATACAAATTCACTCAGTAAAAATAATTTATTAAAATAAATTAAAAAAATTAATGCAGACGATTTCCATATTAGAGAAGTAGTATAACACTAAATATCCAAAAAAAAAAGGTCAATTTTATTCACAACTAGCTGGCTTTGCCCGCTTCGCTGGACACTATAATTAAATGAGATGTGAAAATCACATATCATTATTAATAACCTAAGTTAAAGTTCCCGCTGTGTTCGGTACAGCTTTTTCAACACGAGGAGTCCGGATCCCCACTGCCTTCGACAACAACTTACCCGCTTCTTACTTCCCCTTCCCTAGCGGATAAACTATCTGAAACTGATTTAACTCTCTTAAAATTGAGGACAGAATTGAATTGTGAATTAAAAACTATTTGTCTTCATCACCAAAGTGTGTTTTTGAAAAAGTATAAATCATTGCATAACCAACAAATGATGCATATATATATGTAATGTATTAATTACTGAATAAGAGAGAGATGACAGGCGTAGCACACAAGGACGACTAGGATTTCTTTCAGGAAACATCTTTATTGCTTCATTATTTCTAAGTCGAGACAGGGTGAGGCGAATGGAGTCGACACTCTACTGATCCACGGGCTGCTGAAGCGGCGACCCGGGCTGCAGAATCTGTTGGGAAGGCCTGTAACGCCTACGTAATTTCGGAGGAATGGCCAACGATAAGTTGATTAGCACTAGAAAAGCGTGGCAAGAAGTGTCCATTTGTTTATTGTTCAGGCTTTTATACTGGATTTTCTGAGCTGCTAATTTGGTTCTTTAGGTTGTCCGGGCTTTTAAAGGAATTTCTGAGATTAATTAATATGCAGCTCAATGCCGAGACAGTTGCAAATTGCATTAACATCAGCAAATTTCGTTCCTTTTCTGATTTCTGAGTTATAAAGTCTTCTGCTAGGAAACAATCTTTAAAGGGGCAATTACGAATTATTAGCAATTATAATTTCGATTAGCTTGGGTTTTTTAATAATTTAAAACTATTTATTTTCATCCCTTTCATATATATATATATTAAGAGCTTTTAAACTGAAATTAGTTGACAAATAACATTTTCTGCATTGCTGCTTTCGTTGCAGTACTTGTGCGTACTTTGTTTTCCTGACAAAGCATCGTGTTTTTCTTTGTTTTATTTTTTTACTCAAAACAATTGCTGAAAATTCTTGTATTTTATGATGTTTTTTCAAAATTTGTACTTATTAAATAACATTTTGGTTCAAATTTTTGTATAATTTTACTAAAATTGGAACTTCTAATTTAGCGATTTCAAGATAATGCAGGAATTGGAAATTTTAAATTTGAAGTCAGAAAAAATAATGAAGGATGCAAAAAGCCATTTATTTTATTTTTTCATGTTGTAGAATACATCCTTTAGATCAAGAATAAAAAAAAACTTTTTTGATTATCCTTTTCCCTCATGATGATATTCCATTTGGAATGGAACACTGTATTTCATTAAAAAAAAAATTCAAAATAATATTTTAGGACTTTTTCCTGGCCATGCGTAAATACTTGCTGGTTTAATTTATTTTTTTCTGTATTCGTTACATATTAAAGCATAGTCATAAAATATTTCATCAACATTGGTTGGTAAATAAGGGAGAAAAAAATTGTTCTTTATAAAAGAAGAAATTATAATTCTTCCGCCTGACTGAAAATTAACATGAAATTCCCAAATCTTTAACAAGCTGTAAATCCTAAACCATTTAAGATAAAGCAAAAAAAAAAAAAAAAAAAAAAAAATTCCTTATTTAAACCCATAAAAGGAACAAATACACCAAGTTTCATCAAAATCTGAGACTATGGGTGTCATGGTGTGGTTGAATTGACATGGAATGACCCGTAACTTTTACTGAGCTTTGGAGCTACAGTACATAAGAGATTTATCAGAAGACAAAATACTTTTTCAGTCAGCGTTTTTTTTTTTTTTTTTGTCTGAAAACTCTTGTGATAAATAACGATCATCCGTAAAAAAAAAAAAAAAAAACACATATATATATATATAAAATCGGTTATTTGTCAATAGGCCGATGTGCTTCTACTGAACTTTAGTGCCAAAGTCTTAAAGAGGGTTTTTTTTCCGACGACCAAAAACTGACTAAGTATTTGGTCGTCGCTTTTTTATTTAAGTTTCTTGATAAACAAGGACCATCTTGGAAGAAAATTTTCTCTGAACATAAAAGCAATCTGGACTACAATTTAATCGGGATATCTATCAATATACCGACTGGAATACTTTAATTGAATTTTTGAGCCGAAAACAAAACAAATTATTAACTTAACTTTTACCTAACAAATTATCCTTTTAAATTAGCACTTACTTTAAAATTTCAAATATATTTCGAGCGCACTCGCGCTCATCATCAGTGCTTTTTGGCGGTTTCATCTCTGTTTACATCGTTCTTCATCTCGAGATCTTCGGTTCGCTTCCCTTCAGTAGTGGTGTTTCTTTTAATTGCTTGTTGCCAGATGGGAGGAATTATGCTATGTTCACGATCGTTAATGGAGGAGTGGTTAGTAATTATCTCAATCGCTTCTCTTTTAAGGGCATAGTAGTGGTTATTATATGGAGCTATTTTACGGGTTTTAGCGGTATTAAAATTAATGGGGTTAGTTTTATGGGTTATGGAGAGGGCAGTACTGGATCTATTGTATTTAATGTCGGCGAAGTGCTCTTTTTCGCGATCGTTGATGTATCTTTTAGTCATTCCAATGTAACATCCTTTTGTCTTCATTTTCAAATTTAAAATCGATTTTGTAAATGCCTGAGGAGTTATTAGGGTTAATTAAATCTTTCTCATTACGGAGTCTTTGAAATATGTTTTTATTAGGTTTTATAGGAATATTGATGTTGAGTTTTTTAGCTTCGTTTTTGATGTTTAACGCGGCACCGTTACAATATGGGATAGAGGTTGTATAATTAGGTTTTGATTTTTGAGCATTGTTGATTGTATTTAGGGTTTTTTGACGTTTTTTATAAAGTTTATCGATTAGGTTTCCACTGTAACCGGCTTTTTTCGCGATGGTTTTAATAAATTTAATTTCTTCTTTTAAAAGGGTATTGTTAGAACAAATGAGAATGGCGCGGTTTATGTATGAACGAAGTGCGGCATGTTTATAAGAAAGGGGGGTTTTACATTTTGCATTAATAATCTCATTGCTTGCTGTAGGTTTTCTATAAACGGTAGTTTCAAAAGAGTTGTCTACATTTTTAATAACGCTAATATCAAGGAAATTGAGGGTGTTATTGGTTTCGGTTTCTATAGTGAATTTTATTTTATTGTCTAGACTATTTAGATATTCAAGAATTTGGTTGGGATTAGTGTCGGCGGGGATGACAGTAAATATATCATCTACGTAGCGGTTCCAGAACTTACACTTATTAATGATTTCTTCAGCTTTTAGTTCAAATAGTCTCATTTTTAGTTCGGCGATTACTCCTGAAATTGGGGAGCCCATGGGTACTCCCTGAGTCTGTTTATAGATGTTTTGATCAAATGAGAAATATGATTCATTGAGGAAGTTGTTTGTGCGGATAAGAGTGTCGCTGGTTTTATTATTCCCATAAATGTCGGTAATTTTTTGGTTGATGTAGTTGGTGATTTCTGGAATGTCTATTGATGGGTAAAGATCCTTCACGTCAAAGCTAACTAAAGAGTCATGGGTATTGATATTCGTATTGCGGAGGTTTTTGATGAATATTTCATTAGAGTTTATAGAATTTTCGGAAGGTGGAAGGAGTGAGAGGTAAATATTTTTCATGTATTTTTCTAGACAATATGTTGGTCCTTCAGATTTATTAACGATTGGTCTGAGAGTCGGTGGGTTTTTGTGGTCTTTATATTTACCAAATAACCTGGGAATGATAGGAGCGTGATTAGTGAAAATGGGGGGAGTATTATTTGGCCAAGTTCCTGTTTTAATAATATCTTTGGTTTTACTTATTAATTTTTTGAGGGGGTTGTGAGTAATTTTAACGGCATTTAATTTTTTAATGGTATTTAGCATCATTTCATTATATTGAGTTCTATTCATTAGGGTGATTTTGTTGGTTTTATCTGACATTAGGTAGGTGATATCGCGATTGTTTTTTAGGGTCTTTAAGCATCGGATGTCTTCGGAGTCGTGTTGATTTTTACGGTTTGAGAGAGATTTAAAAGCGGAATTACGTATGGTGTGTTGTTTTTGGGAAGGAACATATTCAAGGGCAGTTTCGATGTGGGCAATAGCATCCTTAAGGTCTGTTTTTTCATTTAGAATAAACTTCGGTCCTAATTTTAGAATTGAATCCTGGTGAGCGTTTGGTTTAAAGCTGGATAGATTGATATAGGGATAAGTGGTAGGTTGCTGTAGAAGGTTTAAATTACTTTTTTCTCTTTTTAGCCAATAACTTAATTTTTTGTTATGCTGTTTTTGCAAATGGATCCGGTCAATTTCTACAAAGTGATTAATCTTACTAATAAAATTATTGAATTCGTTGGTCTGTGTAATAGATTCGAGTTCTGATTTTAGAGAATTGAATTTCTGTTTAAGTTTATGTATCCAAGTAGATTTTTGCTTAATAATCTTAAGTACTGAAGTTTCTAGGTTTTTAGCCAAATGTTTATAATGTTTGGTGATATATGGAGTTTTTATTTTTATGAATTTAGGTGTAATCTTAAAGTGTAGGCAATCCTCAAGAAAATCTTTATGGGAGGTTTCGCGATGTAATTTCTTTGCGGTATTTTTTAGATTTTTATAAGTGGTTTTAACGTCCATAATCCGAAGTGCAAAGAAACACGATTAAGTAGGATAACGCCAAAAACAATAAAATTATGGATTGATTAAACGCTTAAACATAAATTATATACATAAAAAAGTCATCCAAAAATGTTAAAAACAAAGGTGAATTAAGATAAAAACAGAGGTTAAAATTATAAAAAGATTATACAACATTCATTCAAATAAAGTTTTAAGATTATTAGTACATTGTGAATAGTGTTATACTAATAATCTTAAAACTTTATTTGAATGAATGTTGTATAATCTTTTTATAATTTTAACCTCTGTTTTTATCTTAATTCACCTTTGTTTTTAACATTTTTGGATGACTTTTTTATGTATATAATTTATGTTTAAGCGTTTAATCAATCCATAATTTTATTGTTTTTGGCGTTATCCTACTTAATCGTGTTTCTTTGCACTTCGGATTATGGACGTTAAAACCACTTATAAAAATCTAAAAAATACCGCAAAGAAATTACATCGCGAAACCTCCCATAAAGATTTTCTTGAGGATTGCCTACACTTTAAGATTACACCTAAATTCATAAAAATAAAAACTCCATATATCACCAAACATTATAAACATTTGGCTAAAAACCTAGAAACTTCAGTACTTAAGATTATTAAGCAAAAATCTACTTGGATACATAAACTTAAACAGAAATTCAATTCTCTAAAATCAGAACTCGAATCTATTACACAGACCAACGAATTCAATAATTTTATTAGTAAGATTAATCACTTTGTAGAAATTGACCGGATCCATTTGCAAAAACAGCATAACAAAAAATTAAGTTATTGGCTAAAAAGAGAAAAAAGTAATTTAAACCTTCTACAGCAACCTACCACTTATCCCTATATCAATCTATCCAGCTTTAAACCAAACGCTCACCAGGATTCAATTCTAAAATTAGGACCGAAGTTTATTCTAAATGAAAAAACAGACCTTAAGGATGCTATTGCCCACATCGAAACTGCCCTTGAATATGTTCCTTCCCAAAAACAACACACCATACGTAATTCCGCTTTTAAATCTCTCTCAAACCGTAAAAATCAACACGACTCCGAAGACATCTGATGCTTAAAGACCCTAAAAAACAATCGCGATATCACCTACCTAATGTCAGATAAAACCAACAAAATCACCCTAATGAATAGAACTCAATATAATGAAATGATGCTAAATACCATTAAAAAATTAAATGCCGTTAAAATTACTCACAACCCCTCAAAAAATTAATAAGTAAAACCAAAGATATTATTAAAACAGGAACTTGGCCAAATAATACTCCCCCCATTTTCACTAATCACGCTCCTATCATTCCCAGGTTATTTGGTAAATATAAAGACCACAAAAACCCACCGACTCTCAGACCAATCGTTAATAAATCTGAAGGACCAACATATTGTCTAGAAAAATACATGAAAAATATTTACCTCTCACTCCTTCCACCTTCCGAAAATTCTATAAACTCTAATGAAATATTCATCAAAAACCTCCGCAATACGAATATCAATACCCATGACTCTTTAGTTAGCTTTGACGTGAAGGATCTTTACCCATCAATAGACATTCCAGAAATCACCAACTACATCAACCAAAAAATTACCGACATTTATGGGAATAATAAAACCAGCGACACTCTTATCCGCACAAACAACTTCCTCCTTAATGAATCATATTTCTCATTTGATCAAAACATCTATAAACAGACTCAGGGAGTACCCATGGGCTCCCCAATTTCAGGAGTAATCGCCGAACTAAAAATGAGACTATTTGAACTAAAAGCTGAAGAAATCATTAATAAGTGTAAGTTCTGGAACCGCTACGTAGATGATATATTTACTGTCATCCCCGCCGACACTAATCCCAACCAAATTCTTGAATATCTAAATAGTCTAGACAATAAAATAAAATTCACTATAGAAACCGAAACCAATAACACCCTCAATTTCCTTGATATTAGCGTTATTAAAAATGTAGACAACTCTTTTGAAACTACCGTTTATAGAAAACCTACAGCAAGCAATGAGATTATTAATGCAAAATGTAAACCCCCCTTTCTTATAAACATGCCGCACTTCGTTCATACATAAACCGCGCCATTCTCATTTGTTCTAACAATACCCTTTTAAAAGAAGAAATTAAATTTATTAAAACCATCGCGAAAAAAGCCGGTTACAGTGGAAACCTAATCGATAAACTTATAAAAAACGTCAAAAAACCCTAAATACAATCAACAATGCTCAAAAATCAAAACCTAATTATACAACCTCTATCCCATATTGTAACGGTGCCGCGTTAAACATAAAAAACGAAGCTAAAAAACTCAACATCAATATTCCTATAAAACCTAATAAAAACATATTTCAAAGACTCCGTAATGAGAAAGATTTAATTAACCCTAATAACTCCTCAGGCATTTACAAAATCGATTTTAAATTTGAAAATGAAGACAAAGGATGTTACATTGGAATGACTAAAAGATACATCAACGATCGCGAAAAAGAGCACTTCGCCGACATTAAATACAATAGATCCAGTACTGCCCTCTCCATAACCCATAAAACTAACCCCATTAATTTTAATACCGCTAAAACCCGTAAAATAGCTCCATATAATAACCACTACTATGCCCTTAAAAGAGAAGCGATTGAGATAATTACTAACCACTCCTCCATTAACGATCGTGAACATAGCATAATTCCTCCCATCTGGCAACAAGCAATTAAAAGAAACACCACTACTGAAGGGAAGCGAACCGAAGATCTCGAGATGAAGAACGATGTAAACAGAGATGAAACCGCCAAAAAGCACTGATGATGAGCGCGAGTGCGCTCGAAATATATTTGAAATTTTAAAGTAAGTGCTAATTTAAAAGGATAATTTGTTAGGTAAAAGTTAAGTTAATGTTATCATATCCTTTTCTAATTAAGTTAAAGCAAAACAAATTAATCGGGTTATCTGTCAATAGGCTGACTGGAATACTTTTATTAAACTTTGGAGCTGAAAGAAAAACAATTTAATCAGGTTACTGTCAATAGGCTGACTGGAATATTTTTATTGAACTTTGCTGCCAAAAGCAATAGAATTCAATCGGGTTATTGTCAATAAGCCAACTAGAATACTTTTATTGAACTTTAGAGCCGAAAGCAAAACAATTTTCATCTGGAATGGACTAGAAAATGCGGTTTGTACGAAGTCTAAAAAATTTAACTTGAAATAAAAGCTAATTAGAGGACGATCAATTGGATTATCTGTTGAAAAGTTGGCTGGAAGGTTTGTATTGAGCATTAGAGTTATAGTGTAAAAGAGATTCATCTGACAGTCAAATGCATTTTTATTGATGATATATTTCTCGTTTGAAAAATTTCCTTAAAATAAAAGCAGACTGGGAAAAAAAAACTTCATTTGATACATCTGCTTCTAGGCCGACTGGATTATCTATCCAGCGTGTCCCCCTGCCCCCCCCCCCCCCCCCTCGCTACGTCCGACTTTGGCAGACAAATCAGTACCTGAAAGACCCAGAAAAATGACTTGCTACAATTATAGCCTGTGTTTTATTGAAGGAAAACTTGGTTAATGTTCATCGTAGTACTGTTTGGCATAGATTAAATTAAGTTGGACATTCTAGATGCGTCAGAGCAAAGAAATCGTTGATTTGTACAAAGAATAAGAAGGCAAGATTAAAATTTGCCAAAGCACTTGAAAAAAGTGTTAATTTCAGACGAAACAAAGATTAATCTTTTTAAAAATGACAAAAAGAGATACATTCAACAACCAGATAATGCCAGGTATCATTCTAGATATAAAATGTTGACTGTAATACATGCAGGGGGAAACATCATAGCATGGGGAGCTTTTTCGTTAATGACTTTTACTTTAATGACAGTAGAAGGCACTATGCACAAAGAGTCTAGCAGGATAAGGTAGGGTCAGCGGCCCCAGAAAACTGTTTTTTGAAAAGGACTCGTGTGGTAACATCTGCGAGATATAAAACTATCATTGACACAAATTCAGCCTCTTATCTCGCTGCGTTCTGGAGATAATGGATCAAATAGACGCTAGAGGGGGTAATTTTTAAAATTTATTTTTATGAAAACTATTACAGCTACACTAATGAAACAAAAAACCGTTCGTTAGACAAAATATTAGTCTACATTATATATTTTTTGTAGAGTTTTTCTATCGTATTTACTATTAATAAAAAATGAAAAAAAAAATTTCCAAGATTTTATTCGTAGTTCACGCAGAGGTACAATCACAGAAAAAATATATAATGTAGCTTACTATGTCTAGTAATACTACCAAAAAGTGCATAAATATAAAATAGGTGTAACACTTAAAAAAAAAATTAAAACTTCTTATGACCGTCTTAGGTACTAATGACTTTACATTTGTCTTTTGATTGAACTTTTTATTACTGTATTAAAAAGCAGTAACATCTTATACTATTAAGTGAGCAATATTTGTATATATATTTCACTGTTCTCGAAAACGGTAGCTCAGACAGTCACGAGATTTAACACAAAGGCGCCCCCCGAAGGATCATTGTGCACATCGAAGTCAGAATTTCGAATTTCTGTTTAGTTTTCTTTTAATTAATAAAAATATGAAAATAATAAGCTAATAATAGCAAAAAATTAGCTATTTAAATTTAATCCATAATTTAATTGTTGCCAAAAAAAAAAAAAAAAAAAAAACGAGTTTTTTTTTTTTTTCAACAGGAAAATAAATACATTTATCTAAACATGAACAATACTACACACTACTGATTGCAGAGCTTCCAAATTTGGCATATAGTACCTGGGACCCTGCAGGTGTGCACCTCATCGAGATTTTTTCGAATTTCGAATTTGAATTTTTTAAATTAATGTTTGTTCAATTTTAAACATTGGCTTTTATGTTTCATTTTTCATGAATTTATTCTTCGATTGTAATCGTCTGCGTATCTTAGCAACGGCTATATTATGCAATTTATCTTTTATTTAATACATTTATTTGAGGGCGAATCTTTTTTTCTCTTTTTAATTTATTATATTTATTGAAAATAAAATGGTAATGCAGTAGAAAAAATTAAATATATAAAATTTAAAACTTAAAAACGTATTTATAACAGTTATTTTTATGTATAATTTTTGTAGTATAACAACAATTATTTTTCATTTGTTAATTTAATTTCTTTAAAAGTTTTTTTTTTTTTCTAATTTGTCAGGAAATAATGGTAGTATATAGTAGAAAGGATTAAACTGATTGGAATTTATTTGTTTTTTATGTATTTAATTCATTCTAAAAGAAAATCTACTTTTTATTTTATTTCATTATATTGGTCGGAATCAAATTGTAATACAGTGTAAATAGCATGAGCAATAAAATACTTGGTTCAAAAACTAAAATATTTAATAGACGCTGAGATACAGTTATCTTTAAAATCGTAGTTCTTAAATAATGGCAGACCCACCTATCGTCAATAAATACCCATATTGAAATACATAGGAAAGAGATTTCTGCAGGCAGTGGGGACCTGCTCCCGATACAGTGCAGCCAGAGAAAGAGCTGCCGTAGTTAGCGAGTACCCGATGCAAGGTCTAGAGCGATTCCAATGTAATTATTTTAGTTTTTATTTATAATGTGATGGTGAAAAATAAATAATGATCCAATTCTTTTGGAGATTCATTTAAATATAGTGGCCAGCGAAGCGGGCATAGCCTGCTAGAGTTTATTAAGAACGTATAAGTTTGTGAAAGCTCTAAATTACAGTTGTTATTCACGTTAAAAAAGAAATATGCTGAATATTTAAAAATTAAGTCAAAGAAAATATTTATTGTAATACAAAATATATATCATTAAAGTATAATTAATCTTCATCACTGTCCTCATTAATAACTGTGTGAATCTCTTCTGATGTAAATATATCAGATAAAACTTGTGCTGGACATAAGATACGTGAAAGATATCGGGTATAAAACAAGTAATAAACAACTGCGGTCATGTGAGAACAACATCCTACTGTTCTTAGACCATTAGGATAGTTGCAACAATATTGGTGTATGCTTTCGATTGTCGTTTCGTTTGGTACATATTCAATATAAACATAAGTTTTACGGTTCACATGCCTTGATCTAACTCCCAGTTTTAATATGCTGGGTGTAGTTTTAACAAACTGTACTGCGAGGTTGCATTCTTCGTCCATTATCTCCACTAAATAAGATACAGCCTGCGAGAGTTGGTAGGAGCCAGTGAAAAACATAGTTAGCTGGTCTTTATTTAACTGAGGGAAATCTAGGATTTCAGACGATTTAAGTTGCTGAAAAGCTGACTTTCGACGATTCCAATTTTTTTTAATGACTTCTTCACTAAGAGTATTTACAACATTCATTCTGCCCTCCATATATTCAAGCAGCTCATCATTTTTATCGCCTTCAGAATTTAATCTTTGACCATACTTGTTTTGTAGAAATCCAACAGTTTTACAAAGCACTTTCAACTTTGGTATAAGTTTGTTATGCAAAGAATTGTGTAGAAGGCGATATTTTTGAGCTATTGCACCATGAACTGCTTCTACAACCCATCTCAATTTTGTAACTCTTCTTGGTTCATTAGCCTCTTCCATTGTTAGTTGCGCCCTGTTTCCTTTTAAACAGGCATAAATACTGTATAGCCTTTACTTTGTAGGAAATCAACTGAATTGCGAAAACCACGATCTACAATAAAAATATCATTTGGTGATAGTAATGTCTGTAAACCAGTAGAGTCTTGTAAAACAAGTTTTAGTATTGAAGCATCATTTTGAGTGTCGTAGAAAGGTCCTGCAAAGTCTATAATATAACCATTTGTAGTGCAGATGGTGAAAGGTTTGCAAAGATTAATTTTTTTCTGCCCAGAGAAAGATTTTCTTTGATAAAAATTTTGACTTTTTTGATGTTGTACATAAGTACCATTGCAGATAAAAACAAGTTGATTATCAGACAGATTTAATAACTTCTTGCCTGTACTGGAGGTGTTAGAAATAAGATCTTGACGTGTAATAGCACCCTTAGTAAAATATTTTGGTAAAATATCTCTCTCAAAACCTTTCATGATCTCGTCAAAAAATTCTGATACGCATTGTTCATATTGCAAACCCAAAACAACAGCAATGGTCTTATTTGAATTTCCTGTCCTTAATTTGAAAAGAAAAAGGATTAAGGTTTGCGTCACAGTCCGAGTTTTTGTATTTCTCATTGAAGGTAGCATATGTTTGAGCTCTATAATGTTTTCCCAAGTAAAGCCTGTCAGGGATTTAAGTTGATTTTCTGATAATCCATTTTCTATTCGACCGAACAATGTTAGATTAGATGTTTGGGAAAGTACATTTATAAAAGTAACTAATTCTGATTTTTTGATTTTACTTGTATTCGAAATGATGCATAAGCGGAACAAGTCATCTTCATAAATTCTTTCACCAATCATATGTTCATTGCAGCAACGATCACCATTGGGTATAAAAATAATTTTTCTTGAGAAAATTTCACATCGTGTTTCAAGAGATATTACTCGTAGATTTACTTCTACTCGATATATTATACACAACCGACGTGTTGATACTACTTGTGGAAAAGGCATTTCAATATAATCACCCTCTTCAAGACTAGTTATGCGACACACAATATCATCATTGTTTTATATATACAGGTTCGACTATCGTAGAATCACTGTCAGTCTCGGAATCACTCATGGTTGGCTTTGAAGTTGAGGATGCCTTTTTATAAAAACTTAGACGACATTTGTCGCATATTACGTTACTTACCGAGATATTCTTATTGAAATAATCGCTGTATGTTTTAGCTTCATTTTCAATTTTCATAACTTTTCTATACTTGCTATCTTTACGCAAAAATCTACAACAATTTTTACATTTACCAGACATATTTTGTGTACGATTACTCACTAAAACACAATAAAATAATTTTCTATAGAAAAATTAAAAGTTGAAATACTCTGAAACAATACGCAGAAGATTATTTAAGTTGATCTAATATACTGGTGGGTATAGAAGAATAATAGGTATATTGCAGCCATGTTCCTTAAAACTACCAAGCGACGACGCGTCCAAAATGTTGGATGTGTGCCAGCTTGACCAGCAGGTTGTGATTTGGAAAACATTCAAAAATTCACGCTCTGTTATCATTCATTTTCTCTGAGCCAGATGACTGTCACCCCTATTTTAACAGTGAAGTTGTTGAATTAGCGCTTGCGCAGAGGATTCCATAGGTTGAAGAATAAACAAAATGCTACAAATTATACACACGCAACTAGCTAGAAAGCGACAAGTTGCATCTTGTTCTTTAAAAACGTAGTTCCACAAACAATTTTCAACTCTTTATGTCAAAATCAACGTCTTACTTATATTTTTAATTACTAACTAATATATTTTTTAGTAATAAACATGTTACTACTTTTTAACAGGGTTGGGTTTCTTCCGGAAGAAACTAGTTTCTTCCAGGACAGTGGAAGAAACTGGAAAAAACCGGAAGAAACCGGAAGAAACTAACCAGAAGACAAAACAGATGTTCGAAATTAAAATTTATGAACTATATAAACTCAAAGCATAAATATAATGTCAAATCTAAACTATATTCCAATTAATATTAAAAATATTGTTACAAAAAAAAGTTATTTTATAACAAACACTAAATATATATAGGTGATGGGTTTTTACTTTTCAATATATTTTTAGAACTTTTTGCATATATACTATCTCATATTAGTATACATTCAGACAGTACAAGTGATAATAATTACGGAATTAACCATAATATTTGCACTTTTCTTTTTAAAGGATACAACTTTTTGTATAAACTCGAAGCTGGTAAACTGTATCAATAAGTAATATACCTACTTTTAAACTGTCCCGCAAGTTCTCTAGGATTTAAAAAAAAAAAAAAAAAAAAAAAAGCATCTATTTTAAGTTAAAAAATAAAGTGCAGTATTGAACTACTCTAAAAAACATTTCATTTGTTTTACATAGAGCTGTACCGAGTACTCGTTATATACTCGGTACTCGGCCAGTTTGCCGAGTACTCGGTACTCGGCCAAATATGGACTAAGTATTCGGCCAATACCGAGTAGTTGTAAGAATTTCATTATTTTTATGTATTATTGAAAGAAATGTATTCATAAGAGTTGTTTTTTAATAACTAAACTAAAAAAATATGAAAATATAAACATAGTCATTAAACTTTTGCTGCAAACAGCTTTCTGCAGTTAAAACGGGCAAGTAAATTGCCACTAAACTCGATATAGAGACGATTCATGATTTGAGCTTATCCATTTTAGTTACAAGAATTCAAGAAAACCATCTTGTATGTGTGTAATATGCATTTTTTTTTACAAAAACTTTGCACATAAAGTTGTATCTATAAAACAGACAAAAGTAAAATATTTTAGAAAAAAGAACCCCTTATATAATACTACTATAGTAGATAAAACTTTAGTTACATATTTGTGCAAATAAAAGTAAGACACATTTAAAACTGTAAAAAAAAGATTGATTTTTAATTTAAAAAATAATAATTATGAAAAAGGTAAATACACTAAAATGTTATTAAAAATATATTATCAAATTTGTTGTTCTGCAAATTATGGCCCGAAAACACCTATCTTTTTACTCTTCTAGAATTTGAAGATTAATGAAGTCTATCATATTTGAAATGATGATAAAATATTTATTTTAATGTTCTCATTTCATATGTAAATTTCATGCATCTTAAATTAAGCCTGAGTGTATAGGAACTTTTATATTCTCTAAGAATTATCTGAGAATGATTCGCATCTGAGAAAGACTATATAATAAAGAATGAAGTTATCAGTTATTATGGTTTTAATAATCCACTAAGCTGGAAGTATCAAATATAACAATGAACCTAATAAGTTCTGAAACGTTTCATGTAAACATGCTGTTTGCCATTTAACTTAATTTTGTGTTCAAAAAGCCTTTTTTAAATTTCAAGATGTGCAAAATTCTTCATATATACGTCAATTTCAATTATTCTTTCTTACAACTACTCGGTACTCGGCTACTCGGTACTCGGCCGAGTAGTAAAAGGCCGAGTACTCGGTACTCGGCCAAAGTGCTACTCGGTGCAGCACTAGTTTTACAGTTTTTAACTCCCTCTAACTCTCAAAAATTTAGAGGTTGTGCGGATTATAGGAATTTGTAGATTAGAGATCATTGCCTTTGTTTACAGTTTTCTTTTGCAGATACAGAGTCAGTTATTATTAATTCATGAGAATAGACATCAGAATGGAAAGACGATTTCTAATAAATTTTAGAATAAAGTATTTCTTCAATATTAATAAAACTAATCGATCACATTCATATTCATATATGATAAATAATTTTGTATATTCAAATAATAGGTACCTATAAAATGTAAACAAATATATTTAAAAAATATGAAACTAAATATTTTTGAAAGTTCGGAAATAATATTCATCACTGATTAATTTTGTTAAACATTGATGTAATAGTGATTTGTTTTAAGCACTAGTCTGTATGAATTGCAGGATAATAAATACAAGAATGTTACCCCCCCCCCCTCCCAAATTGAGTTTCAAAGCAAGGATTAAGCTAAAAATTTGATTTTAAAAAATGTGAGAAATGTGAATTTATTTGAAGTATGAGATGTAAATTTCTTTTTCACTGTACTGTATTAGGAAAATGAAGTTTTTGATAACATTTTGTAATACAGTAATTATTGAATACTGGCTCTTTTAATTTACTGAATGTTTGTTAAGAGCTGTTTTATCAGAAAGTATAAGCAAGTGATACAAACTATTATTTATTACCAGTTAAAGAAATAAAATTGTCTAAATAATAAATTATAAATCTTTATGCTTTTTAAATTGAAATTGATTTTTTTTACTGGATTTTGAGTATTTTGGAACGTGATTATCAGATACCGAAGATCACTTTGGCAAAAATCTCATAATTATTAATTAAATATGTAATTAAATTTGTATAGGTATAATTAAAGTTACTTAAAGTTGTTTATAAGATAAATGCATCCATTGTATCTTACAAATCTGCAATTTATAGGATAAATTTTTAAGAAAAACAGTTTCTTCCATTTCTTCCACTTGGAAGAAACCTATTTCTTCCGGCCGGTTTTTTCCGCCTTGGAAGAAACTTGCCAACCCTGCTTTTTAATACAGTAATAAAAAGTTCAATCAAAAGACAAATGTAAAGTCATTAGTACCTAAGACGGTCATAAGAAGTTTTAATTTTTTTTGGAAGTGTTGCACCCATTTTATATTTATGCACTTTTTGGTAGTATTACTAGACATAGTAAGCTACATTATATATTTTTTCTGTGATTGTACCTCTGCGTGAACTAGGAATAAAATCTTGAAAAAAAAATATTTTCATTTTTTATCAATAGTAACGACAGAAAAACTCTACAAAAAAATATATAATGTACACTAATATTTTGTCTAACGAACAGTTTTTGTTTCATTAGTGTAGCTGTAATAATTTTCATAAAAATCAATTTTAAAAATTACCCCCTCTAGCGTCTATTTGATCCATTATCTCTAGAATGCACCGAGATGAGAGGCTGAATTTGTGTCAATGGTAGTTTTATATCTCGCAGATGTTACCACGCGAGTCATTTTCAAAATACCTTTCTGGGGCCGCTTACCCTATCTTATCCTGTAGACCCTTTATATATAAAAACATCTTAAACATAAAATGTTTTCTTATGCACTCCAAAAGATGCCACAAGGACGGATTTTGCAATCAGATAATAACCCCAAACTTCGATATGGATTTGTTTAAAACTTTTCAACGGCAAAAATTTTGTATCCTTGAATGGCCAAGTCAACCTCCTGCCTTAAATCCCATTGAACATTTATAAGAACCCAGTGGCAGAAACACTGTGACATAGTCACGGACACAGAAAAACGGCTTGCAGACAGTTTTTATCTGCACTGATAAAAAAATTTGTCTGCAACTTTCAGATAACAATTCACTTATAAAAATTTCTGTATCAAAACTAAAACTAATACTTTTATTATTTATATTGTGTTGTGTCAAACATTGTTATAAAATATTTAATTGAATGAATACAATTGTTTATACTTTTTTATTGTACTGTAGTAAAATTGCATTTGTATATTGTTGCACGAGATCACCACTGATGATAAGCCAAGACCCCCCATTAGCTTTCAAGCTTTTTGAGTGTAAGCTAGGGCTGGAGTATTTATCAATATATCCCCAAGTATCAATATTTTTTAAGTATCGCAATAACGATATTAAAGATCTAGCTTTGCTGATATATCCCTCTAACGATATTTCTTTAGCGCACACTGAGCGATCGATCGAAACGCCGATAAATAATGTTTCTCACTAGCACCTACCACCAGTCGCCACGCTCGGAATAAAGAGAACGCTTATTCACCGTGTTTTCTAAAAAAACAAACAAACCGTTTGGCTAGCAGAAGTGACGCAACCCCTTGTGCGCGCCACAAACCTGCATCACCGCGCGCCAAGCAAAGCCCGAAAAAAAAAAGAGACCTGAATAGCTTATACTAATGCAACCCCCTTTTTCCCCTCCCAACCCCAAACAATCCTTCCTCTCCAATCCTCTCTATACCGCAATATATCTACTTTCTTGAAAATATCACTGTCCAAAAAGTCAATGATATTCATCAGGAAAATTAAACTATCACAGTATATCGACTTCCCATAGTATATCGACTTCTTACAGTATACTGACTTACTGACTTCTCATTCTACATTCATGAATTTCCCTGGCTCTAAACGCTAATATGAAAGAATTTATACTACCGTTAGTATAAGTTCTTTGATAATATTGCACATTATCGCTCGTGGATCGTACGTGTAATACCACAGACAGGCGATATAAAATCAAACGCTTATTATGAATGAAAACAATATCCTTTGTTTTAGCTCATTTCCTGCTATTGGTTCATTTCAAAGTATCCATATCTTCTGGCCAATAAGATGCGACATGTGTTTAACTCGCTTTGGGCTCAGTGATGCCAGATTGGGGATTTTGTCCCCATTTTGGGGATTTTTGAGGCTTTTGGACCAAATGTTTGTGGGGACTTTTTTGGGGAATTCTAAAATTTTTGGGGACAAATCTGGGGAGTTCTTCAACTCTCTGTCAATGTTGATAACGTAATGATTTATCCCTACGACTAGAGACTTTCGATATCTTTATTGGTATTTGGGGATTTTTTTTTAAATTGCCTTCTTTTGGGGAAAAATCGGAATTTTTATCACAGAAAAATCTGCTTGATATTTTTTTTGAAAAAATTTTTATTTCCCCATTTTAGTAGAAATCAAATTGGGGATTTTTCGAAAAGAACCTCCTGAATTGGGGAAATTTGAAGACCTGTTTGGGGAAATAATTTTCGACCATCTGGCATCACTGTTTGGGTTGTACATCAGTCCCTTTCTCCTTTCCCATGTTATCGAATGGGATTTTCGTTGCTTCGTTTTATAAAAATATCTCATTCAAAAATGAAGTTTTTCGAATTCTGTTTTTTGAATATTACTCTTTGAACGGGTCGCCTTTTAGCTTGGTGAACAATTTTTCGAAAAAATTTATTTAAATATTTTATTTCAATAAGTAAATTATGGACTCCAAGTATGGATCTCTAAGTAAAATATTTAAATTTATTTTTTCGAAAAATTGTTCACTAAGCTAAAAGACGACCTATTCAAAGAGTAATATTCAAAAAACAGAATTTAAGCTAAAAGACGACCTGTTCAAAGAGTAATATTAAAAAAAAAACAGAATTCGAAAAAGTTCATTTTTTAATAAAATATTTTTATAAAACGACGCGACAAAAATCCCATTGGAAAACATGGGAAGGGAGAAAGGGTGCTATCTGACTGATGTAAAATAAAGTTTTATCTTCAGTAATTTTACAGTGACAGTTTATTAAATTATATAATATTGGATAGTTTATTACTTTTTTTTATGTAGCATTTATTTTTTCTCTTTCCTTTTCTTTCTTTCTTTCTTTCTTTCTTTTTTTTTTTTTTTTTTTTAAGCCGTACATGTAATTGCAAAATGAGTTACTTTAAGTAACAAAATGAAACTTTAACATAATTTTGTTTAAATAATATAATTTTTATACTGACAATGTATATATATATAATGAAACTATTACGAATATATGAAACTATTACGAATGTGAATTGAACACATATACATTTAAAAAATATTGTAATGATTTGGTAAGCAGATACAAAAATAAAAATGACAAGTAACTGACATTTAGGATGCATATAAGAGTTTTAAGTAAAAAATATTACTCTCTACGACCAAAAAAGGTGTATCCAATGGCAATTCTTAACTATTTAGAATGATTTTCCTTTTTATTTAATTTTTCTTAAGCTTTATTTTTAGTAGAATTATGAATTTTGATATACTTGGTACAAATAAAACACAGATCGCATATTAGCTGTGTTAAAATATGATTTTAAAATAATTAATGCTTAAAATGGGAAGAATAGAGGACAAACTATACAGAGGTATACTAAAAAGCAACAGTATAAGTTATAAGAAACACAAAATATTGATTCACTTTTTATGTTTTTTTTTTTTTTATGATAAAGTTATGGTAGTAATATACCAGAAAATACATGGAAAACACTTTATACTTGTATACTTTAAAATTCGTGTGCATATGTCTTTAAAAAATAACAAATGTCTATTTTTTCCTATCTTGAAAGAAATATCGCAATATATCACATAATATCGATATTAACTTGGTGATATATTGCGATATTTAATTTCTGATATCGTCCAGCACTAGTGTAAGCCATTTTCACCCCTGATTACAGGCAAATTTTGCAGACAGATTATGAAATTTTAAAAGCCTGTCGCAGACAGCTACAAAACTTTCTGCTACTGGGTATAAGAATAGCTAAAAGTATAGGCAGGAGCTATTAATTCTTCAAATAAAAAATATTATTGGAAAAAGCTCAAGGTAAATGGCAAAAAAATTGACCATACATGGATTATGACTTTAATAGAGTCAATGCCTCATCGATGTTCTGCTGTGATAGCTTCAAAGGGCATGTGGCCAAGGTTATTTGACCTTCTGATGTATTAGAAAAAATATTTTTTGCTATCTTGATAGTATGTTTCTCATAAGTTTATTTGGCCCGAAATTTTTGCACACACAAATTTTATATGTTTTGTTATAATTTAATATTTTTTTGCTAATAAAATTTGTAAGTTGATTAGTTCGACAATATAATTGATTTACTTTGCATGATAATATTACAATTTTTTTTAAATCTTTATTCATATAATAATTAACAAAAAAGTGTTTGGCCCGAAAATTTTGCATGCAAATGTATGTATGTTTATGCTATGCAGCATTTTTTACTTTCTCTTACCCATAAGGTAGAGAAAGTGTTTTTGGGTCAAATTTTTAAAAGTGAGTTTTTGTTATATTGACACGTTTTGAGGCCCCCTGAATACGAAAATGTTTTTAGCAGTTGGTCTGTGTGTATATATGTGTCAGGGTTGGGTTTTTGACATGACAATGGTTTAAACCGTCAAAAACCCGTCATAAACCTCTACTGTCAAAAACCTGTATTTTCAAAATCTATATATGAGCTAGAATCTGGTTAGAAATAAATAATTAGATTTAGTAATATTTGCCATATACAAGTGAATATATAAATTAAATATTATGCTGTTTATAAATTTATTAAAAAATCTTAAAACAATTTGTAGATAACTTATAAAACTTTAGGTAAATTAACTGGTTTTATAACCTAAGAAATATATACAAATTATGCATCTAGACATGTTTTGTATGTTTATGTTTATTTATATTAATATTTCTGAAATTCCAAAGTTACTTATGAATTTTCACATAATCCATGAAAACACAGGAATACAGGATTTTATTTTTTCTTTATGTAAAACATAATATATGGACAGTAAATTAATATGAATTTGAAAATAATTATATTTATAATCTGTATTTATTACACTTTATCATTTGTTAATAAATTTTTATCTATTTATTATTATTAATTGCATGTACCTGTTTATAGCTTGGACTATTGGTGTTTGGGGAGTAAGGCTGATTGACTGCTCTAGGGTCTTAGACCTAAGGGAAAGTGCCCTCCATTGGGGGTCTTTCTAAAGGGTCCTAGCCCGTATTTATGCAAGTTTTGGAGAAAACCATGAAAAACTTTGAACATCTAGGCTTACGAGCGTGCCCTGGGAGTAAACCTGGTACCTCACGTCTACCAGCTTTGCGCTTAGAACCGTTTGGCCACTGGTGGGCCCTACAGCTTAAGATTAATAAATTTTTTTAAAATCTGTACGAGTAAATATTAAATTTATTGCAATTTATACCTGTCCAGAAAACATTCATATTTTTCTTGTTTCACGGTAATTATAAGAATTCAAGCTTGTTTAACATTCAGAATTATTGATTTTTCTTATAAACTTGCAATATCAGCAGCCATTAAAAAAAAAAAAAAAAAAAAAAAAAAAGTTATATTTTTCTATAAAATATTTAAATACAAAATATTAGGCTATGCATTTTTATTTTACTGGTTAAATACATAATACTAAAAGTAGAATACTAAAAAAATTGAAATATAAAATGTTATATTGCATATAAAATGATCAATCAAAATGATCTATCAATGTTTTATAAATCATTAATTTTTAGAAGCCTAAAGTTTTGTTTTTATATAAATCAAAATCTTATAATATTGTTTCTCCAAAAACATTAATATGTTTACGTTTTAAAACATACTTATAAATAATCTTATTCAAAACAACTATATTTTTAAAGTATCACATAACTAAGTTTAATATATACTATATTAAGCATAGTTATAAATAAATTTCATAATAATATATAAAAGTATCAAAGCATATTTTGAATGAACATAGAAATAATTCATAATAAAATTTTAAAAGCCTAAAGTTTTGTTTTTTGTATTAATCAAAATGTTGTAACAATGTGTTTATCAAAGACCATCAATCTATTTGCTTTTCAAAAAATCTTTATAAACTATATTTTGTTAAACTAAGTTTTTATATAACATATTATAAATATAGGTTTTTGAAATTTTTGACAAGGAGGTTTTTGACATGACGGTTTTAACCATGGTTTAAACCGTCAAAAACTTGCCAACCCTGGTATGTCTCTATTATCAGCATATCTTAAGAACAAAAAATAGCAGAAAGTCCAAACTTGGAATTCTAAATAAATGTGTATCACAGTGGCGTAGATTGCACCCCCGCAGTGGGGGGGGGGGGGCGGCACACAAGCTCAGGGGGCGCACTTAAAATATTAAAGACTTCCCTAAAAATTACCATGAAAAAAAAAAAAAAAAAAAAAAAAAAAGGAAGCGGTTGAGAGAGAAAAGTGGCGAAATTTAAGAAGCATCCCAAAAAAGAAATGTTCTCGTTAATCGTTAATTGACATAGAAATATAGACCCTTTTGAACTGGGGGGGGTACCCCTTCTTTCTTCCCCTCCCTCTAAAAAAATTGATTTTCTAATTAATCACAAAAATAGTTACGCTCAAAAGGTAAGTGCGTTTTTTGCCATGGCCCTCTTCTCCCGGTACTCTTTTGCTGCTTATGAGTTTTTATACCACTGATTTATAGTAGCTATAATGTTGAGTTATTTTACTTTGTATTTTAAGGATTTCATAATGATCTAATGCTGATAAATGGAAAAAAATTACAAAAACACAAGACTTAAGACGCTTTAGGACAATAACTATGGCCACTTGCAATCTAGCGTTCAGAGGTCATCGTGATGAAGACATTAAAAAAATTAGTAGCAAATCAGAGAATTTTTTAAATATCATTGAATTATTGTCAAGATATGATCCACTTTTAAGAAGCCACTTAGAAAATAACAACAGCAAAACAAAATATTTAAGTTCAACAATTCAAAATGAGATGATTGATTTGGCTTCAAAGAATGTCCTCAATGAGATAATTAAGGAGATCCAAGAGGCTCCTTTTTTTGCACTTATTTTGGATACAACTCAGGACATAACAAAAACAGATCAGATGTCTATAATGATAAGACATGTAAATATTAATCAAGGAGAAAATATTCTTGAAATAAAAGAATCATTCTTAGGTTTCATTTCTCTAACTGATCAGACAGCAGAAAGTATAAATAGGGGAAGACGGGGTAATAAGAGATGCAGTCAAAAAACCCACCAAAAAAGATACTTAGACAGCATTAAAAATATGCAATATTAAGTATTATGTGTATTCTTTACTACAATACACTTATTGAAAAGTTTATAACATATTTTGAATTATTTTTATACGACAAAAAAAAAAACCTTCACTTTGAACTTACCCTGAAAGTTCGTGACTTTTTCTAAATTTTTCTTTCTTTCTTTTTTTTTTTTTTTTTTTGTAAGTAAGATGTTTGGGATTTATTAATGTGTAACCCTTTGACCAAGACTGACTTTTGATGTACAATTTTTTAAAACCTTGAAAGCATTCTTTATTTACATGTTCTAGGCATGTTTCTTATTACCCCATTTTTATTTTTTGTGGGGGTAATAAGAGACATGAGTCTCTTATTACTCCCACTGTTAATTCCTGTGTCCCCCCCCCCCAATTGTAGTTCCTGTTAATTCTGCCTGACTAGTTTACGAAGAGTTTACCTAGTGGTAGGCCCAGTCTAAGTTTACCAAGAGAACATTTTTTTTTTTTTTTTTTTCCACTTTAAATCAAAAAGCAGTTTCACTCATTAGGCTAGACCATATTTAGTTGATATGATTATGTAAATTTATGTTTAGAATGTGTATAAGTTAGTATTTAGTAATTAATACTTCATTACATAATAAATAAGTTCATTTATAATTACTAGAAAAATATTTTATAACATTTTGTTCGCTTGTATACACTTCAAAGATACGTCTTTTTTGCCTATTTTCGACTACACTTTAGAAAATGGGTAAAATATTTTCTGCCCATTTTAGAAATTATTATTATATTGATGTTTTTGGTTAATCCCTAGGTTATGTTGATTATGTAGAACTATCATTAAGTACAATATTATATTATTTAGTACCTAATATTAAAGAAATGAATTTCACAAACACATTTATGACAGTTAATTTTCGAGCAAACATTTTTTGAATGGATGTAAATAATAAAAATTTAAAACTATTGGCTGATTCAGAATTGTTTGCAGATATCTTTAATTATCTCACATGATTTTACATTGCTATATATGGACAGTTACAAGCCTGGTCTCCTATTACCCTGCGTGGGGTTATTAGAGACAAGGATTTAATGAAAATTTAAAAAAAGAATTTTACAAAAAAATTAAGTTCAAAAATCACCTAAAAAATCAAGGAGTCCATTTAATGAAATTAATACGAGACATTTATTTCAAGTTATTTAGATTAATAGTATAGATTTTATTAATATTTTTTGTCTCTTATTACCCCGGCTTCCCCTAATAAAGTTCGCACATTTTTAGAGAATAATGTGATCAATATCAAAAAATGTCGTGGACAAGGGTATAGTGGGGGTACATGTTTTTAAGCTAAATAGTCATTGCTTGTTTTTTGCATATTTACATGTTTTGAGGCTTCCTGATTACCAAAGTAAAGTTTTTTAATGTTTGATCTTTGTCTGTGTGTCTTAGAGTAACTTAAAAATGCATAATTTCAAGATTTTTTTTTTAAATGATCAACATCTAACGACTCTAATCACACAAAACTTTACATACAAGATGCATATAAATAATTCAAAACTCTAATACTTTCATTTTAGTGCAGTGTATATCATCCTAAAGGTTTCACATCAATTACGGAAAAATGAAACTAAACTCTGTACCAAGAACTTATGCAAAAATATTTAGTACATTAAAGTCACATGGGGAATGCAGAGCTGCCAACCTAATCCGGCAAATTGTTAGTACCGCCCCTTTTTCTACACCACTTAATTTTTAAAGTAATTTTCTTCAAATATATTTGCGATGAATTAAGAAGAAAAAAACTCTATAAAATTATTGGTGTAGAAAAAGGGGCGGTACTAACAATTTGCCGGATTAGGTTGGCAGCTCTGGGAATGTGTTTTCTCAGGAAAAATCTATACATTCCTGTTATTACCAACTCAAACAAAGTCTTTTGACAAATTAATATATTATCATAGAATAAAGAGGAAAGAAGTTTTGCGATGCCGACAGTATATCAATTTAATGTTGAATTACACAAAATACAAATGATTTATTTAGAAATAAACATTTCTTTACTTAATCCTTTAACAACAAACAACTATATGTCTGTTACATAAATTTTCATGTAAACTACTTTTAAATGTTTTCTTTCTTTCAGCTATAATGGAAATTACAGCTAGAGTACCAGGAGAGGTTCAAATTCGTGGTAAAGAATCAAAATATTATCTTGCGATGAATTCAAAAGGAAAAGTTTATGCTGAGGTAAGAGGTTTTAAATAATTCAACTTAAAACTAATATGTTGTCGACAGCACAAAACTTTCTTCTATATCATTCTACAGAACAATACCACTTACTGTTCTACATGCACAAAAGTGTAATTACAGCTTCTCACAATAAAGATTTTACATATGAAGTTTGATGCAATTTTATTTATCTGATGCTGAAATGTAGTAGCTATGTGGAAAATCACAGGTGATGAGTAATAGCAGTGCCTACCTATTGGCCGATATGCACACAAATTAAGTCAACATTTGTTTTCATAATGGTTATCTCAGACATCAAGTTTGTTGCTTTTTAATATGCCATAGAAGTTGTGATTTAGCTTTCTTACTCACAGAATAAATTACAGCACAGCAGCGCAACTTCGTAACTTGACCAATATGCATCCAGATTTAATAAGCATAGTGTTTCATAATGGCATTCTCATATACAGTATAGGATCTGTTATCCAGAAAGCTAACCAAAATTTTTAATTATAGCAAAGTTTAAGAATGAAAAGAAATACAATAGTAGAGGTCAGAATTGGATGTGGGTTTTCCGGAAAATTTTGAAACGGAAAATTTTCAGTCTCTAAATTACAAAGGTTTTGTAAAATAAAATTAATACATTAAAAACTACAAGTAAACAAAACTATTCGGGGGGAAATATGAATAATTATTCAATTCAAAAAGAAATTAATAAAGAAAACACAGAAATTATGATTTAATGGTTTTTAAACATGTATAAAGCTAGAAAGTTATAATAAATTTTAATGACTGTTTTGCATGTATAATAGTTAAATAATCTATATAAATAAGAAATCTGTGTATGTTCTATAGCTCTCAGAGACCCTCACATATCATTGCCAACAGCTGAATCCCATTTTATTATATAGGGAAAATTATGAGATTTAATGATTTTTTTTAATTCTGTTTTCATTATCAAAAAATCTAGAATAATTAAATCTGGCTTTGTTTTTCCCTAAATTTATTTAATTTTTAATATTTCCTATTGAAGTTATGAAGTGGAAAAAAATGATCAAAGTTCTTTTTTGCATTTTTAAACTTCAAAATGAAAAAAAAAAAAAACTTTTTGAAAAACAAGAACAATTATAACAATTGTGAATTTTCTAAAAGTAAACATGGAATTAAAAATAAATAAAAAAATCTCGTAACAAATTTCTTTATAAAATAATATGGGGTTTAGCTGCCAATAGAAGAGAAATTGTACACAGTAATTAGCAAAGCATGGTTCGGACCATGTAAGAATTCATTTCATTAAAATTAAATTCCCCCCCCCCCCCAATTTGTTCTATTTTTAAGCATAATTTGCAAATACACAAAATCATATTTTTTAATAGATGGTAGTATTGAATAATGAATGTAATCCTCTATTCAAAAAAATTAATCTGGAAGTTTGAGAATTTTTTTTTCTTTTTAATGTAACAATATGCTTTATTATATTTTTTAATGCTTTAAATGTAACAGCCACTATGAGATTTTTCAAATACAAATCAATTTTAGATATTTTAAGCAAATAAAAAGATATTGAGTTCTTTCAACTAAGTCTCCAGTTACAATTTACGATATCATTTATCATTGAGTCATTTTATCTATTTGGATTTCCTTAAATTTCAATCAAAATCAAGCTTTTTATTTATTTAGGCAATCTCCTTATATTATTAAAATCTGTGCGCATCTGTCTGTCTGTGAGAAATGCCTTGTCACCGCTAAAGCTCCGGCGCTAATGGTCGCATCGCCTCGAAACCGGTGTTGACAGACGCAGAATTTCTTCATCTCGACATCACGATAATTCGCTAAGCGATGCGACCCTAATTAGCGGAGATATTAATTAAAATGTCCACCCATGTCTACCAAAAAATGACCCAGAATTCATGATTAAATGCTTAAAAAGCGACATTTTTATGGAAAAAGTGAAAAATTAATTAGAAATATCAGTCGTATTGTTACAAACAAGATACCATTGGAAAGGGCTTTTTTTTCTCAATCCGATGTGTAAACGGCTTATCGATCGGACAATTAGATTTTTTTAAATTAACTAAACTAAAAAAAAATGGTGGCAACAAATCACAAGCATTTTAACTTGACAGACGATCTTGAACGGAAAGAAAAAACATCTGGTGTTTAATGAGGTCACGTGTTTTTGTACTGCGATTAAAAATTGCAATTTTCTATTTTCTTCAATTTTTCAAAATTCGCACATTTCAATTAGTATACAATCTTAACACCACAAAACAAACTTGCAGTTCAAATTTCATCGATTTTGGTCAATAAATAAAAGATTTACATCTTAATTGCAAATTAAATTTTATCTTTACACGCCTGACATTTTATCTGTCGAAAGAGAATACCAGTTTCAAAACGACACAAATACACTTAGGGTAAAAATATTTCTTTTTCTATTTACTTCCATTAACCGACTACCGTAGATAATGGAATTCGAAATTTCACCTGACTTACATGTTTTGAGGTGTCATGGCGCTGTAATAATTTAAAATTTCAATATTTAAAATTCTAATTATGTTTAAATTTTTTTTTAATATGTCATTCGATACACATTTTAAAGTACGGTTACATTATCGAAAGGGGAATTCGAGATTTCACCTGATTTACATGTTTTGAGATCTCCTGATTAGGTTTTCTTTTGCATCGCAATAGTGGAATTCGAGATTTCAGCTTATTTACACGTTTTGAGGTCTCCTGAATGGGTTATCTTTTGTATATCAGCTACTAATTAAAGTGTCGAAAGTGGAATTAGAGATTTCACCTGATTTACACGTTTTGAGGTGTCCTGAATGGGTTTCTCTTTTGTCTCAGTTACTAATTAAAAAAATTCCATAAGTAATACATCATTTGAAAGCTTTGTTGAGTTGGAATCGAACAGTAGATTACAGAAATTTCTACCTCCAGATGGCGCTGTAATATTTTTAAATTACAATATTTCTATTTCTAATCATGATTAATTTTTTTTTAATGTGTCATTCGATACACATTTTAAAGTACTTTTACATTATCGAAAATGGAATTCAAGATTTTACCAGATTTACACGTTTTGAGGTCTCCTGAATCAGTTTTCTTTTGTATCTCAACAACTAATTAAAATAATTTCATACGTAATACATCATTAGAAAGCTTTTTTGAATTGGAATCGAACAGTGGAATACAGAATTTTCTACTGCCAGATGGCGCTGTAATATTTTCAAATTTCAATTTCTAAACATGATTAAATTATTTTTAATACATCATTCGAAAGATATTTTAAAGTTCTTTTATATTATCGAAAGTTTTCAGCAGATTTACACGTTTTGAGGCATCCTGATTAGGTGTTCTTTTGCATCTCAGCTAATTGAGTAAGACCGTTCAAAATTGGTATACGTAGGTTAATTAGAAGAGGCTGAAAGGTTGGGGAAGAAATAGGCGTGCACCGCGCGCGTATCCCCTAACTTGCACGCACGCAGCGTGCACGGGACTGCGCTGCCGAAGGCACTGGGGACCCGGTCCGACTTTTAAACCGATGAGAAATAATTTTTTTAATTTTCTTTTCTTAAGAATAAAAATTTGATTTGAGAAGGAATACATGCGCACAGCGTGCATATACCTTCACACATGCGCGCGCAGCGCACATGGGTCTGCGCTGCCGAAGGCAGTGGGGACCCGGTGTGATTTTTTACCCGATCAGAAATGATTTTTTTCAGGAGGCACGAAGTGTCAGTGAAGGAATGTGGGCGTGCAGCGCGTGTATTCATTAACTTGTGCGCGCGCAACGCGCATGGGACTGCGTTGCCGAAGGCAGTGGGGACCCGGACCGACTTTGTACCCCATGAGAAATTATTATTTTTTTTCTTTTCTTTTCTTAAGAATAAAAATTTGATTTGAGAAGGAATATTTGCGCGCAGCACACGTATACCTTCACACGTGCGCGCGCATGGGTCTGCGCTGCCGAAGGCAGTGGGGGACCCAGTGTAAGTTTTTACCCGATCAGAAATGATTTTTTTTTTTTTTTTTTGGGGGGGGGGGGGGGGGGGGGCACAAAGGGTCAGGGAAGGAATATGCGCGCGCAGCGCGTGTATCCCTTAACATGTGCACGCGCAGCGCGCACGGGACTGCACTGCCGAAGGCAGTGGGGACCCGGGATGACATTTTACCCGATCAGAAATGATTTTTTTTTTTTTAATTTCTTTTCTTAGGACTAAAAGTTACTGTTAGTGATTCATTAATTATAGTGATTCATTTGAAAATACTGACCCGCTAGCGGGCGAAACTCGCTAGTTAATTATAATTCCTGTTGCCTGCATAAAAATACGTTTTTTTTTTTTTTTCCACTTTAGAAATTAGTTTTAAAAAGTGATTTAAAAAAATAAAATTGTGTTTTTATATAAAGTTTTTCTCTGAAATTTTCAACAATGCCAATTTTGTAATAAAAGTAATTTTTTTTTTTTTTTTTTTTTTAAGTTTTGGTCTTTTTTTTTTTTATTATTATTGAATAGTTAACAAAGATTATGACAATGCACCAACTTTCCGATTCATTCTCAAAACTACAGACCATAAGGTGATCTAAATCAAAATTGCTGCTTGAGTTTGAAAAGCATCGCCGTATCATCATTTATCAAATGAATATTTTGAAAAACAAATATACTTGCTCAGCAGTACAGTAGTGCATTAATCTATCAATATATTCATCATCATCCTTTTTTGTTATATTGCCAAAATGGCTTTATAATAATGTTCACACAAACTTATTCAAGGGGCATTTAAAATTCTGATTAGCAACCATAGATCACTTGTATTTATAATAAATAGCTTTTTTCTAGAGCAAGTTGCTCAAATTATAAATCTGGTAGCTTTCTAAATGATAACTTTAATCAAAAACTTTTCACACTGTATCTGACATTATTGTAACTAATAACTGTACTGTGATTAATAAAAGAAAAATTTAAATATATCGTATAAAAAATTTACTAAAAATATTGCTTTTTTGGTTTGAAAATTTTCCGGAAAAACATAGTAGAAAATTTTCCACCCCGCATCACTACTTATGACCGATTTTTCTTTAATGCTATAGTATTCTAAAGAAATATGGTGAGCAGAAAATTGTCCAAACAATTACTCGATAATCTGTATACTTAGATTAGAAAAGGAATTTTTATGGTATTTTTAAATCAATAAACATTAATAACACATATTCCATAGAGCGCCTACCAACAGACAAATTTTATCCTCGAGCTCAATAGTAGAAACAGTGCAGCATGGCAGCGAGCACTGCAGATCATTTGAAGCTCTCCATATTAATTTAACAGTTCAAAAATAAATACTTAAATATAATTTTAATTATGTCTCTAGATTACTGTACTTGTTACATATACATATTCTAATTTTTTTTTTTTTTTTTTTTTAAGATATAAATTTTACATAATTTATTAACTGCTAAAGAATTAACATGTTTCTTTAAGTTATGATTAACTGAGACTAAACTGTTTTATCTATTTAGTATTCATAAATGAATATTTACCTGTGCTTTTGTCATTTTTAGAATTTGTATGCTTTTGATTAGGATCAGTGAAGAGAGAAGGGGAGGGAAGTATTAAATTATTTCCTCTTGTATGTTTTTGTGTTTTTAAAAAAATTATAACACAAGTTCTTTTAAAAACTATTAAATGGGTGTTATACAAAATTTATAGCCTGTGTTCAATATTTTAAAACTTGTGCTTTGCTTTTTATGGGCACGAAGTATTAATACATGTGTATCAGTGATTGCCGTGATATGCAATTTCATGCATTTTTGAGACTCATGCACAGTGAAGTAGGGGTATCCAATGATTTTTTTTTTTCCCATTAAGGGAAGCATATAGATGTATGTACTACTGACCACTGTTAGAAATAAGAATTTTGAAACTAGGTGTCAAAATGATGCCTGGATTAAATTTTTTGGGCAGCAAAATGAAAAATATAGGTGCCATCTATAAGTAAATATGTATATTAAAAAAAATAATAAAGCATCAACTTGTAAATAATATATGCAAGATTATATAAAAAATATTTATGTAATGAATACAATTACGTTGACAATATTAAATGTACATATTTAAAATCACAAATTAATTCTTCGCCCAGAAGATACATCATTCCACCATAATTTAATAGTATTTTCAGGGGAAAATCTTCCAATTTAGAGCTGTTTAATTTAATTATTAACAAATCGTCAACTACTTTCATAGAGATAAGATTTCTTAAATCAGTTTTTAAAAGGTTCAGTTGACCGAAATAGACTTGTTTACAGTCTGATGGGATTGGGAAATTTATTAGGTATGATGAGGAAAAAATCCAGGCGTCAAATATGGCACCCATGATTGGAATTCTAGGCGTCAAAATGAAAAAACTGGTCGCAAAATATGACTAACAACCGCTTATTTCTAACCCTGCTACTGACTGCTGCAATAGTACGAAATTTTGTATATGTGGGAGATGAGGTTCATGCATTTCAAAGTAGAGGATTTTTTTTTTTCTAAGTACACAGAGCATGAGCATACACACGAGTATTATTGATTGCTTAAGCTACTCACTTGACTTTGAGAGGAATTTTTCGAAAAAAAGAATCTGCATTTTAAGTTGATTAATTTTAATATTTGTCTGAGAGCATTAAAAGAAGTTTAAGGCTATCTATTATAAATATGCCTCCTATTTCTTCCGGCCGGTTTTTTCCACTTTGAAAGAAACTTGCCTACCCTGTGTAGTAACTAAACATGTATTTTAAAAAAATAAATAAAAAATGAAATAAATAAATATGAAATTTCAAAATTTGCTTAATCATTTGCTCAACAAAAAATAGTTTTATGAAGAAAACAGATTGTCGGCATAAAAGTTTTTGCAAAAATTAACCCACATGTCTTTAGACAATCTTACAAAAGTTGTCCTTTTTCGGATGACACACCCTTTTCATAAAAATTTCCCTTATTCTATTCTATAATGTGCACCCTGCCCTTTTTTATGTTCTTGAGTGATCTCTGGAAAAAGCAATAATTTTGAATGTTAAACAAGCTTGAATTGTTTCTTAAGAGCTCTCATAATTACCATGAGATAAGAGAAATAAATGCTTTCTGGACATGTATAAATTATTTAACATTTACTTTCTACACATTTCTTTTAAACTTATTAGTTTAAGCTGTAAACAGGTTTAAATATTTATGCAATCAATAATAATAATAAATAGATAAAAAATTATTAATAATAAATTATAAGTGTAGTAATAAATATAGATAGATTATAAATATAATTATTTTCAAATTCATTTTAACCTACTTCCTATCCTACATATATTATGTTTTACTTAAAAAAAATAATAAATAATTATCCAGTATACCTGTGTTTTCACTTGGCTTATGTTAAAATTCTTAAGTAAATTTGGAATTTTAGAATTTCATAAATATAAACATACAAATACAAAATATATCTACACATGCTCTGTATATCTATTTCTTAGGTTTGAAATATATTTTTATTAATTACCATCTACAAGTTGTTTTAAGATTTGTTAATTTATAGTAACAGCATAATATTTAGATATTAACTTATAAATAGCAAATATTACTAATTTCTATTTCTAACCAGATTCTAGCTCATCTATAGATTTTAAATTTTGACAATATAGGTTTTTTGATGATTTAAACCAGTATTAAACCCTTGTCATATCAAAAACCCAATCCTGTCAGAAATGATATTCAAACAAACACATTTTCAAAAAATTGCTATTTTCCAGTTAAGGTTATCACAACTAAATAGCTATTTGGTGAAATTACCGATTAACAGATTTGGTGCTATTCATCTTGCTTGGCGATAAAATGTCAACCATACCCTGTTTTCTAAAATCCTTTCTGGAATAAAAATGGCTGCTTGCAGAAATTAATGCCTTGTAGTGAGATTAAAGTGTGGCACTACTACTAGTATATATTTTATTCTATTCTTATAAATATGTTTCACATTTATTTCATAAGCTCAATTTCATGTGTTTTTTAAACTAATGGTGCTTTAATTAAAGGGTTAAAGTGCCACCAAACAGTGAGTGTTTTTTTTTTACTGAATAACATATTTGACATTTGGCCAATTATGTATATATTAAAAAAAGGGAGAAAAAGATTGAAATTGAAAGGGTTTCTTTCTTTCCTCCTTTTTTTCCATATCTGTTAATAATAAATATAAAATCTTCAAACTATGTGAAACATTGAATTAGATAACGATGACCAATATTGTTATTAGTTAAATGTAAAGCCACTGAATGTTCAACGAATAGTATGAATTAGTATTTTGATAAAAGTCTCTTGAAGAAGAAATTGCAATTTAGTTTATATTTCAGAGATTAATCCAGAACAAATTTAGTGATGCATTGAAGCACTTTCACAAAATCAACTTTCAGTAACGAAGGATAAAGGGCAAAATTAACGGTCGCCACCGGCCACATGGCGACTAAATGAAAAAAAGACTGCGATTAAAAATTATGCATCGATCGCCACTTTTTGTGATCATTAAAAGATTCTAAAAATCGAGCGACGATAGGCAATCGAAGCCTTGTGATTTCCAATCTTTTTCCATCCATGGCATAAATGTCAATGTTCATTTTAAACTTGCTTTATTATATTCTACAACCTATAAAGAAGTAGAATTGTTTAATATATCTCACTCATATAATTTTTTTGGACCCCCCCCCTCCTTTCCCTCCCCTAACGATCTGTGATCACACAGCTTATAGAAAGCTTTATAATTTCTAATCATTCTCCATTTGCTACAAAAATATAAATATCTATTTTAAACTTACTTTTTTAGATTCTAGAATCTGTAAAGAAGCAGAATTGTTTAATATCTCTTACTCATAATTCTTGTAATCGACCCCCCCCCCCTCCAACGATTGGCAATCACATGCTCCACATTTACAATCTTTCTCCATCCATAACATAAATATTCATTTTAAACTTTCTTGATTAGATTCTAGAACCTATAAAGAAGTATATAGATGTATCCCCCCCCCTCCCCACACACGCATGTGCGCTCCATTTCAACTAGCAGTTAATGATCAAATGTCCTGAAAAGCACAATCTTTTTCCATTATTATCTCCATAGTATTTAGTGTATATGTAACCCATTTAAGATATTTGACAAATGTGTGTATCAAAATTTGATTTGGCTTAAATGTGTATTTTACAAAATTTTTTGTATTTGCTTTCTTTTGAGTAGAAATCTCCCTATTTTAAAAGCTACAAATTTGGCAGCTAAGTAAATTATTTTTAATGAAGCAGCTAAGTTTCCATATCTATACTTTTTAAGAGGAAATATTTTAACTCTATTGAAATAAAATCTAAAAAAGTGTGTCTTTAGAAATAAGAAAAAATAATAAAACTGCTAACTGTATTTACACATGACCATGTAAAAGGTTGTGATGATGATGAATTAGCTGATTCATTTACTAGAAAATATCAATGTGAACTGTGAATGATAACAGCTTATTTCACTTAAATAAATTGGGGGGAAAAAAAGTACTACTGAATTATCTGAAAGATAAAAACTTTTGCTGTTATTATTACAGCCCCAGGAGCAGAATTATATCCGATGTTCTGCAACGAGACATTAAAATTTACAGATGTTCTGCAGGTATTTTGTCCAAATTTGTCAAAGCACAGTAAAATGCAAAATAAGCATAAAAATAATACTTATTAGTAGAATATTTATTGCACATTTATAATAAACATGGTTTAAAATTTTATAATCTAAAACTGAGAAATACACCCAGAATTCACAATTTTTTCAATGGCTTTTGGCATTAATACTGTCACAATCACATTGTGGATATACTACTTACAAAATGTTTATAAATTTTGTCTATACATTGAAACAATGACTGTTTCCAGCAATTTTCTAGTATGCTAACAGATTTACAGGTCAGTTGAACATATCTAGGTTTTATTAATTTTAGAATGTTAGCTGTATGAACATCATCCAGTTAGAGGATAGATGAAATGTTCTGCAAAAGCCTCAATTGTTCTGCGACATGTGTCGTAGTTTTAAGCACTTTCTGCTCCTGGGATTACAGCCCTAAAAAGATTTTATTTTAGGATGTGCAATTTAGGATTTTTAAAAAGAGCGTAATTACAAATTACAATTTCAGTGCCCCTATGTTAATTTTATTATTATATGTATTTCTTATTTTCATATTTTTCTATTGGTAATTATACCACAAACGGTGCCAATGCTTTTTGCAGTTTGAAAGAAATAGTCTTTTGTGAAAAGTGGCCACTAACTTAAAAAAGTGGCTACTAATGAAACTGACAGTACCGGCCACTGGGCACTAATGAATTTTCCCAGTTTTGCCCTTTAACGAAGGGCCTTCACAAAGTCAATTCTCAGTAATACAGCTGTGCACTAAAGATTTCTATAAGCTTTGCTGCATAGAACACATAATAAATAACCTTATTTTGGATATTTACTGGAGACAATGGTAAATATCTTAGTAAACACCTACTTACACAAATTATTCGCTCCCCATAAATATTTATTTTACTACTAATCCATTTTACTTTTTAAATGTATTTTAAAATTAAATAAACTGCTTTGCGCATTTCAGTGAATTATTTGGAAATATCATTAATTTTCACAAACTTGCTTGATATATATATTTTTTTTCACAAATTATTTTATAAATAATTCACAAATGGGTACCATTTTAAAAAAACCTGGATTAAATCCTGTATTTGTTCAATATGTTTCTTATTCTTGCCCTTTTATACTCAAAAATAAAAAAAAATTAATGTATATATACAATAGAAGTAAATTGATAGAACAATGTAAATTTTGATGTTGATTTTAACATGTTTAAGGAAAAAAGAGTTGATCAAGATAAATGAATTATTTCATAATAAAAAAAGTGTTTTATAATATACTTATGTTAAATTTTGATTTTGTGATGGCCACATAGGTCATACTTAAAATCTTGAATAAAAATATATTTATTTAAACACTTAGTTTATACTAAGAGCCGATGCAAATTTGCTTGGGCCAATACATACAGAATTACCCTCCACTCTGGAATAAATTATCTATAAAATAAAAACTGCATTTACACCTAGATATTTTATAACTTCGTTTGCACATACGTTTTGTATTTTTTTTTTTTTTTTTTTGTTAAGTGAAGTAGTTAAAGTAGCAAAGATAATTAGATAATGCTTCCAGTATATCTTATACTAATAAAATACATATTATACGTGGAAAAAATTCTTCTGTTTTGAAAACAAATATGCCTTCCTTCCGAAAAACGACAACAGTGAAATCGACTTTTAGCATCAAAATACAACGACCAAATACGTACTAATAAACATATGGTCAAGCACAAAACAAATTGCATTCAAATTAAAAAGGAAAATAAAATATTGTATCTTTTTAAACAAAATAAACTTACCAAAATAAATAAAATAAAAACTTCACGCCGAAACACAACCCTCCAGTCAGTTAGTAATCGTTAAAGACCGGTTACAGTGAACAGTTGAAGATCATGCTTAATCATATGGAAGGGATGCAGTAAGATTTTCGCAGGAAGCAGATTTTCGCAATAGAGCTCGCGCATGTTCAGAACGTTGAAAATACTAACGATTAACGAAATACTTACGAACCTCACTCTGGTATTTTGCGCCATCTGTTGACGGCTAAAGTGTCAAGAATATTAACATCTATCAAAATTAGAAACATCATTCATGTTTCAAAATGAAGTTGAAAAATAAATAAAACGCTTAAATTCAATTTGAAATATGATAAATTTATTTCATGTACTCTCATAAATCTCACATAGGAAAATATGTATCTACACTGCCTTGTTTCCCAAAACAATTATGCTTTATTTCGTTTTTCTTTTCCTAATTTTCATTTTTAAGCATAAAATATTAGATTTTTTTTTTTTTTAAATATAATTTCAGTTTATTCTTGTATAACCATAAATATAGTAATATATATATAGATCAATCATCCCCATGTTATCGAGCAAAAAATTTTGATGCCGAAAAAAAGTTCTAAAATTAGCCATTAGAGAGTATTGAAAAACAGAATAAAAAGAAAAATGAATTTGAAACTGTATCTGGAGTTTTTCATTCACCTTTAGTAAATAAATTATTCATAAATTTTATTTACTAAATTATCCTGTGTGTGATTTACTCGGGGAAAGGCAGCCATTAGAGTGACTTTTCCCGAAAAAAAAGGTATCACTTTTTCCCTCTCGCTGATCAATTTATGTCTTATTGCTATATCTATGCTTATAACATTTTTGCCTTTATAAATGACGTATTATATGCATTTTTTGGAGGTGTGTCAGAAAAGATAATGTGATAAGAAGACATAAAATTGACCTAACGAAATAGAAACCTAAAATATTTCCGGTAAGAAGTAAGAAGAACTTAATAAACGTGTAAAAACGTATAAAACAAAGTTTACACAGCGAGTTAAAAAATAAATAAATAAAAATGGTAGAGTTATTTTTTTAAACATCAATTCATGAGATCTAAAACTGACCTACCTAAGCAGGATGACTGTTAATTTTCCTGAAACAACCACGTAATACATGCGGATTAGCATCTGGTGTTTCGCTAGGTGTGACCCCCTACATTGCAGTGCATCTTCAAATTACCTTTTCCAGGTTCTATATCATAATAAAAATATACACATACATATATTTATATAAATTGAATTAAAAAAAAAGAAGAAAAGAAAATGTATGGTCGCTTAAAAGTGCCTTTTTTTTGGGACAATATTTCCGGCAATTTTTTCTACCCCTCTTTCCACGATCTTCGGGATTTGAGAACTATTATCACTTTTAGACCTTTATTTTAACGGTTCTTTTTATTGTACACGCAGATCTTATCTGCAGCTAAACTTTATTTTACTGGGCTCATACATATAGCGAGACATCAATGCATAGACTGGCCGTAAAGTGAATGTCACTAGGTAGGCCATCAACGCTTGCACCAGTTCCCAGATATCTAAAATTGCATACTTGCTAACATAACACGGAAGATTGTTAGTTCCCACCCCTTTTCTACAACAATTAATTTTTAGAGTAATTCACTTCAAATTTCAAATAATTTGTATTGGGAGAGTTGCAGGCTGCAGGCTAGTGACTAAAAACAGTCCGTTAGAATGAAAAATTTGTTCTTCTGATTGGATGTTGAATTGTCAACATATATACGTTGATTCTCCCAATAAACGAATCAGCCAATGAGACAAATAAAAATTCTATTTCATGCACTTTTTCTAGACGCTTCGTTGCAGCACCCCCAAAACGTCATTCACGAGCCGCCACTGATTAAATAAGAAAAAAAGTACTCTAAAATAAGACTCGTGTGAAAAAATAGGCGGAAAGGGGCGAGACTAACAATCTTCCGTGTTAGGTTGGCAAGTATGAAAATGGATTTTTGTAACAATTTTTAAGAAAATCGTTAGAGCTGTTTTTGAGATACCAATTTTGACCAAAACTTTATATACTCAATTATTGTCCGGAAAACAATTACATACAAAAGGGAGTTAGACAGGGATTATTTAAAAGGAGGTTAATATGGCGAGTTGAGTTTGAAAAAATCAGTATAGCCGTTTTTAAAGGAACACACTTGCAAGACATGAAATTGAGCTATTTATACAGGACGCCTATTAATTTTCCTGAACTAACCAACTATATCATTCGGAAGGACATCCAATAAAGTGTTTATATATCAACTTTGAAGAAAATCATTAGAGACTTTTTGAGATATGGACTTACGGTCCCACTTCCGGTTTCCGATATTCCATTTCCGGTTTTCCAATTTTCACCAAAATTTGGAAAATCCATCTATACACCAGACTTGTCTCAATTCTGAAGTTTCGTCGTTCTATTTTTATTAGTTTCAGAGATATGATAGCCAGAAGCTTCCCCACATACATACATGCACACACACACTGACCAGTTGCCAAAAACTACACTAAGCGACAAAAAAAAAAGCCCCACTGAAGAAAAAATGACTTGCAAATTTTTATTTGTAATAACTTTAAAATTAATCGTTGAAACAAATAAAACTGTCATGTTTGCATAATGCCAAAGGGATGAAATGATACATATCAGTGGCGGATTTACGGGGGGGGGCTAGGGGCTGAAGCCCCCCTCCAAAACACTGACATTCACAGTTGAATATTGGAATTGTAAATTTTTTATTGCTCTAGAACAACACTTTGAAAAATCTAGCCCCCCCCCCTCCAAAAAAAAAGTCAAGTTCTGGATCCGCCACTGATACCTATGTACATTTTCTATGTAATAATTCGTTTTATTACACTCTAAGAAGTAATTTATAAAAATCTACATAAAACTTTCTTTTAAAACGTAATGCAATAACCATACATTTTGTATTCTATTATGATTTATTATATGAAATAAACAAGTTATATAATATTTTAATATATGAAATAAAACTATTTATTTGTGAGATCTAAGCAATTTTTTAATAAAAATATGTATTCTGCATTGGGTTAATTCCACCTTTATGTGGAATTACTGCTTTAATGCGCAATGGCATAGTATTATACAGTGTTTTAATATAAATCTCAGAAAATTCAATGTGCGAAATATCACAAATAATTTTTCTAGTTCTGGGAGAGTTGTAGGCTGCAAATTTCGAATCCTCTCCCCTCTCCCCGTCTTTTCATAGACGAAACATTTTCGAGAGGATCGGGATCGCGATGGACAATATTCCTCCTTTGGGCTCGACACTATAGAAAATCAGCTGTTTTCGGTAAACAATATTCAACTCTACCATAGCAAAGCATTGCGGCCTGCAAATTTTTATCTTGAAATATTATTATTCATAAGAGTTATAGATTATATGAAATTTAAGTAAGAGTGATATAGTGATACCTTTGTTTTGTTTTTAATCCAGTTTTTGTAATATACTTTAATATTAATCAACATATATAATATTAAAAGTTGCTATGTAAACTGTGGTGATGTAAAAAAATTTAAATGGATGTTCCATTTAATAAATTCCTTTTTTAAAGTGATTGAAATTCTAATTATTTAAGCTTTGATGTCTATGTCCAATGTAATCAATGACATCTTTTTTCTATTTATTTAATTATCACGTGATTTGTTTGTAATCTTTAATTTTGTTAGTAATAGGCTTCGCTATTTTCGTTTTAAATATTGACATTAGTTTCATGATTCATAAGTGACGATTGATTTACTTTTTACGCATTTTTTGAAGCATTTATCTTTTATTCATTATATATATATATATATGTGTGTGTGTGTGTGTATATATAAAATATTCTGCAATTTTACGATAGGGAATAGTCTTAACTTTACCATTCGATTCAGTTGTTTACATTTCTCTTTTGTTCTTGTTTGAACAGATATCTGATTATTAAGTTTCTCTGGAGAAATATTTAGGCCTGTATTCTAATCAAACGCTTACCGCTCGCATCTCAATTTCTATCGCAATGTTTTGGAAGGAGAGGAATCTGCCTAGTCAAGTCCACTGATCTAAAATAATAACTGGAGCAAATGAGTGGTTCTTGTGTGCCATTTTGAAAATTTATGTTTTCTTCCTGGTTTTGTTTTCCAAGTGGGTACGGCAGAAAGCTTTCGATACGCATATATTACAATATAAAATGGCATAGTCTAATGCATTCTTATCAACTTTATATCAAAAGTATTTATGAATTTTATTGGGGAAATATGAAGAAAGTAATTGCATTGATTTATTTACATAGCTACATAACTTTAAAAAAGAATCTTATTAAGAAAAATTATATCATCTTTGGAGTAGTGTATGAGCAACAAGTAATTCTTTCTTGCTTAGTTCCCCCCCCCCCCCCCCCCACTTCCTCCTTATTAATAGACATTATTAGTTTTAACCGACCAATTTTTATGAAAAATAATCATTTTGTGAAACTATATAAGTATTTCGTAAAAATATATTTTTTTGTCGATAAATGATTAAATATCTCATTTTCTGTAACCAAATGGTAGGATTTGCATATTTCATACTTTCTTCTATATAAAATAGAACAAAGTATTGTATTCGTAAAAGCTTTCGACTTCAGCTTTTCGATGAATTTACACTTTTTGAGATGTCCTGAATATCATTTGGCTATTTAAAAAGAAAAAAAAAATGTTTGTCTATTCGTGTGCCTGATTTGTGTGACAAAAATTTTGTGACAGTTCTACATCAAAAACAATTGAATAGAAATTCATGAAAAGTTATATTTAGTTGCACCTTAACATAAATTGGTGTCTCTCAACGTTTTCTGCATATCGGCCAAAAGGAGGCCCTGTTGTCTCGTTTTATGATAATTTTTAGTATGGTAGTATAGACATAAATTTTGTATAAATGTAGCCAATGAGGATTATTTTTAACAAAACATTGGAAAACTTTGTTTATAATAGAAATTGCAAACCAGAATAAAATTTTGTAGAACATTTTTTTGGAGTGTAATTTTTTAATATAATGTTTAAAAAAAAAAAACTCAATTGTTAAAGTACTGTAAAACATATTAATACTATCATATTGCACGTTAAAGATGAAGAACGAATGCTCTGCCGAACCCAATTTGACCTTCGCTCCAACAGAAGAATTCTTGAAAAACCCGCTTGCAAAACTTTTTCTAAATATATTGGAAGCATTTACTTATTTATTTATTGATAACATATACATCAGATTTGTATGCTTGACTCTCGAAGCCCGCTTGTAAATCTTCGTCAGATAAAGACAAATAGCACATGACAGAGTTACAGTACAGTCGGTAACAAAAATGTCCGAACACTAGCAAAAATTCCTATGTAAAAAAAGCACACTTCATACGGTTTTGTTAAATAAATCCTTGTCGAATCCTCTTCTTAGTCAGTCTAAGAACATGATTCGATAAGGATTTATTTAACAGAACCGTATGAAGCGTACTTTTTTTACATAGGAATTTTTGCTAGTGTTCGGACACTTTTGTTACCGACTGTACATTACAGTACGAAGAATTGGAAAAACACCCAGGGCCAGCATGGGAATCTAACCCGCTCGCCTACGCTCAAACGCGATTAGCAGTGTGGTGACATAACCACACCGCAACGGAGGGCCTAGCATTTACTCAAGTTATTATTCTAATCAGTGAATTTCAGCAGAGAAATTCGTTTCCTTCTGCAACTTTGCCACAAATAAGAAGATGGGAGCCGCACATTTTAGGTTAGAATATAGGCCAATTGCTATTGTAAATAAATTTTTCAATTTTACAATGACTGATTAAAATTATTCTCATTGCGTACATTCATACATACTTTTTTTTGCTTTATGACCATATTAAAGATTATGATAAAACGGGAAAACAGCGCCACTTGTTTTCAGATATGAAGAAAAAGTTGATAGATAACAATTTATGTCAAGGCACAATTAAATATAACTTTCATGAAACTCTATTTAATAGTTCTTAATATAGAGCTGTCAGAAAATTTATGTCACCTATATCCAGAGACATGGATTGTCATAGATTTTCTATAAATGGTCAAATTGTATTTAGGTGGTCTCAAAACGTGTAAATCCATCAAAATCCAGAAGTCGAAATTTTTTATGTACAATAATCAATTACAAAATTAACTAAACGAATAACCTAAGTAAAAAAATGCAATTATTTACTTTCATATTTCATCAATAAAATTTATAAATATTTTTCATATAAAGGTGATACGAATGCATTAGACAACACATTATATTGTAATAATGTGTATCGAATGTTTTCTGTCGTGTCCACCTGCAATACGAAACTTGGAAGACAGAAACACTCTTCAAAATTGCATGGAAGAACTACTCGTTTGCTCTAGTTATTATTTTAACTCATTGGACTTGACTAGGCAGATTCCTTTCCTTCTAAATCTTTGCGATAGAAATTTAGATGCGAGCTATAAGTGTTTGACTGGAATACAAGCCCAGGACTGGAAAATGTTATGCGTAACAATAAAACGACATCTTGAATCTAATTTGTTTACAAAACATCGGCCACGTGTTCGGCGATTTTACCTACTGTGATGTCACAGGAATATTGTCCATTAGGACTATTTCCATGTCTGGTAAAGAAGAAATTCTACTATATCCTCCGTGGGATTTAACTTAAAGTAAAAAAAGGTATGATTACTTACAGAATTATAGGTGCTCTTGGAAATGGATAAGAAATTTTGAATTGAATAAACTTACCAGAGACACCGTGTAGTAAAGCGCATTATCATCTTGAAATGCTGTTTGTGGAAATGTCCACGAAACCTCTAAAATAATCTGTCAGGCACGACTTTTATGATGGCTGTGTTTTATTTCCGAGTTAATTAATTCCTTGATCATAAAAATTTACCCGACTGTTTGAAAAGTTATGCACCTCCGTACCATAATGTACGAAGGACGTGTCACTGTTTTAAAAGTGCGATTTTCATTAAGTCGGTCATATTTTCGTTACCAGATCTGCTTGTTTTCTTTAACTCGAAATAAGTTGAACTTGACTTATCAGACAGAACCAGTTCAGCCCAATATTTAACTAATCATTTTTTAATCTTTTTGGCCATATGAGGTCTTGCTTTTCTAATTCTTTTCACTAAGAATGGAATTTTTTAAAATTTTCTGTCATTTAAACCTGCTTTGTTTAATAGTTGCTGAACTGTAGTTAAAAAAATTATGCTGTTAAACATTTTTTTCTGAATCTCTTTTATGTTCTAAATGTAATAATAACCGATTTTATAAGCAATGGCTTTTTAACTTACGGTCATCTCGCTTGAATCAGCAACATGGCCGCCTAAAACCAAATTTCTTGTTTAAATGGCCAAAAAATTTTATATCTTGCTAAAAACCATTTTATCAATATTTCGTTAACATTTAATTATTTTGCCATCTCACGTATTAAAATATTTTTTGACTTTCATTCAAAAATTAATACTTTTTGTGGCATCGTTAATTGCCTTATTCTTACCATTTTTGAAATAATTCCTAAAATTACAATTTTTCCTGACAATTAAATTTTATTTTTAACACTGGACTCAATCCTAAAGTGTATATGAAGGACAACATAATAAAATCTGTTCGAAAATTTGTTTTTTAAACGATGAAATTGACGGTTGTAGAAGGTGAAAAGGAAAATATCCAAGTGCGTCTCTTTTTTTTTTTTTTTTTTTTTTTTTTTTGTCGCTTAGTGTACTTCTTTGGACTCAGGAAACCTTAAAACGTGTAAATCAGGTGAAAACTCGATATCGAATTTTTGGGCAGAACACAATATTTCTATTATCTGCGGTAGTCGCGTAGTGAATATGAAAAATGACGTCTTTATAACTCTAAATAAAATAATAACCGTGAATAATGTTTTTTAATATACCTGATTTTTTGTTTTTTTAATTGTATGTTTTTGGCACGGATGAAACACGCTTGTCACGAAAGCTACACTCCTTCTCATATTTATAAGGACACTTTATGTTTTGAAATAACTAATGTAAAAATAATTGTGAACAAGATTATGCTAAGTGCACTTAATATATCTAGTATTCTAAAAACCAAACTGCTACAATTTTTTTTTTTAAATATGAAACAAAATTAAAAAAAATAATGCAAAATATTTTTTTCTCCACGTTTTTAGATGTTCATAATTATAGGGACAATCCAGATTTTCCCGTTTTATTTAACTTACAAGTAGAGATGCAAGGCTTTCAAATCACCCGGTTTTTTTCCCTGGGAATTTTGAAATGATGAATATTTTTATAACTTTTGTTAATTATTTAGCCTCCGACCTTTAAATTAACTTCAACTTTAATTCCTGCATAGATTTCTTTTTCTTTTCTCTTTCCTGCTAATTCGAGCATCTTCGATGTTTATTCCGAAAACGAAGAAAATAATTAATTATAATTAATGTGGTGCTAACACTAACAGTAAATTTCTGTCATTATTCATTGATATTATTTTGTTATGTTCTTGAGATATCCTTTCCATTCTTAATGAGAATCAATAACATTTAAATTTTTTTATTAATAATTCATTTATGAATGTACTATGAAACAATTAGAGAATTGGACTTAAGATTTTAGGAAACAAACACAACTAAATTTATATTTCATTAAACTCAAATGAAGTATTTAAGAAATTAGTTTGTTACCTGATAATTTTTAAATTGTTTCTCTTCTTCTTCTTCTTCTTCTCTCTTTTTTTTTTTTTTTTTTTTTTTTTCAAATTACAAATAATAATAATAACTAGTATCGCCCAGTGGTCGAAATTCGACCACAAATTTATTCAAATCTCAGAATTCTTTTAAGTTAGCACTAAATAAATAAATTTAGAAATTTAAAATTTCTCTGTAAGCAATGTTCTTTGTAAATACTCTTTCGTCATTAGCTAAATGACCTTGCCCACTGTGTTCTGAAATATAAAATTTTAAGCTATTGAAAGAACGGACCCGACTTGCTGCAACATAAAATTGACCGTGTGTAAAAACGGTACAACTATAGTATTTCCCCTCAGCTAGATTTGGCGATTTTTCTTTGGCGCCGATTTGAACGATAACGATGTCGTTTTGGATTGTTTGCGATATAATATGGCAGCCTGCATGCTATTTATTTTGGATTTATGATTTTATGATTTATAATTTAGCTTACGATTTTATCATTTATGCTATATGATTTTTAGATTTATGATTTAGCCATAATCGCCAACGAAAAATCGCCAAACCTAGCTGAGGGGAAATACTATAGTTGTTCCGTAAAAACTGGCTCTTTCAATAAAATACCAACCCTTTCAAACGTTTGTCCTTGTGACTTATTTATAGTCATTGCAAATGCAAGTATAATTAAATATATTTAAAACACTTTAAACACACGTAAATATAAATTTATTTAAAAGATGTTAAAATTTTTTTATCCAAAGCTTTTTGCTTTAATAGTAAAGCATCATCAGGGATTTATGATTCGTTTCCATTGCGCAGTTTTAAATATGTTTTCTTTTTACAGTCAACAGTTAAGTCTTTTAATAACGTGATATATTTTAAATATCAGCAAAAAACAATATGAATTCCGGTAGAGGTTGGACCAAGGAGTTAAGAAAAGTGAGAGAAGCTGGAACTATTGCATATCATACGAGGTTATTGTAGGAGAAAAAACATCATGAATTAGCAGAAATAAACTATTAACTATTTCATAATATTGTGCCAAATTATTGGTAAAATTGCAGCATCTTTGGAATTTATTGCATTTTTGCATTTAATTATATGAATAGCTTCGGAAATGTAAAGTTCTTGGATATTAGATGGTGCTGTAATAATTTTGGCTTTATCCCATATAGGGTTGGCGTTTGTGTTGGCATAGATGAAGTCGACTAAAATACGAAATATAATCCATACTAAGAAAAATATTTTGTAAGAAAGTATCGAGGTCTTCTGGTTGAGCAAGGTTTGTAAGTTTCAAAAAGCAATAATAAGTTTCGGTTTCAAGAGTTATAATAGATTTTCTTAAGTTCCGAATAGCATTTTTTAGCATCTTCATTTGTGCAGTAAAAATTATATGTTTACAGGCTGGAGGGAAGGATTTATGGTTAATCAATAGAGATCTTGGTACTATATTAAGGTTTTTGCAATCTTTAAGGAATTCAAACGTAAAAGGAATTTGTTAAGTTTATATCGTAAATTCTTAAAACGTGAAAATATCGACATATTGAAAATAATCATCAAAGTTCAGAAATAACTGTAATGTCGACTTCATCTATGCCAACACAAACGCCAACCCTATATGGGATAAAGCCAAAATTATTACAGCACCATCTAATATCCAAGAACTTTACATTTCCGAAGCTATTCATATAATTAAATACAAAAATGCAATAAATTCCAAAGATGCTGCAATTTTACCAATAATTTGGCACAATATTATAAAATAGTTAATAGTTTATTTCTGCTAATTCATGATGTTTTTTCTCCTACAATAACCTCGTATGATATGCAATAGTTCCAGCTTCTCTCACTTTTCTTAACTCCTTGGTCCAACCTCTACCGGAATTCATATTGTTTTTTGCTGATATTTAAAATATATCACGTTATTAAAAGACTTAACTGTTGACTGTAAAAAGAAAACATATTTAAAATGGCTACATTATACAAATTACTGTGTCTATGGTTTTATTTGAGCTTTATGAAATTGCCAGATTTAAAAACTTTCTACTTTTAGGTATTTTTTAATGTAAAGGAATACGTGTATAAAAGGGAAAAATGGGGGAAAATGCATAAAAAATAAATGTATTTTTAAATACCTTCTTGACATCGTAAGAAAATAATATTTGTATTCGCACCTTCCGGCTAACCATACCTTTCGAATGATACCATTTTCAACCCTCTATTCCCATAATTAATATGTTAAAAAGGGACAACAAATTTTATGCTTGCCTATTAATATATAGATATCACTTAATATTCTACAACTTTGATTTATTTCTTTGACAGTTTGGAGAGTAACAAATTAGTTTTTATTAGTAGTATCTCCTATATTATTAAAATCTGTACGCGTGTGTGTGTGTGTCTGTCTGTCTGTCTGTGAGAAACGGCTTGACGCAGCTAAGGCTCCGCCGCTAAAGGTCGCACGGACTTCGAACAGGTACCGTCGGACAGAGAACAGATTTACACGTTTTGAGGTGTCCTGATTACGTTTTCTTTTGCATCTCAGCCAAATGAGTTAGATCGTTCAAAATTGGTATACGCAGGTTAATTAAGAAGGCCTGAAAGGGTGGAGAAGAAATATCGAAAGTTTTCACCGGATTTACAAGTTTTGAGGTGTCCTGAATTAGTTTTCTTTTGTATCTCAGCTACTAATTAAAATAATTTCATAAGTAATACATCATTAGAAAGCTTTTTTGAATTGGAATCGAACAGTGGAATACAGAAATTTTTACCGCCAGATGGCGCTGTAATATATTCAAATTTCAATATTTCAATTTCTAATTATGATTAAATTATTTTTAATACATCATTCGAAAGATATTTTAAAGTTATTTTAAATTATCGAAAGTTTTCTCCCGATTTACACGTTTTGAGGTGTCCTGATTACGTTTTCTTTTGCATCTCAGCCAAATGAGTTAGATCGTTCAAAATTGGTATACGTAGGTTAATTAAGAGGGCCTGAAAGGGTGGAGAAGAAATAGGCGTGATCCGCGCGCGTATCCCTTAACTTGTGCGCGTGCAGAGCGCAAGGGACTGCGCTGTCGAAGGCAATGGGGACCCGTCCCGACTTTTTAACCAATGAGATTTGATTTTTTCGATTTTCCTCTCTTAAGAATAAATATTTGATTTGAGGAGTAATATGTGCGCGCGTATACATTCACACGTGCGCGCGCATGGGACTGCGCTTCCGAAGGAAGTGGGGACCCGGTATGAGTTTTTACCCGATCAAAAATGATTTTTTTTTAGGGGGCACGAAAGGTCAGGGAAGGAATAGGCGCGCGCAGCGCGTGCATATCTAAACTTGTGCGCGCGCAGCGCGCACGGGACTGCGATGCTGAAGGCAGTAGGGACCCGATCCGACTTTGTACCCACTGAGAAATGATTTTTTTAATTTTCTTTTCTTAAGAATAAAAATTTGACTTGAGAAGGAATATGTGCGCGCATGGGTCTGCGCTGCCGAAGGCAGTGGGGACCCGGTGCGAATTTTTTACCCGATCAAAAATGATTTTTTTAGGGGGCACGAAGGGTCAGGGAAGGAATACGCGCGCGCAGCGCGCACTGTATTGCGCTGCCGAAGGCAGTGCGGACCCGGGCCTACTTTTTACCTAATCATAAATGATATATATATTTTTTAATTTCTTTTCTTAACACTAAATGTTAAGTGTCAGTGATTCATTAATTTTAGTGATTCATTTGAAAATACTGACCCGCTAGCGGGCGAAGCTCGCTAGTCTACATTAATAAAATCAGACTTTTGTCTGTAAATTTTGTCAGAATCGAAAAATTTTGCGGTATCTTCACGTTTCATACACCATGAAAGCCGAAAATGACTTCAGAAAAATATTTCTTGTCTGTGTGTGTCATCGTGTATGTATGTCGCTTTTTGTGTCCGGGCATCACTTGAGAACGGCTGGACGGAATTCAATGGCCCTTGGCAGAAATTTTGATCTTTATCTAACTTAAAATTATATATATCAATTTTGCAGAAATTCCCCCACGCTCCCCCCTGGGGGGGGCGAAAGACAATAACACGTTTGTTCGGGTATCACTTGAGAACGGCTGGACAGAATTCAACGGCGCTTCGCAGGAATTTAGGTCTTTACACAACTTAAAATTATATCTATCAACTTTTCAGAAATTTCCCCACGTCTCCCCCCGGGGGGCAAAAGATAAAAACACGTTTGTCCGGGTATTACTTAAGAACAGCTGGACGGAATTCAACGGCGCTTCGTAGGAATTTAGGTCTTTACTCAACTTAAAATTATATCTATCAACTTTTCAGAAATTCCCCCACGTTCCCCCCTGGGGTACACAAAATACAAAAACACGTTTGTCCGGGTATCATTTGAGAACGGCTGGACGGAATTCAACGGCGCTTCGCAGGAATTTAGGTCTTTACCCAACTTAAAATGATATATCTATCAACTTTTCCGAAATTACTCACCTTTCCTCCCTGGGGGAGGCAAAAGACAAAAACACGTTTGTAAGCATAACTCGGCTCCTAATTACTTCACAGTAAAGAAATTGCACATGGTGAGACTGGACATGAGTACAAATAATACATTATCTGCATTTAGGAATTTTCGATTTTTAGGGGAAGGGAGAGGGGAAATATTGAAAATTTCTGATTTTTGAGTAGACCTCTACCAAAAATGGAACAAATATATTGAAAAAAGGCTATGCGCCTTCCTTAGGATATTTCCAAAAACACATTTTTGTTTTTTTTGGGGTTTGCGTTCTTTTTCTTTTCTTTTTTTCTTGGGGGAGGGGGGGGGGTTACAATTTTGCGATATCTTAACGTTTAGTATACAAGGAGGGGGGGGGATTAAAAAATTATAACTCATTCAGTTTTTGAAATAATGTCTCAATCTTTTGAGATAAGATTCTTCTAATTGAGGTCTATATACAAAAAAAAAAAAAAAAAAAAAAAAAAAAAAAAAAATTATTTATCTTTAAAAAATTTTGAGTTATAAATGTTTTGTGAAAAAATCGATGTTTCGTAAAATCTAAAAATATGGATCGCTATTCCGTATTTTGTTAAAATGTTTATATGGTTCGAAACAGGATTAAATTATCTTTTAAAATATATCCGTTGTTAAGAAAGGGGTCAATTAGTCTTTCGTACAGGGCGATTAAAAAATGACGATCGAGAAAAAGAGAAATTTTGGACCCTTTTAAAAACGTTTTACAAAATATAAAAAATCGTATTAAAAAAAAAAAAATGTACCGTAAGAATCGGTAATAAATGCTCTTTGTCTTTCTCGTGGTACAGGTGTATTTTCAATATCTCCAACAGATCAGCAGCGATGGGTTTACAAAAACCCACGAAATTTTCTCTCTCTGCTTTTTCTTGTGAGGTACGCCGTTCCGGATGAAAATTACGGTCGCCTGGCATTTTGAATCGTTTTTTCGTTAGACATAGGTCGACGTTTTAATTAATATCTCTGCTAATTAGAGTCGCATCGTTCAGTAAATTAGATAACGAACATCTGCGATAAATTCTCCGTCCGACGGTACCTGTCCGAAGCGAAGTCTGTGCGACCATTAGCGCCCGAGCTTTAGCTGCTTCAAGCCATTTCTCACAGACACAAACACACTGACGCGTACAGATTTTAATAATATACGTAACCACTTTTAGCTGGTTAATATTAGAGAGCAGCTGAAATTTTTTTTTGTGCACAGAATGATAAAAAACAAGTCATTGTCGAAGAAAAACGTATATTGATTAACATTTAAAATCTACATTTAAAGATGTCGTATATTTGGAACATTTGTTTGACTGTTATAATTTAATAGCATTGGAATCCTGTGCGATAATTTTTCAAGAAGCTGTATTGATTGGAGAAGTAATTATTTAATCTGTTTGGATAGTAATTATATATGTAATTAAAATAATTTTTTCTCGGTAATATATATCTATATATTTATTTTCTGTTATTATTAAAAAAAATAAAAATATTGCTTTAAGTATACCTAAAAAAAAAAAAATGTTTATATAAATAATTAAAAAGAAGTTTCTTTATTTTTTTACCTTATTTTACAATTAAAATGAAGCTAAAATCTATTTTTAAGTTACAGAAATGCATTGTATTTTTAAGTTATAAATATTACAAATAGAAAAATTTACTTATTTTTAATTCAAGAAAATTAATTATTTATTCAAATTTTGAATTCAATTATAAAAGAAAGTAAAAATAAAAAGTTTAGATTAAATAAATAATTACAGAGGAAAAAAAAATGAAAAAGATTTCCTGTAGGTAGCATCGAACCCAGGTCATTTCCTTGACTGCCACTTGCTCTACCATGTACGCCGCTGGAGCGTTGACTCGTTTGCGAAATAATTTATACTGAAACTTTAAAGGCTTTTTTCTCAAAATTGTGTGGCTAGTGTGTGCTACTGCTTTAATATGTTGTTGCCTTCATAGTATACTACAATTCTGAGCAATTTCGTCTCAGTCTGAATTTTTCATGTCGTGACCTCTCCTTGTTAGATGATTTGGATAAATGACAGCCATTTCTTACCCACTTTTACTTTTAAACATGCATCCGGATATTATTATTAGTACGACAGGTCATACTATTTCTTTTAGACGATTTTTCTGTCGTTACCAAATTTTATCGATCTCCTTGAATCGCACCAATTCACGTGCGAAGAAGAAACTAACCTACAAATTAATTTTCTAGATGTCAAAATTACACGTACCGACAATAGAATCAAAACCACCGTATACCGCAAACCAACTAATAGTAACGAAATCATTCACTACAAGAGTAAAGCACCATTCCGTTATAAAACCAATGCAATTCGTTCCTATATCAATTGTGCATTTCTAATTTGTAATGAACCCGACGATTTTAAAAAAGAACTAGACCTAATCAAAGTTTTTACTAGGAAAGTAGGATTCTCGGATAAAATTGTTAATAAACTAATTAAAAATCTTGATAATATTCCCAGCTTTCAAAAACAATCTCTTAAATTTACCTCTTCTATACCGTATGATCACGGAGCATCCAATAAAATAAAAAATGTAGCAAATAAATATGCCGTAAATATCCCCATCAAACCTAATAGAAATATTTTCCAATTAATCAGAAGCGATAAAGAACCCATTCCCCCCTTTAGAAACTGCAGGAATTTATAAAATACCGTTTACCAATGAAGACAATAAACCAGGATCTTATATGGGTCATTCTCACATAATGGTAAATTTTGTGTCCTTGGCTAAAAAACGTTACTTGAGCAAGTCAACTATGAAAATTAAATTTTTTTTTCAACAATTCTTTTCAAGCACTACACTGTGCAGTAATTTGAATACCAAAAAAAGTAAAATTTCAATATTTAAAAAAATTTTAAAGTTGTAAATGTCATTACCAAGGCTTGTCCCAAACTCCAAACTTTTTATTTGAACCTTTATTTTAAAGAATTGAAAAAAATTTAAACAAAGCTAACAATTTTCTAGGTATATTTAACTTTTCTACTTTTAATATCTTTGGAATTTTAGGAATAAAAAAAAGAAATCTATTAATTATTCTTATTTAAAATTTGTCCCTAAGGGTAATTGTCATTACCAAGGTGTGTAAGTTTTTTTTCAGTACCTCACTACTAGATGGTGCTGTCATAATTATCAACCTGTCAAAAGTAAAGTGTTTCATGCCCTTACAAGCAGACAAGTTTTTTTTTAGTTTAAGTAAATACAAATTATTTCATTTTGCTGTTTTTGTTCTAAAATTATAGTCAGTGTACTTATTGTGTGTCATTACAAAGTCCATTATTGCGGAAATACGCAATTAATAAATTTAAATTTACTGAATGATTTATAAAGATCTTTGGGACCACATACAGAATGAATATTGCATTAGCTTTTAATTGCTATAATTTAGCCATAAATAGGCTTAACATTAAAAAAGTCATTACCAAGGTGTTCTGAAAACATGGTAATGATATCTAGGAACATGGTAATGATGTCTAGGAACATGGTAATGACTGCTGAGCAGTAAAGTGTAAATCACTTTATGTCGCCTGCAGGGGCGCGCCAGCAGTGTCAGGCGCCTGTGTGCAGAGAGTCAGTCGGCGCCCTATGTTAAACAAGGTGTCTACTAAAATACCCCGCTCCCCCTCACACACACCCTTTTGCTGGAAGATAGCTCTCAAAATTTGATCTTTCGGGGAAGTGTTGACTGTACGGAACATGGATGATATTGAAGCCACGACAGATTTTATATGCATAAATTATAGTGAATTAAATATACAAGGTGGTTTTTGCCTGGTCTGGGTATCGAACGTGAAATCTTCCAGTTCCTAGCTCAATGTTTTACTATCTATCTACCACGGCTTCTCACAGATATTATTATTTAATCCGAACATAATTTTATTATTGCTACAAAATGCCAAAGATGACTTCCGCTAGTACCAACAGGCTCGTTTAAAAGAATTTTATTTTAACGGTATTTTTTTTCCCCCACAACGCAAAGCTTTATGGCACGTTCAAAAGCTACTTTACATTGTTGATATATATATAATAATTTTAGATATTTCTGTTCAAATGAAATAATAAAGTTCCGATTTGTATTTCTTTCTTTCTTTCTTTCTTTTTTTTTTTTTTTAATAAATGCAGAATATATTGCGACTTAGCTAGTTCCTCTTGTTTTTTTTTTTTTTTTCCGATGCCATTTAATCCGAGATAACGGCTTAATATGTGTTAATTTTCATAAAATTTTCAAAAAAAAAAAAAAAAAAAAAAAAAAAAAAAAAAAATTCGACATAGAAAATAAAACATTTTAAATTACAATAAATATAAACATGAATAAAAATACAGGTAAATTTCACATAGTTACACATTAACTATTAAAAATAGCATTGTGAATTTATCAGAAAATGGAGAATTTAGTATTAAGAACAATCTTACAATCTTAAAAAGTTAACAGAACTGATTTTCAATTAATATAGATGCATATTTAATAGGTAAGAATTCAGATTAATCTTAATTTAATAAATTAATCCAAACTTTAGAAAGAGCAAAAGTACAAAAAATTAATTTTTCCAAACAGCTATAGTAAGTTGTAATATGTATTTAGCTTAATATGTAAAAATACTATTATTCAGTTAGTAATACTAATGTTTAATTATTTACAATTTTACTATTGTTTGTCATAGTAAATGATAAATATTATTTAACATTTCTCAGTATACTTCAAAAATGCATATGACTGATGTTGGTTTGTATAACTGCCCGTGCTCCAGGACTCGTAAATAGTATCTGATAAAAGAAATTAAGTTTATTGAAATTTATTGTAATATGATCGCATGAAAATAGTGTGCATTGCTTTTATACTTCTTTCATAGAAGCATTCTAAAAAACTGGATGGATTATAGTTTATGGGAGTAATAGATTAAAGTAAATTTTAATAGTGATGTAATTGGTACACATTACTGATATTTACTTCAGCATCTACCTCCAAGAATATGGTGTTATAATATTCATAGCTATTTAAAGGCGTGTGCAAAAGGCAAATTTACAACCGTAACTTTAGTGTGTATTCCGTGGACACATTAGACTGCATTATTAAAATTTTATAATATTTTATTAGTAATTATTATATGTGCTGTTCATTCACGGATGACAGTCATAAAAAAAGGAGACGACTACTCCGAAAAAAGGGGTAACCCCTGAATCTAAGCTGGCACTGAAGGATTGCAGCTGAAAATAATAAAGATTCTTTTTCTCCTTTCATCACAATACTGATAAAATCAAATTTGATACAGACTTGACGCATGGATATAACTCCGACATGAAAATAAACAGCATAATTATTAAATGTTCATCTTTTGTGCATCCCAGTGTATGAGTTAAAGTTTTATACGCACTAAATAATATAGTACAAAACTTATTCATGTAGAATACCCGAACACAAACAGAACCAGCGCACTTTGATCTTTCCCCCATAACCTGCAATATACCAATTTAAATTCTACAGATTTATATGTACTTTGCAGACTTTATACAAAGTAACGTAATATAGTAAAATTTAGATCAGCTTGGAGTTACAAAATTAAAATGCTTACTTAAAACAATTCCGAAAATTATTCCACAATCAAAAATGTTTAAAATCTCTTTTATAAGTTTATTTAAAAGATATATAATTATTCCCTGCAACTTTTATTTTTAAAAGCATGTAATAAAAAAATTCAATTACATAAATCAATCACTTTTATTATGTTTCAAATGTCTTTGCCAAAGATTAAACATATTATAAATTTCCATCGTTAATAATTCGTAATAGGATTAAATATTATTAAAAAATAAAATTATAGCTATATTTTTATTTTTTATATTACCCGGTAAATAAACAATAATTGGCAAATATAAATATTTTATGCGAAATATGTCTTAATTTGATAGCTTATGTAAATTTCCCTTAATCTGAAATGTTTTTGCATTATTAAACTGAATTTAATTTTTTTATATTCATTGATTTTGAAGTATCTGATTTTTTTTCCTGTGACGGACGCTGTTAACGAATGAGAACTGATATTAATATGATACTAGCGAGCTTCGCCCGCTAACGGGTCAGTATTTTCAAATGAATCACTAAAATTAATGAATCACTAACAGTAACTTTTAGTGTTAAGAAAAGAAATTAAAAAAAAAAAAAATCATTTCTGATTGGGTAAAAAGTCGGCCCGGGTCCCCACTGCCTTCGGCAGCGCTGCCCAGTGTGCGCTGCGCGCGCGTATTCCTTCCCTGACCCTTCGTGCCCCCCCCCTCAAAAAAAAAATTCTGATCGTGTAAAAACTCACACCGGGTCCCCACTGCCTTCGGGAGCGCAGACCCATGCACGATGCGCGCGCACGTGTGAGGGTATTGTTGTCGCCAATATGGCTTAATTTAACATTTAGCAAAGCATAATATCATGCAGTGGAAACAACTCCATTAGTTAGCTCAAAGACTTAAGTTAATGTGTATAAGGCAGTTCAAAGAATGACAAAGTCATTATAAAACAAACTAACAATTTTATTGAACAAACTTAACAAGAAAAATTAAAACTTAACAATTGAAATATTTAATAAAAGTTGAAACAATCATTTAAATTCATCTCAGGCAAGTGATAAAAAATTAGCGTCCAGCACTAACTCAATTTAAAACTTTATATTCAAAAATAGTTAATCTTAAACCTTATATAAAATGGAAAAAACGATGTCAACTCTTAAAGTTAACAAACAACATTTCTCAAAGAACATGGCAGGCATACGACGTTAACCCTAAAGGCCAACGAACAACAGACTCAAATACCTGACTCCATGGTTCAAACTTTTTATAATGAACGGCAACACTACACGGAAGGGAAAACGGGAGAAAAGGTAAACAAACTTGAAAACTAAAGCCACATTGTATTTTAATTACTTATATCTGAAGAAATTATTTTAAATGAAGGAAAAATAATTTAATAAAACAACTTTCATGTTTAAAACTTAATATAACACCTTCATTACGACTAGCAAACAGAGCTATCTCTAATGCAGCAAACTAAAAACTGACCGCCGAATGCAATGAAGTTAGCTCTTATATACTGTTCAAAGGATTCTAACATGCATCCAATAAGTAGCGATTTCAAGTAACGTCACACTTAATTTGCATTTTTCCTTTCGGAAATAATCACGACGCCATCTATTGAACTTTAACTAAACTTATTAGTTTAATTTAGCAATCGCTGAAAGAACGCGTGAACAAAAATGCCGATGATAAACATCGTTTAAATTTCCAGATGTTGTACAAAAAAACAAAAGTATATCTTTCAGAATAAACAGTAAGTGGCAATATTTCACATTTACTTTAATTTAATTTATATCCATAATTACTTCCATGTAAAAATTACATTAACTTTATTCAAGATAAAAACGTTTTCCTATAATGTAAACAAAACCTATTTAAACCTTTTAAAACTTATCAGCTATCCTATTGAATCAAATTTTCCATAAACGATGTAATAAAAACAACCTAATTCATTTATAGTTTACAGAGAAAACAACATGGAAGCAAGAATAAATCAAATAAATTTCCCAAATTTTGACAACAATGCCCCCCACCATGTTGGTTTTCTTTAAAAAAAATATCAGTTGCCTGAAATTTTTACATATAACAATAAAGAAAAATACACACAGTAAAACTTCTACTGAAAAAAAAATTTAGAAACATTTTGTTGTTGGTCAGCTTCAGTTCATATGTTGCTCTTCCAAATACAAAGCTTTTTTTTCCACAAACAGTTCACCATTAATCAATCTACTAGAATAGGAAAAGAATAGGAAAACATTAAACACAATTTATATACAAAATTTCCATATCCCCATTAAAAAAAACATTAACACATTAAGATGAGTTCAAACCATAAATATGAAGAACATGAAATATGAAAAACATTCACATAATACAAAAATCATTCGCACGGCGCCGTGTCTCACATATCCCAACCAAGGAATAAAAACTAATTAAACTTATATTATACAATACAATTTCAATGGGAACATGAAAACCCTGAATCATGTGCAAAACAGTTTTCAAAACAAACTTATGGAAACACTTCCATAAAAAAAATTTATATTTAAACTTTATAGGAGACATAGCTCCAAAAACACTTTATAGAGAAACATAGTTCCCAAAAAATTTATATGAGACATAGCTCCAAAAAAAAAACCTTATAGAAAAACATAGTTCCAAAAAAATTTATATTTACTTTAAGAAAACTTTATTAATAAATTTTGATAAATCAGATTTAGTTAACGATTTTGTGAAAGGATCTGCCAAATTTAATTTACTATGAATATATTTAAGACTGAACTGCCCCTCGAAAAGCCATTCCCTAATGAAAAACAATTTAACATTTATATGTTTTGACCTGTTATTTTCAATGGGAGATTTTGTAAAATCTATAGCGGATTGATTGTCAGCATATAGAACAGGAGAGTTATGTTTACCAGAAATTAAATTAAATTTGTAGCTATCTTCCAGTATATGGTCAAACCACTTTAATTCCTTTACACCTTCACACATGGAGATAAATTCACTCTCCATGGTGGATAAACTTACACCCCTCTCCTTAAACGTCCTCCATGAAATAGGACTATCATCCAAAAAAACTATTTGCCCTCCCATTGACACAAAATCATCACGGTTCATTGCAAAATCTGCATCTGAAAAAGCTATTAAATCTGGTTTATTACATTTTAAATTAAGTTTATAATATTTAGTGTAAGAAACATATCCTAATAATCTGACCAAACCATTCCAATGAGTTAGACCAGGACAGCTCTGAAATTGGCTAAAAATATTTGTGGCATAAGCAATATCAGGACGTGTACGACCAGCAACGAAAGATAAGCAACCTAGCAAACTCCTGTATGGGTACCTGGATGCTTCATCAATTTCAAGTTGATTTGTCGGACAGTCCTTTTTTGAATATTTCAAGCCTTTGACAATTGGAAGAGAAGAAACAGGGATATGAAAAGATTTGAATCTTTCGCAAATCTCTTCTATATAAGTACACTGGGACAATTGAACGTCTCCATTATTGTACTCAAATTCCACTCCCAATAGTTTCTTAGTCTTTCCTAAAACTTTCAAATCAAATTTCTGTCCCAATAAACTAATCACATTGTCAATTTGTGATTGAGTTTTACCAAAAACTACAATATCGTCTACGTAAACAAGTAGAACGATAAAATCTTTAAACCTGTATGTGCAATTGCACCAATTAAATTTTTCAAAACCCAAATCTAAAAGGACACGATTTAACTCATAAAACCATAAACGTCCACTTTGATGTAACCCATATAATGCTCGGTCAAGTTTACATACAAGATGTTCCTTGCCCTTGACAACATACCCAGGTGGTTGATACATGTATATCTCTTCATCTAAGGGAGCATACAGATAAGCACATTTCACATCACACTGGGAATTAAACCAATTTAAATGGGACACCAAAAGAGAAAAGAAAAATCTAACAACTGAAAAGTTAACAACTGGAGAAAATGTTTCATCAAACGTGTCGCCTTTCACCTGATTAAACCCTTGGGCAACTAATCTTGCCTTGAAACGAGCAATGTTTCCATGCTCATCTCGTTTTACTGCAAAAACCCATCTATTTCCCAACGGGGTTTTGCCTTTTGGTAACTCAACCAGGTGCCAGACTTTGCGACTACGCATGCTGTCAATTTCTTCATCCATAGCTATTTTCCAGTTTAGATATTGTTCAGATTTTAAGGCTTGATTAAAAGTTTTTGGAACAGTTAAATCTAGTCAGATAAGTTTCTTACATTCAGTCTGTGAAACAGAAGTAACAGGTTCTTGTTTTACCACCCCTTCAAAAAGATTATTACCAGAAAAGTCAAAAAGTTCCGGCAGAAAATTTAAATTATGATTTGAACAATATTTTTGGACATCATTCATTGACCTCAGCCTTGTACTTGACCCCTCAGGATAATAGTAAATATCCACACGTTTTCCTGTGGGCCTTGGGACAGGTTTACGAACCCATACAACATCTGGTTCAGGATCAACAGGACTTGCTATTGGGTCATCCTCAACAACCTCATCAGATCTGTCCTGAAGGATTACATCAACAGGATCGGATCCAGAACGATCTACTGGATTATCCCCGAACAGATCCAAATCAATTGAAGAGGTGCCCAGCACGGCTCCACTGTTTTTGCTGAAGAGGGAATTACCAAACGTAACGTTCAAAGTTTCTATAATTCTATTTTCCTCCTCTAACCAGACTCTGTAACCTTTGGTTCGCAACGCATAACCCACAAGAACACCCTTTTGAGCTTTAGGGTCAAGCTTATGAGACCGCTTCTGTTTAGGGATACCTACATATGTGATCAACCCAAACGGCTTAAGGTGCCTAACTGATGGTTTATGTCCACTATACAATTCAAGGGGGGTTTTACTTTGACCTTTGTGTATTACTCTGTTCCATGTATATGCAAAATAAAGTATAGCCTCTGGCCAAAAAGTGAGGGGCAGTCCACTATCTATTAACATGGCTCTGGCACAATTTAAGACAGTTTGATTTACGCGTTCACACAAACCATTCTGCTCAGGAGAGAAGGTATTGGTTAATTCATGTGTGACACCATTCTTTTCACAATAATTTCGAAAACTGTCATTAACAAACTCAGAACCATTGTCTGTTCTCAAAAACTTAAGCTTCTTCCCTAACTGCCTTTCAGCTCTAGCTATGTGTTTTTCAAAAATTGAAAACACCTGCGATTTTTCAGACATAGGATATAAAGCAGTTTTTCTTGAGAACATGTCTATTATAGATAGAAAAAACCTCTCCCCATTGTTACCAGAAATTTTTATCGGTCCCCAGACATCCATAAAAATTCTCTCTAAAGGAGATTTACATTGAAAGTTCTCATTTAATTTAAAAGAAATCCTTTTCTGCTTGCTTAGACGACAAGGTTCACAAAAAAAATTTCCACGTTTCAACTTTGGTAAACCTTTTACCCCATTACATTTGCTAGTATGAACTATAAGTTCTGGACTAACATGTCCAAAACGGCCATGCCAAAATTCAATACTTTTATTACTGGGTACATTAACAGTTGAAGTAATAGTTGAAACGTGCCCCCCATTATCTTTAAAATCAACATTTTTATAAACTTTAGGGTAAACATTGTAAATACCATTGTCAAGCACAGCAGAAAAGATTTTTACGTTGTCTCTACCAATAACATCAATTTTTCCTCCTCTACCAGAGAAACTGGCGCCATTAATGTCCATTTTCGGACCAGATATTAAATTTTTTCTTAGTCTGGGGGAATATAAAACATTTTGCAAAATACAAGAATTATCATCAAAAATTAAATGAACAGAACCTTTACCAATAATAGGAAAACTAACTCCGTCAACGGCAACAAATAAACTTTCACCTTCAATAGGATTATATTCAGAAAAATAGTCTAAATTCTTGCAAAAGTGATGAGAGGCCGCGGTATCGAAAGCCCAACAGCACTCATCATCAGAATTACTTATGCAAGATTGAGCAATATAAGACATGGGGGAATTTTGTTTGGATTTGTTACGGGTGACAGAGTTAGCTCTTTTAACATTAGATTTACTATAATTAAATTTAGAGTTCTCAGAAATACTATTGTCCTGTTTATTTAAATTAACAAAACAGTTTCTTTTAATATGTCCCCGACGACCACAGCGATGGCAGGTGATAGATTTAGGAAATGATTTCTTACCATTTTGCTGATGGTGAACATTCTGGACTTCGACTCTATTGGCTCCTCGATCTGTATCCCTGAGTTTCAGCCTCGTTTCTTCAGCTACTAGTTCCACGACTATTTTCTTAAACTCAAAATTTTCAGACCAACGCAAGATGTACTGGGTGGCCGACTCAAATTTGTCAGGAACATTCCTCAGCAGCTGGAAGCAAAGATATATATCTTCCATCTCATGTCCAGACTCCTTCAACTCGTCAGCAATTTTGGAGATTCGTGATGCATACATATTTATGCTCTCACCAGGCTTCATTACACAATGGAACAACTCATTTACAAGCTGCATGTGTTGCGCTCTTGAATCGCTAATGAAATTTTGCTTTAAAATTTTCCAGGCCGCAACAGGACACTCGCAACTGTCTATCAAACTTCTGTACTGTGGAGACACATTTAAATAAATAGTTGAAAGTGCTACCCTAGCTCTTTGCTTAAAGTCATTTATGTGACCTTTCCCTGTTACTGCTCCGTCCTTCTCCTCCGGTAGTGTTTCACTCCCATTCACTATATTCCAACAATTTTTCTCAATTAACACAAAACGAATATCCTTTTTCCAAGTATGATAGTTGTTTGTTCCCAATTTTTCAATACTAGGTAAAATATTGACTGCCATTCTCAAAAAAATTAGAACTGCCAAAAAAATTAACTTTCAAAAAAATACCAACCAATGGGCTGTAATACTATACCAAGTAGCCCATAACCTTTGTTGTCGCCAATATGGCTTAATTTAACATTTAGCAAAGCATAATATCATGCAGTGGAAACAACTCCATTAGTTAGCTCAAAGACTTAAGTTAATGTGTATAAGGCAGTTCAAAGAATGACAAAGTCATTATAAAACAAACTAACAATTTTATTGAACAAACTTAACAAGAAAAATTAAAACTTAACAATTGAAATATTTAATAAAAGTTGAAACAATCATTTAAATTCATCTCAGGCAAGTGATAAAAAATTAGCGTCCAGCACTAACTCAATTTAAAACTTTATATTCAAAAATAGTTAATCTTAAACCTTATATAAAATGGAAAAAACGATGTCAACTCTTAAAGTTAACAAACAACATTTCTCAAAGAACATGGCAGGCATACGACGTTAACCCTAAAGGCCAACGAACAACAGACTCAAATACCTGACTCCATGGTTCAAACTTTTTATAATGAACGGCAACACTACACGGAAGGGAAAACGGGAGAAAAGGTAAACAAACTTGAAAACTAAAGCCACATTGTATTTTAATTACTTATATCTGAAGAAATTATTTTAAATGAAGGAAAAATAATTTAATAAAACAACTTTCATGTTTAAAACTTAATATAACACCTTCATTACGACTAGCAAACAGAGCTATCTCTAATGCAGCAAACTAAAAACTGACCGCCGAATGCAATGAAGTTAGCTCTTATATACTGTTCAAAGGATTCTAACATGCATCCAATAAGTAGCGATTTCAAGTAACGTCACACTTAATTTGCATTTTTCCTTTCGGAAATAATCACGACGCCATCTATTGAACTTTAACTAAACTTATTAGTTTAATTTAGCAATCGCTGAAAGAACGCGTGAACAAAAATGCCGATGATAAACATCGTTTAAATTTCCAGATGTTGTACAAAAAAACAAAAGTATATCTTTCAGAATAAACAGTAAGTGGCAATATTTCACATTTACTTTAATTTAATTTATATCCATAATTACTTCCATGTAAAAATTACATTAACTTTATTCAAGATAAAAACGTTTTCCTATAATGTAAACAAAACCTATTTAAACCTTTTAAAACTTATCAGCTATCCTATTGAATCAAATTTTCCATAAACGATGTAATAAAAACAACCTAATTCATTTATAGTTTACAGAGAAAACAACATGGAAGCAAGAATAAATCAAATAAATTTCCCAAATTTTGACAACAGGTATACGTGCGCTGTGCGCACATATTCCTTCTCAAATCAAATTTTTATTCTTAAGAAAAGAGAATTAAAAAAATCATTTCTCATCGGGTACAAAGTCGGACCGGGTCCTCACTGCCTACGGCAGCGTAGTCCCGTGCGCGCTGCGCGCGCGTATTCCTTCCCTGACCCTTCGTGCGCCCTAAAAAAATCATTTCTGATCGTGTAAAAACTCACACCGTGTCCCCACTGCCTTCGGCAGCGCAGACCCATGCGCGCTGCGCGCGCACGTGTGAAGGTATACGCGCACACATTCCTTCTCATATCAAATTTTTTTCTTAAGAAAAGAAAATGAAAAAAAAAATCATTTCTCATTGGTTAAAAAGTCGGACCGGGTCCCCACTGCCTTCGGCAGCGCTGTCCCGTGCACGCGGTGCACGCCTATATCTTCCCCCACCCTTTCAGCCCTTCCTAATTAACCTACATATATCAATTTTGAGCGGTCTAACTGAATTAGCTGAGATGCAAAAGAAAACCTAATCAGGAGACCTCAAAACGTGCAAATCTGGTTAAAACTTTCGATAATATAAAAGAGCTTTAAAATATCTTTCGAATGATGTATTAAAAATAATTTAATCATAATTAGAAATTGAAATATTGAAATTTTAAAATGTTACAGCGCCATCTGGCGGTAGAAATTTCTGTAATCTACTGTTCGATTCCAAATCAACAAAGCTATCTAATGATGTATTACTTATGAAATTATTTTAATTAGTAGCTGAGGTGCAAAAGAAAACCGATTCAGGAGACCTCAAAACGTGTAAATGAAGCGAAATCTGGAATCCCACTTTCGATAATATAAAAGTACTTTAAAATATCTTTCGAATGATGTATTAAAAATAATTTAATCATAGTTAGAATTTGAAATACGCGTATTAGAATAAAATTTTATTTGCAATTAAATTATACATTTTTTATTTATTCTCGAAACCCGATGAAATTTGAACTGCAACTTCGTCTTGTGATGTTAAAAGTGTGTAGCAAGTTTGAAATAATTTCGAAGAAAATTGAAGCATTTTGAAATTTTTATTTCCAGTACAAAATCAGTAAAGCAGGAAGTAAAATCTCTTTATTCTTTCGCCCGGCGCCATGGTAACCGAAATTGCGAAATTAATGAAACTCTTGTGATTTGTTGCCACCTTCTTTTTCATACTTTAGTTAATTTTAAAAAATCTAATTGTCCGATTGATAAGCCGTTTAAACCATCGGATTAAGAAAAAAAAGTCCTTTCCAATGGTATCTTATTTGTAACGATACGACTGATATTTCTAATTTATTTTCCAGTTTTTCCGTAAAAATGTCACTTTTTAAGCATTTAATCATGAATTCTGGGTCATTTTTCGGTAGATATGGGTCGACGTTTTAATTAATATATCTGCTAATTAGGGTCGCATCGCTTAGCGAATTATCGCGATGTCGAGATGAAGAAATTCTGCGTCTGTCGACTCCGGTTTCGAGGCGATGCGACCATTAGCGCCGGAGCTTTAGCGATGACAAGGCATTTCTCACAGACAGACAGACAGACAGACAGATGCGTACAGATTTTAATAATATAAGGAGATTTCACTAGCCCATAATGAATCCTAATAATACAAATTAATTTTGTCATTTTGTAACAGTTTCCATTGTTTATTTATGAAATTTAAAAGACAATTCATCAAACGGAAAAACAGGCAGATAATAATTAAATGTTTTTCAAAAAGTGAATTGAACAATATTTGATTATTATTATTATTATCAAATATAAAAGCAAGAAATAACTAAACTTTGTACAAGGATTGGAATACCATTTAACGTACAATCATCAATGCGGAATAATCAGTGAGTTATTTCAATTTCAGTAGTAAATTTGGTAAAGAAAAAAAATTTAGTAAAATTTGATAAAGTTGGTAAAGAAAAGAAGAGAAAGAAAAAAGAAACTTCAATATCTATTTAAGATATTTGAAAAATTTGATAAATTCATGAGTTAAAAAAAAAAAAAAAAAAAAAAAATTCAGGTGCGCAACAGTTACACGATTGCCATTACCCACTACTACACATATGCTGATTTTGGGAAATAGTGTGGACGTTGTGAAGGGATACAAAAGATTATTTATATAGCGAATTAAAAAAGAAAAAAAATCGTTAGATCTGTTTTTTGAAATACTCATTTCTGAGATTTATAACTGGCCTATCTAATCAGAACAACTGTCAGTTTTCCTGTAGTAACCAAGTAACATACACTAAAGGATATATAAATATTAGTTTGTGTAGCAAATTTGAAGAAAATCGTTAGATACGTTTTTGAGAAACCGACTTTTGGTTTTACTGCCGATTTTCACCAAAACTTGGCAAACTGGTCTTCTCACCCAAACCTAACATTTATATACGAAAGGATATATCTATAAAGATGTTAATATGGCAAATTAGAAAAAAATGCGTAAAACTGCTTTATATTAAAAAAAAAAAAAATACACTACCGAGACCTAATTTTTTTTTTTTTTTTTTTTTTATAAAAGACGTTTGTCAGGTGTTCATACAGCAAATTTGAAGAAAATCGTTAAAGCCGTTTTTGAGATACGGACCTCTACGGCAACACTTCTGTTTTTCCAATTTTCACCAAAAGTAAGGAGAACCATACGTACATTATTAAACCTGGCATTATTTATACATGACATTTACATACATTATTTTGAAGTTTCATCGTTCTATCTTTATTATATTTAGAGAAGTGATAGTCAAAATATTCCACACATACACACGTACATACACAATGCACTTACACAACGACATGCACTTACACAACGGCCAATTTGCCAAAATCAACTTTTTTTCTTCACTCAGGAGATCTTAAAACAGGTGAAAACTCGATATCGAAATTTTTGGCCAAATATAATACCAGTTATAAAATTCAGAATAGTAGTTACTTAATTTAATAATTTTAAGTTGTACTCTTTTAATATTACAACGTTTTGATACATTTATTCCATGCTGTGGCCCGATCATATACATATATATATATATATATTCAGAAGGCATAGTTACGTAAATACTCTTACATTACCTACAAATGAAATATTCCATTGTATCTATGCGCTTTTTCTTTCTTTCTTTTTTTTTTTTTTTTTTTTTTTTTAAATATAGTACAAGGAAGGGGATAACAATCAAAATATAGCGTGGTAATATATTATTATATCAGGAAATCAAAACAATTAAACTAATATATATGTATGTACAATGCCTTTTTCTAATACTAATTAAAAAAAAAAAAAAAAAAAAGAAAGAAAGGAACACATTTGGCAAAAAATTGAAAAGGATATGCTTTTAGTTTTGGGTTCATTTATGTAGAAATTGGTCGATTATAATCGTTTAATTTATCTCTAGATATAATGTAAAATTTGCATCAAGATAGCTTTCGAAATACTGAAATAATTCAAACCATAATTAGACATGTAAATGGACTTACGTTAGAAATATCTCAGACGAGTTCTTTAGCTAGACTGATCCGCCATCTTTGTTTCAAAATGGCAGGCATTTCGAAAATTTGAACCGTATATTTATGAGCAGATATTCTTGAAATTCGATAAATACATAGCTCGTATCAAGGTCTAAATTAAGTGTATTAAATCAATTCGATCCGCTACTTTGTTTCAAAATAGCGCTGGCACCTGCTTGAAAAGGTAACAAAATCATTCTACTCTTTCAACTAAGTTGGAAATACTTTTTTTAAATTTACAGAAAAGTGAGATTTCATAAAAACAGATCTATCAAAGATAATCAAGATTACTGTATATTAAATAACGATACATCAAAATAAATGTAAAAATAATATCTTACCAATCTTGGAATAAGATAAATCTTCTCCCTGTTCATTTTTCTGAAAATATGATTTGTTCCTTTTTTGTTTTTTATGACATATTAAAATATTTAAAACATTAAAATATTAAAACAGTTAAAATCTAAGCAAAAGAATGATTAGTGAATGTACAAGCACATATTAATCGTAGAATACCAAACCTGTATCTGACAAGCTTTAAATGTAAATGTTTTGCTCGCTGCGGCTGCAGGTGCAAATTTAAACACAAAACGCTGACTTAGTAATTTCTCAGTGATAACAGAAAAGATGGGAGGAAAGAAAGAGAAAACAGGAAATACTTTTATTGTGGTTATTTATTAACTATGTTAGATATTTACTTAAAATCATTTCTTTGAAACTGTTATTCATTCGCTTCGATACGAATTTCAAGAAAAATGATGATTAGCTCAAAAATTTTTAGCCAAAACAGCATTTTTTTTAGCGGGGGGGGGGGGGGGGGGGGGGGGGGGGGGGGGGGGGGGCACTCCCTCCAGATGGTGGGGTGGCGGGGGGGGGTGCCCCCTCTCACCACCACCACCTAGCTACGAAACATCATTCACATTGTGTAGCATTGACATTATAAAAGTTTTTTTTTTTTTTTTTAAGTAATTAGTTCTTGGTAGGTGCCTTTAGTTGCCTGGCGCCTGTGTGCGCCGCACACATTGCACACTGGGTCGGCGCGCCCCTGGTCGCCTGTTAAAACAGACAGCTATAGGATTCGTATAGTGAAAATTATTCCAAAAAATCTCGCCACTATATATTGTCTAGACATTTTAATTTTTCTGTTACAAATTAGAATAATAAATACCGCTATCCATATATAAATGTGTAATTATTTCGCCATTGGTCATTTCTGTGGTTCTGTCTTTTATTACCATGTTCACAAATGACATTACCATGTTGCAAAGGAAATTAAAAAATTAATTAATCTGTAATTAAGGCAACGATCTCTGCTGGTAATTTTTTCCTCTATAGCAGACATGGATAATTGCATTAATGTAAAAAAATCAGGAATTAAAACAATTTATTTTTTTATTTTTTTCTGAAACCAATATTTACCATTATCTGAGAATGACCCATATAGGAGTTACAAAAAGAAAAATTAAAACAAGAATTAATGAACATAAAAATGATTTAAAAACGGGAAAATATAATACGGCCTTAGCTAAAACTTTCAATAAACAAGACATTAAAATAGATTTTGATAAAACCACTAAAATAGCAAATTATGATGATTACTATTATGCGATGTTTAGAGAATCGATAGAAATTTCAACCAATAATGATGCATGCAACAACAGCGGCGCAGTAGCCCCAGACCGTGTATGGTGCCACCTTTTGGCAAACAAGTTCAAGATCAGTCAAGCTCAAGTCTCCCACAGAAGATGTCGTTCTGAAGAGGACCAGGTACCCGGTTGAAAAATTGAAACAACAACGACGCACAAAGTAATGTTTAAGGTTTTTTATCTATCTTTCTTTTTATGTCTAAAAAAATAAATAAAATAAAAATAAATAAATAAAATAAACAAATAAAGGAACACACAAACTTTTTTTTTTAATAATTAAAATAAAATTGAGAAAAATCGTACAAAAGAAATGGAACAGCTACTGTGTAGAACCCCTTGGAGAAGTTTGAAATTTGGCACAGAAGTAGCTTGGACGTTTCTCGCCAAGATATTTACTTAAGCAATAGTCACTTTAGTTCATCGCCAAAATGATGACAAAAATTTAAAAGCCGCCAATGGGTTACTGTACAAAGCTATGCCAAAGAAATTATAAGAAATGGATATAGTAACCGATGCTAGGGATTGAAACACAATTATTGCATGCCTTTATATGGAAGAATAGATTAAATAAATAAGTCATGTTGTACTAAATTAAATTCTGTTTTGTGCAGAATTTTATATCTATTACTTTAAAATCAAAAATAGACTTAGGGTTTTTGTCTAGCTTAATTTATTATTATTATTATTGAGAAATTTTCTTCTTTTTCAATAGAAACATATATTGACATTGCTTTTTAAGTGAAGCAAAAATGATTTCAAAATTCTGTATTAAGACAAATTTGCAATATATTCCAATGCTAAAGTTAATTTTTCTGATTTTTCCGACTTTAATTTAGAAATTTATAACACTATATTTTAACGTTTTAAGAATGTCAACGAGTTTAATCAAATGATAAAAAACAGCGATTTAAATCAAAGTTTTAATTTTATTTTCATTAATTAAAAACAAAATTTTTCTTAGCTTTTAAAATGTAAAAAAAAAAAAAATAAATAAAAAAAATTAGAAAATAAAAGCTTCAAATAATTTCTATACTTTCCAAAATAGTTATACTCTGTTTTGCTTTTTCTAATTTTTATCTCCCTCCATGGAGGATCAAAATTGAAATCTCATGTCTCTGCTTTTCCTAGTGCAGCAAAGTTTACTGATTTTCAGGTTTTCTAGATAGTTGGCTAGCCTCCCATATAACCACACATCTGTCTTGCAAACATCCTATAATGAACCTACAGATCCTGTAGTTGTCATACCTTATGAGAGTTATCTTTAAAATTTCTGAAAGTTACAGAAAATTAATTATTCAATTACTCGTCTCCATTGTACATTCTGTAGATTTCCTGATTAAAACATCAAAATAAATTATCCAACCAAAATTTGGTGCATTCTCTGAATGGAGATGCATGTACAATCTATATTGGCATGGAAGAATAAGACAGGTTTTACCCCACTTCATGTGGCTATTTTAAGATAATTGTACATTGGTTTTGGAAGCTATATAAAGTTATCTAATAATCTCTCATTAAAATGTGATTTATAAAGCAAAGTGTTTTCATTTCTATTTTGCTTTATACAGTCAATAAATGTATCACATAGATATTCATATTTCTTCATATAAACATGAATTGGCTATATTGTACAATTTGGTCTTGTGTTAGTCCAGAGAGAATATAGTGATATAAAAAATCTAAAATATCTTGTACATAGGATAACCTTGACATCCACAGAATATAAATTATCTTGAATATGCCATCCTATGGATGGTTTAAGGATCTTTGTGAGCATCCAGAGAATGTATACATTCCTTCTATAACTCTTATAAGTGCATAAAGCCTACATAGGATGTCTACAGGTGTGACATTTGACACACAGAGAAAAACATGTAACTGATTATAGGATATTATGCATCTTTCAGAGGATAACAGATTATCCCAAGAATGACATTCTCTGGATTTTTTTTTTTTTTTTTTTTTTTTTTAAGATGCCATTGTGCTGTCTGGGCTATAAAGATGTAGATATCTCATAAGATGGGAGTATTTTTAAAGGCTCACAAAGATAAGTGTAATGCAGAAGTGGCTAATTTAAGATTTTGAAGAAGATTAAATTATGCTGATTCAGAAGCTAGTGAGCACAGAAGTTTTATACCCAAAACAACATGCCCTCTTAAATATTTATGAGCTGTTTAAGAAATGTATAGCAGATGAAAGTTATTGTTGGTTATTCAACATGGTAATCAATTATGTATGTTGGAAACTATCCTTCTTGGTCAAAGTGAATGGGTGTTTACTAATAGAGATGATAAATACAAGGGAAGCTTTAACTATAAAATGTATGTTATGCATATTACATCAGATTTTTAAATTGGGGCTTTGAAATAGATATCCTCACACATGTGCTTTTGTAAATTCAGTATTTTAATATTTTTATATAAATGGCTTGTCATGAATGATAATTTGGAGTATTCTAGTCACTTGCATAGAGATAGCCCAAAACATCATTCATGCAACATCACTGGTTTATATCTATCAATGGTTGTGAACATTTTGAATGAATATACTGAGCTTCCAAAAGTCAAGGTACAATCTGTTTTCTCGTTTACTTCTTTTGTGCATAATAAATTTTGAAACAAATGAACACAAAAATATAAAATTTGGATGGCACATTCGTTATCAAATTATTAATCGAATTTTATATATAACTTTAACACAAGTAATTTTTAAACTGCCATAATTTCAATTTATTAAAAAGGTAAGCTTTGAAGAAATGAATAAACAATTTTAGCAAAGAAAATTAAATGAGAAAGGTTGTCACAGGTGCGTTACAGATAGTTGAAGGTACACATGTCTCCAAAGGTTAAATTAAAATCAGATTTTTCTTCCTGTATTCCGTTTTATTTTCCCACCATAAGGAACATTTTAGAAAAATATAATTATTAATTTGTAAACATTGAGCATCGTCAAAATAATAAAAATGTCTATAAATAATTTTAAAATGAATAACTCATCCAATTTTCATGTTCGAATGTTTATTGTTTTAAAAGTTATTCATATACTAAAAAAAAAGAAGAAGAAAAAGGAAAACACAAAAAAGTGAATACAGGAAGAAAAATCTGGTTTTAATCTAACATTTGAATGTCTGTGTACCTTAATCTATCTATAATGCACCTTTGACAACCTTTCTCATTTATTTTTCCTTGCTAAATTTGTTTAAATTTTGCATTTCTTCTAATTAGGGCTGTGCCGATTAATCGATTAATGCTTTGTACCAATCACTTTTTTTAAACGAGTTAATCGACATGATTAATTCGATTAAAAATTTTGAAAATCCGATTAAAATTTTCAAACCACGAGTAACTCGATTCAAGTAAAAATTTAAAATGCTATTTTGCCTACAAAATATTTTTTCACATATTTTGCTAAAATACTTTCTAAAAATCTCAAATAAAGTACTACGTCAGAAACGCCAAAAGAAAATTTTTTGCGGTGCATACAGCTGTTTCGGTAGCCTTAAGCGTACCATCTACAGTGCAAAAAGAATTCTGAATCTGGAGAAGTGCTCATATATATAGGAGAGGGACTGAATTTAGTTCAACCAATAGGATTACGGAAAAGGTGGGGAGTGTGGCCAATAGGAATTTAGGAATGTGTAGCTGTGTAAACAGTAGAAAAATTAAGAAAATGTGGACTGAATGTAAAATTTCCAACAATTAGACAAATAGGGAACATTTTTCTTTTGGCGTTTCTGATGTAGTAGTTTATTTGAGTTTTAATATTCCAACGCCAAGTCTCCTGTTATTACTTTCTAAAAATGTTTCCTCAAATGATGAAAAAAAAAAAAAAAAAAAAACTCAATAGAAGTTATTGCATTTTTGTTGATAGAGAAAAGAGGAAAGACAGTTCTTAAACAAAATGCTGTTTTATGCCCGTGGTGAGGGAATAGGATTCTCAGAAATAGGAAGCATGCATTTGTAAAGGATGGGAATGCAGAGAAAAAAAAAGGACTCTGGAAGATCTCAACAGGTTTTTGCAATACCTTCGAGCGTTTATTGTCCATTCAGAATTGCTGATAATAACTATTGAAGTACAAACAGAAACATCATTTTGTTTTCTAGTCTGAAGTGAAGGTATGTGATCTTTGTATTTCTTTCTCTTTGGAAGAAAAGTTTAGGCCAGTATTTAAAGAGAGTGACATCTGTTCTTGTTCTCATGCGGCCTCAACTTGAAAAATATGAAATTTCTACAGCTCTCTATCCGCAGTTTAAGTCTCTTAATTGTATGTCTTTGGAACGAAGAAATATAGTTTGGAAAAATGTTTCGCTGATGAATAAATTTGAAAATACTACTGAGCTTCAAAATGTACAAAATGATACAAAAGCCAAACGAAGAAAATTATGTTTTGACTCAACGTGCAGTGAAATGTATGTAGAAACTCCTCAAACTTTGCCCTCGTATGAAAATGAATTAAAATTATATAAAGAAATGCCTGAACTTGATGATGATTTCATTAATCCTCTTGACTGGTGGAAAAAAGAAAATGCAAAATTTCCAACTCTATTATTATTAGCAAAAAGACGTTATGCATGACTGCAACATATGTACCGGTGGAAAGAGTATTTAGTAGTGCGGGATTTATTGTGACTAAGATAAGATCGAGCTTAGATCACGAAAATGTCAATGTGCTTGTATGTTTAAGGGATTGATTAAAAAAATAGTATATTTTTTTTATGATCTATTGTGTAATATTTGGAAATAAACACGTAGGTGAGTTTCATTCTGATCTTTCATTATATATGAGTGAGTACAATTTAATATTTTTTAGATATTTTTTAATTATATATTATTATCATTATATATCAATAATTAAGAGGCAATAAAATTAAATATCTTCACAATTAAATCTAAATTTAACCGGGAAATGAATTTCATAAGATAAAAAATAATTTATAAATGCTCTATCCCGTATGAATATTTGCAGTTGGTTTTCAAAGTGTTCCATTACCTTCGTATTTAAAATAGTTTTTCATTTATTAGAAAAAGCTATTATGTTCTCTTTTTTCATTATTTATTTGCATGTTTATTATTATTTATTGTTTAAGGAACTAGTTAAATGAACATCTATATCATTTTTATGGCTTGTTGTGTACTATCTTGGGAAAAAAAAAAAAAAAAATATATATATATATATATACACAGGACAGTTTTATTCATTGTTCAAATAAGATTATATAAAGAAAAGTGAAAATCGATTAAAAATCCGATTAATCAATTAATGAACTACGATTAACCCAGTTAAAACTCTTAATCGATTCCCACCCCTACTTCTAATGCTTACTTTTAAGAAAATTTGAAGTTATATTAGTTTAAAAATTGTTACTTGTGTTCAAGTTATATAAAATTCGATTAATAGTTTTATAACAAATGTGCCATCCAAATTTTATAATTATATGTTCATTTGTTTCAAAATTATGTGCAAAAGAAGAAAACGGGAAAACAGGTCGTAACATAAATTTTGGAGGCTCAGTGTAAGGCAAAAATGAAAAAGAGTTGCCTGGTTTAACAAATTATGATTTATTTTGCAACAAAATGTACCTAGACTCTTTCTGTTTTCAATATCATACCAGGATATATTCCAGTAGAAGAAAACTTTTTGTTACAAAGCATAATATTACACAAGAATGATTTGCAGCATATTAAATTTTGTTCCATGATAAATAATTTTGATGAAGGAATGAGAAAAGCAAATATATATCAAGCATTTTAGATTAAAAAAAAAAAAAAAAGTAATATATAGGGTAGGTGCTCCAGTGATTGGCATCTATCCTGAAATAATTAATAAAAAAGAAAAATAATAAAATCATATATTTTACATGTAAGAATTTTAACATTTTATGTTAAACACTGGAGCATAGGGTGCTAATAACTGGTAAAATGAATAACTAGCAGTGCCAAACACTGGAACATAGGATGCCAATTATTGATAAAATGAAAAACTGGCAGTGTCAATTACTGGAACATTGAGTGGGTGTCAAATAAAAATTCATAAAAAATAATAATAATAATAATTGTTATCAAATGTATATATTTTAACATATATGTGGTTCTGGATGTCTTTCATATCATATGTACTAACTTAAGATTTCTAAAAATAGTTTCTGATGACTAGAACATTAAAAACATCAGAGATTGCTCTAAAAGTGTTAATCACTGGTGCACTTACCCTATATATCCTGTGAATTATTTAATAATGTGTTTCATTTAAATATATTTTTAATCTCACTATTTCTTTTAATATTACAGGAAGATGGTGAATCACCAAATATTTGGTTTAAAGAGACATATGATGATGGCTGGAATTTTTACACTTGGCTGGGAAATGATAAAGAATGGTATTTAGGCATCAACAAAGAAGGTAAAATGAAAAATGGGAATAAAACAAAGAAAAAACAAAAGTCAGTCAAATTTGTACCGAGATCAGCAACACCTTCATATTAAGTGAAGAAAATTTATTTTAATTCATATGTTGTAATTAATACTGTAAGTATTTTCTATCATTTTGATTCAAATGTATTATTATTTATTTTAAAGTCCTATTTATCATTTTACATTAATTTCATCTACAGAAAGGATTTTTTTTTCTTCCAATAATCAAAAGATTTGGCATGACAAACACTGCAGCTCATTGATACTTTTAACCAAATATTAACTGTCTATATATCTGGTGTTTCAAGCCTGATTTGATTTCTAACTAACAGAATTATAAATTTCATGGAATACAGTCATTTATGGTGCTAAACTTCATGCTCAAAAATGACATGAACTGTTTTAATCACATACATACTTATAAAAAAAAAGTTTTTTGAAATGATTAAAATATTTTAGATATAAATATATTCTGATAGAATAAAAGACTAATTTTTCAGCAACATATGATATTATTTCGAGATAGTTTCTTTTTGATACTAATTCATAAAATGTGGCTCATTTATTTATTTGAAAATAAGATCAATTTAGATTAAGTAAAGGTTAGACTAATTAATTATTATTATTATTAAGTATCAATGTTATCAATATTGAGAATTATTCATATTATTCCCTTAAATTTTTTGCATTGATTTGTTTTTATTTTCATAAAAGTAGTAATGCAAATTAAATAAAAATGTAATAACTGCAAAATGTTGCACTGATATCGTGATAAATCCAAAAGGCTAAGAAAAAAAGCAAGAACATTGAAAATATTTATAACTACAAAAATATTACCAAAACACACTGATTATGGAGAGCAAAAAAAAAAAAAAAAATAATAATAATAATGACTGAAGTGTTAAAATAGTTAAAAGGGGGGGGGGGGAATGATAGTAAATGTGCAGTGTGTATTCTATGTGCAGGTTTTTACAATATGATGCATTAGTATTTAGGTGACAAGTCACTACCGAAGTGTTAAAATAGTTAACAGAAAAAGACTGCCAGTACGGGTAATTTTATATGCAGGTTTTATAATAATGATGCATAAGCATTTACGTGACAAATAATTTATTAAAAAAAAAATCTTTTAACTTGATTATTAAAATGAGAAGAGCGAATTTGAATTTCAATCAAACAGGTTCTAAAAGACTCATCAATGCAAAACTGTATAAATATATAATTAAGGTAGTTTTTTTTTCTTTTCTTTAAGATATTACTAGATCACATATTAGGATATATATAACATAGCAATTATCATCATTATTAATTTTTTATTTTTTCTACAATTTATTAATATTTATACATGCTGGTGGGGACATTATGGGAAATTTTCCATCCAATTTACTTCCAAATATTTATGATGTTTTGAAATAATTAATCATAAATTATTATGATTGTATTAAAGTAATACAAATGAATAAAAACAGAAATATAAGAAATTCAAAAAATGTTTAGTGCATGATTTATCACAGCTTTAGAATTGCTCTTGAAAAAATAGAGAGAACCCCCCCCCCCTTAACTAATAAAAAAAACATTAAACTTAAATTCAAATCTGATAAGTTGATTTCTAGAAATTGGCTAATTTATCATGAAATGATTAGAAAGATAATTTAAATCAATAAATAGATATGGACATTAAATGCAATGTAAGATTATCATTATTGTTTTTAGGATTGAAATATTTAAATAACTATTCCTAGATAGATATGAGAGTGAGAAATGGATAAAAAATCTGAAAATATGCATGAAACCCAAATATAATTTGATTTTTACAATACTCTCAATGAATTTGATTTTAAAAGTAAAAGGAGAAACTAGCCACATATAAGATACTATACTTTCATAAACATACATGAAATATATATATAAGTAGCCTGCTCAGGCACATAATAAAATAAATTTTTAAAATCAACATTTCTGACAGTTTATATGAATGTTAAAATACTTTTACAAATCACACAGAAATCTGAAAATTAATCAAAAATAAAAAACTCAAGTATCAAATTCCCACAATAGTCTGAATAATTTCATTCCTGCTTAGATGAGTTTAAATTCAATTTAAAATAAGTTAAAACATTAAAAACCTTTGTTTGGCCGGATGTTTTCAGCTAATTCTTCATAGTCATCTTCTGGGTCTACTGATTAGTGGTTCTACTCTTTCTTCTCACCTCTCCTCTGAAATATTGAACACTAACTTGCATTAATTTCAGGTAGTTTTGGGTTGTTAACCTCAACTACTTTTTGATTAGAGGCATAAAAATAACTGTTTCAGTTTACTATCAACAAACATTACAATTATTTTTATGTGATTAAGCACAAAGCAGGAGAGATTTTAGCAAATAACATTACTTATGATGATGACCAAACCAAAACTGACTCAAGGTGACACTTGAGACTTTGGAGGAGGGAAGCAAAAGAAGAACCACTACGCAGCAGACCCAGAAAATAACTGTGATGTAGTTAAAAACATTCGACCAAACAAGATTTATTATTATTATTTTTTTTTAATGATAACTTAACTTATTTTAAATTTAAATAGCTGTGTAGATAAATATATTCAGAGATGTAAATCTCAGGTATGATAGAATCTATAGTGCATTATACTTTTAAATGTCTGAGTTGTAATTTAAATGAACAGTTTTGAGAATATTCTCAGGATTCTACAAGGCCATAGTTATTATGAATATTTCTGTATTTCAAAATTTGTATAAGCTATTAACAGATATTTTTTCTGTATCGAAATTTATTTTTTTAATAGATTATTAGCTTTAATGAATAAAAGAATGCTTATCCTGCAGATCATTTATGCTATGACAATTTAGATACTAAATATTAAACAACTTTACAATATTTTAAAATAGAGCTTCCTATTAACATTCTCTGGCAGTCCAATATTGTGCCGTCCAATTTTTGGCAAAAATAAATAAATAAAATCAAAATATTTTATTACTAAAATATTGTTAAGTTATTAAAAATGGATTTTACAGAAACTTATAAACTGGTGTAATGTTTTAAATATAGAAAAAAAAAAGAGCTTAATTGTATTCAAATAATACTAAACTTTTGCCACAGCCTTATAATCCAAGATTTCTTAAACTTTTTAACTCATAAAACCAACATACAATCAAACAGACAGCAAAATTATATTTATTTTTGCTGTCACACACATGCCTCTCACATATACATTGCCATTTTCATATGAAAACATTTAATGAAATATTTCTAATTAGCAACCCATAAACTTAGAACTATATAATTTGTATCTATGTACGAAATAATTAGATCATAATAGAAGAAAAAAAATAAACTGTAATTTGATTTTAAAATTGATAAGTACAAAAAAAGACTGTAAGACAGTATTTTATTATAAGAGTGGTTAATGTGTTTTCATTACAAAGATATATCTAATTCAAAGCTGTATGAAAATTGTTTGACAGTCAGGTTGTAAAATAAATTATTTCATATAGTTTATCTAATTTAAAATAAAATTAATTAAAAAATAATAATCAGAATTCCTTTTGAATGGTTAAAAAATACCTTTAAAGCTAAAATCATTTAAAATGCTGATTTAGATACATTGAATTGTTCAAAATGAAATATTATAAATATGTTTATTGTATATATATGTTCAACAGGCAGTAAAATACATAATAAATATAATTTATATATACTACATGTTATTTTTAAAAAATGTGTTTTTTCATGTAGTCATAAAACAAACTTCAATTTTCTTTGAAAACTGAATGCAGTTTTTCCCGATGATAATGAAAATTAATAATGAAATATCTATTTACAAAATAAAGCCTGTTTATAGCTGTAGTATAAATTACACAATTAAAATTAGAATTATGATTTAAATCATCTAGTGTATTTTAGATTGTATGCTTATTTTTATGTTCTAGATGTCTAGATATGTGTTTTAAATATTATACAAACTGAATCAAATAATGAAAAAGAGAAAAACACAGTCTTGGTGATTTTAAGAAGTAAATTTCTTTAAAAGTCATTTGATTTTTAAATACCATACGATAATTTTAAAAACTGCATCATTAAATCAAAGTTATTTTATTATTTTAAATGAAATACATGAAGTGATGGAGAAAAACGGTGTCATATATTATATGGGATACCAGAGATGAGAGTGGGAAATAGACAAAAAGTCTGAAAGTATCAGCAAAACTTAAAAATAATTTAATTTTAGTAATAAAAGGAGAAACAGATACACAAAATCATACTTTCTATAAGCAAAATTGGAGAATATATGAAAATAAATTGTTTAGAAACAGTCAAAAGAAAGAAAATTGAACAAAAATAAGAATATTTAGAAGCAAAAAACTGAAAATTGTTTTTAAAAAATTAAGAAAAGTCTGAAATTCCTACAAAAGTCTGAAAGTTCATCCCTGGATAACTAGCAGGCTACACCCGGCTCGCTGGTCACTAAATTTAAAATGAATTTTCAAAAGAATTGAATCACTATTTATTTTTTATATCACATTTTGGGCTTTGTAACATAATTAAAAATTACTTTTAAGGTCAAAAAGTCAAAATAATATATTACAAATTAAATTAAATATTTCTTCCATTTTGCAACAATGCTCTATGGTCTTATGTGAATGATTCTCAAGGATGAATCAACAATTGTTTACAAATATAATGGATTATGTATGGGGGAAATAAGTATGCGGTAATTTAAAAATTGCAGCTCTTAAAACTTCAAAACTGATAATTTTTAAAAATTTATTCATTATTCTTTAATATTAGACTGTTTTTTGTTTAATATTAGACTTATCTTAAGATAAAAGCAATCAAATGATATCATGTTGTGAAACTTTGCAACATAATATCTTTAAATTTAATAACTTGATGTATATAGTGTCCTCACAAAAAAATGAACAGTTTTTAGAGCTCTTTTAAAAAAGTATAACATCTATGCAGTATCTTAAAAAAAAAATAAAAAAAATTCATTAGGTTTTTTTTTTTTTTTTATTAAAAAAAATGCCCGACTTTCATCACCAAAGTAGTTAAATCTAGACCAATCAAAAATATGAGTGGTCTGCCCGGATATGTTCCACCGACAAGCTCTTTGCTTTATTTATATAGATATATGTAATCACTGTCTGTCACATTTCATATCCATAAGAATAGTTAACAATCCAATTCACAAAATTGCCCTAAGCATCTATTATAAAGTCAGTATACTAATCATAAAACTGAATGGGTCCTAGAAATTATTGTAAAAAAAAAAAAAAAAAAATTAAAATAACAATAATAAAGACTGTGTTCATCTCTTTTTGTTATAATTTGTTGTATTCCACTGAATGTGTACTGTATTTTGTAAAAATGTAATACCTAGACATTATTATAGATAATTAGCTTTGAACTGTCTTTATTGTGTCATGCCTCAATTTGAGAATGATTAACACATTCTCCAAAAGAATATTTTTAAATCCTTTTAACTTTTTTTTTAATTAGAACAATTTATAAGACAGTACAAGTAAAAAAAAGCTTTACATTTCTGAACTTCATCACAAATGCTTAGAACTAGGGTCCAAATGCTTTTATATTAATTTTTGTAGCTTAAATCAAGCCAATATTATATATTGTGCAGCTATTTTTTATTAATGCAATTTTTCTGTAGCTATTATTATTATTATTATTATTATTTTAAATTACAATTATATTGAGACTTGTAATTATTGTGTCTTTTGAAATGAATGTAAAACATTAGTAGTAGTATATAAATGTGAAAGCATCGATTAAATTATTTACATCTGCATTAATTTTCTTCAAAGGTTGAATATTTTTAATGAATAACTTTAGAGTAGGTTATACTTTAACGTAATTTTTACAACAAAAATACTTTTAAAAGAAAAAAAAAAAAAGCAGTTTGTCTAAATTATGAACTTTATAAGCAAACATCCTAAATTGCAAAATACATTACATACAACCTTATTTATTTATTCACTTAAAAAAAAAAGAACTCTGAAACATAATAGATATTTCATACCATGTAACAGCATCTAATCAGCATTAACATCAAACAAGAGAGTTTACTTGTATAGCTTTAAGGAACTCGGAAGAACATAGTATATTTATAAAAATAAATATAATACTTTCAAAATTATTTGGTCATGCAGCTGAAACAGATCATATAGCTGACTTTGAAATGTAAAAATTTTGTTTACGAGCTGTGATAATTTTTTTTGGAAAACTGGTTTACAAAGATCCAACCTATTCATTAAATGATGCATGCACAGTCTCATAGAATACATAATCTTATCCTGCATTTCTTGAAGACATACATGTGAGTTTTTCTTGCTTATAGGTGTTAACACTCATCAGGTACTGTTACACAGCACAAAAATCTATTATGTTTCTGTGTTTTTATCTTCTATTTTATACACTTTTAATTGTAATAAATGTCGCAATTTTAGATTTTTTTTCCTTTTTATGTAAAAAAAAAAAAAAAAAAAAAAAACATGATAAAGGAGTGAACATACCATACTCTTAGGGCCCTTGTGGCAGAATTTAAGTGACACAGCGACACTGTCGCAGAAAAGAATTTGTCACTTGCCCATAAAAATAAAAGATATTAATTTCAGTAGAAAATAGAAATCTATGTCTTATATATAAGAATTCTTGAACAGGATACAACTAATATTGATTTCTTTATAATTATATGTACATATTATGTATAAATAAAAAAATATGTCAATATTGTCTTGAAGAAAAGGTTAGCAGGAACAAGGCTTGTCACAGAAAGGAGAAAGCATAAAAATACTCTGTCACAGGGCTTTGAAAATTATTCAGGCTGTTTCATAGTTTCTTTCATCTATTAAGTCTGAATTTAATAATTTTTACACAGCATGCCTTTTTTAATCTTATGATGCTTGTTTACAAAGTTTTTAATCATTATAATTCAACACCAATAGTTTTGTGTATTTAACTGTAAGCCGTGCAAATATTATAAACATTTTATTTGCTGCATGCAAGCATGGCCAGTATTATCACTCATGATGAATGGCTTGCCAGCTGATGCATCAGCTATGTTTATTTTACAGGAGATCTTTTAAAATGTTATTCTTTTCCATTTTGCACAGAAAATACTTATAGCATATAAAATTATTCTGAATATTGGGAAATTTGAATGCTATTAACTCCCCAGGGTCTCTTTTTTATCTGATGATCACAGGAAAGCAATTTAACCTGAATGATAATATTGATGAAGCTACTATATAACAAATGAAAAGATTTGTGCATTAAAATTGTGTCAGTACTTTATATGGTGCTTATTTCTAGAAAACATTTATATGCATGACTTAAAAACTTTTGTAATTAAACAAGTGAAATAAAAAATAGAGCATAGATAATTTAGAGCTGATCTGCATGCTTTTTGTATGATATTTCATTGTGTATAGATTACATACTAATTGCCTTAGAAGCTTTTAAAATAATTAGATATATAAAAAAATTTTGTTTTTTAAGAGTTGGGAAAAAAAAGTACATACCCTAAATTAGTAATTTTTATATGTAAATTAATTAAATTTTAATATTTTACTTAAGCCTGAATAATGGCATAAATATTCCTAGTAATATTTAAAACTGAATAAGATTAAAAAATGTATGAAAACATTTATTTGATTTAAACTAATACAATCATTGAAAGCAAATTAAGTGCAAGTAATTAAATTTAAGATTAATACTTGTTTGATGAAAGAAAATATAGTGTAATATTTTTACAATGTACTTTTATTTAATGTTTTGAATAAAAATATGCATTAAAAAAATAATTATGAACAAAAGAAAAGAAGAAAATTTTAACTACTAAGCAGTTAAGGGACTTGGCATCTTTGACGACACCAATGAAGTAGGTTTCATATAAAAGCTTATTCCATATATAAGCTTATTTCATATAAAAGCTTTCATCATATAAAAGCGTTCCATTTAATATTTACAAATCAAACTATATTAGGTTTGTTCAATAAAATATATATTCAGAAAACAATTTTTATGATTTTTTATATATATTTCACGAATTTGAAATCATTAAATTGAATTTACCAGTTTGCATTTCTTCATGAATTCATGATCTTCAAAACACTAAAATTGCTATAGATATTTAATTTTTTTTTTTTTTTTTTTTTTTTTTTTTTGGGGGGGGGGGGGGTGTTTAATAACCTTCTTAAAAGAATTAGGAATGGGTTTTAAAATTTATTAATTAGTTTTTGAGAAAAAAAATTTTTTTTTAAAGTGCATGTCTATGTAAAAACTTGGAAAAGAAAAGGGGGGGGGGGAGTTTTATTTTTATTAAAATTATTGCAAAACCCATCTCTAATTCTTTAAAATAAGTTCTATCAAACCCCCTACATATATATATGTCTTTTAAAAAGTTTTAAAAAGGATTGAGTTCAATATACTTATTAAATTAAAAATACCTTATTAAAATCCTTATAAAGGCTCAAATTTTATAAGGATTTTAATAAGACATTTTTAAGGATATATATATATATGTGTTTTTTAAATATCTATAGAAGTTTTAGTATTTTGAAGATCTTGAATTCATGAAAAAATGCAAACATAGCAAACACAATTTAAAGATTTCAAATCTCTAAAAAAAATATATAAAACCATAAGAATTGTTGCCTGAATATATATTTTATTGAATAAACCTAATATAGTTCAATTTATAAATATTAAATGGAAGTTTAAGTTTTCGCATGAAATTTATTTCAGTGGTGTTGGCAACAATGCTATGTCCCCTTAAATGTAAAGAATTGAATTGAAAGAAAATGTATAAATAAAACTTGAATAATTTTGCTGGCTATAGAGATATATTCTTTTGTCCTATTTTCTAGATGCATTTAAAATAAAAAAGTATTTTCTGTATATTTTCTGCTGGACAGAAAAATGTTGATAGAAATTTTGTAATAAATAAATATTTATTTGATGCATTGTAGATTATATGGCTGGTTGTATAAATCTTTAGTGTAAATGTTGTCATGTGCCAATATATTTATCTATGTAACTACAGTTTAATTAAAATCTTATTTACAACGCTTAAAAAAAAAAAAGTGTTATTTTTCTGACAAAAATTGTACTTTGCAAAAGTGAAAATTAGAACAAAACTATAACAAATATCACAGAAGAAAAGAAAAAAATATATTCAAATACATTTTTCCATTATTCCCACGTTATTATATAATAGAATTTTAAAATAATAAGCTGTATATGATTTTATAATTCATAGAGCATTCAAATGAAGATCAATAAAGATGATTTAAAGTTATATTGTTCTTGATTTTAACAGAAAAAAATATGGGAGAAAATAAAAATTAAAGAAATTATTAATGTGCTCAATATATATATATATATATATATATATATATATATATAATAAAGATGATCTATTAAGCATAGTAGAAGCCAAGCAACAGATACAAGATCACTGAAACACCAATGACCAATAAGATAAAAAAAAAAAAAAAAAAAAAAAAATCATCAGTATATATATATATATTACGCACAAACACATAATTACACATTGACAATTACATTGATATTGCACATCTTGTACATAATAAACAGATGAGAATAGGGTAGTTATATACTTTTTGAATGACATTATGTAAATAGTGAAAAAGAACTGATGATAAACGTAATAAATGGAATAAATTTATTAAATAAAAAAAAATTACATAAATTCATCAGAATCTTCAGCTTCATCCTAAATAACAAAAAGAAAATTATATGTTACAAAAAAGCCAATTAGTAAATAAATAAAACACAAAAGAAGGGGGAAAAAATAGAAATTAATATATACCTGATTAGATGTCATTGTTCCACTCATCAAAGTTGTATAACTCCTGTAATGACATTTATTTTTTAATATAGTATCTATTTTTCACACTAAAGCATATAGTTTTAATAATTGCTATAGAATTAATAAACTTTTAAATTCATTTAAAAATAATTTAGTGTGGAACCCTCACAACTTTCCTTTTTAGGGTAGGTGCTCCAGTGATTGTCATGCTTCAGTAATTGACATTGATCCAGAAATAATTAATAAATAAGAAAAATAACAACATCATATATTTTACATATAAGAATTTTAACATTTTATGTCAAACACTGGAGCATAGGGTGCTAATAACTGGTAAAATGAGTAACTAGCAGTGTGAAACACTGGAACATAGGGTGCCAATTACTAATAAAAGGAAAAACTGGCAGTGTCAATTACTGGAACATTGAGAGGGTGTCAAATAAAAATTCACAACAAAAATAATTGTTATCAAATGTATATATTTTAACATATATGTGGTTCTGAGTGTCTTTCATGCCATATGTATTAACTTAAGAATTTTAAAAATATTTTCTGATGACTAGAACATTAAAAACATCAGAGATTGCTCCAAAAGTGTAAATCACTGGTGCACTTACCCTACTACAATATTATAGCCATATTATATTACAATTCAAAACATAACATACCTTACAAACATGAGTCATTGCCCCATCAAGAGTATATTTGTTATTAAAAAGCACCACAGAACTGGCATTTTAAAGTAATAAGTATAAATTTTGAATAAACACCATAAAGTGCAAGAACTCACAACAATTGTTTCGGGTCAAAAGAAGACATGGCCCTTCGTAAGGCAAACAAAGCAAAATGCTGTTTGCAACTACAATGCTGTTTACATTGTAGCACTCGTGCCTACATTGTTTGCTTGACAAACGGTCGCGTTTTCTTTCGACCCCAAACAATTGTTGTGAGTTCTTGCATTTTATGGTGTTTATTCAAAGTTTTGTACTTATTACTTTTTAAACGCCAGCTCTGTGGTGCTTTCTTATAATCATTCATAACTGTTGGTTAACAAATATACCAACAAAAAACAATAATTGTTTCAATGTTGGCTCATATAAACTTTGTAGGGTATGAGATATTGTACTTGAAAATTTCAAGAGAATTTTAAACAACAGTTCAAAACAGCTTATTTTCTAAAAAAAAAAATGAGGGGGCTATAACATATTAAACAAGGACTCCTGTTTGATTATTGTACACACATTCTGTTATTAAATGAAAAAAATTATTTCAAATTATTAAGAAAATTGTGATAATGGATGAAAAGTTTTAAAAATTAATAGATGGTGCCACACCATCGTCCCGACGGAATAGTCACCATGAAATCTGAAAACTGGTTTTAAATTATTCCAAATATACTGCTAAATACGAGATTTTAAGTAAATGTTTCAGCACAAAAAGTTAATATTTTTTCAATTTCTTTAAGAAAATGTGCATTTTATAAAATTAATTCAGCTTTTACATCTAAAATATGCTAAAAAATTGAATCAAACAAGTTATTTTGACACAAAAAGAAATCTGTTATGATATACACACTAATCCAGCTTATTCTACATTACTATAGACATATTCCAATTTAAGACATAAGAGAAAAAACAATATATTTGGACTTTTTAAAAGTACTTTAAAAACAATTTGACATACACAGGGATGAGATTAGCAAAATTACAAAAAAGCTGAAACTGTATGCAAAGGCAAGACGTTGAAATGAAATACCAGAATTTTGATGACAAAATCTATTATATTAGAGTAATAAATATTTATTTTAATCTTCAATGTATAAAACTAGTTGGCATAGGTGGACTCTGCTCAGTTCCCCGTCATATTTATGTTATCATAAATTTCTAGTGCGAGACATATTATAATCATGTTAAAAGACATGAATTTGACCAAAGCTTGATACAGTGACCTAATGAAATCCCCGCCTAATAGGCTATCCACCGTTCACTTCGATATATTTATCTTATTCTAATCTATTAATTTATTTTATCAGGGTCAATTCCGTTGTTTAGTTTTCATGCTACTATTTCCAATCCTCAAAATTTATATTTATATGAAAAATTTAAAATTCCGCTATGTTGATAAAATCGTAAATTACGAATATTTTACGAAATTTTCCTAGTAGAATATTTGTATTCAATCATGTTCAAACAAATATCATAAATGTAATTTTGAAGTTGTCTAATGTATTTAGGATCCTCAAAATGGAAGTTTGTGCTCAATTTTGCCTTATTCTGACATGTTAAGTAAATCGTAAATTCCAAATAACTTACGAATTTTTTAATTGGAAAAATCATAGTCTATGATATTCATGCCAGTATCCTAAATAATATTTCAAAAGTGGTCTGACATCTTTACAATGAAAATATCCCTCAAGATTGACGTTTATGTGAAATTTTCTCTATTCTGCCATGTTAAGAAATTCGTAAATTTCCAATAACTTACGAAATCTTTATATTGGAAAATTCATAGTCATTAATATTCATGCCCGCGTCCTAAATAATATTTCAAAAGAAGTCTGACATCTTTACGATGAAAATATCTCTCAAAATTGACGTTTATGTGAAATTTTGCCCTATACTGCCATGTTAAGAAATTCGTAAATTTCCAATAACTTGCGAAATTTTCAAAGTAGCATATTTATAGTTACTGATGTTCATTCCAGCCTCAAAACGGATATTTTAAAACTGGTCTGATCTTTTTACAGTAAAAAGTTTCCATTTAATGCACGTTTAAGTGAATTTTTGTCCTATTCTCCCATGTTAAGAAAATCGTAAATTTCTAATAACTTACGAAGTTTTTAAATTCGAATGTTGCAAATGAATAGGGTTCTTGCCAGTGTCGAAAGTAATATTTTAAAACTAATCTGACCTCCTGCGACAATTTGTTCTTGAGATATCGTGTACACAGACTAACAAACTAACGGACTGACCCACTAACAGACTAACACACTAACAGACACCATAGAAATTTTGTCATTTTCGGATTCCTCACACCTGAAAACGTGTAGAAAAGTAAAAAAACCGAGGTCGAAAATTTTCACGATTACCTAAGTTCCACATAACTATAGTATGATGGGGAACTAAAAAGAACAAATACACATCAGAAACATAAAAAAAAGCTGAAATTTTTTTTAAAAGCTGAAAAGTTAAATGTACAAAAAAGCTGAAATCAGCTGAAAAGCTGAAAAATCTCATCCTTGCATACAATTCTGTGTGAGCACTACCAGTCCCTTCAACCCCCAGTATTGGCAATATATTCAAAAAACATTTAAGGCTGTTATTAAATTAAATAAATTATTTAAAATTATTCAGACATTCTTTGAAATTAACTTTATTAATTCTGCATAGTCAATTGAAATAGTCCTATATAAAAAAAATGAAATGTAATAAAATTTTGAGAGCCTTGTCTATAAATTATATATGCTCCAAAATAATGTACATAAATTTAGCACAGGGAAAAAAAAAAAAAAATCCATTATACAAATTGAAATACAATTTATGTCATTTCCAACCATACACCTAATATACCCAAATTTTTTATCTAGCTCTGCAAATGACGGATGAATGTTTTTTATAGCATATTACATCTGAGACATGCTTGAGTGCTTATGAAAAAATTTACATTAATTTCATTTTCTTGAGTGGAGTCAAAAACTGTAATGTTAAACTGTACCTATGAGAAAATTAGCCCATAGATTTATTATTGTTATTTTCTATGTTCCTATACAAGAACCATTTGTTTTACATCCATTAAGTGTTTCAAATAGTATCTCTATATGATGCAGATTAAAAATTCTAAATTCATACTTTCTACTAATACTTGTTTTTGAGCTATGCTGATTACAAACATATAATAACATAACCAATTAATAGAAACCTGATTTTTGAATATTATAAAAACAAATAAAATCACACCTTAATTTAGCTTCTTGCTCTTTCTGTGCAGCTTCAAGCTTTTCTTTTTCTTTTTCCTTCCGTAGAAGTTCTTTTTGTTCATTTCTTTCTTGCCGATCTCTTTCTTCTCTTTCTGACATGAGACAGGGAAAACGCTCAACTTTTGTTTTGTTAAGACGATTAATGATGTCATTTATTCTTTTTTCAACTTTAATAATTTTGACCTGTCATAAAAGTTCAGAGGATTGTAAATATCCAAGAATATATACAGAAGATAAAACTTTTGCTAAAATATAGAACATACAAGATATAAGCTAACATTAAATTTAGAAATTTTAATTTATAATATACACGACTTGTCAAAGTGTTTACATTAATTTTATTATTTTCTGCAACAATATATTTAAATATGAAACATTTCTTCAACATTATTCTTATACTATTATTTTCCTTGTGGTGGTCTACAGCAAAATGGGGACAATACTTTTTTGCTCTCTGAAAAAGAAATAGTCCACTCTTCCTAATAAATAATTGAAATATTTCATTTTTCGTAGTACTCAATCTGTTTTTCATAGAAATGTAGAATTTTATTTTTACGTATTTTAAACCACATAGCATTATTATTATTATTTATTAATTGGCTTTAATTACCAGCGAAGATCAATATAAAATACAAATATACAACAATTACATATTAGCGCTCCTTAATATCTAAATAATCTTGTTTTGTATGAAATATATTTGCTTAAAAAGAAAAAATATTTTAACACTCTCAGCAGCCGACATGTAATTTTCACATTCACTAAACAGTTTTCCCCCCCTCTATTACACTTATAATTCAAAAGTGCATAATTATGATTACTCAGCTCTGTTACAAATATAGCAAGTGCACATCACAGGCATAAGATTTATCTTTAAATGCATAATCATGTTTTTAATATCAAGCTGAAAAAATTATTGTTTTAGTATACTGCAAGAAACATGCAGTGAAAACAACATTAAAATTTTAAAACCCGAATAAACTACTACATCAGAAACACCAAAAGAAAAATATTTGCGATGCATACAGCTGTTTCGGTAGCCTTAAGCGTACCGTCTTCAGTGCAAAAAGAATTCTGAATCTGGAGAAGTGCTCATATATATAGGAGAGGGACCGAATTTAGTTCAACCAATAGGATTACAGGAAAGTTGAACTAAATTCGGTCCCTCTCCTATATATACAAGCACTTCTCCAGATTCAGAATTCTTTTTGCACTGAAGACGGTACGCTTAAGGCTACCGAAACAGCTGTATGCATCGCACATATTTTTCTTTTGCCGTTTCTGACGTAGTAATTTATTCGGGTTTTAATATTCCAACGCCAAGTCTCCTGTTATTATTACAATTTTGCCATTTTTCAAGATGCTCAGGGGTTTATACTTAAAATAATAAATTATTAGATAATTAGTGCTGACCTAGAATAATTTGGCAGGGCACAGCACTTGGCAGCTCTTTTTAAATACATTTTAGCCCTGTCAGTCCTTTTAAAAACATTTTGGTACTTGGTGATCCTTTCCAATATTTTAAGCGTCCACAGGCCTTTAGATATTTTTCTTCCTAACATGCAGCTTTCTGGGCACAGTTTTAGAGCATTCCTGAATGAACAAATGCATATAATCTACATTACACAAGTAAAAATAATAATTCATTTCTGCAATGTACAAGAATTGCAACACAATGGACAGCAAATTAAGCAATTAACATCTTTGTTAAAATAGGCAATTAATATCTCTTTCCATTGAGTTGACTCTCTTCTACCCAGATACCCTATTATATTTAGCCCAGCCACTTTTTTATTTAGCACTAATAATTAATTATTACAATAGTGAGTTTAAAAAGATACAAAGAGAAAACAAAACTCACTTTTTTTGGGTTATGAAAACTGACTTGACCAACATCCATAGAAGCTGTCTTTTTCAAATTTTTCCATTCAGTATAGACAACATCAACATTATTCTTTTTGTTACCTACAGTAACAAAAATAGTTTTATGTATCAACATGGATAAACATTTTTTCTTAAATTGTATGAAAAGAAAGAAAACAGACACAAACACACACACACACCATAAAAAAAAAAAGGACTATATGCAGAAAAAAAATATTAATAAAAAACATCAAACTGAGCTCTTATGCTATCAAATTCCTTTTGGTGAATAATTGTAGTTTAGCTATTATAATAAATTTAGAAAAAGGAAATTAATTAATACAAAAACATTATACCATTATGATTTTCAATACCTTTAAAGTGCGGTTAAATCAAGAAAAATTTGTTCAAGCTCAACAATTAGCATATGGGTCATTCTCTAAAATTGTTAAGTTTTCAACAACTTCAGATTTTTTTTTTTTTTTTTCCAAAAACTTTTAATTATTTTTGGCTAAAAAACTATTTGTTAATTAAATATATTAAAAACAGTACACTTTTAGCATTATAAGTAACTACAGCTTTACCTATTTATTTTATTAATATATATATATATTTCTTATTAAAAATGACTACTCTATTACATGTTGGTAACAGAATGGACATTTGCATTTTTTTAATTAGCATATGCACACACACACACAAAGAAAAAGAAAAATTACTTATGTTAAAAATATATAGATTTTAATAAATTTAATTAATAACACAATTCTTTAGTTAAATTTATTTAAAAGTTCTTGAAAAAGAAAAAAAGGTATATATAGTTATGTACAATATATGTTAAAAATTTGAAATGCAACATTTTTGTAGGATGATCCATATACTATAAATGTGTTACTAATGTTTTCAGAATTTCACAGAAGCCAACATTAACTTTTTAATAAAGAACAAAGTTCTTTGCCAACTGTAATCCTAGAAAATGTATCAACTGCATAAAAAGTGTTAATAGATAATCACTGTGCATATAAAATGATACAGAAGAAATATAATATTCAAAAAATTGCATAAAATTATTAATGAAATTAGTTTGTCATTGGATCTGTTATAACTTCTTTGAAACAACTAAATTAGTAAGTTGCGGTCATCACAAAATTTTCTTCTATATTCTTCTAATATATTAATTTTTTGGAAAACTACAGAAAACCAGAAAAGGGCTGCACAGACATGCATTGAAATTGAATCAGCAAAGATTTTCATAAAAGTCATCTCATATGTACAATAAAAACAGGAATAATAAACAATCTCTTGAATACCAAAGTTTCGTGTTAAACGTTTTTCACTGTATTTTGAATATAATTAATGATATTATCAGAGAAAGTGAGACACAATAAAAAACTATCAAAGAAGGTCTACTTTTAAAAATAGCTTTTGGTTGAATTATTTTTATTTTTTACTGAGGAGAAATAATTGCATAGATACAACAGTTTTATGATTTTCCCACAGGATTTGCAATGCAAGGCTGACAAATATTTTTTACACAAGTAGGGAAAAAATAATAAATTAACTGAAAATGTTTTTTACAAAATTTTAATTAAACTTATACAACATTCTCTTTTGCAGTTAAAAACTTATGACTAAATGAAAAATACACAGTGTTTAAAATGCTTCAGTAAAACACACTATTTTCAACAATTATTAGCAATTCACTGGGAAACTCCTTCACGTGTAAATTTTTTATAGGCTTGAAAAAGTTAGAGAAATTAGTTTATGTTGTACTTAGTTTAATTCACTGATAAATTCAGGCCTAGGAGTGGTAAATCACTGCTGAAACAGAGAGAAAAGAGACTGAAATGTTTAAAAAAGAGACAAGTTGTTTCCCTATAAATGAATATTATGAACAACGATGTGAAACTAATGCATATACTGCTGTGGCATACCGACTGATCATTAGGCGGTCTCCAAAGAAACTTAATCTTTAAGTATATATACCAGGTGAAGCTGCCGTGCAATTATTTTAATTTGAAACATTCCCTGCAATGGGCTAGGACCCCTTAGATAGACTCCCACGGAAGGCACTCCCCCTCAGGCCCAGTACCCTAGTGCAGTCAATCGACCTTAATCCTAATACCAATACTGTTACAATTGAAAAATTTTAACACTGTTTAATTTCATTTAATTATTTTCAAAATCTTTAAAAAATAGTTTGGCTCTTACTTATTTAATTTATTTAAATTACACAAAATTCAGCAAAAAAGAAATTCTTAAAATCCACGAATTGTTTGTTTGTAAACAAACTGGTATTTTTGGAATGTAAACAAACCAGTTCTCCAATAAGAAAATCAAAAAATTAAAGAACAATAAAATGACCTAAAATTATTTGGATTATTGCTCAAATAACCTAAAAATAATAATATTAATTTTTTTAGCATTCAAATTTCGCTAATTAAAATTGATGATATTATTTCTAATTACAGTTTCAAAATTCTTTCTAGAAAATTCGATTAGCTCCACACAAATGTAGTATTACTACGCCGATTCAAAATAGCGTCCTTTGAAATAATGAATCAAATTTAATAATAATAAATCAGTCTTAAAAATAGTCTAAAATAAATTTTCCTTCATCAAAAATAATTTAATTTTAATATATTTCTTTAATTTTTATTTGAGCAAGCGATAAAGTAATATTCATTCTTTAAGAACTTTTTACCCGCACATCTTAGTATGCATCGGATTTTGCGAGTGGGAATCTTGCATCACATTTTGTCCCTCTCTTGGAATCTTGCGTGGAGAGTGGAGGTGCTTTTTTTGCCGGGCCGTGGCATGGCTTCTAGCCGATGTGAGCAAGCTATGTCACGGTCAGGCTAATTATTCAATATTATCCTTTTAATTGCTAATTTGTGTTTTTATAACTAAAAGATGAAGTACTGGTGACATTCGAGCCTCCGTATCAATATCATGATCCACCGAAAACATGCATTTTTCTGTTTCCGGCTGTGATGTGCCATGCTCGGACTTAGGCCTAACAGGGCCGATGATCAGATCAACTAACAAGAAATCCTCAATTACCGTGCCGATAAATATGAAAATATTCATGTTCTGTGCTTTCAGCAATCGGCTTTGATTAAAGATTATGATGTTTTGGTGTTGCATACACAGATTTATGATGGATGATTAAACTTAAATGGAATATCAGCCAAGAGCATATGGATACGCTGAACTAAAGGCCTTTATTTGATCTTAACACATTAGTTTTTAGAATCAGCATTCATCAACATAACTAGCGAAACAATTATTTCTCCTCATCTACAAATTTTATTTATGTGACAGCTTGATACACGTGAATCAATGGAGAATTGATATAATACCTTTATGATCGTGTGCTATTTATCAAACATACGATATCTTATGACCTGTTGTGTGTCTACGATATCTACTATTCCAATATTTTGGAATACTGTTCTCAATATAGTGTTGATAAAATTATTTATGGTCATTCTGTATTCAATTCACAAACATGGATATATGATGAAGTCCGATTTTTCTGTTTAATTCTTTTTAATTACTTTTATTTTGTGTGTGCCGGCTCTTTATTACAGTATGATCTATTATAAAATAAAATGCATTTTTCATTCAGTTGGATTTGGAATTATTTAGTGTTGTGTTGTGACCTGTTCCTTTACTGATCTTCATGAAATTTGAGGGTAAGTTATTTTTCAATTCATTTCAGCTATGCTTTATTCACTCAAATTTTGTTTAATCATAATCTAATTTATTTGAAAATTTTAAAAGTTCAACTTTTATATTTATGTCCATGAGCGATGCAGTAAAACAATGCATTGTGATTTTAAGTAAACTGGAGTGTAAAGGTTGATATTTTTATTTACCAACTATGAGAAAAATACCAGAGCCGGGAATCGAACCCGGGCACCTCTGCTTAACGCACGGATGCTCTACCACTGAGCTACCCTGGCTGACAACCAGCTAGGCATTTCTCACATAATATTCGTTGGCCAAGTCACCGAGTCTGCAAACGCAGCTGTATCAAGTGACAATATTAATCGCAGCACAACTCCATAGACCATGAAATTTCAATTTAGAAATATTTATTCATGAATTCATCAACCGTGAATTTTCATTTTAAGTAAACTGGAGTGTAAAGGTTGATATTTTTATTTACCAACTATGTGAAAAATACCAGAGCCGGGAATCAAACCAACGAATTGGCCAACGAATATTATGTGAGAAATGCCTAGCTGGTTGTCAGCCAGGGTAGCTCAGTGGTAGAGCATCCGTGCGTTAAGCGGAGGTGCCCGGGTTCGATTCCCGGCTCTGGTATTTTTCACATAGTTGGTAAATAAAAATATCAACCTTTACACTCCAGTTTACTTAAAATGAAAATTCACGGTTGATGAATTCATGAATAAATATTTCTAAAATGCATTGCGATTATAGTATGATTTGATCACAGGCCAAAATTCGATTATTAATTTAACGGGATTATAACTCCTGATTTCCGATTTTCTATTTTAAGTATTTTCAATTTCAAGCACCATTTAATCAGTTATTTTATTATTAAAGAAAAAACCTATTTTTTACTTTCCTAACAAATACCAATACTGCAATTCCACTTTAAGTCATAGGTTCCTGTCTAAATATCTTTAATATGCAAAATGTGACCATACAGTGACAACACCCCCCCACCCCCAATTTATATTTAAAAACTCATTTATATTTATGCAAATCCTGACTAAGGCAGGGAAAATGGAGCCTATGCCCCTAACCTTCTTGTTGGGCTTGGCTTCTGAATCAATCCTTAAAACTTACTTATATGACTTTTTATAGCAATAAATTTAAGTCAAGAACACAAGAGGGCTCAATGCAGGGAGGGCTCCAATAAGGAGGGAGGAGATACATAGAAATTTAGTAACATAAAGTAAGTTTTAATATTTTTTAAAGCTTAGCATTTCTTAAGCTGTTAAATTGATTTACCTATAACCTGAATGAAGAAAACAAACTTAAATTTCGTGACTACTTCTCCACCCTTTGCATGTGGTGAAGGAATAAACATATCACACCATGACAAGAAAAGTGACACAAATAAAAGAATAGAGATTTTGAGTTTACATTAAAAATATGTATGATGTGCCCCCAATGTGCAACTTTTTTTTCTTGAATCAAATTTTAATTTTTTTTTAAATTCTGTATTTTATATTCTATACAATACTTGTGACATTCCTCTTTAAGAGAAAATCTATCACACATTGATCTAAAAGTGAATCTTTGAGGAAAAATGGGTAAAGAAACAATTTCAATAGAAAAAGCATGAAAAATAGCTAGAAAAGAGACTAAAAGAGACAAGTGTGAAAATAAAAAAAAAGACAAATGGCTAGAATAGCTCCTAGATCTGTAAATTTTAGATGCTGAGTTACAACAGATAAACCAAAAAATATTGTTAAATTTTGTTTTGAAAACAAACAAACAACAACAACAACAACAAAAAAAAAAGCTAGCTAAATTACACTAATCCTTGTTCATTAACATCAAGAAGCTTAAATATATGAAGTAGCTTTATTTCTTAAAATTCAAAGCCATGTATTTAACCTGCGAGAATGCGCGCCGGTATCTCATACCCGAGACCTTATTCATTTTTCTCCCTTTCTCATTTTTCTCGCAAAAACTGCGAAAAATACATGTGAGTAAAATATTTTATTTTTATTTAAAATGTGTTCATATTATTAAATTTGTCTCAAAATTTAGCTTTATTTAGGATACTAGTAAATATCTGCATGTATAACCCTTTAAAATGCGACAAATAGTTGTCGGGTATCACATACCCGGCGCGCGTTCTCCCGGGTTAAATTATATATTTTTATTTGCTTTATGCAACTTCAAAATTGCAGAGATTTAAAATAAAGCAGATTAAATTTCAGATTTGTTTTAACAATACACAGTGTTAACATTATCATAAATTTACTCAGCATAAACATTTACAGTAATTTGCAGACAATAAAAATAAAATCATATTAGATTACTTGAATTATTGAAACTAACATTAAAATAAAGAAAACAAAATAGAAATAATTAAATTGGAAAGCAAATACATTCCTAAAAAGGAAAAAAAAAAAGAAAACACAATTAGGTGATAAGATTTGGGAATAAATTTGAGATATGCAAATATTCCTTCAATTCAGAAAAGAGACTGGGCAATATTTGAGGGAGGGGGATCAGGGCACCAGACTTCATGCTCAAACTTTATTTTCATTTCTTGAGTTTGATGAGCAGTATTGAGCCTGTCTAATGCCATGTAGAAGGATGATGTTATGCAGACACATTCTTTGAAAGTAAAAAAAACATTCAGACTCGCACTTTCGAGTGAGACCTCTTTTTTAAACATATTCCCTTCACAATTATTATTTTGAAATGCCGCTTTTGTAACTTTTTTTTTTTTTTTTTTTTTTTTAATTAAACCTTATAATATAAATGTAAAACATTAAACCTTATATTTAACTCTTCATCAGGCATGTTGCAAATATTGAATTTGGTCTCAATGTATCTAAAAAGGCCAACTTAAAAAACTTAAAATTTGTGCAAGGGAAAAAAAAATATTCTTTATTAAACACACACACAATATATATATATATATATATATATATATAGAGGGTGGTCCGAAAAACATGATAGAAAGTAAGCGATCATTGTGGAAAAAAGACAACATGCAAGAACATGAAACATATTTTATTGAATAAAGATATGAATGACATTTAATATACAAGATGCTTAAAATGTCTACCGTCCCCGACTATAGTGTTATAAAGCCGGTTCCGAAACTCTGTCACAGTGTGCTGGAGTGTGTCGTAATCAAGTGCATCAATCTCACTCATAGGCGTAGCATGAACGAAAATTTTGGGGGGGCACACATATATGAAAAACCAATCAAAAATTTAAAAATTTTTCCTCTATGCTATAAGTATGGAAATATTAGATATTTATGAAAATTTTAGATCTCAATTCTTAAACAATTTTTAAGGTATGAGAAATTAAAAATGATTAATCGTGAAAATGTATAATTTTAAGTGACAAATTTTAGTTTTCATGAATTCAGAAATTAGGACAAAAATTTTACAATTCGAATGTTATTTTACGGCATCTAGACCTGAAAAATCCCTATCATTACTCATTAAATAATACATAATTTTAAATTTTATTTTCACATTCAGAAAATTCATGAATTTTCTAAATTTCGTCAATATTCCAACTTTCAAATCCGAAAAATGTAAGAAGAAATTAATTGGCATAGGTGGACTCTGCTCAGTTCCCCATCATATTTATGTTCTTATAAATTTCTATTGTGAGACATATTATAATCATGTTAAAAGAAATGAATTTGACCAAAGCTTGATACAGTGACAGAATGAAATCCCCGCATAATAGGCTATCCATCGTTCACTTCGATATATTTATCTTTTTCTAATGTATTAATTTATTTTATCAGGGTCAATTCCGTTGTTTAGTTTTCATGCTAGTATTTCCAATGGAATAATCCTCAAAATTCATACTTATATGAAAAATTTATAATTTCGCTATGTTGATAAAATCGTAAATTACGAATAATTTACGAAATTTTCCTATTAGAATATTTGTATTCAATCATGTTCAAACAAATATCATAAATGTAATTTTGAAGTTGTCTAATGTATTTACGATCCTCAAAATCGAAGTTTATGCTTAATTTTGCCTTATTCTGATATGTTAAGTAAATCGTAAATTCCAAATAACTTACGATTTTTTTTTAAATTGGAAAAATCATACTCTGTGATATTCATGCCGGTATCCTAAATAATATTTTGAGAGTGGTTTGACATCTTTACGATGAAAATATCCCTCAAGATTGACGTTTATGTGAAATTTTGCTCTATTCTGCCATGTTAAGAAATTCGTAAATTTCCAGTAACTTGTGAAATTTTCAATTTAGCATATTTATAGTTACTGATGTTCATTCCAGCATCAAAACTGATATTTTAAAACTGGTCTGACATTTTTACAGTCAAAAGTTTCCATTTAATGCACGTTTAAGTGAATTTTTGTCCTATTCTCCCATGTTAAGAAAATCGTAAATTTCTCATAACTTACGACGTTTTTTAATTCGAATGTTGCAAATGAATAGGGTTCTTGCCAGTATCGAAAGTAATATTTTAAAACTGATCTGATCTCTCTGCGATCATTTGTTCGTGAGATATTGTGTAAACACAGACTAACAAACTAACGAACTAACACACTGACAGACACCCTACAGACAGACACCATACAAATTTTGTCATTTTCGGATTCCTCACACTTGAAAACATATAAAAAAGTAAAAAAACCGAGGTCGAAATTTTTCACGATTACCTAAGTTCCCCATACCTATAGTATGATGGGGAACTAAAAACGGCAAGGAGAAAAATTTAATTTTTCAGGATATTTCAGACACAGAAAATAATGATAGTAACAATGCAGAACATTTAAAATTTTAGTGTTATTTCCCATCGAAACCGAAAAACGATTGGGTAAAGGTGAAAAATTTACAATTTTGAAATAAAAATTTACAATTTCGGAATTAATTTACTTCTTCAAATGTCCAAATATGTTTTGAGTAAAGAAAAAAAAAACAATGAAATTCTGACTATTTTAATATTTTATACGGCTTTGGGATCAGTAGACTCTTATTACTTTCCGAACACTATAGTGAGGAAAATATTGTAATCATGTCAAAAATCCGAATTTGACATTTTGATGTTTCTATACGTTTCGAGGTCCCCTGAGTCCGTTTCAACTATTTTTACGATGATGTATGTATGTGTGTGTGTATGTATGTGTGTATGTATGTGTGTGTGTGTATGTCTGTGGGTGAACACTAGCGTCTAAACGCTTTGTTTGAATAAGCTGAAAGTTGGTACGTGTATTGTAAGTCACCATAGTACGAACCCTATTGATTTTGGTGAATCTAGCACTTATAGGTTTTTTACAGAGACACAAAGAAAAATTCTTTATCATTATGGCCTATGGGACCAAATTTTTAAAAGTGTGATAGCGTCCAAACGCCGTATTAATCTGAGCAAAAAATTTGGACACATATTATAGGTCACAGTTGCACCAATTGTATAGATTTTGGTGAATCTAGCACTTACAGGTTTTTTACAGGGACACAAAGAAAAATGCTTTATCATTATGGCCTATGGGACCAAATTTTTAAAAGTGCAATAGCATCTAAACGCATTATTCAATTCAGCTGAAAATTTATATGAATATTATAAATCACTGTTGCACTAACTGTAAGCATTTTAGTGAATCTAGCATTTATATGTTTTTACAGGCACACAACGAAAAATTCTTTATCATTATGATCTATGGGCTCAAAGTTCAGTAGCGTTAAATAAAACATCGTGTAATATATGAAGAAAAATACTCAAACACTCTATTATGGTTTTCTCTCTTTTGTTTGTTTAACAATTCCTCTTTCTTTATTTTATCTACAAAACTGTTAATTACTCAATGTTCGGAAAGTCGAGTGGAGTCACTCCAGATTTTTTTTTTCTTATGTTGGCTGCACATAATTGGTAAACAAAATAAATAAAGGAATACCTTTCATTTTTTCCCTGGATCTTGATTAGCATTTCCTAAATTCTCACTAGCTTTAATTGATTCAACATTTTCATTTTCTTTCCCCTTTTCTTTTCTTTAGTCAACATTTTTCAAAACACTGTCCACAATGGGTTTTAAAATTTTTCCGTTTCAATAAATCCTTCAATTTAATATTACGTATTAAAAAATAAACACATGTATCCATAAAATTCAGGAATTCTTTCGCTTCAAAACAAAAATGGGAAAACTACCCCTCTGGAACGAAACACCAAACTGTTGCCTATGATGATCATTAGCCTAAGCAGACCACTTGCATTTTCCTCTCTCCCTTTCTTTAAAACTTTAAAATGCATGGGGGGAAAGGGAGGAATACACCATATGCAACATTTTTAGCGTTGGAGAAAACAAGTTCCTTAAACTAAACAAATAACACACAGATTTGGATTTCCGAAATGTAAAGCGTTTCCACCCTAAACCTATTTAGTAAGTCCTTGTCTAATTAACATTAATGTGGAAAAAATTATCATTGCCCGTCAAAAATAAACCAAACCAGACCTAAATCCATTTAAGTCATTTTATGTCAATATTTTTGTCAAATTTGCCGTGATTCAAATTCTTTAATAACTTAGACATGTCCAAAGAGGTTATTTAAAACATCCCGACAATTTAAAATCCTATTTGTAATCATTAGGAGATAAATACCTCCCAGATTTTCGCGTTGTATCAGTAGTTTATTATTCAATTCAATGCAAGCTACTTGCGTTGATTGCTTTTTTAAGCTATCAGCGATTGTAGCAAACATTCATTATAGGGAAAGAAAAGGATAAAGAAGACCCTCAGGCTAAAATCCCTTGGTTTTTGAAGACTACACCTGTTCTTCTCTTCTTCACACCTTGTAGATATTATCCTAACATTCTTTTTGGTTTAAAATTAAAGGGTTTAGAAATATTTTTGGAGGGAACCGTCTACACAGATGAAATTTTTGGGAGGAACGTCCCCCCCCCCTTCAGGCACGCCCGTGTAGCGCAGCACTAGTGCGACGTAAAACCCATCCATACATACATACATCTTCTTATATATATAAAGTAAAATAAAATAAAAATAAAATAAAGATTAAGAAAGAAAAAAAAAATCTTGATTATTGTAACGTATAACAATTTAAATTACACTCGCTTGTGATTTTGGTCTAATACCTATGTTTTAAAACAAATATCTCGTCATATGCAGAAGAAAAATGTGAAACATATCAGATATTTTGAAGTCCCCTTTCGTCGTGGACCCTGGACGTGCCCCAGGTAACTACTGACTGACTCACTCTGTCTGCGCAATTACTGTTCTGTGATATGGAGTTGATCAAAAGCGAATTCGCATAACCTTTTCAAAACAGTGTTAATACAACAGTGTTAAATTTAAGCGCATTTCAATTACTGTTTTACAGCGTTACACTACAGTTAATAAAACTCTTGTATATTATAACACATCAGAAATGAAAGAAGAATTTAATAAAATCTTTTTGTAAAAAAATAGAACCGACTCCAAAAAGGAACTACTATTCAAACAACTAAAAATGAAAGAAAATTGGCAGAAAATGGAACTGTAGTGTAGATTGCGCCTAAAAGTATAAAATAATTTCCTTCGCCAAACAACCTATAACACTACAATTAATCATAACTTTTGAAGTCGGCGCAAAATTAAATAAAATTTAATTAGTTTTTAAAGGTTTGTCTTTAGATCTGTAGCAACAAATGCTGTTGTCTCGAATCATCCATTTTCATGTTTCCTTTATTATTTTATCACTGTTTACAATTGGTCCATTAGTAGCATATACATAGAACAATGAACATTCTTCACAATGCGGTATTTATGTTTCTACGAAGTTAGATCATCCTTGATGGCTTTTGAATTTGGAGATAAAAACGTAAAGCAGAAATATACACGCAAGATGTATATTTTCATAATATATATTGTACGATGTGTTGTTTCATATTCTTGATTACTCTCTTGATATACCTTATTAAAATAATCATGATATCCCAAAGAAATTAAATATGTTTGCCAGATAATTTTGCGCTTTTTCGTTCACCAAGGACGTCAGATACCAGCATCTTCGCCAACTTTTGCTGCTTACGAAATCTTATTTGTTTTCTTGAATCAAAGTAGTTTTCGGCTGCGTTTTGCAGGTAACAATGTGAGACGTGTATTTTGAATAGGATTTGATTTTTGTATTGAATAAAGATATCAATTTTTATTTAATTTTGCGCCGACTTCAAAAGTTATGATTAATTGTAGTGTTATAGGTTGTTTGGCGAAGGAAATTATTTTATACTTTTAGGCGCAATCTACACTACAGTTCCATTTTCTGCCAATTTTCTTTCATTTTTAGTTGTTTGAATAGTAGTTCCTTTTTGGAGTCGGTTCTATTTTTTTACAAAAAGATTTTATTTTTCTCTTTTCAGTGAAAACTTATTTATATAGCACAGCATCAGAAGACGTTCGACGGAAGTTTCACAAATCACAACTTCCAAGAAAAATGACATTACCCAAAAAATGGTTTATGTCACTGAAAAATACATTAAATGCACCCAATGTGAACAAAAAAGTTACATCTCCATCTAGAAAGTTATCCACTCGAGAGACAGTTGTGCCAGTTTTATTCTAGTCAAGTTATTTTTTAAGTTGATTTTTCTCAAATGCTGCATTGTTAAATTGTGTCACTTTTCTTGCCTTTATCGGATATGACCAAAAAACTATCTATTGAACGAACATACGTTAAATTAAAAATTATTTAGAAATGTAAAGAAAGGATACGCTGTATTCGTAACCGAAAATTCTGTTAGGCATATATATTGAACTTTACAGCAAATACGTGTCACCCGCTGCGCTGGAAATTGCGCAGCGTAAAGTTCAAACAAAGAGCAAAATATGCATTGCAGCTGACGGACAGAAGTTTCAACATCGATACTTACACACTGCTTTTACCAGTGTAGCTGCTTGCGTTCAGCAGTTAGAGTGAGAACAGACTTTTGTGAGTATCCTGTAATTTGTTTATATCTTAATGAAATCCTAATGAAACTTATTTCAGGCCAAAATCATTACGACAACAAAAAAAGTATTAAAATTAAATCATCTCTTACGAAGTTATAAGCTAACAAATTTCAACAACAACAACAAGAAACATGGTTTGTATTGAGAACCTCTTCCTTTATGAAGTCGGCTTAAAACGCCTATGCGTTAATCGATGTGACCGCTTACAATAACCATACTTTGAATTTTACATAGCATAAATGTCACCCGCTACGCTACAACATATGCAATGTTTTTCAAGTTTGCACAGAATAGGAAATTGTGAACAAACAAATGCACGTTTTAAGCGTTCTGTTTTTAACATTAATGTCTAAACTATCTTTGCATACTACATCGATGATGCTCTGCAATTTTATAATTCACTTTTTTCCCCTGCCTTGAAACGTTTCCGAGATAGGATCGCTAACTCCACTCTTTTCCACCAGGTGGCGCTTTAGGCGGTTGAATCGCGTAGCACATGTCCACTTTACTGTACCTATATACCACTTTTATGACTATAGCTGCAGCTGTTCAGCAGTTAAAAGAGTCGGGACTGACTTTTTTGGGCACCCCGTGTTTTCTTTTGATCGTAAAGATCTTACAATGGGACCTATTTCAGACCAAGACCTTTACAATAAAACAAAAAGTATCAAAATCTGATCATCCGTTCAGAAGTTATGAGCTAACAAACAAAAACAAAAACAAAAAAAACATACGTTTTGAATTGAGAACCTCCTTCTTTTTGAAGTCGGTTAATTAGAGCATTTCTTACGAAGTTATAAGCTTACAAACACCAACGCCAACACATAACAAGAATTAAGAACATCCTCCTTTCTGAAGTTGGTTGAAAACGACTTTGCGCTAATCGATGTGACCGCTTACAGTAACAGTACTTTCAACCACAGAGTATACGTGTCATCCGCTACGCTGTAAAGCGTGCAACGTAGTTCAAGTGTGCACAGTGTAGGAAATTGCGAACAAACAATTGCACGTTTTAAGCGTTCTATTTTTAGCAATAATGTCTAAAAACTGTCTTTTCATAGTAAATCGATGATACTCTAGAACTTCGTAATTAACTTTTCTCCCATCTTGAACCGTTTTTGAGATAGGAGCGCTAATGCCGCTGTTTTTCACCAGATGGCGCTTTATTTTCTTTAGATTGTAAAGATGTTATAATGGGACCTACTTCAGACCAAGATCTCTACAACAAAGCAAAAAGTATCAAGTAACCGTATTTTGAACTATATAGCGTATGTCTCACCAGCTACGCTACAACGTGAGCAATGTAGCTCAAGTGTGTATAGTGTAAGAAATTGTGAACAAAAAAGGCACGTTTTTAGCCTTGTAATTTTAGCATCAATCTCAAAACTATCTTTTTGTACTAAATCGATGATGCTCTGCAATTTTATAATTCACTTTTTTCCCCTGTCTTGAACCGTTTCCGAGATAGAAACTCTAGCATGAATGTCTAAACTATCTTTTTGTACTAAATCGATGATAATCTTCAACTTTCTAATTCACTTTTTTTCTCTAGAACCGTTTTCGAGATAGGAACACTTACTCCACTATTTTCCACCAGGTGGCGCCGCAAGCGGTTTAACCTTGTACTGCAGGGCCACTTTACTATACTTACATACCATTTTTATCACTATAGCTGCAGCCGTTTAGCAGTTAAAATAGTTGGGACTGATTTTTTTGGGCACCCTGTATTTTCTTTAGATCGTAAAGATATTACAATGGGACCTATTGCAGACCAAGACCTTTTCAACAAAACAAAAAGTATCAAAATCGGAGCATCCGTTCAGAAGTTATGAGCTAACAAACATAAAAAAAACATACGGTTTGAATTGAGAACCTTCCTTCTTTTTTTGAAGTCGGTTAAAAATAGCAGATTTCTTTCGGCGAATGTGCCTCGAAGAAGGCAAAACCAATTCCATCGTCCAAAAATATTATGACCATGGATTTAGGACTCGCCGGGCATAATCCTTATCCTTTATCTAGAAAAGGAAAAAACTATAATCCAACAATATTATACAAATTTATTAGAGAATTTCATGACAAAATATCAGCCTTACTTATACAAGAAAAAACTGCTTATATATCCGCGATCATATTTGCTCTATTGTTCGGTTCACAATATGAATTGCTTTCTTATCCACCATATTTACAATATCTGACACCTGTGACTTTATTTATCTAAAAAATAGTCGTAAAATAAGTCATGAATCCCAAAATTTTTTATAAGTCAAAATTTAACATAATAAATTAGTGGTAATAATGCCCTGGTCTAAAACGGTGCTTGGAGGTACGGTTTAATTTCAGCAAAGAGTATATTTTGGTTGTATTGCTAAAGGTTACGTAATTTAAATCAGTCGCTTCAATGAAAAATTATTCTTGTTACTTTACTGATCGAGATAAATTTTAAACAATTTAGAAAATTACTCTTTTCTGGCAGCACGGATACAAACTATAGCAAATTCAAACACTAAACAGTTTATTTTTCAGAAAGCAAACGTACTATCCATTTTCTTGAATAAGGCTATAAATAATGAAGAAATTGGAGTTGAAACCAAAAGTGTATGTTTAATTTCATAAATCTGATTCTGCTACTTAACCTATATATTGCAAGAAAAATTACACAATTCAAAAATGCAGTATTTGAAAAAAAAAAAAAAAAAATGTAAAGATGACGATAAATCATTGATTAGCCTACAATAATGCTGATACAACTACCTCTTTGGTCGATAAGTTACGGAATAGAGAAGAGATGTGACGCTTTTCATGCACGTTGGGGTACTTTATATACATTTTTTTAACTACATAAACTCATAATTGCTATTTCTTTTTTATTTGGGTCTTTTTTTCTATTTTTGTTTCATGGTGTGTGATAAGACAATTTTTTAATTGACTTTATCATATATCCTAGTCTAAAAAATTTTTATGTTCTGAAAGATTGAGGGGGCACGTGCCCCCTCGACGCTACGCCTATGATCTCACTTCTGATAGCCAATTTTAGGTCCTCCAGTGAATCAGGGCTATTCCTATAGATTCTAACCTTGATGTAACCCCATAAGAATAAGTCACACGGATTTGGGTCCGGACTGTATGGGGTCCACTCTATCTCGTGCCATGTGAATTTCTCTGCATCCAATGCAATCAAACGCTCACCAAACGTCGTTTCAAGCCACATGAAGACGTCAGAAGTTTTTTGGGGACGAGCCCCATCTGGCTTGAACCAGTACCGGCATGCCCTGTTGAGATAGCCCCCATCAGGGCCAAAGTGACGCTCTAGCAACTCTCGATACTTCACTCCTGTGACCACATCATCAATAAATATCGGACCCATTATCTGCTTCGATGATATGGCACACCACACCATGACCCTTTGTGGATGCAGTGAAGAGATGGCGCTGAGATGAGGATTTTCCGTACCTCAGTGGCGCCAGTTTTGTTTGTTCATGAAACTATTCAACTGAAAATGGGTCTCATCACTGAACCAGATCTTGTATTCACTGATGGAACCATTTTTAAGTTCCTCGATTATGTGGTTTGTGAAATCTCTCCGTTGCACAGTATCCCCCCCTCCTTTAGCGGCTGTCACATTTGGATCTTGTATGAACACAATCCTACTGCTTTCATTAGCTTTGTAATGATGTTTTGGATATGCTTAATTGTTGGGCCGCCTGTCGAGTGGAAGTGGTTGGCTGATCCTTAAAGTATGCGCATGCAGGCTCCCTGATGTCGTCAGTAACAACTGCTGATTTTCGTCCAGACGCCTTTCTTTTTGCATCCTAAACACTCCCTGTAGATTCATATCTGTCCATCAACCTGTAAACAATGAAAATCAGTGGGAGATTAGGACCATTACATCAGTCATCTGATGGCTTAAAAATCACTGCGACTTTAGAAAACTATAACTTACTGCGCGATTATCTCTTCACTAAGCGTCCTTTTCTTTTTGAACTCTGAACGACATGCTCGTCGAAGGGGGACATTACATCGGTTATTCTGATAAAATTTTCTTACAATATATAATCGATCTTAAAAGGTTTGTGATTCTATATTGCTTATTCTTTATTTCCGGTAATTAAGCATTCAACTGAAATGTCACTGTATGTGCCACTATAATATGGAAAAATTATATTTGCATCAATACATTTGAAATCAGAAACTTAAAATACTTTCTATCATGTTTTTCAGACCACCCTGTATTCAGATTACACTTGCCGAAGAAAAAATTTACTTGCCACAAGATAGGGTTGGCATATTCTACTTTCTATGTATTTTGGGAATCTTTTCCTAATTATTTGAAATGCTTTTCCAAATATAGATAAAATTTTATGTAATGAAATGGTTTTATATATCATATGTCATAATCATCTATAATTAAAAATCATCTTCATGTATTGCATTTGAGATTTCAAAAAGATTGAAATATCTAAAAGCAAGTGTGAAGAGTCATTCAAAGAACTTTGTCAAATAATATCCAATCAAACTCTTTTATCCATGAAAGATTAAACTTCCATTTTTATTTTAATTTTTTTACACACCAGACATGTCTTATTCTTCGAATTTATTTTTCCAACTAAGCGAAAAGCCTATGTATATAACAAGTTCATTGTTGTCATTTGAAATAGCTATTTCCGAATAATTTTTTTCAATAATATCCTTATTTACTACATCATTGGAAGCACAAATCTTTGGTGTTTTAATAAAAAATTTTGAGTTTTGAATGATTTTTAATCATTATTTAACAATACAAATATAGGTAGTATCTGAATAAGTGCTCAGGCTCATTCTCATTTCATCCTATGCTTGATCGAATTATGTGCCAATAATGCATATGCAAAATTTACATATTTTTTCTCTCGGAAAGTAGGAGGGAAGAAGGTATAGCACCAAGTGACGGGCGAAGAGGCTCTCTGTTCTTTCCCTGCTTGGAGAAACATAACTGCTGAAGAGGTTAGAACTTTTATGCATGCATCAAACATTTCTCCTCCTCTACCTGTCATGTTGTGAGGCAGGGTAAGAGGACGGGCTGATTGTTGGGCAGCAAACACAGAGACTCAACACTCTGCAAAGCGAAAAAGAAGAGGAAAACATGAGGTTATAGCCAAAATTATCAGCAAGATTTGCTGTTATGAAATATATATATATTTGATGCCACAGTATGGTGTAAAAATTCTATCTATAGCTTGACTGAATTTTTCCTAGCCACAGTAAAAATTGTGCTCGCTAATGACAAGTGAAAATTTCGTGCCTTATATATAGTGTCGTTTCACATACTTTGAAAAAAATAAATTTATAAAACAAGAATAAACCAGAACTAACTAAACTAATTAGAACAAAAAAAACTTTAAGTTGTACTTGACAGGCCTATTGCACTTGACGAAGGGTTAAACTTTTTAACAACTGCAGATGAAAATCGAAATCATCTATTGAGAATTTTCAACTAATTGCTATGTAGGGTGTTCATTTAGTGATTATTGCAAACATGAACTTATTTTTTTTTTTTTTTAACATTTTATAGTTTTTCTACAGCAACTCTTTACTTCACATTTCTGGAAAATATTTCTGATGATATTTCCATAAAATTGGCTATTTGCAATTGAAAGACTTTCCTAGATAATTTAAAGTTCCAGAAAATATTCTACTTAAAATAATTTCAGTTTATAAATAATTATATATTGATGTAAAATATTTCACAATTACAATGTTATCGAAACAAAGATGTTACTCAATTTTTTCTCAGAAAAAAAAAAAAAAAAAAAATTATATATATATATATATATATATATATATATATATTAATTTAAATATTAAATTAATATATTTTGGAATGAAGATGATATAGTGATAGTTTAATAAACAGACAGACATTATTAAATTATAGTTTTTTTTTTTTTTAAATCATTATTTACTCTAAAAGGAAAAGAAATGTTATACCAACAATGCTGTTTGCTTTTACAAGCTGAGCACAGTCTTGAAGTAGAGCTGGTGGAATGTCATCAATAGTCTGACCCTAAAACAGAATATGTTTGAGCATATAATCACATGAAAACTAAACAAATAATAATAAAAATAATCAAGGACTGACAAAATTCAAATATAATGAAGCCAGGAAAAATTTCTAGGAACTAGAGATAGCGAATTATTTCTATAACAATACTTTCAGCAAAATGCATACCTGCCAACATTGAAGGATCAAAATAATGGAGATTTTATAAGTGACATTTTCAGGCCTAGACAACATTGATGATTTTTCGACATATGCCAGTATTTAATAGTTTAATCCATGGCTTAAATTGTCAAAAACCTATATGAGTAAGTTAAATTTATTTATTAAGTAAAAATTTACTAATTATTAATTAAAAACTTTGCTATATATTGAGATTCATGAGAATTTTTTTCAGCAAAAGCAAAAACCTTGCTTAAAAAATTGATGAATTGTTGAAGTTTTGAATAAATTATAGGTATAACTTTAAAATGTTCGGAATAAGGGAGAAATGTATGAGAATAAGGGAGAGTGGAAGACAGTCCCAAAATAAGGGAGAGTTGGTAAGTATAAAAATTAGGGATGAAACGGATAGTGATTTTGCCGGATACCAGATATCTGGAGCTCTTTTGCCTGCTGGATACAGATATCCGGCATTAGTTTTGTTTTTTGTTGTGTTGTACATTCCTTTTCTTTTTCTTTATTTTAAAACAATAAAACATAAACATATTTTCCTTTTCATATACTATTCTTTTAAAAAATATTTTAAATATAATTTACTTAAACATTTTTATTTAATATTCTATTTATTTGTGCAATATTGCTATGAAGAATAAACCTTTAAGTCTAACATACTAATTCCTGCACATGCAATTTGTGGTGAAATGAAAAGCATTGTGACAAAAAAATAGGTTTTGTTCAGAATTATATAACAAATTTATTATTTACATATTTTTTACAATACTAGTATTAAAAGAATGAAACAAAATATTTTACTAATATAATCATAGTTGAAGGGTTATTTTCATAGGAAAACTAATATGTTGTGGCCATCACAAAATGTTCTTCTATGTCATTCTATATAACAGCACCATTTACTGTTTAAATTGTACAAAAATTTAACTATAGCTTCTCACAATAAATATTTTACATATGGAGTTTGGTGCAATCATAATCAACAGATGCTGAGATATAGACTTGTGAAAAATCATAACAGCAGCTCCACCTGTTGGCTGGTATACACCTAAATAAGATAGACATTCATTTTCATAATGGTTGTCTTACACATCAAGTCTCATGCAATTATGTCAAAGAAGTTGAGATAGACTATTCATGGAGTAAATTGCAGTGCAGTATTGCCACATGTTGGCCGATATACACTCAAAATAAATCACAATAGTGTTTCATAATGGCTGGCTATCTCACCAAATATTGTGCAATTATACAGAACAGCATTTTAGATATAGCTTCACTTTTTTGGGGGGAATTTCTGTATAGCAGCACCACCTATTGGCCAACATGCACCCAAATTGAATCAGCATAATTTCTCATAATGCCCTTCTAACATAAAGTATTGTGTAATTATACACAATAGAACCTCATATAGCCTTCCCTAAAATTGCAGAAAGCACTGTATGTTGAATGATTAGCAACTAAAGTTGATAGGCACTAATATATGCCAAACAGCATGTACATATATATTTATACGAAATTCTGTGCAGCAGTTCCTGAGATATAGCCTTCCTTTAAGCTGCAGAAATTGCAGTATGGCAGCCTCACCTGCTGAGCCATTTGCACCAAAAGTTGATAGGTAATGATTTATGTTGTGGTACAACTACATATAAATTTATATGCAATTCTATGCAGTAGTTCCAGAGATACAGCTGAACAGAATTTTTGTCTTACACACACAGATATTTTTTAAAACTGATCACACAAGGTTCTGAACCTCTTAAAATGTGTAAATCCATCGAAAATCAGAAGTTGACAATTTTTATGAATCCAATAATTTTTTTTGAGCCATTTATAAGAAAACATTAAAGCAAGGGGAAAAAAAAAATAATAATAAAAGCTTCAAGCTAGTATGTTATGGCCATCACAAAACTTTCTTCTATATCACTCTAACAACGCTACATACTGTTTAACATGCACAGAAGCTTAATTATAGCTTCTCACAATAAAGATTTTAGGTATGGAGTTTAGTGCAATTTTAATTAAAAGACTTTGAGATGTAGCCATGTGAAGAATTGGCTGCACTACCTGCTGGTCGATATACACACAAATTAAGCCAGCTTTCGTTCTCATATTATTTATCTTGCATATCAAGTTAAGTGCAATTAAATGTTATAGATGTTGAGATTTAGCCTTCCCATTTGGAGTAAATTGCAGCATAGTATATAGCCACTTATCGACCAATATGCACCAAAATTAAATCAACATGATGTTTTATAAAAATGGCCCTCTCACATACCAAATTTTGTGCAATTATATACAAATAAATCTGAGATAACTTCCCCATTCATGTGAAAATTGCAGCATAGCAGCATCACCTACTGGCTGGTATGTACAGAAATTAAATAAACCCATAATAGCAGATGTTTGATTATAGCTCTGTGACATACTTACTTTTATTAATTTTACACATTAGAAGATGAGATATAGTCTTCCTTTAAATGGGAGAAATCACAGTATAGTAGCGCCACCTATTGAGTGATTTGTACCAAAAGTTGATGGGCACTTTTTTTGTTAAGGTGCAACTATGTATAAATTTATATGAAAGTTTGTGCATTAACTCTTGAACTAGAGCTGCTACATTAAATTTTTGTCAGACAGACATTTTCTAAAAATGGTCAAATTGTGTTCCAGTTCTCTCAAAATGCATAAATCTATCACTTCCTTCTATTTAATATAGAAGAAAGTAATAATTCAAAACTAATTTATATTTTTTTTCTTTGTATACTTTTTACTTATTTTATACTAGCAGGCTACGCCTGCTTCACTGGTCACTATATTTAAATGAATTTTCAAAAGAATTGGATCAGTATTTATTTTTTAGGACAACATGTGGGTCTTCTGTTATTTAAGAACTACGATTTTAAAGATGACTGTATCTCAGTATCTATTACATGCTTTTGTTTTTGAACCATGTGTTTTATAGCCCCTGTTATTTACACTGTATTACAATTTGATTCCGACCAGTATAACAAAATGAAATAAAATGTAGATTTTCTTCTAAAACAAATTAAATACATGAAAAACAAATAAATTTTAATCAGTTTAATCCTTTTCCACTATATACTACCATTTTCACCCCAATAAATATTATAAATTAAAAAAAAAAAAAAAAAGGATTTTTATTTTAAAGGAATTAATTTAAAATGAAAAATATAAAGTTGTTATACTATGAAAATTATACATAAACATAACAATTTATTTATATTGCATTACCATTTGATTTTCAATAAATATAATAAATTAAAAAAAAAAAAAAGAATTTTGCCTTCAAATGAATGTATTAAATAAAAAATAAATAGTGAAATAACTGTTGCTAAGATACACAGACAATTATAATCAAAGAATTAAATTTATGAAAAATGAAGCATTAAAGCCAATATTTAAAATCGAAAAAACATTAATTTAAAAAATTCAAATTCGAAAAAATCTTGATGAGGTGCACACCTGCAGGGTCCCAGGTACCTACATGCCAAATTTGGAAGTTCTGCGATCAATAGTGTGAGCACCAGAGCACAGACACGCACACACAGACACTTCTCTTTATTTATATAGAATTTATATTCTGTACAAATAAGAAAGAAAATTTCAGATTCTTTACTAAAATTCTTCAATTAAAAGTATGTTAAGTTTTCTAATGTACAAAATCAAAAACTTAAAAAAAAAAAAAATGTTCAATTATTTAAAGTTTTTTTTTTTCTTCTTTAACAATTTTGAAAGTGAAAGTACAGACTTTCTGAAAATTTAAATATGTACTTTTATTTGAAGTAATTTTAATTTATGGGAATATATCTATCAACGCAACAGGAAATTTTAAATTCAGATGCTTTAGCAAAATATTCTATTAAAAGTGCAAATTTATATAAATTGGAGTTTTTTTTTTTAAATCCAAATCGAATAGGTAAATGACACATTTAATCGAATAGGTGGATGGTGCAGGCAATCCTAGTATAAATATATGGTTACGAAAAGAACAACTTTCTTATGTATGGAAAAGTGGATTATAAATAAACAGGCTGGTTCTAGTGAATAAATGCACATTATTTGGCTCATTCTTGAAACAACCTAACAACATGTTAAACAAAAGTCATGAAAACAGAGTTATATGCACTGCAGAGAATGAATGGCATTTGTTCAGGAGCAACAATGATCAGCTCTTTTTATTGTTATGGCGGAGATTAGGAAGAATGTTATAGATTTTTCTGGGAAAATCTAGCTAACTCTGTACAAAATTAAAATAGGGCTTCTATATTTCTTAGATCTGAAGGTACTTTTGGCTAAATTTGTTTGCTAAAGTGGCCAAATTCGACTTTCGCAGAAGCCAATTTTTTTTAACCTTTACAAGCTACAACTAATCTTTAAAAAAAAAAAAAAAAAAAAAAAGTTGAAAAATTCTCATATGAGGGGAGTTAAGCTGGAATTTTCTCCTTCAGATATCCATATCCGGAGTGCTGATATCCGGTATCCCGTCGGATATTTAAAACCCAGTTGGATAGGCTGGATACCGGATATCCGTTTCATCCTTGATGAAAATGTAGAGGGTCTAGGGTAATACTTCATTATTTTATAATTAATGCAAGTCATTATTATTTTACACTAAATAAATGAACTATTCAGTTACAAATTTAAACTAATTAAAATTTTAAGAAAATAACTGATTTTTATATTTAAATACAAAGATAAACTGGAGGGAAAAAAAAAAAAAAAGAAATCACTAAATGAAATATCATTTAAAAAATGAAATATGTTAAGTGTGTCTGAGTTTTGTTTTTAAAATATTATTTGTATATTGATTTTTTAGGATTGAATTCCTATCTAAAAAGGGTCCATTTAAATTGATGAACATCATATCATTCACACTTTCTCACTTTAAGTTAAACACAGTATGCTTTTGATGGTATTCATGATGCTGGAACCTCATTCACACGAAAAAGTTGACATGGTAAGTGTTAGTATAATAGTAAGAAGATTTGCTAAATGAAAATTGGCAAATTTATCTTTTGTGGAAAAATAACTTTCTAAAACAGTAGTAATTGTTAATTTTTTCCCAGAAACATAAACTTATACAATACATAAACAATATATAAGAAATGTCATCATCTTTTACAGCAAGAGGAAAAGGTAGGAAGAAAAGCAAAAATATCGATCAAAATTATAAATGCATGATATTTTTTTGTCGACTATAACTGGTCGCCAATGAGATATCTTTAGTCATAAAGGCGACCTGGCATGCAAGATTTATCAGACCCTGATAATAATAATAATAAAAATTATTCTTTATTCTTATTTTTAGGGTAAATTTGTACTCAGGTTCATTGCCAAGCGTTCATGCGAAATATAAATGTTCATGATAACTAGACATGAACTATAATCTGTTCAACTTATACTGATACCAAAAGTATACAAAAGAATGTGTGATTTGGTGACATGAATAATGTTTCTAAAACTGTTGTACCAGCAAAAGCCGCTCATTCTCTTCCTTCTTTTGTTAACATTTTGATTAAAACCACTTTCTATTGAAATTAATATATAAATAAAAACTTAAAAAAAAAAAAAAAAGTGTTTGTATTAACCATCAAATGTTAAAAAAAAAAAAAAAGAAAAAAAAAATTCTGTGGTATTCCCCAAAACCCGCATAAATATGGACTAGGACCCCTTAAAAAAAAAAAACCCATGGAGGGCATTCCACCTATACGCTTAGAATCCTAGTGCAGTCAATCTGCCTTAAACCCTACAACTAACAAACCAAAAGATTATTAATGAGAATTTTACATTGCTACACAAATCCATGAAAATATGGCTTTGCGTTTAAACTGAATAAAAATTTATAATAAAAGAATTCAACTTATATTACCTTCTGTAGTCGTAGGTACACATGAGCTGATGATAAATTATCTGTATGGAACCATATATCTTCAGGAAAGCCATATTTTATAAGATCTTCATCTAATAAGATAATGAAGTAATGTAATTTACAACATTTAAATTAAGAACATGTAGAATAAATCATTTGAAAGAGAAAGTATAAAAGGTCAGGTTGAATTAACTTTATAAAATACTAGAAAGGAAAATAAATATTTGAACTATCTAAAATTCAATTTTGAAATTAAACAGCACTAAATTATCTAAAGCAAAAGTTCTGCTGTTAAAACATTTTTAAAATAACTACTTGATTTTCTTCTTAAAAAGTAAAAACTTTGGATACTTTTCTATCTGGAGACCACCACACCACTTAGCAATTTGGTTATTTCTTTTACAGCTGCTGTGATAAACGGCTGCCAAACTAAGTTCAACTAAAGGCTACCCACAAGGGCTAAAATTCATAATAGGATAGTGGGGTTTCCACTTAAATTTTCCAAATTCCCTGCTTAAAAAATCTCAAGGTGGGAGACTCTTGTTTAATTCAATGCTCTCCCATCTGTCCAGGTGATTGGAAAATTGAAACCTAAAGAAGCTGATGGTAAGTACTTCCCTTACGACTTATGACAAATCTAGCCATTAATCATGTTAGGTTTATGGTGACCCAAGCTGGCAACTATGCATTAGGCTTAGTGTTTAATTAACATGATTGGCATCGGGAACGAAACTTCAAAGAAAAAGTTAATAACTCACATGCACATCTTTATTGCCGATAATGTAATTTAAGCTACTATTAAATTAAAGGAGTCGAACCATCACATAGATTGTTGAAGAAATAAGATACATTTATTGAGAACCAGGGTTGGGGTTTAGGAGTCTGAAACTGGTTTTGGACAGGACAGGAGGTTTTTACCGTCCAAAAGTGTCCTAAACTGTCTAAAATTGTACAAAACTGTCCTAAAGTGTCCAAAACCTAAATTTACAAGAAATTCTATTCCCTATATTCTCAGTAGTTTGACAAACTATTCATTTTGAATATTCTATCATTGTTTTTATTTATATTGCAAAAAACCTACATATCCAATATTTTACAGAAATTATGTTTGAAACACAAAAGTTATTTTATTAAAAATTCTTTCATAAATTACATAGATTAAAAGATGCCAAAAATAAATAAAATATAAAAGTTATAATAAAGCAATAAATTCTATGCATTTTCAAAAATGGCAGATATCCCCCTCAACCCCCCCCCCCCCCAATAAATAAATAAATAAATAAATAAATAAATAAAAAAAAATAAATAAAATAAATAAATAAAGTTTGCACCATTTAGTATTTTTGCATATATATTTTCTCATTTATTCAAAAATAAAATAAAATACGGTTGTGGGGGGTAGATGCACATTTTAAATATTTATTTCAATATGATTTATTGTAAATATATATAAACTATAATAGATATTATTTTGTTTTCTTTTAAAGCAATTTCGAAATATTTATTCATGTTGTTTATATATCTGTGCATGTGTGTGCATAAATATTATAAATATCAATGTTTGAGGTACAATTATCCACATTTTTCCATTAAAGCTTCAGTAATAAATTTTTGCTTTTGTATATTATAATTTATAATTGTGATATGTACCTTTCACTAAATATATTACTAGAACTTAATGAAAAATACTGGAAAATGCTACAAAACAACAATAATTATAATAATTTTGTAAATTTTCCAAATATTTGCCTAATTTTAATAAAATATAATTCTACTAAAAAATATAATTTTTGACAGTTTAAGACACTAAGGTTTTGGGCAGTCCGGTAAAAACCATGGTTTATACCGTGGTTTTTACCATAGTGTCCGAAACCTTGCCAACCCTGTTGACAACACAAGAACACTCAGTATAATTACTTATTGATGGTAGACACACAATTTATATATATTTATTCATAATAAATGCAACAGGTATTGATACAGATTTTAATTTTAGAGCCTGTTTTTTGTGAAATACTTTTTTTTTTAAATTCATTTTTGTGAACACACACACATTTATATGTGTGTATATATATACTGCATAAACTTTTCAGTTTCAGTAGTCACTCTATATAATTTTTAACATAAAGCTAATAGTTTCATTAAACCAAGTTAGGCAACCATTTGAAATAATACTGAAAAAATGGAAAACTTTTAAATTTATGAAGAGGCCTCAATTTTTGCCTGGATTGACCCCTGTTTAATTAATCTAATTTGACTAGTTAGAAGTGCTCTATTTATTTCTTTAGCTACGCAAAAGGCTTGAGTAATAATTTTTTTTTTTTTTTCTCTCTCCCTTTTAAGGGAACCTGACACCTTTGACTTGAAATATCTTTAAAAGAAAAACATTAAAAATGTAAATACAACAGAAATCATATTTTTTGCAAATTTTTACACAGACATGCACTGTTTATTTATTTATTTTTTCCCTGAAAAACAAATTAATAAGTTTCAAAATCCACCCCTAATTCTTTTAAGTAGATTCTATTAAACATTTAAATAAAAAGAAAAAAAAACTTTCTGAAATAACTATAAAAGTTTCAGTATTTTGAATAGGGGTGGGAATCAATTAACAGTTTTAAGTGGGTTAATCGTAGTTCATTAATCGATTAATCGGATTTTTAATCATTTTTCATTATATAATTTTCATTAAAGGATGAATAAAACTCTCCTATATATACAGTTAGATAGTACACAACAAACCATAAAAATAAATGTTGTATGAAATCATATAAATGTCGATTTAACTTGTTCCTTAAATAATAATAACAATGAATATGTAAATAAATAACGAAAAAATATATTCCGAAATAAAATTTTGTATTCAGAAATACAGCTGAGAAATAACTTATATTTATTATTACTTTTATATTCTAAGAAATAAATTCTCTATATTATTATTTTATTTATAATTTTGACTGAGTTTTTTTTATTTTTTTTTATTTTTGTCTATTCAATTGTATTTGTTTTCTAACTGAAATTTAAATCAATTTTCAGATTAATAATTAGTGACTTTAAGAGTTAATTTTATATAAATATTTCTGCATATTTAATTTTTATTTTAATAAATTAATTTTCAATTCATTTTGAAAGAAAAATTCTAGATTAATTTACAGATACTTTGGTTTTATATTAGCAGGCCTTGTCTACCTCACTTGCCACTATTTTTAAATGAATTCTCAAAATTCCATATCATTATTATAAAAATCTCAAATTCTTCAATATTTTTATATTTTAGTGCTTCATCACTTCGGACTAGGAAACAGAATGTTATTTTCTGTTTCTATTTCAATAGTTATGAATAGACAATAAACTCTGAAGGTATTGCAAAACTCTGTTGAGACATTTCCTCCATCAAAGGGATAGTGGAAATCACAATCCTTTCTTTTCTTTATCTTGAGCATTTCCATTTTTTGGAAGCTTCCTGGTTCCGGGAAACCTATTGCCCTAGCCAACACTCCCTGTAGAAGACTACAGGTGGTTTGCCCCAACACAGACATAAAACAACATATTGTTTAATAACTGTCTTCCTTTTTTTCTCTATCAACACAAGTGCTACAACTTCTTTTGAGAGGTTTTATTTTTATTTATTTATTTGCTTTTTCATTACTTGATAGAAGCTTCGGAACAGATGCTGTATCATCCACCGGTTGGCGCGATTTTTTCAAAATGGCGCCGGAATCATGCCAAAATGTCGTTTTCCAAAATCGACGCCATTTTTTATCACCCGTGATTACCGAAGTATTTTTTTTTAACCACAACATAAATTAAAAAAAAAAAAATTGATCAAGACTAAGCATTGATCGATTAACTGAACCAATTAATCGGCACAGCCCTAATTTTGACGATCATAATAAAAAGAAAATTGAGAAAATACAACTTAAAGATTTTAAATCTGTAAAAAATGTATCAAAAACCATAAGAATTGTTGCTTCAATATATATTTTATTAAACAAACCTAATATAGTTCAATTTATAAATGTTAAATGGAAATATAAGCTTGTATATAAAACCTACTTTAGTGGTACCAAGTCCTCTTAACTGTTTGTAATCCACTCAATTTTAAAAATTTTGGAAGGGAGTTGAAATTTATTCCTTGAACCAAAGATAACGATTAAAATAATTTTAAATAAATTAATTGTAATAATAATAATAAACTCAAATAAAATAAAATTTGCAAATATTTTATTCATAAGCTGCATAAGAGAAGAAAATTTCAAATGTTCAGTCTTTAGGTAGAATTATCGCTGGATCTCGCTGTGTGTATGACTTGCTAGAAGCATAAGATAGCATAGTTTTTGTTTCCAATGGCAAGTTACAGGACAACAGATATCAAAAAGAAAGTAGAAATACAAGATATAAACATGACATCAGTTAATCCATTAACTTATATCTGGCAATCCAATATCCCTCCCATAAGGAAACGGGAGGCAGAGCAGAACAAGAAATAAGATGATACATGTCCATTTCCTCCTGGATATCTATTCTCCGATCCGACTGCCCTTAAAAAACGACAGTCGTCAAATCAAAAGTCGGAATGCAACGTCACATGATCAAAATAACAACTGCCACAGTCGGAATTGAGTTATAGTCTGGTCAGAGAATAGATGCCCTGGTCATCACAGAGGAGACAAAAAGGGTCGAGAGCCAAGTTAAATCTATGGAGATGTTTTCGGAGACAATCATGGTCAGAAAGAAGCCATAGCATTGCGATAGATTTATCTCTGGGCCACTCAGGAATATCATGGATATGGTTGTACCATGGCTTGTGGTCATTTCTAGCGGCAACATTCTGTAGGAAGGAGCACCTGAGGGTCTTTTTAACAATTGTCTTGATCGTATGGTAGGCCAATTTCTGGTTGCTAATCTGTAAAACAGAAGCCCCCTTCTTTGTCAGAAAGTCAGTGACCTCGTTTCCCTCTATTCCGCAGTGGGCCACGATCCACTGCAAGACAACTGTTTTATTATGGTGGACCAACAGCCATTCCAGAAAAAATAGCATAGTTTTTTGGTTATGTTTCCCAAATAGAAAAGTATCAAACCTTATCCACATGTATATGTGTGCAAATTTACTTAAACACGAAAATTCAATTAAGTTATAAAATGGACAGCATAGTAGTTAGGAAAACCAGTTTCAAACTTAGTATAGATTCATACGCAGTTATTGCAATTTAACACTATATCCTACCCACTTTTTAACATATGTCTAAAAGAAACATAAGTTACTTGTACTTTTAATGTGCGATAAATTGCAATATTAATTCAAAATAACAAAGAAATGAAATTATGATAGAATTTTAAAAGTACTTAAAAAATATCGTTACAAAATTTTGTTATTTAGTACAGAAGATATTACTTATTAAGCAAGAAAACTCATTTCTCGCAAATAAAAGAGAATGTCTCACATGTTTATACATCGAAATTTATAAATCCCTTGATATTATAATTCAATAAATGTATCATACTTAATTATTCAATATTAAGTAAACAAAATAAAATTTTAAACTGGATTTAAATATTTAAATTTATTTAAAAAAAGTCGTTTTAAACGTTTAAAATGTTTTTAAACGTTAAAGAAAATATTTTATTTAAACAGAAAACAGCATCAAATAAAATAAGTACTTTCGTATTTATCCAGTCCCATGTATATGAAACCAGGAGGATCACACACATTACTTGTAAAATAAAACACCATTTTCTCTGATTATGATATTTCAAATTAAATATATTTATTTAGATTTCAATTTTAAATAAGGATTAAATTAAAACAACATTGTCAATTTTACACATCAACTAGAAAAAAATTATGACTTACGAATGAGTGAGTGATTGATTGTGTTCAAGATGACAACACGCATCTATGGTAACATGGATGCATTATTATGTTTTTTTACTGAAATTTTTGTTTTCTGATATTTAAGATTATATTGATGAATGGATAATTAAAAATTGCTGTTTTGTTTCTTAGAAATTTTAAAAAAGAAAATTTGATAATGTTGTATAGTTTTAGAAGACCTTGTGTATCATATTTGGCAATACTTTGGTGTATGCTGATTGGCGCCTATAAATTGTTTATTTACATTTTCCTTTTAGTTTATTGGTTTCTCGGTAAGTGCTTGTCGGATGAAAAGCTACCCGGATTCGTTTTTGTTATGGTTTATACTGCGCATTGGAAAATTGTCAAATTAATAAAAAAAAAAAGATATTTGTTAGCGCATGCTCTTTCCTTTTCTGTCATATCTTAAATTTATCCTTAATTTGAGAAGTATTGATTATATAGTTAATATTTATATTTAAAAAATATTTGACTTTAGATTCTTCAGCCTTAGAATTAGCTGATGCTGTAAATATTGAAAAGTTATTTCACATCGCGTTTCATCCTAAGAGTATACCAAACTTTAACGATGGCAGAAGATTTAGATAATAAAGATGAGGGTGTGTCACACAAAACAGAGCAGGTAATATGATATGTATTGTATAAAGGAAATAAATATCTGTTGTTTGCTTAGAAAAACTGTTTTATTGTTTTAAAAAAGAAAGAAAAATCATCTTTGGCTTTAATCGGTAAAATTATAATTTTAAATAGAATTAAATTGTTTATTTAAAGAAGATTTTTCGATTTTCTACTTTTAATTTTATTCATTATTATTTTTTTAAATCAACTCATTTTCTTGACACTGACATAATACTTAAAAAAAATAATAGTATTTTTCTGTTTAATATTAAAACTATTTCAGTCATAATGTTGTAAAAAATTTCCTAAATAGTTTTCTGTAACATTTTGAGTTTATTAATTAATTTTTTTTTATATTAAACTACATAATAAATTCATCAATTTAAATTTCAACACGTCTTGTTTAACACATTTACTTTTTTCCTGCGTTATTTGTAATGCATTAAATTTAGTTTTATTTTATACAAATGTGCGGCTAATTTATTTAGGTATTAAATTTGACTGACAATTGTCATAGAATTATCATAGCAGACCATGAAATAATGTTTGATTGTATATTGCTGTATAATGTACAATATGTACCTAAATATGTTATTTATTAATTATAATTATTTTTATTTTGATGGTTTTATCACAGTTAAATTCATTGTATAGCATTAAATGTTTTATTGCATATGATTTGGCTTTATTTACAATTATTTTTTCTGTGGTATCATTCTCAAATATCTCTTCATAGGAATTAGCCAAATTATATAAGCGTCGGTTGGAAAATTGGAGAGAAGTTCTAACACATATGAATGCTCTTGTTACTTGGGAAAAACCCTACTACCCTGGTATTATAACTGGAACTGTATCATTAATTTTCATGTGAGTATAATTAAAATATTTATTTATAATTTAAATACTAGTAATTTATTATCAAAATTATACAATGAAAAAAATTTTCTTTGTACTCTAAAATTTTGCATCATTTCTTTATTCCAATTTAGAAATACTTAAATCAATTGCAGTTTGGATAAAATAAAATTATTAATTTTATAATTATATAATAAATAATTATAAAATTTAATTATTAATTAAATAATTATTTACATTGTAGAACTAATAGCAGTGATTAAATTTTATCACAACAGAAACAATATAAGTTTTAACCTGCAAAAATACTGTGTGTAATGAAACATCTTTTAATTTGCTGAAAATATGGTTAGTGCTACTGGTTCAATCTTTACTCCTCTTTCCTTAACTTAATGGAAGTGAGCTGCAGAAATAAAATAGAGAAAAAAGCTGGATTTATATGAAAATCCATAGGTGGCATAGAAATGAAAAAGTGTAAAATTTAAACATTTGTGTGATAACTAAATCAGTCTTGGAAAAAGTTATCAAGTGGTGTCAAAACATATGTTGACATTTTAACTTTTAAATTGCATTTTTAGCAAATAAAAAGTGTAAAAATTTAAACATTTAGAACTTAAAATATGTTTTGAATTTAGCATCTTTTATATAAAAGATATTGAAACTTTTTAAATCAAAATTTTTGTGCAGTTTTAATCATAATGCAGCTTTTATAAATTATTTTATTAGTATAAATATTTGCTACGACTAAATTATAGTTAAATGAAAGAAAAAAAGTTTCATTTGTTCATTTTAAAAAGTCTGATAAATTTGAAAATAAGTTATATGTTTTAAATTTTTGAAATGGAAAATTCGTACAAAGTATATTTTATTTTTATCTTAATACAAAATTCTTCAAATATGATATAGAAAGCATAACTAGATCAGAAATGTACTTTAAGCATGCAAAAGTAATTTTAAAATCTAAATACAGTACTTTCGAATATCTTTGAATGGCTTTTCTGTGGTTTCCATTTTCCTTGGCTTTTTTGAGTGGATTTAAAAAGTAATAATTTATATAATTAGGTATACAACTAAATTTTATAGAAGATAAAAATAGAAGAAAAAATATCTAGGATAATATATAAATCAAAGTTGCAGATAATATTTCAATGCTGTGTGTATAATCAGGAGCCCTGTGGCAGAAATTTATTATGCTTTCTGTGACAAGCTTCATCAACACCAAAATCTTTCCGCAGGAATAGTTTGTGAAATTAATATTTACGAATTCAAAATAAATTATTTTTAAATAGTAAATAATATTCAGTATAACCAATGTATTTAAATTTTAACTAGGCACAAATGCATATATCTGCACTATTGCAAGATAATACTCTTTCTTTTTTTTTAAGAAAGGTGAAAATATATCTATTGATCTTAATTGCTTCAGATTTTTTGTTCACATAATATACAATATATTTGGTCCTTCTTGGCAATTTTTTGGCGATTTTTTCCAAACTCGCAGAGTCTGTGCGGTGTCGCGGTTTTCTCTTCCGTCCTTTCCAAAATGGCGGACTGGAAGCACGGTTTCCCAGTTTTTATAACCGTCCTATCCAAGAAGGCCGATTTACGTAATTTAAAGCAATTATCTAAACATAAACCGTAAAAGAATCCTTTTAAGAGCGTGAATAAAGAGAAATACAAATAAAAATCAAATTTTTAAAATTTGTACAATTTGCATACACAACTAACAATTATTAAACATTACAAAACAAAAACACCCTAATTAACCCAACAGATAAAAAAGATAAATATATAAATAAAAAACAAGGTTTTTTTTTTACTTACCCGTTTCAAAGTTTGATAATCCTGCAACATTCATAATCCTTGAAAAAACGAAACTTTAATCCTCCAGGGTTCGCGCTGACCTTTTGAAAAGTGGGGTCCCAAGACCCCATCAGTATGGAAGATATGGGTCAAGTTTTCAAAAAATGGGGACTTTTTTTGGGGGGGGGGATGTAACTGCTAATATTTTCCGCAAACACAAACAGTTTTTCACGATTCCTTTTTGCATTTTGAAAAAAAAAAAAAAAAAATATTGTCATAGGAAATCAACACTTAACTCTGTTAAACATGCGTTTGATCATGTTCATGTAGTTAGAACAGTACATTACTAAATAAAATTAATAAAAAGCACAAAGAAAATTATTTAATGAATTTGAAAGAAGTTTTAAAGAAGTAAAAATTATGGAAATTTGACGACAGCAATAGACTTGGAGCAAGATTAATAAAAATAATCCTTTAAAAAAAAAAAAGTCTTTTATTAAAGGAACTTACATTTACCAGGTAATTTTCTTCTTAAAGACACTTAAAAAAAAAAAAAATAATAACAGTATAAGACCCATTATCTAGGACCCGCAATATTGGAAGTATTTAGAATTTTGGAATTTTCCTTTTTTTTTCTTTTTTTTTTTTTTAATTACTAGGGGGCTCTGCCCCCTGCTCGCTCCGCTCACCAACCCCCGAGGAAGGCTTCGCCTCCCCCCGACTCGCTTCGCTCATTAATCCCTGCGGGATTCTACATAACTATTCGCCACTTTGCCTTTCATTGAATTGGAATATTAATAAAACATGACACAAGCGAAAAGTTGAACAATATTATAGAAATCCACCGTATTTGGTATCGCATTGAAATACACAATATTTAATATTATATCGTTTATAATATGTCAAAAATCTGTTATAATGTTCGACAATTTAATAACAATTTACCATTATTTTGAGAGAGAACATAAAATAAACAACCATAGCACTAATTATTTAGAACAGAGAAAAATTCTTGACATCTAAATCATTTAGCGTTACAAATTTAGTATATGATCGACTTGTTAAATTTTTGTCAATGTTTGACGATGAATTTTTTGGGTGTTATTGCTTGATTGAAGAAATTATGAACTTATTTTTTCTAATGCCTATATTTTTTTTTTACAATTGAATTTTTTTAGTTAATTTAGGACAATATGTAATACTCTGCATTTATTTCCAGCATACAGCAAGTTTAAAATGGTGCTTCCAACACTAATGATGCAACTTTTTAAAGTGCATTTTTTCTAGAATATGATTTAGTCAGGTTGAAGATAAATATCATATGCGATTATTGCAATTATTTTAAAATTTCATTCGTAGTAGTAAGACAGGACAATTTCTTTCAGATAGCGATTTTGCATTGTCGCCAGTTATTGTATTACACCATGAATTTGCCAAGATGCCTGTCAATATCTGATTTTACCATTTAATTTCTTAAACTGTATTAAATACTAAGGAACAACTTTAGTATATCCCCACAACGATATTTGGCGATTTTTTGTTGGCGATTATGGCTAAATCATAAATGATACAATCATAATCTAAATCATAAATTATAAAACATAAAATCATAAATCCAAAATAAACAACATATAGGCTACCATATTATATCGCAAACAGTCCAGAACGACATCGTTATCGTTCAAAACGATGCCAAAGAAAAATCGCCAAATTCAGCTGTAGGGATGCACTAAAGTTATATCAATACTAAGTTAAATCAAAAAAAAAAAATCACATTTTTCGAAATCTACTGATAAGTGAAAAATTCATCCTTGATTGTATTGTAAAAACGAATTGCCGGTTTGAAGTATTCGAGATAGACCATCACCATTCATAAATTGGATGGCTTTTGAATATTTGTTCACAATATTTTCTGAATAAGTGTTGATGATGGCTCCTGAATACTTGTTGGCGATATCTGCTGAATAATTATTATTGTTGGCGATATCTACTGTATATATATTGATCATGACATCTTAATAGTTGTTGGCGATATCTCCTGAACTTGTGTTGATTTTGGTCTCAATATTTGTTGGCTACATCTTCTGGATATGTACTGATTACACCTTGATTTTTTTTACATATACTACTCCGATTCAAAAAATTAGAATAATGAAAAGAAATATGGTCAAGGGAAATGAAAATCGAATTTATCAAATAAATAATCAACAATATCAAATATAAAGTACTATAATATGAATCTGCATATTTTGCAGATTATAAAAATGTAAACACATTACAATGAAATAGAAAATATATTTAAATCAGCTAACAACAAAAAATTCAAAATATTAGAATACTTTCTAACATGGTTCAAAAAATTAGAATAATGAAAATATATTGAACATAATTTAAACTCTAAGTATTTTTACTTGCTAATCAGTACTTTGTTGCATCACCCTTAGCTTTAATGACAGCTCTTAAACGTTTTGGCATGTTTTTAACTAAAGGTTCACAATCTTTTTTATCCAAATTCGCCCATATGCTCTTTATACTAGAAATAAGTTCTTTTTTGTCTCTAGGCGCAACTTCTTGAAGTCGTTTCTTCATAATTCCCCACAAATTCTCGATAGGATTTAGATCGGGTGAGTTTGCAGGCCAAGGGAGTACAGGTATGTCCTTCTCTTTGAGCCATTTAGTTGTTGATTTGGAAGTGTGGGGAGAAGCTGAATCTTGCTGAAACAAGAAATCGTCATCACATAAATCCTCAGCTGAAGGAATCATGAAATGTTCAAGAATTTCTTGATAGACTTCTGAATTGACTGTTGTGGAAACAATACACAACCTGCCTGGGCCTTCAGCAGTCATGCAGCCCCATACCATAACAGAGGTCGCAAATTTAAACGAATGTTTTAAACATTCTTTCTTATAAGCTTCATGTTTGAGTCTCCAGACACGTATACCTTGATTTCCGTGAGACACACAAAACACACTTTCATCGCTGAAAAGTATCTTTTTCCAATCGTCGTGATCCCAAAATAGCCTTTGTTTACACCATTTAACTCTAGCAGCCCTTTGCTTAGATGATAAAAATGGCTTTATCTTAGGCACACGTGATCTAAAACCTAATTTGCGAAGTCGTCGTAGTGTTGTAGATTTGGAGACATTTATACCCATTTCTTTCCATTTTCTATGCACATATCTCACACTCCGAAAACGATGTTTCTTCACAATCTTTTTCAATTGCCTTTCATCTCTTCTTGAAGTTACTGGCTTTTGACCACTTTTAAAGTGTTTATTTTGAAAACACTTATTATTAGAATATTCTCTCAAAACTCTACTCACACTTGCTTGAGAGCATTTCACTTCTTTTGCTATAAAAAGTTGTGTTTTTCCTATTTCGTGCAAGTACACAATACGATATTTCACAGCCTCAGATAAATCGCTCTTTCGTCCCATATTAAACAAATACTACGCTACAATCAAATGCCAAACGACTTTTCATTTTCAACGGAGCACATTTTATAGTCCCACAGATGTTAATCCCGCAGCCGTTCTCTCAACTTATAAGAAAAATTTGAATATTCTAATTTTTTTAACCATGCTATCGAGGTATTCTATTTCTTTGAATTATTCTAATATTTTTTAAATAGTTAATTATTAATATATCAGATAAAAATAAGTATTTATGTTATATTTATAAATGCTCTGAAGATAATTAGATACTTTTAATATATTTTTTCCTGGACGCAGTATGCAAATTGACGCGTTAGCAACATCAAACTCATTCTTTTTTACATTATTCTAATTTTTTGAATCGGAGTAGTATATTTTGTAATATTAAATTAAGAAAATAAAAAATGAGCGTGGAGAAGGAAATTTAATGATACTGGATAATTTAATTTAATTTATAAAGACATCAATGGTACAGGAAAAACTACTTCAGCCATTTTCTTTCTAATAATGAACAGAACGAAAAACGGATATTTTACCTGGAGATATTTTGTACATTTAGACCAAATAAAAAAATTTCTTCTTTTTTTCCCTCGTAAATTAAGTTGAAAAATATTTAAAATGAAATTGAAAAAAGTCGTTCTAAAACAATGGTACAGTTTAACCTCTTGGCGAAATTTTAAATTTGGCACCGAAGTAGCTTAAACGTTTCTCGCGAAAATCTTGACAAGCATAATTGCTATAGATAATTTAAGTCATCGTCAAAATAAATGAAAAATTTAAAATCAGCCAATGAGGTCCTGTATTAGCTGTAACTACAATATTTTAGCAATGCAATTACCACATTCCTTTATATATATATATAAAAAATGTCCTGTTGTATTAAATTCTGTTTTCTGCAAGGTTTTATATCAATGCTTCAAAAACAAAATGGGTAGCAGATTTTATTATTATTATCATTATTATTGCACCATTTTATAATTTATGTCTATAGGAAGGCATGGCTAGAGTTAAAGTGGCTATTGTGGTTGCGTAAATGAATTCCTTGGCGAAAAACGTACGAGCTTCATTTCTAAATTTTTAAAATCGCTAAATTGGTCATAGTAAAGATCTATCCTATTAAATATGTTTTGAGTTAAAAAAACTAAATCTTTATATAAACTAATATAAATTTTTATCTCATAAATTCCATTTTAAAAATGTCTGCGCTTAATCTCTAACTCTATACCAATAATTGTTTAACATAATCATGGTATTCATTACTAAATATTTTTCGCCTAACGTTAAAATAAAGGAACAACTTCAGTATATATTTGGCGATTTTTTGCTGGCAATTATGATTAAATCATAAATCTAAAAATCATAAAATCATAATCATAATCTAAATCATTAAACATAAAATCATAAATCCAAAATAAACAACATATAGGCTGCCATATTATATCGCAAACAGTCCAGAACGACATCGTTATCGTTCAAAACGGCGCCAAAGAAAAATTGCCAAATTCAGCTGTGGGGATATACTGAAGTTATACCATAATATAAACTAAAATAAAAATATAAATTAATTTTCATTTCATCTTTATTAAATTTTTAACTAATATTTTAAAAATATCGGTTGTTTTCAAATGTTTTGCTATTCTAAATATTTTTTTCTTCTCTCGAGCATTTCAAAGATGCCAATTATTCAATTTTTCATATTTACACCATTGATCACATTTTAATTTTCCTGAAGAAAGTGACGTCAGAGACACAGAAAAAAACGTCATAAGAGAAACTTTTCCCTCCGGTGGCAAATAGAGTACCTATATAAACCGGCGTTTTTACTTAATAACTTAGTTAATTAAAATGATAGAAATTTCTAAACAGCTGAAATGCCTTCCTTAAGGCAGTCGGAATACACTGATATATCTCATGACGCGGAGAAACCTGCCCTCCGCGAGAAGTTACTGTCGCAGACAAAAAAAAATTGACGCCAGCGATAGTTACTTTTTTTTAATATATAGAGATTATTATTGATTTTTTGAATTATAAAACACAACTCACTAACAATAGAACATACATAAAAAAAAAATTATTTTTTTTTTTTTTTTTTTTTTTTAAATAATAAAGTAAAACCTAATATTTTAGATGCACTATTTAATATTCATTTTAACACTATCATTATGCAAAAATAATTTGTATTAAATTTCATACATAAGCTTTTGTTTCTTTAGTAGTAGTAGTAGTTTTTGTTTCTGAAACAGTTCCTGAATCCAATACCCTTTATTTCTATTGAATCTAGCAGGAAAAAAAAAAAAAAACTGCAATAATACATATATATTAACATGTACATTTAATTGAAAATTGTCCATCGTATCGTCTAAATATTATTTACAAAAGAAAAGTTCTTTGAAAAATAAGTCCAATTGGGCCTAGAAGCGGCGATAAGTGAACAAAAATTTGCATCTGCAGTCCTGTCTTCTCCTTCACCCCCCTCCTATATGCATGTTGGCCGAGGCTGTTTGTTTAACCCCTCTTTCATCTTCGGAAGTTTGGAGCATATTTCTTCTTCTCTTGCATCATCCTCAGTCTCTGTACGCACTTTCATGCAGATTTCGTTTCAGAAACTTTCCTCAGCCAGCGTGCCTTAGCTGCTCGCCGCCATCTCGTCAGCGCCGTTGTTCATAGCTGTCACGTTATTGATGGCACTAAATGTACTGGTAACTGGATCATAAAAGCAAAGTTGGTTGCAAAACCCGGGATTCCGGAAATTTTCCAGACCATAAAACACCTTTGATCAGAGAAAAATTAATTCTACTTTTATTTTTTGATTTTCGAAATATATAATAAAAGGCTTGGTTCACTTGGACATTTTTCCTTCTATTCTCTTTTTCTTTTTTTTCAAAGTGAAGTACTGTTTTTAAATACAAAATGTTTTTAGAATCGGAAGAAAAAAAAATTGAAATGATTCCGGATTTTGAAATTCCAGATAATCAGTACTAATTGTATTTTGAAATTTGTTCAAAAGTGCATTTATTTACTTTTTTTTTTCTTCCCCATGAAATAACTTTTGCTAATATGACATTCTGATGAGATTGGTTCTCCTAACTAAATAAACAAACAAATCCCCCCCCCCCCCAAAAAAAAAAAAAAAAAAAAAAAAAAAAAAAAAAATTGCAACCCCAGTCTATAACACTTTATGCCAATACCGGATTTTGGTCACTTCGCACATGCTCCGTCAGACAGAACATACAAGGAAAGGGAGAAAAATGACGTCATCGTTTTTAGCAACTGGAGCAGACGCAGCCATACGGGCTGGGCGATTTCTTTGTTTTTAAAGGAGGAAACAAGAATCTTTCTCCCATTCTTCTAAATTTAGAGCTAAATAGTCAGGAAAATAAATTGCTGAAATGAAATTAAAAGAAAATCTGCTGTTTTTAGAATAAAGCATATTTTTAAAAGAAAAAAAAGGGAAAAATTGCGGGTCCTCGGGACCCCTGATTTTTTAAATTCTGCGTCCCTTCCATTAAAATTGGGGTCAATGGTGCGCTATAGCGCACCAACGCGAGCCCTGTCCTCGCTACAAATTTCGAAAAATGCAAGTAGAGTTACGAAATTTCAAAATTTAAAAGAATACTCCAAACATATTTTTAGTTTATATTCTACTTAAAGACACAATTCTATAAAATATATCATAAATTAACAAACAAAAATTTACCACTACCAGACAAGCATGTTTTTCAAATGAAGTTACCCTACTGTTGCCAAAATTGGAAAAGTAAAACAAACGAAACATGTCGACAGCAAAAGTGTTCGAACACTAGCAAAAAATCCTATGTTGAAAAAGTACACTTCGTACGGTTTTGTTAAATAAATCCTTGTCGAATCATGTTCTTACACTGACTAAGTACAGGATTCGACAAGGATTTATTTCACAAAACCCTATGAAGTGTACTTTTTCTTACATAGGAATTTTTTCTAGTATTCGGACACTTTTGTTGCTGACTGTAGTATAAGCAGAGTGGATTTAACGTCCCACTACTACAGCGTTATGGGCGACAATCTCGGAGATACGCAAGTAAGGTTGCAATTTGTTATCATGAAGACTAAGTTAACTGTCTTAACATGTTAAAAAAAAATATATTCAGAGATTGCAGTGGAATATTTGGCTCATACTTTTATGTAACAAGGCATAGTGTGCAATTTTTAAATAAAACAGAGTTTAACATCCATAACAATATTTATTAAAACTTAACAAGAAGTTTCAAACTTAACAAGAAATTTAAAAACTTAACAGAAAATATAGACTTTGCTAGTGATAGTTAGAAAAACTTGCCATGAGGGAAAAACTATTTACCAAAACTAACTGCTTATAAGTAGAATTAATGCTTTCATTGCTCAGCATTAGCACAAAAAGGATGCTGGCCTTCAAATAACATTAATATATATACTGCAACTTAATTAAACAGAAACATGCCCTCATACTTTGAGGCAAACTAAAAAATACTCGAAAACGTATTTAAATTTTTCAAATCATCGTAATTACAAACGAAAATTATAAGCAAGAGAGAATAAAACTATGTAAGACATCCTTATATACATTTATCACCGGATTCCAGAACAGCCAATCACCAGGCTACACATTTCTCCCTTCCAGGCGATCCAAAAACACGTCCATCGTACGTAATCCGTTACCGTGACAACGGACAACGCTGAATACGTACGCCATCTATGGGCCACAAAAGTAAGTATCGCCATATTGGAATTCAACTGGCCTGAACGATGTGTTAAAAGAATGTAAACAAAGATTACAATTTTATCCTATATGAATTAAATGAAGTATAATATCAAATGTATTTAAAAAATAGAAAAAAGATAAGTTATTTGCTTGAATAAAGGATAAAGGTAAGTTATATCTTTAAGTAAAGTTATTTTAATAAAACCTATCTTTAAATATTATACTAAACAATACATTGTATTCTTTATATTTTTCAAATTAAACTTAACTTATACATAGCACTAAACGCTATTCATTTAAAACGAAAATAAGCTCTCCTCATAATTAATAGGCAATATAAACGTTTTTTAAACTTTGAAAAATGATATGAAAAAAAAGGTTTTTAGGACAACAATGCCCCCCATCATATCATTTTGAAACATTAACCATCACTAGCATTAACAAAAGATAAAAAATATAAAAAAAACAGTATAACAATATCACATTAATCTTCTTATACAGAGGCAATCCATCAATACTTGCTAAAGTCCACCATAATAGATCAGTTCTTCTAAAAACACTCAACAAATCTACTATAAAGATAAAAAAAAAAAAATATATATATATATATATTAATAATATATCAAAAAAATGCATTAAGAAATTTTATTGTTAACTTCATCACCCCATTACTGAAATCAATAAAAGATTAGTTAAACAATTATAACAATCACATAACTCAAACATTCGTGGCCACGTTTACACTCATCCTAAGTAAAAAAAAACTTTCTTTACAATGACAAAGCAATGAAGATCAGAAGAAAACATCCAAAATATTCTGCACCTCAAAAACTTCAAATAAGGATACATATCCAAAATTTATACTTTATAAATTACAATTTTTACTATATATATGAAACTTAGATATTTTTCCTTACAAATTTACTATACAAATATTTTATTTACAAAATTAAGCAAGTCACTTTTAGTAAGTGGCTTTGTAAAGGGATCCGCCAAGTTAGATTTAGATTTAACATATTTTAATTCAAATTTATCTTCAAAAAGCCACTCGCGAATAAAAAATAATTTCACATTTATGTGCTTCGACCTATTATTCTCTATAGGCGATTTCGTAAATTCAATAGCTGACATATTATCGGCAAAAAGGGTTGGTAAAGAGTATTTTTCGGAGATTAAATTAAATTCAATACAATCCTCCAAAATACGATTGAACCACATAAGTTCTTTCACACATTCACACATTGAAACAAATTCACTTTCCATTGTGGAAAGACTTACCCCTTTTTCCTTAAAAGTTCGCCATGAAATTGGACTATTATCTAAAAATATTATTTGACCCCCCATTGAAATAAAGTCGTCTCTGTTCATAGCAAAATCAGCATCAGAGAAAGCGACTAAACTAGAATTTTTACAATTTAAATTTAATTTTAAATTCTTGGTACCCGAAACGTAACCAAGTAATTTAAGCAAACCATTCCAATGGGTTAAACCTGGAGAATTTTGAAACTGGCTAAAAATATTCACAGCATAGGCTATATCTGGTCTAGTCCTACTAGCTAAAAATGAAAGGCAACCCAAGATATTCCTATATGGTAATCTTGCGACTTCTTCCATTTCAGCCTTATTGCTTGGACAATCCCTTTTTGAATATTTTAACCCTTTTATAATAGGTAAAGAAGTATATGGTATTTTAAATGAGTTAAACCTTTTATAAATTTCATCTATGTACAATGCCTGATAAATTTGAACAGCATCGTTATCATAGCTAAACTCAACACCCAATAATTTCTTCGTTTTACCCAAAATTTTAAGATCAAATTTTCCCCCCAAAAGTTCAATTATGGAATCAATTTGAGCCCGGGTTTTTCCAAAAATAACTATGTCGTCGACATAGACTAATAAAACTATAAAGTCCTCAAAATAATATGAACAATTACACCAGTTAAACTTAAGAAAACCTAAACTTAAAAGAACCTTATTTAATTCGAAAAACCACAAACGACCACTCTGATGTAAACCATACAGAGCACGGTCTAATTTGCAAACTAAATTTTCCTCACCAGGAACAATATAACCAAGCGGTTGTGACATATAAATCTCTTCTTTAAGAGGAGCGTATAAATATGCACATTTAATGTCACACTGAATGTTTTGCCACTTAAGACAGGAAACTAAAAGGGAAAAGAAAAAACGAATAACAGAAAAATTTACCACTGGAGAGAATGTTTCGTCGTAGGTATCCCCCCGAATTTGGTAGTACCCCTGAGCGACGAGCCTAGCTTTAAACCTAGCTATATTCCCACTCTCATCCTTTTTAATGGTATAAACCCATCTGTTACCTAGTAAAGATTTCCCATCAGGTAAAGGGACTAAATGCCATACTTTACGCTGACTCATATTTGAAATTTCCTCATCATAGCTTTAATCCATTCAGAATTTTGAGGTGACTTCATAGCTTGTTTATAAGTTCTAGGTACAGAAAGTTCTAGTCAGGTTTCCTTTTTAACATGGTTAGAAACAGGATCATTTGAATTAACCACCCCTTCAAATTTATTACTACCAGAGAAATCAAACAAGGAAGGTTCGAAAACAATATTATTACGTTCACAATAACTCTTAACCTCATTTAAAGATCTCAACCTAGTAGTTTTATCATTAGGGTAATAATATATATCTGTCCTATCACCATGAGGTCTCGGTACTGGCTTTCTCCTCCAAACAATTTTAGAACAAGAGTCATTAGTATCAGGTAGTTCAGTGATAGACTCCCCGTCGGAATCATCAGGCCCCTCTCCAAACACAATGTCTACGGGATCGGAACCACCACAATCAACCGGACTATTTGGGGACTGACCCAACTCTTCCAACGAAGGGCCCATCACCGCCCCACTGTGCTGATTAAAAATACGATCGGAGAAAGTAAAATTTACAGTCTCTACGACCCTATCCTCACTTTCTATCCAGACTCTATATCTTTTTGTACGAAGAGCGTAACCGACGATTACTCCCTTTTTTGCCTTTGACATAAGTTTGTGGTCGCGTCTCTGTTTAGGAACTCCGACATACACTACTAAACCAAAAGGCTTCAGGTGTCTAACCGAAGGTTTTCTTCCAGTATAAAGTTCAAGAGGAGTTTTGTTGGAAGTATTCCATCTCCCAAATTTTCAACTCCATTACTTTGGTAGATAACTTTGGAGTCATACTTAATTGCTTAAGTTTTATTAAAAATATTGATCAACTTGATTGTTAAAAAGTTTATTCATTACTTATTAAAAGGTTTATCTTTATGAATTATATAAATGAAATAGTTAATACCTCTTTTATTCACTTTAAAAACACTTACCTGTTTAACAGCGTTTGTTTGTTTTGTTTTCGACGTGTTCCGTGAATGAATCATTTGATTCATTCACGTTTCCGGCGACATGCCGTTATTTTTGCAACGGCCTCAGTTAACAGTTGCAGGTAACGTTGTTGCATCGTGTAATCGTTCAACGGCGCATGCCGATTCACCGCGAATATGCAAATCTTCATAAAAATGAAACCTATAAATAGGGAGGAACGTCAGTATATGCTGCTGGGGTGGCTGACAAGCTAGTCGCGATGTTTTTGTTGCAGACGCAGGTCGTCTTGCCGTTTTTGTTGAATTATAATTTCGTTTCGTTAAGTTCTTCTTTAATTTAAACTGTTAAAGAAACAGTTCGTTCATTTTTAGTATAATAGTAATTTTGCATAAATTAATAGTTTAAAAAGTTTAAAAATGTTTTTTTTAATGAATTTCAAATAAAGTTTTTCTTGAACGAGTTAATGAATAGTTTAAAATGTTTAAAGCTAAAAGATCGATAGTTTTTTTTTGAAATGATATTAATGAATGAAATTTTCTTCCAAGTATATGAAATGTGATCTGTGCCTAGTGTCTGCTGCATCCTAATATGGTTGGTAAATCTTCAAGTGTTGTGAGTACTGTTTTTGAATCTTTAATAAGCTGCAACTTTAAACACTACATTGAATTCAAATAACACTTGTGTCATGGAGTACTCATCTGTCAAAACACTAATCTATTCTCTTGAAGCAGCAAATATTGTTACTATGTTTTTGACTTGTGTGTTTTTTTGTATGAATTTTTCCAATAATTTGCATTTAAATAGATTCATTCCTATATATATATTTAATAATTCTTTTCTGTTTATATATATATATATTTAAAGTTATAAATAAAAATTGTAATTTGTTTTTAAAACTTGTGTCTTTCCTGTGCCACTCACACACATTGTTAGGATCAGGTAGCGTTTTTCCATTGTGTATAACTCTTCACTAAATTTCTTTATGTTTGTATGTTGAACTTTTCAACATTTACAACATATTTAGGGTTATGGGCTTCAGAAACCGGTCCATACCATGTGTGAGTGGTCTTTAATTTTGGCACAGTTTTTCTAGCAGCTTTAATATCTAAATCTTTTTGAGGGGGGTTTTTTTCTTGCTAAACATGGCCTTGACCTTGAGTCCTTCAATTGAAAAACTTACTTATAAGAATTACTCAAGTTGGTCTCGTGATATTAAATTTTTACTTAAAGAGAAAAATTCTTGGGAAATTGTTACGGGTACTGAAAAACCTCCTAGTGATGAAGTTTTAAAATTAAAAGAAAGTTTTGAAAATCGGTCACGTGTGGCTTTGACCACAATTTATTTAAATTTAGATTCAGAGTTAAAATGCTTAATTGAAAATTGTGACAGTCCAAGCGATGCTTGGCAAGTTTTGAAATCTAACTTGGTCCCTGACAGTCGGGTTGAACATTTTTCATTATTTCATAAATTTTTGGACTGTTTTATTAAAAATAATGAATCTATACGTACTTACTCGGCGAGGCTCTCAGAGATTATTGAACAACTCCGAAATATGGGTAAGCCGGTAGCAGACATTTATGCCTGTTATCAAATTCTTCGTCGCTTACCAGATAAATTTCAGCCAATTATACAATTTTTGCTTAGGCTAGATCATAAAAATTTTTCATATAAGGAAGTTGTTTCTCATTTAATCGCTGAAGAGACCCGTCTAGAATTGCGTGATCTTGAATTTAATAACTCTAAACCTGGTATTGAAGTCCAAAATGTAACTTGTTCCTCTAATTCTGGTAATAAATTTTTTAAGAAAAATGTTAAATGTTTTAGATGTGGCCGAAATGGTCACTATAGTTCAAATTGTTTTGCTGCATTACCTACTAGAACTTTTCCTAAACCTAAAAATGTAGCTTCAAGAAATTTTAATGTTGGTAAAAGAAAACCTTTCGGAAGGGGAGCAGAAACTCGTCCACAAGTCAGTTTCACTAATTCATTTTTCCCTCAAAATTTCTTTGTGGCTGAATCATTACTAAACTTTAATTTGGATGGCAGAAACAGCTGGGTCTTCGATTCGGCTGCTTCGCACCATTTTTGCAAAGTCAAAGAATATTTTTGGGATTTTCAAAAGGTTGATAATGAAAGCATGTCTGTTGCTGTGGACGGGGTCAGCTTCCCGATCGAAGGTAGAGGTATGGTAAAAATGCTGTTTAATAATGTTGTGTATCAGTTTAATAATGTATTGTATTCTAGTAAATTAAGGAAGAACCTCATGTCGGGACCATGTATAGATAGTATGGGAGGAAGTTATATTGGAAAAGGGGGAAAAATTTCAGTGTTTAATAGAGATGGTAATTTTGTTTTCAATGCTAAACTTAAAGAAGGTATATATTATGTTTTTCCTAGAATTTTAAAGAATCCTGAATTTGAAATTAATGGGGGGCTAGGAAATAAAAATTTAAATGTTTTTTCTCACATGCCTGTTGCTGCTGTGGTTGATCTCAATTCGGTAGATACTTGGCACTCTCGTTTCGCCCATGTTGGTAAAGATCTTGTGGTCCATACCAGTAAGCAGAATTGTGTTCATGGATTGCCAAGATTAAAATATACTAAAAATTTTTGTGAGCCTTGCCGTCTTGGAAAACAGAGACGCAGGTCATTTAAACCTATTCAAGGTGGGCAATCTAGAGAACCACTTGAAAGACTGCATTTAGATGTTTGGGGACCAATTAGTATTTTAGGGCGAAACGGTGAGAGATTTTTTTTGACAATTACAGATGAGTTTTCTAGGAAAATTGCTATCTACCCAATGGTAGAGAAAAGTCAGGTTTTTGACATATTTTTGAAACATGTAACTAGAGCTGAACTGTTTCTCAATAAAAAACTTAAAGCCATTCGTAGTGACAATGGTACAGAATTCTGCAATGCCAACTTTCAGGACTTTTGTGAAAAAAGGGGTGTTAAACACGAATTAACAAACGTGTACACGCCTGAACAGAATGGTATTAGCGAGAGGGCTAACCAAACTATTTTAAACTGTGTACGTGCCATACTAATTGAAAGCGGCATGCCTTTTAAGTTTTGGCCTGATGCCGTCATTTATTTTGGCTACACTTGGAACAGAGTCTGTCACCGGGGTCAATCAAAGACACCATTTGAACTATATCAGAACACTAAACCTTCAGTTAAACATTTGAGAGCTTTTGGTTCAGTGGCATATGTTGGTATACCAAAACAGCTAAGAAGTCATAAATTACAGCAAAAATCAAAAAAGGGATATTTGATTGGATATTCGTTAAAAACTAAAGGATTCCGTATATGGGTAGAGGAAGAAGACAAAATTTACGAAACCTTAAATGTAACTTTTGATCCAGAGGATCGTGTGTACAGAAGTGGAGCAGTGCTGGGCCCTTCACCTGACCTTGAAGTATCTAGAAAGGAAAGAAATTGTGAGAGCTCCGACCCACCGCCCACGATTACGATAATGCCGGAAAGTGAGGCAGAGGAGGTGCGTCCACAAGTTCCGCCAAGAGTAACCAGTTGGAACAGGTGTCTAGTGAAGAGAAGGACTGGCACGCGCACTGATGTGTACTACTATCCTGAAGGAACTAATTCTAGATTAAAGTCTATAAAAGAAATAGAAAAATATTGTAAAAGCCATAATATTTTTTTTGATGCAAATTTGTTTAATTTTTCACCCAGTGATACTTATGAAGGGGTTATACCACAACAGACTTCAGAATCTTCCTCGGAATCTTCAGAACATTCAGAGTCGAATTCACCTCAGCCTTCTAGTTCTGCTGTTTTATGACTAGATGTCAACATTCCAAGAACCTTCAACCAAGCTCTAAAATCTGCCCAATACCATGAATGGAAGAAGTCTATGGATGAAGAAATTGAGGTTATGTCTGAAAGAAATGTCTGGCACCTAGTTAAACCACCGCCTGGTAAAACCGTAATTGGTAACCGGTGGGTCTATACTATAAAACGTGATGAAAGTGGAAGAATTGCACGCTATAAATCACGTCTGGTTGCCCAGGGCTTCAGGCAAGTGAAAGGCGAGTCATATGATGAAACCTTCTCCCCAGTCGTCAATTTTTCTATCATCAGATTTTTTTTCAGTTTGTTGGTTTCAAATTTAGGCTGGTATAACATCCAGTGTGATGTGAAAGCAGCATATTTATATGCACCCCTTACTGAAGAAATTTATATGAAGCAACCTCCCGGATACATCGTAAAAGGGAAGGAAGAATTCGTATGTAAACTAGACCGTGCCCTCTATGGACTACACCAGAGTGGCAGGCTGTGGTTTTACGAATTGAATGGTGTGCTTCTTGAGATAGGTTTTTCTAAGTTTCAGTGGTGCAATTGTGCCTATAAATATGAAAATTATATTATTTTACTAGTCTATGTGGACGACATAGTGGTTTTTGGAAGAAGTAAAGAAAAAATAGATAAAATTATTAATGTTTTAGAGTCTAAATTTGATTTAAAAATGTTGGGACAAACAAAGAATCTTTTAGGAGTAGAATTTAATTATAAACAAAACAGTGTAGAAATTAATCAAACTAACTACATTAAAGAAGTTTTTGAAAGATTTAAACAGTTTCATCCCCCAATTACTTCATTACCAATAGTTAAAGGTGTTAAATTTTCAAAATTGGATTGTCCATCAAATAATACAGCTCAATTAGAAATGGCTAAGTTTCCCTATCGTAACATTCTTGGTTGTCTGTCTTTTATTGCCAGCAGAAGTCGACCTGATATAACATATGCTGTGAACATTTTCAGTCAGTTCCAAGCAAATCCTGGATTGACGCATTGGACGGGTTTATTGAAATTATTAGGATACATTAAATATACAGAAAATTTAAAATTAAGTTTGAAATGTAATAAAATTGAACTTGTTGCTTTTTCGGATGCAGATTTCGCATCCAACAGGGATGATTTTGTGTCTGTAGGTGGACAGATTGTTTTGTTAGGCCAGAGCCCAATTTCATGGCGAACTTTTAAACAACGTGGAGTTTCTCTATCTACGATGGAAAGTGAGTTCATCGCCATGACAGAATGTGTTAAAGAGCTGATGTGGTTCAGCAATGTCATTGATGATTGTTTTGAATCCAATATAATTTATAAAAAGCCTTCTTTACCTATTCTTTATGCTGACAATCAGTCAGCAATTGATTTTTCTAAATCTCCAATTGAGAACAGCCGCAGCAAGCATATAAATGTAAAGTTGTTTTTTATACGTGAATGGTTCTACGAGGGAAAATTTGACTTAAAGCATATTCCTTCTAAACTTAATTTAGCAGATCCATTCACTAAAGGTTTGACAAAATGTGATTTATATAAATTTACCTCACAAATTTTTGTTGAGGATGAGCAATCAGATTAAATTAAGACATTAATCTTTGGTTAAAAAAAAAATACATATGTATAGTTTTTTTTTCAAATTAAATTTTATTTTTTTCAAATGTTTAAAAGTTTTTTTAAGGAACTGGGAATATAAATAAATTATAATGTGTAAATGTATAAATAAATAATATTGGTATTAAATTTGTATTGTATATATTAAATGTGTAGTATATTTATAGTAGAATATTTATGGTAAATTATAATATATTATTGTAGTATTAATGTTATAGTAATTGCATTTGTAGTGTTGTTTAAGTCATGCATCTTTCATCGGTATGAGTGATACTAGGCCTAGTATAAGTGTGTAATCATCTATCACTCATTAAATTTGTGTTTGTCTAATTGTTATAGTAAAAATTTTTTTTGAATTTGCATAATGTATAAACGTTCCCAGTATAAAATTAATACTTTTCTTTAAATTTGTTTACTGCATTGCATAACTATTGAATATAGAAATATAAATGAATTGAATAATATAATGAACTTTAATATACATTTAAATGTTTGAATAATTTTTAATTATTATAAGAGGATTGAAATTTGATTTGGAAATTTACTATTGCATATTTATGTATATTTAATGAGCTTGAATTGGTCTATTTAAAAAAAAAAAAAAAAAAAAAAAATTAAATGTTTCATATAATTTTTTTTACGGCTATAGTAATGTCGTTGTGGGGGGCAATGTTGGAAGTATTCCATCTCCCAAATTTTCAACTCCATTACTTTGGTAGATAACTTTGGAGTCATACTTAATTGCTTAAGTTTTATTAAAAATATTGATCAACTTGATTGTTAAAAAGTTTATTCATTACTTATTAAAAGGTTTATCTTTATGAATTATATAAATGAAATAGTTAATACCTCTTTTATTCACTTTAAAAACACTTACCTGTTTAACAGCGTTTGTTTGTTTTGTTTTCGACGTGTTCTGTGAATGAATCATTTGATTCATTCACGTTTCCGGCGACATGCCGTTATTTTTGCAACGGCCTCAGTTAACAGTTGCAGGTAACGTTGTTGCATCGTGTAATCGTTCAACGGCGCATGCCGATTCACCGCGAATATGCAAATCTTCATAAAAATGAAACCTATAAATAGGGAGGAACGTCAGTATATGCTGCTGGGGTGGCTGACAAGCTAGTCGCGATGTTTTTGTTGCAGACGCAGGTCGTCTTGCCGTTTTTGTTGAATTATAATTTCGTTTCGTTAAGTTCTTCTTTAATTTAAACTGTTAAAGAAACAGTTCGTTCATTTTTAGTATAATAGTAATTTTGCATAAATTAATAGTTTAAAAAGTTTAAAAATGTTTTTTTTAATGAATTTCAAATAAAGTTTTTCTTGAACGAGTTAATGAATAGTTTAAAATGTTTAAAGCTAAAAGATCGATAGTTTTTTTTTGAAATGATATTAATGAATGAAATTTTCTTCCAAGTATATGAAATGTGATCTGTGCCTAGTGTCTGCTGCATCCTAATATGGTTGGTAAATCTTCAAGTGTTGTGAGTACTGTTTTTGAATCTTTAATAAGCTGCAACTTTAAACACTACATTGAATTCAAATAACACTTGTGTCATGGAGTACTCATCTGTCAAAACACTAATCTATTCTCTTGAAGCAGCAAATATTGTTAATATGTTTTTGACTTGTGTGTTTTTTTGTATGAATTTTTCCAATAATTTGCATTTAAATAGATTCATTCCTATATATATATTTAATAATTCTTTTCTGTTTATATATATATATATTTAAAGTTATAAATAAAAATTGTAATTTGTTTTTAAAACTTGTGTCTTTCCTGTGCCACTCACACACATTGTTAGGATCAGGTAGCGTTTTTCCATTGTGTATAACTCTTCACTAAATTTCTTTATGTTTGTATGTTGAACTTTTCAACATTTACAACAAGTTTTTTTCTGGTTTTTATGAATCACACGATTCCAAGTGTAACTAAAATAAAGCACAGCCTCTGGCCAAAAAGAAAAAGGAAGTCCACTATCGGACAGAATAGCACGAGTACAATTTAGAACTGTTTGATTGAGCCTCTCACAAACACCATTTTCTTCTGGTGTATAGGTGTTTGTTAGCTCGTGAGCAACCCCCCTTTTATTACAAAAGTCACGGAAGCTCTCGTTCTCAAACTCAGAACCATTATCTGTCCTAATAGTTTTCAACTTCTTTCCAAGACTAAGCTCAGCTCTGGCAATGTGCCTTTCAAAAATACTAAACACTTGTGACTTATCCTTCATTGGGTATAAAGTCACTTTACGTGAAAAACCATCAATTATCGAAAGAAAAAAATTTTCCCCCCTTTTTCCCAAAATTGGAATTGGACCCCAAACGTCCATGTACACTTTCTCCAAGGGTGATTTAATGCCATGAACAGAATCAACCGACTTAAAAGAAACACGATTTTGTTTACTTACCCGACAAGGTTCACACGAAAACTTTTTAAATTTAAGCTTAGGAAGCCCTTTCACACCATTGTGCTTACTAGTTTTGACTATAAGTTCCGGACTAATATGAGCGAAACGAGAATGCCAGTTCTCTAAGTCAGTTAAATTAGCTACAACAGGTTCATCAGATAGCCCCCCCATTCGCTTTTAAACACTTGGCATAGGCATAGTAAAGACCATTTTTAAGTTTGGCATAAAAAAGAGGTTTATCAAACTTGTCGAAAACATTTACTCTACCACCACCTCCAATGAACTTGGCACCATTAAAGTCCAATTTTGCACCAGAAATTAAATTTTTCCTCAATTCAGGGGAAAACAAAACATCTTTAAGATATACATCATTATTACCAAATTTCAATTTAACTACACCTTTCCCAACAATCGGAAAACTTACTCCATCAATGGCCACCTTCAAATTTTCACCTTCTACAGGACAATATTCAGAAAACAGGTTTTTATTGCGACAACAGTGATGACTCGCGGCCGTATCAAAAATCCAAAGATTATCGCCACCAACATCACTAAAATTAACCTGTGCAATATAATATGAAGGTTCATTGACCGAATTGACAGAGCAAGCAATCTTCCTTTGGGATTTAACATTTTTAGATTTAAACTTAGGATTTACATTTGATTTAACATTAGAATTTCTATTAAAATTTGCATTAAAGTTCTTATTTAAACAGTCTTTCTTAAAGTGACCTGGTTTATTACAATTGAAACATAATAAAGGTTTATAAAACTTTTGTTTACCTTTATATTGAATATTTTGAACTTCTACCAGCTGCTCATCATCTTTCTGTAACTGCAAACGGATTTCCTCAGACGTTAATTCGGACACCAAAGTAGTGAACTTGAACTCATCTGACTTCCATCGCATCATATCTTGAACCACAGAATTAAACTTCTTCGGGAGATGTCGTAGAAGCTGATAGCAACAATAAATATCTTCCATTGGGCGACCCATTTCTCTCAACAACTCAATTGTACGACTCAATCTATTCACATAGGCTGTTACAGACTCATTTTGTAGCATGTCACATTTTACAAATTCCGTAAATAATTGAATATGTCTTGCACGTGAATCTGACAAGAAATTTTTCTTTAAAGCCTCCCATGCTTCAACCGGGTCATTACAATTTTCTATAATACATCGAACTTCAGGAGATATATGCAAATATATAGTAAACAGTGCAAGTCTTGACCTATGCTTAAAATCTGTAATAAGCTTAGTAGTTTCCGGTTTTCCATCATCCTCTGGCAAAGTTTCTCTTTTAGCAACCAATTCCCAGCAGTTATCTCTTATAAGAATAAAACGAATATCTTTCTGCCAAGTAATATAATTACTAGCATTTAATTTTTCAATAGAAGGAGTTAAACTCATAGCCATTGTAAAAATATACTGCACATCTAAACTGTAAACAAGGTAAGGCCAAATGACATGCCCATAACCTTATGTTATCATGAAGACTAAGTTAACTGTCTTAACATGTTAAAAAAAAATATATTCAGAGATTGCAGTGGAATATTTGGCTCATACTTTTATGTAACAAGGCATAGTGTGCAATTTTTAAATAAAACAGAGTTTAACATCCATAACAATATTTATTAAAACTTAACAAGAAGTTTCAAACTTAACAAGAAATTTAAAAACTTAACAGAAAATATAGACTTTGCTAGTGATAGTTAGAAAAACTTGCCATGAGGGAAAAACTATTTACCAAAACTAACTGCTTATAAGTAGAATTAATGCTTTCATTGCTCAGCATTAGCACAAAAAGGATGCTGGCCTTCAAATAACATTAATATATATACTGCAACTTAATTAAACAGAAACATGCCCTCATACTTTGAGGCAAACTAAAAAATACTCGAAAACGTATTTAAATTTTTCAAATCATCGTAATTACAAACGAAAATTATAAGCAAGAGAGAATAAAACTATGTAAGACATCCTTATATACATTTATCACCGGATTCCAGAACAGCCAATCACCAGGCTACACATTTCTCCCTTCCAGGCGATCCAAAAACACGCCCATCGTACGTAATCCGTTACCGTGACAACGGACGACGCTGAATACGTACGCCATCTATGGGCCGCAAAAGTAAGTATCGCCATATTGGAATTCAACTGGCCTGAACGATGTGTTAAAAGAATGTAAACAAAGATTACAATTTTATCCTATATGAATTAAATGAAGTATAATATCAAATGTATTTAAAAAATAGAAAAAAGATAAGTTATTTGCTTGAATAAAGGATAAAGGTAAGTTATACCAGGTTGTCCCTAAAGTTCTGCACCATCAATGGTATGCAGATTTCGACGTGGATCGGACGACAGAGTAAGATGCGCATGCGCTAAAAAGTGCCGCCAGGTGAACAGGTAGAGGTAATAGAATAGTGTGTATGCTCATTGAGAAGAATAGCGTCCGTAGTAGTAGTGTGAAATCGTGAAAGATGTGTGATTCAAAAACCGCGACACGTGCCGTGCTTCGTTTTCTATGGAAAAAAGGCCTAAGTGCGAAAGCGGCTAGCGAGGAAATCTGTGCAGTTGAAGGACCTGATACGATCAATCGATCGACAGCATCCCGGTGGTTCAAACGTTTTTCGTCTGGCGATTTGAGCCTGGAAGAGCAGCCTCGAAGTGGACGGCCAAAATTGGATGTTGGGACCGCTGTAGCAGCTGCTGTCATGGCCGAACCTCAAACCAGCACACGTGTGATAGCCCACAGGTTAGGGGTATCCAAAAATACAGTGCACCGGAGGCTCCTTGAACAGGACTTCAGTAATAAGCGACCGAGACAAAGTCCACATGAGCTGACACAACTGCAGGCCGAGAACAGAGTGAAACTCTGTCAAGAACTTTTGAAAAACCCAAGGGATGATCGGTTCTGGAAACGCATCGTTACTGGGGATGAGAAGTGGGTGTTTCTCCGCAATCCAGACAATCGCAAACAGTGGGCAAAACGAGGTCAAGATACCCAGGCCCAGGCGAAACAAGACAGATTCGGCAAAAAGGTCATGCTGTGTGTTTGGTGGAATATCCATGGCATTCTTCACTTCGAATTGGTTCCTGAGGGCCGTGCCGTCACAGGGGACCTCTATGCCGAACAACTGGAGCGTGTTCACGCTGTACTTGTGCAGAAATACCCCGCTCTGACAAACAGAAAGAGAGTATTGCTGCAACATGACAACGCACCAGCTCATCGCTCCAGAAAAGTGCAAGCGAAACTCGCGGAACTCGATTGCATGGAGGTTCTTCCGCATCCTGCTTATAGCCCTGATGTTGCCCCATCCGACTACGGTTTGTTTCGTTCCATGACGCACTTCCTCTGTGGTAAACAATTCAATGACTATGACGAGGTGAAACACGCTTGTCAACAGTTTTTCGATTCGAAACCTGCCTCCTGGTATCATCACCAAATTGAACTTTTGGCACAACGATGGCTAGCTGTCCTGAATCACAATGGCCTGTATTTTGCTGAATAAAATACTTTGTGTTTCTGATACCATTGCTTTTTATTTCGACGCTTGTATGGTGCAGAACTTTAGGGACAACCTGGTATCTTTAAGTAAAGTTATTTTAATAAAACCTATCTTTAAGTATTATACTAAACAATACATTGTATTGTTACAACAATACAATGTATTGTTTAGTATAACAACACGATCACAATCAATGTATTGTTACAAACAATACATTGATTGTGATCGAAATTGATCAGCCAAAATTGAAAAGCCTATATAAGGTATATTTTTAAAATGAAACAATACATTGTATTCTTTATATTTTTCAAATTAAACTTAACTTATACATAGCACTAAACGCTATTCATTTAAAACGAAAATAAGCTCTCCTCATAATTAATAGGCAATATAAACGTTTTTTAAACTTTGAAAAATGATATGAAAAAAAAGGTTTTTAGGACAACACAATTAACATCGCACAAGCACTGCGCTTTGGCGACAATCTCAGAGATACGAAAGTAAGTTTGCAATTAACATCGCACTAGCACTGTGCTTCGGCGACAATCTCGGAGATATGCAAGTAAGGTTGCAATTAACATCGCACTAGCACTGCGATTGGGCGACAATCTCGGAGTGACGCAAGTAAGGTTGCAATTAACATCGCACTAGAACTGCTCTTCAGCGACAATCTCGGAGAGACGCAAGTGAGGTTACATTTAACATCGCACTAGCACTGTGCTACGGCGTGTGCACGCTCCGCGTACATGAAAACAAAGTAAAAAAACATCACGACAGCAAAAGTAACCGAGCACTAGCAAAAATTCCTACGTAAAAAAAAAACACTTAATAGAGTTTTGTTAAATAAATCCTTATCGAATCATGTTGTTAGTCAGTCTAAGAACATGATTCGACAAGGATTCATTTAACAAAACAATATTAAGTGTACATCTTTTACCTAGGAATTTTTGCTAGTGCTCGGATACTCTTGCTGCCGACTGTACTCATCCGCATTCTGCATGAATATTTAAAATGCATAAAATTTCAAAACTTCTTAAAAACACGAAGCATATCTCATACTTAATTAATAAATACCTTTATTTTGCTTTTAAAAACACGAAGCATATCTCATACTTAATTAAATAAATCCCTTTATTTTGCTTCGTTACTCATGGCAGAAAGCTTTTTCGCCGGAGGGCCCTCCTCAGGCTTGTAGTGGACTGCGTCCACTACAAGCGGGAGGCGCGGAGGGCCCTCCGGCGAAAAAGCTTTCTGCCATGAGTAACGAAGCAAAATAAAGAGATTTATTTAATTAAGCAGGAAATTTCGTTTTGCAGGGAACAGTAATATGCACGTTTGTACGGTCCGCGTATATGAAAACCAAAAAAAAAAAACACTGGATACCACACCCGCATTGTGCATGAATGTATAAAACATACGAAATTTCGTTTCGCATCGATCAGTAAAATAAAAAAAAATCCCTTTATTTTGCTTTGTTTTACAGGGAACAGTAATATGCACATCTGTACGCTCCGCATACATGAACCCCCCCCTCCCCCCAAAAAAAAATCACTGCCCCCCCACAAAAAAAAAATCACTGCCCCCCCCTCCACACACACAAAAAAAACACTGCCCCCCCCAAAAAAAAAATCACTGCCCCCCCTCCACAAAAAAAAACACTGCCCCCCCTCCACAAAAAAAAACACTGCCCCCCCCCAAAAGAAAAAATATCACTGCCCCCCCCTTCCAAAAAAATCATTGCCCCCTTCCCCCCCCCCCCCCCACACACACACACACAAAAAAAAAAAAAAAAAAAAAAATCACTGCCTTAAAAGCACATTTTATCCAAATGATGTCCTCCGGACGAAATGTAAACAAAACATCACTCTATACCTCACCCGCATTCTGCATGAATCTCTTAAACATACGAAATTTCGCATCGATCAGTAAAGCGTACATAAAAACCAAAGAAATATCACTAAATACGTCTCACACAAACTCCATGAATCTTTAAAACGTAGGAAATTTTGTTTCGCATCGATCAGTAACCCGTATATAAAAACCAAAAAAAAATATTACTAAATACGTCTCACACAAACTCCATGAGTCTTTAAAATGTACGAAATTCGTTTGGCAACAATAACGTACGTGAAAATCATAGTTTCAAAACATCATGGGGAGGTTACCACATTTCAAACATCGATCGTTCAGCGGCGCATAAACACCGTGGTTACTAAGGTTGGCATCTTTATCCGAGAGTCGCCAAGAAGGACTGTAAAGCACATTCCAACCATTCAAACCATAAAATGCAGTAACACATACAAAATAATCTGCAAATTTTTTTAAGGCATCACGAAATGTCTAAATTAAACAAATGTTACATTATACTTTTAAAATTTCATTACTTTTTTTTTTTTTTTTAATATTAAATATGTATATTTAAATACACAAATGCACTTATTTCATAAGGTGCAAACCAAACAAAATAAAATATGATACAGAACTCAAAATTAAAATACAACAAATTAAAAGTAAAAATTAATATAAAATATTGAATATCATAATGAAATATAAATAATTTACAACATTTATAGTTTTTGAGATTATTAGAAAGATGCACAATAACATTCTAATACACAAGATTTATTTTTTGTATTATATACAAATAGCATAAAGATGTGTATTTGAAATCTAAAAAATGTGATTTGACATTAAAGAATTCAGAATGTATAATTATACCATCATTTAAATATATAAAGTAAAACAGAATACAAGATCTAAGTAACACAATTATAGACAAAGCATAGTTGAAATATTTTCATAAAAATTGAGGCAAGTGAAATATTTAATTTTTAAGGAGATGTTGAAATCTGAAATGTAACAGATTTCATGTATAAAATCTATAATAGAAAATAATGGTTACAGATGAATGAAATAAATAGAAATCAATTAAAAGTAATATTTCGTATTGATATCTATACAAATAAGTAAATAAAAATAAATAAATAAAAGCACTTGCTGTTTAATTAGTATTTATTCAAAACAACTACTATTCAATAAAATTCCTTTTGCTTACAATAAATTTTGCTACAATAAATTTTGCAAAATTTTACAATAAATTTTGCAACAAAACCTTTGGTTTGATTTTTATTCGAAATAACTATTTAATTTGCAATATTTCAATTAAAAAAATAAACATTTTAAAAAAATTCAAATGTTTAAAAAAAAAAAAACGAACAAGCTGTAGAAACTAATCATTAGAGTATTCTTGTAAAATAAATTAATAATTTTTTTAACGACTTCATATGCTTAAACAACAAAATTTAAAGCTAAGAATTTTAATCGCAATTAAAATAATTAATGATTAGTAAAGAAAAAAATTAGAAAAGTTACCAATTTTATAACTTAAGATACCCATTAATATTTATTGCTAAGACCTTTAACTACATATAAAATGTTAAATATCAATAAAGTATTTTTAAGATTAATTTTCTATTTTTCAAAGCAAAGTTTGAAGCTTTTTTTTTTTTGCGTATAACTATAGACGTTACAAATTTCCCCATAGTCTTATTTCTGTATATATTTGTGAAATGTATTGCATAGTTTGAACCAAACCCAGTAACAGAAATTTCTCTGCCAATCTGCGACAACTATTTGGGCATTAGAAAATAATCTGCAGCATAATTTCACAATAAGTTACAGAAAAAAAATTACTAGATTCAGTAAGCATATTTTTATCACAAGTTTGCATTTATCTAATGTTATTAATCTGTTAGTTATGTCAAAGCATTGTCGTTATAAAATTTCGATTACATAGAGCTAGGTAAAGAATTGGCATTAGCCACATTATCCTTCATTTTGTATAAAAACTACCTTTGTTTATGACTTTGTTGTACTGATTCTAGTAAAATACTTGTAGTAAGAGACTCTAAACATTGAAATTAATGGCGCTTTCTAAAATTTTCTGGTTCCTGTGTTACCAGATGGACTGATATTAAGACGTATATAAACGTTCTTTTATCAACAATTACAGCTTGTTTGTCATTGCCATCTGTACATCTTAATTGCATTTTGCTCACCATCTAAATGTCTGAGCCCCAACTTTTACAGAAATCTTCCAATTCTGAAATTGAAACTGCAAATTTAAGTAACTTAATAAGCAAACAGGTATTTTCTTTAACAGCTCACTAAAAGACTTTTCATAAAAAACCTGCGATCCTTTCAGATCCACTTTCTTCTTCTATAGTGCTAGCGATTCATTTACAAAAACACTGGTATTCAAGCAAAAAGGTGTCAAGATCATCAAACTTTGAAATTGATACAAAATCTTGTATATATTCAAAGAAGCAACAACAAAAATTACATGAGTAGTGAGCGATATTGATTCTACCTCTAAACAGGTTCTGCAATTTAATGAAGCAAGTTTAAACAGAATATTGGCAGTTAGGCTGCATACAGAGAAAGGTTGAGAATCACAACACTTCTGCAGGAATTTTTATTACCGATCGGTTTTAAATGGTAATGGGGGGGAGGGGCACCAAAATATTATATGAAAGAGAAATATTGAACAATTCTACTTTATACATTCTAGAATCTAATAAAGTAAGTTTAAAATGAACATTGACAGTTATGCTGTGGATGGAAAACGATTGTAAATCACAATGCTTCTGTGAAGCGTTTGATTGCCAATCATTAGTGTAGTGTGGAGTTGGGGGTGGAGGGGAGGGAGTAAAACAAATATACGAGTGAGAGACTTTGAACAATTCTACTTTTTTTTTTAATGTGTTCTGCAATCTAAGTAAATAAGTTTAAAAAGAACATTGAGATTTATGTTGCGGATGGAGAAAGTTTTGAAATCACAAGAATTTCGCGCGGGGTGGGGAGGAGGGGGGGTCACAAAAAATTACATGAGTGAGAGATATTGAACAATTTTACTTTTTATAGGTTCTAGAATATAATAAAGCATGTTTTTAATGAATATTGACATTTATGCTGCGGATGAAGGAAGATTAAAAATTACAACGCTTTTGTGGAACATTGGATCACTGATCGTTATTCGGAGGGGGGGGGGACTAAAACAAATATGAGTGAGATATTGAACAATTCTACTTCTTTATAGGTTCTGGAATCTAATTAAGTAAGTTTAAAAAGAATACTGCCATTTATGTTGCTGATGGGGAAAAAATTTGATATCGCAAAGATTCCGCAATCTGCTTGATCGCTGATCTTTAACAGGTGTAAGGGGGGGGGGGGTGTGTCACAAAAAATTACTTGAGTGAGAGATATTAAACAGTTCTACCTCTTTATAGGTTCTAGAATTCAATAAAGCGTGTTTAAAATAAATATTGACAATCATGCTGTGGATGCAAAAACATTGAAAATCGCTATCTTTCCTGCCAAAATCGAGAGATTTGGGAATTTCTGCATAATGCTGATTTGGAAAATAATCTGCAGACTAAAAAAAAAAATCTGCGACGCATGTTGCGCGTCTCGCATTTTCTGCTATGGGGGAACCAAACATTAAAAACTAATGCAACTTTTAAAAAAAATTACGTGTATTTACTACCATGCACGCTTCGCATACATTAAAGAAAATAAAAAATCACTAGATGCAACTTATTTGTCGTGCGTAAATCAGAAAATGTATGAAAATTGGTACAGCAACAAAACAATCATGCACTTAAAAAAAAAAAAAATCACTGGATGCAGCTATTTTGTTATGCATGAATCTGAAAATGCATGAAATATGAAATTCGGAAAATAGTCGCAAAGCCACATTCTTTCGAAAAAGCATCTTTTTGCAATACAATAAATACACACGACACGAGCGGTAGGCGCGACGCGAAAACGAAGTTTGTGAAGAAGTTACCAGTGAAAAATGTCGATACACCGAATCATATCACCGCATCACGAATCACTAATGCATGCCGTATCAAAGCTAACCCAAGTGAGCTACATCCGCTTTATCTCCTCTCCTAATTCAGGATTGAGATAATCGTATCTGCAGAAACAAAAATTTGTTCTGCAGAACAGTTTATAAACCATTCTTTGAGTTTCTTTCTCTTTCTCTCTCTCTCTTTTTTTTTTTTTTTTTTTTAACGCAATGGCAAAATTTATTTGACTTAAGTAAAATCTTTCTGCAAGAACATTTCTGTTTCTGCAACATTGTCGCCGTGTTTCTGCCATGGGGATCAGGAGTTAATTGTATTATCGTGCATATTATTATTATATTTTGATTTTCTTATATGCGCCCTATGTTCAGCGTTCAAATTTCAATCACATATAACTCGCTCAATTTTATCTTGTATAATGTCGGTTTTTATGCATAAAATTACTTTAGGTCAAAACTATTTTATAAAACCATTATTTTTAATTATTAAAAATAAATTATTGTACTTAATGAGAAATTATTTACCTTTTATTTTACCACATTGCAAAATAAATAAAAGATGTGTTTAAATTATTTTTTAATTAGTTGAAAGTAATTTTTAAATATATAATCAAGATTCTCATTAAAGTGCAAGATCATGAGAGTGTCGCATGTTAATTTATTTTTTCACTTAAAATTTTTAAATTTGAGAGAAATTTGCACACTCTTCTGTATTTATTAAAATGTTTGGTCTGAAAATAGGTCCAGGCCATTCTTTCAAATCAACAATCTTGTAATAAAAAATCTTTCACAAAAATTAGCAAATTTAAACATACCCTTCATGAAAATTGAGTGATTTAAAAAAGTTTTTAAAAAACTATGATAAGAGGATTGCATATTTTGCTGATCAGTTACAAAAATACATTATGTGTATTTTTACAGTAAAACACTGGGAAAACAGGAATTTTCAACCTTATTATACCAATAAGCTGTAAAATTAGACATTGTTAGTAATTTACATTAATCCAGATTTCATTAAAAGTATTTTTCTGTTCTAAAATTTTTTTTAGAGATTCTCATCCATTTTTTACCTCTGATGAGAACTCTTATATAAACAACAAAAATTATACATATCACCTTATGAAATGATATGCATAATGCTTATATGGCATAGTAATAATTAGGATTTAGTGAGATGGTTCTGTAGTGTACAATTGTAACACACACACACACAAAAAAAAAAGAGCTAAAAAAAAAAAAAAAAATCAGGACCTTGAAAAAATTAAAAAATGTAAAAAAAAGTATTTACTTTTGATTTTTTTTTTTTATACCTTTGGTGGTGGACTTTTGAGGTGAGGAAAAAACAAATTAATTATAACACAGGTGAAGATAATAAAATATGCCAACCAGAAGCAGTAACAGTATTCTTTAAAATTCTCTCTCGAACAAAATGTCTTCATGCAGCATCTACTATAAAATAAAGTAAATTTTTATTGTCACACAGTTATTAAATCATTTAAAAAAGAATTTAATATGTTATACTAATACTCTAAGTTTAAAAAAAAGTAGTTTATTAATTTTTAACTATTTTTGTGTGATATATATAGTGGAGCATCGTTTATACGTTTTTCAAGGGACCATTCCTAAAAAATGTATAGCTGAAAAAAACGTACAACTGAAAATTCGTTTTTTATTCGAAATTCGTACAACTGAAAATTCGTTTTATTCGTTGTTAACTGAAATTTCGAACGGTTATTCGTTCGAAATTTCGTTTAATTCGTTAATTTTTACATTAATACACAATGAAGTATCATATTAATAATAAAAATCTAATAGTCTAATCAATTTTCATGATTTCCTTTACATTTATTTGAATAAGATATATTTTTAATTACATTTAAAATTATTTTTAAAAGGTTGAATAAAAATTAAATGTTTATTAAAAATATAGAAATTCAGAAAAAGTTTTCAAGATTTCGATTTTAACCTTTAAAGACAAAGCCTTTTGTTCTCTAAACGAAGATGACATTTTTGCAAACGATTAAAAGGAAGGAAAGAAAAAAAATGTTTCTACAACCGTAATAATGTCAAATAAACACGATAAGAAAATCTTCCAAGTCGCCCAACGGAAGTGAGTAATAAATCTTCAAATTACAAAATGCCTATAAAGTTGTGGGTTTTTCTATTCATACCCCATTCCTGGAATCAATTAAAAGATAAAGTGGGAGGTCTTCAAGTGGTCACTGGCTACTTGTATACCTACCATTCAACCCAGTCGCCAACTGCTTTTCTTTGAAAATTTCTCTAACCCCCCCCCCCCCCTTCCCCCAGGCTATCGATGCAAGTTGCACTTTGTTCTGTAGCCGCACTTTGTTACCATAGTTCTAAGAAAAAATAATCGAAAAAAAAAAAAATAATAAATAAATAAGAATAATAAAACATAAAGAGCATTCATAATTTTTTTTTTTTTTTTTTTAAATCTGGAATGAAACTCAAACTTGGGATTCTACAAGGAGAAAAAAAAAGTATAAAGGAAATTAAGAATTTACTTGTGTTCTATAAGCGAAATATTTTAACATTAGAATTCAATGGAATGATTTGGGACCGAAGTCGAAAGATGTATAAATGAGAAAAACGTATAAATGAGAAACGTATAAATGAGAAGGTGCTCCACTGTATTTCATATGTCCAAAAATGAGTTTCAAGTCCAGCTTTTGTAGTTTAATGTTTATCCCACACGAGACACACTCAAAAGTATTAAAATAATGCAGTGCTGCAGACACCGACTAAATGTCTGTTCTCATTTAAATCCTATCTACATCTCAATAGTTTTTTAAAAGCATCTGCCAGAGAAAAAAAATATTAATTATCAGTTTAAGTTCTCAGTCTGTTTCAAAAAGATGTGAGAAATCAAAATAGATGAATCACACATCTGGTTATTCTTGAAGAGGGAACTTGCTTTTCATAGCTTTTATTCAAAATAATAATTATAATAGTAATATGATTTGTTTTGGCTATTTTTTTTTCAATAAAATATGGATGTTTATTTTATAATAATAATTTGGGTAAGTGTATATTTGTTATGGGTACATATAGCAAATTTAAATTTTTTCTTATTAAGGTAAATTTTTTTTCAAGAGATGCTCTCAAGTTGACCAGACTTATTGAAAAATGAACCTAACCTGACCTGCAGTAAAAAAAAAAAAAAAAAAAAAAAAAAAAAATTCAGTCAGCCTGACCGCAGGGTTGGCAAGTTTCTTCCAAGGTGGAAAAAACCGCTGGAAGAAATGGAAGAAACAGTTTTTCTTTAAAAAATTATCATATATAATAAGTTGCAGCTTTGTAAGATACGATAGATGCATTTTTTTTTTTTTTATAAACAACCGAAAGCAAACTTTATTCCTATAAAAATTTTATTATTTATATATACTAAATTAATAATTACATATGAGATTTTTAGTGAAGATCAGATCGTTCTCTAAAATACTCAAAATCCATTAAAGAAATCAATTTCAATTTAATCAGTATGAAGTTTCATATTTTAAATAATTTTATTTCTTTAACTGATAATAAATAGCAAGGATCACTTGCTTACTTTTTGATAAAAGAGCTTTTAATTAACATTCAGTTAATTAAGGGAATGGGTATGCATATAACAAATGAAAATTTTTTCAGTAGTTCAATACTGCAATCTGTTTCTTAACTTAGAATAGTATAAATACAAGATATGGAATTTTTTTTTTTTTTTTAAATCCTGGAGAACTTAAAAGTAAGAGGGGAGTTTAAAAGTATTTTGACGTATTGATACAGTTTTCATCGGTTACCAGCTTAAAGACCATACAAAGATTTTTTTTTTTTTTTTTTGAAGTGAATTATTTTGTCTATTTTCCATAACTATTATCACTTGTACTACTTGAACATATAATATATAATAATATGAGATAATATGTATGCAGAAAGTTCTAAAAATATTAGGCTTTAAAAATTAGCATTGAAATATGAATGCTAGTACATATAAAAAATAGCTAATGTTTAATTAATTACATTTATTTATTTATTTAATATGTTTCACAGTAATCTTCACATATAAAATTATGCTTTTTTATACTTCAAAAACTGGTAGAAATTGTTAAACATTCTACTCATTAAGTAGTAAGAACACATCACCTGTATATATTTAAAGTTATTTTCTAAAAATAATATTTTTAATATTAATTGGATTGTAGTCTTGATTTGACACTATATTATACTTTCAGTTAATGTGTTTCAATTTTGAGTATTTGTTTCGTCTTTTTGTTGGTTTCTTCCATTTCTTCTGTTTTTTCCCACTTTCTTCCACTGTCATGCAGGAAACTGGTTTCTTCGGGTGTGACCCACCCGAAAAATAAATCAGTCAACCTGAACCGCAAGAGAAAAAATTTAGTCACCCTGACCTGAACCCAAACTGTGGGACATGTCGGGTTCAGATAAAATCAGGTTACCCGACCCGATGCAGGACTCTAATATCTAGTGCCATATAGTGAATTTAAAATGAAGTATAAGTTTGATGTACTTTTGACATTCCTTCCGTAAATTTGCCTGTATATCATTTTTTGGTACTTACATACTATCGCAACTAGTGCTGTGCGATGTTGACATTTCTTAAATTGATATATCGCTCATATAAAATACCAATATAAGGATATATCGATTTAATGCAGTGTTACCAAAAGTGGTCAAAACGTTCTCTAGACTACTCAAAACGTGTAAATCCATTGAAAACCGGAAGTTAAAAATTTTTACAAGTACTTTCTTATAATGAATACAAACGCAAAAATCAACAATGGACCATGGAAAAATTATTTTAGTTTAACCAAATTAAATTTTTTTCTCAAAATTATTATCTTAATCACAGACATTTACTTTTTTACTAAAATAAGGCCTTTGAAAAAATCAGACTTCTGATAAAGATATAATGTTTATACTAATTATAAAATTATTCATTATTTTCCACAGTTCAAAATTTACACATCGCAACACAGTATAATTAATATAGCACAGTTTTCTTTTATCACAAGTTATAGAATTTCACATTGACTCGTGATGTGACTTTTGTGAGTAATCTTCAGACTATTTAAAAACACCCCAATTTATTATTATTATTTTAACTAATTAATAAATTCAGAATTTTATTATTTCTTATTACATTTTAATCCATTAAAATTTTTATATTCCCCACTTACATACGAATGAATTGCAAAATGGCATTCAGCAGAAAATTGCTAATTAATAGAACTTCACACATGATATTAAATTTTTATAGTGCCTCGTATCCCCTGAGAAATATACTTCTTAATTAAAATTTTCTAAAATACAATTTCTTAAAAAAATTAAGAGATTTTCTTTTTATTGAAGATTTAAAATTTTTACTTATTTTAGATTAAATTACAGCAAATACTACAAAATACAAAAAGATTTAAATAACTATAACTCAGTATAGAAAAATAAAATTGGTAGAAAGAACAACAATTTAGTGCATTGGAAGGAAAAAAAAAAAAGCATCAACTTTCACCGTATTTAAAACTATTTTTAAATACCCATACTATATGCTGTTAATAACTGACTTCGAAATAAATAAAAATTAGACATTTAAACATTAGAATAATCATATCTAACTTAGATAACGCCGTTGTTTAATTTATTTTTGACAATATGACAATGTCATATTGTGTACTGAAATTAATGAAAAAATATTAATTATATAAAATATTCATAAAGAATAGTTAATTCCCTTATCTAATAAACAGAAACTGGGGTTTCTTATTTTTAAATTATAGGAACTGGAACTATAACAAAAAATAGCAGAATAAATACTAATATTGATAAAATAAATCTCCAGTAATCAAACGAATTTTGAATGAATGAATAAATCTCATTTCAACTAGTCAATGTATCAGAATCGGTTTTCATTTTGCTAGTGCGCACGCGTTTTGGCTCGAAAGAATGGTCTTAAACCGATATTCTCTTTTTCCCAATGCACCTGCGTAACACTAAATCAAAACGGCACTTCACTCTTCATGATTTAGCTGTCTATAAACCGAAATCTTTTTGAATGAATATCTGGCATTATTCCAACTATATTCAATCGGAATTTTCATGATTTAGCTGTCTATGATTGCGCAGTGCTTTAAACTAAACCGGAATCCCTTTGAATGAATAGTGAATAGTTACTTGGCATTATTCCAACTTTATTCATTCAGCTTAGCCTGGAATCATACGTTCGCGTGTTCGGATGTTTCTACATCGATATTTTACAGAAGATGAAATATTTAAATCGGATAAACGATATTAGCGTTAAATCGATATTTTAATTTACATCGATATAAAGCCCAGTCCTAATTGCAACCATGTCAACCTTTGGGATAACTCACCAAACTGGCATCCCCAATTTTGCACATGTCTAAGGTATTGAATTCGCAACCATATTTTAATATTTACAGTCTGATTACATTATTTTGAAATTTGTTACTTTTAGAAGCATGTAAAAAATGTAGGAATCTTTCGAAATTGATTATTCAGTAAACTCTTATAATTTATCCTTTACAATTTTATTTATTGCTTAGGATTATTTTGAAGTGCCAGACATATCATTACAAATTTTAAAAACATCTATGTCGTCATCTGAACATTAATTTAATTGCATGCCAATGATTAATCACCATTAAGAACTGTATACTGTAACAGTATACCTCCAATATGGTTACGATAGTACATAAATACCCATTTTTTAAAAATCTAATGTATATATGTCTTTAATGTGGACCAATTACAATTTTGTCAAAACGATACGATAGTGATATAAGGTGCTGTCTCATTGGTCAACCCAGATTAAAATGATGAAAGAAGCTACGAAAAGAAATGCTACAAAAAATAAATCTAATACAGTTGAAATGCACAATTTCTTAAAGAAATTAAAAAAATATTAACTTTTTGTGTTGAAACATATGTTTAAAATCTCATATTTATAAGTATATTTGGAAGAGTGGCATCCATGGTTAGCTGTTTGGCAGAGCGGTGGTGCTGCCAACTATTGATCTGAACCAAAATCATCTTATTAAGTTACAAATTTTTAAAAGGCTAAATTATATATATTTTTTAGATATTTTCATTTATTGTAATTAGAAAGAACATTATTTCTTATTTATTTCGTAAATACATTTATTAACTGTGAAATTTCCACTATGTATGGTAATTTAATTACGCCCAATTTTATGAAATATTTGATTATTTTAACAATGGAAAAAACTATTTTCTAAAATTGAAATTATAATGTAATTATCAAAGATTTAAATCTTTTATTAAAAAAAATAATAATAATAGAAAAAAAAAAAAAAAAAAAACTGAAAATTTCCAGTGATTTTATTTATGAGAATTTTCTGAAATTCATATTAGTTATGTAGGTACTATCACACAGATATTCTGCATGGGAAAGGCTAGTGGTTCTTTAAAATAACATCAGTAAATAAAAAATTAAATCTTAATATTAACTTTAATAATAATATCAATTTCATTGATATCATTATTAAATGATATGAATTCAATATTATTAGCAATTTTATTCATTTTGTTTTTCTTTATTCTTAGTATAAGTTAAATATATAATTTTTTTGTTTTTTCCTCTACCCCACCCCTGAAATATATATATATATAATAAAGTTATGCTAAGACAATTGATAAAGAGTTGATTTATCCCAAATATAGGAATAAGTCTACTTCCTTTAATTTTATATATTACAGATTATGCTACATGTTTATTATTTGTTTGAATCAGTTAAATATGTATATATAACTTTTTTTTTTTTTAATCTTTTTAGAATATTATGGTATTTTGATCCATCTGTTTTAACCACACTGTCTATAATTGGCATCATAGCTTGTGTTTTGGACTATGTTGTTCCTATTTTGAGTGCAAGTTTTTTTGATTCAAGTAAATGGTAAGTATATTAATATTTCCGTTCTGTAAATTGTTTTAGAGTGAATAATTATTTCACCTGATATTGCTTGCTTAAATTTGTTCTATCAATTCCAGTAACAACTTATCTAATTTCATGTGTGTGTAGAATTTATATTGAATATAATATTAGTATTCAGAGTTTAGAAATATTTACAGATTTATAAAAAAGCAGGATGCTGCTGGTAAAAAAGGTTATTTTTAGTTTCTTGAAGGCATTTTTGGATACCTATGGGCACATTTAAACATTTAAAGTCTGGAAACTCATTTTGCAATTTAGTTATAAGTATGCATACGATAAATATATATATATTTTTTAACTTTGTTTATTTGTTACTAATGTATGAATGAATGTTGGCAGTCCTACAAAAAAGTATTATTTATATGTATGTTGTTTATTCTCACTATATCATTATTCTTCAGTTTGAAGATTTTTTCCTAAATTTGGGTAAATATAAAAAAGGATGCTTTTTATTTATTTATTTATTATTACTTGTATCGCTTAGTGGTCGAAACTCGACCACTTTTTTGGAAAGCAAAGCAAAGTAATTGCTTTCTTGTAAACGGAATTAAATTGCAACACAGCAGCGCCATTTGTTGATCAATATGCACCCAAATTAAAACAGCATAGTTTTACATAATGTTCATATTATATATCATGTTTGGTGTATTTATGTGCTACAGAAGTTGAGATATAGCCTTGGCTTAAATGGTGTGAATCACAACATAGCAGCGCCACCTGTTGGGTGATATATTCTGACAGCTAATCAACACCAATTTAAATCATGGTCTAACCAATTATCAATCACATTTAAATTCTGCTCATTAGTTCATGAGGCACTACAAAAATTCTCTTAACACATCATATACACACAGACAAATAACCATTTTCTAAAAATGAGAGAATCATGTTTAGGACATCCCAAAACGTGTAAGTTCATCGAAAATCAGAAGTAAAAAATATTCTCAAATCCAATACTTTCCTCAGTATAATTTCATATGACAGCGCCATCTACCGATTAACATGAACAAAAATATAATTAATATAATCAATATTCAATCATGTTCAAAAAATTTTAAAATGTGTCAATTCATCAAAAACTGGCAATTGTAAAATTTTCCGAATTTTATACTTTCTTCACATATATGCAAGGAGAAGATATAGTAATAAATCCACTTATTTAAAAATAAGTAGTCAATTTCAGTTAGTTGAAATGCATTATGTTTTAGCTAAAAAATGTGTCTTCAAATTAGAGCTGACGTTAACCACACACTCAAAAAAAGAAAGAATGAAAGAAAAATTGTATCATAAATAAATTAGGAAAAAAAAAAAAAAAAAAATAGAACTTTCATAAATCAAACCTTTTTTAATTTGTGTATATGTTCAATAGTATAAAGCTTCAATCTACCACTCATTCACTCATAGGTAATCATTTTTATCACTTTAATGGCCGTTGCCTCTTAGAATGAAAAATCTGTAATCAAGAGTTTAAGAATGCTACATCTATACAAATTACTGTGTCCATGGTTTTATTTGAATTTTAAGTAATTGCCAGATTTAACAACTTTCTTCTTTAGAAATATTTTAATACTAAAGAATGTGTGTATAAAATGAAACAGTGCATTAAAAATAAAAGTATTTTAAATTACCTTCTTCACATCGTAAGAAAATAATTTTGTATTCTGCAAATCTGGCTAATCGTACCTTTCGAATGATGCCACTTTTAACCCTCTACTCCCATAATTAATATGTTATAAGTATACGACAAATTTCATGTTTGCCTATTAACCAATTAACTGGCCATTCTGAAATAACTCGGGGGGGAAACTCAGCCTTCCACATACTACAGTGGCCGGTGAAGTGGTTAATATATTGATTATTATAAAGGGCAAAGAGGGTGCTAATTTTTTCTCTTTCTTTTCTTTTCTTCTTTTTTTTTTTTTTTTTTTTTTTTAGTTAGGGGCAACAAGAGTACTAATTTTTTAAACAAAAAAAATAGGTAGGGCATGGCACCCTTCTGAAATACCTGGCAATGCTCTGAGTACTTAAATATTCATTAAGTGTTCAATATTTTTAATCAAATATTTATATATATATATTTAAAAAAAAAAAAAAAAAGTATTCTGTCATTTTCTTGCAAAAAATATTTTAAGATATCAGTATTATAAATTCTTGAACAATATATTTTCATTATATTCTTTTTTAATTATTACCATATATACTGTAGTTTATTAATATCAGGAACATAACTGAATCCATATACACTGACTTTTATTATGCATAGTTCAAATAAATATATCCTTTAGCACAAAGTAATGATTTTATTCTTCATCACTCTGTATAAACAAAGGCGACTACAAAATTCCATTGCAGCTGTTCAGATAGGGAGGGAGAGGAGGAGATCGACAAATTATTTCTTTTACAAGTGAAGTCTGCAAGCGATCTGCCAGTCCCCGAGCCGAAAAGTGTCAACCGAATAAGTTGGAGTAGTTAAAATTAAGCCAAAAAAATGCCAAACTGTTTCTTTGTCTTCAGTACATTTTAATACAAAATTTTTTAATATAATTTGTCGTTACCAAAACTCAAACCAATTTGGCATAAAAAAAAACATGCCATGTGCCAATCAAAGCAATGGACGTAGTCGGTTACAAGATCTGCACCAGACAGTCGTCATCAATCCATTAAAAAATCTATTTTTAGAACAATAATGATTTGCTTGAAAGTAATAATAGCTTCTTTTATGTAAACAGAAGCATTATAAATACTAATGGAAATTCCTATTTTTTGTTTTATTAATACATATGTTAGAAATAAGCTGGTAATGAATTTTTAAATACATTCTCAGATAAATAATTATAGCAAAAATGATTTAATTCTCTAGGGGAAGAAGTATAAATAAAATTACTTTTCAAAAACCCCAATATAAAAATTCAAATTATTTTATTCAGAGAACAATGTGCTTGCATCTATTGAAAGACAAAGAAATGCTATTTAATGAATCATTTTTGATTTGAAAAGAAAACAGGAAATTCTATTTAATTAATTGAATTACTTAAATTTAAAAAGATATTTTTTTTTAAATTAATTATATTAATTTATCTCTCTCTCTCTTTTTTTTTTTTTTTTTTTTTTTGTTATTATAAAACTTGAAAAAATAAGTTAACTTTTATAGAACATATGTGTGAACACTCACACACCATACTGTTTTTGTGTTATTTGCATTACATCTCAACAAAGTTTCACTTTACAATATTTCTAGAAGAAAATTTCAAAGTAGGCTTATTAAGTTTCCCCCCTTCCTTCCCCTTTCAAAAATATAACCCCAAAAAGATTCTTTTATCTTTTTAAATAAATTTTTTCATGGCTTTTTTTAAATTTATTTATCAAATCACAAAACATTGTAAATTAGAATCTGGAAATGTTTTTGAGTAACAAATACATTGCATAAAAAAGTTGGGAAATGATTCAGTTAAAAAGTTTGCTGTTTATGTGTTTCTGTGTAATTTTAGGACTGGGGCTCGAGAAAGAAAATATGAAGAGATATGTTATGAACTTGCAACTTTGTACATTAGAATCAAGACAATATGGGATTCTACACGACAGATAAAGGAAACAAAACCATATCTTGTAAGTTTTTAAATTCTACATTAGGTATTGCAATTTCTCTTTCAGATACAGAAAATATTATTTTTGTATATTTAAAAAGTATTGTTGCTAAAAATTATTCAAATTATTTAGATGGATTCCTCAGTTTGTATTTATTGATGATAATGGAGTTATTTTACTTATTTTTTTCTGCAAACCAAAATCAGAATATTGCTGTATGTATATACAGTTAGACTGCCTGCATTATTGTATGCAGAGATAAACATCTGAATTAGTGGTAGAAATGGGCAAGTCCATTAGGCATTAGTGAGACTTTTCGAAAGCATGAATATTCAAAACTAAATAAAATATATTTTTTGATAAAAATAGCTAACAAATTTTAGAAGTATATTTTAAAGTAAAGACGCTTATAATTTGATATAATCTAACATTTTAAGACTTTATATAAAGTCATTAATTAAAAAAAAAAAAAAAAAAATTAAATAATAGTTAAAACAGTAAAATTTCACTTTCGTAATGGCTATACATTACTTAGTTTGCAATCGATAAAAGTAAAATAAAAAATAAAAATATATTAGAATAAATACATTGACAAAATAAGATAAATACTGAAATAAATAAATCAAAATATAAATACAGTGAACTCTCGTTAAGACGTCCCCGTTTAAGATGGATTTCTCGTTATTACGTACAAAAACAGAAACCCCGGCTAAGGCCTATAGGAATTGCATTTAATAAACATCGCTTTATACGTACAATTTATTCGTTAAGACGGACATTTTTTCCCTTCAAAGCTTACTTTCTTCGAAAAACAATCAGTTCCCAAAATCTTTTCATTTTTTTTTTTTTTTTTTTTAAACATGAAAAGGTGCAGTAATAAAAGGGTTAATCTCTTTCACTCTGCACTATTACACCGTGGGAGGTAAACAGTATTGATTGACAGTGACAGTTCAAGTCAACAATTTGCACCTGTCTCCACTTCTATTGTGGAGACTAGGACTGGGTGTTATATCGATGTAATGCAATAATCAATTTATAGCTAAAATCGGCGATCCAATTTAAAGATAACATCTACTACGAAATTTCGGAATGACGATGTTAGACAGTGTAATGCTGCATTGATTTAGAGATAAAAATCCGATGTTAGCTAGGCATCAAGTTTCCTTGTCAAGCTTGCGAGTTAATGCATCAAGGAAAGTTTTATCGATTTAGCGAAAACGATTTAACAATAAGTGCAAAAGCCGTCTTACAATTTATCGTAATATGAATTGTGCTACTTGCAGGCTTTTCATTTCATAGGAGATACCAGAGAGACGATGCGCTTAAATTGTCTGTCGTCTGCTCCGTTTATTCCAAAGGAGAGACGAAGTACTGTGCTTGCGCTATGCTAAATCGGGGAGAAAAGAAAATACGATTTTAGATGAATCGTAACTGTTCCAAACTTTTAACTTCTTGCAGTTTTACAGAGACTCCAATTTGTTTGCTAAGTAATGATTTCTTTCTTTTTGTAATAAGTAATTATTTTTGGGAATTACAGTATGCATTGTTGTAATAAATATTAATATATGTACATAGATTTTTTTTTCATTAAATTAAATAGAAAATAAATTTATTTTTTACAATATTTAAGAATACAGTAAATCACGATAAAAATTGTTTCATAATGCAATACGATATATCTGTTTGTCATTATTATTACTTATTCAATAATTTGGCTTTGTCTGACATTTCTGTTATTAGTATTTTGTAAGAGGGGGAGGGGATTTTTAAAGAATGTACGCAAGAACTTTTAAAGGTACTCCTTATTACTTACGTCCTTATTACGTACTTTTTATTATGCTCTTTATAATACCATTAATAAGCTTCAAATATTACTTTACTGAAGTTAATAAAATCTACAATGTTAATACTTTAAAATATTATTAAATGGAAATAGAGTTTAAATTTCTTTTCATCATTTAGAATTAAATTTCTTTTTCAAACTCTGCCACCTATTTCCCCTAACGAATAAATTGGTGTTGATTTTTTTTTGTTTTCAGAATGATGTGTGGTTTATTTATAGGCAGATTGGATACTGACCGATAGAATATAACATATTTCGGCAATATGACACAAAAAAGCAGAAATTTTGTTAAATTTTAGTAAAATGATAAAAAATTTGGGAATCAGCTTTCAAAAAATTTTTACTAAATTATTACTTAACTGGGCAGTTGGTTCAAAAATATTGCGTAGAATTTATCAATCAATTTGAAAAAAATTAATTTTTTTTAAAAGAAAGCAGAAATTTAATTTACTGACTGTGGTAAAAGACAAATTTTATAAATTAAAATACAAAGTTCAATATTCCATCATATATCAGGAACACACAAAAAAAGGCTAAACAATTTAAAAGGAAAAAAAAAAAAAAAAACTGTTGTGCCAAAGGCCATCAATAACTCTCTTTAATATCAATATTTATAACAACAATTTATGTTTAATCAACATAACTTTTCTTAGAAAACTTTACAGTTTGAACTGCATAATTTAAAATTTTAATTTTAAATTATGCAGTTTGGCATAATTTTAAGCCATATATGCTGAGTTATAGAAATATGAGAAATTGCAGAAAATAAATGAGTAATAGCAGCGTTGCTTTTCGGTCATTATACTATTGATTAAAATGTAGAAGGGGGTAGGGAGGAGGTATTTTCTAAATCAGTGTTAAATCAATTTATCTCTATATCGCGATATTAGATGGAAGATAAATCGATTTATAGAATCGGTACATCGCCCAGTCCTAGTGGAGACATAGCAAAGGATTTTGTTATCGGAAATGTACCAGAAAAAAACATAAAAGAGCAGAAAGAGAATTTGTCATGCCTTATCAAAGACTACGAACTATCAAAGCTAAAAACATATTTAACATCGATGAAACAGGACTTTTTTTTAATAAAGCTCAGCCTTTTCAAAGTTTACACTTCAGAGAAGAAAAGTGCACAAGCAACAAACATTCAAAATTACATGTTACTGTACTTGTAGGGGCTAACATGGAACTTCAGTTTATGAACTCCTGTTATAATGGACTCTCGTTAATATGGACAAAAATTGTTGGCCTTGACTGTCCGTTTTAACGAGAGTTCACTGTATTTAAAATAAGAGACATGTATATATAAATACCACAAAGAGGTGATGAGAATAGGGAGAATGTATCTCCACTTTTTCACTCTCCAAGAGACTTAACGTAAAATGTGTAAATTGCTGGAAAGTGTAAACACAAATGTTTTTTTTTTTTTTTTTTAATGGATGATTTGTTTTTTTAACTATAATTTATAAAGCTATAAGAAATTAGCACATTAATGTAATTCACAGTTAACCCTACAAGGCTCAATTTTTTTTTTTTAGTGTGCAACAAAAATATATAGGTTGTGATTAGTGATCAGAAGATAGGGAAAACTTATAAAAATAAAACCATATTTTACGGAAAAATCAACTTTTTAGCTCAACGTACCATATGTGGAACATACATAAAAATATGATTTACTAATACGTTTACTATTGCAATATAAAAAAAACAACTTACCTCTGCAAAATATACACTTCATTATAACACACAGTATTTTTTTTCGAGTGAAAACTGTTCAATAACTATTCTTTTTTTATTTTTGAATTCAGACAAACGACTAACGTATCACTTTCATTCAAATTTCACAGTATGAGTGCACAAAAGAGTGCACTATAACAAAAACACGAACGATTCTTTAGGTAAAGATTCGTATTACTACATTGCTAAATGTCAGTAGCTTCTATCAAGATGTCAAAAGATGTCGCCACTAATAGTTTTATAGCTATAGGAACGATTAAAGTCGGTGTTCCACATATGGAACTGGGTGCTTTGTAGGGTTAAACACCTGCTTTCACACTATCACTTTGAATATTGATTGTTTTCCAATTACAATCTTGGTGCATTGTTTATTTGTCTTCAAGCGGATAAATATCTGCCTTGATTGAATAGGCCTCCCAAATGTTTTTATTTTATATTAGATTTTTAAAATTAAATTACAATATGCATTTCTTTTATATTTTCTATATAAGTGTAAATGATAAGAAATTTAAACTGTTAATGTATAAACGATGATTGAAAGCCGTTGTAAACAGTGGAAAAATTAAAGGATCTAAAAAAGAAATTGTAAATTGCGGTAAAGTCAAAGAGTATGAAAAATGAGATTTTTCTGTACACTAAATAAATATCACTTTAAAATTATACATATAACTATATGAAGCATTTCTAAACTAATTAAATCTGATTTTAAAAAACCTATTTTAAATCAGTGCGGTTGATCGCAGGGCCTCCAATAAATCAGAAATGTTGCTAGCTAATTTAACGTTAATATTCCCATTAAACCAAATCATAATATTTTCCAACTAATTCGTAGTGATAAAGACCCTGTCCTCCCACTAGAAACCGCAGAAATTTACAAAATACCTTTTAAAGATGAAAATGAAAAATCAAGATTCTATATTGGAGTAATGAAAAGATAGATTAAAACGAGAATTAGCGAACACAAAAACAATATGAAGACAGGAAAAATCATTACTGCTCTTGGTAAGACCTGTAATACCGAAGATATTATGGTCGATTTCAGCAGAGTTAAAAAACATGCAAGTTATGAAAATTACAGGTACGCAATGTATTGTGAATCAGTCGAGATAGCTACTAATCTTAAAGTTTGCAACAACAGCGACGCAATGGCACCGGACAAAATGTGGCACCACCTTGTGGTAGGTGAAAGCTACCCAAAAATATCACAGTTTGAAAAGGGAAGACTCCAGAACAGAAGTTGCCGCCAATGACAACTAGTGGGTTCCCAACCCATCTTAAAATTATATCTATCAACTTTTCAGAAATTCCCCCACATTCCCCCCTGGGGGCAAAAGACAAAAACACGTTTGTCCAGGTATTACTTGCAAACAGCTGGACAGAATTCAACAGCGCTTCGCAGGAATTTAGGTCTTTACCCAACTTAAAATTATATCTATCAACTTTTCTGAAATTACTCCCCTTTTCCCCCTGGGTGAGGCAAAAGACAAAAATACTTTTGTAAGCATAACTCGGCTCCTAATTACTTCACAGTAAAGAAATTGCACATGGGGAGACTAGACATGAGTACAAATAATACATTATCTGCATTTAGAAATTTTTTTTTTAAGGGAAGGGAGGGGGGGAAATATTGAAAATTCCTGATTTTTGAGTAGACCTCTACCAAAAATGGAATAAATATATTGAAAAAAGGCTATGCGACTTCCTTAGGATATTTCCAAACACACATTTTTGTTTTTTTGAGGGGGTTTGCTTTTTTTTTTTTTTTTTTTTTTTTTTTTTTTGAGGAGGGGGGCAGACCCGCATAATATACACGAACGCGCGAACGACGTTCGCGGAAAATTTTCTGAACTTGCGGAAAATTTTCCGCGGATGGTAATCGAAAAAAATTTGCTGATTTTACGGAAAATTTTCTGCAAACAGTTATCGTGGAAAAATTGTATGGCTACGTACTGGTCTTGCGGTTGAAACTTATCACACCACAAACTTTTTTTGGCTTTTGCATCACAAACTGCATGTGTCCACTTTTTAAAAGTCCTCGCGCGCGAACCTCCAGACCGGCGCACCAACGGAGTCCGTGACGTCACCGCCCACGTGCGGTCCGCGGCGAACTGTTGAAGACCATTAAAAGTGGTCTGTCTATTAGAATTTAATATTAAGCAAAGTTTTTGCACAATAGAAACGTTTGAACTTTAAGCTTTTAAAAGTGTAAAATGACTAGTGACTAGAAAACTTGATCTCAGTAAAAACAAGGAAAATTTAAAAACTTAACAAAATTTATTTATATCAAAAAACATATATAAATATATATAACAAACTTTTAATCAAAAAAAACAATTAACATAAAACATTAACATAAGGTAACAATATAAGCTGGATAATTACCTTGTAAAACATTAGCTTGAAGAAATACAAATGCATTTAGCTCTTTACACAACATTTCTGAAGAAAGAAAACATCTTGTCCCACAGTCCCCTTTCAAACACAATACTATTTAACACAAATCAAGGTCGCCAAGTTGACCATTGATAAACGTAAGATGATATCAAAAAGATAATGCAACTTAGAGCAAACGACGATTGCAGATAGATGGTCGCCAAGTTGACCATCGGGGGAATAATCAAGGAACGAAATTAACATCCCTTAGGGTCGCCCGGTTGACCACTAAGCAAATAAACGTTACTCCAAGGAAAACATTATCACTGTAGATAACGATCGAACAAAAGAAGATATAATTTAAAGCAAACGAAAAATTGTAGATAGATGGTCGCCAAGTTGACCATCGGGGAAATAATTATGAAGATATTAACATCCCTAGGGTCGCCTTGTTGACCACTAGGATATAACAACGAAAAGTCTTTAAAGTTTATAACAGAAGAAATTTATCATCTTTTAAAAAAACGATAAGGAACAAGGACAAGAGTTCCAAAAAACTTTAACTTCATTCAGAATTTAATTATTAATTATTTTAACTTCATGGTAAACCAGCATCAACTTTTAACATATTAAAACTTAACTTCGTATAAAAAAATTCACATGCTTAAACTTTTAATTAAATAAAACTTTTAACTCCAAACCAGCAAACATCTTAGCTAAACAGGAGACCAGCTCACTGGAAAACACACTAATGCATCTTGTTGCTGCACTGCTGCTACTGCTCCGTACTACGATCGAATCGAACTTTTATATGATTAAAGAATACAATATTTGCATAAAACGATCAGAAAAACATCGATAATAACGCCACCGTGTGGTCAAAACCAAAACTTAAAAAAACGATGACGCCACCTTATGGCCAAAGTTGAAACATTTCATAATTAATTTAATGAATTAAGATACGATGGCAACAAGGAGAAAAAGTTATTTTAACAGTGCAGAGAATGGCAACAGCTAAAAAGTAAACAAACTGCGATGTTTGCCGCGAAATAGCATGGAGTAAGAATAGGATTTAAAAGGATAAATTAAATTTGAAAAAAAGTAAGTAAAAGATATTTTAAGTTATAAGATATTTAAGTATACGTATATAAAGATAAATTAAGGAATGTTTTTACATTAGATGTGAGGACCAAAAGATAACCAAAGTTATCAAAGCCCCCCACTGCAACATATAAGAAAAAAACATTCAAATATTAACCATATTAATAATTAGTATAAACGATTTATATGCAACAATTTCATTAGTAAAAACTATTTAACAACAAAAACTCAACAATCTAGTAAAAACAAGTTAACAGCTAGCAAAAAGTGCAATAAGACGAATTAGCAACAAGAGTTAAGTGTGCATATACATGCCACCCAAGAAAATTTCAGAGTCCATAAAAAAAACTGTACCACTAAACGGCACACAACCTGACAAAAGTCAGTAAGAAAAAAGTACTTCAAAGATAGTACATAAAAAAAATTTAAACATGTACTACGAAACAGCACATGAAAGTAATTTTAGATTAAATTTAAATTTCATTTTACAATTAATTTCCCCCCTTTCATTATAAATATAATCAAACGCAAATTCCCCACAATGCAGATACTAAGCAAAAAAAACATTATAAATACTCAATACAATTTATATGATTATGTATATGACCTATATTCTAAATATGCAATAAGAGATAATATAATTTATATACAATATGTACAAGACCAATGCAAAACACAATTCTAATATACAATATTAAATTACTATAAATGATGAAATAGATGAAATACTTATATACACTATATACAACACATATGCACAAGCGCTTGTGACTCACATACATACCAACAATTATATACATATATACAAAAAAATATCCGCAAAGTGGAGAAGAGTTTTAATTACTAGAATTTTGAAAGAAAACTATATTTATAAATTTTAACAATTCATTTTTGGCAAGTGGCTTCGTGAATGGATCGGAAAGATTGGACTTAGAAGAAACATACTGAAGGTTAAATTTCCCTTCATCAAACCAGTCCCTAATGAAAAACAATTTTATATTTACATGGCGCGTGTGAAAATTTTCAATTCTAGATTTAGTGAATCTAATGGCAGCCTGGTTATCAGCAAAAAGTGTTGGTACATCAAATTTCTCTTTAATAATTTTTAAACTTTGACATTCTAATAGTATGTTATAAAACCAATCTTGTTCCCTAACACAATCGCACATTGAAATAAACTCCGACTCCATTGTAGAAATGGTCACACCCTTCTGTTTATTTGAGCGCCACGAAATGGCAGCATTATCCAGAAGTACTAATTGACCACCCATAGAGACATAATCGTCCCTATTAGCTGCAAAATCTGCATCAGAGTATGAAAGTAATTTAATGCTTTTACAATTTAGAGAAAGTTTATAATGATTGGTAAATTTAATATAACCTAATAATTTAAGTAAGCCCTGCCAATGTTTAACTCCTGGATTCTGTTGGAACTGTGAAAAAATATTAGTGGCATATGCAATGTCAGGTCTGGTGCGATTTGCAAGAAATGAAATACAACCCAATAAATTTCTGTAAGGTAAACTTGATGCTTCATCTATATCTGCCTGAACAACTGGACAGTCACTTTTAGAAAACTGAACACCTTTAACTATTGGCAAAGAAGAAACAGGAACACGGTGGTTTCTAAACCTTTCACCTATTTCACCAATATACTGGTTTTGGTGAATTAACACACCTGCATCTGTATATTCAAATTCTACGCCTAATAATTTACGAGTGATACCTAAAGCCTTCAAATCAAATTTAGATTCCAAAAGTTTTAAAATGGTTTTAGTTTGTGACTGTGTTCTAGCAAAAATGACGATATCATCCACGTACACCAACAGAACTGAAAAATCAAGATATGAATATGCACAATTACAATTTTCAAATTTATTAAAACCAAGTTCCAACAACACTTTATTTAATTCATAAAACCATAATCTGCCAGATTGGTGTAACCCGTACAATGCTCTGTCTAATCTACAAACCCAACTCTCTTTGCCTTTTACAGCAAACCCAGTTGGTTGTTTCATATAAATTTCATCCTTTAACGGGGCATATAAATATGCACATTTTACGTCGCATTGTACGTTAACCCAGTCACAACATGAAACTAATAGGGCAAAGAAGAACCTGACTACTGAAAAATTGATAACCGGCGAAAAAGTTTCGTCGTAAGACTCACCCTGTACCTGGCTGAAACCTTGCGCAACCAATCTTGCTTTGTACCTTACTATGGCACCAGACTCATCGCGCTTAACTGTATAAACCCAGCGGTTTCCTAACACAGACTTGTTTTCAGGGAGCTTTACTAAATGCCAAACTTTTCTTGCAGCCATACATTCTAACTCTTCCAGCATAGCCTCATGCCATTTATCCGCCTGGGCAGATTTCAGGGCTTGTTTATACGTTCTAGGGACCACCACCTCTAGTCAACTTAAGGTGCTGGACGCAGAAGGTATAACGTCAGAATTAACTACACCAGAAAAAGTATTAAATTTTGAAAAATCAAAGTTGGCAGGGTTGTAATTAATACCATTAGCTAAACAAAACTTTTCAATATCTTTTGGAGATCTTTGAGGGAGCCTCTTACCCTCTCCATCAGGATAATAGTAGATGTCAATTTTATCTCCTTTAGGCCTGGGAACAACTTTCCTGTACCAGATTGGATTAGATATCCAGCTCGGGGATGACAAAACTTGAGAAGGTGTAGAACTTGTATGAGGAATGGCTGGGACGACATCCTCAGTCTCATCGGGCACGACACCAGAAGTGCCAGGCTCCGGATCAGGAAGATGAAACTGATCAACGGGCCGTGGCTGATCCTCTGGGACATACACCAACTCGAAGGAGGAGTCGCCCATCACCGCTCCACTGCTCGGAAAGTTTTTACTCTCAACGAACGAAACATTAATGGTTTCAACAACCATCTTATCATCATCTAACCAAACCCTATATCCACGAGTACGCAAAGCGTATCCAACAAGGACACCTTTCTTTGCCTTCGAATCCAATTTATGTTTACGCCTAGCCTTAGGAACACCGACATAAGCTACAGTACCAAAAGGTCTTAAATGACGAACAGACGGTTTATTACCTGAATAGAGTTCAAGAGGAGTCTTCGTATTTTTCCCATGACAGATTCTATTCCAAGTGTAAGTAAAATGCATACACGCTTCAGGCCAAAAATCGGCAGACAACCCGCTGGATTTCAGCATTGCCCGAACACAATTCATAATGGTCTGATTAAAGCGTTCGCATGTACCATTTTGTTCTGGTGTAAAAGTATTTGTTAGCTCATGGATTACACCTGTCTCATTACAAAAAGATCTAAAATGGTCATTCTCAAACTCACTACCATTATCGGTGCGTATAGCCTTCAACTTGGTACCCAAAAACCTTTCAGCCCTTAAAACATGTCTTTTAAAAATTTCAAAGACCATGGACTTCTCTTGAAGGGGGTAAACCGCAGATTTACCAGAAAAGTCATCTATTATGGACAAAAAGAAACGTTCGCCTCTTTTCCCATTTATTTTAATAGGTCCCCAAGTGTCAAGAAACAGCCTTTCTAATGGCTTTTTAGAAAAAGAATGACCTATAGATTTAAAGGAAACACGATTTTGCTTACTCAAATGACAAGGATCACAAAAAAAATTATCTATAGACTTTAAAAGAGGCAGACCTTTAACAGCAGAATTGCGATTAGTGTTAAGAATGAGTTCAGGGCTGATGTGATCAAAACGCAAATGCCATGTGTCCAAATCTTTAATATTGACGGACTCATATGTAGGTGAAGCTGAAACTTCAGAATTAGCAATTTCATCTACATCTTGCCCCCCATTCACCTTAACACCATGCCTGCTCCTAATAACTTTTGGAAAAGTGTAATATATCCCGTCATAGAGTTTTGCAGAAAAAAGAAATTTGCCAAACTTATTGATCACATTCAACTTGCCAGACTTACCAATGAATTTAGCACCACCCTGGTCGAATCTAGAACCACTTAAAAGATTTTTCCTTAGATTAGGTGAAAACAACACATTCCATAATTTTATTTCAACACCATTAAAGTTCAGTTCTACCTCGCCTTTACCAGTAATAGGAAAGGTAACCCCGTCAACAGCCACGTGTAACTCATCACCAGACACTTCAACAAAATTACTAAAAAGGGCTTTATCTTTACAAAAATGATGAGAGGCTGCTGTATCAAAAGCCCAGCATCCCTCTCGATCAAAACTGCTAAGGTTTGCTTCAGCAATAAAATTTTGAGTTTTACGTGGGGGAGTTTTATCACGTCGAGACTGTTGACTGGAGCCAGCCTTCTTAACAAAATTACTTTTAAGTGGTTTCTCTTTTGCAGCAGAAGAATTATTTTCAAGCTTAACCCGACAGTCCTTAATACCATGGCCTTTTTTACCACACCTCCAACAAACAATTACAGATTTTCTCTTAAATTTAGCACTTTGAACCTCAATTGTACATTCAACTTTACTTTTATCAAAAGTGCGTAGTTGGAGTCGTGTCTCTTCAGAACAAAGTTCAACTACAATATTTTTATACGAAAACTCTTTATCAGGCCATCTTAAAATCTGTTGAACTATTTGATCAAACTTATCAGGTAAGTATCTCAAAATTTGAAAACAAACATATTCGTCACTTATTGGTTTCCCAATAGCTTTTAACTGATCTACAATTTTTGAAATTCCAGCTGCAAAGAGACCAATAGATTCACCAGGTTGAAGAAAACATGTCATTAACTCCGAAAACAATTTCATGTGGTGACTCCTACTATCTGGTTGGAAATTGACTTTTAAAACTTTCCAAGCCTCTGAGGGGTCAGAACACTCACTTATTAAACCGCGAAATTCTGGTTCTATATTTAAGTAAAGTAAAGACATAGCAGAATTTTGTCTCCTTTTAAAATCATTAACTACCTCCTCAGATGCCTTTTCACCAGGTGATTTCTCTACCCCAGTAACAATTTCATATCCATTCTTTTCCATTAACAAAAATTTAATGTCATTTTTCCAACCAGCATAGTTTGTAGAACCAAGCTTTTCAATTTGGGGAGTCAAATTAAACGCCATTTTCCCAATTTTCACTGAGTCAAAAAAACACTAGTCAAACAATTAAAGAATTCTATACATACAAAAAACTTATCCAAAAATTTCTGGGCCCATAACCCAAATGTTGAAGACCATTAAAAGTGGTCTGTCTATTAGAATTTAATATTAAGCAAAGTTTTTGCACAATAGAAACGTTTGAACTTTAAGCTTTTAAAAGTGTAAAATGACTAGTGACTAGAAAACTTGATCTCAGTAAAAACAAGGAAAATTTAAAAACTTAACAAAATTTATTTATATCAAAAAACATATATAAATATATAACAAACTTTTAATCAAAAAAAACAATTAACATAAAACATTAACATAAGGTAACAATATAAGCTGGATAATTACCTTGTAAAACATTAGCTTGAAGAAATACAAATGCATTTAGCTCTTTACACAACATTTCTGAAGAAAGAAAACATCTTGTCCCACAGTCCCCTTTCAAACACAATACTATTTAACACAAATCAAGGTCGCCAAGTTGACCATTGATAAACGTAAGATGATATCAAAAAGATAATGCAACTTAGAGCAAACGACGATTGCAGATAGATGGTCGCCAAGTTGACCATCGGGGGAATAATCAAGGAACGAAATTAACATCCCTTAGGGTCGCCCGGTTGACCACTAAGCAAATAAACGTTACTCCAAGGAAAACATTATCACTGTAGATAACGATCGAACAAAAGAAGATATAATTTAAAGCAAACGAAAAATTGTAGATAGATGGTCGCCAAGTTGACCATCGGGGAAATAATTATGAAGATATTAACATCCCTAGGGTCGCCTTGTTGACCACTAGGATATAACAACGAAAAGTCTTTAAAGTTTATAACAGAAGAAATTTATCATCTTTTAAAAAAACGATAAGGAACAAGGACAAGAGTTCCAAAAAACTTTAACTTCATTCAGAATTTAATTATTAATTATTTTAACTTCATGGTAAACCAGCATCAACTTTTAACATATTAAAACTTAACTTCGTATAAAAAAATTCACATGCTTAAACTTTTAATTAAATAAAACTTTTAACTCCAAACCAGCAAACATCTTAGCTAAACAGGAGACCAGCTCACTGGAAAACACACTAATGCATCTTGTTGCTGTACTGCTGCTACTGCTCCGTACTACGATCGAATCGAACTTTTATATGATTAAAGAATACAATATTTGCATAAAACGATCAGAAAAACATCGATAATAACGCCACCGTGTGGTCAAAACCAAAACTTAAAAAAACGATGACGCCACCTTATGGCCAAAAGTTGAAACATTTCATAATTAATTTAATGAATTAAGATACGATGGCAACAAGGAGAAAAAGTTATTTTAACAGTGCAGAGAATGGCAACAGCTAAAAAGTAAACAAACTGCGATGTTTGCCGCGAAATAGCATGGAGTAAGAATAGGATTTAAAAGGATAAATTAAATTTGAAAAAAAGTAAGTAAAAGATATTTTAAGTTATAAGATATTTAAGTATACGTATATAAAGATAAATTAAGGAATGTTTTTACATTAGATGTGAGGACCAAAAGATAACCAAAGTTATCACGAACGACGGCACCGGGAAAGGAGCGCGAGGGAAGCCGGCAGAGAGTGAAGGAAGACCGGGAGAAATAATGCACGCTGACCGTCAATCTGAGGTACGGCGCGATCCTACGAAAAACAAAAATGGATTGTTCTGAAATTTATTCTATTTGATTAATTAGTCCAAAAAAGGAATTGCCGGATATCATGTTGAATTTAAACGAAATAATTTCACTTTTAATTGAATTTGGAAAACAGTTCTTACGAATTAATTTTGAATATAAAAGTTTAGATTTTAGCTATTAATTGAAGTAAAGTTTAAAAAAATAAAAAGCTATTAATTGAAGTACAGTTTAAAAAAATAAAACTGTCGACTGATTTTACGTTTGCGATGACGTCATAGTTTCTCCCGCGTTCGTTTTTTGATAGTTTATGAATTTCAAATTTCTTGTTTATCTCTGCCGACTTGCGCGGATTTCAGACGTTGGCGGA